>JAPEVB010000004.1:0-5545257 GCA_027946515.1 Gnomoniopsis smithogilvyi | reverse complement strand
AGTAATAGTTTAAATAGGCTTAGTTTATAATAAATATTTATAGTAAAGTAAAAAGAAAATAACTTTAGTTTTTTTAGCGCTAAGCTAAATTATATAGTAATTTTATAAGATTTTTATTATAAATGCTATGCTAAAAAGAAGTAATAGGCTAAGTAGGCTTAGTTTATAATAAATATTTATAATAAAATAAAAAAAAAGGGAAAATAAAAAAGGCATTTAATAAAAAGTAATAAAAATATTATATACTTTAATTAAAGTAATATATATAATATAGTAAAGGTATTTATTAAAAAAGAAAGGGGGAAAAGAGAAAATAAAATTTTAAATAGGTAATTAAGTTTGCTCTTTTTTTAGCAAAATACTTAAAAGCTATATTTTATAACTATATTTAGGCGCTTATACTATTTTTTCCTTTCTTTTTTCTTTTTATTATAAGTTTAGCTTCTTTTTTACTTTACTATTTTAATAAAAATTATAATATCTAGTTTTTTTATACTATTATCTTTAGGCTCTTTAAATTTATTTTTTTATTTTTTTAAATATTATGCTTTTAATAATTCTTTAGTTTATTATAAGCTTAAAATTTAATATTATAAATTTAGACCTTGCTTTTATATTAAAGATAATAAAATAGGCCTAATTAAACTTATTATTATTTTTTTATAATTATAAACTAATTTTTAAAATCTAAATAGCTGTTTTTAAATTAAGCATATTGCCTAGCTAAATCTTTATAATATTATTATCTTTATTTATTAAAATATAAATAGCTTTTAACTTTTATACTTTTTTCTATTCCTTTTAACTACTTGTCTTTTTCCTAAGGCATTAATATATCTAGTTCTTATATACTAAACTAGTTTTATTTAAATAGCTTAAGCCTTATTATTATATATATTTTTTTAAAAAGAAATTTTATTTATAATTTAAAGTTTATAATTATATACTAATAGTACTTTTGCTATTATAAATAGGCCTTGCTACTTATATACTATTTTAGTTAAATAAATATAACTTATTTTCTTAATATTATTATATATTAAAATAAGATCCTTAGCTTTAAGCAGTTTCTTTTATATTTATAACTATATAGTTCTTTTTATTTAGTAACCTTTTAATAATAAAACCTTATTATACTTATTACCTTTCTTATATTCTTTTTCTTTAACTAAAGCATATAAATACAGTTTTTAAGTAACTAGTTAGCAGTTATATTAGAACTTTAATTTAGCATTTATTAAATAAAAATATTTGTTTTAATTAAAAGCAAAGCTTTTTATTTATATTTTAAATAAAAGGAAGTATAACTAGTAGATCTTTAAATAAAGGTTTAATTAATAAAAATAGTAAAATAAATATTTAATTTCTATTATGCTTTTTTTTTAAATATTTTTCTTAAAATATTTAATAGTAATTAATAACTAGCTTTTACTTAGCCAGCTGCCCTTAAGTTATAAGCACTAATTTAAACCCTTTTTATTTCTAAAAATTTAAGCATTTCTGCTATTTCTGCCTTATTTTTAAAACTATTATTTATAATAACTTTAATAAAACATTTAATATTATAAATTACTTTCTTTAAAAAAAAAGAATTTAATTTCTTTTATTATATTATATTTAATTAGTTTTATCTAAGCCTAACTAATAATATTATCTTTTTTACTTAAATAAAGTATATATACTTTAAGTTAGCAAGTATAAAGTATATATTAATATTAATTTATAAAAAGAGTAAATTAAAAATAATTATAATAATTCTTTTATTTTATTATTAAAAATTATACTTTTAATATAGCTTATAAGTTTATATAGCTTTTAATATATCTTTATATATTTTCTTTTAATAATAAAAATACTTTATTTAGTAATAAGTAAAGTCCCTTTTATAATAATTAAATTTAATATAATATTTCCTTAAAATTATCTTTTAAAAATCTAAATTATTTATTATTCTTTAATACTAATATTTATTATTTGCCTTTAACTAAAGTATTTAATTAATTATTTAGTATTTAAAACTTTTAGTTTTAAAGCCTTTTAGCATTTTGCCTTATAGTTTTAGTAATAAGGCACTTATAAAAAGGTATTAAGCAATTTCCTTTTAACTTTCTTAATTATTTTAAAAAAGAAGTAAAAATAGATAAGTTTTAATTAAAGCTATTACCTTCCTTAAAACTATATTTTTAGTTTAATTTCTTTATATTAAAGTAATTATTAAATAAAAAGTTAAATTCCCTTATTAAACTTCTACTTAATATTACTTTTTTTTCTATCTTTTTTTTATACTTTTTTAATACTATTTAGCTGCTTATTACTTTAATTATTATTAATTAAATTTAATAGCTAAATAAAAATATTTTAAAAAATATACTTTATATTTAATAAATTTCTAAAAACATTTTTTATAATTAGTTAAGATTTTTCTAAATAATTTATTTAAAGGCAAACTATTTTAAAGGTTTTACTTATATTTTAGTTTTATAAAACCTCTTTTTTATAAATATATTATTTAAAATAGAAATAATAAAATATTTATATTATTTTAATAATTCTAGCGCTTTATTAATAGCACCTTTCTTATTTTATAAAATATAAAGGTTATTTAAGATTTTTAGTTTTATTTATCTTTTTTTTTAAGCTATAAATCCTCCTGCTATTTTAAATAACTTTAATTAAACTTATTTTTTATTATATAATTATAAAGTTTATAGCTAATCTTTAGTAATCTTATATAAAAAAATAAGATTAATTAGGCTAATAATTTCTAAATTATATTATATTTAGCTAATTATTATATTAGGTCTTTTATTATTTTATTTTCCTTTTTTGCTACCTTTTAATTATTTAGTACTAATAATTTAAAAAGGGCATTAATAATAAGGTTTTTAGCGCTAAAAATATAGCAAACTTTAAAGTTATATTATTTAATAATACTAATCTATTAATTTATTAATGCTTTTAAAACATTACTTATAGCTTTATTAAGCTAATAAGTAAGAACTATTATATTTGTCTTTTAAAATAAAACAGTATTTATAAAAATAAACTTTTAAAGTATAAATAGTAAATAGCATTGCTTAATACTTCTGTTTTATTATATTATAATTCTTAGCTGCTATAATTTAAATATTTAACTTTTAATAAACTAGTTTTTATTTTTCTATTAATTAGTTATAATAATTTAGCACTTTATTTATTAAGTAATATATTAATAGTAAAAAAGATTATTTATATAAAAAGCATAGTATAATTAATAGTAATTAAAGCTATTTATTTTATAATTTAATTAACAATTTAAAATATAGCTTTTTTTTAAGTTTCCTTTTATATAAACTTAGCTTTCTTTTTTATAAAAGTATAAATTAAAATAGCAATAATTATAAAGTATAAAACCTATAAGCAATAATATATATATAGTTTTATTAATAAGCAAATGTTAAAAATATTCTTAATATTAAAAAAGCTTATATAGCTTTTTAATCTTTTTTAGTTTTATAATTATTATTTATTTATTTTATAAAAGGTACTTAATAATATTTACCTTTTTTTTATACTATTTTAATTTTCTTTAGCAAAAATAATACCTTTTATAAGCTTTATATTTAGTAATACTAAATTAATATTTTAAATATATTCTGCTATATAGCATTATACTTTTTAAAAAAAATTATAAACTTTTTTACCCTTATAAGTTAATATTAGTCCTTTAATAGCAATATTATTAAAAAAAAGATAAGCAAATTATAAGTATTAAGTTATAAAATATATAAAATATAATTTATATAAATTAAGCTATTAAGTTAATAGCTTTTTATAGTAACTAGTAATATTAAAATAATTTTAAAAAAAGTAGTAAAAGTAGTTATATTTTTGCTATTTTTTATATAAAGTAACTTAATTATAGTTAAAGAAAAAAGTTTAAAAAGAAAAAAACCTTATATATTTTAAATTTTAATAAAAACTTAAAAAGCTATAAAGGGCATTAATGCATTTTTTAATTATAAAAGCATTATACTTTTAAGTATTATTAATTAGTTTTAGCTTTTTATTCTTTCTTTTATTATTAAGAACTATTTATTATAATATAAAGCATAGCTTTCTTTAAAGATTTCTTTATTAATTTAGTTTTTTAAAAACCTTAATAATATTATCTTTTAAAAGTATATAAAATTAATATAAAATAAAATTAAAAAGGCTTATAAGGCATTATCTTTAATTTCCTAAGATAAAGTAACCTTATTAATAATTTAACTTATTTTAGTAAAGTTTTAAGCTAGTATAGTAATCTTATTTTAAAATATATATAAAAAATATTTTTTTTTAATATTAATAAATCCTTTATAATTCTTTTTCTAAAAGCTTTTATAATCTTTTTTAAAGTAAGTTTGCTATTATAGCTTTAATTAAAGAACTTTAAATATATTTATTTATTATATTTAAATAGCAGTTACTGCTTTATCTTTTCTTTAGCTATAGTTAATTATATTAGTTTTTAATTAATTTCTCTAAAAAGGTATTAAACTATTAAATATTAAGTTATTAATTAGCTTTACCTTTTTAATTTACTTGCTTATATATAATATTAACTTTTAGTTAATATTAATTAAAGCAGTTTTATTTTTTTATAACTAAATATTATACTTAATTTCTTTCTTTTTTTTCTTTTTTTAAAAATAAGTATTATAAATATAAAATTTATCTTTAAACTTTTTTAATATTAAATTATAATAATCTTTTTAACTTATATTTAGCTTTTTAGCTAAATATAAAAATAATATTAGGAACTTTATTTAATAAAACTAAACTAAGTAATAAATTACCTTTTATTAATATTTATTTTACTTATTTAAAAACCTTTTTCTTTATTAATAGCAAACAGTTTCTTATTATTATTATCTTTTTATAAATTTTAACTAAAGCCCTTTTATAAAGCTTATAAAAATAACTACTTAAGTCTTATTTATAATTAAAGATACTTTTAAGGGTTTTATTTATACTATAATTAAAGTTAAGGTATATAGTAATAAAAAGGGTATATTTAAAAAGAATGCTATATAAAAGATTTTCTAAACTTATTATTAATAACTAAAAAATATAATATTAATACTACTGCTGCTTTATTATAATTTAAAAAGTATATAACTTTATTAGTATAATTATACTTTTATTATAAGCCCTAGTTTTATTTTTATAACTAGGCTTTAAAATAATAAAAGGAATATTATACTTTTTAATAAAAGAAATAAGCTAAAGAAAGATTTATTTTAGCATTATTATTAAAAGTAGCTATATGCTTATAGCTATTTTTATTAAAAGAAATAGTAATTTAAGAAACTAGATAAATACTTTTATTTATATAATTTAAAGTATATTAGCACTTTAAACTCTAAAAAGTTATTTAATAATATAATTTTAATTACTTTTAATATTTATTTTTCTTATATTTAAATATACTTTAATTATACTAACTAAAGAACTTTAATATTTATTAAATAGCTTTATTTAAAGAAACTTAATAGCAGCTCTTTTAATTAAAAAAGAAGTTATTTATTAAAATAAAGTTAACTTTTAAGTTTAATTTAAAGGCTAGCTTTAGTTTACTTTCTTTAAAATAAAAGGCAATTTTTTAATTTTCTTAATACTATTTTAAATCTTTTAAATTAATATATTAAACTATTTAGCAAATTTAAATAATATTAATATTATTTTTAATATAATAATTTTATAAAAGTTTTATAAGAATTTTTTTAATAAGTATAGTTATAGTTTTAATAAGGTTAATTTTTAATTCTTTAATTAAAGGCTTAAAAGGTGCTTTTTTTTTAAAATCTGCTACTTAGGTCTTTCTTTATAAGCTAATTATTAAATAATAGATTTTAAACTTAATAAATAATTTTTTAAAAATCTTCTTTTTAATTACATTTACCTAGTTAATTATAAATATAAAAAGATAAAATACTTAGGTTAAATAGCTTATTATTATATTAAAAGTTTCTTTTAAAAAACTAAGGTTATATTAAATTATTAATATTTAAGGAACTTAGCTAGGCTTTTAAGTCTTTTTTATTTTAATTAGCCTTAAAGAAATTAGCTATTATTAAAATATTAGCTTTAAAAGCTAGATTTCCTTTAAGGTTTAGTTTCTTTTTATAAAATATTTTTATAAGCAAATATTTAAAACTTCTTTTTTATTATTAATATAATTAGCTTTATAAATATTAAGAATATAGTTAATTAAGCTATTAAGTTTAATTTAATAAGTTTTAATAGCTTTAATATTTAGTACTTTTATTAGTTTTATTTTAAAAAAAAAGCCTAACTTTTTAAATATACTTTTATTAAAGTATGCTTAGGCTAATATAAAACTTTCTTTTATTTTAAAAATACTAAGTAATTTTATATTAATTAGCATTATAACTGCTATTATTATATTTATAGCAAATTATCTTAGTACTATCTCTTTTTTATTAATATTATAATATTAGTTTTTTTTAATTATATTATTTAAATTTACTTAGCTTTAATTAAAGTAAAAAGAAACTAAATTAATTATAAAAAGATAAAAAGCTTTTAAATTAAGGCATTAATTAAGCGCTTTCGAAAGTTTATTATAATTTATACTTTCTTTTTTTATTTATTTTCTTTTTGCCTTTTTTATTCT
The DNA here is from genome assembly GCA_027946515.1 of Gnomoniopsis smithogilvyi. NCBI lineage: Eukaryota > Fungi > Ascomycota > Sordariomycetes > Diaporthales > Gnomoniaceae > Gnomoniopsis > Gnomoniopsis smithogilvyi. Next base: position 5,538,596 of record JAPEVB010000004.1, on the reverse strand, counting down.
TATTTTTTTAAAATTTTATAATATTAAATAATTAAGTTATTTAGCTATTAAGTTATTTCCTAAACTATATTATATAGAAAAATTAATAAATAGTTTTTTAGGCATAATAGTTTTAGTTATATTAAGTTTTATAATAGTAATTTATTACTTTTAAAAAGGTTTAATTAGCCCTTTAACTAAGGATTAGCTTTATAAAAGTAAGTATGCTTTAATTAAAGCTATTTAAAGCAGCTAGACTTATTAGTTTATTTAAATTAATATTTTCTTTAAAACTAAAAAAGACTAGTACTATTATTCTTTACTATCTTAATAATTGCAATTTCTCCTCTTTCTTATCTTTATTTAATAAACCTATATACTTAGCTTATTAGTTAAGTTAAAAATCTTTTCTCCTTATTATAAATAACCTCTTTTTAAGGCATTAAGGAAATTAGTAACTAGCTTTTCTTTAAAATTAAATTTGGTTTTTTTAATAATATATTTAAAAATAATAAACCTACTTTTAAAGGCAACTTTTCTTATAACTTTATTACTTATAACTTAGCTTTTATTCTTTATTTAAACTAGCAAATCATTATATTTTATAATAAACTTATAAAAAAAACAAGTATTTTTTCCTTAATTTTATTATAATATATTAAGTAGTACTTTTATTTACTTAGGCATAAGTATTATATTAAAGATTCTTTTTTTTAATAATAAAAATAAATATCTTTTTTATATTATTATCTTAGTCTTTAAAAAATATAATATATATTATAAGCTTTAAGCAAATCTTTTTAGCCTTTTATATTAGCTATTAAAAGGTTTAGCTATATTTTCTTAAAAGTATTTTTATTTATTATAAGTAATATTAAAAAAACTATAAGTACTTTAGTACTATTATTTTTTATAAAACTATTAAGGCTAGCTGCTTTTAACTTTCTTTCTTTATTTAAATAATAAATATCTTTTGCCTATTTTAATTAAGAGTAAACTATAGTAGTAATTATTAATAAAAAAGTATTAACTTAACTACTAGTCTTTTAAATATTAGCACCTTTACTTTCCTTTTACTAATTTAAGGATTCTTTTATTAAAGGGGCTTCCCTTTTATTAGCTAAATATCTTTGCCCCTTAAGTATAGTATACTTATTATTATTATTATTTATTTTTAGCTATCTTTTTTATTACTTGCTTAATTTTAATAATTTAAATATATATAAAACTTAACTGCTAAAAAATAAAGGGCAAAGATATATAGCAGCTATATTAGGTTACTTTATACTTTTGCTATAAAATAAGTGCTAAAAAGCTAAAAATAATAAGAAAAGAAGGCTTTAATTATTAGCTAATATTTATAATTCTTTTAAAAAACTATATTCTTTATTAAACAAGTTCTTTTTTTTTATATAAAGCAGCCTTTTTAGCCTTATTTTTTAATAAATAAGCTTACTATTATAGCTTTTTTAAAGTTTAAATATAAAAAGAAAGTAGGTTTTCTTTTAAATTAAATTATAATTTTAAAATATTTATTTCTTTATAAATAGCAGTTAGGTAGTTTATTAACTAAAGGTTATTAAAAAAGGTTATAATTTAAGCTTTTTGCTTTAGCCTTTTTAGCTATAATATACTATTGCTTTTTATTAGCCTTATATATAATATTCTCTAACTTTTAATTAAAGCTATTCTTTATTAAATAAACTTTTATAGTTTTAATTTAATCTTTTAGTAATACTTTTTAATCTTTATTACTATTATAAGCAGTTTTTAAGTAGTTCTTTAGCCCTTTATAAAAGCTCCTTAGCAATTTCCTTTAATCTTTTACTATAATAGTTAAAAAATATTAAAATAAATTTTTTTTATAAAGAATAAAAATAAAATAAATAATGCTTAAAATATAGTTAATAAATCCTTTTTAACTGTAAATTAGAGTAAAGATTATAAAATAAAAGAATATTATCCCTTTATATAAATTACTAAAAAGAATATAAAAGAGAATATGCCTTTTCTATATTTATTAAAAAAGCCTTTATAATAGGTTAAGCATAATAATTATAAAGGTAGTTTTAAGCAGTCTTTAAGGTATTAACAACAATATAGCTGTTATAAATTAGAAGTTGTTTTAGGGGTTAAAATTAAATATATTTGCCTAAGATCTTATTAGCTATTAATATTAATTATTATCTTAATGCCTTATTTATTATTCCTCCCTTATATAAAGAAAAGGAAACCTAAGCTATATATACATTTTTTTAAAAATAGTATAAATTTTAACAGGGATGTTGAATCCTTAAGGTTATAATAACACTGCTACTTTGATCAGGGCTGGCATTAATTCCCTGGTCCCTATAATAATAAATAGGTGCCTAATTAGAAATATAAATTTTAATACCGAGGTTCTAAGTAAGAAAAGGGAGAAACTAGCTAAAGGGTCCTTATATAGCTATTAATATACGGTTTAGCTTTAGTATATTCCCTAGTTACTTTAAATTAGGCATAGCCTAAACCTATTATACTAGGTAAATTTATTAGGAATTTACTAAATAAATTTACCTGTTTTTATAATAAATTCCCTTAGTAAATTTACCTTACTTTTACTAAATAACTTTATTATAAATATTTTCTTTTTTTTTCTTTTTTTTTCTTTTTTTATATAATAAATATATATATATATATATATATATATATATTTTTTTGTTTTTTTTCCCTTATTTTTTATTTTATATAATAAATATATATATATATATTATATAATAGTAATAATAATAATATATTTAATAATAAGCCTTTTATAAAAGCTTTAAGGTAATTATAAAAAATATATTTATAAAAAATATATAATAAAGTTATTTAATAAAAGTAAAAGTAAATTTACTAAGGGAATTTATTATAAAAATAAGTAAATTTACCAGGAATTTACTAAGTAAATTTATTTAAATAATATAAATAAATTTATTACCTTTTTATAATTATTAATATATAAGCTTTAATAATAAATATATTAAAGTAATAATAAAGGTAAAATAAATATTAATTATATTATATATATATATTAATAATAAATATATTAAAATAATAATAAAAGTAAAATAGATATTAATTATATTATATATATACTTTAATAATAAATTTAAAATATAAATAATAAAATTAATTTTAATTTTTATTTTTTTAAAAAAAATTAAAAATTTATTCTTAGCTACCAGGGTTAGGGTTAGGGTTAGGGTTTAATAATAAAAATTATCAAAATTCTTTTTAAAAAAAATTTTTTTTTCCAAAAAAAAATCTCTTAATTATTACATAACCCCTTTATATAAATGCTTTATGCAATGCAATGAATTTATTCAATTATAAGGTGCCAGTTTCAAACGGACGGCGTGGCTGTAACAACGAATTTTGGGTTTTCAGACAGTGAGCCCTCTGGCGCACCATAGTAATGGTGATCCCTGAGTATTCAAACGCCACTGCGTCATGACCGTGTCAAAGTGACCATGTTGAAGTACCATCCTACGGCAACAGGGGCTTGAGGGGCTACCTTTACCTGACAACCCTAACCCTTCTCTTCACATGATCTTTCACTCCAGAGGTTCTAACTCACTGGGATGCCCTGAAGTCATGTCAGGGATGACATCACTTTCAATGTGGGAGTTAAGACAAAAACCGTCACTGTTGACCCTCTCTACCTAGGGATACCAGAACGACACAACTAGGTATATGTTACCGGGGCATCAGGTAGACCGGGGGTTTGGCCCAAGATGTGAACACTCTACTCCTTATCACCTACTCAAACATCAACATGTTCCACAAATTGAAGAACCTGACCGACAAAGCTGATGGCAACGGCGCGGATGGCCATGGTGATGGGGAAGGGGAGTCGTTGACGACAGTTTTACCAACGCGTGAAGATAGGGCCAGCCTCTTGCTTCTCATTGCAGATCTTATCGATTCCATGCGAACACAGCTTGTTGATACCTTTGACCCCAACAGGTGCGAGGTCACGACGCCCCTGAGAATTGGTCCCTCAGCTGCACAGCCCGAGGCTGATACTGAAGCCCTCAAGCTTCAAGCTGAGGTACCAGACCGGATTGAGACACAAAAAGAATCCGCCAGCGAGAACCCAACTTCCCTGTCCGAGGCCGCTCAGAAAGAACAAGACAAGGCGAAGAAAGTTCTCGAAAGGCGCGTCAAAGACCTCGCCAAGTCCGAGAATGTCGAATTAAAGGAAGCCGCCCTCGGTCACTTTGATGAGTGGCGCGACAAGGTCATGCAACGCGTCGGAGAGGCTGTCAACCAGAGAGATTCCGATCACGATAGCCACTCACCAAAGGTATCCTCTCGTCCCACCAGCCGAGAGAAGCCGTCTACCAATGGCCACGAACAAGACATTCTGCAGCACATCTTCCCACCCCTGGAGACGCCACTCGATACCTTGAGTGATGCTCGACGCATCCTCATCATGCATTCCATGCTGCTGATTTTGCTGGGCCTGGAATCGTACCCGGCTGAATCTCGTGTCCTGATGCTGCGTTTGGCCAGCTCTCTTGGCCTCTCCATGGACCTGCTTGCTCAGGATGAAATGTCAACGGCCAAGGGTCTACTCGAGGTAGCCAAACAGCAAATGAACGCCGACGAAGAGACCAAGAAGAAGGCCGCAGACAACAGTTCTTCGAGAAAGTGGAAAGTCGGCCTTGGCGCGGTCGCTGGCGCTGTCTTGATTGGTGTCACCGGGGGGCTCGCGGCTCCTTTATTAGCGGCCGGTGTTGGCAGCATGATGGGCGGTCTGGGTCTTGGAGCGACTGCTGCTGCCGGGTACTTGGGTGCCCTTGCCGGATCTGCTCCGCTCGTTGGAGTCTTGTTCGGTGCCTACGGGGGGCGGATGACGGGACAGATGGTGGATGAGTACGCCAAACATGTGCAAGATTTCGCCTTCATGCCCTTGAGCAAACCTTCACTGTTTTCCAAGGCTAAGCAAGATACCAAAAACACTCGACACCTCCGTGTCGCGATTGGAATATCAGGCTGGCTCACAGAGAAGGCTGAAGTGGGTCTGCCCTGGCAAGTCATTGACGGGCGCAGCACCGAGGCATTTGCACTGCGCTGGGAAGTCGAAGCATTATTAAGATTGGGCCATGCCCTATCCACCTACATCAAGAGCTATGCTTGGGGCTTCGCGAAGAAAGAAATTCTGAGCCGCACAATTTTTGCCTCCTTGGCGTCCGCCCTCGTTCTACCCTGGGGCCTTGCGAAGGCTGCAAGAGTCATTGACAACCCCTTCAGTGTTGCTGTTGCGCGGAGTGAGAAGGCCGGGGCAGTGCTCGCCGATGCGCTAATCAACAAAGTCCAAGGTGAGCGCCCCGTCACGCTCATCGGTTACTCTCTTGGGGCGCGAGTCATCTATTCGTGCCTGAACGAACTCGCAAACCGCAAGGCCTTTGGCATCATCGAATCGGTATGCTTGATGGGCGCGCCCGTGCCGTCGGATCCCATCCTCTGGCGCCGAATACGCTCTGTGGTGGCGGGAAGGGTTGTCAATGTGTACTCAACCAATGATTATCTCCTGGCCTTCCTTTATCGCGCAAACAGCTTGCAGTACGGTATTGCTGGACTGCAACCTATTCCGGACGTGCAGTATATCGAGAACGTGGATGTGTCCGGCTTGGTCGAGGGCCATACACAGTACCGTTTCCTCGTTGGTTCGATTCTTCAAAAGCTGGACCTGGAGGACATTGATGCTGCGATTGTGGAGCTGCAGATGAAGAAGCTGAAGCGTCAGGAGGACGAAGATAAAGAGGCCCGCGAGAAGAGCGCGGCCGAGAACAAGTCTGCTGAGGAGGAGGCTGACGAGATGGAAAAAGAAGTCGAGCAGAAGAGCAAGGCAACCCAGGCAATGGATTGGGTTGGGAGCAAGATGCCCAGTCGGTCCAAGTCATCGTCAGCGGAGAGACAGATGCCTGAGGACGAAAAGCTGCGACAGGTGGAGAGACAATAAAGCACAGCAGGCACAAAACATAGTATCTGGGCGGAGACGACTTCGAAATAGTTCCCTTCGGTCACCCAGAAATAATTCGATTAAGCATGCAACCTAAGTAATCAGACATCTATATCCTGGTAGTTCTGGCCTACAGTCATTAATGTCTAGCTAGGTAGGTACCTAGGCAGTCGCGGCCAGATGCACTGCAATAGCTTAGATAGGGAGTTTACTCGATCGAGGATCCTTCTGAGCTCTCATTTCTAGTTGATCGGGGTGGGTGTTAAGCAACTCCGCCTCTCTACTTCTACAGTGACAAAATTGCGATGCTCTTGTGATAAGCTAAGCTCCCGACTTGATTATCATCTAGCGTCATATAAACATTGCCACAAATCATCTGCAGGACTTAAAACAAATTGATGATCGATCGTAGAAGCATTATTTCACTTGAATAAGCTTCTTTTGTCCAAAAAGCAAAAACTTGCGGTGAGTGTGGATTGAACACACGACCTTCAGATTTGCAACTGGAGTTTGAACTTCAGTCTGACGCTCTCCCAACTGAGCTATCCCCGCTCATATATCATCGTGAAAACTTAAGGTATTATAATGACCATGCTCAGCGCGAGACGTTGAAAGACCGAACCATTTGAATTATCACTGTGCTACAATTACATTGACAAGATATCATACTATGCACTACCAAAAGCTCTAGCTGTTTCCCCTTCCATTGACCCCTTATACAATCTCATTCTGTCAAACTGGATTGATTCCTTGGGACATTTTCAGAGTCATTGGGCGGTATTTATCGACTGGACCATTTGAAATATCAAGCTTACCAAGGTACCTGGTAGTGCTTTCGCGTGTTACTGCCAGGCCTCTGGCAAGGTTATCCACATGAGACATGCAATTGAGCAGCTCTGTATCACGCGAAAATAATTATATCATATCGTACACTTCTTGACGTTCTCGGTTTTCTATCAAAATTCTGTCGGTATTCTCTTCCTTTTCTCTTCCCTCCCAACATGTTCTGCAAGATTGAGGCTCTGGCTCTCTGAACAGTACGGGAAGCCACGGGTGACGTCACTGTCAGTAGAAGCAGATGTTGAGGAGTAGGTACACGCTGGAAAGAAATTGGTACTTCAGCAGCACCCAGTCTCTTCTAACATGTGCCATCTTATTCCCCTAGAAAACACGCTTTTACCAATTACACCGCTCTGTCAAAGCCACAATTACATACCTACATCGCTACATTCTTAGACCATTTAACTCCTTCCAGGACACGACTCTCCATCGCCGGCCTAAGCCCTACCATGGCTTTTCCGACTGCCATCGTCGCAATCATTCTCAACTTGATTAGCGGCTATGCGTTGACCCAGTCCCTGACATCCATCTCAAACATCAAAAAGTACGAGAAGAATGCAGAGAAAGCTGCAGATTGGAGCAACACGGCCAAGACACGCCTCTGGGACACGCGCTACACGATAGGAGCGGGCTTTGTCTCGGTGAGTCCTGTCGCCATGAAGCTCTGAATTACCGGAGGGCATTTTGGGTATACTAATCAGCTTAAAGTGCCTCACCTCGCTTTTCTCTGGAATCGCGTACTTGCTCTTTGTCTCTTCCGGTGACAGTATCTTCGTTGCGCCCTGGCGATCAGTATGGCCTGCGATCCTGGCCATTGCCTTGCGCTTTGGCACAGCACGGTACATGGAGAATTTCTGGGCTACCAAAGCCAGTGTGCCCCTCCTTGATCAGTACAATGCTGCTATCAAACAGAGCATGGAGATTATCGGACTCTTGGACGTCATTGCAGTCGGATGGGGGATCATGGCGTTGTTGAAGGTATTTGGCTTATGAAGGCGGCTCAGCATATTTAGGGTTCGTAAGGCCCTCGTGCCCTCTTCCCCGACAGAAGCTCGGCCTCTCCATCAACCCTGACGAGGTAGATGTCCTCGTGGCGCACTCCAAATCGGTTCTCGAGGTAGATTCCGGGCTCGTTGGTGAAAGTCATGCCAGGCTGGAGGAACACCTCCGTGTTCCATTTGTTGAGATACGGGGACTCGTGGGCTGTGATGTATTAGTGGTGACCACTAGCACTGGTAATTGAAAGAGGGAAGGTTTACCTTTGATCCCTATGCCGTGTCCTAAACGGTGCGTGAAGCCATATCCGTAACCAGCATTTTCGATGACTGACCTTGCAGCTATATCGACGCTGGCGGCTGTAGCGTTTGGTTTGAAAGCACGGGCTGCAGCAGTCTGGGCATCAAGCACAATATCCCACACCTGCAATTTCTCTGCGTGCAGCTTTGGGTCTGGTGGTGTCCACGTTGCATCGATTGGCGCGGCTTCGAGCCCCAGCTTGACCTTTAACGCGTTAAATACACCAAAGCCTATGTGGTTCGGCTTCGGGGGGTCAATGAAAAAGCTGCGGCAGATATCCGACGAGTATCCCAAGTTGTGAGCTCCCACATCTATGACGACCATCGTCTCGTATGACAATTTTTTGAAACCAGTCACGAAGCCGCCGTGTGGCAGAGCACCATGCTCTTCAAACAACACGATGTTGAAGAATAGAGAAAACCCAATTGACAGCAGCGCATTATCAAGAATGTCTGTCACATCATTCTCGGTAAGATCGGGCACCAGGCAAGGCCTCATTGCTCGTACTGCCTCCACAGTGCCTGTGTTCACAGCCCGGATCAGCTCGACTTCTGCAGGCGTCTTCTGCTGCTTCACTAGCTCCACGGCAGGATTCAATCCGACTGTATCGAAACCAGCTGCATCAAGACCACGGACGATATAGTCACGAATTTCTTCGTCCATCATGAGCTTCGGCTGGTGGTCAAAATCTTTGAAGAGGTGAGATTGGAGGAGGGTGGTGTAAGGGTTCCAATGCTCCTCCCAGATCACGATATCAAGCTCTGTATCACGACTGGGTATTCCAAGCATGCGAACTCGGCCCTCTTCAAAGTGAGGAGAGAGATAGGCCGTCTTTGCTTTGATTTCTCCGGTGGTAACAGACGTCTCAGGCATCACGACCATGAGGAATGGTCGTTCCTCGGGTTCCCAAGGCTCCCAATCCGTCTGAGAAATGTTGCCGTAATATCTTTGCTGCATTGTTAGCATTCGATGTTTTGTTCATCGGTGGATCATTCTTCATACTGGAACGTGTAGCCTGGCTCAAGGACAAATGCGTCAACATTGGAAGCTGAAAGAGCTCGGGCTAGGCGATCTCTCCGCTCAATGAACTCGTCCGATTCGATGGGTTTGGCTTGATCCAGGAAGGACAAGTCTTGGTGCAGGTTGCGGATAGCACATTCTTGCACCTTGTCAAAAACCGAGGAAGACGCGCTCTGGGATCCCAGAAGTCTGGGGCGAAGTTCAAAGTAAGTCAATGAGAGCACCGACAGTATGGCGCCGCCGACCACGGTGACCGCACGCCGCGGCGAAAACCCGGGCCGTGGCTTTGACGGGATGGCTAGGTGTGTTGACTTCTCCATGACGATCCGAGGAAGTTTCGAGGGACTTGGGCATTGAGGGGGAGTTGTTCAATCCTAAACACGGTGAATACATATAAATATGGTCAGGGATTCTGTCCAAGACCGGATGGCAGCTCCCAGCAATTGATCTCCAAGCCGTGCGGGGCCCGGCCCGGTGCTTTGCACTTGGTTGCTTTCTCCGCGCTCCCCAGATTGTGTTCTCCGCGATTTCAACCCCTGAACGCCGGCCGATGATACGCGTGGGCAATTTAGGGCCCACACAGGTGATATGGTAGCGCGCCCAGAGACTACCTAGGTAAAGCTTCATGATAAGAGGAAATGAGAGCATTTCGGTGGACCGTGACTTGAAGAATTTCTGTATAAGTAATACCACCAGAACCTTCCCCTGTGGATCAGCAGGCTCATGTGATGAATACTATGCAACTCACTTTTGATTCTTGCCAAGTAATGAAGTGATGTACACGAAGCCATGGCTACAAGCTTGAGCAACAATGACAACATAGAAGTTGACGAGAAGAAGATCGCCCCGGCCCCCACCATTGAAGATGGCGATGTTGAGATACAACCGGTTGAGGAACCGGAGAAAACCTACTACAGCAAGCTTTCGGTCTGGTTGATGATCTTGTTCTCTGGTCTCGCCATCGGTTCAGATGGATAGTGAGTTTCATCTCTTGCTGCCCGCCCTTGTGTACCTAGTTATCCTTCAGCTGAAGAACCCAAATCTGATGATGGTTATTGCAGTAACGCCGCAGTCATTGGCAACGTAGAGCTACTTCTCGCGGTCCTATACCCGGAAGCACTCACGGACGCCATCTACACGCGCCTCAGCAACGCCTTCCTCATCGGCATGATCCTAGGCATGCTCTTCTTCGGTGTCATTGTCGATCAACTGGGCCGGAAGACAGGTGCGATGGCAACAACAGCACTCCTCGTACTAGGCATAGTGCTCTCAGCGGCTGCCAACGGCAAGTCGACCGAAGGCATGCTGTGGATGCTCATCATTGCTCGAGGCATTGCAGGCATCGGAGCAGGCGGAGAGTATCCTGTGTCTGGTGCCGGAGCAGCTGAAGCCACGGACGAGAGTGACAAGTATCGCAAGCACAGAGGCTTCATGTTTGCCATGCTGGCAGACTTGTCCAGCTCTCTAGGATATGTCTTTGGTGGGTTGGTGCCTTTGCTCCTGCTCCTCTGCGTCCATCAGCAAGTGGAGAAGTACAACATTGTCTGGCGGACCAGTTTTGCGCTTGGCCTTGTCCCGCCCATTTCGATCATCTGGTTTCGGATTAGAATGGCTGTGTCCACCGCGTATCGAAAGTCAGCACTACGCAAGCAGCGAACTCCTTACTTGTTGGCCCTGAAAAGATATTACAGACCGCTGATCGGTTGTGCTACGACTTGGTTCTTGTACAATTACATTAGCATCCCCTTTGGCATCTTCAGTTCGACAATCATCTCTCGTGCCAATCCTGACAACAGCATCGTCAAGAACCTCGGCTGGGGCACGGTAATCAATTGCTTCTATATACCTGGTCCTTTCGTCGGCGGGTACCTGTCTGACAAGATCGGGCGTAGGAGGACAATGGCCTTAGGTTTTGGCTTGCAGGCCATACTTGGCTTCGTTTTGGGCGGAGCCATGGGTCCTATACAGAACAATTTCCCTCTGTTCATCGTGCTTTATGGCGTCTTCTTGAGCCTCGGCGAACTTGGGCCGGGAAGCACCGTCGTTCTGACAGCTTCGGAATGTTTTCCCACGGCCATCCGTGGCCAGCTCATGGGATTTGTCGCCGCGTGGAGCAAAGCCGGTGCCGCCATTGGAACGCAGGTTTTCACTTCCATTCAGACCGCCTACTCAGATGACTCTTCCGCAGGTGACCAGGTCGCCTTTCTCGTCGGGTCTGGCTTCGCGGTCGTTGGCGCGCTCGTGGCTTTGTTTGTTATACCCGATGTATCACGACAGTTGGACGATGATGACGAAGCATGGAAGAGATACCTTGAGGAGAATGGCTGGAAGGCAACCTGGGGTGACAATGTCACAAAGAACCCCGTTGGAGTTGTACTGGATTCGAGGGTCTCGTAGTCCCCAAAGAACGGGCCTGTATTCCTTGGACCTTGATTTGAGCAGTGTCTTTCTTATCTTTAGCGTGGCTATGGTGGTATACATATTCCGTCCAGCTCACGGTGCTATGACAAGGGACAGAATCGCGGAGTTCGAATCACATGTCTAGTCAACTTTGGTAGTAGATGCTGTATTTGAGGTATATGGGTGGCGACCAGGCCGAGGTCTCAAAATCGATCGGATCATGAAATGTTGGCAATCATACCTCACACTGTAAGATTTGACCTCACAAGTGCAACCCCCCAGACGACAAAACTTTGTTCCGGTGGGGACCTCCTTGAGTAAGGTAAACGGCATTTGATGTGTGATAGCAGTCTTGGCATTTGATGAAGTGGGAGGGGATGGGTGAACGAATGAAGAGATACTTCAAGGGGTGTCCCCTAGAAACCCTTCGATTCGTGTAAAGTAGGTTCATAAGGCCTTATACAACGTGTGAGAAAGTTGAAGGCTCGAGTGAGGCATCTACCCAGCTAACGCTTCCCACTACCCAGAGATGTGATATCTAAATCATTGTGTATTTACCTCGAGAAAGAACCGGTCGCAGTCACATATTGATGAACTGCAGCAACAAGATACCCAAATGGGGACTGCATTATAATTGAGCATATCAAGTGTAAGTCGACGTTGGTGGTGATCCATTATGCATAAAATAGAGTGGCAGGACTATTACAGCCTACCGTCCAAAGAAGCTTCGCGATTGGTCACTGAGAAGTTGGCTCTGAAACTTCAATTCCTACCAAGGACCATGAGCACCAATATCATGAACATATCTATACCGCATGCTGCTAGATACGCAGAATATGGAAGGTTACATGCAGATGTCACTTCAATAAACTCAGTGTCTCACCCGGACTGAGGAGAACTACTACGACCCAAAGTTCATCCCGTCAGATGACCTGATCAATTTTAAACGGGCTTGTCAAAAGACATCGGCAGAGGATGGGTTGGCTTTCAATTCGAACGCAAGACTACAAGTCTCAGCTAGAGTTCCATCATTGCGAATCGGGACCAGGTCATTTCTCAGTGCGCTGCCCCTGGCTGTTTAGGACAGACAACGGCGGGGCATGAAAGCATCAACGTATTGCTATGCCGACATAGTAACGAATATGGGAGTGCATACACACCGAATAAGCTCAGAATGCAACATAGTAACATTCCAAGGTTCTACTCTCCGGACCTTGACAATAATATATTCTTTCGAAACAATACAAATATTGGGCAAGTCCCCGGTCTTTTCCACGAAGCTTGTGGAGTATTCATTGCATCAGTCGTCGACCAGTCAAAGAACAAAGTGTGTTCCCAGGTTGAGGTCGATATTTCTGTCTATGCTACTTACACAATGAAGCTGTCTACTTCCATCCTCGCGTTCTTCGCAGCACAAAACGCTGTTGCAGCGCCGCGTCCCATCGACACGTCTTCCACCCCTTCTAAGCGATTCGACATAAATAGTCTCCTGGCCAAACTTCTGAGCGTGTACCCCTTAAACGTCATTGTGGATGATGTAGAGGGATTCTTGGTGGATACACTCCAGGACGTAGCGAACGAACTCGGTGTCGAGAGTACCCTGAATGCGGGCGCGACTTGTTCAAATATCACGATCCTATTCGCGAGGGGTACAGAGGAGCCAGGTAACGTGGGCGTAATCACCGGGCCTGCGTTTTTCCAGGCCGTGGAGGAGAAGGTGGGTGGGGCTGTTGCTGTACAGGGCACTAATAATTGTAAGTCACTCGAATTTTCGGCTTTCAAGACTTACGAGCGTTCTAAAACACATCAGATGCGGCGGAAATCGAAGGCTACTTGGAAGGCGGAGATGAAAAAGGGACGCAGCAGCTGTGAGTTCCTGAAGGAGAGACTGTGTCTATTGATACTTACTGGTTCTGACCACCTCTCAGCGCAAGCGACATCACATCCACTCTGACGCGCTGTCCATCAACCAAGCTCGTCGTCAGCGGCTACTCACAGGGCGGCCAGCTTGTGCACAAGGCGGCAGATATACTTGGCAAGACCGGTATGGCAGGAGTCAGCTCAGTCGTGATCTTTGGAGACCCATTGAGTCATCAGACAGTTACCGGCGCGGAGACAAAGACGAAAGTCATTTGTCATGATGGAGATAACATTTGCGATGGAGGGGACCTGGTGTTGTTGCAGCATTTGACTTATTCGCTAGATGCGGATGACGCAGCTAACTTTGTGGTACAGAGGGCAGGTCTGTGAAGACGGTAGACCTTTTGTATGCCGTTTTACTTAAACATAACGGACTTGCTCAAGTAGCCAGAAGACATGAGACACGAATCGCAGTACTAACAAAATAAAATACAAAAATACTTGATAGTGAACGGCATGGACCTAGCTAGTGATTTCATCGTACATCTGATTGACAGTGCCGCGTATCGACGCCGGTATTTGGTCGCTGTTATTTGACTTCTTTCTGGGTTCGGTTTTTTCTTCTTTTTTTTCCTTTCTCTCTTTTCATCTGGTCAATATCAGTATTAAGGCCCGTCGAAAGGACTCCAAGGTGGCTTCCAATGGGCCGTATCGTACGCGAGACTTAAAAATATGTTGCCTCATATTTTCTGCCCAAAGGTGCCGGGTACCTAGCAAACTCCTCCTCGTAGAAAACTTGAAAGACTCTTTCAATAATTGAAATCGATCTGATGTATCTAGACTTATTCCTTCTCAAGGCACAACCGCCTTGATCCTGAGGAACTTGGGCTTTAGCATTGTGTTCCTCCCTGGACGCAGGTGCTGTAATCCGCGGACCAAAGAGGATCAGCACAAAAGATAATATCAAGATGAGCTTTTACTATCTTACTGTTGGAATTCTGAAAGGAGGGGGGCAGGGTCGAATGTTGATATGACCATTCCCCCAATGCTCATTGTTGACATGATGCCCATGTGGAAGACGGGAGCGTTCCAGATCAACTGCTGGACAATCTCTCCTATCAAAGGTACAAAGGTGTGGGCTGTACCCATTGCAGGTGTGACTACTTGCACTATTGCAGCCTGTTATGGAATTCTTTGACTCCATGCAAGTGCACAGCAGGTATGTTTTCTATTGGACATCTAATTCAATTGGAAGTCAGGTACTCAAGTATATCCAATTCCATACTGTCAAGTACAGCAAATTTGACGTCCCAGTTGAAGCACATGCATGTACATCAGCGACCATAGTAACATGTCAATTCCTACAAGAAGACACTTGAGCTACAACCCAGTACAACACTCGGTAATTAATGATTTGCTTGCCATGTGGTCTCAGACAACAGCTGGTCTGGACCCCTTTTCTCCTATCCAGCCCCTGCTGGTAATTACTATGTAAAACTCTCCCCGGGCCCCCAGCCGAGTTGAGATCACCCAATCAAGTCTAATAATAGACGGTCTTAATATCGGCAGCCTTCGCCTAACGCCTTGTCTTTGGACAGGGTTTTTTCCAGTTGAACACTTAGAAGTATGTGTAACTGTACAATAAGATTATTTTCAAAGTTTATTTGCCGTAGTCAATGTAATTTCAAATGCTCATGTTGCAGTCTATTGAATGGCATATTAGCAAACAGTGTGCAGCCCTAACCCTTGT
Organism: Gnomoniopsis smithogilvyi; assembly: GCA_027946515.1. Lineage (NCBI taxonomy): Eukaryota > Fungi > Ascomycota > Sordariomycetes > Diaporthales > Gnomoniaceae > Gnomoniopsis > Gnomoniopsis smithogilvyi. Next base: position 5,523,459 of record JAPEVB010000004.1, on the reverse strand, counting down.
ATGAGGGAGATGCAAGTAGTGGCGGATAGGGAGTAATGGGATGGAGTACTATGTACTGCAAGACCCCGCTTGTGAGGCACCCAATGCACCCAAGCCGCCGGGAAGAGGTCCAACCCCCACTTATTTTGCTGCAGGCTGAAAGTCGCAGGTGTTTTGGGAACTCCGAACCTTAGCCAGAATCTCAATCACCCAAGTCAGCATTGGCTCGTGCTCACCTTGGAGTGCTGCTGCTTATGTGCGTGCGTACTTGGTACTTAGTACCACAGCCACCTCCATCCATCAAACCCGCCCATCAGTTAATCAATCAATCAACCTGGCTGTTGGCATCCTATCCTTTTCCACTTTACCATCCAACAGTCCATCTCCTGTTCTGATCCTGCCCATTCGGTTTTCTTACTGCTGCAATAGGGCCAACTTTGATTGATTTGCCTGGCCTTACCTCGCCTTGCCTTTTACCTGACATCACCGGCGTCGCACTTCCCCCCCTCCAAACCTGATCAACCACCTTCCTTACCTCAACCTACTCTTCGATCAAACCCTTCGACATCGTCGCACACCTTCTGTCTCCTACCATCGCATTCGACAGCATCTGCTGTTGCTGCTTCGCCATCCATTCATCTATTCAAGCAGTTCAGCTTTATCTCTTACCGCCCATCATGTCTTCATGGAGGATCACCGAGAGTATGTCCGAACATCCTATGCCTGTGACTGCCAACTCTCTTCCCCCCCCCCCCCTTTTTTTTTCTTTTCTTCTCCCTTACATCTGCCTTTTGGCGTTTGGAATCTTTTCTACTTTTCGTACTTACTAGGGACATTGCTGACTTTTCTTTGCATCTGCAGAGCTGAAGAAGACCCATCTCAGTAGCCCTCTGGGTGGCTTTGGGCGCTCGACGTCCTCCTCTACCCTCACCGGCGAAAAGGATGATAAGACACAATCAGAGGCCAGCTCCATCACTGGAGCTCCCTCTCCTTCTCCTCCAGACAACAACATTGGTACCTCTCTCTGCCTCCAAGCAATCACAACCTCAGCCTCTCTTCTTCCCCAGACAAGATCACCAACACACACAATGGGCCTCCTACCCTCCATATGCTGCGCACTCCATGCCAGAGACTATGCTGACATTCCCTTGCTTCATACAGCCACCTCAGAGACCATGGTACAAGCACCTATCGAATTCACCCCAAAGCCTGGCATCCTAGTGGTCACCCTTCACGAGGGCCGAGGCTTTGCTCTGCCTGACTCCCACAAGAATATCTTCAGCGGCCACCAAAGCTCTGCCTCTCAAGGAACAGGAGCCAGCATTGCTGGTTCTGTGCGCACAGGTCCCAATGGCCACCGGCCCAATACTTCTGGAGGCTTTGGCAACATACCTACAAACCACGGCCGTGTCTCTGGCAAGTACATGCCCTATGCTCTGCTCGACTTTGACAAGGTTCAGGTCTTTGTCAACTCAGTGGAAGGCAACCCTGAGCAGCCCCTATGGGCTGGCTCCAACACTCAGTACAAATTCGATGTCTCCCGAGTGACCGATCTCACCGTCCACCTCTACATCCGCAACCCTAACGCTTCACCAAGCATTGGCCGTGCCAACGACATCTTTCTTGGTGTGGTCCAGATCAAGCCTCGGTTCGAGGAGCGGACCAAGTTTGTGGAGGATCCCAAGGCGAGCAAGAAGGACCGAGAAAAGGCGGCAACCGAGTTCGCCGAGAAGGAGAAGAGTTTGGGCCAGAGCGGTGTACAGTGGATACCCGTGCAGTTTGGTCAGGGCGAGCTCAAGATTGGTGTCGAGTACGTCGAGAATAGGGCCGGCAAGCTCAAGATCGAGGACTTTGAGCTCCTCAAGGTCGTGGGCAAAGGCAGTTTTGGCAAGGTCATGCAGGTTCGCAAGAAGGATACCAGCCGTATTTACGCCCTCAAGACGATTCGCAAGGCGCACATTATCTCCCGATCCGAAGTCACCCATACCCTCGCCGAGCGATCCGTTCTCGCGCAGATCAACAACCCTTTCATCGTGCCCCTCAAATTCACCTTCCAGTCGCCCGAGAAGCTCTACTTCGTCCTCGCATTCGTGAACGGCGGAGAGTTGTTCCACCACCTGCAAAAGGAGCAGCGCTTCGACGTCAACAGATCGAGATTCTACACCGCGGAACTGCTGTGTGCTCTCGAGTGTCTGCACGGATTCAACGTTATCTACCGCGATCTCAAGCCTGAGAACATCCTGCTGGACTACCAAGGCCACATTGCTCTCTGCGATTTTGGCCTCTGCAAGCTGGACATGAAGGACGAGGACCGGACGAACACGTTTTGTGGCACTCCTGAGTATCTGGCCCCGGAGCTTCTGTTGGGCACCGGCTACAACAAGACTGTGGATTGGTGGACGCTTGGTGTCTTGCTTTACGAGATGTTGACAGGCCTTCCTCCCTTCTACGATGAGAACACAAACGAGATGTATCGCAAGATTCTGGGCGAGCCGCTGCACTTTCCCAGCCACGACATCGTGCCCCCTGCGGCCAAAGATCTTCTTACGAAGCTGCTGAACCGTGAGCCGGCGCAACGACTGGGTGCGAATGGATCGGCTGAGATTAAGGCGCACCCCTTTTTCCATGCCATAGATTGGCGGAAGTTGTTGCAGCGCAAGTACGAGCCTACCTTCAAACCCAACGTGGTAAGTCTTCCTCTGCGCTCGCTCCAGAAGCCATGTGCCACAAGACAATTTGTTAACCAACGCTGTTCACAGACTGACGCTCTTGACACGGCCAACTTCGATCCCGAGTTCACTTCGGAGGCTCCCCAAGACTCGTACGTTGAGGGTCCCGTGTTGTCGCAGACGATGCAGAACCAGTTCCAGGGCTTTAGTTACAACAGACCGATCGCCGGCCTGGCAGACGGTGGTGGTAGCGTCAAGGACCCTTCATTCATTGGTAGCGTTCAGGATCGGTGAATGCGGCAATAATGCCAGGAATACATCACTCCACTGCCTGTGTGGAAGCTATCACATTTGAGAACTCAGAGGTGAGATGGCAGTTATTAGAAGACGGCGAGGGGTTGGATTATGGAAGTTTTGCATTTGTATGACTGCAGAGCGGGTTGCATTATGACAGCAGCTGAGTACTGCGGAATACGGCCTACACATGCAAGAGAAGGGCGTTTCTTGCTGGGCTCATTGGCATGAGGGCTTTTTCCATGGAATTGGGCATACAAGAAGGAACAAGAAGTTTAGGCTCTTTTGCACAATTCCTGAGTGCAGGATTTGGAGTTTGGTTGTCTCATTGTTGCACCATTTGGCGAGGGGACTCTGCTGTGTTTTATTTTCTTCTCTTCAAAATCAAGGAGTGCATGGTGAGCATTCTTGCCAGTCTCAAATGTGAGGACATATTCAGTGATGTGCTTGGTTGTTTCCCGACTGGGGGAGGGGGAGGGGCAAACTTAGGTAGGTACCTATGGAAGGGAAACAATAAAAAATCTAGTAGATGCCCGATCACGATGCATTGTGACTCACGGAGGCTTGGCTAGTCATGCCAAACCAGCAAACAAGCAGACAAATGGAAGAGCCAGTGCAAATTGCAAATGCAGTGAGTGCACCAGTCTTTGCTTCTGTAATCATGTGTCATTCAATCTGGAAGGTTCATAGACTCTTGAGGGGGTGACGGTGGTCCGACCAGGTCATATTCTCGCTGCTCGCTTCTCGGGCTTCGTCGCCAAGCTGTTGTGTATCAGACACAACCATTCAAGAGCAGGTTTGATTTGAGATCTAGTTATGTCATGTTCATCTGCCATAATAGCCAACAAGAAGATAGTGGTTTTTTCCCCCTGAATGGAAGGTTGGTTGTATGGCAAATGGTGAGGTAGTGTGCAGTAATATAGTACTGTATGTGGTAGGTGCCTGACTCAGCCCTGTCTGTTGTCTGCAGATGGGCAGAGTAAAACAATGGGGCTCTCCTTCAAAGGGTGGATGCATGGTGACGCAGTGCCTGATCATCCTCAGTGGAAGGCTACGATGGAACACTACCTGACCTGGAGTGTTTTGAGACATGAAATTACCTCGCCTTTCCTCCAAAGGTATAAAGTCAATGTGGTTGCCTCCATTGCACTTGGTTGCTGGAGCTGTCCATGATAGGTATCCACTGCATACAATATCGGGACGAGTAGTACTCATTCCTTCTCATCATTATTAGGTGTGTATGTGAGCATGTTGTAACTGGTTTTCTTTTCATTACAAGTATTTGGCTGATGTCCAGCTACACGACATGGTATGATGTACTTTTTGGTACTGGATGACTGAGACAACTGCGGGGCAGTCCTGGATGTTGTGGAATGCTCTCTCGGAAGGCGTGGAATGGCGAGGACCCCGCTTCCAAGGTTCACCCTCAGACCCTCTCCAGCACAACTCAGATCACCTTAGATGGGACAGACAATTTCTCTCTCTCTTCCTGCCATCTTACTTATACTTCTTCTCTTCTTCAGCAACGAGGACTGATCAATTGACAAACGCCAGATTTAATCCCCCAAACTTGAATTGAACTGTGAGACATTTGCTTGTCTATAGCTTCTCGTAGCTCAAGGTATGTTATGCTTGGTTTACCTATCTTATGTCATAGCTCCTTACAAGCTGAGCTTCGTCGTTCCGTACGTGGTACATTTTCTAACCTTCCCGTATATCATTGGCCACAGCAGCATCTCCAAACCTCAAAAACTTCAATCTTTCCAACGTCGTTCTCACAGAGACTGCCGAAAATGCCTCAAGCCAGTAGTCTCCCCGCCTGGAGCGAGCTTCAGCAGCACCGCGACACCGTCGGCAAGAGTTTCGTGCTGAAGGAGGCCTTTGCCTCGGATCCCAAGCGTTTTGAGAAGTACACCCGCAACTTCACTCTGCCCGCCTCCATCTCCGCCTCTGGCCAGCCTACCGATATTCTCTTCGACTTCTCCAAGAACTTCCTTGCCGATGGCACCCTCGACCTGCTGACCAAGCTCGCCGACGAGGCTGGCGTCGAGAAGAAGCGTGAGGCCATGTTCAACGGCGAGAAGATCAACTTCACCGAAGACCGCGCTGTCTACCATACTGCACTGAGGAACGTTGGCCTCGAGGGCAAGCCCTGGGACATGAAGGTCGATGGCCAGGATGTCATGAATGTCAAGGGCGGTGTCAATGACGTCCTCGCCCACATGAAGGAGTTCACCCAGCAGGTGCGCAGCGGGGACTGGAAGGGCTTTACTGGCAAGAAGCTGACAACCATCATCAACGTCGGTATTGGTGGCTCTGACTTGTAAGTGTATTCTGAACTCGCCAAACAGCTGCTCTAGGTGGCCTTAAGCAGCCGCGATGCAAGGAACCATGTCTAAACTTGATGTCACCACTAGGGGACCTGTTATGGTCACTGAGGCCCTCAAGCACTACGGAGCCAAGGACATGACCCTCCACTTCGTCTCCAACATCGACGGCACTCATATGGCAGAGGCTCTGTCCAACACCGACCCGGAGACTGTCCTTTTCCTTATCGCCTCCAAGACCTTCACCACCGCCGAGACGACCACCAACGCCAACACGGCCAAGACCTGGTTCCTCGAGAAGACGGGTGGAAAGGGTGATATTGCGAAGCACTTTGTCGCTCTCTCGACAAACGAGTCCGAAGTCACCAAGTTCGGCATTGACGCCAACAACATGTTCGGATTTGAGAGCTGGGTGGGTGGCCGGTACTCGGTCTGGAGCGCCATCGGCCTGTCCGTTGCGCTATACATTGGCTACGAGAACTTTGAGAAGTTCCTGGCCGGTGCCCACGAGATGGACAAGCACTTCCGTAGTGCCGCACTGAAGGACAACATTCCCGTGATTGCTGGTCTTCTCAGTGTTTGGTACAGCGACTTCTACAACGCGCAGACACACTTGGTGGCGCCTTTCGACCAGTACCTGCACCGTTTCCCCGCATACCTCCAGCAGCTGTCCATGGAGTCCAATGGCAAGAGCACCACCTCTGACGGAACCCCTGCTAAGTACACCACCGGACCAATCCTCTTCGGCGAGCCTTGCACAAACGCCCAGCACTCCTTTTTCCAGCTGGTTCACCAGGGCACAAAACTAATCCCAACCGACTTTATCCTGGCTGCAAAGTCGCACAACCCTATCTCCAATAACCTGCACCAGAAAATGCTGGCGTCCAACTACCTGGCGCAAGCTGAGGCGCTGATGGTCGGCAAGACTGCCGAGGAGGTCAAGGCTGAGGGCACGCCCGAGAACCTGGTGCAGCACAAGGTCTTCTTGGGCAACCGCCCCACAACCAGCATCTTGGTCGGCGGTCACATCGGCCCCGCTGAGCTCGGTGCCTTGATTGTCTACTACGAGCATCTGACCTTCACCGAGGGTGCCGTCTGGGACATTAACTCGTTCGATCAGTGGGGTGTCGAGCTGGGCAAGAGCTTGGCTAAGAAGATCCTCAAGGAACTGGATGAGTCTGGAAACGGCCAGGGCCACGATTCGTCCACTGGTGGGCTAATTGGTGCGTTCAAGAAGTACTCACAGCTGTAGAGAACTTGCAAATTGTAAACGAAGCATGGCTCGTTGGGATCGAGCCACGATTCGAGGAAAAGCGGGCGTTTAGCAATAATACAGATACAGAGACGATGCTGTAGAAGACAGTGGAATAATGAAATCGCCATGGGCAAGATTGAGGTATGTTTACCACGCGTCAATAACAATGAGCCATCGTTGTCTTCAAACACATCTCTTATATGAGGCTATGGGCGAGAAATGAACTTATCAGCGATTTCCTTGAGCGGGCTTGATGCATCTGATCCAGCTTGTGCCCTGATTCATGTTGGGCCTGTACTGGTGACTTATCTTTGGTGATTTGGATGTGCCTTCTTCTTTTCTTTTTCACCAACAAGACTAAAATCTATATGTCTGGTTAGGGCTTGCCATTTATTAACCTTGTCTTGTCCGTTCACTTTTGTGGTCTTTTTCCCGTTTTCCCACCTTCAGCGATAAAATCAGAGACCCGAGCAGCCGTCAATGTGCTCAATGACATAGGTCGCAGCCTCCGACCCGTACTCCTGCACATATCCCTCGTGGATGGCCAAAGCATCTGCGGAGGTGCCATTGTCGCAAAAATAGTCACCCGAGTCACAATAGCTGATGAATTGTTGTGCGACAGGTTCACAGGCTGCGTTGTCTAGGCGAGGGAAATACTTTTGATGGCCGTCAATGGGGAGTGAATCACTTTAAGGGGAAACGGGTGAGAAGAGAGGGTTGGGGGAAAGGGGAGGGAGAGACACGAATAGGAATGAATTAAAACATACGCTCACGTTGGAGGCATTACCCCTGTCCCAGCTCTGGCCTTTGACGAAGGAGGGATCACCCATGAGGACGACGGCGGAGACGGAGTCAGCCACCAAGGACGCATAGGAAGGTGTGGGCGGGAAGCCGCTCGAGGATCGTCCGCACAGGAAATCGGCCGTCACCTGTGCGCCTTGCGAGTAGCCCATGAGAACGATCTGGCTATCTGGGCAGCAGGCTTGGTAGCTGATCACCATATCCGTGAGGTTACCAACACCGGCGGTCTCGGACTCGAGATAAGGGTCGAGGAGGGCCGGGTCTGTTTTACTGTGCATTAGCATAATTTCCACGTCTGGAGAGCCTTCCGAATCCCATCCACTCCCCCCACCCCAACCCACAATCCCAAGGCAGGGAAGTCCGCTGCCTTAAAAGAGAGAGAGAGAGAGGGAGAAAGACAAAGAGAGATGGAGATGAGGGGTTGTTTTTTTTGCTCACAAGGATTGGCTGCAACATCGGAGCTGGGACATGCAGACACAATGGCGTCAGACACGTAGCCCAATACACCGGTGCCAGCGGCCTCGGTAGACGCCCGGCTGATAATGATGTGTGCGCCGCCGGAGGAGGGCACGCAGGTCACATTGCTGCAGGCGGAAGTGGTCTGTCTCTGGATCACGGAGTCATCCGCGGGGATGACAAAGGAGTGACCGCCAACGGCGATCAAGGAGATGAGTGCCACGGTCGCCTTCATCTTTCGGTAAGTTGTGGGTGGTCGTAGTGTGGAAAGTTCCGCGCCGGGGACTCGGTGGGTTGGTGGTCTCTTTGGGAAAGGGATGACCGCCTCGGCTTGTGGAATTGCTCGGACGTGAGCTCTGAGTGTTGGAATTTCAAATCGTCAGTCTTTATGGTAGAGGAACCTGGAGTTGAACGGTGGAGAGGAGGATTATATTATATATACCACTCTAAACGATGACGCTACAATCTTGGCTGTTTGTACGATTTGTGGAGTCGTGTGGGAGACGCCACTTCAGAAGTTATCTAATTTCACCTGTGGCACTCAGCAAGTTTTGCTGACTGGAAGGAAGACGAGAATGGTCAGTAAATCAAAGCAGGAAGTGAAGGGAAATTGTACTCATGGAATCAAGAAAGGTGGACAAAATACCTGATGTTGATTCTTGGCTGTGTATTGCACATTCACCACAATCCATCCGCTTAGGTATGTACAGTTACCAAAAATAATGTAAGGACCAATCGCATCTACAAATGAAGAAGACAAGTGGCCCGCATGACTTGATATTCAGTATCTCCCAAGAGGCTATATCTTCCTCCTGACATCTTGACGGACTGACATTTTGCTTGGTGGCGGACGTAACGGAGAGTTGAGTCGCAACGACAAGGATAAAGGCCACTTGCTGGTGTTAATTATTATTAGCGGCCGAGCCGACCTAGGTTAGCATTGCGCAGCAGGTAGTATTACAATAGTCCCTTTTCAATTGAAATACCCAGGAGAGAACAGGGCCCTCTGCTCGTAACAAAGACCAGATACGGTTAGCCGCCCACGAGTTTCTTGCCCCGGCTGCCTGGTCGGTGGATCTGCTGTATTCCCCAATCTTGCTTTCTTGCAGCTTGAAAGATTCGTGTAGGTGGTCATCGATACTACTTACCTCTCTCTCTCTTGGGCATCCATTCTTCTTGCCCAGGCCTTGTGCTTCGGTTACATTCTTCCCCCAACGGTTTAGATTTAGGGCTGCCAAATTCAAGTCTTGAAGTCATCGGACAGGTTTCCATGGGATAAGTCACTATGCAGCGTATGATTCCGAGATCGAGGGTGAGATTGCCATCCCGTTGACGGGTGAGGGAGGGAGGAGAAAAAGAGACCCTGAATACTACTATGGAATTAGGATAGCGGTGGTGGTGGTAGTGAGTGTGTTATGCTAGTAGTCGTCGTCAACATCCATCTTCAACGTTGAAAGCCGTTCATCCCGTGGTCGGAAGACCGACGACATCAACGTCGATCCTTGCCAACGTCAATCTGCCTGTGCCAATTCGCGTAAGCATCTCGCATACGGATTGGATTATTTATCTGTTGGTTGCTTTTTAACTTCCCAATGATACCCTAATGTGGATTTGGAATCCCTGTTCGCCTCGTTGTCGACCACGTTTCCCAGTCTTTATTCGACAGTCCGTCTGCATATGGTGTCCACTGGGAAATTTCGACCGTTACTTAGAACTTACTTTTTCTTGACCTCGTCTATCATCGAGGGGCATGCAAGGCTAATGAAGGGTGCCACGCAACAGAACAGTGGAAGCCTAACCGAACCTCTTTTTCGGAACGTCGGCAGGCCAGGCCAGGCCAGGCTAGGTTCGGTACGAGCCGGGCAATCTTGTGCCAGAAGTGTGTTCATACCAATTACTACTACTAGTACCTAACTAAATTTCTGGGGTCCACCACCATTTCTCTCTTCAGCGACGGTTTGGAGCCTCCGCAGAAGCTGGTCAAACCAACGATTCATTTTTACCTACGGACGAAATTGACAGTTTACTACGGGTCAAGATTATGCTGGACACCACCGACTGACAATGCCCCTTCAGACTGGGCATATGTCAACGTCGCCGCCTCCACGTGTGTGGCTGGCTCCAACTCCAGACAGCCCTCTTAGTGTCGAGAACGTCCTGTTCGTGGTTTTTCCTTACTACACCTCGAACTTCCAAAGAACCCATCCCCCCCCCTTGCGGGACTTCTGAAGAGCGCTCGTCTGCTCTTATTTCCAGAATCGAAGGTACAAGACATATCACAGTGATTGGCGATATCGCCTGGCTGGTGGCTGAGCCGCATGTATTCTGTTGGAGAGTAGCTTGCAAAATGCGCCGGTCACACGCCTTTGACAAGGTGCGATGAGAGCCGCAAAAAGCGCTGTTTCGATGGTCCAGACCTCTCCGCTGCTACCCGGGGATCGGGCTTGGAAGCATCTGGAGCTATAACATCGCCAGTGCCTCATTTCAAGCCAGCGTCCGGCCACTGGTCGTCGAAATCTGTCTTGCCGTCGAGAAGTTTCGGTAAGTTTTCTCTGGCGCTCCATCGGATATTCCACGTCTTCTCATGATCCAGTTCGGACCCCTCCTTGTGCTCATAATGGCTGAACAGTGATGGCTGCGTAGTGAGGCAGATGTGCCGCTCATGGCCCATGATGCCATCGCAGAACTGCCTCAATCCCAAGTCGAAAGGATCCTCCATCTTCCACAGGCCCAGATCATACAATATCTTGCGCGCACCCGCTTGCGAGACCGCATACGCAAAGGTACATACTTCGTCGAGCCCAGAGTGATAGATACGCGTGTGTGGCGCGTAGGTGTTGCGGAATCTGGCGTGGCCGTCGTCATCCCACGAGTGGATATCACTCATCTGCGGCACAGTCGCGTCTTGCAGCTTGACGACCGTGCCTTTGGAGATGTGGCGCGATCGCTCTGCCCACTCCTGCTTGGGGTTTCCAACAGGCTGTTGCACACCGCAGTGACCAAGCCACAACAAGTCCCAGTGATCCCCATAAGGGGACGTGACAGGTGGCTCCGTCACAGGCAGCTCTTCGAAGCTGAGCGGCGGTGGATCGAGCTCAGCATCCTTGTCCTTCACTGTCGGGTATGTAGGGTCGGCAAATTCTCGAGGCCGCCCCACCAAGGGCTGTAGCAACGCTCGCGTGGCGACAGCAAAGTCACGGGCTTGGTCACGAATTCGGATATCCCAGTCAAGATCGTCCTCGAAGATGACGGCCGACGTCAAGTTGTTGTCGACCACATACCACAGCGCGTCCATGTGGGCACGCCAGGATCCACGTACCTTGCCCGTCCACCCCGCCGCTTTGGGGGGCATAGCCGAATCGGGCACTTTGTTTCCATCCACAGCCGGAAGAAAGGAGAAATGCAGTCCCGTGCTGACGCCCATGAGTGTCATGCGGTCGCGCTTGTCTGTGCGATCCGGAAAGTTGATTACGAGCAATTTTTCGAACTATAGGCGAAGGGATGTCAGCGTTAGGCCTAAGGGACAAGCAGAGGGGTGCTAGGGGTGGTTTCTCACACCAAGCGTCGCGTTCCTTGTGTCTTCCAATGACTGAAGATCGGTCACCTTGGAAGAGACACTCGGCACAGCCTGCGCGGGACGAGTCTTTGCAGGACGACTTCCCCCAGTGGCCCCGGCTGGTGGTGTTTGTACGTGGCTACCAACATCTCCTGGCTTTTGGCCCGGTGAACTGGGAGGTGGTGGAGTATAGAGTTTCGGACTATAGTGAGGATATTGCGATCGGAAACCTATCAGCAGCAGTCCGATGATGCTCACGGCGACTCCAGCAGTGAGCCAGATTCTTGGAAGCCTACTAAAGGAAAACATCGAATCGAATCTGAATGCTCACTGCGGGCGTGACTTTGGGGAGGAAGCAAGACCCGTGGGAGCCTACGCAGGCGCAAAGAAGAAAAGTTGGCCGGTCGCACGATTATTTCCCAGCCCGGTCGTCCTGTTGCATATCCTGGTGGTAAGTAGATTCAGCCTCTGGGACGTGGCGAGCCCCTTAGAGACCTAGCTACCATGTAATTATAGGCGCCAATGAACCAATGACACATAACTGCATCACTTCGCATGGCACATCGCCTCGACACTACTCAGGAGAATACCAAGTATTCATTATGCCGTCAGCAGCAAGCGAAAGCAATTCTTTTTAGCCACACTATTCTGCCAAGCCACTACCGACCCATCGTCTGATGAAAAGGAGCAGATGCCCCGGGTGCGTTGAAGGGTGCCTGTGTATGGGATCTTCCGTCATACATGTGAAACAAGACATACATAGAGAGAGAAAGGGAAAAGATGGCCTACCATTAAAGGGGTCCAAGGTGGCGGGGCTTGTGCCCTGCATCTTTCACGGCCTCGAATACTGGCTATCTTGCAGGGCTAGGTGGCGCCAATGGGCTCGGCTACCAATCTTTCACATTGTGACACCCCAGGCTGTCAAAACGACACTATGAATTGGTTGGCCGGCTGGCTGGCTGTCATGCATGTTTCCGCCAAAGTATAGCCTAACCGGGTCTGGCTTAGATCCTCATATGAGCGTCTATTGGCTCAATGATTCATCTTTTCTCACAAGGCTACGGATCAAGACAGCCGGACGGAAGTCTTATACTGTTATACTATTAACTACCTTTGCTCTCGACCGAGTGCATCGCCCAGGCTAGCAATGACCTAAGCTTACTGACCCCCTTGTGGTTACACGCTGTAGATAGGCATCTAGGCAAATCATCATTCGCGGGAAAGTGGTGTGGGCATACGCGATTGAAACTGACACCTGGGCTTATAGCCCTACGCACTGATCAACGTAGATTGAGACAATTCGCCAATGATAATAGACCAATGATCGAGATTGCTTGTGTCTCGCAAGAGTCAGCAAGCTCACCAAATGTCGTTTTGCTGAGGCGTCTAATTTCACGAGACTCGATGAAGCATCGGCTTGACATTTACAATTCTCAATATCAGATTTAATTTTCCGTCTTTCATGTTCGTCGTCAAAGCTCGAAACTCCTTAATTTCGGGTTGGTATCACTACAATATACAGTGAGAAAACCGTCAGAGAAAGATACGTATCTAGATACCGTGCGTTGTTGAACACAGGCAACTCTATGGAGACATTGGAGTATATGGTATATTTACTCTCATGTCCTTCAATCGATGATCAATCAGGAAATCTCTTTGCTCACTTATACTTGCGATCTCGTCAACGAAAAACTGGGCATAAGTCGACTGGACAATACCAACCTGGACGAGTCTCCATATTCCCGCTATGAAGTGAGCCTGTGGATGGAGCACGACCAGGACTTCCTAGTATTCCATATCTATGATATGGGAAAAGGGTGTATGAGTGACTGAGCCTACAGAGCCAACAAATTGAGATATGCGCATAGAGCGCGGTATGGTGGTGGCCTCTAGTCTGATTGTCGTGGAGACTTTCTTTCTCTGCGTGCCTATGAAACCCAAATTTTCCCCATCATCGGAAACGTTCTGGGAAGGGCCAAGGCTATATAAATAGCCATGAAAGGTGACAAAACTGGATCAACCGCTATGTCCCTTGAGAAAATGGCTCATTCCTGTTGCTGGCATGCAACATGCTGCTTCAAACAGCGCAAGAACTACATCAATACGCCGTCCGGCTGTCTCTTATCAAGGGGAAATCCTCAATAGAATTCGTAGCACTTGCTCCTGCAGTGATGGTCTTTGATGTATCCAGGAATATGCAAGCAAACTCAACACGCTGAAGCTGCAACGCATCATGCGCCATTAAGGACCCGGTTCGCTTGCACGCGCGCAGGCCGAGCATAGCGAAGCACAAAATCCCCATCTGTCGCGAGTAAGCCCGATCGACACTGCGACCTTTGAAAAAAAGACGTCCCCTTTGTAACAAAAGCCCAGTAGTCCGGCTTTCGGGTTGCCCAAAACCAATCACCCGGACGGGCGACGCACGTTCGAAGCCAAGATACGTGGAGCCGCGTCCAGCCAATGGCATAACACGGTCAGAACACAAGGGTTCGGAGGCGCCATGAGAGGCTCTTCGCCACGACGACTGACAGGTGAGACAGACGCGGGGGAGAAGCGTTGAGAACATTGTGGCAACACCTTTTGGGTCTTGTGCAATGTTTATTCAGGAAGATCAACAGATTTTAGCTTTCCTTTGCGGGAAGGGGAAGGCCCGGGACTCATCTGGAGGCCACCACTGGCCGCTGTGGCGTGAGGGGCCAACATCAAGTCCGTCTGCCGTCGCGTTGCGTCTGCACAAGCGTCTTGAAAAGGTATTCGGGATGTTCGAATGCATCAAGATCCAGATCGAAACTACCGAGATCGTAGCACGCACCACCGGCTCGGCCCTCCGTAACGCCCCACGTGGACCAACTGTTGGCGAGATTCTCGAGCCTTCGAGCCGGTGGGGCACCACCCAGCCAAGGCCCAATAGATGGGAAACAGTGGGGCAGTCAAACCAAGGCCGGGAACGGGTTGATGGATACTTCGCGAATCAGTGCTTGCATCTCTGGCAGCCTCTCTTTTCTTCGAATAAGATGGACTGTCGCAAAAGCATGCGATTTCTCTGGCTATGTTTGTAGGATGCTACCTATTCGCCGCCGCCCTGAAGCGTTCTCTGTCCACAGTATAAGACATGGTGACCTGCCTGGAATCATTTCCCAGACAACGAAGCGAGATTGACAATACGTTATCGCCGCATCTGTTTCGCTTTGAACAAGGCCCAAATCTATCGGCTCCATACTCGATCCTACCTGTTCAAGATTGACCGCCTCTCCCACTAGGGGTACGATGGCTCTCCTGGCAGCCTCCTCAACGACTACTCAAACCTCGCCAGAGGCTTCGATGAGTATTCGTCCTCAAACCGATCTTGTTTACCGATACGCGCTCGAATTGGGACCTGCGCTCCGGTGCTCCAATGAACTCAGCTCAGCGCTGTTGGTGACCGCACAGCAGCTGTTTCATATCAATCGTATTGCACTCACATATCTCCTTTTTGGGTGCAACGTTGCTGCATTGCATACATTCCTCGTTATCAAGGAAATCGCCACCATGTCTGTCACCGCTCTGTCGAAGATTGCGTGGGCCGCATGGAACTCGAAGCAGGGCCGCCGCCTGCGCAAGAAGCTGGAGTTTGAATTCTTCGTTTTGATCCTTGGGAGTGGGAATGGTCTCATTCTTGTGGTCTTTTGGCCGGGCTGGATCCTGATCGGTCTGGCATACTTCGTCTACCTGCTTTGGAGCTGGGCGGGCTGAAGTTTCCGAAATCAACGACTAAAAACAAAACTCAAACATGCTCTAAAGCACACCCGTTGGCTCCAAGCAAAGGACTACATACCGACAGCAAAATCCCACGAAGCCTCACTTCGAGAAGAAGAACGTGTTGCCACCTGTATCGCGCCGGACCTCGCTCGTATAGTCCTTTTCCGGGTCGAATTCTTGCCAAACGCTGGCAGGATAGATATGCTTGTTGCGTTCGTACCACCGCCGATCGACAACTTTCGTAAAGGTTGGATCTTCATCCACACCCTCAAGCGTATTGATGTCCACCTTCTTCGCATTGATGCCACCCTTGGCCGAGGACAAAGGATTCGGAGGACTTTCAGCATCAGGATCGCCGTTGTGTGACACCGCCGCGCGCGTCGGAGCTTCGGCGCTGAAATTGAAAAGGCGCACATTACCAGGACCGAGCGTCTTGTTCATGATGAAGAAGTAGAACTCGTAATGCTGGACAGACGGGCGATGTTAGTTAGAAGCATACGTAGATAGACACTACAATTTACTTTGTCAAACAAAAGAGAAAAGGAAGCACTCACATGTGGAATGATCATGGTCCCCCTGACAAGCATCAAATCGTCAACGCCAATGCGCGCCCACTCCCTCCTCACGTTGGCATTCTTTTCACCGCCCACCTCGAGCTCCGCGCCAACTTTCCGGCAATTGTCCAAGAACACCCAGACAAACTCGCCCTTCCGTACCCTTACGATGCCGCCAGGGGTATTTGAACCATCGTAAAACACAAATGGTATCGCGATCTCGGTGTTCTTCACAGCTTCTTGCAAAGCGAGAAACTCCTTTCGTAAAGTCTCGCGCTCTGCTGCCTCGCGGCGCAAGGCAGCTTTCGTGAGTGCTCGTGGGACGACGCCTACCGAGGCGTTGGCGGCGATCTTGCCGGACTTCTTGGAGACATCTGTACCATCGCTTCCGGGTTCCACGTCGCCGACATCGTTTCCATCGTTCTCGCTGGCTTTCTTTTTCTTCGGCTTTGCTATTGGTGCTGCATGGGCCTCCTCCTCTTCGTCGTCTCCGAAGCTAACCAGCGCCTTCTTTACTTTCTTAGCCTTCTTCCTCTGGAGCCCACCATCCTCATTTGCAGGCGTCGCGCTGCGCGATCGCTCGCTTTCGACCTTTGGGGTGGAAGCGCCCGAACCCGTCCGCAAGGCGTCCCCTGGCTTCGCGCTCCTGCTGCTCGAGGACCTCGGCGCGTCGCTTGCGGAAGTCGGAGAGCGCAACAAGACCTACTGTATTTGTGGAGATGCGCTCGGATGTAGAGAGGTTCGAGGGCGCTTTGAAGCGTGAGGATTGCTGTGCTGGAGGGGTGGACATATTTACTTCGTGTAGTTGGAAGGTAGTCTTGAAAGCGGCAGGCAGCGCAAGTCTACCTTAAAGGTTGTAAGTTGACTCGGGGTTAGGGCTTCAACCTCCCGGCCCCCCCCCCGGCCACAATCTCCCGTTGTTGTTCTTTTCTCTGATATAAATAGATGGGATTGAGGGCACAGAGAGCAGTACGAGCACATTCGATGACGCACGGTCTGCCAAAGAGACAATTTATGGTTTCATGTTGTCCGTCATACTTGAGCTCTGCTTGAACACACAGGGTCTTGGAAGCCGCATAGGCTCGCCTCAACTAGTATCCCTCAGCTGTGATTGCCCTTGCAGCCTCGTCTTGAGGAAACCGCAGAAGCTTATGAAGATGGGCTCATCATGGCCTCCCTCCAATTGCACTTGATTGTGGCCTCCATCTTATCAACGACCATGGAGACAGAGAAACCAAATATGCAAATCTCGCTCTGGTTCGGGTTTGAGGAACCAGGCAGAACTTCTTCCATCTCTTCGCGTTTTCTCTTCCTGCGCCATGCCCTAGACCAGACGTTCTCTCTTGCTCGACCAATGCCCCTAAGGAGCTCCTTGTCCCATTCCCAAGATATCAAGTCTAGTCCCCCAATGAGCTCGCATAATTCATCAGCCTTCTTTCCGACACATTGTGGCGTGGGGAAGGTGCTGATTTCGGCCTCCACAGGAACCGGCAGGATCTTCCTCCATGGTGTAGCTTTCATGCCCCTGCAAACCTCTTGAGCAGGTCTCATTGGCGCGAAGCTCCAACCCAAAGCCCATCTGCGCGTCTTATTGCCCTGGACGAATTCTGTAACGGCGTAATTATCGATCGCCCGCTCTCTCAGCTTGTCAACCATGATTTCCAGGCTAGACACCATGCCGAACATGGCAGTATACCATTGTACCCTCTCCTTGAGAATCAGGGACTCCTCCAGCACTCGGCTGACAAATGCAACCTCGCCGCCGTCGCAAACCATTTCGATCGGAGCGCCCGTACAAGCAGAGTGAGGAGGCCTGTCCTTTTTTGCCGCCGACTTGAGCATTTCAGCCTCGGATTCGTAAAAAGGCGGGTTGGTCATAGTAAAGTCGATGCGCTTGAGGCCAAGTTCATCTAGGGGAATCATGGGATCCGTGAGACTGCTGCGTGGATGGACCTTGATGCGGTCTTGAAGGTTATTGAGGGCTACATTTTGCGTAGCGTGCCTGAGATTTTCAGGGTCAACGTCGGTTGCGATAAAGGACCATGGTCGCTGCGCGCAACCGAGGAGGGGATAGATGCAGCTTGCGCCAGTGCCAATATCGAGGCCAACGAGTTTACCTCCTGGCTCACTGTAGGAGGTGAAGTCAAGGAGAGACTTGAGCCATAAGATGTAATTGTGTCTGTTTGGGACCTGTGGTGCCCATCAGTCTACAAAGCCTTGAATGTCTACTAGCTCTCCTACGCATTGAGAAGGGGGATTTCCCAACGTATGAGCACGGGTGGTGACACGCACAGGAGGACACAGTCTGTCATCCGGTAGGTTAATTCTCAAGCCAAAGTCGATATTGAGGAGTGTCTTGGTGAGCTGCTTGACCGCTACTGGATCCGTGAAGTCCAGGCGATTGGCGGGCTTCAATCTATCACATTGTGAGCTTGTTTCCCTCTGAAAATTCGCGGATATGATCGACTTACATGGCTCGGAAGTCGGCATCTTTCGATGCCAGCTGTCGGAAATCGGGATCCGTGACATACAAGTCTCGATAGTAGGCATCTCCTCTCGAAGTGGATGGCATGGTGTTGGGATGAGGAAGGTCGGAGGCTTTGTGTTGGAAGGCTGAATGAGAAGCACGTTGCACCCCTGCTCCCTCGCAAAGTCAATTCCGGTTGGTTCCTGGATTTGGCACATCATCTCCGCGACACCACTACAACCCCAGATTTTCTCCATCTTTTAGACTGCCTGGCACCTTGGTTCTGTTTATGATCCCACCCGTCTGCTCACAAGTTCTCCCCAGACCAAGTTCATCTTCACGATGTGTGTCTTCTCGACAATGCAGCGTACAGTGGCTGGTCTCCTAGGAACGCAGGCTACCTCATCGTGGAGTGAGATACAATAAAGAGGCAGCCCAGCAGAGCAATATACTAGGTACAACTGCAGCAGAGGGTCCGTAATTTCGGCCGTCTTCCGGCCTTCCAAACCCAGACCGTTGTGGCCCGTTACTGCGCCTGCATGCATCGCCGCTATCGATCGCACCCCTGCTGCGCGGAGGCAAATGTTCTTCATAATGCCATTCATTGGGCGTATCCTCGTGGCCTCGGTAATTCTACATGCTTGGCCAAGATGAGTTGGACCGGCGGCAACCGGTTCAGGAGCGAGGAAAGCCTATAACTTCTGAAAACATCCACAAGGAAGAAGACGATTATTCATAAGCTGGCACTGTCACGTAGAAAAACTCACGATATCCCACGACTATCCAGGTCCCTCAGTCCCAGGTCATTGTGTCTCGCTCAGCCTTGTACACATGACTCGACTTGTCCATCACCCTGCAAGTCGCCACCCATTCCCTTCACCTCAGTAGCCAGCCCTCTTTTTTCTAGGCATCCGAAAGTCCATCTCTGCCAGACTGTATTGATACCAAGCCACTGTCACCATGGGTTCCTCTCAATCGACGCCATCGGCGTCGACAATGTACACTGCCACTGCCGCCAGCGATGTCTACGCAGCTCAAGCAACAGCACTCACCCTACACCCGACGAGCAATATCCAAGGCCAGGATTTTGACCGCTTCGTCCAGATCTTCCTCGAGAATCAGGACTACGACATTGCCGACGGAGACCCCAACATTGAATACCTCGCCTCGCTAGGACTCAAGCTGGACAACTACTGGTCCGTCACGCATCCCTCGCAGCCAAACTACGTCGCCGCCTTAGGCGCAGACACCAACGGCGTGTGGCTGGATACGGATTTCTATATTGACGCCGACACGGAATCCATGATCGATATTCTCGAAGCCGGGAACATTAGCTGGAGCATCTATGGAGAAGACATGCCCTATTCGGGATTCGAGGCCGACTGGGTGAACCAAGAGACCGGCGCGAATATGTATGTGCGAAAACATAAGTAAGTTTCTTCAAAGAATGCCACATCAAAAGCCGCGAGGAGCCGTTTGTGCTGATTTCGAGGCAGCCCCATGATGTCTTATAACTCCGCTACAGGCGACATTGACAGGCTGGCGAAAGCCAAGAACCTCACCATGTTCTACGACGAACTAGAAAATGGGACCCTGCCCCAGTGGATGTGGATCACCCCAAATATGACATCCAACGGGCATGACAGCTCCATCACAGTTGCCGGCCAATGGGCCAAGGACTTCCTGGATCCTTTGCTGGCGAACGAGAACTTCAACATCAACAGAACCTTGATCATCCTTACTTGGGACGAATGCGAGAACTACCTTCTTGAGAACCGCGTCCTTGCTGTGCTCCTTGGAAGTGCGGTACCCGACAGCCTAGTTGGCACTACAGACTCGACCGAGTTCAGCCATTACAGTCTGTCCAAAACGGCTCAAGATAATTGGGGCCTGGGAAGTCTGGGGAAGAATGATGTGGACGCCACATCGCTTGCTACAGCTCTGTCATAGTCGCTGCAAGCTTGAATGGTTGGGCATTAATGATGAAATTTACGATTTAATATGATGATTTTACCTAAATCCTTCTTAATATGCTTATTGTATGGTATATAGCTGGCTAAAGCGATCCTACGAGCACTTTGAGCAGAATAACAATACTTCAAAAAGCTCAGTCTACCTAGCTGCGATCCTTGCATTACCAAGGTCATGAATCTCAGGCCCTCCACTCAAGCAATGCTCTTCGTCCACGGACAAGACCATTCGAGACGAGGACTTTGAGTAACGAGTTCGAAAGCCCGAGGTTTGAAAGAGGCAATTGCACAGGCTGAAAAATCCCGAAGGACATCCATGCTGATACGCAAAATACTCGTGGGCTCACTTAGATGTCACAGAGAGGCTTGCTCAGGTTTCTGTAGAGTATTTCTGGTTTCCTCAGCCAATGAGATGGTGAGGCTCTAGTATATATGTGCCTATCGCTCAAGATCTACAAGCTTTCCTGCTTTCCTTGACTTCATTTCATGCCTGGGTCATCAGTCATACCCTGATGCGACTGGCGCCTTCATAGAACCATTCATGGTCCCTTTCGGGGAGGAGGGGTTGGGGGAGAGTGCTGACACCACGATTCGCTTAGCTTATTACGCTTAACAAGGGCATATTTCGACAGTATTCTGTGGCTCGAAAGTCAACTATAATTCTCTTGCAAGCAAATGGTGTAGTAAAAGGTAGTACGGCTATCTCCATACTTCTTATGGCGTCAATACATTTGTAGATACCTCGACTGATCAAAGACACTCTCTATTCAGTATCACACCAGGAGGCATGGTACATTCATATTTTGTGTCTTGATCTTGCCAGAGACAAGTGGTCCCTAATTTTTTCTAGGCTAGTCAGCTGGCACAATTGTCCGTGGAATCTATTTAGAGAGCCCCCAGCTGAGGGAGCTATCAGCCAATCATTTGAAGACTAAGAGCCGAATCGGGCAAGTGGGCCTACAGGCAGCAATGTCAAGGGCATCTAGGCAACACCTACTCAGTCGACTATCGGTCTTAAATAAAGTACAATTTACCTTTGATGTTCTTATGAATGAAATCGCTTGGTATTTCTTGAATTATTCCGAGCACCAAGCTCAAAGCGCACAGGGCTGCCGCCTTGGTCTTATATTCCTCCCAGTTAGACACCAACCCGTGGCCTGTTTCTCAAAGACCTCCTCCAAGCCTCTTGTTTTGGTTTTGGGGAGCAATACAATACGCGTTCAGTCCTATGAGGCCCTTGATTTCTCTTTGCTATTGTAATTCTCATGTATGGATTTCAATTGCAATGTCTTGCCTTACTCTCAACTTACGGAAATACAAATACTCGGACAACGCAGGTTGATGCTTAAGAGCACCATTGACTCAGACTTCGGTTTGTCAAGCCGGAGAACTTCTTGCAGAATGAGTCTAGGGATGAAAAGCAATTTTCGTGCATTTTCGTCTTACTGGATCCAGGTACTTTAATTCATCCGTTCCAGCTCCTGCCCGTCCGTTCTCCTGCGATTACGCTAAATTGGACAGCACAATCGAGTTGGTTTTGCATGTGCTCAAAGTTTCATGGTAATAAAACTATGGTACTCAGTGTAAGCACAGTACCTAAAAGTGATCTTGAGATAGCGGCACGTTTGATTTCATGCTGCCATGCTAGTCCTGATGAATTAGCAGTCGCGCAATGTTTTCAACCACTTTCGCATTGAGGACTGCTATTTGCTTGAAAACCTTAACGCTGATTTCATTCACAGCAAATATATGACTTATGTAATTCTAGCGACCGCAGCAGTCACAACACCGTCTCCTTCGAGCAAGGCAACCCCTTGAATTTAACAAGGAGACCCTTGTAGAGTCTTGAAATGAGGCATGTTGAATAAGAGAGCAACACACCAAGTGTCGGTAGGTACCGATGGTTGAAGGCTTCAATATACCTCTCATCTTCAGAGCATCCTTTGTTGTCCCTGCTCGGGCCCGTTTTGTTCACCTATGTGCCCATGAAATAAGCGCGTGTGACCATTCTTTTATGCACTTCCCATTATGATTAGAAGCAAAGACCAAAATAAAGAAGAAGAAAAGGGCAATCCAGCACAGGAATCATAATGACATACCAGAGGCTTGGACACACAAGTTGTCAAATTGCGCTCTCAAAGTCTCGTTACGAGTATAAGCAAGGACACTAAAGGTAATCTCAAAGACCGGGATACCGTGTGACTGAATAGCCGATGGTGCCATACTGGCTCATGGAGGTGCTGCCCGTGGTGATCTGGATCGTGACTGTATGATTGTGATGATGGCGTCCTAAAGTGATGAGTCGTCCCAACATCTGGCGTTATTCAAAAGTTGATTAATGCTTTTCGTTGTCTAGCCTCATCGGTTTTCACGTGTTCAGCTCCACATTGAGGGTTTTTTTTTTTGTACATGGAGAAGCTGAGGTGGGCTTTGTGCTTATTTCGCAACCATAAATCTTTTACTTCCGCCGATAGGTCAGGCGCGATAAAAAGAGTTGGAGGTGGCTCAACAAGTTTCCTGACATCCCCAAATCAGGTAAGCTTGTTTGCGAGGATGACTCTATCTTTGCATCAGTTTCATGGTCAGTTACCTTGAGATTTTGCTTATAGCTCATTTGGTCAGGCTGCACCTTCGGCATAAAAAGTTTTTGAGCCTTTTCCGTTACAGATTTTTCCGCGGTGCTTAGCATTGCGATCACTTGCCTATATACTCATGGCTCGCCTCGCCTCGGCGGAGTAGTCCCATTGAACTTTTATGATAAAGTCGATTTAGGTCTCTGCGATGGCATTCAAAAGTGATTTCAGGCCGCGTAACGACCACGTCGCAGCGCGTACCACATATGGGGATTGTATGTTCACAGGTGTTTCATCGATCAATGTGATGATTGCCCGACAGAATCCCAAATACCCAAGTAAATCAAGTTGATATAAATGTGTCTATTTTCCACTGGCATCGCAATGCAAGTCCAAATCACCGACCGTTAACCGCGGGGAATTTGATTGTATTAGTACATACATCCAGAGACATCTTGGACATGAATACTCCACGGCGTCATGACATCCCCTCTGCGTGTGTTTCTCCTTAAACGCTAGCATAAACCCTCCCTGATTCCTTCCTTACAGCAGAAGCTCCAACGGGTTCTCGATAACCTTCTTCAGCTCGCGCATGAACTCGGCACCAACGGCACCGTCAACAACCTTGTGGTCGAAGCTGCCGGTAATGGTAATCTGGTCGTCCCAAGCGACACCCGTGGTGCCGTCCTCTGACTCAGCGGGGACGGCGACCTTCTTGGGGGCACCAATAGCCAATATCGTGGACTGGGGAGGGTTGATGATGGCGGTGAAGTTGTCAACGGCGGGGTTCATGCCCATGTTGGAGATGGAGATGGTGCCACCCTGGTACTCCTCGGGCTTCAGCTTGTTGTCGCGGGCACGCTTGGCGAGATCCTTAACAGCTGAGGAGATGGACTCCAGACCCTTACCATCGGCGGACTTGACGATGGGAGTGATGAGACCGGTGGGCGTGGCGACGGCGACAGACACATCGACGGAGTTGTGCTGGCGAATAGACTCACCCTGCCAGGAGGAGTTGGCGGCGGGGACCTTCTTGGCAGCAGCGGCAATGGCCTTGATAAGGAAGTCGTTGACGCTCAGCTTGTACTTGCCGTCGGCGGAGGCGTTCAGAGCCTGGCGGAGCTTCATGAGCTTGCTGACGGAGATGGAAGAGGAGACGAAGAAGTGAGGGTTCTCGCGGACGGATTGTTGCAGACGGTTCGCGATGGTCTTGCGCATGCCGCTCAGGGGGAGGTCCTCGTAAGCAGCGCCGGGGGCGGCGGTAGCAGCAGGCGCGGAAGAGGCCTTCTTGACATCGTCCTCGGTGATCTTGCCTCCAGGACCAGATCCCTTCAAGCCGGCCAATGTGATGGCCTTCTCGCGAGCCAGTCTTTTCGCAGCGGGGGTCGCGTTGGGCTCACGCTGGAGGGCAGTCTCGAATTTGCCGCTGAAGCCAGTGTCGTCGGACTCGGGGGTGGGTTCGGGGACCGGTGCAGACGAGGGAGACTCCTCCTTCTTGGGCTCTTCCTTCTTCTCGGGAGCGGGCTTGGCGGACTCACCACCGGCATCGGCGATGGAGAAGCCCTCGAAAGCGGAAATATCGGTTCCTTCCTCCACGTAGACGGCAATTGGCTACAACAAATACAGTCAGTACTCAACACTTGCACAGAGCATGTTGGGCTGCTCAAGTGTCGGGCAGTTTTGAGTGGTGGTGAGAGGGGGGGGCAGAACGTACGTTGCCAACGGGAACGTCCTTCTCGCCGCTGCCCTTGAGGATCTTGGCTAGCACACCCTCCTCCTGGAACTCAAAGTCCATCTGGGCCTTGTCGGTCTCGATCTCGACCAGCACGTCACCGGGCTGGAGAGCATCACCGGGCTTCTTCTGCCACACACCAATGTTTCCGGCGGTCATGGTGGGCGAAAGTGCCGGCATGTTGACGACAGTGTGCGGTGGGTAAGAGGCGTACCATCTTGCTAGACTCGAAGTGGAGGGAAGGGAGTATCGGAAGGTGGTGCGCGAGGTGAGGACTTGCCTCCGGAGGACTGGGCCGAGCATGTTGGGTATCGTGAAAGAAAATAGCTCTCTCGGGGATCAACGGAGCTGTCTGGAACTCGCGCGCGCGATAAAACAGGGCCAGACAAGGCAGAGAGAAAGAAGAAAGTACGCGGACAGGCAGGTAGAAGCGAATCTACTCGAAAGTCCCGCGAGAGATTGACTGGAGGCAGTCGAGAGGAGAGGGAGTGAGTGCGCGTGGGAGTGTGGGCGGCGTTGTTGAGGCGACGAGGGTTGGTGTTGCGCGGGAGTGGTGGTTTTGAAGGTTGAGACTCGCTCAAATCTTCCAATTTTGCAACTCCGTTGGGGCAGCGGACCCTGGCAACCGGGCTATTGGGAAGCTCTTTTTTTGCAGGCAAGCTTTGCCCGACGTTCGACTCGAGCAGATAGACTAAGCCAAAAGAGGACTAGAGGCATGCTAGTGGTCCCGACAAAACCCTCCCTCCGACGATTGGTCCAATAAGCGATTAATTCCATGATAGTGGGGGGGGGGAGAACACTGCACTCGATTACTGCGGTGGCATTACCATGTACATACTCTCAGTGACAAGCGCAGCCGCGCAACCCTATTCAATATTAAACACACGAGTAGTAGCATAACCGTGCACCGAGTCTCTAGTCAGTGTATGATTGTGGTGTCACTGCATGAAACAACTAAATCTATGTGGTGTAAAAAAAAAAAAGGAAAAAAAAAAAAGAATATGTATGCCTGAGAATTGAAAGGACGGGAGAACAAATACTAGGTACAACAGGTCGCAAGTGTCTAAATAACGTTAGCTACAGATTACCTAGGTACCTTAGCTACTACTGTGTAAAGCGATCTACTTTAAGACCGGCCCTGTGGCCCTGTCAAGACTGAACTGGACTGAGTGGCAGACAGGTTGGCAGGTCAGCAAGGGCTAAGGCTTGGCAGGGTCAGCACGGTCCCACCCTGGCCATCGAAGCTGCAACCTGGTCCCTTCAACCTCCAAATGTGTCCACTGGTGCAACGACCTTTTTACTAGTGGGAGGGAATAGAAGCTGTTTCGACAACCTGCAACTTGTGACGACTTGCCAAATCTCTCGAAATTATACCAGGAAGAACATCAAAATCATCTTCCCATGCACGGCTTTTGGTAGGGACCAAAGGATAAGGACAACTGTTGGCCTGATCCATTTCCGTCACCTTTCTTTTTCCATGGCCTAGCATTATTCCCATCTTTTTAAGTTCTACTTGCGGCTACTGTACTTACGAATATCCTTCGGCGCAATCGAGGGAGCAACTGCGGCCACGTTATCCTCCTCCTCCCTTTCTCTGTATCCTGCCACACCCTGACCCAAACATCGCGAATGCCACCAAGCAGCCCACTTCCTCTGCGAAGGCGAACATGAGCTCCTCGAAGTTCGTAGTGTCCGCCCTGGACGCCATAGAGAAGCACGCTGGCACGAGGAACAAGCCTCTCTCCGAAGCCATTCAAAAGGCCCAGGCCGCCGTCAAGGAAGCCGACCCACATCTACCAGACCCCGAAATAATATTCTTGCCTCTCCTACTAGCTTCAAGATCCGGCAATGTCCAGTTGACCAACACCGCCCTCGACTGCATCGGCAAGCTGACTTCCTCGTCTTACTTCTCCGCCACATCCGAGACGCCCCCCGAACAACCTCCTGCAAATGGCGATGGTGACGCCGACGCCAATGGCGAGGCTGCTACCCCCACAGCCCCTCCCAAGCGCAAGGCTCCGCTCATTGAACGCGCCATCGACACAATATGCGACTGCTTCCAGGGCGAGACCACCCCGGTCGAGATCCAATTGCAGATTGTCAAGTCGCTACTGGCTGCTGTTCTAAATGACAAGATCGTGGTGCACGGTGCAGGACTGCTGAAGGCAGTGCGTCAAGTGTACAATGTCTTTCTGCTGTCCAAAAATACAAACAACCAGCAGATTGCGCAGGGCACGCTCACGCAGATGGTCGGCACCGTCTTTGAGCGCGTCAAGACGAGGCTACACATGAAAGAGACGCGCATGAGTCTGGCGAAATTGAGGCACAGTGGGAGCAACGTCACCTTCGACCAAACAGAGTCTCCCGACGATCAGCAGGCCAACGAAGTCAGTGAAGAGGCGTCCGAGGCCCCGGAAGCCGAACTAGCAGCCTCAGAACAGGTCGGCGACGAAGGACCAAAACTCACACTCAAGGATCTGGAGCATCGCAAAAGTTTCGACGATTCTAATATGGGTGATGGACCGACCATGGTGACAAAAGTCAGGGCAACCCAACGCAAGGCTGCGCGATCAGTGTCGGAGCAAAGCATTGCCGAGACCACCATCACCGATGGAGGACACGATGAGACCCCCGACTCTCTGGATACCGAGGACGAAGTCTACGTCAGGGATGCATACCTCGTGTTCCGGTCGTTCTGCAATCTCTCCACCAAGAATCTGCCTCCGGACCTTCTCTATGACCTTCGCGGTCAGCCCATGCGGTCCAAGCTGATTTCCCTCCACATTATCCATACGCTCCTCAACAATCACATTGCCGTTTTCACTTCGCCATTGTGTACCATCACTAGTACTAAGAGTAACGAGCCAACAAGTTTCCTCCAAGCGATCAAGTTCTACCTATGCCTAAGCATTTCCAGAAATGGAGCTAGTTCCGTAGACCGCGTATTCGAGGTCTGCTGTGACATTTTCTGGCTGATGCTCAAATTCATGAGAGCGCCGTTCAAGGTTAGTATTTTGACTTGGTCTTTCAAGAATAGGCACTGACGATATTCTACAGAAAGAAATAGAGGTCTTTCTGAACGAGATATATCTTGCACTTTTGTCACGAAAGAGCGCATCTCTGTCGCAGAAGTTGCACGTAATCACCATACTACAAAGGTTCTGCGGGGACCCCCGAGCATTAGTGGAAGCTTACTTGAATTATGATTGCGATACACAGATGGGCAATGTCTTTCAGACAATCGTGGAGGACATGGCGAAATTCTCGACCTTGTCTGTAGCGGTAACTCCGGCACAAGAGCAGCTGTACGACGAGAAGATGGCCAAATCAAACCCCGGGGACTGGCAATACAGAGGCCAACTTCCACCTTCACTATCAGTAGCGCACATCATGCCTCCACCCGAAACAGAGTCAGAAATACCCAAGGAGTATATGATAAAACGCGCAGCGCTTGAATCGCTGGTCGAGTCCCTACGCTCCATGGTGAATTGGTCTCAGCCAAATCATGACAGCGGCAACGTTGTGTCTCCTGACGGCGACAAGAAGTCAGTAGATGTGAGGGAATCCATCGATCCTTATAACGCGGATAGTGGCTCCAGGATGGAGACTCCGGCACCTTCTACACCCACAATTGAGGACGATCCGGAGCACTTGGAGAAAGAAAAAGCTCGAAAGACTGCACTTGATCAAGCCATCCGGTCCTTCAACTTCAAGCCGAAACGAGGCATCAAGCTACTACTTGATGGTGGTTTTATCCCTAGCCACGATCCACGGGATATCGCGCGCTTTCTACTCACTGAAGACCGCTTAGACAAAGCCCAAATCGGCGAGTATCTAGGCGAGGGATCCCAAGAATATTGAGATCATGCACGCCTTTGTGGACTTGATGGATTTTCACAAGATGCGATTCGTCGACGCCCTACGACAATTTTTGCAGTCTTTCCGGCTACCCGGTGAAGCCCAGAAGATTGATCGATTCATGTTGCAATTTGCGTCTCGCTACCTGGCCGGTAATCCTAAGGCTTTTGCCAGCTCTGATACGGCATACGTCCTGTCGTACTCTGTAATCATGTTGAATACCGATCTCCACAGTAGCAAGATCGCCAAACGGATGACAAAAGAGGATTTCATCAAGAACAACAGGGGCATCAACGACAACGCCGATCTCCCGGACGAATATCTCATCACAATCTACGAGCAAATCGCAAAGAACGAGATTGTACTCAAAAGTGAGAGAGAAGCAGCAGCAGAAAAGGGCACAGCACCTGCACAAGCTGGTGGCCTGGCTTCGGTATTCAGTGGACGTGGTGCAGCGCGGGATGCATTTGTGCAGCAGTCTGAACAAATTGCACTCCGGTCAGA
Source organism: Gnomoniopsis smithogilvyi (assembly GCA_027946515.1). Lineage (NCBI taxonomy): Eukaryota > Fungi > Ascomycota > Sordariomycetes > Diaporthales > Gnomoniaceae > Gnomoniopsis > Gnomoniopsis smithogilvyi. Next base: position 5,494,726 of record JAPEVB010000004.1, on the reverse strand, counting down.
GCAATTGTTCAAGGACCTCTTTCGAAATCAACGAAAGAATGCGGCGAAAGTGGGTATTAGATTTATTCCAGCAACATCTTTCAAACACGTTGGCAAAATGTTCGACGTGACCTGGATGTCCTACTTCTCGGCGCTTTCTAACCAGATGCAAAATGCCCACAATCTCGAGGTGGTAAAGTCGTGCCTTGATGGCATGAAACATGCCACCAAGATTGCCTGTTTCTTCGACCTAGCTACGCCACGAGAAGCTTTCATTTCGGCGCTGAGGAACACGTCCAACCTGAACAATCCGTCGGAGGTGCTGGCTAAGAATGTCGAGGCGCTCAAGGTGTTGTTGGATCTTGGCCAGACCGAAGGCAACTACCTGAGGCAGTCTTGGAAAGACATTCTCATGTGCATTAGCCAACTCGACCGCTTGCAGCTGATCACTGGAGGTGTCGACGAGCGATCGGTACCAGATGTCTCCAAAGCACGGTTCGTAGGACCTCAGAGAGAGAACTCAACCGATTCCAGGCGGTCTAGTAAGAAGAGCCGTGGACGAGCCGGCACGGGACCCCAAGGTTTCTCCACTACCCTCGCTCAGGAGGCGAGGTCCGACGACGTCGTCAAGGCAGTGGACAGAATTTTCACCAACACTGCAAATCTGAATGGCGATGCAATCGTGCATTTCGCTCGCGCGCTGACAGAAGTCAGCTGGGACGAAATTAAGGTATCCGGAGCAAATGATACCCCGCGCATGTACAGTCTGCAGAAAATTGTCGAGATCAGCTACTACAACATGACGCGTGTAAGATTTGAGTGGACTCATATCTGGGACGTACTTGGCGAGCACTTCAACAAGGCTGGCTGCCACATCAATGAGACAGTCGTGATTTTCTCAATTGACTCGCTGCGCCAACTCTCAATCAGATTCATGGAGATTGAGGAATTGCCCGGTTTCAAGTTCCAGAAGGATTTCTTGAAGCCCTTCGAGCACGTCATGTCAAGCACGAATAATTTGAGAGTGAAAGAGCTCATTTTGCGGTGCTTGATTCAGATGATACAGGCAAGAGGCGAGAATGTCCGCTCGGGTTGGAGGACCATGTTTGGCATCTTCACCGTTGCGGCTCGCGATCCAAATGAGAGCATTGTCAACATGGCCTACGAGAACGTCCTCAAGGTTTACAAATCTAGATTTGGCGTTGTCATCTCCCAAGGCGCATTCACAGATCTCATCGTCTGTCTGACAGAGTTCTCAAAGAACATGAAGTACCAGAAGAAGAGCTTGCAAGCCATGGAGACGTTGAAGTCGGTGATTCCTCAGATGCTGAAGACACCCGAGTGCCCCTTGTCGCAACGATTTGACCTCAATCTTGCTCAAAATAGCATGGCAGACATCAACCTCAAGTCGCCTGGACAGCAAACCCGCACATCGGTGGAAGAAGGATTCTGGTTCCCAGTCTTGTTTGCCTTCCACGACGTACTAATGACCGGGGAGGACCTTGAGGTCCGGTCGAACGCTTTGAACTACTTCTTTGAGGCGCTCCTCAAGTACGGCGGCGATTTCCCTCCAGAGTTCTGGGATATCCTGTGGCGCCAACAGTTATATCCGATTTTTATCGTATTGCGTTCCAAGCCAGAGATGACTAACGCGCTAAATCACGAGGAATTGTCGGTGTGGCTGTCGACTACTATGATACAGGCCTTAAGGAACATGATAACACTTTTCACGCACTACTTTGACGCGTTGGAGTACATGCTGGACCGTTTCCTCGAGCTTCTGGCACTTTGTATCTGCCAAGAGAATGACACTATTGCGAGGATAGGCAGCAACTGTCTGCAGCAGCTCATCTTGCAGAACGTCAGGAAATTCAACGCCGAGCATTGGGCCAAGATAGTCGGCGCCTTCTGCGAGCTGTTCGAGCGGACTACAGCTTATCAGCTATTTTCGGCTTCAACGATCAACTCGACCGCTTCGTTACAACCTGTTTCGAACGGTCTAGATTTCGATAAGCAATTGAGTCCAGGTTTTGAAGCAGCCGAGGATGTTAAGTCCTTAAAAATTAATGGTGCCGACACCAATGGGCAGGCCCAGGATGAAAGGCGACCATCGACTGCGCTTAGCGAAGCACCAGAAGGAACAGACGACAACATGCCACCAGCATCATCACAGCTCGAAGAATTCAAACCCGAGAGTAACCTGCAAATAACCCCGCCCCAGATCTCTGTCGCGCGGCGGCGCTTCTTCAACCGCATTATCAGCCGCTGCGTTCTTCAGCTCCTCATGATCGAGACTGTCAACGAGCTCTTTAGCAATGACAATGTCTACACGCAGATTCCTTCCGATGAGCTTCTTCGCCTGATGGCTGTACTCAAAAAGTCGTTCCTTTTTGCGCAGCGCTTCAATAACGACAAGGAGCTGCGCATGCGCCTCTGGCGCGAAGGCTTCATGAAGCAGCCACCGAATCTCCTAAAGCAAGAATCTGGCTCCGCAGCGACCTATATCGCCATTCTCTTCCGCATGTACGCCGACACAGATCCACGTAGGAGCGAGTCCAAAGCGGATGTTGAGAATGCGCTTGTGCCACTGTGCAAGAGCATCATCCGGTCGTACATTTCGCTCGACGAGGAAAGCCAGCACCGCAACACCGTGGCCTGGAGGCCCGTGGTTGTCGATGTGCTGGAGGGATATGCAGCTTTCCCAGACAGCAGTTTCAAGAGCCACGTGCAGGCATTTTATGCGCTAGTGGTAGAACTGCTCGGAACAAAAGAGATGACTGGTGAGTTGAGGGGGGCTATTCTTGGGGTGTTGCGGCGGGTCGGAGAGGTTGAGTTGGGAATCACAGGAATGAATGTACCGCCGCAGCATGGGCCCAGTGAGGCGGACTTGCGAAGGGAGAGTATGGTGAGCACGAGTGATGTGGATCAAGCTGCTGCTGATGCGTCGATGAGGATGCCCCTGAGGTGAGGGGACTTGTGCAACGGCCGAACGGAACAAGGATAGAAGGACACTAGAACCATATTTATTAGCATTCTTGTATGATAGGTATACACATTCTTCCCGGCACGCTTAATAGGGAGCTGGGGCTATGTACGTTCAGAAATCTCCGGTGTCAGGCGTAGGAATACCAAAATTCCCTTCAACACTCCAATATCTTTTTCAAGCTCTCTCGTTCTGGGTATCTACAACAGCACTCGTCTGCGATCAACCACCATCTTGTCATGAAATCCCATTCGCAATTCTGGGCGCTGGCCGCGGCGCAACTTCCCTCAACCACGCCCGCATAGCATCCGCCTCCCCCTCGGGCGTCCATACCAAATTGTCTGGCATCCCCCACAGCTCGTCCACCAGCCCCGGATCGCCCGCCTCCCTCACCAAGCGCCGCAACACATCCACATTCAACCGCGCCGTGTCAGCCACACGCATCGCCCCCACCAGTTTCATTGCATAGTCCGTCCAGGTCAGCCTCATCAGCTCATCCCCCTCGCGATCCACCATCCTCAACGTCGCAAACTCGAGCAGCGACACGGCGGCGCCATTGGGACCTAGCGGTGCCGTGGACGTTGTGAGTGCGCCAAAGTCCAGCACCGCCAAGCGAGGAAGAAGGCGCAGCAGGCGGTCTTGCGCCAGCGAGCGTTGGTAGAGAATCTTGGGGTCCGTGCTGGCGGCTGGAAGGAGAGTGGTCTCGATACGCTGCAATATGGCCCAGGCGAGACTCTCATCGGCTCCGAACAGACGGCGCCAGACGGCGCCGTGGCCTTGTGCGCGGCGTGAGAGGAGGCGAATATCTAGGCATTCCTTTTGGTCGTCGGTGAAGAGCGGCTGAGATAGTGGGCTATCAATGTCGAGGAGGTCGCCGAGGAGCAAGACACCTTGCTGCCCGACGCTCACGGAAGGAGAAACCAGCCAGCGTTCAAGAAGCGCTTCAAGGAGGTGCGGTGTGGTGGCAAGGATAGAGGCATCTGAGGGGGAGGCTGTGGCTTTGGAGAGGATGGCAAGGGCAAGGGCATTGATATACTCCTCGGGAGACGAAAGGGCTGTGATCAGGTAGGGGGTTGGACACAGCTCGAGAGCCTGCGTGAAAGAAACAGGGCGAAGCAGTTTGATGGTAAGGGTCAAGAGAGGCGGGGGATAGCCCTTGAAGGAGGAAGCGAGGGCCTCGGATTCGGCGGCAGCGGCAGTCTTTTTGAGAATCTCGCCGAGGCGTGGCAGAAAGCGAGCTGTGAGGTCTGGATAGGCAACAGGGCCGAGTTGGTAGGAGATGCGGTCGAAAAGGTCAGACTGGAAGTGTTGCGAGGGATCTTCTTGTGCAAGTAGAAAGTCCAGGTGAGTATCGAGCTCATCAAGCTGGGCAGCCAGGGTTGCTGGACGTTGAGATGGTTCCGGGTCTGCTTGCGCCATGTCGAATCTCGTTTCCAATTCGAGGTGTGAGATGATCTGACTGCAAATGGCAAGTTTCAGGCCTGGACAGATGAAAGAAGTGATCCTTGAAGAAGTTTGTGTAGACGGTTGGGGACGAATGTTTGAAAGAAGGCAGCAGAATGTGTAATGTACAGCATGAAAGGTATGTCAGTTGAAAGATACATCAGTATCCGTACCTTATTAGGTACCAACCCCATAGGTCGGAACTATGGTAAGCAAGGCTGAAGCGAGGACGACTGCATGCAGGGGTAGCTTGGAGTATCCCTGTCGACAGGTGCAGTTATCGATTAGCCCCGCTAAAAATTACCCCAGATCAGCAGCAAATCATGATTGTGAAGCAATGACTACTATCTGCTTATATTTTGCCTGCCGACTTCTGAATGAGTTTCTTGATCTCTGCACCCAACAATCTATTTATTAGACTTGTTCTCTCCTTTTTGAACAACGGCACAGTCCTTCCTTGAATCAAAATGTCTCGGGGTGGCCGTGGTGGCTTCAGAGGAGGCAAAAAAAACAATGTCCCTTGGGAAGAAGACAAAAACCTCAAGGTCGACTATACGCCCTCCGAGACTTTTCCTGTAGGTCTTGCAGCCAATTCATTGCTCCATCCAGCTTCTCCTTGCAGCAATGCTAATTGTTGATCGCCAAAGCCTTACAATGTCCCCATTGCCAATCCTGTAACCAATCGTGAGAAGGATCAAGTCAGATCCTTTCTCCTCTTCCGCGAACAAGTCCACGACGGGCCGTTCTACACAGCCACCCGATCCTACAACAGCTTCACCGCATCCGGTGCGACAACGCCGCGCGCATATGGACAGGAGCAGATTAATCAACGTTATGGTGTCAACAGCAAGGGCACGATCGACCCTTTTACCGCCGTCGACATGCCCAGCTCACGCATGAAGAGGCCCGAGAGGGCCTTGCCTGACTTTGGCGACAGGCCGTTCTGTATGTCTCGCTGCTCCGCTGCCCCTTGCCTCTCTTTAGCACGATTGTAAGCGTGTGTATCTCTGATCTGTTATCTGTTCAACAACAGCTACCCATCTATTTCCACCCGAGCTGCACATTACACTCAACGACGAGGACCACCCCGGTGGCGCCGCCAAGACCAAGTCTCGCAAGAAGAAGACCATGACGCTTTCCAAGGTCACAACTCTGCGCACTGCCGAGGAGATCTTCAACATGCCCGATACAGAGGGTGAGACTGCCGAGGACAAGCAAAAGAAACTCCTTGAGCAGCTGGCCCAGCTGGACGAGAACGCAGCTGAGGATGAAGAGGGATTCGACTTGGATGACGAGCAAGGGTACGAAGAGGAAATGGATGAAGTGTACGACGATGAGGATGGTGGAGACTACGATGCCGAATTATACTTTGATGGCGGAGACAACGATGATATGGACGACGGCGGTGGCGATGATGGCGTTTATTAGGCACCGCGTGATGTCGACCATTCTGAAAAAGGCCATCTGGTTAGCGGGACCTGGTTGGTTGATATTTGCTTGCCATTTCGGCGCATTGGGAATTCGCCTCGATTACTTTACGACCTTGATACCCTGGGTATACGCGTGATGCCCGCATGCTACTACAATCCATTTCCGTCTTCATCAGAATGCAGCCCTCGCTCGGCTCATCCAGCTTGTGCCGGTGGGAATGATTCTCCTACAATTTGACATCTTGCTCCATCGCGACACCAACACCCAAATGAACCAGATGCCATATCAATTAGAATGTCACACCGCGCCCCTTGACGTGCCTCCCATGTCATCTTTTCCTTAGTAGGATCCAACACCCCTACCTCGGAAGTCATTCATCTGCAACTCGGTGACACCCTCCCTTGCACCGCCCACCACTGTCGCAACCTGCACAATTCCCTCCTCAAAGTCCCGCAGCACATGGTACAACTCCATGTACCGATCGTCCTGACTGCCTCCACCCAGTGCGCCGGCACTCGCCTGCAACCGACTCGCCTGCTCCGAAATATTTTGCTCAACCCCGCCCAGATGACTGTCAATTTCGCGTACCGTCTTTTGCAACCTCTTCACATGCTCATCCATCTCATCTGTCGCGCGCGAGAAGTAACTGACCAAGTCCTCGGCCGTGGGCCCATCTCCGTTGGAACTGTTGCCCCGGGTCGATGAGCCAAATGACGGGGTCTGGTGATACTGTGCCGGCAGCTTGAGGTTATCGATGGCAATGAAGCTAAGCTTCGCCTCGTCGGCATCTGCCCGCACCTGGTCGCGCATGGCCTTGATGGCGTGCAGATCCGCGCCAAGCGCGCTGTCCACGGCGGCGTGTTTGCGCGAGACGAAGCGCACATCGTCGGGGATGGAATCGAGCTGGGCTTCGTGCGCGGGAATGAAGGCATCCACTTGGTCTTTTTGCGCGATGCAGCTTTGGATGTGGGTATCGATCTCGGCAATTTGTTTCTGTAGGTCATCATGAAGGTCGTTGAAGCGGGTTGTGTTGCGGATGTTGGACATATCGATCCGAACACCAGGTGCCATTTGTTGCCCCATAGTTGAGCCTAGGGCGGGAGGTCCCATTTGCTGCTGTTGTCCTTGTGCATTTTGGTTGAGAGAGGTACTGTGACAGCGTCAGAAAAACAAAAAAACAGAGACTAAAGATGGGGCCATGGCTTTGAAAGCAAGAAACGTACAATAAACTCCTGCCGGGAGCGGCAGACTGGCCAAATAGACTTCCTCCGGTCGTTGCAGCTGGCTTCTGGCCAAATAGACCACCAGTTGCTCCCGTCGCACCGGTTGTCTGTGTGTTTGTTGTCGGTGCGCCGAAACCGAAACCTCCTCCTGTGTTTGTTGATGCCGCGGGCTGCTGCTGCGCAGGCGCGCCGAATAGACTTCCTCCAGTCTGGGTAGGCTGAGAAGCTGCGGCCGTCGTGTTTGAAAACAATCCACCGCCTGTGCTGCCTGTCCCCGTTGTGGTGCTGCCAAATAGGCCGCCTGGCTTGGAGGTCGCCATGCTAGAGCCAAACAGTCCACCACCGCCTGACTGCTGCTGCTGCTGCTGCTGCTGCTGCTGCTGATTCGACTGGCCACCGAAAAGAGAGGAAGGCTGGCTGGGCTGAGAGGTATTTATGGTGTTTGTGTTGTTTTGGGTGCCGAAAAGACCAGTCGATTGGGTGGAAGGTTGCGTTGCACTAGCAGAACCAAATAGGCCACCAGCTGCTGGAGGCTGACTCGATGTGCTTGCGCCGCTGAATATAAAGAAACGAACAGATTAGTAAGGTGCCCTCAAGTTGCAACCCATGCCGTTTTATTGTCCCGACCGCTGGATACAGTACGAGGAACAGCACAGCACAGGACAGGACAGGACAGGACAGGACTGAAGCAGCGGAAGAGAAAAGCAGGTACCCACAAGGTGTTGGCGGCTCCTGTATTGATACTCAGACCAGAAGGCCCACTTGCCGATCGAGCAAATGCCATGTTGAAGAGATGGAACTGCGGGTCTTATGTAGTATGTTCCATGAATGGTGCAAGATCGAAATGGAATTTGGTACTGAATTGAGAAAGCGAAAAACAATCAGATAGCTTCCCATTCGCGCTTGTTGATTTTCTGGGGTCTGCTGCAGAAGCGTCTCTAGAGTTTCGAGAAGTTGTACGAAAGTACAAGTACCTAGGTACCCCATGCCGCGCTAAGGAACGCGCTGATACTTCTGGTGCTGTGCAAGTACCTAGTATTGCTAGGAGCACATCCTTGCTCGCGGGCCCCAAAAGCTTCTGTGGAGCATCCTGCAATTGATCGCGAACCTCAACTCTTGAATCTACGCAACTGATTACAGCTTCACTTCCCTGCCAACGCCCTATTACAATCCCACTCTCAACTAGAACACGTCTGCGACCAAGATGGATATCGACGATAATGAAGATGATTTCTATGGCACCGAGGATACAGCAGCTGCAGCCACACCGGAAGCTCCACAAGATGCACCTGCTCCTGCTGGCGCAACCGAGTCGGCCCCGGCAGAGGCAAAGCCAGAGCCTGACGAGGATCTAGAAGAGGGCGAGGAGGAGGATGAAGGTGGTGCTATGGATGAGGACGACTCTTCTGACGATGTAAGCCCTGTTGCTATCCTTCGAGAACCCCTCCCCATTACACTTGCTAACATACTTCTCAGAGTATGGTGATTATCACAGAGAGGAAAGACGGCACATCAGCTGCACCACCATCGTAGGCCTTCCCAAGCTGATCAAAGAGCCATTTACACATAACTCGCATTCTGACAACTGCATAGACAATCTCGCTACAGCAACATAAAAGACATACCCCAACGGTCCATATCTAGCAACACAGCCACCAAAGCCCCTCCTTCAAAGCCCGAAGACTCCAGACCGTCCGGTGGCGCCGACCTTCCCGCCATCAAGACCTCCACCGTCGATATAAATGCTATTCCCACCCATAAGGGCACCGGCAAGCCCATTACCCAAGTCAACATCGACGAGGACTTGCCTGAGAATGACAAGCCCTGGCGCAAGCCTGGCACCGATCTGAGCGACTACTTCAACTACGGATTTGATGAGTTTACCTGGGCCCTATACGCTTCAAAACAGGAACAACTACGTGGCGAGTACAATTCAGACGCCATCACCAACAACAGCAAGAAGATGTTTGAGGACATGCAGAGCATGATGATGATGGCAGGCGGTGGCATGCCCGGTATGCCTCCCATGCAAGGCATGCCCGGAGGCGGTGCAGGAGGTGCTGCAGGCGCAAGTATGCCGGGCATGGATGGTATGCCGCCCGAGATGCAAGCAATGATGCAGCAGATGATGGCTGGAGGTGGTATGGACGCCAGCCAAATGGATCCGGCAGCCATGAGTGCCATGTTCGCAGGCATGCAGAATGCTGGCGGTGCCGGCGGTCAGGGTCAAGGCGGGCAAGGCCAAAATTTTGGTGGTGGTGGATTTGGTGGCAATCAGGGCCAGGGTTTTGGGTACGACCAGAATAACATGGGCGGTGGTAACCGGGGTGGCTTTGCCGGCGGTCGTGGCCGTCGTGGACGTGGCGGATACTAGGCCGAGCCGTGACAGAAGAGCTGGATCTTACGAACAGGCGAAGCAAAGCCACCTAAGCTACTACGCAAGTCGGCAGCTCTGCGTGGCATCTTTGAAAAGGTGGTGACAACAACAGAGAGGAATACGTCATGGAAGATGCGATCTCCAGACGAATTAAGGGGAATGCCTGATGCGAGGCAGATCTGAAGAGCAGACATGGCCTCAAATGGCCAAGGCACCTGAGAACCACGGGGCAATTGACCGCCTTCCAATACACGGAAGTAGGTAATGGCATTAGTTGCTGGATGAGCTGAATGTATACCCACCAAATCTAGACAAGAACTTTGAACTCTTTGAGGACGGGACTCTTCTCCCACCCCAATACCCTGTCATCATTCCTCTTGATCTACTATCTATCAAACATATCTACATGACTTAGAATGCCGACTGTCGTCGCGAAATTGCGAAGAGCAGGCCAGGACACAGCCATAGGCACAAAGTAAAAGAGAAGATAAAACTAGAAAACGCGCACCTTGAAAGATCCCATCAACGATTCCCCGTTTTCGGAACAAACGCCGAGAACTCCCCAGTCATCATTGAGCAGAGTATCCCTTGGCACGTCTTGATACATGTCAGATGATGGGCTTGTCCATAATCCCCTTACCCAGGATTTCCACCCTCGCTTTCGCATGAGCAGTTCCCCAAGAGTATGTAGATTGTTAGGCTTAAAGGTATCTAGCATTTGATATAGATCGACTCGAAAAGGTTTGTCCGAATCGCCGACACTCAGCAAAAAGAAAACCTCGGGATCGCTACCCGCCTGCAAGTACTCCTCGATAACATGCGCAAGGCGATCGAGCCAAGCCCGGTCAAGGTGAAAAGGCCAAGTACCTGAGGTTCTTCTTTTCCAACAATAGGAGCGGACGTTGCTCGCAAAGTCTCGGAGGAACACAATCCATATACTTGCTGTGGTCTTGAGGCTGTTGGATTCTTGATGCTCCATGGCTTCCCATAATGCTATGCTCCATCCATGGGCTTTTGCGAATTCCTTGAGCTGGAGCTCGGACCTTTCGCTAACGTGGCCAGACTCGAGTAGGTGATCACGAAGTTGGATCATGTCAGTCGAACTATGATTGTTAGCAAGAAGATACCTCGTGGTCTCTGGATCCGCCGCCATTGAAGATGACAACAATAGATTCAGGTCCACAGGTTTCTGGCCATATTTTATATCCAGTCCTTTAGAAGTCTGCAAGGATCTAACAAAATGTCCTTGGCTCCAGTATGCTGCCCAGTGTATATAAGAACAGGCAGTGAGTGCGTTCCGGGAATGATACCTCCACGACGTCTGACTGTCTATGCGTATCAATCCCAGGAGGAATGGAAAGAATCTGTCTTCGGCCCGAAGCAATACGGTACCAAAGTCTTTCAGGCACGATGTCGGTAGGGGCTGGTTTGATCTGGAACACGCGGCCAGCCACATGAATGTGCTCTCAAAAATGGACATGAGATTCAAGGTCAATTTCGGTCGCACATTGTCGTCATCCTCCTTCGGCTGAGGGGACAGGACCAGGTTTTGATTCACCAGACCCTCAATTTCCAGACAACGAAGGCAACTATAGGCGCGTATCTCATCCAGCGTGTCTGAGAATGGGCTCTTTCTAACTTGGAATTTCCAGTGGTCTTTAAGGAAGTCACGTACTGATCGATGAAAAAGATCAACACGGTATTGGAAGTAGGTCACTTCACCAGGTACCGAGACCACTTCAAGGAGACCTCGTGTGACCTGGTGAAGAAGACTGTCGACCTTCTCCTTCTGGAAACACATGTTTTCGGGATTGTAGGTCTCGGTAGCTAGGTCCCATGTGCAAGAAGCCTGAAAAGATTTGTTTTCCTGGAACCAGTCCAGCCCATCCAGCCAAGAGTACATCAACAAATTGAGTGGATGTTTAAAAGGATTGTGCACAGCGAGGTAGAGGGCCATATTAGATCGCCTCTGAACGGAGGGTGCCCTGTCCACTTTGCTCAGCATCTGTTGAAATAGAGCCTCTAAGCTGTCGGGACATTCTTGTAGCCTTTGCCTGAGCGCCCTCTCGGTGTCATCGTGATCAAGAGCCTGGTTGATCAATGCTCTGACGGCCATGGATGCCCATAAGAATACACCCTCCGCCCTTGTTGCTATTTCGTGGACCAAAGCCAGACAATGGCGCTGCGCGATCTGCATTTGCGCGGTAGATAGGCAAGTGATGAATTTGTGCTCGGCAAAATTGGAAATATCGCCAAAATTGAGCTTGTGAAACTCTGAGATAGTCCCCGTGCTACGAAATATGTCGATAAATACCGTCTCTGGACGCGAAGAGCAAATCATCTTGAAAAAAGGCTGTGAAGCCCACGACGACAACAGCGTAGCCATACTTTTGTGGCTCAAGTTGTCCCCCTGATGTTCATCTAGACCGTCGATAAAGCAGCAGAAGCTGTAGTTTTTACCTTTGGAATGCTCTAGAAATCTTTGAAAGGCCAATTCCAGTTCTGGTTCGCGGAATTCCACGGCATCAGAGACGCCCTTCAGGTCTGTCTGCTGTTGAGGAAAGACTTTGGGTACAAGCTCCGGGCATTGGCTAAGGATTTGGAAGAGGACGGAGCGCCAAAATCCAACCATCGAGCTCTGGAATGCATCATCTGATCTCCAAAAGAAGACACTGACAAGTACGAGCTTGGTGTTCCCAGCCCAGTTTTGCAGTGTGGTCTTGGTAGTAGAGTGTTGTGACACATATTTCATGAACGTAGATTTGCCACAGCCTGCTTTGCCGGTGAGCAACATCGTTCCTGCATTCTGATGTAAGAATGACACGAGAGACTTGGACATCGACTGCCGGAGCTTTCTTTCATTTGGGCGGTTCTGAGATAGACTTGATACGGCGGCTGTCTCTAAAGCGAGCAAATCTGACTCCTGATACGCGTCGAATATCCAGCACAATGTATTCGCTGACGGATCGGCGATATCATTTTCCCTCTGAAAGATAGATGGAAAGAATAGTCTGCGGAGGACTTGATTCTCCATAGGCATGTGAATGGTGAGAGAGCTGAGGTGCTCAGTTGCAAGGATCAGTTCTTCAACCTTACTCTCACAGTTTTGAGCTCTCTCAAGCTCAAATTGTTGCAGAATTTCAAGCTTGTGATTCAGCTTGACCAGTGACTCTGCATGCTCTTGTTGGGACCGGAGGTCCGACTCCTTCTTTTCGTCCATGCATTGCAAGGAGTCCAGCGTCTGCATGAGCTGAGTTTCCAACTGTTCGATCTTCCGTGCATTAGCGTTCGAGAGCTGGAAGGCATCTCTACGCACGTCGTCAAGTTCTCTTTTCACTGGAGATTGTTGCTCGCTAATCATGTCAACTTTGGTTAAAAAAAAGAGGATTCCAAGCGAGCCATGTCCACGTCATGGCACTTACAAAAGCAAGAATATCAATCTCTGAGAGATTTGCTGACGATATCTGTCCAGGCAGGCTTCTATGTTGATAATTTCACTTTTCTTTTGAAGCGTACGACACGCGGCAACGAAAGCTGGCAATCGACCTGGTCCTTTGGGCAGGTTTTGTTCTAATAGTTTTGTCAGAATCACGGAGAGATCATAACAAGCCCCTGCGAGCTGAACAAGTTCATGATCGCTGTGCTCCGTTTGTCTTGCTTTGAGCTTTGCCGTGAGTTGTTGAAGGTCCCATACAACTCGTGCGGTATGATCGTGCTCCTCTGTTGACCCCGTGGAGGACGTGTAAATTTCGTACGAGCCCCGTATGACCTTGTGTGCAACACTAATGAACGATATGATTGAGGAAGCGAGACCGACGGCATCCATTGCGAGTATCGGATTGCGAGGAAGTGTCTCGGAGCCGACAAAAATGACTGGATTCTACAATCTAGGTTCTGAGCAAGCTGACAATGGCTTTAAAAATTGAGCTGAAATGAGGGTATTCAGGTAGCTGACAGCATGAATATGTGGCTGAGTCTGCATCTAGAGCCCCACATAAGGGCATATTTACGCAGGATTGTTGAGCTGCTTGCTCCCACATGGGCGAGACACAGGCGCAAATTCAGCTTGCAGTGCTGGAATATAGTGCATAGGCTGTCTGTATGATGTCGACGCGTCTTTACCTACCTAACGTGGGAAAGCGATATTGTGTAGTAAGGGTGCTTGATTGCACCGGAGATGGAATCCAACCTTCCTATTGATAGGCAGTGTATTCCTGCGCGGTAAAGCAAGGAAGTGACATAGCGTAGCGGTTTTCTCGAATATCCTTCAAAGTCATTCGACTCATTTTGATCAAGACCTCAGACTGCTGAATCTTGACATCTCAGCATCATCGTGATAATTCATCACTCAGGAAGGTTCCAATACCAGACCAAACAACTCTTCAACCAAATATGATTGTGGTCATGCCTTTGGACTTAGTAGCGTGGTAAACCGCAAGCTCAAATATACATCACTAGAAAATGAGCACGATCAGTATTAATATACAATACCTGCGTATACAACATATAGCACTAATTCACAGTCTGATGGATTGATCCAATGTTGAAAGTAGTACATGTATTCAAAGTACTCTCAATTCTGAAGAAGCGCAGGAAATAGTTTTATAGTCCTTCGAGTTGAGCTGTCTAGTTATACATTATACCTTTATAGAGTCCCTTTGATCCGGATATGTAGACATTCCTGCCGGTTGCGTGATGATGGCACACAGCATACACTACGTGGATATCAATGGAACGGCGAACAACACAGAGAGATACCAAGGGAGAAGCAGGACGGACAAGCCAAGCGAAGCAGGAAATAATCCCTCCCGCCCCCCCAAAAAAAAAGGAGGAGGGAAGAAGGGGAGGTAAATGGGGACAAGATTTGCGCAAGACCCTCCAACACCGGCCTATGAACGCAGTTGGCGTGAACCATTCCTTTATAGAAATACCTATTCTGTCCAAGTACGCTAATATGCACAGGGCTGACAACCATTTGACGCTGCGGTACAGCGTTCAAGTACCTGTGCACTCGAGTGTTTGCCCCAACCCCATTGGCCGAATCTTCCGGGGGAATTCCGGTACCAGGACTGGATGCCTTTGTATAGAAAACTAAAGAGGCGTCAAAACACAACAGTGCGGCGTCACTTATCAAACACACCGAAAGGCCATGGTCATGCCCACTCAAGATTGACGCGGTCAGCGTTGAGCTGAGACGCAGGGATTCAAAAGCCCCGAAGGCTGATCCTTGCACCTCAGCCCTATGACCCCTACCAGGTCGTGGCACTTGCAGCTAAAGGATCTAAAACAAGGGTCTCCCAAGCCGCGGCCCGAAGTCCGATCCGCGGCATCGGCCTGTCGCAACCTGCTACGAAGTGTTCGCAATTCGCCCGGCGCGTGGTTTAATTGCCTTCCGACACCTCCTTTTAGAAACACCCCAACAAAACCAAGAGGACACGACACCTTCGACTTGAAGATTCCAAGCGCAATAATGTACCGTGTTCCACTACGGCGACAAGCCCGGTCTCTCTTGCGGCCACGACAGCGATGCTGGCAGTCCAACAAGTCCGAGCAATCTATCCCGGTACAGAACACCGTGCCGCCCCCGACAGCAGATGTGCCTTTCTGGATGCGACTCGGGCCTCTCACCCGCGCAACGCAGGCATACGGCCGCGCGCAAAGAAAACGACCTTGGGTGGTCCAGCTGTGCACATCGCTGACCATTTTCTGTCTTGGGGACATATCGGCGCAACGCATGAGTGGCAAGGACTACGACCCGGAGAGAACAGGACGGTCGATGATTATTGGCGGTATCATTTCCATTCCCAATTTTGAATGGTAAGAACGGCTCCTCTGGCTTTCGTAGTGGCCTGATACTCTTCTTCTCCTTGGCTTTGACTAAACAACAGCACCTAACATAGGTTCATGTTCCTTTCGCGCAACTTTAACTACTCGTCGCTCCTCCTCTCGCTCGCTACCAAAATTACCGTCAACCAGTGCGTTTTCACGCCAATGTTCAACACATACTTCTTCGGCATGCAGGCGCTCCTGGCCGGTGACAGTCTGGCCGACAGTTGGGAGCGTGTCAAGAAGACCGTGCCTGTGAGCCTCATGAACTCGATCAAGTTATGGCCAGCTGTCACTGCCATCAACTTCACATTTGTGCCTATCGAATACCGTTCTATATTCGCAGGGACCATTGCCGTTGGATGGCAAACTTATCTTTCATGGCTGAACAGGCTTGCAGAGGAAGAGGAGCAACGAGATAAATCCGGTGTCACCGTAGGCTCCACAACCGCCATGGTCGCTGCGTCAACATAGGCCGGTACTTGTTTACGAATACTTATAAAGGACTGGGAAATAGAGACAGGATGGGAATAGAGGCGTTTGTGATATCCAGATAGACTTGAAATTACTGAACTTCCTTAGGTATAGAATTGGCTTTTCAAAGCAATATATAGATTTGTGTCCGCGAGTTATGCGCACTGTGTGTATTCGTCCCCAGTTTCACGACGAATGAGACAGTGTAAACTTGTCAACCAAACAGTACATGTGCGACACATGCTGGTTCATCATGTAATTGGGGATTTCGAAAATGATTCTCGAAAGTCACGTCATTCTCAGCTACTTTTCATCTTCACCAAAACACCACCAAGCCATTGATCACTGGGCGTGGTCCGGCCCCCTTTCTGCAAATGATGGCTCGCCCTTTAACACGAGGTCTGTCCACTCCTTTGGCTGCTCTGCGTCTCTCCCGGCCAGCAATCCGACCGCGATCGTCGCCCTATCGAACCACGCGACGGACCAACGCAACCACGTCGACGACAACCTCACCTACTCCGCCCTCTGCAAATCCTGCGGTGGCCCCAACGCCTCCAGCTGCGGCTGATCCTCCACCGCCGCCTCCTCCGAAATCCTCTTCGGGCTTCGGCACAATCGCCCTCACCACCTCCATCGCTGCCACCTTCTACCTCACCTATCTCTACGTAACCGACACCCGCGCCTCCATCCACCAATGGCTTGTCCCACCCCTGCTCCGTACCTTTGTCCCCGATGCAGAGGATGCTCATCACCTCGGTACCGTCTCCCTCAAATTCCTGCATGAGCTCGGCCTCAATCCGCGTGAACGCGCCACCCGAGCCCCCGGAATCGTGCCCCAGCCCTCCGACCTCGCCCTGAATGTCTTCGACACCACCCTCGCAAATCCCATCGGCATATCTGCAGGCCTAGACAAGGACGCCGAAATCCCCGACGCGCTTTTCGATCTCGGCGCCGCGGTCGTTGAGGTCGGCGGCTGCACGCCACGCCCGCAAGACGGCAACCCGAAGCCGCGCGTCTGGCGTGTGCCGACCGTCGAGGGCATGGTCAATCGGTATGGCCTCAACAGTCGAGGTGCGGACGCCATGGCAGCGAAGCTTCGCGCCCGGGTGCGGCACTTCGCAAAGTCGCTGGGGCTTACCGAGGGCGATGTCCTGAACGGCGATGGCGTGGATGTCCCGCCTGGATCGCTACTACCAGGCCGGTTGCTATGTGTACAGATTGCCAAGCAAAAGGAGACAGATGAGAGGGACGTGGACGCCGTGGCGCGGGACTACGTCTACTGCGTCAACCGCCTCGCGCCATACGCGGACGTTTTGGTTGTGAACGTGAGCTCGCCAAACACGCCTGGCCTGCGCGACCTGCAGGCGGCGGGTCCGCTTGGCAAGATCCTGGGCGCGGTAGTGGACGAGGCGCAGCGGACGAATCGCCGAACGAAGCCCAAGGTGATGGTCAAGGTATCGCCGGATGAGGACGAGGCTGCGCAGATGGAGGGCATCGTGAACGCGGTGTACACGAGTGGTGTAGATGGTGTTATCGTGGGAAACACGACCAAGCGACGATCGGGACTTGTGCCGCAGGGGGTGCAGCTGAATCGCCGCGAACAGGACGCGCTGATGGAGACGGGTGGATTTTCCGGGCCGGTGATGTTTGAGAGGACGCTGGACCTAGTAGGGAAGTATCGGAAAATGCTGGACGAGTACTCGCTCCAAAATGCTGCGGCGGGGCCGGCTGAGGGTGGAAAGGGCAACCAGCCATCGCAAAAGGTCATCTTTGCAACTGGTGGGATCAAGAATGGGCAGCAGGCGCTCCAGGTGCTGAATGCGGGCGCGAGTGTGGCCATGATTTATACGGGTATGGTCTACGGCGGAGCAGGCACCGTCACACGAATGAAGGGGGAGATGAGGAAAGCATTGAGTAATGGCGATGCATAAATTCAGTGTGTGTGGGACTCAAACAGGAGAAGACATCGCGGATAGACAAAAAAACAAAAAACGGAAGACACTTGTAAGCATTGGGTACGACAAGAATCCAACTCGTCTCCCAGGACCCCTAATGGCAGAGATACTGCGCACAGCATTTCTGTTGGCCTTTGAAGTAGTGTTCCCTTTCTGACCAAATTACCATGTTGGGAAGTTCATGTCTCCTTGAATGTTCAACCTCACCCTAAAAAGGACCGAAAGTCAAATCAGAAGGTATGATTAACTGGGAGGCACTACATATACTGAGATCCTTCTTCTCACGCACTCACTTCAACTCATGTTATCTCACTTTGACAAGTCCCTTATAATTGTGGACACGCAAATGACACACCAACGCTATGGACATCCACTTCAGATCTCTTGGAATTTGTACACCTCATTTGTGAGGAGTTTCTGGACCACACACTCTATTCCTGTTCATTTCTAGAATGTTCCGACACTTCCTACCCATCCGATCATACTGCGCTGCGAAACTTCCAAGTTACTTGTTGATCTTGTCTAAGAACAGTTTGCATATCGAGACACTGGGGTTCCAGTCACATAACATTTCAATATTCATGAATTCACAATGGCAGCAACCTTATTCTGGGGAACCAGACAGAACGGTGGCTAGGAGGCACCATGGTGAGGAAGTTCAGCTGATACCTTTGAAGCATAGGGTGATGCTCAAGCCTGCAGGAGAGTACATAGAAATAGATACGGGCCTCAGGTTCCTGGACTATCCGAAACTATATGTGGGGACGGCGAATCCTAGTCTCGACTCCACGCGAATTTGCGAGAGCTATACAAAGCCACAGAAGGCAAGCTTACTACGCAGGCCACGAGGACCCTGCCGTGCGATGCGCAGAGAACTTCGCGCCCGGTTGTATCACATATCAACATGGTATTCGAATTTTGCAAGGGGCTTTATGCGTGTGTTGCATTGTACATTGACAGCCATCTAATCAGACGGCTTTGCGCAGCAAGGTGGTTGCGTTGTGCGGGTACTGTCGTACAAGAATGCACGTTCAACATAAGGCTGTGCAAACGATCGCTTGGCAAAAGCACCCACGTAGGTAACGCATTGCTTCACGTTGCATCCTCGGTTGGAGCCTTGCGGCTGGAAAAGAGAGACGACAGTCAAAGTTTGGGGCCCCAAAATGTGATCATGTTAATAACGCGGGAATGACTGACTGTGTGTGTTGAAGCCGTAGTGGCGTACGGATCCGTGCTTTGTATGTGCCTTTGTCCATCACAAGTTGATCCAAGAAAGAAACACCGACCACATTGCCAGAGGGACCGGCCCTCATGAAAATTGAAGTAGTCCATGCATGGATATTTCTATACCTCCGCTCATCGCCTGTCAAGGAGAGAAAGAATCACCCCACCCCCAGCCAAGGAGCAACCCACCACCCCGGGGCTCATCCACCTCAGACTTCCCTGACAGTGCCACCCTTCTCCGACATTTCATCTGCCTCGATGTATCTCCTGGGGGCCATGACCGCCTCCGCAACAGACCCATATACTCTTGTGGCCTCCTCATCCCCATAGTCAGCAGGGAATTCGCGAGCGTCCAGAATGGGCCACCCGGCCCGCTCAAATCTTGCGCGTACGTAGTCCGTCAAGTCCACAAAGCGGAACTCGACATCCTTTCCGCCATAGCGACGAATCTCAGACACCAGAGTTGTCAGATGCTGAACGGCGGTAGTATCTATGTGATTGACCCTTCCGAAATCCAACACAACCATACCAATAGGTGGTAGAGCACCTGGATCGGTGACACCCGCGGCCTGGCGCAGCCTTTCAACACGCTTCTGGGCTACAACAGACCAGTTGCGCTCTTTTTCTGAGCCAAAGGAGCCGTTGTATATGGGTGAATGGTGCGTTTGGACAGAGTCAACAATTCGACCAGTCAAGCGGTGAGAGTTAGGGAAGAAGAAGGACTCGTTGAAACGGAAGACGTGGACATCTTGTAGCATGTGGTCCGCGATATCGCTAGGTGGCAAGCCTCTAGCGGCATCAAGCGATGAAGCCAGCTCGGAGCGAGCCGGAGCTGAGGAGGAGACTGAAGTGAAGGTCTGGCGAAGGATGTTGTAGATAATGTTGAAGCCGATGGGAATGAAAATGCCGAATTCGGTCGAGTAAAAAAGTGAGAGCCAGAAGGCTAGCATGGATGTGATGAAGTCTGCAAGCGAAGTCTTCCAGAACCGGTAGAATGTTGAGGGAGGATACTAGTTCGGAGAGCATGGAAAGTCAGCAATCTCATAGTTTTCAAGCAGATCGAGTTGTGCCCCGAAAGGTTAAAGACAAGATAGATGTACTCACAATGAGAGGCCAAACGGCACAAATAATGATACCTGCCAATGTCGCCTTGGGAATCCAATAAAGCGTGCCAACCAGCTCATAAATACAAATGAGAATGACGGCGGTAGTGACCAGGCCAGAAAGGGGCGATTTGACCTTGCATGATGAGTTGACAGACGTGCGACTCATGGCACCACCGACCCCCATGGCGTGGAAGAAGCTGTTGAAGAAGTTGATCACCCCAAAGTAGCACAGCTCCTGACTCTGATCAGGCGAATAGTTATTCTTCACGCCGAACGCACGTGCGATTGCGGTGTGCTCGATAGCTGCTCCAATGAATACCGTGAGAGAGCGGACAGCCACTTTGCCGACAAGATCGAAGGATGGAACGGAGGGGGCCTCCTGGCCATTTGATTGCACCTTGACAACGTTGAAAAGGTAGTCGTCCGAGGAGAGATTGTGGTTCACCGCATAACTGATGCTGGTGAAGATCACCAAGGCCAGAAATGCTCGGGTGATAGAAAGTAGCCAAAGAGCCTTGTACTTGTGTCCCCAGCGTTTCCCAGCTTGATCGAGGACGGTCAGGAAGAGAATGGTGGTGAAGCCTATCGCACAAGTCAGGCCACTCGCCTGAGGGAGGAATTCGAACACTTGGCGGATTTGTGTGTAGGCTTTGGCAGAGGACGAAACGTCCGTGCCGAGGAGGCTGCCCATCTGGTTGAGGATAATGGTGATAGCCACGGCGGATATAAAACCAGTGATGATGGGAATGGAAACGAATTCCAAAAGAAAGCCCAATTTCAAGAAGCCAAGGATCATGCCATAGATTCCCATCATCAGAGCAATAGCAGATGCAAATTGCGAAGGAGTGTACGGGGAATCCACGCCGAGTTCGTCGATAATGCCTTCAGTCAGGAGGCCGATGAGCGACGTAGGTCCGGTCGACAAATCTGAAGACTATACATGAGATATCGCAGTATAAACGAAGAAGCGAGTGGAGACACTCACCCTTTGTAGTCCCCATGAAAGCATAGACAGCTCCCGGCAGCCAACTAGACATAAGACCATATTGAACGGGGATAGTCGCGAGGGTCGCGTATGAAAGTCCCTGAGGAATGAGCATGAGGCCTACAGTCAGGCCCGCAATCACATCGTTGAGAATCCATCTTGGGTTATAACGAGGCAACCAGCCCACAATAGGCACCTTGTCCAGGAGATATTGTTTCGAGGCAGAAGGTAAAGCGCGGGCTCCGTTGCTAGCTAGACGACCGGCCTTTCTCCAGGTCACGTCTGTCCGCAGGTCGTTCTTAACGCTGTCGACGATCTTCATTGTGGGATTTGACGAAGAGGATGTGACATGGAAAGTAAATGGTTAGGTGGGAGAAGGCTAAATACACTGAATAAGAACAGTGAATCGCCTTGATAGAAGGACAATTGTTGCGTTCATGGACGAGAGGCGGACTACAACTCTTTAAATAAAGTTTGCATAGGGATGAGCCATTGTCTACGGTTCTATATTTGTTCTAGTGAACAAGCAAGCCCAACATCCTGACCTCTCACAGGCTGTGTGCACAGCGCAGTTGGGGGGGACCGTCGCGTCGAGCGAGGGTACCGGGAGGAGCGAGGTCCGTGTTGCTAATTACTACCTCCATTTGCAATGTAGGTAAAGCATGGCTTCGCTCAACCCAGCCTGCCCAAGCAAGCTGAGCACTTTCCAAGCGTCGGTATTCGGTATTCGTTTCGCTTGCACATTGGCCATACTGGGAAGGACAAGACCTTTTCCTGTGCTTGTTGCTGCATTATGAAGCGTCTAGCTTACAAGCTACTGTGGTGGGCTCAAGGTCGAGGGGTTGGGTGGCTCACTATGTGCATCCAATGGCAATAGACTTCCGCGACGATGAGGGTGTGTGATGGAACAACAGGTCATGAGGCGAATGAAACCGAAACCATATCAACCATAGTACTCTGGAATCGTAGCTTGCCGTAAAAGTAAAGAACTGCGGGGTACCCCCCGGGTGGAATAGTCTCGATGTGTCTTGCTTTGGTTTCCCCCCCCCCTCCCATACCTACCTGTCAAGGCATTGTGATAGGGAGACGTCAAGACGGCTCATCAGGGCGACAAACTATATGCTCTTTAGCTCCCGGGACTTGCAGACAGGGGCATCCATGCGAAACGAAGCCTAACTTAGTCGCATCCTACCACACATAGTACATGATGGTTAACCGAGAGGAGCATCGGATGCTACTACAGTGTGGTAGTACGCGGCCCTACTACTATGTACACATTCTTCCTCTGATATGTGCGGCCCAAAGTCAATTAGGGGGCTGCATATCTCGTAACGTCCGTGAGAGAAGAGGCTCGGGTGCCGGTGAGTGCATTTGGAACTCTTGTCAAGTAGCTAATATTAGGTCGATCTCACGGAACCTGTTGGGGGGTGGCTTGGTTGGAATCCGGTCCGTGTGCCTATACAGATCAAACTAGGTACATGACTACATGATATACAAACGTAGTGACTTAATGCGTGCGAGCATGCACAACATCCACGCTTACTCCGATGTGTTATGCGGCTGGTGACCGCTTGTTATTAGATAGATCACAAAAGTTTATACAGGCAAATACGAATATCTATCTGCCCGAGCTTTATCCAGCGTAAGCTTTTTCTTTTTTTTTCTCCCTCTTTTTTCCCCCCTTCTTCAGTCTCTTTTCATGTGATGAGGTACCAATTGGTGTGTAACATTTTCTGCCTTCATTCCTGGGCAGCATACTACCTATCTATCGCAACACTTGCCGACATGATTTGCCCAGCTGTCCATATTAGCCGGTATTGATCAGCTCAACATTTATGAAGGTAGCGGAGCGGGGACAAGTTCTTGAGTCGCAACAACACTTCGACACTGGACATCTGCATCGTCTACGTATTCGTAGTGACAGCTGCTTGGCAAATATAGTACATTCCACGAAAAGTGTCTGTTATGTGACGTCTTGGGTGGTAAACCAAGGACTTCGAGGTGGTCAAGCAGCAAGTCTGTGACTACAAGACCTTCTCTTGCAGGAGAGATATGCTGATACTCACAGTTCTCCCTTGGCCAGCGTAACATTCATAGCCAAGCAAACATTTCCAGTGATTGGCTAACTCAAAGTCTTTATCAAGTACCCTGCGATTAATACTTACGGGTTGATATTGAAGAAGCCACCTGCATGATTGGATATTGACATGTGGGACAAGTTCCTGAGTCGGGGCCGACGGTAGACTTTTCTTAGGACATCGGTAATTCCACATAACGATTTGCATAATCATCTCAATAATTTCAGATACTCATCGCCTCTCGAATCGGATGAAGAAGATCCACCTATCTAGCACAGCCACCGGGGAATGGCCTAGGAATGTGGATTGCTGCTTTCCCGGCTATAATTCCGGTGCTTCACCATAGCACAGTCAGAATGTCTGGAGAAGTAGTAGCGGTGAAACGGAACCAGACTGAGGGCACAAGACGGGATGGAAAGGAAGTTGGGCGATCCGATGTCATTCGGTGCCACGATGGGATGATATTAGCTGCTCATGCTGTTCGCCAAGTGCTGCATCGCCAAGTCGATAGTCGCCGGGTCCTTGGCGACGACGAGTGCGCAAACAAAGTTCAAGATCTCGCATGATTGAGATTGTCCAACGGTTCGGAGAAAAAAAAAATCGTTTAAACATACTAAAAACCTCCGAACTGATGAGCCCACAATACGTGATCTTAGTCCCCGTTATGCAAGGCATATAGCACGGCAAACAAAGTAGTTTGCTGGGGACGTTAGAAAATAATGGTAGAATGCTTCACACCTACCTAGGGAATCATGATTCGATGAAAACGATTCAATGGTTTAAAATAGCTCTCTCCGTCGCAAGCTATGGGTTGTCAAATCGTTTGGTTGGGTCCAATTGGCTGGATGCAATGTTCCTGTACCTAGAACATTGCGGGAGATGTGTATAGGATTAATGTGCAAATTAGATCA
The DNA here is from genome assembly GCA_027946515.1 of Gnomoniopsis smithogilvyi. NCBI lineage: Eukaryota > Fungi > Ascomycota > Sordariomycetes > Diaporthales > Gnomoniaceae > Gnomoniopsis > Gnomoniopsis smithogilvyi. The sequence continues at coordinate 5,470,731 of JAPEVB010000004.1, read as the reverse complement.
GACGATGGAACGGGCGGCAAGCTACAAAATCCCATAGACGATGTCATTACTTGTAGTGTTCCATCACCTGGTAAATATGTTTGCCTCTCACTTGACGTATTCGAGACAAACGGCTTGAATTCGGACAACTCTCTCATCTGTGTAGCCCATGGTTGGCGTTATAGCTTTCTCAAAGTACAACCACGGGCAGTCGAGCAGATGTTTGTTTCTTTAACAAACTAGGATGATTCCCAACCATAAACGACAAAAACCTTATATTTGACAAGATAGCGGCGGATGGCTGAATGTTTAAACGTCAGTCATATTCAACTAACAGTCCATGACAGCGGCATCACGCCTGTAGTGACATCTCCCGGATCCGCTGACGAATTGTGACATGAGACAAGCCTTGCCAAGGAAGGCCAAGGTGATACAGAATTGCTTGGCGCAGCGTGTTTCCACCACGGGATCTTCACGACAAGCCTTGCTCTTGGACCGTCTGCAACTCCCGATTGGCCCGTGCGAAGTGAGTAACTGCAGATGAATTGCACAGCCAGCTGGAAAAGAGGCTGAAAGAACAACAGTACTCTATCTCAGACCGGAGCTCACTCGGCCTCATTCAGCACACATTCTCAATGACAACATGGATGATGTAGCACCTCTCGATGCATTGATGCAATTCTTCAGTCTTCGTCTCACTAGGCTCACGCCCGATTGATTTCCGGTTTACAGACTTAGGATGACACGAAGATACAATCCCATACAGACAGACACGCTCTGACAGTGGAGTCCTAGCATGATGTTGCTGCAACTATGCGATATAGAGAGAACGATATGGGCATTCGAAGACCAATCAATCAAGAAAGAATACATACTCCTGTTGGGTTGCCAAAGGCGAAGCTGTTTGGGGCATGAACTTTCCCGTTCGCAGCAGGAGAGCCATTCTTCGCGAGTCGATTTGACTACCTACCTACGTCCCAGGTGCCGGGGAAATTACCGATAGGTCGGTCATATTCTCGCAAATGGTCGCGGCTGTGCTGCGCACTTTGCTTTCAGGATAGGAACTTTCACAGTGTGCCCACCCGATGACCGAAGACCGGTCGTAGACAGCCTGAGACAACGCTGGCAGCTTGTGTACAAGGAAAGACGGCCGATAACGCCCTTGCACTGCTGATGCTTGCTCCTACCCTGCCCTTGAACATTTGTGCTATAATAGGAGGTAGATCTGAAGCGAAGAAAGCAGACGTACAATAGGGGAACTGCAAACCAGATCATTGTGTAAAACAAAACACTGCACCTTTGATGTTGCGCAAGCCAGGCATAGAGCCAAAACCACAGGACTCAATCTGCTGGCACGTATCAAGGTCGCGAGGCTGTCGGCATTACAAGGCTGTAAGATCCGGCAAGCGGGGCTATAACGGATGTACCCACTATTTTTTATTGAGCTTTGTTGGCGGGGACCTCGAGCTTATAGTACCTAGGCACCATCCGCAACGGTCAAGAATAAATGAGATGAAATCATCAGCTAGGCCGACAGCTATCCTTTGACTGCACAGCAGGTATCCTTCCTTTCAGTAATGGAATCATGCTATTCTAATATTTTGCGTTTCGAGAATCCTGCACTTCTCTGGTCAAAGGCTCATTCATGCCTCATTTGTCGTAATAAATATGCATTTCCAACTGCTGTGATTCACCAGAGTCCAGAACTGCTGCTCCTATTCATTTGTCAGGACTGTGTGTACTACTACTGCGATCGACTGATATAGGTATGACGGAGATGAAACGCCTGCTACCAACGTCCTATAGCCTTGTCCTAGCAGATTGTTCATTTTCAATATTCAAGGAGAAAACCCTGCCATGGTGAACGACCGCTATTTCTTATTCCTCTGCAAAGGTCGCATAATGCTCAATCTGTCCGTTTTGAGTTACGAAGTGCCTCTCGGTGTGTACGGCCTGGTGTTTTTTTTATCCACACGGTCGTAGCGTATGCCACAGTTGACATGGTCGATTCTCCTTGGTGAGTCGATCTCCCATGTCTTTGGCAGCGTACCCAGATAACTTGCGACGAAGGCAAAAAGCTCTTCTTAGAAATTCCGGCGGGGCGCAAGCAACTCAGGGCCAACGTATAATGAAGTGTATCCACGAAAGACATCTTAAGTATGTAGGCAATAATCATCGATCACACTACTGTCACTGAGAAGCATCGAATTTTTCATTCGAATACATACTGTTGCATCTCCTCCTTTACCATCGTTGGATTGCAAGATTGGTAGTCTCACTTGCACTGTCCTCACAACTAGATTCCACAAGCTGTGCTATTCATCTTTGTCAAGGAACAAGGCCATATTCTTCCAAGGTTGACTAGCCACATAACATCTATTGGTGTGAACCGAAAGACTCTTTGTATCACCTCCACTACCTGGTGTGCACATACTGGAAAAAAGGTGGAAAAATGTGCAGTCAATATAATAGGCTTTCCTTGCCTACGAGCAAGCCTTCTAGTACTATATTTCAAGACTTGATATGAAGTATTTGATTGTCTACCTCGGTATCTGGCATATTGATCAATGAATACAAGCCCCTCACCTTCTCTTTCTTTCATTTGTTTTTTTTTGTTGTCGAAATAAGCGCCAACTGGAATGGTTCAAGCGTAGGAATCTTCCACAAGGGTTAATACCCAGGTGGGTTACATGCACGTAAGAAAGCCGGCATCCTACCCATGATAGGAAAGTTCCATTCTGTACATCAATTTCTGACAGCTTGCCATGTGCATCACTCCCCCCTCTTTCCAAAACAGGTATAGGAGATCATTTGAAGGTTGCAGATCACCCAGCTCTCTGGCTCATGTACATGCACAAGAAGCTTGTTCTTCACCAATAGGTGCCAAGCTATTTGCCATGCGCCTCCGTGGTGATTCTCCCTAAAAGAGTTACCTAGGTAGTCATGTGGTCAACAACAACTTTGATAGGGCATCGCAACGCCTCAAAGGAAATTGGATGCATCAATGGTCATATGAACGTCACCAACTTTTCCAATACCACCTACCGGACCTTCTCAGAGTCCACCTATCTTATAAGAGGTATGTAGGTAGGTAGGAAAAGGGCCTGGCTTATCTGGAATGGAAAGATTATGGCGTGCCGACCTCAACAACTGTAAGCTTTCGACTTTCGGGCTGAGTGTCGTTGAATGCAACATTCTACAATCCTGTTGCACTATTATGTCCTGACGACTTGGCGCAAGACGTGATGATCTTGACGAGTTGAGAACCTTGGTGGCTCATTTTGTACACCGCTCAGAAGCTGAACGGTGTCCGAGCCACATACGCTCGAAAATCGTGATGTTGCCATGATAACCCTAGTAAGGTACCATGCTTTGTTTCCAGGTCACGATCAGGTACACCATGAAAGCTACTATGGTGTGTGATGAGACTGATGGTCTCTACGTGATGCTTGTAGAGACTTACTGCTTTGGGAGAGGCATAAGTTCGTAGGTGATATACAAACGCTCATATAAATTTGATTGCCCAAGGTCTTGGACAGGTCAAGGCTAATCGGTCAAGGCTGGTACAAGTCGACAGCCCAGTGGGTTTTGACATGGCTGTACTCCTGATGCACTTACGCAGCTTGTCGTTCATACCTAGGTACGTATGGAATTCACCTTCACGGTCGATCAACGGAAAAATTACATTATGTATGATTATTCAGAGAAGCTGGAGTCAAGATATGTAGTCCCCAATCCCTTTTAATCTTGACCTCAGAATACGCGTGTGGTGTACACCCATATGTTGCTTCTTGGGAATTCTCCCACCCCCTGGGATCTTTCATAAGATTCAATAGCAAACAAGTGAAGCAAGCTTTTCGAAAAGGCTAGATACCTACACACTAGCTGGATTGATTTGATAATAAATGGCACGACTCTGTGGAGATAAGAATTTACAGGTCTGCAATAGTTACCTAGGTTTGTATGACTCGACCAACATTACACCATTGAGTCAAATTATGTACTGAGCAGTACATATGTGACCTCTTGAAATTGACCATCACTCCATTTGAATGCGTACGATGTTCTCAGATCATCGCAGCTCACCGAGGCCCGACGTGTGCTCGTGGCCCTCATGAACCCATCCATCCGGGCCCCCACAGAGCTCTTCATCCCAGCCACACGGTGTCTGCAATGATCATCTGGTAATCGCAATATCTTTAGCTAGCTTATCGCTATGGGAGCTTCAAGTGAGGACCCCTGGACTGATCAAGGGTTGTATTCGGGGTAAGCCTCATCGAGCAACACTTGAAAGAACGATCATGGGAGTCGTGTAGGTCACTTGGCAACAGAGCTCTCATAACATCAGTCTTGAAATCTATATTAGCCTGCAGGAAGAGTGGCAACAGGAGTTTCTAAATGAATGATGACGCTTATGTTGTCAATTAGATGTGACTGTACCGGCATAGTCTATAATTTCGCTGTTTGGAAGACCCTCAGTCCCAGCTCCAAGGCCCAGGTGGTATTATGAAGCGCCCAAAATGTGCAGTGAACAGCGTTTATGTAGCAGGACTTAAGAAGGTAATACTATCGGTTTAGTGATGCAGTATAGATCTCGAAATACGACCGCAGATCAGCAAGTGGACGGGCATGTTGTTGGTGTTCAGTACAGGGCCCTCGTGTTGGAGCATTCTTGCCGTTTTAGTCTCCTGATGCACATGAATTTGTAGTAAAAGTTGGACATGAAGCTCCCAGAGAGACATAGCAAGTGTTTAATTCTGCAAAACCATGGAGATATTGAGTCATCTGCCAGGAAGTCCTGGAACAATTTGGAGCATGCAAGCTCTGGTGCCCTGACTGGTCTAGAAAGTCAGTAAGAGATCAGGCACAGAAGTTTTCATTGGATTCTGAATGTAGAGAATGTGACATAGGTCAATTTGAAACAATTCGAAGAATGTATGTAAGTGAAACACTTCATTATCATGTTTCTTGAAGCATTGCGTATTGTAACGAGACTCAACGATCTTACGATGCTCACCCGTGGACGTTGAACCAAGTTTTGACAACATCAACTACCATCTACAATCATCTCCTAGGACCATATTTTGATTGATAGCCACATATTACAACATTTGATTCTGAGGCTCCCAAATTTGGAGCATTGACCATTGAATTCAGTAGGTGCAAAATTAACATGTTCCACTTTCTAATTGTATTTCAGACGAGCTTTCTGATTCCTCTGGTCTTAATCTTATCAGACTAATGGTTGATTTCTTGTGATTATAGTGTACAGAGCCTTATGCCCCTAATACGACTATGTGCTCCAGGTGCTAGACAGTGTCTTACCTAAATCAACGACTGGTACTCTGGGATCATGATATCCAAGAACAGGTAGGTAGCTCTGATGTATTCATTTTCCACATTGATGAAAGAATTGTAAGTGAAATAATGCGATTGATTCCGAGATCACCATTTGGTATGCTAGCTGGAGCATAGGTAGCAAGAGCAACGCTATTCGTAAATTGTTTTAATCTGCTCCAGCAAGTACAAAAAATTTGGAAACAGGAAGGGTTGAAATCTATCAGGAAATTTGTTTGTATTTCTCAGGTGGAATAAAACCCAAATATTTTTTGATTTTGCTTGCAACAAGTATCAATACTTCCAGCGCAAGTAATTGTCTATAATAGAAACCAAAGAAGGAGAGAAAATGAGCCAACTTCCCAGACAGTCATTTTAGTAAAAGACTAGCTCAAATAGTACTGCTTCTGTCTATGAGTTGGCTGGAGCTTGTGGAATGTCTATCAATATTTGTTGGCAACTGGTGCACGATGCAGTACTCCCAGCCTTTTTGCTCCTTGCTTAAACTTTCAGCTTAACAGCCCCAAGGCAGACCTGCCATGAAACAGAAGCGGTACTGTGGTAAAGAGCAGGTCTCATCCTGTTTAAGCTCATGATCTTGCTATGCTTCGGAGGGGGTGCTGGTCTATCTACTCGGCTTCCGTGCGCCTGACAATGCCTAGTAGAAGAACCACGATAATTAACCTGTTCATAATGTATGTGTTTGACAGTAGTCTCATAACAAGAATGAGTTTGCACACAGAGTCGAGGAAATGCAATTGTCATTAGACGGACGATTGAGTCAGTGGCAGTACAGCAATGATTATGGCTACAAAACAGACACTACCCTACGTCGCCAATTATCGAGGTCACAACTGATACGCTCCAAACCAATACTTTAACCCGCACGACCAGCTAGCAACCCCCCCTGGAAGCTGCAAGTAAAATGACGACGTGTTCCCCCGGAAAAAATGAGACCAATGAATGCATGTTATGCAGTGAAGACAGGCAAGGAAAATGCGGCATTTCCGGACAGTGATTTTGGGCATGCCTCCCTGAGCGCTCTCTCGTAGACTGTCTTTTCTTTTCTGTTGACTTTTTCTCTCCTGCTGCTTCCCCTTGACACGTCCTGATATACTTGTAGCTAGCAGTGACCTGGACTTGCTACAATAACTCCCACAATTTACTAAGGACCGTAAGGTTGCTCATGTAACAGGGGCGTCACATTAGCCTCCTAGTTGTCATCGTCGCCGATACGAATGCGACCCTCGGACGAGAGTCCGTGGGCCCACCACCCGCCGATTTCGACATTGGTCTCGGGAACGCTGCGGTGGCTTAACAGAAGCCAGAGACCGAAGATCGGCTTAGCCAGAACATCGAGCACAGCGTAGGCCAGAATCTCACCGTCGACGGACGCCTTGCGGGCACCATCGGCGAAGCCCCAGACACTGGTGATGTGTGATTAGTGTATGTCATGACACAGTCTGGGGGTTTGTATAAACTTACATAGGGTAGGCAGTCCACAGGATGAAAGTGAAGAGAGCGAGAGAGCCGAAAAGCTTCGTGACCTTGGTTCCCTTGGTCTTGACGGCGTGGCTTCCGGTCAAAGCAACGTGCCAGATGACAAAGATGTAGGCGATGCAAGAAATGGCGTACCAACCCCACTTCTGGCCGGTCTCCTCGGTTCCGTAGGCGGCGAATAGACCAGTCAAGACCATGACGAGATCGGCGGAGATGGCCATGATGGTGTGAGCACCGTCAATACCGGCGAGCAAGCAGAGATCCAACAGCAGGAATGGTGTGGTGATAGCCCAGTCGACGTAGCGAGCATAGTATACCTCACGGCACACCTCGTGGTACGTGTCAGGAATCTTGCTGTGGTAGTCCCTAACCTGTACGCAGTTCAGGTTGACGCCGTGTCCAGTAGCCATGCTGAAGTAAGCCAGGGAAGCGGTGATGGTGATCATTGCTGTCACGTAGTGGTAGAGCCGCTTCGACACGGGCACATTCCAGGCCAAAAGGGAAAAGAAGCCTGAGGCCACGACCATGATCACAAAGACGATCCATAGCACGCTGTCGCCGGTCTCAGAAGCCCGCTCATACTGAGTTGGGTCCGCTGTGAATTATTTTGGCATCAGTCAAACATGTCAGGATTGGTCAAGAGTCGAAGACCGGGTTATGATGGTGATGAATGGTAGTACGCACGCTTCACCGTCGGGACGGGATCGACCTCAAACACGTTCTGCATCTTGGCTCGCGAAGATTGATGCGAGGATATTCAGAGCGATGATGGTGGTGTGGAGGTGTAGGGAGCAAACTGTTGCTGTTTACTGTGATACAAGAGTGACGTGGTGCTACAAGTATCACCAAGTTGCACAATATCTTGAAGGGAGGAGAAGGGCAGGACGGGCATCAACAGTTTTGGAGCTACGTGGGAGCTTGAAGGGTTTTATTCGTCTGAAGAGGTGGCATTGGCTTTCTTCCATGAACTCTTAGCTCGGACTCAGGTGAGCTCCTGATGTCGCCAAATCTACGTCATCAATTACGTTGGGGATCGTGAAGGGCACGAGTTAGGCCTAGCACCACAGTCAACACGGCGCTCGTGAGCCGCATCTTCCTCCAAACTCCAGCCACGCATCGGATTGGCATCCGCCGCAGAAGTCAAAACCTTGGTGAACCTTCAGGGTAGTTATGCGTGGTCCTCAGATGAGGGCGCTGCATGAAAAGTTGGAACATTGGAGCTCCTTTCTCCGCATCACGGTCATATTACGCCCGCCTCCCGAGCTTCATCGGGACCTAGAAACCAGTAAAACAAGACAGGCATTGGACCCTGTCTGGAAACCCTTGTTACTGGCATTGATTATCTAGCTAGCATAGTAGGTATGTTCAACCAGAGCGGGTGGTTTGAGGTTGAGGAAAAAGGATGAGCGAGCATCGTGTGTGTGGTCTGCCGTCCTTTTTTTGGAGCTGCAGGCCCGGTCGGTCATTACTGTGGTATGAGGGTGGCCGGGTGGTGGTTGTCGATCATGGCCGGATCAACAGGCCATCGGTTGTTACAAGGTATTAATTATATGGCAGCAACAAGCTACCTAGTACCAAAGCAAGCTACCAAGCTATCAAGTGCATGCTGCCGATCACTCTAGTTCTGAGCTGTTACATAGTACAATGTTTTGGACGCGATCCAATGGCCCAGGATCATCAAGCATGGATATGCCGACAAGTCAAGTCACCTGGGGGACCGCCGCCCTTCATTGCTCAATCCAGCCTATTTTCTTCCGTCTCAACTTTCCCCTTGATCTTAGTTTTTATTATTTTTTATTATCATTATTATTTTTTAATCTCGTTGCCATTCTTTCTTCCTTTGTCCCCGGGAATTTGGAACAGGACCATCATTGCTTGAGGACTGTGTAAGCATGATTTGGGCCCCCATGTGTGTGCGAGTCCAATGGCACTGCCTCCACTTCAATGAGTTCTGGTAGAGTGAGTACTGCGGCAAGTAAGCTGGGACTGCGACAGAAAGCTCCGGAATGAGGGTCGGGTGCATGCCTGGGCTTGCCTGGACTTGCCTGGGGTAGGTATTTTTGGCAGTCAAAGGAAGAGTAACCAGACTAACTACTGCAAGCTGAGCTGGGGTCTACGTTGCAATAAGCATTCATTTTGATTAAATGAGCCACACATCACGTCGCATGTTGCAGAGTCAATCACGACACCTGCCTGCCAGCCTGCTTCTAACTCAGCCAAGTGCTGCTTGATCCTTTATATTCTTCGATGGCCAACTGTGCCCCAGTTTTCTTGCAATCTCACCAGATCTCTCCGCACGTCAATGGAACCAGACCAGAAAATGCTGCTTCTGACAGGGTTGGCTTTCGGGCCCGAAACTCTACCACCTAATAATGTTTCATCCGATTCGAGACAAGGGCTGCTTCCCCGCATTTTCCACGTCGCATTGAACCGGAGTATCAGGAACGATCTCGCACTGCGATCACGAAAGCACTTCCAGCCACGCATCAGAACTGGTGAATAGTGAGTGGTGTACTGCGTAGTAAAGGGGAGAGTCTATCCAGCATCCAGTCATCTTCTTGGACGTTATTTGTATCGCCGTCGACCCCATCCGTGCGCAAACTTAACTCATTAAATATTACAATGCTGTGTGTATTGCTTGAGGGATGATCCCTCAAGCTCGTTTAGCTGCTTATGAGAAGACCATTCCAGAAGGGTTGAAGGGTTCACGTGGTGGATCTGAACAAAATCTTCCTAAGTAGTGTTTTCCATATTAATGAACGGTTGAGGCAGGAATGTATAGTGCTATCATGCTTTGTCGAGGAAAAGGACAGCATGCATTGTCGACTATACGATTTTACCAAAAGGCAGATCCAAATTGTCCATGGTCATCATAACTATGTGTGTCACCACGCCACAGTAACAAAAGAAAGACGGAATGCACAGGCCGTGCTGAAGGTTAGCAGTCCAGCAAAATCACCGAAACAGAATAGGACGCATAACTTGATATGCCACTTGAGGAGAGCTTTCCAAACTTACGACTACCTTCTTACATGCCGAAAAGTCGTAGATACTCGTACCGTGGTTGACATAACGGACACGCCAACGACACCTGTTCAACTGCGGGGGTGAGGCCAACCGAGGAGCGGTTGGAATCGACTTGCAATTGAATCTGTATCTTTGCTCGGTCACTCAAGTCGTATATCCAATTGCATGTGACTGCATTATGTAGTGCCAAGGAGACCATTATCCAGTAGGTGTAGGTAGGTATGTAGCTAGGTATTGCACATTCAGAGCTGTTCGAGCTTTTGGGTCCAGTTGCACTGAATCAAAACCTTAGTTCGTGACCCTATCAAGACGGCCCAGGCCCTCAAAACCAGTAGCATATCTCTTTCACAATGGCTAGGTACTTAACAGGAAATAATTCTGTGCCCAGTCTTGTATATGTGATCATCGTTTCCACATACTTTTGCTCATAAATTGGTCCCATTACATTATTTCCGTTGTTGCTCACCTGCACTTTTGGCGGTTATTTCAGACCAGCGAGCATTCATTTTCTCGATATTCTGCAATGCTGTCGCCTTTGACGCCTCATAAGCTACCCTGTCCACATGAATGGAATCCGTGAAGAGTGGCCGACAATTAGACCACCCCGTCACTCGCCTCAACTTGTCCGAGCCGGTCCATTGGGGGAAGTCGATGAGGAATGGTGGCCAGCCATGTCCGTCAGCGAGAGTTTTGGAATCGACATATTGCAAACCCTGAGCGATGTTGTACTCTGATACCAGCGCTTGTCCCAGCTGAGCCACGGTCTCATATCTCCGCGCGGAAATATTGAACACCTGTCCCTTGACCTCAGTCGGACGCGGATGGGATGCAATCGCAACATAAGCATCGCCACAATCGTCCACATGTAGGCTGTGACAGATAGTCTCTGGCCGAGACGTCATCACCAAAGGCTTTCCCGACTCAGCAGCCTTTTGAGCGACTTCGAAAAAGAGGCCATAGTAACTGGACGATCGACCATGTACGTTTGTGGGTCTAACACTGTGGTATCCAATCAGTAAATCAATTCCCATGTATACGTACGTAGACTGGTGAGTCTGAAGATCAAGCCCATCTGGCACAGGGCTTTGTGACCTTGTTCGAAACACCCTGGCAAGCCCGACATGGAAGCAAAATGGAGTTGAGTGTAGGAAGAGAGAAAAAACACGGAACGGCACTTACAGGACAGGCGAGAACGCGTCTGAATTCTCAAATATCTTTTGGGCAAAGTGAGCTCGAAACTGGAGGAAACTTGGTGGATTTACAGCGTCCTCCTCGGTATGTGGGGCCAGGTCTGGGTCGTCCGCAAAGTGAGGCCCAATTCCATAATCTTTGCATCCAGAAGTGAATATGACGAGGGGAATGATACCGTTGGCAGCACTCATCGCAGATATGTTACGAAGGAGGGCAACAATGTTATTATAATGCGTAACATAGTCGCGGAAATCTTCGGTCACAGATACGATGGTGTCAATAGACGAGGGTAGCTGGCCCGTGATTGTTTCGTGTAGAGACAGGTCGTCAATGCTACCAGTGACAGGAAGAATTTCTTCAATTGCGAGGGCATGAGAAGCTGAGACAGATCTGATCAAGCCATAGGTAGTCCAGCCAGCACGAACGAAAGCTCTTGCGACTGCATTACCAATGTAACCGTTGGCGCCCGTCACCAGTACATTTTTGGGTAGGTGGTGCGAAGACATACTGAAGTGACGTTTTTCTCCTTCTGTCTGTTTTGGTTGACCGAATTATGATCAAACCATAAACTTTTTCATCAACAATAGAGCTTAAGGTATCTAGGTAATACTTTGTAGGCAGTTAGTTTATAAGTGGCGAAGGGCGAACTAGTGGCCTTTCCGTAAGGGACAGCTGACAAATGACGAGTTGTATCCAATAACCAGAGTTTTGTTCATAGTGATTTTATATGGGTGGATTAGAATCATCTATTCACCAAGTATGTCACCTTTTGGCCTGCTTCCGTGGCTCGATCTCAGCATTCGGTGTGAAAAGGGTCCGTCTCCGTATACGCCGGCTAGACACTCTTCCCGAGTCTCGGATTCTTGCCGAAATTTCAAAAAGACGCTTCGAGAGCGACACGACTTCTTCAAAGATGGCCATATGATTTTCATTCTGGCACATAAATGTTTCAATTGACTTTCCGTGTCTGTCTACCTAATAAGCACCTAGTCGGCGAGTCCGCAAAGCTCAGGTCACCTTCGGTTTTGTATACTACAGGATGCCGGCAGACTCTGAGCTGATAATAGAGCACGCAAGCCTTCTGGTCCGACGTTTGTAACACGGTCCATGACATTGATCTTGCATTGTGCAGTGAAGATCGCTGGGTAAAATCCATCCCTGTATCGTTGTCACGATAGTAGAGGCTTGAGCCAAAGCCTGGCTCCCAGTAATGTCTAACATGCAACCAAATATTTCAAGTATCATTAAGATTAATCGTGATTTATCAGTTACGAGACGCTATACATGAGCCTGAACAGGATACTATACGTGAAGTTGAGACCAGAAAACAATAAGACGCTGAACTCCAAATAGTGCCAAAACCATTCAACTCTATGCTTTGCATGTGCTCACCCGATACCTAACAGTGTTGTAACCGTTCTCAAACTCCAGAATCGTATTGCTGGTAAATGTCTGAAGGATAGTATTGATTCCATGCACTGCATTGATCCTTGAGGACATCAATGTCAGCCTGCTTCACAGACGCGCGGAAATCGGATGGACGCTCCAGGAACGTAACGCCTAGACCACCAGCAACGTGCCAGGCAATGTGGCAGTGCCTACATATCACCAAGTTAACATGTTGTCCAAAAACGTGGCGCAAAAAATTCTGCGATGCATTTTCTCTCTCTTTTACTTACATGAGCCATTGTCCCGGATTGTCGGTTTGAAAGGCGATCACGATCCATCCGCCTGCAGGAAGCATTGTAACGTCGCGCCGCACTGGATTGTTGACAGTCAGACTAGATATGTCTGACGAGGTGAAATTGTAGAGCGTCGGGGCGGCAGCAGTCGAATCAGGCGAGCGACCAAGCACGACAAAATCATGACCCTAGACACAATTTCGTTAATAACAATTGACAAGCCGGTTTGAAATATTTGCGTGTCCTTACATGAAGATGTATTGGATGGGGTAGCGGGACAACTGGATCATTTTGAATGAGGTAAAATGCCCAGGTGTTTGCTTGCTCAATTTGCCAGACATTATTCGATGGGAGCCAATCAGTCTTGTCGTCGATTATAATTTCAGAGAGTGGAATCTCCCAGTCCACCACCAGCGATGAACTGTTGATGGTCCACTTGCCGGTAGTGAGTGAGAAGCCAACATCCAGCGAGTTATTAGCAGAAGGAGTGAAGCCAGTTGTGGGAACAGTGCGAGTGACAACAGGGGTGAGGTCCAGAAGATCCAAACACTGATGATCGATTGGCGTGACCCCTGAGTACGTTGGGTTGCTGTTCGAAGCATTCTCATAGCGAATGATGGCAGCTGGATTTAGGTTGTTTGACCTGCCACACAGATTACTGCCCCCGAAAGTTATATTCAACCAGTAGTTGTCGATGGCCTGGCTGGCATCAACAGTGACGTCGTAACGCTGTCCGATACCAACGAAAAGGCTGTCTGTGGTAAAGGCGTTCACCGGCACCAAGTCAGCTTCAATGATTGTCATGGTGTGGTTGCTGATAGACACTTGGAAATGGTTCTCAACGCCTATGTGAAGGTTAGTCCTGGTGGTTTAGAATGAGACGTCCCTGGAACATACTCGTGTTAATGATTCGTAGCCGATGCCTTTTCCCGGGGGTAAAGGAAATGTTGTGAAACGATCCCACGCCAGTCGTTGGGTTCGATTGCGAGCCGTTGATTCTTGAAATTCACATCAGACGTTAGCTAGTTTCTTTGACAATAGGAACAAACCGTAATTCGGAGAGTCGCTCTATCTGTTGGGCTTGGCCGGATGATAGAAATGACAACGGTAGTTTTTGCGAGATTTGACACGAGGATCACAAGGGAGAAACGAAAGACACTGGACGTACAGAACGTTGTCGCTTGCTGGTGGTGCACCTCCAACGAAGGCGATCTCATCTGCTGCCTTGTAGTAATAGTCGGAAAGAAGCAACGGCCCAAGATCTATGTCGTATGGTAGACTTGCGGGTCCATCGATTTGAATAGGGCCCACTATCCCATTACCGTATTGGACTGAAAAATGAGAGTCTGTATTTTCTTTCTTTAGCATGGATCGTCTTCTCCGCAACGAAATTGATGAACCTACGATACCTAAGGTCTGTAAGCTGATTGTCATGTTTACGAATATGTAAAAGGAGAATTGGGACTTACCAAGAAGTGCCATATTGCTCGGCAACAAAAGTGTAAACACGCGAGCCTCCATTGGGTGGTATAGGACACTCGGTCACGCCGTTGACTCCGTCTTGAAGCTATGCGAGAAGAGTTAGAAGACGCTTGATATGAGCCAATTTAGGAACAAATCATGTTTTTGTCACCTTACATTATTGTTCAGTTGCCGAATACCATGCCAATGCATACTTGTGCCTGCGGTGCTGTTAGAAGAACACGCTTCGTTGACTTTAGTCGAGACCACCTTACCGTTGTTGATCAAATTGTTTGTAACAGTGACAGAGATTGTGTCTCCCTATACATTCAATACCTAGTCAGCAATGGCTCTTGAAAGGAAGCACTCGATAATTAATATTTGAGGCTCGAGGGCAATTGCAGGGCATCGCGAAATGTGGATGTCATCCGACTCTATCAACGGGCTCGATGAAATTGCGGTATTGACAGAAAATTCGAGAGAAAAAGATTCCAACCTGCGAAGAATGACTTACCCATTGAGCGTAAATGGTTGGTCCGATAATCCCACCTAGTCCAATCATTGTCAGTACTAATCAGTACAATGCTCGCGATGGCTGTTCGCATACCATTAACCAACATGACCTTATCCTTGGTGACTCCGTCAGGACCAACCCAATTGTCCTGCTCCGTCAGTGTTAGGTGATACTATGGATTAAGTGTCAGTATTTCTTCACGCCCGTGCACAAAGGTTCAATAATACCTGTCTGACAATGCCTGTGGAAGGTGTGTTCGACTCGTAGTCCGTATTGATATCATAGGAACCACTGATCCAACAGGCGCGGTTCGTGGCTGTGTTACAATTCGTTGAATCACGCGATACTAGGGGCTGCAGAGGAGATGGAGCCCCCAAGCCCAAGTGATAGAAGAAGAGCCCTGAGGCTAGAGACCGTATCAGCGAGTACATGGCTAAGAACGAAGGACGTGACCAGAACGAAGGACGTGACCAGAGTGGTTTCTGTTCAAAGTAAGAGATGGAGTGGAGTTCCGTGGCAAAAGACTCTGGAGCGAAAGGAATTATAGGAGGGGTGTTGAAGAGGCAGAAGACTATTTTATATATTTCATACCTCAACAACATATCTGCCTATCGCAGCTGACAGTGCCAAAGGCCGTCACGCCTCGACCACCCTAGGTGCTGGTACGTTATCCTTGCTTAGGCAGGCAGTCCGTCAGCGGATGAGGAGAGCATGAAGCCTAGTATGAGAGCCGCTAGCGAATCTCTAAGCTCGTCTGCGAAGTATGAGAGAGGCAGACTGGAAAATGATCAGTCATGGGTACATTGCCCGAGACAAAGGCGGCAGTTGAAAGATAGTGTGACTGGTGTGTATACAGGCCCAGGCGCAAGTAGGTCGAGGACAGCACGTGGTGGTGATGACAGTGGCGCCACCAGTGGTTGCGAGTTCATCAACAAGCCTCGGAGCAGCCACTGATAGACTTCTATGGATGCCGCAGCCTTGCAGGTAACTAATCCTCTGTTCATCCTTGTTTCGATATCGTGTATGTGTGCACACCATCACGAGATTGACCGGACGGGCGTGTGAGGCGGAAGCCTGGACTGAAATCCTTCGAGGCCATATACACCTGGCAGATTATGAAAGATCCATCCAGTCGGTAAAAGGTCAATCAAAAAGGGCTCCAAGATATTGTGAGCGTTTACCGACAACAGCTGCAATGATGGAAACTATGCACTTGCACAGCTGAAAAATTGAGAATTTGCAAGCTGACATTTTTGGACAACACGATGTCACGTCAGACTCGAAGGAAGTCTTAGTACTGTGTGCAAGGATCACACCCTTCTTGAAAGCGGTCTTTCCGAGCAGTACCTAGGTAGAGTGTGAGCGGGAAAAGATTGGGATCCTGGCTGGGTTGAAAGTTCTGACTGTCACGGGGCTTGGCTTGAAGTAAGTACTCTATTGATGAATGTAGTCCAAACCAAAGACATTTGTCGACAAGTAAAGGGGAAAGGCGGTGATCGATTGCGTAGTGCAGATGGGCAAATAATGAAAAGAGACCTTAGGCTGATAACTCTCTAGAGAATATCGGGTACTTCTAAACATAAATGTCGCAAAGAAGTGTATATTCGCCCACTGTAAATGGACATACATTCATGCTCTTACTCAGGTCCATTTGTGCAAGGACTTGGGCAGCAGCATCGGCTCCCCGGAGAGCATTTCGCTAGACGAACAACAAGCGCGACATCTCTGTTTGCAGGTGCACTTGTCAGATGAAAAGGGAACCATCGACTCTTGCATGTCAGCCCGCCACATCAGGTACTTAGTCAGTAAAAGGGGATGTGACTCTTTCAGCCGCAAGCCAGGACATGGAGAGTAGCGAACGCGAAGCGGCCTCACGTTCGCCTCGGTTTGCGGAAGCAAGAACAGTGGCCGGCGATGATTTTACTATCTCACGGAATTTGACATCTTTTAAGGTGTGAGATGGCTTGGCTTGCCCATGCTTGAAAAGATTGTTTGCTTGTTCGTGAACCTTAAGGAAGCTC
This sequence comes from Gnomoniopsis smithogilvyi, assembly GCA_027946515.1. Classification (NCBI taxonomy): domain Eukaryota; kingdom Fungi; phylum Ascomycota; class Sordariomycetes; order Diaporthales; family Gnomoniaceae; genus Gnomoniopsis; species Gnomoniopsis smithogilvyi. The sequence goes on along the minus strand of JAPEVB010000004.1, from coordinate 5,454,019 downwards.
ACTTGCAATTCTCGTATGTTTAACTTTTTGGGCAAAATAGATATCAAGTGTTGATATGGAGCCGTTGTAACCCCGATGTGGGAGACGCGGGCGATTCCAAGTATGTCTTGCAGCAGCTGATAACTTTCGGATTCGATGCTGACTAGCAAACAGCAGAGGACATCGCGCGAGTATAAATCTGTCGCATGACTAGCGAGGTACTATCCTCACGTAATACAAGAGCCAAGAGCATGGCAAAATGGGATGAAGGAATCGAACCGCAGGGCCCGGCATGATCTGGCCCGAGTCTCTGGGTCAAGTGCTGATCCCACAAGGGGGCTATAGTGTGAATACGAAGATATCCAAGAAAGTGATATCACTTTACATGCGTTCCCTTTCCCTAGATTTGATATTGTAGACTCGAGCATGTGGCGACCGGATCTTCCGGCTCTAAATGGCATACAATGTAATGTCAGCCGCGTGACAAAATAGCCAAAAGGCCTCCAGTCGACGGGTTCAAGAACTCAATCCCCATGCCCCACGAAGACTCTTGTTTAATCACCGTAACTCGGTCTCTTAACATCACTGCATATTTCATATATCTTTCACAATACTCGGCGTCGAGCTGACCGCGCTTTCGGCACAGTTCGGCACTGAAAACAAAGCTACCTCCAGTTAGGACGTTCTCCTAAGTCGTTCATGGCAGAGCTGAAGTATGATCTAGGTACTTGCACGGATTTTATGATAAGAATGGCACAGGACCAAGCTTGAAGGTCCGTAGCGGGAACGGGACGGAAGGGGACGGAAGTTGGGATGAAGATTGGCCGCACTGTCCAGTTAGCTGCCAAAGTCGTGCTTTGTTTACGCGGTGAAAGTTTCTGCAAGGCTTAGGTACATATGCATGTCAAAAGGTGAGCAATAAGCCGCAAGCCCAACACAGGAAGTCTTGGCTGGTACTTGAAAAGCCGAGCCTTCCAGGGCGATGCCTCGTGGATAGACGAATCATAAATTAGGACCATCCTGCCACGAGATGATTACTTGTATTCGGAACAAGGTTAGATATTGACGCCTGTCCAAGTGGACTACCTCATCAGCTTCCTGCCGAAGGTACAGAAGCGTCACTCAAAGCGGGCCACATCACTTCTATGCGAGCCAATAGGACAGTCATACGACCGCCTTGCAGATATAACCATGCACAGATCTCAGCTCTCGCAGATGGGAGGGTTGTATTCCGATATGGCTCCCTCATCATTCCAAGTTCAGTAAAGCACAATTTACCATCACATGGGTCCATCTCACTCCTTGTCTCCACGTTTGAGCCAGGTATCGGAAGTCGATGAAGAACCTTGGAAGGCCCACCCGTCCGGAATTCATGTAAGCTCTCCGAAGTCTTCATTTAGACGCTTTGATATCATCATTCCCTGCCTATACCACAAACACGAAGAGTCGCTAATTGGCCCCAGTACTCAAAAGGCGCTACGTGAAGATGGCCGGCTGAGGGCACAGCCACGTCTTGGAGCCCGCATTGTTGTAGTCCAGGTTCGGGCGCGGTGTCAGAGTGGAGCTTCTTTCACCTACGTGGCGCGACTGAGCGCTGGCGGCCTATGAAGATGATGCTGCCTGTTGGCTTACTATGCTTCCGACGGAAGCGCAAGTGCGTGAGCACTACGAGAACCTCTAATGAGGACTATTGGCTAACTTTTGCCGTGTCATCCCGCCAACAGATTGTTGGCACTCGAATAAGCGTCGAGTTGTAAGCAATTGAGGGACACGATAAGGCCAGAATCTTGGCCAAGCGGGCGCAACGCGGTGCATGCGATAACAAAAAAAACTTTTTACTTGCTTGCTGTGGTATTTGAAAAGTTGAAGAAGAAGGATTGTACTGTTCCCATGATTTTCTCATCCGATGATTACATTTTACAACCTCGGTATCAAATGGTCGCTGGATGTTTTACACAACAGAATTAGCACCAATGTAAACTGAAGTAATTACTCGTCTCTCTAGTTCGGTAATGAAGATAAGAGAAACGGTAAGACTAATTCATTTATCTTCTTGTATTTGCACAGGTAGGTCGGCGCCGTGTTGGCCGCTCAACTTCGTTCCACCGCATCCAGTTGACTGCACAAACGTTCAAAGTCCCATTCTGGACCCTATTAGATATTACATACAGAGTTGTCCTGCGCATGAGAACCTATCGATCATGCTCTGACAAGAGCCCTAGATCCTTAACCTACTATTGGAATCACTTGAGTAGTCACGGCTTAACGTCCCGCGCTATCCGTTCAGCAATGACAACGAAGAGACTGCCGTATTCTATGCCAGAGCATGTGAGTTTCTTAGCACAAGATGAAAGATATGGGCACACTACTTCCCAGCGCACAAAGGATTCAGGGCTGAACCAAACGAAGACCTGGTCCATGAGCTTGGGAAAATATACCTGTCGATACATCCCCACATTTTGGCGGTTTCTAGAGGGCTAGCATTAGTCAAGGCGGAATCCTAAGTATAGGTACTCAGACAAGCCACACCCTAATTGAGATTGTTGCTCAGCCTCGGGCGCCGCCTCGCGAACATGCCATGCTCGCCACAAAGCTTGTTTATCTATTACTGCAATGTCAAGGCATGCTGGTTATCTGCTCGGGGTACACAACAGACTTAATGCAGCATGTCCAGGTATCAATTTTGCAAGGTCCAGCGGGTCATCTTCACCGGTTGAGGGTCCTCAAACCTACTTAGTATTTGCTCACGCTTGGATATCGCGCTTGAATACCTAGGTACCTACGTATTCACGCTTGGTCTAGGGGCCACACCTGAGCTGCATACTCTACGCCACCAGGGATTACATTTTGAAGCCATTCGGAACTCATGTTCAAGTTCAATAGTCATTCAGGCTATTGCTTGCGGTGCAACCACCTCACATCATCTAGTCCAAATCCCAGGCCGAACGATTCCCTCTCCACTGGGAGCCTTGACTCTTTGACCGCGAGGCTGTGGACTTCCGAAATGCGGCATGTTGCTTTCATCAAACGAGACGATATGTGCCATTGTGTATCTTTCGTCGCCGCAATGGCCAGTCTCACGGTCAGTCGCATGGAAAGCGTTCTGAATAGCTGTCAGTGATTTCGGATCAATGGTACCTAATTTCTTCAGTAACATAATTTGATCCCACTTGCCCATATTTCTGTTTGGTCTGGAGACATGAAGAAACAATTGTGCCCAGTGCCAAAGTTTCCGTTGGCTGCCATCAAGAAGGGCCCAGGCCAGACCTTTTCCCAAGAAGCTTCTCGTAATGGGTCGCCTCCGAGATAGTGCAATAAACCGAGTGAGTAACCCGGTGTTGCACAAGATGAGCCGGAGTAGGCGAGCCAGATTTCGCCTCTATGATACAATGGCTGTAATATACTCTTCAGGTCAGCTGTGCCCGATTATCACGCGACTGTCATCGTCACTAGAAATACATACATGAGGGCCCTCGTTGATTGCTGCTACACCGGGCGATGGAACGGTATTTGTTGCATTCACTTCCCACTATCGACACATTGACACTTGAGTAAGAAAGTTTTCAGGCATGTTTATAAAGGGCGCTGACGATCAGCATACTCACTATCTGGTCTGCTCTCGAAATGATGTTCCAGCCTGCTACTGTCCACGTAGTCGTATCGAGCGTGGTTATGTGAATCGCTTGAATACCGCCACTATCAAGGGCGCTAACCACGTGGTAGCCCTGGCCCGCAATTTCTAGATATGTTCCGTCTATTGAGAATGTCTCGTTCTTGAAGCGGCCACCTTGCCGCCCTTTCGGTGGGACCAGATCGGCTAACCAGACATAATTGCAATCGTAAGGATTCGGACCGTCACATCCCTGGAGGACGCGAGTTTGGCAAGTCGAGAAGCTGGCATTCGCTCTACACGACGAGTAAAAGACATACCACATGTTATGAATCTGGTGAATCTCAGGAGCCCACATATGAGCACTACGACTGCTATTCGTGTCCGTCCAAAAAGGTCCTCGTCTCTCCGGAGGAGAGGCCACCAAGTGTTCTGGAGCGAGTCATCTCGATATGAGTATCTGATGTATAGGTAAGAAAATAACCACCGTCTACATAAACGAGTGATGGATCAGGTGCCGATGTTTTGACAGGATTTGTAAAGAAAGTATTCCGCGCATTGGTTCCATTTAGATTGCTCAGAGCAATCGTAATATCTAAAGCTGCAACGAGCACGGAGACGAATCGACGGAGGAACATTGCAAAACCACAAAAAAAGTTATCGCCGCGGTGAATCTTTGGGGGGGGGGGGGGGGTGACTTTCAAATGGCGAGCGGTGAGGCTTCCAATCCACAGATATCGTAACTTGTGGATTGGATGCGAAGCCACTGCCATTTATAGACTCGAATTACCAGGCCTTATATCTGAAAATGCCCATATCCTTCTGCCATGATACTGAGTATGGCAACGACCCTTCACCGTCATACACTTGATTCAAAAGATTATAACATTTGAAGTCAGAGTTGCAAGGTTGTTGCTAACGAAGGTTGTGGTGCAGCGCAACCTTTTCCGGGAAATTGCTTCACACAGAAAAGGTTTTGTGACCTTGCATATCCTTGAGCATATAACTTCAGCAATATAGGATTGTCTGTGCGCCCGAACCTCATTATGAGGGCTCTGATATTGACCATCCTACCTAGGTAGACCAGCCTGCCGCCTCTCGTTCCCTATGTGGCTACTTACAGAATGGTTCCAGCAACCATCAGAGACTGAATCCGTATCCAAGCTAAGGCACAAACATTCAATCGTGCGGAGTAACTTTGCCGATGGACACCTTATACTTTGACTAGAATCTGTCCTGGCCTGATGATCAGACGGGCGACTAAAAAAAGCAAAGCGCCCACGACCAGAGATGCACCACCAAAGTATCCTGGGCCGTCATAGGCGCCAGATGCAGTTGGGTCGGCAACCATGTTAAGTATTGCTCCAGCAATTGGCGGTCCCGTCAAACCCCCACATGCCCAGATGGTCATTGTAATTCCCATCATGGAACCCAGGTATTTGGGATTGGGCGTGATCTGCGCGATGATCGCCGCCTGTAAGGAGACGATGCTACCAATGAAGAGGCCCTCAAAAATAGTTCCCACGATGACCCCGGCAAGGTTTTGGGTGCCTGCCCAGACGAACAAAGTTACGGCACATAGCAGGCTGTTGATGATTACCACGTTGAAGCAGCCCATCCTGTCGGCTAGTGTCCCGGCGAAGACTCTGCCGAAGATAGAAACTGCGTTGAAAATGGCGACCGTGTATGGGGCAAACGTTGCATCGGTCCCAGCTGTCATGGCAAAGCTCGGCAGATAGAACAATGGCACGTACATGCCCCAGTTAAGCAACCAACCACCAGCGGCAACGAGGATGTAGACAGGCCGTCTCATGAGGCTGAAGTCCATGATCTGTTTGCTTGGCGGAAGTCTTGTCTTCATCGTGAGGTTGGCGTAAGCGAGAAGAACCAGCACGATCAGAGCACACACCCGGACAGACCCTGTAATGCTGGTTATTAGCAAGCTTTCCCCATAAAGTTCAAAGTCTTCGTCGTTACTCTTCAAGACAAGCTCAAGAAGCAAAAATCAAGGTCCTGGGCTTCCTCGTCGACCTTGACGTTACGACTTTTTGTGTGAATGCAGGTGGCCATAGAATACTTACACCCGAAACTGAGGCCCACACTATTAAGCAGCCTGTTGAGCACAATTGGAAATATCACACCACCAAGTGCAGCTCCGGCCATGACGATACCCAATGCAAGACCCTGGCGGGCATGAAAGTAGTGGCCAACAATGGCCAGAGAAGTGCTAAACATCAAGCCCAGGCATATACCACTGAGCACTGCCTGTGCCAAAAAGAATTGGTAGTATTCCTTGCACAGACTGGTTAAGATCAGAGACACCACGTAGATGACAGAAGCAGGTAGTAAAACCTAAAGAGTTTTGAACTTGAGTCAGCAGAGGTACATTGGCGAAGTGAAAATGATTTTATAACGCACCACATTGCCCTTTCGATCAAGGATTGGCCCTCCCACCAATCCACCTGCGAAATTGAGGAATATCTGTACCGAGCCAATCCAGCTTATATCCGACAGGGTGTAGGATTTGAGTTGGTGTTCGCTGTACCATTGCTGATAAATACTGGAGAATGAATTAGCTGCCCGCGTGAACCAAGAATGGCATGTGGAGGTTGGATAGGCCCCTTACCCAAATCCAGTCAGATAGCCAAAGGTACAGAACATCACAGCAGCAGCGCCTGAAACCACGAGCCAAGCTTGAAATCCTCCTTCAGGATAGTCTGATGGCGATTCTGCTCTTTGGTCTTCAGAACAACGCTTGGAGCTGGAGTTGTCTCCCTGTGAGACCGGAATCTCGCCCCCGTCAAGGACTGCTTTTTCATTGACCATGCTTAATGCTGCTAGGCCAGGAAGCTTGATTTTATCAAACAGAAAAAATAAAACCTGATATCGGAAGCTATAGGATAGGCGTGGTCAAAGCAACAGAACACGAACAAAGATGAACACAAAACACACATTTTCTGGACGTTTATGTGGATTCACTGGTAGTGGGCTTATAGGGATGTATGTTAGTCGGCGTTGCGCCCGGACTTTTGCCAAATCGAGATAGCTCCTTTGCTCATGTGGATGCGGCCAAGGATCCACCACTCGCCAGCCAAGGAAAATGTCTCATCGTCACCCTGGCTGTATGTCTCTCGCGGACTTGTTCTTTCTTTGGCAAAACTCCGATGGACAAACAACGCCCGGCACCCCCACGACGAAGGCAACAGCGATTACACATATCCTGCGCTGAATGCCGCCGACGCAAGATCCGATGCGACAGATCAAGGCCATGTTCACAATGCATGCGAGGCGACCGCGCCCACCTTTGTCATTATCCCCATGCTCCCAGCTTGGAGGGGAGGGCGATTCCAGGCCAGCTTGTGTTCGAGGTGTCATCGGCGCCCCGACAGAGGGACACCACGAGGCATGAGGCTCAAGGGGCTCATGAGGCCAGACCATTCGCAGCTTCGAATACAACGCGTGTAGGTGCAAGTGTGCAAGACCAAGTCGTGGTCCCACCGCTGCGCCAATTTTGGCACGGCAGTCGAGCAGGGGATCGCTATGAATCGTTGTTCGACGGTAGGACGATGGTGGTACCTAAGGAAGTAATTTTTGGTGAAGAAGATACGACGGTTTTTTGGGGTCGGACTCATGAGGCGAACTTTGTGCCTCGCATCACCGATATGACCACGATGCTGCTCCAGACTGCGGAGGATGACCATATTTCGACCTTGTTGGAAGTTGAGCGTCACACACGGCCAAAATATCTGGTGCCCTCGACATTAGACCCAGAGTTGCTGAGGTTGGTGCCTGCCCGTGTAACGACAGATCGATTATGGCAAACGTACAAGGAGCACTTCGAGTCGTACTATCGAGTCCTTCATGTGCCTACATTTGAGAGGGAGTATCAACAATTTTGGGCTGTCCAGCAAGCTTCTAGTGCTTTTCTACCGCAGCTCTTGAGTGTCTGTGCAATAGCATCTTGCTTCAGAGATGAGGACCGCCTTCATCAGGAAGGCCAAGTGCGGACTTGGATAGAAGCAGTCAGGCTCTGGCTCTTCAAAGCAGACCCTCGGGCACAGCTTTCGCTTGGGCTTCTGCAGGCCCATTTACTCATGTTGATCGCTGGCGATGTCCACTGGATGAAGATTGACAGAAGCTGGATAGCATCTGGGATTCTGCTTCGCAATGCGATTTCCGCCGGTCTGCATCGTGAGCCCAAGGATTTCTTCCGCATATCAGACTTCCATACTGAATTGCGTCGAAGGCTATGGTACTCTATTCTAGAGTATGATCTCTTAACTAGTTTTGCCAAGGGCCGCGTTCCGTCTATTAGCGAGGAGGAATACGATTGCGAGCCTCCAAAGAGCACCGAGCTAAGACTGGACGATGATGCCCATCAAGTACAGCCCGAGCAGCTCACGAATTGTGTACTGGCCAAATATCTGGCTTTGCGTGCGCGAGTTTGTCGGGCGGTCAACAGCATCAAGCTTGATCTCGACTACAATGATGTTATCCGGCTCGACTCCGAACTCAAGACCTTTCTTCACGCAATCTCACAGGGTAATCATACACATGTTGAGCCATTCAATCACGCTTTGACCAGCATTATTAGCCATCGATCTATTATTGCTCTTCACGCACCTTTCGTGACACGGGCACTGCACGACCCAAAATGGACTTATTCGAGAACTCGTTGCCTTGAAATATCGAGCACCATCCTCTCTGAAGCCCTCAAACTACTCGAATACAGTCTGGATAGGGACTGTGGGCCTTTCGCGACCATCGTTAACATTTGCCGATGCGAGATTTCCAACAGTGTGTTCTTGATTTGCCACGAGCTCTTGGCGCAGACAGTCGAGCAACACGGGCTGGCGGAACATGTATCTGTGTTACCAGCTAGTACTAAAACATGGGATCGAAATAACACATGGCTGGTCGAGCTGCTAGAAAGAACGGCCGCGGCTATGAAGAAAGTCTCAAAGCCGGATCTTGTTAGCCAGCGAACTTGTGCTTGGGTGGAATTGTCCGCTGCCTTATGCCGGGCGACGATCGCGGCGACTTCTGACCAGGCAGTTGCTGCCATCAAAATGGCAATCAAACAGGGGACAGACACTTGGAGATCGAACAGAGAGTTTCAGAGCCTTGGAAACGCTGATATCGTCGAATCTGGCTCAGTGAGTATATACCCTCTTTAAGCAGTGGCCGTGCTGAGAGAATTGACAGCCGTGGATGCAGTGGTTGGGTGCTATGCTCAGCTGAATCTGCTTCGGAGTTATCCATCACTATTAAACAAGGTACTGACGATGGTATTGCAGAACACGGTCTATTCGGAGTCTGGGACTGCATCTGGTGTTGAAGCCACGTTAGATGAAGATGTAAGCAAATCTGTGGACTAAAGGTGTAACTTGGCCGTGAACTGATCCCGTTGCAGTATTTCAACCTCTTCTTTGACATAACTGCTCTTACGAGATTTGATTAGTCACTCCCTCTACAGTGACTGACGCGCAAGAATAAGGCGAGGGCCTGGAGCCTCATGGAACAGGCATCGGCAAAGTAGGTACCTACCGACAGGTCGACTTGCTAAACGTACATATTGCTTGTCCAGAGTCTACTCTCGCACAAACTTTTTCTTAGACGCCTAGGGCTCATACGGGCTTCCATAGCGGAGGTGAAAAGCCAGGAATGGACAGCCCAGGTCTTCTCAAGGACCCGTTCGGACCCTGACACGGTTGCAACCAAAATCTACCTACCCAAGGTAATTATAACAAAATTCGCCTAAGTAATCTTCTCGTTTTCAGTCAAAGGCCATATATTGAAACCATAAATTCCCAGGTCGATAATCCATCGACTTGTGACTGAGTTGAATCCTCATGACAAACTGCGTCTTCTCACCTCGTGAGGATTCCTTTGCGTCACCTTTCAGGCTCCCAGAGTAGTCGCATTGCATGTCGTATCAATATGGACGATTCCATTTATTCAAATTATCAATAAAATGTCTGAAATGAGGACAAAATTTTCAAAAAACATAACTGTCATCCCCTGATGCCTCATGTCCAACAACACAAACATGCACGACAGCCTCATATTCTGCCTTCTATGCTGATGGTCAGCCTACCTACTAGGCAGGTTTTCTGTGCCTTCTCATTTGTAATTATCATGTGATATGTTGTAATATGGTTTCCTTCGAATCTTAGGAAGGTGCCATCATAATATCACTGTTTGAGCTACCCAAGGTAGGTGCCGACATGAATTGTTGATTAAGCTTGTCTTCCCAGGCGGGACACATCGGAACGGATTCTCATCCACCATCTAAAGTTCTACATCAGCATTCAACATTTTTGACGCTCTGAAATACCCGGTACTGAAGAAAGATATTTCATTCGGCATGTCGTTCTGCTAAAGCGCCATGGCTCCCAGAAGAAGAGTGAGCGCTCGCGTGATCTGGCCCTCCTGAAATAGTGCCAATTTTTACAAACTGACTATGAGAAAACATTGCTAGTTCATGAACACTGGCAAACAAACAGTAAAAAGGCCCCTCAGTCAAAGATGGTGGCAGTCATTTCTCAACAAGAAGCCCGAGTGGTATGGGCCAGGTGTATGGCAGCCGCGCACCCTCGACTTTGGAGAGATGGAGCAGCTGAAGAAAGTCATGATGGCGGATCTGAAAGTCGTTGTCATTGGAGGCAGCCATAAATATCACAGCCCTGAAGATCTTGCTACTTTCTTCGATCCCTCGACCGAGAACAACTACAATGCATACATTGATATCGGGCATGTTGCCGAATTTTTCATGGGTGGCTCACAAGGGGGCGCGCAGGTTTTCCATTTTCCAGCTATCGACGCTTGGGAGATGTCAATTGAGGCACAGTCTCTTGCCCACCTGACCGGTAATGCCATTGATGTGCCCCAGGACGAGCTCGACAGGCGAGTCGCAAACCTCTTCCAGGACAACACCGTCAGGTATGCTGATGCCATCGGTACGTTCCTCCAAGCTCTCATCTCTATTTGCTATTGGTCGACGTCTCAAGTCAGGCGACCCGCAACCAATTTTGCTCGAGGAAGGGTGCTGAACATTCACGCTAGTCATCAATCACGATGTAGCTGTTCCTGTCCCCGGGGGCGGAACTTTCGAGAACTACACGAAGTATCTCGCTGGACTTGCCCAACGAGCAATCGCAGGCATGAACGCCATATGTCGGGCATGGAAACGGGAACCCCAGGCAAATCAAAAGTCACGTCGCATTATCGTTCTGCGCAATTCATTATTCTGGCTGTCCTTGATGTATTCTGACCCATCAGTCAACGGCCTGGAAACAGTCGCCAGGGAGCAACAAAGCACGCAGGAACTCCACAATGAGGTATGCTTGACTACGCAGTCTCCGGCCATGTATTCATTGGCTATGTTAGTCAGAAGCAATCATGAGATTTGACTGACAAGTCTGGTCTTCCTGATAGTTGAAAGATGTCGGGATCGACCTAATCATCAGGATGGAGGAAATCAGGCCCCATGACTCAGCTTTCGTCGAGATACAATGGAGGAGTAGTCTGAACAACTTCTTTCACTTGGGACACAAGAAACTTGTAAAAAGGCAGATTGGTATTGATCTTGCGATGACTATCGCCTACGGAAACACGGGTCCCGAAGCGGACGAGAGAGACGAGCTTTATGACCGTGTCCTGGAATGGTTCTTGCCGACGTGTTTGTTGCAACATGATTCACCTATTGATATTCGATGTTTAAGACGCTATGACTTCCTCAAACAATGCATCGACTTGGGCATAGGCTGGAGATCTTCTTGGCTTGATGAAAATAAGGAGAAGCCTGAGTCTGGTGAGTCTTCGGGTTCGGCTGATGAAGAATCACTGCCCCTTTCAGGGCGTTGCGCACTTGTGCTAGACAGCGGACGGGACGACGGGATCACAGCAGCATGTTGTGAAGGCCTGTCCAATATGGGTGCCACAGTCGCACTTACGTTTGTTGGTGATACGTACGACGATGGCGCTACAAGGGCAAATCGATTGGTTGAAACTCTAAGCCAAGCCGGCGGCAAAGTTGTGGCCGTTGGAGGCATTCCCTATCGAATGAAAACTCGTTCGGAACAGCCTGCAGGTGTTCGCTTCGTCGAGGAACTGATCGATCAGGTTCTACGTGATCTCGGCCATAAGCAATTTGATATTGTGGGTAAGTTGTATCCAGTTCCAAATGATGTTTCCATCCAGCTCAGATTCTCACGTGTCTTCACACGCACGCATCATATTCTCTACGCAGGATATTGCCCACGTCCTGCATAATTCTTGTCCCCGTGTCCTGACGTAACCACACGAACCATTCACATTTGACAAGTCGAACATTGGCCAGCTACTTATGATAGCGTTGTGCTGACATTCAAAATGTAGTCAACAATGTCGGCTGGGCCTATTCTCTTGGAGCCACACAGCGCTCTTCGGAGAAGCGGCGCTTCATGGACCGCGATAGCCGGCGTAATCTGCTCGCACTCAACTACGTTGTAATGTATCTTGTTCGGAATAACTTGTTGTCTGGAGGAGCTCGCGTAATCAACATTGCAGGTATATCGTGCAACCCGGCTACGCAACTCACAGGGAATCCTCACTGGAAGTGCCTGGCTTTCTTTATGCAGCAATAGTACAACTGGGTAAGTCGAATGTGTCCTTCTCTTACCCGAATGATGTCGGAGCAAGTCACAGTGCTGGCTTCTGTTTTTATGTTTCACTGACTGTCAACTTTGAGCAGACCATGAATGCAAGGACTAAAAATGGCAGCGGGGCTGTTGATTTCACCTCGATCATTCCAGGGCGAGTAACTCGTGATGCTCTAGCTCTCAGAGACGGCCCTTCCTACAGGGCTTGGGAGGAAACGGTCGTGGATATGCTTGAACAATGGCGAACCAGTCATTCGATAAAGCAGACGGCGAAAGTTGTGAAGCTTCTTGTGCACCCCTCGAATCATGGTTTGCAGAATCTCCGTGCATTCATTGTGCCGGATGTGGAGGCTTCGAATGTATCGAGTTCCGATGTTGAATTAGATCGACCAAGTTGGCAAGATGAGTCAGTTAGGGAAAGCATAGAAGTACGTTTCGATGTTGGAAGCTAGGAGATGGAATCAGGGCGAAGTTATTCGACACGAACGAACTTTCGAAGGAGCCACGAAGATATGTAAACCCCTGATCACGGAGCTTCCACACAGAAATGTTGTCTCTCTTGAGCATCAAGCCGTACGGAAGAGAAGTGGGCAAAGTTTGTTAATTCACTAGCCCAACAGGACCTATATGTCCATGGTTGCCACATTCTCTTACTCTGAATCGAATACGTACTACTACCTAGTTAATTAGAATTTTCGTCGTGTCATCCACTGTCAACATTTGATGTCTTCGTGCTATAGACTGGATGGCGTCTCACCCGAGAGTGCTCATACCAGAAGCAATTCAAATTCTTGCTGATGAGAACAGCAGGTTGTCTCACATGAACCCTCAGGAATGCCAGTTTGATACACCAAACCAAGGCAAACTCTTCCATACTAGTCGGCCAAACCATAGACTTCGATGTGATTATACCATTTGGAATCTTGAGCTGCGCAGTGTCCAGAGGAGTCATTCCCCTGTATTTCAGAAACTGTGTGGCCATTGTCACAATCGGCTCTGACTTCTCGCTGACCGTCGTCCGACCCCACGCGCTCGATGCCTCGCATACCGTGCTCCACCATACATATGGGGTCGTGGCGGTCCTGGTTATCTCTCCCAACTTGGAAATTATCGTAGGACTACCGTAAATGGGCGAAAGTACCCGCAACGACGTGCACCCATGGCAGTTGATGGATTTGTGGACTGTCTTGGTGGGGTCGTACACGGTCTTATGGTCTTCACACGGATGCGGATGCAAGGCTGTCACGGTTGTTAGGGAGCCTGGTGGCGTGCCAGTGTGCAAAGTAATGATGTTTTAATTGGAAGATGCTGGCGATCCAAAGTTGACAGTTGCTGTAAACGGTAGTCGAACCGCTGGGCAGAGGCTTGACTAAGAAGCTGAGATGAGAGTCATTAGGCATTGGCATGGATGTATTGAGAACGGTGTTTCCGGTTCCACTGCGAAGGCTGGTCCTAGTGGACAGAGGCTCTTCAGGAGTGACAGCTTTGAGAACTGGCCCTACTAGGTTGTTTTCATGGAACTCTGAGTACCGTGCTTCATTGATCGAGGCAGGCCCTGAGACAAATGGTGTTGTCTCATGATCAGGATGGTGAAGCACCCCGCTGTTGAAAGACATGAACAATTTCCAGGGGATGTATGAGAAGAGAAGCGAAAGCAATGGAGGAAAGAGCTTTATCATCGGAATCTTTTCATAGGTATTGCTTTGCACTGGGCTTCACCTACTTCGGCTGGGTATCCTGTAGAGGCATGATCTGTATCGTACACGAGGTTCCTCACCGGTAAGTCGGGTGCGAGCCTGCGTACATCGTGATAAGCGATCTGGCAGGTTTCAGGCCATGGCATGTTTGATCGTACGCATGCGAACGGACTCCATTTAGCGAACGCCAGAAGTTCTGATGTTGCCAAACCAAGATACAGGTAGAAAGCACAAACCCCCGAATGTGACTTCTTGGCCGCGTTCTTGCGACCCGCGAACCTACCAACGGACGAGCTGTGAGACATGCTACTCAGTTGCACCAAGTTTCTCGGCACCGTAGTATATTCATTAGACTCAATCTGAAAAATTGCAACATACTCACGCTGCAGGGAAAATTATGCGGCAGATGCGAATGGTACTCATATGTCGCTTTATCTGAGGCTAAGGCCAATCAAGAGAGCAAGTCAATTCGCTGTAGGACCGCTAATAACGTAAAGATGCCATGCATGCTTATCATCATAGAGATTTCTCCTTAATCGAAACCAATAACTCTGATAGCTGTACAGCTCTAAGGGCACCATCGTCCGTCGAGTGAAGTGACACGCTCAATCGTGACTTTTAATCTGGTCCTAACCCGTGATCGTATTGATAAGTCCAACCGTGTTAGAGATCGTGTCAATGATTTTCTCAAACTCGGTCTGGGCTCGATCAAGGACGTAATTCATCCATCCCCTGTACCTGTTCTCATGTTGCAGCTTACGCCGCCTCCCACTCACTGTCTGTACCGTCTCCACTCTCGGTCTTAGGCTCCCCTCCATTGTCATGAACAGGAGAAGTCGCAATACCAAGCTTTTCCCATCGAGAGACAGTAGTTATGGGCTCTTCAGAGTCGCCTACGGTTGGTATAGTACGCTTTTGTACGGCAGTGCTGGTGGGATACGGCCAAACGGTTATGGTTCCCGTAAGCTCTTTCGGCCATTCTGGCTTGGTGCGAGTGGATGACGGTTCTCCATGACCTCTTCCGCCGTTTCCACGGTCGCTAGACTCATCCATTCTAGACCGGGTTCGAATTGTACGCCATGAAGGCACTTCCGTCGGGGTGAGCTTTTCCCATGACTTCGGAGGACGGAAGTCACTGGTACTGTTGAAAATTGGGCGATCACTTGAGGACCTAATCTCGGAATATGAGGGCGTGCTAGTCTTTGATTCAAGACTTCTGGGAAATGAAGCCGTGTTTGTGCCTTGTCCAGACTGTGACAGCTCGGTCTTCTTAGTCGTCCGAATGAAAGGGAAGTCTCGAGGTGGAGAATAGGTGTCACTCTTCGTAGAAGTTGGCTCATGAATCATGGACTCCGTCCAAGATGTGGTGTCAGGGACAACATGCATTGAGCTTTTCTGCGAATTTCGCGGATTTTGCTCTGATTTTGTGATCGCAGACCTCCTCGTCTCCGTTACCGGTGATCCAGTACCGGGGTCTCTGGAAGTCAAACTGATGTCAGGGGTCACAAATGGCGAACTCCTTACGGTAGTCCAGCTCCATGTTGTAGTCACGAGAGGTGGCTTTGCGATGATTTCTGAACTAGACCGTGTTCGTGGTGTTTGCTCTGGAATAGTGGGTAGGGGAGGGAAGCCATCAGACCTAGTCAAGTTCCCAATGACTGTGGGCCGCTCGCCTTCGTTATTGAGAATTGAGCTGGACGGTGATGGGGAAGAGCTCTTATCAGTGCTAGTCTTGTCACCAGTACGACTTAGTCGGCCAGTAGGCCAGTGGCTGCTAGAGCCATGGTTGTTTCTGGACCCAGTAAATTGGATTTCTCCCTTGCCCGTATATTCTGATGTCCTGTGTGGAGTCGGAATCCGATCGCTCGTGAACGCCCTAGTGGAAGTGACGGAATTGGTGAGCCGCAAAGTTGAGTGAGACGGCTCAGCTGGAGACGCCGTTTCATGGCCAATGCGGCACATGATGGGAAACAATGGGGCATATACAGAATTGCTACACAGGTACTCCTTCAAAATGGGAATAACCTTGGTGACAAATTCCGGCTTCTGGGCGAATATGACAATGTCCTCACCATCAATGTTGACTCCTGTCTTGACTGGCAGATCGCTGAAGTCCATCGGAAAGCTGGACAGTCTTGGTGTCAGGCCGCGAGGGTTGACCATGTGGTAACCGAGTCTGGGGAATGGCAGACCATTATCGTCTATTATGACGACGAGCCCTGTAGGCGAAGAAGTGGAGGCTGCTGTAAGAGCCGAGATGCTAGGAAGCAAAGTGCCAAATAGTGCCGTCAAGAGGAGCTTCATTCTTTCTTATGCTTCTAAGCGTGATCACGATGTGTTCAAATAATATTCTTAACGATCGTATATTCAGCGGTGTTTCGTGCGTTGGCGTTGGATGCAAATATGTCAAAGAATGGTCGACCTTGGTGGTTCTAAATGCATGCAGAGCTGGCAGAAGAGACTGGACGTAGCTCCTACAATTGACGACCAATCAACATGTCGTCCCGTCAGGTTCCTGCTGAGGACCCCAGCGTCTGGAAGGAACTAGAGCAGCTCTTCCCAGAGCTCAAGAGGAACAGTGATAAAATGTACCCAGGTACGCCTGAAGTACTTGCATCTACATGCTCTCATTGCCGAAGATCAGGTCCAACGCCCCAAGGTTGAGGTTGAAGTTGTAATTTGGGTCATCGAGCTAGACCAAGTTAGCATAAAGATACCCAATTTGATAGCCTCGAAAGGGTCACTTACAGCATCCCAATCCCAATCGTTCAATGTACTCGAGCTCCCAATATTCATCGACTCCAAGTCTTCAACTGCTCCAGTAGTTTGGCTCCCTTCCACTTCTCTGTATCTGGAACTCCTCATCAGGTCCATGCCTGGCACTTGTGCGCTGTCTTCGTCGCCAACTTCGGCGGCATATATTCCTTTCAAGATTTCCAATGCGTTTCCCACCACCTCTGAAGCTGCTTTCTGAAGAAGTGCCGCCAGTTCTGTATCATTCAGACCCTTGAGAAGACCCTCAAACTCCGCCAGCATTAGTGCTCCGAAGTAGTATCCCTTGACATTAATTTCGCCCGCCTTGATACGTGCAAGTGTCCAACCAGGAGATCGCCGTATCACATTGACAATCTCGTCAGACTCGTTTGTTCGCGAACCAGACAGACCAAAGCTCATACCAAGCATGCCTGCTGGATCGGGTGTCCTTGTGGCGGAGTTTAGGTCTGAACCGCTGTTATCGAGGGTACGAAGGGCGGTTCGATGCTCTTCGAGTTCCCAAATGAGCACAGTGATGAGGATGAGGAGACATTGGAAACCGATATAGCGGAATCCGCTCGATGCACAGATGAGCAATCGCCCAAAGTCATCTGGCTTAGCACCGTTCTCCGTACCAAGGAAACCATGAACCATGGCTTCTCTCTGGTTATGAAAGGCCACATCTACGCATGTTTTGCGAGAGAAGTAGTACCTCGCATCATTCTTTGCAAGGCCGAGCCAAGGAAGATGGAGTGCAAGGAAATAATGTTGAATAATTTGCTTCGTAACAGGAAGCTGAAAGTCGGACAGGCTAGGTGTTTGAGTTTGGTATATGCGCAAAATCGCATCGAAACTTCTGCAAGCCAAAGTCAGATCCGAACTAAGCGCTAGAGTCTTGTCGTAGGTTGGGGCAGAGCGGAAATCGTTGAGATAGGACGAGATTTGGAGCCGGATCGGCATGCTGCTGAATAAGGCGATCTGTATTGATGTATCTGTGAACTCGGTTGTAGGGTGAGGTGATGCAGGTGTTGTGGAGTTGTGATCATCAAGAAGTTCCTCATCGTTGAAGTTTCCTGGCGCTTTGGTATCGAAGTCATGCATTGCCACAAGCGGAGGGCCACCAGACTCCATACTCGACAGTACCAAAATCTCCATGACGGTCGCCCACAGCCGTCGACGTGTCTCGGCCGTGAGGAGTGACATTTTTGGAAGATGATCAGGATCCCTGTGCAGCCCTGTGTACAGAGCCATCCTCATCAGTGTCCCCGCGGAAGCCCAGACAAGATCCGCCCCGACTCCGCAAGCATTTCTGGCAAGGTGAGCCAGACACATGATTTGCAAGCCAGAAAGGTCGATTTGGGATTTTTCCGAGGCCTGAAGCATCCAGAGCCTAGCTTCGTAGATCCACTGTGCGGCAAGACTCCGCATCGAGTACTTGTCATCCTGCACAAGTGTCCCTAGTGCCATGCAGAGCTGCAATTGGATGATGAATGATTGCCTTGCTTTTTGGGAGTCCTTCCAATAATGTTGATACTCTTGTCGAAAGGAGGGGACGTTAATAACTCTGTGCAGTTTCTCAAAGGTCCGGAAATACGCCTCCAGTAGCTTGTCGGCGACTTCTTTGTGCGGAAGACGTTGACCATATTCCAAGGACACAAGACTTGGTACTCGCGCAGCTTTGATAGACCTCCCGAGACGTTTGCCGGTATCAATAGCTTGATAGATCTCAGACGTCTTGTCGGACTTGAGGCGCCCGATGACATTGATGAGAGTTTTCCTGGGGGGCAGCTGCCCAAAAAAATTAAAAATTAGCCCTCATAGGTACATCTTGTTAAACAGATGTGGTGTACTCAAGGCAAGTGATGAGGAAGTAGATGAAATGTCGACTGATAGTAGAAGTGTTTTGTGCATAATATGGGCTCATGGCAAGGCGACACCAGTCTGAGACATGACTCCTAGCTGTCGTTAAGCAACCATCGCTCCGGAAACAAATTCAAGATGGATTTTGCACTTTTACAAGAGCATGTAAAGACAGAGTAAGATCTTGAAACTTGTGTAACAGCCTTGCAAAGTTGTGGGGAGCAGCACATAGGTAAAGAATTGTTGAGAGGAACGTGAGCAAAGGTAAGACTAGATTCATCCCACGAACGATGCTCTAATGCTCTATATCAACACCGGTGGCAGGGGTGATATGCGAAAAGGGCACACAACAGAAGAAAATGGCATGGGACTCACAAGACTAAGTCCACGCATCCAATGACTACCACCCAGGTACCTAGATTTGACCAACATTTGCCTCATACCCGAGGAACCCATCGATTCGGCATTCATATATCCCGGTCTCCGGGTCACATCACACTCTTCCTGCTCCTCCAAAACTCTCGCAAAGGACGGACCAGAATCATTGTGTCGTAGCGGTACTGAAGTCGTCCCAGGTGCAGTGTCGACACCGGCTCTCCTAGACTCAAGTACCTGTTCGAGCTGCTTCTCAAGCTTTCGAACTCTTTCGCGCAGAGCCTCGCCTTCTCCGTTGGTGTTCGATTCGCTTTGCAGGTATCTGCTTGCGGTAGTGGCACCTGTCCTCTGAGAAGTCCCGCCGCCTATAGTCGCTCTCACCACGTCGTCCGCATCGGCAGTGGATCGATTGATGGCATCGGTGAATTTCTGCGTCGTCTCCCGTGGCTCGAGCCTCTCGTCCGGAACATACGCGCAACTAACCGCTCTGCGTGCCTTTACGCAATTCTGACATGGCAATCTCCTGTCACAGCGGACCTTTCGCCGGCGACACGCAACACACGCCAGAGGCGGTCGCCGACGGCGTTTTTCGGAGCTGGCTTCTCGAGATGGGTCTTCCATTATTAGCAAGGCAACGCGGAATTGGGTAATTTAGTGGCCGAGAGGCCGACCAGACAAGAACAAAACGATCATCAGATCAAGAGCATGAAATAAATCAGGGTAAAAGGAATCTGACTTCACAAGCATAAGCAGAAACCATGCGCTATGACCGAGACACGGCCCTCGGCGTTTTCCTCGGATGCGGTCTTTGGAAAATACCGCTACGGTGTGAGTCTTGATTGGTTGGGCCCATATGGCATAACGGCCAAAATGCCGATATACCCGTGACATAGCTTGGAATACTTTACAGTGCATATACAAGGACGAGTGCGAATCGGACCTAAGGAAATACACGTAATTGAAGTTGTGTACAAATTATGTCTCGGTAGAAACGCTCTGCTGCCTTGCTGTATTGTTTCGAGAGTCTAAGTATATAATACTCAACGAAAAATGTTCACCAAAACCTCGATATGTACAAAGACATATAAAAGGATGTTGTAAAAGACCGCACACCTACAGCAGTCTCTCCAACCGGCTCATCAGAGTGGTTTTCTCTGGTATACCAGCCTCCACCTTGTCACTGCTTCCAGCAGAGTCCCGAATGTCAAGATTTTCGACTTGCCGAGCGTAGATCTCATCCGGTAGAACAGCTTGGTCGATGAATGTCTCCTTGGCCGGTACCAAAAGTGACAGACCCGTGTACACAATCGCGGAGCCAACGAAGCCTATGAGCCAACCGATCTGGTATGGATGCACTCCAACCCCGACATCGACATTAGAGTCGATCCCATTCGCAAAGCCAGGCAGACTTGGGGCAAGGCCCACCAAGAATGCCACCAAAGCGCGCCAGTTGATCCCGGCGCCGTTATATCGGTATATTCCAAGCGGATTATACAGCGCCAGCGTGTCGTACTTTGCCTTGTGCACCACCCAAAAGTCGAACAACATGATCGCAGCAATGGGCCCCAGGAAAATAGCATACGCGCTCATGAAATTAAGAAAGCTTCCGGCGCTAGCCAGAATCTTCCACGGCACCAGCGCCCAGCAGAGCACGGCGCACAAGATTTGGCCACGTCGAATATTGATATATCGTGGCAATAGCGCTGTGAAATCGTTCGCAGCGGATAGAGAATTGGCAGAGATATTGACACCCAGGGCTGCTAGCGCAAAACTCGCGGCTGCGAAGAACCGTGCCGGTCTGTTGGACCAGTGCGAAATGAGCGCGATAGGATCCCATTCGACGACTCCATAATGAACGCTCCCAGCTGATGCCGCCGCGATTCCAATGAAGCTGATGAATGTAAAAAAGGCCGGAAGAAGCGGCACGTAGATGCATTGCCACTTCACAGACACTCTGCTGTACCGGCTGAAGTCCGCCTGATTTACTGATAGCGTCGCATAGTTGCCAATGACCGAGTTCATGGAGGCAAGGAATGCCCAGCTATAAGAAGAGCCAGAAACCGTGGGCTGTTGTGCGAAGATGTCCGAGTCACGCGTGGAAGCGAGGGCCCAGATCAGGATTGCTATCCACGCAATCGGAACAATGATGGATTTGGCGAGAAACAACCATCGCAGTCTGTTCGGGTGCATGACGAGGAAGGGAATCTGAGCGAACCAAAAGATCACGAAGGAGCCCAGCAATGCGTCGTCGATGCCCTCAGATATGGGGATGTGACTCGGTAGAGTCAAGAAAGACGGCCAGATAGCCCCGATCATGGCTCGAACCGTGTACGCGCCGTTCATAGTCTGAATTGCGAACCAGAATGTAGCCAGGATGGCTCGAGAGACAATAGCGACGTATGAGCCCCAGAAGCCCCAGCTATACCGCGTTTGGGAGTCAGTCATTTCTGTTCTTACTTAGAGAGATACGATACTTCCCGCGGCAACTGCAGGGGAACTGCAAACCTCCTCATTCCTGCCTGGGGACCAGAGGTCGCTGTGACTCCAGACAGCATTGAGAGGGAAGAGGTGAGATTGTCGCTCCAAGTACATACGAGGCCCGGGCAATTACTGGGAAAGGCGCATGGTGAATCACACCGGTTGCGCCGTTAAAGGCAATCTAGAACACTGTTAATTAGGCTCACCCAGACTGTAGTCAATTTCGTCAGAGACACTCACGACCCATGATATGATGAAGAAACTCAGAGCGACTACTCCCACGCTCTCACGCCAGGTCAGACCCAAAGCGACAATGGACGCGCCGAATTGCCAAGTCGCGGCGTTGAAGGCATCTGATATCCAGTAGGCGATGAAGCTCGCGACACCCCATTTTCGTGCATCTGGAGGCACAGGGTCGAGGTCTCTATTGGTCCTGAAACATCAATCAGTTCTCTGCGGGAGTCATTTGCAAGGACTGTGCGCACCATCTCGCGTGTCCTTCTGCAAAGGAGGATTTCGGCTGCTGTACGTGCAGTCGGGGCCTCGTCAATGTATGTCTCATCTTATGTTGACTCTAGTGTCGCTTCACAAACTCGGTAATCTTGAGGCTGCAAGTGGCACGTTCCTCTTCGCAATTCAGAGCAGCAGAGCAGCAAGCACGGACGTGAGACATTCGGAGAAGCGAGGCCCGGTAGGCAAGTGATCCGATGCATGTTTTTAGAGTTCATGATGGCCTGCCGGGACTTGCCCATTCGTATCAGTATGGGAGATATTGTTATCTTGAGTCAAGTGCTATGCAGAGATAACCGCCATCGCATTTCTTGGCAAGGTATGAAGGTTGCGAGTCTCATTGGATACCAGTATCTTGGGTAAGCTGGATCCAACAAATTGTTATATAGAGGCCGCCGAAAACGGGTGGTTGGCTCTGCTATTATACCGTTAATCAATATCTCTATGAGATATCTTATGACGTATTTTCATTTTTATTTTTTTTAAAAAAGTCATTATGTACCCAGCTATCTTGGTAATTTACAGGCAGTTAAGTGTCTCTTAGCTAATTTTCCGAGGACACTACGGACGTAAGTGTCAGCAAAGATTGACTAATACGTCTCTCTTCAAGAGCTACTAATCTAGGGTACCCTAGGCATATGCGTAGCACTACGGTGTACGAGGTACACGCTATGTCACCTTATGGCTTTTAAAGTAATGGTCAGGCTTGCATGTGGACATAGATGTGTGCTTAAAAAGTGGCAACCATCCCACTAGTCATACAATACCTAGTCTCTCACTCAGGGTATCACTCGCTATGTATAACGCTATACAGGTTTTGTGCATCCTCAAATGTGGTCCATTGCCAAATCGACACTGCTGACATTGCTGGAATCGAATCCAATAGGTCCCAGCCTGCAAGCAAGACCAGTCTGTCCTCGACCCCGAACTTTATGCTGATTTGACTCCAGCAATCGATCTTATACTCCTACAATTCCCCAAGCCTTCATCAAACTCCGCAAGCCTCCACAATAGCTTCTCAGCGCTAGTATTTGGCCGTTGGGAGTATCACCAAAACAGAATGATAGAATGTCCATGTCCTCGATTTCATAGGATGGAACATCCCAAAACTTCTCCAGTCGCTCCCCTACATTCGGTATCTCCATCTCGTCGGGTAGCTTGACCGGGAATAGTAAATGGTACTCGACCCGAAGAATCTTTCCAGTTTCATAGTCCATCACCACCGTACAGTAATAGGACGCATCGAGCAAAACGCCGACTATGTTTTGGTAGACTTCATCTGTCGGCTCTGGTGCTCCTGCCAGGGCCACAACCTCGGTGAGATGCTTCTTTGTCAGTGGACCCTGTGCCAGAAAGTATAATGAGACGGTCTTGTCGCGGTAGTGAAGATGCATGATCGGTACGTTGGTGAGGTTGAGGTCTATGAACCGCTGTCTGTTGGCCCGGATGCCGTCCGTCATGCCAGGTATTGCTAGAATTTGGTCCACGGAGTATGTGTCGCCCAGAAATTTCCATTCGGCTTCAAAACCATGGCTAGCAGTGAACTCTGGTTCGTCAAGTGAACGAGGACATTCTCGGGATATCGATTTGTGGAGTTGTACAATTGGGTCGTCCTCGGTCAACCACCCCTGTTTCTGGGCGATGTCCAACACGTCCATCGGTATCGCAAAAAGAACGCGGAACATGAGTGGCACATTTGGATTGTAACAGCCGCGGATTTGTACCGCTGAGTCGTGAAAAGCTTCCCCAAATGCATTGATGACCTCTTTAACAACACTCTCCTCGTACGGCGCCTCCAGATTTATTGAGCCAGCCTCTAGGTCCTCGAGAAATTGTGCCTCAATAAAGGGCGCTCGTTCTGAACTTGTCGACATCTCTCCTCTCTCTGGAATTTGGACTGTTTGGGCTGAATTGGTGTCGTAATTGACCTATGGCGCTTTTGATATAATTCAAAGATCTTGGAGCGGGCCAACTTGGCAGTGTGCTGTCTTTGCAAGGATGCGTGGCGTCGTCGAAGGAAGCTCAAACTGTCGGTCTGACCCCCCCATGAGTGGTTGAGCAGGATGAAATACTGCTTGTCGGACGCAAGCAGAGTCGGACATAACTTTTGAGCTTTCGCCAAAACGTGACCCCGGTCTCCACTCTTTGTCAACAGCCCGAGCCCACAATGAGCCAACGGCGAGGGTACTCAGGCCAATCGATGCCTGTTTAGGACCCAAGACCGGCCGGCAAAACTTCCCGGGCTTGATGAATTACTCGCGGAAGCTTGTTCCACCTAGGTGTAACCAGCTTTCGTCCACTCATGGTCAGCTATCATGAGATTTCGGCAAGCATCCGCTTGGAGCCGCGCCATCCTGGGTGGGTATCAACCCCTGAGTAACGGTGGGCAGAATCAGATAGTCCACCTCTGTCTTAATGTCGCTTAACTCTGTCGATTTTAGCACGGCATTAAATATGTCGCCTAGAACTAATGAACTTATCTATAAAATCTTCCGAGCATTCTGGACATTCTTTTCGTCAGGGGTAATTGTGACCTGTCATAGCCTCGGAAGCAATTGCCAGCGATGCGGTCGATTCGCATAACTGACACAATCATCTGTTGCGCTTCGAGTCACAGGTGAGAATGTAGGTACCTAGGTAGGTAGGCTTGACATTGCTTGCCCTGTACCATTGGCCTAGGGGGGGGGGCGGGCGAATTATATTAAACAGTAGACACAATCGTAGAATTTGTGGATGTTGCCCCCCCAACTCGGAAGCAAATTTGCTCCGCCATACAAAATTGGTTCCCCTCCCCCCAAAGACTGTCAGTTGACAGCCCCTGACCTGTCTGTCTGTACTGCGAATACAAAGCATAGCATCAGCGAAGTGATGGGTGAATGGAGAGAGGGACAACTTGCCAATAACAACAAGAAGTGCAGACAAAATTGATAATTGTGAGGTTTTGACCCACAATGAAAGAAGTTTGTGGTTATCATTTATTGATTCGATGTCGAATTCGCTAATCAGAATTATAGTAGAACTGAATCATTTACTGAGCAGGAGCCATGCCTCCCACAAGCAAAACATAAGAGACATATTATCTACCTATATACAATATGTGACCCCTTCCGCAACAGTGCAAGATTTACAAGGCATGCACTGGGATCCACAATGAGAAGCATCAGTATAAAAACATAAGGTATTCAGGAGGGCCCCCCCCCCAATTTTGCCTTTCTTTTTGTGTTTCTAGCTTTGTGTATGTGTATATGTGTTCTTCTGCACTTTTCGTCAATGGCTCTGAATCCATGTTGCAGCTAAGAAGATGCTTCTTTGAACTTTCTAACCTTGTTACGTGAATGGTCATAGAGCATAAGAGTGCGTGTGGCCTGGAGCTTATTAATTATGTTGCACACAACATGTACAAGTATACAAGTTGAACCAATGTCCTAACTTTCATGACAACCGTATAACACCGGAAGCTTGGGTTTCCTGGGACCCAGTCACTGCACACAAGTATGTACGAGGTAGAAAGTTGAGATACAAAGCCATATACGAAAAGCGGGTCTAAGAGTTAAATGCAACTAAGCCGAGTGATCTTAATTCGAGCTCTAAAGTTTGTTCTTTTGTTTCGGGAGCAGTGCGTTGTGCGAGCACGATGGATTTGCGTTTTGTTTGTCTAACCGATTTACTACAATGTGATCGGCTGTCCGGCCTCAGTTCTACTAACTTGGATTAAACTGCATCCATTACTTGTTCACAATCGATCTGAACTGTGTCCATCGCCAAGCAAGACACCTGGGATACAGCTAACGAGATGTATTTCGATGGTCGCGACCTTCTTATAACAGACAACAAAACGTTCACCAAATATTGTGCAGAAGACAGTACCTCAAGAACTGAAAAACAGCAGAGTCAACGCCAATGTCACCAGTAGCAGCAGCAGCAGCAGTGGTTTTACCAGTAAAGGGAATCAAGGGCAACAGGACAACTGGCTTCAATTGGTACTCAGTTCGCCGGGTTTAAGACTGACGAAACAACCAAAACAGGTTTGGCTGACCATCTAGCTGTTCATAGTTCAAATTGAAGAGCACTTCACCAATGGGATCATTCTTTATCATTCCAGTACATTTGTCAGCAGAGGGCAGTCATAGAGTCAATTTCCATCAGCTGAATCTTGCTTCCTGAAGTCGAAACTCGGAATCACGCCAGCGCCGACTTCCAGCCATACTACTGCTTGAGATAGCGCTCAGCCAGTTTTCGTTGCAAACAAAGGGTCTTTAAAGCCTCAAATTTGACATCTTGTATCCGGGCAAGACCTTTTGGCGACAGTGCTTCAATAGATTTGATCAAAACATATACATCTTCATTCCAGGATTATACCGCATGGCCCTTGCCCAGATTCAGCAGGTGGAAGTTAATACAGCACTTCTTTGTAATACAGAAGAATTGGCAACAGATGGTTTATGGATATAGCAAGTTCATTGCCCTGTATAATGGAATTCTCTGCTTTTGTGACAATTATCGTTCCATGAGCTGTGGATGGCCTCAAACACAGACTCCACTCCTTGAATGAGGATTCCCAGATTTAATTGTTTCTTTTGCAGAGAAAATACAACAGGGCGACGCTCATGAGAGTGACAATCTCATTCCTGCCCAAGGCAATGCGTCAGCCAATACAAGGCGGCTAGACCTTCTAGGTCCACTGGATATAGCATTTCAAATTGGATATATGCTATTGGTCTACTTTGATACTGCCACAGTGCAAGCACATCGTCGAAAGTGAGTCTTTTGGCTAGTCTTTGTAGTTCTTGTATTTCTCTTCTAACTTTTAGCAGATAAAAATTGATTTGAATCCCGGCAAACTTCGGGACCATACTACAGAAGAATGATTGTGCGCCACCACAATGAGCATCACAAGACCAAACTATTAGCATATAGTCAAATCATGGGTCTAAAAGAGGCGGTACCATCATCAAAAGCAGTGAACAGGGACAATACAGGTAAGTGACTTTGGCAACAACCAAAGTCAGCGGCCACCAAGAAACAATAAAACCGCTGATTCAATAAATAGTATTATTATTATTATTATTATCATTTGGCTATGTCCACTATACAAGGCTCAATAATGGCAGTATAAATACCAACAAATATATGGACAACGTCAACGTCCACGCTGTTGTCTAAAATCCGAAACTGGACCCACCCGCGAAACGCAGCATGCCGACTGAATTCGGACGCGACGCACCAGCCGCGAGAGTCATTGAGAGTGAGGTAAATATTCAAGAATTATCATCCTGGTTGGAAAAAAAATTTATTACATACCTACGTAGTGGGAGGGGTCTACTAATGTGCTTGGCGAGCGCTGGGCGCCCTTGTGGAACGCAGCTACACAGTATTTCCACGCATCCTTCGGGGCCACTGAACTACCCGAGGGCGCCCCGAAAAAATAACGAAGGACATGAGGAGGACCCACGATTGCAAAGCAACCCTACGATCAGGCTGCCTCGATCTTACCATTACTTTAAATTGGGACGGACTCGGACAATATGTCATGAGTGGCCCCAGCGGCTCCGGGCTTCCTTGACGGGGTGCCGCCAATGAACTTCGAGCTATTAGAGCGCCCACTGGAGCATATTACCGATCGTTGGACCAGGAAAGCACGACTTCATTCTCTTTCAGCACAGCCCATCCTGCTGTGATCAGGGTCACGGTGGGTCTCCTTATGGCCTGAATCCTCTCTGGTGGGCTATTTCCGTCCGCTCTTCTCGGAGGGCTTTGCTACGAATCACCTCCTCACGGTTTTTCTAAATTCATGGAAAATAAGACCTCAAACGCATCGGGGCGGCTGAGCCAGGTTTACGTGAGAAGTCGTGATTCTGAGGAAGGGAAGCCCAAGTTCATTGCAGAAGATGGCCGACTAATGAACGGCCTGAACAAGCCTCTGCTGCTGCTCCAGGATTGCCAACATTCATGGATATTGCACGTCACGAATATCACCAGTGTGATTACCTTTGCGACTGCGGATCTTTTGTTCCCTCTGGGGATACTTTTGTTAAAGGCGATGCAGCAGATGTGGTAATTACTCATCTGTGTGGTGACAACCACAGGCCATTGCCGATTGCGGACCATGATCGTGCCTTTGTTCTAGTTGCTGGCCTGGGAACGGGGGACTTTGTTGGCGTGAGCAAGTCGGACATGCCAACCAGAACGAGATATTTTAATTTGGCGTGGCCTGGGCAAGGACGTGAATGCTTGATGGCCAATGACTCGAGGAACGCTCGTGGACTGATGATCTCCGAAAACGAGGGCAGAATAAAAAACGAAAGCCTAGAGGGTTACAAAAGTCCATTGACACATGGTGAACGGATGGGTGGTATCATCATATTGTATTATCTGGTGTACAATAGACGTAGCAGCAAGATAGGGAGGATGAACCAAATCGGTCGCGTCGCGATATCACTTTCCGTTCCGGCGCCAGGCTACCAATCCCGAACCTATTTTACGACGACGAAGAGGGTATTATAGTAAAAATCCAAGAAAGAACAAAATGCTAGCCGTGTCCAGTTGACCAGTTCACCGTCACGTACCTATTACAAGGCAATAACCCAAATCGTTCCAATTACACACCAGCTACGATGCGATGTCTTTGGCTCCGACTCATCTCGCATTCGCTCTCTTTCCCTCCTTTCTCGAGGTCTGTCCCGTCGCCTTATTCCAGTCCTCCCACTCCTTGCTGATTTCCATCAACACTGTCCCCATCACCGCCGCGCTCGCCATTAAGCCATGGCCCTCACCTTCTAGCACGCGCACCTCGCATCGTCGCATTGTCTTCCCCAGCCACTTGACATTTTCAACCGGCACGCGGTTATCGCGACTGCCGTGATGAATGACAACCGGCCGTGTGATATCCACATATCGGAATCCGATGGTGTGCCGGCGTTCGAGACACACGAGTAAATCAACGGCCGGATTGGCGCCCGTTGTGGCAACCTCCCAGATCGTGTGTGTCAGTCGCGTGTCGTAGGTCTCCTGGCGCTGCTTATCGGCGAGCGCCGACTCTGCTGCTGCGATGATGGCGTCTTCTTTGCTGACACTTGTGGTGCTGCTGCGGTCGCCTATACGACCGAAGCCTCCAGACGCCTCAGAAGCGAATGGCGATAGTGCGCCGGTCGGGCTTGCGCATTCGGGGCGAATCTGGTCCATTTCTTCGGTTGGATCCATGCCTCTTGCAAAGCTTGGCATGTCAGACGTGCCTTTGGCTGCGGCATTGTAATTCTCCTTATCTAGGTTAGGCCGATCGCCATTCTTCGGGTCTTTACCACTTGGCTTTCGTTTCGTCTTCTTCTGCTTAGGCAAGCTGCTTGTTATGCTGCTGCTAGTTGCGGACATGAAACTTGAGTTGGCCGCCTTCAGGAACGGGGTTGGCAAGGCTCGGAGGAGCTTCTGTGAGGTGGGTATCGCGTTGGTGGGAGGCAGGGGTGCCTGGGCTGAGGCGCCAAAGACTGACATTTGTGACGGGGGGATCCATGGTGCTAGGAGGTGGATGCGGCCGCGAATGTGCTGGGGCATGCGAAGCGCAGTAGCAAGCGCATATATTGCACCAGCTGAGTGGGCGAGTATTGAGAATTTCGTTATCTTTAGGGCCTGGCATATTGCGTACACATCATCTACGCCGAATAGTTAGCCAGTGATGATTGAAGAATATCGCAAAGCTCGTTGTCAGGGAACTTACCGGGCCAGCTGAGAGGCGTTGCTGTGCCGTCTGTGTACGGCTCACTGTCGCCAACGCCTGGCCGGTCAGGCGTGATCAATCGCAGCTTCAGGGTCAGGGCAAGTTCGTCGTAGAAGGCCGTGATATATCTGGTCAAGCCCATGCCGACGCAGCAAAAGACCGCGCTCCCCTCGGCATCACCAACTTCACTGAAACTGATAATCCTCCCCGTCTGCGGGTGTTTGATTTTCTGGCTCAATCGCGGCGAGCGCATGTACGCCGCGATGGAATCATCTATACTGTCCGCCGAGGGCGGGCGCTCGTAGAGCCCGCTTTCCTCCTTGGATCTGTCTTCCCGTGGCGACACGGCGCCGGAGCGTCGCTTCATCTTTGAGCTGCTGCGTTTTATTCGGAGCTCCGGCGTGGCGTGTCCAGAGAATCGTCGGCTATTTCGATCACGGCTTACTTCTCGATCCCGTCTCTTGCCTTGCGCGATGCTTGGTGCTGGGGCGCCATCTTCCATATCCACCTCGGTATCAGTAACGTAGTGGTCGATGTAATGGTTTGCCTTGCTTGTCGTTGCCCATGACGGATTGAGTAGACCATCCCCGCTCCTTTCAGTCCTGCTATCCCGGTCGGCCCTGGAGCTCTCTCCTTCCCGCGTCGAGGGTTGTCTCTTCATCGAGGACCTGCCGTTCTGCGCCGGATTTGGAATGCCAAAGTCGAAACCTTCCTCGGGTATCGCACCGTTGCTGCTGTTGCGACGTGACGATCGACTCATTCGTGCAGATGAGCGCCTCGTGGTTGATGTCTTTCTCAGACTTGAGTCTCTCTGTGGTATTGAATGTGGTGACATGGAGCCATCCGTGGCTGACGGTCGACTCGCGAGGGTTTCGTCGAACAGCGGCGGTTCTTCTGTGATGGGCGTCTCTCCCAAGAATGAATCCGACCTGTTCCCAACTGTCCGTCCCATAGCACTCCCCGACAAACCGTTGCTGCTATCTCCCGCGCTTGCTCGTCTGCGTTCCTCTGCACTCAATCGCTCCTTGGAGGTCATATACTTCAAGCGATTGTGTGCCTGACCTGTCTTTTTACCCCAGCTGTCGACGGACCGTTGCTTCCTCACCTCTACAGGTGATGAGCCAGGGGTTAGACCACGCTCGATGGAGATGTTCCCAAGGCTATGCACATCAGCATCCTTGGACGCTGACGATCCCCTGGACGAGGGCCGAGAGGCGTTTCTTCCACTGAGAAAGCTGCGCAGGCCTCCTCCACTGGTGGGCGATTTAGGCGCTGTCAAAGAGGAGTAGCCGCTTGGCGGTTTGGCTGTTTTTACAACGGGGGGTGCAGCGGCAAGCTCGTCGAGGTCGGAATTTTGATCGCGAAGGTCGATCGAGGAGGATGGTTTGGAGAATGCGCCGTAGTCGACGCCGAAAGAGCCCAGGCGACGAGGCCCACGCGGGTCGTCAGGAGATCTGGGCGAAGCAGGCGGCGAGTCCAGGTCGAGAGGGGGCTCCAATTGATCGATGGCGGGTGGCGAGATGACAGAGAGCGAGGTGATTAAGGAAGAGATGAGTTCGGGGGATGCAGGCGCGTCGGATTGATTTCTTGCGAGAGGGCGACCAAAGGCGGCGTGGTTTCCAAGATTGGAGTCTATGGAAGGGGGTTAAGATTTGTATTAGTGTGCCTGCATAAAGTGGCTGCAGGGTGCACTGCAAGCCAATGCACCACCGTTGGCTGTGTTTGAGCGAGGGGGGGTCAACCACGGTTACTAACCTTGGTTTTCAACATCTCTGTCTCTGTCTGTGCGCCGTGGGAGATGAAAACCGCGGTTTTGACGGCTGTGCCTTGAAATTGATGGCGGTGTCGCATCCATTGTCGGCAGAACTTGAGCCTGAAGGCTGAAGCCTAAGCGTGAGCCAGGTGAGCCACGGCCGTTGGCGGGCGCGGAACACGAGAGATTACGAGCTGCAAGCGGCAGTATGTACCGCTACGTATGCCGCATCTGTAGCAGTTCAGACTCTTTCCAAGTGCTTATCCGAAGTTCACGTCTGAGCAGCATGCAGCATGCAGCATGCAGCAATGCTCGCGGGAGCACTCAGGGGCACATGTAGGTGAAGATGGTCCGTCGTGCGCACCGTCCCACGGCTAGCGCTCGATGCGGCGCCTGGACTTTTGAGAATCGTAGGATGGGCGTATGCGATGATTTTAGTTTCCTGGGCGGGGCGCAAGATGTGATGGCAAGTAAGAGCCTGAGTTACCAAAGACAGAAAAAGCACTCCACTGGCGCCAGGGCTTGGGAACGGAAGAGGATCCGTTTTGGGGGAGGATGATAGAATCGAACTGCCCAAAAGACAAAGTAAATTTGTAAAAAGGGTAAGCGAGTGAATGGATTGGGTCGGCCAGAGGTGAGGTTAAGTGTAATTCCAGATTGTTCTGTTCAAGAGGCCGGACAGGGACAAATAAATGTGGGTCAAGGCTTGCCTAAAGAGTCGTCGGGAATTGTTTGGGGGTGCCATGGATACCTAGTGGTTCAGCTGTGTTCGGTGTACAGATTAGAAACAATCCAATAGCTGAAGAGTACAGAATCAATCTGTAAGGTACAGGCTCTTTGCACTTCGGGCACAATTTTCAATAATGCCGTCAATATCACCCACACCCAATTATGGTGGTTTGGACAGCCACAGGCACCATAGCAATGGCTACAAAGTCCCTAGAGCCGTGGTATATCCCCCCAATATATACTCGAGTCTTCTCCTCTTGAAGCGTGCCGACGTCTCAGGGAGACAATGGAAGCATGCGCTCTGTAGTTGGTACGGGCTGTAACCCTCTACTGTGGCCAGCAGCCTGGGCACAGCGGAACGTCTGAATCAAACACAGCAGATCAATTGACCAATCGTTTGTTCAAGGCGTCGTGGATGAATGAATGGTTGCTGCTGTGTCACGTCGTCTTTCTTTAGCGGGCAACCAACGTGGTTGGGCCCCTTCTGTGATCTGATAAATGAGCAATGTCGAGTTGTGCTTAGCGTTGCAACGCACCATGCGTGTGCAAACTGGGGGGGGGGGCCGAAAATGACGCGCAGCCGCTTTGAAACTATGTGTTTCGAGCTTATATCCTAGGAAAAAGGGTGATTCGAGAGGTGAAAGTTGAGCTGGTTCATTTAGTGTAAGAGCACAAGAAGTACAACCTAAATCCAAAAAATTTATCGGCCACACACCTCTCGGAGCTTGCAATGCAAATTGTCGATGTGCGGGCGCCACTTGCAGCAAGTGACTGGGCGATGGGTAAGGTTCGATTTCAAAGCTTCCGGCAAATCGGAAGGATGCCAAATGCTCGTTCTTTAGTCGTTGGGGGGGGGGCCGCTGAATTGAATTGGGATGAATGGATGGGAAATTCAGGTGGCAGAGGCTGGGTCTGCTATATGATGTCGTTGGATAAGGTTGTCGTTGGCAGTTTCTGGGCTGCTGTCAGGGCCCTTACATGTGACGTCTGAGACAGATTAATCACCGCTTCGCGAACTGTCTCTGACCTTCAGGTCGCATCTTGCACGGACTGCGCAGGAGTTGAGGCGGCAGAGGAAAAGAAGCAACAAGCCGAGGTAAAATAAATGACCATAGCTGGGACTGCGCACGCATATATCTTGGCGGGTGACACGGGAAACTTATTCTCTATTGAAACATCGCTACCACCGAATCAGGCACCATACACAGGATGGCATACGCTGTTTGTTCTCCTACACAGGCAATGCAGACCAGGCCTCGTAGGGCTTGGACTTGTTAGGCACGAGTGGGCCAAGTGGGACCCCAAAGCTTGAATTCCAACATGCAGCCTCCCGCAGGCCTGGCGCACCTGTCAACTGTCATACAAGGGCACAATTTCCTTTTTCTTCTTTGCCCCTGGTTCATAGTAAAATCGTTCCTTGCGTCCTCCGTCCTCGAAGCGTGGGTTCTATCTATTCCCCCCTGGAATCTCTTCAAAGCCTGGAAGGTTCCACTTACAGAAGGCTGTCACATTGGTAACGAATCCTTACACGGGACAATTCGTCACCTAAATGATGACCCCTATCTATGTACATGAAGTCTGGAGACTATTGGATTGGGGTCTGTGTGTAGAGCATGTCCTTTGATCCCTTCTAATCATTTTATATTATCCTCGAATATTGTCTGCTGTCTACGCGTGGAGACGAATGACTGGTGGGCGGAGATTAAATGATATGCAAGTGGCAATGCTTGTAATTGAGAATCTTGTAGAGCACATACTTTGTGCCTGGAAAACGCCCGCAACAAGCGACGCTTTGACGAGGACCTTGTCAGGATAATAAATTCATCCCACGCTCCGCCGGGCAGACCGCTAGACCGCCAGATCCACCAGAAGATGGGGAGTATCCGTACATTAGATTGTTCTCGTCTCACTGCTGAGAGATACGTATCACCCAAGTGGGTGTTGGGCTCGTAAGCCGATGATCAGGTATCTAGTATACTACAGCATATCTAAAGGTAAGTCAAAGTTTACTAGAAACTCATCACAAGGCCATTCAGCCAGGGCGAGGTGGGTTCGCTGGGCCACAACCCCCCCCCCCCCCCCCGCACACCAAATTCCTCCACTGCCTGCCCGCCGTGCACACCCGCGCCGGACCGAACTGCTGGGTCCCGAGCTGTTGACTCAGATTTTTCCCGATTGGCTCCTTACCACATGGTGCCCGGATAAGGGCCTAAGACCTCACACTTCATTCATCCTTCGACGTCATCGCATCCAGCAATAGTTGCATTGAGGCTTGAACGTCTAGACGCGGTTCGTCCTTGTTTTGGAGCCACTGCATCACATCACAATGCCTTAGCAAACCACGCAAGCATTCCAGGTAGGTCCAGTAGATAAGTATTCCACGTTGCTTTCTTTCCCTGTGGCGCATCTCCATCGTCTCCTACCAGACACAAACCTCCACATATGTGAAGCCCTCACGAGCACGAATACGGCAAGATGATGGACATATTGCTCTCCCTCCCCATCCTCTCCTTCTTCTTCTCCTCTGCCACGACTTCCTACTCGACTTCCCTCAACATCCTCTTCTTCTATATGACCTGGAGCACCCTCGTCCTCTCCCATGGGCCCCTCAAAATCCAAGTCTTTGGCACCCTTGCCCTTCGCCTCCTCTTCTTCGTCATTCCCTCGGTCCTCTTCCTGCTCTTCGACATCCTCCTACCCAGCCTCGCCGTGAGCATAAAGCATGGCGGGAAAGATGCCTTACCTCCACGCGACGCGCGTGTCCTCGGCAAAACCCTCCTGTTGGCCCTCGTCAACATCCTCCTGGAGACCGCCATTGAAGCCGGCGCAAGCTTGGGCATGACCACCCTGCTGGGCCACACGCCCTTCAAGACCTCCACTACCCTTCCGCTGCCCTTCGCCATCATCAAGCAGCTCGGCTGGTTGTACGTCTCGCGAGAAATCCTTGCCTACTATGTCCACCGTACAGTCTTGCACTCGCACCGCCCGGGCTGGACGCGCCGCCTCTCCCCCACCTCGCGGTCCACCGCCGTCTCCGCCAGGGCAAAGGACGCCACAGGCTACCTTGCGCGCCAGCACGCCCGCTTTGTACACACCCGCGCCGCTGCACCGTACTCGCTCCTCCTCGCTGCCGACCACCCGATACCCTTCCTACTCCTGCGCTTCGTCCCGCTCTACCTCCCTGCGCTGCTCGTCCGCCCTCATCTGCTGGTCTACTTCCTCTTTGTCGGGTTGGTGACCTTCGAAGACACCATGACCATGAGCGGCTATACGATTGTGCCAGGAATCGTCATGGGTGGGATTGCGCGGCGCAACGCGGCGCACTATGGCGCGGGTCACTGTGGGAGTGATAGCGGAAACTATGGCGCGTGGGGTGTCCTGGATTGGGTGGGTGGCACAGGTATGGCAGGCCGTGACCTGGAAGATGATGTGCGAGATGAGGCCGCGAAGCATCGGGTGCGAGAGAGGGGCGAGAGGAAAGCGAGTGGTGCTTTGGAGGCAGTCGGCAATGGAATTGAGGGGTTACGGAAGGGGGGGAAAAAGAATAAGAAAAGGGTTGGTAGTGGGGATGATTAGCCAGAGACACTTTGCTATGGTGCGCACGAGCAATGTGTAGTGAAGCGGCCTTGGGCTTACTGACATGAGTGACGAAAGAGCCTTCCGATAATGATGGGACGATTCTGAAAAAAGTACATTATGCAAATTGGGCGATGGTACGCAATTTTGCTGCGACGACCTACTTAATCGCTGCGCAACTTCTATGATTTCGAGATACCCAAGCAGGAATGAGAAAATAAACGACAGAATGGAAACACAATCGTACCCCCATGCCATGCCACGTGCCATGCCATGTACTCGAAGTTCCACAGCATGCAATTAAGCCAGATCCCGATCTATGAATACGCCTAGAACCTCCCTTGCCCCTGGTGCCTTGCTATCGTTTGCCAATAAATTATTCCGCATGTAAGACCATCCATGAGATAGCAAGTCGCGGGCCCTTTGCCCTACAGACAACAAGCTCAATCACAACGTCCAGCCTTTCTTCTTCCTCAACCATGAGATCGAGTCCAAGCCTGTCTTGACCTTCATGCCAATACGCGCATCCAGCACAAAGGCTTCCCACGTCTTGACATGCTCCAGATACTCCTCGCACTCCCTCACCTTTGACTGTCTGAATGCGTCGATCTCTTTGACGTCGGTCGGCCAGAAGCTGGGGTCACAGCTTTCTTTCCATGCTATCACAGCGAGTTCGTAATGAGCGCACGGGAGAGTCCAGTCGTCCCTATTCTCGCCTTTGAAGAGCATTCTGTATTGTGCCGCGTGTGGTTAGTAGATACACAGACAAGCGCAAAGTCACGGGATATGTACGATTAGACATACCGATCCTGTTCAGAGACGGGCTTCACCCTCTCCCTCGCTTCTGCGTGCCGTCCTAGGTTGCACAGAAGTGCACTCTCCGCAACAGCCTTGATCGCAGCTTCATCAGGCACGGCCTTCAGCTGCTTTATCAGCTCCTCAGAGGCCGTACATCGGTCCCAACTCAAGTACTTCAACGCCTTCTCCATGACTGCCGAGGGCATTCTCTTGCATCCGGTCCACAGATATGTCATCTCCTGACCAGGGCTCACCCCAACCGCATCCGCCAGATCGACTCCCCACTCCTTCGCGCGTGCCTCCCACTTGGCCACCTTTCGCAGCGCAAAAACCTCAAAGGGCATCTGTCTTGCCATGAACTTCTTCCGACCGGCTGCCGCTGGGCACTTGCGAAAGTACTCCTCCGCAGCCTTCTTATGCCTCTTAAGATCAGCCTCCAGCGATCCCTTCTCCTTGGCGTCGGTCTCGGGCGCCTTGAGCTGCTGTACCAGGTTGCGGTACATTTCCAACTCCGCGCAACCCACAAAGTAGTAGTATAGCGCATGAGACCAGTCGTTCAGCTCCACGCACCGCAAAAAGCCGTCACGCATCGTCTGCCAGTCCATCATAAACAGGGCGTTCACAGACAGCTCAAAGCCATTGAGCGCGGTGACCTGCCGCATCTTGCTGTCGCTATTGGCTTTGAGTATGTCTATGGCGTCCTCTAGTCGGCGCTCGTTGGCCAGCACCCGCGCTTCTTCGACTTTCCACAAGCGGGAATCTGGGTATTGCTCGCGCATGCTCTCAAGAAGCGCAACGCAATGTTCTTGCGGATAACCCACGATCTCATCTTCTTCGGCAAGCTCGGCAGCGTCGGATTTGGAGGGCAAGATGTCCGCGAAAGCCAGCAGGCCATTGTAGTAGCCTAGCAGCATAAGCCCGGCGACACCGCCGTTGACGTTGTTGAACTTGGTGGACTGCCACAACATCTGCACACCGCGGTCGCGGTCGCCCTTGAAGCCGATGATATAAAGTAGGCGGGAGAACGCTGGGGGTACCATGGAGATCACGAGTAGGAGAATGCCGAAGCACATGTTCGCGCCCGAATGTACAAAAGCATCAACAGGGTTGGTGAAAGAGGACGAATCGGGACCATTATTGGCGGGAAGAGTCCGTCTAGGGGCATTGGGAAGTGGTCCACTCGACTGTTTCTGGCTTTCGGGCGTATCAGCCCTCGTGCCTGGCATAGAAGATGCTGCTACAGGATCAAGATTCAAGTTGTCCATGGCCTTGTCGAGGTTTGGGTCTGAAACCGATTTGCCGTTTGATTGTTTCTCCAGGTGGCCCGTATATGTTGCTGGTGGTTCTGGTAGCTCCGTGTCCTCAGCGGCATCGACGAACTCTAGGTCGCTATCAGAGTCCAGGGCCTTCTTCTCCATGGCTTCCTCCTTCTCTTCTTGAGCTGTAGTCGCCTTGGCCACTCCGTTCCCCAGCTTGGCCGGCAATACCCTGGCTTCTGCCTCCAAAATGGCATCAAGCGCAACGAAAGCCTTGCGCAACTTGTAAAATCCCTTGATACCCTCTGTAAGGCTCTCATTCATGACAGAGATCATAGCCCCCATAAGCTGAGCCTCGGCGTTGAGGAGCTGGAACTCAGTACCTGGCGGATAAATCTCGCAACCATGCGCAGAGACGTTTGCATTTGCACTGCTTCCTCCCCCTCTGAACCATCCACCGCCGCCACCATCAGCTAGTTTCTGGGCCTTCTTCATGTCTGCCCACGCACGAGCCTCACAGTCTGCGAGTCGAGTGCCGGCCTCAGCCATGACTTCCTTTTCGAACCCTAGGATGGACCGCATAAATACAGCGATTC
This sequence comes from Gnomoniopsis smithogilvyi, assembly GCA_027946515.1. Taxonomy (NCBI): domain Eukaryota; kingdom Fungi; phylum Ascomycota; class Sordariomycetes; order Diaporthales; family Gnomoniaceae; genus Gnomoniopsis; species Gnomoniopsis smithogilvyi. The sequence goes on along the minus strand of JAPEVB010000004.1, from coordinate 5,415,695 downwards.
CGAGTCCAAGTGCGTGGAATGATGATGAGCTGTGCCTGAGACGAAGTTGGGTTTCTGCGCCTTCGATATCATCATTCACAATCCGAGCAGCAGCTTCCATAGCATCCTGCAGGTCCGATATCTCAGCTTGACGTGGATCGATGGCGACGTGGTTTGTGCTGGCATTGCGGCTGGAAGAGAGAATGCTAGACGCTTTGGGCGAGCCGGATGAACCGGAGCCCTTGTTGAACCACGACTTCATGAAGGGCGAGGCTGCCTTGCGCAGGACTCGAAACAGAAGAAGTATTGGAAACACGGCACTGAGAGGATCGCGAAGCACTCCAGCTGGCTTGAGCCCAATTGTGACAGAAATTCGCGAAAACGACGTCCTTGTCCGAGATTCCAAGCTTGATGCCCCAACGATGACCACAGATGCAGTTCAAGAACACAAGTGGGTTGAGAAGGGGAAAGATGTAAGCGCGGCTGGCCGTAGGCGGGTGACCGCTTATGTCTGATACTCCCAAACCACCAACAAGGCAAGATGTCCGACCAGCTTTTCAACGAAGCGACAGAAAAGACGCTCGTGGGAGACGTCTCCTTTGGGGTGTCGTGAGAGAAGTGTCGTGTTCGGCTCTGTAAGTTGGTACTAATTTGCAATAGTGTGACGTACAAGTCCAAGCAAGTGTGTTGAGAGCTGGAAAGCTGAAAGCGGGAATTGAGCGCATGCATCTCTCAAACGAGACGACTGGCTGCAAACGTCTCGAAACGTTTCGTACCCAATCCTTCCCAGGGCGAAGCTGACTTTAATGAAAATGATAAAATAAAAAAATGAATCCAAAAAATAACAATTCAATTGACTAAGCAGACTACAGTACAGAAAACGAATACGCGTACAGAATAAGAAGATTGACTTCCCGGCCAGTCTGGTATTCGTCCTTTTTAGTTTGGCCGCCTCTATACGGGTGGGTGTAGGTATTCCACAACTGTTCCAGTCTTAGCCAATTTCAGCCTTACATCGTAATGCTGCGGGTCGTCTAGCCACTCCGGCCCAGGATGTAACCTTTAACTCCGGCCCTATAGTCCTGCTACTTTAGTGGAGCAGGTCCTAACCGGGATAGCCACAGAGCTCAAGCCACAGGACCTCTCAAGGAGTCCAGCCTTTTTTTTCTTGGGTGGGGGGGGTTGTTGGCCGCGGATTAGGTCGGTATCTAGGTAAACAGTGATGCCATCAGCTGTAGCCTACCAAGCTCCCTAAGGGCCCTGTCCATTTTTAGACTTCGTCTCATCACAAGCTCATTTCACCAACGACAAACTCGCTCCCGACACCAGCCCTTCATCTTCTCCTCTTCCCCATTGGGCCTCCAGACCGATCACATCATCGTCGCCTTCAAATCCCCAACCACAATGGCCTCATCCGCACCGCAAAAAGACAATCAGCCCGCCGCCTCCACCGAGGCCGGCACGCAACCCGAAGACACCACCAAGAAGTCCGCCACCGCGCTGGAAGAGGACGACGAGTTTGAAGACTTCCCAGTTGAAGGTGGGTTTTGCGCTCAGAAGCTTTAGTATATGGGCCTGACCTTTTTTTTTGGACTGACTGGCAAATCACAACAAACCAGACTGGCCCGTTGAGGAGACCGAGGCCGCTAATAGCGGCGAGACCACCAAGCACCTGTGGGAGGAGTCATGGGATGACGACGATACGAGTGACGACTTCTCACAGCAGCTCAAGTATGTTATTACCACCACCAACACGATGCCAACAGTGTCCCGTCCGCCCATTCGAGGTCCCCTCTTACCTTTGCGAGGCGCAAACTGTCTCGCACATCTCACGGGATCTATGACTGATGAGGGTCTTCACCACAGGGAGGAGCTGAAGAAGGTCGAAGCTTCGAAGCGACAATAGAACACCCCCCAATCACGGTCACGTCCCCGAGCTTTTCCCCAAGTTGATCGGTATTGTGCGTGGTGGCCAGATTGTATCTGTTCGATCTGGGGACAGCAGCGATTACGGACCAGATTCCACCTCGGACGGCATAACAACTTCTGCTTCGGTCGAAACGATCAGTGGTAGTTCACTGCATCAAAAACAGGGACGAAGGGAGGATGCATGCGAAGCTTGAGCCCCTCGGAACCCCCCTTTTTCCCCCAAATGAGGATTCCAGATAAAGGTGTCACTATGAATAGAGTTGCTTTTGCAGACCTTGAAGGGCGCTCGTCCGATTGTTCCAAGTGCAAAGTCGACAGGCGGGATCGAACAAAGCACGGACAGAACACATCAGGCGATGGATGGGGACCAGTATAGACTACATTTATGAGAAATGATCACTTAAACCATCCAATTTGCAAGTTGCTCCTTGCGAGTCACAATCGCGCAAAGCACAGGGTATGAGAGTTATTTTTACATTCTATTTTTCTGTCATGATTCGCAAACTAGAGACTTGCCATGCTTTTTGCCGCACTTCAATTCACATCCCTATCAGCGTCTCCTCAAAGGATCGCGATATCGCTTCCGTCGAAAGAAAGCACTTACTTGCTCGACAGCGCCGTCACACCAGGCAATTCCTTGCCCTCCAGCAACTCCAAGCTGGCACCACCGCCAGTGGAGACGTGGCTGAGCTTGTCCTCAACACCATACTTAGCCGCAACAGTCGCGGTGTCGCCACCTCCAATGATGACGATCTTGCCGCTCTGCGCCGCCGACACGGCCGCATCCAATGTAGCCTTGGTGCCGTTGGCGAACTTCTCAAACTCAAACACACCCGCGGGGCCGTTCCACAAGATTGTCTTGGACTCATCGATAGCCTCCTTGAACAGCGCAGCAGACTTCTCTCCGCAGTCCAGACCCATCCAGCCGTCAGGGATCTTGTCAGTCGCAGTGCCCGTTGTAGCGTTGGCGTCAAATTTGTCGGCAGTGATAAAGTCCACTGGCAGCACGACCTTGACGTTGTTCTTCTTGGCCTTCTCCATCAGCGCAGGCACCGTCTTGGCACCGGCCTCGTCGTACAGCGAGGTACCGATTGACCAATTGTCAAGCTCCTTCCTGAAGGTGAAAGCCATGCCACCACACACAATCAGGGTGTTGACCTTGTCCAGCAGGTTGTCGATCAACTGGATCTTGTCGCTGACCTTGGCGCCACCCAGAATGGCCAGGAAGGGCCGCTGAGGTGACTCAAGCGCCTTCGCGAAGTACTCCAGCTCCTTCTTCATGAGGAAACCGGCGGCCTTTTGGGGCAGGTCGACACCCACCATGGAGGAGTGGGCGCGGTGGGCAGTACCGAAGGCGTCGTCTAGGTTGCAGCATTATTAGCTCGCGGGCAAAGCAGTGGTAGAAACGATTTTCAAGAAGGGATGTGCTTACTGATGTAGATGTCACCCAGCGCAGTCAAGCCCTTGCGGAACTCAGTCACCTTGTCCTTATCAGCCTTGGTCTTCTTGCCCTCAGCATCCTTGGCAGAGCCCTCCTCCTCAATGTGGAACCGCAGGTTCTCGAGCAGGACGACACCGCCGCCCTCGGTCTTGTTGACAATGGCCTCAACTTCAGGGCCGACGCAGTCCGGTGCGAAGGTGACAGACTTGCCCAGGAGCTTCTCGAGCTCAGGCAAGACGGGCTTCAGGCTGTACTTGGGGTTGGGAGATCCGTTGGGACGGCCCAGGTGCGACATCAACACCACGGCCTTGGCACCGTTGTCGATGGCATACTTGATGGTGGGGATCGCACCCGCAATGCGCTGCGGGTTTGTCACCTTCTTGTCGGCATCGAGGGGCACGTTGAAGTCGACCTATATAGAGATTCCAGTGGTAAGCTATATGTGCTAGCTAGCGTCTAGGATTAGGAGTATGAGTTGTTCAGGGCCCTGTCCTCAACAAACTTTCTACAGTGTGGCTTCTTAGCCTCCCAATCATCGGCATCGCCTGATAACCGAGGATAGGACAGCTGCAAGGACAGATCCCCGGAAAGACACGGGTCTCCTCGTGAGCCCGGATTGGCCATGGCCCTTGAGGGGCAGGAAATAGGGCGCACTTGTTCAAGATCAAGGGCCCAAGGGGAAAAGAGAGAGAGGCAAAAGCAGGTAAAACTCACTCGGATGAGGACGCGCTTGCCCTTGAGGTCGACCTCAGTGATGGAAAGCTTGCTAGACAGAGACATGTTTGCTAGGATTCGGGGTATCAATTGGAAAACAAGTGCTCTGGAGAAAGTATGACGGGGAAAGATTGAGACAACACGTAGGTAGGTCAGTCAGTGATCGTAGGAAGCGTGGTGTTTAGCTCGGAGGATGTCAAGAGTCAGGTCAGATATAGCTGTTGGGAAAACCCGCAGAGACGACTTCAGGAGGCCGTAGTGGGGGCGGGGTCGTTTTGCAGTGGAGCATGGGCTTAGAAGCAGTGGTCCAGTGACGTCGCAGCTATGAGGTGGGCTGCTCTCAGCTGATTTTCTCGGCGCGGTATTTCTCGCCATTGACAGTCAGAATCAGGAGGTTTTTGCCCAGCACCAGGCAAAGGTTTCAGTCAGCTTGGCAAGTTTTTTTTTCTTGTCTGCTTTCTATCTCGTGTTCGGCCAGGAGCGCTCGTTTCAAAGAGAAATTGGGAACAGTGGACTGCTCTGCTCGGTCGACGGCGGAAGACTCCCGTGGCAGCGTATTCCAGTCGTCAGATGTTAACCCAGCAACCTAACTTCGGCCTGGTCGGAAAGTGGGACATTCAACATCTGACAATGAATTGTGCAAAGGTCACACTTATAGTCACTTCCGTCACTTCACACCGACATGAGGATGAGGATTCAGTGGATATACCAAATTGTGTCTATCGAAATCTGCAGGTAGAGCGAAACATCATCTCCCACAACGCCGCTTTTTCAAGCAGAACAACAGTATAGCTACAAAAAACCATGAGCCAAACCCATCCAAACAAAAACCTCGATTCAACGCCGTTGATAATGCCCCAGGACTAAGCCAGACTCTAATCAATAGTCATCCTGTGCGACACGTTTGACAAATTACGCAAGAAAATATTCGTTTTCGCGTCATGAGTTACTCCAGACGAATGTTGGGGGAGCTAGGTACGGCAACAGGCTGAGCCTCCTCAGCAGCGTTGGAGAGAGAGAGGTAAGCAGTCCAGGCAATACCAACGGTTGAAACGAAAGGCTGGTGGGCCCGAGTCAGCAACTGAGAGAACGACGCGAAATGTGACGATAGGAAAGACTCACAAGCTGGAACTGGACGGGCATCAAGCGGAAGTTGATGATCTGAACGGCAGGCCAGACGGCATAGTTGGCCTTGAGCGTCGGGATGTACATATCCCGGAACTTGTTGTATATGGCCCGCTTGCCACCACCCTCGGCGACAGTCATGGCAGTATAGAAGCACACAAGACCAAAGGGTGCGAAGATGAGCTGATCAAAGGCGACCCGCTTCATGGCTGGCACAAAAGCACTGGCCTTGCTAAGGGGGAAAGTCTTTTCCAAAAAGCCGAACCACTTGAATTGTAGGGGCGCCATCATGAAACCGTAGGCCATGAACCTCGTCAATCGCTCAAAGTCGAAAGGAGGAGGCAGGATCTTGGACTCGGGAATCAGTTCGCGGTGCGTAACAGGGTCCTTGATATCGAGTTCGTAGGCCAAGTCATCATCTCGGGTGCCCTTTTTTAGGGCGCGCTCGCGTACGGCGGTGATAGACTGTGCAACGGTGTCGGCTATGCCTCCCAAGATAGCGTTGGTCACCATCATGGTGAGGACTAAGAACTGTCAGCATCAACTATCCATAGAAGTCGGATTGGCGACGTCGATCGTACCAGGTCGTTGGCCATAGTAGGCATTGTATCTGGCAACCAATCGTCCGACGAAAACCATTTCGATGAAGAAGATGATGGCATGTAGGAGCGGCTATAGGTGAGGAAGGAGGATGTCAGTAAATCTGCCCCAAGTCGATCTGTTGGTTTGTAATGGTACGGAGTGAAAATTGAACACAGAACAAAACAAAAAAAAGACGGAATGTTGATCGGTTGGTAATGCAACAGGGCAGAAGGAGAGCGATGGAGAAGCGATGACGAAAGTCGAGTCAAGGTAGCGTTCATAGTGCAGTGGCACGGAGGAGGAAGGGCCACAGAAAGCCGGGGATCAGCTACAGCGTAAAGAGGACACGAGGCTTACAATGCGATCAAAGAGGTATTTGCTGTTGATCGCGCGGAAGAAGCGACGGCGAGTGAGTTCCCAAGTCATTGTCGCGAGGCTTTAAAGTTCACACCCAAAAGGAAAAAAAGAAAAAAGGAAAAAAAAGAGACGGCTGGCTCGATTAGGTTGTGATGTCTCGGTGATGGACTCTTCTTGTCGCAAGCTGGAATGACGTCCTTGGCAGGTTAACGAATCCACTCAGCCCTTGAATCGTCTATTTTAGGGCCTGTCTTCCCGCTAATCTCAAAGTGTGGTTCTCGGCAACTCGCCTCGATGTGCAGGCCAATTTGCGAGAGATTTGATCGAGTGTAAGTTCTGGGGTGTCCAACGAAGCAAGCGTAAACAAGGCCCTGCCTCTGTTTGCTCTGGAATATTTGAAGACGAGCGGCGATGGACAGACAAAAGGTGGTGGTGAAAGGGGACGAGGAGTGAGAAGCGGAGGAGACGGCTTGTCCAGTTGGGTGGGGGGAGGAATTGGAGATAGGTGGCGTGCGTCGCACTGGGTGGCTTTGCAAGTGCCCGACAACTCCGCTCGATTCTCTCTCTTTCACTGCAGACCCGGTGACATGTTAGGTACACGCAGCGTCTCAAAAGACACGGGCAACCAGAACAACCTAGCCCGTGCGGGTAGTCCGTAACTCGGTCCGTGTGCATCCTCAGCCCTATCGAGACCCTCAGCCAATATTCGCTTCACGCCGTTAGCATTTCAAACTGGGGCCATCCCAGTTGCTTGGACTCGGTGTTTCTTTGGGGTGCCTCCTCCGAGAGACCTGACCTCGTGGCGGCTGTCGTATGTAGGTGACATAGGTATGCTACGTATATTTTTCCCCTACATCTATATATACATACACATACAATTTTTCCACCGCCCTGGCTTCCACAAAAACACCTCACTTTGCCTAGCTCAGTAATCCTGTAGCTGCTCTCGATCTTGCACGGTAATCGAAGGGCCAGATTACCCCATCTGCAAGTATTGGACAATTGTTTGTCAGGGTAAGTCCCATCTTCCCCTGGAGAGCCTTGATTGGGCTGTCAATACGCGCGGGTGTGGGGATCGCAGTCCAACGGTCACGACATCTGGCCGATCGGTCGCCTTCACATCCTTCCAGAATGCATATAAATGCTTCCATGATCATTTGTTGTCTCTTCATTCGCGGCCCTACGGCTATGCTACTGCAGCCAACCTCGAATTCAACACCTCTTGTAGCAGGTGGCACTGTCTATTGATACTTGGCAGATGGCAAGCTCCATGGTGATCCTACCTGCATCTTTTCCTCAGCGGCTATCTATATGAAGCGCCACCGCCCTGATGTAGAAGCACCTACTTTAAGTACTCTCTGCATGAGGCTATCTAACAACCTTGATTGCTGACTGCATGGGCCAATGTGTAAACCTCGCGCCGCCTCTTCCCACCTTCCCTATCTGTTTCGTGTCCGCTTCGAGGTCTTGTTCACCACCGTCGGATGACTTCCCGGTCCATCCATTACAGTCTTGGAGTCCATAGTGCGTTCCTTTCAGGGTCATCGCCGCCAGGGACTGTACAAAGTAAATCGGACGTCATGCCCTAAAGATCACCCTGCTTTGGCCCGGGGAAGCTTAAACTTGAGTGCCTACCTATGGAACTTGTTACCCCCCCCCCCAAGATTTATAGTTGAGAATCATTCCAAGAAAGAATTCTTTCTGTCTCCCAGATTCAGATTTGACTAGTCTCCAAATTTGTACCTCATAATAATCAATGGCCCGTCGGCGATTTGTAATACATACGCTCTTCTCCCTACTGCTCATCCTGGCCAGGATCGCAGCTCATCCGTTGTTTCCAGAGCGTGGCAGACAGTTGGAAATGACATCTTTATTGGAGAAGACAGTGATGAACCACGTTCGCCAATTTTTTCAGTCAGAATCACACAAAACGGCCAACCAGACACCGCAATCGACGAACATGGTGGGTTTTCCGTGGCGAGTAGTGTCGGCGTTGCTGTATCTGCAACTTTTACCCTGGCGGTAATCGTCAGCCTCTCTTACACGGGATACTACCGTCATGCCAAATTACAGCTTCATAGGCAATTTCTGGAGCGACTTGGTCCACCCGCTTCTCAGGCCCAGGACCAGCAAGCCGAGAACTCATCGCAGGCCGCCTCTCCTGCTATACACCGGAGGACAAGAACAGCACCAGATACCTACGGGCTCACGGTGTTGATCTCACCCCCGCCTCAACGGTCACCCGACATTTACTCCACACTACAAGCGGAGCAGCCCAAGCCACCGGTTACATCACTCGAAGCAAAGACGAAAGCTGCTGAGGAGAACAAAGTACTGGGACGCCGCGAAGACATAATTCCGCTGGGCCGCCAGTTTGGGCATGCTGCCAGGGACGGGCAGATGTTGGCCATATTACGTCCGGCTTTTTAATGCTTGTCTTTCCCGGGCCAGTCATCTGATTGCATACATAGCAAAATCTGTATTGTGACGAGGCAGCTTTGCGGGGACTTGATGGTGTGCTGGCGACCAGTCCGCGAAGACACGCTTCAAAACGGCTCCTCCACAATCCTCCCACTCAAGAAATTGCGGCCACCACTCGCCTGCCAGCATAGCATGTATGGATGTTCAGGGTACCGGACACTTGGGAATATCAAGTGTTGGATGTGGTCTGTAGCTACCTACCCAGCTGAAGTCTACGACAATTCATCAATCTCAAATGTCGATGAAACTTATGGGAACCCAATGTGCGTATTCCCGTCTTCCTCAAACCTGGCGTTGCTCATGTCTTCTGTACAATATTCTTACATCCAGGCAGCAAGCATATATGTTTCTCCAATTGACCAGTAGAGTGAGCATACCTTGTACAACACAGGCTGAGGAGAATCGAATGCCTTGTGGCTAAGCATAGGGTGAACGTTGGACAGGCCTGTCTTTCGTGGTATATCGAGATGCGTCAAGGTAGTTACGGTGGGCCACAATAAAGATGCGTGAACACCTTCGCGCCTTAGATATCAAGTGGACCCGGGCGAGGGTCAAGGAGATCTCAGAGGCTAGTTTCGGACTGGAGTTTGATGAGATCGAAAGGTATCTTTCAAGAGTGGCCAAGAATTACTAACATGTCGAGGCGAAGGTCAGAGCGGCAAGAGGTGTATCAAAGTGTCGTAACTTGCCACGCAGTCATCCTCATGAACGAGTCCGATGTCAGATTCTGTACCACTGGTCAAAAGTCCAAGGCTGTCATATTGAGCGGCAGTAGTAGCCGTTGCTTGCTAACTTTCACATATGAAGTCCGTCAGTGAGTGAATGTCCGAAGACAGGGGGGTCTGATGGGTACAGGGGTATCCTGACTCTTACTGGGCCCCCCCTGCCCGAAGCATCTTCAAAATTTAGAGCCTCAACTCCCATCTATCAACGCCTTCTTCAACTTTCATCAGCCAGGCTTTCCAGCAATGACACGGAATTTTTAGTCTGGTGCGATGATGTCAAAATATACATAAACACCTGTGCAAGGAGACCACACGTCAGGTGTCAAGCATGCGTCACGGAATCTTCCTCGCAAACCGTGTCAAGCCTTCAGGTTGGGCCCACGCGACGAGACTCACCCACGCGCCTCGTCGGAACCTGCTGCGCCAATGCGCGCTTCAATCATGGATCTCTGGACAGTCGAGATGGCTGCAGTCGAATTCTACTTCCGATGAAATACATCGCTCAGCTCAAGATGATCTTGTCTCCGAGAATGACCGCACGAGTCGGTCATCAATAGAAAATGGCGAAAGCACCAAGCTCAATGCTGTAAACGAGCGCCACCCGGTGAAGCCGGCAAAGGATCATAACTGGCTCTGGAAGTACACTGGAGACCGAATCGATACTATCAATGGCAAAGCCCTCAAGGGGACTGAAGAGTACGTCAGTCACAGCTCCGGAACCAAGCTTCTATGCAGTTGGACCGTCGCACCTGGCAATGAACGAGCCATATGGGTACCCGGTAAGTCTTTCTCCCCTGACGAACGCTTGAACGAACCAAGCCCTATTCAGCAAGACTGACAGTGTATGATAATCCACAGGTGATGCTCCAAGAGTGAGAGACATGAAAATACCTGTGGACTTGAAGCCCGAGGCGATTCTCAGTCAACGCAATAGTGACTGGACTTTGGGGAACCCAGAGACCTCGTTCGAGCCCTTCTTCGCAAGTCTCTCTTCTATGAACCCATTGGCAAACTTTGATAGTACCGATGTGATCGCCCGGTCGGGGAGCCTGTATCAATTACTAGGCGTCGTGCGCGGCAATCTCCGACCGCTCGGAATTTCTAGCGCTATAGCATTCCACATGACACTGGTCAAGAACACCCTCCTCATCAAAAGGATACAATACTCAGACACCACCCTCGGCAGGGGCCTGACGCCAACGTTGACCGGCAGCTTCATGAATAAGATCACAGAGATGAGGGCCCCAGACGACGAAATGCCTCCTGATCACTACCATGCTGTACGATATGACCTAGCACATCTTCGTTGTGTCACGATCACTCCAGTCGACGCTGCGACCGGAAATGCTTCATTGCCGCCGCTGAGCATCCCAGACAACGCTCCTAAACTTTCACAGGCATCAGAGTCTGTCAAAGTCATGATCAGTGGTCGCGGCGTACCCCCAGGTGCCGTGACAAAACTCATGACAGGATTCATGAGCCCTGATGCAAGCAGGCGTCGCGTCAACTATAAGGGACAGCTGAGAATCAAGCCCGCTGGCCAGTCAAGACTCTGGTTTGATCGGCCAAAAACTATCTTGCAGGGTCATCTGGAACCTGCACAACCAGGTGCGCCGGAAGATGCCGCGAGACTAACCAGAGTCAGCCTCCGCGAAGCCGGGCCCATATTGGATCAGATGGAGGATGCGTGCCAACTGGAATTGAGGAAGTTGGTGGCTTTGTTGGACCGACTCCGAAACATCGCGAGGAGAGTCGGCGGGTCATGTATCCTTACCTGCCTGCCCCCGGAAAAGGACGAATCCGGTGGCATAAAAGTCACTGCCAAATTCGATGTCTACAAGTGCGGTCCAGAGGTCGAGCCTCTCGTCTTGGACTGGCACGTCAAGCAGTTTTGGTCGAAGAAATAAGGATGACGTCGTCATTGCTGTCTATCTGTCTCCTCTCAGACGCACGCCGGTCCTCAGCGGTTGAATCCCTCGCAGCGTGTTACCAAGAGTGTATGCATACATATGCTGCCAGGAGCCATGTTGAATGAGCTTTGCGGATCAATGGATTCGCGGCTAGCAGTGTCTTGTGAGCCTCATGCCTAGGATCGTTGTCACTACCCGGGCGATACTTTCGCAACATGTGGCTTCCAAACAAACGCAATACCTGCGTCTGTCTTCCGTTTCAGTTAGAGACTTGGTTCAAGACAAGGAACGTCCATGGCCGATACACTACACAGAAATCACGTGAGTTCAGGCCAAGTGAACGCGCCTGAGTTCGCGCTTTCTCGAACAAATCATATGACTTTTGCAAAGGCCTCAATGCGACCACAGGACGGCCCGCTCAACGGAGAAAGAGGAAGCTCAAGATAAATTCTTATCAGCGCTATTAGTGCTCTTTGAAGAGTGAATCGATTTCCTTAGACCCGAACGGCTATGATACGGGCGAGTCTGAAGGCTTACAGGCTGGCATTACGCGGCCAGCCTGCGACCAGGCTCCGTCCATGGGGAATTGCCAACTGATCAAGACTGTGCTCCTTTCATCAGCTTAGAAGGCGCCAGTTACTGCTACCTTCGCGCCTGGCGAACTTGCCTTCGCGCGACGCTGTTTCACGGATCGCCTACCAGCTGCTTAACGACATCGGTGTCGCCTTTGTGATTACCTGGAGGATGAAAAATTGTATCCGGAGCTTTTACTTGTGCTGTAAGATAGGAACACGGAATACATATCTCAAACCGGTTCACCGAAATGCTGGAGTCTGGTACTGTCTCACCCAGCTAGAACGCTTCAATACAACTGTCACTTTGACCAGTCTCACGCTCACTTCGCTTCAGTCTGCTAAACATTTACTTCTTCCCCCTCCCCCCAAAAAAACCAAATCGGCCATAGAGACAGGATCACCACTTCCGCCAATGTGGTCTGCCTCCTTGCAATAGCCTTGGGCGTCCTACCCGTCACCGGCGCCTACGCGACTGGATTTACCGGCGCCCGCCAACATGACCGCAGGCCGCTCTTTCAACGCGGTGCTTGTCACCACAGTCTTGATAGTTCTGCGTGATCGTGGTTCCTGTGCACGAATGCAACATGTTTGTGGGTATTGTAAACTCACACGACGATCAAAGCGAACGAGAACTTTTCACATGTACGTGTCAATTACGAGGGACAAGAGGCCGGCGTCACAGCGGAAACTCAGCAACGGGCTACTTCAACGTACCAAGGACCATAGAAAAAGAAAAAGATAGGTTTCGAAAAGTGTATACGTAAAATGCTTTTCCCAGAAATGAACTGTTACACGTATTTTCAACTATGATCTCATCATTATTCATACGCGATGAGAGCAAGATTGTCAGTATACTAGTTGAGATACGTGGAAATGCACATGGTCCTGGACGAGTCAAATGTCCTTTTCAGCGAGCTTTGGGACACGATTGGAAGTTTCAGTCTATATATAACCACCTGTCTCAAGCCCCCGCCGTATATTCTTTCGAGCTTTTTGTCACGACATGATATCTCCCTAAAGTATGCAACCTCCAAATTGCAGTTGTTCCATGGGACTTTCAGAATGAACAGGATTGACGAACCAGACCCTAATCTACTTCACCATCGTACTTCATTGCCTCCATCCAGAGGGTTCCCTTATCATCCAACCTCTCTATAGTGATGTTCCCCACCCCTTCAAATCCTTTGCTAAGATACAGCGGATATCCAGCAGGCGTTCCTATGAGCGTGAGGGGCATCGGATGTTCGAGATGTTCTGGAGCCTGATTCATTTCCGCAAGCGCCTTCTTGCCCCAGTGCAGGTGTTTTGCGGCAAAGCCATTACCATCCCAGTCTGGGTGCGTGGCAAGCAGACTAAGGACAAATTGCGGGCCGTACGGCTTGAGGAGATATTTGTCTTGCCCGTCAAACACCTTTTTCTGGAAGTGCAGAGCACGGGTCATGTTCATGTCGAGGTGTGCTTCGCAGTCAAAATCCTTTTGGGCTGGTTCTGTGCTTGATACGGGCCTTGAGGATATTCCGGTCCCCAGCCCGGCTAGTGAAGCAGACAAGAGAGACATGTCAGTGGCTTGGAGCAGTGGGTCCAATTCCCAGGCTGAGATTGAGACGACCCTTTCCTTTCTATGCGATTGCTTGTCCGGCACCGAGATCACTTTGATAGCTATAGAGCCCATGTTCGAGTTATTGAGGTATATCTTCTTGAGCATCTCGTTCTGACAAGTCCAAGTGTAATTAGGATACATGTCTGAGAACTGTCTGATATAGCTCCATGTGGGAGCTCTACTGAAAGCATCGACATAGACGGTGGTAACGTCGTCAAGGTCGTCGAAAGTAGCGTTGCGGAAGGTGAACGGAACAGCGCCTGGGATGGGCACTTGTTGCGGTGAAGGAAGCACAGAGGAGATAAAGGTAGAAAGAGACAACAAGATCCAAAGACGTAGGCTCGTCATCTTTGCCAGAATGATTCGTCTCTAGACGTTCGACCCCGCGGATTCAAGCTTTCAAGATGCAAAAATAATAGCTTGAACAAGCTGAACTCGGGATCATCTCGTTTGGCCCCGCTATCCGGGGAGGTGAAGACATCAGCATGGAGTCGACTTCTGGAGTATACCCATGTCGGTTCTGGCGGCGGCGGCGGCGGCGGCGGCGAAATAGATGGCCCGTCTTACCTCAACTGAGCAATATTCAGGTAACGATGTATCACATAATTTTGAGTTCACTTTAGTTCCTGACTTTATTTTCTCTTTCTTACCTATTAAGCTACATGGGTTTGATAAGAGACGAGCATCGTAAGGAGGCCGCTCTGGCCCAAAAGACGGCCTGTCTTCGGATGATCCGGCTGGTCCCCAAACGACGTTCTGATACCTGGAAATAAAGTCGGTGCGGTCTAGTATGGTTCAACATCCTCTAGAACCGTATTGAATGCGATTACAAGTTGATCCTTTTTCTATAGCAGACTTCATTTCGCGACCCTACGCTCGGTCTTCGGAAGAGCCTTCGGACTTGCTTGGGTGATTTTGCCTGCCTGACAGCAAGTAATCTCGAGGCAATCTACAAGTCCATCAACCCACACTAGACATGATTTGACCACATGTATCTTATCAGCTACGCAAGAAGCCCTCTGATACACCCAATCTTGCTCGGCACGAACAAGATCGATCAATAACTTTGGGAAAAGGTCCCACGGCCGATGTTCCCGTATGTCAAGTCTTCACATGTATGGCAACTGTACAGTGAAGGTTGGACACGCCAGTATGCTATACCAGGCATCTCGGCATGCTCATGAACCGTAATAGATAACCCACTTCGCAGAGGCAGTGGCAATCTGGGTACGTAGGCTACCAAGGTACGGTCACAACCGCCACATTCAGAGTATGGCCTCTCTTCCAAAATCAATCAAGTAGGTCATATCCTCCCCTACGTGACGGATAGTCTACCGATCGGCAGGCCTCCCGAGACTGGGCTTTCGGAAGTCTGTGGGTCAAACCAGTGGCGCTCCGGGGCAAAAGAGACGTGGAACCGACGGCGACATCGCTGTCTCAAAACAATACCAAAGATAAATAGATTCCCGTAGAGTGGACATTCGGAAATATCCTCCTCGCTTAATCTTCCTGAGCTGTAAGTAGATCTATACTGTTCGAAATTCAATATTGTTTCGGGAAGCTAGCTTACGAAGTATTTGCGTAGAGTTATGATTACACTAAAGCAGCAAATCTTTGGGTCTATTTAAAGTAAAATCGAATATCAGAGACAAATGACCACTTCCATCATCATGAGGTATACTGTAATGGCTTGAATGGTGAGAAGCCAACATCGCCAAGCAGACTCAGCTTATGATGTGCGGGACTCTGTGAAGCCATCTCAACGGCATGGCTGTGATGTTTGCCGTCCATCGCCCTGGACCCCAAAGTCTGGTTCTATTTGGAATGGCTCACGAAGACTTCACGAGATCATCTAAATGGAAGGTCATTGGTACCTCATCTCACATATATAAAAGCATAGCCATTTGCAATGATCAAGTTCAATTCTTGCTCATCATCCTCACTCTTGTCCATCACATCACACCCTCAACTTGAATCACTCCTACACGCTTGAGTCTCTAAGCGATACGTTACATTCTCTACACAAGTTCCAACTATCATTCAAGATGCAGTACAAGACTGTTCTCGCTCTTTTTGCCGCAACGGCCATTGCTGGGTATATTCCCACTCCACTCCCTGTAAGCCCACCTAGTTCGGGCTCGATCTCGGCCGGTGGCAACGGTGGGAATGGCTACGGAGGGTCGGGCCAAGGAGGCGACGGTGGAAGCACAGGAGGTAACGGCTACGGCGGCTCCGGTCAGGGCGGCAATGGCGGAAACCAAGGAGGAAATGGGCAAGGCGGCGCGGGCCAGGGCGGATCTGGCGGTAGCCAGGGAGGCAATGGCTATGGCGGCTCCGGTCAGGGTGGATCGGGTGGCAACCAAGGAGGAAACGGGTATGGAGGCTCTGGTCAGGGCGGGTCTACCAACGGCCAAGGTGGCTCCACTGGGTCTGGCGGCTCGGGCCAAGGAGGCTCAGGCTCGAACTCAGGTTCAGGATCTGGCAGTTATGGTTCTGGACAGAGCGGGTCTGGTGGTGGTTCAGGCGGTTCGACTGGTTACGGTGGCTCTGGCCAAGGAGGTCAGGGCGGCCAGGGCGGTCAAGGAGGTCAAGGGGGAGGTCAAGGCAATTCAGGTGGCCAAGGAAGCTCCGGCGGATACCCAACATCTACTGGTGACGGTGCTGGCTATATTGGGCGTGGAGTTCAGGGTGGCTCTAACCAAGGGCCCGGCTACTCTCAGGGAGGTGGCTCTTCTCAGGGAGGCGGTTCTTCCCAAGGAGGCGGCTCTTCTCAGGGAGGCGGTTCTTCCCAAGGCTCTGGAGGTCCTTGGGGCACAACGACAGTGACCCAGGCAAATAACCAGTGTGGCAGCAATAAGGGACTATATTGCTGCAACCAGGCTTCCCAGTCTGGGGATACCAGCAGTGGACTCGTGGGAGCTTTGGAAGGTATCTTCACAGGCAGCGGCTCTGGCGAAGCGCCTCTCATCATGTCTGATTGCTCCAAGGTCACAATTACCCTTTGTGAGTTTCTATCTACTTGGTCCCGAGTTTGAGTAATATGGCAACTGACAACCTCTTGATAAGTTGGTGAAGGGGATCTTCTCAACAACCAGTGCTCGCAGAACGCGGCTTGCTGCGACTCATCGAAAAGTGTGCAGCAGGTAAGACAGTCCTTTGAAGTCTTCCTTGGCTTCAACACATCAATACAACGAATCATAGTACCCACTAACACTTCCACAGAATGGTTTCCTCAACTTCAACGAGGGGTGCATTGCTTACTCTGGCAACACTGCCTAGAGTGCATAGCATTGGGCTTCACCCAACGGTTGAGGTTGGTGCAAAGGTGTGGAGGCGGTTGAAAAGAAGATTCATTTCGAGAAGAGTATCATTATTCAAAGTATCTATTCGTCGGTATACACAATAATTCATATTCATAATCGGCATAGATCGTTGTCTCAAAGGTTTTAGTTTTGATTCTCTTGTCAGAATCGTTGGAACGGTGACGGCGAAAGCACAAAGTAAGCATACGATCAGTCACTGGCAGCAAGTAAAGTCCATGTCAACCAGGCAACCAATTCGATTTAGATACCTGGCACTTACACGAGATGACACCCAAAATACAGTGTTCTCCTAATAGGGTCAGACAGCACGCTCTTCCGAACCAATGTTGGAACGTCATTTCCAAGACACAAGATCCGCCCCAAATCATCACCAGCAGGGCCGACCATGACCGTTGGGCGCTAACCACTGGCGAGTAATGAATAAGCCTGAAGAGTAAAACTCTGTTCTTGACCAGATCTCAAAAAGATATGAATGGGTGTGGATGTGAGTGGGCCATGAAATGGCGAAAATCAAGCAGCATGGCAGGTGGATTTCTAATGTATTGAAGCGATCTACACGTGATGTACTCTTGATATTACTGTACCTCATCAGAAATTATGATGGTGACCCTGAAATGGCCTGAGTGCGTCGATGGTTTTATGACTGCACTTGTCATATAACCTAGAGTGTCTTTGCAAAAGACCATTGCGGTTGGATGCCCAAAATCTCCTCTTTCTGGCAACCCATTGTCTCGTCTCTGCATCCGGCAGCTGGGGACAGATTTGTCACTTCGAAGATGACCATCTCCGCATCTTATATCCACACCTGATCATCCACCCTGTTCTTTTCCAGGTACTCAAAAATCTGCCCATAGTCCTTACAAACGTGCTTTGCATCCCATCCATCGCTTCCAATGATGCCGTTCGGAAACGTGGTGTGCTGACCCTCGAGTGCCGTGTCCCCGCAGCACATGATGCTTTGTCGAAGGTACTCAAAGCAATGTGGCAGATGTCCTTTCATCTGTTCCTCGATAGGCTGCCCTGAGGTCAGACTCGAATAGACTTCGAGGATGTTGTAGAGGCAGTGAAGCTGGTGGGTGACGGAGGTTGTGAAGACGGTGTCTTTATAGCCTTTGACTGGATGAGGCAGATTGTTGTATTTGGAAGGGTTGTCTACTTTCAGGTAGCCCAGTCCCTCTAAGTGATCTGGTCAGCACTGGAGCAGGCAACGAGGGGAAAGAATGGGTGCGCCATACTTGGTACTATACTAAGCCACTTCTCCTTGACTTCTTCCGAGAAGAAGTCTGAGCCATTCTCTGGCACAAATGCCATATCTGGCACGAAGGACTTGATCTGTTGGGAGGCGGGCGGGACGAAGCCGGTAATATCGCCGCTTCCTTCAAGTTGCCCATATCGTTGCTGATGCCATCGCCTATCCACGAGTAGAGCCAACACCAACAACAGCAGAACCGTGTTTAGCAAACCCTGCAACAGCATTGACGAGCAGCACTGCCGCCAAACACTCCTTCTTGATCGTGGAGCATGATGGTACTCGTCCCATAACTTCTCGTCCAGTTGGCGTGCCGTTGGTGATTCGTCTACATAGGTGCTGGAGTCGTCATGTATATCGCTGTGTTCGCCGCTCTCGACTCTCGCATAGTCAGTGTGGTTGGAGGACATGGCCTACCAGCTGACGCACAGAAGGAAGGTCCGGCCTTGTCAATTCAGAGCAGCAATAAAAGCGGAAAATAAAGCAACCACTGAAGTTGCACAACTGCAACGCAACAGAATATTAAGATTGTTCAGACGATGCCTACCAGAGGATTGAAGTTTCCAGAACTTTTCTTTGAGGTTGAAAATCCCTTGGTAGCAGAGCGACGTGAGCTGTTGCTCAGGGTTCTGACCTGAGACGCGGAGTGTTTTGTTTCTCTGCTGTGGCCATTTTTGCCTAGCAAGGGGCGAGCTTCGAAACGACGACATTCTTCTCTGATTGTCATGACGGCGAAGTTACTACTTGTTTTTTTAGAAAAAAAACGGGAAGGTCATGCGCAAGACAAATAAAAGACGAATACCACAGGTGAATGGAGGAGAGGCAGTATGCATCAAGTTGCTCCCATAGCATGTCTAAGGTAACACTTCGATAGGAAGTTGGAACATGTTGAAAGTACATGTCGGCCAATGAACAAGCTAGCTGGATATACTCTTGATGCCAACCAGGGCTTGTAAATTGTTCCTAGGAAAGAAAAACAAGAAGTATGATTGCAAAGTGTGCTGAGAGCTTCAAGGTGTTCACTGTATCGGCGAGACCGTTGTGCGGCTAAAGCCAAAGGCAATATGCAGCTGCAGAGCAACCTTGTTGTCGCAATGAGGACGGCTGGTTCCTGTGCCTGTCTGTCTGGTGACGATCCAGGGCTGCAGGATGGCCTGCGGGGGGTTCCCTTTTTCCCCATTCCAAGGGCTCGGGTCGACCTGCCAGGACCTGGTGAGACCGGCGAAGCTTCATCTTCGGCTTGTCCGGCCGCGATTGATAAGATGACCTGATTTTGTTTTCCAACAAGCCGAGTTTGGTCAGTGACGACGCCTAGCTATGTATGTCTTGACTCTTGAAATGGCCAAGGCGGATCTTGAATCCATGCCCAGGTGTCTGTGCAATTGCATGTGCTTGTGTAATTGTCTTGTATCCCATGAGGGGACACAATCAAGACACATACATACTTTCCAGCTGTCTACGCATCGACAAGCCATCGAGATTTCGAGTAGGAGGGGGGACCTATCACATTGACAATCAGAAAGCCGTAGTGAACCGGAGAGGGGATGAATAATTAGTCTATCTGTCAAGCTTGTCGTTGCGCAAACATGTCGTCTGTCAATGGACGAGGTGGACGGTCGGTCCACTCTTCCCCGCGAGAAACCCCCGGAAAGGTCCGGCCAGAGTATGAGACCAGACTGTCACCCAGGCAAGCAGGCTAGTCCAGCACTAAACTTGCCAGACGTCCTCGCTACCCCGCGCCCTGTTCCCCACAGACAAGGATCGAGATGACAAGGATACAGGGGATTAGACCCGACTGCAAGCGACCAAGCGACCAACGGCAGCCCGCTAGTTTCTTTCCTCTGGGCCGAATAAGGTGTTCCGACATTGGCCGACGTTCAAGTGACTCTTCCTCTACCACTGTATAGAGAGAGAGAGACGTAGAGTGCAGTGCGCTGCGGCTGCAACTTCCCCCTACGTCAACATTCAAGCCATCAAAAAGCGCTCCCCACCCCGCCATCCGAGATCGAAATAGCTTAGTATTTCTGGAAGAGTCCAGTCTACTGTGCTCCACCCACTCTCTCGCTCTCTCTCTCTCTGTGCGCGTGTGTGTTTGCGACCGTCATCACTCTTCAGACTGCCATCTGCACAGAGAAAAGCCCTATCGAGGCCGACACTACGGACGAGGCTGCGCGACTCAAGTGTAGTTGAAAGCCAGGGAGAAGTCTCGCACTGTTTCCTGCGGTGTGTCTTTCTTCTCTCCTTGGGTCGATAACAACCACTCAACCGACCCGCATCCGATAGGACATCAAGGTCCACTACAAAACGAGACGATTACGGCCAGTCCTTCAAGATCCATTTCACGAAGACTAAAACAGATCAGAAGGGCCCCTTCAACTATTTCCCTGGGGCGCCAGCATCAATAAAGACCATATAACCCTCCCACCATCGCTCGCGTGCCATTATCATCCGGGGACGACCAAAAGCTCTCAACCCGCATCCGACGCCATCACCACAGGCTCAACCTCACAACATCTCAAACATGGCCCCCTCCACACAACGCCCTTTCTTCCTCTCGGGCTTCTTCAACGCCTTCCGCCAACAACCGCCCTCGTCACTGTCGTCGTCGTCGTCGTCCTCCAAACCCCAGTCTCCCAGCGGCACCACATCCACCACCCACTCCTACTCCGTCTCCACGCCCTCGACATCGCCTGCCTCCCGTCCCAGCCATGCTCCCTCCGGCACTGCCGCACAAGCAGCTGCAGCCGCCGCCGCCGCCAGACTGCAGCCACCGCGCGCAATTCCCATCCCACAGCAGTCTCGACGGCGGGGCAGCGATAGCTCGAGTGAAGGATTCCGAGAGGTGTTGGGTGCCGATAGAATGTATATCGGTGGGAGGACGGCAGGCGGCGAGGAGAAATTCTTCAAATTAGGTGTGGTGAGGAGGGTGAAGAGTGGCGATCGACTGAGCTTGGACCGAATGAGCTTATGATGGATAGTAAGGTGACTTTTGATTCCAGATGGATGAAAAGAAAAAGAAGAAAAAAAAAAAGATGAGCCCCAACACCTAGAGGCAAGACAAAAGCAACAGCAGTACGGAGCACAAGACCAGCAGCAGCTGCAGCCAGACATTTTGATCAAAGGACATCTGAATGTTACATGAGATGAGGACGATTTGGGTTGGGTCTTGTTGGCGTTCAGGAATGGGGACTGGAAGTAAGAAAGCATACTTACACAATTGTACATTGGGGGAGTATATTGTCTATGCTTGGGCTGTCATAGTATTTAGGGTTGGACCACAGGACCTATATGTACTAGTACAGAGTCCCCAGATGGGTCAAAATGACCAAGATCACACTCTGTAGTCTGCGCTGGACAAAAGACATAGAGCATATGAGATGAAGAAAGACACAGTCACTCTTGAGCAGCTAATATTAAGACTCATGTTTGAGTCTCTTTTCCCACGAGTCAAACACCTGCTCTAATGTATCTAACTATGGATTTGATGCCTGTCATGAGCCATGTCAATCCGTTTGGGTGAAGATGTACGGACATTACAACGATCTTCACACCGTAATGGAGCACTTCATATGTACTGCCCCAGGATGACCTTTTGGGCCGACACATATATAAACACTTCACCACATAAATCTCTGTACCCTTCCCTCATCAGCCAATGTCCCATCTGGAGCATACCAGTAAAATGGCCTCGTGATGAAGATATACATTGTTGCCACATTGATCAACACAAACCAGATGCTCTCCACCCACAGCCGCAGGTCATACCGCTGACCCAATCGTTTAAGAAACCCAGGGGCAGCAGCAGCAGCAGCAGCTTGGGGGAGAGCCCAAGCGGGCAAGAGGAGTCGCCAGAAGACCCAAGGCAAGATAAAGTATCGTGGTTCCACGAGAGGAGCCGTGAACAGCGACAGAGTGGTGGCGAGGATCCATAGCAGTGCTGTGGAAAGGGAGGGCGCGAGGTGGGATGTGCTGGTGGGTGAGGAAAGGTGGTCGTGGAGCGCACTCGTCTTTTCCGTCTTGTTGCTCTCCTTGCCCCTTTCCTTGCTCTTGGATCTGTTTTTCTTTGCAACGGTCTTGCCATTCGCGAGCTTCGCCGCTTGTAGCGTTTCCTGGGTCTGCTCGTGGTCGTTTACCACTTGGTTCTCCATACCAAAGCCAGCCAGTGTCTTCCAGCACAGGATCCCACAGACAATATACACAGGCACCAGTGCAAA
Source organism: Gnomoniopsis smithogilvyi (assembly GCA_027946515.1). Classification (NCBI taxonomy): domain Eukaryota; kingdom Fungi; phylum Ascomycota; class Sordariomycetes; order Diaporthales; family Gnomoniaceae; genus Gnomoniopsis; species Gnomoniopsis smithogilvyi. The sequence continues at coordinate 5,393,491 of JAPEVB010000004.1, read as the reverse complement.
TCGCACCACAGGCGAGCGGAGGATGCTGTACCGGAAAACGTAGAACATGTAGTGTCTGTTATCGGCGAGGGTGAAAGGGTGAATGATGGTGTTGAGTCTGACGATTGCCAATGCTAGGGGTGCGAGACTCGCATAGCCTGCCAGGTTGAGGAAGCTCGCGTATGGGCTAGGGGTAGATTGCTTGGACTGCTTGGTGGTTCGTGTGTTTTCGCCGGGGAGAAAGCTGGAGACTGTCTGCACCACCCAGGATACGACGAGCGGTGCCGAAAAGAAGGCGAAGAGAGGCCAGATGTAAAGAAGCTGCGAAAGATGGACAGTTACAACATGGTTGGCTTTGTCTCCTGCTCTAAAAGTTAGCATTTGAAAACTATAGGTGTTCCATGATAGCGTAGGCATACCTAACACGACGCCACCATTCCAGAGAACGAAAGCCCCGAAGAGGCCCATGACTGCAATGTGAGCCCATACTTGCCTGAATACTCGCAGAGGATTACACACGATAGCAATGGCGATGCTCATGGCACAGTACAAGACATCTATTGCCAGGGAGTCAGCATACGGACGGACTTGCCGCAAGAGGTCGAAGTAGCTTGCTTACCTTCCAGTCCTGCCTCATTGAGTGGAGGATCATGAACATCCCCGTGGGAGTACCTGCTCAGGTAAAACCGGATCAACGTCTGGCGATTAAATTGTCCGGGCCTGGTCGGCGGCGGCCTCATGCCCTTAACAATGTGCACCGCCTCTAGCCCGCCCATAAACAGGCCCACCCAAAATACATTTGTCTGCCTCATGAACAAGCTGCCAATCCCGAGAACAATGACTAACGCGTCACTCTTCCAGCCTTTCGCCTCCAACCCAACACGCTCAAGGTGATTCCAAAACGCAACAAGCACTGCGAGCGTAGAGAAGACGTCCGTGTAGTACAGTCCCGAGAAGAAGAACAGCAGCGGGAACAGAGCAATGTTCACACCCGTGTGGACAGAGAAGATGCTTAATGCGTATGGCGGGCGGGATTGCTGGCTTTCGGACTCACGCTCGGCGAGGCGGGCCTCGATGAGACGCCGGCATTGCAAGGCGACGAAGGCAAGGAAGATGATGGCTAGCCAATTGGTCATGCGCAAGGTGAGAGGGGAGCAGTCTCCCAAGATTATCCATGTAAACTTCTGTATGGCGAAGCTGAGGAGATACCTTAGACATACTGTTAGTGATATGATTGTCATCCAGAGGGGGGGCGGTCGTCAAGACGTCAACGTACAGCCCGGGAGGCGTGGTAATCTTGTCATCCCACTCGTACCACCGCAATTGGCAATATTTTTGCGCCTGTGGGATGTGGAATATCTCATCCAGGTATGGCTCTGGAACCCAGAGGGTCACGACAGCTTGCCACAGGAGGCCGGCAACGGTCACAAACAGCAGGCCAGGCCACACGACACTGTCTTTCCATCCATAGTGAAATCGGTAATATGTGACTCTAGCTGCGAATGTGAAGAACCCAATGATAGAACATTGGGCAAGGTACCGTAGGAAGTCGTCGGGTATCTCGGGAATGGCCATTGTCATGCCGATGTCTCTCAAGGAGTGACTGTGGTGAGAGGTAGTTGTGGGATAGGGGACAGGCTGTCCATGCCGTTCCAAACTCGGGCTATTGTACCATACGTGATATGACCTGAAATGAATTAGAAATTTAACAGATTGCTACCCCCTCCAATCCGTACTGAGGAATGAAAAGAGGTGTATCGACAAAATGCATGTTTGTTGGTGTGAAGTAATTCTCCTGAGTGTTCAAGTTACGTGGTCCCAGTCTGGAGTTGTTTACTGCGCACGGACCATAGGTTAGCCGAAGCCCCTGATCGCCTACATGACTGTTGATGCTGCCAGGTCCAAATGCCACAGCTCATGCCCGACAGTGAATGGTGTGCATGATAGAACAAAAGAATTTCATCATTCTTGCAGAGTATATTCACTGGAATGAGTGAATTATCAAACATGTCAGTCCTGGGTTGTGTCCCTCAAGAGCACCTGTATGCTGCTGGCTCCAGCATTACTTCCGACTGACCCCATGATATACATCAGTTCAAGACTGTAATAAGTAGACTACTGGCATAGTCCTAGACAAAGTGTTCAGAAATTTTGCTTCTATTTTGACTGTTCATCTCCATGCTCAAACCTCGAAACACGGATATTCTATGTATGCTCACATGGCTCAAGCTTGCTTTTTTTTTTTGCCATCCAATTGCCACACCTTTGGAAAAATCCGCATTCAACCGGTTGCATTTAGAAGGGCTGTGATGAGTTAGCAAGTTTCTCTGCCTGGTCAAGAAGAATGACCAAAGTGTAAAGTGGCAACATACGTTGTCCTCGGGAGGGATCTCGTTGACAAAGTAGCCGCCAATGAAGGGGATTTTCTATGAGCATATTAGCATGTCTGTCTTGTCCAACACCGCCACGATAACATACCTGTAGGACATCGCGTTGTAATCTGGGAATGCCTGATGCGTAGAAAATGACTCCAAACAGAGCAACACCACCAAAGCCAGCCGCCTTCATGCCCCTGTTTGCATGTCTTTGTTAGTCCAATGTCCATGTGGTCATGCATGTAAAGATTCCCAGAGGTAAAGCAGCCAGCAATTCTGCCATGACCGTCTCCCCTCCAGCAGCTTCTACCCTAGCATGAAATGAAACTATGCATGCGAACAAGCTGCTGCTGCTTTTTTTTCTCCTTCTCCCTATGGCCAAACTTTGCGGTCTTTATTTCCGGGTTTTGAGAGACAACGGGTACGTACAACGTGAGGATCTGCTTTGGGGTCATGCCAGCAACATGAGGCTGGAAGTTGTATCTGATTCAGCTTCGTCAGCTTGAACTCTCCTTGGTAGTTCAACCACCAAAGCCATCGATCGCGGGATGTCGTGCAGCGTCATATCGTCGACGATGGCTAAAGATGGGCAAGCGCGTGGGTCGACGGCTTCGGTAGGAAGAGGGAGCAAGTAGCCTTACTTGGGACCATAAGGGCTCCTGTACTGGGGGTAGACTTCTGCCCGGCGGGCCTGAGTCTGCATCATGGGCTTGTTAGCGGGAATGCGCGCAACTTCGACTGGGTTGCGCAAATGATTTGCCCCAGGGAATCAATTGAATGCGACAACAGGGTGCACTAGGATATATGTACATACAGGAAACATCTTTGCTGTGTTGGGGGGAGGGAGGGCGGTAGTGCTCCTTGTGCGTTGGCGACGGTGAGGTTGGAAATGTAGAGATGTTCACTGGCCCGATGATGCGCGAAGTTGAGATTCAATTCCAAGCCGGGTTCAGCCGGAATTTTGCCTTGCCTCAGGTTGCCAGCTGCCAAAGCCCAGGCCTGCCGTTCCCACCCCCTGCCGTTTTACTTAGCTCCGTCCATATGCCAGCCGCATGATCCTTGCTGAAGCTTCTCTACTCCAGTACTATTGCTCGTCTGTATGTACCTATTTTTAATCCTTGATCTTCACTTCAACTTTCCTTACAATTATCGCTATTGAATTCTTTCTTTCAGCCTGCACTGTTCGGGCAGTGCAGACATAATCTCTCTAATCTCAAGTTCTGCCGTCCCGTCTTTAGAGTTCAAGAGTCCAAACAATCAGGGTGTCCAATTGGTCCAACGCTTGAGGCAATCCAATCTTCCTCAAAGCGCTCAGAACCCCTCCTCAAAGCTTCAAGTCCTCTTCATACACAATGGACACTTACGTCGACGCCCGCCTCGAGCGAGTCGAGCGGGCCCTCGTGACCCTCAGCGAGTCCATCGCCAAGTATATGCCACAACCTGCTCAAAGTATCGAACTCTCCAACGCAGACCGTGATCTCTCCGCCGCCCTGCATACCCTTCAAACTCATCAAAACAACTACCTCACCCTCTCGGCCCTGAAAGCCCAATCCGATGCCCTCGACGCTCAAATCCGCGACACCCTGCGTCTCTTGTGGACCACACGCCGCGATATTTCCACCACGCACGTCACCACCTTCCCCGACGCCGCGACCCGCTTTGATGTCAACTGGGAGGAGCTCCTCGGCTACGCGCGCCGCATCAGCAAGACGACCCTGCCTGCGCCTAGCATTCTCGCCGCGGCGTCTGCTACCACTACTAATGGCGGGGACAGCGCTCAGAGCACCGGCGAGGCTGTAAATACCCCCGTTACTACTGCCGCCCAGACACCTGCGCCCGGCGGTGCCACCCCGAGCAACGCCAACGGCGGCACTTCGACGCCTGCTGCGCAACCCCCCGCGCCGCCGCCGCCTGGCCCAATGGACCTCCCACCAGAGTGGAACCAGTTCCTCGACCCGCTCACTGGCGTGACCTTTGTTCCTTGGCCGTTAGAACTATCCATCCGCAGCGGCGCGCTCGCGTCAATCGAGGACCTAGCGCGGCAGGGTATCGATCCGCGAGGGTATGATCCACTCGAGGAGGAGGCCAGGCGCCGCCGGGAAGAGGAAGAGCGGCGGGTACGCGAAGAGATCGAGGCGAGAGAGAGAGAAGAGAAGGTGCGGCTTGCACGGGAGGAGCAGATGCGCATTGCGCGGGAGCGGCAGCGCGAGCGGGAGAGGGCACAGGAAGAAGCAGCACGGAGAGGGAGTATGGTGGGCGGCGAGGGCTATAGCGGTGGTGCGATCAGTCCGACGGTGCAGCAGCCTGGGGGAAAGAAGCAGTTTCAGTTCATGGGCGATGACGACGATGATGACGATGATTAAAGTGGCCCGTATCATCTTTTGCACCGGAAGGAGGGGCGTGGGAATATTCTGTGGACCAACATCTTCTGTTGCCGCAATCCGTCACCTTTAAACAGTCTACAAAACAGGTTCCAATCGGGAAATATTTGGAGAAATTATTTGACCTGGACGTGAAGATGGTGGAATCTGCCACAAAGAATCCAAAGATCAAATGTGAAAGAACATGCCATTGACCTGGACGCCGAGCTATCTCTTCCTAGCCGCCATCTGCTGACATCTCTTGCCATCCGATTCCCAAGGCTCTCATCGCACCAGGCAAGAGCCCCCGAATGTTTCATGCTCATGATCGTACAATCTAAAGTACTTTACAACTCCCCAATGTCAGTCCCCCCCCCCAGCGTCCTCACAAAGGACATGCTTTGCAATGCAAGTTTAATCAATCTTGATGGAGCTGTAAATCTTCCGAACGAACCACCAACTGGAAAAGAATCCAATGGTGCCTGTAAACAGTTGTTAGCGTATGTATGTCAAATGCTGTATATCGTAGAGCACAATGGGCTTGGATGGTCACTTACCCGACAAAATGAAGAACAAGAAGGAAACCAACAAACTGTAACCAATGTACAGTGCACTGCCAACAAGCCCGCCCAGGCTCAGCTTGGTGACCCAATATATCATCGCATTAAGGAAGATGTATCCGGCGCACATGCCTGCGGCGAGGAACGATCGCCACTGCCAATGGTAGTTCTCGGCGCACAGCAGGAAGTAGACCATGAGCACGGTAACGGATGCGCATGTGATGACCATCAGACCGTAGCACAAGAAGAGGAACCCGAACATGTAGTAGATCTTGCTGAACCAGATCGAGCTCATAATGAAGTAGAGCTCGACAAAGATGGCGCCGAATGGCAGGATACCGACAAGCAGCATGGATGGAATGGGCTTGAGGTACGTCGTAGGCGGTGGGATTTGCCGGGGAATCTGGTTCGTGCGGACCGGTGCTTCGATGGCGGGTGACTTAAACCCAACCCAAGAGCCAGCACACGACAATGGTACGGAAATAACGAACCAAATGAGTACGAGAACAAGCATCGTGGTGAAGGGAACGGCACCTGCGGATTGTTTTGCCCACAGGAACAGATTCAGAAGGAAGAAGGAAGAGAAGATGATGCCAGGAACCAGTAGCGGTGTCAAGGCAATGTTCAGCTTCCACTGCTCTCCATCGAGGGACTTGTACACTCGCGAAGACACGTAACCACCAACGAAGCCCAGGAGTGTATAAAGAAGAACCATGATGGTGCCCAGGGATCCACGGTTAGATGGTGAGAGGAATCCAAGCAACGCAAAACAAATGGTGAATCCGGTCATCACAAAAAGTTGCGCACCATTTCCGAGCAATACGGAGAGCAGAAGAGGACGCGAGGGCGTGCGGAAGACATCGCCATGCACCAGCTTCCAGCCCGAATCCTCCTGCACGCCATCTTCCACCACAGACGTGCCATTGAGATCCTCGAGGTTGATCGAGTCCAGGCGGTTGTATCGGGCAATATCCTTCTTGAGCGTGCGCACAAGCACCGACATGACCGTCATAACCAGGAAGACCACAATAATGGCCGAGTTGACGAGGGAGAACCAGTGGATCTTGGGGTCGAACACATGGAGGTACTTGTCCCATCGGGTCGCCCAGGCAGTAGGTGACTTGATCCAGTAGACCTCGTATGAGAATTTGACCTTGGTCTGGCCGTCGACAGAAAGGTGGACGGGTGGGTACGTCCTGTCGGCGCAATCAGGCTCCTTGTCGCCGTAGTCAATAGACCGCGGCTGAACGATGACGCCAACCACGCGCAACTGGTCTGGGTTCCCGCCGACCTCGTGGTAATCGATGATAATATCGTAGTGATTGTTGAAAATTTGTTTGTCGTCAATGGTCTCACCAATTAGGAAACCGGGGCTGTAGAAGTCGGTATGGGTGAGTTCATCGGTGATATCCTGTCCAGCGGGAAGCCCGTCCACCAGCCAGTTCAAGCTGTAGCCCAGGTCGATCTTCTCATTGACGAACTTGGCGGACCCAGCAGTGTAATCGACCTCGCACAGAGCCTTGCAACTGTCATTTGTAGCCATCTTCAACTCGAATGGGGAGGTCATGATCCTGTCACCAAACAGGATGCTTCCCAGACTCTCGCTGACGGGCTGGGGCCCTCCCTCGGGCTGACATAATTTGAAGATGGGGAGGTAGTAGTCGTAGGCCACAACTGAGTGGAGCATTTGGTCACCTGGAGCGGCGACTGGTTTTATGGTGTTGACATAGACGGGCACCTTGTCGCCCTTCTTGTAGGAGGTTGGCGCAACACCGGGCAGGTAGAAAGCGGAGGCGATCTGAGGGAGGACGAGGACTGTTGAGAGCAGCGCTGCCATGGATGGCAACGCCAAATTCGGCATTTGCATCTTGTTGGTGAGTCCTCTATACATAAAAAATGATCAGTCAGCTCATTGTTTCGGTCAGAACGCCTTGTAGGATTGGTGGGACATGATGCGCCGCAGATGGGGACTTGACAGACATACCAACCTGGTACTGAGTATGGATGGAAGATACAAGGTGGCGTTTGGTCAGATAGCTCTTGGAGAGATGTATAGGAATCGGGAGCTAACGTCGAGCATCACAGCTGTTTCTCCAAAGGCCTAGTGATGATCACAGATATTGCGTTGTATGCCAATGGCGGCGGGTTGCAGCTTTGGTAGTTAGTTGGGACTTCTCCCTTGGTTGTTCAGCCAGCTGGCTTTGACAATATCCCAAAACTCTCGGCGAGTACACATTAGAAGCACGTCGTCACAACTGCAGGGAGAGGACCCTTGTCCGAGGTTGCTTAGTCACGCCTGGATACCCCAGTAGCCCCAATACTCGCTGTATTTCACCAATTAAGTGGGATGAGGTTCTGCCCTTGCAGCATCTTCCGGCAGGCAGATCCCGGACTTTTGCCAAGCCTGCAAGCCAAACTCATCGCTTCCGCGGCCCAAAAAAAAAAGTTTCGGTGCCGTTGTCTATCTAGCATCTCTGCCCACCTCCAAAGACGTATTTTCAACAATGGCGGCAGCAACAACACTGCCAGTCCTACTGGACTCTCTCACGCAGTCCATCTCCTCTACACTCGAGGCCACTGAAAGAATACCCTCGGTGGACGCCCCGAAAGATGGCATTTCTTTACTCGACGTCAAGAACGAGCTCCTGCTTTCCTACCTGCAAAACCTGGTCTTCCTGATTCTGGTCAAACTACGGAAAGCCAAGGATGCCGAGTCCAGCGCCTCTGACGAGGAATCCAGTCTCGACGATGAGGTCGTTAGGAAACTAGTCGAGTTGCGCCTATTTCTCGAGAAGGGCGTTCGGCCCATGGAGGACAAGCTGCGCTACCAAATCGAGAAAGTGTTACGTGCAGCCGACGATGCAGAACGCAACGAGAAGGCCGCTGCGGCTGCGGCAGACAACATGTCTGATTCCGAGTCCGGGTCTGACAGCGACGACGCTACGGATGACGACAACGTAGACGATAGTGAGAAGGCGACGCCAGCCAACGTGTCCGACCTAGCCTTCCGTCCTAGCTTAGGCGCACTTGCTCGGACTACCACCGAATCCTCTGGCAAGTCCAGTAAGGATACCAATGGCATCTACAAGCCCCCCAAGATTGCGCCTACTGCCATGCCTACAACCGAGACCCGAGAAAGAAGACAGCGAGGTCCAATCAAGTCTGCCACTATGGACGAATTCATTGCCGACGAGATGTCGAGCGCGCCGCAAGCGCAGCCCAGTATCGGTACCAACATTGTACAATTCGGCCGGCGGCTTAAGACAGCAGGCGAGCGCAAAGAAGAGGACGAGCGTCGCAACTACGAAGAGCGCAACTTTGTGCGTTTGGCCAAGGCTAGCAAGACGGATCGCGCCAAGCAGGCCGCAGTGGATGCTCGTAGGGGCCGCATGAACTATGGTGGTGAAGAGTTCAGGGACCTTAGCATGGGTGTTGACAGGATCAACAGAATGACCAAGAAGTCTGGTGGCGGCGGCACCAAGGCGTTGTTGGAGAAGAGCCGCAAGCGGGGCCCAGAGACCACGGATGGTCCCCGGGGCAGTGGCAATGCTGCTATGGGTGAGAGATACGAGAAGCGTCTCAAGGTCCTGGATGGTGGTCGCAGGGACAGAGGCAAGGGTCGATAGTTGATCAACAGTGGATACGATAGTTCCTCCATCCGAGTGCATCTGCGTTTCAACCAACTTTTCCCAGGGCAGTTGAGTTTCTAGACCTTCACAGGGAGATAAGGAGTATGCCTCGGCAAATTATGACTGAAAACCTTCGCCCCTCGACGGCTGGCTCAGATAATGCAGCGTGTTCAAGGTTCGAACAACGACCTTCCCACATGATAATTACCTGGTCAATTGCTTACAGTACTGGGCCGGACATTGTTGAACTCTTGGCACAGCGGGTAATTGTGAATGATGGTGGTGTGGCATTGGAGACGATCTCCCGTGAGTACTGGGTCCTAATCGCTGCCGCTTTCAGGCTTTTCAGGGGGGCTTGCATTTTTTTCACATGCCAATCGTTAGCTGTGGATATATTATGACGTACTCGTTGCGATCCAGCTTCGGATCAAACCACCCGAGAAGGGAGAGCTGCGAACGAATAACATGCTCTCGTTACCCATATAGCTTCTCGCTCGATTGGAATGGTGCGACATCAGACGCAAACTTTCCAGGTCAATTGATGCGATGGTGCAATTGAATTTTGTTGCTATACTATAACTATCAGAAGCATCACGTCGCTTACTTTAGCTTGCCCTCAGCATCTTTTCCCAATCCCTCATTCCACCACATCAACTTGCTGCAAAGCTCCCGAGGATGCCCGCCGAATCCAAGGTCGAAAACCCGCTCGTCCACCCAATCCTGTTCACGTATCAGGTTGGGCAGTATCTTACTAGCAAGATACTCTCTCCTGCCCCTCCGGACCCTGATAGACCACTCGGAAGGCCCAATGTTGCCATCATTGGTGCCGGAATCACAGGTGTCTCTGCTGCCGCCCACTGTGTCGGCCATGGCTTCGATTGTACCATCTTCGAGGCAGGGAGCGAGGAAGAACTTGGTGGTATCTGGAGCGTAAGTCCATGAGCAGTCGAGAACAAGATATCATAAGGCTCCTTGCTGATTGTACGTCCTTATTACAGCGAGTCAACAAAACCTCGAGCCTCCAGATCCATTCCGTTATGTACCGGTTCTTCCCTACTGTTCAGTGGACATCTGGATATCCGGATAGACAGCAAATCCTCAGTCAGCTTCGCCAGGTGTGGAAGCAATACGGTCTAGAAAGCAAGACAAAATTCAATACCAAAATCAACAAGGTTTATCAGGATGATAAAGGCCGCTGGATCCTCAATGACCCTTCCAATGGCACCTTTGACGGCCTAATTGCAGCGGTGGGCACTTGCGGAGACCCAAAGCGTAAGTAGCCTCCCGCCCCCGCCCCCCCCAAAAAAGAACAGGAAGCACTGTGAGAAAGTGTCTGACAATACAATTAGGACCTCACATCCCGGGCATGGAAAAGTTCCGCGGTCCCATCTACCATTCAAGTGAATTGACGGGTAAGAAGGCTAAGGGCAAGAAGATTGTCGTCATTGGCGGCGGCGCGAGTGCAGTAGAGGCCCTGGAATTTGCCGCCAACGAAGAGGCTTCAAAGATCTACATCCTCGCCCGCAGCGACAAGTGGATCATTCCAAGAAACGCTGTTGTTGATACCCTTCTCGCTTTCAACATCTTTGGCCAAGAGACCATCTTTTCCTGGATTCCGGAATTGTTGCTCAAGAAGCTGTTCTACCGCGATTTGGAGGACATTGCTCCCACCGACAAGGGCATTTTCATGGACACCCCCATGGTTAACTCGGACGTGATGCACAAGATTCGTGCCGGAACTGCAGAATGGGTGCGTTGCGATATCGAGTCTGTTGAAGAGAATGGCGTCAAAGTAAATCGTCGCAACAAAGGCGTGCCAGCCGGCGGCCCTGGGAAGGAGGATACCATTGATGCAGACATGATAGTGCTCGCTACAGGATTCCAGAGACCGTCCCTGTCCTTTCTGCCGGAGGATAGCTTTCAGGAGCCTTATGGTGCTCCAAATTGGTACCTCCAGACCATTCCTCCTGTCCATCCCAGCGTCGCAGCCATCAACTGCACCTACCTCTCGGGCATTGGATCTGTTGGTAACTGGCACATTGGAATATACACGCGTATCCTTCTGATGTTCTTGGTGGACCCACTCACACGCCCGAGCACCTTCTGGATGGAACGCTGGATCGATATGACCAAGTTGCTCAAGTCTTTCAGCCCCACTGGAGCATTTGACTTCTTCACGTACCTCGAACTAGTCTGGTGGTTCACATTCAGTGTGGCGTTCAACCCTTTCCGCTGGAAGTGGGCGCTCTTTGTATTCTTTGGTTTGGGTATCGCCTTACCTAGGAGGATTATTGAGGTCGAGGATAAGGTCCGCAATGGGCTGGGACGACCGAGCAGTCACGTTGGGAATCGGGATCAAGGGAGAAGCATCTAAGGTATCGTGGTGCATGAGGAAGTGTAGGGGAGCCACTGGAGCGGACTGTCCAGAAGCTCGGAAAGGAGACGAGGAGAAGAGACGAAGGTCGTCTGTGACAACTCACTTTGCTCGGATATGAGCCCCGTGAGATGCAAGTCACACCTTAAAAAGCAGAGCTCCAGGGCCATAAGAGGGCAGATCCGCCGGGATAACAGAACGAAAATTCAAGTCGAGGTTCTTAGAATTATCAAGTATGCCAACACTCAGTTTTGCACGAAGGGTTGTTTGTCAAAGTTCGAGCTGTGAAGAACGGGAAGAGAACTATCTTCCTTCGTCAAAATCAGATGCCAATTCTAAAACCTTGCTGAGCTGTTTTCGATTATCGAACTACTACAATCTTTTCATTCACAACTTCGAAACAAGTCATTACGACGCGGGCATAAAACTTTTGTGGAAACTTACACTGCGGCTGACAAGGTGATATTAGGAAAAATTGACTCCGACTGTAATAAAAGTCTCGAACAGCAATTCCGTTCAATGCGCCATCGTGGGCATCGTTCGTGCGCAGTCTCGACTTTCTGAGGGATGTGCGACCTGAGTGACGCGTGACGGGCCACGGCCATGATCTAGATGCGCTCCAAGTGAGCGCCCTTACTTAAACCTTGCCCCTGTCATGACCACAATTAACGACTGCACAGTACGATATGTGTTTCTAGTGAGTGTTAAGATGTTTTGAGCGCCCAATGCGATAGATTGGAAATTTTTGGTTTGTGATACGGATCATCCCATGCATATAAATAGTCAAATTGATTGCTGGCCGTGCATCAAAACGTGGAGTGGATTGACGATCGAAGCTTACGTGCTCTCCTGAGATGTGACATAGAAGATGGGTTGTTCAGTTCAGATATTTGCCGCTTTGGTAAAGTGCTCAAAGTACGTCACAGTGACACAAATGTCAGTGGCCAGCACATATTCCCCCTTGGTTTGGGGGGGGGCTGCGCGTTAAAGATGAGTAAATTTGACGCGCCTCTTGCAGCTTCCTACATTCACAGGGATGTCACAAGTCGATACAAAAGGCGTCTAGATACAGTTCTATTCGTACTCTTTATTATGTTCAATGACCAACGAACCAACCCAGCCGTTTGCAAATCTATAATTTTGTGAAGGAAGAGGCAATTGCGACCACCTAGCTCGCAGGCATAGTTTTCGCGACCTGCTCAAGCCACCAAACATGAATGCGAATGTCATCTGTCAACTCCGGATGAAAACTGGTTCCCATGATATTGTCTTGCCTGACCGCAACGATATCATTGAGTTCGCCACCCTGGACCTCGTTCGAGCGCTGCTCTGCCGGTCCGCCTTGTGCCCTTTTTATGCGGTCTGACAGGACACCGAGAATTTCCACATTGGCCTTTTCAGAATTCTCCCCATCTGTTACCTGTACACCTGGCTCCACTGCAATGTTTGACGCATTTGGCATTAGTAATTGTTCCACAATAGGCGCCCGAATAAAGACTCCAGAGAACGGGGCCGCGGCATCCGACTCGGACAGCACCTCCGATTGCGTCAGGAAGGGCAGTTCAATGTCTGCCACAAAACTCTCAATTTGACGCCCAAAGTGATTTCGGTGTACTCGTACGTCCAACCCGCCAATGAGCTCCTGGCCGCCCTTTTTGGTGGCGTTGGCCTCCTCAGCCAGCAGGATCAGTCCTGCACATGTGCCCCAAGTTGGTTTTCGTGACCTCCTGCATGTTTGGAGAGATGGATCAGCGACCACGTTTACTAAAAAGATACAAACTGCATGTGATCCAAGGTGTGAGAACTAACTTGACGAAATCCCTCAGTGGCTCCAACAGCCCAGACTGTGCTGCTATCAGAGCAATAGTGGTGCTCTCTCCGCCCGGAATGATGAGAGCATCACATCTTGCTAAGTCTTGCGGGTTTCTCACTTCAACAAAAGTGAAAGTGAATTTTTGAGTGTTCTGTGATGAGCGCTGAAGATAGTCTGCTGATCTGTGAAGAAGAGACAAATGCTCGAGAAAGCCACCTTGAAGGGCCAAGACGCCCACAGAGACCGCCATTCGCTTGTTGGCTTGAGTTCAGACGGCGGCGTCTCGTGTGTGGGAACGAATGGTGAGATTGTCTTTTCCGCTTCTGATGTCAGGTTGCAGTCTCGCCAACAGAAATATAATAAATATCGGTGTGCACAAAATATAGTGCCTTGCTGTAGGGTCAAGATGACACGGCCCTCGTTCACTTCATTCGACACTGATAGCAACGAGTCGTGACAAGCAGCAATCGCAGGTCAATAAGAGGCCGAATTTCTTCGGTCGAGGATAGTGCGGCTTAGGGCCCCCCCCCTGTTGTTTGCTAATTTAACCTTGGCGCACTACTACCTAAATAGAGTTTTTTTGCCTTTTGGTTGGGGTTGACTTTCAGATGGTTCTTGGACGTCATACAAAATGACAACTCTCGAATCCTTGCCAAACCGACATCGGGTATTGAGAGGGGGGGTTGCGCTTGAGTCACCAGTATAATCCAGCATTGTAGAGCATCTCGGCGCCCAGCACCACCACAACTGTTACGACGGGCGATGTACTCCCCTCCCTATGCGTTGTGTCTTTTATACTTTTGATCACTACTACCTTCTGAATCGTATCTTTGTCTTTGTTGTCAAAATCCCACGCGGAGCATCGACGGGGATCGTGTCAAGACAAGCGGCTCTCCGTTTTCTCGTGGTATAAGTGGCGAATCTGGAAACCATCGGCGCCGTCTTCCTGCACCCTTGGACCTTGACTGCCGAGCCTAGTACTACTACCATAGTACATAAAATCGAGGGCCCCTGTTTGCATGGAATCCTTCTAGAAGTTTTGCATCGTACAGTCATCGACTTTATTTTTCTTTCCACTTGGCAGCAAAGCAAAACCAACAGTTTTTTTTTCACTACATATTTTGTGAAGACTTTGTTGATTTCACCTGACATTTTGTGAGACTTTTTCTCTTGTGTTATTCTCAGCATCATTACAAGCAACAGTGATTAGACACCTCACTACTACATACAATATGGCAACAAACGGCAGCAACCCTACACTCAACTTGGCCGCACCGGCTACCAACGGCAATGGCAACTCCAAGACATCCTTTGCGGTCAAGGCCGGTCTCGCGCAGATGCTCAAGGGCGGCGTGATCATGGACGTGGTAAACGCACAACAGGCCCGCATTGCCGAAGAGGCTGGTGCCTGCGCCGTCATGGCCCTGGAGCGCGTGCCCGCCGATATTCGCAAAGACGGTGGTGTTGCCCGCATGTCGGACCCGGCCATGATCAAAGAGATCCAGGACGCCGTGACGATTCCCGTCATGGCCAAGGCACGTATCGGTCATTTTGTGGAGTGCCAGATCCTCGAGGCCCTCGGTGTGGACTACATTGATGAGTCAGAGGTGCTCACACCGGCCGACGATGCCTATCACGTTGAGAAGAGCGGATTCGGCGTGCCCTTTGTGTGTGGCTGCCGCAACCTGGGCGAGGCGCTGAGGCGCATTGCCGAGGGTGCTGCCATGATTCGCACAAAGGGCGAGGCTGGTACGGGTGACGTTGTCGAGGCCGTCAAGCACATGCGGACTGTGAATGCAGACATTGCCAGGGCGCAGGCTGTGCTGGCCAAGGAGGGAGAGGTGGGCATTCGGGCCCTTGCTCGGGAGCATGGCTGTGATGCCGCTTTGCTGAAGCAGACAGCCGAGTTGGGCCGTCTCCCTGTGGTGAACTTCGCAGCTGGGGGTGTTGCCACACCTGCTGACGCCGCTCTGATGATGCAGCTTGGTTGCGATGGTGTGTTTGTTGGCAGTGGTATCTTCAAGTCTGGAGACGCAGCTAAGCGGGCGAAGGCCATTGTGAAAGCCACGACTCACTACAAAGATCCAAAGGTCCTCGCTGAATGCAGCACTGGCCTTGGCGAAGCCATGGTCGGTATCAACTGCGGAAACATGAGGAAAGAGGAGAGGCTGGCGGGTCGCGGCTGGTAGTTGGTCAAACTTTAGATTGTTGACTCAAAAAAGCATTCGCGTCGTTGCTACACAACGGAGTTGGCTTCTCAACACCGGGGAAAACGACTTCTTTCAAGGCATTAATGGATCTGACTATGTTAGTAGGAAGGCACATAAGCAAGCGAACTTCCCACTTAGTATGATATGCAAAGCAATCACATGGTCCTCCAATTCATGGCCCAAAGGCCGTGTTTGACGTCGTGATGTTTCAGCATCCGTGAGCTACAAAAATGAAATGAAGGATGATCATGCCGTTATATTCGCTGGCTATCTATCGGCCCCTCTAAAGTTTCTCCCAAATGTTTGCAATCAACAGGCTCACGGCAGATGATTGCGTGCCCACTGATACATTAGCCAATGGTCCAGCCCATGAAATACCAAAGAAATCCGTATTATTACGGTCGGTTTGCCACGCAGACTGCGCATTTGCCTCAAGATATTGACTGTAAGGTTCGTCAGGTAGGAGAACGTTCAGCTCAGCAAGGTTCCGTGCGAAAATGCCCTTGAAGGTCTCCTGGTTGCTATCGCAGCCTACCGAGGCAACCTCGCATGATTCAGTCAGAATTCCGTTGGGTGACAACGCAGCGCTCTGCACAACAGCGTCTGCAATCTTCATCGCCGTGTTCAATAGGTCCTCGTCGCCGGTAGCGGCGTATAGCTCCGTCAGCCCACCGAGAATCACCCCCTGGTTGTAAGTCCACTCCGTGTCGTTGTTATTTGTGCAATTGTCGGATAGGCCATCGTTTATGAGATTCTGGGAGTTGATCATGCCAGACTGGTTGAACCATGCCCAGGCTTGCAAAGCTTGATCCAGATACTTTGTGTCATCCGGAATTCGATTGTGAAGCGAGGCCGTTAGTTTAATGAACAGTTCGTTGCTGATAGCGTTCTTGTACGACAAATCAGGGATATCCCAGATTATCCCTCCGCCACAGGTGGAGTTCCAATAGCTGTACATATAGTCTGCATCAAGCTGTGCGATTTCCAGATAGGTAGTGTTGAGCGTTATATCGTATAAGCGAACGAGGGCCAATGCCCACCAACCTAATTGGTTGTTAGTCATGCCCAAACCCTAGGCAGTCTAATAAATGCAACGGGATACAGGCGCAAGACTGGAAGCGCCAGCAGCGAGATAAGATCTCCGGTACGATACGAATGACCGGGCCGAGGATGATGAAGGGCGTGGTGTTCCACCAGGGCCGTGGGATAAGAGTGCCGGAGTCGGACTTGCCGGTATCATCGGTGCTGTCTGCACGAAAGTCACCACCTCCTTCCGGCCACCAAGCAAGAGGCCCGGATTGTTCTTGTATGGTATGCTCCGCCAGGTCGAGATATGTCGTGTCATTTGTTACGACCACTACAGAGCTTTGTCAGAACCTGAAGGAAGGAGGCTCTATCTATTGCTGAAAATTGGTTCGGATAGACCAGGGACACTCGGTAAGAAGTGAAGCATTCAGATTATCTGAATAAAGCTCTCTTCTCTCCTCGAGCTACATGGTCATAATGAGATGGGTCTTCCACTTGAAACGTACTGTAATCACAAACAGCTTGTAAAGCGTTCCCGGACAACCACCAAGCCGTAGTGGAGTTCCACCTCTGTGTTCTTCTTATCAATTCGAAGCTCAGTTATCATTTCGATCGTGAACAGCTCACCCCGTCTGTTTCATTGTACCTGAAAGGCTGCTCCTCAGTATTCAATCAAGAATCAATTTGTTGTGACAAGTTCGGCTGATATATTTCACTTTACGACTTCAGAAGTATATAAAGGAGTATTGGAAATGCCTCGAGGAAGGGAATTCTGGGGTTGACGAACCAGGCTGTATTCATAGCATCTATGGATGCTTTGATGATAGTGGGAGTAACAGTCCATTCATCGTCTCTGCGAGCAGTATCGATGCCGGAGTTTTCAGACTCGAGGGCATGACCTGTTTGGAAAAGGCCAGCCACCGCCAACAAATAGAATGAAATGATACTTCTCATTGTATCGCGTTGAGACTGACACGGCGTGATGGTACGAAACCTCCGGGAAAAAAGGGGGTAATGAGTGGATTTATTGAAGGCGAATTCGGCCTCGTATCAAGCCTGTATCTGTACGCGATACTGGGTGTTGCAACTCTATGCTATCAGCAGTACGTTGAAATTACCTTTGCGATGTCTTCACATTTATATGAATATCAAGCTGATAAGTATCCGCTAATTACATGCCACAGGATCTAAACGCTTGATATCCATGGTCACATTGGCAGGTATACGTAACAATCCATAGAAATGTCATATGCTGGTGAAGCACTTGAAATCATGACTTGGTCACATTAGGTGGAGCTCAGGTTCAATCTTTTTCTGGCAAGCTTTCCTCCGTCGTATTCTCACCTAATACAAGGTTTCACGGCAGCAACCAAAAAAAAAAAAAACCGTTAAACCTCTCATTAGGCTATTTCATTGGCAGACATACAACAAATGTAGCGGGTTAGCGCATATCTGAAGCATAATATTGGTCCAAAAGAGCATGTCAACTGGAAATTAGCAAGCAGGCACGGCGGTGTGTTCAAACCAAGTTCTCCAGCTGGCAGTGTGGCACGGTTGTGCAAGCCTCATGGGTGCTCTGCCCTGGCCCAGTGAACATTTGTTCCTGGGCGGCTGCGGGCCGCTGGGTGTGGTCCCGACTCGTTTTCCGGACGACGATCATTTCATGCATGTAATATGGGAGTCGTATATTACCTAGTCCCATGCTATTACCAACCATCCTGCTTGCTGTTGGTGATTGTTGCAACACGCCAGGTGGTATAAGTATAGCCCAAGACTGTGTTCCTATGGCCCTCATAAATGATGCTTGCTCGTGACATTGGTCAACTCAAGTATTTGTTCCAATGACGGTGAAGCTGGAGCGACCAAGCCATCTGACTAGCTCGAGACCTTATAGTCTAAGTAAGATTGGCTGGTGCTGGTTGGAGCCGGGAGGATCCCGACGCAGACCTCGGGACTGGGTCCCTGAGCGGGCTGCGTTATATGTCGTGCGGTAATACGTGAGTATTTAGCGGGGAAGCTTAGCCATGGCCGCTATGTAACAATGCGTAGCTGGTACCATTCCTCCTTGTGTAGGCTTCGTGTCACTGGGCCATTTGTTGCATGATCATCAGTAGTCGCGTGGGAAAGAGCTTGTGGTTTTCAAAAAAAAGGAAATCAACTTGTGTATTGAATGCTTCAGAGACAAGTCTAGTTACTTATGTGGTCGACGAAAGCGGGAAGTCTCAGTCCATGGTCAACTCGTGACACCTTGCTCATGCCGGTCGGCTGTGATTATTGAAATGCTGCAGTTCCCCTGTCTTTCTCGGGATTATCAACATGTGCCTTGGATGCATCAATGATCGCGTACTTCATTGCGAAAGGTGGAAGACCACAGACTGAATGAAGACTTTTGCCACACACAGAAACAATCTTTATTGCCGTTGGTATCAAAAACGAATCTAGGTACGTAGTACAAGTACAAAAGCAATCACAGAATCTGATCCTCCACCGTCACAGACGCGCAAGATCCCCGAGACTACCTAATCCTATCCCAAGCCCGGGGTTTTACTTTGGCGACCTCGATGTTTTGAGGTGGGTCGTTGCCTTTCTCAAGCCTTGTTCATCGAGTCACTGTCAGACCGAGCTGGACTACTCCCAAGCTTGGAAAATCCCGACGAGAGTGAATGCCGGAATTTTCCAATAGACTCCTTCGCCTTTTGACGTTTTCCGCGCCGCGTCGAGGGTGAGACGGAAGCGCTCGAGGGCGTCAGCCCGCCATTACTAGCTGATGCGATGCTTTGCCTGACGGGAGTCACCGGCTGTGCCACAATAGCTGCTATCTTGGCAGGTTGAGAAGAGCCATTGGTGACGACCGGTTGAGTCGGGAATTCGTGCGCTGTCTTGAAGGAGGCCGGAGACGCGGGCTCATCATCGTAAACCCCTGATCCGGAAAGATTGCTGATGAGGAGGTTGTTGGCACGTGGCTTTTCGCTTTCCACACCCTTCTTGTTGTCCGGAGTCAGTTTGTCGTGGAAGGGCCTCTTCACCCCCGATTTCCAAAGGGTCTCATCAAACTTCCAGATAGCCACAGTGGCCTCAGGCTTCAGCTCCTTCAGGATACTTCTGTACAAGCTCGATGCCACTGGATCCTCAGTTTGACGCTGGAAAAATAGAGGTTGCCACTGTTTCCCCGCACGCTCTTCATCCTTCCGCATCTCGCGTTGCCCCTGCTCCAACACTGACTTGGCTTTTGCGCTGCCTGACATGTCCCCCTTGATGAGAGCCTCGCGAACATCTTTCCAGGCACGACGAGTTTCCCACGGATCCTGAGAACCGATATCGCTTTCCAACAGCTTGAGCGGTACCGTTGGCAGGTCTTTGAGCGCCAGAGTCTCTCCTACTGCCGAGTCCGAGGTGTCAGTTCCCTCGTATATTGTGAAAGCGTCGTGCCAATGCCCTTTGACCGTGTAAAGAGGCTCCGCCTCCGGCTTTCTTGGTGCGTAGACTTTGGCGACGAACTCATGCTTGGTTGAGCTGCCTAAGAGAGACTTCCCACTGAACTGGATCACTGAGTAGTAGCCACTTGTAGAGGGGATTGTGTAGGTGCCGTCCAGCTCCGGATATGTGCCAGATAGTCCTGACAACATGCCCTTCACCTTGACATTCGGCAGAGGAATGAGATAGGTCTCGTTGTCATGACTCTTCAGGGTGAGAAGCGCATGTCCAGTCTGCTTGATGGAGATGCTGTCCAGGGCAAAGGTGATCTCCTGGCGCGTGAACCCCTCGGCAGATACACCATACTCCTCATTCCATAGACGACAAGCGGTGACTGGAGGATGATGCGAGACCTGCTCTGACACCAGGACTGTCTCTCCGCAGTCGTCTTCCCAATTCGCCAAGAAACACTCTCCCAGAAAGGCATTCAACGGCTTCTTCACGCCCTCTTCTTCAGACCGCCCGGCATACTGCTGATTCTTCAGAGAAACAAGAAACCACTTGAGCACTGCTAAGGCCCTCTCAGCGGGATCAGAGGGCGCGGCCGGGGCAACAAAGAAGGCAGGCCTCTCGGCCCAGAAAGCTGGTAGTTCGACAACGGACTTGGTGTCTAGAACGAAGGGCGGCGCCGTGATGTTGGAGAGATCACCCCGGATCGCCGCGATCGATGCAAGGAACTCTTTCAACGTTGAATGACTCTGAGCTTCCCCGGCGGATCCACTCATCTTGACGGTGCACGTATAGAAAAGAGTAGTGAGCACTGGCGGTATTGATGAGAGGCCCACAGGAAAAGCGCTGCTAGTGATTTGGTACTTGGAAACGTGTTGTCTGCGGAACTGAAACTCCTTGCCATGACGCTTGGTAGCGTCGGCCGTGTCAAGGAGACCCCTTGCTTGTGCCGCGGGGATGTTTACCGTTTTCCCGTCCGAACATCCTCACGCCGAGCCATGTGCCGTTCGTCTTTTTCTCCAATCCCGTCCCGGGGCCGTTCTAGAGCGTGGTCTGTTTGCATCGCGTCGTTGCGCAAAAGCCATGCCACTATACTCCATAGTGACGACGGCGGATAGACGGTGTGGACAGTAACCTGGCCTGACTAAGTGGGCACATCATCAGGTTATATCCTTCAAGAGCCCTCGTGTGTATAGTTAGGTAATCGAGTGCCGGTACCAAGCTCAGCAGAGAAGCGAGAGGCTTGGGAGAATCCGGTCTCTTCGCTTGGATAAATGAATACACCTTCAACAGTCACTTGACGCCGGCCTATCCGATCAGTCGGGCCGTACGAAAGACGCCATGTGGAGATAAAATGCTTCTCCGCAAATTTGGTGCTCCATCGCAGCAACTTCTAACCCCAGGGCACCTCTTTGCTTAACCCAATCATGACTTACGCGGGGAAGACCATGGTGGACTGCAATGCGGGGCGGGCTGACTCTACCGAACGATTCCTGGGGCAGTCTGGATCCACATCATACATCATTTTTCATCCTTGAAGGTCATCTGAGCAATAGAACTTCGCGCCTATAGACTGACAATGTCGGGTTCGGTCCGGTGCAAAGAGGACCGGCTACGTGATGGAGAGCTAGACCAATTTGTGCTTCGAAAGATGGGGAAGCCGTGTGGTTTATAAGACCGGCTTCACGCCGTGTCTTGCAGTTGGCGTTTCTACTGATGGGTCACGCCAACTACCATCTCCCGTTCTGCGTTCTCAATATGCATTGGTCCCCGGTCTTGACCAAGGCGCTGGTGGTTGCGACGGCCTCCTTGGCCGAGTCGGCACTTGCGTCCAGTCCTCCACTTAATCAGGCCCAGAGAGTAATTCGCGCTTCAAATGCGAGCTTGGCGCCTTCAGAGAGCCGGTGGCCCAGTGGTCTCTCCATTGGAGTTGACTACTATCCCTCACAATGGCCAGAGTCCATGTGGGAGCCAGACATCGCTGCCATGCGAGATCTGAACGTCTCCTACGTCCGCATTAACGAGTTCGACTGGGCCGTCCTTGAGCCCACCGAAGGAGCCTACAATTTCAATTTATTAGACAAGACCCTCGACCTCTTCGCCCAGTATGGCATCAAAGCCGTCATAGGTACGCCCACCGCAAGCCCGCCAGCCTGGCTCTTTGATAAGTACGATATAGCCTTCGTAGATGTGACGAACTCCACCTATGTCTTCGGCTCTAGGCGGTATTACAGCTTCTCGTCCTTCGACTACCGTACACAAAGCCAGAAGATCACCCGCACTCTGGCTGAGCGCTACGGAACCAACCCAACTGTGATCGGCTGGCAGCTGGACAACGAGTTCGGCTGCCACTCAACGGTCCGCTCCTATGATCACAATGCCATCACTCGCTTCCGGACCTGGCTGCAGACCAAGTACGGCACAGTAGAGGCAATGAACGAAGCGCAGGGCCGCGTCTTCTGGTCAAACCAATACCAGTCGTTCGATGAAGTGCTGCCGCCATACCACGAGGTATACACGACCAACAACCTGGCCACACTCGACTGGTACACCTTCTCCTCGGACATGGTTACCGAGTTCGCGGCCGAGCAAGCCGTCATCCTGCGCGAGCTGGCGCCCACCCAAGCCATTACGACAAATATGCAGGTCGGCTTTGTAGACTTCGACCATTACAAGTTCGCCCGTGACGTCGGCATCGATATCGCCTTCTTCGACGAGTATCCGCTTGCAGGCCTTGGCTCGTACACGGATGCATACACCGATGCGGACCTTGCAGCCCAGCTGCGCCAGGGGCTACCAGATCTCCAAGCACTGCAGCATGCCTTGTACCGTGGTGTGGCGGGCGCTGCGTATGGGGAGACGGCCGGCCCGTTCGGCGTGATGGAGATGGAGCCAGGGATGCTCAATTGGCAAACGTACCGCGTGTCCCCGCTGGAGGGCATGACGAGGCTATGGACGCTTGAAACGTATGCTGCTAGCGGCGACACGGTGTCTTATTTCCGCTGGCGCCAGGTCCCGTATGCGCAAGAGCAGACATTGTCCGGACTGCATATCTCGGATGGCAGTCAGGATGAGGGCTTTTTTGAGGCGCAGGAGGTGGCGTTCCAAGATCTACCCATTCTGCGCGAGGAGCTGGGTACGTCGAATGGATCGGGGGCCGTGGCTAGTGAGCCACAGCGCGACATCGCGCTCATCTTCGACTATGCCTCTGTCTGGGTCTGGTCGATCGAGCCGTACAGCGGAAGTTGGGATGTGACTTCGGCTACCTACACAGACGCTGTTATGGTCTATTACAATCTCGTCTATGCCTTCTACTCCTCACTGCGACGACTTGGTCTGTCAGTGGACATCATTGGACCGGACCAAGACCTGACCGGGTACAAAATGGTAGTGGTCCCCAGCACGCCGATTATCCCGGACGCGCTCAACACAGCTCTCTCGTCGTACACCGATGGCCCCGTGGTGTTCGGCCCACGCTCAGCCGCGCTCACGGCAAACTTTTCTTACGCGCCTGGCATCCAACCCTCGGCAGGCGCACTCCGAGACCAATTGCCGATGCGAGTGACGCGCATCGAGACGCCGCCTGCCTATGCAAACAGCGGCATCGCGTACGCGGGCTCCAATTACAGCATTCAGTATTGGGAGGAGTGGGTGGACTGCAAGCGCGGCAACGCAAGCAGCAACGCAACCGTCACGTCCACGTCGAAGCACCGTCTGGGGAAGCCTGCCGCTTGCGCTTCGACGGTCGCGGATGAGGGGAAAGCATGGCATTACCTCGGATTCAACCCGCCCGTAGACTTCCTGGTTTCATACCTGGGCGATGTCGCTGCGGCGGCTGGCATTAGTGACCTAACAGGGAAGGCAGCGAGTAAGGAGAACGATCTGGGAGATGCGCTGAGGTTGTTGCGCCGAGGCAATTTGTTGTGGGCGTTCAATTATGGTAACGAGGCTGTGTCTGCCCCCGATGTGCCACAGAGCGCCGAGCTGGTCATTGGAGCCGCGGGTGATATACCAGCCGCGGGCGTGGTGGTGTGGAAGATTTCCAACTAGTGTAACTCATAGGTCTTAATATGATAATGCCCAGCAACTTACATATAAGTCGCGAGCGAGATGCTACTCTAAATTGCTGGCCGAAAACCCGAAAGCCCGTGTGAGAACAGTGAAAAGACCACGGTTTCGGTGAACTGATCTACATTTCGAGGAATACAATATATCGCGATCGAGACTACACAGGCAGTGCTTTGCTTGGAATGAATTCATGCTTTTTGATTAGAGTGTCGCACATAAAAGGATATAATGATCATATACTCCTTCTGCAGCTCCTGTCCTGTTTTCAGTTTTTTTTTTTCTCCCGCAAAATTGTAGGTGACACAGATGAACCACGATCTCGGCCGCGACTGTCTGTCGTCTTTGAATCCAATATCTTTTGTAAATGGGCTGATTAGAGTGCCCGCTGTCGCAAGTCAATGCACCAATGCTTATAATTCAAACCTTTGTGCGAGCATCAACGCTGCCATGTTGCAGCATACGAGAAAGGCCGGGACTGAAGTTGCAGGGCTAGAAGATGATGGTGATCATATATCATGGGTTAGGGTGGTAAATCCGTGTAAAACATGCCGTGGTTGACATCCTGCATGAATATCTGCCTGGCGGAGACAGTGTCTAGCATACCGAAGCTAAGTTGCGGATCCAGCTCAGGTGGAACAAAATCTTGCTCCTGGTAAACAGCTTCGAAAGTTTGTGGTGTGCTTTGGTCCATGGACATGGGCACAGAAGGCAATCCATGCGAAATAGACCCTTCTATAGGATGTGTCGTTGCTGCGACGATCGTGTCATCGAATTGGCGCTTGACACTTGGGGCGCTCGAGGACCTGGCCATATCTAGGTCGATTGGAACCTCGTCCATCTCTCGAATCGCCGCCGTGACAAACCCCACGCCTTTGGACCGCACCTTCAAGCTCCACTGGAAGTCCACCATCTTTTGTCGATAATACTCGGCTTCCGTATCGTCATTGCTGGTCGCCCAGAGCAGACCGGCATACGTTCGTATTAGGACTAGTGATTTAGGAGCCGCAAACCACCAGAAAGCCTGCAAATGTTCAGGACGTAAGGTTTCGACAAACCTCACTGCGCGATCCAGGCGAACCTTGCCTGCTTCGCGGCAAATTTCGCGGAGAGATGGTGGGGTGTCTGTTGTAAGTCGTCTTATGACAAAGCGGTAGATCATGATCTCCGTGACGAAATAAGATAGATGGAGATTTCCATTCGAGCACAACTTGCGCGGCTTCAAATCGTCCATTCTCATCCCCGGCCGCATGTCTTCGGCCCACTGTTTGAGTCGAATCACCAACGGCTTGACCAGCTCTAGGAGTCCTTGAATTCCATGCTCTGCGAAAATCCTGTCGTTCTGGGTCTGGTCTGGCCCATAGAGTATGTCGAGAGCATCTGCCATGATTTTGGTGAGTTTTGTGAGATGAATGAACAGCAATCGACCAGTTTCCACTTCTGTGCTTCCCTCCTTTTCGTCTTCGTCGGCGGCTGACTCTGGGAAGTCGTCGAGCGTGAGCTGTGGTATTCTCCATGTAGAATGGTTGATATGCGAAGGGCGACCATGTATGAAAGCCCCCCATTTATCCTGCAAGTAGACGGCCCACGCCAGCCTCCGTCTCAGACCTTTCTCCCAGGTCGGAATGTTCCAATTTGTACAGTCGAGGTGCAAGCCAAGCTCTTCGGCAACCGCAACGACTTGACTGGTAAGGACCCAGCAGTCACCCCCAGATCTTTGTAGAAATAACAAGCCCGCCTGTACCGTGGAGAGTTTCGGGCGGTGAAGGACAGCGGTCATGGACTTCATAGCCGCCTTCAGCAGAGCGCCTGCATCCGGCTTGTCCTTGGACGATAGGTCGTGATCGTATTCCCACCAGTCCATGGCCAACAGATAGAAAGCGGCGAGTTGAGGCGGGGAAAACTCTTTAAAGCTCCTAGCATACTTCTCGAGCCATACGCCCTTGTGGAGAACAGGGTAGCTCGGGTGCACAGTTCTGAAATACAAATCCACAAGGGCGGGGCCGTATGGATGTACAATGGCCTCGATCGCTTCCAGATCTTCCTCATCCTCGTAGCTGAAGATGGTTTTGGTGTCTGACCGCGAAAGAAATGTAGCGACGTTGTCGACACGTCGAACCCTCGACACGTCGTCATTGTCGCGACCCGGCGTCCCTTGCGGCATCTCCAGAAGATGTTCTTCGTGAACGGAGCTCGGTCCTATGTACTTGAAGTGGGTAGTACGGTGAAGGCCCAATGTACGGTCGAGCAGAGACTTGACTTTGCCATTGCTCATGGACTTTGAGGCTTCGCGTGTAGCCGCGGTCCTTGCTTTCTTAGGGCTCCTGTATTGCGTATTGAGATTAGCCATTTGGTCGGTGGTAATGTCAGTGGGGAAGACGCTTCACGTACGGTCCGCTCGCTGCAGGCTGCTCTGATGGGCCAGGAGGATTAGCTGGGGGCTCGGCCTTCCTCTTCTTTCGACGCTGCGGTTCATCCAGATAGGTGCAGTCACGACGGTGAAATACGCATAGCACGCACTTGTCCTGGTCAGGCTCCTTGACGCAGCGAGACTTTCTCTTCCGGCAGGTGTCGCATGGGCGATCGGCCCGGGGTGGTTTCCTCACAGCCGGCGTCGGGGAATTTTCCGGGCTCGAGTAATTGCTGGCCTCGGACGCGTTGTCCATGATGGAGGACTTCCTTGGAGGACCTCCTGCAGCGGCCGGGCTTAGACGAGAGGGAGCAGCGGACGGCGTGGATGCGATATCTCGGCACATAATGTTGCATCCATTGGTCTTGCTGCAATTATTTTGGAAAGTCGTGGATTTGTTCGTCGTACAGTAAGCAATACTATTATTGCGTTAGAAAGTAGCATTCGGGGGCCACGGTTCGCAACAGACAAGGTAGACGATTTTCAAGTGGGACAGCAAGGCTACCTAGGTAGGTATGGAGGATGTAACATCTCGAAAAAGGGCACTTGCGCACGCCCCGTTGTGAAAAAGTCCCAGGTTGGTTGGTTAGTATATGGCTGGATCCCAGTTTTGTTTTCCTGGTCCAGTGTCAATCAAAAAACATGGAGCTACTATGGTACCTTTAATGATAGCGGGTAAGTACTTGGTAATAGAGATGGTGCGGTGCTTGCTAGGAACCTCGGCGTTGCTCATTGCAAGGGAAGCTAGCACTGCTCGCTCTGCCCGCTCTGCCCGCTCTGCCCTTGTCTTACGTTACTGGTTGACCGTTATTACTACTAATGGTAATAATAACAGTCGTAGTGTGCTGCGCCGTATGTCATCTGCATGCCGGTGTGCGGAAACACCATGTGCAGTGTGCGTTGTGTGCTTGCTTGTTAATCACACTTGTGAATCCGAAGACTGCGCATATCGCACAGCCCTTGCTTGGCCTTGTTCAGGTTGAGAGGATTGGAACGGGTTGAAGGTTTGCGATGTCTGTATTCGCTGCCGAAACCCTTGGCAAGCCAGAGGGACCTTGAAACTGCAAAAAGCCAGGACCACACACCGGGCCGGGACCCGACATGTGAGGAAGCTTTCATACGGGGATCGATGGCGAGATGAAGCCAATGCAGTCCCAAACTTAATCGCTAGCATCGGGGATGATGCTGCCGCCAAGGCCATTCTTATGTAAGCAACTTCTTTTTGCCTCGATACGGCAATTCCCGTTTTGGCAATCCACCATCGCTGTTAGTGTCATAGTATCAAGTAACCTAGCTTTGGAAATTGCAACTACCACGACGCGTGCAAACCATGGGCTGTACCTACCTATCTAGTCTACTTTAGGTGTCTCTATTAGGTACCTGCGCACACAGCGTCTATTTCACTTCCTTCTTTGGTCTCGAGTCGTACTTTCTGATCCACTTGCGGGGCATGCATCTCTCATACCCACCTTGACCTTTATGGCCGCAACCCTGCCCCCCGAGAAGGCCTCAATCTACAACCAGAGACGCCAACATGGGCAGAACCCTTCCTTGGAAGAAGCAAGCTGCAGGTCCGGGTACAGGTTCAGGCGCTACAAAGAATGCTTCTGCCCGAAACAACAACATCGTTGCCTCATCGTCACGTAACAAGAGTCCTTCACCGTCTATTACTTCAACCCCAGGACGCAGAGTCAGGACGTCTGCTACCACAACGTTGCCTCATCCGAGAACCGAAGCAGCTCATGAAACCTCGGACAATGGCTTTGGTCGAGAGAGACCAGCTAGGCTCCCGGCCGCCTTACCAGAGAGGTGAGGTCCTTCCCCCTCTTCACTCTCTCTTTTTAATTCATACCACATCTCTTGGTGAGCCCATGCTAAACCCTCCCAGGATGATGATATCTGGTCTCCAACATGATGACAAATGGCGAATGGTCGAAGATGAGTTCGTCGCCATGGCACACAAGCTCACAGCACATCTGCACGCTGCCGAATACCAACGGCTGAAAGAACTGGCCCAGGACCAAAATGCTGACGCAATCCAATCCCTCTCGCGGCCCGTCACAGCATCAATGACTAGCCGGGTCAAGAGACGCCGGGCTGTTGTCTCCCTTCAAAAGTCGCAGAAGGCGAGTCTCAAAAATGCATTGTCACGGACCCAAGATGCCGAAGAGGATGAAGTCGACGACTTGCCTTGGGCAGGCACCAACTTAGAAGGACTGATGGACAGTCCGCGAAAGAAAATGGTTCCTCTGAACAAGATGGTTTCAATAGTCCCGGGCACACGTGCTGCTGCTCTGAGTCGCAAAGACAGCATCTCTAGTCCCAAACATAACCGTCGAGACGATGGCGTCCATCAGGCAGACTCACCAACCACTACTCGCAAGCGGTCCATCCGGTTTTCACAAGAGGAAGAGGAGAACTTTAGAATGCCCTCATCTCCTTGCCGCACTTCAACAAAACTCTCATCCAAA
Organism: Gnomoniopsis smithogilvyi; assembly: GCA_027946515.1. Lineage (NCBI taxonomy): Eukaryota > Fungi > Ascomycota > Sordariomycetes > Diaporthales > Gnomoniaceae > Gnomoniopsis > Gnomoniopsis smithogilvyi. The sequence continues at coordinate 5,364,796 of JAPEVB010000004.1, read as the reverse complement.
TCGAAGCCTGCAAACAATACACCTATCTCATCGAACGGCAGCCTGCACAGGACGTCGTCCACGGCACAAGGATATGCTACGAAAGTACTGGCGGATGTTGTTCAGAAATCCGCTCCTGCACCTGTGACGTCGAGCGTTGATGACGACTCAGATAGCCCTGTGGAAACAATGTTTGGACAACACTTCAGGGAACGTCGCAACAGAAACCGGGTAACATAGTCAAATTTGGAAATTTTCAAAGGAGCAGGACAGCCAAGGAAGTGAAGAAGCATCCGAAAAGGGGCAAGTCTTCTCTCTCAACCCCATCTGTTTGATCACATATCTATTCAAAGAGATCGTATGGAAGGCAATCTAGGTGTCTGAATCCGATCACAACGACAAATCTCGCTTCAGGTTTCATACATGGCGAACCAATCCCCGCGAACACTCGAACTTAGGCCTTGAAAGGTGTTTCGTAAGGACGTTCGGCCTGGGGCGTGATACGAGCGAGATGCCTCCTTTGACCATTCTTCCAATCCACTAACGCGCTGTGCTGGGTAACCCTGTTGTCCCAAACCACGACTGTACCCTCCTCCCACTTCACGCGTGCTTGGAAGTCCGCGCCGTAAGCGAGGTGATCATAAAGGAACTTCAAGAGCATGTCGGACTCTTCCTTCTTCATTCCAACAATTTCACGCGTGACTGCGAACCTGGTTAGTTTCCTTTTTGTCCCCAGAATGCTGATACGACTACTCACATTGAGGATTCACGTAGATACCCTTCTCCCCAGTCGCTGGGTGCGTCCGAATGATCGGGTGAGCATTGTACACGGGCTCGCGCCTCACAATGCTCCCGCGCGACTTTGCTGCATTCACCTGCTCAATACCACTGTGCACGGCCTTCAAGCCGTGTAGGCGCTCCTGCATCAATGGACTGAGCCTGTTATACGCTTCGGCCGCGTTGACGAACAGCGTGTCACCGCCAGTCTCTGGCTTGTCCAAAATGTACAAGAAGGTAGTTCCTGGTGGTTGCGCCTCATACGACACATCCGAGTGCCAAGCGACCGAGCTCGTCCGTGTTTCGAAAAAGGCCTCTGCGGACGTGTCACCGGCGGAACGGTGCACAAGATGAATTTCCGGATGTCCCTCAGGTGAGCCAGAAGTTGGGTGAATGTGGTGACGGCCAAAATATCCGCCCCATGCCAGAGCGTCTTTGATGTCGAGATCCGCGAAGTCCTGTCCGCGGAAGGCGACAACCTTCCTTTGGGCGACGTACAATGCCAGCTGGTCCTTTCCAGCGTCGGAGAGCTTGCTAAGCTGGACACCACGGACCTCGGAGCCAATGGATGGCGTAAGATCGACTACCTGCGACCCAGGGGCCAGGAGGTCCTTGAGAGAGGAGTCCGCGTTCTTGCCATGCTCAGTGTGCTCGAAGGGTGTCAATGGTGGATATCGCTGACTTGGATTCCATGTGGGTAGGTAGTTGGCATACTGTATTGTGAGCACAACAATTGTCAGTCAAGTCCTGGATTGAGCTATTCCGCCTTGTCATGAATTCTATATGTTACGATCCTGCCGGTCCTGTGGCAAGAGATGGCTCGTGTGGAGATGCAATGACTGTGCGAATGGTACAGGAACTTTCTCACCTTCGCAGCCTGAAAGCCTGCTTTCTTGCCTTCTTCTGCCTCCCTGTCGAAGTCGTGTGGCTGGAGCTGCTTGTAGTCACCTGTCCCAGACTGCGTCGAGTGCAGCTTGAGGACGGCGGGAGCATCCTGCGTGGTGACTGTCTCAGTGGCTGATGGTGCCATTGTACTTCTTGATGATCTTGACCTGGTCTTTGAATTTGGTTCTTGAGTATTACCTATGGCCTAAGCTGATCTGGGCAATTACGATAATGTTCAAAGTTGAGAAAGCTAGACCACGATCTTTTGAAATATATAGACCAAAGTGGATCTGCCCGTCATATTTATATTATCGCCTTCCGCCTGTTTTCCCGGGATGGGTTCACCTATCCATTATGCGGGGTCACCATCTAAGAGAGCGATTGCGTGCGCTGCTCTTATTCCCAGTGGACGGACCGAGCGATTGCTAATAGCACCAGCATCTTGCAAAAAGACGTTATCCATGGCGGTTGGCACAGTCTTGGTTTCAGGGTGTCCGATACTAGGAGAGTCTCTTTAGGCAACTCCAATTCTCCCACGCCCTTTTTGCCCCCCTCCAACAACATGTTCGATGCTACACACATGTGGCATACCGGCGAGACAAAAGGTGGTCGCTACGGATGTCGGTGTCCTGCCTAGAAGAGCGATCGAGTATCGGCATCTTCGAAATCTACTCATCCTGAGCGGCCCTTTGAGTTGGCGAGTCGTCACACTGCATCTCGTTATCGTGGGGACTGATCACGCAATCCGTCTATCTTTAAAATCGCCTCAAAGACGGGCTCCCTACCACTGCCAACATAGTAAGGTTGATTCGTTGTTGCTTGGGGCATATCCGCCCTCCGGACTTTAGATCGGGAAAGTCGACTAAGCATATCACGCAATTATTCTAGTGGTGTGTTGGTCTACTCGGTGCCCCTTTTTCGACTTACAGACACTTGTGGACACTTGTCGTGACGGCATTCACAATGTGAGAGACTCGATGCTGCAACAAGAACTCAAAGGCATTTTCTTTACGCATTCTGCAATGTTTGAATTGTTTCACACACATCGATATTGTGTCGAAAACCAAAATCGGATTGGCCTCATAATGCTACCAAAGATATGGAGTGCCGTCAAGCCTCTTTTGTGCGTTAGATGGCAAATTACGCATAAGGATATGGTATAAAGTACTCATCACCACACTCAATACCTGCTAGAGTTGAATGTCGGGTATCAATCCGGAGTTGGTTGCAACAGCACAAAAGCCCCAGCTTTCGCCTCTCTCGCTGCCAAATCGAATGCTTCGTCCCACTTCTCGAGTGGGAAGATACCCTTACACATAAAACCCCTCCTGTCCCCCAGCTTCAAGACACCTGCCTCTACCAAGTGTATCAGGGCATTGAGTTGTTGGGCCGTATACATCCACCATCCCAGCAAAGTCTTCAAACCATGCACCACCTCCCAGAGAGGCACATTGACTTGCTCCTTAATTCCACCCATGAACACCGCGCGTCCACCCTTCCGCAGCGCCGTCAGTGCGGCCGTGATGTGAGGCACCGTCTGCCCGGGTTCATTCACAGTCTTTGGGGGGCTGATTTCGAAGAAGACATCCACGCGTCTGCTGCCCAGCTTGGTGGCGGCTGTCTTGATGCTTTCCAAATCACCCTCGACAGTTCCTGACAGCGGAGCCGTCGCAATCTTTCCCTCGCCCAAGACTTCCAGTTCTGCGAGAACAGCCTTGTTCCTTCCCATGGCAATGACTTGCGCGCCTAGGGCGAGGGCCACATGAACCGCCGCACCGCCGAAGCTGCCTGTGGCCGGCGCAATGATGACGGTTTCACCAGGGCGCAGTTTGGCTGTGTCGAGGCCGCCAAAGGCCACAGCGAGGGTCATCAGGGCACCTAGGTCTTCCATTTTGTATCCCAATTGTCCAAAAAGGATGTTCTCGTCGAGCACATGAACGTTCTCCACCGGAACCATCGCCAGCTCTGCGTATGTTCCGTCGCGCCAAGCATTGTCCCTTTCGAATTGTTAAGAATTGGTCAAGACTATTTGGCCCGCCCGAGAAGATCAAACGGTTCAAGGCAACGGAATCTTTTACATTTTAAAGAGCCAAGAGCCAGTTCTTGGTGAGGGGAGATGTTTGAGACAGAGGTACTCACATGATGCTACGACTCGCCCCCATCCCGCCATGAAATCCCAGCAAGAACGCCGCGCCATCAGCCTCCTGGTCCCGCGCTCGGATCATTGCGTCTACCAAGACCAGCTGACCGGGCTTCAGCCCAGGAGCGTCTGACGGCACGGCAACAAGGCGCCCGATGCATGAGGGCCCTGGGACGAAGGGTAATGGGTAGGCGTAGCCACGAGGATTGCCGTTTTGAAAGATTTCGTTGCTATAGCCGACGATGCTGGCTTGGAGAGGTCTGACAAGGGCAGTTCCCAGAGGGGGAGGCAACGAGGGGGAGGTTTTGGTGACGATGGTAGCTGGGGAAGAAGATGAATGGAATTGTAGAGCACGATAGGTTGGGGGAAGGGGTGTAGTGTGAATGTTGGTAGTGGACATGTTAACTTGTGTTGTTACGTCTGCAGTTTCTGTCTTGTTGTCCTTGGGTGGTGCCAGATATCTAAATGGAATTGGTTGACTGGTTGACATGGACTTTACTTGCTGCCAGTGAGAGGGATACTACAACTTTTATACTTACCTGCTGAAAGGAGGAAAGGTATGAGCTCATGGTGCGAGGAGACACGAGTTTTAACCCCGTACTGTTGTCCAGATATATCCAGCATGATATCATGGCAAGAAACCTGGTACTTTGCTAACATCCCACTAGATGAGATGTGTGAGTACACACACTGAATTATCTATGGTCCATCGAGGAATTAAATCGCTAAAGTCCGTGATATTCGAGAAGCTGCCGGGATCGGGAACTCCGAGCTGCCGGCTGTGTCTAGAGAGGCAGCGTTGAAGCCATTAACTCCGGCCGCTTCTAGTTTCTTGTAGCATCGTAGTATAGCAATCGAGTGTCCCTTTTGCCGTGAAGGCGAGTATTTGGAGTACGCCGTGGTGAAATTTGCATTGTAGGTTACAACAACCTCGACTGGTAGTCGACATTGTCGAGCCCGTTATGAAGATGGCAATACATAGGTTTCTCTTCTCTCTTATGGGCTTGGGACTATATATGGGAGAGAACATATCATTGAAAACAAAGATATGCTATGAAAATATGTCCAGTCATTGGACAAAGCTGATTTGCAAGCACACCTTTCATGGATGGTCGGTTCAAAAGACGGAAAGCTGTAGAGATATTCCGGCTGGCAAGTACAGCATACTGATCCATCGTTGTCCGTTCTCTTTAGTACTTGCCGCCATTCTTCATGCCATGAAATAGAATTTCCGGATTGAAGAGAAACTTAGTTGAGCCATCAATAAGTTCCCAGCCGCCTTAGAACACCACATCGGATTCTATTCCGCTGGTCTGCAACGCAGCCGCATACTCCTGGTCCAATTTTGCGTACATCTGTGGTAGTCTCAGTTAGTAATTTTTCAAACCACACGAGGTTTTCGCGAGGCCAATCCAATCCCGAGAATTATGGATGAAGATGTCCTGGCAAGAAACCTCCAAAGACCCCTCAGATGCTGAAATCAGCTGCAAGGGGTGAGAAGTCCGGGAAGATATAGCTTACAGCCAGTGTATCCGCCGTCGCCTGGTCTAGCCCGCTCTCACTGCTATTCACCGCAGTGGTTCCATTCAAAGGCTCATTCGCAAAGCGCAGCCGCGGCTCCTCCGTCTCTCCACAGTGGCTGATGGCCACGAAATAGTAGAGGTGACTGGTGATGTCGAGCACCCACCACGGGGCGCCCGCATTACACGCCGCATTCGCATAGCCTGTGCACACCTCGATCTCGGCAGCGTCATACCTCGTTCGCCAGCTTGGGCCCGGCTGCACCCAGTATTCGGGACTGGTATGTCTGAACTCCCGATTAATAGGAGGTAGACGCGGCACAACGTCAGCAAAATGGGTAACCCTATACCCAATCTCTGCCCTTCTGATGGCTGATGTAGCTCGCCAATGCTTCGTTGCCAACGCGAGGCGAGCCGTACGTGTACAAGTCCATTTCGTAGCCCATATCACGCAACCGCATGGCCAGGAGCGTACCGACGGCGGCGCCTAGGGAGTGGCCAGTTAGTGTGATCTTGTAGTTGGGAAAGAGTTTGGTAGCGGAGAAGAGTGTGGCGTTGACATTTCTGGCGATTTCCGAACAGGCAAAGAGAAAACCGAGATGCGCCCAGCAGCCGCGACACATGGTGGAGGGCTGGCGGGCCCAGACAACGTCGGCAAGCCAGTTGTGGAGAGATACGGAGCCGCGCACGGAGATGATGATTTCCTGTGTTGTGGAGTCGACGGCAATGAAGCCTAGGACGTCGGTTTCGATACCGCTGTGCTCGTGGTCAGTTGGCATGTCTCAGAGTAAAGGGATTGATCGGAGGGCGATGAGACGTATAAGTGAAGCTGCACTAACTGGAAGACAGAGTAGATCGTTGCATTACTGTGATTTCCAGCTGGACATATATCTCCTTTGCAGTAGACCGGCCTCCCAGCTACGGGGTCACAATAGGCTGCGCCAGCATATTGGGCAAACTTGGTCAAGTGAGCCAGATCCTCCGTGTTGACACCGACTGAGACCGAGTCTATAGAAGCGGAACGTCAGTTTATCTACTAACAAACGATATGATTTGGCTCATACCTCGCGGCTTGACAACATTGTCCTCATAGGGTGACGAGATCGTTCTGGAGACCGCAATGAGCAGAAGGGATAAACGAGAAACCTGCATCTTGCTCGTGTCCAGCAATGTTTACCTGATTGGGACAGCACGAGCCGAGGAATGGAGTTTCAAAAGCTGAGCGTGATGCGGCGATGCTTGCGCGACCTGAGCTCGAGGTCTCGCAGACAGAAGACAGAAGCGCTGCAGTCGGACTTACTGGAGGGGTCAAGTATATGAGCAGCTGGCTACATGAGTCTATACTGCGCTTTATATAATGTTCCAAGCAGACTGAAAGGGAGACAAGGTTAACTAAACTTCCTTTGGACCTTTCGACTGCCGAAGGGCGTTCAAAGCCAAAAGATTTTACCGAGAGGCTTATGAATGGCATGGCATCAACGACGTATTGCAGAGAGTATAGACTGAAACCTTGTGTTTGTGTCCACGAGAGAGGCTTCATTGCCTCCGTACACATCGAGATGAATATCACCTTCCTTGTGGACTACTTATTTGGGTTGTGAGGCTCGAAAGGTAGCGCCGAAACGAGAATCGCAGTGGTGTCAGACATTGTGTAGTCCGGCAAGACTTACTACTGCGTAATATCATGATAGCATATCCGTCTGAGCCTTCCAGTAATGGATCATTGTGACCGAGAAGTTCAGCTGTAACGTTTCCAGCGTGAGGTACAATGTATGCACCTGTGAACCGCAAGACCATGCAGACTCCCGACTTCAATGCAGGAACATATAACGATGTCCAATGAGTGCTCTGCTTTTGAAGAGAGTGCGTCAGATCGGGTCACTCGGCATCATGCCAGATCTGTGGTTGTTTGACGTCGTCGTCTTTGCAAGCACGCGAGGTATGACCCTCAGCGATTGTTGTAGCCTCGACCACCAGCATATCTTGTACAGTGACACGTAGCTCATGAGAAGGAGCACAAGTGTTTCGCTGGCACCTGAATACTGGAAGGAACTTAGCATGTGAAGTGTGGATGCTCGATTAAAATTCGATACTGAATGCCGCATACATCAGTAAGGCGGCGGTCATCAAAATCAGAGCAGTTCAAGATGGTTCATAGAGGCCATGGTATTAATGAATATATGATAATTAATACAAAAAGCATGCTCAGAGAATCGTTTTTCTTGTTGTCGTGCACCACCAAAAGCTCGCTTTCTCAGGTATAAACGCTCTCAGTAATAGAATTGACCTGCAACCCTGTCTCGGCCATATTAGCGTCCTTGAGGAAGTCCAATGACATGAATACAAGGTGTCCCTTCACTTTGTCCAACTTCTTACGAACGTCGACGGGATCTTGCATTCGGTCATAGATATGTCCTGCCTTCGTACCCTGCTTTGGGAGGAAATTGTCGTAGTCGTCAAACGTTTTGACTGTACAAGTTTCGTCAGCAACATTACATACTCAAGGTCTGGACATATAAAAAGGCCTACCGTGGTCGTCTGGGTCAGCATGGAACAATTGACGGAAGATAGTTGTGTTAGTCTGTGCCTGCTCGGTCCACGTGTCCCAAAGCTTGTCGCCCATGGGGTCCTCCACAAACTTGTAGCTCTCCGCTCCTTCGCCCTGGTCCCACGGATCATTCATTGTATTCTCACCGGGCGGTTTCGCGTTGACTTCGTCACCAGCATCATTAGGCTGCGGCGGCAACAGTCCCAAATGCTCACGCCACAGATACCTTCGTAGCGTAGCAGCGTGGTATCCAGCTTCGAATGGCTGACCGTCCATGGTACTTGGTATCCTGTGTGTGTCCTCCATCACTATACTCAGTTCGCTGTCGTGATAGCCCAGCTGGCTTCGATCATTCAAGTTCGAGGACCCGCACACCACGATGCGGTCGTCCACGATCAGCAGCTTGGCGTGAATGTATAGCTCCTCCTGGATCCAATGGTTAATCTCATCCTCTGGTTCGCCTTCCCAAACCTCGTCAACCACCCTGGTCGACCCGGCCATTGCACACGCCGCGACGCTGGCGGAGGACTTGGTCTCGTCTTGGCCACCCTGTCGTGCGGCTTCAAAGCGCCGCTTGACATCCGTCTGCTCCTCATCGGTGGTGGACTTGTGCTCGTCCTTCAAGTTGGCTTTTGCAACTTCCTTGGTGTGTTCGCCCTTGGACAGGAGCTTGGAGAGACTAAACTTGTGCTTCTGACCCATGTGGGTGTCCTTCCCACCTTCAACATCTTCCTCGGTGCCGTAAATCCCACTTCCCATAATCTCCTCGGCTTCGGCCCGCTGAATATCCTGGTACTTGAGGCCGGATTCCTCCTCTTGCTTGGTCATGCCAGGAGTCTTGTTGAGACGATCATATGATCGGAGGTTGAACACGAAGATGTGCTGCGTCGGGTCCACACCCTCTTTGCGCACCTGCTCAAAGATAGAGTGCTCGCCGCGGCAGAGCGATCGATACTGATAATCCATAATGGCTCGCGTTCCCGTGGCAGCGGGCAGACGCAAGTCACCTGCAAAGCCTGGGATCGCTGGGATCATAATAATGACGCGAAACTTGCGTCCCTCCTTGCCAGCCCGCACAACCGCTTCAACGATCGACCGTCCAATGGTGTTGGTGATTGGAGCCTGCTGGTCACCTGTCGCGGTAATGAAGAATTGGTTCTCGATGTAGACGAAATGTTCCGCCTTCCGGATAATCTCAGAGTACGCGTTCTGGATCGAGTGGTCCACCAACACGCCACTGGACCAATCGGCACTGGAACGGATGATTTGTGCGTGAATTGTTCCGCGGTCAGAAAGCTTTTTGGACTCCATGGGCGTGTACGGATGCACGACATAATCACCCACAGGATGCTTGGGTCGTTGCACTCCTACTAAATCTTCGTCCTCACCCTGCCGGCCGCGCAGCTCAAGCCAGTCGAAACGTTCGTCGCGCTTGTACTTGTCGCGCTTCACAAAATTCCATCGCAAGACGAAGTGTTCAGCTATATCATAAACGCAGGGTCCAATCACACCCATGGCCACATCGTGCCAAGGCATGCGCCCGTAGTCCGCTTTGCTGAGCTCGTTCGCCTTCCAGTCGTCGACCTTTTGGAAATCCATGACGCGGTTGTTGTTGAAGTCCTGTCCTGGCCAAATCTCATTCTGGATGCCCTCGGGATGCAGATCGGAGAGCTGGTGCTGGTGGTTGTCCCATCGGCCGAAACACAGATCCAAACCGCCGATGAAGGCCATCTCGTAGTCAATGACAATGAATTTTTCGTGATGTGCCCAGTAGAAAGTCATATCGGCGGCGTTTTCAAGCACATTGTGGTCCGGGTGTCTCATGATCTTGATGTTGCCAAAGCCTGGGCTTCCCTCGGGACAGAGAGCCTGCAGAGCATGCTTGGTATGAGCAGAGTTACAGGTGATGGCCGCCTCGACCTCACGATACACAATCACGTAAATCTTGACACCAGCCTCTGCCCGGCGCTTGAGCACCTGGTCAAGTCTCCACTCTTGGTTGTAGTAGGGTGGTCTACGTAGGAACAGCTCTGGCGAGAGCCACCAGTCCTCGATGTAAATGACCTCCTTTGCCTTCTCGAGAGCCTCTGACACGGCCCAGAAGTAGTCACGGCCGTCGACATACCACTTGATTAGGTTTCCGTCTCTCTCTGGGAAATAAGACTCAAAACGATGCTGCTCGCGGATCTTTTGGCGCTTCTCATCGGTGGCCTTCTCGTGTTCCTCATCGTGACGATGCTCGGGGTTGAACTGCAGTCTATTAACATCAAAGGAAGGGACTGGCCGTAAAGACGCCATCGTAGACCTACCAAGTTTGCAAACTTTCCAATTTGATGCCTGTGGTCAAGTCAGCATTCCTGCCATGATGTCCAAACGTGCGGGCAGCGTACTTTTTGTGTATCAAGCCCACCTTGAAGTTGTGAAGGTGTGTACCCTCAAGCTTATCCTTCAGCTCATGAAGCTTGCCGCTCTTCTTCTCTTCTCCCACGTTGGTTTGAGACATGGTGATAGGGTGCCGATCAAAAGACTGGGGGAAGCTGATCAGCTGAAGGAGCCAGGACTGAAGCGCGGCTGATGAGGGGGAATGGCCGGGTTTTGTGCAGGATATGATTGCAAACCCTGCCAAGGTTTGGAAATCAAGATCAAGTACGCGGTGACACAAAGTAAAGGCTGCGGCTATGTCGTGCTTAGGACAGGGGAGAGCTGATGTGTGATTTCGCCCGGGAGATTTTGCTTCCGTGAAGGAAGTGAGCAGGCAAAAAGGATAATGTCATACGGTCAGATTAGGTTCAGGGCTGGATGTGAAGCCAAGGAGCAAGACGTTTATCGAATAAAAAAATAAAAATAAAAAGAGGCGATTCCCAACGTGAGAAGACCCCGTAGAACGACGGGGTACCAATGCTGTAGATCTCACGATGGTATGGAAAGGCTCACATCCATGGCGGGGTCAAAGGTGGTGTGGGGCGTACCTACAGGTATGTAAAGTAACCTTCAAACCCAGGTTCCTGTAAAATGTACTGTACTTTGTGCCTAGCTAGCGACGTAAATGACGTCAAGAGGAACCCTGGTTCGGACGGATCCGCTTAGCAGGGACGGAGCGTTCGAGTGCTTGTGAGAGTTGTGTACGGATAACACGCCTACCGTTGATGGGCACCCAACCAACAACCACCGGCTATGATAGTTGCAGAGAACGGCTCACATCCAGTTGTCTTGGCGTTCGTCACTTTGGAACTGAAAGCTCCTTTGTAACCCTCACACATTGCGAGTTTCCCTGACGGCCTGGAAGACTTTACGTTTACAAATTTCCCCTCAAGTACCTCGTTCTTTTAAGACATCACCCTGTTCTTAGGTAACGAGCAAAGAATGATCATAGAAAGTGAGGCAGCCCACTCTCAAGGAAAGCAGGTCCGTCAGAACTGTCATGCTAAGTAGAGTATGCGACCTTCTTGGGAGCCGACATCCTTTGCTTTCATGACAAGCAAGTTGGCTTTGGTTGGGGTACTCGACGTACCACATGTCACATGCCGGTTGATTCCTCTCATGACTTTGGGCATTTGTTGCCAATTGGATTTGCAACTGATTGATTGGAATTATAGCACAATAGACATACAATCAAGAGGGAAAAATGCCAAAGTACTGAGTCACATAGTACGACTATTTGGGATTTTCTTGCCTGTATTAGATGCCAGGCAGGCATCCAAGGTGTTCAGTGAGTCAGTTTGGCTTCGTATGGGTGCATGAGTTAGGTAGTTTCCTATGGTACTTGTACCTAATTTTCAGGGGCGTCTTTGACTAACATTTATGCCACTTTGATTGTATGGCATAGTGCTAAGACCTTTACCCCTCATTCATTCGCAAAGTGGATGAATGTGGGGTGGGGGTTGGAGCAGCATGAACATGAGCAAAGGAAAGGGGTCCAGCCCATTGATGAAACTGTGGAGAGCTCTCCCAATTCGGGTCCATGCTCCATGCTCCATTCCACGCAGTCCATTCCCTCGACTTGTCAAGTGCCATGTGTCTGTAACGCGACGACTTGACCGCTTCTTGGTTGCCCTTTAAACCCTTTCTCTTTGACTACCTAGGTATTTACCTACTTACTCTTCTACTTCTACGATTGCCACTGCCACCGTAAAACCATCATCCTTTCCCACTTTCACTTCCATCACCACCACACCACCCAACATGGCCGACACATCCGTTCCCTACTTCGAGAACCCGGCGTTCAAGAAGTCCTTCGCCGACGTCCCAATCGATGCTGAGAACAAGATCTCCACCGCCGAATTCATCGAGGCTTGCCAGTCCCTGGTCCTCATCTTCGACTATCTCAAGGCTTCAGCCTTTTCCCCCGTCAAAAGCGACATCAGCGGCAACGTCACGGTATGTACCTTCGCTGCCCGACGCCCTCCCCTACTCCAGTACTAATAGACGCCTTTCTTCTCCCTTACAGAAAATCGAAACTCGCTTCAAGGAGGCTCCCGCCGAGTCTGTTACCCTGCAAGACCTGGTCAAGAATGAGCTTGCTTCCAAGAAACACGTTGCCACTGAGGGTCTGCTGTGGTTGACCCGGTACGTTCCACACCCCCAACCGGAGAAAATGCTTTGGACTTTCCTATTCCTGACTTTAGCCTTCCAATCAGTGGCCTTGACTTCATGTCCCAGGCCCTCAGCGCCAACTCAAAGACCCCGACCGAGGAGCTCTCGACCTCTTTTACCAACGCATACGGCGAGACCCTCAAGCCCCACCACAACTTCATCGTCAAGAAGATCTTCTCCACTGCCATGGGCTACTGCCCAAAGCGTGCCGACTTCTACAAGGAGGTCGGCAAGGACACTCCTCAAGAGAAGTTTGACCAGCAATTCCAGCCCTGGTTGGCTGCTCTCGACAAGATCGTTGGCATCCTCAAGCCCTTTGTCGATAGCAAGGACGCCAAGTGGTAGAGAAAGATAGAGAGAAAAAGAGAGAGTTTGGGATTAGTGAGAGGAACATACACGATATATGATGACAGACCGGATCATTGCAGCAGGGATCCGATGAGGTGCTGAGAAGGTTGTCCCTCCCCAATTTGACTCCGCGGTTGCAGAGCGGCCCAGCGCGAGAAAACGCAGAGGCTTTGGCGTCTATCTTAGAGGCAAGGCGTACAAAATGAAAGACTTTCAAAGACGTTCTGATTGGCGTGAGAGCGAATTGTCTGTAGTTGCCATCCCGTTGCTTTCTAAGCAGACTGCAGTAAGCAGACACTACATCAAGAGTTGTCTTTGCAAACGGGTGATATGGAAAGATTTAAAGCCACTTCTGCCCTGTGTCTCACGCTGGCCAACAGTCTCACAAAGAGACACGATCATTGGGCGAAGATTCTGGGGCCTTGGTTATTAGAGCCTTCTTTCACACTTGCTCTTCATTTTGCTAGTGTAAGATCCCAACTTGGCTTACGGTGTTATACCGATCTCATTACAGATCATAGTCCTTGTTCGCCACCCTCTCACATACCGTCTTCAGAGTCTTGCCGGCCCATATAAAGTCGTCCTTATCCAGATACACCTGCGCACTCAAGCGCGCCCAGAACCTGCCATCATGATAGTAGGTTGGAATGAAGGTCTGATACTCATCGACGAGCACCTTGGTCATCCAAGCCCATATCCTCTCAGCTTCGCTATGGGGTATTTTCGTATCACCATCCCTCACCTTCTTGCCCTGTTCAGCAGTGCTGTTCCCAGCGTCTTCCGTCTCGAGTGCATTGATAGGCGCAGCGTCTTCGACGTCTGCCGCCCTCGTCCTTTGGTCCTCTTCCTCAGCCACCTCTGCACCAGCCTCCTGCACCACAGCCAAGGGCATAGCAACATTGACCATCCCGCAATCCGCGAGAGTGTTCTCTTTATTCCGCATAACCCACGTGCCCAGCGCGTGGGCAACCTCTTCTCCGCCTGTATTTGCTAGGTCTCTGACATACGTCCTGATCCTCTCCTCACCACCAAGCACCGTCTTTCTCCACTCAAGGGCGTCCTTTACACATAAATAGGGGCTATTATCCAATGTCCCCACATACTCAAAATTGCTCACAAACGGGCTTTTCGAACTTGGAGGCAGCGGGTTGGCCCTTGTCTTGCTCGGATCTAACGGCACGTATCCATGGCTCGTGGGGACGGTACTCCGGATCAAATGCTGGTTCCGCAGGGGGACATAAAACACCGCGCATCCCCGAGGCACAAACAGCCACTTATGGCAGTTGCTCACAAGGAAATCTGGATCGAGCTCCGCCACATCAAGGGGAATCATCCCGACGGCTTGCGCCCCATCTACGAGCGACAGGATGCCGAGCTCACGGCACGCGGCCACCATCGCCTCGTAGGGGAAGCGCACGCCGGGGAGACTCGAGACAGTGTCGAAGACGGCCACGCGGGGACGCTTGCCTTCGGCTTTGGCTGCGGCGACCGTGGCGTGGAATTGAGCAAGGATGGCGGCGTCGGAGATGGGATAGGTGAGCTCGATGGCTCTGCCGTTCACTTGGCCATGCGTGGAGTCAGAGACGTAGGTGACCGTCTTGCCGCACGCGCCGTAAATGGTGGAGAAGAAAAGAATTTCATCGTTGCCGTCCTGGTTCCATGTCTCAGACAGCGCGCGTAACACGGTGTTTACACCGACGGTGGCATTGGGCACAAAGACGACCTCGTCGACATGGGGAGCGTTGATCAGCTCGGCGATGGCTTTGCGGTTGGTGTCGAGGAGATCCGGATAGGTGTAGCGGATGAACGGGTCAGGTGAGCGCTCGTGCAGAAGTTGGTAGTGGCGTAATCTTTCCGAGATGTACGAGGGAATAGTACCGAAGGAGGCATGGTTGAGGTTATGATAGGAAGGGTCGTGAAGGAATTGAGCTAGAACAGGTTTGCCGAAGGGGAGGGGGTAGCTGTGCTCTTGAGATGGTAAGACTGTATCGCCACTGGGGAAAGAGGACTTCGTATTACCCTCGTGTCGTCTCTGGGAAAGTTGCTTGTTCTGCTCGTTGTCGCCTTCGAACTTGTAAGAGCTTGTTGGAGCTCCCTCATCATCAACGACGGTCGACTGTGAGCTTGTCGCAGTCTTGGGCCGTACACTGATTTCGCTGAGACAAGAACCCATCTTGGTGTTTGAATTTCTCTACTCTCTTGAAGTTGTTGTCTTTAAGGTTATTGATCTGGTACGGGAATGAATCCGGACTCAGATTTCAGATTTGTCAAAGCCTAAGAAGAGAGAAAGCAGGTGAAAAAAGGCCAGACGAGCGAGGTAAGAGACGTCTCTATCCCAGTTCAAAGAACATCAATGGCTAACAAGAGTGAAAACAACGTGAGTGAGGGTGCTTGATATAAATCTGATAAAATCGAGAATCGAGATTGCCCGTTGCCCGGCCCCGGATCGGGGTTCTTTGAGTCAACCAACCCGTTTGGGGAGCCAGGGTATTGAGTCCCCGAAGCCGGCACGCGGCCGGACGTCATGGGCTTCCGGACGGTACGAACAAAACAGCTTAGGGCGCAGTGCGCAAAGGCGACTGAGCCAGGAGTCATGCCAGCTCGAGTGGGTGCTTTTCAACATATGCCTTATTGTTGTGACTGTTCGTCGGGCTGGCAGCTCCTGTAGAATTTGACACCCTACTCGCGAAGGCCCTTTTCCCTCCGGGAGCTCCCAAAATTGAAATGGAGCGCCGCATTTTGCTTCTCCTCCCCGAATTCGCCATGTCCTATCCCAATATCCCTTAATCGTTGACTATATGCCGACCTAGTCGTGGGGTAGCTCCAAAGTACAGGCGGGCACTCCCGTGTTCATCTCATCATGTTGATGAGATGACGGAATTGGATACCAGTGGTACCATACCGTTCGGCAGATCTTTAACCGATGGGATGAGATCATTGACCTTTTGATCAAGCCGTGAAAGAGTGTCTTGCTATTCCATGATGATAATAACTTATAGAAGATATTACGGGGCCATGTTCTTGTTAAATGAAAACAATCATGTGTATCTCAAAGACTACGAGCTTGCCTCCTTTCTCTTGTCGTCCACCTTGAAATCTGTCATCAGTCTTCAGCCATGAGATCTCATCTATACGTATTCATGTCCTCCTTGATAGGATGGACAGCCTCACAAACACCCCCTGGCTTCCCTACTAACCTCAATAGCACCTTTGCTACGACCGGCACCCATAATGTCCGCATAGACACAGGCACATACGGGCCTCCGGTGGAAGAGTTTCACTACTACTATGACCAGTGGCCCATTGGTCTGGCCGTTTCGAAGACTGGTCGTGTCTTCACCTGCTATACGCGAGGTACATATGCATACACGCTTGGCGAGGTGGTGAACCAAACTTCTGAAGTACCTTATCCATCCCTCGAGATGAACACGCCTCCAGGTGGACTGTCAACAGAAATCAACGGTGTGGCCTTTGGAAGCACGGATCAGACGCATTTTGTATCCGTCCAGGCGTTGTATGTCACACCAGATGATACGCTCTGGGTACTCGACACGGGCCGACCAACGGTGAACCAAACAGGGAAGATTAGCATGCCATATGCTGCTCCCGGAGGACCAAAACTGATCGCGATGGACTTGTCTACGAATTCGGTTTCCAAAACATACACACTACCGTCGGACGTACACTATCCAGACAGCTATATGAACGATCTACGATTCGACATGCGGGCCAATGCGACCGCGTCGGGAGGAGGTATCGCGTACATTGTGGACAGCAGCAATGATGGAAGGCCAGGGTTTATCATGATTGATCTGGGAACGGGCGAGAGTTGGAGACAATTAGACCAGCATCCCAGCACACTCAAGGTGAGCGAGGATGTGCCAAGCTACAACGGCATTCCGTCCTACTTCCGCCAGCATGGGCATCCATTAGACTTTCAACCGGAAGGGCTTGATGGAATTGAAATGGACCAATATGGACAGGTACGTGAACGGCTTCATGGCAGAGAAGAGGGAGGATCGGCGTGCGAACTGTGGTTGCTTCCAGTTTGCTAATTATATCTTACAGACCATGTATTTTTCCGCGCTTACTACGGATTACCTGTACTCGATCGAGACCAAGTATCTCAGAACCAACCCCAGTACAGACCCGCTCGCCAACAAGCTCGCCTATGACAACGTGAAGAACCTCGGGCAACGAGGCGGCAATGCTAATGGCTTTGCTGGAGACTCTCTTGGGAATGTTTACATGCTCATGCCAGAGCACAACGCCATTTACATATACAAGTATGTCCCTCTAAACACTTTGTACCTGCAGATCATCTCAGTGACTAAAGCATCAATTTCAGTTACACTACACGTCTTGCACTGCCATATGTCCGAGATCCGCGCATTATATGGCCCGACAGCGCAAATGTCGGTTGGGATGGCTATATCTATTTCAACATCAACCAATTACCCTACCAAGCTGATTGGAATAATGGTGTAGAGGGTCGAATACACCCGGGTCTAATTCTGAGATCGAAAATGCCAGACGGGGCGGTCAAAAACACCTTGCTCATGTAAGCCGTACATTCATTCTCGACCGACGGCACGATTGCTGTCATTTTTGCGTCTGAGATCGAAGGGACTGGATCGTTTGTTCATTTTAATGCACAAGTCTCCCAGCCAAGATCCTGCCGTCGTGTGAAATAGTCAGAACTTCACGTACGGAGAGCGGGGCACGTTGCTCAACAGTGACAGCCGTGGTGGGAGAGCCGAGGAACATGACGTGTAATAAATAAAAATTAAAAACCCTCGGATATTGATCAAAAAGTCCACCCACAGAACTCTCAATAATGCTAACGAGCGTACCGGATATCGAGAGCATCTGCTTCAACTTTTACCTGACTCAGTGCATATACGAAGTACTTCAGCTGTGAGTCTGTAAGATTGTGTCTGTGTTGACTACGATTTGCGTTTGATGGTTGCGGTGTGACACATTCGACGAGTGGACTACATTGTCAAATTCCCTTTTGTTAAAGCTTTACGAGAATGTGCACACATTCTGGTCATATATATATATATATATGAATCTTGACACGCAGCATTTTTCCCAGTATATGTATAAGCCGCCATTATTACGGACTGTCACCCATTCATTGTCATGCAAGGTCTTGTGTCAATATTTGGCTAATTTGTCATATGGGTTTGCGGGCCGAACTGCAGTGGCTCAATTCGTGCCGTGGTACGCCTGGCTAAGTTTCCCTTCCCCCTTGCGCTGCCCAGGCCAAGACCCTCTCGGTTGAGCTCATCCAGCGCTGTAGCTAAGCCTAATGGGGCCACATACACCGGTTGGTCTTATATTGGGGGCAACCCCAGATCAGCGTGTCCTGGTTTGCGGACATGATCTTCATCCGTTCGGGATCCTAGGAAACCTTATATTACCGCAAGAAACGGGATGAACGTCTGGTTCTGGCAAGGATCAAGAGCTTGCCCATAGGCCTAATTAAAATGCGCAACTTCGTGCTAGACACTGTACTAAGGATTGAATTACCTTGCTGACGGTGTCCACTGCCCAGCTTGCCAACGTGAACGTTATTGTGCAGGTGACTAACTATGTCATATTGCAGAAGAGGCTATGTATAATAAGGTTGCCGAGCGCTCTTCTCGTGCTTCTCACGATGCGGGCTTTACCTTTGTATTTTTCACTACTCCAAGTTACTCCAAGGTGAAATTCACCCCCCCTCCCTCTCCATCATGCAGACCTCCCTTCCACTTTGGCTGGCATCAGCTTTGGTGCTTGCTGCTCCGTCCACGGCCCAGAGCGCCGACTGGTCCACAGCATATTCGAAAGCAACCGCTGCCCTGGCCAAACTCGCCCTTCAAGACAAGGTTGATATAGTCACAGGCATAGGATGGGGTAACGGACCATGCGTCGGAAACACAAAAGCCATTGCCTCCATTGCGTACCCAGAATTATGTCTCCAAGACTCGCCTTTAGGCATTCGCTATGGCACGAATGCCACGGCCTTTACCCCAGGTATACAGGCAGCTGCCACATGGGATATTGATCTGATTCGCCAGAGGGGCGAGTATCTCGGGGCTGAAGCCAAGGGCGCTGGCGTTCACAACCTGTTGGGACCTGTTGCTGGTCCACTAGGGTAAATTCCCAGAGTCTTTACTACACAACGGAGAGCTACAAGTTAACAAAATCCCTCACAGGAAGAATGCCCTGGGCGGGAGAAATTGGGAAGGCTTTGGCCCGGACCCGTACCTCACTGGCATTGCTATGGCGGAGACAATCATCGGTATGCAGAGCAGCGGCGTCCAAGCCACGGCAAAGCATTACATCTTGAACGAGCAAGAAAAGAACCGGGAGACCATGTCTGGCACGGTGGATGACCGCAGCATGCACGAGTTGTACCTGTGGCCTTTTGCCGACGCTGTGCACAGTGGTGTGGCTGCCGTCATGTGTTCCTACAACAAGATCAACGGAACATGGGCGTGCGAAAACGAAGGAACCCTCAACAACCTCCTCAAGACGGAGTTGGGCTTCAAGGGCTTCGTGATGAGTGACTGGAATGCCCAGCACTCGACCGTGCAGTCTGCCGTCACAGGGTTGGACATGACGATGCCGGGAACAGACTTCAATGGTGGCAGCATATATTGGGGAGCGAACTTGACCAGTGCCATCAACAGTGGACAAGTGCCGCAAAGTCGGATTGATGATATGGTCACTAGGATTTTGGCGGCTTGGTATCTTGTAGGACAGGATACCGGATACCCTGCCATCGACATCGGTGCCAGTGTCCAAGCCAACCACGGCGAGAATGTGCGAGCTATTGCCAGGGACGGAATCGTGCTGCTAAAGAACACCGACTCAATCCTGCCTCTGCAAAAGCCGGCGAAAATCGCCCTTGTTGGCTCCGCTGCTGTGGTGAACCCACAGGGCGCGAACGCCTGTACAGATCGAGGTTGCAATACTGGAGCTCTCGGAATGGGCTGGGGTAGTGGAACGGCGGAGTATCCCTACTTCGTTGCTCCCTACGATGCTTTGAAGACTAAGACAGCAGCAGACGGCACCCAGCTCAGCCTCAGCAGCAGCGACAGCACCAGTGGGGTTGCAAGTGCAGTGTCCGGGGCTGACGCCGCGATCGTGGTGATCACCTCTGATGCTGGGGAGGAATATATCACCGTCGAGGGCAACGTTGGGGACCGCAACAGCCTGGATCCATGGCACAACGGCAACCAGCTTGTCGAAGCTGTTGCACAAGCCAACAACAACACCATTGTCGTGGTGCAGACCGTTGGCCCCATCATACTGGAGTCGATCTTGGCCCTTCCTGGGGTGAAGGCCGTCGTTTGGGCTGGGCTTGGCAGCCAGGAGAACGGCAACGCTCTTGTGGATATCTTGTATGGATCGACGAGTCCTTCCGGCAAGCTGCCGTACACAATCGCAAAGGCGACCTCAGACTACCCCTCGACGATCGTGAGTGGGGATGACAACTTTGCGGAAGGGTTATACGTCGACTACCGCCACTTCGACGAAGCCGACATCACTCCTCGATATGAATTCGGCTTCGGGCTATGTAAGTTCTCTGATATTGGCACAATTCAGCAGGTTCATTTTTGCTCACATTCATCTCCTCAGCCTACTCCAACTTCACCTATGCTGCTCTCTCCATCGAATCAACGGCGACGTCCGGCCCAGCCACAGGGGACATAGGCCCCGGTGGCCGGACAGACCTGTTCGACACGGTTGGCACTGTCACAGCTACTATCACAAACAGCGGCTCAGTGACTGCGGCCGAGGTCGCACAGCTGTATATTAGCCTGCCAGCAGGCGCACCCGCCGGGCCACCTAGGCAGCTTCGCGGATTTGACAAGCTCTCGCTCGCGCCCGGCGCAAGCGGTACTGTTACATTCAACCTGCGCAAGAGAGACCTGAGCTACTGGGATGTCGCGAGCCAGAACTGGATCGTTCCACAGGGCAGCTTTGCTGTTGCAGTCGGCGCGTCGAGCCGAGACTTCAGGTTGACTGGCAATCTGACAGCTTCATGAGCAATTCTTGGATTCTCAGACTAACGGGCAGCTCGGAATGAACCATAGAATGTTGTTGCCTTGACACAATTTAGTATGATCTATCATAGCTAGAGTATATACAGCTTGATTGAACGCTCACAGTGCGTCTTCAAGGCAGTGATTTGCTTCCAATTATGTCCCTCAGTCCCTCCTGTAACCAGTTTGGCCAACCTCTCAACGTACTGATGAACGTTAAACGCGGAGGGAGACAAAGTTGCCCACCTCTGCCGCTAAAGATCTGGTTCAAGACGGGTGTTGACACATCGGAGATTTTGAGCATAGGTTGCGTCCTCTCGATCCTGTCAGCGTATGGCTCGGTCATGGCGGTTCGCACAAAATCCGGATGCACCACCGTCGTGGCGATTCCCGGCGCTTTGTAGACATGCTTGATCTCGCACCCCAGACCCTCGTGGAAAGCTAGGGCCCCAGCCTTGGTGGCGCTGTACTCAATCGAGGTCGCGAGAGCCACGAAACTGGCCAGACTGGCAATTGTGACAACGTGGCCCTTGTTATTCTTGATCATGGCGGGAAGGAACTGCTTCACGGTGAACCACATGGCCATGAGATTCACCCCCATGACCTTGCGCAAGTCGTTCTCCGGGATCTCGAGGATGCTGTTGGACTTTGCGACTCCGGCGTTGTTGATCAGGATAGAGGGGTCACCGCCCAGCTTTGCTCGCACGGCATCAGCCGTCTCTGCCACGGCACTGAGTGAAGTGACGTCGCATTTGAAGTAGAAGGCCTTCGAATTGGATTTGAGACTTGGGGGAGGGTCCTGTATGTCGAGAACAGCGACGCGCACGCCCTTTGCAGTGAGCCCCTCGACCAACGACAGTCCAATCCCAGCGCAGCCTCCCGTTACGACCGCGATCTCGTTTGGCCAGTCCCATTTTCCACCAGGTGGGGAGGAAGACACACGCCAATTATTCGTGGCCAAGGCGTTCAAGCCCGCATTGAGGGTTCTGACTACGCCAAGGCCGACGAGGGTCTGAAGAATCGGCTTGACGATTGTCGGCCATGTTGTTCGCGTGAAGTCGGCGCCAAGATATTGTTCCAGCAGCTCCGGAGGTGCGTACAGCAATGCGGCCAGGAGGGAAACGGGGGTCAGGCGTTTGACGATACTGGAAACGGCCATTTCGACTATAGTCTATCGGCGGAACTCGCACCCGTGATAGTATTCTTGATTTGGAATGGGAGTGGATAAGGTGTTATATCAATATAGTTCACAACGCTTGAAGAGGAAGACGGAGCAAATGGAGTTTGCTTCTGAAAAAGGCATGACGTTGTCGTGGCCCACTTGGCAGGTGGGCGAAAACGGCAAGGTGATGCGAGCATGCGAGCCGCGGCGCCGCGGCTCGAATTCCGAGAATCATATGCTTGGGAATTCGGGGTTGCTCTAATAGTAGCCTCGTTTCAATGCATTTTCACCTGTTAAGAATAAGGATGGAAGCTTCCAAAAAGCCATCTGGGAACGTAGACTCTCGACGCAGCTTGAAGCGGAATCGTGACAAGGGTGGTCCCTGTCAGGCTTGTGGACATATCAGATAGGAACTAGAACGAAAACGAGCGCGAGCCGAGGCATGATTGTGCGCAGAGCGCCATCACCGCTGAAGCTCTGCGAAGATCACTCTGCGAAGATCAATTCACTAGTCTTCTTTCTCGCCAATCTCTGCCTGCCTTGAATTAACACTGCGCCGGCTTGTTTGATTCTGAGAATGGCCTTGTCAAGTCAGAAGTTCAGGGTGGGCTCTCAGACCGGATCGGAGTGATTTTATGGATTATTGTCCAACGAGTCCCACCGCTCAGAACAGATCGGATACTTGTAAAGCAAGACCTGATCTGACTTGCACACCGGATTACATCAGCTCGAATGTAGCAGTCGGTCATAGAATTTCACAGTATCAAATTCGGAAAATGCGATCAAAGACAGGGTGGCGGAGCCGTAAGAGAGCTCGGGCTCGTGGTTGTTATTTGAAGACTACAGGTGTGAAGTCTTGAAGGGCGATCTGTACGGATAGGGAGCGCGCCATATAGGCGCTGGACTATAATTCCAATTCCAATCCTGTCTCAGACGCGGCCGGAGGAGCATCGCTGACAGACTGGACGAAGAGGTACTGTGATTGGCGTCCATAAACCCATTCCCACGTCTGCGTCTCTTCACTCCAATACACATCCTCCTCCTGAGGGAACAAGACGGTCGTGTTCTTTTCCGGGATGTAGTGCTCTGCATACAGCTCGATGCTGTAATACGTATTCTTCAGCAAAGGCAGGTCTCCGAGAAACGGCACCTCATCCTGTAGGTTGGTCATTCCTGTAATACACGGTCAGTTGGGCCATCTTCTGACAATACACTGTAGCGAGAACATACCTATGACAGTACCAGCGCTGTGACCAAACTCCCCAGTGGCATGGCAATAGATCTTGCCTTCGATATCCTCCTTCTCCATTTGAGCGCGGATGTTTCTGAGAATCTCGTTTCCTGTCAGGCCAATCTTCATGTGCTCTCTCGTCATATCTTGCAAGCGATTGGCCTTCCTCAACCCCTCAAGCACACTCTTTGGAATGTCAGACTCAGTCTCTCCGGGAGCCAGAATATAGCCTAGATGCTGTGTATCAGTGTTGAGCCCCAATGCTGTGACGCCGAAATCGCAATGAATAATGTCGCCGTGGCGGATTAGGTGTGCTGGCGCGTTTGGCTCATCCATGAGCTTCATCTGCCCCTGGCTGATTGATGTAGAGCACATGCTACAGTCGTTCTCCGTCATGATGGACACGCTGGGTTGGAACCAAGTGGTATAATTCAGGGCTTGGATCTTCTCTCTCATCCACCACTCCACATCCTGCGCAGTCGTCACGCCGGGCTCGATGACCTTGCTGCTGAAAGCCTCCTCGATGATCGCCCAGGCTGTCTCCATCATCTTGTGATACCAGTCGAGTCGATCATCTACCATGGTCGCGACGACTTCCACCGCAACCATGGGTTCGAGCACAAACTTGTCGGCCCATTCCTCGCCGAGAGCCGCCTCGATGGCATCTCGCTCGCCAGCATGAAGGCCGCCGGAGAAGGCAAGTTCTGAGTGGGTGTTTAGTGCAATGCTCTGCGGCTGTTGCTCCGCGAGGATAGACTTGAGCTCGGACCAGACCAAAGGCGTGTTGTCGATCCATGAAAAGGCTGAGGGTGAACCATTTGTGGCGTTGGCAAGGAAGAGCTGCGTGGTACGCCGGCGAGCAGAGAACTGTTCCCAGTCTTTCAGTGCCCAAAAGACGGTGTCCTCAGCGTACTCACGCTGGCTTATCTGTGATGGTCGGTCAGTGTGACAGTACCTAAGCGCCATGTCCACCTGTTGAGCCCTTAACGAGGCTCTGTCTAGAGCAAGGTAAGACGTACCAGCCATGCATCAACGTTATACTTGCGTAGAATCTCCGGGATCAGAGCCTTGCGCTTTTTCGTCCAGCCATCGACGATGTCTGCCTGTTCCCGCAAAGGAGGGAGGGTCTGAAATTGAGGGTTTTTGGATGCATCGGCAGAGCTACCGGCAACGACAGGTGCCCCCAACGCGAGGACCAAGCCCACCACGGTGTAGAGACTTGTGACGGATGCCTTCATCTTGATTAACTTTTCCTTGCACCTGCCTCCCGAAAATGGCATATAAGAGAATGTTTCTAATTTGTCAATTGACTGAAATGGACGTTGATTTAGGGTTATCGTAGAATCAGGGATCCATTTTCCGGCATCATGTCATCCAATGACATCCTTGTTGGACCTGCCCTTTTGGGCAGACAGGCAGGGGACCGAGCGATACAGGACTTATAGTCGGAATGTCAGCTACAGCGGATCGCTGGGAAGTTTGAAAGTCGTATGAGGGAGGAATATTCAATGATAGGGAAACTCCCAACTACTAATTATCGTGTGTGTATGCGCCTCTGTGTCGTTATCTATGCTCCCTCATCCCTTTTTACAAGGTTGCAGGTGCCCTGGATATTGAGCCATGTACAGGTCTACTGAATCTTTGAAATGCGTTGAGCTAGATTATCAATTGCAAAATCATACAAAGCATTGGATCTCAACTGTCTGCTCTTCCTCTACGTTCATTCGTTGTGCATTGGCATTTTGGTTAATGGTGTCTCTTTTCAGACTTCCCCTTCCCCCTTATTCCGTGACACTCATTCTCAGTCCCTCAATTGTGGCTCTGTAGTCTCAGTAGGAAGAAGCTGCTCTGCCTGTGGGAGCGAGCCGTGGAAGAACTGGCAGCATGCTATGAGATCCAACCGCATTCTACCAGGATTCGAGCCCTGCGCAATCTTGACTCACTTGACAGTATGCTTACTACAATGCCTGTGATTTGTAATTTCATTACTTGAAGTCTTTTCCATTGATATGCGACTATTACAAGAATTGTGGCCGGAAAAACTTGGACATGTGCTGGCGTGCACACTGAGGAGCCCCGGTGCCTTATGCATCTAACTGGGTAGACTACGAATTGAGGGCGTCATGACTCCGAGGAGACATTGCCCAGGAACTTCGATATAGTATTGAAGGTGGTATAAGCAGCCTCCTAGTCGAAATTATCAGGCCCACAGGCTGTGAGCCGAAGCCTGGGCTAGCTCCTCAATCGCCGATGTTTCTCATGAGCGAGAGACAGCGATTACTCACCTGGACCAACCGGTATATGAACGAATTTGATATAGGCTCTTGGACTTCCAGGCACCTGAGCCCACGCTCTGAGAGAAAAGCTTTCCCTGTAAAACGGTACATACCTGCATTTGCAGGTAGTCGCAATCCTCATCCATGGCCGGTTCGTTGTCTAATAAGTGTCTCCATGATCGAGGATCGTCTTCATTAGCGGAATATCTATTTGGGTACAAGCCGCACTTCCTCCACGATCAGTGCGAGAGAAATCACGCTCTGTTATAATTGGTGGTAATGTTCGTGCAAGTGCGCACAAGGACAATGTTCTATCGATCATTATCTATAGATATGCTACAAGTCCAAACAAACTCCGTCTACCATCATTGCTGACGGCAAAATAGTTATCACAACGAGGCTGCCATCTCAGATTCCGCCTTTTTTCTCCAAGGCTTGCCTCACACAACTTATTGTCGTCCATCAATTTTTCCTTGAAGTTGAAGAGCCTGGAGAAAGGAGCTCGTGGCGACGACTACCTGGGCAGTATTTCATTACAAAGCATAGCAAATTAACGGAAAGGGAGGCATAATCGATAACAGTCTTACAAGTAGACTTCGAGGCATTATGATACTAGTCAGGTGTCTGTAGATAGAATCTTGATTTCGAGTTCATGGTGCCATTTCTCCCGTTAAATGAGCATTCTACCTCCCGACAGGTCTCTCCAAAGGCCACAAGGTGGTGGCTGCTCGACAACGCAGGCCAGTCAAGTTTGAACCCTTGAACTCAGATAGGAGGTTCCGTTACAAACTAAGACTATAACAGCTGAATCAACTTCGACTTCTAGTACTGTTAGATATTGTTCAAATCCCAGGCACAGGTACAGCAAGCTCATGTTACGGTATTGGGCATAAATCCGATCCAAGCGTCATGCCGCAATCCCTCAGTCGAAGATTCATAGAACACAACGAAACGTCTTTTGAGGCATATTCTGCATACTTGAGCGCAGGCATCACAATTTGTCACAACCCCACGAGCGGGGCGTTGTCAGGTCCCGATACCCAGCAAAGATCCGGCAATCCCTCTCTTTTGGATCAAATCATGTTCAGCACACTGAGTATACCATCGAGCATATCACGCTGCACCGCTTGAACGTTTGTGACAACCACGATTCGACGTGTAGGTGCTGCTGGAACTCTCACTCCTAACCATGGATGTAATGATGAGAACGTCTGCTGGTACTTAGACAAGCAAAGCCCTTGAAATAAAGACGACTGACTCATTCGACTGGGTCGAGCGTGCATGAAGTCAAAACTTCCTTTGAAAATGAAAAAAAAAGCGTCTCATGACCAAAACATGCGTGAATTCCTTCGTCAAAGTGTACTCCCAACTGCTTCCGTTAAGATTCAGTTTCATGCCTTGAAGTTATTTAAGTGGGTGGGTCCTCGGGAATCGTTAGCTTTTCTCTCAGGCTCTGCCAAGGATTTTCCCCATGGGCAGAGCTGGCGAGGACCTAGCAAAAAGACCGCGGCCCCTAATAAAGACACTTGAATCTCAAGAAGAATGTGTGGGTCCAGTGTGGAGTCAATCCGTCGCTCCCGTGTTCCCCACAGCCTCCAAAGTCTGGGGAAGCGGGGCAAAAGGGGACCCACTGTGAGACACAAGTGCCGTGCTAAAAAGGGAAAGAGGTCGCTCGCCACAGTGTTTGGGTCGGAACCGTGGTGGTGAATTGAGTAAGGAAAGAAGAACAAGAAATCAATCCAAAAAGAGAAGCAAGATAAAGAGGAAGAGAAAGAGAAAGAAGTGAAAGAAGGAACATCCACACTCTATACTACACAGGCCCACCTTCAAATAACACGGGCATCGACCGCATAAAGTACAAAACGGAAGAGCCTTGTCTCAAGAGCAGCACCACCATCAGGCCACTCCTTACCGCACCCCTCCGATCGCTGAATGATGCACACAAACATGCAGACAAGGAAAAACAACAGCACGACTTGACCGCTGGCGTGGCCTGACATGGCACGTAATCTCATGCATCCCCTGGCACGGGCATTTGTCTTTTGCGTGATTGGCTCCGAACCCACACCGTAACCCCGCTCGAACAGTCTGGGGAAAGGAAAGGATGAGACCCTTTAGTCCCTTGTAAAGTACCTAAAGGGTGGTGGTGTGTCGCTCAAATAGCCAGGGCTAAGGCGATCGACGGTGCGGCGTCTGGCAAACACGACGACAACTGTGACGGGTTGGGTATAGACTGACTGGACTGCACCTGAGTGGCCACCCCTCCCCTCCCGCAAACCCGTGCGGCACATCCCCCCAGGAATGACAGAAGGGTCAGGTGGTACGAACCTGGGGATGGCCACCTACCTAGGTAAGGCAAGGTAGTCTCTGTTCCGTATAGAGCCAAGTTGATTCGAAACAGAGCATGAGCATGAGGGAGGACTAGTATGACGAAAGGTCACTGTTTGGTTGTAATAAAAGGGACCTTTGTCCCGCATTGCTATGCTGCTCTAATCAACATGAACAATTTCTCATCTACACTTTACTTGCATTCAAGTTTAGAGAGGCATTAGAAGATTAGAAGACAGCTTAGACCAGAGAGCAGAGCCGTTGTTCGATAACAAGCAAGGCAAGTCACTCGATCCTCCCTCCTACCTCCTCCAAACCCCCCCAGTGAACACCTTGACCTAGCATCCATCCCATCTGCACCTTGTCCATCCCCGTCCTCGACCCGTCCTCCCTCGCTCTCTCCTCTCTCCATCTGCTTCAACTTGTTACATCTATTTACCTGCAAAAACATCAATAAAAAGGTCCATTCAGTTTCTAACCTTCAAGAACACAGCCTTCACCAATCCACAAACAATCAGACCAATCTCCACTCTTGAAATCATTCAACATGCCCGTCAGAATCCCCCGTGCCCGCTCCTCCGAGGTTCTCTGCTTCGGCGTCGGTGGCATCGCTGCCTTTGCTCCTCTCTACATGATGATGCCCGGTGCCACCGAGCGTGTGGCCTCTCAGACTGCTCGCTGGGCTCCTAGATGGTATGTTTTTTTTTCGATCTTCCCTTTTTTTCCTTCTTTCGTCTCCCAATCATATCTTGACCTGAAATCATCAATGCCTCATTCTACATCATCAATCATTCCCCGTTTCCTTCATCGTCAATTCTAACAAAATCATTCAAAAAAATAAAGGGAGCGTAACATCAACTTCTTCGTCTCCCCCGTGGAGCGTGGCACACAATTCATCACCCCACCCGTCGAGCGCACCGTCAAGCGCATCGAAGCCAAACTGCCCCTTGAGAAGGCCGCCGTCGGTGTCGACCGCCGCATCAAGAAGGGCCTGGACCGCGCTGGCTGGGCTGCCGCTATCAAGAAGGACTAAAGACTTTCCAAACAAAAAGTCTTCTTTTCCCTTATCAAATCAAATATTCTCGGAAGCGTGTTGGGAACCTGGGAACGGATGGGAGTTTTTGCTACCGACCCTTTGGGGGATGTCGGAGGGGTGGGGAGGAGCATGGACAAATTATCTGACGAATTGAGGGTATGGGAATGGCAAATAGGGAATGGAAATGGGACACAAACTTGTGATGGGATTATGATTTGGGAAATGGGATCATGGGCACCCTGAAGGAAGGGTTTTGACCAGTTTGCTTTGCCCTTGGGCTTGATGTTCAAAGGCTCACACAACTTGGCATCCATCATTACTTGTACTTACAACATAGCACAAGAGTGCTCCTGAAATGAGTATGAGAATCACTTCAATTGACTGAGGCATGACTCAAGTCACAGGATGTGTTGATTGATACCGTACTGCTTCTGCCACTCGTCTCTTACATAGGTATATCCAAATGCTGTCTTTGCTCTGAGGCATTCCGAGGCCCACTCCTTCCACAGCTCCCACAGCTCCAACAAATACATCTGGGCCTTCGCCGGTATGGCATGGCACTCGCAGCCTAGTTCGTCTGCGCAACATCTCACACGATTTAGTTGCAGGCACCAGACAGGTGACGTCAGCCATGAGAACGGCAAGTTTTCAACATCGATATGAATCAAGGCCAATGACAGGCCCACATGTTGTGATACCATTACCTTCCTTCTAATCACAAGAGCTCTGTCGAGATCTCTTCCACTAGCTAAACTAGTCCACCCTGTCAACTAACCATGCAAGACCAACCAAGCAACCGACTACCATCTGTCCGACCACTTTGGACCATCTTCAACAGTACAGTACAGAAAGAAACCGACAGCCAACCTCCCAAAGAATTCAACATGCATATCAGGTATAACTTCCCTCCCAATAAATCAAGTCACAGCTTGGATCTTGCATCCTGACTGAAACAACAATCAACACCAAACACCGACAAACTCCGATAGAAACAACCGCTAAATTTCAATGCTGGAAGGAGTCACATAGCTGGCCAGATCGCATGCTTGGGATCCAGAGTTCCGCCGTGCATAAACGCCCCAAGCAAGCGGTAGAATACTACGGCAAAAGCTTTGTCGGTCAAAAGGCCGCAGTCTGGTCACTTCCAGACCTGTGGCCTGGAGCAAGAAAAAAAACTCGCCACCTCTTTTCAGTCTCCTGAGTCAATCAGATATAACACCAAAATTAACAACAAAAAAGTTTTATGAACAACAACAAATGCCGCAGGATCCCCCATACGCCGTTGTGAAAATATCCCCGTCTCTCAAGACACGGAAAAGGCTATCCTCGCCTATCTGGGGGCGGGAGCCCTACGACAGCCGTCAGAAACAAAAGGCGCAATTTTGAAACCAGACGCAAATCGAGGGTGATGGACGAACTCACACACCGCCTCCCATAAACGCAGCTAGATCGTCAAGCTCAAGCAATTGGCGTTCAAACGCAGCACAGAGCTCAGTCGGCGTCATGTCCACCGTCCCAGCACTCTCCTTGTTGAGTGTGGCAGACTCGCTCGAGACGCCGCCAGCGTTGGACCCGTTGGAGGCAGGCTCTGGGGATTCGACTTTAACGTCCTGAGGGCCCGTTGGAGGGGATAAAGCAGTATGCGTGACCTGACCAGCAGAGTTGCCGTTGATCGTAGTCACACCTGATGGGCGCGGCCGTGGTGGCTCACTGCTGCGGTGATCCATTGAGGCGGTCGGTGCAGCCTGCGAGGTGCCCTGGGGGGTGCTTGAGCGAACCTCCTGAGTAATGGGTTGTGGTGCCGACTGAGGCTGTGGCTGGGAAACACCATGAGCAGGCGTCTGCTCGTAGTCCATGTGTTCGTCTCGAGCGTCGACCTGGCTCATCCGATCGTCTTTGGCCGAGGGGGAGCGCTGGATTTGCATACGGTCCTCGCTAATACGCTCGGTCTCTTCGCCGAAATTGGCGTCCTGCAGAACTCGACTCATAACACTAAGATGGCGGTGCCAGGGAACAACAAGGTGCCAGGATTCAGAACCCTCCTTCATTAACGCAAGACATTTGTCGACCATTGTGTTAATGGAGTCGTGGGTATGAGGAGGCGACAATCCTTTCAAAGCCAGATACGCGACGGTCGATCCGGCTGTAAAGCCAGAGAATAGCATGAAGATCGGGAGGCAGCACACCATATTAGGTTCAGTGGCGCTCTGGAGGGCCGTGAGCATGCTGATGATGCTGTGCGAGGACTCCAGGATATGCTCGACGGATTGAATCTGGCTTTGTGCCGACATACGCCAGCCATCCATGGTGAAGCCCTCGGAGGTGACAACCTGCAGGATCCGCCGGCGGTTGATAAAGATAATAGCACAGTGGAGCAGCATGTGGATCATGGCGAAGGTGAGGCCACTTCCCATGGTGATATGCAGATCCATCTGGCCATTGCGCTCTGCAAAATGGTGAGGCAGGTTGGCCCGGACTTGAGCGACCTTAGCTTCAAGGATCTGGCATTGCTCTTCGCTAAAAGTGGCCAGCGTTGAAGTCGTCATCATTTCCACAACCATACGCCAGGCTTCCGTTGCCAAGACGATGTGACCAAATTCGCCAATGGGAGCCAGCATGGCTGGATTGGAGCAGCCAGAAGGTGCAGTGCCGTCGAGAGTACGGACCGAGACGGGATTTCCGAAATTGAAGTTCATATCTTCGCAAGGCAAAGCCACGTCTTTAACGTCCAATTTGGACAGAGCCGGATAACGGCCCGGACTGCTTGTCAAGAAGCAATCGAGGATGTAAATCAGCCATAGAGTCCGGCGGAAAGATTCCTCCTGGAGAAAATGGTCCGGATCAGAGTGGTGGCGGTTGACGTGGACAACGCGATACATCTGTGCCATGCGAGCGGCTTGGCCTAGATAGATGTATGCACGAACTGCACTCCTAGAGCCCCACTCATGGATAACCATCAAACACAACGCCTGGATATCGGCGAGGGTGGGGTGATCGAGTGCCAACCAGATGTAGTTGCTCGCCTTGAGACCAAAATGC
This sequence comes from Gnomoniopsis smithogilvyi, assembly GCA_027946515.1. NCBI lineage: Eukaryota > Fungi > Ascomycota > Sordariomycetes > Diaporthales > Gnomoniaceae > Gnomoniopsis > Gnomoniopsis smithogilvyi. The sequence continues at coordinate 5,332,895 of JAPEVB010000004.1, read as the reverse complement.
TCGGCCGCCTGAGACGAGCCTTGATTTCTGCCAAAGCGCTGAATGAGCATTGGAGAATGCCTAGCAGCAGTGCACAAAAGTGCATTGATCATGACATTATCGACAGAATGTCCTCTCAACTGCTGGATGAAGGATGGCTTGTGGAAAGCAACACAGGCGGGCAGGACCTTGTTGATGACCCTCTCGCACTGTTCCAACATATCCGGGCCAACTCTGTTGTAGATTCATTGTTAGTAATCTTCATTTCTCCGAAGTTGCGAAAAAGTCAAGCCGCGATCAATTGTGATTTGCGAAATAAGTTGATGACTGAAAAACAGCGCGGCGAGTGAGGCATCTGTCCAAGTCGAGCCCGTCTGTCATGCTCTCTTCCCAATGTGGTAAAGTTTCAAGGTGATGGTCGAGCGGGATTGGCCGGGCGCGACGGCGTGGCCGGCAAGGACAGTACGAAATGGGGGTTGAGAAAAGTGGGCCAGGTCATGGGGATGCGCACGGAAGCAAAAAGGTTCCGTCCGGCTGATCGGCTTTGATGCCGGAGCGTGAAGTATCGGGGGCTTGGGGAAGCTCAAGGATAGAGTGGGCTGGGCAATTTGGGCATGGGAAGAGGGACCAACCAGTGGCACAGTCGCGTGAAATGAAGGAGAACGGAGTCTGGGCCAACGAGCGTCGAGCGTCGGATGTCAAGAAGCGCGTCAGAAGCATTTCTTCTGCCTCGTCTTCTCTTTTCATGCCCTCGGCCCGGTACAGACCGACAGACGGGGAGAGGAAGTAGTGAAGATGCAAGGGGACTGAAACGCAACGCAACTGTGACACGCTAGCAGCATACGCTATCCACACGCCTTGCGCGGCCTGGAAGTTCGTGGAATGTGCATATGATTAGGCTAGCGGGTGAACAATTCATGTCAGTGGTGGGGGGGGGGAGGGTTGGTGATGATCCCGACGGGTAGCGATGCGACACACAAGAGGCACGGACAGAGAAACACAGAGAAAATACGTACTTCTCATTAGCAGGCGCATTGGCACGCGAGGTGACTGAGGTTGAATGATGAGACTGAGCATGGCGGTCGGCGTGTGCACCTGGGCCGGTGGGCTTCTCGGTAGGCAGCGACTCTCGCACGCGCTGGGCGGTTCGGGCTGGCGAGACTCCATGGCCACCGTGGCTCATGGACTCGGAGGGGAGGTAACACTCGTGCATACCCTTTGCGCAATTCTTGCACGGAGCGCGGCCATTCTCGTAAACGCATTTGGTCTTGCCTTTGCGACAGCGCACACAGGCGCCGCCCGCTCGTAGGGCCGTCGCGCGGACGGCCGACATGGTGGCTGGGGCCGGAGAAGACGTTTTGGCGGTGTTCACGATGCCGACTGCGCGTCGATGATGAGAGGTGTAGTGAGGATAGGGAATGTCAATTTGGCCGAGATCGAGAGGATGCGAACCCTGTTTGGAGGTGGTGTCTAGTTGAGTCGGAGATCCGGTTTTTTTTTTTGTAATGAACAATAGAGACGTCCGGAAGATTGGGTGCGACCAAAGACGCAGACTGGCGATGCGCCGATGACAAGAGAGAGGGTTGAAAGAAATCAAGAGGGACAAAGACCGGTAGAGATGGGAGTGAAGGGGTTCCGGGACGGATCAAGAGTGATGGGGACTTTGTTTCATTTCGGTGGGAGGTGGCCGTGGGGAGAAGGGAAGGAAGGGGGGAGAAGAGAAAAAGACTTGAGCTGATGGAACACGGGCCGGACATGGAAAGGGAGAGGTGCGGGAAATGGAGGGCAAACGCTCGGGGGCGTGCTGGGGCGGTAGCGGTCGTTGCTCCACCAGGCACCCGAAATGGCCTGACTGGCCCGTTCCCACCACCAGCAGCTGTCCGTGGCCCCGATCAGTCTTGCGCCTGAGGCACCTGCGCCTCCCCGGAGCACCGAACAGCAGGATTACCGGCTCTTGGAGTCAAAACAATTGCATCGTATGAATGCGCACCTCTTCTCTCCTCCCCATAAACGACTACTATTTCTATTTCTGTACCCAATACGCCAGTCTGTGGTGACGACAGCTGGAAAAGCCGAGAAGAAAGAGCCAGATCGAGGACAGCAGGCACGGCAGGCCAGGGCGGGCAGGAACCAGACGTGGCCCGGGTGATCGGGGTTTGAAGTGGGAAGGCCAGGAGCTAGGCGACAGGGATATGGCCACCACAAAGTCCCATGCCATCCGTGCCTTCCACTTGCCTCACGCGCCCTCTGTCACTTTCCAAGGTTTTGACTTTCCTCAGGCTCTGGACATTTCCACCCTACCCGTCCATCCTTTTTCACCATTACCTTGTCTGTGGAGGACAGACGGTGACCACAGCTCATACCATCCGTTTCATTACATCAAAAGGATAAACAAATCTAAAAGAATTTTGCAGTGTCTTAACTGGTGGGGAGGAAGCAAAGGAGGTTTTCTTTTCTTCTTTTGGATGGAGGGACACAAACCCGGATCACCTTCTTCCACCGGGTCTGGGTTGTCTGCAAAGCCTGCTTCTGTTCTCGTCCGGACAGCGACAGTCAGTCACACGCCACCGTCGGAGGAGGAGGCGGTGTTATTTTTAGCCCACCCTCGCGCCCACACCCGCGACAAGGTCTTTTCTTCCATTTTCATTTTCTTATACCCTCCTGTTTTTCTCTCTTATACTCTGGAAGAAGTTGATATTAGGGGACATGTTCTTTTATCCAGGACTAGCAAAAAACGAGTACGATGCTGATTTGCATGGTCATTGGTGAGCGATCCGGAGATCCGGGCCCTTTTTGGATCATCGATGTGAGGCAACTCGGTAGCCCCGGCGCAGTTTCAACCTATACTTTTTGTTCCTCCGAAAGCATGCCTTGTTACGAACGTAGACTCCAACTATGGCCTACAGCTATGGCCTACAGCTACTCAAAGCCTCTCGCTTCTTTCCTTGACGCCCTTTTTCATTCAGCCTCCCACCGGGTGACCCCTTTCCTGGATCAAGAAAGAGTCGGAAATTTGGTCTGGTGGCTTTCCTTCGAGGTTCCCTCGAGGCTTGCCGACCATCAGCCACGTGTACCTATCTAGGGTACCTGCCTTAGATAGGTACATACATGATCTTACCGAGATGCCGCAACTTGTCTTCCCAAATAAGTTGCAGTCGTTCTCGGGGAACAGCTACCGTTCCGAATTGTTTCGTGTCTCACCCTCACTTTCACCCATCCAACCGATCCCTCGGCTCCGCACTCCCCATCCTGCATTCTGCTCGTTATTACTGCCCTCGAGGCTTTGACCCCTTCCCAGTTCAGTCACTTCCAAGCATGTGTGCTGTGCCGCCGTCACTCATTCTTTTCTCTGGTACCGAATTGCCCTCAACTTCCGGCCATGCTCGGTCAAGGTCCTACATGGATGCCACGTAGTACACTATGCCTGATGGAAGCAACAAGACGAGATTCCGAGTTGTGTCGTCCGCTCGGCTGCGGCTCGGACGTACCCGTGACACAAGACAATTCTGTAATATTGGAGCTGCGCCGAGTCTGCCGGACCTGGCGCTGAATTTCGAGGCTTCCAGGGCGAAACAAAGCAATTATTTTTCTGCAGACGCCAGAGGTTGCCTTGCAGGTTATGGTCCCGTAGTTTGGCTCTGTATCCGTTTGATCCGTCATAGTGCAGTCACTTCATTGTCACGACCTACAGCAGAACTTAGCCGCAGGGCGCGGCCTCGTCTACATTATCGTCCCATTTCTGGCCCTCGCGAGACTTTTCTTGGCCAAGGCATGACATCCTAACCCCGGGGAAAGGCTCCGGCCCGCCCAGGTCTTACTACCCATGATCACTTTTCCGGCTCCGAAGTCCCCGGCATGGCACTCATGTCAGGCCATTCGCCTCCAAGAAACTCAAATAGAAGAAAGCAACTTTCATGCACGCGTGTGCAAGTCAAACGTACAGCGCTGTGGAAGGCTTACCCGAGTGCAGTCGACAAAAAAGTTTGCCAGCCATCATCGTAAGCGCCGAGCGATCCCTCACAGACGCGTCCGCACGACACATTCAACGTTCCCGTCGCCCGCGGGTGGGGGGCTCCCTGGCAGAGCAATTTCGTCGGCCAAACAGGGATTTAGCGAACTGGGTTTTGGTTTTTTTTTTTGCCTCCCGACCCTGCCGACCTCCACCCGCTGCTTCTCGGCTTTGGGCGCGGCGGCGGCGACATCGGGACGTCTAATTCTCGACAGTCGCTGGCCAAGTCGACTACGCGTGCTCACCGCTACCTAGGTACGCATCACAGGACATCATCAGCAATCTTGTCCAATACCGATGTTTTGGATATATCCTAGTGCCATGCAAATTGGTGTACTGCGGTCCTTACCAAAACAGGTCGGAATTCAGGCGAGGGGTTCTACCTAAATCTACCCAAGATACATGTTTTTTTGCTTTCTTTGATCACTAGACAAGACGAACGAATGCAATCGCTTCAAGACGATCTAGCGGAAATGATGCAAGAATCCATAGTGTGGATCCTAGACCACCGATGTCAACTGCTCGTCCTTCGGGACCTAGCGTCCACGCACGTAGTCAGGATTAAGGTCTGATAATTCAAATTCCAACCAAAATTCCCCACGACGAAGATAAGTTTCGCAAGTGGAGTGGCATGTAGAGAACATCGGGACACTATGGTCTTCTGCAGAAGATGTAAGACGAAAAATGGCATCCGGTGTTAGTACCTTGATTGGGGGTTCCAGGTTGCGCCTCTGCGTAGTGCAGCCAGATTTGAAGTCCGCTCTTCCTTGGCCTCATCCAAGATGAGGCAGAGGCTGGAAAGCTATGCATCATGCTTTCCGCTTCCTGAATGATATTCTGTCGTGGGAAAAACTATTCGCTGTGCTTTGAGACGGTCTGTCGCTTGTTGTTGCTAATCTCCATCATCCCCGGTCCTCTGACGAGATGTCTTAATGCCGAATCCGAATCTGTCCGCTGGACATACAACCTATGCGGACGAGCACTGGCAGCTAAGAGATCATCAACAAATCAGCTAGCAATCGAGTAAAATATAAATATGGCTGAGATGTTTGCTGAACAATTGGCTTCTGGGTCAGGCGATTGCAATCTCAGCCTGAAATTTGACCCTGACCATATACAGTACCAGCATGCATACTCGATATCACGCCCTGGTCGGCGCCGCAAGCGCAATCAGCGTCCCAAACCCGAAGCCTATCTTATCTGTTAGCCCTATTGTACTCTCATTCCTGGAAAGACGCGTCCCTCTCGAGCTGAGAGTCACAGTCCCAACGACCGGCACCGCACTGCCCATCATCCTCCTCTCCCACGGCCACGGCCGAAGTAACAACTTGTCGTCTTTGGAGGGCTATGCCCCTCTGGCTGAATTCTGGGCCGCACATGGCTTCGCCGTGGTGCAACCGACTCATCTAAGCTCCAAGTTCCTGAGCCTGGAAGCGCCACCTGGTCAGGAGCTCTTCTACCAGGAGCGAGCAGAGGACATGGTTCACATTCTAGATAACCTCGATGACATTGAGGCTGCTATGCCGGGACTCACGGGACGACTGGATCGATCTCGCGTGGCGGTGGCGGGCCATTCCGCCGGGGCGTGGACTGCGTCCATGTTGCTTGGGGCGAGCAATACTGACCCACGCGATGGCTCGACATGGTATAAGCCCGAACCACGTATCAAGGCTGGACTGATCTTGGGCGGCCTTGGCGATAAGGCGGATGTTTCGGAGCAGGGGAAGACACATCTCATTCCGTTCTATGGGGGCGATTTCAGCACCATGAAGACGCCCGCGTTGGTGGTCTATGGTGATGAGGATATCGGGCCCCATCTGACCACTCGTGGCGCCGACTGGCATGCTGACCCGTACTCGCTGGCTCCAGGGCCAAAGGATTTGCTGACCCTTACGGGAGCAAAGCATGGATTGGGTGGTGTGAGTGGCTGGGATACTGCTGAAGCGGACGACGAGAGCCCGGAGCGGTTGGCGCTTGTGCAGCGGATGACTTGGGCTTATTTGAGGAGTCAGCTGTGCCAGGATGATTCGGCTTGGGCTGAGGCACGCAAGAGTTTTGCAGGTCTTGAAGGGCAGGGAACGGTAGAAAGCAAGAGCTGAGCGAAGGATGACGGAGCAGCATCTTCTTGAGGAGCCTACGATGAAAGAAAGTCGGAGTGCAAATTGCGTTTTTGACTAAAAGATCTAAACTTGAAACGTTACTTGAGATAATCCGCACCTACGACCTCTTACGCCAATGAAAGCATGTGTATACTCTTCTTTACTCTTCTGGGTCTCTGCCACCACGGGCGTCCATATTCGTCCTCCAGTCCTCATCGCTTTCAAGAGAAATCTCTAATGGCTTCGTGATGGGCAAGATCGACAAGCCTTTTTCCTCCAGCAACTTCAGCCTGGCAGCTGTCGCCGGTTTCGACTTATTGATACTGTATACCTTGATGCGATGGCAGGACGAAGTGACATGGAGATCCCAATTCCTGTCAAGAGTCAGTCTAGGACTTACCAATGAGCAACGTTCAGCAAGGTCGAACTCACCATGCAGACCTCACAAAGGTCGGTTGCGTGTTCAACGCGTTGTCCCATGTCCGCACGCAGAATTCTAGCCATCCCTCAGCATCCACGGGTAGATCAATCTCCCAAAGCCGCCATCCATGGAAGTATTTCTTCGTCATCTTCTCATATGGTGCCTCATACCAGATACTCCCGCCATCGCCGCTGACCTCGACACGAACGGGCCACCGCCCTCCACCACTGTAGGCCCATCCCCGCAGCGTGATGGAGCCATCATGAATGATCACCTCCTTGTCAACGGGTGTCATGATGGCGCTGCTGACGGGCATGTCTTGGATCGAGAAGCCGTTGGAGTACGCGGCGTTTTGCTTGCCGACTTGCGGCGTGTAGTAAAGGTACTCTTGCCTTTGCACCGGTGCTAAAGACGGCTCTGAAATGGCATTGATGCGATATACCCATTTGCAGCTTCGCGCACCAATGTAGCCGAATACAATGACACGCAAGGGGTACCCGTGTATACGTGGGAGGGGCTTGCCGTTCATCTCCCAGGCCAAGAGGACCTCATTGGCCTTGACCTTGCGCCAGGGGGCTGAGACACGATAATTCATGACCTTGCCTTTTTTGAAATACGTGTCTGCGCCGAAGAATTCCAGGTGACCAGCGCCAGCTTCGGGCGTGAGTCCGCCGCAATACTTGATGACCTTCTTTAAGGAGACGCCCGTCCATTTTGCGTTGCCGATAGCACCCTCGCCCCAAGGCGCGTTGATGAGCTCATCACCATCTCCAGGGTACTCGTGAATCTGCTCTATACGACGAGTACCGGAGCACTGCAGAGTCACCGTATTGGACTGCCGAGGAAACAGGCTTTCATCCTGCAGCTGGGCAAGGGTAATGCGCTTTGGGTTCTTGACAAAGCCTCCAATGTCGAGGAAATACTTATCCGCATCGATTTCTGGTACACCGCCGTGGTTGCGGATGAAGAAGTCCTCGTTGGATGTAATTGCGTCTTTGACAAGACGCGCCTGAAAGACTGGGTCAGTCGCAATAAGCAGACGATAGCGGGTTATGGGGCAACTTGCCCGCGGAGGCTCCCCGTTGTAGGGAAATTGCAGAACATGCAACATATCAGGTGCTTTCTCCTTCAGAACATACTGCCATGAGATATCTGGAAGCTGGCCAACCTCCTTCCCTAACGCATAGTGATATTGCTTGAACCGCTCTCCAGTCAAGAGTGGATTGTTTGGCGGGACGTAGGCAAGTTGGAATTCGGGAGGCTGCGAGTGATCTCAGCATCAGTGGGCACCAGCGTGCTTTCACGATAGAAATACGATGTGTCTACTAACATCGGGGAAATCGTATTGTGCGAGAATTGCCTCTGCCTCTTTTCTCTTCTCCGGATAGTCCTCCCATTCAATGTAGCCCTTCCAGCCATCCCGTTCATCGGGGAACGTAGGCAAATCACCCTTGGCTTGGAATGGAATGGCCTTTGGCTCTGCTGGAGCCATTTTGTGTCAGGGGGAACTGGCGACGACGAGGTACCTAATAGATCAACTCGTCTGTGAGGAGGTTGAGTTGAGTTAGCTCCAAGCAGCATGTCGGACATATTTCGTTATTAAGAGGCGAGGGAATGCACTTGTGTATATATTATTAGCGGTAATTTCAGGTGGGCCAGACCTTTCCAATCTACATAACGGGTTGATTTGAAACTTGATCGTTGAGCAAGTCATGTCGTCATTTTGGCTTAATCAATGCTACGAAAGATGAATCTGTGCACGCTTAGAATTTTGACAGTCAATAATAAGTAAGCTGGAAAAACCTTGGAACGAGAGATAACCGGCAAGTTCTTCCGAAATCACTACCTAGGTATTCTTCAGTATTTTTTTGAATTGCCGAGATTGTCTACGGGTTGCGAGACTTTCCGTGTCCATGTGAGAGGTTGCTCGTCACGTTGCATGTCACTCACTTAAAATTCCCGTCAAATAACGAGTGATGGCTGCGCGGATATCTTCGTCCGTCTCTACTTGCTGATCCTTCCATGCCTCTGTAAAGGTTCTTGCTCTTGACTAGTATACCGTAAACAGCAACAGGAGGTATCAACCCCACCGACTCAATCCCCAGGAATTATTAAACCGCAAGATCCTTCGTAAAGTCCCTGAATACTTTCCGTGTGGCCTGGGTAGAACCACCAGCTTTCCCAGGTTGTCCCTTTACAACAAGTCGCGGGTCGGCCCGTATCCATCCTCGAAATTAGCCTCGTCCCAACGCCAGATGAGACAGTAAACGCTCCTTATCTGATACTGTATAGGTAAGCCTAATCGAAAGGGCGGATTAGGGTTGCAGAAGTTGGAACTGGTGCTACGATCAGAAGAACAATCGAACCTTCTCTGACTCAAGCTTAATCCAGCCCTCAGCATCAGCGCGCGTTTGGCATCAGCGCGCATTTGAGGGCCACGGCCGTAGTTTAGGTGACATTTCGAATACTGGAGCTCCTGTAACGTCGACGTAGACGCCCTCTTTTGCGTATTTTATGTGAATACACCTGAATAATCCCATGGATTACTCGACACAACTAAGATCATCTGCATACACAGCCCACAAATTCGACAGCCATGTACCAAGTGTTAGTGACATTGATTAATGGCCGTTTGGCTCTGACACAACCAGCCTGTGCAAGTGTATGCCCAAGTATCACATCGTTTGAGAGATATGTACATTGCTTTGGTATCAGATGATCATATCCCGGAATACTATATCAAGTTTCGCTCCATACTGGAATGTGTAAAGCCTGGTTGTAATTGTAAGTGCAATCCTCTCGAAAAGGGTCCAGTTTGGCCGTCAAGCCTGCCCTTGATGTAGCACCATCTGTTGGAGCTGGTTTCCTACAAAACGTTGTCATCCTAAATGTCCACGGGTGGTCAGGAAAAGAGATCAGCACATTTGATGAGGTGGTAAGGTTTTTACTCACATCGGTACGAAGCAATGAAAGTCCGTATTCTCAATGTCTTTACGGACCTCTTCGAGTAACACATCAATTTGGTCGATTGTCCAGCCAAGTCCATGTCCGAGGGTCGAGATCGAAAACGGCTGGAGAGCAACGATAATATTCTTGTACGATGCCTCCCCCAACTTCCTCAACTCCGGATCCGGAACCCACTGATTCAACGGTACGTCGTGCCTAATCTGCACAACCTCCTCGAAGCCTACCTCTTCCAACATAGACTTGAACTTCAAAGGGGCCTCAGCATCTTTGCCTAGCCTTATAGATCCTGCCATTAACTCGTGAGCATGAGATGGGTCTGAGAAAATATCGAAAAAAAATCAAAAAGAAAATTAAGTCGACATTTACCTTCCTTTGCCAATGCGTTCCATGTCTTCACTGCCGATCCTCTGCCCGTGGAGTACCCATTTGCGGACTGAATTTGGATGATCCATTGATTGAACTCTGCCCAGCCTCCATCATTCAAATTTCTTAGAAGCGATGGAAACCAAACAGAATGATCCACCAAATAGCTCAGAAGTCGGACGTGTACAAAATCGAATTTCTCAGCAAAGTCCCATTGAACTCCTGGCTGGAGAAGGTGGACTTGGAACTGGAGGTTCGGGAAAAGGTATTTCCCGCTCTGGTCTGCAGTATTCAAAACCTTCCAATTGTCATGGGCCTGGATGTCTATCCCAGTGACTTGGCAGTCTCGGAACTTGCTAGCTGGAAGGGTATGAGCATCCAAAATCGCTGGACCTGAGCTTGATAGAGAATCACAAGAGGAATGCGATGGGAAAAACGGGAGTCGAACCAAATTCCATTGCCCACATGCCACGCCCCGTGCCAATTTCCAGAGCTCTTCTGGTTTGTGAATCGCTCAGCGGAGAGTGATGGAGCCTTCCGTGGACGGATAACCAAAATTGATGCTGCTCCTGCAAATCTATGGAATACACTCATGTTAGTTCTACGGTTGTCCCAGTCGTGAGCGAGGCTGTGAAGGGTCCCAAGGGAACAGGAGAGGCTGAAAAGCGTACTTTGTCGTGCTGAATATCAAATTGATGTTAGTTACAAGGATGATCAAATGGACTTTAGATGTTTCTGGATGACAATACTGACTTGACTTGCTGAATTTCCTAATCAATTTTTTCCATCCCTCAGACCGGGACTTTTTCGGTGCCAGGGCATTCGTGAAAGAGCTCAGAGATCTGTCTGTATAATTAGCATCCGAAGAGGATTTCTTTCTAGTTGGGCTCAAACAGTATACCTTGGACGGGACAAAATTTGGGCATTCGATTCGCCACCGATCTCATCAAGGTTCAAATCTGAAGATACCAGCGATGAAAGTTTGTCGAATTCCTCCCCATCATCATCATCTGAATCTTCGAGTTCCAGTTCTTCAATGCCTTCCAATGTGTCTGTGTCGTACTGTGACAAATTATTCAGTCAAGTAATAGGTTATAGGCTCAACATCATGTGGACAAGTACCTACTTTTGCCTCCAACGACGCTTTATATCGGGATTCAAAACTCCCAAATTCCAAACCCAATTTTGCAGGCAAGCTTGAGTTCTCAGCTAAAGCTGAGCCCAAATTCAAGTGCCCGTCCACAGGCATGCTTTGCAGCATGATCGAAATTGGTGAAGACTGAGTTGAGATACCTGTGCGGTGAAAGAGAGAGAGAGAGAGAGAGAGAGAGAGAGAGAGAGAGAGAGAAAATCCGAAGTCGCTCGCTGAAGTCTCGTGTGAGAGGCTTTGCTGATACTTTTACTATGAAAGACTATGTCAGGCATTGAAGAGATCAGGTCTAACTCGAAATTTCCGTCTTGCTCACGCAGGTACTTGAAGAGAAATCGCAACATCACAAAGGACTCGGACCCGGACTAGCGCGCTGAATCATTGAGACAAATTGCATCTGCTCAGAACGGCCTGCTCAATTAGCATGTCTCATTGGCTATCGGAGTTTGATCCGCCCGGCACAGGTCGTATGACGGGCCCGCATTGGGTATATTGAAATTTCGGACACGGAATTATCCCGTCAAAGGATCCAGATTGCGCTTTATTATGCTCGAGAACGTTGAGACCGAGAGAGACACACCCTGCTGTTTTGTGAAATGCGCCGGGCAAAGTCAGTTGTGCTTTGTTTCGAGAAATTTTTGTATGTCTAAACTTCCCTTTCCGTCATGAAAAGAATCAAGATCTGATGCATATCATTTGCTCGATTCTGGACTAAGTGGCTCAACAGTATATGCACAACAACTTCAGTACAATGCAAGTCATAAACAGCCAGCGGTCCAACAACATCCAAGCATTGGTGATATGGTGTAGTGGTACCATACTCGCTTCGGGGTTTCCCTTCTCGATCACAGAGAAACTGCGAGAGACTCAGGTTCAAACCCTGATATCGCCCTTCCTTTTTGAAAATCCTGTAGACTTGAACGCGAGGTGAAGGAGTGAGGAAACTTGCGGTTTTACACGGGATTTGGGGGCTCTCAATTAGCCTCTTTCAGGGGGAGTTAGAGCAACCTGGGTAGATTCTGGATGCATCCCTAAGCAGGAGGTTTGTCGACTGTAGAAATGGATGAAGGACGTTTCAGATACAGAAGCTCATTGCTATGCCCACTATGGCCTTCTCTGTAATGTTGCACACTACTATCTCTGTTCCATTCTAATTATTTTCAGTCCTTCCTCGAGTCATAATCATGCTCTCAATGACGAGCTTTTAAGGGTCGCTGTAACATGAGGAGACCCAGCTGCGGACTACATACAGCCTTCGGAGGCCTTTGTGCTCGAGCGAGCCCGTCTGCTTTCCAGCTTAGCCAGGCAGATCCAAGGAGTGATTGTTTCACAAGTCGATAATTACTAAGTGCGATCGAAATCCACGGTGAAGATAATCTTGTTGATGCAAATCTATTTGAATCTGCAAGTAGCCAACAATGTGCCATAAGGTCACTAATCCAAATCAAAAGGCCCCGACCTTGGAGAATCCGCCAAAGTCTCCTTTGTACGACCGCGCTATTTGGCCAACTCCGCCAGACATCCTCTTGGACAACGTCCCATTGAAGCCTGTGTATGTGCCTACGCTTGGTGGCAAATCCTCAACCCTAGTACCCCACGAGCTTTCATTTCTACCCAAGGTAAGAACCAGCTCCTTTCCTTCAGTGAAGAAGCTGTGATCGATCCAATTTTTGGTGTACGGCTCACCATCCAGCGTGGCTGACTGGATGTAGATAGCCTCGTAAGTGGGGTCGAAGTTGACGTTGCGAATTGTCGCCGTCTTGCCCGTCACAGGTGATGTGATGTTGACACTGACGAAATAAGGAGGAGTGATCAAGTAGCAGTCCTGTCCCGGGTTCGGAAAAAGGCCCATCATACTAAAGGCAAGGAAGCTGCCCATGGCACCGCTATCATCGTTGCCTGGAAGACCCGCTGGTGACGGGTCGAAAAAGGCGGGGATATAGAAATGAGATCGCTTGGCAGAGAGAGCTGGACGACCGGCATAGTGGTACTGGAATACGGTGAGGAAGGCCGGCTCGTTTCCAATGTAGGTTATATTCGTATCATGGAGGTAGTCTAGGCGGCGGACGAACGCAGCCGGTCCGCCGAATAAGGTGATGAGATCGGCTTGGTTGTGAGGAACGAAGCTGCTCGTTGTTAGTGATCAAGGGGTAGGCATGCGACGTGGCAAGGGTAATGATGAAGTTATCTTACAAGCTGTATTCCCAGATGCTGCTCTCAAATGTCTCCCTTCCAGTGTTCTGCAACGAGCACGCTGCGCCCGAAGTGTCGATGTTGCTGCATTGCAAAGGATCCTGGAAGCCCCAGGTCTGATTCAAGAATTTCGGTTGGAAGAATCCCGTAAAACCCGTGCTCGTTCCATCGAGTAAGAAAGAAGTCTGGTCTGATTTGTACAAGTTTGCCCAGTTGCCGCTGGAGTCAAGATACTTCTCCTGACCAGCCGTGTTGTTTAAGCCGGCAGCAATTTGGGAGATGCAGTAGTCATTGTAGCTATACTCCAAGGTGCGGGAAATGCTTCGAGTCATCGTACCGAATCCCTTGTAGTCAAAGTCTTGGACAGGAATGTCTTTTCAGGTGTGTTAGCATGCATTTTGGCCCAAAGAGAGGGCGCTGAAAGCTTTGATGGGACCAAAGGTGAGGCCAGGGAAGATGAGTCTAGAGACAGACTTACAGCTTAAAGCTTTCCAAGAGTCAAGGCCGCCCCGCCCTTCGCAGCACCAGTCGAAAGGCTCGACTTCGGCATCTTTCACCACGGCTTCATAGCCGAGATTCCACTGTACGAAGTCAGCAATTTTGGCTCACGAACTGAAGTGGCTTCAAAGGGCTTGGTGGCTCACATCAATTCCCGCAGATAGTCCTTTGATGAATCCGTCTGCCAGGATGTTGTCCGCGTTGGATCCGCCCTGAAATAAGTCAGCGGAGAGCTTCAATGCTAGCCTACCGAATTCGCACTCACCTGTGTATAGCCTTTGTTGAGCTGCATGCGACAATCAGGCAGCCAGCCAAGGTTGCTATAAGTGTCGAGGAGAGATCGAATCATTTCCTCGACGGCCGCCGTATCCACAATCGTCAAGAACGGTATTTGGGATCGGAAAGAATCCCAGAGACTGCTCAGATCATCAACGACAATTCCAACCATCAAGGGGTGTATATGACTGACCAGTAGAAGGAGTCGAAGTAGGGCTCGTCACTCGACCACAATGGATTTTCTCCAGTATAATTCTGAGGATTGATCATGGTGCGGTAAAATCCGCTGAAGAAATTCGTCACGAATGATTCATTTACTCCGGTTGCATCCACAGTGATGGGACTCAGCTTCTCCTCCCAAAGCGTCTGCGCAGTCGTCTTTACGCTATCGAAATCAAAATCCGGAATCTCCGCCTCAGCGTGCGCACACGCCTGTTCTGAGCTGATGAAGCTCGTTGCTGTACGCGCAGTGATGGGACTACTTCCGCTCGTGAACCTGACGAAAGCTCCTCCGGGCAGAGGATAGCCGTTGATGGACCTCGATATCGTGAAGTTTTTCACGTCAGCGCTGGCTCGGCTGTTGGAATAGATGCCATTGTCGAGAATTTCAGCTCCAGAGAAATCGGTGCAGAAATAGAGCTTGTACGTGCCCTGAGCAAAGCTAGGTTGGAAAATCGCATTACCAGTGATACGTCCTGTAGTGGCGTCGACTGCCACACTCCCATTGTCTTGACGTGAGTTTGAGAGATCAGTAAGGTCCTGGAATATTAGGGGCTGATCGGAGGCATTGCCAGCTGGGAAAGTGAACTTGAACAGCGACGTGTGCTGCGCCGTGGTCATCTCTGTCTGAATTCCAGAATCCAACGTGATGCTAAAGTAGCCCGGTTCTGCCACAACAGTGTTGTTGTCAAATGTACCAAAGGCAGCCCGCGAGATCTTTGGATATACACATCTATTCAGATCCCCGTCAGGGCAGTTGCTGTAGGCGAAGAGCGCAAAATTGCCCAGAGAAGGACTGCCTCCTGTGCCGGAGTCGTGCATGACAGAAAAGCCTGTGACATTGGACCCATCAAGAGTGAATCCGCCCTGGTTGCTTTCGGAATCTGTGTCTGCCACTGCCTTTGCCATGCCGTAGGGCAAAGATGCGCCGCAAAACACATTGCCCCCATTGGAAGATCCAATTAGAGGATCCACGAAACCGAGATTGCCTTCGGTGCTCTGACCCAGGACCAGTGAAGCAACCACAAGGAATGTGGAAGCGAGTCGAGCTGTGATGGGAGACATGGTAAAAGTGTAACCGTTGTCGATGATTCTGTTGGCGAGGTAGTTGTGCATAAAAAGCACTCTAATTATGCCTTCAAACGATAGACGTGGGTTTTCTTTTAAAGAATGCGGTGTTGAGGCTGAACGAGCGTTGGTGTATTGCTTGTCTCAAAAGGCCATTAGAGCAAAGATCAGGTCGTCATGCAGATATCATGCTGGGGTCTAGCATCCCTTCCACAAGCATACTGGGTTGAAGAATGCAGATGGGCCTCGCGAATACAGCTTATATATGAAATACGCTGCAGGTGGCAGCTGCAACCTGTTGAACCTCCAACAAAAAATAAGCTTCAAATACGACATTAACCATGATATCGGCCCGCAGATAGGTACGCGGTATTGCAGGACCTTGTGCCGATCCGAATACACTGCAAGCGGTCATCTAAGGTATGCAATCTAATACGGTAGTCCGGGACCTTATCCTACCATGTGGAGGTATGAGGTAGCAGTGCGGGGATAAAGTAGTTCGTCCTCACTTCCACAGAGGTCAAGGGTTTACCAGACTGCCAGACTCTCTCATTTTCAGCGTTTTGCAATGTCTCCCGTCTGCAGCAGGGGATGCCCGGATCTCTTTGGCTACCTTTGATCCAACCCTGCGAACCGTGCAAAATTGCATTGTTATGGCATACACCGTTGCAGAACGCGACGGATGATCTTTCAGATCGACGTTTGTGGTTACATTCCAGGCTCGTCCCACCACCCATGGCTGCTGGTTTGTACTATGTATATGTAACCGCGGTTTATGATGAACCTTGCGGGGATCTTGAATAAGGAGTCCTTGCAGAGCAATCTTTAATTATCATGCGCGTCTAGGGGATGCTGGACGTTGCAAAGTGCAATCATGATGCTTCTAGTTCAAGGCTTCTTTTGCACGAGCCAAAAAATCAGCTGTCTCTTGCTCAAAGAGACAGGGAGACATGTCATTTGACATGCTGGGTATGCATTCCTGATCCTGTACCTTGCATGGAACGAAGCCATTCCGGGCAGGTTGCTATTTGTTCTGCTGCAACCTGTTATCGAGGCCGCAATGCTGTGTCCAGTTGCTGAGTGGCAGAGAGCTCTGAGACCACTGTGTCGTTATTGCTCTGTCACATCGGCGGATGTGAAAAGAAGCATCCAGCAGACCTTGGTTCCGCGTCATCGTCGCACGAGAAGAAGCAGTTGTTAGCCTTCAAAACTTATCGGGGAGAGTAAGAACCTTGATGATCATTATTAGGTGGGGAATCGAGTAACCCGGGTGTGCTTACGTGATCAGTCCATGTCCTCTCAACGTCAAACCCTTTGGCTTACAAACACTTGGGCACAGTCGACAAAACCATCTCTGCAATGACCTGAGGAAGATTATTCGAGTTTCTGACTCAACAGGGAGTGTCGACAGATAGCTATGGGAAGGCTTGAACCATCCATCGGGCGGCCACCAGCGGCGTTTCGACGCGACGCCCGGGCAAAGCAGGCCAAAGCCACTCGCAACAAGATAATTCCCTCCATGCTCTCAAATCATCCCCGAGCACGCCGTGGTATTGAGGCTTCCGAGCTCATAATACCTCCAGTAGCCAATGCTTGTCAACTTGGGGGGTGCAAGCCAGGAAATGAGTCAGTTGGGCCTCAAGCTGGCCCCCGCCTGACTATTCGCGCGACCGACACTCTCACTGCAGCGCGCTCCCTCATCACCAGCCTTAGTAATACTACACAGAAGGTGGCCATACTCAACATGGCTTCACCATTATCTCCAGGCGGCGGCTTCGTTAATGGCGCCACCAGCCAGGAAGAGCAACTCTGCATGCGTACGACGCTACTACCAGCTCTGAAAGACGAGTTCTACCGCCTCCCAGAAGTTGGCTGCGTGTACACCCCAGACGTACTGGTATTCCGCTCAGGTGACACAGATGGCCAAGATGGTGTTCTGGACAAAAATGACAGGTGGTTCGTTGACGTTGTGAGTGCTGCGATGCTGCGCTTGCCAGAGACTCAAGTAGATGAGGAGACAGGCCGTGGCGAGTATGTCCAAGCCAAAGATAGAGAGCTCGTAATCCTAAAAATGAAGACTGTAATGGAGGTGCTCCAGGCCAAAGGCATCGCAAAGGTTGTGTTGGGTGCGTGGGGTTGTGGCGCGTATGGTAACCCGGTTGGCGAAATTGCGAGGGCTTGGAGGAAGGTTTTGGTGGGCGATAAGGAAAGGAAAGACAAGAAGAAAAAGTTCAATGCCATGGGGCAGTCATGTTATGGTCTTGATGAAGTTGTGTTTGCGATCAAAGACCATGGTATGGCTGAGGCCTTTCAATCGGCATATGGACAGGGGTTGAGCTGGGTAGACGAGGCTGTATATGAGACAGATCACGATGATGGCGAGGATACTGTTGAAGAAGAGCAAGGACAATATCGAGAACTTGTCAGCAAGATGGATGAGCTGAGGATTCGAATTGATCGTACTGCAAATCCTCAGGTCAAGGAAGGGTTGCAAGCAGTCATGGCAGGGCTTCAGAGGCAATTGCCTGGGGAAAACGAACAAGAAGACAGCCAGGAAGATGAAGACGACAACAGTGAGTAGGGTACAGCTTCCTACAAAGTGGAATAGTACCAAAGAGTCGTTTACAGTGCTCGCCGATCACATCCAGATAGTCGACGACAATCCTTGTGTTCCCAATTCTATTCGGTTCGAGTCCGTCCCGGCCCGATTAGATCCTTTGCCGGACTTGATACCTATTCCTAAGGTCAATATCAATGACAAACTTGAACTAAAGCTGATGGCTTCTTTCCGCATGACGGCTTCAAAGGAGGAGGTGACTTTGGCAATAAGCCCCAGGAGGCAAGAGCAGTACGCTGTCGCGGTACCACTTTGCTTGGGCCTCAAGTGGTATACGCGCTCTGCCAAGCTAAATGTGATTATCGAGAAGCCACAGGTTGCCGACAGGGTCGATGAAAACCTGACCTGGATTCAGTGGACGCTCAGCTCGTTGTCTGGTGCCTTTAGAACTGACCAACCAAAATTCAGCGCGAAGCACTCCCATCACGACCGGAGCTTAGTTGTTGTACAAGCTGGTGGGTCGCCTCTCTGTATCGGGCACATCGAGGCTCTCACTATGCACTTGGAACAGCATCAGATCACAAGCCGGTATCGATCAAGAATTTCAAAGGAAGGATTCCAGAAGCACTTCACGGAGACCTACATCAACAAGAGTGACGCCCTTGCATCACCATTCAACCTTGAGACGGGGTTTCCTGAAAATATGGTAGAAGACGATGCCAATGAAATGATGGCCCTTGTGGCGGAAACCAGAGAGATTCAGGAGAGAATGTTGCACATGTCCGTCACCATAGTCGAAGTGCTCTTGCAAATCCTGATCCAGACCTACGAGAATAAGCAGCAAGTATTGAAAACCATTGAGACTTTAGTCCCACACTGTAATAGCGAAGAGAGTGTTGAAAGATATGCTGGCGAAGGCGGAGTCTGAAGAGATTGTCTCAGATCATGTGATGAGGCAATCCGGGTCGTGTAAACTTCGAATCGTACTCCCACGAATCTAGAATTGTGGGAAATGGCTCGATACATAGAAAGGCACAGAGAGAAGGACTATCTTTCCTGGTTCGAGCAGGATGCCGTCGAATGAGCGCAGCTGATCCTCGTCTGTCGCGCGAGCCTTACACTTTAGCCTAGCCTAGCCTAGTAATTGAAGATTGTGCAGCCTGAGAAAGTGCTCAGTAAGAAAGCGGACTCTGTATCTTGGATCATATCATTGGGGAGGGGGGGGGAAGTTCAACACCCCTCTCTATTGATGTGTAACAGTCAACGTGGGCTGCCATCCGATGAATCAGTAATGGAAATTTACGGTAAGGAAGTTCAGCTTGCATGGCAATCATGCTGGAGGTTGTATCAGGAGCATCATGAGTCTCATAATAAGGTCACGACCTGATAAAGAGTCACAGAGAATCGCCAGGTAGATTTATATGTACGTCTCAAAGCGAAGGTATATAATGTCCACCACTCTGTCCGAAATGTATATACAAGGAAGTAACTGGAAAAGATAGCGAAGGAGGAAGCAATTTCTCAGACACAAGCGAAATAACGTTCTTTTAGTGGCTCTTCGATCAAAGTGTGGGCCGCGTCGGACGCCAACCAGTCATCCCTCCGAAACGCTGGTCTCTTTTCGTGCACTCAGATCTTTAGGCACTGAAAGTGGAGTTGATGGCACCAAACTTGATGTTGGAGAAGATGACACTTGCGCTCGAGGCGGAGGCCTCAACGGACGCTGGGACACCTGAAGTGGTCGCGCAGGTACCGCGTGCCGCGCCCTCCGCGGTCGAACCGACGGGGTAGGTGGAGTCCAGCCAGAGCATGTTGGCATAGTAGTCATCCCAGAGGGACATGACGAGGACCATGCCGCCGGCGAGAGCCTCGCCCATGGCAGTCAGACCACCCTTGCTCTGGAAGTCGGTCTCATCACCGAAAGCGGCCTTTTGCGCATCGCAGTAGGCGGTGGTGATGGAATCGTAGCCAGTGACGCCGGCCACGGTGGATTCCGAGTTGTCGATCACAACGCCGTCCTGGACGTAAAAGCGCTTGATCTCGCTCAGCACGCCGCTGGTCTCGATGAACTGGGTGACGACGGTGAAGACGCTGTCGGTGTCGACTGTCAGGCCTGGACCGTAGAAGCTGGTGTCACCCTGGCGGTAGCTGTTGAAGTCACATCCATCTGGGTCGCATTCTCCGCTGTAGCGGTTGGCTGTGCCGCTGTAGGTTCCTCCACAGGCGTCGCCGTCGCAAACCACTGGCTCAATAGACGTGCAGGGGTGTGCGGTGAAAGCGCTCGAGATTGAGTTGGCCTCCCAAACGTCCTAAAATTGGATGAGGTCAGCAAAAAGACAGGTGACGGCAATTTTTAGGGACTTGAACCTACCATCTCAGGGCAGCAAGATCCGTGGTCTCCGACGCCAGTGTTGGCGTTGTTGGTGGATGAAACCCAGCCCTCGATGTTGGCTTCGCCATCGATGAACTTAAGATCACGAGGGCACTGGCTATCGCAGTATCCTGTTCCGTATGCCGCTCCAGCCTTGTTGGTGGTAGAAAGACCACCATCCGCGGGCATAGACACAAAGTACAAGGCACCGTTTAGACCACACGGAAGCTTTGACACATCGACGTCGAAAGTGAACTCTTTGCCCAAGAGGTCAAAGATTTCATACTCCGTAGCTGAGGACATCAGGTATGTTCGCGAGCCGACATTCTCGCCATTGCTGTTCTCTGTGACAAAGTCCAGTGTCAAAGCATCACCACTAGTTGAGATGCCGTAGGTTGACTGATACGTGGCGCCGTCGAGGCAGCAGTCCTCAGCACAGCTCACATCGTCGTCGCAGATGGAAGTATCCCCTGTAGAGAATTAGGACCGTGTTGGAGAGTGTGGAAGAGTCAAGAAGGCAAAATCAGCCAACTCTTTGGGAAGGAGGGTTGCCTTACAAGTGTTTCCTGTGTAGCAATTGGTGCTGCTGTTCACATCGTGAACCCATCTCCAGTTCGCATCAATGACAATGGAACCTAATTGGTGTTAGTGGCCGCTCCAATGCTGCTAGCCCAATCTCAAAGCACCCACCTGTGTTGCTGGTGCATGAGCCAGCGGATGTGCAAGTTTCCCATGTGATCGAGGGCTTGGTCTCGGTGGTCAGGGTACAGGCTTGTTGGGCCCTAGCAGCCACCACAAGGGCGCTGATGGCGGCGAGCTGGCTGTACATTCTGTTACTACTATCCGCAGGATGCAGGTGAAGAACAATATTGGTTGGAGAGAACGAGGCCGAAAGGGGGTTTGAATGGCGTCTGCAGAGGGGAAGGAGAAGATATCGCCTTGAGCTTCTGTGGCGATCTCTTATATATTTGCTGAGCTGCCTGTCTTTAGATATTATTCAACATTTATGACGGAGTACCCTCCCGGATCACAACCATAGATTGATCCACTGGCTCTCAGGCTGTGGCAAGACGGCCCAGTGAAGCCGAGATGCTAGGGGCGTCACATCCAGAGATTATCTCCATCCTTCCGAGCATAGGACACGCTTGGAAGGGAGGCAGGAACACGTCCAGATCGAGCAAGACGGCTGCCGGGCCGTTCGAACCTCCAGGCATAGGCCACCTGGTGATGAGGAAAGCAAGTTCCGAGGGGCTTATTTGCTCAGAACGATACTACTTTGGAGAGTGGAAAAACTTCGGCCGTTGACGGTCGATAGCATAGGCGTCTCGCGGGCGCCAGCATCGGTTCGCCTAGTCCTTAGGTACAGGAGACGATCTCAGAGTCACTTGATGATTTGCTGAAGGACATGAGATCCATATCATGTACATAGGTACAGAGCTCCCAAATTTGTTTTGGACAGGGCTGCGGCAGAAGATCACCATAGGCAGCGTCGTTCCAAGGAACAGGTCAAGTCAAAATTATGTGGCGCTATTTTTGCTTCAGGACAAACTGTACCTAGGTATACTTAGCCAGCCCCTGAAGACCGACCGCAAAGGGAGCCGCACGACGTAACCCACCCACGAGCCGGATATGTGCCGAAGGAGGGTATGAGAATCATGTGCCCATCACCGATTCACGATAGGTGACGGGTTGTGGGCATGTGCGGCTGGGGAGGCTGGCCGTCGCCTGCGATTGGAGGGGTTTCCTCATTCGTGGCCAGAAAGAGAAGCGCGGAGGGCTGCTTGCCGAAGGTGGCGCGGACATAGCGACGCAGACTTGCAGCCGTAGCAGCAGAAGCATACGAATCTGAAGACATTCACAGAAATTACAGTTCCCATGGAAGGTTTCATGACACTCCGAACTGCCGTTCTCGTCTAGGGGCAAGTACTATGACGGGAGGGGGTTCAAGAGAGACGTGGATGAAGCAGGTTGGAGAAGATCCCAACTCCATTTCCGGAAAAGACAGTATTGACATGGGCTTTCTTCCCCACGACGCATCTGCGGGTCCGTCTTGCTGACGGTCGTTCAACAAGGACAATATGTGCTAGCTTTCACCTACGTATGTATGTACCCATGAATTCAAGGCGTCCGACGTCCAACCTTTTCTGGCAGATTTTCTGTCATCCACTTTGTTCATGATTATCACCATGTCCGAGTCTATGGATCCTACCCTAGAGGCAGATCGCTATATCGATATACATCTCGGGCGCTCCCGCTGATGCAAGACATTGAGATATATATTGCAAACTCGTGCGCCAAGATGCTAAGATCTCAGAATATAAATTGGGCCAAGGTGTCAAATACTGCGCCGAGTGGTAGTGGCTTGCCGGTATCGAACTGACAAGCACGTGGGTGCAATTTAGCCGCCTTCGAGGCCTTTCCTGGCTACCCAAGACTTGCAACTGTGCTGCGTCAGCAGCTTGCTTTTAAGTGCTGTTAAGTGCGTGCCTAAATTTTTCAATGGCCCTCACAAATCTACGCAAGATGGCGCCGCTCGTGAGCCGTTCATCTTAGCCCATGAAGCTTATTTTGTTTGTTGAGGTCGACGGACCCAGGCGTGAGAGATTACAGTCTAGCAGTCCTTAGCCTAGGCGGTATTTAACATCAGCTCGTACTACTGCCCACAGATTGAGTAGATTAATGTCAGCGCAATTCTCTCCATTGGGTGCCTCCTTCATCTTGCTCCCTCCTTGAATTTTTACATATTGCGTTCGAAGCACTCATCATTCATCAAGCATACATTACGATCAAAAAACACAAACCATATAATCATGGGTTTCTTCGTGGTCGGAGACAGCGAAGGCGGATCGGTTGCAGACCGTATTGCTATCGTCGGCGTGGTCACTTTGGCTTTTTCTTGGATTCCCGTCTTTGTGGTCTGGAAGTGCATCTCTGTGATGCGTCGGGGGAGGAATGGCAACGAGAACGGAAATACACCCGTCACTACAAACAACTCTGACCCTGAGAAGCAGCCCTACCATCCCGATCCTCAACCCCAGAGTTCCGTTGTTCTGAACGCTGGAAATCGTCAACATGAAGCCTCAAGAAGATGATGTCTCGGTAGGCAGTGGTGTAGACCACGAATGATACAACACACGCTGTGTACGGCTGAATGGGGAGGCACTAGGGAGTTATGTGGCTTTCTAAAAACTAAACATGTTTGACCTAGATAGGATCAAATATTGTTCGCTCAGGGGAAAAAGAATTGCGTCAAATACCGGGAGACTGGCCATAAGTCTTAGGACCTGAGTGTGTCTAATCGTGAGGCTGCTACGTCTCCTTTACTTGTCATGGACGTCTTGCGTAGTGATGAGCCTGCATCCCGAAATTGTGACAATAAACTAAACTTCGCTTTAGACCTTAATTTAATATAGCCTCTTGTGATTCTTGACACTCTGTGTGCTGCCATGTGAGGCCTAACGGCGCTCAATGGTCCGCGCCACGGCTTCACGGCATCGTCGTCGGAACGACACACCGTCGCTACCGTCATTTTACACTATGATAGCCAAGGGGAGGGGAGGAAGAAGTAAGTCTCTCAAAGCAACATTCAGTGGATGACATATTGTCGGACATGATGGAATCCAGGCCGGCCACATTTCCTGCGCTTCTCACCAAAATGAAAATTTCAATTGTCCTTCCCGACACTCAAGCCATATGACACAGCCTGCGGGACGACATTTCCCAGATTCCTCCATATGTCACACAGTCTCGAATTTTGTGCTCTATGCCACATGTACTACTGCCCAATCAATACCAAGGAATACCGGGACAGATTGTTTCGGTCCCGTGAACGTCTTGATTATGTATTCCCCATTCAAGATCTTGATACCTACTCTGAGTTCCCTCGATCACCATCAGCGTCATTCCTGCATTGTGAAATGCCTACAAAATGATGTGTCACCTTGATATCAAAGCTTGCTTACGGAAAGTCTCGCCGTCTGAGCTTTGTATAGTTTCACCAGCTGGCGCACGGCCAAATCATACAACACATCCTCTGAGCCCCCCGGAATTCTCGCACCGGGAACCTCTCTCCAAAGCACTGCATACCGTGGTGTTAGCTTCGCAACGAATCAAGAGACTAGGAGGTTTGAAGCCCATTTGCCTAGGCAACACTAAGGAGAAATAGAAAGGGAAATGACTTACTCTCGATCAATTCGCCCTGTCCGCTTTGTGTGTATCCATTGCCACCGAACAGCAGCATTGCTGTATCCGCACACTCCTTCAATACAACACCGGCATTCGCTTTCAACAGCCCCGTGAGTCCGCCAAGGGCAACGTCGCTGTCCTCCTTCTTCATTTGTGTGAGCTGATAGGCAAATTGCTCCACCCATGCCCATTGGGACTCGAGCAACGCGCCGGCCTTTGCGAGTCTGTGCCGGACAACGGGCTGGTCCATGAGGGGTTTGCCAAAGGCCTCGCGCTTCAGCACATACTCGAATGCCGCTGATAGAGCAACTCGAGCCGCGCGCGTTGTGCCGACAGCGATGGAGAGCCGTTCATGATTGAAGTTCGTCATGATGTATTGCATGCCCTGCAAGTCGTGGTCAGTTCACAACAGCCACCCGAGCTGATACAATGTGCAGATACTTACCTTGCCTTCTTCGCCGATCAGATTTTCCACGGGCACCTCCACCTCATCGAGCTCAATGTACGTCGTCCCTGCGGAGATCTGGCCGCCAACCTTGAACCTCCTCATGGACACGCCTGGATATCCCTTTAGCGGGACCACCAACATGCTCAACCCTTTCGCGCCACTGCCTTCCCCTCCAGTCCTCACAGCCATCGACGCATAATCCGTCCAGAAGCCGTTTGTGATCCATTTCTTCGTGCCGTTGATGATCCAATGCTTCCCATCCTTTGACTTTGTCGCTGTCGTCGTAATGCCAGCGACATCGCTACCCGCATCGGGCTCCGTAATCGCTATGCAGGACCTCTTCTTCCCCAGCAATAGCTCCGGGAGAAACCTCTCTTGTAGCTGCGAATTTCCAAACTTGATAATAGGTGGCACGCCAAATGCCACGCCTGTAGTCAAGCTTCCGCTCGGCCCAGTAAGCCCCGAGCGAGCCATCTCTTCCGAGAAAATCAACGCATGCAAATAGTCATAGTCCCCAACTTTCAACCCGCCCAAAAGTTCATGAATGCCCAACCTGTGCAACCACTCGACGGGTAAGGGCGCGGGCAGCGCTGGAATGAGCATATTGTGCTTGGCGAACGTCTCGAATACGTGCGGTGGCACGGTACCTTCCTTCTCCCATTCTATGGCATGAGAGTGCAGGTGTTCGCTGATGAAAGCCCGGATGGCGCGCTGCCATTTATAGTGAGTGGGTTTGTAGATGGGCGAAGGCAATCCCAAGAGCCATGGCGGCTCGGAGAAGGGAACCGGGGCTGAGATCTCTGTCATAGTCGAAAGGGGCTTTTGTCATTAATTTCGAAGCTTTGTATATCTAGGTCTTTGATCTGCTGTGGGCCAGGTCATTAAAATGGACCTCCCATATCGAAGTGTGTCGAGATATATGACACCCCAAGGCATGCTTCTATGCCGCGGGTGTGGCTACCTCGGCTTCTTAGTCCCCTCTCCCCCAAATCCACTCGGATCCGGAGCGAACAATTTCGGCCGAGACCTCTCCTGTTGAGGCTGGCACATGCACGAATGTGGTATTGCCAAATATTGTATACATACCTATACGATCTCGATATGCAAGAGCTTTCTTTTTGTCGCGAGCGTGAACTTTCCAGAAGTGAAGCAGTCTCATCGGAGGAAACTTTCGCGATGTTCGTCAAACCCCCCCCCCACCTTGGCTGCAAGAAGAACAGAAGCCGAACGAATGAAGTGGCTCGACCTAGCGAACTATAAAGCATACGGATTCAGCGTCATATCAATCTATGTATCATTTTCACGGTGATGTCGAGTTGTTGAAATAATGACACACAAAACGCTGCTCTATCCAACCTACCTAGGTAGGTAATCAACGGTATACACGGGTAGCGTTTCTAGATGCTGTGCCATCATAAGTAGAGGCCTGTAACACTTTGAAATGGGGAATCAAGTCCATGCTTCGCTAAATATTCATCAATAGCTCGACTTGTACCACGTGGTCTGGTGTGGACTGATACCGAGCCTGCTGCCCTCTATCGGTCGTGATAGAGGAGCCGGGGCAAAGTTATTACGTAGGTAGACATCATTACACGACTCTAACCACTTCTTGCATGTCGAGAACGATCTTATTCAGGTTCTCTCAGACGACTGCGCTACCTTCATGATTCAATGCTTCTCGGGCCTGTCCGCTCGTCGCAAGGCACTTTAGCCCTGTGGCCAAAGAACCACATGCCTACTGACTCGCCCCGATCCGCCATCCGACTTTCATCAAGGTCTCGCATTTTTGCTCGGTGGAATTCCGAACCAGGTCCTCGTCAAAGACTACCTCGCCTTTAGGGAAGACCGTGATGACCGTGCTGCCTCCATAGTAGAAAGCCCCCAGCGTCTGGCCTCTATTCACAGTAGCACCAACCTCGACACCGGGATTATACTTGATGGAGCCGACAAGCATTGCGCCTACTGCAATAATGGCAATGGGATTGCCGGTAGAAGATCGCTTGAAGATCATGACTGACCTCTTGTTCTCACAGAATACGTCCATGGTGCCCTCCTCATTGATAGCCTGTGGATTCACCGTATCTGCCCGAGCGTTATTAGTACCTTGTCTGAATGGAGTATTGCATTAAAAGCATGTAGTACAGGCAAACAAAACCACTTACACAGAGCACCTGGGATTTCATTGATCGCCAATACTGATCCATCACTAGGCGAATGCCACCTGTGATAGTCCTGGGGTGCCAGACGTTGGATGGCTATCGAACCACCATCAAATTGAGACGCCAGTTCCGCGCTGCCGAGGAGCTTTTCGAGTGTAAAGCCATATCCTTTGATCCAATATTTGGTTGCCAGATCGATAGTGGGATATGTCGTGAGCCTACAGTCTGCTACACAGCTTACTACCTTGTCATTGCCGGGCTCATCGATCGGCCGAGCATCAGGCCTGAGTTCACGGCCGAAGAATTCGTTGAAAGTCTTGTACTTTGCCGGGTCAGGTTCTTTCAACTGAACGAGAGAATCTTGTAGGTCGAAACTCTGTCAACACTGTCAATCTCCGACTCAATCCCAAAGGCATTCGAGCCTGCCTTTCCAGGTAGGCAACTCCATACAAGAGCGACTTACTTCGATGAAGGGGAGAATGTGATCAACGCTCTTGGGATCGTCATACTCTCTTCCCATCTTCTCACTCTGTTCCTTGAGCAGCTGCTTCGTCTTGCTCCACTCCAGTAGGCGCTCTTGCTCGCTGCCATAGTAAAGGAGGTGCATGCCCACGCGGACGGCCATCGACATACTTTCGAAGGTCTTTTCGCCCGTCTTGCGGTCAATGACAAAGTTTCCCATGTGGAAAGCACTCTCCATTTCCTCAATGTTCGTGTATGGGAAAAGACGTTTCATCCACGAGTGCGAGTGTTGCTCATTTGCCGGGGCATGCAGATGAGACTTGGGACTTTCAGTATGCGACTTCGCTTGATCGGTGACGGCATTGAGTCCGTTCTCTAGGTGGGAAAAGCGGACGTTCGCCGCATGCTCGGATGTGTCAGTCATGATGGTCGTTGTCGGGTGTTGTTGTAAATAATGGATTCCTGCCCAAGATGGAGCGCTATCCTTGCCCGTTCCCAAGAGTTGCGGTTAAGGGGTCATGTACTCAGGCGATGCCGTTGTAGGATCTGAGGGGTGGGCTCGCATTTTGTACAAAGACGGATCCACTGTGTCAGGGACCAAAGCAGATGGATCCGGCTATCCACGCCATGCCTCGCGGCCTGGTCCAGTCATATGTCGCATTCCATAAATAGGTAGGGCCCAACTGTTCCCCGCACCCTATGAAATCCCGGCTCGCACAGGACAAATTCCTTGCTTGATGAAGAGGGCCTGTCGACCGCTTCTGTTCCTCACGTTGATAGACGTCACATTTCAAGGATCCGCTTTCCTGGTAGATCTGACGCAGATCTGGCAGCTCAGATCCGGCTTGGCAAAAGCTTATTTTACCACACATTGCATCTACTACTGGTAGGTACTCACTCATCTTGGCACACCTGTTGCACTCCAGTCGAATGGGGCCAACACCTTCAACCTTAACGACGTATAAGCAGGTATCAATTGATATGATTACAAGTCTGTATATCTCATCCTGGATTCAGATAGACCGCTTTTCCACTTGCTCGACCGAGGTAGCCCTACTCGTTGCCTGGCCTATTCAAAAGGGTGAGGGCCAATTCAATCAGATGTTCGTGCTACCTGACCTGGGGGCCTAAGGCTGGCCGCCACACCATAATTTGGAAATGGACACTAAAGACACAAATCCTCAGTGGATGGATATCTCAATGCAAAGTCAAGTCACCTCGTACTTGGCTGATGAACAGGTATTCATTAGCATCTACGGGACACAGCAGTCAGACCCACTGCCTCTAATCGTGAGATGTAGCTGGAAATAGAACAGGGTCAAAGTACAAAAGAGAAAGTGAGTATCAAAGCTCACGATTCTGCTCAAACCGAAGAAGGCTGTATACAAAAGAGCAAGATAACATGACATGCTTGCTAAGCTGCCTAAGTATTCTTTAGCTCCTTGGATTCTTGAAGTAAACTCTTTTACTGTAAAATTTAAACTCGCCACATCTCGACGCCACTCATCGAGGATTAATTCTGAAAGACCTGACGTCCAGCTACCCAAGGGTCAGCCTTTTTCCTAGTTCCGTAAACACTGGGATCTTGTTGAGTCTCGTTCCTTGCATCAAAAGTTGGTCGCAGCCGAGGTACCTCGCTTGACCCACTTTCGCTGCAAACCATTTGGGCCGAATCGCGGGTCTGGCCTCGACTCTCTGGGAAAAGCGCAGAACCGACCACCTGGGAATCTAGACACAAATAGGAATGATTTGAACATAGCATTGATCTAAACGAGAGGAACCTATGTATTTTTGGACGATGGCAACCTTGAACACTGCTAAATTCTCAATTTTGGTGGATCTTGAATCTTGGTATGACACCACAAAAAAATGGGGCCCGCTTACTTGAGCGAGAGAGGACTTCTCTCAAGAATAACGCGCATTTCGGCCTGTTCGGTGATGCGTCTCCCTATTTGGGTACCCACATATATCGACAGATATAAAAGAAGGCCTTGCGCCTTATTCTCCCTAGATCTTCAAAATGGTTCGTCAGCATCAAGTACTTACTGCAATCTTGTCTACAATTTCTATTAATTCCCATTTTTGACCTATTATTTTCCACTTTCAGCAATGACACCCTGGAAAGCCCCTGAAGACTACCGCAGTCGACCGGTAGCCATTCTTGGCGGAGGCGTGCTCGGCCGGCGCATAGGTACGAGAGCGACTGGACTCACCCTAACTTGGTCACGGAGGATCTGATTTCTGACACTTGTGTGTAAAGCAACTTGTTGGATCGCGGCAGGCTATAAAGTGCAAGTGCGCGATCCGGACGTGTCACAAAGAGAGGCCTGTGAAGCCTATGCGAAGGAAAATGTTCAAAACTACTCTGCCGCCAAAGATAGCCACGCCGAACTTGGCCAGCTCACAACTCATGCTGAGCTACAAGACGCTGTTCGAGATGCGTGGCTGGTGGTAGAGTGTGTTCCGGAGAAGCTGCATATCAAGATCGACACTTTTGCGGAGCTCGAGAAACTAGCGCCCTCGGACAGCATACTGGCGAGCAATTCCAGCTCATATAAGAGCTCTGAGATGCTTCAGAAAGTGGAATCCGACGACACCAAGGCCCGCATCCTCAACACGCATTACTATATGCCGCCTCGGAATATGCTTGTGGAGCTTATGACGGATGGTTTCACAGATCCAGCCATCATCGATTTCATGGTTGAGCGACAGCGGGACGCTGGCACACAACCATATGTGGCAAGAAAAGAGTCGACGGGATTTATTTATAACAGAATCTGGGCCGCCCTGAAAAGAGAAATATTGTTGACTATCGAAGAGGGTGTCTCGACGCCACAAGAGATCGACAGTATGTTCACGACCATGTTTAGAATCCCTATTGATATGGGACCTTGCAACATGATGGATGGAGTCGGACTGGATACAGTAGCAAACATCGAGGAACACTATGTTACCGAGCGTGGACTCCCAACGCATACCGTGGAATGGTTACGAAAAGAATATGTCGACCAGGGGAAACTTGGCAGCAAGTCCAAGAAAGGAGGATTATTCGCACCTGCTGAATTCCGCCCGGTGTAACATTAGGAGCAGAGGGATGATTTATATATTCTCCAGTTGTATGTAGGTCTGGAAGCCGTCAAAGATCGTCTTGTCACAAGTGCATATGGCGACCTCCCACATTTGATAACGCGGATGCGGAGATGCATAGCCCTTGCAGGTGGTCGGTCGTGTGCTCGAACAACTTCCATCATGTGCGCTATAATCTCATGGGTAGGTAACGTGCAAGATCGCAGGATAGATCGACAATTCAGACATTAGCAGATCTCGCTAGATGATCAATCTAAGCATTCGCAAAAAACAAACAGATTTATACCATATGAATTAGTGAGCCACCTTGTGCCCTCCCGTCTGGCCCAGACGCCGGACTTCCGCCGCATCCTCCAGATCTTCCTCGCTGAGGCCCATGCCCATTCGCTCACGGCGATGGATGGCATGCTCAATGGTCTCCTCGTTGGCGATCTCACGCACATCGGCATCGTGCTCGACCTCGAACTTGCGCTTGAGATGCTCAGGCCCCAAAAAGGTCAGCAAAATCACATAGGCGTAGACGCAGCCCATGAAAATGCAAATGACCTTGCCGTAATTGTAGCGTGGCGTCGATTTGCCGGTCTCTGCGTTGACCAGAGGCGAAAGAGGGAACTTTTCTCCAGCCGTCGCCTCGATTGTCGAGCTCGCTGAGCTGACCAGGTTGCCCAGCTGGTATGACGTGCCGACTACAAATGTCCGGAAGGCACCGGGGGAGAGCTCCATGAGATGAATGGGAATCACACCCCATGCGCCTTGGACGCAGAATTGTTCAAAGAAGGCGGCTGCAATCACTCGCTCGTTGGTGACGAAGGTATATGGGTACAGCAAGGCGCCGCCCACTACACAAATGCAGATGATACTGAGGCGTCGACCAAAGGATTGTGATATGTAGCCGACGACGGTTCCGCCCGTCATTGCGCCCAGATTGGCGACGACCTGAGTTACGGTGACTGCATTGGCGTCGAATCGAAATTGGTTG
The DNA here is from genome assembly GCA_027946515.1 of Gnomoniopsis smithogilvyi. Classification (NCBI taxonomy): domain Eukaryota; kingdom Fungi; phylum Ascomycota; class Sordariomycetes; order Diaporthales; family Gnomoniaceae; genus Gnomoniopsis; species Gnomoniopsis smithogilvyi. Next base: position 5,301,405 of record JAPEVB010000004.1, on the reverse strand, counting down.
GTCAACATTGTTGGGTAGAGGCTGGGATTCTCTGTTAACTCAGCCTCAAGCAGGAGGAAGAATATGTAAAACTTACTCTTGGCTACCGTGGCTCATGAAATTAAATCCCGCCATGAGCAAGACCAGGTACGTAAGTAGCATCCAATGTCTCTTCAAAGCAACCTTGCCCTCAAGCATGAAGGTCTTCGACAAGCTTGTCCCCTGCGCCATCGCAGTCCGCCTGACAGACTCACGTTGTTGGTGAACATTGGTCTCCGGAAGCATCAAACGGTAGAGAATGATCAAGATTGGTGGACAAGCGCCAAACCAGAACAAGGGTCGCCATCCGTGGGACGTAGTGTTGACCAAGCCACGGGCAAAGGCCGTCGCAAGGAGGTATCCAAAAGCATAGCCCTGCTGGAGGATACCGCTCATAAGACCACGGGTCTCTTCGGGGAGATCTTCGAGTGCAGTGGCGGCCGCGTTTCCGTAGAGACCACCCATCGCAATGCCGAACAGGGCGCGGCAGGCCAGGAATTGGGAGTAGTTTTGGGTGAAACCAGTACCCTAATTTATTCGTTAGCATATGGTATATTCGTTTGAGACATCTAGGAGTGCCAAGGAAGGGCCTCGAGACCAAGCCTTCTTGGCCTGGGAAAACAAGCTCTCTTGGCCGTGCGCTGCATGCCACGCACTTGACAGCCGCCTAGACGATCTTGGCAAAAAAAGAGGTACAGGTACAGGCATTTCAACTTACCAACTCAAGAACCATGAACAAGACGTTATTCACTATGAAGGGCCATTTCCTTCCATATCGATCGGCTGCGATTCCAAAAACAATGCTACCGACAGACCTGAACATGAGCACAAGAGTTATGCCCCAGGTGATATCGGCAACAGATTTGTCAAAGGTCTCAGCCAAGTCGCTAGCAGTCAGAGACACAGTGAAGAAATCAAAAGCATCCCAGGTCTGTAATGGTATACTGTCAGCAACCGAGACTGTCTTGCCTCGAAGGCAGCGAAGGCGATTTAGCCACTTGACGTCGGCAGAGTGATTAGAGACATACCCAGGCGAAGAAAGCAACGCCGAAAAATGCCCAGTGATGAGCGGTCAACATCATCAAGAGCTTGAAGGGGTTTGTGAGCTTGGTCAAAGGGGGCTTCAAGCTGGTGAACCGGGTGGCCAGGTACTGCGAGACAGACATGCCGTGATGCGGAGCCTCGTCGGCAAGAAGAGCATGACCACCGGCGCCCTGAGCGGGCCCGTAGTCGGTGGTGGGCTTTTCGTTGTCCGACATCTTGTTTGCAGTTGAACACCAACGATGTCGAAGACTGGCGTCGAAGTTGAATGCGAGAGGAAACGGATGTGCGGAAAAGACGCAGACGTGACTTTGAGGATCCCGAAGGCCGAAGCCTTTTGGTTTTATGAGGAGCACTGAGGGACAATGACCCTTCAAATACCAACGACGTGCGGGGATAAACTTCCGCTATAAGACGACGGGGGTCCCTAGCGAGGGATAACAAAAGATGTCCACAAGAAGTACACCCTCCTCGATACTAAAATTCTACCTACCCATACTCTGACGTACATATAGTAATCCAGTGATAAGCAGTCGCCAGGACCCTACGCCTCGTTTCAGCATTCACAGAATTTACAGAGCGAAGCCAGATACTGTCATTCCTCTTGAAAGCGTTTCTATGTGAGCACCGAAACTCGATCGTCATAGATTTCAAAGGCTACCTTTAAAGTTGTAGATAATAGGTTTCAGCGGCGATGTTTCCATAGATCGTGCTGTGTGCTGATGAAGCCACGAATAATACCCTTTGGTCACGACATTTGGCTTTCTGCATAGGCTTGATCCTTAACATAACAGAGCAACGACTCGAAAGACGTTGAGTGCTCCTTTGCTGCTAGTGTGCCCATATTCATACCAGCCCAGCAGTCCTAGAGTACTCAGACACGAACAGTAAGACTACTCCACTTTTCCCCAGATTGTGGTTCACCAACTGTGCCTAATAGAATTCAGGTAAGATCAGCAGGTCCCATACAACCCCGCTCAACCCCGGATTGTTTTCCCTTGCTATTTCAGCTTTTGGACGACAAACGGCAAAAGTCCCCACAAAAAGCTTGCCCATGGGTGCAGGGAGTTGGATCACGCGCACAGTTCTTCCAATGCGCTTGCTGAGCCTGGTTGGCTGTGGTCATGTGGAGGAGGATTGGACCCTCCCTTTGTGATGGAGAATTCCAGCGTGGACGTAGGTGTATTGCATTATCTGCTCTTGTTCCCAATGCGTAGATAAGCACTAGTGCTCGCCCAGCGTCACAGCTGGACAGGGTGAAGACGTTCCACTGGCTGCTCGTGTTTCCTTGTAACCCATGCCAACGGCCCCAAGGCCGCGGGTTTACTTTTCAGGCCGGTCCATTGTTCCACCAGCAAGGGAACCAATCGGGATGCTGATCTGTCGTTGCATCCGACCCTCTTCGAGCAAGGTAGCCATGGACTCGGGACCGTAGTTTGTAATGCGGGTAGCTTGTCCTACCAGGTGCTTCCGATGGGCTTCAGAAGGTCTCAGTGCGAAGGATGTCGAGCTCACGCTGCAGTCGGGTGCCAGCAGCGATATTGATGTCTGATGTCCATCTCCAGCCGAAATCAGATTGAAGCGGGCTGGACACTGTTTTGTATTGTGGCACTTATTCCGTCGGCGTGATTCTTGTGATTCTGACTTGGAAGCTCACTGTTCTCGCTTAATTCATCGGGATTATGTACGCATTTGATGATGCTCGATCCCCACAAGCTCGCACCCATTCTCCTTACTCCGAAGCAGTCCAGTCCTGGTGAGTTACTAGCTTGTAGTTTGCAAGGTCCGGTCAGTATGCGAATCGTCTTGTCCTACAGTACATACTTCTCTCTTGCGTGCGATGCCTCCAATTCCGCATTCTCATATTCACTTCATTTTGAATTTGATAGTCAGCACGAAGCTCACTATTCCGCAGTATTAGGGTCAAGTCTTTCTTCGGACGGACTGGGTGCTCAAATGATAAAGTTGGTGAGCAACCAAATTTTGGCCTGGTCGTGAGGTAGGGATAAGTCCGGTGATTTATTTTACAATTCAACTTCAATCCGCTGAAATCCTATCGAACACTACGCAAGCATCTTTCGTACAAACGTTGCACCCGAGACTAAGGTGGCGCACTGCATGAGTACCTCTAGGTTTTACGATAAATGGCTGACTTGAGAACGACGTCGGTGTCTAGAAGAGCTGCTGGAGAAGGCCAGCGAGACTCTTTGAGACATCTTCAGCTGTTTGAAACTACTATGCACCGATAAACAATTCCTTGGGGAAGATAATTGGAAAGATTCTTACGGTGGCCAAATGTGCAATATGATCTCACCCCAGTCCTGTTTTTCAATACGACACCCAGCTTGACATTATCAAGATGATGACGTTGTCATGGGATATTATTTAACGAGGTCTATATATAGACACATTGTGAAATACTTGGCTGCACCTCAGATAGCGAAGCCTCCAGATGCAAGCTGGCGGGGCTCTCCAGCTGCTTCAAAAGTTCCATTCTCCAGCCTTCTCAAAGCCTGCGCAGTGCTCGATCCGGGGGCGACCCATTGGACCGTGTGGCCGAGGGACTCCATGAAAGCAACTGTCTCATTGTTGTATGCATACTCGAATGACACGTAATTGGGACTTAACTGATCGTGCAGCCGTGGTTCGGTCAGTGCCTCGAGAGAGGTCATGTTCTGGTCGATAGCGTGATGAATGACTTGCGCCGTGGCGGTGATGATGCGCGAGCCACCAGCGGAGCCAGAGATGAAGAAAAGGCCGCCTTCAGGGTATTCGACGATTGTGGGAGAGATAGAAGACAAGGGACGCTTTCCGGGGGCGATGTAGTTGGCTTCGGCAGGTGCGTAGCCAAATGCATTGGTGGTGCCAGGAATGGAGAAGTCGTTCATTTCATTGTTGAGGATCACGCCGGTTTCTGGAACCATCACACGGGAGCCAAAGATGGTGTTGATGGTTGTCGTGATTGATACGGAGAGACCGCTGCGGTCGGCAGCGACTATATGAGAGGTGCCGCCATCCGTGAGCACTTCGATGTTTGAGGGGTCGTAGTAGGAAACATTGTACGATGTATAGTCCGAAATCTTGGATCGGATTTCAGCGGCCGTAGCCTCAGATAGCATCTCGGCTTGGTATGTCGACATGTTGGCGACGAACGAAGGATCTCCGAGCAGCGTGCGCATTCCGTAGGACCACCGCATAGCCTCATCCAGTCTGTGCGTGGTGAGATTGATTTGAGCAGGGTCCCCGAAGCCCTCAAACCCGTTAACGATGTTAAGGATTGACAGTGCAACTTCTCCACCAGATGGAGCACTGCAGCTGGTGAGCTTGTAGCCCCTATAGTCGATGCTAACTGGGTCCCGCAATTCGATGGTATAGTTGGCGAGGTCCTGCACAGTCATGGTGCCATTACTGGCCTGGATTGCCGCAATAGTAGCTTCCGCAATGGCTCCTTCATAGAAGGCAGATGCTCCCTCGTTCGAGATAGTTTCAAGCGTATCAGCATATCTTTTGCGTGTCATCGTCTGGCCCAATTGTACTACTGTTCCATTAGGAGCAAAATCGATGGCCCAGGACGGATCCTCAGTCAGAAATTCTGGGTTTGATACTGAGGCAATGTAGCGAGCAGTATCGGCGGTGACCTCAAAGCCATATCGTGCTACGTTGACAGCCGCTACAAAGTGTTAGAAGCTGCTGCGAGCCGGGGATGTGTTTAAGAGCACAAATTAAACAAAGAGTAAACGTACGAGTCATTACGGTCTTCCAAGGGAGGGCTCCGTACTTGTTATGGACGTACTCTAGACCACGGAGCTCTCCAGGGACGCCACTGTAGATTGTTAGGAGGTGTTTTCTTTTTCTCCTCATTAACAGTGATGGGAGAAACTTACGCAGCCAGACCTCCATAGAGACTCAAGTCTGTGTCATTCACGTACATATCCTGGAAATATGCAGCGCCAGCAGTCTCTCTGAAGTCGATGAATTCGTATGTTCCGTTCGGTGCACGCACGAGCATGAAGCCTCCTCCCCCGATTCCGGAATGATACATGCCAATGACTCCCACGCAAAAGGTGGTGCCTACCAGCGCATCAATGGCATTCCCGCCCTGTTCCAACAACTCAATTCCAATATTACTGCACACTGCACTCTCGGACGCAACAGCGCCATGCTTGGGAGCATCAGTGGAATTGGCTTCGAAAGGTACTGCTGACACGACCTGTGCCAAAGCCAAGAGGGCCGCGGTGGCGGTGCGGAGGAGGGTCATGACCTCGGGAGAAGCTGTAGCTGTTACCCTAGGAGGTAGCTAGACTTGAAAGTGCCTACAGAGCTTCTAAGAGCGACGAGAGGGATGGAGAGCTACTGGCTTTCAGCTCTCAGAGATGGAGGAAATTGTCACTCATATACCCAGACTAATTAGCAGCGAGTCATCGACCCGGGCCGATCCCACTCCTGCAAGTGTTCGGAGTTTCCCAGGCTACACTAACCAGCTACCCTTGACCGTTTTGATAAGGCCAAGGCTACACGACATAATTGCTAACAGGCACGTCTTTCCTTGGTCACTCCGGGACTCGATGCAGCATTGCTTGGGTGGGTGCAGCATGGCCTGCAAGGCCGTCGTCTACAGGGCCAGGGCCCGCCTTATCAGTGGAGAAAACATCGTCCCGGGAAATCGGTCCTCGGCGTCGTCAAGCTGGGGAATTGAGGTAGCATCCTGCTATTAAAAGCAGCGCGCATAATCCCCAGTGACCGGATATCGCAGTGCTTGCCTTGTCCTCATCACGTGCACTGTCATGACGGCTAGTCAGGATTGGACTTGACAGCTCTGCCTGTCTACTACGATTCGCAGCCATGAAGAGTCTCTCAACAATGGCAGACGCCGTGGGCTTGAGAATCTGCAGCTAAAAGGCTCAGGTACGTCAGCATGAAAAGCTATCTCGACTCTAACGGAGATGGCCCACACTCGCCGCGGAACATCAAGCCCAGGTGTTCTTTTCCGGCAATGCCCCAACGGGCAAGATACCGACTCCCATCGATGGACCCACATGTTCGTCTGATGCTGGAAGGTTTTTCGTCCCATGTTGCATTTCGTGTCAACATTGCATGACAATTCAAGTTCTATGGCATGCCTTAATTTGGTAAGCCTAACAGTCTTGTCCATCTCTGGCGTCTGGAGTTATCATTCTTACCTTAGTTTCAGCAATCAACCTCACGAAATTGATTATATGAAGCTTGTGGGCCTAGTCGATAAGACACGACGTCATTTCAGCGGGTGAAAATGCGGGACACATGAGGTTCTAATATTAGAGATTGGCATCTTTGAAGCAAATGAGGCATTCGTTATGACCGCTCAGACTAATCACGCCTTGGACCGATTAAGAGAAAACTGATGTCCCACTACCCTGAGAAATACCAAAATGTGAATTCGGCGAAAGTATCAAACCCCCGTGTTTAGGGCTCATGGCCCCTGGGCTGGCTAAGGTTTTACGCTGGACTGCTGCTGAAGTCTTCGGGTATTAGAATGGTTAGTGGAGCCAAGTTCTAGTCTCCTACATTCCAGCAAATTCAGAGATGTAGAGGAATGAAATGAAAGAAGTATAACACGGAAGTGATTTGTAGGCGGTTGAGGTTGGCAATGGCGCTGGCAAGGGATACACAGCTGTGTGATCATGACCTCGGGCCTGAGCCTTCTTGGCTACAATAAAGCCAAAGGCGTTGGTTGAGATTGGAAAGCGTTGGAAGCCTTTTAAATGGCCCTCGTTCTCGGCTTTTACGTCCATAATCCGTCGAGGACGCAGTTCCGTCACTCGGGAACGCTCCCTGGACAGCCTGGCTACCGTGCTGCTCGAAGGGAAAGGAGGAAACAAGGGAGACAAGCCATCATTTCTAAACCCCTAAATAGAACGCGTCAACCGACATGCCTAGACCAGCGCAAGGGATCTCTTTAGCCCTTTCTTCAATGCCTTGAAAGTCCATTTACATCGAGTCGAATGCTCTAGAGAAGCTTCAGAAAAGATCCGAAAAAGATCGGGAGCCAAACGTCCCATTCTCGCGACAAGACGCAACAGACCCTCCACTTACTACCAATCTACATCACAGAATGGATCTCTACAAGGCCAGTCTCGCGTCTCTGGTTGTTGCAAATGGCGGGCTTGGATATCTGCAATACAGATCTGGCCAAAAGGGCGACCGAAGCAGCTCCAGCGTAGAGCTAGAATACGTGGATGTCGACACTGGAAAGGAGCGTGCGTCGGATCCTGCGGATGATGTCAAGACCGTGTGGAACTTCAAGCTCATTTTCATGAGCGTATATGCCCTCGTGATGGGAGCAGACTGGCTACAGGTACGCTACCACCCAAGTTGGACTTGTGACAAGCAACCTGGCAGGGTGTCTAATGATAAGATTCAAAGGGACCGTACCAGTACGCCCTGTATAAGGATGAAAGACAGCTTCCCGAACAGATGGTCGCCGCGCTCTTCGCTGTAGGCTTCGTCTGTGCCGGCATCAGCGCCTCAATCGTCGGCTCCTTTGCGGACAAATGTAAGCTTATGTCGGAAATTGGTTTTAACTTTCTTTGCCTGAATAGGTCTCATCGTCCCAAAAGATGCCGTGGACATTTTCAAGTGCCGTTCTGCTGGCTGTATGCTGACATATTTTGAGTGGAGATGGACGACGACAAATGTGTCTCGTCTTCTGCGTCTTGTATTGGCTCTCGTGCATTACCAAGATATCCGACTCGGTAGCGATCCTCTTCGTAGGTCGAGTTCTCGGCGGCGTCAGCACGACATTGCTTTACAGTGTCTTTGAGGCATGGATGATACACGAACACATCTCGAGAGATCTCGAGAACAAGGGTCTTCCTCAAAATCAGATACTCAGTCAAATGACGACGTGCAGCAGCGTGGTCGCCATCATCGCAGGCGTGGTCGGTCACATACTGGTTGATATATTTGGCACGAATCTGGCGCCTTTCATGGCGTCTGCGGTCTGCCTATCCCTGGCCTTCGTGCTGATTCTTCGGCTCTGGGTGAGTTGATTTAAGGGGACCCTGCTACATAAACCAAAGACACCGCTGACACTCTGCAGTCTGAGAATTATGGGTCTCAGGCGAGCGAGGCTACAAATGCAGGGGGGTTGGGTGGTGGTTCGAGCATCCGGTCGATTATGAAAGGTTAGAAGCTCAGCGACATTCACGAGGTTTTGGACTAACAAGTATACAGACAAGCGCATTGTGTCCCTGGGGGTTATTACTTGTCTTTTCGAGGGCACCATGTATCTTTTCGTCTTCTTCTGGTCAGCGGCACTCAAATCGGCCCGAGCACTCGTGCGTAGCGACTCACCTCCCCCGTTCGGACTTATCTTCTCGACTTTCATGTGCGCAATGATGCTCGGGTCGCAGATCTCGTCGCTTTTTGGTGGCAAGGTGACGGTGCCGAGCGTGGTGCAGTCACTTTCAGTGACATTACTGGTGGCATCCACGACGCTGTCGGCCGCCGTGTATTTCACCAGCGAGTTCGTCACACTCTGGTCCTTTTGCTTTTTTGAAATGTGTGTCGGGCTATATTTCCCGGCGATTGGATACTTGAGAGGACAGCTCGTACATGGTGGAATCAGAGGCTATGTCTATGGGCTCCTGAGACTGCCGCTGAATGTCTTTGTGTTCGTGGCACTTATGTTGACACAAGAAGGTGAGTAGCCGGACAGCGTTATGCCATTGATTTGCCATACTGACGCCGAACCTCTACCTTATAGGACAAGAACACCGCGGCAACGTCTTCCTAATCTGCAGCGCATTGCTGATCGTGGCTACCGTTGTCACCCTCAGATGCGTCAACTAATAAGTTTCTGTGGACCAGGGCAGTTGAGATGGCGGCAATAAGCAGGACTGATGGTGTGATCCCAGTTTGGCGGCTGTGAAATCAAGCTCCAAAATGTCTCAATGGACGGACGGTACGAGCTAATATTGTTGCGGGAGAATAGCGATTTGATAAGTATATGAGCCTATATCGAGGTCCTGGAGCTCATTTCCCTGGTTCCAAGGACAGACTCTCTTAGGCTCGACAGCTAGACATGAAAATGAACTGTAGTATGGGGGGAGAGGAGATGGTACACAAGTGGGCATGCACGAAGGAAAAACACAGTCCGGATTGTTTAGGCACTTCAGGTAGAAAAATGATGCGGAATTCGAAATGTCATAAGCCTCTATCAGGATCCCGTGTAAGGGCTGAGCAATCTAGGCGCGTCAGCGCTTAGGACGCCCCACACTGACTGCTTTAGTGGGCCTCTTGCCGCGGCTCCGGCTTTGTTTTTGGCTAGTCACAGGGAGGTAGGTACCTACCTAGGTGGCCGGCAAGTTTCTTGGAAGGTAGGTATTGATTGATCTTCCTTCTGAACTTCCAGCTAGCATCTACGGCACTGGAACTCTCCCTTCGCTGCCCATATCGACGACGCCCCGCAACATGCTCCGACCGATCCCTTAGTTAACTATCCTGTGGCTGGAGCAACATCGCGACCGACCATGCACCAATTGCCGAGGCTGCTCCTAAGCCTGCTCCTCAGTCGAGTTGCAGCCGCGAGCTCGGCTGCACAGATCTCGCTACCCAGCTACCACTATGGGGCACCCATCAGCGTCGAGTGCATGAACAGGAGCTCGTAAGTATCTTACTCTGTATACCATGCTCACTTTGAGTACTGACGCATTTCTTGCCATACAGGGAGACCGGCGAGCATATTGAGAACCCCGTGAACCACGAGCTCGAGTACAGCCCCTTTCCAGTCTGCGCCGAAACCAACAAACCTTTGGAGTTTCACTATGGAATCGAAGCCGAGGTCAACTGTACCATCGCTATGGTGTCAGACCCATTCTTTCACCTGCTCGAGTTCTACATCCATTCTGACGCGCCCCTCTCCTGTCGCCTACCCGCTCGTCCACCCCCCGCTATAGAATATGTCGGCGAGACGCCCGCCGAGCAAGAGTATATTCCACTGGTGTTTGCTCTTGCTGGTACTTTACAGTCCAGCCACATGCATATCTCTACCCACATGAATGTGCTGCTGCACAGTACTCCAAAACACCACATTCACCCGCACGACAGCGGCGTGTTGGACTCGGGCATCGCCTACAGCACCAGTCCGCTGAGCCATATGGAGGGCAGTTGGACACAGAAGCTAATCATCGGCGATCCACTGCCCTTGAGCTTCAGCGTGAGGTGGTTCCCCACCCCGCACCTACCCAAAACAGAGGGCAGGGTCGAGTGGCAGGGCATGGGAGGCCATATCTACGCGAGCACCGTTTTCTACAGCCTTGTATCGTTTTTGGCCGGCGCCTGTATCACAGCGGTATACTTCTTCGGCATTGTGCTTCCTCAACGAGTAAGAGGCCGGGCATTGGGTGGCGCGACTCCGCTAGGATTTCCCAACGGGCTGAACGGTGTTGGAAATGGCTGGGGCATACCAATGGCAAAGCGTAACGTTGATTGAGGGCTTGAGAGTGGACGCTTGTGTGTGAATATTCTGCATAGCCGGAGAACGGGATAATGCTGTCATTAATGTTGGCTTTCGTCTGTATATCTATACCAATTTGTGTGAGTGGGAGTGTCTCAGCACGAAACTGGATCAACGATCTATCTGATCGAGCTGGCGTTTAGTGAATACCATGAATTCAAATATGTGTCTTCTTGGCTTCAAAGCCGACAACCTGGTGCACCGTCTCTACTGGTTCTTCTTCAACGCATCGCCTGCTGAAGTCCGGCTGTAGAGCCTCCAGTACATATCAATGAACATCAATGTGGCTGTGAAACGTCAAGTCAGTCTGCGCCGTTTTCATGAAGTAGTCATAAGGCTGTCTCAAGCCTGAGATAAACTCACGGATAGTAGCCCAGGGCCCCATCAGCTGCCACAGAAATACGGTCCTCTGCTCCGGCGTGAAGACCAGCTCGTCAATAAAGAAGACACTGTTCATGCACAAGGCCGTGCTGAATGCTGTTTCGAATGCGTACACTAGAAGCAACAACTCGAATGGCCCAGTCGTCGTACCTTTACGAAACCGGTACAGGGAGAAGAGCACTGTAGGTAGCTGAAAGCCTATCTCGATAATGAAGAGAAAGTGCATGAAGTTAGGCGCGAGGTGCTCCTGGAACAGAGGATCGTTATATGTGTTGATGTCGTAGTCGCGGATCTTTTGCAAAAAGTGCAGTGGGCTGCCCTTGGGCTGATAAAGCCAGGCTGGGTAGATGTAGGGTACGCCATCGACGACTTAAGATCCAGCCCGTGTCAGCTAGATATGTTCACCTATGCCAAAATTGCCATTGTTTGTCGTATCATGAAAGAGAGACTTACATAGAATAATCAGAAATTGCAGGACGAACCACACCTGCCAGATTTGATCCCGCCAATTCTTTGGTGAGGTCGCCATGACCTCCCCCAGAGCACCACGAGACGTAACTACGAAATACAGTAGAGGCACTGGGGTCGAGTTGTAAAATTCCTCTTTGCTTCAGATTTCGGTTGGTGAGCCTGGACCGAATGCCTTGTTATGGAGAGAATCCTGCCGATGAGAGAAAGGGGGATTGTATTGGGCCAGTTTGCAGTATGACAGGGTTAGGAGTCTGCTGGCCGAACCACCCCCCAAAAAAAAACTTCAAAGTACCTAGGTATCTCCTGCGGTTTAATTTGACCTTGAAGGATCAAAATAAGATATTCGAACTGAACATTACACCTTGCTCCCAGCTAAAACATTCTTAGTACGTCTTGAACATTTATATCTGTTCTATCACGAACCCACCTTCTGATGAAGTGCAAATTCTCGAAGAACCCTTCCTCGAATTTTCATGATCAGTTGAGTCCAAATGTCAAATTTAAACGTGTTCAATTTTCCTGAACAGATAGATACATTCATAAGCCATTGAAGGTGGAAGTCAATCTACCGAGTCTTTCCAAGCTTTCTTACTGCCACTGGTAGCTGTGGACCTCCAGGGTGCTGATCCCGTCTTTTCGTGGGATGAAGACAAAATGCTGTGACTCCTGTCGCATAGACTTGCGAGGAGTGGCCTCTGCCCTCCACTACCTGATAGGTATATCTTTGACTTCATCCTTGGGCACATGGGGCGCCCTGAGGGTGCCCACACAGTCATCTTTCCTTTGCACAAAGATACCCTCCCTCACCTCACCCTCAATGCCTCCTAGCGCACCCGTAGTGATGAAACCAAGCAATTTCTTCTGCCTGTCCGAAAGCTTCGCCTCGACGTCCTTCCGTAGTGACAAGAAGTTGTTCTCCTGCTGCCGGATGAAGCTACGCATGAAGAACATGAGTACGGCCGGCCTCTCGCCCGTCTTGGCGTGATTGGGACCCGTTGCGTGCCAAATCCTGCTGTCCGTGATGAGAGCGGTTCCAGCCGTTCCTTCAGCTGCCAGTGTGCCCTCGACGGAGAAGATATCCTCGGGTGCGACGGCACCGAGATGCGAAGCCGGGAAGATACGTGTGCCACCATTCTCCTCGTTGAAATCTTCGAGGAACCAGAGGATATTCAGACCAAAGGCAATATCCCGGATTGGTGGTTGAACAGCGATCTGGTCAGTATGCAATTGCATGTGCGTGCCACCAGGGCGAGTGATGCTAAAGTCCAACACGTCAGTAGATGATAAAACCCGTCATGGACATGCGCGAAGAATCTTACTTGGCGCTGTAGCTGTGAATTAAAGCGTGCTCGCCCAGGAACCACGGCACGAGGGCATCGATCAGCGGGTGGTTCAGGAAATCCAAGAATTCTCCGCCCTTGTTGACCAGCGTCCATATCCGTTGGTTGGTGCCACCACCATCCTCTTGGCCCACACCGGCCTGATTCTCACCTGCTGCCTGCTCCTGTACCGCCTTCTTCAAGATGGCATTCTGCTCCGGGGTCAAGGCGTTCTTGAAGAGACCATACCCGAACTCGACAATATCGCGCTTGACCTGCTCAATGTCCTCTGTGGGCTGAGGCAGACGCGGGAAAGCACCTGGCACCACCTTCTTCGGGGGAACAGCTGAACCACACATTCGAAGTCAGCAAAATTTTACCCTCGACACTATTACTAGGACTGATTTGGAGGCGCTGATGGAGATTTCTCCTATCATTCCCTCCCAACGCCAAGTCTCAGATGAAGCGGATATGATCCTACGTTATGTGTACGTACGTGGATTGGGAGTCAGCAAGTCGGCGAACTTGATACCCAAGGGAATACTTCCCTTGGGCATGGAAGCAGGGTGGAAGAAGGCATCTTTGAATAGTCCATAGCGAGGCTCCAGCTTTCCTTCGTAGAATTGTGCAATGTCTGGAAGAAGCGTTAGTCCATGACCTTTACATTAGTAGGGACAACAATGGCTTACATTCAGCTTTCATGTTCAAGGTTGTGGTAGGCTCGCCATCGAACTCGTCAATCAACTTGGCATCTGCAGAACGGGCATCTAGGAAAATCGGCTGGCGATCACCAAAGGTCAAGGAGATGACACCATCTAACTGACCGAGAAGCGGCAGTTTCTCCTTGATGATCTCGTGTGCCCGCTCGATGTCTGCTTCGGCTTTCTTCGCCAGGTCAACATAGGACTGGTTGGTGAACTCGAGACCCGGGGTCCAAGTCTTCCCAGGTGGTGTGTTAGCCATTTCTGAGACTTCAGCGGAAAAACAACGATGATAGTGAGTTACGGATGAGAACAAAGCGACTTGAATGACGATGATTTTCAAGAATAATACAGAAAGTCTTTATATCCTCCCAGCGAAGCTTTCGGTCTTATACCAGGGCATGTCCTGGATAATCTAGACAGCTATCACGACTCGATGCTCATTCTCATATGATCAATGCCGCACAGTAAGTCAGATGGGAACCCCCCTTTTTTGGCTGCGTCTCCACATGATGTTCTAGGTAGGATGTATTTGCCCGTGCATGTGGAAGAGTTGCTGGAGAATTTGGGGAAGTACTGGGGTTTATTGATATTTTATTCGTGGGTTGTGTACCCGTATTGACGAGGAGGTGGTATACAAGTAACGCACCCATGAGCTCCACGTGTACTTGTACATCGGCTATATCATTCCACAGGTGCTTGAAGGATCACGACTTCGGATAAGCAACCAAAATGAGCGATAGTAGTTCGCCAATATGCCCGCACTAATCATGCATGCCTATCAACTTGTGGCCCTGTGTTGCACACTTTATGGGGCTTGCTCTTAGCGATAGTGAATGAGCACGTTTGTACACACCAAACCTTACCTCGCCGGCTTGCCTGAGACGTTATGTTGGATCTCACAAGTATGAGAGTCATCCTTAATATTCGATACGATCGTACCCAACCCATATCGTTCGGAGCGGAGTTCGAAGATCGAAATAAGTGTAGACGAGGCAAAGTCGTCGGAGCCACAAGGCAGGACCTAGGCGCTTTGCTCACCGCTACGAGCAATTCGTCAGTTGTGAGAAAACAGCATCTTGGAACTTCAATGAAAGCGTGATTATTGGTTCAGGAGACTATACTGAATATTGCCCAATGAAGATCAATACCTAAATGGGAGCATATGCGACCCGACCCTGGTGTCCACAGTGCTATGAAACTGCTGTCTGCTAGAATTCTTGTATCGCAGGCCCGTACTGCACGTAATCGGTTTTCAATGGATCACATCAAATGGCAATTTCCGGTCTTGAGCAATCATATCTAGGCAATGAACATGGAGGCCACCGAGAATCTAGCAAGGTGTTTGTTTGTTGAGGCTAAGATTCGGATCCTCAGCCTCCATGCACAAGTCCGCTTATGTAACTGAATAATGTGATAGAGCCAAGCCTGCCAAGGTGCAAATCTTCTTCTCGGACCCTGGATCTAGACTTTGGTCTTGTTGGTCCTTTAGCGGATAATAGTGGACATGTTACCCACAAGTATACTTGGATGTTAGCAGAGCCTCGAAGCAAAGACCACTTCTACCCACCTTTCACCCGCGGTATTGCCCCGGGTGGGGAGCCATCGGCTAATCGTGAGTAGGGGATTAGACTTGACAGCTTCTTGTTTGTCCCACAATCGATGAAGAAAAGGTCCATTTTCAGGTCCGTTTCTTGCTCCTCAAAAGCCCCTGGAAAACGCATTCTCCTGACAACAGGCTCCGCCAAACGCCACTATCCTGACTCGAGGCTGGAAAGTCGGCGAAATTTAGGAATTATGAGGGAAAATTTTCTTCTCCTGCCCTCCAAGCTTCTGGAGGAATTACTCTTATTCGCTGCTGGCAAGGCACCGATGGCCTCAAAGCAGTTGCACTTTGCGGCCGTAAGGTTGAGTCTTGAACTTTTGTGGTCACACATTCGAGACTTTAAGCCCATGGAAGCGTATCATCAAGATATCGAGCTGATGAAGGGAGGCTGATACTATGATCCTCTCGACTGAATAAACACCCGTGTCTGCCTTGATGTGTAGTTTCATCAACCTTGCATCGACTCCACCATAGCTAGAGCGTACAAGACAGAGTGGGTGCAGTCAATTAATGAAACGATGAGGGAGGACCAATAATTCATCATCCACTACTCTTTATGTTGGCGAGACTACCGTTCCATGCCGCCATTCGGTGGCTTCAGCAACATTTCGACAGAGTCTAGATACAAAAGGAGATGACACCGAGTTCGGTACCAATTGAAAGTGAGACTGGTCCATCCTGCCGTAGTATTGAGGTTGAAATGACACGTCTATTTTGCGAATATGAGTTCTCGAACGCCGCTAAAACCAGTTTTGGACTTGGCAGAAATGTCGGACCTCTTTGCGATGTTTAACCATGCTCCCATTGAGCTCTCATTCCGAGGATTCCCTCCTAAGACTGTTGAGAAGAAGCTGAATTTGACATGTTCTGGACTTCCTTGGTCCATGCAATCCTTGGTGTATGAGCAGCTAGGTAGAAAAATGAAAACAGAATCAAAGATCTAAAACGGCAACTCGTATCTTGAACGTATCTTCCGAATCCACCTCAATCCGAAAGGGTTGTATGGCGTTGTCGGCGTAATCCAAGCACTTGCCACGGTGGACATAGAGATCATAGCCCAGCACTATACCCTAGGTTTTCTCTATGTACTCCGCAATCTACTCCTGGACGCGCAACCCCTGATGCTTAAGAGTCGACCCACTTATCAGTGAGTTTTTGTTCTGTATTAGGAGATGCTCGTCGTTCTGAAGCACGCATCTGGGAGGCATTGGAGGTAGCAATTCTTTGGAAACTTCGGAAATTTCGTCGCTCACTCCGTCCCAAGCATCTGTGAGGGAGTGCCCCCGTCGTATACGGGTCCCTCATTTGATGGGATCTGAACCACAGTGCCTCGGGCTGTGTCAGTCTCTGTCGCTCAAAGGATTCCACTCATTCAATGTTTCTTTGGAACTTGCGATTCCTCGAGCCGCCGCTAATATAATGCAGTGGGTATCTACCTCGTAGCACTTGGACAGCGACATACTCGCCCTCTCGTTGTTGGACTCTGTGAACCGCCACGACTGCCTATGAATCGAAAAGGCTTGTGTGTCAGGCGTTTCAAAACTGTGAAAACATGTCAACGTCTGTAAACTGGATATGGCAACCAGATGGTCTGGGCATGGCAACATTGGTCCTGACCATTGTTATGGCCATCCTATGTATTCTGGTGGTAGCAACGCGCACTTGGACTCGATTTCAAACCGGAACATTCGCGGCTGATGACGGCCTGATGGTGATTGGTCTCGGGTCCTTTATTGCCTGCTCAATCTTCACCTGTCTAGCAGTTTACAGCGGTCTAGGAACTGTCGATGCGCGCCTTGAAGCATGGAACCAGACACAAACGACTCAGGCAAGTGGCTATCCCAAACAACCTCCCGCTCTTTGGGAATGTTTCATGATATTTTTGCTGACAGGCCTACACAGAACATTGTTTTCTTCCAGATTACATACGCTTGGAGCTTGCCGTTCATCAAGTCATCGATTTGCTTGACTATGCTCAGGATTATCACCGAAAAGCACTTACGTGTCACAATTTGGGTCTGCATGATAGCGTCGATTGTCAGTGCGAGTGAGTGGCGCTTTTCTCTTGAGCCAGCCAGTTCCCTCGAACACCGCCCCTTCCGCTGCTCACCCACAAATCATTTTACCCCAAAGGTCTCCAACATTCGCAATTATACGAAAATGTAGCATCCACTTCTTCAATTTTTGTTGCTGATCATCACCGCAGTGGTTGGGTTCATCTCCGTGGTTGCTCTTTGCCAGCCGTTAAGCTTCTATTGGGACCAAACTATTGAGGGAGGATGGTGTGCTTCGACTCAGATCGTCACGGCCATGAGTTACATCGTGTCGGTCTCAGCCATCATCACCGATTGGATTTGCGCGCTTGTGCCTTGTTTCGTTGTTTGGCAGCTCCAAATGAAAGCTCGACTCAAAGCCTCTGTCTGCGCGGTCCTGGCTCTCGGAATTATCGCCTCTGCGGCAACGGTAAGGCCCTTCTTCCGTCCTAAACATCGGAAGTTTGAGTTACTGACTGTTTGCAGGTGATACGCCTACCTTACCTACGCTATTATAATATTCTTACAAATTACTACTGTATGCTATGCACCGGCGCCCGCGTTACAACGATGTCCAGATTGGATACTAACTCCTTCTAGACAACGTCGCCAACATCGTCCTCTGGTCAATTGTCGAATGCGGCGTTGGAATATTAGCAGGCTCTCTGCCTTCGCTTCGATCTCTACTAAAGTCCTGGATTGACAAGTCATCGAAAGGCAGTTCCTACCAGAACACCCGCTCGGCTTATGGTTTCAGCGGCACCACCGGTCTCAAGAAGACGAAGAATGAAAGCGTCAAGATGGGCTACATCACACCCAAAGGAAGAGGTAACACTACTCTCGTCTCGGCTTCTCACGGAGAAGGGACGTGGATGGAGCTCGAAGATGACAACAGTCAAAAGCATATCATTCACCGCACCTTGCAGGTCAGGGTCGATGTCTCCGAGAGCAATAGTTTTAATAGCTAAGAAAGGGGTTCAATTTGATGGGAAACAATGTGACCATATTCCGGCATCGCGGTTGCGAGTAAATTGACTTGCTTGGGCGGGATGTTCACCGGCTTCCACTACCTATACTATACATATCTAATTCAGAGTGACTTGCCAAAAAAGCTCACTATGTTCGCAAATCGCATATAGATCAGCTTCCTATGTAGCATCGTTTAATGGTACTCCTTTCTTTCTGGTTGAGTACTCACATGAGCTTCGGCTGCATTAAATTTCAATTCAAACCGAATTTGATATGATTGTCGATGACCTCAATTTAGTGCCAACGAACCGTACCCTGGTCTAAAGAGGCGAGGCACCAATGATAAGATGTTGGCATGGTATGAGGTCCATTGCAATCCTTATTTTTGAGATCTACGGATATTACAACTTCTTATGACACGTGAAGTATATTTGTAAGCGCATCCTTTCTGGCGCCATCCTATTTAGGTAGAGCAGTAACACGTATGAATTGCTTCCGTCTCCCTGAGAAAAGAACAAGGGAAGTCGAAGAATCGTACACTTCTCGAAGGCATTGATGCACGGAAAGTGTCAGACCATTATTCTTTAGCTCATACTCTGCTGGCTCTTTACGCTGAGATCATTTATACAATACCGGAACAGAAATTTGATCCCGACCAACTGTATCATTCAGCCTCATCGACAAGGCTGCGCCGAGTCAAGGCCCTAACACTAAGAGGGAATGAACGACAATATGCTGTGTTGCAGTATATCAGCTCTTTTCAAACCGAGATGAAGTTTTATTGAATTTCGAATAATACTTCAAAATGGAATCTGCCATATAAATGATGACTTTGATGTAATATAAATACCTACTGCCTTCGCATCAACGAAATACTCGTCCTTTGCCAGTTTAATTGCAACAGAGGCAAAATGGCAACGGCAGGTGGAAAACAGGCTACTTTGGGAGGAATACAATTCAAGGACATCTATATCTTATTACCCCGTGATTCTTTCTACCGTTGCCCCTACTCACTGTTTCTTGGATGGAAACCGTCGGGACATTGTCATTTCTGCGCTTGATACGTATGCCGGCGGAGATGATCTTCAGGTTGACCCGGGCCGGATTGCAACGACTTCTCGCGATTGAAACGTTCCACGAGATGTCCCTGAGGGGCTGAAAGTGGCTGTGATAGCCAATTTTTGCTATTGGTGCGGTACCTAGGTAATCATACTATATCCAGAGACCCCGCATCCGGATAGATCTTCGGTTGCAGCATACCTGAATTAGGTAGCGTCGTAGTATGATGCACTATCATGATGTTGCTGTCCACTTCTTGTGGGGAATCAAACTATACTTGCGGGGAAACCTGCAATCTTCAGATTCTTTATTGTTATCCCCACAAACATCATGGCAAAGCCCCTCGCAGTCAAGCCGATGGGGTATTTATTCCATTGCGTAGACAGGCCAGTGGGACACCGTAGAATACATCCACATCCGCATCCACCTACACCACGCATGGTATCCAACACAGACATCACCAGAAGCTATAGCCCGCGTCTGGAAGCTTAGTCTTGGCGGTGTTGTCCACACAATCCCTCGCAATGCCTAAGCAGATTCTTGGATCTTTAACGGTGGCTCTTGGACTATCGTCCCTCGTTCTCTGGCCCTCGTCAGCTACCAACGTGGTCGACCTTTCAAACCAAAGATGGATCCTCTCCAATGCGCCATACAATATTTCTGTACCGGGAAAAGTTCCTTCTCACGTCCACCTAGACCTTTTCTCCGCAGGAGTTATTGGTGATCCCTACTTTGGGCTCAACGACTTCCATTTGCGCTGGGTAGCGTGGGCTGACTGGAACTACACAACTACTTTGTCAGGAGTTCACCGAGAACCAAATGCATCTACCACCACGTACCTTGTGTTTGACGGCTTAGATACCATCGCCAACATTTTTCTTTGCGGGCAGGGCGTGGCTAGTACGAACAACCAATTTCGGCAATACTTCTTCGACGTATCAGCAATTCTTTCATCATGCCCTACGAACAAAGACCCCGAGCTACTCGTCGAGTTTTCCAGTGCCCCAGGTGCAGCTTACAATCTGGCTGCACAACCCGGCGCTGAAACGTGGCCATGGAGTGTGGAAGGAAGATTTGAGTTTCTCCATCGACCTTTTCTTCGTAAAGAGCAGTCTGACTTCGGTTGGGACTGGGGCCCTGCTTTCGCACCACCTGGAATTTGGAAAGAGGCGAGGGTTGTGCAACTTCTTTCGGGCGAGGTGGCGGTACGCAACTCAATAACGGACATCTATCGCGTTGGGCAGCTGCCAAATTTGCCGCCTGACCAAGCGGTTGACTGGACGCTAAACGCGAGTGTAGATGTGCTGAGTACATTGCCAGCTGGCGCGACCATGAGGTATACGATTGCTGAAGCAACGACCGGTGTTACGGTGGACAGTGGGTCCATGAAGAATATCTCCAACAGGGGAGATGTCATCACTGGAACAACCGTGTTAGCAGGCCAGGAGTACAAACTATGGTGGCCATCTGGGCTAGGAGAGCAGAATCTGTATAACGTTAGCGTGGAAGTATTGTCCCCTTCAGGTGCGGTCTTGGCTTCTGTGAGCAAGCGGACTGGGTTCAGGACAATTGTCCTAAACATGGGGGTGATTACAGATGAGCAACTCGCTCAAGGTGTGGCTCCTGGAAACAACTGTGAGTATCAGGCCAATAAATTCGGTCAAAAATGCTGTATTGATAGGATGCGGTTCTAACACGACTGAATTTTCACGCAGGGCATTTCGAGATCAATGGTCATGGATTGTATGCCAAAGGCAGCAATTTCATACCGCCAGATGCCTTCTGGCCGCGTGTGAGCCCTTTGAAAATCCAGCAACTATTTTCGTCTGTCGTCTCTTCCCGCATGAACATGCTGAGGGTTTGGGCCAGTGGTGCCTACTCCCCAGATTTCATGTATGATCTTGCGGACGAGATGGGGATTCTTCTTTGGAGCGAGTTCGAATATGGAGACGCTTTGTACCCGGTCGATCCAGAATTCCTCGAGAACTCAAGACAAGAAGCTGTATATCAAGTGCGTCGCATCAATCACCATCCATCTCTCGCATTGTGGGCCGGGGGCAACGAGCTGGAGAACCTGGAGCTCGAAGAAGTGTTGGAAGTAGCACCGGATCAGTACGACCGTTATTTGGGCGAATATGAGACACTCTTCATAAACACGCTTCTCCCCGCTGTCTACGAAAACTCGCGAAGCATCACCTATATCCCGTCGAGTACGACCAACGGCTACCTCACCCTCAACTACAGCAATCCCATACCTATAGTGCAGCGTTATGACAACGTAACAGCCGGAAGCATTTATGGTGATACCGACCATTATAATTATGACGCCTCGCAGGCCTTTAACATTAGTACTTATCCCGAAGGCCGCTTCGCCAACGAATTCGGATTCCACAGCATGCCCAGCCTGGACACGTGGCGCCCCGTACTTCCTGAAGACGAGCTCTACTTTAACTCATCAACCATTCAGCTACGTAACCACCATTACCCTGCTGGAGGACTATTTACGGACAACTTTGCCAATTCTACAAAAGGCATGGGAGAGATGACCATCGCGGCACAAATGTACTATCCAGTGCCAAATAAGACGGAGCCATTATCCAACTTTAGCAGTTGGATTCACACAACACAAATTTTCCAGGCCGATTACTACAAAAGTCAAATCCAATTCTATCGTACTGGGTCAGGCAGGCCTGAAAGACAGCTTGGCAGCTTGTTTTGGCAGCTTGAAGATATCTGGCAGGCGCCCACTTGGGCCAGTATCGAGTACGATGGACGATGGAAAGTCCTTCAATACATCGCAAAGGATATATACAGTGAAGTGGTGGTCGCCCCTGTGTGGAACCTAACGTCAGGGACTTTGAGCGTATACGTGGTCAGTGATCTATGGACTGAATCCAGCGGCGACATCACAATGTCATGGCTGGACTGGACTGGCGAGGAGCTTGACATCCCACTCGATGAGAGCACCACGTCTTCAACGACGACACACTACAGTGTGGGGCCGTTGAATAGCACTTTACTTGCGACCTTCAACATCTCCCAAGTCTTTGGTGCTGATGCGAACGATGCAGCCAGCGCAGTATTTGTGGCCAATATCACTGCCATAGGCACACCGGTCGACACAAACGCGACAAAGACGTTTTCACACACGAATTACTGGACACCTACTCCCCTCGCCCACGCCGCACTGACTGATCCCAGCCTCCATGTCACATGCGACGAGCAAGAGGACCAGTTCACGGTCACGGCCGAGACGGGGAACAGCATATGGACGTGGATAAGACTAGATCCTGATGACTCCCCAACGACCATCGTTGTATTTGACGATAATGGATTCTTCCTGAGGAGGGGAGAGTCGAAGACGGTTGGTTATTCTATCCTTGGAGACAGCGTCTCTTCGGGTTGGCAGAGTAGAGTGACCGTGGAAAGTATCTGGAATAATACTATCCCTTGATAGGCCTCTCAATATATCGTTGTGCGTGCCTCATGCAACAAAACATGACGGTTCTTAGGTTGCTGCGAGGCTTTGGTGGAAAGGGATTCTTTTTAGCGTTAAATAAGAAGGATATATCCCTGTTAGCTTTCAGAAGAGGGGACGTGCCGTACCGACCCGGTCGATCATCTGATCAACGTCCAACCTTTTTCCGACCACATCCCCCAGCGTGCCTCGCCTACTGATACTGCTCCACAACTTAGCTTGCCACAAATGTTGTCTAGAGCTGCGACCAATGGCTTTCGTACCTAGACAACAGCACACTCAAGTTCTATGCGAAGAATGGAGAGAGTCACGATGCTCTGCGCTTCCACTGGAAGTGTGGGAGCAAATCATAGCCAGGATTGACTCGCCGTATCATCCGCGCACCTGGCTGAATATCCGGCGAGTGTCACACTTGCTATAGGCCGCAACAGAACACGTTTTTGCCATGGAGCATATGCCACAGAGTCATATCGAATTCAAACCCTTGGTTTTGCGCGAAGCATCCGCAGTCAGGAAATATCCGGAAGTCGTCCAGATACATTTTTCATTTGAAGGGTTCTCGGACGATGGGACCCGGGCCATCTTCGCACCGAAACAGAAATTCGACGCTTTGATAGATAGGCGGATGCAGTCCAGTGAAAATGGTGCGAAACAACTCGTCCATGAATTGTTGATGCACAGATGGGGTCAGCTGGCGCGCCGCTACGCGCCGCTACGCGCCGCTACGCGCAACCAACCCCGTCCGTGGAGGATGTGTGCTTCCCAGCACACTACTTTAGTTTGTATGGGGATATCAACGATACTGACCTGCCTGGAGTCAAGTTTGACGTTGAGCGAGTCACTATATCTGTGCAGTGGAAACAAATGCTCAGCATCTTCTATGGCGAAGCCGAGTACCAGAAATGGGCCTCGAAAGTTATGAGGCAGCATGCGACGGGCAGCGAAGAACGTATGATGAAGAAAGCTATCTCGGCGCGCGAAGCTTGCGGCCGAAGTAACTACAGGCAGTTGAGGAGGCTATCAAGCGTTGTGTTGGATAGGGCAAAGAAAGAAGAAGACGAAAGGACTTGCAAAATTCGTATAATGCGCTTTAAGCGTATTCTGCATAGAATGGAAAACCGAGATCAAATTAAGGACGTTCCCGAGGATGTTTTCAGGATGGCCGGCAGAGCGTCGTTTGTGAATAGCGTGAGGTACGCATGGGATTGGGGTCGGGAAGATGATGAAGAAGGCCATATGAGCAATGAGAGAGGATGCGGGTACTTCTACGATGGCATGGGAATGAAATTCGACGGCAAAGGCGAGCTGAACGAGCTGGGCGTGATTTCCGATAACGAGGATGAATGGGAAGATGAAAGTGACTTGGACGACGACCCCGATTCTTTTTAGATGCAGCAGTCAAACGAACAGTGCATTGGTAACCGTCGACGCCCACTTCGTTCCAATGATATCAGCTTTCTTGGTGCAACGTCAAACTTCATATAGTGTTCGTTCGGTCAGACTAGGCATCAAGTCTCTTCTTCAGTAGCCTGTACGATCGCCTGCTCAACTCTTTGTTGCCATACTCGGGTTATCCAAGGCGCTCTTTCATTGTGACACGAGACATGGCGACCCGGAATTGGCGGTACGACGTGGGCTTGCATCAGAAAGGCTGGCGAGCCCGAGAGTCGGAAAAGACTACCTAGGTCCTGGTGCGAGATCAAGAAAGCACAAAAGATTATTACATCTAATTCTTTTCCTGAACACCTTCTCAGCTTTATTTCAACACATTTTCTGCGACATGCATGGGGAATGTGTGAAGTTCACGCATTTGTAAACGTGTCGCTTGGTTGTGCCGAGATTGCGCAACTCGTGTTCAAGAAGTGGTGTTTTCCAGGTGCTCATCAGTCCAATCTGGAAAATGACTTGTTCAAAATCTCAACTCGCTCCAACTCGCGAGGAAGTCTTAGTGGCGAGCCGCACAAGTTTTCGTCCAATCATGGACACGGCAGGGCAACGAATCTAGAAACCGTATCGAAGTCAACTAGTTGCCAAGTAGCAGGGGGAATGTGCTATCTGCTACCCTTGTAGTGAAATAGGGGTATATTCCTATAGTACCTACTATGTAATCATCACTTGCAAACAAACGTCTATGATACAATCTCTTATGGAAATAGATAGACAATTCTAATTTGAACACTACCTCATGTTGTATCAGGTGGTCAGACGTATGTCCCTGCAAAACTCGTGGTGTGGTGGCATTGCAGCGGCGTAGAAGCTCAGGAGGGTGGCTCCACCACATACCACCGCTACTTGAACTGCCTGTGTACTTACACGTCCAGTTTCACCCACATACCGATTTCTGCAGAAAGGATTGGAAAAGAAAGAAAATAGCCATACACAACAACATTGTCGGCTATCGCACTCGGGGTGTTACAAAGGCCGTGTACACCGATAGACAAGCATTGATGGCTCCGGAATCCGCAAACACTGAATCAGCGGTTGGCAGATTCACGTTTAAACCTTTGACCAGCAGAAGCGCGATCCCTGCAGTGATACTTTTACAAGAAACTGTTAAGGCCCACTCCGATGATTCCCGAGGTCAGGCCCACTGGGTGTTCCTGCGCCGTATAGTCCCATCCAAACGTGTCCATATCCTTAAAGCTCTTGTATCCGGTGTATCGTAAGGTATCTGGCTCTGAGAGCTTTTTCGACAAATCACCTTTACTCACATTTACTATGTCGAACTTCAAGGTCATCGTCATCGGAGGCGGGCCCACCGGCCTGATTGCTGCACATGCTCTGTCTCAGGCGGGGATTGATTTCGTTGTGCTTGAGGCACAACAAGTCATCGCCAAAGATGTGGGAGCTAGTCTGGTCATGATGACATATTCCATTCGGGTGCTCGCACAGCTCGGACTTTTGGATAAGCTGCGGGTATATGGCCACGAGGCTATACACCAGGTTGAATACACCGAGGACAAGTTCGTCTCCGAATCTTCACCTGGACACTTCATGCTTGAGGAGTGAGTTATGAATCTCATCACTGAGTCCAAAGTATATCAACTGATGCGTTAATGACAGCTACGGACAAATGGGGATGATGTTTCATCGTGCTGAGCTTGTTCAGCTGTTCTATGATGAACTTTCCGCTGAGGACCAGGCGCGTGTCTATTTGGGCAAAAGATTGGCCAGCATCGAAGACACCGATGATGGAGTAATGGTCACCTGCACTGACGGGTCAACGTATGAAGGATCTATTGTGCTGGGAGCTGATGGAGTCCACAGCAAGGTGCGCGCTATATTGCGCGAAAAGATGCTGAAAGATAACCCTAACAGCGATGCTGATGAGGACCAACCGTATCCATCCTCATACAAGACTCTGTGGTGTTCTTTTCCCCGACGTTACGAAGTGGCCCCAGGAGAGCATCTAGTTACCCACGGAAACGGAACTTCTCTTCAATTCCTCAATTCTTCCAAGCGTTCGTGGGTTTTTGCGTACGAGAAATTGGAAACACCCACGAGAGAACGTGTCAAGTATACAGAGGCAGATATGGAAGCGTTTGCTGCCAAGCATGGAGAGATGACAATCGGGCACCGACTGAAGCTGAAGGACGTTGTCAAAGAGAGGACAGCCGGAGGTCTAACTAATCTGGAAGAGGGTATCGTCCGAAATTGGAGTCATGGCCGCATTGTACTGGCTGGCGACAGCTGCCACAAGTTCACTCCAAATGCTGGCGCCGGTTTGAACAATGGCATCCAAGACATTGTAGCACTTGCGAACGAGCTTCACAAACTGCGTCAATTGCGAGGGCCACCGCCGAGTAAGGTGGAGCTCAAAGCTGCTTTCAAGAGGTACCAAGATACGCGAGCAAAGATGGTGATGGAGGACTACGATCTTTCGCGGCACACTACTCGACTATGCGCGTGGCCGAGCACGGCATATTGGCTTGTGGACCAGTATTTGCTGCCTTACCTCCCGCTGCGCGATTATCTCATTCGGAAATACTTGGTTGCGCCCAAGTTCAGCCAGGCGCTTTGTTTCGACTTCATCGAGGGCGAGGAGCCATTTGAAGGAAAGGTGCCATGGGCAAATCCTATAAAAAGGAAAGTCTCGTCTCAGTGATGAGATCAAGTGATACGAGACTGTATTCGAAAGGATGCCAGGTCGCTACTAATTTTCCCACTTGAGCTTCGCATATAGTGTTTTATTTTGAAACTAGTAAAGAGCAATGAAATACAGATCAGCAATGCTATTACATCTTTGCCATCTGAAGTGGTGTCCATATCTACAGGACCCGAAATCACACATAGTATATGCTTATCTGAATAGATGTAAAAAACGGCGTTTGCTTCTTTCCGGTCTAATTTTTGCATAACCTCAAATAGTGACCATGCTCTTTTAGTTGGCTATGTGCCCTTTGCCTCTAGGAAATGGTGACACGCAAGCCCATGCTGCCTTTCTTTGGCATAGGGACGAACATGTCATGATCGTACGCAAGATCCTCATCAGATGTTTCGAATAGGCTCATGCGAGGCCAAACGCGGATAGCCAAAGCAACAACTGTGAAATGAATCTCAGTGATGGCCAAACTAAACACGGTTGGTCAGCATGCATTGACACAGGAAGACAAGGATGAATTTGGCGATTTTGCATACTTTGAAGCCAAACATCTTCGGCTACCTTTCCCAAAGGCCATCAAGCCCTTGTCGGGTTTATTCTGGTCGTCAAGCCAGCGTTCCGGGAGAAATCGATGCGAGTCTGGGAAAATGCTCTCGTTGTGATGTGTGACAACAGTGGACATCCCAACACCATAGCCGCGTGGAATAATATACTCCACGTCTTTCTTGTTCCATTCTCCACGGTACACAAGGTCTTCCTCTGTGGCAATTCGAGCTGTTCGTGACGAGACGCCGTAGGAAAGACGGAGACCCTCTTTGATCACTGCACCTAGGTACGGCAGTCGCTCACTTGCAGTCTGATCAGCTGAACGAGCATGGCTAAAATTGTGTAGTTCTTCCAAAGGCATACTCACAGCTCAAGAAAACTCGGTAAGCCGCGCGGGTCGTTGATCAAGCCATTCTGCTCTAGTTCCGCAATGAGCTTGTCAAGTATTTCCGGATGTTTCAGTATCTGGTATGTGATCAGCGAAAGAGTAGCCGCAGTGGTCTCAGTCCCGGCCCCCATGATAGCAAAAGCCTCGATAGCGAGCCTTTCCGTCCCTTTTTCCTTAGACTCCGTTGCCTCGTCCGTCAGAATCTCACCAAAGATCGTATGTCGGTCGCGCGTATTTAGTAGACCAGCATCAACGGCATCCCGGATTTTGACGATGCGCTCGGGTAGCTCGATTTGCATAGTGCGGACCAATAGTGCAAGGTCAGCAGGCAAATAATCAACAAAGGTAGTGGCTAGCTTGTCAAGATTCTTCAGGATAGGGAACCATCGAAACACATGACATGTTTTCAGGGCAGATTCTGTAGACTCTTTGAAATTCGGCGTAAACAGCGGCTGGTTCAAGAAACCGATGCTTTGACCAAATGCATACGAGGATACGACATCGGCAGTAAAACAACCTTCAAATCTTGTTAGCCAATAATACGATGGAGAGATCATCGTACGGTTCGAGGTCTGTCATTAAATGAGACGCATTTACTATAAGCAGCCTTCAACTCCACAGGCTGTCTGCCACTCTCTCGGAGAAGTTTGTCACAAAGCAGTTGAACAAATTCTTTGATCTCGCCTTCGAGCTGGGCCACATTGGACCGTGAGAAGAATTTTGCGACAGGTGCACGCCGTGAGCGGTGAAGATCGTGATCGATTGTACCAAACTCAGCAATCGTCAGCCTGTATACTAACTTATCAGTCCTAATGTTTCCCTGTCGGGAATATCTGGAAAAAAAACATGACTGACACAGTCCCGTTCACTTGGTGTGCAGGCTTGTTACGCTTGCGCGTGCCAATGGCAAAAATCTCGTCGCTGAAGTCGACATCGGCGCAATGAAGTTCGTCAGGTGAAATACGAATTAGTGGCCCGTACTTGTCGTGCATCGCCTGGATTTGCCGCGTATATCTTCCAAATCTGATCACATCCCAGTAGAACTCGGGAAAATAAGTTGCTGCCGCCAGCTTCGGGCCAGGAATACTGTGTAGGGGATGTAGAGGGGAGATATTGTACAGGGCCTTCAAGAGGTGAAATAAGACCCAGCAGCCCACGAAGAATACTATGACGCTGGACAAATCTGAGAGAGGTACAATCCCAGATAAAGGCGTAGTTGGCTTCATATATGCAGTCATGATGATGACTTCTTTGGGAGCGCAACGGAATTGTCTGTGTCGCGATGAGTCCCAGATTCAAACAAATGCTTCACGAAGGCTTCCAGCCTGGAATATCCGAAGTTGACCTCGCTGAGCTCAAGAAACCTTGCTGCCAAGCAAGCCTTCCTGGTGCTCTGATGGGATATTTGTAGCTCGGCACTGAGAAATCAACTATGTTAGGTCATAGATAAAGCCCCTCCAGGCTCCTGAATCCTTCTGCAACGCGCCCCTCTCTTGTGCAGAAGCGAAAGCGACTTGGCCTTAGTGTTTTTGAGATTAACAAAACCTGCAAAATGTTTGGCCTGTCAGCCGGCTGGTAAGCTTGTGGTTACATTTTGGATGGAAGCGTGCACTACCTATAGGCATATTCGGAAATTGGAGGAGACAGGAGGAATGCCTTTGCCTGTCGTCGCCGTCAGCCACGAGGCCGACAAGGGTCAGGGGGTGCTTATTTTTGGTGGCGGGCCGAGCCTGCAATTCTCGGGCCGAGACGCGTGTGAAGGCGCGTAAGTTGACCATGCGACAACCTCGCTCTACTTTTTTGTCTTGCCTTGCCTTGGAAGTATAGCAGCAACACCAAATCGCCTTCTCAGTGCCCGACGAGTGGCCGCTGGGCCGAATGGAGACATGGACGATTTCTCAGACGATGGCTTCGACGACCTAAACGATACTACTCTTCAAGAGCTGGAGAACAACGCTATCCAGTTCACCCAGGCCCAAAAGCTATATCAAACCCAGACCCAGTCGACCCAGTTGCTGAACGATAATGACGAGTATGGCCTAGAGGACGACGATCTCGACGATACGGTCGTCATAGATGAAGCAGCTCAATTACCTGTTCGTCATCCGGTCGAACGCCAGGTCCAGGGTCAGGCGTATCCGACCACCGCGCAATCGTCTTTGATTCAAGAGCCTCGCTCTCTGCTTCCCCGGGGCATACCACAACCACGATGGCAGCAGCAATCTCCCTCTGGTCCAAGAGCTCCCACCCAGCTCCAACCTACCAGGCCTGCGGCGCCCTCCTCATCTGTTCGCAATGGGCCTCATGGCCCCTCAATTACTCAGCGCATGGCTCCTCCTCCATTGCCCATATCGAATCGAGCCATTCCAGTGAACTCCCAGCACCTGCGTCCCCAACCTCCGCCGAACTCGTCCTTTCATTCGGTACAACAGCAGCATCAAGACTCATCACATAATAATGGCAGGAATGCCTCCCAGAACCCGACCGACTTAGTCGAAGCCTTACAGGCACGTGTGCGAGCTCTCGAAAATGACCTTAACTCGGCCAGAGGCGAAGTTTCCATCGTCCGCTCCAAGCATGACAAGTCCGTTGCGGCTCATGATTCCGAAATTGCAAGGTTGAAAAAGCAGAATACCGAGGCTCTTGCGAAACAGGAACGTCTCGTCGAGGCTGCCATCCATGCTGAGAAAGCTGCTTCGACCGAGTTGCAATTCACGCGCCAAGATCTGAGGGAGGAATTGCAAAGATCCAAGAAACAGCGAACAGAGTCGGTCCAGAGCGGCACCTCAACCCCAAGGAAGAACAAGGCCAATGGGAGAAAAAATGTCGCGGATGGCTTCGATGATGTGGAGATCCTGCCCAGTCCTTCTAAAGGCCAAGGTGGTGCAAAGGGGAAAAACAAAGTACCTTCTGGGGCGCCTGGAGAAAGGACACCCAGCAGAGGAAAGAGAAAACGACCTACCGTGGACAGTCCTGTAACCGCGTTGGAGGTAGAAGACGATGTGGTCATGTTGGATGCGACAGCGGGTGCGTCTTCTGCCCAGGTTGGACCACCAGGGACAATACTGAGGCCAAATGCATTGCCCTATGATTTGCTGCGTCTTGTGCTTGATCACGGTGCTATTCATGGTCAGCCTCTGACCTTCGACCTACTCGCTCGGTACAGCTTTCCGTCAGACCCAGATCAGTCTTTTGCGGGAGTCATATTCCAAAGAATTCCTTCTCTCGGTGATCCTCACGACCCAGTACGCTTGCTTATCGACTTTTGCGATATGATCATCGACCTATGGGACCAATGCTTGCGAGAGAAATACTATGAGCCAATTTATGACCTCGTGGCGCTTATCACATTCATCTTACAACTGAACACTATATCCGTGGCACCGTACATCGCCTCGACACTAATACCTGTTGCTCACACAACCATCTATCTACTAGCCGTGCCTCGCTTTGAAAGCCAAAACGGCGACCTATCCACCAGTCCAGACGAGTCAATACAGCATCTGACCTTGAACATTGACACAGAGGGCGTTCTACAGCTTATGTATCTGGTGGCCCTAGGCTGCGTCGACTCCTACCTTCTCGACCCAGCACAGCCCCTCAACCTCGGACCCGACCGCGATTCCCCACAGAGACTCTTCTGGAAACTGATGCAGATTGATTTTGTTCTCGTCATGTTGTCACACAAACAACCTCGCGATGAGTTTCTCGGCATGCTTAGCCTCTTGTGTACATCCTGCCTCCCTACTTCCATCGGCCCCATCACCAGCGACCCTGAGCGCGGCCCGGAGTTTGTTGCGCAGGCCCTGATTGAGCGTGTGAGCAAGATCATGCACATGCCCATGCTATGGGCGATGACCCCACCGGCCTCGGTCGCACCGTTTGGCCATCGCTCCTGTGTGATCCGCTTGGCGGCGTTGAGAACATTGATGGCGTTCGCACAGAGCTCACTGGGCGCCAAACAACTGGCCCTGAGCGATATGGCCATTCCGAGGCTGGTCAATGTGCTATGTGGGGCGATTGATGCGCTGTATGATATGGACGTGCCGGTTGACCTGTTCGAATCGGCATCGCATAAGCCTGAGGATAACACACACGACACGACAGCAAAGCAAATAAACAGCCTGGGCGACATCGAGGGAATGCAGCTCGATACCCCTGCGGACGGAACAGGCACAGTTATGGAAGAGCTGCCCTCCTCTTCCGCCATAATAGACCCCAATCCCACGCCCCTCCTCTACACACTCATCTCCTCCATCATTCTACTCTTGCACACTCTTGTCACAGATCCAGCGACATCTGAATACACGGACATGCGCGCCAAGCTCTCTACTTCCCATGGCGCAAGCCAGAAGTATCTACTGACGTTGTCGCGACTCAATTTTGCGGAGGAGAATCTCGTGCTGGAGGCAGGCATTGATCCGGGCACGTGTGATAGGGCAAATGATTTGTTGGATTTGGCCATCACTCCAGACGAGGCTGAGGGCGTAAGGGCTGTATTTGGGGGTTGGTCATAAGCGGTCCTTTAGCCACATGGAATATCCTAGGTCAGGTGGTCTGGCCTTAAGGAAGGACTGCTTTACGTTTCACGAAGTATATGACAACGCATGTCCACGTAGTTGTGTAACGAGAAAGCACAGACGAAGATCAGGTACTGATGTATTCTTTTGACCTGGTGCTCGTGTCATCGTGTCACAATCTACTATGAATTTCAAGATACCACATAAGCATGGTCTTAATTCCAACGCATGTTCAATTTGACTTAACGAGCGTAGCCAGAGCCGATGAGGTAGGGTGATAGAGAAATAAGAAGACTCAGGTGGAGAAGGCTGCGCATGCCCGCATGTATTAGAGGTGAAGCCAGAGCATGATGCTTTCCGACACACTCTACTCACGAGAACTTAGTTCCCTCCACTTGCATGCCAATCTTGGCTTTGCTGGCAAAGTTCTCGACACTTTTGCCGCCAGTGGCACCCCCCGAAGTAGAATTTGACCCGCTCTTCGGTGCGGCAGCAGGCGCCGGTGCAGCAGCCGGTGCAGGCGCAGCAGCTGCCGCTGGGGCTGCTGCTCCAGCAGTACCACATCCTGCCATAGCCTGTGGTATGTAATAAGTATTGAAGGACTTACTAGCAGGGTATATTTGAGTGCATAGGTAAGTAGAGAGGTGAACAGGGTGCGGATACTTACATCAGCCATGTTCTTTTGATTCTGCATGATACCGCCCGCAAAATCCATTTGGAGTGTTTGCACAATCTTCAAGTTCCCCTGCACATCGTCACCACCCGTGGCCGTCAAGTTCGTGGCAAGACCGAGCTCCTGCAGCTGCGCGTTCGCCACGGTGGCTATGCCTGCTGTGGCACGGCTCTGCGCCGGTGTGATGAGCTGGTTCATCTCACGGATGGCGATGCCGTTATTGACGAACTGCAACAGGTTGGTGCGTGACTGCGCCCAGGCTTGGGCATTGACGGGCTGTGCCTGAAGGAGCGTTGCCATGGAGTTGGCTGTTGCAAGCTCTTGCTGCTGGTCGGCGATGTTGAGCGCGATGCCTTGTGCGAGGACCGCGGCCTGGGCACAGGTCGCGTCCGTCGCGGCGGGAGCCATTTGTCGGGATTCGAGCGACTTGAGTTGTTCGAAAGGAACGGCGCTGGCTAGGCCTACGGCCAAAAGTGTTGTCAAGAATGTATTCGAATGCATCTTCGAGATGATTACGTTGGAGCGTATGTGGAAGGGTGTCGAACAGGGCCGGCCTGGTAGCTGAAAATGAGTGACACGAAGACTACCTTGAATTAAATTAATTAACAAACAAACAATGAGATTGTCCAGACAAGCCTTGTTTGATAAAATGAGCGGACTGCAATAGGTTATAAAGAGTGTCCAAACAGAAGATATCTAGCAGTAGGACCCCTCGGTAGTATATGTTCCAAGGGAGTCCACCCATTGCAAAGCATGGTGATTCCAATGATGATGCCGATTCATGAGCCCCAGCTTTTAGGTTCACCGGATGAGATGAGCATCCGGACACAAGAACATATCGGCAAGATGAGCATAGTTCGTTCATGCTCCACAGTGGGTCGAGCACTCAAGCAATGCATAGTGGCGAAGCTATGGGCAAGAACACCGCATGCGCTCCTTTGGTAGATGTGCCGATGATGGTGCATTCCGAGAGGCTCACTAAAATTTGCTGAATGGATACTTGGATACGTCTGGCCGCAGAGCTCGAGTCAAACGGGGCTGCAATGGTCCTCCAATACCAAAGCCCGGTAGCAAAGTCATCCCAACATAGTGTTTGTGTTGGAGTCCCGTCTGGGGCGGACAGCGTTTCAAACTCTAAATATTGGTCTCCACGTCATAACAACTCCGACAACAAGCTCTCTTGGCGAAGAACTACTTGACAAGTCGGAGAATTGGTGAGTTTCAACGAACAAGCCCTTGCCGAGACTGCACCAGCTTTGCGAATTGTGAAGTGGCCTCCTGCAGCCCTATCTTCATTGGAAAGCCGGCATGAGTGATTGACGTGATGTTGGATTGGCTATGAGCGGCTGTATAGACTGATCTGACACAAACCTGTCTTGGCAGGGAAGCTGAGAGCTCATTCGTATGGCAAACCTCAGCTGCTATGTCGTGTAGGATGCCAGCGCAGTCTTGTAGTCTAGAAGATCGACGACGAGATACTAACAATAAGTGATATCCCATTTCGGAGCGTCCCGAGGTCGATCTGCCCAGTGGGCAATCTGGCTAGGCTGCCCTGTGCTCATCCGCAGATCAAAAGGTATCCTCGTGATGGGAGACCTGGTTTCCGGTGCTCCTTTGAGAAAAATAGAGTTCTCGACCCTGTGTCACATCACAGAACTAAAACAAGGGCGTCCAAGAAGCACAATCCAACAGCTGACGGTCGTCAACGTTTGACACACAATTGCTGACTCGCTACTATCTCCTTTGTGCGGTTGAACCGTCAATGAGTGACTTGGGAGAATGGTCCATTTTTCGCCCAATTCTTTGTATCACCAATGAGGTAGCGCGAGAAAATGCGACGACGGTAAGGAGCAGACAGCCCAATGGTCTCCGTTTGGCTTGGCGTCTCACGAGCCGCCAGCGCGCGGCTCGTCTGGGGGGGGGGACAGCTGCCAAGTCCATAGTTCAGACAGGATGGGTACAGTGCTGCTCGTCATTGAGCTTACTAGCGCTCTGGATCCAATCGCGTTCAGACTTGGGTTGATGACACAGGGTCCATGTTCTCTGCGTATTTCTGCCATCGCTTCTCCCTTTCCACGCCGTTTCGCCGTTGGGCTGTGTCGCAGTGCTCTAGATTGCCACATTCACACTCCCCACCAGCCCTAAGCCATCGGTAGGTAAGGCTCCAACGGTCATCGCGATGCCGGCTTGTCCCGTCCGGAAGCGTATCATTTTTGCGCTTCTTTATGCCATGCGTCCAGTGAAGTCTCGACTCGCCCGACATCTTCATCAGACTCCGCGGCTTGAGGTCGATGTCGACTCGATCATCGCCTTTTCGAAATTGCATAAATACCGGCGCACCCAGAGAGAGCGAGTAAAGTTGGTCGTAGGTGGAGTGCGTGTCGACATGAGGTGGGATACCGGCGCCCGGTGGGTAGTATTGAAGACAGACCTGTTCCGGAGGTCGGCCTTCATAGGTTGGAATGAGGGGCTTCAGCCAATCCGGAAACTCCTTGAAGGGGATATCGGGATCAACGCCAAAAGTTTTGTAGTCGAAAGTGTAGCCATAGTGTAAAGAAAGCCGTCCCGTGCGATCGGGCCACTCGAGCTGATGGCGGAAAATTTGCACGAGTCTGTCTTCATGATCTGGAGATATAAAGTCGTCTTGCCACAAGATACCATGAGGCTCTATGGATAACTCTTCCATGACGAACGTCATTCACCAATGTTTTCTTTTTAGCTTGCGGTGAGTGTTGCTTCAACACGGTTAAACCCCAGAAAGGAAATGAAAAATACCCAAGGTAGCACTTGTGCAAACTCACTCCAACAAATGAGCGTCGAGACAAGCCAAGTGTCTTGGGGTTAGGGTTACCGCTCTATACTCACGGCTCAGAGTCCTCAACATGCTGACTCTCCACCAAAGGCTTTTCCTGCGTGATGTACTGTAAATCATTTCTGCACTCTCACAATGGTTTATCGTTTTTTCGGAAGTACTTTCGGAAGTATTTTCGGTATATTTCTATGAGGTAGAGTACCTATTTGAATATCTTGTAGATAATGAGGGGCTACATGAGTAGGAGGAAGTCATTCCGATTCGAAGGCAACCTTGGGATTCATTGGCTCGAATCGGATTCTAGTTCGTTCCTCTTTGTGGGTTTGATGAGAGAAGCCCCTGATCAACGTGCCAGGTACAGGGCTGTGGATTTTGTATTGAATGGTGCAGGGCGACGACACTCAGAAGAGGGAAATAAATCCAATTGCAACCTGACTACAATCACAAGCGTCTGCCCCTTTTTTTCTTCCTATGCGCTTGTATTTTCGCTGTCGTTCATCACGGGAGCTCAATTCCCAATCCTCCCCCCGGGGCCATTCTCTAGAAGTTCATCACAGACAAAATCTACCTAGTCAGAATGTACATTCAGAAGCGTCTTTATGAATTTAATCGACCAAGATTGATGTATAGGTGTGCCTACCTATGTAGAACTTTGCCCTCAGTGTAGTCGAGAGCCCGCACCTACGGTGATTATGATGTTAGAACGAATATGGATTCTGTAGTTCAGCAGAGGAATATGTCTCGGGTTGGCAAGCTCCACTCCTCCCAGTCGTATGCATTCTGGTCCCGGTCCATCCTGTTGGGTACGCCGTCCCTGTTGGATCTCTTATTCTGGACGTATCCCCATCCGACAACGTTATATCGAGCTCCCTTCCCAGCCATCTTTCGGAGGATGAAGGGTGCCCTGGTTCCGAAAATGATAGCGTACGTATCCCCAATGCGGGCCGTCTGTGGTGCCATCCCAACGTAGCCGCGCCGTAGCAAAATAAACTGCCTATGTGACGAAACGTCTACGGCATATTTTGATATTCGCATCGCATCTTCATCGTTGGCATACGCATCAGTCGAAACTTCCGAATTATCGTTTTCCAAGATCCGTGCGAAAGCTGCCATAGATCTGACCCACTCGTTCCATTCACCGTAATATGAGCCCATATTGACGGCAGCGAGGAAGGACATGGCGATCTGAAAAGGGCTTTCGTGTGGCCGGGGCTGCTTTATAATTTGTTCCACCACTTTTCTCCAGACCGACACCAGCTCACGAACTGTGTCCGCAGGATCAGTCAGAGGCATAATTTCTCTGGACACGAACTCTACCGAGTCCAAAATTATTCCTTTGACGTGAAGAATCGATCCATCCCCAGAACATGCAATGTTTTTTGCAGCAGCATGTGGATAGATTTTTGGTACGGCATCATGAACCCATGTGTCAACGTCGCTTCCGTGAAAGTCCCAACGGGGAACCCACGAAGGCAGGTCGGGCTGCCTAGGAGCATCTAGATCAACCTGGTATGTATTGTCATCTTGGTCACCGTGCCTTTGTTGTACGCAGGCGAGAAGATCCAGATCTGACGTTTGCTCCAAGTACTTGACGGCGAAATCCTTGTAAACTTGCAAATATGACGTTGAATCGCTGTAATCCGGCTGCAATTGCATCCTAGACATCGCTCCGTCTGAGGTTGGTATCGCCATGAAAGCGTAGATGCGATCCTCCTGGATAGTTAGTTCCAGTTGCCGGGAAAAGTGGAGAATCCACAGAGTCTTCGAAAGACTCAATTCCGTTTCCATTTGCCTTGCACGGAGTGTTCTCTGTTCGTCTCGGTGCTCGCTGTTCCAAATGTTCAAATGAAGACGAGGTATCACCCGCCTTTCTGATAGGAAAGGGGTCCGCTGAAGGAGCCAGCTATAAGCTCTGAGCATGTTGCTCCATTTGATTTCGGCACCGGCCCACAGCAAAACCGCTTTGTTTGCCAATGCCGCCTCCTGCACGACCCAACCTCGGGAGAACCACTTGCAGCTTCCCATCTTTATCCATGATTCCCATCTCTCACCCGAAAAGAGCGGGTCGTCTTCTTGGGATTCTGGAAAACTGTCCCAATCCCAAGTGAATTCTGGGTCGTTGAATACCCCGTCCATCAAGCGATTCACATCGCCAATTAGACCAGATACATCGCGGGCGACATCTCGATGCTGCCGACTGGTTCCCAAACATAACACGGTCTGCTCGGATCTCTGGTAGATCCGACCCATAAGAAACACTTGGTGACCCTTTTCGACGCTGTCCCCCTGATTGATGCATATTGAATCCGCCCATAGTGTACGCGGCTTGTCTAGCTGCCTGGTCTGCCGCAAAGCGTCTGACATGCTGGGTGTGAGCGAAAGCGGTTTTCCGTTTAAATGAATGCAATGATCACGATTGTCACAGCCCCATACGTAGGAGATGGCCTCAAATGCAGGTGCCTCTTCGAGTTTGACACTTATAAGGCTGCCACTTAGGGGGTCGTCCTCATGGCCTGGGTCGAGTATCAACAGGCGAATTTGGTCCTTGTCCTCCGGAAGCGTCGAGTATAGATAGTCCGGTCCTTGTATCGGAGCATTCTCGAGGAGGGAATCGCTGGCCATCGCACTGAACGCCAAAACGGGATAGGAGTCAACAGCTTGCTGACAGATATGGACTTTTCCAGGAAGAAAGGTAAAGCAGCTGAAATGATGAAGACAGCCGAAAATGATGCAGAAATTGCAAGCTCCCCAGGCTTTCTTGATAAGTTCTACCACTCCTTGGAAGATTGATGACCTCTCGCTGCCGTAGTGCGAAATAGACCTTCCTATTGCAGGAATATATGGGTCAGACACATTTTCCAATGCTTACCACAGCATGAGACCTTCAATTATGCATGCAGGGCCGTACATCCAGGCATGTGATAGGTTAGGTCGACGAGGAGCACATCCGCATGGTGTCCGTGATAATGTGTGCCAATTTCAATCACGGCAGCTGAAGTATAGCCGCTGAACTGGTGACAAAGCAGGGCAATGAATAAGCATGTAAGTAGTAGCCATTGTATTTTTAGGTAGTGTTGAATCACTGTTGTTATATATAGACCTCGCAGCTGCAGTAAGAGATGAATGCTAAGCACTGTATCGGTTCACATTGGGAGTTCAGCGGTAATACAAGGCTTCAACTGTTGATATGAACGATTCTGTCGGGGTTGGACGTAGTGCAGGTATTACTGGTAGGTAGGTATGCACACTGCACAGAACGGCACTCATGCACGGGACAGCGATTGTGTGCAAGAAAATCGATGTTGATTTCGTGAAGGAAGGCTGAGCCGTGCGGTGGTTGAATCGATTTCGTGCGTGTATTATTAATCTTCATGCATGCATGTTCAAGCAGCAGTAACCTCAACTCTAGCTGGACTATTGGAATTGGTCGGCAAGCGAGGGTGACAAAGGCATCATCCCGCACCTTTCCTTTTGCTTAAATCAATATGATCCGACCTGGTCAACGCAGTTGGGCTGGGGATGAGTGCTTGTGTGAGGCTTATGCGGTAGCATGGATAATGTTGTGTGCATGGACTGAGCCCAGCGCTGGGTCTGCTAGCAACCGATAGATATACAAGGCCGTTACTGAAAGATTGCTGCAGAAGTAAGCCAGCATCGAGGCGCAAACTCAGAATACCAGGAGACCGCTTCAGTCTTTGGTTGATGCGCCTGGTTCCGCGACGAAATGCAGTTGGAAGGGACCAGCTGCGAGCCATCCGGGCATCAGGGTGTCTCGCAGAGCTCCCGCGGCTTAATGCTCTTTATTTACCTAGTATTTACAAGAGTCAGCAGAATGTGGACAAGCAGTAGCTTAAGGAAGTTAAAAGACTGGTGGGAAATTTTTCCGAACAAAGTACTAAGCAGGTCATAAGAAGGCTCCAGCGGTGCATGTATGGCTCGTATATGCATGGCCGATTGCACAAAATGGATTTTGATACACGAGAAGCCTTTCACATATTATCCTGCATATAACATTTTGGTGATAAACAATGCTCTGAGATCGTATCACTGAACAACTTGGAGACGTTTCTCTCGAGGTAGGCACAAGTGGCCTGTAATTGGACAGCCAAGGACTTCGGCGTCCAAAATTTCTCCTCTGCAGGTTCATCTGCTACGAGACAATGTCCATTTAATTGTGTTGGAATCTGCTTCATCATCCAAAGAATTAACGATATCAATAATCGGGGTTACCTCAGCTTCACGGAGTGCGGACTCAACGGAAATGACCTGCCCGTGACAGATCGTTCTGGAAAGCCCGCTGGTTGGAGGAGTCTCCGGACAAATAGTAGACTCCGGCCACATCCGTTATCTCTGTTCCAGGATGCAGGACAAATAGAGAAAGATGAAGGGAAGACACTAAAAACTAACCCAGGATATGTGCCAACTGGCTTTGCTTGTAAGTCTGGGTGGGCTATCCCAAATTGCACCCAGTGAAAAGTTCTTTATCCAGTCGTGTCTAGAAAGAGGTGGCACGATGATTCAGGGCGAGCTTTGATGTTGATTTAGAAACGATGACT
Organism: Gnomoniopsis smithogilvyi; assembly: GCA_027946515.1. NCBI lineage: Eukaryota > Fungi > Ascomycota > Sordariomycetes > Diaporthales > Gnomoniaceae > Gnomoniopsis > Gnomoniopsis smithogilvyi. Next base: position 5,261,236 of record JAPEVB010000004.1, on the reverse strand, counting down.
AGGTAGGGTCTTCATAGGTCCGGCCACTGGTCCTTGAAATTCGTCCCTCCGTTCATCAGCTCCTCGGCGTTCATCCTCACACTCCACCTAAGCACATTGGTATGTGGCTCGGTCCTCCACTCGCTCCCATCTCCGTGAGGACTGATATCACTTTCGTGACTCCTCGGCCCGGTCGGTCGGTGATGTTGAAAGAGACTAGGCTGTGTGGTCAAACAGCCGGAGCGATGGCCATTGCGTCCCTCACGTCCCTCACAGAACCATCGCAAAAGGATATCGTAGCCAGCGTTGAAGTCCTTCAACGCAAGATGGTACAAAATTTCTCGTGCCGATTTTTGCGTGACTGCGTATACGAGGCTACACACAGGCTCTTGGGCGTGGTGAACGACGCGAGTGTGATCCGGATACTGTTCTTTCAGCTCATCCGGCGACCACAAGTTCCACAGATAGTGCCTCTGTGGAACAGTGCTATCCTTCCAGACTACTCTGCCCTTTGGAAGATCACCGCCTCTGTTCTTGGAAGGGAAATTCATTCCACAGTGGCCAAGCCAAAGAAGATCCCAGTGATCCCCATATGGAGAATTGGTGGGTGATTCTACACGTGGAAGCTGGTGAAAGTCGAGCTCAGGGACAATGTCGTCCATTGGCTCTGGATACGTCGGATCAGCGTAGGTAGCCCTGCCCGCCAGGGGTTGGGTGAGGGCATGCGCGGCGGTTGCGAAGTCTTGGAGCTGGTCCTTGATCCGGATGTCCCAGTCTGCATCGTCCTCCATGATCAACGCTGATGATAGGTTACGCTTGACGATCCTGGCATTGTTCAGCTACCAGTCTACTCTGCTCGTAGGGACCCAACTCACTCCTGGATGGCATTCATATGCCCTCGCCAACTACCTATCGATGGATCCGCCATTCTTGCATGCTCTTTGCTCGTCGGAATAGCACTATCCGGCACGTTCTGCCCCAGAATACCATCAATGAAGTTGATGTGCAGGTTGCTCAGGGCAGCTTGAAGGGTCATTCCATCTCGGCGGTCGGTACGTGAGGGCAAACTAACCACGAAAATGTCTCCGAACTGTGCAGTGTCAGCAACATTCTTGCGTTCCAAATTCCGAGTATCTTGGTGTGCCATACTCACTCCAAGAGTGCCGTTGTGAATATCATTTTGAAGGTAACTTGCATTGCCTCTTATTGAGCTGCGGAAGCGAAAATAAGATCTGCTCGATGACTGCCATCCAGACCAAAAAAGTATCATCAAACATGCAACGATCAGAAACGCAGATCTTTTCGTGAGTAACTGTATGGCGCTCATAGTTACTGCCAGGTGCGTCGCGCCACTACTGCCCAACAGGCGCCTCAACATTCTTGACGCGGAAGGTTAAAGAGGTGGAAGAGAGGAGCTGAGGCAAGAAACGGAGTGCTCTTTGTAGGTGTCTGTAGCCAGTTTAGACGCGGGCGCATAGCCGCTTATGTTGGGGAGCAACCGAACAAATCCAGTAGAGATGCGCCGCCTTTGAATATCACAGTTACCAGCCTCTTATGGTTAATTTAATGCTTTGGAACGGGCGCAGCACTTCGCAGATGGGGACGCCTCGCTTCCAGTCTTCCAACCAAGGATGTCCACCGCTCAACACTCAGCCCTGTCAGCCTGGAGGTGATTGCGAGCAACTTTATATGCAGGTTCGCCAAGGCTCTGTGGAATCCTTGGGTAACACAAGGTATAATTTCGTTCACCATTGGTCACCTTGTATGCAGTTGGTTGCAAGTAATGAGACGCTACATGTCCGTTGGTGCTGCACCGATATCAGGAACACATGGTTTTCAACCCCTTAGGCAATTTGACGTGACAATGCAGAAGTTGCAAGGCTATTCCAGGTTGCGTCCTGCACTGTGTTACCGCACTCGTTATTCTAATAACATGTACAACAGCGAATTTTCCTCCCTAGGTTCGAATTCGTGCGCTTTTCTTCGATCTTTATATCGCAAACTTCAAGGCGTTGCTGAGGAGGAAGCCATCAGCCATGTTGCTCTATCGAATTGTTGTGAAAATCTTCCTGTTGTGCCAGTCTGTCAAAAGCTCTACCGACACCGGCCGTTTCTTTAATCCTGCAGATAATGGTGCCCAGGTGGATTACAGTGACGATGACACCTGGACAATTGGAGATACCGAGACTATCAAGTGGACAACGACATATTCAAACTACACCATCGCCTTATGGCAGCAAATATTACCAGATGGCCCAGCGACATTGGGCAATATAATTTTTCGTGAGTTTTGGATCTAAATCGTGATCAATGTCCATTGCAAGAAGGTGGGTTGGGGAGACTAATATTCTGTATCATCAGAGACGACCACAGGCGCCGTCACTCAATCTGACTGGGTCGTGCAGCTGTTCGACTTCGACCTCGATTCATCCAACGTGTTCTTCCTATGGATTCACGAAGGTCTTCCAGCAGAGCAAGGCCTTGCTGATGCGAACTCGATCACTTCCCGCTATGTGAATTTTACTCTCCCATCTGCAGCCACCAAGTCAACCTCAACCTCTGGCATCACAACATCGTCAAAAGTACCAGCATCATCTGTGACGTCGTCGGTTAGCCCCAAAACATCGAGCACTTCAACTACCGCAGCACAAAAACCCGCTGCCACCTCTGCCGAAGCTCAAACGTCTTCGCAGGGGGACAGTGTAGCTCTCTCGGCAGGCGCTCAAGCTGGCATTGGCCTTGGAGCCGCGCTCATCGGCCTCGCTGCCATCATTTGCTCGGTTATATTCGTTTGGAGGTCAAGGAAGAAACACTCCAAGGAAGCTCAACAGCCTACTGCACATACCAGCGGGAACCCATACATACCTGAGGATAAGGTTGTGACGCAGGTGCACAGTTTCGTACCAAAGGAAGAGTCAAGACATGTCATGGGACCCGCAGAGTTGAGTTCAGACAATGAAAGGAAGCCATCGGAGCTTATTGGGGATTTCCCAGGCCAGCGAGACTGAACGCGCCGCGTACCGTTGGCTATAATCTGTACACAAAGAGTCAAATCTTGTATAATCACAATCAAATATTTAACTCATTTGGAGACAAGACAACCCCAAACTTAATTTTATAGATGCAATGGAAGAACACTATAGGAGTAGTAGAAACGAAAAGCTCAATACGTGTTCCCGGCGTCTTCAAGTATCCTCTCAAAAACCCTGGTGGAAAAGATATCCTGAGAAGCAGCCGAATCAGGCAACGCGCCTACCAGCAAAACAATGTGTGGTCAGCGGAAATAGAAATCCAGGAGAACCAGAGCAAACCATCTTGTTGATGCCAGTGTGGGTACTTAGCGGTCTCAATGTGCAATGAGTGATGGAAAACGACAGATTTGAGCCCCCGACCTCTTGTCCATGCAGAAACCAATTGAACCGGCCCCGAGGGCACCGACAGACCACGCGCCCTGTCAACCAAGCTTTTAATTGGAGAGATGTCTAATATTGTGGGCGCGATGGATGTCTTTGAACCTATCAGGAGTCACTCGAGCAAGTTCAAGTCTGAAGTATATGTATTGATGACCTAGCTAAGAGCATGAGATTGAAGGTCACATCGGAACTAGGTCCCAATGAGATCCAATCAGGCTTTCAAATGTTTTAATTACCTAGGTAACCCTCAAGAGCCATACTATTGTTGGAGGCAGCTCGCAACTCGGTAAACTTAGTGGCAGAGTAAAGCGACGTCATCCGAGTCTCTGCGATGGCCACTCTTTCAAACGTCGTGTTCTCCTTTTCCTTGTGTGCAAATGATACCATTTTCGCCGAATAACTTTTCGAAAGGAGGTCCGATAGCCCGATCATATACTAATAGATCGCAGCATTGGCACTACGAACACGAATTTCCATCGATGAGGCGCCGGGTCCTAGAGAAGATGTCACGTAGAGATGATTCATATTACAAAAAAAATTGTTTACTGACAGATCACTAATATCCACCTTCATGGAAGTGAAGTCCAAATTTGTGTGGCTCAACACAATCGTTGGCATCGTATTGTGCCCGCGCCTTCAGGTAACCAGCTGTAACACCATATCCACCATGAATCGACGCTGCACGTTGGCCTTCCCCCAGCCTTGCCACAACTGAAATGGATTGTGCGACGAATACGCGTTGCCTTTGTGCTCCCCCAAAACAATGGCTTGTGAAAATTTCCACAGAAACATCACCAGAACTTCGAGAAGGCTTCGTTAACAGGGGGGTCTGGTATATTGTGCCATGGGATTGTAAGAAGAAGAATGTGAGCCACTTTCTGGCAATTCATATATAATCTTTTTGAGATCTCGATAATCCCCAAGCATTTCTTGAGATCCAAATGACAGTCAACTACTTTGGACCTGCATATGCTCCTTTCTGATCCCTCGTCTCGCGGTCGACTCTCGTACCCAACGAAAGTTCAAGTCAAGTCACCCTTCATACTTTCATGAAAATAGCATCACGCGATGAAGATGCGGCCCAACTTTCTCGTGGCCTTCTTCTTGCCCTATTCCACGGCACTTGGCTCTCCTCTCGTGTCACCCGGGGCTGGATCTCCTGTTCCGCAGACTTCAAACGCCACCGTCGTGAATGCTCCTCTGACAGACTGGATCAAAAACAACTCGACAGATCTGCAGTGGTATACCACTATCTCAGTCGGCACTCCACCACAAATCTTGTAAGTCCTTTTCCACCAAGAATAGAGACACGATATTCCTAATCTTCAAACCAGCAACGTCGTCATCGATACAGGCTCAAACCTGCTGCTCCTCCCGCAAAGCAACTGCTCTGACTGCGCCCCCGAGCAGAGAAAGTTCAACCCTGCCAACTCATCCACTTTCTCCTGGTCGCCCAACTCTTCATCCAGCGACTCGGACCCTTGGTTCAGCACTGGCGTCGACACCATCCCTTTTGCCGAGGCGCAGACGGCTCGCTGCAATTGGGCAGTCGACGATGTCTCGATGCAGGGGCTGACGGCATCCCAGTTCCCGTTCCACCTGTGTTATGAGGAGGCCAATGTTCTTTCCACCATGCCTGGAATCGACGGTGTCTTGGGTCTCAGCCTCAACGGATCCGGCTCTTTTCAGTGGGCACTGTATGAAGCCGGCCTTCTTGACAGCGGAATTTTCGGAATGTACATGCCACCTGGCCAAGCTACTGGGGGTCAGCTTACTCTGGGTGGTGTCGACGAATCCAAGTTTGAAGGAAATTTGACCTGGGTGCCTCTGAACCAGGAACTTGCTGCTGGGCACAAGCAGTGGGTCGCAGATATGCAGACCATCTTCGTCAACGGAAAGCAATTGCAAATTCGTAACACGGACGATTCCTCGACAGGGAACGTACCCTATCCACAGAGTCTAGTCCAAGTCCTAGATACGGGGACTTCCTTCATCATGGCCCCAGACAAGGCTACTGCGGCGGCTCTCTATGCCCAAATATCTCCCAAAATATTTCAGATCGACCCTGTTGGCACTTGGGGTTGTTCCTGCCGGGACATGGATGCCATCGTTGAGTCCGGAGTAGAGCTTTCCTTCCTCCTCGGATACGACGATGAGGGACAGCAGTTGAACCTCACACTTCCCAGCAGTGTCTTCAACCTTGGCCCTTACCCAGACAATCCCGAGCTCTGCCAGGCTGTGGTAAATGACTGGAGCGATGGGGTGTTCTATAACGGCACCATCGGTCTTTGGGAGCTGGGCTCACCACTTCTCAAGAGCTATTACACAGCCTGGGATGGGCTGAACCTGCAGATGGGATTCGCTGCTCTCAAGTCGACGAGGTCTGCGGTCTCGTCAGGACCTGTGAGTGAATGCAAGCACCAGTCAACTCGGCGTCAAACACTCGATCAGTCACTCTCGACGGAACAGCGAGATGATTTGGACGAGCGTCTCCTGGATGAGCGCCAGCTCGAGCCTGCTAACTTGGGACTTGGTGGAGCCTTGATGATGATTGATAAGCCCAAGTGAGTAAGCTTGAGTGCCTCTGACAAGGCGGCGATTTGATGGTCAAGGCATTGCCCGCTGTCAATCCATTCGCAAAGTAACCTTCCCTGATCTTCATTGCTAGTTCGCCAGAGCGCTTGTATCTTCGGTCGGAATGCAGCATAAAGACGGGGGAGAGGGTGCAAGAAGCAATGATGCGTGGAAGCGGCTGGGGCAAGCACGTCTAGAAGGATGGCCATTCGCCATGATCCTTGGGGAGATACGGTTCAGGGCTTGGCATGCGGATCCAGTGGCCTTTCGTTTCTACCCCGTATCAGAACACTCTTGAGTGTAGGCGTTTTATCAAAGCATCTCGATATTCTATGAGGGTATCGACTATTCCTTGCACGTGTACATACCTTGTCACCCTGGCTTGTGCGCACCTGTGTGATGCATGCCCCAGCCACTCTTACGTTCTGTCCATCAACCCGCAATGACATTGAGAACACCCCCGTCCACCGCCACGATCTGTCCGTTCAGATATGAATTCTTTGCCAGAAACAGGACTGTCATTCCCATCTCCTCATCTCTTCCGCCTCTCATCGCCGGCACGTGCCCCTTCTCTTCGATTTTCTCCTTCGGAACGTGACTCTTTTGCCTGTCGTCTGAGCTCTTGGCTGTCATTTCGCTGGGGAAGTATCCCGGTGCAATTGAGTTGACGCGTATACCGGTCTGCTGGAACTCGGCTGACATCATTTTGGTGAGATGAACTGTGGCGGCCTTTGCGGCATTGTACGAAAAGTGACCCTGGGCGTGCCTCATCATGCCGCTCATACTGCTGGTGGTGATCACGCTCGGCACAAACTTCTCCAGCGGACCGTTTGGCTCGAGGCTTGCCTGCAGGAGCGGTAGGAATGCGACTGTAGTGAAATAGACACTTGTCACATCCGTCTCAAACGTCTCTCCCCATGCCTCAACGCTCTCATTGTCCCACAGTGTCTTCTTGAGATCCTCGGCGTTCTCGTCCTCAGGCTCTGCCTTGGATCCAGCGATGCCTGCATTGCACATCAGCAGGTTGATGTACTTCTCCCCGTGAGTGGTGCGCAACTCGTGAACGAGCTTCTCGAGGTCTGTCTTCTTTCGGACGTCAAACGGGCCTAGGGGTACGATCTTGCCGCCGGATGTGATATTTGGGTTGTGAGATTCCGCCGCGTTTTCGAGGGCCTCAAGGCGACGGCCAACTATGTATACTTTGGCACCGTTCGCAGCAAGTGCCTGGGCTGCCTATTATGGTATTAGATTCTGCGCACCAGATCGTCACATAGAATTTACACATCCTAGAGCCTCCAAGAGGGAGACTGTGGACTATATTCTGTGAAGGAAGAGCATTTACCATGAGACCAATACCTGTGCCTCCACCAGTGACAACACAGACCCAGTCTTTCACCGTGAAGAGCTTGGAGACATCGAAGTGATGAGTTTCAGCCATCTTGCTGAATGTGGGATGACTGCGCGATTGGGCTGTAGCCGGTGAATGGGATCTGGATAATAACGGATCGAGAGGGGTTTTCAACAACTGGACTGAGATGTGTAAGAGTGCTCAAATTGTTGCAGAAATAAGACGGGGGCATGTGAGAAAACTGATGGAGTTTTATTGCAGCTTTGCTGCTGTTGAGACGTCACTTGTGTAGACATAGTGACGTCAGGCTGGATGAGACAGCCTGCAGCAACAGCGGATTGTTACGCACAAAACCCCACAAGCGGCGGGCAGTTTTGAAAAACAAAAGTTTCGAAAGATGTTGTTTTTGTATAGGGTCAGATGGTCTTCATTTTCAATACTGTATTCTAGCGTCTTTACCAGACAAACTACTTTTCGGCCAACTTCCCGGACCGCTTCCCTTCCGCCTCGAGCTGGGCTCCCGCGCAAGAATGGGGATTAATTGTTGTAGACATCTCATGCAGTCTTGATACCTTTAAGTTTGACATCTTATTCACCTGACATGTTAGGCCCCAGAATTTAGCAACATGCTTCTGAGAAACCGCAATCATCCTCCCAGCTGCGGGCGCGCTTCCCAGTCTTTCTAGAGACTGGCACGTATCTATCGAGGGAAGGGTCTCCAGGGCTGATGTTCTAAGTACCTAGCTACGTACCTACCTAAGGTATCCACCCGAAGCACAAGATGTCTATTCTAGAAGAGCAGCATTAACGAATCTTAATGATGTCGCTCTTGATTTGTCTATTCTTAGCAAGCAGATACGCTTGTTCGTAAAAACCCAACAAGGCACACATTAGGTAGGACCTGTAATCGAGCAAGTGTCATTTGTCTGGTAAGCTCCTTCCGTCGACAATTCGAAGTCGTCTGCTCAAGATCATAATACTGTTTCTTTCCCATCTGCACTCGTCCCGAAGTCGAATAAACTATTACATTTGTCGAGAACTTCATTGCGGTTCATCATTCGTTCTTGAAGCATCCTTTGAACACTGTCTTTACCATCACAACCACGTTTTTGGTCTAACAGTGCATGCCATTCCGTCAGCATCACCGCCATGTTTCTCCCCAAACGGCTCAAGCCTTCTGCCTTGTGGGGCGTGGCAACAATGTCAAAGACGAAGTCATATGCACAGAACAGACACATTGGTCAAAGGTTCAGTTCCCACACAGGAGCCTTCCGGAGCAGAGCCACAGCCACCGTCTTCGGAGCTGTCGCAGCTGTCACAGCAATTATTAGTCTTTGCGCACCATCACACCCAATTCCAACATGGAACAGTTTATTGCCGAGTGGCGGGTTGATCGAACAGACGGAACCCTACACCAGAGCGCTGAACAAATTGATGTCAACCCCGTTCGACGGAAATGTTAGCAAGACTGCGTCGTTGCTTAGCGAACTGGCTTACGCCATAAGCACCATGTTCCCGGAAGCCGCATCGCACTTGTTTGACAATGAGTCTGCTTTTCGACGTCTGGACAAGGGAGCAGCTCTCGGAGCCGAGCATCAAGACAGAGTCGGCAATCTGTTCCGTCAGACATATGGGAGGCTTCAACAAATCCTGAACAACGGCAAATACAGCACCAAGGACGAGAGATTTGCGGCCGTGTGGTCCCTGCTGATCGAGACTGAGAACTCGCTTTTTGTGCTCCTTATTCAAGCTGATCGATACATCATGCAGCATCAGCTCGACCAAAAAGTGCGTCTCAATCACGCGGAGAGAAGCAGGGACTGGATTCATGAGCGTCTCATTCGTCTCTTTAGAGCACCGTGTCTCATGCCGGGCACTATACTCACATTTCAGCAGTAGCAAAGCTACATCCGACAAATTTTGTGCGAACTCACAGAGCTGGAAAGAGAGGCTTAGGATGTCTTGATGCAACACAAAATATTGCGGACAAACTTTGATCTCAGGAACCTGTTACTAGCAAATGCTGCGGTGCTACGGCGCCATGAAGACCCAACGCGTATCCTCGAGATTAGTATTGAGGCTGACGAAAGGTGCAACACTCTGCCCATTCAGAAACTCATAGAAAAAGCTGAAGAGATGCGTTATATGAAAGTCATGGAACTTCAGGAGGCGGCACTGCACCACGGTCTCCGAGAATTGGTTCTTGCGATACCAAACAATGACGGGGAAGATTGGCTCCGGCGTTTGCGCCTAATCAAGAGCGTGTCAGATGAACGGACAGACCAATCAGAACAATTATTTGTTGAGATAATGTCCGAGTACTACAGCCTCGTCCACTTGGCAAACAGTCGTGCAGGGTCAAAGGAGTCGCGTGTATCAATCTGAGGGTTTCTGGGTTAGAAGAGTTCCACGCAGCGCTCTCCAACAGTCATATCATGGATAGAAAGGGAAGTTGATGCTGAATCAGGGCACACGAACCAGCGATAGATGCATCACAAAACAATTCAATGAGTTGTATTACTCTTTCCACATGAACAATAAAGCGACGCGACTTTCTCTCAATGCAATGAACTCAATTTACCTACATTGATCACCTGCAAAGTGTCTCGTTCGTCCAATAGTACATACCCAGGTACAGCTCGATAAGCTCGACATCCATCTCTACTGAAACATCTACCTTTCAGATAAAATCGTCAACCCTAGTTGTCAAGGAATTCTTGCGGCTACTTGAATGGCTTGTCTGATTACTTAGGTACTTTGTGAATCGCATCGAGGCCCGATCGAGGCCGGATGTCAGGCCTCGGGATTACCTTACGTGCTTCAACTCCCGGAGACGCACCAATCGCTCAGAAGCGACAGAGACGAGGGAATGATGGTCATCTGGGTCTCGAGATTGAAACAATTTACAAGGTCTATTCGGCCTACGGACGGTGGCCAAAATGGATGACCATGAGAAAAAAGCCATCTCAATACCTACCTAGCAGGTAGTTAGATGTTCTTACCGTGGGGGCTGAAGAGTGGGTCTCAACCCTACGGGTTTGGTTGTTTCCACCCAGCTACGGTCAGCTTGCGCGTGGCCGATTTTGTGAGACCGCACCCATCCTCAACTTCGCTGGTCAGATTGTATCAAGTCAGAGAAACTGTAGTGTTTCAGTGTCGTGTAAGGCCGGGCCTGTTTGACTTGCGAAAAACCAACACTGGGAAATCGGTCAGGCTCGCCCGGGCAGGCCGATATTGTCGGTCCAGCTTCTGATACTACGTATCGCACAAGGCTCTGAGTCTTTCTATAAGTACTGCTCAATGCTAAGGTAGACTGGCAAATGGATATAACAAGAAAACCAGGGCTTTCTTCCTATTACATTTTTGAATACTTGACAGCGCGTCAACACAGCTTGACTCCTACCCGCTAGTCTTCCATCCCTTTCGTCTAATTTTTTTCTTGTTGATTCTTTCCATCAGCGTTGATCGCTGCTCACCCGACTAATCAAAATGCTGTTCCTCTTTTCCGCTGTTCTTGCGCTTGCTGGCGTGAGTTGTGCCAGGTCTGGCCCCACGAGGAGAGCGTCTTCTTCTGGATCTGGCACTTACAGCGTGACGCCGCATACATCCTATTCCTCTTCTGTGGGTGTCTTGGGCTGCAAAATCGACTATAATCGCGTGGCGTATTGGCCGATGGAGGTGGACTGCGACAGCATGTGCATCAAGCTCACAAACAACGGGAATTCGCTGACTGTCCTTCACGTGGATACTTCTGGCGGGGCATACGATATCTCCTACGATGCATGGAGCCAGCTCAACTGTGGTGTGCCTGGGTCAGCGCAGACTTGCGTTGGTGGAGGCGTGAATATGCAGTGTACGTCTGGGGGAAAATAAAGGCCGTCCTCAACAAAACACTGACAAATTTGGGAGCCAACAATACTGACAAAGATTCTAGATGAATGGGTTGATATGTCTCAGTGCAGTGACATTCTGAATGGCACTGGCAAGCTGCCTTTTGCGGCCGCAAACTCCATGAACCAGATATCCTCTTGCCTCAGTTCCGGGGATAATTGGACGGCTGATAATTACGAATTGTACAACATTGCAACTCCCACTTGCACATATGGGTACGATGAGAAGTGCACACTCAATTATCCCGCCGAGAACAATCCTGTGTGCCCAAACCAGCTCGGAGCTCAGCCTGCCTTGACCAGCGACCCTGTGTATAACATCAACTTTCCCAACACTGGCATGGCACCGGTCAGCCTTGCCACGTAGACAAGTAAAAACACAGTTCCTGATATTGAGTCAGCTTGTATGGTCCTTGGACATGAGTCTCTTTTTACGGAAGATGTTCATGATCTGGGTCGTGGGGAGTGGGGGGGTTGATCGGCAGCTGCTTCCTTCTAACGAAGCATTTCTTTCTTTCACTGCACTCTGCGGTTTAGCTAAGTTTTACTGTTCACAACAATACATTTTATGGAATAAAATATCCTGTCACAAATCTCACCTTTTTTCTACTTCCCGAGACAAATGAGGTTTGACTTTCTGGTGTCCACAGGGCGGGGATCCATCTCCCTGTAGGATCAGGTTTCTACGGCACAGTGTTGCAGGATTAGATTTCTGTTCTGCTCTTTTCTTTTCTTCTCCATTCCCAACGATACCTATGCATTCGATTTCTGATATCTGAGACTCATTCATTCCACTCTGACAAAGCGAATATTAGTACAACAATAACATTATTACAAATGACTGATGTCTTGTGGAGTCCTTCACCATGCATAGGAAATGTTTGGTAAGCTGCGCACGCCCTGTGCTGCGAAGAAGGCATTGCAAGCTTAATAATCATGGCCTGAGATCGCGGGGCAAGGTGGAACCGCATACGGTCAAATCGCTTTGAAAGCTGGTTAGAGGTGAAGTAGAATCCGTACTAAAAGGAAGGGCATTCCGTGGAATTCGAGATTGCCTCATCAGACAAACGTCACAGCTACCTACCCCACAGAGCGGCCCCCATCTGGCATTGTGATATAATTGATTACCTCCTCAACCAAAACCATCAACATCGGCGAACCATTTACCAATTGATGCAACGTAGGAGACTAGCATTCTAGTATTTACAGAAAGAAAAATGTCCAAGATGGCGAAGATGAAGGCCCTCGTCACTGTGGAAGACCACAAGGTCGCCGTGCAGGAAATCGACGTTCCCAAGCCGGCCGAGGGCGAGATCTTGGTGAAGGTGTCCTACGTTGCGCAAAACCCAACTGATTGGTAAGCCATCTGCACACAATCTTTCTCGTCATTATTTGTTATTCCTAACACCCATCTCAGGAAGGCTGCTGCGGCCGCACCCCCAGGTCGCATTGTGGGATGTGATTTCGCCGGCACTATCGCAGATGCCAACGAATCCTCCTGGCGCGAGGGTCAGCGCGTCGCAGGCTTCGTCCAGGGTACCAGCACCAACGGGATCGGTTCAAACCCGATCCGCGGCGTGTTCGCCGAGTACTGTGTTATAGAGAGCAGTCTCGTCTTTGCCATCCCCGACGACATCACCGACCAGCAGGCCGCGGTCATTCCGCTCGCATTCGCAACCGCCGTGCAGGCCATGGTGCAGCGTCTCGACCTTCCTGAGCCAAGCAAGCCCGCTAAGACGGTGTTTCCTATTCTGGTGAATGGCGGCACGAGCTCTGTGGGCAAGTATGCCATCCAGCTAGGCAAGCTTGCGGGCTTGTTTGTTGTGGCTACTGGATCCAAGCGGAACCACGATCTGCTGAAGGCGCTCGGGGCCGATGCGACGGTGGATTACAGTGAGAAGGACTGGCCTGAACAGGTACGCAAGGTCACGCACGACAAGCTGGAGCACGCTTTCGACTGCATCGCAGAGAAGGGCACTTGGGAGTCCATCGCGGCTGCCATGTCGCCTACCAAGGGCGGCCACATTGTCGGGCTTTTGCCAGCAGCAAAGATCCGAGAGAAGGTCCAAGGCATCAACAGCAAGGTGAAGGCAGAGAGCACAATTGTGTACACGGTGTTCGAACGTCCGCTTAAGTACCCCGGGTTCGACAATTGCGGCAAAGCTACGCCGGAGGACAAGGCAGTTTGGGAGAAGTATCTCAGTATGCTGCCGCAGCTGTTGAGCAGCGGGAAGATCAAGCCCAACCGTGTCCGGGAGCTAGGTGGACTAGAAAGTATTCCCACAGGCTTCAAAGAGCAGCAGGAAGGCAAAGTCAGCGCAGAGAAGTTGGTGTACAAGGTTGGCGGTGCGTCGGGCAAGCTGTGATGGCTTGCGCCTTATGCAAGACTAATTAGATGCTCTGCTGGCCAATTGCTAGACTGTCCTAGGTATCTAACATTCAGTCGCGGTGTTGTTGCTTGCGAGCCAAGCCAACCCTGGTAAAACATTCCAATTGAGGCTTCTCATGGTCATCAGAACAGCACGACTTTCCCTTGCAAGTCTGTTTAAATTCGCAGTATTCGCAGATGACTACAGTCCTGCCAAACGATCTTCACACCCAGCGTCCAGACTTTCTAATGTGGCGAACCCGGGCTCAGCATTGTGACGAGAACCATTCACACTGTTCTAGCTACGAGAAAAGACATCGAGTACTAGGAGCCATTTCTCATATTGTGTAGCTCAGGGTGGTCGAGTATTGTGGGGACAATAGGATTAATAAGAACATCATGGAAGTTGGGATGAGGCTTCTACTAGCTGCTATGCCTGTGAGTGCCTCAGCACGGGCCTGTCGGGACGTACCGATCAGATGGATTGAAGTGACGTATAGGGGAAAGTATAGCCAATTAGCTGCCTGATGACCCACCGAGGCATGGAACCCTTCCACGGCTGGAGTGGGAGTGCAAGGGTAATACCCCGCGGCGCCTGGGGGTTGGATGCAACCACTTCCGTCAGGCGTCTATGAGGCCGACTCACCAGTATAGAATCATCTCCTCCAACGACACTCTTCATCCATCTTTCTTTTGCCCACCACATCCAATTGCCTGATGAGGCTCTCCACCATCATATCATAACCAACCACCATCATGGCTTCAAGGGGAGTTTCTGCTCTCAAGTTTGTCGGCACCGTCTCGCTTGGCCTGCTGACCGTAAGTGGACCCCATCTTCTTCTCATGAGCCCATGGTTAAGACATCCCCGCACTCGCACTTGGCTTGGGTCGAAGCATCGTGAATGATCTCATCCCTTTCATTAGATCTCACCCATCTTGTCCGCCTTGAAAGCAGCGCCATCTCTCCAAGACTCGAGTCTCTGCTCTTCGCTGCGCCAGCTCTCTTAGCTCTGGAAAGATATGTTAACTAATCTATAATGGCAGGGCCTGTCCTACACACTCTCGACACTAACTGTTCCAACCCTCCTGACCCTTCCCTCCGCATCTACCGCCTCGCGCGCCTTCAAAAGCCTGACGACCACTGCTCGAACCCACATCGGCACACTTGCCGGCGTATCTAGTGCATCCTTCTTCCTCGCGTACGCCCTATCACCCCGCGCATTCCGCCACCCATATCTGCTGTACACCTCGATTATTGTGGCTACCTCGCGTCTCGCCGTTGCCGATGCCATCGCACCATATCTCCTCACTCGGCCTCAGCCGACGACGACGTCTTCTTCTAGTGCCCCCGCAAGGCAGCCCCGAAAGGACCGCTCCCCTGCGACCCGTCGCATGGAGATGAGCTATGACGTGATCGGTTCCGATGCCCACAGCGAGGCTACGCTCGACTCAGCCAGTGACCGAAGTATCGAAGACGATAGCCCTCTAACGCCCGGGTCTGATAATGTCAATGGAGAGGAGGTCCGAGGCGAGGTAGAGTGGTTCCTCAAGAAGCAAGCCGTCTCTACAGCCGTCTCCGGGCTTGGCTTTGCTATGGCTGTGGTCGGCATTTGGGGGGATGGGGCTTTTACCTATGTGTCTTAAGGCTCGGATTGACTTGTTCATCCAATCCCAGCATAGACTGGAGGCCTCTGCATAGCTACGATATATGATTGACCCTGGATTGGATTGTTCAGTTCTTGGGAAGCCAGGCAGAGGATGTATTGCGCGAAGGGCATACAAAAAAAAAAGAGTGCCAGGTGGTGCGGGAGTTAGACAGATGGTTCTGACGTTTTGCGCTCAGGATGAAGTCGTTGTTCTTCACCTCTCCATTCAGTCAAACACCAGTGTAGTATTGGCTCAATCAACAGGTTTTGATCACCTCTTGCTCAGTGCAGTTGAGTATTTGCGCGAAACATTGTATTTGCTATTCGAATTCTGAAATTGTTCGGTATCTATTAAGTTACAGAGTACTGCAAATGTCTCGGTCCAACAGACTGTACCATAAAAAGAAATTCAAAATGTATCTTTCTTGAATCACGAGATTTGCCTTAGAAATTCACCGGGGTAAATGGCCGAAGAGTAACGGCAACCAAATAACAGTGTTTTCCGTCCCGTAACCGTCCGCGTGGCCGTCTTCTAAATAAAGCAGGGCCTTGTAACCTCGCATCTTCCAACGACCTTCCATCTACGATGCTTTCATTCATAGCCAAACATCCCCCCAGATCCAAAATATGTCACCTGAATGTCATCACTCTTGACGGCGGCCGATCTGTGGCTCACTTCAACCCATCTGGAGGCCAAAAATACCTCGTCACTAATCGCCTTCCACCTGCCCTCTCACCCGCAGAAGCACAAAGACAAGGCCTACCTCATCCGGGTGCAAACACTTCGCTCGCTCCACCTCTCCATCGGCATTTTTGGCAGGATGAGTCGTTTCATATCATTAGCGGAACAGCCAAGTTTACAGTCGGTGGTAGTCGAAGGGAAGTGCGGTTGGCATCCGGGGGAGAGGTCGTTGTGATTCCTAAACGCGAAGCCCACACATTCTGCAACGCGAGCGAGGAGGCCGATTTGGTCATTGAGTTTGCGCTTCGACCTGCAAATAAGCGGACTGATGAGGCTTACTTTCGTGAGTTTCCTTTCTTACCCCTTCGATCACCTCATTTGCTGGCTGTGTTCGGTCTGACCTAACCGTTGATGTGTATTTGTATGTATGCCCAGGGAACATATGGGGCTATCGAAATGATCTCAAACAGGCTGGCATGCAAAGAAGTATCTT
Organism: Gnomoniopsis smithogilvyi; assembly: GCA_027946515.1. Lineage (NCBI taxonomy): Eukaryota > Fungi > Ascomycota > Sordariomycetes > Diaporthales > Gnomoniaceae > Gnomoniopsis > Gnomoniopsis smithogilvyi. The sequence goes on along the minus strand of JAPEVB010000004.1, from coordinate 5,244,843 downwards.
CCAGTCACTGTTGTTCATGCACCGTGGAGGTGTGGTGCTTGCTCTCCCCGGTCCTGAAATACTTTCGAAGGTGGCTGGCCTCTTGTTGAACTATATTGGAGGTGTCTTGATTGGCAGATTTCTCCTAGGGTTCCAGGATACATATTCCGATTACTATCATGAGAGGTCTTCTTAGATAGCTGGAGTCCATTCACTTCATGTATGGCCCAACGTCGGCCTTGCTCTATCCGCAAGGCCTCAATTGTCAGAAATTGTATCGGGATGGGATATATACTACCGTGCCTCCCCTTCTACTCAGTCCGGTTTATACGTCTCCATTTCCCGACAGCCCTGATTCCAATCTTTTCGCATCCGACGGATTGTTTTCTGAAGAGGGGATGAAGTACTTTCCTAATGGTGCATGGCTGCCGAGATACCTTCAAGCACTCCGAAAGGCCATCAAGGGTATCGAAGACTCGAGCAATTGTAGTCTCGAACTGAAACTTTCCCAAGTCTCTGGGCAATCACTACTGTGGCAACCCAAGCCTAAGAAGCAGATAAAACAAGGTTGACCAATTGCTCGAGGCTTTTTCATAGAGCAGAGTTGAGTAGATAGTTCCAAGCATTATCAACAGGTATACAGGCCAAGAATACACAGGTGCACCTGTCGTACAAAGATACTCTGCTTTCGTTAAATCGAACAGCATGCAATGCCAACATCTTGACAGGTGCAGCCCATATTATCTGCTATCCAGTGACTGTTTCCGAAAGTGAAATTGCCCCTTTCATCACCACAAACCATTACTCGAAAGGGTGCGCTCATCTTTGTTCTCGGAACGCAGGCTTTTGTTCAGCTAGTCCACCTCAACCAGGCGCTGAATCTCCTGTCCCATTGCCTCCCGCATAGCCTCTCTGCGCGCAGGCGTCCATGGAGCATTTACAATGGCCGAACTAGGTCTGATGACGTGGCCACGCCCCATTTTAATACAGTTCATGTGGAGTCCTGAGCAACCCGTCGCCTGAGGTCCATCCAACAACGCCTCCTCGAAGACTCGAATGGTGCTCAAAAGCTGCGAAACACGACTGCTGCCAGCCTGATCCTCCTTCCGTTCTGGGTTTCGCAAGAATTTCGCAAGGAAGGGAAACATATAGGTATAAACCTCTTTGGCCATGTTTCTGCCGACCAGAGTGTCCCAGTCTGCGACGGTCATGTCCACGCCCCAAGGCACCGGGCCGAGCCTGCGATCAAACCCAGTGGGGCCATGTGGGAACCCTTCGATGCTGGGAACACGCAGAAAGCGTATATTGGCCGCCGGAGACAGCAGCGCGAGGGCGACGGGAAGATAACGGCCGACGGTCGCGACAGTTTGATACTCCAGGTCGATGTGCTGGAGGTGGCTGATGGTCGCTGGCTTGAGTCGCAACAGGAAGAGCTGCAAGGTGTGGACGGCGAGGAACTTGAATGGATGGCGATACAGGAGCGGCGCTGCCTCCGTGTGGATGGCCTTGTTGGTCTGGAGGAGGCCAATGTTGATGGACCGCTGTACACGGATTTTCTTGAGATTTTGCCCTCCGTGCCAGACGAGGCCATTCGCAGCAGCCTGCATCCGTCCTAGCCGCAACTTAATCTTGCCTATACAATACGAACCACCTTTCTGATCAAGACATTCTTCGTATATCAGGTTGCGGATCTCGGCGGGCTACCTATGTGTCAACATTCTACTCTACAACCATCATCTTGGATGCACGTTACTCCGCAACAGACAGGCGCAAATTGAGGGGCAAAGGACACCCTTTGTAGACGTACCAGATCAAGGAATCGAAAGGGACTCTGCTTCCGAGGAGCTCGGACTCGCTTTGGTCTCAATTTGTTTACCGGCTTCCCCCATTCCCCATCGTCGTCGTTGTTCCACTGTCCGACTTCGTCATCGTCACCATCTTCACGATAGTCAACGATTGTGCGCCTGCGTTTGCCCACGCATGCGAATGATGTCCTAGGGATCTTTTGTGAGCATGGTTCAGACAGGTGACATGCATGTTTCAAGAAAGTAAGGTAATTTGACTACCTTGCTCCCTGAAATCGCAAAGGAGAAAAAAAAAGAAGGGATGCGTACATGTTGACGACGGTCTCGGCTCTTGCAGCAAGTGGAGTCAGTCCAGAAACTCAGAAGCTGTTTCTGGCAGATTGATGACGGTAGGAAGAAAAATGATTGTTTACAGTCGACTGCAAGCCATAATGCGAACACAGACAGGATATTATAAGCAAACCAAGTGAGAGAGACAAGGTGGCTACACAGTGGCCGTGGGTAGGCATCCAATAACAAGAGATGAGGCAGTCAGGCCACGGCTCTGAATCGACAAAGCCCCGGGTATACAGAACAAAGCCAAGTCGAGACACCTTGAACTTTGCCAAGAGATAGGTTAAGCTCACTCTCACCTGAGCAATACTACCTGAGCTAGGTAGGCAGATAGGGAAGCTGGAGCATCACACAGAGTCACCCAACTTCGCTGCCTGCCATCATCATGGCCTACTTCAAAACATGTAGCATGAGAATGCGGACAGTCGAACCCAAAGAAAGCATGCGTTCCCTGAGAACCGCATCAAAGGAAGTGGTATCTATTCAAAGCAAGAAGATAACAATGCTAAATGTAGGGGGTATCCGAAAGGTATGTGCAGACCCATATGCCCTAGGCACACCAAAGCACGCCCTGCTTGCTCTGTGTACCAGTTTCTCTTCCGAATTGCCAGCGGTCATATTCATGCCAAAGTCCGTCCAAAATCTGTCCAAAATCATCAGCTCATCATTTCAATCGCCTGTCGTTTTCCCCTTTGGTCTTCAGATGGTGGCCACGAGGTCTAATTTCTAGTCAGCTTCTTCCATAGCCCCCCAAACCCACCACTACTAGTTCGTCCTGCGCCAACGCCGTCTGCAAATATTGAGCTTTTCTTCTCCCTTCGACGTTCATCACTGCCCTCACTTCGATCTTCGTGTCGTTTTCTCCTTCTCTCATCATCCCCATTAACCTCAACATCTCCATACCTTCTCCTGCGTTTCCTTTCCCGACGTGCAGCGTCTTCGTCCCCTTCCCCGTCCTCAGGAGTTTCGGTAATCATGCCGCCGTCATCAGGCGGCGGACCAGCATCGCTGTGGTCTTTCACCCAGCTCGATGTGCCTGAGTGTGGCCAAGCGGGTGGTTCCGCAGCCTTGGCTCCAGACTTTGCAAGGCCGTCTGTGTGTCGGCGAGAGATCTTGGTAGGGCGCGGGTAGACGAAGTCGTCCTCGACAGGTTCTGTGCGACGACGTGTTGGGGTCCTCCCTTCAGCTTCTCGTGCACTCCGTTTCTCCGCACGGCGTTGACGACGTTCTGCGTCTGTCTCTCGGTCACTATCACCCGTGCGAGCCTTACGCCGTTCGCGCCGGATCCTGCGAGCTTCAGCTTCTGCGTCCTCAGCTCCGGTCTCGAGGGCCTCGCGCTCCTTCTCGCGCTCAGCGCGCTTACGCCGGCGACGCTCGTCTTTGTCCTCGTCAGACTTGCGCTTGTCACCTTCGCGTTCGCGAGCGGCTCGACGTTCGGCGCGGCGAGCTTCTTTATCGGCTTGACGTTGTGCCTCAGCCTCTTCCTCCTGCTTGCGGCGCTTCTCGCGACGAATTTCGTCTTTGGACTTCTCTGCTAACTCCTTCTCCATACGGCGAGCGCGGCGTGCAGCCTTGCGAGCCTCGGCATCAGCATCTGTCGCAGCGCCTGCGTCCTCACCATCGGTGTGGTAGGTATTCCGTCTTTTGAGTTCTGCGGGGGGTTTGTTTAGAATGCCACCGAACAGTCCTCCGAAGCCCTTCCTGGTGGAACCGGTGGTGTTGGAGCGTTTCAAGACCGGAGCCGGGGTAGCATCGGCTACATCAACCATGACAATATCATCGTCGTGGTGATAGGACTGTACGGTCGCATCGTCAGCGTACCGTTGAGGTGTTTGATCCGGTGCGTGTGAAAATCTTACCTTCGAGGTTCGACGACGAGACGATTTCTCCGGACTCTCGGCATCCGTTGTGCCGACCATAACGATATCTTCATCTTCAGTTGGTCGCAAGCTGTTCTTGCGTTTGCTCGCAGATCTACCCAGGCCTATGCCCAGGATCTTAGCGGCTTTGGACCCTGCCTCCGGCATCTCCTCTGGCGGAGGCGAGACCAAGCCGCTGGCAACATCGATGGACGGACGACGCGACGACCTACCCTCCTTGTGGCGTTTGTCGCGAGTGGAGGTGGATCGCGAGATCGGAGGCGTGCTGGCAAAGACACTCTTGAGTTTGGCGCGTGAACTTTCCACGTCTTTGTCTTTTTTCCCAGTGCGCTCAGCCTTGTCGGACGATGATCCTTTGGAGGACAACTTGTCCTCTTTCTCAGGTGACCGCTCTTTACGCGCTTTCTTGGGCTCCTCCGTGGATTTTGACTTTGAAGAAGCTTTCTTTTCTTTTTGTGGTGTGGTTGCCGTCCAAGTGCCCCAACTCGATCCGCCATCACGGTTGATCTTTGGCCGCTCCTTCTTGCTCTCCTTCTTCACCTCAGGCGGTGAGAGAAGCGGCGCGTCAGGAACAGCTGGGGGTGGCGGGGGAATGGGAACTGGCACGGCATCGGATTTGGCCTTGGAAGACTTCTTGCTGCTGGACTTCTTTGTTCTCACAGGCATCTCGATGACCTCGATTATATCGTCTGGGTGGCCTTCTTCATACTCGTCCGGGAAACTACCAGGAATGTCGACTTTCTTGGACCTTCTTCGACTTTTGACCTCCTCGACCGGAACAACTGGAGGTGGCGGCGGTGGCGGTGGAATTAGATCCGCAGGGGCCGGAGGAGGTGGCGGCGGTACTGCCTCGAAGGCCTTCAATCTGTCAGCAATTTTGGACTTGGAAATGCCAGACTTTCGCTTCATTGGTTCAGCTGGTGCTGGTGGCTCGTCATGTTGGATGGCGCGACTGGCATGTGTGACGACCGGTGGTTGCGACGGCGTCGACACCGTATCATTCCAGGCAGAAGACCAAGCATCAGTGATCGTTCCATCTTTCGCCTTGTCATTGATACCAACGCTTATTACACGCGTGGTAGCTTCGATAAGCTTGTAGGATGACGATGACTCAGCATGCGCAATCTCGGCAGCAGCCGACTGAGATGAATTGAACGCCAACGCCAACGCGGAGGCTCTAAATTGGTGTTGTGGAAATGAAATGTGCTGGGGTTCACGAGGGTTGCATTGACTTACAGGCTCAGTCACCGAACTCTTACCCTTTTTGGAAGAGCTGGTCGGCTTCTTGGATGCACCCCAGAAACTGAAGGGATCGACTTCGGCCGCTTTCGGTGCGGGGGCTGCCTTTGGAGGTGCAGACAAGAACGCATCAAGCTCGTCGAGTTCGTTGGCGTCGAGTTTGGCAAGGTCCTTCTCTAGAGGGTCAACCAAGTTCGCCTCGTCTGCAACGGCAGGCTCATCGATCGCGGTTTCAGCCTCTCTGGCAGCTTCCGCGTCCTTCTCAGCCTGTCTCCGGGCTTTCTTGTTCGCAGAGAGCACCTCGTATCTTTCCTTGTCCTTCTTGAGCAGTTTGCGACCAGAGTCTTTCTTCCTTTGTAGGTCCTTGAGTTCAGACTCTTCTCTCGCGATGGCCTCCTTGAGAGCCTGCTCCTCGGCCTCACGCTGAAGTCGTTCAGCCTCATCACGTGCGGCTTGCTCGGCAGCTTCTTGGGCGGCCTTCTCATCGGCGCGGGCCTGGCAGCTCGCAGAGAGCTTATCGTACTTCTCCTTCTCCTTTTTGAGCAGCTTTTTTCCAGAGTCCTTCTTGGCCTGAAGGGCAGCAAGGTCTGCTTCCTCTTTGGCGATGGCGTCGAGTGCCGCTTGCTTCTCCTCTTCCTCTTTGCGGATACGGTCGGCCTCTTCTTGGGCGAGCCGCTCCGCCTCAGCCTTAGCTTCAGCCTCGAGACGCTCCTCTTCCTCGAGTCTAGCTAGCTCGGCAGCGTCCTTGGCCTCCTGCTCCTCTCGGGCCTTCTGCTCTTTCTCAGCCTTCTTCTTCTCCTTCTCGATCTTCTCGAGCTCCTTCTTGCTCAACTTCGGCTCCTTTGAGGAAGAGGACGATTTCTTGCCTTCTTTGTCCGAGAGTTTCGACTTGCTAAGTTCAGTAGAGCCGCTGAGATCGTCCCAGGCGCTCCCAGCAACATCGTCTTGTTCTGTCGCCGTCAGATCTATACCTACAGGTGAGGGAGATGGGAGTGGGGGTTCCGCAACCAGGTCGTCCTTACTACTGCTCTCTGACTTCTTGTCCTTGGATTTCTTGCTACCAAATGTGGACCAGAAGTCATCTTCGCCCTTGTCTTTGGTGGCCGAGTTCGGGTCGGGCACGACGGTACTCGCCAAAATCGTATCGTCCACGACTTCAGGCCCTGCATCCTTGGACTTCTTTTTCTTCGAGCTGCTGCCAAAATCCCAGATGTTATCGACGGGCTCATCCTTGGGCGCGGATTTACCCCAGCCGAAGTCAAAGCCGGAGGCTTCAGGGACCGTTGGTGGCGGGTCAGGAACAGCAGCAGTGTCCTCGTTGCCACCAAATTCAATCAAGGGGCTGCTTTTAGACTTCTTCTTCTTGTCCTTCTTGCTGGTACCCCAGGCATCCCAAGTATTGTCCTCTTCGACCTTCTTCTCGGGTTCTGGGTCGGCAGCAGGCAGATCTGGCACCTGTTCCTCTTTCAACTTCTTCTTCGACTTGCTGGAGCTGGTCAGACCACCCCAGTTCATCCAGTCATCCCCGCCCCCGTTTCCCTGTGCCGGATCGTCGTCGGCCCAGGACAGTGGCTGAGCTTCGTCCTTGGTACCACTGCCATTCTCGGCATCCTCTTTCATGAGGTCGTCGGCCAATTTGGCAGCTTCAGCCGATGCCCGCTCGTCGCGCCGGAGTTTGAGGTCTGCAAGGCGTTCCTTTTCGGATTTCTTTAGTTTCTTTTTCGATTCGAGTGAGCTGATCTCTGCCTCCTCTGTTGCAATCTCTGCTGCGAGGTCAGCTGCAGCCTTCTCCTCTTCCTCGCGCCTCTTCTGCTCCTCAAGTTCGCGGGCTTCCTGCTCGGCCTGATCAGCCGCAAGTCGAATCTCTTCATCGCGCTTATCCTTGCGGTCTTGTAGTTCCTTGAGTCGCGCCTTGTCGGCCTTCTTGAGCTTAGCCTTAGAAAGAAGATCAGACAACTCTTGTTCTTCGGCAAATATTTCCGCGTCTTCTTTCTCCTTTTGTAAAGCAGCCTCGTCCACAGGGTCCTCAGGCGCTGGCGGTGTCTCCTCAACGGCCGGTGAGTCTTCAGCCGGTGGGGGCTGAGTTGCGACCTCAGCCGCCTGCGCTGCTTCCCACTCTCGCTGATCTTTGCGATCTTGGAGTTCCTTCAGACGTGCTTTCTCGGCCTTCTTGAGCTTAGTCTTGGCCAACAGATCGGACAATTCGTCTTCTTCTGCAGCAATCAGAGCATCCTCCTTCTTCTTTTCCAAAGCAGCCTCGTCTACGGGGGCTTCTTCGGGCGCCGGCTCGTCGACAACAGGTGGATCCTCGGCTGGTGGCGCCTCGGCAGCAGCGTCAGCCTTCTGTGCAGCTTCCCATTCCCGCTGTTCCTTGTTATCTTGGAGGACCTTGAGACGTGCTTTATCGGCCTTCTTTAGCTTCGATTTGGAGAGCAACAGTTCAAGTTCCATCTCCTCTTCCTCGATGATCTTCGCTGCGAGGTCATCTTCCTCGTTGCTCGGGGGGTTTTCGACATCTGCGTTGTCTCCACCAGCAGGCACGTCGTCAACGGGAGCAGAATCAACTGCATCGGCAGCTTCAGGATCGGCACCGGCTCCAGCTCCAGCCTTGTCCGCGGCTTCCTGCTCGCGTCGCTCCTTGTTGTCCTGAAGCTCCTTGAGTCTTGCCTTGTCGGCCTTCTTGAGCTTGCTCTTCGCAAGAAGGATTTCTAATTCGAACTCTTCCTCCTCGATAAGTCGGGCAGCTTCGTCTTTCTCGGCCTGTGCTACGCCATCATCGCCAACGCCATCATCTACCGACGTCGGGATAGTCTCGTCACTCTTGGACTCGGTGGCGTCGCCACTGCTATCCGGCACAGATTGATCGGCAGCGGCAGCGATGGCATCTTCTGCCTCGCGTGCGCGATCATCCGCACGCTCCTCGAGGACTCGAAGTCGTTCCTTCTCAGCCTTTTTAAGCTTCTTCTTGGAGCGTAATTCAGCTAATTCGTCCTCTTCCTCGCGAATGATGCGGGCCTTCTCATCTGCCTCAGCTTGCGTAGCATCGATTGGGTCGACCGGAGGATCTTCTACTGGAGCCTGTGCAGCGTCAATGACTTCGGGGACAGTTGCTTCTTGCTCTTTGGCTGCCGCGGCCTCTTCAGCCTCGCGAGCGCGGTCATCCGCTCTCTCCTCCAGAACTCGGAGGCGATCTTTCTCGGACTTTTTGAGCTTCTTCTTCGACCTCAAGATGTACATCTCGTCTTCTTCCTCTTGTATGATTAACGCTTTCTCGTCCGCTTCAGCTTGTGATGCGTCGACATCTGCAGAGGGCGCTGGTTCGTCGGATGCAGGCGGTTCCACAGAGTCGTCGCCGTTGGTAGTGGGTGGATCTTCAGCCTTGGTTTCGCCGGCACCAGCGGCCGCCGCCGCCGTCTCTTCTCTAGCTTTGGCATTCTCGGTCAAGACCTTGAGCCGATCTTGTTGTTTTTTGGTCAATTTGCTGCCGATGTCCTTCTTGGTCTGCAGCTTTCGTAGTTCCGCTTCTTCCTCGGCAATCAAGGCGGCCTCGGCTTCGTTCATAGCATCGTTCGCCGGGCTTGTGTCCTGCGGCGGTTCTGGAACTTCTGGGGGCAGCTCTTCTGATATGGGCGGGTCTTCGACGACGGCGATCTTATTCTTCTTCTTCTTATCTTTCTTGGAAGAAGAGAAACCCCAGATATCGTCAGATGCCTCTGCATCAGCTGCTTTCTCCTCTTCCTTGGGCTTGTCATCCGAGGACTTTTTGTCGCCAATGTTTCCCCAGAAGTCATCGTCGGCCGTCTTTGCAGCGGGTACACCCCAAGTGAACCCACCAACGTCCTTCTTCTCCTTAGGCTCGCTAGAGCCGAGAAAATCGAACGACTCTTCCTTTTTGGATTCGCCCTCGTCGAAGGATCCGAAGCTGAAAGTCGTGGTGGTCTTTTTCTTGGGCTTGCCGCGATTGATACCCCAGGGGTTGTCTTCCACTGTCTCGGGGGACTTCGGCTTATCCTCCTCGGCAGGCTTGGGTATTTCAGACCCGCCGGGAGACTTCAAGCCCCCCCCATCCCCAACCTCCAGGCGCCCAGCTCGATGTCCATGCCGTCAGACCAGCCGTGATCTTTTCTGCCTTGGGTATAAGACCGAGATCAAGATCGTCACCCTGTCCTCCCCCGCCATCGTCGAGCTTGATCTCATGAAAGTCGGTGGATGGTATATCCGGTAGGCCAAAAGAGTCGGTGCCATCTGGTGACTTCTTCTTATTTTTTTTCTTGTTGCCAGCAGGTGCGAAGTCCCATATGTCGTCATTGTTCTCAGCCTCATCTTTCTTGTCGTCATCTTTCTTGTCCCCGCCGTCGCCACCGTCCCCGCCGCTGTTGCCAGAGTCGCCTCCAGCGCCGTCGTGCTGGTCTTTGTTCCCGTCTCCACCTTCTTCCGCTCCGTCGCCGTCCTTCTTGTCACCCTCATCATCAAGCCAGTTGAAGGTGGTCGTTTGTTTCTTCTTCTTCTTTCCCGCAGCCTGGAAGAATCCTTCGTCCGAGTTGAAGTCAACCAGGTCCACATTAGGGTCTGGCAAGAGCTGGCCCTTGCTGTTGTTGTCCCGTCGCCGTTTTTCCTCCTGTCCACTAGCTGCAGGGACGTCGCAACCGCGGGGATGGGCATCTTGTGGTCGGCGCTGCGCCGTGGAGTCTGTGGTCGTTGGGTCAGGCAAGCATGAGGGTCTGGAGTCAGGCTGTGGACGTGGTAGTCGCCGGGCGTATGTTTTTTCCGGCGAGGAGGGTCGCAAACCGAAATCGCGTCGCGTCGAAGGCAGCTGTGCGAAGAAAACAGGTCAGTCGCAAGCTTCAAGCATTTTACTTTCATCATAATTCGAGCGATCGGAACCTAGTGAGCAAGTCTCGCAGATATTGTCTTTGCGCGAGAAGCTGGTTTGAACGAACGGGCCCATGCTGCTGGCGTTGCGCTACCCGGCCGCGCGAGCCGAGAAGTGATCAATCGATGGCATTTCACGACAATTCTGGAGGTGCTCCTCATTGGCACATTTCTGGGAATGCGACAAGAAAATGAAAGAGACTTAGCACATACACTTCGCAAATTGACCCATGTCTCCGCAATGATGCGTAATTTAGTGTTCAACCACACAGGCGCATTTTGACCTCCTTGATGTCTTGTTCTTTTCGTTCCTGCATCAGGTCCAGTCTTCGTCGAAGGATGTATCAGGGACCAGCCATAAGGGTCGCCTACGACGAGAGCTACAACTTCGGCCGTGGCCATTCTGGATGATTGAAGGGGCAAGCGCGCAATCTGGCTGCGCTGTAAAACTCATGAGGCCCCAATGCGCGAAGGTGAGAGCTGTGGGCAGATCGTTTGGTGAGGTATGTGAGCTGGAAGACGCAATGGTCGCGGGGAGGTAGTTGTAGCTCGCTCCTGAGGCCCTCAAGACATATACTGACTAGATCTGGTCCGGACGGGATGTTGCGAAAAGAAGAGAGACGGTGAGCGCTGTGAAGCTAGTCCAACGAATACAATTCGTCGTGGGGTGTTTTTCTGGGTTTGGTCCTCGTGCAAGTTCTTCTGCAGGGAGGAGGAGGCTGCATTGAAAGGCCAATGGGTCAGTTTGTGACGTGGGCGGATAGAGGAGCGACTATGCCCTATTTCTGGAGATGGCGAGAGACAATGAAGGATGGGTGCGACGCAACTGGCAACTAAAATTGGTATATCCCTTGTCTCATGCACGCTGTGGCCACTTCGATTCTGTGCCTATCACACAGCAGCTTGGAGATTTCCGGTACAAGAAGGACCAGACAGGGCCTTGGTGGGTGTAGGTGTGTGTGCGCGCGTGGGAGAGAATATAGTTGTGGTGGTAAGAGAGTAGCAAATTCCCAAATTCATGCGACGCAGGCCACAAAATGCGCCCTGCCCTGATCCCGGGCATATATGATCGGCACGGGACGAACGAACGAGACCCCAAATTTAGTAAATCGGATTTGGTTATTGGCCTACCACAAAGGGAAGACTGCCCTGACGGACCGGAAAGATCATATTGACAGACAGACAGTATTGAGGAGATGGAAGATGAAAATGTGCTTGACGGCAAAAGTCCAAAGTGGCTGGGGGGAAGGGCCTCCCGGTCTCTGCCATAAGACCCCTGCGCTTTCGCTCTTGCTGTCCCGTCACACAGTCACGATTACGGGTAGTCACGATGTACTCCGTACTGAGACCCACCTGCCACACACATCATCGAGACCCCACCTAAAGTCCATACCCACCACCACCACCACCACCAGATTGCCATCCATGCAGCTGCCATGTCCAGATGGTCAATGACAGTCATTTTCATGTTCTCCTCCAATCCAAGCCCGATCGCATGGCAAATGCATGTCGCGCTAATATCAGCCAGAAGGAACTTGGTTGTGTTCTCCCGCACCCTTCACTGTAAAGCAATCAATCAGTCGTCACACAGAAGAGACACAGTCTTTGAAACGCTTGCTCCACGATGGAAATCTGCAGGCAAGAATTCCTACTTCACTGTACAGACCACCACCCGCCACCAGATCGGTCCCGCTGGTCCACTTGTCCCACCGTCCGTGCTCCATCAGCAAGGACCAAAAGAATCTCCCGGGCTCGGGCTCGATCTGGGGAATAAAGTGGAAATTTCTGTTTCAGTAGCGAGCTCGCTTGCCCTGTCGTCCTTCCGGAGCCCGAAGTTGGAACGCAGGACAATGACATTATGGGACTCAGCTTCACGACCTCGATCATGACCGCGCCCCAGGTGGTTGCACCAATGGGGAAGGCGAGCAAACTAGTTCCAATCTAACAATCTCGGCTTCAAGAGAAAGTTGCCTCTGATTGTTCTGTCTCATTTCGAATCAGAGCCGTCGGCATGCCTCAACCCGCATATGACAAGGGCTTTGAAGGGCCAATATATTGCGACCGTGACGCGCCATGGTTCGGTCGTCGTCGCCGAGACCATACAATGCATCTTGAAGGGGGGCGGGGTGTCTCTTTGATTTTGTCTATCGCGGTGGTACCACAGACGACTGGTCAGAATGGCTTCTCATGAAATGGCAACTTCATGTTGCCTCCCGAAGCCAGCGAGGCAAGAGACTGATGCGACCAAACCGGCTTCTCTTGCATTTCGGCCCCCGATGGACTCGACCTGGTTGATAGCTCAATTTGAACGAGAGTAGCACCATATGTAGCCAAAAACGTCGTGCATCGCTCTAAGGACGTACATGAGAGATGTACTGTGGCATGCATATCCCATACTTCTCCCGGGAACTAGAAGCCTGTTGCATGACCAGGACCAGCCAACTAAGTCACGCTTGCAAGTCTGCTGCTATCCACAAGAGGCATGGCTGCATCCTCACCGCCAAATTCTTTACACGCCGCCCGACGCGCCGGCGTCCGTCAAGCAAAGCATGCATCCCAAAAGCATCTCACAAACTCCACTGTCTTCCAGCCAAGACTCGACACTGCCGTCCGTTGTCGTCCAATACGATTTATGCGAATCGTGGCGGGCAGACTAACATCTAGTGTCCAGAACGCAGCGGTGAGAAGGCGTCGATGCCCAATCCCTTGCCTCATGTTGTCGCTTCTCGAAGCACGGTCGCCATACTTCGGACACGCCTCGAAATCTTAGTCGTGGAGTCGCACCTAAAGCTTGCAAATTCTGCTGTCCTAGTATTGTACAGCTCAAGGCCTCATCTACCGCTTCCCCGTCGCCCGAACCTTATCCTGGGGCGACCTTTCAGTCCCTGCACCGTTATCCACCTTGATCCCACCTTGCTTCAGCCCTGCGGAATGGTCCGGCCCAACCTTGTGAAATTGGATTGATATCACAGCCTGTCTGTAATAATTGCCGAAATGGGCCCTGTGCTCCTCAACGTCTGTTCGGATCTGACCTCCCCCAACCCAGCTCCAAGCCTAGGTTACCGCAGCGTGTACGAGTCTCACTCGTCGCTCAGCTGAGAGCAGCCAGATGTCTTTATGGCAGCGGCGCAGTCACATGAATACAATTCTGTAACGTTTTCCTATTGGGGAGGCATGTCCAAATATAACGCAGGGACCCCAAATCGAGACGAACGGGATCCTTGGCTCCCGTGCTTATTTTTAAACTTGAATGATCACCATAGCGAATTCAATCAACATCGGTCTGAAGTCTGGACCCATTTCACACTCTCCATTGCCTGCCTCGCCTGTTTGTTTCAAGAGACGACTTGTGATCGTTTCTAAGCACGACCCGTTCCCTCGTAGCACCCCAGCAGCGACGCGCCCGACAGGCCGCAGTCTGCCGAGCATTGTTGGTACAAGGCTACCAGACAAGGCACAACCACAGAAGGAAAGACTCTGATGGACCCGACGCATTAAAACAATCCGAATTGCATCATCCGTAGGACTCCTCCAGCTCCACTCAACTACGGAGACGCTTTATCCTCGGGCTTTCTAAACACCATGCCGGCGACATTCGATCTAGAACTACGATTCCCTTTACCGTCCATCCTCTCGCCGGATATTGTGATCCAAGCCATCCATGCCTACGAACCGCTGATCCGGCCGAATCCTTATCTGCAAGGGTTCGACCGTTTGCCAGTCGATCTAGGCGAAATTGTCGCGGATCCGTTCTTTATAGAGGACGGCAGCAACGTCGCAAAGTACGAGATCCACGACCGCATCCCGATACTTCCTGCAGTAGGCTGGATGAAGGACGTCTCATTTCCCGCCATCTTCCAGTCTTTCCCTACGGGTGTGCGTCTCCGCGCTGAAGCGGCGGCAGGTACGACAGTACGTAGTATCTATGGGGTTGAGCGTGCGCGGGAGCAGGCGGAGGGACTGTCGAGTACCGATGGTTCACAGGCGAAGCCAGGCGGGGGTTGGGCGCTGGTAGAGAGGTCGCATGTGGAGTGCAATGCACTCCTCAAGCCCTTTGTTCAGAAGCAGTTTGAAGCTGGGCATCGGGACCTGTGCCAGAAAGTGCTGGACAATCTTGTGGCAGCGAGGCAGAAGAGTCTGCCACCGCTGCCGGTGCTGGAGGAAAGACAGGCTTGAGTGCGGTCTCGCTGTGGGTGGTTGTATTCGATGATATATTGCAGGCTTTGTATCTGGGTGTTTCGGGTGTTCTACAGCGAGGGCTCCTGGGGTTGATACCCGGTCATGTGGAATATTAGACGGTGGTTACTGAATCTTTCGTGAGGTAATGCATATGAGCTGGAGCCATGAAGGCATTCTCATTGTTTTTCAGGGCACGATGTTTTATAATGCTCTCTGGGAAAACTCGTCTTCGATAAGTGCTAGCGCTGATCAATGAGTCCTTGGCAGGTGCATGCTGATTTGGCAGAACTGCTCCTTGCCTCCTTCAGATTCCCCAGGTCAAGGTTCAGCCTCTCAACTCCTTCACCCTTACGAGGCTGCCCCAGGCTCACAAGCTTCACTCCCCTATGGTCCAATTCCAGAAAGTCCTCACAGACTCAACAATGGAGCTTGGCAAGCTAAATGATCCAGGATCCGGTGACTGTGATATACTCGCTGAGCATCAGGACCGGCATGGCTCTGGGCTGGACATGGAAAGCTTGAACCAATTGCAAACATCGTGGTCATCACCTTGTGTGTGTGTGTGTGTGTATGCTCTAGGGAGCGCAGTGGGGGACCAATACATAGGCGGTTGTCAAATCAATGCCCAATATCCCGAGCGTCCCGGCGGTGAGGGTGTTCATTTCTCGACAAAGGTGGAAACCACTCCCCGAAGGCTTTTTGGGTTGATACTTTAAGGTATCTATGACAAGACTAACCACAGCAAGCTACACTTCAGCCTATCATCTATGCATTGTCAATGTTTTGCGCTGTCTCGGTTCCATGGTGTCGTTGACTTTCATGACCTACAGCAGGAGTGTTCTGCCGCGAACGTCCAAAGTGTGAGCTCTCCTTCGGGGTCTTACATTCAGGAGCAAAGAACCTCACGCACTATGCCTTATACCACAACATGATTCGATATCGATGCCCGTTTGGAAGTTAGAGTGCCATCGTCTCAGGCCGGTGATTGCATACATAGAATGAATCGAACTTAAGTCTTCTGAGATGAATACTTGATCTGGTCAAGTCTAGCCACCTGGATAGTTTAGAACGAGACGGCATATGACTGGTCTCAATGCTACGAGACCATGGAGGAGAGTTTTGATACTGTTCATGTTCCTCGGGGTAATATTCTGTCACTGGCCTGACCTCCAGAGTAGGTAAGATAAGAACATATATTCTTCTACCACCACTGCCTGCACGCTAGCTGAATGGGGAGCTCAACACCAAATTCCCAAGCCCCTTTGAGGAAGGGTACAGATTGCAAGCATTGGCAAACCGTCCACCCACGTCATGAATTGCTCATCGGCCGCGCAGGGCCTAGCACCACTGACATCACCTACTAGATGATTTACTGGAAGACTTCCCCAAAAAAACACGGTAGATGATTGTTGAGCAAAACTGTCTTCTCTTCTTCTATTTCCTGCATATCCCGAGTCCAAAAACAATACTTCCTCAGCCATTCCTCATATCATCAATCAAACCAAAATTCACCATGCCTGCCGGACCTGACGAGACTGATAACCACGCACCCGGCGCTGTCGTGGAGCACGTGTACGTTCCAATGCACCATCCGTCTGTCGCGGTCCTTCATAAATAAATCAACCTGACAAGGACAAACAATTGATGGAGACTGATTCCCGGATGAATATAGCATGAAGAACAGCAGTTCCAAGACGGATAACAACGCATCCACACACCCATTGCATGATCAAGGACCACCCAAGGGCGAGAAGGTCGAGCTCCGTAAGGATGAAGGAGAAAGTAAGGGCGAGGACAACAAGGCACAGAAGTAATGGCTCTCCGGTATGATGTATTTGGACGAGATTTGTCATGCTTGATGATAAGATTCTGACTCAAGTTGTAATGGCAGGACATCAAGATTTTGAGCACTGCCGATTAGGCTACCCTTGAAACTCTTCCACAGCTGCCAACTGTCTGTAAGTAGTAAATCAAGATGAGAAGCTTGGTGGGACAAGCCAGTCAAATAGCACGTTGCAATCAATGAACAAAAAGTTGTGCCTGAAGCAAACAAAGTTTTCATCACCACGAGAAAGCTGCTCGGTCACCGGCCAGTACGATCACGATCTCATTTATGTTTGTTTGAATATGTACCTTGACTTGCAATATTTCCTTCAAACCTATGTTGAACCTCCTGACCCAGCGTCCTTGAACCACCGATTCGCGTTTGGCATACTAGCCCATCTATATATACACCACAGGCATATGCTACGCTGACATTGCCTCAGTCTCGAAGTGAAGCGCAGAACAAAGCCGAATAGGCTAGTGCAAGACTAATCAGGTATCAAAATAAATGCATTGAGCGCTTTGTGGGGCCACTGGCACACATATCAGTATTGATGTAGTCCTAGAGCCGCTTAGAGCACGACGGCGACGGCAGCTAGATCAACCCAGGCGAATTGGTCACAATATCGTCGCCACTTGTGTTTCCAAGACCACACCAGGTTCGTCCTTGTGTCAGCTTAGTTTCTGAGGACATAATGTTTTATAAATCTTTGGTCTATATTACTGCAACAAGTCCCGAGTTTGAGGTCCTTCTGAATCTCATCCACTTTTGGATCAATGCCATATTGAGCACAACCATTCTCACTTCACAGGCTCACACTATTACAACTCCTTGACCCCAAAATCTTCATGCAAGCAAAATTCAAGATGGCATCCTCTGATATCCAAAGGTTACCCTCCGAGCTCCTCATCATGATCTTCAAGCACGCCGCTCTCGATGGCTGGCTCGGCAGCAACGCCGTGTGCAACCTCGACATCCTCGGCATCACCCCCTACAAGGCGCTCCACGAGACCACCTACCATATGCACAGCAACGGATTCCTCAACATCCTCAAAAGCAACGGCATCCACAAAGTCTCCACCGAAGGCAGAACAAGCGCCCGGGACGCCTTGCGCAAGACACAGCCGCTGTACGTCCTCCTGTACCACGCTCATCACTACGCCAGTAGTCTGTACTCGCCGCGCCCCCCGATGCCGCCGGCCATTCCACGTTCGATCATGACACTTCCCGGCGCTCTGCTGCCCTCCGAAGCCTTCGTCAATATCCTATCCGAGTCCTTCGCCAGCGCAAAGAAATTTCTCAAAGTCATTGCCGGTGTGTTTGGCCCCCGGGTGAAGCGCATCTACCTCATGCATCCGCACCATCGCTTCACCTGGATCGGCATGACAGAGATAACGGACTTGCCTACAGGCAGGAAGTATGCCTATCGGGCCTCACCGCAGTATGGCTATGACAAAAGGTCTCTGACCTACAGCGCCGCCCTTTTGTTTGCACCAGGGGATCGTGAGTCGATCACGTACCGGCCAGACAAGAACATGCGCCCCGAGTTATTCGAGAATACCAGCCTTGACCCTAGCAACGCCAGGGTCGTCACTTCCCAGGCGACAGGAGGTGAATTTGCAGAGATTTGGCGCCAAGGACTTTCCGAAGGGCAAAAGAGGATCCAAGCACTGCAGAGGGTACCCTTTTTTTCCCGCTGGGAGTTTGGTAGGCTGCGCGATATTGTCATCAACATACTGTTGACTTCGAAAGAGATTGATTCAGTTCTGCCTGACTTGGAAAGTATTTCTCTGATGACTGTGTCGAAGACGATCAGAAGGCTTCCTGGAGGTCCAAGGACATCTTTCAGCTTAGTCTGATGTCTACTGGCACCCGGTACGATAGAAGGAGAGGAGAATTGAAAGCCTAGGGGAGTCGAGAGAGCGGCTATATGACACCCAGATTTCAGAATCAACGCTGGCCGAAGGAGTAGAAAAATGGGGCCGTCGGTTTATGATTGAAGAGGGCGAATGCTAAGGGTCTCTGAATTCCAATGCATTTCTCTTGTGTGCAGATTGCAAGTCGGTCACCCTGAGGGGTTTGACGTCTTCAAAGTTGCATTTCTGCTGAAGAACAACCTTGAATGATGGGTTCTTGAGTCTAGCAATAATATACACTGGAGGAGAGGATCAAGTAAACCAGCTCTGAATACCAAAAGAGGTCTCGTGAAATAAGCATTGGTATCTATAAGTAGAAAACATCCAAAAGTGATCTTTGTAACTAAAGTCTGTGCCTCCCCAAGACATCAGCACTCCATGAAGAAGAAAATTGATATCTCGAATCACCCCATCCCCGCCCCTAACCACCCTCTTTGGAATACATATTGGGAATCTCCGTCCAAAAAGGCCCAGGAATTCTGTGTGACGCCTGAAAAAAAATAAAAAATCACAAGGACCAGAACACCAACCCGTCATTAAATCCTAAGCAGACAAGTCGGTATACGAAAAGGCTATCGTGGCCGGGAGAGGACACTATCGTCTCTGACCCGAGCCATAATCGCTTGCATATCCCATTTCGCCATAGCCTTCAGTCATGCCACCTTGGCCAAACCCAGTCCCAGGCCCAGAGACATAGCCTGCGTCATCCTCCTGATCGTAATCGGACGCGTCAAAGCTCGAACGACCAGAGACCTCGTCCTCAATACCGCTGCCGTCGCCCTGCATGCTTGGTGCCGCCCAGTCCATATTCGCGAGAGCTGGATACTGCGCTAGCAGAGCCTGAGGCAGCATGTAGTCACCTGGTTGGGGGAAGCCTGTATCCATGGCCTGTGGCGCCATGAGACCACCCATTGCCATTTGCTGTTGCTGTTGTGCGGCGACGGCTTGTTGTTGTGCCATGCGCTGCTCGCCCCACTGTCGTTGCCGCTCGATCATTTCCTCGTCCAACAGAGGTTTGATGCAGATCCTGCCAGCCTCAGACCGGAAGTGTCGTCCGAGGGCATCAGCACGCGCGAACCGCCGACCACAGCCCCACTGACCACCAGTCTTGAGATCGCCCTTGCAGACAAACTTCTTCTCGCCCGAGTGAAGACCTTCGTGACGCTTGCGATCGTGTTGTCGTGCAAAAGCCTTGCCGCAGACTGTGCATACAAATGGTCGTTCATCGGTGTGAGTCCGGAGATGAGATCGAAGATTGTACGCGCGAGTGAAACGCTTAGGGCATAGGCTACACTGGAACGTAGCTGGGTGCTTCTGTACACGTTTCGGACCGGATGGTTCGCCTTGCTCTGGTTCCGCTAGACGAAGGGCGAGCGCGTTGGTGGGGACAGCTGACGTCGATTGACGTCTTCGGCCAGGAGAGGCAGATTGGCGGCCGTCCAGTGGTGATAATGACCGAGCTGAGTCAACCCCATTTGGTGAGAGACCAGGGACAAGGTGAGGAGATAACGAGCCCCCGGATGGCGTTGACCTCTGAGAGCCACTATTGTAGGGGTCGGTGACAGCTCTTTGGCGTCCACGTCCTAAGAGTACGTTAGCCAATCTATAATTTATTTCGGTGGCATGGGACATATTCTTACCTCTCTCTGGAGGCGTCAACGCATCTGTGTCAAGCGATGACCGGCCTTGGAAGTTACTTCGCACTGGGGGCGGAGCAAAGTCAATGTTGATAACAGGTGCTTGCTGGTAACCTTGCGACGCATCGGTGGTCTGAGGCAACGAAGGGAAGGCTTCTTGGCCCCCTTGAGCACCATATGGCTGGGGCGGACCACCCATATAGCCATTGCTGGCCAGAGTGAAGTTCTGCTGATTCATATCGGAAATCTGTTGAGGAAGAATACGTGGTGAGATGGCGGGACTATGAGATGGACTGCGGCCTCTGTCAGATAGGGAAAAGCCTCCAATACCATGGAGCTCCTGCATTACTGAGGGGTCTTGAGGACGCTGCATCGGAGAGTGACTAGAGTCGACTTGATCAAAGCTATCGTTGACACCAAGATTTGGCGAGGGGTTACCAACGGAGGACACCTCGGAATACTCCGAAGGACTTCTGCGGTGTTGACGGAACTGGCTCCAATCCTGGCCGGGGAGCAAGGCAGCCTCTGGTCCCAGAGAAACGTTTCTCGAGTGGCCAGGAGACGGTACGAAGTGGGATTGGTTGAAGGCAGGTGAGTGATGAGCTGACGCTGGCTCCGGGTTTAGCATGTGAGGAGGTGTAGGCTGATGGTGGGCTTGAGCCATATTGTTGTTATCCGGACTGCCAATGGCTTGGCCGAGTCCCGGGTCGCCAGCAAAGAGCGGGGCGTTGTACTGCTCGCCGGAGGTGGGCGGGAAGATGGTGAAGTCGTTCCCGAAGTCTGTCGGCAGGGACTGCTGTTGTTGGGCAAAGGATGACAAGTCGTTATTGCCAGCATCCAATTGAGGATTGAATCCTTGAAAAGATGTGTCACCCGAGTAAGGCTGAGCTTGTTGGGTATCCAGGAAATTGGTGCCACCTGGGTTGAAGTTTGAGTAGTCTGGAGTACCTGCAAATGGTTGACCAGAAGAGGAATCAAGTTCAATGCCGAGGCCTATGTTCGAGGCTTCGGCTGGATTGTATGGCCGGGCAGGGGGAGGGAGAGTGGCTGTTCTTTATATGGGGAGGCTGTTGGTGGCCAGCAGAAGGGGAACGACCCCGATTCTGCGAAGGATCCATGATATGTATGTAAGTATGTAAGGCAAGTACTCTGTGAGAGACAACTACGTAGTGAGCAGTCGCAGTCGCAGTATAGCCTGGGGGCCTGTCGTAAGTGAGTTTGGAACGGTATGGGTGCAGGTACGTGGTGCTTGGTGTTTCCGAGATTAGAAACAGCGAAGTATGCGACAAGGCTTTTTCGAGTCAGCCCCGGAGAACGGGGGGCGGAGCACTTGAGTGAGGCTGTGCTCGCTCGAGTTGATGCAGCGCAAGCTGACAGCCCACTAAGACTGGGGACTGGGTCCTATCAGGATAACCGGCTCGGAACGATGAGACACGTCTTGGCGTCGGTTGCGTTAGAACTTGGGGAGAGAGCGCCGGGGGGAACAGGATAGAAGAAAACGGTGAACGCCGTGGTCTGATGTTGAAATGCAACTACAGCCTGGTGCCTGGATCTCGAGTGCCGTTGTATTGACGTATTCGTGGTTCCGGTGTGGATGTCGAGTAGGTAGTGTAATGTACCTGATGCAGGTTCGTATCGTAGTTTTGCGCCAGGGCTAGTACTGGATTGACAAGTGCGTGCACACCTTACTCTTTTTTAGTCCTTCTCCAAAGACGAGCAGGTTTTTTTTCTTTTCTTGAAAATGCGCAAGTAAGCTTTTGTCGCTTGGTCTCTGGCGCATAAAACAGACCTTGTTCGCAAACAAGATCCCTTACAGAGTTAGTCCTTAATGAGAGTGTTGCGCCGAAGATGCGATTGTGGCCGTTGCAGGTAATGCGGCAGCAAGCTACCGAACCTGTGGTTCGGGAACGCTCTATAAATCCGTTTTATTCAATAGGCACGCCGTAGTCTAGACAGGTTGGGGCAGTTAGAATTTGTTGCAACGCCAGGCCGAATAGTCTGGACTGGAGCTTGAAAGCTGATCTGATAGATGTCTTCCCAAGCCCTCGTCCATTTAATTGCTGTTCCTGGTGCGTACTTTCAACCCCACACCACCCACGTAATCCGGGGTTCAGTTGGGTGAGGAAGGCTGTGCAGCTACCGAGAAACAGACCGGCCGCGGTCCAAAGACACAAGGTACAACTGACCTCACTGACGTTGCTTCGACACTTTATCGGGAAGAGCTTCTAGAAGCAGGGGCTGATGCACTCAGCAATATTGACGACGAGTGTAAACCCAAGCGTAAATAACGGATGGGCTCAACCGAACCCTGTCTACTCTTGGATGACAGCTGGCGCCGCAAGGTGTCTTCTCTTCGTGGAGCTGCCGAGGGGCTATCGAGAGCCTTCTTCAGGGACACAAGCGCAAGCCACACCTGAATGTCTACAATCGCTGCCGAAAGCGAGAGTTTAAAAGTGGATGTGGAAGAGCAGTAGCGACTCGGTCTGGACAGACGAAATGAATTGCGCGTGATGGGGCGCAAACGAGGGCGACGCGAAGGAGAGGAGAGTTTGTCGAGTCGAGTTGGGCGGCTAGGGTTGGGTTGGACGAGTCGGTAGTCAGTGCATCTGAGACGCGATTGGGATTGAGGGGTCGGTCGCAAGTCGTGTCGACGTCGTGTAGGTGCAGATTGACAACCAGAACCCGTTGGGTTGAGTGGATTACAGTTGTGTTGCGAAGCGAAGCGAAACGATGCGATGCGATGCGATGCGACAAGGCGCGAGGCTGGATTGGAGTCGGGCAGCGAACGTGTGCTCGAGGGCAAGTCGCGCTGTTGCTGCTGCTGCTGCCGCTGCTCGTAGTCTGCTGTCTTACTGACCGTCGCAAGGCAGCCTTTCAATAATGGGGTGGATAGGGTATGCTCACCAGGACAGTGGACCAGTGGGACAGTGGAGTGGAAAGTGGAGAGTGGAGAGTGGGACCCTTACAAAAAGTGCAAGTCGGATGGAGTGCCGTGGTTGGGCGACCTGCCGACATGGATGATGGGTGATGGGCCGAACCGGAGCAAGATAATGCCAGAAGGCCAGAATGCCTTGCTTTCAGAAGCGAAACTAGGATTGGCAAAGATTGGGAGATTGCTTGAGGGCTCTTGGCATACTGTGTGGTTTTGCTGCCCAAATAGTCGGCAACACTACCGCCGTCACAGTGTGAGCTAATCAAGAGGCCACACAGGCCATGCTCATCAACGCCGAGCATTCTTGTACGCAGTACTATGGTAACGCCGTCAGCAGTACCTCAAGTACCGTGGTAGAAATGTTGACATGGTCAATTCTTAAATTTCAGATCCACAGAGCCTATCAACACTTCCTATCTGGTCATCGTCACCAAAGCAGAGACTTGAAGAGGCGATCCCTCTCTTACTCTCGAGCCCAGATGAGGATGCGTATTCGTCCACCACGAAATGACATGACGTCCCATCGAGCAATACAAACAAGGGTCGGTCATAAGGCTGTCAGCCTAACTCATCACACATGCATACCTAGGGAGTGCTGGAGGCATTTGGCTCCACTCTTCATGGGCACTCGAATACTCCTGCTGCCACATACCTACCTTAGGTACCTAGGTAACTGGAGAGTATCTACAAAATCGACCTTTTCATCACCATGAGTTCAACATTCTCCGAGACACGTGCGACTTGATTGCTAATTCATTACTATATGCTTGGCTAAATATATGGGATTGAAATCTTGGCTAGGCAATCAAGCGACTCAAGCCAACATTCAACAAGGCAATTTGAAGCAACTTCATTCAATTCACGAAACCGTCAACTTCCCGGCTACTTCATCTCCCGGTCCAACATGATCCACACTTCCATATGTGGGGGAACGCTTTGCCTGTTGTGTGTCTCTCGGAAACCTGGAACCTTGATGTCTTAATTCCACGAAATTTGGATTTGGATTTTCAATTTTTATTTTTTTCTCTCACTGGCTTTTTATGTCGACCGGAATGTTTCGTCGTTGAGGCTCAAATGCCTTCCCCACCAACGTAATGCTATCTTGGTGTCCCGCTTACAACCCAAGTAGTACAGCCAACTGGCCGGCACTGTTGGTGGCGGAGCACAGCTCTATACCACTTAGGACACATAGACTAGGTATTCCAGGTACTACATACCTATCTAGCTAGGGCCAGTCCTAGCCTGCAGCACCTAGGTTGTGCTTTCAAGATGAGACAGCGCTTTCAGGCCTCGAGACTTTACTTGGGGGGCTCCAATCTGCCGTCGGTGTACATCGCTCAATGCCATGCAAAGCTGTATCCGGTAGCTCTACCATGGGCAGGTGCTCACGAGCCCGTACGTACGACCAGAGTAGTATCATGGCATGTACATCTCTAATTTTGGCTGCGGGCCCGCCCATGCTTGTGCAGTATCCAAGCGCTACCTACAGCATACAGGGCTCTTGCAGAGAAAGACGACGAATGACATCCGGCCCTGCTCTCGTCCCCCGCGAGCGCTCAAACGTCCCTCTGGTGGTTTCGAGCTTAAAATGCGGGTGGACCCATAGCGGGCTGGCTCTGTTTCTATTTTTGGGGGGGAGGGGAGGAAAAGAGTCGAACCCTTGCCCACCAAAAAAGAAATCCACAGGGTTCAACTGGCTTTGGAACAATTTGTCCGTCTATCTTGTCGATCTCATCAGATCAATCACACCAGGGGCCTCGTTCATCTGAATTTGCGCCTTCATGCGTACCCTGACTAGCACTCTAGGCAACACACCTAAAAAAAAGGAAATCAAGACCTAAGAGAAAGAAGAGATATAAGAGAGAAGAAAGACAAGAAAAGAAAAAAACTCCAAAAAATCCCCGAAGAAACTAAATTCGGACGGGATGAAGACTCCCCTGCTCTAGGGTGTCTCGTGACTCGTGAGGATACATACATACCTACCAGCCATGGCCTGTTTAGTCGTAGAGTTTTCATGATGATTTCCCCTGACCACATCGTCGGCGAACCTCGCGCGCTGGGACTATCCATACCATCTTGGCGCCGAATCTGACAACGGCCTGCCCGAAGTCTCACCGCGTCAAGGTTTCCCGTGTCTCTCTCTCTCTCTTGTGTCCCCGACCGAGTCTTGCTTAGTAGGAACTATTTGCATCACGCAAGAATTTCTCCGTCGACCAATACCCTCGACTACCACGACTCATTGTCCTCCACGATAAGCGCTCATCATCGCGCAAAGGGGAAGGTGTTGAGAAGATCCCTAGCACATATCTCAACTGTGTATGCATGCAGGTGAGATTCATAGGGCTGACCCCAGGGACTTCTAGAAAGTCATTCGAACGGCATCCCGCATTCGATGGCTTTCAAAGCTTACTATTCTTACCAGTTGACCCTGTAGCGCTTGATCCTTCGATCAAGCCCACCCAGCTCATGATTACTTCATGTTCTTATCCCCGATATGAACACCCGCTTTGGTTCAGAGTTGTCCATTAGTGCTCACATGTTTCACGGGTGTCAGATGCGAGCAAGACAACATATCGTTTGGGGAGCCAGTGGCTCCGATTCTATTGACCTCCAAATTGGCAGCATGCACGGTACCTTTTCCTGGTCCGGTCTATATGGGTATCTGAGAGTAGGGAATGTTCTATCTATTTGATATGTTTTTTTTCCCGAAAAGCCTGCGAGGCAGTAAATGCAATCATCACTTTGCGTTGCGACCTACTAGAGCACTTCCTCCCTCTCCCAACCCTTCGGGTTCGTCATTGGCATCAGTTTGTGTCCGTCTTTGTACTGGCTGACAAACGGGTTCGGGTCTTCCTTTTGATCCAGATTGCCCAATGTGTGGTTCACTCCCCGCTGGTGATAGCGTGTCAGTAGGGACGACTCAAATTTTCAGAGGAAAGGGGCTTTATGGAAGGGTAGAAGTGGGTGAAAGGGAGACTCACGTGGCCTGCCTCATCGGCACGGATGTAGAGAAGGAGGTCCTTCATCGTCCTTTTCCCTTCAGGCATGTTCCAGTACGACACCGCAATGTCAGGAACCTGGAAGTTTTTGTCTGCCCACTTTGGCATGAGACCGGCATCCATTTCTGTCCCCCATTGTATCAGCGAGTGCTCTAATTTCATTTCAAGATCTCAGGGGGAAAGTTCTTGCGAAAAGGAGTTAAAAGGCGTCCGCCATCACGATTGAAATGAGGTTATGTCTTACCATGTATACATCTAGTGTAAGTGTGGACTGCCTCCTCTTCCAGATAGCCTACGAAGCGATGGCAAATCTTTGGGTTAATGAGGTAGGCGACGAACATGGCGTTCTGCAGTGACTTGAGGTCAGATATGGACTCCACAGGCCGTGTGAAGCTAGAAATGAGGCAACTCACGAAATATACGCCTTGTGCTCCCAAGATCATCAGCTTCATGAACCATCCTGGCTCGCACATCTTCATGAAGGTGAGAAGATGCATTCTCTCGTTATACGACTCCTCAAGGAGGGTTTCTATCCATCCATTGTCTCTCTTCATAGACCTCAGCGACCTGAGATGACGCAGCATTCCAGCGACCATACCTGCGATCTCGTCAGCATGGATTGCTTCAAGCATTATCCAACTTTGTCTTATGCGAAATGGAAGGCCCAACGCGGGGGTTGGGCTCAGAACGCGAACAACAAGCTCCTAGCGATGAGGTAAGGGATCATACATACCAGGAACGCCTGCCTAGAAACACAGCAAGTTAGAAAATGTTGCCGATTATGAGAGTACAAAATCTCTGGCTTGATGGTCACTTACAATAGATTCTAGGAAGATGAACCGTACGAGCTAAATTCGGCGTCAGTAATTCATCCAACATATTATTAGGAAGGAAAGCATTCTTACCCATTGATTCTCCGTGAGGGGCTTTTCAGCAATCACGGCGGTCATTGGCCTCTTCTTGTCCGTCTTCTGCTCTTTACTCATCCCCGTCGCCTTATCCATACACCACCGACTTGTACGAATCAGCATCCACGCAAGCTTATCCCCAAGGGTCTCTGGTGGACGATGTCCGGGGACCACGCCGAGCATCTCAGCTTCCGTATAGCCATGGTGGGGCCAGGCTGGGGGTGTGATGCGGATATGGGCGGTCTCTTTGGCAGGGAAGAAATCACGGAGATGATTCACGGGTGTGGTGGAGAAGTTGCGGCGGGACGAGACACTGGATGGGGTTGTGATGGTGGCTGCGAGCCGTCGGCCGACGATAGAGGAGGAGGAGGAGGAGGTCTGCAAGAGGGGCGCCACTGCTCGAGAGAGCTGGGCGGTGCTTTTGGGTGAGCAGAGCTTGGTGGTTGTTTGTGGGACGAACATGGGTGATATGTGGTTGTGTAGATGTTGAACTTGGTATTTGATGTTGTTCTTTGAGTGTTTCAGTCACTTTTTTGATACGGCACATTGGAAGCAAGAAAAGGCGACAGGTTTTTGCCTCAGGACAAGTGCTGGCTTTTTATTCTAAGCAGTCGTGTTCGTTGACGTTCACGTCAAGCTGAGATGCTGGTAAGCTTGGGAGGTACCTCCTAGTAGGTAGTGGATGACCCAGAAACCCACGGGCGCCATCGGAACAAGTGTGGGAACATCAACGCTGATGGAGAGCATTGTCTCGAAAGGCAGCGACCTCCTTCATTTACGAATAAAAACCGGATCCTTGATCCATATGAACAGTGAAAAGTTATCTCACTTTGTTTTGGGCCGAAAACATAAAGTAAGCACAAGCCACTGCTGCCTATGAGTACAAATGGTTGAACGACACGTGCTGAAAACGGCCAACTCCCGTCCACATGACTCTCTGCAAGTTCAGCCGCGCAGATATAGTCAGCGGTCAATCACTACTTGGAGGGTTCTCATTCGGTCGAAAGACATCTGAGACTGAAAAAATGGATCTGCTACAATCCTATTCCCTAATTTTCTTCATGATCAGCTGGACGAACTCTTTGTAAGCGTCAAAGAGGATTGGCCGGCATTGATATTCGGGCGCACCCGGTAGGTTGGTAACCAGGGCCCCACTGTACAATAAGGTTGTCCAATTGTGTTACACCGATTTGTTCCGGTCAGGGGGTTCATCCTCCCTGTCGCGCCGTGAAGCTCCGACGATACTCCGCGAGACGGTCATCGATTCTCCTTTTTGGCAAGATATTTTTACGCTACCATTAGGGAGTTTTTATTTTTTTCCTAAGGCAGGTATGACTCGGTGAGAATAATGTGCCAGAGATTCCTTCCTGGCCATTGCTTTGGAAGCTGCAGGCATTTCATGGGAACCAGATGTTTGGTTGAGCACTGCCATTGGCCCAGCAATAGAAACACTCTGTGGAACTGTAACTTTTAGGGCAGCGCTTGTTCCTTCTGATTTGATGCTGGGATGAGGTCTTACGGAACACTTCTCCAAGTCTAATTCAAAAGGGATGTCTGTTTGGCTACTTGCACTGAGTTGACTAGTGTGTCGGTTCACAGCATCTGCCCTCTCAGCCGTGGGAGGTCCTCTCCTACATGATATCCTGTATTCTTGGTTCTTACACGCAGCGTGATCATACTGCGAATCATTGGTTGGGATTCCGTCTCAGGGGATCAAGACTTGGCAGACTCACCAGGTGTGAGATGGGCCACGGGGCTGGTGTATAAGTTGTGCGGCGCGGCCGTTAAGAGTTGATGTCTCTCGCCTTGAGCTGTACCTCATGGCAGTGTCTACCTTGTCTTATACATTCTGACAGACCCTTTGCTAAAGCTGCATTGCACGCAACCTGTCATGGATAGGTCGAAGTCAAGCGAAGAACATCTTGCGGACCGATTACTCCGAGAAAGTGTATTGCGAGGTCGGTCGTCTTCCGGCTAACTACCCGCTGAGCATATACCATGGCTGATGGTAACACTGTAGAAGGGCTTAATGTCGCCAAGAATAATGTGTTTTCGTATCACTTCAGCATGTTGCTAGTCATTAGGGTATACGACTACATCGTGCATACGAGCACTCAAAAAGCAAACGCTATATCTCAACGACGACGACCTTGTTGCTTCACGCAATCCCGTCGACGGTCGCAACTAGCCAGCCAGCCAGTCTGTCCTCGCCCATATGAAATTGTTCCTCAGACCTCCGCTCAAAGCATTACACCGTTCGCTTCCCTCGCAAGCCCAACGGATTGCCTTGCGTTTGCATCCTCTTACCCCTAGCACCAGTCTTATCCTTGACGTCGTTTCCAAGATCACCCACACGGCCCCCTGCCGCTCGCCCACTACTATCCACGTATTTTCCCGCGTTCCCAACCTGTCTTCCTGCGGCACCTGTGTAGCTCTCTATCGACTTGCCGAGAGCCTGGGCATAGGTGTTCGTGGTCTTGTTGGCGGACTTGCCCGAGTTGCTCACGCGGCGGCCGAGTCCATCGATGCTGCTGCCGGCTGATCGCGCGGCGGTTTGGATGGCTTGGCCGTTGGCGGACACAAAGTTGCCCGCTGTGTCCTAATTTATTAGGGTTTCAGCATATTTCAAACGTGTCCACCACCGATTTTCCCCAGAAATCCTTTCTTGAGGCGCCACAGGACGGGAAAGCTGTACGTACTCCAGCTGAGCCAACTCCATCCCAGAACTTGCGCTGCAGTGAGGGGATAAGACCTTCGTTTGGCATTATGACGATCTGTACTGAACCTGTGATATATTTCCGTAAATATAAAGATTTATACAATCTTGAATGTATGTAAAAGGTAACGACGATATCACAGCTCCATCAAGTCCATCCTCGAGTGGATCAGCGTGGTCAACGGGTGTGGCGAAAAAACAGGGTCTTGCACATATGACGTTCGCTCTTCTGACCTCGCGAAATCGATTGGACACACGGCAAGGGTCGCATGAAAATATGGCTTGCATATGTGTGCTACCAGCACCTGTGCATGCTCTGATTGAAATGATTCCATATAATGTTAGTGACCTCTTACCTTGCTAGTGATTTTGATATGTTGTCGGTCACAGGCTGGCTCACAGTGCCAACTTCGTAACTTGGAGACACTATGTGTATGACTAGGTAGAGAGCTTCGACTTTCAGAACGGGTAGCTAGGATTTATATGGACCGGATGAGAGTCCTTCTGGTATAAAGTACCTAGAATCGTTCCACGCTTCGGGCCGTGGCTCAGGAATACCATCCGGAAGCTCAATCAAGAGCCA
Organism: Gnomoniopsis smithogilvyi; assembly: GCA_027946515.1. Lineage (NCBI taxonomy): Eukaryota > Fungi > Ascomycota > Sordariomycetes > Diaporthales > Gnomoniaceae > Gnomoniopsis > Gnomoniopsis smithogilvyi. Next base: position 5,215,040 of record JAPEVB010000004.1, on the reverse strand, counting down.
GCAAAAGTCAAGCATAAAACCCGAAGGCATTCATAAAATATAGCTATACGGATCTCTAAGTGTTAGGATGAACGCCAACGCAGAGGTCTCAATCTATCTTCTAGGCCTACCATCAATGTCCACGTGTCCTGGACCCAAAAACCCCAATACTTTAAATGCAGTGCTGCGGACCGATTTCGTCTTGAGCATCAATTCGAGCATCCCATGAAATTCAACCATACCAAACGCCTCATAAGCATGAATGAAAATGATGTTCATCAATGTGACCGTGACGCATCGTCTCTCGGGGAGCTCGCTCGACTATCCCTCCGACTCGCTTGCTCACTCTCCTCCTTCCTCGCCCTGATCTCCCGCTTCTCCTCCTCTTTTCTTTCCTTCTGCTCTCTCTTTTCTCCCTTGCGCCTCTCTTTCTCTATTTCCTGCAGCTCTTTCTTCATCCTCTTCTCCTTCCTCCAGCGTATTCCATACCGAGTCTCCATCCACAAGATCGGCGTAGATACTGCCGCTAGTAAGGCAAAGAGCGTGAAGCACCATCCGGTCCCCATGGCCGCAATCATTAGCTCAATGACGGCGGTGGCCGCAGCACCCATCTCGCACCGTACAAAATTATTCGCCGCGACCGCCGTCGCGGGCGACTCGGGCGACAAGTCCACGATGAGCGTGTTGAGGATACCAAAGCTGCCGGTGATGCACAGTCCAATAACAAATTGCAGGCACAGCGGTGCCGCAACGGATGGTTTCAATTCAAGGACCCATCCGTATAGGGCCATGGCGATGAGCCCTACCGTAACGAAGTAGTAGACGGGAATGATGCGGGCTTTTTCGATTGGGAAATTCGATAGGTCGTCGCCACGCTTGCGATCAACGGCGAAGCCGATGCTTTTCGCGGTTCTGCGGTAATACCAATCGAGCATGTAGCCCTGGCCAATCGCAGCTCCGAAGCAGCCCGCGCCGTAGGGAAGGTAACAGAGGCCGATCTGCAGGTCATTGTAGCCGTAAATGGTTTGAAACTGCGTCGAAAGCGTCGCGACAGTAATGATGAAGACGAGGTAGAGGAGCGAATTGTACAGAATCACCAGGCCGATGCCCTTGTCGAAAGCGATGGTGAGAGCGCGTAGCGGGTTTGGAAAACGAAGCTTTGGTCTGGAACCCTCGCGAGGAACGTAGTGCGTGCCGATGCTGCTGGCCTCGCTGCCCCGGCGCTGGGCGCGGGCATGGCTGCGTTGGCGGCGCTGTCGCCGGTCGTGGATGATGTCGATAAGAGTCTTGTTCCATGCCTGCGGCGGGATAGAGCCGTTGCCAACAATTTTGCGGCACGTCTCGGGGACAGTGAGTGCGTAGGGGATGAGCACCGAGGACGAGAAAATGAAGCAAAACCAGAAGATAGAGCGCCACCCTAGATACTGGGCCAGAATTCCGCCTATTACCGGCGAGAGAGCTGGTCCGACATTGATGCCTGCGCCGACAACGCCCATGTACTTGCCTCGCTCGCTGCTGGTTGAGATATCTGCTACGACCGCATAGCCGAGGGCGAGAGTCCCGCTGCTGCCTCCACTCTGGACCATCCGGAGGACCATCAGAGCTGCGTAATTATCCTGAAGGGCCAGACCAATATTCGCTGTACATACGGGATTAGCGCTTTTTCTTTGCCATTTTACCTCAGAATCGTACCCACCGACAATGTAGATAGATACGGCAAGAATGAAAGCCGGCCGTCTCCCGGCCATGTCACCGAAGTCGCCAAACAACGTCGGGGCTATGCCTTGAAAAATCATAAAGGTCGTCAACGTAAGGTTGATAAGGCTGACACTTACGCCAAGGTCCTTGGCTATAGGATTCAAGGCCGGGAAATATATGTTCTGCAAAGAAACATGTTAGAGGATTGGCTTGGTTCAAGCTAGGACATGAACTTCAGAGTAGTGCTCACGGCTGTCATTGGAGATATGAAGGACGTCAACATGACAACAGCAATGATCCAACGCTTCATGCCGGGAGTGAAGACGGAGTAAACGGGCCCACTGGGCGCCCGGGTCAAAGCCTCCGGATCCGGCTCCGTGTCCGGGGTATCGGGCTCGGCACGGTCACTGGTGTTGTCTGTGGGTCCCTCGTCCGAAGAGTTCAAATTGGTATGGGAATTGATTATGGTTTTCACCGATGGCCCTTGGCCGGCTATGGCCGAGGCATCATCGATTAACGCTGGAGGAGGCGTTGATGAGCGAAATGAAGCCTTCTCAGGATCATGAAACTCCATAATCGTGTGATTCTGAGCGTACACGGCGTTCTACCGGTCGAAAATCAAACGAAGAATGCAGGATCGGAGTACCGGTCACTCATAGGATAGCAGGTGAGGGCAGTCTTTGGCTAAGGGATATTTTCGATCAGGAACGAGAGTAGATGCGGTAGTCCCACGGAGTCCAGCCCCCATTGGAGTGTTGTATGGACATCAAATCAAAAAGTACTACAACTCAGAAGGGAAAGAGACGGGAAAAGGGAAAATGTAGGTGAAGAGATTGTCACAATGAATAAGAATAGAAGGGGCAACCGGGAACGACGATGACAGGATGGGCCAGAAGGTGGGAAAGGTGGATCAAGAAAAGACCTTATTCCCGTTAGGCTCCTTGTCGACGGTCAACGTCCGATGGAGGTGTCTGAATCAATCACAGGGCCTCGCATGTACGTGAATCACCCCCTGTTGGCAGAGTACAAAATGGAAGCACACCTGTGACCATTCATAATTACCGTGGCGCGTGGTAGCCATGATCTGCTAAAAGCGAGATTTTGGCGAGAGCCTAGGGCGACGTCCGTACGTTTCGGCATATACCACACCTAGGGAAGCGGATAAGCGTGGAACCGCTTAGTGTACACTTAAAAGCAGTGGGAGGAGACAATCTGGGGCACCGGTAGGTGGCATAGTGGGACCCAGACATGCGCCTCGATCGTACCTCAAGCCGGAAACTACAGTGCTCGAGCAGATCCAGTCCCAGAAGAGAGATTCAAGCCAGGTATCAGGGCCGAAACGCGTGAAGGTTGGTCCCGGTATCGGCCCCACAGCCGAACGGCAGTCCACCGAGCATATACCCTTGTATCGGTGGTGCTAGGGCAATGGTGCCGGTATGCCGGAATGCCGCTGTGCAATCTAGGATGGCTCACCCGCCTACTGTTTTTGGTCTGCCTCATCAAGCGTCAACGGCCTCTGTCGACTAATGCTACCTATTACGTGTCAGGGATAGAGGGTGTCTGTGTGGCATGTCCGAGAAAGGCCTATGGTGACCAGAGACAGACATATAGCCGTAGGGGTAGCAATTGGTAGACAGTAGAGGCTGAGCTCGATAAGATCGTCCGTGTAATATTGTAGGCGTGTTTTGAAGCGCTTTGGGAAGAGCCAAAAGTGTCTCATATTCCTGCCAAACCAAGCACGTCGTTCCACGAGACTGGCATTTCCACACATACTTTGATATTCTTGAAATTCTTGGGTTGGCTAGAAGCGACCATGAAGTAACACTGTATATCGCACGAGAAGCTTGATTGTGAAGCCTGTCAGTTGCTCGTACTTGTGAGAAACGAGTCATCCTTCGTGAGGAATCCGGTTCTTTTGGACCGATAGTGGCCAATTCGTGGTTTCCAAGGCGTGTATATTCAGTGGTAAGCGAGCGATTAGCGAGTCGGACTGGACAGAATGAGCCTACGAGATCGGGCATTATCCGTCACTCTGCACTTTTGCTCAAGGACAAAATCCATGATGTTGTACTAAAATAGGCTGTTCTAGGCCATCAGGTTTATTGTACGGCAAGATCCCGAAGATCTCGGGTAAAAGACAGCCGAGCTTTCCAATTAGTGTGTGGCTTGATTACTTCATGCCTGTGCCACACTACAGCAACCAGCCACGTCACTGCTACAGGATTCCATTTCAATTGAAGCTTGAAGATTGTTGAACAACATCGCGAATTCTTCCTACACCAGAACCCTCTACCTGCCTCCCCCACCCCCACGTTCCAGATGGAGGTTACTCCTTCGTTCAATGAGCTTCTCAAAGCCCGCCAGGCACCTCCAACGCGCCAAACACTCTCCCTAGCCAAGCTCGATTCCTTCCTCCAAACGGCCTCTTCCATCAATCGTGAGATCACCTCTCTGCACCACGAGTTATCTGCCATTCGCCAGGCCTACCTTTCCACCGCGGCCCCAAGAAAGACGCATCTCCGGCGAAGCGGTACCGGTTCAGATTCAACTCACGAGAAACAGCCCGCCTACCTGACCGATGCGGACCGCAATGTCATTGATCGCGAGGCCAAGGATATGCTGCGAGCACTGTCGGCGCGCATCAACGTGCTCACCCAAGAGGAGATCAAGCGCCAAGAAGCAGCTGCCGCCGCAATCAAGCAGAAACATGCGCGGGGCCTGCGTGCTTTGACAGGCTGGGCCGCCGGTGGCGGGCTTGCCGACAAGGATGGCGTCGCCGCACGTAGCCCCGAACATGCTGCGGCCGTGGAAGCCGAGAAGCAGATTGTCGAGCACCGCGGCGGCGTGATTGTCTATCTACAGCAGAAACTACAAAATGCTGCAGCGCTGCAGCGCATGATGATGGAGACGAGGCTGGCACGGGAAATGGAGAAGAACAGGAGCGTGCTAGCCAAGGCGCGTGGTGGGCAGGAGCTACCGCCTAGTTTGGCAAGGGAGTTTGGGTTTGAGGATGCCGGGCCAGCTACGTCGGCTGCTGTGCCTCTTGACGAGGAGGAAAGCAAAAAGAGGCAGGATCAGAACCTGGATCTTACAGACGAGCAGAGGCAGATGTTTGAGCGGGACAATCAGGACATGCTCAAACATTATAACAGCGCTACGGAGAAAGTCAAGACGGTGGAAAAGTCATTGTTGGAGATCGCGGAGCTGCAGTCGGTGCTTGTCAGCAACCTGACGATCCAGTCGGCCAACATCGAGCAGCTGGTAGCAGACTCGGAGAATACGGTGGAAAATGTGGGCGGGGGCAACAAGCAGCTCAAAAAGGCCACGCAAAGGAAGTTCAGCCAGGCCAAGATGACATTCTATGCTGCCAGTGCATTATGCACGTTCTTGATCGTATGGGATTTGATAATATGAGAGGCTGTACTCGGTGGTCTAGGGGGACAGTCTCAGGTACCTACCAAACCAGACTTGTAGTAAATACAGATTTTGATCACGTCAAGATCACGCCGGCACATGCAACTGACATACAACTTCCTGAAAGTGAGCATTCTATAAATCTGAGATACATTTTGGGGAGGTAGCTCGCATCATTCCATTCCAAGGTCAGGATGGCGTGCGTGCAACGGGTGGGCCCGTGGGGTCCTTGCCAAAGACCCTGAGGTACAAGAACTGTTGTACCTAGGTTGATTGCAGTAACCACCGGGCCTCGGCGAGGCGGGAAACAGAAGCCGGGAAACAACGTTCACATGCAACATTCCTCCTGATATCATCCCCAAGATTCCTCATCGACTCTAAACTCTCTTGAAAGTTGTCGGTTAGACTTTATGATTTCGCCATTTGACGCAGTTGTCGCTGAGAGCTGTCGTGATTGAGAAGCGAACCCCTTTCTAACCAGTCTTGCATCTTATACTGCAACCTTCCGCTCCAACATCTGCTTCACATATCTTCGGGCCAAGACATTTCGTTGCTCTCCTCTTGCGGGACCCATTCTTCCTTGATTGTCCAAGGACCTTTGCGAGATAGCACCGCAGACTGAAACAGGTTGCACCGTCTGAGGAGGCTTAGCAGTCCCCACAGTCCGAAGCGATCACCGTCGACTCGCTGACAGACCGGCGCAAGAGGATTCGCTGCGACTGCCGAGACACACAGTACAACGTAAATACACTGTCGGGGTCGTTCGCAGTACTCCATCCGTACAGAATACCCCAGCTCCAAGCTTCCGTTACCCCGGCTTTCGGAATCCCTGCCCCTCTGCGGTCACCATTTTCCGTTTCTCTGACAGGCAGCTCCAAACCGCATGACATCCAACCTCGTACTGCCAGGAGCTCTTACTTGACCTGAGTTATTCACCTGTACCATGCCTTCCAACTCTTCTTCCTCCGCCTCCTTCAATTCTCACTCCTCTCCCTCCAATCCCTCCGACCGCGTCCGCAGTATCGCAAACCAGATGGCCAATCCAGTTCACACCACCTCTTTCCCAGCTGAGGCCGTTCCTCAGGCCCCGGTCGATCCCCTCTTCGGCCTGGCCGCCGCCTATCGGGCGGACTCCTCCCCTGACAAGGTCGACTTGGTGGGGCTCCCGTCTCTTGATTCATACTGTCGCCAACGCTGTCCATGCTAACAGTGTTCACCACGCATAGGGTATTGGAGCTTATCGTGACGACAACGCGAAGCCTTGGGTTCTTCCTGTAGTGAAGAAGGTGAGTTTCAAATCCTGTCCCACGAGCTCGGCCGGCCCTATGCAGCTTGACTGCAATAACACTCCATTATCCGGGGCCCCTCAACATCAAAAAAGCAACCCCGCCCGATTCCCCAGAATATCCCCAGATTCCTCAAGCAAGAATCACGCCACTAATCGACACCCGCCAATCTTAGGCAGACGAAATCATCCGTAACGATCCCAACCTCAACCATGAGTACCTCCCCATTGCCGGCCTGGCATCCTTCACCAGCAAAGCCCAGGAACTAGTCTTTGGCAAGTCCTCCAACGTTATTTCCGACAAGCGCGTCACCTCTGTTCAGACCATCTCCGGCACTGGTGCTTGCCATCTCGGTGCCCTCTTCCTTGCCAAATTCTACAAGGGCAACCGCACCGTCTACGTGTCCAATCCAACATGGGCAAATCACAACCAGATCTTCAGCAATGTCGGCCTGTCCATAGCCCAGTACCCTTATTTTGACAAGAAGACCAAGGGCCTCGATATTGACGGCATGCTCAAGGCTATCAAGGACGCTCCCGACGGTAGCATCATCCTCCTGCACGCCTGCGCCCACAACCCTACAGGCGTCGACCCAACAGATGAGCAATGGCGCCAGATTGCCGACGTGATAAGGTCAAAGAAGCACTTTCCCTTCTTCGACACTGCCTACCAGGGCTTCGCCTCTGGTGACCTCGAGCGCGATGCCTTCTCCATTCGATACTTTGTCGAACAGGGTTTCGAGCTGCTAGTAGCGCAGTCCTTCGCCAAGAATTTTGGCCTTTACGGCGAACGTGCCGGTTGCTTCCACTTTGTGACTGCCCCTGCCGCCAATGCACAGGACACCGTAACACGCGTTGCCTCGCAGCTCGCCATTTTGCAGCGTTCCGAGATCAGCAACCCGCCCATCTACGGTGCGCGAGTCGCCTCGACAGTACTAAATGACGACAAGTTATTTGCCGAGTGGAAAGAGAATCTGCAGACCATGAGCGGGCGCATCATCACCATGCGCAAGGCACTGCGCGCCAAATTGGAGGAGCTGGGCACGCCTGGCACCTGGAACCACATTACCGATCAGATCGGCATGTTCAGCTTCACAGGCTTAACCGAGGCGCAGGTCGCTCAGTTGCAAAAGGAAGCTCATGTGTACATGACCAAGAACGGTCGTATTAGTATGGCGGGTCTCAACACGCGGAATGTTGACTATTTCGCAAAGGCAGTGGATAAGGTAGTAAGGGAGGTTCAGTAAGCAAAGATTCTTGCACAATTTGAAAGTAGTGTAGAGTTGCGTGTCATGCTGTCTTTGGACTCTAACATGCGGATGCGCCCCAGCAATGAATGAGGCAGTATGCCCTAAAGACAAACAATTTGCTCTGCAGATAGAGATGGGATTTACCAGTGTACCAATAGTTAAATTGTGCGCATTACAATATGATAGAAGAAAATCATGTCTTTCACCTGCAAGTCTCATTTGTGATTCAGTTGTTACTTGCCAGGCTTAAGTTTGTCCCCTATTTCCGCAATTAAGAAGAGCACATACGCAGCGCAACGAGCACGCCACATAAGGTAAGCGAGTCAGTCCTCAGTGTAACCATCATAATGTAGGTATTTGGTTTACCCAAAATATGCATATCAACTGCTTGTCCCACGTAGAAATACTTTTTGGCCATGCAGGACACTCGAGAAATCTACGTTGTTTGCAAACACGTCTGCCCTGCCCAATGGTTTTGTCATGTATCAGCCTGGCTCTCTTTCTCCCCCCCAAAGCTGCCTGCCGAAAAGTATCTACAAACTTTTTGCATTGTCGATCAGATCTGATCGACAAATTTCACTGACCTCTTGCTCTTCTAGTAACGATAGAGAGACTCGGACGGACACACATGATGTCAGAAATTGTAGGCGCATCAAGAAAATCTTGCATATACACTATTCGGGGCCCATTTACGAGAAGACGTCCATTATAAGTGAGTCTAGCATCTAGAAGCCTTGAGCCCTAGATTTAGTCTGACTTTCAGTCGTTAAATTTCATCGCTAGCTTGCGGCTTCTACCATTGCCGTAGTTCGCGGTTCAGGAGCGAGCCCACATCCCTCTAAAAGGGAAAAAATGAAAATTTGGCCAAATGATCGTGTGGCTTAATCTAATCCAACTTCCTGCCCCCATGGGTTTTGTATGGAGATGGAAAGAACAGATTTTTCCGTTTTTTCCAAGGAACTTGTAGAGAGGCGTGGAGGGTCCCTCAGTTACTGTATCTCGTACAAGAGAACCTTTCTTCATGATCAACCACATATAAACAGCTGGTATGGGAAGGTTAAAAGATCCTTGCTATACTTCAGTTCATGTTCATGAGGCTGGTGGCTTTTTGGCGCGAAGCTAGCTGCGCGAAGCGCTCTGTTGAGACGCGTGGTTCTTGAGACCAGGACGATCTAATATGAACACTATCTAGATAGATAGACAGACGAATATATGAATCTGTGGATTTTTTGAGATGGCTATGAAAACCTTGTCAGTTGTTCTTTGCAGATTTCCCTTTTTATTTCTCCAGGTCCGCATTCAACATCACACTAATTTGATATCCACGCCCTGGCTGACAAGGACAAGATGGCGGAGGCAAGTCACAGCAGAAACTCAATAATTGTACGTTATTTTCCCGGTTTTACATGGTCCCGTTCATGAACTACCCGTTTTTGCAATAGTTGCTGTCCTGTGCTACGCAGAGAAAGATGCCGTCTTGCACAGCAACAGCATCACAGCAATCCGCAGCTAGGACAAAAATTGGGTGCACGCAAGGCTAGTCGTTCATGCTCAAAACTTCCTCTTGATCTGTTGCTTCTTCCTTTCGAAATACACTAGGGACTAAACCCACAACATGTTTTCTGGCCTGTGGCAGGCTGTCCTTGTCTGAAGCACTATTTATCATGAAATCTCCTTGCTTAATGGGAAAGAAAACAGAAAAACCCTACCATGGCCCCTAATCTCTATAAATCTCGCTAACTGTACCTGCCCCCATAGACATCTGCAGATAGGAGAGTTCGGTGCGAGCGACACCAGCATATTTTCGCCAAAGCCAGCACGAAGGACAAATCTCATCATGATCCAAATGATCCTGATCTTCTTTCACATTTTGCTTGTTGGATGAAGGCTTATCGTCTGCATAAGTACACAGACTCATTGGAGGATCTGAGCTACCGAGATCTGAAGGAGCTTGGTCCGAGTCAATTAGCACAGAAAGGTGTCGCAACTCAAGGTGCTCAAAACAAATTGATCCAGCTCTTTGCTCGGATTGATGTGGATGCCTTTGATATTTATTCGACTTCTGAATCCGAGATGCCGCAGGCCACCAAACTGGATCCTGCGGCTCCTGCATTCAGTCACCCGGAGCAGAGTAATCTAGAGGCAAATGGACATGGTTCACTTGCTCGACAACCCCATTCGCAGGCTCCCTCACAGCAGAATTCTACGGATTCTAACTCAATCTTTCCGGAACTCGCCAACATAGAGAACGGTGGAAATAGCCCTCTTTCCACCCATGGACTCGAGGCGTCGTCAACCCCTGAGCTCGATTCTGCTACTCCAACCTTCATCCAACGAGCTAACAGTCTTCCATCAAACGGCGAGACATTCGATTCAACTGTACAGATTACACCCGGAAACTACCACGTTCAGGATGGGACCCGTCATCTACAGGCCTTATCGAGCCAGACCTTTCCTCCATCACTATGGGAGGCCACAGACTTGGATGCCGAAGACCGCGCAGATTTGGAAGTCCCAGCACTTGACTCGCGCGGATTCACAACTTTCACAAGGGTGGAGGGTCGAAGGTCTAGCGCTCCGCCCCGAGCAGAGAGGCCAGGGTTGTGTAATGGCAGGCGAGAGGTTGAGGAGGCAACGAGGCGAGCCTTTGAAAGTGTACCATTGCGGCGGTCTCTTGTTACAAGGAGTTGGAGGGTCAGATAGACGGGGTGAGTGGTGAGATGTTCAATGTTGGATGATGGAATATATACTCACTTGACTACGCGCATGACGCCTATGACTTTGGTACAAGAACATTGGGTGGGTCTTAGGATCTTTCGCACCGTCAATGTGATGGACGTTTTGTACTCCTCTTGTCCCAGAAAGGTCCTTAACATGATCTCAGCATGGAAATAATAAGCAGCAGAAAGAAACCGCAGGCTCGTAGAGGTTTCTCGAGCGAGATGTCGACAGAGGACAAGGATTTAAGCTTGCATACGAAGGTAGTCATGTTGATAGCAGACTCGGTACCACTGGGTTGAAGTCTTTCATTCGGATTAGGTCGGTGGTGCGTGAAAAAATGTGCTGGACTGAGTGTTCATTTTAAAAATGGATGGAATCAGAAAGCGGGAATCAGCAGCATATCGTCTCTTGATATTCAGTCACCGAGCCGTACATGTACAAATGGTAAAGGCACAGTAGCAGAAGTAGTAGTAGTCCACATTCGTGAGCAGCGAAGCTCCACTTTCCCAATTAGGGCATTAGGGGAGCGCGGATTGGCTGGGCGGGACAGTCCGCAATATGATTCAGGGAAGATCGTGGGAGACGTCCTCAGATTTGCAAAATGCCGCGGTTGTTGTCAGTCTGGCTATTTCTTCACCTCCATCACACAGAACGCCTGATTCTTTTTATAAAAAGATCTGCCGGAATTGAGTACTGACGTGGGTGTTTCTGAAAACCCCGCATACTCCGGCCCTTGACCCTTGCGTATCATGCAAAACACGATAAAATTAGACGGTATGGCTGCTGGCTTGAGATGTTCAAGTGAGCACCAGCGGCGAATTGTGACACTTAATTGGTGCCTCCTCGCGCGAAAGGCGTTGAATCATTCTTGAGCCTACGATTTTGTGGAAGCGAGAATGCTCGCTCCATGGATTGGGGTCATATTCTCGCTCCTGTGATCATTTCGCCTATGCAAGCTCTGAGAAATCGATCCGAAGACAGAGCCTGGACTGGACTTGGTCGGCGATTCACTGACATTATTGACACATGATACATTGAGCAGTGCAAACGGAGTACATCTTGCATTATATTCAATACCATTCCAGTCTTTGATACCTTCTGCTGACTAAAGGATCACCCGCCCATTGTATCTTCGACAATATCCAGAGGCAGATCAAGGAAGTGGACCGTGAACAGAAGGGCTGTAAGCTTTGATAGGAAAAGTCCAAGTGAATGTTCAAAAACGAATTATGCTGGAGAATCTTATACCCGGACCAGCCAATCTTGAAGCACACGCACTCCCAATCCCTATTTACAAGTTCTCAGCTCATCTTTGGGCCGCTTTTGAGCTGACTTGAACAGATAAGGTAGATAGCTTGGCTAGCTTCGATGCTTCGATGCTTCGAAACTCTCGAAATTCAACACACATCTATCATACACAAATTTGAGGAATACAACACACATCATGGTAGAAGAGAGCATTACCAAGGCGTGGCCCTGGGTCCCTGAACGTTCCTCCAGGTACCATCCACTTGTGTGGCTTTCTTGCTCCCTTCCACCTCCTCCACGGCCATCACCCCGACCCTATCCTTGACCTTCATCTTTCGAAAACCCCACTTCCCCATAGCCCAAATAGTCCCAATGCCAATGCTCGTCAACAACGTGGGTGGCGCAAACACGAAAGCAGCACCGGACAGCACCCCTCCGAATGCTGACGCGCCGACTGCGGCTACCACGGAGCCGACCAGCGCATACTTGGCATAGCGAACGATGCGCCAAAAGACAAAGATTCCAATGTAGCGCAGGGACTTGAGCAGGGCGCGCGTTCGCAAATGCGCAGGTCGTGGCGCGTTGGGCGAGTCGGGTGCGAAAAGATAATGCAGGGAGCGTTTGGCGTCATGCAGAGCCGAAGACGAACGGATGTTGGCTTTGGTCTCCGTGTCAATCTCACTGGGAGCGACAGCGGCTGATGCTTCGCCCCTTGATGGCGACATGATCGTGCTTCTGGAAGTGGGAACGAGATCAGTGATGTGTGAAGTTGTTGAAGGGTCGAGAAGCTTGAAGTGCGCAAAGCTCACAAACGTCATCGTTCGGACATTTGTGAGTCTCGCTCGACAGGGGGGGCTCTAATACTTGACTGATCCCTGCCACTACCTAGGTACCTAGGTATCTACTATGTAGCACCAAAGGACTTGTTCGTCTCGTGCCGTAGAATCTCTCAGGCCGATCACCTCTATTCGACAGATACTTGACAGAGCGGAGAGGCTTCAACAAAATGACCACTTTTTCACCTTCATTTAATTCCCTGCGTTGTAAAGCAGATTAGTGCCCCAGAGGCATTCGCAGGGTTCATGTTCTGTGTACAGTTGCCAATGTCCTTGGCTATTAGAAATCGTGTCAAGGCCATCGAGAGCCAAAGTTGCCGTGAACGTTCAATTCAGTGTTTACTGTTCAAGTTGACTTTGGGCGAATGAATGCTATATAGTAAGCCACCGCACGAGATATACACAAATGCTCGAGGCAAAGGAGATATACTGACCTGATCCATCTCGGTGTATTCGAAGAACACCCCCCTCCCCCCCGGAGCGTTAAAATCAGACAATCCACTGGGCTTCATGGTATCGATTTGATTTGATGGATACAGACCAGGCACTCAGTAATCGCAGGCACCGTGATTAAATCCCATAATCAGCACAAATTCTCACACAATTTACGTGCAGTAGGCGTTACGAAACGCAGCCCATAGTCTTTGAGCGAATGATCTGCGTGAGCCTCGACTGAGATCTTCAGGATTGAATTTAATGCACAGGTTCAATGTTCCTGAGTATAGTATATAATTAATTTAGCACTAATTTAGCAGTAATCTATATGGTGGTGTTGGTCGGGCTAAGTTCCATGGAGAATAGAATTTAGGTTAAGTCTGGGTTGAAGGAGGATTCTACACAAGGCATCGTGTTGCTCTCAGTATGGCAGCCTTCCATATATCTGATTTGGATGCATTGAACACCAGACGGTTTCCCTTGAGGCTGTACAAGATTTGGTGTTAACACTGGGCAGTCGCGACTTTGCCGAGCGGTCGGTCCCACAGGACATACAATGAGACGAGCACACAGCGAGGGTGTGGATGACTTGACGCTTCCCTGCAGTCTCATGATAAATATCAGCTATTTATTCTTTTTAATTCCGATTTTGAAATCATGGCAATGATCAGTATCTTCACAACGTGACCTTCGTATTAACACAGAGCTTGAAGACGGAATACATTAAGTTACTGTGAGCGAGGAATCTGTCCTTCTTGGGATATAGACTTGAAATCAGGTCGATATACAAGTTCCTGTAGTCCAATTTGATCTCGAACACCGAGCAGATTAATTCGTTTCGAGCGACACTGGTTTGAGGTCCGCGTTCGTTGTGCAAGACCTGGCCAATAACCACGCCGCGATGACCTAGACCAAATTCCCAAAATTATGGAATCATATTTGGTTCCATTTGGTTCTATTTGGAAGCTTTGGTGCCAAAGTCCCCCATGCAAAGCTGAAAACAGAACGCGGCAATAGACTATGAATGAAGACATCGTGGCGACGATGGCGATGGCAATGGCATCATATCATGCCCCAAGTGGACTTTCAGACTCCTATAAATCCACACTCAAGCTTCAGGAGGCAATCACAGACTCTGAAGATTTTGTGTTGCCTGAGAACTCCCCGACTTTTAGGAGAGAATCTGTTGAGCTACTTCCATGGTACGGCCATTTGTGGTGTCGGAGCAGGACTTTTTGGGACCAGCAGCAGCGCTATCACGAGCAAGGAATCGCGGCAAGGTTCGAGGAGATCCATCTCCTTAGATGAGACGAACTTCCGTCTGATGCCTGTCCCAAAGGATGAAGAAAACGGCGGGCACACTTATTGTTCTGACGGAAAACAGGGACGAAAGTGTGCAGCATGCATGACTAGAAGGTCTAGGTTCCTTTCTGCATTGTCGGTGGGAGCGAACGCACGCACTGACAATTGTAAACGGGAAACCTGGAAATCGATGTCACCCAGATTCCAGTATCCGGGCGGGGCAGTCAGGTGGCTTTGAAGAGCCCACTGCCACTAAGTAACTACCTAGGTACCTAGGTAGGTAAGTACCTCGACATGGCGTCACAATTGTACTTGATTAGGGATTCTTCCAAAACATGGAATGCATACCTAGGTATTGAAAAAACAACAGAGTTTTTGGTTCATATCAAATTCATTATTACGAAAAGTATATGATGGACTCTATGCGCTGTGGGTGATTGTTCCTAACAATTTGAACAGGGCGCTCAGATCACATCTTGTACCTAGTAAGCATTGATATAAACCGTGCTTGAAACAATTCAGAATCAGATGCTCGCCCCTATGAGTGTCTCGTGCCACTAGATAGGTAGTATTGACATCTTCTCATAGTGGACCTGCATGCCTGTGCATATTCTGCTTACCACATAAAGATCTTTGGGGTTGATTAACTAACATAGGACACCGATGCAAGCTACTAATTGTTCTTCCAAGCTGGACTAGCATGTTCGGTAGTTCAAAACAAATACCCACATTAGATGGCTATGCCGGCAATTCAACTGTAACGTTATGCAAAATGAGCTGGACGGGGGCCGCTCAGGTGATAGAACAAAATGCGCGTCATTGTGATCATCACATAGGAAACATGGGCAGCAGACATCCAACAATTCCCCGAGTGCACCAATGTGTGTATGTGTGTGTAGGTATTCTAGACGAATGAGGATTCTGACACCTCAACCTGCCTGCGATGGGTGGTGTGGATCACGCGCTTTTACCCCGGATCTACCTACCTCACCTTGATTTGACCTCAAGGCACATAATTGTCCTTGACCATCCATGGCATTACAAGTATTTTCCCAATGATAACGAATGCAATGCAATGCTTGTCAAGAATGTACTGAGCATCGTAGTTCATGAAATTCAAACGCACGTCCCGTGCTCAAGGGAAATACCTTGCCATAACTGATCGTTTTATCAACTAGCCCCGATGTACTCGATGAATAGTAGTAGGAAGAGTCTGTGTCCTTCCCACTCACCGCTCACTCCCCTCTTGAAATCTCTGCAACTAAGTCTATTTCCAACCATAAGCTGAAGGTTACCTACCTACCTTGCTTGGAATACACACCACCCTAATCCGTCCCAACAGGTTCATGACTTTTTCACTGGCATGTGCCTTCTTTCCGGTGAAAAAGCCGGTCCGACTGGTCACCATAGCCCCTCTGCCCGGACCTTTATGAGCATCTCGTGAGCACTTCGCACCCTTCCTAGTGGAGCCCGTGGGCCAACGAGGGAATGCCGAACAAGCTCACTTGGTTCTGCAGGATCGGCACTCGATTTCCATTTCCGTATCACTGCAGGATCAAAGAGAGCTTTTTACTCGACTGAAACGTGCCTTCAAACGTCCGTGAGGGTTATGTGCTTACGACGCCGTGTCCAGGTGCCGGATTGTCCATGACTAGGTAAAGACAAATTCTTTTGTGGTCTAGAAAGGAGATCGCAAGCTTGGGCAGGATGTAAATTCCCATGTATATAAAGGACTCGGTGTCTTGGCGAGAGAACAACGAAAGATGACCCGGCGCATCTACTAAATCAGCACTGTGAGATATCCAATATTGAGAACATTCCCCCCTCCTCTCCATTCGTTGTCATGCGGTCCTTCCATCTAGTTGTCCTAGCCTTGCTGGGCCTTCTTGCTAGGATTCATGGCTATTCCAACCCTGAGCCTTGCACAGGAGAGTGCTATGCCCACGACCCAGGCTTTATCCGCCGTTCTGATGGTGTCTATTTCCGCTTCAATACCGATACTTATATTGACATTATGAAATCAACTGGCAGTATATCTGGTCCATGGGAAATCGTGGGAAATGTGCTTCCAAATGGCAGCATTGTAGATTTGGCTGCAGACGAAGGTCTCTGGGTACGTCTCCTCCCTCACACCTCGGTAGAAGTCTTGACGTTATAGAAAATTGACAATAATACAGGCACCTGATGTTATCTATGCAAATGGCCAATACATTCTCTACTACAGCGTATCGACGCTCGGTAGCCAGGATTCTGTCATTGGCTACGCAACAAGCACAACAATGGAGGCTGGATCCTGGACTGACCATGGCTCAACTGGTGTCGTATCTTCAAGCTCCACTCCGTACAATGCTATCGACCCTGCGATGATCGATGTCGACGGAAGCTATTTTCTGTCTTTTGGGTCGTACTGGGACAACATTTTCATCGTTCCTTTCAACTCGAACGCAGAAACGGTAGCCGATCTCGCTGATGCTACCAACGTCATTTACCAACCCGCTGGGTCGCATGAAGTAGAGGCAAGTTACCCTTACTACTACGACGGGTATTATTACGAGTTCTGGAGCGAAGGACAGGCGAACGATTACGACACGTCACTACCGGCAGCGGGAGGTGAATACAAAGTGCGAGCCTGCAGGAGTAGTTCTCTCGAGGGACCATACACGGATGAGAACGGGACGAGCTGTCTAGATGGGGGTGGTAACTACGTCCTTGAGAGCCATGGTGAGGTCTACGGACCGGGTGCGCAGGGCATATATGACGATCCGACATACGGCGTGATTATGTATTACCGCTATGGTGAGTGACCAACGTCAGAGCAGGATGATGGGAGGAGGCTAACTTTACTCCAGTGAACACCACCATAGGATACGCTGTTGCTGATTATCAGTGGGGGTGGAATGTTATTGACTGGGTAGATGGTTGGCCAACAATTTGAATGTGGCACTGTATGCTTTTTGATACCTAGGTAGAACTAATGAAGGGAGTAAAGTGATCAAATCTGTGGTCAATCAAGAAGATTATGTTTAATTGTGGGTGTAACGGCACTGGATTGATCGTACACAACGTTGTTGTGTACGCTGCCAGGCCCAGGGTTAGGGTCCTGGCGCAGACCTATCTGGCTGCCTTCTGGCAGCCAGGTCAGTAGTTAGACTTAGACCAGACACACACAAATCCAACGATAACTTCACCCAAAACCGCTGTACAGCATCAAGACCTGCCAACATTAATAGCATTATGTCTAGCGGGATAAAGGCAACAAGTCTATTTGGACTTAATCACACCGTCTACCCTATTCAATGGAGAACTAGGTAATAAATACCTAGGCCAATAGTCTTGAGATACTAGACCTTGCAATTTTCGGTGCGAAGAAATCGCACAAAGCCCAGACCTAATGTGGTTGATGAGAATATTGTCTAGTTGACTTTATTGGCAAATTCGCGCATCCACAGGAGGTTCAGAAGCTTGCTCACGGGATACCTATCTATTCCTGATTTTCGGACAGAGCTTTGCCCATTACAACAAGCCAAGATGGCAAAGTTTTCTTCTCGCTGAATGCACTCGAAGAGTAGACCTCTGATCCAACATTTTCATAAGAGCAGGTAACCTGCTCTCTTTAAATGGTTCTGGCGGTTGAAAACAAAAGCAAGAGAAGTGGGTAGTCGTGATGTACCAAAATGAATGACCTGTTGCCGCAGTTCAGTCTTCCACTCTTTTAGCATGGCTCTTTGCATCGGTGGGTGTCATGGCAGTAATGCACTATGAGAAGTGTAGAATAACTCGCATATTATCTGAACATTAGGCTCATTCCCTCTTCTTTAAATTCGAGATCCCGGATTTTTCAACACAGCGCATAGAGTGACAATAGTAGAGCGATAGATAGAGCAAGTGTGTTTTGGAAAGGCGACGATGCCCTTCAAGAACACATAAATGGACGATGAAATTGTCCTATATTATCACCTAGTCAATAGCAAGTATACAACCAAGTCCTATCTGCATCCAAACCTACCTAGGTACCTCCCATAGTACTAAGTAAAACCAGGCAGGTGAACATGGATCCACTAGGTACCGGGGTAACCCCCTAATTTCAAGTACCTTCAAGTACCACGCGACCTGGAACAGTGCGGGAGCTCGCGGGGATCCCTGTCAAGAGCTGGCGGTCTGCATGAAAAAAGTACGGATGCCACCTTGAACAGCCGCCAACTGGCCGACCTTGGATATACCTCAATCCTCGACACCTTTCTTCCAATATCCTCAGTCTCTCCGACTTTCAAGGACTGGCAATGGCGGGCCCTGTAGCTGCTGCAAGGCCTCTTCTACGACCTGGGTCGACATTGATATTCAAGCAGCTCAGCGGCCCAGCAATATTCTCACGACCCTTTCCCGCAAGGAGCTTCGTGAGCTTGCCCACTTCAAAGACGCAGCTGTCGATATGTTTGCGATGCCGACTCCAGAGTCGAGTGCGCCTCTTGTCAACCGGTCCGGACTCGACCAACACCACCAACAACACCACCAAATCAACGTCCAATGACCCCTCCAACCCCACTCCGAAGTCAGAAGCAACCTTCGACTCTCAAACCTCCTCGGCTACACCCTCGCCAGAATCAGAACCACAAGCACAGTCACAACCCCAGAGCACACCTGAACTACCCTCCGAGTCCGACTCACGCCGCACCGCGCTCTCCCAAAACTTCTCCCATTTCATGGACACGCTCCAATCCCGCGTCCTCGTCGCCTCCCAGACCCTCAACGACCTGACCGGCTACTCCGCCATCGAAGCCTTCAAAGCGCACAACGCCCAACTCGAGACCGACCTCGCCGCCGCCCAGCAAACCCTCCGCCACGCCCGTGCCCACTACAAGGCCGTCAATGCCCAGCGGGCCTCCACACAGCGCGAAGTCACCACGCTGCTCGCGCGCAAGGACACCTGGTCCCCCACCGACCTCGAGCGCTTCACGACACTGTACCGCCAGGATCACGAGCTCGAGACCGCCGTACAGGAGGCGAGTGGCGCCTTGACCGAGGCCGAGGCCGAGGAAGCCCGCCTGAGCCAGGCATTGAACAATGGCATTCTACGCCGCTACCACGAGGAGCAGATTTGGAGCGATCGGATTCGTCGGCAAAGTACTTGGGGCACCTGGGGCCTGATGGGCGTCAATGTGCTCTTGTTCCTGGTGCTGCAGTTCGTGGCCGAGCCATGGAAGAGGAACCGGTTGATGAAGGGCATTGCCGCCGAGGAAAAGGCCGCGCTGGAGGCAGTCAGAAAGGAGTTGGAGGATGTCAAGGGCGCATTGGTTCGGAGGGAAGAGTCCGAGTCTCGGGCTGGGGCTGAGGCTGAGGCCGAGGCTGTGGCCGCTAGGACGGCAGCAGAGGCTACGGTCAAGGAGGCAGCTGTCGAACCTGCTCCGGTTGCGTCCTTGGCCACAGAAATGGAGGAGGACATTCCTGCCCCGCCGAGGGTTTCATGGCAAGAGTTTCTCTCGGACCCGAAGCTTTGGGGACTGGCGCTGGAAGACCTGTGCAGTGAGCGGAGGATAGATCTCCGCATGAGGGATGCATCACTCCTCGCACTAGAAGGTGCTATCACTGGAGCCGCGGTCGCTGGCAGCATAGCCTTGATACTGATGCGCCGCAGCTGATATTGTATTTGCAAGCGTATAGAGAGATAGATGTGTATTAAAGACACCAGAGGCAGCCCCCATGATGAGGTGGCCTGCATGTAAACCAGTGTACTACGACGGTCATATTGAAAAGCCACGTGCTTTCAAGTTTAGAATGTACGAGAAGACGTGTTCTCGCTGTCAAGGTCTATTAAAACATGCTATGTGCCCTCCAAAGCGTTTGTTGCACCTCATCAGCCTGTGACTCGTTTCTACAGTATCTAACATCCAACACGTGCGATTTTGATGCGCCCGGAGACTGAAAATCAAAAATTGCAAAACACCGCTTTCTTTGAGCGCGTCGCATGGAATGAAACGCTTCCCAGCTCTCGATCTTCCCCCGAGCACCCTCCATTCGTGGGCCCAAACATACATTTGCTGTTTGGATCCGGCTCGGCTGTTGTTTCCACCCCTTCTAGTCAAATCCGGTTCTCAACCCAAGAGGCGTACATAGGTTGCTCCCTTGGCAAATCCTCAATTTTCGTCATCATTCCCCCGTGCGAGAATAATGCCAAAACATTACTCGAAATCGGCCGTGTACGAGAAGCCACGGAACTCCTCTTGCATGGCTTGAGATAGCACTACATGTTGGGTCAGTTTCTGTGTACAAATCCGAGGGGCTAAGAAGTAGCATACCTGACTGAACTGGTGTGAGCACTGGTGTGACACTGGTGAACTCGGAATCGAAGTTGCTGGTATCGGTAGCATTCTTGATCGAGGGCGTGAAAGGTGGTGGCACACGCTTGTGGTAGACATCATCCCAGTTGATGTTGCGGAAGAAAGGTTGACTCATTACTTCCTGCGCATCGGTAGCGCCACTTCCCAGACGTTGGTCGGGCTCACGGGTGAGCAGCTTCTGCAAAATTGAAACTGAATCACGAGGCATATGGATAGGATAAAGAGGCTCGTCGGCCAGGATGGCATCATAGATTTCATCTTCGTCCTCGCCCCTGAAGGGAGACTGTTGCAGCAGCATCTGGTAGATCAGGACACCAAATGCCCACCAGTCAACAGCGCGTCCATACTTCTTGTCCAGAAGAATCTATTGAAGGTTAGTACAGCGTGAACTTGATAGGGCGAAAAGCACCTTACCTCTGGGGCCATAAACTCAGGAGTACCACAGAAGGTACTCGTCGTCGAGCCGAACCACATGTCCTCCTTGCAGAGACCATAATCGGCGATCTTGATATGACCATCAAGTGTGAGAAGGATGTTGTCGAGCTTCAAGTCTCGGTAGATGACACCGTTCTCATGGAAATACTTAAGAGCCAAGCACACCTCAGCAGCGTAGAACTGAGCGCGCTTAGTTCCAAACTGGCCACGCTGAATATGAAGCATGAGATCACCACCACTGACGTACTCCATTACGAAGTAGACTCTGGTTTCAGTCTGGAAACAGGCATGCAGGTTCGTCAAGAAAGGATGACGCTCGCGGTTGGCAATCAAGAAGACCCTCTTCTCGGATCGAATGCTCTCGACTTCATCATTTTCAATGATGAACTCCTTCTTCAGGACCTTGATTGCATAAAGTTTCCGGGATCTCTTAGTCTCAGCCAACATGACCTTTCCGAAGTTGCCCTTGCCAAGCACAGCAAGAAAGTTGAAATGATCCAGTCCAATGCGCATGCCAGTGCCAGGATCGGTAGCAGAAGGCAAAGGCTTCTTCTGCGCCAAGGCCCCGGAAGAGGACGGCGAAGGGGCCATGGGTTCGGGTTGCGGTTTCGGCTGGGGTATTGGTGCAGCCATCTGCTGCGGGTAAGGCTGCTGCTGAGGTTGCGGTGGTCCAGTTTGAATGGGTCTGGCCTGAGGCTGTCCTGGGAATTGGTTGTTCACTTGCGCGTAATCAGCAGGGTTGTATTTCCGCCCCTGGGTCGGACTGTACGGTTGACCTGCATATGGGTCCTCCTGGCCTTGCTGAGAACCATACGAGTCGTGACGACCCATATAGTCTTGCTGACCACCCGGTTGCGGCTTGGGAGACTGGGCAACGGCGCCACTCATTGCTAACGTGGCCGCAGCTGCAGCATCTGAAGAAGCGGACGGCCGACCGCCCTGCTGGCGTTCCGGAGAGGGCTGTCCGTACGTTCTTCTTGCTGCCTCCGTGGCCTGGGGAGAAGGCCGCTCATACGAGCCCACACTAGTCCGGTCGTAGAGGGTAGATGATTGTGAGCTTGGCGGGCTGCCGGCGCTTGATCTCAGTGTCCTGTCGCTCAACGATGTCTTCTGTCTCTGTTTCTGAACTCTCATTCCCTCCAAGATCTTATTCGCGTTCACCATGGACATGCCACAGAAATCAGGAACCAAGTGTACACACTGAGCATGTGCAGTAAGACCACATTCTAGTAAAGTTAGTGTGATGCGCGGTAAAAGCTGATGGATAGTTCATGGACTTACCTGAGCATTTTCTGCAATTTTTCTTTCCGAAAGGCAACAGAGAACCGCAATGGCAACACCAATTGGCTGTGAGATTGGAGAAAGTTTGGAACCTGTGTGGAATCCTGTGGTTGATCTTTTCCTCCTCGGGGTCAGTCTCAGCGTTCGACTTGCTGATACACTTCGTGACAACGCTGGAGTAGCACTTTGTGTGGCATGTATACTTGCAGTCCTCGCACTGCATGCCGGCTGAGTACTTGAGAAAGTCACCGCAGAACGCGCAGCGCATGATGTTGTAAAATTGCCGTTGCACAAACTTATGTCCATAGATATCGTGGATCTCCTCCTTGCGTTGACGAACGGCACCCTGTCGGCCAAGACCGGCGCCTAACTTGCCCTTGTTGTTTGTCGACTTGATGAAGTTCATGCTGAGTTGGATTTGGCCCGTGGGTTCCAGATTAAACCAGCCTTCCACGGGTTGGGAGACCGGAGGCTGAGCCTGAGGCGGCGGGTAAGTCGGTTGTGGGTTTTGATAGCCTGGAGAGGTAGGCGGCGGCCCGAATGAAGGTTGACCTGCTTGCTGAGGATTGAGCGGGAATTGTGGCGGGGGCGCTCCTCTGGTGTTTGCCATCCTATCAGCCGAAACCCATCCAGAGTTGTTAATCTCCGCCTCAATACGCTTCCTCCTCAACTCTTCTGCGATGTCCGAAATTCGGACCCAGAGCAGACCTATAGGAAGAGCGTGCTCTCCAGGCTTGTCATACACTGTGAGCTCAATCTCGTTGGCCTTGTCGACATCGATGTTGTGATATTCGGCCTCCCATCTGTCGTTCCTTGTTGCCCTGGTTCGTGCCATGACCTGATCCTCAACCTTGATAGCAACAAAGGTGTCTGGGGCGCGGCTGAAACGTCCTGTGGGAGCATGATCGACGTCTTTGATAGAAACGACTCGAATCGAGAGCTGACCGGACAGCGGCTTCCGTAGGTTTGGCATGTTGATACTATCATCTATGGGTTCATGTTAGCGAAGCTCTTTAGTAAACGATCCACTTGTGGAATACCTACCATCCCCATTGTCGGCGCTATCGACATCCACGTGAAGCTCTTCATATCGCTTCAGAGCTTGCTTCAAGAGGGTAATTTTTTGCTTGCTCTCAACTCTACGAGCAGCGGCATCGGCACGACTCTTCTTATCGCCTTCCATCTGGTAAAGCTGGACCATCTTCTCAACGCCTTTGAGGTACTGCTCTTCAACGTTGACCTTGAATTGGATCTGGGACAGCATAAGCTGGATACGGGCACCGAGGTAAGGGGTATCATATTTGATCAGATCTGCGGAGAACTTTTTGTCAGTAAATGAGCGCACGATCGACGAGGACATGAAAACAGCATGTGCCTCGAACTATGACAGATCCTCACCTAGTTTCGTGAAATTGGGCCGTGTCTTGGGAACAGATTGTCCAGAACCAGCGAAAGGACCTCGTGGAGGCATCAAGTCAGTGCCGCCGATCTGACTATATTGCGGATCACCTCCGGACATTGCCATGCCCGAGTTTTTAGGCGGCGGCGTTGGGGGACCATCGGAATCATTCCCTTGTAGGTGAGCAGGCTGAGAGGAAGCACTACTAGAGCCCAGATTCATATCGCCCATGCTTCTACGCAGCTGGAGCTCCTTGAGCTTCTCCTCGAAGAACTCGAGGTTCCTCTTGCCCTCACGCATCTGATTGTCGAGCTTGGAGCGGACCTGGTCATTGTTGGTCTGCTGTCGCATGAGATTGGCAGCCTGGATCAGAGCCTTTTCGCGCTCGATCTTCTTGTAGATATCCATCATCTTGTCTTCTTCGCTCATGGTGGCGGTATTTGGTCTGCGCAGAGTGGCGCGCAGAAGTAGAGATCGGTGCAAAGGTGGGCTCGATCAGGGGGTTAGATGAGGGGTTTGTCTTGTCGTGTCGCCGGACGCGACACGATGGGTGGTGTTTGAGTGTCGTCGACCAGAACAAGGTGAGGCCTCGCAAAAGAGCAGAGCAGTTCCAGTTCGTGCTGCGGATCGGAGCGGTGGTGTTGGGAGTGGAAAGGGCCCCACGAGTCGTCCACAACTGCGGGCTGGACTCCACTCTTTAGCAGTCCTAGTCGGCGGGTCGCGTCTGTCCTACGCCGCTGATCAGGAACTCTGGTTCGGGTTGGCCTGGCAAGGCCGCGACTGGATTTCGGGTTGGGTGTCAACCGATTGCGAGCCAGCGCCCAACTGAAATTGACAGATGCGGCCACGATCCTCACTTGCCAACGAGGAGACAGGTAAGGCAGGTATGGCCTGATACACAAGCAGTAGCAATGTTTGGACTGGACGCGTGCCTCAGGGTTTGGTGTGGTAAACCTGTTAACCTGCGGTGGGGGAGGAGTAGTAGTAGTAGTAGGTAGGTAATAATGCGAGTTGGTTATCAGATGTTTTTTTTTGGTTTGGGGAAGGTCAGAGCGTAACACATCAAATGTCGTCAGTGAAGGGTCAGAGAATGAGGGCGGGGGACTTCGAGCTGGTTTCGCATCGGCAGCAGCACAAGCGACTATCACTGTACTGTACGGTTCGGAGCATTGGTAGGTCTTGTACAACTAGCACACCACCACAAGGACAGGCAGTCATGGATGAGCAAGCACGACCACGCACCCTCTGCTGTACCCGAGCATAACGGTTACTAATAAAGCCCCCCGTTGTCGCTACCGACCGGGTTTAGCGTCCTCAGAGCTGCGGCCAAGAAACTGGAGGCTGGCAGGGGTGCGCCGACTTTTCCCCGCGATTCCTCAGCGGGGCAAGGCTGCCTCGCGTTGGCTTCAACTGTCTTCAATGTCCTGGAAGCGTGAACACAGCCCTCAACAAAAAATTGGCGCCCTACCCTCCCCTAGGGAAATAATGATTGCTAGGGAGCCTCTGCTAGGCATTGGACTAAAACTTGACATTTTCTTCGCGCGTATGTTATCAGACTTCCGCGTCAGATCGGTCATCCCATATTGGTCAAGTGGCGAAGAGGGGGGCGATTGTCCGAGGCATCGGTCGAAGGTGTAAACATACTTGACCAACCCCAAACTAAGCCAACTTACCCTATGCAGCGCTTGTGTAGGTCAAAGAAAAAGCTGACCCAGTTCGATACTAAAATACAAAGAGTCTTACCAGCTCCGTGGAGAGCCAATCCGTGACCGGTGTTAGTCCACAGCACGATTGGCAAATATACAGGCGAGAGAATGCGCCATCCGAGAACAACATGAAAGGGTGATCAGGCCTGCCATTGCTGTCCGGACCTTCTTGTTATCATCAGCTAAAAGATTGTCCCCAACCTACGTGACAAGTTCATCAGCATTGTCGATGTCCTCGACGGAGGACATCGCCATATTCAAAGACAAAACTTGGGAGCAGAGCCAGACGGGGGGGATGCTGTTTACCCTTTTTTTTTTTTTTCTAATATTATAACTACTCAGCGATGGGAACGTGTCGATGTATAATTTTCGGGTGTGCAAATTGTTATCAGACATTCATTGTGTACACAAGATTTACAGAGGTATCCGGAGCTTGAAGACGCGACATCCGATCCTATCCCCCCGGGCAGTCACCTACTACCTCCCCTAAGCCCTTTCGAGTGCCGTTGCAGAAGGGTCCGCTCTCTTACCCATGTCTCTAACAACCAGTATAGTCCGCGAGCACCGAGATGCGAGACCATATATTCGCGGATAACCGTGTGAAAGATGCTCGATTGAACTTTCAATTTGCTATTGAAATATGATATATGATCCTGCGGGTGCTCGACTCTAATTCATTCGTTACCACAAAAACAACTTAGACTTTGCGTCGATAGGCTCCAAGGGCAACGCACGTATTGAGATGGCAGCACATATTGACGTCCACTTCCATGCCCTCCCTCCAGCTTACAAGGCGGCGGTGGCAGCACATGGAGGCGACCCTTCTGGCTTCCCCGAGCCAGAATGGTCTCCCGAGGCAGCTGTGAAGGCTATGGAAGCGTTGGGCTCATCACTAGGTGATATCACAACCCATCACTCCACTTGAAAATCAAGGAGTTGCTGAATCCACGATGTAGGAATCATTTCAATTACCGCTCCTGGAGTTCCCATCACGGGAGCAGGAGAGGAGGGCCGTAAGCTCTCACGCGAGCTCAACATCTACCTGGGCGACCTATCCAGCCACACCGAAGGCCCCTTCTCGGGCAAATTTGCTTTCTTCGGTGCGCTCCCTGATTTCAACGACGTCGAGGGTACCATTGCCGAGATCGATTTCCTGTTCACAGAACAAAAGCTCGCCGTTGGAGTGGGTATATACACCAACTACCGTGGCAAGCTTCCCGGACACCCAGACTTTAAGCCCATTTGGGCCAAATTGCAGGAACACAAGGCGCTCGTTCATTTGCACCCGACCGACAGCGAATTGAAGCCCGGGTTTATCGCTGGCTTCCTCCCACAGCCGATTGTGGATTTTCCGCAGAATACAACACGAGCGGCTGTCGATCTCGTTTTAACGGGCACGATACGCGCATGCCCCGACGTAGACATCATCCTCTCGCATGCTGGTGGTACCTTGCCATTTCTTGGAGCGCGTGCCCTGGCCTCTTTGCACATTCCCCCGATCGCGGCTAGAGCGGGCGTCACGCTCGAGCAGGGCATGGAGGATATGGCACGATTCTATTGGGACATCGCGTTGAGCACGAGCCCGGCACAATTGGATGGACTCTTACACTTCGTACAGGACAAATCACACATCCTCTTCGGAAGCGATTTTCCCTATGCCCCGATGCCGCTCATCATGTCTGGTCAGAATATGTATAAGCAATTTGTGGAGTCGAGCCCCAGGGCGGAGGTGTTGAAGCCTGAGGCGTTGAAGGGTAATGCCCTTGCATTGTTGAACAAGCACACATCCGGTCGAATTTATAAATAAGGCGGAGGTTGTATGACAATGTTTTAGTCAAGCTGTTTAAGGAAATCATACACTCCTGTTAGGGCAATTTCTAAATTTTGTTCGTGAATATACCATGAACTTTGTCCTTTTTTTCAAATTCCTACTGACCCGCTAAGTCCAACGCAGAGTCCTTCTCTTGCAAGTTCTCCAAGGGACCA
The DNA here is from genome assembly GCA_027946515.1 of Gnomoniopsis smithogilvyi. Classification (NCBI taxonomy): domain Eukaryota; kingdom Fungi; phylum Ascomycota; class Sordariomycetes; order Diaporthales; family Gnomoniaceae; genus Gnomoniopsis; species Gnomoniopsis smithogilvyi. The sequence continues at coordinate 5,187,730 of JAPEVB010000004.1, read as the reverse complement.
ATTTGCGCAACTTCGATGTTACTTTCCAACGGATCCAGCACAAATGGCGTATAGTGATTCTTCCCGTAGGATCTCACACTAGGCTCACCATTCCGGATATCCCCCTGCTCACTAGCTCATGCAATTAGAGTCACAACGAACACGTACAGATCCAAGCTGACTTCATTAATACAGAGCGATTCTCAATCAACAACTTACCATCTCGTTGCTCTCAGTGACCCACTTGACGTTGAGCAATTAACTGAATGGTTCCGAGAACATGACATAGAGTTCTCTCATGGCTTTGCAGTTGCTGGGGCCAGTAGGCTGTGAGTGATGAGAGAGTGTCATCAGCGGGGAAACAGTTAGCTGCGATGAGGTTTCGGATGTACCTCGTCACGATGATTGCAAGAAACAAACCAAGTAGTTGAATATTCGCGACAGAACATCGATATCTGTATTGTCTAGAATTCCTGGATGCATTTATGGTCGACAGATGCTGGCTGAGTGAACGCATAAGGTATGATATGCCGGCCTGAACAAACCTAATATAAACTTGAACCTATCATCAGCCAAGAGTTCCTAGATACCCAGGGTCACTTAAGCATATCATTCAAAGACATATGAGTCGATGATCGAGTGGTGCCAGATGGCCCAGAGGTCGCTCTTGAACAAAAGCACAGATGTACTGGAAAATCTCATAACTCAGGTCAAATCCTGCCACTAATCAGCAGGCTGAATTTTTACCTCACTCCTTCTAGCGGTAAAACAAGAGGAACAATAATGCAGGTAAAATTGAGTATCATTTCATGGCAGGATGTGTTGATCTTATGGTATGCCTGTGGGTCAATCCACTTCGACATTGGTGTCAGCCATTTACCTACGTCGTGACCGTAAAACTTGTCGTGTACCATCCGTAAAATACGATGATTACCAAGTTCACATACGCTTTGTACTTTGTCTACTTGTCAACTTAGGCATCAAGCAAATCTCAAAAAACTTAATATTGTTACGTGAATATTTCGGAGACAGTATATCCGTAATTGGATATCTATCCGTCGCCAGGTGTTCTCCTTCTGACACTATCTGGGTAGCGCTCATGGCTCTTCACCCACAGTGCCTGTTCACGCCTAGATCACCTCCAAGAACTAATCAAAACTATAATTATGCGTGCCATGCACCTTTTTATTCCGAGACAACAAGGCGAACAAAAGATGAACACCATTATCAAAACAGTCACAGCACTTTTCATCAGCTACGGCAAAGCTCCGATGATGTGACGGGTAATCATTCTGCCCGGGCTGACGTCTTCCTGTCGGTGTGATAAAAGAGGAAACAAAGCACAATAATTTGGATTTAATAACGAATCATTCATCTTCTCGTCCCTTCCAAATCCACTGCAAGAATTACTCCTTACCTCATACTCAATCATCTGAGTAATTTCAAAATGACAAAAGACCTTGCTGCCCTCATAACCCCCACACTTCTCACTTCCCTGGTCAACTCGCGCATAGAAGCGCCCCTTACAGGCGCCCTCGATGGTTCCGAGATTGGCCGCCTCACATTCTCCAGCGGACCCTCCAGTGCCGAAACCAACAAGGCCACCTGGCCTGTCCTCCTCGCGCTCTCCCGCGTCGGTGTTGATGCCCTCACTCCAGCCTATCTGGCGACCTTCCTACCACCCCCGGAGCGTGCAGATTTCCCACAGCAATGCCTCGGTATGCAGCTCTTGCTTGACCAGGGGCCACGTGCGTTGTGCAAGGGTATCGACGCGCGCTGGCGCGGTTGTTACTTTGACGTGGTCTCGCGGCGGTTCGCGAAGTGGACGGTCAGTTTGCCCCCAGCGCTGAGGCCGGATGCATTGGAGCGGTGGAAGGGTGAGGTCGGGGCTAGCTTTGAATACTGGATCCTCGTGAGGCTGTGGTTTGGGGCGCCGTTTGTGCATTCAGAGCTACTGGAGGATCAGGGATATGCGTTGGAGTATACAGACGAGACGAGGCGGGCTCTGGAAGAGGTGACGGAGTTGCAAGATCCATGGCGGAACAGAAGGGAAGATACTCTGTCTGACTTGACAGGCTTCCCAAGGGTAGTTATGGCTGGCCCGCCGCAAGGGGAAGGGGTTACATTCGCGGATTTCTGCTGGTGGTGGTTTATGCTCATGGACATTCACAAGCCGATTATAGATCGATTTGGCAGGTATCCTTACGCGAACGCAGCGAGGGGACGGGAGAGCACGGCGGAAGAAGTGAAATGGCTGGCAGAAGTCGATCATTTTGCACAAGAAGCACCCGAGGTGGAGAGGCAGGTCAAGAAGGATGTTGAGCTTGGGATATGGCAACCGCTCGGCGAGGGCAAGATCGAGAACCCCTGATGCAAAATCATTCTGAGAATTGTATCACTGCATGATGACTTTACAACCTAAGTAGCTACCTAGGTAATCAGGAGATCCGACGAACTCCACCCATGCGTAAATGCTAAAGTCGCCTCGAGTATTTCTTCTCTCTTTCCTTCTTTCTAATACGTGTACTCCTTCTGGCAGAGCTTCGCGATGGTGTTCAGTCTAGTGCATGTCAGTAACTCGTTCACGTAGTTCTCCTTCGTAGAGGCATTCCACTTACTGGATATTGCTTGTCCCCTCGTAAATTGCACCGATCTTGCTGTCCCTCCAGAATTTCTCTGCAGGACCGTCTCTGACGAAACCCATGCCTCCCATCCACTCAATAGCAAGCCCACTAACCCTTCCGGCCACCTGTGATGCGTACAGCTTCGCCATAGCTGCGTCCCGAACAAAGTCCTCTCCGGCCTCCTTCTTCCGCGAAGCATTGTATACAAGCGCTCGCGCGGCAGCAATCTCAGTATATGACTGGGCGATCTGATGCTGCATGCCCTGGAACTCGCCGACCAGCTGGCCGAATTGCTTCCGGTCGTTCCAAACGTACTTGACGGCGTTCTCCCACGCGCCCAGCGCCAGACCAGTCATTTGAGCGGCAATGCCTATCCGGCCCTCGTTCAACAGACCAATGGCATACTTGTAGCCATGGCCCACCTCACCCAGCAGGTTCTCCTTGGGCACCTCGACGTCGTCGAAGTTGATGACACACGTGCTGCTAGCCTTGATACCGAGCTTCTTCTCCTTCTTAGCAATTGAGAAGCCCTTCTGATCTTTCTCGACGATGAACGCCGTAATGCCCTTGTATCCCTTGCTTGGGTCCAAATTTGCGAATACAATGAAGAAATCGGCCTCCATGGAGTTGGTAATCCACATCTTACTACCGGAGATCTTGTATCCACTGCTTGTCTCGGTCGCCTTGGTCGCCAGAGCAAAAGCGTCTGATCCAGAGACAGGCTCCGACAGACAGAATGAGCCCACGGTGTTCGTTGCCAACTTGGGCAGGAACCGCTTCTGCAAGTCTTTGCTCCCCCACTTTAGAATGGCAGTGTTCACAAGTGTATTGTGCACATCCACAAGCACGCTGACCGAAGGGTCGATGCGTGCGAGCTCCTCAATAGCCAGAATGCCTGCGGTAAAGTTCATGCCTGCTCCACCAAACTCTTCGGGAATTTCGATGCCCATAAGGCCCTGCTCGAAGAGTTGCTCGACAATGGCTGGGTCCATTTTCTCGGCTTCGTCCATTTCGCGGACTTTGGGGGCTATGACATCCGCGGCGAATTTCGAAACTGTCTCTTGCATTGCCTGCTCAACCTCAGAGAGATGGGTAATGGGCGTGGGAGGTATGTCGGTGATGTCGTTGTGGAGTCGGGAAGTGGTGGAGAGAGGACGGGCACTGTGATTCTGGTAAGTGTGTGGCATTTTCTGCGCGCAAATGAGGCTTTCTCACTTCTGTACGTATGCCAGTCTCTGTACAGGCCGTGAAATTCTGGAAATTGTTCGCAAACCATTCATTCCCCGTGCGCTTGCCCGGACAGCCGGGCGCAACGCTCTTGCGACTGAAGACATAGTGTGTGGATAGGCGAGTGGATGGAATCAACACCGGATAAGTGATTTGTGTATATAAGGCCAGTGTTCGAACAGTTGCGGCTTTCAAAGCAGGTAGTTTATGAAACAAAATATTACCAAACCTAAAGGCACGTCAATGAAGTGAGGAAATAGAAGTGTCCGTAGGTATTGGAGGCGATTAAGCCGAGGCTAAGCACTAGGTGGTACTCGGTGCGCAGCGCAAAGCAAGGGTCCACTTGATGATGAAAGCGTCATGGCAACCCGGACACTTTGAAGTAGCCTCCCAAAGAGCCACACAAAGTCTACCGCATACCAATGTTTTCTCACTATGCCGGACTGTCGTAAGGCTATGTTGCGCAGATGCGGAGAGAACTGATCTGTACAATATCTTTACATACAATGTAACCCAGAGAGAACTGAATTGTGGTCTCGGCCGTAAGCCCGGGTCCAGGGCCCCAAAAGGAGCAATTCAGAGCATGTGAATGACTAATAATAGTGCACAGACCACCTAAGATTTCGAGAAGCGTTGCGCGACATCGCGACTTCAGCAATGGCTTGATCTGGAAGTTGTGCCAACACACAGCTTCACATAACAATACCCACCGCAGTATGGCCATACCAATGCTGCGGCATCTTTTGATGCCCTCAATAAGGCGGGCACCCATTCCAACAGCGACATCATCACTACTCCGACCATCCTTCGTTAAACCAGCCCTCACGAAACCCATCCGTGCCTTCTCCTCAACACCACCTCAACAAGCGACCCTCAACCAAGTGCTCAAGGTATGAACCTTCCCAATTTAATTTGTCTCGCCAACCTTTTCACGCGTTGGCCAGCCCAATACTGACAGTTGCACCAGGGTTGCCGGAAAAAGCGCCGCGCACGCCACGCCATCTCGCCCGCCCTCGCCGAAGGCCACGACCCACAGCGCAAAGGCGTCTGTGTCAAAGTCGGCATCACCAAGCCCAAGAAGCCCAATTCAGGCGAGCGGAAGACCGCGCGTGTGCGCCTGACCACAGGAAAGACCATCACCGCGTACATTCCCGGCGAGGGGCACAACATCCAGCAGCACAGCGTGGTATTGGTGAGGGGCGGGCGTGCACAGGATTGTCCTGGTGTGCGGTATAAGTTGGTGCGAGGAGCGTTGGATCTGGGTGGTGTTACGAATCGGACGAATGCGAGGAGTAAATATGGCACGAAGAAGCCCAAGAAGGCTTCGGTCAGCTAGATGATCAGTATTGTGGAATTCAGTCCGAGAACACCCCAAGATTGGGGACTGACGACTGTCGACACAATAGGGGCAGGTCTCGGAAAAGAGTCCTCTTATTCGATTTGATTTTCCTTCGTGGAGCAATCGAGAGACGAGGAGGCCGAGCATGTATATCAAAGTGAAACAGCATTGAAGACAAATTTTAAAATTCGAAGTGGCCCAGAGAAGTACTGGTGCTATTGCATACATCATGGCCCTCCTCCTGGAGACCTCCCGAATTACCCAATCCGGCCTGTCCACCAATCGCCCAGACGCCTACCGGATGTTTTGGAAAACCTCCCTAAGATGCACGTAGAAATTGTTTGGACGCAAGGTCTGATCTGCCAAAAGTGGAATAGAATGAATGTACGAAGACAGTCCTTCGCCCTTTCAACCTAGCCAGTTTGGTCCTCCCATCCCTCAGGTTTGGCAATGCCGTTGATGTCGAAGTATCTCGATGTGCCTATGGTTATGGTCAGCCAAGACCCTTGTAGTAAGAGGGGAAAGAAAGAAAAAAAGTAAAGGATCAAATACTTACAAGAATAACCCTTCCAGTCAAAATTATCCTTCGGGTTGCAGTGACATTGCAGCTGCGTTCGGAGCGCCTCTCCAGTCGGGCAATGCGTGAAAGGAATATGGTAGTATGCGATGTCGTTGAAAAAGTGGATCTCTTCCTTCTTCAGCATGAGTCCAGCAGCAATGGAGTGAACAGGAGCGTCGCCCCATCGCTCGTAAAAGAAACCGCCATCCTTGTCCAATGACTCAAAATAATCAATGTATGCCTGGGACCGCAGCCAGTTCAGATTACCAATTTCAAAGTTGGACCACTGTGATGTGTTAGCATGTGATATGCGCGGTGTAATATGTATTGTCAGAATGCACTTACAAAGTGACAGTGGTTGTACGACTCGCCGCCATCGTCGCTGAGGAAGCCAAGAGAGTTGTCCTTAACAATGTGTTCGGGGTGATTCTTGATGAACTTCTTCACGCTGTCCCATAGAGTAGGGATGGTCTCGACGTATTCGTACAGACTGAGGACAAAACTGTACTTCTTGCCCTGCTCATGCATGACGCGGAAAGGATCGTAGTGGATGTCGCAGTAGATCTCAACACTGGGCTCGACACGCCAGTAGTAATCGTAGTTCATCATAAGCGGCTGGCGGAAAAAGAAGCCGGACTCGAAACGGCACATGTGACGGTAGCTGACCGAGTCACCATAGATGATCTTACGCTCCCTCATGTCCTCGCGCACCTTCTTGGCCTTTTCCTGGTCGATGTGGGAGGGGAACGACCAGTGTTCCTGGGGGATCTCGCCATAATGGGTCTTGCCAGAGACCAAGGACGTAGTGACCTTTTTGAAGGTCGCATCGAAGGGTTTGTCATTGAGAAACACCCAGTCGTAGTTGTAGCGGCGGTTGAAGCGGTCCTCAATCTGGCGGATCGATCGCGCAATGTCCCAAACGTCCGAATTACGAGCCAGTGTCACGAAAGTGGCATTCATGCGTGGACCGGGGGCAATGCCCGTGAGATCGGCCCACTGCGGAGAGCTGCCGGGCTCGGTCGTGAGGGGGCTGACACCCAGATCGGCGGCAGTGTTCGGTGTGGTTGGTGGTGTGTTCTGGCCCGCCTCTTGGGAACCGCCACCGCTTGCTCCGTTGCTGGCTTTGCCTCCGCTGGGGAAGGTGATGGGATTTTGCACTGCGATGTTCGAATAGGAGGATTGGGAGACGAAGTACCATAAAGCTACGAGCTATTCGGGTCGTCAGCATGATCGTGGGCGGTGCTTTGTGGCATAGAGAAGGGCGCGCCCGAAGGAGCCGGGGCAACGGAATGCGGGAGACGGATTACTTACGAAGAAGGCGATCAAGATGTACCGCACGTAGCGGGCGCTTCCTGCTGCCATCTTGGACGTCGGAGGCTATGTCGATGCGAAAGGGATTTTGTTGTTCAATGGAAAGGAGCGTCGGTAGAGTTCGCAGTAAGGGTGGATGAGGGTGCGTGGCCTTTCTGCGGTGGACATAAGTCGTGCGATCAAACGTTCGCAGCTCTGCAGATTCCAGGCAGGGAGTTTGACGGTTGCAATCGCGATTCTGTAAACGGCACGCGATTTGACCGTCACCGTACCATTCTCTTGTATGGCTTGTGTTGACCACTCCGAGATACACTTCTCACAAAGTTGGGAAAAGTGAAAGAAGTGGAGGCCGTTTTCTTTTCAGCTCTTAGATGGCTAAGAGTAAAAAGCGTCCAGCCAAGCCGCGTCAACCGGCCGAGATGAATCGTCTATGGGATAGCCCCTATTTTCCCATAAGCAGGTGAGACATGGCAATTATGTAATCCACCCAGCGCTACTAACCTAAGAGCTTAAATACTGTAGTTGCCACAGGTATATTATAGTGTGGATGCATGGGAAAGATTGCTGGAGAGGAGAGGTGAACTGCCAATAGTAATAACAGTCTGCAAGATTTCACAGAGGCTAAGAGAGTCAGGGGCATCAATTTGCATATTTGGCTCCTTGGTGTGATAAATTATATGGTGTTGCAACTATAAGTGAAGTGCTACAACCCTATATGGTACCTTATGGCTTCGTCTTGACCTACATGTACTTCCTACCAAACACTTATAGACCCACTTTTCAAGCACATATCTATATGACAACAGCATTCTGAACTGGTTTTTTATTCCTTCGTATCTCATGCTGTAGAAAGGCTCTAGCATAGTGGTCACATTAAGCAACAAGTCTAAGATTGACAGGCTGGCAGCATATGTGGCCAGTTGCTTGTACAGAGCAGCAACCCAAGTTCAAAGACCAAGGTCAATCAATATTGTACCTAGGGAAATAGTTACCTGCTGCATTGTAGCAGACAATAGCTATCTCAGATGCCCCGGCAGAACCTGTGAAAACCGTTAGCAGCCAACGCATGCTAAACAAGTATAATTGAAAAGTCATTGGAGTCCCACACTGGAAGGCCACTGATACAAGAAGCTCCAAATCCATGACCCACCCAGTTCTGGATGGCCCAAGCGTCACGCTAGAGCCAACTTGACATCCAAAGTCATTGACTACCTACCTAGGGAAATTCCGTCACTCCCATCTTTGATCACCAACCACGTCGCCCAGCAACTCTTTACTTCGGCGCTGTATATGCTCCCATTTGCAGTCCACCCGATACTTCTTGTTGTCAGACCGTTCTCATAACCTTGTATCTGATCCTTCTGCATCGTCCGATCGTTACCTGACTGGCTGGTCAACCCGCAGACAGGAGCTTACATCTGGTTGCTTCCATCGTCCTGTTTCTCTTCAATATGATGATACGTACAACCTCTGGAGATATCACATACCCTGACTTCTTCTAATCTGTAAGTCCTCTCTATCCGCTCTTCGTTTAGACCAACCCATCGTCTCCCACCAGCGGTGTCATCGCCATGGGGAACGACGGTTGCGATACAAGCACAAACCCCTCCTTCCCCGCCACGCGCTTGATTGCAGATCCACTTCAAACCTCCGCCTCCAGCGCTATCGCACCAAGCGTCGCGTCTTCCTGTCACATTCTGTAAACCTTTACCTGCCATTCGCGGTCGAAGTTATCCTGGTCGTCATCAGCTGTGGTCTGGGTCCAGCGACTTGCCAGCCAGGACACACGTCTTGCACCGGGACCTGTGACATTTTTCACCAGCTTTACGAACAAGACACAACGCATCTTCGATCCGTCATTCGACATCTTTGACTTGCTCAGTCCCTGCAACGGCAATCTCTAACTCGAATCACCCCGAGCTAACTTGTACCAGCGTCCCTTTCCTCGATCGACTCTCAAATCTGAAACTCGAATCCGACCATCTAGAAAATGTCCTTTTTTGGCTTCGACACGTCGGGCCACAACCAGGGCGCGCCTGGCTTCTCCCAGGCTCACGACCCGTTTGCCGGACTCTCCGGCCAACAAGACACTAGCGGAGATGCTGTTGACTTTGAAGATACCTATGATGGCTTGGGCGACCAACTCCAGGAGGCCGGCGACGAGCTGAACGATGACACCTTCGGCGGCGATGCTGGCCCGAGCGGCGGCGCGGTCGGCAAAGATTTTGATTTCTTCGGACGAACTGCCCAGGTAGCCAATGCCATTGACGAGGAGCAATTGCTCTACAGCCGCAACCATCCCAATACCCGCTCTGGTCCCGCACCCCCGGTTCAGCCAGCCCAGAGTCAGCAATACTACGGTTACGCCCAACCTGCTCATAGACCCGCGCGCACCGGGTACGAGAAATATGAAATGCAACAGCCTGGAATGGATCTGCAGGTTGACCCAACCCTGTGGGGCACTGCTCCCCAGCAACAGTCGACGCCAGTTCCAGCTCAATCGGGTGCTGGCCCCGCTCCATCTGCTTCGCGCAAGGTCATGAGCTTGGAAGAGGTTGAGGCTGCGATGAGAGCTGAGGCTCAGGCGAAGAAGCAAGCTCAATACAATGCTGCCGCTGCCGCGCAAGTTCCTCACCAGCAGTCTCTTTCGCAGCACCACATTCACGACCAACATCCTGTTCAAAGCGGATTTGATGTGAATGACCCTTACTCGCGCCAGAACCGCATGGAACACCACGTTGCGCCTTCAGCCGATCAACAGCACGCAAACCACGCTCCTCAGTACCCCAGCCACGGCCAACCCATCCAGATCCTCCAGCGACCGCAGTCAAAGTCTCAACAGCCTCACCAGAATGCTCCTCATGCTCCAAGCCCTATGGCTCAACAACGCCATCAGGTTCCGCAGCCAATGCCGCAGCAGATCCAACCCACTCAGATCCTGCAAAACCCTAACCGAATCTCTGGTGATGCTGCTCGTCTTGGAGTGCAGCCTCAATTCCCGACTCGTCCTGCCCACCAATCGCAAGGTTCCATGGGCCAACAGCCCATAATCACCCATCCTGCACAATTGGCCCACCTCTCTGAGGCCGATAGAGCTGCCCATCTGGAGCGGGAGGCGGTCCGAGCCAAGCGCAACCACAAGATCTACCAGCTGTCCCGAGACAACGGCATCATGACACCCCACGACAAGAACTTCATTACTCGCATCCAGCTCCAACAATTAGTTTCAGCCACGGGTAACCCAGCAGACCATGGCACGGATGATGCGCTTGCCGAAGACTTCTACTATCAGGTGCACAACCAGATTCGCGGCGGACAACGTCAAAATCCAAGCCAGCCCTTGAACAACTTCGCTCAAACCTATCTCTATCAGACTGGCAACCGTCAAGGTGGACACCGCGGCCGTCACCGTGCTGGGCCTGAAAATCACATGCAGCGCATGGAGCAGCAGGTACAACGGGCTGTTGAGGCCGCTAAGAATAAGCCCAAGAACTCGCAGCTTGTCATCGAAGGCAGTCTTGGTAAGATCTCATTTAGCAACGCCAAGACTCCCAAGCCTCTTCTCAACATCAAGCGCACGGACAGCAGTGGCGATGCCAACCGCCAGGGCACTCCACAGAAGCAACACAGTGCTGGCTCTGGATACAACCGCAAGACAGTGCTTCAGGATGTTGAAAAGGTCTACGACACACTAATGAAGCTCGAGGATCACGAGCGCAAGATGCCCCCACCAGTGAACGATGAGGGCAACACGGAGCTGATTCAGGCACACGTTGAGTGGAGAGAGGTGAGCCAGAAGCTCAACGAGAAGCTGTGGCGTGAACTCAAGATTCACGAACCTTTGCCTGCTGGCGCTGCCATCCATCCCTTCGTTGCGATGCTTGAAACCGCAAAGGGAAAGAAGATGGTCGCACGGGTCTTCCGACACACTAATCTCGAGCAACGCACCACGATCCTTACCATGATCATTGTGAATCTCGACAAGCTTGATGTTGTCCGTCGTGGCTCTGTCACCGATGGATACATCGACCTTGATGCCAAGCTCCGGGAGGACATCGAGCTCTTCAGTCTGGCCGTGTGCAACACGCTCTTTGTCTTTTTGGGTGAGCTCGGTTTGAACATGGTCACCGGAATTTTGGGTCTCTTCGTCTCGAACGTCAACGTGGACCTCGTTGCCAGGACTCGTGTTGGAGTTAGTTTCTTGACCATGATCCTGAGCCGTGCCGAGATCATGATACAGTCCGCTGGTGGCAGAGATACCATCCGGTCCCAAGATGGTGGTACATGGTGAGTTTACCAAGCTGTTTGACCTTGAGAAGCATGGCTAATGAAAATCATACAGGGAGCAAAACTACTCCAACTTCTTCAACCTCATTGAACCGACTCTCCCACATATTTTCCCTGGTTCTCCTGCCTCTGGCGAGGATGGCTATGTCTGGCAACTTCTTGCTGCTCTCGGTATTGGAGCGAGTGCGGAGCAGCAGCAGCGCCTTGTCGTTGCTGTCAAGGATCGTGTGCTCGGAACTGTCGAAGTGGCAAAGACGCTACCGGTGGACCTGTCACAGCAGCGCCTTGCTAATGTCAACCTGTTCATGCAGGCCATCGGTCTTGATGTGTCACTTCTTGGGTAAACAAAGCCCAGTTCACCAACATTCATCAGGATAAATCAACCTAGCACTTCTGTTGGCATTTGGTGGGTTGATTTCAACCTTTTTGGCGGTACTGAAAGGAAAAAGGCAGCTACTGTAAGCAGTAGCTCAATTTTGTGGGAAACAGCAATTCATCAATGATACTGCGAGTAAAGCACTCAATTGCAGACAATGGCCAAGGATTACGTTTTCTGCCTATGGCGGAATGTAAAACTGCGGCATAGTCAACTATGTGAATCAAGGCGGCACCAAAACCAGATTCGGCGGTTTTGGGGCAACCATAAGACTGGGTTCGGTGCAAGCCTTGCACAGAGTGCGTATCACACGAAAGCGGTTCTGAGACTCGTGAAACTCGCAAAACTCAGTACAGGTGAGCAGAGACAGCGAACTTGCGGAAAGTGTGCCCTTGTTGAGAGGCGTTCACGCACGAAGAATGAAAGGATCAGGACTACTACCACTACTATCTACTATCAGCGACTTTATAGTATCCATCTTACAAATAAATACGTTTCCAGACATTGGCACTTTCAATTTCGATGACCATCTGATGAGACCGCCTCTCTATCCGACTGTTGGGTATTATTATTGTTCATGATATGCCCCACCTGAACGCCCTTCCCATGCATCTCTACGTATAAATATGTTGAAACGTCTCTCGACCACCTCATTATGTCAGATTCATCAAGGCCCTAAACCACAAACGCCAGGCTCAAATCAGTATCCTCTTCTCATCATAAGTCGTTGAAGTTGTTGCTGCTGCTCTCAAGGATGCTTTCCAAAGACGCCGTCCACTAATCAGGATTCGTTCTTTTCGGCTCCTTTGCTTGGGAGTGTTGTTGCACTGCCTCAGATCTCGTCCACTGGTTCAGGATTTGCTCTTCTTGGCTTTTGTTGAGGGGCTCGCCTTCGCGGTGTTATTGGTAGTTGTTGATGATCTCTTACCCCTGGTGGTTGTCGTCGTAGCTGAAGAGCTCGCGGTCGCCTTCGCCTTGCTAGCTGCCTTGCTGGCGCTAGCCACGCCGGCATCAGTAGCCTTACCCTTACCCTTTGACTTGCTCGCAGCAGCAGGAGCAATGCCAGCTATCTCGTCGTCCGAGATCTCCACTTTGAGCCCAGCCTCGGGGTTCTGGATCCCGCTCGTCGTCTCCAGCATGCTCACCTCGCGCCAGCCCGTACTGAGCGCCGCCACCTTGTCAGCCAGCTCGGCAGCCGCGTGCCCACCGGCGCCCTCGGCCTCCTTGCCCTTGGCGGCGTCGTCGAGGTACAGCACCTCCTCGCTCATGGCCCACGCATCGGAGCTCTCGTCGTGCACGTACCGCATCTTGCGCCACGTTTCGGTCTGCACCTTCTTGAGCCGGTCTGCCATCGTCTCCTGCACAAGCTCGTCGTCGCCGCCGTCCTTGGACTGCTTGATTGTCATGTGGATGGCGCGCGCGGCTTCTTTCGTTGGCGCGGAGCCGGCACCGCCGGCGCTGATGCCCCGCGCGTTACGTTCTTGTTCGCTGGCGGCGTCGATGTGATGTGGCTGGGGTCGGAGGTGAATGAGGGATGAGGCCGAGGTGAGGTGAAGGTTCCCTTGAGGAAGAGGAGTTAGCAGGTAAGAAGAGCCTTGGTATGCGATGAGGAGCCGCAAGTCACATACCACCAGCGAAGACTGCTACCATGTAGCCGCTCTCAGCACCAGCATCCGGGGTTTGACCACCTAGCGTCTGGGTGCGCAACACCATATCCCTCCGCAGTGCTTCGGTCCACTCCATGCCATAATCAATCGTGTCCGCGCCCCTCCCACCTCTCGGAGCACGCGCAGGCGGTGCACCAACACCAAACCCACCAGCAAGACCATGACTACCGCCCTTCTTAGCCTCGGTGCTCTTCTGCAAGGCTGTTCCCCAGTTCAATCCCTTGTTGCGATCGTAGGCGGCGCTGTGATCGAGCGGGAAATCGACCTCGAACATGCCGGTGCCCGGCTTGGTGCGCAGCTCGAGCGGGGCGCGATCTTTCTTGGGATCGATCTTGTTGGGGGCTTCCAGAATCGTGAGGTTATGCTGGGCTGATTTGGAGGGCTTCAACAGGATTTGATATGTGGCAACGACGGGGTCGTCATCGTCAGAGGCGGACGAGATGTGACGAGGAGGGTTGGCGGGGAGAGTTTGGCTGCTGTGCGCCGAGAGGGCTGGATCTATGAGCGCCGCGTCAGTATCCATGATAGCTGACCGACGTGATATCTAGATTGTGGTATCAAGTGGACTGTCCAACAGATAGATTGAAATGCAGTTCGTGGAGACAAAGAGAAAGTTTGGGTGTGGCGTCCAAAAAAGCTTTGGAATGCGATGAAGTCCAATGTCTAGGAACTTTTTGACCCCACTATAAGCCTGTACGTAGTACCTTGATGCTGTACCCCGCGCTAGGAATGGCTGACCAGGCCACCCTGGGGGGAAAAAGAGACCAAACTCCCAGCTGGAAACATTCCTTCACACCTCGTTGCTCTCGCATGCTCGTCTGTGCCATGTTGATGAGGCCTTCCTGGTGGTCGATCAATGTGAATCTTGAACTCAAAGCGAGAGGTTGGACCCAACAACGCGAAGCATCGTCAGCATCATCTACGAGGCCGGGCCATCTGCACCATACCTAGATATGCAAGGTACATTCCTATAGACAGACAGACAGCCAGGGCCATGATCCTTCGACATTTGGCAATCTCTCTGCAACTCCCATCCTTTCTACGTAGGTCGTCAAGTAGTAAAATGAGCCTTCTTTGATAAGGATCAGATGACAAAAGACATTGAAATTCATAAGGTCCCGTTTCGCCGCGCTATGCTGCCGTATAAGCTAGTAGTATATACACATATGAAATTCATGAGTACAGACAACTCAAACCATCATCTCCTGGTCGAAAACCTACTCGTTGGTGTCGGCGATCGCGTTGACCTCAACGTGTCGGGGCTCCCTTCCAGCTCATGATGAAAAGTGAGCGTTGCTGTAGGCCCCGCCAGCTCGTGCACCTGTTGCGGCACCAGCTCATTCGGTGGCAGCTCCGCCAGATCTGGCAATGCAGCCTCCTGTCCACGTTTGTATTCTTGTGAAAGCATCACTGAAGATACCTGGGGTGAGATGTGATACTCCTGCTCACGATATACCGGCGCCTCGGGAGCAAAGTGGAAACTCGTCGGTGAGCCCAACGCCGCCTCCTTCTCGGGCGACATGTCGGACATGGACGGCGTCTGCGTGTGCTGAAAATGGGCCAGTTTCGGCGGCAGAGCTGCATCGCCTATCCGTGGAGGCCATTTGAATTCTGTCGTAGCTCTTACAGTCTCCCTCCTCCCCGGAGGCATCGCGGCGAGGTTTCTCCTTGGTGGCATGGTCGACAAATCCCTCCTCTGTGGCATGGCTTCGAGCTCCCGGAACTTCTCTGGCCTGTCATCGTCCAATGACTGCCTCCGCCGCCGTAGACAGCACCACATCACAGCCGATCTGGGCTGACAAAGCGCGCAATAGCAAAGACAAATATCTTTTGGGGGGTTGGATGTGTGGAGAAGGCACCTCCTTCCCGAATGTGCGATTAGAGCGGTCGCAATTGCAGTTGCCGCGGGCACTTGTCGGTGAGGTTGTCGTCGCTAGTATTGCTGTTGAAGCTGTAGGGAGCAAGTCAATCCAAAGATTCACGCATCCACTAAGTAGCCGCAAAGGTCACATCAGATCTTGTTACAAAGCTTACATGACAAATCACCTCACTTATTACGCACCAGTAGCAGAATGGAGGGTCTTTAGACCCGCGTCTCTGCCTGGCGCACAGTGAGCGTCGAACACGCGTGTCGCACTGGGTCCCTTGTGCAGCGTAGGTCGCCTTAAAACGGCCCGAGGTGATAATGAAGCTAAAGTGCAAGCTTAAATCGGGAGTCGGTACGGGGAATTGGTATAGCTCGTGAGCGCACCGGCGTCGCCACAACTACTGTGAATTCAGTGTCGCACAATGGTCGGATAGTTTTGTCGCTGCACAGGTTTGAGTGGTCTCGAGGAAGGGCTGGATTTCGCTATTGGGAATAACGAAAGAGGAGAAAGATGAGATTGGACCTTAGCATGGAGCGATCGGGCGGCTAAGCTGATGGCAGTAGGGTGTCAGTGGAGAGGAGTGACCAGGACCCTTGAAAAGGTGGGATGGGCACGCCTTGGCCCCCCGGGGGCCCAACTGGGGAAGGACAATGATGAACCCTGCGGAAGGGCTGCAGTGAAGAGCGCGTGATCAACGGCATCTACCGAGGGGGCTTCCTTGCGAAGGAAGGATGTCGACTACCACGTTGTGAGGGAGACCTCATCTGCAAGGGGGAGGGACACAGGCAATGAGGTACGACCGAGAGTGATAAGGCAGACGCTTGCCTCTCTCATCCCTTCTCATGGGCGAAGCGAGCTGAGATGATCGTCACGAGCCATGGCCACCATCTATTGCGTGGGATATCAATTTCGACACAGGGCTGAAGTCCAGATGCGGTCTCAGTGGCACTGAGAGTGGATATGGTCCGGATCCTTTGGACTCGCTTGGCTTCGAGTCTCTCCGGACGCCGGTGGGGGCAATAGCTAGCTAGCTATCCAACTTCACAAGCTGAAAGCAGGCTGTCTGGGACCATTTGGCATTGCAACAACTGGCAACACTCGTCATTTTCCCGGCGGTCCAGGCATCGGGATGCACAACCGAAAGACGACATGCAATCATCAGCGTGGTCCGCTTCTCCTAGCCCCGTGGGGGCCATTTTACTTTCTTGTAATGCACTCCTGCGTTCCTGGCCAAAACGTCCCCCGCAAGGCTCATGCGTCCCTAGAATCCTTCAGGGCTCGCAGTCAGAATTCAAAAAAATTATTGGTGGATGACACTGGACAGCCAGAATGCGGCACAGCAAACCCCATTTACTTGTGGCAGTCGGCCATCCAATCACCTCGCCAGCATGCGCGAAACGCAATTCAATTCTGGCAGGTGAACCTTTGTAGCTTGCATGAAATGACGATGATTCCTCTTCCTTTGACCTCACATATACAACACTTGCATTTTTTTTGGGGGGGGGGGGGGGGTTCCTTTCAAAGCTGCTGGACTACCACACCTGTCCAGAGTTTGCTGCTTCAAAATGGAGGATTCAAGCCTTTAATGTAACCATTGCCGAATGAGAAGAGCTCCACAGCCTCCGCATCCCGGCACGGCACGGACCCGGACGATTCTCGGCCCTCTTAATGACAAGGCTGGCTTACTATCATCGGCCGCCATTAACCCACAGTTGCCCAATGTGGCTACTTGTCTGTCCAAGAATGTTACTTCCACACAATGTGTATGTATCAGTATACTAGTATTTGTATTGCGCTGACATGTAGCTTGAATCCCAGTGGGATGTAGCTAAACCTCAAAAAACAAGATGCACACGGCTACCCAACCAAAATCTTCCGTGTTAATGGCGCTGCCCATCTTTGTGAAAGCAAGAAGTCTGTTGGTCCTGTCTGTTGCTCTGTGCAAATAGACAGAGCCAACGAGACGAGCAAGCCAACGAAGCATGGAATCTGTTGGCCGTGGTAATCCTGCGGCAGAGAAGTGCCTGTGTACTACGGAAAATTCGCATTCGTAGAAAGAGTCGCTAAAACCACTAATACCACATGATTGCAACGCGAACCCATCAGAATTGGACCGTGAATTCAGCGTAATAGCATGCTCTAAATGGCGACCCTCTTGAATAGAAGCTCCTTGCCAGGATGTGGTATATTCTAAAACGGCAGATGAATATTAGCAATGCTCTGTAAGAAAGCGTTCCCCATACAGCATATGAAAAAAGATGCAGCTTACATGCTCGTTCCTCAGGATGTTGGGAATTCTCTCCATCGAGCCATCGACGTTTTTGAAATCATAATCCAAGATGGCTCGCCCTATAATCATCTTGATCTCATTGGCAGCGAAGAACCGCCCAGGACACGCATGGCGGCCATAACCAAAAGTCAGCGACGTTGCTGACACCGAAACCATCTGATTTGCGGCGTCAACGCTGGCCTTTTGCATGCCCTGGAGCTCCTGCTCTTCACGCAGTCGATACCACCGGAGCGGATCAAATTCATGCCCGTTGGGAACTACCTCAGGATCTTGCATGAAGTTGTACGAGGCAACCTCCATGACACAGCCCGCTGGTAAAACTTGCCCGTTGGAGAGGACAACGGTCTCGTGCACTTTACGTTGGAAGGAACCTATACAAGAAGAAAAAGGGGGAACAAAATTAGCGCCATTCTAGTGCAAAAAGTGGTCCAAAAATCGACGTACCCCAACTGAGAGGATAACACCTCATAACTTCACGCATGAAACTGTCGAGCTTCTTCATCCTCTGTAGCGCGATTGTTGTAAAGGTTCCGTATTCCTTCAGGACGGCGCGAACTTCCTCGCGGAGCTCAGTGATCATCTCGGGCATCACAGCCAGGCAGTAAAATGCGTTAGTTGTGCTCATCGTCGTCGTGTGGATGGCCGCAAAGGTCAGACCCATCTGGATTTCGGTGAGCTCTTGGTCACTCTGCTGGCCGTACTTTTTCTGGCCGTCATCTAGAACCCATTGCATGATATCGTCCGGTCGCTGATAGTCAGGGTCCTCCTTCATGGCCTTCTTGCGCGCCTCAATCAGTGGCTTGACAAAGTCGTAGCCTCGTTGTTCTCGGGCCCTGAGCTCTTTAACCTCCGGAAGACTGGTGGCCTTAGCCTTGCGCTCAGATTCTTTCAGGTCAGTGATGGCGATCACGGCGTTCATAACCTGGTTCGCGTAATTGATGGCCATGTCGATGTACTCTTCGGTCCGGCAGAGCTCAGGACCGACAAAGATGCGACCAGAGACTTTGGCAACGATGCGAAGCAGGTGCTTGTTCAGCATTACCGGAGTCCAGTCTTTGCACGGCGGAAGCTCCTCCTGGAAGGCAGTATCGACTTCTTCGGCGATGGTGGGGTTCAGGCGAGCTGTCGTGAATGTTAGTCTCCATCCCGCTTCTTCAACGGAAAATACACGGTAGTTAACATACTAAGACCAGGAGTCAGATCCCTCTGGACAACGTGAGGGATGATTTGCCTCCTTGCCTCGGCTTTCGTATATTCCGGGTGCATCATCTGACGACCATTAGTTTTATTATTATTGACGTCCAACATGCTTGGGGATGACTTTACCTCGTCGATGGCTCCGGCAAAGTCAAGAACATGGTCGGGTAAGTTCCTCAATTCAGGCAGGAATTTGGGGTCGACCATAACGACGGGGCTGGCTAATAAGTGCATAGAGATGGTTAGCTATACAGACAGTGAATGAATGCCATCACTGGGAAATCTGTGCCTTACGTCTAGGGACTGGTAGTCGGCATAGCCCCATGCTTTTCTTGAGAATTACATATGCCTTGCCGTACATCGACTGGGCACCACTCAGGAATGCCTCTTTCCGTTTGCCATCGTCGCGGATCTCACTGCCCACAAGTGGAATTTTGGACAAAGCATCTTGCTTGAAGAAATTTTGGAAGACCCACGTTCCCCCCAAAACCAGGACTGTCATCAAGAAGAACGGCCATTGTGTGACCAGCTTCTCTCCTGCTACCGAGACGAATTCCGCGATCGCCATTGTGGTAGGCTGCAACCGTGGTGGGTTGGGATTTTTATTGTTTTGATCAGCACAAATCAGAAATAAATGATCGACGAATAGGAGTTTGCCAGACAGTAGGAATCGCTAGGTGCAAAATGACAACTGAAAGCAGCCAGTCAAATAAGCTTATATGTTGGATCGGAGAACAAGAGGCATCTCGACGCTGTACATCCTGGGATGCAAACTTGGAATATATAAAACAAATACTTTCAGGAGCCGGCCTCTTAAAGTGGCCCGTGACTAGGACAGCGTGTATCGGCATTACAAAAGGAGTCAAAACGTCAAACGCCTAGTTTTCCATTGGTCCCCCCATTGAGGGCGACTAGTCGGGACTAGACGTAAACACACCCGAAATTCGACTACACACCGTCATTTCGCCCTTGCCACGCTGCGTCACATCAAGTCTGCGATCCGGGCGGGGCCAGCACAGTTTTTTGCTGCAACCCGCCAAGGATCTCTCTATGCCTGCGTCCAGGGCATCAAGTTTGTGGGGGGGTTGTTTGTCTCAGGGTTCCATGAAGCAAGTCCCGCATCGCGTATTCGGACAGTATTCGTAAACGTATCCGGCGTTAACGTATCCGGGCTGATCGCGGACTGGTTGGGTCCAGGCCCAGCACCGCGGCGTCGGAGAGCCATTCCCCACGGACATATCTGCCGATCACGATATCTCCAAACTACCTATTCGAACTCGTCAGGGGCAGGCAACACAAAGATAAAGTATTGTAACGCGAATCCTAGGAAACCTTCGAATCAAACCCAACATGCAAGCGCACAGCAGAGAAAGGAGTTTCCTCTATAGGCAAGTCCTCGCACGGACTTACAACCCCGATTGAATCCAAGAAATACCAGCACAGGACTCTCCTTCGCCTGTGTATTTTGAAGACTCAACCTGTTTTACAAACAAAGTCTGAGTTGTGCGGTGAAGCGAAGCAGAACGATGACCACCCCATGCGCTAAAGATTGTTGTACAACAGTCACCTGTCCACTTACCTGGAACTGTGGATGCAGGATTTCTATGTTATTGAAGCGACGTTGTGCACTCGCCCACTCCATTTTCATGACATTCCAATAGCTAGCTACTTAGGTAGCCACAACTCCGTGTATGTACTTGTACGTACGTAGCAGCGGCCAGTACAACGTTCCAGCCAAGCCTGATAGACTAAATCTACACGTGAAGCCTTGGTATCTTGCCACCAAGTTGGCTTCTTGCTTCAAGGACTTGATGTCCAAATTTGAGGGGTTTGAAAAATTTTAGATATTGACCTGAGATGTCGTCCTTCGGTTGCTCTGTCGAAAACCCCGAATCGGTCATATGTTGCGTAGAATTTTGTTCCTCTGAGAAGATTGAAGAAGAAAAAAAGGGAAAAGAAAAAAAGAGAAAGGAAAAAAACCCTATACTGCAGCATCAAAAGTGATATAATAGATCGAAGGTACATTGGAAGGGCTACCTATCAGCGAAGAGAGGTTATTCTCCAAAACGAACCACCACAAGTTCCCCAACCATGTATGTGCTCGGACGTGTTCGTCCAGGTTCATTCAGAAGTAAACATCGCAGTCAATCAATGATAGCCTTCTCCCAGGCCCCTGGATTCCGAGACCGATGTCTTGCCCTCAAGTTTATTACCAAGCTTGCTCTGCAGTAGATACATAGCGGTGGCCTTGTTGATCACCTTTCGGAGTATCTCGCTTCGAACCACAGATCTCGAATGATGAATACGACCCTGCAGATCCGATCTGTCTCCAACGTTCCCCAGTTGCGTCGCGATGGATTTCAGCTTTTGTTCCAAAAAAAAAGGAGGCCAAGTGAGAACATGCTTTTTGCCTATATTACCGTGACTTTGATAGAAACCCGATCCTCGCAAGGTTTCAGTCAACCATATTTCCCCTTCCAATAGCATTGTGAAGCGAGGCTCTTGTTTAGATACATGTAACATCTTGGTCCAGCCACACCGTCAGCCTCTGCTAGTAGGGGAGCCTCGTCTCCCGAAGTCCTTTCTCTCTTCGACCTCGCTTGGTAGAGAGCTGAGTAGACTAGGTTGCTCGCAAAATTGACTTTGGAAACCGCTCAGCCAATAATTCATCTGCGCCACGTCACCTTGTAGCTTTGCCAGATCCTTGCAATTGGGGGTTCAGAAGAGTCCTGGGCACCATTGTCACGTCTAATGTCTCATATACTTTGCAAGTCAAGCAGCCTTACACCTCACCCTCGGGTCTTTGTTCAAGGATAGACTCGTTACTGACGTATCTTGTTCTTCCAGGCTCATCAGCTTCTGTCCCATCGATCAGCGGGGCGCGTTATGGACCTTGGATCTCGAGTAATTGGCGACTGCTTCTTGTTCTCCCCGTCCTGTGAGTCAGCCGCAGACGGGAATTTCCGTTCAGTTGCTGGCCTCTTTGCTCGCGTTTTCTGTCTGTTACGTGTAACGTTGGGAATGTTGGGACATGCATAGGTGACTAGTCACGGCTCGCAGATTGAAATTCTGCCAAGTACCTCTTCGTCCCAGAGAGAACTTCGTTAGCGATCTTCATAGAATCGATGTCATTTCGAGGCTTTTTTCGGTCTCAGTAATCACTTGGTCGTCTCGTTGGCAGTTGAGCGTCCCTGTGCAAGCGTGGCGTGGCAAGGCGCTGCTCTAATACTGAATCCTTCGCTATTGCTTTGCCACTTTGCATCCCTCGACGTGAAAAGCCGTCATTTTCTTTATCGCGCCAATTCTTGGTGAAAGTCAAGCTCCGCTATTCATTCAAAGAGACTTTTCGAGCCCGAGAGGGTTTGTGGAGAAGGCGGGAACACTCCCCACGATCAATGATGCCTGCGGCCCATCCTGAGTGTGTCGTTCCAAAAAGGGGTGCCGTCCGCATTGGAGGAGGAAGTTTAATTGCAGGGCTGAAGCTGGTTGAGAGCTCGCTTTCGGAGTGAAAGCGAGCTCTTGAAAGCCCTTTAGGTACTCGCACAGGTGAAATGATAAGCTCTGGATGATCAATGAATGTAGATGCGAGGACGACTCTCGTTCCGTTGCCAAGCACCTGAGAAGTGCGCGCTCAGAGGAATGCAAACAACCACTGCCCTCAACACGTTTTCCTCGTCTCCTTTTCACATCCCTATTTCTCTGACTCAATATCTCATTGATCTTGAATCGCGACTCCTCGTTCGCAGACTTCTAGACAGGCGTTGCCCTCTGGAGTGGCCTTGGAATGGTGCATTGAATTCATTTCCGAGTCGACTCTGTGCAGTGAGAGGTTGCTCCTATTTCTAGGACAGTCGTGCAATTCTTCTGCATCATGATACATCTTTTCATATGGATTTGGAAAGTTAAAGACTACAGAGTCGTCTTATCTTCACCGCGGATATCTCATGAAGAGACATCCATCCGCTCGGACTTGTCAACATGCGCTATGCTCTGAACCAAACTTGGCACTCATTCCTTCTCATAGACTTATGTCGTCCCTAGCACATAGTGAATTTGAAAGTGATTGATAGTTTGAACCACCAAGACCGATCAATTCATAGCCTTTGAGTCATTTTCCTCTGTTATACCCAATGTTGAGAGAATCCTTGCTCTATGTTTTTCGAGCTCCTCTTCCTCTCCAGCAAGCATCTCAGCTAGCTGATTCTCGCCAGCTATTTCGGCGACATGAGAAGGGCTGCTCGAACCGATCGACCACAACTTCAAAGAAGACTTCTCAATCTTTGTCTTAGGTGCATGCGATAGAGGCTGGCCTGGACATTGGGTAAGAGGAAGGACAGCGCTTCGATCGTCGGTCTCACCGCACCCACTTTCGGTCCAATCTCTTGAAGTATCGTCCGCATCAGGCGTCCAACTACCCGCACAGGTCGCCACAACAGATCCACTGTAGTGAAGGCCCACGCTGCCCAAGGCCGGCGACGCAATCCCTTGCGCTCCGGCCGCACCGTCTGTGGCCGAGAAGTCCCAGGATGGCCATTGACAGCCTTCTGTGTTGCCGACTCCCTCCCAGACTTTGACAGTCCCGTCCATGGCACCGGCCCAGACCTCGAAACCACCAACACTTTGCAGGCCGTTGAAAACATCGCAGCTCATCCGCTGGTGGGTACGAGCGTCCCGCCCAGCGAGAAACCCCAGCACCCTGTTTGCTCCACGGACGTCGTAAACAAGCATACCAGTCGACTGGCGCTCATTGACGACGAGGTATCGGCCACATGGCGACCACGCAGTCTGATTGATCCCAGCGCCGCCGATCCCTTTTATCGGTAGAACAGCGCCCTTGGTAGACGTCCGCTTGGTGAGAGTAGAAGACAGTCCCGCACTGGTAGGAGTATCGGTATGCACAACACCCTCAGCCGCCTCTTGGATGTTCCAAACCGCGGCGCACTCTCCTGAACGGGCAATGTCGTACAGTCCAACCCACCGCGTCCACGTTCCTGCTGCGATTAGCCCCGTAGCTTCTTGGTCGGCTGTAGGTTGCGTGCTCAGTGCGGACACGGTGCCGCGCATGCCGATGCCGTTGCCTTTCCTGATGTGACGCCTGGAAGGGATGGTAGGCACCAGAGCTGAGGGCCCGTCGCCGTTGCGGGTGATATCGAATTGTGCGATGAGGTCCCTGGTGCCAACGTAGAAGTGCGTGCCGGGCTTGGGCCACACAAGGGAGTGGACTGGATAGTAATTTTCGGTGGTGGGAGAGGCGAAATGGTAGGATGCTATAGGGGGTCCGTATGGCATTCCACCCTGGGAGGGGGCATCTCCATCTTCTGGGAATGTCCTGTCAGGTGGGAAGAGCTGGTAGAGCTGGATTGGGTGATCATGGCTGGCAACTAGTAGGTGATCTGTATTTGGAATACGAATGTCGTAGTAAGGGGCTGTTGCAACAACGTTTGTCGGCGTTGCAAGCTGGAGAGTTCGATAAGGCCGGAGATTGAGAGGCTGATCCCTCGGTTCGAGTAGATTCTCTGGGACAAGAAAACTGCAAATTTTATTGTCATATGAAGCAGTGATTATGGTTGTGCCGTCGTTGGTCCTTTGCGTTTTGTAAGCATCAAATTCGAGTAAGTCTTGGAAGACAAGTGACTTACCAATGGGCGCTTTTGTAGAAGTACGCTTTGGTCTCACCATTATCGCAAGACTCAAAGGAGTCCGAGGTTTCATTACTTGAATCGGAAGCTGAAGACGTGGATACGCATGAGTTCGAGCTGGTCGAATCCGCAGTGCTCGGTCTACTGTCTGGAGATGAATGTGAAGACTCTGGTGCGCAGGGCCTTGTATCCTCGCCATATACGCTGACGGCCAAAAGGCTCAGCTCCGGCCTTTTTTGTGCCATGAATGATCCCACTTCAGGTGAGTCTACTCTCGGCTCTGGAGCCTATAATTCATTTTCTTCGCGCCATCGTTAATGGAAGTCGAGGGTCGCATCAATTTCTGCATTCGTGATCACGATGGACGTTGACAAAGGCAAGGCACAGCATCAGAAGGAACAGCTGCCAACCCTTGCAAACGACAGGGATTAACTCAGAGGGAGGTCCCCAGCGCCGGCTATTGCCGTAAAACAAGGCTTGAATTTCTGGGTACCCCTGTGCGATGCAAGTGCGACCCACCCACTGATGCATTGAGGTCAGTGGCAACCCCCTGCTCAACCCATGATTACAGTACCACGTCCACCCATCGTGACCTCATTACCGCGTTTGCAACAATGGTTCGAAACGATCCGACTTTGTGAAATCGCTCAGTTCGCCTTCTCATCCTCCAAGATACGTCTTAGGTGCACATGCGACTGTCTTTCTCCACCTCGATTTCCTCCTCCCGACATCCTTTGTTACTTGCTTCGCCCTACATGTAACACAGCGCGGCGACCCGAGGTTCCTAGCTTCTGACTCGACCTCCAACCCTGTACTCACCGCGTCTTTACCACAATCAGCTCTGCATGCTCTGCCAGCACAACATTCCCATCCACGAGGGTTTGCAATAACATCTGATGAGCACCATAAGACCAGCGTATCTTTAATTATACGGACCATCGCCTTAGCCTGGTGTGACACCAAGCAAGATCGTCGCGATGGACACACCCAAGGACCAATGCGCCGACCTGCGCGATCCCGGCTTCGTGAACCTTGTGGTTTCCATGTATGCATGCCATCGCATACGACAATCGAAAGGGCCGTCTCGCTAATGAAGTCAACAGCATAATAGTCATTGGCATGCTAATATCCTACATGCCTCAACACTACCGCATCATCGTCCGTGGCACCTCTGAAGGTATCTCCCCGTACTTCGTCCTCCTCGGCACCACATCCGCAACTGCCGGGTTTGCCAACATCCTCACCCTGCCCAAGAGCATTCAAGATGCTGGATGTTGCAAAGAGTTGGACACCTTCGAGTGCATGGCAGGTGTGCTGGGAATCGTACAACTCGGCGTGCAATGGGTTTGCTTCGCCTTTGTGTCAGTCGCATCACGTCTGATGGTCGTTATGCGCGCACGCTAAATTTGAGGCAGATTTGTACTCTTCCTGGTCTTTTTTCGCTATACGAACGCGAATGTTTCCGAGGAGGAGCTTGAAATGGCACCAGAGGAGCCTAGGTGGCAGACCGCGGTCATGGTCGCTACTGTCGTCCTCGTCCATATCTTGGTCACCGTTGTGGTCAGCGCCATTATCGTCTTGATCTTCCCCTCCCAGCTCAACGGCTGGGCTGTCTTCAATGGCATCCTGGCCGCCGGCCTTGCAGCTGTCCAGTACATCCCACAGATCTTCATGACCTACCATCTTAAGCATGTCGGTAGCTTGAGCGTCCCCATGATGTGCATTCAGACTCCAGGAGGATTCCTATTCGCGGCTAGTCTCGCTGTCAGACTCGGATGGGCTGGGTGGAGCACATGGGGCATCTTCCTATTGACGGGCATCATGCAAGGCATTCTGCTCGGTATGGCGCTATACTATATTCTGATTGGCACTGATACGGCAGACGGCCCCAGAAGACCCCCCATGCCTCGCTCACTCTCGCGCGTCTATGCTAATGGACTGGACGAGAACACCCCGACGAGATACACAGGGCATCCGGAGCATTACGCCATCTCGCAAGATCAGCTGGGCGATATACTGGATCGTCAAGAAAGTGATGCTGCAGCTGAGACCCAGCCTCTTCTCCGCCCGGGGGGCATCGGAACCCGCAGACGTGATGAGGATTAAAGCTATCAAGGCCGTCTCAGCTACTGGTTTCTCTAAAGGGGTCATTTCAAATATCCCAGCCGGTTCGATATTTTGTCGAAGTTGGACGATGTCGACTTTACCTTCAGAACAGATTCTTCAGCCTTATCGGATGAATTTACCACATGGGCCACCATAACATGTCATGCTACGACGTTTTCTCCCAGAGGACAGTTCCTATAGGGCGGCGAAGTCGCATGAGTGCATGATTTCAGTCTCAGGTTCAGGGTGGTGTCCAATTCTGTAGCTGCAATGCCTTGCAAAGTCGGTATGACATTGGACATGACCTGAAGCACGTACAATCGTCGCAGATTTTTTTGGGACCTTTGTGTGCTTTTAGCTTGATGCACTACATTCATATGGCTCGCAGTTTCCGCATAACAAAGCCCCTCATACAAGATTTTGTTGTGACAGGTACGTAAAATAGGACGCATGTGGCTTGCGCCACTCAAATGCTCAAACCTGTCTTATGGACAATGAATACATGAGTTGGCAGCTTGAAAACCAATTGATATGTAGCAATGGTATATCACTGCACCAAGGACATGCATCCACCAAAGATATGGACTATGATGTAGCGAATGTGTCATAATGTTGAAGTTTCTCGTAGCGTTGATTTATCAAGAAGGACTCTTGAACAAGTCGATTGCAGCTTTTTCAAAGACGATGAAATGAGGGACCAGTCCAAGCACCCTACATGTCTGGCTGAAATCCCACCGGATCTTGAAATAGACAATTTACGATACTTCGCGGCTACTAATTCACTGAGCCGCGCTCCTTGAAATATTATATGATTGATGTGAATATCTGGTCCGACTTGCAAAAGATGTTGTGAGTAATGGAGACTCGACTGGAACACCCAACTCGGGATGTGGGCGTAACGTACCTACACACTCGACAGTACTTGTATGGTACAGAGGTGTCAGCATTTGTTTTCAACAAAGTGCAGGTAGTGATCGAGGCCGTAAGCTACTATACATCGTCGACTGACCACTGTGGACCAGATGTCGACTTTTGTTTGTGCCCTTGAGACTGATTTACTAGAACGGTTTTTATCTGGGCGCAACACTGGAGCACCAAGCAATCTCGATACTGATCCCAAGCTCACACTGCATGCAAATCATAACAGCAGTATAATATCATCGGATTAATAGATCATGTTGTACAACAGACTGCAGAGAACGCAATGCCATACCTTCAACTGTGCCATCTCACAAGGGTCATTGAGGGTCGAGCCAATCATCTTACATGGATTTATTCCAAAAATTCGTATGCCTGCAAGCACATGCATTTATATAGAATGGAAGCTGATTGGAATCAACACCACCTAACTCAACGTGCTTTCCCGCTATATAATCTACCAGGACCTCAGGCAAGTATTAACTGTTCCCATCGACTCTGAGGCTGAGAATGGTGGGTACTTGCAACTGGGGAGGCATAGGTACTTTAGGTCAGATAGATGAGCACAATATTTGTTTCATGCAACACAATCAGATTTGCTATACATCTGAGAAAGACGGGAACAGCTCCCACATTTCATCATACTCGGTAACCAAGAACAGATCACACAACTCCATTGAATGTAAAGGTCGTCAAGCAATTGTTCAAACATGCAAAATAGCACGGCTCTCTACTCTTGCGTCCAAAATCGACCCTAACCCTCTTAGACTCATACTGCGTCATCGAACCTCGTGCTCGGTGCGCTTATCTACTCGGGCGAGTGACTTAGGCACTGTCTACGAAAGTACCTGATGCCACATGTGTCATTGTTATCCATCATCGACCGGATCTCTCTTGCAGGCCATTCGTCTCATCGGAGAGTCCTCTGGGCTTTCAAGATTTTGGAAATTGGCAGTTGGAAGCCCCTCACCAAGACTTAGATTCCTCGTTCCTCAACGCCACCACGCCAAGCTCGACCCTCCATTCCTCCCACCATGGCGATAGGGAAGTACAGCGCCGTGCCGCCCCCTCCGGAACCTTCAGCCCACCACCCTCCTCCAGCGCCGACACCGACCGCCCCTCAGAACATTCCAAGCCACTCCCACTCGGCTTCTGGCACAATTGACATTGAAGCATGGACCATTCAAGCCTTACAGTCGCTCTCCGTCTCTCCGGACTCCCGCGGCACCGGCGGGCAGCCTCTTGCCATTCCCCTTGACGACCACGGCCGTGCGAGAGGGGTGACCATCGCGCTGAATGACGAGCAAGCTGCGGAGGCGGGCATTGGCCCCGCACGACGTATGCCGCTGCGTCGTGATTCATTGAAGAGGCGCGAGGCGCTGCTCAAGGGCAAGGAGGGTAGTCGGCAGCGGCGGCGTTGGGATATGGGTTAGCCTTTCTCTCTCTCTTTTGGCTCTGCTTATCATTGCAGGGTATGAGATCTCTCTCTCTCTCTCTAGTTGATGGCTAATACCGCGGCTCCTTGCAGCGCGTCTGACGGACGTCCCCCACGTTGAACCTCCACAGCCCAGTGACTGGGAGCCGAGGCCGGTGTACCCGATTCACCATATTCCATACCATATCGCGCAATACTGGGACCATGGGTTGAGAGAGCAGGTCGAAGCTAAGAGCAACGTTGCGCGAAAGAGGAAGACCTCGGGTGAGGGCAAGGGAAGGGTTCCCCGGGATCTGCGCGAGACGATCAAGAAGACGCCTGGAGTGAAAGGATGGGTGCGCACTCTTGAGGGCCCGGTCCGACAGTTCCTGATTGAACAAGGGGAGGCGCAGGAGCCGAAGGACGAGTCCGACTTCTCAGATGAAGAGATTGTGTTCGTTGGTAGGAAAGTCGCTCCGCGGGATGGGTGGAAGAAGGCCCACCGGGAGGTGCATGACCACACTGTTGACCGTGGGATGATATACGACTCATTGGAAGATGACGAGAGTAGTGCTTTCAAGTATGTGCTTCCTATTCTTAATCGATATGCTCGGCCGTTGCACTTGCGGCTTACTGACGATTGAACAGGCGATTCCTCACACACTCGATTTCCAGCTACTATGGTTTAGAGTCCCGTTCAGTAAACATGGGAACTCCATCCCGACGGTGCGTCTACATCGGCATTAGAGCGGTGGATCTGAAGAAGGGCTCTCAGATATACACGGATCTCCCAAGGCCGCTTTGGGAGCTATTTTAAGCCTCGGTCGCCGTAAGCCTAGGTCCACACTTGTGAGGGGTGCTGGACATTGGCCCTTTAGATGGCATAGAGATTACATAGATACTACATGCTTGGCGCAGTTGGTCTTTACCTGATGTGGTACAACGTAGAATATCACGCCTCCTCGTTGTGTTGGCTTGTGATAAGACTTCATATGCAAATTGGTATCTCACTATTTTCCTTCGTTATGCCCTTGCCTTAGGCGCCAACGGCCTTGAGGATATCCTCACCAATCTTGTGCGCACTAGACGGGTTCTGCCCGGTGAGCACATTGCCATCCACGACCGTCTTCTCGCCCCAAGGCTCGGCCGCCTTGACGTACTTGCCGCCCGCCTCCTTCAGCTTATCCTCCAGCATGAAGGGCATCAGTGCGCTCAGCTGCACCTGGTCCTCCTCCACATTGCTGAAGCCCGTGACCTCCTTGCCCTCGAGCAGGTGCTTGCCATTGCTCAGCTTCACATTCACAAATGCGGCAGGCCCGTGGCATACGGCGGCCACGGGCTTGCCCTTCTCGGCGAACGAGGCGATGAGCTTCTGCGAAGTGGTGTCGTTGGCGAGGTCGCTAGTAAAAGAGGGTTTGTCAGTACATGGCAAAGCTCATCTGAATAATAATCGTCCACAGACGCGGGAAAACCAATGACAAAAGTTCAGGGTGAAACTTACAACATAGGTCCGTGACCGCCCGGGTAGAAGATGGCATCGTAGGAGTCAGCGGCGGAGGCGAACTCAGAGAGTGGCCTGGTGGTCTCCCAGAGGTTCTTGTGGTTCTTGAGGAAAGCTTGGCTGGAGGCATCCTCCTTGAACATCTCCACGGAGGCGGGGTCCAGGGGCGCAAGTCCGCCCTTGGGGGAGGCGAAGGTGAGCTCTGCGCCAGCCTTGACGAAGACGTCGTAGGGGTGTGCGAGCTCGGGCTGTATGTAGGAGTTAGACCTTTGCGTACTTACTCTGCGTGTGCATTGAAGGCATAAAGGTAGCTTACCAGGTACCAACCAGTGGGCTTTCCCGAGGACCCAAGCTGGTCGTGGGAGGTGAGGACGATGAGGATCTTGGGGGCCATAGTGATCAATGTGAGAATTCAGGACTATTGGTCAGAATTGATGGTGGCTTGTTGTAGGCGGTCCTGTTACGAGAGAGTTTGGTATAGGTATTTTAGCAGAGAGGGAGAGAGAAAGAGAGAAGATTAAGGTAGTGGGGGTTGCATTACTGGTTCTTGGGTTGGTACTGTCTGGTCTATATACTACCTATGCTATCTATTTTGGCGTTGATCAACCCCACTATGCAAACCTGCTAAGTTTTTTGTGATCCTCACCCCGTCTTTCCTGTTTCCGAGATTGGAAAGCATCCGCTTGTACCGGACAGACTATGTTACGATGCAAGCAAGGTTCGTCCTCGCGAAGCTGAGAAACCATACCATAGCAACAAGTAGCTCTTGGTGGCATGATGCCCCACTGACGTAACAGTATCCTCGGCTTCTCCCGTGCCTGGGAAGAGGTACCTAGCTTTTAAGCTTCTGGATGGTTCCGGATTTGTAAAGCAGTCTTTTTCTTTCTCAGGCCTTACACGTCTCGGCGGGCTGGGGGAGGGAGGGGTGACTAATCAGAGGATCGAGGCCCGTCATACAGAGGCAATGTCACTCATGTACGGAGAATACCAAAGAAAATATTCAAAATTTGTACATGTCCTGCTCGCATTAGGAATATTGACTTTGATTGAATCCTCCGAGTTCCTGAGCATTTACTCGACATACGCATCAAGCAATAGAGAGACCTCTCAAGTCTAGAAAACGCGCACAACAACACCTCATCAACCTCTCATTGCTTACCCAGGTTATCGTAGTCCCCCACGACCTGCCAGCCAGGCTTTCACGGGGTGCCGTCTAGACTAGTTTCGATATGTTAATCCAGCGCTGCTCGGCCACTTTACACCTCCATGCGGGTAGAGGGCCACAAGAAAAATCTGCAAAAATCTGAAGTCTTGTCGTACTAGCATGAAGGGCACTAAGGCTGTACAAGGGGGTGCCACAGCAATGCTTCGGAAAGTACCTACCCAGAGTTGGCGGCAGAAAATGGTTGTTGATCTTACCTCAACCAAGGTAGAAGCGTGTTTAGTTGATGAACGGCCAAGTTTCCTGACCAGCAAACTCGAGTCAGTGCTATCAAAGCCTCATACGTAGTCAGCGTGGATTTCATCAAGATAGTCGGTCACAACCTCGGAACATAGTACAAGCTGGCATTAAAGTGGAGCAATCGGTGAGACCGAGGCTTAGAGAACCCCAGCTTTTCTATCCCCGCGGCTGCATCAGAGGGACACTACTCTTTGTTTTGTCTTCACGTGAGGTTTGGTGGCCGATTCTTAGCCTCGTTGGCTTTTTTTATCGTGTGATATCTGTAGTCTTCGAACTGTTGAACGATAACCAACGTGGTGAAATGGTCCGCTTCCTGATCTTCAAGCTCAAAAGCAGCTCGCGAGATCAATCTTGCAGGCGAGCGAAACCTGCACGTGAAGTGTTGCATCCGCAAGCGTTTGCTCAACGTGGAATCCCCACTATGCGCAGACTATGATTTGAAATCGTGACCAACGCTGCCACTTCGAAGATTATCGTACCTTTGGGGGTCGTCCGCCATGAAAACCACTGTGGTAGCATTCCCTGGGACGCTCTGCTCCCCAGAGGTCTTCAAGCCTACAGCAGAAGCCCTTACCAGCACCTGTGATTTTCGTTCAGTGTCATGGATGCGCGAGCCCGAGGGCTACACGCCTGACGCTCTCAGAACATGGTCCATTGAAGAGATTGCTCGACGAGAAGCTCACGACATCAAGCAGCCCGTCGTGTTACTCGGCCACTCGACCGGCGGCGCCATAGCAGCCTACCTCGCAGCTGAGAATCCAGACTTGGTCCGTGGACTCATCCTGGTGAATACAGGCGCGCATATGCGCCGACACGGCGACGTGAATAAGATCATTCAGGCCGTCCAGAATGGACACGTCGATGACATCCGAGCCGCCGTCGTTACGCGCTCGTTTGCGAGCCTGCCCCCGGATGAGGCGCTGGCGGACTTCAGGAGATATGCGGCGTCTGTCTCCCCACAGGCCGTGCTGGAGGCGCTGGAGAGCCAGCGAGACCTGGACCTGACACCGCTGCTTGCGCGGATCAGATGCCCGACAGTGGTAGTGCATGGGGTGCTGGATAAGGCGCGTTCAAAGGGAGACGCGGAGGAGCTGGCAGGCTTGGTACCGGGGGCGATAGTCAGATGGGCCGAGTGTGGACATACACCTGTCTTTGAGGCGCCGGATACGTTTGCTGAAGTCGTTAGGGAGCTTGTCGAGCAGTTGGGCTAAATGTTGCGATAACCTGCCCTTCTTGGTTCAAGGACAGATGGATACGGATGTCCTCGGTGGGACCAGGATGCTGATCTCTTGGATGGTATCTCTCTTGAGCTAGATCCTATGTCCAGATATCTGTTGGCAACAGATGATGTGCCGTGTCTTGATTTCGGCGACTATTCATCTACAGTATAGGCAGCTTCCTGCCACAGATTTGAGCACGAGATACCGAGGGACGTCAAGAATAATATCTTCACGACGCTTGAAGTGATCCAAAAAGTTCATACATTAGCTGCTCCGAACAGAAATTGCACGAATACTTATTTTAAATCAAACAAGGTCGTGCTCGCCATCTATGAAAGCGCACACCCTTTGAGTCAGTCCCTTACTCTGTTTGGAGACGGGGAGGGGGATGTCACAGGCAGCCCCAATGGTCTGCTTCATGTAGCAGCGACCTACGACTGTGCATCCAATCAAACTACACTCTTGGGACAGCACTCGAATGGCTTGTTGCAATCAATCAAATATATGAGGGTCAGCTCGTCACCTCTCTTTCAATATGAACATGCCACCATTCCAGCCGTAAGCCCGATTCAGTCTCCGACCACATCGCCTGGCAATGCAAAACGGTATCTTGCCCCGCGGGTGTGGCTCGTGGAACTGGATGCTCCGTTCAACGTCCAATGTCGTCGGCCGGAATTGCCACACAGAGCCGTAGAGCTTCTCCGCCGCAAACCCCATCGACGTCAGTGCGTGAAGGAAGTCATTCCAGGGTACTTCGCCTGGAGTGGAAGTTGAAGAAGCGCTGAAGAAGACAGTGCGGAACACCTTGAGGGCCCGCGCGTCGACTGGGAAAGTCGGCTGGGTGTCACTGGAGTACAATGCCTCCGGATTGTTGGCTGCCGTGGTCGAAGAGGTTGTTTGGGCAGTGCCCCTCGTCTTCGTTTTGGTCCTTGGTAGCGTTAGGATGTGGTCTTGCTTACCTGACTGGCTAAGCTGAAGATCGAAATACAACGCTGACATGGGCTTGCTCAGCACGTCGACATCGGCGTCGATAGTGGCCGATGGCTTCTCGTCCTTTGCTGGCTCCACCCACTCTGGAGTTCGCTGCAGGGTCCGTGGCTGGGACAGCAGATGCCGAGTTGCGGAGCCGTCCAAACTGCCGGCTTTCGCGTGCATCAGCTCATCCATGCGGGCCCAAAAAGCGTCAAGATTCGTCTCTGACCGTCGCATGGTCTCGACGTTGTCTTTGGTCCGGCGCTTCTCAATAGGATAAGCAAATCCTCCTCCAGAGATATCCGCCAGCTTGACAATTGACGAAAGGTTCTTCTCTGAAACGGCAGCGAACATTTTGGCCCATGAGGTGGTGCGCTTTGCGAAGTCTTGCTTGATGTCCGCATCATAGTCCACCAATGCATAGTCAAAGCCATTGGCCCACGGCTGATAGATCTCGAGCTGTCTGAGACACTGTGAGATGATGGAGAGGTCTCCAATGACCCTGGCAATGTATGGAGAGAGCAGATCTTTGGCTTTGGGCTCGGCATCGAGCACACGCTCCAACTCATCAACAATCAGTGGTAACTTTGCGAAGAAGAGCGTCTTGCCGTCTTCCCATAGAGTTTGCAAAAGCCAGATCACCTCCCCTTCTATCTTGTCCAATTTGAGACCTGGCCTGGACATAATAGACATTTTGGAAGAAATGACATCCACGGGTGGGAGACGCACGAAGCGGTGACGAAGAGGCGGCGATGCTGGGGCACACAATCGAAGTTGCCCCAGTGGGCCCTTAGCTGCCTGGTCCATGTAATAGCGAAACTTGAGCAGGGCCTGAAGGAATTCTTTGGGAAGGTCCTCTAGAGGTGATATGACCTCGGCGAACTTTGCCTGTAGAGCCTGTAGCTCTCGAGCCTGGCTTTGGAGCTCGGAGAAAGTCTCAAGCGACAGATATGCCTCTGCTAGTGTGTTCCCGAGGACCCTGGACCAGAAGATCCCCTCGCGGGCTTTGTCGAGCACGGGGTGAGCTTTTCCCTGAGAGTCCTTGAGCATCTCACCACGGTGCTCCTTCAATTCTCGTAGCGTGTCGGCGAAGTAGCCAGGATCCTCGCGCAGTGCCCACAGGTGATCCTCGGCGGCCGAGGTCCGGGCGGTAAGAAGCGATACCATACGTCCGAGATCGAGCTGGGCAGGGGCACGGTATGGAGCTTCAGCCGCCATGATAGCTAGAGAGTCAAACCCGTTGGTCTCGGCCTCTGTTTTCAGCTGCGGCTCTGGATGGACGGGAACTGTTGTGCTGGTCAAGTTCTCCTGGGCAACCTCATGTAGAATCTGCTTGCAGCAGTTTACCAGGAAGGCGAGGAGTCTCTCCTGCGCCTCCAGAATCATTAGGCCTTCTCCCGGCAGAAATTGCTTTCGACTGGTCATCCAGTTGAAGGCATCAGGGTGGTCATCCCATGCAACTAACTTGCCATACTCCTCAGGACTGTTTGCGCCGTTGAGGATCATCACATACTCATTCAGAAAGATGGGGACGATTGCGCTTGTAATAGTGCCCAGATACATTGCGTTGCCGTCGGCCGCAGCAAAATCGGAGGGCGGGCATCGGCCACGGGCATTGAGCAACAGGAGCAAGGTCTTGGATCTGGCCAGAAGATCGTCTTGATTGATGTATGGCCAAATGAACGCGTCCCTGTGCTTTGTGCCAAGATGACGGTCACTTTGGCGTTCTCTCTTGAAGGCGTCAAAGTCGGGACGGTGCACCGTTGGCATGTTGGGCCAAGCTTTAAGCAGAATGGCCTGGCGCTGTGATCTGGTCTTCTTAGTCCATCGCTTCTGTATGATGGCTTCATATCGGTCGAGAATTGAATGCAGGTCCTTATGGCTGGCAAAGATTCTAGTAGATCGACGCTCTGCCTCACGACGGACTTCGTTGGGTGAAGCAAGTTTGGGAATGGGAAGACCTCCTCCCAATATGGATCCGAAGCTGGCGGGATCGTTCCAGTCGATGCCATCCAGATCAGGAAGGCTCATGTTACCAAGAGCTGCGGCATCGGGACCAAAAGGGTCGAAACGATGATTCGGACGCGTTTCCATTGCGGATGGAAATCATGCGAGTTGCGAGCTTGGTTTAGTCTCCGTATACCGAGAAATTTGAGTAGAGTTGTGGTTATGGTAGTGGTTGCGGTTGCGCTAGCAATGGTTATGTTGGCATCAGGTGTTGCAAACTTTATGTACATACATGGCGATTATGCTGGTTTCGGAGACAACCTATGCCCGTTTCTTCATCTCTAGAAGCAATACGCCAGCATGATTGCGTCCGTGCGAAAAGCTTCTCGGGATGCCGGCGCAGTACTTGCCAGCCTGATTATCTCAGGTACCTACCGTTGTTTTCGCCAGCACCAAAGTTCACAAAGGCATGGATGAAACCTTCCGAAACCAACAAACCTAAATGTGTAGAGCCTGATGGAATTCCCCCAAGATTCGTCTCCCATTCTGCCCTCGAATTTAGAAAAGAGAAGAAAAATCACTTATTTTCATAGGTCCATACCCCAGGCAGCCAGGCTCATATTTGCCATTGCCATTGGTGTAAATTGAGGATTGCTATCAGGAATACCTAGGTACTATGCGGTAGTGATCCGCATGGCTGTGCGGCCTCCGAGAAGGATGCCTTTTCTGGGGGGAGAGGCTCGGAGGCTCTAGGATGTAAACGCAAAGCCGGTATTCAATCCTGTCGAAGGACGTTGATCTCTTGTCGACAACCCTTGGGATTGTTATTTAGGACGGACGAAAGGTCTCCAAGTGGCGAGGGTTGCAGTCCGGGTGACGACACCTTGCTGCTGTTAGTGATCACTATCACCGTTCGCGCCCAGACTAACTTGAAAATGTTGGTGTGCAACAGCCCGCCATTGGCTGTCCTTGAAAACACATTGACTTGCCACAAGGCAAATACGAGAATGATAACAGTCTCCTTCGTACCACAGAAGCTCATCGTAGCTCGCGCTCACTGAACGCAACACGTACAAATTCTGCAAGCTAAAATCAGAGACATCAGCCTATAGGCGACATGAACCTTGGGTGAACTTGAGGAAGCAGAGAATCGTACCTGCATGTCACCCTATCACGCAAATGCGTAGTCCTGCACATCAGGAAGGCTGATAATAGTGACATCTCGGCAGTGCTTAGAAGATGCCGTCCATCAGCAGCCTGCGGGTGAGAAGTGTAGTGGACTATTTACATCCATATCTGCTGTCAAGTGTGGCATGACCGCCATGTAACGACCCATCTAGTGAGCAGCATTCCAAAAGAGGAAACACAATACCCAAGAAGAAACAAATTGTAAAAACCTGGGGTAGAGTAAGTATGGCAGGTGTGGCATGTGTGGCGTGCGGAAGACGGTCTGCAGGGTTAACCGAAGTAGTGCTCGCCAACTAGGTTTACCTAGGTACCCAGATATAGTGGGCAGTACTATGTAGACCTGCAGTGACTTGGGGAACTGCTACTGAGTTTTTCTAAAAACAGATCCACACAGCGAATATGCACGGGAGCTAAGATTTCCGCCACCTCGGGCTATATCGTGGGTCGCACATTCAACGTGGTGGCTGTGAGACATGCAGGGACAGCTACATTTTAGCGTCAGTGATTTTCATTCGTTCCATTCCTCGACCTCGGGACTGTTCTTGTGATGCTGATGATACCCTCTTGCTCGGATGCCGCCCGGGGGCCCCCCCATCTCCACCCTTTTGCAAGCTGGCGGATGACGCCAGGGACAGCTTTTGGGAGGCTGACAGTGGATACTCGCTTGTCATCACCAAACCCAACCCAGATGCTCCTTCTTAGATACTATCACACTATCCATGGCTGCCAAGTGCCAACAATCATGACCGCCTCTGAACAGTATGTTGCTTGGCTCGCAGGGCTACCATTTGGAGGGTCCTTTGCCCGGACCCCGAAAGGGGACAGAGTCGTCACTTTAATAAGTGGCAAGGCAGGTAAGTAGTAAATCAGGCTTTGTTTCTCTTTAGGAGAAGATTCGAAACATCCTCCAAAGTTTGGCACTGGTAAGATGCTGGTCCCTGTCTGAGCCTTAAGCTGCGGCCTCCCAATATGTCATCAGCACAGTAGTGCAGTGCAGTGCCTGGCGAACCCTTGAGCCTGGCGTCACAGACACAGCGCCCTACACCACCCTGCTGCTCCCAGCTCATACCTAGTCAACCCCAAAGGTTGTTGAGGCGGTGATGGGGGTTAGCAGTAGAGGTGGTGGCAGCTGTGCAGGGCTGCACTGCCAAGCATTCGGGGATCCAGATTCATCCTTGCTCAAGCGCAGGATGCGCTGCAACACCCTTGCGAGGACCCTTGTTGATCCTCCTCCGCCACCACTTTATTACAGCTCACTGCCTCGTTCTCACGGCCCCTCCAACTAACATATTTTCAATGTTTTGTTTTGTTTGCCTTATCTAGTCTTTCGCTCTTGTTGATTTCTCTTCGTCACCATATCGTACATTCGCTTTGCTGCGTTTTGAACGTCTTCAGTCGCTTACACCGAGACTTTCCGTCAAAACACCACGAGTGTTGACCTAGCGCATATTTACATATGCTCTAGTGAAACTCAGTGACGAGGCACCCAGTTTCCAGAATGTTCCCCAAGGACATGTTTCTGAGGCTACCTACGCCCACAGCCTTGCTTATTTTATCCAACATCGTGACCCTCACCTCAGCACACGTACCTCGCCAGACGCCCACCACTATACCACACAGACCGCTGAATGTGGCCAATTATCCGCCATTACCAGCGCCTACATCCCCACCCCTCGACCTGCATGCGCTCAACGAATTTTTGAGGAGACAGGACACGAACACAGTCTGTGGTTATATAAATGGCGATGCTTCATCAGCAGCAACGTGTTCGGCAGGATCACATTGCGTAAAGGACGCGGATGCGAACGTAATAGGCTGCTGTCCCAATGGCGTGGACACATGCTCATCAGGGGTCTATACAGGATGTGTGGACGCCAACAGCGGCGTCCAGACTGAGGTGAACCCCTACGTGTTCACTTGCACGCAGGGAAATGTCTGTTATAGCAATATGTTCGAGGGAGGGTATTCACAATTTGGTTGTGGAACAGCCACAGACCTGGCGGCAACAGTTCTCGCAAGCGCTTCGGGAGTCCCCTCAGCTATTGTGCTTACGACTGCGGATGTCTCTCTCACACAAAGTCCAAGCTCCCTGGCCACACCTACGACACTTGGCACAGCATCTGGGTCGAGCACCTCCGCTACCGCTTCTCCGTCATCAGCAACTTCAGAAACGACAGGCACTCTCACAACTATTACAATCCCATCCCCGGCAACGACCACCGAGCCGAGTTCGCTGACCGAGTCCGCGTCGACAGGGTCGTCAAGTTCAACAAGCTCCACGGGCGTGACACCTACGGCAGCACCGGGGACGAGTACAGGCAGCGATGGTGGTTCCAATCACACGGGGGCCATCGTTGGCGGAAGTATTGGGGGCCTAGCCGCTCTCGTGGGCATAGCAGCCGTGGCAGCTTATTTTTACCGAAGGCGACTATCAGGGAACTCTCGCCAAGGACCTGGCCCACGGCCGGGAGACACGCAGTATATCAGCCCCATGTCAGGCGGTGCAGCCTTTGCACCACTGGGCTCGAATTCAGATAGCCACAGCGGACAATCGGCGACGGTCCGAGGCAAGACCATCACACACATTACAGGCGGGCCGGGGCAAAATTCATTATGGCACAATGAAGGCGATATGACGGACTACCAATTCCTTGAAAACCATCCAGGGACGGCCTGGGCTCCCGCAGGCGCAGCAGCAGCAGCAGCAGGAGCCGGCGGCTATCGGGGCGCGTATGCCTCGCCGCATGACTCTGGCGATGACGAAGTGCCTTTGCGACACGGATCTCCCGAGATTGAGGACTTTACGCAGGGATTCCACGACGCTCTGAGCCGAATTGGCGAGGAAGATGAAGAGGATATGCGCGATGAGGTGAATGGCGCTGGGATGAGTGGAAACAATCAGGGTACGGGTGATTTGGGCGAGAGCTCCAGACCTCTGTGGTTGCAGTCGAGACGCCAGTCACGTAACTTGATGTGGACATAATGACATGGGTGGTCGAATGGGCCGGTATGATTGAATTTCTTAAAGACAGCGAGGCGCTTTGTTCAAATTTAATATTGGGTGTAAATACACAACAATGGAGAAGGTGTAAATCATACGATAGAACGTATTCATATACCCTGCATTAATACCAAATATAGTGCCACGGAAGGAAAAGAAAGCTTTCTCGCTTGCAACTCGAAGTCGCCGTCATACAAACTTATTTAAACCGCGGATCAGAATGCTTTGTCAGTAGTACACACTCGTCGCGTGTTAGTCTTGACAGCGGAGCGGAATGACCTTAAGATCATTCAAGCCGGATGAATTGTCTTCGTGTGATCTTGGAGGGAGCACCGATGGATTACATTCAACAGATCGCTATAGTAGATTAGCAAAAATTGCCCACGAGGCGTAAAAGGGCGTGGTGCTGCAACAGGACAGCACAGAGGTATGTGGGTTGCTGCTTTCAGGTCAATCAGTGATTTACTAAAGACTATCATAGTAAAACTTTACATCTGCAAGGCTGTCGAGGCCACACTCAGTCTAGGTAGGTTCATTGTCATACGCGATCCACTTCGAGCTTATCATGGCCGAACACCTGCCAAGTCTCAGGTTCTGTGTACCCCAGGTCTGCCAGTTCTGGAAGGACAAATTTGTTTCAAGTGCCAGTCGGCTGCAAAACTTCAACATGGCATTAACGAATGGTCGGGACAGTCATCGATCCTACGAGGGTGCGTAAAGCCAGGCATAAGCACTTCGCAAGCTGAAAACGATGGTTATAAACAGCCCACACGCTGGAGGATCAGGTAGCACAAGCAGCCGCGCCGTCAGACGGAAAAAAGGCCTGCTCCCCAGATCCTTCAACAAGCAGGCTTCGACGAGGTACGAGCCAGTCTCAGACATACCCAATGCATGTTATCAGGGCGGCAAGCGAGGTATGCAGACGAAAGTAGTCTCGTGCGATCAAGATAGAGAGTGTGGAGCCTCGAAGGTTTGTATGAAGTATACAAGAGACCCTGCGGGTGCAAAATTCACGATGGTATGTCGTTAAAGGCCAAGATATCAAAGACAGGGATCCGTTGTGTTTCCGTTGTGAGTTTCTACTTTACTGCATTGAGAATGCTCACCTTTCCCGGGCCAGTGGCGGGTCAAACTCCCCCCTTGGACCCCTTACATTACGAGCTGGGCATGTTTGCGGGGTGTGTCTGGGACTAAAGATAGCCTAAGATCAATGCCTGCAGTGTCGTACCGTCGATATCATATAAGTTGATCAGTCTCTAGCGTCGTCAGGTTTTTTAATTCTTTACTGTTCGATTCCACGTTAACGAAGAGCTTACTTCACCATGCCTGTGCGTGTCAAGTCGCGTCCCGTTCCGGGCGCCAATGACCCGCCTCGGTCTCCATCTCCTATAGGCCACCACGTTACTTTTTGCCAGGGATTGCCAGATGTTGCGGACGACGACTCGTTCAGAGACTTGATTAAGAAGCTGTCCATGTAAGCAACAACCAGGTGTTTGGCAGACGGCTGCAGAGGAGGAGCAGCAGCGCAGCAGCAGCAGCAGCAGCAGCAGCAAGTAGTCGACTGACGCATACCCACCTACCATCCAGCTATTTCAACGAAATTGTAGTCCTTCCGGTAACCTTTGAGCAGCTGAGGACGACGTCTGCTGGTGAAGGCCTGCAGGATCTCGTTGAGCATCTCAGTGCTGAGTGCCGCAATCCTGCCATAGTCAATGCTTTGCTGTAAGTCTCCAGTTAAGCATATCATGTTGAATACTGTCACATTTGCGATGGAGCGCCAAGTTGGAGACATGCGCAACCCAGCATCATCTCTCTACTTCCACGGCGTTGGCAGTTTTTTTATGATGGCTCGTCGATCTCGCAATTCAGCCAGAAGCTGTTGACACCAGTCGGGTTCGTTCCAGGCTGCAGGCACATCCTGCTGTGCATGTTCTACACTCTTCTAGGAGCGCTCACTCCCAAGTCTGCTCTAGCTTGACAGCATGCAGCAAATCTAAGAAAAGAGTCGCACAGCTTGCTGACCACCATCCCCAGAGCCCTCAAATGGCACTATGGCGCCGCCTCCACGGACAAGAGCATCAATGAAGCCAGGGCCAATGCTGCCGAAATTGTAGCTTGGCGATTCCTCACTCATCTCTGTGAACAGGAAGTGGTGGAATACTGCCTGTATGAAATACCCGATCCAGACGAGGATGCGGGTGCTGGAGGCCTTCATGACGAAGAAGCTGGCCGCACATCCACAGAGGTTGATGAGAATACTGCGTTGCTCGCACAAAGTTTATCTACCACCGTGAGATCAGCCAAGTCCGCGGTTTCGAACACTGGTACCAGCAAGCGGTATCAATTATTGCGCTCCATCTCTAAATTGACCACGCATGGTGATGATGAGGATGGTGAGAAGGAGGAAGATCCAACGAGACCATTCGTCACCTTGAACGCTTTGGAGATTGCTGCAGTTGCCGATGCCAAGCGGTTCCTGTCACAACATGTAGTGCAGAAAATCATCACAGGCATATGGAATGGAGACATTGTGTTTTGGGACGGTACGCTGTGTCACCTTTTCTCTTCCGAAATTATTCAGCACTAACAAGACTCTTTCAGAACTCACGGTGGACGCGGAGAAGAGACCCCGTTTCTACAACAAGGCAACAGCCGACCCTTTTTCTCGTCTTCGAGTTCCCAGATATCTAAAGTGCTTCGAGGTCGTCTTTTTCATTGCCTTTCTCTTCTTGTACTACTCTGTGCTCGTGGAGCGGAACCCCGCGAAGATCAGCGCGCCCGAAGTCCTTCTCTACATCTGGTTCGCGGCTTTCTTCTACGACGAGTTGAGTGAGTGGAGCGATGCCGGATCCATCTTCTACGCGACAGATATCTGGAATTTGTTCGACATCACCATGATATGCATTGGATTCGTTTTCGCTGTGATGCGTAAGTCCATCAAGCCCTACTAATTGAAGACTGTCCATCTGAAATTCGCTCTTAGGCATTGTCGGTTTGTCAAAGCATGATGCGGCACTGATTGAGCAATCATTCGATATACTGTCGCTGGAAGCCTTGTTCATGGTTCCTCGACTCTGCTCTATTCTGTCCTTATCTCAGTATTGGGGCACCTTGATTCCGTGTCTGAAAGAGATGGGCAAGGATTTCATCAAGTAAGACGTCCGCTCCCTTTTGCACGAGTATGCTTTTGCTAACTAGATTCACTTCAGGTTCATGGTCTTGGTAGTAATACTATAGTGAGTTCTTGGATTCTGGCGGAAGGTAGCCTTGCTGTTTTGCTGCTAACATATGTCAGCCTCGGGTTCTTGACGACCTTTGCGCTCATCGGGCGTGAGCATTTCGTACGTGTATTCTCTGCTGATGCCATCTTGCAAGTGAAGCTACTGACAGTGTATCCCAGACACCACAGCAGATGGCGATGAATTTGACCAAGATCTTTTACGGCTCAAGTTATGTGGGATTTGACATTATGTCGGACATAGATCCGCTCCTCGGTCCTCCTCTTATGTTCATTTTTGTGACCCTTTCCAGCATTCTTCTCATGGGCAGTTTGACCGGTGAGTTTCTCCATCTTACTGAAAATCTCGATGAGTGTTTCTCACATTCTTAGGTATGCTGTCCAACTCCTTTTCACGCGTCATCTCCCACGCACGCGAGGAGTACCTCTACGTTTACAGCGTCTACGTGCTCGAGGCATCAACATCCAACCGACTTACGCACTTTTACCCGCCGTTCAACCTTCTCGCCCTCATCATCTTCCGTCCTTTCCGACTTTTCCTCCCCAGGGTCAATCACAAGTTCCGCGCTGCTCGTATTGTCCTCCTAAAAGCCACGCACTTCCCCATCGTGGGCGTCATTATGCTGTACGAACTCATCCGCGGCAAAGTGACCAATGACGAGTTCGCCGGCTTTAAAGGCCCACGGCCAGAAGCCGGTGGTAATGCGTCCGACAACAACAACAACAACAACAACAATATCAACAGCGGCATTGCGCCGCGGCGCAAGGTCTCTCGTGTCAGGTTAAGGCCCATGTCTGCGGCCTCCTCGCAGAGGCAGAGCGGCAGGCCTAAGAGCAGCAGCGTATTTGAGCCATTGCCACCGACGAGGGTCGCGTCTATGCGGCCTTGGGCCGTCAGGTCGACGGCGTCGTTGCGGTCGGCGGATGCGGCGAATGACGATATTGACGTTCCGACGGATGTCGAGATCAAAGTTGCCGAGCTGTCTGGCAAGATCGACAAGCTGATGGAGATCATTTT
This sequence comes from Gnomoniopsis smithogilvyi, assembly GCA_027946515.1. Lineage (NCBI taxonomy): Eukaryota > Fungi > Ascomycota > Sordariomycetes > Diaporthales > Gnomoniaceae > Gnomoniopsis > Gnomoniopsis smithogilvyi. The sequence goes on along the minus strand of JAPEVB010000004.1, from coordinate 5,143,382 downwards.
GGCTATGCAGCAGGAGAAGCAGGGGCAGCAGTGAATGGTCAAATTGGATTTGTTTTATCTCAGGTGCTGCCGATGTTGGACTTCATTTGTATGGATTGGTTTTGGGGACTGGCATTTCATCAATCTGAGCATTCGAGCATTTGTTCTGGTTTCAAGAGCATGAAGCATGAGTATGAGTATGTGTATGAGCATGATTATGATCTTGGGTTTCGACGTTGGGCTTAGCTTTTACTTCAAGATTCCTGTTCCTCCTACTGCATTGAATCAGACTGACAGTGCATTGAGTTACGACTGCGATCAGTGGGAAGTATACTTTGCGTTGCGGCAGCTGAAATATTCCCTGGGCTTCCAGCGTTGTTGAGTCTTCAGGTCACATCCAGTGTTTTGTCGGCTCATGGTGATCACATCACCCTTGAGCGTGTTCCGACCTCGTGCGACTATCTTCAACGACTTCGAAGCCTTGTCCTCTACGAGACGGCTGCTGCACTTCAGGTGTTGACATCACAAACCCTAGCAGTACGTCGTGACGAAGCAGGAGATGCGGAACTGGACATGATCTGGAATGTGCCTGAGGCTCGGGGAGAGCCAACTATTTGTGCCAGTGTACATAATAGACGACCGCTAGGTGGAAGACCACGTTCTTGCTGCCTTGATGTGTGTAGCTGAGCCGCGTGTGCGCCAATTGATATAATGCACCATGTTTCCTCTATTATTTTCCTCTATTTCGCGAATTTTTAATTTCGAGCCTCTCGCAGTCGAGGCTCACCTAAGTCGTCTTGAAAAATTGCGGAAACGCCGTCCTCAAATCCTCTAGATGCCTGATTTGATGCTCGGATGCTTTACTATTGGGAATGGGAGCATCGTCTTCAACAAGATGAGCAGTATGCCATCCAAGCTCCTGCGCCTTGACGCAGTTATTGTAGCTGTCGTCTGCATGTGCATTAGCGATATCGAACGCTGAGCGAATGGACTTCAAGCTCTTTACTCACCAACAAAGTAGCAGTCATCCCAAGCCTCCACACCAGCCTCTCTCATCGCCTTCACATACGCGTCCTTGTGCGGCTTGCACACGAATGGCACAGACGAGTAATCGCAATACGTTATGCCGTCAAACTTGTCCTCAATGCCCAGCAAGCGAACAACGCGCTTGGCGTGGTTGACGTATGCATTTGTGAACAGCCACAGATGAACTTTGCTACGGTCAATATCTTCGAGTAGCTGCTTTAGCTCCGGTCGAGGCTTGATGATGCCCTCCAGGGGCAGGGCGTCGTCAACCTGGGAATTGTACGCAAGTGGGTCTATCTTATGGTGTCGAACGAGGCCTTCTATAGCGAGACCATAGGTTTGGTAGTACTCGTTGTGAAGACGTACAGCTTCGTCCTGGGGTAGGTTCAAGTGCTTTTGGAAGTACTTGTCTATCAGGTCGGCCATGAGGTCATGGACTTTGGTGCCTGAGAGGCAGTTAGTATTGCAGCTGTAGACAAGTGGGAGGATAACTCAGCTTGCTTTTTGGGTAGAGACAGTTGTCGATGTCACTAAACGTGTGCGTTAAGATTCAGCTGCGTCTGAGCACTGCGACGGTATTCTCAAAAGGGCACTTACAAAAAGAAGACTTTCGTGGGCCGTGGGTCGCCGTTTGTGACCACAGCTGATGTTGCAGACGACATGATTCTTGCAAAGGACAGGAACTGACCCGAGGAGTAAAAGTTTGATGGCCGAAGCAATGTCTCAGAGCATGCAGAACGAGGACGAGACGGACTGGCTGATCTTGTAAGTCGAAAGCCAATGAGTGAACACAGGCGTGCGGTTAGCATTAACGGGGCCTTGAATGATGTAAGAGTCCCTATGAGTTGTTATTGTCAGTATTTGCAGAAGGATAAGCTGCCAATACAGACCAAGAACCTTGATGATTTTGTGCATACCCAGGCGCCTTCCAGTGGGAGAATGTGAGTATTGAAAGGATGTACTTCTAAGTGGCAGCTGCCGTCAAAGTTGACACATGCAAGGTTGCGGGTACTCAAGGTATTAGCAGCAACGACCAATTTGCTGACTCAAGAGCAGAGGACAATTCCAACAGGCAGTGTCTCCAATATATGGTTGTTCTTAGTTGCTAAGTGCAATGAGGTGACTGAAAATATTCTATGGTTTGAGTTGATATGTGCTATGCCGGGGAAGTGACTGTGAATAGTGACATCAAAGGCCGAAGACACCAGAAAGGACTCGATGACAGGGATGGAAGATTGAAGATTATCTAAGCCTCCCTGACTCGGGTTTTGTCCCTTTACAGATTCGCAGACGTCTCGACGCGGCAAGAAAGCCTTCTTTCCAATTTCTGCAACCTGCACATTGTGGCTGTCGAGAGTATCAGCACACTTATCCCACCCTTTTCATCAACAAGCACACCGTTGCTGTAGTCTTCTCCTCTTACATGCTCCCAGTTGCCAGAGAACGCATCGCATCTAGATTCGTGTGCTGCTAACAAAGCGCTATATATAAAATATCCACGTTGATGGTGGAGGGAGGAGAAGAACAGCCACGATAGCGTTGAGATGGCCGAAGGCCCAGTCGCGGCCTTGCGGTCGACGCAGGTGCCTGCCATGGCACCTGAGAGGAATCCAGACTCTTTGTCGGAAGAGGAGAAGAACAAGATAGCGGAGTGTGAGCGGATCCTGAGGTTTCGAGATCAGGTATTGTCTGGATCACACCCAAGAATCAAGGCGCCCGCGCACCTCTTTGCCCCTAAACAAAGCAACGAGTCTCGAAGCCTGGCATCTGCACCTGTGTCAACACCAGTGTCATTCAGCCAGCTGCTAGGGAAAACCCCTCCAAAGGGCCCTAGGCTCTCGAGCGCGAATGCCACGGTGCCGGCAAACGGGTCAGGATCACAGGTCGCAGCCAATCTTCGTTCCTTTGCCGCGAACGCGCAGCACTCTGCGCCTGCAAACCGCGCAAGTACCATTCACCCTCCAGGTCTCGAGTCGTCTTCTGTCTCGAGTTCTAAGACTAGTATTCCCACTGGTCCCAAAGCCGATACCGCTAAGCGTCATATCGAAAGCTCAACAAACGCGCAGTTCGATCCCGTGCTACTGACCAAGTCTGAAGACCTCATCAAGGCAGAGCTTCAGCTTCAGAGACAGCGGCTTGAGCGCGCTCTGGCAGATCAGCTCCAACAGCATCGTACCGCAACAAAGGCTGCGCACGCTGTCGAGGCGCCTGTTGAATTCGACCTTGCTGCAGTCCTGATGAAAGCTCTGCAGCTGGCTCAATCATCTGCTCCACCACAGACTGATGCGAATATAGCAGCTAATCAAAGCGGCTCCGATAGCGATTCGAACGAAACGTTTTATTCGAGCAAACACGATACCCCTGAGTCGCACCTTGAACAGCGTATCCCCAGTTCTGGGAACCCCGAGGTCGCTCAAGACCGCGATGACTCTCCCTACGAACCCCCAATGGTTATGGACGCGAGTCCAGTGCCTGGCCAAGCGCCTGTGGTAGCTATACCGCCCTCTGTCACAAGACCCTTCACAGCTACGTATCCGACGACGACTCTACAAGAGCCGCCCAATCCTTTGGCGCACGCGCCTGTCTACAGCAATCCGATGCATACAGTCCTCCCGAGCGGGCACAATAATTCTGGTGCATCCAATACTGCGCAAGAGGCCACGGGAGTGCCCATGGAGGTGATTTCATCCCAAGAAAGTGGAGAGGGAAGCAGCTCAAGGGATTCTGGGATGGCTGCTGGAGGTCAGCCCTCTGTTCAGAGTCGCCTCCAGTCTGTCAGCCGCCAGATGATCGAGCAAGCTTTTGGCCGCCGCCAATCCCCAATCCTGCGTGCTCATAATCTCTCTCCTGTTGCTCCTCAGCCCGCCCATGTTTCTCCATTAGCGACTTCTCGTCACCCTCAAGTGCCTCAACAAGACGCAATGCCGGCTCAGGCCACGTCTGCGCAGGTAGCGGCGCTTAGAGCCGACCACTCTAATGGCTCCAGTCCTGATAGTTCCCCGCAAGGCAAGGCAAATAAGAAGGGGAAGAAAAACAAGAAGAGAAAGGCAGATCGCATGGCCGCTAATAACGCGCCTGTTCCGTATATCAAGCCTGAGCCTCGGTCTCTATCACCCGTGACTGCTCCGCAGTACTCTAGACAGCCCAACAAACGCATTAGATCGGCGCAGCAAGCAAGGCAGGAGCAGGCCTCTGATGAGCCCCGTTATGAGGAAGTCGTGGAGAGCACTCACCTGTCTAGTTATCCTCCTCGAGTCTACCGAGACGACCGCGGTCCTATCTACGGCAACCCAACTGAATCCTACCTGCAGCAAAATCCCCGACCTGTCATTGTTACCGAGACTCCCAGATATGAGCGAGAATATCATGAGGAACCTCGTCCCCTTGAGACTGTTCGTTACGTTCGGCGTGCTTCGCCCGGCGCACAGCCGTACCCACCAGCTGAGGTGAGGACCTACAGGTCGGTCTCGCGTGCTGCAGTTGATCGAATCTACCCGTACTACGATTCTCGAGATTTACCGCGTACTGTCATACGACCGGCTGCTGATCGTGATCGATCTCGCTCACCCGTTCTGGTTGAAGAGCGTGCTCCAGGTGTCATGGGTCCACCACAGCTTCCTACTAGGATCGTGGTTGACGAGTTCGGTCGTGAGTACATTGAGCCACCCTCGAGACAAGAGCCGGTGATTATCCGGCGTTCCGTTGCCCCTCGGCCAGTCTACGGTGATCGCGAGGACTTCCACGATCCCTCGAGAGCAAGTTCGAGGATCGTACGGCGTTCTGTTGCCCCTGCTAGTGTTCACGGTGAGCCTGAGGTAGTCTACGAGCGAGCGCCTCCGCCTCGTGCAGCATCGGTCATGCCTGGACCAAACCGCTACGACGAGGAAGTCGTGTACCGCACGCCTGCCTCTCCAGCGGGCTACCCTCCAGCAGGCTATACCACTACGCGACGTGTGGTTGCCCGATCAGAATATCCGCCAGAATACCGTTACTACCGTGAGCGAGACTATCCCTCCCAACCACCTAGCCAACCTGTTGGCGGCTACTACGAGGTACGGGACCCCCGGTCGGCCATGGGAGGTGAGCCACATCGGGATTATATCGTTCGCTCCACCACCGCACGGCCCGAATCTTCTGCCAGACCAGAGGTTGTGCGAATGTCGAGCGTCCGACCCGAGCCAACTCCTGGTGAATACGGTGCGCCGATCCGCTTGGATGCACAGGCTATGCCTCCGCCACGGTCCTATAGCGTGCGCCCCATGGCTCCCCCTCCGCCTCCCCTCCATCAACCGCAATACGTGCACCAATGGCCAGAGTACGAGGCTCGTCCTGAGTATGACAGCAGACCGGCGTACAGAGAGCAGGTCCGGGGCGATGATGATGGAGTAACCTACGTCGATAGCGTGCCGCGAGACATGTACAGATGAGGCAGTGTACAAGGTGAAGAGTCGAGGAACACGACAACAAAGAGGCTAGTCTCAAATATGAGACACCGAAAATAAGGAATGTGCTGTAACAATTGTGAAGATAGTCCAATACAAATTGCCAGGTGCACGATGCCATCGAGATCCGACATGCGCAGAGACTGAGACAAGCTTCATTTGGACCCTTTGAGTGCGTCTGAAGCTTTCGGGACTGGCCGTCGAAGGCCTCGAAGAAGCCGTGCGTCGTTGATGTGCTGGCAGAACTGAGAATGCGCTCAGACTGACAAATTGCAGCTATCAGACAGGTCTTCTGGATTGCGGCATATTCGGGAAAATAAAGAAGATTATTGATACCTAGGTACCTAAGGAATAGGCCAAATACTTGTTATTACTACATAGATACTGACAACTGGAACGTTTTCAGCAGGACTTTTGAAGCCTTGGACAAGTTCGTTCAAAAATCAACAGCGATCCATGATGATTCTCCTAAATAAAGTATCCCAGTTGAAGCACCTTGCCTGCTGACGAAGGGGTAAATGTTTGCTTTCCCCCTACTTAGACTTTCGGTTGCAAATTCTAGCGGCCAAGATAGAGTTTCGATAGCGAACGCAGCTGTTGTCTTTGTTATCAACAAATCCGGCTCAATCCTTTCAGAATTTGCTACCACACTAGAGCAGTCAAAAATCAAAATGACCAATTCATTTTATGCTAGCATTTCCCCTAGGTCCAGCGCCTTATAGAAAGTCGGGCTTGAAATTTTGAGGTTGGATTTTAACCTTTTCGACGACTAGCTAGCATAGCGAATATGCATGTGACGCCCGGCATAATTGTACCAACTTATACATATTAGAGGTCTGGGCAGAGAAAGAGGCCTGTCCTAGCAACAAGGCCGCGAGGAACAGAATCTACGAAACACTCTTGACCGCAGAACATCGTACGAGGAAACCATCCCAACAGAGGTGATCCTACGTATAAACTTCCGAGCATGGTGGATAAGATCAGCTTTTAATCGGGGAGGCTGGCCCTTGACGTCCCATTCACCGCCTTCCGTGAAGTCAAAGAACCAGTATTATCAGAACACACAGACACACGTACGCACGCGGGAGGTGATCAGAAGACAATTTTCGAAAGAGGGCGCTTCATCTAAAGATGGTTACCTTGTTGGGGCATCTGCCAAAATGGAACGTGACCAATTTCTGCACCCCAACGGCTTGCACCTCATTTACGCGAGCGAGATGAATGCATTCCTTGCTGACAGACTGTTGTTGGAAGTCAATTCAACTTCACGGTCGGCACGAGATGAACCAGCGCACACGTAGTCAGTCAGCTTCAAATGAAAAAAAAAAGAAAAACACTTCGGGAAGGCCATCCGGGAGCTGGACGAGCTGAGTGCCCCGGCTTTGTCTTGCGATCGGGTCATTCATGTCTGACTCTCTGAGACAGACGTGTCGGTAAAGAACGTGAGAGCGTCGAAGACCGATAGCGGGAATAGCAAGCATAGATTCAAAAGACACAATGAAAGCAAAGAGCCGGGGCCGGGTCTGTCTATTGTGCTGCTTTGAGCTACTAGTTTGGACGGTTGATGGTTTGGTTTTGGACTAGACTCATGATGGTTTTATGCGAGCCTGGCGAGCCTGGCAGCTTTGACGCGAACCGAGATCTGAGGATGATGGGCTGATGGGATAGGGCCTGGCAGGGCGAGCAGGTTGAGGAATTGTCTGTGTGTGTATGTGTGTGTGTTGTGTGTGTGGCTGTGTTTGGACAGGTTGTGTGTTTGGAATGCAAACACGAATTCCGTCATTTCGAATTTCCTGGCAGGCCAGAGCCAATGCCATTGCCAATGTTATACTGGGCTGTCCTGTATCAGGTGTCAATCATTTCATGGTTTGTGGCATCGAATCCCCGTCGCTGGGGGGGGGGCCTGGGCCATGGCCATTGTCAGCGTCAGCGTCAGCGTCAAGGGTTGTAATATGCTGCATGGGGGCATAATACGGTGTCGCCTTTGAGATAAGACAGGCTCTCCAAACTGGTGACATGGCATGGCATGGGGCATGGCAGAGAAGTGTGATTCTAAAACATAAGCAACCCAAATTGGTCTGGGAAAAAAAGAATCTAGATGCCACTAGACAAACGCAATACAGATCTTGGGTTCGTTAAGAGATGCAGGTGGCAGTTCCTAGGCTTCCTTAGTTAAGGTTCTTATGGACGAGCCAGCGAGCGTGGTACACATGCAGTGGAGAGAGGGATCATCATCACTACGTTGGCCATCTTTTAGCTCCCGGCCAGATAGGATTCGGACAAGTGCCCGCCCACCCGTGTCTTCTAGGTACAGTGCAGCGCAGCGGCAACGCAGCGGCAGCGCAGCGCATCGATCCAAGTTCCCCGTGCTAAGAAGCAGCAGCCCTCCTGCCCTCCAAGCCGTGCCCACCTGAGAGAGAAACCTTGTGGATCGGAAGTGAATGGAACCCTGCAAGCCGGTTGTTGGGGTCTTGAGAGTTCCAGACTTGTTTCTTGCCCATTGGGACCTGCACCTCTCAGCGCCTCTCCTCACCTCTAACTTTCCATATTTTTTTTTCTTTTTTTCCCTCACCAAGACTTCCATTCCAAGAAAATCCATTTCCAATACCAAGAAAACAAAAAGAGACCGGAACCGAACAGCAGCTGTTCTTGTTTTGTTTTGCCATTTATTGCCTTTCGTGTCGTGTGTGATACCCCCCCCCTTCTCACACCCTAGGTTAATCCCGACCAGCCAGCGAGTCGCCAATCCGCCTATCCCGCTATCTAAGCTGGATCCGACCCTGCCCTGGGACTTGGAACCTGCCACTCCGTCCGCTGTACCCGGACTTGGTTCGTGTCTCCTCTCCTCACCACACACTCCCACACAACCTCCCACAAACACATACGACATCCACCGCGGTCTTGACCCTTCGACACACGCCTTGTCCCGTCGACCAGGCTGCCGCTGGCCTTGTCGTCGCCCATGAGGAAACCATGCACGCCATGAATAAGATAGCAAACATGAGAAACTGGTCAGAGCGGATGAGTCCCGCCTTTGGAATGTCCTCAAGGCCCAACCTGGGCATGTCGATGCAAGGTCTCCATCCTCACCACAAGGTCAACCCGCAGGCCGTCGGCGTATCGCCCATTACGCCTCCTCAGATTGGCGACTCGGTCATTCACCATGCCTTCAACGTCCCCTTCGCCTCCGATCTGGCCGGCCCTAACACTGAGGACATTCTTCACGCGACTACCGATGCCGTCCTCCGGTGGACGCACCCCGCCGAAGCCCCGGATGACGTCCCCGTCCACGAGCTGCCCGTCCACGCCGACAACCTCGCCCGACTACGGTCATTATGCAAGGACATCACCACCAGTCCTATGCCCATCGACGCCTACGTCATTTCCGCCAACCCAAAGCATGTCAAGGGTCAGGTCACCACTGTCTGCCTCTCGGGCTCGCTGGAGCTCGTCTGGCAGACCAGGGAGACCATCTTGAGCGAGACCCCTCTTTCTCTGGTGCGTAGTCGATTGTCCTTTTTGCTTTACCTGGCGAGGCTGCTAGAGAGTTTGTAACATTCACTAACTCGTCATCCCATCAGCGCTGCACCACCGTTGACATTGACGGGGACATGGTTGCCGACCTCAATGTCGGGTCCTTAAAACAAGCCGTGACCGATACCCTCGATCAGATCTCGACTTTTTGCGGTGTAGACATCTTCCTTCTTGGGCCTAAGCTCACACCTCTCGTTGACGGTGTGAACGGTGACGTCGAGATTCGGAGGGATCAGCGGTGGAGAGTGGCTATCTACGGAGACATACTATCCACGGAACACGCCAAGACCCGTGTCTTGGTCTCAATTGATCAATGGGTATGGCATTGGGATAGTCTGCTTGTAAGCCTCTAGTTGCTAACAATCAACAGCTTGGCCGCGTCGTCGACGGCACGCACATCGAGCTTTCGATTCAACAACTCATCTGTGGTCGTAACCGCAAGAACATCAAGCTGATTGAGTCTGCTACTGGGACTGCCATTTACTTCCCCCCACCCTTCTCGACGTACTTTCGATACTGCCCGGGCAACACCAAGCCTCGGAACCCCGGCGAGATCCTCATTACTGGCGATAAGCCTCGACAGATTGAGCTTGCCAAACTGAAGCTGCGGGATTTGCTTAGCCGCGTCCGCCTCTACGTGAAAGATGTGCCCATGCCTGCGGAGAAGATCGACACCATCCTACTCACTCGTTTGGATAAAGTTCGCAAGATCGTCGAGACAAACGGCTCCTTCATTCAGTTTCCTCCTCTTGGTTCAAGGCAGAACACCGTCCGCGTCCAGGCGACGGAGAATCTGCATATTGAGCGGACGGTCCGGGAGCTGATGTCTCTTGTAAGTTACCATCACACCACGCCATATTGATGACAAGGCTAATATGCGTCACAGGCTGGACAATTCTACAGTGGATTTTGGGCGGCTCAACCGGATGGCCGTAGGCTGCCAGAAGACCAGGACATCAGAACCATGCTGGGCGATATTTGTGCCAATTCTGATGCCGAGATTTCTTTCCAGCGGCTCTCCTTCACCATCGATGGCTCGGATGATGCCGTCAAAGCTGCGCTACATGTCATCTCGCAGATTCGCTTCGTGACGCAGTCGCAGTACACCATTCGGGTCAAGATCGAACTGGCGAACGAGCACAAGGAATTTGTCAGCGGCAAGAAGAATGGCAAGATCAACAAGATTATGGGTCAAAGTATGCTCACCCCAAGCTTTCTGCCGCACAAGATCGCAACTAACATCTCGAATAGGCAACGTCCAGATCATGTTTGAAAACTTTGGCGAGTACAACTTCAATATCGACGTCAACGCTTCGTCCTACGAATCCATGAAGCAGGGTTTGGGCTTGGTGGAGCAGGAGATGCCAGCCTCGATCTCGTTCCATGTGCCCGATCAATATCACAAGCGAATCATTGGCATTGGCGGCCAGCATATCCAGCGCATCATGAAAAAGCACTCGGTGTTCGTCAAGTTCTCGAACGCGCAAGAACGAAGTAAGTCTTGTTTCATGAGAATACCATGTTCGCTGAGACTGATTGCTTCAGATGGTATGATTCGAGAGGACGATGACAACACGTTGGACAACGTCATCTGTCGAACCCCCGCTAGGAACGCCCAGAGTCTAGAGCTCGTCAAGTCCGAGATCTTGGAGATGGTGGATCGTGTAGTATGTGGGCCCCTTTACCTTTTGGTCGACTAGCAGCACACTGACCCTTATCAAGGACTCCGAATTCACCTCCCAAGTTGTCCCTGTCGACCGCCTCTATCACCGTCAACTGTTAGCTCGCCTGTCGGATATAGCGATCATGGAGAAGAAGTGGAACTGCAAGATCATTTTTCCCGGCACTGAGCAAGCCAGTGATGAGGTCACTTTCACCGGACCCCAATGGCAGGTTCCTCTTTGCGTTGACGAGTTCCTGGTAAGTACACCTATTCATTGTCTCGACAAGCTCAATGCTAAATTGCGTAGGGAATGGTACCCGATAACCATCAATTGGTACTGGCCCGTACTCCGGCTCTGGTCAAGTTCCTCGAATCTCCAGAATTTGTTAACGAGGTCGTGCCGAAGCTCAAGGCTCAACATGAAGTCGACATTTTAGTTCATCAGGACCCCTCTGAGACGACTGAAGACGGCCAACCCACAATCACGCTTGTGTGGACCTTTACGCGCAACAACGCTGGTGGGCTCCGTGATGCTATGGAGCTTCTGCACGGCCACTTCGCCACTGCTGGTGTTGAAGAGACTATCATCAAGGGATCTATCCCGCGGCCCAAGTCCGACACTTTCGAGGAGTCGCTGCAGTACTTTGACTCGAAGCTCTTGCAGCACGCGCCCACCACAGTCGCGACCGACTCTCCCACCAAGTCCGCGTTCGGGGACGAGATTGCTCGCGAGCGTACCAACATCTTCGACAAGCTCCGGAAGCCCGGCAGCATGTCTTCCATTTCGTCCTTCTTGGACCGCCGCAAGAACAGCTCTCACTCGGCTACTAACTTTTTCAAGGGCTCGAGCAATGTGTCTAAATCCTCGCTCATCTCGATAGAATCGACCCGCAGCTTTAACGCTGATCGTAACCCTTGGAACGACAGCGGTGTAAATTTACCCGACGACGATGCCCCCTGGCCGAGTCGTCCCTTTGGGAACGGCTCCGGGGATAAGTCGACGCCCAACGGCATGGCTCAACCCGGCGATGTCACCCCCCGTCACAATACCCGACAGTCTGCAGACAGCGGACGTCCTTCCACTTCCCACTCTACGAATTCTGGATACCCCGGCCCGATTGGGTCTTACCGTTAGATTCTTGGCCTTTAGAAACTCGACGTCAAAATACCCCGGCTGGATATACCCTGGCGTGAAAAAAATACCCGGAAAGTTGTCATGCATTTGGTCGGCTCAGCCTCAATGAGCTGTGAATTACGCATTTCTTGTTCATGTTGGAATCTTGTCATTGGCGCTGTCGACGCTGTTTCTGTTCAAATTGGAGACTCGGAGCGTAGGAGTCCCCGAGACGCTCGGCATACCTGCCATGGCGAGGTACGGCGAGAACTTGATGTGACTTTTCCTCATTTCTGTTTTTGACTTCTTTTTGGAGTCCAGGGTTCTGTTTGAAGATTTCAATTTAGTTCAGTATACTCTTGTCCTTTTCTGTTTTTTTGATTCACCCCTATACAACAACCAAAAAGCATCGATATACACCGTCAGCAACAGACGAGAGAAGCCAATCCGGCATGTCACCTGGGACGAGATGGAGTTGAGCCTGGACAGGGCTTGAAGTCGATGATACCATTCATGATATGGAAGAGGGATGATGGGATGGCACGGGTCGGATATAGGATAGGATGGATGGAAGGAGTGTACGTGACATGTGAGCTTTTGGGGGTGATGGATGTGTGTACGGCTGGGAAGGACCGACTCAGTGGTCTGGTCGAGGCGGATGCAGTGTACTCCCTTCATGGTTTACTTATCAGCGATGGCAGAAATACAAATGATACCCAACGTCGAAGGTTTCTGCTGATTTGCTTTTGTTCTTCTGATTATATTATTGTCAAGGACCCACTGATTTGTGTGCTGGCTGATATAATCTGCTTCAGCTTCTTGCGGCTGTCCGTCCGAGGTCTCAGGTTCCCGAATGGTCGGAGTGTCGAGAAGTTGCTGCAGGTTGTCCTCGTCATGTTTTATGCTATGAAGCTAATTTTCGTGACCTTGTGCACATCATCCCTTTGACCTAGTCTACATACTTTGAGAGGTCTAGCCTGAGACACAGGCCTCTGATGGAATGCCGTGCCTCTGAAAATACTTCTGAGGCTTAAAGACCGAGGTGCAATTAAATCCCACTGGTAAAAAGAGTATTGCTGTCCGTATTGATTGTTGCAGGCTCGATTGGCTGTCATTCTCCACAAGCATGAATTAGTTGCACAACTTATAGATCATCTGCTTAAGATTACGAGGCTCCTGCTTTCATGAGAAAAAATTCAGTGATTCTCTGAAGAAATGAGATTACCAAGCCTGCCCAGGTGGCTCCGTCTCGGTGAAGTCCATTTCCATCGCCCTATTGTCCTTAATCCTGGGTATCAATGTGGCCAAAAAACGCTACGAAATAAGCCTCCCCCGACACCGAACGCCTTGAATTCCCAAATCACGTGGTCTTCCCTATCAAGGTCGCATAGTGCCTCGAATGACCTGGTCTAACCTCTCCTGGACGACGTTCATCTCACGGACGGCATCCTGCCTCTGGGCCTCGGCAACGCGAAGCTCCTCTTCCAGCTCCCTGATGTACCGGTTCTGGTCCTCCTCGGTGTTTTCGAGGCCAGGGAGTGTCGAGATGATCATCTCAATCTCCTGTGTCTTGATGATCAGGTCGCGGGCGAGCTCAAGCTGGCCAGCCTTGAACTCATCTTCGGAAAGAGGTTCGACTGTCTGGAGTCAGTAGACGGTTTGCCTGTGGAGCGTTTCAGACTGTTATGGCGCCGGAATGAGACTGACTCTTGGTTCCTATGGCATCCTGCTCTGGCTTAACCTCTTGGATCTTGTCACTCGGCCCCAGCAGCTCTTGGTTGTGGTGCCGATGAAGAAAATGAATGCATGCGACAAATTGCCGTGCCAGCTAAAAGGGAGGTCAGCGTCGTTAGAGAACACATAGAGTTGGCAAGTTACTTGCCTGGTCTACGGCATCTTGCAATTGCGTCAGACGATCACCCATCTTGCTTGGTGCAAAGAGAAATGAGAAGAGAGTTGAGATGTTTGGCCGACGGCTGCTTCACTTAGGAGGTGAGGTTGAGTTGGAGCAAGAGGCAGGGATGTCTTATCTCCGAAACGTTGGCCAAAGCTTTTCCGTACAGCGATTTGCAGTAGGGGTTCAGTGGCTCTACTAGTTGCTGATTTGTGTAATAAACCAGAATATGTCATGCCTTCACTTTTGCCCAGAGTTATGACACGGTGATGACCTCGCTTTCGGGTCATGGGCTGAGAATTCAGCAATTCGCTCCATTGAGGCTGTTGTCAAAATGGAACCGTGTGTCATTTGGTCTGTCATCGTGTCCACGTCCAGCATGGACAGCCAAGAGACTCAACTCATCAATCACCAATCTGAACTATCCTGAGCCCACAACGACCAATCATCATGACCTGGCCTCTTTCGTCGATTATGCAGAACGGTCGGGCCTAGATCCAAAGTCAACGCTCTACGTGGGAACTCACTATGAATATCTTGTCGCTCAAGTACTCTCCCAGTACGGGTTCTACCTTCGAAGGATCGGCGGCCACTCAGACTACGGCACCGATCTACTCGGGACATGGACTGTACCCTCCTCCAAGGTTCCACTCAGAGTCCTTGTCCAATGCAAAGCTATTGCTAGAAAATCTGCGCCCAACCTGATTCGCGAGCTGGAAGGTGCCTTTGTTGGCGCCCCCGTCGGATGGAGGGGCCATGGAGTATTAGGCGTCTTCGTTACCGAAAAGCCGGCCACCAAGGGCGTGCGGGACTCCCTTAGTCGGAGCAGGTGGCCGATGGGGTTTGTCTCATGTACTAGGGATGGGCGAGTACAGCAGATGCTATGGAATCAGAGGGCGGAGGAGGAGGGACTAGGCGGGATGGGAGTGGGTATGCGACATGCTGGAGAGCAGGGGCAGTCGCAGCTTTTGTTGACGTGGAAGGGTCAACATATTGCCATCGCGGAGGGCTCCAAGCCTGGGAGCTGAAGGTTCAGAACGGCCAGCTTCATGTCACGGTTATTCATGTGCAGTGATTATTGGCGAAAGCCTTCATGATGCCCTCCACACAGAAGCAGGTGACGGGTAACACATGCATGAGGTTCCCATGTTGCAGCAAGCCTATGAATTTTGCGCGTGTGCTCTTCCTCAGGACCAAAACGATGGCTTGTATTATGGCACCTATTCGCTGGAGATTTGTTTTCCGTCAATTGAGTTTCGGCTCAAGAACTGCTTCAGGGAGTATTTGTGACTTCGATAATCCATCCAATCCGGGCAATGAAGGCTCTCCGGTCAATTACTAATTTTGTTGACCATGTGCGGTCTCACAGTTGCTTCATCAGTCGTCCCAAATCGCTGCCCTCGCCTTGGCAGCTTCTTCCTCCTTGGCCTTCTCGGCGGCCTTCTGCTCCTCCCTCCGTTTGCGCTCTTTCTCCTTGATCGCAGCTTGGTATGCCTTTTGCTCCTCGGTCAGTTTAGGCGCCTTCAAGCCCAGAGCGCCGGCAATCATCCTCCTTGCCACGGCATCGGTTTTCTCCGGGCGTGCCGAAGGACCTGGAGAATCTGAACCTGTGCGATAGCTGTTTGACGGGCCTTGGTCATACTGAGTCGGCGAGATTGGTGTCGGGGGCGGTGCCGAAGTGCCCTGAGAGTGACTTTTCTCTGTCTCTGTCTCTGTCTCCGTATCCGAGCCTGAGGAAATATCCTCTTCCTCCCAGGAATCGACCACTTCCTCCTTTTTAGCCTTAGTGGTTTTCTTGCTGTTTGGCGTCTGGAGAGACAGCTTTGATACTCCAGTGGAGATGTCCGATGGAGCTGTGTTTGAAGGCATTTTTAAAAGTGACTGCGAAAGACTGTGTCCAACTTGGAATTGAGTTTATAAGATTGACCGAAATGAGTTGAACAAGCAAGAATGCGGACAGACAAGAAATCCAAGAACAGCAATTTGGTAAGAAGATCCAGTTGCTTGTCGCAGATATAATTACTGTACGGGTCGCACGGCTGATGAAGTGAAGACGAAGCGACGAAGAACAGGCCAATCCTTTGTATATCGTTAATATATGTAGGAGATGGATGCTTGATGTTCCAGATATAGACAGGCACCCCTTTGAGCGCTGTCAGCAAGCTGAAATTGAATTCAGACTGTGGGAACCTGATGCCGTTATAATAAAATGTTCGTTGGGGGCTAGAGGAAGC
The DNA here is from genome assembly GCA_027946515.1 of Gnomoniopsis smithogilvyi. Taxonomy (NCBI): domain Eukaryota; kingdom Fungi; phylum Ascomycota; class Sordariomycetes; order Diaporthales; family Gnomoniaceae; genus Gnomoniopsis; species Gnomoniopsis smithogilvyi. Next base: position 5,127,496 of record JAPEVB010000004.1, on the reverse strand, counting down.
GGGTTGCTAAAGAGGAGGCATCCTTGCGGAAGGTGGGGTCAAGCCTACAATGCTCCCCCAGATTTCCTGGGTTTCAGCGTACCCATGTACATGTTTAGCGGCTCTGGGTTTAGCTCACTCCGGCAGGCAATGAAGAGGAATGGATGACGGCACGCGGGCGGCGCAATATTTTAGGATATACAGTACTACTCGGTTTGTCATCACTTCGACTGAGCATACGATCGCCACCACTGTCGGCGCCTTTTCTTTTCTCCTTTCCTCCCTGGCGTCTCAAGTGGTTCCGCTCCGATCATCCAGAACTTGTGGCCCATCAACTGCAATCGGACGTCTTGTCACGCCACTTACACTCGGTCATTGACGGCCTCGGCCCACCAGCCAGCTTCATACTCATTTCACCTCCGCCCACCATGCTGCTCCGTCAGCGCATATCGCGACCTCTGACGCCTGCACAGCTCACCCGTGGTGCAAGCCGACCCCTCTCGATCTCGTCTCCAGTTTGCCTTAGCAATGTTTCGGTTCGCTCAACACGGTTACGGACGCTCCCAAGGGCCAATCCTCCGGTAACGGCGGCGAGCTTCTCGACCTCCGCAACACATTTAGACAAGAAGAAAAAGGGTTTCTTTGATAATGCGATCGAACCATTATCGGAAGAGGAGGAGAAAGCCAATTTGAAAAGGAGCGAGGAAGATTCGCCGGAGAAGCCCGAGGACTTGCTCAAGGAAATTACAAAGTCGCGATCCGACGACGCTGCTAGTGGTGAAGGGAAGTCAGATCCAGTAGACGGCAAGGGAAGTAGCGCAGCTGGTGGTGCAGCAGGTTCGGGATCTGGAAGTGATGGCTCTGGAGATGGTGGTCGTAAAGGACGGAGGTCAGATCGCGCACTACAAAAACCGACTGTGCCCGAAGTCTACCCTCAGGTGCTGGCGATACCCATCGCACGGAGGCCACTATTTCCAGGATTTTATAAGGCGATCACGATTAAAGACCCAAATGTCGCCGCGGCTGTCACGGATATGATCAAGCGAGGCCAGCCATACGTCGGAGCATTTCTGTTCAAGGACGAGGCCGCCGACGAGGATGTCATTCACAACGCCGATGACGTGTACGATACAGGCGTTTTTGCGCAGATTACAAGTGCCTTCCCCGTCCATGGCGAACAGAACAGCTTGACTGCTATCCTATACCCCCACAGGCGCATCAAGCTCTCAACACTCATTCCTCCCGGGCAAGCTGAGGCGAAAAAGACCGATGCCGAAACACCAACACCAGAGCCGATACCGCCAAAGGCTATAGAGGAAGACTCGGCGCAAGACAAAAAAGGTGATGTTGTGGCGAGTTTTGAGGAGAGCGCTGTGTCCACCAAAGCTGACGGGCCTGCCGAGAAATACGAGCCGACTTCATTTCTGCGGAAATACCCTGTCAGTCTCGTCAATGTCGAGAATTTGACGGAAGAGCCGTACGACCCCAAGAGCCCCGTGGTCCGCGCTGTTACCAATGAGATCGTCAACGTCTTCAAAGAGGTCGCCCAGATGAATAGTCTGTTCCGCGACCAGATCTCGACTTTCTCCATGAGCCAGTCTACCGGCAATGTCACGGCCGAACCTGCGAAGTTGGCTGACTTTGCCGCCGCTGTCAGTGCTGGTGATTCTGCGGAGCTTCAGGAGGTCCTGTCCAGCCTGAACGTCGAGGATAGGATGCAAAAGGCCCTGGTCGTACTGAAGAAGGAGCTCATGAACGCCCAGCTCCAGTCAAAGATCACCAAGGATGTGGAACAAAAGATTAGCAAGCGACAGCGCGAATATTGGCTCATGGAGCAGATGAAGGGCATCCGGCGGGAGCTCGGAATCGAATCTGACGGCAAGGATAAGCTGGTCGAGAAGTTCAAAGAGAAGGCTGACAAGCTGGCCATGCCCGAGGCTGTGCGGAAGGTTTTCGACGACGAAATCAACAAGTTGGCACACCTTGAACCAGCGGCATCCGAATTTAACGTTACCAGGAATTATCTGGATTGGCTCACACAGATCCCATGGGGTCAGAGAAGCGCCGAGAATTTCGGGATACAAAACGCAGTGAAAGTTCTGGACGAGGATCACTACGGCCTCAAGGATGTCAAGGATCGTATCCTGGAATTCATTGCAGTTGGTAAGCTCCGGGGGACAGTCGAGGGCAAGATCTTGTGCTTCGTTGGCCCACCTGGTGTGGGTAAGACGAGTATCGGCAAGTCCATTGCTCGGGCGTTGAATCGGCAATACTACCGTTTCAGCGTTGGTGGACTCACCGACGTCGCCGAAATCAAGGGACACCGAAGGACATATGTTGGTGCTCTGCCTGGCCGGGTCATTCAGGCCCTCAAGAAGTGTCAAACAGAAAACCCCTTGATCCTGATCGATGAGATTGATAAAATCGGACGCGGATACCAAGGAGATCCATCGTCGGCACTACTCGAACTTTTGGACCCCGAGCAGAACAGCTCGTTCCTGGACCATTATATGGACGTGCCGGTAGACCTGTCTAAAGTGCTCTTTGTTTGTACGGCGAATATGACGGACACTATCCCCAGGCCACTTCTTGACAGGATGGAAGTGATCCGGCTTTCGGGTTACGTTGCAGATGAGAAGATGGCCATCGCAGAGAGGTATCTCTCACCTGCTGCCAAGGAACTAGCTGGTCTCAAGGAGGCAGATGTTCAGCTGTCCGATGAAGCCATCAAAGAGCTGATCCAATCATACTGTCGGGAATCAGGAGTTCGTAATTTGAAGAAGCAGATCGAAAAAGTCTACAGGAAATCAGCCCTGAAAATTGTTCAGGAGCTCGGTGAGGAGGTGCTTCCCGAGGACAAGGGGCTGACTGACGAGGGCAAGGCTGCTTTGGAAGAGTCAGAGAAGGAGAAGGAGAAGGATGACAAGGAGCCTCTGACGAGCACTGCTACTGAGCAAGAAACGACTGAGCAGCCTCGCATCGCTCTCAAGGTGCCAGATTCCGTCCACGTCAACATTGACAAAACCAATCTCAAGGACTACGTTGGCCCACCAATTTTCACCTCCGATCGTCTGTACGACGTCACGCCACCAGGCGTCACTATGGGCCTAGCATGGACGCAGATGGGCGGCGCGGCTATGTATGTGGAGTCGATTCTGCAATCTGCGCTTAAGCCAAGCAGCACAGGTCGTCTGGAGATCACAGGCAATCTGAAAACCGTGATGAAGGAATCGTCGACAATCGCATACTCATTTGCCAAGAGTGTGATTGCAAACAAGTTCCCGCAGAACCGCTTCTTTGATCACGCAAAGATACACGTCCACGTGCCTGAGGGCGCAGTGCAAAAGGACGGTCCCTCGGCAGGTGTCACGATGGCGACCTCTTTGCTGTCGCTTGCCCTCGAAACGCCAGTGGATCCCACCGTGGCTATGACGGGCGAGCTGACATTGACTGGCAAAGTGCTGAGGATAGGAGGCCTGAGAGAAAAGACGGTCGCTGCGAGACGTGCGGGTTGCAAAATGATTATTTTCCCAGCGGACTGCATGTCTGACTGGCTGGAGCTTCCAGAGGTATGTTTCCGCGCTCGATCTCCTTGTGTTGATAGAGGTAAATGCAAAATGCTAACTCTGTAACAGAATATCAAAGAAGGCATTGAGGGTCGACCAGCAAGTTGGTACAGCGAAATTTTCGACATCATCTTCCCCAACCTGGATCTCGAGAAGGCCAACGTAGATAAAGCCTCGCAATACAAGGGTCCAGACGACAAGAAGGACTCTGAGGGTAAGGACGGCGAAAAATCCGAGGAGAGTGATTGAAAAACCGCTCGTTTGGGTGGCTTCATTTTAGACAGCCAACGCTCTGCATATCTTTTCCATACACACATTTCTATGATAGACCATACAGGCGTGGCAGGCATCTTTTCCGGCGAGCAGGCGTGCACCTTTTGAGGGGATAGGCGGACTCGGGGGGGGGGCATTCAATAGCTTCATATGGAGGAGCGGTACAAACCCCGAAAATAGCAATAACAACTCACCTCTACTACATATATGGCTTGGACGCATTGCACATCATTCGGGCAGTTCATTGGGTGGTCTTTGGAGCCAAGACAGCAGGCGACATATTCTGAAGATGTGTTAAAAACGTATAGACGTATCCGATGCCGAGACGTGATGTGGCCGCTCTATACAAGCCCTTCCATTTGTGTCCCTGGGAAATCATTTGCAAACGGTATTCTTGTTTCTTTTCTTTCTCCCCTCCTTGTCTTCTTTTTTTCTTTTTGCGGCCGACGGCAGTATCGTCCCGGTACGTAATGTTCTCTTGCAACGGAAGACTATTTCCTTCCATTTCGTAAGCTGAAGTTGTGGAACTGCCAAAATACTACATGGCTACTCGCGCAAGAAAACCTTGCAGAGGGTAGTTATTAGTCTGGGACGACTTTCCAGGCTGACGCGCCCCATAAAGATTGTACGCCAGTGAGCATTCTCACCAGATTACTCTATCCAAACTTGTCTGCATCTGCATAGCATAGGATAGCGTCTGAAAGGGCGACGACTGGTTCAAGACCTCTCATCACGGTACGCCCTGCCGTGCTAAAATAATTGGTTCCATGGAAAATACCTCCTCACCAGTGCCCCCCCCCTTCCATTCCCACCTTCTCCATCTCTCACACTCTTCAAAGCGTTTTCCCCGGACCAAGCAAGCCCCATGGGTTCGCAGCAACTCTACGTCGCACCACCTTTTTGGTTGGGCTTCCCCATGTTTTGCGCAACATGCTTCAGTTCTACGCAATGCGGGTGTCGCAGTGCAGAGACCCACACACAGCATGAACTGGAACCCTCTCGATTCCATGATGCTGGCTTGCATGTGAGCGCCCTCAGATGTTGTTTGCTTACATAGGAGAGTTGAAATGTGTACGCAGGCTACGAGGGGGGGGGCGCTAATAAAGTAGTGATGCCCAAGCAATGGCACACATGTATCTATGTATCCATGCATTTTGTGGGTTATGACGAGTGATCCCGAGAACGGCTGACCCTCTCTGCAGGACCCCGCATACTTGCTCGCATGAAGCCCGGCGTTGGGGTGTTCCCACCCACTGGAAGGGGGGAAGCACAGCATGAGGTTATCGTCTTGGAGTAAAAATGGCCAGTTCTAGAATTTTGGGAGCCGACGATGTCGTCCGTCCCTTTGCGGGCATAGAGCGTGACACGAAGGCAGTCTCAGCATGGCAATGTGGACGTCATCTGTCTACTTGGCAAGAATAGCCGTTCAACAGGCCATCCTTGGACGGGAACAGGTCGATCGCGGGATGGGCCTTTTTCTATTTTAGCGTTGCCGTGCGTTTCCGCCTTTTGGGATGGGCATGGAATGCATGTCGTCGACAACGACACTGGCGAGAGCGTCTTTAATCTTTCCTTCTTCATTGTCAATGTCAACGTATAGTGGATAGGCAGACCATGCCAGCTACTGATGAAATCACTTCACTTTGCAAACTATTGCATTTCTCAAAAGACACGGAATCCTCGGAGCACATGTTCGAATTCTGTGGCCAAGACCAAGTCATCGTGGACACAGAAAACGCTCGCAGGAAGCACTCATTGGCTATGAGACAGTCCCAGCGTGGTCAGCCTCATTTCATTCCCGGGCGGCATTGATGCCCAAATACCAAAATGGTGTGGGCTGCTAGACAGGAAAGAAAGCAGTCCCTTACAGCAGGGCTACCGAGCAATTGGGTCCCCTTTGCGGCCTCGAGTATGCCACGTCTTGGGATGTCTTGCAGGACCGGAGCGACTCCGGTAGAGCCGAGGCGCGTGAAGCAAGCCAATGAACATGGGCTGCGTCCCAACACCGTTGTTGCGGTTTCGGCCACGAGGTAGATGACATGGAAGTTTTCGGGTCCCCATCTTCCCCAGCTCAGCCTCGTTACGGGGTCCTTCGCCGGGCAGTGGAGCAGCGCCCAGCATGAACTCGATGATCCTGACGGTCAAAGCTGAGGTTGACAGGTGTGCTGGTGCAGATGTCAAGGTGATGGCTTCTTGCGAGTCCTTTCTTATTGAGTAATCGAGGGACGACATACGGGCAAAGTCACGAGCCTTTTACCATTTAGGTCAGCATTGATGTCTCGAGATGTCATTGCGAGACGTAATATCGAGAATTACCGCGAGCGTGTATTGCCTAAAAGTAGTCACTTTCGCCCTGACACGCATCGTGATTGAGATCCCTCAGGCCGAGCTAGCCCCTCCCCCACCGCTTGTGAGTGGGATCATGCATACTGCGGCCACGATTGGGCCATCGGCAGGGCTCCGTCGCATCCTAATGATGAGTTGTCAATTGGCCTATCAGGACTATCACCTGCCCAAGGGAGGCAGACACATGGAGACGCCGGATTGTTTTGCTCGTTTCCATGTATGGTACCTCGGGTCCTAGTAGTTGGGCTGTGTCATGGCCGATTCGGATAGCAAAGCAGATTCTCGCCATCATGATGCGACCTGCTAGGGGTAGGCGCTGATGCTGGTCCTTAGGCCTGATTAAGGACACAAGAGTCGATGTTGGAGACCTGTCAAACATGATTGTGTCGAGTACGGTGAGACATTCAGCTGTTCCTGTGACTGACTGAGAGAGCGGTGAGGCCTTGTAGGGCCCGTGGTGAGGCTCAAAATGCAGGGCCAGGGACTCTAACTTGGTTGAAATCAGAACTGTCTGGTGCGTGGTGCGTGGTGCGTGGTGCGTGGTGCGTGATGAGTGTACAGTAGTTTTTGGCGCGGGAAAGCCAGAACGACGTACTGTGTAAACTCTGAAAGTGCCCAGGAGACGCATGATGCTGCTGAAAACTCAGGGGGCCTCTGCGTCCGTCCGCATCTTCAGCATCCCGTAGCAATCATCTTGCATATGGCTTTATTCTCTACCCCGTCCCGATGCCTAATCTGGCAATGTTAATGACACAAGGGTTGGGGAAGAATCCGCGCTGCCCCTGTGAGGCCGACGATAGACAGCTGGCGAGGGTGTTTATGTTGGGTGATAGAGCCATGACATCGTCAGCCAGAAATAGCAGCACCACGTCAGAATACATCTGACGCAATTGTTGGAGGGTGTGTGTGTGTGTGTGTGTGTGTATACTTGTCGCTGCTAGATTGATCATTGTCTTGATTAGAGGTCGGGCAGCACCGAAACATAGACGACGGGTTGGGCAACAAGCCAAACAAGAAACAAAAACCACTGCCAAAGACGAAAAGGATGAATGCAAGGCTGTCGAGTCGTGAGTCTGTGACATGGTGACGAAGGGCGAACCAAGACTCCAGTCCTTGAAGACCACGTTGTGGCTCCATGTCCATCCGCCAGGTGCCAGGTGCACTCCACATTCTCTGCCCTGGCCTGTCTTGCCTGCTAGCCCGGCCCACCCCCAACTGCCCCGGTAGCGACCAGCCCCCCCCGGCCGCAGGGGTTCCTGACCAACAGGGGTTCCCTTTGGGGGAAGCATCGTGGCTTTGGGTACGAAGTAAATCCAACCCACTCTTCACTTCACGGTCGAACGTCTTGCGATCTCGCTCACCCATACCTCCCCTTTGGATGGTCCGTCACGTCAACAAGGTAGACCACAAAGAGAGGTCTACATCTTCATGTTCTCCCTTTCTGCTTTTTGCGTTTCTCTTCACCGATCTCTTCTGCAACATCTCTTGAATGTAACCATTTTCGCGGTTCTTCCCGTCACCGCCTCGTGAGACTCGAGCATACTCGTCCTACCTACTCAATTGTCCTCATTGACCGACCTCTTGTCTCGCCGCGAACTCCAATCCATCCCGTTGCAACTTCCTGACTCAAGACACATTAGCCGCCCTTTCCCATCCATCGACTGCTGGTGACAGGATAGGTCCTTCGCTCGACGACTGATATCCCATGGGCTGGTTGTTTGAGACGTAATGTCGTCGATGTAATCGTCGTCGCTCAAGGTCCTCCCAACTATATTCAGTCCTTGTCCTCTGTTCCACCTCCTCTGTGCACAGCCTTTTTGGTCATGGTCACGGACCACTCAATTCTCGTACCTCTGAGCTGCTCTCTCTCCATTGCGGATGCTTGCGTCTTGTCTCGATGCAGCTGATCTACCTCACCTCTGCCTTTTCGCTTCAACTTGCCGTGCCCTTTTCGGCGTCCAAAGCTCCACATCTGGGAGACGGGACACAGACTTGGCAATACCGGCCCGTACAGCACGGTGAAATTTCTCTATCCTTTGAGACATTCTCGACGCCACTGATTGCTGCGTCTACCTGGCCGCCTATCCGGCGACCGCCCCCCGGCCACCCAGACGCCACACTCAGGTCCACTTCCTCACTGAGCGGGGGGGCTCATGAACACAGCGTCAATTCTTGTGCATACTTCCACAATTCTCAAGACCATCATCCCTCTCTAAATTTCTCAGAGAGCTCTTTCAGAAGCCGCTGAGCTCACCGAGTTCGCCCATCATGACTGAACCCGCGACAGCGCAACTAGGGCCTGTCCCGGCTAGCGAGTCACAGACCATGCAACAGAGCGTGTGGAAAAGATGGTTTGGACATGGTAATGGGAATGAGACCACCAGCGAGACTCCTCAAGATGATCACGACGACCAACAGAGAGGGGAAGAGCCACAACGCCCCGGGGTCATCCGCCGGGTCTCACGAAAGGTGGTGCCCGGTCTGCCCAGAGCACAGACCTTCAAGCGACAACAGGCTGAGGTTCGCAACAATCTTGAGCCCATTCAGCCCACGCCTGCTGAGAGAAGAGCTGTGTCCGTCGAAAGACGACCACACGTTCCACACAACCCCGCCAATCCTTCAAATCCCCGCTCCAGCGCTCCTGACTTCGCTGGGCGCGATGCTCTCAGCTCTGCAGTGTCCGCACCATCAATAGCGGGTAGTGCGTTGGATGAGAAGATGCTGGATAACATAGACGACCTCGATATGTCTGACGGGGATGATATACCCCGAGCGATGGGCGCAGCATCTGTCGACGATGCCGCATCCATGACCACTTCTCAGTACGACGCCCTGATCCACGATGAGCTGGAGAGAATCTGGATCCTTAATCTCTCAATGCACTTCAGAGATAAGTCAAAACGAGAGAAATTTTTTGTCACTTATCGTGAGAAAGAAGAGCACTGGAGGCGAGTGACAATCTCGTTGGACTACCGTGGTGCTCCCGACAATTCACTCGAAATGGACCTCATTCAGATTAAGTTTCAGCGAGACAAAAGCGCAAAAATCTACGAGGCCATTCGAGACAGTCTCCAAGACATACAATTCTACGAGACTGTCACCAACCTCAAATTGCAGACCACGGACGGGAGGCTGCACGTGCACGTGGTCGAAGACGTTAATGTTGGTGATTGTGCCTCTTGTCCTTGGGCTCATGCTAACAGCCGCTGCTTAGGAGATAATCCATTATCCAACGACTCGAATGGTCCAGCATTTGAAATGCAGGCACGTCAAAGAAAGTGATATCGAATTTGAGTCGCACATGTCTGGTTTCGTGTACAAGGTCAAAGTGAATGGTGAGACATTGATAAAGAAGGAGATACCCGGGCCTGACACGGTGGATGAGTTCCTCTACGAGATTAACGCACTCAGCCAGCTATGCTACTCTCGCAATGTCATCAAATTCTATGGGGTGGTTGTCGACGACTATGGAGAGTATGTCAAGGGGCTACTGATCGACTATGCCGACAGAGGAGCCTTGATCGATGTCATTTATGATGGTGATCATGGCCTTTCGTGGCCTCGCCGAGAGAAATGGGCACGGCAGATTGTGGAAGGATTGTCCGAGGTTCATGAGGCGGGTTTTGTCCAGGGCGACTTCACACTTTCAAACATTGTCGTGGATCATCGCGACAACGCCAAGATAATCGACATCAACCGTCGCGGCTGTCCAGTCGGTTGGGAGCCTCCTGAGGCGACCCCCTTGATTGAGAGCAGCCAGCGGATCTCGATGTATATCGGTGTCAAATCCGACCTGTACCAGCTTGGTATGGTTTTGTGGGCTCTGGCCGAGCAGGAGGACGAGCCCGAGAGCCATGGACGTCCGCTGACACTGAGCGAAGGCTCAGGAACTCCAGACTGGTACAAGGCGGTTGTCAGGATTTGTCTGGCCGAGCATCCCCGTTATCGGGTGCAGGCGATTGACTTGCTGCGGCTATTTCCTCCATCACTCGAGCCCGGTGAGCTTGAGCCACCATCCATCTCTGTTGATGATGGCTACTTGGTACAAGATTACTTGGTTAGTGAATACCAGACGGGTGAGGGGCCAACCATCAGAACTGTCCAAGCTCCGAAAGAGTGGGATCGAGGGGATAGCTATGGGCAAACCTACGTCGACGCACCTAGTACGTTGTCGAGCGAGCCATACTATTACCCTACAAGGGGTCGATCTCCGCCCAGTCCGATGCCGAGCAATTTAGACTATTGCGAACCTCGCTGGGCACCGCAAGTCCCGCCATGGACATATCCTCGGGAACGTAGTTTTGAAAGGCGGAGGTCTTCTTCAGGGTTCGACTTTGCCCCTAATGCCCTAATGTCAGGAGACGGAGATGAAGATGGGGACTTGGAGAAAATATCGGTGGATGATGAAGCACCTGGCCCATCTTTCACAGTGGATAAGTTTGCAGCCACCAAGCAAGAGCTTGTTTCTCATTCACAAGAGGAGGAGGAAACCGATTTCGCAACGGCAAATTCGGTGAGCCTAGACGACCCTGATACGAGAAGCCATGGACAGACAAAAGCTTCAGACGATATCGTACGGGCCGCGGGGCCAACGATGGCGACGCGCGAAGAGACACGTACGGAGGAAAGCTCAGAGCCAACTAGGTCAACATTGAAAAGTGACGACCGGGAGAATACGGCTCTACAGAACAAGGACGACGCATTCAGGAGTAACGGCAACGGCAAAGGCATTCATGATTTCAATCCTATAAAAACAAGTAACAACAACAGAAACACCACCCCAACACCACAGAATCCTCTTTTTCGAGAGGCGGAGCCCACAGAATCCGAAGCACCGAGGACCATTGCAGCTCTGGTCTCTCGCGCGGCAGAAATACAGAACACAACGAGCGCGAGCACGATCGTGGATACGAAGCAGGATCGCGAAGATGACGGCCAAATCGACAGTGCCATCGAGATGAATATCACCAGCAGCAGCAGCAGCAGCAACAGCCCTGGCGAGCGCTTCTCCCCAAGGAGGAACGTCGTCCCGGATGCCTTGCTCCACTTGGGCTCCGGGCACGAGGCGTCGTTTTCGGCGCCAGAGCGCAAAGGAAGCGCGAGCACGATTGCTGAGGATGATTTGGAGGGTGCGTGAGGACCTTCATCGTGGTGTGCAAATAAGAATCTAGACGACAGTTACGAAATGACCCAGATACGACATGCTTTTTTCTTCTTTTTTTTCTTGGCACCACCCCTCCCCCTTTGGATTCTAGTTTACTTGTTGGCATGATTTCCCTTCTCATCTACTCATATTCTCATCGTCTCATTAAGATCCTTGTTCTTTGTAGCATCTCAAAATGGCATGCCTAGCGGCCAAACTAGCCCAAATACGTTAATAGTTTCTCAGCGTACGCAAGGAGCATGGCATGGGCTACAGGATTTTGGTACCGGCGACGGGTGTTTGTACAATCCCAATGGAAATATTTTGTTTCCCTCCCCCAAACTATCCTGGCCTGAAACAACTCAGGCCTTCGCTCATCAGGCTTCGCCCACCCAACGTCGTGACTCACGTTCTGCATGTAGAGGTCATTTTTGTGACGGTCGACCATGACCCAGTCTCCTCCACGTAAACGAGCCATGTATGTATAGTATGCCTGTGCCACATAAAGCATCAGGCGTACAAACTGTTGTTTGAATCTAGTCGATTTCCCCCCAGTGTCTTGATCATATGCCACAAGGCTTTCCAGCCAGCTGATGCTAGCAACTGCCTCATAACCATTCTTCCCTCCCCTGTTCTCTCATTAAGATCCAGTAGCCCACACTACGGTATGGACTTGATGACATACAATTCTTCATCACTCGCTTAGGGCAAATTCTTGTTCACAGTAGCACAGCGCTCATGGATGCTCTGGCAACTATTCAAAACCTCAAGTCTCAATTCTAGGCTATCTACTAGTCCTCAAGGAAGCGACAGAAATGCCATGCGGTACTGATGGTTCCTTGTCTCAATGACAGAATAAAAAAGTGTCTCGCAAAACTCCCCCAACCTGTCCGTGATGTTTTCCCCCTGAACGCCTTGAATTGCATCGACCTCTTAGTGGTAGAGTACGCGCTGGGAGGAGTGATGCATTGTCTTCCTAGTGGAGGCAACTGTACCCTGGTGCGACCCGTTCGTGGTCCCGCGACGAGGATACCCCCGCACACCATCCTCGACAAAATAATTTCCCAACCGATTTTCCAACCATCTATGCCGCATCAGCGCTAGCCACAGGCATGGACACCTTCGTGGGTTGTTGCCCAGCACGAATGATGCGTTGACCTGCGGAGTCGCTCACAACGGTAACGTCCTTGTTCTCCATCTGTGCCCTCTTCCAAATCTCGACCTCGCAACCTCCCCGAAGGACGCCCACACGCATGGTGCTGAGCAGGTTGTGCGCTGCGTTTGAGTGCAGGTAGACACCACCGTTGAAAATAGCTGTGGCGTCTTTTCCGATGGCTGAGGAGATGAGGGCCTTGCCACCGGGGTGGTCCTTGATAAAGTCGGCAACATCGTGAATGACACCGGCGACGGCCACGAGAGCCTTGCCGTTCTTGGATTGTTCAACAAAGTCGTCCCAGTCGATGACGGGGAGTTGCTCAAGCGGGAGACCCCAGTCGAGCTTGGTACGCTTCTGATCGAGCTTCTTCTGTTGCTGCTGGAGGCGGCCCTTCTCGATCTCATTCTGGCGGAAAGTCTTGAGGTCGGAGGCCAGACCAAGCTGCTTCCAAATCCAGATGCACCATTTGGTGGGGTCGTATTGGTACCACTCGATAGCGTTGCGGTAGTCGGAGGGGAACTCGTGGTGAAAGTTGTGGTATCCCTCACCCAAAGTGACAAGCGCGGTGATAACGTGGTCACGAGGGCTGTTGCGATCATCGAAAGGCTGCTCACCGAGCCAATGGGCAAGCGAGTTGACACAGAAGGTGGCCTGCTGGACGACGAAGACACGGAGGATAGCAGCGTAAACGAAGCCACCCCACCAGTCACCCCAGCCCAGACCAGCGACCAAAGTGGGGAATGCCAGAGCCATGAAGAGGACGACCTTGACGAAGTGGGTGTGCTGGAAGACGACAACAGGGTCCTCGTTGAGATCGGTAATGTCGGTACGACCCGCACGCTTGGGGTTCTGCTTGATGATCATCCAGCCAATGTGGCTGTAAAGCAGACCCTTCCTGACGGAGTAGGGGTCCTTCTCGGTGTCGGTATATCTGTGGTGAGCGCGGTGGCCCTTGGACCACCAACGAGCAGAACCCTCCATGGCACCAGCACCGACGGCGGCGAGGTAGATACGGAGAGGAAGGCAGGCCTTGTAGCAGCGATGAGCCCATAATCTATGGTAACCAGCTGTGATACCAAGACCGGTATTGTAATAATCTGGGAAAAGAGTTAGTTTTTAAGTCGTACTGTAGGACAGACTTGGACTCGAGCCTCGGACAAGTTACTTACAGACAACAGCCCAAATCGCCGTCTTCTTTTGAAGAGGCACCCAGTAGGTAGAGATGAAGCCGAGGATGGGGATGAAGATGATGAAGGTGGTGCTAAGCCAGTCGATGTGCTTGTACCAGTTCTTCCAGGTCATGGGCAGCTCTGAGATGTGAGGCTTCTTAATATCGTAGTTCTTCTTGCGGAGAGGAACATATTCGGTGGTGCCATCAGGAAAGGCTGAAGCCTGCGCCTGGGCCATCTTCCCGGCGGATGTTGAAGAGGCCATGACGGGCAACTACTGGCAGTGCCAGTGATGGATGTTTCGGGGGAAAGTATGGGAGGGTTGGGTGGTATGTGTGTGTGTCTGTGTGTGACAGTAGTAAAAGGAGGGATATGTATTAAAATTGGTGATGGTGTTTGAGATGTACCGTTCGGTGGAACAAGTACAGTTCAAAAACAAGTGAGGAGGAAAAGGATTATGAACCAAGTGGTGGATTGCGGGTCTTTTGATGACTTCCAAAATTGCTGGGGCAAAGTTCCCACCCGAAAATCTGGAGAAGGGAAGTGGCTCGATGTGACCCTTGTCAACACCAGGAAGGAAGCTGCAACTTTGCCAAAACCTGTTAGGGGGATTCCCGTCCTGCCGTCCGCAAGGCAAGTTGCAGAAATGGATACCACGTCCGAACGGAAGAAGCCCCACACACCTTGTCGACGATCACTTACTGGGTGCAGGTCTGTCAAACTGCGTGAAAGTATGATTTGTGGCAAAAATTGCAATGCTTGTGAGTGGCCGTCCAGTTGAGACGGTGACTTGGAAGTCTCACATTTTGCATGTGCGCAACACGCGAGCAAAGTCAAGGGCTGGCTGGACCTTGGCTTGGGGCTGGTCTGGCAGTTCTGGGGCTCCCTTGGGCACTTCTGGCCCATTCTGGCTCTTCACTAAGGTACGTATGGTACTTCTACCACAGGTAAGTGAACACCCGAGTAAATTCATGCATGTGGCTAGCTATGTCATATGTTGAGGGGCTTTAAATTGTTGTGTGTAGGTATTCTGTGAGGAACCTTGGGAAGCGTTGTTTGTGCACTCCGTCAACGGATGATCATGATGAATCGATCACAGCAACAAAAACGCACCGTGGCTCTGGGAACCTGCCGAGGCGTACGATAACTGCTGCGAATCATATCATCATCATCTTTTCCTCATCCTGAGCCACCCGAGCTCAAAGTCGGGCCTCTGAAACGAAAACCGGGGCTATCTCTTTGCTGTGGTAATCAATGTTGGGAAGCTCGAGGTTGTTGGGATTTCGTCAGCCACGGTCAGGGGTCCCCTGTCAGATGCTAAGCTTCCGGTGCCTTGCATTCCCATGTTGAACAACAAAGTACCTAGGTACCTGCAACTTCTAGTTCAGGACCCCTTGAGAACTTTCAACAAGCAAAACAGCACTTCACCAATCTTCAAGACATTATGCGCCTCTCCCCCCTTGACATCGGGAGCACCTTTGCGTTTCCATTTGGTTTCTTTTTTTCCCTCGTCTGTAAAAAAAGAACCTAGTTAGACAGGTACTTAGATAGCAAATGGCACAGACACGTCTCGGGCTAACGGGAAGATCCTCCCCGGCCCGTACTTTCGGCGGCTTGGTTCATTCTTTGGGACGGCAACGGCGTTGGTGATGGTATCAGACGCCACACAAGCTTGCTTCCTCATTCTTTGCACAGGTGCTGTTGAACAAAAGTCCCTGAGTGATGCCGACGGGGCTTACATCTGAGAGTCCCCCATAAGCTTCTATTCCCCCATGCCAGTGCAAATCAATACCTAAAAGTCCACCTCGCCACGCATTCCATCCACCACGGAGGCAAAAACATATTCGCCAGCTCCGCCCCCCACCTCGTCTGGCTCCCTGAAGGCCACTCTGGGCCGTTTCTTCACAGCCTCGGCATCTGGGCGACACCGAAGAAACACATGACAGCGAGCTTTCCCGAACCGCCAACACCTACCATCCCGGCGTGGTCCTTGTTGATGTTGTATCCGGACCCCCGGAATTCCCTTGCTCCATGAAAAAGTTCAGGGTCCACAAAAAAGAGGGTAGAAAATATCTGACACTAACACTGGCTAGTGTCTTCTACCGCGGAAAACTGTTAACGCCACAATCTCAACAAATCTCACTGCGGCAGAGGGCGTCGACGACCCTGTGGATCTCTTGGCATGTGGAGCTTATGGGGACTACGCCGGAAATGGTAAAGGCCCCCAAACTCTCCTCGCCACCTGGCTGGCTGCTACTGTTGGGCTTGCTGGGTAAGGGTTGTCAGTACCTGTGCTGTCTTACATGGTAGTACCACAGTGCTATATGAAACGTGTTAGTCGTAGATGAGGCTAGTGTTCTTCTTCACCTCACACCGCCCACATTTCTGTATAGATCACCGCATTCTCTTTTGGGAAAATCCTCAAGACACGGCAATTACCTCGAAATCAGATCCCTCAGGGGCTCAGAAGGGCGGCGGCTTTGCCCTCATCTGGCACTAAGAAAACGGTCGGTGTGAAGCAGTCTGACACTAGTGAGGATCACCAGCGTCCCCCAACAACACTATCAGATCGTCTAGGCACGGGGTCAATGGGGAAACGGATAAGAAAGACATCACATCTTCTGATTCTGCCACAGGTTGTTTTTGGAAGTGATTGCCGATGCAGGAAGTCGAGTGCTTTGAGTCCTACTTGACCGCCTATCTAGCGCGTTTTTCTTCATTGAGGTCCTCCCGGTTTGCCTTGTCGTTCCACGCTATTGTGCAATTGATATCCTGCTTCGGGTAAGAAGAGGGCATTCTCACATCTCAAAAGTATGGTGCCGGAAACAGGGATCTGCAAAGCAAAAGCAATGACGCGGGGAGACTAATGACTTTATGATCCAGTCCAAGAGAGAGATTCAACAAATTGCAAGGGGGCTCGGACTAAGCTCACACCACACGATATCACCTTGAGGTCTATGTTAACGTAAATCTATTCTCGATGTTGGTGCTCTGGTAAGAAGAAAGCCCGCTACTCCCTTCCAATCTATGCAGCCTTTTTCAGAGTCCCCAAAATCCATCAGTCGCATCACAACTGTACTGGTGAACCAGACGCCACCCATGGGAAAGGGAGTTAACTCAAAAGAAAAAATGGACCTTCCCCCAGGGTATCATAGAACCTCAACCCACAATCATCCCTCCCAAAAACAGTAAAAACATCAAGCCAACCTCCTGAAGGCAATGCAAACTGCCAGTCCCAGCCTCTGAGTAGGTGAAACGATATCTAGAAAAGAAAAACCCACGTCTTCCATCCTGAAAGTCCCAGCATTCACACCGAAGGGGAGAACGATTTGCTTGTCGAAATGTCGTTTGTTACGAGAAAGCTGAGAGGAAGCCCAAACAAGTACATCCCAAATCTAGATGAATTTGGAAATCGCAAAAGAAGAAAAGAAAAGAAAAAGAAAAAAAAATCATTTGATATTCCCAGAACCCCTTACGAAGGGGGTGAGGCGTCCATTCGACTCTGCATTGTTGAGACCGGAATCAGAAATAGCCCACTTTGGTACCAGGTTGGAGACCATCATGACCGGACGCCTTCGCGAATAGCCCCCTCTCCTCAATGCGTTGAAATCCATCGAACACTTGTGCGAAGCGAAAAACTTTACTTCAAGATCCACCAATCGTCTTGATGTCTAGTTGTCTTGCTGAAAAAAAAAGCCAATTCTTTAGCAGCGAGATCCCAGACGTTGGTTCTGTTGATGTAGAGAAAAAGAGTCGAAACTGGATCACACGAATCTTGTGCAATGTGGTTGGGCCCCATGAACATGGTGCTTTCCTCTGATTGGTCAAGGAAGCAACTAATATCTCACAACTTTCCGCCCTTGTCGAAAAGACTGCGAAGATCCTCCAAGCGTTGCTTAGCTGCCATGCTCTTGGATTTGTGTCCAGCTTCATCGTACCCGCCGCCGTTGCGGTCCATGGACAGGGCCGCCAGTTTCATCTTCTTCTCCTGCAACTCGCGCATTTTCTCCTCAAAGCTGTCTGCCATGAGCAGGCGCACACAGTAAACCTCGCGCTTCTGGCCCAGACGGTGGACACGGTCGATAGCCTGCGCTTCAGCCGCCGGGTTGTAAAGCGGCTCCATGATGTAAACTGAATTGCCTGCAGTCAAGTTGAGACCCAGACTGCCGGCCATAATGGATACTAAAATGACTTGCACTTCAGGGTCCTCGCGAAAGCTGTCCATGACGCGTGTACGCGCTTGGCGGGCCATCTTGCCATCGAGACGCACAAATGAAATGTTTTCGTTCTGCAGGGCCTGTTCGATTAGGTCCAGATTGGTTGTCCACTGTGAGAACACGACCGACTTGTAAGGTGCCCCGTCCGGGTTCTTCTCGCTCATCTCCTTCCATTTGCGCAACTCCTTGCAAAGGAACTGAACTTTCGTGTTGGGTCCACTGTATGTGTTGCCAGTTTTGCCAGGCTTGCCACGACCCCTCGCGCCCTTAGCCTCAGCGCGGGCCTCGTGCTCCTGATTAGCTTTGGAGGACCGCAGGGGCAGGGTAGTGATAGCGGCAACGCCACACGGGCAGACTCCCCCAAACGTTGGTACGCAAGAAGTGCAGAGAAGATGGTAGCAGGGCGTCATGTGGCCAATAACCTCTTCCTGACGCTCTGACTCGATGTTTGCGGCCTCTTTCACACCAAGCTTCTGGTTGCATACAATGCAGCTATCGCCTCCAGTGTCTTGCATAAGGTTGTACATTTCATATGCCTTGGTTTCGGTAAGCTCTGGCTTCTCATCATCATCGTCACTGTCGATATCGATGGGTGCCTCGGAGCTCATGCCCTCCAACACACGCATGTCGCCCTCGCTGAGTAGATCCTTACCACCAGAGCAGTACAAGCGAAGTCGGAGAATAGCCTTCAAGATGTGGATGTACTTGTTGCCACCCACTAGACGATCGTTGCGACCAGCAAGTACACTGACGCGAAGAGCAGCATCCTTCGAAAACGCGTCATACAGCCGGCGCTCCTCCGCTGAGAACTGCAGCTTGACTAGTTGGTCATGGCGAGCAGGAATATCGATCTTGTCCTTCATCCGTCTGAGGGTAATGGTGTCTACAAGAAGACGAAGCTTGGGAACGACACCCTCATCGCATATCTTGAAAGGCTGGACAATGTGTTGATTGAACACAGTGCGGTCGTGGAAGGGCTTGATTCTTAGAAAAGCAAGGAGAGACCCGAGGTCATCAAGCTTGTTCTGAACTGGAGTACCCGTAACAGCCCAACGACGGTTAGCCTGGAGGCGACAGATGGCCTTGAATTGTAGCGTAGTTTGTTCACGGATCATGTGCGCCTCGTCAAGAACAATTCTGAACCAGCCGATCTCTTCCAATGGCTTGGGGGTAGCCTTGTTGGAGACGCGAGCGCTCAGCTCGCTGGAGACAGATCCATAGGTCGTGATGACAAGATCGAAATTGGCCAACTTGTTCAATTCTTTGGTCCGATTAGGACCATGATAGATGTGGTAGGAGAGACCACCTGGCTGTATGTGCTGCTTTATCTGTTCCTCCCAATTGGTGATTGTGCTGAGTGGGCAGATTAGCAGGGTAGCCTTAGCATTTTTCTTCACCTTAGTGAGGCCAAGCAGATCAGCTTGAGGCGGCTGAAACGAGTTCGATCGTCGGCTTTGGTCAGGAGCGTCAGGTCGATCAGGCGGCGTGTTAGCCCATTCAACCGACTCGGGCGACGTGGAAGCAAGCAAGGAGAGAATGCTCAGCGTCTTCCCAAGTCCCATCATATCCGCAAGAATACCTCCCTGAGCCTTGGCAGGGGGCGAGTAAGAACGTTGATTAGTGATGACGTTATAATAAGCAGTCTGGCCCCGAGCATCGATGTTCCTCTTCCAGAGTTGATCGAGAGTCTCGGTCGGGTCCTCACGACCCTTCATAAAGTATAGAGCCTGCTTTTGGTGCTTCAGAAGCGGCGTCATGATACGAGCATCGGGTTCTGACTCGGGGAGCTGCTCAGTATCCGTCAGAGTGTCGAAGACACTAAAAATGTCGGCGCGGACCTGTTCCTCGGTTCGCACGATTGGTGGCGGTGGAGGGGCTTCATAAGTTCGAGGTGCCGGAGCGGGACGGTTCTCCTTCGCCAGGGGGTTGAAGACACGAATTCCCTTGTCGACTCTCGTTGGGCTTAGAAGATTGAGACCAACTTCGGGTTGCAAAAAGTGCCTGGCAATCGTCCTGGCATGTTTCTGCTTCCCATAGAGCATCAGCTGTAGGTTGTAGGAGCGAGAGATGGGCTTGCCAGCCTCTTCATCAGGCAGGCGGCGACGTGTGCCAATCATAGCATCGGTGCGAATACCTAGCAGGCGTGCCTCGATCAGCGGAATGAGGCCTTTGGCAATTTTATCGTTCAGCTTGCCAATAACGACTCGCGTGTGATCAACCACATTGATGGTACGCGTCTTGTCTCCGTCGAGTCGCCGAAGAACGACCTTGACCTGAGGCCAGCTACCAGGAGTCAAGGTCCTGGAGCCTGGCTTGGGTGATGGAACGATGTGGCAATTCACAGAGGCTCCTGCAATCATGCCAAAACATACTTCCTCCTCTTTTGGGTCTTTGACTGTGGAGGCCACGTCATCATCATCTATTGGCAGTCAGCGAAGTTTCTAATACCAAGAATTCTTTTGCAGAAAGGAAAGAGGAAATTTACCACCGGTCAAGTCAAGCAAGGCGCGTTCCTTCGACGAGGCATGAGCACCGTGCGACTGGGCTTCGCGCTGCTTGTCTTTCACATAACCAGATAGGATACCGCTGCTGCTAGTTGAAAAGCCATTCTTGCGTCCGTCCTCGCTGTCATCATCGCTCATCATCTTCTGCCGCTTTGCCACAGGTACTGTACTTCGGTCTTGCACGTTGTTCATGCGCTCGATCATAGACCCCATGCCATTAGAAGTAAAGCTCGACGTGGAATGGAGGGGCGAGTTTTGTAGGCCGTTTGCCACATTTGCCACGTGGTGTGGGATTGAGTAAGGCGATCCCGGTGGGTCACTATCAGAAAAGCTGTAGGAGTTGGACAGCGTGGGCAGCTTGCTTCGCGAGATCTGATCTGAGTCCGGATACTGGACACCTGAGTTATATTGGCTCTTTGGGGCACTCTCGAGGCCATTGCCATTGTTACTTGTGAATTCAAATGTGAGGTTGGGCTGGAGGTTAGTTCCAGGTTGAAAGTCATTGGGACTTGGCCTAGCTTGTACAGCATTATGGTGCTTCCCTGTGGGGTTGAGGAGAAGGGCTGGATTCATCCATGGCTGATGGGATGAAGCAGTTGAAGAGCCGTTTGCGCTATTGCTGAAATTGGAGGGATGACCTTGACCGTTACAAAAGTAAGCATTGCGAATGAGTAGACTAGTCTGGTAATCATGAAGGTAAGGTGTGTCTTGTGTAGGGGCATCCGAGGAGCAGGGACAGGGCAATGAATGGCCGAATGCTCGAATGCTCATGATTCTCGCCAACATTTATAGCACTCGCCAATCTCTCCAGAGACGGAGTCTTGGGAGCGATATCTTCCTCAGACACAGCCGTGAGTTTGTGAGGAAACACTGTCCTGGGAAGCATCTCACCATCCCCGATCACCCGAGAAACCTTGTTCTCGGCTGTCACAGTCTTAGAAGAAGCATACCGCTCTTGAGCGCTGCCAATCTTAGGAACGATGTCAACGTCACAAGCAGGCGGCACAGCACCCCGCTTATATGGAGTTTGAGGAACAGCAGATTAATGAGGGGTGTTGTTTGAGGTTGTAGGCTGTATGGGAGAGGAGGAATCGAGGAAAGTAGAGACAGAAATACCATTTTCATTTTCTGGCTTGTTCGGAGACGCCATTCTGGCATGTGGACTTGGGAGTGGATTCGAGTATGTGGTGATCGTTGACTTGAATGTGAGGTGAGGTTTGGTGGAGTTAGGCGTGGGTGATCGAGGATGGCGACTGCATGACAAAGCACCCGGTCCGCTACGAAGACTTAATTAAAAGAGCTCAGAGACAAAAGATGCTATTTGTCTGGTCGAAGAAAGGTCTTGGATCCACATGAGGAAGTCGTTGTTGAAGGCAGGAGGAGATCAAAACCAAGGATTGAGGTGGTCTGCGAGGACGTATATCGAAGGCGAAGGGGTGAGTCGACCAAATGACAAATCGCCGGTCCGTGTCAGTTTGGAGGGTTGTTGTCCTGGCCCTTCGATTTTGATAGCTGTGTGAAGCAACCGCTACTTTGGGACAATGGATCATAAGGAATGGAGGCTATTTTAGATTTGAGCCACCTGGTGGTGCAGACGTGAAGACGTGAAGGCGCGAAGCATACCGGGGCCGTTGCGAAAGAGTTGTTGGGAAGAGCTGTAGAGTAGTCACGGAAAAAGCCACCCCCATCTAATCCAGTCCACCCCTCCACACTTCCAGCACCGAGGAGACAGCCAGACTGGGATCGAAGCCACCGGAACTAGAAGGACGACGGGGAGCAACGTGAGAGGGTCTCTGTGGGCACGAGGAATATGAGATATGAGACGTAAGTATTGTACAATACAGGAACAAAATGATATGTATATGCTTATCGAATCAAGACGACCAGCCCATTCCGACAGATTCGATGCCGTCGCTGAAAGTTGTGCTGCCAACAACTGCCCGAGAATATGCAAGGGAAAGCATGAACGAGCATGAGATGTCGTCCTTATTCTGAGGTGGTTATCAAGGTCGTCAATCACGGACCGCACTAACAGAAACCTGAACGTCCACGTGCCCTATGGTATCGCGGGGCAGTCGAGGCGCCGGAAGCGCATCCCTGACAGCCTACACCCCCACGGGTGTAAACTGATGTGGGGCCCAAGACAGATCGTCCACCTGATGAGCTTGCGACTCCTAGTCTCAGCACTATACTGTATGGATCCTGTGTTACTTTACATAGTACGCCTTGGAAAGCCTCAGCGTGCTGAAAGCCATTTACCGCTGTATGCTGAGAAAACGTGCACGTAATTTCGGCCGAAATATCAACAGTTCCGTCTGATGCTTTTTTTTCTCTATTTTTTTTCTTTGGCAATGCTCACGGACACAAATGGGACTCAACGCATCTATCTACCTAACCACGCGACCAATAGCCAAAACCTATAGGCAGGTGCAATATACAGAATACCTACTTATCTGCCAAATTATCTGCGTACAAACCTAGATGGCTACAAATGTTCTTGCCTCAACTCAGCCGTCATGGTATATGTTAGGTATGTATAAGAAGGCAGCAAGCCTCTCCTATTCTAGGGATAAATCACACTGTATGTAATTCGAATATCTTGAATGCGGGCTTTCGCAAGTGGTACAAGTTCACAATGCAACAGCCCTAGTGATACACATAGGTCGGCATCACTCATCATTTGAACAGCTGACATCAAAGTAACACAATCGAAAAACGAGTTTTGCGACATTGAACTTATGCAAATCGTAGTCCACGGCACGTGGCTGGGGATTCTGACAAACGAGTATTGGAGTATCTGCGTAAACTCACCGAAACATCCATGAGAAAGTGGAGCATCACATGTCTCGTGCCTCGTCCTCGTGACCACGAGCGTCTCCGTACCGGTGTGCAAACGCAGCCTCCTGCGTTCGCAGCGGGCCGCGATATTAATATGCAAGCCAGTGTGTATGGGATTGTTGATATTTTTTCTATTCTCGTGTTTTTGTTCCTTGCAATACTGACTGATTGATTCCAGAGACTGCCTGAGCGTCAAATATATACGATCTGCCCGCCCCTTTTGAATCGGGTACTTGATGAAATGCTGTACCGATGGGATTTGTCGGAATGACTGGCTATTTTCCACCTTTGCGCAATAGTTGCCATGAAATCCTCTTAATAATCCCAGAATGCCTTACATCGTCCCATGGCCGTCTTTGCGCAACCTGACTGGTGTTTCCCAGAGCTGACTGCGGTATGCCGCAAGGGATAGTTCCAGTCGAGCCCAAACACCGGGAGCCTTATTGTGTCTCATTGATCAGCCGAGCATACCAAACCCCGAATTTTCGATCCGATGGCTCTGGAAGGGGAATGAATCAATCAGTCCTTTCCCATCCCGCCATCCTCCTTTACCCACTCTTCAAATCCAAGATTCGGCCTCCCAGTCTGCGCCGCTGATGCCAACGCCCCCTTCAAGCCCTGCCTCCGACCGCGACTTTGCGTCCTCTGCCGTCGCGTCTGCCGCCGCCTCTGCCCCATCACTATCGGCACCGCCTCTGCTTCGACGTGGCTTGCACCCGGCGACCTTGACCGCGAAGGACTCTTGCTGCGACGATAATTCTCCGCGGCGGCCGCCGGCGAGAGAAGCTCCGGCGAGTCCCGGCCCGTGCGGTGGGACGTCGTGTGTGCAGCGGCGGCCGTGGCGGCGGTCATCGTTGTTACTAGGTGCATCCGCGAGGTGCTGCGGTGTCTGCAGCGCCCGCGAAGTGTGCTCGACTCTGCAGAGGGTTTGTGCCGTGGTAGCGAAAAGGGGTTAAGTGGATCGCGGCGCCGCTTGCGGCCCCGGGTTTCCGGGTCTGGGGACTCGGTAGATTGTGGGTCGGTAGTGTAGAAATCTCCCCTGGAGGATGTTGAAGCGCGATCCATTTTGGATAACTTGACAAAGTCCGTAGATGATGGTATTTACTCAAGATGCACCCAAGTAAGTGTTCGATTCTCCTTTGGGAGATAGTAATATACCGGGACGGATGATTGAGCCGCGTCTTTTGACGAAGAGTAGGTTCTTTGTCCTTTATGACACCACGACCAGACAAGCGCTCGGTCAGTGGTCACAGACGACTAACCACTCGAATCAATCGAGTAATGGCGTTGTCGCACGGAACTAAGCAGTCTTCCGTGCTATTTGCTTCAGAATTCGAGGGAATGGCACGACGTCAGCCCACGAGTAAAAGTCGTTGATGAGAACGTGACGGGCTTCACATTCCTTAAGTACCTAAGTCGGTCGGACCTCCCGGCCCTAAAAGAAATAAGCCCCTGGGTGGTTTCGCTTGGGTCAAATGGAGACCACAAACAAAATAGAAATAGGGTGAACAGGCTACAGGGCTTGGTATAGGGGTAATTGTGGACTGTCAATGAGGCCGTTATGCGCTGCCCTCAGAGCACGACAGTATATGGAAGGACAGCCTAAATGCAGCGCGACTTGGCTCTGTAGATCCAAGCTCTGCCAATCTCGTACCTCCCACATGACTTGCATTGACAGAACCGGCCAAGAAGATGGGATGAAGCGTCAGCTTGACGAATAGGAACACCCCGGCGATTCAGGCAAGAGGCTGAGGGACCCCCACAAGGTCCCGAAACGACCGATTGAGCGTCCAGTGTGTTTGAAACGGAAGACGGCGACACTGCGGTCCCCGAACCTCAATGGGTCGAGGTTTATGCTGGCCACATGGCTTCGTCATGCGCATGGCTTGTGGCCTCACTCGCGCAGCACATCTGTGCAGCCTTGGCAAGCATGAGCGAGGTATGAGCCGGAGAATCATGAATTTGCGTTACGTATGGAGGTGGCCATGGTTGATAAGAGGTTTGCGTTTTCAGTCGTAGCTCTGTCGTAATCTACATCTCAAAATAGAGTGCTCTGTTCTGCTTGGGTCTGACGTTTATAGGTGGCCTGTTCAGACTCTTTGGTAGGCACCTAGCCAGCCTACAGAAGCACGTATCACGAAAATGCAACGAGTAAGGCTAGAAAGAACGCCTCGCTACAGGTCGCGCTAGGAGATTGCCCCGAGCAGCAACTTTTCAAATATCCCAGAAACAATCTAAGGACCTCTCAAATGGCTGCTTGGGTGGACCAGCCTTAATTCCGGTAGCCTACATCATCGGCACAATTAACGCCAAGAGATGTCAGCGGGACATGGTTTGAGATAATTTCTAGTAAGGTGAGATTATCGTGGGCTCCTATGACAGCCTCATGCTCTTTCTCGCATCCGACAGCGTGCCTCTCAACCCAGCTTGCGTGGTGGTACAGGCTTTTGTACATACCGATCATCCTCTAATATTTAATTCGAGGCCGGTGTGTGCCTCAACTTCCAGCCCTGAACCTCTGTTTTGAAATGAATAGGCAGGACTCTTCATGCGGCTTCGATACCCTGCTCTCACTTTTTCTGCAGCACCTCTTGTAGCATCTTGGCCAATGTGCCCTTGTGCACAAGCTTACCCTCTGCCGCCCAGTCTTTACTCATCAATTCTTTCATTATCTCGCCCTGTTTCTTGCCCTCGCTCCGCTGCACTAATTCCTCCACTATCGCTCTAAGCTCATCCTCCTCTAAAATCTTGACTCCAGCGCCCGCGACATACTCGTCAATGACACGCAGCTGTGCTTCCTCCTTCTCGACCAGGTCCTGCCTGTTCGCCGCTTTCGCTTCCTCCAGCGCCTCCTGGTTCCCCTTGGCCGTCTTCTGCATCAACGAAATCAGCTGTATGTCCGTCTTGACTGGACTCGAGGTCTTGGCAGCGTTCGTGGTGGCGGCGAGGACGTTGCGCAGCACGGCGAGGCGCGGTGCATCCTTTGCGCGCATGGCAGTCTTGAGGTCGGTCTTGAGCTTGGAGAGAAGTGGTGGGGGTGCTGGAGCTGTCTCTGCGGAGTAACAACGAGGTAGAGCTAAGCATCTTGGTTTGCTCTGGGATCGGAAGATGGAATGGCGGGTCTGCGCAAATGCGAGCTGGCGCATTGCCGTGTTAAGATTGCTGGCCATTCTGGCTGCGCTGAGGCTTTGTCGATGGCTTTGTCTTATGAAAGTCCGTCTAAGGTAGATGAAAGCTGTCTAGTGGTCGTGAGGGTTCTCGTGATCTATCTAGTCTGGCAGGAGAGGTTGGTTTTGAGAACACACTGGCAGCTTGAATTTACAAAAATTCTGGAAGATCGAGCTTAGACCACTAGCTCCCGCAGCTCAGGGATCCTGGTCCCTGCACAATCCCACGTGGCGCTGCAGTCTGGAGCCTCTTTTAAACATGTACTATACAAGTCAGCATACTTGTTGTTGAATCGATGTGGGAACCTCCAAGGCTTTTCCAATGATCATACTTCGAGACCGATGCGAGAAGTAGCTTTCAAATTGAAATAGGACGATGAAGCGAGGCACACGCTCCTACACCGTGTGAACCTTCTGTCAATTACAATAAATCTGCGATCAACTTAGTTAGACTCATGCATTTCTTCGATAAATATAGTCGACACCTCTTTTCCTTAGCTTCTCTGGCCACCCAGGTTTCTCGTTTCAGTCATAGTGCTGCCCAGTATTCAATGCATTTATTCTACCACCATGCCCAATGCAGCAGTCCGATCGTAAATCAGTGAACACCGCCAAGTCAACACCTAAAGTGAGCACCATATGAGATTTCATCATCGTTGGACAACGTCTTTTGCACTGCCTGTCCTTGTTGACTGACCACCAGCGCATCGGCCTAACACCACGTAAAGACAGGGTTTCTGGCCTTCACCGGCTCCAGTCTCTCGACAATGACTTTCTTTTGATTTCCTTCCATACCCTCCGCCGCCGCATAGCCCAGGTCTCCCGCGACATCGTCATCATCATATCCGAAGCGCCCACTACTGCCGTGCAATTGCTGTGCGATGGTGTGGCTATTACGCCGCCCCATAGCCGTGGCATACGAGTAGCGTCTCTCGCGCCGGGGGGTCGCATAGATGCTGATGGAGGAGTGGGCCCGCTGCGGTCCCGGGCCCGGGTAGCTCGTCGTTCCGGCCGCGGTGCCACGTGGCAGTTTAGGCCGGGTGCTAGTCGTGCGAGTCGGGGACGAGGCGGCGGTATTACCGCTGGTTGCAATCACCAGCGAGTCCTCCATGGACTGAGCCTCGTCCACAGCGGAGTCGGTAACGTTGCCCGAAAGCTCGAACCTACCGGCGTTCGGCAGCTCCGTGGGCGGGCTGCCCATACCGAGCAGGTCTGCGGCAGAAGGCGAAGTTGAGTTGGCCGCGCCGATGTCCATCTCTTCCTCGATACCCTTTTGAAACTCCTCTTCTGTGCGACGACGCATCTCCGAGGATGTCACCCTCATAGGGACGGCCACCGGGATCTCGACAAGGTCGTCCCATACGCAAACCTTCGCGCGTCTAGTCAGCTCCAATGGGCCGTGGTCGGATGTCTTGAGCGTCTCAACAACATTCCACGCCTGACCTTTCATAACGGCGATTTGGCGCGCGAACATCTTCTCCTGGAAGTCGGGGTCGATTTGAAAGACCTTCCTCAAGGCGTGTTGGGTTTGGCTCCACCAAGCAGTGGAGGTCAGTAACGGCAGGAAATGGTCTCGTGTCTTTTGAGAAAATGGCCGACCGATGAGATCAACGGGCAAGAACAGCCAGCCAAATGGGAAGCTATGATCACTGTCAGCTCCGCAGGACCCAGTTCACTTGAGATAATTGGGCCAGACTTACCTGCGCCAAGCATCTGGGTGTTTCCAGGGCCATGATAACGAGTTGTCAATAGCCCCTAGGGTGATTTTTGGTTCTCTTGGACGCTCCGAGGGGCTAGATGCATTCATAGGCTTCTGGACTTTGTAGGGGTATGAAGAGCGGTCTTGGGGCTTCCTCTGCGACAGATCCACCGGCCTCGGTGCATCTTCTTGCGCAGAAACGTTCGTGTTGAGTTGTACTGGTTCAGACACTATCGAGACCTCTTCTGTTTGCCAGTCGACTTTGATCATCCAGTTATCCAAGCCTCGATCAGTATTCCGCATAATGTAGTCCAAAATGACGAGCTTCTCTAGCTCTTCCCGGAAGGCCTGCTTGAGGTTCTCGGTCCACATAAAGTTACCTGGTCCAGGAACCCGGGACGGTGTCTCATTTCCATCCTCGTCAAGCCCATCGTCAGGAGCAGTGCCTGTTATTGTGCGACAGTTGTCACCCCAGCCCCTACGCTTATTTCGGTGGGTATCATTAGTTCTGTAGCCCGATAAGTACTGGTCAGGCCAAGGGTGTTCCCGCAAGAAGATGTTAGCATCTTTAAAGCCCTTGAGGAACACTTGAAAACTGCCGGGTTTTGCTGGTAGTGGTTTCCGGTTTCTCGAGTAATTATAGCGATCCCAGAACGGATAGTGAAAAGATTTCGACGAGAGCCACACGACATCGGTGTATGGTACCATGTTCGTCCGTAATTGGCAGTCCAGCGTGTATGCTGCCGCTTCGCTTACGTAGGAGAGATTAGGGATGAGACTATACACAATTAGCCATATGCCCGAACTCGCACATGCAAGAGCACTCGGAGGGGGTACACACCATGCTCTGCCAAAACAGCAAGGGAACAAATTCCTGTGTATCCATTTGTTCCATTTCGGGTTACCAGCCGCATACGGCTCTTCATCCTTCGGCTTGAATACTCCCACAACCTTGCCATCTGGGTTCCTGGCAAAGTAACTCCCTGAGCTACCCTGAGTGATCATGCGGGGTTGCACGCCCTGCTCCATAGCCAGCCGCACGCTCTCGACAATCATCTCAAACTCCTCCTTGCTCATTACGCCCTGCTGCGGGCGACCAAGTTCCTGCGCGGTCGCAGGCCGGACGCCCTCAGGCGCCTGAAAAACGCTGTGGTGTATCTCGAGCCTCTCGTCCTCGTCATCACCGTGTCGGCCGCCCCTTTTCCCCCTCTTGAACTTGGCCGCAATTTCGTCTGCCCATCGCTCCAGCCGCGCATTGATCGCCTTGACATCCACACCAGAGTTGCTCCGTGTTCGTCGATGACTTCGTTGTCTGCCACCGCCCGGTCGGCTGGGCCCGCTGCCGCTGCCGCCAGGGCCGCGCGGGGATACCATGCCTGAATGTGGGCGCGGCTGAGATGTGTTGCCATGGCGAGGAGCTATCGGGTTTTGCAAGGACGCGAAACTTCGGGCCATGAAGTCCTCGTCGGAATCCTCATCGGAATGGTCGGCCTGCTCCAGGCGCTCATAGCCTGTCGTGGCCGGGCGGTTTCGAGGCATCGTGGC
This sequence comes from Gnomoniopsis smithogilvyi, assembly GCA_027946515.1. NCBI lineage: Eukaryota > Fungi > Ascomycota > Sordariomycetes > Diaporthales > Gnomoniaceae > Gnomoniopsis > Gnomoniopsis smithogilvyi. The sequence continues at coordinate 5,097,894 of JAPEVB010000004.1, read as the reverse complement.
GGTCGTTTGGTGACTCGTGGGAGGACGTGGAGGGTGGATGATACCAATTGACGGTATCAATGATGAGGATTTCGGTGGATTGCGTCCTGATTTACGCCATACTTTGCAAGCGACAAGGTCTGGAGCCGTGTGAAATGAGGCCGGCCAGAACAGCAACGCACGTGTCTTCAGAAGAACGCGGCCCGTGTCTCTGAAACAAGAATGTTAATCTGTCAACTTTTGGATAACGTCAATTTTGGCACTTCAGAAAATAAAGATGAAAAGACGAGTACCGTGTCGCGTCAAAGAACGTATCCAAAGATGTCCTCACAGGGTGTGCGGAAGAAGGTAACCAAGTAGGAAGACGTGTTGTCCAAATGAGCTCGACAATCTAGTAGGCGGGACTGTGACGGCGTTGGCCGTTTGGCCGACGTTCCCAGGCCTAGTACGTACCTGGGGCGTAGCAGGGGATCCCTTGACTGACAACGAACTCCCAGAATCACGGTACATCCTCAGTATCGCACATGCTATGCAAGTTATGGTGGAGGCCGTTCCTCAAATTCTTCATGGTATCATTGGATATTTAAGGTATCGAAAGAATCTAGCATCGCGCTCTTCAGACCGTCTTTGCCTACCCGCCGATCACTAACGCCGCCCTGTAAGCTTGTGAATGAGAATCACATAAAGACAGCAACGCCAGCCTATGTGCAATAGTGTCCCTGCAGGACCATCCGGTGATCCATCTTCAACTAACAATTGAGTCATCATCAGTTCTCATACCGCTATGTTCAGTCCCCTGACTTGCAGCGCTCAGTCGCGCGCAAAGACTAAGTAACACAACTGTCTCCGTCGCCGCGTAGTGATTTAGGGCGTCCAAAAGAATCTTCAAATGTCTGCCAAAGTTGTACTCCCATGCCTTCAGCGTATCCATGATCATAGCGAATTGGGCTTCAGGTGTCTTGGAAGATTCTCCATGGGCGGACTGCCATTTTTCCCGATTGGCTTGCACTTGCTTCCACTGCTCGTCAGTGACATGTTTGGGTTTCGTCGGTCCTTGCAAGTCTGGATCTGCCCTCTCGAGGTTCCTCGTGATCCATTCGATACTGGATGTAAAAGTGTTGCAGTTGTTCATCAATTTAGAGTGGACCTGGAGAGTACTGTCAGTCATGGTACTCAACACCGTGCACACTACGCGGAAATGATGACTCACCCTGAGAAGCTTGCTGTTCGTCAACATGCACTCTTTCAAGCACGTGTCTAGGAAGTCAACATGATCCTGCATCAGTTCATCAACTGTCCGATCCAGACTAGAGGTGCCGTCGTCCTTTGATTTCAACCGTGACATGAGAGACAGCCAATTTGGCTCTATGACCTCTGCTGTGCAGAAATAAAGCAGCTGCTGAACGAAGACGAGCATCCGAGCTCTGAGGGTCCAGACACGTCGTTTCCATAGCTCGAGTTCTTTGCTTGAGCTCCTCCGATACCACACAAAGCCTCGGGTCTGTACTTGCCATGCCGTTGTTAATTGCGCTTCCAGATGCCGAAGGGACAAGAGATACCGGAAGAGCGCCTGATATCGCCAAATCGTCTTTCGACTGATAACGAGGGATACTGGGAACGGCAATATGTAATCCAGTTGTAGGGACGTGAACCCGTTGGCTCTCTTATCGGCTTCGATTGGTTGGTCCTTCTGGATATGCAGTTGGCCGCCTTCTTCGATACCGGTTATGTTAACAACGCGCTGAAGCGATTTGATGAGCGTAATCTCGTTCATCTGAACCTTCACATCCTCCTTGAAAGGATCCAATGCGACTATGCTGCCTGGCTGTCGCAGCACCAGGTCAAGGAGCGACTGTAGTTTGACGATATTGACAACTTGTACAGGTTTACGCAATTCCGAGGCGCCCAGCTCCAGGAAATGGTTGAAGTAGTCGGATGGGTCGAGGAAGAAATAGTGCTTCAGGGATCGTAAGCGGTCCGGCAGTGCATGTGTCGTCAATAAAAGCTGCATCAAGGACTCGTTGGCGTGCGAATATGCGTTATTGACGTTTTCTTGGAATCGATTGTCGTCAAAAGACTTTGGCTTGTCTTTCACGTCTTTGCTGACGTCCACGCCGCCACATTCTCGGACCACATTCAGGTACTTCCCAGCAAGGAGAACCTTCTCCTTGACACCTAACAACTGCGGTGGCACCTCCTTGTCCCTGATGGTATATCGCCTCTCCCAGTACTCGTCGGTATAGTCCTGCTCCAGTCTCTCCCGCCGTAAACTCTTCTGTTCTTTGATCAGGAATTCGCTGTGAGGATCGTTGATGCTCCCATGATGAAGCCACTCGTTGAGCATGACCATATAAGGTCGACTTGAGTCTCTTAGAAGCGCTGTGAGTAATTCTCGCGCTGCAGGGTCTCCAGACATGGTCTCCAGTCGCTTGGTTATTAGCCCGAGGACTACACCTCCTTTACATATTTTCTTTCCAGTCATATTGCCGGGGACGAGTTCTCCACCATCCCTCAACTGCTCCAGGATTTGATCGAAGTCATCGGCGCTATCACTGGACTCGTCGGTCTCATCATCCAGGAGTGCATTCCTCTTCAACAACTCATGCGCCAACGAGTACAGTTGAAACATCATGTGGCTCGTCGGAAGAACGTGGATGTTCAGAACGTGTAAGGTGAAGGCTTCATCTGCAAGAAATCGAGTTTCCAATTGGGCGATTAGAACCAGATAGTCCTGGAGAAACTTTCGTATCGATGCGCACAGCGCGTGGTTGACGGATCCAAATTCTTCCCGGCTTTGCACATCGACAAACGTCTCGAGCGCAGTGTAATACGTCGCCATTTTGAGCATGGATATAGTGAGATCTTGTAGGCTGGGGTCTAGGCCAGGCAAGATGCGGTGTGTAGGTCCGCTGAGGCGATCCCGCTCCTCGTTTGGGTCGTAGCCCTTGCCAAACCGGATATATGAACCTTCGTAACCCATGAAGACGTAGAGAAGATCCTCAATGATTACAGCCTCCTGCATCTCCAGGGAAAGCTCCGATAGTGGTCTCGGTTGTATTGACGCTGGTGCTTGTGAGGCTAGTGGTGGTATTGATATTCGAGACGCTAATGGTGCAGACGTGTGCGGTAACAGAGTCGCTTCTGGATCCCAAGGAGCTGTGACAATGCGCTGTTAGCAATGGAGCCCTCGCATGTATTCGCGCCCACTCTCTAGTACACATGCCTTGTGGGGTGGGCTCTCGTGGCTCCTTCGACCTTGTTTCTGCACTCCTCCTACCATCCGAAGGTCTGAATTTATCATTTGGAACCGACATAGACGGGACATGCCTCCTTTCCGGGCTCCTGACTCTCGAGGTCAGAGTCTCGCGGGTCGTCACAGTGTGTTTCTCCGTCCGCCTCTCGCGCTCCTCCGTCGACTTCATGCTGCTTGTTCGCGGATTCCCTGACAGCGTTCTCTTGTGTGCAGGACGTTCTGGTGCTGGTGCTGGCGAATTTGGACCGGATCTGTGGGTCCTCGACTCAAAGGACGAAGTTCTCGTCGCGCTTTCTTGAGTGCTCACACGAGGCACCCGCTTCTCCCCCGCGCCAGCGCCATTGGTTCTCTTATTGTCGGCGTAGGACTGCCTGGTGTTGTAGGACATTGCGCTGGGATTACATCCGGAGTCGCGAACGTAGATTCGCTCTCATGGCATGTGAAAGGAGCATTCAAGCTAAGTGGAGTCCTAGAAGATAGACGCGGAGGTCTTGGTAGGTAATTGTACAACGCGTAAATAAGACTCCAAAGCGTGGATACCCTGTTCCCCAGGTACCGCACTAAACCAGGTGCACTTGCTAGCCCAGCAGATAGTTGCTTCCCCAGATTCAAGCCAGTATCTCATAAGCAAGAAGGTGATAAGACTATTATACCAGTACAGTTCATGTGTTTCAAGATAGATACCCTGCTATCAAATTAAGGCAACTAATCTGAAGCCGACTATGATACGAAAGGTGGGCGCCGAGGTGCTTACGTAGGTACCTATGTACCTACCTTACTTGTACTGTACTTCGCGTCGGTGGTCTGTGCCAAGCAATAGCTCTACCTACGTAACTTAGCAGCTGCCTTAGCTCACATTCAAACAACCTTCCTTACGAGCCTTCCCAACTTCAGACTCTCTCCAGCAACCTCGCAAAGGCACTCCCTCTCCTCGTACCGTAGATTGTCACTCGGATACCCTCACAAAGCCGCGAAGATGTTTATGGCAAGATCAGAATACGGTCAGTACCCCGCCGTGTCCCTGCAAGTCGTCCGTCTCACTAATGCTCTTACCTCTAGATCGGGGTATCAACACCTTCTCCCCAGAAGGCCGCCTCTTCCAAGTCGAATACTCGCTCGAAGCCATCAAGCTCGGATCCACTGCGATCGGCGTCGCAACCAACGAGGGTGTGGTGCTGGGCGTCGAGAAGCGCGTGACCTCCACCCTGCTCGAGACCTCCTCCGTCGAGAAGATTGTCGAGATCGACCGCCACATTGGCTGCGCCATGAGTGGCCTCCAGGCCGACGCGCGCAGCATGGTAGAGCACGCCCGCGTTGAGTGCCAAAGCCACTCCTTCAACTACAACGAGGCCTTGCGCGTCGAGTCCTGCACTCAGGCCATCTGCGACCTAGCCCTGCGCTTCGGCGAGTCGGCCGATGGCGAGGAGAGCATTATGAGCAGGCCCTTCGGTGTCGCTCTGCTGATTGCGGGCTATGACGAGGATGGTCCTAGTCTATACCACGCCGAGCCCACCGGAACTTTCTATCGGTACGATGCGAAGGCCATTGGAAGCGGTAGTGAAGGTGCGCAAGCGGAGCTCCAGAACGAGTATCACAAGGTAAGTTTAGTTGGGTCACCATTGCCTGCAACGAGCACTCTGAATGGACTAGCCCGAGCCACCGCTGACATACAAGAACAGTCTCTCACCCTGATAGACGCAGAGACACTGGTTTTGAAGACGCTGAAGCAAGTGATGGAGGAGAAATTGGATTCCAAAAACGTGCAGCTGGCGAGCGTAACCAAGGAGAAGGGCTTCCGGATATACACGGACGAAGAGATGGCGGCTGTTGTTGAGCGTCTACCGGCCAATTAGGCATTTCTGCGCCTAGGGTGGGCCCAGCCTACATGAATCGTCCGAGTATTGGGTCTTTCGGACGTATCTTGCCATTGAATGGATGGGAAATGTGCATATCTTTTGTCTTCTAGGTTGGCGTCCCAAAGAGACAGGGCTAGGGAAGGATTCCCGCTCTTTAAACGGTGCATTACGGCATAGAGCAAATGCAATGAGAAATGAGAACTACCAAACGGATGTGGCTATGCAATGGAGGGCGATTTGTATCATAATTTTATTCTGTATTGAAAAGCACGGAACCGCGGTTTTGAACCAGGCGATCTGGCGTGCCCCGAGAACACGCGCCCACACGCCCACCAGCACATTAGAATTGACCAACCTATTTACCTACCTAGGTAATGACCAGAAGGCAAAATCCAGGAGACAATAACCAGCTGAAAAAATGATCCTCTTCATTATGCATAGGAAATTTGGTCACAAAATTATTGTAGCAGCTCGTCCATGTTGCATCGAAGAATCTGTGCCGAGCTATCGGCGATGTCGACCTAGTCCCCCACCTTCAACCTCTCAAAGTCCTCATCAACACTGAGCAATCCGAAAGCAATATGTGCTCGATCCGCCCTCTCTAGACCCGGCTTGCTCTGTCCCTCATGGATTTCCTGGATACGCTCGTCTATCCTGCGAGTCGTGTAGCCGTGCCTGAGAGCGTCAGACTCGGGCTCGGGCTCATAGGGGGGAGCATGACCCATCGCAGCAGCCTTGCGCCAGGCGGCTTCGCAGCCGTTGGCAGTCTGTGTGCCCGTCTTCCATCCTGTCAAGCGGGTGATGTCGTGGAGACGGCGAATGGCCCAGTGCCTTTGCAACTTGTCTTTGAACTAAATTGTAACGCAAGGTTAGCTGGCTTGTCTCGCGGTTGGTCCTGCAATCGATCGTGTGTGTGTGTTGAAGAACTATTGTAGACTGACCTGCACAGCACCGACAAAGAGCGGAACACAACACTCAATGTATGCTGCCCCAAGCAACGTGCTCACCATCGTCTCCGCGCCCCAATCATCCGACACGCCCGCGACAATCTTCCCGATCTCATTCGCATACGGCTGTGTCTCCACCGCACACATGTGCGCCGCGACCATTGCGAATGGCGGCATGCTCGGGTGTGCTCTGTGCAAGATCACCAGCCCCATGTAGAAGTTCATCCAAATGCCCGCGATCGGCAACGTCCGATATGTCCACGCCGGACCAAATGGTGAGTCACGCTGAGGGTGGACGTCTGAACCCACGGGCTGGAAGTCTGCGCCGAGGCTATCCTTGAACGCATTAAATGCCACGAGGATGGATGACCACTCCTCCATGGCCTTTTGCGTGGATGTCTCGAGATCGGCATCCTCGAGGAATTGCTCAGCGGCTGCGACAAAGCTGTTGACGGCTTCGCGTTGGGGGCTGAGGCCGCGCGGATGTTGGATGCTGCCGCGATTGGGAAACATACCGGCAAACATGGGCGGCGAGCTGGGTCCTCTCGGGGACACGCTTCCTTGTCGCGCGCGGACTTTGCGTTTGCGGAGGAGGTCGCTTGCCACAAAATTGGAGAGTCGGCCGAGGAGGAGGACGAGATGATCAAAGGTCCCGTATCTGAGGGCAAGTTAGCAAATGACCAAGTTGATACGACCATGAATGAGGTATTGCCTACGCTTGATGATATCTGTTGATAGGTGCACGGGGAGGGCATTGCGTCCACAGCCTATACTCCATGCTACTGGCATGTTAGCGAACAAGTTCAACGTTATAAAAGGTAAGCTTCCAAATACTCACAATAACGTAGACCCACCCAGGAAAGCCTGGTAGACATCCATCTTGGCAAACCACCAGTACAAGTCGGCGAGATGCTCATAGTTTTCCAGATCTCGTTCCGTGCAATCCCTCACTTTTGACTGCCACGAGGAGGGATCCTCGCCTTCGAGGAAGTAAACAGGCTCTCCAGTTAAATCCTTCAACAAATCCAAATCAACCTCCGCAAGTTCATGGCTAGGCTGGCCATTTTGTGGCAGGAACGCCGCAAATGGATTCTGCGTTTGTACTTCCACCCACTGCTGGTACCGCTGTCTATGCACTAACCAGACTTTCATACTCATTTCTCGCAACGGCGTTTCTCCTATGATAGTGCGTGCCCCGATGAGATGCGTACACCATTTGTCGTGATTCGAGGCCCAGACTTCGAACCATGCGAGCAGCAGCGTGGCAGCCAGGGTCGCAGGCTGGGCTCGTTGGTTCACACTTCGATAATTCTTCCACATTCTTCGAATACACTGGCCGTAATGGAACATTGAAGCAGTCGGACCATCTCCCGAGAGCTCGGTCATCTGGAGGCTTCCAAGGGCCAGAATGGCTTGAAGGAGGCCTGGGTGTTGAAAAGCTTGTACAGCAAAGACATCTGGTAAAGTCAGCGGCGCCCTCCTTCTTCATGCGCAGACTATTTTAACTTACATGTCCATATATGTTGATGGCATTTTGGAATGGTGTCGTCCGAAAACATCCGTTGGGGGTCGGGTTGGTTCCGCTCGTAAGGATTGATTGTTGGGGCTGTCACGTTCACAAAATACCAAAATATCGATGCCGTCTTTGGGTTGTTCAGTGGCGTATCTGCGGGTGAAGGCATATAATTGACCAGTACGTCGTCCTCAGAAAGCGAGTAGAAAGACCTGACTTGAGTTTCGTGAGGATTTAATGGCACGTGCAAGTTATTCGCCGACAGAGGGCCAATATCGCTTCGGTTTGAGCCGTTCATCCCGTTGATGACGACCTCCTCCTCCTCTTCTGACTCAAAAGAATCACTGTCTTCCTCAAGTATCCACGTTTCTCCGGTCTCTGAAGGCTCGAATTTGGCAGATTGTGGCAACGAGCTAGGTGATGTGAACGGAATGACTGGAGAAACAAGAGGCCTCTCGATTCTTGCGTAGGCCGTGTGTCGGCGTTCCGGCAACGTGAAAGTCGAGTTAGGTTGTTGCGGAGGTTGTAATTGGAACTCAAACAAGTCTGGCTGGCTCATTTGTGTCGGAGACGTTGTCATGCCCAGAGAAGATGGTTGCGTATAGTAAGATTCAGTCGACATCGCACCCATTACATATTGAGGATCGTGTATTCCTAGACCCAGCGAGGCCGAGTTGGCTCGGTGGAGGCCATGATATCCGCCCAAGTATTGATACTGCGCGGCCATGCCATAATCGTGACTGGGAGGTTTGGGTGCGATGATTGGGAGTGGCCCTTGAGACGAAGAGATTGCCTTGCCCTGAGCTGCTGACAATTGTGCGTTGACAAGAGCAGCTTCGGTCGGATCTGCGTGATGATGGTACGGTGGTAAAGGCCCAAAAGGGCCGCCTGGAATCGCTCCCAATGGGCTTTTGAATACGACTCGCTGGTTATAACCCTCGCATTGTCTCTTAGATTTTATACAATTGTTACAAATTGGCTTGCCCTCATCGCACTTAATGCGGCGTTTTCGACAGGCTAGCAGAAAAGATTCCGTCAGTCTCGATACGACTCCATATCCAACGATACGTATTGGAGAAAGTAGATGTTTTGGGTGGGGGACGTGAGGGCGACACATACTCAGGCAGCCAGTTTTGGTCCGTTTTCTGATATTCTGTTTCTTCGTAGGGGGAGAATTTCCCTTGTTCACTATAGGGGTTGGTTCACGATTCTTGAAATCATGAGAACCTGAGCTCGCAGAGCTCATCGCGACAGAGTCCATCTCCAGAGAAGATATATTACAATGTTGCTTCGGCAGAGCTGAGTGTTCTTTTTGGGGAGGGCAGGACCGATTCCTTCCTTTCGACGCGCTATTCCAAGGAACCTCCTCACATCGTCATTCAACAATGGTGGCACAACGCGCTTGGTGCTTCCAGGGTCGATGCGGGTCAGCTCCAGAGAGCCAAAGATTTTCGGAAGCGCCAATGTCTGATTGTTTCTGTGCCTGCCTGGAAAATCCTGGAGAATTTGATTTCTAGCAGAGTATCTGGCCGAGACAGATGACTGCCTGGTATTCGAAAAGAGACAAGACAGGGCCAATTATTTTCCGCCGCTGTGCGCAGTTACGTTGAGGGAGCCCAGGAGGGCAAGAAGTAAACGATGCGCCGGGATGGGCAAAGCCAGAACCGTATATAAAGCTGCCCAACAGAGCCGCCTGAAACAGACCCGTGTGACTTGACAGCTACCTTGGCGTGTCGGTAGAGCAAAGGTTGGCTGGTCGCAGCTGTGGTCGTACTCCGGCACCTTGTACTTTTATGTGAACCTCAGCAGCAGCCATGTGCGCCCTGCGCTGTGTCCGTCTGGCGTGCGTTGCCCTGAGATGCGACGCCTCTTCAGTGGCTCGACCAAGAAGGGACAGTGAACACAAGTCAAAGGTAATGTCGCGTAAGACAGCACGAAAGACACAGCGTCTCCGCACAGCAGCCACTGGGACGGTCCCGGAGTGGGTCAAAAGAGAAGCCTTGAAGCGCTCTTGGAAGAGGATTGCACGCTTCCATGGGGATTTGACGTCTTTGGTGCACCTATGGTTCTCGCACAATGTGTCGAGCTCGGTCGAGTCAAGCGGGCACCAACGACGTACAGAAGCCTTTCTAGGTAGAATGGACTACTTGTGAGGAATTGGTAGACACGATCCGCAAAACAAAGAGTTGGTAATGATAACGGAGTAGGGCAGCCAACAAAACTGCGAGACTGTAATAGAGAGCGCGTTATATAGTATTCATATATCACACAAGCACATTTTCTGGTCTTCCTCGCGCTAATATCAACATCGCCTGGTCAGAACAATGGACCCAGGCCGTCCAAGAACTACTAAAAACTTCTATCTCAAGGCAAAGGATCTTGACAGTAGGGAACTTCGAAGGAGGGCCTGGGTGGTGCAGAGGTAGGTAGGGACGTGCTCAACTAGGACCAGGTAGTCGGAGCATTCGGCCGAATAGATGCATGCGAAAAGGAGGCAGGAAGCAGGAGGCAGGAGACAAGAATACAAGAGGATGTCAAGGGAAGATTGGAAAGGCAAGGTTCATTCTCGTCCTGTACATATGCAGCATATCCAGCGAGTTCTTGATTCGAATGTTTGCTATACCAAGTCCAGAAGCCCAGGCCTCAGCTGGGGCTCGCATGTGGCTCGGGGGCATTTTCCATGTAGCAAAGCTCGAGGTGACTGTGAGACGCATACGGAGCACTGCAGCCAGATACTGCATAGTGCAGCGTTGTCGACTCGGTACATTCCAGAGTACCTGCAGGATGTGTTGAACACTCTAGGCTCATAGAACAAGACATTTTGCTCACCTCTGAGCATAGTACATAGCGGTCAGCAGCAGCAGCAACATAAACCCACTAGGTCAGGTCGCGTTGGTGGGCTCCCTTATGCCTTAGCCTGGGCGACCGGCTTCGTGGATGGCAGCAGTTGGACCGGCTTGGTGCTTGGATCTGCGCCGTAGAAACATTCTGGAAGCAGGAGAATGCTCGCTTCCGAGGCACTAGGCCACGATGGCTGCCAAAAACAACAACAAAGGGTCGTCTGTTGGAGTACCTGCGTACCTAACTAGATACCCGCGTAGCCAGACGCAGAGAAGCGTGCGCGCATGCCCACGCCCGTACCCATGCGATGCCTGGTCCCGGTTGTCGGTGTCGGTGACGGTGACGGTGATTGTCGGGCGTACAATGCTAGCGCGCGAGATGCAGCATCGTTGTGCTGTGTGAAATTGTCTGGCCTTTGCCCGTGAGCACTGAGCATTGTGAGAAGCCGTGTTCCTGTCTCTGTTTCTGTCTGCTGACCATCGTGATCCCAGCAAAACCCTCTTTTGCTCAGCCAATCGCGGCTGTGTTCGTTATAAATCGGTGTTGCACGGCGCAGACTGCTGTGCAACGCAAACTGCCCAGGCTGGCAGGAGGAGAGGCAGCGTCGGGATGAGTGGGAGGGGGGATTCGACGTCGGTCCGGCTGCAAGGATGAAGAGAGGTGTGATATTGGAATCTAATAGGTAGTCCCTGGAGGAGGCACTTGAGGTATCACGTAAGCGGTCCATCGCTCCTGGATTATTCGTATTCCTGAACATCTAGTACCGGCTATAGAGATAGATCCGCCTCTTATTCCCTTCACTCCCGAGATTTCTCGCACAACCCATACAATTCTTTTACGACAACAGAGGTCTTGATAACACCAATCACATGCCATCGCGCTTGATTTGACAGAGTAACCGTAATGCACTTAGGAATATTGTGGCGTCTGGTCCCCCAGCCAAGCGTCAAACCTTGCTGACCGGGCACAACGGACCCGGCCGATGTCGAGATTCTGCGTTCACGGCTCATCGATGGACATTTACAATGATGATTGTCCATGACCCTGATCAGTGGCATGAAGTCTCTCCGAGAAAGAGGAGCCGGACCTTAGAGTGAGCTCAAGGCGATATACTACCCTCGGACTTACTGTTAATCACCGTCTCTGGAACACTCCTGTGTTCAGCACACTGCCTGCTTCGTTATGATGGACTGGCTGCCAAAGCCATTGCTCGAAACTGGAGAGTCCAGCATCGATAGTTCTCGAGGCTCGGCGTACTCCGGTCATCCTTCAAAAATATTATGGATGATCACTGAACCAGAACAGCCTGTTTTCCAACGGTCCTCGAACTAGGTAGTGAGAATTGTCAAGCACAGACAGGATTGTCAGCCTGGCGTCGACGGTAACATATTAGCCAGCCCGAGCGCGCATGAACATCCTTGTGGTTACATCTCAACTAGTCCGTAAGCTCTGGGAACATTACAAGAAGCTCATACAGCTTCGCGCTTTACCCCACAACACTCTCGGGAGGAGGCTGAGGACTGGGCCAGTCGGCTTCCTCCCTCGTGTCACAGTCAGCAGCCTGATTGAGATCGGCAAGGAAGACTCGCATAAATTAGCTGAGTGACTTCAAGTCACTTTTGTGCTCTTGAGGACTACTAATATACCGTGAAGGTACAAGTGGATCGGAGAGGCTCCGTGCTGGCACCCTGAGTGCACTTCTTGTGCTCACAGCTAGCTGGTTCCTTCGAACAGCCAGCGGACCAGAGCTTCTCATTCGTCATGTCCCTCGCTCCCGCAGCTCGATAGTCTGTCGTAACTCCTGCCTACGCCAGTGGCGAGGCGCTTGTGACACTTGAGCACCATGGCCAACTCATCACGAACGAGTTGTGGCTTGATCAGAACTGAGATACATCACCTATCCCCTTCTGCCTCTTGCTCCGTAAAAGGCCAGTCCCTCACAATGTACCTAGAATCCTATTCCTCACTCGAGTAGCACAAGCGGCACGCACAGGATAGCGCAATCTTGTGTCGCGATCTTTCTACAAGCCACACTCGGGACTTGCGTCCGTGACTAAACGGCAGCTAAGTTAATTAATGGACATTTACAGCTAGTCGATCTTGTTGGACAGTGATTCCCAGGGGCAAAGGGCTCCTTCAACTCTAGGGGACTTTGTGACTTACATGAAGAAGCGCGACTTGTTGAGAACCTGCCCAATTTAGCTATGGAGGGTGTCTTCTGGACGCCAGACAAATGATTTAACTCCAGGTTGGCCGAGACATGAACATGCCTTGGGAGCAGACAGTTTTGAAGGCGTTCGTCCACTAGAAAATTGGTATCAACCGGTCAAAAGTCCGTCAAGCACCGTCGCCAACCTAAAGTGCCCTTAGCAGACTTCTTGTATGAGCCGTAACAGCATATTCTTATTCGATGTGCAGGCCGTGACGAGACACAGCACTCGGGGTCCTTATTGATTGATACGACAGCACATGTGCCGCTGATAACCTTCGCAAGCTAACGGTAAGTAATGAACATGGCCTCGGGGAATGGGTTTGTCTAGACTGTCTGATGGCTTCCAGGGGGCGTTTTGCTTAGGGTGGCAGTACAAGATTGTCTTAATCAACCCGAGTAGACTTGTCGGGATATCGGAATGTATGAATCATTCAAGACCATACAAATCATGATTACCTATATATCATTTACTCATCAATCATTATCCCAGTATGGTGGCCCCATGTCCATGCTAACCCAGAGTCCAACTTCCGCCATTGAGCCCCGTGGCGACTCCGTTCGTCAGAGCAACCGTTTGGCCCGAATCGCTGGTTAAAGAACCAATCGTGCTCGCAGGAAGTACCACATCTCCTGTGGTGCCCGCAGGCGTCACAAGGCTGAAAGCGGTGATTGCACCTTTTCCATCGGCCGTGATCTCAACCGTGAAACTGCCGACAGTCGTGGTTATGCCGCCGGAAACAGTGGTGAGATCCCCCACTTGCGGCGCGATTGTCCACTGCTGGCCGCCCGCCCCTACGATTTGAATTCCTGCGACATAACGACTGAGTAAATTCGTAGGTCCAGTTGACCAGCCATGGGCGTAGGATACTCTGAGGGTTGAAATTAGAACAACCTGTTCGGTATATAGTGATCTTGTGAAATTGAAACATACCTCGGATCATTGGGATAAGAATAGTGAAGGGTGCCGTCTTCAAGATATCCCTCGATGAACGTTGAGTTGGTCATCCTCGGGTCGTCGAGCATGAAGTCACCCCACTCCAGCCGCATCAAGTCCAGCGCAGTCACCGGGTTTCCAGCGACCAGGTGTGCCTGTAGCTCAAAGCTACCTGCAAAAGGTGAGATCGTAGCTGGTGTGCTGGCGACCTCTGGAGCCGGGGCGCCATACTCGCCCCATCGAGATTGAAGGTTACTGGAGATGGCCGCAGCCTGAGCAGAGTTGAGGGTTAAATTACCGAGCACTACGAAAAAGACAAAATATTAGCATCTTAGGTCACAGTATTCGGGGATAGGGGGCTTTGCAAGAGTTGTAGAAACTTCAATTGACTTGAACTTACCGGCAAAGCTGTTCCCATCCTGTGGTGCCACGGTCGTCGTTTCGTTGTCCACGTAGAACCCCAAATCCTCCCTCCATAGAAGCGAGTTCGCAGCCTTCTTCAGGCTCTCTGCGGCAGTCGTGTAGCTGGCTGCAGCCTCGGTGTCACCAAGCACCCCCGCAAGCTCAATCGAGAGGCCGAGAACATAGTACAAGATGGCATTCGCCTCGAGGTTGTGTCCCGACATACCCAATCTCAGCCAGTCTGCACCAGATGTGACATTCATCAATCCACTGGAATCGATGTTGGACAGTGACCACTGCACGCCGCGTTTATACTGATCCCAGTAGGATGAGAGCCAGGCTTGATCACCCGTGTAAACATAGTATGTGTGGATGCCGACCAAGGTGTGTAGATGGTAAGTGAACGAGACCGCATTGATGATAGAAAAAAATGGTACGCCAACATATGGCAGGATACCTTCCGCAGTTTGGAGGAGCATGAGGGATTCAATCGAGTTTTTGATAGCATCCAAGTTACCAGTGCTGTATGCGATCGACGCTCCACTTACGAAAACTGTGAGAATTTGCAATCGTTAGAGATCAGAGGGTAACGACAATTTCATTTTTTGGTTCAAGACCACTGTTAACAGGAAAAGGCTTACTGTCGCCAGGCCAGACGAGTGTATCGCGTTTGGCACCGTCTACGAGGCAGCTGGTGCCGTTGGTGATCGTATAGTTGTAGTACCTAGTCCATCATTTGATCAGCATATTAGATGCCGAAGAGCCTACCTCATTTGGCATCTTGTTTCGAGCGCCTCTCTGGCCACACAGAAGGGCTGGAATCGAGATGACAGCGAGGCAGAGTGCTCATGACTGAAACTCTTCTGTCTGGCGTAATAGGAGCTTGAAGTTGTACGGTACTTACCATGTCTGTATCGCTGGAGGGTTTGTTTGGCCGTTGTGTACCAATGCATTGCCATATTTAGGGTCAATATCGCAGAGTTCTGAGTACCAATATTAGCAACTATGGTGTGGATTGCGCACTGCAAGGCCCCTTAATCTGCCAAAAAGCTAGAACGATGTGCAATTTATACAGGTCAGTGCTGAAAAGGAACCACAAGATCAAGGTGATGAATACCGCGGTGGGCTCGGGTTCGCCCACTTAAAGAAGCTTTCGGCTGTGTGAGCATGTCCGTAACAGGCACCCGGTTCGTCTTGTCTTGGAGGCTCCCGCGCCACTTAGCCAGCCCATTCCCTGGATCTCATGTAGGTTCGATGCTCAATCATCTCTGAAGTGGGGTGGTTCGTCCCATTATTTTTTCACCGCAGTGCATCCTCAAAAAGTCGTTTTGACCGCATGGCGGTTTTCAAGGCTAAGCAGTCCTCGGCTTTTGTATGAACGTATAAGTGGGAAAGACTTACGATTTGTGTAAGCGCCCGCGTACCAGATCCTGTTGATCAACTCATCATTGCTGTGGAAATACCCTGCGTAGTCCTGTAATTCCTGCGTGGGGGCCGCTGTGAAGAACACAGAGAGACCAGTGAGCGAGATATCACCTGTCCCATTGTTGATGAGACTTAGATATCGAAAACCACCCCTGGCATGCTCGCGGTCGATCGTATAAGTCCCAGCACCTTGTCCGACCGGAAGATATCTGTGATATATATATTGTCAGCGTCCGACAGCATGTGTCAGTGACAAAGTTCTGGGCAGGTATGCGTACAAAGGCTCATCTACGCCGTCAGAGGCCGTAGCATCGCTGGCAAATCCAGCGATCCACAGGCTGGACTCAGAGTAGGTCAAACCTATGACTGCGTCTGGTGAGTACGCTGAGTCTCCGGCCACAACTGAGACCTGGCCTGCAATATTCTTGCCAAAGTCGTAGGTGACAGCCGATACTGCGGAGAACGTGGCCGTAGTGTTGGCACCATTAAGTAGGCCCTCAGCATTGTCTACAGTGCCGTTGATGTTATATACAGCAACGGGAAAGACTGTCCGAGAAGGCGGAGCTAGAATATACTCGCTATAGGGCACTGAGTATGCTCGCCCTAGGAGTGATGCGATAGTGAAAGCATAGGCCCACATCGTGGTTTTAGTGCGGAAGTTGTAGGACAAGACACTTCTGGGTCATGAACAGACGACGGGAGTCTTGAATGCAGCCTTATACAAAAATCGGAAGGACTTTTTTACTTTGCGTGGGCGCTGGGGGTCACAGCTTTATGGGAGCTTAGACATGTCCACACCGGCTCCCTCGTACCATATATACTCGAGCAAACATGCATGGTGATGTAGGTACTTGGCTGTGAGCTGTCCAAGGCCAGATGTCCGGGATAACATCATAGCGAGTGAGACACGGGGAGGAAACCATTACAATTCAGCATGCGTGGCTGTTCGGACCATCGAAGAAGCGGTGATGGACTCGTGATGAGAGGAGGATACCCTACCAGATGACCGTCGAGGATGGACCATGCGGGACTGCAGCCACTACCGAGTCGCGTGAGATGTGTAAGTGCCGGCTTGCCAGATATCATTCCGGGACCCAGTCTAGCTTGGCCACCAAGCGACACGGTTTTCCACGCAAGGAGAACCGGGAACTATCTCCATATGATCTACGGAGTGCATATGAAGTATGCACGGTTATGTGGTGGGGGATGTGTGTGGCAGGAGAGAGAGCAAGTAGACACAACCTTGCGGGAGGGACGGGGCTTTGGAAAGCGGAGAAAAGTTGGGGATCGCATGTCAAGTGTAACCTTTCGAAAGTCAGCTTGCATGCTTGATGGATGTGCCATAGTAGCTGTACACAGTATAGCTTCTCGAGGAGGATGACAAGGGAACTTACAAAAAAACGGTGGCTGTGAGGACCTCGGAAGCTTCCAATAGCAAAGAGTCTCTGGGTGCATGGAAAGTAGAGTAACATTGCCTGCGCTGGCGTCCCTTGCCATCGTCCGAGGTCGGTTCATGGCATGGGACGACCCTGGAATGTTTTGGTGCGGAAAGGCTCACACTTACCTGCCTTTTGGGTCATTCATCCCACTTTATAGGCTTTTGACCAAGATTAGCTCCGGTTCCCATAGGACCAGAGGCGTCCAGCCAAGGAGCTCAGTTGAGGTCTACCGGAAAGCTTCAACTAGGTATGCATTCAGACGAACCTCGTTCATTACGGAGTATGATGTGCGTGATCCAGCCACCACCCTTTCCCAGGTGCTCGAGTGGTCGCTATGTCTATCACATAGATACAATATATATATATGCATCATAGCACTGGGAACATTGGCAGCATTCCTACTCACGCGCACACCGTCACCGCATGATGACATTGCTAAAGTTGGGAACACTCCACTTGCACCCAGAGTCAGGAACAAAGTTGTGAAACAAGTTACCTTGGTACATTTAGGCCGTGCAACAACATGGAGAGGGTTCTAAGAACGAAGGTAATGCGTCCAACCCAAGTCATCTGTAGTGCCTGAACGCCCGCTCATTCCATTCCATGATCCAACACCGTAATATTGCTCCGTAGGCGTGTAATTTGCGTACTGTCAGCAACATAATAGGCGGCCCAACACACCAATATACCTTGTGCAGGTTGCTGCCCATGTTTTCACTGCATCTTTCCACTTGAAGATGCCCACACGACTTGTAGGCTGAGGCTTGAAAGTATAATTCGTACAGCACCTCCCCTGCCTACAAGTGAACTGTGCTTGGAGAACTTTTGATCCAGTGTGTGGTTATGCCAAATGGCGATATGAGCAGCGAGACAACCATGATTTTCAGAAAAACTGTCAACTTTGGTGTCCATGATGGGAGAGCTGAAAACTATAATGACATAGTAATCACTAGCAAATAGTCATGATCCCAATTGACCTTGCCAAGAGGCAACCAAATGTATACCAAGACAAGTAATGTCTCTACTCATAACGAACACCCTGGAGGTCCAAGTCACAATATAAATACAATTCCCAAGGATTGATAGTCAAAATTTGCCACATTCAAGCTCGACGATCTTCATTTTGGTGCACCAGATAGGGAACAAGTGTGGCCCACCTGGAAAGAATTGCAATTGCATAGTTCGGCACATAGAAACGTCAGGTCTGGTACCAGTACCTGAAAAGTTGTTCATACGGAGTAGCTTACATTAGGTAGACAATCATAAACATACCTTATTGTATTGAAGGAGTAGAAGTTAAGTGGGGGTTCGGAATACTTGGTACTAAAACCCTGAGAGCTGTAGGGGATCCCTGTCCGATACCCTGCTCGGATCAACATCCAAGTGGGGCACTTCCCAAAATTTCCAACGTCTGCTCTCATCAACCGCAGCGCAAAACTCATCCATACGATATTGCCATATCCTCATAGACACTTTTCCCATAATCTCCCTTTACTGAGAGAAAGAAGCGCTCAAAGTTTCAGCCCACCCCTACCATGTTTGCGGTAAAAGGCTGGTCTGTCTCGGCAGACAAGCTTAAACCTGAGGTGCCAAAAGCATCCACAGCCAATGGGGATGCCACCAAAAAGTCCAAAAAGAGAAAGAGACAGGCGCAGAACGTCGACACTTCAAATGTGGCTGACTTGTGGGAGTCTGTGATTGACGGGCAAGATGAAACCCCCGAGGGAAAGGCAGAGGGTCACCCAAAGGAGAAGAAGGCAAAGAAAGACAACAAGCGACAGAAGCGCAACCCTGATCAAGACTCAACAGTAGATGGCGCAGAGTCTACTAAAGAAAAGACAGGCCAGGAGGCAGCAACCCCAGATGGTGACAAGAAGGTCTCATTAAAGGACAAGAAGAAGGCAAAGAAAGCAAAGGACAAGAAGAAAGCCCAGGAGGACAACGACAGTCCAGCAAAAGATGCCACCACTGCCCCGAAACCTTCCAAGGCCAGCGCCATCATCCCCTCTGCAACCCCAGCACAACCAAAACTCACACCCCTTCAAGCTTCCATGCGTGAGAAGCTCATCTCCGCACGATTCCGTCACCTCAACGAAACCTTGTACACGCGCCCTTCGGCCGATGCTCTCTCACTCTTCAACGACTCACCCGAGATGTTCACCGAGTATCACGAGGGCTTCCGGCGGCAGGTCGAGGTGTGGCCGGAGAACCCCGTCGAGGGTTATATCGCAGACATCCGCGCCCGTGCCCGTGCGCGGTACCCGTCCAAGCATCGCAAACCCGCCGAGAAGCAGCAGACAGCCGCCGCCGAGACGGCCGAGAAGGCTCTCGAGCCCCTCCCACGTAACCGCGACTCCAATTTGTGCACCATTGCAGACCTCGGGTGCGGCGACGCGCGTCTTGCGGCCGAGCTGGCCAGGGACAAGTCCAAGCTCAAGGTCGAGATCCTCTCCTTCGACCTGTCCTCGCCGCAGCCCTATGTCACCAAAGCGGATATCGCCAACCTCCCGCTCGCTAATGGTACCGTGGACGTCGCCATTTTCTGCTTGGCGCTGATGGGGACCAACTGGGTCGATTTCATCGAGGAGGCCTACCGTATTCTGAGGTGGAAGGGCGAGTTGTGGGTCGCGGAGATCAAGAGCCGCTTCGGAGCACCCGGCGGTGGTGGTGCAGGTGGGAAGAAGGTTGTCGAGCACAGTGTGGGCAACAGGCGCAACAAGGCTGCCGCGGGCCCGGCGGGCAAGAAGGCCGGTACGAAGGACAAGGGTGCGGCGGATGAGACGACCTTGCTAGTGGAGGTCGATGGAGTGGATGACACGCGTCAGCAGACGGATGTGTCGGCGTTTGTCAAGGTGCTGAACGCGCGCGGCTTTATGCTGGCGGGACAGGATCAGGATCGAGGTGAAGAGGCCGTAGACCTGAGTAACCGGATGTTTGTCAAGATGCGATTCATCAAGTGCGCGCCAGCTACCAAGGGGAAGTGCGTGCGCAAGGAAGAGGCGGAGAAGAGCAGATTTGGCGGCAAGTTGCAGACCATGGCGAAGAAGCCCAAGTTCATTGACAACGAGGTGGAGGTGGATGAGACCAGCGTGCTGAAGCCTTGTGTCTACAAACTTCGTTGAAACGACCGGCGCCCCCGGGAGGCACGATAATGCTACAGAGTATCTCGGGAGTCCGCTCCATGGCTGGCACAATGACCATCATTGATTACGTGGTAAAGATCTACTTCTATGGCACCAGACTCGGGATACTTACAGTCCTCATGTCGATATGCACATTAGCATGCTACTTTACAACCTAAATTTGGTCGCATGCGTGCGCTCGTCTTATGCCCCGATGTCTTGTCCTCTTTCCATGATTGGAACCCCGTCTGCTATGCACATGACCCTTGAACCCCGTATTTACCGAAAGGAGAAAAAAAAAAAAAAAAAACATGCCCCAAGATCCGCCGTCCTGTTCGCCGACCATGCTGGAGATCTGCTCAAATAGCAGGATGTTCCTACATGTTGTCGCCTCCGTCCAAAAGAAGACCAGCGGCATATTCGACGTTACCACCGGTCGCTTCTAGGGCGCTGATGGCTTGTTGTCTGGAGATGCCCAACTGCATCAGCGTGTTGATGGCCTCCTCGGGGAAGCTGGACTGGGAGGGTGCTGATGCGGCTACGGCTGGCCGGGCCGCTACAGGAGTCGCTGCAGGTGGTGCTGCTGCTGACGAGGGCCCAGGAGCTCCAGGCGCAGCATCGATGGAGCCTGTCCTCCCTCCTATGGTCGTGCCACCTGGTCCCTTGACCTTGGGCTCCTCCTCGAGCGCCTCCTCTACATCTTTGGGAATGTCCGCTTCTCCAAGGAATGGGACTTGAACACCCTGGATAATGAGCTTGTCTGTAGCCAAGTCGATGGACGCCTGATGTCGCTTGAGCATGTCCAGTCCCAGCAAAAAGTTCCACGTTCTTGCCCTCCATGACAGTGAAGCTGCAGGGCAGGAAGATAGGGCCGATCTTGATTTGAGCCGAGTGTACGCGACCAACAATCTGCGCGGTGCCCACGCCCTTTGCTATGCCGGCGAAGCGCTTGTCAACCAAGCGCATGATGCTGCAAGCTTCTGCACATGAGGGTGACATGATGGTTGTCTGAGCGCCCGAGTCGACAAGGGCTTTGACTTTGTGGCCGTTGACTTCAACGTCAACGTAAAGCATGTGTACACGACCAAAGACTGTTGTTCATATCCGTTAGTTTAACTTGCTGCCTGTCATTTGCTGCTCAGAAATATGCATACCCTCGGGATTGTGTTCCATCGCATTCTGCAGGTTCTCCATGACCCTCTCCTGCCGTATAATCTCCTCGATCTTCGCCTGTGCCTCGATATCGAATGGATCCGCATTCAGGGCCGCAATCTGGCGTTGTCTCTCGGCCCTTTCCCGGCGCTCCCGGTCGGTAGCATCTCTGTACGCTGCGGCGAATCGCTGGGGGTCATCGAGGACGCTGGCAAGTTGTGGTTGTGTCCTCTGTAACTCGGCCCTGTGCTCTGGGTTTCCCAGGATCTGCAGCCGGATCAGCTCGGGGTCGGGCTCTGAGGCGGAACGAGTGGCGTTTCGTTGCTGCTGTTGCCGCTGTGCCGCGGCTGCCTGGGCTGCTTGGCGACTGTCACCGGCGGTGGGGATACCGGTGCTGCCGCGCATGTCACGGACGTGTAGTGCGAGCAGCTCGCCATCAGTTATGGAAAGCTGCTCCATGGTCTTATTGTTGTCGGTGATCAGGGAGCCATTATGGTAGAGGTGCTGGGCTGAGGGGTCGATGCGGGTTTCGGCGTGGATGGAACTGCGTAGAGTCTCGAGGGTCATGTCGGGAAAGACTTCGAGGGAGAGGAGATCCTGATCCTCGGCATCGGGATTGGTGATACTCAGTGTGATACGCATTTTGCTTGTGTGGTTGTCGGCAAACGGTGTAGGTACTGGTTGTGGTGTCGCTAGGAACAAGAATGAGAATTAGGCTCTTAGAGTTGTGCAAACGGCCGCTTACAGTCGGGAGCAAAAGACATACGTCAGCGACTGGGTGGCCTTACGACTACGGCCGGACAGAATGGAGACGTCGAAGGCTGGGGAGGTTTCAACTTGAGTACGCCCCCTTTTCTGGTGAGCTTGCCTTGTTCAGATGAACGCTGCAAAGAGAGCTCGTAGCCAGTAAGTCAGCAAATCTGAGCGAAATCCGAGTGGCCCGTCTGGTGAGAATAAAGGTTCGATGTTTTGTTGGAGACGATGGACGGGCATATGCAAGTGACGACCTTAGTTCCGGGTGCTCTAGTCTCGGTGGGGCCGCTGGGAGTGCCGTCACTAACACTTGATAGGGCTTCCTTACATGACTCTCTACCTAGTAGGTAGGTAGCTACCCTGCATTTCACAACTCCCGTTTTGGGACATTGTCGCAGAGAGACACACTGTAGGAGGGACCAGAGAAACAGAAAGAGAAACATGCCGATCTTCAAGGACCATAGTAGAACATCTGACAAGTAAAAGTGGATTTGAAACCTCAAAGCTGGCCGCCTCATATTGGAAGCATGGGGGATTCTGTGCCCTGTCAGATCTTGTTGCCTTACTTCTTGTGCCTCTTTAAGCTTTGCTTCTTGGGCAATAAGGTATGTTCTGCAGCTGGGGCATCACGGCTGACTCGGGCAGGGCCTCTGTTGCCCATGACTGGTAGATACAGAAAGTTGCCCAGCCTTTACCACTGCATAGGACCCAGATAGGTCGCAAGGTATCATCCAGACCAACAATTACATAATGCTGGTTCATGAGGTGTTGTAGCACATGTCTTTGTGTTTCTACCACCCCCATTCGGTGTCAGTCCATGTGCACCAGTGCCTGTTAGCAGATGACTTACATATCTTTGCCAGACTCTCAGACTCTATCCATAAAAAGTCTTCAAAAGAAGAAAAGGCAGAAGAAGATCAAGAAGAAGAATGTTGCGACTGACCCAGGCCTGGAGAGAGAGACAGGATACTTGTTTGGTACATATATGCTGGTCATCAAGCTGACCCAACCCTCCGTACTCTTTTGGCCCCAAGATGTCCAAGGGGGTTTTTCCAACATTGTTTTTGTTTTTTCCCCATCCCATCATCTTACCGTACGTGCCCTGTCATTCCGCATGGAGCCTTCAACGCCCACGTAGCACGACATTCTGTAATTAGCACGCTTACAATCTTTTTTTTCTTCTCTTCTTTTGCGGCGGGGTACTGTAGCAGCTGCTGCAGCCTCGTGTTACATGCCGTTTGAGCAAAGCTGGCGTGCTTAGGTACGATATACTTATAATACTACCTAGAAGAGCGCCTACCTGAAAGTAGTCTGAAAGGGACACAGATTCCGGTCAGGCACCGCACTGCGCACGGCATGCAGTCTGTTGGCAGGGTGTGGATCTGATCCGTCAAAAAAAAAAAAAGATGTGGGAATGTACAGCTGTGCTGTAACTCCCGGAAACTCCAGAGCGGAATGGGACTGGCTTTTCAGGCTGACCGGCTATGCCCTGCATGAATTAGCCTGCAGCACACTTGACCACATGGACAAGCCGTTGAAACATGGGCAAGCATCCCGATTCCCAGGGGCCGATCACTAACTCTGGACTGGGCGCTGTAGGCATGCAACCCCCGAACAGACACCGGAAGCTGCACAATTGTGGGGGGAGGGGGGATGAGGTGAATTCCATTCAACCTTTGCCTTGAGAACAAATAAGCGAGCTTCAATGTAACAGTAGATAGATAGATACCTACCACAGTACAATTGGAGTGACCAAATTTCTACATGAATCTTGTGTGATGTCCACATTCCGAAGATGAGAATAGGAATAGCAACAGAAGAAAGCCCCTCCCCCCTTTTTTTTCTTTTTTCTCTCCTTTGAGTAGGTATTCATTAAAACATCTACACAGCAATGACAGGAGATAGTAACAGTGACTGTAGGTAGGGAGGAGCATGTTTGAACTGTGAGATATGGAAGAGAAGTGCTATATGTGGCCCTCGCCGCGTGACACTATCAAACTGCATCCATCCCAGCTCGCCCAGTGGTGCAAAATGCAGCTTTGCAGATCACCTCTCCCGGTCAGGGTTGGTAGCTAGTCAATCATTCTGATGAAGAATAGACCAATGCGGATCTGTCTAGAATTGCAGGCATCTTCCGAATCTTGATACATCATCCACATTGTGCACAAATCAGTCAAGGCTTTTCAAGCTTCTGGCTTATCCTCCTGCTGGTGGCTTCCGGAGGCCGGAAGCCTTTTTCTTCCTTCCGGTTAATTCTGTGAGAGAATCTCTGAAGATCACGCGACACCAACCCAGACTCAGCAGAGCACATTTCCTTGGGGACCTGGAATCTTGGAGCATCGTCTTTGCACAGAGTGGTCCCGACGACCAGGCGACGAGACCTTCAGTGGTTTGAATGACATATAGCCTCGAACTCGACAACCAGGGATTTTTTTGCTGTACCCACAACTCATTCCGGGGTAGCTTGAGGTGATCTGATCTACTTGTGAACCATCCTTCCTCTCAGATCCCCCTTCCCCACTACTACCCGCCTGAGGTTCCACAAGGCGTTGTCGACGAACTCCCTGCCCCGCGCACGTCAACGGTCGACCCAGGTCGAGATACGCCTACTTTGAAGTTCATCAACTTTTTGGTTGTCTCACCTGGAAACGACTCGACAAGTCGGAGTTCGTAACTATTCGTCATACCCAGGTTTACAGGCCATTTTTGTTGCGTTCCACAACTTTTCTCACTTGCCTCGTTCTGTCTCATCTCACCATCCACCGCCGAGCCCGTTCAACTGAAAGAGAACCGTTGCGCCGGTAGGTCGCATGCAGCAGCAGTAAGCAGGCACGTACGTACGCACGCACGCACGCACGCACGCACGCACAACGCCATGACTCCGGACAACAGAGACGGCCCGGTCTCGATCCAGGCCGCCGCCGATAAGAACGAGCAAGCTATCGACGAGGAAGACAGCGATGTGGACGACGACTTTGCACAGCTGCAGCGCATCCAGAGCGCAAAGCGTCGCGAGGACAAGCAACAGAAGCCTCGCATCCAGGAGCTTCTAGACCCCTTCCCCTTCGCCCCCAACATCCGTCCCTTGGGCACTTCCGACCTGCGGTCAGCTATCGCTCTAGAGAATGCCGCGTTCACGGATCCTCAGCACCGTGCCTCGTCCGAGAAGGTTGGTCACATGCAATGGCGCGAGAAAAGAAGAAAAGAAAAAAAAAAGAGTCTCGCTGGCTTTGGTTCATGTCTTGGTTCATTGTTTGTCTGACAAATCACGTAGATTGAGTACCGATTGACCACCTGCCCCGAGCTGAGCCTGGGTGTCTTCCAGACAGTTGTGCCTGGCCAAATTAAGGATGTGGACATGTTCCCAGCCCTGGACTTCGCCCACTCAGTGGAGACCAAGCGCCCCGACGGAGCCAAGAGCGTGCTGATCGCTCACATCATCGCAACTGCCTCCAACTCCACCGTCGTTACGGACAAGACCATGGACATTCCCGCAAACTGGAAGGGCGTCAAGGGCAATGGCGAGCTTGGCCACCTGGAGGGTGGTAGGGTGATTTGCATGCATTCGCTCGCTGTCGCACCCAAGATGCAGGGCTGCGGCTTGGGCAAGCTCGTTATCAAGTCCTTCCTGCAGCAGATGAAGACCATCGGTTCCGAGCGGGTTGCTCTGATCTGCCAAGACGTAGGTTCTCTCTACTCTGGTGAGTTGGGATTGTGTGGATGTACCTCTACTGACGCTCCAGAGCAGTACCTTGTGACCTACTATGAGCGGTTCGGGTTCAAACACGTAGGCAAGAGCAACGCCAAGTTTGGCGGTGGAGGCTGGCACAACATGATTTTCGATTTGGGAGGAGGCGCTGCTCCTTGCACCTCTTCTTCATCTTCTTGAGATGGTTCTGCCTTGGACGCCTTTCGAGGGCGTTTCCTTTCGTGTGGGTATCAACCAAGAATCCGTCCTTCTCCTGCTGCTCGAGCGCCTGCTAACGAAGCCCCCCCTCCTGATGTAGGATTTTCAGACTCCCCATAAGGTCCTATCTGCAGGCAAGGCGTTAAGGACGTTGATGTCCAGTCATATCGAGACTTTGGCTTTCCGGAATAAGGCATAGACAGGCATTTGTAGAGAGGCGTGGGCAGGCTCACCCAGCAGGGAAATTGCTAGCCATGACAAGAACCTCAAAACCACAGGCAAAGGCAGTTTTAGTCGCTGGCCTTGTACTTGGTCCGATACTCCTCTATGCTTTTGGTGATGTCTGCTGAAGTCAAGTTCTTGTTCTTGACTCCCTCGATGATGTCGTCCAGCGTGAGGATCGCAAAGACCGGAACGCCAAGCTCCTTGCGCAGCTCGCCCATAGCACTGGGCATGGGCTTGCTGTCGTCGCCATCAGGAGAAGTGAGCTTCTCCATGCGATCGAGCGCAACCACAATGCCAGCGACGCTTCCACCCTCCTTACGGATCTTCTCAATAGCCTCTCTCTTCGCGGTGCCAGCAGTGATCACGTCGTCCACAATGAGCACCCTCTTTCCCTTGAGTGGCGCTCCAACAATGTTCCCGCCCTCGCCATGATCCTTGGCCTCCTTGCGATCGAAGGAGCACAGCGTGTCCGCGTGCGTCGCAGGGTCCAGCTCGCCCAGCTTGAGGTTGGTCAGCGTGGCAAGGGGGATACCCTTGTAGGCCGGACCGAACACAATGTCGAAGTCGAAGTTCGGGAGCTGCTGGCGTGCCTCGATGATGCTCTTGGCAAAGGCAGTGCCGATGGCATTCTGCAGCTTGGCAGTGTAGAACTCGCCCGCGTTGAAGAAGTACGGCGACACACGCTTTGACTTCAGCTCAAAGCTGCCAAACTTGAGCACACCGCCATCCAGAGCAGCCTGGAGGAATTCAGCCTTGTAGGGGGTGAGTGTGCTGGCCATTTTGTGGTGAAAATGTGGTGATGCCTTCAGTAGCACAGTGAAAGAGTGTGATTATCGACAAGGGACTTTGTTAGTGCTGAAGCTTATCGACTGCAAAAAAATCTGGAATGAGCAAACCCCAAAAATGACCCCTCCTCTGCAAGTGGCGCTTTCGAAAATAATTATGGGTGCTCTTATCGATAGACTGACCACACCTTTGATAACAGACAGGGTGACAGGGTTGACATTTGGGTGCTACTTGACACAGGCGTACACCAACAACGACTCCTGGATTTCGAAATCACTGTTATTGTAAACGTGTTCCCTCTCTTCTCAGAGAGCCCTTCAAGAAGGGCGTGAATTCCATCGGTCAACTTGTATGCGTTAAACCACTTGTGCAATAAGATTACACAACTTTTTGAGGATTTTAGAGGACCAACCCTCATAGAAGTACAACGACCTTTCTAGTCCAAGCGCGCGGGATTCAGAGTAATCGCGTCGTATATAGAGGATTCTCAGTGTTAATGAAGTCGTCTATACTGACATATCCTGTTTAGCTCCACACTGCCACGAAGCCACAAGAGGTCTCCTCTAAAGACGCTGCCACTGGAACAGGGTCGCTTTCGTGCTCAGGGAAGCAGCCGCAAGCGTTGCCCGGTGGATTAGTTCTCCATGTACGGTGTCTTCTCATTGCGATTGAAGATTACTATGTCTTCCGTTTCCTCCCGCAAGGTCAACGACCATCGGAAAACGCCACCAGACGAGACGAAGACGGGCAAGAAGTTGAAGACCACCATCACCCACGAGCTAATCGGGAAAGACAGCGAGGGACGATTCGTATACCGTCAGCACTTGGATACGTTCACCGCTACTAAAGCTCACATTGAGGAGCTCCTCAGGGTCTAACAGCGCACTGTGGATGATCGGGAGATGATTGGAGTGCGGGCCGAGCGTGCGAAGCGTGGCAACCAGATTGCCAACGTGGGCGGATTTGTAGACGATGATGATGAAAGAGGGGCTATGGGCGCCTCATCCCGCATGATCTTCGACCCTCGGATGTGCTTCACCCAGTCAAAACTGTAGTCCAGCACAGCCAGCAGTCCCAACTTCTCCAGTTGGCGGTAAGCGAAAGCAAAAACACCCTGGTTGGCGATTCGGTAATGAGCGATGCACAGAACCTGCATCAAGCTCGCGATCTCAATATCGCCGGTCTTGTCGTACGCTTTCTTCAAATCAACGAACGGTTTCATGCCCGAAGAGGTTCCAGGTTCGACCCCTGGCGAAATCGCCACAGATGATGGTCGCCTCTCGTCACTGATGATCACCAATGGTCTCTGCTGTTCTTTTACTGCTCTTCTGATTGCTTGCTTGTCTAACTAAAAAGGAGTATCTTGAGAACGGGCCCATCTGGCCAAGTAAACAAATCCATACCGGTGCCTTGCACCTTCCTCTACTACACGATCCAAGCTGTCGTTCTATGCGGGCGTCCTGTCAGCCCATGCAGGCTCCTGGCTATAGGGCCAAGCTACCGGCGTATGGCTATGAAAGACACATTTCCGATCTCGACGAGCGATGAAGATGACTTTGACGCCTTCCATGCGCCGAATTACAAGCAAACTTTCTTTTCTTCAGCATCCTATTCAAAAATTGCGGAGACACGTGAGTTGGCGCTGGCGGATATGCATAGGTCTCCAAGAATCTCCCGCAAAAACAGCAAGAATAAGTCTCTTCTTCCGCGAAATTAAGCATTTGTTCATTGAGATATCCATAGCCGAGAAAATTTCAGCTCTCGACTTTCTGTTCCAGCAAAACGTGCTCACAAAAGATGGTGTAATAACTCAAGCGAGTGACCGTACCCCATAGCTCTGAGCTGTTCAGGTCTCTATCGCACATATAACTGTTAGGTAGGTCCTCATCCTCCACGGCCACAAGTCAAGGATCTGACGGAGGCTAGTATCCACAGCCCGGAACCAATCGTTCGTGTCAAAAATACCAGACATACGTCGATATGGACATGACCCTTCCAGCACTACATTTTGATTTAAAGCACAGTCGGAGAATGTGATGCTGGTCCATCAAAAGAGAAATGAGAGACAGTAACATGGGTTAAGCAGAAGACTTGGCACTGAGGAGCATTATGTGCAGATGAAGGGAGGACATTCAGGCTGGCAGCATGTTAAGCTAATGTATTAGCAAGGGCCTCATTCCTGATGAGAGTGGCTTGACTCATAATAGGACAAGTCTGCCTGATAATGGGTCTGCCCAAATTTCCAGTCTATACATCGAACCTTGTTACTTCTCAGCAGGGATGACAAGAGACTTCGTGGAGAATATTGCTTCTAATGCCCACAGACTGGTTACTTAGCCCCAGCATTTCATAAAGTCCTAAGGGTGACGGTGCATACACGTATCTTTTGAACTCGATCTCATTAGGGTTTATCGCGCGGCCATAGACCACAAACAGGCTGCGAAAAACACAAGCGAATTCTGGACATGTCTGCTACGGCTTTTGCTAGGTAGCTGGGTAGGTAGCTCATAGATGTCTCTAAGTTCGCTAGGCTGGGCTATTGAAGCAAAGAGAGGAGGATGTCACGATGTCCCTGGAGTCTCTGTTCTCGCCTAACCCATATGGTTCTATACTTCTTGAATGAGTTTCTATCGGTAGAATCAGGCGAAAGTATGGAGCCTGAAAGAAAGCAGCGTTCTTGTTCCATATCTATATTAATTCTGTTGGACAGCGCTTATATTTGTTCTGTAAGTCTGGCATCGTATCCAGTGTTCACGAGTCTCCCATATGCGGGATCAGTTTCCCGAGCCTTTTGCGTCGCTCCCGGTGTTTGCTCTATCCCCGAGTATTATCAGCTGATAAATTGGACCAGATCCGACAAACATCTAAATATGGGCGAAACGCATAAGATGGAAAGCTAGTCATTGGCCTGTGTTTTGTGTACTGTAAAGTAATTAGGGGCTCTAGAAGACACAACTATCTCTGACCCCCAAATTCGGAACCTGTGCTCCCCAAAATCCCACCAGTAAAGTGCTCAACATCAGATTTCAAGGCAGTAAGAAAAGCCTAAGAATGACCCCGTACCATAGAAATCAAAGTGAAAACTCATTTGAGACCGTTTCTTCAAATGGTCGGCCTCATACCCGTGCCCAAGATACGCCTGTGCTCTGTCCTCTGCCTCCAACCATTCTCAACCTACAAATTCGTTGATGGTGTGTTGAGGACACGCCTCGACTGCTCGTAGTTTTTCATATGACATCAGAAAGGCCGGACGCCACTCCATCTCCATCTCCTGTTTCAAGTCGCGCAGATTGTCGTACGATGAAGCCTTTGAGTGTATAGCAAATCTAAGGAGTCAGCCCGCCACATGAATTCCTCTGAACTAAAAATTGGCCCACAATATAGCTTAGCCATGAGCTCTGGGTAAGCCCCTAGTGCAGCGTTTGCATCCGATTTGTAGATAGACAGAGAAAATGGGCCGAATGATGGTGTCCTTTAATCCGTTCACATGATCGATGAACTCTAGATATGAGCCGCTGAAGTCTTGGACCAACGCAACGTAAGCCACGCGCAGGTCTGCGAGATGTTTCTCAGTCGATAGCAGAACTTTACCAAGGCATCCCAGAATCTGGCTAGGAGGGATGTCTCTCTCGTTGACCAAGTCTGCAAGCTGCTTTGTGGAAATGTACCCTGCTTTGTCAAACCCATGGAGTCGGAGTGTCGCGCGTACTCGAGCGGTAAAGCGATCGGCCAGATCTTCGATGAATCTCTGGGAGTGGACTTTCAGCATCCTATGCTTTTGGGCCCATTGATACTGCTTGATGCCTTCGTCGCTCAAGGAGATGACTCCTGTGGATCCGAGAGTGGTTAGGAGGGGATCGATGACCTTCACCCCGACCATCGGTTGAAGAGCCAAGGCCTGTGCATTGTGGTTCAACTCATAGAACCTGTCCTTGCGAGCCCATCCAGCCTTCGATCCTGTAGGTAGCGTCCATAATTTCCTGTCTTGTTCTCATTCGCCAACGAGCAACTGGAGCATAGTCAGAGTCGCCTCCCGGGGTTTTCGAGCACCCGAGCAATAGATTTGTATGAGACTACAAGGCATAAACCGGCAAGGAGTAGAATGGGCCGCCCAAATTATTAGACGATAACATCGTGGATTGCAACTCGAAATTAATGAGGTGTTGAATCCAAACAGGGAAACATGAGGGCATCAACCACCTGGGTGACTGAGTTGTAGGGGGGGAAGGTGCGATGCCCCACTATTGATTTGTTTACTCAATCAAATAGACTCGTTCTTGAGATCCTCATTTTAGTTAGACAAGCAAGCAGAAAAGAGAGCATTAGAACAGCAGAAACCATTCGTGACCGTCAGTGACTATCGGCGATCGTGAGAGTATTGCTAAAGAAACAATCCCAATAGCTAAGATCTCCAATTTCTTCACATCAAGGGAGAAGGCAGTTTCTACTTTCTAGGATTACATGCGCCTTCAGTAGTATAGAGCGAAGTGGTGGGCAGATATTCCAGAATATACGTGAATAGTCGTTGAGAAATAGATCAGTATCCTCGTCTCGAAAGCTCGCACATTAGGTTGCTGTACTTGATCTGGTCAAAGTGTGCTTGGCGAGATCCTCGGTACCTTTCTTCATAATCATGTATAAAAATGGTATCTATATCCAAGTCTTGAGAAAGTATCGGACTGCCTCGCAGGCAAGTACGTTACAGTAGTCAGGGGAGTGATCAAGAATAAAGTAGGCGATAGCTTTGTAACAGCGGCAAAGCGCCATTGCATCATATACCCACCTATTTAAAGAGAATATACGTCCATTCAGTGGGCTTTGTGGGCAACATCTGGTGTCATTTGGCTATATCATTATATTCGTTGACCTCGTCGTTCTGGCGATGGCCCCCAGTATGTACACCGGTACCAGGAACAATCTTGAAAATCTGAGCCGATAAAATGGCATTGACCTCGGGGTTTGCCATGATTTAGCGAGTCACAATTTAACATGAGTAGCTTGAATATAATTGAGAACATCGGCTACCAAGAATTTCCAAAGAGTAAAGAAGTAGGGTTGTGCATTGCAGTTGACAGGTGTGGAAGGCGTTCCTCATATGCGAAGGGTGGCAGGGCCGTGTCCGGGCAATTTTAACTTCTGCAGCAGCACTCGCGAGAACACTTGTGATCAGGCATACCTTATCCGAGTCGATCTGTGAAGTGAAGTGAAAAGGTCGCTAGAAGTCTATGCAGATTCGGCTGTGTAAGGTATTCAACCACAAAGGCGATTAATTCAATATAACCCAAATACCGTGGTCTGCTGGTACGTACTTGTACTTCCCTGGCCGCCTTGGCGGCGGCTAGTGGGGCGGTTGCTGACTAAGCGCTATCTCGCGCGATAAGGCGCCTGTCGCTAGAAGTCCGCCAAACTTTTTTGAAGAGATCTAACGTCCGCCACACCTCCTACACTCCACCACAACAACAATTCACCACCAAGACACAATGCCTCCCACCAAGACCCAGACGCAATGGAAGGACATTCCGCCTGTTCCTGAGTCACAAGAGTTCCTTGACATAGTGTTGTCGCGGACACAGAGGCGTTTGCCGACGCAGATCCGCGCCGGCTTCAAAA
Organism: Gnomoniopsis smithogilvyi; assembly: GCA_027946515.1. Lineage (NCBI taxonomy): Eukaryota > Fungi > Ascomycota > Sordariomycetes > Diaporthales > Gnomoniaceae > Gnomoniopsis > Gnomoniopsis smithogilvyi. Next base: position 5,065,538 of record JAPEVB010000004.1, on the reverse strand, counting down.
TAAGGTATGTGAACCCTCCTCCACAGGCTCGCCCCCTTCATACGATCATCTAGCTAACCTATTACTTCAATGTAAAGTCGCATACGGGCGTTTTATTCAAGGAAAATAAAATTTTCTCAGGAAACATGTACGTTGGCCCTCAGAAAGTCTGTTGGATGAGCGAGACTAACATCGTCCAGTCTCCGAGAAGCTCCAAAGCATCCTCGAGACGTTTCCCCGTATCAACGAGATCCACCCCTTCCACAAGGACCTCCTTCACACCCTCTATGATTCAGACCACTTCCGAATTGCACTCGGTCAGCTGTCGACGGCGAAGCACTTGATTGAGACGATCAGCCGCGACTATGTGCGCCTCGTCAAGTATGCGCAGTCACTCTTCCAGTGCAAACAGTTGAAGAGAGCCGCTCTCGGTCGTATGGCCACCATCATCAAGCGCCTCAACAACCCGCTCAAGTACCTCGATGAGGTTCGTCAGCACTTGGGCCGTCTGCCCTCCATCGACCCGAACACCCGAACTCTCGTAATCTGCGGCTACCCCAACGTTGGCAAGTCTAGCTTCCTGAAGTCTATCTCTCGTGCCGATGTCGATGTTCAGCCCTACGCTTTCACGACCAAGTCTTTGTTCGCTGGTCACTTCGACTACAAGTACTTGCGCTTCCAGGCTGTCGATACTCCTGGTATTTTGGACCACCCTCTCGAGGAGATGACTACAATCGAGATGCAGTCTATCACTGCCATCGCTCATCTGCGAGCCGCAATTCTCTATTTCATGGACTTGTCAGAGCAGTGTGGATACTCTGTGAAGGCCCAATGTGCCCTTTTCAAGAGTATCAAGCCCCTGTTCGCCAACAAGATCTGCTTTGTTGTTGTCAACAAGATCGACGTCACCCGCCCCGAGGACCTTGACGCTGAGACGCAGGAGGAGCTGGCGTCTTTGCTCAAGTCTGGAGAGGTGGAGCTGCTTCAAGCGAGTTGCAACACGCAAGAGGGAGTCCAGGCCGTCAAGAACGCTGCATGCGAGAAGTTGATCGCAGAGCGTGTGGCAACCAAACTCAAGGCCGGTCAGTCGAGCAGCGGCGCTGTTGGTAGCAGATTGCAAGAGGTCATGACCAGGATTCATGTGGCGCGACCCATGGAGGGCTCGAAGCCTCTGGAGACATTCATTCCCGAAGGCATCAAGTCTCTGAAGAAGTTCGACAAGAACGACCCCGAGAGGCGGAAGCTTGCGCGCGATATCGAGGAGGAGAACGGTGGTGCTGGTGTCTACAACGTGGACCTTCGCGCAGACTGGGACCTCGCAAACCCGGAGTGGAAATACGACAAGATTCCCGAGGTTGTCAACGGCAAGAATGTCTTCGACTACATTGACCCAGATATCGACGCTAAGATTGCTGCCCTCGAGGAGGAAGAGGAGCGCTTGGAGAAGGAGGGCTACTACGAGTCAGAGGAGGAGATGGACGATGACGAGGAGGAAGAGTTGTTGGAGAAGGCCAAGCTCATTCGCGAGAAGCAGGCGCTGATCCGCAACGAGGCCAGGATGAGGAAGTCTCTCAAGAACCGTGCCATAATCCCCAGACCCAAGGTCAAGAAGCCCCTGTCTCAGCTGGCCGACCACCTTGACCAGCTCGGCATCGACGCGACTGAGATCGAGGCACGTGGTAGGGCAGCACCCAGCTCGCGTGGTCGGTCGCTTGGCCGGGCTGCTACCGAGGACACAGATGCTATGGATGTCGACTCGACTCCTCGTGAGCGCCTGAGGTCCAAGAGCCGGGCTCGCAGCCAGGCACCCGCTACCGACAGAAGGGTGGATGGTGTTACAGATGAGACGGCGCGCACAAAGACCGAGAGGGCTGCCAAGCTTGCACAGAGGAAGATGAATAGAATGGCCAAGGCTGGAGAGTCTGACAGAAAGATCATGACCGCTATGCCGAAGCATTTGGTAAGTTTCACCTTTATTTTGAACGAAGTTTTGCGATTTCTCATACTAACATTTTAAACAGTTTGCTGGAAAGCGTGGTATGGGCAAGACTTCTCGTCGTTAAGAGAACAGATAGGCATGGTAGTTCTATACGGGTATGGCGTTAAGGCAAGGTCACACAAAACTGGGTTCAATGGCACTGCTCCTTTTTCGATTTCGAGATAGAAATGTTGATCCTACGCATCTTCACGAGTCCAATGCGTTCGATGCAGGGATGTTTACTCGGTCTTAGATACCTTCGTACTCAATCATCAATTTAGAGTCATTTCTTTGCAGATATGATTGTGCTGAAAAGTTGAATGAAGCCCGCATGATGGCTAGTGACCATGTCGTCCATGAACGGCCTCGACTCTCGTCAAACAGAAATCTGAGGCAGCCTCCCTTGGCGAGCGACACATTACACTCCTATGCTGCCATCCTTCTCCCAAATGGACACCAGAACATTGGTCCAGCCTTGTGCAGCGTAGCGAGCGGGTCTAAGGACACTCGAGAGAAGCATGCGCAGCAGCGCGGTTCATTATTGTATTCAAAAGACATCAAGACGTTCCACATGCAATTCTGTATTTATACAATATATCGCTGGCAATAGCTACGACGGCTATGGCGACGACAATGGTCATTCTGTACACTTGCCGCCGGTGCAACCTTTGTGAGCGCCGATATGGTCCTCAGTTCGACGCCTGACAATGTCAAGTTAACAAAGGATACATCCACGCGCTGTAGTGACCGGAACCCACGCCGACTCACTAATGTCCGGCTGTAGGTTAGGCACAGGGTCAACGACATGGTCAGCATGTGATGTTTGTGTAAAAAGCTCTTGAATTCTTATTGCCTCCTATGGGGAATTATTCTCTCCCGTTCCCATTTATCACGCAGCGCTCATCTCAATGCCCACAGACCTACGCAACAGGTCATGTGTTACAAGTATGTCCTTCCCAAATGCTTGCCTAACGTGGCTCGATTACTCCTCAGCAACCTGGATACCCTCCCGAAGACCCTCCACCTTAAGCTCCTCACCCGCGCACCTGCGGTAGATGTCCTTGACATCATCAGTTGTAGTCTCAAAGTGGCTGGTGGCGTCGTAGCTCCTGGACACAAAGATCTTGTCCTTGGAGCCGTCATCCGCAGGCTCGTACAGGGGAATAGGGGGTCCCAAGAACTGCTCCTCGATCTGGCCGAGGCGCTCCAGACCAGGCTGCAGCTCCAGGTGGTGGTTGGCCGTGGTCTCTGCGATAGTAGAGACGATGGCGATCCAGTAGCCCTTGGGGCAAACATTGTGTGCAGAAGAGACGCAGGCAATGTAGATGTCTAACATGTATGTTAGCAAAATATAGCATCAGACATACTCGCATAGAAGGGTCTAGCTTACCATTCTTACGGCCGACCTGCGACTGAGGAATGATCAGCTGAGCAGAGTCGGCATCTTGGGTTCCAGCCAGAGGGTGCTTGAGCACGCAGATAGCGCGCAGCACGTGGCCAGTGGGCTTGACTTTGTTAGGGAAGTAGGATGGGTCACCAAGAATCATCTTGGCCTTGGTCTCGAACTTCATCTCAGGCTCGATTCCAGTCATGGTAGCCTTGATGCCTGTGGCCACACCGTCCTCGTAGACAACCTCGTCGATGTTGGTGTTCAGCATGTAGGTTCCTCCGTAAATGGCGGACAGACGAGCGAAGCCCTGAGGCAGCTCACCGAGACCATAGAGCGGGTAGATGTATGGAGACTTGCCATACCGGGCAACTGAGTTTCCGTACAGACGGATGCGCTCGATGGCGTCGGGGGCACCGCCCTTAGCTGTGATGTAATTGTCGTCAAGGTACAGGGCCATGGCGTGGCCAATAAAGTCCTTGGTGCTGTCTTCGAGACCGAACTTGTCGTACACCTCCTTCATTGTGATGTTGTGGATGTCAAGACCTATGTGGTGTTAGCATACTGTTCCAGGCCTCGGGGAAGCGGTCATGGTGTGTAGCTGACCCTTGTGTGTCGCTGTGTCCTTAGCGTCAAAGTTACCAACCCACTCAATGAAGCTCTTCATGCGGCGCTTCTCGAAGATACCCATCAGAGGTGACTTCAAGGCCTCACCAGCATCGGAGGGGACCTTGGCGACAGTGGCCTTGGAGCCAGAGCCCTGTTGCACGTAGCTTCCTGCGACCTGCTTGAACTCGAGGTATCTGGTAACGTCGGTGGAAACGAGGATGTTTGTCAGCTCGCCAGAAGACATGAGGAACTTTGGGATCAAGTCGATGTTCCAGTCGTTGGCGCGGCCGTATTTCTTCCATGGCTCCTCTCCTGCGCTGTAGTTGCCGTACTTCTTAAAGAGCTGGGAAAGGGGAGTTAGGATTATGCGAATCGGAAGGGAAGGACGAGTGGACATACAGTCTCGAGGTTTACGGAAGCAGCGTCACTGTTTCACGATAGTCAGCGTCATGAAGACTTTCCAAGGCTCTCGGGCAGGACGTTGAAGCAATAGGGTCTTTGCTTACCCGCCATAGTGGTCGTTGCGGTCGATGTGGAGGACCTTCTTGCCCTTGACACTGAGCACTCCGGAGAGAATGCACTCAGTCAGACCTGCTACGGTTAGATCCAGCCGTTTGAGGGCAAAGCGAAGCAGCTCCGAGACATACCGGTGCCCAGCTACTGAGTGTTAGAGGGGATTGTTCTCAAGTTCATGGTCTGGTGCTTCTGTTCCTGGTTGCAGGGACAGACAAAGGGCCACTTACCACTATAACATCGTATTCCTTTGCGATCTCATCCATGATTGCAGTATATTATGATCACTTTTCGATGGCGTTGTAGGGTGTGTTCGAGCAAGCAAGCAGTCTCAGGGGAGGAGGAAACGTCAAACTAAGTCCAGTTTGAAAGTTGAAGAAGGACTCCAATTGCAGAGTCGTGGTGGTGAGTTGCAGCGGTGTATGGGTTGTTTGGAGCTTCTGTCGGAGAGTTGTATGTACCCCTGAAGCAAGGCGGGGTCGGACCCCTCCACGGCCTCAGCCCGCGCCAGGCACTGTTCACTAGGCTCTCCCAGCTTCTGGAAGCGAAGGTAGGGTCATTCATGAGGCGAAATACGTGTCGGCTTCACCGTCAAAAGACAGCTGGTCTCTGCCACTATACAACTTTACCTACATTATTACAATACTACAGTATCTTATCGGGTAATTTTGATCATGAGAGCATTTTCCCCCTGACCAGGCTAGGCCGCTCGACCTCACATTCTTCATCTCATCGCCAAGGGCATCAAACGCATACTGGTCTTGGGGAGGTCTGAAACGTCAACCACCAACAACCTCATGAATATCTCTACAGAATAGCAAGTGCTCTGTGACACCCAAGCCGTCCTTATGCCCCTCACATTATATACCTACCGCACATGGATTGAAGCCCATGCCTATGACTATGCACGAGCCCAGGACGACGCTATTGTTTGCTGCTGGATATCCCGTGTAAACATCGTGCTTTTTGAAGCCCTTCAAATTTTCTGGCGCATTCCTACTATGGCCTTGGCCCCTCGTGCTGAGTCTTTCCGGATTCCTGCGGTATCGAGGCGTCCACAGCCTCATGCTTGACCGTTTGATTCGCCTTGACATCTTCGAAATCCTCGCTCTGGACAAACACATCATCATCCTCCTCCATGTATTCAGAGTCTTGTCCCGAGGACTCTTCAATGGGCGTATACTTGACACCGCCGTCTTCGGTGAATTCGATCTCAGGGTCCTCCTTGGCCAACTCGACCGCATCCTCCCATGCGTAGAAACGCTCTGTCAGAGCATGCTTGATGGCATTTTGCGTCTTGCGGACCTGTGTGAAAAAAGAAAAGGACGAACCGTCAGCATCCTCATCGTAGAGCCAAAATTGGGCAAATGTAGAGTCATCTCAGCAGCTTGAACGTACCGCCATCTCCCTCTCCCGGCTCTCAGAAACACCGTAGCCATACCCGCCCTTTATGCGCTCCACATTTCCCGTAGCAATACGGTTCCTTTCTTTGATACACACCCACCACAGCCTATGCAGATCCTGCCAGCTCTTGTTCCTCAGCTCCTCGACCGTCCATGCTCGCCCATGCGCCTTATCCTCCGCTGGCGTATTCAGTGGCTTCTCCTTGCTGTAGAAGAAATCCCACAGCCCATGCGCCGGGTCTACTCTGATCGCGGGGAACTCCTCCGCACTGAGCGGGCGCGGCAATGGTATGCCCGACACGGAGAGGTGCTCACGGGGCCCGGTCCGTCGGATCACAGACAGCCCGCGCTGCTTGTTCTGGTCGCGGTTAGGGTGATGGCGGACGACGGTCTTGGGCTTCGTCTTGGGCGTGTTCGCGCCGGGGTTGGCAAGGGCGTCGGCCTTGGCCTTGGCTTTCGCTTTCGTCGCGCGCGTGGCGTGGCGGACTTGGGAAGTGTGGTTGACCAAGAAGGACGGTCGGGTCAGACTGCTGCAGCTCTGCAGCGCACGCTGTAGGGTTGGCCGGGCGGCTCCTGAGCTTGCCATTGCGACGGACCCGTTTATCGGGTAGGCGGGCGATCCAGCAGCGGAGAAGTGGAGGGGGGGGGCGAGGAGACAATGGTAGGTTGAGGTGACGGTTTCGCGGCAAGCTGTTACTCGTGTCGCGGCGCCGATTGAGTTAACAAATTTTGGCTTCGAGTGCCAGCCGGTCCGCAGCCGAGAGGCTAAACTTGCAGGGGGTACAATTTAGACTACGTCCCGTATGTATGGACCTCCTGTCAGACCTGTACTTTTTCTCTATAAAATTGTATAAACAGCCGCACATTGTGTTAAGACAATCGAGACGTCCCAATAAGCTCAATTCAGTAAGCATTATATACCTCATACCAGTCCCAAAATAGATGATATTCCTGACCGCGGCTCAGCCAGTCTCGAGCCTGGGAGCGTCATGCATAGTCAACATTCAACAACGAATTGACCAGGAGAAAAATTACACAGTCGATCATGTCACTTTGGAAGTCTGTAGCTCTTTTATGTACACTTCTTGCACCAGGACTGGGCTGACACTCCTCATCAGGGCATATCAAGGTCTGTCAACCAAGGCGAAGCTAGGCGTTGGCGCCGGCTGGCTGGCCTGGGGAGTGGTGGGACTGCACCTGTCTGATCGTCTAGAGGAGAAGAACGGCTTCAAGCTCTCCGAAAAGGATAAGGCTGAGCTCGAAAACATGACGCCTAAAATTCGCCTAGTCGACAGGGAGGAGCGATCATGAGGCGAGCACAAATGCGAACCCCCCTTTCCAGGACACGTGCGTGATCACCTACCTGTCTGAGAGAAACAGACTTGTCTATTTGTCTCAGTAGTTTCTGGAGCTAGATCAGGTGCCCTTGGATTAACTGGGTAGACCTACCGTAAAATTCTCAACATCGTACCTGGATAGGCTGCACTCGAGAAGGGATGGTTTAGGAGAAGGTCAATGTGGATGGGCCACTTATGGTGGGCTCTCGTCGGCTTGCCTAATCGATTGGTGTACAAGAGTTCCCACTGCAGAAATGAGCATGGTGCATTTCCTCAGGTGGTCCTGTAGACAAGCCGGCGGGCTGTAATGTCGAATAAGTGTGCCAGCACCGCTGGCAAACACTTCAAGGAGGCTTTCTTTTTCGATACCATGCACCAAAAGTTAGCCCAGCTAGCACCCGATTGACGGACCAATACTTCACGGAGGTGATACCTCCTTTATCAGGAACTTCTGACGCCGTGAGACTCTGTACAGTCGCTCGAGGCAGTCATGTTCGCACAGGGAGCCACAGGATTTAAATACGACACAAGAATCGCAACCAACATGGCTCCTGCACAAGCTAATATGAGACTGTCGCCATCACGTCGCAGCCGCTGTAAGGACTACTGCTGCTACAATGGCATAGTCCACACGACGAAGCACGCTGCTAGCCTACAAGAGACCTGGGACAGCAGTACATCTGGGACTGGTGTAGAATGTCATATGTCTTGGCGAATCATGGCGCAGTTGAAAGGCTTGTTATAGCATGAGAAGGGTTATGATTCACCATGGACAGAGCGGTGGTAAAGGCGCACCAGAGCTGAGGAAACAGGAAGGCATTTGGGTATCCGTTGGAAGTCATCCACTTTGACGACCTGAGGCCGATGATCGCTGAGCCCTCTATCAGATTGCGTAGTGAACTCCTACAGCCGTACCCGCATAAGTCTACATAAAAGAGGACAAGAAATTCGTTATTGCGCAGTGAGTCCATCTTGCGACGAAAAGTGCCGTCTTGTTCTGCCCTAAGGAGTGCCGAGGGGTGTCCGGCCTTCAAATTTGGGATTGGCAAATCAGTCCTAGCAAACGTGTATCACTGTCATCATCATCACCATGGTAGTAGTACCGGCATATTCATGATTTGTACAACTTGTTCCATTCACTTAAAGGTGCCACCAGCCTGTTCCTGATGCGCAATATCTATGGACACCGTGGGTGTTGCGTGGAATGAGTCTAAATGCAGCGCCCTTCAATCCGGAAAGGGGCAATGAAAAAGAAAAATCTAGTCTTCGCCGACCCCCTGAAAATGCAAAGCAGTATGCCAACCCCCACAAGCCACCCTCCGTTCTGATGCAATGGGAATCGAACTTTTGTGTGAAAGGCTGAAAGTCGTTCCGGAAACGCCACAAATGCTGACGGAGCCTCGCCTCTGTTTCTGAAAAAGAAATGCTGATGAAACGGAAAAAGGAAAAGGACGATGAAAAATTTTTGTTGAAAGTGTCCCCCGTGGACTGGCCCCTGACTCCCCTTGCCCCTACGTCGCCTCTCTCTTGACCTGTTCATCACATGTCGACAATTTGATTGCCGTCGTTGACTCTACCACACGAGGCATGGGTCGGAACACCTTTGCCATGTCAAGTGTAAGACCATCCAGTCCATAATCATTGTCAATGTCTCCCACTGACCCCATTTCCTCACCCCTAGCTGCACCATCTGTCTTGACCCAAGATTGGACCGATTTAAGAAGACTGATGACCTGCATGAATCTCTGCTCTGACGGCAGATTGAGATCGCTTGGACGCGTATGCTTTAGCATGTACTGTGCCAACCAGTAGAAATGAACAGCGTCCTTTGAGAAACCGTATCGCCGCGGAAGGTATGCTGAGCTTGAGAACTGCGCCATGTAGTCTTCGTCCCAGGAGCTCTTGAATTTGGAAAGAGCAACCTGAAGAGCTCTGAAAGTTTGAGGAGGAATACTGTCATTGACCGGCGTATTACGCCCACTGTTGTTCGCACTAATGGATGCGCTGTGTCCATTCTGGACAGCGCCGACGATCCAATCATGCTGGGGCATCGGGCTGTACTTGACTGCCAATGACCCCTCCATTTGTGCTCGTCGCACGAGACTCAACAGTGTATGTATCAAGATGAACTTGCCAGTCAGATTGGTCGTGCCAGTTTGCATCTGATAAGAGCTATGCAAGAGGGCATCCACAGCAGGCGCCAGCCAAGGCTGGGTAGGGCGTTGTGTACCATCAGGGTTGTACATCTTGGCGGCTGTTGGTCCGTGTAAGCCCAGAGCTTTCGCGCAGGAGCTGGCATCCGTGGCGTCGAATGCTGCATCGTCACACGGCAGTGGAATACGCAACTCCTTGTAGTCAAAGTTCGATGGCAGGTTGAAGTAGAGCCCTCCGGCCACATCCATCAACCAGATCATCGACATTGTCCGAATCCGCGATTCTTGTCGGATGAATGGCATCCAGTCGAATCTGAGAGGATCAAAGGTTGCAACATTACAGTCAGACTGGTGGAGAGGACTGAACAGAATCCTCGCATCATCTGAGACATGGAGGAGGTCTGCTTTCCGCGCAAGGGAAACAATTTGAGAGAACACCTGATGCGACGCATAACGTTGCGCGGAGTGGCCGTTCCACGTCAAAAGCACATGTAACAGAATCAAAGACTGCAGTTCTTCCAAGCTCTCGGGCTGTGCGCGCCCATGGACCAAGGCTGAAATGCGCGCATCCCTCTCAAATGCCGTCTTCAAGAAGTGTGCGAATTCTCGCACGTGCGAAGCAGTTACTTGATCAGAATAACAGGCCCCCACGCAGCACATGGCGGCCAACAGACCCGTGTAGGCTTTCCCAACATCGAATGTGGGAATGTGCAGCATCGAGAAGTGCGCTTGGAAGTGGGAGAAATTTTGTAGGAACTGCTGAACGTTGTACGGCGAAAAGTACAGATTGAAGTTGGCACTCTGCTGGACGACATCAGGAGGATATAGGAAATGGACAATTTTGTTGGACAGAGATTCGTAGGTCAACTTGCTGGCTGGGGGGCCCCAGGTCGAGAATAAAAGGCGACTATCGGAGTGAGGGGTGGGGAGGCCATTCAGTCGGGGGTTTTCGAGGTTATGCCTTGCGGTCTGCGTATACGTGTCAGTCCGGTAGGAATTGACAGATGTTGAATGTGTATGATGCGGCCCACCTTGTTGGCTGAACATAGCTTGCCAGTCCAGGCCAGACTGCTGCTGCTGTTGCTGCTGCTGCTGGCCATTTGATCCTCCATTAAACATGGGCACGCCGTTCTGATTTTGAGACATGCTGTAATTCGCCATCTGTGGCGCCATTTGCTGGGCCATAGACGTAGGAATGCTGCTATACTGCTGCTGGTTCGACGGGTTCATCACTTGCGGAGCCACGCTTCTTCGGTCATCGGCAGAGTTACTGCTGGATCGCGACAGTTGCTGAGCTTGGTCGTTTGGGTTAGCCATGTGCATCTGGTCTGCGGCTGGCACCAAGCCAAATGGCACCATGTTCGGGTTGTGCATATTGTGCATGCCATTCATGTCATCATGTCCATGTCCTAGCTGGGCTGCCTTGGCGGCGGCTTGCTGTGATTTCTTAACGTGGGCAGCCGGGTGGCTGAGGTGAGAGACGCCAGTAGGATTCCTGTTCACGGGGTTAGCAAACCGGCGTTATCTTGTGGCCGACTAGACGGCTCAGTGTCCTGGAGACTTACCCGCGACGAATAGAGCACTTTTGGAAGTGGCGCTTGAGGATATCAGATCGGCTGAAAGTGTCGCGACATAAGACGCACATGTAAGGACGGTCTCCAGTGTGACGGAGCATGTGACGCTTGAGGTGCTTAGCATCTGAACAGAGAGAAAAGTTAGCGCGTCAGCGCATTTCGGATCTCAATGTACGCTTCTGGCCAGATCTCTCGGACAGCAACAAGAAGATGAGGGCGTCGCGGCAAGCAGGAGCTGTTACTTACGGAGGTATGTTTTGGTGCAGTGAGGGCAAGGAAATTTGCCGTCGGCGTCCTTCTGAGGGACTTGAGCTTTGGCCGCGGCGGACCCAGGAGCTGGAGGAGCAGGTCTACCAGGCGCGCTCGGCAATATTCCCCTACGGCCCTGCGAACCAACGACGTGAGTGGGTTGGTCACTCTCCTGCAGCAGCGAGGGCTGTCCCATCATGGGGCTCTGCGCGTAGGGAGAGTTCAAACCGCTCTGTGGCATGACGCCACCAGCGGGCATCGGTCGCAGAACAGGTGGAACGCGGCCACCTGGCGATGGAGCCGGAGCAATTGGCTGCGGGTGAGCTGAAGAAACAGAGGATTGGGGCATCATGGCAGACGAAGTCGCGTATGATTGTTGGTGTTGTTGGTAAGGATTGTGCATCATGGGATAGGTAGGCCGGCCGGCATTTTGCTGGGACGGCGGAGGCGCGTAGCTTCCCATTGAATTTGGCGTATTCGGGGTAGCGGGAGTGCGAGGCGTGTGGGGGTGGCTCGCATACATGGACATAGCCGGGTTGTGGTGCAGAGACGGCAGAGTTTGGTGCTGGCCGTTCTGGAGGTGGTTACCGTTCTGAAGGTGGTTGGTGGGAGACAGGTTTGAGGGTGAGGGATAAGAAGCCGCGCTCGAAGTGTTAATCACGTTTGAGGAGTAGTGGTGGTTGTTGTCCATAATAATCCAACTCTATCTACCAGGTTGCGACAAACGCAGCGGCAGCATCCGAACCAGGCGTTGGTGTTGACTTCAAAGTCTTTGACGCTGGTGTCGTCGGCCGTTTCTTGACCGTTGGTGGGGCGGGAGACGGGGTGGGGGAGCGGATGCGCGGGAGTCTGCGCTAAGGTGAAGATTCCAATCCGTTCAAAATCCAATTCCAACCAGTTTGTACGCTTGTCTAGTGGCGGCAGCGCAAAAGCACGAAAAAGTAGGGCGAGCGAGGATAATTGTTCGGTTGGAAGTCTTGAGGGGATTTGGAAGGGATGTAAAGTCGACGCGATTTGTTTTGTGAAGCGCGTCTTGAGGTGACAGTGGAGATGGGTGGTCGGATGGATGTGTGGTGGTCAAATGTGGATAGGGCCAGGAATGAGGCTCAAGTTCGCGACGGGTTGGGTGGTGGAGTGAGCAAAGATGGTTCCTCCTTTTTGGGCCCGGCAGAAGGTCGAAGTGGAGACTAAACTTTGTCAAATGGGGATGAATGAGGGACAGGAGGGGTGGGATGGATGTGGGCTGGTGTACCTCAAATATTTCTTGGGACGTTCGTCCGTTGTGGTCGCTGATTGCCAGTCGGAGACTGTTGCGCCAGTGAGGAAAAAAAATCTGCTAGGGTAGCCAGGTACAAGAACAGGGCGGTCCAAATTCAAGTGGGTTGATCCTCGAGCGGATCCACTCGTGCAGGGTCTGCAGAACCGTTGAAATACAACGCTGCAAAGTACCTGTACCTGGACCAGTGCGTACAGCCCGCCAGCTGTGTTCCGAACCAAGGGTGTGGGTGGATAGGAAAGGTTGGCAGGTTGTATAGTGGAGCCCGACTTTTTTTTTTGTTGGGAAAAGGGGACCAGGGCTAAACCAAGGTGGGATCGGACCTGGGATTGGGCCTGGACTTGACGGGATGGAAGGTTGACCTGGAACAGGGTGCCTTGCAAGGTTTGAGTGGATACGTGCAATTGCAGCTGGCAGATGCCAGATGGCAAAGCTAGGAAGGTTGACAGGCGGGACAGGTTGACGAGTGGCGAGAGTTTGACGACGGCGAGGGTTGAATGCGGTCGATTCGAGGGATCTGTCAGGTGTAAAAGTGATGACCGCGAATAGACCTCAAGCAAGGTATCTAAGCAGTGGACGAATAGGTTACTAGAAGGCAAGAAACACTTTCTATCAGAACAAATGCATGCAAGTTTTACTATGCTGTCGCTCATCGGACGACGAGGCAGGATTCAATTTGAGTTTGCAGCTGGTCACCGCTGAGATGTACAGTATCGGCTGTCCATCCGAAAAAATTCCAAACCTTGAAGGCAGTGTGTTACCAGCCAGCAATACCCCAGATTCGGCATAGCAAATCGCCGGTTGGAGCTCTCTCTCTCTCTCTCTTGCTGACTGTGGTGGTACGCAGGCGCAAGACTAGCTGGATGTGTATCTTCCGCGGGGTGACCAGGGGGAATTGGGGAGCACAAGGCTGAAGGGGCATGATGGAGATGAGATGGAGATTGAGAGATGGGGATATGGGGATGTTGAGCGCGAATGGAGTCGGTCACACACCTAAGGCTGGCTTGCGGAGTCTATACGCGGGATGGTTCCAAGGGTAGCAAGCGACGACAGTACTCGATGATGGCTGACTTGGCTGCTGTGAGATGAGATGCCCAGCTGCAAGGAAGAAAACGGGGCAGGTCTCGAAAGCTTTGAGGTCGGGGCCCTAGTGTTCCAATGCGAAAGTCGAGAGGCGTAGGTGAGACAGACTGAGACTGACAGATGGGGCCGAGTGCAGAAGTGGATTTTTAACTTTTCCAAATGGGATGGAGAACGGGCTGGAGATTGCATGCAATCGAAGGCTATCTGTGAAGAAGAAGAAGAAGCAGCAGCAGCAGCAGCAGCAGCAGCATGCAACACCAACTATGTCGAGAGATTGGAGGTTCTAGGACGGGAAAAGCAAAGGGCAAAGCCCGGGGCGCGCGTGTGCCTTGGCCTGAGTATATGGATTGACTGCTTACAACCCAGCCAGCTAAGAGGGGTACAGGTGTGCACTGCAGCAATATTTGCAATGCAGTGTGAAGACTACGTAGTATGATTTTGTTTACATGGTACAATGCTGCGTGGCTGCTCCTGCATCGTAGGTCCTCCCTCTGGCTCCTGAGCCTTGGGTTCTGATGACCGATCACATTCTGTTGACACGACACCAAACCAGAACATCGTGAATCGCGCCAAGGCACAGACAGACTTGTTGGCGGACATTGGCTGACTTGACATGGTCTTTTGGGACCCTGCCGCTCTAACCTGGCTGAAATGGTCAGAGAGGTGGTCCCCTAGTACTATGTACTGCGTAGTACGACAGCCGCGATGACAAACCCGGGCTCTCGCTTCACCGTCTGTGCCATGGATGCGTCGCGGTGAGGAGAGCCAGTTGGTCGGAGCCATCGTTTGGCACTCCGTAATCAGTGCTACCATGTCGCTTGTCTTGGCAAAGAATTCAGCACGAACACGCGCATCCATTCGCATGCAAAGCCGAGTACCAGCCATGAGCCCAGGTGGTATCAGTCTAAACCAGCCCTGGGTGCTGTGTAAATTACGCCGCGGCCACAACTGCAACATGTTACTTTGTACAAAGTACAGTATCAATTCGCTTATTTTACTGCGGCTGCACCTACCGCATGGAGCAGTATTTGTCTAAAACGTTTTCCCGGGCTCTACCCTGACGAAGCCATTACCCTAAGAAATGACATGAGCATGTTTGTTCCAAGCCACGCTAGCCGCGCAAGGCAGTCTCTCATGCACGGTGCCAGGGCCTGCCCAGTGCGCCATGCTACTCCGAAACCTCCTTTTTTTTTTTTTTTAAACGACGACATCGTGATGATTTTTGTACGGCCCCGGACCAATCACCAGAACGCCACACAATGAGAACCTTTTTAAATCAACCGAAGTAATCACGACCAGGCCCCATGCTCTGCCATGCCTGCCACAGCTGCCGCTACCGCTGCCGCTGGTGCGGCTGTTTGAAATACATATGTGTGTGCATGTATATATATTCGCTACACATTTCACAGTAACAGTCCGAGGCGGTGGACAGACAGTACAACTCAGTCCCTGACCACGAATCGTCACGCCACACAAGTAAACAAGGAGTACAGCATACTCTGGCACAACAGGTTCATTGTCCCCATGTCATGAACACCAATTCGAGGTCCAATACAACCTCAGTTGCCGGCCGCGTTATAAAGCCCCCCCGGGCGCCTCTTGAAGGCCAGGGTTCCCTGTGCGACGCGCGTTGGCATTGTACCGTGCCGCCTGTCCAAAGCGACGGATAACTTTGATGCGACAAGCTCGGCTGAACCGTCGGCAGTACCCCCAAGCCAAGTACAATACCTACGCATACTTTCCCTACTCGTTACCCGTCGTGTCTGGACTAGGAAACGTTTGCTGTATCGCTATCGCGACCTCTTCTCGTTCGTTATCTGATCTGATGTTTTGTTGGTGCTGAGGCCATATCCAGATATGGCTTCACAACACAAAAGCTCTCTTGGGGGGTAAGTGTGTGTGCGTGTGTGCTGGCTTTGCCACGCCCGCTCAACTACTCGAGTCATCGTCCAATCCTGCCAGCCCTCTGATTTTCAAGTACAGAGTCTCAACGCCGTGTCAGAACAAGAAGAGACACGACTCGATGAGGATGGCACTTGACGGTGCCCGGAGTAGCACCGTGCTGGCCTGCATGCTCTGCTTTGTAGATCGTCACTTTTGTTTCTTCTCTCGCTCTTCTATTTGCTTCTTTCCATGTTTTTTTTCTTTCTCTTTCTCTCTTTTATGCTATGTGTGCTCGATATGCTGTGAGAGGAAGGTCGCTCGGTATCGGTTTTGCGTGAGCCCAACCTCATTTGCCAACCCCTAGCTCTTATCGGATCTTTGCCATGGCGATCGTATCTTCATCAGGTGGTTCGATGTGACAACTTTAGAAAGGCGCTACCGAGCATCTTGCATGTAAACGAGGCTGTTGGTGGTGGTATTGACTGGCACCACCATTCCATTGCTCACCGGGCCGGTGGCCTATGATCGTCATATTATGGTAGAAGCGAGTCAAACTAAGCGGTACTGCCATTTCTGACAATTTCACCAAGAAAACCATAACTACATAGTATTTCATGGTTTCCGCTGCCCATTGCCCGCTACACTGCGGCACGCTAAGAATTCTATCATCTATACCATTTAGGGGCAGTACTCCGCCTGCAGGTAGGAAATGAAGCATTTTCCATAGCAAGGTTGACCCTAATTCTGCCGGGCTTCCAGAACACAGCGCTGACCCGGAATTTGGGCCCTTGATCCTAACCTGGCGTCGCGCGAACTCAAAAGCCATCTGCTAGTCGACAGTACAGACTGTTCGGGCAATCGCATTCTCGACAAGAACGCCACGAGAGATGATGCAATCCGGCTCGGACCCAAAACCCACGTGTATAGCGACTTTTTACTTCCAAGGACTTCCCCCCCCCCCAAAACTTGACGCGTAGCCTCCCACATCCGACAACTTGTCGGCACTCCTGCTCATGCGTCGCTTCTTAGAGGCACACGATTATCTGACTGACCTTTGCTTCATGTCGTCTTATTTTCTTCCAATCAGCCCTTGGTCCGCACCAAAACAAAGAGTCGCGGACCAGGGTATGTCCTAGCTTGATCGTCGAGAGGAGCGCCGTCGCGAGAGAGTTTCCTGTGTCACTGACACGGACGATGATATGCATAGGATACTTTTGTGATGCCCGGTACATGCACCGCGGTATAGGATACATACCTGACGAGCGAGTCATGCCATGACGAAACAGGCCCAAAACACCATCTTGACCACTCGTCGCTGACATCCTAGTCAATTCATGACTCGGTGCCGCTGATGACGGATGTAGCAATCGAGGCCGAGATTGACCAATTCAGATGCAGCTTGTCAAGACTCTGAACTCAACAACATGCCGATAATCAGATGACGTACAAAAAATCTGGTACCATCCGACTCCGTCAAGTTTCCTTCCGTTGACCCTTCCGTTGACGAACTTCCGAGGTCGGAAATCAGTAAGAAAAAAAAAACCCCCCAAGAGGAAGAGATTGTGTTCTGCCATCTCCCACTGTGTAGCGGTTCTGATGCCAGACTCTGCTAAGCGATAACACACGGAGTAGCTACCATCTGATGGGTAGAGGCCAGCTATGGGTCCAGGCGAACCTGGTAGAAGCCCCTGACGTGAGCAGCGTATTGCAATGGCGGTAACGCGGATTGCCAAGACCGGTTTCTGCCGATATACGTACAAATCTCGTCCGGACAAACGTCCCAAGCTCGAGGTGCAGCTTTTCAGACGTGGGCCTGTTGGTGTTGCTGGAGGGAGCCGACTTTTTATAAGCGTTTCTAGAGATGGATCCAGAACGAGAGCGGAACGGCTCGCGTTTCTCAGATGGAGACTCTAAGCGCTGAAGGGACTCCATGATCCATTTACAGATCTCGCAAATCTTGGAGAAGGCTTGGGGAATTTTCTCCATCATCAAGTTTGGGGCCCAACCAAGTGGGCTCTTGTTGTTCTGGGCGCTGCCAAAAAGTGGTGAAGCGCGACCATAGTTTCGATTCCAAGGGTTCACGGAAACAATTTTTGGTGGATAGTCCCATCCAGAACCGGCAGCATGGACGATCTTGCGGAACCTTCAACGGGTGGCTCCATAGGTTCTACTTACCAAGTAGTATACTGCGCAGTACTTTTGGCTAACGTACCCGCGCTTGTTGGGAGCTATGGGCCCCCCCGTCGGACTACTTTCGCAGGGTCGCCTGGGAACCCACTCTCAATGCACTCGAGGATCTTGTACGACGCGAAACCTGCATGTCATGGCGGGACGTTCATGACAGCAGGAAACGCTGAGGTCGGCAGATGCGAGATTTGATTCATCCACGTGAGACGATTGTCTCGCAGACCTATCCATGAAGAAAGAAGAGCCGAATGCTCCGATTGCTCAAGGGAATGCGCCGACGCTTCTGCAGCATTGTCACTAGGATGCGCGTGGAAGTTGGCCGACAGCGAAAAGCAGGCCGTCCTTGACTCCTTTTTTTTTTTTTTTGGCCCTCTTTCTCTTGCCACGAGGACCTGGTCCAAGTTGACAAGGGCCTACGCAAGTGGATCATCATCCGCCTGCCGTTGATGCACTCCACCGGCCCGTCTTCGACCTTTCTTGAACCCACCACGAAGGCCCCACAACAGCACACAGCTCATGTGGACCCCAAAGTAAGAACTCAATGGCGACTTCTGCATTGCACAGTACCGGTACAAAGCCAAGTGCCCGGAAGTCGGTATAGCACACCATTTTGGCCGTAAATCTCCGTCGAATTTTTCTTTACGCGATTAATCTTTTTTAGGGAGCTATCCTGCGGCAGCAGAAGCCTCTCTGCCCGCCTTTTCGCTAATTCGATTGCGAAGTAGATAGTCCCGGAGCTGTACCATAGTACAGTACGATCACAATTTGAGCACCTGGAAGATACCGAGGTACGGGATACTGTCTTGATTAGTAACGCCAATGTGTGCCTTGTCTGCGTGGCGTCCCGACTGATGGTGACCAGGCCAGGGGGGGTTTCTGGATCGTCAGGATCGTGCGGTTGCATTTCCACCTGTCTCTTGTCTAGCGCGGCCCCATCACGGAAGCGACAACGTGCCAGACAGACGGGACTGTCCACTCTGATCTCACCTTAGGAGATCTCACCAAGTGGGAACGTTTCTTCTTTTTTTTCTTCTTCTTCTTCTTCTTCTTCTTTCGTTAGGGGAAAGTTAAAAAACCAGAACCAAGAAAAAAAAGGGCTAAGACTAAAAAGAAATTGGTGGGCTGTCGTGCAACAGCCGCCACATGCTCAATGGATCACGAGGGCTGGAGAAACCTGGAGAGTCTCCAGATCTGTCAAAAGACCTCTCTCTCCGCCCACGCAACTCCTCTTTGGACGGCCGAAAATAGCATTCACCACTCGCCAAATTTATTTGCTCTTTTTGTCGCACGATGCTACAAGCACTAAAAATCAACTGCCCCCAAGAACTCGGAATGCATGATTTCTTATCAAAGGACCGACTCTGCCGCGTCGACATACTATGTATGTATCGTCAATGTGACATCGGCTAAGTGACCACAGGTACCGATCCAACCGCTGACTCGTCTTTCGGATGTGGTCTATTTTGCTTGCATTTTAGCTGCGGCGCTTTTCATTGCTCGTCTTTTTTTTGTTTCCCCCCCCCCCCCCTCACTCAATCGGCTTGGGACGCTGACCGCCTTTCTCTTGACCGCGGTTTAGCCGCGATTATTGTACTAAGTAGTCGCGCCCCTTGTCACACAATGCTCATTTCTCAGTTTTGCTAGACGATTCTCACCGAGAGCGGAGTGTTAGCACGTATTTGCGTGCACATACACCATCAGCTGTTCCTCGAGACGCGGGCATCCATAATCTTGGATGCTTGAGTCTTTCTATCCTCATACCCTGCAAAAGTCTTTCCGTAATAAGTCTCAAGTTGGCTTGACTGCTAATATTGGCAGACTTCCCCGGAAATTTGAGACAAGCATCTTGGCCGAGAGAGTATCAGGATTGGACGGTTTACCCTCGGGGCCGTGCTGAACGAGACTAAGCCGTTCATTCGGCAACCGGATCGCAAGTTCCATGCTGAATATCGCTATTAAACACTTGGATATACCTAGACTTGCACGGGTGCATCCCTTGATGACACCTTTTGTGCGCAGAAGCTCGATAGCCCTTGGAAATGTCTTCACAAGCGCCGAAAGACTAATCAGGCCGGAGCTCTTGACCACCGGCACGAGGCGGTTTCATGGTCGGAGGAAACCTCGGAGTTGTGGAGACTCTTGGGCCTAGCTTCTCCTGTTGTGGCTTGCCAGCCGGGGGAATGGGGTCCCCCCCTTCTCTCCCAAAAGAGGTATGCCGATGGGTCGTTGTTGGAATGACTGACGTGCTTGTCGAAGTCGGAAACATTGCGCAGTAATGCTGCGGAGAATGCCGTTGACTTGACCATCCATCGTCGTCACCGAGACGGAAGCAGGCTCACGATAATTGCAGCCACGAGTCATTTGTTCGCCTGCCTGTGTGTCGGCCGTACGATGCCCTCGAGGCTGGTACAAACTACACAGTATTTATACAGATGCACCGTAGCCCTGTCGTCTTGGTGGCTATCAGGGTCAGGTTGGCGACCGGCCTTGAAACGCTTCCTTCCCACGTTGCTGGATCTCTAAATATTGACTTGCTGCCAATTGTGGCATTCTATACTCGAGTCGCCACATCGCGTCCAGCGGACGATCCCCGAGCGATGTTAAAGTCAGTGCTTCTCGCCGAGTTACAGATGCCTGAGTAATGGAACCCAGGATCTCTGAAGAAATCCGCTCCTTGTCCTTAATGCTGCTTGGTACGAATATAGAAATTCATCCCCTGCCTTTACGTCACTGGTTGTGTTGGAACAAGAATATCGAGGACGAAACACTCCGGAACACATCCAAGTGGTACATCCAAGAGTTGGCTCGTGACGACTACTTGATAGAGGCAGTATGCTCGTTAGTAGTAGGTGATCTTGCCTCTCACTGGATGGAAAGATGTTTATCGGCCGTAAATCCGAGCTAGAGCGCCGAGTCAACAGCTCATGGACGAGTACAGCGCCTGCACGACAGCGAGTGCCTGGACTTTGGCCGAGGCGAAGTCATGTTTCCTTCACGAAACGCAGTTCATTTGCATGATCGTACGGTGAGCTCCTGTCATTTCTTTCAGTCTGCGTTGGGCCCGTGGGCTTTCAAGGGGCTTCGTGGCCTTATTGAATGCCGGACGACATGTCGGTGAGAGAAGGCAACGAGACCCTGGAATCTCAAAAAAGTCTTGGTTGGTCCCTGGAATCTGGCTCAGCCGTGGGCGTGGAGCTCTCACGCACACGATGCTTGGGGGGGAACAAGCAATAATTCTGGAGCCCGGCAGTTCGCATTAGCTGTCAGCAAGATCATCTTGTTGCTCCTCCTTGTCAGGGAGCCGCACGTCTCCGCCGCATCGCATCTTGGGTGAGTGTTGATGTGAGAGAGAAGAAGAAGGCGAGCTCAGGTCCCATTCCGGATAGTTTCTGCGGGTCGCTGGCCCCCTTGAGCATGCATCCTGAGGTTAAAAACTGGTGACTGTCGAAACAATGGGGACCCGGCCATGCATGCTGCGTCCCTGGGCTGCATGCTGCGCGGGCCTCGGGACCCTCTCGCGCCCCTGGTAACAGGGACAAGCAGAAACGGGCGGTGAGGCCCACTGTTTGTCGAGAATCTCCGCTGCCCGCTACTGTGTTGCGAGCGATGGTCCACCCCCGACCTCGCAGGCGTGCTTACATTTGTGGATGTGACAAGGGCGATACAGATTACAGAAGGAAATCCAGGCCTACTTTGTACTAGCTGGTCCATCAGGGGTTCTTTGCAAGCTTCCTCAGGCATCTTGTACCAAGACTTTGCACTCGCTTCTGCAAGTACAGCGCATGGCCATGGTAGTGTTTTTTTTCCACAACGGCGTCGTGGTGTGAAGGATACCTCTCACTGGGTTACGGCGGCACTCTGTCTTATTGCCCGAGCTGAAGACAACAGGATCAAACAGATCGCCAACATTCAAGGCTCTCAGCCCCCCACAGCATGCTCGGGTCGTGGGTGAACGCCGAGCAGGATCAGAGCTGCCCAGCCGAACTGTACGATTTTGTATACAGTGTCCGCTTTATCTACTACGTATCTGGTACGATACTGCGGCACCGACCAAAAACACACACACACAAAACGCGTAATACGCGTAGGATGTTTGTTGTTGTTATTGTTCCTGTTGTTGCTGATGGATCGTGACTTTCCTCGGAGCTCCATAGTCAAGGCGGTCTGGCCGCTCAGGGCTCTCATACCCCCCCTCCAGGGCTGCGCGCGTTTCCAAGACCACGGCCGGAAATAACCTGCCAGTCACTCATCACTGTTCCTTGGATCCGAAGCCCCTTCAATCGCTTGGCACCTCGCGTGGGGTGTTTTGGCACAAGGCCCAAAACAGCACTCATTTTCAACCTGCGTCGTCTACGAAAGTATGGAAGGAGCTGCAGGGTCTGGAATCGATCGTCGAGATCTTCTAACTGGCACCGAATTGCGTTCATGCCGGGTGGGCGGCCTTGGCTTCCCCGGTTTGTATCTTTTTCAAAGGTCTGCCTACCTTGATACCATGCGGGCGTATCTACCAATGAGAGTATAAAGCTCGCTAAGCGCTGAAAAGCGAGTCTCGTGTTGACAGCTCCAATGCAGATGTACACTGTATGTCACCTGACGATCGTCAGGAGAACGCCGTAGGTAGGAAAAGGCCTGTCAACTTGGTAGGGAGTGCCACGTTGTTTTGACGCTGCTCAGTAGATTGTTGGTGACTGTATCTTGGTTCTCAGTCAAGAGAAAACGATGGAGATTTTCCCTCCATACTTTGATGATCCTCGGTTGGAACTGTGATGGCAAATAGTCACTGAAGTCGTTAAGAATCGCCTGGGCATCGTCATATGGACTAGATCTTGGAAGGGACTGACTAGTTCAGCATACAATGTAAACAGGAAATGTGGCCGAAACATTTACTTGGAACATATAGCTCTGACTGTTCCGATGCATCTACATACGGACTTTACTTCATGCCCGCCATTGATATGATAATGACGATTGCCCAGTGCCATTTAGGCGTGTCTGAATCAGTTTCTATGCAGCCACATGGCTGCTCTTGTATCAGAAGCACCTGTTGCGTGCAAGAAATATTACTTTTGGCCAAAAGCAGCAGCACCGGGTCCAGCGGGCCAATGTCCCTTTCTTGATAACGGCCCGCTGGAGATGAATTTTTTGGCTGTGTCGTATCAAGACATGCTACATGCAGCTCACTCGTATCTAAAGTAGTCCGGTAGCATGGTGAGCGCTTTGAGGGGGGCAAAGAGGAAACCTGTATCAAAATCTTGACCACACCAACAGCCAAGGGAAGAGGGGGCACGAACTGGATAGAGTTGTGATGTCGCTTGAGAACTGGGCATGGTCATCTCCCGGGAAGTGTGGGGGAAGAACCGTAACACTGCATGTGTCTTGTATATCTTATGATGCGTCTGTCTTTCTGTGATTCCTCTCTGGCGCTGTCTTGGCTACCACACAGACCTAAGCCGCCAGTGGTGTCGTAGGGTGGTAATGTGACAGCAGTATACAAGCAGCAGCTAAGCTGTTGAAAGCCCCCAGGTCCGGGGACAACTCGAGCAAACAGAACCAGACACGATGGCCTACACAAGGTGTCCGTGGCCTACGGTACCAGAAAATGAGCACAAGCGCAAAGCACAGCCGAGCTCAGGCTTTGAAGGAGTGTCTATACTAGAACCACGAATGGTTTTCCGATGGGAGACTGGCCTGTGTGGGTGGCATCCCACGGCGGGCTTGCTCCTTTGGGAATATGGGAGACCAATTGGAATGCGTATTGCCAGTCGCTCTTTGTGATTTGAGAGGGATTCATTTGGGCCACACCACGTTCAACAATGTTCGATATTTGCCAGTCTTGAAGCCTAACGCTTCGCGAAGTAATTGGACATGTCAAGCATAAGCAACAACATCACGATAGGATTTTCCGCCGCCCTCCCGCCAGCGCCATCGCGCTTCTGTCCATATCCAGCCTTCTCGGTCATGCCTCGACACACAGTGACAAATACCTCAACTTTCTCCCGGAAAGGCTTGTATAAGTCCTTCGTTTCCTGGTCCGGGACTTCTATACCTTCAGCGCGCAACCTAGCTTTCTTTGCAAATCGCAAAATGAGCGCGAATATCTCTTCCAGGAGCTTGAGGATTGGCTGTTGTCGCTTCTTGAGCAATAAGGCTGTCATGATTTCGTCGAGGGCTCGTTCGTGTCGCTCACCTAGTCTGTCTGGGCTAACAGTTGATGAGTGTACTGTGGCGTCGCTCTTTTCTGCCAAGTTCTTCTCGATCTTGTCGAGCCACACCTCGAAATCGTGCCACGGCTTTTCAATGCCGGTGTCGAAGAAGTAACGGGCAACGTTGGAGACGAAGTGATGTGCCTCGATACGGAACCGGAGCGAAGCATTGTCGACGTTTGCCCAGTGAGACACTGCGGATGAGACGTCGCGGAAGAGCTGGTCGATGACGAAGAGCATCCGTAGCACACGAAGCAAAAGCTTGAAAATCTTATCGTATTTAACAAGTATCGCCGGCGTCATGATAGGAAACAGAGGTGATGGGGGCTTGTAGGACATCCGCAAAAAGTCCAAGGCCTCAAGAGAGTCTGGATCCATACATGCCTCCACCTCCTCTGGCGTGAGATCTCGAATCGCAAAACTCAAATCGCCTGGCAATTCGGTAGGTTCTGTCGTCGAAGATGTAGTTTTCTTCCATCCTGTGACATACGAGTCTTGCAGAACACCCATCAAAGCGAGCCGCAATTCTGAGCTTGCGGGTGGCCAGTTGTCACGACTGGCCAGACGTAGACCCATGTTCCCGCCAGACCTGCCAATTCCTGCTTGTCTCTCTGTTGCGTCCATATCGGGATTGAACAAGGCATTCGTCAGATGACTTGAGAATACACCATTGCCAAGAAGCTGGAATGCCCTCTGAAGCCTCAGGTGTTCTCGAAGATTATGTTCCAGGAATAGCAACCGAAGGCACTCCCGGTTCACGAGACGCGCTTGGGCATAAATGAGCGGACCGAACGAGACCAGTGGTATGAGCGACCAGTGTGGACTGAATTCAGTACCGACTGTGACAGAGCCATCGCGAATTTTGAAAAGCTGATTCCGAACTATCTTTGAGATCTTATCCCACGGTTCAGGTTTTTGGACAGGCTGGTCCAAAAGTGCCATGGAGGCCAGGACAGACTCTTCCAGACTAGCAACGTCTTTCCCAAAGAATTGCAAAACAGTCTTGTTGTCGAGCGTGAGCTTGTCCGGCACGTGTTGGTGTGCGTCCTTAGCCATGGCCCGGCTCTTCCGCAGTGTTTCTGAAACGGCACGGTGAAAATCCAGGGCCTTTTGCTCAACTCTCGTGATAGACTCCCAATCATATTCCCACTCTAAACTTGGTGCTTTGGCGGCGGCAATGGCACTGTGAGATGAGAGCGGATTTTGAGGATGATACGACTTTATGAACCGAAGATTCCTACCCGTCTCAAAGATTGCCTGCGCCAACTCATCCGGGACAAAGGTTGGCATGTTGTCCATGTCAAGGAAATAATCCGGTTCGGCCAGCTCGAATCCTTGGTCGTCTACCCACATACTGTCATCCACCCGCACAAAACCTTTGCCTGGGCCGTCTTTGGTTATCGGAATGCCCTCTTCTTTCTTCAGTCCAACCCACTCCTCGACAAGGTCAGTCCATGGTTTGGATACCATTCGGAGGAGCTCCCCCATGGTATTTCGCAAGAACGGCTCACTCAACTCCGCAGACTGGGCTTCGGTATATACAAGGGATAGCAGAGCTGAGTCGGTTGTTGATCTCTTAATTTTGGAGATCAGTCTTTGGAGATATGACAGCAGTGCATAGACTGGGCGAACCAACGACTGCAGCTGAAGAACCGATCTGGTCTGAATACCTCGCGCGCCAAGCTCGTCTTGTACAACAAGTAGCAATCGGTCCAGGGCATTTGCGAGCGCAACCCGAGACGGCGTCGCGTTTGTTGTATACGTCTTATCGACAAATGCTTGGAGACGACGGTACGCCTCGCCGCACCAGGAGCATAATCGGGTAATGCCCAACAACGAACCTGCACTATATCCAGGTATCTTCACGAGTTCCAAGGTTGCTACAAAGACTTTCTTTCCCGGAGTCCACGCGAACAGGATTGACTCTCGCCCAAGGGACAGTGCGAGAAGACAAGCGACAAATCCCCGAGGCTCGAGAATTGGGCAGGACTTGGAGGGTTGAAGACCAATTTGGTCACCCTTCGAGGCCAAGAAGGCATCGTAAGCAGATGCTCCTGCTTCAGTTATGAAAGATCTCAGCCGCAAATTCGATTGTGAGAGTTCAAAACCATCCCAGGTCTTGAACTGTGGACTGTCTACCGGAGCCACATCATGATTCATCCAAAGATCCTCATCAGGCTCTGAATTCACATCGTCCATCGAAACATCGTCAATGTTTCCAGAAAGCCCAACTGAAGGAGGCTCAAATTTAGAGCCGCCATTCAAATCCGACGGTGGTTTGAAAAAGCCCTCGTTCCTGACGGGTGGGGAGCTGGGTTTAACGCGACCATCTTTGATACTTATCAGCCTGTGAACACATGATACTACCGGATAAAACTTACCCTTCAGGACGAGATCGAAAAAGTCTTTCGCAAGAGGCGGTGGCGTGTCTGAGAGTTCTGAGGATTTCCAGAAGTCGGGTTGCCGGAAGAGGTCTGCAACGCTTTCACCCTCCGTTGCGAACGACGCCATTCTCTATACCCAGTAAACAGGCCTCATCAGAAATTGCGATGAGTCAATACACAAGTCCAAGACGAGAGCTAGAAATGCTTTGGCCCTGTTTTGGCTGCATCACTATTGCAAAGCATCGCATTGTTGTCACGAACCCCCCTCAGATAGCGTCGCGTCTGGTAACGACCTGATTAGCAGGTACCTGCGTACCATCATAGTACCCGAACCCTGGCCGGTGCCGGGATCGGCAAAGATATGCTCTTCGAATAGCGTCACCTAAGAGTGAAATCGGTCGCAACTTGACATCGTTACCATTCCGCCAGTACAGTACAGCACAAGCAATAGCAGCGTTCTACAACAATCTTTCTGTCGTCACTTAGAATCAGTATCACTTCCAGCCACCTGCACCTCACAATTGCTCTTGCGACGCTATTGCGACAAAACCAAAGAGCAACATGGGTCCGAAGAAGAAGAATCGCGCTTCAACCACGGCTACACCAGCTAGCAACGATGAGGCCATGGACGTGGACACGCCACAAGCCGCCGATACTCCTACAGCTGTGGCCGCGAAAGAGACGCCTTCAGTCGACCTCACTTCACCTTGGACTGACGACCAGGTCTCTATGTTGCTCAAGGCTGTGATCCGCTGGAAGCCAGCAGGTGCGTTGACTACCTCATCCACCAGAGCACCGAGCCTTCAGTCTTCTCTTGCTAATTTGGAGTCTTCCAGGGATGCACAAACACTTCAGGATGCTGGCCATATCTAATTACATGCGAGATTGGGGCTACGATTCAGATATCTATACCCACGTGCGCATACCAGGCATATGGACGAAGCTCTCCGAATTTTTCAACATGCCGGTGATCGACGACAGGGAGAACAACATGGACGCTGTCGACAATCCCAATTACGACGATTCATTCAAGCCATTCGATCTTCCTTGGGACGAGTACGGCGACATGATCATGCAACGAGCTATTGCCGACCCAAGCGAGGCCCCAACATCACCGGCTCATTCGGAGAAGTCACCCACCTCATCCAAGAAGCGAAAGCGCGGCGAACCTGCCAGGGCTCACACTCGAAAGATCCGGTCTAGCACAGTCGAGGACTCGGAGGCAGAGAACGAGGAGCCGAGCCCGGCACCAAAGTCCACGCGCGGCACAAGAAGCGCCAAACGAGCGGCTACAAAGAAGGCAAAGACTGAGTCTCCCGAGGTAGAGGAGCATGGGGAGGACGAAGGAGAGGCAGAAGAGTCCGAACAGGATGAAGAGAGCGAAGAAGAGGAGGAAGAAGGAGAAGCACCCGCAGCCAAAACGACCAGAGGCCCAGGTAGAGGCTGGCGTAGAGGTAGAGCCCGCGCTAGAGGGGCAGGCCGTCGACGTTGACATGTCCAATGACCTTGAGATTTGCGGAGGCCTGCGATGGGTGGCCCCATCGTAGCAGGATGCCTAGATAAATGCGGGAAAGGCCTGGAGTTTTTGACATTGACTATACCCTTTATATAGCAGTTGCATGTGCATAGGAAAATTGAGCTGGCGCAGGTTATATATGTATATATATATATATATATATATATATATATATATTGAAGGTCTTCTCTTTGGGTTCATCGAGCGTTGCGTGGAAAACATGGGTGGATTTGCCTTTATTGCTCCCGTAGTGAATCCCGGGGGGGGGGGGAGCTCCCCAGGTACAAAGGTACTCGTAAGACAGGGTGGGCAGGGATGTCACTATTGATAGTGTCTCCACAAAGTTGAACGCGTCTCGATCGACCAACACGCGACTCTTGCAACGCCAGCTGTAATCACGAATCGTCAGGATCCAACACAAAGAAATTATAGAAGATGTCTCGCCCAGGGTCTTCAATGTCGAGGCAGCTCACGTTGACCGAGGAGCTTGAGAGACTAGAGCAGTCAATCACTCTAACGCTGCAAGGTATGGCGCTCAGATCATTGAGAGACATCTCTACCGTACTGATGAGCCGCAGAGATCGACTCAAACTTCAGTCGAGCCCATCGCATCATCACCACGAGCATACTTCCGCTTGTTGAGCAATACGGGGAACATTCCAAGGCTGTATGGGAGGCCTCCAGGGTACGGTTCCCGGTCTGTCTGCAGTTTTTCTGGCCTCACTGACGTTGCCACAGTTCTGGAAGCAATTTTTCGAAGCCTCTGCCAATGTATCGCTGTCAGGCTATGAAGAACTCGCTGCAGATGATGAAGACATAACTGCACACGGAGAGGCGACTGAACATGATGAGAGTTCAGCCGACTACCCACCTCGTTCAGAAGAAGAGGACCAGTCTAACATTGACGAGAGCACTTCCTATGACAACCAAGACGAATCGTTGCTGGATGATGGCGATGGCGATCTTGCTGGAAGCACACCACGCGCCCCTGGAGAAAAGAAGGCACGTCATCAGTTCGCCAAGCTAGACACTCCTTACGAACAGCTGAGGAGGGAGATGGGGGCCGGTGCTGGTCAAAATCCAGACTCAGGCGATGAAGACTCCGACACCGAAATTATTCCTCATCAGCACACCACTCGACTACCGGACATGTCCATGACTCCGCGATCCTCGCTGGGGGCAGGAGACCTTGCTGAAGATGACATCTTCTCTACTGCGCGCAAGAACAAAGATCCCCTGCTCCACCGCCTCATGGACAAGAATTACCGGATTCAAGCCACGCCTCACAAGCCAACCGGCGTTTCACCTATCAAGTGGAAGGTCACAGAGAAGGCGCAGGATAAGGGCAAACTCCCCGCCTGGCCGGAAGGGTCACCCCAATCATCGCCTGAGATGGCCGTCCCGACACTACGCAGCGCGGCTTTCATGTCGCCTGTCAAGTTCCCGCCTGGAGGTCGGCCTCGGCCTGTGCCGGCATCTGGCGGTCCGCGCACTCCGGGCGTCAGCGTACAAACGCCTGCTACGGCTAGAAAGACGAAAGATGTGTATGCCGAGGAGAATAGGGGCAGGCAAAGGGACGAGGAGATCTCTTGGGAAAGTGACGAGGACGATCTCTATGGGGGAATGAGTCCACCCAAGACGATACAGTTCGCGCTGCCGCCCTCCAAGTTGCTGCAAACGCCTGGTAAGTCTCGACGACTCCTGACGAATTTATGAAACATGATAGTCGCTAATGTTGCGTAGCGCGAGAGGCAAGCAAGCGCATTGTGGACGATATCCTGCTCACAGCTGGGATGGAGCCAGAGGAATCGTCGGAATACAGTCCCACGATTGTGAAGATGAACACGGACATCTCGGATGATACATTTTAGTCGATCATGCTATGCTTGACGAAAGACTTATGAAAGCGAGAATGACACCTCAGTACCCAATACACTGAAAACCTCCAAAAAGTAACTAAATCAAAAGTTTACCGATGCAGTTCACTATTGCGTGCAGGCGACCTGTGTCAACATCTCCTTCCTCTGCGTGTCGTTGTGCTACATTCACTCTGCGAAGCCTATAAGTCTGCGGAGGTCTACCAGGTGTAAAAGCCGCCAGTGGACTTTGGACGTCAGTGGTAGATCTGCGTGTTGTTTTGCCGTTCAGGGTTCCTCGAAGGTCTGTATGTAGGTACAAGTTGCCCAGTTTTCTGTGATGCTATGGAGCAATCATTTTCGCCGATACAGTGGAACTCTCGCAGCCTGGTTACATATAGGTGGAGTGTTACAGGTACCTGAGATCCGTTACAACCAGGCTTGTGAGCAGAATATTGTATTTGCTAGGAGACGAACGGTGTTAAGATGATACACGGCGGTGATATGGGTTGTCACGATAAAAGATATCTTAGGGATTGATCACTATCAGATCCATGTTCACAAGGCCCATATTTTAGTTGGCTCGACACCAACTTGCCCAGGAGCCAAGCCAGGATCTTCGCACCTCGTCGGTGAGAGCTTCGTCTGGACCAGAAACATTTTAAGGTTTTGGGGGTGTCCGTACTCCGATTTTCCGTGGCCGTGGAGCGATACCGAGGGATGTGGGGGATGAGAAGAGGGGGGGGGGAAGGAGTGGACGATCTCTGTGTCAATGTTGTATTCGATGCATCAGGCCATCGTGTACCGTTCTCCTGGCTCTATGGTGACATTCTGCATCCCAATGACAAGTTTGTGCCATGTTCATGTACGTACTCCGCATGCTGCCCTGACTTGCTTTGCCCAGTCATGTTAGGTAACGTCTGTCCTCTGCCGATCAGGGGAAGCAGCCAATGAGTTCTGGTTAGGGGTTTTGGTAGGAAGCAATCATTCAGCAGAGCAATCTCGGTGAAAATGATCTGGATAAAAGACAGCCTATCTCATCTCTATTGGAAATTGGGCTGACCAAAAAGCACCGTCGATTGGGGTAACCTGCCCAGATGTACCCTGTGGCGTGACCCGGCAAAGTCCAAGTCCGAACGGCTGCCCGTATCGCCCGGCCAGCCACTGCTCTAGAGAAGGGTTTCGGGGATTTGTCGTCCGATAATTAGAATTCAGGATTGTCGATGGATGTTTGCAGTTGACATGTCTTGACTGCAGGATAGACGAACCCCGGCTAAAAAAAAATAAAAAAAATAAAATAAAAAATCACAAAAGCCTCCATCAGAGCGTAATCATTCCTCTGTGTGTAGAGCAAAGATGCTATGCCCCAAACATTATTGACTCGTAGCAAGCAGGAATTTTCGCCTCGTTCCCACAGCATGTTGGCTATTGTCTCACTGCAGGATATTCGATGCCCATGTCCCCGAAAAGCAACAACAGCAGAGAGCAAAGCCCCCCGGAGAAATTGATCAGCCAACATCGACAGTGACATCGAAAGAGAGAGGAGTCCCATTATTGGTGGGCACAGATTTTCTACAGGTAATCTGCACAGCAGTGGAGCTCTCTCACCCAGGACATTCCAATACTTCTTCCCAGTCCCATTGGACAATTGAGCTGGTGCCATATTTTTCTCTTGGACCCCTAGACCGGAAAAGGTACCATACCTGCCCAATTCCTTTGCAGTACTGCGCACCCGAGTGATCTCTCGACACCTTCACCATCCTCACAACATCCTGCCCCTCCCCATCCTCCGCTCATTTCCGGCGATCCGGCGGGAAGAAGTCGTGCCGCGCCTTCTTACCATTCACTAGGTCTACGAAAGCGCGCTTTCGAATTTTTCAAAAAAATTCGCGACATTTCAGAAACGCCGCAAAGTTCCTTTTGTTCTTATCTGAATTATCCGCCAAGCACGTCAATAGCCAAGTCTCTGACTCCCACATCCCCCCTCCATCATCCGCCGGGCACGAGCAACTTTCCGTTGCCGTCATGGATGTCAACATCACGAGCTTCACCTCGCCATTGGCGAACGCCAACTTCGGTGGCAATGTACCTCCTCAGGTCGAATTTTTCCTCGGTGCGCTCAAAGGGGTTACTTTCTGGACCGGCCTATGGACTTTCCTGGCGCTCGCCGTTGTTTACGACCAATGTACGTAGAGCTATCGATCATGGGGAGAAAGTGTTCCGAGTTCGGGCCTGATATTGACTTTTTGCCTTGCAGTGAGCTATCTTCGAAACAAGGGCTCAATTGCTGGGCCCAATTGGAAAATCCCATTCATGGGCCCCTTTCTTGAATCCATGAACCCTAAATTCGAGGAGTACCAAGCTAAGTGGGCGAGCGGAGAGCTCAGCTGTGTTTCTGTTTTCCACAAGTACGTGCACCTCAAGCGCACCCGCTGCCTTTGCAGCTCCAAACCCCACCAAATCGATGTTACTGTCGCTGACATTTCGCTGCCGCAGGTTTGTCGTCATTGCCTCGACACGCGACCTCGCCCGAAAGGTTCTGAACTCCCCGACCTTCGTCAAGCCCTGTGTGGTGGATGTTGCCCACAAGCTGCTAGGCGCGGACAATTGGGTGTTCCTCGACGGCAAGGCCCATGTCGATTTCCGAAAGGGTCTGAACGGCCTCTTTTCGCGCCAGCTCTTGGACTCATATTTGCCGGCGCAGGAAGAGGTCTACAATCGCTACTTCAAGAAGTGGCTCCAAATCACCGCCGATGCTGGCGGCAAGCAGGTGCCTTTCATGCATGAGTTCCGTGAGATCGTCACTGCTGTATCCCTGCGGACTTTCTGTGGTTACTACATCCCCGACGATGCCGTCAAGAGGATTGCAGACGATTACTACATGATCACGGAGGCCTTGGAGCTCGTCAACTTCCCCATCATCATTCCCTTTACCAAGACATGGTACGGTAAAAAGGCCTCAGATATGGTCATCGTCGAGTTCGCCAAGGCAGCAGCCAAGAGCAAGGTCCGCATGGCAGCTGGAGGCGAAATTCTTTCCATCATGGACGGCTGGGTCAAGAACATGCTCGATTCCGAGAAGTGGCGAGAGGCGGAGGCCAAGGGTCTCTCCACCGAAGGACTCACGAAGCCAACTCCTCTTGTGCGAATGTTCACCGACAAGGAAATCGCGCAGACCCTGTTCACCTTTTTGTTCGCCTCCCAGGATGCCACCAGCAGTGCTGCCACATGGTTGTTCCAGATCATGTCTCAACGACCTGAGATCCTTGACCGAATCAGGGATGAGAATTACAAAGCCCGAAACGGTGATGTCCATGCCGCCGTCAATATGGACCAACTGGAGTCGCTCAAGTATACTCGTGCGGTCGTAAGAGAGCTGCTGCGGTACCGGCCACCTGTCCTCATGATTCCTTACGAGGTCAAGAAGCCATTCCCTCTCACAGACTCTTACACTGTCCCTAAGGGTAAGTATCCCCAACGCGAAATGTCTTGACTCTCGAACTAACCTTTTTTCTTCTCAAGGCGCAATGGTCATCCCTACCACCTACCCAGCCCTGAGGGACCCCGAAGTGTACACCAACCCAGACGATTTTGACCCAGAGCGGTACTACAGCGGTGATGCCGAGGAGAAGGGCGCAAAGAACTGGCTGGTATTTGGCACAGGACCTCACTACTGCATTGGCCAGAATTATGCCATGTTGAACCTTGCCTTGATGGT
This sequence comes from Gnomoniopsis smithogilvyi, assembly GCA_027946515.1. NCBI lineage: Eukaryota > Fungi > Ascomycota > Sordariomycetes > Diaporthales > Gnomoniaceae > Gnomoniopsis > Gnomoniopsis smithogilvyi. The sequence continues at coordinate 5,032,249 of JAPEVB010000004.1, read as the reverse complement.
TGGCAAGGCCTCGTTGCTGATGGACTGGAAGCATTACGCAACCCCGCTCTCGGAAGAGATCAAGGTGTTTGCGACAATCTTCCCCAAGGTACTTTTTTGGTGACATTATGAGGAGTAAAGATTATACGCTAACGAGATTGACTTAGGATGACTGCCCTTTGACATTCGAGGAGAGGAAGTGGTAGCTTACTGGAGGAGTGAGCGTTGCTCGGTCACATTGATACCCCTCGCATAGTCGGTGTTTTGGGGCCGGGCGAGATAGACGCATTTGGGGCCATCTTAGATATTTTTATAATAATTAATGTGTAGATAGTTACGCCATCCGCATGAGCTTATGGAACAGATTGGAAGCCACGATTGGCGATTCGGTCTGTGATGAGCCTCATGTTGAGGCGCGCGCGCGATGATAGAACGCGATGATTATTGGTTTTATTTGAAAAGAAATGATGAATTCAGTTCATGCTTTATGAAGCTGCATGACCTCAGTGGTGCTTGATTGGTGAAAACAGGTAGACTAGATCCCAGTATCCATTCTTCTACGGAGCTCCAAGCTCGGGAGCAACGGCCGACGGCCGCTCCAATCCATTTCCGCATTGTGTAGGACCTCCGCCTAGGCTTTTGGTAAATCTTTACCATCTGCAGCTCCCATCAATTGGTGTTAGCTGGTCCTCGCTGCAGTTAGCACGATGTCTTCTGGACGAGCATTACGACCAGCGCTGAACAGCGTGCGACAACTGATCGGCGCCGTGGGGTTTCGACAGTATAGCATTGCGGCCGCTCACCCGGCTCTGTTACGGACAGCTCGGCCATCGCGGCCAGGACCCGCGTCGGCAACACAATTCATTGCTGGTACGAGGAGGTATTCCCAGCAGACCGAGAGCAAGATATGGAACTTTGAGGATGTACGTAAAGAAGCTGTTTGAACCCCTCCCCCCTTCCCCCGGGAGCCTAGAAAGTGCGTGACTGACTGGTTTGGTATACGATAGGTCCAGAAGCTGGCCAAGCAGTCCAAGCCCGAGGTTGTGATAGTTGGTATGCATTTTGCTCCTTCCCGGATGCCTTGTCGTCTGATTAAACCCAGCTGGGACTATAACTGAATACCTCTGTTTTTCTTCTTTCTTCAGACGTCCGCGAACCCGGCGAGCTCAAGTCTACTGGCCACATCCCGCACTCGATCAACATCCCAATCACTACGTCTCCGGACAGCTTCCACATTACAGAGGAGGAATTCGAGGACCGTTTTGGCTACCCGCGCCCGGAGAAGGACCAAGAGGTTGTGTTCTACTGCAAGGCGGGCGTGAGGAGTCGGGCGGCGGCGGGTTTGGCAAGGGAGGCCGGCTGGGAGAAGGTGGGCGAATATCCGGGAAGCTGGGTTGATTGGGCAGGTAAGGGTGGGGATGTCGAGAGATGATGGTGAAAGGATGTGTATGGGGACAGGCGCTATCAAAGGATTACGCAGCGGTTGAACAAGACTCGACCCACGTATTTTTATGATAGATGAATACCCTTCGCAAATGCTGTCGCCGAGTTTGCAACTGAAAGAACCAGGCCAGCCCTATAGAACAGAATTCTAGTGTACATAACATCAAAGACTCCTTTACGCCCCTAAGCCCGCTGGTCTACACAACCTGAATAGCCCCCAAGTATGCTTTGTTTCTGCTGGCTCAGAACTTGAACATCTGCGGAGGGTTCTCAGCAGGTGGTGCATCACCAACACCGCCAGCTCCAGGCCCACTGTCCGGCTGGTTATCCTTGATCAAACTTCCATGCGCAAAGAACAGCATCTTGATAGCCACCGATAGCGCCAGGTGCAGCACCAGTACCAGGATCAGCAGCACCTTGCTGGTCTGCTTGTCTGTTGCGCTCAAGACGGGATACAGGTTGCGTAGCAGAAAGGCCACTGACATTCCGAACCCAACGCCGACGAAGATCCAGTTGAGAAGGCTGATCTGACTCCAGCTGATCAGAGCAACGGGCACCCAGATCAGGTTCGAGTAGCCATACAGCGCCCAGCATTCGAGCAGGTTGGCAGATTCGGAGCCAAAGTAGCGGAGGGCGAGGTAGAGTGCCATGGGCACGAAGAGTGTGTATCCGTAGACAAGGCCGGCAGCGCCTGGGCAAGCTTCTGTTAGCAAGAGAACAACAAAACTTGAGTGCAAGACTCTCCCTGAAAGCTCGAGATGGAGGCTTGGGTGCATACCGCTGAGAAGCTTAAAGTCATAGACAAACGGCTCTGTTCCCGTCGTCGCAAGGTACTTGCTTATGGTGCCTCCCAAGAACAAGATGAACACTACCGTGGTAGCTATCCAGAATGGCCCGTACAGATCTGGGTTCCCCTCCAGGACATCGAGAAAGTTGGCGCGCGGGAACAAGGCCGCCCAGCACCGCTGCAGGACAGCTGATGTATCAACATCGAAGAACTGTGCGTAAAAGTTGATGGACCAGAGGAACCGCTTTCCACCGCCTGATGCTGTAGCTGGAAGAGGAAGACCTGAGGCACCGGGGGCCTTGCGGTTCGACGTGTTGGTTTCGGTGAAGTTGGAATTGTGGAACTCTAGGTCGTCTTGCAAATCGGTATGGCCAAGGTCACCTTCCGGATCGTCTACGTCGACGACGGCATCATAGCCTGCTCCTGACATCTTGTACTGCGAACAGAGAGGGGCGAGCCTTGCTTAGAGGAGACCAAGATCAGAGCTTGAGGGTTTCTGTTGATAGGATTGCCCGTGGTCACAACGTCCGGCTTGGCGAGGAAACCCGAATGACTTGCCAGCAGAATGGGATAAAGATGCGTGTAGTGTTGTGTGTTCAACTTGGAAGCGCAGAATGGCCACAAATACTTCAACTTGAGGAAAGCTCCCTTGCTGCCAGCTTGCACATTGATACTGCAGGGATACTTCTAAATAGCGGGCAGGGGTCTTGCAGCATGCGGCTGCATTACGCAGCCATCTACGCGGAACACACCCCATGATTCAAATTCTACTCAGGTATTCCCTCTCAAGACTTTTGATTTACCTAGAAACATAATCGAAGCCTAGTGATCGACTTGCGTGGCACACATGCCAGCCTGGAATCGTGAATTTTTATCACAAAATATGTGACGGCTTAACAATGTTGAGCGTCGAATCATATGAGCGTGGGCGATGCGCAGGCGACAGAACTAGAATTTCGTCGCAAAAACTTGGAGGACTGCCTTTTCTGTAAACTTGGAGCAGGTTGGGTGGTTTGGAGCGCCTGTGCCCAGGTTCTGAGCAATTCATTCTACATCGTACTTGGGTCGGCCCACTGCTCAACTGAAAGCGATTTCCTGGCTAGAAGCAGTACCACTGACTGCTGGCAGCAACTTGGATTCGGCTTTGATATCACGGACGCCTAATCCAGTCCATCTCACCATGCAAGTGAACAGTCTGAACAAGTGTGTTCATGAAGTTGATTTCCGGTAGCCACGAGTCTCAATGATCTCTCTGCTGTATGCACACAAACAAGCGACTTTCCTCGTCACTGCCTGTCCTTGCCAACCCATTTCGCGATACCATAAACCATCCCCATCCAGTCCGACGCCAAATAACACCGGGGCGAGTTGTTTACTTGAGCTTCTTCTTGGGGCGAAGCTGGTTGGTGTGGCCACACTTGCGCTTGCGGCAGTTGGTGGCACGGGGAGGGAGACGGGCCTGTATGAGATGTCAGTACTGGTCCAAACGTATAGGGCGGATGGTTCGAGCACGTACGTAGCACTTGCGGCAGATCATCTTCTCGCAGTTGTACTTGGAGGCCAGGGCCTTCAGGGAAGGCTCAATCAGACCACCACGGAGACGGAGGACCAAGTGGAGGGTGGACTCCTGTATTAATCATCAGCCTTTCGTTCCCATCGACATTTCCGTCATCAAAATCATTCCAGCTGGTCCCTTCGGATCCCATCTCTTTCTTATTGGAGTATACTCGGTCAAGGGTATAGTGCGTCCACTGACCTTCTGGATGTTGTAGTCGGACAGAGTGCGGCCATCCTCGAGCTGCTTGCCGGCGAAGATCAAGCGCTGCTGGTCTGGGGGAATGCCCTCCTTGTCCTGGATCTTGGCCTTGACGTTGTCGATAGTGTCGGAAGACTCCACCTCAAGGGTGATGGTCTTGCCCGTCAGGGTCTTCACGAAGCTGTTGGTCGTCGGGTCAGTACCAGTGTTCCAAGTCGGTCGATCGTCATCGTTCGAGTATCGAGGGGTGGTGGTGAGGCCTTACATCTGCACTGTAAAGGTGAATACATAATCAGTATCATCTAGCCTGTATAAAGCGAGCACACATTGCGGTAGAACGACTTACTCTTGACTGCTTCTCCTCGTTTGACGTTGGGTGTGGTGGATTGAGTGACGGACGACAAAGATTCAAGATTGGCGCGAAATTCGATTCTGGTGGGCTTTCAAAATTGTTAGCGAAGACTGGCCACGCCCCGATTGCCGGGGTCCCGAAGCAGCAGGGGTGGCCCACTTTGCTGGGTCTGTGCTTTCCCAAGGACCAGCTGGCCGACGGCTGCTCACAGCCGGGAACGCCCCCCCCCCCAAAAGTCCTCGACTATGAGGGAAAGACTACCTACCTCAGGTTTGGATTCTTCATGTAGCTATATTATGATGAGCTGATCAAGTTCTTGGGGTATCCAATTATTGACTATTTTCCTCGGAACCGATGCCTTCCGGTTCATTCTGGGCGGCATTCTTCTCCCGAACGATCCACCGGCTGACTGACCTTTCTAAGGTATAAACAGCCTTGACGAGTTTCCCCAGAGACAGCCCAGAAATCGCTGCTGCCTTTGCGTAGAATGCCTTAGCTGTGTCAGGAAGCTCATCCGCCGAGCGATACACAGCATGATTGTCACCAGCCCTGAGATGGTAGCCTGTTGCAGACGGGGCTATCGACTTGATGTAAGTCTGGGCCGTCTGAAGCCTTTCATCTATCTGATCTTCCGTCAGGCCTTGACGGGTCGGTTGTCGTTGCCTTTGTGCAAGCGGAAACAATTCCCTGAGTTCCTGCGTCTCCCTCCCATGCTTGATCTGCGTCTCCTCGTACCAGTCAAGGTAGTCGTCGATTTTCCTGTCGCTCAATGTCCAGACATCTTCTGCCTCCAGTTTGTTGATGTCTTGCCTCTCAAGTCCCTCAAATACCACATCCCTCATGAGTTCTCTCCATCTCTCCCAGTCTATCTGCAAGGACGTGGGGTCCCGGTAGCTGACAGGGACTCTCTTCTCGTTGTCGAAAGGGTAGAGTAGCTTTGTGGAGAAGACCACACATGCGACGAGGAGGATATCAGGGTGGTCGAGGAGCTTGAACCGTCGTTTTTGCATGTTGAAAGAGAACTCAAGGTTTAACAGTCTAGTCATGGCCCGAACCTGGACGTACATCTCCGCTTCATTCTGTCAGCTAGATGTTGTGAAAGTATGCTCCCACATGCCTGACTTACCTGGCAGTGCAAGCTCGCGTATGTAATGGAATAGCAGCAGCGGCATATTCAACGCTGGGAATGCCATTTCATAGTTCAGGTGATACTCTAACACGAGCTCTATAACAGCCTGATGCATCTCTCCACCTTGGAGTGACGCATTTTTGACAAGCAAAGCCCGGTGATATGATCCAGGAAGCCTATCCGTCATCTCTTTGGGCAAGGCGTCGAAAGCACCCAGGAAGAGCAGTTGATCACTCCTGGCCCAGTCGTAGATGTGACCCACCCTGATCGGAAGGCTCAGGCTCAGACATCCTAGATAGCACAGCGCAAGACAGTGAAATAGCGAAGGCATATTCCAATCCTGTCCAGGCTCACTTGCCCAGCTTCGGGGACGACTGGCGCTTGTCCGCGACGTCGCCGTGCTTGTTTCACTCTCTGAGCCAGCCTGGGAACTGAACAGTTCACCGTCCGTTCCTGAATCGGGCGCACTCTCCGGCTCCGCGCCCTCAACATCCTTCTTCGACTTCAGCCCAGCGAAATTCCGAATTCGCAGATCCCAAAGATCGCGCACCACAGTCTCCAGTTCTGCCGGCAGGCGTCGCTCGTGCACAAGCCACCAGACCTGCCGTCGCAGGACCAGCTGCAAGCACTCGAGATAGAGCTCGCGCGCCTCATTGCCACTGAGATGGCGAACTGCTTTCTCTCTTGCAGCACGCTCTTTGCGCGCTATGCGACCGCGTTGGCCAAAGTTGTCATCTTCATCAATGTCGAATTCGATGAAACCCTACATGTGGACGCGTTAGAGGATTTGACTAGAACCTGAGAAGACTTCTCGACGGCAGACTTGCCTCAATTTTATGGCCGTTAAAGCAGAAACGTTGGCCGTTCTCGGCAAACCATTTTTTTGAAGGGCAAAGTTCACAGCGCTGGCCTTTAGGGAAGCGGTGCACCTCACTGCGACGACCGCTCATATTGTCTGGTATGTTGGGGGGGGGGGAGGGGGGAGAGAAGTTGAAGGATGGACATTCAGCGGCTAAGTGCGAAGTGCACATTATACGCGGGTACACCCGCTGCCCACAACACTGACAGCCGGGACTACGAAATCAGGCATTATAGCACATCCTACCGCCTCGCCAACTCACCGGGATAATAGTCCTTCGTGATCGACATGTGCTGGTCCCACACGCGTGGCATTCACAGGTCATTATCGACACAGACCATGATTCGACAAGCTATCATTTTCAGAGCGATTATCTCACAACCGTTATTTTACATGCGTACCAGAGTCCAGTCTGTACAATTCACTGTCGGGCAACAAGGTACTACGCATTGCCGACGACCATTCGACATAGACTTGGCCTCTTGTCTCCGATTCTAGGAGCGTGGTTCTGCGAGGCCGCCTCACCTCGGAGAACTAATAATGTGCATTATTGTTTCCTTGACTCATAACAGACTACATTATATTTGCCAGTGCTCAGACTCACAAGCTCAGACCGTCCTTGAAGATCAGCGGCATCTGCCACTCTACGTCAACTCTGCATGAGCATCTTGTGCTGAGTAGCCTCACGGTATCGAAAGATGGACGCCTACACGCGAACTTCACTTGTATCACAGAGATCCCGCAGTCCAATTGTCGATCAATACGCACGATGGCCCCACTCCAAAGACTGAATGCAAGCTGAATTTCACGTGTCGCATTATGCCACGTACCGTAGACTGTCCTAACGAAGACCCTGTTTTCCGATAATATCATGAAGTCCATCAACTGTAGAATTGTATTGGCTGGTCAAAAAAGTAGATGCCGGTGAGATACCCTCGACATCATATACCATAAACAAGTTCCAAGTTTGAAAAAACGCCAGTGTTCAAAGCCCCGCTGATTCCTTTTTCGTGGCTCGTTTCGTGATTTAAGCCTTTCCGGCGGCCTCCTTGGCCTCAACGGCGGCCTGCTCGCCCATGGCAGTCAAGATGACGACGTCTGAAAACATGTTAGCTGATGTCTATGTCCACTGCTTTTGTAGAAAAAGGAAACTCACTGGTGTCCTTCTCCTCCTCGGTGAAGAGCTTGCGGATCTTCTCGCCAACCTCACCATCGGGGACCTTGACATCGTCCTTGGTGTCGCCGTCATCGGTCATCAGGGACAGGAAGTCATCATCGGAGATGTCGAGCTACGAATATTGATATTAGAACAGAGCCAACCAACAAGCAAGAACACCGTTTATCATGCGGCCGAGGGCAGACTTACGAGCTGGTACTCGCGACGAGAGACGTTGGGGACGTCCATGTTGTGGGTAGAAGGGCACAACTCCTCGAGCTTCTTTCCGGTGAAGATATCGATGGCGACCAAGTGGACCTTGGCGTGACCGTGCTTGCCAGTCTTGGAGGTGGACATGTCGACGATCTTGCAAGGGCGGTTCTTGATGCAAACGAAGCCGTTCTTGCGCAGAGCAGAGCACTGCATGGGGTAGGTGGTGGAAGCACCGGCATCTCCCTGGGCCTCGACCTCGAAGGCGTTGTCACCCTACAATCCTGTTAGTCGGCGAGGAGGCGGGTGCGAAAGGGAGCAGCATCGTCAAGGTATCGTGATGCATTGTGCGGGGCTGCGCCCGCCCCTGGCCTGAAAAAGACATCAGAGGGGGGAATTTGTACGTACGTGCTGCTCCTCGGCCATTTTGACGGAATTGATCAGAGAAAGATGGGAAGGTAGAGAAGAGAAGGAGCGGGGATAGATCCAAAGAAAGATTGTTGGCGTTGATGGTTGTCTTTGAAAGGTCGAGAATAATTTGATTCGAGTGAAAAAAAGAGGAGGGTCGAGGCCGCCGCCCCGCACTACCTATCTAAATCGACCAATCATAACTCATTTAGTTGAGAGACGCAGCCACTTCAACAGCTTCTACTGTGGTACAGCACCAGCAACCGCGGAGGATTGTCAGCAGCCAGGAAACCTGCCTATTGTACCCTGTGGAAACCGTAGAATGTCTGAATGCATTGGAAACCCATGAAATGTATCCTGATTCCCTGTGACCTGTCGTGGTAGAAGTCAACCCTATCGTTGACTCCCAATACGCTGGTTCTGTAAATTTTGACTCCAAGGATATCAAGCGTTCTACATGCTGTTGAATTCAGACCTAATGTCGTGAGAAAATCTGCTTATTTGAAGAGAATTTGCCATAGTGGCAGAACTGTTGTGGTTTATCCGTTGTCGCGTGAGACAATAATTAGTTTGACCCCACGTTGGGCCGAGCCCGGCGGGATGACTACGGACCCAAGAGTCTTTTGCAAACCCAATTTTTTTTATCTTTTTTTTATTTGCACAGTTGCCTTCTGTAACTCGCGAAACCAAGCCCCTCAACACATTCACGATGGCGCCTATTACCGATAATATCGATCCCGCGATCAAGAGCCTCCGAGAGACATTGTGCTCCGAGGAGACCCCTCTACCAGTACGGTTTCGCGCACTCTTCTCTTTGAAGCACCTGGCATGCGCATCCAGAGATGCAAACGCCGAGGCTGCCATGGATGCGATCGGCGCCGCATTCGCAACTCCGTCTGCACTTTTGAAGCATGAACTGGCATACTGCCTCGGCCAGACCCGCAACCTCTACGCTGTGCCTCCTCTGCGCGCTTGTCTGGCCGATCTCAAAGAAGATCCCATGTGCCGCCATGAGGCCGCCGAGGCGCTGGGTGCGATTGGACATGACAGCCAGCTGGACATTTTGCGCGAGTACCAATCTCGGAAGGGCGAGGACGTGAACGTAGTAGAGACTTGCGAGATTGCAATCGGCCGGATCGAGTGGGAAAATTCAGAGGAAAGGCAGCGCGAGAAGTTGCGCCAGAGGTAAGCTTCAATATTGCTCCATTGTTCTACAGAAAGTGCTAGTATTCTGATGTTGTATTCTTCGTCTCCAGTGATTTCGCCTCCATCGATCCTGCCCCTCCAACACCAGAGTCCACGAAAACAGTCGAAGACCTTGGTAACGAACTGATGGACACGAGCCGCCCCCTATTCATTCGGTACCGAGCCATGTTTGCGCTGCGCGACCTGGCCTCACCTCCCGACCTGCCGACCGCCGTCCCCGCCATTCATGCTCTCGCGCGTGGCTTTGAGGATCCTTCAGCTCTTTTCCGCCACGAGATTGCCTTTGTCTTTGGTCAACTGTCCCACCCTGCCTCTATACCGGCACTTACATCTGCGCTGAGCAACCCAAAGGAGGCCGGTATGGTCAGACACGAGGCTGCTGAGGCTCTTGGCAGTCTAGGTGAAGAGGAGGGCGTCGAGGATCTATTGAGGGGTTTCCTCAACGACCCGGAGCAAGTGGTCCGTGAAAGTGTCATGGTTGCCCTGGACATGGCCGAATTTGAAAAGGGAGAGCAAACAGAGTACGCTCTGATCCCCGAGGCTCCTGTTGCAGCAGCATAAATGAGGAATGATTGATTATGAACCGTTTCACGGTGTGCGGCGTTCAAGGAAAGGAAAAGGATTCGACATTTCCGGGTATCATGGCTCAAAAGCCGCATAGACATTATGGCAAGTGCAATACTCTTGTGATAGAGTATGCGCTAAGATGCTGTATTTCACTTAGCACATGAAGAACACAGCAGAAGAAAGCAAATTCATGAGAGGTGACTCACTTGACTTTATGATTTCGTCACACGACATAGACAATCACCCTCTGCTTCTTCATTGCAATAGGCGAGACCTAGTTGTTCTCACTCCATCTACACAAATATTAGCAACATATTGAAACGAATTGAACAGCATCATCCACATACTTGAAGCCACAATCACAAGTGTAAAAAATGGTTGAGCCCTCATCTGCACTTCGAAGCTGAACTGCAGAAAAGCGGACTTCTGTTCTTCCACACTTGGGACAGGTCTGATCTGTCTTTGCCTCTGTGTTCACCTCATGACGCTTGACTGTCTGAGTGGTAGACAGTTTTTGGCGCAGGAAGGACGGGAAGTCAGATGGCTTTGACTTGGTGACAATTTCCTTTGAGGCCTCATCTGAAAAAGCCATGTCAATCAGAGGTTATTTTCTAAGTTGTCTGGCTTTGGTCGCACTCACCTTGGTTCTCAGCACCACAGCATTCACACTGCAGGATGTTCTTTTGACTACCCTTGGATGAGGGAAGTAGATTGCCACAGTCTGTGCAGAAAACGAGAGATCCAATGGAAGCCATCTTGTCTGGGCGTGATTTAGCAATTATCGATACTCTCTTTCGCAGTTTTTACAAAGGGATTTTTTTCCTTTTGGAAGGCAGAGACGAGCAGGGGTTATTTGCGCGCAAGGGTAGGCAGGCTGGCAGGGTCCACCAAGGACGGGACCCACCTTTTTTACAGGGCCAGGTACGTACCTACGTGCCTAGGATACTGTTCGCAGCCTAGGTTCATCGAAACTACCGCGTCCAACGACCGTCCATCATCGTCAATTCTGGTCTTCACGAGCTGGTGCCAGCAGTGAGTCGACAATACCCCGGGGTAATACATGTCTGTCTGCAGTCTCCAAGGCTCCACACCCCGACGCCAATTTTCAAGCCAAATTCGCGAGAACTCACCATTGAACGCGACGAGTCTCCAGATCGTGAGGCGCAAGTGACGGGCGGCATTCTTCATGGCTGGGCTTTCTGAGCTCGGATAACTCTGACAATGGCGTACCATGGGCCAGACAATTTCAATGGTGCGCAGAATGGACCCATTCCGTCTGCGCAACTACCTGGGCACCAAGCGAGGTTCTCCCGACCCTTCACCCTCCAAGAGGCTCTTCCATTCTCGCCGTTCACTTCGGTCATTCCCTTCGAGTCCGGTAGGTTCAGTAGGACTGGCAAACAAATCTGAGTTGCTATACTAAGAAAATAGCAGACATCATACCGACACCCGATCTAGGAGCTGGACCGTCGTCCTCAAACCTTGCCGACCTCGTCCCTGTCCACGACTTCGAGAACTTGAACAAAGAGGCAGGCAGCCCATCTTCGACTTCAAGACGACTAGAGCAGACTCTGGAGCATGTACAGAACCTTCTGAACCCCTCCAGACTCACCAAGATGTGAGTTGAACGAACAGACGTCCTGCGGCGCATTCGCTGATCTACTTGTAGCAATTTCAAGACGGGCGCAATAGCCACTGCATCGAGCAACCCTTCGAACAGCCTAGCTACGCACCTCTCACCATTTTCCAAGATGGTTCTCGACAGGACGGCGGTGCCCTACCGTTACCCGACTCCTGATTCCCCTGGTCCCGCCGCTGCCTCCTCGTCAAATAGTCAACATCCGACACCACAACAGCCTACTAAAAAGGCCCCCAAACCCGTTAAACAACGACGAGAGTCTGCTGCTGTGGAACAAATGAAGACCAACAAAGATCACGAGACTACCAAGATCGAGACTCCAGAGCGCAGCGAAACTAAATTCGCGGTGTTTATACCAACTAAGAAGCAATACGAAGCCGCCAACTCTGCGACCGCAAATTCGAACGCCCCACAGGCAAGCACGTTTGTCCAGCAGCTTTCCCCTCCGACACCAGTCTCAACCGTTATTCCAACCGCTGTCGATGCAGCTCCGTCAAGGTCACCCTCTCAAATGGCCCAAAGTGCTCAAAAAGCAGCTACCATTTCCATCGAATTGACTCCTACACCTTCTTTTAACAAGAGCGAGTACATGGTCGTCAATGCTGAAGTGGATGAGCCATCGAATTTGTCAATGCGGAAGCGAAAGAGGGAAGATTACGACGAAGGCCAAAATGTCTATCGTGATCAGAAGCAGAAGGCCGACAACGCCTTCCATTCACTGCGTAGATGCTTCTTGGACATCTTTGATGCAGAGGATAATGTTGCTGCAACCCAGTCTGGTTCAAACCCGCTTATTTTTTTGAATTCACAGCAAGAGCCAGCCATGACCACAGCAGCTCACCAAAAGGTCCAACCTCTCCTTCAAAATGCTATCACTTTACGCTCTTTTGCGTATGTGCCCGTGGACGAACTCCTACGCATCCAGCGTTTGAGTGATGCTGCTTTAAAGCAGGTCCAGGATCAGGATATCAGAATCGATGAGGCCTGGAGTGGTACCGATGCACTACCTTGGGCTCAGCAACTTTTGGACGTGGACAATGCCCTTAGGGGTGCACGAACGGTGCTGAGAATTATGTCTGCTGGAAGGGAAGACAAACAACTATACTCGGAAGACCTCATTCAGGACTGTTTGCGGCTGTTCAGAGACGTTGCTGACGGCATAATTGTGCCTTTAACGGAAAAGGTCCGCCGATACGGCATCAGCGGTGAAAAGACAGGAAAGGACAGCAGCAAAGGGCTCTTTGACTCGCTCATATCGCACAAGAAACCAGTCGGGTCCATCTTTACCAGCTTCACACGACTCTACTCGGTTTTCACAACACTCATTTCCAACATAGACCTATCCGAATCCGCGGTCACCGCTTTGGAGACCATATCATCGAACCTCATATTCACGGAAAATGCATCCACGGATCGAGACTCTGTGGTCGGTGTTCAAAAGTTCGACGGGATTAGGTTGGTGGCAATGGAAATGCTGTCTCAAATTTTCCTAAAGAACTCACAGAGTCGCCTTGGCATCGTGGACGACATCTTGCTTCAGCTTGAAAAAATTCCTCAGGCAAAGCAAAAAGCACGCCAATTCAAACTGAGCGATGGCAGAAGCATACAACCAGTTTCGGCTCTCATCCTGCGCCTGGTACAGACCAGCGCCGGAAAGGTGGCCGATGTGCGAAGCGCCCAGAGTAAACTTCTCAGGACCCTGGACGACGGTGCGACAAGCGATGGTATCAATGAGCACTCCCTAAATGCGACAAAGGGGTCTTCTTTCCAAGACGAAGATAGAGCTGCAGAGCAGGCCGGGCGGGCCATTGCAGAGCTTCAGAGAGCCGCGACTTCGTTGGCAGGTGCATCTAGAGACACTGCAGCTCATGTCATTGGTTTCATGGTCGGACGAGCGATCAAATCCACCAAGACGGGAGAGTCCCCCTTCCGGAGAATTTTGGAGAACTTTCTGGAGGACCTGACCACCTGCCTAGAGTCACCCGACTGGCCGGCTTCAGAGCTGTTGCTCCGGCTACTCATGGCCTCCATGATGAGTCTCGTTGATGGTGAGCGAACGGCCGCTCCAGCTAAAAATATGGCACTCGAGATTCTCGGAACTATGGGCGCAGCCATATCTAAGCTACGTTCCCATGTCCGCAAGACAGTGAACTCCCTAGACTCTGTGGAGACCACTGACTTGGGCTCGTATCTGTCAGAACTTGCAGCCGCTGCGCTCGAGTTCAATTCACGACCGGAGCAGATAGTCTCCTGGTCCGGCCCCTATCGGGCTGGTCTCGAGTACCTCGACCAACGTTGTTCTGAGGATCCTCACCTTTCCAGTGCTGTTTCATTCTTAGTTACAGATTGGGCGAATAAAGTGAGCAGCACATATGATGCTTTTCAAGATGACGACGACGACGAGCGTGACAAGGAGTTCGGCAGGTTGGCTTATCGACTTCGAATGATGATTGAACATCGTCGCTGGCTGTCCAGCGAATACAGCTTCGCGGCGGTCCCTTCATCGATGGCGAGGTTGTCTTATCACATCATCGTAATTCGATCGCAATTCTGCGAAGCTTATCGGCACCTTCTCAACATTTTACTTCGCTTCATGACTATTGACCAGGCTACAGTGCGAAGCAAGAGCTTGAAGAGCGTGAATGACGTGCTGGAAACCGACCCCACAATCCTTGACGGAGACTCGACAGTCATGCAACTGATCATCCAATGCTCAACGGACTCTTCGCCCCAAGTCCGAGACTCAGCACTAGGTCTTATTGGCAAATGCATTGGCATGAGACCGGCGCTAGAGAAGGGCATGATTCCATCCATCATCGCGCGCTTCAGTGACGCAGGGGTTGGAGTCCGAAAGCGGGCCATGAAACTTGCCCGAGATATCTACTTGCGCAACTTTGACCGGAACGATCGCAGTGTCATCGCGAACGGCTTACTTCTTCGTGTTCAAGATCCCGACGAGGGTGTGCGAGAAGTTGCCCGGCAGATGATCGAGGAAATCTGGATAGCACCTTATTACACTGCTGACAACTCGGCAACCTCCAAGACAGCGCTGGCTGACCACGTTGCCCTGATGATCCAAACTGTGACATCGGGTACTGTCTCGAACGTCCTTGATAAGGTTTTTCAGGCGATTATCGGATCCAAGGAAGCCAACTTCAAGGTCGGCCAGATGCTTGTCGCGAGCATGTTCGACCTTATCGACAATCCTGACTCGGAGGATCCCACTACACCCAGTGGACGGGATGCATTGCAACTGCTGATGATACTTGCCACAGCTGACGCCAAGCTCTTCACCTTCGAGCAAATCAAATTGCTACAGCCTAAAGTTGCCAGTATCGGCAGTGGGAACGTCGATGTATCAAAAGCTGTGATGACGATTTACCGGCGTGTACTACCGCAGCTTTCGAAAGTCTACGACCAGTTTCTTACAGAAGTTCGGGCTGCTCTCCTGCCTGCCATCGCAAAGTACCCGAGATCACTGCTTGACGATGTGGCAGCATGTTTATGGATCATTTGTGGCCTTCTAGGGAGTACGGAACCTTTATCAAGACTTCTCATTTCGGTTCTGCGGGGGATGAGTGGCCTTCGAGAAAAGCAACGAAACAAGGCCCTGGATGACAAAGGTATGAACGCATTCAAGGCGTATGCTTTGATTGCTGGTATGCTGGGCCATCATTGTGATTTGGACGACAAGTTGGATGCCTACAAACAACTCTTCCCAACCTTTAAGGGTAATTCAGTTTCGAGACTGATCGTCGAGCTGATCATTCCATTTGCCCAGCCTTCGCTTCCTATGGATGTTAGGAAGGCTGCTCTGGATGCAGCGGGTCTTGTCTGTCAAGCATGGCCAAGGAATTTCGCGGCTGCAAATGTCTACACGACCTTTCAGCAAGTCTTTGACGAGGAGGCAGCTGAACTTGAGTGGATGATCTTGCGATCTCTGAAAGGGTTCCTTTTTACGGAGGAGAGACGCTCCGAACAAGCAGCCTCTGAGGCCACGACTCAGAGTGAACAGGGCCAGAAGTTGAATCTGAAAGTCATGGGTGGGACCACGTTTGATGATGTCTCCAGTGCGACAACCCAGCGTTTCCTCAAAGACATCACGAGAATCGCGCTGTCATCGCAGAATGATCACGCTTTCCAGGCCGTCGAAGTCTTGGCCAGCATCAACAGACAAGGTCTGGTCCACCCCAAGGAAACAGGAGTTACCTTGATCACCCTGGAAACATCGTCAACGTCGAGGATCTCCGAACTTGCCTTCTCTGAGCACCGCGCCCTTCATGACAAACATGAGACTGTCCTTGAGAGAGAATACATCAAAGCGGTCCATTCTGCATTCGTTTATCAGCGCGATATCGTCGGCGACTATCGCGGCGCGACGACCGAGCCTTTTACGTCAAAATTACATCTTATGATCGAGGTTCTCAAGTCTAGTAAGGCCAAGAACCGGATGAAGTTTTTCGAAAAGCTCTGCGCGCAAATTGATTTTGAGCCTGCCAAGCTTGACAGCACTGGTGTCATGCCTGATCACGTACAATTTTCTCAATTCATCATCGAGAACCTGGCTTTCTTCGATTACGCAAGCGTTCACGAATTGTTACACACTGTGACGACCATGGAGAAGCTCGTCACAAGCACCGGAGCAAGCGTGGCTCAAGCAATCGAAGCAGAGATCTTTCAGGTCACCATGGACGCTGTAAGCAACTCTCAGGCTGGAATGAATGGCGAGAATGGCGAGAGTGGCGAGAATGGCGGTCCCGTGTTTGCTCCCGCAGCTCCTCCAATTGATGCGCGTCGCCTGCGGCAACTCACTGCTGGCTCGATGATCCTCCAGTCTGTATGGGAGGCACGGACCTACTTGCGGCGGCAATTCAATCTAGGCACGAACAGGCGTGATGGAAAGCTGAAGACTGCAAGTAAGGAAAAGGAGGCTCAGAAGCCGGTTAAAGTTCAAACTGTTACTGGAGATAAGTTTTGGGACGATGTCGCCGTGATCATGACCGCCCTGTCATCCCAGGGCCGTATGATGGAGCAATGTCGGTCCTTTGTTGACTTGCTCAATGTTGACCGGGAATTCAAGGTCGCTGATGAGGATGATGATGAAATGAATGGCGAAGATCCCGCTACTCCGAGTGGCGATGAAGACGACGAGGAAGACTTGATGGCTGACCGAGGGCGCAAGCGCAAGTCAACCGCCACGCCCCGAAAGAAGCGGCCTCGATCGTCGTCTCAGCTGCGAAAGCGAGGGCGTCCACGCAAGAACCCACAGCCTCGGGATGATGATGAGGATATTGAATTCTTCTGATCTTACAAAAGGGTACTTTGCGCAATGATTTCGAAAAGAGTTGGGACAGGTCCGGGTAAATGAAAAAGATGAAATAGGCTGCATCGGCGTAAGGAACAAAAGGAATGGTCAACGAATTCGCTGGCGTCAGTCGATCATTTGCTTCAAGGAGTAAGGAACTATGATACCTCAACATCTTTGCATTGGCGCACAGCCAGACCTACTATTACTACTGTGTCGTGAAGACACAAATGTCAGCTGGCTATCTGGCAAATAGCTGGGTGGCCATATGCCACGGAACATAGCCCCGCTTTATCGAAAAAGGCCTCTCAAAGCGAGCAAGTCGATCATAATTTATTAATCACCAGCAAACCATTGATAATTCCCATGAAGCATATCAAGTGATTGGAAGGAGAAGCGGTGAAATACAATAGCATTCTCAAATCGCAATGCTCACTACTGCAAGATGTCCACTGAAATTATGCGTTGACGCTACCGTGTAATATCCCCTCCAAGCAAACACATGCTTTCCTGAACGCCAGAGGCTATAGTAAAAGAAGCCCTTCCCACCTTGCCCAAATGCATACGCCATGCACATAGAAGACACAGGAATATTCCAATGCCAGCCGAAAAGGGCGGAAAACAAAGAGCGGGAAAAGCTGATGCGAGCCACGCCGTACATAACCCTCCATGTAGTATGCTTTCTCGTGTGACTGGACCGCATTGAACCAAAAACCGATACAAATCCAAGGAGAATGCAACCAAGTGGGGAAAGAGAAATCGTGTAGTTGGGTATCGTGCGCTGCTCTTGAATCGTTTCATCCTTTCTCGTTCCGTCACTTGCCCTCTGAAGCGATCGGTGGTTTGTCCTTTCTTGTTGAGAAGCAGAAACAGATTGTTCTCGGCACATACCCAACGAGGAAAAACCTGTAACTGTCGATGAACATGGCAAGCAAGGCTCACCCAAAGGCCAAAGTCGTAATCGTCGCCATAGTCGTCGCCGCAGGGAGATAAGAAGAAAAAAAAAGAGAGCCTCATCCTCAACAGCACTTGTTCTTTCGCCTCACTCCATCCTCCTCCTCGTGTTGCTGTGCGCCCTGTCCACCCTGCGCCCTCTCCACCGTGACGCTCGGTGAGAAACCGGGGCTGAATAACCACGACCTCCGATCCCGCCCAACGCGAAAGCTTCCGCCCGGTCGCGCTCCGTCAAAGTATCCGCCTTGACCCGCCCCGTCATATCCCATACCGCTCGCCGAGCTGACCGTCCCGTCATATCCCGGCGTCAGCCCGGGCGTGGACGTCGCGGCCAGGATCGCAGCCTGCATCTTGCGGTTCTGCTCGACCAACTTGCGCGTCACCACGCGGAACACCTCCTCCACGCCCTCGCCACTCTCGGCGCTGATCTCATGGCATGCGTCCCACCCGGCTTCCTGACCCCAGAACCCGCTGCTGCGCTTCGACGTGGGCGAGCGCGGTTCGACTGAGGGGCTCTCGCTGGTCGAGAAGAAGCCACCATTGTTACCACCGCCACCGCCACCACCGCCGCCGCCGAATCCGCTTCCGCCCGTGGTGGCGAGTCCCGGCGCATTCAGATACGCGGCTGCACCGCCTGATGTGGCGCCTGCGGTGGGCGGTGGTGTGGCGCCGGTGCCGGGAGCAAGGTTCTCGGCGACGTAGGCAATGCAGCGCTCAAAGGGCACTTCGCGCTTCTGGGGTTCGCGGGCGACGACGTCGGACTTGGTGCCAACAATATGTAGGACAATGTCGGCGGGCAAGTTACGGCGCAGTTCGGTGAGCCAGGCGCCCATGTCAGCAAAGGACTGTGCGTCGCTGCGAGAGATGACGTACCCGGGTTAGCGGTCATGGGTTCTGTTTTCCAGAAAGGGCAAATGGAGGACAAGAAGAGGAGGAGAAGGAGGAAAGGACTTACGTGATGCTATAGCAAAGAATACAAGCATTGGCTCCTCGATAGTAGAGACGCGAGATGGAGCGAAAGCGCTCTTGGCCAGCTGTATCCCATATTTGCAGGCGCACCTGGGTGTCTGTGTCGGAGTCGACGACGCGCTTGGTCATGAAAGATGCTCCGACGGTGCTGGTGATTTGCGAGGGGTCGAATGCGCCTTTACAGTAGCGCATAACCAGACTTGTCTTTCCGACACCTTGGGAGCCGAGCACGACAATCTTGGCCTCGAGCGCCGACGACATGTTTTGGGTGGAGCCCTGAGGATCGTTGGAGGGGGGAGGGGGAGGGCAGGCAAAATGCGCTCGGCCGTAAGTGTTGTTTTGTTTCACGGATCAAGTCTTGACTCTGAGAGATTGTCGTACTGAGTCGGTAGCGCCTTTGGGGGAAATTCCACCGCCCAGCGACACTGCGCCGCTCGTTATCGGGCGCCGGTGTGCTGCGGTCGGGTGAAGGAAAGATGGGGTGAAAGGGAGTAAGTAAAGAGAGGGAGTGGGAGTGGGTTTCAGTCAGACTTCAGGACGTCATCGTCTGGGCTGTGTACTATTGTGGGTGTGGTGGTGGTTTGATGGTACCCCCCCGCGATTGTCAAGGCCTAGTGACCTGACACCTCTTGTGGATCTTGTCCGGCGCCGACACACACTTACACACACAGAGAGAGTGTGTGTCTGTGTGTTTGTGTGTTTGTGTGTGAGGAAGAAGAAGAAGAAATAAAAGGGAAGAAAATAGAAACCCAACCAGAGTATGCCGGCCGATGAATGGAATCCCGAGAAACAAGACCTGGAGGAAAGGTGAAGGGAAAAAAATAAAATGAAAATGAATGAACGGAGAAGGAGAGAAATGAAGCAAAAGCCGAGACAAGACGAGACGAAGCCATGTAGAAAAAAAGGAAATAGGATCAACAGAGAAAAGGCCCAGGGGGGGTTTGGATGGCAACGCGGCTTGCCCAAGTGAGAGTCCACAGCCGGGCGCAAGTGCGGGCGGCGTCGGGCTTGTGACTTGTAGATTGTAACCCTTTTTGACTCGGGTTTGATTTGTTCGATACAGGCTCGGTATAATTATTTGTATTGTATTTGCATTGTCTTGTACTTGTACTTGTACTTGTACATGCTAAATTGCCGGAGAATTTCCCATGATGCACAGCCTTATTTGCCATACTTAGTAGTAGCCTTGCTGCCCTCATTTTTCAGCTTATATGACTAGAATGGGTACAGCTTCGAAAACTTGCCCAATGGCACTATCTTGACAGGCATATCCCAAATGAATCCCCCTTTGCACATTTTCTCTCCCCATCATTTCTTATAGCTTAGGCCTCTGTGGTGGATTCACCAGTGGATCATACACCGATGATGCCAAATAGTCTGGCGGCGTGCCGTTGCTGTGGTTCGTCAGGCTCCGCGTATCTAACAAGCTTGGATTCAGCTGATCCACGCTCGTGCACCCGATCAGCCGCATGTTCATTTCCATCTCGTCCTTGAGCAGCTGCATCGCGCGATCCACTCCGTCAAAGCCATACGCCGACATGGCGTACAGGAAAGGCCGCCCAATCCCCACACCCTTGGCGCCTAGGCACAACGCCTTGATGATATCCGTTGCCCGCCGGATGCCGCCGTCCACAAACACCTCGATCTTATCCTGGTACCCAAGCTCGCGCAGCTTCGGCATCGTCTCAGCCAGCACCTCCACCCCGGACCGGGCAAAGTCCAGCTGCCGTCCGCCGTGGTTGGATAGCACCACGCCCTGCACGCCCGCCTCCACTGCGCGCACCACGTCCTCGACGCGCTGCACGCCCTTGAGGATGATGGGCATCTTGGTGATGCTCTGGAACCATGGGATATCCTTCCAGCTCAACGCCGGGTCAATGAAACTCGAAATGGCTCTTGCCGCGCCCTGGCTGTTGTCTACAGCCTGTCCGCTTTGCACATTGCTCCCGGCGTCGTCAAACTTGCTGCGCATGTCCTTCTCGCGACGGCCCAATTGCGGCGCGTCCACGGTAATGAACAGTGCGCGACATCCCCGCTTCTCGGCGTGTTGTACAATCTTGCGCGTGATTTCGCGGTCCTTGTTGACGTAGAGCTGCATCCACTGCACCTGGTCCGCCGCAGCAGCATCCATGATCTCGTCAAATGAGCACGACGCAAGCGTTGGGATCATTTGCACGACGTTGTGCTTCTTGGCCGCGCGCGTAAGTACGACTTCACCCTCCGGATTGCCGAGCTTACCCAGGGCCGTAGCGGTCACGTAGAAGGGCATATCGACCTTGGTGCCAAGCATAGTGGTCGAGAAGTCGATTTTTTCGACATCGACCAGGATTTTGGGGCGAAACCATATACGATGGTAGGCCGCGTGGTTCTCGCGCATTGTCTTTTGATGTGTTAGTATGATAGGTTCCTTTCGGGGTGGTCGTGATTGAGGATTAGGATCCTTACAATCTCGTCATCGGCTGCACTCGAGTAGTAGCCCCAGGCAGTCTTCTTCATGATTCTTCTCGCCACAGCCTCAAAGTCCAAAAGATTGTAGCATTGGCTCAAGAGAGGCATGGTTTGAATCATCTTTTGCCTCTCCTCTTCATCTGGCGTGACCTCCTTCTTCTCCTGCTCGACCGTCTTCATATCCACCTCGCCAAGATGCTTTGACTTGTCTAGATACTTGTCCAAGGTGTCTGGGGGGTGAATAGGGTCAAACTCTTCAGTGGCATCTTTGCCCTACATTGCAACGTGCTGTCAGAAATGATCAATTTTTACACTCTGCACATTGAAAACTCACAGCGTATTTCAAGATGATCTTTGGCCCACCAGGGTGTTCTGGAAGGAATTCGGTCACATCATAGGCTTTTCCCTACGCCAAGTCAGCAATAATAACTTTGGGACGAGTGCAACGGGAGACGGCGTACATGAACGATGACCCAGCAATCCTCCCTATTGCTGTGCTTAGCAACGTCGGCGCCCGTCAAGACCATCGTACCAGATTTGGTCAGTCTATTAGATCACTCGATGAAATCTATTGAAGTCTTCTGAGGAAAGTGTCGTAGATGAGGGAGACACAAATAAAGCGGTAAAATGAGTAAGTGTTGTGTCGGCAGCTCCAGTGATTGTGTTGGAAATTGGCCGTGACGAAAATGTCTTATTTACTACGACGATACGATATGATGCAGTGACCTCGGAATGTTCTCGGCAAGTTTAGTATGGAGCGGCGAAGTCGACTGAAGTCGCGACACTAGGACGAACGGTTGTACTTATCAGTCTAGTATGCCGAGAGTGGATGCCGTCACTGATGGTTTCGAAGAATGGGAAAAATGGTAGGCTAGAGTTGTCCAGGCCTCCAATTTATTCCCCAGCATCAATTTGGTTAGAAATCGACCCCAAGCTGTTGGACCATCAACACCCCCACATCAAGGCTCCACCGGGGTCGGCGACTGTGGGGTCCCCGCGCTGCTTTCGCCCGAGGCGAAACCATCATGACAGACAGGACAGGGGTTGCTTATATCTGCCAGTCCCTGCATGGGATCGCTCCGAGATCGTCAACGACAAGCTGTGCTTGGATTTGAGAGAGGAATCATAATACAAATTTCTAGGTGAAGCTACCACACTCCGATCCGTTCGCCCTCCATCGAGCACAATCTGGCCATCATACTTGTTTCAACAACCGTCTCGTTCATTCTGGAGTCTAGAGGTGCGCAGGCAAGCTCGTCGAATTGAAAGGCGTCTTCATGAAAAGATCCAGAGACAATTTCCCACCGCATGTGTCCGTGGAGTTGCCAGCGCATGGCATGTCGCAGGTTCCGTTGAATCCGATGTCTCCCAGCTTATGGCCACACCAGCACTCATCTCCGTACTCCACACCAGCCAATTCGTAGCCGCCATAGCTGCAAATTACGAGGCACTTGTTCCTCGTCAACAGTCCAACTGAAACAAGGTCTTGCAGGGCTCTGTGAGAGTCGGGCTCTCCGGCACACCCGAGGTAAGTGTAATTGAACAATGGGGGATGCGTAGTGAAGTTGAAGGCTTTTTTATTCGCTGAGAGCAGGCTGGCACCACCACAGATTTGTTGGTCGTCGCCGCCACATGGTGCATCACATGCGCTGTTGGGGACCTGCTGTGCTCCGTTCTCGAGATGGTTTCCGCAAAAGCATTCAGTACCGTACTCAGTGCCATAGTAGCGATAGTCCGAGCAGAGTGACTTGCAGAAATCGTTTGTCATGTTGCCGAAAGAGAACATCAAGGAGTTCAGCGCACGGCCAGCGTCGCCCTCAAGGAAACAACCCTGATCTGGCCACATGGTCAACGTCTGATTGGGGAGAAACTTGTATAATTTAGATGAAGGTGGTGACTTGAACTCACACTCACAGATTGACGGTGCCGTTGCAGTCACCATCAAGATGGAAACGGCCAGAGCTACGGTACGAGCGAACAAGAAAGCCATTGTATGAAATGACGATGTTTGATGTTGATTTTGACGATGGGTTGAGATATTGACGAGCGTCTCAGTAGTGATCACGCCGCACGACGGTAACGATAGACCAACTAAGGGGCTGATGATGATGAAAATGATGAATAGTGGAAGCTTGGTGAATGAGAAAGCAGAGAGCCGAGTGTTGTTGTCGAGAGGGCAACACATCTTGTAGAAATAGATGTCGTACGAGGAAAGAGCCGAGAGACATTCAACGACGAGGAAGGAGGCACACAGGCTGATCCTGTTCACTTGCACTTGCTATTCTATAGTATAGTCCCGAAAAGACTCCAGTCCTAACCAATTCCCGAAGAAAAAGCACATGACGGCACATGACACACACGAAAATCCTTCATACACCGTTGATTGCTCACAGAGGACTGTGCTCATTCATTCAGTATATAGACGCCCGTGGGGAAGAAGTCTCCTTGCACCAACCACCACCATCTGACCTGCTCCGATGCCGAATGGATATTCTCGACAGTAAACCCGGTTTTTTCTCGTTACTCGCAACACTGACAGTATCCGACTTGGCCGCCATTCCTACCAACGAACCGGGCTCAATATGCGACCTGGGAAACAGTCCAGACTTGCCCTTGCAATTTGTCCCCGACCAGCACCAGTGCTCTTGATGCGACCAGCCAATATTCGTCAAGACCTCACCCTTGCTGAAGGACAACCACTCTTCGCCATTGATATCCTTGATGTCCTTGACTGCGAACCTCCATCGTGCCACAGCCTGCATGGAACTGGAACCTAGGTCTCGTACGCTGTCCTTCATGGGAGGGTCAAGGCGTATTGCCTCTGCTGGTATGAGCCCGTACTGGTGATCCGCCCAGCCGACGCACCAAAGGCCTTCATACTGCTCTGGGAATCGGATGCCTAATATTCGAGCACCAGCCGCGAAACATAGTAATTCTCTTCCATCGGCAGGTTTCTTCAGTTTCCCAACCTGCGACGGTCGATATGTTCGCAGCGTTGTGGCCGTAGGCAATGTGGTCAGGTTGCG
Source organism: Gnomoniopsis smithogilvyi (assembly GCA_027946515.1). Classification (NCBI taxonomy): domain Eukaryota; kingdom Fungi; phylum Ascomycota; class Sordariomycetes; order Diaporthales; family Gnomoniaceae; genus Gnomoniopsis; species Gnomoniopsis smithogilvyi. Next base: position 5,008,056 of record JAPEVB010000004.1, on the reverse strand, counting down.
CACTTCATGGGTGAGATCCGAGGCACCGGGCTGTGTCCAATAATGGATGTCATAGTTGTTCGCAAATTGACAGGGGATTTCTTCGCTTTGAACCACCGTCAGACCCGGAATATGTGGAAGAGGACGCGTATGCCGAGCGAGATGCGCAAAGAGCTGGCGCTCGCTGAAGAACACCGTCGCATCATTTGGGTGGGTGGTGCGGCGCAGCTGGACGCACAGAAGGCAGCCGTATATTTGCTCGTCTTTAATTTTGGAGGGAATGTGGCTCTTGGAGAGAAATCTCAGACGGAAGCCGATACCTTCCGATTTGAAGTTTTCTGTTGCTTGATGGTTGTCAGTCCACGGTCTTCGACAGCATGCGCTCAAGAGTGGATAGAAATACCTTCGTTGTTCAAGTCCTTCTCTACGGCCTTCCACTCAAGCTCATAAGCGCATGCATTGCACTTTGCGACCTCAATATTTCCTACAGCAAGACCCTAATGCACATGTCAGTGCCACCGGTTGGAAATTTGAAGTAGAAGTGAGTACTCACTTGTTTTTTGATGTGTTTAATCCCGAGCCCACCCTGGATGATTTCCATGGCTCCCTTGCAGAAACCTCCGAACTGGTAGTACGAGCTATGCGAGCTGATCGCACAACCACCAAGCTGCATTTCAAGAGCCGCAGCAGGCCATACAGGCTGCATTGAGTCTTCCTCAACAAGCATCAGCCCATCTGGAACCATCCCTGGCGCAGGGGGCGCCACCGGTTCTAAACCCTCCGCAGATGAGTGTGCCTGAACAAAGAGTGGACGGACATGTGGCGACCTCGACTGCTCCTGCTCCAGTTCCTGGAACTGTGAGTCAAGCGAGTACTCCGATGTCTGATGTGTTGGCGTCATGGGACTCACCACATCGAAGTATGAGTCCCACTCATGGCTACGATGGTCAGATACGGAGCTCTGTAGTGACATGTTTGCAGAGCTAGCGAGAGACTCTCTGTTATACTGGGCCGACAATGGCGAGACGCTCTCTCTGCCATAGTGAGACCTAATGAAGCTGGCTGTCTGCTCGAAGGAAGGACCCTGCACAGGGGGCGTGATGATGCGGTAGGGGCTTCTGGGTGGGACAGCTGGAATTGAAGACAGTATTGGTTGGTCGTTGAACTTGGGTGAGGAGGTGTGTTCTGAAGTGGCTTCGGAGCCAATAGCAGAGTCGGAGTAATGGGAGTGGTCCCGCCGTTGGGCGATCAGCTCGAGGCCTTGCTCGATGTCCTGAGAGCGTTGCGACCATGGATCCAGCGATGAAGACTCCTCTTCTTGCACTGGCGGAAGTAGACATGGGACTGGAGACTCTCTCTGCTGCGCCTCAGGTTCGTACGCTGGTGGCCAAGGCATGGCAAACTTGGTCTGTTTCTCTCCACCCATGTCATCCGGGTACGGGAGGGACAGACCACTCTGTAGGCTGATTGTGTCCGAGGTCTGCCTCCCCAATACCGTAGGTTCGGATAGACTCGCTGGCGAGAGTGGTGAATATGGATCCTCATCCGCTCGCGGGAGTAGTTTAAATCGTGTAATCCTATGCGAAATTCCAGGGGCCGCCTTTCTGGAACACGCTTGAAGTTCTAGAAACTTTGCCTCGTCAAAATGATCGGCCTCCACGAACTCCTCAAAGTCGTAGAGCAGGTCGTTTAAGCGCTCGGTATACCGCGATATTTCCACTACAGCCTTTGTGAGCCCGCGCAAAGAATCAGAGGGCCGGGCACAAAAAACGAATTTGTTCTTACCATCATCTTTCAGCGAGCTCACGAAAGCAGCTCCAAAGTCCTCGTACTTTTTCTGACATAGCGGCTCGAGCCTTTTGAGTGCGCGCTCGCCTTCTTTCACCAAATTCTGCGCCACTGTGCCCATGGAATGGTCACTAGCCTTGTCTGCATTGCCGCTCGCTTTCCTCCCCTGGGCCACAATCTCTCGGAACGGCGCCAATATCAGATCCCCGATAGAATCGTCCATAACACGTCGTTTCTGCCTTTATAAATATTGGGATTGTTTTTGTTTCGGAAGTATACTTTTTCACTTGGCTGTTATGGTTGTCTAACAAATTCACTCACACAGGGTGGTGGGAATGGAGGGACGAGTAGAGGTCAAGTTCAGACTCTCAGCAGGTGTACTACCGGAGTCCTCTGGTAAAGACGCAGACATGTCTTGAGTTTTTTCTAAAAAAAAATTGGAGAATATTGATGAGTGTCACGAAGGCTTATAAGCAGTGCACATAAGTAAGACCGGGAGAAACGTCGTCGGGTTCAGCTCCGAGCCAAAGGTTCTGATGCACCGAAGGGATCCCTGTTCGACATCTAGACGTCGGCTGTGCACGTGGGGGCGTTGGAGGTGCGATAGGGCTGCCAGCTGACGTGTCTCTCACCGAGGCATCTATATCAGAGGAGACTGTACCAAGAAGCCTATTTGCAGGCCAAGCATGATGGTATACTAGCTTAGAAACTGCGTCGGAGATGTAAGTTTTTCTGTCGTCTGCCTTGCTTTGCTTGCATGGTTGCGACTTGTAAAAGTCGAGATATAGTCGCGATATCGGCGGGATCTGATATTTTTAAACAAAGCACAGTAGCTCAGGCGACTTGCACTCCAGCTAACCACGAGGCAATAATGTGATGATTCTCAGCTTTCGTCCAATCTCTGCCCGGCAAGCAGGAATGGCAGACATGCAGGGCCTTACGATAGGGTAAGCCTTGTGAGGCTTCACTATGCATCTCAAGCAAAGTCTCCCACTCAGCCACATTCGGAACAGCTCACAACTTGAATGCATAGAGCTTCTAGCGCCGTGCTCATATAATAAATAAAAAAGCAATGGACCCCGCTGATCAAGCCCGCCTTCCAAGTCCAGCCCTTTTCCAAATGTTTATAACCAGCTCCTGACCATCGTGTCGTGTTCGTGTGCGATTTGAATATTCTTTCCATATGCGAGTAATGCGATTGCCAACCCAGAGGTATACACTTGCGGCTTTCTTAATGCCAGGACAGAGCTACACTTAGACCTTTGTCTTGTTCTCTGCCACCGCATCAGCAATCAGGCCTCGCCCGATCTGAATGGTCTCTGCTGCACCGCGTTGTCTTTGCCAGAAAGCCTGCTCCGGTCCGACAGCCTGACCAGAAACTGAGGCTCGACGTGCTTCTTCTTCAAGTGCTTCCTTTGTGATTTTCTCGCCTCCAGTGAAGTTCGCCTCAGCTGCGCTCTCCGCAAAATCTTCACCCAGCGTCTCTTCAAGATGGAACTTCCTCATGGCAAATCGCTCCGCTCGCTCTTTTTGCAGTCCAGGGCTGTCCAGAGTGCCAATCACGTATCGGACAATGAATTGGACGGTCAAGTAGAGATGCTCTGAGAAGAGAATGCTGAGAAGCAACGCCCACAATTTGATGTTCGAGGGATGACCATCCGGTCCGTAGGGGTCGTTGCTGAAAATGAAGACAATTGCCGCACTCGTCAAGCTGCCCAACCAGGAGAGGAAGCCTAACGAGGTCAACCAGGGACCGATAGAGTCAGACCGCCAAGGAATAGGCCTCTTGCTGCTGATAGCGATCTTCATTGCGTCGGCGCGAGCCTCGATCCAGTTGTTGACAAGGAACGAACAGGCTGTTAGTGGCCAGATGACGGAGAACAGAGACAAGTATCCTGAAGAAGGGTCATGAGTGTCTGTTCAAGTTCGACTTGGGGCCTGTACTTACCAAATTGCACCACCATCTCTCTGTAGTCCGTTGTTACATCATACTCGTCCAGCTCAGCTTCGTTCCGAACCCGAGCCAAAAAGGCCGCTTCTTCCTCGGGGTCCTTGTGCTCCTCGTGAACATTCTTCTGTGTGATCTCGGTATGTGCCTCTTTGACGGCCTTGAAGACCTTCCGCTTGACGATGGGCACGATGCCTTCAACAAGAAAGTTCACGACCTGAGCTGTTACAGTAAAGTAGATAATTTGCTTCTTAAGGCGATCGGGGTCCATCTGGAATGCCTTGGTCTCCAACTTGCCATTCGTGGTAAAATGCTGGGCGGTGACTTGAAAGACATCGAGATACGGCACCAAGACTTTCGCAAAAGGGACATAGACGAATGCAGTCAGGAAGATTGGGAAGTAGGAGACGATAAAGTTGATGACGAAGATCTTCTGAACGAAGGCAGCTTGGTGCGCTATGTTCTCTGTCAGCAACGAAGCGCTAGATTGCGTAGTCAAACGAAGTAATACCTACAATCTTGTGTCTCGTAGTTCTCATGTGCAGTAAGTTTCTCAGCCAGATTGGTGAGAATCGTGGTCAGTGTCGGCATGAATATTGTCAAAAGAATAGTTGGTAGGAAAACCTGTGTCTCGTTAGTATGAAGGGATTGATCTAGGGGCTTGAGAGACGTACGAGGTATTGCTTGAATGGGCCATTGTACACCTCTGAGATGAAGATCTCTATAGAGAAGCATGATACGATGAGAGTACCAAGGACGAGGAGGCAGGCAATAGCAAATGGTACCTGCAGAAGCTGTCGCTGAAGCCGCTTCAGAGGGGAGAAGACCTTGACCAGTTCCCCAGTGACCGGATCGCGAGTCTCGCGCTCGAATTCGAACTCTGTCCGTGGGTGCTGAATCTTTGACACACCACGCACGCCCCACTGAACGGCCAGGTCGACCTCCTTCTTTTTCCAATACTCGAAAAAGCTCACACACCACAGACAATTCACTATGGCATACAGTGTCGAGAATTGGCCTAGTATGAGCCAAGCTCCGAAACCGAAAGCGGCCGGAAAGAAGAGGAACTGGAAATAGCTCTGTAAGAAGGCAAAATAGAATGCCACCTTTTCGCCAAATTTGTCTCGAATGTCATTGATGTCGTTTTCATCCAGGAAGTATTTTTGACTCCATTGCTTTAGCCACTGGCGGTTGAATGCATGGTTATGCAGTGGAAACACCGAGCTGACCCACTTCCACTGCCCGAGGCGCGGTGTTACACCCGCCCCTCCCTCAGCCTTTGGCTTCGTAATGAGGAGGTACACCAGTCTGAGCCGCTCGGCTTCGACGACGGGCTCATCCTCAAAGTATGTGTTCAAGTCCTTGCTCGGCGCTGAGGTGCGCACGCCGTACAGCCAGTCCTGAACTCGGTATCTGTATATCTGCTGCTTGAGTAGATTCTCGGAGGCAATCTTAACGAAGACGAGCACAGACGAGCCGGCTCCTCGACGGACCTCTGTGGCCAACCCCACACGTGTGAGGGCCTCGATGAGCTGAACAAACGCGGCTTCGGCTTTTGCGCTTTCTAATGGACTCGGTGTCAGCGATCTTCGCTTTAATTTGGAGCCAACATCGTGGTGGAAAGTGCACTGATGTCGCCTTACCCTCAGGCGGAATCTGATAATGGATCACGTAGTCGACACTACTCAGTTAGTCCAAGAGTTTTCTCTTAAAAGGGGGGATGGGCGAAATTGACTGACTTGAAATTCGAGTTCAATTCGAATCGATCATCAGTCTTGTAAAGGCTCCGCAAGGTCGCCATGATCGCTTCAACAAAGAGCTTCAGCGCGTGCAAGACAGGTAGATGAGGCTGGGTATCTGAACTTGGGGCAAACGGTGGGGATTGGCTACCCCGGGAGAAGGGAATTGATGTGATAGGGAATGATCTGTAGGATTTTCGACAAGGGGAAGAGTAAATGTGTTGGAATATGGGGCACGAGTTCGAAGATATTCCTGCAGCAATGAGGTTGGTGAGGTGGACAAACTGAGGCCACCGACGTCACTATTCGAAATCCCTGCTTTTTTGGAGCTCTCCCCTGTTCTGCCGAGAAACAGGGATGGAGCAAATGTGGGAAAGGTGGGGTGGTTCATATTTGGGCAGCATACCTCGTGCGCACACCGAACTCTCTATTGCAACAGGATTGAACATTGCTCTTGCTAACTCTTCCATTCATTGTCATATGGCAGATGGACAGTTGGGTGTGAGAAGGATAACGCAGTGTTTGGTTCTCATCTTTGTATTGTTGCTCGCCGCTACCAAGAACGTACTTTTCAGAACGGAAGTTTCTCCATGGTATTTCCATGGTATTGTTCTCAAAACTAATCTGTCAGATAATGCTCCAATTTCGACGGTCATAATTTCAACTCTAGATAATTACGGAAATGTAATTATTTAGTAGATGCATTGCGAATTGAATAAAAAAATGCTGATTCAAACTGTGCTCAGGGGGTAATTACCACGCGATCTCCTCCTTTTTCAGTCCAGACAGACTCAATATCTGCCATCTTTGCCTCCCGAAATGTGCCCGGCCTCACTTTGCCCGATGTAATTGCTATGACCATTTCCCGAGCCTGCTCAGCGAAATCCCTCAGCTGCCAAGAGCCGGGACCAGTTCCCCTTATGGTGATGTCCTTGCTCCTGAGAATGTCTCCTGGTATGTCAATTGTGCGCTCCACTACCGTCCCAATCTGCACGTATTGCACAGGCTTTGTCGATTTCAATGCCTGGAGAAATGATAGTGTGACCGGGCCGTATAGGAAATCCAAGACCACATCAGCATCCATAGCTGGAGACCAATCTACATGAGCCTGGTCTGGACCCAGCTCGATCATGGCGTCTAAACCGAGTCCAGCCATCTTCGCCGCGTTCCGCGCGACACCTACCACCTTCCCGGCTCCAAAGACACGTGCAACATCGACCGCCGCAATACCAGACATGCCTGTTGCCCCGAGAATGAGGGCCGTAAACCCCGGCGGCAACCCGGTTGTCCTTTTGGCGAGGGCCATCCAGCTAGCCATGACAGGATTCACCAACCCAGCGATTTGGATCGGATCGGCGCCCTCGGGGACTGGCACAAGCTTCTGGGTAGGGACATTGATGATCTCGGTCATTGAACCTCCTTGTTCGGTCATGGCATTGAAGTAGTAGAGTTTGCCATTGGAGTCCTGGCCGATGCCGTCCACGCCCGGGATATGTGGGAGGACTTTGGCGCTATAGTGTTTTCCGGCAGCCCTGCTCCTGACTAGCTGATGAACGCCAGCAGCCAGTACTTGGAGTTGCACATGGCCAGAGGGTGGAGCGTCTGGATCTGCGACTTGAATGTATGTGGGTGGGTCGGCCCAGCTAGTGACTTGTGCTTGCTTCATTGTGGAGTGATTGTTTGTGCTGTACTGTGTAAACGATGCTTAGCGATAGGGATGTGAACAAGAGAAGGGCTTCACCGTTCGGACACAGTCTGTATTTATAAATATTCCTAGCTCGAAATGGTCAGCCGCCACTTACCTACCTACCTCTATACTCACATCGTCTCGCTGGTGAGAAGCTTGCCCACTGAGGTGACCAGTACGCAGTGTCCGACGTCCGCGGTCCATCCGTGGACTATGAAAAGTGATCTCAGTAAAGCAGATCCGAGCCGGTCCGGCCCGTCCGGAGTTGCAATTTTCCCCATGCACTCCTGCCGAGAACTACTCAAATCAGAAGTCTCTCATACGTGATGACCTGTAATCCGGGTGGGCTCGAGGACAAGGTGGTGAACTGGGAGATTATTGATAATCGAGACATGCTTCGACGAATTATCTGATAGGTAGGTTCAATCAGGATCATTGCTGTCGTTCCAACCTAAATTCGCAGGACTGTGCAGCACAGTACTTTATGGACCCCTAACAAGGAAGGGCCCCATGCCACCTTTACTTAAGGTAGGTACTAAGGTACAAGTATGTACTATGTACTTTCAGGTGTGCCAGGATCTGCCTAGCGCTGGTAGGTGACCCACTGGCAAGGCAGGCACAGACACATGGAAGTCAATCCTGGTCTAACACAACCACACCCATCTTTGTATCCGTCGCGTCCAATTCGAGTCTCAAAGCTGGACTATACTGCTTGCCCATGAATTGCTGAGATAGGATGTGACAGATGCGAGCAGAATTGTCGTTGCATCTTTACTCAACTGACATCTCGGACTTGTAGACACCATGGTAAGTTGAGCGCGACGTGACTACACCTCCTGTACCACCACTGACAATGCACGCGCAGCCTGCCTTCGCAGCCATCAACGTCGAACCCGAGGAGAATGTTGAAGAGGAGATCGACACCTCGAAAGAATTACAGGTACCCAGAAAATTCTACTTCGCTCTTCAGGTCCTTTGCGACTGACTACAGGCAGGTCGACGAAGCCCTGAAGCTCTTTCAGAACGCCCTGAAACTCCACGCCCAGGGTCCGCAATTCTTCGACGACGCTTCCGATGCCTACGACGAGCTTTTTTTATCCGACATTTTCAAGCTACCTGAGAGCACCACCGAGTACGAGCGTACCGAGCGACAGCAAAACCCTTTCCTTCCTGTCGAGTCCTCTTTCACCCCTGACCTCGACGCCGCTGCAGATAGCAGTGGAACCAGTCTTCCACAAGCACTGTTTCTCTCCTACAAGAACCATGGCCAATTCATTTTGGACAGATTAAAAGACAAGGCACGTAGGGCAGGTCCAGAGGCACAGGACGTGTTTGAACAGTCCGAGGCCATAGACGATGCGCGAAAAGCGATAGACAACTTCAATGCCGCCCTGGACCGGGACCCCTCCGATGCCGAGCTATGGAGAAGGACAGCGAGGACGGCTGCGTTCATGAACAGTGCACGGATGAGTCGATATTGTCTCGAGGCTGCCATAGAACTCGATGATGACCCTGCCGTAGTGGACGTAGAGCCACCGTCCCTGGCCGAAGGCTTTGCCGGAGAAGAGCTCAAGAACCAGTTGCGCGTTTTGTCTGATAATATCGCCTTGACACACCCTAGCATGAAACCGTTTCTGGAGAAAGAGATGCCGCCGTTTTTGATGCGGCATATCGATCCGGCTCCGTTCCTCCCAGATCCGATCAATAAGCTGGGGTCGCGCAAGCTGTTGGCGGCTCAAGTCAACCTGCCCAGGCTAGTTATTGAACTTGAGAGTCTATCGTGGGCACAGCTTGGCATGCGCCTGGTTCAGTTGATACAGGAAATCGGCCTCTCTGGACAAGCGATAAGATTTCAGTTCCCTGAGGGCCATGACGAGAACGAAGACGATGACGTGGAGATGGAGAGTGACCAAAATCCAGACAAAGTGGACGGTACTGGAGAGGTCGCGAAGTCGGCTGTAGAGGAAGCCGCAGAGCCCTCTACTGAGACCAAGCCACCCGCTAAAGTTGTTCCGACGGAAGACGGGATCAACGTTTCTAATAGTATTAATGGAACAGATGGTGCGAATACCGAAGCTCGACAGCCGAGTGTGACCTTACCATCTCGAAAGCGCTCAATTTCTGCTGCCGGTCTGCAGGAGCCAGTTGAAGAAGAAGTGGGAGACTCGAAGCGACCCAAGCGTGTCAGGAGACGAGACACTCTTGCCGAAGAGACGGTCGACGAGACGACTTTACGGGCGGCACAATTACAGCCTTTCCAGGGTGCTGACCAAAATTTGTTTCATCTGACAAAGAACATACTCGAGAATCTTGGTGTTACGGATAAAATCACTGTCGACAGGATCGGTGAAATCATCGATTCGTGTGCCCTGGAAGAACGAACATCAAAACTCTCTCACACAGCCAGCATTGATCTACGAGATGCATTGCTCTCGTATGACGATGAGGTGGCCAGTGTTTTCCTCACCAAAGCGGAAACCGCCGCGCTTGGCATGAGTACTTTTCTGGAGCACACTAAAGCCGGCACACAACATGCAGCAGAAACTGCCAGCTTCGAAGAGTCTACAGGTCTGACAGCATTTGTAAAGAAGGTGAACTTGTCTTGGATGTCCGCCCAAGATGTGGCCTTCGAGTGGATTCTCGTAATTTCACGAAGCTACACGACCAAGAGGTGGTCTGACCAACTCAAGACTGCAGTGGTTCAAGTCATCAGCCACCTCGACGAGCCCATACACGAGAGAGTTGAGTACGAGATCGCTCGAGCAAGAGGCGAGGATGGCGAGGATGCTAGAGTAGCTGAACTGGACAACCTTGTCCAGATGCTCTTCGAAGTCTACCTCGACGTCTACGAACGCATTACTAGCCCAAATAGTCGAGTTGATCAGTCTATCAGGCTGAGCACGAAGAACAGACTGAGTCGTTGGTTAGATTTGGCTCTAGAACTAAGCCAGTCGCGGCCCGCTGACTCCGGCTTGGACCTATCCCTACGGTTCCTGTGGGCTTGTGTCTTCTCGACTACCCTGGCAGAGGGCGTCGCACGAGACCATATCCTCGCATGCTGGCACAGTCTGCGGGATTACCTGGCAACAACGGGCCAAAGCAAGATCGAGCTTCCAAACAATGCTGTAATGCCTGAAATTTCGGCTGCGGAGGCCGATCGAGAGATTAGCAAGCTCACGACCATGGACTTTTTCCTCGGACTCTTCCGAGAAGAGGTGTCCGACCCCGTGGCAGTCATCGACACTCTCGAACCTGTTTTGAATCCAGAGGCCGTATTTGTCACGCCCAGTGAGGACTCTATCACCGTCAAGGACAAACTGGATGTGGATAAGGTGTCCAAAACCTCTATTAAAGAATGCGCTAGCCAAGGCCTCAAAGACTTGTGGAAATTTCTTCTTGCTAGTAGCACCGATCTTCGGCTTCTGCTGTGGTCTCGACTAAGTGACGCATATGGTACAATCAACTACACAACCAAACAATTCTCTTGCCTCCTCAAGAGTATTGAGATGGTCATGAATGACATGGATGGCCCAGCGTACTTGGAGACGCCGCCGGAGTCACGAAGAATACTGCTGATGAAGCACACGAAGTCGATCCATGACATGATGGTGTCTGCGCTTTCATTGGCTTTGAATGACAACACTGCATTCGACATTATTGACGAGGATCATTTGAGAGCCTCGTCGGCCGCCTTGGCTAGATTGAGCTGCTTCATTCACGTTGCTGTCATGCAGGAAGACGAGTTCACTCTCGGGATTACGCCAGCGCCGTCCAAAACCTCAAACTTTAACGAATTGCTCGAGAACCTGAGAGATTTGCAAGTTAGAGTTTGGACCTTGCAGTACTGCTTGATCAAAGTCGGCATTCACCAAAACGTGTCCGTTTTCAAGACGCCTGAAAACGATCTCGCAGATTACTTGAGCGCGGTCCACCAAGTTCTCGGCTTGCGGAAAGCATGCACATCATCTAACAAGGTCTTCCTAAAGATGATGCGGATTGAGTTGTTGAAGCAGAAGAACATTGAGAACTGGGAAGATTACTTGGGTCAAGTTCTCTACGACCTACACGGACTCAAGCTGGGTGTCGGTATCTGGGAGGTCCAGGATCATGGTTGTGCACCCGAGAAGCTCGAGAAACGCCAGGCGATGCAGCTTGTGGAAAACATCATGACGCTGGCAAATCGCATGTCGATGAAAGATCTGCTCAAGTCAGATCTGAAGAACACCATTGAACACATGCAGGGAGCCATCGGCCCGTCGAAATCCACTACTCCGATGATTCACAACTTGCGCAACTTCCAGGAGTATATCAAAAAGCCGATTCACCCACTCCGTCTGTATCAGGCATTTGACGGAACTGTACCGCTTGACGCTATGACCGTCAACACGGCAGATGCGGCTCTCGCAAAGCATGGTTGGTTCTTCTTGCTTGGAATGATTGCACTCACCAAGTTTAAGGGAGTCGACTTGAATCGTCGCCAGACGCCAGGTGCAACGGATGACCTGCGCATTGGAGCGACGTTCTTGCGCTTGCAACTTCAATTTACTCCTGATATGTGGGAAGCTTGGTTCCGACTGGCGGAGTGCTTCGACTATGAGCTAGACGAAGCAGTCCTGTGGTCGGCTGATAAGATGAACAAGGAAAGATCAGAGTTGCTCAAGTTCCAGCGCCAAGCCATCCATTGCTATACCCTGGCCTTGTCCCACTCTCATTTTTGGTATCCTGAAAGCAAAGAAGACGAGGAGAAACTCTGCCAGTTGTACTACAACTTCGCCATGCGTATGTATGCATCAAGTCGAGAGCCCTTTGCTATGGAGCCTTTCCATCACCGTGATCACAACCGATTCTACCCAGAAAATGGTGGCAGCGGTACTGTGAAGAAACTTTTCCACAGCGAAATGACGGACTTTGAGGTCTGGAAATACGCCGCTGTCTTATTCAGGAGGACCATGAAAGGAAATTCGAAGGATTGGAAAAGCCCTTACATGGTGTCCAAATGCCTTTGGAAGATGTATCAACAACCACTTGAGACTCTAAGTGCGAAGGATAAGAAGGCAAGACCAACAGTTCAACAAATCGTCGATGCACTTGAGAAAACAATTGAGGTAGTCTCGAAGCTTCCCAAACCTCGTCATGGACAAGATCCAATCCTGGAGCCCCATTACAAGCTTGTGTCCATCCTGCACAAGCTTGTCAGCTGTGAAGACATAGCCCCACAAGAGGCCGCCAACATCATCCAACGACAGCCCTATGCAATCAGGCGTGGCGAGCACGTCACACTTGAATCAGACGACTGGGACGAATACGTTGTCGAGAACTTGCGCCATCTCCGTGACAAGGACAAGTCACATTGGCAACACCGTATTATCATGCGACACGCTCGCATAGTTTATGAGCCGGAGAAAGACGACGCCAACAACCAATTGATTGAAGCTCAGGCAGCGTTCAGTATACTAAGAGAACATATGGTGACCAAGACGATGGCCATCAACGTATGGAAGTGCGATGCCGAACGGCCTGGCCGTCACCATGTATTCACGGAGCAGTATGTGCGCTATATCGTCAGACTATTAACCATTACGAGCGACCGTGTAAATATGGAAGCGCTTCTCAGGAAGATCCGGAAGAAAGGTGCCGACTTTTATCACTTTAACGACCTCTGGGCTGCGTGCGTGCAAGCATACACGAGGCTTTTGCGGCACAGCTACAAGATACCCCCAGTCGAAGAGGACGTCTTTAAGAACATGAGCCCTGAAGAATTCGATATCTTGGCAGAAAGAGTCAGTGATTGGGCTTCTAAGGACGACCGAGACCATCCTGCACTCAATGCCATGAAGGAAACTGTCGAGCTGAAGAAGTTGAATGGCGGTCTCATGAAAGCGGGCATGATCGACGATCTCATCAATGATAGTTACTCGGTGCTTTATTCAAGCATTGTCAACGAGCTGCCCGGACCGGAGCCCGCCAAGATCATTGAGGACCGTAATCGTGCTAAGGGCTTGGAAACCAATGGCTCAACGGACAAAGACCAGTTTCATGGACTTTTGCATCCAAACGGTCTTGATAAGAAAGATGAAACTGGGCGTGCAGTTAGTGAAGCGCCCTCTGGCTCCGCTGCCGGCGAGAAGATGGAGAGGTCGACCTCCAACACAGGCGAACAAAGCGGCGCTGTCCGCCGCAGGCTTGTTGGCGTACGACGCGCGGATATTCTACGCAAAGCCGAGCAAGCCGTGCTACGAGCCACCGAGCAACCGCCGCCCAAGTCCGCAGTCAGTGAGCGGTCAAATGGCCGGAAGTCACGACGTGGTAGTGCTGCATCTGGGAAGAATGGCGCGGGAGCCCGCCGCAGCGGCGAGGATAGTGAAGGTGAGGACGAGCAGGGTGATGATGACGTTGGCGATGAAAATGAGGCTGATGAGAAACGTAAAGGTGGAGATGAGGCAGGCCACGATGAAAGAGCGGACGAGAGCGAGACAGCAAGCCCCAGACCGGACCATGACGATGCAGACGATGAAAGCGATCTTAGCGATGTTCCTGATGATTACGATCAAGACGTACCTCCAACGTTGATGTTTCCCAACCTGCGAAGAAGTGTCGATAATTCCGTCGCAGCTGACTCAAGGGCCGGAAGCTCTTCGGATGGCGGAAGTCAGCAGGGTGACGATGAGCAGGAGGATGAGGAGGACCAGGAGGACCAGGAGGAGGATAATACCATGGATGTAGATGCTGAAGATCAGGATCAGGAGATGGTCGACCAGCACACCGCCGAGGAAGGCGAAGAGGGCGATGATGACATAGACGATGGTGCGGAGATGGTGGATTAGAGAGGGTCGTCTCTATTTCGAACAGTGCTCATCATCGGTGCTCCTGCAGACAATCTGACAACAATTGACGGGTCAGTAAGCCCTTTAGCTCAACATCTGGCGAGCAACGTATTGCCCAAGGGTCACACTTGGCGATACTATCCACTGCAAAGGCATTAACAGCCGACCCGCTAAATACTGAACTCGGTAGGCAGCAAGGTATGCTTGAATACAATTCAATTTTATCGTCAAAACCAACCGCCTCACTTTGGTCTGCACTTGTTGAGTATTTTGTGGCCAAGAACCAATGAATGAGCCTCGAGGATTGTTTATATACTTCGGTATGGTGGCAAGTAGTTCAACATGCTAGTCTTTACATTTGTTTCTCAGAACATAAACTGTCTACAGGGGAGGAGGGGCGGCTCAGACTCGAGTGCTGTGGCAATAAACAACCCAGACCAGCTTTCATTCTGCTTTCCACCCCTTAGTTCAACCAGCCGTAATAGCCGTCCTAGACCACACTGGTACAACAGACAACTCTGAGTGGTGAAAAAAACCAACAAACTTTACCAGGCCGAACTCCCTCTGTCACTACTTAGATCTATCGCGACTCGCGAGAGATGAATTGGGCCCGACACAACACAGGGAGTTGCAGCAATCGGTGTTCTCATAGCCTGCTCAATATAGACGGCACCTCGGGTCTCCACATGTTGTTGATGAGTGCTTGGGCGTTTACCATCTCTGGACGTAGTTGATCGATGCTTGTTACGCCGAGCAACGCCATGCCCAGAGCTACCTCCTCGGATAAGACTGTAAAACAAATGTGATTAGCAAATACTTCATTTTCATTCATCCAAACCGGACATCTCCCGCATTTGGTACTCACTGTCTATGAGCTTCTCCACGCCCTTTGATCCGTAGGCAGCCATAGCATATAGAAAAGGGCGCCCGATTCCCACCGCCGTGGCTCCCAGGGCCAATGCCTTCAATATGTCAGCACCATCCCGGCACCCACCATCCAAGTAGACCTCCAATTTCTCGAGGACTTCAGGACAGTACGCGCGGATCTCAAGCAGTGTGGCTAGACCGTTTGGGGCGCTGTGTTGCTGTCGCCCGCCGTGATTCGACAGCAGGATGCCTTGACAATCATACTCTGCGGCCAAGCGCGCGTCTTCGGCTGTCTGGATGCCCTTCAGGACGATGGGACCGGTCCATTCCTCTCTGATCCACTCTAAATCGTCCCAGCAGATCATTGGGCTAATCTGTCCTGGGACGGGTCGAGCGCCCACTGCCGGTGCGAATTCATTTTCATTGTTATTCGTCCCGACCGGTGTGGCGGTGGTACTGTGATCTCTGCCATCTTCCAAGGCCTCCTCAGCCTGTTTCCGGCGGTCCTGGGTTCGCTTGCCAAGTGTTGGCGTATCGACTGTGATCCAAAGCCCCTTGTACCCAGCTGCTTTCACTTTGCGTACCAGCGTGATGGCTTTCTGCCTGTCTGTTGGAATATATAGCTGGAAAAATAGCCTGGATGGGTTCGTCTCTTTCCCACCAGCTTTCGCAATTTCTTCTTCGTATCTCTCCATAATTTTCTCCAAAGGCTTGGAACTAGCCGTGGACATGACGGCGTGCAGGCCTTTGCGCACCAGGCCATGCATTAGCTCGAACTCGCCGTTGGGGTGTGACATTCCCATAGTCCCCATTGGGAACGAAAAACGGCGCGATTGAAGGCTGGCCCAGGATAGAGGTGCGAGAGGACACATTTCCGACATTTCTCAACACACGTGGTCGGAATGTCACGCGCGACCATGAGTCCAGGTTATCAGTGAGAGACTGGCCCGAGTTGGCACTGCTGATAACGTATATCCAAGACCTCCGGTTGAGAACTTTTTTGGCTTCGGCTTCGAAGTCTGTAGCTCTCACGCACATGGCCAGGGGCAGCACCTCCTTGCTGTTGATAGTGACGGCCGACGTGTCGTCAGCCACCTGCGGAGCGTTTAGAGCTCCAGCGGTTGATGAATCCAGCTCGCCCAGAAAACTGCCGCTGGGGAGGTCGTTGACGATATCCTCTGAGTGGATCTTGTCAAACTCTTTGGTGGCGTCCTAAGGAAAGTGTGTGTCAATCCTGGACACGGCAGTGCGATTTGGGTGATGTGGTTGGTAATTAATTACTCACAGCTCCGGCTTGTTTGAGCAAGATCGCACGTCCTCCTGGATGCTTGTCCAGGAAAGTGGTCACGTCGTATACTTTGCCGTGTATAACAAGCCAGCACGAGTCTGCAGACCTGTGCTGGGCGATCTCGGAGCCGCTTAGCATGGCGGAAGCTTGATCTCAAGTTGGGGACTGCTAAGGATGCTTTCTTCCTGGTTGAGATCGTTTTACGTCTAACAGGCCTCGCGGTTGTAGATAGTGCCTTCAAGCGGAACCGTGGACGTGCGCTGCGAAAGCTATTTAGCAGCACATTCGAAAGAAAAAAAAGTTCGTGATTTGAAAGGTAGTCCTCTAAAGCGTATCTAAAGTGTACATCGAATTGAAGGATTGACTAAGAGTGATGTCCCGGCTCAAACCCGGTGTTGTTGCCGTGGTTCACATCTTACTAGTGTTAGAATATCAATGCGGGGAAACATGGCATAAAGGTAACGCGATTCACAAATCGGGCATGATACATATTTGCGGACATGGCCTTTAATATGGGCAACGGGAATAAGCAAAAGAAATTTCCATTGATATCGAGTCATCATGGACCGAACGACTTGGCTGACCCTAAACCCGCTTTCGCGATATAGAATCTCTGCGATGGGCCATCTTGAAGATAAGTGGACGAATAATCGCCACTACCCGGGCTCTTTTTTACTACCGCGTTGGTAGGTATAACCTGCTACAAAAGGATTTGAATCTGCTCCAAATCACGCTAGCAGTGTCCACAGTGTGTTTTCCCCGTCACGATAAGTAGTTCTGTGAATCGCCACCGCCTCGGTCTTATCCCTCCACCCTTTATGTACCTATGTAGTCTCCTCATCACACACTGGGCGATGTCCAAGTCTTGCTCCAGGTTCCACTTCCGTTAACCATATTTACAAATTCCCGTGCGATGATCCTATCTGTTTGCTCCGAGGGATGTAGCGTATCATACCACATGTAACTATCTCGCACAGACGCATCGGCACAAGGACTTCCGCACTGAGCGATGGAAGATGTGACGTTCAGTGGCGCCGTGCCGTTTAGATAGTTGGAGGGATTGTGCCATATGTCGCTAAGCTATTTGGAAAGAAAACTGGTCAGCCACGTGAACAATTTGGAAAAGAGGGGAAACTGCATGCTAACCAAGGAGTGAACGTCAAAGATGCTGAACGTGCTTGCTGGGTACCGATCAGCGATCAATATTTCACTTTGGGTTTGAAAGTTGTAAACTGCGTTGACTAGTGCGACATATTGGCGCATCTTCTCGCTGACAAGTGTTCTATTGTGTCCAGCTCATAGTCAGCTCATGATCCCAAGTAGACCCGCACACGGCGCTCTTTTGCCTTGACATCTCTGGGAAGATGACTGAACAGCCTCTAATTTGGGGGAAAGGAGGTAAAAGTCAAGTTCGTACACATTGGAAGTATATTGGTCTTCGTTCAGCCAATATTGACTGTCGATTGTCCCGCCGTTCTCTGGCAAAGCATACATGGGCGCGTAGTTCAAAGGTGCTATGTTCATTATTACAAAGTTGCGTGCGCCTGTTTCGTATAGCACGTCGAGTTGCTCGAAGATGCAGCCCATGTAGTCCAAAATAGTTAGATTTAGACGATTATCGGTGAAGAAAGCAGCCGGGCCTAGGTCGTTCGTGCCAATCCAGATTGCACTTGAATAAAGAGACTTGGTCAGAAGAGCTTTTTAGGTATATGCAAGGTCCCATGGGGGAAAGATGATATTTGGCAAGCAAATGGTGGTTGATACATACTAGATTGTCTCATTGGCCACATTGTTGATGGACCCATCACCGACGTACGCGTTGTCTTGCAAAAAGTAGGGAACTTGGTTTTGCTTCACCCCTGATCGACTAGAGGGTGAGAAATAGGCATCGCAGACAGCCCCTGAGACGGCATAGTCGTAGAGATCAATGCCAGTGTACTGTTGGACGTATTCAGTCCAAATTCGACCTCCGGTAGTGGTGACAGTGGACTAGATGAGAGTAATTAGCTTAAAGTTCTTGTCTTATTTCGTGTTATTTGGACTACTTGCCAGGTTCTGGTCTGGCTGAGGAGTGTAATAGTTTGGTCCGTCGTCCGTGTAGGAATCACCAAATACACTGCACAGCCGTCAAAGTTTTAGCTAATTGGACCTTGTTTCTCGATATTGGGATTGATTCATACACAAGTGACGAGAATGTGTCCAGCGTAGCCGAACCACTCAAAGCTGCGCCTTGAGTCACGACGGACACCCAGATGAACAAACTAAACACCACTCGCATTTTTGTATCCGCCGCACAGCGAAGCACTTGATGAGATGTTGTGAACCGACTTTCCTCAAGGAGCTCAAAACATCAATAATATTCCGAACTTTTGGCAGCAGGAATACCCCAAAATTTCCAAGGATGCTCAACTTCTAATTGTGTAGGATGGAGATAAAGAACCAAGACCCTTTAGTACAACATCCATCTTCAACGACCACTTGACTTTAAAAAGTCCAAGGCGTTCGCTATGAACCACCAAATGCAACCTTCCAAAGCCAGACCATATATTTCGGGATATCTGCCGGCGACGCACCAATTACCTGTAAGTACGGATAAATCGAACAACAATTGGAGGAGACGAGATCTTCCAGATTGGGTTCGTCCAGAAATCCTATACTATACTAATGGAGGCACGATTCTATGCTTTAATAGAGTACAGCAAGCCCTGTAGCAAATATTTGATGCATCACTTGAGCAGCTTCGTGGCATTTCATATCGTAGACGTGTGCTTTCTCGGTGCTTTCACCGTACTTATAAGCCGGTGTGCGGTTGATGATGCTGTGACTGCTCCAATTGGATTCAAGATGAGGATTACATAATGCCATGGAGAGGTCCAGTACGTTGAGTACTACTGTAGATCCTGCCGACAACGCTAATGAATCTGCCGTAAACTCTCCAAAAAGCCCGACAGTACACTCCTGAACACACGTTGAGGCTCGTACCTATGTAATCACCTGCAGCGGGTTGAAAGCGCTTTTACACCTGCTCATCTTGTTGGAAAGTACTTGGGCATCCGTACGAAATGTCGAAACCGCTGACCATTGTCAAGTCTCTTGACCATCTGGTGCTTACCTGCGCCAGTGTGCCCGCTACAATCAGCTGGTACAGCAGACACCTTGGCATGAAAGCTGAGACATTCACTCCACCGTCGGACCCTACTATCCAGCGTCACGCCCTCAGGTTTGGTACTCAGAAGATCAACCTGCATCAGAAAGGCAAAGAGTTTGAGCCCAAGGCCAAGACTGCTCTGCCCGGAACCGCAGATGTGTGTTTCCTGGTGGAGGAACAATCGAAATTGGAGGATATAGCACAAGGATTTCAGAAAGAAGGTGTGGAGGTGTTAGAGGGCGCAAAGGTTGTCTCTCGGACCGGAGCACATGGTCAGCTCCGCAGCATCTATGTGAGAGATCCGGACGGAAATTTGGTCGAGTAAGTGATAGTGTGCTTAACACCCTGAATATCAAGACCGGGGACTGACTCTCCGAAAAAGGCTGTCTCAGTATGTTGATTGAGCTGGGTCGGCGATCGGAAGTACAATGAGGTTTGAAAAGTGGAAATGATGTGCAAGGCGTTGGGTTGGTCTTCCGGTAGCTGAACCTGCCATTTCAGCCTCATGCGTGTCGCTCGACAGATAATAAGGTGATTCAGTGGTATATCAAGCCACCGATCATACAGCAGATGATTGAGTCGCATGCAAGTGCGATCTTCATTCTGAAGTAGTTTCCCTCATGCGAGCGGTCTATATCATGATGCAAGAGTGGATGGAGTCCATGGTAGTGCGGTACCATCCTATTTCTGAACTCCAATATCTCTTGTCGGTCGTGTTATATGGGGAAGTGAATTTGTTGCAACCAACCTCGCTAGGTGCGGCCTTAGTGATCAGCAATATGCGTAGGTTCCCGGTTACGACCTCGTGTAAATCTTATGATTGCTGGTAGTTGGGATTTCTCTGTTCTTTTTATATTATGCGTTACATTTCCATCGAGAAGCTGGGTCGTGTTTCAAGAGTGTCTTTGGTTATAATACCTCTGATAAACGTCCCTTGACCCGGTATTTGGTATCCATCAGTCCCACATGCGAATTATTAGGTACGCTATGCATTCGTGCATTTATGATACAAGTCCTCACCCCGATGTTGTTGGAATCCCAAAAGGACTGATTTTACGAGAACACACGCGTTCAAATCTGTACTGTACAGATTCTGTCACAGGGGACCTCATGGTTGCAACAGACGGCTAAATAGATGTTTCACCAGACTTACACAGCACAAAGGTATGAACCGTTTCACTTTGTGGGCTATTTGATAGTATAATGATGGGTTTCGTTATTCCTCACAAGCTGAGCTATACATCCTGCCCCTACGTTCAACAACAGCTGCGGATGTCCAAGTACAAGACTTTGCCGTAGACACGCGAAACCTGAAGCTTCAACAGGTAAAGCAGTCAATCATAGTATATCAGTTCTATAGCATAATTAGTACCGCTCCAGACCATAATTCGGATCTCACCGAAATTTTTTCGGTGTACTTTCCAACGGTGGTCTAAAGTACTTGGTGAACTGGATGTTAAACCCCCGTGTCGCACGGACAGTCTTGCTTTTATGGACTGGGTGTTATTGCAGCCAAAAAACACTACTTAGTACGGAATTACTTCCGTGCGTGACCTACTTGGCAGAACCGAACTACAATAGTACTTTGGGCCGGTTGCTCGGTACGTCAAAAAAGCCGTAGCAGGGAGGCAAGTGGCAGACTTCGGCGACGGTGAGCTTCCGAGATGGGGGCCTGGAGCCTGCGTCGATGAAGCACCGTGGACTGTATGGCAAAGTTGCAATCTTCTTTTTCACAGGAAATGGTTTTAACCAACAGATTACAGGTCCAGCTCGAGTAAAGGGAAGGAAAATTGACTTGTGTGAGCTAGCACGTCATGATCCACGAGTCCCAGCCCTATTTGCAAGACATCGGGTTTTGATGCTTAGAGAAAAGAAATCGGAGTACGGAATGAAACCTAGCTCGATCATCATCATTATCATCATCACGAGGGGGGGGGGTTTACCGCAACGTGTTCTCGCCGTTGACAAGCGTTCATGAAGCTTTACCAGTGGCGATGCCATCCGGATGCGGAAGACCGTGACGTTCACCTCGTCCCGCCCACCAGATGGAAGCTGTTTAGGTCAAGCTGTCAAAAATGCTTGGCGCTTTGCTGTTTGCATCGATGAGATGGTCCATGCTGAAGACTCCCCAGGCCGGACTAACATCTTTTCAGGGATTAGCATGTGCTACGGTGCCGTTGCCGAGACATGCTCAATCGCCTATCAGCTTCGAGACCCATTCAAGCTGCCTTGCTGGTCTTGCTAGTGTGTTGTTTAAGACATTTCAAAAGGGGCATCGATCTACAGGGTGCAGATCTTTGTAACACTAGCATGGCTTTATACCATGTAGATTACCGCGTGTGGTTCGCTGCGAAGCCCCCTACAGATTACTATCCCACACGAGCAGAGTATGGGTGTGACGAACATAGTATGCAGATGGGTATCAAATGCCACCCTGATAGAATTCTGGTTCCATCAGGCTAGCGCAAGACCTCAAAGATCCCCCTTCGTTGGATCGCTACCTACTCCATACGAGCTCGAAACAAACCTTCCCACGGGCTTCGAAGCCACGTGTTGACGCGGGTCTGAGTTTCCGAAGAAGCCCTCTACCTAGTTCTTTTCCCGGATGTCTCAGTAGTGGCCCAAGTAGAAGTCATTCTGGCGGGAGGTTAAGATGATAAGATTCGCTGTATAGGTAGTCAGTCAACTCTGGCCAAGACTATGATAAGATTCGCTGCTATGGACATGTGCCCACGACCCTACGAGCTCCGAAAAACCGGGACGCCTCGTTTCCGTTGCCTTCGTGGTCAGTGCTCAACTCATAGTGTGCCAATCCTCCAAGATTGTGTGTAGGTCCATGCGTCTCCACATGGCGCTATCAAAAGTATACTACTACTACGACCAACTCCCCGGAAGCCGAGAATGCCAGGCACGGTGTTTAGCTCAAGGGGCTGCCCTGTTCGAGCTTTTTGAAATATAAGAAGTTCAGAGAATTCCAAGATCCTCTTCATACAACTCCGGGCTTCGTAGCTCAACGGGTTTTGACTACCTTTATTTTATATATTCACTTGTGACTCGAATCTGCTGTGGCCCATCAGTCTTTACTCTCCCTACTGGCTAGGCGATTTTCATTTTCCTGATTTTCCAGCTGAATTGCGATCAGCATCCGGCAGGAATCTCTTCCTAGGTACATCAATGTACCCGACCTTCAATGTTTAGACCCTTCGGTGTCGCACAAGATGGCTTCCAACCTAGATGCACAGATCTTGGGTGGCAGTGGTACACTTTCGCCGTTGCCAAAGGAAGTGAAGAAAGGTGTGATAGCCATGGGTATTCTGGGACTCATCTCCTTCATTTCTTGTGGCCTTCTATTCATTTACATCAGCTATCGACTGCTGGTGAAGCGCTCGAGCTGCAATGACGGAACACGGGCTTCCTTAATTTCTGAACGCGAGGATGGCTCGACATTTGCATTTGGTGCTAGCAGGAAGCAGAGCGCTTGCCCCAGCGATCCAAAGACAATATCGACTTACGACTCTGGCGCGCGCAGTGGCGGAACATTCGAGAGCAAAAAGACAGATTCGAATTCATTCCTCACCTTGATTCACAACCTCCTAGTAGCGGATATGCTCCAGGCTTTGGCATTTGCCTTTGGCCTGAACTGGTGGCGACTGGATGGAATATTTGTTTCATCTGGAACGTGCGGAGCCCGTAAGTTGCTACAGCCCTTCTTCAATAGAGAAAAAAAAATTCTTTCACAAGACTACCTCAATTACTTTTGCAATTGTTCTAAAAAACTATGCAGAAACATTCTTTGTTATGGTCGGAAGCGTCTCCATCAGCGTATTCCTCGTCGCTATCTCAGTCAACACATTTTTGACAATTGTCTGGGGCTTGAAAGTTTTCACGATCTGTCGTCCGGTCCGTGGTGGTCTTCAACTGGCTCTTCTCCTTCGCATTGGCCTTTGCAGGCTTGGGAATCAACACGATGCGCGGACGTGGACACATCTACGGCAGATCCATCACCTTATGCTGGGTTGAACATCAATACTCTCAAACCTTTGGAGTGTGGCTCCAGAACTTCTGGCTCTTTGTCGCCATCCTTGTTACGTGTGTCTGTTATGCCTGGATCTTCGTTTCCCTACTACGAAACAAACAGTCTCCAAGACACATGCCACCAAAGTCACAGAAGGGTGCTGTCCCAGAGCTTTCTGGCCATCATCCTGCATTCCTCATCTACCCCGTCATTTACCTAGCCACTACTGTACCTTTATCACTGGTGGGTCTGCTGGCATCATCGGGCAGTATTGAAGTCAGCACAAAGCACTTCAACCTCGTCTCGGGTATCTCATCGCTCGCAGGCTTGCTTGATGCCATCCTGTGGTCCACCACGATCCTTTTGAGTTCGTCCAAAGAGCTGAGAGAAGTCGGCCTTGACCAATTCGAATTTATACGGACACCCTCACGAGACTATGGGAACATAGTATGGGTCGAAGGAGCGGCAGGCCAGCAGACTGAGTCGAGGAATAACAGCCGTGGGCATATATGGTGGAGGCTTCACAATGAGAGGGACGGTCTACCGAATGTCAATGAGGACCGTATGATGGACGATTTGACCATGCATGGAATCCACATGGACACTATTACGTCTGTTCAAGTCGAGCATTCATTGACAGAGCCAACGGAGCCTGTGGATTCACCTACTTCTAAGGTACCCAAAGCGTATCATCCTAAATGGTGATATCTTCGTTCAATTATTTAATTAGCCTTGAAACATTATCGAGCTCCCAAGCGAATTTGAACTCATTTGGCCTTCTGATGTTGTACAATCTACCAAGTCCTCATCTTCTAAGTTTCTGTGAAGTCAATGTGACTGTCCAAAAATTTATGAGTACACTCTGCTCAAATATTTACACGGTGACTTCAACGCCAATGAGAGCGAATCAGCTTCAGCACCACAGGAATCGCGGTTCGCGGCCTGACAGCCATAATAATGTCGAGATGTTCTCTCTGTCAGGGGGGTATGAATGACTTCAGAAGTGACATCTCCTAGATCTAGCTCAGTACCAAAGCAATATACCAGACCACGAGAGAGAAGAGACCCAACAGCGCAATGATCATTAACATTGTGCGACCTGTTAATTTTGCGACATGCAAAGCGTCACAGCTTGGTTGGTGAGGCTTGTTGGAAGCATACAAAACCAGCCGCTATGGCTGTAACAAGCCGTTCAAGAACACAATCTAATGAGTCTAGACTCTTGTGAAGCCTGGGCAGGAGACAGACTCTCCAGCACGAAGATCTCCATGACCTACTGAAAAAGCCCTACTTGATACCACGTATCTGTAGAGCAGGAGACACCGTCTTCATTGGCAGACTGTAGAGCAAGCAGGCTCAGGCGAGTGGGATTCTTAACGAGTCGGGCCGTTGATGGCCAATCTCCCTGGCAATGTTCAGGTCCCAAAATCCCCTGATCACCGACAGTAGAGTACTTGTGCAAAAAGACGGAATGGGACCATCCACCAAAGTCCTCAAGCAACGGTGCATGCTTTCGTAGGCTTGCTTGCCTCCTTGCCACCTGCAGTTACTCGGATCAGTTCAACGCGAGGATGTCCACTGTCTACCAGTGTAAGCATCCTGACCACGACTGGCACCCGAATAAATCGCACGCGATCTAAGTGAAGAGGAAAGATCAATCTGGTGGCCAACGCACCAAATGGGAAAGGCACTTCCAGATACCCGAATCTAAGCTTCCGGAAAAGACGAGCCATATCATGACAACAACTAAGGAGGACAGGATGTTGCTAGATTAGTAGGCGTTGGAAAGGCTAAAGTGCACCAAATATCTGAAGTTTGTCTAAGCCACTCTGGGGCCACAATCGGCCAGTCTGTGGGCAGCTCACAGTTCTTTAGCAAATGGCTTTTCTGCGTGAAGCTCTTTTATGTCGTCCCAGCATAGGTCTCCCTCCTTCCTCCACTGCCAGTGGGATCATATTCCTTCATCCACTGTTCCACACCTCATCCACATTCCTGCTAACGCGTTCCATGATACCTGCCCCAACAAGTTGTCCAAAGTGGCGCATTCTCTCATCTCTTGTCATGGTCATGAACGCACCCAAACCGTACTGAAATGAGCTGTCCGCATTGGTCTTGTCGCTGGGCGGCCTAAAGTGGCTCGCTACCACCTGAGCCGCAAACACATTGAATCCGGCTCTTCTTAAGAATACTTCCCACAGAGTCTCAGGCTCTATCAAGCCCGCTATGATTTTGGGGTCTGCTAGACTGTAGCGAAAGATGAAAGCCGCCACCCAGTTAGTCAAAGTTTGATCTCCACCGCCGACAAAGTGTACCTGGACATTGCAATCGAGGCCACTTGCGAAACCCTGTAGTTCCAGAAGCGCGTAAGATTCAGAGGAAGACATAAACCCAAGCACATCGTCTTTGCCTCCGTCCCCGCCTATCAGAATAATGAGTTTCTCGTAGCGTAGCGAAGCTTTTTCGACACGAATTTGAAGCATGCTCCTAGTAGTTCCTGCCCTTGGTTTTTGACGCACTCTGATCATCGAAGTGACGATAAGCCCAGTACTCGGAGAGACGGTGATGTCCGCATCATCGGCGAGAGACGGAACAATTTCTGTGCGGACGACTGAGCCTGGTTTCCAATAGAAAGTGTTGTGGGAGTCATAATTACGTTCGAGCAGCGTCAATCTCGGTGCGAGGCCTTCTAGGGCTCGAACCATGCGACGGGGGATCGTGATGGATATGAAGATCGTCATATCAGTGGTAGGCGTTCCCATGGTAGGACAGGGTGCCTTAATACTAGCCTTCGATAGCTGGTGAGTCTGCGTGTGATCTTGTTTTGTATGTGCGAGCACCGGGGCTGACAGTGACGGTGCATCGGATGGTCCAGAATTAAAGTATTTGCTGTGCCTTAGAGCCCCCTTTTGGGGTGCATGTACCTCCATGAAGTTGGCCAGCAAGTCGCCAGAGGCACCAGGAGAATCTCCTGGAAGTAATGAAGGACCAACATGGTCCTTTGTTTGATTTGGTGATCTCTGCTCCGTCAAATGCCTTCGAAGTCTTTTTCGAGCAGCCCCTGTATTTGTGTTCATGAATCTCTTTCTCACAGAATCCACCAAACCGACCATAGCTTTTTCGCTTCCCAGCTGCATCTCGATATCCTCGTCATGATCGTCGTCCTCCAGGACAATCGCTTTTTCTTTTTGATGGATATAGTCCCGGCTCGTCTGCACTTCGTGACTGAGGGGCAAATCGAGGTACCGCTTTAGGAGAGGCTCACCCGCAGGTATGCTCTCGTTCTCATTCACCTTGTCAGCTCCAGCGGCAAGCGGGTTCCAGATCATTTTGCTTGCAGCAGCTCTATCAACAGGCCAGCTAGGAGGCTTGAACAGCTGCTCTTTCCCGGCTTGAATCCACTTCAGAATGTTTGTTTCGCTACGATTGTTACCGCGCAGTCTCTTCCATGCTGGCTCCGGTATAAGGAAGTCCATGACCGGTACTGGAACACGACCCATTGCATCGATGGCCTGTAATCGCTCTTGTTCAATGGACCTCAGTACAAGTTGTGCCGATTGTTCCAACTTCTCTCGCAATTCCCGGTCGAAAGGGTCATCTGGGATGTCGTGAGGAAGCGCTCTCTTAAACTCTGGATCTAAGTCCATCTCGGCATCGACGAAGTTTTTGAAAGGCTCCAGTCCTTCGGATCGCTGAGGCATGCGATCTACCATGAGCGGGACATCGATTTTGAAATCCTCGAGAGTTTTCCTGGGCTGCTCCAGAAACGGGTCCTGACCTGAAATGGCCAACTCGTCTTCCAAGAACTCGCGAACAGGTGACGTGTCAGCGCTCCACACATCCTGATAATCTTGAAGCATGATAGCTTCTATAGCATGGAAGTTGTCGCTGAGCAGCGAACTTGCGTCATCCGGTGGGATTGGGAGCTGCGTAGGATCGATCGCAGGCACGGACTGCTTGGGTATGAGTTTTGGACTGACTGGGGGGGTGACCTTCTCCATCCTCGGCGCCTATAATGCTGTCTGTCAGAAGCTTGTGGTACAAAGAGTGCGCTGGCTGATACTTGCCTTCTCGTATTTTATCTCACCAGCCATGTACTGCACGCGGTCCTCAAGAGGATAATCATGTTGGAGCTGGCTGACGAGGTATGTGAGGCTTTCCTTGGTCACGCTAACCTTCTCTTCCTCTGTTCTCTTCATTATACCCTCGATCTTAGCTCGATCTTTGGAAGATAGTTCCATACCTTCCCCATCTTCCAGATTCTGAGGGTGAAGCGGTAGTCTGTGCTTCTTGATGGATCTCAGGAGAGATTCAGACCGGCCAAGATACAAATCTTGAAATACACTCAAATCCCACTCGTTGTCCGTCCTTAGTATGGGAAGTTCGAGCCTCATCGTTTTGAATTTGTCAAAATTACACACTTCCTCCGCCAGTGATTGGATCGCTTCCTCGCTCTGAAATTGGCGTGCCTCATCGATGAGCCCCGATGCAAATGGGGTCATAGTCAATGCTTTGGACTGGTCTGACACAACTGGATTTGGAAGTTTAGCGTCGGATAGGTGGCTGTGATCAGTAAATCCATCGTTATTGGTCATCGGAATTGTACTCTGAGCGAGCGGACCGAAAAGGTGGGTGATAGAGGAAGACGTCAGCAAATAATCCGTGGTTAAATTATTTGCGTAGGCATATTGTAGGGCCTCGCTGAGGGCCTCGACCTGAAGTAAATCCTCGTCTGGCTTTTTGGCAGGTTCACAAGCATGAGACACATCATCAGTTAGCTGTGTTCTGTGCTCCTTCATGGTCTCGGGCGTTGAGTCTTGGTGGCTGGCATATCTTCCAGCACCTCGAGCGTCTCGTTGAGAGACTGTATCATGCTGTGAGCTCATAGACAGATATTCAGGCAGCTGTGGAGATCGGAGGTCCTTTTCTCTATTTATTGCCTCTTCAAAGGCAGCGTCATCCATCCATTCCATGTAATGTTCATTGTTTGTAGCCTCAAAATCGGAGCATCGCTTTGCATATCGAAGAGCCTCGCTGGGCAGCAAGTCGCCCACATCGTTCGAGAGATCCGTGTCGTATTCGCAATAGAGAGCCCGATGTTCAGTTCTTTGTGCATTTTGTGTAATCCCATAGGGAGATGTGCTGTGCACACATGGAGCAGGGCTCAAGAGTCGCTCGGTAGGTGGCATCTGGTAGCCGAAGCTCTCTGGAATGTGCTGCATAGCCTCCTCAAGGGCGGCGTCGTCCATGCCTTCGAACGAGTCGACATATCGCTCCTCCCGTGACAAATGATGGGCGAGTTCACCTTCTGGGTAGTGCAAGACCTCGTTGAGCCTCTTCTCTGCTGGTGATCCTATGTTATCTGGACCTACAGCAGAGGCAGAGGCGGATCCAATGATGGACATGCCATCTGCGCGTCGCATGACCTCTTCGGGGTCGAAGTCAAAGTCGAAGTCTTCCAATAAATCCATCTTGTTCTCACCGCAAAGCTTTTGGAGGCCAGGCTTGCACTCTCCTGCTGTCTAACTTGCCTGGCCGAGAAGAATTTCGATTATTTTGTGTTGCTGTTGGAAGTAGGGTTCTTGCAGTGATACTAAATGAGGCAAAAGATGTAGAGGATCGGAAAATGAGAGAGGAATATGGCGACAGATGATATGGTCAGCTTAAGTTTTTGGCAGAATCAGAATTGTGGAGGATCAGTGTGTCGAGCTTCCGCAAGTGTGATATACGGCAAGCACCAAGTCTGGGCCTGCCTCCTTCCCTTGCGAGCTGCAAAACAGCCTGACCCTCATGGATCTGACCTCTCACACCAAATTGGGTCAAGTGGGCAGAGGATGTGAAGTAATGTCGAGAAAGAAAAAGGCAAGGACAAAAAAAAAAGGGGGAAAGCGCCTAATTGTTTTTGTAGAAGACCTGTACCGTGTAGAACGAGATCTTCTCGTTGCAAATCAAATTCTTCCTGCAAATTGCTCTGCCCAACTCGACTAGTTGTCTGGGCCATCTCCACGGGCGATTTGCTCATAGAATGAGAGACCGCCGAGGAAGCTGTCCATCTATTGGTCTAACACCACCCGAACTTTTCATTCGCAACCCAATCCACAGCCTCAGTCGACTCCTCCTCTCCATACCACATGAGCGAAGCAATGCTGTCCTTCTCTCTGTCGATCAGCTCATACTCCAGTCCGCTCTTTGCCGCCGCACTCTTCAACAACGGCGAAGGATTCCACATTTGAATATCGAAAGATAGCCACTGCCTCGCTTCTTGCTGCGCCAACAGGATGATCTCCTTAAACCCTTCCGCCACATACCCCTCGGTGGCGTTGTCCTCGTCCTCGACTACGACTCTGAGGATATGGAACGTGTTCCCTTCCTTCTTTTCCAGCCCACCATAGTAGCCCCGTGTCCAAACCGCCCAAATCCTCTTTCCAGGCTCACCAAATGATGCGCCTCTGATTGTGGGCGTCTTGCCGAAGATATGCTTGGTCATAAAGTCCTCCCGCATCATATGCCAGAGGAACTGGTCTAGCTCAGGCATCAGCGCGGCGCACACCTTCTTGCCATTGGTCGGCAGGAGCTTAGCCCGATGCTCCATCGTTGTCCGGAGGGTTCGCTCGTCCACATTACAGAGCACGGCTAGGTCGTGGTATCCAAGCAACTTCACATTGGCGGCTGGGGTGTGTCTCGGTGCGTCAGCTTCGGCGGGTTTGAAGCACAAGTGCGAGCTTTCAAAGGCTGCCCAGCCGTTTTTGGCGTAGAAAGTCTTGCCAATATCCGAGTAGAGAACTGAAAATAAAGAACGGGTGATGACTGTATCCTCGTCGCCGTCTTTCGGTTCTTTGCGTCCCTCTGACCATTCCTTTAGCTTGGGGCCCAAGTCAGCCATCATCCTGGAGGCGTAGCCCTTGCCCCGGTACGTCGGGTTTGTGAAAACAGAGGCAATTCCATGGGCGATGCCCTCTTGCAGTACGACTTGTCCATCGGGACCCTTCCGGCTAGCAATGGCACGTTTGCGGAGCGATTCGCAGCTTGCGTAGATGGGTCTTTTATCTGGCGTTCCATTTCGGTCTGTGAGGATCCAGTGTGTGACACCGCCATTCTTCGCAAGAGGCACTGTCATGAGGAATTGTTCACGGTTCAGGTAGTTCTCCAGCGTTAGGGCAGGGCCCCACATGGGGTGGTGCAGAGCCCATACATGTTGAAGCTCTGCTTTTGTCGACTCTGCCAGGACTAGGTCTGGCGAGTCTGCTGGTGGAAGATGCAGTGTGGAGCCCATATCGTAAAGAACAACGAGGCACTGGCTGAACAACAGTAGCAAGTCGAGGTGCTGACGTGGTAGGCCGAAGCTTTAATCGGAGGTGTCAAGGCCTGGGGACCCCGATGTTGTCATATATACTTGGACTTTGTTCCCTCCCAAAAAGGTATCCACCACCGCCCATTCCGTAAAGCGGCCGACCTCTTTTAATAAGAGAACTGATACGTGCTGCTGAAAAGTAGTTTGACCGCGAGTCTATCCCTGTAAATTGCCTTGACACTTTTATGATAGCGCCTGCCGGCCGTATCCGGGCGTTCCTCCCGCTCGACTCTCGTCTTACAACATGGCTTGGGTCGGCATGACTAGTTCATCCTGCCTTGGGTACAAGGCGGTCACGTTCCTTCAGCACCTGGACAAGAACCAGGTAGGCTTGGATTCACCCGAAGATCACGATGGTGTTCTCATAGAGTTTCTGAAACGTAAATTTACGTCAAAGCCTCGTCCCATTAGGCACATTGGCTTGGCTTCCCCGGGCTGAGAATAAATGCATGAGCCGGGCCCGTCACGGAAGTGTGCACTGTGCCGATGCTTTCCGGCTGGGTTTGTCCACAAGCTTTCGGGGCAGCCCCTGACACCGGGTCCTAAGAGGGCAGGTCAACAGGGCCTGCTCAAGGGGGCCCACGGATAACTACTTGTAGATAGCCAGATATGCAGCGTTGCCAGCTATTTCATTCTCCCTGCGTCAGATCGGTGAGGGTTACCTAAGTAGCCTAGCCAAGCTGGGTTCGATAGTAAAGTAGTGTATTTGAACGCAACGTAGACCTGGAGTATTACAAAAAGACCATTTCCGAATGCAACAAACATCAGTGACATGAAGAATCTGGCGACGGAGACTGACACGTTCTTTTCTATCATGGTCTATGACAATCCCTCCTGTCGTGACATACACTTCAAAGCCCATGCCCATGGAAGGATGAACCTAGTGACCGTGTCCATCGTCCTCTTCTCCCCGCTGCTCAGGGTCGAGCAGGATCGTACAGTCGATTCTCATAATGGAAATGCAGGCCTCAACAGCACTCTTCAGCTGCCGTACCTTACTCATAGTCGGCTCGAGCACGCCCGCCTTGATCTCATCCACAACCTTGCCCTTCATTAGATCCAGTCCGTAGTTTCTGTATCCCTTCTTCTTTGCCACCGTCTTCTCGTCCTCACTGGCATCGCCCTCAGCAATGCGTTGCGACAGGGCGTGCCTTGACCGCAGCTGAGCGACCAACTCTGAGGCGTCCTTCGCCGCGTTGACGGCAAGGGTCTTTGGGATGACCAAGAGGGACTGGGCAAACTCGCCAATGGCCAGCTGTTCACGCGACCCGACTGTTCCCGCAAACTCCTCCAGGTAGATGTGTAGTGCAGTCTCGACTGCACCGCCACCAGGTACAATGCTTCCGCTCTCCAGGGTGCGCTTGACAGCCATCAAAGAATCGTGGATCGACCGCTCCATCTCATCAAGAGTAAATTCGTGGGGTCCGCGCAGGATTAATGATGCACACGAGTGAGTCTTCGTACCCTTGACCAGGATACACTCATCGTCGGAGATACGTTCCTGGACAACCTCCTCCGCGTGACCAAGGTATGATGCGTCGAAGCGTTCATCACCGTTAAGATCAGACAGTGTGCTCAGCATGGTAGCACCGGTTGCATGTGCTATCCGCCGCAGGTCCTCCTTCTTGCATCTCCGGACAGCCATGGCACCTTTCTCGATAAATAGTTTCAAACAGAGGTCGTCGATACCCTTGGTTGTAAGAATAACGTTGGCTCCCGCCTTCAGGATCATCTCCACCCGCTCAATAACCATGCCAGCTTCCCTGGCGCGGATCTGCTCGAGCTGTTGAGGGTCGTCCACGGTAATTTGCACACCAAGCTTCATGCGCTCTTTCTGCAGGTTCATGTCCAATACAGCAATCTTGGCGTCTCGTACGTTCGTCGTCATAGCCTGGGAAGCCACGGTGCAGTTCAGCGCGTAACCCTTGACCAACACCGACTCCGTGGCTGCCTTGCCGTGAGCCTTGAGGATGTTGACAGCCTTTACCGGATACTTCGTCTCATTCCTGTTGTTTGTTGACTTGACTGCCTGAATAGCATCTACGACCATGTTGGCAAAGAAATCGGAATCGGCGCCAATGATCTTGGAGGACATGGAAGTCTTGGCGATGCTGATGAGAGAGTCGCGTCCGAGCTGGTCGACCTTGACCGCAACATTCTCGTTCATGTACTTGACAGCCTCTCGCATAGCCAGACGGTAGCCCGTAATGATGGTGGTCGGGTGGATCTTGTTCTTCATCAACTCGTTGGCCCTCCGCAGAAGCTCGGCGGCGATGAGTACGACCGATGTCGTGCCGTCGCCAACCTCCTTATCTTGCTGTTGTGCCAGGTCTACCAAGATCTTGCCTGCTGGATGGTCGACATCGAGTAAGCTGAGGATGGTCGCACCGTCGTTGGTCACCGTCACGTCGCCTATGTCGTCAACCATCATCTTGTCGAGGCCGCTGGGGCCAAAGGAGCTCCTGACTACATTTGCGATGGCTTGTGTGGCCGTGACTAGAATCTAGCGTTAGACGTGCTCTCGAGTATCGTGCGGGCATCGCGTGAGAAACTGACCATTTTGATCTCGAATGTCCTGTGTCAGGCGTTAGTTGTTGAGCTATCCAAGTGGTGGATCTGGAAAGAAAGGAGACAATTTGCAACGTACCTGTCCAGAGATTTTCTGGCCGCCGAGGAACAGCGTGCCCTCGCGTGGCTGCTCAAACATAGAAGCCATGCTGAGAAAGTGCGCGTGCCTTTACAAACTGGAAACACGTGTTGGAAGGAAGTTTGGCGAAGTTGACACGGTTTCTGGCGAACACGAGTTCGGAGGTGTGTGGAGAGTGGAATAGCTGTCGGAGGAGCTATGCGGTGGTCGACCGCGCAGGCAACTTTTCATCTGCAGGGGTTGGCGCGCGGTAAGGAAGGCACGGTCCCCACATGCAGCTGCCCCGCGGCGGTGGTAGCAGATAGTCGACCCCACCATGCCAAAATTCCAGAAGCCGCATATCAAATGAACTTCACCGTGTGAGAGCTTTAGACGTCCTTTGCTGTGTGACTCAATTTTCTCAACATCACCTCGATTCAACCTCACAAATTATCCCTGTACTAGATTTGAGGGAGACTCCAGATCAATACGACATTCAAAATGGCTGATCAGGCCCCGGCAGAGCCCTCTAAGAACGCCTTGAAGAAGGCTGAGAAGCAGAAGAAGATGGCGGCTGAGAAAGCTGCAAAGGCAAGCAAACAAACGACTGTCGCCGTCGGTCAGGGCAAGAAGACCGAAGATGTGTTCGGTATCGTCGCCAAAAAGGACGAGGACTTCCCATCCTGGTATCAGGAGGTTGTGCTCAAAGCTGAGATG
Organism: Gnomoniopsis smithogilvyi; assembly: GCA_027946515.1. NCBI lineage: Eukaryota > Fungi > Ascomycota > Sordariomycetes > Diaporthales > Gnomoniaceae > Gnomoniopsis > Gnomoniopsis smithogilvyi. The sequence continues at coordinate 4,974,082 of JAPEVB010000004.1, read as the reverse complement.
ATCGAGTACTACAATGAAGTGAGTCACGAGACCTTCAGCCTTCGTGCGTTTGGCTTGATTTCAACACTGACCAAGTTCACCAGATCTCGGGCTTCTTCATCATGCGCCCGGCTAGCATGTATATCTGGAATGTGATCCGAAAGTGGTTTCAGCAGAGGATCGAGGATATGGGAGTTGAGGAGACCAGTTTCCCCATGTTCCTCTCGTCAAAATCCCTGGAGAAAGAGAAGGGTACGAAAACCTGACTTTAGCCCTCCGCCTTGCACCATTTTGTACTGACCCTCTCCAAGACCACGTTGAGGGTTTCGCTCCCGAGCTCGCATGGGTCACCAAGGCGTAAGTTACGATCTGACCCGCCCTTCTTTTCGGTCAATATACTAATGCTTATACAGGGGTGACAAGGATCTTGAGGTCAGAACAACATCGTGATTGGAGCTATCATGTTTTGCGATCAACTGACCTGTGACTAGGTTCCTGTTGCTGTCCGTCCTACCTCCGAAGCTGTCATGTACCCTTACTACTCCAAGTGGATTCGCAGTCACCGTGATCTTCCTTTCCGCCTGAATCAATGGAATTCTGTGGTCCGATGGGAGGCTAAGCAGACCACCCCTTTCCTTCGTGCAAGAGAGTTCATGTGGCAAGAGGGCCACACGGCACACTTGACCGAGGAGCTGGCTGGCAAGGAGGTCCTGGAGATTCTCGAGCTATATGCTGGTGTATATGAGCAGCTGCTTGCGGTCCCGGTCGTGCGCGGCAAGAAGACCGAAAATGAGAAGTTTGCTGGAGGCTACTACACAACGACTGTCGAGGGGTACATTCCATCCAATGGTCGTGGAATTCAGGGCGCGACGTCTCATTGCTTGGGCCAAAACTTCAGCAAGATGCAAGTGAAAGAATCTTCCACTTTATGGGTGTCCAAAAGCTGACGCAGCACAGGTTTGACATCACGGTTGAGGACCCTATTGAGAAGGGCAAGCATATTCACGTTTGGCAAAACTCATGGGGTCTATCGACTCGCGTCATTGGTGTCATGGTCATGATTCACAGTGACGATAAGGGTCTCGTCCTTCCTCCTCGGATCGCGAAGATTCAAGTCATTGTCATTCCTCTCGGTATCACCGCAAAGACTACCGAAGAGGTCAAGCAAAAGCACGCAGAGAAGCTGGACCAGGTCGCTGCTGATCTCAAGAAAGCTGGAGTTCGCTGCGACGTGGACACTCGAGATACTTACACTCCACCGTGGAAGTTCAACGACTGGGAGCTCAAGGGTGTTCCACTACGCATCGAGTTTGGGTAAGTGCAGAAGAACATTCACGAAACATAGACACCGCCTCCCATGAAACTGACATAATGTGCGCAGACCTAAGGATATGGAGAAGGACGTTGTCAGCTACGCGCGTCGTGACACCGGAGAGAAGGGCACAATCCCCATCGCGGAGCTGGCAACCAAGATTCCAGAGCTACTCGAGACCATTCAGGCAGACTTGTACAGCAAGGCTGACACCGCCTACAAGACCCACCGTGTCCAGATCACCGAGTGGGAGAAGGTTGTTCCCGCCCTTGATGACAAGAACGTCGTGCTCATCCCCTTTTGCCTCGAGCCTGCCTGTGAGGAGAAGATCAAGGATACGACGAAGAGTCAGGATGAGAACGGCATCGAGCGCATGGGCATGAAGAGTCTATGCATTCCCTTTGAGCAGCCAGAGGGTCTGGTCAAGGGCGAGACCAAGTGTCTCAACCCGACTTGCAGCAAGCTGGCCGAGGAATGGGTCATGTTCGGCAGGAGCTACTAGTTGATTGATGCTGAAGTTAGGTGGGCGAATCTATCGAAATTCTCTGATCGAGACATCAAGCATGGTCTCCGTTACATTTCGACATGTGTGGGGTGCGAGGACACCAAAAGAAGCGCGTCTAGCTAGCTGAAATAAATACCACTTGCAGCAATCACAGGCCTGGCTTCATTCAGGTCTGCCTTCTGCCTTGTGCCTAGTGCCTGTTCGACCGGCTACAATAAATGCGCGAAGATGCGATTATGCGGCGACAGAACAGTATTCCCAACAGGCGACGCCTTGGCCTTGAGCTCTTTTTCTCGAATTGCGTTTGTCACGCTTGCTTAGACGCTTAGTCTTTCTGCTAGTGCATTGGTTATGGGCTTTCCACTCCCACACCCTTTTGCCGTTCATTCTTTCTGTGCGTCCTTTCATGTCGACCAAGGCCGCAGAGATCGTCTCGTTACCGATTCGTCTGCGCTTGCTAAACTTGAGCATCGCCTCATACCCTGTTGGCCTTCACTCCCTCTGGGCTGAACGAAGCTCGCTCTCCAAGTGCATAAAGCCCTTGATGCTCCCATCAGCATTGCGAACAGGCTCACATACATGGTGGTCATGACCCACGCAACCCGTCTCGCCCCCGTCCTCCAGTGACCTTACTTTCAACCACCACCAAACTTCCGATACCGATGTACCCATGATTGTCAGATTCGCAGGCATGCTCACTTTCTCAAAGTCTACTGTCATGTTACCCGTGACATTGTAGAATCTCCTCGGCGTCAGACTGGCGTTCGCAAAACGATGCTGTATGGAAACCTCAAAAGTATCCACGGAGTTGAATGGCATAGCCCACACAGCCTCGTCTGCCAAGCGATCCATATTATTTGAGCTGCATTGCTGCCAGTATATCTCATCACCGTTGATGTTGCAGGTGGCGTCAATTGCTGGCTCGGAGGTTGTGGCTGGGCTAGACATGTTGAAGGTGAGAATACAGCCACCTGGCGAGCAGCCGGCATCAAAGTTGGTGATTGTCCATTCTGGGAAGACAAAGTTGTCGAGGCTGCCTGGATCGGAGGCCTGGCGGATGTGTCTGAAAGGTAAACCTGCGGATGCGCTGAGGAAACAGCACAAGGTGAGGAGTAGGCTTTTCATTATGAGGAATAGACAGCTGTGTCTTTGTATGTGATGGTACAACTGAAGGTATAGTAAGCGAAATACATTCCAGTGGGCTCTTTCGAATCTAAAAGGCTTGCGCTCTTGATATTGTTTTGTTGCTGGGTGTTCAGCCTTGAAGACAAGTGCAATGCCACTGACGGAGTCGTGTGACTGAGATCTCAAATGCTTGTGTATCGTAATCAAATGAGAGTCCGCGGCTTGTTTATATGTATGACAGTGATGAGGAGGTGCCAGTACAAGTTCAATTTCCAAAGTGGTTCAAATTTCCAAAGTGGTTCCCTTTGTTCTCCCGGAAGTCTTGTAGACCCAACAAGGGAAGGAGCGTCATATCCCTCTCGCGGAGCAAGTCGCTGTTGCCACCAGTCCAGCTTCACACATACTGACCTAGTCACGATTCTATCGTGTGAGTCGATCATTTGAATTGCACCACCTTCGACATCGAAGAGACAGAGGTTCACGGTCTGGGAATACTGCTCGGACAAGCGAGGCATCTTGGAGGAGCACTCGAGTCCGTAAACAAGGGCAGAGATAATGCCTCCCGTATCCTGATACATGGGACATCGTCTGTCTCTAATACTAATGACTGCTTTCAATTAGGCACCCACATGATCACCAATCACCACATTGCATATAGCCCAGCTATTCCTCCTTGGTAAACCACTTCAGACCAATCTCTTCGACAGCCGTCATCCTGAGTGTGAACTGGACCTCAGGCTTGTCAGCAGTCTCACGAACCCTGGCCCTCGCCTGCTCAGTCGACTCGCCTTCCTTCTCGACTATACAAACCCTGGCACCATCACGAAACATGCCCAAAATAGCCCTCGTGAACTCTACCTGAGAGAACTTCTTGCCTGGGCACACACGCGGACCTCCCGTCCAGGGGAGGAATGTTCCAGGCGCGGGCGCAATGAGAGACTCTGACTGATAGTCATATGAACCATGGCCAGAGTCAGCTCTCTTCTGCTTACTCACATCCTTTTGTGAAGGACTTGGGATCCACCGGTCCGGGCGAAAATTCAATGGGTCCGGGCCCCAACTGTTTGGGTCGTGATGCAATGCTGCGAGGTCAAGCTTGATATCCGTGTGTGGGGGTATGGCGAACTGCTTCCCATCGATGGTGACGTTTTGCCATGATGCGGCTGTGTATCGAGGAGAGACTGGCACTGGCCCATACATCCGCAGTGTCTCGTACTGTGAGATATTTGTTAGCCGTCATTGATGCGCGATTGAAGGAACACTGTCTCGCGCAGCACAATAGCAAGAACCACGCTTTGGACCAAACTTTCCAACGTACCATCAGTGCCAGACATCTATGAAGCTTGGGGAATACAACGTTGTACTTGAGCCCCGTCTGATCCTCCCTGACGATCGTGTCGATTTCCTCGGCGATCCACTCTTGCCACTTTGGCTCGCAGGCCAGAAGCGTGACAGCAAAGTTCAGGGCGCCTGCTGTGGTATCATGACCTGCGAGGTTGTAGACAAACAGATTACCCAAGATCTCGTCGTCGGTCATGACCGGTCCAGACTTGGACCCCCGTCCGGCCTTGGCAGATGCGGATTCGTCCAGCAAGCCACTATCCGAATTTCTGACGAGAACACTCATTAGGCTCTCCTTCGCACCCGTCGCCACAATCCCAGCGCGGATTTCTTCGCGCTCTTTTTGAAGCTTCTCTCGCATGTACAAGACGTACTCCTCCCGCGCCGTGCCCATGGCCTTGATCTTGCCCCACATGGCCCACGTAGGCCAGCCAGCTGTTCGAGCAACGGTGTACATAACCAGCGAGACGATATCCTCCAGCATATAGACCAATGATTCACGGTAGCTCATCGTATGGCCGGCCTTCTTGTCCGCTTCGGAGACCCCTGACAGCTGCGCCTCTGCGTCGTCAAAGTCGAAGTCTTGCCCAAAGCCTGCGGCCGACAGTACGTTGAAGGCGATCTGCGTGGTGTCGTCCTGGGTGGACCTCACGCCCCTGGGCTCTTTGCGAGACACCTGGAACCACTTCTTCCTTGCGCCCTCGGCCTGGCGTGCAGCTTCATCCCACACCGTCTCGCTCACACGCTCGTTGAACGGCGGGATCGTAGTCTTCCTATGACGCTCCCAAACTTTCCCGTTCGTAGTGACTACGTTCGGTCCAAATATCTCCAACACCTCATATTGCGTCGAGTTCTTCTGGAACTCCACCCTGCACCGTTTGTAGACATCCTCTGCGACCACTGGATCTGCGACATAGAGCTCTTTTTCGCGATTACTTACAATCCAATACGCCTTGGAGTTGAACTTTTGATAAGGTGTGTACTTTGATTGTTGGGTAAAATTGTCCACCCGGTGGATCCAATCCCAAGAGGCGAAAATGCGCTTGAGCAGTGGTTTGCCGAATAACCAAATCGGAGAGGTAACGGTGACGGGATTCACCAAGACGGGGAGGCCGGTCTTCCGCGCGGCAAGATAGTTCCAGGCCAGGTTGAAGAGCCGGCGGACGAGATAGAGTAGGGGGACGAGAAAGAGGATCGTGGTGAAGTTTGCGGTAGCCATGGTGAGCCTGTACACGAACAGGAAAGGATTGTCGCGTCGAGAACGACAGGAGGGACGATTCTCGGTGCAAAAGGCAATAATGCAGTTTTGGAGACTAAGAAATGTAACGCTCACATCCAACAACTACATGGGGTGAAGCCCATTTCACACGTGGCGTGGTAGGGCCCGCGTATCAGAAGCAGAATGATTGTCAGTCAGGAAGCTCGCCTACAGAGGCGAGAAATATGACGATTAGCTCTAGAACTTGACAAGTCGTTGCCGTCTGCAAGGTCAAACGGTTTGATGATTAATGGGATTGGTGCCCGCCAGTGCAACATGGATATCCGTGTTGAGTTGCGAGGGTGATCTACAAAATGAATTAGGTAGGTAGGTACCTAAGCTAGGTGCTCGGGCTGCAGTCTTCATTCAGCGGTAATGCAACAACGCGCGAGAATTCTAACTGCAGTGTTTCAAATGACAGGACCCCCTCTTGACCCAACAACCCAACTTCCGTGCTGCGCACTCAAATACAAACTCGGACTCGTCACTGCACCATTTTTGCACCTCCATGTCAAAAGTTGTCTCGAACAATTTCCACTACGGCGTTCTGACTGATAGGTTGATGTTAGAGAAGAATATAAGCAAAAATGGCTAGGTCGCACCCGATAGTCTCTGGTCGGAGTCCTCGGGTGGACAGCAAATAGTAGAGGCAAGCCTTATGGTTTCGATAGTGTCTTATTCTCTATGCTCGATCTCTATTTGGACCTTGCTAGAGACGCTGTACACCACCTATCCGCGCTCGGTCATTCGTGATCTCCCACTTCATCCATTGACTGGGGAGATTGCTAGACCAGCCGCTCTCGCCCGTCACTAATCGAGGCCGTCGGGTTGACGCCAGAGCTGATTCCTCTATTGTAAACCCTTGCCATATAGCCCCGATGCTAGCCAGACGGTGATGGGCTGTAGCTGCCATCATGTCATCAACATCTTCGAATTATGTCGGGCTCCTCCAAAATCTCTCCCAATTAGCTATCTAGGTCGGAGCAGAATTTGCTAGCCCTTTATGAGTTCGCACACGACCCTTGCCCCAAGCCGATGAGTGTCGAGACGAATTTTCTTAGATGAGAATGTCCTCTGCGTACGGTGCCATGCCACACTTGACTAATCAGTTACGAACCTCAACCTCGACAAACGACCTAGCCGTCGAAGTGGAACCTCGTACCCTCCATCAATCCCAAGCCGTCCCTGGGAGCGATATACCGGCGCCGATACGTGTTGGTGAAGTCTTGAAGCAAGACTCTGACCTGCCTCAGGCCGCTCGCGTCATCTACGGAAAGTCTCTCCTTGATCTTCGTGATGAGACGCGAGGACTCGACAGGTGTGACGGTGCCTCCAGGTGCTAAGGTCAGTGTAGTCTCCACCCACACCGTCGTCTGCTCTGGAAACAATTCAAACATCTCGAGAAGGACCCCACTGCCGTCAGCGAAGCAGTCCCGAGGGAAGGTCATCATCATGCCTGCCAAAATTGCCTTAACCAGCGGCTCGCCTTCCGAAAGCAGAAGCTGCTTCACAGTAGCCTGGACCTGCTGAGTTGCTGCACCAAGATGCACATTCGAAGCCGCCGGGTTACTTCCGCCATAACTCAAAAGATCCCGCATGAAATGAAGGGTGGCTGACAGGGGATCGCGCTGCTCCAACGAGCTCAGCGAAGAGATAGCGGCCTTGAGAATCGGGGTCAGAAGCGGCGACAAGATGAGCTTTTGTGGATAGTAGAGCAGTGCATCTGTCAAAAGACGGAAGAAGTCTTCAACGATATCCGGGAGCTGATTTGCAGGAATGTCGCTCATAAAACGGAGGACATTGGTAGCCTGATTTTCGAAGAATTGGTAAATGCTCTCAGGAATGCTCGCGTCGACATGCTCGCGATCTTCGGAGAATTCTCTCAGGATCGATCCGGACGCCCAAAGGAAAGCACCCTGTTTTGACGCAGCAAAACCTTCAGCAAGTTTGTTGGCTAATTGCGGTAGTAGAGGTGTCACGCCACTCCGGTACGAAATGACCATGTGGCGCCAGCATCTGCATATCCGTTCACAGATGGGTGGGAAGCCGAGAAAGTTGTCCAAGACAGTGGCTAGCACGGGGAACACTTCTTGCCAGTACTTGACGGCCGGATCCTCCTCCCCGTATGGGACGGAAGGGATGACATTTTGCACAAAGAGCGTTAGAAGTTGTATATGATCTAGAGGATGTCAGAAGAGTTGTAATGTCGGGGGGGGGGGGGAGGTGTTATTTGTATATGCAGACTTACCAGCCAGAGCCAATTTGCCCTTGTCTGTTTCATCATTCTTGGCGTCATTGGCCTTTGCCATCAATCGGTTGACAAGCGGGTCGCAGTACAGCTTCAAAAGCTTGTAGATGTCCTCAGATTTTTGCACACCGACCACGCTTGCAACTCCTTCGGTAATCTCCTCCTGACTGACGCCCGGGAGCTTATCAAGGACCTGATCGTAGAATGACTGCATCTGGATCACCTGGTTGCTCAATAAACTCTTGCAATCAGTGCAGAAATATTTGATCGCCACGGCAGCAGCCCTGATAATCTCCTTGGAGTCTGCTTGGAATGACGTGACAATATAGTTGAACTGTGGCTCCAGGAACTCAGGGTGCTCCGCCGTCCACTCTGTGTAACGTCCAAAGACCATGATAGTCGCAAAGCGCAACTTCTCATGGTTTGGCATCTGCACGAGCAATGGCATAAGCTGAGGTAGGACTGTGGTCTCATCCTTCTCAACCATGCGGCCTAAAGCGCGCATGCCAAAGACTGGGGCCTCGAGCTCCTGCCAGTGAGGAACAGTTGTCGCTGTTACTTGGCTTGCGTAGGACGCCATCCAGACCTGAATGGCCTCAAGTATTTTGGTCAAAGTATCGGAAATGCCCAGGACCTCACAGCAGTCCTTTAGTGTGTCGCCCATCTGGTGTCGGAACTCGCGGAACTTTTCTTCCTGCTCGCGGTCACCGTCGAACAAGTCAAGCTCATTTCCGCTCTCAGATTCGGGATACCGTAGATGCTGGAGGATGACATCTACCAACTTGGCGAAGATATCATAGAATTGCATTCGGGCCTCGACATACTTCTCCAGTACCACGTACTGCTTCAAATCGTACCAGAAGTGGAATGTGCAGTCGATGACATCCCTGTCCTTGTCTCTTGCGCAGCACTCCAAGATGATCTCGATGAGAGTCCGGAAGTGTGCAGGCTCGCGAGCAGCGACGACCGCCCAAGACTCTCCAGCATCCGCAAAGAGACGAGTCATTGCCTTGAACGCTTCGACATCTTCGTCATCGGCGGCCTTTTGCATTCGTGGCCTCAGTTCGATTATACGAGGCAGGAGGATTTGAATGGTCTCGACATTATCGTCAACGTCTCTTGTCTCACGACATATAGCCCCAAGACAGTCTGCGGCAGCTTCCAAGCATTCATCACTTGCCAAGGCGTTGATGACCACGTTGAGGAGAGCTGAATTGACGATGGCCGAAATGGGCACTTCACGAAGCCACGAGGTGATACACTCCATCAGTTGAGGGTTGTGAGCGGCCGCCTCTGTTGTCTATTAGCGATGGACTCGGGACAACAAATTGGGGTCGCTTACCTGAAGATTGGGCATAGTTGATGAGAATGTTGACAACTTGCTCCGCGTTGTCGGCCAAGAGCTCGGTGGTCCTCTCCGTAAGCTCGTCTTCCTATCATTCCAGCTGTATTAGATTGTGATCTGTCCCTCAGGCTACTTTAATGAGATCGTCGGAACGGGTGGTGAAAGGATAAGCTCGTCGACTGGCGATCCACGTACAGAGAGATTTATTTTTCGGCCTTCGGTCACCTCTTCCGGGAGCACTCTGAGGAAGTCCAGAATGGCTGCGTGGCTCTGCACTTCGCCCCCCAAAGCTGAGACAACGGTGGGCAAAACATCTTTCCATGTCCTCATCTGTATTGCCAAAATGGCCAGACACACACAGAGCTGTACCCGGACTGGCCTTGGTCCCGCCGCGTACTTCTTGAGGAGCAACAGTAGCTGATCACGGAGCGTAGGTAAGTCGCCTTCGGGAACTTGGGTGGCGAGGTCGTATGTTATCTGCGTGCGAATATGTTAGCCGAGCTCTGATCCCCGGCCATGGGGATTTGTCATAAATCATGTACCTTTCCCTTCAACGTTGTTGCAGCAAATAGTGTAGCTTCGGCTTCGGCACTCGACTGGAGGATTGTGAGAGTCGTAGTCCATGCACCTTGCTGTCATAGTGTTTAGCATTGCGCGACACTTTGTTCACCGCGACACACCAGCCTTACCGATTTTTGGAACTTTCCAAGGTAGTCCATCGCAGCTTTCTTCTTGCCAGCATCCCCGCCGCGCATGGTCGCCATGGCCGCCAGAACCGTTTCTGGAGCGAACGACTCGGGGGAGCCATTCGTTGCCATGATGATGTGCTGCAACTATGGCACTCGGATGTTTGAAAGTTGGATCGAGAGCTGAAGGGGAGGAGATCGGACGTGCAGGTTCGAGCAGCCACGCAGCTTCTGGGCAAGAGCGGCGCGATGGCAGTGGCGGATGCGTGGTCTCGCTTCAGGAAAACAAAGAATGTGTCCAGACGAGTCGAAATGTATGAGCCTATTGCGGTAGGAAAGGACGAGCACACGTCACAGCGCTCTGGATCAAACAACGTCAAATTCTTGGGGTGATTGTGAAGATTGCAACTTGCTACGGTACCCCTCCAAAACAACGTCAATTCAGTCCACGGCTTTGCCTTACAGGCGGCAGGCCAGCCCGGGTTGGGCCGTGGAAATAAGTGGAGACCCCTGGCCTTGCTGTGCCAAACAATTCTAGTGGCATCTGGACCGGCAGGCAACTCAACCTGGGTCGCGACTACAGTGCGCGACGAGAGCACTTGAGCTTCAACTTTCTGCGCGCTACGGGACCCCGACTACCGACGCGAATCGCAATCCCACGAAAGCCTTCATCCGATTTTCTGCCGAATTCGACTTGCCTCAATCTCCATTCGACGAGTCCGCCGACAGCAAGTCCAACCAGAGACATCATGACTGGACGTGGAGGCGGTGGTGGGCGCAGAGTTCTGCTCCCTCCGATCAACTTCATTTTCAAGTTGCTTCAGACCCATTCAACTGTCCAGATCTGGCTCTACGAGCAGGTATGTTGTGTCCAAGAGCTGAAAAACTGTACAGCGTTGCTAACATACTGGCTTGGCAGCTTGGGATCCGGATAGAGGGAAAGATTCGAGGTTTTGATGAGTTCATGAACTTAGTGGTTAGTACTACACCAAGCTACATTAAAGTTCTAAGCTGATAAAGAGCGTAGATCGACGATGCGGTCGAGGTACGACAGATCACAAAGACCAACGACAAGGAGACTAGGAAGAATCTGGGTCAAATTCTGCTTAAGGGTGACAATGTCTCCTTGATCCAGAGCTTGTCAGGATAAGAATACGCGAAAAGGAGGCGCAAAACATACGACACTTCACGACCAACCCCTGAAATGATCATGTCAGAGCGAGTCACTACATTGTCACATTGCAAAAGGCATGTGTAGTCGGGTTTGAAGGCCAGGGGGGGAGGAGAATTCCAAGATGGGAGACATCAGTCTATTTGATTCGGTACGACGGTTGTTCCATCTCCCAGGATCAAGCCATGGAGAGGCTGATCATAAGGTCCGACAGGGACCCCTTCAGTGGCAGAAGATAGGAACTGCTCCTTCAGGCCCAAGCCGTAGAGCAATACAGAAGGTCCCTTTACTTGCAACTGCTCCAACTTTTCGGCATACCGCTCGAGGAAGAGATCATAGAAACCTCTGCCGTGCCCGAGTCGTCTAACCTCAGTGGAGTTGGGAGCGATGTCAAAAGCAACGCCCGGCATGAGGATCAGATCTAGAGTTGCTTGGTCCAGATGTTGCGCTTCCGGTTCACCAAGTATCCTCTGTCTTTGGTGGACGGTTGCTGGATCTATGCTTGGAATGCCCCATTTGTCTCTCTTTAGAGACTCATAATCGTGAACATCGTTCAGTCGCACCATGTCCATTACGCGCGCTGGCATTTCAGTGTTTGATGTCAAGGGTGACTTGTGGAGGTACGGCACAAAGACCTGTTTGCCCGAGGCCAAGGCATGTCGGACAATGTCATCTGTCTGAACCTCTGCAGAAGGCATTGAAAGAAATACGCTGACGCGTTTCGCGTCCACGTACGGCTTGAACGTCAACAGCTTGCTGTGTATTATGAGACCTGTGTCGTTTGCTCAGCCCTTGAGCCGCATCAATTGATCCCTTTCGTAAACGTACTCTGCGCCTTTATGGCATCTTGCGGGAGGCCAGCCAGCCTCTGCTTCATTGCCGACCGCAGCTGTTGTTTCGCGGTAAACAATGCGGCATTCATGTCTTGACTCCCGCTGCTCATTTGCGTAACGTAATAGGGTGTCTGTGAGACAAGAAGATGATGCAACAAGGTGGTGAGTGATAGGGTGTGGGCTCGAGATTGCCAAGTCGCCGAAACCGCAGCACGATGAGGCTAAGAATTGAGCAGGCTGCAGACGGGGCTTTCACACGCAAATTTCGACGGTAGGGCTGACACTGACTTGGTTGCCGCGCTTTGCATTCCCTGCAATCAAGTTGGCTGTGGGTATCCCGTGGCTGGGAGCTAGACTTGTTTACTTGTACTTTCCGCCAGGACCAGGCGCCTCGGAAGCTAAAAATCGGAAAGCGTTTGATTCACACCAAGTGGATTGACGCCCCGATTGAATTGAAAGTTTTCATCTATCGCTTCGGCAGTTGCCCTCGTCGAGCTAAAGTGGGCGTGGAACAGTGTCAAGGTTCAAAGATTGCCACACCATTAGTCGCAGACACGCTTTGCCGACGACGCCTCGAGGTTGGAACAGATCTGGCAACGATAGATTGGCTCCCGAGCAGCGATGAGAAACAACGCCGACAACAGTGGTAAAGGGTTTGGACGATCTGCAGATTTTCGGCCGAGGGCCCCACGCGGGCGGACAGCCTGAAGGCTTAAGGTTTGATCTTATCAGATCATCAGCAAATCCCCAAGAAATCACCAACCATTCGGTGACCTGTGCTTGATGCAACATGACGAGCACGTCGAGAGCATTGCATAGGGATCCCTGCCACGGTTGATGCGGTGGTCCATTTGAGTCCGACCTCCCACGTCACAAGTGCTCCCGACAACTCGGAATTTACGAAAGGCCATTTTCACAGTCTCGACTTTAGCGCAATAAGTTCGCTAGGTACGCCCCAGCATAACAATCGCATCCCATCCTCACACGTCAGTTGTACCGGCAGTGGTAGCGTTCAAGTGGTCAAGGATCTACCCAAGCTATCTGTTCCTCCCTTACTTCATCGCCGGCTTCGCTCGGGTCGCAGCGAATCCACGCCCCTTCTGCCTCTGCTCACCCGCCTCCACATCTTCACACTAAACAACCATTGCTTCTTCTTACCTACTGCTCTTGATCACGCAACGGGCAGGCAAAATCGGCACGGCCCTAGCAAGATTTTACCTAGTCAGCCGTTAGACACAGTCCTAAGCCCTTACGAATAGGCGGAGCCACTGTCAGCCTAAGGTCCAGCCGCTAGCCTCGTATGGAAGGCTGCACACCACCAGAGACTGGAGGCCCCATTGTCATAGGTCACCTGTAATCTCGCGCTCTTCCTTTGACCCTGCTTACTGCAGTGATTCACACCTGAGTCCCGTTTTCCCCACGCACACGCGCGGTATTTTTACGTTTTGTCTTGACCCTTGGACGTGGGTTGCAGGCTAAACGGGCTATCCGCCTCGGCACACTGGCAGAGTCTCCTTTTGTCTGCGTGCAGACTCGCAGACACGAGCCACCTGACCCCAGGCACCAGTCATTATTACCACACGCCTGTTTTTGTCTGCGCATTAGCTGCGGGAGCATGCGAGTTCCAAGCACATTCAAGCAGATCATCAGATCAGATTAGATTATCGATTCCTACCCTGTTCCTGGCCTTCGCCTGCCTATGAAGCCGATTCAAAGCGCCAACGAACTTTCCGATACCCAGGCTGCCGATGACTTGGGCGAGTCTCACAGCCACCACCACGCAACGCTCTCTCACAACTCTCTGTCACATCGCCCTCCACCTGCAGACCCCCAGCCTAGACCCAGTCAGATCGGCCCTGCTGTTCAACAAGAGGAACCAGGCCTGTCAGGTCAGCTAGAGCGGCAGGACGCCGGTATCCCTCTACGCAGACTGCCTGGGCCTCCTCCGTCTCCGGGCCCCACAGCAAGTCACAGTCGCCGCCCCACGCATGATCCACAAGAAGAGTGGGTCATCCCGCCTGTCAATTCTGACCCATCTCACACATCCCACACCCTCCTCCACCACCACTCTTCCAGTGTCAAAACAGTCCTGCCCTCCTCGCCTGAGTTTCCTGATGCCATTTCCGCCCTCCCACATGGCACATTTGACGAGTCTTCGAACCCCCTACAAGACACCGTCGCGTCAAGCCCGAATGTCGACCTTGCTCACGAAGACGTTCCCATGCGACTGCTAAACAAAGCACCCTCTTTCCTTCGGTCCTCGCCGGGCTTCAGGGCACCGAATTACGGTGCTGTGCCCCTCAGTTCCTCCGGCACTCCTGAGCCATCAGATGATGGCGTCGAAACCGGCGAGGGCTCTAGCGATGGCGACAATATCGGACACCGGAGCATCCGGCTAGCCAAATCAACATCATCCTTGAGAAAGAGAACGTCAGGGCGTTTGCGGGTACAATCCTCGGAAGAATTGGCGAATGCTACGGTAGCTGGCGGGCCGGAGGGTCGGTACAGCGTCACCGATTCTTCACTCGCCAGCGAAATACTTGCGGACCCGAAAAGCACCAACAGCGACGAGGAAGATGATGAGGCCGTCGGCGTCCCTCTTGCTTTGGATAATGACGAAGACCCACCAGACAACTCCCCCTACCCACAGGTCCGCGCTTCTGTTTCGCCTTTCGACAATACCACTTTGTCAATATCAACACCTCGCATGTGGACTTTGAGCGTTCTATTCTCAATTCTTGGATCTTCGACGAATCTGTTCTTTTCTCTGAGATACCCCAGTGTTTCTATCACCCCTGTCATAGCGTTGCTTCTTGTACATCCTCTCGGCTTACTCTGGGATGCTTTACTGAAAAGACGAGATGACCCTCCCGAGGAGTTCGACGCCGGTGTTCTCACTTCTGGGCCGCGACCCTCGACGTCCTCGTCCGACGAAGATCTAGTGCTGAACTCGACTCCAAGAGGCAGCCTCGGACGTCTCCGACTTTGGCTGGGGCAAGGACGGTGGAACGAGAAGGAGCACGCTTGTGTGTACGTTAGCAGCAACGTCTCGTTTGGTTTCGCGTTTGCCACAGATGTCATTGTCGAGCAGACAAAGTTCTATAACCAAGAAGCTAGCATTGTCTACCAACTGCTTCTCACATTATCGACTCAGATTTTGGGCTATGCTTTTGCTGGCCTCACGAGGCGTTTCTTGGTCCGGCCGAGCGGCATGATATGGCCCAGCACGCTGATGTCGGCTGCCATGTTCACCACATTGCACAAGGAAGAGAATAAGCCAGCAGACGGGTGGCGCATCAGCAGATGGAAATTCTTCTACATTGTCTGGACTGGGGCTTTCCTCTTTTACTTCCTCCCTGGCCTCTTGATGCCGGCCCTGAGTTACTTCAACGTCATCACCTGGTTTGCACCGGATAACGTCGTGATTGCCAATTTGTTCGGCGTCAGCTCTGGACTCGGCCTCTTCCCGGTGACCTTCGACTGGGCCCAGATAGCCTATATTGGAAGCCCACTTCTAACGCCTTTCTGGGCTGCTATGAACGTGGTGGGCGGGCTGGTGATCATCATGTGGATTATTGCGCCCATCGCCTACTACAGCAATTGGCTGTACTCTTCATACATGCCGATAGTCTCAGCAGCAGTATTCGATAACACGGGCAAGATATACGACGTCAGCAAAATTTTGACCAAAGACTTTGTGTTTGATCAAGAGGCCTATCGCAACTACAGCCGAGTCTTCCTTCCGATCACATATGTCCTGAGTTATGGCGTCCAGTTCGCTGGCTTGGCAGCTCTTCTTACCCACACAGCTTGCTGGCACGGTAAAGACATAGTGACGCAGTGGAAACGATCTCTGCACGAGGCGAAGGAGGAGCCCCAGGCAGCGTACCAACCTCTCTCGGATCAACCCGACAACTACTCTCACGATACGCCCCGAGCTCACGGCCTTCGCCAGAGCCGGAGTATGTCCTCCTCAAAGTCTGACTCGGGTCTCGAGAACATGATGAATCGAGAAGACGTCCACAATCGGCTGATGAAGAGATATAAAGATGCGCCAATGAAATGGTATCTTATCACCTTTGTGACGATGCTAATGGTAGGCATCTTTGTCGTGGAATACTATCCGGTACATTTGCCGTGGTATGGATTACTACTTGCCTTGGGCATTTGCACCATTCTGTTCATCCCCATTGGCATCGTCATGGCGATCACCAATCAACACAGCAGCATCTACCTTATTTGCCAGCTGGTCTGTGGCGCGGTCTTCCCAGGACGGCCGGTCGCCAACATGGTGTTCGTGACGTATGGGTACATTTCATCTGCGCAAGGTGTCAAATTCGCGGCCGACCTCAAGCTTGGGCACTACATGAAGATCCCGCCTAGAATACTGTTCTGGGTTCAGATGGTTGCTACAATCATCTCGTCCTTGACACAGATTGGCGTGCTGAACTGGATGTTCGCCAACGTACCTGGCATCTGCACGGTCGAGGCTATCAACGGCTTCACCTGCCCTCTCGCGCGAGTGCACTTCAACGGCTCCATCTTGTGGGGTGTTGTTGGGCCCAAAGAATTCTTTGGACCCGGCGCAACATACCGACCGCTTGTCTGGTGCTTCTTGGTCGGCGCCATCGCGCCCATACCGCTTTACTTTTATAGTCGCAGCAAGAAGAACAGTATCATTCGCAAGATCAACCTGCCAGTGCTTTTCGGCTCTCTCAGCTGGATTCCGCCGGCCACGGGGCTCAACTTCAGTGTATGGGCTCTTGTGTGCTTCATATTCAACTACCTGGTTAAGAATCGTCGCTCAGCGTGGTGGGCTAAGTACACCATGACGCTCAGCGCGGCATTGGACTCGGGTTTGGCGTTTGGTATCGTCGTGGTGTTCTTTGGGTTGATCTATCCGGGTGTCACAAAGAACTTTAAATGGTGGGGGACGGAGGTGTACAAGCAAGGCTGTGACTGGCAAGCTTGCGCATACAACACCGTTCCCGAGGGAGAGCATTTCGGACCACGCAAATGGTGATTTGAATTCGAAGCGAACAGAACGAACACTTTGCATGGCATTAGGGAATATGCATTATGGAGGATCAAGCAGAACATTGGGCATGAGTTTATGAAATAGATGTATAAAGCATGATGGGATTTGGGATTTGGGATTTTGGGATTTTGAGTTTGACCTGCAAGCAAAGCAATGCGCGTACTGAGATAGATCCTTCTGCATATCAGGGACCTCAGGCTATTCTTGGATTACAACGATAGACACACCACTAAAGAGAGTGTGCATGATTACACAGTACCAAGACTCGCCGATTGGCTGAACAAAATTTACCGAATAATGTTGAAGACCTGCTCAAAAGGCAACGAGCTTCCCTGTCCTACTACAACAAGCCAAACCAGCAGCAGCTTAGTAGTCCCCAGTGAATCCGCCTTGCTTCGCAAAGGTCCTTACTCCTGCAACCTCTTCCTCAGAAACAAGTAATCAATGTCCTCCCTCTCCCCAGTCGTCGGATTCTGCCATTTGTAGCCCCCCTTCTCCATCGCAAAGACCTGATATCCCTGCCGTTCATACCAATCCTGGATAGCTACTGCCGGCGCCTCTCTCCCTTGGGCAAGGTACATCGTCTGCACAAACGCGCTCGACATTTGCTGCTCGCGGCTCATGGTGTCGAGCACGATCCATTTGCCGTTCAGCGGTGGCTGTGCGGCGATGGCTTCGGCGCGCTGCATTACCTCTCGGCCGAAACCGGCTGCTTGAAGGACATGGGAGATGAAGAGACCTGCGACCCACTGCGACAACAACACCGTTTAGAAAAGTGATTTCTCTCTGACCCTAGCAAATCCTCAGCCTTACTTACAAAAATGCCCTCGTCTTTGAGATTTAGGGAGGCGTTCTGCTCTTTCCGAATATCAAGGGAAATGTGTCCGATGGGGTGGATAGGGCGGCCACTGGGCGTGCGCGGTTGGTGCCAGTGTGTGGGAGCTGTGTCGTGGATGGGAGTAGACTCCTGGATAGTTATTAGTGGGAAACGATTCACATTATAGACCTCCTGGGTATCTCTGAATATCTTGGAAGTATGTTACCTTGGGGTTGTGGGCGATGTGCTGGGTTATAATCGTCTCCCGGTCTGGCACATCGTCTCGGATGACCTGCAGCAGCATGGATCAACGGAATTCAATAGGTAATTAATGTTGGGATGTTTTGTCCAGGTGGCGGTTTTGGTATGATGCTTACGACCCAATACAAAGTCTTTTGGCCTTCTCGTCCTAGGCCGGTCCATTTCTCGCGAACCTCCTCGCTTCTCCACCCACAGGCCAGTCGTTGCAGGTACATCCGCTCGACATGCTCACTGGAGTCGTATTCCCAAGGCACGAGATCGATTCTCGGGTTTGCAGCTCCCATGTTGTATAGAAAGACTTGGTCCGCGTTACGAAAGGGTACGAAACTTGACTGGACCTGTGATATCAATGCATCAGCTCATTTTGAGGATGACAAGGCCGCGGTGAGTCTGTCGCTGTAGCCTAATATATTTGCTGACCGGACCGCACCGTTGCGCGAACTGATAATATTACCGTACAAAAGAAGGTACTTTACCTACCTAGGTATACCCACGATTCTCTACATCCCAGGCGAAGATAACGCAGCCATGTCTACGGCTTACTTTGTTTAATGTCACGCAATCAAGTGGGTCCTCTTTCTTCTTTGTACCTTTGATACGGTGCATATGGGGCTCACGCTTCCTTCTGGGCTCGATCCTGTTCGTTCGTCGCCCCACAACTTTACGGCACAGGTCAGCGTCTAGATTTAAAAAGGCTGTTCCACTTCAAAGGCATGTTCTCCGGGGCTTGAGTGGGGGTCACTCGGATTTCCGGATCCGATTCGACTGTGACGAGGTTGAAGGGCACGAATGGAGTATTCCATAATGATGCTGAGAGCACAACTTGATGCTGGTGGTGCTTTGTCTTTCTATTCGTTTTATGTGTCATGTGTGGCAGCAGGACTGCGTGAAATACAAAATGGATTTATTGACTACACTAAAGACTCATTCCAAGGCACCCAATTCTGTCTTTGAAACTCGGGCATACATTTCACCTTGTCTGGTGGTCCCTTCCAGTCGATCTTCAAAGGAGGTGCCCCCTCCACCTCATCCTCTTCCTCCGCAGCCCACTGATATACAAAGCCTCTCTCCTCCTTAATCCAAGCCCCCCTCTCGTCCGTATACTCCAGATTGACGCTCGGCACGACAGCAATTCTCCCATATCCGTGGAACCACATGTCCTTGCAGAAGGTGTTCGGCTCACCCTGAAAGCACTCGCCCTCGTAGAGCTGGCGGAAGTCGATCTTACCGTCGAGGATCGGCTTCGCGGTGAAAGTCACAGCACCATTCCAGCAGGCGAAGACTTGAAAGGGGCGGTGATGAGCAAAGCGTTGACTCGCTTCGGGATCGAAGGGGAAGAGTGTCTCGGCGTAGTCCCACGAGCCGCTTGTGGGGATGTCGAAGAAGAGGTCTCCGGAGAGAGCGCCTTAACGTTGGTAGGGGCGATCAGCTTAATTTTGTTGGCGACGATATTGCTCTGGGTTGGGGTACTCACGACTGATCCAGACATCATAAAAGTACGGTTTTCCATTTTTGCCCCCAGGATGGTGCCAGTCCATCGCGCAGGTCATATCGGCCGCCTGTAATATCCTTTGGTGAAGGAGCTCAACTGGCTGGAGTTAGCGATTTTCGTCGAGTACATCAGTCACGCCCGGACATTGGTCTCCGGCAGTCAACTTCTAATTGTTTTGAGGGGGATCTCGGATAAGTTCGAACAAGCTGTCCCGTGGCCTTTCGAACTCCGCCGATTTCGCGAACTTACAAGCCAGACAAATCGGGTCACCAAAGGACAAGGTCTTGACGTGAGAAAGTGAACTTACGTATATCTTCCGGACACGCAGCCACATCGTTCAAAAATACCACAACCGCATCGTCCGTAAACTTTGATGTGGAACCGATCAAGCCGAGCGAGCGCGCAGTGCTGTTGCGGCTGTTCCTCAGTGGCTCAAGAGCCAGGGACCGCAAGCGAGCAAGGTTTCCAATGCGATCGTCCTTTGATGGATCTATCTGTTCCTTCAAGACAAAAGACAACACACCCAAAGATTCGAGCTTGGGCTTCAGTGCCGAGAGGACCTCCCACGTGCCATCATCCGAGTTGCCTTCTATAATTGACAGCGCGCAATTCTCGGGCCCCAGGAACCGCATGGCTTCCACTATTGAACCCATAAGCCGGGGAAGGAGGTCAACGACCTGACGTAGATCGAGTGCAAAGAAGTACATGCGACTATTCTCCCCTAGTGGCGCCTGGAGATGGCCATATCGTTTCGTTTTGACGCGAGGGCATCTGAGACCGGTGAATGTGGAATCGTACGGATCGAGAATTGCTCTCACGTAACTCGTGACTTTTGTCCTCATTTGCTCGGGTACTTCATTCAAGTCGTAAGGAATAGGCTTGATGATGACCTCCTCTTTCTCTTGTTCCATTTTCTGTTGCGTGCCATCACTTTTGAGCGAGGGAACGTGGGCCCCATAATCGTCATGCGCGGCGGGATTTGTCGTCACTTGCCCACTATATTGATCGGAGTCGAATAGATCGTACTCTGGTTTCTCATTAGTAGAATTTCCATACATAGAGGGGCATCATACAACAGACCTAGACTAGACGGTGTTGAGAGAACTCGGGTCAAGAGGCTGATCACGACCAGCAAGATGGCAGCAACCAGAGTCCGAAGAAGGAGCCGTCTGTGTGACCGCCAATTCATCATGGTCAACGGCACCGATTCAACAAGAATAATGAGGCATGTTTGGCCGAGGTCTACTCGAAAAGCTATCAAGACGGGCGGGTCGAGGGGGCCTAAGGGCTGGTTTTGCTTCTAGCCTTTGGGTCCCAAGCCGCAGGCAAGGGAGGAATGGAGACTAGTTCCATTGCATCGGTTTCCTGAGAGCATATCCACCTCTTGTGTAACTGCTTTTTCTTGAAGCATTCGATGCATATTTTGAAAACGTCCATGGAACTACTGGAATGGATTCATGTCTCACCCCAGCGGCGGTAGCTGACATGCACTGTGGCGCTTCTTTTCTCAATTAGGTACTTTTTACAACACTGTATGTTTGATTGACAGCATGTTCCCCGTGAAGCCTGAGAAGGGGTAAAATCTCACACAAGGAGTACCTGAAAGCGCACAGGCATATTCTGTTTCGTTCTCGGTGTGAGTCACTACCCCACATGCTGTGGAGTTTCCCAATATGGTAGGTTTTCGACCTCACTTGTGGAGAATTGCCACACTCTCAAAACAGCTTCTCATGAACCCAATTGACATAAATATCACAAAGTAAGCCCAGTATTGAACAAGTGCCAGTAACGGAAAGAAGATTGTGATGTAATTATCATTGAGTGGTTTTGTTTTGTGTCTAAAAATTACAACAAAGTCCCGCAAGCTGCATCCGAGCGTGAGACAATCCATATTGCTTCTCCACACCAACATGGCATCGATGTCAGCTGAGTCCGTGGGAACCATCTTAGTCTCCTGCAAGCAGACACGGTTCCATATTGAAAGGCCAAATTATCGAGAGGTGAGCCCCAGTTACTAGAAGCCACTCAAATCAGTGCAGTGTGCAACTCGTTAAAATAGAAAGCCCGCTGCATTGAATTTGGGATCGCTAAGATGTGTATTCTTAGCTAGATATCGAAGGTCTTAACATCACTGTCATTTCTGGCTCAGTCCCATCCAAGTCTGCAGGAGGCAAAGGCAAGGTCAAGGCTACCAGGCTATCAGAGGGCACTGAGGTTCTCTCCAACGCGAAACTCAGGCTGAAAGCTGGTCAGAGGTATGCACTGGTCGGCAAAAATGGTTCCGGAAAGTCGACGCTGCTGAAGGCAATTGCCGAAAAGCTCATACCTGGCATTCCTGAGGCGACACGCATCGCGATTTTGCAGCAGACAGACGCTGGCGACGCTGACGCCAATGCTGGCCCAAGTCACGATGGAGGACCTGTGGTTCTTGGGAGGACAGTTCTCGAAGAAGTCATCGACAGGGCCACCTCCAAGGATCAGCTCGAAAGAGAGATTTCAATCTTGAACGAAGGCATTAACAGAAGTGATGGCATCGAGGCTGTACAGGCCCTCAGGCGTATACGTTATGATAGAATGCAGAAACGACTGTTTGTGCTTGACAAAATGGCAAGACTTCGCAGCGGTGCCCGGGGTATGGCAGCACGGAAAGAGTTGCTTGCTTTTGAGAAGGAGCTCGCTGAGCTCAAGACTCTGTGGGTCAGTTCTACGGCAATTTCAAGTATGTGGCTGACGGCGAACAGACAACAGCAGCAAGATGTAGACACCTTATCAACCACCGTGGAAGCTGCTGTCCAAGAGGCGACAGACATGCTCGCCGACCTGCAGCTTCAGCTTGAACCCTCGAAGCTTTCAGATATTGAAGCAAGAGCCAAGAAGATACTGACTGGTCTCGGCTTCTCGGAGACCTATATGAGCAAACCCGTCTCCGAACTGTCTGGCGGATGGGGTATGCGGACCGCTCTCGCAGGTGTGCTTCTCCAGGACACCGACATCCTGATACTCGATGAGCCAACCAACTTCTTGGATCTTCTTGGGATCATTTGGCTACAACGATATCTCCAGTCGCTCGAGGACAGTCCGGACCCACCGACGTTGATCTTGGTATCCCACGATCGTGACTTCTCTTCCCTCTGCACGGATCTACTCATAATCAAGGAAAAGGACTTGACGTACTTTCACGGCGACCTTGCCATGTACGAATCCTCAACTTCCGAGAAGCGCCAGTATCTCACCAAAATGAAAGACGCCAAGGACAAGCAGAAAGCCCATATCCAGGCAACGATTGCTCGGAATATGAAAGAGGGGAAAAAAAAAGAAGACGACAACCGCATAAGGCAAGCGAAACAGCGCCAGAAGAAGCTGGATGATCGCTGGGGCTTAGAGGTCAGCGACAAAGGTACCAGGTTCAAGTTGAATCGAGACTTACCAGGCTACCACTTTTCCAGCAGAGCTGAGATTGGAGTCCCTCTTGAGGACAGGGTTCCAAGTATACTTCTTCCAGAGCCCCCTGACTTGCGGTTTCCTGGACCATTGATCTCGCTGGAAGATGTGACGTTCCGATATCCGGCCAAATATGGGGCCAGCAAGAAGCCTTCTACGGCTTTGCCTGCTGTATTGCAAGACGTTACTCTGTCGCTCAGCATGGGTGACCGAGTGGGAATTCTCGGCCTCAACGGCGCTGGCAAGTCGACGTTGATCAAGCTGCTGGTGGATGAGGAGAAGCCCACCAAAGGCATCCTCACCACCCATCCGCGACTCAAGTTGGGGTACTACAGCCAGGCAGCTGTCCGAAGTCTCCAACTGCTTGGCTTGTCCGAGCCCGGCTTGACAGCCCTTGCGCTTCTCATGAGGGAAGTTCAAGGTGAGCTGGACGAGGGCGAGGTACGCGGCCTCCTAGGATCATTAGGTCTGCCAGGCCGATTCGCATCCGACGTGCCGATCTGTAAGCTCTCTGGCGGGCAGGTGGTACGGTGCGAGCTAGCACGCATCTTGTGGCGATGCCCGCATTGCTTGGTTTTGGACGAGGTCACCACTCACCTGGACTACGAAACGGTCACTGCAATTAGAGAGTCATTGAGAGGCTGGGAGGGTGCGGTCGTGCTTGTAAGTCACGACCGATGGTTCATGAGGGGTGTTATTGAAGGAATGGTAGATAATTTGGGTAGTGACGATGAGAGTGAGGATGAGGATGAGGCACCAAGACGGAGGACTGTGTATCGAATCAAAGGTGGCGCACTTGCGAAGCTGGAGAACGGCGTGCAGGATTTCGAGGATCTGATGGAGAAGAGGGCGAAGAAACTATTGGCTTCGTAGATGGAAGACCGTTCAGAAACGCTAAGTGAAGTTGATTCCACTGGGCACGGCCTCATGCCTCTAGCACAAGCACTTGAATCCTCGATTCAGGGCTCTTCTTCACCAACATGGTTCCACCCTGTGGTAACTCGACGATCGTGCCGTCAATACACACTTTCCTCCATCGCGCATCCGCTTCTAAGATTGTGACCTTCACCTGCTCTACAGCCTGATACCCGACGTCGTCCATATCCACATGCTTGCCCCCACCATAAGCTGCGGTCATGATCTCCATTGTGCGCTGCCCAGTCGCACCCGCAAAGTAGACCAGTCGCAATTGGCCATCCAGTGGCTCGCTCGCTGGGGATATGGTGAAGGTCTTTTCCAAATTCGACACCATCGTCGCAAGGACATAGTTGAATGGCACATCCTCGGTCCCAATCCGACCCGCAGGCGTCTCGACCGTAGCCTGGTAGGAATGAGGCTCCTTCAGAAGTTCAGCCGCCACCATCCCGAAGCGCTTGTCGCCGTGCTTGCGGTACGCAGGCGTGTCGCTCTCCCACACAAGCTGGCTGTGGAAGCCGTAGCTCGCAACGATAGCCCCCGAAAGTTCGCTCACAGGGAGGCCCAGCGCGTCGGGCGCGTCATTGTCCACCAGGTGCGAGCCTGAGGAGAAAGAGGCTTGAAAGGTAGGTAGCGGCGCCGCGCGGCCTTTAAATAGCGCACGCAGGGCGAGAACAAGGTGAGATGGGGATTTGGAGGAGGCAGTATAATGGGGTTTGTGTAAGGAGTGGAAGAGGGCATTGCCTGTGCCGAGGGGGATAAGAGCGATGGTGGGCAGTGATGCGGAGGGGATGGTACCATTCAGAAGGTCGACGAGGCCGCCGTCGCCGGAGAGGAGGATGACGGTTTTGCTCTTGTTTGCGAAGTAGCTAGGAGAGTCGCTGGATCCCCACCTCGCTTTGGCGAATTCTTTGACGGTGTTGGCGTCAGTGGTGTGAGTAACTGTGTAAGATTTGCCGTCTGTTCCATGTTGTTCTTGACCCTTCAACCCCAGCACTGCGAGCAGAGACTGGAGAATGACTTTAAAGAAAGTCTCTGCCAGGCCTGTTCCAGATCGCACGGAAACGAGAACATCCAGACTCGAGGAGGCGTCAATTTTCAGGTACTCTGGAAGGTCATCCACGAGGTATTGGTCTAGCAAGCTCTGTGGCAGGCGTGAGGCCAGAAATGCCGATAGAAGGAACGGCTCTTCCCCATCCTGTTGTCCTTGTTGCAGAGTGAGTACCAGGTATTCTCCACTCTTAAGCTGGGCTACAAGTACAATCCCCCTTTCATGAATAGCTTCTTCCTTGCCTTGTTCGCCGGAGGTAGACCAGGTTATCACGGCTTCTTGGTCGCGCTCGGTGATATGGGCATCCTCGGGTAAGCGCAGAGGGTTGAGCCCCTCCAGGACTTCGCTTGAAACGTCAAATTGCATCACGGTGATTGGAACTTTCGTGTAGTATAAGTGTGACTAGAAGCAGCGGTGAAGTTGAGAAGGATTACAATACTCTTGTCAGCAGCGGCTGATAGATGTGCAACGCTAAGAATAATCCTGATAGTAAGCAATCTCCAAGCTTTGGGCCCCCCAAAATCCCCACCCACCCCCACCCCCATATCCCAAATTGTATCTTGTGTTTATGTGGCACCACACAACAAGCTACTGACCAGTATATAAGGGCGACAGGCCAATAGATTGTGATAACTGAAATAAGATGGATCAGGGTATCATTTATAAGAAGAGCACGGAAGGACCTGTCTGCTTCTGCAATCCACCGCCCCCAAGACTACGCCGTATATACAGTGAATGGACGGGGCGCCATGAGAGCCCCGAAGATCAAGCGGCTAGACACTCATCGAGGTTCCTTCGCAACAGTTTAGTTGCGGCGGCCCTTTCAGGAGAACCCCTCTATGGACCAAATTTCTGACCCGGAAAAATCCATAGATCAGGAATATCCATTCGCTTCGCTGAACGATCTCTCGGCGGAGAGCTGCTTCAATGTGTATGAACGTTTGCAGCATTTGTAGATCGAACCCAAGACAGCTCTCTAAGAGCCCCGAGCACGATTCATTGGGCCCCAATTTTCCCGCGGATTCATCTGGTATCTGACGAGCTTCTCCTTGTTTTTCTCTCGACCGAGAGCCTCGTCAAAGACAACTTCGGGCAACTTGAGTTCCACATCCTGCTCCTTCTCCTTGGAATCCAAATTCTCCACAGAAGGATACTCCCCAGCCTTCTTCTCAACTGCTGTTTCGTCTAGACCAGTGGTCTGATCTTCGGCGACTTCCTGAACACTACCCGCCCTGGTATGCATCTTGAGGATCTTGAAACCAGGGGAGCCTGGCTGGATAGAAGATTCTTTGATAGGAGCTTTTTGGCGAATATACTCTCGCAGAATGTGCCACAGAACAGCCCAGGGCGCATCTGTCTTGATGCTTCCCGGCTTGCAGTGGCTGCGCGTGACGCGATAACCAAGGCCTCGAAGCGCGCCGCGGAAAACGTTTTCACTCGGGGTGGCACAGTGCACAATCTTGGACAGGTTGGTAGGACTGAAATAGAACGGATAGGGCTCGATCTCGGCCCATTTGGCCTCGCGTGATGTGAGCGCAGAGTCTGCATCTGATGCCTCCAGGTGTTCCTCGAGCGCGGTTGTTAGCATCCCCTTGATTCGATCGGTTGTGCCGTATACAGCCTTGTCTACTTCGGGCAGCTTGGCAAGAATGCGTTTGATGAATTCGGGATCGTGGAGCCGGCCTGCATACATGGGTCCAGCAAGGTGTGTCTTGAATCCACAGTGCTCGCAGTTCTGATCAGCCGTAGGACCTTGGCTAAACTGGTGTTTATAAAAGCTTCCCTGGCCTTTCTTGTTGGGATAGTGCTTGTTTTTCAGTAGTGGTTGAGTAGTCCAAGCGCCACATCCAGCGTCACAGTTGTAGGTGATCATGGTCTTGCCAGCTGAGAACTTGACGGCTGCAGGGGACTTCTTGATTCTGACAAATACGCGCGCGTAAAAGTCGATGGAGAGTGACAAAAGGGGCTCCATGAACAAACCATATCGCGCAGCTGCGGCATTGATCGCATGGAGAATCAAGCGCAGACCAACCTCGTGAGAGTGCCAGCCCTTGATGGGTACACCGCCATATAAGGCAAAGGACTTCTCAGGATAGCTGTTAGAGGCCCAGACCCCGGCATCAGTGCATGTGACACAGAGAAGACCTCCACTGTCATGAACAGCTTGCACAGCAGCATCCAGGAAAGTCGCAGCTGTGCCATATGGATCAAGATCCACTACATCGTACTTCTCAGACTTCCCTTGAGCCATCTCCTTCTCTGTCAACGCCATACTGGCGGCGATTTTGCTGTACATGTGGGCAATTGCGTTGCCATGAGTCACATTTATTTTTGACTGGAGCTTGTTGTGTCGAGCATTGCGCGAAATAGCTTCTGTAGCTGCAGGGTCAAGATCGTTTGCTGTGACCTTGGAGACAAAGGGAATCTCGCTCGCGTATCGAAGGGCGCGTAGACCGCTGGCAGACAGGGCATCGAGGATCGTGAAACGTGGTACGAAAGCTTTCTTCTTTTTGTCGCCGTTTAAACTCTCGGGGGCTCCGTTTGCGTCGTTGTCCGCGTCCTTCTCCGCTGGCTCACCTGGGCCCGTCTCGCTATTCGATCTGACTTCTTGTGGGGATGCTGAATCATTGGGTCGGGCGACTTTGCTGGGCTCTTCATCTTCATCGTCATCTTCGCGCTTCCTCTTAACGCCGCTATCACCCTGATCCTGCGCATCAGCGACACCTTCTCCTGCTTGCGCTTCCTCAGCAGAGGCTGTCTTCTCTTGCAGCCTCTTCTTCTTGCCAGCATTTTTC
The DNA here is from genome assembly GCA_027946515.1 of Gnomoniopsis smithogilvyi. NCBI lineage: Eukaryota > Fungi > Ascomycota > Sordariomycetes > Diaporthales > Gnomoniaceae > Gnomoniopsis > Gnomoniopsis smithogilvyi. The sequence continues at coordinate 4,946,469 of JAPEVB010000004.1, read as the reverse complement.
TTCGCCCTAGCCTCAGACTTTTTCTTTCTTGCTTCAACCAACTCCTCACCATAGGCACTGATGGCCAGTACAGTCAGGTCTCGGTTGAACTGCTGGATCGGGTTGTAGAAGACAGTGCGCACAGGTCCGGCGTTGGCGTTTACGGAATCCTTTTTGTTGTCGGTCTCGGTCTCTGGGACAAGAATGTATGCGCGACCCTCCTGTATCGTAGTGTAACTCTTTCCCTGCCACTCAACCCTTTGCCCTGGGGCAGGCGCATCGTCAAGGCTCTTGGCATTCGTGGTCATTGTGTCGCTGTTTGTCATGGTATCGCTCACCATAGTTCGTATCAAGTGTCCAAAGGACCAGTAATTGTGGCACCTCGGCTTTACGGACCTTGTGTATAGTCTGGATGGCGAGACAAGATACAGGCGCATGTCTAAGCCAAAAGTGTGGAAAGTTGAGGAGGTCTGAAGTTGACGGATGGAGGGGTTGGAAATTTTGTAGCTAAAGAATTCAAGGTTGAGCACGGGCCAAATAGCTGTTCGAACTGGGGCTATCCCGGGCAGCGGGTCGAGCCGCTGTGGGTGTAGGGCAGACCCCTGTACTCGGAGCTACCTGGTAAAGAGATGGAATGATGCTCTGGTACGTATTTAGTACACTTTTTGGGTTCCATACGTACTTGACATCACTGTATTTGACTTCATGTCCATACTATATAGATTCGTCTTAGTCCCATTTCAAACCAGCTCATTTCAAAGATCTTCTGACGTTCCTCACTTCCTCGTCAGTCACTTTCACGGGCCACATGGGCCATCATGAAGAACCACACGAGGCTGAGCCTGATTAACAGTAAACCTTGAAAAGGGAAGCTGCACTAGAATAGTTCTCTCGTTGCTGGGAAATTCAGTGTAGTGACCCGATAAAAAGCTTGTCTCCCTTGTATCTGCAGCTATGATAAGTGACGAGGCAAGTGTCCCCGGCATGACATACGCCACGGTCTCGTTCAATGGTGAGGGAGCGTACGGAGTCGTAATGCGAATTAGTCCGTTGAGGATCATGGTCAACCTGATACCATCAGTCAATAAAATGAACCCAATGAGACAGTCTAGACGAAATGTACTGGTAGGAGGGCGCCCAAGCCTCTCCAGGCGTTGTCTTTGGCTCGATTATAGAGTAGATTGCTTGGGTGAGGTTCCCAGACGCCACCCAATTCGTCGCCGAATGAGCGTATTCCCCAACCCAGCCGAGCTGCCAGCATTCAATAACGGAGTAGCCATTGCGGGATGCTAATGCTGTAATGTTCACACGCGTCTCGTTGATGGCATTTTGGCCCCAAGCTATACCGACAGATAGCAATGAGGCTTCGAGATACAGGTGGATATGATTGATGTGCATTTTGAGCTCCTGCCTGGTACGGGTAGAATTCGAAAATCAATCAAACATATTGCCTCTGCTAGATAATTAGATAAACTCATATGCTTTATAGCTGCGCTGGGGGCGCTCGTAATCTTATATGCTGCTTGAAAAGTGCTCCGACAATGCATGGAAACCCTGAACATCTGTTCCGTCATGATTTGTCTTGTGTCTCGATGCAATCGTGCCGTCGTGTTACCAGACATCGGAGGCGCCTTTGAGAGACGGCCAATGGACGGCCCTTCAACATCAGTCTGACACCCGATGTGAACCTATCTCTCTCTCTCCCCTTGGTAGTGATGGAGCATGTTCGCAACATTCGCAAGGCCATTCCAAACCCTGTCAAGACTCTACTGCTAATTAAGATATGAGGACTGCCTCAGAGAAGCGCTCGCGCATCTTCGCTAGACCGGACGCCGGGGCCAAGTTGATAGTGTGCTGAATTTTCTTGCAGCATTGTCTCATTGCAAGCTTGTCCCCGCAACGCCACGGATTTGGAGACCAATCCAGATCAAATCGGATTCTAGATGCAGGAACAGGAGATCGAGTTGTTTCGTGGGCGATATATTGAAATATATTCCGTACCGATTGCCCCAGCCAGTCTCTCGAGTGATAAAACACCAGACCAATCCTTTTCGGTTCAATTTGAATACTATGTGAGACATCTTTAGTCCTTTAAAAAGAAGATACATAAGCATAAACGTCCCACAAAAAAAACTTGAGTATTTTCAGAGATACTAAGACTCTTGAGAAAAGGCCGTGTCCTCGTTCAGACCCAAACACATCATGCTTAGTCTGCAAAGGGCTGGCGGCCGCTAAGCATGACAACAAAAAGAGAGGCCATAGCACCAAGTAAAATCGGCATATCAACTGCAAGACTGCCGCATGCACTTATGTCTGTTGGTGATCCAGTTGAGTTTGCCTTTGCTGTAGAATTGGAAGCAACTATTGTGGGTTTGTTTCCATTCTTGCTCAGCGACGTCGTGTTGCCATCGTGCGCGGTGACAGAGCCACTGACCATGGGAGCTGCGGTCCCATGGGTGATGGGATGGGCAGCAACAAACTTATCGAGGCATTCGCTCTCCGTTGTGCCTTTCGAGCAGCAAAGGGTTTGGCTGAGGTTGCCAGGGTAGCAGTAGTAACCAGCAGCACAAGAGTTGCCCCTCCCATCTAGGCAACAAGTTGCGCCGGCAGAGGGATCGTAGCAATGAAGCTCGTCCGAGTCTGTGCTATCGCATTTCGTGGACCCACCACCACACTATGGACGTATTAGTTTCAGCTCTCAGTAGACTCGTGGAGAGTGATGTTATTGAGGATTATGGGTAAGAGATGAAGGGACTGACAGCCTCTCGGCAAGTTATGCCGCCATCATTACACTGGGCCTGACCGGGTTGGTAGTGTTGAGAAGTACTGCGGGCCACGAGTCTGAAGCTCTGATAGATCGATACGAAAGTCTTGTCGCTCCTGAACAGGTCAGCGAATCCGAGGACTGGTTCAGCTGTGATCGCAAAGAGCGCAGCGAGGAGAGTGTTTCTGGCAAAAAGCATGTTGTGCAATGACGATGATTCTCTCTACTCTTTTGTTCTATGTTGAGATGGTTTGGAAGGAACTATTTCTCTTTCCGAAAAAAGACTAATCGAGCGCACCTAGGATCGGGGGAAGATATATCTTTCTAAAGTGCTTCAGTACCTTTAATGGGAGGCGTTGAGACACAGCCGCAGCAAAGCAAACGATTAGCTCGAGGCGAGTATAGCATAAAGCTGTCGACGATCAATTGATTGGAGGTAATTAAATATTGTTCTTGGTCATCGAAGGGCCTTGAAACAAGCAATTGTGGTCGTGACTTTAGCGGCCGCGGCAAAGTGTTGATCAGCCTCGAGTGGGCTCAGTAATTCAGCTGTCGTGATAATGCCAACAGCCGCTTGGCTTCTAACTTTTACACTTTGGTTTCAACGTCCAGCAGGGTCAGGGGAACCGGATCAATCACACAAGAGAATAAGTTCATACTCGGCAATATGGTCACATCTCCTCGTGTTGATGCCCATCTATACTGGCTGATGGCCACGATGTCCCGGGCCAGGCGGCCTCAGCCGTGCCTATATGGTGTCCCAACCATACAACTCTCCAGAAAAACTTGCATATTGTACGGTACTACCAAAACTATATGCCCGGGCTATGCTTGGGTATATCTGAACTCGAGACGATGGATCTGTTTCCTACTTACAAACATTGCCCAAAGGATTGTGAATTTAACAGCTGTGTCCCCTCCAAATGCATTCCCGTCCTCTATTCCATTTTGCTAGATCCATCAAAATGCACCTAATCCAACCAAGGGTCAAGACTCCTCAGTTTAAGTCAAAGTCCTCATAGTCCTTTTGTCAGCATTATGAGTGACCTTATGGTTTATTAGAATGTCCTTGAAGAGCTCTTACCTTGAAGATTTGGGTAATGCATTCACGGAGTGGAGCATTGAATTTTGCAAGAAAACCTTTACTTGAGCAGTTTAGTCACTTGTGCATGGTATACCCGAGTTTCTTATCAAGACTTCATATTAGACCAAGGTTCTTGCATACAAATTCTTCGCTATGTCGCTAATACAGCTGGACTGCGGGATGGCGATCGTCTTCTGAGTCGAGATTGGACTTGACTACTGAACTATAAGACCGAGTCAGTTGTGAAATGAGCTCACTCGCTTCCTTAACTCGTAAAAAGAGAAAAAAATGCCAATGACGGCTAAACAATACCATACGAGCAATTCCGTCCGGGCGTTGTGAGTCATGTAGTCTTATACAGACGTCCACATCACGGTCAAAAATCGGATTGGTTGGATCGATCGCATGCCGTTCTGGTTGATATAGGTAGTAAGAATCTGGACTGCTTATTACAGACAAAGTGGAAACAGCCAACTCCGCCCTCTCTGGAATGGTTTACGCTATGTTGGAGCCTTTGGATTTTGCGGGTTTTCACCAAGAAGATTCAGTAAAACAAGTCGAGTTTTGCAAGGAACTCGTGGCTGGACTGAGAAAATACGGCTTCGTCAGGCTGGTCAACCATGACGTTTCGCCTTTAGATATTGACAAGGCGTTCAACACAGCAAGTCTCATGGAAACGCGGAGTCTTTGCGGCCTTTAATTATCTAACAAGCGTTTCAGAGCCGTCAATTTTTCGAACTTCCTGTGAAAGAGAAGCTGAAATCGCCCCACCCCCTCACAGCAAACCCACATCGAGGCTACAGTGCTTTTGGTGTTGAAAATGTAGCAGCTACATCGAACCATGGTTCAGCTACACCTGTGCCACTTTTGAAAGACATGAAGGTATGCTTCAAGCTAGCCTGGTCCACATGACAGATACAACTCACCTCTCCAACACCGGTCCAGTGCATACCCAATGTTGACTTCACCTCTCTCAGGAGTCCTACGATATAGGCAGCGAAACTGACCCCCTATACGCCAATATCTGGCCACCACCCGGCGTATACGACTCGTTCCAGCCTACTTTCCAAGCATTTTTCACGAGTTGCTACAAAGCTGAGCTCGCCATTCTCGAGGCTATCTCGATAGGCCTAGATCTATCAGGCGGGAGGACGACACTGAGTCAGCTTCACGCGGACCAGACAAACGAGCTGCGGTTGACTCACTATCCTGCTGTAGCGAGAGGGGAATTTCTTCACTCGACACGTATTGCCGCGCATACTGACTTTGGCACCATCACGTTATTGTTTCAGGGGGATAACGTGGGCGGATTGCGTAGGTTCCCACTCCGCATCCTAGCTTGCTGGATTGCAGGTGCTTTGCTTTTGATGCGTTGTGCTTGCGCGAGACTTTTTGGAAGAAAGAAGTCGGCAAGTCATATATGAATGCTTACAGATTGGCGCATTAGAAGTCGAAAATCCAGCCGGGAGCGGTAAATTCGTCGAGATTGGGAGCGGAGGGCGCCACGAGTGCATTCTCAACGTGGGCGATTGTCTGCGAAAGTGGACGGGCCTCTGCAGCGCGCGCCATAGGGTACACCTCCCCGAGGAAACCAAGCAAGCTGGCGGCAACAGTAATCTTGTTCCTGAACGCTACTCCATTGCGTACTTTGCGAAGCCAGACAGAGCGGCCAGCCTGCGACCGCTGTTACCTTCACTGGAAGACGAGAACGAGATATATATGACGGCTGGGGAGTTTCAAAATATGAGGATTCAGGGAACTTATTAACAACAGAACCAATGTCCCTTGAATACAATGGTGTATCTGAGGTATTCCGATTGAAAAATAAAATGTTCATATGGCATTACCTTATCCACACAATCATCGTGCACTTGCTCGAATGTCTGCGCTTCCTTGTCTACCTATGTAGGTACTGTTGAAGACGCGTAAAGGCACTACTACTTGTGCCTTGCAGTTAGAGAGCCCCCAAACGCAGCAAAGAAACAAATGCCTCCGACGAGAAATGGCAGCCCCAAGTAGACGGCATTATCCCACCCGAGGGCCAGCGCGAAAGCCCGGTTGAGGATTAAAGCATCGACTGCTGAGCCTAAACCGTCGCCAATGGCCATGATGGTGTAGAGAACAGATATATGTTCGCGACTGACCTGGCCAGTTATGAGGGATTGCAAAGCCGCACGTGTGCTGCAACCTAGAGAGAAGACAAGAAGACCTGATGATACAAAGTACGTCAGTTGCAGGATCCCATCGACGTTCGCTAAATATCAAAGTAATGAATGGGTGGGTGTCAATACCGGAGATAAACAACGCCAATGTTTGAGAGACTGCCATCAGAAGACAGCCCAGACTTTGCACAAGAAAGCCGTACTGCACGATATACAGATCTACTTTGGTGAAGTCGATGTGGAATCTATTCTGCATCGCGTTTTTGACGAATGGCAAAACAAACAATAGCAGCACCAACGATTCGAAAGTTGATACTGATAAAATTCGGCTGACCTGCTTGTTGGTCAGCAATCAGAGCTCCACGGACAACACGACGTGTAAAGAAGCCACCCACAGTTGCAAACGACTGATCAAATTTCTTAGGGACATATTGGAACATCAGCTCGATGACTGAGTTGCTAGCCTTGGCTATGGGCACTGTAGCCAACAGCAAAGTAACATTGCGGTTGTCCACCACCTTTGCCATGATGCGACTGCTATGCCGAACAGAAGTCAATAGTTTTGACTTCTGATCGGCCTCGTTCGTTGCTTCACTACGTGCCAGCACAGATACGCCCACTTGGTCAGTGTTTTTTGCGTCGATGCGCGGAATCAGCGCCAGAACCAATAGGCAGACCAGGCCGATGGGAAAATTGAGCATCAAGGGTGCGAATATGTAGCCATGATCGAGAAGTACGGCCGTCAGCTGGGCCGCGATGATGCCAGTGAGGAGCTGCGCACCAAGGAAGACGAAGAAACATTGTGATCTTTTGGATCCCGGAACCTTTTTCGCAGCGATTGAATAGATGACAGATGTCAGAACCGGCGCTCCTCCTCCAATTGCCCGGAACAGCGGTGCCAACACCACAGTCCAAATAGGCAAACCCAATCCGGCCGAAGACTCTGAGTAGCACACAAGAATGATCCAGCCGCAAGACAACAGGTATCCCACGACATTTACTCCAGCTATCAGGCGCTCTCCGAGCCAGTCTACAAGTAGCCCGTACGGCAAGGTAAGGACCAGCCCCACAATGGCCTCCAATGCGGACAGGTAGCCACGCAACTGTGCCAGTTGCTGCTGAATCTCGGGAGTCTTGCATAGGCGCTCCGGAATGTTGTTGGGGTCATGATGGCGATAGTGCTCGCGACATATGCCCAGCTCGATCAGTTTAATCGAAGAGACGTACTTCAAAATGTCGGCAAGAGCGAAGAATACCAAGAAGGCTGTCGCCAGGATCACTGTACGAATAGCGCCTTCAGGCCATGCTATTGGTCCGGATTCATCTTGCTGAACCTGTATGTCCTCCTCACTGTGCTCGCTATTGTGAACACGCTCCTCGCTTGGTAGCAGGATGGTTGTTTCCGTCGGTTCGATACTTGCCTGTGGCATGATTCCGCCGTTGGTGGCTTTTCTCGTTACTTTCTCGGCTAAAAAGGGACCCGATTCTTTTCGAGCTTAAGTACCACGAAGCACTTAAGCAGGCGCTTCTCGACCTTGTCCAGGCCGTTGTAATGTGATCGTTGTCCAATTGTCTCTTTGCCGTCGTCAACGTTTCGAACCCCAACCGATCCTCCGTGACATGGATCAAAGGCACTTCCACGAAGGTCTTCGAGTACTGCAGTACTTTACAGGCGGTCGAACCGAATTAGGTTGTCCGTCGATTAAAAAATGCCCGGGACGGAGGAAATGGAATATTGATATCTGGTCCTGACTCAGGAACGGGGAAGTCGGCGTAGCCGATTGCGATTCAACCCCTGAATCTCATCAGCACGACTCACTACCTCCCAACGCTAACTGGGCTTATCCAGACACGCCAAGGTGCAAGAACGAGGTATCACAGAGTATCTAAGCACAAGATAGTGAAAATGAGATACACAATACAGCTCAAGCTTATTAACCATTATAGAAGCTGGTTGTCTACCCAGCTGCTTAGGTAGATAGACACCAAGCAGATCTTGGCCCAATCGCATCCATCTAACAAAATTCAGATACACAGCTTCAGCACAGGATAACAAAAGCAAAGCAAAGCAAAGACATACCAGCAGTTCGGACGTCTGGTTGATCAACAATGGGTAGCGTGAAGGAATTCCAGGACGCCATCGTAACGCGGACTGAAGTGCGAGCAGAAAATACTTGGGACGCTGCCAAACAAATTGGCACTGTAGGCTATGATCTGAACACCCCACTAATCTCTCAGCAGGATCTTGACCAGGTATGGAAATGGAATGCCACAATACCAGACCAAGAACAAGGTTGTGTTCACGATCTTATACACTCGTGGGCGAAGAGCCAGCCAGATGCCTTGGCTGTATGTGCCTGGGATGGCGATTTCACCTACGCGCAACTCGACAGGTTAGCGAGTAATCTTGCCAGCCGCCTGCTGGTCATTCTCAGGAGAAGGAAGCAAACGGCTGGAAATGGTCCTCAGCAGACATCATCGCCCAAAATCATTCCAATTCTTTTTAACAAGTCCCGATGGACTTGTGTCGCCATGCTGGGCGCCATCAAGGCTGGGTGCGCCGTGATCGCCCTCGATGCTTCCATGCCAGACGGAAGGCTGCGGTCGATTGTTCAACAGGCACGGCCAGAGCTCATGTTGTCTTCGGTGGTTCTTGGCGAGAGAGCCAAATTGTTGGTTGGAGATGATTCTGGCTATGAGACGTACTGTTTTCAGCTTGACGAGAGTTCTTTGGAGACGCTGGACATTACGTCTAATGAAGATCCTCCTTCCTTCAAGCTGCCCGTTGTGTCACCTTCGGACATCGTATACGTCTCCTTCACGTCGTGAGTGAATCTGTTAAACTGCTCGCCGTACTTTATCCACGCAGTTTATGACTGATATCATTGTTTAGCGGCTCAACTGGCCAGCCTAAAGGCGCTTGCATAAGCCACGCCAACGTCTGCAGTGCCGTGCTTTACCAAGGTCCCGCACTCGGCTTCCATCGTGCTGCTCGAGTCTTTGATTTTGCCCCGTACAGCTTCGATGTGGCGTGGAGCAACTTTCTGCACACCCTCTGCGCTGGCGGGTGTTTATGCATTGCCTCAGAGGCGGCCATGCTGGACGACCTGTCGTCATCCATCACATCCTTACAAGCCACCCTCATCAACATTACGCCCACGGTCTTACGGACTTTGCATGAAGCTCCAGAATGTCTTGAGACCGTGCTCATGAGCGGCGAGATGCCCTACCCGGACAATGTGTCGAAATGGGCTGGCCGGGTCCGGCTTTTGAACACATATGGACCCAGCGAATGTACGTTTAAATGTGCCTTCTCGGTGCTCGGTCCTGGCACAGCAGGTGAGCGTCCAGATATTGGTAGGGGAGTTGGATTCGCCACATGGCTCGTTGACCCCCATGACTGCACTCGGCTTGTCCCCATCGGTGCCGTGGGGGAACTATACCTCGAGGGTCCGTTGGTGGGCCAGGGATACCTGAACGACAGTGAAAAGACAGCCGCAGCATTTGTGAGTAATGCCCCTTGGCTGGTTGCTGCTGATAACAAGTTTTGTACAAATCGAAGCAGCAGCAGGCTCTACAAGACTGGAGATCTCGTGAGATACAAGCATGACGGCTCCTTGTACTTCGTCGGCCGCAAGGATGCGAGCCAGCAACTGAAAATTAGAGGCCAGAGGGTTGAGATTGGGGATGTCGAGCACCATGTAAGGTCATGGCTGGATCAAAAGCTGTCTGTTATTGTGGACGTCATCGTTCCTCGTGACAGCGACCGCGCTTCATTAGCTCTGTTTGTTGCTGTCGACGAAAAGAAGCAGCGAGAATCAGAAGAGCTGAAGCGGATCGTAGCTCTGATAGACGGACTCACAAAGCACCTGCAGGACGCTCTCCCAGCTTTCATGATCCCCACCATCTACCTACCTGTAGACGAAATTCCCGTCACGCCGACGGGAAAAGTCAACCGTCGGTTACTGGTGGAGAAAGGAAATGCCATGACGTGGGAGAAGATTGTGGCATTGCAAAGGACTATTTTGCCGACCACGGAGTTTCAAGAGCCCTCCACTGCAATAGAAGGACAGCTTCGAGATATCTGGGCCCAGGTTTTGGGGCTGGATGTCTCGATAATCAGCACGGGCGACAACTTTTTCCATCTGGGAGGTGATTCGATCTCCGCTATAGGCGTGGTGGCTGCTTGCCGTGAAGCGGACTTGACGTTAGCTGTATCGGATCTATTCAAGACCCCGGTGCTGAGAGATTTGGCCATAGCGACAACATTTCGACAGGCTGAGCAAGACACGATCGTGCCTTTCTCTTGCTTGGCCGGATCGAGAACAGACGAGCTTTCATTGAAGGACGAAGCTGCCAGACTTTGTGGTATCGACTCCGTCGAAATCGAGGACATTTATCCCTGTACACCGTTGCAACAAGGCATGCTTGCCATGGCTGCCGATAATCGAGGGCAACAACAGACCAGCTATGTCTCGCGAACGGCGTTCAAGTTGCCCGCACAGGTAGACGTGGAAAAATTCGAGGTTGCATGGGCAAGCACAGTTGAGCTCGCAGCCATCATCCGGACGCGAATCATCGAGTTAGATGGAGAAGGACTCGTCCAGGTTGTTCTCAAGTGTCCACCTTTGACGTTACCTCGATACTTGAGTATCAATGGCTTTTTTGATGGCGCCGCTGCCGACCACACGGACATGGGGCTTGGTAGTCGATTGTATCGGGCTGGCATAGTCACGAGCGCCACCCAAGAGGTTTATTTTGTGTTGGAAATGCACCATGCCATCTTTGACGGGTGGAGCACATCGCTCATCCTCGAGACTGTCGAGGCAGCTTATACCAGTCAACTCCGCCAATCTGACGATTCAGGCGTGCCATTGCCAAAGCCACTGCGTCCCTTTACACCATATCAACATTTCATCAAACATATTGCAGCTACCAACGGAAGTTCCAAAGCAGTAGCCTATTGGCGAGAGCAACTGTCTGATTCGGTCGCGACTGTCTTTCCGGGACCCAATGAATCTCCTCTTGACTCCTACACAGAGGAAAAGTTGGATGTGAGGCACAAAGTATCCAATCTGCAGTGGCTAACGCACTCAGGAATCACTCCATCCTCGGTAGTCCGGTCTTCCATCTCGTTGTTACTCGCCCAGTACACCAACTCAGACGACGTCAAGTACGGTGCGACTGTTAGCGGCAGAAACGCCGCTGTTGCAGGTATCGATCGAATGGCCGGCCCTACCATTGCCACGGTTCCCGTGCGGGTAAAGTTCGATTGGGCGCAGACGACAGTCAAGTCCCTTATGCAGCAGGTGCAGCAGCAGGCCGTGATAGGCACCGAGTACGAGCAGTTTGGCCTGCAGAACATCCACCGTATTGATGCGCAGATGGCAGATGCTAGCCGGTTCCAGCTGCTACTTGTAGTGCAACCAGCTTCCAGTCGGAAGAAAGGGACGGGGCGCTTGTTTTCTCAGGCTCTGAGCGTTGTTGGTAACACAAAATCGGACATTTTGACCCTTGTGCCCAAGGATGCTGAGGCAGACAGTGTGGGCATCTACAATCCGTACGCCATGATGGTGATTGTTCAGCTGCAAGACGACGGTCTCGATCTCAACATCAACTTTGACTCGGCCACGATCGACCAGCCAGCTGTTCAGCGCATAGCCTCCCAGTTGGAGTACATAATTCGGCAGCTGTGCACTGAGACGCTTGCTGAATCGAAAGTGCGCGACATAATAGCTGCCAGCGCCGAAGAGGTTAAGCAGATATGGACTTGGAACGGAACTTTACCTGAAAATAATCAGCAGACGGTCACCAGCATGATTGACAATAGGGCTGCTGTCCTGACTACTGAAGCAGCATCTGAAGCCATAGCTGTGTCGGCATGGGACCAGAAGCTGACCTACCCGCAGCTGCGGGATCTCACGACCAAACTCGCGCAGGAACTAAGAGATTATCATAGTGTGAGCCCTGGGTCCATCGTTGTGCTGAGCTTCGAGAAATCTTCTTGGTTGGTCGTCTGCATGATTGCAGCCCTGAAGGCCGGGGCTGTCGTGCTGCCCATGTCGATTGCTACTTCGACTCGGCATGCGAGCGAGGTTGTCAAGGCTGTGAATCCCAAATTGGTTATTTTTGGAGGTTCACCAACCTTCTCGAATGAGCAGGTTGCTCCAGCTTCACCATTCCAGGGGCTCGTTGCGACCTTGGCCATATCTAGCCTCATCGAGTCACTGTCCAGCAACGAAGGCGCAAGTACTGTCCCTCGACTGTCATTTGATGAACAAGTAGTCCTCTGCCCATCCGACCCAGCTCTCATTCTTTTCACTTCGGGCTCTACTGGAGCCCCCAAGTCCATCCTCTGGACCCATGCCAACCTCTCCAGCAACATCAGCGCACACGCTGCTGCATTCAACGTGACTTCGTCCACCAGGACATTCCAGTTTGCAGGGTACGACTTTGACGTCAGCACCGTTGAATCACTTTCAATCCTCGCCTCTGGCGGCTGCCTCTGCATTCCCTCAGAAGCAGACCGCACAAATCGGCTCGAGATCGCCATTCAAGACACAAAGGCCAACTGGCTCTGCCTGACGCCGTCCGTGTCAGAAACGCTGGGTGGTCCGCAGACCTTGCCTGAGTTGAAGACGCTTGTGTTCGCCGGGGAGAAGCTCACGGGGAAGACGGCAAGCAAGTGGAAATCTTCATTCGGCCTGGATGTCTATAATTGGTACGGTCCAGCTGAAGCGTCGGTGGCGACGTCGTGTTTGGTAAATGCAGAGTCCTGGAAGCCCGGCGTGATTGGAAAAGGGTTAGGGCGAACATGGCTTGTCAACCCTTCCAATCCCGACATCCTTGCACCCATAGGCGCCGTTGCTGAGCTATGCATCGAAGGACCCTTTGTCGCGAGCTACACCGGCCAGAGCGGCGCATCACTGAATAAAAAATCCTTTTGCTCCCCATCGTGGCTTCTGTATGGGCCTGATGGACGAGATGGAACCAACGGGCGGTCAAATGGCTGCGCATCTGCAGCGCTCTACAAGACTGGCGACCTGGTCAAGTACCATGGCACAGACGGATCACTTGTTTTTGTCGGGAGGACACACGACACTCAGCGAAAGTTGAGAGGCTTCAGAATCGAGCTAGGAGAAATTGAGTTGAGGGTGCAAGACTTCCTGTCTCGGTCTGGGAGAAAGGAGCTTGAGGTGATGACGGTTGTGGCCGAGATTTTTTGCCCTGCGAATAGTGCTACGGAAACGCTGGCACTCTTCGTCAGTCCTGGCATTGCCGCCACTGACAGTAACATAGACGCAGAGGGAAGCGCGGTGGCTTTTGTCAAACAATTCCTACCGGTCAACGAGCTCGAGGAAGAACTACTCGGCACCCTTCCGATGTATATGATACCCAAAGTCTACATTCCCATCCCCAAAATTCCCATTGGCCGCACAGGAAAGACAGACAGGCGCCGACTGCGCGAGACCGGCAGTTCACTCACATACGAATCACTGGCGGCCATACAGCCGTCGCGCTTCTGCCAAAATGACACCGCGAGAGAGCCAAGCACCAAGATTGAGAAACAGCTTCAGAGGCTCTGGGCAACCGTTATCGGGATCTTAGACTCGGGGTTGGATTCAATAAACGCCACCAGCAATTTTTTACGCTTAGGTGGTGATTCAATTGGCGCCATGCGCCTTGTAGCGCTCGCACGAAACCAGGGACTTAACCTGACCGTCAAAGACGTCTTTGAGGCTCCCCGGCTGGAGGACATGGCGAGGCGGATCAAGTTGGATCCGGAAGAGCAGCAGCCAACTGACCAGAAACAGCTTAACCAACAGCCCCCTGCTCCTTTTTCACTGATCAATCCCGTTATCAATGAAGTCGAGGCTCGCGCTCACGCAGCAAGGCTGTGCTCAGTATCGGAAGAACAAGTGGTAGATATCTACCCCTGCACAGCTCTCCAACAGGGACTTCTCGCGCTGGGTGCCAAGAGACACGGACAGTACGTCAGTCGAAGCGTCTTGAGGCTTCAGCCAGGTATAGATGCCGAGAGACTGCAAAGGGCATGGCTCGCGGCCGTACAGAGACTGCCTCTCCTGCGTACGCGAATCGTCGATCTCCCAGGGCAGGGATTTGTCCAGGTTGTGTTGAGAGACCTGCCTTTGCGTAGCTACGGCTCTGGATCGGTCGAAGCGGACCTAGATTCCTACGTGGCTGCAGATGCGCTTGAAGCCATGGGTCCCGGGACTGCGCTCTGTCGAGCTGCCATCATCGACGGGCAGCATTTCGTACTTACGATCCACCACTGCACCTACGATGGCAGCGTGCTGAAGATGATTCTGGACGAGCTCGAGCAGAAGTACTACTTGACGGGCCCGGAGATGCCGGTCACACCGTTCAGCAGCTTTATTCAATATTTGACCAAAACAGACCCCCATGAAGCAGCCGCCTTCTGGAAGCGCCAGCTTTCGTCTGATAAAGAGCCAAGGCAATTTCCAGCCTTGCCATCTGTCTCATATATTCCAAAAGCCAACGCAAATCTAAACCATTCCATATCGCTCCCGTGGCCTCGAAGGTCCGGTATTACCCCTTCGACCATCCTCCGCGCCACGTGGAGCATCCTTGCGGCACAGTACACTTCTTCTGCCGATGTCATATTTGCCTTGACCGTGAGTGGCCGCCAGGCTGACATGCGCGGTATCGAGAGCTGCGTAGGCCCAACTATCTCGACTGTACCAATGACCGTCGCCGTTGACTGGACCGAGACGGTGCATGGTTTTCTAGAGAAGCTTCAAACACAAATGGTCGCGATGACACCGTTTGAGCATTTCGGACTGCAGAATTTACAGCATTTGGAAAACTGCCTGGATGTAGTGGATGCTCGACTTTTGCAGACGCTGCTGGTGGTGCAGCCTGCGAAAGGGCAAAACGACAAGAGCCTTGATGAGGATAGTCTGCTTTTCCAGAAGCGGAGCTTCGCATCTAACGCCGAATCTGAAGGAACGGACCCATTTAATAGCTATGCCTTGATGGTTATGCTTGAGCTAGAAAATGATGGTCTGCAGATGAAGATGAGCTTTGATGATAAGGTGATATCTAGCGTACAAATGGGCGCTATGGCGAGGCAATTTGAAGGTATTCTAAAACAGATATGCTTTTATCTCTCTACTGAGTCGGAAGTACACGCATCAGACAAGAGGTTGGGCACGATCCAGACGGCCAGCGATCAAGATCTCGATCTTTTCTGGTCACAGAATCAGAAGCTGCCAGCGGACCCCGACAAGAGTGTGCAGAGCCTCATCAGTCAAGCGGCACATCAACAGCCTGAACAAGTAGTCATAGATGCGTGGGACGGGAAGTTCACGTATAGCCAGGTCGATGAGATATCAACCGAGCTCAGCCGGGGTTTGATCGCTCTGGGCGTCAGGAAAGGCCAAGTCGTGGGGCTCAATTTCGAAAAGTCGAGGTGGGCTCCTATAAACCAGCTTGCTGTGTTCAAGACTGGTGCTGTCGCGGTGCAAGTATCCGTGGCAGTGCCGGAGGCAAGGAAATCGAGGATCTTCAAGAATCTCGGCGTCGCGCTGGTAGTGGTGGGCCATGAACCAAATCCGAAATCCCGACCACGTAACGGAGATGTTGTCTGTTACACTCCCAACCAAATTCTGGAAAAGGCTGCTTCGGTTCTTGGTAGTGGATCCAGGGAAAGTCAAAGGAGCATCGAGCCGGTTGTGGACGTTGAGATGCAAGACCCAGCAGCTATTATCGTCTCATCCGGCAGTACCGGCGAGCCCAAGCAGTTCGGCTGGAGCCACCGCGCCCTCGCAGCGAACGTTAGGGCCTACGGGCAGTTCGCAGCACTGACTGGGTCAACTCGCCTGTTTCAATTTGCCTCCTACGATTTTGATGTTGCCAACGTCGAGTCGATGGCGGCCCTCGTCTACGGAAGTTGCTTATGCATCCCATCGGAGGCGGAGAGGCTAGATGGCACTGCAAGCGTGATTAGGCGCACTGGTGCAAACCTGCTCAGTCTCACGCCGTCTGTGGCAAAGTCTCTCTGTCTCGAAGACGTGCCTCTTGTGGAGACGATTGTCTTTGCTGGAGAAAATTTGACGAGAGATGATGTGAACCGGTGGAAAGACGCGGGAAACCTCAAGAAGCGTCGTGTTCTGAACTGGTACGGCCCAGCTGAACACACTGGGACCTGGACTACCGTGGACGTGGACCAAGATACCGATCCCAATGTCAAACACAGTAGCTGGCACAACGGAGTCATAGGTAACATCAACCCCAGTCAGATGGGGCCACAGCCGACGCTCTGCTGGCTCGTTGACCCTATCAACCACGACAGACTCGTACCCTTTGGTGCGATCGGCGAGATTGCTCTTGAGGGCCCTCTTTGCGCCGACGGCTATATTGGGAATCTCCCATTGACTGAACGGCAATTCCGCTGCGATCCGGAGTTCCTTACGGCCGGCCATACCATCAATACCAACAACACAACGCAGCGAGTGCCAGGAAGACGTGGTCGAATCTTCTTCTCAGGTGATTTGGCAAGATATGATCTCACCACCGGTAATCTGGTGTACATGGGCCGCAAGGACAAGCAGCTTAAGGTCCGTGGCCAGCTTGTTGCGCCCGAGGAGGTGCAGCGGCATATTCGTGAACATCTTACCAATGTCTCCCTCGCGGACGATGTGACTGTGATCGTGGATGTGATTCCATCACCACGTCAATACACGGCTGCCAAGGCCACCGCGTCCAACGTCCTGGTTGCCTTTGTTGGTCCAGCCACCGAAGTCCAAGTCGAAAGCGCAACGACCGAGTTGCGCGACAAGCTCGCCGCGGTCTTACCCTCATATGCCATTCCCGTGTACTTCATCCCCATCGCATCGTTCCCCAGAAACGCGTCAGCCAAGTTAGATAGCCATGCCCTACGCCAGATTGGAGCCGCATTCGATCCGTCTCGACAACTTGCAGCAGCGTCTGGAAATCGCATAAGCAGAAATCGACGAGATCCAACAACCACAGCAGAACGCGCATTAAGAGAGCTTTGGTCACTTACCTTGGGCATCGATGCCGAACAGATCAAGGCAGACGAAAGTTTTCTGAGGGTCGGTGACTCAATCCAGGCGATGCGGTTGGTGAGTTTTGCAAGGCAGCAGGGGCTAAGACTAACAGTGGCCGAGATTTTTGAACGTCCCACGCTCAAAGATATGGCCAAGGTGCTCGGGAACCTTCACGGGGTCGACGATGCGTGTCAAATGACGATGAAAATTGCGCCATTCTCGCTGCTTGGCCCGGATCAAGATGTACGAGCTGCACGTCAGCACGCCGCAGAACTTTGCGGTCCAGGTATCGATGCAGAGGACATCGAGGATATGTTCCCCTGCACATCGCTACAAGAGGGTCTTTTGGCCCTGACCATCAAAAATCAATCCCTGGGGCTGGGAAATTCGTACACTGGCTACAATATTCTGGAGCTTGTACCGTCAATCGATCTGAATCGGTTTCGAGACACATGGAATCGTGTTATTGATATGTTTCCTATTTTGCGGACGCGTATCATCGAATTGCCCAGGCAGGGACTCGTCCAAGCAATCATCCAGACAGCATCATTGTCCAGACTTGCCAGCCAGTGGGCAGACAAAGCAGCCATTCTGAGCGTGGATGATTGGCTGATCAAAGAAAAAGACCTTCCCATGGCTCTCGGGACGCCTCTCATGAGATATGCGCTGCTTAGCAATAAGGGCAAGAACTATTTTGCTCTATCTATGCATCACTCCATTTATGACGGCCAAACAACGCCCTTGATCCTCGAGGCGCTCGAGACTATGTACCATGGCACAAACACGCCCTTACGCCACGTCCCCTTTCAGGTGTTTGTCAAGTACATCAGCGAGCAGGACAAGGCAACACAAGCCGATTTCTGGAAAGATCAATTCAAGGACCTGGAAGCCGAGCAATTTCCCGCTCTGTCTTCTAGTCAATACCATCCCCAAACAAACTCGACACTATCCCTCTGTATCGAACATGTACCATGGCGCCCAAGCGACAACACGACCCCGAGCACCATCATCCGCGCCGCCACCGCGCTACTATGCGCTCAGTACTCGGGAAACTCCTCGGACGTGGTGTTTGGAGCTGTCTCAGATGGACGTAGAGCACCTGTGGGAGGAATCGAGAGGCTTGCGGGCCCAACAATTGCGACCGTACCTATTCGAGTGAATATGAGAGGCGTTTGTATGGAAAAGCTTCTTGCAGACTTACAGGCACAGGCCGTCACCATGATTCCCCACGAGCAGACGGGACTGTCCTCCCTTCGTCAGGTGGGTGGGCGGGACGCAGAGCAGGCGTGTCGTTTCCAAACGTTGTTGGTTGTGCAGCCGGCACAAGAAAAAATGACCATGATGAGTGACAGCAGTGGGAATGGACTGTTCGTTTCTGAATATCACCCCGAGGATGCTGCCGCAGCCGAGCCTAAGTCTGGGTTGCCACAACCCGATGGCATTTGTGACGAGGAGGACATGGAACTAGCTCGCCATCATGACTTCCAGTCTTATGCGCTATCGCTAATCTGTACGCCCGGTGCGGACCAGCTGAAGATAACCTTTTGCTTTGATTCCGCCGTGATTCCGCGGGAGATGATGCGGAGAATGTCTCAGGGATTTGAGCACTTTATTCGGATCCTGTGCTCGCCAGACCGTACTGAATTGTCTGCACCTTTTGCAGATATGACCTTGACGACGAAGCATGATCTGGCGCAGATATGGAGTTGGAACTCTAGCCATGCCCACGACAGCGTTGACAGCTGCATCCACGATCTCATCACTCAAGTTGCCCAAAAGTCACCAGATGCTGTGGCTATTCGCGCCTGGGACGGCGAGATGAGTTACATTATTCTAGATGGGCTCACCAGCCATATTGCGCGCCATTTGATGGGCCAAAATGTCAACGGGTTGAGAGGCGTGACGGTGCCGCTTTGTTTCGAGAAGTCCATGTTCGCTGTCGTGGCGCTGCTGAGCGTCATCAAGGCTGGCGGCGCGGGCTTGTTGCTGGACACGACACTGCCCGAGTCCCGTCTGCTGGAGATGGTGCAGCAAGTGAATTTTGGGGCTGGTCTGGTCCTATCGTCTCCTCTCAGTCGCACATTAGCTGAGAAGCTGGCTGGTATGGACGCAAAGGTTGTGCTTGTGGGTCTTGATGAACTCGAAACTTTCACGCAAAATGCTCTGCAAAACAGTCAGCCGCCAGGAAAGGAGGAATTTCCACTGCCACCACTTCCTTGTGTCCACTCTTCCGACCTCATCTGCACAATCTTCACCTCGGGCAGCACGGGCAAGCCTAAAGGCTGTCTTTTGACACACGGTAACTTCAGCAGCGCAGTCAAGCATCAGCGCGCCACGCTGCAGCTTAACAGCACCTCGCGCATGTATGACTTTGCCAGCCACGCCTTCGATGCGACATATTGGGCGGCATTTCACGTGCTAACCGCCGGCGGGACACTGTGCATACCAAGCGATGAAGACCGCAAGACCCGGCTGACAGAAAGCATGTGCCAGTTTGGGGCTACTCATCTATTCCTGACGCCGAGTGTGGCACGCCTAGTAGACCCAGCCGGAGTACCAACTCTGAAGAGTGTGCATCTCGGAGGAGAAGAGGTGACCAGGGATGATGTGAGCAGATGGCTGCCTTATACCAAAGAAGGGGGAACGTTCGTTGCATATGGGCCCTCGGAGTGTACCGCCGGGACACTATACTATCGCGTGACAGAGCCCTTGACTGAGGGTGGGCCACTACCCATTGGCAAGGGGGTGGGTGCCTCCACTTGGATCGTGAAGCCGTCGAGCAGCAGCCAGGAACAGTTGAGGTTGTGTGACTTGAGTCCTATCGGTACAATCGGAGAACTTTACCTCGGGGGACCGCTCGTAGGCCAGGGCTACCTTGGCGCGGAGAATGCAGGAAAGACGGTAGCTTCTTTCATCGAGTGTCCAGATTGGTTCCTCCAGGGTCGAGGTAAAGCTTGCTTTGATGAAGGCGGCAGAATTAAGAGCCAAATGCTATACAAGACCGGAGATCTCGTCAAGTACGACCCAGCCAGCGACGGAAATATCATCTTCCTGGGCCGCAAGGATAGACAAGTCAAGCTCCGCGGGCAGAAGGTCGAGCTTCCTGAAGTTGAACATTATATCTGGCACTGCTTGGCTTCGACTTCTAAACGTGGATGGTTGCAGGCTGTACAAGGAGTGGCTGTGGAGGTCGTGACGCCCAGCGTGACTGAAACACCAGCTCTCGTCGCTTTCATACAACTGCGTCAAACTGGACATCAAGACGAGGAACTGCCTGAGTCTGAGCTTCTCCACCAGCTTGCATACCATATAGAGACAAATCTGCCCAAACACCTACCAAGGCACATGGTTCCCGTCGCATACATCGCCATAGCATCGATTCCACTATCGGCCAGTGGCAAGACGGACAGGAAACAATTGTTGGAAATAGGAAAACAACTGACACCACAGCAGCTGACAAGAAACAGTGTTGCGAAGATGGAGGATGAGTCCAACGGGCTACGTTCAGTCGCCTTTACAGAGCGGGAAGTTGTCCTTCGGGGACTGTGGATGACTGTCCTACGTGGGGTGCAAGCAGATGAGATTCGCCAAGAGAGCAGCTTTCTGAGGATGGGCGGCGACTCAATATCTGCTATGAGGCTGACGGCACTGGCGCAGAGCCATGGGATAAGATTACCAGTCAAAGACATTTTACAGTTACCACGGTTGAGTGAGATGGCTAAGGCTATGAAGATGGCTCTTACTACCACTCTTGACGGGCCGAGTCTTGACGACGCAAGATCTGTCATCGAGCCCTTTTCCCTCCTCAAGGCGACTGTTGACAAGAACGCAATAAAGAATTTCATTGCCACCCAATACCCAGATATCAAAGCCACCAAAATTGAGGATGTCTATCCCTGCACCAGCGTGCAAAAGTCTCTTCTCTCCATGACGGCGAAATCGGCCAGCGGCAAGTCGTATGTGGCCAGATTCTCGATCCAGTTGAGACAAGACATCGACGTCGCGCGCTTCCAGGCTGCTTGGGAGCATGTCAACCGGAACATTGCGCCCATCTTGCGGACCCGAATCATTGATGCTCCGGCAGAGGGGGGTTTGGTTCAAGTCCAACTCGACGAGGGGTTGGAATGGGATCACAGAAAGCTGCAGACCGATGTTGAGGGGAAAGAGAAGAGTCATGAGCTTGCAGTGGCACAATATCTTTCCCAAGATCGTAGCAAACCAATGGGTCTCGGCACGCCCCTAACGCGTTTGGCTATTATTGGGGTTGGTGTTTCGTCACGCAGCACCACGCTGTCTATGATGGATACTCGGTACAGTTGCTTCTCACAGAGGTATCCAAAGCATACTTGGCGCAGGATACTACATTGTGGTCGAACAGCAGTATGCCAATTCCTGCGCCTTTCCAAGTCTTCATCAAACACGTCATGGCCATCGACAAGGAGCAGGCCACATCTTTCTGGCTTCAGCAATTCGCTGGATCGGAAGCGGTGCCTTTCCCACCGCTCCCATCCGAGGACTACCGGCCTCAGGCCGACAAGATGTTCAAACGAAGCTTGGCCAACATGAAATGGCCCAAGACTAGCACAGATGCCACGGCCTCGACCATCATTCGAGCAGCCTGGTCCATCCTCACAGCGCGCTATACCGGCTCCGCAGATGTTGTCTTTGGTGCCATTGTGTCTGGCCGGCAAGCACCTCTGGCTGGCATCGACCGCATGATTGCGCCACTTATCAGTGCGGTGCCTGTACGCATCAGGTTTGACCCTGCGCAAAGCCTGGGATCGCTTCTAGATGATATCCAGCGGCAGGCCCTCGCCATGATTGCCTATGAGCAAGTCGAGCTGCTGGATATTCGACGGATGAGTGTCGAGGCGGAACGTGGGAGCCAGTTCAACACCCTACTCGTGGTCCAACCTGCGTCGCCAGAAGGTGATGGTCTCGATGATGGAAAAATTGGCCCGTGGCAACAACAAGCCCCAGAATTTGTATCTGATGGCAATGGTTTGGACGACTTCAACCCCAACGGCGTTATGATCATGTGCCAGCTGACCAACACCGGCGGCCTCGAGCTGGAAATCAGCTTCGACTCACACGTTTTGGATGCAGCGCAGATGGACCGCATCGGTGCACAATTTGAGCATGTTTTGCGCCAAATGTGTACTTCAGATATGAACACTCCAGTTGAAGAAATCATCACACTTAGTGCGGAGGACCTCAACCAGCTGTGGGAGTGGAATGGCCACGCGGCGCCGGAACCGGTTGAGGAATGCGTCCACCACCTGATTTGTGCCACAATGGCACGGCAGCCTTGCGCACCTGCTATATGCGCGTGGGATGGGACTCTATCGTATGGCGAGCTTGACAGCCTCTCGGGCCGTTTGGCGAAATACTTGGCAAGCTTAGGAGCTGGGCCGGGATCCATAATCCCGTTGTGTTTCGAGAAGTCTATGTGGCACCCGGTTGCGGTGTTGGGGGCCATGCGGGCTGGCGCGGTCTGTGTTGCTATAGACTCGACGCAGCCTGTGGAAAGGATACAGTCAATTGTGAGGCAAGTCAACCCAGAGTTCGTGCTTTGCTCTGTTGGAAATGAGGAGTTGGCAGGTCGACTTTCAGGTGCGAGAGTGGTTGTCGTCGATCAGGCTCGCGTTGATGGATATGAGACCTCGAGGTCGGAAGACAATACTCCGAAGGTCAAGGTTTGTGCAGATGATGTGTTGTATGGTAAGTTTGTGACCTCTTCTTCTCTCCAAAGGAAATGTACTAAAATCTACACTTCTGTAGTCGTGTTCACAAGTGGCTCGACTGGCGAGCCTAAGGGTATCATCACCACTCATCGCAACTTCGCCTCGGCAGCCTTATACCAGCGCGAGATACTTCAAATCACCCACACCAGCCGCGTATTCGACTTTGTGTCCTACAGCTTCGACGTGTCATGGTCCAACCACCTGCAAACCTTTGTTTGTGGCGGCTGTCTCTGCATACCCTCCGAGACGGAACGTAGGAACGACATTCCCAGTGCTTTCAATCGTATGAAGTGTGACTACGTCTATTTCACACCGTCTGTGGCCATGAGCCTCGAGCCGTCGACGATGCCGGGCATCAAGGTTCTGGCCATGGGCGGCGAACCAATTCTGGGGAGGGAGGTTGCGCGTTGGACCACCGCCAAAACCCCAACAAGTGAACCCAGATCGATCATCGGGATATATGGACCGGCCGAGTGCGCTCAGGCACTTTGCTTCATACGTCTCGGCGGTCCAAAAACTCGGGACAGTCACGTCGGCTTTTCGTACGGCGCAAGAACCTGGCTTGTGGAGCCTGGTCGGCCAGATCGGCTCGCTGCCATTGGCACAATAGGAGAACTCGTCATTGAGGGACCTACCGTGAGCAAAGGTTACTTGGCAAACGCGGGCAAAAATTCGAAGGCATACATCCAGTGTCCGCCCTGGCTTACCGGAACCGCGGAGACCCGACTATACATGACAGGAGACTTGCTACGCTACAACTCGGACGGCTCGCTGGACTTTATTGGCCGCAAGGATGGCATGGTAAAGCTCAGGGGCCAGCGCATCGAGCTGGCTGAGGTTGAGTACCATATACGTGGCTGTCTGAACAGTTTGAAAACAGACTCGGACCTTTGTGATGGTGTTGCAGCGGAAATCATCAAGCCACAAGGAAGCAATGCTCCACTTCTTGTCGTGTTCTTCAGCATTTGCAAGCAGTATCAAACAGATGAATCGGTGGAGAACGTGAAATCTAGGCTTGTGCGCGTTGTGGAGCGTGTGGACGAGAAGATGCGGGAGCGCGTACCGCTATAGTAAGTTTCCTCCCTCCCATTTCCTTTTCCTTGCCACCAATGTGAAAGGGCCTGCTGGAAGCTGATTATACCCCCTCGTGCAGCATGATACCGGGCGCCTATCTCCAGATCGACCAGATTCCCATGACGACAACCAACAAGACAAATCGGCGCGCGCTCCGAGCCTTGGGCAGCGCGCAGACGCTGGAAAAGCTGGCCGAGATGCAGCCGCAGGCCAAGGAACAACGCGCACCATCCACTCCAATGGAAAAACGACTCCAGGCGCTGTGGTCGTTGGTCCTTGACATTGATGCCGAGAGCATTAGCGCCGAGAGTAGCTTTCTGCGCATTGGTGGGGAGTCTATCACG
Source organism: Gnomoniopsis smithogilvyi (assembly GCA_027946515.1). NCBI lineage: Eukaryota > Fungi > Ascomycota > Sordariomycetes > Diaporthales > Gnomoniaceae > Gnomoniopsis > Gnomoniopsis smithogilvyi. The sequence continues at coordinate 4,922,264 of JAPEVB010000004.1, read as the reverse complement.
GCCATGAGGCTAGTGGCGGCGGCGCGGCGCGAGAGGCTGGCCTTGACTGTTGCAGACATCTTCAAGAAGCCGAGGCTGGCCGATCTTGCATTGTTGATTGCCAGCAGGGGCGAACGCGCAGAGGCCAGTGCCGACGGGCGAGCTGGGAATATGGAGTACTCAAAGCAGCAGCCGTTCTCGTTGCTGAAGACAGATGATCCGCAAAAGTTTCTTCGCGACATCATCGTCCCCATCGTCAGCGCTGCGAATGGAGATGAAGAATTTGACATCGCCTCCATCAGGAATGTCGTTCCTGCGACAGACTTTCAAGCACTCTCGGCGACACAGGCACTGCAGGACCCGCCGGACAGATATGTCCATTGGATCTTTGATCTGCCCGCGGACATAGACCTTGCAAGACTAGAGCAAGCCTGTTTGCAGCTTGTGAGACACTTTGATATCCTTCACACAGTCTTCGTACAAAGCGGTGACAGGATGTGGCAAGTTGTCCTGCCCGGCCTGATTGTAGAATACGACAAGATCGATGCCGCCGACGGTGATATGGCAGCCGTCACAGACTGCGTCTGTGAGGAAGATCTGGCAAGACCCCGAAAGCTCGGCCAATCCTTTGTCCGCTTCATAGCCATCAAGCACAATTCCGGGTTGAGCAGGCTCGTCTTCCGCATCTCGCATGCCCAGTTTGACGGTTTCAGCTGGGGCATGGTGCTCGAGACGTTATCGATGATCTACAAGGACAACTCCCTCGTGTCACCGCCATTAACAAACTTCGGCAGCTACATCGCCTTTGCCGAGACAAAGAAGGCGCAGAGCTTTCAGTACTGGGCATCGAGGCTTCAGGGACTCAAATATCCCGAGTGGAGTTATGCAAGCGACCTACAGACGGAGAGTAGCAACACGAATGCGGTGAATAATCGCCTAGCAATAAAGGAAAGCGTGCCGATTCCCAACATCAGCCAGAGCCAGTACGACGGCGTCTCAGCGGCAACTGTCTTCCACGCCGCTTGCGCCATTGCTCTGTCACGGCAATTCGGACAGAAACAAGTCGTCTTCGGCCGGCTGGTGACCGGACGCGCTATGCTGCCTGCGACCCTGCAGAACGTCGTGGGACCGACCATGACGGAGGTACCCATGATGGTCGACTTCAGCGCAAACAATGGCTACCAGCCCACTGTAGCAGATGTGGCTTCGCATTTGCAAAGCCAGTTCGTGACAGATTCAGAGCACGAGACGGTTGGCATGATGGAAATTATCAAAGAATGTACTGATTGGTCACACTCAGACTCTTCCAGCAGACCAGCAAAAGATTTTGGCTGGCGCACGGCTTTCCAGCAACAAGAAGAGCTGGAGCATGATGACGGTGGGGAGATAAATTTCTTGGGCGGACGCAGCCGCGTGTCGTACTACGAGGGCGGTGAGAGGCCGTCGCGTGACAGGCCTGAGATTTATGCTACGCCTACGAAGAATGGTAACTGGGAACTGGAATTTGAAGGTGACAGGAGGAGAAGTCCAGAACACATCGTGCGGGAGTTCTTGGCCAAGCTGAGGATGGTCCTATCTGAGTGCTGAGAGGCAGATACTGAGAAATTGCTCGGATTGGAAAACTTACGTTCAACAAGCGCCCGCTAGCGATTCGAGAGTACCTTGATATGATGAGGACCGAAGCTCAATTTTCAATATCGTAATAATAGTAATGTTTAATTTGTGTGGTCATCGCGATCCGCGTATCGACGATCCTGCCCTTTATATGACGACCAGCTTAGCAGCAGATTTTGCAGTGATCGAAGTACATGATGCTGTTTCACCAAAGCACACTGGGCAAATAGGCTTCAGTAACAAGCTGTAAAAACTCAGTCTTTGTCTGGAAGACTCCCTGTTGACAGTGTATGTGGGCAATATGCACGGAACGGATCAGTTGCTTTACTATCTCCAATGTGAAATCGTCTGGAGTGCCATTAGTGTTCAGATGAGCATCATCGCAGAAAATATGATCCCGATATGAACAGCGTTGAAAAATATGGTGAGGAGGCAGCTTAGCTTCAGGAAGACTCCTCTTACTTTACCTGTTCAAGCCCCAGATGAGAAAAGCCTGATCACCCAAGCCTCCACCAAACCTTCTACCATCCCAGACAAGGGTGTACAACGTGAACCAAAAATTAAATTCAGAGTTAGGCTGCTATGGTACAGGGTACACTGGTCAGAATCTATACATGTAAGCAACTAAGCAACTCCAACAATGCAAACCCAGACAGCGGAGCGTGCTCCAGGAACTCCCATGAGCGCCTCCATCTCTTTCGACCATACATTCGTCCCCTTCACATTAATTACGTATCCTTCTTATGACAACCCCCGAAAAGTTCGAGGGTGTCTATTTTCCGATGAACCAAGGCTCATTGTTTTTCGAAGTCTCTGCCAGCTTCACATAAGGCTGAACACCATTGGCCTGCGCAAGACCTCGTGTCAGGCGAATGGCTGATGCTGCTGGCGGCACTTCCACGGTATCTTTGGGATTTTTGGTTACCTTTGCCTCCCATTCACAATGAGAATGTCTTCTCCAAAATCTGATCTCGGGGTGCGATGTGGGAGCATCCTAGTGCTCCTCGTTGCCCTCCAACTTGGCCAACCACTTATTCATACCGGAATACTTATCCATAAAGGTCTTTTCGAGCTTATCGCAGGCGGCAAAGACGCTGTCGGTAGGCTTCCAGTAAGTCTTACAATTCGTGAAGATCTGGGTCATATCTGCAAAGAACTCTTCGTGGCTCGTGTACTCGTTGCGGTCCATTTTTCCCTTCATGGTGGTGAGATCCATTGGCTTTGTGACCTTCTCGAAGTAATCAGGGACGTTGTCCCTAACCGGGTCGACTGGATCTCTAAATGGGCCAACCAACCTAGTCCAGAATCCTGTAGTAACCTAATCAGTCGCACATACCAGGTTGTAGACGTACATGTGCCCGGCAAGAGATGTGAATTCGAAGAGGCAAAAAAGGGAGGGGGGAAGCAAGTTTTCTGGGGTCATCGACTCACCAGGACCCGAAAGCATCCGAACGAGCAGATCCTGACAGAATGCCAGCTTCTGCTCAGAAGTAAATTCTTGGGTTTCGCCATTGGAGGCAGCGTTGGACCGACGACGAGGGACTGGTTTTGCAATCACCGCAGACTTGGGTTTTCGAGCAACTTGCTTGGTAGCTGAGCCATTGAGAAAAGGATCTGAGCGGCGTTGCTTCTTGGGTGGTAGGTAAGAAGGCTCGTCGGGCTCGTCGTCTACGTCTTCTTCCTCGTCAATGTAGTGGACCATCTTACGTCGAGACTGAGCGGTTGTTGGGGTGGCAGTAGCAGCAGTGTCATCGCCACCTAGCTGTACGACAGGTGTCGTGTCTGGCCGGCTCATGGCGAGCACCAGCTCACTGAGGACTTCCTGCGGAAGCGACTTGGCGAACTCAGCGTTGGATTCGGAGGAGCGCATGTACTCGGCTGCCCAACCTAGGAGAAGCTGTCGGATTGAAGATCCCTCAGGGGTGTCTCTCCAGACCTGCATTAGGAGAGGAGCTCCAGGTATTCGCTCTGAGTTTCGACGAACCTCCACCATTGTCTCCAAAGTTCGGGCACAGAGACCACTGATACCAAGCTCGTGACCCAGCTTCCAGGTGCCGACCAACACCTCGTAGGACGGCATCGGAGCTTCGTCCGGAAAAACCACACCGGTGTACATGAAGTGTTGAGCAAGACCAAAGACCTCCTCAGGGGTGTCTGGCAGTTTCACAATAGCCTCGATCGCATCATCGGCCTGGGCAGCGAAGTGACTCTGGTAGTGGGATGACCGGGCGCAGAGAAAGTCCTTCTGAATGCCGAACGGCTTCTCGTTGGGACCGACCAAGACAACCACAAATTGAGGGTGAGGATCTGTCCAGGAAAAAGGAGGCGGAAGGTCAGGCTTCGAGTCCATTGATTTATGGTCGGATTTTGTAGCAGCGACTTGATTTGTAGAGGGCTGTGTCTCAGGCTGCTGGGTAGTATGGGTCGTATGGGGTGCAGGATCTGGAGGAGGTACAACGGCTTCTTCGGGCCTTGAGGCACTAGAAAGTTGTGGCTGTAGACTCATTTCAACCACCTAAGGAACTATTATTGATATCGTAGCGTTCACCTCTGGTACCATCCGTGACTAAGAAGGCAGGTAGTGAATTAGCTTCCATAAGAATGATGTGGGAATACCTGAGTAAGACGGAAGGAACAACGCACTCAGCGCAACAAGTTTTCACGCATAAACGAGGGTAGTAGAAGGAAATTTGGATAAGATGATAGGGAGCGTCCTTGGAATTATCGGATTGGAGGGCCACAGGTGAATATGTCCACGAAATTAATGAGAATAGGGATGAGTGGTAAGGGATGAGATGAAATTCATCAAGGTTGAGTGAGGGGAGCGGATGAACTGCCCATGAAGTGAAGGTTCGTGTGGAGCTTGGGCTTACATAAGCTACTTTCTCACAGGCAGGAAGCCTCACTTGGCGGGTTATCCTGATGAAACTGCAATGATAAATACCTACCGGCCCTCGAAGTCAATCATTTCAATTTTTCTTTTCTCTATGTCTTCCTATTATTAAATTAGGTACTTTAAGCCCATGCACAATGAAGATGAATGTGAAGAAGGTGATGTGCTGGCATATGGGTTGGGAGGGTCTGGATGTTGTACATGAGTATGAAATCAGCGACAGCTATGCTGATTCTACTACAATATGTCATTGCTAGTACCTCCATATAGCATCACACATCTTCACCACCTGACCCATCTCCTTAACATCGTGCACCCTTACCACATCCGCGCCTCCCTCCACCGCAGCAGCCACCGTTGCCGCCGTTCCCCAGACCCGCTCCGCCGGCGTCGTCACGCCCGTGATCTTCCCAATAAAACTCTTGCGGCTCGAGCCCACTAGCCACGGAAGGCCCTGAAGACCGGGCCACTCCCTCAACTCACGCAAGCCCCGCAAGACTGTCAGGTTCTGCGCACCGACCTTGGCAAAGCCTATGCCTGGGTCGAGAATAATCCGCCACCGCCGGATGCCCGCAGCTTCAGCAGCCTCGACGCGCTCGAGGAGCTCCTTTGCGATGATGGGAATGAGGTCGTTGTCGCCGTCATTATTCTCGGCGCCGGAGCTGCCATACTTGTTCAGGCTGCTCATCGTTGCAGGCGTGCCGCGCATGTGCATCAAACAGACGGTCTTGCCTAATCTTGCCATCGTCGGGAGCATGTCTGCATCCATGGTGCCCGCCGAGACGTCATTGATGATATCCGCGCCAGCGTGGACCGCTTTCTCTGCCACCGCGGCGCGGTACGTGTCGACGCTGATCAGGATATCCTTTCCCTCAGGTAGGGAGCGGATGAGCTTGATGGCCGGTATTACGCGGCTGAGCTCTTCATCCGCTGCTACCTCGGGCCGATTGGGGGCGGTGGACTGCCCACCAACGTCGATCATGGTAGCACCGGAGGCGATGAAGGCCCGGATGGTGTCTGCAAGGGTAGTAGGAGGGGAGGCGTTGTGTGAGCCGCCATCGGAGAAGGAGTCGGGCGTCATGTTGAGAATGGCCATGACGTGAGTGTTGCGGGATGATTTGAAAGCTTGGAGAGGCGGTTGTGAGGTGGAGAGGGGAGTGAGGGTGGTGAGTGGTGGATTTGAAGGTGCTAGTTCATTCAGATAGTCCAGCGTGAACTTCCATGGATTGTCCGGGTAGATAGCTTTGGCCGGGATGAGTCTGTCTCACATGAGTATTTCTGTTTCCCACGCACCGCTGTTTGTGAGGATTTGTACTCACTCGGCCAAAGGACGGAGAACAAACTCTCTCTCCCGTATGCCCACATGCGGTATGTTGAGCCTCTCATGGGTAATGGATTGGTCTTCGTAGACGAGAATATCGAGGTCGATATTTCGTGGGCCCTTATCAATCACCTTCATCCGGCCCATGGAGTTTTCAATATCTTGAAGCTGATCTAACAGCTCAACAGGCTCCATTGTCGTCTCGACCTAATTTCTTCGCTTTAAGTACGTAGACTTTATACCACAGAAGTCAGAGTTTGGAAGCGGCCCACTCACCTCACAGACCCCGTTCACAAATCGATCTTGGTCGGCAAAGTACATAGGCTCCGTCTCCCACAGGCTACTTGTCCTTGTCACCCTTATGCCCCTTGCGTCCATCTCCCGACAAGCCCTCTCAATCTCAGCGATGCGATCACCAAGATTGCTTCCCAGCGCAATGTACGCCATCTTTGCGCGTTTGGGCTTGTCGGACGCCATATCGCTAGCCTTCTCAATGTGTATCGACTTTGGCAGAGTGTACCGAGTAAAAGACTTTGGGTCCTGGGAGAGGCGCCGGGGTTGTGACGAAAAGGATTTTCTGCAGGTGCCTACTACCACTCTCGCCTTGCCTAACAGCCGAGCTTGGATTGCTGGTGATGTCGCTGCTACATTATGGCAGGGCCTGCAACAACAAATTGAGCGGACAGGAAGCGAAAATGTGCTTCTCATGTTCAACGCTCGATGAGGCAGCAAGCCGAGATATTGTCAAGGGCGTCTTCCAAATCACACAAATTCCTAGCTTGGTTGTTTGGGTATTGTCGAAAGCCCGGGCCGAGTCATGGCCTAGGCTGGGTTCAAAGCGGCTCGATCCGACCGTTCGGGATCGGATTGACCCTCGCCTCCCCACAAAAAAAGGCATGTCTAGCGGCTCCAATTGAATGGAATGCCTGTAATTGATTGTCCTTGGTACAACAGTGGCGGGTAGAAGTGGGCCAAAAACATACTATTGTATTTGCAAGCACATCTCGAGTACGCAGTACGGGTAGGGTCCATCAGTCCTAACTTCTCTATAACTTGACGAGTAGAACTGTTGTTAAAGAGAAGAAAACTTACCAGCGTACCCTTCAGTCTCTGGACCCTCCTTGAAGGCCTATCCTTGGGACAAAGAAAGACCCGGGGTTTTCCCCTTTTAGGGTGCCTCGGCCTAGACTTCTGCAACAAGTCCGGTCGTGCAATTGAAAGTCAGGCGACTTGTGGAAGTGCCTCGGCATCTTAAAGTGTGGGGGACTGGTGCCATGTGGAGACCGAGGGGGAGAGACCCTTTACATCAACTTCACTACTGCACTTCCCCGGATTTCTACTTTACTATACTTTGCTCTTTTGCACATCTACCAGAACTACCTGCCTACCTGTTGTCCCAGATCTCTGCACAGTGGGCCTGTTTCCCTTGGACCAAGTGACTCGTTTTCCATTTCCTTCTTCTTCTACTAGCATAGCAATTTCACATTCCATCTTCACCGTCAAGATGGCTTCTCCACGTGAGTTCCCAAATCCCCCTTCCTTCCTCTGACCACCAGCGCAAGCGATCGCTAATTCGAGACTCTTGCACCTAGAGAAAATACGCACACCCATCACGTAAGTCATCCTTGGAACCATCCTCTCCATCCTCTCCGGCAAGTGCTAATGGACCATATGGTTTACAGTGATCTTTTCAAGATCAACCACCCCGTCCTCCTCGCCGGCATGAACGTCGCCGCCGGCCCTGCGCTCGCCGCCGCCGTCACCAACGCTGGTGGACTCGGTGTGATTGGTGGCGTCGGCTATACCCCCGACATGCTGCGCGACCAGATTGCCGAGCTCAAGGCCGACCTGAAAGACAAGAACGCACCCTTTGGCGTCGACCTGCTCCTGCCCCAGGTCGGTGGCAACGCGCGCAAGACCAATCACGACTACACCAAGGGCAAGCTCAACGAGCTGATCGACATCATCATTGAGGAAAAGGCCGCGCTCTTTGTGTCGGCCGTCGGTGTCCCGCCCAAGCACGTGGTAGACCGAGTCCACAAGGCCGGGATCGTGTACATGAACATGGTCGGCCACCCCAAGCACGTCAAGAAGTGCATCGACCTCGGGGTAGACATAATCTGCGCGCAGGGCGGCGAGGGTGGCGGCCACACAGGCGACGTGCCCACCACGGTGCTCATCCCTGCCTGCGTCGATGCCGTCAAGGGCGCCAAATCACCCTTGACCGGCGGTCCCGTGCAGGTCATTGCGGCAGGCGGCATCCACAACGGCAACCTGCTTGCCGCGTCGCTGATGATGGGCGCCAGCGCCGTCTGGGTTGGCACGCGCTTCGTGCTGTCCGAGGAGGCGGGCGCCCCCGAGGCGCACAAGGAGGCCGTGCGCACCGCCGGCTTCGACGACACCATTCGCACACTCATCTTCACAGGGCGACCGCTGCGCGTGCGCAAGAATGCGTATATCGTCAACTGGGAAACCGAGCGCCAGCAGGAGATCAAGGAGCTGACCTCCAAGGGCATCTTACCGTACGAGTCTGACTTGGACAAGGTCATGAGCGGCGAGATGACAAAACCTCCTGCGGGATTGGATGTGGGTGATGCAGCCAAGGACGAGGAGGTGGATATCGATGAGTTGATGGACCAGTTCAGGCCGTTCCTGATGGGCAAGGCCGCGGCGGTGTGCAATGAGAAGAAGAGCGCCAAGGCGATTGTAGACGAGTTTGTAAATGATGCGGCTACGGCATTGCAGAAGGGAAGCCAGTTGGTCAAGGTCTCGTCGAAGTTGTAAGTAGACGGCAGCTGTGTATATGCCATCACGTCACCTGGGTCTTCACATTGTACATGTTTGGCTAGTCGCGGCGATGTTCTTTATCAGGTACCAGACTGGACGGTAGCAGCAAGATGCAATTGTCGATAGAGGTTAGCTGCATCGATTGGCAGACTTTCTTCACATACGAGAGGCTGCAAATGACCAGATAGATGTTTGAGCATTTGAAAATACTACCCGTTTTTTGATCAAATCTACCACTTCAATCAATGATGCTGCTTTGCTGGCCGCGAATCGTCTATGAAATGCGCATGTGAATGTGGGCAGTGGCAAAGTCAATTAATGCATTAAACCCCCACCCCTCCGGGATTACAGATACACGTTAACATACCACAAACCTTTACGACGAGAATTGGACGGCTAACATTTTGGTCACTCACTCAAATCATAATGGTCTTGCCTCGGAGTTGACCACAATTCAGGTGAACCGCCCATGGCTGCGACCCGTAGATGAAACCACCTCATTTCTCAAGGTGTAAGAACGGCATGCTCGGGTCTGGAATCGATTGATTGCCCTATTCCTACCATTTCTATTTACCTATCCTTTGTTTTCGGACGCCTAACAGCTTCTGTGATGAACTCTAGAATCTCTCGGTTGTTTGCCTTCTTCGAGGCTTCCCCAAAGCCCCTGCCCTGCCAAGGCTGGCTGGCTGGCTGTAACACAGACTGGATAGCTGATTAGGACGTGCCCTCAAAGTTTCTCCTGCATGACGACACGTCTTTCCTCATGTCACGATGACTTCTTGTACATTTGTCCAGGCGAAGCCTGTCTCTCTGTTAGCCAAAAACGTCTTGAAGATGCACAAAGGCTACTCGGACTCACCTGGTGCTGCGGGAAAATGAGTGTGTCGGCGACCACAACGTTCTCCCTTCGAGTCGCGGTAAAAACAACAACCTCAGCAATATCGTCGGGAGTCAACGGTTCCACGCCCCTAATCATCATCATCATCATCAGTCAGGCTGCTGAGGCTTTTCTCTATCCAGGACAAGACATCACTCACTCGTAAACCTTATCCGCCTTGGACTTGTCTCCGTAGAAGCGGACGACGGAGAACTCCTATGTCAAAGTTAGCAAATCTTTGCCATATCATTTGAATGCTTTTGGAACCCCCTCCGACAACAGGTCACATACAGTCTCGACCTGCCCGGGGTCAATTTCAATAATTCGAATCCGCGTGGAGATGAGCTCCTTCCTCAACGCGTCTGTAAAGCTCCGAACAGCGGCCTTGGTCGCACAGTAAATGGATCCACCGGCATACGGCTCCCGTCCGGCAATCGAGCCGATGTTGATGATATCTCCGGCACCATTGTCCGGCCGCTTCTTGAAAATCGGCAGAATCGCCTGGGTCATGTTGATCAGGCCAGTGACGTTGGTGTCAAACATGATCTTGACATCCTCCTCTGCGATTTCAGGAGCCTTGGCAACGCCCTTGACGAGACCGGCATTGTTCACCAGAACATTGACCTCGCTGAACTCCTTGGGCAGGTTGGGAACGAAGCTCCTGACTTGCGCTGGGTCGCTCACATCCAGCTTCACAGGCAGGACCTTGACGCCACCGTCAGTTTCCTTCTCGATATCAGTGGCGATCTGCTGCAGCGTCTCGACGCGGCGCGCGGTGAGAATGAGCTTGAGGCCATTCTTGGGCGCGGTGCGGGCGAACTCAAAGGCACAGCTCTTGCCAATGCCGGAGCTGGCGCCGGTAATGAGCACGGTCTTGTCTTGGAGACGCTTGGCTGCTGCGGAAGAGGCCATGGTTCTTTTGAGGATGCCGCTTTCTCGAGGTGTGAGTGTCAGTGGTAGGCCTTGTTGTCTGTAATTCGATCGAAGACGCTGAGCAGTTCGGAAAATCGGTCTCACTTGTGAGAACATGTGCTTTTGCAGGAGGAATGTCTTAACAAAGACAAAGAAGAGAGTACCGGGGCAAATTTGTGTTTTGTATTGTGAACGGAGATATTGCTCATAGTACGAGCACGCAATCCGATATATGCCCCGCCGTTTACGTTGATGCGATAAGCTTCCATGGATGATACCTATACATAGTATTTGAAAGGGAGCTCGCGAAGCTACAGTTGTTAATCATAGTGAATCAGCCCCTCACTCCACAGGCCTGACTCGGCACTGGAACTGCCGATCATGGGGGGTCTGAGAAGATATCCAGTAGGTAATTTGCACGCTTAATGTGATCAGTGAAAGCGACGTCCGACTCCGGCGTTTTACACAACACGGTCTCGATGGCTTTCGGATTTTTCAATTATTTTGTATATAGGCTCTAGTGGCTCGTTATAAAAGTCACTCAACGAAACTCCAACAAACACCAAGTGAGAAAGCTGACATTATTCGACGTTTATGTGGATTAGGAGGCACGCAAGTCAGTGACACAGCTCTTCTCATTTCTCTTGCGTGAAATCTCATGTCCCTCTACCAAATACAGCTTGTGGACCGTAGGCGCTATGCTTGACATTTTCACCTCTCGGCCTTCTAGATATGACCTAGCATTAAAAGTATCTAGCTTGCAAACTGTGCTACATATACTTAAAAGCGCACTTGGCCAGTCACAGATCGTGATCTCAACACTCTCAACCGGGCGCCCCTTTTCAGATGATACGAGGATCACAGTCATTGTAAGGAAGAAGAGCGATTACTTCCTCGTGGGAAGACTATTATATGAGGAGAACCAATATTAACCTGGATTCTCATTCGCACTCTTATTCTTTTCACCTTGTCAAATGGCAACCTCATCAAGGCCAAGTGGGCGCCGCACTATATCTATTTCAAGTCCCATAAACACTTACGTAGTTACATCTTATATACCAAGTCCTTATATTGACCTACCTAGAGTCATTGATTATTTCCTCCCTCCCAACGCGTTGTCCGGGATGATTTGAGAAGAGACCTGCAAGTGCCCAAGCAAGAAAATCCGCCTGCTCAGCGTGCCCTTCGGAAATATCCAAAGCCTCGGGTCGTCGTCTTCATCTCGATTATAGGCGCGTTAAAGCAATGCGGGGAAGAATACCAACCAGTCTAGCACTTTGTACAGCTAGAATAGAACCTCGGCACTGCCATATATCTTCTTAGATAATAAAGGTTCAGAACAGAAGCGTAAATTCAATTTTAATCCTCCCTCACATCTTCCAATGTCAGCCTCTTCTTGAGTTTTGCCAAGGAGTCCAATTACAGCCTATCACAAGGTGTTTCACACACATCATCCAAAAAACCATGGCGTCCAGCCGCATCTCCCAAATCGCCGCCCACCTCAACTACCCTACCGGCCTCCTAGCAGGACAAGTAGCCATAATCACCGGCGCCGGACAAGGCATCGGCGCCGAAACCGCCCGCCTCTTTGCCAACGAAGGCGCACAAGTCATTGTCAGCGACATTGACGGCACCAAAGCGCGCGCCGTCGCCGACAGCATCAATGCCGCAGGCGGGCGCGCGCTCGCCGTGCCAGGAGACATGCTCGATGCCGCGTATATTCCGGAACTGGTCAGAAACGCCGCCGAGTTCGGCATGGGCAAGATTCACATCATTGTGAATAACGCTGGGTATACCTACGACGGGGTCATTCACAAGATGAGTGACAAGCAGTGGGACACCATTATGGATCTGCACACCAAGGCGCCCTTCCAGCTCATTCGTGCGGCGGCGCCGTACTTCCGCGTCAAGGACGGCGAGCCAAGGTGTATTGTGAACATCTCGAGCACGAGCGGGGTGCACGGGAATGCCGGGCAGGCGAACTATGCAGTAGCCAAGGCGGGCGTGACGGGGCTGACCAAGACGATCGCAAAGGAATGGGGCCCTGCGTTTGGGGTGAGGGCGAATACGGTGGCGTTTGGGTATATTTTGACTAGGCTCACGCAGGCGAAAGAGAAAGGCGCGACAGTTACGGGGCCCAATGGGGAGCAGATTGCGCTGGGCATCCCGCAGGCCCAGCAGGCTACCAAAGACCAGCATCTGGATATCCCGTTAAGGAGGCCTGGGAACGCCAGTGAGGCGGCGTCGGCGGTTTTGGCTGTCTGCAGTCCCTTGTTCTCGTACGTGACAGGCCAAACAATCATGGTCACAGGCGGCAGGAATATGTAGAGCGAATTGGTAAATTTTGACTCGCCCATATTGCAAAGCGATTTGGTTTCGGCTGGCATATCTGGCGAAGCGCCTCGATGATGCATCTTCACACGTCATCAGTCAACCTTTCCGACGGGTCAGTCTTTGTTGCGCGATGAATTGGCACCACTCCTCGAAGCCCGAAGTACCGGGCCCGGCCAGATATTGACAAACTCCCAGCCCATGGACGTGCCCTGTCAAGGCTCAATCATGCTTCCTGTCATGTATGCACCCAAACTCCAAGCCCTGAAAACTCCAAATTGTGCCAACAATCTCGACAATGATATCTTGTGCGCTGATGCACTGGCGAAAAGAAACCTTAGACCTTTGCCCACAATTCGAACACACCCTTGGCATACTCGACAATTTCCTAGTCAGGAGATATCAGCATATGTCGCAGTCTAAAGCATAGCTTTTGGAGCAAGTACTCACCTCGCCTCCCAGCTTCGAGTCACCGTAGACACGATCCACGAAAGTGATCGGTACCTCGCCAATTGAGTAGCCCATCGTCTTAGCCGTGACGGCCAGCGCCATCTGCATGCTGAACCCACGCACATCCGTCGTAGCGAACAGCTTCTCCAGCACGGGCCGCTTGTATAGGCGGAAGCTGCCCGTCAAATCACTAACACCAGGCCGTAGCACCGTATCGGCAAAGATATTTGCGCCCTTGCTCGTCAACTTGCGCTTCAGATCCCAACCAAAGACGCCGCCCTCGGGAGCGTAGCGAGTGCCCGTCACAATGTCGTATTCGTGGGCCTTTTGCAGCGCGATCATCTGAGGGATGAATTTTGGGTGGTGGGAGAAGTCGGCGTCCATGATGATGATGAAGTTGCCCTTGGTGAACTGCAGGCCGTGAGGATATGCGGTGCCGAGGCCGAGCTTGCCTTCGCGGGTCTGGAGGATGACGTGAGGGGAGTAGGCTTTCACGAGCTGCTTCGCGACCTCTTGGGTGCCGTCGGGAGAACCATCATCGACAATGACAAGTTCCCAGTCGAGGTCGCTGGAGTGAGGGGGCGGTAGTTAGCTTCCTCCATTGATGAATAAGGGGAAAGTGGGATGCAGAGCGGACGACAAGCATTGACAGTCCCATGCTTGGTATACCCACTTACTGTTCGGAGAAAGTCTTCTGTATAAGCCAGGTAATGATGGGGAGGTTCTGGCGCTCGTTGAAGGTGGGCAAAATCACCGAGTAGGTGTTCTTGGTGGCGGAGGCGTTCTTCTTGGCCATTTTGGGAAAGAGTATTAGAAGAGGAGTAGAGAAATATGAAAGGCTAAAAAAGGAGCGTCGAGAATCTGGTCAAAGTGCCCTTCTTGGTCAGCGGAAAGAAAGGAGTGATGCAGAAAGTCAAGGTGAGTGGTTGTGGTCAGGGAAGAGCTTCTGATGCTCGGGCGTGTCAACCGTGTCTCCTAGATGCTCGGTTCATGGCTTAGTCAAGCTTCCGAGGATCGACCCCTGAGCTGAACATCCACCCCCAAGGGACCCCCTACCACTTCCTCCCGCCTGAACGTTTGCAGTAATCTTGTGCACAGTCACCACAGATATATACCTTTGGGCGCATTGTAAACCTTCCATATACAAGAACAAGTTCAGGAAAACCTGCCTCCTAGTACCAACATCAATTCGACTGAAGAGCTAAGGGCCAGGATTGTAGCATGTCACTTTTCAAGGACACCTGTGCAAAACACCGTACTCAAAGTCTATACCCAAAGTACTCGCCTCGCCAACAAAACTTCATTTGCACCCACAAAGTATAAAGTATACAGCTCGAAATCAGAATTCGAAGATAATATGCTCTGAACACCAGTACTCCAGGCTTCGCTATCCGTGCCTTGCCGTGCTGACCTATATCCCATCCTCACCTTTACAAAACAGATACCCAGCTGTTTGAGGCATCTTGATGCCCTCACATCCTCCAACCGTATTCCTGAACTGGGTCGCATACACAACTGCAGCCTCATCCAGCTCCTGGACCGTTGTCTTGGTGCCTTCCCATGTCAAAAGGGGCATCTCCTGGAAGCGCGGCAACAGCCCTCTGTTCGGCAGACTGTCCAGCAATGAGGCTTTGTGAATGATAATCTCGTCCTCGTCGTCGTGTTTGGACATCGCACCGTCATTTTCGTATTCTTCTGGCCGATGGTTTAATTCATTGTGGACGGTCGCCAAATTCGCTGCTAGTTGTGGGCTTGGATACATAGTCCAATAGCCCTGTGCCCTGCAAAGCCGCAAGACATGCTCCACCCAGGCTGGATAGTCCTTGCTCACTGATTTCTCAGATAGAAGCTTAAGAGGACTGCTCGCAGCATGTTGCGCCTCCAATATCTGCGAGACAAAACCGTGAAGCTCGGCCCACTTCTCACCTGTGAACAGGACCGCATTGCTATTTGGCGCTTGCCAGAGGAACGAAGTCGGAGTAGCGGAAGTGGGCTCCGAGCCAGGCCGGCCAGAGTCCACTGGCGCTTTGGTTGGAGGCTTGAATGGAGACCCGCTGGTGAGCGTGGACGGCACGTCCAGGCTGATCCCAAAGAGCCTCTTGCCCCAGCTTTGGGAGATGGCCTGAGCTGAGTAGCGATACTCGAGGATCGCCATCTTGAGGTAATGAAAGAAATTTGGTGATAATTCGACCTGCGGCGATAGAACAAGAACATGAGAGAACTCGGGATTCGCAGGCCAGAAGCTCTCCAAAAAGCGAATTGAGCTTTCCTCCTCGCTCAGTCCATGTCTCGAAATCCGGTGCCTCAGTGTAAGCTGGTTGGTGTTTGTTGAACTCTGAGCACTTCGCGGTGGCCATTGGAAATCTCCCAGAAACTGTCTGGTCGGTGGGTCGATCTGTTCGGGTAGCTCGATTGTGAGATGGGGCACAGCACAAGCGGTAAAATCGGCCTCACTCAGAGACTTGAGAAGTCTGATGAGGCTACCAGAAGCATCAGTATGCGCGTGAATCAAAATATCGACTTTGAGTCGATTCCATTGCAGCAATGATGCCGCATCAAGTTTTGTGATCCAAGACAGACGATCCTCCGCATCTGCTGGAAGTTCAATAACAGGCGCCGGTAAGCGCTGCTTTGCCACGTGTTCCCGTGCTGCTTTGAGGAAAAGCAGTGGCTCGGACTCTGCGTCCACAAGAATCGCTTGCGGGTGCATATAGTTGTTGATATGGTAGAGTCCACGACCAATCCCTTTCTCGAAACGGTCGTCCGTGGAAATGCCAGCAAATTCGGGCCGGGCATCTATATGCTATTAGCACTGGCAGCAGTAGGAATTCTGTGGCGAAGGATTCAATACCGTGGAATATGATTTGGCAATCCGCGCCAATGCCGTTGATATCTCGCAGCTGTTCTACTGCTATATCGTCCCGCGATACCAACGCAAAATGAACGTATGACCGCAATTCCCTGCCCATTTGGCACGCGATTGGAAGCAGCTTATTCGCACTCTGAATATTCGACGCCATGAACAAGACGTTTCTGTTGTTCTGAGACGAGCCCTTTGTGTCGCTAATCGCGTGAAGGGACTCAGCCAAGTTCATGAACCTGAGGGGTCCATCGTAGTCTCGGGTCGCCAGCGCCGGTGGAGCCTGTTCGTCTTGGACGGGAGGGACCCTCGGTATCGGAGGGGTCGGCTTTCTTGCACCACCGTACGCATAGATTGGATGCCGCTTGTCTTGGGGCCCTAGGTCTGTCGGTATGTTGTGTACAAAGAGGTAGACGGCAACGGCCAAGAGGCAGACTAGTCCCAGTCGCTTGAAGGTCTTGCGAGGAGGAATCCTCGGAGAACCTCTGGCTCGCCATCCGGTCGGACCCCGGGCGCCCTTGACGTAGAGGTCGTCATCCTTCTTGGTAACCCCAAGCTCCGGGTCAAGTCTGGGCCGCATGTTTGCGCATGTGGTCGGTCGGTGGCACTCCAATTGCGTCCCGCAAAGGAGACCCGAGTTTGCCGGAAGCGCCCCAGTTATCTGCACGATCGAAGAGGAGTACGAAGGAGTGTGACGCCTGTGGACCGGGTAGGTGGCTCAGCGCATATCGCGTGCGTGCGGCAGTGACAATGTCGTCCTCGGCTGTGCAGGCATCCGTACTGCGGAGACACGATTCGCTATTGTCGGGAGGCTCGAAGAGGTGACGGCTAGTGGCAGGAAAAAGGAAAGTGTAAGCCAACGGCTCTCAGCTCGCATGTATATACTCGAGAGCGAAGTGTGCGACCATGAACTGCATTGTATTAGCAAGTGCTTCGGACCATACTCCTGGGTTGAAAAACGTCTATGCGCCCGCGAACCCGCACTTCGAAGCTCGGGGGAGATCTCGGGACAAGCCTTGAGTTAGTTTAGTCCCTGCAGCTGAAGCTCAGTTGGGGGTGGGCCGTTTCAGTGGAGTACGCGGCTTCCCCACAATCCATCCCATGTTTCTAATGTAGTAAAATTACACCTTACCCAGCATAGCAGGCGCATTGCATACCTAGGTAGTGTGCTGAGTAGGTAACCTACCTAAGCATGTCAACATTATCAGCCCTTCCTTGATAGGTCGATGTTGAGACCTGTACTCAACCGTGGGCGAGAGTGTGGTGAGTGGGGCAGTATATTATAGAAATTGAAGCCTTGTATGATCTTAGGGCTCTATCAATGCTATGTATGACAATGCTTTCTAATGCTATGCAAGTGCTGCCATGCCATACCATGAAATGAAGTAGAGGGCATGAATCTAGTTGCCTATCCAGAAATACCAAACTCCTGTTTGCTGGGTATAAAGTGCGCCTCCTATGCTTTCATTGCGACTCAAAAAACAACGCCAAAGAAAGAAATGATTATCACTGTTTTCAATCACAGCTGAATGAGATCCTCCTCGGAGAAATCGGGGGGTGCTTGCCCGTAAACCACACGACATCTTGAATCCAGTGCCGTCCCCACATTGGAAATCCAAATATGGTCGCTGTACTCGTTCGTTCGCCGCACCTCATCGTCAGAAACACCAATGTCATCACGAGGAATCCACACCACGGGCCGACGCACTCGCAGGGCCGAATGTGTGAAGGCCTTGCGAATCTTCTCGTCTCTCGCCGCGGGATCCAGATCATCAATTTCGTCTGCGAACCCCCCAAAGAGCGCGTCTCCTATTGCGCGCTGGTTCTCGAGGTCCTTCTGAAATTGTCTCCGTCGGGTGCCCGCGTGTTCCTTCATCCTCTGCCCTGGCGCGTCAATGGCAAAGTTCTTGACCGCATTACCACCCTCAATGGCCCACGTCATGGAGTGCTTGACGGTGTGCTTGATTATGCTGCCGCCGCCTGACGACAACATATTCTTCCGATGGGTCTTGACCGGGTTTGGCTTCTCTTGTGATGATCGGAGGTTATCCATCTCGTACTGTCCATTGTCGCTCTTTGTACTGGCGGGCCGACTTGCATCACCGTCAACCTTCTCTTCCGCGATGTAATCGTCATCGTCTTGGAGGGAGCCTGCCTCTAGTCGCCGCTGTCGCCTCTCCTCCTCCCTCTTGGCACTTTCACGTTCTAGACGTGCTTTCTCAAAGGCAAGATCGCGAAGTACAGCTTCATCCTCGAAGGTGATTGGTAGGTAGCGCAGTAGTGGACCGAACTCCTTGTTGAGCATGATCTGATATAGGGCCGTCAAGAATATCGACACAATCATGATGATAGCTTGCGGGTAACACAAGCCAGTCCCATCAGCATCTTGCACCAAGAAGAAGAGTCCAACTAAACACAACTCCATGACGTAGAGTCCGGTAAACATCTGATTCAGAGCTCGGGGGTACAGCACACCACCTGTGTCGGTCTTGAACCTCGTGACATACAGCATGTTGTAACGGTGGGCACACCACAGCATGCTGAAGTTCACAATCGCGAAAATGCTCATTAGCGGAGCAATGACGGAAAAAACCAGAGCAATGCAAGCGAAGTTGGTGTAAACCGGGAAGAAAGAGCCCCATTTCACTTGGGGAAGCTTGGTTTGACGTAAAAATTTCGCCCTCGCAGTGCTGTCCAGAATTCTCGAGAGGAGGTACCAAACAGCCTATTGGAAATTAGTGCTTCGCTCTTGAAGAGAGTTGGAGCGGCGGTCTGTTCATGTGACGGAAACCATCCTAGGAAATAGCCGGTCACAATCGCAGGACAAGGGAAATTGGAAAAGGAGGGCTTTGAGCCAATTCGGACGTACCAAAGCTGAGATCTGCAACAATGTTCCAGAGCTAACTGATGCGCCCTGAAGCAACAGATATGAGAAAAAGTAGTTAGAAGCGTCCGGGAGATTCTGTGCCAGAAGCGTCGGCAAGTTTTCTATATTTGTCGCAACATCCACAAGAGTCTGTAGAGCTCCGGAAGTAATGGACACGACAAGGAACACCTCAACGAAAAGGACTGCCAAGGTCAGCTTGAATATATCGGTGCGTGGGGCGTGGGAGATGCTCACAGAGGAAGTAGTAAATCTGGACCCATTCCGATCGAGATGCCCCCGTCTTCGTCCCTTGGAACCCAGCAATCAAATTAAGTATGATGGGTACCAACGCAAGAATGACGGCTAGGAAAATTTGCGGCAAAACACCTGCGGCCAGCTTGACGAATTTGTATACATCTTGATTCGCAGAGAGGAATTTCAACCACTCATACTTGCTGATCAAAGAGTCGATCTCGGACAGTGAAGCGGAAAAGGCCACGGGGAAACCCCAAAGAACGACCATCCCAAAGACCAATGCACAGGCGAGAACGACGCGTCCCCATTGCATCCACCAGCTCTATTTAAACAGGTCAGCAAATGCCCATTCATTCGACTGTTTGAAAAAGACAAAAACGCAGAGATACTGACCATGGCCATATTGTCCCAGATAACGTCATCTGGGTTGATTTCCACCACCCTGGGTGCCATGTGCTTGGGCACATGGTGGATTGTAGATTGGCAGGCCATATGAGCAGCCGATTGATTGTGGAATTGAATAAATGCAGACGTCATCAAGGGGAACCTGTCAGTGTTTTTCTGATCCTCCTCAATCTCGACATTGAGTCGAGCTAATTCTTGTCGGCACCAGTAGATTGTGTCAACCTTCTTGTGTATGAAAGGAAGGCCTGGTAACCAGGAAGGAGTGAACTCGAACAGAGGCAGGCGGTGGTGGGGGCGGTCTTTAGCCTTGATCCATTTTTCCCACTCTGGACCGGCAGACTCTTGATATTCTTCGTGCTGGCCCGGGTTGACATAAGGAGGGTATTCGACAGGCTCTTCGTCAGGACCCATGAAAGGAATGTGCGATTTGACGGTTGTCCAGAATGACTGCTCTTTCTTCTCAGGTTCTGCGCCGCCTTGAGGCACAGGCGAAGCGTAGCCTCCTGACGGAGCTTTCCAGAACTGGTACCACCTCGTCGGCTCAGTAATGATCATCGCGTCAGTATCCTCTACAGTGCGAGTTGTATTGCCGTTGCCTCTGGGCGTTAGTTCTTGCTGATCGGAGAGCTTCGAAGTATCGTAATCGGATCGACCTTGAGTATCCTCGGAGGCAAAAGACACCTTGGGTACATCGCCGTCAATGTCCAAATTTCTATTCATCGGACTTCGTCGATCAAGGTAAGTTGGGTTCGTTGTGGAGGGGCCAGCAACAGGTTGGATGTGGTGGAAACCACCGCTCCGCTCCACTTCGTGATCGATGCCTTCACCAACAGCGGTAATTCCTTGCCCAACGACAGTAAAACCGTCTTTTACCCCATGACCAGCTCGTCCAACTACAGTCGCACCGTCCTTGAAAACCCGTCCCACTTTGTTCAAGCCGCCGAGAACATTCAAGTTGGCGAGTGGCCGAGAAGTTCCATGCCCGTCTAGGGCCCCATTTCCTTCTGGAGCCGGCTGCTCGTCCGGGACATCGGTGACTTGTGCGGCATTATCGCCCCTTTCAAGACCCTCATCGGCCATAGCCTTACGCATTGCTTCGCGATCTTCGTCCTTTTGCCTCTGAGCGAGCTGAGCTTTGGTGGGTTTGTCGGTCCGCATCTGCTTGCGTTGCTTCTTCTCATCCTTCTTCCGCTCCTTCAGCTGTCTCCTCTTGCACTCCCGGATCAAATCGCTTTGTGCAGATTCGAGTTGAGCGTGGACCTTCTCTCTTTTCTTAATCTTGTCGAGCAGCGCGGTCAAGTCGTGTGTAAGCCAAATATTCTTAATACCGCCGGGAAACACATCGAACAGCCCACGCAATGCTGGTTCAGTAAGCCATTTCTTGGGAATAGAAGAAACTAATACGGTGGTAGCAGAGGCTCGGAGGCGATGCTCAGCGCTCGTCAGCCAATCTTGTCTGACCTAAATGTTCACCAATGTCAGTGTAAAAGAAAAAATACAGGTTGGAAAGCACAAAGTTCTCACCTTGACATAGACCCTCATTTCCGAGAAAACGACGAAACAGACCCAAATAATGACAAACAGGGCGAGAATAAGATGTGCCCAACGGCGGCCACTATGTTCAGGCTTGACATTGCCCCATGCCAGTACGCTAAGTCCAACGACAGAGGTGCTGTCGTCATTTGTGGTAGAGTTCGTCCATAGATTCGTACCGATGCCATCTACAAAATTGACGGGAATGAGGATGGGAAGAACAATAAGTGCTAGGGGAACAAATATAACCAGGAGGGTCTTCAGATATCTCAAGAAGAAATAAGCATCGAGGCCGCATTTGTTGATAATTGCTCGGTCGGGTACCGCCATCAGGCCTGTCACGAGAGCCCATGGTGCACGAGGAGGAGGATCGCTGTTGAGGTCAGTATGACCATACTATCTGGGCAAGAAACAAAGCAGGACTGATGGAAGTGGAGAACCTACGTCCTCTCTCGTTCTGGTACCAGAAACGTCTTGGGCTTGTAAATTCGTGCAAGTTTATTCCTCAAAAGGAAGAATAGACCAATCTGTGCACCAGCTACAGCGGCGGAGACTGCAAGAGATGCCAGGAATTCTTCCAAGCCATATCCAGAGTAGGCAGCGGCGGTGCCCGAATCGGTACTGCTGGTGAGGTTGGTAGACATATTGGCAAAGCTGCCGAGGGTGGTAGCCCTTGGGGCAAGGTTCCGTGGGCGTGTTTGCTTGATCAGGGAGATGCCGTCGCGATCGCGGTCGAGATCATATATACAGAGTTGGCATAGACTGTATTGAGAGATAAGAGCAGAGAGAAGGTTGCCAATTGGAGGTTGGAGCCGAGAATGGGGTCGTGTGTTGTATGTGGATTGTGTTGCGTCAGGTAGGTATCCCGTGTGCGACGTTCGGAGTCAGGAGTCGTCGTTAGAGGAAGGGATGGATTAGACGAGGGGCAACATTGCCATTGTTACTATCACTGACGCTGGGTAGGTAGATAAAGATCGGCCCCCTGAATGATTGTCAGTAACTGCATTCTTGCCTTCGTGATCAGCGTACGAACAAAGGGAGAGGTTTAAAAGTATTGAGATGAACGGACCCTTGAAAGCGCCCCAGCCCGTACGTGGGACTTATTTTGGAATCGGTTGCTTTCTTTCAGTGTTCGAAGACAAGACGAAGAAGCGGATTGACGAGAAACAATAGGAAGCTTTGTTCGGTGAGGAGTCTGTGTTGACTACAATCAAGTTGGGCGTTGTTGAAGTTGACCAGACAAAAAAAGATCGGACCTCTAAGGTTTCAATGCCCGGAATGCGGAAGAGCTACGAGGTTTGAGGTTTGAGGTTCTGGCCTCTGGGGTAAAGAGAAAAAGATTGGTTGAGTCGACAGCTCAAGGTTATGGTTGATATGAAACAGCAAACAGGGAAATGCACCTGCTAAATTAGCAGCAAATTGGCGATTGGCAACAAGCTCTTTTGCAAGGGCTCGTTCTTTTGTGACGTCGGCGGCTAATCCGAGCAGCAGTACAACCCCACACTATACCCTGCACCTTGTCAGGCCTCCCGCGCTGAATGCTCAACTATTACTGTGGTACAGTAGTAGTACCATTCGAATTGATTGGCTTGATTGGATGAGAGAGGCCGTTTATCCGCGAAACCTTGCTCCAGGGCGATGCGCCGACGGGCCAGTCAAGGGCCTGCAGACCCTTCCGACGTTCGAGACCACTTATAGTATTCACCACAGGTTGTTTGTCCTTATGCTTCAATCTGTGACAATGCATGGCGGCTCCACCAAAACACTCCTTGGCTGCTTCATATTGATACCGCTTATTGACTCGGGTTCCCTTAAACGATCTACCTATGGTTCGGTTCGGTTCGTCTCTGCACAGCCACACAGCCAGCCGCACACACTGGCATAGCCGCAGTGCATCGACCGTTTCCTCTGCAAAATTGAATGATCTTGATTCACCTTCGCGCCGGCCCGCCTTCACGAAGCCACAAAAGTATCTGACAGTCCTGGCAGTCCACACTTTCCCAATCCAATCTGGTTTAGCCCCTCAAGTCAAGAGTTTAAGGTTTGGCCGTCAGAGGCACGGCCCTGTTGGAACCGAGTCCCGTTACCGTCAACCCGGTAATACGCGGCACGCAACACAGTTCCATACATAACTTTCCACGTGCCGTTGAACCCTCTTCTGAGCCCGCTTGTGCCATCAAACTAAGATTAGGCTCGAGTCTGAAGCAGAAGCATGACAGTGGCCAACTATGATCATGTCGCGATGCACAGGACACTGCACCCACCGCCACGACTTACTACAAGTACTTGAGTTAGCTAACTTCCAAGACGACAGTACTTGTCACGTAGCACAGATCGGCGGACGCGTGATTCATCCACCCAAGTACTGTATGTACATTCACACAACATGGACTCCAGAGCAAAAAGGCAACTTCAAGTTTCACTAGCTCGGGATGGGCTAGATACCTCCAAGGTAGCCACCAATTCACGGTACGGCTTCCCGCTAGCATCGTGGGCTTGTGAGCGCGTCTGCAATGCAAAAGTCAGGGCCAAGCAAGAGCACAACTACCGAAAGGCTTGGTCCACAGGTAGTTCAGAGTCTCGTGTCGGTCATTCTTTTGCACCCAAAATCCAGTTGCTCTTTACGTCTTTGCTCGGCCCACGTGAACGATTTTATCGAGCTGCCCGCCATCAGCCTGATTCAATACTCCCCGCACCTCGACTTTACCTTGCCTAGGTCTCGGCCCGATGTTCTAGCCACCGAGAATATATACTGGTCGCAACCTTATTCAGAGGGCATTACCAAACTGTCCTGCTTTACCACACGCGGGTCTAAATAATAATCCGTGCAGTCTTCTTTCTTGTATATTCTTTTGTAAATCACAGTCCATAGACCTCCATAGTATATCCCGCCGCAACCTGTCCAGAAGGTTCAAGTTGTCTGTTCAACCCGCTGTCTCCACAGGTGTTCGACCCAGTGCACATATTTTTCTTCTCATTCATCTCGCTAAGTCACGCGTACCCAGATCTTGTGACCTTCCTCTTCCTTGGGTTATCTCTTCGATACCAGAAACCACCAAGGCAGAATGGGCGACAAGTTGGACTTGAGTATCGCCGTCATCGGCGCAGGTAAGTGGAAACAGTCGTCTTATCCACAAAAATACACAAATCTCACCATGATCGATGACTGACTGCTCGTTGACTGTAGGTATGGGTGGCCTTGGGTGCGCCCTGGCTCTGGCAAAGAAGGGTTTCAAGGACATCACCGTCTACGAGCACGCGCCGGGGCTTGGTTTTGTGGGAGCCGGCATCCAGTTGGCACCCAACATGGCCCGGATTTTGGACCGGCTCGGGTGCTGGAAGGATATCTACGCATCAGCTACAAACGTGAAGGAGACAAGCATAAGACGTGAGTGCGCGCCCGAGCCCTGGCTGAGGACTTGTGCACGCAGTCCAGTCTTATCGCGCTGGAAACTGACATCTCGAGGGGTTTCTCCGAGCAGAGGGCAGCACCAACCAAGAACTCGCCCACGTCGAAATGCCTGATATAGAGGACAAGTACGGCTACCCACACTGCACCGGCCATCGCGCCGACCTCGCTGGTGGAATGTATGAAGGGTGCAAGCGCGAGTCCGCCATAAAATTCAAGCTGGGCCATCCACTCACTAGTGTCGATGCCTTCAAGCCCAAACCCACCATCACTCTAACCCCTCACAAAGGCTCACCCTACCAAGCTACGCATGACGTCCTCATCGGGGCCGATGGCATCAAGTCTCTAACACGCACTGCTATCTTGTCCGAAATAGGCGAGGAGTCTCTCGAAGCCGATACCGGCCAAGCCTGCTATCGCATCATGCTCAACCGCGCAGACATGGAGCACGACCCGGAAATGAAGGAACTGATCGACAGTGACTGCGTGGTGCGGTGGATCGGCGAGAAGCGCCACATCATCGCCTACCCCGTAGCCAACAAGTCCATCTACAACATGTCGTCTGCGCAGCCCGACACCAACTTCGCCAAGGGCGTCAGCGCCACGTACACCACCACGGGCTCCAAACCCCAGATGATGAAGGTCTACGAGGACTTTTGCCCGCTGGTGCAGCGCATGCTGGACCTCGTGCCGGACGGCGAGGTCGTCGAGTGGAAGCTACGGCAGATCCAGCCGCTCAGCACGTGGAGCGTGGGCTCCGTGGGGCTGTTAGGCGACGCATGCCACCCCACACTACCGCATCTGTCCCAAGGCGCCGCGATGAGCATCGAGGATGGCGCCGTGGTAGCAGAGGTGCTGAGCATGATACCAGACACCAGGCCCGAGATGATTAGCCGCGCGCTCAAGACGTACGAGCTGTTGCGCAAGGGTCGCACGACCACGCTGGTGGATATGGCGGCATACAGTGGCCGGCAGCTACATCTGGGGGAGGGCAAGGCGAAGGAGGAGCGGGATCGGCAGTTTAGGGAGCACAAGACGGGCAAAGGGGCGATACCTGATAAATGGGCAAGCCCGGATGTACAGAAGATGATATACGAACATGATTGCGTCAAAGATGCGGCGGAGAGGTTTCATAGGATTTTTGGGAGTCTTGGTACGAACGGCACGGCTAAGACGAATGGGTTTCATTGAGAACAGCCCAAGCCTTGATGTCAGGAGTGTTTGATGATATAATTCTTGTTCTAAAGATGGCAGTCAGCAAGAACACTGCCAACGATAAATGATGATTCACGAGCTGACAATACCATTCTAGACGGTCTTTGAAGCTTGGCATTAACTATTTATTTCTTGCAGCGGCATTATTAAATGGCCCGACAGACTTGGCTTTGTGGGGCCTGTAGGATCCGATCAGCTGTAGAGTGTATGCATCTTATTGACATCGGACAGGCTCGAAAATACAGTCAAGGGTAGCATCGACAGATTTGACCCGTGAAAATCCACCGTAGCACTGTTCTGCTACGTATATTTTTGCTAAGAAAGAGAACATTGGATAGCTAGATCATAAATGACGCCGCTGGTGTAGTGGTGTAAGGGAAAACAACAGACATATGAAAAGGAAGTCTGATCTAGAGTTGCCGCGGGTGCATGGGTTGACATTAGAGCAACTCCCCAAATAGCCAGCGGTAACATCGATAGTTTGAACCACACATCAGGCGAATCACATCTGCACTGCCTTGGTGTTACAGAAAAAGAAATATTACTTGGCAACCAAGTTGTTTCGCGTTCTATTAGATGCTGTACGCTACGAAAGTAAACCAGTGAAACAAGTGAGGGTATATACTACTCTTGGAAAAGTGTCGGTCGATGCCTTTTTGCAAACGAGTCTAAGTTGAGAAACCCGTCTGACCAACTGTATCGATGGCGACAACTCGAATGCAAATTGTGTTTTTCGTTTTCTCTTTCTTTATGCCTTCCAAACCTGCACCATATTGAGCTTAAAGGCTCTCCGCTGGAGTTCCGGTGCGGTCCTTTTCCAAAATACCCTCCCTGGTGCTGGGAGAGCCGGTGCTATGATCTTGCGTGGCGTAATCGTCCTCGCCTGCGAGTTCCTCGAGCGTCTTTCTCTTGGTCTCGGGGATAAGCAAAGTCGAGAAGCATCCGAGAAGCATGAACAGGGAGTAGATTTCGAGGACGTGATTGAGCCAAGGGCTGGCGTTGGTGCTGGTTGCGCCACGGGTTCGGAGAGGAGCAATAGCACCTTGGCCTGTAGATATATTGACATCAGTACTCGGAACTTTTAAAATCTCGTTCACCAAAGAAAATTGAAGGGGTAAATCTTACCGATGATGGAGCCGATCTTGCCAGACGCAGCAGAGATACCGTGCGAGGTAGAACGGTACCTCGTCGGGAAACACTCTCCTGGTACGATGAACGTTGTCGAGTTGGGGCCAAAGTTGAAGAAGAATTGGGCCACAACGTAAATACCCAGCAGGCCGTTTGCACCCAACTTGTCGTAGCCGAAACCCATAGCAATGAAGAGAACCGTGAGGATAGCAAAGCCTCCCAGCTGGATGGGCTTTCTTCCAATAGTGTCGACCGTCGCAACGGTGACCCAGTATCCGGGAACAGCCCCAGCAAGCACAATGATCAAGTTGCCGACCGCCGTCTTGTAAAGATACTCATACGTTGTCGCTACATTGGTGGTCGAGTAACCAATAGCACCCAGAATGGTAGCGTTGTTAAGGGAAAGACCGTAATAAGCGACATCCAGGAAGAACCACGAGAGTGCAGTGCCGGCAAGCAACAAGCCGTTCTTTGGGATGGCATAGTGGCGCAAGAAATCGGTGAAGCTGGCCTTGGGTATCTGCATCTCGTTGGCGTTCTTCGCGGCGGCGATACGAGCAGTCTCATCAACATCAGCGTTGCCACGCTTTCCGGCAACGTAGTATTTTGCGTCTTGGTCGGCCTTCTCCACGTCCCTCTGCACATCGAAAGTGTATCGGGGTGTCTCGGGGATCGTCAGACGGTAGTAGAGGGCGATGCATCCAGGCACAGCACCGAAGCCAATCAAGGTGCGCCACATCTTATCGACGGCGATGGCACACACACCCGTGCAGTTAGAGACCTTGGTCGACGTCTCTAAGGACTCCTTGAAGCCAGCGGTGACGATAAGCATAATAATTGCGGCGGTGAGCTGGCCGATACCCTGCATGGCGAACACGGAGCCCATCATGGCACCTCTCCACTTGGTTGTCGCGAACTCGGATGTAATGATGGATGAAAGCGGGTAGTCACCACCGATGCCGATGCCCATAAGCACACGCCAGAAGATGACTGCGCCGATGATGTCGACTGATGGGGAGGAACTAGTGAGGGCGTGGGCGAGGGTAGCGACGATGATGAGCATGAGCTCAACACCATACATACGCTTACGACCAACCTGTGCGGATATTAGTACAATGCTTCTAGAATACGAGCAGGTCGAGCAAGTGTCCTCGATGCTTATCGCCTTGAAATACTTACAATATCAGCAAGAGCACCGAAGCCAAATTGACCGATGACTGTACCAGCACTCGTGGCCAGCTTGATAGCCGTGTCGGAAGTAGTTGGCATCTTCCCGACACCAGGGTAGTACACAATGCCAAGCATGATTGTCAGAAGAGAAACGGCAAAGATGTCGTATGAGTCCGTGAAGAAACCAACGCCAGCAACCAAAATGGCTCTCACGTGGTACCAGCCGAAAGGTGCCTTGTCGATCTCCGCAAGGGCAAGACGACGTCGCTCATTAGGGTCTTGCACATGGACCTTTGGGAGCTCATCAGTATGACTCGACGGTGCAACATTTGATCATCTAGCAAACTTACGAAATCATTGTGGAAATTATGAAAGGCAGCATTGCCTCCAGCCGTCTTGTCGGCTACAGGCTCGTGAGGGGCGGACATCGTGATGTGCTCGTCTCGTACAAGAGCGCGGAAAAGTATAAGGCAAGAAGCGTAGGTCGAAAGGGAAGATAAGCTTATACTGAGTAGAAGAGGGGACTCAGACCACTTCGAACCTCACTTCAATGGGAAACGACGCGACGTTTGAGAGAAAGAGAAACAGCCACAATGGAACCAACAGCGTTTTGTGCAGGACAAGCTCTCACTTTAATATTTGGACCGCAGGGTTGTAGGTACGTAGCCGTGGGGTGCAATTGGGAAGGTGATCCGCTTCCAAAGAATACCCTGCATAGTTTGTGCCTAGGAAGTTTGCATGGAATGGTGCCCTCCCCCATTTCCACGCCCGCCCGTCAGCTCGGGCTGCCGCCTGCACTTGCATGGAAAGCCTTTCTTCTACAAGTTGCTAGACTGGCCCGCGTGGGAGGCTCACTCTGCTTAGCTCAAACTTGGTGGTCTCGACGCAGCATCACGTCCCGCTCCCGTGAATATTTGGAACACATCGACAGCGAGCGGCGGCAAATAACCAATCTCCTCGACCGAGGATTCACTAGCGTTTCCGCTGGGAAGGCTGACGTACAAGCCCCCTACCCTTCGGTCAAGGCTCGGAACTTCGGTAGGGATCTAGGCAAAAGCTTATTGCTCGGTCGTCGAATAGGTAGAAAAGTCTCAGCTATTCCAGACTGCCCCTTGTACCTGACCGGCCGCCCAACTGGATATGATAGGCTACCTCCACTTGTTCCGTGTTTATGATGAGCGGAGGGTGCTCTGTAAATGGCCATTTGCCCGTTTGGCGAATATGCACTTATTTCCTCAGGGTCATGTCTAGTCCAAACAATGTATTTGTCTGATATCTACGGACTGCAGCCTCGAGGGCCAACGGAGTCACATAGGGGGTTATCACAAATGTTGAAAGGGTCATGGTTCTATGCAGGTTGTCTGCAGAATATGTGCAGAGTGCCTGCAGCTCGATCAACTTGGTCGGCCAGGATGCTCATGACCAGTCTGCGGAACGCCAACTTCAAGCGCCGTTGCGCGCCCATCATGACGGTAGCCTCGCTAGCGCGGCTCTACTCTTGTATCGCGAAGTAGTTGACCAGCTACTTCACGCCGAAACAACGACCTCTGGCCAGACTGCACGATTTCCAATCATTTATACCATGTGCTTTGCCGTTGTGGACAACGCCGGTGGGTCATTGGGTCGCTAGATGGGAGCTGAGGGACGCCGCTCATTGAAAATTCTGTTGGTGCTAAATTGAATTCGGCCCAGCAGCTATGGCAAGTGAGCCTAGCAAAAAGGCAATGAGGCATGCTGGTATGCCAAGGGATACGAAATGCGCGCCAAGACAGGTTCGGTGTTCAGGAATTGGGCCAGCTTCATCAATCACATTTCAATACATGTCGTTGTTTCTCGAAGGACGTCGGTATGCGAGGCTGAAAAGGGACCGGTCCGTTAGACCCATGCAAGCCACGCGAACAAGGGCCCGTCTCCCCCACGAATTGACAGATCTTATGGAGACACGTTCTCTGTTCGACGATTTCTATTGGTCGGTCCTGAGCAACCATTTCTGCCCTGTCGGTGTCTGCCGACGACATTCCTTCCAATCGCGCACCACCAGGCCGGATTGGCACAGTTGGATTTGATCGCCAACAAGTGGCTAGCCCACAAGTCGAGTACCTCTGAGTCGAGCGTCTTCGGGATGGGTCATAAAGATAAGCATCCGCTTCCGGATCGCGACAAGCTTCTACCAGCATTGGCAAGCCTTGGTGGTGAAGATGTTAGTGGACTTGGTAGAGGAACCAAGCTTCGACAAGAGATCTGACAGCCTTGACGGCAACGACCCAAGAGATTACGACAAGCAACTCGAGTGTGTGAGACAATAAAGGGGGAACTCGGTGGATCGGGTGATCGACCAAAGCAAAGGCCGTTCGTTGTACTTTGTACACCAGCTGGCCAACCGCATAGAACACCTGCAGAATTTTAATAGCTGTGCTTCTTGCTTTCCTCCACATTTGACATGGATGTGACGCCGAAAGGAGTAGCTGTAATATTTCTCAACGATTGTCTGACCAACGGCGTGGAAGAAGTTCTCCACGTTCCAGGGTTCGTCCCAAACTGTCGGATCTCCGCTAAATCCCAAGGATCGCCTGGTGGTACCGCCTGGTGGACCGCATTGCTAGGGTTGCCCGACCTCGATCTTCAATCTATTGATGGCGGTGCTGGTCTCGCCAATTTTTGTCAGGCGTTCCGGAGCAGCCGAGCAGCTGATGGAGGAGGCAATGCTATCGCCGCGTCCCCAGAACTTACACGTGCTGATCTGGTAGTAGCCTTTCCAGCCGTACTCGGGGCAGCTGTCGCAGCTTGCCCTGCCAGACCGACATGCATCATTTGACACCAGTCTAAACCTGCGCTACTGTCTGTTTGCTAGTCACATGGCTTCCATGGTGCAGATTCCAATTTTCATCGGTGACTGCCTGCGGAATACCAAGTCTCGGCCCGGCGCGGGAGCATTTGTAAGGAGCAGCACCGGGTATCTCGAGATGCGAACCAATGTGACCCAAGTCTTGATGGAGGTCCTTGCTGTTAGACTTCGACCACCTTCTCATCGTCGTCTTCGTCATCATCAAGTTCCACAACGCGTGGCGCGCTTGCCTCTTCCACCTCATCATCTAGCATCAGGACCTGGACTAATCGCTCACATGCAATTCGGACACCTTCGTCCTTTAGACGGAGATGCGTCTCTCGGATGAGTGGGTATACCTTGATGTCACGCATGTGATCACGGCCCGTTCTTGTTGTCGTGAAGAGCATCAAGGTCTCCACGTGTGTCTGAACGATAGTGGGATCGGACTCTCGCTCTTTGTCCGGTGGCAACGATTTCAGCTCTGGAAGCATAGCCGCGATTTCTTCAGGGTCATACTCTTCACTTCCTACGATCGGCAATAGGATCGAAGGAAAGATATCGATCTCTTCCCTTGAGAAGAATGACGGGTGTGACGGGACGTCAAAAGCAGCGTTCTTAATGGTGCTTGCCACACCTTTGCGTCGAATCTCTGATTGGTGCTGGGTGAAGGCCTTGAGCTTCGTCAATGGAATAACCGCATCGTACTCTTGCGGTCTCAAAAAGTACTGTCGGACATCGGGATGCTTGGCCAGATCTGCAAAAAAGTATGCGAGGTAGTCATAGTGAGCATCTTTGTTGTAGGCATGATCTGCTCCCTTGACGAAGAGATCGATGAGCTGGTTCAAAACCAAGTCGTTGGATCCCAAGGTTTCTGGTACCTTCTGTTTTCGAGTCAAGATCTTCTTCTCCAGTCCGTCATATTTTGCGAGATTCGCCAGGAGCATGGCTGAAAGGTCTGCGTTAGGTTCTGATGAACTCTGTAAGGCAGTCTGTATTAGCCAAGCTAATTGTGGACATGTTTCAATCGCAACGGCCGATGTTGATCATTGCAATTTAGGGAGTGCATACTGATATTCGAGCGAATATTACGTCGAGAAATCTATCGTCGCTGGCCAGGGCCTTGAGAACATCGCCGTCTGCGGCTAAATTCACCAGTATCGTAAGGGCATGTTGGGCGATTTGCTGTTTGCGGTCAGCTTATCTTAGCAACGAGACCCGGCTGGATGGTTTGTTTCACTGACAGGCCGATCTTGGACCAGCACTTTCAAGTTCCTGACTGGCAATAAGTCATTTGCCTTGAATATGGCAGGCTCAGATGATGAAAACGGCACGAGGTTTTCGATTGCGACAGCTCGAATCTGTGGGTTGGGGCTGGCGATGAAGCCCACGAGCTGTGAGATTATCAGTTCGTGAATCGATCAGTTGCCTCGGTGTTGGGTCTTACATCTTCAAGTTCTGTAGGCATTTTTGTAAAGTCACCCGGCTCTAAAAGGGATACATAAATAAAAGCAAATAATCACACAACGACCACTTGAGGATTTGGTTGTTGTGAAGAGAAACTTGGGTTGGCATGTGATTGGTGGGGCTGTGGTCTACTCAAAATTCCTGGATTGCAGACCCCTGCTCGAATTTTTGAGAAACTTATCGATAAGCCTGAAAAACGACGGCAGAATCCCGCCCAAGAACAAAAAAAAAAAAAAAGATATTGCAACGCTTCCATCACTAGAAACCATCTGCGCCATCAGAGACCCACGTCTTATGACATTTCAAACACAGGCGCATAAGATGCCAAAGGCAACGACTCCTACAGCTGCCTCAGGGCGCCGCCACAACCCCCTCGAGACTGACATTGTTGGAGGCAGCGGAATTCTGCGATCCGGCAAGTCAGGTAAAAAGTCAAAGTCAAAGCCAGAGAAGAATGAGGAGCACTACGTCAATTCGAAACAATCAGCAACGATCCTGCAACTAGGCCGAGAGCTCGCCGATGAGCACGAAGGAGCCAGCACCGCCGCCGAACCTCAGAAGAGCGCCTTTGACGCCGATTCGAGGTTTGCGCCCGGCGAAGGAGAGCAAGATGGGGAGGCGTACGGAGATGAGGACGCTTGGGGTGACGAGGAAGAGGATATCGAGGTTGATGAGGCTGAAATTGCCCCAGAAGACCTGGCCATGTTCAACAAATTTTTGTCTGCCGACGAGGAGGACCCTCTACTAAAGCATGGCTGGGACCTGAAACCCGGCGCTGGGGAGGAGCAACAACAGCAGCAAGGCGGTACCAACTTGGCTGATCTTATAATGGAGAAGATCAATGCTTTTGAGTCTGGTGGAGGTGAGATGGAAGAGATGGGGGGCATGGATGATTTTCCCGAGGAGGACCTACCTCCCAAGGTCATCGAGGTTTACGCGAAGTACGTCTTGGAAGCTGGCACGCAACCACACGAATAGCCCCATACTGATTGTTTTTACAGGTGTGGTATGATCTTGAGCAGATGGAGGAGCGGACCCTTACCGAAGCCGGTCAAAATCCTTCCCACCGTACCAGACTGGGAGAGAATTATACAAGTCGCAGAACCGGAGAATTGGACACCAAACGCCATTTACGCCATGACAAGAATCTTCACGTCCTCTAAGCCTGCTATCGTTCAGCGCTGGCTGGAGATGGTTGTGCTTCCAAAGGTCCGGGACGACATCTATGAAACCAAAAAGCTGAATGTCCACCTTTACAACTCCCTGAAGAAGGGTCTCTACAAGCCCTCGGCTTTCTTCAAAGGCATCGTCTTTGCTCTGATCGGGTCCGGATCTTGTACGTTACGCGAGGCCCATATCATCTCCTCCGTAATGGCTCGTGTTTCTGTACCGGTACTGCACTCGGCAGCAGGCTTGAAAGGTCTTTGTGATTTGGCTGCTCAACAAGCTTCTAACGGCGAGTCGGCGGCCAGCACAAATATCTTTATCAAGACCCTGCTCGACAAGGGACTCGCTCTACCGTATCAGGTCATCGATGCACTAGTATTCTTCTTTCTGCGGTTCAGATCAACCGACCCGGCTGCTGTCAAGGAGGCAGAAGCGATGGACCGACCTTCAGAGAACAAGATCGCACGCCAACTGCCCGTGCTTTGGCACCAGTGTCTTCTGAGCTTCGCGCAGAGGTATCGCAACGACATTAATGAAGACCAGCGAGAAGTGCGTTATCCGATCAAGACATTAATATGCTTTGGTCTACATGCTGACTTATTCTAGGCTCTTTTGGATCTGCTACTCACCCACGGGCACTATGGCATTGGCCCGGAAATCAGGAGAGAGTTGATCGCGGGTCGTGGTAGAGGAGTACCGGTCGAGCCTCAGGGCCAGGCGTTTGACGGAGACGATACGATGCAAGTAGACTGATTGGTGTTCGAAGTCTAGTGGACAGTAACGATATACCCGCAATGAACTTGGAGAATCTGTCCAGGGCATGAGACGGCCTTGAGGGTGTCGTGATACACAAGGGAGGCTCATACGATTTCACTTTACCATCAGACCACCAAAGTTGAGCAATATGGCAAGCAAGGACGCCATGGCGAGCCGAAACTCTATAGCTGCAAAGGTGTCTACTCATCCGCCACCTAAGGAGAGGGGAGGGCGAAGAATAGGACGCGGCTTGATTTATGAGATGAGAATTAGACTCCCAGTCTCATGGCTCCACCAATATACTGCAGCCTTGCAAGGATTCAACATGTGTTTCATGTGGGTCCAACGAAGTCATCCGATTCTCATGGAGGCTAAGAAGAATGAAAGAGGAGAGGACAATATGGGAACGACTATGACGGATCCCCAGTACTGAATGAATAGGACGAAGACGAAGCTCATATATTACGAAATCATCTCTGAATAGAATAAATGCATATTTCTTCAGAACGTAACCCAAAGACATCAAAGACATCTGCTCCGAAGTATATGAGCTGATGGTTGGGGTGCCTGTCTGTATCTGAGATAAATAAACAGGCTGCGTTGTCACGCTGCGCGTCTGAGAGTGAGATATTGTTAATTGGAAATCTTGGCACTTTAGTGAAAGCGCGACGCGTCTGGGTTCAACGACTCGCCTTCTTTGTCCCCTACGATTGGAGCCAATTCGTTTTCTCGTTCTCGCGTCAAGTCACTGTCATCCTATACCTCGCCTCCGAAGTCCACGAAAACGTCGCGAGTACGCTCCTTAATGCCCAGAGTTCTAGCTCTGGCTTAATCTGCCTCAAAGAGCAACCGCGTCGACACATGGCACCCAATGCGACCCCCGGCAGCAGAAAGCGTGGTCGTCCTCGAAATGATCCGTCCAATACCGACAGCCCTGTCAAGAAGCCTCGGCTGACGTCGTCAACCGACACGAAAAAGGAGACTCCTGGGTCTTTGAGATCTCTATCTTCGGCGAAACCAAAATCGCTCGGTTCTGGCCGACGCAAAATTTCCACCAGTGGCTCCCCAAGGACCGACAAGGACGCTATCGACAAGATCTATGAGATAGCAGATTCGGATGAGGAGGGACATGATACACGAGTCAATCCCCTGCATACAGCTTCACATCGGCCTGCCAAGCGTACGAATGGCGATATAAACGGCGTGTATGAATTTCATGGCTCAGATGAGGAACCTAGCCCCGCGCAAACGCCCTCCAGGAGAAGGATAACTGCTGCTGCGACATCCCTTTCCCTATCAACCAAAAGAGACTCCACAAATGTTGCGTCGAAAGATCACTCACAAGTGTCTGGGCGGGGAACAAGACAAACCGCACCACGCACAAGCAGGCGGAAGGTCAGCGGCCAAGATGAGCAAGCGGAGGCATCTGACGACGGTGATGGAACCGAGGGATTGTCAGATTCAGAAGATGTTCTCAACACGCCATCGGCCGTTAGAACAAGCAACAAAATTGGAGCGTCGCTTTCAAAAACCAACGGTACGACGCCGAAGTTGAAAGGCATCCTCACTCCTAGCAGGAGGCTTAGTGAGCGCAATCCGAAAAGTGTCGCCTTCAACGACACGAAGAAGAATGCCGACGAGATCTTCTTTGCGGACTTGCCGAATAAAGTCGTGAAATCCACATCAGTTCCGCAGACACGGCCTTGTGATAAAGAAAATTTGCCTATTAGGAATTTAGACGAATCGGAAACTCTGGAGGAGGAAGACGAAGAGGACCAGGAAGAGGAAGAGGAAGATGTCGTCTGTGTGGTTTGCTCGAAGCCAGAATCAAAGCCTCCCAACCAAATACTGTTCTGCGACGGCTGTGATATGGCTGTCCACCAGAAATGTTACGGTGTGGCCAGAATACCCAAGGATGAATGGCTTTGCAACGACTGTTCACAGACCACTGCTGTTTTCACTAAGGTGACAGCGTCGAAGACAAAGGCATCAATTAAAGCGTCTGAGGCGGTTCCTGAGATACCCAATTTGGATCAACATCTTCGCTCCTTACAGCGAGTTCTACTAGATCGCTGCACTGGAAGACGCCGCATCAAGCTCTGCGGTCAAGACGAGGCGTATGAGAAGACCTTCCAACTTGTCGAACAGACAGTCATGGCCGGTGAAGGCAACTCCATGCTCATCATCGGTGCAAGGGGAACCGGCAAGACGACTGTAAGTCATTGGCTGTCTGGATTATTACCAATCGACAACTAACGAATGAACACAGATGGTTGATTCGGTTTTGTCCGATATTGGCCTGGAGCACAGAAACGAATTTCATGTTGTACGACTGAATGGATTCATACATACAGACGACAAACTTGCGCTAAAGGATATATGGCGGCAGCTCGGCAAGGAGATGGAAGTTGAGGAGAATCTGATTGGGAAGACAAACAACTACGCCGACACACTGGCTTCACTGCTGGCACTTCTATCTCACCCGTCAGAGATTTCAGCAGCTCAAGACGGTGTTACTTCCAGATCGGTGGTCTTCATCATCGACGAGTTTGATCTGTTCGCAACGCACGCGAGACAAACTCTATTATACAACCTTTTCGACATTGCCCAGGCAAGAAAAGCTCCTATTGCTGTCCTGGGTCTCACCAACAAGATCGACGTTGTGGAAAGTCTGGAGAAGCGCGTCAAGAGTCGCTTCAGTCATCGTTATGCGTACATGTCCCTTCCCAAGACTTTTCGTGAGTATTGGGACGTATGTAGGCAGGGCCTCTTGGTCGACGACCAAGACGCCAAAGCCGAAGGACTCGATATATCGCTCAAGGGATTCACTCAGTTCCACGAATACTGGACCAACAAGATCGAGTTGCTCTACAAGGATCAGTCGTTCAAGGATCTCATTGAGTATCACTACTACAGCAGCAAATCCGTGCCCGCATTTTTGAACAGCTGCATATTGCCTCTGGCCAATTTATCCCCATTCGACATGACACTGCGACTCAGCCTGGCGCAGGGCACGGCCTTTGGCACTGATGCACCAGACTCAAAGCTCCATCTCCTTGAGTCTCTATCAGACTTGGACCTCTCCCTGCTCATCTCCGCGGCCCGTCTTGATATTGTGGCTCACACGGACACCGTGAATTTCGCCATGGCCTACGATGAGTACACAGCGTTAATCGGAAGGCAGCGCGTGCAGTCCTCCACTTCGGGGATGATGGCTCTCGGCGGGGGTGTGCGCGTGTGGGGCAGGGGCGTCGCCGAGATGGCATGGGAGCGACTCGTATCGCTAGGGCTTCTGTTGCCGACGGGAATGGGAGGCCGTCACGGGGGCATCGAGAGTAGGATGTGGAAGGTTGATGTCACCTTGGAGGAGATACCAGTGGCAGTCAAGTTGAACACCATCCTTGCGCGGTGGTGTAAGGAGATAT
Organism: Gnomoniopsis smithogilvyi; assembly: GCA_027946515.1. Taxonomy (NCBI): domain Eukaryota; kingdom Fungi; phylum Ascomycota; class Sordariomycetes; order Diaporthales; family Gnomoniaceae; genus Gnomoniopsis; species Gnomoniopsis smithogilvyi. The sequence continues at coordinate 4,884,620 of JAPEVB010000004.1, read as the reverse complement.
AGTATAATGAATACAACGCGTTGTGGATCGAGCGTTTGCAATCATTATACAGCCCGACCTAGGCAGCTAAGTTGTTAGCAGCCTTTGAATGGCTGCACTCGTGACGAAGACTCCTGGTCTCGATGACCTGATTGTTCCTCGTCTTAGTTTGTGTCCTCTTCATATAGATTCATTCAACGCACAGGCAGTTGTTGGATGTGTAGAATATTCGAGTAGACATGTACGCCTCTGACGACGTAATGCGCCTATAGAGTGGTGTATAAACCACGAGGCGGTCCCGTCAAATCTGTGCGCTGCGACTGTCACTCCATCAGATCACATAAGCGCTTCGTGATGTGCAACCCGTATATCTCATCGAGCATTCTGCTGAGGACTAAGGAGGTTATAATCGCTTGCAGCATTCGACCTCTTGTCCTTCCTGGCTGCTTCCATTATTCGCTGCAAGAGATTTGTCTTGGTTTTTTGTGGCCCAGATCGGCTTGCCATCTTCATCGAATTCCGCCCACTGGAAGAAGGTGCAGCCTTCTTTCCCAGGGACGTAGCTCGTGTGGCACATCCAAAAGTACCGGCCCCAGTTCTCTTTCTTCTTCTGTACGACTCTCAACACGCTTGGCACACCGCACGCACATTCGGGGGTGAGTTTTGGGTGAAGATAGGCCTTGTAATCCCTGTAGGTGATGTTGATGCGCCGATTCCCAGCGACGGGGTGAGGGTCAATAGCCTGCGCCGGGGCGATGCTGTGCTTCCACTCCTCTTGCATCTCAGCGTGCATGACTAGTAACGAGTTATGAGGGAGGTGGATGGCAATCTGTCCCTCGGTGTCACCCTGGAGTTTTGTGTCACCGCTTTCATCATCTTTGGGGACTAATAATTATTACGTAGTCAGTAAAAAAAAAAAAACACGCTCGGAACGCTCGGAGGACACGCGCGTGCTCTTTGTAACCCACCAAGTCTGCGGACACGAAATTCGCGTGCCACGCCAAGCGACAGGGACCCGATGGTAGCTCGCGGGCCAAGGTATGTAAGTTGATCAGAATGCCATCCTACTGATTCGCCTGGACCGTTGTAAGAGTTACAAAAGGCCGCGTTCGGTGTCCAGGGAGATGGAGACTGATATTTTAGCTTTTGGCCATTTGGATATTTTGTCTTGATGCGCTCTTTTATTTCCCGGTTCACCGCTTCCTGGACAAGGGGTTTCACTTTGTCAAGCTGCGGCGTAATTTTTCGAACATCAGTCAGGCGAGCGCCGTTGTAGAGATACTATCAACAAGCGGAGGTCACGTTAGCCGACACGCGTTGCGTAAACGAGCCTTGTGGATTTGATGCCAAAGAAAAGTACCTCGAACTTTTGCCTTTGCATCTCATCATAGCTGTCCACGTAGAAGGAAGAAGTGTGAGGGCTCGAGACCACGGTGTCAAAGAGCTTGAAAGTAATCTTCTCAAAAGTCTTGGACTCCTCCAGCATCTCCTCCAAGAGATCATTTGCGAGGCCAGAAGGTAGGAAGTTGTGGATAATCGAACACGGTGTGTGCTCAGCTATATCAACTGGATCGAAGAGGTGAAGGGTGGCGCCCTTTCGGGATAGCAACTTGGCTTTCTTCTTGGGCGATGGGCCTCCATCTTCCGACGGGCGAGCGAAGCTGCGTAGAGAAGTCTGGGAGACCACTCCAGAAGCACTGGGCTTTTTAGAACCAGAAGGCACGTCATCAGGACCCGATATTGAAATACTTGCAGAAGATGCGGCGACAGAACCTTCATGGGCGAGTAGAACGTCCAGGAGGGCCTCTTGAGCAAAACCAGGATGCAGAGAGGATAACATGGCAAGCTTGACCTCAGTTGGCTCATCATCTCCGCTATGTCCCGCATTTTGAACACTGGTCGAGATTTTTCGCTTCTTCTTTGTTATGAAGGCGTCCATTGCTGCTGCTGCTGCTGCTGCTGCTGTCTGCTAATATCATCTAGGCTTCGACAAAGGAAAAACGCATGCACATTTGCGCCACATTGAAGCGTGAAAGCCTTTGAGACAGGCCTGGGTGTGATAGTCTGATGACCTATCCACTGGCACCAAGATGATAGACGAAAGGGCGCAATTGATGGCGATGAAGTTGTTGCGGATGAAAAGTGACGTGAGACATTCACGAAGTCGCCACGACGGCACGTGCTGCTCTGCCTTCGTATTGGTTTGGATGTTGCATAATGCCATCGACGACAGGGATCACCCCTGCCGACTATTCAAGCCACACAAAAGTGGCCTTTCATTGCCATGGCTAATCTACACCATTCCATTATCACAACATTCTACAAAGCATTACGGAGCAAGTGTTGGTGAACAACAAAGACAGCGAGCGAACCGGGAGCAACGACTCACAAACTTGACCTTGACAACGGCGAATATCACACAGACGCTTTTTTTTTACGAAGTTTCGAAACTCGGATGTTTCGTTTCGAGCCCGTGCGAGCACCACCCGCCCAGATAGAGCTTGTGCGAGGCTCTGCGAACGCCAAGCATTTATTGCGTCTCTTCCCGACATCTTGGCTTCCCGAGTGTCATCGAACGTCAACGGCTGCATATTGACATGGGGGTTTGGGGAGGGGGTTAATCAATGTTCATAGTCGCTTGCGGGGGCCATGTGACTAGATCGTGGCCGGCATACACGACAACTATATTGAAGCCTAGGCGCACACACCACCAGGCGCGCGAACCAAGTTCCTGGATGGGGGATTTTGAGTTCAGGTGTAGCAAGAGAGAATGATTCGGTGTGACCATGAGTGCAGGTATGCCGAGAGAATACTCGTGCGAGACATGTGTGCTCTGGAGCTGACAGAGAGGGACTTCGTCGCGTGAATAGGACATACGTCCGGTCGCAAACGCGCCAAGATAGATAGTAAGTAATGTTTCTATGTAGGCCGCGTAAGTCCAGTCTAATTGTAAGCCATGTGTGGCCCCACATTAATTAGCATTGCAACGCTATTTGTCTGTCTACTTTGGTAAAAAAAAAGGACGTGCCAACCACCCCCCCCCCTTTTTTTTTTTACCTCCACTTACTTGGTACGAACTACATAGTGCATGTCCCTGACACGTGGATACTGCCAAAGACAATACTGTTAAATATAACCTCGCGATTGGATGTAGTAATGCAATTGTCCCAATACGGATGAGTCTTTACTCGTACCTGAATATTTCCAAACAATCATCCACCGCGGCCCCATCCGTCAGTTCAAATCTCCGCACGGACCGGCCGATCTGCACGAGGAAAACTGCCCCGGATCTGTTGGAAGAAGACTCTGTTCTGTATATTCAGGACAATGCGTCGGACCCGACTATGTCCGACTCGCTCCTGGATTGTCTATGTCAAGAACACAGTGGAGATTCTCTCCGTACCAAGCCACCGGTTTCCAGGGAAAAACGTCTGAAAGAAACAGTCAGTGCCCAAAGGATTTCCTTGATTACAGGCGCTGTTTTCTCCATCGAACTGATTCCACTTGAATATTTTGTTGAGTGATATCGTTGACGCCATTGAAGGACACGACGTGCCTCGGCACGTCTCGGAGACAGACAAGCAAGTCTTTCAGACTGCTCCCTAGATGGAGTGTCTGTCAGTTGCTCCACTTGTCCAGAAGCGCAGTAATATGGTTAAAATGGCAGTCTCAATTATTCGTATCACGGGCCCTACAAAGTCGCTTAGGAGAGATATCTAGTTTCAGACCGTCCACGTACGCCCCCAGCCTCCACCGAGATTGGAACAGCAAAGCGGATCTCTACCGAGAGCAAGAAAATCTGCCATTGGCGATAAGCGATCATCCCATGCTTGCAGTCTATCACCCCCCAGAGCCACTATCCCACAATCGACTATGCCATACTCGGTAATCTATAGTCGACTATCCCAGTCGGTTATCCCACCGTCGTACAACCCACAATCGTTTAGTAAACTCATAGTTGGTCTTCTTATTGGACGAAGAGCCGCACCCCCCCCTCGAATTGCTCCCCCCAGCGAGTCCACCATCATGATGTACATACAAATACTACACATGTTTGACAAAACATGACAGGAGTGTCCGTGTACCTAGGTAGCGCCATTGCTGAACAAACGAAACATAATATCTCGAAATAGTGGAGCATACAAAAGTCCATATCGTCCGTATCAACTGACTCCGACGGAAAAAGCCGCGTCACGAACAGCTATCTAGAACAAGGCCACAAATAACCATCTCGGATGCTTAATCTTGTCTTTATTCGATAATCGCATTCGCTCAAACCGTAAAAGACCCTGTCACTCCGGTGAAAGAATCAATGGTTTCATGCCCCCATCAAAGTGGAGACTGAGCGTGATGCCAATATGCGAGTCAAACATTGGTCTTCACCAACCAACTATCTTCTTGCGGATATGTTTTTCTTTTTGGTGAGAATGATCCTCATCGCTAGGACGTCGCTCGACCGAAGCCATACCATTTTCGGCCTGTCCACCCTAGTTGATCTGTCACCTCTGGGCATGGCATTGTCATTTCAAGGGGTCGATATTGGGGCGAAAAAGGTGTCACGATGTCAAAGCCAATGCTTCATGGTGGCAAGGGGGGATTTTTTTTTCTCCAAGGAACGATGTTAGTCCCGGGGTTGGCTGAGGCCCGAAAGCCCTATACCATCCGTCCGGCCAACGTCGCCATCGCGATATCATGGTCGTCTACGTGGGAACTATGGCTGTCGAGGACGACTATGTAAAGGCCGTCATCCGCCTCCCTCCACAGGCCTCGAGATGTGTTGAGACATCATCGCCTTCCTTCCTTCCTTCCTTCCTTCCTTCATTCATCCTTTCCTCGCTTCACTCGCTCCTCAGTCATTCGTTAGAACTTGAGAGCATTCACTCTCTTGAAATCAGACCCTTCGGTCCACCTCCATTCGTTATAACAGCAGTTCCTCTCAGGGCTGCCCAATTTCTTAACATCAACATCTACAGACTCATACTGAATTTGTATACATCACCATGAAGTCTATCATTGGTTCAGGCCTGGCTATGGCCTTGGGCGCCTCTGCCACTGTTGTTCGTCTCAACCCGGACTCAAGTGAGCTTGCTCTCAGGCCCCGTCAGAACACAACTTGCGAGAATGGTCCTACTTCTCGTAGCTGCTGGGGTGACCATTCGATCGATACCAACTACTACGAGGAGATGTTCAGCACTGGCGTTACCCGGGAGTACTGGTTGACTCTCGACCCCATTGACTGCGCCCCTGATGGATATCAGAGGACTTGCATGGCTTTCAACGGGACCATTCCTGGGCCTCAGCTCACTGTAAGTAACTCGAAATATGCAATGCGCAATACAGATATGTATTACCAGGTAGCTAATGATTATTATAAAGGCCGACTGGGGTGACAACCTCAAGATTCACGTTACCAACAACCTCCAGACCAACGGCACTGCTATTCACTGGCACGGTCTGAGGCAATTCAACAGCAGTCACTACGACGGTGTGCCAGGTATCACCGAGTGCCCTATCGCGCCCGGTACCTCCAAGACGTATGACTTCCAAGTCACCCAGTACGGCTCCACCTGGTACCACAGCCATTTCGCTCTGCAATACGCAGAGGGTGCTTTCGGAGGCTTGGTCCTCAACGGTCCCGCCACGGCCGACTACGACGAGGACCTCGGCATGCTCTTCCTCAACGACTGGAGTCACACCGAGGCATTTGCTTTGTGGGATACTGTCAAGAACGGAGGACCACCTGCTATGGAGAATGGACTCATCAACGGCACAAACACTTTCGACTGCTCTACTTCGACCGACGCCAAGTGCCTCGGCAACGGAACGAAATGGGAGACTGTCTTCGAGGCTGGCAAGAAGTACCGCATCAGAATCATCAACGCCGCGACCGACGGTCACTTCCAATTTTCCATCGACAACCACAACCTGACCGTCATTGGCAACGATCTCGTCCCGATCGTCCCCTACGCCACAGAAGCCGTGGGTATCGGCATGGGCCAGCGCTACGACATCATCGTCGAGGCCAACGCCGCTTCTGGAGACTACTGGCTGCGCGCAAAGTGGAACACGGCCTGCAGCAACAACCAGAACACCGACGGAATCACTGGCATCGTTCGCTACGATAGCTCCAGCACTGCCGACCCAACGAGTGTCAGCACTGTCACCAAGACCGAGAGCTGCGGAGACGAGGCCCTGACGGATCTGGTCCCTTATGTGTCTGTGGACGTCGGTGTGATCAACGAGGTTGCCACCCAGAGCATGAGCTTTGCCACTGGCGGCGACTGGTTCCAATGGACACTCAACGGCAGCAGCCTGGAAATCGACTGGGAGAACCCGACCCTTACTCGCATGATGAACGGCGAGACCGAGTTCCCTCTCGACTACAACGTCGTCACGGTGGACAGGACCCCCGATTCCACTACCCCGGAGTTCGTCGTCCTCGTCATCGAAGACGACACTGGTTTCGGTATCTACCACCCCATCCATCTGCACGGCCACGACTTCTTCATCCTGGGCCAAGACACGGGCATGTGGCACGGCAACACCTCTCTCCTGAACCTGGCGAACCCTCCCCGCCGTGACGTTGCGACTCTCCCCGGCAACGGCTACCTCGCCATTGCCTTCCAGCTTGACAACCCCGGAGCATGGCTTGTTCACTGCCACATCGCCTGGCACGCGTCTGAGGGTCTGGCAATGGAGTTCGTCGAGGACCAGAGCCTCTACACCATCAATGCCGCCGATAGGGCTGTCTCCGAAGCCCAGTGTGCCAACTGGAACTCTTATATGAACACTACAACATACGAGGCATTCCCCAAGGATGATTCTGGTATCTAAACAAACTCTACTATAACGGGCTTACCCGACTCGGAGATCAGGTTTCAGAAACACTCGACGCAAGCTACACAGGGCAAACAGCACATTTTCACTATTAATGTATTTATATAATCATGTTTACATCCTCCAATGTTTTTTCTTTTTCTTTTTCTGGATAGCATATTTGAAGGGAAGATGGATGCAGTGGATGTAAATACTCAAAGCTTCCTGATCACAATACAGTGATTCAGGCAGGACTAAATTCAATGTAATTTTTACAATTGCCTTTTTCTCATGCATGCCTATACTAAACAGCATATCTCATTTAACACTTTTACAATCTGATGCACCTATCATCTTCAGGATACTTCTGAGGACCCAGTGTCTTTACGAGAACTTAAAGAGAAGCACCTTCTCCAGCCTTTCCTTTGTGAGCCAATCCTGAACAACATGCTTATTACCAAGTTTCAACATCAAATCTGACTGTTGCAAACTCTCAGACATTGAGCCACCAGTTCCCAAATCCCCATCTTCCCGAGCTCCTGCGTCCCTTACTACTGCCCTTGGTGGTGTTCCTTCGCTTGCCAGGATCCACTGCATCACCATCGCTCAGGTTCGTCCTGTCAGTCAAACTCTGCGTCGAGCCCATGGAGCCAGCCATTAGCTGTTTCTGCATCATCAAAATACCCTCCGTGGCACCAGTCTTTTTGCGCCGCAAAGCCCTGCGACCTGGGACGCACGTAGCAGAGAAGGGCAAATTCACTGAGGCTGTCACAGACGCCGTCGACGACGCAGAGATGTTCCGCCGGTTATTGCTCATGCTGATCCCAGAGCAACGTCTGAGCTTGGCCCAGATCTTGGACGCAGGATCTGAGGACTTATAATCATTAACATTATCCTCATAAACACTCCTTCGATTTTCGTCGCGAATCCGCTGTTGTTTGCGGGGAAAGCCTGGAAGCGGAGGCGGTGGTGCTGGCCGAGTCGGCGATATCATGTGTAGTGGCTCGTTTCCTCGGTCATGAAAGTCACAGGAGCGACCCTTTGAGCTTCCCGGACATGAAAGATATGTCGTCTTGCAGGGTGTTACTCTCTGAGGCGCCAGCCTATTGTGCAGAAAATTGTCCGCGGCGTCCATACCCTAATGAGCCGCAATGACCCCTACAAGGCGATTTGGTGCGGGCGCAGGCGGCGGAGACCATGGTGAAGCGGCATCGTATCGATTGATGGCAGCCGTGAAATCTGTGCGAATTTTGGTGTCAGACTTGGTGATGCCGCCGATAGAGCTCGCATTGCCTGGAAAGACTGCGGCAGATGAGAAAATCGAGTGTCGGTAAACGAGGTTGACTTTTAGATATTCGTATTGCAAGCTGCCAAGTTGGTTCTCAAGGTCTTCCATCAGCTCATCAGACCGAGACCTGATGTGGCCGCGGAGCCGGGAAAAGTTCGTCAAATCCAGCTCGACGTTCACCAAGACCAAAGCCTTGGAGCCGGCTGTGAAAATGCTACAATTCTCACGTAAATAGCGACACTCTACGCGAGGATTTATTGACGTACTTGGGAGAAGCGTCGTGCTCTACCACCTCCAGCACCCTGCTGTTGTGAGTCGATTCGACCTCGATATGAAGATCATATAGAAAGCCTGGGACTGTTGCACCTATACTTTATTAATATCACTTTTTTATTTTCAAGCGTTCGAATCGACTGACCGTGTTCTTCTGAGCGTGTCGAATCGTGCGATCGCGGTGTGATGGTTTCCAAACGGTCCCTAGATTCTTCGCCTGGTCGATGCAAATCAGCTGTCACCTCTACTGCCACCCAAAAGTTGTGGTATCCCGTATCGATAACTCGTGCATCAGGAGTGACACACACAATTGGCACAAGAATTGGAATGATTGGTGGTGAGCCATGATCATTAAACCTTAAAGAAGATGTGAAAGGGTCAACAAATGCTTCAGACTCGGCACACGGTGTTGACGGCGACAGCTGACGCTCTACGGAGTCTTTGGTAGTCCCAGGCCCGTGTATGAAGTTGATCAGCCCGGGAAAAGGGCGGTATGCGGTAGGCATGGTTCGCCTTGATGTCAGGAAAGCGAATTGGTCCCTGAACCCAACGTCAGACTTCGTGAAGGCCTTGCCTCTCAGTCTGGGGGAGTGGCGAGATCGGACAGATTCGTTGATGCGACAATCTCGGATATTGGACTTATGACGCGAATTCAAAGAACGAAAGCCAGTCTTTGGGATGCTGTGGCTGTCATACGCGGTATACTTTGTTGCTGCGTTTGAAAGTGAGCTCACATCCAATGTTATGTACTGGTGTATCACATACCTTCCGAAAAATACTCCTTATTGACCAGCGGTGCGTGAGACTCATCGATTTCAGCGAAACTCTCGAATTGCCTGCTAATTCGATGGCCTCTGATCTTGGGTATGGCTAGCTGTCTCTCGCCACCAGGAGGCTCAGGGACACTGCCGCGGCTTTCATCTGTCTCCTGGCTACACTTCCTTGGCGCATGGTCGTCGAGGTCGGTATCTGGCTCACCATAGTCGCTGTCTGATCGTTTCACGATGCGCAAAGGAAGGATGCGCTTTAGCAAGGGGGGCGAGATGGTTCGGGCGCTGTCGAAAAGCTCCAGTCGAGACGACTCTGGCGAGGAGGTCTCCATGCTGCCAAAGGACTTGAGATGCCGGACTTGTCGGTACTTTGATTTGGTGTGTCCTCAATTTGACAACTGAGATCTGGTGTGCGATTCTCAAGATCAGGCCACGAGTCTGCAGCGGAGACAAACGTCTTCTTCTGTATTCTGAAAGGCTGTCTGGTCCGCCTCGACTTGTCCGACCTGCGGTGCGCAGGTGTCAACAGCTTGAGAATGATGAAAGAAACACAAGCCACAAGAATGATGGGCCCTAAAATCCAAAACACAGTAATGCCAATACGATCACTCATAGTCAGAAGCGATGCTGTAAAGGCCAGATGGCGTGTAGAATATCTAAGCCAGATGGGACGAGGAGTAAAAGTGGGCATTGGGTATCAATTCTAGGCAGTCCTATGGGAAAGTCGAAAAACAGAATGTTGAGCTATGTGCTGGGTCGTCATTTCCAAATGTGCAGCGCTAAGCAGCCTCAGGCGTCCGTGGAAAGCACAGACAGAGGATCAATTCTTGCCGACTCGATGCCCAGCATTTTGTAGAGATTATCTTTGACTGTCTCGATTTCGGTGTCCTCCATACTGAGGAATCGAATCTGCTGTCTCGTTAGTCTTCAGAATGAACAGATTCGAGGCAGGGATATGCGGATCGTTAGAAATTTGGACAACTCACCGTGTCATCCACTCCACCCACTCCACCGTAGAGCACTGGCTCCGATAGAGATGCCTCAATACCCTTCTTCACCCTTTGCTCCCACACACCCTCCCAGTTCCATTCTCCTGGTTTCCGAGCAGAAGGGTCACCCTCCGGCAGATTGTTGAAGCCTCGATGGGTCCTCCACGCATGCCAAGCACCCGGATTACCGGCCGCTTCCAGCGGTATAGAGTCTAACACGGCTTCGTCATCAAAGGTGCTGCGGATGTAGCTCAAGACTTCGAATGTTGAGACGTCTCTTTTGTGAACATCCAAGAATGATTTCGATCCCGTGCTGTCTGAGCTGCCAGCGGTTCCGCCCGTGCCTCCACCGCGACCTGCGCTTGAAGGCGATCCTTCCGAAGCGGCAATTTTAGAGTTCGGTGTGCTGGAGTTGCTATCTCTGCCACCACCGCCCGTGGCTCTCGATGATCTTGGGGGCGTGTGTAGTGTCGAGGTGTGTTGGCTCGCTGTATGTCTCCTGCTTCCACGGCCAAACCACGCGGGGAACCCGTGCCTCAGACTGAAGCCGCCTGGTGGTAGACGCTCTTCATCGGTCGCGCTGACTGTGCCACCCTCCTGGATATCGGTCGTGTACATGTACGTGGTAAGAGGCGTGATTAGGGGGTGGAATATGTCGGTGGAAAAGGTGACCAGAGGCGGAAGTGCAGGATAGGTGTCTGGAAACGAGATGTAGAATCGGAGAATGGCGGTGGCATATGGCCCTGGACATGGTGTGTTGTCAGCTCGTTCTTCCGACAGGTATCCTAGCCAGAATTTCAGCACATACCCTTCCGCACAAAGATGACGCCTGACCATAATGTAGGGTCACCGGGCGTCAGACTGACAAAGACGCCAGGAGGGCACGACTGTTTGAGTCCAGCACTGTGATACGGAGATTTGTTAGCTTTGACGGCGAATATCAAGACCAAAGGGTGTTTTAGCGCACAATTCTGCAAGAAGGTTCTGCCGTCGTAGCGACGGCAGCATCGCAAGCTTTTCTACGGGCATACTGGCTATGGCTTGCTATGGATGGCAAGCATAAGACATGAGTTGCATGTTGAAACAGGTTGATACTTGAGACTCTCATGACGGTGACGTTCATTTTCCAGGTTGTCATGAAAGGGTTAGGGTTGACGGGCCGAGCCGCACCCTCCCTTTGAATGGCTTGCAATCAAGTTCCCTAGTCAGGGGCTGGTGTTTCTCCACCCAGTACCTACTACCTAGTGGGTAAGGTAGTTAAGGTCGTTTGCAATTCCATTTTCCTTCTTCTCCTGTTCCATGGTGCTTCTTTTTTATGACCAGTCTTCTTGGAACCCAAGTCACATGTAGGAATAAAAGGCTCCTGTTCGCATCCAGTATGATTATACATTCTTACATTTTTTTCACATCAAATTTCTTCCCCATTTCGCCCTGGAGGCACCATCTACCCGTTCAAGATGGGTAATTGTGTGTTAAGAGCATAAACAATGCAACATGGGCAAGTGTCCACGCGTCCTCTTCGTACTTCAGAAAGTCAAACAAGGAGAATGAACGTAATTAGGCATCGCCCTCGGCATCAAGACCTGAGGACTAATGATATTGTGCATGTACCTATCCTTTGGACTTTTCGTTCAGGTGCCACCCAACCAGCGACGGGCTCCACGGACTCCACGAGCTTTTCGACCATCTTTTGCAAAGTGTGCGATCAGGGATAGAGGCGTTTGCCCAGCATTCACTGTCTTTGCTATCTGACCAGCGAGTGGCAGCTGACTGTGGGTAAGGCAACATCGTGACCTTTTGACAATTTCAACCCCGCGTTGCACTTGGCCTGTTGTAGACAATTCTCCGTCGAAAACGCGGGGAAGATCTCGCACACAGATCTCTGTACGATTCAAATACCAAGAAAGATGGTTCCGGGAGATTGTCTACTTTTGATCATAAAAGCTTTCTAGGCGGCAGTTGCGCTGCCGCCCAGGGATGATCACGGTTGTATATTGACTCGTTATGCCGAATACTCGATTGGGGTTGGCTGTGGACGCGGGTCTGCTTGTTCACATGAGACCTCCAATCCATGTTGGAGTTCCACGGCAAGCTAGGCCAGACCTGCCGCTTTGGGGCGAGTAAGGCGTGCTCATTGGCTGCCAGCCTCTAATTAAGAATGACTTGCCTGAAACTGGCTATGCCATGTTTTCGCCCAGATTGGTCAGGACAGTAGGATCTCTGCTGCCCCGGGCGTAATACTACAACCGTGATAGCACACTCGGCTAAAAATAAGCTTGGCAATGAGAAAGTGGACATGACCAGAAGTCCGGGACTATATGAAGCAGTACATCGTGTCAACAGTTGTGGGAGAAAAACCACAATGTGGGCCAAGGTTGTTGGTGCTAAGCAGCGTCACCTCCACTCGACGGCTGTGATTAGTACCTCTCTTCCCCTAAGTGGCAGGTCTCCACACCATTCCCACAATCCAAATTGTTGAAATCTTGATGCACGATGAAAGGCATCTTCACAATTGTGGGAGCTATGTCGCTGGCTGCTCCGGCCCTGAGCTTGCCAGTGGCACCAGTGGTTGAAGACCGGGCCACCGGGCCACAAGTCGCCATCTCCCCCAATAATACAGTAATTGGACTGACATCGGGTCAAGTCGAAAAGTTTGCTGGCATACCATTTGCGGACGCGCCAACCGGAAATCTACGGCTCAGACCTCCACAGAAGTTGACGACGAGCCTTGGCGACGCTTTTGAAGCCATCGACCCAGCTGCGGCCTGTCCGCAAATGCTGTTGTCGACGGCGAGCAATAATTTCATCACCGACGCACTCGGGGATCTCCTCAACACACCTCTGTTCCAACAAGCCCTCAATGTTGATGAGGATTGCCTGACAATCAGCGTCATGAGGCCCGCCGGTACCACAGCGAATGCCAGCTTGCCTGTTTTATATTGGATATTTGGCGGCGGATTTGAAGTAAGTTTTTTTGTTTTTCAAAAAGCCCGAGAGTGAAGGACTGTCTCGGCTAATACAAAATTTTCCGGAAAGCTCGGGTGGGCAGCGATGTATGACGGTGAGGATCTTCTGACTCAAGCAATAACGCAAAACCAGCCCTTTGTGTTTGTGGCTGTCAACTATCGCGTCGCCGGCTTCGGATTCTTGCCAGGCAAGGAGGTACTTGCAGATGGTGCCGCCAATTTAGGTCTGCTTGATCAGCGTATGGTGAGTATTCCGGACCCAATCTGATTAACATCGAGTGTTCATAGATCAACATTGCTTACCAACGTATTTCAGGGTTTGGAATGGGTGGCCGACAACATAGCAGCTTTTGGTGGCGATCCAGAGAAAGTGACCATCTGGTACGTTGAATCCCTCCAAGACAGACGAACTTCCAACACGTTACTTTTGGTAATTCGTGCTCATTTATAACTGTACAGGGGCGAATCAGCAGGCTCCATCAGCGTGTTTGATCAGATGGCCCTATACGGAGGCGATAATGTTTACAATGGCAAGCCACTCTTTCGCGGTGCTATCATGAACAGCGGCAGCCTTGCGCCGACCGAGTCCATCGACTCGGCCAAAGCCCAGGCTGTCTACGACACCGTCGTGGCGACTGCCGGCTGTGCTGAAACTGCCGCCAACAACAGTACACTTGACTGCCTTCGAAGTTTAGCATACGCCGACTTCCTGGATGCCGTCAACTCAGTCCCGGGAATCTTGTCCTATTCCTCAGCTGCGCTATCATATTTGCCAAGACCGGATGGCGTTGTGCTCCCAGCGAGTCCAGACGTGCTTCTCGAAGAGGGTCGCTACGCGGCTGTGCCGATGATTGTTGGAGACCAGAGAGACGAAGGGACTTTGTTCGCTCTATTCACCTCGAACGTCACCACTACAGAGGATCTTGTCGACTACCTTTCCCAGCTATACTTTCACCAAGCGACGGCAGCTCAATTGGAAACCCTCGTGGATTCGTACAGTACTGATATCAAGGCCGGCTCACCTTTCGGCACTGGCATTTTGAACGAGATCTACCCGCAGTATAAGCGCATCGCGGCTCTGCTCGGGGATCTCGTCTTCTCGCTATCGCGGCGACTCTTCCTGGAGGCAGCCGATCTTGTTAATCCAAGTGTACCCTCATGGTCGTATTTGTCGACGTATTACGAGGACTTTCCTATCATGGGAACATTCCACGCAAGCGACATATTGGAAGTCTTCTTTGGCCTTCGCAACAATTATGCTTGTAACAGCATTAGGACTTATTATTACAACTTTGTCTACAATCTAGACCCGAACAACGGCACTGGGTTGAATCCATACCCTAACTGGCCACAGTGGAAAGACACTGGCAACGGACATCAGCTGATGGAGCACAAGGCAGACACATATCAGTACACTGCGGACACTTTTCGAAGTGAAAATTACGAGGTGATAAAAGCTAATGCGAAGGCTTTTTATTTATGAGAAGAACAAGGGTAATAGGGTTGTTCCTTAGACAATGTACAGGCAGCGCAGACTTCGCAATGCCAATTGCGGCTAACATGTGTGTAACGAATTCGAAAGTCCCAATTATTAAAGTTTCCTTGTTCTGAAATTATATCAAATAATGTGCCTTATACACACCTCGCTTTAAAAAAAAAAAAAGTCGTTCGACGAATACATCCTGTGTATCTGTTCATCACCCTAGGTTGGTAGCAGGGATATCCCGAATACTGACTTATACCAACCACCACACTATGCCCAAGGATTCGCGGGCCGGTCTCGGCAATATCTCACAGGGGCGTGAACCTCGGCTTGTGATGGAGAGTGACATCAACCTGCTGAGGTTTCTCGCTCGCATTTTCCTCTCCGACGACGAATTTCGCGACATTCACTCTCATGGCCGGAATTGCCTTGCCACACTTCTCATCATGGCTGCGATGCTTGAGTTTCGCACGAGGGGCTTCAATCCTTATGCTGTGAAATACTCGCCGTACTATGACAACAGGGTGGCTGTAGCAGCGGCAGCCAACTTCGGTATCGTTGGTTGTGGGCGGGTGTTTGCGCTGGGCCTGACGGCGGCGGGCATTCAGGTAGAGAAGACGTACGGAATGTCTCCTTACTGTATCGGGAATTTTGACGCGACTAACAACATTCTACGGTAGGTTTGACACGAACGACGCATTGTACGATTTAGCATGGTCTGAGATCAACGAGGATCAGCTCCTGGTGGCCTGCGGCGATGGCTCCATCAAGCTGTTCGATATTGGCGTCGACACATACCCTGTTATGAATTACCATGAGCACAAGAGAGAGACATTCTCAGTCTTCTGGAATCAAACTGCAAAAGACACTTTCATATCAAGTTCATGGGACGGCACTGTAAAGATAGTACGCCTACCCCTCTCCAGCTCATCAGCCTTGCCCTCGTACAACCACCCCTCCTCCTCCTCCTCCTCCTCCTCCTTCAAGATATATACCACGTCCTTCAGCTCTTACATAGCCAGCTAACGCTCCCCAGTGGTCCCCTACCAGAACTGAATCCCTCCGCACGCTCCCCATCGGCTCCTGTACCTACTCCGTCGCCTTTTCACCGCACAACCCCGCCCTCATCTCCGCCGTCTCCTCCGACTCACGCCTACGCATCTTCGACCTCCGCACGCCCGTCTCCGCCAAATACCACCTCATCGCCGACATCCCCGTCCATCAAACCCCTGCCCACCGGAACCGCCTGCTCGCCGCACCGCCGCCCGCCATTGTCGAGGAACAACCGTTACCCCCGCCCCAGCCCGCCGAGATCCTCACCCACGACTGGAACAAGTACGCGCCCTCCGGCCTCATCGCGACCGCGGGCGTCGATCGCTTCATTCGCACATTCGACCTGCGCGCGCCGTACAACGGCCCTCTCGCGCTCATGGCGGGCCACGAGTATGCGGTGCGCCGGCTCGCGTGGAGCCCGCACGCGAGCGATGTGCTCGTCAGCGCGAGCTATGATATGACGGTGCGTGTGTGGTCAGATGGGAGCGCCATGGGTCCCGTGGACGATGCAGCAACCGCGGCGGGCGTAAGGGCAGGGAGACAGTTGGGATTAATGAATCGGCATACTGAGTTTGCAACGGGCGTGGACTGGTGTCTTTTTGGGGCGGGTGGCTGGGTGGCTAGTACGGGATGGGATGAGAGGGTTCTGTTGTGGGATGCGAATTCATTATTAAGGCGGTAGAGAAGGTGAGCATCTGGAAGCGGAGGTATCTAGCGGTTCAAGCTTTGGAGAACTTGGGAAAGGATAGATCCCTGGAAAGAAGCTGTGCAGAGCACACATGGAAATGCTGGTTGTTCTATATAGGAATGCCAGCTGTAGACATAGGGTTCGGCAGTAGCGGGCGCAAAGCAAGCATGTGTGTTTCCTCTGCATATGAAAAAGGGAGCAATCGCATTGAGGCTGCAAACAAGTCCCCGGGGCTAGCTCATCGAAACCATCAATATTGCCTAGCTGGTCTATTGTCAAATTGGATCCTATGGCAGACTACTTTATGTCGAGGCAATCACGGTCATTAGAAGGGCACCTTGAACATCGTTTTCTGAGTGGAGCAAGAGTGTCAAAGTCGGCCAATGCATTCATTCTTGCCTTTTTCCCAGCTCTCTGTTGTGGTGGTGACTATCATCCTTTAACATTTCCCTAAACGCCATGATATACCCCAATCAATTCCACAAAAGCGTATACGAAGGCAACGGCATCGCTCCTATTGCACAAACACATGCACGTCAGCCGGGCCATCGCTCCAGAACTCCCGCACCCTCGCTCTCCTTTCTCCAATCAAAGACGTTTCACGCACGAAAATGCCACCCTCTCAACGGCCGTTCTTCTTGGCGCCATTCTTCCAGGGCTTTTTCTGGGTGGAAGGGGAAGCCTTACTGTTGGCGGACCCCCTCCGATTCCCATTCGTGCTGTGCGAGTCGTCCCCAGATGTCCAGCCCGCACTAGTGCCTGCTACTGCTTTCCCACCAGCCTTGCTGGCGTCGTCGTCATCATTATGCGAGGTATCGATCTGCTGAATAGTAGCCTCAATTCCGCCGCGCGCTGGCTCCTCCTGGAACGCCCAGGGAGACACTCGTACGAAGAGGGCCATGAAGACGCAAACGAGGGAGGCACCTAGCTGGAACAGAGCCCAGGCGTAGGCCAGCAGACTTGTGCCGGTGAACTTGAGAAACTCGTTGACTTGGTAAAGGTCCTCTTGTTTGTGAATTTTCCAAGTGCGAGCGTCGTGGTGGTCGATGGTGGAGGTGCTGGATTGGTGTTGCAGTGCTTTCTTCTCGTCTGCTTCTGTGGCGTCTTCAAGCTTCAGGATGCGGTCGAGCGGATCGTGGTAGTCTGGATCCTCGTTGGACACGAGGTCAAGTACCGTCACGAGCCGGACATGGGCGGCATACAATGGCACGAACCAGATGGAGAAGATCTGCCGGATGTCGAGATAGATCTTGTCGCGGGCTGTGTCGTGTACTGTGCGGTCACCAGAAGAACCTCAGCATCGTCATGGTCGTTTTGGAAATTCCCGGGTTGAATGTATACTTACACGCAGTGTCGATTTCGATTTCGATCTTGGGCGACAACATGCGGTACCATTGAAAGATACCGCGGACCACATCGCGGGAGCTTACGGCGCCAATGAACGGAAGACGACGCTCATGGAAATGAGGCACGACGCAGAATGGGTGAACAAACGAGGCGTCTTTGGTAAAGTATCGCTGAATTGTGCGTTGTTGCTCATCCGGCGTTCCCTGGCATAAGGACCTCACCACGGCCCGGATTTCTTGGTCTATCGATGATAGGACCATGATCAGTCAAAAGCTATCCAAAGATAGGTAGTGAAAAGCAACTCAGGTGTGCTGAATCTTTGTCGGCATAACATACCTGGATTCTCCATTTTTTTGCCTGCAACAGTCAGTTGGATGATCAATTGATGCGTGAAAGCCAATGGCAAGCAAAAAGAAGGGAAATGAAAGTAAAGTGACAAACATCTTGACTGTTCGTCCGTGCTGCCACTTCGGCTTGCTCCCACACTTTCCAGGTCAGAGTACATTCCACAAGTGATGTCATGTCACGGCCCACAGCAAGCTTCGACATGTGAATGCGACAGGGGGTGTGAGACATGTATCGATGTTACCTAGTTAGGAATATTAAAATCAAGGTACCGATATACTTGAGTCCCACATGTTCGAATGCACAAGAGTGGATTATATGTCAATAATTGGATCAACATTGTTTGTATCTGCTAGTTTCATACATCCTTTTTTTTTTCTTTTTTTTTCCTTACAGCATATATGATTCCCACGCTGTGATCAACAGACAGTGGCTTGAAACAGGCAAGTCATCACAGCCATACAATGTCTGGAATGATTTCCTCCATTCCTGTCGTGCATAGAAGCAAGTTTAATTAGGGTGAGGACATTTGAAGTGGTATCGCAAGTAATTTGTACAGCAAAAGGCATCCCTATCCATACAAGACCCAAAATGTGGTTGCAGTTGAAGAAAGCAAAGGATATCAAAGTCGTCCCATCCCGTCTCAATATAATTCATAAGAAATCAGCGCAACACTGGCACACCCACGTTCTCTCTCGACCACATTGTAGGAGAGAAGGCAAGCAGCAGCATGCTTTATGCACCCCGTCTAACCTCGCTTCGCGGCCTTCACATTCCAGTCCACATTCAACGTGTTGTTCAGCAAATCATTCCACCCATTACAGTATTAATGATCATCGCCCATGCCGACTGCTCCTCCTCACTTCCCTAAAGCTCGCATCTCCTCCCGCAAAGCGATCAGGATCCACCTCCCGGAATCCACTCGGATCCCTTCTTGTGGCACTCGAGCTCCTCCGCCGGCTTTGTCTTTTGCTTTTGTGCTGCGAGTGTCTCCGCGGTGGGCTGTGCTCCTCAATGACCACTACCTCATCATCCTCATCGTCCGTAACGATTCTCGGCGGGGGTGGTGCAGCCATCGGCGGCATTGGCTGGGGCGGGGGTGGCTGGCTCATCCTACGTTCCGTCCGCTCCTCGAGAATGACCCTCTCGGGCTCGCGTGGTGGTGGAGGCCTGCTGGTACGTATCTCGACGGTCTCACGACGCACAGGGCTCCGGTGATGGTGGCGCGAGTGTCGGCGGCGCGACTTGCGCGTCACCACGCTAGCCGTGCCATACGACGAAACGGTCTCGCCGCGCCCACCGATCTGAAAACAGGTATAGATCAGCCACAAAAGCAGCAGGAACCCGCCCACGGAGCCTAGGACAATGCCCACGACTGTGCCGGGGTCTGGACCGGAATTGAGGTTTGGATAGTGACCCGGGACGGTATCGGTCGTTTGTTGGCGCGCATGTAGGAGCGCGCGGCTGGGCGCATCAAGGAGGGTGGTTTTGAGTGTTCGTGAGGCGACAGCGGGTATAGGCGCGCCGTGAAGACGTCTTGAGATGGCTGTGAGGGGTGATGCAGATGCTGTTTCTGGCAGGGGTTGTGAGTCGCGCCCTGCAAGCCGTTGGATGATGGTGGCTGGTAGCTTTGAGGACACTGTTATCGGAGCCATTGCTGATGGGCTTTGAAGCAACCCGAAGGTCTCAAAAGGGCGTTGATTGAGAGAAGTTCAGTTGTTGGTGAATGGAGGCGCGCTCGTGCCCGTGCCTGTGCCTGTGCTTGTGATTGTGCTCAACAAGGCTTCGGTGGCTCTTGTCAAGGTCGATTGTTTGGCCGGCTGTCTTGCATCGCCTAGCGCTGTACGACGTCCTGGCGCATCTGCAATCGAGGCTTGGGCGACTCGAGTGACTGCAGACCGTTGGCGGTAAGAAGCTGGAGGAAAATCAACAGGCGCGTCTGCCCTCTCTCTAAGGTGAGATGGCGTGGCTGGTAGGCGCCGGTCGCAAATCGCAAGTCGCAAGTAGGTGAATATGTTGGCAACAGTTGGAATCTCGTCGCGAAAAGGTCGATTAGCACGTAAAGCTGTGGATTGTGGATGTACTGTGTGGAGACGCGATATGTTCTCGTTTTGGAGACTTCTGGACGATGCTCAGATTCAATTGTTGACAAAGTGAAGTCAACACATGAGGGCTGAAGTGAGATCGAATCGTGATTAGCAGGGCGATAAAGTGGGCGCGGCGCCTATGACCGAGTCCACGAGCCAGGAATAGAGAAGAAAAAAAGCAATGATGCGCAGTTGCTCACGGGCAGGTGCAGATGCAAGGTGAGACTTGATTACAAGGAAAATGCAGCGTCGTAGCGTGGGCGAGGAAAATGGCAAGGCGCAGTGAAGCGAACCTGGAAGCAAGTCAATTGCAAAATGGTAGTGGTAGGAGTGAGTGAGTGGAGCAGCCAAACAATGGTGCACTCCCAGACGGCAGACTGCAAATCGCGAAAATCCTCCCGCTAAAACCAACCACCCGTATTTATCTCATCTCATCTCCTTTCAACCGTCATCCCAGTAGCAATAGCGACAGCACACACGCCAGATCCCCGGATGATCTGCGAACCCTGCCCGATTTTATTCTACTTTGTACTATGTTCCATGCATTCGCATTCATAGTGTCATTTTCAACCGGGTCGAAGCCGCCATTATGGTCGACGGCTCGGCAGCTATAGAGGATGCTTCAATGGCAATGTCTGATGACATGGAAGCTCCACACGTTGGACATAGCACTTACCTCAAAATTCCTATGCTTTCGTCTATCATTCGCGCAGCTTATTCTCTTTCGCTGTAAGCCATAAAGAGCACCGGAGTCATATCACGAATATGACTACCACACGCACAGAAATGCTTTGAGAGCATTGCCGAAAATCTAAGAAGCATTACTCACTGGCAGCCGAGACTGCTCACTTGGAATCACATCGCTATTCTCACTCCGGCTATTGGGTATCATTCTAATCATCATCAAAAGGTAAAGACTTGCTGAATGGAGACTCCAAGAGCATCAAAATGGGCGCCGGCAGCAAACACTTGGACAACCACTGGAGTACGCAAAGGCAAAAAAAGGTGTCCTGCTCTGCACTTGAATCTGGCTAGATGTGAAGAGTCTAGGGATAGTGATCCCATACCAGCCTCACTAGCCATGGTGCGTTGAACGTGCCGCCTGATCAAACGAAGCCTCGGATACCTCTAATGCCTGATGACTTTTTGTCCTTTTTCTCCTTCTTGCTAGAATTTTGGAATCCGCCTGTTTAGAAGCCCGTCAGTCAAATGCGTCTAGATCCCGCCCCAAGAAGCGAGAGAAACTTACCTCTCCCGTAAAACCGCTCAGTAGGGCTCTGGTCCACTGGCGGCGATACATCCGCAACCCCAGACCCAGGAGTCGAGGGGCGCCTTATAACCGTGTTGAAAGACGAACTAGCCAGTGCGTCCAGCGGCGGTGTAACATTGTACTTGGCGCCCTCGACAAAGAGCGATGGATCCGAAAAGCCACGCCCGCGGGTGGACCTCTTGCGCACCGGACTAGGAGGGTCGCCACCCTGCACGATCGCCGAAATTTCTGCATCTGAGGAATCTGAAGTGATACCAGATCTGTTGGATGCGATGATGGATTGTGTTTTGGCGTTGGACTTCATATCGAGGAGAGAAGACTGTAAGTTGGTGTACTTTCGAAGAAGCATATCGTGTTGCCTCTGCAGGTCTGCCATCTTGGCCCTGCTCGCCGCGAGGGAACTCTCAACGACTTTTGCAGGGTCGCCACCTCTCTTGGACCTTCCTTGGCCACCATCGAGCGCATTCTGGAGTTTGAAATTGAGCTCCGAAATCTGCTGTTCATATAGCTTCTTCGCCTGTTCCATCTCACCATCACGAGCTGTCAATTTCATGCTCAACATCTCAGCGCGGCTGATGGACTCGGCGGCTTCGGTTAGACGGGCCTCAGCTTCCTGCTGCTTCGCTTCGTATGTTCGTTCCAGTTCCACGAAACGACGGACTTCAGCTTTGAGCCGTGCGATTTCTTCAACATGATCCTCGACAGCTTGCTGGTTTTGCTTCGAGTTCAGGTCCGTTGTCTCGTACTCACAGAGCATCTTGACCAGCTTGTCGCACTCCTGTGTCTTGACCTCGAGTTCACGCTTGAGCGCAGAGCCCTGGCTATTCCACTTCTTCTGCTCCTCTCGTAGTACCTTGAGTTTGGCGGAAAGATCGGACTCCCACTTTTTAGACAGATTGCGCCGATTGTCGGATTCCTTCTTCGCCCGCAACTCCGAGCGTTTGGCCTCTTCTAGGCGATTTCGCAGGTTGCGGTTGATCAAGATGATGTTCTGGGTCTCTGCCTCTGTGGCGGCCTCCTTGAGTTGCCTCTTCTTCAGCTCGCCAATGTGTGCCATATGTTGTTGTTTCATATAGCGCTCAAAAGCGAGGTCATTGCTCAGTAGAAGTATCTTCTTGTAAAGCTGCGTGATCTGATCGTTGCTGTTCTCGGCAGAGGTTGGAGAGACTGCAGGAAGCCCTGTGGCCGGCAGCTTGCCAGAAACCTTCTCAGGGTTTGACTCCTGATGGCTCAATGCCAGTGAAGGGACGCTATCGTTGGCCAACTCTTGCAACCCCGATTTAAGGACTTTGTTGGAGTGGATCATGTCCTGCAGATTTGTGTGGGACGCTGACAAGACCAGTGACGGTGGCAGGGTCGGACTATCCCCTGGACCTTCACGGCTTCGACTGTGGAAAGCATCCCTCATTGATGGAGCGTGACTCGATTGAGACGGGCGTCGTAGGATTGGCGCATAATTACGAACATCGTCTGTTGAGCCTCCATTCGTTGATGTCCTCCAGCTTGGGTCACGGGACACCTCCAATATTGCCTGGCCTGTGAGAAATGGTTGATCCGGCCTGCGCTTAGTGCTCTCGTCCAGATAAGAAAGACCAATATCGTGGGGAGCTCCGTTGTCAGGGCCAGATCCATAGTCCGTAGCAAGACAAAGGGCTGTGCATTCCGCTACAACCTCGCTTGCTTCACTCTTAATCCATCGGCTGAGGTCCGCCTTCTCACTGTCCACGGTGAGACTGTAAAAGTTGGAATGAAGAACGTGACATTGTCTAAATCGTTCCGATTTCTGTCGTATCTCTGAGGGCTGTACCTCAATATTGTCCGCATTGGGGTCACCCGCGTGCCGCAAGTATCGTTGGGGCTTCCTGATGTATTCAACGAAATTGATCGGGTATAGGCCATACAGAATGGTGAAATAACTGAGCAGGTTGGGAATCGACGCACTATCGACGTCAGGCGAGAATGTTGATTTCTCCCAGTCGGTAGACGGGTGGTCCTCGTCACCATCAACTTCTGTGTCACCATTTTCAGCAGCGAGCGATCTCTCCCTGTCCCAAAAGAGCAACCGGGCGTAAATGTTAAAAAGTCTTGGTAGATATGGTACCAGAGAGCTTGGCACATTTGGCAAAAGCATGGTCAGCGCGGTCACGGCGAGAGTGACAACGGTCGTCGAGGTATCGTGCTCGAGAGTCTTGAGAATACTGTCAAAAACCGACGTTTCCAACACCTGGTGAAGGTGGGGTGGTTGACTCTGCACGAATTCACAGAGCAAGGTGAGAGCCTGCGCTCGGTAGTGCTTCTGTACAATGAACGAGTCTAGTGCAGCCAGAAGACCCTGCCATGTTATAGGTCATCAGTTGAGAGGAATATTCCAAGTGATTGTTACTTTCCGCAAGGGCTAGCTCACCTTTGGTCGCTTCTTGCCGTAACTCAGAAGTCCTCCACGGACCAATTTCGCCTTGAGCAGAATTGAAGAGTTGCTTTCCTGGCTCGCGAGCTGGACATTATGCATCCAGACCCTCAGCAATCGGACAGCAAGCTGGTTTAAGCCCTCACTCAAGGCTGGCTGCTCAACATCGTCGCAGGTAAGAACAGCTAGAGTGTTGGCCCATGCTTCACTAGCAAGGCTCTTGTCGTCGGCCAAGTGGTCAAGAACAGGCTCTTGCACACGGTCCCACCACTCCGTCAGGTAGTTCGGATCTCTCAGGGCGGGTATCAGTCTTCGCAATATGGCGAGCCACGCAGCATGAGATGCTGACGTATCCTGAATATTTTTTTCCCATAAAGCACCAAGCTCCTCATGGAGACGCTCTGAGGGCCCATCATCCGCATGCTTCTCCAAGTAATCGTCGATGAGCTGGATCAGGTCATCAGGAAGTGGCAGCCTTGCGTTGGGCACAAATGTACTGATAGCCTTGATCAGGTCTTTGGTGGAACTGTAAGGTGGTCAGAAGGCTGTTCTCGACCGAAGCATCTCATTGTAGGCATGGATATGCGGATTGGAGAACACGAAGCATCGATAAGCGCGAAATGAGCCTAGCAGCACTGTGCTTGTGTTGAAAAGTCAAAATTGACTCAGTCCCAGTTGACGTACCCCGAGGACGACATTTTCGCAACGACTATGCCGTCAAAGCAAGGTGGCCGTGCTAATGCAGCCTTAGAAGAGCCTCATTAAGCGACCAGTCGAAGCAAGGCCTTCCAAGGTCAGTGGAGTAACAGACGGAAGTCGGCAATGCAGGTGGGAACAACTGCAATATTGTCTTGCCAATTTCCGGAAGTCTCAAAGCACAGCTGGCAGTGTGCGCCGTGCGGGTACGTGGTGACGAGGTTTTGAAAGGTGCTCAGGTGGCCCACGATGGCACCACTAGCTTTACTAAGTGGGCAGTCGGACGACGTCAAAATTTCAGACGGCAGGCAAGCGGCGGACCCCGCGTAGTAACGGAGAAGGTGGTCCCCTGTGAGCCTAGAGTTTGAATTCCCAGGGTAGCTTTAGCGCGTTCTTCCCCGCAATTCACCCGCATTTCAACTGCCCCACAGAGGACGTCAGGGAACAGGGGCAAGCATTCAAGAGTCAGGCCATTGATGCTCTCAAAGAAACCGCTCTGCCCCTCCAGGTAAGGTAAGAGGTCAGATGATGCTTTCTAGGTGTCAGGAGAGCAAGCTGTACCAGCAGAAACAATGGTGAAGCTAGACAGGAACGGACCCCGCAGACTGCAGAGCAAGCTCTTATAATGAGAGAGCTGTCCATGCAAGCAATGCCCCCAAAGATCATGCATACCAATCAAAAGTAGCACCACCACCTGCAAACCCCGAGCTCTTTGTTTCTGCAACAACCCCAATCCAATCCCACTTCCAGCTCCAATTGACACATTGTCATTGCCTAAGGTGTGCAGCTTTTTCTGGCAACCTTCTCCTCTTCAGTCCCAATCATCTTTACAACGAGACCATCAAAAGATCGTCTCATCCCATCCCAATTGAGTTTATAACAAGCTCGACGCAACCCTTCACCACTTCCCTCACTTTCCAAAAACAAATCAGTTGCCCAAGATGGCTACGAATGCTGGAGCGGCGGACAGTGATCCTGTTGTGGACATCCTGTTCGCCCTGCACGACAAGTTCGACTTCATGGACTTTGCTGGTCCTCTCGAGGTTGTGACCACAGCCCTCCACAACATCAATGATGCTTGTATGTGTCTATTTTGTCCAACACAAGATTAGTGGTGACCACCGATTACATACTAAAGCTCAATTCTCCTCACAGCCACCAAGGCCTTTGAGGTCACCATTGCTGGAGCTGAGCCCAAGGTGCTCTCCAGTGCCGGTGTCATTGTTGGCTCCCAGATCTCCTTCAAGGACGCTCATGAACGCCTTGAGGACTTTGACGTGATTGTCATCCTTGGTGGTAACAGCGATGGCATTCTCAAGGCCAAGGCCGAGCCACTTGACCTCATTGCCAAGTACAGCGAGATCCAGAAGCAGGATCCCACCCGAGAGTAAGTCGGCTGCCAACCTCATGGGATGAATAGTACATGTCATCCAAGATTCAATTCCTATTGCTGACGCACTTCTTGACAGGCGCACTCTCCTGTCCATCTGCACCGGCTCCCTGTTCCTGGCGCAGCAGGGTATTCTGTCCGGACTCTCGGCCACCACCCACCCCGATGCCATTATCCGCTTCGAGAACATCTGCAGCCTGGCTGCTCAGCGTGACCTGACCGAGCGCACCGACGTCGTCGAGGGTGTCCGCTACGTTGTCAACAACCTGCGATTTGAGCTTGGTGACGAGGATGAGAACCCGTATATCCGCAGCGAGCGGCCTGATGGTCGCCGCCCCTCTAACGCCCGGTATGTCTTTGCAAGTCTCTGACAATCTCTGGGCAGTTACTTACATATCCAACAGAAAGGGAAGCATGTCCTTCAAGAGCTCCAATGCTCGTCGCGAGTCGATTACTCGTCGTGCTGCGATGCGTCTTGGTGGACTTCGCGTCATCACCGCGGGAGGCGTCACTGCCGGCATCGACGCCGCACTGTATCTCGTCAGCGCCTTGGTCTCTGAGGAGTCCGCTAACGAAGTCGCCCGTGTCATGAACTGGACCTGGACCAAGGGCACTGTTGTTGATGGTCTTGATGTCTAAACGAGGATCTGAAAAGGTCTTTGTTTCTGCGAATGTTTTGTTCGCATCGTTGAGTGTTCTCAACGTCTTAAGTGTAAATCTGGAACGGTTTACACTTTCTCTTGACCAATCTCCTTATGCCTGTATCAGTGCCAGCTAGGAAAGGCTTCATTGTTTACATAGAAGCTACCTGAAACCAAAACAAAAAACCAAGAATCTACCGAAATTGTTACGCTCTTGATGCTCTCGTGACCGCTCAAGTCATTTACAATTTAGAAGTGGATGCTCTCTCGGGCCCCACCAACAAGTAGGCGGGCAGCTGGCAGGGTAGGGTCCCATGCAAGCGGCCCGCCTTCGCTTGATTAGGCTTAGCGCCCGAGTCTCTCGAAATTCTGAGCGCAACAGTGAACCGCGAACTTGACCGATACCCAGCATCTCGGATTTGGCGCCTTTGCAAACAAGACCGTTCCAATTCACAATGGCAGCCAGAGCAGCTTCGGAGGCGGTGTCAACCGCTGCAGAGCGCGTTGCTGTCTCAAAGTCGCCGCCATTTCGACGGGGTGGCAAGAAACTGTACTTGTACGTACCGATCATAGCAACGCACCCAGAACCTGACAACCTCGACAACTTCTTCCGGAACTTGCTGTAGGCTTCGAGTGACTGACTTGGATGACAGACCAAACCATGTCGTAAGCTTCCTCCGACCCAAACCGGGCCAATCTCCTACGACTGCCACCTTCGAAGTGCCCCTCACCTTCAACAAGTTCGACCTCCGCGACTATCTCTACCACCTGTACAATGTCGAGGTCACCTCAGTCCGCTCCTTCATCAACCAGAAGATGCCTGCGCAGCGCACAATTCCCGGAAAATTTGGCGGGCAATGGTATCGTCCGCGGGCGCAGAAGCTGATGATCGTCGACCTGGTCAAGCCATTCGTGTGGCCGGAGCGCCCAGCCGAGGAGGACATGACGCCATGGGACCATAAGCTGTTCGTAGCAGTCGAGGAGGGCCACAGCAAGGAGGTTGCCCAGGCTGAAGCGATGGGAAGCTGGGGTCCACAGAAGATGCGGACAGACCAACCGGCAACCAGGGAAAGGAAGGAGTTGAGGAAGATGGCGACGCAGTTGCTGAGTGGCAAACAACAGTGGACGCCGGGGCCAAGGGGCTATGTTGAGGTCGAGACAAATTACTCGGGACACACTACTTCAGGGGAAGATGGTGGATCATCAGCGGCGGTCGGGCTATCAGATAAGGTTGAGACAGCACAGACAGAGACCGCGCAGGCCGTTGAGGCAAAGGTGGACGCAGTGTCGAAACGTGCCGAGGAACAGGCGAAGAAGCCTGTGGCAGAAAACTTCTCCCATGGTCAGAAGATATGATGGATCAGGCGAGCAAACCATCCAAGAGTATAGACTGTACAATACGCCAGATAGGGTGGCTTCAGCAAAATGCATGTGATCAGCGTCGATGCTTTGCAATAAGGCTATGGCTCTACCCAGTGTTCCGGTTGCTGAAATTTCAGAACCTCGTCCCCCCAACACCACCATCCTGCCGTAAGGTTTCGGGCAAACACCTCAAGGCCCATGTAGCCCGGAGTTAGGACATCCTCAAACAGACCTCGAAGGTTCGGCTTGCGTGAGTGTAGGTCAGCCACAGATACAAGGACTCTACCTCGGCTGGGCAGCTTTGTTTTGGCTCCTCGTCTCCGAGCAATGAGGATGCGCTCCCATGGCTTCCTCCAGCTCGAGTGGATATCGACAATAGGCTCACCAGAGGCCGTCACTTTGAGCCATGTCCACTCATCGACCACCTCCAAACCCCAATCAACAAAAACGCCCTTGGGACCAGTCATCAAGTCAACGACACTTGCTTTGTTTGTAACCCATACTGCAACTAATCCATCTGGTGTAAGACAAGAGGCGATTGGTATGAGTGATAATGTGGCTCTAAGTTCGTCCAGATTGTTCGCGGTTTTATAGTTGTTTAGTTTCCGACGTGCAGAGCGATTGGGCCATGGAGGGTCGAGGACAATGAGATCAAAGGAGGGTGCTTCTCTAAGAAACCGATCCCTTTCGGATGATATGGTCCCGTGCAAATGGACTGAGCCCTCAGGGATTATTACCTGGCTGTGGTTTCCATCACTGTGGCCTTCTACATCACAAAAGCCCTCTCTCTTCCGCTTCTGACCATCCCCAACGCCGTCAAGTTGCAGGGAGCGTACGATCCGAGGCAGACAATATGGACCGTTGTATGACTTCCGAATGACCTCAAGCGCGTTGCTTGCAGCTGCGCCTGACATGAGATCGGACACAGAGTCTACTGAGCCTCCAGCACCATGTCTTGGCTCAGGTGTTTTGAAAGGTTCTTCGGGTGGCTTCGACGAAACAAGTCTTTTCAGAGGAGTGCCGCCAGCTTCCAAGTTGGACGCTAACACTTGAGCTTCTTCAATAGATCTGGGGACATCAATGAGAACGACAGTACGGTCCTCATTTTGGAAGCATAGACATTGCATCTGCGACCTTGTCGCTCCCGTATCATCGGCCATTCATGTTCCGCCACCCCAGCTCTCTCTCTCTCTCTCTCTCTCTCTCGTATCTGGTACATCAATCAGTACCGGCTACTATAAGAATATCAATGGTACATTGGGAAAATGTATGCGAGAGGACACACATATGAGGAAGCAGTGGTGCCGGCGCAGGACAAATGGCAGCTCGGCAACTCGGTTATTCGAGATATCAATTTGAGGTCTACTGGAGGTACAGGGGCTGACAAGCCCAGAAACCCTGCGGAATTATGCGGCTATAGGCGGGCCGCTTACCAAATGGCCCCTGGCAAGTGGTTTCCTCTCTCAAGGAATGACGTCCGCTGTCGCATGTGTCGGTAATGGCATTTGCGCTTCACCGTCCATTTCCCCATAGTCTCTGCGGCATACGAGAACACAATCCCGATATCCTTCCTCTGTCCACGCACCGTCGTTGATCTCGACTTGTCTTTTCTTCTCGGTCTGTCTGTCTGTCTGTCTCTGTTTGTCCCGGAATGCGCTCATTCATTTGACGAATACCCACACCAGAAGGCATTTCAAAAGCCGATCACAGACCGGACAGCCAACGGCGAGGGAATGCGACCGGCCCTGGCAGATGATGCCTCCATGTCGGCGCTTTCACACCACCAACCACGAAAGGATACCGATGCGCCCGCTCGTCGTCTCTCTAAGGACACCGTTCCAGTATGCCCTACTGACGCCGAGGCGGTAGTGCCGAGGAAGAAGGTGGATAAGCAGAGCTTTGACTATCTATGGCGCTCCGGGACGGCCGGTGGCGTTGCAGGATGTGCTGTGAGTTGGTATCTTCTATCTCGAGTAGAGAGTAGTGCAAGTGCTGACAGCACGCGGGGCAGGCAAAAACCGTCGTCGCGCCGCTTGATCGGGTCAAAATCCTCTTTCAGGCGAGGAATTCCCAGTTCATCAAGTACTCTGGGTCTTGGGTCGGTACAGCCACCGCTATGAGCGAGATATACCGCCAGGAAGGGGTGGTAGGGCTATTCAGAGGCCACTCAGCAACCGTACTACGCGTATTTCCATACGCTGGGATCAAATTCCTTGCATACGAACAAATACGCTCCATCATCATCCCAAAGAAGGACTACGAGACCCCAATCAGACGACTACTGAGCGGTTCCGTAGCAGGCGCTACGTCTGTGTTCTTCACGTATCCTCTAGAGGTGATTCGAGTCCGTCTTGCCTTTGAGACCAAGAAGGATAGCCGATCGTCCATATCTTCGATATGCAAACAAATATTTCATGAGCAGCCTTCGACCCCGTCCGCTGCATCGGCACATGGACCTCAGAGCACGACAGGTACCATCCGCGCGGCCGCGGCCTCGACAGTCGAGACAGTGGCGCCAAAGTCGGGACTGATCAATTTCTACAGGGGCTTCTCGCCTACCATCCTCGGCATGCTTCCGTACGCGGGCGTGTCTTTTCTAACTCATGACACAATGGGAGACTTGCTGCGGCTTCCGATCGTTGCCAAGTGGACCACTTTGCCCCAGCCAAAGAATGCTCCGGAGGGGAAGCCCTCTCCACTACAATCATGGGCCGAGCTCCTTGCTGGAGGTGTGGCTGGTCTGGTGTCCCAGACCTGTTCATATCCGCTGGAAGTGATCAGGCGGCGAATGCAAGTTGCTGGCGCCGTGGGCGATGGACATCGGCTCCGCATTGGCGAGACGGCGAGATTAATCATCAAAGAGCGGGGCCTACCGGGCCTCTTCGTCGGTCTCACGATTGGATACGTGAAGATTGTGCCCATGTCGGCTGTCAGTTTCTTTACGTACGAACGACTCAAAACACTGTTTGGCATTTAGAACGGAAATACCCAGTGGGAGGACTGGTTGGCGTTTGGCGCGGATGGGGAAACAGTCTACAGTGGATTTGCGACGTGGATGGAAGCATATCATCACGATCTCGGATCGCGCGGAATACAAAAGCTCAGCAGATAGATCACCGGTCAAGGCCCTGATCCATGAGATTAACACAAGCGAATACATTACCACATGCCTTCCTCCGTTGCCACAAACGTGGCTCAGCGTGCTGGCTGGCATACTTGCTGTACTTCTCACGCTCACGCCGAGCACGCCGAGATCGCCGATGTCAAACCAGAGGCCTCGATATCCAAATGGATGTGTTTCAATACCCAAATGTCGTGCTTGGGTTGCCCGACTCGGCTTTACACGCTCCATCACTGGGATTCTGGTCGTACCTGCCCGATCTTTCGGGAAAGGACAAGTCATGCCTTGTGACAACCTTGACGTTGGGTCCTGCTCGTTCATCTCAGGCGTGTTTTGCTGCAATGACTACCTACCTAAGGTATGTATGGCCAGCTGACTATATCCTGATCCATCTGCACGTTTAGATGACCACAGACCGAGACTGTGTATCCTCCCTACCCTACAGCCTAGTACCCTAGTTCCTAGCGACCACATAATTGTCTTATTCCTCATCTCTACCTTTCGATCGACCAGCCGACTCAAAACCCGGCCACATTCCGCTGCTTCCCGTCACGTAGGAGTGTCATGGCCGAGTACCATTTGCTCTTATATGCTACCAGACACATCTGTCAATTAGATCAACTTGTCATCGACAGTAACTCGAATGAGTAGTCGTTCCCCTTCTGGCTCTCCCGGTTTTGGTAGCCGGAGTGCTCAAAGCAGAAGTACTCGCACCTCTGGGTCTCAGACCGCAGACCCCCCAAGACCAGCAAAAGATGGCTTCGAATGGGTATGGTATCCTGAAGGCTATTGGGCCGAGCGGTCCACCGAGCGACGGACAAGCTCGACCGAACTGACGCGTAATCAAGAAGAAGCCAAACATTCCCTGGTCAACAGACATAGCAAAATCTTCAAATGGGGCACCAGACCGAGTATGAGCACCAGAGACCTCACGGAGCGTTCAACAGAGCGTCCCGCTTCTCAACGTTCAGGGACGGGTGATGGTCTACCCAGCGACGCGCAACATCCTCTGTGGCAACTTCCGAAGAATCTACCACAGAGCCCATACCTTTCAGAGTCAGAACAAGTCGCTGCCCTCCAACAGGCAGTAAGTCCGAAAAGCCTAGAATCTGCTCCTCGTATTCGTGATACTTGGAGGCGTATGAACGTGGAAGCCTCTGCACCCCTTGCCGAGGTCATTTCACCAGGCACAAAACCCACGACTGCCCCAGGCTCTAGTAGGTTCTCATGGCGGCCGTTCCATAAACACCCGGTTAGTTTCACCTCCATGTAGGCACTCTTTTAGGAGATGACTTGACAGTGAGTAGCTTTCAGAGCCGTCTACAGAATTTCCGGGCGAATCGAGCGAAGCACAGGCTGCGGTCGATGCATCACCAAGTTACTTCACACAGACACCAGTCTATCAGTCTTCAGGTCACCCTCCATCTGGCACGTCACCGATAGACAATGGAAGATCGGGGCCAAAACGCGTATCTTTCTCAGCCCCAAAGGATAGAGAAACACCAGCTTTGGTCCCTGGTCATAGAAATCTGCGCAAGTGGCTTATGATGAAGATACCCCGAGTCCGCAAGGACTCTGTGTCTTCGAGCACAGTAAGCCCTACAGGCTCCTCTCGAAGAAACTGGATCGAGAATTCGACGCCTAGCAGCCCTGCTAGCTCTGATATTGTCGTGCAATTTAACCGTCAAGGTGCAAAGACGGTCCCTGTCCTACCATTTGAATGAAGCTGAAGACTAATGGAAGCCAGTCCACTTGCCGGGCGCGACTCAGTCGTATCCTGCAGGTGTAAGCGATGATGAGGTACCCGCATCTTTACTCAGGTGAAGTCATACAGGCTGACGATTGTAGGAAGCAAAACATGTCAGGACACCACCGCTGAAGAAGAATACAGCGAGTGGGAAACCACGGAGTCTGTTTATAGACATCAGACACGCAGAACTCGACGACAATTCCAGCATTTCGACGGAAAAGTCCGTGAAGGTGAAACCCAGGGTATTCTCCTACCGCAAAGGGCACACGCCTGAGAAACGGCAATGGTGGGATGAGCCCACAGTCGCTGTCAGAAGGGACCCTGTACAAGACGCCTCGTTCTTTGAATTTAACATGCCCGAACATCTTCCCAACAGCCCAATGTGCCCAGCACACCCAATGCATAAGGGAAAGGGGAAATTGGTCTGCGTGGTAAGTTCCTGCACAGGCTGAGATGAACAACAATCGATCCTCTGCCAAATTGAGCTGATATATTCCTGTCTTCAAAGTACCATGGAAGGGCAAAATCAGCAGACCAGTCTAGGGAACTGGCCGAGGTGGACGAGTAATGGGACAGCGTGAAGAACATCAAGACCTGGTGGCAATTGCTTAGATGAGGGGGCTTCTCAACTCAAAGTGGACGTGGTGTACTTCGTAGACGACGGTTTGTCCAAAGTCCTAGTACTGCATAGGGGCCGCCCCTGGAGCTGCCGAATCCACGAAAGAAAAACCTATATGGGAGTTTCAGCACATGACCCTTTAGCGGAAAGACACACAGTAACGGTAGAATGCAGGAACATGATCAAAAGAATTATTATATCGCCCCGACTGGCCGGCCAAAACATGAAGAATCGTTCGTGATGATGGCGAAGAATTGATGTAGACATTAGTCTGCATGTCGTCTCAGAGGCTTGGCCGGTAAAGTGCAACTGCAGGGCCGTTACTTCTATGTAAAGTATGAAGTAGATTCGAATCGAACATTCTGTGTGTTTACATCGTTCTGGCACCAAAGCAGGCATCAAGTCTACATCCACGTTGAATCAGTCAATTAGTAGAAGCTCATTGTTCTGGCTCCTTAATTGCAAGACTGAGCTCGGGTGAGGCTATTTGGATCCCTGCCTGCGCCTGAGATAACAATCCCAGAGCTTCCAACCTCTCAGCCTCGTTTAGCCTTGTTTCTTGCACCAGCTTTGACGCCTTGCGCGGTTCCCCGAGTCTTTCTCTGGAGCTAAGTGCTTTGCCAGTCGCAACAATGGCCGATCAAGATACACTGCTGCTCTTGCGGCAGTCAATTGCCGCAGAGAAACCTATGGTCCCCGTTGCCTCGTCAGAATCGACCGACGAAGTACCACTGTCATCAGCAACACACCTGCTCCTGCCATACCCTCAACCGACCGCCCTCCCTCTTGAAGCACCGACGCGCTTCACCGTCAATGACTTTAAGATTCCCGTCGACCTTCGCTCTATCTACTTTGCGTGGGTCAACCGTGATCTGACGATTCTCGACTACAATGCCGCGGCGACACGGCTGAACGAGGAGCTGGCCGCCAGTGGCTCCCAAACCACGGTCCACAAGCTTACCTTCGTCGAGCGCGTGAACTTAATTACGTGGATAGAGGGCGGCGGTGAGAGCGAGTATATCAAGCCACTGCTGGGAGAAAAGGAGCCTGGCTCAACGGCTGCTGAGGCGCTTCAGAGCTCGTCGCAGCCTGCTGCTGTCGCCTCGCGTGCGGGCAAGGGGAGCCTGGACCCTAGGTTGCAGGTCATTTACGCCGGGGAGAGGAAGATGGGTGATCGCAACTCGATTTTGAGAGGACACAAGCTCATTGTAAGCACTGGCACTCACTGCGACGGGGTCTAATGCGACTGTGTAACATGCCTCGCATGGTTTCCAAGATATTGACATTATGTCTTCAGGACTTCTCAGGTGTACGCAAGAACGCCGTCATATTCATGAACAAGAAATCATCAACGACTGCTCCCACCAACAACCCATCTCTTCCCCTTAACCAGAAGCCCTCGCGCGCAGCTCATCCTATCATCCTCCTCTCACCGTCCGCCTCCGCCCTCATCCGACTCTCAAACGCCCGGTCTTTCCTCGAAAATGCCAAGTATGAGCCTGCGTCTGCGGCCTCAGACTCGACCATGATCCACATGATGCATACGGTGCGCGACATTGATCCAAATCGTCCAATGCGCTTCATCCTGGTTGAAAGCGTTGAGCAATTCAAGCCCGAGTACTGGAACCGCGTTGTCGCCGTCTTCACAACCGGACAAACCTGGCAGTTCAAAAACTACAAGTGGAGTAGCCCAAATGAACTGTTCCGCCACGTGTTGGGTATCCATGTTGGCTGGCGCGGCGAGCAACCCCCGGATAATGTCCGGAATTGGGGCCACCGCGTGCAATGCTTTGCAGTGGACAAGTGGAGGGAGCCTGGGGCGCCAGGTGCAGATGCTAGTCGTTTCCGGGATCGCGAGATAGTGGACGCCATATGGAAGAAGATTGAGGGTAATATGCGGGCCAAAGGTTGGAAAAGGGACATGCCTCCTACTTCGATTTAGAGACAGTCACAGGTAAGAGCATTATGAGTTGACAGGAGACAGGGCTCCTGAAGGCCTACGGGGACTCACGAACATAGGCATCGCCAGCTTTGGGGCCAGACAAGAAAGTCAGCATAGAATGTACAGTACGGTCACATCTTTCACAATTAAGCGGTGGGTAGTGACATGGCGTTCAGTAAGGATTGAAAAGGGGTTGTCAATCAGGATTAACGGCATCTGATTCACTATAAAATCAATAAATGATACCATTTCCAAGAGTACATCTTTTGAGACCTTCAACTTTTTCAACCGTGTCGTTCTGGGTAAAAGTCCTGGACACTAGCTCCCGTCGTTGCGGTATCACCGTTCTCTTACTAGTGCTTCACTCAGTCGATCTTTCTTCACTGCCAATGTGTTGATGCTCTGTCAGGTCACCGTACAGCCTGTATGTTACGCAAGGATAGGTGCCTTGCGAAGAATTGGTGCTTCAACATACCCGCACTGCAATGTGTCCTATGAGACGCCACAACACAGGATAGGTTGTCCCAGAAAGCGTTCTCTGGGGACAGGTGGAAATGGGCTCCAAGGGCTCTCAATTGTTCCCAATGCTGGAACGGGATGCTGGAAGACTCTCAAGAAATGACGAGTCAGGCCACATTCCATCATTGGCAACGTTAGCGACTTTTTTGCTGGGTCTGGCGCAACCTAGCGCCTCGTGAGCTATCGTCCAGATCAGACCTCGGTGCACTTGATGTGTGTAATGATGTTGGTCGATGCTGAGAATAGAGAGCCTAGGGAGTTGAGCTTCTGCATACCGACAGATCGTCTATCCGCGGTTAATCTGCCTCCCCTATGCATATGAACAGGCTCACAATGACCATCACAGCCGCCATGAGGAAGCCCCGATCTGCGTTGTTGGCTCCTTGCGATTCGCTGTGGCCTCGACGGCGCTCGGGATACCTAGTTCCATGGCGCCGCGAGAGTGGGCGAGGGCGGTAGTCGTAGACCTCCTCCTCGTCGGGCGACAGGTCTCGCTGGCGCCTCCGAGGGACTGTCTGCACGGGATACTCATCGCGAATGGCTACAGTTGTAGAGTAACCAGGCTTCTCATCCTCTTCGTCCGGCGCAGGGAGAGCCTTGCGCCCATGATGGCGGTGGTGCTTGCGGCGTCGGCGACTGCTTTGGGAGCGGCGGGAGTCATCGTCCCAGTGACGATCATCGGTATGGCGAGGGCGCGTTGATGAGTCGATGCTGCTCGGTGAAAGAACAGGGACGCATGTGCTGCTGCTGCTGCTGCTCCGGTTACTACTGATGGAGCTTCTGCTGTCAATGTCGCTGTCTCCTTTGGCTTCGGGGTTGTTCTTGTAATGGAACCGCCGCTTCTTCCTGGAGCCGCCCCGGGAGCTGGCCGGCGATCTGTAGCGGTCGGCCATGATGGCGTGAATCTATGCCAAAAAGGACCCGGATATTTTCTTTAAACTTTGACCTTGATGGAAGATCGGTTTTGTTCCACTTGACCACTGCCGTATTGTCATTCAGTCGGGCCTCGTGTGGACTGAATGACTATTGGTGCCTGGCGTCAGGCGAACAGACTCGCTCGCACACGTCCTGCCGGGCATCAGAATGCAGGAGCCGCAATGCTCCTTTGGGTAAAGATGCACTTCGCTGCCTGCTCTTGGTCTCTGCTTGAGCGCTGACCCAGCCTGGTACGATCTAGGCTTTGTGTGGCAAGGCAGGAAGGTAAACGTAGTGACCGAAATCAGGCTTCAACAGCTGGAAATTCAAAGAAACACAGTTCCGACGATGGAATGATCGAGAGACCGGTACGTTTCGTAGACCTGCAAAGATGCCTGTGGAAATAAGGAGAACTCAGGAGACGCCGCCTATGGGCAGTGTGGGATTGATCAGGCTCCCATCAAGTTGAGACAAGAAGGTTTGTCCACCCAAAGCGTAAATCCCAGCAAATGTGCTCAATCACGATGATTTCATTTGGTCGCTTCAAGCAATTGGAAATTTCACTTGAATAAACCCGATGAATTTTGGTAATGAGCATTGCACAGATTTCTTCCCGATAGCCCGCATGTGCATCCAATATCGCTGCTGATGTTTCCTCTTCCGCAACCGACCAGAACGAAAATAGGGCCTTGTGCTGTGTGGCCTCACCAGAAGTGCAAACGCCAATGCAAACTCCGAGCCAGATGGAGACCCTGCTGCGACGGTGAATCGTGGCCCAATACAACCCTTCGCCTTGCTCCTCCTAACACTGGCATTCCTGGCTCGTCCTATCGGGGAGCTCGCCGCCTCAATCTGCCCGTGATCGCTGTCTTGCAAGGAAAGTTTGATGTGATGCCCTTGGGGCTTCCACGGCCGTAGATCGGCTTGCGTTACTATGGTATGAACAATTGACACTCACAGTCCCCTTCACCTGAAAAGCCTCGGATTTTTTTGATTTTTTTTTTTCGATTTTTGTTCTCTCCCCGCATGCCCTATCTTTCTGCGGCTTCTGTACCTTTACAAGCCGAAGTCTCCGTTGAGTGAGCGAGGTCCTTGGTAATAAAAGAGCTGTACCTGTAGTACGGAGGGCCAAATTGCTTTTGCTATAGCATGCCGGGCTTTGGTCAGCAGTCTTACCTGCATTATGCAGTGAATCGTGATATCTCCTCACACCACATGGCACTTGTCATGCTTCCTGCCATCTGATATGGGAATGCTGCATAGCACGCTTCAGAGTGAAGAATTGTTATAATGAATACTTACTCACCTTGCCTACCTACCAATAATCGCAAGACCCAGAGCCTTGTTTGTCTGTACGCCTAGGCCGCTTAGGGCCGCCTTTGGAAGCCAGCCGCCACCAGCTGTTTGATCTTGTAATCGGCCAACATGCAAATGCTATGTGTGATTATTATCAATAATATGATTATAATGGAACGATGGCACCAGTCATTTTGCCACTGTGTGCATCTTGCCTGAATGTTTACTTGGTCCGGATGAGACGTCGTCGGAACAGCACAGTCTAAGGGGGGGGCCCTTTCTGCAAGAAGATGGGGCCTTCACCGTTACAAGCAGGGCATCGATGCTCTCCTGCACGCAGGCTGGCTGGGCTTCGGAAGATGGCCGACAGCAGCCTGCCGGCTGGCTGATGGGCATTCAATGACCATTCAAAGTATGCATTTGTCTTGGTGAAGATCTCTTCCGCTTCTAGCCGCTACGACAGTCCCAATCTCCGCCGACTATCCGCCGTCATCATATCTTCCACGACAAAGCCTCAAAGGTATTCAGGGTACTCTAGTACACTGACCTACAAACGAACCAATGAACAGTATGTCTGTGGGTATATATCTGAAAGGTTAATAAGGAATATGACTGTCTGCTCCCAGAAAGCATGTACGACTCATCCTTACTACTGTCGCATGGGCTTTCCACCCAATTCAAATCCCGAATGACATAAATTTGCCGACCTATTTCCATACCCTGCTACCCAAAAACCGAAGTGTTTGCGACTCGTGAGCGCGACGAGGTCCAAGATCATCTCCATCCCTTCCCGGATGATGACCGTTCCAGCTCATCTCGAGTGGGTACGGCTGCGAGCGATGGGGCCCAGCTTGCCAAGCCTGTTTCCCTTCTATAGTCGAGTCGATCCGTGATTTGTGCGCCTGTAGTTCTTCACCCTGTTGGGTGTCAAAAAATCAAAGCAATGTCGTGTCTGACTCGTGAGAGCCTACGATCCTAAAGTTGGTTCATGACTAGACATTTCCATCTCAGCAACGTGATCGCCAGCTCGCTTAAAGGATGCGCTCCATCGAGCGACGACACGATGGAGACCTAATAGCTGCCAAGTGTAGGACATGCAGAAAATAGGGCCAAAGTTTTTTTTTAAGCAAACTACTACTAAACGTGCAGCCTGTGAGAGAGGGACGGCGACGGGGAATATGCTCATGGTGCTCGAATACCGTACACGATCGCAACATGGCATCCCGCCCACGCAACAACGCGTACACTAATTGTATGTTTGCGACACAAGGCTCGCTTAGTACCATCTAGCCGGTGCACGGTTCTGTGACCTCAGAGTGCCTATCATCTGGATCTGCTCCAAGTTTTATGACAATTCAGGGCGTCTGACGGGACCGACAGAGAGCTGTGAGGCGAGCGTGTCCGTCCGGTGCACGTATCCCGTCACACCAGACACAAGCACGACAGCGTCAAGCACGTTTTCTGTAAGATTGCTGTGCAATACATGCCCAAGATGGCTCCTAGTCGACCCAGTCCAATAACCATGCGTGTACCTGTGCCTCTCTTGTGCGACTCAGCCGTACGGGTTCGCTCGCAGACAGAGGCGAGTAGATCTCTGCACAAAATACTCAAGGCGCCTGTACCGACTCTGTGTTGGGTGCACAATGTTTCGGGACGATCGCGCCTAGGCGCTCAAAGACAGCACGCCGTTGGTCTTTGAGGGCCCCTAGTGGCTTGAGGGAGGTCAAAGGAGACGACGTTTGATGCCAGTGACGACAGCGTAAACACGGGCCTCGGTCAACTGAGTCATGCCAATGGAGCACGGCAATAAATTCGGTACAGACGTCAGGCAGACCACAAGGCTGCGGAAAGGGGAGTCAAGGCCGAGTGATGCCCAACGTCTGACCAACACACAACTCCGATCTGATCCCTTTGGAGGCCGGCCGGCCGGAGTGCGGCGATCAAATCCAAGTCCCAGCGTGGAATTTGATACGCCTCCCGGGGCCATGGCCCGGTCCTCCCACCGGTATCGCTACTGTACGCGCACAAACGAAACCACAGGTACGAAGCGGTGGTGCACGAGACGGGTCCGACAGCAGGCAAAGAAAGCCCTTTGGTGATCTCAACGGCTCTCCATCGTGGTTGGCCGTAACACCTAGATTCGGCATGTGCTAGCTGGTGCTGCCGCCCATGTCGTAAGTATGAGTCTTGGCTCACATGCTGTGTGAGACCAGTTCTGTTCGACCAGTCAGCTGAGTTGTCCTGTGCTATGTAGAACGGCCTCGCGAAATTGGAGAGACGCAAGGACGTCGACCCAGGCATAGAAATGACTCCTCGGGTTCGCCTTACACATAATCTGGCAATGATACCACACAGCTCGCCTATATCCTTCCGTCTGGACACTTCTGGTTTGCCCGGATGGAGACGTGTGTCGTACTGTATTCACGGGCTTGACCCACTGCCATCACTAGCCATTGTACAGTAGCTTGTCTGTTGCTGTTCGTCTGCGAGAACACTCGCTGGATGGCCTCTCTGCTTGGTCCTGGTCCTGGTCCTGGTCCTGGTCCTGGTTCAGCGACACTCAACAACACGATTGTCTCATATCTTCTAATAGTTTGCCAGTGTGCTGGGCTTCGCGCTCCGTAACAATGTCGCCGACAGGCCGTCATTGCCGGGCGCACCCGCCACGCCCGGATTGGGAAATCCGGTGCAAGCACAGATATCTGTTCTCACTTCCGCACTTATATACGGCGTGCATTAGAGCTCTCTAGCTTGGTCAGTTAGCCTTGGATCGCCACGTGCAGTGAACGGGACGAGAGCAAGGCTAAGGATATCGACGAGCGGAATCTATGCATGCCACGCCTGTTAGAGGCCGAGGCTGGCGCATATCACACAGAGCTAAGCAGACACCGTCACGCCAGCTAGGTGATACATTCAGTACTGTACATAGAAGCCAAGCATGACAAGGCGCCATTGTCAATACACAGCAGTACTTTTGGTTTTGAGGTACAATCACCCAGCTGAGGTGAAACAAAAAGTCGCTTGGATGTACTCTGGAATTGCTGTGGTAGTGCTGAATTGCCCAGAGATGTTGTGCCTATCAAAACCACGTGGTAGCCCCGCAATTCATGCTTTTCTCTTGTCCCCTGACCCCCCTAGCCCTTGCTTGCCACGCTACGCGTCTCGGTTTGTTCGGGATTGGGACGCCCGTCAACCACTACCCAGGGAGTGCACGCTGTGATATCGTACTATTGCCACGCCTATCTTCTTTTCTCTTATCTTCCGCAGCTGCGCCCCCCCCACCAAAAAGCCCTGAGAGGTATGCAAGCTTAGCGAGATCTTGAGCCTATTTGCCCCTCAGCGCTAGCATCTGTTAAGTATTCTTCTCCGGCAGCCTAGGTTACAGCGAGCACCGAGCGCGAGGGAGAGAAGCCATTGAAAGTCAAGATGAGTGTGACTGAAATTCACAGGCAGGTCAGTACCGGGCCTAGCGAAGATTCAACTACATCAAGCTGGGTTCTGGGTCTCCCATCGCCTATAGACATAGTAGTTTGCAATGCTGCCCTTCAGCATCGGCGACGCCTCGCAAGATCCCCACCATTCCGACGATCTGGTACCGCCCTGCGTGTCATAATTGAGGTGGCTGTGAAGGATCCGTGTTATACTTTAGTGCAATATGCCAACCCAGTCCTTCGGTAAGAAGAGGGAGGGGCCGCTCCTTCAGCTCGGCTCCCTTCATTTCTGCCATGCATTTCTTGGAAGAAGCATTCCTTCAAGCTTCTGGGCCCGTGGACCTCTTGGCTCCTTGGAACTTCACGGAATGAAAGGGGCTTCATGAAAGCACGGTAAATCAGACCTTACAGGTCGAGATACGAATACGGGTGAACGGAAATTCCGACTCATCTCATCCATCGAACCACACATAGCATATGCACACACTCATGATTACAGTGAGCTAGACGAGTGCATGTGTCCAACAAAAGCACAAAAGTCAATGCTCAAATCTGACAGGTCACTGGGACGGACCGGAGACAGCTTAGCAACAATCAAGCTTGCTTCTTCCAACTTTGCCCCAGCTGCTCAGGCAAAAGCCAACGGCACAGTTCCACCTACCCACTTCTTCTCTAGCAATACAAGCTCCTCTAGCAGGATCAAGTGTCTTCGGCCAAGTCTCTTCGACCTATCGCTACCGTAACACCAAAAGGTCGCTTGTTGATCAAGCCACGCGGCCGGCCTTCAAAGGGCGACCGGGCCGCAGGATTTCTTCGGGAATTAAAAAACCACGTGGAAAAAGTGAAAAAGTTCGACCAGCCGCCCGGCTAGCCGCACGCCGCCCTGTCGATCTGGAATCTTGCTATGTAAGAAGACCCTCCTTCCAGTGGCCAGGCTGTCCCTGCTAGACCTGGCAGGCTGGACGAAGGTGTGAAACGCGATCATGTCAGGCTGAAGGAATCAGGAGAGCGGTGAGACCGCGCCAAATCTAGCAAAAAAATTCATCCGCAATGGAAGGCCGACCGCTGGGAGACCAAGTCAGCCAGACAGGCTCATCCGCCTGCCTTAACAAGACAGACAAAATCAAACACCACGGGATCGCCGACTCCCGTAGTGGACACTTTTGATTTGCATGAGCAAGGACGAGCCTGCGTTATGAGGCTGGATTTCCAAGTAATGAGATCTCCCATTCTTCCTCGTTTGGCCCAAAGGCAAGTGACGTTTGCAAAGAGTAGGCCACGCCGATGATAGGCCTTCTGTCCTTCCCCATGCAACGAATTCAGCCCTGTCAACCCGAATTGCCAGATTGCGATCTGAGAGTTGGTGACAGCTCCGGACTCCGGGACCACCTGCCATGTCGCGCTCTCCGGGTGCCAGGATTCTCAAGGTTATTGTAAGGCTGCCGGGCATCACGAGCCTTGTTTACGCAGGCGAGGCGACAATGGATCCACTGGTCCATAACAAAGACGTCTTGCTGGTTGTGCTTTGCACTTGGACTATCCAGTGCGGAATATTGTGAACATGTCGTGTCTTTCCTGTAGTCAGGGCTCTGCGTCGTGATCATGGCGGTCGTCTGTGTGTACGCGCGCGCTCTCATCTCAGAATCCTGTCCAAATATGGGCCCGTAACCAAATCATGAACCAGGTGAGTGCCGCATGCTCATTCTGCGATGAGACTGCAAGAGTCAAGACCCGGTGGGATCTGATCGACATCCAGGGTCCAGGTCCACCAGCCACAAAGATGTCTGTATCGCTCGTGTTGTCGCCCACACGAGCGTGAGGATGCGAAAGTCAGGGGAACCTTTCGGTTGCCGAGACAGCAAGGAAACAAAGGCGAACTGCTTCGTGGTCACCGAGAAATCCTGTCGTGCTGCGAGCTGATCCCGCATGAGCTCATGGCCATGTCCATTGCCCTTTTTTTTTCCCTTTTTTTTTCCCTTTTCTCTTTTCTTTCTAGAAGGTCCCCACGGAATATCTTGAAAAATGGTCAGATCCCGGCGCGGCCGAGCGTGGGGTAATTTAGCCCGAGAAAACTTGGCTTCGATCATGTCAAAGCGATGGAAGCATCGTCGCCTTGTGGCCAAGGCGACGAGGAGAAAAAGATCTGCATACACCTTCCTCGAACAGCGAAAGGCCGACGATACACGGAGATTCACCAAGAGAGGCTTTCCACTGGGATCAGGTCGCCAGGGCCGCAGGAGTGCTAATTTCTCGGCAAACACCTGGCTCTTGCTAATAATAAGCGAGCTCCATGCTACATGATCGATTCAGCTCGAATATCAGCCCCGCGAAAACAGGGCGGTCTAACATCACGAACAT
The DNA here is from genome assembly GCA_027946515.1 of Gnomoniopsis smithogilvyi. Taxonomy (NCBI): domain Eukaryota; kingdom Fungi; phylum Ascomycota; class Sordariomycetes; order Diaporthales; family Gnomoniaceae; genus Gnomoniopsis; species Gnomoniopsis smithogilvyi. The sequence goes on along the minus strand of JAPEVB010000004.1, from coordinate 4,840,819 downwards.
GAGGTCCGTGGGTAGGGTGAGATAAGTCGGTTAAACCCGTCAAGTCGGTGAAGCGCAGTCAAGGGCTACCTAACTTGGCAATTCTTGCGTTATGCGTGTATATCCTGGAAACCAACTTCTCATATGATGGTCCAAGAGGAAGTCTTTCATTATGAACGTCGCCCCATCTACGAATGGGTCAGGGCAAACACGTAGATCACTAATCGCTTAAGTACACCAGGATGGAATCCATCGCGGCGGGATTTCCGTAGGTTACGGAACAAGCGAATGAAGAAACCACGTTCAGTACACGCAAGGCGTAGGAAGATCTTTGCTGGATCTCAGATGCATCTTGACACACCGCTTTTGCGGCTCTTCGGGTTGCACACCTGTTCGTGGGATGCTGCATGTCCAACACGTGGGTTCGCCGTCCAAGCATTCAGCGCGTGTCCCACGTCGCATCCCCGGAATGTCATTTGGTTCTTCTTCTTCTTCGGCTGCTGCGAGACATGAGAGATTGAGTTGCTTTTTTCTCTTTTTGTTTCGGGGTGTCTTCTACCTCTGCAGACGGTGTGAAGTGCCGGACTCAGACCCATTTTCAATTGCACAGTGAGAGTTTACAAGCGGGGCTCTTGTTCAGAGAATGGACGTCTTGCTTTACGACACATCACACCGCCCCGAACATCTTGTACCCGCTCTCGCGTTTTGTAACACAGGCTCCCCGCTAAGGTACTCGGGATCCACCACTCTGTCTCTCTCTCTCTTTCTGACTCAGGCCTGATGGTTCTGGCATCCTAATAGTCCAGCTGGCTAGCTACCTAGCTAGCTACCTGGCTGGCTGGTTGGCTGGCTGGCTGACGGGGTGATGAAAGGGATTTGTGGCTTCCTGGTTGGTCACAGCTATATTGGACCCTTGGTAGTATACGGTGTTCAATGGCAAAGCCCTGAAGCCCAGCAAATGTCCACCCCCGAAACATTTGTGGATTTCTCAAAGATTGGGCCAGCCCCCGCGCGATGGTACGATGATGACTATCGAGCGGGGTCGAAGTGTGGTTCTGGCCAACCCCTCCCCCCCTGGGGGCAGCCGGGAATACCGTAGAGAACAGAAGCGATACGTCCGGCACTACACTGGGTGCTGCGTTAGGGGGGGGGGCGGTAGGACGATCTGTTGAGTACAGCTGTGTTGGCTGGCTGAGAGCTACCAACGTGCTTAACACCACAGCGGAGATGTCTGAACAGCACGAGAATCTGCGACATAGGTGGGGCTCTTTAATGGCTTGCTCGCTCTCAGCTGCATGCGGGCATCGCCTAGTCCTCCTCCTCCTCGTCGAATGAAGAGGCGAGAGGTTGTGGCTGGTCAAACATTGGGCCGAGATGCAGATGCAGAATGGGATATCTGGATAGATGAGCAGCGAGCTGCAGGAAAAAACGTGTAAAGTGTAACAAGGTGGTGTGGTGGCGAAGAAGGCAGAGAAATAAAGGTGAGGTTACTCAGCATGGCGCGTGGTGATGAGAACGAACCATACGGAAACTTTCAACCTACATTGGCGCTGCACGAGCTTTCCCAGGTTCATACTTCGTAGGATGCTTCCTGCACTGCGTACCTAGGTAAAGGGCCCAAAATGTTACATCCGAAATGCACATGTAGCGTCACCAAGAAACCGGCGCCGGTCGTCCAGCAACAACTTGTCGGCTTCCTACTGGCGGACGGGCAGATTGGCCCTGAGCCAGCCGGGGGGGGGCCAAAACTGCAAACGGTGCATTGTCGCGGCTTGCCTCGTGGGAAAGGCACATGGCTTCCAGGGATGCGCAGATCCTGCCTGCCATGTTGTGCTTCCCTCCACTTCTCCGCCAACGTGTGTACTTTGTATACACGATCCACTCAACACGATCTGAGGTACAAAAACGGCACAAGAGACCGTGCTGTGCTGCTGCACTGCAGACCTCGCCCTTTTCCTAGTACGCACGGTCAGTGTACAAAAGTTTATGCTATCTCTTTTCTAGCTAGCGTTAATCGTCGGATTTGCAACGCCACTAGGCCAGCTGTCGTTTTTGGGTGGTATTAAAATAGTAAGATTGTATAGCAATGTGATGTGCTGTGGAAATAGGCAGGGTTGGGTTCCACAAATAAAAAAAGACCCATGCGCGCCATTCAGTCATCCGAATGTGAATGGAGCATTTTGTTCTATAGTACACATTTCTTTTAAAAAGGGACTTCTTTAGTAAGGGACGAAGGGACGGTCTGGAGTTTATTGACAAACACTCAAAGAATGTGCAATTTTATTACAGATTCGGCCACATGCTCACAAAAAGATCGTGGCGTAGCGGCGTCGATCGAATGATCTCGTACTATAAGTACTAGTGTCGACGGGAGCACGATTTCGCCGCATGCAGAGACAGCGGAATGGAAGGCACGTTACTTTCTATTTCAGGATCAGAGAAATAAAACATGACGTCTGAGAGAACCTTACGAATGCTACTTAGCAGCACTGTTGCAGTCAGCAGGTCAAATTTGCCCAGCCTGCCGTCCTCGGAATGGACACTTTATGGGCCTAGTAAAATTGACCGGGTCTCCAGCGCCGAACCCTCCCCCATTCGCCGCTGGTATGTGCTATGGTATTTGTGCAGCACATTTCGACAGCCACGGGATGGCCGGGCGAAGTCGAACCATGGGCCACAGCAATATAAATGAATCAAATCCGGGACAAACATGTTACGACTAGCCTCCACTGAAAGTCTGCTGAGCCTCGTGTCAATCAAACCGCGGTTGATGAACTGTGGAAAGATCTGGTTGTAAGGTGTTCTAGAAGGCGACCAGAAGGCTGGAAACAGTAAAAGTCCCATGTTGCAAAAGAAACGCGCGAGCTAGCCGGTCTGGTCTTGTACTTGGTATTCCCACGTGGGGCTGACCGTGCGGGCCGTCGCAAGTCACAAGTCACAAAATCCCCCCCCCCCCCTTCTCTCCTCTCTAGGGTGCCAGTGACAAGCGGGAAATCTTACTACTAGTACGATACAGCGCACTCAGGCACCAGAGTCATGTCTCTGATTCCAGTCAGCAAATGATGACTCGGATCGGAAGTTTCTTTGTTGAACTCTGTCTCGCTCGTCTCTCAATTCTGAGAGCCTGGAGAGACATGATCCGACGAGAAGGGAAATTGACCGTTACGATCACTCGGCACTAGTAGCCCGCCCGTTATCTACCAATCGTAGAAATGGATGCAATTCTGTCTCACACAATGAGGGGCCAGTCCTTTTTTGATGGTCCATCCCTTTGCGTGATCCCGAAAAAAAAAAAAACAGAAAACAAAACAGAGATAGGCCGAGGGGTGGGCGCGACGGTGTCTTGGTACTGTGCATAGTTCAAGTACCATCAGCATTTAAACACTGTGAGGATCTGGTCCCCGCTTATTTGGACTGGCAGAACCAAGTCCCGACGCCATCATCATGCCATGGCGGGTTCGCCATGCGTGCGAGAGCGGGTTTTGCAGAAAGGTGGGCTTCAATCGACTGCCTGCCCTGAATAGGTGGAGGAGATGAAAGAGTGCTACTTGCTATGTAGTCGGTCCTCCGTAGCCCGTAGGTTGTTCCATTGGTAGCAAAACGGGTTGCCACTCTGGAAATGGAAAGCGTGGAGCGCGCGGCAGTTGGGTCTAAGCCTAACACTGTTTCCATCCGACTTTTTTTTATATTTATTTTTTTGGTACTTTCTTTTTCCTTTTGGGCAATAGTATTCTCCAATTCCAAGTGCCAATGCCAGCCCCCCCAGTGTCAAGTGGCTTAAAAAGTACAGAGGTACAGAGCGTTATGAGTACTGTGGTACTACGGCAATTCGATCCCTGCGCCCATGCCCCCCCCCCCCTTTGACAACCCACTGTATCCACACCTTGGCTGCATGGAGTGGACACACACTTCTTTTGTCGACCCCTCCACCTTGGCCCTGGGCACCCCTCCGTTACCCACCCTGCCACCACACTCCACGTCGTTAGCACATGGCTCCCCGGGGTCAGGGGGTCTGCCCTGTCCCGTCCTGCAAATCTCTCCTTTCTGATGAGCATGCGCGTGTTTGAGGCACCAGCGCCAGCGCCAACGCCAGCACCAGCACCGGCATCAGCACTTGTTGAATAGTCTGGTACTGTACGTATTGACTTTCCCCGACAGGGCCTTCATTGAGTGATTGATTGATCAATCAGTACCTCTAAGGCACACACACACACAAGGCCACAAGCACAAGCGCGAGCACACTGTCACTTCGTTCTTTTCCGTCAAACCCCCGTCAGTCACCCACTGGGACTTACCCGGCCATTTTTCGATTTTCGATTTTCTGCCCGGACGGCTCACTTTCCCCTCCTGTCCTGTCGGCTTCGGGTCACTACTTTTGTACTCGATCAATCAAAACCAACTCTTCGTTCCATCCATTCTCGATCCAGCCTGTCCATCCGTGTCATCTCACAAGCGACACGCAGCCCGCCACAGCAGCACAACAAGAAATACAGTTGAGCAGAGGAGGCGTGTGTGTGTGTGCTTGTGCGTTGGTATTTTGTGAAGCAGTGTGTGCGTATTCTTCTTCTTCTTCATCATCTTCTTCCTCCCGTTCTTCTCTCCCTCTCTTTCGCATCATCAGCTGTCTGCATAGCATCCCGTCGCATCCCATCATCGTCTGTTTGGCCTGCACAGCTTCAAAGGTTCGGTTCTGCCCGTCTCTCATCAGCTATTCCGGCCCCCCCCTCCTCACCTCAAACTCAACCGCTCATCCGCACCTCCACTCCACCTTCATCCTCACCCTCATCCCCCAGATATCGTCGACTGGGTCAGCTCTGATATATGGGTCCGGCTTCTTCTCCCAAAGCTTGTGCATAGAAGGAGGACCCTTTTGACCTTCAGCTCTTGTTCTTTTTTTTTCTCGGCCCAATATCCTTCGTCTTGAGCATCAGCACCAACTTCACCCAATACCAACATCAACACCAGCAAAAGCAGTAGCAGGCAAGCTTTGCGATTTCCTCACGCACCTTCCTACTTCTCCTCCTCCTATTCCTCGTCTTTCCTCCTTCAGCTTCAGCTCCAAGGTGGCAGGTATTACACTGGACCTAATGGGGATTGCCCGCATCGCATGGGCATTTGTATGGCTTCGCCCGGCGATTTCCCTACTGCCCCAGTCCATGTCATGTCTGGCTGTTGCTGGCCTGCCCTGGTCCTGATGGTCAAGTGTCTGTCCGCCGACCTTGATCTGACGATCCCCATTTGTTCTCCCACTCTTTTTTGGCAGTCTCTTTCTCTTCTCCCAGACCCTGCCCCAGGACCCAAGCAAAGCCCAAGAAACCTCCAAGACCCGGACATTGCCAATACCGCCCTGATGCATTATTTCACACTACCTTACTAACTCAACCTTCTTTCGTCTTTGTTAGATGGCTGCCCGCGTCTCATCTTCTTCTCGTCTAAGCCATCTCCACCAACACCCATTGTCCAACCCAACAGCTACCAATCATTCATCTATCCTCCACAATTCTTCTGTTGCGCTGCCGCCCTCGCCTTCGCTCTCATCCTCGACTCCGTCCTCGTCACCCGGTTCCGTCTTCGATCCTGAGCCGTCGCCCTCCACCCTCTCACTAGCCGCTTCCGACGCCAGCAGCCACGACTATTCCCGCCAACTTAGTGCTAGCACTACTAACAACGCCAGCCAGTTTTCAACGCCAGCTACCTCCCCCATTCCACCGCACTCTCCTCTGGAGCCTGTCGCCGAGTCAACTTCCTTCGCGACCCCGGCTTTGCTGAGTCGCAATCAATCGCACCAACCTCAGCCCCAGACCCAAACTCCGCACCAGCAATTGGGGGCCAACTCTGCTCGCGGGGACCTGAAAACTCAAAGAACGGGCGGTTTCTTGGCCTTCGCAGTCTCTGCCCTCGACCGCACCCAGAGCGCAATTTCGCCTACTGGCATTCGTCACAAGCGTTCTTCAAGTCGTCTCTCCATCTCCGGCGATACTGCTACTCTACTACACGGCGCCGAGCCCTCCCCTGACAAAACCTCGCGCCTTCGGCCTGTCTCGGTAGTGCCGTCATCCCCCTCGGCCAGCCTCTTCAGCGCTCAATCGGCATCCTCCAAAGCCTCCAGCAATCAGTACAATCGGGCGCAGGAGCCTGTATTTTCGCAGCCCTATACCGACACCGACCCCTCGCAACCTCCCCCGGTTCTCCTACCGAGGGTCGATAACAAGATGCATCAAACATCTTCGCGGCTGTTGCGCATGACAGATGATGACAGGCCATTCACAAAAGTAGGTAATCCATTCAATTTCTGATTCGTCTCGCTGCTTCAAGACCATTGTCGCCGTTCAATTTCCATCCAGTAGCGAAGCAGCATTCTGCATGGGGATGCGGCGCGACGCCAGCACACAACCTCGATTGACCGTCACAGGCAAGATCAAAAGGTCGCTAATTTTGTACCTGCAGGACTTCAAGGATCTCTTCGCGACGCTAATCGTCAGTCTGCTTCCGCTGTCTGCACATCGTGTAAGATTGACCAAAGTCGAGCACACCTTTCTCTCCGAAGATGCCATCAACAACCTGGGCTCGTTGAAGTTCTCCCAATCCAATCGCATGCCCGATCCAAAGGATCCTTCCCGCATTGTCACAACTACCACCACAACCACTTTCTCGATGGCCAAGGACATGGCCCGGTCCATATGTCAACGCTTCCTCGAGGCCCGGCTGATCGAATCTGCGGATGGCAAGTATCAACAAGTCTACACAATGAAGGGTTCGGTTTGGCAATTGACGGCCAAGGGCATCGCCATTCTGGATCAGTTCTGCTCTAAGAACGGCATTCAACAGAAACAGGTGGCTGAGCTGATTGGCAACAACTTATCTACGCTCGTCTCTCTGGAGAGGGATAACTCGACAGATAAGCTGCAAACCGATCGCTCGACCATGGAGGTTGTATTCAGGAGGTTCGTTGGAATCGCAGGCTTCAATGTCAAATCCAACGTGACCCAAGCCGACTCGGAGTCTTTGGCAGACTACAAGGATGGACTTACTGGCGTTAAGATGGCCGCTGAGCGTAAAATAGGAGGCAAGACCTACAAAGAGACATTCACCGGCAAGGCCGCCACAGACTGGTTGATGGACTGCTCCACAACTGTGGATCGCCGGGAAACCGTCGAGATCGCAAACTACTTTGTCGAATACGAGCTCATGGAGTGCATACAACAAGATCGAGCGCACATGGCACAGTACCCAGGCAGCCAACTTTTCCAGCCAACGAAACACTCCATCTACCAACTCACGTCCAGAGGCAGGGACCTGATCACCGGTAATGGTCCCCGAGGCAGGTCTTCAGAGAACGAGCCTCAGCCGCGTGGGGACATGAGAGGAAACGACAAGTTGCCTCGCGACTCGAATACCCAAAGACTCGAGAAGATCTTGAGCGACCCCGCGCTGCGCTTGCTCTTCCGCGAGAACCTGAAAGAAACACATTGCGAGGAGAACTTATCCTTCTATGTGGATGTCGACGAATTCGTCAAGAGCTGTAAGCAGGCCATCCGACAAGCCGAGAGAAACCCGTCCACGACGTCCATGGATGGCATCAAGGAAATCATGGCGCAGGCCTACGGTATTTACAATGCGTTCTTGGCTCCTGGCTCACCTTGCGAGCTCAACATCGACCATCAGCTCCGGAGCAACCTCGCTACACGCATGACGAAGGCGGTGGGACAGGACGTCGCTATGATTGATACCCTCCATGAGGTTACGGCTCTATTCGAGGATGCACAGAACGCTGTTTTCAAGCTTATGGCTAGCGTAAGTTTTTCGCTTGATGAAATATTCTATCACCACACCGTTGATACTGACAAACGCACAGGACTCGGTGCCCAAGTTCTTGCGCACGCCGAAATACGACTCGGTCTTGAAGAATTACGACTTCGATTCCGCACAATATTCGGGAAAGCCATTAGACCGAAGTCAAAGTCGCTCGAACCGCAAGTAGGGATTGTCGGATTTCGCTGCACTCCTCTTTACTACTTCGCGGGAGTTCGGATGAAAGGATTCTCCTAACGCGGCATGGAAGACCCAATGTACTCGTTGCGGCCTCACCCGCGTAACAATTATCTACACTTTGGATGAGCGCTCTTTGGCACGATTCGTGGATTTGCGTTGCTGGGAACCCCCGAGTCCATATTCCACGCCCGAAATAACTAGGCGCCCTACGATTCTCGAGTCGGCATGCCTCACGCTCTTTGATTCTGGCGCGAGCAAAAATCCGTATACTAGCAGTCGCGGCCGCACGGCAGACCAGAGTCCTGGGATGGGTCGCAGACCCTGGCACACACAGCCTAAATCTTCATCTAGCTGTGGTTGGCTTGCATTATTTTTGGGGCGTCTGTTGTGTTCAACGCAATGCGTTGCGTCAACTTTCATTCTGTTTTAAGCTATTGTTTTTGGAGATTGGGCGTTGGGATGGTCCTCTGGCATAGATGTCGCCGAGGAGGTCTGCATGCGAGAGTGCTCGCCACTCTTTGACGCGAAACAAGTTCTCGGTAATGGCCGAGACGAATCATGGCGCGTGCCTCCTTTCTCATCCGTGCATGGTGGTGGTCAAAAGGGGGCCGGAGGGGGGGACACAATCGTCATACAATCCAGTTATCTGGAGAAATTGGGGGTTACCTTAAGAGTGCTCAAGACCAGGTCAGCGAACCTTAATCTTTTTGTTGTGGAAAGGAGAGGAATATCTTGACGACGAAAAAGACGAATCGGCACGTGAAAGTGAGGTGCGTCGGCGGAGCTGGAGAGCATCGATCCGATCCCCATATTTGTCAAGCCCCGTCGCGGGATGGGACTCGACCAAGAAGCTGTTTCAGCCGGAAAAAACGAGAGTGTATATAACGAGATTAGCCAAACGATACCAAATCGGTGACACTGCTTTCCAGATCAACGCCGTCGCATTGTCTTGAGAATGTTGAAAAAACAAATCGCTTCCACATGGTCAATACGGGAAAGTTCCTCGTCGCGTCTTTTCCCAGTCTCAACCGCGTCTTGTAGCGTGTCTAGTGACTGTGGGTGGAATGCGGCAATCGCCATATCCAGACGCACTCCCACAGGAATGCTGAGCCCAAAGCGTGATCTACATATTGACCTAGAACAGTTCGCGTCGACCGAATTTGCATCAAGTCTAATTGCCCATTTTTCATTCATGACGTGTTGGCATGATTCTATATGACCTGCGCGATCTAACTTTTTGCAGAGTAGGCATGTCTCGTCACGTCTCGACGCGTTCACGACAGCCATGTGCTCTATGTATAAGAACCGAGCTTATGTCCTGAGTCCAGAGTCCAGCAGATCATCCTCATCCACACACTCTTTTGATCAATCATCATAGTCGTTCTTTACTCTCGACAAGACCAGATCTTACTTCTCGCCTCCTGCAGCAGAATCAATACACATTTCTCTCTCCCTTCTCTTCCTCTCAAGGTTCGAAAATCCATTTTCAAGATGCAGTTCGCCGCCATCATCGCCACCTTCTCAGCCGCTGTGGCCGTCCAGGCCCAGGCCACTGTCACGCCCATCTCCTCAAGCTCTGCCATCCAGTCATCGTCGGTCCCTGCGCCTCCGCCCCCTGCGACGACCGTCACCAACGGCACCTACTACACCGTGAGCCCCGCCCCCCAAGATCATGTCTCTAATATAATACGTCATGCCCCCAAGTGAGTGAAGGAAAACCTCGGGCTTTTGCTAACAACAAAAATCCTGCTTGGGGAACAAATAGACCGTCGTAGACTATTTCACCACTGTGTGCCCTACGCCCACCACCATCACTTACAACAGTGTTTGCTATACTGCCACCACGGCAGATCAGACCCTGACTATCACCAACTGCCCCTGCACGATCACTACCTCGGTATGGTTCCCTAGGACACAAATTTATTAGAAGTGACAGCAGGACATTGCTAATATTGGCTTTAGGGCTACGCCGCTGCCACTGCTGTGGCCCCCACGCAATACGTCCAGGCTGGTGGCAACAAGGTCGTCGGTGGTGTTATGGGAGCTCTTGCTGCAGGTGCCGCTGCCCTGGTTCTGTAAGAAGGAGTGAGAAGGGAAGATGGCATGGGATGGAAGAAACGTACATCAGGGTATGGACTGAAAAACTTCTTGCTTGTGGGTGGGGGCGGGTGAGATTTGTGCATAAAAGAGACTGAGGAAGTTGTCGTATCTGGACTTTACTTTTCATTTTCTGTAAATATAGTATCTGAAAGTTTCGTACACTGCCATTTCATGTGCGCGCACATCGATAACGACCCACTTGGAAAATGTGAACATTGTTGGTGGTGCTAGAGAAGTCCTAGATTTTCGATGATGCGAGACGTTGTCCCCTTGGAAAGGACTTCATGACCAATGTGGATTATGTTTCGTTGTGAAGGACGAGGATGATAAGGAGCAGGAGACCAAAAGAATGTGCCGAAGATCGATGCTAAGCACTTGAAGAGAGGACTGCAGTTGGGAACCAGGGTAAACCGGAAAAACTATGATGGCTACAAGAGTCTGTTTAAACCTTGATAAACCAAGTAGAGGTTGATCATTTCTCATTCTGGTACGACCAAATTTTTGTCTTTCCTTGGGAACTCGTCGTATCGCATCTCGGGGCTTGGCGTCGATGGCCGCACAAAATTCTTCCCCCGAAGAAAAAAAGTTTACAGGCTCTCCCGGCGCAGAAAAAAAAAAAGCGCCGGGAAGAAAAATAGGTCCCGTTACTTTCAGAGTTCTTCAATCGTCTTCTCACTGACGTGTACTGCACCAAGTGTGTGATGCTTTCCAACGCTGGCAAGCGTCTCTTTGGGGTGATAGGTGACAGGTCATATTTCCAGTATTCAAACAAATGGGTATTCATGCTGATCCAATGCTACTAGTTTCAAAGTCTATTTCCAGAATGAGGCATGCCATTCCGATGCTCTTTCTCTCCCAATTTCATTCGTACCCAGCCACGTGAGGTCCACTCAACCTTCTGCTCTGTCTCCAGCAACCGGGTTTGAGGACGTCCGGATGGGCCACGTCATAAAAGTGATCCATCGGCTCCTTAGTAGGTCGACCCGACTCAGGCGTACGCGGTTCGTCAGGCGAGCTGCTCCTGTCGGTGAACTCTGAGGAGTAAGGGCTCAAGTGTGGATACATGGGGTGTTCCAGGTCACTGCTACTCCTGCTCCGGGACGATGCAGTGTACGTCGAGGCACCACAGACGATATGTCCTAGGTTTCCGGTACGAAGCGGTGCCGGGGTGACGTCTTGGTCTTCATCTTCATCGACTGGGTAAGGGAGCAACTTTCTGTAAGAGTAATGCTGCTGCACTGGACGGACGGCTGGCAGTGGGGCCCTGTGCTGTGGTGTTATGCGCAAGGCTGGTGGGCTTGCGGGGTAGAAATGTCCTTGGGAACTGGGCTGTAAGGATGCTCTGTACGGTGATGCTAGTTGATGTGAGCTGGCCCCGCTGTATGAGTGCCGCACTGGCTGGAAGTTTTCGACGAGGTGAGTACCGGCTTGTGGGGATGGGCTTCTGCCTTCTTGAGACGAATTTTGTGATGCAGTGTATGCACCGGTGGAAGCATGGCGTTGATGACTTTGAGCAGAAGGATACCTCGGCGGTGACCAAGGCCGCGACAAGGCTTGCGCAACAGCCGGTGGTGATAATGCCGCATTGCCCTGAGCAATGCTTGCCCTCCTCTGCGCTGAAATCTCCTTTGCTTTTGCGACGAGCTTGTCGACGAGAGCGGCGTGGGATTTCTGGAGGTTCTTCTTCACGAATCTGGTCATGAGAACATTGCACCTCAAATCAACATCCTCCCTGATGTACAACCCCGAAGCTGGGGCTCCGATGCCTATTTCAGCCGGTTCGGGAGGCTCTCCAGGAAGGGAGCCGTTCAGCGTCCACTTTTCACGAATGTCCACGCCCAGTGGCGCACGACAATGTGTTTGTATGCCATTCGGGAGGTCGTGGAATCCACATGTGTATGACACATCTCCCGAGACTTTACCGCCGGGCCAATAGTCAATCTTGTCTGTCATTGAGTACCACACACAGTTTTCTTCATCGGGTTGAACATCTTTGGGGGGATTGATGAAGTGCCGCTCGATGACTAATGGGTTGAGGTCGATCATCTCTGTATGATTGTGAAGGAAATCCAAAACCACTTCTCGGGAAACGCCCGTGGGTAGCGGGCTGATGGTAGAGAATACTGTTCTTTTCGTCATGATATATTTGGAGGCTATACCTGGTGTGGAGGGAGAGCTGATGCTGGCAATGGGGCAAGGAAGGAAGAAGAATGATGCAGAACCAGAATGAAGGGTTCCGAGTACTATGTAGTAACAGCAAAGTCCTCTTCACCAGGTGAGCATTTAGCTTACGGCTGTACAGAAAGCGCAGCTTCGCTTTTTTGATAATAAGTGCGACCCGAGGGCGGCTTTTGGGCTGCGGATGGCGTAGCTGACGCTAGGTGGCGCAGCGCGGATTGCCGAACTACCGGGGGGAATCCTTGGTAGGCATCGACATCTTTCAATGATTATCCTGACCAGAAAAGATGCTAGGAAAATTAGTACATGATCGTAGGTTACTTTTCCATCTTCTATAGAAATAATGGCTCGAAAGAGATTATTTAGGGCGGGCTGTAGGCATATAGCAGATCCAAATAGCTTGGAAGAGCCTACAGCCCGCCAATATGCCCGGATTTGCTTGTCGGTCAAAAGCAGCTTGTTCAAAAGTGTCAACGTGTCGCATCCTAAAGGCTACATTGTTTTTGTTCTCAAAGTTCTTGATGCTATCAACCAATAAAAATCAATCTGAAGTACATATTTGCGAGGGCTTGTGAATCAAAGTGGCCATGAGAATTATTGGATGCCGACAGTTGACCGCGCCGCTCAGCCGGGAGAGGCTGTGCATTATCCAACCTAAGTGCTGACGTCGGCGAAAGCCAAGCTGAACAAATGGAGCCAAATCATTCGCTCAGCTCATCGACGGTAAGCTCTGATACTGAATGTCAAGATTTCATATGCTCAGCCGCCAAGTACGGCCGCATAGACGCCATCTGGAGCTACGGCCGGGCCACGGAAGGGCATGTTTCCGCGGCCCCAGCTGACGGACACAAGAAACAAACGGTAGAGTAGTGTACCGTCCAGCAATTTCGTTGGTATACCTCTAGGTAGGTAGGCACGTTGCAGTCGCCTATACCTGTCATTTTGTTTAAGCCAGTGCGACTCTGAAAGAATCAAAATAGCCGGATATGCATTGAAGTAGACAGGAGCCTACCTGAGGTTTTGACCTCCTTTTTATCATTCGTATTTTGTTTTCAATTGTCTTTTTTTTGTTTTTAGATGTCACCATACAGACATACACGCCCTTTGCCCCCTTTCTTCCACTTCAAAGTCTTGCTTCCCGGAATGGGTACTAAGTAATCATGTTCTTATTACAACTAGATGATGGATTTCTGGTACAATCTCCGTTCAACGTGAGATGCCAAGAAAGTGTACGACGCATCGATTGGGTGGCTCCACCATTCGAGAAAGGCTCTCTAGCGGGGCGAAATTTCTTTGCAGCGATTGTTCTCTTATGAAAAAGAGACTTTCTGAGTCAGCAACCAACCCCTTGAGGTCAAGAGTCGGAATTATTGCCCATGGTAGCTCTGTTGACGCCTAACTCTCACTAAACGATATTCCGGTTGCAGGGAATACTCAAACCATAGTAAAGTTGAAACCATGTTTCCTTACGACAAGCCCTTGTATCCAAATCTCACTGCCAAGATGGGCCAAGCAAAGAAAGTAGTAATCAATTGCACAGTATGTAAGTGAAGTGAAGTTGTGCACTAACAGCCTGGGAGACCTTGGGATTCTCAGCATGCTCGCTTTATTGTACGGCATAATTACCAAGGCAGAAAGCTAAAAGGTGTCAGAAAAGGGGGGCTGTTCATTACAAGAAGTACGATGCAGTGTCGGAGAGAAAGTATAAAATTGTCTGGCCCAAGAGAACGCGCGTCAATAGGAGACTGATGGAGAGGTTGTTGAAGGCTTGATTTTGCAACATTTAGTACGCAGTTTTCAGAGGTTGTACAAGGTTGAGGTGCATATGCATATCTCTCACGAAAGCAGCGCACGTATAAAGGGCCCCCTTGGGATTGACAAAGTAAGACGTTGTATCTTTTGTCCACTGGTGAATTGTCTTATTTGAAGCGGGTAGAGCGCCAATGTGGATGGAGCTCAGTGACAACAACAACGACGACGACGACAACAAGCAGCTGTTGCTGTTGCTAAGCACAGTACATCCCTAATCAAGTAATCATTTTTGACTTTGGGAAAAGCCGAACCTAAAAGTTAAACACTACCTGGGAATCTCGCCTAAAAATGCCGAAAGCTTCCATTTGAACAAGACCTGATCCTAGGGGTCCTGGGGCTCTTGCGGGGTACGACTGGAGGCGGCTGCAAGCGGAGCCCGGGGAACAAGGGTACTATGCTGCATTGAGAGAGGAGCGCCAAGTCAAGGCTGGCAACTTCAGGTATTCTTTGCATACAGTATCAACAACGTACGTATTGCAATACATATGCCGGTTTTGAAACGTTCCAATTAAATTTTGTTTTTTCTTGCCCTCACCATACCACACATCTGGCTTGCATAGACGGGCTTGCGGAGTATACGGATCGTCCGTACACAATACTCCGTCCCCTATGAAAAGTAGTAGCGACCGTCAGATGTATGTATAGGCTTGATAGCCAACTTCAAAAAGCCTTTTCTAGGTCGCGCAACTCCAAAAATACTTCCACACTAAGAAACGCTCTTGCTCCGAATTGACGATTTTCCCGTAAAGTCACAGTATTCCATTTTCTTGTTTATTAGTGTGCCGAGAGCATAAAAACCACACCCTGAACAATGCTGCTAAATTCAGTTTCACCAACCACATGGCTGGTCATTCCCGCCGTGGGTGCCCTGGTTTACTTCTTCATTCCTTTCTTGATATCGAAAAACCCCCGTGCGCCTGGACCCTTTCTTGCACGCTTTACCAACCTTTGGCAAGCTTTCAAGTACCATGAGGGCCACTTTGAAAAGATCAATGTTGATCTACATCGAAAACATGGTAAGCCAGCCGCTCAGCTCTTGACCTCCTGACCTGACCACTTGGGCTACATCCATTTCCACATCGACCAAAGGCTCACGCTTGTTACCTACTCTAGGCAATATCATCCGTCTCGGTCCTTCATATTACAGCCTCAACGATGTAGAAGCTACCAAGACTATTTACGGTCTTGGTACCAAATTCATGAAGGGACAGTGGTATGAGTCCTCGGCTGTACCCGACCCTGAAATCATGGAAGTCAACATGTTCCCTATGCGCGACATCAAAAAACGTAAATTTACCGCCTTCTCCCTGCCGTGGTCCCCCCTCCCCTGGCTCAAGATACAGGGTCTGACTTTGAAGCTAACTCACCTCCAACCCAGACGCTGATGCTCGGCGTCGCTATGCCAGCCTGTACGCGATGTCATCGCTAGTCGGCTACGAGCCGTACATCAACAACTGCATTGCCATATTCAGCGACAAGTTACGGGATCATGCCAAGGAAAGAAAGCGTTTGGATTTATCTGCATGGTTTCAACTCTATGCTTTTGATGTAATTGGTGAAATCACTGTATGAGTCGAAACCCCCCCGACTTTCCTATTGTTCACAATCCCGTCTTTTTGCTATGGCACACACTGAATATGCTAATTTTTTCTTAAAAGTTTTCCAAACGCTTCGGCTTCCTAGAAACTGGCAAAGATATCGGCGGTATCATGCATAGTATAGGAGCAGCCCTCGATATCATGCATGTCGCCGGTCTTTTCAAACTCCTGATATTGATCCAGCCCTACTTGGGCAACTTCTCAAAGGACAACACATTTTCCAAGTTCGTATCTGATCAGCTCGAGGCCGCAAAGAAAAGGCAGGGTTCATTGGACGCAGAGGATCGTACAGCGCCAGACTTCCTCAGCAAGCTGCTATCCATGCCGGAGCAAGCGAAGAAGAAGGACAGCGACAGTGTCATCTCGACCATGGCTTTGCAAAACGTCTTTGCTGGCAGTGACACGACGTCGATCAGCTTGACAGGTGTTTACTTCCAAATCGTCACCCGGCCTGAGGTGCTGGCCAAGCTGAGGGCCGAGGTGGATGCCGCGTATGCAGCGGGCGAGTTGAGCGACCCGCCCACTTATGCTGAGAGCCTGAAGCTGCCATACCTACAAGCTGTCATCAAGGAAGGCTTGCGCTTGCATCCTGCTACAGGATTGCCACTTTGGCGGCAAGTTCCCGAGGGAGGAGCCACCCTTTGTGGGACTTATTTCCCTGCAGGAACCAACGTGGGAGTCAATTCCTGGGTTATGCATCACAACCCATCTGTATATGGCGATGATGCGGACGAGTTCCGAGCGGAGAGATGGATAGACAGCCCCAAGGATAAGCTGAGGACGATGAACGATATGTTTATGACTTTCGGTCTGGGCTCAAGGACCTGCATCGGCAAAAACATCAGCTTGCTCGAAATCTCAAAGCTGATTCCGCACATGGTCCGGAGGTTTGATATCAACCTGGACAATGCTGAGGCTAAATGTGGAAGGCTGCCGTCAAGGACTGCTTGGTTCGTGAAGCAGAAGGACTTCCATGTCACTATCAAGGAGAGAAGTGATTTCTAATGGCATGAGGGTTTGCAACATAGACATCAGAAGGATAAGCATTCTAGTCAATAGCGATAGGTGGAAAAGCACAGGGTAATTAGGTATCTATGATCCTTGTGCAGAAAGGGTTTAGATAAGTGACACGCTCTGGAGTATTGGTTTTAGCCTCACGACAAGCGTGTACTTTGCCTTCTCTCTCTTAGTAATAATAGACATTTCACTTTTTGAAACTGGGCTTGTATCTGATGAGACATAGACATTACAGTTGACCCTTCCAAAAACATTGCTCTTTTGAAATTGAGCTTATTTGACAATTGTAACCTTAACAACGTTTTACTATAGGATTATTCGTATCCGGGTCAAATTTTGCTTGCCGTTTGGATAATCAAGACTCAAGCTTTGTGGTTATTTGTGATTGGCCTCATATTTTTGTGTATAAATCAAGCACATTGCCTTTCTCTTTTTGGCTAGGTACAAATACAACATCAGCCATCAGACCAGATATTACCAATGCGTCTTGTTCAAGCACGAGGTATACTTACCTCACTTGCATACTATGGTCAACTATGATAAGAGACTAGCAATAGGACAAAGTCAGGCTGTTTCATCGTATCCACGATTGGCTGTTGACCTTATATTTGATTCTAATACCTAGACAGGTACTGAGTCTACGGCAAACGACATTTGGCCGGGGGAGATAAGAACTCCTTGTCCCATCTTTTGTAAGCAACATCCTGTACCTGTCTCATCTCTCTTCCACTTCAGACTCCTGTCCAACACGTAGCCTACCGATATTTCTGTCCCCTCTTCACACGGTGTTTTGTTTCGTGTCGTCCTCCTTCCAAATCAGCCAAGCCAAGCCTATGACAGCCTTGATGCCAAAGACAAGCCAGAGTACTGGCTGTACCTGTCCTGTACCCTTCAGAATCCAGCCTCCGGCGATACTCGCCACCAGTGTCAACACAAAACCAACGACACGGTTGTTCCTTTTGCGATTCCCTGTCAGTATAGGCTTAGCCGTCAAATTGGGGTCCGAAAAGAGGTCAGCAAGAAGACTAGTAATGACGACTGTCGGGACCTCGTTGACCCCTAGAACACGGCTGGCCACGATCTGGCCAGCGGCTTGAAAGCTAAGCAGGGCAATCGGTGCAATTTCCCGCCCTGTTGGTTTGGTTTTTCCTTTAAATCAGCTCATAGTGTATCGCGACCAACTGGACTGTCTCTCACCCGAGGATGCTACTTACAATCGGTGACGCCATTGTCACTTTGACGCTGGTTGACGGCTCCCACCTGGACCAGTATGGCTGCGACAAATACCAAGGCGGCTTGAAGAAAGAAGGATAGTGCGAGAGGCCCTCGTTGCGGGATCTTTGATCCAAGTCGTCGATTCAGCCGGCTGAAGAAGAAGGCGCCGATGATGAAGCACCCTATCGAGCAGAGTGAGCGAGCCCAGTCGTAGGGCTTGATATTTTGGTTGGAAGCACCGAGGGCGAGAAATATGGTGTTCCCTGTCTAGGGTGGACCTCAAATGTCAGCGCTTTCTTCTTCTTCTTCTCTTTTTTTTTTTCCCCTCCTTCCCTTTTTCCCTTCAGAGGAAGCGTCCATTTCACACCCAGCCTTGTGACAAATCACGCATGAACAACGGGGGATGAGGTTGGCAACAACAACAATAACAACAACAACAATAACAACAACAACAACAACAACAACAACAACAACTGCTATACGATAGGTAGGAGCAAAATGCTGGATGAGACAAGAAAATACTTACTTGCATACTAACAAACGTTCCATACGCTGGGAACAGTTAGTCACACTTCAAGAACAGGGTCACCCATGAATGGGCCTTCAACACAACCCAGCGTGAAAAGGTATCAATAATTTTGAAAATGAGTTTATTCACCCTGGAACATGGTGGTATCAAGAAGGCCAGTGCAAAAACAGCACGCCAACAGCGGTAAGTGAACAAGCTCAGAGTCGAGGTGTGCCTTCCATCGTTGCTTGGGCGTTGCCCCAGAGCTCTCCTTGGAGCACGATTTGCTCTGAGGGTAGCCGTTCTGGCCCAAGGTCTGCTGACTTTCTGACATGTTTCGGTCGTTATGGAAGTGATGATGAGAGGGAAGGGAGGACAGAGAGCGTGTGCGTGTGTGAGAAAGGGAGTGAGAGAAAGAGAGAGATGGAGAACGGAGAAATTGCAAAGGTGGGAAATAACAGCAAATTCTGTGTTCTTCCTGTCAACTTGGAGGGCGTCGAGCTCAGAATATTGCCCACGATGCAGCCAAGACTTGACATACCGCACCGGTGAGGGTCCAAGATCTCATTTCTGGCCTCGGCGGGACTGTCAGGTCGCTTGGCGCAACAAGGCCAGAGCGGGCACGGGATGGAACATGATAAATCGCCAAGTCAGATGGACAAACGTCTACTGCGAACGCTGTCAAGGGAGAAATCAAGCTTGTCCGGACGCGCGGCATGGCGCTATTTGCTTGGCTAGATTTGGGAATGCCATCTTCCGAAGGATGTGGATCCCTCGAAGTGCGAATGCCAAGGGCTGGAAGTTGGTATTCTTGTAGTAGACGTTTTCATTTCTCCATTACAGTACGGCCCAGCGGACTGAATTAGTTCAACAATACAACATGCTGTGCAAAGTTGATTTGTTCTTGTTCTTGATGGAAGTTCTTAACATCTGGATGGCTGGCTGTATGGCTGGCTGGCTTACTTTGTGGCAGCCCGGTTGCTGAGATGACCAATTGTGACATACATGCAAGAGATGATCGAAGACGCACAATATCCGATTATCACCCTTCATAGACAGCATATGCCAAGGCAATCGAGGCTTATGTGGGGGGGTTGTATTTAGCCGTGCAATCTCTGCCCGAGCCGCCCCTTATGCACGCCATCTAGAGAGCCTCATAAAGCCCTTCCGATATCGTCACGCCACCTAGACCATCCAATCGGTGAGGAAAATCAATCAGTTTGTCAGTTTTGGGGGCCGCATCTCTGCATACCAAAGATGAGAGTTTACGGATGCTCCCGCTGGCAACGTAGCAATGGGTGGCATCGGGAACTTGGCAGCTTGCTTGGCGCAATGGATAAAACGTCAGCCTCGTTCCCATTTGGCAATCCGCAAACGACCTGTCACGTATTGTGCGACAATGGGGTGCCGCAGTGGGCGGTGTCATTTTCAATCATTGACCGCCCTCAGATCCTGGCTGAGCCCTGTCATGAGGTATCTGAGACCACGTTATAAACGAATACTTGTGTCGAAGGTCAGCTGTTTAGAGACGACAGTTCCCTGAGGCTGCTTGAAGTCATTATCCATGAACAGTCTGCCTTTTATGAGTCGAGGCAATTTCTGACATGATAGACTAAGTAATCGCAGAAATTAAAAGACTATTTGATGAGGAATCAATGACCTAGGCTATCCTTTAGATTCTTTTTGGGCCACATAACACCGTGATTAATCACCTGCATTCTGACAAATGTCTACGTGATTGATTGATTACCTCTAGATGATACCAATTGTGGGCCATCTGCAGAGTCCCCGCAATCCTTTGCCTCCCAGTTAGAATGGCTGTGAAGTCCCATGATTAATTAGTTCAGGGATACGAGTCTCTAGATACAATTGTTTGCAGACTCACTGAGCCAAAGGTTTCTGTCAGATATCTGCTTACCTACCTATCTGATTTGTCACCTTGTAATTGAACTAGAAGAGGTATGAATGACCTCTGATCCCCCATAGGTCACCAGATTGCGCCCATCCAGGTAGTCATGTCAATGTAGATTTTCTGCGTATAGAACCTCATTTCTTCCATTCCAGTCAACGTATATACTCCGAAGTTCGCAGTGGAAGGTATAGAGTCTTTATTGTATAGCACATTTCCATTGCTCTTTGAAAATATACTAAACTCACAAGTCTGTCATTCCAAAGCGCTGCCAAGTTTGAGTACCCTCCATTAACCGAAGGATACCTCACCGATTATTGCCAAGCAAGTCATGGTCAGAATCGGGATGGAGTATACGGAAGACATTCCCAACATTCCGAGGTCATATCATGCGAAGGCCTGCATATGTAGATGTCACTCTGCAATCAACAAAGAAAGACGACCTACCTAATCGAATAGAATTTCAGGAAGACGTGATAAGAAGAAGTTTTGCCTTCGAGCCTTGGCATATGTGTTGAAGCGCTGTGCGCTGTGTCGATTCACGGTCTTTCGTTCCGGTAGCACAAGGCGTTCACCAGCGTCTTGGCCTCACTCATGCAGCGGGACAATACACTTGATCAACCCGAAGATCTGCAGTGGCTGCCTCCAGCGCTCACTTTGAGATACGAAGTCAGAAGGGGGTTGCAATGTTTCACATGACCATGTCGACTTCGACCTCCCGCGCTCCTCCTCGATGATGGACCCAAGCCATGCCAAGCAATGTAGAACCTGCAATTGGGAAGAAGTCCGTACAATGCTTCTTTGCATGTGCAATAAGGGGCAGATTGTAACGTGTTTGCCAGGTCGGGGCATCAAAGGCCGATGGCTTGGGAATCCATACGGATGTTCAGCAAGCCGACTCAGACATCTTTACCGTGAACATACAAGCATCCAAGATGGAATGCTCGATGAACCCTAGTTGATTCATGGAGGAGAGGAGAAATATGTATAAATATCATGGTAGTTGCGACCTGAAGAAAGAAAGGCTTCTCTTCATCCTCATCGATCTCTCTCATCTTTCTCTAGCCATCAGATATTAAAAACAAAACACTGCGCCTTCTTTTATAATGGCATCCACACTTGTTGACACCAAGATTGACACCGAGACTTATCGCCTCGAAACATCGGAAACCCCCAGTCCGACTGGGCCACTTCTAATGGATTTATCTACCGCCGCTGATACAGTGGCAGCAATGTCAACCACTTGGTTGAAGCTCAACAGCACTGCCCCAATCCATGTCCAGCTAGAAGGAGCTCCCATCATGCCGGAGAATGAGCCCTTCTCTGGGGCCAAAAAGCTCCGTCATTTATTGGAGAATACCAATGAACTTGTCGTCTGTCCTGGAGTCTATGACGGTCTCTCGGCACGAACCGCCATCGAGTTGGGCTTCAAGTCTCTTTATATGGTAAGCTACCAAGCAGGAGCGACTCTGACAAATTGGACATCACTGTGCCTTTCTCGAATGGGGTTTTAGGGCTAATCGTTGTAGACTGGAGCTGGGACCACTGCGTCAAGGCTGGGTCAGCCTGACCTCGCCATCGCTCAGCTGGCCGACAGTGAGTTGCTTTTCAATACCACAGTTTGCGTATCAGAACACCACCAGAGCCCAAGGAAAATGCAAGAATGGCCAGACTGACAAGGATTCCTATAGTGAGGGACAACGCCGACATGATCGCCAGCCTGGATCCCTTCGGGCCGCCTCTGATTGCTGATATGGTATGAGAACCTCCTTTTCACCCCTCTCCTAACAATTTCCGGGTATCATGTATTGACAACAATTTGTAGGACACGGGTTATGGGGGCAAGTAATTTTTCTTTCTTTTTATAAAAAAAAATAATAATTCACGTTTTCAATAATACATCTCAAGCGAAGAAATCAAGCATCACTACTGTGGCATATCTGCAAAGGCAGCTATGCTCTATCTTATGAGAACACCCACAGCATAGGATTAGGCTAACATCCAATCTAGGGCCAATCATGGTTGCCAGAACTGTAGAGCACTACATCCGCTCAGGTGTCGCAGGCGCACACCTTGAGGATCAGATCCTGACAAAGCGTTGCGGACATCTCTCTGGGAAGAGAGTCGTCTCGCGCGACGAGTATCTGACCCGCATCCGGGCCGCGGTAGCCGCCAAGCGGCGCCTCAAGTCCGACTTTGTGCTCATCGCCCGAACGGACGCCCTTCAGTCTCTCGGGTACGACGAGTGCATCGGGCGACTAAAGGAGGCTCGGGCTGCTGGTGCGGACGTCGGTTTACTCGAGGGGTTCAAGAGCAAAGAACAAGCAGCCTCGGCGGTGGCGGAGCTGGCACCTTGGCCGCTACTGCTGAACTCGGTGGAGAATGGACATAGTCCACTCATCACGGTGGAGGAGGCCGCCAAGATGGGATTCCGCATCATGATCTTCTCGTTTGCAACGCTGGCTCCGGCTTATGCAGCTATTCGGGAAACTCTTTTGAGACTGAAGACTACTGGCATTGTGGGGACCCCAGGGGGGATCACGCCAGTGAAGCTGTTTGAGGTTTGTGGACTGAAGCATGCTATGGAAGTTGATAATGGTGCAGGAGGGGAAGCTTTTTCTGAGGGTGTCTAATGACCTGGTTGGTGGTAGCCGTGCAGAACTTTATCATTTCTTTCATATCAGTGTCTCTCTCTCTTCAAATCTTTCCTTTTCTCATATTTGTTTATGTACGCGAAATTCATTTACAAACTCCTAGCGCATCCAGAGGTCTGAGCAAGCTTACCCGAATGCCACCACAGGAATAATATTCATCTTGTACACACACCGTGTCTTATCGTGACTTTTCCATTGCGGTTACGAATGTTGCTCACAGCCCCGAAATATGTTCAAGACATGGATCTAGTTTATTGTACCACTCTGGTATTAGCTGCGATGACTGGACAGCAGGTGATGCAACTAGTCTCCTGTGGCATACTTCATTCTGTTCCTACCTAGTAGATGGCGAACGTGGTCAACTTCATGAAGGACTCTCTGCTATCCGAACACCAATGACCCATCCGTTGGCCCGGGTTGCGTTAGCAGCATCCAAAAACAGGATGGAACGGTATTAGCATGAGACTAAAGCATTCCGATTTGGAATACCGGCTCTCCGGCTGGCGCGCCGAAGATATAATGTCTCTAGTCTTCCCCGCAGACTAAGAAAAGTAAGTGTTTGGCGCGCTCTATGACGACAGGCAACCACATTTGTATATAATGATGTCTGACTACCTTCTTTGAAGTATTGCTCGGCGAGGGCATCTCAGTTTTTTCGCATTTTGTCCCAGATCGGAAAACACAGCAAACATGGAACATCGGCCTTACGTCAAGTACTCTCACGACCTCGAAAAGATTCCGGATGGCGAGGCAGAGGATATACAAGCCGTTGCAAAGCAGCTGAACGATATACAGAAGGCTCAATATAATGTACACAGACACTGCTATTCGGGAACTCATGCGAGAACCCAAGGCATCGTCAAAGGCAAACTCATTGTCCCCGATGACTTGCCTCAGCATCTCAAACAAGGAGAGCTATTTGCCAAAGGAGGCGAGTACCCATTGGCTGCAAGATTCAGTACAGAGCCAGGCGACCCTTCGCTTGACGTGAGTCTCTGTCTTTGGGCAAAAATGCTGGACGGTTTATTATGCCATCTAACATTGCTATTAGGACCGCGAGCCTGCTCCACGAGGCCTCGCCATTAAGATTTTCAATGTACAAGGCGAATTCTTTCCCGAAGGCAAAGACTTCCCAACTCAAGACATTGAGTTTAACTCCACCCCAGCCTTAGACCTCGCTACAGCAAAGGTCACACGCGAGATCTTTGACCTTCGCATTGAGAACGGATTGTCAGGCCCGAAAGTTGAGGATGCACTCAAGAAGCGTAGCGACTGTCCACTTCAGATGGGCCGATATCAAGTACACAACACCCACCTGGAGTCGACCAACTTCTATTCTCAAACTGCCTACCGATTTGGCGAGTATGTGATGAAGTACCGTCTTGTGCCCAGCAGCGAAACGCAAAAGCAACTCCACGAAGAGGTCACAGACAAGCAGAAGCACCCAAACGATATCATGTCCGAGTGGCTGAAGGACTTCCACAAGCATAATGAGGCCGAGTGGATATTCCAAGTCCAGCTGCTCGAGAACGTAGACGACCAACCCATTGAGTATGCAGGAACAGCTTGGGACGAGGAGAAATACCCCTGGCAGACTGTGGCCAAGGTCGTCTTTCCAAAACAAGACAGCTTCTCGTTTGCCGCAAAGACGTTCTGGGAAGATCATCTACGGGTCGATCCCTGGCATGGACTGAAGGCCTATCAGCCACTGGGAAGCTCAAACAGGCTGAGGAAGGTGGTATATCCTGTGAGCAGCGCTCTGAGGCGAAAGATGAATGCGAGGGAGGAGGTGAATGTGAAGACAGTGTCCGAGATTCCAGGCATCGAGGTTGCTTGAGACCCTCGAGTGGCAACATTACTTCACGATTTTGTGTGTGTGTGTGTGACACATTGGCCGGAGTGTTCCTGATATGTCACATTTGTTCATACCTCTAGGTACTCTATCGAGGAACACACTAGGTAGTGCTTTTATATTTCAAGAGCCCTTACCCGTCGAATGAGTCACGGTGCGTGATAGAAGGTGCGATGCCTAGGTTGGACTGGACCCGGACCCGCTTGCCTTCTCAAGAGACATACTGGTAAGGATTCCCACCCGCTTGTCCAAAACAATAAAAACGACGTGCAAATAACAGACAACATGGCTGTGATGACCCAAGATCACAGGCCTTGAATTAAATCTCACTGCATCTGTCGAATACTACATACTCTAAAGAGCATCAACAAACGAATACGATGGTCTTTCGGGCCTCCTCCGATGTGTCACCGTCCTTGCGACATCATCACAAGAGGCTGCAACCTGGCTCTCATGACAAGCTGAAAAGTCAGGATCTTGAGTCCTCATACAAAGCGCCCCGAAATCAGCCCTCAGTGCACAAGAACGACGTTCTGAAGCGGCGCCGGGCTCCGTCTCTTCAGGATTCATCTCTCCCCAAGGCATCAAGACAGGATGGTCATATCTGGTATGATGCACCTCACTGCCCACTGCAATGAATCATATGTACTGAACGTGGCCAAACAGCAACAACTACGATTCAGAGGGATACGAGATTGTTGAGCCAGTGGACTTGCCGACACCCAGTACGATAGAGATAATCAAGTACGTCTCGCCCAGATTCGTCTTCATTTTGACCAGGGCTGATACGGAGCAGCACCAGTGATACCGAAAGGCCTCGTACGCCCGATGCTTTAGAAGAGGCTGACGCGATTGAATCATGTGGATCTAATGATTCAAAGCCATCCAAATCTTCTGCCCTTTGCACTGCAGACCCTCCCAGGAGCTCAAGTTTTTTCAAAAACAAACGGCATCGTGCTGTTGCCGCCACACCAGGCCGAAAGAGCAGCCCCTGCGGCAAGCGCACTGTCTGTCCGCATTGCTGCATTGGGGCACTGCTCAAGCCAAACCTCTCCGACGATGATGTCCCTGATCTGTCGCCAAATACCTATATATATGTCCGTAACCTCGGTCTGCGCTCCCCAGACGGCAGCTTCCCCGAGCATTGGGCCAACTATCCTATAAGCTTTGTTCCTTCCACATTTCCGCTGGGTCCGCGCGATCTTGACCCAGGTCACTACAACTGCCCCTATCCAGGCTGCATTGACCCATTCGGGCCATGTGGTCGTCCTGATGGATACACCGGCAAGGATTTGGCACTGCATATATATCGGCATCACGGTTATGGACCCGCCGTGGAACGTGTGAGACTTGATCTCCACAAACGCGTTATGATTGTGCGTCGTGATACGAATAAGGATAGCAAAGACGCTCCAATGCCTTATAGCTGGATGGATCCCGGACGTGATCTAGACCAAGCGATCGTTGGTTTGATTCAGGATCTAGACGAGATCCGTCAGTGGGAGCGCTCGCTCAAGGTGGTGATACCGGAAAAAGGCAAACCTGAAACCGTGATGCAAACAACAGATACCGACCAGTCAGCTCTGCCTGCAGAGCAAGAGTCTGTGCGGGCTACGGACAAGGGTGAGAGCAAGGGTCAGAATAAACCGGCGGTGATGAATGGAGAGGCTTCTCATCTCGTGGAGTGGACGAGAGGTCTCCTTTGGGAAGATCAATCTGAGACCGAGATAGAACTAGAGGCGATGGGCAGCCCTTCGCCTTGTGCCCGGACGAACCACTTCGCTCGCCTGAGGGACAACCGCTTTCAACGGCCTCAAGGAGCTTCATTGTTGCACCTGAAGGAGGTATTACGAACACCGAAGAAGAAGTATGAGGGAGATGACGATGGAACGTGGTGATGGACTGGACTTTCTGTTGCTTTTGGCTGTTCGACTTACAATTGTTGGTTTTCCTTTTAGTATGCGCAGAGGCTGGTGGACGTGACTTAAGCCCGAGAGAGCGTATCTATGAGGTTTGATGTTTTCCATAGGCTTGCGTACCGAGATTGTGTTGGTAAATTATTACTTCCACTGACTGTCTCCCATAATAGCATGTAATGACACTTCCTATCCACGGTCGCAAGTCTTGACTGGAGAGCATCTTACTTCTTACCGCCCTTTGACGGCCTCGCGTTCTTGAGCCTCTTTTGCTCTTGGATCTTCCTGTTCCTGCGAATATCGTCCTTACCCTTGACCTCCTTCCGACTACCCTCACCGTCCTTGAACTTGCCAATCCTCTTCTCCTTGGCCTCTGCAACGCGCTTCTTGCGCACGTGGTAATCATCACGGAACTTGTCTGCCTCCTTGGGTGCCTTCTCCTGCTTGTGCTTGAAGTGCTTCCATGCACCGTCCCCACCACCGGGGTTCCGCGCCGTTGCCCGTGCCATGTCGGGTCTCTCGGTCTCGCCCACCTGCGGCAGCTTGCCCAGACGATGCGAGTGCCGCCATCGGTCAAAGCGGCCAGACTGGAAGCTCGCCGCGATTTTGACACCACTCTCGCCTCTGATCATGCGTGATTTGGAGCCGCGCGAGCCGTCGGCATCATTGGCCGTATTGACGTATTTGTTTGCCTTCTTGTCCCAGCGCATTCCGGCGCGGGCAGGTGCGCCAAAGGACTTGGCACTGTCATCGTTGGTCAGATCCATGGTCGCATCTCGGGTTGCTGTCACGAAAGAGGCGCTGCCGCCGTTGATGGCGTAGCCTTTGTCTTCGTTAATATTGGTGGTGCGGGGCGTGTAGGACATGAAAAATTCCGGGTCTTTCCAAGATGCTGAATCTTTCTTGTTGTCGGCTTTGGAGTCGCTGTGTTTGGACACTGTAACTTCGAGTTCCGACTCCGAGTCGTCGCCGGCTTCAACTTCATCCTCCTCGTCAAAAGCGGAAGGGCCATTCTCAGCATCGGAAAGCTCCTCATCATTGTCACCCCTAGTCGCAAGCGCATCAGTCGTGTCCACGTCTCTGGCCTCTTCAGCATCGGCTTCCTTCTGAACACGATTCTTTGGTGTGATCTGCTTCCTCAGCTGTCTCATGACCTCCGCTCCAGACTTGGACACAACCTTTTTGCCCATGTTGATCTCAAAAATGGTCTCCTTGGGCGTCCAGTTGCTTATTCTCGCAAGCATGTCATTGCGAGCATCCTCAGCCTCATTATCAACCGCTCCAAACACTGGGTGTAGTTGACTCCATCCTGGAGTCTTAACAACCTCCTTGGCCCTCTGTGCACTCTGGCTAGATGCAGGTGTCCGCGTCCTCATGTAGAGCTTTTCCGCTTTGCCTGCAACGCTTCGTAAAGAGTTGATGTCTGCATTTTCCTTTAATAGCTTGTTGAGCCACTCAATCTGCATTGAAATCTCGCCTCGCTCCAAGCCACCAATAACCATGTCCGCAGAGTATGCTGGCGCATCCCCCGCTTCACGGCCGAGTACCAGCTTTCTGTCAAGGAAAAGCTGAAGGTCGAGCAAGTAGGGGGCGTCAGAATCTTGCAAAATGCTGTAACTCCACCCCTTCTTGCCAGCTCGAGCAGTTCGACCAACACGATGGACAAAAATTTTGGGTTGTGGAGGGAAGTCGTAGTTGATGACATTTGCAAGAATTGGAATATCAATACCACGTGCCGCCACGTCCGTGACCACCATGATATTTGTCCTTCCCTTGCGGAAACTGTCCACCTGGATTTTTCGGGCGGTTTGGTCCAAGGAACCGTATACATATGACACAGCAAAACCTTGTTCTCGTAAAATGGCGCCCAGGTATTCGACATGATGCTTTGTGGCCGCGAACACAATCGTTGAATGCTCCGTCGGCTTGTCGAGTGGGTTCGGATTTTCGTGGCCTCGTTTTCTCTTCTTTGACAGTTTGTCCTCTTGTTGCGCTGACTCTGGTATACCTACCGGTACCTGGATCACATCGTGAAGAACGTGTAGCAGAGCAGCCTCCTTCTCTCCGGTCTTGACCGTGAAGAAGGCACTCTGAAGATCGGGCGACACCTTTGTCTCCGCATCCAGTCTGACTAGCTCCGGATCTTGAAGGCCTGCTCTTGCGAAGTCCACCAGAGACTTGGGAAGCGTAGCGGAGAAGAGCAGCGTTTGTCTTGAAAGTGGCAGCGCATGCAAGATCTCCGTAAGTTGTTCCGCGAAACCCATCTCGAACAGCCGATCTGCCTCATCAAACACGACATACTGTATTGAGGACAAGCTCAAAGACATCTCGACCTTCAAATGCAGGAATCGGCCGGGTGTTGCGATGATGATATCGGGGTTCGTAGTCATGAAACCAAACTGTTCCTCGAGGCTGTCACCACCCACGAGCAAGACACACTTCAGGTTGGTCCCCTTTCCAAACTCTTTAACCACCTTCAAAGTCTGTAGAGCTAGTTCACGCGACGGTGACATGATGAGAGCTCTTGCGCCTACTTTGGCACTGTGTGCCTTGAGCCTCTCAATCATAGGTATGACGAACGCTGCTGTCTTTCCGGAACCGGTCCTGGCCATGCCGACGACATCTTTTCGCTGAAGGACGAGGGGGATAGTCTTGCGCTGGATGGGCGTTGGCTGCTTGAAGCCTTTCCGGAGAATAGCTCTGAGTAAGGCCTCGTTCAAGCCTGAATGTTTATTAGCTGGTTTCCTATCTAACAATGGGTACCGGAGCAATGCGCACCCATAGTCTGGAAGCCTTGTCCGCTCTTCTTGGCGGTGCTTGACTTCATCTGTGAGGTCTTCCGATAGGACGCCGCCTGCTTGAGGGCGATGAATGCCTCATCACCGTCATCGTCGTCCTCGTCATCTTGTCCATGATCCAAAAAGTCGAAACCGGCGTCTATTGTCGCTTGGTTCGGTTTGGTGCTTTCGATATTTTCGGTGTACAAAGAGTCGAATATATCGGCCTCGGCATCCGATGGCGCCGGGGAGGCTGCGCGACGGGGCATTTTGAAATTGCTGCAACTTCCGGCGTTGTATATTTTTTAAGAAGAAAGACAAGTCGGTAGGTTGAGAAACATTTTGGGTAGATCTCTCCTGCACTTTTTACGGACGATAAGGCTTATCGGTGGAAAGGCGGGCCTGGCGGGATGGGGAACGTCAGGGTTGTCCCTGCATCTGCTGCTGCGGACCCTTGTCTAACTTGCCTACGCGACTTCACTTCATTACTGCTTTAACCCAAACACAATTCTCAAAGCCAACAACCAAGACGGTAAGAACCTGGGAATTAGTCCATGTCATGGCGTCCACAGAAGAGCAGCCTGTTGACAAGAGAGATGTACTTGATATCCTTGATGCCGAAGGCAAGGAATTCGAAAAGGCAAGTCACGTCCCGCCACACCATCTCCCCCGAAGTCCTCCCAACGAGCCCCTCACTGACCCGCCCCCAGGATGCAGAGATCGATCGCATTCTCAAAGCCTTCCGTCTCGACGCCTACGCTGTGCTAGGCCTGAAGCCTGGCGTGCCGGAGTCAGACATCAAAATCTTCTACCGCAAAAAGTCGCTGCTCATCCATCCGGACAAGACCAAGAATCCCCGCGCCCCCGATGCCTTTGACCGGCTGAAGAAGGCGCAGACGGAGCTGATGGATGAGAAGCACCGCGCATTACTAGACGAGGCGATTGCAGACGCGCGAATGCTGGTGATGCGCGACCTGAAGCTCACCGTGGACAGCCCCGAGGCCAAGGAGCCCAACGCCGACTTTGAAAAGAAGTGGGCCGAGAAGACCAAGATGGTGCTGATTGACAATGAGCAGCGACGACGGCGGCAGTTGAAGGCACAGATGCAGGAGGAAGGTCGGGAGCAAAGGAAGGAGGACGAAGAGCTTGAGCAGAGGAAGAGAAAGAGACAGCACGAGCAGGACTGGGAGGCGACAAGGGACGAGAGAATCGGTTCGTGGCGGGCGTTCCAAAAGGGCAAGAGCGGTGGTGATGAGCCGGGCAAGAAGAAAAAGAAGAAGCTCAAGCCCATCGGCTGAGAGGACCCGGATTGGAATTGGTGAGAGCGATTACTTACATACAGGACGTTCTTTTAACGAAGGGGACTACACACGGCTACACGGGTCATGCGCACATGGGGATCGGAGAACTTCCTATTCCTTGAGAAGGCCGCGACGCAATTCATGCATCACGCCATCGGGCTTTCTACCTGGTAGCTACCTGATATTTCCAACGGCAGAAATGACATTTCCTTCCGAGGTTTGCATAGCCCGTTGAATGGTGCCTTGCTGGCACGACTTTCTTTTTATTGACCAAGTGAGCAGATTGTCTCGGCCCTCCACACCAGGCTCGCCCATGTACAGCTACCACGCAAGGTTGGTCTTCATATGGTCAGAATCGCGACTGGACGCCACAGTGCGGCCTTAGCTGGCCATCTCGGGCGCGTTCTTCTTCTTGTACTGGATGAACCTGCCCAGGTTCATCAAAGCCTGATCCGCCCGAACCCTCAGTTCACTGGTAGCGCCTCTTTTATCGATCGATTTGACCATCGTTTTGACCTTGGGATGTACTTCCTCCAAGTGTTTGAGGAAGTCGTCCTTCCAGAATACCTCCCTATCGCATGGGAGGCTCTCATCGCTGTAGATCTCCATTAACTGGTTCAAAGCCTCCACAACATCCGCAGGTCGACTATCAGGCAAAGCATTGAGGACGGTGATGAGGAACACGCCCACTTGGCGGTTCGTTTTGATGGGGCAAGGGTCCTGGGCCAGCTGGCCTAGGACTCCGATGCATTTGACGCCAAGACCCTGGAATGGATCCAGGTCTGCCCCCTTTGCTGCCTCCTCGGCAACCTCGGGTGAGAGCCCTTTTGAGGCCGCATATAAGGACATGAATTTCGTGGGCTCCTCGCTTATCACCGGTGTAGATCCTTGTAGAGTTCTTGACACGGCCCAGGCCATACTCGTGATGAGACTTGCCAGATTGACATCAGCAGTGTCCAAGACCAAGGTGGGAGCGATGATCTTGGTCCAGATCCGAGTGGCAATCGGTGTCCATGCCCTGAGAATACTAGCAGTACCCGGCTCCGAGTAGTCGAAGCAGGATAGAGTCCAGGCGATGTTATTTAATGCAGAGATGGCTTCGGCTTGGATGGATATCGCTTCGGGCGTGTGAGGCGCATAGTTGCCGAGTCGCAATAGCTGCGGTATTGCCAGCTGTAAGAATGCTCGGAGAGTTGGTACTTCCTCGAGTGCCGTGTCGTCCTCAGCGTCGTCATCGAGGCCTGTCACAAGGTCCATGTCTGCGTCAATGGCATCGTCATCCATCTCCATCTCCATGTCCTCATCCTCCTCTTCAACACCCTCAGCTTCTATACCACCCACGGCTTCCTCTTCTTCTTCATCATTTGCGATCTCCATGTCTTCGTCCTCGATTGCATCGTTTGCTTCGGCAGCGGCATCATCGATTCCATTCCACTTCTCCTGGATCTGTTTGCCCTTTGTCATGGAGTCCTGCAAGTCTGTTGCTATCGACGCGAGAATCTCTAGTGCTAGGGTAACGGCGACTGTGTCGGCGCCGGCGACCACATATGTCTTCTGGTCTTGCCTCGACTTCCGCAAGAAAGCGGCCAGGCTTGGGATGATTTTGGCATCCGTTGCACCATCTAGGCCAGGACTGCCATCGTGCCAACCGAGAGCCGAGTATATTGTGTGGAGCACCCCACAAGCATGTACTCCGGTCGGCCCATCCAGTGTGCTGAGTTTAGTCAGGTGGCGAAAGCAGTTGGACGAATCCCCAAGTATTAGCTGGGAGGCCTTCAAACTGTCTTCTGATAGTGTCATGAGACAGCTGAGGTTCTCGATGAGAACATCATAGGGCGTAGACTTGAAAGTGACGAGGAAGCAGATAAATGGCACGATCTGGGTGTTAGCCACGATAGCCTCCATGATCTCATCCCGAGCCGCTGCAAGGCCACTGAGGAGAGATATGACCGCTGTGGCGATATTCCATATAAGCTGTTGCTGCGGCCTTGGTGACTTGGGAAATGATGCGTCCTGGACTGTTCGGACAACCTTGATAGAATAGTCAATTTACAGCACATACGAGGGGGAAGGCTACATTGACGAACAGTCTTGACAGCATGCTCGATAGCGGTCAGAATCTCCAGTCTGAACAAGTGTACGCAAAAATCTTTATCCTCCTCGGTGGCGATGACTCTCAATATCTCCCAGCCAGCGGCACGGCTGTCGAGACTTGAATCGGTCAGGGTCTCAGTCAGGACAATCGGGACAATTTGCTCGCGCAGCAGCAACTTTCGACATTTTTCTTGCTGAACAATGTTGGCAATTGCGCTCGCAGCTGCACCTCGGGCCTTGAGATCAGAGCTTCGCAGGTCTTTAATGATGGGCAGGACGTGCTGTTCCCGCAGCTGGATGAGTTCAGGGTCCGTTGGGGCCTTGACGGCCTTGATAGCCATCGGGTCGGCTCTATTGGCGTTGGCCTTCTTTTGTCGTGACTTGCCCATGTTGGTGATTTATGAACAGCAAGTGTGGTGGATTAGGAGAGCAGGGCAGAAGACCAAGTTGCGAATTTGTCTACGCCGGGGGGGGAATGGGAAAAGATTCGTGATATACCTGACCTGGATCGCGCAGGTCGATAAGAACTTTTTAGTGGAGCCAAATCAGTGGCCCTACAGGCTTCTGAGGTTGCTGCAGGCCTATGCGCCGAGTTGTTGGGTTGGCACGGACCAATCTGTATTCTGCACCCGTGGTAAAAGCAACAGAACCAAACTACTACGTACAATTCAGCTACCATATTCCATATTTACAGCTTACCTACCTAGGTGAGGTGTCTACCCGTTACCTGGTTACGTACGTGCCTAAAGCAGTATATGATAGTGAATGAGAAAGATCACGGTTCAGCAGATGCTGGACTAACCGGGTAGATGCTTAGTAGTAATCCCCATGCGCACCAAGCCTGTGACAAGGTGTCTCTCTTCACTATGGGTCTCAATGAACGATAAACACTTTACTTTGAGCTGAAAACAAGTGAACTGGAAAATGTGACGCACTGTCATATACAATTTGTATAAAAAAAAAAGGATACCTTGGGAACAATGTGCTAGCCATACAGCCAATTCCATAACGCCGTGCGAAATAAAATGCGAATCTTGACGATCGCTGAAATTGCCCTCCTCCCCTCGTATCGACTGGTGGGTATCGACAAATAGATCTTGGCGTCTTCACGGTACACCTAGAGGTTTTTTGGGTTTTTTTTTGGTTTTTTTTTTTTTGCTGGTTGCATTTTTGACTGGTTTTGGGGGTGGGAGGGCGGGGTGCTGCTGATGAGTGAGCGTTGCTTTCGCATTACCACTTTGCTTGGTTTAAAGTCGCCGTGCAAGACAAGGCAATCAGTCATCTTTGCCTGCGACCCTGCCTGTTACGCGACTAACTTGGGCTTAGAACAAAAGATCGAGACAGCAGCAGCAGCACAATCCAGCCATCAATCCTTCCATAAGACCAGTGCCGGCGCCATGGCCCCTATTGTCTTGCTGGTAGTATCCGCCCGGGCGACCGTACGGACCCTGCTGGTAAGGACCTTGCTGGTAAGGGCCTTGTTGATAAGGGCCCGGCTGCTGCTGGCCATAGTAGCCCATGTTTGGTTGTTGTTGGTAGTAGTTTGCGCCTTGTGGGGGGTAACCGCCGTACTGTTGATCCTGTGAGGGATACTGCTGGTTGTATGCGGGCTTTGGGGCCGATGGGCCTTGCGCGCCGCCTTGCGCGGCATAGTAGGAGGGAGGTGCGTCGTTGATTTTGTCGGCCATGGTTGACGATAAGTAGGTAAACTTTTGAGAGGTTTGCGGTGAGAATGGAGGAAAGTCGGCAGGATCGGCAGCGCGCTCGTCAAAGGAATTGAGATTGGGGCGTGAGAGTTTGGAAACAAGGTGTGTTGCGACGCAGGGCCCGGGAAGAGAATCAAAAGTGGCTGTTCGAATTGCGTGGCGAAGTCGGCTTGACTTCTTAGAGCAAAGTCCGCTTAATTGTCGGCGGGCGTCAGGTTTGCCCGCTAGATCCGGCGAGCTTTCGATTCAAAGTTCAGAACTAATGCTCGGGACTCCTGAGCACACAACACCCAGAGGCGAATGAAGGTGACGCGGCACAGGGCGCAAAGTTGGCAGTGAATGGGATCTGCCGAGGTCGTTTGACTGCGCGATGGAAACAAAAGGTAGGTTGTACAACAATAATAGTGCGAAGGAGGGAAGAAGAAGTGTGTGTTTTGCGAACTGTATGTAATTAAATGTGAAAGACTCGACTCGCCCTCTCAAACACAAAACTGTCTCAACTCATGTTCCCCGTATTCCGTACGGATACTTTGCTACGCACCCGGCAAGACGCGCGAGCATGTGCTAATCGATAAGCACAGCCACAATGGGCTAACCAGGATGTCATGTAGGCACTATAACCTTAAAATTGAGTACCCACTTGCAATGTAAATGTAAGATGTGCAACTCCATCATGTGCTGCTACCTTGTGGCATTTGCAGCTGATAGAATGATATATTCCACTGCGTTCTCAATAATTTGGCTTACTGTCCTCTATCTCTCTGTCTGGGTATCTTTTATCTTCATCGTCAGTTGATGCTCAAGTACTGAGCCTCCCACTCGCTTGCAACTTTCGTCTGCGCTCTCCAGTCTCTGCCCACCGAATATCCGGTATCGACTGACAAATTCAACCTGCGGCCACGTGAAGGAGTCCCAGGGTCAACAAGACTCTTTTGCGGCTGTTGACCCAATAGCTCCCACATCCTGATTTCCTCATGATAACTTTTCTGAGCATCGACAGCGTCCGCGTATCTCTCCTGCTCCCTCTCGGCTTTGATTCTGCGGTACAGCGCTTGTCGGTCCCTCTTTGTCTGTGGTGGATCAACAGCTGAGTAAAGGATAGCTTCGTCTGCCTCGTCCTTGACATCCTTT
This sequence comes from Gnomoniopsis smithogilvyi, assembly GCA_027946515.1. Taxonomy (NCBI): domain Eukaryota; kingdom Fungi; phylum Ascomycota; class Sordariomycetes; order Diaporthales; family Gnomoniaceae; genus Gnomoniopsis; species Gnomoniopsis smithogilvyi. The sequence continues at coordinate 4,805,080 of JAPEVB010000004.1, read as the reverse complement.
CCCACTTGGCTATAGTCATCATCTGATGCGCTCTCGTCATTGCCCTCTCCATCTGAATCACTACCACACTCCACTGGCGAGTCTGAAGAAATTGAACTGTCGTCTGAGTCCGACAACGCAATGCGCTTCACCCTGTGACGAACATGATTTACACGACGCGGCCCGTCGATACCCAAGGTTTCCTCGACATCACTGACAGACATTCGAAACAAGTCGCTAACTTCATCCGGCTTTGGTGGCTTCTCGTAGACGGATAGTCCTAGGCGTCTAACACATCCGGTCAAAGGCGGCTTCTGTGTTGCAAGTCCCAGCGACAATGCCGCAGCTTGGACGTCCTTGCTCCTCACAAACTCTCGCACGACTTGTCGGTAGCTTCTCTCGGCTCGTACTCTTGTCAAAGCCATGTAATGCGACGCTGCCACGAGGCGCTTTGTCAGCGTGAGCACAAGTAATCGAAATTCGTTCAGTGTCGTAAGTCGGAGGGAGGGCGCATGTCCATCAACGGTTTTCCAATTGCCCTCCGCAGTCGGAGCATTCATAAAAAAACGTTCAGGTAGTGACAACCATTGTCGTAGTCTGAAGATCCCAGCAGGCTTTGATATATCATCCTCCGCCTCAGCCTCCAGATGCTTGCAATTTCCATTAGACACAAGCCAGTCCGGTCCAAACTCGCCTTCCTCTGCAGCTACTTCTGCGCGTTCCTCTTTCGTGGCGATATTGTCTGCGACTTCGTCCAGCGCCTCACAACACTCTTGACTGATTTCCATTGCTGCCGGAAATTCCTCAAGCCCAATGGGATCAAGCTCATTTTGCCGCCGTCGGAGAGTAACGGCATCTTGAAGGATCTTCAAGTACTGCCGGACTTCTAACTCTCCCTTCGTGTGGATTCGCGCTGCAATACCAGATGTATTATCCCGTCCAAGGCGACCGAGTGCCTCAAAAAATCGCTCCTTCTCGACGGATGTCCAGAAAGTCAGCCCGATCTGTGACGATGGCAGTGCTGCCCGCCCGTCCATTGTCTCATGATCGATTGGACAGCCCTGCGAAGCCGCATATTCAATGTCCTGATTTAACACATCAAGGTAAAGCCGGTTGATGTTTTGCTTGGTCTTCTTCAAGGGTCGCAAGTCCGCACTTCCATCCAGTGCTTGCTTCTCTATTCCGTGCGAAGAATTTTTTCTCTTTCGCGACCGCTCCTTGCTTAGCGTAGCGTCTCTCAGTAGGGAGTCTTCTTCCACTTGACTGCTTGTTGAGTCGGTGCTGTCGGTGCTTTCGTTATCATCGCTGGCATGTGAGGAAAACTCGCTTTCAATTTCTGCTGGCACCTGATATGATGGGGGTATCTGTATCCGAGGCAACTCATCGTCATCTGCAGAGGACACTCCGTCACCCTTGATACCAGCAACCTTCCGCCCAAGACCAGGTCGGAATTTCTTTGGTGAGTCACTTCCAGCCACGGACTGCAAGTCATCGCCAGTCGATATTGGCGGAAAGCTGTGCCTCGTATCAGTGACTTCCTCTGACAAAACACTACTGCTCCTAGAGCCGCTGCCTTCTTCAGATTCGTCAGCAGAAAGTGGCTCCGATTTGACTTTTCTTGTACGCCGTGATGCAGTGACATTGCTACTCATGTCCCGATGCTCGAAATTTGAGCTACAGGCGTCTCCCATCTTCACATCCTCAATTGGTTCGATAGACTCGACAATCTGACGACCGTGGTCGCTCACACGATCGTCAGAACTCGAGGACATTGTGGCGACTCTGTTCCTCGAAAGGGGTTGGCATAGCTCGAAAATTCCAAGAGACTCTTTCAATAAATAGATTGGTTCATGGAGCCTTCCGTTCGGTGTCTTTTCGTAAGGATTGCGAGTTTGTTGTTTTCAAAAGCTCAGAAGCTCATGTTTGGTCGTGAAAACAAAACTTTGGGATGCAGGGGTGCTTTCCCTGCTGCAGGGATTGCATGCATCGCATAGATCCACCATAGCATAGTGGATCCAGCCAGGTTGTGGCGCGAATCAAAAACTGGGGGTTTTTTCAGCCTCACAGCTTTTTCCCGACGTCAAGCAAATCGCGAGGCTGAGCATGGCCATGCGACAACCAATTTGGCGAAGTCTAAGGGTGGCCTCATGCACATTTTGGGGCGCCAGGCCACAGAGGGCTATATTGGCCCTACATCCAAAGTTCTCGTGTGGCCCTGGACCGCCGACTGCAGGTGTGAGGAGCTATGCGACAGATTCACCACAACCAACCGTGGAAAAAGTGCAACTCCGGGATTACCAACTTGAGTGCATTCAGGCTGTTGTATCCGCCTTCAAGAATGGACACAAGAGAGTCGGTATATCTTTGGCCACTGGTGGGGGAAAAACTGTATGTAGCTGCCTACATTTCATCTGAACATTATCCCAATTCTCTCGATGTTCAATGTCGAGCTTGCTGCGCCAAGCAGCTTTTCTCATCTCGCCTAGTACATGACTTACACATGGTTGCAGGTCATCTTCACTCAACTTATTCAGCACGTTGTGGGGCCCTCAGAACGTGCAACACAGACCCTTATCCTGGCTCACCGTCGGGAGCTTGTCGAGCAAGCAGCAAGGCATTGCATGAATGCTTATCCTGACAAGATTGTTGAGATTGACATGGCCAATGCCAAAGCGAGTGGCGTCGCAGACATCACTATTGCCAGCATAGCAAGTCTTCAAAAGGAGGAGAGACTCGCCAAGTACAACCCGGACAATTTCAAACTGGTCCTTGTCGACGAGGCTCATCACATTGTGGCTCCCGGCTACATGAAAGTGCTTCACCACTTCGGCCTATCCAGCAAGAATCCCTTCTCGCCCAATCTAGTCGGCGTATCGGCTACCTTCTCGAGATTTGATGGATTGAAACTCGGTTCAGCTATTGATGAGATCGTCTATCACAAGGACTACGTCGACATGATCGATGAGAAGTGGCTGACTGGCGTAATATTTACCACGGTCAAATCCACGGCGGATATCCGGGGAGTCAAAAGTCACGGGGCCAAAGGAGACTTCATATCCTCTGAGCTCTCCCGGGCAGTCAACACGGATCAAGTCAACGACGTCACTGTCAGGGCCTGGCTTTCCAAAGCCGCCGAAAGGAAGTCGACATTAGTATTTTGCGTTGACCTCAACCATGTCGCTGGCCTTACTGCGAAATTCCGCCAATATGGCCTCGATGCCCGATTTGTTACTGGCGACACGCACAAAATTGAACGGGGCGAGATTCTCGATGCCTTCAAACGGGGTGAGTTCCCGGTCCTGCTCAACTGTGGTGTCTTCACCGAAGGCACAGATATTCCAAACATCGATTGTGTACTTCTTGCACGGCCCACACGGTCTCGGAATCTTCTCGTCCAGATGATTGGAAGGGGAATGAGATTGCACAAGAGCAAGGAGAATTGTCACATCATCGACATGGTTTCAAGCCTCGAGACAGGTATCGTGACTGTCCCCACACTGTTCGGTCTCGATCCCGGCGAGCTCATCAGCAACGCCACTGTCAGCCACTTGGAAAGTGTCAAAGAGCGAAAAGAAGCCGAGAACAGCCGTAATCGACAAGTTTATGAAGGCGCTCCTATCCCGGTTCCAGAGGGTGTGCCTCAGAGAGTCACTTTTACAGAATACGACTCCGTGTTCGACTTGATTTCTGACACTTCTGGGGAGCGACACATCAACACGCTGACCTACTACGCCTGGGTTCAGGTTGGACCCAACAAATACGTCTTATCGGGTGATGGTGGATCGTATCTTCGACTGGAAAAGGACAGCTCTGACATGCCAGACTCTGCTCTTTGGCGAGCATTTCTTATTCGCCGCCTTCCAAGTGGTACATCAAAATCCCCCTACGCCGCGCCCAGAGAATTGCTCAAGGCAACCACTTTCTCCGACGCGGTCCATGGGGCAGATAAGTATGCCGGTGAGAGGTTTCCTCACTATGTCATTTCGCGAAAACAGCCCTGGCGGAGTGCTAGGCCAACAAAGGGCCAGCTTGACTTCCTCAATAAACTGAGGCCTGAAAATGACCAGCTTACCGAGGACGACTTGACAAAGGGCAGGGCAGCGGACATGATCACTAAGGTCAAGTTCGGTGCAAAGGGTCGCTTTGCAGACCTGCAGGCTACCAGGAAGAAGCACACCAAACAGCTCAATACGTTGGAAGAAAGGAAAATGAGGGAGACGGTCACAGTGGGACCACTTGCTAGGTGATGCCTTGCTGATGGTGAGTGATGCCCATTTGAATAGCAAGTGAACATCTCTTCTACATATACCCATGAAGCAAGTCGATTCTCCAATACTCCATCTGGCCATACTGCTGGTCTTATCTTGTCCCTATCTTTTTGTCTCATGCTGTGACCCTGAATTATCCTCTTGAAAGGATCTGAACGTGTGGTCTGGACTTCACACTATCTTCAAGATGGAGAAGTGGCTCGCGAAGCTCATCGTAACTTGGGGTACTAAATTCATATAGTCCTTGCTGACTGGGGTGACTATAGGTAGAGAAGCAGGCCTCATGAGGGCACAAGGCCAGGTTGCGTTCATTGTATGTTGTGTGTTTTGTCCAGTATCAACTATGTGGTCTGGAAGACATATTGGGCCTGGATGCACCTCCACAACTTTCCTTCATTCTGCCCTCCCTTTCGCTAGCAATTTGAGCAAGTCCACAAGTGCAGCCCAACAACAGAAAGCCATTCCTGCGTGCCTCCGACGTCGACCTTGGCGACCTTCACATTGGATTTACCCACACATGTGTCAACCATCGCCAGCATTGTCAGCATCATCACTTCGTCGGCATCAGCACATCGTCGAGGAATTTCGTTCACAACCGCTTGCTTCTGTCAAATACCAAACTTCTCAATTCTCCAAAATGGCATCAGATCAGCCCACGCAACCACCTGACAGCCAAGGCGCACCGTTCTATCGACCCTACCCGACGTACGCCAACCATATTCACAACCTCATTCGCGGGCCTGTCATCCCCCAGAAGGACCTCAGCAGCAAAACACCCGTCATGTCTTCTGAAGATTCAGCGCGCTCCGACGCATCTGCCGACGCATCTCTTCCTCTCCATCTGCGCCCTCTCCCCACCATGGCTGAAGCTGACGAGCGTCGCCGGCGTCTTATCGAGTCCATGGTCAAGATGTACCCTGCTGAGAAGATGCGTATTCCTGAGGTTCGCCCCCGGAGTGGTTCTCAGGCTGAAGGACCCCAAGGTTTGTCCCGCGAGTTGGAGGACATCATTGCCGCTAAGCAAGAGCAAACCAAGCGCTATAAGGAGTTCCATCTCGAGTGGACCGATCTGCAAAGCAAACTCCAGAAGAAGTCTGAAGAGCTGCGTGCGGAGTATGCAGACTTGGTTGAAGAGGTTCACAGCACCCATCACAAGTTCATTCGCAGCCGCATGAAGAAAGACGACTATAACTCGGCCAGAAAGAACCTTGCTCATCAGATGGATGATGTTTTCGAGACTCTGGGCAAGATCGCACTCACCATGGGCATAATGTATGCCGAGTCGCGAGCCGTTGCTCAGGGTGCAAACCCGACTGGTGACTTCGGCTATGGCAAGCTGGACAACGTATGTTACGTGAAGACCAGCCTACATTGGCAACGAAATCCCTTCTCCCGATTTCCTCAGAGCCCCATACCCCTTCTTCACTTCCAAATAATGTAAGGCACAGAGATCTCCTTGTTGTCGCACCCCTTCCATTTTCACTTTGCGATCACGCTCGCTGTCACCATAGTCTCGTTTCTTCGCTTGACGGGCCCTACGTGGGAACTCGATCCAGACACAGACTAACCATTTTCCTCCACTAGTCTGCCTGCAACGCCGTACCCTTTCTGAACTATCACTTCCCAGAGTTTGTCAAGAAGAGCAACTCCACTCCTCCTGACCCAATCGGCCCACGTCCCCACGACGTCGCCTTCAAGAACGACCTCCCGTCCCAAGACTTCCCCAAGATGATGGACACGGTCTGGAGCAAGTACCCCACCAAACTCCAGGACATACACGATGCCGTTTTCAATAAGAGCTTTGCTGGCATCAAGGAGCTGACTCAGAAAGAGAAAGACAATGCTAGAGCCCTTCTGGGGATCGGTGGTGAGTGGAGCGTTTAGGTCAGAGATATGACCGCTGATAAAAAATCAAGATGGGAAAAGAGCAATGGGTTCTGGAACGGAAACAATAGGAGTGATTCTGCTAGCTTTCGGTCCACCTTAAGACGAGTGATTACCTGTGATTGAGGGCAGAGTAACAATTTCTGATTTCAAGAATGGTATTCTCCCTGTTAAGTACCTACTAATTGAGCACGGATTTGTTGCGTAACTTCCCGGCTTACAAAACATGGGCTGGTTTAATACAAGATACTCCGCCGCGCAAGCTTCCACTTCGGAAGTTTTACTGGACATGTCCAGTAGGCTCTTGGGAGGTCTCACACTTCGCGCCATTGCGTCTTATAAAGGGGTTCCTATCGTAATAGGAAGTCGAAGGCAGACTTGTACCTTCCCAAATGTTTTGACGATGAATCCCAGATCTTGGAGGAAACTCGCCAATGCTGCACATCTAGCTGGAGCTTTAAGATTCAATGAGACGTACTCAACCCTCTCATCCACCATTATTGTGCGTCTACCTATCATCACGTCTTAACAAGGTTGGTTGAAATGGATGGTCTTTGCTGAAAGAATAGTGATCGATGTTACCGGATCTCCATTTGCTTTTGAAGTGAGGTCGGGCTCAATCTAAGCATGATTCTCGCAGTAGTAATATAATACTATCGAATTACAAGAGCCGACCCCTCTAGGTCCCTTCAATACGACTGCCACGGTTTCATAGGTATTTCAATGAACCAAGACTTTGGTATAATGCTGTTGCAAATACACGGGACAAGAGGGAGTAGGTACATAGCATGATAGTGATAACCTGCGGTATGTCGCCAAGGCTACCAACGACGTATGCAACATAGACTGTATAAGACCCAAATACTCTGAGAGTATTGCATGGAGGGCTTTGCATGGAGGGCACGGCTCGATAACATGTGGATATGATGGTTACCTTCCTGAAGCATGGTCCAGATTCGAACTGAAAGTAGCCCACTGCTGAACTGGCTCTTAAACGCGAAGGTATGTTCTGAATGCCGAGCTGCTTGCACTGGGCCTACCTAGGTACCACCACGGCGTCATACATTCTGTTCCCGAGATGCTCAGTCCCATAGGTATCTGTTCCTCAAATGCAAACACTCGATGAACTCATATCGCATGATCGCGTCGGCGCCGTCAAGGTTTCCAACCCAAAGAGGTTGTGGATGTAGATGTGATCCATCTCAGACAGGGTGTGCCTTTGTGGGCGTGAGATTGTAATGGATCGCCTGTGTTGCTACACTTGGCATTAGATTGCGAGCTGATGGTTCAGTCTGACTCTAGACTACAAGCCATGATATGTCCACACACATCAAAGATCCTGAGGGAGTAAGTAGATGCGATAGACAACAACAGCGATGCCTCTAGTTTCAAATCTTTGGGCTATCATGCCATCTGTGGAAGTTGGGATGTTTCAGCAGCCTTCTTCTTGCTCCCTCTTTGCTTTGGGTCTCTTCAGCAGCCCAAAGTCTGTCCTCGTGGAAATCTACCTGAATAAATTCTAGATTGTGGATGGAGACGCGATCTATAAGTGGGGCACTCGCGCTTGATCTCAATGTAAGTTCAGACAGCATCTGAGCGTCTTAGTTGCATGTCTCACCACGCCTCTTCCAGGCCAGGTACCCTTATGTATCCGCATGTGTGGCAGTACCTGGATGTTTCCACCGCACAGCGTGTGTACAGCATGGCACACATCCGAGTGATCATGCCGTGGCTGCGCTGAAGCACAAAGGGACTAGGCGTTGAGACGATGTTGAGCTCTACCTTCTAACAAAGGAACCTCGAAACCGCTCGTAAGTGCCCCCCAGAATGCCGGGACATAGTCAGATGAAAGAGCAGCTAACGAAAACGCACAGTCGGGGCCAACGAAATTACCTAGACCGTTTTGATACCTGAAATCATGATGACTCCAAGAGACGGGAAGCAAGACGCTTGCCCTCTCATGTGATTTCATGGTATACCAGCATCAAGACATGCTATCTGAGTTGAAGCTAAGCGTTTGCGCACGACTTTGATGGGGCAAACTTCGCTGCATTACTGCTGCCAGGGCCGGATTATGTGACGATGATCTTCATGGGAGAAAGTATTTACTGAAGTCTGGCGGCAGTAACCAATGGGACAGCCAGGGCTCTGATTCCGTAGGTGTTTGCCCCCCATACTCGCGGAGGCACGCACGGAGAAATCTATACTGCAGTATGAATGCCTTCCAACCTTATCCACAACAGCGCAAAAGCATCTTCCCACGCACGCCTCACTTACGAAGAAGCTCCCACGTTGCTGTCAAAGATGCGATCCACACAATTCTGGCGATCCTCGCGGCCATCACTGGACGACCTATGATGCGACCAAGGACAACACACCATGACCATTCTTACTTCCTTCGTCAGCACTCATGCTCCACCACCGACGTCTCGACGCGTCTCACGCATCCCATCCGCGGCCCTAGATCTGGGCCCTTTGCGACTCCATCAGCAACCAGCCTTGCTGCACTGGCAGAAAGAAGGCTATCCATGTAACGACCATGTCTGTTCATCATCACACGTATGATATTGCTTATTGGGGATAAATATTATCAACCTCCCACATGCCACACTGACAGCCGCACCTAGTGGCCGTCAGCGAGACTATGTTTCATCAAACCGGTGCAGATCCCTGCACCTTGTGCTAAGTTTCACGCAGTGAAGATCTCGGGTCGCATTGGATCCGGCCGCTATGCAGGCCATCCCGCCGTCTTTTACTCTCATCGTTTGCTTGATTTGGGTATAAAGAAGAAGAAGAAAAAAAAGGGGGGCGCTGGCATGGCAAACACAGGTCACACGGTATGTAGCAGCGCGCTTAGTGGTTCGTTGATCCGTGGAACCAAAATGGGAGGGAAAGGAAGAAAAAAAAGGGATATTTGGCCGAGAAGCAGATCGTGATCGGGACGCATGCTCGGTAATAGTGCTCCTGCAGCGTCAAGTTCTCCAATTGGGGGACCTGGAGAACAAGCTTCTAGAAAACAAAAGGAGGACCCTGGCTGCCCACCAAGCTGGGTTACTCGGTAGTGGCTTCCGATGTATGCACAGGTGAAAGGTTCAAAGAGACTGACTTTGGTGATGTCTCACCAACCCGGTCTTGGTGTTATACCCCAAGCCATTTCGCGTCTACGCTACCATGGCATTTGTCGGCCAAGTATACAAGGGCGCTTCAACGAGCACTAGGCCAATCGCGAAATTGCAAACGACGTATTGCCAATATGAGAGCGCTGGTGCAGATAAGTTTTGCCAACGAAGAAAAAGTATCGCACATGTCGCGTACCTCAAGATCCCCGACCCGATGGGCTCAGCTTCGTGGGACCCTGGAGCTTGTGGCCGCCAGCAAGTGAGATTGTCGCTCGGACTCTGTCCTTACGTCCGGCCTTGATTTTTCTTCTTCTTTCCAATCGGGATGGAGGCTTTCGCTGCTTACTCGCGACTCGTGCCATCATGGTGGTGTTCATCGCTGGATGGCACAAGATGGTCATGCAGCCGAGCCGCAAGCGCAGCCAGCCCAAAAACCGGTGCGCAACGGCCGCAGCAACCCGGGCTTGCTGCAAGGCCTCGACTCATGTGTCGGCGAAGCCCTGTTGCAAAGCAAAGAACGGTACTGCACATGCATCTTTGAACAGCCCTGCGCTATTTGTGGCTTCCATCCCGCAGGGGTGTACCTTTGCTAGATGGACCACGTCCACAGTCACATGCACCGAGTTGGATGACTTGATTTACGATGGACTTGGTACAGAGCACAACGCAGTACCTAATTTAAAGAAGAAAGAAATGAGAAAGATTTGAGTGAAACTTACTGACACATTGCTTGCAAAGGCACTTTTGCAACAATCTGCTTATCTACATACCGGCACCCTCCTTGTTCGGAGGATGCGGAAGACAGTGTGGTCTAGGCGACAGCGTAGCTCGAGGCGAGATTGCTTTTGCTGCCCAAGAAGAAACTTGAGAAAAGAATAAAACATAAAAAAAACGATACGGCATCAGTGGGTACCATTGTTTCCGTTCAGCACAGCGAGAGCGTGGGCCCGGGACCGGGAGCGTCGTATCCCAGCTGGACCCTGGCCAGGCCGAGGGCGGGCTTTAATCTATTCGAGACCTCTCCGAGAAGTTCCTGTGTGAGGGCTTCCATGCATCACATTTTGCATGGCGACGGGGATGCGCCGAGAGATCAGTCACTGCGTACTCCTGGAACTGCACTATAGCACTAAGGATAGTTAATCATCTCGGAGCGGGCCCTCCCTACCTTGCATACTATGGTACTTACCCAACTACATAGGTACATACACAGGAAGACAACCCGGAACGTTTACGGATTTCGGAGCGACCTTGGCGGGGGGGCGGCTTCCTGCAGGAGTTGCAGCTTCGGGCGTTTGTGAGTCTGCATCTTTGGTGCTACCTCCACCGTTGGCGTTCGAAACAGCACGAGGCTCCCTTACAGATTTCTGCGTCGGGGCCTTCGGGGCCATCGAGATCTTACACCTGCAGTACGACGTATTTGGCGATAGGTGCACGGAAAAATTGCAAGATGCGCTGCAAGTAGCCTAACGAAGCTTTGGGGACGCGCGCGCGAATCTGGCGCGTGGAGCGCGTAAAGTACTCACGAGTTGAAAAGAACTGGTTGGCGTGGAATGACTTTGTCGATGCGCCAGTCGGGGAAAGCCCAGTGAGTTTCATTCAAAATCTATATGATCGATACTCACATCTCCCCAACCCCCAGGATCAAGGTGGAAGGCGCTTCTGGACTGTTCTGCATGCACAATGAGGATGGTGATTCATTTTATCGGTTGTTATGGGTTGCGCTCCCGTGGGATTCTTGCGCTCTCCGGCCACTTCGTATCCGGCATGACACCGTCGCACAGCACATGCAGGCGTCCTAGCGATAGCTGCGTAGCACCATGCGGTTCCTCTCTTATCGGGACCTGCAGCTTTTAGCTGCATGGGAGGGATGGGCTTCTTCTTGATGTCAGTCTCTAAAATGCAGCAAGATTGGGCGGAAGGAGAAGGCCTTCGCTTTTTATTGTGGACCATCTGATGTCAGGATGGCGCCAGTCCCAAGAAGGAACCCCCAGTGAGAGCCAGGTCCGCCATGATGCATCATCGTCACGTTCTCTTCAGAAAGTACCGCCGTCGTGATATGCGGCTCAGGCGTGTAACTTGGCAGCCGGAGGGCTCTGTAACCTCAGGACACGAAACACGTGGGTGAACTATCGTTGGCTGGGCACCCAGGACGTGTTTGATAGTACAAGAGCGATATGAAAAGTTGGCAAATTTGAAAGATGATCTCTTGTAATACAGCCCGCAGCCATGGAAGCACCGCGGAGGAAATGATCAATGCCCTCGCTACCTGGTCACTAAGAACAGACAATCTGTTGAGACCCTTTCCTATCCGCGAAGATCGATTCTCGAGTCGTTCGTGCAATGCATGGCACGGCACTGAAGGGTCCAATACCCTTTCTGGAAATACCAAGTCAGCAGTTCTTGGAGATCACAAGATTAGTTGGGAACCGTTTCAAGAGCTCGAAGGTCTATCTGTATTTCCTGCATCATCGCATGGACACATATGTCGTTACTGTGAGCGTGGCGTGCGAGGCTATAGGTTCGCGAGGCTCTCTGGGATAGCTGCGGTACAGGGACTAGATAATCAAAGCTTCTCCCGGGTAGTTGGAGAACGACGTCCGTGGGTTGCCATTGGCAAGAGTGACGTTCCCTGTCGGGCGAAGGACCCCGAGAGCTTGATCCTGCTCGAAGCATGAACGAGATGTTGCCCGACGAGCGACTGTTGGTGGGTTCTGTATTGGATGCTCGGATGCTGAGGCAAAAGTGTGTTTCGAAGATGGAGAGGCATGTGCCATGGATAGTTGCTGGAGGGAAGCTTGCGATGGCAGCACCCGAGGCAGAAGCATGCCGTTCCCATTCTCACGTGGGACATTTTGCGATGACGAGCGACGGTATGATCATGATATTTCCGTTGGCCTGATATTATTATTCTTTTTTTCCCTTCTTTTTTTTTGTTTTGTTGACGGAGTTGCGGCAAGAGCAGAAGGATCGACCTTACCAGGTACCTCGGGGATCGTTTGGGACATTGTGAGTTCTATAATGCTCCCCCCAGCAGGACCATGCATACTCAAGTCCTGCAGTGTTGAAACGGCCGTGACTTGACCTGAGTCCAAACAGGATGATGGTATTGGGTGACAGTCCATCAGAATTATGCTGGCCTGCCAGGCCTTGTGTGGATGGCATGGCCCCATCCCATCCCCAATCCATCCCACTGGACTTCCGGGAATAGCAACAATTCAAGGTCACCGGACGGGCACGGCCTCGACCTCGGCCTTGATGTTGGCGGCCATCTTCAACGGCCACCCAGTGCCGGCATCTTAACCAAGTCTGTTCAAAGCCCACAGACGTCAAGAACGCAACGGAGACCAGCAGGTGACAAGGCTGAAGAAGGAGGGTGCCCATGACTAGGTTTCGGTACAATGAGTGCGGGGCTATTGTGGTTCGGAAGGTGAGGTTGTGAGGACAAGTTTAGACAGAGAATACCTAGTGTACCACAGCAAGGCCCAGGACCCCACGGCTGGGACGGACTGGGAGAGGCCTGTCAGCATATCCCTGTCAGTAACCACTCACAGATTTTCATCCGATCCAAAGAAAAATGCGCCCCACCATGGGCAAGCTGCAGGCCTTTCCAGCATGGCGTGCGCATGGCTCCAACGCTGGTGCGGGGCGTCGCCGATGCTGGTCTTGACTGGCTGGACTGGCAGACAAGCGTTGATCGGCCGGATCTGGGGGCACTGACATAGAGCAGCATGGCGGCATGGGTTGCTAGGATCATGGGAAGTGGATGCAGCTGGGAAAAAAAAAAAAAAAAGGTCTTAAGGCACGGGGCACACGCGCTGGGCACTCTTGGGCACTGGCCGGCCTCCAGGCCTTTGGGCAGGTACCATAGTTGTACCTAGGTAGGGTACTATGGCATGGCGTGAGGAAGTGTTGGCGTGGCTGCCATGGCCGTGGGTCTCTTGCTGCGGATGATGAGGTCCTATTATTATTACAGGTGTTGGCAAGCCCAGACACCTGTATGCGTTTTTCTATTAGGTAGGTTGGTAGATGATGCCCAAGTCTTGTGCGTACTGCGTACCCTTCATACGTATGCTGCTACTGCGTTAGGGTTAGGTACCCAGCTAATAAACCAGCCCAACCTTACGGTGCTTTTTTGGCTCCCAAGTCCGCCAGTGTCAGTGTAGGTGTGGGTGTGGGTGTGTGAGTGAGTGTGGTGTTCCCATTGCCTTGCAGTCTGCATGCGCATGAGTTTAGCAGCAGCCGAGCAGCAGCGCCCCCTTTTCAAGTCCCATCATCCATATCACCTACCCGACCTGCACTACCTAGCACGGCACATTGACCCGACTTTGTTGCATTTTCCCTCCTCCCCATCCTTAAACTCTTGCCTACCAGCTTCTCACCTTACACCTCATACACCTTCCACACCCCTCACCTCCGCCCCTTCACTGCCCGAACATTTTCAGGAACATCGTCGCCCTAGTTGTCGCCTGGCCTTCCTCTCGACTTCGACTTGACTCTGATTGCACTTCAACGCCACCGTCCTCGCCTTGCCACCCATTTCTGAGCCGGCCCAATCCTCTCAAGCACGGACGTGGAACCCATCGCAACGGCGCTTGATAGCACGGGCCACCGAAATCACACGGCAATTTGCATTCATTCATTGAGACAGTACTGCGTAGTCTTGACTGGACTGTCTTGTCCATTCACCCTCCACCCACTTCCACTCCCACTTCCCAAAGTGGTTCTTCTGCGACTAGCCCGACCCTGTCCCGCCTGCTTCGGGCTGCGCGCTGTGTCGACTTCCGGAACAAAGAAGAGAGACGCTGAGGGCTACCACACACAACTCCCCCCCGGGCCGCTCGTCATCCCCGTCCGACTCATAATAAAGGCGCAACAACCAACAACGCACCACACCACACACCAGACGGCATAGTCCTGGCTTCGACTGACAAAACCCTCCGCATCCAATTTGCACGACTTGGCCAAGGGCCCGACGACCAAAAAGAAAAGAATTTTCCAACTCTCGAAAGCCCTCGACCCGGAATTCAGTCGACTCCCGATTTACCCAACGACTCTTTGTCAGCCAGTCTGCACTGACTCTTTTTTTTTTTTGAGTGACGACATTCGCTGTTCCCACCGTTATAACATCTCCGGACATTCCACCGACGTTTCTTCACCACACACGGCGCCTAAGCCTGCTACCCGTAAAATACTATCGACCGACCGTTCGAGCTTCATTTCCGCAGCGTTCCTCTCCCCTCGCTCTCGCGCTCGTCTTTCGCAACGTTGGTGCATTTCCGTTTTGCCGTCACACTGAATCACTGAATTGACTCTATTCCGACGACAAAAGCGCCTGCGCGAACAAAATCGAAGAAACTCGGAATCACATTGGATTTTCCTCGGTCTGCCTGCAGTCTATTGGTCATTTGGGGGCAATTAGGCCTTTCGAAAGGGAAATAGGTGTGGCGACGAGAAGAAGCAATAATAACAAGGAAAAGAAGCAACAATCATTTGGATCTCGCACCTCAAATCAATCGCGCAACAGAAGCAACACCACCAGAAAAACACAATGAAGGTTCGTTTACCAGCCCGCCCTTTCCCTCCTAATTCTTCCCGCGCCGTCTTTTACTTTTATCCTTTCATTCTATTGTCCTTGCTATTCAGGTGTTGTGTCGCTCCTTCGCTGCAACGCCGACTTCAAGATGCCTCCCACATTGTCTCTGTCGTCACGCGACAGTCATACTCCCCGCTATTCATCAACAACACTCCCCTCACGTTTCTCTTGCTCGCATGACTCCTCGGTCAAGTCAATGTTCATGTCGAGAACCCGACAAGCTGACATTATGCGCGCACTCAAGGCTCTCCGAAGGTCGATCAAAGGGGAGAAAGAGGGTAAAATACAACATGTCTCGATTGCGCCCAAGTCCGCCCTCGCCATAGTCCCTCCAAAAAAGGTATGTCAGTCCAGATCCACAATCGAAAGCAAGCTATCATGTCATTTCCCTACAATGCATGCACATTTATGCCTGAGCTTTGTGCTGTAAAATGCGCATTACGCGGTGATGCGGCCAAGTCCTTCTGCTTCCCGCGAACTCCACTAGCGGGCTGCCAAGCGAGGTAACCAGGCCGGCTGCTGACATCAGACACAATTTACAGGTGATTCGAGCACTCTATGACTATGAAGCCCGGACGAGTCAGGAGCTCAGTTTCTCCCGCGGCGACTTCTTCCACGTCATTGGCCGAGAGAATGATAGCGATTGGTATGAAGCCTGCAATCCTGCCCTGCCCGACGCCCGGGGTCTCGTTCCCGTCTCCTATTTCAAGGCTCTCGGCCGCACGGAGCGCGACAGTGCAAATTCCGATTCAAGTCGCCCATCCCCTGGCGCCACCAACAACCCTGATCACGACTCTGGGTACGCTGAGACCTCTGCAACTAGCATCACTCCCACTCCCACAACCCCAGGTGCGAATCCTCAGCGTATATCCAAGATGGGTGCGAAAAATGGTGCGTTGGTCTATGGAATAGTCATGTATGACTTCCAAGCCGAGAGGGCCGACGAATTGGAGGCAAAGGCAGGAGAGGCAATTATCGTCATCGCGCAATCGAACCCGGAGTGGTTTGTTGCGAAACCAATAGGACGGTTGGGCGGCCCGGGACTTATTCCAGTCTCTTTCATCGAAATCCGCGACATGGCCTCCAACGTTCCGGTCCAAGACCCCTCCGGTGCCATCAAAAGGGCTGGCATACCCCGGGTTGAGGAGTGGAAGAAGATGGCTGCAGACTATAAGAACAGCAGCATCACGTTGGGCAAGTTTGATGTCGGAGGAGCACCGCCCCAGGGTGGGCAGACCATCGAGCAAGGCATGGAGCGTATGAGTCTTCAGCAGCAACAACAACAACAACAGGGCAATACCCGCGTGAGCCTAGGCAACGGGCAGCAAAACAACGTGAGTAGTGCACCACATGGCTTGGTCTACGGCGGCAGGACGCTAATCCCCGGGTCACAGCCCGCCTATAACTCGCAAAGGAACACTCAACAGAGCCAACCGCCAGTTTCGAGTCCACAACAAGCTGCAGGAGCCCCTGCGTCACCACTTTATGCTCCCCTCTCAGCACGGATACCCAGATACTGCTTTGCCGAAGACAAATATTGGTTTGTCATCGAGGCTGCATTGGAAGATGGTCGCCACTGGGAGCTTTCCCGATATTACGAGGACTTTTACGATTTTCAGATTGCCCTTCTCACCGAATTCCCGGCCGAGGCTGGAAATACAGGAACCCAAAAGCGAACTTTGCCTTACATGCCAGGCCCTGTCAACTACGTGACCGATGCTATTACGGAGGGACGACTGCACAATCTGGACGCCTATGTGAAGAATCTTTTAAATCAGCCGCCCTACATCTCGAGATGCAATCTTGTCAGGCAATTTTTTGCGCCTCGAGAAGGTGACTATGAGATTGATCCAAACACAGCGGCAGATGAGTACAGGTTGTCTGCAGGCTCGCAACAGTCCTCGCAGGATACGCCTCCAGATGGCAATTCCCAGCAATTCTCGAATCAGAATTTGAATGGCAATGGATACGGCGGTCTTTCGGCAGCGCCTCGGGGACCAAATGGCGTGCCTCGCCAAAGCTCTTCCCTTTCACAACCATCGCAGGCGTCAGCTTCTCCCGGTTTGAATCAGCAAGCAGCAGCGATGAAAATCAAACTAAGCTTCAACGGCGACCTTATTGCCATTCGTGTTCCGACTGACATTCAGTTCCGCGAGTTATACGAGAAGATTCGCGACCGGCTGAAGATCCCGGCAGGCGACCCGATTGACATTGCCTACAAGGACGAGAGGAGTGGAGACAAGCTGCCGATGATTAGCAACAACGATCTGGACACTGCATTAGAGCGCAACGAGAAGTTGCTACTCTATGTGGAGCAAGTCTAAAGTCTCCCTTCTCGACATGCCTTTGTTGGATATCCAACCTCAAGCCTTACTGTTGGCTAGCCTCGTACTTGTTAGATATGGTGCGCTTCAAGGCTCCAACTGAGTCTCACAAAAATCATACCCTGCGTTTATCACGATTAGTGCAGCGTTTTGCATTCTCATCGCAGCCTTGGCATCGCACTCAAGATCTGCGATGCGAGATAATGCCTATTAGCTGGGAATAAGGAGTATCCAGTGTACCTCACTTTCGCTAAGCAAGCTGTCACGACTTGTCTTTGGCTGTCCTGAAGGTCAGGTAGCACAAGCAAGCATTCATGATGATGGGAAATGTCTATATGGGAACCTTTTTCTGGCGGAAAAGGTCATGGCGTTTACGGTCGACTCGTGCTTTTCAGGGTTGCTTTCATTTCATTTGACAGATACCTAGGGGCTGCCTTTGTTTTACTGTCTTTACTTCGTACCATGGCCCACTTTCACTACATGATGAAAGGACACGGGTTTTTCTTCTTCTTGGTGAGGTAAGAGGCTGGAGAGTCGACATAGTTGCTGAACAGATAGGATAGGAAGCGTTGAGAGAACGGATCTTGCGGGAACCTCAAGTGGGAGGCACGAACTAAGCAAGCTGTTCCTGAGGATCGCAGGGGCGAAGGTGCAATGCATCAGGGCCATATCGTCTGACCTAGGAGAGAGTTCTGGTTGTGGAAATGGGGGCCTTAGTCCTGGAGCAATGAGATGGAAAATGAAATGCTGTGAACAACAGATGGGGCTGCGTCCTGTTCATTCTGTGATATTCCGAGAAGTGACCGTGTCAGATCCGCTGTTTCACTGACCGACCAAGGCCTGGTCACGTACCTGACAAGCAGTTTCAATGATTCACTTCGGGCGCCCCAAATATCGATGGATGGCATTTATGTGACAATCCCCCACATGATCGCAGATTGACTCTCACCGGGAGCTCTATGCGAAGTAAGTCCCATTGCACTAGTAACAAGCACACGCGCGAGGGTGAAATGTGTATAATTCTTACAGTGTGATATAACACATGCTGCATCCAAACAAGACTCGTGATAGATGCTTTCAATTAAAAGTTCGCACGATGACAGCATTTGTCGGTAGGTGGGCATGAAGCTTCAAGTGTATGTCTATACATACAATTATACAATAAGCGGGTCCTGCATGGGGATATTCTTGTGACGCGAAGGGTCGAGAACATGCGAAAAACGAGTCGTTGGCAACAATGTTTGAGGTTGGTGTAATGTACAATAATTGAAGTTTAGCTTTCATATTATTATGCGAGATGCCTGTGCTGCCTTATTTATGAACAGGCCCGTAAAAACGCCAGTCTCCTTGCTAAATGCTCGAATGTAGGTGCTGATGATACCCGACCTTCGCCTCCATCCCAGCCCGCCCTCCCCCAAAAAAAACCCCTTCCCAAACGCCGATTTCCAGGATGAATCAGTTGCAATTTCTTTCAAACCACTACATGCGTAGCCATATGCTCCACCGCTTCCTTGATTGTCCTCAGCATGCGCTGGTTGATGCAAAATGGACACCGCATGGGCCGATCTGTTGTAGACACGGGCACGTTGGCGGGAATGGGCGTCAAGTTGAGATCTTCATCCACATTTGATGGGGTGAAGCGTGCCTGCTGTTGCTGCTGCTGTTGCGGCTGCTGTTGTTGTTGTTGTTGTTGTTGTTGTTGTTGTTGTTGTTGTTGTTGCTGCTGCTGCTGCTGATGTGGGGTCTGTTGCTGGAAAGGTGCTTGGGTGGGAGGCTGAGGTTGTTGCTGCTGCTGCTGATGTTGCTGCTGCGAGCCGCTGTCAGACGCCTGCGCAACCCCATTTCTAACGGGCGTCGCCAACGCGGCCCCCGCGGCCTGCTGCGCGTATGACTGCGCGCCTATTGGCGCCAGTGCCCTCTCTTCGCGATCACGCGCTTCCCTTTCGGCAGCAGCTTGGGCCTCGGCGTCCGCCTCCTCTTGCTGCAGGGCCTGCAGTGCATTCTGCAGCAACACCTCCGGGTCCTGCTCCGCGTAGACTTCACCCGCACCGTTCAGGCTGGCATTGGGGTCCTGCGATTGCTGTGTCGGTGACTGGGTGGCGATGTTCGGCTGGTTCGGCTGGCCGTTGTGGTTTATATTGGGGTGCTCCATGCGGTGGACAATCTCATCGCGGACGCGCGCGCACGTCGCGAGGGAGGGCTCAACGCCTACAATGCGATTGACGGCCTCACGTATTGCGGCCGGGCTGGTGTCAGAGGTGATGCTCATGAAGCGGGGGACAGTCTCGACTAGGTACGGGATGTCATCCTGCACGGGCGGTGCGTGACCATGGCGGCGTTGGCGGCGAATGAGAAGGCCGTAGCGCTTTTTGAAGCGATGTATCCAACCAGGCGAAAACTCCGGGGCTGGCTCGTCCTTGTAACGGGGCAACTGCTGAAAGATAGACTTTGCCTTTTCTGCCAACTCCTCATTTGTGGGCTGTCGTCCGCTGTTGACCATGCTGGCGTGCCACATGAGCACCAGCTTCTCGACATCGGGCCAATTGCCAAAGCGCAGACGCGACCCCGATAGCTGCGGATCGCCATCCAGACGCGCATACTTGGGACTCAGACTGTGGGAGACGGTCGACTGGCTGATGCTCTGGCCGTATTGTGCCGCAAACCATTCAATGCAAGCCTTGTGGGAAGGGCGAACAGTCTGCGAATTGGCCCATCGGCGGAGAGCGCGTCGCTGGTCGAGCGACAGCGAGTGTCGCTCTTTTGACGCGCTGTTGGGCGCCGAGTCAGAGCCATGGCTAAGCCCGGACGCATCCATGTTTGGATGGGCGAGGACCGCCGTAGCGGACATGCTCAATGAACAGTCGGAGGTGGATCGGGGACGCGGCTTCGAAGGTCCAGTTTTAATTTGTTGTCGAGGTTGTCGAGATGCCGGGTCGAAAAGATGCAATGGGTGCGGTGGATGCAATGCGAGGAGTACGGAGTTATGCTTAAAGGAGGTGGACCGAGCGATGGTTTCGAGTTGCGGGGGTTTCATTAGCAGTAAGAGGGGCGCGTTCTATCTTATGTAAGCTGCATAAGGGAGCATATGTGCTTGTAAGCGGGTGACTGAACGGAATACTGAATGAGACATAATTATCTGGAGGCGAAATTAGGACTGCAGGTCGCTCGTCCATCTCTGGCTGGTACGACAGAATAAAAAGTCTCAATAACAAAAGCAGTGACACAGAGTGTCTTGCCCACAAAGTACCTAGATAATCTATACGATGCATATCCTCCCTCAACGCCTTTCTAATAATGCCCTGCCTTCGGAAGGCGCAGCATCCAGAAATGCCAAATTCGTCAATTTCACATGGTATCTTCAACCAAAAGTGACCGTCCGGCAGTTTTTCAGCTGCTCCTAAACGCCATGATCCGATGAGAAGCATCAGAATGTCAAGGCTAGTTGTAATGCTTCCGAGATGCCGACCCAAAAGACAGACGCAATCACAGACTTCTGTTGTAGACAAACAAACTCCACCACCAGCCCGTTTCCTGTCTCCGTACAACCAACAGAGGTTCTCCATTGTGGTCAGCTGAATTTGAAGGGGTCAGAATATCGAGAAGCGTTCATGTTTTGATGTGCGCGATAAAGTCGTGCGCAAGAGCATTGGGCATCAAGAAGCCAAATATCAATGCTCCGGATCGCCTCATCGCTCTTGGTACCATGGCGTAGGACTTCGAGGAAATGCTCAACACACGCAGGTGGACGATAGTGTTCGAAAATGTGTACAGAAAAAAAGAAGGCCGCAACGCTCATGGGACCCGCGTGCAATACTTGATGCGTGGGGTCGACGCGGTGGTATATATGAGTGGGAAGAAACAAAGATCGCGGCAAAAAAACACCATTCAAATTTGGCCCTTGATGTCTACCCGACCGAAGGCGGCAGCCTTGACGGCATCGAAGTATCCCACGCCTTTGCCAGTCAAGAAATAGAGATCGTTTCCACGTTCCTCGAGCAGGTGCTGAGCATTGTGATTAACAATGAACTGGCCCGCGTCTTCATCGGACATGAATCCGAGCTCCTCCGTAATGAAGCGAAGTTTAACATCGGGCTTGAAACTGAAACGGGCAAGTCAGCAGATTTTCGTTTATAGTCTGTGTAAAAGGGGAACACTCACGCTTTGCATATTGCACATAGAGCAGCAAGGCGCTCACGACCGACAAACATGTCCATCAGATATCCACCCAGAACGGGTGGATCCTGATAGAGCTGGAAGAACCGGTGGTAGTTGCCCATGGCTAATGCCGAACGAACATCCAGAGCATGCTTGATAGATGGCTCTGATTTCTCTGCTGTAGTTAGATCCGCCAAGGCGTCATTCAAGGCCAAGCGATTGGCGGTGTGAATGAAATACAAAATACGATAGGCCTTGAACTCGTTGGGGTTGCCCTTGAGACCCAGCTTGTACAGCGCCATCAGCTGGGTCTGACACTGATTATACTCACCAAGATCCCCCTTTTCCATGGCAATGCGGGCGTGGTTCTCGTAGACGCGTACTGTAAAGTCGTTCTTGATACGCTGCACGGTAAGATCCTGACGCATGGATTTGAACTGGTCGCAGATGTAAGAATAATTGCTCTCCTTCCTCCACTTCTTCTTCAGTAGCTCCAGGGTTTTGCGTAGCACAGGCTCAGGTCGGACGACCTCGGGTTTTGGCGGGGCTGTGAGCCGAAGGTAAGACTTCTCCAGCTTCTCGCACGTGCCAACTACTGGGCCAGCTGGGGGTGGAGGTGTGGGAGACCTCTGGGGGGTGGGAGCATTGTTGTCGAAATTGAACCGCTCTTGACGCTTTTGTCGCTTCTCGATGGCCTTCTGGTACTTACTCTTGGCCAACGGCTCGTCCGGCAATTTGTTGGTGTTTGGAGCGTAGCTGGCACGGGACTCCAAAGAATTACGATGCCAAGGGGCAGCGGTAGCGGGTTTGCTACTATCGCCATTATCATCCACGTCAAGGGACTTGCGCTTCTTGCCAATGGTGGGTGAATCACGAATCTTGAGACTTTGAAGGCTTTCCACGCGCTTTGCTCGCGCTTCCTTGATCAAATCTTGGGGCAAAGGCATGGATGTCCAGTCTAGGGTAAAGAGTTGACCAGACTCAGTGGCATTTTGGATGGTCTCTTTCAACTGGGACTCCATCTCGCCCCTTGAAACTGATGGATCCATATTCTTCGGAATGAAGGATCGCTGGACATAGTCGCGGACGGAGTCGGGCCATTCGACTTTGGGTTTCTTGGCCGGTGCTTGGTGATTAGCGGGTGCCGGTACGGGCGTCTGGGGTACACCATACGACGGCGGCGGCACAGGGACGCCTGGGTAAATAGGTGGAGGAGGAACGGAGTAGGGTTGGCCGAAGCTTTGGCGGACTTGAACCTGAGTGAAAGCGGCTGCGAACAATGTTAGTGTCTTGATCTCATCAGCAATGAAGACAGTAAAGTACGTACGATTGACATAAGGATAAGCAGCCGTTCCTGGTGGAGGAGGGGGAGGAGGTGACGCCTGTTGGCCTGGCGGAGCGGCCCAAGAGAAAGCCGACATTTTCGGGTTGATGCGTTGAATAGCAGTGACGGCGGTGCGGGAGCTGAGTTATCGAATGTGAAGGGGACTATGAGATCAGTGGAGTCAGAGTCAGAGTCAGAACGAACGACCTGAATAGCAGCACTCGGCTTTGTGCTGGCGATGTAGTGTATATTGCACGTCTGCTTGAGGTGCTGAAAGGGTGATGGGATGAAGTCGATGAGCAGAGCGGCAGTGGCAGTGGCAGGGCGGGCCTTTTGATTTCGGTACGTGGGTTTTGGGAGTGGGACTTGGGGCTTACTGGAATGGGTAAGGTTAGGTTAGTTAGAATTACGCAGTAGTGCTCGGCTAATCTGCGGCGCTGAGACCACGAGTTGCTAGGTACTGTATGCATCGTCATTTGCCCCACTACCTACCTCTAGGCATCCTCTGTATCTTCTAAGCAACTATTCAACCCCTCCTTCATCCACCCATCCGCCTCCCCTTTTCGTTGGGATGTTTGCTTCTTGGACCAGATATGACGGATGTTTTTAAAACAACTCGACCTCACAACTGCCCTTCGGCCAGCCTATCTCCCAGACGAAGTCCTCCTCTTTGTACAAGACAATGTAGGGCTGTATGAGGGGTCAGTCACCTGTGGACATCAACATGCATTGTTTGCAGTTGATCCTTGTTACTGAGTATGAAGAGTTAGGCTGACAAGAGGTTCTCTTTCAGAAAGTACAAGCTTCCGAATCAGCAGAATGGCCAGGTTTACCTAACCTCCCATCGCGTTTGCTACGTAGACAAAGCGGACCCGAGAAAGAACTCCGTGGCATTGGACTTGAAGGACATAGAGCGACATGAATACTATGTGAGAGGAGTGAGCCATGCGTCTGTATCTAAGGGGACACTTTGCTGAGCTCTTGTTCACCCGCTACAGGCCGGCTTTCTCAAATCCTCACCCAAGGTCACTTTTATACCGAGACCCTCAAAACGCTCCTCAGTCCAGTCTAGATCGCCAGCAGGGGCCACTGGCTCTCCAAGAAACAGTACCGCTTCTCCAGTCCCACGATCAGACAGTCCCTTGCGACCAGCACCGGCGGATCCACCGAAGACTTCTGCGACTTGGGTCTGCACGATATGTAGCTTCTCAAACCCAGTACCCTCAAACTTCGATCCAGCCACAGCGAACGCGCACACCCCTCTACCGCCCTGCTTAGCATGCGGCATCAAGCCAGCATTGACACACGTGCTCAAGGCAGCCATCAGCAATGCTACCAGCAGGCAGCCCGTCGTGGCTCCACTGCCGCTTCGCCCAAGGGAGCTGGCGGGTAACAATGGACTCATGGGAGGGGCTGAGTCCTTGGGGGCGAGGGACAGTCCGCCAAAGTCATCCGACCCAGATGCCTCCTTTCAGTGCCCTCGATGTACCTTTCTGAACCACCCATCCCTGCTGTCATGCGAAATATGCGGCGGTCCGTTGATCTCCCATGACGTACCTCCCGAGCTCAGCCAACCAGGCCCATCCACGCCCTCACAAGACCGGACCGACTCTCCAGGACCAATTATGAGTTATGGCGCTTTGCCAGGCATGGAAAATTCCGAGAGCGTGAAGATCTCCTTCCGCGGCGGCGGTGACAAGATCCTGTATGAGCGTCTCAAAGGCGCTCTTACCCAGCGCAAGTGGCTCTTACAAGGTGCGCCCCCTGTGCCCAATTCGAATCCACTCACAATGGATGCCACCTCGGGAGGAGCCGGCGAGCCTCGTGAACAGATGCGGAAGAAGACGGTCGGTATAGCCGGATTGGAGCAGCGCGGCTTGGAAATGCGCAAGAACAACGAGCTGGTCATTGGTACGGCATTCGAGGACCTCGAGGCGCTAATGGCATCGGCAAAGGAAATTGTGGCCCTGGCGGAGAGTTTCTCGCGCGGTGGCGGGTCTGAGGCGAACGCATTACTAGCCGAGTCGGCGAGCCAGCTTGGTCTGGTGACGACCAAGGACATTGCTGGGAGCAGCAACGAGTCGCTCTACCTGTCCGAGCTTTCGCGCAATCTTGCGGAATTTCTGACGGACGATGCACGGGCCGTACTTCGGAGAGCCGGCGGTATCATTAGTTTGGTCGATCTCTGGGCAATATTCAATCGTGCACGGGGAGGTGTGGAGCTCGTCAGCCCTATGGACTTTGAGAAAGCTGCGCGACTATGGGAAGAACTCAAGCTACCCGTACGTCTACGCACGTTCAAGAGTGGCGTCATGGTAGTGCAGAGCAGAGATCGGACGGATGAGACGACGATCAAGGCACTGCTAGGTTGGATGCAGGACCTACACGAGATACCGCCGGAGCAGGAAGTGCCGTGGGACTGGCAAGAATTCGGCCGGGGTGTCACGTCGCGGGACGTTGCAGAGCGGTTTGGCTGGAGCATTGGTGTTGCGGAAGAAGAATTGGAGATGGCAGAAGAGCGTGGTGTGTTGTGTCGTGAAGAGGGCATTGAGGGGTTGAAGTTCTGGGAGAACTTCATTGATACTGGTGAAGGTCGACTGAGAGTCAAGACGGAAGCGCAAGAGGCAGAGAGGCAGATTTACAGGGCCTTGAAGGAAAGCGGGTTCATGTAACTAGCTATCCGAGGCAATCGACGCAAAAGCAAAGCTTTGGAAAAATTCAATAGATTAGATGCCCATCAAAAGTTCATAATCTGCGGCCCCCTTCGCAGTCTATCGTCACGTCTAACGTCTAACGTCTAGCGTCTATACTCTACCTATACTTATACAGATGATCGAGTGGAGATGTCCATGGGTATCGACATGAGTAAGAAAAAAAAGCAACCTGAACGCCATGCCGACGAGCACTAGAAAACGCAATCCCACCCTAACCCATATGTCCTCCAGATGCGACAAAATCCCAAGCATGCCATCCCCAGGTCCTCCTCTTCTTGATCCACTGAGAACTCACCACCAGCCTGGTCCTTTCTATAGTCTATCCATTAGATTCTTCCTGACCTTGACATTCACAACCCCAGCCGCACCATAGGCGGGGATAATCCTACACAGCCTCGCGATGACCGAAATCCCCCAGTTCTTCCTGACCTGCGCCCACCTCTCCCCCCACGTCGGCAAGCCAGTCCTCTCACACCTCGGGCGATTGTACAAATCCAGGCCCAGCAAGTGCGGCGGCGTCGAAAACATCTGAATCGCCGCGGGTGCCGCGAACTGCAGCACCGTCTGCCCGCTCACCATGCGGCACGCCTCGTCGCCCATGTACCTGCTCACGGTGGGGCCCAGCAGCATGGGGACATTGAAGCTCGCAAAGATGGTGATGCAGTCGCGGGCCGTGAAGCAGGCGTAGCTGGCAGCCGGGACGCGGCGCACGGCCTGGCCGACGGGGCCGAACATGCGCGCGTAGACCTGGTCCTTGTAGACGCCCATGCCGATGTTGGCGGCGGATGAGGCGGCGAATTTGGCGGTGCCCGAGGTGACGTGCGAGGCGGGCTTGTTTTTGAGGGTGGAGGTGAGGGTGTCGATGGTGTTGGCGGTGAGGTAGGTGGCGCCGTAGGTAATGAAGATGAGGGCCACGGGCTTGGAGAAGAGCATGGTGTGGGGTTGGAGGAGGAGAGCGCGAAGAGAGGACTTGACGGAGGTACTGAGAGGGGCGCGGCCCGAGGCGTTCTCCATGATCGAGCTAAGGGGAGAAAGGTGTTAGTACGGCAAGGTAGTGTTGTGGATAGCTTCAGCTTTAGGGGAGGGAAAAAAGGAAAGGAGGGAAGGGGGGGATAAAAGTTACCGGTCAATGATACTTATCAGGGGCGCAACAAGAGTCGCCGCTGCTGTAGCGCTCACGAGATCTGCGGCCATGCGAAGGCCGAGATTCTTGGTGTTCCATTTGGAATCGACCTTTGAAACGACGCCCTCTGGTCTCGCGACCTCAGCTGGCAGTGGTAGATGCGCCTTGGACGCCATATTCAGCTGGGAGACCGAATGTTCCGGCTTGCCGCTGTTGTGGTCCTGGTCTGCCATAGTGGTACTTGCAAAGCCGTGGGAGAAGGGGGGAGGGAAGGTTTGCAAGAGGAGCAGTGATCTCTACAAGCACACTCTTCACAGATATGATCAACAAACAACGGAGACGAGGCGGCGGCGACGGCACAGGTTGGTGGTTGGGAAGGAGAGCGAGCACTCGGGGGGACGACGAGGGAAAAAAACAACAAAACTTCAAAGTCACGTCTTATCCATTCTGTGTCCAAATCCGTGGGGATGTGAACCGTCAGCCCGATTGATTTTGGAAAACTGCGCAGAGGAGTCGGCAAAAAAAGGAGACGACAGGGCAGATTCACGATTACAGTGGATTGCTGCGACTGTAATGGCGTGTTGCTGCTGTGTCGGTCAGATCATGATCCTTCAAGAAAGGAAACAAAGGAACCAGTGAAATTTCTCTGAAGCTCGCACCGCACCAGATTCACCCGAAATCGGAGATACTGCCACAGGCCAATTGGCTCTTGGTGAACCCCATCTCGGTGCTGAATTGGTGATGACAGGGGGCGCGGCCCGGGGACCTGGAGGATCTTCCAGATCGCCAGTCATGGAAATTCACCAACCCGTCATTCGTGGGAATATGCGGCTGACAACAAGTTGGAGATGTCCATCCTCTTCTACATGATGGACGCCCTGCACAGCAAGCAATCAATTCTTCCGTTCAAAGACAACCGAACTGCAAACTACAAGTGAAATTCATATTCTTGGGGCGGGGGACAATAGAAACACACGTCTTCTATCGAGCAGCATAACTATATTGCTGTACAATATCTATCTCCTTTCCTCTGTATTACTGGATTCATTCAAGTCTTGCTTTCCGCATTGTTGTCACAGACAGACAGAAGTGACTCGTCGTCGACTAGGCCCGCAATAATACTAATAATTTGACTCATAGCTTTCTTGGGACTGGAGCTGTCCAACAGAGAGAGCCCCGAGCAACCCGATGGAAAATAAAGCGAAAGGGACCATGGGCGGCCGCTTGGCTCGCTCGAGTCATCACCACACGCTCTGATCCCGGAAATACAACGAACAGGCCGTTTTGAGGATGAATACCCTTATACTACCCTTTTGCCTCGTATTGCATATCGTGTGAAGCACCGCAACAAGACCTTGACAGAATTACATGGATCCATGCCTCCCCTCGAAGAGATAGTCCCTGCATGAAACTCCAACAGCGAGGGGAATGCATGTATGAGTTGTTTCTGGGGGGGTTTTCTTCTCCTGGACTTTGTCAATTTATTAAATGAGAGGGCGGCGGCCAACGCGGCCACAGCGGCTGTTGCAGATCATTTCTGTTTGAGGGTCCTGAATGACCTCCTTATCTCAAGGCAGCTTGTTCTCTCTCAAATTGCCCCAATGCAACTGCTGAGTGCAACTATTTTCTTCGTGTGCTAAAGTAATTTTCCTCTGAAAACATATCTCCTAGATTCGCATATTGTTCTGTTGTTCTATTATTCCTCTTTTTTTATTTTCTCTCTTCTTCATTTTGTCAATTAATAAGATGCCTCGTCTCGGTGACAACGGCCAGGAGGAAGAGAGCCTCATCGAATACGGCACACGTAAAACCCGCCGTATACTAGATGGATTTGTGGATTTTGCAACACAAGGCAACATTTTGGAAATAGCATTTGGTTTGATGTGAGTGTGCTCAATGGCAACAGCCACAACGGTGCAGGTGACAATCACAGGCACGGGTTTGTTGTAAACAAAAAGGAAAAGGGGAAGACGGAAGGTTGCGATTCAAACTGTTGTCTTTTTTTCAAAACTAATCTCGTATATCTCAGCCTTGCCCAGGCCTTCACCACCGTCGTGACCTCCTTCGTCTCAGACATCCTCCTCCCGCCTCTTTCCGTCATCCTCCCCCTCAACGCCAACCTAGACTTCAAATTCGCTGTGCTCCAAGCTGGCGACAACTACAAGAAATGGGGCGGGTATAATACCATCGAGCAAGCTCAGGATGACGGTGCCGTGGTCATGGCGTGTAAGTCTATATCTCTCCACCTCTCCTTTTTGGTTCTCTTGTCTTTCTTTCTCTTGAACCTATTTTCAAAGTGTGTCGTGTCCTGGTCAATGACACATTTCTGACTATCATTTCTATAGACGGCGTCTTCTTGAACAAAACCATCAACTTCATCGGCCTGGGCATGGCACTGTACGGCCTCGCTGGTCTATATGAGTATTGCAGCCGTGATCCGATCATCAAGCGTACGGTCAAGTGCCGGTACTGCAAGAAGAGGATCAATGAAAAGGTACGTTGCGAATCATCCCCCACATCCTGCTTATGAGGAGGTCGCAGTTGGCCAGTGCACCACGCCCCCTCCATGCCTGGACTGACCCTGTGTGGACAATAGGCCAAACGATGTGTCAATTGCACCAGTTGGGTCGATGGACGAGAGGACCCTGTGCAGCGTGGTCCGTTGTAGCACGTTTGAAATACTGTAGCATTGGTCATTGGACATACAGTGCATTATCCAGCAGAATCAAGGCGACAACCCCATCGGTGCATCATGGTCAGGGAGCATTTACAGCGTCACAAAAGCACTTTTATCCTAGCTTGGAAGCAAGAACTCTTCGGACTGGTACCATTTTTTTGCAAATTTCGTGGTTTCTCATTTCCCATCCTACATCATCTTGATTCTCTACATGTGTATCATTCAAGCTTAATACATCATTCCCTGGCTTTGTTTCCAAAGGCTTCGTCGGCCCAGCCAGTATTTGAACATTGGCGGACATTATCTGTACAAAGTATCCCCTGAACACCTCCGGAGATTCGACGCCCTTCCTCCAGCAAACAAAAAGAACACCAAGATAACAACTCCTCGCCAATGATGTCGTATAGTCTGCGACCACCAACCCAAGCTATAGAGTTGAAAATGCCTTAGTAACGCCGCAAATCAGTTGAGCAGCATATGTGAGCTCTTGCCAAATTATGTGGCTCTCACTCATTCCACGGACTCCCTCCTGTCATTACCTGACCCACTTGGCCCGCTACCCTTCAACAATGACCTTAGACTCACAGTCTCCCTTCTCAACCTCGCGTTTTCCTTCTTCACATATGCTGTCTCTTCGCTCTGATCCTTCAGCTTCGTCACAAGCTCCTCGCGATCCTCACGACCTTTACCACGTATCGCCTTGACAATCTTGCCCAGCTCCGTATTGAATTTCTCGTACAGCAATTCATTTTCAGCCGTCGCCTCCTTGTATAGCTGGTCAATCGCCCGCACCTTCGCCTCGCTCGCCTTTATAGAGGCTTCCATGTCCTCTTGCATGGCCTTGTGCCGCTCGTCAAGCTCCTGAAGTACCTGGGGTATGCGTTCCTCCAGTGCCTTGACAGAAGCGGAAAGCTTGCGCAGGTCTTGCGTGTTGGATCGAGGCATGTGGTTGTTGACACGCGCCATGTCTTCCGAAATGCGTGAAAGCTCGGACTTGAGGTTCGAGTCGACATCCTCCACTGCCTTCTTCTCCGTCTGTAAACGTTCTCTAAGCTTCTGCGGTGATTGCAATTTCAGCTTCTGGGTCGGTGACCTCACGGGGCTACCAGCAGACTTGGAGAACTCGGCAGACATAGGGGTAAAAGCACCGGCCATTGGCAGACGAGACGGCTTGAGTGACGGGATGGTCGACGCCGACATGGTTTTAGCATGCTTGCGTCTTGTTAGGCCAGTCGATGGCGATGCCTGAGGCGTAGAAAATACGTTTTGAATGGGCTCGCCCTTAGCGAGTACCTTCGGCCGTGGCGACCGCAAGCTCTGGGATAAAGGTGTCATTGGAATCTTGCTCGTCTTGCTAGGTGACGGTGGGTTCGCCGTGGCAATCTTGGGTGACGATTTTGGTGATGACTTTGGCGAGGTCTTCGGAATTTTAGATGGCACCGGAATGCGGGGTGACGAATTGAATTTTCCCGACGTCTGCTTCGCAATGTTCAACGGCATCGGAGAAGCAGTCGGGGATATGTCTCTGTCCTTCTCAACGTGCAAAGGCGCCGGAGAGGCCGCCGGTTCCTCGTCTTCCAAAGTGACATTGTCCATCAAGCTCTTGAGATCCGACAGCGAGCTTCGCCGCTTGATTTTGAGACTCGATTTTGGCGGCTCGATAACTTCAATTTCCGGCTCTCCGAGTGCAGGCTCCCCGATTGTCTCCAGCCGATGCGAGCTGGCCGGCCGGTGTTGGCTGGGTGGTCGTGCATTCAATTCATCGAACGCGCCAGCAACACGCGGCCTATCACGCGAGGCTGGTCGTCTGAGCTTGTTAGGCACGGTGGCCGCTCCCACATCAATAGATTTTGATCGGCTGATGGCAGCTCTTGACAGACTCGAGCTTTCTCCTGTTGCTGGATGCCGTCCATGCTTGCTTAAGGTACGCCAGACTGACGGCCGGTCACCATCGGTCTTGCTGTTCTGGCGAAGAAGATTGTCAAATCCCCATTTCTTTCTAAGCGAAGATGTGTTTGATGTGAATGATCCAGATCCAGACTTATGGCTGCGCACCGTGGAGTTCATGGACTCATAGGCGGAGGCTCGTTCGAAGGAGGCGGCGAGGGCAGCCAGCGGATCTTCGAAGATGCGGTCCGCATCTTCGACCAGTCGGTCGAGGAGATTGATGTACACATGCGCGTCGGCATCATCAACTAAGAGCTCTGCGAAGGCGAGGGTCAGGGCACCGCGGTCACTGTCGTTGCCGCATCCGTCTAGTAAGTCTGCGAGCAGTTTGATCAGTGCGGTAAAGGCCCTGCGGTTTTGTGGTGCCATCTCGTTAAATAGGTATCGTACGAAATCGCCGAATTCACCTGGGACTTTTCGGCTTGCTCGTTGCAGCAGTAGGTCAAGGTGCTTGGTCGACATGACGGGTCCCATTTGTTCTTGCCATGCTATGCGCACAAATTTCTCGAAGGCCACAAACATGGTTTCTGAGGATACATCTGCAGATGCCTCTAGATCATATGGACTCTCCATGAGCCTGTTGTACAGGTCGTTGACAGCGAGCTCGTCAACGTTTGATCTGTTCAGCATAAGTCGACCAATGAAGTATCCCTTGCGAGATTGGAGGCACGCGACGTATCCAGTAAAAGTGTGCTCGAGGCGAACCAAGGGATTATCCGGTCGCTCGTCACCCTCCTGGCCGATGGGGAAATTGTCTCGGCTATGGCGACTTCGAATAGACTCAACGAGAGACTCTTTGGAAGCCGCTGCTTGTATGAGTGGAGGGGGACTGAGCAAGCCGCCGCTCTTCTGCTTTGGCGGGCTTTGAGAGGTAATGTCAGGTGAGCTACCGCCGAGAAAACTAGACAGCATCTTAACGGGAGAAGATGAAAGAAAAGACCTTGTCTTTTCTGCTCTAGAGTTGAATGCAAGATTTCTTCCAATTTTGGTGTAGTACGAAACAAGTGCAGGGACGAGACGCGGGTTGGCAACGTTGTTTTGGTTGCTCAGCAGTTGAATGACTATCACGATTGTTAGCAACTAGGCAAAAAATAAAGCAGGAGGTAGACTTACTTCGCCTGGAAAGAGTAGGTATGAAGTCTTCCAAAGCAACATCGTCTGTATACTGCTTGCCATTCAAACCAAGTGTGGACATGCGGATACGTCTCAAGTCGCCACTCCTGACTTCAGTCACTATCTCAACGCCATAGTGTCCGACAGGGTGTCCTTTCGTGCCTCTGTCATTGTCGATCACAATGCGAATGGAAGCAGGCTCCTTACGACCTTCGACCAATTGCTCTGCCGCCTCCGAGAACACAGCTGCGTGTAGTCCCAGGCTGTTTTCAGGCATTCTGGCGGTCCTAAGAGTCCACACGGGTGTTTCCCGTTCTGATTCCGAGAAGCGACCTTCAACGCGCGCTTTGACTACCTCTTCGCTCAGTTTGCTGGCTCGTCCTTCAAAGGCTTCCTGCAAGAAAAGGCACCGAGACGTGATGCCTTTGCCTATGCCCAGGTCACTGGTATATGCTGCTCTCATCTCCTGGGTAGACGTCATCCATATCAAACGACCATCGGCGGATTCGGTAAATCGGACATCTGCAAGATGCTGCCATCCAGTAAATACAAGATCGTAGGAGCCCGGCCCGCCTGCCGCATTGGTCATTGAGGCCAGAAGTCCAGCGGGAGATGGTCTATCAATTTCCCGGACTAGATCCTTGCCAGTTGAGCTTGTGGTTGACTTCTTACTGACCAGCACAACGCAATCGGAGAAGAGGAGAAGTATACCAGAAGCATCCAGGCCTCCCAATGGAGGCGCATCAAGCCTGAAAGGCGGAGTAAGTTCAGCAAAATCAACTGCTAAAATTAAACGGCCCTGCGGTTCCAGGTCGATCGGCCAACACTCAACCATATTTCGTAGGCGGTTCGTGACATGAGGCTTGTCTACCATCGGCTCGTCCATGGAGCATATGTTCGTTATGATATCCCTTGCCTTGAGCATAAGTTGCAGAGCTGGATGTGTGATAGGCAGACATCCGACAATCTGGTCAATTAGCAAGCTGTAACGCGGTAGCCGCTGAACTGGCTCGATGAGAGCTGATCGAATTGTTTGTTCGCCGGTCTGGGCCACCCTTTGGCGGAAGCTGGATTGCTTGTCGAGGAACCCGTTTAGTAGTGTAGGAAAGTTCTGGCTCGCCCGAATGTAGTTCTGATAGCTGTCGGTGAATTTCGGGAACCATTCGAGGAATAGCCTTGCCACAGAAAGCGCACCACTTGGGTCTTTTGATTTTGCAGAAGTGCCCACCCTAGCAACACTCTCTTGAGAGACAACTTGACCAGCATCCTCAGTGTCCGTCAGGGCTTTTCTGAGTTCTTGCATGAATGCAGTGTTGAGCTCCAGGATTTTGTCAGCCGACTTTGGGAATAACTTGTCCACTTCCTCCTCTGTCGGACTAGCACTCTCGCGCGTGCGGTTCCTGGCGCATTTTCGGAAGTCCTCGGCGATATTTTTGACGAGATCCTCCACCTTTGCCACATAACGCTCCTCCGTGTCGACAAGCTCCGCCAGCTTCATCTTGAGGTCTTCCTTCTGGTCCCTCGAAAATGACTTGCCCCTGTTCAGCGAGCTGGGTTTCGAAGGTGCCCTCCTTAGCTTGGACGTGGGCAAGAACACAGGCTCACCCCAGAGCCTCACCAGTGGAGTGTACATTCCATACTGCCTAAGTGTCGGGTCCAGAATGTCGTCCTCGTCGTCAGGCACCTCCTCGAGCTCGTCGTTATTGAGCGGTATGATGGCGCCTGGCGGCAAGACCAGGTCAATGTCCACATTGCTGACATGCTGAGTCTGCAGGGCGCCAGATAGTGCGTTGATGACGTCGGCTGTGTTTTCGGACTTGACCATGAATTTGGCGAGGTCGGCGGCATGCTGCTCGCTGAATAAGGCAGGACCAGAGCCGGGGCGGTTCCCTCGTATGGTGGGGTATTGCTTCTTCAGGTGGTTCTTGACGACGTCTGGTAGCTCGGCAAAGTACTTGAACAGACCGAAGGCGATACCTCGCCATGTCTCGTCTCCTTGTAACTCACGCGGTAGATGACTGACGACTGAGTAGAAGGGCGAGTTCGGTTGAACGGTGAGGCGTGGATATGACTGGTACCCAGCGGGACTGAATACGTGGATCTGTATGCGCGAGCTATTGTGTGTGTAATTTGCTGTGGTGGATGCGCCGTGGAAGACCAGGACCGGCAGATGTCCCAGCAGATGGTCGTTGGCGTGGTAAAGGGTGACGTGCTCGGGCGCGAGGGCCAGTTCCTCAGTAACTCGTACCATGACCGCTCAATGGGTCTCTGGCATGGTTTTCCGGAGGAATCCGCGTGGAGGGACAGATAGAGATCAACTTGGTGTCAAAAATGGCGATGTCGAATTGGATGAGTCGATCGAGAGCCGGGCGCGAAGGCGAAACTGCAGGGCGAAAACAGAGGCTGGCCAGTTGAGGGAAAACCGCGACTTAAAGATGAAGAGAAGAAAAAAAAAACACAAATAAAAAAAGAGACGAGCGTCGTCCAATGGCGCGGGTTCCTGTGCAGCGGGAACCTGCAGTAGCAACTGTGAGATGCAAGGCCGCTTGTGTGGCCGATGCGCAGCGAAGTGACTTTCGACAAATAGATATGAGGGAGTGCTTTGACAGGTCAAGTCAAGCTGCAGCCTGCCGACCTGTGAGAATTCCCCGAGAACAGGTAAGTGGATGATGGAAGCGAGAGATGGTAGAGAACCTCGTGTGCACCGTCGAGGAAATGCAATGAGAATGTATTGCCGATGGACGTGTTGCTATGCCTTGCCAAAAGAGGGGACAGACTCGCAGTAAACAAGCCAAACAATGTACAAGAAGCAGAAAATGTCCGAACAAGCTGAGACCGGTGCAGAGTGAGGACTGGATGGATGCTGTGCTTGAGTAGACAGGACACGATCAGGGACACGATCAGGATCAGGACCAGGACCAGGACCAGACCACACCAGCAGTGACGGATGCGATCAGATTGAAGCGATTGCTTGCAATCAATCAAAGGTTGTGTGTGGTGGTGGTGGTGGTGGAGGAGGAGTCGAGCGTGTCAGATTTCGGATCTCATCGGGGGTGGATCCAGACGGGAAACCTGGTTACAGAACCTTGAGTCCAAGCTTGAATAACAAAAGTCAAGCGAGTGAGACTGACTGTGAGAGGTCCTCGTCCTCGTCCTCGTCCTCATGCAAAAGAAGGCGGTGTGGTCGTCAAGTAAACAATTCACCCCACCATGGTTACCTCGCATTGGAGAGCCAAGCGCGGATCCCTGTCGCGGTGGCTGGGGCTTAAATAACTTTGGGTCAGCCCTGGCAAAACTGCAGCTCTGTTTCGGCCCCCTCCGAATCGGACCCGAAGTTGTAACCCTAGCTACCTACCTAGCTAGGTACCTCCCTAGGTGGGATACTGTTCCTAGGTACGCGGACATCGTCAACATCAACATTAAATCTACGGGGACCTCTACCTTCACTTCTCTTCATTTTTCCACACGCCCCGCCCTGCACATTCGAAGACTGCCAAAATGGATTCCTCACAACCTACCGTCGGCACACCTCTCAACCACGCCCCAACAGCAATTACATACAAGCTCCTTGAGCTGCCGCCTGAACTGCTCGCCCTCCTCGAGTCCGACAACCCGCCCGCGCTTCGTCTCGAGTCGACTCCTACAGCAGGCCTCGTGCGGACGCCCGACAACAAGACCTGGTCACTCCGTCAAAAAAACACGTCAAACGCGTTAATTATCTTACAAGCGACGCGAAACCAGACTTTAGACGCGGTTGCGACCGTTCACGACATGGTCGAGCTGATGCCCGAGGCCGAGGGCGCCGCCGCGCCGACTATTGCCGTGAGGGGCAAGTGGCATGAGAAATTTGGAAGGACGAGATGAAAGGAAGGCTTCGTGGGAATGTGGTTTCTATAACGATGGGCCACCAAATTTTCGGCGAGGCCTTGCTTTGATGGCTCTGATCTTGAAGCGGGACCAACGCTCTACCACGCTTTCGCGCCTGCGTCATCTTCTTCATCGAGAGGCACAAGTCTGGGGAATTGTGCGCGATCGACGAGAACGTGCCACTTCACTACCAAATCGAGCAGTCCAAGATGCTATCCTCAGGACGCCGCCTACGCTTCACAAGTTCGAGTAATTCTTCTTCCTTGTCGGGCCATGGGCATAGGAACCCACATTGCTACAGCGGGAGCATACATGCTGTCGCAGCCAACACGCTGTGCAAGCCTTGTCTTTGAAACTTGAGATCGAGGCGCACTATGCATGTCGAGACGGGCTGATAATATACGGCTCACGGCGGAAAGTCATGTAGGCTGTTCCTCGCCAGTCTCTAAGGTGCGAAAAGTGCCGACGTGACAGCTGGGAGTATATCGGCGCTGGACGGTGCGTTCAAGAAATTCGAGCGCCAAAGGCCAGTCACTTGCGTAGGTACGCTTTCTGGGAAAGCCTGGATGCGCATGCGCACGAGCCTAGATCTTAAGCCATGATCGGCCTGTCGTTGAAGCACTAGGTCATAGAAGAAGAGACTGTCAAAACAGGGGTGTGAATCGTAATGACACAGCACCACAAAGCTCTAAATACGCACTTCACGCGAAAAGCAACCCTGATATAACATGCACGACAACGTCTGGTTTCGTAGACTTGACGCCAATCCCTATTAATTCTTCCCCCTCGTATCAAAGGCCCCCAGACTGAGAATTCGACAGACCAAGATCGGTATGCTATGCAAATCTGAAGAAACAATGCCGTCCAATTCATGAAACCTACCCATAACTCATTGCAAATGCCCTGTCTTCACATCCGACTGCTCCTTGGCCCATTTGTGATAGAACCCAACGTAGTAAAAATGAAAGCTAAGAAAATACATGGCTGCAAGGTTCTCATGAGCGAATCTCCTGATGCCAACCAGGTTCTATCCATGTCTGGCTTGTGCTTTTGCAAGTTGAAGAGACATTAGGATAGGTTGGTCAGTGGGAGAAGAGTGGGAGCTGCTCATCTAAGGTCTTGGGGTGCGTGCCAGGAACGCACCCAAAGGCACCACTCAACCAGGCCAGAATGCTACAATGCCCAAGGGGTAAAGTAGCAGTCGTCAACATCCGACCTAGCCATAAGTCTCCTTTTGTAATCGCACTGAACACCCACGCCTACCCAATGAGAACTCGATCCAATTTACACGTTAGGACAAAATGGATCCAGTCCTTCCCGGTCGATAGGCCAATGGCGTTCCAAGTCCAGGATGTTCGGCCACAAATGGCCATCTTCAACGGCCGAGTGCTTGCAAGCAGCTTCACCTTTGCCATCATCAATGGTGAGGTCGACCAGATCAGGCCTCACCGGGGAAGATAGAATAATGGGGTCGTCTCGGTACCCTCGGCCCTGTTCCGGAGGTGGAGATGGCGGATCTGGCGAATTGCGTGCGCCTAGACGATCAGCCACGGCAAGTTCCGCCTCATGTGGTCGGCGAGGCCCAGCGAGAGGGGCCTGTTCTTGAAATGGAGCAAGGGGGAATACAAAATTAAAATCGCCAAAATTCTGCCCACGCAGAAATAGGTCATTCATCAAGTTCTTTGGTCGGCCCTTTGGCGCCGTCCTTACAGGTCTGTGAGTGTTCTGATCAGCAACGTCCTGAGGACGCTGAACGTCGAGATAGTTCTGAGGTGGCATACCCCGCCGGATGGCAGGACCGAAAGTCTGGTCCATGGCATGGTCCAGAATACCGTCTCCGAAAGGCATAAAATGCATCATATGCCCCATGCCATAATTGACATGAGGCTGAGGAAGGGGAGCTAGGCCAGGGACCTGGGCTGGTACTTGCACTTGACCTGCTTGCGCACCCCGTCGCCAAATAAGAGCCGGGTCTATGGCTGCTTCTTGATGTGCAACGTGGGCAGGGCCAGGCAGGCGAGCAACGGGGTCTTGAACGGCAGCGACCAGACCATGAGCTGGCTGAGGAGGTTGGATGCCAGGTGCAGGAAATGGATAGCGAGGGGCAGGAGGCGCCTCCCCTATGGCTACAGCATGTGGGTCACCCCTCGCGAGCGCGTGAAGTCGATCGCGGCGCCTAGCCAAATGCCCCTGGAATTGATCGGCTTGCATCCGAAGAAGTCCGGCCCTATTTTCACGGTGTCTGCCAATGACTAGATATGTGTCAGCAAGACCAGTGCCTACAATAATTATACCCATACTACACCGAGTGCTTGCGCTCCAAGATAGCCTGACTCACGTTCCTTTTTGCGGGCTTCATCCTGCTTGACCTTCTCGGACTCCTTAAACTCTAGCAGCTCAGGATTGACATCCTTATGCTCATCTTGGACCTTCTTACGGGCCTCCTCCTCTGCAGCCTTGACCTCTGCTTGATGTCGAGCTTCAACTCCTCCCTCTTTGTCGAAGAGGTCACAATTACCCGCCCTGCCTCCGCGCCTGGTATCGTTGAAATGTGAGTAGTCGCAGGACTTGGAGCAAACGTAGCACTGTATATTGCCGCATTTCGTGCAGGTCATCTAAGATTAAATGGGTCAGTCTCACGTACGCGTGTGATCCCCTACTGTGATGGTCGATCCTACCTTGTTGCAGCCATGTTCCTTTATGAAGGGCGTAGCGCACTTGTTACATTTCCGTATCAAGGCTTCAGACATAGCTTCTTCTATTCCATGGCGTGCAGAATGGCCCTGTTCGAGTGCTGCCTCCTCGCAAGTTTTGGGAATGTGCGTTTCTTTCCGGCAAGACCGACAGCTCACGATTCCGCAATCATTGTGGAGGCAACGAAATTCTCTGTCGACCTCGAGGTCGGGATATTCCTGTTGAGGCTCGGTTTTAGTCGCCAACGAAGTTTCAAGGCGCATTATAGCCCAGACGAAACAACTCACTGCTGCAAAAGGACAGAATGGGCAGGTCTCAATGTTGTCAATCCCCGACGCCCGTATACTGGCATCCATCTCGATTTGTTCCAAAACTGTTCGCGATTTGGCGTCGAGAAAGATTTCGCGCTGGCTACGCGCAAAACCACCGGTACAACCATCTGTAGACATGCAATTCAAATCGTACTTGGCCATGCCGATTTGTGTTTCAGCCATAGTCCGCGCACAATCCCGACAGAAGAACTGACAAACAAGATGGTCAATGAGCGGGCCTTTCCAATGAAATGCAATACCTTGGGAATCATTTTACTTACGTGAACTTCCTCGCCGTCGCAATGGACCATCCTGTTGATGGCATACTCGACGAAACAGCACCCGCAATCGGCGATAGTGCCGTCTGCCCTCGCTATCTCGAAGTTCTCCAGCTCTTGTTGTTCCTTCCGCCTCGTCTCGTCAGCCTCGCTGGCCTTGATCTGTTCGGCGATGCGGGCGGCGCGCACTTCTTCCAGTGCTTCCCGTTCGCCCTCGTCTCGGCAAGCTTGAATGCGCTCTTCCAGGACGCCTGCCAAAAATGGAGGACTCTTAGGCACCCTTCCCTTCTTCTTCTTGAAAAGTGGGTTTGCCTCGTCTCCTTCGGCAATGGCCTTGCTCAAGAGGAGATACGTAGGGTAGAGGATGCCTCCGTTCAACGCCATGAAAGACTTGAGATTCTCCACGTACATTTGCGGGAAGAACTGTTGCAGGATGGAGTGACTAAGAAGGGTCAGCATACAACAAAAGAAGTGGCGGACATACACACAATCATTAATGACGTTATGTAAGGAAGACTGACCTCGCCCTGGTGTAGGAGGATTTTGCGTCTCTGGGCTGCGATCTTCGTCCGACATTATCCCACTTTTTGGCTGCATTTTCGGGCGAATCTGCGTCTTCCTCGTCATGTCTTTTCCTCTTTAGGCTGATCTTTTGCATTTTCGGGTACGGTCTGCCGTCCTCCATATCGTTCACGACCTGGCTTATGACCTCTCCTGGGTTCCAGCGACCTTGCTCACAAACGAGTCTCAAATGGTCAGGATCCATGTCGCGGAAGAGTTCGAGAACATTGATTCGGCATTGAGACTTGGCCTCGTCCGAGATATGGGCTAGGCTGGCCATGAGTGCCTCTCTCTCCTGAATGGTCTCTTCCATCCCGTCCATGTTGGATCCTGGGGTCTGACTGATGTTGAAGGGCTGGTGCTGTTGTTCCTCTAGCTGTTGTTGTGGATGCTGGTTTGCAGTTGGGCAGACATGCGCTAGTTGAAGTTGTGCGAGTTTGAAGTCGACTTTGAGGTCTGGGCCACCTTTGTTGAGCGAAAGTCCCGCGAGGTGGGTTAGCCAGTCCGAGTCGACGCCTAGAGGTGCTCCAGGCAGCGGTTCCTGTCTTGCTTCAACGCTGTTTCGGGGCTTGCGGTCACTAAACACGAGACGGAACCCTCGACTTTGCGATCGGTCCTCCCTCAGCGCCTCAAGGGCCCGACTGTACCTTCCACGATTCGGCTGCATAGTTGGTCAACGAGAGCGGTTGGAGTGCAGCGTGAGGGATACGAGGGAGACACGACAATGAACACAAGATCGACATGGAATGAAGTAGGAAGATAGGTAAGATAGTGATGACGGTTGAAGTGCATCAACCAAAAGTGCTAGTGCTAGTGCATGTACGTGATCATGAAGTAATTACAGCCTGGAAGAGGATAGTCGTCAAACGAGCTGAGGAGGAAGAGTCTGGGGGCTTGTTTCCACAGCCACTGTGGGAGGATACAACGAATCGGCCTTGCCCGTCGAAGTTCCTATCTCCCTCAGAAGACAAATTCAAAGAGAGAGAAAAAAGCAGAGACCAAGGCTTTTATAGTCCTTCTCCTTGGTGGCATCTGGTGGACGAAGCGCTTTTCAATCGACCGATACAGGCTACCCGACACTTCAGACACGCCACCAACAACAACGGCTGGTGGGGAAATACATCAAGAGGAGAGAAGGCTGGGAAGTAGTGAAGAAAAGCAAGGGGCCTTGAAGCGTGGAAGAAGAATTTGATTCATACAAAGGTTTAGGAAGGGAAGCTGGCTTACCTGAGCCTTGAAAGTGCTAGTCAAATGACAGGAAGAGGAGATGTATGGTGTTGACAGCTGAGGTCATACGAACGAGGCATACTGTCTCTTATTCCACTTGCGCGGGCGATTCAGCTCGACCGCCTGCAGCTCTTTCCTACCTGAACCAGCTTCAACCTTGACATCGACAATGGCATTTGGCACTGACAGGACCGTACCAAACCAACCAGAGTCTAGAGGCAAGCCTGTCTTGTCTCCAAAGCACAATTTTGGGATCTTCTCACGTTGTTCCGGCCGGCACGCTCGTCCAAGCGAATTGTCAGCCTTGTCTACGTACCTAGGTAGCTGTGCTGTTTCTAGTCTCTTTAGCTGGTGGCTGCGGGGGGGAGTAAAGAACGGGTGGGTGCTCTCAAGCGCTTCATTAAAAACCAACAAATGTAGCGAGTTGCATTCAGAATGGCTTGTTTTCCGCCTGTCCGTGTCACGTTGCTCCTGTTCAGGCCTGTTAAGGATGCTTTCCAGGATACTGTGCCAGAAACTCGTATTGTAGGCAATCTAAAGGGGGGTGAGGAGAGAAAAGCAAACGGCGGTTGTTGGCGGCTCAGCTTGCAGACCAACGGGCCCCGACGGCGTCTCCCGAGCCTCCAAAAGCTGGAAGCCGGACCCTCGATAGAGAGACCAAAAGTGCTTGCGTTTGGGTTGGGACAGATTCGCGCACGTCAATCGTGGTTCCACACAAATGCTCCGATCGCATCCTTGCTCACATTCCACATGGTCCGTGCCATCCATACAGCCTTTCTTTCACAAGCCAATTCGCATGAGCAGTGCCCACTGCGCGGGACAAAGTCCCTGGTTGACATGGGGTAATCTCAGGTTTCGGACCGGTCCATAAGCAATAAGGCTGAAATGCAGTTGATGCAAAGGGCTAGAATCCAAATTTTGGTAACCAGGAATATTGCGATAAGTGCCTTTTGGTGCAGATGAATAGGCCCACGCAACAAGCTAGAACCAAGTAAAGTTAGGTAGGTAGGTACAGAGTCGGTTGAGTTGCTCGTCTCGGGCATGCAACTACATCCAGAATAGTACGGGTAGCATTGAAACCTTCGAGAAGGTGATGTGGAATAGTCTAATTGACAATTCAGTCACAAGTAAGGCTACATTATCCCACATTATTCATCGTAATCGTCGTCACCCACGTCATCCTCTTCCTCATCCTCATCCTCCTCGCTGTCGCTGTCGCTGTCCTCTTGAGGTGACGGGGGCACAGGTCTCTTCCTCCGCCTAGAAGAGCCCTTTCCAGCATCAGGGATCGTTTGCTCAGTGCGTGTGTCTAAGACTGGAGGCGGCAAGTCTGATGTGTTAGGATGCCCGTCCTCGACTACAAGACCATCATCGCCGTCCGAGCCATCCTCCTCTTCAAAAGTTGCCGCGAAGAAACTCGACTTGCGCATGGCGCTGTGATCGTCCTCCCCGTGATCGTGGTCTTGATCTTCATCCTCGTAACCCTCTGGCAAGAAACCACCGGCCATATCCTCATCGTTCACCGGCTCGTCCACAGGTATGTCTGGCTGATCTCGGCTATGCCCAAAAACGTTATACGACTCGTCTTCCTTGGCGTCACCATACTCCTTCCGTATCCTCTCCCTGATGCGCATGCCCATGAGGAGTCTTCTCCACATGGCAAGCACAGCCTTTCTACGCTTTTCATCCTCTTTGCGCTTTTTCTCAGCCTCGTCCTTGGCGAGCTCCTCCATGACTTTGTCAAAATGCTCCTGCGCGATCACCACGCCTTGTATAACAGGAACAGCCATGCGGTGGCCAAATTCAAAGTCAACCACGGCTTCAGCATAATCAATCTCCAGCCGTTTGCATACGCGCGTCGCGCCTCGGTACGGTACATGGGCTGCGCCTTCTGGCAGCATGTGCTCTACGAAGAGGTCTATGTTGCCGTACTGGTTCTTTGGAATCATACCGTCTTTTATAGGAGGCGGAATAATCCAGTCTGTCTGGTCAATGCTGTAAAGTCCTTGCAGCACCTTTCGTCCAGCTAACGCCTCTGCTTCGGCAAGCTCACGTCTTCTGTTGGTCGTGGCAGCTCGGTAAGGAGCATGCTTGCGCGGCTGAACTCCTGGCTTTGGCGCTCGACCTTGCTTGTGCCATGTCTCCTCGCTCTTGACTTGAACAACATCCTTGCGAAGATAGACAGGCTCTTCTTCGGGATCGCCCTTCTTGCCTTTGGTCTTGTTCTTGAAAACCTTCACAGGTTCCGCGTCGGGCAATAGTGCCTCTTCGCGCTTCAGATGACGAGCTAGTACAAACTCCTTAGACTGTTTGTAGTACTGCAGAGTCTCTTCGCCTTCTTTCACTTCCTTTTTCTGAGGTTGTACAGGTTTGAGGTCTGTAGATTCCTCATCATAATCAATGTCTG
Source organism: Gnomoniopsis smithogilvyi (assembly GCA_027946515.1). Taxonomy (NCBI): domain Eukaryota; kingdom Fungi; phylum Ascomycota; class Sordariomycetes; order Diaporthales; family Gnomoniaceae; genus Gnomoniopsis; species Gnomoniopsis smithogilvyi. The sequence goes on along the minus strand of JAPEVB010000004.1, from coordinate 4,761,515 downwards.
TCAGAGGATACTTCTCTCCGCCTCTGGTGTAGCCTCGCATGACCGATTTGAACCAATCAAAGTGGTCGTAACGCTTGACTTTGCCGTGTTTGTTATAGACTGGTATCTTCTCGAGAGGCATCCTCATGCCCTTGGCCCTTCCTGGAAAGAGCTGCCCTTTGAGATATCTAACGGTGACATCCTTGGCCGATCCGTCATCTGAAAATCCAACAACGTAGGCCATAACTTGCTTGGCTTTATCAGCCTTGGCCCCACGCGGCTCCAAAGATTCGATGAGCTCTCGATTTGTTCCAACGACGTTCTTCACTATGGAATCAACGGGAACATATTTGTGCGTGGCAGGTGAAAGGACCTCCGACCAGTAGTGAGGATACTCCAAGTCCTTATCAAACTTGACCGAGGTGCTGTTCTGTGACGTTTTGAGTGGTGGTATCTCGACGATTGAAGCATCATCGCTGTCGGAGAGCTCAAGATCATCGTCTTCCGACTCATCGGGTCCCTCTCTTAGGTTTCTTCGGCCCTTTTGTCGAAGCGATCGGGATGATTGCCTTGACTGTTTTTTGGCGCCGGCCGTCTTCTGTGTGATTTTGGCAGGTTTTGTGGAGCCCCTCTTCGCTGTTTTGACAGTACCGTTAGATTTGTTTGGCGTTGTCACGGAATCAACTTCATCCTGCTTCTCCAGGTCCGCATCCTCAAACTTTGTGAAGCCAAATCCAACTGGCTGCAAATTTGCGACCATGCGAGCTTCCAAGCCAATGGCTCGAAGAAGTGCTGTAAAGAGCTGCGCACCAACATCACGACTTCCAACACATTCTTGTGCTCGCAAACGGAACCATTCCAAGCTGGATATGCGCTCTCCGTATCGTCCAGGATTCGTACCACCTTGTTTGTAACCCTTGATCAGATTTGTGCAGCGTCGGGTATCCATGTATCCAATCTTTCGAGTACCAGGCGCCGTGATTCGAAATCTTTTCCGCCACCATGCCGACAGCGCTCTCAAAAGTCGAAATAGAGGATCACCAAAGCTCAGGTCGACAGCACCCTTCTCCAGTCTTTCGGCAGCACCCCAATCTCGACCAGCCCCCTTCCCCTTGACATTGGTCTTGCCCTTGTTCCCTTTCGCAGATTTCTTGGTTTTGTCCTTGGCCGCTTCAAGACCACTGTTCCGTCGAAATCGCTCAATCTCGTCCCACATTCCCGGGGGCAGGTGCGAGAGCATGATGCCTTGGACGACCGGTTCGCACAGCCATCCATTTCGAACAGCATTATGCCACATAAGGTACTGAACATGCATGCAATGAGTGACGGAGCGAATGTGACGCTCATTTTTGGAAGGGCCTCTCTTGCCGCCAAAGTCTGTGTAGGAAGCCGTGGGGATATGTGACAGCGTCAATTCCAGTTGTTCGCCCATTTGTTGAGGTGCTAGAGTCGTTGGATGAGTGACATCTTCAAATTCCATGTCCTCGTCCTCATCTTCGTCGGCGACATCCTTTTCGAACCACTGAGTCTTGCCGGCTGGCACATCCTCAAAATCAGCATCGGAAAGAGATGTCAAAGAGCTGCTGTCGTCGTCACTCTCGAGCAATTGCTGACGTGCCTTGGCTTTAGCCTTGGGTGAGACTGTCGCATCGAGATCGTCATATAAAGTAGCCTTTCTAGGTGGTGCGGTGACTGCGGCTGCTTTGCCTTTCTTCTTCGGGCCGTGCTGATCTTTGTCTCTGTCCTGAGAGTCCTCCCGCAGCCTTTTGCGGGGGACGTGTGGTGGCATGTTGACCGAACCGTTCGATCATGCAGATTGCGTGATTATGTACTTGTGATCATGGCCGAACATACATAGTAGACAAGCATCCTGTGTTGGGACGGGGTGAAGTTGTCGAGTTGGCCCTGTCGATCAAAGGGGACGTCATCGATTTACGGGAAGTTTATCAGAAGTAGTCTCCAACGCGTTCGGCGCGTTGCCACGTGAGACCAGACCACATCAACAAAGAGGCGATTAAAGTCTCTTGGCTAAGATCTCGTACCTTTATACTCCCAATTGAAAAATCACGTCTTAAACATGGCCCATGTGTGCGTAATTCGGAGTATGCTTGGAGCATAACCTATCTCCCATTACGCCTCTGTTCCAGGGTCCTTCAACTATTCCAGTGCGTTTAACGTAGATCGGCTACAGATTATTCCATCTCGGCTTGCTTCAGTACGGCCACGCTGACCACCTGCATACCTAGCGCCCCCCAACAAGTGATCTAGTCAAAGAAGATCCAGTTGGGAATTACTAAGTTTGAAGAACATCATAATTCGATATTTGCACTCGTGGGTTGTTGTACCGCTCCGACGTAGGGTCGATCTACCGATTTGAGTCAGTCGGGACCTCAGCCCTGTAGCTTGGACAGGGGCATCCTTGGCATTCGCTGTCGAAGCTACCAGGGGTATCTTACGTGTTGTGTCAGCAGCCTTGCCTCTCCTTCACTGCCGGCCTCATGCTTCGGCCTCGGCCAAGGGCTTCGCCTTTGACCACATTTCTAATCTGAGAGACTTACGTGCGCTTGTCTGCCTCACGGACGCCGACCCCATTCATCCCACCAATCCACATAAATACCTTCAGTCGACCACCGCCGGCCCCCCTCCTTTCGATCATGGCGTCCGATCCACCCACCCCCGACGACACATCCTACGTCAAAATGGCAACGACTGCCGATCGCTCGCAATATGCTGACGCCACGCTCGTCGGAAAGCACTGCGAAGCGTCCTACTGCAACCAACTCGACTTCCTCCCTTTCAAATGTCTCTCGTGCGAGCACACCTTCTGCCTCGACCACCGCACCGAAGACGCCCACAAATGCAGCAACGCCGGCGCCTGGGCCGAGCGCAAGCGGCTCGCCAATCAGGCAAAATACAGCATCGGTGGTGACAAGACGATGCGCGACCTTGTTTCGCAAAAAGACTGCGCCTCGCCTAGCTGCAAGACGACAATAGGGACAAGTCTCGTACCAGGCGTACATTGCTCGCGATGTAACCGGGACTATTGCCTGAAACACCGACTGGAAGAGGATCACGAATGCGACAAATTGACCCCAATAGGCGCGCGGCCGGGCGTCAACGCCAAAGCGCAGGCCAGCAAGGCATTTGGGAACTTCAAGGCCTGGATCAGCGAGCGGAAAGAGGCAGCAGGGCGCGCGCTTCCCAAGGCGAAACCGACGTCTGCATCGCAGCGAATTGTGGCTGTGAATGACTTGAAGAAGACGGCGAAGGGCGATGAGAAGCTGGCCGCAGAGAAGCGCGTGTATCTATATGTGGAAGCTGAGGCTGCCACGACCACGGCGAAACTTCCCAAGGGCAAGTTCTACTATTCCAAGGATTGGGTGATCGGCAGGGTATTGGACGCCGCAGCAAAGAGTCTTCAGATTGAGAATATCAACAACCAGTCAAACAAGGAACAAGACAAGTTGCGGGTCTTCCATGTAGAGGGAGGACGGGTATTAGAGTTCAGCGAGAAAGTGGGAACTGCTCTCACATCGGGCAACACCATTGTGCTCCTCAGAGGCATTGGGCCCTCGACTCCTGACCTGATCGAGGCTTGAGACAGAGTTCGGGCTGGTGACGAGTGACGAGTTTGCATTAGCATTGGACTTTTTAGGCGTTGGTGGCAAGGATAGGGGCATCATTTGAGATACCACAGCAGTCATACCAGCGGTGATTTTGAAAAAAAAAAAAAAAAAAAATTCAATAAATTTCCGTAAGACAGCTATCTATAAACTTGAGCTATTCCGTAATGGAGGGGTCAATCACGAATTCTTCCTAGAAGACGGCCAACCGTGCAGTGATCATCTGTAGAATGACTTCCTATAAAATGATTTTCGCGGGACTTTTACCATGTGGGACAGTGAATTCTATCACAGTCATTCGTGGGATAGTAGTTGGTGGGAGGCATGGCTGATCAGCTATGCCTGGGGCATAAGCTTCTAGGGACTGTGAGATCACCACTCGCGGGGCAATTAGATGATTGCTTAGATCAGCGAGAGAATGGGTGTTGACGAGTCTGAATATAGCTATTGTAGAGCCATGTAGCAGGAAGCTGTCACACAAAGCAGCCTGAAACGACCTTCTAGAATTCCATGATTGCAATATCGTTTGGAACTTACCTCTTTTGGGATGTGGTAAACCAGCTCGAGTGTCATGTTACTAATTCTGGTGTCTCTGACCATAGCCATATTAAGGTGCAACGTATATGTGCTCTGTCTGCATATCGAACAACAAAAAAGCAAAGTCCGAATGGTGTGAGGTGCGATGTCCTGTACGCCCAGGTCCGTCAACATGAACAGACTGCCTCTTGTCTACTAGGAGATCGTTCTAGATATCAGACCGTCAATAGATCAACAACAAGCGGTTGCCTCTGATTGGCACCACTCTTTCCTTATAGCTCCTTCTCTTTGGGTTTCTTGATCAACGCCTTTTCTCTGCCCGTTGTAGGCGCGTCGCCCACATACTCCTTGCCGCCAAACGTCTCGAACCCTTTGTGGAATATCCACTCCGTCGCACTCTCCACAGGTTGATCGAACAGGGTCGGCAGAAAGGGCACAACAGCCAACCCCAGGCCGATCGGGCCCCAGGTCCGTATTGTCTTGTTCTTTACTCCTTTCAGCGCCTGTCCGCTATATCTCACTACAGAGTGAATCGTAAATGCAGGTAATCCCATACTAGCGATGCTCTGGAAGACGGCTCTTTGCGCCATCACCGTGCGCCAGTCTTCAAGGGGCGAGATCGTTCCCGGCGCTGCGAGAACATCCTTGCCTGGCTTCACAGCATCGTGTACTGCATCTGGAAGTCCGGTCATCTGTTGCTGCCTCGGAGTAAGCTGCAGCCCTGGATTGAGAATCCGCTGGTTGTGCCAGTAGGCCTTGTAGCCCTCGATTGAGACGTCGCCAAGAATGTAGGCCCAGGATATGCCGTATGCGCCCCGGACGAGCCATGGGTGAGCTACTGGTCGGAATGACTCCCCGATATCTGAGGTGTAGGCAACATAACGGTGAGCAGCTAGGAGAATGGTGCGGGCACGGGCGGCGTAACCGGCGAAACGCACGTTGGATTCGGTTGACTCGGGAGCACTGGAAGCCAGGAGGTTAGAAATGTTATCACCAAAGTTATCCTCGGCGCCTAGCCGTCAAAGAGACAAGCATAGCACTATGTTTCAGAGAGAGTTATGTCATGGCACCTGCCCCTCAAGGCATTGGCGCGAATGCAAAACCCATTGCATCAGGAAAGACTCCTCGATCGTGGCGTCACGGAACGGAACATACTATCCGTCATAAAGCTCATCGAAGTAATTTTCGTCCTTTTCCTGTCTGTCTACTATCTTCTGCAGCGCAGGTGAAAGCTTTTGGCGTTCCGGCAGCTTGTTGGGATCGAAAGCTGGTGCAGTGGCGCCATTCTTAGTGTTGTGTCTGTCGTACCTCGGATCTGTTGAAGCCTCTGCGCCTGTTGCTACTGTCTGCTTGCCTGTTGACTCTGGTGAGGTCTTCGAGTCTTTGTCGTCTGAACCCTTTCCCCACCACATTTTGATCGATTTTCGATAGGTCGAGGTCTTGGGGATGTATACAATTTGAGTTGTGCAATCGATTCTGAAAGTTTGGTGAAGACGGTTGCTTGAGAAGAGTCTCAATTCTGTCGCAAAATGACGTACTGCTTACCATAGTTACCCCGGACAGCTCGGGCAGATCTCAGTGCTGCTCCACCACGCGGCAGGGTTCGTCTACTTGGAGCACATTGGTACTGGCCACCGGCGCGGCTCCACCCGAGGCGTTCAGGGTTGGCCTGAGGCACTTGCAAATTCGGAGCTTGTCAATTCAACGTCCTGCGTCGTTTTAGACCCTCATACAATCAAGACACCCCTCGTCCATATCAACCTCCACAGTCCGACTTCTTCCAAGCCGGTCCCCCATCAATTCGTCAAGATGGTTCAATACTACACCGTGTTCGGCGCCAAGGTCGGCTCCCACTACGTAAGTGCTTGTGCCCCGAACCACCACCAAAAGCCCGCGATCGCATCGACGAGCATGCGATTTGCCGCCCAATTGGGTATGGTTAAACTGATATTGGGCCATTTCTAGCTCGCGATGGGTGTCCTGGGCGCTCTATTCGGAGGTTCCGCTCTCGCTCTGCGTGGCGGTGGCAACAAGCCTGCTCAGGCTCCCCCAATCAACGCATCAAGCTCCGACGAGGCCGACTTTATCAAGTACTTTCCACACGAATCAACTTATCGATGCGATAGTCGCTGACAATATTACAGAAAGTTCATGGAGGAAGCAGAGGCAGAAGAGAAGTCGAAGGCGAAACATTGAATGGTGTCAGACACGCAATGATGGACACGGAGACTCGGTTCCCGGCATTACATCCACAACATTAGACAGGACGAATACCAGGCAATTGAACACAGATCAGCTGCGTCAACAACAATTGACGCTAGAAGGAAAACATACCAAGCACATTCACATGCACTAAAAAGACCACCGACGTGGGATGATCAGGAACAACAAGTTCGATCAGAATGAGAAGCTGATCCCGGAATGAAGCATCTCGACTGCAAGCGTTCCTAGGCACTCGAGTCTTTATCAAGACACAGTCTTCCATTTGCCCTGCTCGAATTCCCAAGATGTTCCTGCCGCAATGGCTCCCTTTTCAGCCTCCAGCAGCTGCACGAACGCCTCGGTGCTGTCTAACGGGTCTTTGGTTCCTCTGACGTTTTTCAAACTTGTTTTCGTGAAGCCCGGACTGACCTGTCCATTCAGTATTAAAACCTTTCGCCCTCTGGTCTATGGGCAACCTCTGAGATTTGCATCGACAGCAACAGCATATTCAGACCTGCGGCCGCGACATCGGCGGAGCAAACTAAGCTCGGGTCAGCTTAGGCACTTCACTTCTCCAACGTGATTCTACTTGCCGTCCTGTCCATGCTTCCTCTGGCACTTGAAGTTTAATGACTCGCGGAAAGTCACTCCTTCGCAGCAATTCCGAGAATGCTTGAGGCACGATTGCGTCTGGTGTGACAACAATATTGCATACTACATTCTGATTCCCTCTGATATTTGCCAGACTCTCAAATCTGGGCCAGCTGACCCCCTCGGCGTTGTTGATGCGTCCTGGACCACCGCTGATCAGCTCTCGTCCATCCAGAGGATGCCATAATATCGTGTGTGCCATCAAATTTTCTATACTTCTCCCAGATGAAATTTACGGCACTTGGGACACTGTTGCCTAGTTCTACGTCGATTTGAACGGTATTGAAAATTCGCCCTCGATTTGAGCTGGCGGAGTCCCTCGAACGCTTGTAGTTCCGCCTCAACGGAGCGGCAACCGATGGCCAACGTTGCTGGAAAAAACTCCGATGGCTGCGGACTGAATTATTGCAAACAATGCCTCTATAGGGTCCGTGACTAAGATAATTGCCACGGTACCGAGACAACACTGTAACGTGAAGATGGTTGTTGAGAATTAAGAACGAGCAATAAATCCGAATCTTGGAAATTCGTGCGTTCGGATGTAATTACAAAATTCCACAATGCTAAAAAAGTGCTCAATCTATCAAACGACCCCATTCTCGCGCGTCTGCCTGATATGTGTGCTCATGGAAGTGTCCTACTTTGCTATGAAATTCTGGTCATCCTGCAGCGTCGCCTCCGGTACCTCCGATGTCCTCAGGTTGTTTCCCCCAACCACCTCAACTATCTCCGGTGCCAACAACAACAACAAGGTTCTCCCGTCCTTCGAGAGTGAGACGACCGGACTTGACTACAAAGTGTTGCAAGGTGCGACTATCACGCTTTTAGCCGATCAAAGGTTTACGAATTTGAATCAGGCTTTGGAATGGATGTGTGAGGTGTGAGGCTGCTGGGTGTAGGCATACTTTGGATGCGCTAAGCTGTTTTACCCTTGTACAAATAGAAGCGCTTGTACGATGTCGTCCACCAGAGTCTCCGATATTCAGGTGAAGCACACGCCAGTACAGGTGAGTCAACTCCCAATGAATACATGTATATTATAGAAATTCACCTGACCTGCTTAAAAGCTGGTGAGATACAGGCCCACCGGCCGAATCACAACACCAGTCAACGATGGGTGCGTTGAGCCAAAAGCTTATCAAATAGACCTTTGCTGAAACATTCACAGAGTAATTACACCCGCCGAAGAAGGACAGCCTGTCATTTCTCTCTATCAATCCACATCAGGCACGAAGTTCAGCGCGTGCTGTCGCCATTCCCTTCTCCTCTCCTCTGCAGATACATCCCGGAACCCCTTTTTCCACCAAGGCTGCGTATTTGTGCCCCAACATGACGAATTGTACATTACCTCCAACCTTCTGCAGTCCACGAGCAGCAGCTCGCTTCCCATCGTACTCATCTCACGTGTCAAGCTGCACCGGCCCAACGTGGCCGATTTGGGTACCACCGGTGAAGATGGCGGTAAAATCGAGGACATAGTCTCGGTGGAGTGGCAGAAACTTCGCCCGCCACAAGCAATGACCATGCCCTGCGGAGGCACTTCCTATGGCAACGGAATGGTTTTTTGTTCACAGGGCAGCTTGACCAAGGGCTCGGGTGGCCTGTTTTATATGCCCAGAGGAAAACCTCCCGAGCCGCTGGTGACGGGCTTCTACGGGCGGGACTTCAACTCGCCGCATGATGTGTGCTTGACCAGAGACGGTGCATTGTGGTTCACAGACCCGTGCAGGGGATTTGAAATGGAGTTCAGACAAAAGCCAGTACTACCGTCCCGCGTATATCGCTTCTCCCCCGAGTCTGGAGATTTGAGAGTTGTGGCAGATGGACTTGGGCGACCTACCGGCATTGCATTCAGCCATGACGAGCAGACGGCCTACATCACTGATACCGGTGCATGTCAACAAGATGGCGTGCTGGAATTGTCAGAGTAAGCTATGTTCTCCTCCCTTTCTACATACTGTGGTCTTGACGCTTAGGCCTAACAAGACACAGGGCCGCGACTATCTATGCTTATGATGTTACCATGAGAGAAGGTGCACCATTCCTCAGCAACAAAAGCGTGTTTGCTGTTCCTATTTCAGGCGTTCCGATAGGGATCAAATGCGACGAGAAGGGTCATGTTTACGCGGGCTGTTCAGATGGCATCGAAATTTGGAACTCTGGCGGAGTGCTCCATGCCATTATTGAGATACCCGGTGAGTGTAAAATCTTGCACAAACATCGATGAAGTTCCTTCTATCTAGTTGACTGATGAGCAACCAGGCGGTGTGACGAATTTCTGCTTCGGCAAATGTGGCGAGATATTTGTCTGCGCCGAGCAAAGGCTCTGGCGGCTGCAGTTTGGGGACGAAAATAAGACACCACTGGAAATAGATCGGTTAGGATGGCTGACACAGTGAGTCTTATTTTTATCATACTTGTTTACCGCTTCCTCTATTTTCCCCTTTTTCTGTAACCAGTGTTCGCCATTCCTAGCAGTGATGGGCTTCCACGAAGTGTGCTGACACCGTCTTTTCACAGCGATGAACGTACCACGATGGTGAGATCCGCGCATAATTGATTTTCTCTCGGTTTTTTATACCAGCACTAGCTTTCAGAGGCTACTGGTCACAACCTTTCGAGTTTCCAAGTAGCGCCGAACCATTTGAAGCATTGATCGGAGCGGAAACCCAAGGTCGAGAGGCAAGACTGCTGACAAGGCGCCTTGTCTCACGTAAGGGTCTTGTCGCTGTTGCTCGTTCATTATCTCTTGCTCTCTGTTTGTAGCAAATCTACACTGCTGTTCGTCACCATCTTTCTGATTACCAGCTTCCGTGATATGAGGGCGCGTGGACGAGTATTCAACCACACAATCTTGCTTTGGTAAGTTATAAATACCTGCACCTGAGCTCCTACAATATTCTGAGAGGTTATGGTACGAGTCTACGGTAAAGCTGCCAGGCTTGAGATTCATACTGGTCTCGCTTAATGCCCAATTTCTTCGAGAAGGACTACAGTCGAGGACTTGTACAACCTCCTTTCCAACAAATCGTATAGGGCGTCAGAAACTTGGCAGCTCTCAAATTTCTTTTCTTCTTCCTCAAAATTTCACCAACGCTCATTAAAGCCCATCCTGTAACACATGTCAACTCTGTGGGTGATCAAGGCTCTCTCAATTTTCATTCGGGGTCTTGAAGAAGCCTTGGACTGCATGGAATGGGTACACAAGTAACGACAAAGCAGCACCCAAGCAGGCTCGACGTGTGCAGGAAGCTACATTCCACCAGCCCTGATGAATCCAAAGATTTTCGATGAAGTCAGAAACAGACAGGATGTGAGTGATCCTTGTAAGCCACTCAAACAAGAGTAGACACCAACGCATGCTGATACTGGGGGAGGACGACGGCGGCATGCACAAATTAGTTGCAGCGGCAGGCAGCTCAGTCTGCACGAAAACAAGCAAACATGCTCCACCGGCATCTGTCCTAGTGAGGACGCCCTCATCCGTCATCGCTATCAATACATGGACCAAGGCCCTGGTCAGCAATACCTCCCATTGACTCATCAAGACACGATGGAGGGGAGAGGGGGTTTGTGCTCGTAGACATGGGCACGGAGTCGGGACGTTGCCGCGGTGTTCATCGGCCAACTGTTGTCCCAAGCTTTGTGTGCCAAAACCATGCCACAGCATTACAAGGTTTCAGCGACTTGAATATTGCAGATGAAGGCTAGTAGGAGGGAAATTTGAGAGGTTTTCATGCTGAAGTTGAGAGTTACATAAGTGTCTAGAGTGCCAATGGGGAGCCTGTGTGTCCTTGTAAATCTGCGAGGGACGTCGGTCTTTACTGTGAGACCTTCAGCTTAGTTTCATTCGCTCCGAGCAAGTAACTCAGAAGTATTTCAGTCATATCAGAATAATCTATCGATCTGAACCAATTGTTCATTGCAAGTGAATGGGGTGCTTGGCTTGTGTATAGAGGCGAGTGCCTTCAGAGCACAACCTTTAATGCATTCCTTGGGTCCTCAAATTGGGCCTTGCGAACGGCTCGCGACGAACTGAAAATGGTTCTATAAGTTCTGTATTAGAGATCAAATATCTGAAAGGAACTCTAAAGAGTGTTTCTATGGGGTGTGATCTGGGCTCTTGGGTGAAAGCAAGTGGATGTCCAGCCAAGGTGCCGGCTGGTAGACGAATAGGAAGCGTGATACAGACAGAATTTGGCTAGAATAAAGACCTGAGAAGCCTTGGTAGCCCCTTGTATCGCTCATATGCTAAAGGTAAGTGGATACCCGGAGTGCAGCTCGATTGACGAGAAGGTGGCCAACCTCGTTTGAGCAGATCCTCGATCGCTTGCTCAGACATCCCTACAATACTTTGCAAACTACGTGCTTGAAAAGATGGACCATATATTAACGAGAGGCATGTTGTTCTCCTTCAACTGTAGCTGGTGGAATTTGCTTCTTCAGCGTCAGTCAATCTTCAGGCAGGGTGACTAGCTTTTGCTCACACATCCTCTTGCCTGTTCATGCGAGGTTTAAAAGCGGCCAAGGACAGCAAGATACAATCCTACAAAGAGAGGCATTGAGAAGATAGGCCCCACGTGGATGAAGGAACGGGAAATACCGTCGAGGTCGAAAGAAGACCGAGATGCAAGCTCGGGCACTCAAGGGAAAGTTCCATTCAGACACCCATGGTGCCACAAATGTGAGTCCTGGAATTTGAGCCGCAACGAGCCATGCATTTTACTACGTAATGGACTAAAAGCCTGCCAGGGGCGATCGGAAAGGAATCGGTTCAACCTTCACATCCCGCTCGACGGTGAAGATCTTCCCCCTGCCCGCTCTTCGGCTTCGGACTGTCCTCTCAACACTCGCCGCCATGTCAACGACTCCATTGAACTTTTCAGTCTTGGAAACATCAAGCCCCAGAGGCGGTGCATATCCGGTGGTTAAGATCAGATGTGTCATCTTCCCCCAATCTCCTATCCAGTCCACTTGATCGCCATCTGCACTGGCCGTTAAAGCCTTGAACCAAAGATTACAACCGGTCAAATCGAGATACTCCAGGCCATAAAGACTTTGACTTAGCTTGCGGAGTATGAGAATCTGCTCGGACCACTCGTCGTCAAGAGTGTGACTGTAAGGGTTGCTCCCGCCGGCCTGATATGTTAGACCATTGCTGTCGACGACCTTGGCAGATACTAGATTCGGGGCCATACTGGGAACGGGCCAGAAAGCAAGGCTGAGGTGCGTCAGGGTCGGGAGGTGTGTGGCTAGACTGAGAAGCTGCCTCCACGAGCACAGCGCGCTGTCTTCCGGGTGTACGGCTAGGGAGAGGTGTGTAAGGTTTGGAAGTAGAGGGCGAGGGACAGACAGCGCTTCGTCTGCATCCCAAGACTCCGGAGGTAAATCGACTCTTGAAGCCTCTGAGGAAAATAAGAGCTGAGATAGTTCACGTAGCTTCAGTGATCTTCCAACTGATGTCGATAGATCTAGGTGATCAATGCCCTCGTTGAAGGAGCTCGGGTCCTCCTGGGAACCGTCTCCCTTGCTATCTTCATGTGCCTGAGGTAACAGAATGATTTTTAAATCTGACAACGACAAACCAGGCACAGACACCGTCGTCAGGTAAGAAATGAGAGCCATGCGCAGATGATCCGGTAGCGAGGACAGATAGTGTACATTGTAAGACCGCTGGAAATCCCAATCCAGCGCAATTTTCCGCAAGACCATGTCTACCAGGCTACCATATCCCGGTAACCAAAGGCCCGGAATTAGTCGACGCTCAAAATCCTCAACAGAGGAGTCGCTGAGGTCTAGCCTCGGCGCAGGCTGTGACCGCGATAGCCAGCTACGAGGCGGCGGAGGGCCGGCAGGCAACGGGCGACCTTGAGCATCAAACCGTGACCTGAAGAAAGGTCGCCGTCTCGGAGGTGGCGCCGGAGTCTCTGGAAGCCTCAGGATCGCCCTGATCTGTGGCGGCACGCTTGGCGCGGCAATGTCTGCGACGCTAGGTTGCGAATTGTCGCCATTCAGCCTCGTGCGCCGCAAAGACGCCAGCAGTTGATTGACGCTGGGGCGTTCGTGATCTACAAGCCATCAGCGCCCTGGATTTAGATTTGTTTGAGAATAATCCAATGGTATCGAGTAGTAGGATAGGGAAAAGGGGGCTGCGCAGCTCCAGGGCTTCTAGCAAGCGTCCAGAGTGTTGCACAAGTTCATCAGGGATAGTGCAAGTAGTGCACACTGGTGACAAGCCAAGGTGTGGGCGTAAGCTGCGAGCTTGCTCCACCAGGCAAGGCAGCCAGAGGCCTATCTTCATGGATGTCCAGTAAGGGGCCATTTCGAGGTTCGAGATAGAAGGTTCGCGGTACACTTTTACTTACCACCATGACGGTTAACATTATGTGCGGTCGAGCTGCTGGAGAGCGAGGCAGGCGCTGTGGACTGGGGTTTTGAATATCTTGTTTGATGTCTTTTCTTGGGCATAACCACTACCACTGGACGGACTGGAGCGACGAGGGCAAGCACAAGTCTCAAAGTCTGTAAGGGTGAGGGTGGGTGAGAGAAAACGTGAGTATGATCGTATGCGAGTTGCCGGTAGCACCGGAACTTGTACTGGCTCAGCGATGCTTTGCTACCACAGGACGCTTCCCTGTCTCCTCTGCGCCTCTGCAGGTGTCCTGTAGTGGCAAGTTCCGTGGGAAGCCGGCTCCAAAGAGAAAACAGCTCGGTGAACAAGGCGCGGTTTCGCGGGCGGCAATGAGGTTTGTTGGCCTCGTCTGTGATCAGGAGGACGTAGTCTGTATGCGAAACGAGGAAGAAGGACGTTGAATTATTTCCCGACGGCTACTGGCAGCTCTGCGTCAAGACAATGCTAGGATCGCTGGATTCGACTCAGCAAGTTTGCCCATCAAAAATAAGATGACATGCGGTTACTGTTGAACAATGACTCACTTTGCAGCTTCGGCCGCACAAATTGATGAGCAATGCCCGTTCAAGCTGCAATAAGCCAGCCTAAGCAGAAGATAAGCGTAATGGGATCAAGTAGATAGGTACCTAATGGTCAGCGCGTTGAAAGGAAGGAAAATGGCCAATGCTGAGAATCCCTCTCCTGCTTTTCACAGACCCCCCCTAGACACTGTAGAGGGTCTAGATTTAGCGGCAACATGTTCTGAATGATACCTAGAGCCTTGTTTTGCTTGGCGCAGCCCGGTCTGCACCCATTTAGCTTGTGCACAATCTCTTGTTCATTCACTTGCTGCAGAAACAAATGTCTATTTGAGCAATGTTGACGACAACGCAGGTCCCAACTTTCTAGCTGTTTCAATCACCGTCAACTGCGCACCGTTGAATCTTTCCTTGTTTGGCTTACAGTGCAGTAGCTCTGAAGTCCTATCGGCGATGTCCACTTGTGGGCGGGCTCCGCCACACCACGACCCCATCTCAAGAATGACCTCAGCTACGGATGACAAAATGCTCCTGCGGATGCGAATCTTAGACTCTCGATTACCCACCTAGGCATTATCTGCCGAAGATCAGATAGAGCAAGTGAGGGTGTGCAAAAAGAACAAAAACAAAAAAAAAAAAGGTAGCTCAGGTGGGTGTGAGATGTACCCTCTTAGAGAAGTTCAATAAGCCATCCCGCCCCCCCAAATTTACAGGACTACCTCCAAGGCATGATTTATAGTTACACAAGTGCTTGTCACACTCTCTCTCTCACACACACTCTCTCTCTCTGTGAATTTTCATCAAATTAGACCTGATGTCTTGTTCAACTAACGATTGCCCATTTCAGATGCAAGCCAACACTGAGTTTGTTACCAGCGCCAGGAGAGATGTTGGTTTGCACGCCAGCGGCTGCAATGACACACCCGGGGGGGGGGGAGAAATTGGATCTCGTGTACGTAGCTTCGTCCTTGGATACCAATCTCATGATCCTTGGGGGCCTGACCGGTCACGTTTCTTGTCACGTTTTTGGTCCAGTGCGTCCCAGAGTGCCGCCTCCTTTCATGTAGCCACCCGTCAAACTTGCCCACACGGCCGCTCACCTGTCGTGTCCACTATCGGTCCTCCCTGCTCCCCTGCACGGACGTGGTCAGTGGATGGCAAAATAGCTCCATGACACTGCATATCGCCTGCCACTTTTCCCGTCATGGTCCGGCCAAGGACCAAAGGACCCAATTCCAGCCCCCGTCATTGTTCTGGCTGGACGAGAGGAGGTGGGCAGCAGCAGAGCCGGTCCCTGCGCACACACGCACGCCCACCCGCTCGTCAACCTGGGCCCCTCCACTCGTTGGGCGTCCCTCCATTTGCCGGTCGCAGATGAAGGACCAATCTCATGTACGGTAAGCAGGATCGGATCGAATCAGGGCTGCTTGCTGCGGTCATGGCCGTGCGAAGCAAACCAAGACTCGGCATGAGCTGTGGCAAATCACGCTGAAAGTTCACGCGTTTTTCGCACAAGGAGGCTTGCGTCGTTCGAAAAGTGCCCTCCCGTCCTGGATCTGGCGACTTTTCCCGCATGGCTCGTCTTCAGACATGTCTCGCAAGGCGTGAGGTGAGTCTCGGGGGTTGCTTTTGTGCGACTCCCACCCCTCGTCCCAGGCTTGCACGAGTTGCCTGCCAGGCTTATCAGGCTTTGGAACTGTCGTCACTCACGAGATCACGCTGTCCTCGTCGTTGACCAGATCATTATCAGGACGGCGTGACCTGACTACTGGCTTGGGCGGCGAAAAGATGTCATTGACACACACAAGCACACTCATGCCTGTTAGTGTCCTGTGCGACGACCAGTGAGACTTGCCCATCTTCCCGGCGCTGCTGCTGCCTCACCAAGTCATCTTCGAAATGCGTGGTTGACAGCTAGCTGGAACAGAATGCAGCGCGCCGGCCCCAAACTTTAGGGCCCGTAGCACGTTACAACGAACGGGTGGAGACTTTGAGTAGGAGGCAAGCGTATGCACTGACTCCCAAAAGTATTCTTTCTCTAACCGGCGTTGTCATGAGGAGTTTCACTCCCTCTGGACCCTGAGATCACTACCATCATGGCTGGGCAAGCAAGTTCAGACAATATTGCGCGGAGTCCGGGCTGGCCTAAGGAATAAGGCTGGTATTGCGTTCTTGTAGCGTGAGCTCTCTACTGACTCAAGAAAGTAGCACCCCTGGAGGCGTACTACTTTGGCCGTCTGCTTCAGCCGAAATTCGATTGTATGTTTCTGGTAGATCTGGTAGATCTGGTAGGGCCATGCCATGGAGAAGTCCGTACCTGGGGCCGGCTGATGAGAAATGATGTGGCAAAGACGCGAGTAAAATGTGACAACCGAGATTTTGATGGCGGCAGAAAGTATTCAGCCCAATGCGGGAATGCTTAGCGAGCGAATGCGGCAATTATCATCTCTATCTGGTAAATGATATCAGACTTTGGAGCAACGTAGATCGAGGCTGGTCAGGATGTTGACCTTGATTCATTGATTTGACCAAAGCTCCAGTCGGCAGATTTGACTAGCAGCTGCGATGGCAACACCGAGAGAGCGCAGGAGGGCGGGATAGGCGGTGTTCATATTATCTTGTTCCTTTTTGTCCACTCCATTTCTCTCCGCGTGTTCACAACATAACATTGCCGGTCATTCACGCATCAGCTGATCTCCCCCAGCTAGTATGGATCATCTTGTGGGACCCTCCGCCAGGATTCACCAGAGATTGGCCATGGAATTTGGTACCTAGGACTGAATCTTGGGAGGGAACGCACTACTGCAAGAGCACATATGGTGACTTCTGCCTCTGGACTAGCCTCGAAAAAGGCTTACCCGCGCTTCGAGTTTGGAGCAACTTCAGGGAGGTCGGTGTAGTTTTCAAGTAAACCATCACAGTTCTTGAGTGTGTGTCGTAGGAAGCACTGATGTTTTATGGGTGACCAGGTGTGTTACGTATTGCACAGATCTTGTAAGTGTGACTGTTCGGTAGTCTTGTAGGATCATCTTATTTGTCTGTTCATGAACCACCACGTTATTCTCGGGGATGTATCAGCCGAAAAAGTGCTCTGGAGATACCTTCATGCACAGGACTTCGCTCGGTGTTGAATCTTGATTGTGTCCTTCTTGTGCGCCGCCAAGGGAGGATTGATTATCAATCGCAGTAGTCGAAGCTTTTGAGCACTACGACATCCCAATTCGGACGTCAGTGTGCCGTCTAGCCGAGTCGAGGCCTAGCTAGAACTCGATATGAAGAGGTTGGTGATGACAGTGGCCGCGGCGGAGCGTGCCATGGGAGCGTCGAAATTACCAGAATTGGGGCTGGATGAACCAAAAGAGCTGTGATCGGTGTTACACAGAGAAAATCCTCTTCGCACCGGGATGTTGCCCGGTCCTTGTTACAAGCAGCTTCGTGCGAAGCGTTTCCACAGTGAATGCTCTGTTGCCATTGACGACTTAGAATGGACAGGGGCTTTGTCCACGAGAGATGACTTTTGAGGGCGATCGTGGCTGGATCGAAGTTTTGAGTCGTGATCAAAGCATACATACTTACTCCCCAAGATCGGGTCATAGACAGTGCGTGACCGGGGGAGCGCCGTGCAAGACGCTGCACGGATCCGGTGGTGAGGATTTGGACGGGGGCTTGCTTTTGGATACGAAGCAGCCAGTCCTGGTGATGCTCGTCATCTCGAACAGTGCGGCGTTCACGCTACTTTTTGATGGCTCAGTACTGTTGGAAACGGCGTCGTCGATTTCAGTAGAGGGAGATCAAGCGGCGGTACTTCCATACTCAGGTAGTGAATTTGCAGACGAGCCTCGTTGCGCCCAGAAAGATGAATTTTGAGACATAACAATCCCAGATCTCTGCTGCGCAACTCACGCGCTCCTGAATGAGCTTCTGCAGTGCCTGTGTGTCAAGTCTGTCGGTCTCGATCCGACCGTTGAATGATAGATGACACAGATTTCAGATCGGAGATGCCATGAGCTGTGTTCCCAGGTTGTCTTTTGGTATTCAGAGTTGGGTGTGACAAGTGTTGCCACATTGCAGGGTCTTAGAGCACAAAGCCTGAGAGTCGAGGCCGCAATGGTATTTGAACCCCTTTCATTGTACAATACGACTTCGTCATGGTCGGTCTGGGCATATCTGAGGAATTGCATGCCACCACTGATGGTGCATAGTCGAACGCTTGAAAGGGCGAAAACACAGGTACATGAGATCTGTCCTGTATTTGACAATACAACCAACGTTTCTCCACTTCATGGAAATAGTACGGGTTCACTGCCATACTTGTGGTAGGGTCGAAAGTGAATCAAGCTGATGGCTTTCCTCGCAGCCACTACCAATGCAAACGAATTGCAAGGCTTGTCTCTATGGAACGAAACTGACCAAGGCCATCATGGCAACTTCCACTCAATACGAATAGACCCCAACGCTCCTCCAGCATGGTTCTTGGGCAACTTGATGGCACCAGGTGGTCGAGTCAGCGCAATCCGCGCTTTGCTGGGCCTGCTACAGTTTTAAGATGTGACAGCTGCGATTCGGGCTGCTCAGCGGACTTTTAACAATTAGACAAGTGGTTCATCACATTCACAGCTTTCAATTCAAAACGGCAGCTGGGGCCATAGATTTCGCCAAGATGGCGAGGGCCGACGCGCAACCTTGCGCAGGCGAAGCGGCTCACAAGGCCCCTGGTTGCCGTTGAGGTTCAAGATCAGCGAATAACAAGGCATTTGCAATTTGTTGCCACAGGAGGGGCGGCTATGTCGTAGCCAATAGCGGAGAGAGAGAGAGAGAGTGTGAATATGGCCTGTCTTTGTTCGGACTGGGACTGATGCTGCTGGCTTTGGTACATTGGCTCTGGAAAGTTCACCGGTCGAGGCGAGCATTCGGCACCTGCAAGTAGATGCATGTAGAGGATAAGCACAATACTCATAGGTAACAAATTGGTGGGAGGGGTGTTTCTCGCAACCATAGGCCGGAATGTTCTTATGTTCATGATATTGGCTTGTCCCTGCAGGGGCAGCAGTGTTTGAGCCCAGGAAGGACTTATTTGTACTCGAGTGTTCTTTCACAATGATGGTGTGAAGCATGTAATTGACAAGTCTTCGGGTACGCTTCGCGAAAAATACATAGTCCGATATACAAAGTAGTACTAGTACAAGTAGTGAATCGAGGATTGCAAGTGGGTCCCCTCTCACAACGCTGGTTGGATAGTCTTATCCCGGCGACAGGGATAAAGATGCCTTCACTCCGTACCTCCAATGTCACTTCTACAACCACCCCTGTAAGCTGCAACAGCCAACCAGGAAAACTGGTCGGTCTGCTGCATTGCAAATTCAGCACCGACTTTTGATGAGGATGACTCTGCAATTCCAGCCCATAGCGTCGCCCAAGACTGCCCCGCTGTACATCGGAGGACGCTTCGAATGATCGCGCGCAGGCCCGAAAGAATACAGGACCTCGATACGACCGCGCATCATGAACAGTTCCTTTGACCCACGTTGAACACCTGTCCTTGGTTGACTATGAGTCCTGAACAAACATCCGGGGAATGATCATGGACGTTGGCCTCGGTCTAGGCGAGACACTCATGGTTGGATTGGCCAGCGTCATTCAACCACGGAAGCTCTTGAGCTGGCGCGCTCCTGAATTCTCCTTTGACTTCTTTTGCTACTTTTCCCCCTTTCTTTTATCACCACCTCGTCCGCTTCAAAAGGCGTTGTACCACCAGCATCCAAATCTCCCGCTTCCATCAAAGTGGAACACAGGATGCGTTCATGCACGTAAGGTTGACTTGCTTACTGCTGGACGACAACAGCCGCCGCCGGCGGTAGCCTAATCTGCCCGACTGAGGAGCCACCATCGCCGCCATCAAAATGGAAAACGGCAAATGTCCCTGAAAGAAGCAAGGTGCTGTTGAGCTGTCACCTCGCACAGAGATCCGAATCTCACGGAAAAAGGTGTGGAAATGCGAACTCATGGGGTGGGCAGCTTCCGGGGGCCAAGGATTCTGAAGCTTACCCTGCCGTATAGACGCCCCGCCTCTTCACGAGACTGTGTTGCCTCTCGCGACAGGACTTGCAGGAAGCCAGTGTTGCACTAGAGTGGATGCATGCTGGGTAAATCCTTTCGTCAGCCATTCCTTCATTCGCCATATATGTCAACATCCTCCGCGTCCCTTCCACAATACCACCACTGTTGTTCACATGAGCCGAGCCTATGATACCTCACCAGTTAGGGCCTCAACATGGTATGGGCATTCAGTTCGAAGCAAACATGTCGAATGCGACCAGAAGCCGCACCGACATGCTTACGACTTCTTCATGACAAGGACCGCGGCTCGGTTGTTTCTTGTGTGGATGGGTTAATGAACGACTGTCGCCTACCCACATGTCTCCTATTAAGAACGCATCTGGCATTGGCTTGACTGGGTCCAGATGTGGGAGAAGACTCAATTTGATGGCGTGCCTGATAGAAGACTGAACGATCGACGGGGCGCAATTGGAAACAAGTATATGGAGGGCGGACGAAAGTGAGGACCCCGATAAGCCCTGGGATCGGTGGCTGGCATACGCAGGACGTATCAAAGCCGACGGGCAACTGCGCAAAAATCCTGGTCGATGGTTGGCTTTACACCCATGCTAATCCGGAGGTCTAACTGCTCTATTTGTATCAGAGTACTACGGATACGCCTGCGCAGAAAATCACGACAGAATTGACACTCAATGGTCATGATAAAGAATCATGCATCCGCATGCTGCTAACAAGACACACAGCGCGGCAGACACACCATTTGCGTGCGAAACTATGAGCAAAGAGTCGAATTCTGTCGGCTTGGTAAGTCGCTCAGCATGCTAATCAGCCTGATGACGCTGAAGCCAGACCAGGAGCCTCGCACAGCTTGTAAAAGTACCATACGGACTGACAGATTGGAGTATCGTCCGGATCGAGGTGGGATTTCAAGTCATCTCGGGTAATAGACAACGTGATTGGGTCGATGCGATTCCTCATGCAAGTCATCTTAACGACAAACATGGACCACCCCTACACGCTCGTCTGCTTATACGGACGACCCTGTGCCCGTGTAGAGACCATGTGTATGTGTATTTCTGCATTGTGTCTTCCAAGCATCATTGCAGGGCCTGCTCTACGCAGTTTTCAGGATGTGTGGTGGTCTTTTGGTCAAATAGCAAGGCCGCGGACAGGATCGTTAGCTGTTCCCCCCCTTGACAAGGCTGGTGACGGGGAAGAGCTGAACTACAATGAGACCGGCGCGAACAAAGTTTCAACGGTTTGCCGGCAAGGCTATTTATTGCTAGTGACCTGACCAACACTGGAGGCAAACAGGACTTTGTCCTCAACCGGTTCCAGGTCTAGGGCGGATTTAGCCCAGCTCTCACGTGCGAGGCTAACATAAGTGCCCGGTTGGGTACACGTAGACAGCAATATCATTTGGTGTTGGACAAATTGACACACAACATCAAGTTTCATAACCGGCCGTTACCGAACCTGTCAAGCCAAGCAAAGCGCCGAGATGGGGAGTTGACTTACCTCGGGGCCGAGACCTAGTATCCTCGGGACCATCGCTAGATGCCTAGCTGGACGCCTCCAGGTCAGCACGAACCATCGCCACCTAGACGCCGGTGACAGCGGCATTAGCAGCACAAGCTGGTACAGGAAGTCGTGCATACCTGCAGAGCGGCTGCTTGTATCGCCTCAGTCCGCTCTCCGTTACGGCTCAGCCCTCGTCTCCTGTCACTCACTTTGGTCCCTAGGCTCAAACGTTCGATTTGTCTAGGGGTAGAGGCAATGGCAGACTAAACCAGCAAGAATAATTCAGGATTGCTACGATGATCCATCAGACGATCAGGCGCACCCAATTTAGCTCGCGGGGACCGACCTGGCATTCGCCCAAAGACTGCCAGCTCTCCTGCAGCCACCCGTCGTTAGCCCGACCTCTCACCGGGCAGATCTTTACCCTATCGGAGGAAGTGTTTGTGGCGTATGGTAGAATGAGCGCCTCGACGGTAGGGTAGTTGCATCTCAGATGCATGGAAGCAGAACGTTTCGAAAATCTTGATCGCAGTCCCGGCAGGGGGCAAGGCTGGGAGGGGGGGTGCCCTTGAGTCTTCGTCACTCTTGCTCTCCTGAATATCTGGCAAATCCCATGTACTTGGTCTTCAATGTTCAGAGACATAGGGTAGTTAAGATAGAGGCCTATGTGGCACTCTACATCACACTCGACCATTCGGGGCTCCGCAACTTTGTGTATTCAAACGAAGTTTCCCGTTCGTATGTCGTTGGGGCAAGGCCACAATAAACATACGGTGCTAAGTTAGCCAATCAAGCCTGACGCGTCTCTCAGTCATGCTGCATCCAGGGCCCGCTGGGTCAAGACGGTGGAGGTGTCTGCTTGTTGGTTGCCATGTTCCGAGCTGTTGGAGGGAGACCAAGAGGGCGGGTCCTTGCGTGTGTGATTGTCCAGGACCGGACTTGGTACTTTGTAAGCCTGGGCTACCCAGGTGATGTATCTACGTCCGGGGACTGGCCCAAGTCTCTGGTCAGAGGTGGCTACCTGCCTTGATCAACAATCCTACGCGTTGTCTAGGCGGACTTGGACGTACAGTACCTGCAGGCCGAATCGGCACAGACATAACATGGCTGGTGAACTCCGCAGTAGTAGCGAAGGGCAGGGCTTCTAGTCCTGGTGCTTCTTCTGCTCGCCTCTTTGGACCAGTACATGCACACAGCTCACATCCCTATCCTTCCCCATCCCACAATTTTGGCGACTCTGCTTTACCAAAACTGGACTCGCGAGAAATAAGAATCGACCTGAAGGAGGCTCGAGCTCCCCATCCCCACAAATTGCCTCTCTCGCGTGCTTTTTGGCGTTGTCTTGGAAGTTTGCGCAACCGATCGGCTCCAGGTTTAAGAAGGCGGACAATTCTCCCTTTCCCCCGTCATCAGCAAGCAACGGGCATCTCGAGTCTTCCCAAGTCTTGGTCGACTCTATCCCATTTCATCTTGCCCTGCACAGCCCTGCCACAGCCCTATGCCGAAGACCATATATCATCTTCTCCGACGCACACACCCACCCACACAAACACACACACACAGAGAGAGAGAGAGAGACACACACACACACACACACACACACACACACACACAAAATCCTGTTGTCTGCATGCACATTCGGTCGAGCACCTCCATCTTGATCCTGTATCACTTGTGCTCCTCTTCTCTTGAGCCTCCCACTACTGACATCCACGTCTGTACGAGCCTGTCAAGCCACTGTGCTAGGCCAAACACAAGCCTACTGATTAAGGGTGCTTCAGCTTTGCGTCGCCATATCTCACTTGCAATTCGCCAGTCCCATCAACAATACACTCAGCACATACTTTAACCAACATCGGGATAATCTTCCGTCCAATTTTCATGTCATTGAGAGATTAGTGGATCAATCATCAACTATCTCTCAAAGGCATTGGAGCTTTTTGCAAGCAGTTTGGGTGCCATCGAGGTATCCTCGAGCGTCGACTCTGGTTTTCTGGTCTTTCCTCATCGCGTTCCATACTGCGAATAGTCTCAACTTTGCCTCCTCTAATCGAGTCAGACCGATTTCTCCGACGAGCGTTTGTGCGGTAACGAGCGTCAATACAACATTCAAACTAAGAGGTACCTGACAAAGCGGCTTGATCTTCGACAAATCAAGAAGCTTGCAGACGATCGACATCCTTCCAAGAATCAGCGACAACCAAGATACTTTCCACCCCAGTCAATTTAGAGGTTCTTTGCATACCTACGCCAAAAACCCCGATCCCAAGAGGTAAAGGAAGGAACAAAACAACAGGCGGGTAGGAACGACTAAGAGCTCCTGAGATCCATTCCAAAAAAAAAACTGCTTACCAGGAAACTCGACTCGAAAATTTTCTTAAGCTTCATCTATCCCGGGTTCAAACATCACATCGATCCATCACATTGAGTGGGTCATAGCAAAAATCAGCCTTGGTCTCAGCGCGGAAGTCAGCCTCTGGGGGAGATTAAGCAACCACACAAGTGCATCACTGTGGGAGGAAAGACTATATTGAGTGTATCTCAAATCGAACCGAGAGGTGAGTAGCATCTGATGCCCCAATGTCTCCGCTTCAACTCGCCTTCACCCGCATCTACGATCCTGTGGGTGCAAGTCATCTCTTCGGCTATAATTCCCGAGTGTGCCTGTACCTTTCGGGCTTTTCTAGGTTGCGCTGCGGCTACGAAAGCCCTGTAGAGGAAGAGGTGTACACCAGTCGGGCGTTCACTTGCAAGCGTGATGCCAGCCTGCTTGTGCCCTTACTTTTGATGCCTGTCTGAGCTCCTTTCAGACACGATCCACCTTGGTCAGAATGTTGCATGCCATTACATGGACATGACATGGCAGGACAAGGGCTCCAAGTTTCCGTGCAAGAGGCTGGCTTGTTGGCTTGTCTTGCCCCAATCAATGGTGCAGGTCCATGCCAGCCAAGGGTCTACGATGCGATGCAGTGGCCGGGGTAACGAGATTGCAATAATAATGAATGCTGACTATTTGGGATAGGATCTCTTCCCAATACACGTTAGTACATATTTCCTTTCTTCACCGTTCTGTCTCGCCGCGTGTCGAAGCACTGCGCCCGCTGTGTCTCGGGCCTCGAAACCAGGCTTGCAGAAGAAAGTCAAATCAGAGAGTCCGCCACGCTGACGGACGGGCCTGCTTCCACTGCCGACTGGGCGAGTTTGGACAACCAAATTGCGAAGAATGCCTTCCGGGAATAACGACTGGTTCTCTCACTTGAGGTGGCACCCTTTGGGTTCGTGAGCACGGCGGCTTCCCTCGAGTCCGGTGCCGACGAACAGCTCCGGGTGATTTCAAGGCCTTGCTGGACAAGCAACATGTTTGACTCTTTGTCCTCGTCTCAATGGTATTAATGAGGTCGAAATCACGCCGAGCCTTGCCGGTCACAAACAGCTTGGCAAGGCTGCGGATGGACGAGTGCCTTATCAAGTTCTATCTAGACGCTAACACACTGATGTGGGTAGGGAAGTAAGACTCCATCAAATCAAACATCACTGCCAATCAGGCACTGGGGATGACAAGGGCGGAAACATCTCTGAAGGTGGGTCAGCGCCCCAAATGATCGCTGCTCCTTGATCCGTCTGCTTTCTCTAGCATACCGCACTGCATCCATGCGGCTAAACAATCTGCGAGGAGAAGGACTCCGTGGTGGACACCGACCGGGGGCCACGGGCAGATCGTGGAGGCTCCATCTTCCACGGGCCGCTCCAAGCACCCCTGAGGAAATGTTTTGAGCGCTGATGTGCCGCTCACCTGCAGCGACCCCAGCACGAATCCTGGCTAACATTGGCCCCATGAGATGGGGCAGACAGGCCAAGTACCATCTGAACCTAATCGACTGTCTATTGCGTAACGAGCCCTCCTCTTCGGACCGTGGAGAGGCGCCTCGCATGACTTCAGAAATCCCCAAGGTATCTATTTATCCTTGCATATACCCTCTACCCTCCGACCTTCTGCACTGTTTGCATACACCATCTTTCGGCTTGCCCGTGTTTATCGTCCTTGCACAAATTTACGGACCCTTGAAATCCGTCAATCTGTCGACACATACAACTGCCATATTGTGTCCGGCAGCCTTCCGGCGGGAGACTCTGGCGTGCTCAATCATTTACGCAAAGCTGTTGAGACAACCTTTTGGCTTGCAGTGGACTCTTGATCAGATCAGCATTGGTGAAGCAAATACTGGCGACTCGATATACTGCCGAAGAATTGACGTTGCGAAGTGTCTTCAAACTAGAGAGCACATGGTTGAGGCAAGTGGATCGATTTTCAAACGGTGCGTACAGGCTTTAATTTTTTCCTTTTGCCTTTCTTTTCTCTCTCAAACAAGCCACAAATCACACAAGACGTTTTCTGTATACGTCTTATTATGGCTGTTACTTCGGGTCCTAGAGTTGGCCACAAGCCTATCAGTGTCACCATGAGGCTGTGGAAGGGCTTGAGCTACTTTGCTCTGCCGTTTCGAGCCACCCGTGGCAGCAGTACCTCAGTGGGTCGCCCAGGTCTACTGCTGCGGAGTCGATTTGCATTTTTGCGGGCTCAAGGTCACCAATCTGGTGTAGAGGCGGCAAAGGACCAAAAAGGCGGCAAAGGACCAAAAAGGCGGAGGACTAGGGGTGAGGTTGTACAACATGCCCTTGGTTTCCGATGGAAAGGCATGGCATATACATCCTACAAGCCCTGGTCCCGTCCCGAAGTATCCAATACATACCCATATACTTGAACCAGGATGTCATCGGCTGTACCCAGCTGTATCTGTACTGCAGATGCAGCCACAGCTTACGCTGGAAACCGGGAGTGTGCTCTGGTCTGCCTCCACATCAAAACTTACGGGCATTCTTCACGCGACACTGCCCTCCTGCTTGCTCCTCTTTCCTATTGTCGTCTGCGATCTCCCCTCTTCCTCGACCTGCACACACAACATTGGCATGTATTTGACTAGTTTTATATCAACAGCTGACTTGAATACGGGACCAGGACATACGAACGCAGCCTACAACGCCGTTGTCTCTCACAGTTTTATGGTCCTCACGTGCTGATATCCCTGCCATGGAACCATCAAAGATGTAGCCTCCGCTAGATCTGCCTCCCCTGCCGCTGTACTCACTCTACCATGGTCCTCCGCTCACTTCAAGACTCTTCGATTCTGATATTTCTTGTGTTCACTAGCAGGCTTTCGCGCCCTCACCTTCCTGTGCCGGGCTGGAATATCTTGAATTATCCGGTCAATCTGATATGCGGTAAGTTCACCTTGAAATCAAGCCCTTCTCCCATACATATTCCTGTACGCATTCACTGCCTGTTGCTTTCCGAGCACCCTCGAAGACTTCGGAAATCTCCGTCGTGATCTCGGACATGAACAACAGCCGGAATTGGCTGATCACCGCTGAGCTCATTCACGGCATTGGGCTGGTCGGCAAACTGAGCGCTCTTGACACCATTTTCCACCCGAGGAAAATGGAAGTTTAGGCGTCCAATTAGCCAACACCTCACCCCTGCCAGACAGCACCCACACATATTTCCTCGAGCAGACTCGGTACGCATGGGTAGTTCCTA
This sequence comes from Gnomoniopsis smithogilvyi, assembly GCA_027946515.1. Classification (NCBI taxonomy): domain Eukaryota; kingdom Fungi; phylum Ascomycota; class Sordariomycetes; order Diaporthales; family Gnomoniaceae; genus Gnomoniopsis; species Gnomoniopsis smithogilvyi. The sequence goes on along the minus strand of JAPEVB010000004.1, from coordinate 4,734,419 downwards.
GGTGCTCGTAGTATGCGAGTTTCTAAGATCTCCTGGACCCCTCTCCGTTGCCGCAGACGTTGTTCGCAGCGTCTCTCCCGATCCTGTAGTCCGTCGTTACCTGTGAAACATCATTAGCTGGCAGTACCACAATCTGTCACACCCGGACACTGTGTTTCGTTCGCGTGGGCAACGAGTTACAACATTATCGGTGCCGGTCTTTAGCAACGCTAAAATTAACTAATTGGCGTGGACCTGTTGGGCAGCCTTGCTGATATGTGTACACCAGCAGCTACGGCCAGGACTCCAGTGCGTCCCCCCTGACCCTCGAGAGCTCAGCTCAGCCCTCGTCGTCAGTCTTAAACCTCTATGCTCCGGGCCATTCGTCAGCCTTCACTTCGGCACCGACTTTTCCACACGATACCGGAAACTCTTTCTATGCTCCCCAGCCCACTACTTTCCTTCCGCATATAGACCACCAACGGCCACGGCTCGGCTCTAGGTAAGTGCTACTTCCACTGATATCTGCTGGACCATCCTTCACATCCCACAACCACGTTACTGGACATCTCGACTCACAAGCTATGTGGGAGTAGCACGTCTACCCCGGGCATGGCACAAGCCCTTCGACACACAACATTGCCGCATCCAGGTACGCAACTAAGTACGCGAGAAGTCTACTCGCCATCGACGCCCACTTACAACAGGAGAGGACCAGAGCATCCGAGATCCCCCCCATATCCTCCAGGTGGGCTCCGACGCTATCCCATCTCGTCAATTGCAAGCCCTAACCTAGGTTTCACACACTCCTCAGGTATCAACACCATGTCCAACCAATATCCAGTTTCGAAGCAGCAACAGAACATTCCTCCACTACAAGAAATGAGGATGCATGGAACTCTGTCATATTCAGATGCTCCAGGCAGCCACATCAAGCCGGAGATCAATGGCACCATCGACAAAGGATTCTTTCTTGCCGACAATGAATGGACCTGTTATCGAAGGAATTACTTTTCTTGCATATGTTCGTTTCATATACCCTCGTCTACTCATCCTCAAGCAACTCTGCAATTTACACCGTCCGGCTCCTCGCAGTCGTACCAAGTTGCCGGGTGGGCGATGAGCATATCAGCTGTGGTTTCCGAGAATGACGCGCACACGATCGAGCTCGTCCAGCATACACCAAAGCGCGACAAGGGCCCCATTGTGCCTCCAGAAAAGATACGATTGAACCCGAAAACGCCACAAGCAGCACATCATCCGCTCGGCCATTACGGTGGAGCAGACATGGGCCTGGCAGGATCATCACGGGCCTATGAACAGTCAATATATGGGCAGATGCCGCACCCGTCGATGCACGCATCGTTGCCCACTGAGCACACGTTCGAGAGAATCCAGTTCAAGCAAGCAACAGCAAACAATGGGAAGCGTCGAGCCGCACAGCAGTACTACCATCTTGTGGTTGAACTCTATGCAGACATCGGACCACAGGGTCAAGGCAACGAGCAGTTCCTCAAGGTCGCCCACAAAAAGTCGGCAAAAATGATTGTTCGGGGCCGCTCACCTGGACATTACCAGAATGAGAGGCGGGCGAGCACAAGCAGCGGGCCGGGGGCTGGGGGCTCAGGAATGGGTGGCTATCCCGGGTCTGCATCAGGGCTCATGAGCAGTGGCTATGCCAGCCTAGGGTCGCAGTCCCTGACGGGTGGTTATGGCGGCTACGACGCGCGATCCAACGACCACTACCGCACCCATAGCGACGCGATTCCCATGGAGCCAATGATCAGTCCAGAAGAATCAAAGGGAATGCACGAGCCGGAGAAGTATCAATACTATCCCGCGAGTATTGTCGAGCCGCATCATGATGCTAGACAACCAATCGAGATGTTCCACCATCCCAATAGTCGAGCCGGCGACAGCGGGCTGCGAGGAATGGGTAATGGACTCGAGCTCACATCAAAGCTGTACGCTGGCCCCCTTTTCTCTGAAAAACCATTGGGTATTGGACGTTTCGAGGGGAAGTCAAGCTCTACTGGTTACTATCCTACGATGATGCCACCATCAGTTGGGCTTTCCCGGGCGGAAATGGACTGCAAGCAAACCTGGCGGACCTCGATGTCACCGATGATTACATCCTCCACGAATTAGATGGAGACTAAGGCTGTCATGCACTCTGGGACGGACGGGCGTCCCCCCCCCCTGAAGTGGGACCATTTCAGCGACGCTTGCTGAATTTTCAGGGCAAATTGCGGACCTGAGGAAATTTCAAGTTACGGTTTTTCTTTCTTTTGCAATGCACCTTCATGACGGCGAATCTGGACCGATGGATTAATGGCGTATGGGCAATATGATTGAATTAGGAAGGGAACGGTATGGAAATCTGGGAACGGCACGGGATATGAGCGAAGTGGGCAAGGCAGAGGCCAAAGGCATATGGGAAAAGGATTCACAGATGGACTGGCATTTGCAAGGGATACCCGTTTGATTTTATTTTATTGTTCTCTTTTACCCTTCCCCGACGGACCTCTGCATCTCAGGTTCTGACCTTTGGAAATACCACTCGCTTCGAGACCGATGTTTGAGACTGGGACGACTAGGCATGCTGAGGTAAGCTCATGGGAATTTTTGCATGGAGACTATTAGATTATGCTTGATGAGACTCTTCAATACGGTGGACACCGCTTCTGGTTGATCCAGGGTGCAGAAGCAGACATCAGTGGCCACATCACCCACTTACCTGATTTTTTTTCCTTTCTCACACCACATCAGATGCCATCGACCCCTGCAGAACGCCTCATTGTTTCTTTTTCAAAGACAACCCAGTCTATGTTGTAGTCATCAAGTTGAAGGGAATGGAGTCCCATTGTGTTTTGGAGGCTTGTGACTCAAATGACAATTCTATACTGTGACATTCACTCTATTGACATACTCATCAGCCACCAGACTTTAATAAGTTTCTGGCTCTCGCCGCTCACAAGCTTTGTCTCGAAAAGGAAGAAGAAGGAAAGGAAGAAAGAAAAGAAGAAAACACCCTGCTCTGTGGGCCTTGTTTGCTACCTGTTCCACGAGGCGGGAAAATCCAGTGGTCTGTCCTTCAAAGCACGCTCTGAGTCTTGACCGAAGGCTTCCAATGTTCAAGATCGGCCTCATGAGCAGCTTGAAAGCTTGTACCTGTCCCGCTCTTGCATCAATGTTTGCGTCATTCATTGGAGAAGATTACGACTGCTTCTGACCGAAACAAGGATTAGATTATTCGCTCTCCCGAATCTCATGGCATCTTTAGCCAAACGTTCCAAAGCTTGATAGGCGCCAACGTCTGTTTTGATGGGCCCACAAACCTATACAATCTGACAAGGGCTTACACCGGACACGGGATGGTTGCATTAGCCAAGGGGGCTGGCTCACCAGGGGGAGCCCGTGTCAGGCACCCAATCGCAGAGCTGTAGGCTTCCAAGAGCTTCGGAGGTGAAGACCTGCAGTAAACGGTCTGGAGGCCCGGGGGGCCGTGCCAGGGAAGGGGGGGATTAAGGGAAAAGGAAAGGAAAGGAAAGGAAAAGGAAGAAAAAAAAAGGCAAGAGTCAAAAGGTACACATTTCTTATGATTTGCTTCACTTTGAACGTTCTTCGCACGTTGCAAATACGGAGCTATAAGCGAGAGAAGGGATCCGCAAGTCGTATTGCTTCCCAAAAAGTCGTGTGCGTGCAGGGGTTGAGAAGAAAGAAAACGACGGCAGACTTTTTTTGCGCAGATACGAGGCTGAGAGGACGATGAACTGACGTCCAAATAAGGTTGTCGGTTAGTCCCCGTCGGTACCATCGCGCCCAAAGCTTCCCGAAAGTTTAAATTCCCCAGGCTGAACGGCGGAGTCCGGCCTGGTTTGCTGCCAAGTGTAAGGGGGACAAAGCGCGCCATTGTGGAGGCATTTAATACGGGCCCTAAAAAAGGCAACGGGAAACAGGGGGGGTTCCATGGCATGTTGGAGTATATGTCCGACCTCATTCTCCTTCTTTGGTGTAGACCGACTAGATATTCCGCTCCATATTCCGGACCAGCCCGGCCCTTGCTCTTGAATGGCCTCTTTTTATTTGAAATACATCTTATCTGTAATCATCACGTACGTGGCTGAGAGCTTGGGAGGTAGTCAATTCTCGTTTGACTGCGCCATCGCGACGCTAAAATAAAAAAATAAAAAAAGACAACAGAGACAGTCCGGCGGTGTCCGGGACGCAGCTGATTTTTCACGATACTTGACAGTTACTTCAAGGGCCCACTTTTCCTGTCCATCGAGTTTCTCATACCCGAGTCCCACAGACGCTTCCAAGGCAAGGAATGGAAAATGCGTACGCACAAAGAATACGAGTGAGACAGGTCATCCCCCTTTATCAACACTATTCAGTACTTATCTACTAAATACGACCCCACAATTCGACTCTCGAAACCTAGCAAGTTGTGCCTCCTGAATCTCACCCGCATGGCTAGTCAGCTTTTGACAACCCTCCCGCGCATGTTTTGCATAGCTCATAGGCACTGACCGCTGTCAAAGGGTCCTCACGGCGACAACGGAGGGTGTGAAGACACTTTTTCCGGAAGAATAAGGCTCCCTAAAGGGCCGGGGGGGCGGGGAAGTGGTCCTCGCAGCCTGACCTTGATTTTCTCTCAGCCCTACCAGTCCGCAAATATGCTCAAGACATTTCACAGCATCGCCACATAAGTCCGGTATCGCCAGTATCAGCACTGCACACTGTGGTGTTTTCATTCATGGTGAGACAAGAGTGTCGAAAGGTCGATAAGCCGCCATGGATCTTTCACCGATCTCTTGATCTGGCCTGGGCAATTTTTTCGTGGCTGGGCGCATATGTTTGCTAGAGCCTTGTTTAGAAAGCCCTTCACGCATATTTGTTGGTCAGGATGAAGTAATATCAATCTTGGCCATTGTACCAACCACAGCCCTTAACACACTAGTTGGCAGATAGATGCAGTGTGCCCCCAGGATGCGCTGCCCTGCCGGTAGTTTTGAAAGATGACGGCATCTTGAGCATACATACCGCTCTTTCGGAACACTGGAGCCTAGTTGATGTTTTCTGTTACAACTTAGTCAGGTCTCTGACTTCAAGATTTGGTATTGTCACGGTACTGTTCGTGGCTTGTCAACATGGGCCGCAACTTTTGGTACACCCTTGCAAATTTCATACTCTACGGGGACCCAGTCCATCAGCACTAACCAAATATTGAAAGGAGAAGATACCTAAATCTCCGAGCACTGTATTCGATTGGCCTCAACCCCAAAATATTACAGGTCTCGTTGGTATCTACCTCCACCTAGACAACGAGCTCGGTACCGTATTGGCTCAAGTCTGCGGCAGTCGAGGATACTTACACATGAGCAGCTTGAGAGACAGTGGCTCACTACTCCAGCCTTGCTCAAATTTCGTGCCTCTGGGCTTGATTGGGGCTCTGAAGAGCACGTAATTGGGGCTTGAGCAACGCGTCGCTCAGCCCTGAGATCCTGCCAAGTTAGTATGGATGTGGAAGCCGACTCAGCCACGTACAAAACGTCGGGATAGATTTCAGCACTGGTGAACTGTAAGACAGCGTCCTACTCGGCTTACTGCGTCGTTGTTACCTGACTTGCTCTCCAGCCGCTTCTAAATAAGCTCCATACCAGTCCTTCTTCATGGACAGAACTTGTTTTTCAGGTGTACTAGAAAATGCCTGAAATTTGTCGCTGCATCGCTCTTTCTTCCCACGTGACAAAGGATAGGAGGCTTGTGTGGAATGGGGGACACAATCGATGCACGCCTCTAGATCCCATACATCCAGTCCGTTCGCCCTGTCACCTTTTGCTCGGCCCGATAGGGCTGAGACAACCTTCCCGTCAGCGGCGGATGCTGTGTCCTAGTTCTCTCCCTCTTCTAAGCTTCACCCCGGGCTGTCAGCGTCTTTGGGCTGCCTTTTGATCCAGTTTCTGTGACTCCTCAAGTCAACACGTACCTAACGCTTGTGGCGCACCTTGTGCATGACGGGCTGCCCAAACAAGAACTGGATTTATCAATATCCTTTTACAATCTGTCTATAATGGTCGGTAAGGCAGCTCCGTAGGGGATGGCTTGCTATATATGGGAACAGTGTTTCGTAAGAGTAAGGCTACTGCTTAGAGTCTTCTATCCACTTGTTTGTAATCGAATAGGACGATCTGCAATGGCGTCGAGGGTATTTTGTGTTTCACTTTGCCAAGATCTTGATGACTGGACAAGCCGGCTTTTTGGCGTCTCCTGAGTCCATATAGATGCTAAACTAGGACGGTTCGTCATTGACAAGGCCTTCTCTCCGCCTCTTCGGGCCGTTGTAGGCAGCCACGTCGCCGGGGCTGGAGTATGGCCATGACGCTGTGGCTAAAAGCCTCAGCGCTTGAAACCCCTGACAGCCAAGATACGCATTTCCTGGATAACATGCGATTCTTGGTAAACGGTTATGGAAACACCCGGTCGTGCTGTTTGAGGTGGGATGGGAGGACTTGATAGAGCTGATGACGGTCTGCCGGTGAGAGCATCAGGCAGTTTTGTCTGAAGAGAGGAAGACAGTTTGCCTTGACAAGTGTGCCCATGCGTTTAATCAAGCTGATGCGCAAAGGATCTCGGCTGTTTGAAATATCTATGAACCTAGAAGCCAATTTGAGATGTCTTGTCTTCATTCTACATCGATCAAAGCCCTTCCTGGCGTGACAACAATCTTCAACCTCAGCTAGGAGTCAGCCTGGACAACTACCTAGATAAATACAGCTACGAACATACTGATACAGTTCCAGCAGCTTCTTCACGTTCCACCGCTCTCGTCGTAGTTGGTAGACAGGAAAGACTCATCATCTTACCGTGCAAGCCATGTTTAAATTTCATGTCGGATTGCCCAGTCACTTGCCAGTTGATATGCAAAGTGTACCACGCAACACTCACGCGACGGGAGATGCACGTAATGTAAAAACTGTGCATGCGTAGGGGAAACATCCTCTCCGACTCCCAACTCGTCTCTTCACGATGTCTTGTATAATTCAGTGTTGGAACTGTGGGAGTCATGCCTCTAGCAAGACCACGCATCAGTTCTAACTAGATACTGATTTTAAACTCGGTGCATGACTTGTTCTGGCAGGCTTGCTGGCTGGGGGTTGGGCGGTGACACTGTCAGGAACTATTCGTACTGAATCAAGCTACTTGGTCAAGCCGGTTGACAGAATAAGATTGAAGTATCAGAATGGGCTGGGGCACCTTTCTGTGTCAATGTTGAACTCGAGCTCGATGACAACAGTGTGCAACTTCGAAAGCACCTGTCCCGATTTTGTCCTGTCCCGACCATCGAAATCGAGGTATTTGAACCAGTACGATGAAGGCATTGTCTATAGTGACTACCTGTCCTTGAATTGGCTTATTCAATCACGTATTTATCCCAAGCACCACAAACATATGCAGCAGCTTGCAGATCATATATCCAGGAGCCTCTCAAGATCTGATGAGAAGGTACACATACTTCAGCATCCTTCTCTAAGTCCAAGATCATCGCCACACGTCCCAACGATGCCGTGCAGGTTGATTTATAACAGGATGCCTCGACACATCCTCGTCCGGGAAACGATGTTCGGGACGAGCTCATAGGAATTGTAGAAGGCACTATGAAACAGGCTGGTAGCGACGCGGCACTCGTATACGCACTTCCTTCGACTTCTATTCTCGGACGTGTACTTGATGTTGCGGATCACGAAATGAAAGCCAACCAAGTTGCTCTTCAAATTGACTGTACGATGTCCCCATTGCGCTCGAGGCCCGTTGTGTATCGACTTCACAGCGTCGTCACATGAGATATAGGGCTTGTGAGGTTGGGAACGTGCACTCTTTTGGCGGCTTGAGAGACTACGATAAGTAGCGCACGCCTCTCTACGTCTAAAACTGGAACGACACGAAGATCTCTAGAAAATTCGGGAGGCCTGTGCCTGGCAGCAAGGATCGTCACCACTGATTTTCACGTATGCTTTGTGGGAACTTGACTTTGTTCACCCGTGACGCATTACATAGACCTTCCATTTTGCCTTAAGAGTTGGTGGTCACAGGACACATAAGGTTTGATTCGTGCCACAATAATATTCATTCTGCTGCTGGAACATCACCCTTCTCTCCCGTCGAGAATGGGTATTATGTACCAGTTTGAACATCGGAGGTTTGCACGACAATCAAGGACTCAGATGGCTTCCATGGCAGCTTGGTCACGCTCGGCTTCGTCCAGGTAGGCGACAACTATCTCATTGGATCATTGTCCCACAATACTCACGGACATGCTATAGTGTCAGATTTTTGGCTTCATCATTTGACAGCGTCTTACCAGACGAAACAGACGAGCTGCCGGTTCAGACCCCAATACTAGTGGACATACAGATGATCACCAAGAGTCCAGGTCGATTTTTTATGGCACTATGCAGCAAGAGCTGTAACTTAGATTTCATGACATGGACTGATGGTGCTGAAAGGGGGGAGGAGGATTCGTAGACCTGGAGACAGAAGCTTGGGCCAAGGAAGTTGAAGCAGCACCCTATTGCATCCAAGGATGAATTCTCTGGGTTCAGTGCAGCGTGGAAGTCAGGCCGTAGTGAAATGTATATTTTGCTTGAATTGACGACACTTGGCCAATGAGAAAGTCCTATTCAAGCCGCAATTTGATACACTGAGACTTGGACCACGGACTGTTGGCTTGCAAGTCGTCTTGTAGATGAGGTCTCTCCCAAGAATTGAGGGAAAAGTTCGTAGGAAGGGCGTTTCGAGACCAGCATATGTAACACTACAACGCGGGCGAGAGGCCCCGTACATACTGACGGGGTGAGATGCCACCGTTCCATCCTACTTGTCGATGCTGGTATCAAGTGCTATGTTTACACAGCTTTTGTCGACATGGATCAGTTCCAGAGAGTCTGCAAGAGCATGGGACGGCCTGCAAGAGACTGCTTCTACCACTCATTAGAGGCTGTTGGAATTCCCCTAGTCTCCAAGAAGTGATGATCTTGGAAGGACGGGTATGCCTTGGCGAGACTAGATATATTTTATTACTGTAAGCGTCCTTCGATCCATAAAGTTTCAGCCCAGCTTCCTCACTTGGCATACGGTCCACCGGAGTCGTACTCGGCTCTCTTAATCCGCAATAGTATATTCGATAGACCGGGTAAAGTAAGTAACGCGGAGCCACGGGGCGGTTGATGTCGTGGGAAATTTAGCCTCGGGCGCATCCTCAACCGGCGGCTAATCCGGCGGCCGCATTTGCTCGCATAGACGCCATTGGCATCGGGATGCCACCATCTAGATCCGGCAGCCCTACGATGGAGCCCAGCTTTTGGGAGAAAAAAAACCCAAGAAGCGAGAAATGAGCACAAGCCAAGGGTGATCGGGATTGCGTATCGCAAAGACTCCACTGTTGTCCACGGGAAAGGAATTGTTCCATCAATCACAACCGGGCAACTCCGCGGGGCACATCGGCTGCTCCCGATACCATCGAACCACTGCGTCGGGATACGGCAAGATGGAGATGCTTCCCTTTACTGGCCGGGGGACAGAGGTCAACAGCTTGGCCATACGCAACACTGGGCTTACTTGACAGACCGGAACATTTTACATTTGTTTAGCAGGACCACCTTGCTGCGGTGAGGGTGGGACGACGCATCCATCACGTAGGATCGCCCAGCTCAGAAGCCTCACTAGAGGGAACTTATCGGCCGCTGCCGAGACGATGCAACGATACGGTATGAAGAACCTGGGTACGGATAGAAAGGGTATCACAGTCTTTGAGAGGCCAGCTTCCACCACACTCTCACTGGCAAGCACCTGATCAAAGACAGCAGGTAGAGGACCCAAGCCGCCGTCAACATGGCTGCTACATGCACCTTTCTGTAGGTTCATAAGCCTGCAGACCCGAACAAGGAGGAGCATCTATCTCCATGGGGGGATCCAATGACCTCAAACGGCAATCCGAGGAGGGTAGCTGTTGTATACACGCCGCAGAACTGCTGCACCAACCCCCCCCCGAGACCCTGGCGAATTACGCATTGCTTAATCTGCGGGATCTTTTGATATCAGACAAGGGGAGCTGCTAGAGAGCGCTGATCGTGTGCGAAAACAGCATTGCTGGACGCTATTTCGAAACGGGGCAACAGAGCGTTGTAACGTCAACTCAACACCCCCGGCGACCTACTACCTACCTCCTGTTGTTGCTGTCTGTGTGTACCGTAATACAGCAACTATGTCGATAGTGGACGGCACCAGCGACTAGATGATCATCCCCCTACCAGCAACGGACAAAAAGACAGTCGATCCGGGGAAGCAGACCCAGCACTTCCGCAGCAGGAGGGTGGTATGTCCGCCCAACGACTCGCGGCCAGACTTCTTCATCTGGGCCTCGGACAGGGGCCATGAAAGCGTCGGTGGGAAGTTGGCCGGTCTCATGGCTCGGCGATGTATGCTCAACGTGGCGTTCTGGTCGTGTTTTGGTCAACTCAAGCAGATGCGTGGACGAAGCGACCTTATGTTCATGAAGGCAAGCCGAAGCTCAAGCCATACGCAACTACTCTTATCCAGACCGATGTATCTCCTATGAAGGAAAGAGACCTGAGTTGCGGACAGCATAGCACAGCACAGCAAAGCTGCAGAGCCAAAGAAATAGGCTGGAGCCTGTGGCAGGAGTCGTACACTTTTTGCATAACTGGATCTTGACGCGGAGAGATGATGATGACGAGGTTGACCCACTCCTGTACTGCCTAGTAGACCTCGCAGCTGTAGCACCTGCATGTTAGGGTAGCGCCAGAACAGGGCCCCCAGACAGTTTACCCCGTGGGGACAGCCTGTGGGGGCTGATGGGAGATGGCAGATCTCCCCCCAGTCGATGTATATTTGAATCAAGATCAGCATACCTCAGCCAAGGTGAAGGAGGGGTGCTTATCACACGGCAGCCGCACCAGTCCAAGATAGCGAGTCCAGATGACTTCCTCTGATAGTAAAAAAACAATCTCTAGACCATGTCCTGGGCGAGTCGGGGGACTTGTCTCCTTAGAGCTAACTAAGACCGTTGCTTTTCCGTCAACTAGCCATAAAGTGTCTTCAACATCGGCCTGCCAGTTGCGGATCGACGACACCATCCTTTTCAGAAGCTACTAGAAGTCTCCAACTACACCGCCGAAACATGCGTCGAGCCCCCACGCGAACGTACGTCTAATATCGGCCGACTTAGATAACAATAAGGTTTTAGAGCGGCCCTGAACCAGATTTGGCGTGGCCGTGGATGGATGTCAGTACATTTCCCCTACAGGCTGCGACCTTTTCTAGAGTCACAGCGCGCGCTTCAATCAAGTACCTGAAACTGCCAGGAAAATCGCTGGTGCGGATCCTCCTCCGAGAGGCTCCGAGAAAGTCGACAGAAGCAATTCTAAACATGCGGCCGTTCACGACGCAATGACCTTCTGTGTTTCAACGCTCCCCAGGGTCATGTTTTAAGTCTGCGAAACGTACAGTGGCCCTGCCTCGGCTCGATGCTCCCGCGGGTAATTACTAAGTACGTGGGGAAGAGATTGGCTTGTGAGCCCGAAATGGGGAGGCTTTAGACTCATCGGCGTCCAGCCTGAGAGTAGTACGGCCGTTGCAACACCATTAGCATAATGAATTGCATCATTTCAGCTTTGCGCCCAGAGGTGGCCGAGGCATAAGATGGTACGGAGGCGCCGACAAAGCAAACCAAGAAAAAAATAAAAAAAGGAAAAAGAAGAGAAGGAATTTTGCAGATCCCGGGACCAAGCTCGGCAGGAAAACCCAACTGAAGGGATCCGGGACAGCGCCACGGCGCTGTCAGAACCCCACGGAAGCGATCTCCCGTCAGCGTGGATAATCCTGGGGCATCAGGCGTGGCCCTGCGATGCATCACCAACACCACAACCCTCTTGTGAATCCGTCGGCTGTCTGCCCAGGTTCAGCTACTATGCTACGATTAGTTAGAGTCTGTGGCCCATCCCCCGTGCAATGTGAGTGGCTTGACTGACAAGCCAGAGCCATCATTGCCTGCTTCTATAGCGTGATCAACCTGCGCAAAGCGGTGAGGATGTTTGAATAACGTAAGAGAAGGCACCCATGAGATGTTCAACCGTCGTACTTTGACAGCTACGCAGACCCTCCTGGTGTCTTCGTTCAGTCACATTCACAACTGGCAGTCCTTTCCCCAGCGGAAGAAAGGGCCTGGCTGTAGGCTAGAAAACGGCTCGGAGGAGCAGCCGCAGCATCCGCCAGCATTATTTTCCACATAGCAATCGTGCTTATCATCATCAAACCAAATTTTTCCTCGTCCGGGTAAGGACTAGGCAAAAGAAGGCTGATCCGTGACCGTGACCGTGACCGTGACAACTGACGGCGCTTCCTGACCAACCGTCTCACTGTACCATGCGCCCCAATAGCCTCTACACCCTCTTGGGGGTGGCACAGCTCCCTTCGTATCCTAAAAGGGAATTCATCGAATAGGGCTGTGTCAGCCGGTGTCTTGAAACCTGGTGGGACGTGGCCTCTTCTGGCCGCGGATTGGCTGTGCTGGCAGATGAAGACAACGCACTTGCTTATTCCTTTTTTTTGTTTTTCTTTCTCTTTCCATCGCACGGAATTACGTAGGCGTGGAAAGGGTTAAAACCAGCCGACCTCTTTCCCCAGATTGCCGGGCGCTCTCCCCGCAAAAGGACACCCCTGGAGGTAAATGCGGTTAGCACGGACTGGCGAAAATTCTAAACCGGCTTGGCTTTTCGAGCCTTGCCCGGGCTTTTATTCTCGGTCTCGCGGGACGAGGCTGCGCGACAGTAAGTAGGGTGTCAAGTATGTCATTGCAGCGTAATGATTGCAGCGCAATGCGAGTATCGGGGTATTTTCGCACGGTGGTTGAAGCTGACGTTTTGCAAAAAATAAAAAAATTCATTTGCACTCTGTAAAGTAAATGTAACAGAAACGGATACATACTATGTATATACAATACCTTTGGCTTCCCCACAGAGTGTCATGAATCCAACAGTTCGGCTTTCTGCACCCCAGCCTGGGCGACCCAAAGAAAGCAAGGCCCTGTGAGGCTGCCGTGACACCATACGCAGCCATCGTCGCCGAACCTGGCCTTTTCTGGAGCTAGTCATTCACGTGCTCTTGTTGTGAACACCATTAGATAGGCCTTGTGACAAGGCACAAAACCTGCCGCCTCCAAGAATGTGAGCTGCACACGTGGGTGGTAGTGATGGTGGCGTCTCGATACGTCAGAATGTGATGGCCTGAGTCGTGTCTAAGCAAGATTTCCTGTTGAGGAAGCTGGAACAAGCCGAAGGACGACAGAGATGTGATCGGTGGGTATTCGTCTCGCGGTGGAAATTTCGTTAGACCCAGTTTGAGGAAACGTCACGTTTTGCTTGGCAAGAAGGGAGAAGCAATTTGTAATGATGTGAGATTTTCGCTCGCTGTTTGGCGATCTGAAGCCATCGCGCTATTCCTTCCCGACTACCCATAGTCGTACTCCGACCGCCAGATTTGGCCCTCCTATAACATACGCCTGCCCGCCTGTATCATATATCCTGTCTATGTGATATCTTCTGAACAGAAACCAAGAATCAAGTAGTCTAATAAAGCACAAGTGAACTCATTTGTCGGAATCTGAAAAGAGATCGATCGAATTCATGGGATCTCCCATTAACAACAAAAAGAGAATGAGGTGTTGCCTGTCTATCCGCCAGGGAAAGTTGAAAAGTCTATTCGGTTCGATTATCGTAGAAAAGTTTGGCTGGAACCGTCATCCTGAACGCCTCGCAATTTGATCCTGTCTATAAGCCCGGTCGTCATTCATATTCCGTGTGCTTGTTTGTTGTCTTGGATGTTTAGTCAGGACATTCTTCAACTAGGAGCGGTCCATGAGATCTCCTCCAGCAACACTGTTCGACGAGGAACTCCGGCCACTGGCGTTGAAACCGTCGGGAGACAAAAGATCTTGCACCGCCACTTTGGGAACCTGAGGCACCGGAAGTTTCCTCTGGGAACCGTCAGGTCTACTCATGATATCCGACAAAGACATGCCCGGTTTTGAGGGATTGGCGGTAGTCGGTGCAGGGCTGGGGAATTGTGCCTCAGGACAGGGCTCCAGAGGAGTGAGAGCCGGAGTCGTGTGTCCCAGCGACAGTTGCCGGAAGGGAGGGAGCTCATAGGTAGCCTGGTAGGAAGGCCGGAGGCGTGGAGAGTGAGCGGGTGTGGCAAGTGGGGTGTGATCAGGCGTAGGCGACAAAGAGTCGTGAGAGAAAGTTGGCGACGAAGGAGCCGTCGAGTTGGGCGAGTTGGGCCTCGACCTCTTTGCGTGCCTGTACGTATGCGAATAGTGGTCGTCGTGATGCTCATCTTGGGAGTTGGCTCTTGACATGTGGTAGGCAGCAAGTGAGGGCAAATTGCCGCGGGACGAGTGAGCACTGTTGGAGTAGTAGGGATGAAACCTTGACGAGTGGTGACTCGAGGATGCACTCGTTGAGTTATCGCGCTCCACCTGATTGACAGCCTTTGCAAGCATGGAAATGTCCATTGGTCCGCCCTGTGGATTGGCGGGGAGACCGCGGGGGAAGGGCGGGAAGCCTTGGTTTGCCGGCAGGACAAACTGGGAGTACGAGTGAGGCGGCGACACGTTCGGCGATCCGATCGAGGACTGAGGCGCAGAACGAATGTTCTTGGGGGCAGGAGGCGGCATCATGTCGCCATGTTGCACCCCACCCGGCATCATCTGGTGAATTTGCTGGCCCTTGTTTCCACGTCTCGAGTTTGGGTTGCTGTGTATCCTGGAGTGCCTGGTAAGCTCGTCTGAGCGCGAGAACTTCTTGCTGCAGCCCGGGAAGTTGCATGCGTGCGGCTTCTCGCCAGTGTGGGTCCTGATGTGCCTTGTCTGGTGCTCAAGACGGTGGAAGGCCTTATCACAAAGCGGACACTTGTAGGGCCGAGGCAGCTCATTGCCCATGTCGGAGGGCTGGCCAGTGGGCAGGGGACCGTTTGGCCGCAGAGCAGACACAGAAGCCATATCACCAACAGGTTCGTTGGTGTTTTGGGTTGGGGACTGCGACTGGCTGGTGCTGCCGCTGCCAGTATCGTGTTCTTGGGCAGGGGATTCTGGGTTCAGCAGATTTGAAAAATCCACTGCTGACTGTGACCGTTGCATGGAACGTTCTGTTCTTCTGGGTGACCCAGATTGCGCTCGAGTTCCGAGTTCCGAATGGGGCTCTCCCTCGGAAGACGTTGGAGACCAAGGGCTGCAACTTTGTGGCAGCAAGTCGATGTAGATGCTCGCAGGTATCCTTGAAGATAGGATGCCGGCGCCGGTATCCGTATCAGGTTGCGTTGCGTTGCGTCGTGGAAAGAGGCAAAGGATCGGTGTCCTAAACAACCAAAAACTCTTTGTATAGGATTTGATGGCTGGCTAGCGAGCCTATAGCTGGTTGTCGGCGGAGTAGGATAAAGTTGTTTGGGTGGTGTTGGGGTGGGAATCTGGGGAAGTGGGAGTCGTCATAAACTTTGGGAAAAGACGCAGAAGTAGCCTGCGTGGGTGGGAAGAGGGAGCCGAGATCTTTTTAAACTAGCAAGCGCTGTTCTCCCCTGTCCCTGCACTGTCCGCTCTCCCACCTCCAGGCGGATCAGATTTCAGTCGCAGCGCTGGAAGCACGTAATGATTGGGGGGGTACAAGGTGCTGTGGCCGGCACTGGGGGCACTGAGATGTACCGATGTATCGCCGTACCTTTGTACCTTCCTGTCGAAAATCTGGAGTATCCGCACCAGCCCACCTGGCCCCACATAAAAATCATCTTGGTGGGGGACCCCTGACAACTTTGCAGACCTCCTTGCTCCATGCACGCAGTCTCAGTAAGTTCAGTAAGTAGTGCTGGTGGGCAGGTGGGGTATGTCTAAAATGCAGGTATCGACCGACCCCAGCTCTGCACAGAAGAGAAGTGTCCCGACCCCCCCCCTCGACCCGGCCTATCCTCCACCAAGAAACGCAGTCGATCCAGATGATGGCATAGGCTTTCATAGATGCAGTGAATCATCACATTGGGTTGTCGACTCATCACACTCCCACCAGCGTTATCGACAGTCCAAGAACCACACACATCTTTTACACGTCTCGGCCCACGACAGCACTAATTTTCACATACGCAGTGCAAGTAGTTGTTTCGCCCAGCTATGCATACGAGTACCGGACGGCCCTACACCGGACATTTTGATTCACGGTGCTGATGATGGAGTGGACTTTCTCATGATCGCGCGTGCTTTCCATTCCATTTTCCACCCGCACAATGTAGAAGTACACTACCTACTACATCCAAGTGCCTGAGAACCCACCTGCGGCGCTGTGAACAGCAGCAAGTAGGCCTACCTCATCGCCTTGTTTCTTTCATCGGCTCATGGTCACCCCAGAATTAGGACAAATCCGGGGTTGCAATCTCTTACCCCGTGGAGAACGACCCTGGGAACTTGAGACCCCAGAAAGCCAAAGAGGTCATTCCGGCCCTCGGACGCTGATCAACAATGTCGGAAGACCATTCTTCCACAAGTTCCACAAGTGAACTGGCCTTTGGTTTCACGTCCATCTGGGCAGTCAGGTCAGGCGAGGCTGCACAGTACCTCGATTCCGTAGGTCACCAGTGCCCTCTTACTAGCCTCACGTCGACAGGCGCGGCTATTCCTGTGCTCAACCCATGCTTATCGTCAGCCGTCGCCCTGGGGTGTTGGGTGCATTATTGTGGCTGAGAACAGCTGGGATGACCGGGCGCTGTCCGTCCATCCAGGCCGCCCATGTCTCATTTTTTTGTACAAACTCTGCCCCTAATTCAGGTAGCTCCGGGCGGCTGGCGTGAGAGCCGCGGGATCTTAATGCGTTCCCTGGGCTTCCAATTTATCCGGCCAGCTACGACGGCTGTACCCTTTGACGAGATTGCATGATAACGACCTCGACTCGGTGTTGTTGGGGCCATGGCTTTTGCCAGCCGATCGTTAGATAAGGCATGTGCAAAGACAGAGAGAGAGAAAGAAATAGTTCTCAAGTCTTTGTGGGATGAAGAATCTAATTCTGTTGCACACACGCCCAGCCATTTTGTAAGTTTTACAAGATTTTAGGCCTTCACTAGACTCGCCAGATCAACCAAGTTATTCCCAAGGCAACCTGAAGGTTTGCGCAGATCTTTCACTCCTCCGTGGGGGGATCCCGAGTGAGGTACCGAATCGGGGAACGGAGCAAGGAGTAATCGATGCTACCCCAGATTGGTGACGCAGTGGCTGCTGTCACCTTTCCCCAGGTTCCCGAAGAACATGTTCACAATCGTACATAGTA
The DNA here is from genome assembly GCA_027946515.1 of Gnomoniopsis smithogilvyi. NCBI lineage: Eukaryota > Fungi > Ascomycota > Sordariomycetes > Diaporthales > Gnomoniaceae > Gnomoniopsis > Gnomoniopsis smithogilvyi. Next base: position 4,717,059 of record JAPEVB010000004.1, on the reverse strand, counting down.
GTTGCATGTAGCCTTTGCTCTTTCCCGATCCCCAGTGACAAGTCTGATTCGTGTGCCTTAGAGACGAGTCGAACGGACAAGCTATTAAATTGACCCAAGTCTGGGTCCGGCGACACTATGGAAAGTCCAAGACAAGGAACCAGGCGGATGAAACCCTGGGGTAAACGTGGGGAGTCGAAGCGTCTCTCCGGGAAATTCTCGTGAAAGGGGTATACTCTGGGAGATAAGAATTTACTGCCCAAGAGGGCTTAGTTGCCTAACCTCACCAAGCTGCAAGGGGATAGTCCTTGCGGCGCAGCCTCGCTGAAATTTCGGTGCCGCACACTCTGGTAGCCTCGCTGAAATTCAGATAGGATCAATGAATTGCTATGAGTTTTTGAGTCTCCAAACCCGACCCGGCTAGCCATCAAATCTAGCTTTGAAATATGCGTGCTCTAAGATTTATATACGGCTCATGAAACTTCAGTCTTGAATACTATCGAGGCGCCAGTTGTCTAGAACCACCGGATGCACAACGCTGCCAAGGCTTTTGTACATGATCTAGAGCGACTTCTAGTTCCTCTTGCTTTCTTAGCAAATACCCAAGACCGAAACTGGTTCTGAAGAAACCAGGAGTCAAGCATGGCCTCTGGTGAAGGCGCGACGGTTTTACCCCAGGCCGCATGGAGATGTCGTCACTATGGACCGAGTCCCAAAATTCCTCGCCGGAATTCCCGCGAAAAGCACATGCCAAAAGTCTGTTTGAGCTCTTGGACCAGAAATTCAACTTTGTTGAACTGCAAGCAGGAACTCTGAACACAAACTATACCATCATGCATTAGTTTATGAACAGTCACCCGACGGTATCTGGGCAGATAGGACAAAGGGTGGTGATGAGGTGGCAGAAGGCACAAGACGCTGACATGTGAAGATACGGCTCACCCTCATCAAATCGATTTCCCCACGGGCTTGCGCTACTCGACTTGCGGGGAGCTGATCCTAGGGCTGGCCTGCAGCTTGTCATTTTGAAACTGCACACCCTCAACCTGGGCAATCAACACCCGGTACTGCCTGATACGGCATGGCCGAGGCAACGTGCTCGAGGACTCGTCCATTAAGTTGCTGGGTTAGCATCGCCCCCAAAAGTGCCTATCTTGAAATGATCGTTTCCGTCGAAAAAAAGCTCGCGAGTCAGAGCATACGGTGGTCTCACATGGACCCGTTCTTTGACCATGGCATCCCCTCTCTTGCTTTGAGAAGGAACCGTGGTCTCGGCGAGTATCCCGGCGTAATTCACGATACGGGAATAGCCATAATTTGCCGGTGTCGGGGCCCTTGTGAATTGCTTAGCAGGGTCTCCATTCAGTACAACTGGAACGCCAATGGGGCCCAGCCTGCCGTTTGCACTCAGCATGAAAAGACAAAGGAAGGAAAGAAGAAGCAAAAAACCGAGAAAAAAATCCCAAACCCAGTATAGCCGGACGATTTTCGGACGAAAGGAAGCCATGTTCTAGCTTGTTACTGGAATCTTCTCACTGTGCTCTCTTCCCCACGATCAGGCCACGAGCCGCAAACCAAGCCTTTGCCCGAAAAGTCACACAGATTTCCCCAGTTTGCGAATTCATTAAGCGGGGGCTCCACAAACCCCTTGGGTCTGGCCAACGATCGTTAAAGCACGTGGGGACCTTCGTTGCTTCGATTTTGTCATTCTTCGGCCTTTCCCCAGTTCTTTCGCCCCAAAACTCGCGGTCCGAATCTTGGCCGACTCTTGGGGGCCAGACTGATCATTTGCACCAAGTACCTAGTAGCCAGACATCCACCAAGGGTCCTTTTCCGGCTCCTTTTCTTCCATCGCTGTGGCGATCCTTCTAACAGGGAACGGATTGGTATAAGCACGCCACTCGTATGTCCAGGAAATTTCTCACCTCACAGAGGCTCTCGCAGAAATGGTACAGATACCCGCAAACTGGGCTGCCGGCGTACCAATGCACTGGTACGATGCAAGTCTGCACAACTCGGTGGTGACAATCAGACTTCACAGCAATGACTGGCACAGTGGCATTGGCTGACTGTCTAGCTGTCTGACGCGAAAATTGTCTAAAAATCGCGCTTGTACCTTCCTAGATAGGGGGTGCTCCTCCCTTACATTCCAGCGTCATTAAGATCTCACGATTTTTTTTTTCTCCTTCCGCCTTAGAGAAGAAGGCTGACTCGATGTTGTTGACATGCAAGTGAGGTCAGGGCTGTGGTAACGCATGAATTGACAAGTTTTTGTTGATTCATTTGTCTTCCCCGTAATTTTTCACAAACGGGCCGTGGGTCGGAACTTGGGCGAAACAAGGCCCGTGGGCCAGAACAGGTCGACGCTGCGTTTCCGGGGGACTTTTCCGGGTTGGAAGGGCGTGATTTTGAAGAATTGCTCCATACATAATAGTACTATGGTACTATTGTAAAACAGATTTTCAGGGTCGATGCGCTACCTGACTTGTCACTCTGGTCTAAGCCGGGTGCTGCCCTTTGACCAGAATGATTCGCCCGCATAAAGCTTACGTCCTGCAAGAGGATCCGGCCCCAGGGGCATCCGCATCGCGCCCCTGCACCAAGCGCCCTTCGGATTATTTCCGACGTTCTGTTCTGTGTTTATCTTTGGCTGGTTTCTTTGGGCCGAAAAGGAGGACCGCCCCCGAAAGTGCCTAACTGCTTGCTCATTGGTATCCATCCAGGGCCATGTGTGTCTCAGGCCATCGGAACCGCATGGAAGCACATCTGCCCTGGCTGCCAAGTTGTCCGGCACAGAGGAGGGACCTTGAATGGAGGAGGGCAGTGGGCTGATCTGATCGAAGACGAGTGAGTTTTTGCGACCCCAGATTCCGTCTAGGATTGATCCTCAGGGGGCCCGTCTTGCGGGGTGTGGTGCAATGTTACATCCAAACACTGGGGTGGGTAATCGCCCTTTACAGTCCCCGTCTCGACATCAATTACCTCTTAGGGAGTGCGTATTTGGTACAATACTCCACGATGAAGGCATGCAGCGTCGCAGCCTCGTCCCTTCTTGTAGTCCAAACGAAACGCTCGTATAGAAATTGCGATAGTCATCAAACACATTTCAGTCCCGACAAAGTCAAGTCTTGGCACCCAAGACTCCAAATGGACTGCGAGATCAATTAAAAGTGGCAGTTGAACACGATAAAGGAGGCTACGTCGTTCACCTGATGCTTCCCATGTCTCGGTCGTGACCTGGTGTGGTGGAAGAGGTGTATAAACCCCCCACGCTTTCTCCGCCAATTTCGCAGCCGCTCGCTATCTCTGGGGCCGCGTCTTCCGAGGGCGAGGACATAATACGAGATACTTATTTTATGTATGATTATCTCCGCAAGCGACAAAGTTGTGGTACCTGCAGGATGCCATGTGCTGCCGAGCCTGTTGGACAAGGCTTTTTTTTTCACGAACCGAGGATCGTCGGGTTGTTCTCAGCTCCAGGTTCGGCTCAACCGCGGCGCTCGCAAGAATACTCCAAAGAAAAACACAACCAAGGTTGATGGGTTTCCATGCGTGCGTGAGCAACTGATAGAAGAGATGATAGAGATGTTGACGAAGATGCATAGATGCATGCCTCGTCTTGGCCTTTGATGTTGACGATGGTGTATTTAGCAGTGTAAATACCCCTGGCTGGGACTCTGAGTGGCTAAAATGCACGCGGGCAGGCGCGGCTTCCCCCAACGCGTCGACGTTCTAAAACTGCCGACAACTCACACTCGCAGATTGTCGTGTCAAACTCACCATTCCACGACTCTCGTGCGTCTGGCCACTGCACAGCTCTTGCTGGCCCCATGGACTACCACGCAAGACATGGGCACGATGTCTGCAGCTTCGATCTACCATCGACACGTGAGTCGTGATGCCCTTCGCCTCCAAACAACACTTGGGGTTAACATTATTCTAGACCGACTCCCAACAGTGTCGGCGGCTCAGGCCTTGGATGATTTGAATGGTGATTCTACGACGCACGTGTCCACCGGTCTACCTCATTTAGACAGGGGCCTGGCGTGGCGCACATTGACCGCATCAGACGAGAAGGGTGGCCTGCCGAAGGGCCAGGTCACTGAAATTTGGGGACCGCCGGGCATAGGAAAGACAGCTTTTGGCATCGAAGCTGCTGTGAATGCGTTACGTGATGGGCAAAGCGTCGTCTGGGTCGACTGCCTCCATCCTGTCTGTCACAAGCGGTTCACGGATGTTTACCACGCCACACATGTGAAGGATACCGACAATGCACCCCCCAATCATCTTGACAACCTCATCCACTTCTCTTGCCCAACCTTGGCTCACTTTATCGCCCTTCTCTGCAGACCGACTCTATCGTCTGTGCCTTCGGGCACTGCACTTATTGTCATTGACTCTTTGTCGGCGCTAATAAACCATGCTCTTCCAAGGATACCAGCTCCAAAAGGGACTGTCAAGGGTAATAAAGGTGCGTCTAGTTGCACAGTGCCACAAGCTCTCTGCTGATGGGTACAGGTCCCTCGCCATCTTCGCGTCGGATACAAATCCTTCAGTACATTGTTGGCGCCATGCAGAAGCTCGCCGCGACTCGTGACGCCGCAGTAGTCCTTCTCTCCCAATGTGCTACTCGAATGCAGGCCGAAAGAGGTGCCACCCTCACACCTGCAGTCAACGCCAACGTTTGGGAACAGGGAGTTGCCACGAGGATCGCGCTTTACAGGGACTGGGTGTGGACCGATGGATGTACATCGGGTGCCCGCCTTGCAACAGTCCAAAAGGTCGACGGTAACGTGTTTGCAGAGGCATTAGACAATGTCGTTGCTTTCGAGATCGAGTCGGTAGGTCGCGTCACCCCAGCTACGGCAAACATGTATATTTCTGACGCATTGTAGACCGGTCTGGTCCCGGTAAAGTATGATAGCGTCCAGCCTGCGGGCGCAACTTCTTACACACCAGCTCAGAAACGTAAGCTCGATGATACGGGTCTCGAGGGGGCTGATAGCGAGGATGAATATGGATGGGGAGAGCAAGACAATAGCGCACTTCCGGGACAGCCACCACAGTGGCAAGGCAGTGAGGACATCATCCTGGGAACTCATCTCGACACCGACGATTCAAATGATGTCGACGACGAGGACGCGGACCCAGAACAGGAGTCTGACCAGGACTGAGCCACACTGCCAGTCCATCTGTAGCTGAGTATGACAAGGATGGAAAGGATGGAACAATGCTATTGTTCCAAATTCTTGCAGCCACCGTGCTCCCGAACAGCTTCCTACGCTATGGTCAGCCCTACCGGCATGGCAGGTGCCCAGGCCCACGTCGTGGTCGGTCCAATACCGAAGCTCGGCCGTTCCCGCTTTTTCTCGCGGAAACCTTCGGCGCGAGGTATTTGGCTTCGGTGACTACCGCTGAAACCTCCACGGGATTTCTGCGTTGAAGTTTGGATTTGATGAACCATATTTTCGAGCTACTTACAGGTCACTTACTGCCTCACCAACCCACGCCCTGGAGCTAATTTTGCTAGCGAGGATGATACATTAGTGACCTGCACAGCACTACAAACGACCATGAACCACGACCTATTTGAATTTTATTGCCCTGGCATGACATTGCCCCGCCCGCATTCTTGGATGCGTGCATTCGACTCCCTTCCTTAGACATTTGGACTACCAAGTCTCCAGATTTGCACCCTGGAGAGAATGCCCCGGTACAGATGCAGCGGAGACACAATGACCCGCTAAAAAAAAAGTAGTGGTGACAAAGCAGTGGCAGCCTCATCTTGGATCGTGAACCTGGGGAGCGGAGGGTCGGTACTAACAGGATATCCCAGCTACGGTGCCAACTCGGTGCGTCGGATGGGGCCCCTCAGGCAACCTCGGCAATCACCCGAGGTTCACGGGCGCACGGCTGTTGATACGTAGACACTGGACGTGCCGTCAAATAAACACGATTCGAATTTTCTTAATGTTGCTTATTCGCAATGGCGGTGCGATTTTCCTGCCTACGGACTGCTTTGCATGTCTCCAAGAAGTTCAGAGTAACAATTTGGAGATACCATCTGATGACTGATCAATCTGGCACCACATGCCCCTCCCAATGGCATGTTCTCGGGCAGATGCTCGGATCTACCCGGCGTGGAATCCATTGGGGTTGGGTGATCAGCGAGACCGTAGCTGTCGCCGGTCAACCTCGATGAAAGTTTCTCAACAGCTACACACATGATCAAGATACCATCCATGCGATCCTATTGGAAATGATCTCCGCGTAGCATCCAAAGACCTGCCGGTACTCATTAGCCCCACACACTACACGATGAGCTCGAGAAGTAACGGATTGCCTGGATGGGAATACAAATATTTTGGTCAAGTTTATGTATTGTGCTTGCAGACATCATGCGACTAATGCCTCTCTCCCGCACCTCCAACTTCTTTCCGAGGTCGATCGACTGCACCTATCGACCCGCACACATGGAGCCCCTAGTAGGAGGGACCCAATTAGCCTCCGGACCTGGCAATTCCCCTGTCTGATATCTTGTCTGTCCATGTCCCATTTGCAAGCTTGTTCCTAAGCATGTGAATTCGGAACATCCAACCCCCCCCCCCTCTTCTACATGCCAAGCTAAGCGGCTCAGAGATGTGGAAAGTTTTGCTTGCGGCAATGTACTACGGCAAGTTCTCAACGACATTCCAGCGTTGTACAAGCCCGAGCTTAGGACTTGGGACTGGAACGAATTAATCCAGTAAAGGGATTCCGTAACGCTGAACGTCACATTGTGCAGCTACTATCGCAGAGCCTCCTTTCGGGCCGTGGGGTGATGTCGGGAGTGGTGGCGTGTTGATGGAGACTTTGTCTCCGCATTGATGCGGGAAGGGGAATTCGTACAACAATACCCCGGGTCTATCCGCCGCGTCGTTGGCTGGGCATCACTGTGCGAACGGCCGCCTCATACTCCGTCCATACAGATGAGATCCTAGCCTGCAGCAGATTTGAGGTCTGGATGAAGTGGCCGACTTTCCAACATGCCAAGACCTTGCTCGTCAGGCTCGAAAACAGGTTGACTCTACGTCCCCTTGCTGGGTCTAGAACCATGCTGCTCAGTTATTATGCACGTCTGTGAGCATGCTAACCTCGGCGACAGCTGATGTGAGATGTGATTCTGCGGTCTGTCTAGAGGGCACTTGTGTGTTTGGATCGTGAGTAATCACCATGTCCTGTGTCCAGTGATGTCACGTCCCGCCTCATAAAGTCGATGGATAGGACATGCTGCTCCAGATCTTTCGTCCCGAAAATGGAGAGCGAGGGCCCCACCCAGGACCACGTTCTTTGTCTCGTATTCGCAGTGTCCAGGGCACCCCAGAGGAGTTGAGAGAATATTTGTTGTCGGGCGGAAGGCGTCGATATATTGGTAGCGTATCAATAAATGCTCAGTCTACCAAATCAGTAACACAAGCCACTTACCAGCATATGAAGTGACGGAAAAGTTGCAGCCTAGCGCAAGATGAGTATGACCACTGGAAAATACTTGTGACATGCCGAATGGCGGCTGAGGATGCAGAAGGAACGCCGCAGAGAGTGAACAAGTCTTGTTGCGAGGCCACTGGGGATTTTTCCTTGGAGCGTTTCACTTCCGGATCCTCTACGGGGGAGGCATGCCTGTGGGTTGCCTGTGGGTTGCCTGTCTTCTCACGCCGCATAAGACGAGGGAATAATACTCGGCCATGGCCTCCGTTTGGCAATGTCGACGCTGTGAAGAGCGTTTCTGTGTCGTAGAAGACTCCCGCCCTGGTAAGGGTGTGGTCCCCTTTGTGATAACAGGCAGGAGTGACAATTTGGCGTCTGACCTCGATTATGAATTTCAAAGCATCATATGATCTTCAAAGATACTACGTTTCCAAAATGACAACACGTCGAAGTTTGTATGTACACACTCGTCAAGCGTGCCGATAACTACAGTAATATCCTGACTTGACGAGTCGGTTCCATTCATATCAAGCAAGGGTTTGAAGACAAATATGTGTTTGTTTTGACCCTTGCAAACGACCAAATTTTGATGAAAGTAACCGCTCGAATAATCCAGGTTGGTCGGTTCATGAGTCCAACAGTTTGAGATCAATACGGTGTATACAGTGATCATGGAATGTGTCCGACTAGGTATCTTTGCGAATAGCAATTATCCTCATAATGAATGGCCCTCGGAGGTTCGGCTTGAAACTGTAGTACTCTGAAAACCATGAGACAAGTGAATAAAAACGAGTGTTTCTGTCGTCTTTCTGGAATTACTCGAAATTTGCAGGCATCGAGGCATTGGTCTGAGCAGGCAACGCCCCATGACATTACAACCATAAGTCACCGTGGGCCCCAATCTGTTAAGTATTAGACCGCATAAAGGCTCGTAAAGTGTTGAAAGAGAATTATGTCTTACGAGAAGGTTCCTTTCTAAGTTTTCTTTGGTTCAACTCAGAACGAAAGGGCGTCATCGCGAAGTTGTGTCCTAAGCCAGTGCCTAGGTGCTTCGCGGATAGGTAGGTATGTGGCCGCAAGGTTTCCATTGGAGCATAGTTGAAGCAGAGAAAGCAGGCCCTCGAAAATATCTTGTATTACGCATAATAATGTCACCCTAGTAAATGAACAATCTACACACACACGATGTCTTCCGAAATATTGGAGACATATGGCTCAAGTTGTGACTTTTGAGAAAATAACGGTTGCTTCACCCTGTGTATCTCAAACCTCACGCCATCCTGGGTCTGCTCTAAAGAGTGATTTCAAGAATGCCAGCAAGATCAACATGACTTGAGAACACTGACTATTCTCTTCGATATTGACGATACTGCACCAGCACTTGTACGTCTCATTAGGACAGCAATGGATGCGCCTACCAGCCCCGTTGTTCAGCTTCCAGCGTCTTTTTGTGAACAGCGACAGCTCAAGAAATTACGTTGAACCCCAGAACTCAATGCACGTTGTTCTCAGTCTTGGTAATCTTAGTGGTGACATCTGTGGGAAGACAGACACTGGGCCCCCGCTATCCATGCCATCTGGAGAGTCTGTGAAGCATCAATTGCAGATGAATTGCAAAGCAAATCATTCTGTCCATCTTCAATACTGTGTTTGCCGGTCGTGGGACAACCGAATCCTGGCGGAAAACGACTTCATTTCTCCACCAAAGATCTGATCGTGGGCAATGCTCGAGTCCTCTCACTTCCGTAGTCGTCCACAAAGTCTAATATTCTAATAACACTGTGCCACAAGACAGAGTTGTCAGATCTAAAGATGGCCATCTTTCAGCGCCATACATAGGTATATGTAGTCGGGACGATACGAGACTTCACCAGCCCCAACGATTGCGGCTACAACCTGGAATTTGCAAGAAGGGTGGTACGGAACTTGCACGGCACGCACTTCCATCCTTTGAATGATGACTCCAGATAGCATCTTCTCGCAATAGGCTTGATGGCTAAGTTTTTGAACTCAGATGCCTTGGAGTATGATCGATATGGGACGGCGAAGACCGACAGGTCGCCATCCTTCGCGACGAGGATGGGAGAGCGCATTGAATCGAAAACTGGTTGCCGACATTACGAAGCCAAGGCCAGGAGTCAACAAAACGGCTGTACCCACCAAGAACTGAAGTGGATCTAGTCAAGCACCATCGCCACAGGAGAGCACTTCGAGATGAACAATCAAGTGTGTAGAGCAGGGCATTTTATACAAGCCCGATCGCTCACCTACTCAAGGCAACTTCTTCACAACGAATTCTTCGATTTCACAAAGTGGATCAGACTGGTATAGCCCAGAAGATTCTCGAGACCATTTTCTACGAGAACAATGAAGAGAACTTTGGCGGCGCACATATCGCTGTCCAAATAGAACCATCTACCAGAAGAAGCGTGCCGTGGTATTGATGTGTGACGGAGACTCGGAGTCAGATGTCGATGCGAGTGCTTCATATAAGTCGTAATTATTGCGGTCTGTCATCTAGGTAAAGGTTGTGATGTCGTGTTCTAAAGTTTCTAGTGGCTGTAATCTGAAGCCAATTTTGTTCAAATTTCTACAAAATTTTGTTGGTGTTGCTTTGCAAAACTTTTTCGCGCCGCGCAACACCAGTAGCGGCGCCCTCTGTCATTGCCCGTATCTGTGATATGCAGGTACCTTGGTTGGTTATATCCCTACCTTTTGGCTACCTCGCTTCCTCATCGGAGAGTCTCCCAGGGCCACTTGCAACGCTCAGCTCCCAAGATAACTCCGGATGGCCCCTTGCAATTTGGTAGCACCCTCTCCCAAGACCTGTTGGAGATTCTCCAGGTCATCACCAGCCGTAAGACCGAACTTTCGGATGAAATCCTTGGCAGCTGTCTCGATGTCGCCGTACTCCTCTGTGGCCTGCTCGTCCGGGCGACCAAAGTAGGCGTTGGAAGAGATAGACTGAGCTCCCTCAAAGCCTTGCAGCCGGTTCTTGGCCTCGGCCTGAGCGTTCGCGTCGTATGTGCCCTTACCGAAGAATTCGTCAGAGGAGATGGACTTCTGGTTGCCAAACTTGCTTCTTGCGAATCGCTCCTCATCTTCTGCTAGACTGTCAGTAAACGTTACAGATGCAAAGAACGACCGTGGGAGCCGTACCGGCAGAAGCCTTGATCGGGCCGACAGATCCGAAGCCACCACCCTTTTGTGGTGCGGCCGCAGCCTTCTTGGCCGCACCGATCTGACCGAAACCCAGACGTCCCATGCCCATGCCCAACCTTTCGATCTCGGAAGCCGACTTCTCGCGCGAGTGTGATGCGGCTCCGTAGCCTCCGCGCGGCGGGCTCACAGGCGTAGGGGAAGCGATGGTGCTAGGCTCGTTGATTGCTTTCTTTGCCTCTGCCTCCTCCTCATCAGGATTGTAGCCCAATTCCTTGATACGCTGTTCCTCCTCCTTGGCCTTCCTTTCCGCCTCGTCAAAGTCAATATCGGCGGCTGTGACGACCTTCTTGGCACCAAGCTTTGATCCCACTTTCTTGGCTCCCAGCACGTTGGCCTTCTTCGCGCCGGTGGTGGATTTCTTCAGCGCTGACGAGTGTGTTATACGGCCAGCGGCAGGCTTGGGTGCATCAGCGTCGGTCTTGGACAGAGGTGAGGCAGCGCGATTCGGACCGTTCTCGCCGGGCTTGAGGAAGGGCGACGGCGTGCGCCCCACGACTGGTGGGGTGGCGGTCCGCGAGATAGGCGGCGTTGGCTTCTTGATAGAAGGCTTGTCCCAGGAAGAGAAGAAGTCGTCGTCGGGTTCGCCGGCGGGCGTGGATGTGCCGTCAGGAATGTCGCCATCGGTGATGACAACCTCGGTCGGATACCTAGCTCCAGTCAGCATGGGCGTGATGAATTCCAGAGCGCATCAGCGACATACTCTTGGGCGTCCCTAGCTGCCCGCCTCTTGAGTTCATCCTTGTACTTGGTCGCGGCAGGAGACTGGTACTTTGTCTTGGGATCTTTGCTGTTCAGAGCGGCGGTTCCGCCGTTGGACTGGAAGAACTTGGTGGCAGACTCGTTGCCGCCAACTTTCATTACCCGGAGTTGATCCCATTGCCATTCTGGCCTGCGGTCAGTGAAGGACCGTGGTCATGTTGTTGTACTAGTCACTTACGATCGAGGTTGGTAGAGCGAACAAACGAGATGTGAACACCAAGATTACGATGATTCGACGAGCAGTCGAGGCAGAGGTAGATACCGAAGGGTACCGACGTCCATGTTGGATTCTTCTGGCCACAATCGAAGCAGATCTATCAAGTCCATCCCGTCAGCGATAGGCAATCGTTGCGAAGCTGCAGAACGGAGCTTTGCGCATTGTGGCACGAACCTTGTTAGCCTGCTTGGTCTTCAATTTCTCGAAGATCTTCTGCGACTGCTGCTTGGACGCGAGCGCAGCACTCATCTTGGCTGCCGGGGGCACCGGGTGCTTGATCTTTTGTAAATTAGACTAAAAGCTATAAGCAAAAGATGAGGCTTCGTAGTCGTACTCTAGAGCCTGCGGGTGCAATCGAATTGTCGGAGGAGGAAGGATGAATGCGTGGGCTCGAGGCTGAAGTAAGGGGGCACAAGGAGAAACGGACAGCGCAACGAATTTCCAGTGATACTTTGAAGCCCAACCAGCCCGTCGTCGGGGACGCCCTTGATTCGGTAATCTGACTAAGCCTGATGGGGACTAGCCTATTCCCGTCTCTGAAAGTATCTCCACAAGCCGACAAGGTGAGCATGGGTCGGTCTTCAAGCTTGAATTTGAGCCTCTTCAAATTCAACGTCCTTTTTCAACCACTCAACAGAGAAGTTTCTCACATTTTCCTGAAGCTCTGTCCTTTTTTCCATTGCTGTTGTGCAATCGAAATGTCACAGCCGCCAGGATGAGATTACTCGTACCCGTCTCGACCCTGCGACCGGCCACGATTCTTACTGGCTGTCACCCCGTTGCGCCCCTCGTCGTCCGCATAGCGAGAAATTATGCCAGTGAAGGCGGATCAGGCTCATCATCAGCCACTTCAAAACGTCGTGCGGTCACGCCTTTCAATGATGACGGTCACGTCCCTTGGACAGACCTGTCCGTGGCGGAAAAGTCAGCCCGAGCAGCCCAACAGACTTTCAATCTTGGGTTCATCGTAGTGGGCGTAGTTCTGACGGTACGGGCCCTCAAGATGGATTTCGAGTGCTGGCCGTTTGAGGGGTTTTTTGAGGCCAAAGCTAATGCATGAAACTCAGGGTGGAGTGGGATACGTTCTATGGACGGAGGTGTTCAGCACTGAGTCCAAGGTCACATACTTCAACAAGGCTGTGGACCGCATCAAGAAGGACCATCGGTGCCTAGAGCTCCTCGGAGACAGCAAGAAAATCGTGGCTCATGGAGAGGAGACATACAACAAATGGAGGAGAGCCAGGCCGATTTCGTACGTCTAGTGTTTTCTGCTGCGGCGAGATCATGTGAATTCTAGTTTTTGACACTGTGTAGATCATCTGAGACGACGGATCCTCAGGGGAATCAGCACCTCATGATGCAGTTCTATGTGAGATAGGTTTCCTTAATCCGAGTTTCGGTCATTGACTAACAAACAATTAGGTCGAGGGCCCACTCAACAAGGGCTCAGTCCAAATTCATTTGGTCAAGTACCGAGGCCACAGCGATTTCGAGTACAAATACTTCTTCGTGGACATCAAGGGCAAGCAGAGGATCTACTTGGAGAATGCGGATGCAAACTCAAAATTAGGTGCGAGTAGCAAAGGCTCGAAACTGTTTGGGATCAAATGGAGTTAGACCACCGGATCGTTCCTCAGCTTTTTCATGCTATACTGGAAACAATTGAGGGTCTCCTCCATCAAGACCCTATGATCGACAACAAAATAAGCAAGCTCTGTCATAGCTATCATCGGGGTGAAGAGCATATTGGCAAGCGTGAGCGCATTCACGTTGTGGGAACGAAAGCCTAGAATTCGCACCTATGGGTTCCGACTGACAAACTAAGCTGATATGAATATGACAATCAACTTGCAAGCTAACATCCCTTCCAGAAAAGCCCCCCTTCCCCCCAAAAAGACCGCCAGGAAAATGTATGTAATTGTATCAAACCTCCTCGTGCTCCCGGAAAGCCTTGTGTTCTTTTCAAGACTTTGTGCCACACATGGTTAATACCGAATCATCGTCATTTTGCCAAATGCTTTCATTGTATCTTGGGAGCAGCCAAACTCGTGCCTGCCGAGGTCGTGTCATCACCAGCCTCCTCATCCTCATTGATGTTAGTCGCGGGAGTCTTCTTCCGGGTAGCAATATGACTTTTGTGGACTGGAGCAGTGTCCCACCAAGATTTCCTCCAGGCAGCGGGGGCTTCGGGTTCGTATAGCACGCTTTCCATTGCATATTCGATCGCTTGCCTATTTATTGACCTGAAAGCACTTGATAAAATTCAAGTCTTATATTTATCACGGCCATGAGGTTGATGGGCCGTTGCCAACTTGCATCCCTTGGAAGTTGATAAGAGCTGCAACACATTCTGCTGTTCTTACGACAAACAATGGTGACTTTTCGGTTTCTTGTGAGCGAACTTGACGTAGTCAATATTTTGAACCCCGCTGAAGTTTTGCACCAGGTTTTCCTGGGTAGCAACCGCAACCATCGGGTCTGGTGAATTGACTTGTTGTGTCCATTGAGATTTGTTCTCTTTTGTGTTGCTTTGTGCTAAAGGCGACGCCACGTCTGCAATAGAAATGCAGCTGGTATCGAGTTTCGTAGTACCGTTGGGTAGTTACTATCGCAAATTCCAAAAGCTGTAAGCTTTAAAAATCAAGGAAAACTACTTTTTTTCCAATTCCATGGACATATTCAGGGCTTTAGCATCGCCAATCATAGTGTATACAATCTTTGCTTAAGCAAGGCCCTTCCTTCACCTCAATATCGAGCCTACTTATTGCACTGGTAAATGTAATTCCTGACATCACATGGGTACCTAGGTGTACTGAGTAATAAGTCAGGTATAGAGTCGGAAGCGGCGCGGGCTGGCTTTATACAAAGTATCGAAGTACCATTGTATTAGCCCAACCCTTACTTACATCAAGGAACTTGATTTGCCAGGTTAACTTACCCAAGTTTCTAGGTGAACCTGAGGATGAAAGTTGCGATGAATTGGCACCCCCAACGCAGAGGATATCTCAAGACTAATGCTGACATGTCATCGAAGTAAACGTGGATTGTATGTATGCCGCGTCGACAGCAGCTTGGGAGCACGAACCACCTAAAGTGGGTGGGTGTTCAGCTGCTGCAGGCGCACGCACGAATGTATGTATGGAAATGAATCATGCCTGAAAATGAACACCCGCGGATCGGGATAGAAATTAGAGACCATACAAGAAGAAAAAAAATCAAAAATTGAGGCCGTGCAGAGATTCGAACTCTGGTTGCCGGAATACACGATTTTGATGTTTCAAAATCCGGAGTGATTACCACTACACTACACAGCCCGAATTCCGATGGCTACGGGAGGCAAAAGTTGTTATTATATCCTTGTCAATTGTCTTGCTCCCTGACTCGATACCCCAAAGCCAAATACCGCATCCCAATCATCTGTGGCCGTAAATACCGTACTGTCGCATCGAAAAATAATGATGAGAAAACATCTATATCATTGTCTAGGAGAAGGCAATTTCTTTGCAAGTTTTAGAGACATTCCATTCTATCACAAGGCTGTGCTTTGGATCTTCTAGAGACCACGCGGTTTCGATCCCGCGCTTGACCCTTTTCCATTTGTTCGCGTTTCTACATTTACATCTCTCGCCAAAGTTTTACTGCAATATTGTGACTGTCTATATCGCTTCCATGGCGCAAATTTCACTTCGTCGATTGTAATGAATTTCCTATTCACTCCGACCTGCTTTCTTTTGTGCGCAGAAATACCGATGTCATGGGCATTCGAGGCCTCACCAATGTGCTGAAGCAATATGCTTCGCGGGAGGAGCTGTGCGGACGTGTCGTGATCGATGGCCCAGCCATGGCATACCACATCCTGTGGATCGCGCGCCACAACGTCGCAACCATACTCGACGAGCCTCCATATTCACTGCTGGCCGCGACTGCGATACAATGGCTTAATCGCCTTGAGTCCCATGGGCTTGAAGTGTGAGTCCTGCTGCGAATAGCCCTCAGCCTGGCGTGTCTACATACCGGGATGCTAATCGACAAAAGGGGCGCAATTTATTTTGATGGCTCCCTGCCAACGTCTAAAAAGGAGGAGCGCCACAGGCGAATATGTGAGAGATCACACGAAGCCCAGAAGTATTTCCTGAACACGATCTCGGGCATCAAAGCCAATGGTCAAGTGCCAAAGCGTTTCGTGCCCGACCCGACATTCCACGTTCCCGCAATTTTGGAAGGCTTGCACTCGCAGGCAAGGTACCGAGATCTCACTTACCTCGTCCCGGGCGAGGCAGACCCCTACTGCGCCGCCGACGTGAAGCAGAACGGTGGCATCCTCCTTACTTCGGACTCTGACTTGCTGCTCTATGATCTTGGCCCTACAGGCAGCGTAGTCTTCCTGAAAGATCTGCAGCTTGACCTTGGCGCTATGGGAGAAGCCAGCTCCATCTCAGCTGTGGTTAGCAGGCCAAGCGAACTCTGTCGACGGATGTCGCTAGAGCAGGGCCAAGCAAGCATGCTACGATTCGGATTTGAAATGAAAGTGCGTCCTTGTTACAATCTCAAAGGGTTGCCACACCAATCGGAATGGGCTTATTTGGAGGAAGCCTATGACCAGGAATTTGCGGCCTTCATCAGGGAGTATGATGGGTCCCCGGACCTAAGCAGCACGGCACTCGATCATAAGAGCTTCCTCGACCCTAGGATATCCGAGTTCGTTCTGGATTGGTCGAAATTGGGTACAAGCAAGGATCCTGCGTCACCAAAAGGTCTCACGGTCTGGCTGCCATCACTTGTCGATCGTTGGGATCGAGCGAGCGCATGGGATCTAGGGACGACAATACGGCAATTGGCGTACAGTCTTTATCAATATGGCGATAGCTCGAGATTTACGGTGATGGAGTATCGCAGAACATTGTCTACAAGGTCCGCGGGACAAGCAGTGGAGGTTCTTGACGAGCCTGATGTCTTGGAGGCAACAGCAAGTCTGCTAGAGCACGTTGACCGGTTCATCAAGAACGCCACGGTGCCTAGAAGGCTACAGTGGATCACGATGTGCCTCAGCTTAGAGATTGGTCATGCCGCGCAGGAAAATAAAGAATCTAACGCTCTGGGGCTCTGGCGAAAGGCTGCCAAGGCTGAAGGTAGACTGGACCCGAGCAATTGGGATGCTGTTCACCTCACAGCCCAGATCCTGGGGACTCTGTATTCGTTGCGCATTTTGCAGCAAGTCCTGAGCATTTGGAAAGGAGGTTCTTTATTAGACGCAGTATCGAGCGACCAGGTGAAGAGGCTGCAGACACGCCTATCTACACTGCCAACTCTTGCAGAATTTCCAGCTGCGACGGAGATGGAGGAATTGTTTGAGCATTTGCACCGAGAAGGACAATTAGATATTATATCGGAGGCTGTGAGAGTCCCCACGATAATCTTCAGAGCAAAGGGTGAAACATCGCAGAGGTTGAAGAATAGACAGCCTAGGGCGAAAAGACGGGAACAGAAGCCCACCAGAGCGAGGGCGCCGCATTCACAGGCGTCGGCCAATCCATTCGAGGCATTGAGCCCGGGGAATTGAAATTAGACATTGAAACCCCCCCCCCCAAGTCGAGATACTCCTCTTGAGTTGATGTTGTTTGGTACAGGTAATTTCTATCTGAAGGTGTAGGTAAGTAAAGTGACTTGGCAGGCTGTGCTGTCCTCGCTTTGACCTGTCTGTATCCTTTTGTTTCTGTTTTCGAGGACCCAGGGCGGGGGGAGAAAATATAGTTCGTGAATAGAGGGGCGGACAGCCCTGTGCAGCTCGTAGCTCAATGCTGTGTCCTGCCTGCCCCCGCAACACAAAAAAGGTCCATTCCAGTTTTGCCAGCTCCACACCACTTTCAGTCAAAAACTCGTCTCCCCCCTCCCAACCACACCCGAATTTTCTCGTCATGCGCAATACACTCATCTTTTCGGGCTCCTCATGCGAAGCTCTCACCAGCAAGATATGCGGCAATCTGGGGATGCCGCCGGCTGAGGCGGAGCTGTCGCAGTTCTCCAATGTGGGTGCATTTGTCGTTGTCGCTGTCGCCAGGTCGCGTCGCCGTCGCGATGTTTTGATCCACGAAGCTCACGAAGGGGCCTTTTTTTTTCTAGGGCGAGACAAGCGTCAAGATTTCCAACAGCGTCCGTGAAAAAGATGTCTTCATTGTACAGTCTGGCAGTCCTAAGATCAATGACACCATTATGGAGCTGCTCATCATGATCTCGGCATGCAAAGGAGGTTCCGCCACCAAGGTCACAGGTCAGTCTGGTCTAGTAATCGCATGTGCTTCAGCTGCTCTGTGGTTCCACTCTGCTAATGAAGCGCTGTAGCTGTCCTTCCATACTTTCCATACAGCCGACAGTCTAAGAAGAAGTCCCATAGGGGTGCTATCACTGCAAGACTGCTGTCGAACCTCCTGGGCATCGCCGGTGTCAAGCACGTAATCACCGTCGACCTGCATGCCTCCCAAATGCAGGGCTTTTTCAAGTGCCCTGTCGACAACCTTCACGCCGAGCCACTCATTGCCCGATGGATCCGTCACAATGTGCCCAGTTGGCGAGAGGCTGTCGTAGTGTCAAAGAACGCGGGTGGCACAAAGCGCGTCACATCCCTCGCCGATGCTTTGAAGCTGAATTTCGGCATGGTCACCACCGACCGGAAACGAGGTGGTGGAATGACACATAGCATGCTGCTCAACCAGCTGGAAGGGTTGGAACCGCTCGAGCCCGCTGCAGTTCGTATCGCGAGGAACAGCTTCGTCGAGCCCATCACCCCGACCGCTCGCTCCCGTCTTGTGCGCCCCGTTGCCGAGGAAGATCGGCAGAGCCCCCCACCCGAGTCCAGTGACCTGCGAGTGCAGACCAATGGTACAAATGGCGACCAGAGCTCGCCACGGACCCCTTCCTCTGCGATCAGGTCAACCTCCCAGGGTGAAACTGAAAGTCACGATTACAATGACGAGCGAGCTTCAGAAGTCACTCATGGCCGTCTTGTCCAAGGTCACATTGTGCCTGATGACTTTCCATCCCCGGCAACATCAGCTGCAGACACCACGATTCCAGACGAAGATCCTATGGCTCAGTCTCAAGCCTCGTCCTTTTTCACCGGACCTGACGGTCACGCCTTGGGAGGGTCCGGCGACGCAGTAGAAAGCTCCGATGATGAAGAAGAGCAGCTGAAAGATCCAAAGGTTGAGCACATGATCACTCTCGTGGGTGACGTGAGGAATCGCACGGTTTTAATCATCGACGACATGATCGACAAGGCCGGGTCCTGGATCGCGGCTGCCGAGACTGTGGTGAAGAGAGGCTTCGCTAAGAAGGTCTACTGCATCGCTACACATGGTGTCTTTGGTGGGGACGCTCTCGAGCAGATGCAGCGTTGCGAATGCATTGATGCTATCGTTGTCACCAACAGCTACCCCATCGGTGAGGAACGGGCTAGGAACGCTACCAAACTCACAGTTCTTGATCTCTCCTACCTTCTTTCCGAAGCCATCCGGCGCAATCACTACGGCGAATCAATCAGCCCACTGTTTCAACACATACAGGACTAGCATTCCCACTTCCAGTACCAGAACAGTTCGGATCACAATTTAAAACTACCCTTGAGGCTCTGCTTCGGGTTATCGGGACGCGGCAGACTCAGAAATTATTACAGCGTGGCGTCAAGGTATTTGTACGGGCATCGGATTCAGGCGTCTCGGATAGGTTTGAAGCACTTTGTCATCATGTATAACTACCAACACAGGTATCAAATACGACTTCATCACACTTTCAGACCGTGATGTTCGTGGCTTGCAGCTTATACAACGTACTTGAGTGCATTCTTTTTCTTTTCTTTTCTTTCCAGCGTTGCTACCCTTTGGTAGCAGGGGCTCAATCCGCTTTCCCATGGATGAGTCTTTAACGGACCGTTGGTATATCGACCCGTTCTAGAAGGCCCGCTATTCTGGCGTCTCGTCGCTTCTTCGGAAGTGTGGACAGCGGGCAAGATAACAACTCGGAACATATCTACTTCTGTGCTTCCACATTTGTCACATTTTACTCGGAGCCTTGCTCCTCCACAGGATCGTCTCTTAGGATTATACTTCTCCTCGCAGCTTTCACGCACCGGCCGCGTCTATTTTAGGGCCGTTGATCACAGCTTGTATCCAGCATCCATTGCGGTGATGAATGACTTGCGGTCCACCTGTCATCCTGTAGGTCTATCGAGGTACAAATTTCGACGCCTCAGGCTCAGACATGGAGACCCGTGAGTTCATTCACGCCGTAGGACCCTGAAAAATTAATACCAATTGTACTTTCCACGTACCCATCTATTACGTCTCGCACTTTCGCAATCGATTACCGGCCACCACGCAAGGTTTATATACGCCGTACACCGTGATCAACAATTGTTTATAGGTTCGCCGTGATCTCGGAACACGATGCCGTTTGTGTAGCTGGACGCTCGTGATCTCCGCGAACTTCGCCCATCTTCGATCGCGCATGCTAACTTTCTATTGCGTAGTCTGGGCATGTCACAGCGCAGCGCGTGCCTGGAGAAGGGTCCACCGGTCAACATGCCGTCCTATCCGCTTCTAATTTGCAAGCGACCTGTCTCATATTCACAACTTTTCCATTCGTCCCGCGATGGAAAGATCACCGACCTCATACTTGTTGATTGGCGGCAGAGGACCAGAAAGGGGCACAGTGTCTTTGTCATTGTCGGGCGTCATCGGAGAGGTTGGTGAGGTCGATCAAAGGTGTGATATGGGTGATCGTGTTTTGCATACAATTGTTATTGGCAATTGAAAATTTCAATCATATAGTTGCTATCAAACAGCGGCAATGCGCGGCGAATGTGTCGTAGGTGGCGGAGCCCGAATTAGTGTGCTGCTCTTGTTGAAAGGCGAATTTCAACCGTACTTTTGGCTCTAAATTCTTCACCACCCATCTGTGCCTTGCCATTCTCTTTCAGCGTCTCGGTCGAGGTGACTGGGCTGGAGAGCATGTCCAGTGCTATCTAGAAAGGTTGGAAGCCGTTCATTATGATTCGGCTATGTGATAGCAGCTACCGCAACACTTCTTGAATGGCGAAACTTCAGCAACGAGTAAGTATTCAGCTATCTGGCGGCAGATAAGTCTGCCACAGTTGCTCTTCGTAATGCTTTGTCCTGGGAATACAGCTATGTCTAGTCCAGACCCCAAGTACCCTCGCCAACACATTTGCCGTCCATCTCTTTCACTGTCTATGCCGGTGCCACATAATGCTATTCATGTTCCCGCCGCCCAACTATGCAAACAAACTGTGACATAAAGGCTTATTGATACAGAAATTACCCTAGTTGCACATCCTACCGTGGATCTCGTCAAGCAATTCCAAGAACGCTTTGTTGCTGTCTGCTTTCTTCTCTGTCGAAGTGTCCTGCAGCAAATTTTCCTGCGGTCCAGGCTTCCCCGCGTTTCTGATGATTCTCCAAGCCCTTCGGAACTCATCGCGAATGGCGACGATGCCCTGGTGAGTAACGGTTCGAGCCACGTTGTGGTCCAGCTCAAAGGGGTCCTCAATGGCGAAGAGGTAGCGGTGGCGCACCTCTTTGACCTCGGATTTCTTGGTCGCTGCAGTAGCATCTACCGATGGCGACGGCTGAGAAAGATTATTCGCTGGACCAGTGCTCTGCACTGGAGTCGTCACGGGATTCGCCTGAGGTAAAGCTGGCTCGGTGGCAGAAGACTGATCTGACCCTCGAACTTCGAGGACCGTCTTCGCGCCAGTCCAGCCCTTCTCCTGCTTGCTTAACAGACCATTAGGAGAACGAATGCTGAGGACGTCTCTACCCCAGTCAAAGCCCCTCGTTTGATATGTGCTCATCATGTTGCTCTGAGCATAGTACTCGAAGAATCCACGCAGAAGGTAGCCGATAGAATCGACATTGTTGCTCAATTCGCGTCGTTGAACCGCAGCCTTGATTTGTTCCTCATCTCTCCAAAAATGCACGTCTCTGCCCTTGCAGTGAACAGTGCTTTCTATCTGTTGCGGGGTGAGGTTGAGAGGCAGTGCAGGTGCCATTAATTGCAGGTTCGGACAGACGTAGGGGCGCGCAACGTTGCTCAAGTAGTGTAGTACCATGAGCACGTACCCGTAGCTGGATAACGTTCCGCGATATGGAGTGTTGATTCCTCGAACCTTGGCCCAGTGCTTGACAAACAAGACTAAGGGTCTGACGCGGGGATCTGTTAGAGAGTAACATCTCAACAGGTGCGTGTTGTGGAGAGCGAGCTGAGCAGAGAAGTTGATGTCACACTGGACACCAATATCTGACTTTGGAAACTCAAGCTTGTCTCTGTAGCGATCCCGAGGCTGATTTGGAGACATACGAGCAGGGTCTTGTAGCTGACGTATCTTCGCCACTAGATCCCAGGTGTCTGGAGCCATGATCAGTGCACCGTCGAGCTGCCTGCCTTCGCTCATGGTAAGCTCCATTGGACCCCGAAGCACCTCAATGTATCTTCGAATATCGTCAACGTCCTCGGTAGGGTATAAGTCTTTCTCTAAGGCTTTCTCGAGCTCTTTCGCAAGTTGCAGGGTTTTGTGCCTTTTCGCCACGGCTCGAAGACTGGGATAAGACGCCGAACGGAGGAAGTCAGAAACCTGAGCCCGGATATCGAAATCATATATGCCGCGCGTGTATTGTTCCAAGACGACAGGCAAGATACTCGACTGGGAAGATGGGCCGTCATGACCACCCAAATCGGTCAACAGCCGAATAGCCCGGATGTGGTAAGATGAAGCCATTTCATATTGACCCTGCTCTAGTATCAGAATTCCGACGGAGGGGAATTTCTTGATGGCGTCGCTCGCTAATTGTATCTCTCTGTTGTAAGCGAGGGGGTCTTTGTGAGCTGGACTGTTTTGGAGCTGTTTCCACTGCGTGACGCGCTTCTCCAATGTGCTCTCCGACAGCGCAATATTTTCATGTATGGACCGCGATTCGTAGGCCATGATGATCTTTTCGCCCTCGATCTGTGCCATGACCCCAAAGAGTGAACGATTCGAGGCTAGAGGATGGGCCGAATCGAAAGATAAAGACGCGTAGCTTTGAAGGCGGGCTCTCAGACTATCATCAGAGAGACCACGAATGAAAGCAGCGCAAACCTCATCGAGAACGCGATGATCTTCCGTGGTGAATGTAGATGCTGTGGAGTTACTGATGTCGCGACCGCCTAGCTTGCGAAGCACTTTCTTCGCTGCGCCGTTATAGTTTCCTAGTGACTTTGAGCCCTGTTTCAATCCAATCAAGAGGACCTGGTACTGGTCATGGCCCTGTTCATGACCATTGACGGCTGGAGTCTTTGCATTCGAAACTTTCGATTCGATCGGACCCTCAAGGGGCCCGCTGGCAGGCTCGTCTTCGTCAAGCTCTTGTTCATGGTCGTGATCGTGGTCGTTTTCCTCATCTTCTCCCCTCTCCCATCTTGCGCGCTCTTGCAAAAGATCAGCATAGAGCTTTTCTGGAGGCCTCTGACAGACTTTGATGATAGGCACTCTGGTCTTGCTGAGAAGGCGAGCGCCCAAGCCCATCTCCAAGAATACTTTTTCGACAATCCGGGGAATTGGGGACCCGGGAGCGTCAGGCTGTGGGTGTGACAACGGCGACAGGAGCCCGAGATCCATGTCCGATGACTTCGTCGCAAAACCGGCTGCCAGGCTGCCGAAACATTGCAACTGCACGGACATGGCTGGAAAGTCAGACCGGCCGTTGACCTCTCTCTCGTGCCGGTCAATTGCAACTCGACATGCATTCTCTATCATCAGCCGGAAGCGTTCCTTCTCTTCGATCTGACTAAAGTCGATCTCGGCATTAGCTAATATCTCCTGGCTCAGCTGCTCTAACATTGCAACCTGAACTTCGAGGTTGTTGTCGAGGCGAGGTGTATACGCCTGTGGACTGTACAAAGAGCGACCTTGACTGACAGAGTTTCTGCCACCGTGATTTGAACGAGAGCCAAACTGGTTGGCAGGCAAGCTGTTCTGTGCACCGCTTGGCTGCCTCCAGTCGTATGGAGCATGGGCAGGCGAGCCACCTGGGTATGAGGGTGACGTTTGGTGACGACTGCTGGAATGGTATGAGCCGCCTCTCGAGAAGCCTTGGTCGGAGTGTTGGTTTTGGAAAGCCGCAGAGTGAGCGTATTGGTTGCTGTTCTGCTGGTTTTGGCGAAAGGGAGGGCCAGGACCAGCAGGATTGCCATATGAGCGGTTGTTGTGAGCCTGAGCTGATCGATGATCGATGGGAATTGTCATCTGGGCAGACATCTGGCGACGTTGAGCCTGGTTTGGGCGCTTTTGTCGAGAATTATGTGGTGCGTTCGGTTGGATACTCTGGTCCAAGTTTTGTACCGTGGAGCTGGCTGAAGACAGATCGTGTTGCTGTTGAGCCTTCGCAGCGTTTTGTAAGATGAGGTTCCGCATGCGCACATCGAGCGGCACCTCATCATGGTGGTCGGGGCCCTGCATCTTGAACGACGCTCTGCTTAACTGACTGGTATGTAGGTATGGCACTTGAACGCCGCGTAAGAGATCAGTGGCTGACGTGGTCCGTCAGAAGGAAGTTGGCGAGGGCTGTCGAGTGTCTGAATTTGAAAATGAGTGAGATGGGACGCCTGGGCTCCCTGGAGGCCGAAAGAAATGGCCTGAGGTTGACAGGAGGTCCAGACAAGTTGAAGGACGTTTGAATTATCCAATATGAGCCATCAAGATGAGTTGTCTTGTTGTGGATATTCAAAGAACGCTGGACAAGAGCCAAAGCCTCGAATTACTGTTCTGTGAGTTTTCCTTGGCCCAAATTGAGGTAGTCAATGGTTTCGGGGAAACCTGACAGCTTATCAAAGCAAGGTCCAACTTGAGACCCTGCAGCTTTTCAAATAAAATGTAGGCGCTGCTGTCTTGCGCGGATGAGGATGTGTTGTAAAACAGGTGCTGTAAAGTGAAGGTTGTCAAGTGTGTGTTTGCATGATTGCCAGTATAGTAACAAGATGTTCAGGTGGGTTTTCAGGTGAAGGTGATGTACATGTCGACAAAAGTTGATCTTCAGCTCCTGTTCAAAATCCAAGATGCCTCAAATAATATATGAGAGACTCCTGATGCAGTCTGAACAACTCTCATGTTTGAGAATTAAGCTTCACAAACATTGTTTGATGTTGCGAGTGCTAAGGTGTCAAGCTGTGCAAAAGTAGTGAAATGGTGTGTGTGTCTGTCTTGTTGGTGAGGCCCAGGTGAAGATGCAGGTAGGACAGGTCCGTGCGCACCCTTGCCCTTGTTTACCTGGGGCCCCCCACACTTGCCTTACCTGACCTGGCCCGCCTTGCCATGCTTGAGGTGCTGCAACGCTTTGTCTCTCTGGTTATGTCAGAAGTATTTCCTTTCAACAACCAAACCAAAGCCAACCATTCCAGGTTGAGGACGTCTCTTTGCCCAAAGTTGTCTAACTCTGGAATGTTTGCCTTGTCTTTGGACCTGCGATACTCAACCTGCTTCAAGATATTTTGCAGCTTTCCCATTGCACCAGTCAAAGCACCTTACATGCCACACCAGGCATTTCGCTGCCTTGCTCTACTCCGCCTGCCATCTTCACAATACCCACCATTGTAGTCCCGACTCTACCATTTGCGACCCTTTCAAGCACCCACACATCTCTCAAATACATTACAACACTCTGGCAACACTTCCAACATGAGTGCTCCTCCGAATGGCCTGCCAAATGGCAGCAAGCGGCCTCCAGGTGCCCCTCCTCTACGGCGAAGGAAGCCCGCCTCAGCCAACCCAATGGTCGCGCGCAAGAGACCTGCTCCTCCACCTCCTCCATCTACCAAACCTGCCACCAG
Source organism: Gnomoniopsis smithogilvyi (assembly GCA_027946515.1). Lineage (NCBI taxonomy): Eukaryota > Fungi > Ascomycota > Sordariomycetes > Diaporthales > Gnomoniaceae > Gnomoniopsis > Gnomoniopsis smithogilvyi. Next base: position 4,691,540 of record JAPEVB010000004.1, on the reverse strand, counting down.
CTCGAGCAAGACCAAAAGCGCCCCGAAGCCCATCGACAGCAATTCCCACAACTTCTATGGCATTACGGCTCCTAAGGTCGACCTGAAGACCCAAGAAGAATGGAAGGTCCGGCGCCGACAAAATGGCGGATGGTGGGATCCCCCACCTCAGGTCGACGATTTTCGCGAAATTCCCGTCTATATCACCAAAAAGGATATCAAGGAGGGTCTGCGCCTCCACGCCATGCGCTTTTCCAAGACGCGCACGAGCGGAGTCGTTGACATTATGGATCCTACGCAATTCCCGCGGCCTGTCACCCTTCATCGTAAGGATGCGCGGGATGTACATCAGCCATTGGATGCCAAGGAACCAAGCGCGAGCCCTGCACCTGTCGACGACGCTGAGGCTGAACGCATCGCAAACATCAAGGCGGAGAAGGAGGCTCAGCGCGCTGTTGACCAGGCGCAGATCGCGCCTGTCACCCGCGAGGCCCAAGCGAGAAAGCCTGCTGCAAAGCCTGAAAGGATGGAGACCAAGACTTTTTATGCCAAAAGGTCTGCCGAGCGTCAGAAAGAGAACAACCTCCGTTACGAAGAGTCCTTGCCATGGGTCATTGAGGATGCTGACGGGAAGAGCGTCTACGTTAGCCAATACCTGGGTCCTCTCTCCGAGTCCATGGTGGCCCTGCAGTTCGAGGGCTCAGCGGTTCGTGCGGTCCCCGTGGAAAAGTTCTACAAATTTACCCACAAACCTCCTTTCAAGGCGTACAGCATCGAGGAGGCAGAGGCTCTGATGAAGAAGCAGATCGTCCCAGGCCGGTGGTCCATGCGGCAGGACGAAAAGGACAAGGTGAGGGAGGAAGAGAATGCTACAAGGCAGTTTTTGTATGGCAGGTCCATGGTCAAGATGGAGAGCAGCACGTTCCGCTCAGCTGCGCGGTCCGAGAAGCAAGAACACGACGACATTGACTTCTCGGGGGACGAATTCCAAGACGACGATGAAAACCCCACCTTTGAACGCGACAACAACGACGAAGAGGAAAAGGATTCCAAAGAGCGAATCCGCCGCGAGCAGCTAGGTGCTAATCTGTTTGGCGAGGCCGATGAGCATGAAATCGAGCAAGAATTGCGGCGCGAAGAGGCAGAAGAGGAGGCTAGGAAGCGTCTAGGAAAGAGTTTGACCAAGCATTTGGTCAAGTTGGAGAAGCATCTCGAGTACAAGGAGGATCCCGATGACTCCTCTGACCTAGATGTTGAGTCTTCCGTGAGTATTCCAACGTCCTCTTGCTGTTGAGGAATTTCACTAAACAAAGTCCAGTCCGATGAGGAAAACGATCCTGACAAGCAGGAGGTCAAGCTGGAGAACGAACAGCAAAAGTTGCTGGATCCGAAAGCAAAGGGGCCCAACGGCCCCCTGTCTGGTTCCAAGTCGAAGCCTGGCGCGGACGCCAAGAAAGTTAACAGCTTGAAGCGGCCTGGCTCTCCTAACCTCTCTGAAATGGAGTCCAGCGGAAATGAGTCTTCTCGCAAACGACCCAAGAAGAACGCCACGGGCTCATTCCGGGATAGTCGTGCATCCACCCCAGTGCCGGGCTCCCAACGACCGAAGAAAGCCCCAGGTGCTGCCAGTGATGGTGAGGCCACAGGCGCTGAGATGTCCGACGGCAGCCGACCCAAGAAGATCAAGAATCTGCCGGTCGGATCTCATAGCAGAGGCACTCCGGTGGCTTCCAGAGCTGGTAGTCCCGTTCCAGGATCTGGTCAGAATTCTCCTCATTATGTTTATGCCAGTCTCCTTAATACAACAATGCTGACAAAAACACCTCAGGCTCTCAATCTCCAAACCGCGCCGGTAGCCCCTCCACGCCGAATCCTGCTTCGGGTGGCGGACTGCCCATTACGGCCGAAGATCTTACTGCTGTTCTGCAAGCCCATCCTGAGGGTCTGACCATTGGTCAGGTGCATAAAGCATTTGCGGGTCGTGTGACAGACAGGCAACTCTTCATTTCGCTCGTCAAGAATAACGCCAAGTGGTGCCCCGACAAGAAGTTGCGGGTCAAAAATTGAATCAAATTGCAATTCAGATCATTCGCAATTGCATGGGTCACTGAGGCTGGAGTTTTGGGTGGATTAGAAGGTGAATATGCAATTAATCCCGAGGAAGAATTTCCAAGGGTGCATCAGCGCGAAGTGCTTCGACGGTGGAGCATGGCCTCCAGGGCTGGTACTGTTTGTCACCAAGGCTCATTGAAGGAGATATTTCTTGGCCTCGATCTGCCACGCCCTTTGGAAGATTAGGGTCACATTCAGCGGTAGCCTATATCCCGGGCTGCGCTCAATTCATCGACAGTGCAGTTGACGAACATCAGAATCATTCAGATGTTGCGAGCATTAGGTAGACTGACGCCAATGTAAGCAATCGGGTATTGAAGATGTTGTATGAAAAGTGACGTTTCCCGGGCATTGCGCCAGAGTCCGTTACTCGTCCATTTGCCATTGGTAGCTGAGGTCCTTATTCCTCTCCCGACGATTGAGAGCCTTGAATCTCTCCGACTCAAAGCCATTACTTCTGTCCACACCATCCCATCGATACCCTGGTTTGATGCCATATCGATTCGGCGGGCAAGCGCCCTTATACACCGGCCTCCTACTAGCCTTGCTACCTGAGGTCGTCCCTCCCCTGGATCCACCACCTGCTCCAGTGTTCTTGTCCTCTGCTTCTAGAAATCTTGCCATGGGATCGTTCCACCGTAGCTGGCCCTTCATTTCTCTATTCAACTCCTCATCGTCCGCTGTCCGCGCAAGTGTCATCCCCTTGGCCTCTTCCAACTTCTCCTTCCGCTTGCGTGCCTCTTCGACCTGCACCTCGCCCTTGAGCGCCTCCTTCTTTTTCCGCTCCGCCTCCTCCGCGTCCAACGCCGCTCGCCGCGCCTCTGCCCGCTTCATGCTCACGTCGACCCGCCGCCCCGTGGCGTCGCGGTAGTACGTCTCTTCCTCGCCCGCCTTGACGAGCCCCGCTCGCTTCTCAGCCTCGAATTGTTCGCGCTCCTCCCGCTGCCGCTGCTCCAGTTGCGCCGCCACGGCGGCCGCGGACTGCAGGCCGGCATAGGACCCGTCCGTCATTCGTGCCGCACCTTTCTTTTGTTGCTCTTGTTGCACGATTGTGGGGTCATCGTCCTCAGCGGCCCGCGCGGCTTCGTTTTCGGCCGCGGCGCTGGCTAGGATGGCGTCGGCGGCGGCAGATTCGTCGTTGGCGGGGTCACTGCTACCGCCTACGCTCTTCCAATTTGCTTTGGTAGTTTTGCGCACGTCCTTGACGTTGCCGACTGTAACGGGGATATCATCATCGTGTTCGTTATCACGGTGCTTGGATTTACGTGTGGAGGAGGAGGCGCCCCAGTCGTCGTCGTCTTGTATTAGAAGGCCAGGTGTAGACGATTTATCGTGCTTGCGCTTGCGCTTCTTGCTGGCAGGCTTGGGGTCGGCGGTTAGGTAGCGTGATGCAATGTAATCGGAAATATTGGAGGGCATGATGGGTGAGGGTAGCGATGTTGTGGAGGGTGGGAGTTGTAGAGAACCCCGGTGGGTGTTTGTTTTCACAAGACTTGTTGAGGTTCGAACTTCTACCACTAGGTGGTTTGTCGTTGGATGCCTTGTGGGGCTCGAATTGGCTCCCGCCATTTAGCTGCTCTCAGCGCCGATCATTGCCGTACAGCAGACATGACCCCTGTCATTTGGACCCTGTGATGTCACTGTCTATTTTTCCACTTCATATGCCTTTAGTACCTGATTGCATTCATCAAATTCTCGAAATATTATTTCATTTCTAGACAAAACGACTTCAAAGAATTGATCTACAGCGTACTACGAGATACTACACCTACTGATCTCTTGGATACAAGAGCCTTGGTCTTGGGAGAAGTTGACCTATTCCTAAGTTTCCCTTTCTTTGGTACGGTCCTCGCGTCCAAATCCATCTTCTTCGTCGGCATTGGCATGAGACGCCCATACGGTCCAAGCAAGTGCGGATACTCGACCGCAGTGCAAACATACGGCTTGGATGTGACCAAATATTCCATACCATAGTTTACGTACAGCTGTTCGCCTTTAGCAATGGCCGTTTTCGCCTGATACGCCATCACCTATGGCGGCCATACATGAGATCCACCGCGTCGCAGTTTTACTGGGTACAGTGATTGTTCACAAACCGGCCCATGTTTCCGCACACGACACTGTCAATCTGACATGTACGTATCACGTGCCAGGTGTATAAATTGTCGCATGGCGGCACCGCCGGGTCGAGGGGGTTGAGTCGCCCGGTGTGCTCACAGAGGACGGTACCCTTCTCGATATCTTGCTTCGCGAAAACGCCCTTGTCGATGATGCCTGCATCGCGACTCACGAGATACTTGGACTCGTTTTTACCCAGGAACGATTTGTAGACAGAAATGCAATATTGACCCAGGCATGCATACCCCCAACCTCATCGTAGACCTTGCATTGGTACCCGGCGATGTCTGGGCCCAGGATGGTCTCGATGGGTGTTGGCTCCTTGTGGCGCGCCTGTACCGTTGTCCCAAAGATCTCGGGTGTTGCACCCGCGACTCTTTGCAATGCCTGATTATTTTTTTCAGTGATTAACGTCGAGTGAAGAATTAATTTGGGCTGTCCGGAGGTGGGGTCAGAAGGCGCAACTTACAATCCACATGGTCCACTACATAGTCACAATTCCTAGGATTTACACTACGATCATGATAAGTCAATTCAAACAGTTTGTCACCGTTCTCTAGCGCGGACCTGTGCTGGTGTGAGGGAAGAGAATTGGGATCAGGAAGACCCTTGGTGACCACAACCGGACTGGGAGGAATATACATAGCCCGCCTCCCGCGAAAAAGCCTGCTGTTTAGCCTAGTTTGAACCACCATTTGGCTTTTTGGTTTTTCCTCTCCGCGGCTGCTGGCGACTTGCTTGCTGGCTAGGAGATGTTGAAGCAGAAAAATAAAATGGCAGTACAAAGGAAAATATGATACGTGACTTGATGCGATGGTTCTGCTAAAACTCCGACATATATTGTGCCAGACGGCCCCCGGGACGATGATTCCCATGTTATTCTTACGACAGAATAATATTGTAAGCAAGTAGTACCACTATCAGGATTTTCCTTGTTGAAGCTCATATGCTCTCTTGTCAAATTATGCTTGTTCTTGGTTTTGTTTTGCTCCTGGTCAAGAAACAATCGCAACAATGTTGCTTTGTACAAGTATGTTATACCAAGGAGGACAGTCGCGTTGTCAGAGTGGGAAGGACTGCAGTATAAGCCAATATCGTGAGGCCGGACACAGATTTCCAACGTGAAGCATTGGAGAAAATTTTGAGGAAGGTTGTTTGGCTTAGTTTGCAGGCCCATTTGAGAGCAATACTGCAAGGTGACTAGTTCTTCCTGTGGACAGCAAATTTTCAGACTGGATTTGTTTTCCAGGGAGAGAGTTGCTTAGTACTCGTATCTCTCCTCATCTCGGCCCTGATCATAGCTACCCTCGAGCCTATCCCCGTAGTTTTCGACATCGTCTCCAACCCGCTCGACTTTGCCCACGCCCTCGCCAACCCACTCTGCCAGGTTCTCCGGGGCATCTTCCACCGCGTCAACGGTATTATCCCACCCGTCCTCCACCTTGTCCTCCACACGATCCACATCATACTCGACATGGTCCTCGGCGCGGTCGATGCCGTACTCCACCCGATCGGGGACACTCTCCATCGTGCCCACGGCCTCACCGGTCCAGCGGGCCGCATCCTCGGGGAGGTCCTCAACGTGTTGGACGCCGTCGTCCCAGCGTCGCTCCATGTGTTCCTCCTCACGGCCGAAGCCCTCGGCTGGAAATCCCTTGCGTGGTCAGCATGCCGGGAGCACAGGCATGTGTCAAGAACAACCGCGGTGCAGACTACTCACCAGCCTCTTCGAGAATGGGCCGCTCGAAGCTGCGCTCTCCTGTCTGTTCATTGATGAAGATCCAGCGGCCGACTTCGCCGTCCCATCGGGTGACCCAGGGAGGCTGTACGTATGGTGGGTCCATTGGGGCTTCATCGCGGCGATCGCTGCCACCACCGCCCACGACCTCCTCGAGAATCTCTCCGAAGAAGCTCATCGTGTTATGATGATCACTTTGTTGTCTATGCGGGATTTTCTTTTGTTGTTTTGTTCGGTGTCGGAAGTTTGAGCCTGACAGCGAACTAGACACTAATAAATGCTTGAAATGCTGCTACTCAGGCCAGCTCAGCAACAAAAGCGAGTGACCGGGGAGTAACGTATCGCTCATTTCCACCCACTCATTCCAGACATCTGACGCAATGGCAGCGATTCGCTGATCTTCAGAAAGCGAGCTTCGCTTCCAGGGTCTAATGGACCCTGGTGTTCAGTCATCGGCACTGAATGCAAGGCACCTAATAAGCCGCGAGCCCCTGAAGAAAGTACCCGCAGCACTTGCCGCCCACGATGTAGACCACTAATTCCAATCCTAGGTTCTGCTTATTGTCACATTCACATTTGATCAATGAAGGATTTAATGGGTGACTGATCAGCCACATCCTTCTCTCGAGCAATGACAAGTAATTAGCTTTACATCTGGTCCGCTCGAAGTGTGAAGAGCTGCTACCACTTGGATGCACAAATGTGGCTTTAGACAAAATTGAGGTTTACATTGAACCTCCTCGAAATGAAGGAATAGTAATGAGTCGACAATTTCCCTCGGTTCACAGCCATTCTGCATACAGCCAAGTCGTACAGTATGTACGTTTTGTGAGCAAGAAAGTCGCACTTGGGTGAGTTGGTTCGTTTCCCCTGCCGCCTCCCTGGTTGGGGCAATAGGACACCTAGGTCATGTGCCTGGTGACGTCTTGAACAAGCGGACAAAGCATCCTGGAGAGCTCACCTGTAAATTCAGCGAATAACTTTCGACGGCATGGTGGCGCTTGGCAAAATTGCGCTTTGAAAGCCGTATTCTTTCAAGTGACCTGCTGACTGCAAAGGCGCCCTGACCTAGAAACTTCCATACTAACCCGGCTTTTCGCGTGCCACATGGGAGACGGTCCGGAATAGGATCGGCGCCCATTGTTGTAAAACAAAGCTACACCTGCTATGGCGGATGACGTGCTGGTCGCGCATTGTGACCAATCCTTATCCGCGACCGTTTTGACCAATTCCCAGGACACCGGGTCGACTTTAGGGAACTGTCTTGCTGGTATCGAGCGTCAAGGGAGATCATAGTAGAAGGTCTGAGGTCAGCATCTGCGTCGGATTTCGGATCTGATGAGCCCACACGGTGCCATGCGTACTGTTCCTATGGACTGCCTGTTTTAGACCAGTGTGCCTCAGACTCAACCTCACTATCGATTTGATAATGAGAGTCCATCCAGGCTCCAGCGAGGACGTGTCAGCCCGCGGGGAAAGTTCGTCCATGCAGCCGCACCAAATCGGGATTTACGAGGCAGACGGACAAGAAAGCATAGCTCGATGCATGTGGAGGCCCGCTACCGTTTCCACAGCCGGCCGGTTTCATCTATGCATTGCAGACGGGCTTGCAGGTATATACTTTGCTCTTTAGTAGCTGCTTGTCTGAACTTGTGTGTGTGTGTGTGTGTGTGTGTGTGTGTGTATACGTAGTAGCTGCATGATGATGGAGATTTCCCCAACCTTAGACAACCAAGCAACTTGGACACGATTGTCGGCCGCTGCTCTGATTTGTGAGCGCGCAAGCAGCCGGGATTGCTGGCTCTGGACCGGCTGGGTTGGCAAGGCTGGGCAGATGCGAGATTGAACTGCCAGGGCGGATGTCTCAGATGCTAACGCCGGAGATTCCTGGAACTCCCGGAAGCATCATGAAAGAAAGAGCCCGGGCAGAAGGGCTTCACAACGGAGAGAACCGGGATAGGTCTGTATTGGTCATGATGCTCAGATAATGAGGCCGGGCTCCATGGGATCCGGCTAGAGTCGCTGGTAGAGCGAGTCGAGACCCTAGGGCCTTCGGGTCCTTGTTGGTGCCCATGTTTTGGCCTTGTGACACATGTTGGCAGTGACAGCTCAAGTGTGCCAGATTAGAGGGAGAGTGACCCCAACCTAATCAACGTCACTATCGCACTCCTGTCAATGCCATGCCACCTGCTCTTCCGTTTCCAGTATGCTGAGGTGGCTTGTGCCGAGGCAGCGAGGGCCCAGGCTTGCAGGCTTCCCTCCACCCAAAAATAGGTTGCTTGAGGACCCGATTGAAAGGCTAAGCCCGTCCACTCATGTACCCCACGCGTCATCTTGGGGGGAAGGGGAGAGATGAATCAAGTCCTGGGTAATCTGGACTATCTGGTGCCCCAATCCGTCCACATGCTTCGTCTCGAGTCTCCTGTGGCTCGTTGTTAATGGTCAGCCGCTCCTCGGAGTCTAGGTAGGTCTAAACTATTTGGGACCTTGGATAAACCATGACCCCTGCGCTGTTATCAGCAGTACTACTAACCTCCGTCATTCTCTCCGGAAAGCCTCTTATCGCAGCGAGTGTTGTATACATAGTAAGGGGATACGCGCCTAAGACCACTTCACTCTACGGTTTGATCTCTGTACACAACCGCTGTCAAAACAAACAAATCACTACAAGTTTGAGGAATCACATCTTCAGATTGCCTGTATATTTTTTATCATTGCTCTTGCTCTTCTTTCATCCGCCCAGCCAAAGTCTTCTCTCGTCATCGCTAGACCTCTTTGTCCGTGCCGTGCCCCTTTGTCTGAGTCACTCGGCAGACCGTCACAGCCTCGCTCGCCTTTATTCCTTCTTTTCACGCCGATTATTATTCTGGGGTATTTCACCAGCAAGACTGCTTCCTTCAGATTACATCTGCTTTCGTTGGTTCGGTTGTCGAGGAATCACGCCGAGTCCTGCCTGCGAGAGTCACCCCGCCTGTCCGACGCCGTCATAAAGCACTGTCCACTGGGTGCGCCTGCCTTGCCGGATCACTACACCTCCTGCTCGTGTCATCATCACCTGCACTCTCTTATCCACCAAACAGCCGCCCCCTTTCCAGAAGGTCGCAGACTCACTATCCTTCCACCGACCTTTCCCAATAACATTCGAATCAGACCTAAGGAATCGAACCTCCTTTCCTGCGTTCTCACAAACAAAACCTACCGGTTTAATTGCCTCGTTCGCGTCGAAACCTACCTGTAACAAGCCGTGTAACCTTCTCTTCAGAGGTATCCAGTATTATTCGACATAACCATCACACGCCTTATCTCGCCAACATACCATGGCTACCATCATCGCCGAGACTCCTGCCCAGTACGAGCGCGACCTGCGCAGCGGCCAGAAGGAGTGGAAGCGCGGAAAGGACGCTAACGTCAAGTGGTCTTATGGCGCAACATCGCCAAGACAGGCACCCCTCTGGTCGCCTCCAGCCTCAGAGTTGGAGGAAGATGTGAGCTTCAAGGCCCGGCCCATAGGCAAGCCAAGTGATGCGTGAGTCGTTCTCTTCCCTTCTCTTTCTAGGTCCCATATCCCGAAAACAACGTGTCCTGACAGGAAGATGTCGTAGTTATGGCTCCGGCTTCGACCGAGGCAAGGGCAACATAAACAAGTATAGCCGGACCACTGGGCGGATAAGAGAACTCGGCAACCGTCGCGTACGCCATAAGGTTTCGGCCCAAGAGGAGATCGAGGAGGCGGCCAGCGTGTCGCGATCGATTCTCGACTACCTTCCCGGCAGCCCGCGGCGCCAGATGTCTAACCCAATGGACCATGTTCTGTACAGCTTTGATCGCACCGACTCACCAGGTCGACCGCTGACATTGGAGGTGTTTGTCAAGACAACAGGCCGCGAGATGGAGAAGTTCGTCGAGAAGGAGTACGAAATCGTCGATGCTAATGGCGACATGCTCAAGGGCCGAAAGGCGCGTCGCAACCTTCGTCGGGGCACGGCGGAGGGAGGCAAGTCGGCGGACAATGAGTTCGAGATCGACGACGATGGGTTTGAGCTGGTATAGACGTCGGCGAGGAAGATACAGAAAGTCGATGCGACAAGCGATTAGCGGAATCGTGCGATGCGCGTCTGGTTTTGACCGATTGATCAATTTCCCCTACTCAGGGACACATTATGGGCTTCCCTGCTTTTTCTTTTCCTCTTGCATTTGTTCAACCCAATTTCTACCAACCCATCGGTCTCGTAATGCATGTTTGGTGGATTCGATTTTGCACATTCTCACTCGGTTGATTGGAGTTCTGGTTGCGTTGCGAGGGATCGTGGAAGCATTCTGCCCTGTCGCACAAGATCACAGAGGCACCTGGTGTTTGGATTGGCGGTTACGGGTTGAGCGTTACATGTTGAGGCAATGAATTTGGATTTTGCTCAGCCTGAGTGATGATCCAACGATGTAGTTTCTCTTCTCTTCTGCTAGAAAGCGTCACGTTATTGCGAGGCGGTTCTGGGCTGATTAGTTTGAGCTTGAATGAATATTACCTCTTGTCTAGCAGCGACGCCATGCAATTGTCGCACAATTGATTTTTGAAGCACGGCAATCATATTCATGAATCTGAAAAAGATCAGATAGCTCTGGTACAGAACAGTCAGAGCATGCGTTGCTGGTTGACAACGACGTCTTTGTGAACATGACCTAGGCTGATGATGATGTGAAAGAAGAGGAATTGGATTTTGTGGGCGCAGGCCTGGGTTGGATTTGCACTGGGTCAAGCTCAGATCTGCCCCACACGTGTTCGTCACCCTAATCCTTGTCCAGTGTCCTCCAACTACACTGCACCTAGATAGTACACCATTCTACTCCAGGGCTCTTTTGAATAATGCGGTAATAGATGGCCTTCCTACCTAGCCCCATTGAAAATTTCCGTCACTATTGAGCGAGCCCTCTTGAGTGCTCCAAAAGTTACAACGACTGCATGTACCGGGTACGGAACACCTTTGTGACCACCGGACCACATGCCTCAGAGTATACAAGTCGACTCATAATGGCACATTGCACATCAGTACGATCCTTGGTCCTGAACTTATGGAAGCTTTGTACCTTCACCAAGGCTGTCAATGGAGGAGTCAGACCGTAGCTTCTTCTTGATGGCCTGGCCCAACTACGAACGAATGGTGCAGGAGCGTAGGTGTGAAGCTGCGCATCCGGTGGGTAGGTCTTGGGTAGGCTGTTTTTGTTATGTTTTTCTATTTAGCACTGTTTCCCCCGTCATCCAATAATCCGGCTAGCACGCCCTTTCACATTGTGAACATCTTGTCTTCAATCCAGATCCATTACCAGAGAGAGCATCATCATCATGGCAGACCTCAATGAGCTTGGCTCTACTTTGTGTATCATTCCCCCCCAAACATCTCTGGCCCCAGATCGATCGAGTACGGTCCCGCTACGACAGGAACTTTCCAAATTGGCCACCCCATATCAAATTAGTATATCCGTTTGTGCCGATCGATAAGCTAGCCATTCATCTGGGGAGGATCTCTGAAGCTCTCGAACACTTCGGGCGCATCCGGGTCCGCCTCGGGGCTACAGATCATATTCATAACGAAGAATGTTTCCTCCATGTTGAAGATGCGGAACACATCGATGAGGAGGGCGCAAGGACGTTCCCGTTGGACAGACTATGCGAAGCTGTCATTGAGGCGGTGCCCAGCCTCGGTCGTGGCTCATGGTATAGGTCGATGACTGTCGGACATGCTCTCGAGAGCGAACCTGCAGATGAAGTTCAATCACTTCTGCAAAGGGCAGGCCTTCTCTCTGGGCTCGGATGGGAAGTGGACGAGCTTCACGTTCTTGTTACAAAAGCCTCGACGTCAGGACCGTCACCCGAGGGATCTCACATGGTAGACTGGGCCAGTATCTCGTTGATAGATGGCGGCCTTCGTGTCCATCAAAAGCGAGGCACACGCCTTGAGGGCCGCGTTGTAAACAACAAGGCTGTAGCTGGGCGTATTGTGGTGCCTGATGTGAGAGAATTCTACAGTGATCACATCCCGCAGCCACCGAAGGACTTTATTCCGTTTTTCTACGATGGCGTGGAATGGATTCCAAGTACGCCGAATATACTACGGCAGCGGAGTCTCTCCGCTACGCAAAGAACTCTCTCTGTTGCATCATTCAACGTGCTAGGCCGAACCGACAACCTCGCCCTGCTCACCTATAACATCCTCCACTACGACGCAGAGGCAGACATTCTGGTCCTACAAGAAACAACAGGCATCTTGCTTTCTCACCTTCTTCATAACAAAAGGATGCAAGACCGGTATGCATTCTGTACTCATCCACCATTCAACCAGGATGGGCTTGTTGCAGGTCCAGATAAAAAAATGGTCGTGGTGCTCAGCAAATATGCATTTCACTGGGAGACAATACCCTTGCCCTCGTCCGGGTACGAGACGGAGTCACGCTGTTGGGAAGAAAACGAGGACGATCAAGTCGGCCATAATGATCTCAGTACTGAAAACGGTGACGTTGTAAAGCTTGTGAAGCACTCCGCGGCTGTGAACAGGATGCATTTGCACAATCGTGCGCTTCTAGTGGAGTTTCGGAGGAGCGAGGACTCTGCAAAGCCCCTCCAGTGGAACACTTTCCTGGCTTTAGCCGCCTTTCACCTGACTCCCGGTCGTGATAAGGAGGATTACTTCGCCAGAGCTTCAGAACTCAATGCAATCATACAATACATATATTGTGGCACTCCCGCTGTCCTTGCTGGCGGTTTCAACATGCCCACTTCTACGGTCACCCTCCGGTATCACCAATGTGAAGAAGACAACCGTCGGGTTGAGCGAGACCTGTTCTCAAGTGGATACGTCGACGCGTGGATGGTTGCGAGAATGGCCCGCGGAGCAGAAACAGATGATGATCCAGTTGTTCCTAAGTGCCATGGTGAGCAAGGCCCTACCGATGACACGAGTTTCCCCGGCACTGTCGTATGGGAGGACTGGCTTGAAACACTCCACAGGCGACCTCATCGATTTGACAGAATTCTCGTCAAGCCGAATGGTCTACTCTCGGTCCAAAGCTTCAATAAGTTCGGCAAATTGATGAATGCAGGAGAAGAAGTCCTGGTGGACAATACTCCCCTCCACTTGGGCGTGCGGGCTGTCGTGAAGCTCGAGCGTAAACCGAGAAATCAAGGCGCCTCTAGTTTGATCGATTCCAATGCGTCGTCTCTCGCTTCTCATCTCGGAAACGGCCTCCCGCCTCATTTGAAAGAGCACGAAAGCGTGCTAGAGGCTTTAAGGGATGTAGATGCAATCCCGCCCCTTGCGGAATGGCAACTTCGTGAAAGGGCATTTGAAGCCCTCAGGGTCGCGCTTCTTGCTGCTTCCCCTCACCATGAGGTATCTGGTGGCGGGGGAAGCAAAGTCAATCTTGTGATCTTGCCGATAGGGTCCTATGGCCTCGACGTCTGGACCCAATCGTCTGATCTCGACTGCCTTTGCTTAGGCACCTTTAGTCTCCCCACGTTCATCGATCTTGCCATACAAAGGATACAGCAAGCCGCCGACAGTGGTATCAAACTTGTGCAAAAAAAAGAAGATTACATGGGTACAACGCTAAAGTTGGTCTTCGAGCACCATCTGGGGATCGACTTAACATACGCCCGCTCAGCATGGCCATTGCTTACATCGGACCCGACGACACCTTTACCAAATGCTACACTCTTGGCCTTGAAGCCTTATCGAGACCTTGACTACATCCAGAGGTCCATCCCTGACATTGCAGACTTTCGAGTTGCACATCGCTTCATCAAGAAGTGGGCAGAGGGCCGAGGCATCTACAGCACAAAGTTCGGGTATCTGAACGGTATACAAATCACCATGCTCTTGACGAGAGTTCACAAGCGTTTGGTGACCAATTTTGCATCGCCCATGGTTCCTGAGATATTATTCACATTCTTCAAGGAATATGCAAACTTCAATTGGAAGGAAGACATAGTATTTGACGAATGCTTCCACAAAACCTTGACCTATTCGCGGACTTCTCAAGAGCCTCTTGCCATTTTGAGCTACTTCCCACCAAGGCTGAACACAAGTCCAACTGCAACGATTTCATCCGTCCGGACAATCACAGCTGAGTTTCAGAGAGCAGCAAACCTGCTTGATCAATCGAATGCGACGTGGGCCGATTTGCTGAGGGTCTCGCTTTTGGGTACCCCAACGTCGGGGTCGTTGGCCTCAGACGAGTTTCTGCAATGTCATCAGTACTACGCCAAGGTCGACGTGCAATATTGGGGCGGAGTGACCACCAAAGGGAGAGGCTTCGTTGCCCGGGTCGAGTCTCTTTTGGCCTCATTGCTTGCGTATTTCAACGAGTGTCTTCTGGATGTACATTTCAGGGTCTGGCCTACGCGGTATCAAGAGGATAGCCATTACAACTCAGAGCAATCACAATCGGCCGTACAGCAGGGAGAGTATCATGGTGTCTATATCTTCGGCTTTGACTGGATTGGAAAAGCAAAGAAAGGTGTAGCAAACCCCGGCTTGCCCGACGCGCGAAAAATAGCATCAAATTTGAACTTTACGGAGCAGTATATTCGTAAAAATGATCGCTGTTTTGACGCGGCTTTCATGAATATCCATTACGAAATTCGACGAACACTTGTTCCGACATCTGCTATTGGCAAACATGCTACGCAGACTCGGTATCACGAACTTCAGCTTGATCATCGCAATTGGGACGTCTACATACAACATGATCTCAAGGACACTGGCGAAGATCGGGAATTGGGACAGGCGACCACCGTTCAGAGCGAGTGGTCTCCATCATCCAAGAGCAGAAAAAGGTCAGCTACAAATAAACCACACTGTTCAGTCGAGCTCAAGCCCCCGGTAGCGGGAAAGTTCCGCACAGCTGCGGATGTGGTGAATCGGCTGCGCTGGGACGCGTCATACGATCACAACGATTTCGTCGTAGGGTACGAGGACAGGTTTCTAGGTACTATGGAGAGAGAACTGGATGTTTGGACATCGGAGCAAACACACGAGGAGTTTATTCCACAGCACCGAATTTTGTACTTCAAGAGGCACAGTGACGGACAAGTCGTTTGGGAGAGGGCAACGAGGGTGGACCTGGTGTTTGGGAGTAGTGAACAACATTAGTATCGATAGAATGGGCTACCTGACAGTTTTGAACTTGAACAAATGAGTTACGCTTCTCCATCACTGGCTATCATCCTCGAGTACTTGTATAGCAAAAGTTTTGGGTGCTGGTGGCCCAGATTTCTCGTTCGCTTCGCGTCATGCGAGACAGCGACCTACCTAATGGGTGTGAATTGTTAATTTCATTTTCCTCTGCTTATCTGGAGGTTTTGGAAGAGCCGACTTACATCGGAACTTAGTCTTGATAAATAATCAGCACAGTACTTGAGTGTTCCCCCGTCTGACCGCGTACCTAGGTAGATATGCCTTTGGCGTAAGCATCCTTGGCAAGGTATTTTAGCGTTATGTTGCCATCGTATCTTCACCTATTGGCGCCTGTCTTTCGCACACAAGTGAGACTTTCAAAGCAGTCCTATAGGTTTGCACTTTGCTGACGAGCTGAACTGCGCCATGCCGAGCTATCGGTCGTTTGTCTGAGGCATCCCATTGGAAACATCGGCTGTGTTCAAGAGTCGCTATCCCAATTGTGCGAAAAGTGGCTTGGTGATGCTTTTATCCAATCTGAGCGGTTTCTCTTTTGATGTATTTACCCTCACGTATTTCATACCTAACAACTATAGCACCTTGAAGTTTTCTGAATCTGACTTATACTCTTTTAATGATTTGACGACCATATAACTTGTCGACACCCAGCGTCGAAGAGTGAGGCCTCAGCGTCTAAAAACAGCTTAGACCACTGTAGAAAGTGAGAGCTTATTCACACTGCTGCTCTCCAGGTTTCAACTGGATATTGACTACTCGGGTCACTGTGCAAACCTTCAGTCAAGCAAGCATCATGAGTCCCAAAGAAGATACCAAGTCACAGCCGTCCGAGAAAGACCGGCTTCGTGCGCACCAGAGTCAGCAACCGCAACATCCTTCCAACTCGGACCGCGATCATCCTCCAGGCCCGTCCTCCGTTTCCCTGGATAGTTCCATCTCGCCGCTCAGCAGGGCTGATGGCGCCGGCAGCTACATGGGTTCTAGGACTCCAGACGCAATCATCAATAGCGGACACTCCCAACAAACACCACCACCCTACTCTGGTCCAGCAAACAATCCCTTGCAACTGCTCACCCCAGCCGATCAACCAACGCTCTTCTCTCCATCTGGCCCTTCTCAAAAACATCCTGGCCTCCCTCGTCTCAATTATCACCTCTACTCTCCACCGCTCTTCGACCTCTCCCCGGATGGCACGTCTATCAAATCCACAGCCCCATACCTCTCATCTACCGCATCAGCACTCATATCTGTCCTCCGTGCGCAGGCTACAGTTCCCCCCAAGCCACAAGTGCACATCACTGGCAGACGCGGAGGCCCTCACCACCGGCCGGACTTTGCACTTAAACTGAATCTCATGCACCTGCTCGTCCCGGACGACCCGTCCAAGCGCATGGAATACATTCGCTGCGCTGAATCCGGCGAGCCCGCATTACGCGGAGGCGTGAAACCTTCGCTTGAGCCGGATCTCGAGGGACTCGAGGCATGGGCACGGCGATTTGTGGAGGACGACGCGCAGGTGAAGGAGTTTGTGCTGGAGCGCGTGGTGCTGAACCTCGACAAAGAGTGGTTGGAGGGCCAGATCCGGGGCTTGGTGGCGGGTATGGGCTACAAGGGCGTCGTGAGCGTGACGTTCCCCGTGACGCACGCCAAGGTGGTAGTGCAGAATCCGGATAAGGTGAATAAGTTCTTCACGGGGCTGACGGCGCTGTTCGCGGGGAGGAGGTCGTATGAGGTTGTGAAGGCCGTGTGGCCGTTTGCGAACTGTAGGAGGGATGAAGGGGCGGGGAGGATGTGTGTGGTGCAAAGTGAGGAGCAATGGTGGAAGGAGTGGGCGCAACCAATAAGCTTTGCGATTGCGAGTCGTAGGAATGGTTGGGTAACGAGCGAGGATAAATTAGAAGCTATCATGGAGGGAAAGGGAAAGGGCTTGGCTAGTATTGACTGGGGTGACGGGGATGTATATTGGTGAAGCACCCGTGGGATGAGAGTACAATTCTATTGTTCCCCCGCGTCCTGTATTATGGTATCAGCTCAAAGATGATTTGACATTCGTAAATTGACCTAGGTATCTATCAGGCCCCCTACATCCTGTAATCGTATATCTCCAGACGCAGCACCCCGATCTATCCTTCCCCATCCTGCATTCCACCGTGGCACATCAGCGCCAGGCCTCCCTATATCCGGGCTGTCGTTAAATGCCCTCGTTGATGATGAGCTACCACTTGCTATATAGCCATCGCGCATATTCGCAGCAGAACCCTCTCCCTTCCCAGTCCGCTTCCCGCGCCGCCACCACCACCTCCTCCTGGCCGCAGCCGCCGGCCTCATATGCACACCCCCTGTTGTCACAACGCTCGATCTCCATACCCCTTTTGTCGCTGGCATGCGAGGATAGGCGAATCCTGCAGGCCTCCCTCCAAGAAACGGATTGAGTCGCTGCGCACGGTTGGGACCAGTGCCATCGATACTCCCGTTGCGGCCTGCGTTGTAGCTTGTGGGCTTCTCACCAGTCAATTCCTCGAGGGTGAGGCCTTTCGTCTCAGGTAGAAGAAGGCTGACGAAGATACCACACAGCATGAACAGCGCAAAGAGGCGCATCAGGCCGCCTAGCCAGGGCGAGCATCCCGTGCCGCTGCAGTCGGGGGGTGGGGCCCGTGCGAGGATGGGGATGGAAATAACTTGAGCGATGATTGCGCCCAATTTGCCAGCTGCGGCGGAGATGCCGTGACTGGTGGCTCGATAGCGCGTGGGAAAGCATTCGCCAGGGATAATGAAGGTGGTTGTGTTGGCTCCCATGTCAAAGAAGTACTGGGCGACTATATAGAGGGCGAGGAGAGCACCAGAAGAGAGATGTTCGTAGGCAAATCCGATGATGCTGAATATGATGGTGAGGATGAGGAAGCCGAAGATCTGCAAAGGTTTGCGGCCGACAGTGTCAATGGTGAGAATTGCTGTCCAGTAACCTGGCAGGGCCCCTGCTATAGCAAGTATGATCAGGCCAACTGCATTGTTGAATAGCTGCCCGTATAAGGATGAGCCGGAACCGTAGCCTATGGCGGTGAGGACAAGAGAGCTATTGAGAGACAGGCCGTAGAAAGCTAGGTCTAGCAAGAACCAGGACAGCGTTGTGCCTATGAGAACTCTCAAGTGTCTCCACTGTCCAAAATAGGCGGATAGATCTCGCCATGATGCGGCGGGTGTGGTGAGCGAAGAGCCAGCTAATTTTACGAGGCGGGCTTGTTGGACAATGTCAACTTCGCCTTTCGATTTGTTTGACATGAAGGCCCTGATGTTGGCATCTGCCATCTCGACGTCGTGGGCTACGTCGAAGGTGTATCGAGGACTGCGAAAACATCAGTCGCCAGGCAATGAGCATCATTCACAAAGGCGACCGTACTTACGTCTCTGGTATTGTGATCCGGTAATACAGGGCGAAGCATGCCGGCAGAGCGCCCACACCAACGACGATGCGCCAGCACCGGTCTGCTGCGATCTGACAACCGTAGTCGCACTCTGAGGCCTTGTAGACTTGACTAAATGAGCTCTTGAAGATCACTGTGACCACAAGGGCAACGACTGCTGCGGCTAGTTGGCCGAGCCCTTGCATAGAGAACACTGCTGCCATCATCGCACCCCGCCATCTCGTCGGGGCAAACCTTCACTTATTGTCAAAATCATGTGTCATAGAGAATTTTGGCCAGGGAAATGTACGATGACGAGACAGAAAGCAAAAAAGAGACGGGCTGGCGACATCAACTCACTCGCTTGTTATTACTGAAGACAAAGGATAGTCCCCACCGATACCGATGCCCTGCAACATATAAGACGAGAATCCACGCAATTTTCTAGGGACACATCTTGCATAGACTTACCATCATCACCCTCCAAAGGATCAACAAACCCGTCGAGTTCATAGATTGACTTGGGCTAACCAAGGCACACATGAAAGTTGAGACCATGATGATGATCAACTCTATCCCGTACATCCGACGTCGTCCGATCGCGTCCGCAAGCCAGCCAAATAGCACCATTCCGAGGACAATGCCCGCACTCGTCGAGGCCTTCAGTGCCTGGTTGACTGACGTCGGGAGTGTGCCATAGTTCCCACCAAAGCCATAATGGGCATCTTCCGGAGACCCTGGCCAGAAGGCCAACCCGAGCCACGAGGTAATTAAGTTGATGGCAAAGATATCATAGCTATCGAGGAAAAAGCCAACGCCTGCAACAAGAATAGCTCGAATGTGATGATATCCAAATGGTACTTTGTCAATTTCAGATAGAGCCAATCGCCGTCGGAGGTTCGGATCTGCTATGTGAGAATAGTCGTTGGCTGGAATCTTCTTGTCAGTCCGGCCTGCTCATTGCTTCTGTCAGTGAGGAGAATGCTTCGATGACAGCCTACCATAATTGTAAAAGGCAGCGTTGCCACCATGCGTTCTATGAGGGGCACCTTCTGGGAATTCCATGCTTTTTTTTGCCGATTTCGTAGTATTGGAGTTAGATGGCGGCGGTTTAGCACGCCACGTAATATGGTAGCCTAATAACCCTCCATCGATGAAGTTCTGCACGATCCCAGATGTTAAAGAAAAGAGTGTAAGGATAATCGTCACCGTATGCAAACGACGGTCCAAGATAACTATACGCTTGGTCAGACTGTGGGTGCTTTACTCGAGGCTGAGACTGGCGCGCTGCTCCATTCGCCTGACGAAGGGTTCTAGAAGAGTGAAGAAGCAGAAGCAAGTGGTAGCTGCTGACGTTCACTTAAAAGTATTGTTGGATTCTTTCGGCCCGCTGCGAGTAGACCATGCACCTGCAGCATGACGCACAGGAATGCCGGTGGACAGCGGCTTCCACAGGGTCCCTTGATCGTGCAATTCATTCATTTCCTTGTGATCATCGTATTAATTGACTGTAACATCCCGAGAAAGACGGTTGTGTGAAGATTGTTGGTTGCATTGAAGACCCATTACATTGCTTCTTGGGCTACCTTCTGTCACCTCAGGGGCACCAGCAACCCTGCCAATCTTACCATCTTCAAGAGCAATCAACGAATCCCGCCTCTCAGGTCCAGCATTCTGTCTGCCTGTCCGCCTATCCATAAGACGAAGGATGTGAACACGCGGCTGTTGCAAGGTCTTCACTACCAACAAAAGCTCGACACAGCCCCCTTGGCCAGTCGCACGGCAAAGCTCCCTACTTCAGATTAGCCTTGTCATTGGGCTGATCGGGAGGAGGGTCTGCAGGGCTATACTATGTATAATAAGCGGTCATCTTCGGTTGTTTGTGTGCCATTGGGCTACTTTCAAGGGACTCAGATCCCTGGAAAAGGCCGGGTGGCACCGCTGTCATTGTGAGAGAAGTATTGCCCCTTTGATAAGGTACGACGCAGGGCTGCGGAACAAGGAGCGGCACACTGCTCAATTAACGCATCTTGGTGCGACAAATTCATGACCTGCAGGGGAATAAACGCTACCCATGTAACCCATTGTGGGATCCTTGATGGCATAAGCCGCTCAAAACGTGTTGTGGGGAGAATAGAATCTTGGTGTGCTGACATTGTTGACCAACTGCTGGCGATTGCTGCATGAATGTCCTCTGGCGTGGCTCTGGGATGAATGCTATAATCAAGACAGTAAGCTTGGATTTCGCAGCGCCATTCGTCCATGAGACCTTCCCTATCGAGTGCTGACACCGAGACTCTGGTACCGTCTTGCCGATCAGCCGGGTGAAATGTTGCTGCTACTGGTGACTTTCACGAAACTTGCTGACAAGCCTTTGCACATGCAGAAGGGCCAAAGTTGAAAGTGCTGATCGTGACAATAATTTTACCTCATCATCAACCTTGGCTGACTGTGGATATCGATGGCCAAGCAGGTACTCATCCCATGTGGCGCAAAGATGTTTTGTGTGACAAGCTCCCGACTTGGTCCTTGGACAACTTGAAAGTGTTGCCGCCCGTCGATTCGTAGCTCATGCAGTTGACAACCAGGTGAGTAGTACTTCGATTCCGTCATACAACCTGGTCCTCTTTCTATATATGTATATATATAAGTATATGTATGATGATGATAATGAATTGCACCACACCACAAAACAGCGGGTTGAACGCCGAATGCACCATACGCTAAACAATTTCTTTTTCCACCCATCCGAATCGCTGAATCACGAGTTGAACATGTTCAATTATGCCTTTCCATGAGGCGGCGAGCTGACTTGACCCAGAATTCCGAGGTCATGGACAAGAGTACCGACCTGTTACCAGGCCGTAATGTCTTCCACTTCAGCCTCGCCAAATGTGCTGCTCTTGGTCAATTGTCCAATGGAGCTTTCCACGGCCGCAGGCTCGCCTCCTCTTGCCAAAATATCTGGGACGACCTCATGTAAGAAATCCAGAATGTATTTGTTCACCTGCTCAAACTGAAGCAGGAAGGCATCATGTCCCTCTGGACTATCGATCTTTTCAAGTCTGGCATTCTTGATATGATTAGCCAGCTCCTGTTGCTCAGCAAATGTGAAGAGCCCATCGCTCTCGATGCCGAGAACCAGTGTTGGCTGCTCGATCTGGGCCAATGCATCGGCAACACTGTTGGCGCGGTCACGAGATACGTCATGAGTGTCCAATTTCCTCGTGATTGCGATGTAACAATTGCTGTCGAAGCGCTTGACGAACTTCTCACCCTGATATCTCAAGTACGACTGGGCGGAGAAGTAAGTCGAGCTTGGTACTTTGTCTCCGCCTGTGAGACTTTCCGATTTCGGACCATGGAACTGAGGATCGGCTGCCTGATCCGCCGCGACCTCACCACTCTGGACTGAGCCAGCATCACTTTCCCGAGTATTTTGGCTGGTCCTGCGAGAGTTGACAGGACGATTGATTTTGTGGCCATCATTGTGAATATGAAAATGAGCCTCAGATGCGGATCCTGGTCGGGGCCTTTCTTGGATGGTTTGGCGCCTCGAAGGATCGGGGATGTTGCGACCAAAACGAGACTCGAAAGAATTACGACTGCGATAGGTCAGGAGAGCCGACATCCTCGCAGCTCCAAGACCAGCGGTTGGCGGGTCGGAGAAAGGGTAGTAGCCGTCGTCGTACTTTGGATCGGCATAGATGCTCTGCCTCTGTGCCTCGCCCCAGCTAATACACCAAGCACTGTGGCGGCTGGACGTTGCAATAGGCACGATAGACCGGACGTAATCTTTTCCGAAATAGGCCCATTCGAGTACCAACATACCTCCCATCGAGCCACCGATGACCGCGGCAACCTGTTTCACTCCCAGATCATCCAGAATCAAACGGTGGAGACTGGAATACGTCAATTTTCTGACATGACTTGGGGGGGAGGCGCTTCAGGGCTAGCTTACCGGACATCATCGCGTATTGTCGTTAGAGGGAACTCGGGACCATATCTCTCATTGTCAGGTTCTCCATCCTTTGCCGTCACAGGACTGGCGGTGCCGTAGGGACTGCCTAAGCTGTTCATGCAGACCACGAAGAAGCGAGAAACATCGAAAGCCCTCCCATTGCCGCCCAGCAGTGGACCCCACCAGTCGCTCACATCGGCACTGCCTGTGAGAGCATGGCAAATGACCATCGCGTTGTCTGCTTCCGGAGACAGCTTCCCCTTGGTGGTGTATGCCACGGGAACATTATGGAGAACATGGCCAGACTCAAGGGTGAAGGCTGGGATGACTGCTATCTCCTGGTCCGGTATCAGACTTGCGAAAGGATTCTCCGATTGTGATTGAATCCTGGCTGTTGTATTCAGTCTCCGGCCTTTTGTGCTTGGCTATCTAATCTCCATGTCGAGTTGAAGAGGAACAACTACTCACCATACTTGCGGCCTCCATGGCCATTGGTGCTGCCAGTCGTCATGACGCACGTATCTTTAGATGCAGTTATTTCCAATTTTCAGGCAATGGAAATCGAATAGATTTCTGATCGCTTGTGACCCAATTAAATAGACAACGAAACTGTAAAATGGACAGTCTTTTAATTTATGACTCCAAGTAGCTCATGAGAGTTCCCACTAGCAGCAGCAAGCATCGCGATTTCGGCAGTCCCAAGTCATTTTTATGCTTAGTAATCACAGCCTCAGGTACCCACCGAATGAGCTGCAGCTGGAGCAGGGGCCAGGCCAGTTTCTTAGGTACTGGTATGCAAGTTGCACTTTGATGCTTTGAGCGTGAATGCTTTCCAACGTGAGTCTCGGCAAGGTCGCGGCTCACGATCCATCTTCTAATCCTCAACCTCTGCCCCGTCAACGCCACTCACTCCCATTTCTGGCGTTGTATGTCTGTATTGACAGGCGCTTCTTCTCTGGAATCTTCTGTTTTATTTAATAACCTCTTCCCCTGTCGCAGGCTCTCAACATCCAGCCGCCATCGTCACCTACGCTGTACCGTGCGGCGCGAGAGAGAACTAACCTGCGTTGGTCCACCTTCGCAGCAGATCAAAGAAACATCTGGTGCAAGTGAAGAATCGTCTCTCGAATCCTTTACCACCAACGAAACCAATCAGATACAGTAGTCGCCGTCACCATCCCTTTGGTGTCCATGACGCCGCACTCGCTGGAATTGATTTGACTATGGGCCCCAAGCGCAAGAGGACTACCGACTCGGGCGCTGGCCGACCTTCACCTCATCGCCCAGCCGACTCCAATCTAGGCCAACACGATAGAGGCCGAGGAGGTGGTGGTGCAAGATCTGCAAGGCGGAACGATCCCCGCGACACAGGTCCCTCTTCATCATCCGCCGCCCCCAACGCAGGCTCGCCTCTGACCTCGCCCTCCCTGCCACGACCTCCGAGCAGCTCCTCCCACCCGCCCATGACTCCCCTCAATACCGCCGTACCGATCGTACCCTCACCAATGATCTCTCCGATACAATCTGGCTATCACTATGACGTTGTGACCGACGCCCGACTCGGTCGCTGGGCCGAAGGTGGTCGCCAAGAGTTGATCGACCACGGCATACAATCGCGCGACGATGAAGATGTTCAGGAGCTATCCACCATCTTCCAAGAGCTTTTACAATCATGTCTCGATTTCCGCCTCAAGGCCTCTCAAGCAGGCGAAGCTGTCAAGGAGATTATTGGTCCCCGACCAGCTGACGCCGATACGAATGCACGCGCATTCGACCCTCACCTCTTGTTCCTCGACACCGTGTCCGTCTACCTTGACGTGGCGTCTGGAAACGAGAAGGCGAATCTGCGCGACTTTATGATTGCAACAGCCATCGACCCAGAGCTGATGCGCAGAGTTCTTGAGCCTCCCGTGTTACAGCAGCTAGGCCTCATTCGCGAGACTTTCACCAAAATGGGAATTCGCCAGGCCACCAACATCCTGTACAAGCAAGCCAACTACAACTTGCTGCGCGAGGAGACAGAGGGATATGCCAAGCTTGCAACGGAGCTGTTCACGACGTGCAACAGCCAGGCACCAAGCTCCGACGCCATTGAAGCCGCCTTCGAGAGGGTGAAGGGTCTTGTCGGGACCTTTGATCTCGACGTTGGTCGTGTATTGGACGTGCTTCTTGACGTCTTTGCTTCCGTTTTGATCAAGCAAAACAAGTTTTTCGTCAAATTATTGCGCATCAGCTCGTGGTGGCCGCGCAGTCAGACAAAACCCTCTACATTCATTGGTGGCTTGCCGAAATGGGCTCTCCCAGAATCCAAACACTGGCAGAATAGCGAAGAGGATGAAGCGATCCTTCACGCACAACGTCTGCAACGTGACGTGGAATTTTGGGACAGGGCTCGGGACGTGCATCTCAACGCCTATTTTGAGCTTGGGGGTCGACAGCTCCAAGCATCGGACCTTCAACGTGTCCAGGCCATCCTTGATAGCAATGATGGATCACTCGACGACATCTCCCATCTGGATCCGGAGACCCAATGGACTGTAGCCACTCGAACTCTTCCGCCTCAAGGAAATCGAGTCGCTGCACAGCTGCTGGGTTTCAAGCTGCGCTTCTATGCATCTACTTTCAGAGTCAAGAAGGTCGACGTCATTCCTGCCAATCTATACTACATGACAGCACTACTTATCAAGATCGGATTCATATCTCTTGCCGACTTGTGGCCGCACTTGTCTCCTGATGATGACAAGATGCAGGAGCATCGGGAAAAGAGAGAGAAGATCATTGCAGAGGAAGAGCGCAGGAAGACTGGAAAGGTCGAAAACGCTCTTACTATGGCGGTCCTATCCGAAAGTGAGCCTTCTGGCGAGCAGAAAGCGAAGTCCAAGGTTGAAACTAAAGCCGCTGAGACGGGCAAGGAGGAGGAGGAAGAAGACGAACAAGACAAATTTCCGCCACAAAAGGTGCAGTTGCTTACGGAGCTTCTCACAATGGGGGCCATACCTGAAGCTTTGTATATTCTGGCGCGGTACCCTTGGCTTCTACGAGCATACCCCGATCTCATCAACCTCATCAATCGCCTTCTTTCCCACTCCATTCAGAACGTTTTCGAGCAGACCAGAACTGGTGTACGCTTGGGAGTTCCTTCTAGACGCCACCCAGACATCGACCAGACTGGTGTCGCCAAAGGCAGTGTTAGACTGGGTCAAACACAACAACGGCGTCCATTGCGCTGGCCACACCCAGACGGCGAGAAGGACAACTCGCCATACAAATTTTACTGGGAAGAGTGGGCTGACAATGTCCCCATATGTCAGACCGTCGATGATGTGTTTACTTTATGTGATACACTCTTGAATTTGTCTGGAGTCAACATTGGAAGAGATGCGGCACTGCTGACCAAGCTCGCCATGATTGGGGCTATGAGCCTTGCTCAGGACCAATCTCCCCAGAATATGGGCCGATGGTTGGATCTGTTGAGTCGTCTACTTGTACCGGCTCTTAGCTTGACCGAGGCAAATTCCTTCGCTGTTCACGCTGTGTGGGACCTGCTAAAGCTCTACCCTACCACCACGCGTTACGCCATCTATTCCGACTGGTACCTTGGTCGAACTTCGCGGGTTCCTTGGATAACTTCTGCATTCGCTCGTACCAGGGCAGAGACAAACAGCTCACTCAAACGATTGTCGCTGACGAACCTGTCCACTATGGCCAAGAAGCTTGCGAAAATTGCTTACTCCTCCCCCGGCACCGTCTTCAAGACCGCGTTCGACCAGATCGAAGCTTATCCAAATCTCATCCAAGCTTTTGTCGAATGTGCAAGGTACTTTCCAGACTTGGGTTACGATGTTTTGACTTGGTCTTTGATGAGCGCCCTGGGTGGCAAATCTCGAAGTCGGACACAGGAAGCTTCTATACTGCTCACCAGCAAGTGGTTGCAGGCTTTGTCCAAATTCTCTGGACGGGTCTTCAAGAGATACCAGAACATGAAGCCTTCCGCTGTCCTTCAGTACGTCAACAGTCAATTACTGCGGGGAAGCTCTACGGATCTCGTGATTCTTAGAGAGCTTATTCTCAGTATGGCTGGTGTGGTTTCCGATGTTGACTTCACTGACACGCAACTATGGGCGATGACCGGTGGCGAGACCCTCCGTCGGCAAACACTCATCAAATTGGGTGATCGGCGATTCGAATCTGTCACTGGCTCAAAGCGCCTGATGCAGTCTTTGATTGATACCAAGCTGGCGGGAAGGCTTCTGATCAACTTGGCACAATACCGACAGTCTGCTCTCTATCAGGATGACGCCCACGTCAAATATCTCGGCACGATTCTTGATGAGGTGCAACAAGCACTAGCTCAATACCTCGATCTTCTTCGAAGTAATTTGTCTCCGGAGCAGTTCGACAACGCGGTTCCGGGTATCGCCGAGCTTATGACCACCTACGGCTTGGATGTGAGTCTGGCTTTCATGATCGGAAGAGCTAGCCTGGCACATCGCATGGCAAACACTAAGGCTATTGTGCCTTCACCCGCCAAAGATGACCGCTCGAATAATCAATCGACTTCGGAAGTCACCGATGTGGATGGCGACTTGGTGATGAATGGCACTTCAAATAAGCAGGATACTAGCAAGGACGACATGGAGGACAAGATGGTGTTGGATGACAAGGTTTCCACCGACAACATCTCGGATGCCAGTGCAGCCCCTACACACGAAGCACGGATGCCTGATCCCATTGCGGATGTCATCCAGCCTTTGGTCGATAGTATCCAGGGCTTCATGCCTCCGGAGACTTGGCAGACTATTAGTCCGGAATTTTTTGTGACTTTCTGGTCACTTTCCTTGGGCGACTTGCATGTTCCGCAATCTAGCTACGACGCTGAACACGATAGGTTGAACAAGGAGCTGCATGACCTCATGAGAGACCGCAGTGACATGACGCGACAAGGCGTGAACAGGAAGGAAGAGAAGAAACAGGCCCTTCAAAAGCTTTCCAATTCCGTTCGGGACGAGATGTCTGCGCACATCAACCGCTACCAGAAAACCAAATTCCGCCTCACCAGGCAAGCCAAGTTCTGGTTTCCTGGATCTACCACTGAGGCCAGTGTGGTCGCTGATGCTCTTCTGGAACAGTGTGTCATACCTCGCATCTCCATGTCGGCTCCGGATACAGAGTACTGTTTCAGGCTCGTCAAATTTCTTCACGAGAATCAGACTCCCAACTTCAGGCTGTTCGCATTCTATGAGCAGTTGTTCAACGCCAATAGACTTCGCTCTGTCATTTTCTCTGCGACAGTCCGCGAAGCTGAACATCTGGGCCGTTTCATCAAGTGTATCTTGGAAGACTTAGGAAGGTGGCACGCCGACAAGAACGTCTATGAGAAGGAGGCCTTAGGGCCCAAGAGGAAGCTGTCAGGCTTCGCAACAGCGTTCGATGATGAAGGCAACCCGACTACCTTCATTGAGCACCCGTTTTTCCGGGATGCTCATTACGAGTGGCACAAGAATCTAAACATCGCCTTGAAAGCCTGTCTTCAAGGTACAAAGGAATGGATGCACATCAGAAATGCTCTCACCATCGTCAAATGGGTCCACGAATTCTTTCCCGCTGTCAATTTCATGGGCAGTCAAATGCTAAAGGTTCTTGACGAGGTCAAGAAGCGCGAAGAAGCCTCCAAGGATGACTCTGAAGAGCACCGCGTCGACCTGTCGGTTGCTGCGCAAACAGTTTATGCCATGCTGAAGAGACGAGATGCTAAATGGGTCTCCGTACAGGCCTTCCGACCCAACATGGTAAGCAACCTGAAGAATTCGAAACAAGTTCGAGCAGCGGTTAACAATAATCAGTCTGGCATGCCTCAGGATGGACTCAAGGACGTGGATATGAATGCCTCGGCTGCCACCAACACTCTGCGTCCAACAGCTCCAGAGTTCAAGCCACAATCTTCTACGTCAGTACTCTGAACAGTTCCAAAGCCGCCAATGAAATACAAGTTACTGACAAAAAGCAGTGCCGCTACGTCTGCTCAAGCCGCCGAAGAAGAAGACGGCGAAGTCCAGGACGGCAAGGACTCGAAGAGCGCCGCAAACCCTGCTCAAGGGTTACAAGGAAAGACCGAGCCTAGAGCCACCAGGCCTGCTGTCCAAGAAAAGGGCGCCTCAAAAGAGTTGACGAGCAGAGAGAGGATGCCTTCACAGAGCAGTCGACCGGCGACACCGAAGCCAGGAGCTGCCACTCCTCCTGTCAATCCTTCTTCAGGTTCGCGAGGTGATGGCTCACGACCCCCATCTGCAGCGTCGAGACTAGGAGGACTTCCCCATAGCCTCCCTAACCGCCCAGACGTGCCTATTCCTGGACATTTCCGTGGTCAACTTGGTGTTCCAGTCGAACGCCCCGCGGAACGCGTCGTCGAACGTCGTGATGCCCCCAGAGACACCCGCGAACAGATACCTACTCGTGAATCAAGGGACTCAAGAGAGCCAAGGGATCGCCGCGATCCCAGAGAGATTGCGCGAGAGCCGCGGGAGCCCAGAGACGTTGGCCGCCTTGACAGGCGCGGGGATCCTCATGAATCGGACCGGCGCCCCATGGAGCCCCTGTCCCGTGAGTCTGGCCGGCTTTCTGAACGCGACTCATCGAACCGATCCGATTCTTCTTCTCGTCGCGGTGAGTCTTTGAACGACCGGGAGTCTCGACCGGGCAGAGATCGTGGACAGGCCACTAGTCGTGAGAACCGTGGTCTGCGGGACCCACCTGTGCCGCCCCAACAGTCCCAATCAATCGCCGCCAAGGCAAACGTAGAAGAACCACCCATCAACCCTCAGAGGGCCGCTCTGTTCCAAGCTGATGAGCCGAACGAACTTGTCAAGCCACAACACGCTGCCGTGATACAGAGTTCACGGCTCGGATCCTCGGCCAGATCCCCGAGGGACAGCGGACGTGACCGGGTTTCATCACGCACGTCGTCTCCCAGGAGGGACGATAGACAAAGTGCCAGCATTCCTTCTGATGGGCATGTTCGCGAAGACAGGCACAGCCGTAGGAATGGTAGTGCAGCTGAGCCCCCGCAGCCTCATCTAAGAGATGTAGAGCAGTCTCGGGACTTGGGTCGCCCTTTGAGCGACCGTAGCCGGGACCCGTCTCTACAAAGTTTACCACCGCGCCCTCTGGAATCAGACCGTGGCCGTGCGAATCAGCAAGATCCAAACTATGGTCGACTGAGCGCAATTCCCTCGGTGACGGACACTGCTCCCCAAGGTCCACGTGGTCGCGGCGCAAGAAACTCGTCTAGAGTCTCATCCATGCCGACAGCACCACGATCTGATGGCCGCATGCCACCACCCGATCTACCCAGAGCACCATCGCCCGAGCGACAACCACCGACTGGACCTGCGTCAACAAGGGGACGCAGGACTCAATCCAGTCAATTTGAGCATGGTCAAGCTGGTGGTGGGGGCGGTGGGGCACAACAGTCAATCGCAGGCATGCACCCCGATCGAATCAGACAGTTTGAAACTGGCCCATCGGCAGGCCCCGTGCATCCAGATCTAATGAGCCCCATGGCTTCGAATCCGCCCCCACCTCCACCTGGTGGTCTAATTCTCATTCTCGACCCAATGTCCCGCCTGTTCATACTAATGACAGAGTCCGCACGCCCACAGGGCCGGCTAATTCACGCCATGGGCAAGTCAGCTTGCCGAACACTCCAGTCATGGAGAACAATGCACCCTACTCCGCCCCTACAGGCCCAGCGGCCTCTAGCGATCGACAAAGGAACGGTGCAAGGAGGCAGCTAGATGCTATTCAAAGCAGCATCGTGGCCAGCAGACGGGATGACCATCGGAGACAGAGAGCCAGCATGCCTGACTCTGATGCCCAGATTTTGACGGGTGCGTCCCCTGTCTCAACTCCAATCCAAGAGCGGTCAGATCCCATGCGTCGAAATCCCATGCCAGAAACTCCCCAGCCTGGAAATGATAACAATGGACCTCGCGCTCGGGACCTTTCAAGGTCTGGTGCACAAAACGATGACATTTTGACTGCTAGAGGTGAAAATGAACGCGGCGGACGCCGTGACCACCGTGACCGTGGAGATAGGTCGAGCCGACATGGGGGTCGAGACCGTAGTCCCCGTGGGGAGCGAGATGCGAGGGATCCGCGCGGCGACAACCATGAGCGCCATGACCGTCGGCTTGGTGCGACCTCGATCATGGATATGAGCCGTGATCGAGACCCCAATCATGAACCTATACGCAGTCGGGACCCTAATCTTGAGCCCATTCAGCCGCGAAGATCTACGCGTGATGTCGTTGCTAGCAATAACAGCAACCGAGAACTGCTTCCTGGTCCTGGCAGAGAGCCTTCAACCTCTGGTCGTGAGTCACGGCACCGTGGTGATGGTCGAAATGATGGTGGAAGAGGTGACGGTGGAGGTAGACCCGGAGATGAATGGGGCGGTGGTGGTCGAGGAGGATCGATGCGTGGAGGTCCAAGAGATGGTCCAAGAGATGGTCCTCGTGATGGTGCATCGGGACGACTCGGCGGTGATGAGCGACGGGATCCTCGCGGTGACGACCGGACTTCTTCCAGGAAGCGCAGGAGTGACGTCGCTGAAATGCCACTCAACGACAGGGAGAAGAGACTGAGACGTTAGGATCGCCAATCTTACACCTGAACGAGAAGAGTGGGTGAGCTGGTTGGTTGTACACAAGGGAATCACACGAAAGGAACCAAGAGAAACGAAACAAGGAGATTGCATCATTGGGAAGGTTGCGAAATTGCGATGCAGCAACTCGAAGTCAATGGAAGAAAATCGACCAGTTTGAGATCTTATTAGCGGACGAATGGATTACATGCATCAGTTGCACGGAGCACTCAAGATGAGGAACAGGCAGTACACTTTAAAGAATGGTTCCACCTCAGATGGCCATTAATCCTGGCCGGAAGACCTGGACTTTGCAGAGTGCTTGGAGTTTGACCCATGGCGCGAGACACAAAATTGGCACAGAAAAGTCAAGGCGATATGAGAATCTTCGACGATCAGAGCAGCAGAGCAACCAGCCTTTCAGCTACATCCTCCAGCTCAATTTGCGTTTCCTAGACGAATCACCACCTTTGGGCTCCTCACAAGCTTGTGTTAATTCATGATCCGGTGGCATAAACCGGACCAGCCCCTTTTGAGATCTATCTGAGAGGCAGCAAGACGATTCTTGCCACTTTGACGACTGTACAAAACATGTAATTGCACAACCATCTGCATCCAAGATACCCATAGACATGGAAAGGATCTTTGTGGTCCAATAATAGGTTTTCTTTTTCTTTCCCTGATTTAAAAGGACATTCCAAGCGTGGCGTTTAGGCGGAGAGTCTGTATTGGACGAGCACACGGCTGGGTAATTGGTTATTTCATGGTCGCGATGTTGCAAAGATTTGTTTCTGGGTATGCAGAACAGATGCAAGAATTACGAAAGTGCAAAACACAATTGTTTGACAACACATTTGCTTGGTCGTTGGCCTCTACGTGTTTTTTCGTTGTTCACTGCCTAACCTATATTTCAAGCCCATAGCACCGATCTCGAGATTTTGCCATCCATACTTGGATTCTTCGACGCACGGGCGAGCTTTGGCAGCAGGAGTACCGACGTGGGTATACGTCCCTGTTGCCAAGTGCACGAGAATGAACAACAAAGACGGACGCAAGGACGAAAAACAAGTGTTGATATGCATTGCACCGCTTGTATTGCTCCCGGAAGCATCTTCAACCGAGAATAAAAGCCGTGGTCTTATGATACATAGTAATAGATCAGACGCCCTTGGTATCGACCGGTAAACTCTTCTCTACCTCCTTCCCATGCGTGCGACGGGTGCAAGTGAGAACCAGGCCCTGCCTCAAATGATGTACAAATAGAGAACCCCCAGAAAAGAATAGTCATCAACATTTCCAAAAAACGAAAGCAGCAACCGCCGGATTAGATGAGCCCCAGTCTCCCAATCTTGATCTGCTTGTTTTTAAAACCGCTATGCCGATACTATGCCCGTGCAAAGCCGAGGAACCAAGAAAATATATATATAACGCCGAATTTTTTAAGGGATATGCGTTTGAGAGCTGAGGGCAAACTCATATCATGGGCCCGTCCGGGTGCTGGTGCGGATTCGAGCCCCACAACGCGGCCCCAACCTGCCTTTGTGTATCATCTGGAGGCGGCCTCGACTCTGATTGTGATCCACCGACTTGGCTTGCCCCTTCTTCACGTCCTTGCATCACGGCCCTATTCACCCTTGGCTCGGGTACATGCACATAATCATCATCCTCCTCGGCTGACATGGGATGAGCGTATTGTTGATGAGGTGGTGGGGGAGGCGGTGGGTAGCCCCGAGTTTGTTGTTGATAGCTCATCGACTGCGGGTCCGTTGATAAGACGCCCGTCTGAAAACGGGACGCTGCTCCTCGATATCCTAGATCGGATTCGTAAGGTTCCTCATCGTATGCACGGAATGGAGATGTTGCCCTACTCGGATCGGCGGCGTGGGCGATCAGGCCTGCTCCTTCTTCGTTGCCTGCGGGTACTCGGCCACCGGAGTGTTGGTTCATTCCGTATGTACTTCGCCCTGTTTGAGTTCCTGTTAGCTGTGGTGTTGACTTGCGGGTGAGGCTCCGATTTCATTGCCAGTGGATGAATTGAAGAACACAGGGGCGATACTGTATTGAGTTGGGAGCCAGCTCCTTAGATCATGCTTCAAACGATGCATAGCCAGATGAAGACAATTGGGGTTGTAGCTTACGGAACTCGCCCGCGATGGGCAGGTGATCGGTGCTCTTGCCATGGCGTGGCCTGTAAGGGTATAACGCATAGGAATCGTTGGTGTCCTTACCATCTCCGTCCATGTCGACAAGAGCCGCATTCTTCTGATAACTAATATCTTCCTTGCGGCGCTTAACCCCCACGAAGAGCCAGCGAAGTCCGCGGCCAAACGCCTTGATGACGTCCCAAAAGTTTAGAGCGTCCACGATTGCCCAGAGCCCCAAGAATCCTCCTTGCGGTGGCCCAGCCTCGTTCAACTTGCCCGTTGGTGCGTTGGCATTCGGCGCTGGGTAAAAAACTTGCGGCGCGTCGACTCGGTATGGTTGCCAGGGGTAAGCCCAGATGTGCAAAATAGCAAACATGAACATCTCCACGGATAGCAGGAGCGCGGGTATACCGGTTGAGATATCTGGATATGCCAACTTCGAGTTGGCTTTGATGATGCTGAGCCATGATGATGCCATGGATATGGCAGTCGACTGCCAAAAGCTGAGGAAGATGACCCCCTTGATGGCGAGAACTTTAAGCCCGGGCTTATGGTACGCCAGGTCTACCTTAAATTGGACGTAGTACTGGATGACGCAGTACATGGCAATGGCGACTGCGACAGACTCCACGGCGAGAACCTAGTCGCAACGCATCTTGTCAGCTGGAAGAAACACAAAATGCACGGTTATAAAGTCGATCTTACCCAGACGTGAGAAAACATAGGACTCATGGAGCTTTCGCAATAGACTTTATAGTGCTGTGTCACAACAGCGACAATCGTCATCGACACTCGTATGAAGCAGTAATGATAGACGCCAATCCAGATGATGTTGAACCAGGTCAGGCCGCTCTTAGGAGTCCGCCACGGGCCCCTGTCACCTCCACAACATTTGGCGAACCAGTTCACCGGCGCCACCCAGGGCTTTATAGGTGATAGTTGCCTAAAGAAATGCTTCTGCTCGTGCAGAGTTGGTGCCATATACTGACACATGAGGCTAAAGAAAGAAGAGATGGCGAAGGCTTCGTAACAGTCAGATATGACTTCGTAGTAGACGGCATGATGGTAAAAGACCAATTGGAGGAAATTAGACGCTGCGTATATTGGTACCATGAGCAAGATGCGGATGATACTGCCATACAAGTCAGTACGCTGTGGAGGCAAGCCGCGCAGGGAGGATCTCGCCTAAGGGATGACTTGTACGCACTTTCTTTGCTCTGCTGGCTTGGTGTAGTTTAGCGCATGCATCCATATCAACCCCAAGCTTAATGCTATGGCCGCCGAGCCTGTAGAGAAGGAAATGAGAATAGCGAGTTGATGGAAGTTTAGAGTCGTGTGGTCGGACAGCGGAATCTCGGAGACTGCCATGTTGAGGTTAGTAATGAGATCAACCACCACGCAACGGCTGTTGATGCGTATGGCAAGCTCCAGCACAAATGCTTACTCTTCTGAGTCTCCGCCGTCGTATTGCAGAATGTCCACTGCATGCTGAACTATTGTGACTGCGGCAGCAGTCTGTCTCCGTGCCTATCGCACTTAGTGGTCACGCCAAGTCGAGTGTTCGCAGAAATAGTCTTGGCGGCCTTGGTAGTGTTCGAGGCTAGTTCCGCTCACGTTGCCCACCTGTATCGTGATCGCGACGATTCCCAGCTTCGTGGTAGCTCTTTTCTCCAGCGCGAATTGCCAAAAATAGAATCCTAGCTCTTTCTATGACCCAGTTGTTCTGATCTGGCGAGATGAACCAACAGTCCCCACTAGGGCGGCTGCAATTGTCCAAGCTGGTTCACTTCAGATGTCCACCAAACAAGCAGGTGCGCCCAACACCCATCTAAGGCAATTAAAAGAATGGCCTGCCGTCGAGGCAATCGGCGAACGGAAATGTCGCTTCAAGTCGAGTTGGATCGTGTTGAGTCGAAAGTGGACGAGGGAGGGAGGCGCTCGAAAGATGGAAAAGCTAGGGTGCGGGCGAGTTGACTTGATCTTGGGCTTTGGGCTTTCTGGCTGGAGTGTGAGTGGCCGCTAATGCCAAATGAGCGAAAGGAGTGCAATGAGTTTGGCTCGTGCTGAATGGGCTGTGTCTCGGTCGTGGTAATAAGCGAGGCGCCACACACGAAACGCGTGATGGTCGGGTTGTCGGGTGGTAGGTCAGCCTTCCTCCTAAGGCTGATTACTACTTAGGTGATGTCGCACGGTCGAGAGGGAATTGCGATTGCGTGGCCGCCCTGCAAGGAGAATTCTGTGATTGCAGGAAAGCAAAAGGAGAGGTTCGAATGGCGAAGGGAGGAAAATCTGAGTGCGATGCGTCCATGGGTTAAGGGGTGCGGAGTGCGTGTACAAGCGTTTGCGCAAACCTATTGCCAAGAATCTGGGATGGGGTTGGTGGTGCATTGAATGAACATTCGGACGAGGCCCGCGTCAACGAGAGGCTGGCCTGCTGGCTGGCTCGCTGACTGCCGGGCTGCACACTGCGAGATGGCAAGCAAGACAGGAGGAATTCGTTGGCACTAACACACCCTGTACCGCACAGCTCAATGCCTGCATACGTCAGTGGCATTTGAGTTGGCTTTATTGGGCTTGCAGGCCTTGTCAGGGTCCCAAGAGTGTGCGATTGCCCTTTGACAACATGGAACCGGGGTCGGAGTCGGACTCGGGGGTACATGCAACAGGTCAACGAGGCCAACAATCCACATGCATTATTTCCATGGCTTGGGCCACTCGGAGGCCTGCGCAGTTCGAAGGAATGGGGCTGAGCTACGCGCTTCGTCTCGTCTCAAAATCGAGGAGGGGCTCTGCCAGACCGCGATGGACCCTGGCCAATCTCGAAAATCTGCGACCGGTGCTGATCCAATTTGGAAATAAAATATCAGAATGCCTCCCGCAATGTCCCTTGAGGCTCGCCCTTCCACACATATATGCACACGTTCAAGGTACGTGCAAATTACTGCTCCTGATGTCGGGCCATGCATGGTCCTGTCTAAATGGACAGGTGCGTGCATACGTGGTTTAGGTTGAAGAAGTCCGCAGCAGCCAGAAAATATATGACTCTGGTAGCACTGCTGCATTCGTGAGAGCCGGGCAATGTGCACTTGGTCATCGGCTATTTCAACATCGTGATATTGCTTTGGTCCTTCTTTCTTTATTTGGCACGCACTCGAGGGACCCCTCAACCAAGTCCAAAGGCTTGCGCTACTCGCTGCGCACCTTGATCGATCTTCAACGCCCAGCTAGATCGACCCGTGGCCGGGTTTGGGCCGTTTCACGGTCGGCGTCCGGTAGCCCCACTCTATTTTCGGCTCTGGCGATGCAACTGCACAAGGTGCTCCTCCCGGGGTAGAGCAGCCGCGCCTCGGCCCCACAATCCCTGTCTTTGTATTTACATCCGGATGGTCAAGCCACTTCACAGTGGTACCTCGCTTTTTACTGCCCTCGTATGCCGTGCCGTGTAGGGCTGCTTTTGGGAGAGTCGGGACGCGTGAATTCGACTTATGATGTAAGGGATGACTCAGCTTTGGTGGTGTACTGTATGTATTAAACCACTGCGAGGACCACAATCATGCCAAATCACACCTCCAAGATGTAGAAACCTATCGACCATACCACCGTATGCGATTATGTGAATCGTCTCCCCATCAACAATTCATAGTATGCCCTTTGATCCTGCTCACTCCCAAGCACAGGGTCCTGTTCGACGGGCGGGGTCTCCATTGGTTCTGGATTGAAAGTCATGTCCAGGAAATCTTCCAATGTCTCATTGGGTGCAAATCCAAGGGACCCAAGTGTTTGAGAAAAACCAAGGGATCTGGAGGGCATTTGTTAGCTGTCATTCACTCCACATACAGGCTAAACGCGCCACTGAGGTATGAACGTACGATCTTGCAGCATCCTTGGCTACAATGTCGGATAATGATATAGATTCCTGCCTCGGCTTATTGCGGGAAGAACTGCTGGCCTGTCTCGGCCTATTACTGCTGCCGCCACTGTCATGTGAAGAGGTTGGAGGCGGCACAAAGCCGAAAGGATTGCTAGTGTCAAAGGGTGTCATGGACAATCCGTGGGATTGCGGTGCCTGCGGGAGCTGTGGTACAGGCGGGCGAGGTGGTGAGATGACAGTGGCGGACGCAGACGTTAAAGAGTTGGCGTTCGAAGCCATTGTTTGATGAGGCAATGGTATCGAGGGTGACGCAGTGGGTAGGGACGATGCAGCTGCGGCGTCGGGGGTTGCACTTGGTCTATTCCCTGGTGTTGATGTTGACGCAGAGGCCGATGCCTCGTCTGGGAAGAATGTCTTGAAGACCCCACTCTGTTGCCAGGCCTGAATGAAGAACTCCTGTTGTGTCGGGTCTTTGATAGCCTTGACGAGCCTCCTCCCTTCCGGCTGTTTGAGATAACCTTCGACGACGGGGCCGAGACTGGGGATAAGATTGAGGGCAGCGCCCCATGCTGCTGCACTTTCTCTCAATGTGTGCAAGGCACTTCGATAGCCCTGTGCAGGGCCTCGCTTCTTCTGAGGTCTTAAGTAGAGGCATGACTTGTTATGCCTCTCGCAATAGCTACAGCGTGGCTTTGCATTATCACAAGGCTGGTGATTGACATGACAGAAGTCGCATCTGAGAAGAATGTTAGCATCTTTGAGTTTCAAGTACCGGAGTCGTGGGGTTGTGTGAAGTGCCACTGCCAGGGCCATATGTCACAGAGATCTGCTGCTGTGTAACAAAGACATACGGCGGCGCATGGGGAAGGAGTGGCGACTGAGGATACAAGGCACACAAAGGACAGCTTTTGAAGTACTGACGCGCGAGAGCTCTTCTTCCTTTTTCTCGGGTTGGCAGGGGCGGAAGCGTTGCCCGCGACCGAGTCACCGGCCACGGAGACGGCGAGATCCAGATCAGGGTCCGGGTCAGGCACGTCAATCTTGAGGTCGTCGCCGATACCGTTGCCGTTGCCGTTGCCATTGCCGATGCTGTTGGCCGTGGCGCTGTGCTCCCGTTCCCGATCCCGATCGTCCAGGTCAGACATTGACATTGAAGCCATGGCCGGCCGCTGCAACTACTGGTGTCTGTTGTAGTCTTTGTGGAGGGATATCAGCTTCTGCTCCAGCATACCTAGCGGCCGGCTCCACTCGATGTATGGGCTCGTGATGTCTGCGCGATGGTTTCAGCCTCATCTTACCTACGAAGATAGGAGGCAGAAGACAAGCTTGGCTGCCCGCTGGCCTATAAGCTTGCCCCAAAGCAAGCTGAGATTGTCTCGGTCAAGGGCCTAAGACCTCGAGCTAGTCAAACTGTCGAATTGGAAAGGTAGGGGCACTATGGAAGCGTCGGATTCGGCTAGAAATCCGGGTGCGTTCTGCCGCTGCCTCCAGACGGCCACTACGTGGAACTTCAATTGGTAGCTCCGCGGCGGGAGAAGTCGCGTCTCTTTTTGGGCCCCGCGCGCTGAGAGGGCGGGCACAGCTCATCAGTGAAGTTAAGGTTAGCAAGGTCGGTGGGTGGTGCTAGGACATTGGCACTCGGAGGTCAGACCCTCCCTATCCGTCGCATTGTACAGTACAAAGTAGGGCGACAAACCCTGCCAACCTAGGTAATGCAACTCGAAGATGTGGGGACGATTGTCTTGGGTATTGGGGGTCTTGTACACACTAGGGTGCACATACACTACGCAGCAGGAAAGGACCCCCCTTCCCCCACCCAGACTTTCCCCAAATTCGCACCGGTGCCAGCTCAACCTGGATGAGCTCACGCGGCGAGCACTTCTACCAGCCCTGCAAGCCTTCCAAGCATGTAGTGTATGGTACCAAGTATAAAGTAGCACTTGCCGCAACGGGCCCTTGAATATCGCGGCTCAAGGTAGACTACCTATATCCTTTACTGCTGAGATACCACGTTCTATGTTGGGTGCTTGAAGTGAAGGAGGCACCTGCACCTGCACCCGCATTGCGCCTGCAATCCCTGGGCTGTTCCCCCATGCTGCGGGACAAATTCAGCAAGTGCCGAGATACGTACTTCTCCCGCCCGCCCGGCCCCCCCTTCCTACAGGTACCTCCACTATAGCTCTCAGCCTAGCAGCCATCTATGGTCAAATCCCGAATCTTGGCACGGTTTTCCCGTGTGTCCAATGCTCTCACGGTGATCGCACATTGTGACTACCGGTGATCTTGTTGCACTTACAGTTGTTTTGGAATACAAGTCTGGTGACTTCATCTACCTACTGCCTCATACAACAACCTCGTCGAGCAAAGGCTCATTTCAACCAAACACTGGGCACTGGTCGTGCGTCATCCGCTCTGCATACGCCTCAACAGCTGCATAGTGATTTCTACTGAGAGGGAAGATATCTTTTCCGCGCCAGTGTCCAAGGCGGCAGAGTATTTCCGCTGCTAGCCCCGACTCCGCGATATACCTGCCGTCGTACCCTGCGCGGATTTCATACTGCTTACAACTGCTTCTCGATTCAAACACGAAGGGCAGTGCAGGTGGCATAGAAGACAGCAAAGTCTCACTGGACGACGTTGGTCTGTCGCCAAGCTCGTTTCCGAGTTCATTTCGGACACAGCAGGCCACGCCAGCCCTCCTGTCCTCCCCCGGAATGTCCGAGGAACGCCAGCATGGCCGTCGAAGATCTCCCGACCACTGCTCCGCCAAATGAGCGCATATTTTCTGCCGATGCCTCCATCATTCTTGTAGGCTGTCGGGGTGCTGGGAAGCGCTCTCTGGGCTTCATCGGTGCCCTTCACTTGCGCCGCCGTCTCATCACGGAAGACTATTATTTTCAGCAAGCTACCGGTCTCACCCGCATGCAATTCCTCAGCGCCAATGGCAAGGATGAGTTCAATCGCCGAAACAATCAAGTTTTTAGTCGCATGCTCGAAGAGAACCGCCAAAGATGTATAATCGAGTGTGGTATGAGCAGCTTTTCCGAGGACGCTCAAATCATTCTGCGCAAGTACTCAGAGACGAACCCGATCATCTACGTTCACCGAGAGAAGGAAGAGGTTCTGCGACTGCTCGA
The DNA here is from genome assembly GCA_027946515.1 of Gnomoniopsis smithogilvyi. Taxonomy (NCBI): domain Eukaryota; kingdom Fungi; phylum Ascomycota; class Sordariomycetes; order Diaporthales; family Gnomoniaceae; genus Gnomoniopsis; species Gnomoniopsis smithogilvyi. The sequence goes on along the minus strand of JAPEVB010000004.1, from coordinate 4,651,253 downwards.
GTCTGGGGATGGTCAGCGCATTCTTCGTGCTGATCAGAGGCATCGCGCATGCTCAAACTTGGAGTATTACAACCTTTTCGACTCATCTACGTCCAAAGCGGCCTCATCACACGACGGGTCAACTGCTGGCGGGTGGGATTCTCACATCGCAACACCCTCTAGTCTCTTATACGCCAAGCAGGACTTCACCCAATTTATCGACTTTGTCACTGGTCAGGGCCTCACGAAACTTTTTCTTGAGAGCCCTTTCGCAGTGAGGGCTGTCCCGCCTGAATTCAGACAGTACTCCTATGCTTTGCGCCTACGGTTATCGTATTTGGTCCGCATGGATCTGGATTGGGAGGACTTTGAGGCGAGGGGCGACTGTGTGGAACTCGTGATCGACCACTGGCCAGAAGACATCGTGAACTTGATTGCCAAGATCGTGGCTCTCATCCGGAGAAAGTTGGCCGTTCCCATCATCTACCATGTCGAAGAGAATCCTAGAGAGGAGAGGCGCAGAACTGCGGAGGAGAGGTCGAGGGTGGATGCAGAGCTTCTCGAGCTTGGTCTCCGGCTGGGCGTGGAATATTTGAGCATCGACCTGCAAAGGAGGGACATACCCATACAGGACATCCTTCGCCACAGAGGCCGATCTAAGATAATGGGCAATTACTGGAACGTCGGTCTGATGACCACCCCCTGGTCCGACGACAGCCATGTTCGGGATTATCAAAGTGCCAAGGCAATCGGTTGCGATCTCGTTCGCATGGTCCGCTTTTGCTCGGGCGATAGCTCTCTAACTATGCTGCAAGACTTTCGGGCGAGGATAGCAGCTACAATCCCTGACCCAAAACCACCACTGGTTGCCTACGACTTTTCGGTGCTAGGCGTCAGAACACCTCTCCAATCTCGGATACTGAACCCCGTCAAGCACCCGGACATGGAGAACGAACGGGAGCACCTTGCTACCGTATGCACCGCCGCCAATACCTTCGAGTCACTCTTCCGGCAATTTGAATTAGAGCCGCTTCAGTTCTACACCCTTGGTTCCAATGTCTCATACTCTCTATCTCCATGCATGCACAACACTGCATATACGTACACAGGGATGCCACACAATTTCAGTACTGAAGCATGCTCGACACTGGACGATCTCAACAGAATATGCAGCGATGCATCTTTTGGTGGGGCCTCATTGACGACTCCTTTCAAGGTGGCAATCGTGCCCCATCTAAAAGTGAAAAGTCATCACGCCACAGTGATAGGTGCCGTGAACGTCTTGCTTCCCTTGCGTGGCAAGACCACCTTTATCCTTGATCATGCCAACTCTCGGAATAAGTCCGGCCCGACGAGCGAATTTTACGGCGACAACACCGACTGGTCGTCCATTTTTACCTGTTTGCAAAGAGATATAAGTCCACGCAACTATGTGCGACCTTCCAAGACCACCGGGCTCGTCATTGGAGCCGGAGGACAAGCCCGCGCCGCGATATATGCCATGATCCAGCTTGGATGCCGCAATATCTTCATATATAACAGGACCTCGTCGAATGCGCAGGTGGTGGCTGACCACTTTAATCAATGGGCGCAAAAGCAGGGAATGACACCTGGAAAAGGAGGAATCTCTCGGATTTGCCATGTGCTGCCGTCTTTATCCGAGCCGTGGCCGCATGGTTTCGAGCAGCCGACGTTGATTGTGTCCTGTGTGCCAGCCACGAGCATCGAAGGAAAGCCGCCGGCGGATTTCGAGATGCCAATGCAGTGGCTTGGGAGCCCTACAGGAGGTGTGGTGCTTGAGGTGAGTGATGCACTCCGATGAACTCTTCGTTCGGCCGTGATACGCTGTTGGTTATTGTCGGGACCCATTCTAACTCAACTAAATGTAGCTTGCATACGAACCCCTCATCACACCACTGGTCGCCCAGATGCAGGTCTACAGAGACACGAAGAACCCGGCCTGGGTGGTGGTTGACGGGCTGGAAAACGTCAGCGAGATGGCCATTGAGGCATTCGAATTGATGACAGGACGATTGGCGCCCAGGAGACTTATGAAAGAGGCGTGTAGAAAGACGTGGGAGCAGCAGAAGAGGGACATGTCCTCACCAATGTCCCAGTGAGCTGTCGTTAGATCTTGGGTGTTCTAGAGAGACTACCATGTTTCGCTGATAAAGCCGAACTTTTCGGAGAGGCACCCAAGCAATCGATTTGATCAGCAGAAGAAGCTTTTTGAATTTACAGCAATCAACACACCCTCTTGAACATAGGTTTCTGGTAGAGTCGATTTGTTTGATTGTTGCTTCGATTCTGGCTTTAGAAGATTTCTAGGGGAAAGGCCACTAATGTCTGCTGCAAAGCCAAAGACAGTGGGCGGCGCATGGGGTGGACTTTTGAGGGTGAGGTATCTACGTAGGTATCCGAGGATGCAACCATTTATTGGCAGTACAGAAGTAGGGCAACGGGACTCAATGGTAGACAGTCAACAGTTAGCCCCATTCCTCATCTGACTTTAACTGCCTGGCTTTGCTCATCTCGCAATTACATTCAATACAGAAAGCTGCGGATCTTATGCGAGGAAACAAGCCGGTCAATACCATGAAGTTCATGTGAAAGCCTCCGGTCAAACGCCAAACAAAACTACCAACCTCTACTATTGCAGCGTCATAAGCCTTTGCAGACTCCTCCACGAAGCCTGTTTGAGAAAGGTCCTGATATTCATCGTTCGTCTCTTGTGCCTCCAAAGCAGCTCTTGTTCCCCGCTCCCACGTTCCTGCGCTCTTAAGACATCGCAACCTCTCGGCCCCTTTTAGTATAGGACGGGCGGACATTGATTGGCACACTCATCGGTTAGTATACGATTCATGGCCTGGTCCAGCTGCATCTACTTCACAGCAAAATCGACAGAAGCCAGTCAATGACGTTCAGTGTCCAGTACAGGGCGTCCCTGCGACGAGCGTCGTTGAGAGCGTCACAGAGTATGGTGGCTCGGCTCAAGACGGCTGTAAGAGTTTCTGCGTCAAGGGTTTCGAACGAGGAATCGAGCTATTGATAGGTTGCTTGCCTCCTTTGACATTGTTAAGTGTCTTTCGAGACTTGAAGACAGATGTGATACTGTCATTTTCAAAGATCACTCGTGCCCATGATCTGCTGCCAAAGCGGATCGCGGTCTCCCCTGGGAATTCACTGCGGTGTCTTAGAAAGCTTTGCCAAGTATGAAGTGAGTATCCTCAAGATTTTCTGGTATGTTCCAGAGATGAGAATTGGACTGAATAGCCCTGGAATGCCTATGATGTCCTCCGGTCTTACCCACCGTCTGGCCCAAATCGGGTATGAACGTGCCCAGAATTGCCAGGATAGGACGTGAAAAGCCTCACGGTACCGCAGTCTACCAGCCCTCAAGCAGAGCAATACGAAATTCAGGAGACAGATCAAGGTTTGGTAGACTAAAGAGATAAGACCCAGACTAACACCTCTGACAGAAGACCTGCGCCAGTACACACAGCCTACTTATCCGTCGACTGCGTTGAGACCTGTCTCTCCCTCCTCTCTTTCGCACCTGCAATCACTTCTTGCCACTTTTTACGATACTTGTCGACCGTCTTCTGTAGTTGACTATTGTCGTTCTCCAAAGCCTCGAACTGCTTCATCGCCTTGGCAAGCTCTTCCTCGAGCTCACGATTCCGTCTCCTGAGCGCATCATCCGATACGTGAGTACCTGAGCTCTGTGACATTGGCGACGACGGTCTTGGCAGACGCATACTGTCTACCATTGCGAGCCGATTGTGCTGAGCACTGGCCTCAAAGGCGGACAGTCGTTTGGTGACTTTGTCCAACATGTCCTTCAAGCCGGTGTTTTCAGTGTTCAGCTCCTCGATCACGTTATACAGCTCTCGTTCGCTTTGGCTTTTTCCAACTCGCCGTTTGGTACTGGGAGACAGAGTCATTTGTGACTCCTTGGCGTCCACAAACCCTTCTTCGTCGAAATCGTATGAGCCAGCGTCTGAACCGTGGATCGAAGCGGCCATGGCACGCCTCTTCTCCTTCTGGTCAAAGTTCAGAATGTTGGCGTACGACACTGTGTGGCCACTTGTGGGCACGACGTAGAATGAGTCTGTAGGGAGGTGGCCATCGCGATAAATCGATCGCAAGGCGGCCTTTGAGTAAATTTTGTTGAGATCAGGCTCGTCAGTCGGGGGCTTGGCGACAGACTTGCTTCGCCGCTTCTGTGAAACGCTTTCCGGGGCAGGGCTTTCTGTAGTTGTTGAGTCCTCGGCTATCAGAGGAAGGCCTGCAAAAGCCAAGGGTGCCGACAGCGTGTTGATAATGTTACCAAAGGTATTGTAGAACCGAGAGAACCCTTCTTCACCCCGTGGCGAAGCTACTGGAGGCTCTTCATCCTCCGCCACATGGTCTACAGAACGCTGGCGAGTGCTTTGCATCGGGGCCTGGACTGGTGGAACCCAGCTGGGCTTTTGCTTGTTGTCCAGCATGTTCTGCATTCTGGACTTGGACCCGTCCTTTCGCGACATCGTGTCCAGATTCCCGGGAGCTTGGTCGTTCGACACGCTCGGGGCGACTGGAGCTCCACGCCTTGAACCGCGAATCCCTCTCGCTGAGGCGAGGTTACTGGCAATGGACGAGGACAGCTCTCGGGCAGGGGGATGGCGCCGTTGGGGCGTCAAACCTGGTATCGCGGTGGAGGGTTTTGTTGGGGTGCTCGCGACGGCGTCCGACTTAATCTCAGCTCCGGCTGCTGGTGGGCTAGCCTTCTCCTCGGCATCATGGCCATCCTTCTCTACAGTCGCATGTTTGACGGGGTGCTCTACCGAGAACTTGATGATCTCGGACAATTTCTGATGATGCTGTTCGAGTAGTCGAAGGGTCCGCAGAGCTTCAATGCTGGAAGTGAGCTTTGCGGCGTTAGAGAATTCACCAGCGGCGAGTGTGTGCTCATTGATGGCGACGGTGGAGTTGGCGGTTTGAGTGGCATCGGAGGCGGCTTTCGCATGGTCATGCGCCTGTATGGCTGTGGTCAGTATCAAGCGGCAAGACAGTCCGCCAAGAGGACTCGATCGTACCTTGATCAGAGGCGCAGAGTCCATGTTGCCCTTTGAGTCCATACAGATGGAAGTGGTTGCCCAATTTTGACAGTAAGAGAAGTCTTCATTTGATTTGCTAGACCATAAATTATCGGAAGGCCGGAGACGGTAATGTGAATGTGTCTGGAGACTAGTCTCCGACCGGGGTCTCCTGTCTTGTCCTGTCCTGTGGGCAGGCGTACCAAGGTGTCGGGTGTTCGGCGGGTACTTTACCTAACGCTGGTAACAAAGGGCGGGGTTCCAAGAGAGAGAGAGGGGGGGGGGTCACGCACATCACACCCAAGGCTTAAAAAATTACCTAGCTTCTAGAGAGCAGTGCATGATACTTTAATGTGTAGAACTGTTGTTTGCTCCATGAATCAATTTAGACAGCCAAGCAGCGATATCTGTTCTAGCTTCGTTTATGTCCTGGGCACTGACGCCAGGGCACTCGATCTGATGGCCGACCAAGTACGACGTCTGGTTCTTTGCAGCCGCCTGACCTGTTTTGAACCACAAACCCCGCCGGCAAGACGTGTCTTCCAGAGCAGTCAACTCAGATGCTTTAGCAGCTTATGGGAATTGAACCTACAGATAATCACATAGAGTGGCTACCTCGGATTCATAGAAAAGGTCTCTGCCTTCCCCCCCCCCGGCTCTCTCTCTCTCTCTCTCTCTCTCTCTGTGTGTGTGTGTGTGTGTGTTCATAGTAGGTGTTGTTTCGATCGAACAATTCATCCGAGAAAGAGAGGGAAGGACGTGGCTCCTGCAATTTTTTTTTAATTTTTCGCAAATTGAAGTTTGACGAACCCTTACTTGCGCGACACTCGTCAAACCACCCTGCCTTGCTTGCCTACCAAGCTCCTACAGCCCGATCACAAGCCACAAGTCTAAAACCACTTGGGCCCATCAAAAGCCCCTCGTTTCGACTAGGCGTTTGCCCATTCGCAACGTTAGGCATCCCATTGGATGGCTTCGGTACCACCTGTGCAGCAACATACTATAGAAGTGGTGGTGACTGTAAGGTGTAGTGGGTATTTCCAGCAGCAAACAGTCGGCCATCAATGACGTTGTGGTGCGGACATTTAGATCCGCCTTCCACCTGCATACCTGGGTAGGTAGGCAGGAACCTACCTGGGCCCCACAATCCGCGTCCCGAACTGACCGCGGCTCACTAAAGCTGCTTCAAACTGTCCCATTCTCACTGTCCCTTTACAAAAGTTGCACCATCATTGCAGCCTGTGACTGTGGGATATATGCAGTCGGTCGTGAGTCGCACGAACTGACGGACCGCACACAGTTATCCCGCTCACACCCCGTGGCCAGGCGCCCATGTCCAGGACCGGGACCAGACTCAAACTTGGGAGGAAACATCTTGGGTGACTTAGCCCCCGCCACCATCAATCATGTCCGATAAATCGCTGGGACTGGGAAAGCTTCTGGCAAAGTCGAAGTCCACCATCCGCCGCGCCAGAAGACCTTCCGTCGACGGCAGCAACAGCATCGAAAGTGATGATGCCACCACATCCTCCCAGTCTTTCTCGCGTGGTCGTTCAAGTGTCTCCCACGTTTCGCAGTCTGTGCTAGACTCACATGAGCCTGACGGTAATGAACAAACTTCCATCATCATTCAGGTTGGAGACGAGAAGGGGGAAGAATCGACCACGAGCTTGGTGTCGTCTGGATACGATTCGGAGGAACCTGGGTTTTTGTAAGTTACATCTCGTCAAGTGACCCCCATCTTAATCATCGTTCCCTACGCATATGCGACTCTTCGACCCGGTCTGCCTGCCAAATCACACAGGAGCTACCTAGCTGTTGGCGTCTCAAGGCGAACTTTATCAAAACCCACATCCATGCTCTACCGCACGGGCGGCCACCCGGATTTCAAGAAACATAAGCCCCATCCCGACACATCAGCGTCTCCCAGCGATCCATTTTTGGGGCAATTTCTCCATCCCGTTGCGCTCCACTGGTGATAATCCCAGACGAGATTATCTCACATGAGAGAGAGTCCACAGAGAAGCATCCAACTTGGACCACACAAGCTCCAAAAACGGATACGACTTGGACCCCTGAGGCGATGCTCCACTCTGCTACTACCTCATCACCTGCCAATGCCAAGTGTCGCCGCCGCATCTTACGCCCCCCTCCAAACTGCCAACGCCTGTGCCAATGGCCTTCTCATCTCACTCATAGTCAACTTTCTACAACAAGCCATAGGCCTAGAATAACATCGTCTCGTTCACTGACCAGGCGCCTCTTACCACACCGGCCGCCAAATTGACCACACCGGCCTCACGCCTTACTACGCGTACTAATCCTTCCAAATTCACAGGTCTGCAGCACGGCCGGTTGCTTCCAATCATCCCTCTCAGATTGGCTATCTGACGAGCAATTCACCTCTGATTCAACGCGACTATCACCCAAGCTCACGGCCTGCAGAAGACACCTTCACCACGGATCGCCATAAGGAAACCGAGGCCTCTTCGGCCGGACTTGCGCCCCCAACCTCCCGTTCTAGCAGGAGGTCGCCTTCGCCCGTGGGTCGAATTAAGAACGCCTTCCGGTCCAAAAGAAGCCTGTCGAAGCTTTCAGGGGCTAGCAGCGACAGTCCTGAAAGACGGCCAGTGACTTCCGACTCTCAAGGCTCGGCAGACTTGAGCGACGGTCTTAATTTCGCCGCTCCCGATCCCCATAACAAATCAACCGCGACCGAGATTGAAACTTCCTCAAAGAATGCCGTAGGCGAAACACAAGAACAGAAGGCCGGCCCCGCTGAACGTATCAGCCGCCAGTCCCGAGCAAGAGCAGTATCCATCGAAACCAGCACGCCGCCTCGAACACCACCAGCTGCCTCTGACAGCGGCACTCCCGTTATTGTGAATACTCCTCCCACGCCAACGAATACTACTTCTCCTCGATTCGACCTCATACGCGAGGGCATCAGCGCGCCTGAAGGCGGGAAAATTTCACAGAGACGTAGCAGAGCTGATTCGGCAAGCATTGTGCCCAGCAAACTGTCCACGATCTCAGCGGCCCCGCTTACACCCATAGAAAGTGTAGCTGCTACGCCCACTAACCAATCTTCTGGGTTCTTCAATTCAGTCTTGTCTGCCGCTCAGAGTGCCGCGCAAAATCTTAGCAACACCATTTCCAATACGAACATAAGCCCCGGTCATTTGAAGAGCAGGGGATCGTCTTCCACTCAGACGTTGCAAAACAGCGCAGTAGAGGAGGATCAGGTCGAGGTTGAGCCATCGGCAGCGGCGACAGTGAACCCATCTATGGAATCTCAAGAAGCTGCGGTGAAGACCATCGGCATGGGCGACCTAAGCCTGAGCCAGTTGGGTATCGGCGAGTCGATAAGCAGGTCTCCAACTCCAATGATGACGAAATTCCCGGAGGACTCAGAGCATGGTAGATCAAGGTCTGAGTCTGCACCAGCAGACGCGAGCCCGGTGCACGCCGCTGTAGATCCACCTTGGGATGACGCGCCAAGACCGCAGTCATCTTATGAACCCGCAGTCTACGGAGGGAAGACCACTCCAAGCGGCAGTGTCTACGAAGAAGGATCTGGCATACATCGAAGTGGCAGTATAAGGAGTGCAATCGGCGGTCGCCGCAACAACAGGAAACGTGGCAGCACAGGCGGAACAGGCGGAACAGGGACTACCATTGGGGCCGCTCTCTCGGCTGTGAATTCGTCTTTGGCCCAGCCAGGAGCTCAATTGGGTGCACCGAAACTTACGGGGTTTGCGGTTGCCAGCAAGAGGCGGAACCGGGACTTTCACGATTTGTTCAAGAGTGTTCCAGATGAGGATTATCTCATCGAGGATTACAGCTGTGCGTTGCAGCGTGAGATTCTGGCCCATGGGCGTCTATACGTCTCTGAAGGTCATCTCTGTTTCAGCAGCAACATCCTTGGTTGGGTCACCACCTTGGTCATGAGCTTTGACGAAATTGTGTCTGTTGAGAAGCGGAGCACTGCCTTGCTTTTCAAGAACGGCTTAATGATTTCCACATTACACGCCAAACATATTTTCGCCAGTTTCACAAGCCGAGACTCCACATATGACTTGATTGTCAAGATATGGAAGCTCGGCCATCCTGGTTTGCAAAGCTCACTTAACGGAGTGCGTCTTGATGAGACGGGTGGAGACAAGACAGAGAAAATCGACGCCGCCGATTCTGTGCTAGGTGGAAGCCAGAGTGCTTCAGGCTCTGACGAGGAAGAAGTGAGCGATGATGGAGATGACGTATACGACGAGGACGAAGAGGACGAGGACGACTTTGAGCCTGCTCCATCGACAGAACCGCCGTTGCTACAGTCGGCCATCGAAAAGTCAGTCACTCGCAAGCCTTCAGGAGCGGTCACGAACAACAACGTCGCTTCTGAGAAGCCCAAGGAAGCCCCAGCAGCCCCAGCGGGTGTTCAAGATTTCCCAGGTCCTGCGACACATGCTCCCACAGACTGTGGTGATGCAGACACGCACTACAAGAAGGTCACGGGTGACGACATCGTTCCTGCGCCACTCGGCAAGGTCTACGACATGCTTTTCGGGTCAAATTCAGCAGCCTGGATGACGAACTTCCTCCTGAAAGATCAAAAATGTCTGGATCTCCAGATGGAAGATAAAAAAGGGTTGAGCCAAGACCACGACACACGCGCGTACACTTACATCAAACCCCTGAATGCTTCCATTGGTCCGAAGCAGACTAAATGCATCATTTCGGAGCACCTCGAGACGTGCGATCTGAATGAGGTCGTGAGGGTGCTGGTGACAACACAGAACCCTGATGTACCCAGTGGAAACGTATTCAGCGTCAAGACGAAGTACTGTCTCACGTGGGCTGAGAACAACGCTACCCGCGTTCAGATCAACTGTGTCGTTGAATGGACCGGCAAGAGCTGGCTGAAGGGTATGTTCAATGATTAAATGGCTGCTCGATGCACAAGTAACTAACCTGCGACAGGTCCTATCGAGAATGGTGCCAACGAGGGGCAATCGCAGTTCTGCAAAGATCTGTTTGTTGCTCTAAAGGCAGCCGTCTCCAAGCGCACATCAGGGGCTGCCCCTGCGAACGGAGGCAAAGGTCGCAAGCGAGGCAAGAGGGGTAAATCAAGCACGGCTGCGAATGTCACGAGTGACAATGAAGAGCCCTCCAAGGCCTCGATCAAGCAGAACTGGGGCATGCTCGAACCATTGCATGGTATCATTGGCCCTGTGTTGGATATCGGAAAGCCTCTGATGACAGGCAATGTGGTGTACGGTCTGCTTGTTGGGCTGCTGGTAGCCGCCTGGTTCGGGTTCGGCCTCACCAACAGACCTGTGAATAGACCCTACGGATCTGGCCTTGGAATCTACGGCTATCCTGACCGCCTTGCGGCGTATGAGGAGATGTGGCGGCGTGAAGAGAGCGAGTTATGGGAATGGCTGGAGGAGCGTGTTGGCATGGATCGCCTCAACGGCGCAGAGCAACCCCCACGGAAAAAGATTGTAGAGCCGCGTACCATGCAGGAAAAGATACGTGAGGATCGCATGGATGAGAGAGAGGTGAAGGAGGCGATCAAGATCACAGAGGAAAAGTTGAGGACCTTGAAGTCGATCGTCGAAGGAGGCAAGTGAAAAGTCTCACAGGTGATTGATTTTTCCCCTGAAAGAGGTCTTCTTATCGGGTACGGTCGAGCAGGTTCTGTTCTTGTGTTTTTTTTCGCGTTCTTTGCTTTCTGGTGGTCTATATTCATATTCTCTTCTTGTTTTTCTTTTTTTAAGAAGCGGGCGGCGGCATTTGGCTTTGGCGTGAGGCAAACGGAGTGTAGAAAACGGAATGCACTAGTGTGTCTTGTTTTGGGGACTGAAGCACAAGTATTGCATAGCATTGGCACCGAGCAAAATGCAAGGACCTGATAGTGTATTTTGCGAAAGGCGGGCTTTCCCCTGCTTTTAAACAGGCCCACATTGAGCTTTCCAGAGTGCGAACAGTACAAAATGTATCTACATAGCTTTCGTGCTTGTCTGGATATATCGCTCGGTTCGATTGTCTTTTAGGTGTATAAATATAGGGTATGATACAAATGGTTCAACAGATATCCAAACCCAAACTGTGGCTGCATGTTTTATGGCCCAGCCAATTTCAAACTCAGAACCCAAGTACCAAAAGACGTATTCGATTTCACGCAAGAACAGATCACTCTTCATTTCAACTTTTCTTCTTCTTCTTTTCAAGAAGTATCCAAGATGCCAGCATGGCACTCAGTACCTATGTTTGGCGAGTTTGGTGCGGCCGTCTGTATCGGCTTGAGGTAACAGTTCCCAGGGGCCCCTCCAACGAGCGCGGCCGTCTTATTCGTCCACAGCGGAATGAAGCTCACGGCGCCACAAGTGGAATTGGTGCTGTTTCCGAAGCTTGTGAGGGCATGTGTTGAGTATGAAGCGCAGGCGTCCTGTTTTGAGTGTTTTCGTCAGTAAAAGTCTCCATTTTGGATCGGGTCCGTTGGCTGGCCAGGTCATCTTGTCTCGTGAAGGTTGAAAAAGCTTTTTGTGGGCAGCTAGCTGGGAATGTGGGAGGACATACTATGCATGTTGTGAGAGTACTGGTAAAGAGGCTGAGCAGTGGGCTGCCCAGCGCGTCCGCGTTGCACCGTAAGGTGAAGGTCTGGTCTGCGATCACTTTTGGGCGGTAAGCTATCAGCAACTGCAGCTGGAGGATGAAGGTGACAACGGAACACAAGAGAACAATATGATGAGACTTACAAGAAAAGGAGTTGTACGTCGTTCCGTTCACGCCTGAGGGATTCTCGGAGCAGTTACTGTCCAGATCCGCAAACGAGGTGCTACTAGACGACGCAGAGGCTACAGTGGTGGTCGCCGTCACGGTCGCAGGTGAGGAGGTGATGGAGCTTAGTTTGGCCTCAGCGGAGTTTGCTCTGTTGGCCTCGACGCCCGTCCCCACCGCGAGCCCCACGACTGCAGCTGCCAGAATGGCGATGATGGTAGACAATATGAAGACAAGTGCGGTGCACCCACACAAGAGGCCCTTGTTTCTCTTGCCATGATGCTGACCCTGTCCCAACGATTTGTCCCCCGACTGCACGCCTACAGCACTGGCATGGTAGCTGTGCGGTGAGTTGTGGCCGACGGGGCTCGCGTGGTTGGAGTACGGGGTGGTCGATGAGGTATGAGTTCCTGCTCCGTCTTCCGGCTTGGTCTGGTAGTGGAAGGGGTGTTGTACAGCTTCTGGGTAGGATGGATGAAACACCTCGGGCGCTTGTTGATCGAGTCGGTCTTGGTGTGGATCCATTGTCGTCAAGACAGCCGTCGCAAAACCTCCACAGGCAGCGAATGTTGCAGGAGGCAGAAGACAAGAAATCTTACCACATCTTCCGTAGTATCAAGAGACCGTACTTTGAGGAGTAGCAAGCCGAGAGAGACCTGGGCCCATAAGGTCCGGCAAGCATGAGGCAGGGGCCTGCACTAGGCCTGAATGATCCTCCAGGCGCCTCGAAGGAATGCGGTAAAGTGACGTTCAACTGTTTGAGGAAGCCATCGGGGTGTATTGCTTTTTTTTCTCGCCATAGGTGAGTGGTCCCCCTCCCCTGCCTTTCAAACCCATCGACCTCCCTTATTTGCAGAGCTAGGCACGCCTTGACCGGTCATCCTAGAGTACCGATCTCCGTAAGAAGACACTGCGCCTCCTCTCCGAAAAGAACTCTTTGGCGAATTCTCTGAGACCAGCGGGTGGATGATCCCGTCAGCACTTGTGTCGAGGGTGGTATTGCGGCTGCATGGAGCGGAAGGAATTGCCAGGGAGGTCCTAGCTCGGAGAAGGGTAAGGGCATCGTGGAGATGAGAGGAGGAGAAAGGATTTGCATGCTGACATGCCCAGCACACTCATCGCTTGTCTTAAACCATCAGCCCATTCTTGAGGGGGGGCCCAGAGGTGAATAGATAACCAGTTTCAGCTAGTCGTTTTCCACCCCATCAGCGCTACATGTTTGGGAGTAGCCAATCGCGATCAGCTGATAGACTGGAGTAGACACGAGGGACGTAAGCAGATGTGATGTGGCTGTACCTAGATGTGGCTGCTCTGCTCACACGAGGACCGGTCTAGACCATTCAGAAATTATACTTTTTAAGGCCTGGGGCGCTGGAAGTCAGCAGCTTGGCGCGTGATCGATTTGCATGCTGCCTGGTAATGCAGATACCAAAGCATGGTAGCTACGGAAGACCAACGATAAACGCAAAGAGCGTTGGAGAAAAAAAAACAAGGGACGAGACCATCTACGAAGAGCATACATTTTCCAAACCTCCGAGCCGCCAAGCTAAGATACTGATCTGTCGTTTCGCGACGGGCCGAGGGTTCTAGAACGGATAGATTCAAAGATGCACCGGGTGTTCCCGTGGACACGCGCCAACTGAAGGTGAACCCTTGCCGGCAGCGGGCCGAGCAGTGGTGGGGGAGGCTCCATGGCCTGAGCGCATTTTCAGTGGAGCAAAGCCATCCGAGGCATTGTTGGAGACTGCTAAAGATGTTTCGAAGCTTGACGCGACGCGTTCCATAAGGGACCTGTCAATTACTTCATCTCACCTTACTACCCGAGCTTCCTCTCAAGATGTCCCAACCAGAAGACCTTGTGCCCCGCTTCAAGCTCGAGCGCCTGCTGAACCAAGGTATGATCTGGACTACCAAAACTATTATCTTAGCCCCCCCCCCCCATCGCGTCCAAATTGAGCTGACAGATCCCAAAGATCAGGCAGGGCGTCGAACATCGCTATGTGGCACCATTGATGGGCAACCAGCGCTGCTTATCCTCGAGCGCGCGCCCTTCCCCAGCTCTAGCGATTACCTCGGTTCCATAGCAGGCAGCCTGCGAACGCTTAAGAATCTGGGCGCCAACGATATTTACCATTGGTACATGGCCAGTAGCGGCGCGATCGAGAGCGCTACTGACCAACATGAGTTCGCCGACTTGAAAATCAATCTGATCTACCCGTGCACAGAGCAACACATCAAGAAATACAGCAAGCAGGGCGTGCGTTTCGTGACTGAAACACCCGAAATATATCGCGACAAGATTAGGCCGTACATGCAGGCGAAGCGCGACCAGGGCCGGCTGAATTGGGTATTCAATATCATTGAGGGCCGGAAAGAAGTGGAGGATGTCATATACAGGACGCCCCTGGGCGAGGCTGGCGATGAGGGCTTCCTTCTCACGCCGGATCTGAATTGGGATAAGAAGACCCTCCAAGCTCTCCACCTGCTGGGCCTCGTGGAGCGCCGGGACATCTGGAGCTTGCGGGACCTCAAGGTCAAGCACATCACCTGGCTCGAGCACATGAAGACCAAGTTCATCGAGGCCACGGAAAAGGTCTATCCCGAGATTGAGAGCGACCAGCTCAAGCTGTACGTCCACTACCAGCCCACATACTATCACTTTCACATTCACATTGTCCATGTTGCTCTGGAGGCGGGAGCGACGCAGGCGACGGGGAAAGCGATTGGGTTGGAAAGCATCATCGAGCATCTGAAGAGCATGGGCGACGATCAGGAAAAAGGCATGGATTCGGTATCGTTAAGTTATACGCTCGGAGAAGCTAGCGAGTTGTGGACGGACATTTTCGAGCCTCTTAGGAGGAGCGGTAAAGCTTCTCAATCTCAAGAACCAAGTCGTTGACTCCGGATCCATGGGGACAATCTGACCATTCTCCGCCGTCCCGGATGCAGTATATCTCTTCATTTAATCGCACCGTGCAGCTCTTAGTTACACCAGCCTAAAGGGAGGGCACTTTAGTTAGCTATGTATCGAGTGGGTGCCCTGGGGAAATCGTACCTCTGCGCTCCTGCGTACACTATTCCTCAGCATGTCCACGCCAAAGCCACCATCGTCCCGGCTCGCGCAGTCACTCAGCTTGTCAAAGTCAATGGCGTGTTCAAGAGCGCAGTCCTCGAAATGACTGCGCTGAGGGATGTCCTGATAGTCCTTGATTAAGCACATGGCGAACCCTAGGTAGATTTTCGGATCAGGGTAGATGTTGGCGGCGCAAAGCAGCATAATGTTTCCCAGGCCTGTGCGGATTATAGTTGATTAGTTTGTGGATTTTCGATCGTAGTGCTCTTGCAGAACGAGACAACGTACATTCTTCCGGGCCGTGCTTGCAATCCACCCCATCATTTTCTGTCGGCGTCCCAATGTACGACAGTGTGAAGTTGACCTTGTCAAAAACTTGCTGCATGGTGGGCAGGACCAGCTGGCGGAGACAGTCTTTGGCGTCCGGGCACTTGGACATGATATGGGCCTCGAGCGGGACGAGAGCCTTGGTGTTTGCGATGATCTTCTGTGTATCCGGGGCATGTGCCGGGACGAACCTAGCGACTTGGGGGAGAACGCCGAACGATGCCGCCGGTCTTACGTAGAAGTAGAAGCAGAGGAAGACCAGCGTCATGATCAACAGGGGACGAAATCGCCGCGCTGGTCGTGAGAGGGGTTTCATTGTGTCGTGCGCGGGCCTGCCAAACTTGTCGTATTTGGCCAGTTTCTCGTCCATTTCGTTTGTATCGCGTTGCCGAGGGTTGTACCGAAGTCTTTAATACATGGAAAAGACTCGATCTGTCTAGTTCGTGATCGAGAGATGTGGGTACACAAGTATAATATTGGCGAGGTTGTACCAAACAAAAGAAAGGAAGCTTCGGGAGTGGGAGGGGTGGTGCAATTGATGATGATAAATTCGGCTAATGATGTGCTTCGACCCCCGTCTTAGGCGCGGGCGCGGAATGCGGCTCGGGACTGGCTGACGGACGGACTGACTCTGACTGACTGACTGACTGACTGCATGCTAGTACCAGTCCCTGCTACCAGTCCCTGCAGACTCAGATACTGACTTGCGTCGGCCGAACATTCCCTTTCTCGTTTTTTATGTCCCATCACGTTACTACCTTGCCTATGAAATTGGTGGAGCTTATTGCATATATCTCCCCATCTGAGATGGCCACGGGCATCGTGGACGGACCATTCTGGCCTTTTATAGCTACCTAAGCTTATCGATTGGAGGGAAGGAGCATTGAGTAGACGCGGCCGACTCCCTTGTCGGCTTGATGAATTGTGGTCGGGAAGCCAACTTCAAGTCGAATTCATGACACGACAACTTCTTCCTACTAATGTTCACTATGCCTTATGTCCAGCAATTCATGGACTTCACCCACCCATAGACATTACCAAAGCTTTCTTTACCCAGAACATTGCGAAGGTTGTTTTTTTGGTTCAATTTCTATTTCTTTTCATTCATATGCAAGCTGAGGATTTGACTTCATGGGTAGATGAACACCTCCAGTGTTGCAAGCAATACACAATCTTCTCTCTCGTGCACAACTCAGGAAGCAAATCTTCAAAATGGCATCAAAGCAACAGCAAAATCTAGGTGCAGGTCCCTTATCCATACAGGAATTTCTAGCACCTCTCTATATCGATGATAAGATAGTCCTTGAACTATCCCGGGAGATGTCTAAGACCTTCACTCTTCTGGCCGCCAACTCAGAATCTCAGTTCCTTCCCACTCCCATTAGCGAGTCGCTCCTTAGACGTGTTGATAGTGGCGACTCTGGCAGGTGAGTCTATTGGACATCTATACATACCTACCTTTCATTGGAAATCAGATCTCCCACTGACACCAAAGATCTCAACCCAGGTACCTTGCTATTGACATGTAAGCACAGAGAGCTCTTGATCTGTGGCCTGCTTCCTGGCTGCAGCTCATTGCCTCCTGCTTTGGGTTACTTACTAATCAATCGCATAGAGGTGGTACGAACTTGCGGGTCGGCTTCATTGAATTACTTCCAGTACAGGCCAGAGTTACTGAGACATTGAGCCCATCGACACCAACACATCCCCTCGGGCAGGTCCCGAGGCTACGGCGACTTCTCGAACAATCGTGGCCCATTGGCGAGCACCTGAAAAATGAGAATGCTGAGTCGCTCTTCTCGTGGATTGGAGAAAAGATAGCAGAGGTGGTAGGAAGGGCTTGCAGAGACCTGAAACTGAACCGCGACAATGACCTGCCCATGGGCGTCACTTTCAGTTTTCCTATGGCACAGCGGTCACTTTCTCAAGCCACGCTGATGTCTATGGGCAAGGGCTTCGCCATCAGCGACAAATTAGATCTGGACCAGCTTCTGCTCATCGGATATGAGAAACATCGCCGGAATTTGCCGCGTATCACCATAGCAGCCATTGCTAATGACTCCGTGGCGACACTGGTCTCCTTCATCTATCAATTTCAAGCACAACCCAATCAGAAGGCAGCTATGGGACTCATTTGCGGGACTGGAAGCAACGCAACCATTCCCCTCAAGCTCAGCAGCTTACATCAGGACAAGAGGCCAGAGCAAGTGAGCGTCATACCAGGGCAGGCAGGCGAAGATGTCAAGATTGCCGTGAATACGGAGTGGTCCATAAATGGCTCGGCTCCGCCTCTTCACAAGCTCCGTCTGGTCAGCCACTGGGACACGGAGCTAGATCAAGCTGGCGAGGCACCAGGTTTCCAACCTCTGGAATACATGTCCTCAGGACGGTATCTAGGTGAACTAGGCCGCCTGATATTTCTCGACTATTTGACCAATGTTCTGGGTTACAAGACAGCAAATCTACCGTTGAAACTGCAGCGAAAGTTTGGTCTCAGTACAACATTCCTCGGTCACTTCAATCCTCAGAACTCGGGAACTCTACTGCAGCAGCTGGAGAGGGAGTTCCCTTCGTGGAAGTACGAGGAGAATGAACATGGGCAGACGATAAGTAAGTTCTAAGCTCCTTTTGCTACGAAAGCCGTTATTTTATCTAGGACTAGCCTCCCCCGTCCCCCATTTGTATATCAGGACTTTGGGATACTGATATGCCTAATCTAGGAACGGAGGAAGTTGCTGAGGCTTTGTATCGCATAGCACTTGCCATCGAAATGCGAGCTGCTGCCATTGTAGCAGCCAGTACAATCGGCTTGCTAAGTTGTGCTGGTGAACTGCCTGTTCCTGCAAGTAAAGATTCTGAATCCATAAGAATGGAAGGGCCTTCTGAGTTGGTGGTTGGTTACACTGGTGGCTGCATTGCAGGCTTTCAAAACTACCTGAACGACTGCCAGAGTCTTATGGACACGGTCATACGGATGGAATATGGCGAGGATACCAACATACGGGTTACCCTTAGCCCATGTCATGATGGAGGCATTACTGGCGCAGGTATTCTAGTCCCTGCATCATTGAAGAGCGAGCGGAAATAGGCGCAAGGAAGGGTATTTCTTCAACGGAGCATCGCGCGAGGACATTCACGGAGCATACCTTTCACCGTAGAGGCGGAGCATAGAATGGCGGAGTGTGATATCAACCACTAACGATACATTGTAAACAGTAGGGCAGTCTCAGAACGAGAGCTTGAAGTGGAGCTTTGATCCACACAGTACATAATCTTCAACAGCAGACAAAGGTCGAGATACAATTAATTGCCTTACAACGAAAAGAAGAAATGCATATTCTGTACCTTCTCCAATGAGAACAACCCTAGGTGAGTTGTTATCCGTCCTATCGAACCCTTTTGTCTTTGAGAGTATATGCATTGAACTCCACAATTTGGTGAGATGATACCATGGTAACTACCTAGGGTAACTACCTTATTTCATTGTTTGCACTTCATTCAGGGTCCAGGCCGAGGCAGATCGTACTGCACTGGCTACGTCAGGGCCGTCAGGGGTCATCCTTGGTGACATTACGCGCTACTAGCCGACATGAAGTCCAATGTTTTTGGTTGTTTATCAACCTCCAGCATGCTCCGTGCTTGCACTATGCGACAATCTGTAGCAACAGAGCCCCTTTCTCAACATAAGCTTCAAAGCCTTACATACGTTTGGCAGCAGCTATCGCTACATTTCACAATCCTGAAAATACCTGTTTTGCTGCACATTTGACCAGCAAGGACTGGTGGCGAACGGAGTGCCGTGCTTCAGCCTGTCACCCCCTCGTCCACTTTCACGATGGCCTCGTCCCCGATGGCGACCCCTGCCAAAAAGCAGAGCAGAACATCTGATGGCGAGCTCCTCCAGTCCCTCAGAGGCCTTTCACTTTCAACTTCACCACTCGCAAATAACTCTCCACCTCCTGCTCGCTCACCCAATACCAATAACGCCTACAGACCGGCTGTTGACCGATCGCCTTCTGCACTCAGCGCCCGTACAGCTTCACGAACGAGCTCCTTCAATGCTGCCAGTGGACGCGACTCTCGCTCTGCAACACCGACGCTCCTTCGCAAAGCCTCCATGAACTCACTGCAGTCCGCCAATGGTGTTGCGCCCCCGCGACGATCTACCTCGGGCAACATGTCCCCTTCACCCGCCCGAGCGCCCATCTCGCCCGATCCACCGCGGCCAGCCCCTACTGCTAATAGCGTGGCGAGGACGCACTTCCGTGGAGAACTCGAACAATTACATGGCGCTGACGAGTCTAAGCGGCGCGCCGCCGATACTGTTGTGATTCTGCACGACGCCTGCTACGGACACCGATTTTCCCGTCCCAAAACTACGCGCGCCGGATTGAACACCATCGTCGAGCGTCCAGAAAGAATAAAAGCTTGTGTGCTAGGCGTTGCTGCGGCCTACGTTCTGCTGGGGGAGCGCCATTGCGACGGAGAATACCCTCCGCACCCAAGTCTGAATGCGACAAACATACCTTCGGTCCCGTTCCGAATCCACAAATCTACCCGCCGCATGTCACTTACTTCAGCTGCTGTCACGAATGTACATGGAACAAAGTGGATGGAGGAGCTGAAGATTATGTGTGACGCGGCTGAGAGCAAGCTGGCGATGGGTGGAAAGGAGCTGCAACGCCCTGAGATGAATCGCGGTTCTGATCACGAGAAG
Source organism: Gnomoniopsis smithogilvyi (assembly GCA_027946515.1). Taxonomy (NCBI): domain Eukaryota; kingdom Fungi; phylum Ascomycota; class Sordariomycetes; order Diaporthales; family Gnomoniaceae; genus Gnomoniopsis; species Gnomoniopsis smithogilvyi. The sequence goes on along the minus strand of JAPEVB010000004.1, from coordinate 4,631,299 downwards.
CCCGAGAAGCTGCACGAGGGAGATCTTTATCTGTGCTCCGAGTCGCTAGAGGCGCTAGAGGGCTCACTTGGCGCTGTATGCGATGCTGTTGACACTGTGTTCGACGAGGGCGGTCCGAAACGTGCATTTGTTGCTGTCCGTCCCCCGGGTCACCACTGTTCAGCGAGTTATCCGTCAGGCTTTTGCTGGGTCAACAATGTCCATGTTGGCATTATGCATGCAATTCTCGCTCATGGTCTGACCCATGCGGCAATAATCGACTTTGACCTGCACCATGGCGACGGTTCTCAGGCGATCACATGGCAACACAATTCACGCGGCGTGGGTCTAGCTAAGAACGCTGCCTATTGGAAGAAGGCATCGATAGGATACTTTTCTCTTCATGATATCAACTCCTATCCGTGTGAAATGGGCGATGAGGAGAAAGTCAAAAACGCCAGTTTGTGCATCGACAATGCTCATGGACAGCATGTGTGGAACGTGCATTTGGAATCTTGGAGAACCGACGCCGAGTTCTGGGAGTTGTATGAAAAGAAGTACAAAGTTCTCTTGGAGAAGGCTCGGAAATACCTGAAGGCACACACAGAACGATTGCGCATGTCGAATCAGACTTCCAAAGCGGCCATCTTCCTCTCAGCAGGCTTCGACGCAAGTGAATGGGAGGGAGCTGGCATGCAGCGTCATAGTGTCAACGTGCCGACCAGTTTCTACGCCCGCATTGCCCAGGACGTCACGAGAATTGCCGAGGAAGAGGGCACTAGTGTGAATGGTAGAGTTATCAGTGTACTTGAGGGAGGCTACAGCGATCGTGCGTTGACATCTGGTGTTCTCAGCCACGTCAGCGGCCTGGCGGGCAGCGAACCTATCCCCATTAGAGATCCGGACGGTCTCAGTGGACATATGTCAGGTTTGATGAGAGATCGCCGAAATTCGCTCGAGGTGAAGCTGCGTCCTCACGCCTACGAGACCTCGTGGTGGAACTCGGAGAATCTCGAGATGCTCGAGACGGGTGTGGTCCTGTCACCTCCAGCTCCGCGAGTCCCTCGGGGGTTCACCCCAGGCAACTTTTCATCACCAACCACCTCCTCGACTGCGAAAATGGTGGAGATTGCTCGTCTCCGCCGACAGGCTTCTATGAATGGCATCGCAGCCCCGCGACCCCCTACCCCTCCGCCTCCAGAGGTCCCCTGGGCAGTTGCTGCACACGGTCTGTGTTCGGTACTTATGCCGACCGAGCGGACGACCACCAGCTGCAGACCAGAAGAGCTAGGTGCTGAGGCTACTCGAGTTCGTCGTGAGCGCCACTTGGCTTCTATGGGCATCACCGAGGAGCAAGTTATACCGGTAGCTGCGCCTGCTCAGCCGCCCGCGGCACCTTCAAGGATGAGTCTGCGGGAGCGAAAGATCCCCAAGACATATTTCGACGGTAGCGATGACGAGGATTCCTCCAAGCATCGGCGGAGGACTGTGGCTGGGGCCGCAGTCCTTGTTTCAGAGAAGGTAAAATTATCCGCAGCGTACTTTTTGTAGGAGTCAACTGCTGACAGGTTACAGGGTGGCTCAAGAAGCAGCACACCGCAGCTCCATGGACGCGGCCCAACCAAAGCCCCGGGTCGACGCCTTAGTGCGGCATCGACGATACCGGAAACTTTTGACGGCGGTCCAGGTGCCATTTACACGGATCGTCCTGTGACAGCAATGACTCAGAGGCCCGACACGTCCATGAGCGGCGCGACGACCGCATCAGTTTCGACCGCCCCTTTGGCAGTGAAGAAGGTCAGGGCCAATGCCGCGATCAAAAAGGATGCACCCAAAGCCCCTAGAGCCAAGAAGGCCCCAAGTGGTGCTGCAAAGACTGGGTCCAAGTCTTCTAGCCCTACTCGTCCTCAGTCCAGTCGAGCAACTGCGAAGACAGAGGGAGATGATCTTGACAACCTAACCTCTGGCATCAAGAAAATCACACTGGTAACGAAGCAGCAGAAGGAGGCGCGGGCGCGTGAGAGGAAGCGGCCAACTGGTGGCAAGCAAGCTGCGTCTTTGGCGGTACCACAAAGTTCAAGTCCTCCGGTCACGCCTGGCGAGGCGCCTCCTCAGGAGCTTATCGCCCCATTCAGTAGCGGGAATCATCCCTCCGTGACGAGCCCATCCCTTCCTCTAGAGCCACCTCAGCAAGAGCCACCCATCACGCCCGTTGTGAACGTTGTCGAGGAAGACGCCATCAAAGACGAGACGCCAACTGCCCAACAGGCCATTACCGATGTCTTCGTCCAGTACCAGCCCGAAGGCCCCACGCCCGAGGTCATCACACCACAAGGCCCACTGAATTGGCTTCCTGTGAACTCCGCCGCGACTCCCAGCCCTGCTAAGCAAACCGCGCCTGCTGACACATCCAGTCCGGTCAAGGAAGAAGAGCGAGCCACCATGTCACCCAGCCCAATGAAACGTGGCGAGCTGCCTGTGTTTACACCAACCTCACAGCTCCGCTTTGCTCCTAGAACGGGCGAGCAGTCGTCAGCGATTCCCGCGTCAGCTAGTGCGAAAGCTGAGGCTGAACGAACATTGGATAACGCTGTATGGGAGGTGCCTGAAACACCCGAATAAAGTGAAGGCTGTAATTTTGGGGTTCTTTGGAAGGCTCGTAACATCGAGAGGCCGATGATTTTGGGCTCGTTCAGCTGTCAGGTGTAAGGAGTCCAAGGACGGAATCGGTTGATATTTGCTTGGCCCAGGTGCCTTGCTTTGTTGCACTGCGTACTAGGCCGAAGACTTTTGGAGGGAGCTGCTTGTTTTTTTCTTCTTCTTCTTCCTGTCTTCTTGATGCCCGACTAGCATTTGCATTGACTGGTCTGTGGCACTGTACAATAAGTCTCGCGAACATACGATACCCAAATATTCTGTTTTACACATCATTGTACACCCTCCAGCACATCCAGTCGCGTCTGCTACGCTGCTTGTGTCGTGCGATCTGAAAGGGTGAAGGCAATTTGGCTTGTAGAGTCGTGCGACGGTTTTATAAGGCATAGTAATAAGAAGTAATAAGAAACCCATTTGTTGATGGCTCTTCGCATGTCTCTGACTTTCAAGAACACGGCGCGCAATTTGCGAAGAGGTTGAAGTGGCCTGGCGAAGGGTTTATACTTGGCGTATCCTACTTTCAATCGCTCAAATCTTCTTGATTTGAATTCCGCGACGCACTTTAAAATGATATGATTTTCTCTCGTTGACCGGTGGGCAGAACGTTAGATCAATAAATTTCAGGGGGGAAGGACTCCAAAGGTATGCCATGACTTCATCCAGGCTGTAACAAAATGCATGCTGAATTCAGTGGCTCGCTAGTACTCTTTTGTATCTTCCAGAACGCACAAGGATCGGGACGGTTTTCTGTCTTTGCCTATTTTTTTTTCATTTTCTTTTTCAGCAAAATACCGCTTCAATTTCAAATGGTATGCTATGTTGACCTGTGAAATTTTCGAAGTAGAGAGAAAACTCTCATGCAGTGCCTAGATCTATCATGCTTATCTTTCTCGATGAAATCATGCTTCCTGCCCGTCTCGATACCCAAATTGTCCCCAAACATCATGTCCTCGTCAAAGTTAATCATATTGTACTTGTCAACTATTTTCTCCAATGCTTTAGCTGCTGAGCTTTTTGTGATGCGCTAGTGATGATAGCCAGTTGAATCACGATGACATGTGTGCACTTGTCAGGTCGCTAGATTATCATGCATGGCGTTCCGTGTCACCAGAACAAGAGGTCGACAAGAGGAACCTCGACCCCAAGCTGTCCCTGCTATTTTGAAGGTAATCGCCACTCTCCTCAAGGGCCATCCGCCACTCGTGGGCCCATCGCCCGGGTCGATCGAAAGTCAAACTTTGGTGGCTCATTCGCAATAGTTGCTTCGTTCTCGACAATGCTGTCGTCGACTTCCAAGGCTGGTGGTGCTCTCGCCTCTGACCCTGTGCCATTGAGGTTGGCACTTGGGGTAGCGCCCCCATTCAAGCTTCCGCCGCCGGCGAAACTCGTCTTCAGCCGTGGCGACGCCGCGGCGCCGCGGGCCATATCTCGCCGCGTGATTTGCGGATGATACATGCGGTTTCGTAGAAGGCCGCCCTCGGCCACTAGCTTTTTCAGGCTTCCATCTACATCATTGTCCAGCATGCGCTGCTGCTCCTTGTCTGCTGCAGTTTTCGTCGCCATTAGTCGCTCTTTGATATTGACGATCTCATCTGAGCAATCGCCATCGCGGAGGAACTGGTGTGCGGCGTGCTCGCACATGGATTGGACGATTTCGAGGCTTTTGTCTAGCTTGTCTAGGATGCTAGGTTGCTCTTTTGTATCGCTAGCTTTGCCTTGGGGAGAAATAGAAGTCCAGGCGGCCATGGACGGGCGAAAAGGCCCTGGTACCAAGGGACTTGGTATGGAGGTTCCGTTGCCGTTCGTTTGTGGAATGGATATGCGGCTCGGAGTGATTGCTGCCGGTGTTGTCTTGTCGGTGTTGCCATTTGCAGGTTTGGCGTCGGTGGCACATTGGTCAGATTTTGTGTCCGCATTGTGGACGTCTTTCCCAGTCGTTTCGACCGCGCCATTAGGCTCTGACGGAGACAATTGCGGCGGGAGAAACTTCACATTGCCGTTCCCGAAGCCCTCAACTGACCCCTCCGAACTGTCGTCGTCTGGCATCTCCAGCTCCGCCATGCGCTTGATTTGAGCGACCTTGGCGGCCATCTTTGCCTTGCGCATCAGATTGCGACTCGCGCTGACGAACTTGACCACCTCTTCAAAGAAAGACTGCACGTAGCTATCGTAGTACACAATCACAAGGCTCTTGCTGCGGTACTTGCTGGCCATGGCCGGCCCGTCCCCTGTATTTATCGACTCCGTCGCCGAGCTGCGCCTCTTGCCGAGCTGGCTCCTACGAAGCGCGGCACGTGCCTTTGCCGTAGCGGCGGCGGCGACCTGTGATTTCTGTCGCTCTACGGCGGACGAGGTCGGAGAGTTGGCTCCATTCGTAGCGGCGCAGTCGTTCTGTGTGGTTGTATTTGTGAAGCCTGATATTCGTTTGCAGTCTTCTTGCGCCGCAAGTGCGTCTTCTGGGCTTAGCCTCCCATCAGCTCCCAGATGGGCCTCGCCATCATCCTTCGGCTTGAGCGACTCGGTGGAGCCGCGGTTCCTCAAGGATCTATTGCAGGGAGAATACTGCTCTGCACAACGGGCGAGGTCGATTTGGCGCTGGTCGATCTGGTCACTCAGCTCGTCGAGGCGCTTCGCCCAATTTGGGCAATGGGTGGTAAGATTGTGGAGGGTCTCGAGGGCAAACTGGACGTCCTCGGGGACGCTCGACGCGCACCCGGACGCACCTCGCGCCGGTCTTGTTGAGGACGGAATGCTGGGCGGCGACGCAATGCGGCCGTTAGGTTGTTGGGACCTAACCTGCCGGCACGGTGTTCGACGAGTGATCCAGTTCTGGAAGAGTCGACGGAGGCTGGGAAGTGGTTTGGCGGGGGAAGATGCAGCTCCACGATGGGCCGGCGAATGGGGGACGGCAGGGCGACTTCGTCGTGGTCTTACAGCGTATCGATTGAAGGCGGAGGAGACGGTCGAAGGGACCCGAGGGGTAGTGTTGATATGGGGACGGTGTACTTTCGGTAGTTCTAGTGATTGCGGGAGACGGTTATAAAACAGAAGCAAAGATGGAGCTTGGAGCATAGACCTGAAGGTTGCATTGCAGGCCCCCCCGATTCGAGGCAATCAGTCAATCAATCGATCAATCAATTTCATTCTTGGTCGAGTGGAAGCGGGCGGGCGACTTTGGAGGCAGCAAGGTCAGGGCCACGCGGGAAGGGTGGAGTTGCAATCACTGACAGCCCTGGAATTGAGCGACAACTCTTCAAGGGACCCTAGTCGCTATAGCCTGGCAATTGGGCTGGACAAGGCCCTGGAACCGAGGGCAGCACTGTGCTGGGAAGGAAGATGGGTCGGGCCGGGAAGCAACGCTCTGGTCCAATTCGGCAGGCCTTGGATCGACGACTACTGCACAGCACCGCGTTGGAGGCCATACCACCTTAGGTACACCTACTTGCAGTGCCTAGGTCACTACCTAGGTATGTACCTAGCTAGGTCCACGTACCAAAAGTACAAATCAACACGCCACACCAGCGCATCACTGACAAATACTACCTACCTAGGTACTGTGGCGAAATACACGGCACCAACTCATCCTCTCCCTCCAGGCAGCCCAATTCTTAAGCACCCCATTGGCGACATTTGCCAACGTGGAAATTCTTGGGGCTGTTCCTCGGCAGTTTGTCCCCTTCTGTCTACCGAGCTACCAAGTACTTGTTGTACCATAACGCAGGTAAGCTCCACCACACGCATCTCTGACATGAAGATCAATCCGATTGACTTCCGCTTCGCCGTACATAAACTTTTGTCGGCCTGGGTTTCTGGCTTACAGAACAGTGTGTAAGCCACACGCACAAGCCTCGACTGTCAACGAGCCGACGGGACCCAGCAGGTCGCCGATCAAACAGCCAAACAAGCCTCCGCGGTTATATACGTGTCTTTCAGTCTTATTATGAATTTCCAGATACCGTCGCGGTTCGCAAAGCAACCCTCAGCTGATGAGCTACATCCGTGAACCGCTGTGGAACCGAGCGGTACGTTGGCCAGCGCAAATCATCCCAGTTGCCCAGTGTCAGTCCTGCCCACGTTGGAAGCCATGTCGTTGCTGATATTGGCTCATCTCCGCCGAACCTCGCCAAACCCACGTTGGTTTTCTGCAGCACCACCCCGCGGTTCGATCACGAGCTTCAGCTACATGGCGCTTTGACAAGGTCTTCCAGGTGCTTGGCGTGGTTCCCAGTAGACTTACAGCCGAGAGTCTCTCACGGTCTCAAATACCTTGCTTTCTCATGTTGAAATCTCGTATTTATTAGCAGTTAAAACACCAGACAGAAGCGATAGTAGAGGGCTGAGATTAGTTGAGAGGAATTCAGCAAACAACCCCCCGCCCCCGGGGTAATATGCTTTGACTTCAATCATGACACTCGCTGGCACTTACGCGAAATTAATATTCTATTTTCAAGCTTCATGTTCAAACACATGGCAAGTAGATCCACTTTTTTCTGGACTACAACCTTTCAGTACTTTTGTAATCACTTTTAGATGTCGCACCGCTTTTTGGGTGGTATTCATGCCACTGCAACCCCGCCCGGCATATCGTAAACCTTCTCACGGGCAGCATGCGATTCCGATCAAACCAATCTCGGGTCACTCGGCTCTATTGGTCACTGATTCAAGAACACTGCCTGGTAGAGAAAGCATTGCGATATCTGCATACGTCAGTATTTTGGACCGTGCTGTACCACAATACTCTTTGCTCTGGAGTTTTGGCCACGGCATACAGGTACTTGCGAAGACGGAGAGAACCTCTAGTACCTATGCCAAATCGACCCTGTTTCCCAATAAGCCTGCCTCGTGTGAGTGGAGCGTCGGCTTTTGCTAGTCTTGATTAAGTATCCAGCTTGCTGCAGTCACGGCTATGTTCCCCATCAGTGAGGGTCGTTGTTCTGAGACTTGTTAGTGGTGCATTTGAAGAAATTACAATGTATCGCAATAACGCTATCTTAGGGTAGATGCCACAACAGTTTTTTTCCCAAAGAGAAACTCGTGTAATAAAAAAAAAAAAAAAAGGGCATACAGCTTTGATGTACCGTGCGTTCTGTCGCTCGTAAACAGACCAATGGCGACCTGCTTTTTAGAAGCAACTTTTCTGGCTTGGGCTTGGACCAACCAGGGGAAACAATTGCGCAGAAGATCCCAAAAAGGGAAGTGTAAGTCGAAGACGCAACCTTAAAGTCTATGGGCACGCTCCTATGCTACGCTATCTAATGTGTGATCGGCTAGGCTGGGGTTGGTGATTTGGCGTCTATGCGCAACTCTATTTTCTGTCATAATTACATCTTGTGGGAAAAGCCACTACGTGCGAATTCTTGTTCAAAGACCATGCCATCTCGAAATGGACAAAAGAGAAAGAAACAAGACCACCAAGAAATTGAGACATACATCATATAAGCTGGAAAAGGGCAATCTTTGTTGCATTTAAAATTGTTGAGCTGAGCTTTTACATTGATTTAGATGTTGCATATCAGGAGATAATACCTAGCGACCAGCGTTGTCGCAATCAGGCTGTACTGATGTCTTGTCCGTCTGCAAACCTGAGAAATAGAGAATTATACGCGCTATGAATGGAAGTTTGGAACAATTGTCCAAGATATATGTGTATGTGTGTCATGGATAAGTGCGATCAAAAGTAGCGAGCCGTGGAAGACAAAAACTACTGGCAACACCTGCCTCGCCCTCCACTCTAGATCTTCACTCCTAAATAAGTCGTATCAGATGCTTTCCGGTCTGATCATCATATCCTTCCGTGTGACTCGTGGGTATGATATGTTGGTCGTCATCCAACTTGTCCAAAATATACATCATCGCCACAGAGTCAAACGACGGAGTCAGTTTGGTGAGGCCTACACGCCGGAATGCCCCGCGATAGTCTTGATGCCATCCCGCTTGACTCTCTACCTCAGAACTCAGGGAGACCTGCTCTAGAAGCAGACAAGTAAGATCTTTGGATTGCGGCGCGGCTGTGGGGGGCCCAAATGCCACTGGAAGACAATACACCTTTGCCGAGTGGATCAATTTGTCGTTCTCATTGTCATCGCCGGGGCAATCCATGAGGACATTGAGATGCTGCTCAGTGTCAATGCGCTCACCGTGGTCTCTACCGCTTGCGTCCTTCTCGCCTGGTCGATTCCGTCCCTGCAAGTACCACGAGTAGAAGACACCATCTCGCTGCAGCTTCACTCTTCGTAGCCAGCCCCACAAAAGCAAGTGACCACCTCTGATCAGACCATATTTGTTGGTCGTCGACGTATCAACCCAAACACTTTTATCCACATCCCGTTTGATTTTGTTTCTGTCCGCTTCTGGCGGGATCTCCACAAGCACTCGATCCTCCGGACCAAGAGGCTCGCCATAAGTGATCCCGTTGCCGTGCTGGGCGTCAATAGAGGCCCAGGAAAAGGATGGCGCCCTGTATTTCTCCGAGCGTGTCGAAGGATAGTCAAATGCTCCGGCTTCACATTCTGAGCCGCGGAACACTGGCTCGATTTTCCATAAAAGCTGACCCACGAGACGAGGTTTCCATAGACCAGCCACATATTCGGCCGGCTGTGACGCTGAGCCGATGATCGTTGCCATTTGACTGGCTATACCCGAGAGAGCAATGAGTTTGTCTCCTCCCATGGTGAGGTCGGTCTTGGAGTACATCTCAACAGCACGCGCCCAGAGTTCGAGAGCACAAACAAGCCTGTAGTCCTCGGGCGTCTCAGATACCAGGTTGATGTTGTAATGCTTGACACGGAGCCTCTCGCGTCTGAGTTGGTCGCCATGCAGAACATCCAACCCCTTTGTAGGTACGCTTTCGCGGATTTCGCCCCCAATCAGTTTAATACTGGGTATTCCTGGTACAGTTCCCTCGATATCTTCGAATTCTGTACATTCCCATGCGATCCTACCGCGGCAGAAGTGAAGAATCCTAGGGGATAGTAATCGCTCTTGTACTACCCATCCTCGTCGATTGATAGGAGCTCTGCTGACAAGAGTTTCCCAAGTGGAAACATCTAAGAGCAAGCACCTTCTAACGGTGACGTCCGGTGAGTAGCTTCCAGTCATTGCGTCCCGCTGGTCCACTTCAGACCCAACCTGATGGTGCTGAACACCTCTTCGATCTCCTGAGGGCCGAAAATTGCCCTTGTGGAGACCTTGTACATTTAGGTTGATCTCATTTTCCCACAGTAATTGAGGATCTCGATGGCTATAAAGGCCTTCGTCGCTAGTTTCCGCGGCGGTAGCCGATATGTTGAGAAAGGACCTGCGATACACCTTGTGCATAAGTGCTGATTCTTGCAGCCAGTCATTTTTATCGTCCTGCACGATGCACATGGAGTCGATCCAAATATATCCTACCCCGTGTAAGCGAGTTGCAAAGAGAATGGCGTCCTGAAACGTTTTTGGGAGGGTCTTCAGCCTCAGCCCTCCCTCGAACGCTCCTTTCTCTTGGGAAGTCAGCCTGACAGGCTTCTTGATATTGCCCCATTTATGACTTAAAGTCACATAATGCCGGTCCTCAATCTCAGCCCAATTTATTCTGTCAGTCTCCACGAGTTTGACCATCGTATTGAGCATATCGTTTGGGCTGGACCCGTCATGGTATTTCCATGCGGTCACGTCCAGTGAGCCTTTCACTTTGAATGCAGATAGGTCGAGCAAACGAGTCGGATACCAAGCTGGCTGGTTGTCATTGATGCATCTGCATCTTTCAAGCCACGACAACGCGAGCTCAAAGACTTCGGCATCGTCCATGAATTTCGAGGTTGGTGACCTGTACGACAATTCTTCAATCTCGTCTGGGACCTCCTATGTATGTCAGTCAAAATCACTTCCGATATGTGTTTTGAGATCTCACAAAACATGCCTGTGGGTTTTAAGACAAAGGTTCTGTCCACGTTCAATCTTGATGTTTCCATTGTAAAATCCAGACGATACATTTGATCGTTCAGATCGGAGGTGGTCACGACGGATAATCGTGCGGTGCTGTTCAGTTTCACAAATGTCGCTTGCATCTGTTCGAGTACATCGACTCCCAGTGCGTTACCGAGGGTACAACATATGGCGCAGTTCAGACAGACGGATTTCCACAGCGACGCGGCCGAAGTATGATGGGTGAAAGAGAGCCACATGGAGGTGCCACCAAAAAATCGGCCTTGGTGGCCTCGCAACATCCGGACACAGACCCCACAGAGCATTGTCACACATTCGTGATCGGTAACCTGGCTCTATCCAGACTATGAGAAATATACAGAGGTAAATTGTTGTAGAGAGAAAGAAGCGAAGTGGATTCGATCCCATGAGGCCAACATTGTCCTGCGTTGGTCGTAGGCTGTAACAATGGAGTAAGCAATGTGGATTCCCGTTAGCAGTCCTCGCTTGATGGACCGATAGCGTAGTATTCTTCCAACAACAAAACCTTATATCCTGACACGGTCAGCACGAAGAATTGTTCGCAACAGGATCATGTTGTTTAAATGCCCTTTCCCCCAAGGGAACGATAGGCAGTTTGCAGGGTGTAATTCGCTCATGCGTATTTGACGCCGGCGAGTCAGCCCTGGAGCGAAAGCCAAATTGGGTCTTATACTCCCCATGCAGATGGTACCCAAGACCCTGGGAATCTGCATCATCGCCCGATGAGGCTCTTTGCCACTTCCCACAGTAGCAGGAATCATGGCTTCGTCATGAATATCTGGGTCGTTTTACTTATACCGGAAGAGGTGGTTGAGTGAATGTCTTCGTTGACGAGACAGTTCGCGCTCCGATAGGATTAAGAGTATGCAAGGCGTCTAATCTTCACATCTGCCGTCCTCGGGCATAATGATGCTGCCTTCAATACTATTCGGCCACAGCATTTCACGACAGTCCGAGCTCTACAACCAGCGTCTTGATAGTCCCTTTCCCAGCTTCGCTCCAATCTACCCCTTTTAACATATCAGCCTTATTTTCTTCGCCATTTGTCACTACCAATTCCCACAGCACGTCCACAACCGAGCTCCTGACACGCGGCCAAGGATGAATCATTAACGCGCCCAGCCTCTTCCTGGCCTCTGCAATACCCTCCTTACGCTTTTGCTCCAGAGCCTCACTCGCCATATGCGGCAGACTGGCATCCAAAGCTGCAACACCAGCGTAGACCTTGACGCACGCCTCGAGCTTGCGGACATTGCCACTCTTGTATCCAGACTTTTGTGTCTGAAGGCAGAGATTCTTCATGTCGACCGTGGTGCTGCGCTGATAGATACCAACAGAGAAGAGGAAAGCGGTGATCTCTAGTGTTGGTACGACGATGCGGTCTTGGCCTTGCCGAGCTTTCAAATTTCGAAAAAGGGACGCGCATACGCGGTCGAGATTTGTCTGGCTTGCGTCGCAGTAACTCGTGAGTGCGGCGCGGCTGGCAATGACGAGGTCCTCGTTGCCTGTGTCGGCTGAAGTCACGTATCCAGTAAGGAGCTCGTCCATCCACTCGTCTGGGACTGGCTTTCGACTCGCAGTGAAGTAATCGAGCAGCCAATTGCTGGTGAGCAGGTCCAGGAGGAATATGAAGTAAGCTTCAGACGAGAACGTCAGTCTGGTGAGGCATGAAGAGGCTCTGAATTACAAATTAGCGTGATCTCGTAGTTTAGCGGGACAATTCATCTTACTCTGGCTGTAAAGCTAGGGAAAGAGTGGCTTGGGCCTCAACTCTCACCCTGTCCAGCTTCTCAGCCGCCAATCGCGATATTAGTAGTAGGAGGCTAGCCACTGCTTCATCGAAACTGGTATCTCCTCTTGCCGTCTTTGCTGATCCCCAGAGGTATCTCGTGGCTTTGATGGCTTGAAGACGAACGTGAGAGCCAACATCACCTCTCGCGTTGGTTGTGTAGTCCTCCAGTCCCGCTGAAATTAGTTCCAAACATCGACCGACATTCTGATCTAATGCTTCGCTCCCAACAAGGCTCTGTAGTATCGAAACTCGGACCTCGACATCTGTGTCTTGAGCCCATCGATCCAGCAAAGGTCCACAAACAGCAGTCGCCGCATCTTCCGGCTTCTTAGTCAGGCACACGACTGGGTACACTCTCGTCAAGGATCTGAAGTACCCGGCCCCAGTGCCCGAGCGAGATTGATACCGGACCATGTCTCCCCAGCCTCGAATAATATCCTCACGCTGCCGTGGAGTGGAAAATACCAAGATCACGACCGAGGCTTCAGACGCTGCCGACACCACCTCTGGCTCTATTCTTGTGAGCCACGAGTTGATCATTTCCCATGAGTCGTGTAGGATGGACGAGAATCGCTGTTGATTAGAAATGTTAGACACGACAATCTTTGAAACAACTCTCTCGAAACCAAGTGCGTCAATATTCGTCAATAGATTAGGACCAGAGATTAGCAGGCCTTGTTGCAAAACATCCCAGTCATTCACTGCTTCAGCTTGAAGAATCGGGAAGGACGATATGAGTAGTCGACATATACCCTCCGCGATTAGTTCTGGCTTGCGAAAGTTTGCGGTCTTCACGAAGTGGAGGATATCACGCAAGATATCCTGTGCGACCTCGACGACGTGGCCCAAGGCCTCCGGAAGTATCGACCCCATCCTATGCTCCCTCGTTGCCAACAGAGGAATCTGGTCAAATATCGAGGCAAGTGCAAGCAGGAGCCCATGTCTCTCCTCCACTTGACGGGTCTGTAGCAATTTCATCTGTTCCCATACGCGACTGACTGAGGCCAGCAGCAGCTGATCAAATCCAGGCAACAAACTGTACATCGCCATTTCAGCCGTGACCGTTCCATATGCCAGTCCAGCAACTCTACGTGCAGCTGAATCTGCATCTCCTATTCCCCTCCAACCCAACAGGGCATTGAGAATGGCTTCTCCATATTGCTCATGCAGCTTCGTGGCGCCCATAGCGACATCATGGATAGCTCGAGATCTCAAAGCTACTGCATGGTAGTCCACAGCCTGCACAATCGCGATGCCGTGTGCCACTGTGTCAGGATGCCTACCAATGAGCTCCTGCAATGCGGCTGAGGATCCACGTCGAATATTCCCGGCTGGGTCCAAAGATGCCGTGACGACCAAGTCTGTAGCGAGAACTTGCAAGATGGACGTTCTGGCACCTGGCAACTCGCCCTGAACTGCCTCGGGCGGTACGGAGAGGAGTTCTTCGGTTGAGTATCGTCTTGCTAAAGCCCAAATACCAAAACACGCTGCATCACGAATGTTGGTACCTACGGAGCCTCCCGTGGGGCTTCTTCGTTCGAAAGACAGCCCGAGAAGCAAAGCTCGGACGATACTGCCCAATGTTTTTGGCGGCGGTGAATGGCGGTAAAGAAGGTGAGACAATGTGAGCATCAGACCGTGCCATTCGAGGTGATCAACAGAAGTCAAATCTCTGGTTGGTGGAAGGGTAGAGTGGGAGGGGTTGTTGACCACAAGCACGTTCTTGTTGAGCGATTCCAACACAGCCTCGACAATCTGTGAGGCCATATAATCAGGTAGGTTAAGAGTGACGATGCTTAGAGCTTTGCTAGCCGCAAGTCTGACTGGTGTGTCATTGTCTCCAAGACTCTCCAGGAAATGACCAATAGTCGACTCGACCAGCTCGATTCCTGCCATGTCCTGCTTCGCCCTCTTCAACTTTGATACGGCTACCGACCGCATGAGCTTGATGATGGTCTTCTTTGCAAGCGCAGATGACTTGATAATCCGAGACATCGCATCATCGTTCAATGGAAGGGCATTCACAGTGTTGAAAATAGTAGACGAATACTTTTCCAAGTCCGAGGTCTCAGTGGATGATGCCAAGATGCCAGCTAGGAAAGCAAGCACTCCGATGTACTTGTAGGGTGACTGAGGGGATTCGTCTAGTTTTGGTCGTAGCCAGAAAAGCGCCCACTGGATCAGAGCGTGCAAGACGCCAAGTTGTTGCATGTCCCGCCTCATCGCCATTCTCACCAGCAGTGCCTTTGCTGCGTCTCTCTCCTTGCCAGGGGAAGCCAAGTACTTGACTGCCAAAGGCATGATCCGAACCGTAATGCCTGGGACATTGGAAGGCCAGAAAAACCCTGGGATACCGGCCAGGTCAACGTCCTCCATATATACGGACGAGATAGTCGCCAGATCGAAAGGAGCATACATCAGGTGAGATAGCCAGAGAAGTACCACATAGCGCTCTTCCCAAGTCCATAGGGCCGACTCGGACTCCTGATGTCTCTCGGCATCCTCAAGGGCAGACAGTAGAAGCTCAAGGTACTTTGTCTCGACGTTGAGAAAGCGTACAATGACCTTCTCGCCGCGGATCTTACAGAATGTGTAAATTAGCTTGCATATTGCCGTAGGTAATGGCATTAAAAGAGATGAAGTGGTAGAGGCGTCCCTGGGTCGCCTCCGCCTGGTCTGGAGGTACTCCAAGAGAGCCTCGGCGAGCATGGGCAGCCACTTGGGCAGATGTGGGTCCAGAAGCTGTGGCAATTCTTGGAAAGGGTCAAGGAGCTGAGTGGTTTGGTCAGTCAACGGTCTGCACTAGATTTGCTCGTTCGGATAACTAACATTGGACATCAGATGGGATGCCTCTCTCACACGGACGCGTGAGCGAACGCGGCTTCCTCCCAATCCATATGATTTCCTGAGGAGTTTTCCAAGTCTCTGGTCAAAAGAGGCGATGAGTTCACTGGACACCTTCTGAAGCTTGATGTCCAAGTCGTCCTCTGGGGCATCCATTCCAACGAGCGTGCTCCGTCTTTTGGGGCAAAGTCCTTGCCGCGCTTCGATCTCCTGGATTTATGCTGACTTCGTATTCCCTTCTCGCAGACGTGATCCGTAAGCTCTTATGAGTTATGCGGAGAAGATCGAGTGCAAAGAGAAATAGATATAATTTGTAGTCGAGCATTCCACTTCAAGAAGATCCCTAGAAGTCCTGAGATTGTTCTGCCATTTGGGGGAAGTCTTTGCTTAGTAAGCGCAGCCCGGACCCTGCCACCCAAGGTCTGCATGGTGTGAGCAAGGCCGGGAAGGCCCTCTGCATCAAGGCTGTATCAGTCAACATAACTTGGAATTGCAAGATAACTTCACTTCGAAAATTATATAAAACGAAGCTTTAAAAAATGGGAGCCAGCGAGTCCCGAATGCCTTCAAAAAATCGCCATAGCAGCAACAAGAGCATCTAATGCAGAACTGTGCGTGCTAGCATTAGGACTTCCTCCAGCAGACGGAGGGCCCGCCCAGTTTAAGCCCAGGTAGCCTGAGACATTCCGATCGTTGTTCCATATTGAATTGGCGTTAGCTAAGATGAATCTCCGAAAATCAGGACGATTGATCTCGAGTTGTAAGTATTGAAGGTTGCGAACAAAGACACCTGTTGCCAATCAGCCTCCTGAAGTATGCGAGACCCCTCCGGGTCCATGCATGCAGGACCTCATACCTTTGAATTGGGAACCATCTGCACCACAGTCTTCATTCTCACAGCTCTCGTGGAGGACACCGTCTATGGACAACGCAGATATTGCAGCTTCTGCAATGTCCGCTGCCGTCGAGAGGAGGGATGAGTTTCCAGTAGCCCTGTGCAGCTCTAGCAGCCCGCCAAGAATCACTCCCTGGTTATAGGACCAAGTGTTCCGTTCATTGTTGACACAAGTTCCGTTATCGTAGATACGTAGCCCATCATTGATCAGGTTCCTGTTGTTGATCAACCCGCTCCGCTGAAACCACGCCCACTGGCCCTCAGCAGTGGCCAAGTAAGCCTCCGAATGGGTTGCGCGGTTAGCGAGAGATGCCGCAACGCTCAAATATAGCTCGTTCGCTATGGCGTTTTTGTACGACCTATCTTTGTCCCACCAAATGCCTCCTCCGCAAGTGCTATTGGCCAGGCCACCCTTCATGTCCTGGAAAATGCGTTCCGCCATGGAGAGGTATTCTGCATTGCCGAAGACATCGTAGGCTCGAATCCAAGCAAGTGCCCACCATCCCTCATCATCATAGTAGCCATCCAGAAACCCGCGATACCCGCGCTTCGCCAGTTTGGGCTTGGAGTCCTGCCCATGAGGCGACTCAATTGTGCGCAAGCCGCTGGGTCTGGTCATGGGCATCTTGCTGGTAAATTTGGCTGTTTTTTGTGCTTGGCTGAAAGTATTTGAGAAGACGTGATCGAGATTCAAGTCTTTTTCCCTGTTGCCAATCACTGCAAGGAAATCGCCCAAAACAGTAAGGCAGTTCGCAGAATTCCACCAATTCGTAGAGAGCCATAATCCTTCGTCTTCATCGTACCATTCTTGGAGTACCTCGATAGCGGAGACTGTCCACTCAGTGTACAAATCTGTGCTCATGACAACCTCGAGCTCTGTTGCTGGGTTCAGCGCAGATGAGTTGGCTGCTGCAGAGGGAACCGAGCTTTGATGCGCGGCTAGTCCAGCCTTCGCGGGACTGACGAGTGAAGAGCCAAAGGTCAACCATGACCAAAGACTGGAGGAGGCAATTGAGCTAAACATTGGTGACAAGACTCGTGGTAGATTGAACACCCAGTCGTGGTACCTTGGACACTGGTTATCGCACAAATGACTGGCAATTGAGCAGTATATGAGTAGGGCACCAACACTGGCCAAGGTTGAGATTCTGGTTCTGGAAAGAAAATGTATGGACGAGCATCTAGGTCCTGCGTAGCGAGAGCTCTTGCTCTGCGCTTTTATCGCGGAAGAGGACGACCAGTAATCCATGTTGAAGCTAAAGTGCTTCGCCGGCTTACGTTTGACTGAAGTATTGAGTCCCGCTTCCTCGTGAGGGGTCTTAGGAGACCTATCATGTCGTGACCACAGAGCTGCATATGAGGTAGTAAATGCGGGTGCCTGGAGTGCCTGAAAAGTTTCGTAGCTGTGTGGTGGCCGGATGATATCAATTAGGTAGTTGGAGTGTGGCCGCCCAGACGCTTGTACGGTCACAAAAAACTAGATTGCTGGTTCTGACAAACCTGCAATGCTCTGCAAATTATGTTTTCTTGTACCGCATATCGGGGGCAAGAAGGTTGCAATTGATCTGACAACCCAGCCCCTCTTCCCCGAACAGCAGTCGATCAACCCTTGACTTTCATTCCATGGTTTATGTGCTACGAGGTCGCGTTGAGACTTGGGAAATGCTGCGAACCGTGGTGAAGTCGGACTTGTCTTATTTATCAACACGAGCATAGAAGGGAAGGTTTCTGATGCTTGCTGCAGCCCTATAAGCTTCGACCGACGAGCCCGCTGTTGGATTGTGGCTGGTCACACCTGGATGGAGTCACCATGTTCCGGGCGCTGGCTGGGTGCTTGTAATATTATGGGTTCTCGTAATCTGCTTTCCAAGTAACTCGAAATACGACGACCCCAAGAGACATAATTGCGTTTCTTGTGTATTGGCAGCTTTTTATCTCGTGTATGCAGTGGTTGCGATCAATAACAGGGTCATATGAATCGAGAGGAGGTTGGCTAACCGTTGAGTGTGTCTCGTTAGACACCCCTGTCTAAAGCAAAAAGGCCCGGCCCGTCCGACCTCATGGGATGGAATTTGCCGCCGAGGACCCACTAATCCCACCCAAGATCCCTGTGCTCTTCTTCAACCTGACTACCTCCCTTGGTACACCGTTCATGGCTTCAAGTTGATGTTGAATATGCTGCAAGATTTTGTTATTTAACATGGATATGAAGACCACCGAATTCAACAACATGGCATCCTGTAACCTCGTCTACCCATTCTACCAGTCTGTATCTCATAGCAATCAGTGTATTCATTCAATGTTACGAAAGAGCTCCAGCAACATACAGGAATCCGAGTAGACTGGATGTGTGTAAAAACTTAGAGCGATCGAAGATTTCTTTTCCTTCTCATCGGGATGGAACCGAACCTCAATTTCCTTTACAATAGCACCACCCTCGACTTGTGATGAAGTTGAATGATCATCTAACTAGTAATATAATGCTAGTACCTCGAATGTACCATCTGCCAGCCACTTTTGCAATTGAAATCATTTTCAGCTGCTTATAAGGCGCACATGTCATGAAGCTACTCATTAGATGAGAATCGAGGCATACTTGTGATGCTTGATATCGGATTGGCTGACCATGGAGTGTCCAGTGTTCAATGGTTAATGCATGCGCAATAATGTTGTAGTTTGAAAGAGACTAACTTACACTTCTTAACAAACGTTATGAGCTGTTAACGCTGGAATCTCAGCTTTCAGAGAAATGTGTGAAATAAGAGGATTATCGAGACACCCTATGTGCTCGGGTTCTACACAAGGGCAACACCTGCGCCTCAATTCAACGATTGTCTGGCCAAGTACTTTTGATACGGTCTTCAAGAGTGCTGGCTGCAGGTGGCTATAACGATAGGATGAGATACAGATGCGGAAAGCCGCGGAAGGCGGATCATCGTGCTACTTGCTTGGAATAGATAGGAAGAAGAAAGTCATAAATACCCGACTCTTTGAGAGCATCGCGTCGTTCAGCCCGCAATCTTTATGAAAATCATTTGACAATACAAGACCCATTTTATCTTCAGAATCAATATATCTTTGGGCGCTTTGTCCTGCCACTCTCCCCACCACTCAGCAGAGCCAGTGTAATAAGATGTTAAGATGGTTGTGTGTGTTCAGCAGTTTAACAAGACCACACCCGCAAGCCCAATACGGTACCTTGGAAGCCATGACATCGAGAAATCAGTCAATCTATCCACATCCATTGTCACGAACCACTTCTGAACAACATTCTCTAGTGGGACGACTCCTCAACAACGGTAAAGAATTTTCTCTAATTTGCGAGGGCAAGAGCAGCGATTTGTATGGGTTCGGATACATCACTTCAATAGACCATACAAGTTTTTTATGCCATCTTTTCAAGATGCTATTATCTCTTTTTGGAGAGGACAATGGAACAAGCCGAAAACGACTCCATAATTATTGAGTCACAATTATCTGCTCAACAGCAAGCAAGTACGTACATGAAGCTGTAGCAACAGTTTTACGCTTTGGCCAGCGTCTCAATGATGGGAAGATAAATTAATCAGGCTAGATAAAACTTATTACTACAAGAGCATAGAGCGCCAAAGTTCCAGATCAAGTAGTTTTATTCCATGCTGTATTGGTGGCGGGATGGTAAAGGCCCAAAGCATCTCGTGGTGCCGTAGCTATTCACTTTAACCATCTGCCCTCTGCAAGTGCCCGATCAAGCCCATGGCTCATAATAATTCAATGCAAAATTTCTTCGGTCGGCGTTGAGCTTAGGAGCCTTGGGACCAGAGACTATCTATCAAACCCACCATGGATGCGTCCCCATCCTGTTGGTTCACAGTATTCGGGACCAACATTTGGGTTTCCAGAAAATTGTATGCGATTCGCTTCTTGTTGCTTTACTGCTAGAGGGTTTCACTGCCCAGACGCCTTATCAGGTACGTATTCTCGGGCCTAAAGCTGACAAAACCTGTGCTAGATTGCACACGCCCGCAAATGTCACCTGCACGACCGTTATATTCACACGCCGTTGAATCCACCTAGACCTAGATCGGC
Organism: Gnomoniopsis smithogilvyi; assembly: GCA_027946515.1. Lineage (NCBI taxonomy): Eukaryota > Fungi > Ascomycota > Sordariomycetes > Diaporthales > Gnomoniaceae > Gnomoniopsis > Gnomoniopsis smithogilvyi. The sequence continues at coordinate 4,611,119 of JAPEVB010000004.1, read as the reverse complement.
GGAACAAGGTAGATCTTTCCATTCTCAGGCACGTTTGGAAACGGTCCCTAGGCGCCGGGAGCTGGATGCTTTCTTCCCCGGGCTTCGGCCAGGGCTGCAGGGGACTGGCCGCAGGTGGATCCATGCCTACGTTGGATTTGAGGACCGAGGACCATTCGGGTGCTTTCACTTGTTTGTTCTTTGCGTCGTTGATGACGATCCCATCACCTGCCGCTCGCTCATCTCTTACTGCTACGAGCCTCCTTTTCTCTCTCTCTCTCTCTCTCTCTCTCTCTCTCTCTCTGTGGCAGTAGGTACATGGGGTCTATCTTCGCATACTTGCGCACCCAGTAGGAAGTGACCCAGTGAACCAGTGAACCCGTCGGTGTTGTTGCAAGTTCTGTTGTCTTCTAATTTTTTTCTCTTCGACTGGGGGCCGCCTGGCCACCTGCAGACAGCCATGAACATCAAACTCTGCATGAAAAAAAGAGGGTAAGCTCACCGCATCTTCGATCCAACGACCGTGGTGATGTCAATCTTATGATAGAATTGAACAGATCAGATGTCGTGTACAGGCTATGCATCACAGATGCATAGCAAAATTCAAAACCCAGAGTATCGACAAGGACGGGGCGTCCAAAAAAATAACCCAAGTCCGTACTACCTACTATGTACTATGTAGTATTCTTAGATTGGATACGTAATGCTAGGCACAGATTTTCGCCAGCCCAAAAGCTATCTCTCTGATACATCCTTGCGACCGACGACTCCTCGTCCGTCGTCATCTTAGTACCCATTTTGCTGCCCAATCCGTGTTGTTTGCCAACGTTCGTTCTATCACGATACACCTTGCCCTTTGCGGTGAGGCCGTGCAGTCAGTGGCGTCCCACGATGTTCCCGGCATCTCGCAGGGTGGTGTTGCAGCTGCCAGTGCACAGCCAGATCAACATTGCTTTTTCCACCCGAGGGGCAGGAAGCACGAAGTGGTGGTTCCTGCAGCAGGGATGGGACGACAAAAAGGTCTACAAATCGAGATTGTTGCAGTGAAAAGGGCTCTGCGGCAGGCAAAGTTGCAGCAGCACGGCAAAACAACATCGAGGTACACATAGCTACTGTTGTTAGATCTCGCTTTGGTGCTGCCTCAGTACTGTCATGTAGCAATGACGCGTTTTTATATCCCGAGACGACCGCCAGTGGTCCAAAGTATCGGTACGGAAGGGACACAGTGTATGTTCTTCTCGCTGTGCGACATGCCTCAAGTGCATGACTTGGGTATGCTTGTACTCGATTTGCTTTTTGCGCGGACAGTAACAAGTCGGCCGGGACCTCGCCTCATCCTGAGCCTGGTACGCTAGAAATATCGGACGTTTGGTCAAGTAGAATGTACTGAATAGCTTGAGCCTGGAAGACGTGGTATGCCGTGACCTCAGAGCAGTACCTATGATGGCACTTCAAAAGAAATCAAGTTCCACAAAATGGCCACCGAGGAACGTCCAGCCGTCACCTTACCATAGCACATTGGGAGACGAGGATGTAAGTCAAAGTTGAGCCTTACCCTCATTTGGATCCTCGACTTGGTAGGCATGGTGTACTTTCTGTAGAGAAAAACTAAGGCACGAGATCGCATCGCGTCACAATGCGGTTGGACTCAATTTCTAGACGTGTGGCACAGAGCCGTGGGGGGCGGCAGTGTCACAGACGGGAGGACGTGGAGTTATTATCGGAAGGACCTCGGAAGCCAGTTGAGGGCGAGCAAATAGGCAGGTGGTCGTCTTTCCAACACCGACTATCCGAAGCAGACTGGGAGACAGCCTGTGTGATGGTCCCGGAGACGGGCGGAAGCTCACATTGACGAGACATACAACTCTCCTCGTCTCGCTGCGCAAATAAATGGCAGCAGCATCTCTCAGCAGATTAGCACAGGAGAGTACAGGAGGGACAAAAGCCCGAAAATTATATCACAACCGAAACCGGCGACAAGGAGATGTCACGTCGCACCGAATACCGAGATTCGCTTAGCTCGCTCCCAGCAGCCTGGGATGGACGAGGCCAGGTGCAGTGAGGACAGGGCCTATCGCGCACCATCACGTACGCGAGGATTGGGGGGCGTCGGCTGTCCGCCCCAAATCGGCCCAGAAAAAAAACAGAAGGATTCACGTCGTACGACAGAAAGTTGATGTGTAGCCCAAAGGCCGTTTGGTAACTAGAACTGCACCCGTCAAAGATTGGGGGTCCAAGTCAGCTTGGTGCAAGGCAAACAGATGCGCCTTCTTGAGCCTCAATTTTGACGACTTCGGTTCCACAGTTTCCTCGCCTTCTCACGTGGCGTGTGAGTTGAGCTGTGTGCTCCGATGTAGAGACAGCATTATGGTCCATGGTAGTGAAGCGCTCTGATGACCTTGGAACTTGCGTTTACAATTTGCCTGTGTGTTTCCGGAGTCGAGATTCAGGACTATGCAACTTATTGAGGTCCAAGATTGAACATTGACCGAAGGTATGCTCAAAAGATATCGCACAAAATTATGCTGGACATGTGACTAATCCTAAGGATATGCCCTAGACCGACATCCTCCATCACATGGCTCGTTGGATCGGTTTGGGGGGGGGCGAAAATAGGCGACCAAGAACGACTGATCTAGCGCGCGTAGTAGACATGCATCGAGGAGTAGCAGCGGTACGAGTGACATAACGTGAGTAAATAGTGTAGTGTACAGGAGCGATGAGCTCGTTTGGACAGACCCAGCCTGTCAAAACCCTGATTTTGTTTACACAGAAGAACGCCGTTTCCCAATTTTCTCGGCCCAGGCTCCATAGCATGAGGAAAATGCAAGTCCTGTTTGCCCTTGATGTGTCTGCTGCCCAATTTTGTTTTCAAAAGATCGTAGATAATGCCAATCTGGATCAGCCCAAGTGCGCCAGTGTTGCCCCACAGATTTTCGTTTGCACCCAACATAAAGCAGAAAAAAGTAAACATGTGATGAGTCGACTGAATGTAGCAGACTCTTTCAAGAAATTGACGTCAATGACGCACCGGTGTCTCGAGTTATGATGTTTGCCGTGAAAGCTGCAGGAATGCGTTCCATTTTGCACGAGCGAAGACGAGAGATTTGTAAAAGTTTTTCTGACTGCGCTTATTACGTAGACAAGCAAGAGAAACTCCAGCCGGGGCAGGCAAGACATCGAATCGAGGGAAAAGATGGTGTGAAGGCCTTGCAGCGGGCTAATGCACGTTAGGAGGGCTGTCAATGGTTCCCCCCAGTCCAGACTAAATGATGGTTCGTGTGGCTGCAGAGACCTCCGCGTTGTGGTGGAGGGTACGAATTTATCGTAATGAAACGTCGAAAATGGCGGCTGATATCGGAGACAATTAGTCTCACATATTTGCCGATTCGTAATGTGAGCGATCAGAAACACCACTAGGGCTTTAAAGTACTTCGCTGCATTCAATCGTGGAGACTGTTGTGTAAAGAAATTGTCAAGAGTTTCATCACAGCTGGCAGACTGAGAGAGCAACGACAGATGCTCTCTACCCAGCGTTGGTTGTATAGATCGCCGTATTGGTCGCAGGTTGGTGCTCCGAGCAACGACCGTAGAGACTGAACAAAGTAAAGTGCTGTCAGTCTATCATGGCATATTCCCAGACGACCAAGTACAACCTGCAACTTGGCCCTGTCCGCAGAAAATTCATCAAAATTTTGTTGACCCAAGAAAAAAACATCAACAAGGTGAACGGAAGGAAAAGGAAGGTGGTATTTCAAATTGGTGCCGGGTTATCGCACAGACTTGAAACCACCTCCACAGCTTCCGTGCATGAGGGTGGTCAACGGGTAAGATCTGCTTCTGCAATATCTCTACCGTGCCGACACCTCTTTTGTATAAGCGAAAAAGAGGACACCCCATTATGAGCTTCAGCAACAAGGAAGAACACTTACTTGCAGTGGCTGACCCGGCGAATCGTGTGTGGGGCGCAGGTGATCGTGTGGTGGCTTGCCCAATATGACACCAAAGCTCTGGCGTAGTATCATTGTTGCGCTGGCCCCACGCCGACGAAAACAGCAGCTGCAGACAAGTGCCGTTCGGACAGCAGTACGAGGGAAAATGTTTGGTCCAGCCAGTGTCCAGCCGGGAAAAGTGTTGAGAAAAATGAGAAGAAAGAAAAGGAAAAAAAGACCAATCCGTTCGTTGCTCGCTACGCACTCTGAGTACAAGGACGGCAGGTGTGCAATTTGCAGTATCGGCACTCGAAGATCAGGTAGAAGGGTCCGGAATGACAGAGGTTGCAGTGCCACACAACCAAGGTGCTATCGGATTTGATCACCTGGAAGGAGTGGGCACAGCTTCTCTGGATTGCCATGGTATGAAGGTTGACTGTGTTCTTGGAGCTTGAGACCTCCTGCCTAAGCTGGTAGCTGGCAGGAAAGGTGCAACAGGAGAGCGGCAAGAAATGACAAAGCTGTAAAGAAGGGAAGAGGCGACGGGTAGTTCAAGTAATTAGCTAGTGACGTGCCTGAGCCCAAGTTGGCCCAGTGCGGATCACAGTCGCAGTGACCGGTTCTTTGAAGTGTCGACAAGGAAAGCCTGACTTTTCTAGTCTAGGGCCTCTAGGCTGCGGCGTGTCTGTGCCCCCAAGTTAGTAACGGTCCAGAACTTTACCGACGATGGTAGAGTTTATCATATCCAGCAGTGAACAGGGGCAAAGCCGGACGTTGGGGTGATACGAAAGTGTGAATGGTAGCTAGCGTACATGGTGGAGGAGGAATGTTTTCTTTCGATTTTGTTCAGAGATAGATTCTTGAGCTGAGAATCGTCGTTGACGGTCGCCGGAGGTTTTTTCTTTCTTTGTGATTGCTTTTTTTTTTTTCTTAATTTTTTTTATCTGTTCTTTTCGTGGTCAGGGCAGGAAGATGAGATGTAACAAGAGCACAGCCTGGCCTGATATATTTGACAAGGATCGATCGAAGCAGTCCAGAAGGCAGAGAAGCGGGTGGGAGGTCGGAGTCTTTGCATATATGCTGTTTGTTCTCAGGGTCCACAGTTTGGGAAAGGGGGCCCACGCTATCTTATAGGGCTGCGAATTGATTTCTTGGATCTCCTAGACGAGGCGAGGGAGGGTACCTGCCGAACGCGATGTCGGTAAAGTGTTTCGTCACGGAATAGCTTCCTGTTTGCCAGGCCTTTGCTGCGGTGAAGCTGTGATATGTGTGGTAGGTAGGGATGGCGTTCGAACTTGAGATATGTGACGCACAGTAGCAGCCGTATCAATTCTTCTGCCGGTCAGTCACGTACGTCACCGTGTAAATTGCCAGATGAGATTGTTTCTTCCCAATTCTGCTCCTAAAGATCATTCATTATGGACAATAGTATATGGAACTTGGGAGATGAGAAGCGGAAGACAGTGGACCACAGCGCGATGGCATTATGTACTGTGGCATTTTGCAGCTCCATTTCTCACCGCAGACTCTGGACCCATGACGATGAGGTGTAGTCTACTCCGGTTGCCGAAAAGGGCCCACCAGAACAGTACTCGTAACTGTGGCTGGAGATGGGCCTCTGGCCCAGCAGGGAGTCAAAGACTCTCTAGGAGAGCACAGGAGTAGAGAGGCGCTTGCCCCTGCAAAGAAAGGTAACAGTACCGGAGTTGGCCATATTGATATGGGAAGTCAGATTCAAACATGGCGGGATAGGCACGAAAGGGGATACCGAGATGGGAGACACGTTGAGGTATCAGGTACAATGCACAGTACCGAGTACGTGGACCCAAGTACTTTGCCTACCTAGGTTGTCGGACACTCCAAAGCCCATGGCCCATTGGTCGGATTTAAGAAAAAAAAAAAAAAAAAAGGCCAAGTGGAAGCCCCTGCCCAAGCATCCATCCGTACAATGTACTATGATCAAACGGACTAAAAAATGAGGCCATCCCTCGGTAAACATCGCCCTAGATGAGAAAAAGTTCGCTTTGTCGTGAATGCCCAAGTACGTTGAGTGCGGTGCGGTGTGGTGCGGTGCGACGCGAAGGTTGAGGGTAGACATTACGTGGGGAAAAGAAGACATTGATCAAAATCAAGTGACGGCACGGCCCTGTTGGGTTCCCTCGCAAGACCAGCCGAGGACCCCTGTTGTGTTTGACGTCTGCTGTCAACATGTGGGTTACCGTTTCGGAGGCTAGTTTTGCCTAATGGGCTGACTGCGGTGGTTTGTTTGTATGTGCGCATTTGAACTGCACGGTGTAGATATGTGAACTGAGCCTGTCGCTTACCAAGCACCATATGCACCAAGCACCACGCACCAAGCAACCAACAGCTCTACCGTTGATGCAATTGATCAAACCGACACGACACTGAAGCGAGAGCTTGTCCTCAAGCCCGGGGTGCGCGCACCAAAGCTCGATATTTCTTTCTTCAACACCGATGATCACCAGAAATTTGTCGCACAGATAAAAAGGTCACTCGTTCGCGATGCGACGCAGACCAGCCCTGTCGATCGTGAATTCGTTGCAAGGTTTGGTAGACTGCAATTGGAGTTGCAATCTGAGGTCGTGATGATACCATGTCTGGTGTACGATCGACAATTTCCAGCGAAGACTGCTGTGAAACACTGTGCCTCTGCGGCCAAAAGCCCCCTGATCATGAGGCAGAGGAGCATACGGTGTATCCGTGACAGTGACCTCGATGCTGTGTTTCCCGCAGTATCACAGACAAGTCTCCTGAATCGGCACACACCTACCTATTCAATGACGGGAAACCTCGCATATTGACGCACACATTATCATCGTCAAGACGCTGAGAAAGAGCTGTGGACTAGTAGACGGGGCGAATGGAAACGCACAATGAGCTGACAGTGACTCTGAAGTGACGAAGTCTGGATTCTTGCTTCACATGGGTGGAAATGTGGGGAGACGGGCAGGTAACGGAATTCAAAAGAGGTTGGGCGTCCTTAATGTTGGCACGGATCAGTTTGTGCGACGTGCTACTTTGGAACCTCTAAAAAAGGAATGCCGACCTCCCCTCCTTCGTACCTTACCTACCTTATTTTACTTTGCCTTGCCTAGGTAATACTTGCTTTTGGCAGCCGCATTCACCTTCTCGAAGTCACTCCGAACCTACCTACCTACTATGGGGTATTTACGTAGTCTCAGTGCACCGCCTTACTTACTTGTGGAATGCATAGGGGCTGTCTTTCATGGAGGCCTACATTTCCAGTCCAGGCACGCTAATGTATCCGCCATACAAATTTGGGTGGCATGTACATGGCGGCGCCTTGGCGGGCCGTCTGGCCCAAGAACGGGGGGCATGGGGGCGCGTCTACCCAAATTGTCCAAAACCGTTCTCCCAAGTATGTTTTCCCAACTTCGGCACATCAAAGGTACTAAACCTACTATAGTAGGCCGACCCCGTTTGGCAAACAGGCAGAGTGCACACAATTATAGGGTTGCCGCTAAAACACGGTTGATTGCGCCTTAGGGCAATGCACCTTTAGGTAGGTTAGGTAGCTACCCAGAGTCCGCAAAAGGGCTGACACAGAATTCCCTGTACGCGGCACTAAAAGTCAGGGCGGTACTTCCCGACGTTCCCAAGGTTCTTTCTGCACTTAATATACCGGATTTCGATCCCGTCACTCATTACTTCTGAGACTCTTCAAATTGTCATCGACACGTTGACATCCCTCGAGTCAGATCGTCATCATCTCAAAACCTCACCACTACCTGGTCCTTCACTTTGCCGGGCATATATACCTACCCAACCATGCTGTCAACCTCCTTTTCGGTCAGGCTTGGTCGGGCACGGCATATCATATATCAAGTTTGACCGGTGTAATAAGTCTAATGTATATGAGCAGGGTCCAGATTCGTCTCTATGGAAGGCTCCATCACGAACAGATCCAGACTTTGAGGTCCATCTGCAAGAGTCCGCATGCGTTTCCGCCCATTTGCCAGGTAGCAAGCGATTCTAGAGTGCTCTTCCTCCCCAAGTCTGGTCGACCGCATTGCTACAAGCTCCACAGCCACGATTGGCTCATGCAGCAAGAACCCGATGGATCAATAGCGGTGGCCAAAGGGACATTTCCAGAGCTCTGAGACGAGTCGGGACAAATCTATTGTCCGAGCGAGCCGTCCCGCCGGCGAGATCCCAGAGGCAGGGCTGGATACAACACTTCGCCATTCCGTGGACTCATGAGTGTTTTTGGCGTCTTCATACTGACTAAGGCACAAAAGCTGGGATATCTCGTCACTTCATGAAGTCGGTGAGTCCATTACCAGACCGTTGGCCTCGAGCCCACAATACTGTCAGAACGGCCCCCTTGACATGTCCCTGCGGGAATGATGCGGAAACATGCGGCTCTGTGGGGTTTGGCGTACAGATTCTTCTCCTGTTTTTCTCTTTTCACAACCCCTCAAGCGTGTACGTGGGCCGTCCGAGCAAGTGCCGCGACCCAATCAGCCAGTCCTTCGTTATCATATGCCTACACTGTTCCTGTTTTTTCCGGGATCACGATGCAATGCTCGAGGGCGACATGGCAATCTTTATCATTCGATGTCTTCCTGCGTTGGCACGCATCATGAGGAGATCACGGGGAGACCCGAATCGGCAAGTGTCTATGGCTTTTGCACAAATTGTGCGGCCAGATGTATCAAATCGAGGGCTATGAACAATAGCACACGACCTCTAGATACTGTCCTATTGGCATCAAACCACAAACGAACGGAGACTTTGGCATGCAAAATTCGACCAGCATTAGCGCATCTTGGCCCTCTGCAGATAATTCGGCGAAACCTGAACGCTGACGAGGGAATGGACGACCGTGCTTGGGCTAATTTGACCGTCTAGGACAGTGGATGTCTTCGGTCTGATGAAGTGAGCTGGGTGTGGTTCCTATTGCCACCATCTGCGTTTTCTATACGTCTCTCCTTCGACTTGGTGACATCAGGCCGAGGCAGGAAATAGAGACCATGTCCGGGTACGGCACCCACATAGGCTTCAGATGCAGTTCGGTGTGCCGCCTCGCGTTCTATCAACTCCTCGACCAGATTTGTGGGTCCGAAGGCGACTGATGGGAAAGCAAAATGGGCTCAGGAGCAAGAGACGTCGATGCCGTTGGCAGAATGGTCAACTCTGGTGGGAGAACACACGTCAGAATTGGAAACACGCCAACTTCTGCGAGGAGGTACCCGACCACCTTCCTCAGCCCTCAAGTTGCGATTGGCAGACGCTTTTGGCAGACCGTACCGCAAGTCCGCAGGACCGGTGGCGGTTCGACATGCAAACCCCCCCACAATCTCGTCATGTCTGACGAGGGCCCTGGACAATCCAAGTCCTGCCAGCCTCAGGCTGCCGGCCAATTCACCACGCATCTTCGAATCTGGCTGGCGCTTCTCACACGTGAGAGGCTCTTCAATTTCACCGGTCGGCTTAGGCTACACCATCTTCAGGTCTTGCTGCTGCACCTCGATCCAAATTCGTGGCTAGTGCCTGGTAATCATGCCACAAGAAGCTTCATGGACCATCCATCGGATATTGACGGTATCACTTCTTCAAACCCAGCCGACCACGCTCAAGGACAGCTTTGTCTCCGGCTCTCGGTAAATCGTTGATTGTTCTCCCGCTCATCCTTGATAGACAAGGAATATGGTGGGCTAAAAGAGGGTAGGGATTGTCAACCATCATCTCTAGCCGAGAGCACCGGCGGGACGGCCCTCCAGAGACCATGTGGACTGTCAGAATTTAGCTCTCCCATATGTGCCAAACCCTGAAATTGGTAAAGCCAAGACGTAGTATGGTAGAATGACACCTATTCGTCCTCACCAAAATGATAGCTACCAGTGCATCACTGCTCTCGGCTGTCAACGGCTAATTCGTTTTGATGAGAGTACCTTAACCATAGCCTCAACTATCCCCTCCAGTGGAATAACCGCGCATCTTGAATTAGCTTGCGTCAAGTGTTTAATCCCCCTCTTCATCAAGCGTCTGAGCAGCATGGGCTTCCCAGAAGCCTGACCAAAAGCACTGCCCAGAAGTTCTGCCCCAGAAAGACATTCAGCTCCGGGTAGCCCGGGGTCCACTCACCCATTTTACCAAGTACTTCCAACGAACCTGGGGCAGCGCTTGAGCAAGGCCACTTTGTCTGGGGTCTCCATATTTCCCAGCCCGAACAAGACCATTGTCCAAGGAGAAATCGGTAACATGTACCAGGCAGCATGGGAACCGTACCCGATGTGTATTCCATACATGCGTACGTCGAGACACCTTCATCAATCGGTAGCAGGTGCGGTGTAGAAGCTGTCGTTGCCCCACCCTCCTACAAGTATGATCCTTCTGAACTCTATATTGTGGGCTCAAGCCTGGTCTTTCTCAAGGTTTATTTGCACTCGTCCTTCCTCACTGGGGCTCGGTAGAGGTCGTTTGAAACAGAATTTCTTAGTGCAGCGATAACCATCTTCATCGCGCCTTGACAAGATCGCATGTCGTGACACCCACCTACTTGTCAAGATTGGCCCGGCTAACTAAGTTCCCAGACCCCATCTGAAAAGAATAGTGTCAATCAGTGTGGTGACTCACATAGCCTTGTCCTCGGCAGCCAGTACTAGGCTCAACGTCTGAAGTTTATGTGACCTATCATATCCTATTGACGGCGGGCAAAGTTGGTCTTTTGATGAGACCTCACGGACTACATGATCCGGTAAGCTGGCTTTTGCCATCGCACCAAGCTCACCGGTGAGGATCACAGGTTTTCAACATACCTTGCTAGATGCTCACCTAAAGGAATTAAGGGGCAGCAGCTACGAGCAACGGCATCTGCGACCATCAATTACCAATCGATCAACTCCGTGGCTCCATCAGTGCAGACCTTCAATATGGTGATGACGCTGTCATGGTCCTTTGCAAGGATCGAGATCTTGGTTCGGCTCATCACGTTGAAACCCATCTCACTTTGTGGCTGGCAGCACTCTCTCTTGTGTAAAATGGTTCTCATAACCTCATTTGAAAATCAGTGACCTGTCATTCGACGCCAAATATGCAGCTTCTATGGCCCATAATACGGGAATAATCGCTTATGCTTCGTGAGAAGACCGAAATGGAGACCTATGTCCTGATTGATACTGTTCGCTTACCAGACGAGTTGTCACCGCCCAATTGCAACCATGTTCACGTTCCACCGGGACTCGGAGCCTCGGGCCGCGAATCAAACCCTTGGCACGTCGTCCTCAGCGGTTGTCGCTGCTTCATTAATGGCAGAAACGAGGCCCTGGGCAGCTGTGATGTTTTCCTCCTTTGCACGTGCGTGTGTCAGCCTCATCTCCAATCCGCCCTCATCCACCTCATCATCGCCACTCTGTTTCTCTAAAGAGAACGCGTCAGAGAGGTTCACTGCCACGAAGCTCTTGGGAAGTTTGACTCTGTCATTAAGTTCGTTAGGCCACAGGCTTTCGTACAGTTGGAATGGATAGGCTGGACTTACGTGTGGAACTTGGCTCGTAGAGTATCAATGACAGTCTTCCATTCGCAATGAGGTGTCAAGCTTCTTCTTGGGGCACAACTTATGCAGTGCTTACTATCGAGCTGCACGTCGAGTGGGTCGTAGACGTGGCAGCCTGGGCTAATGGTGATGCGAATGCTGTATTCGAAGTGAGGGTAGTTGTTGCCATCCGCCGCATCTGGCGGATTTGTCTCAGACTCATAAAGCTCAAAGCAGATCTGGCTTAGATAGTCAAGCTCCGGAATGGTGGCACGCTTGATCTTGGTATCAATACCGCCTTCCAGGATGCAATTCAGGAGCGTGTATATATGAGACTCCTTGGTGAAGTAGAAAAAGCATTTCGCGTCATCTGAGGCCTGCATATCCTCAAGATCAGTCACTATTTCCCTGAGGAGTGGGAGTGAAGTGAGAAGACCGATCTCCAGCTAGACACAAGTGTTAGTGACTATTGAGGATCAACGCAACGTGCCCAAGGGAAGGGAGGCCTACTTTCTCGCTGTCCGAGATTCCATACTCCTGAGGGCAGATGAAATCGAACATAATCTTCGCCAACTGGTACAGCTCCCTCAATGGCTCGAAGCGAGCATCCATTTTCGTCCTTGTCTGGCTGTCCCCTTTACAGAGGTTGAAGTACTCCTCCGGCGGCGGCATCTTGCTTGCGCCGCGGAGTCCATTTTTCCAAGATGGCCTCCTGAATAGCCTCTTCTTTTTGTACTCAGTGGCTTCAGCGTCCTTGACGGAACCCTTGTCCCCATTCTTACTCTCCTCGGACGTCTTACTGGCTGTCTGTTGCTGCTCGTCAGAGTCTTTGGAAGAGAAGGTCGCCGCCCTCTCTTTGTTGCCGATAATGATGCCGAACTCTTCTTCAAGTATGTTCCTCGAGGGCGTGAAAACCCATTCAAGGAATTGGCGATTATGGAGAGCGTCAAACTTCATTGTGTCATAAAGCTCGGAAATCTTAGAAGGGTCGACCTTCTCTCCATCGCAAAATTCCGTGAACAGCTTCTCCCACCGCTCGCGAAACAGCTCTGCATCTTCACCACAACACCATCGGGCTTGTATGTCTGCCACAGCACTTACTTGTGACAAGGCAGAAGCATGCGAGTGGACTGAAGTGGAGGAGGTCTCGCTGGACTTGAGCTTTTCAGAGCTGTTTGGGTTGGAGATAGCGTTCAGTGAAGTCACAGCGCCACTGTAGAGTTTGTTGTAGTTGTGCTGCATGACGCGGCGGTGAAAGTTCATGAGCTGAACAACGCGCGTCTGCACTTCTGAGGGCTCTGGCATATTCTCTGGCCACGCAAATTGTGAGGGTCTCTCGTTACCCTTGCGTAGGAGACCCTTGAGCTTCTTCTTTACCTTATCCATCTCGTCCTTCGCAGCATTGGAATCATCCAAGAGATCCTTCCGAATCTGAATGAAGTCCTCGGGAAGGTCTGTCCGATTCAAAAAGGCGGACGACCATATTTGTGCACTGGTCGTGACACGCCTCTCCGAGGAGCTGAAAACGTGCACCTCATCCAGGATTTCCCGATTCAGAATCTCGAGGTCGGCCCTCATATTCTCTCCAAGCTCTTGTGCTTGATAGCGCGCAGAGTGTGTAGGTTCACCTCCCCACTTCACAATGAGCTGCAGCTTGTCAAGGACCAGCCCGTTCTCGGCTGCTGTAATTTTGGACATAGTGACTCCAGACAGCGAGTCGTGTCGCTTGGGAGGAAAGCGAGGCTTGCGCTCCTTTCCAGATTCATTGCCTGACTGTGTGGAATCTTGACCCTCGTCGGGTCCCTTCGCAGTGTGCAAAGGCTGGTCTTCTGGAATGACTTGCTTTTCATCAACCTGCGTCATCTCTTCTGTCTTCTTCTTGCGGAACATTGGTTTGATTTGAACTTTGGTACCGGGCCAGCTGCTTTTCTTGACTAAGACATTTCGCAGAGTCCTCAGCTTCTCACGATCTTCTCCACCGGCCCTCATGGCTTTGTCAACAGCTTCCAGAACACTCGTCAAGGCTGGTTCACCAATCAGAAGTACTTCCTCTTGGTGACCCTTGAGTAGTTCAATGAATGGGTCTGTGTGAAAGGTAAACTTGAACTTTTGCTTCGGGGTCCGATCCGCGTGCCGAATAACAGAAACCATGCCTTTCAGTTTCCACGAGTGTTTTGGAGGGGGCGGAGGAGGGGTCTGTCCTTCGGTCTCCGCCACGCCAAGGTCTACCAGGTTTGGTGTCGCTGGCAATGTCGCTGGTGCAGATGAGGATAGGCTTCCAGTCAAAGGTTCAGGAAGTTGCGTTAGAAGAGGGCTTATTGGCCCGCTGCCAGCCTTGGGGGTGGTGCTATTCTCTGGCTTAGGAGGCTCTTGGGCAGGCGTATTGCTGTCTTTAGTGTCTTGAGGCGCCTTGGACGCAGGTACTGCCGTCTTCTGATTGGGGAGCATTCCAAGAAGAGGCGTTTCTTTGACTTTCTTCTCGCCGCCAGAGGCGCTGCGTCCCATAGGATCAACATCTGAGATAGCTGGCGACGGCATAGGGGGTGTCATGCCAACTCGTCGCATCCTTTCCTTGACAAAAATGTCCTTCAAGATGTTGGCGCAACGATCGTAATACTCATCATTGTCTTTGACAAAGCTCCAACCATTGACATCGATGACATAGCTCTTTCCACCCGCTCGAAGGAGATCGAACCCACAGACACGCTGACCGAAGATATTGGCAATCTTGCTTGCAATCGTCTTTTCCTCATCGCTCAGGCTAGTCACATAGCGAATTTCCTTGCCATGCGTGTTTCGGCGGACAAGGCCGTCTACGACAGGTGACTTCCGTGTCTCCGCATGGCAATACTCCGGCCCAACGGTATATGCTTTGACATCTTCGGCATTGTCGACCTCCATAAACTTCTCGTAGAGATAGCTTTCGCCCGGCTGGGTGATGCACCGAGGAACATTGAGGTCCTCCACGTGTTCTGAGGATTTGTTGCCAATCTTCCTGAAGAGCTTTCTTGCTCCTCCGCCAGTGCTGCTGTGGAAGTAAATGATGATATTGTGATCCTCGCCGCTTGTCGGTTTCTCGACAAAAGGCTTCTTGAGTAGTGAGCCATCGACGCTGAGGATGTCGCCATCGTCTAGCAATTCCACTTTCCGCGGCAACTTCATTTTCTCGGGATCTGTAGGAGTCGGTTCCAAAGAGATGCCTGTAATGTCTTTGATGTGCTTGGCGATTTCGGGGGTTAGAAGTCGAGGACCACCATCCCGATTCACTTCTAGGCGTTTGGGTGTTGGTACGCCGACCTGGTCTAAAAGAGCGAGACAAAGTCGCCTGTCCCACAGCACCTTTTTGCATGGGTACATCGTTGACACAGAATGGCTTCCTTGCCTTGGTATAGGCGATAGCCTTGTCTAGTGGGAAGCCATCAGAGTAGAAAGATATCAAATAGTCACTAGACGTGTCGAAATGATTAGCTATCTTATGGCCAAGCCCAAAAGAGAGGGTACACCAAGAAGCGCCATATATGCTCAACTTACCACACAGGCCAATTCTCGATGTCTGAAACACATCAATTAGCGATTCTTCTCTACTTGTCAAGATTTTTTCTTTTGTCTCACCTTCATCCAAGATGACCTTGTCTCCGAAGATTTTCACGTCAAACTCTCGATTTGCAAGGAGACGATTCAAGATATTTCGACTGGGTTTGCTTCTGGCCTTGACATCCAGCGCGCAAACACCGATGATGCCCAGAGGGGCAGGCTTTGCTATAAAGTCGTTAGACTCACGATGATATGATTCAAGACTGAGGCGGACAAACCTTCGTCCTTCTCCTTGTGGTGAAGAGTCCGATCACTGCTCGGGCTGTGGCTGCTAGCCGCAGTGCTCCCGCTGAGTCTACGCTTAGCACGACTCCTGTCTCTATTGGGCTGGCCTCTTGTTGAGCCAGGCGGATCAGGTCGAGGGGCTTGCCCAGTATTTCGCTTGAGCATATCGGGGAGGTGGTGGTGCTCGCGGGGAGCAAGATTTCCTCCAGCCGAGCCCTGTGTGGTCACCGTGACGTTGGATACGCCAGTGTCACCTGCTTAGGGGCAGAAGAGGCCATGAGTCCGGATACAGACCGAGGGGTGCCCGCTGAGCCGGTATCTGAGCCGTTGGCGGACGCTGCTGAGCTGGGGATGCCTCGAGCTGATGCTAATGAGTAAATGGAGGAGATACTCATGCGTTTGTTGTCTTCGGACATTGAGGAGCGGGAAGATGGCATGGCTGGGTCGGGAAGGGTCTGTTCCTCGACTCTGTCAGACCAGGCGCCAGGTACCAAGCGCGGGGTATCGAAATCCTCTGTGCTGTCGTTGGCGGCAGCGGCGTCTTTCAAAGAGATGTTGCTGCGGAAGGAGCCAGTCTCAATGGCACCGGACCTGATGGAAGCGGCGTCCTCATTGACAGTCTTGTAGTTGTTAGAATCCCGGTTGGTTTGAGACAGGGCCCGAAGTGTTCTTACAGGTCGTGACTGAGGTGGCGGCATAGACAAACTAGC
Source organism: Gnomoniopsis smithogilvyi (assembly GCA_027946515.1). NCBI lineage: Eukaryota > Fungi > Ascomycota > Sordariomycetes > Diaporthales > Gnomoniaceae > Gnomoniopsis > Gnomoniopsis smithogilvyi. Next base: position 4,595,160 of record JAPEVB010000004.1, on the reverse strand, counting down.
TTGGTCTGCATGGACTTCTGTAATACCGGCCTCAGAATGCTTGCTTTTCTGGGCAAGTGAGTTGCTCCTGAGGGAAGAAATTGAAGAGGCTCGCGAGGGAGCAGGCCCTTCCTGGGTGTGCGAAGTTGGTTCTTGATGTTCCTGCCTCTCATCGCTGTTCACAGCTGGGTTCCGGACAGGTGGATCTGGTGATGGGTTGGTGGGAGTCATGTTGGACTAGACACGTCGGGCCTCAGTACTGATGACGATAGCTTCGAACTAAGGTGGTTGAGTGGGTGGTCACTGGGCCAAATTTGGCTGACCTCTAATATAAAGAGCTGAGAAAGGCACTGCCACGCACTGAATCAAGCTGCAAAGCGCAAAAGACACCTGTGCAACAAATTATGCGTGCAGTTGGAGGCTGACGATGTTGCGTCACTGTCGCAAAATGGATCTATTGGGTGCTGGTGCACGAATTTTGAGATTGTCGACTTGGGCACCTGAAGTGTTCAGATTGAGACCCAATGGACAGGGACTCTCAGGAGAGACGGATGTGGAGGAGAGGCGAATGTTCTGAGCCAGAGATCCACATAGCGTACGATCAGTGTCAAGCCGACTTTTTAAGTTGAGCGCTGGATCTTCGAGAGCTGTCGCGGTCGATGCGTTCGAAAGCGGCGTGTCTTATTCTTCGAGAGGAACAACTATTTATCGTGTACCGTGTTGGCAACTTGAACTGACTTGCTCTATGAGGTTGAAGCACAGTACAATATCCAGGTGGTCAGGAGTGAGACCAATTGTGAGACCGAGACGCTCGTGGAAAAGTCTAGACGGAAACGTTTTTTTTCACATGCCCAAGGGTCACCTGGCTAGAATTGCGATTTTGATATGACGTGCAGCTAGGATGCGTGAACTGTCCTGCCAGCGACATCCACATACCACCGGAGGCGTCTCCAAAAGCCATCTTGGAGGGCTGACTCGATCTCCTATCGAATCGGATGGAACCGCTTGGGAAGGTGTTCATGTACTGCCATAGGTGCTGTACTGTGTAGCAGCACAGGGCTCTGAACGGGGAAGCGTCTAGACGTTCTACGGAGGTACCTTGGGTACCCCAGTACACGGTACGTACCTACCCACTGTGGGGTGGTATGACCCTGGTCCATCGGGTGCGATAAGATAACAGAAGTTTTTGTCTATCCGGAAGACTGCTGCTCTACTCCACGGCCTTGTCTGCGCCTGGTTCAAAGCGTGGCTCCCACTGAACCTCCATCCCTAATTGACTTATGCTCAAGATGATACACTCCGAGCAACAAGATGGGCCTTTAATAAAGCGCCAAAAGGTTGGCGCGGCGCCCAAATCAGCCAATGGCGCCGCTTCCAGAGGATCGCGAATCTTTGCGCCGTTCAGGACAGTAGGCCTCGTCTCTCCGACAAGCGTCCCGTTTACCTCGATTCCATTGGGCAAAACCACCTTCCAAATTACCACCTCCGTTGGCCAATCTCTCCAGACGTACGATCTCAAGCGCGGTCTCAATCTCGTCTTCATTACCCGGCCCCAGGCTCCTGCAGACATCACCGCCACACACGCCTGGAAAGAAAAGGTCTTTGCTGCCTGGGGAGACTCGCGTAATGGAGAACCGCAAGGCTTTTGGATATTTCAGAGGGGAAAAAAGATTGGCGAACTCGAGCTCCCAAGCGATCTCGATCAGCCTATACGGCAAATACTCATCTTCGGTTCCTGGATAGTGGCATGTTGCCACACGAGAATAGAGGTCTGGAAGACCGCCACGCTAGAACATTATACGACCTTGCACACCGTGGCCTCGAAGACAGGTGACAACGAAATCAGCGGCGGTATCTGCAACATGCCCACCTATTTGAACAAGGTCTTTGTTGGAAGACGCGACGGTTGGGTCGAGATGTGGAATCTTAGCACCGGCAAGCTGATCTACACCATCCTGCCGTCGTCGCCGAAATTTGGCGCCGTGGTCTGCTTGGAGCCGACTCCTGCTCTCTCACTGCTGGCGATATCATACTCAAACGGTCCCTTGATAATACACGACATTCTTTATGACAAGCGAGTTGTCTCACTCGTGGCCGGTACAGAAGAGGCGCCCGTAACAAGCATATCGTTCAGGACAGATGGCCAAGGCGCAGGCCAAGATGGCCGAAAGGATGGTGTGATGGCTACTGCGACGACTAGAAATGGAGATGTCACATTCTGGGATCTTAATAAAGGGGGCAGAGTAATGGGCGTCCTGCGTAGCGCCCACAACCCACCCGCATGTGAAGGTCCTGTCATTGGCGGCGGTATCAGCAAGGTTCAGTTCCTCGCTGGGCAGCCTGTCATCATCACCAGCGGTCTGGACAACTCCTTGAAGTCTTGGATCTTCGACGAGACACCTTTCTCTCCAATCCCGCGCGTACTCCATTCGAGGAGTGGTCATGCAGCTCCGGTCACTTGCCTGGAATTTTTGCCCTCTGATTTTGATGGTTCCGAAGCTGGTAATAAGTGGCTGTTGAGTGGTGGCAAGGACCGGAGTCTTTGGGGTTGGAGTCTGCGACGAGATGGCCAGAGTACCGAATTGAGCCAGGGAAACATCCGGAAGAAGGCCAAGAAGATCGGAGTTCTTTCATCGTCGACTCTCAGCCACGGACCTACCACGACGCTCGATGACCTCAAGGCTCCTGAAATCACCTCCATGGCCTCATCATTAAACCGTGATGGTGGCATGGGTGCCCTGCCTGGTAAACAGCCTATTTGGCAGAAGGGCAACATTCAGAAGCGAACAGATGCCGAGGTTAGCGCAATGACTGGTTGGGAAAGCGTCGTAACGGGACACAAGGACGATCCATATGCTCGAACATGGTTCTGGGGCCGCAAAAGGGCTGGCCGCTGGGCATTCCAGACTGGCGATGGTATGAACGTGTCTACAGTCGCAATAAGCCCATGTGGTACATTCGCGCTGGTCGGCTCTGAGGGCGGCAGTATTGACATGTTCAATTTGCAATCTGGCATACATCGACAAAGATTCCCATCCCGGCTGACTCCAGCTCAAGCTCGACAGCTGAAAATACATCAATTGAGGCAAGCGGATGCGGTGCAACAGCTGCAAGCTCATGCGAAGGTCAAATTTGCCCCAGGCATTGGAAAACACACCAAGCCTGTGACTGGAATCGTGGTGGATTCCATGAACAAGCTAGTAATTTCATGCTCGCTGGATGGGACTGTCAAGTTTTGGGAATTCCTGACTGGCAACCTGCTTGAACAAATTGACTGGGCACCCATGACGAAAGTTACGGGCTGCCGGTACCATGCGGCGAACGACTTGATTGCATTCTCTTGCGACGATAACTCAATCCGGATTGTAGACATTGAAACCAAGAAAACTATCAGAGAGTTCTGGGGCTGCCAAGGCAAAATCAACGACTTCTGCTTCTCCAATGATGGTCGCTGGGTTGTTGCCGCCTCTCAAGACAGCATCATCCGCGTGTGGGACCTTCCGACTAGTCACCTGATTGACGCTTTTGCTTTGGAGACGCCATGCACAGCGCTGGCTTTCTCTGAGACGGGCGAGTACCTCGCTGCGTCGAATGAAGGCCAATTAGGCGTCAACATCTGGACAAATAGGGCCGTGTTTAAACATGTACCAACAAGACAGATCTCAGAGAAGGAAATCGGACAAATTTCGGGACCGACGACTTCTGGCGAGGGCGGTCAGGGCTTGGTCGAAGCTGCCTTCGAGGAGGATAGCCAAGACGGTGAGGAGAGGGACGGTGTCTCGGCACCGAACTTGGACCAGTTGAGTACGGACATGATGACACTGAGTCTGGTGCCAAAGAGCAGGTGGCAGACGCTGCTGCATCTGGACTTGATCAAGAAGAGAAACAAACCGACCGAGGCACCGAAGTTGCCCGAGAAAGCACCGTTCTTCCTCCCATCCACAACTGGCGCTAAGAATACCAACCAAGACGCGCTTCAGCCTGAGAAACAAGACGATGAGCCAAAGTCCAGAATCACAAAACTCGACTGGAGTCGGTCGCAGGAGGCTTTCACGGCGAAGCTGCGCGAAGGCGCCGTGAGCGGAGACTGTGAGTTAACATCCTGCTGCGAAAATTTCTCTAAGCGGCATACTGATATACGGTCTCTAGACGATGGATTCATTGAGCACTTGAAGTCACTGTCGCCATCAAGTGCCGACCTCGAGTTGCGATCCATGTCAATCGGTGATACCGGCGACAGTGATTCGAACGAGCTACTGCATTTCATCCGCGCCTTGACATCCAGGCTGGCTGCCAGACGAGACTACGAACTCACTCAAGCGTGGATGACGGTGTTCTTGAGATTACACTTTGACCTCGTCATGGAGACTGAAGTGCTTCTGGACGAGTTGAAGAGGTGGAAGGCACGCCAGGAGATAGAAAAGGACCGCCTGAGTAATCTGGTTGGGTACTGTGGTGGCGTGGTGAGCTTCCTGAGGAGTCCACGGACATGATAGGCATAGCATTTTGAAAAGCACAAGCATTGCTCCCATCGCATTTACCACTACTCGTTTTCCAAGGTCCGAGACAAAGTCATTTGATTCATTTGGGTATCTGTCTAATATCTATATGCATTCTATTCCACACAAGCACTGAATCATCAAAGCTCAGCCTTTTCATTGGCATCGCTACATACTATGGGCGCCCTGTCCTGCGCCTCCGCCTGCAGGCTCGCCGCAACCCTCTGCTCATGGTGTCCCTGCGTCCCGACGCGAATGAATGGGGAGAACAAAACACTACATGCCGCAAGCGCAATTGACACTTGAAATGTCCGGGTGAATTTCAACATGGGTTCTGCCTGACCTTTGGCTGAAAGATCGATCGAGCTATACACTGCGGTCGAAATGCCCATAGCCAGTGTGGAGGACAGACGCACCAAGGTATTCATGATACCACTAGCTAGACCCTGATGCTTTGGCGGGAGGGACTGCATCACGTACATCTGCAATTGAAGATTCAGCTTTGACAATGGAGGCGAAATTTTAAGGCTAGGGAGAGGATACTTACGTTGGCGACGTTGAATTGAAAGTCAGCACCCACGACGTTCAGGACGAGCGCGGGGAACATGAAAGCCCAATAATTGCTTCGTTCTTTCAGGAAAGACAGGAGGATGTTGGCAGCGAGATAGGACAACGAGCCGGCCGCCATGATTAGGGTGTTGTTAACCTTGTGCAAAATGTGCCCGATGACGACGTTCCAGATGAGACCTGCGATTGCCTGAGGAAGGAGGTGTACTGCAATGCTAATTGTTGACCACTGCCTGATTTCCTGCATATAGTATGCCAAGTAGAATGCGGAAGCTTGGAAGGACATGAAGCCGAATACGGTCACTGTCATGATCTGGTTCTGACTGTCAGCTGTTGTCGAGTAAAGAGGGGGTGTGGAATCTATCTATACGCACCAAGTTGAAGTTTCTGTCCTTCCAAATGAAAGGAGGCATCATTGGATTCTCATACTTTGTCTCCCAGTATAAGAATACAACAATGAGAGCGAATCCGATGATGAGAAGACACAGCGTCACAGCCGAGTCCCACCCACTGGTCGGGCCAAGGGTGATTCCGGCAGTGAGCATGCCAGTGCCGAAAAGCGTGAGGACAGCCCCAAGCCAGTCGAAGGTCTTGACAAACTTATTGAGTCTTTCCTTCACAGGCTCTCCAGGGTTGAATGCCTCAACATTGGGCACTGCCCAGAGAGCATGCAGAAAGAAGACTGCCCAAAGCATCGCAATGAAATAGAAGGTCGCCCTCCACTGCGTTTATTCCAATAATAGGTCAGCAAATGTGAACGATGGTGTCGTGCGGGAGTCCATATACGTACGCTGAACAACATTGTCGCAATACCGCACGTAATGCTACCAAGCACAAACCCCGTCGGGTTGCCGGCACTAAATGCAGCAAAGGCCATATTCTTCCTCTTGCTCGGCTTCTCGTACGCCGCACCTAGGATGCCACCAGCCGGCGGAACGACCATAGCACAACTGATTCCCAGCACGCCCAGCACAATATCCATCCAAAAGGGATTCGTCGCAAACCCAAGCAGCAGCACAAACACCGCAAACGAGCCCATGCCGGCCAAGTACACCAGCTTCCGACCCAACAAATCCGCCAGCTGCCCGACAGTGAGCTGGAACGCACCCGCCGTGAGCGTAGAGGCGGCAGCAATCCACACAATCTCCGCCTGCGACATGCCCAAATCCGCACCAATCGACGCGGTGACAATCGACGTTGCCCCGACAAGGAACGTCGTCGTGGACATGGCGATGGTGGCCTGTGTTACAAAGGACACCTCCTGGATCGTATTTTTAAAACATGCTGGGCGTTGGCCGACGGCCTGGACGAGCGACTGCACGCGCGAGAGCGTCCGGGGGGCCTCTAGATCTTGCTCGAAGGCCGACGGCGCGCGGGTTACGGGCCTGGTGTCGTCGCCGGCGATGCTGCTCACGCTCGCGGCGGTGCCTGCCTTTGAGGCGTACGCGTCGCCTGAAGCGGAAGCGGGCGTGAGCGTGCCCTCACCGTCTGAGAACTCCTTTTTGGTGCTGACCATGGTCGCTTGAGCGGTAGCAGAGATGCGGTATGAGGTTAGAGGCCACGGACAGGCACGCTGCAAAGGGGACTAAGTTTCCCAGATCTTAAAATTGTGGAAGGCCATCTTATCTGATCGGAAAGGAGTGACAGGGTGTCCGTCTCGTGGTTTTTGTGCCGATGGGTGTCTCAGTGGGTCGACGTGGGTCACCGAGTCGAAGTTGTTCGGCAGCCGTCGTTGGAAAACCGCGTCGGATTTAGAGTGAAATCGGCTGTTCATTATCAATTCATGCTACCGCCGCCCACTTCCCGCTCTCTCGGTGGATCAGAGTCATGTGTGTTGGAATGGCGAAATAGTGCAAAGATAGGCTTGATATTCCTTGTTTGCTGTCATTTCTTAAGGAACTTCCCTCCAATTGATGCATTTTTGATCAGTGACGCCGCCTCTTCAACAGCCCCGTAAAACCGTAATTCCGATCCACTTTAAGACGAAGAGGACATCTCACATCCCCATCGTCCTTGACTTTGCCCGCGATCTATAACCATTGTCGAATCACGAAGCCGTTGATGGCCGAAAACAAGTCAGACCCATATTCACATGGGACCAGGGCAAACCACGATCGCTGAAGCATCCCTGGCGACAGCGAATGGGAGAAGCAATGGCCGGATCACTGAACATGCCACAACAGAATCCTGCGCCCTGTCCGATCGTACGCTCGTGTGAAATCGGGCCAGCAACGCAGCCTTCTTCAATGACGCTTCCGGATGCTTCCGTCCGGCTGCTGCCGAAGGAGAGATGATGGGTAGGCATCACAGCGTATGTCGTCACGCGCTTCTGTCTTTGCTTCAGCTGTCCTGCCAGGCATTGCACTTGTACTAGGTCCTTGAACAGGAATAAGTGAAAGGATGCTACACAACCGGCAACTTGGCAACGTCCTTCCAGGGTCCACATACCTCGATGGCCTCCCACAATCTGGCATTCTTTCAGGCTCCTAAGCAATACCCTTATGCTATGATAAGCCTCGTGGTCTCACGAGCGGGCACCTCTCCGTGGGCATTCTCAACAAGTTCTCCCCGTGGCTGGCATGTGTTCGGAGGGACAGGTTTGGGTTTGCTGCCCGATTCCTCCGAGGAATTACCGCCCCTGGCCTCCTTTATCCCACAGGATGACAACATTCGCTTTTGAAACCTGAAAGCTATGCATAAGACTGATGCACCAAACAAATCATTGGCAAAGACGAGAGAGCATCGGAAGACCGAGACGGAAACCGACATGAGCTGTGACCGTTGTGGACAGACCAGCCACGACAAACCTTAGTTGGGAATGATTCCTGTTGTGAATGGCCATATATGAACTCTTTTCCTGTTACAAGAGTGGACAAGATGCTCGCTACCAGAGCAGACCCTGGGCTACTTCGCTCGGGCCGAGTTCCTCCAAGATATGATAACCCGAATGCTTGCCCTTATGACAGCCAGCCCATGAAGCGGTGACTTGACGTGCATGCTTCACGTTCAAGCGAGCTAACCCCTGGAGCAAGAGCCATGCGGTTAAACCCCCCGGGGCTCCGTCTCCCCCCCTTGGAGGCTCCAGCAATGCGCTGCGAGGGTCGACAAGCGAGCGCATGCATATTGACACTCCCGCTCGGAAGTAACGTGGTTGGCGTGTGCTGTGTAACTAGGAGGAAGTGGCAGCCACCCTTTTTCAATTTGATATTGGAGGAGTTGCAAACGGGAAACGGGTCATCCACGTTCGGCATACGATTTAGAGTTTCAGCCCTGACGTCCTGTCAAAGTGTGACGAGCGCAACCCTTGCTGAGCGTGTGTGGCAGCGGTGGCAGCGACCAAATGGGGGCAGCGGGCCGATCGCGCAGGCGATCAGATCGACAGAGGAAAGAAGCCGACATGAGATGACATCTCGCCAATGTAGAAGCGTTGACGAGGCTGAGTACTTACCAAAAGCAAAATGTTGTGAAGGTATCATGCGTCATCCTGGGGCCATATACTCTCTAGTCTGCACATGTTATGTATTCCTTTGCACGATTGTGTGGGGTCCTGGTCTGCTGAAAGGCTCCCGGGTATCGCTCCATCTCCTGGGCCTTCTGAGGTACTGTACACGATCTCATTATAGCGACTGTCCCCGCGCGGCTCCCAAATAAGAAGCAAGTAGAACAGGCCTAACCGCGTAGGAAAGTCGGGCCTCGTCCCGCAGACCGCGTGCACGGGGGGCTGGGCATCCGGAATCCGGTCACGCAGAGATTAAAAGTTTCCAAAGTTCGGGTAGGATTTTGAGGCGAGCCTAACGTGAGTGGCCGAGTTTAATATCGAGAACCAAACTTTGACAACCTGGTTAGCAGCCAAAGGTGTTTAAGAATACTTTTCATGACACAGCGGACGCAAAATGTCCGGGTATCGTGCAGGAGGCACCTTTTTTAGCACTGCCAAGTTACGATGAAATTGGTCGACGTGACTTACATCATGGTGACAGGCGGGAGTAGGCCGAAGGCGTTTTGGAGAGAGAAGGGGGGGGGAGAAGGAAGAGATGCTCAGGACCTGCCATGATACTGTGTGGCTTCCGGAGATTTGAACCGGCCTAATCCTGGGCACTGCCACGTGTGGAGCACGGGAGAAAGGAAGCAGAGGAATGAGGATGTGAGTGCCGAACCAGGCACACTCCAAATTTCAAATCAGACAGATTGGCAGATACCATGATGGCTTTCAGAAATTTCTTTTGCGAAATAATTTTCAGTGCAGCTTTCGGTCATGGATGCGAATTGCAGTACTTGGTGGAAAAGCATGTACGATACAGTACAGCACAAGACTTTGATTTCCGCGGAAGTCGCTACTGCAGGACAGGGCACAAGCGATATGCATGCACCCCAGAGGCTGACAAAAACTTAAAAGATTGTCCACTTCTTTCCCTCCCCCCCCGGGCGCCAGTTGTGCTCGCCGGATCGACTTGAAAGACGTTGATCATGAGGATGGGACGGTCTTGGGATGATCTGTCGACAAGATTGACCCTGCTTTGCCACATGGGCATGTGATTGATTGGACTTGTGGTCCGCCCCCTGTTCGTAAAAGAGTGGCGTCAAAATATCAAATCCCACATTGTCCTATGCATCCTGAAGCAGCCAGAACCAAGTCTTCTTGGTCGTCGTGTGGTCTGTTGTTTACTCTGCTCTTAAGCAGTGAATCCAATTGGAGACTTCTGCATACAGTGGTACCGTACCGTAGCTGTGCGGTCGACGTCCACTACGATGTATAAGTCATGGTTTCGTAATTATCAGTGGCGACTAGCGACCCTAGCTGGTAGGATACATTGAGTACCAGTCGTGGACGCATGTCACATCGTCTTGCCGTGAAGGGAGCCATTTAAACGACGACGAGGCGACCCGTGATCCGCCATGAGCCATTGCGCAGCAGCAGAACCAAGCTGAGCATAAGCCCCACTAAAACCGTCTGCAGCGGACATGCCTCTTTGATATCTTGTCTGGCAGCTACCAGGGCTGGAGGCCTGTCTAGCAAATTGGTCGGTACACATGGCCGGCTTTAGAGTAGGTATGTTCTATACATCTGTAGCTTAGGCAGGGGAATATTCGAGGGATCTCAGACCAAGTGGGTCTGGGTCGACGGCAGACGAGTAGCTTGATCTGCATTTGATTGCGGTGGCACAGCAGATCAGGGCCAAATCCATTGCATGTTCCCTGGTGAAAGCAGAATCTTGTTTTACCTTGTCGTTCGTCTTACAAAGTACACCAAAAGCGTCTTCGCCATGCAAAGTCCCAATAGATCGTCGGCTGGTTGGACGCTGTCACACATCTGCGCTCACGCAACAGCGTCACACATTTGTTTCACCCGCTGTGCAGACCATCACGCAGGACGTCCTGACCGTTGATGAAGAGCAGTGGAAATGTCTGCTGCGAGACTGTGCTTACCTAGAGAACAACTAGTAAAAGTCCTCTGAAATTATACTGTGCACGCGCCAAGCCTTTCGGAAAGTGCGCTTACTTTGGTAAGGCGCGTCCCACAGGAACGCGCTCGAGTATCTGCAACAGGACGAAAACACAACTTGTTCGTCCGATGTAAGAAAGGTGTCTCCCAAGGGGCCCGGTGCAGATCATTGTGATCGTGGGATGAGAGTTGGCCCAAGTAGCCTAAGGGCACGTAAACGTCTGCTACGCCAGTGTCATGCGCCGCTGCAAAAAGCAAAGTCATCCAGCCTCGAGACGTTTTGAAAGCAGACTATCCATGCCCACAAGGATGGAAAGTATTCCGCGAGGGAACCTGGACAGCCTTGCCAATCATCTCCCGAGTGTCTGGGACCTTGCACGATCCTAGGCTCTCGCGATTGTTGCTCCCTTTGAGCTTAGCTCGGCAGCGAGGTCTACTGCTAGTTCGCACCTGGTTGGACCCCAACAAGACAGGAAGGGCTTGGTCTCCACAGTCATGACGGCTTCGACTTTTGTTTGATCTGTCAAGAAGGCAAGCTGGTGTTGGACCCTGAAAACTGTGATGTGCTGACATAGTCTTAATAAGTCTTGATAGGGTGTGATCGTCCTTGGCAACTTGAGACGTTCATAACCTTGTCTGCAGACCTGGTTGACGCTACCGAGGACTATGATCTGATGCTCGCTCTCTCTCAAAAGTATGGTTCAAGTCCAGCACGAGGGCCGACAAGTGCTGTGACAGCCCCTATTCTCCACTACTGCTCAGCAAAGGTAGAGAACGGAGATAATGCTCAATGCATCGATCATTTTGTAAAGCATATAAGAATTGAAAGGTACAGTAAGTATTAGGGTGTCTCGCCATGGAGATCGGGCTTGCTGGGCACAGGCATGCCGTCGAGCTAGTAGAGCAAAAAAGCCATAGTATTGTACCACACTATTCGGGATGCATGCATGCCAGAAGAGAGTCTCCTCAATAGAGGTTTCGTAGAAAAGGGGAGAAGGGTCGAGGTAACGTTTGAGATTCAAAATTAGTCAGATGGTCATAATCCTGAGACTTTTCGGTAGACTTTGGAATAAGTGGGAGCAAGGCCAGTACGTATCTGGAATTAGGAAGACTGGTGAAGATTGATAATACAGCAAAAAGTAGTATTGCAGGTACTAAGCAGATGGTGGAAGAGTTGTTCAATGTTGTTGGAGAAGTGGAGAAGTCATTCCGCTATACCAGAGGTCCCGATATGAGACTGGGTTGGCACAGATCACTTCAAGGCTTCTCCATCGGAACCTTGCGAGACAAGTGCGGGGAGCCCCGGCCAAAGGTTTAATGCAACCTCATCTCGTCCATCTGCTGCTACAGTATGTCCCAACATTTCGTACTATGCACTACTCCATGGCCCTGTCACCGTCTCCCTCCCCTGTTAACCAGCGCAGCCTGCACTCGTCCTGGTGGTTCTGGCCTCGCAAGTGCGTCCATCTCTGGAATAAACCGATTTCTCTCTTTGACCGCCGTCATTGCACGGCCGCTACCCACAGCCATTCTATGCGGCGGCCGTCTGGCGAACGAACGGGCGCCGTTGAAGCCGTCCTTAGCCTCTAAGACCGTTGCCGCCCGAGACTCCCGCTGCTGCGCTATTTGGGGATAGCAGCACGAGGGCCTAGCCGAACCGCCTGCTTGGGTCAAGGCCTGGGGAACTGTCACCGCCATGGTGTTCATCACACGCATCAGACGAGTCTCCCAGCGAGTACTGCGGAGATACTTCCTGTCCAGGCATGTCCACTGTGGGGCCCAAGGTTCTCCGCAAGTGCAACCAGTCTCCAACCACATCTTCCCCCACTCGTATGCACTTGGCACTTGATCAAGAGCTCATCAATTGCTGCGTGCTCGACTCGCTCCGCCCCGTGGGCCCCCCGCCCTCTACTAGGTACCGGCAAGACTCCGGTCTGGGGCGTTTGGGCTTTCCCACCTTCGTATGCATAATGCCAGAGCTGCAGTCGTGCCCTGCCTCTGCACGATGCGGGCTGGTGTCATGAATGAGGAAATGGCCATCTCGTGAGCATCATGCGCCGACTATGATTGCCAGAGTCGTAGCCAGACACCCAGCTAGCCACGCTGGTGAGGGGCCCTTGGCTAGGCTGTCCCAGCATGGTCGACCTTTTGAGGCATGACAACATACCTGGGTAGTCGGTCCCTGCCAGGCCTGCTTAATACGGTCCAGGTCTCCGTGCTCTTTACTTTTCCTACTTGGTCGTTGACAAGACGATCCTGGTTAGCCTACTGGTCTCCTTCAGGGCGGCGAACCGTCTGTTGATTTCCTCCGCGCCAGTCATACTTGACTCCCCATCCCACCACACCCCTCGGCAAGGTTATTTTTTCTTCTTTTTGCCTCCCCTGCTCTCACAAAGCCTCTCTTATTATTATTAACCTACTAGATACATACCTTTCCTCTTTGGCTTCGGACGTGATGTCAATCTGCTGCCACAGCGCCTGAAGTCTGGACACTCGTCTCCTGTCGTACGGCGCACTTTATATTTCCCAGACCATATATCTCGTCGCGTCGACATTGGGCCACGCCGAATGGGCCACTCATGCAAACTCTGTTTCGGGCCCTGGACTGCTACTCTCGCCGAGACTCTTCTTGTTTGCAGAAACAGAACGGCATAAAAGTGAACTGGTGATGTTACTGGGGTCTTTATAAGGAAAGCTCAATCAGCTGCATGCCATCTATCAATCTGGGAACCGCCCACGAGAGCTCCAGGTCTACCTACATGCCAGATTGTCACCGAGTTGCTGTCACCTCTGAATGCACTACGCCTTTTTGACGTTATACACCCTCGATCGAACGTTACGCCGGGCATAACGAACTCATCACGACGGCTTCAAGCTCACTGAACTGTGGCAAAAGTGGCTCTGACGGAGCGGACTTCCTCTGAACTTCAAAGACTGTGACGGATCGGGTATCGAATCTTCGAAAGTTTGGCTCGACAAATTGCTGTTTGCAATACGTGACCAACTTGTCCATTCTGAGGTCAGTTTCAGTCTCGCTTCCTTATGGCGACCCGCACTTTCTATCCGTAATTTCTCCTGCATCACTGCGAATCCTTGTGCTCCAGGGTAGTACCCTATGCCTTCCCAGACTTGCACGATCCGTCCTCTACATGCCGACAAGCCACAACCAGAGCTGAAGGCTACTATTCATCTTCAAAGACTTGAATGTGACTAGCGGTCGTGGCCCAGTGGCGGCCTTTTGAAGATCCCTTCCAGGCCCAGGCACACCTAGTCTGAGACGACAATGCTTTATAGGCACATACCCAAGCAATGACTGGTGATGCTGTTTATTGACCCCCTATCATTCTTAGGTCATTGGCCACAGCTTCCCTCCTTCACTTATAGGAGCTGCTTTCTCCGGAAAATCCGATAGTGCTTCCTTCAAGGCTTGTCACGCTCTCCGGCGTCCACGACATTGCTCACAACTTCCTACAAAAGACCTTCCCGTCCTAAGGCAACCTTCATGACTCGAAGCTTCGCCATAGACACTGACAGATTGAGCATCGTATTCGTACCATAAGACGTCTTACAGCCCAACGTGGTCTTGCTGGTGTCAAAATGCTCTCCAACCCTCTACATCGCTTCTCACCATACCAGTCTCTTCCCTCCTCGACTTTACTCTCCAATGGTCATGTCCCACAGAACAGCTTGCAGCATGGTGGGCTAGACGGCATGCACCAAAGCCCACACTCCCACTATGCTCTTCAGCATTTTCAACAGCACGTTGGTGGTCACAGCCCACACATCCCTCGCACCGGTCCCCAGACCAAGCAACGACAACATCCATATGGACCTAGCGGAAGGTCCGCGAGTACCAGTGGTCCTGTCAGACGCAGAATATCTCGAGCCTGCGATCAGTGCAACCAACTTCGAACAAAGTGTGATGGACAACACCCTTGTGCGCATTGTATTGGTAAGTTCAACAACAGAAGCGACACTGGAAATCTTGGGTTTGGAGACTAACCGCTTCAGAATTCGGACTTGGTTGTGAATATCAGAGAGAGAGGAAGAAGAGGGGCAAAGCATCACGGAAGGACCTTGCACAGCAAGCTGCTGCCGCATCACAGGGTGATCGAAAGTCTCCAGTCTCAGGTACGGAAACCAACAAAACGGGCGAAAAGCCAGACTCGAAAGCGGAGTCTTCGATCACCGTCATCGACAGGACTGCAAGTGAGGGCGGTGGCGAGGATAGCATGCGACAAGATGAAAGATCAGCAAGCTTGGACAGCGCAGAGGAGCTCGGAGCGCACCCAGCTCAAATGCATGAGCATTCTGCAATGATGGAACAAGAAAGTATTGACGGCCAGGGAGCTTTCGATCCCAATAACTACGGGAGCGTTCACAACTCATACAGCCGCCAGGCCATAGATGCCCATATGATGCATACAGGAGCACATCCTAGCTATGGTGCGAATCAAGGGGGCATCTCGACTTATCCGGACCTTTCCTACGGAATGCAGCCACAGTCGGCGACAGGCTATGCCCCGAACTCGAACGATTTTCGAATGACGACCAGTCCCTTGAGTGCTTACCCATGGCGGGTGATGAATCGTCACCCGGATGGATGAACATCCCATCGCCCTCTCGGCAATATCAAAGACATATTTCAGCGCCCAATTTTCACAATTCACAACTACGATACCCCGTGTTGGAACCAATAGTTCCGCATTTGGGCAATATTATACCGCTTCCCTTGGCGTGCGACTTAATCGACGTCTACTTCTCCAGCTCTTCGTCGGCTCAGATGCACCCAATGTCGCCATACGTCCTTGGCTGCGTTTTCAGGAAACGTTCATTTATGCATCCATCGAAACCTAGGAGGTGTCAGCCAGCCTTGCTTGCCAGCATGCTTTGGGTTGCGGCACAAACGAGCGATGCACCTCTCCTTTCCAGTGTCCCCTCTGCACGAGGGAAAATTTGCCAAAAACTGCTGGAATTGACAGTCAGTCTGTTAAAGCCACTGATACACACCCCAGCGGACGATGCATCAACCGTATCAAGTCCGCCAGCCATTGACGGCGCCGCCCTTGGTGGACTGGGTGTGGCACTTCCTGGCACGATCAGCATGGAAGCACTGACCAGTGAGACGGGCCCTTTCGGTGCAGCAGGGACAGTCGATGATGTTGCGACATACATACACCTGGCAACGGTGGTCTCGGCCAGCGAGTACAAGGGAGCCAGCCTGCGGTGGTGGAATGCTGCGTGGTCTTTGGCTCGCGAGCTAAGGCTCGGCAGAGAGCTCCCGCAATCTTTGAGCGCACCTGACCCAGAAAGCGAGAATCCTGATGGTCAAAATGACATACCAGGGTTGGTTACAGAAGAGGAGCGCGAAGAGAGACGACGTATCTGGTGGCTTGTCTACAGCGTTGATCGTCATTTGGCACTTTGCTACAATCGCCCACTGTTCCTTCTTGACATTGAGTGCGACGGTTTGTTGCAGCCTCTCGATGATACTGCATACCAGAATGGGGAGTTCAACCCTCAGTCTGAGATGACTGATCCTAATGTGATGGCTTCCGACCCATCAAGAGCTCAAAATCAAGTCCGGGCAAGGGGCCCAACTTTTGAATGCAGCGGTCACAGCATCTATGGCTACTTCCTCCCCTTGATGGCTATTCTGGGTGAGATTGTCGACCTCAACCACGCTCGTAACCATCCTAGGTTAGGCGCCGGGTTCAGGCCGGCCCACGAATTCGATGAACAGGCGATGGAGATCACACGCCACTTGGAGCTCTATGAACAGAGCCTGAAGCGATTTGCCGCGCAGCACCTAAGCCCAAGCCACCACAACAACTCGGATGAAAAGGACAATAATGACGGACTTGGTATCAATGATGTTGGCACGCCGTCGGCTCAATCTGTTCACAGTGTACTCACCAGCGTCTCACGATTAAGCGAATCGGAAATCCAGACTCGCATTGTGATGGCTTACGGAACCCATGTCATGCATGTGCTACACATTCTCCTCACAGGAAAATGGGACCCGATTAATTTGCTGGATGATGCCGATCTGTGGATCAGTTCCCAAGGGTTCATCACAGCCACTGGCCATGCTGTTTCTGCCGCAGAGGCCATCGGTCACATTCTTGAATATGACCCGGGACTGGAGTTCATGCCATACTTCTTTGGAATTTACCTCCTTCAAGGGTCTTTCTTGTTACTGTTGATTGCAGATAAGCTTCAAAGTGAGGCATCTCCGAGCGTTGTGAAGGCCTGTGAGACGATTATTAGAGCCCATGAGGCTTGTGTGGTGACGCTCAATACAGAATATCAGGTAAGCAAGTCACAGGCCCCTAGTGACCTTCCCACGAAGTTGTTACTAAGACATTATTACCAGCGAAACTTCAGCAAAGTCATGCGCAGCGCTCTCGCTCAGGTACGCGGTCGCGTGCCGGAGGATCTCGGTGAGCAGCACCAGCGCCGCCGGGAGCTGCTTGGCTTGTACCGCTGGACCGGTGACGGGACCGGTCTGGCTCTTTGACTGATGCACCACTATTCATTCAACTCATCCAGCACCGTACTTAAGCAATGCACTTCGGTATTTTCAGTATTGCATGTGGAACAACCGAGGACAGTAACGCATTTTCACCACCGGGCAGTGATGGTAGATGGAAAACTGGCCTAAGCCCTGGTCCGGTTAGGAAATTTTGGAAAAAAGAAAAATCCAGCGTTTTCATTATCTGGTCTGATCAAAAGTGTCAACGGAATTGATGTGAAATCCATCTCATGTCCCTTGGGGCCGACCTCAGAAATTGGGAACATTGAGCTGTTTAGGAGTTGAAGAAATTATCGGAATAATACCCTCTGGCGTGATGGGTGTTCTTGATCTCTGAGCTCTGTCTATAACGGAAAATAGAAAGACAAATTGCTATAATTCTGAACAACACCTAAAGTGACTCGCGCCGATATCTGTGTAGAATCCAAAACGCATAGTATAATGACGAAGCTTAACAAGTTTCCCGAATCGAGCTAATAAGAGTACAGGTCCTGACCGTATCCGGAGCATAGGTATACGTTATACAATGTGGGATTGTTTAGAATGAGGAGTGAGCCCCAAAGGGTTATCAAATGCGCATTCGTCTAGTCAGTGTGAACCATCGTCCCAAGAGCTGCCCAGCATCCATCGGATCTGGGCATTCGGGAACCATGACTGATTCGCTACCTGATCTACCCAACTAAGCCCCGCGGCTGGAAAAGCCAAGCATCTAGACCTTGGCAGATTACCTACTTCCCCGTCTTATTATCTGCGTTCGAGGGAAATGAATCCTTCTATCTCGACCTCATACATAGCCTATGGTCCTTTTTGCTGCCGAGATTAGAGTTTTGCCTTGCCCACCTGGTCTTCACACCAATGCACACATTTTGGAGTCCTTCTGTCGTCTTTTGAGAGGCTGTTAGTTGATCATATCAAGTCAACAAGTCGCAAGTCGGTTTGTTTCGCGATGTCTTCCTCCGGCGTAGACTTCAATCCGTCTTCAGGCAGCCAGACGCCTCCCAAAAGAGTGGGAGACCCTGAGAAGTCAGGAGAGCAGGCATCTCTGCACCACAGCGTCCAAATTACAAACACTGTCAAATCTGGTGATCATACAGAGAGAAGGCTCAAGTCGAGACATGTTCAGCTCATAGGTATTGGCGGTACTATCGGTACGGCGCTCTATGTTCAGTGAGTGCATGCTTTATTTGCCCGTCTATGTACAGAACTAGGCTTCTGGGAAGTGAAGCACTCAGATCTGATCTTTGTTGGGAGGATTCCTATCTTGAGATGCCTTGCTGACTTACAAAACATATAGGATTGGACGAGGCCTCTTGAATGGTGGGCCCGCATCGCTATTCTTGGCTTTCTCGCTTTGGTGAGCGTGCTGAAAGTACTCGACATCATGATCCAGGCTGACATCGAAGAAGGTGCACATTCATCTTGTGCGTGACCATGTGTATGGCTGAAATGGTTTGTGCCCCACCCCCTTCACTAGAAGAGTATTCCTGTGAATTTTATGGCGCGAGCGTGGTCTCGCGATCTTCAAAACTAACTCAATGCGAAAGGTGACATACCTTCCGATATCAAGTCCATTTGTACGCTTTGCCGGACGATATGTCGACGAAGCCTTTGGCTTTGCGGCGGGTTGGAACTTCTTTGTCTTCGAAGCAGCACTGGTTCCTTTCGAGGTCACTGCTTGCAATGTGATCATCCATTACTGGAGTAAGCCTTCCCCGTTGAATCCGGCCCATTATAAAAACGATAGTCCATCATGCTTAAATTTGTACTATCTCAGGCGATGCCGTTCCCGCGGGAGGCATCATAGCGATTGTCATCGTTCTTTATGCTTTGATCAACCTGCTTGCTGTGGAATGGTATGGGGAGTCCGAGTTCTGGGCAGCTTTGGGCAAGGTCATCCTTATCATCGCTCTCATAATCTTCACCTTCGTTGCGATGTTGGGTGGTAACCCGCTGGGCGAGAGGTTCGGCTTCACATATTGGCAAAATCCAGGCGCATTTGCCGAGTTGTATCGCGAAGGGAGTCTAGGAAGGTTCCTGGGATTTCTGCAATGTCTGATACTCGCTTCTTTCACCATTGCTGGGTAAGGCCCATTACTCTCTTCCGCACTGCAATGTGCTGATGACTGACTGTGTTCAGGCCTGATTACGTGTCTATGGCCGCTGGAGAAACGATCAACCCCCGTGCCGTGATGCCACGCGCGTACAATGCGGTATTCTACCGGCTCACAGCATTCTTCGTCTTGGGGTCCCTCGCCGTGGGTATCTTGGTGCCATACAATGACGAAGAGATGGCGGCAGCATTCGAGTCTGGCGCGCCAGGTGCCGCAGCAAGCCCCTACGTGGTTGCCATGAACCGACTGCAGATCCGCGTACTTCCGGATATTGTCAACGCCATGGTCCTCACAGCAGCCTTTTCCGCAGGGAATAGCTATGTGTACTGCGCGTCCCGATCCCTCATGGGCCTTGCTCTCGAGGGTAAAGCTCCCAAGATTTTTGCCAAGTGCACGAGGCATGGCGTCCCTTTTAACGCGGTCCTACTCGTGCTTTTGATCTCACTGCTGTCATTCCTGCAAGTGTCCAACAACTCTGCGGTGGTCCTCAGCTGGTTTGTCAGTCTTGTGACAGCGAGCCAGCTCATCAACTTCAGTGCTATGTGCTTTACTTATATCAGGTTTTTCGAAGCATTGAAGGCGCAGGGCATTTCGAGAGACAGCTTGCCGTACAAGGGCCCGCTACCACAGCCTTTCGCAGCTTGGTACGGGCTCGTGGGCACTTTCATCATGACTTTCGTGGGCGGCTACACTGTGTTCTTGCCAGGCAAATGGGATATCCCGACGTTTCTGTTCTCGTGAGTAGAGCTACCTACCCCTAGTCCGCTTTATAGAGTTTTGTTAAGTTTTGTTGCTATAGGTACACCATGGTTGGCATCGTTCCACTTCTCTACCTTGGATACAAGTTATTGAATCGCTCAAAATACTATAAGCCAGAGGAGGTGGATCTGCTTAAGAATTTAGATGAGATCGAGGAGTACGAGGCGACTTATCAGCCTCAACCTGCTAAGTACGCTTCCCGTGACCTCACCACGTTGAACAATATGCTAACTAGTCCGATAGAAACGGCTTTGAGAAGGGTTTGGATTTTCTCTTTGGATAGTTGATAGGGCATGTAAACATAAAGTGGAAGAGCCTATCAAGCAACGTGGGTTGAATTCTCGCAAGGACTAGTCGAATGTACTGAGCGGGATTGAGCACGAGACCGCAAAATTGGGCATATCAACCACCTCCGTCATCCTCAAGCTGGCCGCAACACTTGCCAGCATATAACCCTCTACCCTCGTCAGCCCTTTGGCCCCCTCAAGCCAATCAATGAGTCCCCTAAGCGCCATCCTCGCCGCCTCCCTTGGGTCTGAGTGGATACCCAGTGCAGCATATGTGCCTTTCAAATCATCCTCGGCGATCTCACCAGTCCGCGGCGGTGTGGTGTAATGAGGACACTTCAGCTCCATCCAGCCATCCGTGCCCTTCTTGATCACGTGGAGTTTCAGACTCGCCTTCATGGGAGTCTCAATCGCCGTGCCGCATACCTACAAATGGAGGGTGGGGTCAGCATCTGATTGTCTGAAAAGGTCATGGGAAGGAGTTCAGAAATGAATCTAAATTCACCATACCTCGCCGTCACCTTGCGCGGCGTGTCCGTCACCACAGCTGAACAGCGCACCTGCCACCTGAATGGGGAAGTAGACAGTAGACCCCACGCCTAGATATTTGGTGTCCACGTTGCCACCACTCAAGGCGTATGGCGGAATGGTGCTGAACTCGCCCTTCTCGGCAGGGGCAATTCCGATGACCCCTAGGAACGGCCGAACAGGGACTGAAATGCCCGGCTTGAACACCGCCCTGCGTGGACCGTTTGCACCGGTGATTCCGGGCCGGAGTGACTGCTCGCTGAGGTTCCAAATTTTGACGTGTTGCTCGGGATATTCGTCGGCTAGCAG
This sequence comes from Gnomoniopsis smithogilvyi, assembly GCA_027946515.1. NCBI lineage: Eukaryota > Fungi > Ascomycota > Sordariomycetes > Diaporthales > Gnomoniaceae > Gnomoniopsis > Gnomoniopsis smithogilvyi. Next base: position 4,574,143 of record JAPEVB010000004.1, on the reverse strand, counting down.
CCCAAAGCCATCGAAAATAGCAGTCCAGCCGTAGTCTGCTGGAGTGAGAGAGTTGATCTCAACCTTGAGGACGTCGCCCGGCTCTGCTCCCTCGATGTAGACAGGGCCGAAAGCTGGATCGGCTTGTGCGAATTCGAACGTCTTCAGGGCGGTGGATTCGTTATCTGGCCGGACCTGATTGTTACCACCGTCCTTGAGATCAAATGTTATGCCTGCGCCGGAAGGGACGGTCAGTGCTGGTGATAGTGCGTTGTTCCATTTGAAATGTCCCTTGGCAGGGGAGATGTGGAAAGAGTGAGCCATATTCACTGAAATGGTAGAAGTATATGATGTTATCTTGAAAGCATGTTGAATATGATTAGTGAAGTACAACTTGCCGCCTTTGTATTATCCCCGCAGTGGTTTCTTCATTCGGGACTTTAGCCGTCCCTCGCCATCTTCATTGCTGACAGGATAATATTTCCCGTAACGCTCCGAAACCTCCTTGCCATCTGGTGATCGTGACTTCTTTTCTCTCTCAAGCTATCCACAGAAGTGAGAATGCGTGGTCCAGGGCAAAGATGCCGATATTTCTGAGTCAATTTGTTGGGCGTGGCCGAGTCCGCGGAAACCGGCTCTAAACAGGTACCTAGACCAGCCATGGAACTGCAAGGTCTCGTTAGAGGCTTGGGCGAACTTACAGGGCATCCACTAGCGGAGATTCAGTTGCGGCCCACTATCAACAAGTACCCAGCCCTGCCAGCATGCCTAGTCAAAAAAATACTCTAGGTACTTGCCCTTCAATATCACTTTCGGTCCTAGGCTTTCTCGAGCCATGACAAAACAAATAAAATGAACTCAACTTCCCACAGGAACAACGCGTGGAAACCCGAGACAGCTGTCTCAGATCAAAAGCCTCTCGTCTTCACTCCCATCGAGCCCTTCGAGACCGATTTTGATTGACGATTGAAAAATTCTGTTCTTTTGGCGACATTAACACCAATTACTAAAAACATCGTCGTCGAAATATGGCGTTCACGATGCACTCCCATTCCGGGCAATTTTGCCCGGGTCACGCCAAAGACGAGCTCGAGGATATTGTCAAGTATGCTATCAGCATAGGCTACAAAACAATGGGTCTGACAGAGCACATGCCGCGCACCGGCTTGGAGGATCTCTACCCAGAGGAACTTGATGATCCTGAGCACTCTCTCAAAATTCTTATGCCCCGCCACGAAGCTTACTTGCTCGAAGCTCAGCAACTACAGGCCAAATATGCTGATCAAATCCACATCCTCATCGGCTTCGAAGGCGAGTTCATTCGACCCGATGTGTACGGCCCTCTCATCAGCGAGTTGGCCAGTCACCCCGCCATTGACTACTTCATCGGCTCGCTGCACCACACCTGCGGCGTTCCCATCGACTTCGACAGAAGCTTCTACGGGAAAGCAAGAGATGCGGCTGGAGGGAGCGAGGAATTGATGTACGCGAAGTACTATGATGAGCAGTACGCGATGTTGACGACCTTAAGGCCGCGAGTTGTTGGCCATTTTGATCTGGTGCGCCTCCTGAGCGAGGACCCTGAGCGGAACCTGAAGGCAGCATGGACAGAGAAAGTCTCAGATGGTTCTGGCAAGACGGTCTGGGAAAAAGTGGTTCGCAATCTCAACGTCATTCAACAGCACGGCGGCTGGCTCGAGTGCAACAGCAGTGCTCTGCGGAAAGGCCTTGCCGAACCATATCCTGCACGGCCCATTGCAGAGGAGTGGCTGAAGATGGGCGGTAAGTTCACCATGTCCGATGACAGTCACGGTATTGCGCAGGTGGCGACCAACTATGGCAAGGCCTTGGATTACTTGGAGGGCCTTGGTGTGAAGGAGGTGTGGACGTTCCAGAAGGGGTGTTCACCGAACGGACAGAAGAGTGAGCTAAAGGAGGTGAGCATAACGTTGGAGCAGTTCCGTGAGAGCTTAGTGAAGTAGCCAGGTTATTATGAGCGTCTGATTGGGAAAGTGGGTGAGGTCGGCCGTCTTATAACATGGAGCCAGAAGCAAGAACAGACAAGACTATTAGAGATGGCTAGATTGTGGAATAGAAAATAGACCTGATATATGAAGAACGTCGACATGAACCTGGGTACTAATATACTTCAACACCAACACTAGCCTTTCGAAGTCGTGTACTGAATTGGTGCGCAATAAGTACTGCATTGGCCTTCATGATGTTGAGGCGCTGCAAATGTCTACCCAACATCAATGTAACCAGTCCACCGTCGGTCTGATCGGGCTGTCTGACATTAAGTGCGCAATAGTCGCATACCCCAGTATTCGACGAGCAGCATCGGAGACTTAGTTGGTGGGTCTTCGAATGCTCCAGCACCTCAACGTGCCGTAGTGCAATTTACCTGGGGACGTCTTTTAATCCTCGGGCGTGATACACATCCAGACGCGCGCATGAGGTCGACGCAATCCTGGTGGAAATCCAGTCCAGTGGGTCGGTAAAAGTACAAGGACATTTCGAACTCAATGGTCGAAGTACTTGAATACAAACAGGTTCTTTATCATGATGGGTTATCGTTTGATAGAACTTGAGTCATCAGGAGCATGTACCCCACACAACTTAAGTTCCCCGGAGAGACTAGACCTGAATGGGACATGTGTCAACGGAAAGGCGCGCTGCCCTCATACCTAGTCCTAGACGTCTACTCTCCAAAGGAATACACGCTCAGGCGTCTTACCTGAGTATACATGATGACTCCCCAGACCGGATTTAACGACAACGACGTCGGAGTACTTCACCGCTAGGCAGCTCCGTAATTGGACGAGCTCGAGACATTCTTCCGATCTTACTTTCGACATCGGGCTCAGGCCAAGTTCGGAAAATCGTATTCTCATCTTCAAGTTGCTGACAGAATCTTGTCAAGAATACTTGACCAACAGGGAATTTGCAGAGCCTGATCTGGATGAACCGAGTTCTTGTTTGTATATATCAAGTCTCGAGTCGTCTCATCTAATCTCGGCACGTACCTCCTAACGCCCTGAACACCAGGGCCTGCGCTTGGTTCGCGACAGACAATATATACCTTCGACCCACACGAGATTTCTCGTGAGATCCGCTAGGGCGTGTCTGTACAGAAGGGCGTCACAATCGCTTGATTGTGCGACAGGTGTTATTTGCTTCTCAGCAGTGGGGTGTGCCCCTCTGCAGAGCACCCTCCAACCTGTACGGATTTGTCACCGTGTGCAAATCCAATACGACGCCCTTTCTGTGTGAAGTGACGCCCTGTCACTCTTTTGCAGGCCAAGCACTCCGCAGTAATGGCCGAGTTCTTTGACTGGGATCGTGCTGAGCAAGCCCCCTCTGGACTAGGAGGTATGCCGGCAGGCCCGGGGACTGATTTCGACTTTGAGCCACTGCAGGGTAATCAAGACTTTGACCTGGCTTTGGCCAATGTTGACGGTGATGATTTCTCTTTCTGGGCCCTGGAACACTTCGAAACCAGCAATCTGGTCCCACGGCCGGTCTATAGCAACGATGCTCAGAAGCTCTGCGACGCATGCGAGGCTGGCGGTTTCAATTGCAAGAGGAAAGATGGAAGTGAAAGCGAGGCTTGTACGACTTGCGTGGCTCTGAATATCAACTGCAGTTTCTCGAGCAACCCGAGTCCGCCCGATGGGGTCCCTGATCTATCAACTCCACCCGAGCAACCTGTTATAAGCGAGCACACAACCCTTCAAGGTGTTCAGCTGAATGACATCCGAAGCAGCTCATCGCCAGATTTCATCAATCTCGTGACCGGGAACGACTCCGAGAATGATAATAACAACTCTACTCCCCCGGCCGTTCCCAAGATTGGCGCCAGGTTCTCCAGAGAATCCGTGCGGATCTTGAAAGCCTGGTTGTCCACACACTCCCATCGTCCATATCCGAATGACGAGGAACGCGAAAATCTTCAGAGACAGACTGGTCTTAACAAGACGCAAATTGCCAACTGGCTGGCTAATGCCCGGCGACGCTCCAAGCAGAAGACTCACCATCCTACTCGCTCGAAGTCGCCCAGTGTACGGGCCTGGGCTGGCGCCGTCGAGATTCCACAAAGTCGTGGCGGCTCCTCTAGGGAGTCTGAGTATCTGAGCCCTCTACAACGCTGGCAGAACTCCCCACCCGGTAGATTGCTCCCGCACACATTCTTTCCCCGTGTTTGACAAACGGTGCTAACTACCAAATAGAGAATGAGCCAGCCTGTGTTACAGCTATAGCCTCCGCTGTTATGCGCGCTGGTCCCTCGAGTGCTTATGACTCGGGTCTCAACAGCCCTTTCAACAACACCGACGATGATGCTGTCCGATCTGGAAGAGGCTCATCAGCGAGCAGTTTCGGGACTTCGCCGTCATCAGCATCATTCGCTTCTGCGTACTCGCAAGGCTCGAGAAGCTCTATAGGGTCTCTTCAGCAGAGAGGACGCCGAAGACGTAGGAGGCGAGTTGTCCCAAAGGAGTTCAACGAGAAAAGAGACCTGAACACCCCTCTCAAGACTTTTCAGTGCACATTCTGTACGGTACGTACTAGGCAAATTGATGTAGTAGCTGTTAACAAACTCACGGCCGTCCCCGCTTCTCAGCTGGAGTCTGTCTTGGAGCTCGCAACTTGTTCTGACATGAAGAATCGCAGGAAACTTTCCGCACCAAGCATGATTGGCAGAGACATGAGAAGTCTCTACACTTGTCGTTGGAACAATGGATATGTTGCCCAAAGGGTCCTAGAGCGCTTAATCCCGACAACAATCAAGTATGCTGCGTTTTCGACGGCGTGGCAGACCCCGACAACGCACATATCGAAAGTCACAACTACACGTCATGTCAGGAACGGTCACTCGAGGAGCGTACTTTCTACCGTAAAGACCATCTGCGTCAGCATCTGAAGCTCGTACATGGCGCCAAATTCAATGCTTGGGCAATGAACTCTTGGAAGGCCCCAACTCCAGATATCCGTAGCCGTTGTGGGTTCTGTGGTGTAGTCCTCAACAGCTGGCCCGCCAGGGTCGACCACTTAGCAGAGCACTTCAAGACTGGGTCTAATATGGTGAACTGGAAGGGAGACTGGGGCTTTGAACCATCAGTATTGTCAATGGTCGAGAATGCTATACCCCCTTGTCAGTATCCCATTCTTGTGCGCCGGGGCTTACTGGTGCACTGCGAACTTTGGCGCTACAGGAAAACTAACGTATCAAATGATAGACTTGATACACGATGATAGAGCCACGCCTCTCCCTTTCAAGGCGAGCCAGGGAACATCAAAATCACCACGCAATGCTTATGAACTGATCAAGCTTGAATTGGCGGACTGGCTTGAGGACCACACAGACGTGGCAGGAACATCAGGAACAACACCTTCCGACGAGGAGATACTTCTAGAGACGTGCCGAATTATTCATGCTGCAGAAGCTCGATCCCAAGACAATTCAAGAACGCCGGCTAGTTGGTTTCGAGATGTCCTGATGTCTTCAGAAGACACGGCTCTTCAAGCTCGATTGGGCCCTTTACGTAGCCAAGCCGAGGGCTGTCTGCTTCAGCTCAGGGTCCATGGCAAAGACAATGTCTTCGAGGACTGCCCCTTGGAAAGACAGCTCCTCGAATTTGTCAAGGCGAGATCACTTCTTGGGCTGACGGCGACTAATGACGAGTTGCAAGTCGAAGCCTGCAACATCGTGGGAAGAATGGAAGAGTCTTCCATCTTACCTCTAGAGAAACTCGCAAATCTCTACCTCCGTCTAATCTACAAGGACACAGGATGGCTTTCAGCCTTTCGCCAAAGAGCGGGCTTGCTTCCCATGGACGAATCTGTCGGGTCAACAGTGAAGGTTCCTGTCACGGCATCTATTCAAGATTACACACATCTCGAGACAGAATTAGCCGACTTTGCAAATCACTACTGGGCAACCATGGGTACATACCCTTCGGATGAAGAGCTTCGTACCCACGCTCGCTGTGTTGTCTACAAATGCCAGGATGGCTGGCAGCAGACAGCGGCAAATAACGCGGGCTGGCTTGAATCCTTCAAGCAGCGACACTTTCCGAGCCAAATTCGGGACCACAAACTACCCTCCAACAATAATGAGCTGCTGGGTAGTGCCGTGGGTCCATCCGGCGCTGGCGTGGACTCTCTCGCCAAGCAGCAGGAAAGTGCGAATACGGCCTTGAATGACACAGCGTTCGCGCAACTCGAAGCTACCAGCACCACGAGTACGTTACAGGCAGGATTTTTCAAGCAAAACAACTTCTTCCTCAATCCAGCCTCCTACCGCCGGCTTGCGTGGGAACTTGGTAGATTTGTGACGGCTGCGATGTCCCCAAACAATCCGAATCAGCACGTTCCTACGGATGAAGAGCTCAAGCACCAAGCGAGATGGATCCTATACGATGAGTGAGTAGATTTGTCCACTTTGTAAATGCTCTCCATGCTGACGAAGCGACACAGTGACGACCCCCTCAACCATACTGCTGCAGATAACGCAGAGTGGCTCCTAAGATTCAAGCGCTCGGTCGGCATTCTTCCCGCTACAGACGGAGAAGGACTTCCAGAATACATGTGGAAAGGCAGCGGCCAAAGAGCCATGCCATGGCAAGGGACTACGCCCTCTCAAGGCGCGTCACCAGATGCCATGATCCCTTCGATGTCAACGCAGCCAATGCAGATCGATAGCAGGCCGTTGCCCAATCTTGACTTTGGCTCTATCGAAGCCACTAATGTCCAACACAGAGATACAGGCTCAATATTCGCAAGCCCGGAGTTTGAGGACAAGCTCGTGCAGTTCGCTGTATCGGAGGTTGCCAGCTCGGGGCGGATACCACCAGACGAGGCCATACAGGCGCGAGCAAAAGAGCTCTTGGGCTTTGAGGTATGGCAAACGGCGCCTACGCCTGCTGAAGACCCCGTGCTCTTGGCCAAATTCAAAAAGCTTGTGGTGGAGAGGGTCACCGCGGTGTTGGCCGATCAGGTGGAACAAGGCAGTGGATCGATCCGGAGTTCTCATGCGACTTCATTTTCTGTCATAGATCACACGCCGGATAGAGGACAGGATGCCATAGATCCGAGTCTATTGCCAGCTTTGGACGCAAGTCAGGAGGTGACCACAAGCGCGACATTGCCTACTGTGCACGTGGCTATCTCAGAGAAGAGGTTGGAAGAAATCATTGACGAGGCGTTGCAAAGATGACTAGTTTATCTCGCCAGTACGTCAGCACGTTGGAGAATAAGACTACATGAACCTCGATCCGGAACCTGACAGTACCTACTTCAAGGCGACGAGTCTTAGACCCCAGGCAAGTTCGCCGAGTCTTCGCAAGGGTGAGACTTGCTGTAGTCAGCTCCGGTCATGCGCAGGAGCACATCTAGATAAAGGATGTTCGTCGGAAGTTTCGTTTGACTACGTCTTTCTCTGTCTAATAGCCGGACTGAGTCGATGTCCAGCCAGGCCTTGCGAATCCAAGGAAATGGAAGAGAGGCCTAATTTCAATATGAGTCCCTTCTTGACTTGTTATGATGTTCGCTGATATCCTCTGGGTGCCGATTTATATTGTGTGCTGTTGCTCTCCGACACGGCCGAAAACACCGGCTCCGACAAAGCTACCCTGGCTCACTGATACTCAAACGACTCTAGCAACTATAGAAGCTGACCAATATGACAACATCAACCAAGGACCGGAGACTTCACCGGTCTGGGAAGCTTGACAGCGCCTTAACCGTGGTTCTGGCACCGTTGTGCAGTGTATTCTCATCTGTAGGCAGGCAATGTTCCTCGGCCCTTTTCCGCCCGGTGCACACAATGGTCTCTTCCAGGGCACTAGCAAGGGCGAGGCTACCAGGCCCCTTGTGCCGGGTGGAAGGAAATCTTGGAGTTGCATTTATCCGGCTGGGCCCTCCTTGTTTGGTACCGGGCATTCAGGCGGCTGCTAGATGCTGGCGAACATCGACCGCCAACTATTCCTAGCAGATGACACTCGTCCACGGCGTCAATCCGGTCTTAAAAAGTACAAACCCAGCTTCGCAAACTCGGTTGTTTTGGGGCAAGTTTGATATTGGTCCACCCGTAGGTGCGGGCGGATACTCCATAAAGTATGCGAAATTTTGGTCAGACACCACTGGCACAAAACCTTACTGTGTGGGAACGTGACTTCTAGAAGGTTATTTTCAAGCTTGATTTGACAGCCGTTTGCGGGGCAAATGGAATCTCTGTGGGTAAGTGACCAGGAAGCCTCCCAGGGGACGGCATTTGCAAAGTAATTGTAAGCGAGGCTGCCTGGCGACTATTTGGTACCGCGCTTCCCGGCCGAATGCTGCTTACCATGTTCATTATACCTACCTGCATTCAGAGACGGAAATTCTTACTATTCCGAGGTCATACCATTACACCGTGGTGGACTTGTCGCCACCGCGCAGTCTCAGGAGATTCGGCCGACTCTACAAGGCCGGCCAACAAGACTCAACCATGATCAAGGCCAAGAAGTATTTTTGGTTTCCTGGCAAAGGCCTTGGACCCAAAATTTCAGCCCGGCTGGTTCGCAAGTGACACACAGGTCTAGAGCCGTTGTCAAGGGGTGGAGACTGCGAGGATGGGCCCAGGTCTAGAAGCACACTAATCAGTCGGAAGTCGACCTTCCCAAAATGATAAATATGGACTCTACCGAAGATATTTGCCGTTTCTAGCTTGTGGGTCGACCTGTTACATTCTCGAAAGGCATTCATCTGTTTCGTATCAACCGTTTGAGTGCCTGAAGCGCAGTTGTGCGTTGTTCTACCCGTATTGCAGCGACGACCTAGGAAGTATAATTATTCGAAATATAGTAGGAAGGACGAATAGGGGTGAGAAGATGCCGCACAACAAGCCCGCCAAGGGACCAAAGAACACTGTGTGAATAAATTGAGGGTCCAAAGGCCGCAGTGTGTCTGCGTCGCCCCAATCACGTCGGACAATCGACGAGGCCGCTTAGTGGTCATGATACAGACGACAATGGTCTCTAGCCTGAATCTGAGGTGTAGATACGACCCCGGACAGCTTTTGAATTTTTGAGCTGATTCAGACCACGTCCCTAGACGAGAGCCACTGATGAAGTCGCGTGTGGTTGTATTTGATCATACATAGTATGTATATAGTGCGCGAATGATAGCGTCTATTGATTCAGCAGCCAGAGATTTTCAACACGGAGAAGAAGACGTCAACTCTCTACAGTGGTACACCTGATTCAGGCAAACTTAGTTCCATGTGGCCAACAACAACTTGTCGCCTTCAGGAAGGAGACAAACGCTTCTAAGGGTTGCCCGCCCGCGTCTGCATCCCACATTGCACAGGCGAGTGCGGTGAATGCCATGGCCGGACAGAGGGCGAGGATCCAGTCATGGCCATCTCTTTCTTTATCCGGACCATCTGTTGACTAGCCGCCATGCCAATGGGGTTGTTTAGCGGTAAAGTCAAGGGTCCACGCGACAGATTGGTACACTCCTTCTCGAGCCACTGCTCCACCAAGTACGGCAATTCCGCGTGCCCATGACACGGGCTTGATGAGTGGTGAAAGACGTTGCAAGTGAACAATAGGTACGCTTTCCAAGGCACAAGATTGCTAGCAGTCTGCCCTTAATCGGCTGCAGCCAGGGACGGCATAGTTTGCAAGACTGGTTCCGGTCCAGCAGCCCTCTTATGTACCTGGCTAGACGCATTGATGACTATAGTCCAAGAGCAAGATGGTGGAGTGGGCGGGGCTCGTGACTTAAAGACTCATCGGCCTTTCCAGTCAATTCGGATTCGCCCGGTAAAAACTTGCATCGAGGGCATAAGAGCCGCAAAGCTCGATCAAACCATCAAGCCAGCATTGTCAAATCGGTGGGCATTGCGATGCTGGCATCCGGTTTCGAAGGTAATTGCAGTCACAGAGACACACAGGGCAGGCCCATTCTCGTCCGTCTCATTGGCAGGAGAGCCAAGAAAAGGTTGCTGCTGTTCCGAATAATGGTGATGAGAAGCGTTAGATTCTGATACAAGGTACTTGTACATACCTTACTTGACAAATGTATTGTAGGATCGTGGACTCCCGAGATTGGTGACTGGAGGAAGGCATAGCCCAGGCTCTACTTGTTCGTCCGATGATCCAGATCGACGGCGCTCCTGACAGGCAAGGATGACCTTGCCGCCACAGTTTGCATTGATGATCTTGATATGCTCCAACAAAGATGCAGTCGACCAGGGGTGCCACGCGGGGTTTGAAGTACAGCATACTGTATCCGGTAGGTACCCAGTACCGAGGGGAAGGTGTTGGCTGCTTGCGGGTGCAGGAGGCTTTGGTCTTGTGAGAGCATCCACTGGGCACGCTTGCCGAGGGAAAGGCTAAGGCATTCCAATAGGCCTCGGCTACAGTGATGCAGACGTGACTCCCCTACCTACCTACCCACCTACCCACCTACCTATCTACCTACCTGCCTACCTGCTCGTGTGCATATAGAGCGAAGGAACTCTCAGTCACGCTGGGTGCGTGCGTGAGACGAGATGTGGTTGATGGAGAAATGCAATCTGGGGCCAAGCACCAGATAGCCTTCTTCTACATGAGATGCCGAGATAACAGCATCCATAACATGAACCCACTCCATGGGCGCTGGTTGTTGTTAGTGATCCAGATTCATCCTTCCAAGGAATTCTGGATGCTGCTGTTTCATGCTCAACCAAACTTTACATAGACATAATTTTAGACTTCCCATCGTCTCATGTGCCCGCGCGCTTCATTTCATTTGCTGCCCAGCTACCAGATCAACCTCCTATCTCCTATCATAGGCATTGCTTGGGAATCCTGATCGACATTGCTTTACGGGCCATCACCGCGCAAATCCTATTGATCCGGGGGGGGGGAAGGAATCAGGGACCAGACTACAAGCTAGGTATATTACACCTACCTAAGTACTAATGTAATTTATAGAGGAGCCATCCACTATATTCTACCTAAAGCTCAGGTCTGTGAACACTTTTGAACTTCAACCCCAGCCTCCCCGCATTGCTCCAGAGGAAAGGCCAAAGTCACTTGTCCAAGGGCCACTTAAGGCATTCGTTAGTGACTTGTATTGTCCTCGTACTTGTACTTGTGCGGCTAGGGTCTCTTTCCCCCCCCAGTTTTCGGGGCCTCATGATCTCCACGTTCCATACTACGGGTGCCCACCACGTCGCCCCCTCCCCCAGACGGAAGACCCTCGCTTAGTGTTGATCGCCTACCCGCTACCCAGGAACCCTGTAATCACACCCTTGGGCCTTGCAGGCACTTCATCTTAGACGAAGGTGGGTTGTGGGCTAAGCAACCCCGGATTTCGCTCCAACAGATGATGGCCATTTGGCTCCAACTTAAGACGCGGGAGAGCCAACTACGTTTCCTGCTAGATTGGACCGCTTGACTGTCCCAATTTGTTCAGTTCACACTCACCTTCCTTCCTCACAAATCTCGAACTTGGGTCGCCGGTCAGGCGCACCGACTCCATGCTCCAGCGTCGACCTCTTTCGAAGAGCAAAAGGACGCCAGCCGATAGATACTAACAGCGTCCATTCCGGCGGGGGCTCTCAAGGGATTTAGGAGCTCTCCGGCCTGCCCATGCGCCTGCCATCTCGCCACAAAGACCAATTCCCACCATGTCGCCCTCGTCCACTGGGGACTCTCCCCATTCAGCCACAGCCACGACGACTACAACGACGAGCGTAGTGAGACCATTTATGCCACCTAGCAGAGATAGCTTCTCAGTCGACATTCCAACCTCTGCTCTCGCTGCGACAAACGGCAACGGCTCGTCCAAGTCTTCACTAAAATCCCCAGCGGCACTCAAGACGCAGCGTCAGACAAGCTTTAGTCGCGAAGGAATCTTGGGGTCGGCACAGAAAGCCCGGAACATGTCTCAGTCTTCCGAGAACCGTCCAGAATCCATGTCCATAACGCAGGAGGGTAGTGACGATGGCGGCAATCCCCTCAAGCGGCGAAACACCGATGCTGGTCTCGACTATCCTCGGAGGCGGGCCACGATTGCGGTAAGTTCAATTGAACTGTCACTGCGAGATTCATTGTGTTAATTCAAGTTTGGACAGTGTGAGGTCTGCAGATCTCGCAAAAGTCGCTGTGACGGCACAAAACCGAAGTGCAAACTTTGTACGGTAAGTAGCTCCCGAGAGCTTTTCGTTGGCCCTTGGTGTACTCCGAGTCACGACGTGGGACTACAAGAGAGTTTACATATCTGGTTCCCCGACTAACAATGTCAACAATTGACTGACGATGGAGAGGGTAGGAATTGGGCGCCGATTGTGTCTACCGGGAGCCTGGAATCAAGCTCGATGCCGGAGACAAGCTCATCCTCGAACGACTGAATCACATAGAAAGCCTGCTCCAGATGACCATTGTCAATCATTCCAATGGCATGAACATCACGCAAGACTCTCCTAACCTTAGTAGCGGCACGGCTCTCAGTGGAGAGCCCATGCTGGTGGGAAACGCTGCTCACGGCAGTTTCCTAACTGTTATTCCAGGTAACAATGGATTAGGGACATGGGCTCCGACTGGCACAAACATCTCAACAATGCCCAAGATTCATACCAATGCGGCTCTTCACCTCTTGCAGTGGCCATTGATCCGCGACCTCGTCTCTCGTCCTTACGATCCACAGATTCTCCTACAGCTTGAGATGGCCAGAGAACCGCTTCATTCTTTGACCAAGACCCCTTGCGTTGATCTTTCCAACACGACGGCCTACATCGAGGCATACTTTGAACGAGTCAACATTTGGTATGCCTGTGTGAATCCTTACACATGGAGGAGTCACTATCGAATAGCTCTTTCGAATGGTTTTCGAGAGGGTGCAGAAAGTTGCATCGTTCTTCTCGTCCTTGCACTCGGTCAGGCCAGCCTGCGTGGCAGCATCTCCCGGGTAGTCCCACAAGAGGATCCCCCTGGGTTACAGTATTTTACAGCTGCTTGGGCACTACTCCCGGGCATGATGACTTCTAATAACGTTCTTGCCGCCCAATGTCACCTGCTTGCCTCCGCCTATCTTTTCTACCTTGTACGACCTCTCGAAGCATGGAACTTGCTCTGCACTACGAGTACGAAGCTTCAACTACTACTGATGTCACCCAACCGAATACCGCCCGAGCAAAGGGAGCTTACAGAGCGGATCTACTGGAATGCATTGCTTTGCGAGAGCGACCTTTTGGCAGAACTCGACCTGCCGCATTCTGGTGTCGTGCAATTCGAGGAAAACGTGGGACTTCCGGGTGGGTTTGAGGGAGACGAGAATGAGGCTGTGGGGCGAGATGATCTCTGGTACTTCCTCGCGGAGATAGCATTGCGCCGACTGCTGAATAGGGTCAGCCAGCTCATCTACTCGAAGGACTCCATGGCTACTACCACTAGCCTCGAACCTGTGGTCGCTGAGCTCGACTTCCAGTTGACGCAGTGGTACGAGAGCCTGCCGCTGCCCCTGCAGTTCCCCTTTACCCGGGCTCTCTTACCGGACCCTATCCAGACGGTACTTCGCTTGCGATTTTTCGCCTGTCGCACGATCATTTACAGGCCTTACATATTGGCTGTTCTCGACAATGAACAAGCCGTGTTGGACCCTGCTGTGCGTGATAGCTGCCACAAATGTCTGGAGGCTTGTGTCCGCCAGCTGGAGCACATACCAGCCCAGTGAGTTATGCATCATCTGTCATTTCAAAATATCCTACTGCTGCTCTATCTCTGTTTCGATTGCTCCTAGAAATCTGCTGAGACTGACCCCACACACTAGTCACGCTGGCCACATTCCCTACCTCTGGCAAGGCGCGCTGTCCATTGTCTCGCAGACACTCTTAGTTATGGGCGCTACGATGTCACCTTCTCTGTCGAACATACTACTAAGTCTCGTACCACACCGGGAAACCATTGATCAGATTATCAACGACGTCGTCATGGAGATCGAACGATACGCCGTGCTCGCTCCTAGTCTGAGCCTAGCTGCAGAGATTATCAAGGAGGCCGAAGTCCGGAGGAGGGCGTTCTTGAACGGTTGAGGTGTGGACCACTGGTCGACGAAACCATTATTTGGACCAGCGAAGGCAAGGGTTTCTGGGAAGCCGATAGTTGCAGCCAGTCATCTGCTGAACCCACGCGGTTGCTGTGGTCTTGATACGAGACGAACTGCCAGCCATGGAAGAGGAAGCACTAATGCAAGTTGAATTCGGAACCGTTTGACCAGCGGCCAACCAGAAACACCCTCCCGAAAAAAAGAAGAAGAGAGGGAAAAAAAAGGAAACAATAGACACAAGGGGCTTGGAGCAACCAGGTGCCCAGAAACACTTTGACAGACCAATCTGCGGATTCAACGTCTCTTCGAATATTCCTTTGGCTTACGGCGAAGGCCATTCACATAAGAGACAAGACTGTGACCACAACCTCTACTTTCTGGATCATCCCACAAGCAAGATCAACTAAATCCGACAGGGAGGCAATGCAGGTTCATTTGGGACGCGAAATTGCCATCCACCCCACTCGGCACTTCTAGCCTTGCAGCCAGGCCAGACCTCGGCGGAGCCAAAGCAGCGCTTGTCACCCCAAAAAATCCCCAAGAAACCGTTTTTTTTCTGGGAATCTGGGGTAGAACAGGAAAGTCTGGGGTTTTGTGGCTGCATCACCCTATCGATGTCTGTTCCGGCTGAGGGGCAATTTCGGGGACCGGACCGCGGAGCCGCCAGCCCACCCTCTTTAGGAGCATGCCAGCCTCTCAGTGACCTTACATAGACACGGAAGACGATCCACTACCTTTTGTCGACTGCAGTCATCGTGTCATCATCCCAATGTGCAACTGGGCTATTGCACGATTGATCAATCTCGCGATCATAGGGAATCGAAATCGAGATGCTCACAAAGCTGTCACATGACCATGTGAACATCGGATTTTGCTTGATGAACGTCTCGAGCTAAACTGTTCGGAGTTCTTCCTGCAGTGTGACAAACCACCTCGTCCCCTCCGGGCCACTCTTGGACGGGACATGACAAGGCCAAGCCACTACACGCGAGACACGGTGCACGGCGTCATATTCCACTTCCAGGATGTTATGATGTGGAAGCGAAGCTTCGGTGATTACAACATTTTATGTCTTGGGCCAGTACACTTTGACTCAGTCGAAGGCCCTGGAGAAAGCGTCTTGTCAACGTGGGGGCAAGTACCATCAGATGTGCCCCAGGAGGAGAGGTGCCTTTCGGCGTCATCGTCTTTGGTTCGTCAGATCATCCTGGTGGGTAGAGACATCTTGGGGTCTTCCTAGGGGAAACGGGTATTTTGAGAAGGGGCCTTTACAGTATCCGGATCGCAGCGAGGCGGGTTGACAGCGAACAATGACCCTGATGCGGCGTGCTGGCCTCGTGCCCACCTAAGTCACCGCTGACCTTCCTCTTCGGGCAGTTTTGCTAGACAATCTCAATGATCAACCACGACGGACAGAAGCGATACTTATTGCCTAACGTGCTTCTGAACATGCCCGTTTCGAGCGTGGCAAAGTGAGACTTTGATGAACCCTGGCGGGAATCCCTTCCCTTTAGAGGCCAATCTCGATAGTCTTTTGTAGCATGATCAAGGCTACAGTGGGCGTCTGAAAATCAAGTCCAAATCCGAAGCGAATCGATACTTTGTGTGTTCAGCCTTGTGACCTTCCTACATGCGCAGGCGTCTGATTGCAGCCAGCATGAGTCCTTGGAATGAAATTGTACATATAACCATGTGTATTCAAGTATAAACAAAGGTGCACATTAATGAGAAAGACTTGCATATATACCTAAGTAGGTACCTACCTACCTACCTACCTTACCTAGGTCGATGAATGGCCAGCTTGATATACTTTGTAAGTCGTCTGGTCCTAACCCTGGCAGCTCTTCGCTGCTTCCGGGTAGGTTGGCAGGCTTAAGTCAGCACCCGATGGTCTGGTCCGATGACAGGGATATGAAGCTCTTGCCCAGGTCGCCAGGGGCAAGCTTGTCTGTGACGACCAATTTAACACGAGACGTTCTTATGCCTTTTCATTGTTCAAACTCCCACTTCTCCTCAAGCATCTTGCTGAGTTTCACTGCCTAATTTGTGACGCGTACTCATACTTGTATAAAAAGAGGCTGCCTGGAGGGGAGTAAGACTAGGTATATATATATATATATATATCAGGCAAGTCACATCTTGCTTCCTTACTGCCGTCCGTCACACTGCGCCGAGACGTGTCTGGCTCTGGTCTTGTTCCTTCATTGAATGGTGGCAAGCCGTGGACACGGACGGCTTTTGAGACAGAGAAGCAATAAACAGCGATTGCTAATGCAGGTTGCAAGCAGTGGATGCGAACACTCCCCCGATCAGTACCTGGGTACCTCATCGTTTCTTCTGCATCCCGCGCCCTCCACACCGACCGCAAACGTGCTTCGTCCTCCAACGACCTGTCAATTAGCCACACTCCGACCGCCGTTTTAGTCCAATTAGGGGTCCAACACTGTGCTGCGACTGCCCGCCTCCTTCGAGACCTGCTAAGATGGCTCAAGTGAATAATATGCACAATCTCACCACCTTGATCAAGCGGTACGCCACACTACTCTGATTGCGTGCACAGTCACCGTCCCCGTTACTGTCCCTTGTCCTTTCCCCCCTTCATAACGTCCGCTTCACACATACGCAACACAATATGCCCTCACTTGTTTTATCCTCTGCCAACGCTAGCCAACGGGTCACTGACCTCCTTGAAAGACTCGAGGCTGCCACATCCCGTCTCGAAGACATCGCCTCCTCCGCCGTCGAGATCCCCCAGGCCGTTCCTGGTATCCAAGAAACCCTCGCCTCGCCCATTGCTACCTCTACCAAAGGCGTCTCGAATGCGCCAACCCCTCCGGCTGCCGTAGCAGCTGCTACCGGCCCTGCTGGCGCCGCAGATGAACCCCTTCCTGAATCAATCGAGGACTTCGACCTCTTCCTCAAGAATTCTGTCGACAGATATGCCAAGCTCAGCCAGCAGCTTGGTGGGCTCATCGCTGAGCAGGCCACCAAGGTCATCCAGGGCTTTGCTGAGGAGCGCAAGTTCTTGCTCATCTCCTCAAAGGCCAAAAAGCCCAATCTGAGCGCCAGCGACGACATGGAAGCCTACCAGGCACTGCTGAAGCCCATCAACGAGAGCCTCATGGCAGTGGTTGACATCAAAGAGTCGAATAGAGGATCCGCCGTCTCCAACCAGCTCAGCGCTGTTGCTGATGGTATTATGATGCTGGCGTGGGTCACGGACGAGGGCAAGCCGCACAAGCACGTCGAGAACACGCTCGGGTCTGCGCAATACTACGGACACCGCGTGATTAAGGACAACAAGGACAAGGACCAGACCCAAATCGAGTGGATACAATCATTCTTGGCCATATTCAGTGATCTGACCGAGTATATCAAGCAACACTTCCCGTCGGGCATCAAGTGGAACTTCAATGGCAAGCCCGTCCAAGAGGTCGTCAAGGCCTTCTCTGCTGCGCCGGCAGCTGCAGCAGGGCCTCCTCCTCCCCCGCCACCACCAGCTGGTGGTCTCCCCCCACCACCGCCTCCTCCAGGGCCACCCCCGGTCTTGCAAATCAACAGCGAGGAGAAAGCCGCTGCGCCATCCACTGCAGCGGGCGGCTTCGGCGCTGTCTTCTCGGAACTTAACCAGGGCGAGGCAGTGACTAAGGGTCTCCGCAAAGTCGACAAGTCCCAGATGACCCACAAGAATCCGTCCCTCCGCGCGAGCAGCACCGTCCCAGATGGCGAGGCGTCCGCGCGCGGCAAGAGCCCTGCACCCTTGCGGAAGCCCAAGCCCGAGAGCATGCGGGTTAAGAAACCGCCGGTCAAAGTGCTAGAGGGCAACAAATGGACGATCGAGCATTATGAAAAGGAGGCGGAGCCAATCACCATCGAGGCGCAGCTGTCACACTCCATCCTCATCAGCAAGTGCAACAACTCGACTATCATCGTCAAGGGCAAGGCCAACGCGGTCACGATCGAGAACACTAACCGTTTGAACTTGATTGTCGACACGCTTGTCTCGTCTGTTGACGTGGTCAAGAGCCAGAACTTTGCTCTCCAGGTCATGGGCACCGTCCCTTCCGTCCTGATGGACTCGATCGACGGCGCACAAGTCTACTTTAGCAAGGAAAGCATTTCCACCAGAATCATTCACTCCAAGTCCGCGGGCATCAACCTCAATGTCATCTCGGGTCCTGACGACGATTACATCGAGGTTCCGTTGCCAGGCCAGATTGAGTCGTACTATGATCCGGAGAAGAAGGCGCTGGTGGATGAGATCGTATCGCATGCAGGTTAGAAGATGACACGGCGAAGGATTGCAAAGAAGGGGGTGCGCGCTGCGCACGGAATGAGACGGGCGTAGAGCAAATACTGGATGTGTTGACCTTTTCAAAGGGAGTCTTGATTGATGTGTAGAAAGCGTTCATCCTTGTTGCCCCGGTGGCCGCCTTATTATTATAGCATAATCTTGAAGCATCATCAAGTCGTTGAAAGCATGTTTAAACAGACTGCGCACGCGGAAATAACAAGCAGTCCTCTGACGACTACCTACATCAGTGGCTTTTGCAGGGCCTGGAGCCATTAGCTTTCAAACTATACGTGACCTTCGCTTACTGCCCAAGCCAAACAGGAGCCGGTTCTTAATCCTCAACGACGCCAATGTTGAATCATGGTCTAATATAGCGTGCCTATACTCATCTAGTGCAATGTACTTTACAGCAGCCCGTCCAAAACCATGTTGCATCACAGGCGAGCTGAGCCCAGCTTCTCTTTGTCTTGAATCATACATGCAACATATCAGACGAGCATGAGATCTATGTCAAAAAAATCCAGGGGGGGGGGAGGAAATTATTTTACACAAGATGACAATGTATGCAAGCAAATGGCCCCCACATGATCTTCCTGTGCCGCGCGTCCCCATGTTCTCTTAGCAGTAGATCTCTTTACAACTTCGATTTGGCCGGCTCCAGCGTAGGCACCAGCAAATCGCGCATATCACCTGCCGCCTCATTTAGGTAGAAGCTCATCTTCTGGCTACCAAGACCCTTGGAGACGATATTGAAGTTGATGCTTTAAGCAGCAAGACATTAGCTGTAACTCCAAAATACTCGTTGTCAACACCTTTGGAAGGAATCAAAGACTTACCTGTTCTCGTTGATCATGTAGGCGATGCCGAAGCCCTGGTCAATGACCTGGCTCCAGCCATATCCGTTGAAGTACTCAGAGCTCAGCTGCGACGTCGACAGGTACCACGAGCTGCTGTAACTGTAGGCCGGGTCCTTGTAGATGGCGGGGACCTCCTCACCTGGACCCAGCAGCTTCTTCAGCCCGAACAGGTGCCTGTCCACACCCTTGCCGTCACTTGCGGCAGAGATGTATTCCAGATGCGCAGCAATGGCCTTGTGGAACAAGTCCACCTTGCTCTTGTCGTCTGCACTGCTGTCCGCCATAGCGTTGCACCATGCGACACTAGCATCGCTCACGGTGCGGCACGTCTCTGTGCGGCCCTGCTGGAACCGTCTTGTCGCAGCACTCTCGTAGGTAGGGCGGTTCTTGCCATACATCTTGTGGTACGCCAGCTGGATGATCATCTGCACGTACGCATCTGGCGAGCACTTGAACTTCTTGATCAGTCCTTTTCCGTAGCCCTGGTACGCCTGCACAGCGAGCTCATGCTGTCCAATAACCATGTTGAAGTCGCTCACAGCACGCTCAATCTCCTTCTGCACGTCCTGAGTGACCTTGAATTGCACAAGTGACGGCTCGGGAATGTGGCTGCGCACATCGGCAGTGCCGAAGTCGATGCTATTATTGAAGATGACGTTGTTCACATAGTCATTTAGCCGGTGGGTTGGTGTCCCGTCCATCATGCTGTGCTCGCCCATGAAGCCAGATGTGCCATTGTCATTGACGATGAATTGCAGCGGTTTATCGTACCACCGGTTCTGCCCGTCACCGTGCCAGTAGGCGTGCGCGCGTTCCTCCAGCGTCACTGGCGCGGCGTCGTCCAAGCACACCACGAAGGACGCTGACTCGACCGTCTCCAGGGCCGCCTTGTTGCCCGGGTGAGCATTCAGCAGCGCCGCGCGGGCGTCGGTTGCGATGTCGCGATTCTCGCTGGTCAACGCACCCACTGCCGGCCCACGCGAGCTCGCCAATTCATAGACGCGCTTAAATTGCGCCTCCAGCTCGGCCGTGCTCAGCTGCTTGCCGTCGACTTCGTGCAGGATCTTGTACACATTGTTTTTGCGCAACGCTACCAAGTGTTTGTTTGCCTTTGCATCGAACTTGACAGGATAGTCCGCTGGCTTGGCCGCGACTCTGCTAGCATTGAACATCCACTTGTAGCTGTCCATGCAGATGGGCAGCTTCTTCATGTACTCGGGCTCAAGAGTGCCCTCGTCCACCTGCTTCTTGAAGCTCAACACAGCAGTGCTGATGGCTGCAGCACGCTTGACGGGATCTTTTCGCTTGCGGTCATCGCGGTGCGAATAAAAGTAGCTGACATAGGGTACGACGGGGTCACGGTAGGCGAGATATGCAGCCTCGTTCCACCATTCATATATCCAATTCTTGTGCTTGGGGTCCTCGCGGCGGGCGACTAGCTTCTCCTGGAGTTTGGAGCCCACGCCGCCAGGCTTGAGAAAGTCGGCGACGGCGGATTTACTCTGCTCGAACTCGGAGGGAGACAGAATGGGGTGCAAGGACTTGAGGTAGCGGGCGGCGGTCTCTTCGAGAGTGGGAACGGGGAGACGGGGCAGAGACTCCTGGAACCGCAGCATGGGGCCCTTGGACTTGTCTTCAACGTAGCCTGTTGGGATTGTTCTGTTAGTCTTTTGTATGGTGTTTTTTCCCTTTGCGCATGTCCCGTGTTTGCGACTCACCCGCTGGCAAAGAGCTATTTGCTCGTCGGCTGGCCGGTGCCATGGTTGCAGCAGAGATTGTCTGGGGTAATGTCAGTAACGCGCAGTCTGCCCAAGGTCGCAGTCAAATGGAGTGGGTAATACAAACCAGAGGTGTTTTGTTGAAGTGAGAGAGAGTAGCACTTCGTAGACCACGCGATAATTTGGACCGAGACTCAGTCCGCACAAACGACGCCAACATCCCCAAGGACTCTGAGAAGAAACGACTGGCGAAAGTTTAGTCTACACAAATATGCAGCGGTCCTTGGCGATCAAGTCGTGTAAAGTCGGGGTCGGTCCCCAAAAGCGTGGTGTCGTGGTGGGTATGGTCGGCAGAGCGAGGGCGTTCCGGGGTGTCCAGGTGGTGCATCAACGGCCGATGCCGAGGTAAGTCGCCCGTCTGTTTGCCTACTCTCTGTAGGTAATTTATAGTGTACAAGTACCTTGTACCAGGCACACACCTTGTTAGTGAGACAATGGCGTTACACCGTTTTGGAGAGAGGTAAGGTTTGTTGTACGTCTCGTTGGCTAGGGAGGCTGCAAGGTGACGAGAGGGAAAAGAATACAAGTTCAAGGAATTCAGATATCATAATAAATCAAGACACATATTCAATCCAGAGTCGACAAAATGCCGAGCTTGGCCAGTCTCACCTTCCCAACTGTCCACCATTCCTCTTCCAAACTCCCCCGGATTTTTCTCCCCGGCTCAAAAAGCTCCATCTAGCCGAGGTGCGAGGCTCTTTTAAAACGGGGACAGCTTGGCCGCCACTAGAGGGCCCCCTTCCCACCCAACCTCCCCCCACTTGTTGCTGCTAGCCATTTGCCCGCTGCTCGATCGACATGATAAAAAAGAAATTGACTATAGAGGTGTGTTTCCAACTGTTGCCAGTCGAGCCACAATACAGTTTCGAAAAAAAGGATGCATGGTGCTCCGGCGTCTCCGTAACAATCTGGAACCCCACTGGCTCCCGACAACACGACGTAATCTTCACATGTCAGAGTGTAAGTCAGTGGACCCTTGAATCAGGAGGACAGTGTCATGAGTATTTGCTACCTTTGCGCCTGATGACTCTCAAAATTCTGCAACAACATCTGCAATAGTGTCTATGAGTACCTACTGCTCGACGTACGGCTAGCTGCGCTTGCAGCACCACCCTTGGACGTAGAAAGCACGTACCTCGAAAGATCATTGAGGTGAGGTTCTTGTTGAGCACATGAAAGACTTCGCCCACCTCGAGATGTGTCCCGCTTTCCCGAACGGTCGAATGGAGGCGCTCCCTCCACCGAATGGAATAGTACACTCTTCGATCGCAGAACCCTCAGTGCATTATAGTTTCTATTGTCCTGCTTTTGACCTATCTCGTATTGATAGACCCTGAGTGATGAGAAAAAGTACCAGTGTTGTACAGAACGTCCCCAATTTCAAAAAGCATAGTCTGAAGCGCAATACCTCCCTCGCCTCGCCTTTCCGTTTTGACGCCTCCTCTCTCCCACCACCCTTGATTTCCTTTCAAGGACTTGTAAGGTAGATGAAACAACATACCAAAAGAGAAGAACAACCATGAATAAATCTAGAACTGGACATAACCCCCAGGAATCATGTAGCGACCATGCTGTGAATTGGAACCATTGACTTGGCTAATGTTGGCGATCTCTGCTGGAGTGACCGAGCGCATATTGTCCGAGTTCTGAGCTGCCTGTCCTCCAGCCACTTGTGATCCGAATGGGACCTGCCTGTAGCCAGCACTAGACGGCTGACCGGATTGAGTCGAAGCCAAAGGAGGGGGTTGACCACCAGCTTGTTGACCCAAGGTCAACCACCTACCATCTGGCGTTAAATCACCAACTTGACCATTGCGGTGTTGAGAACTGGCCTCGTCTTGGTCGTCGATCTGAGCTTGATGCCCACCGCGCAAATGATAGCCTGGTGGTGACAGAGTCCCATGTTGGAGTTGCCCCCGACCCAGACCCGCTATCCATGGACCAACACGTTGACCATACAGCAGATGACTTGGCGCGACCGAGCGATGGACATTCTAAGCCTCCAAGCTCTTGATCTGTTGGCCGCCACTGCTCAGAGGTTGCACACCACCCGCGGGTATCGCTTGCACGCTCAGTCTGTCACCATCCATCACCACATCCTGTGCCAATCTAGCACCCTGTTCGCCACCTGCAGCTGCAGCTGCCTTCAGCTCGTCCTGGACCTTGCGAACTCGCTTCTTAAAGGCCAGTCGGTCCAAGAAGAGCTGTTGACGGCCACGTTCAAGCTCACGACGCTCTTCTTGTAGGATGGTTTCCATTTCGTTGAAGTATTTCATCTTCATCTCCATCTTCTGTAAGGTGATGTTCACGGCCGCTGAAACAAGGCGCGTCATCTCTCGCTCCTCGTGCGAAGCGAGCCCGTCAGCGCGAGCTCCTATCGTTGCGAGGGGAATGCTCGCCAGCGCAGAAGTTGTCGTCTTGGTAGTAGTGGTGGTAGTCGTCGTCGTCGTGGTCTCCTGTTGAATGTCGATTTCCATCGCTTCACCCTCCTTCTCCTTGCCCTTGCCCTTGCCGTTGGCTTCAAGCGCACCATTCGACTCCAGCTTGCCCCGCAAGCTCTGCCGCAACTCTTCTGCCGATTTGCCAGCAGCCACAGCAGCGCTGGCTGGATCCGCAAGGCTGGCCAAGAAGGCCACAACGGTCATGACAGGGTTATCGGCTTGGCTAAAGGGCAATTGTCCACCTTGACTTCCAAGCATCGATATTCCGACAGGATTCTCGGCCTCGAGGTATTTGTCTTCGATATCAAGTTGCAAGAATTGAAGAACGCATTCCTCCCTGTTGCGCGTTCCGACATGGTCTGCAATCTTGACCCAATCATCATCGAATCTCTCCAGACCCTCCAACAAGCGTAATAGCTCTGCATCAGTCCATGGTGCGTCTCGATCCTGACTGGCAGAGTACGTGGGGTTCTCCATCCGCGTGTAGTTGCTGTTTGGCTGATTTGAAGGGAAACGACCGTCCACGAAGCAACTAGGGCAGATATCGCTGCTCTTCTTGCTGTTCGAGTTCGTGTCGACATGTGTGCTGTGATAGTAAATCCTGGTGCAGTCGATGCCGCACGTCTGACAGTTGACCTTGGCAATCTGTGCTTTGGTGAGGTCCTCGGCGGACGCGCTCGAGACGCCATTTGTTGTCGGGGCATCGCCGTTGGTCTTGTTCTCAGCCTTGTTGAGCTTCGCACCCTTTGCAGTGGCCTCGTAAATGTTGCGACCAAGCTCTAGATTCAGCTCGCTCTTAGGGATATTCGCAGCCTTGGCCTTGGCATCAGTATCCGCGTTGGCCTTGCCTTCGGCGACAACAGAGTCTGCGGCTGGCTGCCAAGGTTGAAGCCCTCTAGGGGTGTCACAAATAATCTTAAAGTGACCCGTGAAAGGAGGACCAGTTGGAGCGGGGCGGTGGTCAGGGTCGACCTGTCAAGTTCAGTTAGCTATTCAGCACTACAAATAGCACTGTGCCTGACATACCTGGTAGTTGATTAAGCCCCATTGCTCAAGGAATGAATGGACTCTCATGATAGCACAGACATCTCCAGCAAGATTTCGTCTGCAGGCAGTAACTGTCAAGTACTCAGCTGGGTTTAACCTGTAGGTGTTGATCATGAAATCCCGGTAGTCCTTGTATACTGCGGGGGTCTTGCTGCGGTTCCGATTATTGAAGAACTCTGGCAGCGCCTTGCGCTCGGTCGCGTGAACCATGTTCATGTCGAACCACGTGCTGTAACTGGGTAGCACGATGGAATGCGTCTGGGAGATCAAATGCTGGCGCGCAGCACTCTCGATGGCCTCCTTGGTCTGGCCAGTCTCGCCGTCGCCGGATGCATCACCATCCTTGGGAAGATCGGCCTTGGCATCACCTTCAGCGTCGGCCATATCCTCGTCTTGCGCAGCGGCATGGTCGGGGGCTGGGCCTTCGGGCGCATCGAGAGGATTGTCTGATGAGGCTCCTGGGGCAGGAGTCGTGCTGTCCTGTTTGATCGCAGGTTCATTGGACGTGCTATCGCCCATCTGTACATCTACTTGGAGTATGGAATGTTAGTATACGATGTCGCGCCCCGACCGAATGGTGATGGTGCATGGTCTTTTGAGGTTGAGGTTTTGGATGGGGAAAAGATATGTTCATTGGGCTTCTTGCACTTACCTTCGCTGGCGTCTACACTAGACAAAGGGGGTTGCGCGAGAATCGGGTTGCTCCCAGGTGATGCGCCATTGGCAGGCGTGCCGTAGCTGACATTCTCCTCCTCCATGGTGATGATTTGAGGTGTGCTTTGATTTCCTGCAGCTTCGAGTTTGAAGCGAGTGAAGTGCAGCACAGCGGCTGGGGTGCACTGCAATTGAAGGGTGGGGCAGCCAGAAGGCGGCTAGCTGTAAGCACAAAAGTGCCTTGATGAAATTGGACCGGCCGGCGTGTGGAGAGGGTGAATGCGCGGTGTTGAAGTTTGATGGGACGGCGATGCTCAAGTGCTGTCTGTCGTCGCAAAAGATGGGTCCAAGGACATCGACGCGACTTGAGAGGAACAAGCTCTGTCAACGCGGCTGCGGCTGGGCCAAGACTTGACCAAATCTGGAAGTACTGACCCTAACCCTGACAGCATACTTTCACTCCGAGTCCGGAATACAAGGGGGCCCGCTTTTGATGCCGAGGCCAGCCGATGATGCTTGTTCACTATGCTCGATTCCATGTGGATGTAGGTGAATTTCTGTGTGCCTTCTCGTCCCTCCTTCTCATTCTCCCTGGAATAGCTGAAGATTTCTGTAGACTCCAAGATGCTCTGCACAGCACGGAGAGTTGTACCGCAGCAATTGCGCGGTAGACTTGCACAAGCAACCACTACACCCTCGGTATACTTCAGTCCTGCAGCTCTTCGCCGGCTGGCTTCAACACTCGCAATCCTCGAGCAAAGGGAAGGAAAGCTGAACCATGGCTCATTGAGCGCCATCACTGCGGCCCAGAAAATTGGTGGTACGATCCATGGCTTTGTGGCTGGCAGCAGCATCAAGCCAGTAGCAGATGAAGCAGCAACAGCAAAGGGTGTCGAGAAGATCATTTCAGTGGACAGTGGTGCATACGACAAGGTGGGATTCCTATTTTTTTTTAACCCAAAGCTTCATTGTTCGAATGCGCCATGTGTGAAGGCTTGACTAGAATACCAATGTTGACCAAACCCGCGATACTAGGGCCTTGCCGAGAACTACGCTCCCCTCCTGGTCGAGAACATCAAGAAAGGCGGCTACACGCACGTCATTGCAGGCCACACTGCCTTTGGCAAAAACCTGATGCCCCGCGTGGCCGCCCTCCTCGACTGCCAACAGATTTCGGATATCACTGCCGTCGAGAACGAGACAACCTTTGTGCGCCCCATCTATGCAGGCAACGCAATCGCCACCGTCGAGTCCTCCGATCCCATTAAAGTCATTACCATCCGTGGTACGGCCTTTGCACCTGCCGAGCTGGGGAAGGGCTCCGCGTCAGTCGAAGAGGGTGTCGACACCAAGGTCGAGAGTCCTACCGAGTGGGTGTCTGAGGACCTGGCCAAGTCGGATCGACCCGATCTGGCAACTGCAGGGAAAGTTGTCTCTGGTGGGCGTGGTCTGAAGTCTAAGGAGGAGTTCGACAAGATCATGGCGCCGCTGGCAGATTCACTCGGCGCAGCAATTGGCGCGTCGCGAGCCGCAGTCGACAGTGGATATGCCGACAACAGTTTGCAGGTTGGTCAGACTGGCAAGGTGGTTGCGCCACAACTGTACATGGCTGTGGGTATCTCAGGTGCGATTCAGCATCTGGCGGGTATGAAGGACAGCAAGGTCATTGCGGCGATCAATAAGGATGCCGATGCGCCTATCTTCCAGGTTGCAGATGTTGGGCTGGTGGGAGACCTTTTCGAAAAGGTCCCTGAGCTGACTGAGAAGCTGAAGAACTGAATGAACAAATTGTAAATATACCATCACTTTTGCATGGCTATTCTTTTCAAGATGATTTAGGAGCGGAGCTGGGACTCTATGTGACCTTACTATGCTCCCGCGAGCGCTTATCAACTAGTCTTGGAAATCGCTAGCGGAAGCATCTCCTCGATAGCAGTGATCTTCTCTCTTCTCTTGCCTTCGGCTGTTCCCATACCTTTCTCGGCTCTGTCAATAGCCAGCCACCCATCCCAATCCACGACACACTTCGCCAGCTCGCCCCCGCCTTCGCTCTTGACTGCGTCCCAGCCAGCACTCTCCGCATTGCGCCCCTCTATAGCGTTGGGACTGCTCAGAAATCTCTTGTTCGTCTTCCAGTCTTCAGCGATAGCGTCGGCTGTAGAGAATGCATCCTTCATAGTACTAGCAATGACGCCGGTAGGACCACGCTTCACCCACCCTGCACAATACAGCCCGGGAAAGTGCCCTTTCGGCTCTTCACCGACCGTGGCAGCCACACGCCCGTGGTCACCATGGGAAACAATGACGCCTTTGCGCTCATCAAAGGGAACACCAAGAGTTTCAAATTCAGGCAGAGGCTCTGATTTATAGCCGATAGACCTGAATACTATTGGCGACTTGACATCGATAGTATCACCTTTGGCATTGACCGCGGCTTGTGGGTCATGGATGTCGGTGAGATAGGTTTTCTGGAAAGTTGTTTGGCCAACAGACAACGTGTCTTTGTCATCGGGTTGGAATGAGGAGGGCGAGAGGCAGAAGTCCAGGCTCCAGGATTTCGCGGCAGACTTCGAATCTGCCTTGGAACCCTTGGCAAGTACCTCCATGAGGCGCCTGCGCGGTCGTTCGAGCTGCGCAAGGCTAGGCGGGATAAGCCCCTTTTCCACATCTCTAAAGCTGGTGTCCGGGAGTTGCATGAGCTCGCGCAGCTCCTTGATTGTAAATGCAGCTTGCATCGGTCCCCTTCTCCCCACCACACGAACATCTCTTACTCGACTTTTCGATAGCGCCTCCAGAGCATAGTCGGCAATGTCCGTTTCGCGCAGCTTGTCGACATCTTCCAAGAGGATACGCGTTACATCAAGTGCGACGTTGCCTTGGCCTATTATGACGGCTTGCTCGTGGGAGAGATCAGGTTGGAGGTTTGCGAATTCGGGCAAGCCGTTGTACCAGCCTACGAATTCACGGGCGGAGTAGATGCGCTTGAGTGATTCTCCTGGGATACCGAGGGCTCTATCCTTTGATGCACCGTAGGCAAAGACAACGGCGTCGTAGTGACGGAGGAGAGAGCTCAGTTGCACGGATTGTCCTCCAGTGTGAGTGGGAGCGTGGCCCACAGCGACATTACCGATGAAAGTGAAGTCTGGGGAGGAAGCGACTTCGGTAAATTTGTCCTCACAATTCTAATCTCCTCTATTAGTATGAGGCCACAGAAAAGGAGGAAACTCCTGAGATAGCATATGACTCGATATATCTCACCCCCGGGGCCCAACCCCTCTTTGCTTGTGGGGTCTCACGTACCTTAACTTCCGGATGATCAGGAGCGACACCGAATCTGACTAGACCGAATGGCACAGGCAGAGCCTCATACATGTCAATCTTTGCATTATTGATCAAGGACATAACCCGATAGGACGTGTAGAAGCCGGCCGGCCCGGAGCCGACGACGGCCATGCGGAAGGGCCGGTCATGTCGGGACGGGACCGAGTTTGAAAAGCATTGTCGGAACGAGTGAGGAATAGAAGTTGTTCTCCGATATAAAGGGCGGGAATAATGAGAGACATGGCCAGAGCGATGCCTACATATGCGGAGTAACATGTTGTTCTGACATGGAAGATGGCGAGGTCAAGTTACTTTCACTACGTATTACTGGAGAAGCTGGCAAAAGAAGGTCCTTGTTGATTCGAACACTAGAACTATTTCCACTCGGCTCGGTTTTGGCGCAGACGTTGCGTCGTGACCACTTGATATACAGCAAATATTTTCTAGTATGTCACTTTACCTTTTTGCACACTGAAGCCCGTAAATTCTTTCAAGTTTCCGAAGCTGCATCTACATACCTATAGAAACTTCTTCTAAACGGAATCGACGTTGCAGGTCATTCACAAAAGCTTACTAAGCCAGAGAATATAAATCCCTGGTCCTCTCCACACGGGTCCAGCCGTTCACCTGGGTCAGCCGTTCCGGGTGCAAGGGTACCTTGTTGCTGTACCAACCCACTCTCTAAACCTGGTTACCAGCCCACCCAGCCTCCCAGATATTTACTTGGAATGATTATACACTGGACTCTCATCTGCAAGACAAGTCGCGTCCTTTTTCAAATTGTTTCGCTCATTTTCTAAAAGTACGCCTCAAATTCCAGTCGTGGTCGAAGAAGGCAGTCTCCGGACGCCAAAGCATATCGTAATCATCATGAGTGGTCAACAGCCTTACATGTACGAGTATACGGCAGCAAACTACGATGATTTCGACAGTAACAGTAACCGCTCGCCATCCAAACCGTTCGATCCAAAGGCCGTAACACGCGCCAGTTGGGAACCTACACCACCCAAGCCAAAGCGTGAGGGACCTTTCATTGCCTTCAACCGTCATCCAGAGTAGGTTTTCCGGTTTTCTTTCTTTTTTTTTTCTTCCCTATAATATATATCCTACACATGCCGTACCGACGCACCAGGAACGAGAGGTACTACAGAATGTGGATTGACTCCACCCACGAGAAGTAGCATACATGATACTCTCCATGGAAAGTTTTTCTACGTGGATGGGTCGTACAACAAGGATTGCTCTTCTGACGATCGTTTCCAAATACTATTTGGAAGGATTCGAGATCTGTTCCACTATGTTCTATTGGCAGAGGGCTTAAAGGCATAACACACAAAAATGACCCACAGGACTGAATGCTGATCTCGACATTACTCCACAGTGCACATGTGATTCCAGAACCAAGGAAACAGTACAAGCTTCTGGGCCCTCGTACAAAATCGTGGATCAAAGGCTTGAGGACAGCGAACCTCTGTCTCCGCGTGCTTCAAGGCATTGCAGCAGCAGGCATCCTCTTCCTGTTCATCATCATCAACAATGTCTCCTCCCTGACAGCCTGGATCATGCGGATCACGGCTGGTGTTGTCATACTGCACTGCGCATATGGAGTCTTTCATCTGGCTCGTCCGGCTGGCGCCAGACCACCGGCATCCTCCGCAGGTTATCAGACATTTGCTTCAGTCACAGATCTCGCTGTCCTTCCTCTCTACGCCTATGGCTGTTTGTCTATCCGCAGTTCCAGCGATAGCTGGGGCACACTTCTGCAGGATGGTAGTCTCATGAATTACTTTCTCCCATCTCTATTCTACACTCTTTTCACCGGTGTGGTTCTGCATCTCATCTCCATGGTGATGGGCTTATGGCTAGCTCTCAAGTTCCGCCAGATCGCCCGCCTCCCACCGGACATGAATCCCCTCGAAGACCACCTCACATCGCGGCAACAGAAGAAACTATCTGTCGCCACGACCGCCACCTACCACTCCGAGGGGGGGAGAGTTCCTCTCGAAGAACTTCGTCGCTCGGGTATGCCATATGAGGACACAGAACGCCCGCCGTCTGTGCCCTTCCATGCAACCAGGTCTAGCCCACGAAGCTCCTTTGGCTCTGCGGACTTTCCCGCTCGCCAATACCAGATCGAGCCCAGCAACTCACCGCGGGGTTCTCCTCGCAACTCGTTTATCGCTACAGGCCAGACGCAGATGGCTACACCTCCACAATCATCTCACTCTAGCATTGCCCCGACTCCTCCACCGCGAAGCCCCTGGCGCAACTCGCACAACTCCTACGCCGAGATTTCCACCAGCGAGCTAGCAGAATTCCGCCCACCATATGGCAAGGTTTCCAATCCAACGCCTCCGTCCCCCCGGGGCTACGGCCAGCAGTCCCGGCCCAGCACCGCCAACACTGCTCGTCAACAGCCTATTGAGAACAACGCAGCCGCAAACCCTGCGCAGCCCCGTCCAGCAAAATTCACTGAGGCTTGGTATGCTACTGAGTCACTTTTCAACCGCACGCACGCCAAGAACCGTAACCGCGACACGATGCCAACACGCCCGACCCAGGGCTACGAGGCTATCCAGCGGCGATACGACCTCTCAGACTCGGACTCCGAGTCGGATTATGAAAATGAGACGGCCACCGCCTACTCAGTGCTAAGCCCTCCGGCCACGGAGATCGACATGAACGATGGCGACCTCGGCTCCGCACGCCATCCGGAGCCACTGCGCTCGAACCCGTCACTGCCCAGCATTGCGGGAACTGCCAGCAGCGCCGGTACACCGAAGCCCAGACAGCGGCCTCTTTCCTCGTTTGTGTCGAAGTCGGTGTTGAGCGAGATCGACCTCAATGACGGCCGTGTGAGCGGGAATCCTAACAGCGTCCAGCCCAGCCCCAGCAACGGCGGCGGTGCAGATATCGCGGATGAGAAGGCGGCGCCTAGCTATGGCGGTCTGAAGAGCTTGCGTGCTTCCAGCAAAAGACACACCTGGGCACCGCGAGACCGACAATCAAGCATCCAGCCCGAGGCGGAATTTTATTCCAAGCCATATGGTGATTTGAGGCCCAACACGCCGCCTGTCATAGTCGGTACTGATCGACAGGTATCGAGCGGGAATGACTATGATTTGAGCGCCATGGGGGGCGGCCAAGCAGCGAAGCGATACTTTTCCTTTGGCAGGCGGAACGTTAGTGGTAAGGTTGTGGAGGAAGGAAGAGCAATTGGGTATGCTCACTGAATGCTACGTGTCATTCTCCACGGACGGCCGTGTCTTCCCAGTGGATTTGCATTTAACTTCGAGTTGATATTAATCATAGGTCTGAAGATGTTTCGACGAGCATGGATTATGAATAGGGAATTGTACAAATAAGCTGGAATGGGTATACCTTGGGATGGATTGAATTTGATTTTAGGAATAGTACATATGTCTATCAAGGCATCAGAAGTCACTCGGAATGTCAATCAGAGAAGATTTCCAACACGAAAACGTTCACAGCAATTTGAGCAGTGTTCAAAACCCCATGCCAGTGACATGACAGGGTACAAGCAGCCAGATTCTCACTTCCCAGAACTACCGCCACGTGCCTCTCAGCGAATATTCCAAACTGAAGAAATGCTCGAGTTGAGGCCGAAACTCGGGTTGACGACTACTAATCCTCTCGTTCACCTACTTGGGAGAGAAGGGGGGGGCCGACACCGACAACACCATGTATGGAGCTCACCAAGCTAGCCTCGCACATCAAGTTGACCCAAAGTAAATAAACATCTTCAAAATCATAGAGCCAAGATGAACCTCATGGCACTTCTAATTTTACACCCAGATAGCACATCAAATGACAATATGCACTTTTTCATCACTCACCTACACAGTGCCCTGCTGGGGGCTCATGATGATTGCAGGCTGCTCTCGCACAGATGCGGACAACAAGGCTTGCTGTATGACCTTCGGAGGATCAATTGGTAAGTTCAATTAGGTTAAATCCCGATCTCGCATGACCATTAGTGTGGAGAAAAGTGACAGTATTGCAGATGGCTCCGGCTGCACCAATGAAGAACGTAAAGGACTTCACCTCATGTTACGAAATTTGGGGACATGGAACAAGCTGCTAGGCTTTAAAGTCTAGGTTTCTATGATCCTGTGGTGAGTTTGCCGTACTGGAGACATGAACGGGTCGAGTCTATGAGCTTGCTTGGCCAGCAAGCCCGTCTGCTTTTCAGTCCTTTGCAGAGCACATAGTATTCATGTTAGGGTCAGTGATACTTTCACATCACGTCGGTGCTCTTCTGAAGTGCCGTCCATGATGCCTAAATGACTCAAAATGTTTAAAGCATAATTGTAGAAGAGTATAAACAGAGGTCGTCAGAACTGTGGGTCCATCGAATTCAGGCTGTTCATGAGTTGTTATTCGTGGATCTGAATCAGGGAAACTTGGCGCTGGAAGACACAAGGCCGCTGTGATACATTAAATTCGCACTGCGTTCTTCACTTCAAGAAGGTCTTCCCTACGAGCCAATTCTTCGACTCCGTATCCTTCACTCCAGCCAAATTCACCGTGCAGGTTGCCCACATGCCACAGAACTCTCTACAGAGCTGATCCTTCATTCGCAGCCCTTTGACTTAGGCCCACAAGTCATCACCTGCTATTCGAAATGGTTCCTCCACATACATTGCACCCCCTGTGATGGCTTCAATGCTGCGGCGCTCGTCGACGAATCACTCCTCGAGCTTCTCCGTAAGAGACTTCAATACACGCGCATAGAATTTGGCGGCATGTGGTCTGGGAAAGGTGATCTCTTCAACCAAGAAATCAGGCAAAATCTCAATCAGTTGGCTGTCGCGGCGTTCGTCCAGCTGTGGCTTATACATGAACTCGGCTTCATCCAGGTTCTCGTCCGAGTTCTCGTTGGCGATGGCAAGTTTGAAATGTAGAGCTAAGGCGTACTGTCAGTAAACGAATCCCTCTTGGTGGGGGTTCAATACGTACTTCCGTTACGACCTGTCTGAATACAATTATAGACATCTTCAGGTCCGTCTCGCTTGACACTGGTGATGACCAGTCCAGAAAGATCGCTATACAGGTTCTCCTTCATCTTGGCGGTCTGCGTTGCTTGAACCTGGGCGGCATCCAGTCCTCTTGCGCCCAGCGCGCCAGGCTTCATGGCGCTACCAGGTACTCGCGCGGTGGCGACCTGGGCCTGGGCAGATGATGTTGCCTCTGCGGCACGTGCAGCATTCAGCTTTGTGGTGAGCGTCTTGATCTGAGTTCTAGCCTCCGCAAGCGAATGTGTCATTTCCGTAACTTGAGACTGCAAGCTGTCCACCTTGGCCTCACTAGCCTCGAACTGTTGTTGCGACTTGTAGCCTTCTTTGGCAAGTTGTCTTTGAGCGGTAAGCTCATTTCTGAGGCTTGAGATGAGATTGTTTGAAGCTGAAAACAGTGTCAGCGGCCGATTCGGTCAGGGCAAATTAGTACCACACAATTTGACATACTTTGGGCTTTTTCCTCGCTCGTCCTCTTGAGTCGGTCAAAGGTTTTCTCGGCCTCCGTCACTGCCACGTTCTTGAGGTCCTTGTATCTGGCTTCCAAGGCCTCGTATTTCTTGGTCATCTCACCCAAGCGCCGTCTTATTGAAGGGTCATTCTCGTGCTCCGAGGAGCTGTGTGCGCGCTTTGAGGCACTTGTGGGCATGTGATACGAGGCTTTGCGGTGAGCTGACGGTGGAGCACTGAAGCGTGAGAAGGTTGGCAGGTCCTCTACCCGATCTTCCTCCTCACCGTCGACATCCATCAGGTCGTGAGCCTCTTGAGTTTCGGGGATCTCAGAAGACTCTTGCTCCGCCATTTGTGATTCCTCCGCCTTTGTAGCCTTTCGGCCCCGCTTCGCTCCCGCCGAAGCTTCCTTCTTTTGCACCGAGTCCGGGATCACCGCATCTTTTTTTGGGCCGACCACGAGCACCCTTCTTCCGCACTGGCTCGTCGCTACCGGGAGGCGTCGCAAGCACATCTTCAGCATCTTCGTCACCCTCTTCTATGGGTTGCTTTATCTTGCGACCTCTTGTGCCCTTTGGTCGCTCATTCGAAACACTGTCGGCTAGCGCTTGTCGCTCTATCTCCTTTTCTGCTGCGGCAGCCTTTTTCGCGCCGTCGCGTCGCGTTACTGATTTCGACTCGGCCTTTTGGACTCGATTGGCAGAAGCACGGCCCCTGGGATTTGGATTTCTTGCCGCGGCCATCTTCTCTGCAATTTTGGGCACGCTAACACGTGCGCCGAAGCCGTCGTCTGAGTCCGAGTCCACGAGATCGAGCAACGTGGATTGTTTCATTTAACGGTAACGCGTCAGATGGGTTACGTGTATCGTCTGGGGGAGTTGAGAGAATTGATGAATCTCGTTTGGCTGGAAAAATCTATGGTTCGTATTTTCCGAGTGTGCGCAGCGGTACGTGGAGGCTGAGGTTGTGGCAGCGAGTATGCCGGATGGTCGAGACCCCGTTGAGGTTGCTTGATTGATGTTCTGGGAAAGTAAACAAACCGCCGGGAGACTGCAGGGATGCCAACGTGCTTGGTGGGTCTTGCCGCCGCCGCTGGGGAAGGAGATGAGTCAGCAGACAGGGGTGGCAGGGATGTCCTGAGGTCTAGGGTGGCGGGCGTCCCATGTCACTACGCCTCGGCATCAGTGATTTACCTCATGTTTTAGCATTCTGCTTCATTTTGGCCTTCCCAACCTTCCCTATATCTTCCGCCGTCCAGCATCACATAGACTCCATGACAACAACCAAGGGGCTTTTTGATCGCTTCGTTGATCGACTAGACTTTCTAGTCATGGGAGACCGCAGCAAAGCGAGGACGTCTGATGCCGTCTTGAACATTGTCACGGCCGCTGGTTTTGTCAGTTTTCCCACACTCTGCGCGCATCCTCTTGTTAAGTCTGCTAACGTTGTGCGAGAATAGGCTTTAGTGACCTACTTCTTTGCCAAAAATCTCATATCCTCTTTCGAAAGCGCCCTCTCAGATCCAGAGAAGGAAAAGCACGAACAAGCCAGGATAAAAGCCCAGGCCAATCTAGCACGACTGCGCCGGAATAAAGAGGTTGGAGATGGGTTGGATAGAGGAAATGCTGCTGATGGAGAGGACACAGCCAACTCTGCGCGCGGCTCGCGCATTGAGGACATTCAGCTAAACGAATATGAGGCCATGGTCGCCATGGAGGTTGTCGCGCCCGAGGATATCCCTGTGAGCTTTGACGACATTGGTGGACTAGAGGACATAATCGAGGAAGTCAAGGAGTCGGTCATCTATCCACTGACAATGCCCCACCTCTACTCACATGCTGCGCCATTGCTGTCTGCACCTTCTGGCGTTCTGTTGTACGGTCCTCCTGGGTGTGGCAAGACCATGCTGGCGAAAGCATTGGCGCATGAAAGCGGTGCCTCCTTCATCAACCTGCACATCTCGACCCTAACGGAGAAGTGGTACGGTGATTCGAACAAGCTTGTCAGGGCTGTGTTCACCCTCGCACGAAAACTGGAGCCTGCTATCATCTTCATCGACGAGATCGATGCTGTACTTGGAACGCGACGGAGCAACGAGCATGAGGCCAGCGGGATGGTGAAAGCAGAGTTCATGACACTATGGGATGGTCTCACCTCGTCTAATGCAGCCGGTGTTCCCTCTAGAATCTGTGTTTTGGGAGCCACAAATCGCATTCACGATATCGACGAGGCTATTTTGCGCCGAATGCCGAAGAAGTTCCCAGTGCCCCTGCCTAATAAGGAGCAGAGGCTTCGCATTTTACAGCTGGTTCTCCACGGGAGCAAACGCGATCCAGCTTTCAACATCAACTATATTGCGCAAGTCACAGCCGGTATGTCAGGCAGTGATATCAAAGAGGCGTGCAGAGACGCGGCTATGGTACCAATGCGAGAGTGTATCCGAGAACGCAAAGCCGCTGGAAAATCAATGAATCGTATCACGCCCGACCACGTTAGAGGAATTCGAACGGAGGATTTCTTTGGCAGCAAAGGCGGCGGTCAGATTTTGATGCAGAATCATGAACGTCAGCGGGCCAAGAAAACTGAGCCCTCCAGCGATGAGTACGAAGACGTAGACGATGACGAGGAGCAGGTTGGCGAGGCCCCAGACTAGATAACGTCGCTATTTACCATCAAATTTTCACGTTTCGAGGGCGCATTGCAATGGGGCTATGGGATTATATGTAGGCATTCATGAACAAGGGACAGGCCAATGGCGTTCTGGACGTAGAGTTATGACGTTTCTATCTTGGGGGCGGCTAGAATATGGTGGTTGCAACACTGGGTCAGGCACAGCTTATTCTGCTCAAACAACTTTTCCAAACTCTGATTTTTTACTCTACATATTTCGACGCTCGCGAAAACATAGATCGATACCCGCAACTCTATACAATTCGTGTTCATTGTGAGCACCAGAAGTCAGCGATCTTCTATTATGGAACGGCTAGGATCGAAGGGAGTTGTGCCGTTCTTTGCAGCGCATTTGGTCCTTGCCATGATTCAGTTTGAGCCGAATTCGGTCATTTGCTCCATGAAAAACTGTGCTCTACTTCGTCTAAATGTGACATCCTTGGTCGCTTTCGGACCAGACGCATTTATCTTTAGTTGGCGTGGCCTCAATCCATCGCAGACCATCGCCTCAACCCAGCAAAGCCCTCGTAAATCTTCGCTATCTATGCCCAGGAACCAGATACATGACGCCGCCACCTTCTATGCTGTTGTAAACCAAAACGCCAACGCCGCCTACGTCTATGCCATCACTCTTAGAATTGCAAAAGCAAACCGCCATATCCGCTCATGCATCGCACCTGAACGAAGGCCCTAAGGAGAACTAATCCTCAAGATGGCCATCCTTGGCCTTGGCATCCCTCTGCCTCTGCACCGACTGGTGCCGAATCACCCATAGCGTCAGCACAAAGCCGATCGCGCAAGCAGCCACGGTGACAATGTACGCAGAGCGGTAGCACTCGAGGCCCTCCACACAAGAGCGCTCGCCACCAGGGCCAACAACGCTGTGCTTGTCAAAGACAACACCGTAAAACAAATTGAAGATGTTGCCGGAAAGGACCGGAGACATCGTCATGAGGCCCCAGTTCTGAGACAAGCCATGAATGCCGAAGCTTTCGGCCATGATGGAAGGGAAAACACCAAACAGGAATCCGTACCCAAGACCGGATAGCCCAGAAACCAGACCCAACAGGTGTGGGTTGATGACGCTCAGTGCACAGATCTGGGCGACGAAGAAAATAGTTCCGGCGATCACCAGGCACCAAATCCGGCTTGTGTGCAGCACTTTCACCAAGAAATCAGAGCCGACGCCTGTTCCTCGTGTCAGCAAATTGGCAAGCAGGTTAAGACATTACAAACTTCTAGAGGTACGTACCGCTCAAGAGTCGCCCGGCAAAGCTGCATACGGAGAGAATGGAAACATGGAGGTTTTGGAGCTTGAGAAGACTATCGTTGCTGATGGAGTCATCAAAGTGTTGCCACAGAGCATTGACGGAATGTCCGATGTTGCTGCAATGCGCTATCAGCCTGAGATCGTATACATATCTTGTATTTCAAAAAACTTACTTGATGGTCATAAGGCCAACGCCGGCTAAGATGCCCATGACAGCAAAGAGCTGCCAGAACTCGAGGTTCCTGATGAGCGCCCAGCCACGAATATCTGCGCGGTGGGAGCGATTCATATCAACGTTCTGCACGTAGACCTCGCCCGCCACTGACGACACTTTGGAGGAAAGGAGTGAGGTTGTTTCATCCATGTCGTCGTCCGTCTCAGCAACTATGGTTGAGGATGCCGCGGTAGTGAGATTGGACGATTCTCCGCTCCGACCACTGGTCAAATCGTACGGATGCCTGGCCCCTACAGCCTCGAGATCGGAGTCTTGACCCGCTTGGAATGTGTGTGAGGCGTTGGTTTTGGTGGGGTTGGTGTTGGGTGACCTACCTGGCTCGAAGAGGCCTGCGCGACGTATTTGTTCCTTTGAGACTCGCGCGGAGATTCCATCTTCTTCAGTTGCAACCGACTGATACTCTTTACCAGAACCGTGCTCAACCACCCTCAGGAACCAGAAGCCCAAGAAGGTCATGCCTGCAGTTCCGCTGGAGAGGAGCAACAAGAAGTCGCTAGTATCGCCGGGGAACAAGAATCCTCCAATCAAGGAGAAGAAGAAGGCGCTCAGCCCGAATGCAGCGAGCGGGAAAGCTGTCGCGGTGCCTCGGTGGTGTGGCCTGTGTAGCATATCAGTACCAGGCCTTGGTCTCCAAATTGACGCCGGAAGAGATAACTGACCAGTTGAGCGCCGAGGTCTTGATGGCAGCTGCGAAAGCAGTACATCCTCCCAGACCGGTCATGAAAGAGAATAGGCACATGAGTAGCACTGAGCCCGAGCCCGCATTGTACGCCATGTATAGAGGAAAGTATCCCACCGCCAGCATGATCGAACCCAGTAGCACAGCAGGCCTCGGGCCCTTCTTGTCGACGAACATCCCAATAGGCAACCCACAGGCGTACATGCCCAAGTTGCCGGCCAGGCCAACGAGATTGCTTTCGGTGGTCGAATATTTCAGGCGATCAGCGAATTGGGGCGCCCATGCTGAATAGACATACTGTGTAGAGACACGTTTTGGTTAGCCATTGTGCATGATGAGGTTGATCACTGCATGTAGATCCGATATGCTACGAAGCAGCACTTGGTGGCACGTACGTTGCTTCCACATGCTAGTGATATCAAAGTCGCTGCCACGCTCGAGATAATGCGAGCGCGGTGCAGGGTCGGGTCCTGCATCTTCGCAGTGGATGTTAGGACGTGTCGGCAGGGAGAAGGTAGTATTGACTCGGCATCGATTGGTGGACAGAAAAAGGGAATTATTGGTAAGGAAAAGAGTAAGACAGATTCGAATGATAGATTAAAAATGAATCGGGACAGTATGAGACAGGGCCAAAATGAAAGACGAAGGGAGGGTATAGGGGACTGTTTGCCCGTGGCTATCTAAATTGATGCAAGACGACGATACGTGTACTCCGTAAGAACTCCGTAAGCTCTCCGGAAATAGTCGTTATCTTATTGAAGATGCGACGGCTTTTTGATTGGACCTTTGGATCTCAAAGCTCCATAATCGGAGCAGGTGCCGGTGCCCGAATACTACAAGGCCATTTACTATTTTCAGGAGATGACGACACTCTGTTGGTAGCTTTGTCTCTAAATCTATGTGAGGATAACATACGGTAAACTACCTAAGTAGCAGGTTATACAAGAATCATATTTCAGAATTGCCTCGAGTGATCAGTTTCGAATCGAAAGCCTCTTTCGCATCTGCAGGTACCGGGCGGGTAACGTGACGGCCCGGTGGAAGTCCGAAACAGGCGCTTGTGAGATGTGGCGCAGCCCCTAGGATGCATGGGGGTCATTACATTGGAGGTGTGGCTGGCCTTGCTTGCCGCTACGTAATCGCTGCTTGTGAGTGGCATCGCCCTGGTTACTGAGGCATCTGACTCGGACTTGCGACGGACGACTTTCTAGATCCCTTCATTACCTAAGAATCAACATCGTCACCATCAACCGAACGACACTCGCGAAGCCTTTTGCGTCAACACAATCCTTTGGCTTTTATCTTCCGGTAGTCAGCATCGACGTACTACATCTCGACCATCTCCAGTTGTTGATACAGAAAGTGTCCCTCTCGAGGGTTCTGACCTCTCAATATGGGCGCCTTGCTTTCCCTCCCGCTCCTGGCCTTGCCCAGTGCGGGAACTGTGAGTTACCTCTTGCTCACGTTGCTTACCGCCATGATCCGCTGACGAGCCATGCTTCCAGCTGATTTCTTTTGCTGCAAGTTGCTGCGGAGCGGCCACCTGCTCCATGGTGTGCAGTGCATGTGGGAAATGCGGAAATAGTAGGAGACGGCCGTTCACCTCTTTGGTACCACAGCTCGGCTAACTCTGCCTTAGGTGTGGCCACTCGTATTGCATATGCCCTGATACTTCTCGTAAATTCGATACTCTCGTGGATTATGCTCACTCCATGGGCTATCAAGAAGCTACAATCCCTCACTCTCGACTACGTCAAGATCGAGTGTCCCACCGGTGACTGCTACGGCTGGCTCGCGGTACACCGAATAAACTTCGCTTTGGGACTGTTTCACTTGATATTCGCCGGCCTGCTGGTTGGTGTGACCTCGTCTAAAGAGCCCCGGGCTGCATTACAGAATGGCTTTTGGGGCCCCAAAGTCATCGCCTGGCTGGCTTTCGTCGTCCTATCGTTCCTGATCCCAGATGGCTTCTATCTGTTCTGGGGCCAGTACATCGCCCTGATCGCCGCCATGCTGTTCCTGATCCTTGGCTTGATCCTTCTCGTCGATTTGGCCCACACGTGGGCTGAGTATTGCCTCAGACAGATCGAAGAGACCGACTCAGGCGCATGGAGATTCGTCCTAATCGGCTCGACTCTGGGCATGTACGCGGGCTCTCTTGCCATGACTATCATTCAATACATCTTCTTTGCAAGCAGCGGTTGCTCGATGAACCAAGCTGTCATCACCATCAACTTACTGCTTTGGCTGGCGATTTCGGTCATCTCTGTACACCCAGCTGTTCAGGAGGTCAACCCAAAGGCCGGCCTGGCCCAGTCAGCGATGGTAGCTGTCTATTGCTGTTATCTCACAATGTCGGCTGTCTCTATGGAACCCGACGACGACGGCTCCCGGCACTGCAACCCATTTGCATTCTCTCAAGGCACTCGCACTACGACGGTCGTGCTCGGCGCTATCGTCACCATGCTGACTGTAGCTTATACAACGACAAGGGCTGCGACACAAAGTCTTGGTTTGGGAAACAACCACGGCGGTATCCGCCTGCCCGATGAGGACGATCATGATCTGGTTACTACGCAACCCGGTGGTCGTAGGGAGATGCGAGCGGAAGCACTGCGCCGGGCAGTCGAGGAGGGCAGTCTGCCGGCCGATGCTCTCCTGTCAGATGACGAAGACGAGGAGTCGGGCAAGAATTCAGCGCATGATGACGAACGTACTAGCACTCAGTACAACTACACCGTGTTCCACATCATTTTCTTCCTCGCGACGGCATGGGTGGCCACCCTGATTACGCAGGGCTACGATATGGACAAACAAGATGGAGACTTCGCCACAGTTGGACGCACGTACTGGGCTAGCTGGGTCAAGATCGTCAGCTCTTGGATTTGCTATGCCATGTACGCCTGGACCCTTGTCGCGCCCATCGTACTGCCTGACCGGTTCGAGTGAGTGACCTTCGGAGAAAAGCATCATTTTCGCTTGGTAGGGATTTCCGTTTGTCAGAGATTAGGCCTGCATCGGCTGTTGGGAGTTCCGGAAAATGAGCGAGATTCCACCTGCAACCGCATAATTTGTATCACCAGCACGTGAAGTATTCTCTGCCACCATTGTCAGGTTTCATCGCTTGAAACAATGGAAAAGAAATGTCAATACAAACGGACGCTGATTAATAAGCCTTACCAATGTGCAAGCTGCCGTGCTTTTGACAATCTCCGCCCTAGGTGGCTAACCGCGTACAGGACAGGAGAGCAGTAGCTCGGGTGGTGGACATCTAAGCGAGCCCATATTTCTGTTGATGTGGGCCTGGGCAACCGTTTACAAGATCCAGCAGGCGCACTTGTGAGAGTGTTGCCATTCTCACGCTCTTGTGCGCGCGCCATTGTGGGGTCTCTTGCTTAGTTAGGGACATAGTAGCTGGGGCGACCTGTCAACCACCGGGTACCTCTTCCCATGGGCCAGTAATGATTCGTGAATCTTCCGACCATGTTGGCTTATTTTCTGGTCCTCAGTCTGTTGCAACGGCAGCCAGCCTGCCACTTCTTTTTTAGCACGATTCCCTCCTTGTTTGCTTACCGTGCTCCGTCTCAGCGCTTGCGCTAATGGTCGAGGAAGGGGAGAAAGCGGAATTTTCAGAGCGAGAACACCAAACAAACATTGCCGGTATCCTTGTACAACGTGACAAGTTCACTACGAGAGAGAGAAGGTTGTGGGGAAGGGGGGACGTTCACCGCTCACTTTGAGGCCTATCCCTCCTTCACAACTTTTGTTGCCTTGCCCGTCCTGATCTTCTCCTCTGTCCTTGGAGCGCCCATCGTTCTCCATTTCTTCTGGTATCTTAGCACCCGATACCATGAACCTCGGAACCGGGCCGCGCTTGCAAACGGAAACGCTGCGTTCGTCATGAGTGCGAGCGAGTGACTCGACACCTACAAACACCGGGTACCTCTGGCAGCCTCCGGCGAAGACTCCACTCCCAACGGCTATCCGCCAATCGAGCGATGTATGCATTCACGTGCGCGCCTGCTGGTCTGTCAGAGAGGTATCGTCCAGTTCTGATCATGTCTCGGCATGTCTTCCCTCGTCGCTGTACGCATTTGTGATTCTGGAAGTATTCACGGCTGCAGGAAAGGCCCACATTACTGCATCCGCATGCAATAATCACATAGGAATCTGTCATCTCTGCCTGATTTACAGCACAGTGGCCACGCTGCAGATGCAGATCATACATGGCTTCTGCACGCCATGTTAAGTCACCTGATAAGGCTGTCATTATGTCTCACTGAAACCTGGATATCGACATCTTCAGCTTTAAGTGCATTTGAGAGCTATCCTCTTTGCGGTATACGAAAGTCACCAGCCAGCCAGATGACCATGATGATATGCCACTAGCGTCTGTTCTCTTACTTATGCCCTCATCGCTTCGTTTACCGTCGAGTCACCGCCACGAGTTCACTCTACAAAGGACTGCTTGAGGTCGGGCTGACAAGTCGAAGTAGGTTAGACCACGGAGACCTGCATGTGTCTACGTACACTCAGCATCAAGGACTCGGGACATAACCTTAGTGTGGTGTAGACATATGGTGCCGAGCTCATAGTGGGAGTTGTTGCACTGTACAACTTTGCCCGGATCTGAATATGGGTCAGGGTTGTGAATCACGGGTACAACTCCCGCAAAGCTTCATGTTGGTTTTTCGAGCACACACATCTTTCCCTTTTGGCGACGGACTACATGAAAGTCTCAGGTTGACGGCAACCGGTGAGCCAAGAAATTCTAGATGTGTTGTTGGCTCAGCGGGCTTTTCTTACACCTCGTCAAGTTAGGCGCGTGAAGGGTGTGGGAGATTGTAGATAGATTGGAAGGGTAAGAGAAAGACAACTGACTCCATAACTTCTTCTCTCGTGGCTTCACGGCACTTAGAATCTTCAATCCCACCCTGCGAGATGTCAGTTGTGTCACCGCAAAGTAACGCTCCTCCTCCAAAGCATCAGCAGATCTTTTGGTCAACGGGCGAGAGTCCTCTTCACAGAGTGTCGCCGTAATCTATTTTTGGCGAGGGCCAAGAGCAGGCCTAAAGGAGACAGGCTTGCGATCAAACAGAAGACAAGCAATAAAGTAGCACCAAATCCTGTACAGTTATCACTTAATCTGGCCACATTTTCGGGACTAGGTACTAGGTGTGGTTGCACAAGTCATATATCATGACAATGTGCTGCCTATGAAACATACTAGTTGTCCTATGCACATGCATGTCATTGACGAGTGACCGTTTATCCATGTTGAAAGTAGTCACTGTACCTAGTATTTGCTTTGCAACAACATCTACTTTT
Organism: Gnomoniopsis smithogilvyi; assembly: GCA_027946515.1. Taxonomy (NCBI): domain Eukaryota; kingdom Fungi; phylum Ascomycota; class Sordariomycetes; order Diaporthales; family Gnomoniaceae; genus Gnomoniopsis; species Gnomoniopsis smithogilvyi. The sequence goes on along the minus strand of JAPEVB010000004.1, from coordinate 4,530,028 downwards.
GATGTGTCTAACTATCTTATCAGCATGCAAGTTACACGGCCCCAAAGGCTATCACACCCGCGGTCGAGAGAAGAGGAACAGGATATGCCGACTGGGGCCGAACCGCAACCGCACGCACGCAAGGAATATGGCAATCTGGGCTGACAGACTCGGTGAGTATCGAGATATGCGAGAAGCCTTTTCCGTCGCTGTTCTGGACTCGCGCGTCTCGACCGAGCTCTGAATGGTCTCGAAGGAGAAGAAGACAGGGTGGCCGGGGGTTGGGATGAGGACGGCGATGATGTATAGAGAGGCTATGGAGTGATTTCGACTATAAGAAGGCCTGTTAGCTGGCCGTTGACAGCGGCAGTGGAAGGTATGTCTTCTCCAGCACATTCCAAGTTTTTCCCCCAATTTAGTCTGTTCTCTGGTGGCCATTTTGATTTTCATAACCAATTCATTGCCAATACTTTACCTTCAGCCTCAAACATTTCTTCAAAGTCCAGTCACCTGCCTTGCGCCTTGGACACACCCACACCCAGGACGAGCTAGTTTTGAAGACATCTTCAACATGTCTCACGGTGCTAAGACCGTCGTTGACCGGTCGCAGGGAAAGACTTCAAGGTTTGACGCAGCCCAATATCAACGTTTGTAACGTGACCACTGACACTAGGCCAGTGGCAAGCCTGGGGTGACCAGCTCCTCTCGCGCCCAGAAGCAGCCCTCAGAAATGCTGCAGCGCTGGAAGGCCGAGTCCCGCCAAGATATGACCTTCAACGAGAGAATCTACGGCGCGGCACAGGTAAGATCTTTCGTTCTGTATACAGTGTATTGACTGTCATTGACTTTCGACATAGGAACATGCGAAGGCGAAGGGGAAGCAGTGAATAGAATCGGCACACCCGCAAACACGCGGATTGTAAATGTTGTTTGTTTTGATTGGTGAACAGCTCTGGATAAAGCCTGTTCTGTGTCTCCATAGTTTTTTGTCTTCACTTGCAATACGAACTTTTGTTGCTTCAAAACCACGCTGCTCGAGTACCTGGTTTGGTATCAACCCCAGCGCCAAGTCCGTCTTCTCCCTCTCTGAAATGCTTTGCTACCCTCGATCTTGATGCAAAGATGCTCTACGCTGTTTCCCCAGCAGTAGATGTATTCGCGGCGTGGAAGCCATCTACTGTGATGTTGACCGCTCCTGCTTGGACAAGCTGTGAAGGCTTAGTTAGATGGGGTGATTTATGCACAAAAGCGGGAGACAAGGGCTTAGACTTACAGCTCGTGAGAGGTCGTCAATCAAATCGCTGACATCTTCGATACCGACACAGAGCCGAATGATATCCTCGGGCATCTGGCGCTCGGCTCTCGTCTTGGGGTCAATGCTCGCGTGACTCATACGGCACGGCATGCTGATGAGACTGTTCACGCAGCCAAAGCTGACGCTGATGCCCCACAATCTCGCAGCCTCTACAATCCTCCCAGATACATCGACGTCTCCAGTCTCAAAAGACAAAACGGCGCCGGCGCCGCGACACATGCTCCAATGTAGGTCGTACTGTGGGTGCGACTTGAGCCCCGGGTACCTGACCCGGAAGCCATGGTTTTCAAGAAACTCGGCTATGGCCTGAGCATTGGCCTGTTGTTTCTCCATGCGAATAGCCATGGTCTTGATGCCCCTCATCAGCAGGGACGAGTCGTCAGGGGACAGGCCGCAGCCGGTCGAGTTGATCATGAAGTACATCTTGTCTCCCAGAGACGTATCATTACAGGCAATCACACCGGCCATGATGTCATGGTGACCGGACAGGTACTTCGTTCCAGACTCGTACACAATATCCACCCCAAGTTCCAAGGGGTTGCAAAGCATGGGGGACATCATGGTGTTGTCGGCGACAACCAAAGCCTTGCCATTCAGATCGTGTGCCATCTTTGCAATAGCCGGTATGTCGACTACTTTGATGAGAGGGTTGGTGGGAGTCTCGAGGAGAACCATGGCGGTTTTCTCCGACAAGACCTCCTTGACGCGCTCGATATCTGTGTTGTCGACATGGTGAACAACTATGCCCATATTGGTGGACAGATATGTGAGTAGCCGATTGGTACCGCCGTACAAGTCGTCGCCGGTGATAACCTCGTCTCCAGGCCGCAGCAGTCGTGTAATGACGTCCAGGGCGCCCATGCCGGAACCTACGGCAAGGGCCCGTGTAGCATTCATGATCTTGGCCAGATGGCGCTCGAGGTGTGTACGGGTGGGGTTTCCGGAGCGTGTGTAGTCATATTCGCCATTGGGATTGGCACCGGACTGCTTGAAGGTAGCAGAGCGGTAAATGGGGAAGCTGGAAGCGCCATACTGGTCCTTGCTGTCGGTGTAGACCAGTTCGGTGGCTAGAGCATAGCGGCGGCGGCCGTTGGCAGGGCTGGAGGGCGCGGGTGAAGGAGGCAGGTTGTGGCCATCGAGGTCGACCTTTGAAAAGGCCTTCTTGGCAGCTGCGCCAGTTGAAGATGACGCTGGGCTGGCCATGTTGAATGTTGGACGGAGGAGGAGGGTGTGTGTGAGATTCGTCAAAGGACGATGTTTGGTCGGCAAGTGTATCCGTGACTCAAATTTAGATGCCGCAGTGACGTATTGGTCCGAGCACAGATTGGTTGCTGAATTGGTGAGTCTGTAGTGTGCAACGCTGAAGGATCAATTGTTGCATCGACAATCGTGTATAGATACAGGATACAGGTCGTCGAAGAATTGAATCAGTAGCGGGAGTAGAAAAGAAACGGTTTGTAAGGTTAACTGGGATGGTCAGCATATCCGGTGTCAAGACTGTATCAATACTTTGATTGGCATCACCAGGAATATAGCCGATAACGGGGGATTCAGAGACACAGATGTACTCTGACCACAGTTGTAATACCAATCCACTTGCTGACTCGCGTCCCGGGTACCTATGATCTTTGTGGGGTAAAGGATGGCGTGATCGAGCTGGCGGCGAACAGTAGGGCATTTTGTACTGCGACTTGTTTGGCCCTAGTCTATACTATGGGAACCGACAGATTGGTGCTTGATGTTTAGCGAGTACAACTCTGGATGCTCAACTCCATCTTGTTCTTGTCTGAAACAGCCAGTGAGCTGTCAAAGGATATATACTGCTATTTGAGAAGTAGAGATTATAGGTGCAAGATGCTCTGAAAATCTATGGGCGGATAATAATACAGCCAAAGGCACGAAACCAACCTCAATTCTTCCCTCTTTCTACAAAGCCTTCAATCCTGGAATTTGTTCTCACTGGTCTGCCTATGATCTTCCAATCAAGATAATTAAATGACAGCTTACTACAAGCTGTTGCAAGGCGTGCTCTGGAGAGATAGGAAAAGTAGCAAAGAAAAAAGAATTGTGCTGCTCTAGAATATGTGGTTGTGCCAAATTTCACAGACTATCAAAAACAAAAGCAATTTTCCACAGAGATCAACCTCCAAGACGTACAGACTACTATTCGATCATATCTTCAATGATTTTTTGCTAAAGGCTTGGTAGTTCTATATATATATCATGAATAATGTAGATAATGCATTGATGCCCTTGTATCTGATCTGAACATCTCGACTCACTAACCTGAGTAACATCTTGGATGCCAATTCTCGCCTCAGCTCCTACCACAGGCCATTGCCCCTTTGCGATTCTTACCTTCTTCACACTCATATCTGTTCTGAGCCAGCCTTATGTCAATACCCTGCACTGCCGTCTTTCTCATTAGATTCAAGTTGGAGAGCCCAGCAGCTTGTTTCGTAAATTGCAGATCTGGTAGGATTATCTAGAAATTGGGATCCTATACATTAATGATGCCCAGTAGTAATTATTCCCTGCACTCAGAAGAGGGGAAGGGGGAAAGAACTTGAAAATATAGATCACTCATTCTGAAGATATCAATGCCTTCCAGATCAAAGATCAACCTGCTGTATATACCAATACATGCCAACATCCAAAACAACCCCATTTATCTGTCTTACCTTTCCGTCCCAGCCAACCTAGCCCCACCCAATGACCATACAACCTTTCTGCAGCGTTTATGTAAAGTCTCTCATTCGCTTTGTCCAGTTACTCCAGAGCACGACTGGCCAAGTATGCTTGCCTGAAATGCTCCAAGATGCTGGGACGACACCCGCCAGCAACATTTGCAAGGCTAGTGTATACAATTGCACACATAAGTTCATAACAATAACAGCCTTCCAACGAATCACTTACTACAAGTAAACAAGTCAATTAAAGAGAGAGGAGAAAGTAGAAAGGAGAATAGACACAATTCAGTAGTGAGCAAAGCCCTGCTCACTAGGTTGAAAAGGTTGCAACTGATGAAGTATAAGCTGAAGTCACTGTTCTTGGTAGGTAGGTAATTTGGCTGGGATGTCCGTGGCTGAGAAGGCTGCAGGGGTTGCTCAGGGCTGCAAATATGCCAGGAGGTGGACGTCAGACATGCCCATGCGCTTCTAACCTTCCACGTCGTCCATCGTCTCGAGACTCACTTTTGCAACCTATCTCCATCCCACTACCTGCCTACCTACTCCAAACGCACCCAAAATTCAATAACCTCACGCGACCCTCGTTCCATTGCCACCATGGATTTCTCGGATAGCTTGTCAGTCCCATCCCACTGGAGCTCTGGATAGTTGAAAGCTCAATCTATCAGCTATCCAAGCTTGCTCCTAGCTTGCGCCAACTTGCGCAGGATAGATTTGTTGTATGGACTTGAGCTAACCATTCGGCCCCCCAAACACAGTCGCATCGTCAACCTGGCGGTTGCGGTGATCATGATCTTGGGCGGCATCTCGCAATTCTTCCCACTCGGCTTGTACGTCTTGTCCCCCGGCCCGGCGTGTGACGCGGCCTCCAACGAGCTACCAAAGGAGGCTCCAAGAAAGTCGCGCGCGCGATTATTACTGGATCTCTTAAGCTGACTGTAACGAACAGTCAATCTATCATCATTGGTGTCTACGTGATCATCTTCGGCGCCGGTAAGATCCTCTCTCCCTTCTATCATTTCGACGCGCGCATTTTTCCCCCATCGCAACACGTATGCTGACCCAGCCGACGCGCCCATGTATAGCCACCGGTCTCCTCGAGTTCCAGATCCCACCTCAAGTGTCGCGCTACGCCTCCTTCCTCTTCTCCTTCATCGGTCGCGGCGCCTTCTACATCTTCGTTGGCTCGATCCTGCTGCACGATGGCGTGTTGCGCATCATCGCCGGATCCATTGTCGGCCTTGTCGGTGTGTGCTACGTTGTCCTGGAATTCATCCCGTCCATCGAGCCACCTGCCAACATGAGGGAGGCGGATGCCGGCTGGGGTGCCGAGCAGGTGTAAGCAGCCTGCACAGTCTATGCGTCCTCCGGTATGTATCCGGGCACGACTTTGTCTCCACGAGGGCGGCTATTGGGCGCCGAAGCGTCAAAAAGGCAGCGCGCGGAGTGAGCGCGGGTTTAGAGTGGATCGGTCAGCCCGGTCGGGTGTCTCAAGGGCTCGCAGCAGGGTGTACAGTGGGTTCGAAGTTTGGGTATTTCCGTGGAAAAACAAAACAGGGAGTCTGTAAAGCATGGGCGCAGGGCAGTGTTACGATAGGGGTTGAATATGTATGTTTCCAAGCCTTGGTGGTTGGTGCTTCTGGGAAAATTAGGTGACACGGGCATCTGAACTGGTTGTGGATTCGCATCGCATTTCTATGTATTCTATGTACATCGCTCGGGCTGAAGTGGGAAGACATGACCTGGTGATGGCAATGTTAGGGGCCGGGGGCAGGCCGGTGGTAGTCGATCTGCTCAGTGTGTTTGCTCCTCAATAGATATGGATTTTATATGTATGCACCAAGATGTTCAGGTACACTGGTTCTTTTGGGAACCAGCTGAGATACACCAAACCTGCCCAATTGAGGGCACCATACAGGTCGATCAATTAATGTCTCCAGTGCCTTGCGCATAATACGGTATATTCTTTGTGCATTCATGGACCCCGAGGTCATCTTCCCTTTTAGGTTCTAAAGTAGTAATAATATACCTCAACCCAACCTTGACAAGACCTTCTCCACAATTCCTCTTTTTCCAGGAGCCGTTGACCCGACAGAAACATTGCAAAAACCCTTGGAGAACGCCACTTTTTGAACGCGCCGCAGAAGAGCATCCAGCCCACGCAATACTCGTATTCCCATCCCACGCTCCCACGTAAAAGCGCCGTATGCTTGCCTCAAAACGCTTAGCAGACACCCATCTCCGGAGACACACTATACCAATTCGGTACAATGCTGCATTGCTTTTCCCCCTTGTGCGCCATTTTGAATTATCAAAGTTCCTTTTTTGGAAATTGCACCAGGCCGAAGTTCTTATAAAGGGCGACTCAACCACCTCGGTCAGTTTTCCAACTCGGCAAGCTCCCGTTCGTTCGCAGCCAGCATCTGTCTCATTCGCTCCGCCTCTCGCTGCAAAGCCGCCCGTCGCTCAGCTCTTGAGGTCTCACTCTCAATGCTGAGCCTGCGTGACTCTACAGATCCATACGCAGCACCAGTGCCTGAGCTGCTGGCATTTGAGTATGCGCCCGGGCTAGGTGCTGACGCCAAAGTCCCGGCCGGTGACTCCGCGTATGTGCGCTGCGGCGCTGGCTCGTCGACGCCCGTCATTCGCGGCGAAGTTGACCTTGGTGGATTTAGGATGGATTTGATCGAAGACAGGCGTTTGTTGTTGTCAGGCTCGGATGGGCTCGCACTCTCGTTTGTTTCCCCAAATGATCGTTTCCGCGTCGGTGAGAGAAACGAGGCTGGAGAAAGCGAAGTTTGCCGGTCGGAGGTGCCGGCAATGGAGGTGATGGGGGCCAGGCGATGATCGTCGTCCAAAGACTGCGGTGTCTCGCTGTGATACTTATTGTACACCGAGTACTGGTTCAACGTCCCGGCCGTCGTCATTGGCGGAACTGAGTTCTGTCGAAGCACGCTCTCGGGCACGAGCTGGAATCCTTGCTGCTCCTTTGGCTGTTTTCGCAATCCAAGGCTAATGGACCCGTCGGGATTCATAGAGCCACGTTCACTGGATATGTCACGTGGTGGGGAGGGCGATTGGATCGGTTCGGCTGGAGTACTCCCCTCCGCAGTCTGCTCTTGCGAGGCTGGTATGACTCGCTTTCTCCGCTTGATGACTGACTTCTTCATCGTCGACGGTCGATGTACGCCGTGGAGCTTGTGATAGAGCCCTGTGTGTTTGTCAGCCCTCGAGACTCCTTGACGTTTGTGTCATTGCATGGAAGGACAAAACTTACCACATGCGTTACAGATGTTGTGACCATGCTCGTCCCGCCTCCACAAAGGTGTGATGGTCGTTCCGCAATTATGGCAAGCTATGACCACTGTCGTGTTTGATCCTTGACTCTGCGACGCTGCCACGTCAATTTCATTGGGATTCTCAGCACCCTCAACCTGCGGCCTACTTGAGGTGCCATTCTGGTTCTGAAAAGCACCCAGGCTAGCACTCTTGGCAATCCGATTATTGTACGCAGGACACCCGCTGCACCCTTCCGCCCCGCCAGTGCCGTTGCAGCGTCCACCTCCCGGACATGTCCCGCTCGGCATGTGGTCGGTCGCCACGTACCTCGCTCCGGTTGTACTTGAATTAGCCTGAGAGCTGCTTGCTACTGGCGATGTGCTCTCGGTATTCTGCAGAGGCACATTGGGCACAGTTGTCGGCGGTCGTTTCAGATTCGTCGGCCGGGCGGCATTTCTGGCTTTCAGGTATAGACCACAGGCGTTGCAGATGGTCGCGCCTTGTGGTGATCTCCGCCATAGAGGCGTTCGACTCGTTCCGCAGTTGCTACATGATTATTAGCATTTGCCGATGGCAATTCAAGACTCAAAAACTCTCTGACCTGCAGACCTGACCACTTGGGGTCTGGACGGATATGGGTAATGGCGGTGCGTCTGTTAGACCGTCTGATATGCCATGTTCGTTGGTAGAAGAAGGCGCAGGACTTATGGGGTGTGAGGCCGGACCATCCGTCGTAGATGGGCTTCCCTCGTACCGCTTGAACCTCAGAGGACTCGGCGACCTGCCATGTTGGCTGTCGTCTTCTGGAGGGGGTGAGCAAGCCATCAGGCTGGGCTGATCGGCCTTGGAAGATACAGGTCTAGATGGCAGAGCGGTCCGCCGTGGACTTGATCCCCCCTTCGTCCTTTGTGAAGCGGAAACAGCTCCGCGTTCACTCGACGCCATCTTGTCCGCGCACACAGACAAAAACACACACAAAGTCTCTCTCTCCCTCTCTCTCTCTCCTATCCCCCCCAAGAATCCCGGCGGCGATGGTGGTGAATATCAGCTTATCACTGAAATCGAATTTGCTGCGCGATGCGGATGGCCCGAGGTCTGGTAAGAAATTGGTCCTCTTCGGGGTAGCACAAAGATTCTTCCTGTCAGCTTCTGCCAATAGATCATCTGCACAATGAATATGTCCTTTTTGGGCGAGTCTGCGATCAGCAGGACAATATCAGCCCTATCGAAGCTGGGTGGAAGCCTGTCAGGTCGATCGTCGAAGTGCTTCCGATGGTCTCTAGGCGGTCTGTAGATGGACACCCCGCGCGGCAAGAGGTGCAAGTCCTATGTCCGGTCGATCGGCCGAACGTGGCGACAATTTACAAGACGAGATCGGACAATTGAACCTTGATTCAAGTATGCAGAAGCGTGACGAGTCGTGTGTGGGACTTGTCGCAAATCCCCAAGACCCTCCTGTGTGGTAGGCGTTTTGCGAAAGTAGCCTCTTCAAGTGACCACAGCAGGACGTCCGGACCACCTGGACATCCACTCAGTGAAGGGGGCCGGATTAAACTTTGATGGACTACGACTCCTAGCCGAGCCTGTCGCAGATCCCTATTGGTAATGAGGCAGGGTATCGAGCGGTGCAGTAGAAATACTCGAGCCCGAGCGCAGCTTCGTTGGGACAATTGCCAGGTGCCGAGGGGGGCGGAGAACAATTGGTCCCCTCGATTCGTGGTCTGAGGGGAGTTTTACTACCCCTTTACTGGCAGTGAAAAGATGTTTTTTTTGACGAACAATTGCCTTATGAGATCTTGGCAAGAAAAGCGAAACGAATCGACGACGAGGGAAGTATAAGACACAGATCCACAGCGTAGGGCCCCCCCTTGACGTCGTATTGCAGCAATACTGGGACCGACTAGAGTAAGGTGTGTGTAGAGTACCTGTCAGCCCAGTGGAGGAGGTGTGTGTGGTATGCAGAGAGGGTTGATGTGAGTGGCAGTTTGGAGGATGGGGCCTTCGCAGCCACTTAGTCCCGTACTTGTTTGGTTTCTGCTGCTTTGCTTTTGCCTTCTCTCCAGGCCCAGGATCGTTAGTCTTTCTTTCTCTTGATGCACGACAGTCACGCCAGCAGGAGGCCGACGCCGGGCAAGTACCAAGACCTTCAACTGACCAATGGCATGCAGCGCATTTGCGATCTTTTCACTGGAAGCTCGACCGATTCGAGCCTAAGTTAGCCCCAGTTCATGTACCGCGACCCTTGATCCATGCCTATCGAAAAGATAGGATGTGAGGACTTTCGCTCACCGCCCGCCCACCGGTGGCGCCCGCTACTTATACTTGGTACGTTTCTGTACAGTGTCTCCACAATCATACCATGTCGGGTGCAGTGAGACTGTGGTACATACCAAGATCCTAGGAAGGTTATCAGATCGTCAAAGTACTGCCAGTGATGCCTCTCCCGGCACAAAAGGGCTCCGTCAGGTGGTCTCGAATAGTCGACACATGCTCCAATGTAAAGTTAATAGAAACATACTACCAAGTAGCTCAGTAATATGCCATGACATAATTGTACCATCCGTCTGCTGTATGTTTTGCCCTTTGCAATCGATTGAAGTGATCTGATTTGTCTTCAACATACATACATACCATAGTGGTAATGCCACGTTATCTCAACACTGGCCGCATATCTGGCGACAGCTTGCAAGGGTCCGCGTTCTCATCCGAGAGCCAGACCTCGGGAATAAGGCTACGCTGGTTCGCTGAACCACACTTGCCATATCTTCAACACTCATCGAGCCGAGATAAGCAGCTCCTGTTCAGAAAGTCCGAAGTCACGACCTCGGATAACCTCGCCCGACATCCTCTGTTAGTCCGTTCATGCAAGCCATCATCATATCCTGGTCCGGGATGGATCTCCGGCGTTCCCAGCAGGAAGGGTCCCCCCTAGAAACGCCAAGCTTCTCTATCTGATCCTCGCAAGGTGTGGAGAATAGCGTGGCCTTCGCTTGCCAGGCCTGGTTCTAGTACCTGTACAAACAGTAAGCCTCAACCCCTTTCGACACCACCACACTCTTTTCGGTTTCTGAAAGACCCATATATCTCCGAGGCTTACACCTCAAACGGAGATAAGGAAGTCAACGTCGAAAAATCAAAGAGGTGACCCTTGATCTGGCGTACTACAAGTCCATGAATGCATAATATGGCTCTGAAAGAAACGACCAGCCTCGGGACCTGCATTCAAAGTGCAGTTTTGCTTGTTGTTGATGTTCTCGCAAAGAATCTATTGCCGAGATGTCCCCGGATCCAGGACATCTTGCCCTGGTTGATCTAATGTTTTGGGTGAGTTCTTTACACACTACCTCCATCCTGTCCTGCCAGTTACTACTACACCTGCACATGGACGCAATACACAGCCACCTCGATGTTTCATCGTCAGGTCAGAAAGAGCAGTCGTTGCGCGAGCGCTGTGTATAGAACTCAGATCCTTCATTGCGCGCTGATGGCCACGTGTTGATGCCTTGGCCGAGTGTTTTTTTTTTTTTTGCGCTGCAGATTTTCATTCCCATTCTTATCATCAATAGTCGCACAAACGGTCCGAAGCCCTACCTCACAAATCAGGATCATCCTCAACCACCTGAATCGTAGGGAAAGCCCAGCGGTGAGCCAAAAGGGACTCCTTGGCGAGCATAACAGTAATGGCAATGCCAAGCGAATAGTCAAGCCAGTGACTCCGCTGGGACAAGTCGAGCTCCGCTAGGGGATACAGCTCCTCCTCGTCCAGACGGTCGGTGTCCGCAACCATCACAAGAATGATGTGCTGCACGACAAGGAAAACAAATATGCAGCGTGGATAATCTCGAATGTCTCGAGCGGCATAGAAAGATCGATACTCCTCCGCGAGTGTCTGGCATCTCTCCACGATGGGTTGACCTGTGCTAGCTGCCTGGGCATCCTTGTAAGTGATGATAAAAACTGGGCTTACATAATCGTGTTTCTTGACGAAGTCGCCGTCCTTTTCTGCCCAAAATATATACCGCTTGATCTCCTTTTCGATGAGAGGCGCTATTCTTTCCTGGGTGCCGCACTGACGGTAGTCGCTAACATAGGTATGGAGGTCAAAAAGTCTAATGAGTGCTTTTGAAGCTGCTTCGGGTCAACTGCTGGTCGGGTTCAATCTGGTGTGCTCCACCTACCGTGGTACTCGCTCTTCGCAGCCTTGAGCAAACATTTGTCATCACTTCCCAGCGGGGTGAAGAGCTCGTCAGGCATCGGATGATCGAGAAAGTTCCAGATCCATTGGCTACCGAACATGGGATACAGACCTCGCAAGAAGAGCAGCTTGTAAAGCCTACAGGCCTCGCTGGGCCAGTTTTGCATGCCTGCAGTAGAGTGTGTGTGATGGAGCCAATATCTCAAGACGGTGTCGTCGATGAGGAGATCTTCTTCGACTTCGCGGCCTAGTTCTTCCTCGAAGTCGTCTCCCTCACATCCTTCGTCTATGTCCTCTTTTGGATTGGATCCAAATGCAAAGTCGGATCTACGTGTCACACCGTGGAGGAACGGCGGGGTCTTCTTGCGAATTCGAGACTGTTCGATGTCTCCATCGTCATCATCCTCTTCTATACTGGGGATAGGCTCATCAATGTTGAAAGAGCCTGTGCCCGTTGCATTCTCATTGGACTTGCCGTCGTTGGCGCTCCTCAAACCCTCCTCCACCAAGGACCCCACTTTATCTGTGTGCCCTTCGAAAGAGCCTTCTTCGCTTGACTCTGCTTTGACACTGGCAACCAAGTATGTACTTTGACTTGACTCGTCCCTCGTGGCGATGTGCCTATCCGGTTGGCCAATGCTTGCCGTGATGCTGTTATGATCACCTTGGGCAGAGGAAATGGGGACAGCGTCTACTTCATCCTCTTCCTTGATGGTTATATTTTGAATGGCAGCTGTGATCTGGTAGGGCTCGGCGTCTCGTACTGAGAGGTCTCCAGGGGTATTGGCAACGGTTGTTGCAGAGCCGGCGCATGGACTGAAGCTTCGCACTTGACGACAAGACTGCGTCGGTGACCACGAGGAGGGCTTGGACTTGTTACCTTGGTGTCGGTCAGTCGACGTTGGACGTGGCTTGGCGACTCGGCCGTAGAAGACTCGATGGAGTAAGTTCATTTTGATGAAGGGGTCGTTCCATGGGGAAGCTTTGCGAAAGATCACGCGTGGAGACCAGACCGTGCAGAAGGCCGAGTTAGTCCTGGAATTCGGAATTGGCCAGGCTGAAGGCCGAAAGCTGAAAGATTCGAGAGGCAGTGGAGTTGTCTCTAGGATGTGAAAGTTGATTTAATAGCCTCAAGCCCCTGCCTCAAGTACTTTTCTGGCATGATGTTCAATGGGAAACATCGACAAGGAGCATGTGTAAATCGCGGCTCAAACAAGTAGCGTCTTTTCAATACCTTTCACCTTTGAAATGTCCAAAGAACAAGAGCTTCGTATTTAGGACAAAGGTGAGCCAAAGGCGAGCGTCTCTTGACAATGAACTGTGGAACTCCCAATTTGGTTGTGGATTGTACATGAATGAGTAGGTATTTAAAGGTAGTGCGAGGAAGCAGTAAGTCGCTACCTACTTACCGGATGCAGTAAGAGCACTTAGGCAGGTACGTGCATGGATGCAAGACTGACCGGGGAAGTCCGTGCGCTAGTGAAATGCAAGCCTACAGCCTCTTTCTTCCCCCTAAGCTGGTGCGGCAACGATTTTGGTGTCGCGACACTCTGACGCGCCAGTACATACATACAACCACAGACGACAACTCGGACCAGCGCATCGGCGCATCGACTCTCTGTCGGTAGTCCACATTCTCCCTACCTCAATTCAAGCAGTTCCATCCTTGTACGAATATTCAACGCGTCGCGCACTCGACCTCACCTTTGTCAAACAATGCGCCTGTTTGCGCTCGTCGCATAAACAAACCTAACCATGACCGATTGGAACAGCCTAAGGGTTGTTGACCTGAGAGCAGAATTGACTCGCAGAGGCTTGCCTACCAAGGGTGTAAAGGCAGACCTCGTGCAGCGTCTGACCGAGGATGACGGCAATGCGGCTCAAGCGGAAGAGGAGCCTCTGGAGGGCGACAAGACTGCAATAGTTGAGGCTGCATCTACTGTCGAAAACGCCCCCGAGCCCGAAGTCCCCGAAAACCAAACCGTCGCGAAAGAAGCTACCTCTACTGATGCGACTGCAAGTGAGCAAGTCACGACGCGATCAGAGCCTGCTCCGAATACCGAAGTCGAACCAAACGTCGAGGTCAAGGCAGATACGTCGCAAGATCTCCTCCCCAGCGAGAACCACACCGCGCAACCTGAGCACAATGAGCAGCCTCACTTAGACACGCCGCTGCCTTCAGCTGATACAGCGGCCGATCTACAGAAGCGTAAGCGACGAAGTAGCACACCACCACCAAGTACAAAACGTGCCCGCCAAGAGGGCGAGCGACTGGCCGAGGAGCGTGAAGACGTGGTTGACTTTGACAATGGGGAAATTTCTATTAGCCCCAAAAAATCTCAAAACGGCGTGGGAAAAAGGGGGTTACCGGATGACGTTGAGATGGTGGATGAGCGCCAGGAGGATCTCGGCAGACCTGAGTCGTCTGAGTTGCTTCCAACCTCTTCAGCACCAGCCCGAGGTCCATCGTTAGTGGAGACTGAGGAGTCCACCTATGCGAAGCAAGAGGCTATAGCAGATTCCTCGAACGAGATTCCTGCCCAGTCGAAGGACGAATCTCTGAACGCCACTAACGAGGTGGGCACACACCAACACCCTACGCAGATTAAGCAGGACCCCCGTGACGATGTTAAACCCGAGGAGGAGCCTTCAGCACTCCCTTCATTACACGCGCCTACTTCTGCGTTGTATATTCGAGAGCTCATGCGGCCGTTGAGATCCGAGGTGATGGAACAACATATCATCGATCTCGTCACGCCATTAGGCAAGGAGACCGAACCCGATCTGATAAGGGACTTCTACCTCGACCAAATCCGCACCCATGCCTTTGTTCTGCTTGCTTCAGTGCCGATTGCTCAACGTGTTCGAGCTGTCCTTCATAACAAGGTTTGGCCTAACGAGCGGAACAGAAAGCCTCTGTGGGTCGATTTCATACCGGCTGAATCAGTCAAGGACTGGATCGCAAAGGAGGAGTCTGCGCCCAGAAATGCGCGTTGGGAGGTTGTCTATGACCAGGATGGCGGCAATGCGGTCGCGGTTCACAGAGAAATTGGCACAGACAGCAAATCGTTCTCCAGGCCGCCGCCCACCGGCCCGGCAGCAACAGCAAACCCCATTTATCCTGGTATTGAAGCTGCGCCACGTGGCCCCCGAGGAGGTGGTGGTCGACCGCCATTCCAGAATACGAACATCCGCCATACCGAGACCAGTCCTCAACTGGCTTACACGCCTAAAGATGAGGACGTGGCCCGGCGTCGTATGGAGAACATGCGCTCGTTCTACTCACGAGACCCTCCTGCCGACCTTGGCAAAGATTATCACCGCTTTACATTTGAGAGCGCCGATGCTTTCGTTGACCGAGGTCGCGAGGTCTTCATTGGCATTCGGCCTCCTCATCGTCAGAAGGAACACGAAGAGCGTCTTCGACGTGAGCGACTAGGCACTGTTGGAGCTAACAGTGTGGCCGAGTCTCGCAGGGACGACTACAGGCCTGCACCTCGTCCGACTGTCACTGATGAGGATCGTTTCTCGCGATACAACGATGGCCGTCGTTCTGATCGGCCTCCGAGAAATCGTGGGTTTCGCAGCGATCGAGGGCCAGGGCGTTTCCGTGGCGAAGACCCGTACCGCTATCGGCCTGGCTATTAGGATGGCCCAATATTGGCTTACAACTCCAAGATGGACCGCGAGAGGCAATTCGGAGGACTCAATGGGTATGAACAGTACCTGAGTCACTCAACTTCACGCTCACGAGACTGTTCCCTCTCATAGCTTGCTACATACGCTGTGCCATTCCTCAAATGTTGCGTGCAGCGCTCGGCAGGTTACCCTTGTGCTCCTCAGTATTTGGTGCCTGGCGCCATCCAACACGACGAACAGGGAAGAACGGCTCACATGGCCACGGTAGCCTGATGCATACCTCGACATGGGCGTTCGAGTCTCTTAACGGCGCAATGTGAGCTGGAGGATCGTGGGGAAGGCCCGTGTGACGCTTGACGATCTCAAGCTATGAATCGGCGCGACTGTCTATCTTGCGCCAGAACTTGAAGGTGAATCACATTTCGAGGGTCAATTAATAACGGTCTACCTGGGCAATTGCTGGCCATGTTGTGCGAAAGATGGAAGGTTGGGAAAGTAGATAATGACGAAAACAGATACCCTCAGAGTCAATAAACGTTTACTACATTGAACCATAAAATTTCTCGGCTCAGGTTGTCACACTGTAGCAGGCTCACGCTCGATCATATAGTCCCTTCTACCAATTTCACTTTTTGCAAGAAATACTGATTTACATTCAGATTACAAAACAACACATGTATCTTGAGATGTCTATTGTTGTCGTTCTGGCATGCCTTGATGGATCCTTATCAGCTTATCACGGCTGCTCGAAGTGGTTTAGCGAGGGGCATTTCAAAAAAGTTGGCCTGGGATTCATTGTCCTGCGACTGCGCGCTGTCACTCACACCAACCTATAATACCACCAGAAATCACCAATTTTTCCTTTGAACCTGCACATCACCATGGGAAAGAAGCGCGCAAGAGAGGCCGATGGCCAGACTGAGCCAGCAGGCTCTTCTGTAGACAAAATGGACGAAGACGGCAGCTCAGATGACGAGGTAAATTTCACAAGCCCCAAGCCCCACCTGTGTTTGCGCGGGTCTCACTAATACGCACTCGCAGGACTTTGACATGGTCAACGTCGACTTTGAGTGGTTCAATTTTGACACAGAAATCGACTTTCATGGCATCAAAGGGCTGCTTCGGCAGCTCTTTGACGTCGACTCACAATTGCTCGACATGTCCGCGCTAACGGACATAATCACGTCCAACAACACCATCGGCTCGACCGTCAAGGTTGACTCCAAGGCAAACGATGCGTATGCTTTCTTGACAGCGCTGAACCTGCGGGAGCACAAGGACAAGAAGCCTGTTGCTGACTTGGTTGAGTACCTGGCCACCAAGGCCTCGCAGTCCAGCAACGAGGCGCTGGCGGCGGAGGTGCCCAAGGTACTGAAGGAGAAGCACGTTGGCTTGGTGCTAGGCGAACGACTCATCAACATGCCACCAGAGATCTCGCCGCCCATGTACAGCATGCTGGTGGATGAGATTGACGCCGCTGTTGAGGACAAGGAGCCATACGACTTCACGCATTATCTGCTTGTGTCGAAAAGTTACAACGAGGTGCAGTCGCTGCTGGACGACGGTGTGAGGAAGAGCAAGAAGGCCAAGGATGAAGCGCCCTTGTTCCACTTTCACCCAGAGGACGAGGTTTTGCAGAAGCATGCGGTCGCAGTCGGCAGTTACCCATTCACAAAGGACGATGAGAGTGTAGCAGACAGCAAGAGGGCGTTCCAGGAGATGGGAGTCAAGAGTATGGGCTACATGTTGCTGATCGAGGCGGCGAAGTGGCCGGCTGCGGTGAAGGCTGTTGTGGAGTACATGAGCCCTCAATGAGACACAGACATGCGTTGATGCATTCGTGAAAGTTATCTTCGCATTCCCGGCGCATTCCCTATGCCTAAATTTTTTGGGGGTATCTCTTCCCAGTACTGAGCCGTTTTGCCCCTTTTTCAGGGCGTTGCCACAAACAAACTACCGGTGTCTTAAGTCTTGACATGCTCCTCAGCAACCCACACGTTGGTGTGACCAGGGAGGATCGTTCTTCCTCCAATTACGACAGCCTCTGCATCAAGTAGTCGACCTCGACCTCCTTTGTGAGAGGTATCACAAAGTCCTTGTACATAGCTACCACTGCATCCACGTTGATCTTGCTCTGATCCACACCGGCCTCAAGCTTAACCGACGGGTCAGTACCATAGGTTTGGGCCTTGAGCTTCAGCCTCTCCAACACCTGTTTCTCCACCGCCTTGTTCTCAATTTGATTGCCAATACCCTCGGTATCGCCTGCCTTGATCAATGCCGTGTACTTCTCGGTCTCGCTCTGGAACTTGCTCTCGGCCACAAACTTGCCAAAGTGAATGCGCCTGCTCAAGGCCTGCAGTACGGCAATGTCGCACGTGGCGCTGCTGCCGTAGTTCTCCTGCAATACGCCCCTGTCCTCGCGACCAAAGGTTGGGCACACGCGTGGCAGAAAGGTCTCAATGTAGAACTTCTTGATTTTGTCGTTGACGTTGACGTCGTTGGGGTGCAAAATTTGCGGATAGGCGATTGGTGGTAGGATGGACTTGTTGAGCTGCTCGCGCGGGAAGAAAGGATATTCGTCTGGCGACTCGAAGCGACGGATCAGGGACTGGAGCTTCTCCTGCTCAAGTAGGTACCAGTCCATAAGACTGAGGTCGGACCCTTCGAGGGGCACGGCGCCAGGAATGTAGATGTTGCTGTTGAGGGGGAATTGTACGCGCTCGATTAAGTGGAAGGTGATGGTATCCTCGAGGCGTATCAGCTGGAAACGGATTCGCGAAAGATCGAGTGCTTTGGACGCGTCCGAGAGGTCGATGAGGGAGTCCATCTCGAGATGTGGTGGGCAATATATGCTGTCGAGCGGTAGGGTTGGAAAGACGAGAGATCTGCGGATTTGGGAGACAGCTCTCAAGAAACGATGGAGTCGAGCGATTTCTTGGTGAGAGGATTACATGTAAGTTGTTGTGAAACCCCCCTCTCAAGTGTTACACAAAAAGAACAGGTTTGATGGTGAGGCTGCAGGTGGTGGAGGGGCAGAAGGGGGGGAAGTTGATCCCATTTCATCTTCCGTCTTCCGGGCTCGGCTCCGGACCGCCGTCGGGCTGGCAAGCGTGCCGTGCAGAGCTGACGCCGGAAGCAAGGATTGAACCTCCCATATTCTTGATGCACCTCTTGTAAATGGGATCATAACAAGGCATGACGGGGTTTCTTGCTGCAAAGAGTCTGGAATGAGAGTAACGACCTGTATAGAGGAACAATAACCAGGTACAATTCTGGTTTGCATACTATTCTAAAGTCCCACGTTATGTAGGTATGGTACGAGGGGCCGCGGGACGAACCCCTGCTTCCTTGCAGACTTCTAGAACCCTTGCCCCGTTCCCGGAATCTACCAAGTACCCTGGCAGGCCTGGCAGGCCTGGGTAATAAGGTTGTCCCAGTCGTCCTGTCCTGTCGCGTGCGAGCGAAAGTGTGGTAGAGGCGACTTTGCTTGTGCGCAACCGTGACCAAGTCGAGCAGCCGCCAGCATAACACGCAATCATCCAAATTGAAACATCACTGCATCGCGTCCCTACCTGATCAAAGAAGTTTTTTTTTTTTAACTTTGATTTGCTGCTGCATCAACCTGTGGTACAATATCGACCTCAGCATTCCTTCTCACAGCCAAGCAAACAGCTCTCGAACAAGACATCACTCCCGACTCAAGCTCCATCAGAGTCTCCACTTCTGCTCCAGTGTTTACGCATGGCCAGCTCGGACGACCACAACGCTTTTCACGACGACAAAAATGATTCGTCCATTATATCGGTATGCACCTACACCGCAGCCCTAGAGCCCTGTCTTGAAGAGCTTTTGCTCTGTCCGGTCCTACTCTTTTTTCTTCTACTTCTTCACCTTCCTCCTCCTCGTGCTGGTCATACTCACACCCATCTCTTTGTCTTGGTCCGTCGACCATGTCCAAGGATGGAACTGTTTCACTGACAGCAGACTCGCTATCCATGCAGGCTCGTGGTCTCGAGGCATTTGGCCGCAAAGTAACCACCACGGCCAGCCACCTTATGGGCCCCTTGGATCCGACACAGGGCGCCCACTACCAGTCGGCCATGGGCGAGGTCTCCAAGCAGTTGCGGCGGCCCACGCTGCAGCGGAGCATGTTCTCAATGGCAAAGACAACTCCCACCGACATGGTGCGGTCAAGGCTGTCCACGAGCGAGATACAACATCGCGCCCTTTCTTATATACCAGACACGTTGCTCAAAGACATACCCGAAGATGAGAACTCCTACTCGCTGTTCAAGGGCTTCCAGGCCAGTTTCCCAGACTTCACATACGAGGGCAAGAAGCACAGGAGGAGGGTGTCTAGAGGGAGAAAGATGCTCGAGGATGGCCACATCGACCCCAACAGCCCGCAAGCGGTTCAAAAGCTCCAGAAGGAAAAGGCCACTATGATGCATGAATTCGAGATGCTGGGAATACGAAAAAACATGGCTAGCAGCGAGATCCGGGAAATCGACAACAAGATAGCAAATTTGGCTGGCATGCGAAGGATTATCCTCGACCGGTTGGCAGACTTGGAGCAGGAAGAGTCCATATTGGAACACGACAGTAAGGCTCATGATGACTCCGTGAAAGCGTAGAGCTCTGCTAACATGAATTAGTTGTCGACGTGGAAAACCGCCTAGAGGAGGCTGAAGAGTTGGTGCTTGAGGCTGAATCCGTGGCAGGTATTCGCACGCCCACGCAGGGTAGTGAGGGTGGTGAGGACGATGTAAACGGGTTCATGTCTCAATCGATTTATGAGAAGCTGCCGTCTGCTAATAGCACGCCTTCGAGAACGAAAAAGCCGAGGAACCTGCGGAAAAAGTCTATGCCAATATTGCACGAACACTACGACCCTGGGACCTCGATTCGAGAAATCCGTGCTCACCAGGACTGTATCACTGCTATGGATTTTGACGCGCCCTTTGGAACAATGGTAACTTCAGCTCTAGACGACGCAGTAAGGGTTTGGGACTTGAATGCTGGACGATGTATGGGAAACCTCGAGGGCCACACGGCCTCTGTGCGCACGCTACAGGTCGAGGACAACATTTGTGCGACGGGATCAGTGGATGCTACTATCCGACTTTGGGATCTCAGTAGGGCTCGCTATGATCCCATTGGCGACCAAGCGGACAAGGACGAGGACGAAGCGGAGATGGCCTTTGCAAACGAAGACGATCAGCCAGTAGAGCCTCCCGCCGGTAGTATGGACGACTGCCCCCTAACGACGCTGCAATCTCACATGGCTGAAATCACTGCGCTCCACTTCCGAGGCGACATCTTGGTCTCGGGTTCGGCGGACAAGACCATTCGACAATGGGATCTGGAGAAGGGCCGATGCGTACAGACCCTGGACGTCATGTGGGCTGCGGCGCAGGCATCTGCCAGTCTGGGAGAGAGCAAGTGGAAGCCCACGAACCGAGCCCCGGCTCAGGATGCGCCTTTCGTCGGAGCTCTGCAAGTCTTTGACGCTGCTCTTGCCTGTGCTACTGCGGATGGCATGGTTCGATTATGGGATCTGCGTAGTGGCCAAGTTCACCGCAGCTTGGTGGGCCACACTGGACCTGTGACGTGTCTCCAGTTCGATGATGTTCATCTTGTTACTGGTAGTTTGGACAGGAGTATCCGGGTATGTATTACCCTGTCATTTGCTTCTTTACCCCACCGATTCTAATTGTTCTGTCTCGCAGATATGGGATCTTCGGACTGGTTCCCTCTATGATGCCTATGCCTACGACCATCCAGTCACAGACATGTCTTTCGACAGCCGTCGGATAGTCAGCGCCGCTGGCGAGGACGTGGTCAAGGTGTACGATAAGCTCGAGTCTCGTCAGTGGGATTGTGGTGCTGGGGTCAATGCTGCTGAGGAGGGCAGGACACCGGGCGTTGTTGAACGTGTACGCATACGGGACGGATATATGACGGAGGCGCGCCAAAACGGTATCGTCGGAGTGTGGTCGTGTTAGATGCACACAGCAGAGAGTGGGAGATGAAAGTACAAATAAACATCCACCCACCTGCATTGTGTTGGAGTGTTACTGTCTAACAGTGATGATATGCCTTGTTCATTTGTATTTGTCTATCAATCCATATTCCACAAGTATGTGTGGTCGGACGTAGCCAGAAGTGCCAGCGGAATCTTCAAGAATGCCTAGCGCTAGCCAAGACTTGGGTCACGACATGCCACGGGGATTCACCATATACTCAGGACATACCAGCTGAGCTAGGACTTCTTCGCTGTTCAGGACTCATTGGACTCAATTAATTTGCTAATAACGGTTGGCTGCGCCTTTGGTCTATTATTTTACAAGATCGCTGGTCCTCCTTGTCCCTTGAATGGGACCGGCCTAGCCCGGCACGAGATCCCCTCACTCATAATATTCTTCTGCACAGATGAACGCTCGCCTATCTGAGCGCTTTTACAACACTGGGGAAATTTGTCGATCAAATCTTTCTTACATTTGCAAGTCTCAGAGTCGAGATGGCTGCTGTGACGAAGGCGGACTCATCCACGGACACGTACAAGCTGGAATTGAGGAGCGCTTACGGGCCCGTCTACCGTGATGTCCTCAAGACACCACCACGCGACTGCGACCCATCTGAAGTCCCCGTCATCGACCTCTCTGGTATCTACGGCGACCTCGCCGCCCGCAAAGCCCTCGCCGCCACCATCCGCGACGCGGCCGAGAAGACGGGCTTCTTTTACATCAAAAACCACGGCATTCCCGGCGCTATTATCGATGCTGCCCTCGCCCAAGCCAAGGCCTTTTTCGCCCAGCCCGTGGAGAAGAAAGCGAGCATTTCGACGTCAAGAAGTGCTTTCTTCAATGGCTGGACCGAGATTCGCGGGACTAATATCTCGCCGTCCGAAACGCGGGATTTCCGCGAGGGGTTCGCCTGGCGGTATGATCCTATCTATGATCCAGACCCAAAGGACCATGTGCCCGAGGAGATCAAGCCGTGGATCCGAGGAGAGGAATTCGTTTGGTGCGTACCATTTTCTTTTTCTCCGGGATTGCTACAGATGCCCTATTCTCATGGCCGAGAGGAACATTCAAGACATCCCTCACTTTGGACGATCGCAACATGCTGACACCTCTCGTCTCTTGCTAGGGACGGGACGAGTCATCTGCCCGGTTTCAAAGAGGACTGCCTCAAATACTGGCAGGAGTGTCTCAAGCTTGCGCGGCGAATAATACGCATCTTTGCGCTGGCATTGGACCTTCCTGAGACGTACTTTGACGAGATCGTCACGTTCCCTGGGGCGGACGGGGTCTTCAATTACTATCCCGCAAACGATGCCCCGCCTGATACCACCATTGATGTTGGTCTCGGGGCCCATACGGACTTGCAGTCGTTCACGTTGTTATTGCAGGATTCAGTCGGGGGCTTGCAAGTCCTCACAAACGAAGGCCAGTGGATCAAAGTACCCCCGATCAAAGACACCTTCGTCATCAATATTGGAGACTTCCTCATGAGGCTTTCGAACGATCGATTTCAGTCAACTGTGCATCGGGTCTTCAACATCGCGCCTGTCGACCGGTACTCGATGCCCTTTTTCTTTGGCTTCAACTTCAATGAGAAGTGTGGGGTCCTTCCAAGTTGTACTAGCGAGAGTAATCCACCCAAATATGAACCCATCACTTGCGGAGAGGTGAGTCTTGCAGTATCGAAAACTCATCGGTCATTTGCTAACGGCGCCGGGCGCAGTGGTGTCAATTGAGGTTTGAACAAGGGAGCAAGAAAAAAACCTAGCCAAGACCTATTCTGATCTACGGATTGATACTCTGTACAGTTCACCAGGCCTGTATTTGCCCACATGAGGACGTGATTCAAGCATACAAAGAATATGCCTATAAGAAACATCAGAGCGTCGGATTGGAGGGTACATCCAAATCGACAAGTCGAAGTACATGAATGCATTGGACACTGTGCTTCCATCACACATCTCGATGCACAACCGTTGTCATGATAGTGAATACCACCCTCTCACGTGAGTTTGCAGAGCACAGTGACCTGGTGAAGTATGCGATGCAGTAGAACCAGGGCCTCGGTAGAGCTCTAGCCAGTATTCACATTTCCAGAGGCAAGAGGGATCCATCATATACCAGATATGAGCAATGGAAAATTCACTTTTGATATCATCATTCGTCCTATCAAGAAGTGTCTCGCTAACAAAAAACAATACTCGCTGCAATTTTAGTGGCTAGCCATCCTTTTTGACCGGTTTCGCTTTCTCAACCATACTAGCTCAGCTTTTCCTGGGCTGAATTTATCAATTTATCAATTTTGGACCATGCTTCTCTTCCTACGAGGCAGCAGTAGCGTCCTTAAGAGGAGTTGGCTCACTTCAATGTCTCATGTCAGCGATGAACCCTTTCGCACAAAGCGCAGAGTGTGCAATATGGGAATTAAGACTTACACTCCAACCCGCTCCTTCGAGAGGAGCTCCACCAGCAAGCCCGACGGCCGGTTGTCC
Source organism: Gnomoniopsis smithogilvyi (assembly GCA_027946515.1). Classification (NCBI taxonomy): domain Eukaryota; kingdom Fungi; phylum Ascomycota; class Sordariomycetes; order Diaporthales; family Gnomoniaceae; genus Gnomoniopsis; species Gnomoniopsis smithogilvyi. The sequence continues at coordinate 4,506,410 of JAPEVB010000004.1, read as the reverse complement.
TTGTAGACTTTCTGGCTGTCCTTGAACATCTTGACGCTCTGCAGATACCTGTCGAACAAGAAGGAACTGTCCATTGGGCCTCCCTTGGCTTCAGGATGGAATTGCGTTGAGAAAATTGGGCGCGTCTTGTGCAGCATTCCTGGATCGTCGTCAGTTCTCGAATCTTCATTCAACTCAGATAGTGATAGCCTTACCCTCGTTGCTTCCGTCATTGAGATTGACAAAGTACTCCTTGAAGTCAGGGTGAAGCGTGCTAGCATCAACAGCGTAACCGTGGTTCTGACTGGTGATGTGACACTGACCCGTTGTCAAGTCCAGGGCAGGAATGTTGTGAGCACGGTTACCGTACTTCATCTTGATGGTACGAGCACCGGTTGCCAGGGCCATGAGCTGATGTCCCAGGCAGATTCCCATGACTGGGACTGGCGACTCCTCCATCAACCGACCCAGGTTGTAGATCGTGTCCATGCAGTGAGTTGGGTCACCGGGGCCGTTGGAAATGAAAACACCATCGACCTCACCGGCAATCTTGTGGACTGGGTAGTTGTACGGCAGGACCGTGACTGTTGCTCCTCGGCTGACCAAGCTGCGCAGGATGTTCTCCTTGACTCCACAGTCAATCAGGGCGATGTGGAAGGTCGGGTTGGGTGCCGAGACGACGAAGGGAGCTTTGGTGCTCACCCTCTTGACGAGGTTGATTTGGCCAGGGTCGACAAAGCTCTCGTCCTCGTCGGCATCGTATTCGTCACCAACTGAAATCCTAGCCAAGGACGAACCTTGCTCTCGAAGGAAGGTGACAATGGCGCGAGTGTCAACGCCGGAGATGGCGGGCACTCCCTCCCTGGCGCACCAGTCGCTGAGACTCTCGATTGCGGTCCAGTGGCTGTATTGCTTGGCCACGTCGGACACGACTATTCCAGCACACTGAATGTGGGGGGACTCGAAGTACTTCAACAGGTTGAACTCGTCACGGACGTTTGAAGGAACACCGTAGTTTCCAATCAGCGGCTGGGTAAAGACGAGGATCTGGCCACGGTACGAGGGGTCGGTCATGGACTCTGGGTAGCCAACCAGGGAAGTGGTGAAGACGGCCTCTCCAGAGATGTTGGAGTTGGCACCGAAGGCGGTTCCGTGGAAGACTGGGCCGTCCTAGCGCGGGAGAGTCAGCTGGGGAAGAGGCCATCACGGGGAGAGCACGCCTACCCGAATAGTCAAGGTGGCGTCCAGGTTCTCGACAGGAGCAGTGGCCCTCGACCTCTGGTTGGGCATCTCCCTTCCCCTGCTGCCGGCGAAGGCTTGTTTGCTCGCGAATCGGGCTTGGGCCGCGAAAGGGCGGCACCGGAAGGCCATGCCTGCGGCACCGGGGGCCGAGGACTTAGTGGCAGCGACGAAGACGCGAGAGAACATGTCGATATATATTTTGTTCAGGATGAGGTAGGTAGGCTGGCAGTTATCAAGGTGCTTTTAAGCTGAGAGAGACCTCCACAGATGGTCTTTGTCACACAAAAGTTAGCAGAGGGGCAGCGTGAGTCAGGTATCCAGCCCCAGTAGCGCAGACGAACCTGAGAGATAGTCCTGCAGCAATTGCTGGATTAGCAACTGATTTTGATAATTGGACAAGGAGCTTCACGCATTCGAACTCGCCAAATCCTCGACGCGCAGGCGCGCAATACGCCCATGCCAGCTTGGGAGGGAGATGGGGACATAGTTGCAAGGGTACGGCCTGAGGAGTGGGCTCGAGGTGAGGTTGACATACCTGAGAGGTAAACTCTGACGAGCGCCCGTTCATAAGGGCGGATTGTCCGGGTTCAAGGGGAGAGACTAGATGAGCAAGTGGAACATAAAGCAGCGTTGCTGTGGTTTTAAGCCTTGAATGTCGTTGCTGTGGGCTTTGGGTGTTGGTGTCGATGTTATATGCTGGGTTAATTGTTGTGTGGGAAAGTTCGAAAGAAAAGGCGGAGGTCGATGGAAGCTCATCAGGCGGCTGAAAGAGTCACTTTTTTTATTTTTGGCTTTGGGCTCGCGATAGAGTGAGTGGTCCGGCTTCCGGACTTCATGCCAATATTAAATTTTTCCAACGCCAAAGTGGGGTCACGTCAATCTGACCCCAGCCCTTGGCCCTGGGCTTTTGGCGGGACCTTATCGCGCAATTTCAAGGGGCCCCCAGCCGCCGCCAGGCACATTCTGACGACATGCTATTATCACAAATGGGGAATTCTCGAAGCCCACCAAAGAGTCTCAATCTCAACAATTATACGGACGAATCATAGCGCTTTCTAAATTCCTTTAGTCAGTGGAATTTCTTACTGGCAGTGGAGTCTGTTTATGCTGCACATTTGGCGTCCGGAGCTGTGTTTCCCTCCCCAGTGACTAAGGTTGGTACCTCTCTTGGACTCTCCACCGAGGCGGCTTTCTCCTTGCGATGCAAAATGCCTTTGTGTCTTGCTGCCCACTGCCGTCCCTCTTCCTGCAGCTTCGCGTCATCTTCCCTCTTAAGGCTGTGGCCTCTGACAAAGAGGAGAGTGGCGACGAGGGAGATACAGCAGCATGGAATCATAAAATAGTAGATGTTCCGAATGCCATGAGCTTTGTTTGATTCAGTCAGCGTTGAAGACTCTTTGAAATTTGCGGTTTGTAGAGAATTGAAGTACGTACTGTAGGCTAATATAGCAGCAGAAGTTTGTGTGTCGGAGAGGCCTAACGTGCCAGCACTAATCTGCGTGGGATCCGACACGATACTGTCAATGGTGCCCGACGGTAGCAGGTGCACAAGCTCATTCCTGAACTTTCTGGTCAGCCGTCTATCGCTTGATCACAGTGGAGACAGTCATCTGGACAAAGGGTAAACTTGCCTGACTGTGTTATTCAAAATAGCAGCACACCCAGCCAGCGCCACCGTGCCTCCCAACAAGCGCACAAAATTCCGCGTCCCCGTAGCTACGGCCATATCCTTTCGCGCAACGCTTGCCTGGATCGCCACCAAACTGGTCTGGAACGTCTGCCCGGCCCCTACACCGCTTAGGATCTGGTAGCCAATAAGTCGTGCTTCAGAGGTTGTGGGAGATATGGTGGATAACAGGCCACACGCTACAGCCCAGATCGCGAAGCCGAACCAGAGCTGGATTTGGTAATTTCCCGTCTTCGATGTGAGGAAGCCCGATGAGAATGAAGTGACGGTCTGTACCACGATCAGGGGAAGAAGCATGATACCGGAACGGATCGGAGAGTCCCCACGGACGACTTGGTAAAATTGTGGCAGCTGAGAATGTTAGCACGGGAATATATATGAGGAGGGTTATAGGGTCAAATACATAGTATAAGTTGGTATAGAACATGAATCCCGTGAAGAAGGCCCCGGTATAGGCCGCGGAAACCGTTGGGATCTTGAAAATGTGCACTGGGAGATCTTAGTCCGATGGCTCATCATTTCTACATGCATGGGGCCACATAGACTCACTGGGGATTATAGGCAGCGGAGCCACCTTGAGTTCGACCGCCAGGAAGGCAACGAACAGGACAACTCCCAAGACTAGGGGTGCAATGACACCAGCCGAGGACCAGGCATATTTGGTACCTCCCCTGAGCAAAGTCAGCCTGTTGTTCACAAGGTGTGCAGAGTGTCCGTTCCCAAAAGCTCACCATGATAACGGGATCAAAATCAACGTTGCAGAAAACAGCATGATTACGCTACCGTAGTAGTCGATTTTGAGTAGCTTCTCCTTCGCATTTCCCTTGACCCGCTTAAGAGGCAAGACAAAGGCGACAACAAAGATGGCTATGCTCGTCAGAGGGATATTGATGTACTGCAGAGTAGGAAGCAATGGTCAGCACATTCGTTTCTCTCAGCGCCGTAATTCAAACACAGACTTGACTTACAAAGCACCACCGCCACGACACATCCTCTGAGAACACACCGCCAATCAACGGGCCAATAGAGTTGGACGCCGCGACAACGACGCCGAGGATACCTTGGTATGTGCCTCGCTTGTCCAGTGAGACCACGTCGGACGTCACGATCATCACCAGAGTGAGGATGCCACCTCCCCCGACTCCAGCGATGGCACCTGGAACCAAGAATTAGTGAGCAAATGAATTATCAGCTGCGATACGCGGCGGGGGTTGAGGACTTACGAAAGACTATGAGCATAATCATGCTCTGAGAGACAGCGCACAATATTGACCCAACCAGGAAAATGCTCAGGCACCCCAACAATATGACCTTCCGGCCAAAGATATCAGATAGACGGCCATACAGCGGCTGAAAGGCCGTCGATGTGAGAAGATATGACGTTCCAACCCAGGAGACTGTGGAGGCATCGTTGAATACTCGACCTAGTGTGGGTAAAGCTGTCGAAACTCTGTGCCTTTAATTAGTATACGTATCCAGGTTTCAGTTACGTAGCAGAGAGATTTGCTCACAATGTCTGGTCTAATAGTGAGCCTATTGGTTTGAAAAGGGTTAATATTAGCAGTAGTATTGTTTTTGGTGAATAACTAAGTACCGATTCCAGGATATAACCGGAGGGTTGACTTACAGAAAAGGGCACAGCTCAAGCCCATGAATATGACTATAACCTGTTTAAAGGGCAAAAGGTTTGTCTGGTCTTGTAAGTGATGCTTATCGCGGACTTGAGTGACCGGCTCGTCCTTCGCCGGGTCCGCCGCCATCTGGTCTCCTGTTTCTATTGCAGATGAGTTTCTAGGAATTGTTTCATTTTCTTCTTCTGTAGATGACTCTTCAGCGACCTTTCGTGCTGCTTTGCTGGGCACATCCTGCGAAGGCGTTGGGCTCATCGTCACTATTTCGGCGACCGAGACCAGCCTCCAGTGTTGACGGAGCTAGATAAAGAAGCCGCAGATCGGATTGAAGCAAAGCCGGTCTATGAATTGAATAACAAGCGATCGCTGCACAAAATGAAGCGATTAGCCGGAAGGGAAAAAAAGAGAAAAGAATTTGAAGTTTGCCTCTCCGATCCGGTAGCTCAGTGTGACCTCCCTAATGATGGATGGATGCACTTGCACACCGACATATCCGCGATGCGACGCTGGTTAGAAATATCCAGCGACATTTATTAGGACCATGCTGTGTTCAAAGCTCAACGGCGGGTCCGATGTATATGTCAGGGACCGGCAACAAAAAAAAAAAAAAATCGGATTCAAAACAGTCGTGCCGAAAACCTCCCGCTACCGGGGACGGGAATAACCTGGAACTTCTATGCGGCAAGAAACCGACTTAATACTGATATATGATAGGCTTTCAGCTCATTTATTCCCAGCACCGCTAGCTATAGGCTTTTTAGCTTAGGAAGCCCGCGAATACAATTCATCGCAGAGACGGTCCCCATATCTTGACCTCGTCCTCGCTGCCTATTTGTAAATCAGCTGCGAGCTGGTCAAACCCCAATCTCTCCTAGACTGACGTATGTGAGAGAATAATTCCATTGAGTTCGCTTCTGCAGTTGGGAAGCCATCTCGAAGTGTCCAATTGGCTATGCCAGGCGATGATGAGAAGTCAATAGCCTGCACGACTCAGCCTTGGAAGAGGTGTGTAAGTAGGCAATAGTCTCAGAAGTACTTTTGCGCCTGTGTCAACACTCTAGATTAGTAGAAACCAAGGGTATCTGGCACGCTCCTTTCACCATCGCCTTTAGCTATTAGCTCAAGGATACGTTCGTTCTGTTTTTGTTTTTGTTTTGTGGTTTTTTTTCCTTTGAATTGTTTTTGATGCCTTCTATGCTGATGTTGTGCGCTGTGCTGTACTGTTCTTTAGTCGGATCAAATCGTTGGCATCCATTAGATGGCACCAAGCTCTTTGAGCTTGCCAACAAGCCCGTCCACATCTTCAACCTTGCCACCACCCTGTCTTGGAGCGGGTTCTGCACAGTAAAGTCAGCATTTCTATCTGTGCCTCCAAGACACGGAACCGTGGACCTACCAGTGACCTTCAGCACCTTCAACCTCGTCTGGTTCTCCACTCCAAAGTCTGCCAATGTTTTCTTTTCCAGCTTCTTCTTTTTCGCCTTCATAATATTCGGCAAGCTCGCATACCGTGGCTCATTCAACCTCAAGTCGGTCGTCACGACCATTGGCAGCTTGCCTTTCAGCGTCTCAACACCACCATCCACCTCCCTCGTTACACTGACACTATCACCCTCGCCAAACTCCACCTTGCTCGCCTGCGTCGCCTGGCTCCATCCCAGCAAACCCGCGAGCATCTGGCCTGTCTGCCCAGCATCATCGTCAATGCTCTGCTTTCCCAAGAGAACAAAGTTGCTGCGCTCGTTCTCAACCGTTTTCTTGAGCAGCTTGGCAACCGTCAGGGGCTCAAGGTCCTCGCCCTCCTTTACATCGACATGGATCGCACGGTCCGCGCCCATGGCCATGGCTGTACGGAGAACGTCTTGCGCTTTGGTCGGGCCTGCGGAGATGACGCAGATGTCGTCTACGCCGCCGGGAGCTCTTTTCTTCTCTCGAATGCGTACGGACTCCTCGACGGAGAGCTCGTCGAAGGGATTCATGCTGTGCTTCACGCCGGCGGTCTCGACGCCGGTTTGCGCCTTGTTGACACGGGGTTTGACCTAGCAAGCAGAGAGACCGTCTTGTTAGCTAGCAATCGCAGGATGAATTGGCAGATAGGCGAAGGAACCCTACAGCATAGTCAATTACCCGCTTGATGGGAACAAGTATTCGTAGCGCAGACATTGTGACGAAAGCAATCTGTCGAGTGGAAGAGAGAGTGGAAGAAGGAGTGATCAATTTGAGGTCGTCATTGGATTTGACCTCGGGTGTCGTTTTGCGGCTACCAGCGGCCGAGACCGGCAGCTGAGCTCAGACAAGGATTGTATTCCAGCATACCATGCGAGCTTGAACCCCTACGCCTTTCACATGCAGAGCCTCTATTGATTTTTCGTCCCGCGTTCGAGGTTTAAGTTTGATAAGTCCCGGGGAATCCTTTCTGATAAAACGATCTCCAAGCCTTTGTTAACTTTCCATCAGCTGATCGGCTCTGCAGACAGACTGCAAGAGAGATACTGGGAAAGGAAGAAATCCTAGCGTTTCTGCGCAAAGCCGCGTTTGTATATGCACCATCTCTCCTGATTACATACAATATCATCGGGGAGGAAAACAACGCCAAAGACGCCTCAAATATCATCTCGACCCACTAACCGACCAACAACCTCCGGATCACCAGTCGTCCCACTCGTCCTTGTTCTTGCTCGCTGGTGCAGCAGCAGCACCTCCAGACGCCCCCTTGCCCATCGCAGACGTCCCGATTGAGTTGCCCTGCGACTTTCGCTGGTCCGCAGCTGACGCGAAATCGTCCCAGAAAGATTTCTTGCTTTCATCGAGCGGCGCATTCCTTGGGCTGGTCGGACCTCGGCCGTCGGATCCCTCCACGAACTTATTGAAGCCTTCCGATGCGCTGCGTGCGCCCATCTGCGCTGTCTGTGCGAGTTTGCTTCCCCAGCCTTTCGCCTGGGCTGCAAAGTCTGATTCACCGACCTAAAGTTCATTGTCAGCATTTGGAAGGCTTTGCAATGACAAGGAGTGCTGCCACGTACCTGTCTCGTTGTAGGCTGAATGAAGTCCTTGTTAACATTGGCCGCCGTCTTCGTGACCGTAGTTGAGAACCACCCAAAGCCTTTGGTCAAGGCCGCTAGTGGGTCCTTCTGTAGATCTTCAAACTTGGGTAGGCCCTCTTCCTTCTTGGGAATGGGTGTGCTCCCAAAGCCAGCGTACTTCCCTCCCTGGCTTGGCGGCAAGTCTTCTGGCCTCGAAGCGTTTGCCGCACCTAAGCTCTCAAAGTATTTATCGTCCACCTTTACTTTGCCTCCCGCAGCACTCGGACTCTCCGACCTAGCCGTCCCACTCAGCGGCGTGCCCGACCTGCTCCCCGCAGAACCCGTGGCCGCACTGCTCTTTGCCGCCACGCTCGGCTTCCTCTCCCCAGGTACATACTCGCGTCCCTCGACCTTGGCACTCAGCCTTTCTTTCCACTCTTCGCCCACGTCACCGCTGTAGCGCTCCGCAATCGTCGCATCGTCCCAGCTCAGCCCGCGCATCTGCGTATCCTCGTGCTCGTCAAAGAACTTTTTCCAATTCTCGTTGCCGCCGTGTCGCATGCGCTCAATCTCGGTCTGTTTGAAAGCATCCATAGAGATGGATCGAACGAAAGAAATGTGCACCCCGAGGCCGCGGTGGACACCGGCGCACGAAAGACAGATGAAGATGCCGAACTTCGGGGAGGCCCATTGGGGCGATGGGGCGTTACAATCGCAGCAGAGGGAGTTACCGCATTCTTTCTGGATGGCAAGGAGCTATTTTCAAGGGATCGCGATGTCAGCTGGGCGTTGGGCATCAAATGGAGGGGGTGAAGAGTGGACAGTTGTTGAGGAGCATCGTTGCTGCTGCCTACCTTTGACCGTGTCTCCGGGTCGACCTCCCACATGGCTTTCGAAGCCATGACGGGTAGCTTATTGTTTTCCCCTTTCTAGCCACGCGGAAGTCTGTTGCTTGTTTCAACGATGTAGAAGCTGAGGTGGTCCTGCCCTCGTGGGACCCTTGTCAGGAGGCGACAGGGAACAAGATCGGACCAAGCTTCAGGAGCCTTTGCTGGTCGGTTTGCAATGTTGCTTGTTGCAATTGTACAATTCCAAAAGATTTCTAGGTTGAGTACCCGTGTCGAGTATTTGTGTTGGTTCGCAGGTTGTGGTCATAGAGACGTTCGTTGGAATGTACGAATGTCAAGGTGTCAAACGCTTATTTAGACGCAGAATGGCGCGCGACCAATGGCGGCTTGAGCCGAAAGAAGGTCCTGATCAGGCCAAATTAAGCCTACCAAGGTACACCAGGTCCTTAAGAACCCAACAAGCCCCCAGGAACCGCTCCTCAACGCAAGGATTTCATTAGGACTATTCCACATAAGGTAATGTAACAACAAATTGTGCTACAGAGTACACTGAATAGTCTTCTGGAGCTTGGAGTCTGAAGATCTGCTGTTAGCCTGCCATAGGAGGTCGATGATACAGCCGTGCGACCAGCTTATGCAATGAACACAGAAATCACAGGTCGCCCTGCAAGACACGGTCAGACACATAGATGCACGCGAGTTTCACGTTTGACATTTCATAGGTGTAATTCGTTCCCATTGTCACTCACCCATTATATTGGCCATTGACTAGTGGGCGCATGAAAATCACGTCTTGCTGTTACCACAACAACCTGGGCCAAAAGGAGAGAAAGGCAGATCAAGATACCACCTCATGATCATTGCTTGCCGGTGAATTAGTTACTGTACACTTCAAAGCGGCCCATCGCCCAGAGGTCTGCTAGACCTTTTTCCTGTTATCAATCAACTTTTCCGAACCATAACCCCTTCCCAGGATGCGAACAAAACACAGCCTAGAAAATGAGAAAGAGTATCAATACAGACAAGTGTTGGGGTGAAATGCTCTTGTGTGAAGTTTAGACTGTGCAGTATATGAGAAGAGACGTTTCAAGTCTCCTGTGTCCACCACCCAATGCCCTAAAAAGACGCCAGAAGTCGCACTGGAGTACCCTTCGTCCCAAACACATAAGCTGCAAGTCCAAAGTAAGTCCTCCGCCCGAGTCGAACCATGAAAATAGCTGTCAGAGCACCAAAATGGGGTAAGACTGAGTCAGTTTGTGATCATCCCATACGACCACAACCCGCGTTAATGACTTAGTTGATGATCCGTCCGGGTGGTCGTGTAGTTATGTTCGCCAGCATTTAAGCGGCGGTAGCGGTAGCAGCCTCCTCGGCGCCATTCTCGGCCTCAGGGGCGGGAGCATTGGCCTCCTCATCGGTCTTGTCAGGGCTGTCGATGGCGACCTTGACAGCGATCTCGCGACCCTCGATCTCCTTACCATTCATTTCAGCGACAGCCTGCTGCTGCAACTCCTCAGAAGCCAGGGTGACGAAGCCGAAGCCACGGCCCTTGCGAGCCTCGCCGCGGGCCTGGAGCTTCTTGATCATGAAGCGAGGGATGGGGCGCAGAGCGATCTTGGCCGAAGATGGCTGGTAGGCGCTGAAGAGCTCCTTGAGCTATAGACAGAAAGAGCAAACAAAAATTAGCTTTGTGCCAGCGTTTCTGGCAGAGACGAAGGCCACGTACCTTCTCCTCGGTCAGATCATAGGGCAGGTTAGCCACCATGACCTTGGTCTTGGAGGGAATGCCATCTGCAGGAGGACCACGCTCCCGGCGCTCGCGAGCAGGACGAGCCTGGTTCTTTGCGTCTGAGTCAGCGCCGTTGGTCTGGTTGGTGATGTCAGACAGAGGCTGAGCGTCGGTAGTCGTAGTCTCAGCAGCAGCAGCGCCCTCAGCGCCCTCCTTCTTGTCCTGTTTACCAGTCAGCTTCTTGTTCATTGCCAAATAAGCGACCAGAAATCTTCAGTGGAGCTAGGACGTACGTCGTGAGCACGGCCAGCACGTCCGCCACGTGCGCGGGCACCACGGCCACGGCCACGGGTTGATTGGCGACGGCGGTTGCCGTCAGCCTCACCGTTGGCGTCGTTCTTCTCGACGTTGGCCTCGGGCTTGCGGGCAAGCTGGACAGAGACCTTGCGCTCGAGGATCTCCTTGCCAGAGAGCTCAGCGATGGCGCGCTCTGCCTCGGTTGGGGTGGACAGGTCGACGAAGGCGTAGCCAACGGAGCGCTCGGTGCGTGGGTTCTTGGGAATGGTGACTCCCTCGCTGCAGAGGACAGTTGGTTAGCGGGAATCATCTTTGTAAACTTGATAACAGACCAACAAGTGATGAATGACGGTGTGTAAACAAAGTCATGCGACATGCAAGTACGACACAACGCGCCTGGTGGTGAGGGGCAAGGGAGCTTGAAATTGAAGTATTGGTGGGAAGAGAGGTCATGGCATGGATAGGAATTTCATGTGACATGAGATTTATACAAAAAGGGCACCAAAAACTTACACAAGGTAGCCCTTGAAGAATTCCTTCAACCCCTCCTCGGTTGTCGCGTAGGCCAGGTTACCAATGTAGAGGCGGCATCCCTCAGCAGGGCTGGGGGCAGAGGCATCGGCAGGCTTATCGGTGATGGCAGTGTTGGACAGAGCGGCAGTGACGTCGTTGACGGCAGCGTCAGCGGTCTTGTTCTCCTGGGTGGCAGACATTGTTGGTCGATGATGAGATCGAGTGATGTTGTTTGTCTGGGTGGGTTGCGGTGGTGTTAGTCAGGAAGATGAAGTGGACCGGTGGATATTGCAGCGTCAGTGGTAGACGGCTTGCAAAAAGTTGACAGTCTGGAGATTGAACTCTGTTTCAAACGGAGGGGAGGAAGTCAGGGTAGCTGAGTGCCCTAGATGCGTGAAGGGGTTGAATGAGGTTGTTGAACACGAGGGTTGCGTTGATGTTGGTGATGGGTTGAAAGACGAAGGATGGAAGATGGGGCGGCGACCTTGTCTTTTAGGGTTCTGGAGCTGCCATAATTTTTTGCAGGACGTTGCTTCCGGGGCAGGCTGGGGGCCCTTGTGCAAGTGCAAGTGCCATTGGTAGGGAAGGAAGTGACAGGGGGACCTAACCCATGTCAAATGCGGAAAGTGTGGCGCACAGTCAACGAACTGGAGGACAGCGTTTGGCTGTACCAACAATTTGCATGAGGACATGAGGGCAAGATGTATTGGGTATGGTTTAAAAGGGGCAACATCTAATTTAGGATGGAAGACTTACTCTTGCTCCTTGGAACAGACTTCTCGAATTTTATTCTTGATTCATGATCGGATAGAGAGGATTTGTGATAGTAGGGAGAAGTGTTGATGTACCTTTGAATTTGTGTGATGTGGTTGCAGATGCAGGCTGCTGAACAACGAGAGCAGCGTGACTCAAAGGTTCACAGTTGCGGCTCATTGTCCAAGGAGTGATTGTATAGCAAAGTGGGGCAGCACTGCAATTGGAGATCTGGGACTCATCCCGTCAATCGCTGAACGATAGCTGCCATTGCAAAGGTTGAGTATTGTCAACAAAGGGCACCTAACTCAGGTTTGGGATAAACCGGGTGCTCTTCACTTGGACGCCCACCTTAGGTTGCCTCTAACTCTCAAGCACAGTTGTAGCTGTTGTACCTAATTATGAAAAATCACACATACACAATCTCTCTCTCAAAAAAGGACCTTTTGCCAGGGTGTGTAAGTCAAAGCTAAAGCTACCAGTTTGGAGTCCTGTCATATCTTTCAAGAACATCGTAAAATTCGATTGAAATATAACGGCAAGATACGGCTCTATTGCGCTTTCAAAGCATGCAGCATAGAAGGTTTCTATTCCTGAATACAAAAACATACCACCTGCATGTGGTGTATTCTATCAATACGTGGTACTGGCATAAAATCGCCCCCACAGCACTCGCCACACTACATCAACAATAGCATAGACTGACGTGTGAATATCCACTTCTGCTGGTATGACAAGGATGCTCAAAGCCGCCCTAACCCAGTATTTATCTATGGGGTAATTTACACCTATGTGTACTAGAACTACAGAATACAGGAGCATTCTTGATGGGATACTTGTTGAATCATGAATGCTGGATGAAGAACGTGCTGCAGGACATTCTACTAGTCCTGCTTCTGTGCTATTCCATTGCACTTTTACTTGGAATTTGGCAAAAGGTATTGCATAGCCCATGTCACCAACTGGAGACAGCACAGGGGGAAAGGGGGTTATGGTCTTTATCTGCAATCCTGGCTCAGTAAAAAGTTCGCTTATTCGCTGGTGAGTTGTGTCTGAAATCTCACAATGGGCCATGTCTCTATGCTGTGGATGAAAGGACATTGACAATAATTCTTGACATCACCAACACATGTCTCAAAAGAACTTGTCTGTCCCGGGCCAAGACAAGATGTTACGGAGCCCCGGTCGGGGTCCACGCCAGGTGAGATCAGAACCGGATCGACAATTCGAACAGGCTGTTTGTTTAGAAATATGCATAGTTGGGTCTCTCATGATGTCTTGCAATAATAATCATCTATCTATGTATTCTACATAACTCGCTTCTGTTTTCTTTGCCATTTAATTTGGCTGTGGCCTGGCAGCATAGCACAGCATGATGGGCTTTGATAGCCAAGAATACCGGCACTCCGGCTCCGAGGTCGGCAAGAAAGTGGTACTAACAAAGATCTCGCAAAGTAAAGTACTCTCACAAGCAAACAAGTATGGAGGTAGACTTCCCCACCAACATCACAACGTCAACTATTATATTTGATCCTTGGCATAGAAGACACATCCTGTCACCAAACCTTTTCCCACACTGAGATAGGGCATTCGTAAGAAAAAATCTACAGTACCGAGATTTGCTTCCTCCCTTTGGCTACATTCTTGACTTTCTTGTTGCGAATGCCCCGTCTAAGAAGCTGGTGGCAAAAGATCCGGTGGTCGCCTTGAAAAGTTCTCAATTCGAGTATTGGAGAAGGAAGCATCAGTGGTCAATCGGTCGAAAGATTGGGTTTCTTATTTGGCGACAAGTCCACAAATCTATAAGAGCACCTAAGGTGCTTTCCCTCTCTGGGTGTGTGCAAGGTGGCAAACAATTCATGATGGAGGAGGAGGAGCGAACAGCGCTGCCCAGCGAGCAAGAGCTCAAGGGCAGGTCACTACTGGTGCTATACGGAACAGAGACCGGTCACAGCAAGGAAATTGCAGAGGAGATTGTAGAGGCCGCTGAGCGGTTACGATTTCGAACATCGATTGAGCAAATGAACGATGTGTCCCTGGTGAGCTATCCTTGCACGCGTTTGCAGTCTTCCTGGATGCTTTCACACCTGAGACTGACAAACTTCAATTGATGACAGAAGGAAGTGGTTCAGCACTCTATCACAGTCTTTGTTACCTCCACAACCGGCCAGGGTGACATACCTGCCAATGCCAGCTTATTCTGGAAGAGCCTGCTAAGAAAGAAGCTGTCTCCAAGCTGTTTGAGCCAGCTTCACTTCACCACCTTTGGCCTGGGCGACAGCTCTTACCCAAAGTGAGACCCAAAATGTTCCTCCTCTCCCTCTGCCTCTCATCCAGCTTGGTGACATACCAGTTCGAACGTGGACTGAGCTGACAGACATATCTGCCAAACAGATTCAACTGGGCTGCCAGAAAACTGCAAAAGCGACTCCTGCAACTTGGCGCTGTCGAGGTATACGCATCTGGCGAAGGCGATGAGAGACACGATAACGGGTACGTGAGAGCCTCATCTCCCCGTGTCACCCTGCACCCTAGACCGACTGATACCCAGCTCTTCGCTTCTGACCCTTGTAGGACCGTGGCATGCTGACAATCTTTGCAGCATCGACAGTATCTATTTGCCTTGGTTTCAAGGTCTGAAATCTCACCTCTCGGACAATTTCCCGCTCCCGGCCAACGTCAAGGCCATACCTGACGACGAGCTCCTGCCTCCCAAGTACCCCATCATGTTCAGTCTCGAGAACCGCGCCGTCTTGGCTCAGCAACATGCCGCACTCAGTCATGTTTTCAAGCCCAAGTCTCTCAACGAAGAGCTTGATGACCAAGAACGGCGGCTTCACGATCTGAGAGGGCTTGGTCGATACGCCAGAGAGGGTGGCACTATCTCTGACCGTTTGACGGGCGCGGATATCGCAGGTGCGGACCACGTCCGGCTTGACAACGACAACATCCTCAAGGATTATTCCCTTTGCTACGATATGGAGGACTCTGACGAGCAAGCCGATGGGCCGCACAAGAAGAGATTTCGCCCAATTCCGGATACCTGGGACGCTGAAATTGTTCAGAACGAGCGAGTGACTCCCGCAAATCACTGGCAGGATGTGCGTCGTCTCGAGATCAGTATCTATGAAAACGACTGGAACGACGAGCTACCGACACTGCGACCTGGCGACACCCTTACCATCTACCCGAAGAATTTTCCAGCCGAAGTCGACAAGTTGATAGAGATGATGGACTGGACAGGGTATGCTAACAAGCGCATCGTCTGGAGCAACCAAGAAGGACGCCCTGACTACCCTCGCGACTTGTATCCTGTCAGAAATGCTACTTTGCGCGATTTGTTGCTTCACAATCTTGATATCAACGCTATTCCAAACCGCACTTTTCTGAAGCAACTACGGCGCCACACCAACGATGATCGGGAGAAAGAACGACTCCAGGAACTCACCCAGGAGGACAATACCCAGGAATTTTACGACTACACCTCTCGTCCTCGTCGTACGATCTTGGAGGTTCTGGAAGACTTTCCCGCGGTCAAATTACCATTCAACTACGCTCTGGAGATTTTCCCAGTAATTCGAGGAAGAGCTTTCAGTATCGCGAATAGTGCCGCGTCGCATCACGACGACAAGTCTACAGAGCATGTGGTGGAATTGCTTGTGGCGCTAGTGCAATACAAGACAATCATTCGAAAGCCAAGACAGGTGAGGAAATTGTAACCCTTGACTATTCGTTTGATTGTATATTGACAAGTCCACGCCGCAGGGTCTTTGTTCAAGGTACATCAAGTCACTTGCAAAAGGTTCTCGACTGGCTGTTGGATTGAGCAGAAACCACGCGCCACCGACTCGAGAGCCGAATTCCCGACGGCCGCTCATCGCCATTGCAACTGGAACTGGTATCGCCCCAGTCCGTAGCGTTTTGCAAGAGCGCCGCATGTGGAAGTCCACCAAAGGACCCGAGCTACTTTTTTTCGGTTGCCGCAGCAAGCATGCCGACTTCTACTTTCAGGACGAGTGGAGCAAGGATTCGACCCTGCGGGTCATACCCGCCTTCTCGCGGGATCCGATCGACCCTGGTGACACGGTCGGGCTCGATCCTTACGCTGACAAGGAAAAGCGTCTCGTGGACTCTGACAAGACTCTCAGCACCGATCTTGCTGCTATGGGTCCGCGCGACGCGCCCTGGTTAAGAAGCACAGACTACGATCGGGGTAAAATGTATGTTCAGCACCAAATTCGGCGGCATGCGGAAGAGGTGTGCGAGATCGTGAAGCAGGCCATGTCCAAGGATAGCCAACCCATCATCATGATCTGTGGAAACGCGGGCCGAATGCCCATTTCGGTTCGACATGCACTAGAGGACGCACTGGTACTCGGGGGCTTAGTGAATGATCATGAGAAGGCGAGGAAAGCGCTGCAGGAAATTGGGATCTGGATGGAGACTTGGTAGACCTCGTGAAGGCCTTCGTCGATGTAGGGCTCTGTCGATGGGCAATGGCATGCGCGTGCTACGCTTCGGCAGTCGAAGTAAGTCTCATCAAACGTACTGTCTACATTTCCTTCTTTTACAGACCACGCCTCCCTACACGAAAAGGCATCGGCTAGGGCATCAGCGGTATCGTTGAGTCCACCGGGGTAGATAGAGTGCCTCGCGGCTTGATGTCTTTGGCATTTGCTCGTCACGGCGGTAAGGAGTTCCAATTACACTTACGCCTTGTCGCATTCATGGCTCATCGTAATGGTCCCTAAGCTTAGTTGGTAAATTGTATATTAATGTTCGTCTGTAGATATATCGTAGATGAGAGCCATTAACTGCTTCTCGTGCACTGTCGGCCTTGCGGTGCATTACCAACACGTATTTAATCTCTCCTCCTCTCTTTCGATCTCTTTCGATCTCTTTTTCTCTCTCACTCGAGCTGCCCTTTGATCTAGCGCAGGTCAATTCATCAATTCGCGAGGGTTTCTCTCCAACATATTATTATGCTATAATGCCCCTTTTCCAGAACGCCTCGCATGAAAATATTATATCCAGCCGAATTAGTTGGTTCTCACCTTAGTAGAAGGAGGGTATCCCGAACGCCACTGCAGATTATGGTAAATAGATGCAGATGCAATGACGAGGACATTGCCGATGAGCGATTAAATAAGGATGTAGTCTTTGTAAAAGAAAACACCAGTTGACGAGTCCAGCGTGCTTGCGGGTGTTTGTGATATTATGAGCCTATATGCCATGAAAGATATTGTCAAATCGACATTGGAAAAGATGCCTCAAGGCTGGTGGGGTTGGTTCATTGCTGGCGTTGAGAATGTGAGCTGAGGAGTTGCTCAATCCTCCCAGCTATAACGCCTCTCGGAGACCTGAGGGATATGCACAATGTCCATCTCCCCCATCACGCGCTCCTTGTCGAGGGCATCAAGGTTTTTGACAATCTGCTCTTGAATCCGTGCCTCTTCCTCGACAGTGAAGTTGCTGCCTAGGCTGTCGGTAGACTCGCGCCGGGCCTTTGTCAGATCGCAGTCTTGGAGACTATGGGCGTGGACCGAGTGCGCTCTATCGAAGGTTGGGTGGACGGGGCTGGGCTGGCCGCGGAACGGGTTTGTCTCGTGCAGGAGCGGGTCCTGCGCAAAGACTTGGATCGTCTCACCTGTAGCGGAAGTGGTGATGGCGCTGTTGTCTTGTCCGATTGGGGAGCGCTCCTCGGGGGTGCGGATGCGTGGTGTTTGGAAGGGATCTTGTTGCTGCTGGTGTTGTGTCCGGAAATGAGGTGGTGAGGGAATCGATATGTGGTCAGGTAGAGGGCCCAGGCACTCAAAGTGCGTTGCTTCGATGACGGCGGTCCTTTGAGGTGATGGCTGGGACCGAGGCAGCGAATATGTTGGTGTTGGCGGTGGCAAAGGTTGGGCTTCATGAGCGCCTGGATCAGATCTGCTCATGCTGAGTATAGAGATCGGTGTCTGAGGCGAAGGAGGATATTGTAGTGGATGAGATGAGCGGGTCGAGCTGGCCGAATGTAATGCATCTTCCCCGCTGTAAGGGAAGCGTGTACCAAAGCTATCGTTTGGTATTTGCGAGGGCAGCACGGGGACGCTGGGAATGTTCATGAAACAGTATTCGTAGGGAGACTGAGTGGCGTAGGTTGAATAAGCAGAATAGGGGTCCATCGGGCTCTGGGAGTGCATCCCTGGAGGCTCGATGGTGAGCGGTGGAGGGGGACCAGTACGCTTGCGGTGCCAAGCCGCTGGGGCAGCAGTGGTATCCGTGGTCGACGGCTTTGTGATGACCAGAGTTTTGACCTCCGCTGAGGTTGGGGCCGGAGCACCTTCAGAAACGACGTTGCGCTCCAATGTGCTCGCTGAATTATGCGACGGTACAGGACCGTTGCAATCCACATGCCCATGTACGTCCTCGGATGAACTTGGCGAGTGGTTGCCCTGTGCCCGAAGGAGTGCTGCGCTTCCTTGGCCCATGCCTCCATTCAGCTCCACGGCCGACCCGTCAACACTGGCCAACTCCTTGACTGGTAGTTGCCGGGGCTTAGAGTCGTCACCAGAGAGGTAATGTGATGAACGATGTTGTGCGTCGACCGGCCTATGCCCCTGGAAAGAGAACATAGAGAGCACACGACGAAGCTTCGTCCCCGGAGCCAGTGCTTTTGTGCTATACACGCCCTCGTCCATAGCCCCCGCCCAGTTCCCTCGGCGTGCCCTGATAGGCATGCTTCGTTTCTGGCGAGTGGCGTAGTAATACACGAATGTTGCCAGGGCAAAGCTGCACACAAACGTAATGCCAATTGCAATACCGACAGTCGTCCCAAGATCAAGTGATGCGTCGGATGGGGCAACACTGCGCCGTATTTTGTCGGATCGCTTGAAGTGACTGATCAGATAATGCAAAGGCGCCATCGATCCTCCGAGTCCCTGAATTTGGGGTCAACTGCGAGAACCAAAGCCAACGTAGGTCGGTCCCAAACAGGAGTCTAGGTTCTTGAGTGTGAAACTCCTAGGTCTCGAGTGCAGGCCAGTATTGCTCGGGACGCCAGTATCTTGTCGATGAATGGCTGTCATGCATGGCAGATGTGCCTCGCCTCATCAAGGCTGCGCAGGTTAGTGACTGACGAGCAAAAGAATCGGGCGTGGTGGGTTGTTTGATAGCAGTTTCGTTTGGAGTGGACCCTTTTCTTTCTTTGGGTTCCCGCGGCTCTCTTGCTCATCCTCCTCCTCCAGCAGATAAATAAAAGGCAAAGAAGAACCAAACAAAAATGAATGAGAGCGCGCGGTGGGCGCGGGGTGTGGGGGGAGAGTGTACTATGTATATGCAGGTGTTAGATAGATGAGATGGGCAGGGTGGGCAAGTTGTGATTTGCTGACAGGGGTTCAGCAAAAGGGCCCCCAGCAACAAGAAATGCGATGGCAGGATTGCCTAGCCTGTGGTGCCATGACACCCGGAGGGACGGATCTTGCTGCAACCTTAGCATCTGCAAGGGCACGATGGCAGTTGGTAGATCAAATCGTGGTCAGATGTGCATGCCTACCTGGACGTAGGTAGGTAGGTAGGTAGGGATGCTTCGCTATCATCTCTCATTTCTGATCTCAGGATGCAGGCCAAGCAGCCAAGCCCAGGCCCAGGAGATGGCCAGCCCGAGACCGGTGCTACTTGCAACCTTAACAGTCATGACGAGTCGAGGCAGCTATCTGCGCTCTGCGCATTGCCCAAACTCACCGATGCAAACTGGAGAAGAAGGAGAGGGAAGAAGAGGGGGGTTAGGCGGTGGAGTAGTAGCTAGCAATAGTGGCAATAGTGGTGGTGATGGTGCGGGGCGACGGTGACGGTGACGGTGACGGTGCATGATGGTGATAGTGATGGCAATGGCGATGGTGTCTGACGTTGCCCCGTCTTGGCTGGCCTAACAAGCGTGTAATTGACAATCAGGCGTTGACCCCATTGATGTGCAGCCCCAAGATGAGAGGGAGGAAATGAGGCGTGGGTGCGGATGCGCGGGAAGGATGAAAGTGTAATTTGCTTCTGTGCAGGTGCTCATTCGAACGGCAGGTCCCGTGCCCCAACGACAGTGCATCCCATACCCACTCCAACGCCGGTCGTGGTGGACCGACGGAGAGAAGGTCTTCATTGGAAAGGGAAAAAAAGATTAAAAAAAATCAGTCTGTACCTTTTTGGCACCTGGTAATTTGGAAGCTATGCAAACTACAGATGTGGCGCCGAGGTTCTAACCACATCCCGCGACCCTTGTCTATAAAGCGCCAAAAAAGAAAACGAAGAAATAAAAATGAGGGTCACAGAGGAGGGTTACAGAGGAGCCCGTATCCTGGCTCACCACGCGCTAGCATCGTTGCGCTGGGATCGCTCGGGCGGCCGAACCCGACTGTCAAACAATTCTGTCAGGGCGGCATCCATTGATTGGTCCCAGATGCGAATACCACCTTGCAAACGCGCTTACTTTTGGCACAGACGCGCTCATGGTTCCATCAAAATACACTTTGACCCTCGATATTTGCTATGTTGTGTTTGTTTCAATTTTTCAGCCCTTTGAAAAGTATCCCTGATCAGTGCGTCAATCACAAAAACATTGGTCCCCACTCTCTTAACCTACCTACGTACCTTTACACGCGCTGCTCTCGTTCCTATCACACCATTATCGCGGACATGGCGGGTGGTAAACAGTAAATAGCCTCGTTGTTAAGCTGCCTCCATGTCTCCGCAAAGCGTGTCTGCGATGATCACAAAGACACTCGGATGGACCGGCAGAGAAGGGTCAAGAAAGCTTTCCGGGCACTCCGGCCAGCTTGTTCTGACAAATGAATCCCACGCTGGATTATTGAACGTTGCAAGCTCTATCCCCTTGGGCGTTGACTCCAATCTGCCCCTGGTGCGTCTTGCTTCGACCGGCGTTGATTACATTACTTTACACGTCGCGATAATCATGCTGAACCTAGCTAGACCCAGATCTTGTAGGTTGTGTACATAATGTCCTTGAATCGTACAATGTCGTATCGCGAAAATATTCTGTGATCCCGAGGCTGACTCTCCCTTCCTATGTTTGCCGAGACTTTCCGAGACCTCTACTCAGTATTTCCATGCTTGTCCCAATCCCGCTCACCGGGCTGCCCGTCCGTAAAGGTTGTGGTGGGTCGTCTGTGGGGATGAACCGGCACTCTTTCAAGGTTCAGCCTACCTTTTTAAACAAGCCGTCACAAATCTAAAGCTGGTACAGTCCCTGTTTGAGCCCTATCGCATCATCTTGTAAGAAATAAAGTTTCTACAAGACACAATAAACTTCTGACCCCCTTGCTATAAAATTGAGTGAGTTCCATCCGCGGTGCAACCATATTGCGCCTGTCCCGCGCTCGATTGAAAACATCAGACCATAAAATTATTTAGCAACCTTTAGTCCCTCACATTCCACGCGTGATTTTTTATTTTGTTTGATTGATCTAACTACTTTTCCAAAAAAGAATTCGAAGGTTCAATGCTACCTCACGAGAAAATGAATCGAACAAAATAAAAAATTATTCATGTCGTGTTGGAGTCTCCCTTTGGGAGCTGTAAATTTTGATGAGAATAATTCCCAGCCCTATGCGCATGGGTTTCTGCATGACATTTGTTCCCCGACCCCGGCAGTCAACTGGAATCACCTCCTCTGTTCCGGACGTGCTGTGAGGTATGGAGCATTAGCAATCGTCAGTAATTGCAACACTGAATTCCCGAATAATTATGAAGATCTGAATGCTCTGATGTTCGTTTGCGCTTTGCCCACCACCCTGTATCAACTCTGCTATCTTCACGCCTTCCCATGGCGCGACTCATCTCGATTGCGCCCCGTCCTCTTCTATGCGAGTGACTATTTGGTCCCATATACAAGAGGAAGCTGTCTGTCAGGTGTAGTGTAGTCAACAGATACCAAGACTTCTTTAGTTTCATGTCAAAACTCTTTCTACCACTGTCTGCCGACAATGACAAGATGTTACTTTGGGTTGGGGGGGGGGATGAAAGAGAAGAGAAAAAGAAAACCCCGGGACCAAGCAAGTAGGTAGGTAGTCGACAATTAAGAAGACATCAATGTTTCTTTTGGTACCTGTGCAAAGGCTGCTGAATTCCCTTCACAAAAACTGATTTAGAACAACAATGCAACAAAGGCAGACAAAAACACAATGTGTAAGTCGCCAATTGTGATACATGTTGGTTAATCTTTTACAAGACCAAGCTGGCTTTCGATCATTATATAAAGTGAGCATGTGTGCACTAATTAGAGGCTTCAGGATTTGCATCGATATCAAACTTCTTCATCTCCCATTCCCGACCATTACAAACTATCACTCAGGTAATCCGACTAAAGGTAAATCTCCCCTCACAAAGTGTTCTTCTTCATCCAAAGATATCCTGAAAATGTCTCCCGACTCTCTCAACGCTCCCAAGTGGAACTCCCCTATGCCATCTTCGGGCAAGTGGCAACACAAACAGAAGCATGGAAAGCCTGTCGGTAAGCGCGAGTTGCTGGACAAGTCGTGCGCAACTGACGGCCATGATAAGCATGACAGGCTTGAAATTTCCTCATGGTGGCACTACAAACAGTACCAGCGTTGTGGCCGAGGCTTTTCGGCCTACATGGACAAGCGCGGGTTCTGGCCGCAGCGGGACAATGCTGGTGATATTGCTCACAAAGCCGTTGCGGACGCCTCTCAGGATGAGGCTTAGCGCTTGCGTCTTCTTTGTGTGACCAGGTGTTTCGATGGCATGACGATCACTTTAGGTAGGGAGGTAGGCCATTGCTAGAGTAGGTCCCGTATACAAATTGAAAAATCCAAATTACGTGAACGAAATTATGCATTGTCCATGTACAAGATATCTTGTCTGGTCCGGTCGAAAGCCGCCTCACAAAAGGAAAACGCTTTCAAAACTTTTTCTTAACACTTTTATAGTGAGGATTCGATGACATCGGAGCCAATGCCTGACCCATACACCAGATACAAGCTGGCCATTCATGTTGATAATGGTATCACACGCCTTTCAAGTCTTCCTGGGGTCTTTCAGTTCCCACATCTCGAGGCTTGATTTTGCATCCTACGCGGGAGTATGACGCCAGATGGCCGCATCAGAGCTCTGTACCTATTGATGCAACGCGTCGATACGTCAATATTGCCTGACGGTTTAAATCGGATCACGAGCGTCTCTTCCCCCAGCCTTAAACATGGCCGCTGAGTACCTACTTTCGAGTTCGTCTGGGTGCCTGCTTTGAAAGCTGCCTCAATAGCGAGGTCTCGACAGACACCACTTTGAAAAAGACTGACCACCTATCAACCCAAAAAAGACAAGGCGTAATGGATCGTCCCGCCAGTAGCATAGACTCCATTGATGATCAAGCTTTGCTCCGGCCCTTGCCCAAGCAATCCAATCACATCGCTGACATTGTTCAGATCAGAGTCCACGCCAACCCGAACAAGCGTGCAGTCGAACCTCTAAGTGAAAACTGGATTGGAAAAAGCTACCACGGAAAGCCGTAGCGTCCTGGGGGGCCTCGAATTGCCCACTGGCTCTTGTGTCTAGATCGACAGGTTCGAAGTTTAGTCGCAACTATCGGTCATCAAGGCAAAGGAGTGCCTCTCCAAAAAACGATATATGACGAGGGAACGGTTGGTATAGTGATTGAGCTTTTTACACAGGAGCCATTTCCTGATGCTCCGTATCTTCCGATCGGCTAGCCACGCAGGCCTCCTTTGCAATGTTGATATCCATAGACATCTCCGGCCTGGGGCTGGCTGAGGTCAGGAACCTGGCCGGTGTGCTCGAAGAAGCCAGTCGTCGTTGAGAATATACCAGTTTATGAAGTGCTGCTGGATATGTATAAGATCCCCCTTTATAGTTCCCAAATTAACAGCTTTACGACGGCCACAGTATAGTCTGCCAGGTGGGATGAACAGTGTATATAGAGAAATGAGATACCTGTTGAGACTCTCCAGATCGGTTCGACTTTCACAGGTGGGTGATGTGGCCAAAAGACTGCAAGTGTCACTTCGTCACAGGCTGATGGGTCAAAAGATCAATAAGCTGACTGTTGTGGATGCTGGCAGCATTGTTGATTAACTTCTATTTGGCATTCACGGACCTCGTTCACGAAGGACATCGGGATCTCCTGAAAACTCGTCGGTGTCGCGGGATCAGTCACGGAGACGACTTTGCCAGAAAGTGAGGGTCAATCTTGGAATTTGTGTGAGGTTTCATTTAAGCTCATTGCCCTGGTTTGCTAAATGAGCCTCCCGTTGTAGTCTGACAGGATGCTTACATCAAGGAGTAGGCTTTATCTAAAGTGCTGCATTGGCCCAGAACATTTGAACGGCCCTCTTCCAGAGATGATGGACAGAAAAAGATAGAACCCACTTTAGTCTGGCTCGTATGATATACCTTGAGAACACTGGAGTCTGATGGAGGCACGTCACATCAGGAAGGTTCAGAGGACCCCAAGACGATAGCATTCATGGGCCGCCCTGCTTGCCACATGCGGTGCCTTGTGTAACAAAAAACTCAAGCGGACCACAGGTGAAAGGGCATAGTATATACCTGAAGCTCGCCAGCGATTGACGTTGCAACGACAACCGGGCACAACTACAATTCTAAGAGAGGAGTCCAGGCCAGGCACTGAGAGAGGGCAATCAACCTCTCACTTGATAGTACGATATTCATGTCTTTTGAAGATAGAACCCCGAACAATTCCCATGGATGTATCAGGCTTCTGAGGTAGTACCACGGATCTACTGCTCAATCCTGCAGGAGAATAGCGTCGCAGGAAAATTGATTGCGTGTGACAGCCCTTGAAGTATACCGTTCCACATCTGCAGGCATGTCTGGTGACATTGAACATGGCTATGCCTTATCGCGAAATGACAAGGACTGCTAAATAATTGTTAATTTCCATGCAACCGTGTATCGTGAAGCTGTCACCGACTGGGTGACGACTCTCGAGACCCGGGTTTCTTTGGATCAATGCCGGCTAGGTGCCATATGATCGCAATTGCTACCAGCGCTTCGTTTGGTTCACTTCGATTGGTGCAGTGGCAACCTAGTAAACCTCTTGGGCACACATACTGGCAGGGAGCACTTGCAGAAATAGGTAGTAACAAGGACAGGTATTACATCTGGTATACGAGGAAGCCCAAACCTGTCGCGTCACCTTCACTTGGCTCGCTGCCCACTGCGCCCGCCCAATCGGCAGTTTTCTCAACCGAAAATGCAGTAAATCAAACTCCTGGCGTGCGATTAGCCCAATCTCATTGCACGACTGGCGTGGCGTAGGCAACTTGCCATGGCTCGTTGTGAAGGAGGGCCAGATGATCATAGTTTTTCTTCCGCCAACTTGAGCGTCATAGGATTTGGAGCCAACCTGCGACGGTTTCAGAGGGCGCATAATGTGCAGACAATGCACAGTCTCATCACAAATCGAAGTCTGAGTCGGTCGGTCGGTCAAACAGCACAAAAGTGATGAGGGCGTGATGAGCGTTCATTCACTCCCTAATCAAGCTGTGAGGCGGTGCATCTATAACGGGACCTATCCAGGTAACATTAATCCTGCGGAACGGGCCACATCGATCTCCAAAATCCCGGAACGTCCCCACGGACAATAAGACCAGTACGCATGGAGAAGGATGAATATTCAAATACCTTGCTATGACCAAACAGAATTAAATAGTCCATCCACTGATATGGTAAGGAAGTGGTCGGAGAATTAATGGTCGGATGATTTTCACAAGGCGTGTTGCTGATAGGCAGTGCTGCGTATCCACGTTTCGAGATCACCAACAGGGTTGCGTTGAAACCACCTTCAGAGTCATTTTTTTGGTGTGACGGCAACCTCGACACTAGAAACAAACCAAGTTCCGATAGGCTCGTTGGATTCAGCAGGCCCCAGGACCCCTAAGGTAGCACGCTGCTACGTCCCGCCCTTTAGGGCTGCTGGAAGCGGCTGAGCTAAGATTACCAAACTCATTTTAAGCCAAGCGCCCTTCAGCTGATATTGAAGTTGGGATGATGCCTTGATGTTCCGAGCACCCTTCTATTGGTCTCGTCTTTTCTCAAACTCTCTGCCTCGGGACACCACTGCGAAGGACCGGTCCGAGAGATCTGTCCGGCGTTACGACTGGTTCGTCGCCATCCAGCAAGCACTCCACAGAAGGGGGTGACTGCGACATAATCATTGGAACAATGCTACTTTTTCTCAACGACAAAAGAAATGTGGCAGCCCGGGATTCATGAATACGTGTATATATTTCCCAGCTGCCACCACCAGTCTCCTGGCGGGATCAGGGTTGTTCAGCGTGTATTGGCAGGTCCGCACGTCTCTTGAATTGGTTTTCTAGAGCCCTTCGCATCGAAGCCGGTCATGTCGAGCCACACACGCCCCAAGCTCACCGCGGGCGAGATCTCCGGCCTCATACGCTCATTTCCTCTGCTCGCCACCACCATCGTTGCTTTTATTTGGACCAGCTCCTGGTCACAATGGAAAAGTGGTAATTTCGGCGGCAAGACGTTGAGGAGGAACGCTGCAGCAAGCGTCGGAACTGTCATCAGTTTCCTCAGCCCTCGCCAGGTCCGGTCCTTGTTCGCTCACACGACAGGAGAGGCCATCAAGTTGTATTGCGCAGCCCATGGACTCACTCATCAGTCAACACTAGTGAAGAATGATGATGGCTTTCCACCGGCCACGCTGCACTTTGTCGACTGCGAATTGACTCGAAATGGTCCAATCTTGCTTTACTTTCAGTATGTGTCATTTCTTCCCCCCCCCCGGCAGTATTTAGACAGGTACTAAACTCTTTTACAGTGGCGGAGGGTTCATAGGTTAGTCTCTCTTGACAGCGTTTCGGGGAGTGTCCTCGCAATTCCAAGGTTGCTTGCTAAATGCAATCGTTCTATAGTGCCACTCAACTCACCAGCATATGCCGTCTCCTTGGCACGGACAGCCGGTGCCTCGCTTGTCCTGCTCGAGTACACATTGGCGCCAGAATGCGTCTATCCAGGCCAGCTGTCCCAGTCCATCGCTGCCCTTCGATTAATCCTCCAGCACCGCAATCCTTCCGAGATTATCATCGCGGGTGAGTCAGCTGGCGGCAACATTGCACTGGCCATCATGGCTCATCTCCAGGAGCCCAAGATTGGCATCTCGCCGCTCGTCGTATCAGAGAAGTTCAAAGGGCTCCTGGCAATCTCGCCTCGCACAGCGAACAAGCCCCAGGCAAACAGCTTCCAGTACAATGGAGGAAAAGACTTCATGAATAAGAAGAGCCTCAGTGCCATCACTGCGACGTGGAAGCCCGCCGACGACGTCTGGGCGGCGCCAGTGCTTGCAAGGGCAGGGTTTTGGGATGGACTGAAGGCTGCCAGGGCCCTATTGGTTGTTGGCGAGAACGAGGTATACCATGATGACGTGTGTCACGTAGCGAACATCATGGGTGCCACTGGGAACACTGGCAGAATCACGATGAAGGGTAATCTAGAAAAGGCGATTGATCCAGCCGTACAGCTGATTGTTTGCCCAGGTGAAATGCACTGTCAAGCCAGCTTGGACAAGGGGCTCGGAATCACAGATGGGCACATGACCCAAGGAATCGTGCGCTGGCTGTCATGTCTTGAATAAAGACCAAGTTTATTGTTATGGCTGACAGTAAGAAGTTGCAAAAGACGACTGAATGCAACAGTCGCCACGGTCTGAAGGCAGGTCTGCCTGTGAAGTCAGACCGCGCGGGAAAAAATTAATCAAATACAAACATGAAACCCGCACCCATTCGTAAAGCCTCTTTCATCTCTCGACTCATGTGCTCAAAGTCGAGACACGCCCTTGCCCTTGCCACTACCCTCTAATGAAGGAAAGCCTTCATCTACAATACCAAGTCCAACATCCTCAACTCTGGTCTGTTGCTCCTCGTCTTGAAGGCTCAGGCTCAGAGCGAGCGCTAGATCTTCGTCTTCACCGAAGCTGGTTGAAGCGGACACTTGGAAAGACTGCCCGGAAGATTGACCATGTTGTGGAAAAGGCGTGTGAGTCTGGCTCGTAATAAGAGAAGCTGGTGCAGACCGCTTGTTCTTTGGAGACTTGTACTTTACTTGGAAATCAAAGTCGGTGGAGCTGTTGACCGGAGGTGATTGGCCCATGTCGTTCACGCCTTCCATCAGCGATAGACGGAGTGCACGCTGAATCTGCAATTCGAAGTCATCGTCCTCGGCAAAAGTGGTGTTTACAACCGGTGGAGAAGTACTAGGAATCGCGCTGCCTCCTGATTGACTAGGATCAGGTGTCACAGTGTCAAGACTTCCCGAATTAGACATGTTCTCTCCGATATCAGCGGTGGAGCCTGTATCGCTAGCACTCGTACGGCGCTGCTCATCGCGCAAGAATGCTTCCTCAGAGATCATCTGCGCATATCTGATCGACTCTTCTTCAGTCAGACCCAAATCTACTCCAAAGCGATTTCGTAGCCTTGCATCTTCACGTGCGCGATGTTCTCGTTCTTTGCGTAGCTCGGCCTCCTCAGCGGCGATGTATCCCATTGTGTTGCCTTGGCGACGACTTGCGAGGCGGCCATGGACGTCCGAATGGCGCAGGCGCCGCTTGCGCCCAACTGTCTGTGCAGCTGAACTGTATGTCCAATAGCGCACAAACGTTCCAAAGCAAAGCAACCCCCGCAGGGAAGTTGCGTCTGGATCGAGAAAGATAGCAGAGCACGTTGAGTAATCAGCTTGCCTTAACACGGGATTGGCGTTCACAATATGGCGTGGGGCTCTACCGGATGATTTCGAGTTCAAGGTTCGGATTGGCTCCAAAGTGGATGCCAGAGGATCCCAGGCTTGTACCAGGCCATCGCTGCCACCACAGACAAGGTACAGAGCGGACATTGCTAGACTGGTGATATCAGGCGATTCTGTCTGAATGACGAACATTGGCTCGACAAGGTCGACAGATGAATCACGCATATTCCAGACAATGACTTTGCCGTGATCCGTACCAACTCCAAACAAACGGGCTCTACGTCCTGGTATCTCACCATTGCTCTGTTTGAATGTCGGAATAACAGTCCCAATCTTTTGTGTCTGTTGCTCGCCGTTCAAGGGGTCCTCAAACGGTGCTAGTAGGGCGCAAAGACTATTGTCCATAGCAGACGAAGTAATATCGGCTTTTCCCAACTTTTTCAACGACAAGATTGAAGTGCGCCAATCGCCTCCTGAAGAGGTTATCGTCGTTGGTACATCAATTGCGGAGGCTGGTGTCGGTGATGACGATTCACTGGTAGCGGAAGTATGATTGCCAGGGCCGAAGATGGATTGGGTAGGGACTGTAGACTCAGCATCCGATGCTACGCCTGCATCGGTCCTGCTGTTGTCGCAAACGTTGATCCTCGTATGGCGAAGGATCTCAGCGGGACTGTCTTGATCTTGAAGGCAACGAATCACGAGAATGATCTCCTCGCCAAAGTCAACCTCGACCTTCCGACGCATGTCCCAGCCTTCACAGACCTTCCTGAAATGAGCTGGCTCATACCGCAAGAACTTCTCAATCTCGCGAGCTTCAGCGACAAGCTGCTCTTTGCTCAAATGCATAGTATCGCAGGGCGACCGAGGTGAATAGGCACCACGAACTGCGTTTTTATCCAGCTCGTCTGGACGGGCGTGGCGACGAGTCGACTCAATGAGGTCCCAATACACAGAGCGGCCGGCCAACCAGGCCGTTTTGGTGCTACCAAGCTCTTTCCTGACAGACTCTGCAGGAGCAGTCGGTGTCGCTGTCAGAATGAAGACTTCCCCAAGAGCGTTCACGGCACATGCCCACATTCGGCCAAGAGTTCTCCGCTTGTAGCTGTAGCTCTCGTCGACCTTAAGCGAGATGATTGGCACACCTGGGCTCAGAACCCATCGAGCCGTCATTTCTCCAGCCTTGTAGCGAGGTCCACTGGCATCATGACCCAGAGCATAAGTGGTGACCACACCAAGAGAAGAACCGACCATCATACCGACCATGTTCTGGGTCACCGTAGGGACGGCGGAAGTTTTGGCGATCCAGAGGCTGCAGATCGACTCCGTCAATTCTGGAATCTTTGGGACTTCAGGAGTCATGTCGATGATGGCACTGGATAAGTCACCCAGGTATCGCCCACGAACCTCGTTGATCGCGCGATAGAATGGGCGGCCACCTGGGAATCCTTCACCTCCGATCATGCCGTGTAGCTGACTGACATCCATAATATTGTAGACAGCGGCTGGCCCATCTCCGAGCCCGAATGGAATCAAATTTGGAAAGACTTCATCGAGCTGTGCGAAAGAAAATGGATCATCGAGACCCCATTTCTCCACTTTGCCGTTGGATGGATCGCTGACGGTAGATACACACAGATCTGCCGTGCCAACAATGGCCTTGGGACCTTTCCTGGTATTGTCGAAGACGGCGTGTACATTGCTAACCATCCAGGGTAGCTTCGAGTTGTAAGTTAGGACGGCACTGGCCTTTTTGTTTGAGTGAGATCGTGAAGAGGATCCTGTGCCTCCCAAGCTTGTGCCAGGTTTTCCACGAGCAACACTGCGCAGAAGGCGTGTTCGGAGCAGGTATTCGCTTCGCCACGATGCTAGAGACGTCAAGCGGGTAAAGTACCGAAATTCAGAGCGCACTATGTTGTCATCTTGTCCGTCCCCACCGTCTTCGAGTGTCTTGCGGTTCGAATTCCCTAGATTGTCTTGTCCAGGAAAGTAGCGCAAGAATGCCATCCTCCATGCATGCGGCTCGGTTATCAGAGCGTAGAACCTCTTGGAGACAAGAGCCACAGCTCCATGGGAGTCCGGATGGAGGTGGGACATGACATGTGTCAAGATTTCTAGTGAAGGGTCAATTACGCTATTCGATGTTCCCCTTGGCAAGTTTGACAACATACCATTAGGGCAATCTGTCAGCCTGGGTCCGTTTGATGGAGAGCCAGATCGCTTTACAACCTTGAAACCCATAGCCTGATGACCAGTAGGTGTAGCAGCATTTTCGTAGGCAGAGACTCGTTCGCCAGGAACTGGGGTGTGTCCCTCATGAAGGCTCAGTCGTAGCATTGTCTTGTCGAGCTCGTCCGCAATGACTCCGCGCGCTGACAAGCTCGCGTCAGCAGCGACAGAGCCACGGGAGAGCCGGCGCGAGCGCGGTTGAGAGCGGCCATCGAGGGAGCTTGGTGCAGACGGGTCAATGCCATCTTGGGTGTTCGGATCTGGGGACTCGGAAGCTTCGGTAGGAGGAACACTGGCTGAGCTGTCGATAGGGTTAAGTTGCATGGAAATCCTGTGATGATTTGTATGGAGGTTTAAAAGACTGTGCAGGGACGTTTTGCACAGTCAAAGAAGGGATATAGGAGTTGGAAAACGCGTTGATCTGGATCCGAGGGAGTTGTTCTGTCGCAAGAGTCGTTTTGGATGACGTTGGTCGCTTGGTCTGAGGCTGCAAATGCTCGTCGTCCGCTTGACGAAAGGCGCGTAATGTATTGGCCCGGAACTTATGTAAGCAGTCCACTCTTGGTATCGTCCTTCTACTGCAATTGAGTAGACACAACTTTTTGTATCTATAAGCGTATGTTTAGGTGTTTTTCACATGAAATATGTTTTCAACGGCCTTACGGCCCTCATTAGTGGCGGAACTATGACAATATCAACAGACATATCTTGACCTTCCCGATCGATTCACTACATCGTCGACTGCGCGGATAGTGGACTAGCTAGGCTCCTCGAGAAGAGCGCCAGTACCATTGGAGTATGATGAGCACGACCAGCAGCTCGTCTTCCGCTACAGAAGCGACGATCTTGTTTGGTGTAGGTGTTTCGGCGACCTGCACGACTATCGCATGAGGCTCACTGAATCTTGAAATCGTCGCAGCACTTTCTGCGGGGTCTTGGCCCAAGGTCGAAGCAGCCTACGACTTTTTCAACAACCGCCAATTCTGGTCGTCCATGAGGATGCTGTGTAGGAAAGCAGCCATGGCCGTGCTTATGTACCTGACCACCGCCCAGCGGAGCCAGTCTGACTTCCTTTGGATCATTGCCCTTGAATTGAATAACTCCTTGACTGCCTCGATACCTCGTTCGGCGTGGACTTAGCCATACAAGATGCGACGGCAGGAGGGTTGCGGCCCTCGAGAGACAAGACATGGACCCACGAAAAAAACAGCATCCTATCTATGTAGCCGTAAAAAGTTCATAGACCTTCTACAACTAGAGTCGGAAGGTGATCAGCCAGCAGCATTCACGGCTGCTTCAACGTCCTTGAGACAAGAGGAGCGCCTAAAGGGTTGGCATGACGAACTTCTCTGGGTCTGAAGTCATTCGCTTAATAAAGTCGCTCCTGTGCCTAGCAAGGTGAGATCCCACCCTTGCTCATCAATGTGGAAGACGAGGAGATTACAAGACGGGCAATTGGCTGTATGAGTGTCTGCTACTTGGCGCTGTGACTCGGTCTGGAAAGACCATACAACCTCATGGAGACCGAGAATCGAGATTCTCAGACTTTATCAGCAGCAGGGAAGACAGCCCTGCGATTGTTTCAGTCCCTGAGTCAGATAGTCTTGACTTGTGAAGGATCGGCAGATTGCTGTCTCCCTAGGCAACAAACTTACAATTGTGGTATTGGCACACGAGATATACAAATTGGAGGCAATCCAATATATTGCCTTTTTCTTCCAAGCATTGGAAAACCGAAGAAGCCTTGTGTGTCCATTTCCGGGAGGAAGAGATGTTCCAGGATAACTATCGTGACCCAGGCAAGATCCTTTTGTTTGAATGAAATTACTCGTCTGGTTCTCGGAGTTTTTTTGGTGAACTGTATTTCAAAAATGGGTCCGCGAAGCCTGTCTCTGCGGCATAAAACACGTGTTATAGTTCGTAAGTTACCACGGTCAAGTTTTTAGGTGCTGACAGCACACAGACTGACGGCGAATGAGAGTTCGACCCAAGCTCTGGGGTCGACCGTCAGCCCGAGCGGCTTGTTCTGGAGATGTGGGAAAACTCCGGAAATAAATCAGTCCTTTCATTAACTGATTCGGTGCGTGGTACTGGTGCGTGATCAGACTGGCGATGGCGAAGACAAATGAGCTGGATAAGACTTTTTGGTAAGGCATCATCCTGACACCAACTTCACGCATTGGCCGCCGGCCACAATCCTCCCTAGCCGCTGCTGATGTCTTTCCGAAAGTCTGATCGCTTTCGCTACCGACGCGATGGCACTCGCGTGACGCCATTTGTCCGCACGAGTCAGCTCTGATGACCCCAGGTCAGAACATGACAGGTCGTCATCTAACCGCTTCGGGTTTATTTCACTTTGTGGCAGCCCCTCCCCACCCACCCTCTCTGGCGCGTTGCATCGTGGCGGCCATGCAATAAAATCGAATGCCAGCCGCTCATTTGTGAGCTGCTGAGGAGTGGATCCATCGCGTGGTACGAAGTGGCACACTTTGCTTCTTTACCAGTTCACTTGTGTAGAAGAAAAGAAGCAAGGATCAGGTGACATGGCACAGTGTCGCAATATGCTATTGGCTTTGGCAACCTAGATTGACTTTTTCTCTTGTGGCCCGGCAGTCTGGGTTAGGCGGAGACAATTCCGTTCGAGAACAATGGGGTTCTTCCCGGCGTACCGTGCCCACCTGGACCCAAGAGGATGGATGCCAGCGTTCAAGGTTCTGCAGCATTCCGGCGCCCTGGCCCTGGGACCGTGGGAGATCCTGCCGCTTTCAGTGGAGAGCCGAGGCTTTGCCGTGGTGTATGATTTGTGCAGACCTTCTAGACGCTTCCAGGTGTTATAATAGTAACTCCCGCCGGGGGTTTCGGGATGCACACCAAGTGCACCACACACCTATTGGCCCTCATCGGATATGTTCTGTTTAGTCGATGAGCCCGAAATGAAACCACTGCCGCCGATGACCACAGATCCATCGAGATTGTCCCATGCAAGCCCATTATGATTGTTTCCTCGAATTACGTGCTCTCACGGAGCCAGGCTAACTCGTACAAGATGGGTTCTACCCTCGTCAGGCCTCTTCCTCGAGTCGTTGTTTGATGAGCCGATTGTGTTATCATGTGAATGGCTATGTCACGATTTACCAAGAGGGTTTGCTCCCTGGCACCCATTTGACGAATTTTGATAGCTGAGCCAGCCAGCCGGCCAGCCTAGGTCAGGTATGTAACCTTGGCCCAGAGAGTCTAGAATGAGACTAGCTGTCTATGTGCCGGGTGCCAGGTTGTAAGTGTGGGCCAGAGAAATGATGCACGGCCCTTTGTCTCACTGCAAAAAATCAGGCCATATTGTACACTAAGGAGTAGTCGAGAAACTTGAGGCGTTCTAGTGTCTTGCTATAGACCCAAACCCACAGCGGCTCCGTGGCATCTGGTGTTCGGGTCCGGGGGGTTTGGAGTGGTCCCATGGTGGACTTGATTGATGCGACGGAACAAGGCATGCGAAAAGCTTGAAGAAGTACACAGCCAGCGTCAGCCAACAGCTCGGAGCGGCAGAGAGCACCACAATGCCGTCGGCACCGGTCTATGCAGTATGCATATGTGCAAGGGAACTTTATGGGAATGATTGGCCTTTGGCCTGATCCAGAACCGTGGATGTGGGAACCCCCTTTCATCAAGGTGCTGACCGCCAGCAGTCAGCAGCGTCCGCGCGCTGGCTGATGCAAGTTTAGCAAGGAGCGGGACCAAACACCGAGACTGGTCGGGATTTGGTCGACACCGCAAGCACTTTGGTAGTGGTGGAGATGGTTGCGCCGCGGAGACACTCGCGGCAACACTGCCGAAAGGGTCAGCTGTGTTGATTACTGTCCGTGCGTCAGCGCGAGTCCACAGCGCTGGGAAGTGCAGTGGAGTCCATGTTCCCAGCGGGTCGGTCCTGCCCTGGCGTTTCGATACACAGCTGCCACAAACGGTGGAAGCTGGGGGGGAGGGGTCTCCCCAAACGAATCGAGAGTCGCACCCCTGGACCATTGACAGGGGGCATAGTCCCAGGCACCTTCCCATTGGAGAGCACTAGGGGTTTGGCTGTGTGGTCTAGCAGGGATTCCACATAGTGTCTGCCACATTCTGCTTGTCCTGCAGATGGCTGGCTCTTTGCTGCAACTCTGGTGTGATTGTGACGAAGGTCTTTCGGGTTCCAACTCCCAAGCATCAGGTCGGATGGCCACAATCCCCATATCACTGACTCTGCTATACCATAGAAGGGCTATAGGGCCCTTCTACCTCATTCGAGAGGGACGTGCATCAGCCTATCTGAGATTGAAGGTCAATGTTGTCCAGTCGTAACTCATTGCCCTCTCTCGATTCACGAGCACCTCGCCTATTGTTGTCGAGTCGTCTTTCGCCGTCTTCCGCATCCTCTTCTCTTCTCTTGTCCGTCTTGCGCTCCATGTCTCTGTTCTGGTCGCACTAGACCATCGCGTGGCCCGCCAGGATTCTGTTCACCATACCCAAACCATCCAAGAACACATGCTGGTAGCCCACCTGCATCTGCTTGCTATCTCGATTTTCGAGCTCTCTGGTACTGGCAGTCCCCGCTAGAACACTTCGGGCAGTCTATCTCAGTGACGACCCTAGGGGGTCAGCGCGGAGTGTTCTCGACCCGAACGCCTGGTAACAGGTTTGTCTTTCCCTCCCGGCCCATCCCAACCTGCTTCTTCTCTTCCTTTGTCGAGACACCCTCGAGTCAAGTTGTCCCTAATCTCACCTCGTCATGCAAACTTGAGGCTCCCCATACTCACCCAGACACGGACGCGCACACGAAGGTCCGCGAGGAATTATATTTATTAATAGAGCTGCAAAGAAAACTTTGCCAAACTCAAAATAGGCGAGGCTTGAAGAGCACTGTGCCGCACCGAAATCAGGCACAACAGATTTGCAGCTGGGGGACCTTGGCGTGTCGGGAATTGGACAACATCGGGCTGAGATCCCATAAATGCACAATTGGCACCGGCATCACAAACTTTCACCTGGTCTTTTGTGAAATCGGAGTTCCTGCTGCTCTGCCTCTGGCCTCTCCATCGGCTTTGAAGAGGCTGTTCGTCACACCTCAACGCTTGAGCTGGCATTCGTACGCCCCCGACCCGCTCGTTGATGAAGTCGTCGTCCAGTACCGACACCCACCCTACGGAGCCCAACCGAAATCGAGTTGATCAATCTGTCACTACTACAACGCTCCGTGGCGTTCAAACCGTCCTCTGGCTCTGGATTCCCCTAACATGCCATAAGTGCACCTCCCAGTACTGAACGATTTTATTGTGATACAGAGAGCCTTCTTTCTCTTCGCAACACGAAATTCGCCGGTATGACTTCACGGGCAGGAGGACCACCCACGGAGGGTCGGGAGGAGAAAGCGAAGAGCGTCGGGAGGAGACTGTTGTCTAGAATGAGGACGGTTCTTAGAAGGACCGAACCTTCCAAATCAGCTGGTCGACCATCGCCACTTACTACAAACTCTGCACCTCCCGTGGCCTCTCGATCGGAACTCAACGTTGCGGGGACAGCACCTGTCGCTGTAAATCCTTCAAGGTACAGTGCCTCGATTGCCAGTCTCCCATTAGGATCATGCCGTCGTGGCTTTCCTGTTTCACGGAGACCGGCAAAACCAGACACACGAACCCCTAGCTAACATATACAGCAGATCATCATCAGTCTCACCGCAAACGCTGGCACTTCCAGAAGTGGACGACAGTGTTCCGACCCGAGAAGGAGAGAAGATACCGCGATCTCAGCTCTACACTGACCGATTTCAGCAATTCCCAAAATCCCTGGGTCTATTCGAGATAGAACCTAGTGAGTGTTATCAGATGGAGGGACATGTTTTCCGCGTCAACAAATCGGCACGCATGCGCGTCCACCGACAATGTCACCAATGCGACGGCGATCTCAGCAAAACTGGCCAATGCGAAAAATGCAACCATGACTACTGTCGCCAATGCACGCGATATCCGCCTAAGCGAACAGAGGCCGAGATTATCGCAAGTCGTGAAAGAAAGGCGGAGGTGTTGAGGGAAAGGTCGGCCAATCCCAAAATATGGCCAGAGCCGAATTTCGACCCGCAGGCGCCAATTGTGGTTAGAAGGCCAGCAAGGCCTGAGCAGGAGCTTGTACACAAGAAAGTCAGACAGCGGGTGAGACGTACATGCTGCCAGTGTTTAGAAGCCCATGGGACCGAGGTCATGTTCCATAGCGGTGGACGGCAGTGTTTGAAGTGCCAACATGTGCGGTGTACAGACTGTCCCAGAGATCCGTGAGTCTTCTTGACGCGTCTTCGACATTGTTTTCGACTTGCTAACGAATTGGATTGTAGGCCCAAAAAAAGGCAAATATCCCTATGGCTATCCAGGGGATGCCTTCGGCGCAAAATCGATACCGCACTACCGGTGCCATGAGTGTTACGCAAAGTATCCTCCCGGCGCGGACAACGGGACTGTGTGTGAAAAGTGCTCACATGAAAAGTGTGACAACTGCGCGAGGATCAAGCCTCAGAAGGTTGAGCCCGGCCCAGATCCTGACGTGGTGAAGAGCGTGCAGCAAAAGATCGCGGCAATGAGCGTCTCCTGAAAGAATTCGACCACAAGGCATGTCGTCTGCACCACAGGCCTTTATGCTCCCTGCCGCTGTCAGTGATTTTGCCACAGAGCGTGCAAATTGTACCGCGTTTAGCTCAGAAGAGCTTCACCGAGATTCTTGAAGAGGCAGGGTCTTGGTGCCATCGCCTTTGGGGACAATATCAGAAAAGGTTTACTGCCTCGGAGGATATTTGACGACGTTACGCAGTTGGGAGTGCCGGGCGATATATTGCCATGTTCTACTACGATCTCCACGATTCAAAGAGTCTCCAGATAAGCGTAGTTATATTGGTCAACGCGACCATACATGCTGGGAGCTGCAGCAATTGTCTCTCCGCGAGCAGCCTTCAGGCTGCAATCACAAACGCATAAATCGGAACATGTCATGTTTCTACCTATTGACAGTCTGGTGGCATACATACAAACACGCAAGGAGTTGGAACATGGAAAAGGCAGTTAAGAGATTTGGCGAAGTTAGCAGATACCCCTTTGTTCCCCATGGACTTAGCTAGCCAGGTAGTGTATATTGATTAATCGGCTGGATGTGTTTCTTCACTTTGTGACCTTTGATTTTTGTACTTCTCTTAAATGCCGAAATGCCGCAGCGCGCAAGCCTCACAGCAGCACCAGGCGAGACATGCAGCCTCGAGCTGCGTGGTGAGTGAGTGGGCTCTTCATTCACCATGCTTCTCACTCTAACGCTGTACCAACGCAACAAAGAACATTTGAACCGGGTCTGTGTAGATTGAGTAGTAGAAGAGACCCCAGCCAGTACGTAGGCCATGTAGCCCCTTTTCACAAGCCAGGAACACGATGGGTGACGAATGTGAAATCTCGCCCCCAATAGCAGCAGAGATACCCTTTCTGGCGAGCCGCGCCACCGCTGGTGTAACCCGAAGACCGCCGATCCTGAGGTGTGTGTGTGTGCCTTTCCGGAACCTCGCCACCAATACTAAAGTTATGGGTTCACCTGTCAGTGAGCATGCGCCACTTTGCTGAAATGTGTAGGTCATTCATGGCAGCATATACGCTGCTGGGGTAGCGTGCGTGAGTAAGATGATCGGTTTTGATATAGTGTGTGTGCTTCGATATGGCATGGAAATGTGGTCGTTTGGCAAGAGAAGGCTGTTGCGTTGAACCAAAATCTCGGCCAGGATATCTATGGATGCGTACCAAGGCAAGTGCTCCACATCGGAGTGGTATCTATAGCTTTAGAACGCTTCGAGCAATACGCGATCGAATCTCTCAGCCGTAGAGCTTGTTGCCGTAGACACTCGCCACCCGGCACCCACTCAGGACCAACAACGCTCATTCTGTGGTCCACACCCAGCCGTCCACAGAACGCAATAGACACCCTTACAAACTTCAATTCTCAGAATCCTCAGTGATGTCCGGCCCGACTCTCGGACACTGGTGAACAATGTTTACCGCCTGGCTGTACGTCGCCCAACGGTTGACCTTGCGTCCGTAGTTGCGCGAGGCGGCGCTCTGCATACGATTATTCAAGAACGCTGACGCCTCTTGGAAGACGCCCGTGCTGTGTGCCTTCTTGACTTCTTCCTCGCCCTTGGTGACGTGGATGAGCTCGTCACTTGCGTAGGAGCGGCCGGCGACATCACGTTCATGCCAAACTGTGTCGTAACTCTTACGCTGTAGTGATGACAATGTCAGTCCTTGTAGTGGCTCATAGAGGAGAAGAAGGAAGTAAGGCGGGGGCAAGACAGAGAGAAGGGAGAAAACAAGGAAGAAGCCGATGGAAGGCAGTTGAGGCAGTCATGGCAATCGGGCCTTTTTAATTAGATATGCAAATGAATGAAAACAATTCAACGAAGCACCTACCTGCCACACACACTTCATCCTCTTCCCACCAGCCTTCGCAGCAAGCGTTCTGAAAGCCGTGTCCTTGGCAAAAATCGCGCCTTCAGGCTGGCCCGGGATCTTACCGTTCTCATCCACCAGCACGGCTTGATACTCGATTCCTCTAAAAGCGAGCGCATACTGGGTTGATATACTTGTTGGATCGGCCGGGTCTGCCTGCACCGTGCTTTCCGTGACCGAGATCTCCGTAATCTCGAGCAGTGTGTCACGAGTCTTGTCTTTGGGGCGTATGGGGTCACCTAGACGGATCATCTCCGCGCCAAGGAATACACCGCCGTACATTGTGATGTTTTTGGGTTGCTTTGGGCCCGCCTTGAGGATGTTGAAGGTGGACCAGGAGCCATCGATCTCGAGGGCAGCCAGCTTGGAAGCTTCAAGTCCGATCATCTCGCCAGAATATTGAGGATTGCTAAGTACGCCTTGCCAGTTGACTTTATTGAAGTCGTTGTCTCTGATCTCGGGGACGGAGATCGCAGGGACGGAAAAGGCCAGGAAAGGCCGCAGTTGGAGGAGGTTCCTTTCCGAGTCGGGTATGTCGAGCGAGCTGTGCCCAAGCCCGATGACAACGTATGGAGAGGGAGAATCGGGGCGAATCTCTCGGATGACACCGATTCTCCATCCTGATCCAACCACTTGCTGACACCAGACCATTTCCCCGCGTCGGAACATGGTGGGCTCCTTGTTCACAAAGGGAGGATCAGCTGGGGCGCTTGGTGCCGCTGGGACGACTGCACTTGGGATCGTAGCCTGTGGCGGTCTCGAGACGGTGGATTTCTTTGTCGGCTTCGCAGGCGCGACTGCAGTGTCTTTGACTGTCTTTGAGCCAGCATCATCCACAGTCGTAGCTTTCTTCTTGGTCGCAGTAGCCTTCTTCTTAGGGGCTTTGGCCTCTGGAGCTTTAGGTGCCAAAGTGGTTGCTCCCATTGCCGCAATTTGTTCATCCATCTTCTCCGCAAAGGTCCGAGGTAGAGGCCTGCCCGTTGCCAAATGGCAAGGTTTGCATGGGCATTGCTTGTGCTCGTTGCTGTCACTGAGCAGCCACAGCACATGTGGGATGAACTCATACGGATACTTGTACACAAACTCATCCGTGCAGCCCTGAGGGTGGCCGAACATGCCGACCTCTTTCTCTGCTCCTACGCAGATACGCTGGTCAGCTTGGGTGAAAAGAAACACAGCGGAAATTGAACTTGCCTGCCCCACGAGGAGTACATTCTCTTAGACAGAAACCCTCGGGGAAATTGACTTGGTACTGTGAGTCTCGTGGCCATGCGAGGGTTTCCGCTAGCCCAGTGGCAACCACCACTTTCCACTGCGCCAGAAGGCTTTTGATCTTGTCATCAGGAATTTGATTGATTTCCTGAGAGATTGGCTCTCCAATTTGTTTGGAGCTGCCTTTGACAGCCAAGTGCGCATTGATCTCTTCCAAGGTCCAGAAGCGGCCGTCAGACCGGCCAACATGCACAAGCCTAGCTTGTGAACCCATACCGTTGGCACCACTGGAAGGAGCAGTCATGGCTATGAGTTGTCTGGGAGAGATTCCATCCAGTTCAACAGGTGGTAATCATGAGACAGGTCTCTTTTTTTTTTGGGGGTGGGGGGGGGGGGTGAAAAGTCTGGAGTCAGGAAGTTAAAGCTTGCTGCTGGTGAGAGGCTTAGGATCTGTGTTCCACGGTGGCTCTGCTAGCGACGATGCTGTGGAAGTCGGAGAGCTGCAGGTGGGCGACCCAAGTGTTAGCGACGTGTCTTCCGTGCCACACAATTTACTAACAAGGGCAAGCCCCTCAAAACTGAATTGTACAATAACAAAGCGCCTGCACTCACTTATTAAATTCAGCTTACCATAATCATCTCAAGTGTATATCAACCCAATATCAATAATCTTCCAAGTCTTTTTTGTCAATTGACTGCACTAAAGATCTGGACAAAACTTGATACCACCAGGGATAGGGGAGGTTTGTTAGCTGTACCCAATTGTGATGTCTCCCTTCTAGGTACCTCTAGAGATCCGAGATAGGCGCACCTCCGCAAGCATACCTACCTAGGTACCTCGGTAGCTAACACTGGGGACTACACTATATTGATTTACATTTACCAGCGAGAAAAAGTCCATGGCTTGCAGAATAACCTGCGTAGTTAGAATCATGTATTTATACTGGCATGTTTCAGAAACCTATCGGAACGAGGAAGCAAGTCACAATTTACTACGTCAAACAGCAAAGTGCAGAACTCATGATCCATTGAACCTAAAAATATACCAGTCATTGAAGCCTTTTCGCCCACTTGTCATGAATCCAGGAAACTCCTCCTCCTCCAATCAATCAATCAAACACCAACCAAATTTGTTTGGACCCGTCCCCGAAGAAATATCTAATCGACTTGTGGGTATAATGCTTGTCAAATATCTCCACTGCGAAGAGAAGAAGTGAAGAAGGAAGTCAGGCAATGCGAAAGCCGAGTGAAAGAAAGCACTCCTTGAAGAGTGAATGGATTCACCATATAAACAATAAACACTACGCATCGCACCTAAGTACTAGGCCGATGGTGGTTGTAAGTATATACATCTGTTTCAAAGATGCTTGAAATATATCGAGTAAAAATGAGCCAAGTTCCGAAAGTTAAAGTGAAATGGCCAGCAGCGTTTAAAGGAATGGCGCGCAAGTCGCGAGTGGTGTTTTGCCTTGGAAGAATGAACGGTGCTCGGCATCGTAGTCAAGATACGCCGACGAAGCTGTTCTATCGATACCGACGCAGCGAAGGAAGTAGTGAAGGCAGCTGCTGGCCGTGATGCTTGAGAAGTAAAGAATTATCGTTACTGGAGAAAAGGCCTAATACAGGCAGGCGGCGGCTACGATAGCCACCACAAGACCGGCAAAGGCTGCCTGATCTTTGCTGGCATTGCTCTTGGATGACGTTGTTGCAGCAGGTGCGGCTGCTGTTGTGTCTTCCTGGGCGGCCGAGGAAGTGCCGCTTGCTGTTGATCCAGAAGACAACGTGCCGTTTGTCGTGCCATCGCTCTCTTGGAAGACTCCTCCATACCCACCCGAGGCCGAGGGCCTGGCAAGAGTAGTACTTGCGGGGTAAGACGTGACTGGTGTAGAACTGGACAAAGCCTTGCTCGTGGTGGAAGTAGTACTCAGGGTCGTACTAATTTCCGTGCTGCTGGATACTGAGGTCGTTGAGGTTGTCGGCCTCGGAGTCGTTTTGGACGAGCTGGTCGAGGTGCTGGAAGTAGTGGCTACTGCGTGCAGGCCCACGACGACAACCGCGGCCTGAGATGAGGTAGGCTTGGGCTTTGTGGTAGCAGGCTCAGAAACAGCAACGCTGGTGGCGCTGGAGCTTGACGAGCCTGATCCTGTCGAACCATCGGTGTTGAAGAACACGACGTTGGCTGACCCGGACGTGACAGTGACCACGCAAAAGTCAGCACCGCCAGCGCCAGTAGCAGACTCTTCGCTGTTAACACCACCAAAACCATCAGTGCTAGGGTCGATACTGCAAGGCAGCCCGACGCAGGTGCCGTCACACTCGATTTTGACACCGAATTTAGGCTTTACGCCGGGGAACGCGTCAGTATAGATGGGATTCCAGCCCGCCTTGACATAAGTATTTCCGGTGGCGTCCTGGTTGGTTCCAATAACGTACGCCGCCCAATTGCCAATGGGAGTTGATCCATCGCCCCAGATACAGGCCTCCTCGGTGGTGTGTCCGGGCTGGTTGACATAGAAGTGAGCAGCTGTTGAGTCCCAGTAGCTTGTGCCAGGTACAGAAATCAATGCGCTGCTGCCCACACTGGTTGGGATGAGCATGGCCTCGTTGCCGGGCAGAACGGTCTGACAGACTGCCACTTCATCCCCACAATTGTTGACTGCCTGGACATTGCCGATGCCTTCCACACAATAGTCCTCCTCCGGGAACGGCTTGGTGATGA
Organism: Gnomoniopsis smithogilvyi; assembly: GCA_027946515.1. Taxonomy (NCBI): domain Eukaryota; kingdom Fungi; phylum Ascomycota; class Sordariomycetes; order Diaporthales; family Gnomoniaceae; genus Gnomoniopsis; species Gnomoniopsis smithogilvyi. Next base: position 4,463,301 of record JAPEVB010000004.1, on the reverse strand, counting down.
TGCCATTCTCGTCACAGTATGCTCCTCCGTCCATGGAATCTGGATAGACATATGTGGACCCTGGCTTCCATTGATTCATAAGCTGGCCTGGCGGGCAGGCATAAGGACAATAGGAGCCTGCTGTGCACTCCTGATCTGGGCTCAGGGCCCATCCGGCGTTCAATTCGGTCGGAGTGATGGTCACCAGACCTTCGTCCTCAGGAAACGCACATTGCCCAGCTCGGTTGACCAGCCTTCCCCGTTTGACCAAGTCCACATCCTGTGTGTGTCCGTGAGTATGGTTTCCGCTATGCCTGTGGTGGAAGTGGCGATGGCCCAAGGTCGCGTCCGCAGGCTGAGCGGCCAAAGAAAGCAGAGCCGAGCCGGCTAAGGCTTTGATCGTTGTTGGTCTCATCGATGAGGTCGTCGAAATGAATGTGGTGTAAAGATCGTGGGACAGCGCGAAGCTGCAACTGGAGCTGTGGGCTCAGACGAAGTAGATAGGGAATGATAGATCAGGAAGATTCAAAGGGCAGAGAGTCTGGGAATCGAGTGTCTTGAACCTGGGCGCGTCAGAATTTTTGAAGTGGTCATTTCCCGTTCACAAGACTGCATTCCTCGGAGCAAGACAATAACACATGGGATAGGCTGATTGGAGTCTAGAAGGTCTGATTCATCCAATCAGATCTACGTCGAATAACCAAACGAATGGACTTCTGCTCGCGAAAGCAGAGAAAAGGCCTCGAACCCGACTTGCTGATGAGTGAGCGAGCGGCAAAGGAAGAGCAGAGAGACGGTGAGAGAAGATGCCAGAGGCTCGAGTCATCGCAGGAGAAGGGCGGGCGGGAGCAGGAGGAATCACACCAATGGGAAATCACATCGAGGCATGGCTTCGCAGGGGGGGTGGTTCTCGGAATACTACCATACAGCCACGGTTGAGCTGAAGCCGTTGAGGAAATCGCCGAGGAGGATCATCGCTACAGGCGCAGGAGACTGGGGTCAAATTTTGGCTTCTTTTTAGCCTACGGTGTGGAGATCTTGTCAAGACGCTCCAAGCCAATCGCTTGCATAATCTCCTCGAGGTCAGCAATCGCGACTCAACCCAATCCAGATGTCAAGGCCGAGCCTTGTAGGTATTGATTGTCTGGCATGTCGGGGAAATTTGATATCCAGATTGGGTTTGGCGAATGACACCCTGCCCCGAATGTAAATAACCTCACATCCTAGCGCGCCCCAGCCGCACCCAACCGAAGAGATTACCATAGTACTAAAAGTAATAGGATGGTGGTGAAAGGGCCGATCAATTGGGCGCAACAAGCTGCATCCATGGTTCCATGGCGGCTGCAGGGCCTATGCAAGGTACACCAATCAGAGGACGAGCGCAAATTGAAATGCCTTGTAAACGTCAACAGGCTCTTGAAGCCGCGATCGACCGCGTCGCATCAAAGTGTTGCGACAAGAAGTCTCTCGCCCAGATCATGAAAAGTAGGGACGATCGCTAGACGTGGATCATTGTAAATGATATTCCGCACGTCATTGTCTGAGAAGTGACTGATCTTGTCATTTAGTACTGCTTCGGATTTCATTCCAAAGAAAAATGAGGAAATAAAAGTAACTCCGCGGCATGGGCCGAGAGACGTCGCAGCAGCCCGGAAGCGCGGGCGAAGCACTTTCGATAAACCGTTGCGCGACTGATCACGCGAGCAGGCGAATTAAGCTTCATCTATTCCTGGGCCAGGGCCAGGTACGTGCACTTCCCCGCGAGGAGGGGTGGGGGGTTCCATAACGAGTCTTTAGTCTTCTTGGCCTGGTGTTGACATCCTTATTAGCCATAGCTTCCGCAACTTCGATGGCGACTATTGCTTGCTTCTTGTTCTTGGGTAGAACTTCCTTGGGCATCTTATCTTTTCAGTTGTTGATTGCATCCTATGTGAATCTTACAACTGACAGACTCCATCCCTGGACTTGGTCATGAGATCATCGGAAAGTTTTGACACATGGGAGACTCGTTCTTCCGCACACAACTGACTCTGAATCCTGGGACTACATCAACGTCATAGATGATTGTTGTCAAATCATTTTATTGGCCCATTCCGGGAGAATCAGGGAGGCACTGACAGAGTTCAAGTTGACACCATCGATGAATGATCTGAAGAGACTCGAATTAGGTCTCTTCTGTGTACGCTCTGAGACCCAAGACCAGTGCTAGTAAGAGAAAGCAGCGACTGTGCATGGGATTTTTTAATGTGTGGCAAGGCACAAGGCAGCCAAGGGGTGCAAAATGCAATCAACACAGTTGTAGTCGAAAGCAATGTCTACATGTCGGAGAGCCTGTCGGCCTCGTCTGAAGACGGTGATAGTCCCAGTTTCTGAGGAGGAGCATGGCGGCTATGGGTATCCCCAGTTTGCTGATATTGGAATTCATTTGTGTATTTTCAAGGTTCACTTCTTCCTCAGACTTGGGCTGGCCCGTAAAGTGATTTATGGGTGGCGCCGAGCGAAATTCTCTTGTAAAAGCATGGCATGGCTTTTACATCATGGTGGCCCCTCACACAACTTCAATCTCATGCACTTGATGAAGACCTGTGCTGGCGCAATGTAGCATGTTGCCATCTTGCGCTGTTGTTGGTATTGAGACATACCTGCGCCTTTCCATCACACGGCAAGATCTTCAGGCAGCTATCGTCAAACCCGCCAACAATTGGCCAGTGTTTGCTCTTGGCCACTTCTCAAAAATGGTACCTGCCTTGTGCTACGAATCAACGGGTCAGAAGATTATGTCTCTTGAGATACGCGAGAAGAACTGCCTTTGGAGTTCTTGTTCGTACCTGATGTAACCATGTTGGACAACCGAGGTGGCTCGTGTCTCAACAAGATAACTTTACTGAACATAAGATGAGCCTCTTATTGAGTATATGACCTTTCTGGAAGACACGAGGATGTTGCCTGGCATGTGAGGAGGGAAGTAGTGTTTCATGGTGCCGCCGTGTCGTCCAGAGAACGAAGGCACGGAAAGTCCAAGCAGTGGCCTCGTATCCTACGAGGGACTCAATCATGTCTTTTAGAAAGAAGTATTCTATTTCCAAGCATCACGGACTTATCATCTGATCTTCTCACGCACAATGTGACCGCTCTACTGTAGGACAGCGTCAGAGTGCCGCAGCGTGCCTCGTCTCCATGGTGGCTACCGCCACCATCAGCTTTCAGTATCATGTCCTGAATCCTGCCAAACTTGAGCCAGTGAGCCTCCAATACGAACATGCCGAGCATTAAGCACGCTGCTTACCTACTACCGCGTCTGCTTCTCGTCTGCGAGTGAATTGCATGTTGCCGACCTGGCTGAACGCATTTGGGTAGGCTGGGTTTATATTGCTTAAACACGCAAATGGTTCATATACGCATCATAAGTCTACTGCCGAGGTCTCTTTATCCTGTCGGACGCCCCATCAAAAAAAAAAGATATTTGTGTAGGAGCACGACATTTCACGTCCTGCTTCGATATGGACAGGAATCCAAGATGCCGACAACCTGAAGTGGCTCCTTAGAATCCACTAGAAGGCTGCCATGTAGGCTTGTCAAGATTCATATATGGCCCCAGGCTGCAGCAAGCGACCTTCATGTTGTTGTACAGACGTCCACCAGGCAAGACCGCAGTAACTTCTCAACTCCTCCCAAGCATTTGGACTCCCAATCAGTCATCCTTTTATGATGAGGTGAGCTCTGGGTAGAATGTCGTATACCCTTTGACTGATACGATGTCTATATCAAGCATACGAGCCCATCAAAATGTCCCTTACGTCGACGCTGGGGCTGTCCCGGCTCGCGATCGTGTCCAATGCCACATTGACATCACCTCGGCTGCGTCTCGGTCAGCCTCTGCGTTCCGACCTCGTCCCAGAGCCTGTTGAATATTACGATCTCACTGGCATTTATCTTCTCAGGACTCAAATCCGTTGTTCGACATCGACAGATTTTGGGACCTTTTGCGTGATGTTTTGTCATCGAGCTCAGCGAAATATTCTGCCCATTCATCATTTTCAATACAGTTGTGTTGGTTACGTTGACCGCAATAATAAAACTTTGCAATCGACTGTTTCGGGACAACAATACCTTCTCGCTTTGCTCTGCTTGAATCTGTATCTAGTCGCGAGACTAAATTTGGCAGTGGAAACTCGGTGGAAACTTTATATTGCGTTGCTATTGAAGGACAGCATGTTGATATGGAAGATGTCGAGGATTTCGGAAAGTTTGCTTGACAACTTTCTCCTTTGAAGAAGTCCCTACGACAGTCGATATATATTATAATCAGTTTTCCAGAAGCAGAAAGCCGTCTCAGACCTTGACATGCTGACATGGTCTGTTCATAGCATATTTTCACAAGTTGGCAAGGTAAAGGACATCTGAAACGAGCTGATCAGCAGTTGCGAGTTAGAGAGAACCGGTCCCATGACATGGGGGCAGATAAGATTGCCTCTTCTACCAATAAGTTTAATGGGCCCAGTAGAAACAGTCAAGATACGAAGTGGGAACGGCCGTGAGAGTGACTCGCACACTGCCTCAACCCCAGATGAGATAGCTTACTCGTGCTGTTTTTAAAGGGGATAAGATATCTAGAGCGGCGGAAAAATGCGGGCCTGTCCCGAGATACGTAATAGCGATATTTGATGAAGATAAGGACGTAGTCCATAGGCCATCGAGGTACTATAAATCAGACGAGGCTCTCGCGCCCGCGCCTATAAGCGCTTAATGGACGTTAAGAATAGTGATAGCGGATCTCGACCAGAAACCATGTCAACAAAACAGCCCGAGGAAGACAAGGCCCGCCTTTTGGGCGGTACAGGCACGTCTTCAGCAAAAGTTTCGTCAGAGGCTTCGTTGCCAGTCAACTCGCCTTCAGCAGTGCCACCACCTAAAATCAAAGCCCCCGAGGGATATGTTGCTTCCGACCGTTTGGAGGGCCACAAGGAGCCCCTCAAGTACAGCGGTAGCCTGGATCAGTTCAAGAGTTTCGACGTCACACCTAGCGTAGGGAAGGAATTCCCGGATGCCAACCTGGTCGAATGGCTCAAGGCGCCGAACGCTGACGAGCTGATTCGCGACCTCGCCATCACCGTGTCGCGCCGTGGCGTATGCTTTTTCCGCGCCCAAGACGACATGACGCTGGAACTGCAGAAGGAGCTCGCCCAGCGGCTCGGCCTGGCGTCTGGAAAGCCGGCACAGAATGGCCTACACATCTGGCCCTTCGTATACAGCACAGCCGAGGATGCCGACAAAGAGATTGTGCTCGTCAACCATAAAGATACCCAGGCCGACAGGGAGCGAGTGCGCAACAAAGTTCTAGCCGACGTACGCTACCCGGCGCCCAAAATGTGGCACTCTGACGGGACCTGGGAGCATGTACCACCCGATTATGCCGTCCTGCGCATGACGGAGCTGCCGGCTGTCGGCGGTGACACCCTCTGGGCCTCTGGCTATGAAGTCTACGACCGACTGTCGAGGCCGTGGCAGAGCTTTCTCGAGAGCTTGACCTTCACGGCCGGAAATCCGGCATTCCACGCCAATGCCGCCGCCAACAATATTCCTTACTACACGGATCCGCGCGGCGCGCCTGAGAACATTGGAAAACACGTCCAGGCAGTCCACCCCGTTGTGCGCACCAATCCTGTTACAGGGTGGAATAGTATCTTCTCTCTTGGCGCACACGCACAGCATATCAACGGTGTGACACCTGCCGAAAGCGAGAAGTTGATGGCTATGTTACTGGACATGGTTACTGGAGACCACGGTATACAATGCCGCTACCGCTGGACAAATAGCAATGACATGGCGATCTGGGACAATAGGTCCATGCTACATACGCCGACCGCCGACTTTTCTGGATTGGGGTATGGCGACCGTATGGGATTTCGTGCTATGAGTGTTGGAGAGCGACCGTATTTCGATCCCCAGGGTAGTGCGAGATCCACCGCCTTATTTCGCGAGGAAGATGAAGCTGAAGCGGCGGCCGCTCCCAATAGCTAGCTTGCTGTCAAATAGGAAAAGGCAATTGACTTGACAGATAGGTCCCTTGCGTCTTTCTGTTCTGCACAACTTGATGGCGAATGTGAATGCTCCTGAAATTGCAGCTCAAGCTTGGTGAACAGCGACACCGCATGGCAGGGGGCCACGGATCCGGTAAGCGAAAGCTTGTGCTCTTTCTGTACGGTTCCATGTCTGATTCGTGATCTGGAGCTCTCCTATCAAACTCTCCACAACCGCCCCGATCGCTAATCACGCGAATCCCTGCGGCATTTTGACCCAACCTGGGACTTCGTCAACATCAACTTGCTCCTCAACCAATCGCTCCTGGACGGCTGTCGCAACGCTAGGCCAACCGGCTTCCAGTGGACTTGCCGCCTTCTTCGCACCCATAATCGCGAATTTTCCGGACGAATGAGCTAGGAAGCCATATAACAATCCCTGTGCGGCCAATGCGGCAACAATACCCTCAACCTCTTTCGGAGTGACAGGCAGATTGCCCCAGATTAAGCCCTCGCTTGGCTTCAGCTTCTTAGGCTTGCCTCCTGGTGGGGCCATTAGTAGGGAGCCACTATCGGCGGCATTGTTCTGTACCGCCATCATAAACAAGGGGTTAGCTCCCGGTGGAGCGCGTTGCTGCTGGCTGCGTGCAGGTACATAGCCCTCCAAGCGCTTTTGGACGTAAGAGGCCGCTACCACAATGTCGGAAAGGGCGAGTAAAGGCGCACTGCGAGAGTTCTCCCCAGGCCCGGGTGGCTGGTAGGTCAGGAGGAATATCCGTCGGATAAAGGACCGCCAGACGATGGGCCGTAATCGAAACATGAGGGTGAAAAGCAATCCCTTGCGGTACAGCCATCGTTCGTGTGCAGCTGTTGCTTGCTGGAAGGCAATGAAGTCCCCCTTGCGCAGAGCAGCCATGATAGGCAGGAATACCTCTGCGAGGCCTGCGGCGTCTGGGCGGCCGAGGAGATTGTTGCTTGGAAACCGGCCGAGCATAATGTTCGAAGGGATGAGGTAGGTAAGGATGAGATTGCGGTGCTTTTGCAGAGACGGAGGTGTCTGAAGGTAGGCTTCTTGTAGACATTGTGCAGCCCTGGGGTACTGATCGCAGTCAAAGTTGAAGCGGCCCAGATAGTAGAGAAAAGTAACGCGTTGTGCTGCTGGATAAAGCTGCAGCGGCGGACCTTGAGTCGAGAGGTTGGTCAGCATCTGCGATGCGAGGCGAGACTTGCCGCATCTATTTGCATTGATTAGTCTACTACGTCGTCTTGTTGTGTGACGGCGCACTCACGTAAAAAGGAGACGGAGAATGAGGTTGGCGAAGATGTAGACTCCAACCTTCTTGCCTTCTGGCTTCGCGAATCTAGTGCTTGACCTATCTGAAAGGCAAGAAGTGAAAATTTTCTGAATGATGTCGGCTGACGACTCTATCATTGACTTGCTGTCCTCGTCTCCCACGACGATCCTCCGACCTGTCATTAGTGCTGGCTGTTTGTGTAAAATCATGACGACCTTGGACAAGGCCTCAGACAGCGAAATGCTGGTTTTGAATATCAGAGTTCCATACTGGGGATGTGAAAGTGCTGTTGCGCATGACCTGAGTACATGTATTAGCCACGGATGCGTTGTTCGTGGCTCTTTTGAGGGGGGGGGCATATTTCTCACGTCAACAGAGCCGACAACATCTCCTGCACATCGGCCAGATCATCGAATTTGGCGTCCTTCCAGTAAAGCAGGTATTCCTTCACGAAGGAGATGAAGCTGGGCCAAGGCGAGCCTGTCCCCTCCGGCGGATCGTCCACTTCAGGCATTGCCTTGTCCACCAGCTTGTCAACGGCCTTCGGCCCACTGAAACCCGTCTTGAGCTCATCGCGAAGCTGGAAATACGACTGCGCGCTTGGAAGAGGCTCGACTTGAAGGAATGCAGCAAGACTATCGCCATCAAGTGAGACGACAAAACTCCTTATTTGAGTAAGGAATTGGGTCACTAGCGCCATGATTGCCGTTTGGCAACTACAAATCGAGAAGGAAATGAATGTCGAGAGCTGGGTCGGTGGTGGACGACAGCTAGCTTCTCGAAGTTAAGAAGAACTGACAATCGAGCCGATCGTTTATGGCGGCATTATTGCAAGGTCCTAGAAAGGCCCCAAGGAACGTGCGACGCGTTTGTGAGCTTGAAAGCTGCGGCCGAGTTGCTGCGTGCTTGTGAAGGCGAGATGTGAGGTTCAATGTGGGGCTCAGTGCTTTAGGTAGGTAGGTAGGCATCCAGGTAGCTCCAGCGAAAACTGCGCAATGTTCAGTCTTAAAACGGCCGGACCACCCGCCCGTCTTTTATTTTATTCATTTCTTTCAACATCTCCAGATTTACAAGTTCCTTTTCAAACAACTTCTTTCATCTTTTAACAATTCCCCGTTTCCAATTCACTTTGATTGGCCATTGAATTCGTGAAATTCTCTACTGGCTCCTCATCATTGCCTCCAGGCCCTGTCTTCCCTGAAGGAACTCCATCTTGGTCGCATCCTATACAGATTCAATCCTCTGTACGACCAAAGCCGTAGCTGCGCCGCCACCATTGCAAATTGCTGCGACGCCATATTCACCAGGCTTCAGCTGATGGAGCAACGTCGTGAGGATCCTCGACCCAGAGCTTCCAAGCGCATGGCCTAGGGAGATAGCGCCACCTAGAGGATTGACCTTGGCGCCCTCGAGTCCAAGTATCTAATCAAAGTGAATTAGCTGTTGTCATGGCAAAGCGTTTTAGTGTATGATCGCTTACCTTTTCATTGGCCTTGATGACTGCGGCGAAAGCCTCGTTGAATTCCCAGATGGCAACCTGATCTTTCGTTATACCGGCCCTCTCCAGAGCAATTGGCACAGCCTTGGCCGGGGCCACGGGAAAGTCGATTGGATCCATCGCAGCGTCAGCAGAGCCGCAGATCCTAGCGAGCACTCTCGAACCTGACCCATACTTCTGTGCAATGGCCTTGCTGCCGAGCACCAGCGCACTGGCACCGTCGTTGAGCGTGGAGGAACTCGCCGCTGTCACCGTGCCCGTACCGTCCCGGATGAATGCAGGCTTGAGCGTCGGGATCTTTTCCAGCTTGACATCCAAGTACCCTTCATCGGTATCGATCACAGTATCGCCTTTCCTTCCCTTCACTGTCACCGGCACGATCTCCTCAGCAAAAGCCTTGGCCTTCCAGGCGGCCTGCGCGCGCTCGTATGATTGAATTGCATATTGATCCTGCATCTCGCGCGTGATTCCATGAGTCTTCGCCGTATTCTCTGCACAATTGCCCATGTGGATCTGATCATACACATCCGTCAGGCCGTCCTTGATCAGCCCATCCTCCATTTTCACATGCCCAAACGCCGGCAGCGAGCTCGAACGTGGTACATAGTACGGCACCTGCGACATATTCTCCATGCCACCAGCAATCTGCGCCTCAGCGAGTCCTAGCTGAATATTTTGCGCAGCAAAGACCACCGCTTTGAGGCCCGAGGCGCACACCTTGTTGATGGTGATGGCTTCGACACTGGGCGGGAGCCCTGCAAACACAGAGGCTTGTCGTGCGGGAGCTTGTCCGACAGAGGCTTGCATTACGTTGCCCATGTAGACGTCGGTGATCTCAGAGACGGGGACACCGGATTTCTCGAGGGCGGACTTGATAGCGACGGCGCCGAGCTTGGGCGCAGGTACGGAGAGGAAGGCGCCATTGAACTGTGACCATGTCAATTTTCAGCCTGAGATGTACCATATGTCATGGCACTGCTTACTTTCGCTGTTGGTGTTCTAGAAGCGCTCAGTATATATGCGTCCCTTATTTCTTGCTGGAGGGCAGCTCTAGCTGAGAAGCACCGGACAATTCCGGCGCCGTTTCGGCATGTGACAGCAACTCCGGCACCGCTTCTCACGGCTGGCCGCAGATAGGTAGAATACATGTTGGATTTGAAGGCGGTGAAAGTGGAAGCACGCAATTAGAGAAGACGAATAAGTCTTATGATCGAAAGAAATGCCAGCGTAAAGAAGTTGTTTGGGGAAGTTTGAAGCTAAACGTTGGTGTACTATGAGCTGCGGTGCTGGCCCATTGACCGAGGCAATGTTCAACATTCCTTCAGCCTTAGGTAGCCGCTTGGGGCCCTGTCCGGCCTAACTTCCACACATATGTCATACCTCTGCACAATTGAGAAACGTATGCTAGGGGTAATACAGCTCCTTTGGCCTCTAAAAACAAAAGGTATTTCCAACATCAAAGAACAAACACAAATCATTGAACGGTGAGCTTTCTGGCAGCAATCATCTCTAAAGAGGGGTTCTAGGGGGGCAGGGGTCTTGCTGGGTTTGGGTACACAGTACCTGGATAGAATCGACCGACCGCCACATCCCCTCCAGTCTCGCCTCTTGCCGCGGGGCCGTTGACTCGGTATCCGCGTCCCGTCTCAATCGAGCACCTACGTTGACTTGCATCCATTTTCAACCCAACACACGACAACCGCTGATCAGCAAAAGCAAGCTCATTAAAGATCCATCTTTCTTGCTCTATCGCTTCACTTCGAATCTGCTCAATTTAGCTCAGCCTCTCGTTGTCACCAAGCTCTTCGATTCCAACACCATGTCTACTGCAGCTCGCCGACGTCTGATGCGTGACTTCAAGGTTGGCGTCCCCTTTCGCCACTCTCCTCCGCCAGTATCACGCTGACCCTTTCTTCCAGCGCATGCAAACCGATCCTCCAGCTGGTGTTTCAGCGTCTCCTGTTCCTGATAATGTCATGACATGGTAAGAATGTCTCGACCCTTGCGCACTAGAGGCGACTCTAGATCGAAGGCTAATCGGACGTCTCGCTCGTAGGAACGCCGTCATCATAGGCCCCGCCGATACGCCATTCGAGGATGGCACGTTCAGGCTCGTGATGCATTTCGAAGAGCAGTACCCTAACAAGCCGCCATCGGTCAAATTCATCAGCACCATGTTTCACCCCAACGTCTACGCCACCGGCGAGCTGTGTCTGGACATCCTACAAAACCGGTGGAGTCCAACGTACGATGTTGCTGCAGTGCTTACAAGCATTCAAAGGTACGTGAAAAGGCCCTACATGTTTCTCTGCTGAATAGTAGATGACGTACGAAGCGCGGTGTGGCTAACTTGCGCCGTATGAAGTTTACTCAACGATCCCAATACCGGCTCACCTGCCAATGTCGAGGCCTCCAACTTGTATAAGGACAACCGAAAGGAGTACACCAAGCGCGTACGTGAGACAGTGGAGAAGAGCTGGGAAGACTGATGTAGAAAGCAGTGGTTGAAAATCAGGACTAGTCGTGGTTCAAGATATGGTGATATTTGGCATTATCGGCATGGGCGTTTGCGTTTGATAACTTGCTTTGAGGACTCAGGAGGGCAAGGAGTTCATGGTTTCTCGGTTTGGTGTTGGCTCATGCTAGGATCAGGATATTACATACAGAGGATGCGGCTGCATGCGTTCCTCTGTTGATGGCAAGGTAGATAGGAGTTCCATTTACATGGGGTTCACACGTTCATAGCCTCAGTCCAACATCTCAATGCCTTTTTCGTGGCAAAGTCCACTGATAAAATTGCAGTGAGCCAATCAGTGTGCAGCATTGAGTCTACAAAGTTCTATATTGAACTAATATGCTAGAGAAATATGTGCTTGCATTACAAAGACTCTGGTACTATGTATTGAGGTTGAATTAATTACCAGGAAGGGTCATGTGGCTTGGAATGATCCAAGTACCTATTCATCCGAATATTAGTGGAATGGTACCTGGCTAATAAGTGACACACACGCCAACTTCATGCCTCTTAGCGCGTTTTCCGATGACTCGGGACGTGCCAGCGTGCAAAGCAATCTTCAACAAGCCCACTTCTTGTGTCTGGCTTTCCCCTCAACATCACCAGTCCTGGCTTGCAGGCTGCTGCCACATCAAAGACTACAACACACAAACAAACCACTTTCTCTATCTTTGCGCGTCGACACCCGCACCAAGCAGGGCCTGTCGACTTGCCAGCTCTGAAACCTTGCCGCACCCCACTACAGATCCCTGGAGCTGTTGCTCCTCTTACCGACTTCTTGAGACAGGCTGTTCACCTGGCCTGTTGTTTTCTTTCCCAACCACAGGATCCCATATGTGTTGATGATTTTGTCACCCTGTTGCATTTGGAAGTCGTAGCGCCACCATGTCGGCTGCGAACACTATCAAAGTCGTGGCCCGGTTTCGGCCCCAGAACAGGGTCGAGCTGGAGTCCGGTGGCCAACCTATCGTCAAGTTCGAGGGTGATGACACTGTCAAGATCGATGTATGTTTGCGTGCCTTGATGATTCTGAAAGTGCTTCTGTGCACTGACTAACAACGACATCTCTTGACAGTCCAAGGAGGCTCAAGGCTCCTTCACCTTTGACCGAGTGTTTGATATGCAATGCAAACAAGCCGACATCTTTGACTACTCGATTCGGCCCACCGTCGATGACATCTTGAACGGCTACAATGGTACGGTTTTCGCATACGGTCAAACGGGTGCTGGAAAGTCCTACACCATGATGGGCTCCAGCATAGACGACGAAGTGGGCCGTGGTGTTATTCCGCGTATCGTCGAGCAGATCTTTTCCAGTATCATGACCAGCCCGAGCACGATCGAATACACGGTGCGTGTGAGTTACATGGAGATTTACATGGAACGCATTCGCGATTTGATGGCGCCCCAGAACGACAATCTGCCCGTACACGAGGAGAAAAATCGCGGTGTCTACGTCAAGGGTCTGTTGGAGATCTACGTCTCGAGCGTGCAGGAGGTCTACGAGGTCATGCGTAGGGGTGGAAACGCCCGTGCTATCGCTGCAACCAACATGAACCAGGAGTCTTCGCGTTCACATTCGATCTTCGTCATTACTGTCACACAGAAGAATGTTGAGACCGGATCTTCAAAGAGCGGTCAACTTTTCCTAGTTGATTTGGCTGGTAGTGAGAAAATTGGAAAGACGGGCGCTACCGGTCAAACTCTAGAGGAGGCCAAGAAAATCAACAAGAGTTTGAGTGCGCTCGGAATGGTCATCAACTCTCTCACGGACGGCAAATCTTCTCACGTTCCTTACCGAGACTCAAAGCTTACTCGAATCTTGCAAGAATCCTTGGGTGGTAACAGTCGGACGACTTTGATCATCAACTGCTCTCCGAGTAGTTACAACGATGCCGAAACTCTCGGTACCTTACGATTTGGTATGCGGGCCAAGTCGATCAAGAACAAGGCCAAGGTCAACGCCGAGCTGAGCCCGGCGGAACTCAAGATGCTTCTTGGGAAGGCGAAAACCCAACTCACCACCTTCGAGAACTATATCGGAAACCTGGAGGGCGAGGTACAGCTATGGCGAGCTGGAGAATCGGTTCCCAAAGAAAAGTGGGTGCCTCCACTGTCCGCGGATGGGGTACAGAAGGCGCTGCCTGCCAGGCCAGCTACACCATCAAAAATCCTGCCTGATAGTAGAGCCGAGACACCAGCTATTTCCGAGCGCGCAGGCACACCATCCCTACCGCTCGAGAAGGACGAACGAGAGGAGTTCCTGCGCCGGGAGAATGAGCTTCAAGATCAACTCAGTGAGAAAGAGTCACTTGCTGCCGCGGCGGAAAAGTCACTGCGTGACGCAAAGGAGGAACTCGGCATTCTCAAGGAGCACGACAGCAAGGTCGGAAAGGAAAACGAGAAGCTCAACAGCGAGGTCAATGAAGTCAAGATGCAGCTGGAGAGGCTTACCTTTGAAGGCAAGGAGGCCCAAATCACTATGGACGCTCTCAAGGAGGCGAATTCAGAACTTACGACTGAGCTTGACGACCTGAAGCAGCAACTTCTTGACGTCAAGATGAGCGCTAAGGAGAGCGGAGCTGCTCTGGATGAGAAAGAGCGGAAGAAAGCGGAGAAGATGGCTCAGATGATGGCTGGCTTCGATCTTGGTAGCGACGTCTTTAGCGACAACGAGCGCTCCATTGCCGATGCCATCGCTCAGATCGATCAGTTGCACGAGCTTAGCTCAGGTGGCGACGTTATTCCCGCAGATGACCTCAAGGCCATCCGAGAAAAGCTGGTCGCCACACAAGGCATTGTGCGCCAAGCTGAGCTTTCGCTGTACAGCTCCTCATCCACCAACTTCGATGCTAAGCGCAGGGCAGAGCTGGAAGCCCGCCTGGCCAACCTACAACGAGATTACGAGGAGCTCCTCTCCCGCAATCTTGGCGAGGGTGATGCCGAGGAGATGAAGCGCAAACTTGAGGAAGCTTATGCATCCAAGCAGAGCACCCAGGTGGAGCTCGTTGACGAGCTGAAGGCCGACGTTTCCCAGAAAGTCGCCGAGAACGAGCGCATGAAGGTCCTCATCGAGGACCTCCAGCGACAAGTCAAGGCTGGCACTGCCGCGCCGCTGACCAACGGCAAGACAGTCGCCCAGCAAATGGCTGAGTTCGACGTCATGAAGAAGTCGCTGATGCGCGACCTGCAGAACAGGTGTGAGCGCGTCGTCGAGCTCGAGATCTCCCTGGACGAGACACGCGAGCAGTACAACAACGTGCTACGCTCATCCAACAATCGTGCTCAGCAGAAGAAGATGGCCTTCCTTGAGCGCAACCTTGAGCAGCTAACCCAGGTGCAGAGGCAGCTTGTTGAGCAGAACTCGAGCCTGAAGAAGGAGGTGGCCATCGCCGAGCGGAAGTTGATTGCGCGAAACGAGCGGATCCAGAGCCTCGAGAACCTTTTGCAGGACAGCCAGGAGAAGATGGCCCAAGCGAACCACAAGTACGTTTCGTCTCTTTCCTTACACCTTACAATCAAACTATAGACTAACATGCGTTCTAGGTTTGAGGTTCAACTTGCCGCTGTCAAGGATCGTCTAGAAGCCGCCAAGGCTGGCAGCACCCGCGGTCTGAACTCGCCAACCGGCGGCTTCAGCTTTGCCAACGCTGGCAGCAGGATCGCCAAGCCGCTTCGCGGTGGCCTCGACGCGGCGGTAGCCAACCCAACAGTTGCGAGCTTGCAAGGTGGTGCCGAGGGTGCCGCTGGCAAGCGTACGTCTTGGTTCTTCCAGAAGAGCTAGAGGGACTCCTGCGGTCAAGAAGGAGCGGCTCCGAAGCGGAGACGTTTCAGCATCTCCCAAGAGATAAAGCTGCAAAATGGAGTTTTTCTTCAGAGATACCGGTATCTCTCTCTGCTAGCAGCCCCCTCCCTTTCTCAGCCTTAACGAGCCGTTCGGTCAAAGCTTGCAAGGAAATGATAACAAGGAATTATACCCCCCCCCCACGGTCTCGAGATGTTTGATTTTCTTTTGTCCCGGCAATATAAGATCTGAAAGTTTCAGCCAATCAATAGACGGAGTCAAGAAAGACCAAAGAGCTTCGGAGTTTTGAAGTCTTGTTTGAAATTTGGAGTGGCTTGTTCGGGGTGGTTTTTTTCTATAAGGGAAAGAAACTTCGCTTGGGATACAAGAAGGAGGAATTTTGTCTCGTGCTATCGTCTGGGCCCGTTTGGTTGGTCAATAGACCAGACAATAGATGTAGAGGGCGATGGACAGGCAAACATAGCGGGACAAATGTTGGTCTTGGTTTTTGCTCTCTGCATCGCACGGATTAGGAGCGGAACCCCCATTCATCCTTTATTTGCCTATCACGTATGCACGAGTATATGTGTAATCATGATAGTCACGGACGCGGAATGCCAAGGCTACGACAGAATCTCTCTGAGTCTCTTTTTTTGAGCCTAGTGATGCTTTGTAGGATGATATCATGTATATCTTGAGTAGTGTCTTTCCTGTCATTCCCGGACCTTGCCTTTTCCCCTTGTGGTAAGCCTTGTCACTTTCTCGGTTATGAGCCCGATTGGAAGTCGAGACTAGTGAATCAATAGACGCTTGATTAAAACACGCTCAGTTGCTTCCCAGAATTTCAAAAAACGACGCTAATAAGCAACGAGAGTAAACACGATGACGGCCGTGGGTGGCCTAGGACCCGCACTCTCCCTTGAATAGGCCCAAGTTGGATAGACTATCTCAGGTTCAAGACCACCATATTATTTCTTCATAGCCACTATCATCAACTTCCTCGTTCATGCGGACCCAGCAGGCTCACTAGTCTTGAGCATCAACACAACTTCTGGGACCACAATGGCCAAAACCAAGGCATACATGACAAAGGTCACGGCCGTGATCTTTGCTAGGAGCTTGTAAAGCCGAATCCAGCTGGCGCGCTCAAAGGTAGCCCAGGCCGTCTGGAAGTCTACGTAGCCACGGCCCGTCACCACCTCAGGCTCGACCTTGCCGCCAAAGCTCCGGTCAAACGGCACAATGGTGTCCGCATCTGCCGGCAGCAGACTCGCCTGTACGCGAATGAGGATCACATCTGCCGGAATGACCAGCAGCACCGCGGAGGCAAGAGTGACCACAAAGATAATAAAACTCTGCCAGACAGCGTGCCCATTGTAATCAGGTACGGCCGTCGGACGGCTGGGGTCCCACTGGCCAAGTCCAAAGGCGCGGCCCAGCACCACAGGCACGTACAAGGTAATTTGAAACGCGGCCCACCACGCTGTTACAGGCAACCAAGTCGCCTTGAAGGTCTTGCCAAAGGGGGGCAGCCGCTGCCAGAAGTGCAGGGTCGACGGCGTAGTTATGACGATGTGTGTCCACGCGGTGCTCAGCTGCACCGTGGCTAAGGTGGCAGCCAGGAGGCCAAGATGGCGGGGAATGACCCAAGACACGGCGATGCCGCAGAAGGAGATGGCGATGTTCAGGAAGATGGCGCAGGCGAGTCCTCGGAAATTGGCAGTCCACCCGGCTGTTTGGCGGAGAAGGCGATCGATGCGACGTAATGAAGTGGTGGTCAGCGCGTTGTCGTCCGACTTGACGGGATTTGGGGCCGTGGTGCTTTCATCGTCGAGTGAGACAGAGGTGTAGGCGGGCGGTTGTGGGTCTTCGACAGCGGCGAGCGTGGGATATATGCTGGAGAGAGTGTAACCGATCTGTAGCAGTTGTTAGTCTGCGTCAAGGTTGCAGGGATATATACTGAATTGGATTGAGACTGACGTAGAAGAAAATGGGAAAAAAGACGAGGAAGTCAGCAAACAAGACTATGACAGCCCATCCAGGCAGCTGGGCCATGTTGTCGTTGTCGTTGCCGTTGCCGTTGCCGACACCCCCTTCGGCGCCTCTCTTCAGGAGAGCGCCAGTCATGACAACAGGACTAGGCAGCATGGTGATCGTTTTGTTAGGTTGTGTGATGCGCAGAATGGACGGGACTCGAGATGACAATTTGACGTTTATTAGGTGGTGAAGAGACAAAGTATAGGAGCAAGAAGAGACGGAGAGACGGAGAGACGGAGAGACGGATAGAAAGTAAGACGCTGGCGGTTGAAGAGGGAGCAGTAGGGGAGGCCCAGCTGTTTTATGCACATGAATGAAGGCGAAAGTTGTGGATCCTTCCGAGCTGACCGAGCAGGCGAGCAGGCGAGGCGTGATTGCCAACAGTGTCACAAGAATAAATGAGTGCAGCCGTTGGAAGCTTACCTTGTGTTGGGCTGCTTCCTTGGGTGGCACTGACGCCTGCCCGCCCCATTCTGGAGACAGGCGGCCCCTTCCGCCTAATTGCGGCACAGTGGAGCCAACTAGAAACCTTGGCTGTCCTTGTTTGTCTGCTCTTGGCGTATGCTACTTATACTTGGGGTAGGAACTAGCACCTATGTAAGATTCCTGTTGCTGACCACCCTCGAAATAAGTACCTACCCAGGAACTGTGTAAGATGTATGTACTAGCTGCACCGAATTATCTGTCCTGACTCAGCTTGGGAATTGATAATTTCTGGATTCTGCCTTGATGAGAGTGGGGTGTAGCTACACCTTCGTAACTACTCGATTCACATGTTGTACTTGTACTGCAAGAATTTGGTTGGATGGGGGGGGGGAAGGGAGCCTTAGCACTACAACAGCGACAACCCCTAAATTCTAGGCGTGGAAACACTGGCGACTAAGCAAGCCATGTTACCTAGGTATATCACCTTCATAATCTGATATCCTCTTCACATCCTTCTCATCATCCCAAAGTGCCGCCAATACCACCCGCTCGCCAGTCCACGGCGTACGCGAATGCAGCACTGCGTAATTCTAGAAAAGAGATCAACTTCCCATCAGCACAATTTCCAATCTATTCATTTTCCACACTAGGAAACACAGCAAGAGACTTGCACATACATCGAGCAAGACTATGTCGCCTTGTTCCCATTTGATGAGGACCTGAGAGCTCTCGGCGATCGAAAGGGCCAAATCGAGATGGTGACTTTCGATTACGGTCCCATCACCGTATAGTGGAGGAGGATGATAGGACCCGTCATCACCTCGGTAGGGAGCCTGCGTGGCCCCATGGTGCTTACTTCGCCCCCAAGCGCTGGTCAAGTTGCCGAACCAGGTCGTGAGCCCGGAGTCTTCATGCTTTCTTATAACTATTTCACAGCGAGAGCTTCAAATCAGCTGTCCGTACGGAGGATGGTCTGTTTGGAGCAAGAAGGGATGCTTGCTTACTAGGGACCACGTGAGTCACGCTCAACGAGCCATCATCGTGCCACTCGAATTCTTGACTGTGCCGTCTGACCTCTGCCTCGATCTTCCGCCGTGCCGTCTCCTCATCGTCTCCGGGTTGGATATGCTGCCCGTATGCATCGATAACGCTGGCTCCGGTGGTCGAGACAATGGTGTTGACGCCATAACGGTACACGTATTTGACCCCTTTCCTATAAAGCCTCTCCACAAACTCGGGTGCTTGCTGCTTTAGTGCTTTTACCAATGCGAGGCCTGATATGACCGGAGTTTCTCCGCCTACATCATCGCACACGTATCAGTCAGCTGGATGAACGGAGCATCAAGAACGCTTTGCGACCGTACCAGACTCGGGGATCTTCAGTGCGCAAAAGGTTAACCACGCAGGGTTGATTGTGGACCATCCATACTCGTTGTGCGGCCAGATAGGCAACTCGGGCGGTCCTTCGTTGGCCGTCTTGACGTTCTTAGCCAAGACAGTCCGGATGGGAGGTCGACCAACCTCCTCGTGCGCGACAAAGCCAAAAGCGTGAGCAATCTCGCTATAGTCGTCCGCGCTTTGGATGGGCAGCCCACGGATAAGCAATGCACCGCTGTGCTGGCGGATGAGTCGCTTCAGCTCACCTGTGCGGCTCATCTTTTGGATAGCCTCTACCGACTCTTGCAAATTGGGCTTCCAGCCATCTGCAGGCCTCAAGGCGAGTGGAAATTCGACACTTGGGAGCGACAGGATGGTCGCTGTCTCTTTTTGTCCTTCAAATAGGAAAGAAACGAACTTGTGGTCGGTCATGATTGTTTCGAATTAGTCCGAAGTTCGTGAGGACACTCGGGTAATGCAATCACACATGTTCTTTTTGGCACTCTGTAGTCTTGAACGTGAACAAAATATAGGAAGAAGATTAGAGAGGGACTGTTATTCCCGGTGTGTCCTCGAACTGGCTGCTATCTCATCACCAGTCTCCACGCCAGTTGCGCCATCCACGCATGTAATCACCACATGATGTCTGTCCTTCCAGGATATATCCCCAACTGGAGATGGTTGTAAGTATGTCTAGTTCTCATGCACGGGAGCAGGTCCCTTCGGTTGCCGGTTGTAACTTACCCTTTGGATTTGTCAACATGTCTGCACATGTGGTCTCTAGATAATAAAATGAAAATTGACTACTCCAAATAGCTTCATCCGCTAGCCGGCCTCTCGAAGACCCTTACGCTAATATGATCAAGCTTCCAAAGGCCCGACGCAGATGGAGTCAAAAGTCATCGGGTGAAGGCTGTCAACTTGATAACTGGAATACCAGATACATTCAGACTCAAGTCTATCACTTCTGCCCTTCACCGGATAGGCAACAGGCTGTACGT
The DNA here is from genome assembly GCA_027946515.1 of Gnomoniopsis smithogilvyi. Taxonomy (NCBI): domain Eukaryota; kingdom Fungi; phylum Ascomycota; class Sordariomycetes; order Diaporthales; family Gnomoniaceae; genus Gnomoniopsis; species Gnomoniopsis smithogilvyi. Next base: position 4,443,369 of record JAPEVB010000004.1, on the reverse strand, counting down.
CAAGTGCAGAGCTTTCAACGTGCTTGGGCACTTGAATTAGTTCCTTCAGTATCTACACAGGACACTATAAACGTTGTGCATTTGTGCACTTCCACTCAAGCTTTGTACTCCTTTCATTAGAATGCATCCAGGGCATGTTCATGCGTTGTCTCGAGTACTCCTCGACTTAGCCAGTGACGAAGACCTGAGAGGCACCAGGCGATGGGCGCCCTCAGGCGAAAGCTTTCTAACTCCTCGGCCGATTTCGCAGCTGCCCTTCCAATCCCGATTCCGGACCCACGTCTATGCATTGGGCCCTTCCAGGTGAATAAAAACCAGATGTTACTGTCTAAAATGAAGCAAATCGATACGTTCGCGCCTCGTGCGTCGGTCCACATGCCGTGTAATCGTAATAAGCGCGTCCATGTCATATCCCACGGTGACGCGCGCTGTCTGAAGAATCGTAGTGAAGGCGCCAAATCATCTTGCCACAATAGAACCGGCTGTTGATGTAGTCGTGAATGTAGGACGCAGGAAGGTCAGAAGTGTAGGCATTAGTTTGACTCCCAGGAACACCGAGCTGAGGAGCCTGATTAATAAGAATCTCCTTGTCCAAAAAAAGAAGTAAATCCCCGTAAATGAGTCTCGAAGGGCAGTCGCATGCCGGCCCTGCCCTTGATGTAAATGTAATGCTGCCGAACGCCGTCTTTTTGCACAATAAGTCGTGATGGAATTATTAAGCCCGAGAATGCCGCCGGGATGAAGATCGAACCAAAAGACGCCTATGAATTCAAGTCGAAATAGGGGAGAACCGTAAAAGCTGGATGCAGAATCGGCTATGGAAGGCAAGATGTCATAATTGGGAGCAATCATGTCGAGGATGCAAGAGTGATGCAAAATTGATCAGACGCCTTCCTAAGGCGTCTTACCAACTTTTCTCGCGTCAAGATTGCCCTCGAACAGAGTGCTCCAACCCTTCCATGACCAAGAGTCCACAGTAGAGTGCACCACAACAAGCCATGCCGCCACAACGTTGACGAGATGGTGTAGCATGTAGGCGTAGGAAACGCCGTATATAGCGGCATAGACCGCCACACTGAAAAACAAGACACTCGTCATATGTCGTAAACGACTAGTCAACCGCGGGACCATCTTGCCGGCTGTGAAGGTCTCGACCAGAACAATGAACGGCATAATGGACACGACATTGTGGTGAGATGAAAATGGCGTGAACCAGTGAACCGTCAGATTGCGTACCCAGACAACGAGTATAGGAATATTGATCGGGAGAATCCAGAGCATTAGGACGAAGACAGCATGCGCGTAATTATAAAAGCTGCGATTGGCGTTCGAAGGTAGTTCTGCTGCGATGCGATGGGCTCGTACGGTAGTGATGAGTTGTACCAAACATGCAACCACGTACGCGAATTGGTAGGGAATAAACGTGGTGACCAGCAAAAGGAGGACGGCCGTAGTAATGAGTCGTCGCCGCGGTGAAGATGGCTTGAATCCATGAGGTATAACCCGCCGCCGGTCGTCGTGACGAACGAATGCCGGACGGAAACTCAGCCAGCCATAGAAGGCACTGAAGACAGCCGTGATGGCCAACACCATGTAGTTTATCACCCAACACACGCCGACACAGCAAATGCCAATCAGTGGCACCATGAACCAAAAGAATGGATCTTGCGTACCAGTCAGGAGGTCGTTCTGGCGGAAGTCGATGCTCCAACTGGCATCGCGCAGCGGCCAGAAGCTCATTGGACCTGACCCAGAAGTGCCCACAGACAACGAGAGAAGTGTTAGCGACGTGAAAATTAGTGGCAGAGACTTCCTCAGGCACAGTTCTAGGCTTTCATTAAACGCAATGAAAACGCCTTGACTGTCGTAGACCCGAAATTGCGTTCGTATGACTAAGGCCACGACGAGCAGAGGAAATGCGGCAAATGCAGTTCTATAGCGCATGTAGAGCTTGCCCATGCTGCCTAGTACGTCGACACTCAATCGAACGTTAATGCTCGAGTCGCAGGTGGGATCTGCCCAAAATTGGAAACTGAGGCCGCCTTCGATAGACTTTGTCCGCATGGGTGGTGGATTGTACGGCGCAACTCCATGCATGCTGATGCTTGCATGCCTGGCATTCACGAAGTACTTGGACTCGTAGGGCTCCTCTAGGTACTGTCGGACCAAGGGGGCAAAAAGCTCCTTTTGATTGCCGCAACCGTGTTCGCTAAGCTCCAGGTTGTATGAAAGCAGACTGGACTGTACCGTTGGTATAGTAATCTCGGTCACAGTTGGCCGTTGTGCGGGAAGACTGAAGTCCATGCCGAAAGCAAGCATCCTCCGTAGGCTGATATGGCGCGTTCTTTGTGAAACGGTATAGTCGCTGAATTCCGCCACTACGAACCCTGGAGATGAGATGCCCTTGTCCATAATCAAGACAAACTGGTGCTCTGCAATGTCCTCGAGGTCGTATTGCAAATGAGAGAAAGGCGGAATGGGTCGCCCACTCGCAGGGAAAAAGGGTTGATGAGTGTATCGCGTTGACGCTGGCAAGAGAATCAGATCCGGTGACGTATTCTTGCAAGCGAGTCGAGTGGAAGTTCTGCTCTCTCCAGGGGACAAATCTAGCTTCCATGGAAGCATCGCGCCAGCCTGCCCTGGTTGTAAGGTATGCACGCTGCAGAGTAAGACCTCTAATTTACCAGACTCTCCGACCTTGTCCATTGCTTCATCGGTCAGAAGCGTGAAGCGTTTTGATGATGAACCGAGCGGTGGAATGGGTACAAGATGCGCCATGGGTTTCCCGTGCTGTCCTAAGTTTCGCAGCACTAGACGTTCTCCTTGAGCAAGGATTGTCTGAGACTCATCCTCCAAAGTAACAAGAGTATCCGGATCCTGGAACAAAACAGACTTCTCCGCGATATCCTCCATACCCGTAAGGAAGTACTTCTTGAACACACTCATCCGTTGTGCCCGAGGCTTGGTTTGCGAGGGACGATGAGCATCGACAATGTCATATAGAGCACGGATCACAACCTTCCGATGTTGGTCACACCACAGAATGGCTTGGTGGTCCATACTCGTCCAGACGGTCGGTATCGTCGAGGTGAAAACTGTGAAACCATGTGTATCAGGCACAATGGATTCCAGGCTTGCATAATCGGAAGGCACAACGGTATCCAGACTTCCACCGGCAATAGAGATGAGTGTCACATGCCATAAGGGATTATTATTTGCCCAACGCTGTGCGTATGCCTTTCTCCAGTACTCGTTGATTTCATCATAAACCCTGACAATCTCACTATCGAAGGAGACGGGCGGTCTAGCGTGAGGCGCGGACATGGTGATAATCGTATTGATTGAATGCGCCTGGTAATTAGGCATGATGAGCATGGTGCGAGCGACGATGCCGCCCATCGAGTGGCCGACGACCATGACTGATGTAGGATCCGGAAGCTCCGCATCGCGGCTCGTCATGCGCGGATCGAGATAGAGTGACAAAATATATCTGATCGCTTCGTTCAAATACTCCGCCTGGTCGATCAGAGTCTGACCGTGGAAGGCCGTAAAATCTTCGTTGAAATCCACAGTGAAGAAGTCAAGGTTGCGCACACCGCGCCTAAGCACGTTCGGGTCATGTTGAAGGCTGTCGTGGAAATAATTGGCAGACTCGGCAGCAAGGGGCCGGACTTGCTTGTAACTTCCAGCATTTCCTGGTATAAAGAGCACAGGCGTACCTCGCAACTATGAATTCAAGGTTAGCTTCAGGAACACGCGTGGACGATGCCCACGATGGTGCTGGCAGCAGCATTGAGAAATATATCCCACACGCAGCCTGTCGAACAAGCCCTGGTCATCCCAGGCGAGCTTTTCTGCTGCAGAATACTTCTAGATTGGCAAACGGCCCGGGAATCGCGTCTCATTGGGATTGGAGGCGCGATGAAAGGGCCGAGAGCTTCTGGTCTCGACCTTTCAGGAGACATCAAACAACGCACCTTGATCTCTTGGTCATCTTCCACTCCTTGTTCCCTGTATAGGTACAGCGAATATTTGCCGCCAAATCGGGTGTGCTCGGTGTCGAAGTCACCCAGTTTGAAATAGGAGGGCCGCATGTACGACATGATGCAACCCTTCACATCCAGACATCGTGTAGCGCTTGAATCGAGGATGGTCGCGAGGAAGCCGAGACCCACGATGGACACCAGAAGCGAGAGCAGACCAATGGCCCAGGGATTCCTCGATCGGGGCCTTCGCAGAACGCCCTTTGAGTCTGGGACTTTGTCGACGTCGTCTGAGTCCTCGTCTGTCTTGGGCGCCATGACGGTCGTGGTTGGAGGCTCGACTGATAAGGCAAGGGCCGCCATCTCTACTGAAGCATTGCTCTGGGCGCTTGAGGTCTGTTTCCAGGATGAGAAATTGCCGGATCGGCGGCTACGAGCGGACTGAGAGCGGAGATCGAAACTGGTGCGCCTGCTGTCGGAAGACACGGAGGGATAGTAGGCATTCGCAGCCCTCCCCGGGGTCTGAGCAGAGGTTGCCTGGGCGGTGGGCGAGGCATCGAGGCCTAGAGAGAGGGTGGCAGTTGCGACGGCATTGACAGGCAGAGGATTGTTACAATCGTCACCGTCGTCCGAGCCAGAGGACCGCCTCTGCATTCCCACGACGATCGGTGACGGATGCGCCGTCAGCGACCGTTTTGCTTGCGTGTATCGTGGGAGGGAGGGGGGGCGGGAAGTGAGGTGAGTGCTGGCATCCAGTTTTGGGAGAGGAGGGTGGGTTTGTGTCCGGACGGTGCGAGGTATCCAGGTAGGAAGAGAAGAAGACCTCGAGCTTACAGGCCGAAGCGCAGGGAAAGAGAGGGTTTATTGGACAGGCGACAGAAAGAACCAGTTGAGAGCCGCTAGCATGTCAGGTCCTGACGGTGCCCTGATCCCTGGATGCAATCCCTGTGACGCTGGGATGATGGTAGGTACCGAAAGCAGTGTGGTCAAGTCTGCTACTTGCGTAGCGGGTAGAAGCTTAGCCCCAGCAATTTAGTTGATGGGAGGAGGCTGGTGGCTGGTTCATTGATGAAAGCAAGCCAAAAATTCCTAACATCAATCCGTCTCGTCTTGATGTGATGGGTACTTAGAGGTACATAGGAAAATGCTGGGTGGACCACTGGGGTCTACCGTACCTTCTGGGCCTTGGTGGGCTTTTCATCTGCAGCGAGCGCGCTCGATAATGTTGCATTGGCCCGAGATTGGCTGTTGAGACGGGACGTTTTCATTGCTAATACGAAATGTCCTGCGGGTGTGCATTTCAACGTTGTAGCAATGCAGCAGATTACTTTTAGTACCACTGTACTTGCCAAGGTAGCCCTGCTAGCCTGCCGTGCCCGCATATACGCACTTTGATTACGGACTGTTATCCCGTGCATACCTCCTAGAAATTGTGGTAGTGCTTCATTTGCCTGTCTCTTCCCATCCCCCCTCTTCCCACACCCACCCAGGCTCGCATATGCCATGGCCGCAGCTAAATTGCCCTACACTACCACCTCATTTCCAGACATCAATCATACAGGTCAATTTGTGATGCATAATATGAGCTCAGTGGTGTCGACTATAGGCTCCGGCTGCTCTATCCGCCTTGATCGACTCTGCGCACCCGGCGAGAGTGCTTGAAACACTGGCAACAACAGATCGGCCAATTTTGCACATGTCCAAGACATGCGGGAGCGACACGCCTGTTTTGCGCACGTAGGGCTGCCCGGGGGTGCGAGACAGCCAGCGTGGGAGAGGCTCAAACATCGGCCAACCTCCGCTGTAGGGCACTTGTGCCACTCAAGGCAAGAGACCTCCTCACCATAGAGTTTGAGACTTGGGAACATCCAACGCGAAGCGATCGGGTCAAAACGAGACATGCAGGAGAGGATTCATTCCGAAAGTCCATCTCGGCGCCCCGCTGGGCGAGTTCGTCTGTAATGCCAAACCGCTATAGCTAGCTCATAGTCTATCCCATCTCTCTCAGAATTCCCGAGGTCAGGTCCGGCTAGGCCCAGTGCGGCGCTATCCTCTTACAACGAAAGATTGTGGGGTTGCGGCTTCGAAGGTCTTCTTCGAATCCCTGGAATCACACGTGTAGTCGTTGCACGTTGACAAATGGATTGTTCCACGACCATCAACCTAAACATTTTCCACGGCCATGTTTGCCGCAGTCTAGAAAGTGTGAATTGCGCGACGCAGCCGCTGATCTTTTCGAAGAAGCTTCATGAAACAGGGAACCCTGGGGACACCATTTCATTCTCCCCAATCGGGACGCTAACGTGTGAGCGGACTGTCCCTGATCACGCCCAAAGATCCCCTTGAGCTTTGGCTGCTGTCGAGTGACAAATGGCTGTCACATCACGGAAGGAAAGAAAGTAAAGAATAGACCGCGATACACAGTTATCCCCCAGAGAACTCTGAAAAGCTGCAGGCGCGGCATGTATTCTGACAAAAGTACTTGTTGGTATTGGTCGCAATGCAGTATGCGGCAGCATCCTTGTCTGATGATGAACTATCTGGTCCAGCTGGCTGGCTGCGCAGCACATCACCACCAGCTACGAAGCTGCAGACGGGATCTCGTAAGTGGCGGCGCCTGGTCCGGTGGTGGCATGCGGGCGCCGTGGTCGTGATTCGCTGATTGCACAGCTGTAGCTCGAGAGCTCGTATAAGTTGTTGCCCACCTGCTGACAAGCGTGTGGGGTTTCGGAGAAAACGAGTAGTCGTTGGTCAACCTTGGATAGGAGTACAATGTGCACTTTGCAGTATCTAGGTGCAATTTGCTTACTGCAGATAGTAGAGACTATGTACAACTAAAGGTAGTTTCCTGGAATAGAACTGCAAAAAGCAAGGAGTTTGCAAGGCACGAGCTTCGGCGGGTGGTGATGACAAAGCAGCTACAGCACTTTAGAACTATCCTCTAGTCTAACGCGTCGGACGCGTTCCTGCATCTCAACGTGGAGTCTTTGACCACCCAACGACAGCCCGTACAATTCGCCTTTTGCTAGGTGGCCGATTGAGTTTTGTGTTTCCATTTGTATTCTTGGTCCCAGTATTAGCGATGCTCACATAAAAGTCACTAGTGGTGACGAGATCGGGATGGCCACCATCAAGGCCATCGAGGCCAGTTCTGTATGTATCTCCTCTATGCGCACCGAGGTCACTTTGTACTGATATAAGCTGTCAGGTGCACCAAATACAGTCCGGTCAAGTCATAGTTGACCTTTGTTCGGTAGCCAAGGAACTTGTGGAAAATGGCCTTGACGCTGGCGCAACGATTATCGGTATGGTTCCACGCTTGAGCTGATGAGAGGGTGAGTAAATGCATTGCTGATGGGGTTTTGAACAGAGGTCCGGTTTAAGAACCAGGGTCTCGACTCGATTGAAGTCCAGGACAACGGCTCCGGTATCTCGCCCGACAATTACGAGTCTGTCGCCTTGAAGCACTACACCTCCAAGCTGTCCACATACTCCGATCTCGCCACGCTGGAGACTTTTGGCTTCCGGGGAGAAGCTCTTTCTTCACTATGTGCACTCTCACACTTCACAGTCACCACCTGCCGCCAGGCCGACGCTCCCAAGGGCGCCAAGCTAGAGTTCGAGACTTCTGGCAAGCTCAAAGGAACTAGCATGGTGGCCGCTCAGAAGGGCACCACAGTTTCTGTGGAGAACCTCTTCAAGAACCTACCAGTGCGGCGCAGAGAACTCGAGCGAAACATCAAGCGAGAATGGGGCAAGGTCATCAGCTTACTCAATCAGTATGCTTGCATTCAGACGGGGGTCAAATTCACGGTTTCTCAAACGCCAAATAAAGGCAAGCGAATTGTCTTGTTCTCGACAAAGGGTAACAAGACCACGCGAGACAATATTGTTAATGTGTTTGGGGCCAAAACTATATCTGCGCTGGTTGCCCTGGATCTGAAGCTTGAACTGGAAACGACCAGCGGCCCAAGTCAGAGGAGGAGCAACCAAGAAGACGATGGCTCCAAGGAAATTCTGGTAAAAGGATACGTTTCTCGTCCGAACCATGGCGAGGGGAGACAGACTCCGGATAGGCAAATGTTCTACGTCAACAGTCGACCTTGTGGGTTGCCGCAATTTGCCAAGGTCTTCAATGAAGTCTACAAGTCTTTCAACTCCTCGCAATCGCCTTTTATATTTGCCGACATCCAACTGGATACCCATCTATACGACGTGAACGTCAGCCCCGACAAGAGAACGATCCTACTACACGACCAGTCGCGCATGCTTGAAAATTTGAGACAATCGCTTACAGAGCTCTTTGAGAAACAAGACTACACGATGCCAGTGTCCCAGATGGCTACCTTCAAACAGCCGGCTTTCAAAAGGCCGACAAGCACGCGACAAGAGACTTGTGAAGACCAATCAGGTGGCAAAAGCCCAACCACAGCGTCAACGCCCACACAGGAGACCGACGAAGTCACAAATACCTCAGAAGACGATGCAGATACTATAAATATTAGTCGCCGAGAAAGCATGGCTGCCGCCAAGAGTCTTGCTAGAAATGCCCAAAATTCAGGTTTGATGTCGCGCTGGACAGAGAATAGAATGGATCAACGGGAATATTCACAGCCAGTAACGAAAAATTCGGTCAGTCTCGCGACGGAGCAGACAGTACCCATGCAGGCAAGCGAAGCCAGCATAGGAAAAGAAGCAGAAGAACCGACGTTCATAGACGAGGGATCGCTTAGATCCGGAGACGTTGACATGATCGAGACGCATGAGTCGCCTGTTGCTGCTGCGCACGACGGAGAGGATCTTCTCGCTCGCTTGGCCAAGCTGAAGCGAGGTTTCCTCCCAGAATCTCTACAAGATGAAATGTCAGACTCCGGGACCCCAGAAGAACTGCCGATACCTGCCATTGCAAAGTCCATCAGGCCTCCAGACAGCGCTCCACTCAGTGTCTCCCACGCCAGGCCACCGAAGCGCTCCTCCCAGGAGGTTGCAACCATCACAATCGGAGACCACACAGTGACTAGCATCATCGGTACCCCGTCTAAAAAGTTGAGAACGGATGAGAGATCCGCGGAGCCAAGGCGACCAGAAGAATCTCCAAGGCCAACTAAGCGCACTGTACCTCTGCCGTCCTTTCGTGGCCGCCTGACACAGATGTTTGCGGCAGCATCTTCACAAGGACCAGCTTCGACTGAGATCGACTCTTTGCAGGTTGAGCAAGTCAGTATCGACGAGGAGTCCCAGCATTCTGGGACCGATGACCCGGTACACAGTCCCAAGTCCGCGGAAGCTGAGGAAGACCCAGGAGAGGAAAGGAGAGAGGCAGACGCCGAGGAGCAAGCAAGGCCTAGTGAGGGCTCCTCGCCCCTTTTTGTTGAACAAGACGAAGATGTAGTATCCAATATGTCTTCTCGAGTCGAAGATGATGAGATTGGAGACGAAACTGACGGGGAGTATGTGGATGAGGAAGACAAAAAAGCCCAAGAGGATGCCAAAATCCAGGGCATCATCGAAGCCGCGGAGGAAGCTAGCCATGAGCCCAGCGAGGAGAATAAGAAACGGACAAAAGCCTTTCTCAAGGGAGGTGGTGCTGGAAAATATTCCACCAGTGTCCTCTTACAACGACTCAAGGTCGATGTCGAGACTCTTCCCACAACGTTAAGGATGCAGGAGACCCACAGCAACGAATTCGCCTCGGACAGCGACAACATTACGGTAGGCGACTTTGAGAATGGCCTCGAAGCCGAGAACGCAGAAGAGACACTTGCTCTCACCATCCACAAGGGCGATTTTGGCAAGATGAAGATCGTCGGTCAATTCAACCTCGGCTTTGTGCTCGCCGTGCGCCCGAGCAGCACCTCCGCCACCTCTTCCTCATCGGCCCCTCAACGACCAAAGACACAGGATGATGAGCTCTTCATCATCGACCAACATGCCTCAGACGAGAAGTTCAACTTTGAGCGCCTCCAAGCCACCACCATCGTACAATCCCAGCGCCTGGTACGGCCCAAGCCCCTTGAACTCACCGCAGTCGAGGAGGAAATAGTTATCGAGAACCAGTCTGCCCTTGAGAAGAACGGCTTCGTCGTAGCCGTCGACGAATCCGGCGACGAGCCTGTCGGATCCCGTTGCCAGCTCTTGGCCCTGCCCCTGAGCAGAGAAACAACATTTACGCTCGCAGATCTAGAGGAACTAATTTCGCTCTTGGGCGATAACCCCACTATCACTACCGATGAGGAGGGCGGCGGCGGCGGCGGCGGGGGTGGCTATGTGCCACGCCCGTCCAAAGTCCGCAAGATGTTCGCCATGCGCGCCTGCCGGAGCAGCATAATGATTGGTAAGGCTCTGTCGCGGCAACAGATGGACCGCATCGTGCGACACATGGGCGAGATGGAGAAGCCGTGGAATTGCCCACATGGCCGGCCCACGATGCGCCATTTGTGTGGTCTCGACGCCGCCTGGAATGATAGAGGTTGGAAGGAGGACGATACCGCTGGTGATAATCTTGTCACTAGGAATGGTAGTACTACGGACTGGGCTGCGTATATCAGACAGAGAAAATACCGTGCGTGATCTTTTAGACTGAGCATGGAGTAGGCGCTGGAAGTATTGCTTCTCATATAATGGGTCTATCAGCGATCACTGTATCATAGCAGTCAATTCAGAGCTGCGAATGCGAAGCAAGACGCCTTCTCATCTCTGGACGTCCCAGTGTTGGCCTACACTCCCTTAGCAAAGCAGGCCATTCAACCCGTAAAGCAGACGCCGCCTGTGCCGCCAACCGTGGGTACCTTCAATATATACACAAGCAAATCAGGAGCTGCAGAAAGGCTCCATATCATGCTGGGTTCGGACAGCCTCCATAATTATGTATTTTTAGAAAATCTCGCGTCATTTTGCTCAAGACATCTGAGACATGTCAAAATTGGCCAAGGGGTTGACATTCCCATCGATACCAAAGAATTGGAACCTTGATAATTGTTAGTATACTTCACACCGTAGAAGGAGACAGGACAGTCTTGTAGGTTCTGAAGCTTACCAGTCTTCCACATTCAATGTGCTCGGCACCGCAGGACCTCCCGCACTTCCCGTGCTCCCTGGACTCTGTCCATCCGGAAGCCCAGTGAAATCAGCAGGCCAGGTTCCCTGGCCTCCTGGCTGCTGTGCGCTCTGCTGGCCAGGGAACCCGGCAATACCAGATTGTAAGAAACCCGAGGCATGCTGCTGCACTGGACTGTGGTTCTTGCCATCTGACTGGCTTTGGTGCCCCTGTTGCTGATGTTGACCATATATAGCCGACATGGTCTGCTGTGGCCCATGTTGTGGTCGTTGATGCATCTGCTGCTGCTGTATCAAGTTCGGATCCAAGTTCTGGTGCGTTTGCGATGGTGAGACATGGGGGAACAAAGGCATGCTCGCGCTTTCAGGGAAGAGTTGGTCTGGCTGGAAGTTCTCCCACACGGCTTGTGATAGATTCGGCGAGTTTCGGGTTACTAGGTATAGATCGGGAGGCGTCGTGGGCAATGAGAAAGACGGATTGAACGGCGTTGGCGGTCGAGTCTGCGGCCGTGATGCCGTCCCTCCCATAAAAGCATCCATGTTACTCCGACCGCCACCAGGTGAAGTAACGTGCGGTTGAGGTGGTCGCATATTGTTGGACATTGATGAGTCATTCCTCGACAGTGCTTGTGGTGTTTGAGGTCGGGAGCGTTCATAAGACTCCTGGGGTGTGGGCGTTGTGACACTAAAATCGATGGCCATCTCGTCGTATTTACGTTTTGCTGCCTCTCTCAAGTGCTGCTGTTGGTTCTGTTCCTGAACGTGCTGCTCGAGCTGCTGCTGCATGCTTCTCTGGAATTTATTATGCCGCTTTCCTGCTGCCTTTTGAAGCCTTTCTTCAAGGACTCTATTCCCAAGGATGGCTTCGAACAAGGTATAAACCATCTTTCCGACCAGCCAAACCTTGGAAATGTCCTTCAAAGTCGTCATACACGTTCTGATCCTGTCCTGCGTGACCTGTTGAATTGAAGGGATAGGTGACCGCATTTGGTACACATGCATAATAAGCGCTGAGAATAAGCTGTACACAATAAAGGCCGGACAATAGCGGAGCTGGTCGTGAGCCGAAAGATTTTCAATGATCGACGTGATCATGGCCGCGGCCTGAAAGGCGATATTACGCGAGGGATAGGCGGCATCTTCCATAAATCGTGAGCTACCACCGCCGGGCGGCATGTGCGCACGATGGAGGAGACAAAGCGTGGTGTAATAGTTGGAGTGAAGCAAAGCTGACCAGAAGTGGTGGCGTGGCATTTCCCAATAGACCACTTTAGGGCAATTCTGAAGCCAGTCCGCTAACGCCATGTCGCTATGCGTAAGATCGATTGGATTTCGTTGACGCCCTTTGGCCGCCACAGAATATTGCTGCGAGAGGACTAAGCCCATGATCTCACACAATTTGACGTACTGCATGAAAAAGTGAACGTGGATCTCATCAGGAGGGTACTCGCTGGGCCGTCCGTCATCATCTTCGATAAAGTCGTCCTCCACAAGCATCTCCACGTCCGAGTCGTCGAGGTTGATGTGAACAGGTCTTCCCAGGGCCACAGCGACAGATCGATCCCTGGTAAATAGTGTCCACCAAATTCTCTTCCATAGCCTCTTGTCGGCCTTACTTAGCTGTGAGCCCTCCACACTGCGGTGCATGCCAGATCCCTGTGCTACAATTGTGGCCACACGAGTCCAGTAGAAGACGTTTTTGGTGACGTCTTCTGGACCTTCCCAGTACCAACCCATCAGGAGTAGGGACTGCACTATCGTCACCCGGTCATCTTCGTAGCTGGCGTCGTACAGTGCCTTGGCGCGTTTGTAAAAGGTAACTGCAGCAGGTGTCGTGGATCCATTGGCATCCATCAATTGAGGATTATTGCACACACGGGAACCGGCCAGCAGGATAGCTTGCAACAGCAAAAGGGAAGGTGGGTTTTTCGGATCCTTGTACTGCTTCATGAACCTCGTCCGGCTGACGATTGGAACAATCGGGTGAACCCATTTGAAATATGATTCGATGAGCTCGTCGCAAAGAGACCGAGGCGGGAGGAGAAAAGCACCCCGTTGGTGCAGGATATCGATCTCAACATTGTCCAGCTCGGTCAACCTCGCTCTGGATCCTCGGACATTTTCTGGTAGGGGGTAATGGACAACATCGGCGGCACCCTCTCTGTCGTGGACGAGCAAGGTTAAATTCGATGACTCTCCTAGATACGCAACGCGGCCAGCTTCGGTGATGGGGGCACGGGTGAACTTCGGTTTCATGACTAGTTTTAAGTAAGTTTTGTTGTCGTCCTCCTCTTGCTTGGTCTGTGCCGCCGTCTTGGTGGTTGATGGGGTACCTTCTGCAGTGTGATAGACGGCGGGCGGCCTAGTATTGAAGGTGCCAATCCCAGCAACACTTGGCGGTGCGGGCAAAGGAGAGCGGTCTTCAGATCCATCGCCTCGTTCACTGGGTCAATCGACAGTCAGCGGTCAGACATAGACCATTTGATCGGGCATTGTGATAGCGACGGTGTATCTGTACCTGTCTGAATCCTTGGTGGTAGAAGCCGTCTGGGTCTTCTTCCTTTTCGGCTGGGGTATTTTGCACTCGATTTGAAAGGCAACGCAATTGGTGCATGGTATGCCCAGCGAGGCAGCATCGCATCGAACTTTCCTCCTATTACAACCAGGACAGTCAGTTTCGTACAATCGGAAAAGCGAGGGACGGATTTTGTAGCTCGGTCGGATCAGGGCTCGAAGCCGTCACCAGCCTGAGAACTCGGTAGCTAGGACGGCCAAGAGCTCGTTGGCATTTCGAGAGGGAAATTGACGCACGCATGGCAAGTCTATGTGCACAAGATGATCGTTAGCCATGATGATTCCTAGCCAAAGTAGTAGATTTGGAAGTGTCGCGTGATATGGCGTCCTTGTCCGATGCCCACATCTTCCGACAGAGGCATCGAAGCTGTCTTGTCGAGATGCCGAGGCACAAACCAGCCCGCGAGCCTCGGAATTGCGGAGCAGACCTAGTCTCGTCGAGACATGATTGAGATACAAAACAGCAGAGACTCATCCAACCCAACCAGTGAATGCAAGCAGAGAAGGAGGATTTTTCAATTAAAAAATATGACTTACCTCGCAAGCACGGGACGCTCGTTGTCTGTATAAACATGGCGAGTCAGCACAGATCGTTTGCAAACGACAACCACACGCGATTCCAAAACAGAAGTTGGAGCCTTCGTCTAACCTCCTAAAGCTCAAATGGTCGCGATTTGCAGCCATGTTAGCGGACATATCGTTCTTGGCCGCCCCCAAACCGGACGCGCTGGATGGTGGTGTCGCGTCATGGCCGCCATTGACACCATTGTTGGTGGGCGGGCTCTGCTGTGGATGCGACGACTGTTGCTGGTGCTGTTGCTGTTGCTGTTGCTGGTGCTGTTGCTGTTGCTGTTGCTGTTGCTGTTGCTGTTGCTGGTGCTGTTGTTGCAGTGCCTCGACAAGTGATGCCTCGGACTCCATGCTGAATGGAAAGGATCGGCCAGATTTCGCGTTATTCGAAAGAACGGTGCGCGATGGGAGCTAATCGAGGTGTAGGTGTCGGCAATACGACATTACTCTACAGCACTGCCAGTTGGGTAAGCAGGTCAAGATGGAAATGGCTTCGTCGGAATCGGGGTAGATCGAGGAGCAGCTTGCACAGCGCACGCCCGGCGCTGCGTTTTGACGAGAGGTGTTTGCAAAGAACAGATAAGATAGAAATGATTTCTAAAAGCAACAAGACAGCATATGAGCTCGCGACAAGGTTTGATAACTTTCCGGCAGGGCAGTCCAGCAACCTGGGGAGTGCACCGGGCGGTGTTGATACAAATTGCGGGTACGGATTTAGGGAACCCAGGTTGATTGCTCTCCGATCGAATGCATGGGAAGTCGCAACTGTAGTGTGTGGTGTGGTGTGGTGTGGTGTGGTTCACCCAAGACCCAAGACCCCAAGTTACAGTACCGTGGTACTACGTCCAGTTTCGTTGCTGTGCGCGCGCGTGGTTCATTCCGCGCTAGCTACCTCCTACAAGCCTTTGACTGCAGGTGGTCCAGGTAGTCCCTATAATGACGGCAATTGCCCTTGAGCTGAAGGCATCCTGGGCATCCTAGTACCGTGCGGATATGGCCGGCCTTTGCGCCAAATGTTTCCCTACCCAACACCACTATTTGAGAATAGTCTACCAGACTCATAGCCAATCGCCGTTAGGGCTTTGGTCAAGAAATCAGTCATTCAGCTACATATCTTACTGCGAACCCTGGCACAGGGCAGACTTCGCAACAGATTAAAAAGACCTGTCTTGTTTTCGCTTCACCCTAAGTCGGTATGTACTATACAAATGGCTGATGACGGCTCTATTCCTTCTCCAAATTATGCTTCACGGCGGGCTTGCCTCGATGAGAATGAGGATCCTTCTTCCCCCCGGTTCCACCCAAATGCTGATGGGGGCATGCCCTCTTGCTTTTTCTTTGCTTTTTTGTGATTTTCTCCACACCAAGGTTGTTCTTTAAGATGGTCAACCTGCGGATCTTCTGTTCCAGGGCTGACATCGACGATCACCGCGCGGTCATGCGATCTTGCTAGATTTTAAGGTTTCGTCCGTCTGGTATTCCCCGAGGTTCAGGGCTCCGCCCATGCATGAAGAAGTTGTTCGATACATACGCGCAGCAAAGAGCTCGGTAGAACCTGTGTCTTTGATGGAGTTCCTACATCTTCCGCACTGCATATTCAATGTACCAGAATGCAGTCACATGCATCACAATAGGCAGTCATCAGCGTTGACAGATGATGACATCCAGGAACGCATTGCAGGTGGTTGTCGGCAATCACACGTACACGCTCTCATTACAGCCTATCGATTCGTTAACTTTTCTAGCTGCGTGATCTTTGTGTTATTTCCGGATTTTCAAACCGTCTCCTGTCCTCCATAGGTAGCGTGGATGCAACATCAACATCTGGGGAAACCTTGAAACTTCATCTGCAAGTGAGATGTGGAGTATCTCGCGAACTTTGGCCGGATCGAGCCTCCCACGAAGACACACCTCCTATTTTGTTCATGCATTTGCCATTCCCACAGCCCAAAGAAATATGAAGTGTATCTTTAACTAGAGATTGTCGATGTGCGGGTAGTGGAGAAAAGTCATTGTCTGACCAACACACACGGATCAATGGCAAAGCGTCGATGTTCACATATTGTTCGTCGAAGGGGAATTTTACCCGAGCTTCACGGAATGTACTGTGTACCTGCACACTTGAAAAAGAGTCTCAGCTTTTGTTCCGACTGCAATTGGGTCTGTGTGCGCAGAAAATAGAGATGAACAGAAGCATGGATCCCGTTTACGCGCCCTTTGCTCCGGGTACTAAGAGAACGCGGGGAAGTCGAATGCAGCGGTAGTTAGTTACACCCAAGAGGAGAACAAGCCAACAGCCAACACCAAGATCTTGGTCCACAAAGCCAAGTATTCTTACCTTCCGCATACCCGTCACATACGCAATGCAGCATCTTCTCTGCACCTCAGAATATGCGGGGTGCATGCACGCGCAAGAGAAATCCGATGCAACCACTATGGGCAAACAAGCAAATCCCCATCCAGACGGTTCCGGACGAGGCTGACATGTCGCATGTGACAGGCGGGAGGGACAAGGCTGACGGACATGCCGAGGTCCACAAACGTGCAAGGCTACTGGAAACTCACCTACGTTACTCACTTGGCATCCAACTTCTTTTCGCGGCCATACATCAGTTGCTACGTGGTTTACGACGCACACTTATCAAGTTTCAATTATATGTGCTCTTGGCAGCGTAATTCCCAGCATCTAGCTCTGCGATTTGTGCTCTGGGCCACCAACAAGCTACTTGTAAAGACTTCTTTGTCTTACATTGAAGCCTGGTGCTCACTCTTCAAGGATCTTACTGACGAGGAGGCGAAGTGCCACGTAGTATGGTATAATCGACGAGAATTTTCCGAGGGAAGTCGTCGGTCCCAGTGATCGGGAAGTGATTCACATGTTGAGCCATGCCAGTTATTGTCGTATTCTCGCCACTATGTTAAGAACGCAATATACGATAGCAGCTGTTCGTATCATGACTTCTTCGCCTTATCGTGAGTGCCGGAATTAGGCCCTGCTCCGGCCTCGACCACATGCGTTGGCGCTTTATCATCAATTCCGACCACGCCTTGGATCCCTGTCTTACTCGGCATTCCTGAGACCTCTACACCGCTAATGAACCAAGCCGAGACGCCCTCCAGAGCTGCCACAAACACACTCAGCAAGCTCGCGATGGCGAAGTGGCTGATGGTACTACCAATCTCCAGCCATGAGCCCTCGTCCTTGACGACCCAGAAGAAGTAAAGAGTCAGTATGTCGCTGATAGCCATGACCACCATAAACAGCGCAGACGGTGCCACGCCGATGCGCTTGTTGAGAATGCCAAGATTGGCAGACACCAGGGCGAACGGTATCATCAGCTTCAAGATGAGCAGAGCCCCTTGCGAGAAGGGATCAAAAATGGGGATGAGTCGAGCAACGCTTTCGAGGCTGAAAGAGGAGATAGAAGCGACGTTGCCAGTTGAGAAGAAGGCAGACTGCAGGAAGACGAAGAAGAAGAGTGCCACGCGGGCATCAGAAAGGGCGAGTGGTCGGTACGGGTTCGGCAAGCTGGCAGGAATCTGCTTCAAGTTTGTTGAGCCATTTTCCGAGGCGCTTTCGACGACGACTTTCAGCTTTTGAGTGGATTCCATGTAGACTTCGTATTCCATCCTCACCCATGCCACCAGCGTGACCCAGAAAGCGACATAGAATAGCCCTTCATAGGAGATGGTCAGGATCACAAATGTAGGTGCGCAGGTGAGAAAGATGAGCACGAGCCGGTGTAGGTCGTTGTTGTTGCTCTCTAGTCGGTATGTCATCGGCATCAGTAGTGAGACGACTGCGATTGATCTGTTAAGACTTGCTCCAAAAATTATACCATCATAGTGACTTACTCAACACAAGCCACCCTACTATCTGGTTGCCGCGAGGCAACCCTTGTTTCGCTTGCATAGACAGTGCACTCGACCGCGTGACAACCATGGCGAGGGCGACCAGCCCGATCTGAATTCCAACAAGTGTTCGTGACACGTATCGGCTGCTTGATTTCGACGGCGCCAGCGTGTTCGAGAAGTCGGCCAGAATACGATCCTCAAAAATTAGGTA
This sequence comes from Gnomoniopsis smithogilvyi, assembly GCA_027946515.1. Classification (NCBI taxonomy): domain Eukaryota; kingdom Fungi; phylum Ascomycota; class Sordariomycetes; order Diaporthales; family Gnomoniaceae; genus Gnomoniopsis; species Gnomoniopsis smithogilvyi. The sequence continues at coordinate 4,425,120 of JAPEVB010000004.1, read as the reverse complement.
AGCCGCACCAACAACGAACATCAACGCGCTTCCCAGCATGATAAGTGTAACGTTCTCAGTCTTCATTGCTGGAAGCAGCGTGAACGTGCTCATCGATAGACACGAAATAGCCCATACCGTCGACAAGACAATGTGTTCCTTGACAAAAGATACTCCAGACACCAAAGGCCAGAATGCCCCCACAATGTACAGTACGGTCAGGACCTCCCGGTGAATATAGCCAATGGCCAAGGAAATGATGATACCGACGTAAACAGCAGCACCCAAAATGAGAGATACCGGTCGCGTGCTTCCAAAGATGACATTAGCTCCCCGAACAAGACACTCCCGGCGGGCGGTTACTCCCTCCCAGAAGAAGACGGGGAACGCTGCATAAGCGTAGTATGTCAACGGCGACTTCGATATGATGAACGAAGCATAGAGTAGGACGAGAACGCCAATAAACGCTCCCGTCACCATCATATTCCTGGCCGGCACCACGGTACCCTGAAGCACATGGAGGTTGATCACAGTCGTAATGGCGTACATTATCCACCCAAGGTACCCGATGGTGATGAGCGCCCGCAGGAAGAGCCAGTCGTAAGTCTGAAGGTATCTCAATCCCTGCAGTCCAATCCCGAGCAGGCTCTCAGTCTCTTCGATTGCCTCTTCATATTTGCCCTCATTGATAAGCTGGCGAATACTCGCTACGCGCTCGTCGGAGGAATGCCCACTCTCGCTCAAAGGTCGGTATGGCCGGAACCTCAGCTCGGAGGCCTTCTTCTGCTCTTCTTTGACCCGATACATCTCGAGGATGCTCTGAGCATTGACCAGGAGTGCCTCGGCTTTCTCTCGGATATCTGCTGCTAGAAATGGTAATGGGAGCTCACCGACCGAGTTCGCGGGGAACTCAAGTCCAGTGAGGTATGCCATCAACGCAGCGACATCTGCCTGGCTCACGTCGTGCCTCCGCACTTTGTCCAGGTCCCAATCAGAAGAGTACTCATCATGGCCCGGCGCGACTGTTCCAGGATATAACTCAGGCTTCGCGACGCCGGAGCCCCATGCAATCAAGGGTGTCCGTGTGTTATCCGGGTGTCCGTCACCATGACTGCCCCAGTCGCTCATGCCATGATCAGCAGTGAATACATACGCCGTCCTGCCGTCATTGTAAAATCTGTCGATGACCTCTGTGACTTCCTTGACGCCCTGGTCAACCACCTTGATGTTGTGTAGATATTCCTTCGAGTATGGCCGATATGAGTGGCCGGTCGTGTCGAGTCCAAGTAAGTGCAGGAAGAAGACAACCTTTTCTTGTTTCAGAGACTCCTTCAGTGTTTTGTTTCGGGAAGCTTCCTCAAAAAGGTCCTTCACATGGTCGAAAACCCAGTGGTCCAGATGCGTTGCATCCTGGGAGAAATCCTCTTCTTCGGCTCCGTAGGTATATGCATCGACCCGGCCTGGCACAGCGCCGTGCTCGAACATGGGCAGAATATCAGGGCTGCCCCAGCTCCACGTGTGTTGACTTCGGTTGAATACACTGTCGAAATTGACCGGATTCAATTTCCAGCCAGTCGTCACGGCTGACACATCCTCATAGAGTCCGGCAATAAGCGCAACATGTCCAGGTCGTGACTCGGTCGGCACACGTGTATGAGAAACACCAAAGGTGCCATGTTCCAGCACTCGCGATCGCAGGAAGGGCGCGAGGTGGCGCGGCTCGAGGTCTGCATCAGACTTTGGGTACGGTTCTGGAAACGACTGGAAGGCTTTGTCTGCGCGCAAGCCATCGCCTGAAGAGCATTTTTGTGTAAGTCAAGACTGCAGGCTGAAAAAGAGGTCAGGAAAGCGCATACCAACGATTAGGACCAGCCTGTCGGCAGGGGCTCTGCTATAAGGCTGGCGTTCGACTTTGAAGAGTCGCATGCCAGTAACGATAGGACTGACGAAATAGATGTCAAAGATCGACGCAATGTACACCAGGTGGAAGACCACGGCCAAAGCCAGGAATGTGAGGCGTGGGAAACGCGCCATGATGCGCTCGTGTAGTGTGCCTCGCAGCTACACACGTCGTCGCGATTCAAGGAGGATGAAAGTCGGGATGACGCCAGTCGTGGATTTTTGGGTTTGCAGGGGATCTTCAATGTTTCGCAGCTTCCATAGCTATCTCACACGCCATACCATATGCAAAACGACGATCGCTTGAAGTGACAGATGTTCAATTTGACCCTAGCGTGTCACAATGAAAAGGGAAAGTTTCTGGAAGCACAGCGAGACGGGAACGCGCGCCGGAGATTGGAATGTGTTGATCATCACAAAGTTCCAAAGTTGGAGAAGCTGGAGGCGGGCCGTCAAGGTTCCCAGCCCACCTGCGCAACTCACAGGCCTTGGTTGGCTGGCAGGCTGGTTGATTTACTGATTTGAGGCCAGCAACTACTGCGGATCTGGGCCGGGCCACCTGCGCAGGGGTATCCATCCGCGCCAAGCCAAGCTCTGCAGTCAGGGGCGGCCTGGCCGGGGTCCCACGCTAAACTCCCGGGGATGGAGCCGCATTCAACGTCCTCTCTTCAACAACGCGACGTCTTGAGCATTGCCAATTCGCGCCCAAGATGCTGTCCTTCATTCTCATCCAAAATCGCCAGTAAGACACCTTCTATCTCAGACAGGGACGAGTCTCCAAGCAAAAGCTGACAAGGATTCCCAGGGGCAAGACACGCCTGGCGAAGTGGTATGTCCCCTACAGCGACGACGAGAAGATCAAGCTGAAGGGCGAGGTATGTTTCGTCTCTCCTCGCTCTCACCTCTGCAGCGACCATCGGACTCATACAAATATCCTGTAAAAAAGGTTCACCGGCTCGTCGCACCCCGCGACCAGAAATATCAGTCCAACTTCGTCGAGTTCCGCAACAACAAGATTGTCTACCGGCGATATGCAGGGCTGTTCTTCTGCGCCTGCGTTGACACCAACGACAACGAGCTTGCCTACCTGGAAGCTATTCACTTCTTCGTCGAGGTGCTCGACTCGTTCTTCGGCAACGTGTGCGAGCTGGACTTGGTCTTCAACTTCTACAAGGTCTACGCCATTTTGGACGAGGTCTTCCTGGCGGGCGAAATTGAGGAAACGAGCAAACAGGTGGTTTTGACGCGGTTAGAACACCTGGATAAATTGGAATAATTCAAATAGTCGCAAAGCGGGGGACTGCTGTGGTGAGACAATGGATTGATGCGGCCGACTGCCACTTGTACCTTGGATTGCTTTTGGGCGAGGCGTATGGAGTTCCGGACCGATTTTGCCAGACCATCGCGATCCAATGACGCTGGAAAATAAATTAGGAGCGGTATGATTTCGCTGTTTATAAGTGACACCCAGTACATTTCACGTGAAGCTCTCTTAAGGCAAGAAGAATGGAATGACAGGGTCTTTTTGCACGACAAGTAATCATGTTCATTTCTTCAAAGTACGCTTTGACAAATTACAAGCCGCTCTCTTCGTGTTTGAATCCATCCGTAGAATGCCTTGTTCAATAGTGCAAGCAATTGTACGCATACACGAATTGACGGCATGACGAATTACACGAAATTCGGGGTTCTGTGGTTGCCCATGCCTACAAAGCATCATATTTGACGAACAGTACAAACCCCCGATTACCAGAGCAGTCTCGACGGAGTCGAAATGTCCTCTTAAATTCCCAGACCTATGAAATCATCTCCTCATCGTGGAAAATAAGGGAGTCGTCGGAAGCTTTGCTATCCCCTTTTCCATACCTGTGTATAGCAAGGACAAATTCAGGGATTTTGGATCGCACTCGTCGCTCTTTCAGTGGGAACAAGAGAATGAAACTGTACTACTTTAAGCACAAATATTCCTTTCAAGATACGCCGTAGACGAATCCCGTAAGTAAAACGGAGTACCTGTATTGGTCAAGGCTTCATCTCCAGCCATACTCATGGCAGCAACATGGTGCTTTCTCTAAACACCGCGACATCACCCCATAGGTACGAGGACTGTACGGAACCTCGTCTTGAGCATTTCTGGAGCCCGTCATGTTCTCGATATGCTCCGATGATGGAGACACAACAGGGTTGAATCTTTTTTTGTTGGCCTTAACAAAGCGACTTGCTTCTTTGCGCCTCGCAGCCAGTTGAGAGTATGAGGTCGTCCATCTCTTCGAAGAACTTATCAACATCAAAGCCGGCCATGTTTTCGACCCAATCTTTATCGGCGCTGGGAAACAGATTCTTTATTTCCTCCACTCGGTTGTCCTCGGGCCACAAACTTTGCGTCAGAGTCTGGCTCTTGTTAGGTACTGGATTGGATGAGAAAGCCGCGTCTCGGTAGCTGAGAGAAATTTTCGGGTTTGGGGTTTCCGGAAGCTGGTATTCGCTGTCCCAGAATGACAGACGGCCGTGGTGAGCTCGAGATCGATTCAACAATGTAAGTGGCTCGGATGGGTCAACGGAGAAGGCATCATTCTCCCCACGGCTCTGATGATGACGTCCACGGCCGTGTTCAAGACTATTATCTTGCTTACGGTCGTCATGACGCACTCGCTTAGGCGGCGGTAAGGTGTATAAGTCGATGTTCTGATATTGCTGTGGTGATTGCTGGCGAGAGTAGGCACGCTTGGACCGCAAGTAGCGGAACTCGAACCTGTCTTGGTTGACGAGTTGATCATCGTCATCAATGCCAAGCTCGACAATACCATGATGGCGGTCCTCATTCATTTCGTTATCCAGGCCGTCGAACATACTTCCTCGTTGTCTCTGATCTTTCTTCCCGTAGCCTGGGCGATAATCATTTTGCGCCTGTAATTGACTACTGGTCGTGGCGCTGAACTTCAAACGAAGCTGCGTAAGAGACCTGGGGTCGGTATTGTCTGGGCAAAGCGAAGTCAGATGGGCCTTGATTTTGCCACAAATCATACATCTGTAGCTGCCGACTGGAATCTTGTCGAAGGATGGGTCAAGGTTGGTAGGGCAGTCCTGCACAAAGTGTCCTGTGGTGGATTGCAGAGTTAACACTCGCTATCATATGCTGGGTCTGGCGCAGTGTATTCTTACCTGGCACCTCACATCTGTAACAGCGGTACTCGTTGTGTGGCTTCTCCCATTTCTTGATCTGTTCCTGGCTTTTGTTACTGCGCTGCAAATGAGAAGCCCTTGATCCGCCCCAAATTGCCTCAGCTTTTTCACTCAGCATCTGTTTCTCGTATGTATCCGTTCCAATGTTTTTCAAATTATCAGTGGCTTCTCCTGGAGCCTCTGATTCTTGCCGTCGGCTGATGACCATCTTCTCTTGGGCAATTTTTATCTGCTTGTGCATAATCCCAACAGCATTACCGACATCGTAGATACGGTCATGCTTAATGCAACTGTCTTTTTGGGTGAGCGTGATATTGGTTGGTTGGTCTGTGATGCTTTTATGGCGTGTACCTGTGCCGTGAGAGGATGCGCCCATGTAATGGGGCGATCTGAACTGAGGGCCATCATATGAGGTGGGTTCATGCTTCATTTCGTATGTATTCTGCATAGTGCTGTCGAAACGTCTCTCAACGGGTGACGGGTCTTCGGAATAAAGAGGACCTGTTGAGGGGTGGAGATGATGATGGTGCGGCCCTTGATATAAATTCAAAACATCCGCCTCGGGGACAGACTGGGATGGGATGTTGATGAGCTCGGGCTTTTGTGGATCACTAACGCTGGTATTGATGGTGTCCATTGTGGTTTTGCCGCACTCCTTGCCGTCGTTGATCTTGACTGAATGTCCGTCCGGAGGCCGAGGAGTATACGGCGCCTTGCCGTCTGCGACAAGCAATTGATGGCGTTGTCGATTCTTCTTACCCAAGGGGCGGAACAGGAGAAGCCGAATGTCTTCTTGGAGCTTCTCGAGATGGAGTTGGTTGACTGCGTTCGAACCGATCAAATCTGATGTACAGTCACAAAGCGTGTCGAAGATGTCCTTGGGTTCAAATCCGTAATTCCTTTGCAGACGATCACACCAGGATTGAAGCTGGGATCTGCTGAGTGGGGGACTTTCAAGATCACCTCCAGACGCCGAATTGGCGATGGACCTTGCTAGCAACCAAAAATTGTAGGTCTTGAGAACATCATGCTCTTGCCCTTCAAGGAGCTGATCCAGATGCTTGAGCTTCATACGTCGCATTGATTCCTCATTCAGTTGTTTGAGCAGGCCTACGTCGATGTCATCCAGGATTGACTCCATGTTGATTGTGGCCTAGGACCTCGCACTTGGATGACTTGGTGTGTTGCAAGGTAGCTTGGGAAACAATTACAACAAATGACAGCTTCAATCAAATATGGACACCTGCAATTGGAAAGTGTTCTAGAAGACGTCTTGCCAACACAAATTGTAAGTGGCAGACAACATGCAAAGCAACAACAAAGTGCAAGTGCACCTACCCACATGGCGCCTGACCTTGAATACAAGGTAATTTGGAAGGACCCGCAGTCATAGCAAATACACGCAGTCGTTGTCTCTCGGGGTTCACGCTTGCCAGACCTCACTATTCACTTTTCGAGCGATTTTCTTCAGTCCTTAATGATTCTCAGAGCACACGTAGACCTCTATCTCCCAATCACGGCTTGAAAATAAAAGGAATAATCTATTAGGAAGCAACTAAACATCTGATTTCAACAGTATCATGATAACGAGGAAGGGGGAAGTATACATACCATCGATAGTCCTTGCTGCCCCTGAGAAACATTTTCAAGAGGATCTTGAGCTACTGAGGTTATGAGCATATGGATCTCGCAATTGCATGTCTCTTTTACACCGAGAGTCCTCCAAATGCAATACAAAGCCCTTCCTAATTGTTTCCCACATGATTGCAACTCCACTAAAGCAATCCCCGCACGAGGGACGTGAAGGATGAAACGACATCCAGTGGCGATGCCCAGTCAGAATAATAATGTATTACTGCACATATGGCGGTCATTTCTTCAGCGCCGCAAACCTTGCCGACAGCTCGTCCAGATCAGGTATTCCACTGCCTGTTTCATCCTTTTTAGGAGCCGGTTTTGCAGCAGCCTTGGCCTCCTGCATCTTCTTGCTCGGCGTCAACTCTAGCTTTCCCAGCGTAACCTTAGGGTGTGGATTTTCGCTACTCGGGCTCGACGGTGTCACGCGCAGCGGGCTACTCGGTCCGATCGTCTTCGGTGGCGTCGCCTTGCTCAATTCCTCCTGCGCAGCGGCATCTTTGCTGTCGTCTTTATTAGGGTCCGCGATAAGCGGTGTCTCCAAGTTCTTCTGGGCCTGGCCCCCACTCGGGCTGTCGTCGTTCTCGTCGAGAAAGTCTGGTGGTGCCTCTCCCAGATCTCTCTTTGGCCAGTTCACTCCATAGGCTTTTGCAATTTCCTCCAGATACCCTTGAACCAGCTCCTCTTTTGGTGGTGTGACGCTCAGTTTCTTTACGACCTTCTCATTGACCTTTCCGTTCGTGTTCTCCATCGCCTCCAAGACAAAAGGTTTGCCGTACTTTTCCGCGAGCAGTGTCCGCACTGTCATAAGTTCCTTGATTTCCGTCTTGGGCGCCGCGTAGATTATGCTCTTGACCGCTTCCTCCAGCCCGGGATCGCATGTTGGCCCATCCAGCAGGCCAGCTCGCGCCAGAAGTAGCTCGCAGTACAGCTCAAGGATCTCGTGCAGCTCTGTTGTGATGTCGCTTCGGATGATGTTCTCTACGCGGATGCGGGCTGAGTCGATTTTGCCAGCGTCCAGTAGCTTGGCCATATCTCGCCGCTGGGCTTTGGAGAGCGTCTCATCTTGCTTTTGAACAAGACGAAGTCGTGCTATGGCAAGTTTGAGTTGGACCTTGATTTTGGTCTGCGGCATCAGTTAGCAGAATTTCACCACGCGTTGGGCTAATGGAAACGGCTACTGACAATTATAGACGATGTTGCTGGAGGCATTATGAATTAGGGAAGGAAGGACCTCAGTGGTGGATAGAAAACGGAGTCGGCGGAGGTCAAGAGAGAAATAGAAGGATTGAGAGGCTTAGGAAGAGATGCGCGTCTTTCTGAGCAAGCCAAGCTTGTTGCGATATTATGTTGAGTTGAGTGTTCAGATCATCTCGAGGCTGATCGAGTGACGTTGGCAACTCGGCGGGGCGGAGCGGCTCGTGGCAGCCAGGGATTAGGCGGGGTCGACAGCTACCGGAGCTATATCCTTGCTGCTCAACTAGGCTCACCCCCCTCCCCTAAAGTCGATGTGGTTTAGAAGTTGATGTCTCTTCCACCCAGGCTTCTTGTCTTCGCCTACGTTTCTCATAATCGTATCTTAAGCCACCATGTCGCAACCCCCTAACATGTCAGCTCCCTCCATTCCAAATCTCCTATCTCTCCGAGGCGCAAGAGGTGGTAGTCGAGGCCGAGGCAGGGCGCCTGGCCGGGGTGGCCATCCACAGTCCGCTTCCAGCCAGGCACAGCATGATGCGACTATACAGGGCACCGACACCGATGCAGCCGTATCCCGTCTAAGTGCTGTGGAAGTAGGTTATTTGGACGACTCTTATGCTTCATTCTTTGTTCAGGGGCAGAATACCGGCCGTAGGCTTCCCATCATCAACAGAGGTTAGATAGCTGGCTCCTCCCCCACATAAGTGTACGAGAGCTAATATAATTTAGGCACATATACGAGAACAATTGCCTTGGACAGGCTTGTCGACTTGTTCTTGAGCGGCGATTCTGCACGCGATGGAGGCAAGGGAGAACGACAGATTGTCTCGTTAGGAGCCGGCACGGACACGCGCTGTTTCAGGCTGTTCTCACAGAAGAATCGGCGTCGTCCTTTGATATATCATGAGGTCGACTTTCCAGCCATCAGTAATCGAAAGCGCCTGATAGTTCAAGCTAATCCATCATTGAGGAGAATCCTCCCTGATCCTGCGCCCATCGAGGAGGGGAGCGCCACAGGTTCGTGGAGAAGCACACCTGAAGGTGACGGCAATCGCTACTGGTGTCACGGTTTGGATCTGAGAGACCTCGCAAGGGAATCAAAGAAGGAACAGGGGCCAGCTACTCCTCATCACAGTCTCTTGGCTGGTTTGCGGATAGACGTGCCAACCTTACTGATCTCGGAATGCTGTTTATGCTACCTCGAGACGCCCGAGACGAAGAAAGTGATCCAGTATTTCATCGATCAGATACCAGAACTCGGACTGGTTCTATATGAGCCAGTAAAACCAGACGATCCCTTTGGCAGGCAAATGGTGTCTAACCTTGCAGCACGGAAAATCAAGATGCCTACTTTGGAGGACCACAAAGAGCCCAGAGACCAGGAGGAGAGGCTCCGGCAGGCCGGGTTCACGAATGTTGAGCAAAAGACTGTGGACAAGATATGGGAGCGTTGGGTATCCACAGATGAGAAGGAGCGACTAGATGCTCTGGAAGGTTTGGATGAGGTAGAAGAGTGGCACCTCCTGGCCGCGCACTATATCGTGGCTTGGGGAAGCCGTGGCCAAGGTTTTGGTGGTTGGTCGGCTTTGAATTCACTCCAATGAGCTTGATCCTTGTCGGCGGAGATGCGCATGAGGAAGGATAGTAGGATGGACATGGTGAACTGATCGTGAATCTTTTCATATATCTGTTGGGATTACAATGGGGATCAGATGCCTGCTGACCGAAAAACCTGATGCCGGGACGCCGATGCTATGCTGCCATTGAAAGAATGCCCTTTGCCCCGTACCCGAAATCCAATGTGGTGACGCCTTTCAAACCAAATGAGAATATACCGAACCCTGTAAAACAGAGCGAACCCAAACCGCTGAAGGCTCTCTCAGCTGTAGTCAAAGATCACTCAGAATAGCTTCAACCCGTGACGCTGTGGCAGTCTTGTACCGTTTAACATGGCACGCGACTTTTTGGGTCTCGCTTGTAACCTCCGGAAAGCCTCCTGGATGTGTCTCGGCTCAACAGGAGTCCTGCCTTCACTCGGCGGGTCAAAAAGACTTTGATGCAGCTTCCGCTTCTTTGTATTGCCTGCATTCTCTCCCCCGGTCCTCTCTCTCCATAAGTCCTCTTGCTCTTTGATCTTGAGCGCCTCCTCCGTCAGCATCGACACCATCTCAAATGTCAGGAACCCGAGCATGTCGACAATATCATCCGAGGGCTTGCTGTCGGTCACAATGCCGAAGCCGGCCCACTCTCTGAAGCGTTTGCCCTTACGGTACGTGAAAGATGCCTGGCGATACTCGGACCAGGTGACGTATTCCTCCTTGGTCATGGCCTTGGTACGCTCATCGGCCTTGCGCAATCGCTGTAAGGTGATGTAATTCATTTCCTCTTCTTCTTCATCCTCCTCGTCCTCACGCTCGGGCACATCCTGATTGTAGTATGTACTGGGCTCCCACGGCAGTGCGACCTTCTTCTTCTTGTTCTTCTGGGCCGCCTCGTCCACGGGGCCCGCGGCAGGTCCACCTGCAGCCATTGGGTCGTCCGCACCCCCGATATCCGCTCCATCACCAGCCTTGTCTTCCGAGTCCTTGACATTCTTGCGCACGTCCTTCCAGGACAGAAAGGTGCGCAGCCGGGAGACCTTGGGCGCGTCGTCGCGGATCTGGAAGATCAGGTCGTTGATTGTCAGGGAGCGCGATCCGCGACGGGCAGCGAGTTCAGTACTGGAACGCAGCATCTCGATAACCTGTTGTCGGACTATTTCCTCGATGATTCCCATCGTTTCGATGGATGGTTCGCCGGTTTCGCCGCCGACGTACATCATCTGCTGGATCTCTTGCCGGTATTTAAATTGTTTGCCATCTTTGTCAGCCATTTTGAATCCAATTGAGCTGCCATATAGTAGGGATATTTTATGGATGGCCGAAGCAATGCTGACGAGAGCAGAGAGCAAAGGAAGTGTGGTGACGATCTCGATGATTGCTAGTGTGAAGTCAGGGTGGGGATGGTGGAGATCTCAGGGGCCCTGGCATATGAAAGTGCAAGCCAGCCTGAGCGCTTAGTCATCGTTCTCGGCTCATGCGTAACCATATGTACGCTCAGTTCAACGGAGTATGTAGGTGCTCTTCTGTAGCTCAACACTGCGTAAACGGCGGGAGACCCATGAACAAGTTCGAAGACGATCAGCTCCTATTCGTGACCTCACGCTCTGGAGGACATTGGCCGTAAGTTGAACAAGTGTCGCATTTCAGTTGTCCGAAAGACATACACAGGAATACTTAACTCCTACCACGTTCTCGAGCTAGGAAACCCCAAAATGATGTAGACTGATAGAGAGAACCAATGGTATCTGGTTGAACAGCGTATTGCTTGAACAAGAGGAGAAAGTTCATCTTGGTTTAGTCTTTCCCATTCCCCCCCCCCTACAGGTTCCCTGACACTCGTCAAGGACCGATATTTCCCAGCCTCCAGAGATATGACCGACCAGTCTCATACCTCAAGCCTAGGTAATTCTGATCAACGACCTGCTATCGAAATCCCTCGAGTAAGCGGGGATTCAGCGAAGCGCGCTGTGTCGGTTCATGTTCATGCTTGAGGACTAGTAGCAAGAAAGATCATTTTTTCTTGGGAAGTAAAAAGTTGTTGGAGGAGACTTATGATGTCAAATTCCCATATCAGAATCAGCGTATTATTACGTGAAATCATCTATTCTCCTTGTCTTTCAAATCAACTCGACCTAGTATCCGACTGTGAACTCAACAGAATCATAGTCGTATGAGAAGAAAGGCAGGGACACGTAGCCATAGAACAAACTACACTTTAGTTTTATCTGAATTTTCTGGCACCATCTCACTTGAGAGCCTCAATCTGGCGACAAAAGATGAGTCTTTTCCATTGTATCATAGACCGACCTGTCTCTGCCAAGCGCTCGTACTCATCAAAGACGACATGTCCCACCTTACCAGATAGTTGGAAACTCGAAGAAACAGCTCGTCTCCCGTTGAACAAACCTCGCAGACTAGCACGCGAGCCAAATAGTAGAAGCGCGAAGGCTTCTAAGTATAATTTATGCGGATATGAAGGGGCCACTCCCATGAATATGTATGAGACGTGCTGCTGTGAAAGCCATTTAGGAATTCAGTCTGCGACCGGATTGAGGCTGAGAAGGAGAGTACAGACTCCACAGCATATGTTGGACAGGACGAAGACACAAATAATCAGAAACATCATAGAGCACTTACTTGGATCATGAGTGCCATCAAAGGACTTATGTGGAGTGACATGAACCAGTCTGACCTTGCTCTGGAATCGATTCGTGGAGAGCACAGATAGTAGCGATTTGAAACCACATCAAACCTGAGGAATTCCAAAGAAGGATTTCTTTTCGAGAACAAGTAGCAAGACGGTGGCGAGGGAATGTCTTCATCTTTCTATATGGGGTGATGGGACCTAGCAGAATTTAGATCCGCTTGTAGGAAGGTACGATAGTAAGATATCGGCCTAGTAAGTAGCTCCTTCCAACTGGAGCAGCACCTACTGGACTTGGGCTATCCTCAACTTCTGACCACCTGGATCGATCATCCCATTACTGCTCTGTGTTTATCACTCCAGACAATCTCAACCAATCCCCCAAAGCCACCTACCCTCAATCTTGAAAGCTACCCGAAAATTTACTCACCACAACGCCAGCCCGCTGCCAGTCTTTGGGGCCAAAGCTCAATATGACATCCGAGGACGAGATTGTATCAACGTCGGTTCAGGCATCGGGCGCCAAAGTCCCACTTCGAACCTACTCTCGCCATGGCCGTATCAAGCGCAGCTCCAGCAGTCTCCCTGGGCACCTACCGTATGCTAACGATCTCACGTCGCCCGACAACCACGGCAACACGCACCGTGGGGCCCAACTTGGTCGTCAAGAGCGCAAGCAAAGGCGAGCCACCACACCCGTGGGCAGGACAATTACTGAAGTCTTCTGGGAGCATTTGAGCTCTTCCGCTCCTCCCTTCACTCATCAGCCAGAGACGGATGATTTAGTGTTGGGCGTTTCCTTTCAGGCTGAAGAAGATACTGCACCGATCAATAAGCAGCCGCACAGTGATAGAGCTGGTAATGAGCTCTACGCTCAAGACGACGTCCCAAAAACCAAGCGATCACTTGGTCAGCGCGCTCACGACCCATCTCACGGGCTCAGAGACCTTGACGATACTAGACAGGACGGGAGGAGCTTGAGGAAAGTAGACATGGATGAGAGTACGAATACTACTGCCAGACTCATTCCAGCACTGGCTGACGTATTTAGTCCTCAAAAAGCCACGACGGTTTAACGATGAATCTCTCACATATTCCCCAACGCCCCATACCAAGTCACGCAAACTACTCTGCCTTTCTTCACCACCCACCCGGAAGACGAAGAGGGTCCGTCACTCGATTGACGTCGATGAGTCCCTGTCGGTGCTCGAGACGACTTCCGCCAGCCCTGGGCCAATTGCCAAGATCTTGACGGCCCGGTATAAGGACAGTGGTCTCCAAGAGTTCAGAAAGCCTAGAAACAACAATAAAGTCAGCCTCGTGGCCTCCAGTGATGGCTTCGAGCGTGAAGAGACGCGGACAGGCGTCTTCGGCAAGAGGCGACAGATCGACAGCGTTGACCGCAGCATCGGCTCTTTGGAGCTCACACAGGAGAAGGTTGCATCTCAGAAGATAGAAGGCCCGACGTGGATTAGGGGTCGCAGGAAACTCCGAGTCAGCACATCAACAAGCTTCTGGAGCAGAAGGCAGTATTTTAGCAACTCGATCTTTCATGTTGATTCTGAGGAAGATGATGAACCGGATGAAGTCGCGCAGTCAAAGTCTGATGGTCAAGGCACTCGAGAGCGTTTCAAGGGTCGCACCAGCCATGTCGTGTCTGATGATGATGACGAGACCATGGCTCTCCCTGCTCCAGATGTCTCGACGGACGGACACAGTACGCATTCCAAAGCCGATGTTGAAGTAGTCAGAAAATCTCGTGCAAAGCGTGTCGAAGATTTCCCCTACATCTCCGATGCCGATGAGCACGTTATGTTGCTTGTCCATCCAGAAGATAGCGAAGATGAGGCCTCCGTCGCAATGATCTCTGGCACGAATAGAGCTAAGCAGAGCGCGAACAACGAAGAGGAGGCCCGCTACGTCTCCGATGATGACGACTCCGTCGCCCTGCTTGTCTATCCGGGAGACAATGAAGATGACGCTGCCCTCGCGACGATTCCCCGCACAGATACACCCGAGAATGTTGCAGACATCGATCAGGTGAATGGAGTACTTCCTCCAAAGCAGTGGGTCTTGAACGCTCTGGACTATGATGAGTATACGCTTGCCCTTCGTCCAGATTCGAGGGAATGGATACGAGAGGTTGAGATCCCTGCCACATCTCCATGAAAATAGTAAAGAGCTCTCGTCGGATTTGAAGTTTGCCAGGAACTTGCTGACTGTTTCTTGATTTGTTTTGGTGCTATTATCATCAAATTTGAGACTGGACATGGGAGGCCATTGGAGCTTGGCATTTTGAAGGTCGTCGCTGCTGACCGTATTTCGAGCACTGTTTGATTCATATTCAATTGGCTCAAATGATCATCTAGCTTCCACAAGATCCCAAATCAGCAATCTAGGACAAGACAGAAGACAAGGCTGGAGAGAAGCTGGCCTTATGCAAGTTTGACTGTAGACACAGGGATTTCTTACCAGATTGAATTCCTACTCCGCAACGCCAGCACTTACACAAATCGCTCTCTTGCAGTTCAAATTCCAAAGTATTGTCTTGAATGGGTATCCTCTCACTTCGTGCCTTTGCCTTTGGCTTCGGTCTCGCTAAGCTCCCGTATCACCACCTTGGTTTGACCCGCACCGCTGTAATCCTCCTGTCCCGTCTCGAATCCCGGGCACACTCCTGCAGCGACATACTTGCCATTTCTTGAAAATGCCAAAGACGCAACACTGTTACCAAAGTTCTGGTATTGCTTCATACGCCTCTTAGCTTCAGCATCCCACAATGCCACGGTACCATCCCCGCCACCACTTGCAAAGGTCTTGCCGTACACCGGATGGAAGACCAGCGCATTCACGGGGTAAACAACGTCACCACCACCATCCTCCTCTGCATTTGCCTGCCGGTGGCACTTGAACGCATACTTGCGCGCTTGCGACTCTGCGCTGTCCTCGAACCACTCCACCGCAACGCGACCCTCGATACTGCTGGTGGCGTATCCAGCGTCGTTTGGCATACAAGCCACAGCTCGTGTGAGGAATTTGAGCGAGGACTCACGCTGTTGCCACGGTGAGATGTCCGAGCTGTTGGCGCTGAGCTGTTTTGCAACTGTGGGGAGGTCGAAGATGTGCACTAGCCTCGCCGTCATGGCGACAACGACCTTCGTTGGACTCGCGGACATGGCATGGGGCTTGCCGGGGAGGGCCACGACGGCGGGCGTGGAGCCAGGTGCGGCGAGGTTGTGAAAGTGGAGCGTGCTGTCCCAGCTGGCGGAGACGAGAATCTGGTGTTCAGCGGAGTAGACAACGCATCGAACTGGCTTTGTGTGTTCGCTCATGACGGTCTGTTCGCCGGTCTCAAGGTCAATCCTGTATTGAATTCGCGTCAGTACTCGTGCTCACACCTCCCAAACGGAAGCGTATTGCTCTTACTTTGTCACCCTGTTGTCCAGCCCTGCCGTGAAAGCCTCGTTATCGCTGCCGCCGAAACACACGTCCATGACAGGCGCGCGGTGTTCATACTGCTTGACCAACGTTGCTGATGCCGCATCGCCATCGTCAATCTCGTAGAGGTACACGTTCTTGTCCCACGAGGACACGAGGAGCCGCGTGGAGGACTCGGGCGCAAAGATGACGCGCGAGACGGCATCGTCTGGGGGTTGCGCTACCTCGAATTGTGTTGCTATGGAATATCTGTCAGCCTGAATGAAGTGGACGAGGAGAACGGCGCGTACCTGGAGCCATGCTGAATTGTGTATTGTGTTGCAGCGTGAATGCCAAAGTTGGGAGTTTTGTATGAAGTTGGACGTGGGATGTTGATATTCACATGGGTTGGAGGTTGTAACAGCGACAGGGGAGAGCTCTGCAGACATCCTGGTCCTTGCAGCACTTCCTAGGGAAGCACGACGCGGGGCGTTTTTGAGATCTCGCAACCAACGTCATCTGGGCGCTGTTCTGCTCTGTTCTTTGATTAAAGACAGAGACAGAAAACCTGGGCAATTTACATTCTACGATACAACTTTAGAGAAAGTGTGTGTCTATCGCATACACGAAGATGCCATTCGCTCAGCTTGTGATCGGCAGCCCCGGCGCGGGCAAGAGTACCTATTGCGACGGCAGTAAGCTTCGCTGATCGCGCTGCTTCAAGTAGAGACTCGAGACTGATGATTCTTTCTCCAGTGCACCAGTTCATGGGCGCAATAGGACGTCAATGCTCCGTTGTTAATTTGGACCCCGCGAATGATAAGACGAGCTACCCATGTGCCCTCGACATCCGCAACCTTGTGACTCTTGAAGAAATCATGGGAAATGACAACCTGGGTCCCAATGGTGGTGTTCTGTACGCACTCGAAGAGCTGGAGCACAATTTTGAATGGCTTGAAGAGGGTTTGAAAGAGCTCGGAGAGGACTATGTTCTGTTTGATTGTCCCGGGCAGGTGGAGCTATACACCCACCACAACTCGTTGCGCAACATTTTCTTCAAGTTGCAAAAGTTAGGTTTCAGAGTACGTCTAAAGACCGCAACACGTTTGCCCTGCTCCATGCGCTGACACAATGACAGCTGGTTGTTTTGCACCTTTCCGACAGCTTCTGTCTGACCCAGCCTTCACTCTACCTCTCGAACCTCCTCCTCGCGCTCCGGGCCATGATGCAGATGGACCTTCCACACATTAACGTCCTGACCAAGATCGATAAAGTCGCCGACTATGACCCACTGCCATTCAATCTCGATTTCTACACTGAGGTTCAGGACCTTTCTCATCTCCTCCCCTGCCTCGAGGAAGAGTCACCCGTGTTGCGCAGTGACAAGTTCAAGGCCCTCAATGAAGCCGTCGCGAACTTGGTGGAGAGCTTCGCCATGGTAGGGTTCGAAGTGTTGGCTGTCGAAGACAAAAAGAGCATGATGCACCTCCTGCGGGTTATCGACAGAGCCGGCGGTTACGTGTTTGGTGGGGCGGAGGGTGCCAACGATACAGTGTGGCAGATCTCAATGCGAAATGAGTCGTCACTGCTTCAAGCTGAAGATATCCAAGAGCGTTGGATTGACCACAAAGCCGAGTACGACAAGCTCGAGGCCGAAGAAGAGGAGCGGCAGGCCAAAATCCGAGACGAACAGGCTGAGGCGATGACACCTGCGGATAACGGTCTCGACGACGATTTTGACGACATGATGGTACCTCCCACCGACAACGGCATCAAAGTGACCAGAAAGCAGACATGAGGCTTTCAATCGTCATCATCTTCGAAGTCCGCTTCAGAATCAGAGCCATTGTCGCCATCAACCATCGTCACGTCATTGGTCGTCGAGTCCTTGGTACCAAACAGGGCGCCCAGGGCGTCAGATTCCTTACCAGCCATCTCATCTCTGGCTGCTAGAATCAGTAGTCGCGCTCTCCGGACGGCTTCTTGCTCGACCTGCTTGATGGTACCGCTGACGCGCTTAACCTGGAAGATGCACGGCTTACCGGGCCCGTCCTTGGTGGGCACGCGATTTATCATGGTCAAGGCAGCCCAAACCAAACGATAGTGCTCGCGCGAGCACTGGATGATGCAGGTCGATGTGGCATTTGACTGGTACTTCACTGCGCCTGGATTAGCATCCGTATGTGGCTAGGAACATGAAAGGTGAGGGTGAGCAGTAGACGAAGGTTTGTGCAGGTTGTCTTGGACAAAGCATCAGATTAAAGCCATCACGAACCTCGTAGAGTACGCTCCACAGCCCCGGCACCATAGTCACCAAATAGATTGGTAATCTCATTCTTGATAGCACGCGTGAAAGTACGGCCGTTAAATGTGTCAACTGTGGGTTGGTTGTAGACTAGAATGTCGGAGATGCTATTTTTGGACTGGTCTCGAGAGGCCTCTGGATAGATAATGTTCACAAGGAGATAGCGCTCCTTAATGCGAACCATTTTGGGTTTTGACTGCTTTGTGAGACGCCCACTGGAATTTTGGCAAGTGAGTACACAGAGCTATTAGTTGTAGACGAGTCCAGGGCTCATGAACATATGAGAACCCGGGTGAGCTCAGCCAATGTTTGACTCTTGTTTTCGGCTAGTCCCTTCGCCAAATGCAACAAGGTCGGACTTGTTCTCTTAGTAAATGAAGCGTGTGTATGGTGGTGATGCTCGCTGGGCGATGCTGAAGGCTGCCAGAAGGAACCTAGGTCTGTGTCCGTGAGCCTCTTGAGAAAGCTAAGCAAGCTATGCAGTGATAGGCCCTGGTAAAATCCTTCAGCACATCGTCACGATGCCCGGCTGTTGATGTTGGACTCTGCAGGCGGTGGTCTGGCTCCTGCGACGCAAGCCGGTCAAATTAATGCTCCTAAGTAATATGCGAGTAGGTAGATGGATCACCGTCTACCTACCTAGGTATCTTCCCAGGTAGTTGATGTGACTCTTCTGTGATTTTTTGTCGCAGTAGACCCGGCTACGGCTGCAGGGATGGCCCGTGCACTCATCCCCCGGTACCTGCTAGACGGCATTCCAATTACACCCCTCCTCCACAGCGGCGATGGTGAGCTTCGGATTGAGTAGAGGAGAACATTATTATCAGACTGTGTGCACTTCTCAGCACAGCCGAAGCTCTCATATCTTGCTCTCTGATGACACCAGGAAGACTGAAATAACAGTTACTCTGTCTCATTAGGTTGATACGTCTTCCCAATTCAAAGTCATTACTCTTCCAAGGCTCACGGAGAATCAACATGAGCCAATCACTGAAGGCAGCCATCCTCATCGTCTCTACTACAGTCGCAAGTGGCTCAACGGTAGATACTGCTGGTCAGACTCTTCGGTCAGTTTTTGACCAAGAGACCTCCGGGCATTGGAACATAATCGACATCAAAACGGTACCAGACGATGTAGAGCAAATCCAGGACCAGGTCAGAATATGGACCGACGACGATACCGATGCTGTGAACTTGATAGTCACAACCGGTGGCACTGGCTTTGCGGTAGCAGATCAGACACCAGAAGTATGGCCCCGGGCTCAAATCAATGATTATTTCTCCTTCGGATTTCACCTTGACACTTGTCTGACACGCTCGTAGGCGATATCTGCACTCATACATAAGCACGCCCCTGGCCTCGTACATGGCATGTTGGCGGCTTCCCTCAATGTGACCCCTTGTGAGTTAAAATTGCCTGCCAAAACCATCCTCTCCTTACTGATATCGTTTTGCTAGTCGCGATGATGTCTAGACCTGTGGCTGGTGTGAGACATAAAACCGTCATCATCACCGTTCCGGGCTCGCCAAAAGGTGCGAAGGAGAACCTGGAGGCTGTGATTAAACTACTTCCTCATGCTTGTGTACAAGCATCTGGCGCTGATTCTCGGAGTCTCCACGCCGGTGGTGTGAAGAAGCTAGAGCAAGATGCCGGAGTCGGCTCGGCCGGCCACTCACATTCTCATGGACAAGCTCATGAAACCGGACACACCCATAGTCATGGCCACGGACATGGTCACGAGCACGGGCACGGTCACGGGCATGGAGCACTCGTCCGCCATACCAAACCCGCTGAAAATCCCATGTCAAATGACCCCAGTCTTGGTCCCACCCGGAGGCATCGATCGTCGCCCTATCCAATGCTAGAAGTCGAGGACGCATTAGCATTAATCGACCAACACACCCCACCGCCATCCGTCGTAGCCTCAAAGGTCGATGTGAATTTAGTCGGAGCTATTTTGGCTGAGGACGTCAAAGCTAGCGAGAACGTTCCTGCTTTCCGTGCTAGCATCGTTGATGGTTACGCTGTTGTTGTTCCCAAGAATGGCAACATGAAAGGGATTTTCCCTGTGACTGCTATCTCACATGCTGCTCCAGGTGAGGTGCATGAGTTGAAGGAAGGCGAGATTGCGAGGATAACAACTGGTGCTCCTCTACCGCCTGGCGCAACATCCGTTATCATGGTCGAAGACACCGTCCTGAAGACGATGACCGATGATGGCCGGGAAGAGAAAGAGGTCGAGCTCCTGGCTGAAGGTGTTCAGGAGGGCGAGAATATCCGGGAAATTGGCAGCGACGTCAAGGTGGACTCTGTCATTCTTCGCCAGGGTGAGCAAGTCTCCGCAGTTGGTGGTGAGATCGGCCTTATGGCAGCCGTGGGTGTCGCTACAGTCAACACGTATCGTCGACCGGTCGTGGGTGTGCTGTCAACAGGTGATGAAATTATCAATCACGATCGCACCGGGAAACTCCGCTTGGGCGAGGTGCGAGACACGAACAGGCCCACCCTCATATCAGCAGCCAAAGAATGGGGCTACGAAGTCGTGGATTTAGGCATCGCCAGCGACAAGCCTGGCACTTTGGAAGAGACCTTAAGGGACGGTATGCGACGTGCGGACTTGATCATTACAACCGGGGGTGTCTCCATGGGCGAGCTCGATCTTCTGAAGCCCACTATCGAAAGATCGCTTGGTGGGACAATACACTTCGGACGTGTCAACATGAAGCCTGGGAAGCCCACAACTTTTGCCACGGTGCCAGCTAAGAATAGTAATGGTGAGAGGGTGTCGAAGGTGATCTTTTCGCTTCCGGGCAATCCGGCCTCGGCCCTCGTTACCTTCCACCTGTTCGTCCTGCCATCGCTACATGCACTGTCGGGTGTTTCACCGCCTGGGCTGACCAAGATACCGGTGTCCTTGGCTCACGACTTCAAATTGGATCCAGGCAGGCCCGAATACCATCGAGCCATCGTGAATGTAACGTCGGATGGAAACCTGACAGCCAGCAGTACTGGAGGACAGCGAAGTTCTCGAGTGGGTAGTCTTAAAGGAGCAAATGCTCTCTTATGCATGCCAAAAGGCTCTGAGCCTCTTCGAAAGGGTACGAAGGTGGATGCCCTTTTGATGAGCAACGTGAGGTACGGATTTTGAGGAGCGGCTTTGGTGGGAGGGGGGGATATCATAGCTCTGCCCCACTGGAATAACCATCATCTGAAGTGCAAGTGACACTGGCTTCATCTACTCTCATCGGTCTTCGTTGATTTAGCAGGGTTCTTGATGCTTTCCCGCCACCATATTTTAAAACGGGCAGCCCGGCTTGCAATAACTTTCTTCAACAGCTTCTTTTACTTTCCGCCACAAGTTCTTTACCGTCTGTGTTCTTCCACCAAGCCTCATATCACAACCCTAATCTCAACAGCTTCTTGCAAAGTTCGCAACGACTTCTCCGTTGACTGTCTTTCACTTGACTTCGTCAGTAGCACTGGCTTCATGAGAGCAGGTCTCTTTTGATCAATCTTTTAGGATCCCTCCTGTAGCCTTTTGCACATCAGCTTCGGTTATCACACCCACTTCCCAGACCCGATTCAAGTATAAGGCAGCAATGTGTCAGTACGAGTACGCCAAGTATGGCACCTGCGGCCACTCCGTCATTGAGTGTCGCGAGGTCTGCAATGTTACGCTCTGGAGAGCTGGAGTGACTGGAGACCTCATACTCTGTGTGCCCAGCATTCTCGGAGCATCACTCACAAGCTCCGGACTCAAGCAAAATGAGTCTCTCCAACTCACCGAGTTCGTTGGCTTCTCTGGAAGCTGCAACGCCTGCATCAAGAAGTTTGAGGTAAGTCACCTCTATCATAGGCGGGGTCTTCAATTGCTAATGGGACGTGGCACAGATTTCAGATAACGTGCGTCAGAGAGATGACTTATTTGGCTACATTACCGGCTCTAGAGGTCATCTTTCGCCTGATACCATTTTCTATCTCCAGACGGAGCAGCTTCTGACTACCTTTCCTCATCTCCTCGCCATTGATCAGCAACTCGCCCAGGAGAATTTGGGTCTGGGTCCAGTGGTTCTGTTTCCCGAGATGATTGCCAAGTTGACCTGGGCGAGTCTTCAGAAACAGCAGCCGTACAAAGTTTCGGGCTTCTGGGCCACGGATGAGGGTGTGAAGCCAGTTCCAGAGCTCCTGAACAGCTTGCAATGCATTTCAGGAACGTCTCCTCAAGACCGACAGATGTTCGTTCAAGTTCTCATGAACAACCTCAATGTCAAGGATTTCTACAAGTAAGCCATCCCCTTCCTAAAATTAGGGTCTCGTTGCGTAGGCATTCCACAGCCCACGAGCCAGCGTTCCACGTGGAAACGTCTCAGTGACGCCCGCTTCCCAGAGACTTGCTCACGAGCTTCACGAAAAGATACTAACTCCGCTGAACAGTGACGTTTTCAGGAGCCGCGGCATGCCCTATCCTATATTCAGCCGATTGTGTGCCCAGATCAAAAACAAGGCCAACAGCTCCCGACCACAGTATGGAGACCGGGCACCCGTGGTCATGAACCACCAGCCCATGTCTTCGCACCCAGAGCTTTTCAGCGATTCTTCGCACTATGTCAGCCCTGGTGGCGATATGAAGAACAAACTTGGGTCCGAAGACGAGAATTCGATGCTCATTCTTTCATCAGCGAGGCCTCAGCAAGCGCATGGGCAGGTTCCAGAGGTAGCCGGGTCTCCTCGTCAAGCTCTGTCTGACTTCAGTGAGTCTGCCGTCGAACCGCCCCAGCAGCACCAGGAGAACTCAGACCAGACGGCTCAAATTCCTCGAGGTTCCAAACGATCGCTCAGGTCGATGCAAGAGGAGTGTGTTCAAGGCGCTGCGTTCAGTGGCAGAACTCACCAGTCTCATGTAGGCCAAGACACCTCCGGAAATCCTGCACAGCGTCAACGTTACCCTCAGCACGTGGGCCCCTCCGTTCTGAACCCTCACGTTTCTCATGCTCAGGCCAGCACTAGAGCTTCTACATCGCAGACACCTATGCCTACTTTGGGTGCCCCTGGAGCTACAAGCATCGTCTCGCCTCAGGGTCTATCAACATCTCAGTCGGTAGACGTTCCTCAGCAGCCTGCCAGCCAGAGTCCAGGCGGACAGTTTGACGTCGCAGCGTGCCGAGCTATGCAGGTACAGGCACGCGCTGCTCACGCTGTCCCAATACAGCCTCTTTCAGCGGCGATTGTTCAGTCGCAGACCGCTATGCTCCAAGCTGCTCAAGCTCGCGCTGCCCAGCCACAAGCCCCGCAGCCTCAAGTCCAGCTGGTCGATGCCACTCGCGCCCAGCTTCTGCAGGCTCAATACCGCCGATCTCATGCCCCCTCTGAGATGGAGGCAAACCAGGCTCGAGCCTCGCAATTCAAGGCTGGTTTTAACCAGCTTGTTGAGTCTCATGGCCTGTCAACTGAGGATGCACAACTGGGCTTCGTCCGGTCGTTGAGGGAGAATCAAGAGGCCCAGGTGAACGGGACTGGATCAAACTTGCTCCCAGACACTCAGTCTCCGGTTCAGCAATCTCTAATTGACCCGTCTCTTATTGAACAGTCTGCGGCCATCCAATCTGCGCCCATTCCGTCTACGATCCAACAGTCCCCAAAGGAGCTGTTGGCCACCGACTCCATGGCTACCTCCTCTCCCACTCCCCAGCAACCTTCCCTGGCCAATATGGAAGAGATCCCAGGCAAGGGCAAGGGAGTCTTGCCGCACGCAGTTGCAAAGGCTACTTTCTTCTTGAACGAAAGGGAGAAGGCGTTGGCCATTGGCCACCTCGCGAGAGCGTGGACTGCCTACCGGAGATCTTCGCAAACGTCTTTGGTTAAGGAGCGCGCTGCGTTGTGGATCGTGAACTTTAGTCTGAACTTCAGGCAGCAATGGACGTTGTCCGCCCGCTCAGGTGGGACCTTGAGTCACACGACCTTGGCGCAACTGTCGAGGTCACGATCGGGCGTGCGTTACAAAAATACCAGCGAGCCTGCCTCTGCAACGAGCGTTGCCCGGTCTCAGGCCCACCCAGGGCACAATGTTGGCGTCGACCAGACGGCTCGACAGCAGCTCAAGATGCGTTGCAGACAGGCCCAGAACGCGACGCCTGGCTACGCCTCTGGGCCTGGTAATCCGTCGCAGCAGCCAATTCAGCACGAAGATCCGATGATTTCCTGTTCAGGCTCGGATGTTGGCGATGGGATTCACATGGGAACACCCATGACGCCCTTCGGCTCTGGGATCTAGGATTGTTTCTGAATGTATCCAAGTGATAGCGGAAGAGTCGACGATGATTGCTTTATAAACGCCACACAAAGTAACGCAAGCCGGCATTAAGACCTTGACGTTCGGACTGAACACAAGGATCTGGAAAACACCAAAGATGATGGGACAGAACAGAGTCGGTCATGGAAACGAGAACATGGAATAACGAAACGACATAAATGAAAGGGTTGATGGGGAAGAGATATGGAAGGAACTTGCACAGAGCAATACAAAAGTTGTAACTTTGACTCTCAAAGGATAGAATGAAGATTTGATGCATAGCAGCTTGGCAGACCTAATGAGCCGCAATTGGGCACGTTGCAAGCGGTGCTCCCTCCAGAATGCCAACCTGTTTGAGGATTCCTCTAATAAACAACCTATGAGATCTCCTAATTCGATGGATTACATATGCAAATTGAGGAACGGATATATGAGAGAAGACCGCACATTGACCGGCATGCACATTTGCCACACTGAAGTAGTTGACACGGAACCTAGATGCAAGAACTGCGACAGGCCATCCGCTCTGTCAATGGCTCGCAGGATTCTCCATAGGTAAAATCAATACCTGCTTCCTTTTATGCTCGCCCCCTTGAACGCCGTGAAATGTGACCCTGGTGCCTTCGCAATACAACACCTGCGTCAAGCTGCAATCTCCTATTCCCAACATTTGATGACCAACTCGTACAGCTTATTTCATGACCGCATTCGCAGTCAAACTAATTGGAACCGAAGTCTGGGGCCTTGGAGGAGACGAGAAGACCCACGATCAATCCGAAAAGACCGAGGACGGAGCTGAAAATCTCGATGACCAGAATCTTGACAAATCTGCAACACTTTGTTAGGACGAAATTTCCGGGAGGGTTTGCGAACAACAAGCACATACAGTGTAGGATCCGCCGCATCTGCCAATGCCGCTCCACTGCCGTTGATACCAACAGCAACGCCACAGACCAGATTGCACATGCCCACCGTCAACCCAGACCAGAACAGCGCGAAGCCCGTATAGTATGTCTGTGCATCATATAGCTCAGCACCCTGGATACCGGCCAGCTTCGCGGAGAAGACGATGCTCATGATAACACCGTAAATAGCCACGACTTCGCAGAAGATGATGGAGATGAGGTTCTTGGTGCGGATACGAGGGGCGCGGACACCGCCGCCGACGATTGAGGAGCCTGTAATAAAAATACCCCTAATGAACTGTCAGTATGCCGGCACTCTGATGAAGATTTGTTTCTGTATTCCCGTACCATGCTGCTCCTACTACTGACAGACCAATGCAAAGTGATATGCCCAAACTTGCCCATGCCGTTGGCGATACCGACTCGAGGAATGCGCCGACCTGTGTCATGCATTGTTAGATGGCCGTGAAACGTGCACCGGATCTCGCAGAGTTTCGGATTGACATACATTAAAAGACTCGCCGGAGCCCGTGAAGAGCATGTCTGGGACGCGGTTAGCAAAGACGCCTTATTTCAGACTTCCAACCTGAGAAGCGGACATACAAGCTCCCACCACGGTGAGGGCACTGGTGACGCCACCAAGAGAATACTTTGCGCTCATCCTGAACAACTTGGAAGAGCTTGCGGACTGAGGTAGAAGACTGGTCGAATGATTGTTGTTCCAAAGATGGCTTTGGGTTCGTCATCAACGTTGGAGTAGAGTAATAAGCTCCCTGCTGCGCTTCCCCAAGGAGGCCATGCGGCTAAAAGCGGGCCTTGCTGAGTCACCCGCCTCGAGGTAACGGCCTTCAGCCTCCTTGTTGCCTGGACTATTTAAAGGAACCATCCCCCGTTCAACAACCAAACCTCCAAAACCCATCTCACTGCAGATCAAGATGGCTGCAGCTACACCGAACTACTACGAGCTGTACCGCCGTAGCAGGTACATCAGTCCTGGCCTGCTTGTTGTTCCTACTTCCTTGCAGGATGGCTAACAGGCGTTGCGCTCTGCGCTGAACAGCATTGGCGCTACCCTGACAGACACTCTCGATGATCTCATTCAGAGCCACCGTATCGACCCTCAGTTGGCCATGAAGATCCTCTCCAACTTCGATCGAGCCGTTGCGGATATCTTGCAGGACAAAGTCAAGGCCAGGCTGACGTTCAAGGTGAGCAGAATGCTCTGGCGTGTGGCGCATTGGGCGCGCGGGCTTGTTCGAACGACAGACACATTGCCGTGGAGTTTTTGCAATGCTTTCCGAACAGAACGAGGCTGACCAGGGGCAATTTGCGATCGATCTCTAGGGTTCTCTGGATACCTACCGTTTCTGCGATGAGGTGTGGACCTTCCTGATCAAGAACGTTTCCTTCAAGATGGAGAACGGTGGCACACCTGTTGTCGCGGACAAGGTCAAGATCGTGAGCTGCAATGCGAAGCGTCCGGGTGAGGGACAGTAGCCCGCGCAGTGTGCTTTGCGAAAAACAAACGGGCTCGTTGTTTTGGGCGTTTGGGTGGGTTCCTAGGTTTCATCAAGGCGTTATGCGGCGTGGGGTAATTACGGGTTCAGCAGGCCAGTTGGTCATGCTTTCGCATAGAGGGAACTACGGTGAAGCTCAGACTGAACTTGGGATATCCCAAGGAGACACAAGAAAAAGGAACGTGCAACAAATTGATATCAACAACTGGGCGTGGCAGTGATGTCATTCCGAGGCTCGATTGAGGAGTACTAATTCGAGAATACTTCTTTTCTGCTCACAATCCCAAGAGCAAAGGCAGAAAGGAAGCACACAAATCTAGAGGCATTTACAAGTACTATTGATGCATTTGCTACAGAGTGATATCACGTACTTCTTCAAGTGCTTCAAGTAATGGTCTGAAGGCAAGGGAAGGGGTGGACCCCTGTAAGTGGCCAGACACACGTTCCTTATTGTTCGTTTAGAGACAAGTTCCTTCTGCCAAAGCGCAAAGCCCTTTCAACTGAATTAAGCCCGGAAGACCAATCGCTCGTTTCACGCCTATGCGGTAGTACTAAATACTCAACAAGTCTTTCGCAGATGAGTCTTTCTTTCAAGCAACGACATGATCCGTCAGCGTCGCCCAGCTGCCGAGCCCAACTTGTCGACCCCTGTTCCTGCATCCGAAAAGGGGCCTTCAACTGTCAGAAAGATGCATCCTACTGAGTCGCAGTCTGGTGAGCGGGAGTCGCTTCTTCAAAGAGACTCCGACAGTGTAGACAAGACAGTCACTGCGACCTCCGGCACGATGCGCTACATCCGGCAGAATCGATGGATGGTGTTGGCGATTGCCAGCGGCGCGTGTGCAGCCTTCAATGGCGTTTTCGCGAAACTGTACGACCGGCCCTGGCCCTGATACGCCTGGAACATGGTGACGAATTGCTGATATATTGACTTTATCGTAGCACAACTACCGATCTGACAACGAGCTTTTCCCAAGGCATTGCTAGATTGCTTCACCTTGACTCAGTTGAGAATGCTATTGAGTACATTGTTCGAGCTGTGAGTTATCCGCCAATAGGAGGCTTGAAGCCCGAACATTCCACGGGCGTGGCTGTTTTTGCTCTTTCTATCCAAAGTGATATGCTGCTTTTTCCGCGAGTACCATTACTAACGCTAGTTTCAGATGTTCTTTGGGCTCAATCTCATCTTCAATGGCGTGATGTGGACCCTCTTCACCCAAGCCCTGGCCAAAGGCAATTCGACCACGCAGGTATCCATCATGAATACCTCGTCCAACTTTGTGATCACGGCTCTTCTGGGTCTCATCATCTTCTCCGAGTCCCTTCCTCCGCTTTGGTGGGTCGGTGCAGCTCTGCTAGTCGCTGGCAATGTGATTATAGGGAGTCAGGACGAGAGTGATAAGCCAACTGGCGATGAGCGTCCGTCAGATCAAGATGGGCTTGGCAGCTATCAAGACCTTCCCTCGGCGGAGCACGGGTCAGCCAATGAGCTGGTTACCGAGGATATGCTTCTCAAGGACGACGATGAGGATGTCGTTGAGCTCGGAGATTTGGATGATATCGATGAGCATCGTTGATTAGCTTCATACTCATTGCTCTGGCATTTCACAAGGGAATCACATATACCCCAGCCTTGTTATTATATTAATAGCGACTGAAGCCTATCTGTTTGTAAAATACTATCCTCTCTACCAGGTCGTTCATCAAACCTAGTTCATTGCAACAAGTAGAGACTTCGCAACACCGTGCGTTTTGATAACTTTCTTTCGAAGAAAATAGAATATCTCACGAAGTACACGCTTGTGAGTGTCAGCAGTCTCGACCAGTGTGAAAACGAGATTGAGTCCGTGTGATGAAGTTTTGTTGATGGCCTGGGTAAACCTCCCAACGCAAGCCCCGTGCCCCACTCCCTTTCTAGTCAGTCTCCAAGTCAGCATTTCATTCCATTTGCCACCTTTTTTGACTTTCCACGAAGACACAACTAATTCCACAACTTCGCATCTTTTCCCCACCCTTCTTCAGATATGTAAAAGAAAACCCAAAAGACAAGATGAAGAGGCCGGTGATCAACGCTCTTCGAAATGGAGCGGCTTGTTTTCCCAGGGAAATGCGAGTGCCGGCTCTAAAGAGGTCTCTCCATCTCGCGCCGCCATTTCTCCTGGACGACTACATGCCTCGGGTACGTATGTGTTTATTTTGTCAAATAGGACATCTCTTCTGACGAAGGATATACTAGTACATGACACTGTCCTCGGTAGACTCTGCGAAGAAACGGTCGAAGGCGTTCGCACATCTGCGCAACTGCAACTTGTGTCCTCGGCTGTGTGGCGTGAACAGGTATGAGAAAACTGGAATGTGTCTTGTTGGGGCAGACGTCGTCGTCAACGTTATTGCGCCTCACTTTGGTGAAGGTATCGTTTCTCCATATCAATTTGTTCAACAAAGATTAAAGCTCACAACATCATAGAGCCATGCGTTCAGGGTCACAATGGGTCTGGCAGCGTCTTCTTTTCCATGTGCAACCTACGTTGTTCTTTCTGCCAGAACCATGACATCGCTCACCAGAAGAAAGGCTTCAACCTGCAACCCGATGAGCTAGCCGAATGGCTCATCAAGCTACAAGAGGTTGGCCATGTACACAACATCAACTTCATCACACCAGAGCATGTCGTGCCTCAAGTCGCCTTGGCCATCATGCATGCTCGAGATCAGGGTCTTACGCTGCCAATTATTTACAACACTTCGGCGTACGACTCACTTGAGTCACTGGCACTGCTGGACGGCTTGGTTGATATCTACTTACCAGACTTCAAGGTCTGGGAGCCTGCCACATCAAAGAGATTGCTGAAGGCGGACGATTATGCCGCCGCCGCGAGAGAAAGCGTCAAGGCCATGTATGACCAAGTTGGCGACCTGTGCTTCACGCCCGATGGCATAGCTAAGAAGGGCTTGCTGGTTCGGCACCTTGTTATGCCTGGGCTAGAAGCGGAGGGTGCCCGGATCATGGAATTTTTGGCCAAGGAAGTTTCACGGGACTGTTTTGTAAATATTATGGGTAAGGAAGAACGCATCTTGTTCTGTTCTGGACCAAGCAGCCTTACTGATGATTATTTTCAGAACAATATCATCCCGATGCACACGTGGGCAAGCCTCGACGAAAGACCGGTGGCAACAAAGGGATAGAAGCGGGAGAGTCAGCAGATAAGAATAACGACGTCCGATACGCTGACATCAACCGAGCAGTCAGCAGCGACGAGATTGGCAAAGTCAGGAAGGCAGCAGAGGCCGCGGGGCTCTGGCGGTTCTGCGACCCTCCGGGACACGATGGCTTCAATATTTGAGATCACCATGGCTCACTCTCGTACCCCAGGTGCCGATAGCTTCATTGAAGAGCAACGACGATGGTACGTTAAAAAGAGCCATTCTGAAACCGTGGTGGGCGAGAAGTTTGATTCAATCTTGAAAATTGACTGATCAATAAAGGCGGAACTCTGCCTTTGTACGGCACATGCGACAAATGGGTCTTCCCGCCAATTGGTTCGGACAATGTCACTGGCCACCATGCGATCAGGAATAAATTACCTCCTAATTAGACAAGTCTTCTTGTCATGAGGTTGGCGTCAATTAAATCTGATCGTGCTTCTGGATTACGCAAACTGGCAGGCCACGAGAAGCCTCTCAGACGTTGGCCATACGGTCTGTACTGCAAAACCCCATTGGTTAATCATCAGTTGGGGAGGTCCTTAATTCTTTGTTCCAAGAACGGCCACGAAATGAACCTGTGCCGAAGAACATCACGATGGACTCGGTGCCGCTAGTCTGGATGCATTCTTATTCTTTTGTCTACTGTCACAATGAATGTGAGATTTCAAGAAAGACAAAAGCATCTTGTTCAACATGACACCTGGCAAGCCATCATATCAACCCTTAGCAAACCTCGGGGACGCATGGGACTTTAGCGCCAGTTCAATATCGCAGTGACGATGGTGACCAACAGCCCTACCAGTCCGGCGAGTGTGGATGATCTCAAGGAAAGCTACAATGCATCTCCAGTCGAGCAGAGCGATAAGAAATTGAACGCGGACACTGCTCAAGGGGGCGAACCCACGAGAAAGAGAAAAACCTCGCAGCCATCTAGCAAGCTGTCCATTCATCCAACTCCTTACGCGACTCCACAGAGCTCGGTGTTGAATCCCTATGCACTAGCCGCACCACCGAACAACGAGCGGTCCTATCTCCTCGATAATCGACAGCGACAGCATGAACGCGGCAAAAGGCTGGCAGACGCGCTCCATATAATTGAGGTCCGAATCACCTCCACTCAGAGCAAAGGGGAAGCCCGGAAGTTGCGCAAGGAGGCCGGATTGTTAAAGAAGAAGGTCGCCGAATCTCTCCGACAACAGGAGCTCATCACGCTCAGGTTGAAGGATATCGAAAATGAGGAACTCCGTCGAAACCCATACTGGCAGGCTGAGTCTGCAGGATCGATGCCCTATGCAGCACCTTGGAGTTCATACTCGCCGATAGTACCCTGGAGCCCGATGACTTTCCCAATGATGCCGCCCATCCATGGACCCATATCACCGCTTACGCCGTTGCCCCCCGGCCTCTATCACCCGTCGCCCATCGTGCCTAGTCCGCTGACCTCGCCATATTGGCTGGGAGCGCAGGTCCAGTATCCATACCAAATGATGGGCCCGTATGTCCAGGCGGACCCAGCCTATTACTTAGGTACGAGCTTTGAGCAGGCGTACATGCCAGACCTTGTTGCCGGACCACCGTCGCGCCGACAGTCGCTGGCGCCATCGAATGCGAAGCTTCGGGGGACTAAGCACAAGACCAACAAGTCTATAGATTTCAGGCTGCCTCAAGAGGAAACGTACAAAGGGCGAAGATGGTCACTTGCGGATACATTTTCACCGACGCCGAAGGACAAGAGGATGAGTATCCCGGGACTGGAGACGATCTGGAAAGAGAACAATGGGAAAGAAGAATAAATGTTTGGAAAGTGTCATGCCGAGTTTAAATAAGCTGTCGAGTAGCCCGAGAGAAGTGATGCTCTCAAATTCATTTGCGAGGCTTGCCAAAATGTGGAGCTTTCTGCCGTTCTCAGTACTACGTCGAAATTCCTGAACGCCGTGCCCATGCTTGCTTTATTGCTTTTTGCGTTTAAGCGAACTCGCCATTCTCCCCATCATCAAAGCCCAGATCCTGAGCGCTCTTGTCCTGCGGCTTGGCTACTGGAGCAGCGGGACCGGGCGGGGGCGCGATCCACGAGTTTCGAGACCCAGATCCAGATCCAGATGGCGGAGGCGGTAAAGCAAAAGAGGACAAGCTGGCATTCTCATTGCTCGGCTTCGACTCAGCCTGTGGTCTCTTCCTTCCAAATTTTCCGCCCAAATTCACCGTGATTGTCTGCCCCTCCTTCAAGCTCAGGTCTCGCTTCTCCTCCGCCTCCCTCTTCTTAGCCTGCGCAGCGGCCTCTCGAGCGGCCGCACCCCCATCCAAACCCAAAGCCTTCTGGGCGTCCTGCAGAGCTACGCCAAAATCAAAGGCCTCACTGCGCTCCTCAAAGCCGATCCCCAGAGTCGCCTTGCGACCGGAGGGATCCTGCACACGCAAGGCAAAGAAGCGGCTGCTGTCGAGGCAGGGCTCGACGATGGCGGGCGTGGTGTAGGGAGCAGCAGCAAAGAGCTGCCCGCTCGATCCGTCCTCCAGGACAATGTCGGACTTGACTTTGTCGTCCTGGCCATCAGCCTGTGGGATGGACGTCTCAATGATGCGGACTCTACAGCTTGCGATATGGCGCTTGGGATCCTCGGTCCAGGTTGCGGCCATGTAGCCTTTGGTGGAGGTCATGGGCGGTGGATTATAGACATGGACCGAGGTTGCAATGAAAAGAACGCGCTGGATGGCGTCTGCGGGCAGTTGCTCGCCGGTGGCTGGGTCAAAGGTCTCCATCTTGAAGCTATGATTGGGGACTGGTGCTGGCGTGAGTATTTGTTTGGTTTGGGGGGGGGGATGAGATACTCAATTGGGATTCTATAAAGCAGTTGGTTCAGGAGGGTTGTCTGTCATCGGAGTGAGATGAGCCACCCCTGCCGACCCCCCCCCCAAGCTATGATCCTTGTTCCTTGTATACAGAGAATAACCTCCCCCCCGGGCTAGTTGTATCCCATTTACTGCATATAGATGGCCTTTTCGATCCCTCGAAATGCTTTGTTAACAACGTATTCGAGCGTCGTTCACTTACCAACGGTTCCCGTACATCCATCTCATATCGTGCCTCGATGCCTTTTCTTCTTGGGTGCTAAAGTGTTCCGTTTAGATGCCGCTCTCCTCCGGCCGCCTACTGCCGGGACTGTAATGACATTTGAGTCGCAATTGTATAGAATTTGGATTGAATTGAAAATGGAAAGGTTCAAACATTTCGAAACGCTTGAATACATGAGATCGTCTTCATGTATCAGTCGAGTACCAGTCATTATGTTTGGTACGCACTGGCAAGGCGTATCATTCATTAGAGAAGACCCCAGACTTTGAGGGTCAATATACTTTAGGTACCCCGCCATGACGTTAGTGGGGTGGACAGGGGGGTGAGCCAGAAAGTTAGCATGTGCGAAAGTCCGCAAATAGTAGGCGGTGGGCATCTTTCAGCGTCTTGACTCACAACTCGCCTGGGTTGCTTTCAGAGACGACCATCTCATTTCTCGTGAGCGACTGGACTTGGCGACTACAACGAACCCAGAATACGTCGCAAAAACTTCAAAGCCGGTCTTTTCTTTTCCAGGATGACGACAGATCAATTGGGGCCGGGGGTGTCCTCCAAACTTCCTATCCACGCAAAGCCAGACACCGTCATTAAAACCAAAGATGGCTCCATCTTTGAGTGAGTCTCGCAAAACAGCAAGATGTATGAATTTGTGCTGATGGGTCAATATGAACCAGCCTCGTCGAAACCTACAACCGCCTCCTCTCCGAAGACCAAGAACTCTCCATGCCCGTCGCCGCCATCGAGGCCCTGATCGAGCTACTCAGCCACATGACCACCAGCACAACCATGGAGCTCCTCTCCATCGTCAATGCACAGATCGACCGCCTCAAGTCCTCCGTGCCGAATCCTATCCCTCCCACTGCCGGCGCTGAGCTCTTCCGCCGTACCCTTCTCAAGACCCTTAGGCAGGAAACTGACGACGGCTTCGGCGGCGCCGGCGGCCCCACGCGCCTCGCCTCGTCCACCAAGATGAGCTTCGAAGACATGCGTCAATACCTTGTCCGCAACAGCCGCGGCTTCGCCGTGCAGGCCAAGGCAGCCCGCGCCGCTATCGCCGACGTGGGCGCTCGCTATGTCACGCAGGGAAGCACGGTCTTGACCACGGGCGGAAGCAGGTCTGTCAAGAAGCTGCTGCTGCGCGCTGCGGCGCGGAGGACCAAGCTGCACGGCCACCCCGATTTTCGCGTCATCTACGTTATGGACGGGAGCTACGATAGCGAGCCGGCGGTCACGGCTCTGCGGGAGGCTGGTGTGGCGGTCGCGACAATCGAGTTCGCCGCAATGGCGCACGCGATGAAGCTGGGCCAGGTCGATCGAGTGTTTGTTGGTGCGGAGGCTGTCTGCCAGCGTGGAGGCGTCATGTCGCGCATGGGCACATACCAATTGGCACTACTGGCTAAGCAGCTCAAGAAAGAGTTTTACGTTGTGACAGAGACCCACAAATTTGCGATGGCTTTGCCATTAGATCAAATCGATCTTCCGCGACTGGGGGTCAAGCAGACCATTCTCGACTTCAAGAAGGGCAAGCCTGACGAGGGATCATCATACTTCACGGCGGCTGAAAGTCAATGGCAGGCAGACTACACGCCTCCCGATTTGGTGACAGCATTCATAACAGAACAGGGCACCAAGACGCCTGCCTCAGTCCTCGAATTTCTGCTAACCATTTACGCCTCGTGAAAGTCATGAAAATTTGGGACGTTGGCTGAGGAGGACGATACGAGGCACTTGCTTTTCATCATGGTCTGGTGGGTTCATTCCAGGCATGCCGGCATTATGCTTGAGTACTCTATGTCGAAAGGCGAGCCAGGCAACTATGTCTAGGCTGGATGGAGCAATGAGTTGAGTACAGCGATGGGCAGCTGTTATAGAGGGTGCAATGGCACTTACAATTATTCGGATCCGACTAGGACCATTTGGCGTTCGGGGATTGTAGCAAACGAATGATCACTGGCTGAGCATGAGATACCAGGTTCGAAATACAAAAAGAAAGAAATACATTTCTCATGTGCTGTGCTTGAGTTACCACGTGGTAGAGCTGCTCGTGTACCCGACCACATTTGACAACCTGGCCCTGTACTCTGACCACACATGATCGGGCTACCAAGGTGCCGCTCGTACATCTCGAACCGGACGCCTGAAGTAACGCAACTGCGCACGTATCTTGTAGCCTAACAATTCTATTTCCGAATCGATACTCACTTTTGTAGAGACCGTAACGACAGTGACATGCTGAAACTCAGAAGCAAATGAATGTACGATACAGTCCTTCTAACTAGCCACGCTATGTGTCCGCTGGCAATGCCAGAAGTGAACTTCATTTGCGCTGGTCAAGTTGAGTGACCTCCTTAGATGGTCACGAAGAAGAGATGGCGAAACATCTCGACCATGTTGTGACAGGCTTCTTCTGCAGCGAAGAGTACAAGGGACAAGCTCATTGGACATCCCGGACGAGTCTGGCGCCGTTCCAAGCGTACAGATAATTACGCTGGTACCAATTGACACTGAAATACATGTCAGCCACGGTCAACTACACAGCCTCGCATCGGAGCACTTACAACGACTGACGTCCGGCAATGCGAGGGTGTGTTGCCCAAGAGCCGCCAAGGGTAATGTTGTGCTTCTCGTCAAAGAAGTCGGCTGCGTAACAGTCCAGTTAGTCAAGCTCTTGTCAATCTCTCCGGGGATTGGGCCAAGCTCAAGGGCACATACCTGTGTAAGCAGGATACAGAGCCATAGGCTCAAAACCGTCCCACTTCCGGAGAGGTGAGCTGGTCCATTCCCAAACACCGCCCATACCGCCTTGTCCAGAAAGCTTGTTACCGTGGGCTGTTACGGGAACTGGATGCCAGTGCTGAAAGCCCACGTTAGACCCGTCCAGATCGACAAAGAGCTCACTACGCTCTCCGTCGACGACGTCGTCAGTAGCTCGTGATGGTGGTGTTTCTTGCACTCCATTGTTACTGAGATGACTAGAGAGAAATGTCAGTTTTCCATCACTGAACTCATTCTAAACGCCCTTGGTTTTGGTCTGCCCATCGACAATTTCTGTCAAAAAATGAGAGAAGGGTGCGTACCCGTTGACGGCAGGAACCGTTTTGCCGAGCTTCCTCTCAGCTTCAGCCTTCTTCAAATGAATCACATGCTCATAAACACTGCGTGCTTCCTCATACGTAGGAATTCGGCCACCCATCCAAGAAGCGCAACCTGCAAGCTCATTATATGATGCCCAAATAGGCCAATCCAAGGCTAGTTTCAGAGGCACTAGGCCGTAGACGGTGCGTACAGTCTTGCCGTCGAGAAAAGACGCTGGCAGCGACGTGTTCTCATTCAGATGCCCATTCGTGTGGCCGTGGCCGTTGGTTCCGAGTACGCCACCGTTGCCATGCCCATTAGCTTGGACAGCATTACCATTAAGCACTTGCTGGTCTGCTTTGACAGAATTGACTTGCGCCCAAGATGCAGGGATCTGGGTGGCATTTGTGGCGTGCAGGTATCTCGCGTACTGATCATCCACACCAAGTCAGCTTTGGGCTGCGATTCAGAGTTGCGTGTGTTGATTCGATTAGTTTTACCTCTTCGTTGGTGATTGGTCTTCCTTTAGCTTGAAAGGCGTGGATTTTTGCTTGCCTTCGCGGCTTCTCGTTATCCCTACACCGTTGACGTTAGCGCCAAGACCAGTCTCGGTTGCCATGGGGAGCCCACATACCAGCCAAAATAACGACTGTTGTCAGTCTCATTTTCCGGGTCGTCCATCCCAACGGTGATATTCTGCGCAGGAATATCAAACCACTCGTTGTCGACTCGGGCAGCCTGAGCCTTCTGTGCCATGGCCTCGAAATCTGGGGCCATCGCAATGGGTGGTGGAAGTGTCTTGTCGCTCTGTAGAAGCATATAAAGCAGAGTCTCTAAGTGCATGACCTCGTGCTCGAAGCTGACCCAGATAGCTCTCGCTACATGACGCGGGATGGCATCGCCGCCATTTTTGTATTGCTCCCGCAGACGCCTGCGGACTCGCTCCTGATATTCCAAAATCTCATCGACCGGTGGCCATTCATCTGGAATAAGTGAATGCGAGTGGCAATGCTCCGGGTTGTCGACATCCGGATCAATACCCCTTTCGAATATGGAGACATAGGATTTGGGCTCTGTGGGAGGCTCCTTGGTCGTTTTGTTCAATTGAATATCCAAGAAGGTTGGCGTGTGTCCTAAATAGAAAATGCACGCATTTCGGAGCTTAATTGGTTTGTCCAAAAGCTCCTCTTGCGGAATCATACCTCTCGTTACGGTATCCCAGGACGTCCATAGTCCTTCCCAGTCCTCCAGGGTGGGCAGGGCAGATGAGGCGTAAGCTGCAGGTATAAGACTGAAAGGCATTTTAGGTTTTACCAGCATATGCAGACCTGCAGTTGGAGTCAGTCAAGATAACATCAACCAGGGAAAAAGAAGGTTTTCTGGGACAAAGGAACGATGCGTTGACGTATTGAATAAGGTAAGCCATCTCCAATGTGTTCGGGACATAGCGCCGAGACCCGCACAGCCGGCGGCATCATCAAAGACGCCCTAAACAAGGATGACTGGCGATGGAGCTCTACCTGACGTGGAATGATCACGAGGGGGTTTACAATTTCAGAAGGTGTGGGGTGTCGTAAGATTTTCCAGCACCTGGCTGACCGGAAAAAGTAATGTCTCACTGTGCAACCTGGGGTACGGGAGTACGGCGTTGGTGAAATAAAGAGGAAGGTGTGCACTTACCATATTCCTCGCCTAGCACCCACTGGTCAACCTCCTTCAGATTAGCTGTGTTCCACAGCTTTGTCGCACCAGGTTTCGAGTACTTCAAGCTCTGCTCGACCTGTATACGCTCGTGGGCTTGGACTGTTTCCCCAAACACAACAACGTCTCTGACAGGCGAATAGAAGGCTGGTTTAAACTAGTCAGCGAATGATAGGCTTTGCTTTTTTACCAGCTATTGGCCACAATGTTACCTTGATGTCTCCCTCCCTCCTCGTCGTAGACGTATTCGCCAATCACTTTCCAGTCCTCCAGCTTGAAGACTTCCTCTCCAAGGATTTGATTGGCATTGACTAAGCCGTTGAGAACGAACCTATAGACTGCCTTAGGAAACCTGGCGGAAGAGAGCCTCAATATGCCTGATTTAGTGGGACAATCTTGCTTACTCGTGAGTGATGCCCTCGCGATCTATTCATGTGTGATGATAATCTTAGTGAAATTCCACGATGAATAATGCTGAATTACTGACCATTGTATGCGTGACTGTGATTGGTATTAGCGGTTTTACTCAACGTCCGGAGATGCAACGAGTTTAGCCATACAAAACTTTGACCGGATCGACGCATGAGTCCAACCCAACTAGCATGGCATCTCCGGGTCCCAAGACACTGGCAAATCCTCTCAGAAAGTCCGAGGCTTCATCCCTATGGAAGTTGCCTGCATAAGT
Organism: Gnomoniopsis smithogilvyi; assembly: GCA_027946515.1. Lineage (NCBI taxonomy): Eukaryota > Fungi > Ascomycota > Sordariomycetes > Diaporthales > Gnomoniaceae > Gnomoniopsis > Gnomoniopsis smithogilvyi. Next base: position 4,386,813 of record JAPEVB010000004.1, on the reverse strand, counting down.
GTCAGCAACGGCGAATATGGTTCGTCAGCACCTCCATTACTGCGCTCACCAATACTGGAACCAAGCGAGAGAACGCATTTCTTGCGGCGCAAGTTGGAGGGCTGTTTCAACCACTCCCGGCCATCATCGTAGGTGCCCCACAAACCGTGGCTCGTGACGTATTTGTAGTCAGGGGAGCTGGGCCAGAGTTCTCTCAAGCTCCTTTCGATCCAGATCCAAGGCGTAGTAGTCCACGTCCTTTGGCAGCGTCTTCGAAGGCTCGAAGCAATAAATTCACCTTGCGTAGGTTTCTACGAAGTCAGCGTCAGGGAGTGTGCCAACTATGGCGGCAGGCTGGTCGAGCACCTACCCACTCCCGAGCTCGATGACCATGGCACCTTGGGGAATCCTCTGTGCAATGCTTGACGCTGAGTCCTCCAAGACCTTGATCTCATCATTGGTCAGGTAGTATTCATCCAGGTACGTGATCTGGCAAGTCGTTAGTGACGTGAAAGCTGGACTTGGTGTGTAGTGGGCGGCTGTTACTTTTTCGAAGAGTTGCAGGCCCCGTTCATTATAGAGCAGGAGGGTCGGCATCTTCCTTGGACCATGCTTGGGTTTGAAGTGTGCATAGATGTCCTCCTTGAGGTTGAACTCGACGGCTGCGGATCGGATGTCGATGATGTCCGGATTGGGAACGGGAACGGACATTTTGCGAGGCCCAGGGGTGCCGGATACACCAATTGGCAAAGTAGCAGAGTCTGTTGACACGGCCATGCTGCCCTAAATACAGTACGGTGATACTGATGTGTGGACTGAAATGGGGCGTTTGAAGATTCACAATGATGAAGTACCAACAACGTGGCAAGTGGCGGCAGCGTTATATACCTTGTGCGGGACCTGGGAGTGACACAATGTAGGCCGTGAAGTAATGAGAATTTGAGAGCACGTCAGAGTACCGACTGGGTAAACCGATTTTGGACTTAGAACGAACCAGAGACACCGGAAGAAGGGATACTAAGCTATAGGTAAAGTAGTTCCCGGCGCCATCGTGAGTGCCTTGGCAAGCTTTGCCCTTGTCCGCCAACCTACCCATAGTACCTACGTCCAAGTAACCTAACAAGTCGAAGCGACGGCAATGGCAATGGAAGGTGGTTCCCCTGGTCCCCTGATCCCCTGAGCCCTGCCCGTTGGCTGCCGGTGCTGTGGTGGCACTGCAGGGTTGGATGTTATTCCCAGCTCATCGTGGGCGAAACTAGGTTAGGGAAAGGTACAGTGATGAACAGGCCAGTGTAGTATTATTAACCTGCCTTCGCAAGTACAAGAACATGAACAGTACATGGAGCGATGGGCGGGGGAAGGGAAAGAGGGTCAAGAACCTTGGAAGGGATGATCCATTCTTGTCTGTGTTCCTGCGCTGTGTCCGCTTCAATTGGAGAAAGGCCGTCAGGTGCAAAGGATCGCGAATATTGTTGTGTAATGAGGTGCATCACTCAATGTTAAGCTTGAGCACCAGGTGGGATTGAAGACTCAAAGAGCCACTCACAGGCCCCCTCCCCACGCCCTTCCCTGGGTCTTCCCTAGCCTAGCGCGGGCCATCCCTGCTCTAACCATAGCAGCTCAGGTATCAGGGTACATACCTCTTCAGTTGATCCTCCATCGTCTACAAGTACCAGATATACAACTCGTGCTATGTGCGGTAACAACTCCATCATCAGTTCATCCTCGTCATCGTGCATTTTCCATTTCCACTTTTCCAGGGGCACGTACCGTTTTATCCTGCATTCCTCTCCCACAGTACATCCGAAGAGCCGAGTCCGATTCAGCTTCTCTTGTACATGCAAAAGGCATCTCCTACACCGTCCACATCCCGGCTTTCGGAGGACTACTTGCACCAACAAACATTCTCAGTCCCACGACTTCAAGAGGGGCTCCAGCTGTGACTGGACAGGCTTTGTACAACAGGGTCAGACTGCCTGAGCAATATATGCTACTGCATGGAACAGTAGCTGGCTATCCAGCCTGCCGCGCCAGCTGCCGATTTAGGTAACACCTCCTCTGACGATGCAGTCTGTGAAACGGGGCCCTTTCTATCAGCCCCGAAACTGTGCCAATGTGTGTCCACAACTACCTAGACACAACTGCTTGGAAATAACACCTTCTCGCCGATTCTTACCAATGTCTCATGTTTCCTGCTCGTCTCCCGCTACCGACCTACACTGTCAGGAGACTGTTTTACGAAGAAGTCGGGAAACGAGCCGTGGAAATGTTCCCCATGTGTCTGGTCGATGACACCTGAGTGGACTGCAGGCTCCCATCCGACCCCTCTTTCTGCTAGATGCGGCAGTTTTCTGGAACCAAACTTGCTGGAGAGGTTCCGAGTTTGTGGGACCCGGCCCGAGACGGGCGATCGAGCTGTGAGGCGGATGTCACCGAGCGATTGACTTTTCCATCATCCACACATGCTCCAAGCCACAAGGCTATTGACGGCAGTATTGCCTCTGCGAGAACAAGTGGTGCAAACCTCGCCATCCATTTTTGGGGCCCCTCACATGCGATGCTACACAGCCATACACGCCTGGATGAGAGCTGTACTTGTCCCTGCGCCGTGACTCTCGGGGCGAAAAAAGATCCTCATGCACATCATTGCGGGGACTTGACGCACAGGGTGCCCATTCTGGCCTCCTTCCTGACCTGAACACTCAGCCGGCGCATGAGGTAGGTCAGCTGGTCAGCTGTTGTGTAAACGGTCAGGTCCCGTTCTCGGTGCCATCCCTAGGCTTATTGCAATCTTGGCGTGGTTCGTCGGTAAATCGGCCAACCGGCCACAGTCTCGGCTATCGCGACGGCTTTTCAGGTTCTAGGACACATGTGTTCATTTTTTTTATTTTTTTGGGGGGGGGGGCCAACCACAAAATCACCATGGTCGCCGGAGATTTATTCACAGCCGTTGCCGCACAATCTTTCCCGGTGACCCACAGACTCGGGTCCGGGCGGGCACATACCGGGGCTTCCGCACTCATGCCGAGCCCCACAACGGCAGGTCGCGAACACGATAGGCGCCCGCGAGACTGCGGACAACGGCTTGTGGAATCAATACAATACTCACATGTTGTAACGAAGAGAAATAGCACGTCTGGAGGCCGGCCCTAGACTGATTGGCATTTTCGTTTTCACTCGTGAAGTGAGTTTTCCATCAAAGCTTTGGGTTCCCTAGCAATATCAGAGGCTCTGCTCATTAGGTGGCAAACGAGCAATTTGCACAACACAACCCCTCACGCGCCAAAGATTCCTAGCGAGACCATGTCACGCACAACAAAGCATAACAACAGCACTGTCGCTCTGCTGCAGAGGACACTTTAGGTGTCCGAGAGTCCGTTAGACAACCTTCCCGTCTTATTGTAGAGCTGTCCCTGAAGTCTTGGAGCTCTCCTCTTCTTGTGTCGTTATCATATGCGAACTCCACGATACAATGTACACTTGCCTGGTGGACGCATCAAATGTCTGTGTCCTCATGCAGCACTGCTCACCCAATGAGGAAATATGGACGCACCGGGATGTCATGCTTAATCACCTGATAGGGCGTCATAAGGCGTCTTTGTCTCACTAAAAAATGCGACGGTGTGCATTTGCCTTGCGATGTTCAACGCGGTCTGCACGTCAGCTAACTGCTATCCGCTATACACCCCGCACATGCTGATAAAGTTCGTTCGTACTCGCACAACCAGGGGTTTTCCAAGGGTGTCTATTGAACAACGCCCTTCGGAGGACATGTCTCATCAAGGAGCATAGCGGTCGGCTAAATTCTCAGAGTTGTCAGTCATCTTTCTCTTTTGACATATTTTCCCTTTTTTTTCTTTTTCCCCTCGCAATCAGTTCAAGCATTTCGCCTGTCCGATTGCTCTGCGTCCTTCATACCCCGGGTCCCAGAGACTGACGGGACTGCAAGAATGGCAGAGGGAGACTTGAAGACGTATCGTGGCAATTGTCACTGCGGTAAATTCATTTACGGTAGGTTCATCCTGAAAGTCATTCATATGAGCACCAGCTGATGGGGACGTTGGGGGCAGAAATCAAAGTGCCTGAAATCAAAGAGTACAATGAGTGCAATTGCAGTATCTGTCGGAGGAAAGGCTACGCTTTTGTGATACCAGGCGAAGGCAATTTCCAGTTCGTCAAAGGTTCTATGGATGAACTGAAAACCTACTCTTTTGGCAACCAATACTTCACTCATTGCGTAAGTAGATCCTCTTTGATGTTGAGAACTAAGGTGCTTGACTCTGCTGCAGCAGCAGCAGCTGGAGTACAACTGAATTCATTAACGTTTTGGGCTACTTTCCAGTTTTGTCCAGATTGTGGAACAGCTATCTTGGGTGACTGCCCGCAAGTGACTCCGTCTATATTCATTAATGTAAGGCCTTCGTTTCCATGGGGGGGGGGGTGGAATTTTCTTAATGACATGTCCGAAAGGCCCGCGCTATCCAAGGTTTGGACATCTGGTCACTGAAATCCAAGACGTAAGTGGAATACGATCTCTCCACTTACTCATTCACATGAAGCACTGCTTGAACCCCTTGATACTGAGACGCATCACCATGAAGTTTCGACGGCAATGCGCTTGCACCGCCATACAAGCCGCCAGTCTACGATGGACCGGAGCCTAGCATGGAGGTTGAGAACGGGAAGGTCTGTAAGTACATAATCATAAACTGAATGGCTTTGCACAAGCTAAATAACATTATCCAAGACTACGGCAGCTGCCATTGCGGGGCAGTGAGGCTCGCCCTCAAGGTGAAGCCGTTCGAGACCTGGGACACACTGTCTGACGAAGAAAGTGTCGTTGAATGCAACTGCAGCAGTTGCGTTCGAGTAAGTGTGCTCCCTCTTTGTAGTGATTCACCTAGTGATATTGTGCGGGCCTTGAACTGACACCGATAACAGGGCGCTCAAGTGTGGTGCTACCCACACAAAGACCAAAGTGTGATCCTCGGTCGCGAGAATATTTCGTATCACATCTTCAATACCAAGACAGGGCGCAAGGGGTTTTGCAAGCACTGCGGCGTGCCATTGTTCAATGAGGAAAACCCACCAAAGGTAAGCCAGGGGTCGTCGTGACAACCGCTTTCCCCCAGCCAAGAATGGTGCCGATGTTTTTCGTTCCTAACCTACCTAACACCCCATTTCATAGATGAGGAGTTCGCAGCCCTGAGCGATGACGCGAAGAAATCGCGCGAGAGCGTGGGAAACCAATGTAACATCAACCTAAGGATCTTGCAAGACTTTGACTATAAGACTTTGAAGACCTTGCGTCTCGATGGAGCCGGCGATATCCCGGGTGGTTATGTCGACCCGTAGCCAGTCGGTCAATCATCTATCGGGCCCTTGGGATATGTCAAGGAAGGAGAATTCCAAGTGTGAGACAAGAAAATTCAAAAGGGCAACTGGCAGAGAGAAATGGGGCCGTTCACGCTGGAGAGGAGCTGTGTGACTTGAGCCGATGATTTGGCGTGGTATCTGTGACGATGTGATTCACGAAATGGTGGGGTTTTGTCATTATCTATCTATTTTCTAGCTCGACACCATCGTCCTCCACCAGCTCAGTACCATCAAGTATCTGGGCACTGGTCAGGGGGTTATACGAAGCACCACTAAGACGTATTCTCCCTCCAGATGCGCTTGAAACCTTGTGCGACACCCACCCTGCAATCTGCTGAAAAATACCCCAGAGTTGCTCCTGTACTCGGACGACATTCTGGTCGTCTCGAGGATTCTCTGCAGCTTCCTCCTTGATCTGATACTTCAGACAGTCCTTTACCGTGACAAGGCCTTGGAGCTTCCCGTGGTATTCGATCAACACAACGCGCGGTCCGATCTTCCGGAAAAGCTCCATGACAGTATCAAGGGGTAGACGAGGGTGGACGGTGACTGGGGTGGTATCAACAAGTCGGCTGAAATCTATCGAGGACGACATGGGATTCGAGTGAATGGTGACAGAGGGTGTCGTGGGTGCTGACATGCTGTTATTTCGTCGAGCATTCGAAAAGTTGCACCTTGCCTCACTTGGTAGTGAAGATCGGTCCTTCTTCAGCCGATTGATCATGTAACGCAATTCAGTGCGACCGATATAACCCAACAGCGTCTTGTCCGTCTCAATGATGGGGAAACCCTGATACCTGTCATCTGCCAAAAGGCCTTCTAACTCGCTTAGCGTTAGACCGCTGGCTGGGATGGAAACCACGCTCGAGATCATGGCCTGCGACACTGGCACGCCCAAATTGGACTCCTCTTTGTTGTCGAGGAAGGGAAAGCCGCTGAACCAGATCATACGGTCTGCAATCCCTCCACGTCCGAAAAGGTCGCTGACCCACTTAGTGATACCCACCACGAGCATCGTTGGTAAGATGTAGATCAGCGCTCCTGTGAGCTCGAACATGATGACCACCACAGAAATGGTAATATGCATGATACCGCTTAGCGCCGCGGCCGCGCCCAAAAAAGCATAGGTGCCAGGTGTGATACATGGCACATCAGGCTGACAGGTTGAAAAGTACCCACTGTTGGGAAAGGTATCGTGCAGAGCCTGCACGACGATGCCGACTGCACGACCAAACGATGCGCCGATAGCCATGGATGGGACAAAGATGCCAGCAGGCACCTTGCATCCGTATGAAATGATGACGAAGAAAACGCGAATGAGCGTAGCCAATATCAGGGACACGATATTGTGGAGGCGGTTTGGAGCGTCGCAAAGTCCGTGGTAGTCCTCAGTGCCTTCGCATTCGAGGAACAGGATCTCCATACTCTCTGTCATATCGATGCTGAGGAAAGCATTCCAGTAGCAGACCATGGCCGTCGCCGTGGCCAGGAGGGTGGCTTCGAGAACCGGAAATTGAGCCAAGTATTTCTTTCGGAAGGCTTGATAGCGCAGATTCCACTTAATAACCAAGGCGCCATAAAGACCACCAAAGGCGCCGATTAGCATGTAGAAGGGCACTTCAAAAAAGTGCCATGATCGGTCATACTTGACTTGAAACATGACGAGTTGTCCAGTCCTGAAAGGGTTCATAGCAGCCAAGACTACCGTCGCAACAAGAGCGCAGAAATAGCTTCGCCACATCGTCTTCAGGGGGAAGTAGCTGCTCATCTCCTCCAGGGAGAAGAGCACACCTCCGATCGGACTTCCGAAAGCAACAGCGACGCCTGCAGCAGCGCATGCGCTCAGTATCTCACGCGTCTTGGATGCGCTTCGCTTGTATTTTGCGAAAAGCTTCGAGATGACGTTTCCAGTACAGACGGCGTAGTGTACACTGGGTCCTTCTTTTCCAACCGAGAGACCAGAGGCGATGGCCAAGGGCAGGCAGACGGATTTGATGACGAGGGTCCAGAAGCCCAAGAAGCCTTTCATCTTGAATCCGGCAATAATGCATTTGATTTCAGATATGCCAGATCCGGCTGCGTAGGGAGCATAGCACTTGACTAAGGTGGCCGAGACAAGGGCAAAGAAGGTTGCAAAGATGATATAAATCACGTAGTTTGCTGGATCAAAGCCAGTCCAGTGGTGCCAATTAGGACAGCCTGCCAGACGTAGTCAGCAAAGTGATCCCTTATTAGCTGTGAAAGAGCCTGACCATTGTCTTCGCCCCAGCAGCAAAACTTCTCGTTGAGGTAGAAGGCAGTCGTGCAATACCCCATCTTGATGTCGGACAGCCACTCGGTAATGATGTTCAGAAAGGCGGCGTTGAGACCGATCGCAACACCGATAATGGTGACCACGATCCATCCCTGGGCATCTTCGTAGGCAGTCTTGACTTTGTATCTCCAATCAACCTGACCGGTATCGTAAAGGCCAGCGGTTTGTCTCCTGCGGGCCTTGCGCCGTAAGCGCTCGCGGGCGGCATCTTGCACCCAATCTGTGATCGAATGTGAGTCTTTCTGCGAGGAAATACAGGGAGGATCGGGTAGGACGTCGTACCTATAGTCGTAAAATCCTGCTCGCATTGTCAGTAGGAGAGTCTGAGAAGACGGAAGGTCATTGGCGCATACCTCATAGCGCTTGATCTCAGCGATCTCCTCCTCGATCTGCTGGTCTGCGGCGACGCCTGGTTCGTCTATTGGCTCGCCGCGTTCGGCATTGCTGGCAGTACTGAGGGCGAAGGAGAGGCGAGAGGTCACAGAAGGCCTTGAAGACATGGGGTCGGTGCTAAGACATATGGTCGACGCCTGTTGTCGACTATGAACAGGGTAGGGTGGTGGTGTAAAGAGAAGGCGAGAAAAGAGACGGTCGTTGATGCGACTGCAGCTACTAGGATGGCAAGGGGTTGTTGGAAGGTTCCCCTAAGACGGAATGCGTACAGCGGGACGGGCCTTCGCTCCTGCGTGGTAGCATACGCTTTCAATCGACCACGCCTACTTCTAGTCCTCAAGTGCGCTCCAAAGAGGAGAATATACTATATATCAAAAAGTAAAGATAAAACCATTATCACCCATTCTCACTGTGCATTAATTTTCAATTCACAAGAAAGTGTCGAAAATGCCAGGGTTTTTTTTTAATAGAAAAAAGTAGAAAAAAAAATACATCGCGTTCAGGTAGCTAAATATTCAGATGTCACTGTACAGAGCTAGACCCTGGCTCTGCCTTAACTACGGGGGCTCCCCTGGCGGCTCTGTCGCGTTGTCGTCGACTTGACCGCGTCTCAATTAAGGACCGGACTTCTCATTCTCCTCCTACTTGTCCACATTAATTCTCTCTATCTCGGGAGGATTGAGCCAAAACACCAAGATGCCATACAACACAACACCAATACGGCCTCGGAAGGAGGTTACAGGCACGGTTCAATTGCCATGTAAGTATAATATAAACAACTACAGGTCCCCCCTTCAAGCCCATTCCCAAATGCACGTAGACTGATCAGATCGTATAGTGTCGAGAGTCAAGAAAATTATTGCCGTTGATCCTGACATCAACATATGCTCAAACAATGCCGCTTTTGCGATAACCTTGGCTACAGTGAGTTGTGCACTCAAAATCTACTTGGTTTTACTTTCACACTCGCAGACGCTAATACATTTCACGCAGGAGATGTTCATTCAGTATCTGGCAGAACAAGGCCATACTTTTGCCAAATTGGACAAGAAGCCTCGGAGAAATGTGCAATACAAGGACCTCTGTAAGACGCCTTTCTGTTTTTAGCAACATCAAACACCCTGCACTCTAGCTAACGACTCTTAACAGCCTCAGCTGTCACCCACAAGGAAAACCTCGAGTTCCTAGATGACACTATCCCGAAGACCATCCCATACAAGGAGGTCAAACAGAAGGCCGCTGAGACCCGCGCTAAGCTGACCGGGGCAAAAACCACCACCACGACCACCAGTGACCAGCCGGATGAGCCCGCTCAGACCAACGGCAAGAAGCAAAAGACGCTATCCAACGGATTCGGGGTGAGCAGCGTTGTGAAGAAGCCAGAATCCGAGGGCACCGCGGCAGGACATGATGGCGATGTGCCGATGACGGGCTAAAGAGCTCCTGGACCTCAACGATGTGTATTACCCAAATTGGACTGAGCCTGTAACCTGAGACTGGGAAGAATTGCGTTTGGTATTGGATGGGACTAGACACGTCTCTTTGCACATCATTGGACTCTCCCAACTTGAACACCGGATTTTTAGCGCTCCATGAAAGCGCCTCCTTCTTCACAGCACCCCCTTACTCCTCCATTTCATCATCTCCCAAGATACCAGGAGGCAAACGTCCCTCTTCAAGGGCCTTCTCTAGCTCTATGATCTCCTGCAGGCTTGTCGCCTTCTTGATCCTCTCTTGCAACCTCGACTTCTCCTTGTCTGTCAGCTTCAGACGCTTCATCCTCGAGCCGGATGTCGTCGTGCCATTAGAGGTGGCGACGTTGAATGTTGAGGACTTGATGCCCATGATCTATGTCGCCATCGTCAGTCAGTGAGTCAATGCATGCCTAGAGGGCAATGAGGAAGATGTATTGCGGACCTTTGTAGCCAGCTCCGTGGGTTCCTCAGCCGAGCCGAACAACGTCTTTGCCTTCTCGCGCTCTGCCTGCCTGACCTTTTGGTAGTCCAAAAATCGCACTGTCGGGCATCGCCATATCACCCAGTACCGGTAATGCTGCAGCCCTATGTCAGCTTTCGCTCTTGACTCTCAATGCTCTCTGCAATGCGCCCCCTTCCCCCCAACTCCTTCTTCTTCCCAGATCCAAGAATCCCGACATCGAAAGAATGGGAAACGTACCTCTTTCTTAGTGACAGGGTTGTCCATGAGCACCAGCTGCGTCAGGCGCGGGAATTTACCCAGCACATCCAGATCCGACAGCTCTGTCAAGTTGTTGGACGCGAGCACCAGGTTTGTCAGGCTGGGGATCGAGTTCGGTAGGGTGGGCTGGATGGAGGCAATCCGGTTGCGCGCGAGCAGGAGGGTGCGTATCCGCGGCGAGAGCGGAAAGTTCCCGAGGATCTGGATATCATTGTCGGTGAAGTCTATCGAGTCTTGGGGCTGTGGGCGGCCTTTGTCAGTCACAGGCGCGGAAGAAAAAAAAGCTAGTCTGTGTTTGTCACGGCGGCGGTGGGGAGTTGGGGAGGAGGGAGAGGAGAAGGGTTGTACGTACGCCCGCGACACCAAGGTTCTCAATGGTTGGTATTCTGTGTCCTATTTGCCGGAAAACGACAGTCTCGATATCAACTCTGGCTCTTTCTCACGATCAAAAGTGTAGTATCTGTTCTTTCCAAACGCACCTCGAAGGTCAAGCTCTCTCTCCTTGAGCGGGTTGAGGTACGAGAGGGAGTTCTGAATGAGATCCGCCGTTAGGCGCACCATCTTGGCGGCGCGTTTTTTGTTACCTCTTTCTAATTATGCTTCAAGTTGCTAGTGAAGAATGCGAAGGCAGTTTCGGATACCAAAGGGGTGTCATAAAAGAAAAATGAAAATGCAAAGATTGGCTGAAGTGGTTGTCTCCAAAGCTGGCGCTCTGCTTGACGTCGCGGTCGCGTGCAGCTTAGGACCCAACTTTTTCTACAAACGCTCTCAGGGTTAGGGTACTCTGATCCAATGGATATCTCAGTGAGAGGAGCTCGACTCCCTGGCGTATAGTGAGTATGCCATCTTCTGCGGTCGCCCGCTTGACCCTTTTCCTTTCTGCTTTTTAATGGAGCCCTACAAGACAGTCACACAGCTTCTACTGACAAGATCATCAGCTCTTGAGCTTTGATGTCACGATCCAAATTATGCCTAGGCTTGGAACCCTCGGAGGTGCACGCAGTATTCAAGTCACTGCGTAGGACAGATGCATGCATTATGCCCAATAACAAGCAGTGGTATCTATCGACTAACATGACGCCCCAGAAATCTGTTCCATTCCGTACGCCATGCTCTCTACTGAAACACAAAAACAACCCCCGATCGATCCACGGACACCGTCATCGTGTACGGGCTTTCCAACAATGCAACGTCCAGGATCGAATCCAGATGTGACTTCAGCAATTGTTGTTGCTGCGTTGAAATCACCGTCGACCGCGCAGGCTTGTTGGAACCATTTGCGCGGCGGTGGCCCTGTCGGCCGCCCTCCGTGCCTCTACTGGGAGAGCTGCTCGATGCCTGGCTCCGCGGGCGCCTCTCCGTGTTAAGCGTCATCGCCGTGGTGGGATGGCTGGCCGAGTATGTCGGATTGTCCTCGTCCGGCATAAGGCCGCTGAAAATCGTGGAGTTCTCGACCCTGGTAAGATCCCAGAAGCGCAATTTCTTATCTGCGCCTCCCGTAAGGATGAAAGCATGCCTGACATCACGCTGCTCGCCCCCTTCGAGAGAGCCGTTCCCTACGACCATGGCCCTCACCCCCCGGTCGGCATTGCTGGTGGAGCTTGGCTCGATGTTCGTGGCAAAGCGGCCCAGCATTCCCTCAGGTCTGTCCTCATCTACCTCCCACGGATCGTAGCCCTTGAGACCATCCTTATTGCCACCAACGCGGTAAATTTCCCGGCAAAGTGTCTTCTCGAGGTCCCAAACAGTAACTTCTCCTTGACCAGTACCGCCAGAGACACATATCCACTTCCCACGACCCTTGATTGGGTGTATACAGAGTCTGTAAATAGATGACTTGCCGGGTACGCCCCAGCCCTTGAGGCGCATTTTGAAGCGGAGGTCCCAGAGATCAAGCACACCATGCGAAGTTCCGAGACATAACCAGTTCCTCTTCCTGTCGATGCAGAAACAAGTCGGTGTGCCATGATGGACGGGATTCTCAAGGACATACATCAGGGTCATAGTCCTGAGGTCAATTCCCATGATTCGTGACCGATTCGTTGCGATAATCATCATGGAGTTCGTCTCTTGCTTGAAGTGCTCGCACCAGGTACCAAACTCTCCATCCTCATCCGGTAATTGATACTCTCGGAGCAGCCTCAGCTTCCCGTACCGCGCGACGCCACTGGTAATCGTAGTCTCGACTTTGACGACGTGAACGCTTCCATCACTTGCACAGCTGATGAAGCAGTGTGTGTTCTCTATGAAACACAAAGCCGTGACTTTCGCTCCTGGCCCGTGCTTATGGGTCTGTCGCGACCTGTGTGCAATGTTGCGCTCCAACCTCGCGGTGTCCCAGACCTTCACCGCCCCGTCGTCTCCGCCTGTGACAAAGAAGACATGGTCAGGAGACACCGCAATACGATTAACGGCGCCAGTATGCTCTGCAAAGGTCGCTACCAGTTTGCCCGTCGGTTTCCAGCCCTCGACCGCTTGGCCATTGGGGGTTTTACCAACTTTGCGGCGTGTGATTGGTGAAACCAGAGGCCCAAACTCAGCAACATCGTGTGGGTAGTTATCCGCGAACATCGAGTCCAGCATTTTCAGAATGTGGGGGTCATTGCCTGGATAATTGTGGTTGAACTCTAGGTGACTCAGGGAATGTGTTCTGCTGTCCGCATCTGCCGACAGTTTGGATGGGGTCGTTGGCGAAAATAGGCCTTCCAGGCGACCAGTAGCATTTGCGTCAGTAGTTCCAATTTCAGCTAAAGCTTTGTTTCCGTTGCTTTCCTTCCGGTTCAGCAGATTGATTGCGCTTGACGCACGGCGCAGTTCCTTCTTCGCGGGTCCTATGCCTTCGGAGGTAGCAGTGCCGGTCAGGTTCATCAAGTTGCCATCTCGCGGCGGACTGCTGTGTGGCGATGATTGTCCCCCAAGAGGTTGGCGTTCATCAGCAGCTGGTGAGTTGTGTATTTCCCTGCTAAGCCGGCTCCTGTGGCTGTTGATGGCGGCTCGTTTCCGCTTACCTACAGGGTCATCGATGCTCATGGACGCATCCATCAAAGCGTCGGTTATGGTTCGAGGCGTGTTTGAGTCGACATCAATTGCCCCGGCTGATTTCTTCGGCGTCTCCTCGTCAAATAGTACCGTCTGTACCGTAGCACCGAGGGTTCGAAGATTGATGATTTGATTCAGCTCCACATGAGTACTGTCTGTACTCGAATCCCGCGCTTTGATTTGGCTAAGCCGCCATATGAACTCGCGCAGCACCAAAAGTTTAAATTCATCGTTTGGAGAGAGGCCGAGAGTCCGGAGTCTCCCCAACCACTGCTCGTCCTCTTCATTCTTGGAAATTTTGCTAAGGCTTTGGTTTTTCAACTCCTTCGCAGCCCTGTTAGACGCCGCAGCCGCCGAGCTGCCAAAAGACAGTCTGCGGATATTGCGCATGGACTTCCAAAACAGCCCTTTGTCAGACTGTACCGCCCATACCAGCGCCTGGTCAAACACTGACCGTGACAATGGTTTCTTGAGGGTGTCAAGCAGGGCTAGTTCTGTGAAATTTGTAGGCATAATGATTGTTTTTAAGAAGGGAGATATCATAGGCAGCAGAATACATTTGACGTCCGCCGCGGAGAGGTATTTGGCCACGGCCGTCAGAAAATGGGCAGCGGACTCACGGACCCAGATATTCGGGTGCATAGTAAACCTTGCCACCACGTCCACAAGTTCCCACAGTCGGGATTTCGATAGTAGGCCAAGCATGGCCAATTGAGCCAGTGAATGTAGGGCCCCTTGGACGACATGCTCCTCTGTGTCCGTGAGTGCCTGAATCATCAGAGGTAAGATGAACTCTTCAAGGCTGACGCTGCCCATGAAGGCTGCTATGCCGACAATGGTTTCAAAAAACGCACACTTCAGCATCCAGTCCCTGTCGTTGAGGTAGGTGTTGAGGTGTGTAAGGATGATGTCGTTCGATTCAGCTGTCCCAAAGAACATACATAGTTCTGGCACAGAGCTGAGAAAAGCTCGACGGACATATGGGTCAGCGTCTTCGATTAGACTCTTTGTGTGATTTTCAAACATGAAAACGAGCTCCTGCTGTGCTTCGTCAAACATCCCATCAAACGTGGCATCTGGTTGGCTGCCTGATTCAACGTCAGGGTCTGCGGCTGCGATGGTCCCGGCGGCTTTGAGAGTGGTCGACATTTGTAGGAATTTCTTCGCAGTTGTTGCCAGACTCCCGATGCAGGATGCGTAGGTAGCTCTCACTAATGGATTGGGCTGGTTGGTATTACCAATGAGGGCCACCGCCATTCTTGGGAGGATATATTCCAGGAAAACGTGCGCATTGACGGGGTTGACAGCTTCGACCAATGCTAGTAGTTGAGTGATTGTCCTGATCGCGGTGATGACAACGATGTCCGCTTTATCATTAAGTAGCGTCATCAGATACGGCAATATCCGATCCAACTTCGCCTCATCCGTCAAACGCTCTGCAAATGCTAGGAGCACATCACAAGCTCGGACTCTAGACGATGCTCGTGCTGTATTCCGCAGTGATGAGACCACCAAGGTCAAGAATATCAAAGTCCCATCGTCAGCCGCTGGCTCGGCGTCATGTGATACGGCATGCTCATTGTTCGGGATGCTCAAGCGGACAGGAAAATGACCTAGGCCGAGTCTGGGCGAAAGCTGCTTTGTGTCGGCGCCCTGGGAGTTATGTTGATATCCGAGAAAGTATGAGATCTTGTCAAAATCGTAGAAGACACGATCAATGCGGTCGTCTGCCTCGCCTGGATTCTTCGTTGCGCCCAGACTAGGGTACTGGCCAGAGAAAGGATCCGTAATCACTTCCATATACTGATGAAGGAAAGTGTAAAAGTAGTCTGGGAAGGCCTTCCCTCTCCAGAACTCTAAATACTGTTCAGCCGAGTATCTCTTTTGCGGGTCCAGTTGAATCATGGACGCAACAAGCTCTCGGATGTCTTTGTCGGGGATGCGGCTCAGATGTGAAATGTTAGGGTCGTATTCTCCCTTTCGATATTTGTACAGTTGGCTGAGACTGAAGATAGGAGTCTCGAGGAAGAGCTCCGCAATCACACAGCCAGCACTGAAGACGTCCATGGCCCAAGTAAGCTTAGCATCCGTACTCCGCTCGCCTGGCGCAAGAAACCTCTCGGGGGCGATATAGCACGTTCTCCGACTAGAAGTGTCAAAAAAATAGGAAAAATCGGCCGGATTATTGTCCGGCAAGGTGACCGGCTTGAAGGATGACGAGAAGTCGGATAGATAGAGCCAGTTCCAAGATGTCACGAGGGTATTCTCCGCCTTGATGTCACCATGGTAAATGTCCTTCGCGTGACAGTCGCGCAGGGCGCAGAGGAGTTGGAACGAGATCCATTTTCTTTCTATGTCCTCGAGGAAGGGTCGCGTGCTCAAGCGATCATAGAGTGAGTTGTAGAGGTACTGTCGGACAAGGTAACCGTTCGTCTCGGTCTCAACAACTCGCTGATACCCAAGGGCGTTGGGGATATCGGCGAGAGCCTTTCTCTCACCTATGAATGAAACCATTATTTCAGCGGAGTATCTTGGAGGGAGGCAACATCCTGATGAAGACTTACGTATTATTTGCTGCTTGCGTTCGTCAAGCGACAAGGTTGGATCTGACTTCACAAAGACCTTGACCAGGACTATGCCATCGTGGTGTCGGGCGCGAATCGTCTTCATGAAACGTGCAGACCCTAGAGCCCTTTCGTAGACTAGATCCGACAGCTCAGGAACATCGATGCCCGCCGCACCGGCGGAGGGTGCCGTGACAGAGACGCTGTTACCCATCGTCGGTGAGGCATGGAATAGGATCTGGATGTTCTCTTTAAAGGAGCTACTGCGCAGCGAGACTGGGTGCCGTCGAAGTATCTGTCATGTTGGTTCCTTCAAATCCAGCAGTTGGAATGTGTCAAATAAGTCAATCAAGAGGAATCAAGAGGAGTTCGCGTGAAGATCCAAGCTGGAGCGCAGAACAGAGATATCGGGGAACTGCGTTGTTCACATGCGCGTTGAAGGTGCGTCACTAATCGGGTAATCACCTTCAGGCTTGATGCCTGCCGCCGGACTGCAAGGCACGACCTGCAAAGTGACATCCTAATGTACCCCGATGTCTTGCAAGTTCCACCATTCTTATTGGGAACCATTTGCAGTAGGTTGGAGGTGTCAAACATTTATAAAACGGCAGCCAGAGAGCAATCCTCTTTCAAATCTCAGTGGATGAGCCACATAACCGGGCTGGACGAATTCAGCATCAAAATATAGTCAAGAAACGAACCGCGGCGCAACGTAGTTGAAAATGCATAGAAGAGAGCACAAAGTTTTGGACAATCAACTAGAATTGGTCAGGGCAAATCTTCCGATTTGAAAGACACCTCAATAGTCTATCAAGCGTAATGCCATGTATGGCATGATGAAGAATATTCATGCTCCAGCATCTTCTTCCCGTTCTCTTGAGGACAACGCAAAGCCATCTACACGCCAAACTCGACGCCTTCCCCCTCCACCGCAGCGAAACCAATTTAAAAATTATTCGCAGCTGGCAATTTTGTGTGACCCTCGTCACCCCAAACCAGCCTTTGCGAACCTGGGTATATTGAGCGTAGAAAATAAAACATGAAACCGTGGGGAACGGCGGAGGCATCCCGATCCCAAAGATGGTCCCTTCCCACCTTGGTCGCTGGTATCTTTCATCGACCATTATGTGGACAGTGATGATGACAACATGAACTCCTGTTTGGAAGGGTAGTTTTCATCCGTTGACAGTTCGGACTATTAATGTTTATCGGCTTGAAGGATAAAGAGAAACAACGCCTCTCTGGTGGAAGCAGCCTGAACTCCGAATGCATCACCGAACGTGAAAAATATGTACAAGTCCATACAGAGCTCGGCGACGTCGTATATTGGGGTATTCGTAAAAGACACAGTCAGCTGTATCCTGGAACGGAACTGCCCAACGCCTGAAATGCGTGAAGTGACTTTGTCGAAAGTAATGAAAATTGTCGTAGGTCGTACGAGGCTTGAGAGCCCCTGACAGCTAATGGTGCTGGGCGGCACCTGATGCCGAATCCGTTGATCCGTCACCCTCGATTGTCTTCTTCCAATGTTGTGGAAGACAGACGCACACTAGTGGAAAGGCCTTGATCTCGCCGCTGACAGGCGGTGACTGTTCGCGAGCACGACCAGAGCCATTCGAGACACCGCTGTCTCGCTGTTGCTGGTGCCTAGCCTCCCACTCATCGGCACGCTCGTCAACTAGCACACCGGTTGCCCAACCATCGTCCCAGATGCCAACCACCTTCAACATATCACCCCTTTCGAGGCCAAACTCATCGGCAGCGCGGGGTTGGTATGCCCAAAGTGTCGCCACACGGTCGCCAGGATGTATTTCGTCCCGAGAATAGTAGTCCTTGAAGAAGGGTAGTTGCTCGGACTGAGAGCTACCCATTCCCTGTGGTGACGACATTCCATTACTACCAGAATCGTCGCCAAGGAGGACTGAGCCGCTGGATAATGAGGCGGTCCTCCTCATTGTTGGCGGTGGTCGCAGAACTCCAGCCCGTGGCTCGGATTCAGGGCTGTCTCCAAACTCGTCGGACGAGGAGTGATTATCCCCGCGTCTGCTTCTGCCAGAACCGACGGCAGCGACACCGGCGTGACGAGAGGGTGCGTCTCCTGAATGGCCTTCCAAAGCCGACATTCTGGCTATTCTGCCACCGGGTAAGACCTCATACCCCTGTGGGGTCTGTTGGTGGGTGTTGTAACTTGACCCATTCTGAGCCATCAATGGTCCTCTTCGGGCGGGCTGCGGCTGGTTGAAGATGCTGCCTTGTTGACTGCCCCTCTTGCGCCGCCTGATGCAGAGACAGCATACGACTATAAGGCCTATTATCAGAGCAGCTCCAGCAATAGATCCTATCACAATCCCTGCGATAGCGCCCCCCGAGAGTCCACTTCCCGAACCAGAGCTGGAGCCGGAGCTGGAGGATGGACTGCTTGTTGCGGTGGATGTCGAGGTCGGGAGTGTGATCGTCGACGTTATGGAGGGTAGTACGACACCAGCACATCGTGAGTCTGCGTCCGAATTGTAACAACATGTGTCGGTCGAGTTAATCCCGCCAGCTGAACAGTAGTAGCAGAGACCGATTGTGCTGTTGCCGAAGCCACAGTTGTCTGGTTCGTTCTCGATAGCATCGATACATTGTGTCGGTGAAAGCGCCCCAGCGGGCAAGGCACAGTCTGTGAAGTCAGCTCTAATTTCAGCCGTAGACTGGGAGCTCGGATCTGAGCATAGTTGGCTGTCAGACACATAGTACGCCTCGCTCTCAGCATAGTCCGTCTGGAGGGTGGTTAGTAACCGGTAGTGTATGTGATAACGAGGGCACAAGACTTACGCAGCTGGTTGCACACAAGGGCATAGACTGTGTGCTGTTCAGACCGCAAACACTGATAGAGTTTTGGACGATCGCGTTGCATATGACCGAAGTGGTGAAACGCGCGTAGAGATTAGTGGTGTTTGTCAGGTCGATATTTTGGCAACCGAATTGGTTTTGGTACCTTGGTCTCAAGTTCAGCTACGAAGTTACACAACAGAAACCATAATTGTTTTGTTAAGACTCACTTGTCCTGCACCCATGTCGTCTGTACATATGATTCGAGTTGCGCGTCGAAGGATGCACGATCCGATACATACTTCAAGAATGAACTACGATAGTAGAGGTCAGTCACAAGCAAATTGAGATGTGCAGGTCGTTGATATACGCACAAGAATCCCACTAGAGTGGAGTCGGTAGAGATCGACGCAGATGAGAAAGCCGGGCAGGTCGTTGAGCCCGCGAGCGAAATGCAGGTTTCTGACATGGTGAATGCTACTCCTGACAGGAAAAGCGTTACTCTATTCCTAACCTTCGCGTTGCCCAGTCCTGTCCCCCAAAGGGAAGGTCCTGTCGACTGGGTTCACAGCCGCCGCGCCGCGCGAGAGATCGGAAGGAATAGTTGAAGAGTAAACGGGGCCCTGTGCACAAGTTTCTTGTGGAGTGATAAGTCGAAGTCGTGTCACCGCAGGGACAAGCTCATGGTTCCACCAGAACAAACGCGACTTTGTGGTGAAAAGTTCGGTACCCCGAGGAAAGTGAAGCTTGTATCAGAACTCGGGGTTGATGAACGGCAAACTCTTCGAATTCTTCTTTTTTCCCCTTTTTTTCCTTTTTTTTCTTTTTGGCAAAGGCCGTTATGTGTTGCTCGATGGAGAGACGCTGTACATGAGGAGTTGGTCTTCTCCGCAGGTCGGTTTCGCGCGCGTACGGGTTGGAAAAGATTTGACAACTCGAGTCAAGTCTTGAAACCCGCGCAGTCGTATGAGAAGACAAGCCCAGAAACAATCCGTGGAAGAGTCTGGGGCAACGGCAATGGCGACCCAGCTTCGTGGTAGTCTGCGGTGGCCGTGATAAGATTTTCCGGTGGTTGGGTCCTAAAGATGCGATGGCACAGGAAAAGAGGCAGGTGCAGATGCAGGTACAGGCAGATACGGCAGATATGCGGCGTGTACGTCGGCCTAATACCTCTCTGCACAATGTCGAGAGACGTGATGGTTGACTAGTGACTGGCGATTGAAGTTGAATTACAAAGGTGCAATAATTGTGAATGCTTAAAAGGGTAAACAGCCGAGAAAGGAATGGAGAACGAGTGTGAGGCCGTGTATGTGTCGCAGGAAAGCAGTGCCGTGCCGATGTTGAAGAGGACTTGAAAGGTGCAACTTTGGACGGGCTTTTCCACAACTGATCGGCACCTCAGGTCAAGGAAGATCCCAACGAGACGTTGACGGCAATGCGAAATGTGTGAAACAGTTCAACTCTTGTAGTGGGTATCACGACAAAAAGAGCTGTGTCCCCCCCGGGAGAATTAGTAGTGGGATGGGATAACCTGATGGACACGGAACCAAACAAAGCATCAGTCTGGCGCGAGAAACGCACGGCAGTGAAGCTGGTCTGTGGGGGAGGGGGGGAGGAAAGAGGCAGATCCAGAACCAGACTGATGAGGGTGTCCTAGGTAGGTACTAGTAAGGCTGTTTGAGGAAAAGGAAACAAGAGGATGTAGACAAGCGCGGAGGTACAATACAAATTAGACGAGGAGGAAGCCGGGGAAAGACGCAGGTAGTGTCTGATTTGATGCTCATTGATCCCGACCGAAGGAAATTACAATAGCCAGGTCCAGGGTATCTGCATCAATCCACCAAGCAAAGGAACATGGATGCTCTCACGCAGTGTCCACTCAAAGCAGACAAAACATCCAGGCACATACTGCTAAGTAGTACAGGCATAGTTTAGTCCAGGGCAACACGGCAAGCCTAATCTTGTTATCGAAGCGAATTTCGCAAATGAGAACGGATCGTCAAGAGTGACCTGGTCCTCTCCTCTCTCTCTCTCTCTCTCTCTTTCCCTCTCTCGCTCTGGCCCCATGTCACGGTATCTGCAGTCCGTGCAGCCTTGACACCTGGAGCCTGTCCTGACAGGTAGCCACGAGTCCTATCGTCCGTTGCTATTGATAGAAATCCACTCCTTTTTTCCACCTTTCCATGCATGATGACTTCGTAAACATTCATCTTGTTTGCGGAGTGCTTTGGCCTTGGGCCGCTCAACAACACGCATGCCTCCCCTATGATTCCTGGTCTTGACAAGGCTGAGTGAAGGCCAAGCATGAATGCTCTGATCTACTCGGGTTCTTTGTATAAACATACCATATCCTCAGGATTTGTGGCCCAACGTTGCATCAAGGGGTGTGATGCAGTCAACAGATTGTTGCCGAAATTGCCTCGCTCCATGTGTACTCTGTATTCACGATATCAACAACAACGACAACAAGAAGAACAAATGAAGCAGTCCCGTCAACCTCACAAACCGTCAATTGAACTATTCAGCGCTGTGGTGAAGCTCCTAGCACTAAACATTGTCTCACTATAGTCCCAAATCACCTACGCGTGTTGCTTCTCTTTCATCCGGCTCCGGTTTAGCGATACCTTCCACCCAGAGTCTTACGATAGGCGGCCGAGGTATCCGGATTTGAACGGCCTCTCTCGGTCATGGACCACGTACTGCCCGAGTTCAGTCAACTGGAACGGCTGTACCAAAAGCCTGCCCGCTCCCCCTCCTTGAAATTTACGATTTGGGTTATTGATATCCTAGAATATTTGAGTGCCGTCTGTTAGATCGCCTTCGGTGGCAACCTCTTAAGTATCTGAACCTGAATTATACAGTACCATGTAAAAATTGACCTAACTAACCAACGGGACTTCCCTACTGTCTGCGGCTTCGGAATATTATAAATTCTCCTGGGCCCCATGAGAAGCGTCCTTCTTGAGCACCTTTCGTAGCTCTATGTATTGTGCTAGGAAAACCCTTACTGAAACACACGAACCACTTCAGCCACCACGGCGCTTTCGCTTGGCCTGAGCTTCTGGTTCAGCCAAGACTGGGGTATCTAGCTTCCCGAAAGCACTGGTGTGGAGGAAACTGTTTCGTTCGGAGTCTCAGAGAAGCTTCGTGTGTGTGCACTTCTATTCAATACAGAATCAAGAGCCCATTTCCCCTCAATTCATACAGATCGATTTCCAAACCGTGACTGGTTTGAGGCCTTGTTGGTATATCTGGCATGGTTATGCAGCTTCACAAGCAGATGACCATGAAGTGTGCTCGTCCGCCTAATTGATCCTCTCGTAAAATCTTGATGGCATCATACATCCTACGCCGAACATTGGAAGGCATTTCAATGGCGAATCGGATGTATGACCAAATGGTGGGTTTTCCGGCAGCTATCAATGTATTTGATACACTTGCGCGCTGCAATATGTCGAGCATCTTATTCATGCGTCTCCGAGTCGTCTCTCTCGCAGCTCGCTCGTCACAACACGTACTTTAGCGAGCCATTCAACTATCAAACTCTCTCATCTGAACAAGCAGGCCATTTGCCTGCTCTCCGCAGACCTCGAAGAGGGTACTCCCGCAACTCTATCTCATCCAAGATACCGAGCTGTAATCTGAGCTGTGGTTTCTCCACCACTTGGTTGATCAACCCGGGACTCACAAGCACCTCGACCCTTGGCCGAAATCCCTCTCTCTCTCTCCCGGGGTGTCGCTAATGGAATAGTGTACACGCTTTGCAACCAACCCCTCTTCGACAGTTGTTAGGGCATGCAGTCCCAATGTATTTCCCCGTAAATGACAATATCTTGTCTTCCTCAGCCCCAGCGATCGCAAAATATTCAGCGCAATCGAGGTAAACAAAACAAAACCAATGATTAGTCAGCGTACGAAACATGTCGTACGCACACGACGTTAGTAGCATTCTCGAAGGGCATTTATTTAGTAAGTTGCAAGAGCAGTGCTAGGTCAAAGCGCGCGGCTGTTCCAAATGATCTGGCGGAAGACAGCCACCGTTTGACCATTGCAACATCTCGTATATCAAGGACCCAGAACTCGTATACACGATTGTCAGCGTGAGTGCTCAACTTCCATTTGAACTGCGTAGGATCGTTCTAACACCAGTTTTCAGTCATATTGAGTTGGCAATAAAGTCATGACGCTTTGGTGTTGTTGCTGCAGTTGGTTGACAGATCTCGGTCCCGAGCGTTGAACAAACCCCGGATGCGCGCGTCAGAGAAGTCAAAAGGTAATATATGTCGAGGACAGACGAGCTGCTGCAGCGATGCAAGCAACCGTTGATAAGCCAGTCAACAAGTCGGAGCTCGCCCTGTCAAAGGAGCCGACTTCGTGCCGAGCCCTGGGACGTCCCGCCCGCGTCCCGCACCAGCTGAACTGGCCTCGCCTTTTTGGAGGTGTCCGTCTTCCAAGCCTCATTTTCGATAGCGCGGACGCTTGCCCTGTGTTCGACGTCACCCCCTACGGTAGTCCGCACTCATGGTGCCCAGTGAAATATATTAGGTGGCTGTCATAAATGTCTGTTGTGTCCGATGGATGGGTCAGCAAGAAGGTGAGCAACGGTGAGTTAGTCGCGAGCTTCTGACCGGCATTTGACTTCACATAAATATTGCAACGGTTCCGGAACGAGGAGATCTCGAGAGGTTTCGAAACCACCAGGAGATTCTTACGTTGTTGGAAGACATCGGACGGCCTTTTAGATCGCCCCTGCCTGGGCGAAGACCAAATCTCATACCTAGGTAGCGCGCCGTGTATCGCAATACTCTTAGCCCGCTTGTTGTGCAGTTGCGACTACATGATATCTACATAGTGCTGTCTCTTATGAGCCAAACCTCTCATACTATCTCTCCTTTCCGCAAATTTGCACTTTGAGGTGACCGCTTCCACTCAGACATCTCGCACGAGTGGTGCGTTCAGAGCTGTCTATCGTTACTACGTCCACACGAGGCAGTGGCCCACGGATAGACAATGGTAAGTGCTATGGTTCCATTTATGAATACTTCGGCGAGAAGAGGCCGTCCGTCGGCTTATCATCACAAGAGACTGTTGACGACTGCCCTCCACAGTATTGCCCTCAAATCATTTTCGGTCACAACACTGATTCACATCCCAGGCGTCCTCCAAACCTCCCTATGCTCCAACAACAGCCGCACTCGGCGGACAACCTACATTGTCCGTCGACGTCCCGATCTGCGCTGTATTACTGGTATTCTACGTTGCAGCTGCTGCCACGAACATGACCATCTTCCAGATCAACAGGAAGCGCGACCACAAGTTCATTTTCTCGGTGCTGCTCTTCGGATTCAGCATGTCACGCCTAGCCACTCTCAGTTTGCGGATTGCCTGGGCACATTATCCTCACAGTGTGAATCTGGGCATTGCAGCTACAATTTTTGTACAAGCAGGCGTGCTGATGCTTTTCATGGTGAATTTGATATTTGCCCAGCGGATCGTGAGGAGCTATCACCCGAAATTTGGCTGGTCAAAGGGGCTGGGGCTTGTGTTCAAGTTCTTGTACTTCTGCGTAGTCGCCATGTTGATTATGGTGATCTTCGCCGCTGTGTATACCTTCTTCACCCTCGATGTGGCCTTGAAACAGAAGCTCCATGATATCACACTTGTTGCCGGAACATTCCTGTGAGTCCACAGATCCTTTCTCCTTGCGCTTTAGAGACGTCCATGACAATTGTCAACTAATCATACCATCCAGTGCCCTTCTCGCCTTCCTCCCAACCCCGATCACGCTCCTCACACTCATCACAAGGCGCCGCGCCAGACGCCCTGAGAAATTCGGTCAGGGCCGCACCCGCGTCAAGCTTACCTTGCTTCTATTCACCTCACTCCTCCTCTCTATCGGAGCTTGCTTCCGCCTCGCTGTCAACTTCACGACTCCGCGCCCGCAAAATGATCCGGCCTGGTATCATTCGAAGGAATGCTTCTATTGCTTCAACTTCGTCATCGAGCTGCTCGTGGTCTACGCTTATGCCATCTCGCGCTTCGACAGACGGTTCCACATCCCCAACGGGAGTTCCGCGCCGGGACACTACAGCGGGTCGAGAGTGATGGAATCAGCCGCCTCGGCTGAGCGACCAAATGCCGGGCGCTTGGGCCAGCATCCCTCGAGTAGCACCGTATCGATTTTTCACAGCTTGGAAATTAATCGTGAGGCTGACGTCTTTGGAGATGATGGCAGCCTCGCCAGTCCAACGTGGCAGAGACGGAGAGAGATCGAGTGGGAGCGGAGTGTGTTGGAAGAGATGAATAAGGAGAAAATCACGGACGAATAAATGCGTCACTCTTCTCAAGAGTCTTCGCGGCTTTGAATCTGTCGCCTTGTCTTTCTGTACTTATGTGACAATGCTTGACAAGTTCCCTCCAGAGAAAGGGGCAGGAACTTGATAGCGCTGTTTGACATGCAAGTCTCCATACTTGACTAGCGGCCAGACTGCATATAATTCTGGATAACAAAACATCAGCCCTCAACAGCATCATTATATTGTTCCCTCGTTCCATCCAGGTCACAATCGTCTCTGTCTTCGTAGAGGGTTGCCATCATCTGAGCAATGTTATTCTTGGGACAGGAGTGAGTTTTGATAGTTTTCTTGTCATTAGGTCTCTGTTGGATGTGCGCGAAGAAACCATCTCTATAGTTTCCTCTCCTTCTTGTTCCCCTCTCATCAACGGCAGCAGGACCTGCTTCGGGTGAAGCTTCTCAACGCTACACAAAGTTAAGAACCCAGCTCGCGATGGCCAGCATGCTGGTATGGACTGGTCTACTCCAACGCCTTCCTTTTGAGGCTCTAAGATTTGATTGGCAATGTCCGAATTGAACAAGATGCCTCGTGAATTCCTCACTCTCACTAAGCTGCGATTGCAGCGCGGAACATGACGCAGGGAATACATAGCATGAAGCAAATCTAAAGGAAGTAGTCGGGCGTCCGCCTTGAGACCATGGGTTCCCCAGCGCGCGGGCAAGGGTCGAATTGTAGGCTGGGCAAAACAGTCAGCAAAACTCACGCGCAGCTCGTGACCAAAGGGAAGGGGAAAACTTACAAGGTATACTTCAGGTGCTCATCAATTTCCATTATTGCGGCTTGGTTGCCGCATCTGTAGCAGTAATTGGGGGCTATAGAACGTTAGCGATTGCGAATGTCGCCAGGACATGTTGCTACTAGATACTCACCAGAGAAGATGGTCACCACGTTCCTGTCCTGGGACCAGTTGTAGCCCTCCATTACCAGCTGATGAGCTCGAGCGATCAGAGTCAAGCCATTGTTATGGTTGAAAGCCTCTGAGATATCCTGGCCGAAGGTGTAGCCGGCACCACGAGGCGATATTCCCCATCCACATCGGTCGTCGGGGTCAGACCACAGTAAGTCACACATGGGACCTTCGTGGGGAACCTCTTGAATTCTGTCCAGCGCTCGGATGTTATCGAGAGTATCGATGCTAGGCGAAAGCCCTCCGTGCAGGCAGAATATCTGGTTGTCGATAAGGGCGGTGAGGGGAAGGTAGTCGAACAGGTCGGTGAAGTACTTCCAGACGTTGGCATTTCCGTACTTGCGGAGACACTCATCGTAGAACCCGTAGACTTGGGTGATCTGACGCGACTCGTGGTTGCCGCGGAGGATGGTAATGCGCTGGGGATATCGGATCTTCAGGGCGACGAGCAGCGTCACTGTCTCGACAGAGTAGTACCCACGGTCGACGTAGTCGCCTGTCTATTCGATTAGCAAGCAGGCCAGGCAGATGGAGTAGAGCAACACTGACCCATGAATAGGTAGTTGGTGTCTGGGTTTGGACCGCCAATCTTGAAGAGCTCCATCAGGTCGTGGAATTGACCATGGATATCACCACACACCGTAACAGGGCATTTCTGTGATACATAGTAAGCATTGGACATCGGAAGGCTGCCCTGGTCTCTGTATACGTACGACTGGCTGGACATTCGACTCGTCCTGTAGAACCTCGCGCGCCTGCAGATGGATCGAGTCAGCATAGGGTCCTGAGACAGCTAGCACGCGAGCAATAGGCCCAAGGTCAAGAAGCTGATTAGTGGGCTTTGGTGGGCGATGCCGACCGGCGTTCATGGGGGCGTGTAGCGGCTCAATGGATTATCTGACCTTTTCGCAAAGCCTCTGCACATCTGCCTCTGCCAGCTGCTTGCAGGTCATCAGGCTTTCAATCCATCCGTCAAGGGTGGGAATGGTGGTGGGCTCCGTCGTAGGGGCGGGGGCGAGGTCTGTAGGCACACGCCCGACGTCCTCCATGTTGGTATCCATGCTCTGAGCTGTGTGGTAGACAAAGGAGGGAACGTCGCGTGGCTAGATCGTTGGAAGGTGAAGAGGACTGCTCGTGCCGTCGGCGGCGGGAGGCCAATGACGTCCGTGTTGGGTCGAGAAGAGAAGGGGTTGTTGTCGTTTCGCCTCCGACGACAGCAACAGCAAAGTTCGTCAGGTGGCGAGGGCTCGTTTGATGGCAATCAGATACTACTGAAGGGGAGAAGCTTTGAGGGGTATCAAGTTCGTGATGACAGGATGCCTTTTTCGAGGGGAACTGATGTATTGGTGGGATGTCGCAAGACTAGACCAGGTAGGTTGCTTGCCGAGTAAATGAAGCAGTAACAAGCACTGCAGGCTCAGTGGACTGGCTGGAATGTGGAGACAGACCCCTGTGCGCGAAATACACCAGCTTGGATCGACACCAGGTGCTTTTAGCTTCAGTACACATAGAGCATAGAACATAGACCACAGATTAGAATCCTAGTATTTTCCCTACTTCCTATAATTTAAATTGGGTTATTGGGATTATATATGAATACTTTCATGCTGGTTCTGGTAGCTATGTGTATCTTTGGGATTATCTATCTTGTTGTACCATTCTTGATAGAGATTAAGCTATTTTAATACGGCTAGGATAGTAGACTGACAACCCTGAACCCCCCTACCTTTCAACCCGGACAGCTAGGTATATAGCGCCTAAGATAGCCCCAAACCCACTGGCATATTATTGCCATTACTTACGACAGGCTCCTGTCCGATGAGGTTGCGAAAATCCAGCCCAACCTCCGAGAGCATCTGCGCATGCTCCTTAGCACGCTCCATGCACTTATTCCAAACCTCGCTCTCGCGCTCCGTGCTGCTGAGTTGCCGGGCCAGGATGACATTGAAGGCCTCCACCTCTTCCTTGGCCCATTTGACACAGGCACTCATCATCGGCGGCGGGAAGCAGCCTTGGAAACAGCTGACCGTGTTTTTGATGATGGTGAAGTAAACAAAAGACAGCTGCCAGATGTAAAGGTGCAGGTCACCTTGGAAGATGCATTGCCTGCAATCGACGTTAGACACAGAGCCATCTACCAACAACCATTTGTTGGCGTGTAATCCAACTTACCTGGATCTTTTCTGGATAGTGTTTCGCCTTGCCTCCAAATATGCCTCTCGCGCGCGGTCCTCGAAACCAAGCCGTGTCAACGAGCTCACGTGCTGCTTGGTCTTGCTTGGCACATTGTGAGAGTCTACGAGTTCCCGTGTGATAAGAGAAGCCAGGCGAGAGCAGCGCTCCTCAACCTTGAACTCGATGAAGTCTTGCGCGACTGTATTGTTTTTGAGACTTCGTGCGAGACTCTTCAGCTTTTCCACCCGGACGACAGCGGGCTCGATGCGCTGCAGCGCAATGTCAATGTCAAGATCATCCATCTGGCTCTCGACCCAGCGTAGATTCTGCTGCTTGCCATCCACCTCGATGAGCATGTCTTTGACATCTGACAACGTCTCAAGCAGCTCCGTCTTCTGCAAGAGACCAGGGTCTCTTGAAGCAAAGTAATTAATGGTCTCTTTGGCTTTGTTGTTCGCCTCTCTTTCCGACTGGATATTCCTGCGCAGATCCTCCACTACTTTGCGAATGTTGAGCAGTAGAGTTCGCTTGTCTGGATCGTCCGGCTTCTCAGTGCGGTAAATGACGGACTCTTGTCCAACCCCACGAATCATTATGGCGTCTGAAAGCTTGGTCCTGCTAGTAGACGTCTCCTGAGTACCCGCCATATCCACAACTTCGACATCAAGAAGTGGCCAACAACGGTCAGCAACTAGTTTGACAGCTGGACCTCGAGAATCTGGCGCCTCTGTCTTCCTCTTTTTCCGAGACGCAATGAGCAAATGGTCGTTCAGTAAGACGATCGCGATAGAGCGTCTTGACTTGTACGTAGCATTGTCAAGCTCGATCCAGGAACCCGCATTCTGGATGATATGACGCCCTGGAACGCTGGGCAGAAACTTCTGAGACCCTTCAACAGATTTATAGAGAGCCTGCAATCATGTCAGTTATAACGTTGCCTCTCTTCATCACGAGATCGTCCCTACCTGTAACTGGGAGTTCCACAAGGCTGTTCTATCCGCCACGGAACTACGCTTGTCTCTCTTGCTCATGCCCGACGAAAATGAATCGCCATTCATTCCAGATGAGTCGCCATCGCGCGAAGACGCAGAGCGAAGCACTGTCGTGTTTGTCTTGAGCTCCGACATTAGGTTCTTCAAGGCACGCATTTGTCCCTTCAGCGTCTCCGCCTCCTTGCTGATCTTGATGAACTGAGTCCTATTCTGGTATACATTCTGCTGGAGGTCTGCAGCAGCCCGAGCTTCTAGCTTCTGCAGCTGTTCCTCGAACTCGCGTATTTCGTCCTCGGTGGCATTTTCCAACGACCTGTTGACGAATTCCTCCGGCCGAAATCTCGGATCCCTCAGGTCCTTGGGGTTGACGGTAGGGGCGCCGCCCCCCGGTCCGCCCCTGGACCTTGGGGGCTCTACCACAGGTGCCTGCTTGCGAAACGGCTCGTACTTATCGGCCGTTGGCATCGATGGCATAGGCGGAGCGGCGGTGACATCGAAGTTGTCAGGGATGTTATACCGGGTCGAGTATCGGCGTTTGACATAGTCAGACGTCTTTCCACCGGCCTGTGGAGGCGGACGCGGTCGAGCTTGAGGAATGGGGGCAGCGGGCGGTGCCTGTCCTCCTGTGCTCCTCGGGACGGGCACTGCACCACCGTTGGCAATGGGTGCGCTGATGGTAGGACGTGTATTGACCCTCTTGGGGCCTTTCCGAAGGGAAGACATAGCTGCTGTGCTTGACAAGACAGCAAAAGAGCTGTCTGCAGTGTTCAGGAGTGGGCTCTGTGTTGGAACAGCTTAGGAAGACCGGGCATATTGTGGACGCAGTCTGTAACGTTCAAGTTCAGATGTGGTGAGTTGCGAGACAGCGAGGCATGGGGTGTTGACCCCGGGAATGCTACAGGGATGCCTGTCCTGCAGGGGGCCCCTACCGTCTCTAGAGCTGGAAAAATTGTACTATGACGGAGCATGCCTAAAGCTCGGATTCTCTCTCAAAAACTAACCCGACGACATTGGAAGCGCATTCATTGTACCACATGCGATCTCCAACTCGCCGACACCAACTCACATCTCCTTCTGGGCTACGCTGTCCAAAATTCGGTTGATTCAAGCGCATTCTCTCTGTCCTGGGTTTTTCATTTCATATACAAACAGCACATCCACACAGTCGGCAATGGCGTCATCACAAACGACCATCGTCGCGACTGCAACAGCAGCCGCAGTGGCCACCGGCCTTCTAGGTGAGAAATAATGCCCTTCTAGTATCGTACACCTTCACCACATAGGCTGAAGCTGATGTTTGCCCCACCCGTACTCTAGCCTACGCCGTCTACTTCGACCACGCGCGACGCAGTAAGCCCGAGTTTCGAAGACAGTTGAGGCGCAACGAGCGCAAGCAGGCGCGCCAAGCCAAGGTTGAAGCCGAGGTCGAGACCCTGCACCAGCGTGTGGCCATCAAGGAATCTGTCGATGAGGCCAAGGAGGAGGGCTTCCCCACTAGCGTCGAGGAGAAGGAGGCGTACTTCCTCGACCAGGTCACCATGGGCGAGCAGCTCGGCGCCGACCCCTCGCGCTCCCTCGAAGCTGCACTGGCCTTCTACAAAGGGTTGAAGGTTTACCCACAGCCGCAGGATTTGATTGGCATCTATGACAAGACAGTGCCAAAGGTGCGTGGTTCTCAAGTTTCAGTGGGCTGTTGTGGACTTGGACTGCGATGCTGACCAGTATCTAAACAGCCTATCCTCGATCTCTTGGCCGAGATGATTGCATACGACGAAGATCTGCGGATTCCCATGCAGATGCCTGGAGTTGCGAACCTCGGAAACCTAGGTGACATGCCCACTGTTGGCCTGGACTAAACAGGAAAAATCGTCCGGCGACATTACAGGGACGCTCACCAGCATATCCTATTTCTCCTCCACTCCTCTTCGGAAATCTAGATGTTTGACCTTCAATCAATCTGAGTTGACAACAAGTGGTAAAATGGCGGTGGTGCTGTTGACAAGCTCATCAGTGGGGAAGGAATACCCATGAGCTGATTAAACGAATATCGACTGCGTTCGGTATAGGAACGCCATCTGTGGGATGGCATGAAAGGAATCAGACGCGTGTGTATCATAGCATGTAACTGGGGTTTATGGCGGCCATACTTGGATGGTCATTTGTATATTGAAAAGGCAAGCAGGGGCAACAGGTCAGCATGATAATGACCAGTAGAAAATCCCATATATGGGGTCTGACACCGCTCAGTGAATGTTGAGGTTGTAAAGATGAACGTGATCATGATCGCGGGCAAAAATACGCTCGTAACTGTAGGAGACGTGTTCCAGAAAACCGTGTCTGTACACTGCCCCCCCATCCCGATTGCTTGACCTGTCTCTTGTGTCGAAAGTTCTGGCCATCAGAGATGCTGTACATGAAGGTTCGTCACGATACATTCGCAACAACGCATGAGCATTAATCATCACTTAGCTAAGAATACTGTTGGTAGCTGTACGACCCGTCTCAGGCAATTTCATTCACCCTCTGGCCTAATCGAGTCCCTGTCCCCACCAGTCCTAATGGTCGGCTATATTTGCAGAGATGCTATTTCAAGATCAGCTCAATCGGCAGAATTTATTTGCTTTCAATGTATTTATCGACTAAATTTCCAAAGCCCTCCCCTTCCTGTCCACCCTCGTATCCCTGGGGTCGAACCCGCCATTGCCCCATGTAGCCCATTCCGGTGTCTCTTCGCCCATATAGTCTTCTGGTGAAAATTCACCGTCCGGTCCTTTTTCCTCAAGCAGCTCAAAAAATCTCTCGTAATTGATCAGCGTCCTCCACTTCCCATTCACCCGGAAACGCTCGCTGCCCATCAGGATGCAGCAACTATGAGCGTGTTCCGCGGCAATCCCGTAATCCAGACCACGCCGGTTCAACTCGCGGTCGAGCGCTGTGACGAATTCGCAGACCTCGGCGTAGAATGGCACATTGGCCATGGACAGGCCGGCGTTTGACGACGTTGATGTGCCACAGTATGTCACACCCTTAATCTCCACGAAGCAAGGCAGGGCCTTCTCGACGAGATCCGCGTATCCAGCAACCTCATCGTCGATATTGAAGCCCTTGACAAGGGTGAGTCTGAAAACCGTTCGCTGGCGGAAGCGCCTCTCCCTCATGATGTCCAAACATCGCTGGAAGCGCTCCCAAAAGTCCCGATGCAATGGACGGTCGATTTTGCGCAGCGAATCCTTGTTCGATGCATCGATAGAAACATACAGCTGCGTGACGTGCTTCAAAGCGGCAAGTTGATCAGGGTGCTGAGCATTGCATACGAGGAAGCTGCTGATACGCTCGTTGTGCAGCATCTCGAGAAATTCGTTGATGTGAGGATAGAAGATGGGCTCTCCAACAAGACTTAGGGCACAGTGGCGGATGCGCATGGCTTCTGCAAACCGCTCAGACCTAACGCCTGGTACGCCACGCATCATCTTAATCTTCTTGTAATGATTCTCCTTGACACCATTGAAGATCAGGTCCGGCGGGTCCACTACCCATCTCCATGTGGTTCCGACTGGATTCGTGCCCTAGTAATGGCATGTCAGCGTGGTCTGGGAACCAAATTGGGAAGCTTTCGGGTAAATTTGCAGTAGAGAGACGGGTGATACACGGCATGGAGGGCAGCAGACTTACATGACGCCAGCAGAAGACGCATTTGTTGGAGCATGATAAACTCGGCGTGGTCTCCATACACTGGTGGGAATTGATACCATAAAACGAGAATTTGTAACAGGATCCTCGACCGCGAAGGGCCGATTTGGTCCACCGGCAAATTTTGACACCGCTGTGGCTGCCAACGATCGCATAGCCTTGTTTCGTAAGCGAAGTGTGAGTGGGCGATCCCTTGGGGACCATTTCTTTCACAGTCTGAATCGGTGTCTTCTTCTTCGAGCTGGTCGTGAAATCAATTGCCAGTGGTGCAGTCGATTTTGCTTCTCGGTTTCCTGTCGCATTGGCCAGCACACGACCAAGATCCTCCATGTCGTCCAAGGAACCAGTCAGTTTAGATTTGGCCTGTCGCTTTTCATCATCGTCCTCGAAGATGACTTCGCCATCATCTTCATCAACATCAGCATCGTCGTCGCTCTCGATAGGATCTCCGGAACCAACAACTCCCTCGCCTAGAGAACCGGTCTCAGCAATCTGACCCATCACCTCGCGGAGTCCAGTGGTCCACTCTTCAAGTCTGTCCGGTCCGTCTCTCTTCGTGTCGCCCATCCCGAGAGGGTATGCACGCTTGCGACCAGTCAGCTTCGCCATCCACTTGTCGACCTCCTTGGCCTGGAAACAGAATCCCTCTTCTTCTGTCGGCCATTGTTCTCTGTCACCAAATCCGAAAACGGAGTAGCCTAGCACTGATGACAGCGGGGCGGTGTCTATCCGGAAATCATGGTGTGTCTCCTTCAAATGCTCCAGGAATGTGTCGTTGATAGTATCAATATTGTAGCTTGGTATCAGGAGAAGATAGAGCAGGTCGGTGTGGGTATCTTCCTCCTCTCCGTATTTGGGTGGAGTAATGAAGTATTCATCCAAGTCCAATTCGGCCAGGTCGAGGGCTTCCGGTTCCATGAAGGAACACCGAGACTCTTTCGAAGCGCTTTCTAGCGACTGCGCAAGCGTTTGCACAAACTTTTTGGCGATCTTGTCGGTATTTGTTGTGATGGATGAGTAGAATACCAGCGTCTTGATTTGCCTCTTTTGCCTTGTGCCCTCGGAAGTCTTGCGCTTCGGCAGCTCTCCTTTTATCCTGCGTGGGCCATTGGGCTTGAGAACCCTAGACTCCTCTGCCTTGGCTTCTTGCTGTATTGGCTTCTCTTTCTCTACACCAGATAGTTTTGAGAGAGCAAGGGGCGGCTCAGCCGGATCGGTGAAATGCAAATAGATCCTTAAACCTATAAGAGTCACGACAGTCACCAGAATGATCTCGGTTCGATAGGTGTGCCAGACGTCCACAGCCACTGCAAGAAAGCATCAGTACGGACCAAGAGAGAATGATTGGAAGGTTACAAGAGTGTGCTTACAACTGGACCACTGCGACAGCAGAGGGCTGACGCTGAACATACTTGGCGCCATAACCATTCCATGAGCTGCGAGGGAATGGTTGTAACTTGACAGGTGAATCTTCAGGTATGCGCAGTTGGTGTGTCGCAAAAGATTCGAAAGCAGCCTCAACTGCCCCACCATTACTTATGGAGGAACAGGGATTGGAGGGGCAATTCTCTGGGGTAACCTAGCGTACATGCATCCCTGCGAGCAGCTGAATCCCTGCCAGGTACCGAAGCCAGTAACCGCGTCGAGATTTGTACGCGGTTTTGCTTGCTGGATGAAGTGTGTAATTTCTACAATTAAACATGTCTCCGTAATGTGAGTAATCGTAGAGAGAAGCGTTCATTTAGATGTATGGCTATCGGTGACTGTGAAAAGCGACAACACCATGAAGATGCTGCCACGCTAGAAGACAAAGTCGAGCATCCAACTCAGCTTTTTGAACACCGCATAATTTATAACTCTTTTCATTCTCTGCACCGGGCTCTGCATCGCGTCTGATCATTGTAACTTCATGACAATTGCGTGTCTTGAACTCCTCGAAGTCAAAAGCAGTGGTCTTGAGGCCTAATAAGGACTTCAGTGCTTTTTTATTCTTGGTCTAGTGTTGATAGAGCCCCAGTTGTTGCTTCAGACTCATCTGTGGCACCATACAGCATCTCGAAAACCGCAGACGCGTTTAGTCAGTGTCTTGCATATCAAAAGCCACCAGTCAGCCCACTAGTCGATGATGGCACCATCCAAACGACCTCACGAAGTGATCGACCTGACGGACGACAGCCCGGTCAGGCCTAAGAATAAGATTGCTCGAACGAACGCCTCGTCCAGCCAGGTCTACTCGAGCTCATCCGCCGCGCGCCCTTCACAATCCATCCAGGCCTCCCAAGGAATAGGATACGGCGCATCATCCGACCCTAGAGCTCGACTTCATGGACAAAGCCGCGGACTTGCTTCTCAAGAGCGCGATTCCTTCGATGATGAGCCTGAACTTGTGGACCTCACCCAGGCTGATGACGGGCCTGTCCTGGGGCTGTACGGTACCATTAATAACAAAATTGTTGGCGTTCGGTACTACAGTGGCATCGTCAGCCCTGGAGAGGTAGTGATATTGAGGCGTGAGCCCACTAATCCGTAAGTCATATAATCACTAGACTTTCTTGACATTTCTAACCACCCTGTAGATACGACCGCAATGCTGTCAGAGTTGACAACGTCGCGGGCGCTCAGGTTGGCCATTTGCCTAGAAAGCTAGTCGAGAAGCTCGTCCCGTATATTGATTCCGGCGATGTCCATGTCGAAGGAATGATAACAGGCGAGAAGCAAGTATGTGTTTCCTGCCAAAGTCACATCTTCTATTGCCGGGTTTTGGTGGCCTCTATCCTTGCTGCTAGCTGATGGATTTTTTTATTTTATTTTTTTGGTCCCCGACTTTCTCCTAGTCTTTTTGGTACCATGTGTGATCGTAGACTAACTCTCAGCACAGTTCTTTGACTGTCCAATCCGTATTCTTGTCTATGGCACTTCAGAACCCTTGGCTCGAGCTGCCCTGGAGCAGCGTCTGAAAGCAGACAAGCTGCTGAAGGCGACTGAACTCAAGCAGACAAGAGCCAAGCTTTCAGAGACACAGCGAAAGGCCATGGGCCTCAAAGGCAGCCAGTCCACGGGCGGTCTCGGACCTGATGAACCTGAAGTCTCTCTCGAGCAACTTGCCCAAGCCAGCCAAGCAGTTCAGTACAGGGCCGGTGCTGACAACTTGAAGACGCTGGCCATGGACGAAGACACGCTTTCGAAGCTGCCAATGGCGCCTCAGCCCGAGGCATTGAGATCCCAGCTGCTGCCATACCAACTGCAAGGTTTGGCATGGCTGCAGTCGCAGGAGGACCCTCAGTTCCCAAAGGCTGGCTCTGATGATGCCACACAGCTTTGGAGGCGGACGGCGCGAGGCCATTACAAAAACGTCGCGACCAATTACACTGTTGCCAACGCGCCAAGACTTGCCAAAGGCGGTATTCTGGCTGATGATATGGGACTTGGGAAGACTCTGCAAATGATCAGTCTCATTTTGACAGGTGGTCCAGGTCCAACTTTGATTATGTATGTATTTCTACACCCTCTCCTCCAACCTCTATCTACCTCTTGTCGGTCCCGAATGCTTACTAACGCATTGAGAACAGTGCTCCAGTGTCAGTGATGAGTAACTGGTCGAATCAAATTATCACGCACGTCCACAAATCAAAGACTCTCCGCGTCGCGATTTACCATGGGGCTGGAAAGATGGCCGCGAAGGACCTGAAGAACCATGACGTTGTAGTCACGAGCTACGGAACTCTGTCAAGCGACAGAGACAGCACAGGCCCGCTGTTCTCCTTGTCGTGGCATCGTGTAATACTTGACGAAGGTCACAACATTCGCAATGCTAGAGCAAAGTGCGCCCTAGCAGCTTGCGAATTGAAGGCAGAAGCACGTTGGGTCCTCACTGGAACGCCTATCGTCAATAGTATCAGGGACTTGCAGTCCATAGTGAAGTTCCTCAAACTCACGGGTGGGATCGAGGAACCAGAAGTCTTCAACACGGTCATTACACGACCTCTGGCTCAGGGTAGCCCTGACGGTGAAGTCCTACTCCAGTCTCTGATGCAGGGTATTTGCTTGAGACGAAAGAAAGACATGGCATTTGTTGACCTCCGGCTACCGCCGAAGAGCGAATACGTACATCGCATCACCTTTCGTGCCGAGGAGAAAAAGAAATACGAAGCTCTACTTTCCGAGGCAAAGGGCGTCCTTGAGAAAGTCCAAGCCAAGACCAAGCATGGAGCGACAGTGAGTTCCGTTCTAGAAAGGCTTCTGCGACTTCGTCAAGTGTAAGTATCAAATCTTCTGTGATTCTATCATTTCTCTAACGTCTTCTTTAGCTGCAATCACTGGACCTTGTGCAAGGAGAGAGTGATAGACCTGCTCGAGACCCTTGAGGATCAAGATGTGGTGGTTTTGAATGACAAGAATCGTGACATTTTGCAGCAGGCGCTTGCATTGGTGATAGAAAGCCAAGAGGAGTGCCCAGTGTGCATCGACCAGCTTACTTTGCCTGTCATCACGGCCTGTAAGCACACTTTTTGCGGTGACTGCATCCGGCAGGTGATTCAAACTCAGGGCAAATGTCCCATGTGCAGAGCAGCAATCACAGAGGACCATCTTGTGGAGCCTGCTCCGGAGACTTCTGGCGAGGAGGACAGAGACATTGATTCGGATACCCAGAGCTCTAAGACGGAGGCATTGCTCAAGATTCTCCAGGCTACCTTCCAGAAGGATGGCAGTTCGAAGGTGATAATTTTCAGCCAGTGGTAAGCAGTCTCCGGACCCTTGTTGTGAATGGTCCAAACCGAGGGTGCTGACATTATTACATCGTGCAGGGCCAAGTTTTTGACCATTATAGAAACCCAAGTGAAAGTTGCTGGCTACAAGTACACGAGAATTGATGGATCTATGCCAACAAAAACTCGTGATGCCGCGATACAAGCTTTGCAGGAAGACCCAGATTGTCGAATCATGCTCGCCAGTCTGGCCGTATGTAGTGTCGGTCTGAACCTGGTCGCAGCCGACACAGTCGTGCTTGCAGATAGTTGTGAGTATTCGTTATCTTGGTACGTGCGTACGCGATGGCTGACTTCAAAACTATTTCCAGGGTGGGCACCAGCGATAGAGGATCAGGCTGTGGACCGGTAAGTTGTCTTTGCTTCCTGCAACACGATGATCTATGCCTGTTACCAAGGAAAACCATTTACCATGTCATCCCTTCTTCTAGGACTTTACTAATGCTTGATAGCGTCCATCGTCTCGGACAGATGCGCCCCACAACGGTCTGGCGCCTGGTGATGGAAGGGACCGTCGAGGAGCGGGTCCTCGATATCCAGAGCGAGAAGCGTCTCCTTGTTGGCAAAGCATTCCAGGAGAAGACAAAGGGCAAGAAGACCAAAGACACAAGAATGTCAGACATCATAAAGCTTCTTGGATGAGAGGCATAGACTCTGTCCCGCGCCTTGCTCGTGCAGGCAGCGGGCGAAGTATGCAAGGAAACGCCCGCAGCTCTTTTGTTCCAGCCACGAAGGCCTGGGCAAGAGAGTTTTTGGTGCATATTAACAAATCTTCGGTACCCGAGTTCCCGAAGGCTGCCGGGGAAAAAAAGGACATTCTAGAAAAGGGGGGAGAGGTTGATACACACCTAGATGTTAGACCTGCAATCAAATTGCAGTGTTGTATCGCATAACACCTCGACAGGTGAAAAAATGATAGTACTGTGTGTGCATGGGAAAGATCAAACTCATTGTTTTCCCTATTTTTCCAGAATGGAAAAGGTCGCTCTAAGCTGGACTCTTTGAGCAGGAAGATATGAAGCTCGTGTTCCAGTATTCAAGGCCGCCTGTCTCTTGTCTCAACTGCTGAGTGAGTTCGTTCGTGGTCCCAAAAAAAATTATTGAGAAAATCAAGTGTTTCAATCTGCTACATCGTGGGGGCAAATCTGTTGCTTCAAGGGCGGTAGGCGGCAAAGATTGTGAAGGCATGAGGGACAGCTGGATGC
This sequence comes from Gnomoniopsis smithogilvyi, assembly GCA_027946515.1. Classification (NCBI taxonomy): domain Eukaryota; kingdom Fungi; phylum Ascomycota; class Sordariomycetes; order Diaporthales; family Gnomoniaceae; genus Gnomoniopsis; species Gnomoniopsis smithogilvyi. The sequence goes on along the minus strand of JAPEVB010000004.1, from coordinate 4,348,047 downwards.
CACGGATGGAAGGCGGTTGACGGTGATCATGCCGAAGAGGTTTGTGTCTTGTATTGTCGATCGTCAATAAATTCGATATAATGGAGGTCCATCGAGGCAAAGAGGTGGACGAAGGAGGAAGGATCATTGACAAAGGCATGGATAAACAGCTAATCTTCCTTCTAGAGGGGGGATCGCCTGTTACTCAGGGGAGAGGGGTCCTTCTCGGGGCAAGGAATCAACAACCTCGGAGATCGAACAGGACGGTGAAGGATGTCGAGATAGGGAGACGACAAAGTCGTACCACCAAAGACATCCCGTGCAAAGTGCCTAAATAGGTTGACCCCGTTTGCCCCGATTTGGGAGCAAGAGACGACAAATCGTTGATGGACACGGCAGGATTGTTGTATTGACCAACATCTGCACACGCAACAGCCTGCCATTCCGTAGATCCCCGGAATGGACAGGACTGTCCTGCAGCTGGATCAAGCGGCGTCCTCAGCTGCACAGTACTATGGCATCGAAGGCTTGCAAAGCGGGTTTTGTGCCCGGGTGATCGACCGTTGTGAGCCGATTGGGCTGATTCGAGGTACAGGACAATATGGAAGCGAGAGCCGGGAGGTGGTGTGGATCAGAATCGAAACAATGCCAGCGCCAGTGTTCATACAGTCATGATAGCAAGCCTCGAGGGCTCAGGGCGGCGTCAGCCGGCCTCCTCCTTCGTTTTGGAGAGGGGGAGGCTGGGCGGCCAGAGTACTGCGGTCACCGGGGCTCCTGTTTACTTTCATTGCCATTCTGAAAAAGTGTGGCCATGTGCCTCTGGTCGTCTCGAGATGTGTCATATGTATCGGTCGTCCTCGTAATTATGAAACCGAGAGACCTGGGCAAAGCAGGCTCATAGTAAGGCGCAGCCAATAAAAACGAAGTTCTCTCCAATATGTGCAACAGTCCAGCCTTGCTGTTCGAAGCATGGATTATGTTTTAGTCAATCCTCCTCTCGGAATTGGTCCACAATTACGAAATAGAAAAGACCTGACAGGTAGCTCTGAGCAAGTTGTGAAGTGTTGGAGTCTAATCCACAAGGATGTCTGTCCACGCCCATCTCCTAGTCTGGGGAGTGAGCGACGTAGTCGACCCGGGGCGGCCGGCTATCGAAAGTAGTTGCATGTCGTTCGAGACATGCAACTGCTTTTTGCATCCAAGGTTGCAAGCAGTAAGAACGGGGCAGTTCACGATGCATTACAGTGACTTGCCATCACAAAGAATCAAAGAGGTGGTGTCAGAACATGGTGCAGATATCCACTGTTATTCATGCTGTCTGCGTAGTACTGTAAGAAACAAGTGTGGGTTTGCCTGCGATAGAAACACTAGTTTTCTGCAGGCGGATAAAAGTGGGATCCAATCCGTTCCGAGTCAGATAAGGAAAAAGCCAGAATTGATGCAGGATTAGATGCCGAGATTTTCTGCGCGGATTGGCGAGGAAAGGAGTCAAAGCAGCAAAGAAAGGTGTCGTTCGTATGTGAGTCGATTGAGAAATGAATAAGGCCACGACAAGATGTGGTAGATCGTAAAAGTGTCGTGATAATTCTTTATTTGGATCGTTCCTCAGGGCCCGCCGTCGTGTGGGGATTGTGGTTGAAATTGCACCGGGGACCATGAAGTTGTTGTAGAGACTCTGAGCGGGAAGCGGGAAGCGGGGGTGAAGAAAAGGGAGAAAAGCAGTCGTGGTCGGCCACGCATTCCCGTCCGCAGTGAGGCCGGGTGGGGCGGTGCGAACCCCGTTTTTGGACGGCCAAAATCCACCCATTTTCCCAGCACGCAATCAACAAAGTCGATTGCAACACGAGACGCACCAACCCCGGGCGTAACCTCTGTAGATGTGATGCATCTGGCGATGCTATCTTTGCCTTCCCTTTTGGACCATGTTTCGAAAGTGTCCATATGCAGCAAAATTGCAGCAATTGCAGCAGTTGCAGCAGGTGTGGTTGCCCGAGTCGCGGAAGGAGCTAAATGTTATCTTGTGCGGTCATTCCCGGCAATCACCGACCTGGCCATCTCTGCAAGCCTTTTCGGACCTGCACACTCCCCGACGTCGCTGCTCATAAAATGGACTCAAACCATGGCCAAAACCAAAGAGCCAACCACGGGGGGAGACAAGAGAGAATGCGACAGCCTCCAAGCAGCCATCAGCACTCATCAGTCAGGAGACAAGCATCGCCATCCACCCGCCCCCCAATCCCGTCCCCACACAGCATCGATCAACCCTCCTCAAAGTGGCTTCCGCGCCCTGCAGGTGCTCATCCCCTCCGCCCATCACAGTCCGCACACCACCTGAGCTCAACTCGGCCTGCATCGCCCCAGATCGCCTGATATAGGTTAGAGGTTAGACCCACAATACTTTTCCTTAGCCTGTGACACCGCCTTTCCCGGTTACCGGCTTGCCTCGCTCCAACTTTATCACCTCCTCGTCCTGCTGTGCCAACTTGAGAAACCCTCAGGGGAACCCTGCGATCTGTCCGCGCGTCCCACCATTCTCTTTGTTTCCCTCATCCCACGAAAACCAGTCCACAGTCCACCATCCACGCAATTGAACATCATCATCATCCTCGGAACCGAGCAGCATCTCTCTAACAAACATGTCGGCCTTCAGTAAAACCAGACAGCTTATTAGCTCCAACTTGAGACCCAACAATCACCACCTTCGTTCCTTCTCAGAACGTCATCCTTCCACCATCTTCCATCATCATCTCCATCAATTGTCGCCGCCGCGCACACCTGCACCCAACACTGTCGATCGTCGTCGTCGTGCGTCTTCGGTTGTATCGCATCCTTCCAGAATGGCTGTCGGTCTCTTTCCCCCTAAATCTGGCCAGCCGGCTGCCGACATCCGTCCGCAAGCCAAGCCCGACCACTTCCAAGGTCTTGTCGACACATTGAAGGAGGCACTTGGCCCGTCGTCAGGCCTTGACTCCAGTGATGTAGATGTGAAAGCATTGGTAAAAGCCATGCGTGCGTATGATGCAAAGGAGAGAGGCTGGGTGCCGTACGCCCTGGCAGACCCAGGACTAGGATACACGAGAAACCTGGTTGACGAAGGAAACGGAAAGAGCAATCTGGTAAGACTCGCTTTCTTTCTCACGGCATCAAGCCTTGATCAAACCTTGGTATGGAGCCGCTGGCTGACAATGCCATCCTCCTCGATGTAGTTGGTGCTAGTATGGACCCCGGGCAAAGGCAGCCCTATCCACGACCATGGCAACGCCCACTGCATCATGAAGATTCTCCATGGCAACCTAACAGAGTCAAGATACGAGTTCCCAAACTCGGACAAAGAGCAGCCAATGGAGTTGATCAGGGAGACAACGTATAGGGAAAATCAGGTGGCGTACATGGCCGATGAGCTCGGCTTGCACAAGATGGAGAACAGAGGCAACGACTATGCCATATCCCTACACTGTAGGTATTCCCCAAGCTCCACCCTCACTCAGCCTTGTCTGCGAGGCTGAGTAACAATGCATCTGTCCGTGACTAACGGAAAATGACCAGTGTACACTCCTCCAAACGTCGCCAAGTCAGGATGTCACACCTTCAACCCCATAACAGGCGAGCGGAGCTATGTTCCAAAGTGCGGATACTACTCCAAGTTCACCCAGAAGGTATAGGGTAGTGCATCGTCCCCCATGCTCAGTCAAGTCGCCCACTTGGGTCGGCCTGGCTGCTTCATTGCGTGTTTGCAGGCGCAAAATTGGATCACGAATCGTCGCACCCGTGTTCCAAGCCTTGACATGTGCTGGTTTGCATCTCATGCTGGCGCGGTGGTTGACATGAGCGGATGTGTTATTAGTCCTCCAACTTTTTGGCTTCCGATCGTTGTGGTTTCTGGCGTTTTGTTTTTGGGATAGGGCAAGGCGCATTTTCCATTCTCATCAAGCGAATTTTGACTTTTGAAAGATTGTATGAGAGCGTCCATGTTGGAAAGGTTGTGGACAGGTGCTCTCATTAAATGCGATCTGTGTGGCAGTGACGAGCGCCACTCCCCATATAGAGAATTTGAGAAAATATTTCAAACACCCCAAAAATTGAGCAGAAACGAGACGTGGAGAATGACTGGGCGCGCCAGCTGTTTTGTAATAGCGAAGGGCTCATTCTTGTCCTGATGGCGTGCTGAAGCCATCACTTATTGCTGTTGAGCCTAAAAAGGTATAGCGCAAATGACGCCTTTTTTATCTTGTACGATTGGCCGTGGTCAATGGTGAAATGGTGTAGCCTCGCCGCCGAGCCGCCTTGCATCATTTTCAAGCCCTGACATCCGTTCTGGGCGGCACCGAGAACCGACCCGACTTCCTCGACCAAACCGCCAACCTTTATACGCAACCACGGAGGCTCGGAGGTTGGGTGGATGCGTGGATTATATTAGACTGATGGGGACAAATGTCATGATCTCGGTCATGCCAGATGCCTACCTAGGTAATGGGGACGGGATCGTGATGGAGACGTCGTGTTTCCGACCGAAGTGGGAGGCTGACAGAGGTGGGACGCTGGCGCGGTCATGTCGCGCACGTTTTTGAGCCCGAGATATTCATATACATGTGTGTGTGTGTGTGTGTGTGTTTGTGTGTGTAAGGCAGCTGGAGGGAGAAGAGGAGGAGGATTGGTACCTCCTACCTCCTGTGGCATAACTTCATTTCGAATGGCCTCCCGTGGGAAACGTCTCCAATAAGCGAGGATGGTGTTGCTGTTTTACTTTCTCGAGGCCTGGTGCTTGGGTAGGCTGGTTCGTCTTCCGGCAAGCCGTACTGTGAGAACAAGTACAGTATCACCAGGCCATTATCCATCTTCAGATGCGATGGCCGGCCAAGACGACGTGAAATGGTAGGAGCTTGTGGACCTGCTCATACCTGCTCAATGTTCGCGATCACAGCGGAGAGACTTGACGGACGCTGGATGGTCTTGTTTGACTACATCCTTCAGTTTTCAATCACGAGCGGAGATTGGCTTCTCTGCCTCTTGTCATGTGTTTACGTCGTAGGAAAACGCGTGCTTCTCTACGATTCCCAGTGTTGTATTCACGGCATCGAACCTGCACCAACTCTTGCGGGTATCATGAGTATCGTGGGTGCTTGCATTGAGCAGACCCGGTCACTTGGTTGTAGTCTACACCCTAGGCATTGTCCACAATCTCCCCCTGGATTTCCATGACATCAAACACCTTTCAGGCATGCTGAAGAGAGCCTGCTGTGTAAACGTAACAGCCACACTTTCACACTGTTGCCCGTCGCACGGCCAAGGGAGCCCATCACAGGCGTTGGATGGCACACGCACTGTCCCGTGCTCTCGAAGCATACCAGGTTGCGTAATCCCATACGGGGTGAGGCGTGGCTATAGCTAATCAGCATGAATCGCAACCAGGGGGCAAGTCCATGTACGACGTTCAATATGCTCAGAGCCAGGAGACCTAAAGTCGCATGTGATGGTTGGCAAAAATTGTCGTCGCCCCAGGTGTTGAGGCACGTAGATGCCATGGCGTCAAAATCAGATTTCTGGGTACTATGAGCCGGCAAGTATTCGTGTTCACGGTCCTCCGTGTATAACAGCACCCTGAATGGTTGCGATATCTATGAGCACCTGCAGTTGGTTTATGGAGATGTCACTTTAATCCACAGCTACATTGTACACAAAGCCCCCCCCCCTCCTGTTGAGGTTACTCCAAGCGCGGCCAGGATCAGATGCAATTAGCTAAGTAAGTCTTGAACCAAGACTATCCCAATAAGACCCAGCACTTAGGCTGCAGATTATTCTCGTAGATGGCACCAAGGTCGTGGAAGATGTATAGTGGTAGAGTGTTTGAGTAGGTAACCCTGACAGAGGTAGCCACTGAAGACAAGATTCCCAAGATGTCTCGGGTCGGTACGGGCCGAACCCTACCCAAATGCAGGGGGAAATATCAGTGAATTATTATCAATGAATCACGAATACATTCTACCTCGCCCAGGATCACGACGGGTGCTCAACGAGTGGCACTTCGTTACTTCATGCATTTATTTCATACACTATCAGCTTCTGACCCTCTGTCCTCGATTCTTGTGGATATCCCTAAATGCCAACCATTGTCAACCTCGCGACCTTGACGCCATAAACTTTGAATACCACAAGCCACACACAGATAGGACACCGAGCAAAGCACAACATGGCAAGTCCTCCAGCTGTGGTCTGGCGGACAGTCGATGAAAATCATATAAAAGACATTTACGACTCAGACCAAGTCATGTATCCCGCTCCGCAATTGACATACGGCCGCCTCAAGAGCTGGGTCGATGCCTGCCCGGAAATATGTCTTTGCCTGCAACGCGGCAATCTAGATACGAACACTCACCCAGCAATATCTCCAAAAGACGCCATCCTTGGACTTGTAGTCGTGCTGCCTTTACGGCAGCCATCCTGGGACAGACTACTCCGTGGAGAGATTGAGGAGCATGACATTGATGCGGCGGAGATGTTTCCTGCGCCTCCGAATAGTGAAATACCTGCATATGGGGAGGGCAGCAAGATCAAGGTCGGCCTGCACGTTTTCCACATTGAGCGCTTCCCTGAATTTGCTTCATTTTATAGAGGTAAAAGTTTCACGACGCTGGCTCTCGATGAAGTTCGTGGCCGGGTCATGGATACATTTCAGTCTTGGGAAGTTGTGGGCTACTCAGGTGAGTTTTGCGATGCTGTTCCTTGAAAGCATCTCTTGTAGACACGTTGGAGATAAGATGTCAGGTGTTGGTAACGGGGCTAACTTCAGAGTCTTGTAGCTCTGACTGCAAGCAAACAGGGCAATGCAGCCTTTAAGCGTCTAGGATTCCTCCCCTCCAACTCATCGTCTAGAAGCACCCTCCTGCACCAAGATGCAGAGATGGTAGAACGCAGAGGAAATGGGCCTTTCTCTGGCTCGTAGTAGAGATTGTTCAAGTGAAATGAAATGGTCTATGGAAAGAAGAAGTAGCCTCATCAGGGCCCTGTAAAGTAACACCCTACAACTAGGACGAAAGACGCTTCGTCCATAGCCAAACGAGGGTGGTATCGTGGTCTTGCGTTCTCGCATTCGAAGATCTACAGTTCAACCGATACATTTCAAACTCATCATCGGACTTGTCGTTCAGAAAGGATACTTGTGTACTAACAAGGGGCCACGATGTCCGATCGTCTTAAGTTGAGTAACTTGATATTGCTAAGAAAGAGAGACAGCTGGGGATGGGAAGGGGGTTTAGCTCTGGATCCTCTCGATTGATAGAACATCTGCTAAGCTTTTTTGTTCAGTGGTCTGACGTAATACCAACCACCAATCAAGTTGCCTAATTGAAGCATTGACGATTGTTTGTCCTCATTATAATCTTCGCATGTCTGACTTGTCTTCTACCATATTCGAAAGACTATCGTCCCAGGCACATTGGTTCATTTTTATACCCCTAAGCTTGTGCATTTAGGGCCGTATCAAGTATTCAAGTGAAGTTTTTGGGTGATTGTTTCTGGGCATCCTGTCCCTGTAGCACCATTAACGCCGTGGCTCAGCAAGCGCATTGTTCAGTGTATTATCAACATCTTCGAAAGGTGAGCGAAACAGACTCGACTACGTCGAGTCACATGTTGGAGTCAAGTATGAATGCATGAACTACTGTTTCTTCAGAGGCATTTGTCGCATTCACGAGGAATAGCTGGTTTGCAATCATCCACTCTGACGATGGATCAGGTACGGTCCGGCCGCCCGGCATATTTGCGAATTCCTCCGTAGAGGATTTGGAAGGATTCACACCAATCACAAGCACCTTGGATTTTTTGGGGGGTTGCGGCGTAGCACATATTTTGGAACCAACAGCAACAGCTGAGCCTTAATCCCAGCTATTAGTGTCGCTTCGAGCCCTCATTTTGTGAGAGATCCAGTAAGTCGTGAGAGGCTGATTGAAAGAAGGATGCTGACAAGAAGCCAATCTAAATTTAAATGCCGTAGTAAGATAAGCAGCATACCTTGCAACGCTCAGCGCTTCAGTTATTAGTCCATTGGCTTCATGGGACAAGTCACTATTTAAAAGGAAAAATAAACATTCGCTGTTGTACACCGTAGTATGCCTTTTTCTTTCTGGGCATCTATCTCCATGTCTCTGAATTTTCAAACACCATGAGAACGTGATACAGCACCCTTTTCATTGCCTGGTCTCCCACCCTGTTTCAAATTGTTTCTTATCACAATACGAAATGATGCTGTCGATATCAATATTTGCGCTATTTCTTGCAAGTCCATTCGCAAACGCCCAACGATTCAGATCCAGTTATAAAGGCTGTCTATTGGATCGATATGAGGATGTTGTCGCCAAAATCAGCTGTGGAAGAAAAAATACGGTCATCTTTGCAGTTGAATGGTACGGAGCAGATGAGCAAGAACTGGCATCTTGGCTTGAAGTCGCGGGATGCAGTGTGAATGAGGCAAAGGCTGAGGCATGGTGGGCTTCGTTGCGCTGCCAGGCCCCATCAGCAACAGCACCCATTCTCGAGCTATGACATTAGTCCATGGAGATTCAAAGATTCTCAAGCAAGCGCAAGATACAGCTTGATTCCCGTGCTGGCATTCCTGAAAGCGAGAGGCCGATCGAGAGGGGTGACAGGGCTCCTCCCACCTCTGCGACACCAGACTTGACAAGCTCAAGCAACACTTGATTTCTCGTCATAATTTGAAAATGGTGTCGAGACAACCAAGGCCTATGCCATTGAGCACAGCTTCGCTCAGACAAGCTGCACCAGCTCAGCCCATACCGGGAACTCGTCCAGGTCATGCACATCTGCCCCAACAATACAATGTGCTTTCGCATTCGACACGGGCGCCCTCATGTGTTATAAGAACCAAGTTGTCCAACTCTACCGGTGGTTCATCGCCGGCACACTTGCGCTTGCAGTTTCTGTTTGCGGTCGTCGCTGCGGTCGTCCAGTGCTGCCGACTGCGGAGAACGAAGAAAACGAAGAGAGCGCTGAAGGAGGTGATGGGATTGCAGTCTTCTCACTCGATGAAGAGCATGAGTGTTGTGGCGAGGAGCAGAAGATGTAATAGCACCCATGATGGCTAGTATCAGCGACAATATCCCTGGCTTTTAGGTGCCTCGTCATTTAGTCTTTGGTCAGACACCTGGGACATTGGTGTAAGACTGATTTTATCTGGGCGTTGAGATGTTACAAGGCGCTCAAGGGGCATGCGCGCTATATCCTGATGATTGTTGAGAAGCATACGATCAGACTCGTGCCCAATAGAGGTGGTACCTTAAAAAGAGAAAGAAAAGAAAATTGAAAAATTTGTTGCTCTGCTGTTGTGATTCTTTGGCTTGTGTGTTATAGTAGAGGAGATGGAGCAATTGTTGTGGATAGCCTCTGGCATCAAAATGCCAGAATCCTCGACCATGATGACCTTTACAGCATAACAGAGGACAGGGAATTGTTCAGTAATTCGAGTGCATTGCGACAGACTCTTGACAAGCTTGATGCAGCTTCACTGGTCCGAGGGCACAATCCATGATACATGTGTGGCATTAATAGCGTGGGCATAGTGCATGGAGGCCAGACTTACCAACAAGCACGTTATACAGTTCCGGAATGGACTTGGCTAGAAGTCAACATGAAAGGCCAAAATGGACGACCATAAAGAGATCTATTCACATGCATTGCCTTCGCTATCGCTATCACTATTGCATGGATCTCTAGAAACATTACAGTCGTAGTCCATACATAGTTGTGTATATGAGCACATAGTAGGTATCCACACTCCGGAGCCTCCCACACTGCGTTGGCTGGAACGCTCCCTTTGGGTATCTAGAGACTACGGGAGTCTTGACCATACAATGCTTGTGGGACATACTGCAAATCCTGAGGATGAGCACCATGACGACAATAGCAGAGAGCTGGGTCCCTTGGGGGAAGCCACCCAACGAGACAAGCAACGAAATGACTCTCGTGCATGCCAGATGGTTGTTTAGCGGCCAAAAGATGAGCTTGGGCTACCGAAATGACCACCAGGCGCACCGAATGCACCCAGAGGTTGAGAGTCCTTATTCTCGTTCCAGCGAATGCTTCTGCCATTACCATCCTCGTGAATATCAAAGTTGCCGCCACCATTGACCATGGTGCCCTCAGTCTCGCAAAGAATTAGGATGTCGTTCTCTGTCAGTGGACCGTTGCCTAATGGGTTAAACTCGACTTGATCCTTCATCGTCTCCTGAACCACCTGAAGAGGAATGAGACCGTCTTTAGATGGGTCCTGCATGGCCAGCTCCCGGCATATGTTGCAGAGCTTCTGCCTGACGATGCTGACAGGCTGTCGAGATGGCATTGGTCTGCTGATAGGCGCACTAAAACCCGGAACAGGACTTCCTATCGGCCACCCGGTAGGGCCCCCAAAGCCTGGCGGAGCGGCAGGTGGCTGCACGAATGAGTTCATGACGGAGGGTTGAATGGGACTAGTGCCCCACAGTGGTTGTATTCCTGGGTCGCCAAACGGAAGAGATGGGAACCCCTGTGGTCGACCTGGAGCCACATAGCCCCGTCGAGGAAGCGACCCAAACTCCGGTAGGGTTGGGACGACATCATCTGAGTCGTCCAGGAGTGCACTACTCCCAAGATGATTGTTCATATCGTCTCCGCCTTTCGACCCGCCCGCAGGCGGTATTCCCATTGGTGGTCGTTGGCCATGAACCACAGACGCAGGCCGACCAATGGGGGTAGGTCGGCCTATGGGTTGGGCGGCATGCAGCATGGGAGAGTCGAATCCTCCTGACGGTTGTCGCGAGTGTGAGCTAGGAGTTGCATCGTGCGAGCCGCGTGCGCTGAGAGGCCCTATCGGATCAGGCACAGACTGGGGAAAGCCAGGGGGTGGAACATGCGCTGGGAATCCTCGGCCTAGCATAGGACTGCTGAGGCCCGGCGGGACTATGCCTGGGGGAGGTCTGTAGCCTGGAGGGACAGGTGGGAACATAGGATTTCCAAACCCTGGAGGTCCAGCTTGATGCAGACCGGGCGGAAAATTCATGCCCATGGGCATGTTGAGCTGAGAGGGCTGCGTTGTAGGCGGAAACCTCGCCATATTTGGCTGCAATGGTGACATGGTCTGCGATACATTCGCTGAGTGATGACTTGCGATACTGCCCCTATGGCTTGCCGGTGCAGAGGCACCGGGGCTGCCAGGGGTCGGTGTTTGGCCGACCGGAGATTGACTTTGACTGGTGGTCTCTGACACCGAACCAGTTGGGATTGAGGCAGTAGCATCTTGTTGTGAGGCTTGCCGTGGTCGAATCGGAGTCGGTGCTTTCGGTAACGCAGGCGTGGCAACCGACGGCTTGGGTGATGAGTACGTCGTAGCGGATGGTTGTTGAGGCAGAATCGGAAGGGCTGGGTTGGTGGTGGGTTGGGCCGGTCTCTTTGGAAGAGTCATTGTGGCAGGCGTCGTAGCAAGTGCTGCAGCTTTCTTGGCAGCTCGCTCCTCCTGTTGCTTCTGCTTCTGGCTTGACTTCGCCTCGGACTTGGCCGGCTTGCTCTCCTGTCGCTTCTCAGCTTCCTGTTTCTCCTTGAGCTCCCTGGCCTCACGCTCCTTTTGCTCCCGTTCCTCTTTCTCCTGTTGCAGCCTCTCTTCACGGGCCTTCTTCTCGCGTTCTTTGGCCTCTCTGGCCTTGCGCTCTTGCTCGAGCTGCGATTGCCTCTGTCTTTGTTTCTCAGCCTCCTTCCTGGCCCGCTCGTCCTCTTCAGCTTTCTTCTGTGCCTCCCGCTTCTTGCGTTTCTCCTCGGCCTTCCGTCTTGCCTCTTCAGCCTTCTCAGCTTCTGCTTGACGACGGGCCTCCTCTTCTGCAGCCTTTTCGGCGTCTTTCCGTGCCTTTTCTTCCGCTGCCGCAGCCTTCTTTTGCGCGGCCTTCTCTTTCTTCCTTTGGGCCTCTTTCGCCTTCTTCTCCTTCTGAGCCTCCTTCTTTCGCGCCTCCTCTTCCTCTTCCTCTACTAGCTTTGCCTGGCGTTCCTTGGCGACCTTTTCTCGATAGGCTTGAAGTACCCTTTGTTCAAACATCCTCGCAGCAAATATTTGAAACATTCGACGGCCCTCCTCCATGCGCTGCTCCTCGGTCATTGTATCCTGCTAAGTTAGTCAGCCATCTAGTTCAACAGTAGACTTTGGACACATTCGCCCTTCAGTATGCTCTCACATCGTCGTCTTCATCGTACTCGTCATCCTCTTGAGATTCAAAATCGTCTTCGTCTTCTTCGTCATCATACTCCTCCTCGTCGATGGGGGCTGACTGCGGATGAGTATGACCAGGAAGGCTGCCGTTGATACCGTGGTCGTAGGGTCTTGCATAAGGATCTGGAGTAGAATCGTTCTCGCGTGCCATACGTCGTTCAGCAAGCTGTTCCATCATTTCGATGAATTTTTTGCCGTCGTTCTTCAGTAGATCGTCCGCCACCGTGAGTATGCCACCTAAAACATAGCCAAGTTACCATCTGCAAAGACTGTGGGGATCACTGTCAAAAGATTCCGTTGGTCCATACCCTGAACAGTCAGACTGCTACCAAAATTGAAGAAGTCGGAGGCATAATCGCGAGGAACGTCCTGTTCAGGCTCTTCGTCGCTATAGGCTTCGTCCTCGTCAAGTTCGTCGTCGCTATACGGCTCGTCCATCTCATCCTCCTCTTCGTCCTCGTCTCCAACGTGCTCAACTATTCGTCCTCGAGAAGGTTGATGGCCTGCGTAGCTTGGGAATCTGCTGCTGTGGGGAAAACCAAAATGTCGTGATGAGCCCATCATTGGAGGGTGGCCGTCCTGTTGTGGGTGATTTGCGAACTGTTCCAGCTCCTCGTAATAGGCGTCGTATAACCCTTCCAATTCTTCCTCTATTGCGGTCCGCTTCCTGCCACACACGGAACAACCGCAAGTGTGTTTCTGCTGCTCCTTCATCTTTTTCAGCACGGCATCCTTCTCGACCTTGACAAGAGACTTGCGCTCGTCCTCGCCGAGGCCGAGCCAGAACTCCTTAATTCTCTCCCGCTCTTCTTGGGAACTGGTATTCCATATCCGTTCCCTTGAAATGCCAGAACCTTGGGTTTGTTGAGCTGTGGAAGCTGCTGCTCGGTCCAGCTCGGCCGTAGTCGTTGCGCCGCCCTTCTTTTTCTTCTTTTTCGATTTCTTTGATTTGCTGGGTTGTTCGGACGCATTACCGGACGCATGACCGTTTGTTTGGGCATGTGAGTGCTGAACCACCTGACCATTCAAACCTTCGCCCTCGTCGCTTTCGTCTGCAGGATCCGGATCCTGCAATGGGTCATGGCCTCCCGACGAAGAGTGGTTTGACGCGCCGTTGACAGCCGCGGCGGCAGCTGCTCTGGCGGCGGCCTTTTCGCGGCGCTTCTGCTTCTTTCGATTCACAGCTGGCGCAGACCCGTCGCTGCTCGCAACCGCAGGAGCGTTGGTCTGTGATTTCGCGGAGGCAGCATTTGGTGTCGTAGGGGAGGGTTGCGCCGAGCTAGGAGCAGAGGTGCTGTCCGGCAAGGTGATGAACTTGGAGCCATCCCTATTCCTGTACTTGGCGCCCTTGCCGCCGGTGGGCGAGGTTGGCGGTGGTGGGTTTGCGGCGGCGGGCGCGGGCGTAGGCGCAGGCTGGTTTCGAGGTCCTCCCTTGGACTTCATTGCAGCGGAGAGATTCTAATTTGGAGGAGCGAGTATGGATGTCATAGAGAAGGGATTGGCGACAGCTCGTATCGTCCAGTTGGGAGGCAAAAAGATGAGCTCTTGAATAGTGTATTCGGAGGGGTAGTCGATCGCGTTTTCTGGCTGGTGACGAGGTGTGTGTTAGCAATCGTTGCGCGATCCTGGACAGATTGTTGGCGATCGCTAGTCAAAGATCATGCTCGGTGTATCCCGGATGACTGTAGCAGGTTCGAGACAAGAGCTTCAAATGAGGGCTTCCACACAGTAAAAGGTTCGGGGCGAGCCGTAGCAGAGCGCTGCTTGGACAGATCGAGTGGGGGCCAAGTTGGACAGCGACAAGCGGCCAGTTGATGTTGTGTATGGGCAGATTGAAGTTGCAGGCGCGGAGGAAGCGTAGGAGCGAAAGTTGATTGAATGCGATGGCTTTTGGGCGTGGCACGCAGTGCAGAGGGAGGGGCTCAACAAGGCTCACCAGGCTCGCCAGGGCAAGCAAGCGGCAGAGCGGCAAACAAGGGCCCAAGAGGTAGAACTGGAAGCGGGAGGGTTGGCCTTCAGCGCAGGCGAACGTACCTCTGACTTGACTTGACGTGACTGCAAGTTTGCACGGACGGACGTGATTGGGGCCGTATTTGCGTGACGGAAAGTCTGGCTTTCTTGTCGCGATCGAAACGCAGATCTTGGGGCTTGTGAAGGACTGACCTGACTGAATGAGTTGCCGTCGTATATTGTCCCTTTGGTCGTCAGCTACCTTAGCAAATCCAACGGCCGTCGGTAAACGGAGGCGCTCTTTTTGGCTTAGCACATTTTGGGGCGAGGTAGCCTGCAGGTCAATCCTACCGTTATGCAACGCATTGCTTTTCTCAGTTTTCAGGCCAGCTTTATCAACAAGCTGATAACACACCCGCACACCTGTCTCCCTCCTCACCCTTTGGTTTTTGGAACCGACTGAGTTTTGAGGTCTGGAAAAATGAGATGAACCAAAATCCTTCAGTACATGGCGCAGACACACGGCGCTACAGACCTGCCAGGCCTGCCAAATCGCGAAATATGCCATCACGTGATAGTCGGACCGCGTTCTAAGGGGTATCCTGTTCTGCTCGTTGACCCCCAAATGACGACAACTAGACCTACAGGCTCTGCGGCTTCATTCTTCCTTGATTTCCTCACCTTACCTACCCAAGTACCTCATCCAGTCCTCTTGCAAGATGACAGCGGTGGCATCGATTGCAATGTGGATGACTACATCTCAAGGGCACCTAGACATGGCTCAGTTGTTCTCGAGATAATCGCATCCCGTTTTGTCTTTTTGGCAGTCTTCTCGGCACGAGCTTCTTCCCAGTTAAGATTTCACCTTTGGACAATTGCTGGCCGGAAGTGACCCGCGTCAGTAACTGGACTTGTTTCAAATCCGTCATTCTATTCAAACACCGCATTTCTACAATCTCCCATCTCTTGGAAGATCCCCGATAATCAACTGCAGTTGTACACCCGCACGTGGATACCTGGTTCTCATTACCTAGCTTATGACGGACCTTGACAAGGCCCAAGTCATGCAACCCCTTCTTGGGCGCACATTTTGCCTTGCGTTGTTCTATATTCGCTTTGCTGGCATGATAAGACAAACTCATGTGGGTACTAATAGGTATGATGTTTGATTTGCGTCTAGCTACCTCCATCCCGGCCCTGATCACTATTGATTACAAAACTCGCCAGCTGAGAAGCCAAGGCACGAGTGAGGCTACACGTCCCTTACTCGACCCCAACCTAACAATTTGAGCCCTTGCTCTGCATCTCGATCGCCAACACCTGCCCTCCGAGTATGATAGTGCCATCTACAGGCGTTGCAACTCCTCCAGCCGTTGTCACATACAATACGTCATCGTCATTCTCACGCCTGCCAAATTTGGTTGCTGTTGCCTCCGCGATGGCTGTTGAGTTCAAATTTCCAGCAATGATCTTGACGCTACCCCGAGAGTCAATTCTTTGCACAGTATTCGCTCCACCCGCAGCGATGAAAACCTTGCCCTCACAATCGAAGGTGAAGTCATCCCACTGATCCAGGGACGTCAGCTTCGTCGCGACTACTTCGAAGTCTCCTACCGGTGTGCCATCACTAGCATTCAAATGTGTTTTCACGAAAATGCCCTGGCCGCAATTGCCAAAGTATAAGACGTCTTCCACCACCTTGATGCCGTCTGTCGCTGCGGTGCCGAAGCCATATATTGGTGCAGGTTCAGTGTAGGTGTTGTTGACGATTGCGGCATACTCGCCCGTCTCCACTTCTGCGCTGTAAATCACCCCTGTCTTGACGTCGCCCACTATCAAATACTGTTCTTCAGCGCTCGACAGGACTGACAATCCATTAAGAGCTGTGGCCTCGGAGATAGTGGTTATTTTCCTTACCCGTGGTGGGCTCGCCAACGTGGTTTCATTGGAGGTGATATTGACACCGCCAAGGTCGATGCTCCAGATTGCCCAGGTCCCGAGGCCCGGATCGCCCGTAGAGACGGAGAAATTCCCCGTAACAACCGCAAAGACATCTGGTTGATACTCGACTATCCCTGTGAGACCCAGGACTCCAGGAAACTCATACGCCACAAATGCCTCTCCGGGAAGGTCAGGCTCAACCAGCCAAAGTTGCGGGATGTTCAGAGGAGTCACAAGAATTTGCCCGTTGGGACGAACAGCCAAGTTCTCAACGTAAGTGTCGTATGGGAATTCGTAGAGGAGACGGACCGGGTCACCAGACTTGGTGGAATACCTTGCAGATATTCTTGCGGCAGGCACCCAGGCTAAGATAAGAAATGAGAATGCTGTTCTGGCCAACATTGTCATGGAGGCCAATTTTGGTGTTTATATCTTTACTGAGTATCAGGTTGGGTTATCCATTCCGCCTCGTGCAGGGAAATAGATCGCCTCTAAATATAATCTCCAAGGAGCGGCTGCCTGTGCGCAAAGTCCAACGGCAGTGGTACTCTATCACCGATGTTATCACAAGTCATGCCAAGGTCATCGTCGGTGATGAAGTTGTCGCCGAAAGTTGTGGCGGAATGATCTCACAGGTTTCTACGCGTCTGGCACCTTAGTGCTGACCATAAACATCAATATCTCCGTGTAAAGCGGAGATAGCAAACAAAGTACTACTTAGCTATAAGCCGTCCTCTAAGTTCACATGCGTACTAAGCAAACGCTGAATTCGCGTCATTGGCTTCCCAAGACTTGAGTCATCATACTTGCTCGGGTCCACTAGTCTTCACTTCAATTTGCTACCGATCAAATGCGGATCCAGGATCCCAGGTTCACTAGAAGACTTTCTCTGCTTCCATTTATGGAATTGGGAGAAGGCGCAGAAACTTTGTAGGTATGGTGGACAGTTTCACTCGATAACGAAAATCTCCATAAGCTCATGGCGTGTCCATAGGTACATTGCAGCGACGATCTTGGTGCCATTATCTGGCCCCGGTCATCCTTGCTTTCTCCAAAGTATTCAAGAGTGGCTGCTCGTTCGCTTGGTGCAGATCCAGGGGGATCGGCAAATCTCCAGCAATTCCGGACGACAGCTGCCTACGAATACGCGACTCATTTTTGGACCATGAAATATCAGATGAACTCCTCCCAGGACATCAAGAAAGGTTTCCCGAGCCGTCGGAATTTTGATTCTAAGCAGTATGAGTAAGACTCAGCAAAAAGCCGAGGCAACGTTGCTGTTCACCGCGCCTAGCTCGCAAGCTAAAGCTCGAAGTGGCTTGTAGCTTCCTACCAAAAAAGGCGCCACTATGGACGAACAGGGCCGAGCGTGATGAACAGACTCGCTCCAGCTTACGGGCTTTACCAAAACTCGTCGGCTGCCTCTCTTTGACTTCGTTTCGTCTCCAGTAGGGCTAAGCTGTAACAGCGCTGGCGCAATCAACGACGACTCGTTTGGGAGAAAGTATCAAAAGAGCGTGCCTTGATAGGAACGAATGACCTCGTGTCGCCAAATTTGTTCGTGTCGTTCCGGGGTGAGTTGCACAGCCTCAACCACGACCTGGCGCCATTTGATGATGATGCGCATCAGGGTCAGGCGCTTCGCTTCGCTACCGTGGCTCCACCTGTGCATGTCGGCTTCTCCAGCCCAGCGCAACAGCAGTGCAGCGTGGATACCGTAGTACTTTGGGACAAATATCAACGTACAGCGTGGCCATGCGTAGGAGTAGGCGAGACTTCTTTCGCCCTTGGCAAGAGACGTAGCATGTTGTACTTAATAGGTATGCAGCGGGACGCGTCAAGAAGAAAAGAAAAAGGCCAATTGGACGCGATCCGATAATGGATGGTACCACGATTTGCAGAATACCGTCGAAGAATCTATCAGGTCAGAGTGCAGAAGCGCTGTTTGCCTGTTACATATATGCCCAGGGTCTAGAGTGGCAGAGTGGGTAAGAAAGCAGAGGATCGATCTTGGCCCATAGACTCGCAGCGCCCCCCTGAGATTGGATGATGGTATCTGAAAATAATGTCGGTACGACATGTGTGCATGTGTGTCTTGTGTGTCTCTCCTGCCTCGGTTTCGCGTCTTACGAGGCTCCGTGCAGTTGGTCAATCGCAGAGTCCGTTGCTGCCCAGGGTCAAGAGGAGAGGGCATCACGAAGATTCTAAACGATCGAAAAATAGAACATGTCGTCACAAGGTAAGGTTGCTGTCAACCGGCACGGACGACCCTTTGATCCAACATCCCGGGACATCTTGGCGAAGGGCAGGCCCTTGCAAGTACCTACCCAACCAAGTAAGTTGGCAGGTACTACCTGGGCAGGACGTGGGGAAAAGAGGGACCACACTGGCAAAACTGGCAATTTGGTACTGGGGCTTTTTTAGGCCTGAGCCTCCAGATGCAGGTGCTCCATTGAGGGCCCTGGTCCCTGCGTGTGGTGGACTTGCAGCCGCTCTTTCTCGTCTTGCCCGTGGCCATGGCGCAGCCTGCAGCCATCGAGGTGAAAAAGCGCAAGCCATGGCCCCTCATCAATGTTCGCCTAAGACTTGGTCTTGGCTTTGCGCTGTAGCGTCTGTGTTTAAAAGTTTCTGCGATTCCCGTCAAGTCAAGTCAAAGTCAGGTCAAGTTCAATGGCCCTTTCCCCACTCCAAATCTCCCGAAACATTGATCGTCCCGTCCCAACAGAGCATACATATTCCAGCCTTGTTTGTTTCTCCATTGCTTCACATTGATTTCCTGCCTCTTGCTCGCAAATCCAGGAAAACCAACAAGACACCAGATTCAGCAACAACACATTCACTTCGACCACTTTTATCTTATCATCAGGTCTACGGCAAGCTGCACCAGCAACAGTAGCATTGGCAGCAACAGTCCTAATCCATCCCACCGGCGCCGATATCCGCGATCCCCGCCGCCGTTAGCGAAGTGCGCTGCAACGATCGTCATAACAAGCTCCGGGTCTTCCCCTCCAACTTGCAGTAGCAGCAGCAACCACCTTTTACTCCCTCGCAGAGGTTCAAAGGCAAGAGAGGCAATCATCGGTGACGGGGCGGCTCTCTACCTCGCACCCCAAGATGGCCAGCGCAGGCAATGCTCAGAATGTCATCCGCAGGTCCGTCATTGGTCCCATCCGTTCCAACAATTTGACGACATGCTGACCGGGATCCTTGGACACAGGAAGTTGGTGATCATTGGTGACGGAGCTTGCGGCAAAACCAGTTTGCTCAGCGTTTTCACACTGGGTTATTTTCCAACAGTGAGTCTTCACCTTCTCAGTTCATCAATCGATCTATTTGTTCACCAGCTAACAAGTCCTCAGCACTACGTAAGTTGTCAATGCAGACATTGCTACCCCCAAGTGCCTATCGGCCAGTCCGACCATTCAATTCCTACTGAGGCTTCCTCCCACCCCAAGCGACATCTGACAAACAACGTCTCCACAGATTCCCACCGTATTCGAAAACTACGTGACCGATTGCAGAGTAGACGGCAAGTCAGTACAGCTGGCACTATGGGATACGGCAGGACAGGAGGACTACGAGCGGTTGCGCCCCCTGGCATATTCCAAGGCGCATGTCATCTTGATAGGCTTTTCCGTCGATACTCCAGACTCGCTGGACAATGTGAAACATAAGGTGAGTTCGCTGGTTTCCGGCATATTGTCCAATGGCAGGGAACAATGGGCTATCGAATCCTGTGCGACCAAGCAATTTCCCCTCCCGAGACTTTTAACGTGGTACTCTCCAGTGCCAATCACCAGCATCCCTCCACGCCGATGAGAAGGTCTAGCGTGATCAAAGCACTGAGCTAACCATTGTGTGTTCCGTGCTATAGTGGGTTGAGGAAGCAACCGAGAAATGCCCCAACGTGCCAATCATACTCGTCGGCCTCAAGAAGGATTTGCGCGAGGACCCAGTCGCCATAGAAGAAATGCGCAAAAAGTCCCAGCGTTTTGTGACAGAACACGACGGCGAAGCGGCTGCCAGAGAAGTAGGCGCCAGAAAGTACCTGGAATGCTCCAGTCTGAGCGGCGAAGGTGTAGATGATGTCTTCGAGGCGGCAACGCGGGCAGCGTTGTTGACATTTGAGAAGGGCGAGGGCAGTGGTTGTTGCGTAATTTTGTGAGAGACTGCGCCCCAATGGGGTGACGATTGGAAGATGACGGGGGATGACTTTGTCTCCACACAACACGGTCGAGACGGGCAAAAGCATGACGGACACGGATCGATGACGGCCACACGACCTAGACCGTTCTTCACTCGCTATATTGTCAACGACATGGCATATAAACAGCCCGCTAGGGAGGAGCCAGCTTTTGACGATTCGCCATCCATACCGGACCAACCAGCCACGATTGTACAAATAGTGGCCGGGCAAAGCTTGCGCGCATAATTGCCTCAGCTTAGCCCGCCCACCATAGTGTCGTGCAAGAACACATCAGGAAAGTTGCAAGGAAGCACTTTCACAACTCGGGCTTTGCTCAGACACGCACTGTAGGTGAAGCAGCGACGAACGACTGCAGGAACGACGGGACGGCAGGCATTCACTGAGCAACTTTGGCAACGATGTGTCATAAGGCAGAATGAATTGCAGCGTATAGGTTTTAACACTAATGGCATCATAATTTCCATTCTCCAGCTATAGATGTATGGTTTTGCGTATCTTGGTGGCTTTCTGTAGTCAGACGAGATAGGGCTACGAACAATAATTGGACGTGATTTGTAGGACTCCGTCACCCAGAGAGAGACAACACAACTTCGTAAAGAGCAAGCCTGTCGATTCTCCTACTTTCTCCTGGTCATGAGCTAGGCCCTCTTCCACTCGTGATTCCAGGGCCTCTCCCCTGGCGTCTCCACCATTGGCCGCGCATACTCAATCGGTATCGCCTCTCTGGACCACACACCCACTTTTTGCATTGCCTTTCGAAACAACCAGCCCTGCGGCCTGCTACCCGGGCCCTCTAAGTTCCGCAATGCCTCGCATGCGTTGCTCATACTCTGCTGCATCTGCATCAACTCCCTCTCATGCTGTTTCTCCCGCTGATTTCGAAACAGTTGCCACGCCCGGTGGATCGTCCAGTGCCTCACGTGCCGGTTGCGTGCCATCCGTAAGGGGGCGCGAATCTGCGATGGCGCATAGAGAAAGTGCATCATGCCGGCAACTTTGGGGTCAAGCTTGGCCTGAGCCATGGCCTTGCGCTTGCGTGCCAGTGCACGTGCGGCGGACGGGTCGAGCTTCTTCTTATTGGCGGTTTTGTCGGGCTTGGCTTTTTTGCCGATGCGGCCTTGGAGGGAGGGCGTGGTTGAGAGGGCGCGGCAGGCTGGGGGGGTGATACATGGTGTGCGGAGGATGGTGCGGCTTGCTGGTGCGGCGGTTGGGCGGAGGGCGTGGGTGGGCAAGGAGCCGAGAAGGCTGCGCATATTGAAGATGGAAGACATATTGGCTGAGCTTGATTGTGAAGTCGTGGAAGGAGGGGAGGAATGGAGCGCGTCGCGTTGCTACGAGGTGCCTGGAGGAGGTACTTGGGATCACAGCGGATGTGATGTGCACAAATTGATGGCCTTGAAAGATTGTGGATGATCCGTCCTTGTAGGGAGGCTATTCAGATCCCTCCGATGTTCTGTCCGAATGGAGAACCTCGGGCGCGTGGTCGATTAAGTCGGACGGCAAGCCTGCGTCTCGTGAAGCTAACGTTGGGAGCTCTTTCGTCGCGTGCTTCTCCAAGTGGATTTCCTTCGTAGATCGAGTGCTGTGGTGCCGAGGAACGCCAATTAGATCTCGGCGGGCTATGAAGCGGCGCCCGGTCTTGGAGGGCGAAAGCGAAAGGTAGAGAGTAGAATGGGAAATTGTAATTGAGCTCCAAAAATCTTCCCGCATCTCCATTATGTCAGCGTTTGGCGGCTAGCTCCCAACTCCCGCGCGTGGCACCCCTGTCTATCCGCGGCTGTTCGAGCCGCCGTCGACGACAGCTCATCTACTAAGTACCTACCTAGGTCTTCGAGGTGTCTAGGCTAAGACAGCGATCCGAACCTAGTCACGAAGTCACTATGGGTCTAATTCTTCCTCCTACCAAAAATAAGTAAACCAAACAATTCGGCATGCGTGCTATTTACCTGCTAAGTCTTCTAAGCGTGTAAAGTGATTTCTTCGAATACCTGGTGCGCCGCGCGAATTCCCAATCTTTGCATAGAAGCTTTCAGAAAAGTACCTAGCTGTGTATCACCAAAAATCATAAGCCACATCTCTCAAGATATGTATGCATCTATGGGCATAATTCTCGAACGATTTACTGAAGGGAGCATGAGGATTCAATTCACATTTGAGAAACCGACCATGTCCAGTCTTGCCCACGTTACAAGCCTTCAGCCTGCACCCATTCCGGAGTGAGCATGCGGTAACTCTAAATTGTAACCCCTTGATATGATTGACTTAGTGATTGAAAATTCAAGGAGATACTTAAAGTAAAATTACAGAAGACTCAAACGAAATACCCACATCATCGCATGACAAAGGCAAGCAAAGAAGGGTTTTGCTTTTGCGAGGCAAGCCCGGTACCAAAACTGGCTCTCGTCGGTCTTATTAGTACAAAGGGCTGGTTCTCTACACGCGAAAATTTTACATTGTGATCATGAGAAGCTGCACGTCCTCCATTTTGGAACTCGGTGACCAGTTGAAGAGGTTGTAACCCGCTAAGCGAAACCGACTGAGGATAGTCCGGCCATTCAATAAATGGGATACTGGGTTGTCTGGAGCTCGTCTCCAATGACACTCTTCCACCAACATCTTCCGTATAGGTCTGCAATGTTTTTCTTCTGTAATTATAAACATGCTTGTGCATTGAAATAGGAAACTAGATCACGTCGCTTGTTGCAACGATTAGAAGGCCCTAGGCTTTGTGGAAGCACATTTCTCAATGCTGGCGACCTGGACCATTCATAGAGTCAAGTTTGAAGGTTAGCCGTGAGTCTCGCATACATTGCGGTGCGATAGCTTGAAGCTATCGAACCACCAAAAGGAAGCCATGGCTGTCTAGCGGAAGGACTAGGTTCATCAGCGCCATTAACTACCTCAAGCTCCTTTTCCTGATCGCCTTAAAGTACACATTGAAGTTTTCATTCGCTTCAAAAAGAATGTACGTTCTTGAAT
The DNA here is from genome assembly GCA_027946515.1 of Gnomoniopsis smithogilvyi. NCBI lineage: Eukaryota > Fungi > Ascomycota > Sordariomycetes > Diaporthales > Gnomoniaceae > Gnomoniopsis > Gnomoniopsis smithogilvyi. The sequence goes on along the minus strand of JAPEVB010000004.1, from coordinate 4,324,750 downwards.
CAACAGAAAATTTGTGATAAATCGAAGTCCCACCAGAAGACTTATTTGTCAACCCGCAGAACTTTCGTGAAATCCTCTTCAACTTAAAGCACATCCAACACGCTTCAGTTACATTAAATTCCAGTCCTATCTCGGGATAATTTGTTCTCGATATTTTCGCCTTACTGAACGGATTCGTTGAGCCATGACATCCGAAGAAATATCGCCTTCCTCGATGATGGAGGCCTCCCAAGCCCAGGCCTCTCGTGTAAGTTCCCTCGCAGTAATGGCGATTTCGGCTCGGCTGAAAGGATCAATTGCCTTTTACTGCTTATTATTACAACGCGAATTCAGTTTGCACAAAATACAAGAATTACCCCGAGAATCAACCCTGGGAGGGGTGGAAGGAAAATCAGACAGGGCAAAGAAGCTAATCAAGTGCTACAGCATACTCGTTTCATTGAATACCTCGATGAAGCTCCACCCATCCGTTCGCCAAACACCACCATAAGGCTAATATGGCGAGTTAAGGCACAGTCTACAGAGACCACAGGGTCTCCAAAAGTACCATCCACAGCGCCGCTGATGCAACCCTTAGCCACATCGTCGTGTGACCAATTATCCCATATGGTCTCACATGTCTTCCAGGACCCAAACACAACACAAACTCAGAAGTCCTCAAAATTAGATTTCCTTGCTCCCGGTGACACACTGGCACCCTTTCTGGATGAGCCAAAGTATCCGGTAGGCAAGCGACTGGAATTTTGCGATCCACAACTACGTCTCCACCGTGGCAACGCATTGCACCGTGCTCGTCGATCGAAGACTCCTCATCCTAAGGCTCGTCGCGCAGCAAGTTCTGTCGATCTCTCGATTCCACTCGGGGTCTGTTCGACCCGAAAAAAGCCCCAGACAATCCCATGTGATGAACTTGTTGACGAAATCGAGCCCTTCAGCCTCGGCCCCCCTCTGATTCCGGTACCTGGGCCTCAAGGGTGTGCAAGTCCGGACAGCGATGATTCTGAGTATTATTACGAGGAGGAAGGAGAAGACGGAGAAGACGAGCACGATAAAATTGTCTATCATAGTCATACTGGACCAGTCTCCGCGGCGGAGCACGAACCAGCCAGAGACCCCTCACGGAGACGCTTCTCGAGGATAGCGATAAAAGTCGCCAATACCTGCCATTGTATCAAGGACTGTGGGTTCCGTCAAAGACCGGGGCGACACGGGATGTGAGGTTGTTGCATGAAATAGTATCCGAAGTTTGGACTCGTAAGAAGCTGTCACTGTAGCCTCTGAGATATGGGTGGAAAGAGAATTCTCGGTGAAGACGTTTTCAGTATTGTGTCAAAACATGCATTTTGGAAGGGATTTTGTGGATTCACTGAGCGATGAGAGTGACCATTCTGATGTGGTCACCAACTATTTGGGAGGCGGTTTGTAAGAGCCAGCGGGATTTCTCCATATTAAATCGGGACGAACATTGGAAAAGTTTGAAGTTTGAAACAATCGACAACCGCCTCAAGCACTTAATAGTCAAGCTGTATCATGTTCATCATCTGGCAACGGGACAGAATACAAATCTTGGTCTCATCCAAACCATTGCTCGCTTGCTGGGCCGCGTCGGTACGTGATCTTACGGGTACCCGACTCCGTTAGGTCAGATGTGTAATGAGAACACCGACAAGTTCAACTTTCATGTGTGTGTCAGACTTGGAGTTGGACGAGGTACCACAAACAAACATCTATGGTTGCGCCAACCAGGCTTGCCACCTCGAAAAGGTCACACTCGGCGATAATTAAATATTCAAAATTGGATGGGAAGTGGGCGTACATTGCTTCGCAGATTACCAGGTATATTCATTATCTGCTGCGTAATTCAGGGTATGTCCGACTTCTGTGTCTCAACGCGGAGTCTCCGTGTGTGGATGGGCAAAAAGCCAATGCTGACTCTCTAGGCAGTGGATTTGAATCATTAGTCTAGTCTTGAGTATACAAGTCGAAATTTGCCGAGTTTATGACTATCACTGAGGCCCAGAACCGGATCCTCGTCCAGCACCAGGACCACCAGCGCCTCCGCCTCCCATCAAGTTCTTTGCCCTGTGTTCTCATTAGCCAAAGCTGCACGTGTGAGATTCAGGTAGAACAATTGATTCAAAACTTACATCTCGGCAATGTTGGGATCGGACATGAGGGCTCCCATATCTGGCATCCCACCCCCGCTTCCGAACGAGTTGGCCATCTCGCGGAGTCTTGGGTTGCTCATCAAGTTGTTCATCATGTCCGGGTTGCTCATCAGGTTCTGTGCCATGGAAGCGAACATGGGGTTCTGCATGATCGAGCTGAGATCTGGCATACCACCGCCGCCACCTCCTGGAGCACCACCACCACCACCACCAAACATGCTGGCCAGGCTGCTCAAGTCTGGCATCCCACCAGGTGCGCCGCCAGCATCCCGAGAAGTCACATCACCCGAGTCCTCGGCCTCGAGCTCCTCGACCCTCTTCTTGGCCGTCTCGTAGCCTTTCTTCATGGCATCGCTGCCACCATTGCCCTCGTACTCGATGCCCTGTTGGTAGGCCTCCATGGAGCCCTTGACATCACCAAGAGCAAATCTTGCGAGGCCCAGGCGGCTCCATGCCTTGGTGTACTTGGGGTCCACAGCCACGGCAGCCTCTGCGTCGGCCTTGGCGCTTTCGTGATCCTTAGCGGCACTGTAAGCAGCAGCACGATTCGACAGGAAGATTGCGTTGCCGGGGTGCTTCGCCAGGGCTTGGGTGTACAGGTCGATGGCCTTAGGGTAGTCCTTCTGGGCCATAGCGGCGTTACCCTTAGACTTGAGGCCCTCTGCCTCCTTCTTGACCTCCTCGGAAATTTCTCCAGCAGGCGCTGGTGTAGAACCTGAAGCCGCAGCGGGCTTTGTTGCACTCTGGAGCTTCTCAAACACGCCGTAGATTTTCAAGAGGTTTTGATCGCCAATGGCCTCTGACACAGCAGCCTTGTCGGTGGGGTCGACCTTGAAGGCCTCGGCGATGCAATTCACAGCAACATCGATAGAGTCTTGGTCATCGGCAGGGAGGGTTCCGTCGGTAACAGAGGTTGACAGGAAGTCGCAGATAGCCAGCGCAAGGCGCTGCTTCGAAGGGGTGGCCTAGACAAGGAGAACAATGAAAAACGTAAGTCAGATATTCATGTGATCGATGCCGTTGCGGGGTTGGCTTACCATGTCAAAAATGAGAAGCTATGTAGGGCGAGAGCGGGAGACACGAATTGCTAGACAAATTGCTAGGAGTTGTCGGAATCAGGAGTTTGCTCAGGTGGATTTGAGTTGAAGGAAGAGTTGGATGGTTAGATCTCGGGAGATAGTAATTTTGAGTGCGGGTTGTTTAGGTAGGTAGGGAAGCAAGGCACCGGCCGGGCATCGTAAACAGAGAGGTTCAAACCCGAAAGCTGCGGAGGGGTCCAAATGTTCTAGAAGCACCGAACAGGCCCGGGATAGCCCTGGCGTCGCGACGACAGCCTGCCCGCAGTGTAGGAAATTGCCCTAGAAGCAGTGGCAACCCCCCACCAGGGTTAGGGGACCAACCCTGAAAGCTGCGCTCTTCAACCCTGAACTGGCCGCTGATGTCACCTGCGCCTCTCGGAAGAACGCCTCCCAAAGACGAGTAGCACACCATCGTTGACCCAGCATATGCAGCCACCTTCTTACCACTTATCTTGGCGTGTTCTATTCCCTTTTGCTTCTCTATGCGATGGCTCAATAGCATACATCAGCCCGCTCATTAACCACCTCATTGACGCCTTCCCCATTGCGATAACTCTTTCACAACTTCGCGGAGTCAGTACTCTTTCGGATAATCCGGGTCGTCCGCTCAAGTCGCAGCCTCGGTTGCATGCGCTAACAAGGCGCCAGGTTGACTCGAGTACCTCAGCCTCGAGGCCACCGCGAGGTTGAGGAACGGCAGAGCGTTAGTTTGGCGTGGTGATCTGGAATCGTTCCAGACAATCGAAATATCGTCACCACGTCCACTTGCAGCATTGCAGACCAAACAATCTAGCACACCATCATGTCCGAAGCCAATGAGGGCCCAGGGGGCAGTACCGACATCGATGCGCCCTCAACAACCAAGCCTTCCCTACAGCGCATCCAGACCGATCCAAACCTTCGCTCCTGCTTTATATGCCTCCAGAACTCATCCGAAACCCCCAAGGCCGTCTGGGTAAATGCCTGCCCTTGTACCCTGGAAGCACACGAGGATTGCATGTTGAGATGGATCGCCGAGCACGAGCGCGAGAGCACAAAGTCGTTGCGATGTCCGGCGTGCAAGGGGAAGATCAAGACCACTGAGCCGCGAGATCTTTTTATCGGACTGCGTGACAAATTACACAAGATGTACAGTCGCGTGACGCCTGCCATCCTGCTCGGCATTCTTACTGGCTGCTCCATGGCTGGTTCGAGTTACTATGGACTCATGAGTATGTCCGTATTTACTGGGCCGGCACCGGCGATGAGTTGGCTGGGACTGGGGAAGGCGCTGGCGGACAGAAGACTGTCCCCTAATGTGCCTTGGTATCGATGGAAGGCAGGCTGGGATTTCTGCTTTAGATTCTGGCTGTTGCACTTCATCGCTCCAGCATTGTTGATACAGAAGGCTTTGCCCCCTCAGTTCGTCGATTTTCTGGCAGTTCCAGCGTCGGTATTTGTAAGTATGCAACCATCGCTTCGAAGATATTACCGAGGGCTAACAGGATGGTTAGTATGGCGCTTCCCTGGTGTTGAGAGATGACATGCCTTCATGGCCACCATCTCCAGCTTGGGTGATGACCGCTCTGCCGTGGGTGAGCTTCTCCTATAACCGCATCTATTTCGACCTCTTTGGTGCCTATGAGCGACGTCTTAACAAGGCACTTCGAGGCCGTGGTCTCCCAAACGAAAATGCACCCGCTGCCGAGGACAACGAGGATGACGCGCAGCAAGTCGGTGTGGGAGCTGACTTCGCTGCTCCGCCTGAGGAAGAAGATGAGGGGTACTTCGCCCAAGCTCTGAGGCTAGGCAACGCCGTCCTGAACATGATGGGCGACGATAACAACGACGAGGGAATCGTGGCTGAGATCGAGCTACAAATTGGACCTGAGGACGATGAGCAGCAGGTGGTTGAGGAATTGCAGAACGAGATTGATGAGCTGAACGAGATTGCCGCCGGAAACCATGCAGTCCCAGAAGTCGCCGTGGCTGCGGAAGAGCATGCAGAAGAACCACAGCATGCTGGACAGGTCGACGAGGATGACGAAGCAGCCGAGCCCCCACCAGCTATTCGCATCGAGCCTCGAGCGGAGGCCCAGCCGGTCCAGAACGCCAACAACGACAACAACCAGCAAGCTCCCGAAGAGCCTATTCGTGAAGCGCGGGGCACATCGACAACGCTCACAGACCTCGTCAATGGTGTTGTTTCTGCACTCACCTTTCCATTAGTATGCTGGGCGTCGGGTGAGGCCCTTCGACACACGTTGCCCACTGGCTGGGTGACACGTCCAAACTCACGGGAGGTCACGGGTCTTTTGCAAGAGCAATGGGGTCGTAGCTTGGTTGGCGGGGCAATGTTCATCGTAGCGAGGGATATGGTAAATTTGTACTCGAAGCACAGACAAGTGGAGGTGCGCAAACATAGGAGAGTACGGAACGTGCCTCGACGTAAGGTGAAGGGTCCGTCGAGGCAGAACAGCGAGGCACCAGCAGCATCTGCAACATAAGGAAATGATGATTGGATCGATGCTCAACTCGGCGTTCAGGATGATTCTTGCGCGGATGGTCTTAGAACTCAATGGCGTGTGAACGGCGTAAAACACTTTTGTACAAATGAGGCATGGTTTTTTTTGATCAGTGCTCATCGGGTGTCGTGATTTATTGCACTCCACAGTACGCAATCGTCGAGCACTTGGTCTCATTCCCGGATTTGACCAGGATGCGCATTTTTCTTCGATCGCGATCGCTGAAAGCTATGGATTCAGACGCAAAAATAACATGTGCTGAGGAAGAGCGATTTTCATGGGAGTACAGTTGGCAGAGAAACCTGCTTCTCAAAACCACGAGGCACGATTCCCATGAAGCCGAGTCTTATACACAGGTGATTATAATCAAGGGGAACTTTTCTACTGACGATCGTTCTAATGGGGGACACTCCTCCACTGCTGTCGCCCGTGCTACTCTATACCCATTACCCTCTTACTTTAATTCATCAAAGAGTTCCCTCAGCGACGACGTAGACGGCGCTTCCACTTCCTGGTCGGCTCACAACAATGGCGGCCTCTTTCTGCTCTTCAGTCAACGCAGGCACCCGCTTCGCATAGTATTCTTTCTCCCATGCCGTTCTCACTGCGTCCACTTTGTCCGCTGGCACAAGATGCACGCTGCACCCACCCCAACCAGCGCCCGTCAACCTGCTGCCATAGCTACCCGCCTCCCTGGCAATCTGACAAATCCGATCGATTTCCTCGCAGCTGCACTCGTAGTCCTCACGACAGCTATCCTGCGTGGCGTTGAGCAACGCGCCCAGCCGCTGATTGTACGCCGTAGTATCGGCTGACGAGTCTGGGTGCTGGGCTGGGTCCTCAAGAAGCGCCATGAACTCGATGACTCGCAACGCCTCGCGGAATACATGCAATGCCCGCTGGCGCAACTTGAATCGCTCCGCACGCACGGGAAATTTGGACGTGAAGCGCGCATTGAGCTCATCTACACTGACGCCCAGTGCTGCCGCAATCTCGTCGCGCGTGTAGCCCTCCACCTTGCTCAGCGTCTTCTCTGTAAGCGCAATCAGCTCGCGCAGCTGCTTGTCCGCCTTTTCCGCCTTGCCCGGATGCGCGACATAGTACGCATCGTGGAACCCGCGAAGCGACACCCCCAAAGGCGCTGCGTCCTTTGGTAACGTCGTGCCCGCGGGGTTGAGCGCGGCGTTTAGGTATGCGGCAGCCAGACTGCATTCCACTACGCGCAGGTTATAGTGGATTGGTCCAGTAACGTGCTTGTCGGCGGCAACGAAGCTCTGCGCGATGAGGAAGCATAGTTCCGGGTTGGTCTTGGGGAAGGAGACGGGGCGGGCGGAGAGCGCTGGGGTGAAGGTGACGAAGAGGGCGGAACCGCGCTCGGAAAAGACCGAGGCGGACTGGTCCATGCCGCCGCTGTTGACGCCCACGGCGCGCTCGGAGACGATGGCAAGCTCGGTCAGCTCAGTCTTGTCGACCGTCTTCTCACCGTTGGCAATCATGACGGCTAGTGCCGAGGTGCTGGTAAAGGCGGCCGAGGAGCTCAGCCCGCCGCCAGCGGGCACGGTACCATCCATGAGGATGGACATGGATACGGGTTTGTAGCCGGCGCCGTGCTTCTTGCGCAAAAGTTCCAGGGCGCCGCGCAGGCCGGACTTGAAGTAGTTGGTCCACTCATGCACAGCCGCGTCAATATCCACATCATCAAAGGGGATATCGAATTCGTGAGCGGGGAATTTATCGCTCTGCACATTCGCTATGCGAATCTTATAAGTTCCGGGCTTCACAGTGGAAGGATCATGCACCTTTGTGGAGACGGCAATGAGGGCATCGGCGGTGATGGCCATGGGCAAGACCGAGTAAAGGCTGTAGTCAATGTGCTCGCCGATGATATTGACGCGGCCGGGCGAGCGGGCAACGAACTCGGCGGGTTGAGAGTAAATTGTTTGGAACTGAGACAACAGGTGGTCCCACCTTTTGGCCTGTGATGGGAGGGCATCGCTGGTGTAGATATCGTCCAGAGACCGTGCAAAGGGGACTGCGCCAGCCATGGTGAAGGGTGGGTGGGTGTGGTATCTGGATGGAGGGTGAGTGAGGGGGTTGAGAATCTGCAGACGACAGTAGAGAGAGCGCGAGGATAGGATGTATATGTACAGAAAATAAATGATGCGGCGAGAAGCACTATAATAAGTGTGACTTCAAGAAAGTATGATATGATATGTTGAGGGTATTTTCAATGCTCTCGTGACCTGGTCGAATGAATGGCGCCTACCTGCGTGGAGTGCCTCGGCGGACGTTAGGCTACCCACATTCCACCATGGACATCCCACATCTCGCACCAAACTGCCCCGCGTTTCTCCAGTTACATCACTAAACACCCACTACATCCCACATAATTTTAAAGGGTACGGCCAACCACCCGTCCCCCACAACCAGATTCCGCTTCATGTTCCGGCCAACAGACCCCTCATAATTTTTATGAGAGGCTTCTCATACAGTCCAATGATAGCAGGAACAGCAACAACGAGCAAAACAAAATATTCATTCATTACGCAAATGCGATCGTGTCCTATCAATGATGTCTTCCGACAAGAACCGAGGTCTCCATGCTCTTGCAGGGGGGAAAGCTTCTGACCCCTGCTAATCGTAGCCCACCTCTTCGGCCACTGTCTGTCTGTACATGCCAAACGGTGATACAAGTACCAAGTGACACTGGTGAAGTCTAAGGTACCTAAATTGTGCGTGATGTGTATATCTCAAGACTCTCCTGACAATTATAAGCGAAATCATAGCCGCCACTTCCTGCATCTCTGGAAGTGGCTGCTTATCCATGGGCAGCCATTCAGGGCATCAAAGCCACAAGGCCAAACGTTCCCCAGTTACGGTGGGCTCGTCTCAAGCTTTCGTGTCTCCACTTTGAACATTTCCAGTGGGTCCGGGGAAAACGACTTTCACGGTCGACTTCCGAGCTTTCTGTTCAAGTATCCACAGGCAGACCACCACGGGCCGAATCTAGGTCCGACACAACGACAACAGTCGCCAACAATTTCTCGTCGGCCGTGATGGTATCGCTATGAGGACCAACCTCAGCATCGGCACACCATCTTGTCTTCTGACGAGAGAGGGCTGCTGGCGTCACTTGTTTCAATCGTTCCCTCTTCGGCGGCACATAATGACGCCTCGGTCTTTCATTCAGAGAAGATATATAGCACATCCTTCAGCTCAATCGGTCCCAGGGTCGCGCGTTGTGGACCAAGTCAATCTCGTTGGAGACAAACATTTCCCAGATATCAGCTTGGCAATAGTGATAGTGTGGAAGAAAAGTCGGGCTTCTTCGTTGAACACACTTCTGCTAGTACACACCATTAAACCTCTGTGGACAACGTTCGAGGAGCACCACTGTCTTGGCTGATCTCGTTGGCCATGCATCTTGCTCTCCAGACATAATTTTTGGGTCCTCATGCAAGTTACTTGTTTGACACAGGATGCGGAGATTCGAGTGCTCTACCGATCCTCGAGATTCGTCCACTACTCTGATAGCAGGCATGTTGATCATGACCTCTCCAGACCTGCTGTTTATACGCTGGGCCCGAATCGGCTCAGCCATTTTCAAAACTAGGTAAAATTACCAGCTTCAGTCGGTGTGCGGCGCTACAATGGTTGTACAGTCCATGAACGTGCAAAGCCGCCGAGATGGACTAGAATAGTAAACAAACAGCAACTTAGCTCCTTATGAGTGCCCATCCAGCACGGTCAATTTTCTCCAGGTCCTTGTTGGCTGATGGGTGGCCGGCCTGGAGGAAAGAAACGGGCGAATGCGGGGAGACAGACCTCAAGTAAATATCTCGATATAAAAACAGCTTGTATGTAAGGTCGATTCGGGCTTTATTTTGGTAGTTGATAGTCTTCTCTCTTCACAATTGAGCACGCCTAGAAATACAATATTGTGTCAGGGAACAAATATTGGGCACAACTCTGACTTCAGCCGCCGATCCTGTAGACTACACAGGCCTCGGCGCGGGTCAGCATACGGGCGGATCAAATGGCCGTCCAGGTGCCAGTGAGACGGCCGCTGCCTTCATCGATGCGGCGCTACGGCAGCATACGGCGCCATGGTACTGGCATGAAGAGGGCAAAGGGTTTGCGCAGCACCCTGCGCTGCGGAAGTTTGTTGAGAAGTTCACCGGGTGGGGAGACAAGACCAAGCCGGTGTTGCGGACGTTGCTGAGGAATAATACACCGGGCAACAAGGCGATTGGTGTGCATTATGACCAGACATTCATGCGGTACGGCGAGCCGACAAGCGTAACGGCGTGGGTGCCCATTGGTGACATAAGTCTCGAGGGTGGTGGGCTGATCTACTTGGAAAATGGTGTGTATAGTTCGCAGTAAGGCGGTTGGGACAAGGATTATGCTAACCTCAGGATCATTGCGAAAAACCAAGGTACGGAACTAGGTGCTGAGATCGAGACAGATTTTACTCGCAAAGCGAAAGCTGCGGGCATGAGTAACGAGGAGATGTTCTACGCCTTCAATCAGCACATGCTCAGCACAGGAATGCTAACAGACTGCCCGGGAGAGTTTGGCCGCAAGCAAGGCAAGAGATGGCTCGTCACTGCGTACGAGGCTGGTGATGTTGTTCTTCACAAGGCACATGCAGTAATGTCTATAACAATCCAGCCTCGCACGAACTGCTTGTACTGATCCAGACCACATTCATGCTTCCACTGTAAACCAAGATCCAGAGGGGCGGATCAGGGTAGGAACAGTCTTACGTTTCGTGGACACATCAAGACCGTGGGATGTTCGTTGGAACAAGCATTTCGATTTTGGTGATGGGCTATGATGAGCAGGTGGGCTATATTGGTCTGAGTGTGTGGAGCTATGCTCTTGATCGCCTGACATCTTACTCCCTACAAAGGCAGATCTTGCTTTACTTGTAACCCCAAGATGTCGTGATCTAGCACCTTGATGCAAATGACTACTATATCGAGGTGATCAAGTAGTGTCATGTCTTGCGTCCCCGCAAAGTGTGAAGAATAGACCTTTGACTAGGTCTGAGAGACCGCCAGACGAGATCTCTATTTCATAAGCTCGAACAGGGATAGCTTCAGTACCTGATTGTGTTCTCGGTCGGCATGTTCGAAACGTCGCATGTATTTTTTTCTTTTTCTTTTACCAAGGTAAAATGCTAGGATGGAGGTGTACTTCCGAAAACATCGAACCGCGAATAGCCCACAACGAGGCCCTAGGTAACGGGAAAAAGTCAGCTAGTCATTCAGATTATTAAAAATAACAATCAACACCAGCAACAAACAACAAATCTCGTTGCATCAATCTGTTCCCTGATTTCCTTTGCTAATGACACAAACTTAATTTTTGCGGATTTCGAGCAGTTCCAGTTTCACAAAGCGGAGGACTACCCTTCTGGGCCTGACACGGACCTTCCGATGCGCCCACACTATAAACGTCTCTGCTCAACATCTCTGCAAGACAGAGCATGGCATCCAATCATGAAGAGCATCACAAGTCATACCTAGTAGCATTAGATAGCTTGTAGCGACCTCAGCAAGGCTCATGAAGCGCATAACTTTTTCACCCATGGGTGAAGCGAACCTTGATGGGCTTTGCTTGAAAGACATGTATACTGGGCGCTGCTTGGGTAGGTAAAGTGCCTTACCGAGGTAGGTACCTAGGTAGGTAATTACTAATTGAAAACGTCCACTGACACGATTCAAGGTGAGAAAGTGTCAAAGGCGATGTATGAGAGTCAGGCCAGCAACGTACACACAGTCTCACTATTCTCACTGCACTTCTTCGAGTGGATGTACTTAAAGAAATGTACGGCATTGCAAATAGCTTGTACGAATCAGAGACCAAGCCAAGTCTTTTACAGAATCACACTGCATTGGTCTTGAAAGCATTCAAACTGTAATTAGACGGGAGACGCCAGCCAGCTGTTTAGTGCACTGTGCAAAATTGTAATATCCAATCACATGGAGAGCAAACAAATGCTGAGATCTCGCATCATGTCTATTCGTCATACAACAACATTAAGAGGTAGTATAGATGTAATGTCCAAGATGGTAACCAATCCAAGAACAAGAAGCCTTGACTTCCCAACAAGAACCGTCCCATGCGCTGTAAAGTCAGAGTTATAAACAAGTCGTCAGACTTGGTGTTGAGCCTTTCCCAAAAGTACTAGATCGTCCAGGTGAGGTCCACGCTAATTCTCCCGTAGAATGTCTTCTCATTTCTATCCGCCGACCTTTTGTCCCACGCACTGAATTAAAAGAGCTAAGTAGAAGTGGTTCAGAGGGTCGCTTGGAAAGAACAGATGATATCAAATTTCAGAACTCAACCACCCACATGTAAAATGAAGAAAATTGGGGGTTGTGAAAGGCGCGTGAATCGCACAATTCAAAAGGGGGCTTGTTGATTCACCAAGATTCCAACTCCAAACAAGCAAGAGAACAAAGATCCAACCAAGATAAAGGAAAAGGTCTCGTATGAGTGATTAAAAAAAAAAGCGCTGAAAGAACAACCAACGAGCAACGACGCAAAGGACAGGGGCAAGGGGTATCTCGGTATCTTTCTCTCGCATACGAAACGTAGGTGCATGCGTGCATCATCAATCCCGGAAAACGCTCGAAAATAAGCAGACCGACCGGCAGGCGAGGTGTCGGGATAGAGATCGTTTGCTTTCGCCGGGTGAATGGTCGGCGTGTAAATAACAAGGAAATATATGGAATCGGCTGTAATAGCGGAGGCTAAACAGAAGAAATTGGGGTATAACGTCCAAGAGCGGGAATGGGGTCTATGATCCGCCAAAGTGGAAAACGCTCGACATAGTTGAGCCCGGCCGTGAGTCTGTATTGGAACCTGTGGTCAAGGTCGAGTCCCGCACAGAATTTTGCATCGAGCCCTGCATTGGTGCCTGCATTGGGGCCTGCATCGAGCCATGCATCGAGCCTTGCAAGGAATCCCGCATGGAGTCCCTCATAGAGTCTCTCATGGAGTCTCTCATCGAATCCCTCATTGAGTCACGTGCTGGCACCACTGTTCGACCAGAACTCGTCGTGCGCATGCTCCACCGTCGTTTTTGTGCCGCCGCGTTCAAACCGCCCATGTCCGGGCCGATGGGAGGATCGGGAGCTCGTGAGGTTGTATAGTGATCGGGATGCTGGTACTGAGGCATGCCTTGCATGGCATGCTGTTGATATTGTCCTGACTCGTCCGGCACACCCATAGATGTAGGCATCTGGGCATAATTATTGCCATTTGAGAGGAGGTCCGTCCAGTAGCCGAAAGAGTGCGTCGGTGTCCGCATCGGCAAATTGGCCATGTGTGGAGTTGTGATTATGGTGTCATCAGGGTCGAGGCTAGTCTCGGTTAGCGAATGTCGTCCCAACAATAAGGCACGCGGCGTTGAGACAGCAAAAGGTAAGTTGAGACATGTCTCACGAGCCGCTGGAGCCAAGAAGCTAGAATCCGCGGAATTACTCACAATAAGAATGATGTGTTTGAAAGATCTTGCGATGTAGCGAGTGCAGATTGAGGATCTTGCTGAGCCGTCCACGCCCCAGTGTCTGGTGGCATACTCTGAGGTGGATAATTGAGCGGCGCCGGGACCATTTGGATCTTCGACAGACTTGCAGCATCCTCTTCCACTTTGGGGAACGTCGGCAAAGGCGTCTCGAAAGGACTGAAGTCAGGAATGTCCATGTGCTGCTGCTGCTGTTGTTGTTGTTGTTGTTGTTGTTGTTGTTGTTGTTGTTGTTGTTGTTGTTGTTGTTGTTGTTGTTGTTGTTGTTGCTGCTGCTGCTGCTGCTGCTGTTGCTGCTGTTGCTGCTGCTGCATCTGCTGGCCCAACGCATTCTGGCTGCGATCCATGCGGTGATTGACAGCCGCCAACGGACACGAGCTCCGTATGGGAATGAAAAATCCAGGTGGCAGTTGTGTAGGCTGGCCTTTCTTTGCGTATCCCAACGCTGACGCACATTGCACAAAAGATTGTACATCCGGAATGTGTCGGCACTCAAGCATCTTGCGTGGAGTGAAAGATACCAGTGCCTCCCACGCAGGCGACTCGCCGGACATCTTGACTCGTCGTTTCCATGCTTCGTCGACTGGAGATTGGCGCATAAGATTCCGAAATCTTGCTGAGTAGGACCAGTCTCGATGCGTTAGGCCATCTCCATCAAAATGATCCGCAACGTGGGCGAAATATTCGTGTGCCTTCTTGTCGGCGTCTTCGTCACTCTGAGCCTCAAAGATACGCTTACAGTCCTGGAACCCGCAAGCAAATACGACCTGTGGGCAGGTTTTGGTCATCGCATCGTCAGGTAATGGACCCACGCCTTGGTGACAAGACTTCAAGTGATTCGTATAGGCGGACTTCCATTCGAACGGTAGCCCACATCCTGGAGCGGTACATGTCCAGACTGAATGATTCGTGTGGAACTCGTGGAAATGTCGCTTCAGGTCGTTCTTTCGCTTGATCTCGACGGTAATGCCTCGCTCTCCGCAGAATGGGCACTCAAACGGGTCTTGCTTCTTATTCCCCCACGCACCCCCAATTCCTCCAAGGTTAGAGCGTTTTGAGGCAGCAGCAGCTCTGCGCACAACTTTCCTTCCAATGGATCTCGCCGAAGATGTGGGCGGCGCAGTTCCATTGTGTCCTGGCATGATGTTTGCGGAAGATGCTGCGGGTGATGGTGCGAGACTAAGGCTGTGAAAAGAGGAAGTGTCGGAGCACGTCGAGTACAGACTGCCTGTAATCGAACTAGCATCGGAGAATGAGATGGGGCTCGGATTTGCTTCGAACGGTATACCCATCGGGTTATTGCTTCCAGAGGTTGCTGGAGGTAGAGCGGCACCCGGCTCTGGGGTGTGTTAGCAGTTCGTCTGCATGTATGGACAGCGCCTAGGTGAGAGCCCTTACCACTTGCTGCGGCCGACCGCAGCATGGCAACAAGATCTGTCATTCCGTACTTGCCCAGCAAGTATCGTATCATCGTCGCATCATCCATGTTGTTGTGGTTATTGTTGTCCATCTTGGCCGAATTCAATCAAGAGCTTTGGAGTGGATCGCAAAGGCTCAGGGGCGAGGATGCGCACGACATGCGAGTGTCGACGAGTCGATAGAAATTGAGAGAATGCGAATTAAAGGTTGTGCGAAAACAGGTGGCGTATTACGCGCGCCCAGCTAAGAATTAGGCGTGAGAAAAAAAAAAAAACTAAGTTGGTAGACAGCGCCTGTAACGCTGACGGAAAACCCAAAAGTCCGGAGTCGGGGTGGTAGTGTTGTGTTTGAACGATGCTATCGGGTAGAGCGGAGACGACAGGGACAGGAGAGGAAAAGGAATGATTGTCTGAGTTCAAGCACTTCGCGTCCAGCAAGGCCAACACACGTCGGGACGGCTGCAAGAAGACAAAAGTTGGTCCGGTGGGCTGTGCAATGTCATCTGCGAACAGGGCGGAGAAAACGATCAATTGGACGCGGTGCTGGCCGCGGTGGTGTTGGTGCTTGTACTTGGTACGAACTGGTGCTGGAAAAGACGCGGACTATTGGAGATTTTTCAACTCGGGCGACCGTTGTTCGGGACCATTACAGCACCAAACAGGCACGAGAAGGTAGAAAAGCGGCGGATCGAGTGTCGGATTGAGAAAGAACACAAATGTGGAGCGTAACCCGGCCCTGATTGCATATGGTGATATGACAAGCCCGCTGTTTTGGTTGTTGGGCTTGATCGTGTGCGAGTGTGTAAGCCGTTGGAATTGCAAATGGCGGGACGGAGAGCGGGAGACAGCCTACAAAACCAGCTCTCGCTCGCGTGTTCGTTACAAATGTACTTTGCTGCACTCCTCACGCCTGGCGGTCCAACCCACCCATAATAATGAGCGGGGACTATCGGCAAACCTCCACTCAAACGCCAAGCTTTGAGGGCGCTTGTCGCCACACACAGGCCACAGCCTGCCACGCGCGCAGGCAGTTCGTGCGGGCGAATCATTGGGAGCTCGGAGCAGGGGGCAGCAATCTCCCGGGCAGAAGGGAGGGTGCCCTTGTAGAGGGCCCCCATGCTCTCCATTACTGTTTCGACCTGCTGGAGAAGGAAAATCGAAGGCCACTAGAAGCACATGAAACAAGAATGTGTAGAACTCATGGTATACTGGCGGCTGCCGGCCAGTAAGATTGGAGACTGTCTCGCGAGCAGACATTCCACGGAGAATAGTATGGTACAATGGATACTTTATCCTGCACCAGCAGCTTGATGAAGCTAGGTGGGAATCTGCAGGTAGCCATCTATGTGCACGGGCATGGTCAGTGCAAGCACAGAAAGTGGTGTGCAAGAGAGCGGCACCATCCCTCCATCTCAACTCCCAAGGTCGACGGTGATGGAGCGGCGAGTAGCCTGCAGCGCAACCCAAAAGAGGCACCCAGCTGAAGCCCGGTGCATCGAAGGACGCCCCTTGGCATGCAAGTGAGATGCTTGAGTTGTTTCCTGTTCCCGATCTCTTTAGGTTCCAAAATCTTACGCTCGAGATTAACCTCGAATTGATGCCGATGCTTGTTCTCGAGGACCTGGTCAATGTAACAATAGGCGACAAAGGAACCATAATAAGGTTGGGCTAGGTCTGACCCAATTGTCAGTGGTTTTTGATGGCTGAAAGCTGGACTTGTCACCCACCCAGACATCAACTCCCAGGGGCTTGGCACCCGTGGCTAGCTGGTGGCCTTGTAGATCGTGCTAGTCTGCCGCGTCTGACGGCGACAGCCGGGATGAGCTTGAAGCAGAAGACAGAAGCAAATTGTTGCACTACCGCCAGAAGCCCGTTCATCCCATACATGCCATGAGCATGTAACGATCGGCTGTCTAGACGAGCAACCCCGCCTTGTCCCAGTGTAGGGCAGGTATGTGTCTCCTTGGGACCGGGAAACACGCCAGCCGGATTTCTAGAAACTGTCAAATTTGTCTGGCCCGACCTGTCGGATTCGGCTCTGCCTTGGATGTGCGCCATGACCATTTGTGAAGATCGGACGGCGACGTCGACCCTCAATCTCAAATGACTGATGACGGGCTTCCGATCGTATCCGTTCGTTGCTCTGGCATGCCGCAAGCAGTAACTATTTCGTGAGATTTCAGGGTGACCGAAAAGAGCAACAACCAGGTTGGGATGAAGATCACGGTGAGCTCGTAAATTGTACAATGCCACTGTCAAGTGACTTGATCGAGGGACGGCGTAACGGTGGGTAGCTCGTGGATGGATCGAGGGCGGAGTAGCGGAGACTGGCGTGTGCATGCAAAATTACACGGCTTAAAGTTGGGTTCCACCAGAGCAACTAGCGAGTGCGTAAGGTGCCACCAAAAATAGCAACAGCAATGTTATTCGGATGCTAGCCGACACTTTGGGAAGGTATGGGAAGGTGCAGGTGCAAAGCAGATCCTGTACGTACCTACTGTACCTGCCTACGACCTACTACCATAGTACTTGGTACAGGTAAGTATGCTAGCCCCACGGCTCTGTAAAGTGGGTTTTCCATTCCTCGCAGTTCCCCTAGTCCCAGTCACACGAACCTCTCACGAAGCACCTTGTCTGTGCTCTCTCACCTGACCTCACCTCACCTCACCTCTTCTCAAGTCCTGTCATGCTGAGGCTTCCTGAATCAACAGCAAAAAGTCTTGGGGGTCAGTATAACAACATGTCAGACGGAGGCGAGATTGATTTTTGTGGCATCGCCGTGGTGGGCCCGACAACCATCTGTGCCCTTTGCAACCCGAAATTGCAGTCGACCTCGTCAATTTTGGACCGGATATTCATTCATGCTCGCAGCATCAAAAATGGAGCAGGGGAACTTCTCAATTCAGAACAAAACTCCATTCAGCTATTCTTCATTCCAGTCCACCTAGGGGCCAGTGCCCGGCAAGATGGACCCGCTGAACCATCACTGCAATCCTAACTGTGGCGTCCATCACTAAAATGGGAACCATGATGACAGACAAATGATATGGAGACACGCGGACCTGGACTCCTGCTGGGGGCATCAAGATCTCGGCGACTTCACGTGTGAGTCCTTCGCATATCATTCATTTCTAGGGGCTCCTCCATCAAAGCCTTATGCGTTCATGCGCTTCGCAGAGCGCAATCGCCGCGCAGCTTGTCGTGCCACCGGAATAACAGCCACAAGCTACTTCTCCTGTGATATAAATAGTCACTTGGTGGGAAAGGGGCATTCTCCACGAAGTGTTCTGCCGAACCTTTGATGCTCTGGGTCTCTGCTGCTGTCTGGTATAAAGCTTCCGCCTCAGTCCCTGCCATCTTGATCCTCTCTCTGAGGCCGACCCCTTACCCAGCATGTGCTTCGCCGCCTCCACTGATCCTTCGCGCTGTCACTAGTCAACACATGCGCACGCCACCTGCAATGTCCCATCCACAACCGAGCCCCTTTTTTCCCGTAGAGTCGCACCCCTTACCCAGCTCTCGTCTGCAAGTCTGTCTCTGCCCCATTTCCACGTGCAGATCCTGGCCATGAATCCCACAAGTTGATGCTGCAGCCTGGTCAAAGTGGCCCCCGTATGTATGACATTGCACAGCCTTCGCTTGGCTCATACAGGCCCTTGATGACACCAAAGGTCAGGCTACATTGCCAAATAAGAGCAGTTCCGTCAACAAGACCTGGGCCCACGGAAGGCATTCTGTCTCTTCGTTTGGGCTGGTGAGAGCGGCGTTTCAGGCGTGTTGCCGGAGCTTGAATGCGACCTCCCAGCAATTGCGCCGCCCTGTACAGATTGTATGGGTGGATAGACAGGTAGGTGTCTACATTGCGCTTTCACAAAAAATAAAGCACTCACCAGAAGATCCGAGGCAGGAAAAGTCAATCCAATTGAACCGCATACAGTATGTCCACGACGCTCAAAAGACGACTCTTCATCATGGCGTATGTTGAGATTTGCGACCGAGGTTTGGCTCATCGCTCGCTGTTCCAGGTGTCTGTGCCCAAACGTCGTCAATTGCCATGGAAGTGAGCCAAGGACGCAAGATATCACCCAAGGTACCGCTGGTTGGGAATCAACTTCATTTGCCCTGGCATGTCGTTGGGTACAAGACCATCCACATCCGCAGTCGAGTTGGGCAGGGCTTCAACACTGTAGCCGAACTCGAACCTGAGTAATGCGTTCTGCCGACGAGGAGTGCCGATTTCGATCATTCCAGTACGTTGATTTGTATCCTCTCGGACGGCGACCCGAGCCATACAGCGGTTGTTGAGGCACTGCTGGTCCAGGAGACGCCGGTGAGAGACCCAGATATCCCAAGGCCACGCTGCAGTTTGTCCACAATATAATGAGCTAGTTCGACTTTGCCCATCATCTTGATTGTGCAAGGGCGCGCCCTGTGAAAGGCTGTATGTTAGGTTCTTCTTTTGAAGATCTTTCCATTCATCGAAGCAGGAATTTGAATCTGGTCAGGGTCCCGGTTTGGTCTTTAGTGCGTCGTGATGTGGACCGTTGGCATTGTAGTTTTTCTGGGGCGAAAATTGCGATTGGACACAGGATTCTCAACGCTTGAAGGGGGTAAAGGATTGGGCCCATTTACGCCGGCGCCTGGAGCTGGCTGCTCGTTCATTGTTGGCGCAAAGCACGGCTCAATTTCTCGCTCAGTGCAAGATACATACCCTGAAGCTATTCTCAATGACACAATCTGCGACGTGACGATAATAAAAGGTTAGAAGTACTGAAGTCCGATGTCGAAGTGTGGGCTTGTGTATATATCGGCTAACAGTAGTGATGTGTGATTATTACCTACCTAGGTAGTGGCATGGTCCTCTAATGTTGGATCTATCAATTTCTGGACCGCTAAGCTCGCACTTCTATTCTATGTGATGACCTCTTCTTCGATGAAGATAGATCTAATTGGTACGAGGAGCAGCTAACGCATCTCAATCAAACAGCAATGCGGGCATATCAAATTTGAAGAACGTCGAGGATCTTTCCCATGCCTTTTTTTCTCTCCCTTAAACCGTCCGTACGGTATGCTCATTATATACAAAATATTGGGGGCTTCAAAATGTCCGCCCAGCAGATACATGCCTCATAAAGCAGGCGTGACGAACTTTTTTCCCGAACCATCACACACACACACACACACACACGTCGACGCGATTGGCAGTATCCCTCTGCCAGCCCTTGCTCAATGCTAAATAATAGAGCATAATGCTGATTCGAAGCGAACGCCACCAGACTTCACTGGTTTACTCTTCAGTGCGAACTGTACCTTAATTGCCGTGCTTGCCACCAGTCCTCTCCCTCATCATCTCTTTCCGTTGCTGGTCCTTGGCTATTACGGGTTCAAAATTAGCATCCAACTGAGTATATGTCTGAATATCATTCGCAACTTACCAGCATCCCATGTGATGAACTCATGCAGAGCGTGTCCCGCGGGAACCATTGGCAGAACAGGTACCTTCTTGTCAGTGATGACCTCGAGCAGGGCCGGACCCTCAGTGTTGATCAGCCACTTCAGGGCGTCGACGACCTCCTCTGGCTTCGATACACGCCTGGACTGAATGCCATGGGCATCAGAAAGCTTCTGGAAGTCGGGGTTTTGCTGGTGAGTGTGGCTGTAGCGGTCCTGGTAAAACAGATTCTGCCATTGCGTGACCATTCCCTGCTCCTCGTTGTTCAACACAATCACCTTGACACCAATGTTGAACTGTGCTGCTGTGCCGAGCTCCGTCAGAGTCATGCAGAAGGAAGCGTCGCCATCGATGTCGATGACGAGGGAGTCGGGCTTTGCGACCTTGGCGCCAATGGCGGCTGGCAGACCAAAGCCCATCGTACCAAGACCACCTGAGGTGATCATGGTACGGGGATGTCTCCAACGGAAGTGTTGCGCGGTCCACATTTGGTGTTGGCCAACACCGGTGGAGATGTAGGTGTCTTCCTTGCGGTCTTTGCAGAGCTCAGAGAGTTGCTCAATCAACTCCTGAGGCTTGATACGGCCGGAATCCTCGGTGCGCTGGAAATCTGCCAGGGGCCACTTCTCCTTCCAGCCATTGATCTGGCCGAACCATTCCTTGCGATCCTCCATTGACTTCTTCTCCACCATGGGAATCAACTCCTTGAGATTCGTGCCGATGTCACCCTCAACAGCCTCAGTGGCTTGAATGACCTTGTTGATGTTCTTTGGCACAATCTCAAATTGGACAATACCACCACGACCCTCAGCCGCAGCAGCTCTCGCAGCTGGAGCAAACTTGGGGACACTCAAGGTCACACGATCATCGAATCGTCCTCCCAGAGCGATGATCAGATCTGCCTCCTGCATGGACATGTTGGCGTAGGCTGAGCCGTGCATACCGAGCATGTGCAGCGACTTCTCATCGAGCTCGTCGAAAGCGCCGAGACCCTGCAGAGTGGTTGTCACGGGAATGGACGCCTTGTCGGCGAGCTCCTTGAGCAGAGCAGGACCACCTTCAGAGCAAATGGTTCCGTTTCCAGCGTAAATGACAGGCTTTTTAGCGATGTTGATCAGGTTGGCGACACGACTAATGGAAGCATTCCTCTGCTTCTGGGTCAGGTCGGCCATGGCGCGGGAAGCAGCACTGGGCAGGCCAGGGATAGCGGAGACTGTGGGAATCGCTCTCCTTAGGATGCCAGCGGTGATGTCCTTTGGAAGGTCGACAAGAACAGGACCAGGCCTTCCACTGGTCGCAATTTCGAAGGCCTCGTTTATCCTTCTAGGCAGCTCGGCAACGCTCTTCACCATTACGTTCCATTTCGTGCACGCTCTTGAGATACCGATGACGTCCGCCTCCTGGAAAGCATCGCTGCCAATGGCACTGGTGACGACCTGACCGGAAAACACGATCAGAGGGATACCATCGGACATGGCGTCGGCAATAGGCGTAATGACATTGGTGGCACCAGGACCGGATGTGACGAGAACAACACCAGGCTTGCCCGAGGCTCGAGCATAGCCCTCAGCCATATGCCCAGCGCCCTGCTCATGTCTTGGCAGAATGAAATCAAAGTGTTTCGAGTTGTAGATGGCGTCGAAAACGGGCAGGATTGCTCCACCAGGGTAACCAACTACGTCGTATTAGTCACGGGCGCAGGAGGAGTCGTGTGGCAGAAAAATACGGTTTGTCCAACTCACAAACGTGCTTCACGTTATGCCTCAGCATCATCTCGTGGAAAATCTCTCCACCTGTCTTTCCTATGAATCTGCATAGAGCAGTCAGTACCTAGTCTCCTTGGCGTGTCGGGAAGGGGGTCAGGATTTCGAAGGCACGTACGATTCGTCCATTTCGGGCGTGCGGTTCGACAGAGGCTGTGGTGTCGGTGCGGCCTGGAATGAGGGACTCGGCTTCGAGCGCACATCACTACGATTCAATTGACATGTTAGTATCCCGAGTTCATGGTAATGTCTTTTGACTTGAGTCACTGGGAGGGCAAGAATGGCGAGACGTACGCAGCGGGGACAGCAGTCGCAGAAGCGGTTGCTGCTTTCCTGGCAGTGGCCTGGACATTTCGTCTTGTGGTTGAGGAGACGGCCAGAGAATTTGAGGTCGTAAAGGATCGTCGCGGCTGCGTAAGAGCCCTTGCTGCCCTGCTGGCTTGGTGACTGCCCGATCGGAGCATTGTGAGGGAGTGGAGAGGGTATCAAAGAAACAAAATTTGAAAAGGGAAGAGATGAAGCCTGCAGAGGGATTCTGCTACTTTGTGAAATAAGGGCAAGGTATCTGTCTTGAGATCATCAACACGCAGAGCCTCGGGCAAAGTGATGATGTTGAGTAATACCTTTCGTGAACAGACAAGGGCAACGGTGTTGTGGTGAACAATATTCAAGGTGAATTTTGACCAGTCAGTCACCTCCGAGTCGGCGGGACAGCCATTGATTCGCCTCCCATAGGCGCAGATTTTCGTCTAGGCTGGTGGAGTGTGGGGTAAGATCGGTAAGGAGGCGCGCCCCAGAAACCGAGATCGGCTACAGGGCAAGTTTGGGGTCCAAAACGGACCTTGGCAGAGCAGGAGCATATTCAATGCCGAACCCGGGCCGGTGCCTTCTCAATCATAATTCCTCTCTGCTTGTGTGAATATTTTCGATTGTTTAATTGCTATTTTCCACAGACCAATTGCCCAATACGTGGCAGTCTCAGCAGAGGCTAGCTCATGAATGTAACTCATGGCTTTGTCTGCAAATTCATCTATGCAATGGGTAAATTTGTTGTGTCATCTCTTTTTCCCATTTGCTTGGGTCCTCTTTTCATTGTCGAAACGGTGGCTAGCTAAGACACCCAAGCTATAACAGCATCATTGGTGATTCATCAGCACCCGGAAGTAGTGGCGACCATATCGTGCCAAAATATGACTGCAGAGTGACAGCAGGTTGGAAGAAAGTTGAGCTAAACTTTGCAGTGCGGGTAACTCACAGTTGTTTGCTTCCTGCCTCTGACCAATTCTTTGTTCTAATCGAATGCCACCCTTTGTTCTAGGTTCCCCCCCCCTCAAACAAATTTGATAATAATCAATATTTTGACCTCGAAAATCTCCCCTTCTGGCGAAATTGCCCCAATGATCGGTATTCAACCTGTGTATCAACTTCCCTTCCTAAATGACCGTCCCATTATCGGATGCCAAGGACAGGAAACCAAAGAGCATATTTTCACTTGTGGTTCTGGGTCCTGCTGAGTCACCAGTAGAGGAACAAGATTTAGAGCCAGTAAGCTCGATGGTTCTTATCCTGACCACACCACCTCTACCATCGCCAAAATCTGCCCGCGGATCGATCGCACAGCCAGGGATGACAGTGGATCCAAGCACAACAGGAGCTCGATGCACTCCAGACAGGAATCTATACCTGGCTGGCCAAGCCCATCTCCGTTGCCCGCAATCGCGAGGATTTTCCTCTTCTGTCCTCCTCAGCTGACTTTGTTTGCCGGCCATTCTTTGGCAATCACTTTCTCTGAAGCAGACATACCAAGTAAAATTCATCTGTATGTTTTGAAATGAAACCACAGCCCCGACAGGCTTCTGTAGCCCTGTCACGTCCCCATACAAGGTCATCTTTAAGATTCTTCCGATGAGGAGGCCGTGATGTTGTATTCGTGCGATATTCTCGTGGGATCAGATGAACAGATGATTTCATCGAAAACTTGTCGTATTGAGCGTTCAAATAAACTTTCGGGATCGTGCAGACAACCGCAGTTGAGGCTGATCACCACCAATAGCGGCCGCGGTCACGCGAGAAAGCCAGGATTTGTGTCTTATGCTGTGCTGATATCGCCCAGGGCTTGATAGACTAACGGCCAACTTCTTCAAAATCCAGGGTCCGCCATCGAACGGTTTTCTGGTTTTTGGAATGCGACAACGATGTTTACGAGTCACCAATTCCTCGGTATTGCAACCTCGCTCGGGTTCATGCTCTCAGTCGGGAACAAAAACAATCGTCCGCTCGAGGCTTGGCCAAGTACCTTGATATTCGCTGATGGCTTGTCCTTGTGGACCAACTCTGCAGGTCCCTATATGATAGGGCCACTTCAACTCGCCCTACATTTCAGCTTTCCCTCCTTTCCCAACTTTTCCACCTTTACGTGAAGTGGTCATCCTTTGTCGTATAGTTCTCGTTCGCCCAGCACAATGCTCTCCGGAGCAACAGACAAAGCGGTCCTGTGTTCAATAAGTCTGAGTTGATGCTGCACCGGACCATGAATCATTTGAAGCTGGCTTCCTTTCTTCAACACTGTGGAATCCCGGTCTCCTCCTACATCGAGATCTAGCATAGATCAAGCGGCTTTTGCGAAGCACCGCGAGGATGGTCTTGTGGTTTCACTTGATGAATTCCGATCCAAAGATCGTTCCCTGTCCGAGAAATTAGGGAGGCATGGCATCAAGAATTGCGGCGAAAGGTCTACGATCGGTTGGGCGAGACAGGATTTTATGCAGCATTGACTCGCTGACATCGCCAGCACAAAGATATCTGGAAACCTCGACGACCAAGGGAATCACATAGAGGCACAGCAAGCTGTATCGAGGTCCCAAGTCGTCTTGCCACGGTCAAATTCGATCTAGAGCAGTACAGGAATGGTCCATTGAAAGATGGCAAGCCAGGGGGAAGGGGGGAACCCTTCACACGGGTTTTGAAGGCTGTGAAAGTGAACGCAGTGGCAAACTTTGCGGGCAAGAAGGTCAGCTTGAGTATCTTGCAACTCAGGAGTAACTTTCAACATCAATGGATCATCAGTGACCCGAAGAAACGCAACCAAGTGGACACTGAGTTGACATACGCGGAAGATCCTCACACATTTGCCTCATTCTACGAATCTACATTCGAAGATAATTGGAGGCGAGAAAACGACTGACCCGATCGTAGAGAACAAGACCAGGCCTTCCTGTGCTCTCACGACAGTGCAACCAACAACAAGGGGTGGACAGACGCCGTCGTCAAGACGCATGGGCGGAATCCAGCGACGGTGTCATTACGGGATCACATGCCGTCCTTGTGCAACAGAATCACGACCTCGCAACGCGTCCCGGACCGTGCCGGGCCCGACGAGGACAATATCTGCCGTGCGGCCGTGCATCCGACGTCGCACGAAGGTTACTTGAGGCTGAGAGCAGGGGCCACTACGGGGTCGGGCCTTTAGGCAAGACAGACGACTTGGCATCTTGGTCGTTGAAACCAACTCTCAGCCGTACGGCGCGACGAAATTGTTCTGAGATGAAATCCTCTCCAGGTTGAAGAGTACTCAATTGCTCGGTGTCCTAGTGACATCACAAAGCTCGCTGCGCCCTGGCCGAGGTCGATCCTGAGCACCAGCGACAACTTACGTGGGACCGTTGGTAGGTAGACAGGACGACTCTTACGAACTTCGATGGCCAAGATGCATGGCTGAACTTTACGTTATCAAGCGACGGTGAACTAACACCATTATCAAGCGCTTGCCTTTTGTAGGGACGATATTTGTTTCGAACGCAAATTAATTGTGTGCAGGCTACCCGTCTCATAAACGGCAAAAGAAGCTAAATGATTTTCGGAAGCATCCCTCGAATATTCAGACATAGTGAAGGATGAATCAGTCGTCTTTACCATCAAAGCCCAAAACGATATCCCATGCTTCGTCACGTCATGATAATACAGATCTTTCCCCGCCAATGTCCAAACGCCAATGTCACCCACAAAAAACACCAAGCTTGTCGAAGAGTTGATCAACCATCGCTGTTTAGGAGGTACTTTGATTAGCACAATGAATTAGCCGGGAAACTTGCGAAAATGACGTTGAATTCCGAGCGCGGTCAGGAATACAACACACTGGGCGACTTCGAAGTCGACCAACATCCTGCAGCTGAACCGGGCAGGGGATAATTGAGGGGATACAGTAAATGAAAATCCAACGGGGAATACTCACAGTAGAGCCAGCTCCAAGTCACCGTGGATGTGGGCCTTCAACTCGATCTCAATTTCCAGATTCAGATCCAACCTCAACTTCAGCGGGTTCTTCTTGTCGTCACCACCGCCACCGCCTTGCTGTTGCTGCATCATTTGCTGCTGCATCATCATCTGCTGTTGCTGCTGTTGCCAGTACTGTTGTTGCTGGTAGTCGTCACCATCGTCCTCTTCGTCCTCATATTGTGGCTGCGTGCGACGCCTTGACTTAGACTTCTTGCTCTTCTTCTTTTTCTTCTCAGGCACCGCTACCTGTTGCTCCTGCTCGCGGGATGCCTGCTCGTTGCCTTGCTGCCAATAAGGCGTGGCCTCCTCCTCGTCCTTTGGTGTGGCAGGCGCGTCAGAAGTTGGTGAAGCGGTGGAAGTCTCGCGCTGCATCTCTGGCTCAGTCTCCTCGTCTTCCGGCTGTTGCTGGTCGTCCGCGGCGTCGTCAAATTGCTGGTCGTCGGTCTCTTCCTCGCCGTCTGACGCATGGGCATTGCGGGATGTGTCATGCTCTTGTTGCTGCTCCTCACTGGCGTCATTTTGCTCCTCAGTCTCATCCAAGTTGGATGCTGAGGACGCTTGGCGGCTGGGCTCTGCAGGCTTCTTCTTTTGCTGGGACTCCTGACGCTGTTTCTGACCTGGTCTGGACTGCGAAGAGGGAGAAGACTGGCTGAAGGGTGAATCCTTCTTGTCCTCAGTCTTGGGGGTTGTTTGTTGCTGCAAGTGTGGTGATTAGATATGTGTCCAGAGTCTATGAGAATGTTGTCCACCGAGTGGTGGTATACTTACCGAGGACGACATGATGATGGAATGTGCGATGTGTTGTTGGTCAGGTCCTTTCTCTTTGGAATGAATCAAAAGACACGAAGTTGGAGGAATACAACTTTTGCTTTGATAAGGGTGTGGAAGGGACGTGTAAGAGCCTTGCAGATAAGTTTACTGTTTAAAGGTTGTGAGCAATGCGAGCAATACCTTACGTGCAGGTCTCAAAGTTGGCAGATTGACGCAATGCTTTCTCCAGTGCCGAAGGCCGTATGAACTAACTTAGATGAAAAGACAAGTTTATTTACGGAGAACTTGATTTCATGCAACGCGAAGGAGGGGGGTGATCAATGTTTAGCTCATGAGTCCCGATATCGACACATCCTCCTACATCGAGGCATGGACTCGTTCCCATCTTACCCATGGGGATGCGCACTTGCGTCAGTGGATCTCCAGGCGTCAGTGGGTCCCCAGAGCACAGCAGTGGAATCTTGTTTTCCATCACAAGGGTACCTAACGGCGTGTCGCATGCTGTGCGACGGAAGGTCTAGAACGAGGGCTGTGGGGAAGACGACGAGATGGTCATCGAGATGAGGGCTGGATGACGTCGAGCAGGCTGAAGACAGAGGGAGTGACAGGGCGAAGGGCTGCGCATGGTGGTGGGATGTGAACATCCAGATGGAACGAAAAAAAAGAGAAGAAAAGTAATCACAGACATGTACTTGCAGGTACCAGACATGGGTAAGGGGATTGTGGGTGGGTACCTAGCGGCTGTATTCCGTGTTGAGGTGAAGGTCTGAGCCAGCATCCTTGTACGGCTAGAGTTGTGAAGTCATAGTGTGGATCCACCAGCGGGAGGGTGCGGGTATCACGACTCAAAGACGACTGAGTCGTGGGTCGGTAGGGCTGGGAACTTCCGGCGGATCTGGACAGAATGACGAAATCACAATGCTGACGGGTCGGTAGGAATAGAAACAGAATGCTGATCAAAGCCATGAAGTCTTCACACCTTGGCTGCAATGCAGCAAAGCCGTCCAACGTGTCCATCCTGTCCACCACCATACACTCGTACACGGTGCGACACACGAGAAGACTTTCATTTAATATGGTTGAATAAGCTCCACAAATGACCACGAGGTGACCAACTGAAGAAATCACACGATACACAGCGGCTACTAAGCAAAGACCGAAGAAAACGACAATGGTCATAGGCCTACTCACGATCGCTGCGATTCCCACGGTGACGGGGGTTGCGCAGGGCATCAGCTCGAAGAAAACGCAGAATGCCCAGATGAAGGAGAAGGTCAAGTTCAACATGACGGCGACACTTGCCGTGGATGGGGGCGAACCGACAGAAGCCTGGATAGTGCTCAGGAATGGACGGGTGAGCTCCCTTTCCGTTTCTTATTGTTCAATTGCATCTTGGATCCTTTTCGACAACAAACCTGATCTTTTTCATTCTTGCATATCCCGTTGCTCGTCGGCCCCTCTTTTGACCCAGTGGTCTGGCAGCACTAGCCACTTCACCTCGGCAGCTATGGCATCATGTTTCATGCCATGAACTGTCTTAGCGGCCGCGGATCATACCGACGCTATCGCAAACCCCTAAGCTTCAGTCCCTTGGTGGTGTCGAAACGCATGGACATAATTCCTTTTATTACGAACAGCCAACTCAGAACTTATGCAAAAAGCGTCGATGTTCGGAACGACGATGGTGGTAGCTCGCATCGGTGTCATGCTGAGAAGAAAGGACGATCTCATGACCAGGACATGGAAGATGCGAGAGGCAGGAGAGTTTCTGTCTGGGAATGGGGGCTCAAAGAGGCAGAAAGAGACGCACCAGACAACTCACTAAGAAGGCCAAGGATCGGTGACTAACAACACGATCCCAGATGTACATCGATCACCCACAGGCACCACGGCCGGGGCACAAGTTCAACGGCTACTACTTCAAGTACCCCAGCGAGCAAGGGTACCAGGGCATGGTGTCCACTATTTCAGACGACCCCCCGATGTTGAACTGGCTGTACGTGGACAAGGACACAGGCGCGATACGATACGGCTCGCGCAAAGACAGTGAAGGCCATGTCATCGGCCCCTGGGGCTGGAGTGAAGACGAGCAATATCTGGTCATCGACGGTGACGACTGGCGATTTATTGCTGTCGAGGAGGACGTGCCGCCCGAGCCGAAGGCAGATGGTGGTGAGACACCAGGCGACAACCCAGATGGCGAAGACGAGAATCAAGAAATGAGAACTGGGAAGTGTTGGGCCGTCTACCTTTCGCGTGATCGAGATGGTAGTCTGAAGCCCAAAGCTGAGCGGTCGCAGGAGGGTGAGGATAGCGAGGAGGAATCCGAGGACGAGGACGAGCCGCTAGATGTTAGATACACGAGCAAGTGGGCGCCCATCAGGCTGGTCCGAAAGCTGCAGCTGGGAGTGGAGAGTGGGTGGCTGAAGGGGCCTCGTCCTTCACACCAACGGCAATAAGCCGGCCAGTCGGAGAGTCTCCTCCCCATTGTGAAAAGAGGCCGAGTTTAGCGAAAGGTGATATGTTCAGGGGAGGAGCATATTAGAATGAGGCCAGAGCTTTCTGGCCAGGCCCGACAGGCTGCACAACATAATCCAAAGTCAACTCATACCACAGTATGCGTCTCATGTTGTCAGCGAAGGAGGACCTTTGTTGTGTGGCTTGGTGGGCTGCTGGGCCAAGGGGGAGGCAGGAAAGATCGACAAACGCCACTTGACTCGATGTACCTCATGTACCCTTTGGACCCACCCACCACCCCAGAAGTGTACCCACAGGGTTCCCACCTGTGCAGTCATCAGACAGCAATCGTCGGACTCTACGCAAGCCACGGTCGATAGACTCTTTACGGTGGACCGGTGGGTGAAAAGCGCGAATGACGAATGCAAGGGGTCGGGATATCAACTTACACGCAGTGAGTATGATCTCATCTCTTGTTTGACATGATGATGGCTTTCCTCCTTCGAGACATGGGACCCTGAATCCTGTTTTGTCGGCACCATGAGGGCGAGGATGTAGACTGCTGTGCTCAAATGGTGAGTGCGTGTTAAAACATGTTCGTCATTCTCAATTCCATCTCCGATACCATAAAGAAGGTCGTTCCCGTTTCACACCGTTAACCCGTTTCCCAAATCTCTTTTGGTCTTGATACCCCTTACCTTACCACATCATCACAACACACACACACACACACACACACACACATCCAACATGTCTTCATCTCAGGAACGCCAGGCAAGCCGCCAGGCGAGCCGTGCACCAAGTCGCCCCTCGCGCAAGCCAAAGCAGCAAGTCTACGAATCTGAGTCGGAAGAGGACTCCTCAGAAGAGACCAGCCCACCACCACAGCGCTCCAACCGCCGCAGCAGACAAAACAAGAACAACCAAATGATGCCACGGAATCAGGGCGGCCAGCAAATGAACGGCATGGGTCAGAACCAGATGATGCCCCAACAGATGCAGCAGCAACAACAGATGCAGCAGCAGGGCGGCGGTGATAGCGGCAAGAGTGATACGCTGCGGTTGCGGCTGGACCTAAACCTGGACATCGAAATTACTCTTAAAGCTAAGATCCACGGCGATCTCGAGCTGGCTTTGCTGTAAGTCACTAACCTACCTCTTCCCCCCCCCCCCAATCCCTGATTGCACATGCGCTTGTACGTAGTCACTACACCAGAAGCGTCCTTGTCCCAAGTGGGTCAGGCTGACGCAACATCACTCTTCCTGGCATATTTTTCTCCTCTCTTTTGTTCTGCTTTTTCGATGTTAGTATCCAAGCGGGGGAAGACACATCACTACCTACACAAGAAGAATACTTCTCGCGCACATCTGTTCTTGGATTCTAAAAGGACGGAACAGGGACACCTCGTAAAATTGCACAACCAATGCAAGATGGCGGCTAAGAGGAACCGAACAGTGAGACATGAAGAATGGTCCAATCACTCCTTACCCCCAGCAACATTCTGAAAGGGGATGGACGCAAAAAGAAAAAGAAAAAAGAACGAATTAGGGCCGTGTAAAAGTAGTGCCGTCCTGTCTTGTTCTTGTCCTTAGCCGCGGTTGCGTGTGTGGTGCTGTCCTGAGCAATTGTCGACCTTGGATCGTTATCGGAAATGAGCGGTACAGCGGAGACTAATTTCTTGGGGCGCACTAGGAATTGAACACGCAATGGGGTTGTTTGGTGGGTAAAGGTTCGCTCTTGCTGAGCGCCTTTTCGGAATTGATTGCATTCATCGGTGGCTTGGTTTTTTTTGGTTTTTTTTTTTTGTTAGCGGTGTTTGGTGCGCTGGGCTGCGCTCGGACAGGCAGGATATGATGGTGATTTTTCACACATCCAACCCCACTTCCCGGGGGTTATGATCTATTACGACTATGACGGAAATTACACTGTAATTCAAAGACCTTTTTGCGTTGTTCATCTGTACGTTGACTTGTTGCCGTTAAGATTGATTGCGATGTCGTCGTTTGGCCCGACGAGCCGGGTTGTTCCCTTCTTGAAGTGTTCTGGCTGGGTTTCATCAAAAAGCGGCGCCGTGCAGCATCTGGTGGTAGGTGGCGATGGAAGGTCTCTCCCTACGCCACATCTCCATCAAGTGTCTTACTGGGGGGCGTATCTGATACAGGTTCCTGGGATTGTGGCGTATTTCGAACTTAGGTGTCCGCTTCCTTTCGGACAGGAACCTTGATGAGGCGAAATGCCAATGCAGCCGGTGCTGAACTTAGATTGCAACCTCTGTGCCTCCCTCTTGGCTGTAGTGGCAGGAGTGGGTTCTACAATGAAAGTATACCTGAAATTCTGTCCTGGTAACAATGGCAAAGTGATCATCGGGGTTGCATGAAACCTCTTCGTGTTTCTCCATGTGACAATGTAAAGTGTGTCTCGTGGCTGCTCTGGGCCCCGAGGACTGCAAGAACACAAATGAGACATGCTGCAAGTCACCCTTGGCAAATAGCATGTTCTCATCAAGTAGGCAGTCAGTGTCTTGCCCAGGTTTTGCACACTGTTGCAATTTGCGCATCGGACCCCTTTGGTTCAATTGAACATGTCTGTGGTTACACAGCTTTGGGGGAGATATGCCTCTGATGGGCTGGAGTCAACTAAGCTAGACCTTGTAGTCCAATAGGACAAAAGAGCCGCTGTAACGTTCTCTCTCAGTGGTCGGGGCCCGCCAATCCACGTTTGGCTTGCCCGCGAGCGCCAGCCCGGACGCAGGGCCCCGGGGGGAGAGGGCTGCGGACTTCCTCTTAGCGCGACTTTCTCCTCAAATTGAAGAGCAGATCTGTGCTACGTTTGCCGTGCGGTCCGGGGTAGCGGGCAAGTGCCAAACAACGCTCTTTGTCAGCTAGGGAAGCACGGCAGAATGAGATGGCGCCGATTGTGTGACTGAATTCCGGCCTCGAGGACAGGCCAAGGACAGTCATTTTCCCGGTGATACAGCAGCAAGCCTCTTCGGAAGCTGTGTGACGCTGTCAACGACAGTCCGTGAAACTAAAATCAGCAAGTTCCTTTTGAACCAACCAGCCGTGCCGGATCAATATTGCGTTCAGGGAGCCAAAGAGAGCGGAGACCCCGGGGTGGTGCATCACGCACGTAGAGAAAACGACATAGTAAGGTTGCAGCCATCAAGAAGACATGTCGTTGAGGATTCAAAGCGGTCGGGATCCAGAACAGGGTATGTCCTTGGCCTTGTGCAAATCATGGAGCAACTGCTCCTGTCCCACTGAAGGCCTGGTCTTCGCATCTCCCACCATCTCCCACCATCAGCCACTCACACGGTCAAGCCACATGTGATTATGGGCCAAAATCAAGGCACAGTCTCAGACTTGAAGTCTGGTACGTTCTGGAACGTCAAAGTGCCCATTTCGAGGGCGAACAAAATGCTATAATGAGACCACTTAAGACGAGCTCAAGGCGTATTTGGAAGACGACGGGGACGCTCATTGGGCGGCCGAAAGCATACAAAAGCAGGTTCCTTTGGCGGTCTTTGTTGTATATCTGGCGATCACTATTGTAGCAGAAGAAGGTTTTCTTAGAAAGAAGCCATCCATCGGCTTGCCCAAAATGGCAATTTTCTGTGGGTTTCAAGCAATATTGTTGTGTGCCTTTTCCTGCTTTTTGACCTTCAAGAAACCACCACGAAATCCCCGAGTCGTCGCAAGTGGCAACAAGGTTGCAGAAGCATCACGGTCCGATCCAGAAGGGGCTCTGAAGATCCAAAAAAAGGTCCAGACTGTGTGGTAATAGTGACCTGTGCTATTGCATCTTGGACAAGCGAGAAAGTGGGGTCATGGTTGGGCCCAGCAATCGCCCTTTGGACGGTAAAGATTGGCGATCATGTCACGGTAGCACCCGGGCCGTCAGCCCCTCCCCTTGCCACGCCGCCGTTTCATTTGGTCTGTTCAACCATTTTATGGTACCCTACACAATAAACTCCCGTCACAGAAGAACCTCGCACCTTCGGGCGAAAATTCCTTTGATACTGTCGCAACGGTGCGCTCAGCCACATGGAGGGTAATAGCAGCTTGGGCCGCGTCCACTGGTGTCTGTCTACACAACTATATGTGGCTGGTGAGCTGCCAACTGTGGCTCATCCTTGACTATGCGAAAGGGTCTTTTTTTTTTTGCTTCAAACCCTTACTTTTTCAATATCAGTCGATACTACCTTGCTACTAGTTTCGGTGAGGATATA
Source organism: Gnomoniopsis smithogilvyi (assembly GCA_027946515.1). Classification (NCBI taxonomy): domain Eukaryota; kingdom Fungi; phylum Ascomycota; class Sordariomycetes; order Diaporthales; family Gnomoniaceae; genus Gnomoniopsis; species Gnomoniopsis smithogilvyi. The sequence continues at coordinate 4,291,094 of JAPEVB010000004.1, read as the reverse complement.
GTCTGACGATAGCAAATGACCTTGATTGACTCGAGCATTGGAGGTTCTCTGACCCCGACCGGCAGGCTCATCTGAGGCTGGTGGGGTCTCCCCAGATTTCGTCGTCACCATCAGCCTTTTAATTTTGCAAGACCGGCGAGTCAAGAGTCGCAACCAAGACTTATTAGCCTTTGGATGAGCTCATCAAGGCATTTGCCACAGTTGACCAGACCAATACTTACAGTACCGCGCATAGCGAAACGAATTCAGCCGTCCCGTCCCCCGATCAGCCAGATGTTATGCATGGGACACAGACAGGGCCAAGTTCGGATCTCAATCTCTACCTACACAATGTCTTGCTTGACTAATGCTTGGAACCGTCGGAAGCTACTCTCATTTTCCAGCGCCCAGCATCCTGTGTCTTGGCACATTTTATAGTTGAATGTGTGCAACTTCTGAGGCAATCCACTCGTGCCTCTTGTTGCTGGCACGAGTGCAGTGCGAGTCTTGTTTCCACGGCCGTCGCAGCCATGAAGCAGATGCAGACTTTCCATTTACCGATGTCAAGAGCTGTTCACCAAACTTCGCACATTGTCTAGGTATGCAGTCTATGCGCCGTTTCACTTGCCAATATTAAGCATCTGCTTGGAGCAATGATTATAACCTCCGGTCCACCAATAGAACGATGATGTACCGCTCTCGAGACGTGGTCATCACCATGCACTTGATGAGATGGTCTTCTGAGAATCATCAATATCCCAGCTTCACCGTCCCACACCCCGCACTTATTCCATGTGAGCGCCACAGTTCCATGGTGTTCTCTCCTCATGAACCCGTTCAGGACGCATCATGCTATTGCGCTAAGCAAAGCATAAATTCTCACTACCGGAGCATAGCAACATCAACCACGCTCTTTGCTTGAACAGCATCCGCTACTATGGCTACGCAGTAGCAGAGGGTGGCAGCACTCGGCGATTAGCGTATTTCATGGCCATGATCCCTTCGCTGTAATTGTCAGGCAAGCTCGCCTGGTCCTCCTGGTTTCACCGAGCTCCTCCCCGGGTCAGATTGTGGACGGCGTGATGTGGCTCATTGGCCAGCAGCCACATCAAGCTTGTTTTAAGCTATGGCGACCACTTCTGTATTTTTGCCTACCCCCTTGCTCGCCAGATCTTCCGGAACGGTTTCCATTTTCCATCACCATTACGTGGCGTCAGCCACAGCGCCTCTTCTGGCTTTTCGTTTCCACCCATAGTGCATCTCATGCAAGTGTCCCAAGTGGAGCACTTGTGGGTCCAAGCAGGTTTTCCCACCCCCCTCCTGGCTGATTCAGAAACCACGAAGGCTTCCTGAGTGGATGTCACGGCTCAAAGTGATGTCATGTCATTACGGCGCAAAGCGCTGGCCAGACGGACCGTCCAGGTGGCTTGACGACGCGAGTGTGTTCTTTTTGTCTGCCCGTCTAGGTCAAGCGGCGCGTCGTTTCTTGAGAGAGTTGTCGCGCGCTTGGATCAGCCTTCTTTCTTCGACACTAAATTGCCTACTGAGATTCGACTCCCCAGCCCTGTTATTGTCAGCGCATCGGCCACACAAACGCATATTGCACCCTCGTTCTGTGACGTAGGCACTGGCTACTGTCCGAGCCTACAAGTCCAGAGGCCGAAGCTATACACGGGCTAACTCGCATTGCGTTACTGTAACGCGACGACTTCTTTCGTATCTACGCGCAACTCCCCACTTGGTTCGAAGCTTATCGCCGAGCCCTGTCCGCACAACTCTTCACCTCCGTGCGGACGCATCACTTACCTCACCAGCAGACCCTGTGCGGCCGTCATGACTCCTGTCGAGCCTGCTTCGGACGGGGAATTGGGCTACAACACCGCGCGGTCCGAGGTGGACAGCGACGGCTGCAGCCGTGTCAGTGAAACGCCACCCAGGTATACGCAGCCGGAGCACGGCACCCTCCATGAGGATGATGTCGAAGTCGAGGAGCTCTCCGACGACGATGGTGGGCAACTACCAGAAGATATCGAGATTGGCACCTTGGGCGGATCCATCAAGAAAAAGACTTCCCAAGATCCTCCGGCCGATGTCAAGCCGATCGGTCACATACCGCGAATCGCCTCTGTTGAAGGTCTAGGCTCAAACTCTCATCCCACGCCGCCACCTGAAGACGACCACGCAAAGCAAAGAAAGGTGCCCGTGTACGAGGCAAAGAAGGACCACCTTGTTGGCATGACAATCGACGAGTGGGGAGATATTTTGGATGACAATGCGGAAGTTCTTGGGCGTGTAGAAGGGGATCTGCCGTCCATGATAGGCCGTAAAATATCCAACGCAAGAGGCGACGTGCTTGGAGATGACGGTGGACTCCTTGGGTACGTGGCTGAGGTTGGACCAGGAAAAGGTCATCCGCAATCATCGAAACCAACAGTACCAACATGGAGCTTGGAAGAAGTCGAGAAGGCCATGGCTGCTGCTGGCAAAGGACCCGGTGGCCTGAGGGTTGACCCCTTTGGCAACATTCTCGACGCGGAGGGAAACTCTGTTGGGTCATTCCACGACAATGTTTCCGGCTTCGGCAGGAAGAGTGGCGCCTTTCCCGAAGATACTCCCAACGGTGACGCTGAGGAGAGCATGCCTCAGAGCACACCTAGTTCCCGTCCTAAGCAACCCAAAGCAAAGCCTGCACCTCGATCCAAGAAGCCCGAGGGGACGGCCACAGAGAGACGCGACAAAGCACAAAGCCAGAAGAAGGAGGAGAACCCGTTGAATCCCTCAGACATTTTCCTGGATGTCAAGTCAACAACTGAGGGCATTCAGCTCACGATTCGCATACCTACTGTGTTCAATAGCGGAGGTTCGCCTGCAAGGCCTAAGATCACAATAGAATAATCAGTTTGGGTCACGCTTACAGCATCGAAACGGAATGGACGGTGGCTAGATCGTCAGGAACAGCACCGAGTCTAGGCAATTAGCGGTTGCATTAGGGCAGGGCGCTCGGAAAATTAGTGATATCCTGTGCAGACTAGGCGTTATGGGCGTGGCAGAGGGAGCTTTCACCACTATTTCTGGCTTACACGGAACAGAGTCCCGGAGGAAAATATTGGGAAAACAAATTTTGAGCATAGACAAGGTGAATGAAAACTAAATTGAAACCGTAGCCAGTAGTTCTGGTTCTGAGTTGTGCATGGTAACTGGCCTGTGAGTGTATACGGGGTAATCGTGACGCTGATATGAAAGGCAGATGCGCTGCAGCGCGGCCTACAAACAGGTTTTTCATGTATTAAAACAGACCGTATCTGAGGATTCAAGTCCTTGGGGCCCGGCCAGAAAGGCCGGATGACGTAAAAAAAAGTATGCAAAAGTGTCACTGATTTGTGCGGGCCCCTTGTCGAAACATTTTGAGGCTCCTGGGCGTGCACATGTAAAAGCGGTCCGGAATTCGCAGCCAGATTCCCGCGAGACAAAATACTCCCCATTGTCGACCAACGTCTCGGCAGTTTTCGGTGAAGAATCTCATGCAGAACAAGGCATGCTACCAGGACCAGAGGAATCCGAAGGATGCAATGTCTTGGTCCAAGGAGGCAGCTAGCCTTGTCTGTTCTCGTTGTGGTGTAAGACCTTCGCCACAGTCTGGATCCAACAAGCCACACTCTAGCAATAACCTGTTTCTTGCCCTTTACCATGACCGATCACACCCTGTCCTGGCCAATAGTCTTACACTATTCTCTATCACCCAGCACAATGCACTCATCTCGCATTAGACTTCCCCAGTCTGAGAACATCTGTCATCCCAGGAATGGAAATACTACGGAGACCCCCCTCCCAGTCACGGCATGCCACAAGCAATACCGGTACACCACCACGCAATGCTTGCGCCTAATAGCAGCAGATGAAGTCATCCTGGGGTAGAGCTCCAGGCTTTGCTGTAGCTACGCGCCTGTTCTGCCGTGTACAGCAGCTGTTCTTCCACCACCAGCCTCCCGTCAATGATCCCCAGCTGGAACCTGGGCCCTCCAAGATCGAGATGATAGCTGACCGTGACGTAAGGCTAGATTGGGGCTTCTGCCTCGTCCTGGCTATGATGACGTCCCTCCCGTACGCGTGTGGGACAGCTCAGTACTCCCTGACAAGTATCATGATGCACTCAGGGTCCTGACCCTTGGCGTGGGATGGGATATAAGCTTCACTCGCACTCATCGAGCTTTCAGATTGGTTCCCGATCTATCTGTTATATACTCAAAGTGAAGCTCTCTAAAGTCTCACCAAAATCTCCGAAATACCACTGCAAAAAGTGTCAACACAACTAAAACCCCCATCATTCCACTATACTGTCCTCGAGTCCTACCTATACCACCAACAGCGACTTGAGAACATACAACCAACCCACCCCACCATCACCACAGTATCACATTTCATTACACTACCTGTGGTAACAAACTTCTTTCACTTAACCCCGAACGCAACCAAACATCATGTCGGATACTCACCCACCACCCGGAGGTTGGCCATGGGGCAAGGACAAGAAGCAAGCCGGCTCTGAGGTTGCCTCTCAATCACAGGCCGACAAAGGTGTCCAGGAGCCCGAGCTCCAACAGCTCGAGCCCGAAGCTGAAGGCGAGCGCACACCAAAGCAGGCTGAGTCGCAGATCCGATCAAAGGCCGGTGACGCGAAGTCTTCCCTCCGCAGTCCCGAGTCTGTCACCAACAAGTCCGTCAAGTACGAGGACGAGTTGGAGAAGCCCGTCAGTGTCCAGGCGCCTAGCAGCACCAAGAGCTTCAGCCGCACCGGCAAGGAGCCTTCAGAGACAAATGGCGAGGTTGAAGAGCCTGCGCAGTCCGAGGCCGCGACCGAGAAGGCCGGGTCAAAGAAGGACGACATTGAGGATGAGGCCAAGGATCTGACCGAGCCTACTGAGACAGCCGGCACCGAAGCCGAGGGTCAGTCAGAGAAGGGCACTTCCCAGGCACAATCAGAAAAGGGTACTTCCGAGGGTGGCGCGCGCTCAGGCTTCGGCAGCATGCTCTCTGGTGCCAAGAACATGTTCGGTTCAAGCAAGCAGAGTGGCACTGATTACCCAGACTCTGTAAAACAGCTCCAGGAACTCCAGTCTTCTGGAGGCGGCGAGACCTTGACCGCTCCCGGCGAGCAAAGCACTGAGGATGAAGACACCCCCGCCGAGACCCAGGAGGGTACCGAGACCAGCACCGAACACTCCGAAGGAGTCTCTGGTGAGGAACTTCGACCCGAGGACTCGATCACCCACGCCGCTGACAACTCTCACCTCCCAACAGAGACGGCTCAGACAGCCCAGACCTCAGGACTCAGCGAGACAGCACCACTTAGCGACTCGACTGAGGACCTAAGCGAAACCCAAGCTCTCACTGATGCCGGCCACACTGCAGCTCCGACTGAGGGCCAAACTATGGCTACCTCCGAAGCCGAAGGTCTCACTGAGGGTCAACTCCCCACTGAGACTGAGGCAGGACAGACTGAACTCCCTGAAGGCGCTGAAGCTACTGAGGGTCAGACTGAGGGCGTTGAAGGTGAGGTCGAGGGTGCTGAGGGCCAAGTCGAAGGTGCTGAGGGTGAAGTTGAGGGCGCCGCTGAGGGCGCTGAGGGCGCTGCTGAGGGTGTTGAAGGTGAGGCTGAGGGTGCCGTCGAGGGCGCTGAGGGCCAAGTCCCTAAGGAGGGAGAAGACGCGACTAGCTACGCCAGCGGTTACGAGACTGCTACCGTCAACACTGAGGACATCGACTTCTCCATCCTCAAGGGCTGCAAGGTGAACAAGCTCGGCAACGTCGTCAACGACCAAGGCCAGGCCATCGGTCGCATCAAGGAGGGTATTTTGTCTCACTTGATTGGTCGCAAGGTCGATGAGAACGGTATCATCTGGAACGACAGTGGCAAGGAAATCGGTCGTGCCGAGCCTATCCCCGACAATGAGCTGCAAGACATGCTCGAGGGCAAGCCCTTTGAGTCTTTCGAGGGCAATGTCATCGACGCCAAGGGCTGGGTCACTTGGGAGGGCCAGACTGTGGGTAAGATTATTGAGGGTGACCTCAAGGCCCTGCAGGGCAAGACCGTCGACCCCGACGGTGAGGTCCTCGACAAAAACGGCAATGTCATCGGCAAGGCCGAGCGTTACGAGGAGCCCGAGGCTGAGCCTGAACCTGAGCCTGAGGCTATCGACCTGTCCATCCTCGCTGGCAAGCGTGTCAACAAGGCTGGCAAGCTCGTCGACAGCGCTGGTGTCATCTTTGGCCGTGTCATCGATGGCGATGTTAAGGGCATGATTGGTCGCATGTGCAACAAGAATGGTGAGATTGTCAGCGAGTCTGGCGATGTGCTCGGCCATGCGGAGCTTGTTTCCGAGGGCGAGCGTGAGGGTTCCAAAGAGGGACCCTTCGCTGAGCTTGAGGGTTTGACGGTGGCCAAGGATGGTACCGTTGTCACACCTTCTGGTGACATCGTCGGCCGTCTTGTCAAGGGCGACCCCAAGGTCCTAGCAGGACGCGCTGTTGACGAGGATGGTGATGTTGTCGACAAGAACGGCAACACCCTCGGCCACGCTGAGCGCTGGGAGCCTGAGCCTGAGGAGGTTGTCGAGAGGGAGAAGGGTCCCCTCGAGGGCCTGACCGTCAACAACGACGGTAACGTCGTCGACAAGCACGGAAACATCATCGCTAAGCTGACTTCTGGTGACCCCAACATCTGCGCCGGCAAGGAGATCGATGGCGATGGCGATGTGGTCAACGCCAAGGGCATGACTGTCGGTCATGTCAACCTGCTCCAAGACATCAAGGAGGAGGAGCCCGAGGGCGAGACCGAAGAAGAGGCGGCTGCTCGTCTCGAGAAGGAGCAAGATAAGAAGCTTGCCATCCAGATGGCCAATGCTCTTGAGAACTGTCTCGACAAGATCAACCCCATCCTCAAGATGATCACCTCTAAGATTGATGCTGCTGAGGCTCAGAAAGAGGAAGATCGGGATGAGGAAGCTTTGGTCAAGGAGGTCAAGCCTCTCATCGAGGAGGGTGGCAACATCCTCCGCGAGGCTCACGGTGTGATCCGTGGCCTTGACCCTGATGGCCACATCCAGGCCAACGCCAAGCACAAGTCTGGTACGCGCGAGGCGACACCAGAGGAGTTCCACCTCGCTGAGGTTATCAAGGAGGTATGTTTGCCGTCGAAAACACAACCTTTTCAAATTGACAGATCAAATACTGACATTATTACCAGCTCACCGGCCATGTCACTGAGACCATTGAGGCTGCCAAGAAGAAGCTCGAGGGCATGCCCCACGCTGAGAAGGAGCTCAACCCTCTCTGGGGACTCCTTGGCGAGCCTCTGTTCCAGATCATTGCCGCTGTCGGTCTTTTGCTCACTGGTGTGCTCGGCATTGTCGGAAACCTACTCAAGGGTCTTGGCCTTGGTGGTATTGTCGACGGTCTTTTGGGCACGTTGGGCATCAGCAGACTGCTGGATGGTCTAGGTCTTGGATCCATCACCGGTGCTCTCACCGGCAAGAAGAAGGGCAAGAAATAATGGTTGAGTGCCGAGCGAATCTTTTTTGGATTGATATGATACCTCCTTATGTTGGTTATGGTCTTGAGCGGAAATTCGGACTGAAACGTGGGTACGGATGTGCAACGAAAAAGGTTTAGCTGTATTACGATGGTTTTACGATTTTGATGGAATAGGACATGTATCGCAAATCGTGTACTTTTATACTTAGTTGATATTAGGACAGTTGGGGCTATGTCAGTATTTACAAATACTTTCTGAAATTTGTTCGTGGAGCATATCATAGTGATCGTGGATTTATCAATCTTGTCTCCAGCCGTAGTCTCACCACTGAGCGACGACGGAAACCTGTGGTGAATGTGGTGTATAGGCAAACGTACGACTGGATTAAACAACCTCTGTGATTCACCAATCCCGTTCCCAACTTGCCCAAAGATACACACAAACACACAGCCAAAGTAAAAAAAAAAGGGGGGGGATCGCTGGGGAGGACGAAGTTTGTTCCTTTTTACACTCATCTGGTATTTTCAAATTCTGCCAGGCTGTATGATGTCTCGTTAGCTAGTAAGTTATGATATAACAGGAGCCACGAGACTATTTTGTTCATTCAGTATCAGTGAATGCATCCAGCTCCTCCAAGAACAATGTCTAACGCATTAGGAGAGAGGCCATCGTCATGGTAGTTAATGTTGGTAAATGGTGAAATTGCAGGGTTCATGGGTATGAAATTGGCCAATAGCGTGTAATACATAAGTGGGTCTACTGCTCAGCGTTGTGTGACTAACCCGTCCGTCCCTGCACACTTGAAAATATTCTGGATGAAATAAAATTATACGCAATGGTAGGTAGACAGTATAATCTCCTTCGAAACCCAATTATTACCAGCGAACACCAGGTATTGAATTCTCATTGTTTATAATACCGTGCTGATGTGTTCTTCTTCGTCACATCCCCAGACAAGCTGACGATTGCAATGAAAAAGAAAAGAAGAATGGGGGATGATACAGAAGGTCGCGCCACCTGGAGGCAGTGTAATACCAGGGGCACTGTGCCTACCGACCATGAAGCGAGCTTCAGATGACCAGCAGCCAAAGGATAAAAATTTGGTGACGTAGGGAATAACAGCTGTCACACTGTCAAGAACAGATACTACATCTAATCAAAGCCATTAAGACTCAGAAAAGCTGAAGAAAGAAAGAAAAGACATGCAATTAGAAACGCTGGTAGGACTGAGAGATATTTATATGTGGAAAGGTCAAGCGTGGTTGGAACGGAGCCGAGGATGACCGCTGTGCTGCCTAACCAAGGTAGGTACATGAGTAACATCGGCGAAGAGTCATCCGGCAAGAATGAATCCATATCTGAAGCGGCGGTAAACAATTGGCTCCAAAATTATGGGTCAGCCTCTCAAAGCATTGTTGCCAATACATTCATGCAGTTCAAATCTATGAGGCGTGGCCGTGCGAATGAATCAGACGGAACGCCGGCCGGTGAGTCACAAGAAGAAGATACTGCTGCCTACCTACCTAAGGAGATTGCAAACGTGTAACAAGGACATCGGATTCCACAGAGACACTAAATCTGATATATGATTGTTTTCCATCATTCGTTTGTACATGAAGTTTACAATATGCGCTCCAGTCAACTAACTACCTGCCTAGGAAGGTAGCCAAGGCTGCCTAAAACGCTGTCTCCACAGCCCTCTTAGCAGCCGCTGCACAGGTTGACTCACAAGCCGCGCAAGCAGCACCAGCGCTTTTGGTCGAACCACCTGCGTAGACTGTCGGGCCAGGTGCGGCGTAGGTGGTCATGGTTTGGTAGATGTTGATCAAGATGCCAGGATTGCTGGCGGCGTAAGCTCCAGGTAGTTTGACTGTTGACGGTGATGCTGTCCCGCTGCCCGTGACTGTAATCTGGTAACATGTCACTAGAACATTGTGTCAGCAAGAGCAGTCCGATCCCGGACTTGGAATTGGATGAAAAGGTATTGAAGGCATCTGGCATGAGTCCAGCCCCAGGAAATTGTCCTGGATGGGTTCAGCAGAGGTTGCTTACCGTAAAACTGCGCGCCTCCTGTCCCGGCAGCGGCGTGGAGTGCAAGAGCCTCAGCCCTGAGTAGATAGTCGCCCTATGGTCTTGGTCAGCTGCTAATTCCATATTACGCGCTTTCGAACCAATCTCGGGAGCATCTCCGCATAGATATAGCGCTCAACGGAGCAACCACTGCGAGTTGATGATTGGTCGAAGGAGAAGGCTGCATTACGGACCGGCGCAATATCTGTAGGGATTTTGACGTTCATCTTGCCACAGCAAGTGTTCAGATCCTTCGTACCCCAAGCGTCGTCGGACCCAGAACTTCCTGTGTTGGCCCAGGTATCCGCAAAGACTTTAAACCACCCTGACGAGGCTCCAACAGCGGTTGAAGCATCAGAAACTTTGGCCATGTAGACCTGGACAGGTCCGTAATGTGCTCCTCCGATTGCCTCGTTTGCGCAGCTTCTATCGTTTGGCTGCTGGTGCATTTCGACGGTAACAGTACTTCCCGCGTTGACAGCACACTAGTAGAACTTTCCGTTAGCTGACCTAAATGACCATGATAAAAGAAATTGAAGAAGAGTCTTTCCAAGATTATGAGCAGTAACTCATGCGGTTTCCCTCAGAGAAGAACCCTCAAACACCCTACCGGGTCATTTGCGGTGGATGAAAGGAAATGAGGCGAGAGAAATGCTTACCTTAGCAGCGGCGGGCGATGTTCCAGCGTTGCATGCGATATCGTTGGAAGTCACATCTGTGATGGGGCTATTGCTCGTTCTTCAAGCAGGAGGAAGTCAGCGATTGTCACGAATACTAAAATTGAAGGAAATCTTGATGCAGCCCCCGGCTTCCTGGCGTTGTATTGAACCTTTTCTTTTCCATTTGCCAGACGCGGAGGTAATTGCAAAGGATCAAATCCCCAGTATGCGACTTACGGGAGACGAGCACATGTAGAGCCGTGTGACATGTTAGCTGGTGTGTATTGACTCCTCGAATACTGAACACTTATCTTGTCTACACCATCAACCCACAGTTCCTGCCAGGTGGCGTGCCCTGCGACCTGGTGTGCAGCAAAGCCTGCCACGGCTGCGAGTAAGAAAGTCTTCATGTTCTCTATATGGCCCTAGACAGATTGGTCTGCTGGAAGTAATGATCACTTTGGCTCTCGGAGATCTTCAAAATTCGGTTCGGATTGACCCAAGACTTGGAGGCCCTGGAAACATCGCGAAAGCCAGTGCAGGCAAAAACACTTTATACCAATCGATTGTATGCCTTCATCCAGTAATCATGCCTTAGTGACATTGGCAATTTAGGTTTTGTCAGTCTCATGACCATGTCGACTGAGCTTTATATCAATCTTGGGAAGGTAATATGGATAGTTGGGCCCCAGTCCCCCATGGACACCACTTGCATTCATGTTCCTTGCCCTCCCTCAAGGTGACTGCTCATCATCGTGATAGATTGCGATGCACCCCAGATGGCCACTTTACCCTGCAAAATTCCAATCATATTAGGGCTCTACATGTGCCTGCACTTGTCGAGGAAGGCCATGTTGACGTGGTAGCCTTGTAGCTCGAAGTATGTCGCATCCAGCAAATCAGAACAAGTAGCAAAGGACCGAGTAGTCGGATTGGCTGGCAGAAGTGGTCAATAATTAGAGCAGCAATCTTGGCACTACTACCTAGCAGACTCTAGCCTTCCCGAGGCCGGAAATCCTGGTACTCTTTTCCGCCACACATCAAAAAGCGGAGGGTTTCCTACCGAGTTCCTGGCAACCGGTCACCCGAAACCATTTTGCCGTTGATATTGACACCCGAATTAGCAGAGCTATCTTGAGGAGACATCTACCAGTAACCTGAAATGAAGAGGTACAAACAAGATCAAAAAGGCTAAGTATTTGCAGGTGTATATTCCAATGCGTTTACAAGCACAACTGCGACATGAGAACGGGCTCTCTGTTACTTGATCAGGCTAGTATCTTTGATTGATACCTAGTACGCTATGACTATTCCACCGTTTCCCGAGGATGAACAATCCAATTACTATGCATGATACATGTGAATGCGTCGTGATTGGTGACGCCGAATTTAAACCGCGGTGGGCCCAAGCTACTTAAACACAACTGAGACTACTTGGTTTCCTCACAAATATGTAGTTGTCAAAATGCATGTTGGTAACTCCCGAGATGAACAAAAAGCTTGATTCCTCCTCGAACTCTATCTTATAGAGGCCAGTTATCCCCGTGCTGGCAGTTTTCGCTTGCTTTGCTCCTCCTATTGCTACGGTCCTTGGCTTCTTCTACCTGGGCCCCGAAGTCGGTCCCATTCTCAAGGGCCTTGGATCGAACCGATTCCAGCATGTACTCTTCCGAGCAAGTGTCCATGTCACGCAGATCTGCCTTTGTTAATACCATCGGCATGCGTGAGCTTGACCTGGACATGCTGGCTCTTTCGCTGTAGAGCAAGCTTTGCGGCATCGATCGCCTGTCTGGAACCTGAATTGGCATTTCAGGGCCAGTGGGGCGGGGATCATATCTGTATGCTGTTGACCGGCGTTTGCTAGCGAGCGAGCGGACTGCGCTATCAAAATATCCCGGAAGGATCTTAGACACGAGCGCCTTGAGGTGAGGCAGTGAAGCACACATGATTGCCGTGGTGTACTCGCTGTACCATGTTAGCTTATGTCCGCAATGGTGAAAAAACCACATGAGAAACTCAGAGCCTCCCGAGTCCCCGGTCCCGTTTCTTAAGTCTTGAAGCAAGCTTGGAATGGGTAACAAAAAATGATTGACAGCGTATAGTACATACATGCATGACCAATTCACCATCGGTACTCGGTTCCCTACAAGATAAGATCGAATAGATCAGCTCCCATTCAGCCATTTCGGAGAAGTTTTTGAAACTTTGACGAAGCGGTGTGCGAAGTTGGAACATACAGCTAGCATCTGCACTTTGGCCTGGAGGTCTTTTGGTCAGCTCTTGCGTAAGAAATTGTGAAACGAGACTTTGGGATATGGAGTGCAAGTGTGTGCTTCTAGGCTCAGTACTTAGAGGTGTATCTTGCCCAGATGTAACTTGGATATGGGACCCAAACAAGTGAAAAGACCAGATCGAAACAGACTTACGATTCCCATCATGGAAAGCATATGCGAACCATATGGTTAAGCGCGCAATTTGAGCCGCAACAGTGCTATTCATACGAAGGTCAGCTTCATCGGAGTAGTTATCAGGCAAAACTAGGTTCCTGAGGTATAACAAGGCGGAGCGAACTCACATGAAGCCTACACTAAAGATGCTGCATAGCGCAAACTTAGTCCTGGTCGGCAAGCCCAACTTCCAGATGACCGGAATAGGAACTAGTATGAGAACAACTTCTAGAAAGAGGTTGATCAAACCCGTGACACAAAAGAATAGGGATTGTTTAATGCATTTGTAGCCAGCTGGACGCTGACCTGTCCATAGCATCGAGGTTGGAGTACCTTTCAATGTTGTTAGTGATCAGATTTCACAAAGGGACCTATATTCCGCAGAATTCAGAGGTATGAGACGTCCACCCATATTATTCGAAGAAGTCCTCAGAGTAACATACTTGTCCCCAGCCTAAAGAAAACGCAGCTCAAGGAGACAAGATAGTACTTACATTGAAGGAATTCCACAATCGTACACACAATTACGAAGATGATGGAAATATGAATGAGACCAATACAGACTGGTCTGACTTGCTTGCCAAGGCTGTTGAGGTAGAAGAGCAGAATTGAAATTCGAGCTAATTGGATGGTGGGTTGATAGAGTACTTGGACCGCAAAAGATGTCTTTGAAAAGTCAAGCTGTTAGCATCTTTTATTGCTGCGACAGACAGCCTACTAGGGACTTTGAGATCTTACTGCAGCAGCAATTGATGTATCTGTGCCTGGAGGGACATCATAATAGTGCAATCCTGTGCCACCCAAAATACCTGCCGTAAGCCGTGAGGATTAGATGACTTCTTCTGCCGGCGGATTACCTTGGGACATTTACCTAAACAAGAACACACGGTCGATGTGGAGCCCAGAATCTTGAATCAGTCAGAGTTGTTTGGCCAACGCACTTGGAATTCGGAACGGGTTCCTGCCTACCATCGATACCGCAGCGATCCAGTCCTCGGCCGTAAGAACTTGGCGAATAAATTTTCGCGTGTATAATCGAAGTAGCACGATGGTCACAGCAACCAACGTGAACGATATTTGAACCCCCAAGAGGAGGGGCACTCGTGTCTCCGGGTCGACATAATTGGGCACATGGCCATCAATGACAGAACCCATCATAGAACAGCAAGGCGCGGCAGTAAGGGGGGGGGGGGGTGGTGGACAAGTTTTGCACAGACACTGGGCCTAAAAGCACAGACGCTGGCGGTTATGGGTAGCGAGGAACCGTGGATATGGTGATGCATGAAATAACCTAGTGGTCAGCAGCTCCCAAGGGTTTTAATCCTGTCAACAACGTGGATATGCTCGATCACAAATGTAGGTAAGTCGCTGACTCGGCCCGAAAGAAGATCTGCACGATATCAAATCTGTTGGTGGATCTAGTGTTCGTCAACAACAGCAACAGAGGTAAATCTCGTTCCAATCCGCATGATCGTAAGTCAAGAGGTTTCGCAGAAAGCATTTGCTCTCGTGTGCTGTCCAATGATTTCTGAAACTTTTGTTACCTAGTGCAAGATTTTTGATGCTCAAGTTGTTTCCTTCAGCTAGGTTTTAAAGACTTGGGATGCCGAGATCGAAGATGGATTTGCAGTCATTGCGTGCCCGCAGTGGAGTCTGATAACGGCATGCTTCTCTTTCCTTCAGCTCGATCACACATGCTTGTAGATCACCGGAGTTATAAGTCCAAATTGTCCGAAGATCTTGGCTCCGAGCAACTGATCAAAATACGCAAATTGCGGAGACAAGGCTAGTCCCTGGAGAGCCCACCGCTTTCCTTATTTCATAGTAGCATCTCCCATCCCATGAACTTGATCAAGGATGGCCTCATGAGTGCCTACACACATCTCCGTCTACTCCTTCCTCACATGTTCACCGGCGGCATATTACATGGGAAAAGGTAGCCCTTCTTTGGTTGTCGGACGCGTGGGGATCGTCGGTCAATCTCGGTACATTCCGCCGGTACTCTTTACCGACGACCAAAGACGTCCATCATGACAAGGACCCTCTCGATTTGCGATGAATGCCGAAGCAAACTCTTGACGAGTGATCGGGAAAAGCCGCGAGATGGACCCAAAGTATCTGAGCCGAATGCGACGTTCACACATGGCGAGTCCACGGCTCCAAAGACCATAACTTCCCTCCCCCCTTTCACAAGCAGTCACGTTATCGTTTTGTGAGGGAGAATGAAGAAGGTGGAGCATCAAGCTCACTTAATATCGTTCACCTTTTCAGCACATATGTTACCGGAAATCAAGATCACATACCTAGGTATGCTCCAGAGACGCCGGAATGAGCCCCTCATCGACCAGCGGCCAACAGGGTCTCTCGAGCTCAAAGAGATTCAGGTGTCGACATTGCCTTCGAAAGCTTGATGCCTAAAGGCTCGTAATCACGCAACACCAGATATGGTCCTCGACAATGCCAGTGTTGCCAAGTCAGGGGAAAGTTTTGTCAATTGAAGCTACATATGGTTTGACACGTGCAGGTTAGTGTGTTTGTGTCGTAAGTTTCCCCCCCCCCCCCCCCTTCCCATGAGTCAGGCCTCAACGGGGTAGGTACGCATTCCCACTTGATGCCTCCGCACAGATCAGCATTACTTGAGTCCTCTATAAATTGTTTGAAATAGTATTCAAAGACTGGCTCTCTCTCACTCGTGCATGGGCGGGCTTGCAGGATCCTGAAGGCTGCCCAGGTGTTGTAAGGCTTTGAAGATGCCGCCGGGGGCCTGGGGGGAGGAGTATAATTATTTGTCAAGTGCCTGGGCAGGGGCTGCCAACGTAATTTGGTCCAAGTGGACCGAGAGACTACCTCAACATAAGCTCATTTGAGGCTTGTGTTGCTGAAAGCAACTTATCGTGGCGGTCACAAGGCTACCACACAACCTTTTAACTCTCAGATGCGAGAGAGAAGGCGTGTCGTTGACAGCGTGAGTCAGCATGTGGCTGTTTGTCCCGAAGTGGTGGAGGTGGCGCCTACCTACTGAGTTACCTAGGCAATAGCAGGTTTACTCGGTGGGCTGATGTGGCTGAAGCTTTAAGAGGATACGTCATCGCATAACAGCAGGGTTGCGATGCATGCCTAGGCCTTGTGATGCCTCTTATTAAAAGCAGCGTGAGACAAGACAGCCCAGCTTTTTCTTTTGCATTTCCCACATGAACCACAGATCACGCATATAAATCCTACGAGACCGTCCTCTTGAATTAATCACACATCACATACCTAGGAACACATTATACTCTTCTAAAATGCCTCTCGTTGTACCTGGAATTACAAGCCAGTCTGGCGACAAGACGGAGGAATGGACCAACAAGCTTGTTGGCAAGAAGATCCACGATGGCGAGGACTCAAATGAGACTGTGAGTCTACAAAAAGAAATTGGGAGTCGTATACATCTTATCACTGACCAAACCCCCTGCAGCTCTTTGCAAAGAGGTCTCTGCCTGAGAAGCACCGGGTCATCCACCCTGGCCAGAAGGTGACCAAGGACTTCCATCCGGACCGACTCAATGTTCATGTGCAGGAAGACGGCACTGTATCACACGTCACTCATGGTTGATTTTGGGTGATTCACTCAAGGGAGGTGGGGAGGAAGTGAAAGAATTGGTTACTTGATGCGTTGGACTGCCATCGCCTCTAGGGGCTTTTCTCGTGCGGCCGATGTGAGGGGTATCTCCCAGGTTGTTCGATCTGAATCAACTCTGAGCTTTACCAAATGCAATCATACATACGATTCGAAAGCATCATGATGAGTTGAACGTATGCAGGAATCTCGTGAAATGTCAGTCTAGTCGTTGACAGGACGGCGCTGTTGTACATAGTACAGCGAAAGATGTTGATCACTATAGTCACCCCACCTGTAATGAGGACCCACACCCTAAATTCCATTGACCCCGCGGTTCATCGCGGGGCTCTCTTTCGTACGTCCAGCAAACAAGACCTTACCTACCTGCGCAACTTTGAGACCTCACAGCATTCCAACCTTCTGTCTAATTCCCGAGAAGGTCAGCGTCGTCTACTCAAATCAAACAAGATGTTTAAGAAGGAGTCAGTATTTTCTACCACCTAGAAGTGTCGCCTCGACACTCTCCATCTTCCCAACTCCAGCCCCTCTTCCTCACTCACTATCCTTGAACCGACGAGGCCAACACAACACATGTGGCTAATCAATACTCTCTAATTTGCACAGTCTCCCCGGCGCGCCGAAATCCAAATTGAAATCCTCCGTCCAACGCTCCCTGCGCGGATCCCTTCTCGAGACATACCCGCTCCTGACCCCATACATCGATGAGGTCCTCCCCAAGAAAGGCTCCCTCGAGCAGATGAAGCTTCCCGACCGCGCCTCCCTCTACGTAATCGATGGCGAGCCCGTTTTCTTCGAGGTCGATAAGAGCGTCCTCCTCCCGCATTTAAAGCTTGTCCACCGCTTCCCCAAGGCCTTCCCCACCATTCGGATAGACCGTGGCGCCATCCGGTTCGTGCTGTCCGGGGCCACGCTCATGGCACCCGGCTTGACTAGTCCCGGTGGTCGGTTGCCGGAGCCACGCGGCGGTGATGAAGGAGTCGACGATGACGGACACTGGAGTCGCGAGCTGGAGAAGGAGGAGCCGGTGGTCGTCATGGCAGAAGGCAAGGAGCATGCTTGTGCTGTAGGGATCTTGGTGGCGGGTACGAAGGAGGTCAAGGAGAAGGGCAAAGGCCCCGTGATTGAGGAGGCGCATTTCTTGGGCGATGGGCTATGGAAGTACAACGTCGAATGAAAGGGCTGCTGGTGATACTTTGGGAGTAGGGCAGCAGCATATGCCGTAGATGACGAGCCGGCTGTGCAAGGGCCACCACCTTGAAGGCATGGACGGGTGGACTGAGCGGTTGCCAGGTCGGAAGGCAAGAATTACCCCGCGCGGACCTGTTGTTGGACACCGTCGGTCCGAGCTATGGATTTCGAAGATGGTCCGCGGTGGCCGGGGCAGAGAGTCCGCTTGACGGATTCATCTTCAAAGGGCCTACCAAACTTCGTGTTGAAAGGATCCAAAGCTAGCTTAGGCATTCTCTCTGGCAGCATGGAGAGGTAAAATCATAATACTGTCAGGAAACCGGCTCTGAAGCACTCTTGGCTTGGGTTGTATGCAAGGGCTACCACATCTGCGCTATTGTTATGATGCTGTACATGAGGGATGTCTGTGATTTGCATCTTGTCCTAGTAAGGTTGTCATGAGCAAAGCCAAAAATTGTGGGTCAGAAGCAGGCACTTCATGTCAGGAGGCCCCGAGCAGTTTCTAAGAGCATGCGCATGTTTCCCTTCACTACACATCCCTTGAATGGTGTGAGGATTATGAGCTTTTTAATCTCTCTCTTCACCAGCTTTTCTTTCATGATGAGTGACACTCTGAGTTAGCTTATAAGTAGCAGGATGCATTCAATCCCCTGCTGAGAATTCAGGATTGCCCTGGTGAAATCTTGTTTATCAGTGCTATGAGAGCTTAGACCCAACGAAACAGACATAGAAGCCACCAAAGATGTTGCCCTCCACAAGTCCCCTCATCTTAACGATAGTTTTGGAAGTACACAAAAGGTCATGGTTAAACCCTGAACGGCGTGATCATAAGATCAAAAGCCCTACAGGCCTCTGTGGGAGTCCTTCCAGCGGAATTCCATAGCCCTCGCCAAGTAAGGCCACACAAAGGAAGTGCTTATACCTCTGATCTCATTACAATTTCTATGAAAATGTTACAAGATATTCTAAGACACCAATGCGTGTCAAGAAAGAAGTGCTTGGCCATGGTGGCTTTAAAAGTTGTTGCTGCTTCTTATCCCAACAGGTTATGCTCAGAACTATTCAACGAAAAAATGATTCTGGTGCATAAAATTCAAGACAAATACTCAATGAAGAAGGCTTTTTTACTATGCAGAGTTGGTGAACAACACTCTTGTCTTCTTTCATATTTTGTAAAGGACCTCGGGAGAGTCGACAGATCATTTGTAACAATTTGGTATGTTTTCTGTCTATCAAAGCAACTTTAACAGTCCGGTGTTTGAGTCGTCATTTTCAAACCTGATGAGGAGCTTTCCATTTGAAACAAGCAGTCAAATTCTCAAGTCAAGACTTCGATTTCCAGAGCTAGCAGGTGCTATAAAAAACTGTCACAAGGGATCGCAAAGACGGCGGTCCATTGCAAATACTTCGAGGAAACTCGTCAGAGACTTTTAGGGTCGTCATGTTTGATTAGTTTATCAGCTTCTTCAAGTTTGCCTTCACTTGTGGACGGATAAAAATCTAGGAAGCACCTATATCGTCAACGCAAGCTCAGAAAATCTAGTGATAACTGCTCCGCATTTGTGAGGGCAATGTGAGAAGATTCCCACCGGATTGTGTGGTCAATTGATGTGAGGGCCGGGCTGAATAAGGCCAGCCGTGTTGTTTGAAGCTTTCTCACGTTCATATCTTGGTGAGTATGATTTCGGTGATGGCGTAATAGACCTCCTGGTCGATGTGATCCATCATGCTGCGCAGCAGCAGAGGGTGGCAGCACTCGGCGATTAGCGTCGCGAGCTGGTCAGGGCTGATCAAGCGGGCCCGCTCCGGCATGCCCGCCAACTTGGTGTAAGTCGTGCAGAAGTCCAGGAGCTTTGCACGGTGGAAGTCCTCTTTGGCGGTGGTGATGGTGGAAGCGCCTGGCCCATTCAGAACTTCTTGTTGGTACGTCTCCCTCCAGTTGCGGTGAGAAATGACGAACTCTGTGGTGCGGTCCATGATCCATCGTGAGATTTTGGGCATATCAAAGCGATCTGCCAGCTCGTACATGCGAACAAGGTTGGTCATCTCCTCCTCCGGGTTGCCAATGTTGGTCCGGCTGTTGGGATTGCCGGACATGAGGATCAGCTTCAAGCGCATCAGCTCCTCCTGGAGTATATCGACGAATTGCACCCTGCCCGTCTGACTCTCCATGAAACTGTGTCTGAAGATGGCTCTGAAATACTCGCTGTGGTCGCAGAGCAGCTTCTTCGAGATCTTCATCTGGTTGAGGTGGGTTGGCATGCCCTTGTTGTTGACGGAGTCGACACACTCGAGGCGAAGAAAAGGCCTAGTCGAGAGCATCAGTATCAATCAATGTGCTTTGAAATTGACTGCAGTTCCGCAGAGAGAGAAGACTTACCCATTTTCACAGAAGCTAAGATATGTGGGCCAGTCACTGAAGGCTGTGGGAGATGTATCCTGCGTGTAGGCCTTCAGAAGCTGTCGTCAGACTTGGTGCCGGGCAAAGAATTTGAAGCAAGACAAGCAGGCCAGGAGAAGACACAAAAGACTTACAGAGCCAAACGGACCAGCATATGGAACAACAACAGCATCGTTAGTCTCTCCAGCACTTATGACACTGTCAGCAGCGGTGTTGCTGTCATCAGAGCCAACGGCGGAAGGAGGACGAGAGGAGGAGGCAAGCTCGATTTTCACCATATCCTCAGTGGCGTCAGCAGTGGTCTTAGCATCACTGATGATGCTGTCAGCAGCATTGTTACTGTCATCGGAGCTAGAGACGGACGCAGGAGAAGAGGAACAGGACAACCCGATATTGAACATTTCCTCATGGGCATCAGCGGTGGAAAGGGGACTTGTAGCGTTGATGATGGGAGAAGACATATTGCCTGAGCTATGTTTGAACAATGTGTTTGTGTTTGTGTGTGGCGGTGAGTGCTTCGTGTTTGATTGAAGAAGAGAGGAACCAGATACTGTGGGGGATTTGGTGATGCCAAATAAGTGAACCACTCGTGGTCCCAAGATGATGCCGTGTACTTGGGATCCGCCGGGGGAACCCAAATTCGGATATTATAGTGAAAATTGAAGGGCGTTGTCTTTGATCATGAGACTTTTTGGAGAATCACTTGGAGCAGTGAGTACACTTGCTGAGAAGAATGAAGATGGTACATGCCTAAATAGACGAGTCACTCACTCCTCAGACATCCTATCATGTATCTGAAAGGCCCAAGTCACCCGCCAAGTTCATTGTGACGAGATAGACGAAGCCTTTGTTCTCTGAGCCATGAGCTAGTTCCTAATGATTGGGGACTGTTATGTAGTCTTTTGGATCTGTGTCAAAGAATCTTTGCGGAGACACCTAGTCCGACGACTATTGTGAAAGCCCTCCAGCAATTTTGGAAGTTCTAGTTTGAACACCTGGTCAAGTCTGTACTTGATGTTTTTCCAATACAAGCAAATACGTTTTCAAAAGTCGGCTTCAAGTTTACTAGAACTTTTGTTTTTGAATTAATGATGACCTGGCCAGGCAAATATTGGGGGAACTCACCTGCCGACTTCAGGAGTCTAACTTGACATTTTTTACACACCCCTTAGCTCTGTATGGATGATATAAATTGCATGCATGATACATTGCGTTAATATGCCATATCAGTCCTTTGAGCTCAACCCCATTGTAGACACACCTATGATCATGAATACTGGATGAATACTGGGTATGAAACCTCAGAAGACGATCTACCTACATAGCTCAAGGACTCACTTGAAAACCATGAATGATTGCAGAACTTGACCACATGTTGCGGTGACATCTATGGCTTAGATGGAATGCATGTCCTGTGCTCTCAAGGTACACACGAGGGCAAGTGGGCTTCAACGGACATGAAGACCAAGAATCCACCACGAGAGATTTTTTTTTGAATATATCTGTGTTTGCAGTATATCCTTGTATTGGCCATGATTACGAAATTGCAAGGCATTACTATCAAGGAGCAAGCGTTATCATGCTCGGGCCAGAGCTAATACACAAGTGACGGTTCATTCCAACAACACCCTCCACTTCTATATGTTCATTACTTCCAGTAGAAGCAACCGCGACATAAAAGAGAAGCTCGACAATTCGTGAGGTCACGGTTGGAGGCTTTCTGATGGTGCCAGCCACTGTCCCTCCTCATCAAGCAAATCCTGACTTTGTTTCCACTGTTTCTTGATCATTTCAGCATGCATATCGCTCCTGGGAACTATTCCCGCTCGGAACGGCAGAGGCTGCACAAGAGATGCTTGTGTCACTGCCCGTGCTTCTGGAACAATATCTTTGCCATATTCATCTACAGCCCTTTCAAAACGGAATGCCCAGAGCAGTCTGGATATTGCAAGGAACAAAGATCGATCTGCGATGTTCATGCCTGGGCATATCCTTCGTCCAACCCCAAAAACAAAGTGGTCTCTTTGGGAGATATCTGGGTTCGTTGCAGCCTCTGAAGAAGTTTGCTTGTCGTTGATGAAGCGTAAAGGATTAAATTCCGCTGGCTCGGGATACCGCTCCGGGTTTTGATGGAGTGCCCTATCATTCGTCGGATAAGTTCTTCCAAACGCACTGTAAATAATTGGAATGAGTGGCTTACCAGACGTTCATCAGAATAGTGGCATCCTTTGGGATGTGGTATCCCTGATACTCGTCGTCCCTTGTCGTAGCATGCGGCAGACCCAAAACAGCAGTTGGGAACCAGCGAAAAGTTTCCTTGACGCAGCCGCGGATATACGGCAATGAGCTTTCATCATGTATTGTCGGAAGCCTATCTCCGCAGACGCGATCAATTTCTCGCTGTGCAGTCCTTTGCACGTCTGGAAAGAGGACCATGGCCAAAACAAAGCCAAGGAGCTGTGCAACCGAGGTGTCCGTACCACCTTCTAGTTGGACACCACTGATATACGATGCCAACTTGTCCGAGAACCCATATTCCTCTTGCGCTTTGTATAAGTCAAAACAGAAACAAGACTGTTATCAAAGTTTGATAAGCACTTCCTCGTGTGTTGGTGTGCAGTGAGCCTTCACAGGGCCTTTGGGACAATAATTTGTACCTTTAAAGTGCCTTTCTCAATCTTTGCCTTTGCTTTTGACCAGTGGCCTCCGTATAACATTTCTTCTGCTCTGTGCAACCTTTTCGCACGCTGTTTCATCGGAAGACAGAACTCGGGCAGCCTCCTCAAGATTGGGAAAAGATCCAATAAGGCAGCCGACGTGCCTTGAGCCGCTACGATGACCTCTTCGAATGACCGGAAGAACTGCTTGAGGTTTGGGTCATGAACAGAAATTGTCCGAAATCCAAATACAATTTGTGTCGTCTGGCTGTGCGTGTAACGCTTGATATGGTCCTCAAACGAGTCCGGAGAGCCCAAAAGGTCAGCGAGCAGCTGCTTACTCTCCAAGTCCTGGTAAGGTACATAAGAGTCTGCAGCCTCGACATCGAGTGTGTTGTGGTATATCTTGCGTATGAGTCGCCATTCCTCGCCGTACGGCATAAAGGTTACTCGATTGTTGCCGCCGCTGAGCTCTTTCATCATTGCCATATCCGGCCGAGAGGAGTAGGTGCTGCTACGCTTCACCATGAGCTCTTTTACAGTACGATCACTTGAAAGCACAATCATACAAGTGGTTCCGAGTACTAAGGAATATATGTCCCTTTGAAGTGATGTTAGCAGCTCGTCCTCATAGCGTTGGGGGCCCCATAGCTGAACTTGCCCATATTCTCGTGCCCATTTCTCAAACTGCAGGTAAGCGTCCTCCGCGGGCAATTGGTGCAAATTGCCAATGATTGGCAGTGTTGGTGGCCCTGGAGGAAAACCAGGAGGTCGTCTCCCAATCTTAAGTAACCGATATAGAGCTGAGAACCCCAATATAAAAGTAACCACCATCCATAGAGCCGGCATATTGGAGTCTATCGAGAAACCGGTCTAACGAGGTCTGTATACCAGGGGAGGTGAGAATAACGCTGTTGTGGTTAACGATTGCTATATGAGACCCTACCAATCTGTAAAAAACTGCATAATTAACCCTCTCTTTACAGGAAAAAGGTCGGAAAAAGTACACGCACCAAACATACAGGCCTCAGGCGGGGAGTTTTTGATGTGATATGCTAGCTTATCTGTGAATTGATCAAGCGTGTGCCCACATTTCTCCTAGATTGTATTGGCTCATCGGCGTTATGGCTGCGGTCAGCATGAGATATTGCCTGTGGTCTAGGCTTTGCAACCGAGGATGTGCCATTGACAGTGAACGTGACTTGATGTATGCCGGGAAAATTCATTGCCGCAATGGATATCATGCCGGTAGAATAACCTCACGCGGACTTGCTATCGAAACTAGATATGCAGGTCAGCAATAAGGGCGTCCTCAAGTTGTTGACCGACTCTCGACTCTTGAAGGCTTATACTCGAAGTGACACACTACTACAGTACTGCTTTACTGGGCTGGGTTCAGGACGCTCACAGGCCAGGGGGCTGACTTGCAAGTTTGCGGAGACCACACTAGGTAATCGGCCAAAGAACGTGGTTCGTTAACATTGGGAAGGGCGGCGTTGAGTTTGATATAGTCCCGAGTTGCTCCCTATGTATAAAGGAGAGCGATTGGGAAGAACTGAGATTGTCTTCATGATGTCCCAAGGGCTCTCATACGATGGGTGATTCCTCATTTGCTTACTCTCCGCTTGATACAACCTCGACATCGATCGATGTCGTCTGTGATATCGATCCATACCTGTCCTTCGCATCATGCCACACATCCCCATATTTCTCATATATCTCCTCGATCTCCTTGCTGAATTTTGCCTCTGTTGCCTTGCGAACCACACTGCCCTTCCCTGTTCTTGGAAAAGAGCCGTAAGGGAACAGTAAAACATGTGTCTTATCCACACGCATGTGTGTCTGCATCTTCTCATTCGCGGGTCCAAGGGTCTCATCCCAGAGCTCACTTGCGAGCTCCTGCGAAACAGCCTGCCCTTCACCAAGTTCTATCAGTGCCACAGTCTGTCGATGCATGGCGCCACACACAAGTCCCGCGCTGACATTCTTGTTGGCCGACAAAGCTCGCTCCAGAGGTGCAGGATGTCCATTCACACCTAAAGATTGCGATGATTAGCGGAATGTTGGCAAGAGACCAAGGGAATAGCTATCGAGAAGAGGGACACAAGCTATTGGCTTTGCACCCCTCGGAGACTAGCCTCTCAATATGCAAGACGATGACAGCCCGAAGGGCTTTGTTTCCACATATAACTTACCTGTAGAGAATGAGATCAGATCGTCTTTCCTGCAAACAAATTTCCACGCATAAGATTTCTTTTCCGGGTCCGGATGCGGGGTCCAGAGGTCCCCTGTGTGCCAGTCTGGCAGCGGCGGAGGAGTGTTTGATAAATCGATGTTTTGCCGAGCATGCCAGCTTGCGAGTGGCGCTGACTTCTCTGTGATCTTGATGACAAATTCGAACAGGTCTTCGGCCTCGCCACCCTCAGAAACATAACCGGTATCTTCTACTAAATGAAACTCATATCCGTCGATAAAGGTGTTGAAGTGGACGTAGGCATAGTCCTCTTTGTCCGCCACAAGCTGTGGAGCAGCCAAAGATTCTGTAGCTCCCCATGCGTTCTGTATATTCGTATATTTGGCCCAGACCTCTGCTGCGAAAGAGGATAGCACCGCTGTCCAAGAATGATCAGCGATTTCGTTCGAATGGATCATATAGGCAGGTCGACATACCGCCACCAAAAGCAACGTGATCAAATGGTCGGATAAAGGTCTCGGCGTCTGGACGACGTGCAATACTCTCCATCATCCAAGGCGTCATTATACCCTTTTTACAGTTTGCTTTCGGCAACAGCTCAAAGAGGTCATCGGGATTAACGCCTCGGTGACGGAAGCCGGGGACTATTACTACTTTTCCGAACACAGAAAGACACTGTAGGATGAAAGTCAGCGGCTGGGGACCTGGATGTGGATGCTCTCCGCTTACCATCATAAAGCCAGCAGAAATCGCGTGTGGTGGTGATGTCGTGAGCAAGTAGCGCACACCTTCACCCGCATGTGTGAGAAGCAAGCAGTGTTTGCGGCCCGCAACCTCGTCCAAGAGAAGATGCCTATCCTGTGTGGCCATGAAGGCGTGATTCCAAACAATGGGTTTCTGTAATCGAGGTCTGATTAGCGAGGAAGAAGGAAAAAGACGGTAGATCTCGAATATCTGCGTATGATTTGAAGAGGACATGCTTACCGCCGTTCCAGTCGTACCAGACGTATGTAACACGACATATGGATCATACTTAGCTTCTTCGAAGGTCTTCTCGTATGGATAGTGGGGGGCGTTCGTCGGGTCCAAAAGCTCTTCCAAATCTGGAATTACAACGTGTTTCATTGGTCTGGCAGCCAAGATGTCATCCACATGCACTCCCAGGCCCGAGAAGAAAACGTGACAGTCTGTCTGCTCCATCAATGACACATGGAAGTCCTTGGTGTTGATTTGTGACGAGAAGAGGACTTTGTGGCCAGTCTTGCAGACGGCCATCTGCAACATATGGTAACGAATATCTGCCTGGGAAATGTAAGCTAATTGTTGCATTTAATAGTATATGACACACAGAGACTATGCTCAGGCCTTCATTTAAACAAGACAAACTCACCACACCAAGGTATGCCACAGTCTCGAACGTGCTGGATTTCCCAATAGCAGAGTCTATGAACCATGCCAATCTGTTAATGGCGTTGGCGAATCTGTAGATGGAGATATCCTCGAAGCCTTTCGAAAGATCATAGTCGTCCACTGGTAGTGAGCACCACGCGCTGTTTGGCTCATCTCGTGCCCTCTGGTCGATGACTGTAGGAAGTAGTCTTCGACCACAGTCGACAGGCAATTCCGCATCGTTGGCCCACATGATGGATTGTTGCACGCCCGTTGTCGTCCGTATCGAAACTTCACCCAAATAACTTTACAGGAATGGGATCTAGGACCTAGGTAGGCAAGATGAACTAGACTACCTCAGGTTGTCGACCGTGTAGAAAGCTGAGCGAGCTCGCTCAGTAAAGAGGACAAGTCGGAATGAAACTTCCTGGTCAGCATGAACGTTCTTAAGGTAGTACAATGTGCGTCAGAGTCCACGAATTTAAGCAGAGCGTCCTTCATTGGGCCCACTCCCAGGGGGTCGGGCTGATCGGGTCGAAGGGTACCGGAGCCGCGGCACCAAGTGGAGGGGATCTTCGGGATGGGCCCCAAACCGCAATGAACTACCTGCATATGGATTGAATTTGGATGCTTCTGCATCTTTCATTAGTCTTAGGACTGGTGGTAGCAAAGGAGCAGGTCACGTATCACTGTCTCGCTGCTTAGCGTCAACTACTTGCCATGTCCTGGTCGACCTGTGTCTAGCTTGACTGTTGTAGTAACACTCGGGATATGTCGGCTACCCTGACGGCGAAAGACACAACTTGTTGTTTCTACTCCCAGAGGTCATTATACCGGCAGCGGAGCAAATTGGCTGTCGGCATATCTGTAGTATTGCTGCATAGGCGCAGACCAACAGGCAAGGCAGGAAAGGGGCACTCCTACCCTTGTACTGAGCTTGGAAAGCTCCGAGAAAACGCCATGCGGGTTAATAAGCCGAGGCATTTATAGCACAATGTGCTGACCGGTTTTCATTTTCAACAGAGGGCCGCAACGACCTTGCAAGCCCCTCGATCATCATCGAAGTTATTCCCGCGCAGCGCGGTAGGGATAGATGAAGAGTAGCCCAGTTCGGTTCCTGCTACTGGCTTGGTATCGAATCATAAGTGATTACGGGGCACATCGAAATGCGTCGAAGGATTTTCCTGGAATTATTGTGATCAGTCAGGTACCCAGATAGTCGTCCAATGTAGTCTATATCACCAGTGGGTCACCCCATAGCCTCCCCAGACCGGCGTGGATCGTGGCTCGACAGAAGCGCTGAGACAACTGGAGACTGGTTTTTGATGACTGTTATTACCGGATTTTTTTTTTTTAATCCTTCGCCTTTTCACTGTGATACGCTGCCATGGGTAGTTGGTCGCTGCAGCACTGACGTTCATTGGCTCGGACGTAATCCGAGAGGAATCTGATCGAAGACGTTGGCGGCCACGGCAACTTCACCGATTGTTTCTATTTAGGGGGGAAGGGGTGGGGAGTGGCTTGTTGTGAAGTGCACAAGATACAAATCGAAGCATGGAAATGAAGGTATCGCCAAAGCATCATTGCCAGGTATCACACGACATTTGTCGAACCGTATTGATTGAGGGCACCCATACCAAGACACCAATCCCGTACATACAGTACACAGTCAAATATCTTACATAAATCTTCTTTGAAGGCTTGCTTACTTTGTCGTCCACGAGACCCACGTAAGCTTCTATTAGGCGCGGATTTAGCCATGCCTTTGCAATGCTTCATTTCGTCCGGGTGAATGGATTTTGTTTCTCATCGAGATTCTGTGTCGTCACTGATTTAATACATGCTCCGCTGTTGTTCCACACCAGAATGTCATAGTGAAGGGTGGTGGTAGCGTGGCAGTAGTTTGTTGACGTCTGTCCGCTAATAAGAGCCGCGGCTTCGGGCCGTCTCAGAAGCCGCGAGCAAGGACAGGGGCCCCCGGGGATGATCGAATAACAGCTAGCTTGGAGCTTGGACCAGATTATGGAGCCGCTGATTCCATTCCAACTTTTTGGAGAGTGAAAATTTCATCCCATAATGATTTTCATCAGCACCAACGACAGCCGTCTCTCATCCTCCCAACATCACGCGCCGCCGCATTTGCATGACCAGCATGCCGCAAAATCAATTCCAGCTGTGAACTAGTCTAACGCGACGGTGACAACGATGTGATCCTGAGAGCGTTCAGCCTGCACACGCAGGCAGACTCGCAGGTCAACAACGTCCACGGCTCAAGAAGTTATCGACATCGGCGATGTCTTCGTGCGCACAGTTGCTCACTCTGTTGGTCCGGAGTTCGAGGTGTTTAGCGGTCATCGATTCAAAGACACGGTAACGCACGTATATGTGCATGTCCTTGTCGAATGCTCGCTGCTGAAGCAACGACCTGGGAGTTGAACCGCTGTTCTCGGTGGCACCGACCGAGCTCTCAGGTCTTTTGATTGCTGCGTAAGTTCTCTAGCACCCCAGGATCCCGTGCTCGAATGATGAGACATATATTCACACTGCGAGGACTACCACTGCCTATTGTGCGTGTGTGATTCTATGAGCGGTATTACACTGAAAATTCTGACTATTGCACACCTCTTCAATACAATTTTACCAAACCTCGTGGCTTCGAGCTGTCTTGCTGACTGCTTTTTCTAGTCTATCCATCCGAAGACCCTCTCTCACCTTACACCATGGCATGTCTGATCACAATACGGCAATGACCTCGCCCAGACTCAGGTAGGTGGGGCAGGCTTGCACTCTGCGAGCTCATTTAGGCATAGGACCCTTCGGTCGTGCCATCGTCGTACATGCTAGTCTTCAAGTGTTTGTCTTCACGCCATCGTTCCTCATCAAGCGCGAGACTGTTGCCTTCTAAGAGAAAGCCATGCCGTAAAGCCAGAAAGAAAATGAAAATAAAAAGAATTCATCTTTTCAAGATTACCTTGTCAACCCTTCGCTTGTAATGTCAAAAGGTCCCTGAGGTATCACTCGCCATTCAGACTCGCCATCCACCGTCCATCGAGCTTTTCTCAATCACTATGAACCGATAACGATGAAATCTGCCATCGACAATATCAAAACCTTCCAAACCCAGGCCTCAGCCTTGCACTAGTCTTGTCAAGCTTTCCTGAACAGACCCTAATCAAATTTCTCAGCCTCCCAACTCCCAGAAGTCAGGGGTATCGGCCTAGTGTTCCTCAACGGCAAAGATTGCTTTCCTCAAGATACTCGGCCAAGTAGACCAGCCTCTTCATTGACAGTCAAGTATGCCTGAACAGATACCATCGTCCAGTCATGTATCTCAGATCCGTGGTGTTGCAAGACCAAGCCTCTCACGCAACATTTGCCGGCCATCAAGTTGCTCCAGCCAGTACCGCCGATTAGGCCCCAGTCGTGTGATCAACCATTGCATGTACCCGTCGATTCCAGTATCTGCCTAAGACTCTGTGCCGCCGCTTCCAAAAGTCGCACACAGCGCGGCGTAGTAATGAGTCAAGTCGAGAACGTTCTGGGGCATGCTGGTGGCCTGGATGATGCTGCGCACCTTAACCGCACCTTCGTCCTCGATCAATGTGCGGATCGTGTGTAGTAATTCGGGGCTGAATTCGCTGTACCAGCGATACTGCCAGGTCACCAGCTTAATGACAGCCGCAACCATCTTACGCGTATCCTTGTGCTTCGCTTGCACCCGCAGAATGCCCGCCATGGCCTTGGGGCTGAAGCGATACGACAAACATGCGGCATAGGCCTCGACAGCTTCATCCGTATGCTGCAGGCGCTCGGCAAGCGAGCCCAATATCTCCCACTCCTCAGCCGACTTCTTGTATTGTATCGACTGGGCGCGGTACTGGGCCATTTGCGTCCGCCAAATGGTGTAAACACGTAGATCCTCGTAGAGCACCATGAAGAGACTATCTAGCCAGCGTTCACAGAGGCGCTTGTTGTTTAGCCGAGACAGATGCTCCTCGGGTTGGGAAGTAGCTCCCTGAAAGTAATCGTTAGCGACAGCCCCACTGGTCAGGCCTTGTGTCCATGGATCGAACTTACATTCTCCTCAGCGGCCTTGGCTTCAACAGGACCTACAGTGCTGGTAGGCTTCTCTAGACCTTCATCATGGCCGTTTGTTGCCGGGTTTGGTGCAGCCTCACCACCCTCACTGACCATCTCCTTCTCCGTGACATTCTCCTCATCCGACTGATCACCATTCGTGGCGGGCTCTGGAGTTCCTCGGATCACGTCGGTACTTGCGCCTCGCTTCGGTGGCGTAGGGTCGTGCTTCTCCGTCCGGTACTCATCCTCCATAACGAATACATTGCTTCGAATCTTGAGCAGTTGGTCCCAGCCGATCTTCGCGGTCATCTCCGTCAGAATGCTGTAGGCTTTCTTGAAGGTTCCGCGGTACGCCGCAGCCCGCAAATTGAGCAGGCTAGGCTCGACTTGCTCGGAGTACCTAGACTCTGGTTCGCTGTCGATCTCATCAAGTCGGGTCTCGGGTAAGGTTGGCAAGTACACATCCTTTGGCTCTGGCATCGCGGGGGCGTCCTTGTCTTGGTATGTGAACATGGGACAGGAGTTCAGGATGGTCAAGGCGTTCTCCCAGTCCTCCATCGCGACATAGACCTCAGCGAGCCTTGCCCACGTCCCAAATTCGCTGGGCGCAGCAATCGTACTTCGGTCGGCACATCCCACTGCCAGGCGCAAGCGCTCCTCTTTCTGCTCTGGTGTTGTGGCCGTTTGTGCCTTCCTTAGTAGGAATTCAGCCTGTGCGTCCAGCATGACATAGTCCATTGGCCGCTCCGTAAGGGCCGAGTGCAGTACTCGAACACCTTGTACCTCTTCATTGCCCATGAACAGAACTTTGGCCAGCAGTGAAGCAACCTCGACGTTTTGCGATCGCAGCTTTGTGAACAAATTGATGCCTGAAGTGTAACGACCCGTGGTTTGGAAGTACTTGAGAAGGCCTGTAGTGAGATGGTTCGAGACGGTATTGGGTACCTGAACGACGGAGTCCGAGCCGAGTTGCCAACCTGTTACTCAGCGTCAGTACATTGCGAAGCGCTGCATGGTGCCCATAGCTGGACGTACCCCTAAAAAACAGCTGCTCAGCGGCGCTGAGGAACCTTTGCTCAGTCTCCGTGTTGGTAACGGGATTGAAGCGGCGAACACCCATAATCTTGCGAATTGTGTCACCACTGCCGTCGTCGGCATAGGAGTATGCTCTTAGGACGCTGCAAAGATATGTCTCAAGCCAAAGCTCGTCTGTTGCTTTCCTCTTCTCCCCGCGCTCGTCTACACAATAACTCTCGACTGTACCAGGGATGGTGACATGGACTCGCATATCCAGTCTGGAAATCGCGTTGTAGCAGCTGTTCACCTCACCGTCAGCTTTGTCCGCACGTGCGATGTCAGTTCAGATAGAGCCCTACCAATAAATGCCCTCCACTATCTTCGCATTTTGGGGCTGACCATGCTCCTTGTAGGTGAGTGTGTTGATATAGGCGGCAAGACTGGCAGATGAGGAAGCATCGACACCTGTGACATGGTGATATATCCCGATCTAGCAATAATGTCAATTCGCATCGCTCTCTGGGTGGGCTGGGCAGGACAGGTGGCAGCATACGTGTTTGCCGACATTTCGAGTGGTTTGTTTGAGTAGATGGACCAGGTCGGGAGGTCCCAATTCTCGGAGGAGGGAGAGTGAGTCAGTTCGGGCATCAACAGACTCTTGGAGGACCTCCTCAGTGATCCTACGGTAGTGGGGGAACCAGGTCAGCGAGAACACCAAGCAACACCAACGTTTTGAGGACACCCAAGCCAATTGAGAGAAGTACAAGAGCACTGGCTTACTCTGGAACAGCAGGCGCAACCATGGCGACGTGCAGGTTTGCCTCCCCTTCGTGGGGCGCAGACTTGGATAGATCTGCCTCAAGAGTTCGCAGCAGTTCAACTCAAAAAGCAGTTGCTGATAGCGCACCCCAAAAGGTCACAACGTGCAAGGGTCAAGGTGAACACGTACTCGGCATTCAACCTTGGTAGATCAAAGAATGCAGGGTGACCAGGCTATTTTGCAGTTGTTAGTTCGAAAAGAGAGAGTGTAGAAGCTGCGATGTGACCTGAATGGCAGATATCTTTTGTGCGACGACAAGCCAGACAAAGGTGTTGGAAGTTGTCCTGAATGGAAGATGAGACTGAGCTTCCAGGCCGCCCGCGACAAGCCACGAGCAACTAAAGCAAGGCCAGCGATGGATGCAGGGATCATGTATGATGGGTAGCTCCCCCCAAAATAAGTGGGCCCCAGGTGACCCAACCAGCCTCATGACCGTCTCTGGGGTATCGGTAGTTTACTAGGAAGATGACGTCCCGCACGAACACCCTTCACCACAACCATCGCCTCCGCTTCCTCAACGAAAGACGCGCAACCTACATCTTCTACAGCACTGTTGGTCACTGACAACATAATCCAACGCATACGACACCTTAGTACCCCAATTATCCTCATCAAATTCGCAATGAGGTTGTCTGTGGCCCTGATCGCCTTCACGGCGGGCATTGCCCAAGCCGGCTTCGGCGATTACTTTGGAGGCAGCCAGGTCACCATCAAAGAGGATCTCAAGATTCCCGGCGACTCGCCCCTTCAGCTCTGTGAAAAGGCTCATGATTCTGACATCCTGACCATCGAGAAGGTCGATCTGTCACCCAACCCTCCTCAGGCGTGCGTTACACCCGATTCGGTTCACCAGCTGGTCTGCTGGCAGCTTTACTGACGTTTCATGGCTTTTAGTGGAACGGCCCTGGTCATCAACGCCTCTGGCACCGTCTCCGAGACTATTGAGGAGGGTGCATACGTCGCGCTGCAGGTCAAGTACGGCCTGATTCGTCTTATCAGCACCAAGGCAGACCTCTGCGAGCAGGTCAAAAACGTTGATAAGGAGTGTCCCATCGAGGCCGGTGCTCTGACCTTCTCCAAGAGTGTCGATCTGCCAAAGGAGATTCCAAATGTAAGGCTCTTGTCTACATACTTGATATACCACTGCTTGAAACGTGTTTGTTGCTGATAATTGAATGTAGGGCAAATACACGGTTCTCGCCGACGTCTATACCAAGGACGACAAGCCCATTACTTGTTTGACCGCGACCGTTGTCTTCAGCAGCGGTAATGCCGAGATCGAGCTGTAGACGTTCATTGTTTAATTGATAGTATGAGATGACGATTGTTGGACTAAGAGGTTTGAGAAGAAATGGGATCTTGCTCAGGGGTGGTTGGTCGAATTGTTGAAGGATTTGCATTGCTCATTTACACAATCATGGGCCGGAGTTTCTGCGTCTCCTCGTCTCCTTGTTTCCTAATACCATTGATGTTTGGGCAAATTGTACCTTTCCGAGCTATGTTATAGTATTCGAGTCTCAGTAACGGCGAGACCTCTGCAATGGCAATTTTATGTTTGGCTTCTTGAACCTTACCTGCCTGAGGGGTCATCTCCAAAGGTCTGCTTGGAATTTTTTTATGAAGAAGTCATTGTGATTCATATGCTACATGATTCCAATCTGGCCGTGCTCTTCCTTGAATTCCCGTCTACTCTCCGAACAGGCGGCGGACTCTCCTCAACACACTGTCCTTCTCAGGGTCGTATGGGTGGTCCTTGCTCGGTATTTCTAGAATGGTGGGAAAGGCAGCGGTATAAGAGTCAATCCGATGGCGTATTTTATCGGCAATCTGAAAGAAATGCATAGTTAGCCGCAGTCGAGCTGCCTCGAGCACGAGATAAGGTGACTTGCGTGTTGGTTGATCAGGACAATCGCAATATCCTTGCGCTCGATAAGTCTGTCGAAGGTCGATTCGATGGTTGAAGTCTCCGTCTTGTTGTCTACCACTAGGAAGTTTTTCTCTGCGTCTGCGCCCGTCGTCACATGCTGCGAGCCTGTCAGATAAGTCTGCCTCCACGAGGCAGCGAGAGACTTACACCGATGCCAGCGAGGAGGAGGCCAGTCACCGAGTCCTATGCTCAAGTCAGAAAAAATTCCCAGCGAAAGCGAGCATAATCGACCCACCTCATCTCCAATCACGGCGAGAAATTGCCTGTCTTTGTAGTCTGCTTGCGAGGTTGTCATGTTGCCGGTCTGTCTTCCTTGCGTTGGATGGCAAATGGGAGGCGCGGACAAAGAGCCCTTGGCGGTGGGCAGACAACGGAGAGCCTCGAAAACTCAAAGATAGGGGAAAAGACTAATCGTCTGCTTCCAATCCCATTCAGAAAGACAAAGAATCACAACAGTCGATGATTCTACGAAGGCTTTGTAACAAACCCCCTTCAACTTCAATTGTCTCAAATGGGGCTGGCTGAATGATGACGGGGAACTGCCTTGCGTGGGTTGGGTAGCTCTGATAATCACTATCGGTGCCTGCCGAAGCTGCTATTGACGCCGAGCTTTTGTCTACCGAGGTGTTCCCTGCAGGCCTGTTCCAGGGTCTCCCATCACGGCAGAGCACAGAGTAAACAGACTTCTGTTTCTGACTTCTATCGACGACCGCCCATCCCAAAACCATCCACTACAAGCTCACCGCAAGCGCGACTTGAGGAAGATGCCGCGCCTCGTACGCCGTCGCCCATTCATGGAGCGCATAACCTCGGCTCTAAATCCTTGGGACTTTTTTCTTTGGGTCTCCGAGGAGATTGAAACCCGAGACATTGGATCCAAATCCCTAGGCACCCAGCTCGGGCTGGCGCTGAACTTCATCTTCCTTCTCGCGCGCGCCAACGGCGCTTACTCGACGGGCAGCGCTGATGATGTCTTCAACGATAACGATGGTGTCAGCTGGCTTGCATACTTTGTAAGTCGAAGAGAGACTTGAACCTCATCCTCTTCGCCGATTTCACGTGCTGACTTGCTTTGTTCTTGTCAGGCCTGGTCTTTCGCCTGGGCACTCGCAGGTTTTTCAGTCTGGAACCTCTACTATACATTCTGGCGGACCCGCGCCTACCGTTTCTTCGAGCAAGACGTGGAGAAGCCAGTGGGAACCCCGAATGCGCAACGAGTCCGAGTCCAGTCATCACCAGCTTCATCGTCTCCTCTGAGAATTCTTGGAGACATAGTCTCCACCGAAAGTGCCGAATCTCGCGCCCATCCCGACAAGACACGAGATGTTTGGGAGCTTCGACTCTGGGACCCTTTACCAGCCTCCTTGCAGCTCCTTTGTCTCTTCAGTCCCGTCCACGTGCTCATGTATATGCTCGCCCTTCCAATAGCCCCTATGGATGCTCGTCCCAGCGTGACCGTCTTCAAGTGCTTGGTTGAGCAAGCTGCGCTCTCCATCATGCTTCTCACTCTTGAGTCGAAATTTGCGCAACAGAACAAGGATTCAGCACACGTTCAGAGGGAGGTCATGCGGGAATACGATATTAAATACGTCCACCCACGCCTATATCCTCTCGTCCGAGACGTTGGCACCCAGTGTGGAGATGACGGAGAGGGTCTGGACCACGAATTTGTCGAGCTTGGCACGCCTAGCACACTGATTAAACGACCATTCAAGACGAATCCCAACCCAAACTACCTTTCCCATATCGATCCGGACAGCAACGGGCGAAGTGTTCTAACGAGCCGCTCCCGAAGCCCCTCAGTGACGGCCACTCCAATCAACAGACCCCTCCAGTCTGATTTGTTTCCATCTATCAAGGCTCGCCCCTCGCCATTAAGACACAGCATGCCAGCTAGCGGTACCCGAAATGTGTCTCCCGAGAAAAGCATGGTGAATGCCTCGACGGGCACTGGCACTAGCTATGGTGGAAGCCTTGGAGTGTTCACCCATTCAAAGTCGCCTCTCAAGAAGGCTGCTAGCAGCAGTGACATGCGTGGGGACACGATCTCGTCGCCAAGAAACTCAAGAGAGTTGGCGGCCATTGAGCAGAGGGACTTGGCGGAGAGGATGATGCGCAAGAGCAGTCCCATAAAGGACAATCGGCGCAGTGGGTTGTCGTCAAACATTCCTCAATTGGATAGTCCAGCAGCGGCGGAACCTGCATCGAGTCCAAACTTCTTCTCGAATATGGGCAAACATCGAAGTCGATATGAGCGGTTCCCTTCCAGATTCTGAAGTGCGCAATAGACGCTCATTGCTTCATACATATTGCATGTCACGGCGTTGCATGGCTAGGTACTTCCGTAGGAAACGGAAGAAGGGCAAGGCGTTTATGGTACGGCATACATGATTAGGTATTTGCATTCGACAGTATTTTGCGCCTTCATTAGTAAGGTTCCACATCTCGAAACACGTGTTCTATTGTATCTTGGAATCTCAATTGACTTGATGGTTGGCATTGTTCCGAAGGTCTTAGCCAGAATGGACGAGATATGGAAGTCGCGATCGAGTATTGTGAGTGGTATTCCTTGGTCCTAAATGGCTCACTGACCAGGACGAGGCTCGAAGTCAGCCAATGTACATGTTTAAGCAACCCTTTGCTATCATCGATCACTTGCATCTTTTGACCGACCTAGGATATGCGCTGTTATGTCTTCTACATCTAGGGTACCCTCCTCTTCGCGGCCTATCTCTGTAACAGCCCAAGGCCGAACCAATTTAACAGCACCCAAGACTCGCGGGCGATCCCGCTCTTTCGCCAGCGCGCTCAAGAGACTCCTCCCAACCAATAGACCAGAACGAGGCGGTACACGTCGCAGCCCTGGTGCCGCCTGCTCCGGACTCTTTGACTCCTCTCCAGTTCCAGTGAGCCAGTCAATGCCCTGCGCCATCAGCAAGAGTGGGTCCGGTCTTTCCCCAGACAGACTCATACGCTGGAATACAGCCGTGGAACTAGCCTCCCAACCAAACGGCCACACTAGCATCACCTCGTCCAGTACACGTTCTCAACAGCTCTATCTTGAACACCGCGAAAGGCGCCGTCGGCGCCAGTCTCTCAAAGAGTCCGGCGACTACCTCGGCGTGCAAGGCATCAACCCCAGCACAGGCGAGATGGACGTAATCACGCCTTCAACCAGCACCGCGAGCTCACCGTTCGTCTCGCTCGTGCACACTGTACAGGATAAGCGATTGGCGTACGAAAATGCGAGGAAGGCGCTGCGCGCGGAGAAGTTGCGGAAGTGGGAGATGGACAAGGAGGCGTTGAAGGCGGAGCGAAGGAGGAAGGTGAGGTGGACACGGCGCGGGGAGCAGTGGAGCTCTGCGGTGGAGCCGGATTTGAGCCCCATCACGGGGAGCAGTGGTGGATCAACGCCGAGGAAGGCGGAGGTGTCGACGGAGACCATGGTCAGGGCGCCGAGTGAGCGGTTTTTTGGGGAGACTGAGACGGTGGATGACTCTGTTTCCACGGTACGTCCGGCGACGAAGGCGACTGCCTTATCCGCTATCGCTGGGTACGACATACAGAGAAAGCCTGTCCCGATCAGAAGCAGTACCTTGTCTTCAAGGCGAAGTCACAGTGATCTCATCCCCGTTGATTCCGAGGTTCCAGAGCCTCCACCGAAACCTCCCAAAGCAGTAGTGCGCCCAGTGGGCTAGCAGCCTGGAGAAAGCAGCAAGACATCTTCGATCGTCAAGCGATCTGACTCGTCCTCTGCGGTCGAATGTTTGCATGGGAGAGCAAGTTCGTGTGACCAGTGCTCAAGCGTCTGCAGACGAAGCCATACTCCACGAAGGCATCACACGCAGCAGCAATCTAATGGCAGACGATCCCCCACGAGCCGTCAACGCTCGGAGTTCTCAACGCTAGGTTTCAGACCGGGAAGTACGCCTGATTCGCACCTTGAGTTCCTCCATCCTCCATCGATCAGCTTGCGAGACCGGCCTGCCAATCACAGAATCGCTCCATTGCCATCTCTGCCACCGAAGTGGCCTCTTGATCCCAGACGAGCCTCCTCCTGCATACCGAGTTGGAAGTCAGGAAGACCAAGCCTAGATGATGCCGCCACCTTCAGAGGTCAGAAATATCGTCCTGCGAGAGAGACTACGGACGGCAAGATTTGTCTTCACACGCACCATCACCATTACTGGATCATGTCCGATGCGGCTCGGATACAGCAAAATGTGCCGAAGCTTCGGTCTTCGAAGAAACGGATAGGAGTGCAGACAACTGATAAGAACAGAAGAGGTGGTGAGACCATGAGCTCTTGGCCAAGTGAGAGTAGAGCCGAGGCTTTGGCTGAGGCTGGGAGACCACCCTCTAGCAATACAAACCAGCGATATTTGGTTCGGGGGTAAATGGACGTAGACGAAGTAAGAATCATCGCAGTATTGATAATGTGTTCTCTTAGATACCTCAGCTTTCCCGAATACAAAATCTCTGCATGAAAATGTTCTATTAAATTGTGACGACATGACGAATGAGAAAATGCTGCACCTTACGTGAGCTCTTATATAATATTGGCAGACTTACAAAATCGTCTCGATCTTGGCGAGCGCTCCGGGCCGCACCCGCCTTGCATATCGAGGAATCCAACGAATGCAACATGGTCTTGGCCAACACAGGGCTCATACCACTCGGTGCTCCAATAAATTGGGTCCATGGCTTGAGTCAGCTTGTGCACGCTGTCATCACATGTGCATCCCAGAGTTTTGGTGCGTGCCTTGGAAGGTTGCAAGACCTGCAGTTTCAATTGTAGAGTTTTTTCCCTCAAGGCTTGAACACCGTGGGCCGATCCATCCGATCGAACTGTACACAAACCCTCTCTGATGTCAGTACGGGGTTATGCATTACACAACAGTCAAGTCACGGTCTGGGTTGTGTTCTGCATTTTAGGAGAACGTAGTGGAGCTGTAAAATTCTGGGTGAAAATTCTGAGTAATGGGTAGTTTCCCATGGGTCCGACTCACGTAGCAAGAATTTCAAGCATTGCTACCAGTCAGGCATCTATCGAAGCAGTTCTCAGTTTCGCCGGCAGGAGGAGGACGAATGGTCCTGGTGAGGCACAGGCTATGAGTTGGTTGCTACCTATAGACGCACTATAATTACCTACTTACTACTATTGTGATGTATACCCTTTTCCTTGCGTCGCACTATTAATACCGCAGGCTGCATTCTCGTGTACCAAGTAACAATCTATTTGGCTTCCCCGGAGTCCGGACCCGGAGGACTGGCCCCACTAACATCTTTCGGCATCCCGACTGCAAATTCGGCGAGGCTTTCCCGAGACATCGGCCACCAGAAGTCGGGCTAGCAGGGGCGTGAACTCTTTACCTGGAGCGACCTACTATGGTGTTTTTAAGACCTAAAAGCCGTCGGCTTCTCCAATTGATATCAAGCCATACTGATCATTGAACAATAGAATATGTCTTCTCAGCTCAATGCAGACAATGATTTACGCAGACAAATCTACATCGGGCTCGGGATTGCGAAAGAAATAACCTAAAGGGTCACTAAAGAGCCTCGGGAATACCTGGGCCCATCGTTGGAACCCCACAGGGGTTACAGCCAATTGCAAGTGCCTGGAAACAAGCTGACCTCGCAAACCCCACACGCCGCTCGCGGAGGTATGTTCAGGGCTCCGATCATCGGCACTCTTCGAAGCTTCCCTCCTTGCCAAGTTGCCCCCAAGATAATAAAGAGGCATACTCCGTGAATTGGTATTTTGCAGACCGCTCCCGTTCTTACACTCTGTTCCTCCTCATCTCTATTCTCTCGGCTCAATCCCTTGTTCACACCAAAAGAAAAACCACCAATTTTGCCCCGTCAATCGTTCCTAAATAGCGACCGAGATACCCAACCAGCCGGGAACACGCACAAAGCTGCCATTGTGTACAACAGGCACGAGACCAAAAACTTCAAGATGCCTTCTGCAGAAGGAGCTCCCCGAACCCTCTACGATAAGGTGCTCCAAGCACATATCGTTGACGAGAAGCTCGATGGCACCCTTCTCCTCTACATCGGTACGTGCCCCTACCCTTGGGGTGGTATATTTTGGCAAATTAATTGACATCAATTCCAGACCGTCACCTGGTCCATGAGGTCACATCCCCTCAGGCCTTCGAGGGCCTGCAAAATGCCGGACGAAAGGTTCGCAGGCCTGACTGCACCCTCGCAACCACTGATCACGTATGCTACCCTATCCCATTGCTACCGACCTCCCGGGCGTGAGCCTTCGATCATGAGCTTTCAATTGACAATTGTGCTACAGAATGTTCCTACCACCTCGAGGAAAAACCTAAAGGACATTGGCAGTTTCATTGCAGAGGAAGACTCCCGAACACAATGCGTCACCCTTGAAGAGAACGTCAAGGCCTTTGGTCTTACATACTTTGGCTTGAGCGACAAGCGACAAGGAATTGTCCACGTCATTGGCCCTGAGCAGGGCTTCACTCTGCCAGGCACCACTGTCGTCTGTGGTGACAGCCATACCTCCACTCACGGCGCCTTCGGAGCCCTGGCCCACGGAATCGGTACCAGCGAAGTCGAGCACGTCCTAGCCACCCAGTGCCTGATCACAAAGCGAAGCAAGAACATGCGGATACAAGTAGATGGAGAGCTCGCACCCGGTGTCAGCTCAAAAGATCTTGTCCTCCACGCCATCGGCATAATTGGCACTGCCGGTGGTACCGGGGCAGTTATCGAATTTTGTGGCTCTGCAATCCGCAGCCTGAGTATGGAGGCTCGTATGTCTATCTGCAACATGTCCATCGAGGGTGGTGCCAGAGCTGGTATGGTCGCACCTGACGACATTACCTTTGAATACCTAAAGGGCCGGCCCTTGGCCCCCAAGTACAACTCACCCGAGTGGCACAAGGCTGTGGCCTACTGGAAGAGCCTACAGTCCGATCCTGGCGCCAAGTACGACATTGACGTCTTCATCGACGCTAAGGATATTATTCCCACCGTGACCTGGGGCACAAGTCCTGAGGATGTCGTGCCCATCACCGGCTCCGTCCCAGATCCAGAGACTTTCAGCAGCGAGGCAAAGAAGGCGTCTGCACGTCGCATGCTTCAATACATGGGCCTGACTGCCGGTACGCCGATGCAGGACATTCCCGTTGACAAGGTCTTCATCGGTTCGTGCACCAACTCCAGAATCGAGGACCTCCGCGCGGCTGCATCCGTAGTCAAGGGCAAGAAGGTCGCCAGCAATATCAAGAATGCCATGATTGTTCCCGGCTCTGGACTAGTCAAGACTCAAGCCGAGGAGGAGGGCCTTGATAAGATCTTCACTGATGCTGGTTTTGAGTGGCGCGAGGCTGGTTGCAGTATGTGCCTGGGTATGAACCCCGATATCCTCTCTCCAGGTGAGAGATGTGCAAGCACCAGCAATCGTAACTTTGAGGGTCGCCAAGGAGCCGGTGGCAGAACACACTTGATGTCTCCCGTGATGGCTGCTGCTGCGGCAATTGTTGGCAAGCTGGCCGATGTGAGGAAACTTTCCGAGTACACCTCGAGCCCCCACGTTGAGGCCTTCAAGGCCGAGCCTGAGCCACCTCATGTTGACGATAGGATTTCGGAGAGTGAGTTGGATCGGGACGAGGTTGCAGATATTCCCGAGGATAATGGACCTCACAACAACACCTCCACTGGATCATCATCTAGTGCCGGCCTGCCCAAATTTGAGGTTCTGAGAGGCATCGTTGCTCCTATGGAACGATCCAACGTTGATACCGACGCCATTATACCGAAGCAATTCCTCAAGACCATCAAGCGAACTGGTCTGGGCTCAGCCCTGTTCCACGCTTGGCGATATCTTCCAACCGGCGAGGAGGACCCCGATTTCGTGCTGAACCAAGAGCCTTATCGTAGGGCCAAGGTTCTCGTTTGCACCGGCCCGAACTTCGGTTGTGGTAGCTCTCGAGAACATGCCCCTTGGGCCCTGCTTGACTTTGGCATCAAATGTGTCATTGCGCCATCATTCGCGGATATCTTCTTCAACAACACCTTCAAGAACGGCATGCTTCCCATTCCAATCAAAAACCAGGAAGACGTCGACGCTATTGCAAAGGTGGGACACGCTGGCAAGGAAATTGAGGTCGATCTCCCCAACCAGCTCATCAAAGACGCCGATGGCAAGACCATCTGCAGCTTCGACGTTGAGGAGTTCAGGAAGCACTGTTTGATCAACGGTCTGGACGATATTGGCCTCACCCTGCAACTAGAAGACAAGATCCTGGCGTTTGAGAAGAAGATGACCCTGGAAACTCCATGGCTGGATGGTTCAGCCTACTTGAAGCGCAAGGGTCAGGGCGGCAAGTTGGCTGCGAAGGCTGTTCCCGTCCCAAAGACAAATCGTGGCGAGGATAAGAAAGAGCCACTCGAATGGTAACATGGTTGTCTGAATAATTATGAAGGGCGTTGCATGCATTCAGCATGCGGTGGGAAATTTTGTTTTGTTTTTTGCTCTGCCCTATTGCTATCGTCATTTTGGACAGATTTCGCCCTCTAATGGGTTTGGGCATGTTTACGAAGTCCAGATCGCACAGAACGTCGCGACTGGCATGTGTTTACCTAGGATTGCGAAAAGTTATCAGCGAATCGGGATACGATGAATGAAATTTACCCAAGTGCTTTGTTGCACTGGAACCCGAGCTTGTCGAAATATTGCATGTGGTGACCATGTCTTCAAGTCTTAAACCAGTCATCTATCTGCCTGTCATGACGATCCGTTTGCAAACCCTTTGAATATATCAACATTCATGCTTTTCTACCGCTCGAATGCCTCTTTCAGGACTCCAACGTGCACCACAAATCCCGAGCTTTCCCTCAGCCCCTGGGGCAATTCCGTATCCGGAACTCTCCACACCTTGAATCCCTTCGCCATGAACTCCTTCAGCCACGCCTCGAAAATCTCAGGGTCCCTCAGCTGCTGAGCAACGACGCATACACACGGCATCCTCCCGCTCAGATCCTCCTCCCCAGCAACTTTGTCGTTCTCCGCGGATCCAAATTTCAGTCGACACGCCTCCACGCTCGTCTGCACCAGAGGCGGAATTAGGGCGTCATTGTAAATGCAGTCACACGCAACCACGACATCGGGCGTACAGAGCGTGGTGGC
This sequence comes from Gnomoniopsis smithogilvyi, assembly GCA_027946515.1. Taxonomy (NCBI): domain Eukaryota; kingdom Fungi; phylum Ascomycota; class Sordariomycetes; order Diaporthales; family Gnomoniaceae; genus Gnomoniopsis; species Gnomoniopsis smithogilvyi. The sequence continues at coordinate 4,247,950 of JAPEVB010000004.1, read as the reverse complement.
GTGCGGGGTGTCCGTCTCCCAGTCGAGAGATTGAAATTCAACATTCGCGCTGCTCGCTGCGGTGCCTCCTTTGTTGGCCTTGTTCCTGCGGCTTGCAGAGGGCGGTGGGGCTCGAACGCGCTGGTTCTGCGCAATGTTAAGCTCCACCAGCTTCGCGACGTAGCTCTGGTCCGTGAGAACGTAACGCTTCACTAAGGGACCCGTGGCGAGGCCGACCAGCGCGGAGACACCACAGCCTAGCTCGAGGACGGTGGAGGTGGCGGATAGGATGCCGGTGGTGAAGAGGATGTTGCTTGGGGAGGAGAGCCAGGTTGCAAAGAGCGGCGTTACTCTCCATACGACGGCGCCGGTGGTGCCACCGGAGCGATTGGAAGAAAGAACGGCGGGCGATTGGGTGATGGTGAGATCCTGGTTGTTGATGGTGAGATCAAGGGTGGTGGCTTTGGCGTCGATGAAGCCCAAGTTTTGTGAGGGGTGTGATTGGGAAAAGAGGAGGAAGGCTTCTGCGGGGAGTGGTCAGTGCCTTGATGAAGAGATGTTGGAAATGTTTCTCATGTACATGCCTTCTTCGTGGTCTTCAACCTCGGGACCAAGCCGGTCTAGTAAACTGTCAATAGCTGTGGCCATGATGTCCTGATCTTTGACCACAACGCCAAGTCTTGTTCAAATACAGATATGACTTCCCAACCCTTTTGATCTTACAAGGATTGTACTATCGCCCTAGTACCACTTGTTTACTTATCGTGGGGTGGATGGACGTCATGGTTGAGATGAATGCATGTTAATTACAACATCCACTACTGAAGATTCTGATCAATGGGAATATTTTTGTTTTTTCGCCGTGTCACGGTTCAGCTGTGAGAGCATTTGCGAGACGTGGTATAGAATTTGCACCACATGTGAATTCTCACCACATGATGATATTCCTCCATAAATTTACAAGATGCTTGTTGGAGAAGCAGCAGTCCAAGATCTACATGGACACTGCAAGCACTATGCATATGAGAATACGTTGCGTCCTCACAAGTATGCAGTGTCGTCACAAGGCAAACCGAGGCTCCAGAGTTGCCGGTTCCAAGTAATTACGGGCCCCAATCAATCCAATTTGGCAAAGTTTGCTCCAAGACACCACGTTGGCATCCAAGCAACTCTGCCATTTTCTGGGGAAATGGCCATCCAAGCGTAAGAGTTACCAGATGTAGAAATGGTGGCCTTTCAGTCAGCAAGTCTCAAGCATGTGCTCTCAGATGTGCTCTCAGAAGATCGTTTGTGGAATAGTAGGTAGATATGGAGGCTGCGCAGTCAAGTGGAGCATGAAGTACTCAAGTACCCTTGCCAGTTTGTCTTCTTTCCAAAAGAAAAAAGGTGGGGATCTTGGCATAGCGGCGCTAAAGCATTGTCAACCCCCAGCCTCAGCAGGGATACCTTCTTTTCAGGGACGTCATACTCTGTAATATGCCCGCGGTTTTCTCCAATATCCAAGCTACTGTTAATAAGGAGCTCGAGCCACACCCAGAAACCACCAAGAAACCTCCTCCTCATCAAACCCAGACAGCCCTCCTTAATCCCACCACGATTGAAGCTACTCCAGCTCCAGTCCTCTTGACCCCTTCAGCCATTTGCCTTTTCCATTTTTGCCCATCCTACTGGTTTATCTCTTAGCCTTTGAACCCCCTTGCTTCTACCTTTCGCCCTATTCCCCCTGGACCGTTCGCAATGGCAAGCATCGTGCCAAAGTTCCAGGCGAAACCGCCATTCTCTGTCGAGGTACCAGGTAAGTGACCTCAAAGTGAGAACCCCCTTCACCATGAATTGTACTAAACCTTGGAGCAGACCAGAAGCCTGTCGAAGGCGAGACACCCATCCGTCGCATCCCCGCCGCTATTCCCGACCTCATTGCAAAACCCGAGCCAAACATTTCAACGACCTATGAACTCGTTCGGGAATCCGTCAAGAAATATGGAAATGCAAAGGCTATTGGATCACGAAAGCTTGTTCGCACTCACCAGGAGACCAAGAAAGTGAAGAAAATGGTGGATGGCGAGGAGCGTGAGGTGGACAAGTCGTGCGTACCATCCGCGAGCAACAAGGCGATGAGGCGGCTGCTTTGGAGCTCTTAAATTCGCTGATCATTCACGAGTACGACGATACTAATGCCTCGATCTTAGATGGACATTCTTCGAGTTGAGCGGCTACGAGTACTTGACATTCTCCGAGTACGAGAAGCTTATGCTCTCAGTAGGCTCTGGCCTGCGTAAATTGGGACTCAACAAGGGAGATCGCATCCATATTTTTGCTGCCACAAGCTCCTATTGGCTGGCCACGTCCCACGGGGCTGCTTCGCAGTCTATGCCGATTGTGACGGCCTACGATACACTCGGCGAGGAGGGCCTGCGCCATTCTATGGTGGCCACCAAGGCCAAGCTTATCTTCCTGGACCCTCACCTGCTGCCTACCTTGACCAACGTCCTTAAGGATGCGACCGAGGTTCGGCACGTGGTCTGGAACAGCCAGAACAAAGTCAAGCAGGAGCACATCGACAAATTGACCGCCGCATATCCCAATGTCAAGGTCATCAGCTTTGACGACTTGAAGAAATTGGGAGAGGAAAACCCCTCGGAACCAGTCCCGCCGAAATCTGAAGACCTTTGCTGCATCATGTACACTTCTGGATCGACCGGCACACCAAAGGGTGTCCCACTGAAGCACAGCAATGTCGTTGCTGCTGTGGCTGGTGTCAGTGTGATTACGAAGCCATTTATTGGGCCAGGCGACGGCGTGTTGACCTATCTTCCTTTGGCACACATTCTGGAGTTCGTCTTCGAGAACGCTTCTTTGTTCTGGGGTGCAACGATGGGATACGGCAACCCCAAGACCCTCTCTGATACCTCGGTTCGCAACTGCAATGGCGACATCCGCGAGTTCAAACCCAGCGTCCTGGTCGGTGTTCCTGCAGTTTGGGAGAACGTCAAGAAGGGAATCGTGGCCAAGGTGAATGCTGGGAGCCCGCTGGTACAGAAAATGTTCTGGGGTGCATTGTGGGCCAAGTCCCAGCTCATGGCCTGGGGTCTGCCGGGTTCAGGAATTCTAGACGCTGTTGTGTTCAAGAAGGTCAAGGAGGCCACCGGTGGTCGCTTGAGGCTGTGCATGAACGGAGGTGGCCCTGTCGCCAAGGACACTCAGAAATTCGTCTCCATGGCAATCTGCCCCATGATTATTGGCTACGGCCTGACCGAAACTACGGCCATGGGCACTCTTCAGAACCCGGCTGAGTGGACTTCCGAGTCCATCGGCGCCATGCCCGCCGCCGTCGAGGCCAAGCTGGTTGATTTCCCAGACGCTGGGTACTTTGCAACCAACAAGCCCCACGCCCAGGGTGAGGTCTGGCTGCGCGGACCCAGCATTATGGAGGGGTATTACGAGAATGACAAGGAGACGCAGGAGGCCATGACCTCGGATGGCTGGTTCAAGACGGGCGACATTGGCGAGTGGGATTCCAACGGCCACCTAAAACTGATTGATCGTAAGAAGAACCTGATCAAGACGCTGAATGGCGAGTACATCGCCCTCGAGAAGCTCGAATCCATCTACAGATCCGCAACCGTCGTCGCCAACATTTGCGTATTCGCCGACGATTCCAAGGCCAAGCCCATCGCGATCATCGTCCCTGCGGAGCCGGCACTCAAGAAATTGGCACAAGCCAATGGTATCGAGGGCTCGACGCTCGAGGAGCTGGTGCACAACAAGAAACTAAACGGCGCGGTGCTCAAAGAGTTGCAGAATGCTGGTCGTGCTGGCGGACTCGCTGGTATTGAGATTATCGAGGGTGTAGTCTTGAGTGATGAGGAATGGACACCCCAAAATGTACGTCCCAAAGCCCAGGATTTCAAACACCTTTTGATATTTTCACGACGACCGAAATTCATACTAACATACTGTCACAGGGCCTCGTCACCGCAGCCCAGAAGCTGAACCGCAAGGGCATTGTCAAGAAGTACAAGAAGGAGATCGATGTGGCATACTCCAACTAATGTCTTATTTTGCTTGGTTCTTAGGTAGTAAGGTATATGTTTAATGAATGCACTGGAAGCTCTTTTCTTTAGGCACATGTATCTTGGGGAATTGGAGCAAGCGTTGATATCACCAGTCACATGTCTCATATAGGATGATGGGGCTTCTCATCTTTTTCCATTCAAGATGAGTCCTCGTAACTCGCAGGATAGGCTCAGATGAAAGAGAGGAACAGTTATTTTTGGGTTGGAAGTGTGCCTTGCCATCTATATTTGCGCCCCATTCCCCTCCCCGGGGCTACGGACCCTTTATACTTGTACTGTACGTACGTCTCGATTCAAAGTATATTCATCAGACGTCATGTTACTGCTACCAACCGAAAAACATCAACAAAAACACAACCAACTATTTCTTGACAATTGGATTGTCAACGTTTGAAAAAAAAAAAAAAATGAAAACAAAAAAACAATTGACCAGAATTGGAATCTCTGTAATGCAAGTGCAAAGCAAAAGCGCGATATTCGATTTCGTGGGGTAATAAGAGAAGACAACTCAAAAACGCCGTCATGCCCCCCCCTTCCCAGCTTGGTGAACAGCAGCAACAACCATCACCACCCAACCTGTCTTCAACCTGTCTGCACTCACTCATAGCGCAACCGGCTTTCGTCTTTCCATCTTCAAAGGTCCGCCACCCTGTCGCACGAGCACAAAGCGCCAATGAGTGGGGAGGGGCCAGGGAGGCGGCAAGATCGCGCAAGGGCGCTTCCCCGACGCTGGGTAGTGCGCAGGTTCCGGTGTCGTTAGCAGCATCAGCTTGTACATCAGCTAGACCAGGCCGTCGTACAGCGACAGGGCGGACACGATGGTCTCGTCGCGTTTGCTGCCCTCCTTGAATTCCTCCATGTCCAGGCAGCCATTTTCGTCCTTATCCATCATCCGGAAGATCTTCTTTACGCGCTTTTCGGGGGTATCTTCATCTTCTGGGAGTTTGACCATCGAACCAACCTGCACGTTGTGGGGGTGATTTGTCAGCTTCTTGCTTTCTTGCACCTCTCACACTTGATTCGCTATTGGGCCTGGGGAGAGGCCGTGGGGACGGGGGGAGGGGGTTTGTGCAGTACCATCTTGTAAATCGCCTCCACGATCTTGAGCATCTCGTCATAGCTGATCTTGCCGTCGCCGTCAATGTCGTACAACTGGAATGCCCAGTCTAGCTTGTCCTCCATCTTTCCCCGCGATGTCACCGACAGCGCGCAAATGAACTCCTTGAAGTCGATGGTGCCGCTCTTATCGCTATCAAACACATTGAAGACGTAGTCGGCGAAGCTCGAGGGGTCTCCGAAAGGGAAGAATTGACGGTAGATCTTCTGGAACTCGTCTTTGGTGAGCATACCTGAGGGGCAGTCCTTAAGGAAACCTATTGCGCCGGCGCGGGGCGGTGTCAGTCGGACTGGGGCCCCTCGAAGCTTGGACGTCGATCGGAAGAGGAAACACGCTTACCCTTATACCATTGCTGGAGCTCCTTCTTGTCGAAGTGTGTTGACCTCTGCAGCTCCTGCAGCTGCTCCTGAGAAAGTTTGGACTGTCTATCAGGCGCATCGTATATTAGCCTCGATAATCTCTTCATCTGGGATGTGTCAAGTGCTTTCGCGCGCGCTGGTGTAGAAGGGCGGGAGCCTTGTGAAGACTTGCGAGCTCGCGTGCTATGTTGTCGGAGGAGGGCGGATTGAGTGAGATAGAGAGACACAAAGACAGAGAGAGAGAGAGAGAGAGAGAGAGCTGTGTGGATTTGAGTAACGATTTCGAAATTGCGCGAGAGTCGCGATCCGTGTGTCTGCTCGTCGGTGCCCTGTTTTCGGCCCTTGCATGTCGTTCTTGAATCGCATTGTTTCCACGTCTCTCTAGTCGCGGGTGGCTCACACCCTTCCCCCTCCTCCCCTCTCTCCTTGGCTCGTTCTTTGCGCACGATCGGTGTTGTTGCTCTGATGACGCGCAGAAAGGGGGGTGGTGTGTTCTTGGGGGCCTTGTGGGAAAGATGATGCGGGTTGGGAGTTTGGTGCACGGTGACTCACGATTTGCCCATGGTGTTGTGCTTGTCTTTGTCCTTTTGAGTTTATGGTTGAGCGTTGTAGCTTGTCCGGTATAAGCCGCGGGGGGAAACGTGGGTGTTGGTTTGTCGCTCGGAGGGGTCTCGCGACAAGGCTGTCGATTTGCAGGGTTCTGGAGTATGAATTACCTGGATAGCGCCTGTACCAGATAGACTGCTCTGCCGGTTCGGATTTTGTCGAAGAAGTGGCCGGGGTGTGTGTGAAAGAAGGGGAGGGGTAGGTAGAGGAATGTAGGATATCTGTAAGATGGAGAGCGAGGGCAGAATGTCGAACTTTGATCGATGCAAAGGGAAGAGAAAAAAAAGGGTTTCCAAGTGAGAAATATTGTCGTATGAGTTGCAGTTTACAAGCACCTCGGACAGTTCAGGAGTGACGTTTGGAGGGCTCCCAGCTCCTTGCAGACGAGGGGTGAAAGAGCAGGCGGTGGCGGTTACGTGGGTTCCAGGTTGCTTTGGGCACACGGCGCCTACCCTACCTACCCTACCAGGCCTACCTAGCCATGGCCTGGGAGCCCTTTTACGGAGTTACGTATTACTACGCAGTAAGCTGTGGTTACTCCGTACTACAGATGCGGGCATTCGGAGACTTGCGAGTTGCTCACTTTGAGGCTGGTGGGGGGGTGGGGGTGGGGGGTAGGGAGTAGGGGGAAGGGGGGTAGAGAAGACCCGAGTCTAGGGGCTCGGTACGTCACCTCAACTTTTAGTGCGGAGTCTCGCCAAAAAGTTTGGTGGCTGCTGTGTGCTGTGTGCTGTGTGCTGTGTGCTATGCCCTGGAAACATTCTACCTACATCGTTGGGGAACATGAAACGGCGGAGGGGGGCGGAGGCAGGCCGTCCTGTCACTGATTCATCACGACAGGTAAACCTTGATAGCAGCAAACAGCACAACAGCACCCAATCAGCTGGAACACACATCCAAGACGCCAACACAGCCAAGCATTTTTAACAAGCTTTCCCACCCCTTCTGGAGACGGTGCCTGGGCATGCAAATCTGATCTACTTCGTTCTCGCCGAGGGGCAGATGTCCCACTATCGTTTCCCAGCATGTAGCCGGAACCCCCTCCCCCCCCCAAGGCTGGGTTGGGGGGGGGGCGCCTCCCGTCATTGTGTAGAAGAGATTGTGTAGAAGAGACACAAGAGATTTCAATACAAAAACAGCAAGCTTATTTGCTATCCACTGTGTGTATGCTAGAGACAATGTATTAGACTCTGCAGGGAGGGGAAATGGAGGAAGAAAGAATCTAAAAATTACACAGCCTCCGGCACTATGTGCGTTTGCGGTAGTAGTATAACAAATGGCACACTCTTCCCTTACCCAGGTAATATTCAGCACATACTCACGATGGTGCTCCACGTCAGCCTATTATCGTCGCCACGATCTCCCTGGGCAACTTTTTCCAGCAGTGTGGCTAAGTCGACCTTGTCGTCGTACCCAATGTGCGGCTTCAACAGAATCATTTTTAATCTCATTCTCTTTAATCATTCAAGGGTGCTTTCGAGCATGACCAGAACAACATACCCAGTCTTCATCCTGCCCCCCAATGTATATTTTTCCTTTGCTGCATCGCTGCATGCTCATCAGTAGTGATCTACCGTCTGATATCCTCTGCTGTGACAGCGCAAGTTCTTGAGTAATAGCTTCGGTCTTATAAGCCTTCTCACAATAAGATATGTTCGAAGTGCCTCGTTCCACATTCATCTAGAGGCTGCTCAGATGCCGTCTCATATTGTACTGCAGGTGGCTTCTTGACCGGCCGAAACGGGTATGTCGAGAGGAGCGGCTGACACATAAATGCTAGCAACATGATAGAGAATAGTAGTATAGAAAACCTTTCAAAAAATTGGCGTCTCCCTTACTTAGCCATATGTTTCATCAGCAAGTGAATTGATCGTGTAGGAAGATTAGATTGCCCAGCCAGACAACACCTTTACACATGCTCCACGCACTTCTCTTCGCAAAGCTATCCTCAGCCTCGTATACCCAACCCTGGGTAACTGTAGCTCCGCCTCAGCCAGATTCTCTTGGTGTCACCAATACTAGCAACTCCTATCCCGATCTTATACACCGGCGTGCTGGAGAGGAACGGATATGCAACAAAAGAATTTCGACGCCCAGCTGCCCCAGGTATCAATTCCGCCCAGACGACCACCTGAAAAAGAAAAGCAATAGCCACCGAGCCACCGAGGATTCAACCAACTATCTTCTTGGAAGACAAACTCTCTAAAAAGCCTGTGAGATCTTCTTTCCTCACCTCAACAACACAGTGCTCAAAACTGTCGATTCGCACACGGGCGCTGGTCTCGGCGATTACATCCTGGAAAGCAGTACCAAATCTGTTCAGGCCGAATCCCTTGCCACGGGGTTCATCATCGTCTTCGCCGTCCGAGTCCGAGTCCGACTCGGAGGCTTCTGACTCAGTCTCGTCATCTACGTCTTCGTCGTCGTCATCGTCGCCGTTCGCAGCACGTCGAGCAGCACGCTTCTCCTCGCGGATTTTCTGCCTATTGAGCCTACTCTCCTCTTTTTTCTTGGCCTTCTCCGCCTTCACCCGAGCTCTCTCTTTGGCTGCTTCTCTGTCCTGGAAAGCGACGTCTGGACCGCCGCCGCCACCAGTGCCGACGATCGTATACACTCCACGCTTTTCGCTAAGGCTGGCAACAACGAGAGGTGTACCGCGTCCACCTTGGGAGAGCTTGCCTTGCGTTTCCTTCTCCTGCTCTGCGAGGGCCTCGCCAATCCAGAGCGCAAGTTTTGTCAAAGCACCAGGGTGGTTGAAAATGGCAGCTTCGGCACTGTCTTTAACGACACACATGCGGAATGACGAGAGGTGTTTGATCTGCCTCTTCCGCAAGAGGGCAGTGCCAGTGCTGAAAATCGCCCGGTGCAGAAATTGCGCTGTTGGAAGACCGTTTTTGAGATCTTCGACACTGCAAGATATTAGTGTTGCCCCCCCACCAGCAAATCTGAATTCGAGCACTTCTGTGCCACTTACTTTTCAAGTGCATCGTACGCGTCCCAGAACCTAGATATCCATTCGTCACTCTGCTCAGCCAACATGTCATCACCGTCATCCACGAGCTGTGATGAGCCATCAGGGGCATTTGGGTTTGGCAGGGCAGCATGCTTGCCGACTTCGAGGAGAGCACCAATGACCACACCGACATCTTGGGCACTCAAGGTTGCGCGCCATCCCCAACTCCTGACAAAGCCCCAGCCATCCTTTGCACCGCCACGATCTTTTCCATCCGTCTCAACAGCTGGCACCAGGTCGTCGAGTCTGTACAAAGCACCCTGTTTCAGAAACTTCGAGCGCAGCTCCCGCTTCAACGAGATGTCCATGTGTGCGTAATTTTGTCTACATTGAACAAGACTGATGCCAATCTTGGCGAGGAACTTGTGAAGACGCTTCAGACCGGTCTCGCTATACGTCTTTAAGCGTGAGGATATGTAAGGTGAGTGAAGCAGGGCGTCATAGAGGCTCCAATGTCTGACCATCAACAGTCGCGGCTCAGGGGACAAGCGTATGCTATAGTCTTCGGGGTTTCGTGCTGTGGTAGGAATGACGCCCACGGATTCAAGCGAGGTTCTGTTACCCTGGAGTTCTGGTGGATTTAAACGGCGGACTTCGTCACGGAGAAGTTGACGAATTCGAGCACCACGCATCCCGAGCCATCCTATTGTAGCTTTGGAATCGGAACTCTGCACTGACACTGCGACACCTGCCGATGATCGCCCATAGAGTTCCATGGATGTGACACCAACGATGGTTAGCCAGAGTATGTCGTTGTCTTCACGGCCGAGCTCTGAGGCTAAGGAATAGACCATCGATGAAATAGGCTCAGAGTACTGTGTGCCATTCCTGTAATAGTCCCGCAGAATAGTCTCCTTCTCCCGTCTCAATCGGAGCAGGCGTCTCCTTAGTGTGCGTGCAGATGGTCCTTTTGGTGGCTGAGCAGCAGTGGGCGGGTCCTCGTCTTGGGCATCTGAAGACATCAGAGCCTGTTCCCGAACAGATATTAGACCGCGTTGTTTCGGACGTTCTGGTGACTCCGGTATGGAAGACGACTGGTAATTAAAGTTAGCCAACACTACTTGACCGCGCTCGGCAAGATTTTCCTTTGCGCTTACAGAATTGCTTCGTCTTCGTTGCCGAGGTCTATCGTCATCATCGCTGTCATCGTATTCATCATCCTGATCTGACCAAGACTTCCGCTTTTGGCCAGCACGCGGTGCGGGTTCTTCCTCTTCTTCTTCCTCCTCCTCGTCCTCCTCCGAATCACTACCATCGAGGTCCTCGCCATTGTCTTCAACATCAGGCATTTCCATAAGTGCCATGTACGCTTCCCCTTGGGAAGCCAAACCATCCTCAATGTCTCCATCGTCGAAGATGATAATGCCACCCTTTCCAGGTTTGTATGTGCGGTCTATGCGACCAGCCATGACACCCACCGGTGTACGTGCCTGATAGCTGGAGGCGAATTCTGTCTCGGGCTCAAGAGGAAATCCTCCAAATACATTGCCAAGATTCCAGGGACGGCGGGAGTCAATGACCCAAACCTCGACGCCGCCAAAGGTTGCCTCCTCGCCCTCGGGCTCGAGTCCAAGCACAGCCCCTAAGTCCACCATACCACCCACACCAAGGCAGACGACGACACCTCCTATTCCGCCATTTTGCTCCATCAATGGGCTGACCAACTCGGTACCGACACGCTCGAGGTCTCCATATCCGGACACTGGCTGGATCTTGTGGGGGATGTAGTCGTTCTTGAGGAGCCGGGTAAGAATCCTGCAGGCGCACAGAGCATCTGGCTCGAGAGCGACTAAGATCAAAACCGGTGGTGATAGAGGATGCCGTGTGCTGGTGAGGTGCAGGTACAATTTCGAAAGGAGAGAACGGGGCAGATACATGGCTGGTTATCGGGTTTGGACGCGTCTGCTGATGTGCATTGCCGAATGCATAGGATCCTTTTGCTGAATGTCGGCTGTTGGACAACAAAAACGATTGGGTTTGTGGCCTCGATTGGATTATTGAATGCCGGAAGAGAATGGACAATCTGTTGGAACGTCTCGGGGCATGCGTAGGTAAAGGACTATGTTGCTGAATGCTGAGCGCTGGATGCTGGATGCTGATGCAATGTCGGGGCGACGCGACGCGACTTGAGAAATTTGGAACGTGCTTCTAAAATAACTAGAATTTATTGTGCTCAAAGAGTCAGAACAGCACAATCCATGAGTGTTTCACGGTGGAGACACATCAAAAGTAGGATCATGACCAGACAAGACAAGACAAGACTTTGTGGGCGGTGGTGTAGGTAAGGTGGGTAGGTCAAAGAGGTAGGTAGGTAGTGGCTGTTTACAGTGAGAAAGTACCAAGACGCGGTCAGGTCCTGGCGGAAGACGCGCCTGCACTACCATGCCCCTACCATCCCTGGCAGCAACAGAAAAAGTGGGTCCGTCGCTGGCGATCTACCAAAGTGTACCTGGGTACGCTCGGACTCCCGCTCACCGGGAGGCCCGACTGCCCGGGTCCAGTTTTGGCTGTTTACAGCACCGTTGGTTTTGACTTTAAGCTGGCCCCTCTCTTCTGAAGCTTGAATTGACTTCACTTCTTGCATCGGTCCGCAAGTTTACAATATTGGACGACTCCAGTCCCCAAGGCAAGGGTCTCTCTCTCAATGCGCCCTTGTTGAATGCAGTCTTCGCTTGGAAGAATTTAATGCTCAAGGAAGAATTATCCGCTATTGGCGATTCGTGTCGATCATTTCTTTGTGTGCCTGCCACACTGCAGCCATGGTGTTCCTCCTCCCAATATCATACGGCTATTTTCAGCTGAAATGGCTATTGCGATTGATATCGATTCTCCTAATCTTTGGCCGTGAGACTCCCTCTCTCAAAGCGAACCCCATTCTAGGCATACAATCCCAAACCTTCGGCTCGGACTGCAGAGAAGCAGAACAATTGATCGCCGAATTACTGGATTCGGACTCCGAACGCGGCTGTCGTTGACAACAAGCAAAGTCCGGTACTCGTTTTTGTGTGCACCTTATGCTGAATTGTGCATACGGCACACAGCAAGGTTACAATACTGCAACCCATCTCAGACTACGTCGGGCATAGCGTCCATCAAAATCCCTGCTTTGACCTGCTTGCAGAGAATAGCCTCTTCCTGCCTTCATTCTTTTCCTGATACCGTCTTGCTTCTTCGCTACTTGAGTTCTAATGTCTTGGCCCCGAGCGTCTGGTTATATGGGGCCCGGGCTGATGGGAGCCTCTGCGAGTGGTTGACGTACCGAGCATGGTTTATTGCCTCCAGATCAGAGACAAAACCTCATTTGGGGTCCTCTCGCGTGGTACAAGGTGCTCGAAGTTGACTTCTCAAAACATGCACACAGTTGTAGCAGAGCTTGAACCGCCACAATGTCACGTATCTTTTGAGGGTCGCTGCCTGGGAACAGTTGAGAAACAGACCTGACGACGCCTCACCAAGTGGTTGCGAAAGTGCAAGCAGGCATTTCATCCTCGAGTTCATACAGCCGTCTCATCATATTTCCCGATTGACCATGGTTATGGTTTCCTCCCATATGTGATCCACAGATTAAAGTACGCATGTACCCTGGTATCCTGCCATTCACGATCCACCTGTGCCGAGAATTCCTCGACCTGCTCCTTGGTCCATCCCATGTACCGTGTAAGAAGCGCCATCATCATGGCCTCGATGCCACTCCTGAAGTTTATTCCCGTTCTGCGCCCCACTTCCTTCCACTTGGCCTCGCGTGGCCACTCGTTGATAGGCCACTTGTACGGTATGCGTACGATATCCACGAAACCTGCCTGGTGCAGCATATCACCTGCTCGCTCGCAAGTCGTGAGTTTGAAGCCGGACTGATCGCCGGCTTCCACCATCAAATCGCTCCATCGCTTGAGAGCGCTTGTCGGCTCCAAGGTGTTATCATCACAGTGCAGGGGAAATTGGACGTCTTGAATTTCAATCCAGCCATCGGAATTAAGATTCCTGGAGAGTCATGCCATGTTAGCCCGTGTCTCCATGGGGAAAAGCGTGCCCGCTTTTGAAGTACTTACTCGTAGGCCTGCCGGTAGTAACTCTCCCAATCCCTGAAGGCGCCGGTCATCATCAGAGAGTGTATATAGTCGAATGGATAGCTAAAGTTCCATGGCTCCTCTAGATCATCGATCTCGAACTGAACATTCGGTGGCTTTCCTGCGTCGTTAGTCTTTCACCGGGTGCACAAATCGAGACTTGGCTGCTCACCACGCTATTGAGGCGTCAACATCATCACCGATCAAAGGGAGGGCGTGGACCTACTATGCTGGCTGGACGGGTGATAGATCGACTCCAATCACCTGCATCTATTTTAGTATGGTATGCATGCGGGTAGCGTGATAGAGTAAGGAGCTTACCTGTGATTCTGGGTGCATCTCAGCTGGAAAAGCAAATTAGTTAACATAGGGCATAGCAGGGGCTTGATAGTTTCGATGTCTAACCAAAATCCAAGGCCCAATAGCCTTACGAGGGGTCAGCTTAATACCATGCCTAGAACAGTTACAGGATCTTGAGCCATGGAACTCACCGACGCCACATCCCACATCCAAGACTCGGTTCAGCTTTGTGAATGGTGCAAAAGATAAGTGGTTGTCGAATGTCAGGAGGCACAGGTCATATTGAAAGACTGTTCTTTAGGTAAGTCACGCCGCCCAGGGACTCCGCATCGGGCAATTACATACTTTGCCTATCGAGTTCTCGCTACTGCAGGTCAGTCTGGCTGAAGCAACATGTCGAAGGAGGGTAGCATTACTTCATCAACAGGAAGAACGTATTTTCCTTCTTTGTAGCCGTGGTACTTCCTCCCATTCTCCTCCATGTTCCGTAGAATGGAAGAGCTGATAGAAGCTGTTGAAGAGTAGATGGACATGTCCTATTCCACACTCGCTTTGTCAGAACAATGCAGGAGTCAACCAAAATGATTGGGTACTTGCAGATCCGAGTGCTGAATCCGTATCTGAAAACAAGGATTGTCTGTCCTTTTTCGAACATTGACATTAGCTTGAGCTGAACCAATGACCAGTGCTGCGGCTATGGATAATACTCCACCTGGACGCGACATACATCTTCAACCACCGAATCATCACTCTGGTTGTCAGGTTCGATGTGACCGACCCCATATGTTAGGCTGTTCATGACGTCTCCCATTGTGAGGCACTACTATAGTGGCGAACGTGGGGTTGTTATGGGTGACGATGAAGGATTTAGATGAGGCGTCGTCCTCAACGCCTCTGGAGTCTTAGTTGACTTGACTTTGGTCTCAAGGCTCAGGGGAAGCCTGCAGGGAGGGTACGAGCCAATGGTGTCTTGATGAGAGCCAAGACTGTGCCGTAGCCGGGGCATGAGCTCGGAAAGTCGAGAGGCGTCCCGTAAGCTACAAAGTAGGTCGCCACGGTGAGAAGAGGGGGGGGTTCGTTGGAGAGGGCGTGTGCGTGTGATCAGACGCTATAGGCAGCTGGGGACTGCAGGTGTCAAAGCTGTCAAATCTCTGTCGAGGATATTGAAGAGAAAAAAGAAGTAGAGGATTTGCAGAGATGCGCAAGCACCTCCGTGGGCAGAATGAGATTGGCAAATGGCTTGAGTACCGAGATCCCGAGCAAAAGCATCGGTGTGTAATGATGCACGCGCCGAGGGACACGGACACGGCCTCGATTGCCGTGAGCGAACCGACCCTTACCACCCAACTACCAGCCAAAAAGCAGCCGACCAGACACGGGAAAGATGCAAGCGTGGCTGTTGTTGAGCAATTATTACTGGCGAGATGGTAGAACAGGGCACAGCATCGAGAGCGGGGCCGGAACGAGGCCGTGATTTTGGATGCGCGGAGAAAGAAGGCAGAGAGGCGATGTTGAAGAAGGACGGCGGCGGGACTGAATATGAGGAGGACAAGGTGAAATGCCGAAGTGCGCGGTTAGTATCTGCCAATTGATAGGCCTTGACGCAGGCGATTCGGCCTGTATTACGAAAGGTTAAATAGACGAGCGTATCAGCAAAAGGCGTCTTGCGTAGCTGCTTAAGCGAAAGCAAGCCCGGTACTCCTGCTACCAGCAACGAGGCGACGCGAACGGTTGGCGACAAGGTGGGTTGCTCTATCTTGTTACAATAGGGCTTTGGAAAGGGGTAGGCCAGCAGAGTCAACGAGCGCTGGATTAGATGAGATGACGGGGTAGAATTTCACTTGACGTCTGTTAGGTTGCATCGTATGCCCTTTCTAGGTATGAGATGAGAACCGGACGGCTCTGCAGTTATGCGCTGAAGCAAACCGGGGGGGGGGGCTGAATTCGGCCCGGTGGCGGGCTCGCAATACTGCAGACGGGGCAGCAGACTTCGGCATAGCAGATGATAATCTGGTGTGCGGAGAATCTGGGTTTGACCGCAGTCATACCTGTATATAGTAGCTCAACATTTTGACTAACGAGGCAGAGGCCCTCAAGCTTGTGAAAGCAGGACGGTCCAGGCTAGCTCCAAGTAAAGCGTGGTGGCTACCTGGGTATACAGTAGAGTCCTGTGTCCTTGTACGGCACCCGTAGCAGCACATGGCGAACTGATATATTTATGGTATTTGTGCTAGTTTCTACTATATACGGACTAGTAGTCATCTTCAATTGCTATCGGATCATGATCATAATCCTAGCTTTACATTCGGACCAGCGTCCAGTAGGTCTAAGCGTCTGACACTCCGGGTCCCACAATGTGATGGTCCGGACCCAAAAAGCCTCCATATCGCCATGTAAATCACGGTCCCGGACCCAGCCGCGAGGCCCTAGGCGAGATGCAAGCGATGTGTGTCATGGTAGTCGACGAGTGTAATGAATTCTTGACCGAGTGCAAGCTTGCCACTTTTCCATCGAATCCAAGGATTGAGATTAGTCCTGGACCTGTTTTCTATACATAGTAGTACACTACATGCCAAAGGTGGGCATGGAGCCCCCTGGATTATGTGCTCAGCGAAAATTGTGTGCCAAACCATCCACACCGTGATCCTGGAGTGGGCTTGCCTCCTCCACCTAAGCCCACCTAGGCTTAGGTAGATATATTTATCACCTCCCGTCATGTGAGCGGTCCCACTCTTGACTTCATGGGTCCCCCCCTGTATCTTCATCTGCAAGGTTACCAAACGCGGAAGGGACAAGTCCTCTGATTGATTCCCTGGATTGCAATTTATCGAGGGCCAATTGCTCCGAGCCTTCGCTCTTCTCAGGCTACCTTCGCCCCGACAATCTCCTCGTTTCAATTGGTAACCATACGTCTGACGTTTATCATGTTTGGCCTGCACGTGGCTTTCTCGTTCAGCTCTGGCAATCTTTCCTTTTTCCTGCTCGGCTTTTCCTGAGGATGGCTGATGAAGGGGGCTTCCTCATGCGCTGTCGAGTATCGAAGGTGCGCGGAAGGCCTGGCCAGCCACCAGCCACCAGCCACTAGCTGGCCCTCTAGACGCTAAAAGTGCCCTAACGGTCCCCTAATCTGACAGCACTTTTGCACTGTCACGTGTGCTAGCGTTGTGCCATACATGTGATGTGGCGTCGTCTTGGAGCACTCACCACGTTTGTTCCATTGAGAGGGAGAGACGTGCTACTATGGTATGGTACGAGTCACCCAGTCTATGGGATCTTACTCCTCCCCCCTCCCCTTTTTCGATCCACACTGCTAGGGACCTTTTCCCTCGTCGGCACTTGACAGTAGATGGTCTGCTTGCCGGTCCCCTCGGTGCGCCAACAGCCTACCAGAGGCTCGACGTTGTCAGTGGGTGGGTGGGGCATCACCTGTCTGCCTCTGGAGAACAAGGTTGGGAGAACGCCATACAGAGCATGGCAAGCGTTTGAAAACTGAACAACGGCCAACACCATGCAACCAATCCGTGCGACTTGAGTCCCGAACCTGCTGTACCAGTGTTCCATGCGCCAGGGAACACGACAGGCTAAGACCTGGCCACTCGAAGCCCCGAGTCAATACCAGCACCCTGATGGTGGGATCGTCCTAGGTACCGGGGATTTCTTGACAGCATAAGTGTCGTCACGATCAATTCTATGTTATACATACGCATACGCATGAACATAGCACTTTGGCCCTCTGAGGCAGAATGCCTCCATCTGAAAGTTTGAGCGTTTCCTGCTTCTGAGATAGAGCACCCGGTCCTAACCAAGTTCTGAATACCTTCCTTCCAAAGCCAACTCTGCATATCGTAATCTTTGCGCTATTTGACCTAGTCTATCGATTTCGATATTCGGTGCGAAAACACAAGGGTCCGAATTGACGGGCAAATCAACGATTGCCTACCACCCGCGCGGATTTCCTATTCAAGGTTTTCCCCTTGAACAACAGCTGCATGGCAGCATGGGAGGGTTGCTTTGCAGACTTCATTACCGGCTACAATTCGTCAGTCTACATGATCTTACTCTCTGCTCCTCTTTGCAGCTCTCCGCAGCAACAGCTCTGCAAGCGGACAAATCGAAACTAGTCCCATCGTCATGAGCGTCTGTCTACGTCCTCTTTGAATCTACCAACTCATCTCGTCACAAATATTTCTCCGTCGACTTCGTCGTCTCGTGAGAAGTTCCGGTCAAGAAATCATGGCCAGGCCGGAGTTTTGGGGCGATCCAGTCTGTTCACTCATTTTTGTGTGTTAGAATATGGCGCGTTCGGATGGGGCCATCTGACCAAGCATCATGCTTTGTCTTTGTTTGCCCGCTCCCATCAGAGCAAGCACTTGCACTACTGCGGATTCCTCGGCCCAGTGGCCGTGGTCCACGTCGTATCTCCCAGACCGATTGCGAAATTTGGTGCCTCATAAAGTCATGAGGAACAGGTGACTAGCTCAGTCATCCCTGGGCCCAGACACTAGATGGACCTGGATCTAGTCGTCTTCCCCGTTCGGTCTGCATGCCCACTTTCATGGCCCCGTTCCGTTGTCTGCAAGTCATCCCAAATGTGTGGCCGTGGGAAGGTTCTGGTACTCAGCCAGCAAGGCTTATTTGAACGGCGAGATAGCTAGAACCTATGGAGTGTTCATTTCGACCGTCACTAGCGTCTTCATCCCATGTCTGTCCGATCAAGGGGGGGACATCCACGGCCACTCCACACAGTCCGTCTTGCTTCGTCTCCAGACTGTCGGATCCATTTACGCACTCCCAGATAAGCGAGACTCTATTTGATCGCGCATCTCTTTTTTATAATCCCGTCTTGAACCAACGTTCTCCTCGATCTTGCTCAAAATGCGAATTTGTCTCGTTACACCCATCGTCCATACTCCTACTACTTGGCCTGCTTGCCTAACCTTCCAGACCCTCCTACACTATCCCTCCCCAGCTCCTTACTCGAGAGCATGGCAGTCCTTGACCGCTTCCTCGCTACAACCGGGTCCACGGATACGGTTGGACTCTGCCTGACGAATTTCGCCATCCTCGTGGTGCTAGGTCTGTTGGGGTACTGCTCAGCCTCCACCTACACTACATACCGGCGGTTGAGACACATTCCGGGCCCCAAAATTGCCGGATTCAGCAAGTGGTGGATGCTGCGTAACACTCTTGGTGGCAGCATGCATCTCGCTCTCAAGGACGCCTGCGAAACCTATGGTAAGAGGCGCTGAAGCAACCTTCGTCTCCAGACCCCCGGGTCAACCCTATCTACAACAGACGTGACATGCAGATGTTTCTTTTGACAGAAGGGGCCCGAGACATTAGGAAACATCCGGTGCCGGAGGACAAGCCTCGCCAGGGACCAGAGAAACCTTGAATCTGATTGTATCTACTTAGGTCCGATCACACGCATCGCCCCGAATATTCTCGTAACAGATGACCCCGAGTTCATCAAACGTCAATGGGCTGTCCGGTCCAAATATAAGAAGTCCGAGTGGTATGATGCCATTCGGTTCGACCCCAGTCGTGACAACATCGTCTCCCTCAAGGACGATGAGCAGCACAATGTGCTGAGGGCGAAAATGGCTGCAGGAGTAAGCCGCCGTGTACCCGGCGTTACCCCTTACTTGATCCAGATTCGCTAATGCTTGCCTTTGTGTAGTACGCCGGCAAAGAGAATGAGGGTCTCGAACAAGGTATTGACAAGGGCATCATGGCCTTTGTGAACCTGATTGAGCGCAAATATGTCTCCGAAGGAGCCATCTATCGGCCTATGGATCTGGCCCGCAAAGCCCAGTATCTCACCATCGACATCATCGGCGATATCGCTTTTGGAAAACAATTTCGCCATCTCGACGAGGACGAGGATGTCTTTGAGTACATCGCGCGGACTGAGCAGAGCATGCCCGTGATGATGCTATTCAGCGTCTATCCTGCGCTGGCAAGGCTGACTCGTGCGAGGATTCTCCAGCCTCTCTACCCATCAGAGAACGATCCGCATGGGTTTGGAAAGTTCATCGGGTGAGTGGGCTCCATGGCCAGGGTTATATTTGTGACTTGTCACGTTACACACGCCATGATCACTAACGTGTGTCCGCAACTACCACTAGTGTCGCAAAGCAGGTAGTCTCCGAGAGGCTTGCGTCCAAGAATGCAGATCAGAAAGACATGCTTGCGTCTTTCCTGCGGCACGGCCTGACGCAGGAAGAGGCCGAAGGCGAGGCGCTGGTGAACATTATCGCAGGGTCCGACACGACAGCGACAGCGATCCGCACGACAATGTTGTACCTGATGAGCTCGCCACAGGTCTACCGGAGGCTGGCGCACGAGGTGCGCACAGCGGACGCGGCGGGCAAGCTCTCGAGTCCCATCACAGATGCAGAGGCACGCAGCCTACCGTATCTACAGGCGGTCATCAAAGAGGGACTGCGAGTGTTCCCACCCGTGACAGGCCTCATGCCGACGATCGTGCCTCCAGGGGGCGACATCATTCATGGCGTGCATGTGCCTGAGGGTACGGAGATTGGCTGGAGTGCATTTGGGGTGCAGCATGACAAGGAGGTGTACGGGAACGATGCGGAGACCTTCCGGCCAGAACGCTGGCTCGATGTCGAGCATGAAAACAAGCTGCGGTCGATGCTTAGCACCTGGGAGCTCGTGTTCAAGTATGGCAAGTGGCAGTGCCTTGGCAGATCCGTGGCGCTGATGGAGCTGAACAAGGTGTTTGTCGAGGTGAGTCTGCTCCGAGATCGTCGTGACCTTCGTCGGGGACTTGGGCCAACTGACTCGAACAGATCCTTCGACGCTACGACGTCGGTCTTCTTAATCCCCCGTCTCCATGGAACTCATTCAACGCCGGTATCTTTATACAATCACAACTCTGGTATGTACAAACGAGCGTTTGTCTGCGAGACAAAATAGCTGACGCATCACAGGGTCAAAGTCACACGGATATGACGACTCGCAGATCCGTAATATTTAGCAGAGTCGTGCATGCACAAACGGCTTGCTGGAGGCGGGTGAGCGATATGGGCAGGCATTGTACCCTCGCGGCTTTGTTTCCAAGAAGTCGCTCCGTTGATTTTTTTTTTTTTTTTTTTCTCTTGATTTTTTCTTGATTTTTTCCCTCTTCAAAATACCCGGGGTCGCACAGTGTCTGAGCCTGACCCTTCCCTGCTATTGCATGAGCGCTCTTTGCCATTATTCCTTATCAGGCGATGTTTTACCAACATGGTCCCATTTCCGCAAGTGTGTGAGTGAACAGACGGACCGAGGGATCCACAGCATCCGTAGACTTGTATACAGTGGAGACTGATCATTCCAGCATTTGCCCAAACCGGCTATCTTGTGCTCGGCGACATGCTGGCGTAAATTCTTGGGTAGTATCGTGAGCAAGGATTTGTTGACCCATTGAGCAGCATGAATGGTGTAATGGTAATGGTAAACTTGAGGGTGGGCCAGCACGACGGGAGGATCCATTTCGTAGGCTGATTTCGAGGTCGGACCACACAACACACCACACACCGTTGAGCAGCCAAGGCTCTGCCTAAACTAATGTACTGTGGTAGGCAGGTGTCCTCCCCCTGGCCCCCCTGCCCCGCAAGCATCCCTGTACCGTATGGGAGGGACGGCACGCGGGCCCGTGGATCAAGGATCAATTCCCGTGGGTTTCCTCGGCCTTCGCTTATGCACCCACCCACGGCCCTTATCCTGTCACAGCTAAGCGAGTCCCACACCAAAGAACCCTAAAATTGTCTGGCTGCAAAGTGCTGCATGTCAACTTGACGAGGTCCCTTTTAGATGACCTCAAGAGTGGGCCAACCTGTTGAAGAAGTTCGACAAAGGGCATGTTGACCTGCAACCACGACGATTCTACTCTACCACTGTCAGATCATTAGATTGAGACTGGCTTACTATCTCCTACTCCTCCAAGTGTGGGTCCAAGTTTGCGACCCTCTCTAGCACGCATAGCCGGCACATTCGATCTCATTCTCTCAGAGCCTGTCCCGAACATCATATGCCTCGTTCGTCTCGCCTGATGAGACGCATTTCGCAAGACGCTGCCATCCACCGCAGCCGCCCAAGGCCCAATACCACTCTGATCCCTTAGGCCTGCCTGATACCACCTGGTCTGTGCTGACCACGAGGGAGTTCGTGACACAACCTCTTGCGTCGTGGGCTGTCTTACAAGGCCCCCAATCTGCAGCCGGCAGATAGGGATATGTCATGAGAAAGGGTGAGGAATATGATCAAAGTGGAGACGAAAGCTGCCCACAGAGAAGGTGCTTGGCGGGCACAGCAGATGCAGAAGCGCACATCACACGCAGATGCAGATGCAGACGCAAGCACGACGCTGCGTGAGCTTTGTTTCTCCGCTGCGGTGGGGATCAGGGACGAATGCGCGTTCGTTTTGGATCAAGATCACAGGCCTGCAGCAGCTGCGGGAGACCGAGGTCCTCATGAGCATGGGGACCAAGGCGCAACGAATGAGCATCGTCCTTATGAACATGAGCGCATTGCGACCACCACCAGCCTCAGTCTAGCTGACTGCGGTGAGCCGCTCGTGCAGCTTCTGGCACGACAAGCAGTGCGCGTCCTCGCTCTATACGACCCATCCTCATCGCGTCTTACAGTGGGGCCAGCATCCGTCGGTCCGGACGACCCTGCTGAGAAGCAGCAACGGCCCGATGCTGTGCGCGCATCCTTAGTGGTTGGAGCCCAGCGGCAGCAAGGACCTCACAGCGTCAAGGAGTCGAACGCAAAGGCAAGTCACAATCGTCATATCCCCACCGCAGGCGACGCAGACGACCTCGTCCTCAAGAGACTCGATGATCTGCTGTCGATCGCGTACTCCAGATTCTATGCGTATCTGTACAAGGACCTGCCTCTGTGCTGGAGGCAGCTATACACAGACGCAGCCATCCTCAAATTCAGCTATCTGTACCTGTCCTTGGAGGACCACGGACACCCACAGCGGAGAAATAACGTTGCCAACGTTAACCATGCAGCGGCCGCCCCACCGGCTGGCAGTCCGGCTCACATTGCGGGTGACGACACCCTAGACGAGATGATCAGTACACTCGACCTGGCGCTAATCCTCGCGGGAGCCGCTGGAGAGAACCGAGGCCGTGCATGGATTGACACGGCGTTTGGGCTGCTGGAAAGCGTCGTTGGTGTGATGGCTGGTAGAACAAGGCATGCAGCCGCTGTCAACGTCCATCACGAGGCGGTTGTCGACATGGACGCCGCTCGCCCCGGAAGCTCAGAGCCACCGCCAGCGAAAAGAGCCAAAGTGGTGGGTGATGCTTCGACCCGTCACACTATCCAAGACTGGGACAACCAGCCATCATTCTCTACTGTAGAGCCGTTCACGCCACCCATCAGTCACCCGATCCGGCGTGTCCGTGCATATGACATGGACATGTCCAAATTCCAGCAATACTTGGACACGGCAAGCCACGATCTGGGGCCGGAGCCATTGGTCATAACTGGTCTAGTGGATGAGTGGCCTGCTCGAGTGGACAGGCCATGGAATAAGCCGTCGTATCTACTGTCAAGGACACTGGGGGGACGCAGACTTGTCCCGGTGGAAATTGGCAGGAGCTACGTCGACGAAGGATGGGGCCAGAAGATCGTCCGGTTTGGCGACTTTCTTGCAGATTATGTCGACGCCACTCTCACACCCTCGTGTTCGGCCGTCGCTGCTGATGAACAAGCCCAGCAAGCAGATTCTCTGGATCGGCCCACGGCCTACTTGGCCCAACACCAACTCCTTCTTCAAGTACCCCAGCTCCGTAATGACATCCACATTCCCGATCTCTGCTACACTGCCCCGCCACCTCACCCCACCGACCCGTCCAAAGACCAGCGTGAGCTCGACGAGCCCATGCTCAACGCATGGTTCGGGCCGCCCGGCACCATCACGCCCTTACACACCGACCCGTACCACAATCTCTTGGTACAAGTGGTGGGGCGCAAATACGTCCGTCTCTACTCGCCACAGCAAAGCGCACGGATGTGCGCTAGGGGAAAGGAAGGCGGCGTGGACATGGGCAATACGAGTCTTTGGGATGTGGGCGTTTTGGAAGGGTGGGATAGCAAGCTGATCAGCGTGCAAGGCGAGGAAGAGGATCGGGCTGAAGACGGAGGTGATGGGCATACAGCGGCGAACGTCGGAGGAGGGTACGACGAAAAGAGCTACGCCGATGTACCATTTGTAGACTGTATTCTGGAGCCTGGCGATACGCTCTACATACCTATTGGGTGGTGGCATTACGTGCGAGGGCTAAGCGTCTCCTTCAGCGTGAGCATATGGTGGAACTGAGCAACATTTTTCATTTCTGGGCGGCGGATTAGAACACTAGATTAGTCGAGGCCGAATCTAAATTAGATACCCATGCGTGCCGCTTACTACGTATGTGTGGCCTCGTTGCTTTTTCCTCGCTCAATCTGGATCAACTATTGCATGCATCGATTGTGCACGTTGTCCACCACCCTGCCATGCACTTCTGATCTTTCCTCTTCAAGATTCGCCGAAAGTTCTTCAGAACATATTTCCCGGTGGGAGGGGAGCATATGAGATAGTGCAGCCCGGTGTCATTCGCCACTGTCCGGTCTATTCTTGGACACTCATCCTTCACGAACCGTTGGAAATCTCGAAAAAAGAACAAGCAGAACACACAACAAAAGCAAAAGTAACTTCGATGCGCCTTCAGTCCAGTAATGCTATGCGATCGGGCCCCGAAACTCTATAAAGAGCCAGCAGAGCCCAGTCTCAATGAGTAATCGATGTCACGCCGAGAGTCCACATGATCACATAACATCATAGAGCCATTCTGCTTCGGGATTCCGGGAAATATGCTGACGATCTCATATAGAAACGGGTCATAAGTCGAGGCAAGACGTGCAAATGAACAATCTAATTGTCGAAGGGAAATTTAGCAGGATGACAATCTGCAGCTTAGCATCATCCAGAAACATCAGAGCTTGTGTTGTACTTGCACAGGTAAAGACATGTACACATGTTGCAGAGTCAGTTTCATTGTCAACATTTTATCCAACCTTCATGTGTCTCTAAAAGTGACCCTCGACGTCCTGTGCAAAAGTGTGCTAAAGAACTATGTAGCTAACGAGGGAACCAAAAGACAACAAGAGTCCAATCAGCCCAAAGAATTCATCCATACAACACCGGCTAATCATATAATATCACAACAATATCAAACAAGGTCGCTCATCTCATGAAAAGCCCCCATAATCCATCCATCCATCCGTCCGTCTGCAGATAATTCTGAAAAGGGTATTTTATGTTCGCGCAGTCTGCCATGTACAAGCCCAAGCCCTTATCAAACCTTCACTTTATTTCCTGTTCTGTTCTCCGTTCCCTCGCCTAAACACTACCAGTGGATCACTCATGCGCATTGATTCCCTGATCAAAGGCGACCAGAAACGACATTTCGCTTAAAGATGCCCACGTCCCACACATCGTAGAAATGGATGTTGTCAATCGTTTCGATCTTCAAGCCACCGCCAATGTCATCGTCATCGCTGTCACTATCTACACCGGGCTCCAGAGACAGTACTGGGTACTGGTCGCCGTTTGTGGGCGTCGAAGACGTGGCCTTCTCTTTGCCTTTGGCTTTTGCCTTCTTCTTCTTGTCCCTGGGAGGGGCCTTCCATCGAATTAAGCGCTCGGCGTGCTCATCCTCGTCAATGGCGAGCCACTCGAGCTTGAGCTCTGGAAAATGGGACAGATTGTCGATGATAAACCGCTTCGTCTCGCGCATGACCCAAACACAGGTGTCGTCGTTTCTCAGATTGACAATGTGAAGTGCTCGTAGATTGGCCATAAGGTGGATTTGCTGCAGCAATGTGTGCTGCCGGAAATGTCAGCAATTGCATTTTCAGTATTGTAACGAAAACAAAACCTACAATCTCACGTATGCTCATGCTGATGGCCAGCTCCTCGAGCACCTTGAACCTCGTCAGCAGCAGCGTCGTCTTCGTGTCGAGATCCCAGGTCATGTCATTCTGATTCTTGATCATGAGTCGCTTCAGACTGTTTTGGTGCTTTCTCAGCGCGAAGCGCCTGATTTGATCAATTGTCACCGTCGACTTGGGTGCAAATGCCTCTGGCTTGTACTTCTCCGATCGCTCCAGCATGTATAGCTCATTGAGCTCAGAGAGCTGAGAGACCAACGTCAAAAACACGACAGACACGTTGTCCGTGAAGATGTGGCGCAACGGAAGCGGCTGGGCCTTGTTCTCCTTAGCTAGCAGCGCCCAGATAGGAGCCTGGTTGCCGACATTGAGTAGAGTGAGTTTCTTAAGACATCGCAAGTCAACAGCCCGCGACAGCACCGAGGCTTTGACTGGGATCAGGTGGATGCTGAGTGTGTGGAGACTGAGACCTCTCGTCGACCGAGTGTACTCACTAATGCGCTGCCGTACGTCAGCGCCTCCAATGTCTGCACCATTAGGCTTTTGCCTTTCCGCATCCTCGAGTTCGGCCGCCACGATCGCCATCTCGTGCTTGATGTCCTTGATGTTGTCGCTGAAGCTGGCTATCTGCCGCTCAGCCTCATTGAATTGCTTCATAACATCCGGGCCGGCCTTCACATCCATACTGTTGATCTCCTTCTGCAACTGACCGGCCTCGATCTCGTAGAATCGCAATTTTTCACCGAGAGTCTTGAAGTTGGCCCGCTGAGCTTCCAAGTTGACACCGGCCTTGGAAACGCTAGGATTCGAATCCGCCTTGGCGGCATTGTCATTCTCTGCGGTTGCATTTTCGCCAGTGGCAGTTTTTGCGGGCTCAGCGGCGACTAAAGAGGCTTCGGCAGGAGACGCATCATCGCTAGCATTGACTGCTTCGACTTCCGTCACATCTTCAGTGAAGCTATCCTCAACCGGTGCCTCAACGTCAATATCGTCAGGACTGGAGCCTTGCTCCGTCTCTTTACTCTTGTGGGCCTGATCCTCAAACAAACTTGATTCGGCTTGTTGGTCATCGGAGGCAACTGCTACGTTTGTGTCCGCGTAATTGACCTTGGTAGTGCTTGACTCACTGTTCCCGTCAGGCTTCTGCGAGCCCTCGGTCTTCGTGGCTTCTTCGCTGACGTACTTGCGAGCTGCAGCCTCAATAGTATCGAGAATTTCCTGCTGAGCAGCAGTAAAGTCATCCGACCCGTTCAGCTCCTTCATGAGCTTCCCTGAAACAGCCTTCAAAGAGTTGATAAAGTCTGAAGCGGGGGCTGCTGTCTGCTCCTGCTTGGGTGCCTCATCCTCCTTCTCCTTCGTTCTCCTCGCAGGCCTCTTTACAAGATACGGCTCCACGTCAAAGATCCGGCCTAGAACTGCTTCCTGTGTCTTTCGTTCCTCCTGCGCTCGAAATATCCTGGCTGGGCCACTGATATCATCGTACGAGGGAAGAGGGGTTGGCACCGACACTGGCACGACTTGGAACTCATCATCAGGATCCGAGTCATCTGGGTCGATGTCTGGAGGCGGTTTTCGGGCGCGCATGGCCAGAGAAGAGGAAAACGACAGCTTGAGTTTATTCAAAGTACCCTGTGAATTGCGGATGCAGGATTTTAGCTCTGTGACGACTTCCAAGTCATCGATATCCAGGACCGAAAGAGACTTCAAATTCTTGAAACCAGACAATGTCGGCGGGCTCTTGGACGTCGCGGACTTTCTAGATGACCTTGTTCTGGAAGGCTTTGGAGGAGGGGGAGGCGGTGGTAGTGACGAAGTAGGCGGCGGGATAAAGTAGGGCGGAAAATTCAAGTTCGTGTGGTGGACTGGATGATTAAATAGTGGGAGCGAGTGTGTGGATGCGCCTGGGGATGTAGAGGCAGAGGGTGAGTACAGAGGCAGTGGCGGCGGAACCTCGTAGAGCGAAGGGCCGGCTTGAAGACGGAGATGTAGGTGTTGGATCGTACTGATCTCATGGAGGGCCTTATACACAGGTCGGCTGAGCTCGACTCGGATGTTCCAGCTGTAGGGCAAATGTTAGCTTGTCTGGCTTCAAAGCAACATCTATAAAGAGACACTCAATACAGAGCTTGCCTCGGCATTATATAAGAGGAAACTCACTTTAATGTCTCCAAGTACTTTGCCTTGCGCAACACCAAGAGAAAAAGCACATTCATGAACTTCCCGCAGCTATTGTTAGCCAGATAGGGCTTGTACGCCAGCTCAGCTTTGTCACCGGCGCTAACAGTATCTAGTGTGATCTCGCGCAGGTGCTTTGCATGGTCGTAGTCGCTCGTCGCAAAAGTCTCCAGACCGTTTGCCAGCCCATCGACGGGCGACTCGTACGCGGGGTCATCGTCGTCTGGGAATACGATGTGGAAGGTGCGGTAGAGCTCGGCAGTAGCAAGCTCGCGAAAGTGCTTGTTGGCGAGGGACAGACAGATGAGGTCGGATTGGGGGCACTGTAGCAGGAACGTGTCAGTAAGACTGTACTCACATCTTCCCAGAAGCGGGATATCCCAGGCGGGCGGGGCAAAGGGCTGGGCGCTTACATGGCGGATGATGTCCTTCTGGAGTTCACCTGGGAGATCAGTGAACCGAAGGCGTCGAGGGGCCCATTTTGGAGTTTCGAGACCTTCGACAGGTGTTTGTGATGCCATTCTTGCGAAAGCAATCGCATGCGCTGGGTGGTGCGCTATGAGCTTGGCGATGGGTAGGTTGGCGATGCTGATCTGGAGTCGCTAAGTCGTAGTGGAGCTTGCGTTGGCGATGAGAGGCCCAGGGTAGTAGCAAGCTGCTTTAAAAATCAAGAACCAGATGTGGCGTAATGCTACTGGCTATGATTTGTGAGAGGCACAAAGAGAAGAAAACCGACTGCGCCTCTCTTGCAAAGAGTGCAAAATAGTTGGACCAGAGGATTCCGAAGGTTGACGTTGTTGGGGGCTTGGATAGAGGGGCCTGGTCGTCGTTGGAGAAAGATGGGGCCGGCCGCGCCTGCGGATCTGCTATGTACAAGTACTACTACCTAGGTGTGATAGAAAGCACTTTCCTCAGAGACGGGAAGGCGACCGGCAGGGACCGGGGTTTGTGCTATTAGTGTTAGGATGTTCAAGCAGTCTGTTCCTTGTCAGCTTTATTGAAGAGTGGATACCATTATACCTAGGTACTTAGGTACTCAACAGGTGCTCCGTACTGGGGGCAAGATGCTGATAGTGATAGAGCATATTACATGATAAATTTAAGTGATTTCACTCGATTTGCTTAGGAGGAACGGTTTGTGGCATTAGCGCTACTGACTCTGTGGTAGAGAAGCCGAGGAGTACCTGAACTTCACCAAGACAACATTGATAGCACCATGCCTCATCTCGGGCTCGTAGCGAGGGCACGCAAGCCTGCTAGAGAGATGGAAACGATTCTTTAAACCTTGAAAAGAAGCATAGATGGTAAAAATATTGAGCAGTACCAAGCTAGATGCCAGTGGTCGGATTGGACAGCTGTGATGAGAAATGGGAGACAAGAGGTGATGCGATCGCCATGTTGGTGAACGGCCACGTCCAGTGACTTTCCACATTTTATACGACAAATCGCTGTGTACTACGTTTATTTTCATATACATACTTGCCGTGTATGCTATCACCGTGTAAGGCAAGTAGATATAGACCGAGTGAGGGCGAGTCCCGAGTTTCATGGATCTCCTGCAAGACAAAATTGCGGTTCACCAAGGCATGGTACTATATAGACATGTTTCTGTTTTGCCCAAACGTAGTGGATGTCAATAGACATTCCAAATAAAATCCCCCCCCCCCCCCCAAGAAAAAAGAAAAAAAATAAGAAAAGAAAACATTAAACTCGCATGCTTGGTCTAACACAGCTCCAATCTTTTGACACCTGACCACTTTGTACCTCGACGTCAGAATCGCCTAAAGAGGGAAACTTCCTTCTATTGTAAATGATATATACTAAGGTGCACTCCACCTTCTTTTCGTAGTCATGAGCTCCTCACATGAGATGTAGTGCCTGCTCAATTGCAATACTAGCTGTTCCCGGAACCAGATATGTGACAAGCAGAACGCAATTCTGTATGAAGGGAAAAAAAAGAAAAATTCCCCATTGGGCCCGCCGATACAGTGAAAAATGGGATTATGGCCCGGAATGTGCCGACCTGGTAGCCATGATCATAATCGACATGGTCCATCTGGCCGGCGTGCCTTGATTGCCTGCAAGTGCACGAAGTTCTGCCAGTCCATGGTGCGAATTTGACGCGCCAGCATAGAAGACGTGGAGAAGACAAAAAAAAAAAAAAAAAACCGAGGTAACAGCGCAACATTCTTGATAAGACTTGACTTGACTTGAACAACTTATATCAAATGTCACAGTTGGCCCGGTGAGTGCAAGGGGTGCAATGACCAAGAGAATATTCACGGTGATGGTGAAGTCGGATTTCGTTATGAACTTGAGTTAGGAGGAGTGCTCCGGAACCTTCGAAATGTGTTGAAGCGCAATGGAATCTGAGACTGGCCGTATAAAGTCTTTTCCAGATTTCCAAGAATTTTGAGATACAATTGTGCGAAGAACCTAGCCTATCCATCATCATGGATGTCTATTAGAGCCATGGCATTCTCAAACTCATGGCGTCGACTACCTATGTATGCCACGAGGTACGTAAGCCAGCCTCTGTTTGACGTGATTTCGACTCTTCCGACTACCTTTCGGGCGGCGCAAAGGACCTTGGTAGCATACATAGGCTCTATATGCGCTATGGAACAAACTTCCTGTCCATAGCTTTTTGTGGATTTTGTTATTAGTCCAGCATCCTATTTCTCACCCTGCGATATACAGTTGTAAGGTGCTGACGAGCGTGACGGGCTCGGTACTGTCGACGAGTATAGTATGGTAGCTGGCGGTAATATGCAGGGGGATTGTTCCCTTTGCTGAGGTCAAGAAAAGAAGGTTGTCTTTCTTTCGGTTGCTCTCACTTGGTTGCCTGAAGAAGTGCTATGAGGTAAGAGCCGAGTTACAAGAACATATGGATATCCCGATCCGGATTTATTCCAGCGATCTCGATGGATGATAAATCTCCTCCTAGCCTTGGCAGACAATGTCTGTATATCAAGCAGAAGGAACGCAGAAATAAAAAATATGACATCAGATCTTTGGTATCTTTGGGTCGTCGTTACTCATTGTCTGGGAAACAGATTTACCTATTCCTCTATTTCCCATTACCAATTACTTGCCTCAGACCAGCTCCCATTCGGCAATGCTGACCCAGCTCATACTATAGCTACCGCTTGACCTGGTCCTCAGAAACTCCTGCTTGGTCACACCCATGGCGTCTCGACCATTGAGTACATTCAGTCCGTACCTAAGGAGTTGAAAGTTAGCATTTGGGCGCCACCAAAGTAATGAAGAGAAAGTCCCCAGATAAGGATTGTGACACCTTGACTGGCCCTTCCGTCTTTGCATCTCACAACCCAGACCCAGAGATACAAAACGATAGGAATTGGCACCACGTACAGCTGTATTTTTTGACCAGGGCTTCCGAGATCCCTTCGCGTTATGAAGTCAGCATATAATAAATGTCGAAGTAGGGGCCAATTCCGTTATGGACGAAGGAACGCACCTTGCTTGGATGTCACACCACCACCAATATCCATCGGTATCAAGTGGAACTTGGTCATCTTTCCTCCCATCCACCCCATGAATATTCATCATTAACAACCTCGGCTTTCCCCTGCCATTCTTTTCGGCCGTCCAATGCTCGCAGATTTTCCCAAACAAGAACCTGACAGTCTCCCCACTATATACTGGGATCTTTTTCTGCGCCGGCTCCGATTTCCACTCTGAAATACCCTCCTCAAGAGTATTACCATACCACTGTGGCCTCTCTCCGCCCGTAGGCCCCATTACGTACTCTTCCCATATGGGTACGCGCCCATCGTCGCGGAAGAAATATCTCCTGTCCTCCGGGAAGTGTTTCCACCCGAACAGCTCATTACTCATTGTAAATTGCGTTGCGTTGAACTCCCGCTTATATGAACGATTGTCAAGATGACCTGCGCCCCAACAGGGGTCAATGAGCTTCCAATAGCCATTGTCGATCCTTACGGCGTTCCAGGCGTGTCCGGTAGCGTTGCGCGGCGGCGGCGGCTGCCCATCTTCGACTGCCTGAAAGCCGAAGCCCTTGCCGTGCCCTCCTATCACTATGCACTCCAAGCCTGCGCGCTTGGCGATGGCTTCATACGTTCTGGCGTATCCTTCACAAACGGCAAGGCCCGAGAAGATGGTGTCGCTGGCTGTGCCTCTCCGAGGACAGCCTGCAAAGAAGCCAGCAACATCATAATCGATGTTATGATGGCACCAAGTAAAGATTGCGCGAGCTTTGTCAGTGGGCGAGGAGAATGGGCCGCAGAGATTGTGCGCCAGATATCCGACGGGGTCGTTTCGGTCGATGACTGCAGGGGGATGTTGCGCGGCCACAGCATCCGGCCCTGAGAAGTCTCGGCAGATGAGGCAGGATGCCTCCTGTCGCGTGGCGCCCTTACTAGCTACAGCCTCGATCTGCGCCATGCTAGGGCGCGACGACATGGGAACAGGAGGCGGCGCAGCAACAGATGAGTCGGCTGGAGTACCACTGGCGGTGCTTCCGGACACTTGTGGGATGGTCCGAACGAACCTGTCCGGTGGCGGAGGTAGTCGTCGCGTGGGCAATGCCGGAGAGGACTCCTCACTCTCTGTAATACCAGGTGAGCGAGCCGGTCTGCTGGGGAGCCTGGGTGGTAGCGATGGCGAAGAAGAAGACCCGTTACGACTTGGAAGAGCGGGCATAGACCTCTTAGGCAGCAAAGGCGGCTGAACTATTTTTGCTGAAGTGGCCTTTTTGGCATCCTCTTTTTCCTGATGCTGGACAGCCTCTCGTTCTGTCCTTGATGGCGGAAGCGGTGGTAAGGTGGCCTGATCAAACGCTGGTGGCAACTTCCGACTCTCAGTCTGGCCTGTCAATGAAAGTGAGGACATGGTTGACCTAACGGACTCGCCTGAGTTGCGGCGAACAGATAGCGACTGAACGGATGGCCTTCTAGGCGGTAGGGCAGGCGATGTCTGTGTCCGCTCGACATCCCGATTAGGCGTTGGTGGGGCGAGTTTACTGCGCGCTGGTGGTGAGGGTTGTCCAATCTCATTTGACGTATTGCTTCTTTGAGGAAGAACTGGCGGCGGCGGCTTCTTAGCTGGCCGCGCGGGAATGGTCGGCGTGGGATGTTGTGAGTCGCCATTAGCAGCAGATGAGGCTGCACTTTGCGCCTGTGAGGGGGCGCGTGAGGGAGGTCGGTTTGGCGGCGGCGGCGGCGGTGGTCTCTTGGTAGACGGAGCAGTAAAGTTCTTTTGCTTGTTGAGAGCTGCAATCCTCTCCTGCAGGGAATTGAATTGAGGCTCCTCAGTATCAGCCATCTTATTAGGTGTCCTTCTTCTGAAGGGATGTGAAATGTGGCGACGTTGAGGCTGACGGATCTGCAACCAAACCCTCCTTTTCGCCGGGATCCACAGGTTTGATGTGCTCTGCGGGAGGGACCGAGTCGAGTTGTGTACTACTTAATGAGAAGAAGTAAGGAATGAACGTTGCTCCAGTACGAGGAGACTGTAAGACGTGGAGAGTCTGTCGTGTCACGGAAGTAAAAAGAAGCGCGTGTAGGTAGAATTGAGGGCAGAGGGCAGAGGGCTCAAGGCTCAGCTGAAGTCAGACTGGCACTCAGAAACGGCGGGGCTTGTGTGTCACTGAGGTGAACAGTCTCACAGTGTGGGAGCGAAAGAATGATACCTAGGAACCTACACAAGTACGTCCTGCAATTTTTGAGAGAGTACCTAGGTAGGGTAAGAAGAGAAGGTAAGTAAGGTGAGGTCGAAATCACAGCCGCGACCTTGCGGTATGTTGTTTTTGTGTGGTTTGATTTTAGGCAGCTGGTTATGATCCCTCTTCCAGGCCAGGGCTGCTAGGTACACTGGTATAGAGCCCGGAGGCGCAGCAACACAGACCCATTTACCACCAGCTTCATCTGTAAATCAACAACTTCCGCGCAATGACATAAGATCATGAGTATGGTGAGACACTGTCTGCACGTTAATAGCACTTACAGAAGAATTGAGACTAATCCTATTTTTGTGTGCACATTGGTTGGGATCTCAAGACTTTTGTCATCTCACGAAGTACTACGCACATGCCCGAAAGCAAGTTACTCTAGGTAGGTAGGTTCCTAACCATTAATTAAGAGTAGCTATTTTTCCTTGCAGATTCCTCAATTGAAAAAGCTTCATGATTGCTACTGTTTTACGCTATCGGAATGATAAGAAAACTGCTGTGTATATACTGGGTGATCCTGTTGTATAAGCACCTGTATGAACTAACAATACCGACTCATATTGACGGAATCCCCCCCCCCCCTTGGGCTTCAAACGCAACTCCAAGTGGCTCTTCAGGTAATCCTAACCATGAGAATCATAAAGTGTGCATCATGATTTCATCTATTTAGCTGCCTCAAAATTCTCCACGCTCAATGCAATCTTCAAATCTAGGTCATTTTCCGATTCCGATTCCATAAACAATGCCGCGTTGCGCCCAAACCCAGAATCAGTAGTACAAGTTGCCAGCATTCTTTGCTTCACTTCCTGCCCACGCTTCCTAATTCGAGGCCTCCGGCTCGGCTACCCCTCCCCATCTCGACGTCTCGACTTCGATACAAATACATATCCACCTCGCGGCCGCCCTGTACAGGCACACCGTTCTGCACCTCAGGTTTGCCACCAGCACCCGGAGGACCTGTTTGGTCCTTCTTGATGCTCTTCCATTCCATTCCACAAGCCGATATCAATGCCGCAAAGGCCAGGCCCATAGCCGCCAAGAAGATCTTGGTGAGGGCAAAATCGTACACACTAATCACCTGGTCGATATCCTCCGCTGGAACAAGGTGCACCAACTCCGTAGCACCATTGTTGATGATACTCTCCACATCGATTCCTTTGATCAGAGATAGCTTCGCCACCAGCAGGTTGCTCAAAATGGTCTGACCCACAGTCGTAAAGACCGCGCCACCGAGCTGTTGCGCAAAGAATATGAGCGCGACGCCCATGGAGACATCGGCCATTGGCAAGACGGTTTGTACGGCGAGGGAGCCTGTTTGCATGCCCATACCGAGCCCAAAACCCGAGAGAAACTGGAAGGATATCCAGTGGCTTTGCGGAGCCGAGCGGGTGAGCGTACTGAGCAGACCCTCGCCAATTGCCATGATGGAGGGTGAGAGAAGCATCGAGGGCATATAATAACCGATCTTCTGGGTAGCGATGCCGTTCATAATGCTGGATACGACCAGGGCAAGGACCAGTGGCAAGGTGTAGACGCCGGAGTTCAGCGCCGCCACCAGCTTCACAGTCTGGAACCAGATTGGCAAGTAATAAACCAGCATAAGCATGGATCCAGCAATGAAGAAGGTGAACATCGTGGCGCAAAAGACACTGCGCTGAGTGATAATCCTCACGGGAATGGAGGCCGTCTCAGGGGTGAGGATCTGGACTGTTGCGAACGCGACGAGAAGGGCACCGAACACGGAAAAGAGGACTATAATACGCCAACTACTCCAAGCGTAGGTTGAGCCACCCCATTGAAGCGCAAGGAGGAGGCAAACAATGCTCGGAATGAACAGCACGGTGCCGATGGGATCGAGGCGCTTGATGTGTGTTGACAGGGGAGCCGGTTCTACTTTACGGGCAGGTGGATTCCAGAAAAACAGCATGAAGAACCTGGTCAAAGTTAGCTGTAAACATCCTCCCTTGGATATAGAATGAGAACTCACAATGTGAAAGCTCCAATCGGCAGATTGATGTAGAAGCACCATCTCCAAGTAGCCTTGGTGGTAAAGGCACCTCCTACTAGTGGTCCCATCACAGAGGCGAGTCCAAATATCATTCCGAACATGCTCTGAAACATTGGCCGCTTAGGAAGAGGGATCATTGGGATCATGATCATCATAGCTCCCGAGAAGATGCCAGCGGACCCAACACCCGCGATCGCGCGGCCAAGAATGAAGATCGCTGAGCTGGGGGCAGCACCACAAATAGCACTGCCAATCTCGAAGATTACGACACATGACAAGAACACCCTATATAGTTTTTTTTCTTTTGATTAGCATTAGTTCAGCATCTACTTTGTGTCAGGACCCCGAGGCACCCTACCATTTCATATGGTAAAATTTATACAGTCTGCCAAAGACCAGCTGACTAGCTGCCGTTGTCAACATGTACGCCGAACCATACCTAGACTCTGTCAGCTGTCTTGAACATTTCGTGGGAGTTGGGGTCCAGATACGTACCACCCTATATCCCCAAGACTATGGAAATCATCTGTGATTTGCGGAATCGCCGTGGCGACAATGGTCCGGTCCAAGGCCACGAGAAACATGGCTAGGAAATTTGATACCAGAGTCAACCAGAATTTCAAAGTCCCAGGCTGGTAGAGATTGTTCGGTCCTCCTGGTCCTGGGGGACCAGGGGGTGGTGCGCCTTTCTGTTTCGCGGCCACGTTCTCTGAAGACGATGTTATCAAACTCAGTACCGATGACCGCCTCCTCTCATTCTTCCCTTGCCTGTCGAGTTCCATAGACCGGTGGTCCTTGCCGGATGATCTCTCATATTTGTCCACTGCAGTATGGCTACTAGCCAGTGATGC
This sequence comes from Gnomoniopsis smithogilvyi, assembly GCA_027946515.1. Classification (NCBI taxonomy): domain Eukaryota; kingdom Fungi; phylum Ascomycota; class Sordariomycetes; order Diaporthales; family Gnomoniaceae; genus Gnomoniopsis; species Gnomoniopsis smithogilvyi. Next base: position 4,211,731 of record JAPEVB010000004.1, on the reverse strand, counting down.
AGGTGTTGTTGAGCGAGACATCTCTTTTGCGGATTCGTTCCCTCTCAGTCACAGTCGACAGCAAGAAAGGGTAAATATTAGTGGTAGACTTCCGGGCAGGAAAGTCGAGAATAGTAAAGAAAAGAAAGAGAAAAGGGACACGGTAGCATAGGCAAGCCCGACAGGAAAAGGAAGATACACACGGTCTTCCCAAATTATCCCTGGCGCCAGCGAAAGTAGTGCGACAGACTATGGCACAGATGCGAGCATGCACAACGGTCAGAACCACGCGACGGCCGGATATTATTCGGATGGAGAAACAATGTAGTCTAGGGGTAACAAGCCACGAGGGTTCCTTTTCGAAAGGGACTGAACCTAAATAAAGGGTTTTTCTTTTTTACCTTTTTGCCTCACCCGATGCTACTGCTCATCATTGCTCAGGCCACGGAGAATGAGACGGTCGCCGTTGACACGACTCGGGCCTTTCGGAGGATTCACAAAGTCGAGCTGTCATGATGCTATAGTCGAGGCCGTCAAAAGCATGGTGGAATAGTACAGACGGTCTTGAACATGACAGCGGCAGAAGGAGGATGGCTTGAATTACCAGCGCATAGATGAAGGGCTGGTATGGATGTTCCCCAATCCCAACTCCGTAGCGTCGTTATCACTGTCCGTGACTTTTGTTCGGGACATTCCGAGCACTGGAGGCGCTGAGGTTCGGGGACGAGAAGTATTGCTCGGTCCCGAGGGCGAGTGACCGAAAATGCCGAATCTCACGAGAAGCACGTGTTGGTTGAGTCCTGCTAACAGGCAGACGACAATTGACAATTGGATTATAAGAAGCCTGCCCTTGTTTCGTAGCTATCATAGCTAACTCTTGTTATTTGAGGGAATGAAATTTCTCGACAATTTTTTCGTGGTGCACGGAAAAACAGTACATTACACCATCTGTGCCGTCCTCAAAATAGGTTAGGTACCTAATAAGGTAGGTAGATAAGGTATGCAACAGAGGAACAACACACGGGACACAGGACTTGGGACACTGTGCTAGTATGGAATCACTGCTTAGGTAAACAGCGCTTGACGATGTACCTACCTGCCGGCTGCCTGGTCTGCAGACTACGGTTTTACTAGAAGGTAGCACAATGTCTGTTTAATTGCCGGCCGACCGGCCTCTCTGCTTATCCAGACTTGCCAGGTCATCATCCTGTTCACTTCAGTGTTGGCAGACGTTGGGCACACCCCTTCCGAACTGTACAGCGTGCGGGGCAAGAATGCTCAACATACCGATATTGCCTCTATCTCCATTGTAGTCGATGAACGTGGCTCTGCTGTGAGCAATTCCACTGACTCTCTCTTGTCCCTCTTTGTTCCCTTCGTCGCGTCCGTCCCGGTGGTCCTGCCATGCCCGTCCTGTCGTTGGTGTGCTCTGGTCAAACACAGCGTGCCTAGGCCAACGGTTCACAGTCCCAAGCCGGCCCCTGTCCGCTGCACCAGTACCTAGCGTGCAGCGTGCTCCTCGTCATCCCTCGAACCAACCGCTCGGTGCTCAACGGCACAGACCACGCAGAGGCCGCTCTTCTCCCTTTTCGGACTGCAAAGACACACCTCGTGGCCGGTGCTATTCCCGAGACACGCCTATCCGTCGAACTCCTGTCGCCAGGGCAGAAGCCAGAGGCGGGCCTGCATCTCCCTCCATCTGACGCAGCCCTAATCCTCCTCTGGGCATCTGGGCTTGCTGTACCTTTTAGACACCGCGTCTAGTTCCTGGTTCTCTTCCTTCGCATTACATGGTCCAGGAGCTCTCTACACGCGCGTGTATCGCATAGCGTGCCCGGCTGTAAGGTACCCTCTTTTTGTTTTCTCTTAGTCTTATATGAAAGCCGAGAGCCTAGGGCCAGATTCGATGATTCGATAGCGCGGATGCTTGCTTGCCTTCGGCCCTTTGGGCACCGATCCCCCGTCCTACAACCTGAGAGCACAACCGCCCTCAATCCCCCCTACCCCCATCTGGACGCTCCTGATATTCTCACCGCAGCCTTAGCCTTGTCTCTCGGATCCGAGAATGTAATCCAGGCTGATTGGAACTCTGCTAGACGCTGAAGACGTCCAACATGGCGGCTCCAACCGCCGCCGACATGCTCTCCTTCTCTAGCCAGGGGCAGGTCGCCGTTTCACACGACGCTTCCCTCAAGTTGACTAGGGGCCACAGCTGTGTCCTCTGTCAGCAAAGAAAAGTCCGCTGTGACAAGAACAAGCCGTGCGCGAACTGCGTCAAGGCAGGGGTTGACTGTAAGGTGGTCCCGCCTCAGCCACCCCGTCGGCGGAAAAAGAAACCGCATGAGAGAGAACTCATCGAACGACTGAGAAAGTACGAACACTTGCTAAGCCAGCATGGCGTCGACTTTGAGCCCATTGGTCAGACCCTCAAGGCTTCTGACCCAGCATCCCTTGATGAAATCGATGAAATCGAACACGGCAGTGAGTGGACATTCCTATTCCTCAACGTGGCTTGAGAATGTGTTTCGTCCCGTCTTGCGGCGAAAGAGACCGATCTCCATCGCGGAAGTGTTTGTTTCAGCAACTAGTCGCCTTCTACCTTTCTATGATGGAGTGAAATCGCTGACATGACGTCTTCAAGTCGAGGGTCTGAAGACTTCCCCGTCGTCGACTGGCCCAGATGGCGACAGGTACGATCCTGAACTGGCTGAAGCTATTTCATTTTTGGATTTTGCTGACTTCTAAAGGCACACTAAATTGTTCTCTTACCACAAAGATGTATGTATACTCTGGTCGTTTTGTACCAGTCTCTTTTCACCGTCGAACAGCCTCGTTGTCATTGGTATTAGCCATCTTCACTCACTGCTCGCATGGCCATGCCTTGGCCTTCCTTGCTCCATATGTCTGTCATCATTCGAATACGTATCTATCAGCTGTCAGAACTTGGCTGGAGACCTTTCCATGTCCGCTATTGCTGACTTTCTGCCAAATAGTACAAGAGTCAAGATGACCAACTCAGAGACTCATCAGATGAAGGCTCCGAAGACCCGATCATCGACCGGGCATTCGACCGAATGTTTGATGGGCAAGATGGCTTCCCATTCGTCATTGGCGGCTCTACGAATTCTGTCACCGACTTGCATCCTCCCGCTGTACAGATATTTCAGCTCTGGCAGATTTATCTGGACAACGTGAACCCGTTACTGAAAGTCACCCACACTCCGACCCTCCAGGGTCAGCTGATAGAAGCAGCTGCAAACCCCTCCAAAATGCCCAAACCACTCGAGGCATTATTGTTCAGCATCTACTTCATGGCTATCTTGTCCTTGACTGACGAAGAGGTTCGCGAGACTTTCAAGGAAGACAAATCACGGCTCATGTCCAAATATCACCGTGGGACTCAGCAAGCACTAGTCAACGCTGGTTTCATGCGCAGCTCAGACCTTGTCGTCCTACAAGCCTTTCTGTTGTATCTTGTAAGCGAAATAATCAGCATAATTCCTGTCCTGTCCGAGCACAACCCGCCCTCCCAACATGATCAGTCTATGCCATTTGGTCGCCGGAGCTTCCCGTCAGATTCTGAATAGCTGACCAGACTAGATTGCCGTACGCCAATTCGTAGATCCACGAGCCCATTTTTGTTTGATAGGCATTGCTGTTCGAGTTGCCAACCGGATAGGTCTCCATCAAGATGCTGAGCGACACCACTTACCGCCTTTTGAAGTCGAATTGCGACGGCGACTATGGTGGCAGATCGCCATATTCGACAAGAGGATTGCCGAGATAACAGGATCGTCTATCACCGCTCTGTCAATGAGTAAAGGCGACTGCAGATGGCCGCTCAACATCAACGACACCGACCTCCATGTCAACGCCAAAGATCGCATTGCACCCTATGCTGGGCCCACCGAGATGCTTTTCAGTCTCACACGCTTCGAGTTGACTGTTGCTGCAGACCCAGATGCTCAACGTTCTGTGCCAAACTTGGGAGCTCAAGGCGGCATCCCAAAGATCCAATATTCGCCGTCTCCCGCTTCTTCCGATGTCTTCACCAATGCTGCTCGTCACAACTTACCCATAGCCGACCTGGAAGGCTACATTAAGTACATAGAGGAGACGTACTTGAGCCACTGTGACAACAAGATTCCATTACATCTTTTTACATTTTTGATGACTCGACTGGCCATTAGTAGACTTCGCCTGTTTGACTACTTCTGTCGTGGCTACCTTCAGAGGTTCCCAGATCCTAACGCCATACCACCGGGCCCAGATCGCGACACGCGCGAGTCTGTCTTCGACGAAGCTGTACGTGTCATTGAGTACGACAATATCATACAGGGCCACGAAGCACTGCAGGGTTTCAAGTGGTATACCTTAATTCATTTCCCATTCCCAGCGTTCGCCTTCTTGATTTCAGAGTTGCGATACATCACAAGCGGTGACTTGTGCGAAAAAGCGTGGGCAACGATCATTGATAACTACGATAAGAGGAAAATGGCGAATAATCTAAAGAGTCCCTTGCACACGGCGATAGGAGGCCAGATGCTTCGAGCGTGGGACTGCCACGAGGCCGCGGAAACCCGGATGGGCCGCCCACTGCCACAGCCAAAGAGTATCGGCCTGATAAGAGAGGTTGTCAAAAAGATCAAGGCCGCAAACAGGGAAGCCGCGTCGGCGCAGCGCGGTAAGACGAGCTCGAGCAAGGCTAGCGTCAGTACCCCAGGAACGGGCCACTCTGGCGAAAATTACGTCGTGGCACAGCCATCGCAACAACAACAGCAGCAGCAACAACAACAACAACATCATCATCATCAACAACAACAGCAACAGTCTGCAGAGGTAGATCTGCATAGCGCAGGGAGCTCACCGCCGATGATGTCTGGCCCTGGTGGGGCCATGGACTCCATGACTGGTGCGCTTTTCGGGACGGGTGGATTTGACGGTATCAATCAACAGATGTACGGATCAGGGGCAATGACGGAATCTTTGGATATGGGAATGATGGACTGGAGCTCGATGTCAACGTGGACAGGCTTCCTTGGCGGCGGTGGCGGCGGTGGCGGTGGGTATGAATACCCGCAGCAGAACATGGCAGGCTATCCGGGACAGGGAACTCGTTAGAGTTTGACTGTTTGGCAAAAGCCTGAGAGCATGGATAGCGGTGAGATAAGTCTTTGCATTGGAGTTCTGGAGGGATTTATTTGGGTCATTGGGAGATGCATTTTCTAGCTGGATTGCATAAGGCGTACAGCATCTCGTTGCCACCCACCTTTCGCTGGGCTCGTCCGAAGCCGTCAGCTCATCAGGAAACTTTCTGAGCCCGGGAAAGTCATGTAGTGATTGGCCTTAATTCACATCTGTCTATAAGTCTCAAACCTCCTTCTGTATGTCGTCTTCTAACTCTGCAAGGCCGCCGGAGAATGACTTTGAGACGGAATCGCGCTTATTGTCATTGGCCCCCTGCAGGATACCATATGCCACGTACGTTAGGAAGCAATGACTCCAAATCTCTCAATATCAGGTTCAAGACCTTGTCGCCTACTGCTGGTACTTATACACCGTCAAAATAAAGTCACAGCACGCACAGATCTCATACAGATCCACAATCTCACCGAAGCCACGCATGGCCATACATCGCAAATGTGTCCTTCACTCCGCGAAACACAAGCTGTAAGTAACAGTCTCAAGCTGAGATTCGAGACCTAATCCGTCAACGATTGCTTTTCTTTGATAGTTCATGTACTCAGACCCTTGAGTCGTCTCGTCGCACATGCAAGGACATGGGATACTTGGGTATCCTTTTTCTCGCCCCGAGCTTCACAGACGGTACGGGCCGCAAAGCAGGGATCAAGGGGGACTGGGCAGCAATATGGGTTAGGTGAGATGGGAAATTATGGAGCAAGGGCAGTGGGGGGGCCCCCACGCCCACCCACGGCCCTCGACGAGATCGAAAGTGTGCAGTTTTTTCTTGCTTCCAAATCAATGCTCGAATACTTCGTGGTCCGCACAAGGTCGTCAGCCAGACTATATTCAGTGCTGGAGGAGGAGGAGGAGGAGGAAGAGTCGGCTGCTGAGCCAGTGATGCTGAGCGTCTTGGTGGCGACTTTGGGGTAGTTACAGACAGCTGAGGGCTTTGGATCTATAAGCCACGGCCTATATCGCTAAGGATAACAAAGCAAGTTTGGATTGAAGGGAGAAAGGAGGGACAAAAAACGGCATAATCTAAATTCTAACCATTACATGAAGCCGCCAAGGTTACATGGCATCTTGTATAAACAGGACCGGGAGTTGGCCATTATCTATCCAAGTCTATTGAGTCCTGATGTTAGAAATTGTTTCGCAGGCTATTGCATTCGTATTTGAAACAAGCCCAGGAACGATTTGAGTGGCTTAAAAGAAGAATCCAAGTACGTCACTAAGGAGGGCGGGACCATTTGGGTTACTTGTCTTGACCTGAACAGAGCACTGTACGTCACATCCTCAATCGTGAGCAGAGGGGTCTTTGGTCCGTAAGATTCATTGAAATACAGTGTCAGGTTCACAAAATTGAAGCGGCAGAGTAAGGGTGGTCCGAGTATGAGACTGGTAAGTGTAGGCCTGCGGAGGTGTGGCTTCTTTTGTAGTAAGAGCCCGAAATCCGCCCGCAAGGTTAGTACGATGATCCCGACTCTATCTTTGAGCCCACGGGCTTGGTTGATGGGGCTTGACAACAACTCGACTTGGACATCTTGTTCAGAATTTGGCACCAGTCCATTTTTCCTGCGACAGGAAAGGTCTGCATGCGCTCAGGGCAGGAGATGCAAACATCAGCTCTAAGTTCTGACAAGTCTGAGTCTGACATGTAATTTAGGACATGCCTCAAGTTGGTATTCGCTTGGCAGTCAAGACAGGCCTCACGAAGCACCAATAGCCCAGTGTGATCAAAGTGCGCTCTTTGCTCTAGACAGATCTGGTATTCTTGGGTATTCCTTGAGTAGAGATGACCCCCACGACCAACAATACATGCGCTACACATGCTATTGTGATATGCAAATTCTATTTCCATAATGTTGATACATTTTGTCGTCTTTTCGATCTCAGTCCTTCTTCTCGTCATCGGTCTTCTTTTGGCTATCTTCAGAATTGTTGGTAGACTTGGCCTCGCCGTCGTTATCAGGCTGCTTCTGGTGAGCGGGGTGATTTGTCAGGTTGTGCCATATCGACTTTAGGAATCCTTCGTTCTTGTGGTCTTCGCTCGTGGTTGCATCGCCGCTACTGCTGTAATGAGTATAAGTCAATCAAACTCTGAGAACGATGACCTATTCAGAAGCGACTTACGTTGAGCCTGGATTGGGCTTAACCATGATCCTCTTGGCGGTCTTGTCACCCAATTCATCTGCGAGCATTTCGATCAAGGTGCGTTGGTTGGCTGACAGGTACTTTGGCATATTGACTCGGAATTCGACCTTCAAGTCACCCGAGCCCCCCCGTCTGCCGCTTAATTTCTTCATACCCATGCCGGTGAGCGTCATCTTGTCCCCGGTGGATGTGCCCGTGGCAACTTTGACGTTAACCTTGCCGTCCAATGTGGGAACCGTAATTTCTCCACCAAGCAGGGCCGTTGTGAACGGTATTGTGGCCGTGTAGAGGATGTCGGAGCCCACGCGGCTGAATTTCTGGTCTGGCGCAATGCGCACGAAAACGTATAAATCGCCCTTGATGCCCCTCGCGTTCGGATCTCCCGACGCGCCAAGAGCAGGCGCGTCGCCCTGGCCGTCGACCCGTAACCTCATGCCGTCCTCGATGCCACCGGGAATGTCCACCGTGAGCGTCTTCCTCTCCCTGACCACGCCGTCGCCATTACAGCTCTTACATTGGGACCCCTTGGGCACTGTCGTTCCAGACCCGCTGCAGGTGTTGCACGTTGACGCCATTTGGAATCCTCCCGACATGAAGTGTACTCTAGTACCGCTACCACCGCAGCTCCGGCATGACTCCCGCTTCGCGCCCTCTTTTAGTCCTTTTCCGCTGCAGGTACCGCATGTTGCCAACGGGGTGATGGTGATCGTTTTGCTGGTACCCTTGGCCGCTTCGACGAATGATATTGTCGTCTGCACCTCGATATTGTCTCCCACCGTAGCTGTCTCTTGAAAAGGGTTCCTGCCTCGGCCACCCCTGGCGCCGCCACCGAAAGCCTGATTAAAAAGATCCTCAAAGCCGCCAAACCCACCCGCCCCGCCTCCGAACCCGCCGCCAAATCCGCCTTGGCCACCCCCCAAAACCAAAGGGGCCGCCGCCGCCGAACGGGTCACCACCCGGGCTGCCACCAGCGCTGGGGTCAAAGCCCGCCGCACCGAACTGGTCGTACTGCTCTTTCTTTTTTGGGTCGGAGAGGACTTCGTAGGCAGCCTGGATACTAGCGAATTGGTCCTTGGCCGTGGGATCTTTATTTGTGTCCGGATGGAACTTCTTCGCGAGGCCATAGTAGGCCTTCTTGATCTCGGATGCAGAGGCTGTCTTGCTAACACCAAGAGTCTGGTAGGGGTCTTTCATGGGTGCGAGAGAGCGCGATGTTGCGTGGAAGGCCTATGGAGTGCGATTTGCTGTTAGCCAAGTTTCCGCTGTAAGAGAGGTTTATTGTAGGAAAAGCCGACTTACCCTTCTTGATAAAGACTGTGATTGTGCGCTACATCTTCGCGGTGTCTGCCGCCTCGCCGATCTTGATTCAGACGCAATGGTGCTGAGTTTCCTGGTCTGTGGACAGGCGGTCGACACCTTCAGCGAGCGCCCACATAGCTGCGACGGTCGAGCAGGTGCTGCTGCTCGAAGTACAATGCTTGGTTGCATTTCGAGGAATGTTGCAAAGATCAAATCATTTGGATGGATGTGCAGTTAGTGCATATATCGAATGCGCGGCTGCGACAAGTGGATGGGCTTGCTCAAAGAGAACTGCAAAATTTTAAGTGCTGCAATTGAGTACAAAGTTCGAGAAATTTCTAACACTTGCAAGCTTGATGACGAGCCTGACATCGCGACTCGGGAAGCCGGGGGGGCCCACCGGATTACACACGCGACCTGCTATTGGTCAGTGTCGGCATTTGAAATGCAGGTTGTAAAAGACCCCAGGTACCGCTTCCATAATGCTTTTTTGAAGAACAAAAAGCAAGCAAAGTATCTGGAACACTGTGGAGTGATTAAGACTTCCCTTTTCATGTTACACAAGGCAGACAATGTGCTTCCTTCTTCATTACCGTTCGTTATGTCCAAAGAAAGTCTGCCATAGTTCTCGAGTACTGCGTGACACGGACACTCCAAAGTTGCCGATGTCGGCACCGAAAGCAAAAGCCGACGCGGAATCCCCTGACGCGCTGCGAATTTGAAGTGTGCATTGTAGTAAAGCGACGGAATATTGGGCACTTCGGGAAGAGAACAACTTTGGAACAAGAGAACACTTGCAGTGTGATTTATAAGCATAATATTTACATGTTCAACCGTGTGCACCGAAACGCCAACCCTCCTCCTTGCCTCATTTGCCCTCATGAAAATTCAAAATATTGCAGGTTGGATCGATCTGATGTCCAACCGCGAGAACTCGAATGCCCCTGAGCACCGTTCAGAGCAGCCAGTCATCCAACCAGCCTCTGCACGCCATTACCTGTTCCAATGTAACTCCAATATAGACGCACTTTATATCCTCTCATGGTCGGATGGCTTTTTCTCTGATTTCTGCAAGCCATTCAACTTGGATAGCCGACCTTTCCTGACCCGATGAATGAAATCGACAATTGCATCGTTCTCCTGTACGCCCTGACTATTAAAGTGTTTCCGTACCGTACTTGTCAAATGGAATTTTGTCTGACGGCGTTGCTCTTTCTTTCTTGCCATTGTGGGAGAGTATAAACCAATGCTGCCAGGCTGTGTCAAGACCCAGGAGCGGTAGTCGCTTGCGTAGGCGGTTGGTGTCTCGAGATTGTGTTCGCGCCGGTAGCGGTGGAGGACTTCGCGATCGAAGGTGGACCATTGGATCTATCAAGTAGAATAGACGTCAGGAACATGATCATTGCAAGTGCGCATGTGGAGCCGGGTGGAAAGGCCTTTGCGAAAGATTGGACACTCACACTGGGATTGGCAGCTGGAGCAGTAGCTGGCGCCTCCACCGCAGGTGTTGGTAAGCTTGCAGCGTTCTGCACGTCTTTGAGGCTGGAACCCGTCTGGCTTGCGACACGCCTCATTTTTCCATTTGTGTGGCCATGGCCATTCTTCTTCTCCGCGGCCGTGGGCTTTGCCTCGGAGTCGTCGTGTCCAGCCGTCACCGCCCGTGGCGCTTTGGGAGGCATAGAGGGCCGTGGTGGAAGTTCTCTAATTTCGGTCGGTATTCAGAGAGCTCGATGTAGTGGAAAGGATGGAGAGAAAGTTTTCAAGAAGCGTCAGCATTGTAGTTGGTGGTGGTGGCTGTTTGGTGTAGTGTCAAAGTGGTCAGAGGAAAAGGGAGCCCTACAAGTTTCCTCGGTCTTTTCGCAAGACACGCAGGTTGGCCGATCGTGTGGGGTCAAGGCACAGGGCACTTCACTCTCCAATGACGAAATCGGCCGGGAGGTCGGGAGCCGAACAAGGACCGGACCCGAGTGGTTCAACGCAAAACACAATCAGTCAGAGTGGTCTTCCTGAGAGGGAGTTGTATCAAGTTTTTATTTCGTTCGAGCTTGTTAATTATGGATATTCTACAGAGGTGGCCACGGCCTGGAATCCTTGACAGCCAATGTGCAAAGCTGCAAAAGTATTCTTCTTGTCTTGTGTTTCAGGGCTTCATTTTGAAAATGCTGGATCCAACCAACAACAGTTGATAAGAGTCTACAGATTGGGCACGGAGTGCGTCCGGACTAGAGGGCTGTGGGATCTTTCTCTTGTCCTAAATTGCAAGATGCCTCTTCTCCACGACTTCATCGTGTGGATCATCCGCCTTGTCTTACTTGAACCGTACAGCCTCTTTATTTTCGGCCAAGTCTCCTTCGATGAGGGGATGATCCTCGGTAGGGCTATTATAAGGCGAACTTCTCGAAGTTTAATGTCCAATTGAAGCCTATAAGTCCGGAAGTTTTGCCGAGAAGTTTACCTAACTTTCCAGTTGTGCGTTTCTTAGGAATCCCATTTGCAAGCTTGCCACGAGGTCCTTGCCTTGTTGTGTGACTTCGGTATTCCATATGCGGCGGAGGGATGTTCCTCGGAATTGGCCGACAACCGGAGGCATTCCAATCGGAGGCTGAACTCACACGGTAGTAGTTTTCTAACTAAAAGGCTAGATGTCTTCGACTGTCAGACGCCACAATTGATCATGTGCTCGTTGATCCTGGGAGGCGAACGAGATTTTGTAAACGCAACCCACACGCGGCCCGAAATGCCTGGCCACAAGCCTGCCGGAGAGCTTGTTGCAAGTTGCAGCCATGATTGCAATAGACTGCATACATCAGTGCCCATCTTATCACTATACAAATATAGCACCTCATGGACAAAGTGCTCCATCATGTGACTGACTAGGTCGCCTCAGCCTTGGGGAGGTGCCGGCGTTTTTTGTTTTGAGCGCAGGGCGCGGTTGAATTGGATCCCAACCCCCACGCTCTTAAGCCGTGGGGCAAATGCTGGGACTCGCGTCTTCTCGTCGGCAAGATGGGGGCGCTGGAATACCAAGAAAGCTTATCCTTAGTGCTACCCGCGTCTTTACACGTACCACCAGTAGCTCGACCACCAGAATTGCCCGGGTCCGTTCCAGCTTCTTTCCAGCGTGTCGGGTTCGCCTAGTGTGGGGTAGTGTAGTCTAGTTCATGAGCAACCTCAAATGGGCTTGTCTAGACTCAGACACCGGCGACTTCAATAACAACGCAATAGAAAATGGCTCGGCCGAGAAGCAAATTGATGTCATGAAACAAGAAGAAGAAAAGAAAAACCCAGCAATGTGACATGTCGTTCCACAACTTCTCCCTGCAGCGCCTCTTCAGCGCAGGGTGGTCTTGCAGCGAATGCGCCCAAGGCACGACCCTGTCTTCCGACTACCAAGGTTCCCCAGACGCTTGGATGATGATGACGAGCACGGCCCATTCGCTTTGGCCTAGTGACTTGTTCAGGGTTCAAGGGCCCCTACTGTGATCATATTCGACGCATAAAATCCCTCGCAAACTCCTCGGAGAATTGAGAACAACCCCAAAGAAGAAGAGAAAAAAACAAGATAGAGCAGATAGAGCAGACGGGCACACACAGCAGATAGGTGTCCAATAGCGCAGCGCTTGGCGAAGTTACTCGATAGAAACTTCATGCACACATTCTTCCATTTATTAATGTAGTGTCTCCCCATGGGTACAAACCGTGACAGGTGCAGAAGCTTCCCTTTAACGGCTCCGCGGCAATCTCCACCGATGCACATGGCCTATCGAGGCAACCCGCAGATGCCGCGGGGGACAAGCATCTTCAGTCATACGAATCTGACAACGGACTTTCCTCGCGCCCTTTTCGTAAGAAGACCTGATCGCGGAAGCGGAGCACTTGAGATTTTCATCACCTGCGTACCTGCCTACTTATTATGCGCTCTAAGGCCCGGGGGGGGGAGGAATGGTCTGGCTCTTGGGCTTTTGTTACGGTACAGTGTCATACTAGCACTGTTGTAGTAATGGCCGCTGCTAAATTGTTTCCGTATGCAAGGTCTAGGAGATGTATCAGCTGCAGGCCATGCTGGTAGTATGTCAGTGTGCCAGTGTGGCATTTCATCCCATGCTTTCGTGCACTGCTCACCTACATGCAGTCGGTTCCAAATGGGTCTTCGGTGGGTGGGGACGAGGAATTTTAGCCCGGTAGCCGGAGATGCGTGGTCGATCGCATACCTTCTGGCCTGTATACCCTGTATAGATTACCTTTGACCTAGTGTTTGGATGCCACCCTCCTTTTATAATGGAAAAAAAAAAGTCAATTGTTGTGAATGCACAATCGATCGGCCCCCCGCCCCAAATGCTGCCTTACTGCTATACGATTGATAGGCTCCCTGTGTAAAAGAACGACATGACTGGGCCGATATTCAGGCACGATAATTGTAACATCACTTAGGGTACAAGACTGCTGACCCACTTCAAGATCCGCGTCCGAAGTTTTGGGTGGGACTTGTCGATCATTGGATTTCCAGGAGCTTGGATCTCTAGAAAAGCCCCATTTTAAACCGATTTCACATTGACATTGACAGGGGCGAGGCGGCCGTGGCTTTGACCCACGCCACTTTGTGGGGTACAATGAAAGTGAAGTTGCGAGGCATTCTTGTGGGGCCTTTGCACTGTTTTGAAATGATCAATACTACTTGTTAGTATGTCATGTACGCACTTCCAGTACAATCAAATACAGGCCGTTGTTGGTTGTGGAGCAGACCACTGGCCCAAGAGGGTGCTGACCCAACGACCTCGGCGGCAACATCGCATGCCAGACGAGATCCGAACCCCCCTCCTCCCCCAACCCGGGGGGCCAAGGACCAAGCCCAATTGAAACTGAAGATTCCATTATGTTCCCTAATACAAAAGTAGTTGTCTGGGGTGTAGGTGCCGTGGTATGATTCTATTGCCTCCAGGCTACTGCAAGCCTTGCCCCGTAGCGTCGACTCTGTTAGAATGAGGCAGGATTTCAAGACCTCGGGAATGGTGGACATTGGTGAGGGTTGATGGAGATGGACATGGAAGCCTTGGACGGCTCAGGTGGGTCCTCTGACCCTACCCTTACCAGGTGGGTACTACTAAGTAAGTAAGTGCAGTACAGGTAGGGGACATGCGTGAAATAAGACGGGCTGCCCCCACGTCCTCGCCTGTCAGCTCTCTCTGGTCTGTCCTGTTCACCTTCGCCATCCCACTCTCTTCCCCAGAAAAGAACGACAGTCCTCACCCGACTTTATCCCACGGAACGCCAGCAGCACTCTCCTTTGCATTCCTCCGTGTGTGCTGCGAAATCTAGTTCACCTACAGGGCCCTGCATTCGCATCTGCGACCCACGATCGCTTCTTCCTTTTCTGCAGCCGAACATTCCAAACATCTGGGGAAGCCATTTTTTTATGCATATTAGACGCCCCGCGTCGTCTAGCCTCCCATCGCACAACCTTGCTGTTCCCCATTCTCTGGAGTTTGAAGCCCTACCGGCCAGCTGATCCTTACGCCTTTGTACGACTGACTGTCCACTGTCCTCGACGTGGCACTTCTCTTTCTGACGCCTCCAAATTTTATCCTCCACGCACAGCCTGCGAGACACAGACGGAGACACCACGACTTCTCCAAGCCTCAAGCGTCCATGTGCTAGGCGCTACCCCCACAGATCCGGAAGGTCAGTAAATACACGGTTCGCACTACTGTCTATTATTACCGCTTCATTGTCTTGTTTTGGGAAAATTCCCTGGCAGCCTCGCGCATGTATCCTGCGCGCTGCCTCTACCCCGGATGCCCCGCTCGGACTTCCTGTTGATTCCCGCCTGACTCGAACATATTGGAATTTCATGTCTAATTCTTGGATTCCACGAGCCGTTGGTTGCTTTCTCACTCCACAATTATTCATCAAGCACGTTACGGTACTACTGAGGACAAATCCGCAATCCGAGATCTTCTTCGTGTGCTAGATTCTCATGATCGTGTGATGAAAGGCTCTCACTTTCCTGGCTATCATCCTGGCTCTCATCGTTGAATTGGTCGGCCCAAATGTAGTTGGATGGCCCAGACGAATCCACCCAACCCCCTTCTCCCAGTCCTCAATACACACCCCGGTACGCCTTAAGTCCGCTGATATCCTCGTCTTGCCGGGGCACTCGGCGCCCCATTCCCTTTTTCTCTCTTCTCCGTCCATGCGTTGACTTACCACCTCGGGTTGCGCTGCGTCTGTCGCCATCTCATCGGGTCCCAGCTTTCCCGACAAGCTTCTCGTTCGTCCTGCAATGCTGACTTTCAACTAGAATATTTTCCTCGGTGGAAAGTGGGCTTACAACTGCCTCCTTTCGAATCCAATACCTGCTCCTCGCAGAAGTTAGCTGCGAATCCCTCGCAGTATTGGCTGTGTCATCTTGCAGGCACCAGCCATGGTCTTGTGGAATTCGGGTTAATGTGGAACAACTCGCAACTTATGATAGGGGCGCTCTGATAGCAACCATTGGCGTCGCTGTGCCTGCAGCAAAATATCTTGGTCCGGTCGACACACTCAGGCCCACACAGGAGGCAGACTTGTGTATAGGTAACGGATACAGACCTCGATTTTGCCGGCCTAGAGTGCGCTGGATTGAGCCTGACTGCAGTGTAACCAAGCTGCTGGTCCATCTCCGATTCGCTCACGGGCATTCACCTGTCCTCCGGGTCGCGAACAATACCGTCGCCCTCTGTCGACATCGTCTCGTGCCCCTCCGCGCTGCATCATTGTTGTTGTCGTAGCTCTCTATTCATCGAGACAAAGGCATACTGAAGTCGCAAATCGCGAGCCTTAGACGATGACTTCAGTCTTATCCTCGCAGTCAAGCCACATTCACCGGAGCATGGCAGGTTCCGGAATCATGTCTCCGTTGCAGGAGCCCACTCCACCAGAGATCATGAAGCAAGACGACGAAATGGACTCGAAGGTGAGGACCGAGGGTAACGGCAGTCATGGTGGCCATGATGATGATGGGGAAGATCACCAAGACTCCTCTTCCAACGGTGAAGAAGGCCCAAACAGAAAGCGGCGACGGAGTCGAAAAGGTTTGGACAAGAAGTTTGAGTGTCCGCAAGAAGGATGTGGCAAAAGCTATTCGAGAGCCGAGCATCTGTACGTCGTACCTATGCCCCTGGCTGTCTAGAATATGCCGACTAATCGATCCTCATAGTTATCGACATCAGCTCAATCATAACCCCAAGCAGATCTACAAGTGCGATTTCGAGGGCTGCGATCGACAATTTGTCCGACTTGACTTATGTAACCGACACAAAGAACGCCACACGGCCAAGGGCTCAGCACTGAGTCGAAGAGATTCTCTGCTTGCTGGTCATATCTCTCCTGGCACCGACGGCCGCCATGCGTTTGCTGCCCCTGGATCTATCTCTCCCGAGGTGAACAGGTCAGGCAGCGCCTATGCAAGACCTTCCATGCACCCACAATTCCAAGACGATATGCGGAGCCCTTTTACGCCCGTTACGAATACGCCACCGGTCTTTCCTCATCCAAATGGCGGACTGCATCCAAACGGCGTCAATTATGGCACATACGGACACATGCAGGGTCAATCACAGCAGCAGCAGCAGCAGCAACAGCAGTCCCCACATGGTCCGCAGCGGCCTGCTGTTCATACTAGTGTGCCGCCATACGGTGTTTTGTCTCCAGCGTCGCAGCAAAGGTACCAGGGCCACCACCCAAACGGCACCCCTCAGTCGGCGAACCCCTACTCTGGGCAGAGCACTTTTCCCCCAGCTTTCAGTCTGCCCCCTTCCAACTTTCAAGCAACTGCACCGTCACCACATGTGACGAGCGACAGCGGACAAGACTATGTTCCACAGCATAGTATCAATGAGCACTTTCAAGGGGCACCGCAGCCTGCTAGTGAAATGATCATGCTCGACAACATGACAAGTCAGACAACCATACCAGTATTTGGAAGCGACAGTGTGCTCAACAAGTCGCCATACGTTGGAATGCCGGAAGACTTCATGGCTTATCTATTCAATACTCAAGGGGCGGAAGGCGCAGCGATGAATCAGATGATGCCCCAGTATACCAAGTAAGTGGTGATCTCGTACTTTCATGTCTTGTGGTGGAGCTAACTTTGGTGTTCAGTCAAGGGGAATTTACTGATCAGTATAGTGTTCCGTACTACGGCACTGAGACCAGCCAGATGGGATACTTCCCAGCCAGTGGTCCGCAACAAGTCATGGCAGTGAACAATCTACTGGACCAAAATCCTCCAGAGTCTGTCATTACGGAAGAGAAGGCCAACGAAGTGTTTGAGTTCATCAAGGAGCGTTTCGCAGAAAAGACTGGCCGTGCCCCAGTCGAGCACAACAGGGAATCTTTTATCGAGGGTGAACGCACCGATGACCACATGCTCAGCCACAAGATGATGCAGGCCTATATTGCCTCTTACTGGGTCCACTTCAGCGAGCAGATGCCTATCCTGCACAAGCCGACCTTCTCGCCTGACAGGACGCCAACATTGCTGCTGATATCAATGATGACCATCGGTGCAGCTTGTCTTGATAGAACGCATGGGACAAAGGTCACAATGGCTGGGGCGGAGCTGTCGAACTTCTTGGCGTGGCATCTCAGGTGGGAGATATTTATGGATAGTAACTTCCGACCACCGGCGAAGCTGTGGATATTCCAGGCCCTGATTCTCCTCGAGCTCTACGAGAAGATGTACTCGACAAGAGAGCTGCACGAGCGGGCACATATACACCACGCAACAACAATTACGTTGATGCGTCGTGGTCGGTCTTTGATTGGAAAATCTGCACTGGACTCACCACCAAATCCGAGGGAAGATAAAGCCAGCTCCCGACATTCCTCCACTTCTGGGGTAGCTCACACACCGGATGAGTGGTGGAATCATTGGATCACAAATGAGGCCACCCGTCGCGCCGCTTTTGCTGCCTTTGTCATCGACTCCATCCACGCGACGATGTTTGGTCACTCAACGGTCATGGTGGCTCATGAAATGCGTCTTCCTCTCCCATGTGATGAGAAGCTATGGAGGGCTACGAGTGGAGCTGAGGTTGGTAGGATGGAGGCGAACTTCTTGTCGAACGGTCTGAAGCCCGCTCCATTCCTTGAAGGACTTAAGCGGACTCTCAGTGGTCAAGAGGTCCTCACAAACCCATTTGGCCGGATGATCCTAATGGCTGGTCTGCTGAATGTTAGCTGGCACATGAACCAGCGCGACCTTCAAGTCAATTCCCTGGGTGGTGGAGTCTCGAGTGCTCTTGGGGGACGCGACAAGTGGCGCGCGACACTCACGCGGGCCTTTGACTCCTGGAAACACGACTTCGATAAGTCCCTCAAGAAAGGAGAAAATCCACAAGACCCGTACGGTTTCAACTCCGCCACCCCCACTCCCGACGCCAGCACTGTCTTCGAATCGCGTGTCGTTTTGCACCACCTCGCACACATGGCTATGCACGTAGACATTGTCGACTGTCAAATCTTTGCACGCGCGAGACGGCTTCTCGGCCGGGCCATTGGGCCCCAGGACCTAAGCAGCGCGCAACGGCGCATGAAAGACATTTGGGCCCCTTCGGTGCGTGCGAGGGACGCGACGTGGTATGCGCTTAAATTCCTCTTCTCCGTCCTCGTGGAGGGTAGCGGTGCGACCCGACCGCCGACAGTGCCCGGCGGGTACACCAACGGCAACAACAACTTGCCGAACCCGGATGAGGCGCCCTATTTGGCTCGCGACGACGTCCTGCTCAACAGGCCGTGGGTGTTGTATTTTGCGGCGCTCGTGGTCTGGAGTTATGGGCATGCCCTGGAGGGAGCGTGCCCAGACGTTGCAATTCCGACGACTAAGGCGGAGCAAGTGCGACAGATGCGAGAATATTTGATTACCTATGGTGGCGGGACGGATCCCGAGGTGTTGAGGACTATGAAGGGGCTGAACAACAATAGCAGCTTGTTGCTTGTGTTGAAGGACACCTTTTTGACGACGCGATGGGAGTTGTTGCACGAGGGCGCGACACTCTTGAACAATTGCGTGCAGCTGAACGCAGGAGCGTCACTTTGAGAATGAGGTTTGGTGAGGAGAGGAGGATGGATCTCTAGGAGCATTGTTTGGGCGGTAAATTGTCTTTCAATGAGCATGCAATGACCAGCACGGTTGCTCGCGGATTCATTTGACAGGTTGGGCAGGTGGTCGACTGATTTCTGGTCTGAGAGGGCATTTGTACATCCATATACCCCCCCCTCTTGCGTTGTTTGGAAATTCGTCTAGTATAAAATTGGATATCCACGGTTCTTGTTCTACTCGGCTTTTGTGGCACGTACCGATTGTTCTGCTCGTGATGTAAAGTCCGCTCTACTTTACCTTCCTTGAATCGCCCCCAACAAGTAGATGACTGTCCCCTTCGAGATTAGTGAAGGCACAAATTCAATAACGATGAATGAAACGTAATGAATCAACTTTGCCACCACTCTCTAAGTTCCATGAACTGGAGCAGTAGGACTCGTCTAGTTGAATGCCTTCCTTGAGGCGAGCCTCCCGAGCAGCATACAGAGATCAGTAGCCTACTGTGCGAGCTTTCTGGCCACCCAAACGTGTTGGGATACTTGCAGGTTTTCTGTGTCAGTCAGTAGCTTTACGAGTGAGTGCGGAATTGTAGGAAAGTATTATGTTGAATTTCCCGTGGTATCATAGGGGAGTATGTACAGAAGTATTTTTTTAACTTAGACCAAGGCTTCAAGATCATCGCAAAGGTGTTGTAATGCGGACCTCAGATTGGTTCAGCATTCAATACTCACGTTTCCTCATCTTCCTCGTCTTCGTTTCTTGCCTCCTGTTCGGCGACAGCCTCCATCAGATCGATCATCTCCTCCTCCACAACCTCACTCCCTGCGTGCTCCTCCTCATCTTCTTCCTCATCCTCATCCATCTCATAGTCATACTGGTCCTCTTCGTCCTCGGAATTGACCTGCTGAAAATGTTAGCCGCGCAGTGTTCGGTATTGATAAAATCGCATGCATTCTTTTGTCTTACTTGGAAAATACTCAACGGGTTGCCCTCCACCTCGTCGTGTCCGTAGTGGTGGTGATGATGACGATGGCGGTGGCGACGAAGCTCAACAGAGTCATCTTCGCAGCCATCTACGATTGGGAGATAATCTTGGACGGTGATTTCTATACGCAGGAAAAAAGTTCAATGAGTCGTGTTCTCCCTGTTCATCTGCGCGGGCTAACACTTGAAAGTAGGCAATGCTCAAAGTTTACCTATGCGGAATACAGGAGGCTCAGGAAAGACCTACGATCGTCGGCCGTGGAGGGATGGCGATCCCCAATCTTCCAAAAGGCTGTTGGACCACATGGGCCAGTGGGGTGATAATCTCTGTTTGCCACGTTAACAATGTGCCGTTAAGATGAAATAACAATGACGCCCACAGAGAGAAAGAGAGATTTCATACTTGTCAAACCAATTCCCAATCACCTTGCTTGACCGTATGCCGCCAAGCTGAATGCTCTCACTCCGCCATCGTTCTGTGCCATTGAAGATGGAAAGGGTTGTCCAACGAACTTCGCCTTCGCGGGTTGTTCGTACCATGCCTTTTATTTCTCAAGTCTTGTCAGCTCACGTAGTCTATACAGATACATGCCATAATTGTGTAAATAAGCATAAAAAAAAAGGGTGTACCCTTCATGGAAATACCTCTGATGTCAGAGTTCGCATTGTCGTCCCAGCTTGAGTCTAGGGACCGCGAAATCCCTTCAAAGTGTACCACTGGCCGGTCACCGTCCTCGGGTCCGGGTGCCTCGATCTTGGTGACGTGTATCTTGCTAAGGCACGCTCGAGAATCAGCAATAGTTGCCTGCGATAGTGAATGGGCCCGAGACATGAGCGGAGGGTACTGCTAAACCGGACCCATGTGCCACAATATAGACTCTCTGGATGAGTGCGAGCGGTTTGTTTACAGCAAATGGGCGAAAGGACTTACACGATGATCAGCCGAACCGCCTCGGTGTCGTCTATGATTGGTCGTGGAAGGTGGGCGGGTAGAGTGTCATGTGGTGGAAAGTTGTAGGCGAAGAAATCGTTGAAGTCGAGAAAGCAAACGACCTGATACTGTTAGCTCACATCCACCTGACAACCGTTCCCTGGACATATGTACCCTGAGCCATGTGCCAGAAACATCATACGGGTCCTCCAATTCGATATCCTTGATCTCCCGGTGCATAGGCATGGGAATGTAGCTATTTGGCCAACACCCAGCGAATGGTACATCCCAGAACTGCTGAAAGACTGGGAGTCGATCCAGACCCTTGTTCTTCAGGTTGTACCAGAGAACGATCATGATAGCTTCTACTTTCTCCCAGTCCACTCTGTCATCTGGGATGCCCAGCTGCCCCTCCTCGTTGCCCTCACTACCGATGGGTCCAGGGCCCTCGTCCACGAACTAGACATCATGATCAGCCCACGAAATTCTTTCTAATTTTAATCTTTTGCTTTTTTTTGTTTTTTGAACCGCGGCGGTAACGAAATACTCACCGGGCCCCATCTAGTCCTCGAGGTGTACTCCCTTAGATCATAGACTTTACTGCATGCGAAAGGGTAGGTGCGACTTGATCTCGTGCGCCCGTAGTTGAGCACCATATCACCATAGAGACAGTGAAGTTTTGCGGACATTTGCCGCTCTTCCGTGGGTAGCTGCTTTGGCTGTTCGAAATTCTTGATAGGCGCTCGTGCTCGCTGAAAGAGGAAGGATTGACATAAGAAGGCCTCTCGGGTCTCGGGGGAACCCTCCGCAAAACACTCGCGGAGAATGTGAGTGTTGCGACTGGATGAGTAGGTCACACTTAGTCGTGGCCGGCCGCCTTGGGAGGCTGAGCGGGCGAGAAGGCGAGTGGTTGTCTTGTAGACAAAAGGAAGATGGCGCGCCTAGACGTGTATCAGTGAGAGGATTCAGGTGATGGTGAGGTCAAGGCAGGTTCAAAGATATCCCCTTCTCACCTTTTCGGATCAGAACTAGCACATATAGCCCTCAATTTTACTAAATCTTGGATCTCTTGTATCCAATCAAGGTCTGTCTGTGTTGGGGTGTCCTGCAGTACAAGTAACACAATTAGACGACCGCTGAGCGATGACAGCCCTTTCTGATATGACCACTTACAAGATAGTTGAGATACAAAGCCCGGAACATGGCAGTGTTGTCCTTGATGGTGTGGTATAGGAATTTGCATGCCAATTGGGTCCTTGCCAGGTCTTCAGGATCCACAAAGCTCAATATATTGGACACGATCTCAACAGGTAATCCCGTGAGGGTGGCCATCGTGACCTGGGTGCAGGACGGGGCCCTGACTTGTCAATTCAGATGTCTGCAGTCTATGCACAATTCAATGTCGCTTATTCAAGGACGGCGAGTTTTCTCTTTGTAATAAAGGTAATGAACTGAGATGAGAATCCCCAATATGAGTGCCAATGACGAGCGTTTGGCCAAGAGAGACAAGGTTAGATTGACGACTTGTTTCGGGCTGCCGCCGTCGATACGCCAGGCCTGTATCGAAATGTTTCTTGGATAGCACCGTGCTTGGCCACCACAATGCTTAGGGTTTGGGAGCTGTACCTAGATTCCGCCAAAGACCAATGGACGAGGAGCTGTTGAGGGGTTATAGTCAAGGCGATAAGCATAAGTCCGATGTGACGGTTCTGGCGGCGGGATCGGATCTCCCGGCCATGGAAGCTCGGCATGGCGTTAAGACATTTCCTCTTGAGTACCTAGGTATGTTGTCTGTTTCATAGCATTTGACGTTCAATAAAACAAACCACTAGAATTCTGAGTTCACTATGAATTTATGGGTGATCCAAGTGGCCTTCGAGATGGGAAAAGCCAAGGCAGTGACTGCATTCTTCTGACTATAGGCAGGAGTGTTAGGGGGTTGTTGGGGGGTTGTGAGCCTGTAGGTAGGTACTGTGGCAGATTGGCACACAGGGCGACAACTTGTAGATGTCATCCACGATGTCATGATTTGCAATTGTCACTCGTGGATTTCCCTAATCATGTGTCATCGCTAGCTTTACACTATTCGCTTCCTGACATCGATACTCGCGGAAAAGTGAAGGGAAAAGAATAACAAATAAAGATACCAGCACTAGCATTTGACAATTTCTATACAATATGCCCAATGTGATATGGATTCTGCTTGCTCTCATCTGTTCTTTCTAGGCAATCAAGTTTCGCGGCTATAATTTACTCTGCAACTCAGGAGGGTCGGTGTTGAACTTCCCATGCTCACAGGTAGCCAATACAACCCCATCGCTCTGCCTTCTCATAACGCCTCTAATGGTGGCCAAAGTCTTCCCTACGCTCGTGATCTCGCACTCAATGAATATCTTTTCGCCAACAGGGATCGGCTTGAGGTAGGTACAGTTGAGCGTTCTACTCACGCCCAGATAGAACCAGAAACCCGGCTTATTTATGAGGCTTAACGGCAAGGTTGTGCAGAAATCAAAGAGTGAAGCTGTGCAGCCCCCGTGCATGTTACCCGCGCGGTTCTGGTTATCCTTTGGAACGGTGTAGCTGAAAACAGCTTTGGGGTGTTTTGGGTCGTCTAAAGACCATGAGTGTACTTCAAGATGAGGGTGACAGCTTGTCATCCATTCCTGGGGCCCCTACGTAAATAGTATTAGTTCAATTTGGAGGATACGCAGGTATTTCTACGCGTCTTACCTGGGTGTCTGAGTCCTTACTTTCAAGCCGGGTCAGTTCCATCCATAGCTTCAACCGCTCCCCTCCTTCAACAGTGTATAAATTCCTCTTCAAGTCTTCGAGGCGGGCTTCTTGGTTTTGAGCCGGCATGGTGGAGTAGTAGCCCAGTCGCGAGCGTACAGAGGCAGCAAGTAATGTTGAAGAGGAGGCAAGACTAGGCGAGCAATAAGCCAAAAATCTTGGTCATAGAGGAAGACAAAACATGAAAATGGCTCGCGCTTAACATTTGCAATAAACCGCAGAAACGGTGTTCGTAGCTGAGGCGGGATGTTCGAGGTGAAGCGGGAGTTCCTCGGCTCCCCTTATAGGCGTGCCGTCTTTGTGCCTCGGCTGAAGCCCGCAAGCCCAGGGATCGACAGCGACCTTTACCTGACATCACCCCCAACGCTCGCAACCTTTTACCACCACTACTAATATCTTCATACTTTCACAACGACAGAAAATGCGCCCATAGCAGATACTCACCCCTCCTAGCCCACCATTTTCTGTCTGACGCACTTGAGCAAAGATGGAATTCATCACTGCCTTACGAGGCACTAGCTTCGATGATCAAAAGCCCTCGCTCTTTGAGCTGCTCTCCGAACAGCAACTTTCCTCGCTCCTCCCACCAACCCTACGCTATCTCCTCGTGCATGCCACCCACCGCTCCCCGCGCTACCTCCTCCCCATCCTCAACTCCTTTGACGAGGTCTACGCCCTATTCCTCCTCCTGGTAGAACGGCACTATCTCCTCACCCGCGGCGGCTCCTTCACCGAGCATTTCTACGGCCTCAAGCGCGAGAAGGCCCTAGCCGCCGAGATCCCACGCGCCTCAGCCCGCGCGCCCGCCGTTGTACGCGACACGCTCAAACTCAGCAGGGGCGATGTCTGGCGCAACTTGGCCGTCATGGTGGGGATACCTTACTTGAAGCGCAAGCTTGATGAAGCCTACGAGGTGAATGCGCCGCGGGCCTTGTTGGGCACAGCTTACACCAGCCTTCCGCCCAACGCGACATGGAAAGATAAATTCTTGCACTATTACCGCTGGTTTCTGCGAAATATATACCCCAGCGTCAATGCAGCATATTACTTTGCCCTACTGGCATTTAATATGGCCTACCTGTTCGACAGCTCCAAGTACCATAATCCGTTCCTATGGCTGATCGGAACTCGGGTGCGGCGAATGACTGGCGCGGATTACAGTGCCATAGAGGCGCTCTCGCAAGCAGGGAAAGACAAGGGTGCTGGGCCGGGTCCAACAAGCTTGTTCTCGCCGCGGAACATGGGTGCCAAGGTGTTGGGGAGTCTATCGGTATTGCTACCAACGAGTATCTTTGCGCTCAAGTTCTTGGAGTGGTGGTACCAGAGCGACTTTGCAAAGCAGCTGTCAAGGAGGGCAGCCGAGAATTTAGACTTGCCGCCGCCAATCGTGTCGGGCACGAGCGATGTCAACGCCAAGGGGCTCAGGGCAGGCCCTGCCAGCGGCAAAGACGCTCCCGAGGACCAGGAGGACGCCGATGAAGAGGACGAGAAGACGATGGCCGAGCGGGCACCCATTGCAAGGCCTTCATTTCTGCCTATATATACCGTACCGACGGTCAAGAACTCAGAGCTCTGTCCCATATGCCAGGACGATATCACCACGCCCACCGCATGCCAGACCGGTGTGGTATATTGCTATGCATGCATTCATAAGTGGGTCAGCGGTGATCACCCGAGGCAGGAAGCTTTCATGGCAGACAAGAAGGGAAAATGGGAAAGCGGCGAGTCGAGGTGTGCTGTCACTGGTAGGAGGGTGTTGGGCGGGACTGAGGGTTTGCGACGCATCATGGTGTAGTGACCAAGGCTGTTCGCCAAATACATGACCTGCACGCCAACCAATGCCAGTCTTCGCGACCATTGTTCTGTTTCCAAACTTTTTTTTAGATAGCATAGCGTGGGCGTTTGGGGGAGAAATTTCTGGCGTGACATACCTAGGTAGTGTCTCCACTACGAGGCTCCCTTGAACCAAACTCAAAGTCGAGATTGCCAAAAGACCCATTCCTAAAATTCCTACGCGTGCCTAGTTTCGAACGCGGCCTCGCGGCCTTACGCGTTGAGTGGTCTCACTTGATTTGCCCGGGAGGGCGCGGTGAGGAATGCTGCCTTTAATGGATTGACGCAGGCTATGCCGCGTCCCTTGATAACCTCCCATCAGCATTTATATACGTCAATCTCTTGCAGTCATTTTGCGATGGAGGGAGTTCTCGGGTCCTTTCTACGTGATTAATGCTTTCCTTCTCATAGCATTCATTGTACGCCTCTCGTTTCTCTTACCGTAGTCACTCTTTGCGAGAAAACTGTACACACGCCTTACACACACGACGCTCGTTCACACAAACCGCTTTACCTTTAGCGTGAGGCAAAGATGACCAGTTACGCTCTGGCGACGTCCTACTCAGGACAAAGCCTGATTGATAGCTTCAATTTTGTCAGCTTCACAGATCCCACATTCGGCTTCGTAGCGTAAGTCAAGTTTCATGCTCTAAAGTCACTGCCAGCTTTCTACCTCTTCTTGTATGTAAGACGCAGATCACGCTGACGTCCACTAGATATCAGAACTACACTTCTGCCGTCTCTGCAGGCCTCGTCTCCGTCGACGCCTCCACCAATGCCGTCAAGCTCAGCGTAGACACCACCAACACATACCCCGCTGATGGCAGCGAAGGGGGACGGCCTAGCGTTCGTATCGAGAGCATAGCCAGTGTGAACCAGGGACTGGTCATTGGAGATTTTGCTCATATGCCAGGCTCTGTGTGTGGTGCTTGGCCAGCTTGTAAGTAGTCTCTCTCTCAGAGTGGTGCCACTGACGCCCACCCTCCAACAACGACGACTTGGGTAGATCAGCGGACAGATAGCTGATCATGAAAGCGTGTAGTCTGGATGTACGGTCCAAATTGGCCCAATGATGGCGAAGTTGATATCATCGAAGGCGCCAACACCGCCTCTTACAACCTGATGTCGGCGCACACATCTGCAGACTGCGTCCTTCCGTCAGCTGGCTTCACCGGAATCGAGCAATATCTGGACTGCTCGGACCTGACATATGGCTGCAATTTTGTCCCGCCCACAACGGACACATCGTCGTACGGCACGGGCTTCAATGCTGTCGGTGGCGGTGTGTATGCCTTGCAGTGGACAGACGATGCCATCAGCATCTGGCACTTCCCCAGAACTGGCATACCTCAAGACATTCTCGACAAACAACCAGACCCAAGCGGGTGGGGACTGCCGCAGGCGTTGTTCGGGTCGACTGGTTGTGATGTGTCCAGCCATTTCAATGACATGAACATTGTCCTCAATATTGTGAGTTTGACTATCGGTGTGTTAGGATTGAAGCGACGCTCCTATTGTGTACTGATGACCACCGCAGGACCTGTGCGGCACGTATGCTGGCAACAACTGGGCGTCTGATGCCCAATGCAGTAGTTATGCCGATACCTGTGTGGACTGGGTCGCGAACAATCCTCAGGCATTGACGGACGCATACTGGGAAGTGAATTATATCGATGTGTACGGCTTAGTCTCCACGACAACCAACCCGTCCACCACCAGCAATCCAGGAGACGGCGCCTCGTCGCAAGCACCGTCCAATGGAGGGTCGACCATACCCACTAGCACAAAAGCCGGAGTATCGTCGCCGTCGTCGCCCCTAGCGCCTGTGGACTCCGTTGTTCCTGTCCATGACCCCGCCACTATCGGCGTTTTCTCGTACCAGGGCTGCTACGCCTCCTCGTCTGGCTTCAGCTCCTTTGACCTGGGGGGAACTGATCCCGCGATGACGCTGGAGAAATGTGTGGGTTTGTGCAACGGCAAGGTATATGCTGGCGCGGTAGACACAAGTTGCTACTGTGCCAACACCCTCGATGTCGGTACTAGCGCGATCCAGAACCGCGCAAGCTGTAGTAAGCCGTGCCCGGGCAACAGTACCGAGTACTGCGGCGGAAGCCTTCCCTCTTCGAAGAGGGCGGCACTGGCCCCCAGCGTGTTGCTGACAATGTACGCCAACATCAACGCCCTGAGCTCAGGCACGTCTCCGCCGCCTGCACCGGCACTCGGGGCGAACACGACGAACACTGCCAGCTCCTCTTCACGCAGAGTGTCGTCTACTACTAGCTCTTCAACGTCCGTCGTCGGATATGGAGGTGGGGCTACCGCCACAGCGGTGCAAACAATCACTTCAACAATCACTTACACCGACGTGTGTAGTACCAACCCAGCACAGCTCGTAACACTCACGTATTGCACCACCATCACGGTGTGCCCTACCAGCTACCCAAGCATACCGCAGACGACCATCACGCAGAGCTGTGCTGCGTGTGGGCAGAACGGGTCGAGCACCGTTACCCTCACCATCCCGGTTGCTGTGGCCGTGACAAGGACAAACTACCTTTATGGGGTGGCTACGGCCACAATTTTTGGCACGGGTGCCCCCACGGGTTCGTTGAACACGCCAGCGCCGGTGCCAATACCACTGCCCACGACATCGCTTCGCCCGGTCACGGCAGCAGCGGCCCCTAAAGGAGTTTCGTCTGGTTTAATGATGGCGCTTCTGGGCTTTGTGGGAATGCTGTTTTGAAGCGCGCTAGTTGCATAGACTCTGTCCTTTTGAATATAATTCTGCACTTTCTTCACTGACGCTCAGTGCCGATTCCTACCGCACAGACATCACCAGTGGACACCACCAGGATTGAAGCCCATGTGCTTGGTATAATATAGCCACGTCCGAACGTCCTCTGTCTCGTGACCGTGATCTCTGCTCATAGCCCCCTTTCGTGCTTCTGCTACTAGACGTTGGTGGGGTATGTGAAGGACTCGCATACTCAGGACCTTATCTTATGGCATGATTCATGCTCTTTGACTTAGATGACCGATAGCCATTGATTAATTCTGTGGCAGCCTAGTACGGCTTGAGCAGTGAGACTGCTATTGGTCGAACGAGAAGACAGAAAGAAACCACTTTGTTTCCATTATAGCTCCACGATTTGAGCTGCATTGTTGCGAAGTTTCTTGGTATTTCCAAGTACGCAGCTGGCGTTCACCATTAGCGAAGCGTTGTTTGATCCCGGACCAAGCATCAGATACTTGAAGAGAATTGCGTTCAGACCGTAGTAGATGACCTTGATGACATCGATCCAGTCGCGATTGGGTACAAAGTCGAGGATAGGACCGCGCGGCGTCTTGGACATGAAGGATTCATATGCTCTCTGACACTCGTCAAAGTAGACGCTCTCTTTTCCACAGCCCCAGTGGACATGCCCAAAGATGTGCACCTTGGGCTTCACTCTCCACACCTCCTCCAACAAGCCTGGACATCCCAGGCCCAAGTCGCGGTGGAATTTTGGAGGGGTATGCGTCACGAGCACATCTGTTTCCATGGGAATGCGACCTTTCCATGGATGCCGATCCGGATGATATTGGAAGGCGTTGTCATCGCCGCCACAGACGGGAAGATCGGCGGCTCCATATACGGTCAGCTTTCTCGCATCGGAAAAGTCTAAGCTCACAGAGCTGTTCTGCAAATAATGTAGCCCCTTGAAGTCTGGTCTCCGCACGTTTCTCTTGTCGTCAGACTTGCGGCTCCGCACATCAAACCAGCTATCGTGATTTCCAGCGATCAGGACCTTGTGGCGGTGAGGAAGAGAAGCTAGCCAATCAATCTGTGCTTGGATGTCGTGTACCGTCCCAGCATTGGTGAGATCGCCGGCGTGAATGAGGAGATCGCCCTCAGCAATCCTGTCAGGAACAAGGTCATGTGTGTCCGACACACAGACGATGCGAATAGACGCTTTGTCTTTTGGTGGATGGAAGGGCGCGCCGCGGAGGAGCAGGATGAGAGTGTAAAGGTGGGCGAGGAGGAACTGGAGTGGCGAGGAAAGGATAGAGTCTAGAAGGGTGGGCGGTTCCCAGTCATTCGGGCGGCGGAGTCCGAGCCTCTGGAGAAGATGCATGGTGTTGTTGGTCCTGGCCACCTGAAGAGAGATATAACACCTCCTAGAGGGTGGTGTTATTGATCTTTATTACGACATGATGGAGATAGGCCCTTTGGGGTTGATGACCTCACAAGCCTCAAGCTAGGGAGTCCCGAGGGTTAGGGGTAGCGCGATGTATTGCCGGGTATCTCTTGCTTGAGGGAGTTTGGGTGCCACTAGGATTCCCTTTCTCTTGCCCTCTCAGTCTCTCGACCTCGAACAGCAAGTAGTATGGCACCGGCACATCCGAAATGACGCGCGAGCGACGCGAGGTTTCCATTCAGAAGTGAGCAGTTTGTACAACAAACATGGTGGCTCGATCGAAAGATGGCAGGGTGGCAGGGTGGCAACGCCGTCTTGAACCGCGTCGGCAGAGCACAGTAATCAAGTAGTCCATACGCAGACTTTTCGATTTGGACAAGGCGATTCAGATGTAGAGAAGCAAGTGAATGGAGATCTGGGTTGCTTCAAGCCGACAGCGTCATTTGAAGCAAGGGCCTGGAACATGGTATAGTAGCCGCTTTTCGCTGATTGTACTATGGCATTTTATAGCATATCGATCATTCCTAGAGCATGCTATAAAATGCGCTAAATACCAAGTAAAAGGACGGTAAGTGGGTCTTATCGGGTGGTGATGCCCAATCAACGCAGGCCCTTGTCACGCAATTCATTCGCGGCGATGTTTGCAAGGCATGAATACCTATATAGGCATGATAAGGCAGTGTGCATATGCGTTCTTCGTCCTTATTGAATTTATTGATTCATGGTTTCACTGCCTGCCTCACCCCGTCCTGGCCAAAACCTGGGCAGAGTCACCCGGCGATTTCGCAATGAGTCAGCCACTCCACTCATGCACAAATCTTGGAGCTTTTTGGCGAGTCAAAGTTTGGCCGGCCTGTCCTGCCACCTGCACACGCGACTACGCCAGCACGCCAGGGGGCCACTTTTGCTTTTCAACGCACCAGACAGACGGACACCTTTGCCTTAGGCAGTCGGCTAGGCCTGTTAACCAAAAGACCCTTTCCACTCCCTCTCATCAAAGTTCAATCCAACCCCCCTCTCTCCCGTTCCTGGGACCGTTCGTTACCTTATTAGTTTCCTATGTTTGGTTTTGCTGCTGGCTTATTGACAGCACAAAGCTTATTTGATTTTCCCCTTTCTCATTTTACGACTGCCATCCAGTGTCAAGCCATCACCCATCCTGTCCACACCATCTTGTAGTGTCCAGAATCGATCGTCCATTTTGCTCGGTTCTTGGTCCCCTTTTGGTTTCATCCACTAAAGACTGAGATTCCTTTTATTGCATCTTGCTACCATCTATTCCGTTACTTCCCGAATCATCATCTTATCTCACATCATCACAAAAGTCTCTGTTGTTGATGGAGGCCGATGGAAGATGGCGATGATGATGATGATGCCGACTTCTTTTCCTCTGTTTCCTATTGTCTCATCGAAATCTCCTCATGGTGCAACAGTTTCCGCCAAAACCCAAGTTTGTTTTTTTCCCTCTTGTCTTTTGGCTAACTCCTCCTCCGTCTCCCATAACAACAAAAGAACGAATGCAACTAGAATCGAGCTTTCGGACTTTTCTAAATTTTGCAAACAATTCGAACGAACCTTGAGCCAGAGAGACGGAAAACGGTTCTGCAACCCGCGTGCAGGCAATCCTCAGACAATGCGCTACGGGGACCCTGATCACCCTTACCTTATCTCCAAGAGTCTGACCGGCGGCGGCGGGCGCATGGCCGTAGTACCCTGTGGCAGGTACTTACGAAGCCGTACCCCGGTAAGTGCCTCTCAAGGTCCCCCCAACCTTTGGAAAATGGTCAAGGCAAGGTGCGCTTTGCAACAAGACTACCTAGGTAAGCCCAAAGCCCAAGCCCGCACCACCTCCCAGTACCGGCGTCTGTTCCCCTCTCCGACTGAATGAGGTGCCCCCCCCCGGGGTGGGCTTGGACCTTGGGGACTCCCCCTTCATTTTCTTTTACTGTCACTGGATTGCCAGCCCAACCTCACCTCGACCTGACTGGACTGCGGGCAAAAGTCGCAAGCCACAAGCATGTTGAGAGGTATCGAAACGCCAACAGGGGCTGCTGCACCTGGGCACCGTACCCTTATTGGCTTCTTTGGCTTCTGACCCCGTGCGCGGGATTCCAAAGCGCACTGGGCCCAGTGCCTGCGCCGACCCGGCCTTGTTGGCCCAGCCCAGCCTGCTGCTGCTGGCTGCTGCTGGCTGCTGGCCGCTGCTGCTACGACGGGTTTGGTCCCGTCTGTCTGGTCTTGGTCTTTCTTCTTGCCCCCTCTCAACTCGCCATTCTCTAACCCTTTTCCCTCCCTCTTGACAATCACTCTCCTTCGACTCTTTCGACTCCCGCCGCCTTTTTACCCTTTCTTCGAGTCCGCATGAACCTTTTCGAGTTCATCATTTGTTCCTGCTCACAAACCCTCCCTTGTCCGCCTCCATCGAATCTCTCTTTGTGACTCGAGGCGCATCTCGCCTTGCTCTGCCCGGTCTCGTCTTCCTTCACACCAACCTCCCCAATCTCGATCTCGTCCTCGTGAATCGCGACCTCGACCACGACCAAAACCAAACCGTCTCTCCTCCGATCACGAATTTATCAACGACTGCCATCCATTCTCCTTCTCTTCGCTGTTCTTTTGTCGTTCACACCCGACTCTTGGGCAACCCAATACCTCATCTGTCCACCGCGAACAGCGCCTCATTACCTCTTTGTTGCTGTTGGCGATCGGCTGTGCTCAATCATCCCTCTTACGACGTCTTGATCGTCCCTGACTGAGCCCCTCCTCGGATGAAACCATTAGCGACCATCGATTTCCACGACTTTCCCATCATAACACAGGCCTTCGCGTCGAGTCGCGCTCCGTCATGCTCCCAAGAAGGCACCGATAAATCATCTACTCGATTGACCCGGTCTTTCTGCCCATCGCGAGGCTCCCAAGAGTATGACAGATACCCTACTTCCCGCGTCGACGCAACCTGCGCCTCCTTCCTGTGTTTTTCCCTTTGACAAGCAGTCTACAAAAGATGCTGGCCTCAAGATCAAACCCAAGAAGGAGGAAGAGTCAGACGGATCTATCAGGTGCATCTGCAAATATTCCGACGACGACGGCAACACGATATTCTGTGAAGAATGCAAAACGTGGCAGCACATCGCGTGCTACTATCCTGGTCGAGAGTCTGAGGTAGCAGAAGACCAATTCGCTCACTCTTGTGCCGATTGCAAACCCCGAGAATTAGACAGGCAAAAGGCTCACGAGCAAATGAAGGCCAAGCTGGGCTTTGCTGCGGTTGGCAACGACCTGCTCGACAAAAAATCCAAAAGACCGCCATCAAAGTCTCATAAGAAGAAGGCTAAGCCGACCGACCTGCAGTTGAACGGCCATGCTGTGGGTAATGATGGCTCCAAGCACGGGAGCCCGCATGACCTTCCCCCAGCGAAGAAGGCGAAGACAACCCACAAGTCGAGCCACTCCATCAGTACATCAACAGCCAAGCGAAGTCCTTCAAACAGCGCGACAACCAAAGCTAACCACAATGGTCACCCTTTGAGTCCCGCGACGACACCGCCAAATCTCCCTGCTGACTTCGAACACCCGTCCGCCGTCCGTTTCCTTGTTCGTCACGGGACTCCATTCGAACCCGCTGACACGAATATCATTGCGACACTCGAGACCACTAACAAAATGGCTGTGTGGTCGAGACCAGAGCGTCCTGATTTCCGGAATGACGCGGGAGCTGAATTGGATGAGGTGGTCTTGAGGAAAACACCCTCTACCCTTTCCCCTCCCTTGCGCGTGGACAAGCAGGAGCATCAAGTACCCGGAGGCCCGCTACTACATTGGCCCCGTCTCATCACGCCTTCACCGATTGACATTGACGTTGCAATGATGGAGCTCAATGGCGTGGTGGGCCTACAATCAGACTATTGCGAGGTACCCGAAAATCGCTACAAGGACTTATCGGCACCACTGCCTTTCGTTTTCTTCCCTGAACACATACCTCTGTACATTGATGCTAGGAGGGAAGGATCCAACGCCCGCCATGTGCGTCGATCTTGCAAACCAAATGCCCGATTAGCAACCTACCTGCCAGACGATTCTGGTTGGCATTTCTGGCTGGTAAGCGATCGGCCCATTGTTGCAAATGAGGAAATCACTTTGGGGTGGGATTTC
The DNA here is from genome assembly GCA_027946515.1 of Gnomoniopsis smithogilvyi. Taxonomy (NCBI): domain Eukaryota; kingdom Fungi; phylum Ascomycota; class Sordariomycetes; order Diaporthales; family Gnomoniaceae; genus Gnomoniopsis; species Gnomoniopsis smithogilvyi. The sequence goes on along the minus strand of JAPEVB010000004.1, from coordinate 4,178,166 downwards.
CATCTGGCCGGGAATTACGACAGCTACATGAAGCGTCTTCTTGGCCTACACGAGGAGGCAACCAACGAACAGTCTGTAACGGATGTTGTCATGGACATTGACCAGAAAGACTACAACTTCCTCGATCAATGGATTGACCTCTTGATGGCAGAGTACGGGGCTTGCGCCTGCAACCGCGGCCCCGACTGCGCCTTTAATACTTTCCGTCGACTCTGTCATGAAAAGCTGCAGGCGCGTCCCAATGGGCCGAAACGGAAGCGGGCAAAGTCCAAACCGCACACCATTTCACCAACCAGCACTGGCCAGGCGACCAACAGCCGGGCAGCCAGTGAGGGTCACCTCGACGAAGTTACCGAAAATGACGATAATTCAATCTCTGGATCCGCCCGGAGCAAGCCACCCAGCCGCGATAGAACACCTGCACGACTCGGGTCACTTGACACTCCTGCCATCTTGACTGGATTGACTGCGCGCGACAAAAGGAAAGCTGAGCAAATCGAGAAAATTTTCCAGCAAGAGGAGCAACAGCCGCCAAGAAAGAAGAAAAAGTCGATTGCTGATGGCGCGAACACTATGAGCTCGACCAAGTCAAAAAATCGCAACAACGCAAACCACGAGAAACCCAATGGAGCATCGGAGCGCCGCTACGTTGATGCTGGAACTTCTGCTCACAAGACGGGCTCACCTGCAAGCGCTACGTCGCCAGCTTCTATACACTCGACCGCAAATGTGGTATCGCGACATCCCTCTGTTACTTCAGAATCACGTCACAGCTCGTCATCCGCTTCCAGGAACTACTGCGATGCCGCCGTGCAAACAGAGATCGAGCAATCCAAACACATCATCAAATCTCATCCGCCCAGGAGGGTCATTTCCCTCACAATGAGATTGATGAAGCAGAAAAACCGGGACTCACTAATTACACAGCAAAGGTCAGCCAGCGTCAGTCTGGACGTCCCAATCAAGTCGTCACAAAGCTCTCCATCTACAGCATATAAAGAGCTTCCGCTGGCGTCACCCACCTCTGCAGATGCCGATGTTGCGATGCCCGAAGCGCCTCCAGTCGCAGCTAATGCTGAGGAGATGAGCCCCGCAACGTCGAACGTGATGATGGCGACTGAATCCGTCGCGACTCCTCTCAAGACCGACTCCCCAAAGCTGCGTGTCCAAATGCCTCCGGTACCTGCCTTTGCGGGCCCGAGTGTTGAGACGCCAACGACCACGCCGATGTCCACTACTGGTTCAGTACAATCACCATTGTCGAGCACCATTCCTCCTAGCCCTCTCGCACCCTCGGGTACGAACGGAGCCACTACTACAGCTGTCACTGCTGCGAGCCCCGTCAAAGAAAGGAAAAAGCTAGATCTGGGCGGATATATGAGGAGGAAGGCAGAAAAGGCGGCCATGGAAGCGGCTGCAGCGGCTGAGTCACCTGCTGACACGGAGCACCCTTCGAAGTCGACTGCAGTATCAGATGACATACAGGTACCTGGTACCATGAATGGCGACAAGTCAGCAGATCCTGCTGCAATGGAGACGACTCCGGCCCCAACATCAGCGAACTAGACCATATTGATTTGGCATCATCGAGATTTCATTCTATAACGAAGCACCACTCTCTACAAAGTTGTAATGCGGTAGCCGGACTGTCCGGTACCGCCTGGTTTTTCACTTCTCTGATTAGGATGTCATCAGTCTCTTGACACGAGAAGATGCTCAAAACGGCTTTTTGGGAGATTCGGGGATCCTTTCTTGGGATGGGGCAAAAACGGCGTTGGCTGGTATGCCGGGTCTGGTCAAATGGGGTTTGGGGTAGGTCGGCAATGCAACGAACCTGGGAGGCTGGCCATACGATCGGTTCGCACAAGTAGCCTCGAGCTGTGTGCTTCTTTTTTTTGTTTCTTTGTTTCTATTTTCATGATTCAATCCCTCTCAGAGGCCTCGTTGCTATGGAGGAGTTTTGGTTGGAGGAGAGATGAGACTGCACGACGAAGAGCCTGATACAGATTCCGTGGCCCTTCTGATGTTTGAACGAAAAGTGATGGATAACAGGTCTCTTCCGGGTCCCAGGTTATTGCTGCTTGTACTTTATATTTAGTACGAGAGAGGGAAAGAGAGAAAGACCCAATCTTTTATGCGAACTACTCCACAACATAAACCAAATTGAGCCACGTGAGATCTTTCCACTCATATGATTTCAGTCTACTGTTGATTGCAATGCTACTGTGGACGAACTAAAGCCAGGGACATGTATGGTATGGATGTCATACACAATTCTTCAGAAATGACAAAAGAAACATGAGGCTTTCTGAATCATCTACAACTGAATTGTTCCGTAATGTGCAATGCCCTCAATCACGAGATGGGCCTATGCTTATCTACAGGGTATTCCCAAACAATCTAGTCCAGTATGGCCATCCATTCATCCTACTCAACCTCTCAAGGAAACCCCACCTTTGTATGTGCTTTTTGCCAAAACGCCGATATCCGACCAAGCTGATGCAACAATGCAGCAGCGGCCTTTTCCCTTCCCTAGATGTAGTGACGCAGAACGCCCAGGTCTCGAAAACGACGTATTCAAGAGCCACCATAGGCACATGCTCAAAGTGCTCTAGCTTTGCCTTGTGTGTCCCGAATATGAAACACACCCAAACACCCTCCCTCCCATACGGTCTCCCCCTCAAGAAGAACAGTCTACTAAGGTTTGGCCCCGAAGGCATCCCAATTTCCATGAAGGACCTTAGACTTGGTGCATTTTTGCAAAGCTTCCAAATCAGAAATACTTGACGGTAAGACTTGGCCCCCAAGACATTCATTTCCCGTGTAAGCCGCGAATAACTTGGAAACAAGCATACAGAACTCACCACGCCTGCCTCAGACCATGGCGCTACCAAGGCCCCAGTTGTCCTCCTTGAAGAGAAAGAGGGCAACGGTATGGCGCAGGATGAGACCCATCACTCCCACGACCAACTGCATAGCTGAGAGCTCCCAAGCCAGACGGCGTTCGTGTAGTGGGCCTCGGAAAACCAACCATAGGTTGATGATGGTCATATTGGAGCTTTCCACAAATAGCTCCTTGCCAGTCTCATCCTTGCCGTAGACAATTTTAAGCAGGCCCAGCTTTCCAAGTAGACGCATTACGGGCGCCACAAATGAGCGCGGCTGCCGCTCGCGGGTCCAGAGTACCATGCTAGGCTCCAGGACATCCTTGAGCGCGTTGTATCGGGGCAGCCGGTGACGAGGGCACGGAATGATGTGGAAAAGCTGTGGAGCCGAGTAGATGAAGTTGAAGATCTGGGGCAGCAGCAGCAGGACCAACGTCTTGCTGAAATGGCCCTGTATGCTGACGACAACAAAAACCATACCGGCAAAGTAGCAGTAGGTGTCTCCGACAAAAACGTTGGCGGGGTACTTGTTGTGTGCAAACAGCGCCAGACTTACGCCTAGTAAAGGTAGGAGGAAGAACAGACTGAACAGGTGGCTGTCGATGGCGGGATGAGGGTAGGCGGTGACAAAGTACAGACTGTCGTTTGCGATGAGGAGCAGTGTGATGACGATGGACTGCATTACCTCGATGCCGTTGATGCCTGCGAGGATGTTGATGGAGTTGGGGCAGAAAATGGCCAGAGCTGCCATGTAGACGTAGTATAGGCCGCCCAGATGGACCAACTCTGTGCCTAGCAGCCTCTGCAGGAAGGTCGGGACCACGACACTGGTAACGCCGAAGTCGACAAAGTAAACGGCGAGGAGGGGAATTGCTGCTATGGCAGGCATGAAGAACTTGTGTCTCCAGCGCAGATCGAACAGGTCGTCAAAGATGCCCAGAAGTGCCATGCCCATGAGGGAGATGATGGCAGAGAGAAATGATGCCAGCTAAGGGTCAATTCTTGTTAGCAGTCATCCCAGGGTTTATGAAAACAAAGCTTGCTCTCTCTCTCTCTTCCTCCTTTCCTCACCTTGCTGTGGGGGAATTTGTGCAAGAATCGGCCATGATTGACATGCTCGACCTGATAAACAACATCCCGATTGCCACCACCACTAGTGGCTGCGACAATGTCTTTGTAAAAGGCAAAAGGGATGAAGATAATAACAGTGAGAATGTAGACCACTGCGCATATGAGGCCTGCGCACTCAGGAATCTCTCGGCGCACTCTCTTTGAGAGATCCACCCCTTTGAAGATCTTTTGAAGATTCGGGCCGCTTTGCACTATTAAGCTGTAGGTTGCTGCAAAGGCGAATCCAGTGAGTGCGAGAGATGCAACTATTGGTTCACCACCATTGTTGAAAGCACGCGCCAGAAGGCCGACTGACAGCGCCGACAGGAAGGCCAATGAGCCGGACTCTGTGCGGCTCAAGCGACCGGTGGCCATGGTTTCTGTCTGCCCTGATGAAGAGGGTGTGACAGATAATTATTGGGAGTGGAGACTGTGAGGGTCTTATTGAGATTTTGATTGCATGATCTGAGAGGATACCCTGATGCAGGCTTTGTGTATGAAGGGAAAATGTGGTGGAAAGAGAAGGTCGAGGTTGATGTTTGAGGTGGTACGCGGCGTTTTGCAACTCAGATGCTTGCTGAGTTTAGGTTGAGTCGTGGATTTGTGTCCAAGCTGGCCTCAATCACTCCCCCCCCCACCTTCCTTACCACCCCCCTAAGCAAATCCGGATGTGTAGTGTGCCACCCTCTTTGTACTCTTTCAGATCATTTGAATATGTTCATAAATCTTTTATATTTGCTATATGACTTGGCTGTCCAGCTGGGCAGATGGACTCCATGCATGGAGCAATTATGTCTTTACTACATGCTCAGCTTCGTTTGCGACAAGGTGGGAAAGAGTGATTCTGAGAGGGATACATGTACATTCACTCAATAACTGCTTTAAAAGTGCTTTCCAACTCTCATTGTATCTTATATTTTGTATAGAACAAGTGCTTATTAGGCTTTTGCATTTTCCTTCAAGTCATATTGAGTCAGTTGGCTATAGAGCAGTATCAGAATCAAGTGAAGCAGGGGAATGAATGTCCAACTTGATCATGTTTGGATCTGGGGAACTCTCAGATATGCACCTTGAGGGCCAGTGTCAAGGTCTGAGACTGTATATCTGCAGTTGTTGCCCTAAAGAATCCTATCAATAGATCCCCTGCACCAGCATTTGTTCCGGAATTTATCATCATTGATCTCAAAGGCTTTTAATCTTAAAGCGATCTGGCGACGTTGCGGTTTGAGAAGGTGACGCATGCAGCTTGATCACCGAGCTTCCCAGATGCCCCCCACACAGGAGGCAGTCTGCACCGCACTGGAGCCCCCTAAAAAATAGAGCTGCTAGTCTGCTGAAAGTGGGTCTGTTGGCACTTTGACATGTGAGACCGGGGAACATGAATTTACAGATTTGACCAGGAGCCATCTGTGACCATGTTGAGTAGGTAGGCAATTTGTGTACAATTTGGCACCCTTTAAGTCAAGTCAATTATGACTTGCAGGATTGAGCCCATACAGCAACTTGAAGTATCTGACTAGGTAATATCAAGTAGGATGCAGACGCTGAGGAAGACCTCTCTCTTGAATGTAAGTCCCTGATGCATCTCAATTCCTCATTGTCTTCTACAGGGCAGTTGATAGTGAGAGGTTGTACTACTCTGTACTTGTGCGTAGCAAAGCGCACGGACCATGTCATACTGTGGACTGCAATATCCCAGTCAACCACAACTGAGATAGAAAGAGAGAGATACTTTGACTTCCACATGAGATAACATTCACCCACACCAAATCATCTTACTTCTGTGCTGTCACATCAAAATGCCTCCACCTCTCGGGGAGCCTCCTATCATGGAGGAGAGGGCTCAATTTGAGCTGGTGATGAAAAATGGCCACCAAGACCTGGTCCAGGCTGTTGCATTCAACAGCTACGGTGACCGATGCGCCACAGGGTCCGTCGACGGCAAGATTCGCGTCTTCAACCGCCATAAAGATGCCATCTGGAGGCTCTGTGATACATGGACTGCCCATGCTGGGGAAATACTAGAGGTAATTTAAGGTCCAACTCAGCCTTCTCAACCTGACCTTGACCTCATCGTCGTATACTGACCTCCTCTCACAGCTCCAATGGCTTCCACCTACAGTCTACCCAAACCTCGTCGCATCCCTTGGCGTCGAAGGCCGCTTCAAACTCTGGGCAGAGGACGCCTCCGCTGCACCCGGCCGCCGGTTCGGACGTGACCGTTCCAAAGACAGCGCCAAAGCCGCCTTTGACCACCGCTCACCCCGCGCCCCCTACCGCTCCTTCTCATTGCGCTACAACGAGGAGACGCGCCAGACTCATCTTGCCCTTCTCGCCGCTGATGGACGCCTCACCGTGTACGAGAATGACATGTCTGAGAACCTGAGCGACTGGACGCAGACAGACGAGTTCCCCGTGTGTGCGAAGCCAGACCGCGGTGTGGAGACGTCTTTCAGGGTCCGCTTTGATCCGAACCCTGATCCGTGCTACACGGCGCTGCGCGCGGGCATGCCGACAGACACACTAGGCTTGGTGGTTGCCGCCATGGATACGGTCAAGATTTACCGCACTCGCGATGTGGTCTTCCATGCGTATGGTGTTCCCTCGACCAAAAAGGAGTTCTACGAGGCCGCATCTGTGCCTGGTCATCGGAGTCTGGTGAGGGACATTGCGTGGGCGCCGGGCAACATTAGGGGCTACGACATCATTGCGTCGGCGTGTATGGACGGCTATGTGAGAGTCGTGCGTCTCGGTACGGTGTTTGACCCTGCCGATGGCAAGACCTGGTCCAAAAACGACCTCGTCAAAGGCAGCTCGCACTCCGAAGGGTCTACAAAAAATGGCGGAGGCGGTGGCGGTGGCAGTCAAACAACACATCCCTCAGGAATTAGCCAGGGCGTGCACAACCCAACCTCTGATGGCGATCGCAGAAAGAACCAGGCCGGACAGGTCCCTCATCACATATCACTCCTCTCCATTCTCGAGAACCACAGGTCACCGATGTGGAGGGTTGGGTTCGATGACGATGGTCAGATTCTCGGCTGTACTGGTGACGACGGAAAGCTCCTGTGCTTCCGCCAGAATTCTAGTGGGCAGTGGATCAAGAGCTCGCAGATTGGAATCGCCAAAATGAAGATGGCTGTCCCTTTCTGAGAGACTCCGAGGCTCGCGCATACAAATGCTATGCAAATAATTGGTTGGGCTAAACGGCCAGATCTAATTCGACCAGTCGAAGTCCGTGGGAGCGTTTCACGTCAATTCGTCGATCCCGATACCACTAAATGATCCCACGGGGCAACAAATTTGCCAAGCCTGTGAATCCCATTCGGGCGACGCTTTGCCGAGTGCGATCACAGAAAGGATAACGCGGGAGATCAGTGGTTGGTGCGGCTGACGCACGAGTGTCCCGCCCCCCCGGCCCCGCATTTCCCCGAGAGAGGCGGCGAGCACAACTGCCGACAGCGGCAGAAAAGGCGTACAAGTTGACATTAAAGCCTAGTAACGGACGACGCCGCAACGAAAGCCCACCTTTGACCTTTGCGCCAGAAAGTCAACTGGTCAGAATATAGTGTAACTAAGAAATTGGCTCGGACGTCATTTGCTGCCAAATAGCCGCAACGTTAGCACATGATTCAGCTTTGCAGTTCATAGGCGCGCCAGGGGAAAGAAAAGGTCGGATCAATCGCTACACTGTAGAAGCGCATTGAGCCTAAATGGGGACCATGGGGGCAAAGGGCTGCCAGTAGCTAGCCCTTTTCGGGGCGATTTTGTATTGATACCCGTCATGTTAAGAAACTCTTTGATCTTCAGACCGTGCGATAGACTTTTAATTCACATCCTTTCTTCTGTTTACAATTTCCATTGTGAACCCGACAGATAGCTCAATGCTCCGCAACACCATCCGTCAATTTGCAACTTCATCAGCATCCAAAATGTCCAAGTCTCTCAAGCTGTCCTCCGGCTATGTAAGGACCTCCATCAGCTTGTCCATACTGAAGATCTCAAATGAAATAAAGAGACACTGATCATTCCCTGTTACTTAGAACATGCCTATCGTGGGCTATGGCATCTGGAAGGTCCCCGCACAAAACGCAGCCGACTCTGTGTACAATGCTATCAAGCTCGGCTACAGGCACATTGATGGTGCGCATGACTACCAAAACTCGGCCGAGGCTGGCGAGGGTGTGCGCCGCGCACTCAAGGAAGGGATTGTGAAGCGTGAAGAGCTCTTCATCGTCTCAAAGCTGTGGAACAACTACCATGCTAAGCCTCATGTGCTTGAGATGGCTGAGTTTGAAAACAAGAACTGGGGTGTCGATTACTTGGACTTGGTGAGTGGGCATTTTGCATTACTCTTTCTGATTGAGAGTCGGACACTTCTGCCAGTCCATAATCACTGACTGAGTGACAGTACCTCATCCACTTCCCCATCGCTCAAGAACACGTTCCAATGTCGCAGTTGAAGTACCCCTGGTAAAGTCTCCCAAACCCATCTAGTCCCCATCAGGGCCGTAAGGTAAAAAAGTTATTAACGCGCCTTCAAGCTTCTGGTCCGACGCTGCCCAAAAGAACGTAGGCAAGCTCGTCCCGGTCCCTATCCAGGAAACCTGGCAGGCGCTCGAGTCCCTCGTCATCACCAAGGACAACCCCAAGGGTCTCCTCCGCTCCATTGGTGTCGCCAACTTTAACGCTATGCTTCTCTACGACGTCCTGCGCTATGCCAAGATCAAGCCCGCCGTAAACCAGATCGAGCACCACCCGTATCTCGTTCAGCCAGATCTCATCAAGATGTGCCAGGAGAACGACATCGCCGTTACCGCGTACAGCTCGTTCGGCCCGCAGAGCTTCCTCGAGCTCAACATGAAGCGCGCTCAGGATGCGGGCCCCTTGTTTGAGAACCCGACGATCAAGAAGGTGGCGGAGCGGGTGGGCAAGACGCCCGCGCAGGTGCTGCTCCGCTGGGCGACGCAGAGGGACATTATTGTGATTCCAAAGAGTAACTCCCAGGAAAGGCTGGCCCAGAACCTGGCCTCGACGGACTTCGATCTCACGGCAGAGGAGCTGGCGAGCATTTCTGCGCTGGATCAGGGGTTGAGATTCAATAACCCGGCTGACTTTGGTATTCGGATCTTTGCTTAAGTTTAGTGCCTCCTGGCGCACTCTGAGATGGGAAGCCAAATGTAGTTTGTAGACCATGAGCAGGCCAGATCCCGTTGCTTAGTAGATGCGAGCACACACACATACAGGAAAGCCAAAATCAGAAACGAGCAAAACGCTCGTTGAAAATATGAACATAAAAGTCTGCGATTCTGATTCTCACCAGCCGTGCGCGCCTGGAAAAGGGTATTGATACCACTATGCCTATCTACTAATGTTTGAACACGAATAGCTCATCGCTTCCGCTTCCCACCACCACCCCCTTCGTCCCCAGCTCTCCTCTTCTTGCCCTCTCGACTCCAGTACTCCTTCGTCTCCCGCTTCTCTCTCGCCGCCTTTTTCTCCTCCATCAGACTCATCTTCTCCTTGAAAGCAGCTCTGTTCTTGTCCTTGCTCGCCTTCCTCTTCTCGGCCACGTCCTTGCGGATCGTCGTCAGCTTCTGCATCAAATCCCGTGCCTTCTTCTCCTCGCCCCCAACCACCACGGCGCGCTTCTGCATATACGTCGCCTTCTTCTGTGGCTTGGTCGTGATGATTTGGGACTTGTACGGCAGGTCGGCTGCGAGCTTGCGCGGTACCCGCAGCGGGTTGAAGTGTCGCTCCGCACGTTCGATCTTGCGGTACGCGCTGTTTCGGTTCTGTGGCGTCGCCAGCCCTTGCTCGGCGCGAATCTCACCTGTGAGACGCGCGCGGTGCCAGCCGATGAAGTTGGTGACGGGGTTATAGAACCGGTGTGGCTTGATTGGGTACCATGCGCGCAGGAAGACGATGTCACTGAGTAAAATTTTGTCTTCGAACGTAGCACGGAAATGGCCTTCGGGCTTGGACAGCGCGCGCTTGATTTGACCGCGGATGCCCGAGACTGTCTTGATGGAAGCACCTTCGAACTTGGCGATCTCGAGGGAGGTGTTGAACATGTCCTTGATGAAAGCGGTGTTCTTGAAGATCTTGTAGGGCACACCTGTGAGCTTGAGCTTCTTGACAATCTCCGTCGACTCGTCCACGCTCAGAACGGTTCCGGTCGCTGCAATCCTGAAGCCAGGGTTTGAAGATGAGAAGGACTGGAAGCAGACGAAACCGGTGTTCGGTGCTATCAGAGGGCCGTAGAAGGTACCGAAGCAATGCATGTGCTCGGGAGTGTACTTTAACATTCTGTTCCGTACTCGAGAGTCAGAAATGCTGTAGATGGGCATTGTCTGGAATCGTCTCCACCCTAGAGAGAAGATCAATGGATCGCCCGTTTTAAGAATCCTTTTGTGCCACCTGTGCTTCTTGACCCGCATCTGAACAAATCCAAATCGATCTTCAGTAGCAGAAAGGCCACCGACAATGAGTGGCATCTTGGCGTCGAATTGCTTCACGAACTCTGCTGGAACACCCTCAATGACCAACCTGGCATACTTTCCAGCCTTGAAACCCTCGACGAGAACTCGTTGTCTCTCGTCTAGATTTTCGAACTCGGCCTTGTTGATGTCCAACTGCTTTTGTATCAAGGCCTTCTGAGCATCGTACCAGTCGTCCTCGCCAAACTCATCGTCACCCCCACCTTCTCGGCGTGCATTGGCTTTGTCATTATTGAAGCCTTCTCGGTCCTCTTCTTCGAATCGCAATTTGAGCTCTTCTTTTCGGCGAGCGTTCTTTTCTCGCTCCTCGTCGATATTGATTTCTGTTGTTGGGCCGTGCTGTTCGCCGGTCTCAAGATCTTCAAAGGCTCCATCTCCTTCATCGTCGTCATCCCCGCCCTCTTCATCACCAGAGCCAAAGCCCTCAAAGTCGTCGTCACCATCCCCATCTTCGTCGCCATCCAACAAGGTGGCCGTGGTGAATTTCTTCCTCAAGGCCTCGATGCTCTCATCATTGGACCAGTGTGATGCAAGCCTGTCGTAGTCGAAGGCTGGGACAGAACGATCGTCCGCGAGATCGTCCTTCTCGTTCTTGGATTTCTTGAAAAATGTCTCGTCCTCAGAATCTGCCTCGATGTCCTCTTCGTCCTCGGCTTCGTCCTGTTCGCCTTTCCACCTCTTGAGTACATCTGAGAGGCTCAGTGTGTCATTATACAGCATTCGCGCTAGGTCTGCCACTCGGTATGGTTTCAGATTGTCGTGGCGTTGCATTGCTCGCTCTTGCATATTTTCCTTCCACTTCAGAGCGGCCTCTTCGTCGTCTGAGTCAAAATCTCCATCATCCAGATCCTCGTCAGCTATGTCGTCTCCAGATATGGATCCAAGATCCGAGTCACTGTCTGCAAACGCTACCTCGTCAACGCCAGCGTCTTTGTCGGCATCTCTTTGGAATACCTTGCCCAGCTTCTTCTCGTCAAATTCGGCTTCGTCGTTGGATGCATCATCGCCATCAATCGAGCCTTCATCGTCGTCTTCTGCGTAGGCATCATCGTTGGCGTCTTGCTCAGCCACCCTGGCCTTTCGTTGGGTCTTACGACCCGTGTCTTCCTCTTCGGTCTGCTTCAGCTTCTCGCCACCGGCAAAGAGCTGCACACCGTCGTCCGTTTGACCAAGGAGTCGCCTCTCAGATTGCAGGTTGACAATGAGCTCCTCTCCCTCGCCACGCTCAACGTCCTTGGCATCTTTGTCGAAGGTAAATCCCTTGTCTCGGTAGATGTAGATAGCGTCTCCGTCTACCTTCAATCCACTTCGGTCAGACATGGGCGCATAGAGTTTCTTTTCCTTCTCGTCCAGACGCCGCCTTCCGGTCTTGCCAGTTGCCTTCGCAATAGCCTGCTCCATCTGCGGTGTTGGACATGGATCCGGGAGGACTTCCATGTTTGATACAGTATAGTCGCCTAAGCCTGGTATATGCACCCGTTGTCCCTGAGATGCGAAATTGGTGCCACGGAGGTAGCCGGAGACGACGATAGATCGGTCACACTTCTCGTCCTCTTCAATCTTGGTCGGGTGGGTAACGTCCCGCCAGCTGTCCATGACTGCGTATGGATGTGAGTTTCGCCAGATCAAAGGTCGAGGGTTCTTCATAATGGAGAGAAAACGGGAGAGGTTGTGGATTTCTCGATCCGGGTACCGTCCATTCAGGACGCCAGAAAGGTAGAATAGATGCGCGCCTTGGTATAGCTCGCTCCATAATCTGTGTTTCAACCTCTTCTTCGCGTCCTTTAAAGCCTGTGGTTTTCTAAAAAGATCGAGATGTGTGAGAATTCCAAAAATGTTTCCTGGCATACCCGTGGCGGCAAGAATGTTCAGAAACTCCATCGTCTCCATCTCGAACCCATAGTTGCCATCGATCATGAGCAGCACAATGTCGGCCACCTTGGCAATGTCGACCATGGCTTCAAGTTCGTTGGGGCATTCGAGAAAGGTGAGGCGTTGCTTCTTTGACGTTACGACAGTGATTGGGCCTTGCGGGTGTGACATCGTTTCTTTGGCGTATCGGCGGACCAGACTCTTCAAGAGGGTAGTCTTGCCCACGCCTGGTGGACCGACGATGGCCACGAGCCGTGGGGGAGGTTCATCGGGGAGTCGGTCAACGAGAGGAACATGGAGTCGTTTTTCTTTGATATCCCCTGCACGCGCGGCCTGCTTCTGGAGTTTGCCGGGCCTGTGTACTGCAAAGGCCTTTGGATTTTGCTCTGAATGTGACGATTAGCTTGCGCGAGAGAAAGGGTGCAGAAGAGAAGAATGAAACAAACCTCCAGATTTTCCCTTCTTTTCCTTCCTATCCTTGGACTTTCGGTGAGGCTTGTGCGCCTGGTCGTCCATCTTTGCGAAGGTTGTCGAGAACGAAAGCAAATTGGGGTTCGAAAAAGGCAGAATCGCAACTTCGCAAAGACATGGAAGTGTTCCGCGAACATTTTTTGGACTTTGCTTATCGATAACAATGCAAAGGAGTGGATACAGCGGAATCCCTGACTACTAGGCTAGGCCCCTACAACAACAACTTCTCCCTCCCCTTGCTGAGTGAAAATCGCCTGCGACGCTGTTCTCAATCACTGTGCCTTGTCTCTCTGGTTTAGCAGCGAGTAACATCTTTTGGCTCCTACTGCCTGTATTTTTTTACTCTTTTTTTGGTGTGATTTTAGAAGTTTTGTCAGCCGAGTGGTTTATGATATCCACAGTAAATGCTCCTGTTAGACCGTTATCGTGCTCACATTGCCATCCCAAAAACGAGAGTCAAGGAAATAGCCAGGCAGAGATTCTGCCACCATCTGCTCTTCACATTCATTGTGCATTCTCTTGACTTATTGAGAATATTCACGCAAGACTAGTGGGATATCTGGGTTACTGATGCCTCAGATTCCGCCCACCCCGCCCCCTTGGCCCATATGAGTTTACAGATCCGAAGTCGGAATGTGCTTGAGGTGTAGTCTAATGAATGAGGTTTTCACAGTATGGCGAAAGACAAAACAAGAGGTCACGTAGAATGCGTTCGGTGTTGGATTACTGATTTCAACGAAGGCAAGCGATGCTTCAGTATCTCTGATACTTTTAACATGATGTTGGTATGATAAGGCTTGCCCGGACATGGTCCAGCTCACTTCAATATCTCTGCTTTGTAATTATCAACTCATTCGCCGCTCTACCCACGCGCATACGTATTTTGTCAAAAAGGTACAGACTAGTCATTTTTTGACCACAAGTATCAGCAGTACTACGCGCACTGAGGTAGTACGCCACTTATACGCCGAATGGCTACATCGGGCCTAGGTGATCTGAGATGTACAAATCCATCAGTTGTAACTGAATTTGTAGGTGCCCTTCTTATAGTGCCTTGCGCCAAGACAGCTGGTAAGGCAAACGTTATTCGGACCTTTTAACGGTGAGTTCACATCGGGATAGACTTATTACGGGAATACAATAATGGTATGTCGGAAGCTGTTTTGCTTACTCGCAGTGGAGAACTTGATCCGGCGGTCCTTACTTTCATATCCACCTGTCGCTCTGTCTATGTCGTTCCTTACTTCGATAGTATGGCTGCCATGCAAAGCACAGCTTTTCATTACCAGAGCATATATTTCCCATCACCACTGACCTGCAGAAAATCACTTGTATAGCAGAGGTCTTTGCAAAGAATGAAAAGAGAATCCATACAAACTTGGCATTGATGTTGGCACTGAGTCCTTACTTCCAAGCTTTAGCCGCCGTTTCCTAGAGGCTATCCGCGGTCCGCTGATGGGTGCCCACCGAGTGACGTAGCATGGGGGCCCTGTTTACTGCGTACTGGACCAGATTGTCTCACATGTCCTCTCTGCTACCGAGCCTCTCCTGTATAAGAACCAAGCCTTACACTCTCCATCTTGCTCGTTCCTCGAGTCCTTGTCATACCCACAACTGCTCCTAGATTCGCATCCTTGCTGATATTACCACCATACTTTACAGAACAGTATTCAACATGGCCAAGAAGTCGTTCATCGTAAGCTCACTGTTCCTGCGTCGTCCTGTCACCCAGATCATGCGGAATTATTGCTGATGTCAACTCCACACAGGTTAGCCTTGCGAAGTCGTCCACCAAGGACCAGGTCGAAGCGTGAGATAGCACACCGGCATGACACTCCGTTTACGAATACATAAACTGAAATTATCACAATCGCAGCGCCGCCAAGCAGGCTGAGGAGAAGGGCTGGACCGTTACCAACAAATACACAGCTACCATCAAGGGTTTCTCGTACGCTTGGTCAACACCTCCTCTCTCCCTTCGGGACAAGCACTAACTTTTTTCCATTTTTTCCCTTACAGCATCGAGAAGGATATTCCAGAGGGCGAGATCCAAGCGTCCGAGGCCCAGATTCAGAGCATCGATGGTGTTGAGAGCTTTGAGGCAGACGGAGCCGTGTCAACGCAGTAGGAGCCATGTGTTATCGACGGGGACTTTTTTTACCTTGGAGTGACATGCCTCGACGGCGCCAATCCAAATGCGCAGAACTCTCTTCCAGATTACCTATTTGGTGAGACCATAGAGACTTCACTCGGATTTAGATAGTCCATAACAGTACTCACAAGACCTCATACCCATCTTTCAAGTACGCAGTCTGGTGCTCGTGAAATCGCGGGGTAACAGCCCAGCACGCCTTCTCCATTAATAGATACCCCACGTTGAGCTTATCAACAGGGACAGGGGTTTGAGATTCAGCGTCAACCTTCAAGGTGATTCAGTTGACGGCCAATGAGATCATCTTCTTCCCTTCATTCATAACTGCTTCGGCCGCGCTCCTTTTTGTTCTCATTAGACACTTTTCTTGCAATGCCGCCATGAACCGTATAGCTAGGCAATTGAGGTGCTCTGTTACCTCCAGAGCCTCTGCAATTACCACCTGCCCTCGATCAGTATCAACAAGAAGCTTTTGCCTGACCTCATCAAGGCACGCGAGCTTCCCGAATCATGACGATCAGGTCCCACGACTGGCCAAACAGCCCCTCTACCCTCTGAGCCTGGCTGATCTCGTAAAGTATGAACACCTCCTCCTCCTCCTCCTCCTCGACTAGTATTCTAAAGCAAAGAATATACACCCTCTGATTGTGATCACGTAGACACGGTCGACCACCCCTTTCAGCTGAAGCCCTCCTCTCGTCTGCCCGCTTCACACTCAGCCTCTTGCCCATCCGTCTCGCCCATCGGATTCAGGCCTTGCGCAACCTGCCCTACATCGTCGTCTCCAATAGCAATATCACCAAGATCTACAACAACTACCAGCACTCTCTGTCTACCCTCCTCCCCTGGCTCGACGATGGCCACTCCACCGAACCCGGCGCCAAACCTTCGAAATACACCTTATCCACACTCGAAGATGAAATCCGCTTTACAGAAGTCCTCGCAGAGCTCGTGCAGACACACACAGACACCATCCCCATACTCGCCAAGGGTTTCTCCGAGTGTCGCCGGTACATTTCTCCGAGCGAGGTCACCCGCTTCCTCGACGAGCACTTGCGCGCGCGCATTGGCACCCGCCTGATTGCAGAGCAGCACATTGCCCTGCACTTTTCGTCCAAGCCGCACTTCGACCCGTCTTCTAGCCCCACGCCTTGCCCCGATCATCCCTCCTTCATCGGCGTCATTGACACTGCCCTCCGACCCGCGGGCGTGGTGGACAGCTGTGGCGGCTTTGTGGCAGATATCTGCGAACTCAAGTATGGCGTGCGCCCACGGTGGGAAATCGACGGTGACCCGGACACTACCTTCGCCTTCGTTCCAAACCACCTCGAGTACATCGTCACCGAGCTTTTGAAAAATGCTTTCCGCGCCACCGTTGAAAGTGGTATGAGTCGCGAGCCTGTCGTCATCACCATCGCACCTGAACCACCGGCCGGTCGCCCCGCGGCCAAGGCAGGCTCCGGCGATGCCAGCACGAGCGATGCTATCAAGCCCCTCGATGACAATGCCCCGGGTGTGACGATCCGCATCCGTGACCGTGGCGGCGGTATTAGTCCCGACGTGCTGCCAAATGTGTGGAGTTACTCATTTACTACGATGAGCGAGGAAGATGATCTCCCCGGTGGTGGTGGGACGAGTATCGATGCGTTGAACGTAATTGCCAACTCAAGTGGCGGCGGAAGCTCTATTGCTGGCTTAGGCTACGGCCTGCCGCTAGGAAGGGCGTATGCGGAGTACTTTGGCGGAGGGGTTGCGGTACAGAGTTTATATGGATGGGGCACGGATGTATATCTACGATTGAAGGGAGTAGGGAAGATACAGTGACTTGCTGCGGTTTTGGGGCTCAAGTGATGTTCACTGGCTTGTCGTAGACAGACTAAGTAAGGCACAAAAGTGAGCTGTTGATTTGGAGCAAGGCGTTGGGTTAAGGAGAAATGGGAGAGTACACATTGCTATATTGGTATTTACTATGAACGAAGACACAATCTCTTACTCAACTTTATTGATGGTCAATCATGATGCGTGTGATCTTTTCTTGGTCCATATCGAGGTACACATGCAGATTATATTATGCCATCCTACCAGTCAGTCCGCTAAGCCATGTAAGTGAGGGTTTGTGTATTGATAAATCGTGCAACGCCCCCAAAATCAAGATCTTCCACAGCTCAAGTACGCTGTCCAAATCATTACCGCTTTTTCTTTAATACACTTCCAAAAGAAAACGCTCCAAAAGAAAAACCCAAGCACCAAGGCAGAACGCAACCGGCTCATTTACATGTTGGCCAATTCCAGATCAATCTGCCGGTCCATAAAGGTCCTTCTCTCACCCACCAGCTCCGTCTGCAACCGCTGCTCGACCAAAGCGCGCACCTGCTTCTTCGTGATCGTATCCAAGTCCACCTCTGTCAGCACCATTTGTATACACTCAGTGATAGCCATATCATCCGGTCCACCAACGCCAGGGCCTCGAGTGAAATCAACCACAGAACCCGTGCCGCCAAATGCTCCGCTCATGGCCGTGCCCGCGCGACTCTGCCCGCCGCCAAAGTTCGATCCGGGCCGTGGATCCTGGTACGGCGACAGTGTGCGCTGGTCCATAGCACCGCCGACGCTGTACATGCTGTGCTGGCGCAGGTGCGGGCTGATGCCACCGGCAGTGGGATGGTCCGTGTACGGCGCGGTGAAGTTGCTGTTGTGGGTCATGTGGCCGGGTGTAAAGGGCGCAGGCGACTGCGGCGGCATGTAGGCACCGCGGCCGGGCACACCAGTGAGGACGGAGGGCTGGCGCACCGACGAGTAGACACTCTTCATGTCATCGAGCTCGTACTCCCCAACGCCCGTAGCTGGCCCGCCGTAGAACTCGTGCACCGTTTCGGCCATGCCGCCCTTCTCAGAGTAGCCGCGACGGCCTGGGAGATTGTTGGCGTGCGCGTAGTCGTCCCAGCGCTGCAAGGGAATGGAGCGGGGGTCGAAGCCTTCATCGTCCTCGGCGACAACGACCTTGTTGCCCTTTTCTCCGATCACGACACGCGTATTACCCCAGGAGAAGTTGTCTTGGTTCCAGAAGGAGTAGATGGGCAGGATGAATGAGTATACAGGGAATGCGAGGATGTAGATGATCATCCAGCCTACGTGCTGCCATTGGCGCTTGAGGATGAAAATGAGCGCTTGCAGACCGTAGACACCGGCCAACATGGCGATGGTGATGGTAGGGAAGGCACCCGCGTGGGTGGCAAGACGATAGATGAGGTAGCCGAGATAGACAGTGGTCGCAGGCAGGATGATTGTTCCCGTAAGGTCGATGAGCACGACAAAACGCATAGAGAAACAGCAGAAGCCGCACATATCCTTGAGACGCATCAGCTCGACCAGATTATGAATGGTGGAGTTGATCCATCGGCGACGCTGGGACAAGAGGACGCTCCAGGTCTCAGGGGCGGCAGTCTGGCAATAGGCGTCGGACGTAAACTTGAACTGCATAGCGGGGAAGTTTTTGGTCATGAGCGTGGTGAGGAATCGATCCTCGCCAAGAGAGAGCAGATTCTTCTTGTGAAGCGTGTCAACATGGCAGTCGCTGTACTCCCGAATGACATTGTCTGAAATTATCAGGGGCTTGCCACGGTCAGCCGTTCTAAGACGGTACATGGTGAAACTAGACAAATGTGTTAGCTACAAGGGCGACTTCTTCAAAAATGAGTGTACAATACTTACCATCCTGGCAAACAAGTGACACTACCAAAGAGAGACTCGAAGGCCTTGGCCAAGTTGTGAGAAATGAAGTACTCATAGACTTGGATCATGGTCCACCAAGACCGCTCCTCATTCTGCAAGCTCGTTTCGCCGCAAATACCAGCAATCTTCGCATTGTTGGCGCAACGTGCCACCAGCCTGTTGAGCGAGTCTTCCCGGACACAGGTATCGGCATCGATCATCAGAAGGTATTCGTACAGTTCCGGATCCACACCAATGATGTTGTTGATCTGGTGGAACATTTCCAATTCGAGCGGGCTCATGGGGGCACGGTGGTGCACGCGGTTCAGGAAGCTCATCAGCAGAATCTGGGAATCACGCTTGCCACGATTGCCAGGCTTCGATTTGGTCTGCTCCGTATCACGGCCAACCTTGACAACAACAATATACGGAACAACGTTGCCCTCGAACTCGTACAGACCGGAATAGACTTTACCGTAGTTGAGCTGGTCAGCCCCTGCTCCTACGGACTTGAAAGGCAGCGCTGGCGGGTCAAGCTTAGGGTCGACGCCAAGGATATCGAGAACAATCTTTGGGGTGGGACGGTCATTGCCGGCACCGGTGATGAGGCCGTCACAGATCACGCAGATGAGCTTGCGCTTGTTGTCGTATGCCAGGGCCGTCAATGAATCCAGAGCTTTCCGAAGCGAGTCTTCACCTTCAGTGTACGCTGGGACCTGACAGATGACGAACTTGTCCTGAGGAGATGGACGCCGCTTGGAGCCGAATTGCAAGGCAGCCAGGAACTTGACCAGAATGACGGTACACAGCAGGATGGTGAAGGCCAGAAGGATGTAATTGTTGAACTGGCACTTGGCGCTGTCTCGGAAGTCTACGATGCCTTGGTAGAATGTGTTCTCCATGCAGTTGAGACTGTTCATGACGCTGGCGTATTCTGTGGCATTGCCAGATTTCTTGGCCTCTGAGATAATTTTGTTGAAAGCGTCTGTGACATCTCCACCATAATTCTCGCTGGCTGCTTCTGTGAGATTGGAATTGAGGAATTCATAGTCGGACGCGTCATTTTGAAGGGTCAGAGTGTAGGTATAATCCGTTAAGTCGAAGATCTTGTTGTTGTAGATGAACCAGTCGTGATAACCAGCCTCGCCTTCGCTTTTGATCTTACTCGTCTCCCAGACCAAATCTCCCTGGTAGTATTCCTTGATCTTGGGTAGGAAAGTCGCGTTGTACCAGTCTGCGTTGTAGAGAGCGCTTGTGGAGTCGGTTTGGTAGTAGCCCGACGTATGCAACGCATTTGGATACGTTACGGTCGTGTTGGCAGTCAACTCAAGAGTCTTGTCCGTGACAAGGCCAGGGCACGCAAGGATCAAGGGCGGCACAAAGTACTCAGTCAGATCCGCACCGGCGAAAGGCTCCATGTTTGTCGTTGTTGTTTCGATGGTCGAGTCACTGTGTTGTTGTGTCCAAAATTTACTGATATCGTAGACTTTGCCGCGAATGCTGACATAGAAGTCGTCGTCTCCTTGATGCGTTGCGACTTCAGTCGAAGTCCATGCTTTG
The DNA here is from genome assembly GCA_027946515.1 of Gnomoniopsis smithogilvyi. Lineage (NCBI taxonomy): Eukaryota > Fungi > Ascomycota > Sordariomycetes > Diaporthales > Gnomoniaceae > Gnomoniopsis > Gnomoniopsis smithogilvyi. The sequence goes on along the minus strand of JAPEVB010000004.1, from coordinate 4,157,905 downwards.
TCGTAGTTGGGACAGACCAAGTTACCGAAGACGACAATCCAGAAAATGATGAAAGCATTGATCAGAAGAATGAGAAAACACAGCACGAACTTCTCGCGCCACGCCATCCGAACGTCTGGCCGCTTCATGCGACCAACCACGCTGAGAACGGGCGAAGGTATCCAGAAGGTCAGCGCCCAGACGAAGGCCACCCAGGCGCGGCGCCCGAACGTCACCGTCTCCTGGTGAATCTGCTTGCCTTCAACGAGCTCAGGCTCGACTCCCCCAACAAATTCACCCTCGCCGTTGTACATGTACTCGCCCCTGCGGTAGTCGCCTTTAACACCCAAGCCGTAGTCGCCAGTGTGCATAGGGAGCACACTCTGGGCCGCCCTGGACGGGGCAAGTGAGGGCGCGCGAGAGCCACCAAGACCGAGGGCTGCTGGTCCAAGTAGCGTAGCTTGACTCCTATTTCTCTGGTGTGCCAAACCCTCGCTACTATCATTGGCCTGAGAATCTCCAAAGGGGGACCGGCCGAAGTACCCACTGCCATTCGTATTGGCAGAATAGCCGGTCTCGAGCCCACCAAAGCCGAGTTGACTACCCAATCCCATGTTCATGGCAGGGTTTGCTGCTTGTCTGTTGAGGTTGTCAATCATCATCTCCGCTTCCCACCAGGCGTTCTCATGCAGCCAGATGCGCTCGTTACCAACGACCACTTCACCGTTGGTCCACCCACGCTCCACAAGCCAGTTTTGAATGGCTTCCTTGCCTTCACCACAGCCCAAGGCAGAGTACCGCACGGAAAATTCATCATGATCAAAGTCGGAAGTGAAATCGAGATTCTTGTTCCTCCGGTTGGCCCACTCAGGCAATCTCCACGCGCGTAATTGGCGAGAGACGGCGCCTGCAGACCATGCCGAGGTGATGGACGGGAGCCCTGCAATGGAAGCCGCGGCATCGTCTGTGGGATGGAGTGATAGGTGGTACCAAGCACGACTGCTGCTGAGGAGGTTCATGAGATCAAATCTGGCATTTCGGCCCAAATTGATCCCTTCGCCTTCCACAGGAAACAGCAGTTTCTTCAGGAAACCATCGTCATCAGAAGCGTACGCGAGTTTCTCAAGGATCTCCTCCCGCCTCTCCAAAACGTGGAGCCTTTCACGCCCATCCGGTCCGGACATGATGCCCAGGTCCGGTGCCACTGCGGCGACGGCATTCTGCATCTCGCGGAGCACAGAACTCCCGGATGTGGGGACCTCTATCCCATCTGATTTCATCTCGGAATTGATGCCCATCGTGTCATCAAAGATGCCTCGAAGAGCGACAGCCTTGCCCAGCGCCGGGTCGGGAATTTCCACAATAGTGAGGCTGACCGTGTCGACATTCTCGTCTTCGCTGTTAGGCGTTCGAGCTCCCTCGCTACTAGAGTCATTCTCAGCACGAGGTATGCGACCCAAGTCAGCGGCGATCGCTGCGTTGGCCTTGGTGATAACCCAATCTACAAGAGACTCGTACAGCCCGCAGATGAATGTCTGTCGGTCCTCAGTGCTGCATTGGTTTGCGAGTACCTCAGGCTCCACCCCAAGGAGGCCGCTCACATCCTCGATGATGTCGTCTAGAGCGTCCTCATCAAGATTGTAGTCAAGTGTGTTCCCGAGCTTCAATATACCTGCCAGAGTAGAGATGAGGTTTCTGAAAGCTGAGCCCTTGATGCCAATCTGCTTCAGAGCGTCCCGGAAGTCGTCGGCAGCGGCAGCGTCGTCGCTGTTGATCAGGTACGACGGCGGATCGTAAGTTCCGGACCGTGACAAGAGTGTGTAGGTATTCGCGCCCTTGAGGCCAAGGAATTCGCGCTCAGCGGGCGTCGCACCCGAATTGAGCAGATAGTAGAACACATCGAAGGCCCGGTAACCTTGCTCAGCCGGAACATTTAACAAGCCCTTGTTGGTGTCAATTCCTCCTTGGGAAAGGGCAACGGAGGCTGCGTGGACATCACCGGCCAGATTCAATGTCAGAGTCACCGCAAGAGCAGCTTGTCGAGGCGCAGAGGGGTTGGCTGGGGTGACGCAGCGGATGAAGGGGTGGATAGCTTCGAGGGCCTTAAAGAGCAGGGCAGGTATCTCCGCCGGGATAGCATTGTTGAGGAAGGGGACAAGTATGGAGGGTGTGGACTCGTGCAGGGAACTATCAAGGCAGAATTAGCACGACATCTATCTGGAACTTGGACATGATACAAAATTAGGACGACAAATCCTTACTTCAAGATGATAGCGCCATCTTCAGCGCGTCGCCGTGCGTGTTCCCACGCTTTGGCTCCGAGTGAGGCGTCGATGGTTCCTCCAGTGGAGGTATTCGGTGGAGGGGGATTAGCCGTGAGCCATGTGTTCACCACGACACTATTTACAGTCAGTGTTTATTGCTTCCACTATGGGCAATTCGTTTGGGTGTACCGACCTTGAGCCAGCGTCGAGATGGTAGGCTTGACTCTCGACATAGATGTTGTGGACAGAGTTGAGCAATGTTGTTGTGCTAACCTGGGCAGCCTGTTGACCAGTTCCCCTCGAACCACCCAGCATGTTCTCGGATGTCACCGAGTACATGGACATTCTGTTCGCCATGTTGGACGAAAGTGATTGCTGGTGTCACGTCCCGGAGGACGGGGCGGGAGGAAATCGACCTCAATCACAGCCGCGTTATTCCCACGTGTACTCCTCCGATTGTGTATCTTCAGACCACGTCAATGTCTTTATCCGTTTGGGGGCTCGAAAGACTTGACAAATTGTGAAGCAAATGGTTCGAAGGGGGTTGTAGCAGAAAATCGAGTGGTCGGTTCGCTGGGCAACGCGGGTAAAGTTCACCAAAATATCGTGCGCGGTCTCCTATTATAACCCCTATATCAACAAATTTCTAGTCACCAGGTCGAAGAAGTTCCGCAATAAAGTTTTACAAGAAAACAGAACTATGCAACTGCAACACCATCAATGACAAGACAAAACAACCACCAAAGCGAGTGAGATGGCCGAATTTGGAGAACGAAGGTGATGAGTTGTGAGTGCTGCACTACTTGCTGCATAGGAAGAGAAATCAGGACGACCTTCAACAGCAGCACTCACCCTGGCTACCTATCAAAATCCCAAGTCAAAGCTGGGTCTCTCTGCCGTGGGCCTTGCGGTCCAGTCGATCCTCCCCCGGCGAGGCAGGCTGAACCCTTCACGAGGGCGGCATCAGGGTACATGGCAGAAGTACCATGTACTGCCGCGGGCGATTCGTGCCAGAAATGCAGTATACGAGATTTCGGAAAGCACGATAATTATGGGGAAAAGACACGGGCACACGGGGAGGCAAAAAAAAAAACCCCCCCCAGTGAACAGGGTGGCATTGTCCGGGGCCAGGTCAGCCTGTGGAGAGGAGCAGACGAACGTCTATGAGGCTCTGATGCGTTCGCGAACGTGTTTTCAGCCCGTGCTAAAAGTCATGACTCCCGGCTTCCCGGATTCTACTTAGGAGTCGCCTTCACGCACATCTACCTAGGTAGTCTAGTGCATCTCCAAGGTGTCCGAAGATCCGGGAATGCTGTAATAGACAGCCGAAACAAGACGAAAGCCTACACTTGGTAGTTATGTAGAGCTCAAGCTCTTTTTCTCTTTTCTCTTTTTTTTTCCTTTTTTTTTCCTTCCTCAAGCATCAATTGAAGAAGCCCCAAAGATCAGCAGGCTTTGCTCGTGATGTTTTGGGAAGAAGCTAATGCCCCAGAATCCGTGTCTAAATTTGGCAGTACCAAGCAAGTGGAGACAGTTTGGTAACGGATGGCAAAAAAAAAGAAGGAACCGAGAGAGAGAGAGCAGGTCTTTGGTGGTGGGAGTGCAGGGAATACGAGGAGCTAAAACGCTTGCATGTGGTCAGGAATGGCCGCAACACGACGACACGACGACACGACAACACGACACCTGCTTTCCAACTCGTTTTCCTTGGTCTAAAATGGGCACTGGAATGGGCCAGCAGGAGTTCATTGGCCAGGAATTTGTTATCCGGTCCGATGCATTGTTATTCTCTTCGGATCACCAGAGTGCTATGGTACCACCGTCTTGTAGCTTCGCATTCTTGGCCGCGACACTTGACATTCTTCCGATTGCCGTAGCACGCGGTGGAACCCATTGTGGTCGCTGGAGGTACACTATAACTGGAGCAGCCACAAGCATACCTAGTAATGTTGTTTATTCGCTACGCACCACATCTTTTCCCAACATCCGACCCCACAGTACATAATAAAGTAAGAAACCCTGACGACGATCGCGTCCAAGTGGCGTTTGATGAGAGTGCATGTGCTACCGGTATCATAGCAGCTACCGTTGTATCTCAGTCGCTTTGTTGACTCGCTATTCAGGGAGTTGTCGCTTACTGGCAATACGGCAGTGACTCCGTAATGCACTCAGTGGGGGCTTTGGGAACGAGAGTCTTGGTAGACCCAGATCTGTTTCTTGTATCCAGGTATCGGGCAGCCCATGAACTCATTTCCAATCCCCCTTTTTCTTCCTCGCTGACAGGCCGAAGGAGGATGATTTGATGTCTAATGGAAGTGACTTGCAGAATCCCCCAGGCTGGGCTGAGCTTGGCTGATGTGCATGGGTCCCCTTAGAACGGGGGCGGGTACTTAGCGGTAGCCTTTTCCTGGTTAATTGTTTTGACTTTGATGCCAACATGGAAGTACCTAGTACCCAGGCACAACAAGTCTTTAGCGTAGCCGCGTCCCGGGCAACAGGATTCAAAGTCTCCGATCCAACCGTCGCCCTCCACGAGTCGACTACACGCTATGCTGCTTTCGCCAATTCTTCGATTAAAAAAAGATTCACGTCGGGATGTCTCGGTCTCCTTTGTTGTAGTAGACTTGATCTTGATAGGATTTCATCACACACTTGTTGGGTAGGTGGGAGAGAGTCAAGTAAGGAACCCCGCAAATAGACTACTGCGACAGGCTGGGTGGAGATGGCTTAGTACCGGTTACATCGTACTGTTCGGATTGTAGAACATTCCAATTGCCCAATCCTTGATGTGATGTTGTCATCGTTCGTCTGCAGCACCACTCTACAGTACAAGTAGTACGTACGATGGTAAATAGGAGGGTCGGGTTCCAGAAGGGCGACCAAACATTTTCGATCCGGTGGAGTCAGGAAGCGGCCGTAGCCGTTGAGCCGATGGTCCAACTTTATTTATGATACGCAGTGAGTACCATGTAAGAGGCTTTCCACGTATCTCAATAACGACTTATCGCCAAGTGGTGCTGTACCTTACACAGTACCCAATTCATTCCAATTGGCGGTGACTGGGAGGTTCTTGGGGATACGGCTTTAATTGTAAACAGTGGCAAGGAAAATTACCCAAAACAGCCCAGTGCTCAATGCTCATCGCTGCTAGTCACAGGGCCCCCTTGTCTTTGGCGACGTTCGTATCGGGAGTATCTGCACATCTGGTCGAAATGGCGCGCCATAAAAGAGTACTTTGCACCGAATAAACTCGTTTTCCAGAAGGGGCCGCCCCTGAAGACCACAACCGCGCCTAGCCCTGCAAGGAGAGCATGCCACTGAAAGGTGAAGTGACTGAACTTTGACTTCTGACCAAAGGGCGAGGCTGGGTCTGTCCAAGCACTCGTTGGCATTTGTGTTCATTGCTTTGCTTTGCTTTGCTTTGCTCTGCTTTGCCCTATCTCTTCTTCCGACTGCGATTCTTCACAGCGTTATCGAGACATTCGTTTCAATACGTCTTCGTTTTTACCTAGAACCTCTTTCGTTTGGTCTAGTCTTCAACGTTTTGCGGCTCTTGAGTTGTTGGAGAAACCACGGCGCGTCTCTAGACTGTACTGTGGTTGTTTAGACTCGAGCCCCTAACAACAAAACAAGCTCTACAGTCAACTCGACCGTCATAACAAGGTCATTTCAAAACACTGAGCATTCTTTTCACACGAGCGGCAACGACAACAACATCATCTCTGGTCTCCTTGGCCCCTGGCCTTGGGACTTGACGGGTCATTGGTGCCCTGGGACTCTCACAAAGTCCCCTTCAGGGCTATTCCGTCAAGAATTCCTCCCAGCTTCCATGCAGAGCTCGACATAGTCTGATCCACTACGAGTACTTCACCTCGTCCCAGACGCCAATCCTGGCTGTCTCAGGTCCTTTCGAACCTTCACCATGTCGTCTCCAAACCTCCAGGTCGGTGGCGGTGGTGCCGGTGCCGGTGCCGGTGCTCACACCCAGGCCTCGCTGCCCTCGCTGCCTGCTCACCTCCAATCCGATGTCCACATCACTGCACATCTCGCCAGCCGCTTTCACATGAGCTTGCCAACGACTCGCCTGTCGTCTCATGCACTCGTCTCCCTCAACACGTACAATTCCTCCAAGAAGGGTATCGATGGAACGAAGGAGGGCAGCGCCATGGCCGGCGCCGAAGATTTGGCGAACAGGGCTTTCCTTAGGCTGGGTCACCGCTCCGAGAACCAGGCCATTATGTTTCTGTGAGTATATGCCATTCCCCCTTTTCCTATGGATGCCCTATACGCTTTGCTCCAAGCTGTCGACTAATTGATTTATGCCGCAGGGGTGAGTCTGGCTCAGGAAAAACTACTATTCGATCCCATCTCCTGGCAGCCCTGCTGGATAAGACTTCGACCCCTCTATCAGGCAAGGTCTCCATGGCCGCCTTCATCTTCGACACTTTGACGACGACGAAAACCGCCACAACACCGAACGCCTCCAAGGCCGGTCTTTTCTACGAGCTGCAGTACGATACCACCGTGTCGAGTCGTCCCCACCTCATTGGTGCTAAAGTGCTCGACCACCGCCTTGAGAGAAGCCGTATCACCGATGTGCCACCCGGTGAGCGGAACTTTCATGCTCTCTACTACCTGCTCGCCGGCACCAGCGCGCCGGAAAAGGCCCATCTTGGATTGGACTCGCCCGGTACAGGCCAGAAGCGATGGAGGTACTTGGGTCACCCGACGCAACTCAAAGTTGGCATCAACGATGCTGAGGCCTTCCAAATGTTCAAGAACGCCCTCAGAAAGCTGGAGTTCTCGAAGCCTGATATTGCAGAGATTTGTCAGATATTGGCTTGTATCCTTCACATTGGTCAGCTCGAGTTCGAGACATCCAGCAGTACCGCTGCGACTGCAGACGATAGTGGAGGTTTCTCTCACGAGGGTGGTCAGACACAGACAGTAGTGAAAAACAAGGACATTCTGGGGATAGTTTCGGCATTTTTGGGAGTTAGTCAACAAGACTTGCAGACGACTATGGGTTATAAGACAAAAATGATTCACAAGGAGAGGGTTACGGTGATGCTGGACCCCGCAGGAGCTCGTGCCAATGCCAACGAGCTGGCCAGGACCCTCTACTCGCTGCTCGTCGCCTGGGTCGTTGAGGCTGTCAACCAAAGGATTTGTGTATCCGAGGAACAAATCTCCAACACCGTCTCCATTGTGGATTTCCCGGGCTTCTCGCAGCAGTCCTCCACTCACTCGGTGCTGGACCAGCTGTTGAACAACGCCGCTGTTGAGGCCCTCTACGACCTCTCACAAAAGAACTTTTTCGTTACTCAGGCCCACCTCTTGGAGGTGGAGGAAGTCTCCACCTCGACGACGAGTTACTTCGACAATTCAGGCGCTTCTCTCGGGTTGTTAAAGAAAGAAAACGGGTTATTGAGGATTCTCGATGACCAGACCCGCCGCCATCGCACAGATATGCAGTTATTGGAAACCTTGAAGAAGCGATTCGAGGGCAAGAACCCGGCCATATCTGTCAGCTCTGCCACGGCCAAACTTCCAGGCAGCAATTTCTACACTGAGAACCTGAATGCGTCCTTCACGGTCAGACATTTTGCTGGAGAGGTCGAGTACCCTATCAAAGGCTTGGTGGAGGAGAACGGAGAGGTCATCTCCGGTGACTTGCTCAGCCTTATCAATTCCACCAAGAGCGACTTTGTTGCACGTCTGTTTGGGCAGGAAGCTCTACAGACTGTGGTGCATCCCAGTGAGAAGACCACCGTTATGCAGGCGACTGTCAGCTCAAAACCCATGCGCCAGCCAAGCGTTATGTCGAGAAAAGGCCGCTCGGGCCGCCCAGGCGCTGGAAGGCGACCAGGCGCTACCCGACGCGATGCGGAGGATCAAGCCGATGATGATGGTGAATCTAGCGAGCCAAAACGCAGTCTTCGGTATAGCGAGCAAGGCGCATCTGGTCAATTCCTGTCTGCCCTGAATGACGTCGTCAAGTCAATCACTGCGCCCAACACCAACCAATACTTCGTATTCTGTCTTAAACCCAATGATAGGCGGATCGCCAACCAGTTCGACAGCAAATGTGTCAAGACACAGGTGCAAAGTTTCGGTATCGCCGAGATTAGCCAGCGGCTGCGCTCCGTTGATTTCAGCATATTCCTGCCCTTTGCAGAATTTCTTGGCTTGGCCGACGCGGACACCATCCTTGTCGGCAGCGACAGGGAGAAAGTCGAACTTGTTGTCGAGGAGAAGCATTGGCCCATGAACGAGGTGCATATTGGTGCCACTGGTGTCTTTCTCAGCGAGCGCTGCTGGATGGATGTTGCCAATCTCAGCGATACCGAGTTTGCCAGAAACCTTGGTGTACCTTCAGACAATGGTGACTCGATCTCTCGAGGCCTTGGCTCTGGCGATCCTTTTGCTGCCTCCAAGGAACGTCTATTGTCAGCAAGCAACACCCCAGGATACAACGACAAACACAAATCTGGCTACTTCGGCGGCAGCAATGACACCGATGCTCGCTCAGACGCCGGAGCATCTGCTCTGGGCAATGGCGACATGTTCAAGAATCACGAAACGCGTGAGGAAATGGCAGAGAGGAGCAATCAGAAAGACATGCAGGAAGTCGAAGTGTTCAAAGACAGCAGCAGTCGCAAGCGATGGGTCTTCTTCGTGTATATGCTGACCTGGATGATACCCGACTGGCTCATTCGCATTGTCGGTCGCATGCCGCGGAAAGACATACGAGATGCATGGCGAGAGAAGCTGGCCATCAACATGCTCATCTGGCTAAGCTGTGCAGTCGCCATTTTCTTCATCATAGGCTTGCCCCTTCTTATTTGCCCCAAGCAGTACGTCTACAGCCTCAACGAGCTCACAGAGTATAACAGCAAGGAAGGAAAGGGCTCTTATGTTGCTATCCGCGGCATAGTGATAGATCTCAACGCCTTCGAGACCAACCACTACCCCAAATTCATCACCGACACAACGCTGAAGAAGTTCGCGGGCAAGGATATCACCAACATGTTTCCTGTCCAAGTCAGTGCGCTGTGCCAGGGTGTCAACGCCTCGGGTGTCGACCCCGCCGTCACCTTGACTGTCACCGACACAAACAGCACCACCACGGATACCACACTACTCTATTCGAAGTATCATGATTTCCGCTATTTCCAGAATGACAGTCGCCCTGATTGGTTTACGGAGCAAATGATATACCTCAAGTCAAATTACAAGAAGGGCAACATTGGATACACTTCCTCGTATGTTGAGACTATGGCTTCTGATGGCGATACCGTTGCCATTATTAATGGACGCATCTACGACCTTTCCTCTTATATCGCCGGCGGGCGTACACTCAGAGCACCAACGAACTTGGATGTCACCGCACCAACAGATCAAAGTCTACTCAATTTCATGGACCCTCTTGTCATCGACCTCTTCCAACAAAAGGCGGGAACTGATGTCACCAAACTGTGGAATGCCCTCGATCTGGACACTGACGCGAAGAAGCGGCAAAAGCTGTGCTTGGATAATCTCTACTATATCGCGGACGTCGACACCAGAAATTCGATAAAATGTCAATTCGCTGACTACTTGATCTTGGCGGTTTCCATTCTTATTTGCAGCATTATCGGAGTCAAATTCTTCGCCGCAATGCAGTTTGGAGGAGGAGGTGTGCCTGACAACCTGGACAAATTCATTATTTGCCAGATTCCTGCGTATACGGAAGACGAGGATTCCTTGCGTCGTGCCATCGACTCTGCTGCTCGTATGAAATACGATGACAAACGAAAATTGCTCGCTGTCATCTGCGATGGTATGATTATTGGACAAGGCAACGACAGGCCGACCCCCCGTATCGTTCTTGACATTCTGGGGGTGTCTCCGACTGTCGATCCTGAACCCCTCAGTTTTGAGTCTTTGGGCGAGGGTCTCAAGCAACATAACATGGGCAAGGTCTATTCTGGCCTGTATGAGGTTCAGGGTCATATCGTGCCCTTCTTGGTTATCGTCAAAGTTGGAAAGCCTTCGGAGGTCTCTCGTCCTGGCAACCGTGGCAAGCGAGACTCACAAATGATCCTCATGCGCTTCCTAAACCGCGTTCTCTACAATCTGGAAATGAGCCCTCTGGAACTGGAAATGTACCACCAAATTCGGAACATCATTGGGGTCAACCCCGGATTCTATGAATTCTTATTGCAGATGGACGCAGATACTGTCGTGGCACCCGACTCGGCATCCCGATTCGTCTCGAACTTTATCGACGATACTCGTCTTATTGCCGTGTGTGGTGAGACGGCTCTCACCAACGCCAAGAGCTCTTTCGTCACTATGATTCAGGTGTACGAGTACTACATCTCGCATAACTTGGTAAAGGCTTTCGAGAGTCTGTTTGGTTCCGTCACCTGTCTGCCTGGTTGTTTCACCATGTACCGCATTCGTGCTGCTGAGACTGGCAAGCCACTCTTCGTGAGCAAGGAGATTGTCGAACAATACTCTACTATTCGTGTCGATACTCTGCACATGAAGAACCTCCTGCATCTGGGTGAGGATCGGTACCTGACGACCTTGCTTCTCAAGCATCACAACATCTACAAGACGAAGTACAACATGAAAGCGCATGCCTGGACGATCGCTCCCGATTCTTGGTCTGTGTTCCTCTCCCAGAGACGTCGCTGGATCAACTCGACAGTGCACAACCTTGCAGAGCTCATTCCCATGAATCAGCTTTGTGGTTTCTGCTGCTTCAGTATGAGGTTTATCGTCTTCATGGATCTTCTGGCCACAGTTGTGCAACCTGTGACGATTGCATATTTCGTGTATTTGATTATACTTGTTATCACAGATGCCACGGTGGTGGGCACAACAGCATTCATCATGTTGGGTGCCATTTACGGTCTCCAAGCTATCATTTTCATCATTCGCCGTAAGTGGGAGATGATCGGCTGGATGTTGCTGTACATTTGCGCTGTGCCGGTCTACTCATTTGCACTGCCACTGTACTCATTCTGGCACATGGACGACTTCAACTGGGGTAATACTCGTGTCGTTGCTGGTGAGAGCGGCAAGAAGGTTGTCATCTCTGACGAGGGCAAGTTCGACCCAGCCTCTATTCCGAAGATGAAATGGGAGCAATGGGAGACCGAGATGTGGGACAAGCACACAGTCGCCCGCGGCGGCGACGATACCCGATCCGAGATGTCGGGTTACAGTTACGCAACCAAAGCCAACCCCAACGTCGCCGTCTCTGAATACGGCTGGGCGTCCCGACCTGGTAGTGTCGTGGGCTACGCGAATAGCCCGTACAACGCTAGCTCGGGTGATTTGAAGCTTCTCGGAAACCAAAGTCGCCTAAGCTTTGCGGCAAGTGAGCACTTGGGCGGCAATGGCGCGGCGACGCCAAACCGCACGAGCCAATTCTTTGGCGGAAGCCAGAACGAGTTAGAGATGAGCAATCTCGCCGGTCTTCCGAGCGATGACGCGCTGCTCGCGGAGATCCGCGAGATTTTGAGGACGGCGGATTTGATGACCGTGACGAAGAAGGGCATCAAGGCGGAACTTGAGAGGAGATTTGGAGTTCCCCTCGATGCTAGAAGGGCGTATATCAACTCTGGTAAGCAGGCTGCTTCGTCCTTCACGGTCCGACTTAGGGACCATCTTGCTGACTTTGTGAAATTTCTAGCTACTGAGGCATGTTTGTCTGGTCAACTATAAGCATGATTTCGAATACCACGTTCCTTGGATTTGACATGAAAAGCGTTCGAGCGGATCTCGATGGGCCATCTACACAGCGACATATACTTGTCAATTTAATTAATTAATGGCTAAACTCTAGGAGCGGTCATACCATTTTTTTTGCTTGTACAATTTTGTGTTTTGGGCAGCATTGATAGCGGTGTCATGAATGAGAAAATAGAGCGGGCCGACGGGCTTGGGATGATGAAAGCAAGATGCCAAGTGCTTTGCTCTCAAGACAATATCAAATACGCACCAAGAATGCGACGTCCGATGAGTGGTCGTGTCAGGAAATGGTAACTGGAGTTCATGTCGTTGCACACCATTATTATATAACTAGCTACGAAATACTAGTGACTTTGGTGTCTGCGAATTATGATGTAGCATTTGGAGAGATCGGATTTCAATTACGCAAAATGCTCGCACAGTCGACCCTCTTGCTCAGTCAGACTGTATCAAATCTTACAGCCTACCCCCCTTCGCCGCCTTGACCGCAGGGACATCTTCATCCAGGGGAAGGATATTTGGAAGAGGGCCAACGGGTGTGATGGAAAAGGGGTTGATCTGCGTGTGAGACTGGGTATAGTGGTTCTTGATGTGCAGAAAGTTGGTAGTCTCCTTGAACGCTAGGTGATTCCAGTACAGATTGCGCATCCACTAAAAAAAAAAAAAGCTGTGTCAGTGTGCGTGCTGTGGGGAGAGGGGGGGGGAGAACTGGCAACGGATAGGACTTACTTTGTGCAAATAGGGATATCCGGAGCGTATGTCACGGATGTTGCACTTAAAGTGCTGCACGTATACGGGCTGCGTGGGTGTTAGTTGGTGCTTTATTTGGTAGAACACAAGTAGAGTGCACGCTTTTTGTCTGAAATGAAATGAAAGCTTCTACAAGAGAGAGGAGTACCAAGCTCTTGGAAAGTCAAGCATTGTCCAGGAGATTTTTGCGAGAGAGCCAAACAAGCACACAAACGAGGTTGGTAAGACTTACATCAAATCGGATAATCGTCACGAATCTATCAAACAAATGCATTAGTCCTGCCGTCTCTTCACACACTTCGCGCACACAAGTTCGCAAACTTACAGTCGGATGTCAACCTCAGTCAGTTGCTTTCCAAAGTAGAACGGACCCTCACTCTCCTCCAAGTGCTTCTCCGCCCGATCGAGCGCCTCAAAAAGCGCCGTCACGTTCTTCTGATACGCCTCAGCCGTCGTCGCAAACCCGGACTTGTACACGCCATTGTTAATCAAGTCGTACTGCCACGCGTGCGCCTCGTCAATTTCCTTTTGCAGCGCTGTGGGATACAGGACAAGATCCCGATGGGCCTGGTCGAGCTGGTCGTCAAAAGCGGTGCCAAACATGCGCAGAATCTCGCTGCTCTCGTTGTTGACAATGGTGCGCGCCGTCTTGTCGTACAGCACAGGCACGGTGAAGCGGCCCTCATAGTTGGGGTCGGACTCAAAGTAGATATCGCGCAGGTGGGTAAAGTCCGGGTGGCACGGGTCAGGAACGACATTTTCGCCCTCGGCGTCTGTGTCCTCGGCCGTAGGGAAGCGCCAGCCTTTCTCACCGAGGTGCCAGTGCACCGAGCTGACGGAGATGTAGTCCTCGAGGCCTTTGAGCTTGCGCGCGATGATCACGCGGGTGGCCTTGAGATGTTCAAAATTCGGTCAGCTTGAAGGCGGAGGCCGGGGGGGGGGGAAGACAACACGGATAGGACCTGCCGCACACAGCTGAGGATGAGGCGTGAGAGGAGCATCACAACGTACCCAGGGGCAGGCATAGCTAATATACAGATGATAGCGGCCCTTTTCAACAGGAAATTTGGCGCCGGGCTCCTTGGAGATCCACTCCCGGAACGAGCTGGTCTGGCGCTTGAACTCGCCTGACTTGTCACCGGGCTTGACCCAATCTGTGACTTTGAAGCCGGTAGCCTGTTGGAGCAGAATGTCAGTCCTTGCGTTGTTCGTATGAGAACGGTATGATTGTCTGTGAGAAGGCTTTCATAAGACCCGAGCAAGAAGGCTGAAGTCGCGTGAACGGCATGGCATTTGTGGCTATGCCGATAAAAGATGCCCGCTCAAACGCCTGATATCCGGCCCTGTCTGTCTCTGTTTCTGTCTCTCTCTCCCTCTCTCTCATGTTCTTTTGCTACACCTGTTCCGGAAGAGCACGAGAAGTAGTTCTTGAGCACATACCATTCTACTCTGCGTGAAGTAACCCGGTTGTGGAGATGACACTCTGAAAGATTGCTGCTTCAAACCGTACAATGATGTCCTTGCCGGAGCGCTGAGTTGCCAGTAGAACCTAGAGTCCCGATTCGCTGATCGTAGAGTAGAGTTTGTAGAGGTATGCTTTGCAACACGAGGCAAAGACCGGGTCAAGATCATGAGGTATGAATGTGCAGGCAAACAGACTCTAACGTGGAGTTGATGAAAGGCTAGACTATATATTATCTACCATCCTGCGCTAGCTTCGTCTATGCATGACGGGAGGACGGCCGGATCTCACACACTACACACACAATTCATCATCATCACTCAAGCATTTCTCACCCACAATTCAAGAAGTGTATGCTTGTAATTCAGCCTATTAGTCGTTCTGGAATCGTCGGCTCAGCGGGTCTATGGAGTAGCAGCAGCTTTCTCATGCAAGCATCTCAGCAATTCAACTCGGTCTTGCTTGTCAAATGCTCATCTAATCATGACATCAACGTCGACGGGGCCCACGGCACAGGTTCGCTTAGGTGTAACGGCGCTTATTAATAATCACCCGAGCTACCAGTACCTACTTGAGGCACCCAGACAGACAACACATTCATTAGGTAGAGACAACAAGACGACAGCGGGAACATGTATTTGAGAAATGTCAGCATATATCGCAGTCGTACAAAGACAATCAGCGAGTCTTCGAAATAGGTTGCTATGATGCTGTGTTGAACATAAAATGCATTCGGTTCTTCTAATTTACGTAGACTCGCAATCGCTAACACTTCCCAGAACGAAGTGAATCATGTCTATGGTGCCGTGCAATCCCATCCTCTCCTTTTCCCAGTCCCCGACATACACCATCGCCGTTGGTTCAAAGTCTCAGTAACGAGCGACCATCAAGTAAGGGACCTCAACATCCTCTTCGGCTGCATCCTCGACAACCACATCGAAGATTACATACTTCTGGTGTGCAGGGAAGGGCTTCTTGGAAATCGTCTCGGCCAGCGCAGTGATCTTTTGATCGTATCGTTCCTTGAGCTTGGCTGCCTGGAAGAAGGAAGCGTACAAAAGGCTGACACCAGAAGACAACATGGTGATTGAGAGACCGTGTTTCTCAAACTCTGCAATCAGCTCTTTCAGCGTCATATCCTTCAGCTCAAATCGATCCCATATCTTGTCCATGGTGTGCTCCTTGCCGTCGGCATCTTTCCACGTCACCTTGGGGCTACCGATGGGCTCGCCAAATCCGAAGAAAGGCAGCGCTAGGTTGATGAATCCGTTCTTGTACTGCTCCTTGTCGGTCTTGCCATCCAACACCTTGTAGAGCTCAAGGACCACCAGACCAGTGACAAGAGCTGTCGTGGTCGCAATGGCAGGGATGATCTTGCCAGCAATAAACTTGGTCTTGTGACGGTCCGCGGTCTCGATCTTGTAGTTCAATGCACGCAGGTTGCTAGCTGCTGTGATGAAATCAATGTGATAATTGGTGTCATCGTCCTTCTCAAATTCCACAGGCGTGAGCTTAAATCCAGCCAGCGACTTGGGGTCGGGTATATCCGACTGGATCTTCTCTAGCTCTGCCTCATCGTCAAAGGCGCCCGACTGAGCATTAGGGTCCTATGTCTGTTAGTCATGCATCGTACTACCTTTGCTTCAAGAGCCTTGAACTTACCGGCTCCTTCTCATCCGCCTGAATTTTGACACCAGGGTCAGGCGAGAAGTCTGGAATAATCATAGAGTCCAACGCCGCCTGGTATGCTGCACGATCCTTGCCGCGTACATTGATATTGTAGTTGAAGGCGTGCAGATTGGTCGCTGCTACAAGGAACTGGTAGTGCGTCTCGTTGTTGATGTCAAACTTCAGAGAATCAGGAGCGCGCTTGGGTCCGGACCAGAATGGCTGTCCACCCGAGGTTGTGGCATCCTTGGGGAAGTTGAACAAGAGCTGCTCAATTGCATTATGGTATTGCTTCTCGAAGAGCATCCGCGCCCAGCTCACACAGTCCTCGAAAGACAGGGCACGCTCGTTCTTCAGGAAGTCCCGAAGCATCGTCAACGTCGCCTTTGTGTCACCACCCTGCTTGAGCGTGGTCTGCAGGTAGTTGGGCTGAGACAAATATAGGTTCGCAGTCTCGGCGGGCTTCACAAAGTTCGTCTCGAATAGCTCTCGTGCCCATGCAATGGTGTGCTCGATCTTGTTTGGGAAGCTTCGCAGGGTACACATGGGGAAAGACTGCTCAGGTGGGTCCACGGAAGACGAGTAGGACTCAGTAATACCTGGCAGGACCACCTGCGTGTTGCCCTTGGTGCCAAGTGTACCACTTTCCAGCAGTGGCTTCTTGAAGAAAACACAACGTCGGTCGACGTAGGTTCTCGCCTCTACGTTATCCAGAGCGTTGGTGACACCGTCCAGCTTAGACCAGAAGTCCTCATTGAACACCTCCTCGGTCTCGGGGCTCACGCGATCCTTGAGGCACACAATATGACCGGCTAATTCTGGATTCATAATTTGAACAGCCTCCGCTGCGCAGTCGCTCTTCATCTTGCCAACATCCTTGGGTCGAAACAAAAATTGACGATTGAGGTTACTCTTCTCGATCGAATCCATATCAGTGATAGTGATCTGGCCCTTCGGACCAGTACCGAGACCAATCATGGCCCAGTTCTTCAGCATCTCACAGCCAATGGCGCCTGCGCCGACCAGAAATTGCTTCACATTTGAAAGCTTTTCCTGGTACTCCTTGCCGAAGACGGCGATTTGACCATCGTATCGACTGCCAACAGGAGCACACAATTCCTCAGTTCGCTTGAAGGACTCGGGAAGAGACTCCAGTGAGTCAAAGTAAAGCCACTGCTTTACTGGGTGGAACTTCCCGGAGACGGCCTTGAGAACCTCCTGCGCAGTGAGGCCACCAAAGAATGCCGCCATGGGATTCAAGTCTCCAGCAGCCTGGTAACTCAGCTCTGTTATCAACTTTTCGTCGATTTCCACATCGACTCCCTGCTCTTTGGCGTAAGCCTGGGCAGCCCCCACCAATGCAGCGGCATCCACCTTGTTCATCGGCTTCGGCAGGCGACCGTGGGACTGTGCGAAGGCGTGCAGGGCTTGGAAACCAATATGCAGCTGTTGTGGGCGGTCAAACTTGGCGAAGTCAGATATGACAAATTCGGGGTCCTTCAGAGCGGTCGCGATGCTCTTGAACTGCATGACCTTGGGCATCTTGACTTGCTGAAACAAACCTCCACGCTTGTACTGACCCAGGCCAGAGACATCTCCAATCGAGAAAGTGTATGGACCCTTGACTTCAATCTTGCGTGGCTCACAGCCGTTGAGGCCCTCCATACCCTCAACTTCTGTAAATGTGACGTAGTCTCCATCAGCCAGGCCATGCCGAGTCTCGTCCAAGGCAGACACAAGACCGTCCTCGTCAACTCCAGCGATGATACCGCTGAGGGGCTGCTCGCCAGTGTCGTCGATACAAATGAACTTTTCGCCAAAATCACAAAAGATGTTGCCGAACAAGCCGAAGGTGTCAGCGGTGATGAAGTAGATGCCCTTGGAGTGGCAATAGTCGCCAATCAGGATTTGGTCATGCAGAGGGACGCCTGTTAGAACGACGGCTTGATACTTGTCGAGCTGGGGGAGATTCTCGGTGAGACTGTAGACCACAGAGTCAGTGATTTGTATCCATGCAGCATGTCGGAAGAGTAGACGTACTTTGATGCCTCGTGCACGCTGACAGGGGTGTAGGCGTTCAGCTCGGCAACGCGAGGGGCAGTGACCAGGTCGCGACGTTTGCCCACATCGTCCGGGCGCAGGAAGAACTGGGAGGAGAGATCTGCGATGGCGACGGGAGCGGGGTCGTAGAGGGTCAGACTCTTGACGCCAGCCAGGGCGATATTCTTTGCGATCTCAACACCCAAGCCCTTGAGTCCGACGATGAGCACATGGGAAGCGCCCATGCGCTTCATGGCCTCGTGACCCAGGACATATAACTGTCGGCTGTAGAGAGATTCGTCAATGTCATTGTTGCCAACAACAGATTCGTCGACCTGCATCCTGGTGACGAGGTCGACCTCGGGAAGGCGGGAGTCCTGCAAACGTCGGGTTGACCAGATCAGTACATGCTTCATGACCGTTGAGACTAGGTAGCTAGTGGTATCTGTTGTTTGGTGGACAACGCTCCAAGTTCCAAAGTGGCCGTTGAGGAGCAAACCACGGCGGCACCAAAGCTGATGGCGATAGCTGGAAACGGACGAGATGGGACGGGGCAAGCAACTTACAGTCATCGTCTTTTTCTGGAGAGGCAGCGAGTCCCCGTTTGTGGATAGCTTTCGCTTCCCCAGTTTGTCGTTGTTAGAAGACACTATCTTCGTGTGGAGAGGAACAAGCGGGAAAGCGTAGACGAAGGAAGGTGTTCTGTCTGTTTTGATTGGGGGGCCTTGGGGGGGGGGTGATGATGCAGTTGCGAAGTTGGAGGTGCTTGCCACAAGAGCTGGCGTGAAAGCACGACCCCACTAATGGGCGCGGGTGGACTGCGGGGCAACCAAGGGGCTTCAACTTAGACGCTTCCGAGACTCCTATCCCAGGTGCTCAAAATTGTATGACTTGAATGGGCTTCATAAGGAGTATTCACATGTATTCAGGCTACCTCACCAGAAAACCCTCGTCTTGCTAATCAAGGCTCAACTCTCGAAGATTACCAAATCAAATCTGCCTTGCAGCGATCACTAAAGGCGCCTTGACCTGATTTGTAAGGCCTGGGGTGGTCACACTGTACCTACGAGTAGACATCATCGGCTTACCAATAGCTTTTGGGATCATCGAAGCACCCAAAACCATCTATGGTCCTCAGCCTCAACACCTGTCTGCTCACCAAATATGAGGCTATTCCTGCTTTGAGAAGACAGTTCTAGATATCATTCTAAATACCAGTAAGGTGAATTAGAGAACAGTTCCCTAGAAGAGGTGCAACTTATGTTCGCTCAGGTTGTGTGTGGCGCCAGGTCTCATCTAGAAACGCACCATCAAAAACATTGGCATAGTTGTAGCAGCCTTGGGGTATCTGTCTCTGGACTGTGCTGTCTGAGTTTCTACGGCAAAGCATCTCAGACTCGCTTAGCCGAAGCCAGAGGAAGATTATCCCGACCGAGGAAACGTAGCACCAGATCTGAGCACGACGGGACGTGATCCTGACGACGTCAGGTATCTTCTTCTGCTATCGGATGTATCAGATGTGGGCCTCATCATGTGTGGAAGACTACGGCCAGTCTCAGCTTAAGCAAGCAACGAGTGCCGAAATTCTTGAGCAAGCCAATCCCAAGCGATTTGTACCTTATTTGTATCACGGTGCTGCGAGGCGAAACACCAAAATATGAGAGTTTCTGGTTTCGCCATCGCAGTTATTGATAATCATATACGCAGGCAGCCTTCATTGAGCTGTTGGGCAAGATCATGCCGACTGCCGCGGTTTCTTAACTTTTGGGCTACATGTCTTCAGGACTTCTCCCTCAGAGCAAGACTCTTGCCGGATAGTGTCTAGGATTTGATTTCATCGGCTGGTATAGACTGCGTGCGTTGGACAAAAGCTGACGGATTGCCGACGCGCAGTTGTCCACATGCGTTTGGAGGTGCAGGTCTGCAAGTAGTCTGACAACGACAAGTAATTCTTGAGCCGGGTCTTGGTCGAAAAGTAGCTTACGAAGCTAGCAGGCTTGCATTTGGGCACGTAGGTCCGAGTCCATGAGTCACTCGACAAGTCATGTAGAAGAATCGTGGGCGACTTTATCTCATAGTCACATTCTCTCTGTAGGCTATCTATTGAAGCACATAGCGGGTGCCTCACATTTGTGCCTCCGTCCCCAGCGACTATGCCCTGAGGCACACTAAGCCTAATGTGGTCGCGTTGTCCCAAATCTATCACGCAATCGTTTTCTTGAGCTTAAGAGGTCTTCTTGAGCTCAACGTCGCTGTGTGAATGTGTTAGCTGGTCTATTCCCTCTGGAGTGCGTTGAGAGCTGAAGAACTCACAAAATGAGGTCGCTGTTTGCGGGGATGTGGCCAGGGAAGCCGCTGAAATAAATGTCAGTATCGTGAAGGGTCAATCCGCAGAATGGCCAGATGAAGACTGGAGAAGACTTATAGTCTAGCAGATAGGGGGCTCTACTGAAAGGAGCTTACCGAGCACCATAGCCGTAGTCACTGTAGCAGAGCACGTTTGTTAGTCTTGTTCGTTTCTCTTGACACAAGAAGGGCATGGCTAGCTCCGGGAGCACTTACGCAGTAATGTCGAGGGTGGCCTTCTCGCCGACCTTCATCTGGGTGACGCCCTCATCCCAGCCTACACATTGTCAGCTTTTCTCACCCCGGCCAAATAAAAGCTTTGGACTATTGGCGCATAAGGGTTCAACAGCACTTACCCTTGATGACCTGACCAACACCGATCTTGGTGACGAAGTCGCCACGGCCAACGGAGCTGTCAAACCTTTGCGATTGAAAATACGAAGGTTAGTTCAAATGCCAGATCTGCTGGGGAACGGGCCAGAGCCATAGTAGTGCGTACTGCTTGCCCTTGTTGTCGGGCTTAGAGGTGTCCTTGAGGAAGCCAGTGTACTCGATGGTCACGGTCTGGCCAACCTGTGCCTGCGGGCCGGTGCCCTCCTGGTGAGTAGTCTTGGTGACGCCCATGTTGACAGTGTCTGCGGACAAGCAATTGATGAGCAAGGGATGAGGGTTCAACACTAGTGGAGAGGGGTAGATAATATTTGGGACCAAACGCGGACTGACCTTGGTTGTGAGTGTGTGCGTTTGTTCTTTGGTTTGCGTGGATGTGGGTGTTGAAAAGAAGATGTAGAATGGATGAGTGTCGTTCCGGACAGAAAGTTTATTATTGGCCTTGGTCGTGGCTTACGTAGTTTTTTTGGGAGGGGGGCGTAAGAGGCGGATGGGTTGAAGAAGCTGGTGGGTCCGGAATTCCTACTTTACCAACCTAAATACCTTAGTATGAGCCGGTATTATATACTTGGAGCATTGGAGCTTTCACAGGAAGACCGCAAGGACTATCTCGCTGAAATTCCGTTTCCCTCCAAAATGAGACTCGTAAGGTTAAGCCTCAAACCCCAGCATGTAGCGAAGCTTGGAAAGCTTGATTTCTAACTCTTCGGTGGCAATGAATTTGTGCCATAAGAATGTATACAGTACATCGATTCTGGCTTGCTTTGTGATGGCTAACCCACTTTGCCAGGGGCGGTGACGCTGTATCTGAGTACCTGCAGCCACTTTGAGCTCCTTTGGCAAGAGCTCGCAATCTCTATCTGCTAAAGGAAGGAGAATCCAGAATCTTCAGGAAAAAGTATTGTCATGTTGAGCCTTGTTCCACTAAGTCCCACCTCAGCACCAAGATACCTTCACACTTGACATGTCACAAATGGTGACGACGCTGCTGTGTACTGGCCTGGGCCATAGCATGTATTATAATTTCTATAGGGCAGAGAGAATCGGTGCGACATACTGTAGCAAAAAATTGGGAGACAGCTGTCTGACAGCCTGCTTTCTTCCACGTGAACATCACTGACCTCACTGGGCCACCTCGGAACCCAGACCTTACCGCACGGGATGGCGGGGAAGATCCAATATGTCAGGGCCACCAGGCCCGCCAGGGCCGCCATCTTTGTTCTGTGGTGGGGTGCTACGGGTCAACGTCGATGTTGGTGACAGGACCCTCCCCCTCTTTTTCATCCTTGCTTTATGCCCTGCGACGAGTCGACCACACCCTATTACACAGTAGCACTATGTCCACTTTCGTGATCGCGATCACGATCGGCTGCTGGCGTGGTCCTGAGCTACGGGATGCACTTGGGAGGCAGACCGTATGGAATTGCGGTGTCTAATACATGCCCCCAGTGGCACTTTGAACGTGAGCCAAAAGAATACTTATTACCGTGGCTTCAGTTCTAACAACCATAGCCCATTTAGATACCTTGGCTGAATGGAGACCTTCAGCTCACAATGTCCATCTCCTCCAATATAAAATATAATAGACTTGAAGATCTCCTCCGAGCATACTACTTTTGTCCGCAAAGAGTTGTCCGTTGCGTGCAGTGTGGCATCGAAGAGGGTCCGCAATGAGCGCCCTGGCAAGAGTATACCTAGGTATCATGCGATTGCATCGAGATGCTCTACTTGCTTTTGTTCCCGATTTTCTTTATCAATTTGATTATCACGAGACGTAATCACCAAGTCCAGACTTCAGTTCTGAATCTCAAAGACGCGAGGTCAACTTCGTCTGTTGCAAGCGAGGGTGACTTGTGCCTTGGGCGAGACGCAGGTGCTCTGAAGAGAACATTGCAAACCCTGCCACAGGCCGCGATCGCGACAATTCTGCATATGCAATGCAAGAACTTGCACATCGCAATTATCAGTCTGCATTCAGTTACCCGCGTGACTGGCCTTGCAGCTTATGTTCTCACTGCCTGTGCTGAGTAAAATGTCTTTTGGGGCGGTGATCTGAGGGAGGTAGGAACGACTCTGGAAAGCCCACACCAACTACACAGCAAGTACTGAGTACTACCTCAATCAGATTAGTATCATCCCACGTCCACAGGTTGAAGCTGCATGTCTACCTACAGAGCGGACCGGCTCATCTACAAGTCAACTACCCTGAAATAAAGACCGGATCCGAGAACCCCCTCTGGTGGAGTTGATGCTGGGAGTCTATACATCAAGGCAAGAAACCCACCGATGTGGATGCAATCGAATCAATTAAGGCCACAAGTGCTACTACGCCTTCACTGCAATGACATCGTCGAACACGTTCTTGAGTGCAGCAGGACAGCCCTACCGGATACCAATTGCAATTCTGTCAGGCCCTCTGAGGCTTCGCAACCCGGTTATATAGACCTGCCTTCGGAGGCCAATATGCTGGTTGGAACCCGGGCAAGCAAAGTAAACCATGGTGGGAACATCTTGTATTCGCTAATATCTCATTCAAAGAAAAAAAAAGGGGGGGGGAAGAAGAAGAACAAAAATAGTCAAGAAGGTGTGGGAGGGAGTACCTGCGGAAGGACGAGTACATCTTGACGGTGCGGCCGGTGTCACGGTGCCAAAGCGAGACACCGAAGCATACGCTTCTCTCTGTTGCGTCGTGTCGATGATCCAATGTCCATTGGGAGCAGGGTGTCTTGATAGACGTTTTTGCAGTCTATTAACCTAGGCTGACTTTGTCAGGACCGCCGACACGGTCCACATGAGTCGGCAGATTCCTCGAAGAAGGATACCAAGCATTCAAAGGTTCACAGAGCAGCTCTCCCGACAGAAAATTACCCCTCGATACACGTTTTCAACTGAGCTCATCCAGCGAGACCTTCGACGGGGCAATACAAGCAGCCACTCTCTTGGGAACCAACCAGCGTCGGGTCCTATTCCAATCTGAGACTCCTCGCTGCACGTAGCCTCGAATTGTAGGACCGAAGTCCACAATCGGCTGGATATCCACGTGGAATTCCCACAGGTAGACCAGTCAAGGTCGTCAACACCGGCAAAGATGGCTCAGCGTTCCCAGCCATGATCAAATGATAGGCGCCGCCAAACGACTTGTGGTGAAAGGCCAAACGTGATACCATCTTCCTGAAGAAAGTGCAGGCATCCGCTTTGCTGCTTCTCTATCGCGATCGTATGAAAGCCAGGCGCGAGATAGGCGAGCTGCGGATAATACAATTAGCACATGTACTGTACAGCTATTTCCTTCCTTCACTCTGACGACTTTGGCTAACAAATTTCACTGTAAGACAGGATATCAAGATACCAAAGTGTTCACTACCAGCAATCATCTGTACGCAAACATTTGACTTGTTGAGGCGTACCCCATCAAAAGACCTCCGCGTGGACTCCAGCCACAGTTCTTGATTTGCGTACGCCACTGCTACACTGCCCACAAAATCTCCTGCTTGGGACCGATGAAGTGAGGCCAAGGCACCAGCGTGTTGTCCAGGTACGCACTTGCATCATTCTCAAGATGAGCGAATGGTGGCACCGTGCCTGCAGGCGCCCGGAAAGGTACAGGTACCCGACTCGTTCGGTCCGACTTGCGCCTTCTTGAACCTCAGCGTAGCATAGCACCTGTGCCTCTTCCGGTCGAGACTATACTTGGAGCTTTGCAAGTTGGAGCTTTGCAAGTTCCGAACCTTTTTAGGAGATCGTCGAAGTGCGATCTCCCGTGAGGTGGGTTGGTGACAGAAAGCCTTGCCTTCCGGCGAGCTGGTTTCAGGAGAATGACTACCCACGCATCCAGTAATCAAGCAGACCGAGTTCAGGAGGGAAGGATATCACTGAAGGAGCAGGGCCTCTTCGATCAATATGCGCCCTGAGACGTCGACTTGGCCTCAAGGTCATGTTGCATGTCTCTCTCAAATGAATGACAAGAAAGATGAAGATCTCGTGCCCTCGGCACATAAATGACCTGCTGAACTCAAAGAACACCACAAGCCCAAAGCAAGGCAAAGGGCTCAGATGAATGATTGCGAGAAGAGGCACCCAAGATGCGAAAGACCCGCCTACAGGCCGGACACCGGATTCATGACAGCCGCACTGTCATCCAGTGATGCCCGTGAGTTGATCGATGATCTATGAGGTAGGCTGCTTTGAGAAACTTGCCCTCTAACATGCCATTCTCTCTCCATTTTTCCACGGTTTGCAGACACATTACGACAATCCATGTTTACGCCCTGATAGGCAACAGATGTCATCGTCGAAGCCGGCATTCGCTTGGCTCAGACGTCACTTTTCTCTATACCCAAGATTAAGCCCAGGGAATCTGATTGATCTTCGAAAGAATTCCAAACAAGCATTTCATCTTGTATCCCATACAAATGTATGCGATCATCGATGTCTTTGACCTCGGGCGCTCCCTTGCGCCACTTGGCTTGGGTTCTAATGACTCTCCCTACTTCTGACGAGACGTCAAGCGCCACTCACACAAAAGAGTCTGTTCGGGAATGCAATCCGTTTCATGACACGAAGAATGCGAAAT
Source organism: Gnomoniopsis smithogilvyi (assembly GCA_027946515.1). Classification (NCBI taxonomy): domain Eukaryota; kingdom Fungi; phylum Ascomycota; class Sordariomycetes; order Diaporthales; family Gnomoniaceae; genus Gnomoniopsis; species Gnomoniopsis smithogilvyi. The sequence goes on along the minus strand of JAPEVB010000004.1, from coordinate 4,132,686 downwards.
ACGCATGCAAAACAGGCAATCGGCACGCAACGGCAAAAGATCTCCCTACCCGGAATTCAAAAATGTCACAATGTCACGCAGCTGGTAGGGAGTGCAGCAAACCCGAAAGAGAGCGCGCGTGGGGTCTTCTTTTAAAAAAATCTCGTCAGGGGTTCTCATTACGGACGCGAACTAGACTGGAATGGTCAGACTTCAAAAAATGAAGATATTTCCGTCTCAGGTAACATGCAAACGAGGGAAATACGAGTTTGATCAACCCCCTCCTTGTGGGCTTGTTGGCGTCGGAAGATCGCTACCAATCTGGGTCCGGTGGACCCGCCCCTACTGCCGAAGCAGGCACGGTCGGAATGATTGTGGACAGATTAGGTGGTGTGGACGGGCTTGAGCAATGAGGCTATCGTCGGCGCAAAAGCCAGCATCAATGAGAGTGACCTCGGGAGGCTTGCTAACGCGATGAAAGAGGAGCCGTGCGCACCGCCACAGCGGAGAGGGCCCGGACCACGCATTGCTACTTTTATTAGAGACGGGGTGTGCTACACGCCGCCAACCGGCGAAGCGATGAAGGAGAGGGGAGAAAAAAGAGGGAACAAGAGGGCGGGCTGACGTCGTCGGGGGTGATGTCGTGTTTTCTTCTTGTTGCATAGACGCCAGGAAATTGGCTTTTTGGTTGAGAGGCGTGTCTAAATGCCGGAGATGCTAAAAAAACATAGGTATGACGGCCTGCTAAGGCTCTTAGGCCCTAGGAGGAATTGCTAGTGGGAAGCTCAGGATGTGGCAGTTTGACTAGTCTCGCGCGTTCTCGTCGGGAATTTGAAGGGAGCAACTAAGGCACGCAGACAAATAGAACACGGGAAGCCTAGAGTTGTTGTCTCGATGTGATACGAGGCTAGAAGAAGCTGGCATGTTGGCCTACTACAGGCACGCTGGCACGAGGCACAAGGTACTGGGTGTCAAAGGAGCGAAGCTAACTCTATGCCGAACGAGGCTACTTTAGAGTATTTTGATGGTGAGGTATTAGTCCCATGTTTCTGGTGACACAATCGCGGGCTATGGACACGAGCTGGGCAGACAGGCTTTTCTTGTAACGCGAGACAGCGGCGACGGATAAACATGAGATGGCTTCGAGAAATGAAGATGAGCAAGGTTAAGACTGTTTACCGTTATTCTTAGCACAGACAGCAATCGACTCTTGACGATGAATGGAATTCTATCTCATTTGTTGGGTGTTTCGAGCTCGGATGGCAAATGCAGGTCCAAACTTTAGCCTCATCGCATAACGGTTCATAGGGCCCAGAACCTTAGGCTGTTTGTACTTTGGCGGTACCTTGGCCTAGTCGTCGTAGTTGGTATTGGCAGGGCTGTCGATCTGTTGTGGTGATTAGAGTATTCATCACGACAAGCAGTACGTAAAAATAAGGTGCTACAGTATGCAGTGTGCTCCAGCGGGGCGTGAGCACTCAGCACGGCTGAGCAACTGTCAGCACTTGGGCCCCCGCAATACGGCACATGTTGGGGGACGTGTCCATTCGGTTGTCTCGCGTTGCATAGAATATTGGGAGTCGGTGCTCACGACCTCTCAGCACTAGGACGAGTTCAGCGCTTTTGTAAGCTGTAGATCTTACTCGGTATACAACTTCGCGGTGAAGGGGGCTGGAGGAGAAGTACAAATAATTGAGGAGGAGGCTCCATCTGGTGGGGCTCTCTTCCAAAAGCCCCCAGCTTCTTCCTTCTTAGCCAAGGATGAAGGCGCAGTAGACGGATCCCTGCTTTCCTGTGGGTTGAGCAAAGGATGGGGGATACTTGAACGCTGGCAAGGAAACAGCTGATGCCGAAAGTACAGTCAGCGGCAATATTTAATTTAATTGAGTGGGGATCATGACCAAGTTTAGCCACTCACAAAGCGCGTTCTCGCCCAGACCCCTGCTTTTGGGTTCTCCGCCCGCTCCCATTGCATCCTTGTTCCCGAAGCGAGATCGTGGCAGGAGCCCGGCCGCCGTCCCGCTGGACCCATATTTGCGTTTGCTTTGGCTGATGCTGGAGAACGTGGACGTTGCTGTCAGGTACGATCTGACAAAGCGTACGAAGCTGTATTTGTCCAGAACGGATCCTCTCAAGTCGGAAAGCAAGTGAAAATCTACCACTCCAATTATTACGAATATGGGCGCATTCGACCGACAGTCGCACGCGTCCAATTTTAACACTAGCCAGCCAACCCAGCAGCCGAGCCTATAGCGCCAGAATTATCAGTAGACCGAACACAACATCATCACCACTATGACTTGTAACCACGATTCACGGGCTGCAACAAGTTGGTCCAAGCACGACCATCTCTGCAGTCTGGGCACGTTGCCACGCACACCATGAATGTTTGGATGACAGGCTCACCATCAGCACGGTGGGCCATGGCGTGCCTCTTTGTGTTGGTCTGGCCCCCAATGTGCGAAAGTGGGCAAGCTAGCCTAGCAACAAGGCGCTGGCGGAAGGATTGTTTTCAACGTGGGTGCCAAAATTAGCCACCTCTTTCTGCACGCCTTTGTCTGCTGCTCTTTTTTTCGGTTGACCACTACTGCGGTATGTATGTATGTATCTATGTATGTACAGTAGCGACAAGGTTACTCTTATGGTACGTACTATGTAAACTGTAGTATATCCGATAGATGATGAAGCGTCGACCTTCTTGGATGACCTTCTGCTACTGCTGCTGTAGCAATTACTCCACCGCCTTCGGAAACTTCGCCTTGGTCGTGTGGTCTCCCCCAAGGTCACGATGGGGGCGTGGTGCATCGCCGCAGCTGCATTGCAACTCTCGCGTGGGCACACGGCGCACTTGGGCGCTCGCTTTTGCTGCAACGCAACGCAAGGAAACGCAACGCAACGCGGATGGAGACTGGACTGATGCCCCCCCTCGCTGGGGGTGGGGAGGGGAAAGAGGGAAATGGAGGCACGGAGGGTCGGAGTCCTTTGCAAATACCTGCGCGTTACCAGATCTGCAAGTGATCTACCGCGTCAGCCAGGTACACTGTTAGGTACTACGTAGTATCTTTGAAAGGATCAGCCCCTACTCTTGTCATTGTCATGCAGGCTAGAGACAGGGATTCAGGCAAAAGTGGCCTGAAGGATCAGCACCCACCGTCCTGGTTTGTCTCTGGCATTACCCCTGGTCTTGTTTGTCCTTCCGTTTCTTGTCAGTTGAAATGCGCCAATCCCTCTTCATCCCTGCCTTGTCGCGGTCTTGTCTGTTCCTCGTCCTTCGTTTCCCACCTGTACTCCGCGTTACAATCCCTACTCCCTGCAACTTGTAATTTGTTCGTGTCCTGCCCTGACTTGCCCTTCATTCAATTGTTGCCTCCTCCTCCTCATCCTCTTCGTCGAGTACTTTCTTTTTTGTCTCTTCTCTACCTTGCTTAAACTACTTTGCGTTCGTCTCCATCCTCTGACCGAGACTGTGACTGGCCATTTATCTTCTGGTAGTCCCCTTCTCTCCACGACTGGCTTCGCAATTTCGAGGTCAATCGAGCCGCCACTGTTTTGTCCTCCCCACGGCCATTTCTCTAAGCCAGGGACCAGTCTAGCCGTAGCCCACCCGCAAGGCCAAGCCTGATCCTAGTGGGCCCCCTTTTCCGAAATTACACTCACGGGCCCTTACCCAATGTAATGTCTGTCCTGGATTGATCTTGAACGCCAATTCTCGACCGACCCCCGTTCCTTCTCATATCCAGATCACTTCGCCCACATTGTGTCGTGTTGTGTATTGAGTGCTTTCACCCACAACATCCCCGACGAGTTTCTCGTCAAGTCGCTCATTTTTCCAGCGCTTCAGGCGTTGATTTGTTTGTGTCTCAATTCAATCCTAATCGGTGCGGCTGGAAAATCGTAAGTTTCTGTCAGTTTTGTCTCTCCCTCTCGCTCACACACACTCTCTCGGTCTCTCCCCCCCGACGGTGCGAAGGGAAGTGGGCAATTTGTTTTTGGGTGTTTCGATTTGGACAGCCACCTTGAATTCATGCGTCCAACTCGTGTGCGCAACAACCTGGGTCGCCCAGGCTAATTCGCTTTCTCATATAGATTACACTCTCTTTGACATCTTTGTCAAGTACACTCGTTTCACTCTCATTCCTGACAGTGAGTCTCTCACAACATTTTCGCCGTTGCCTGTCAGGGCGCTGACAGCTGTGGAGATAGACTCTCCTCAATCGCTTTCTCGCCAGTACCTGGCGTCTAATCTCACCACAGTCGTTATTTTTTCCCTCCGAGAAGTGGCCCTTATGACGCAGTGATACGATTCGGAGGATGCAGACAAAGTCGCTTCTGGTCACTGCGCTGGCGGCCGTAACGCTCGTCAGCGCAGAGCCAGTGGCCAAGCCGAGAATATACTTTCCTCGGGAAGTGAAGAGGGCGTTCCCCAACGTTACGACCACCGCCTTCACCTCATCTTCGGTTCCTTCATCCAGCAGTGAGATAATCACAACGGATCAGACATCGACCGTCTTAACCACTTCACAGCAAAACAGCCGGTCACTATCGGACTCCCTCTCCAGCCTGACCTCGGGTTTGGGACTTTCGGGCTCGTCGTCTTCAGATTCCGACACAACCTTGTCGTCTTTGGTCGGCTCTTTGACTGGCACCGACTCGTCTAGTGCAGCGTCAGGAAGCAGCAGTTCAGCAGACACGAGCACAAGTAGTGCCGCTCAATCAACCACGAGCTCCAGCACGGTCGAGACGTCAATCAGCTCCACTGACTCGACCACGAGTGACGCCTCCACAAGCTCAGTCCTCAGCTCCACAGCAGCATCTGCAGCCGCTACAACTCAGACCACTGCTACAACCAGTGACGCTACCGCGACTGAAACCTCCCAGAGCTCGATTGTGATCGGCCCGCAGGGCATCGTGACGCCATCGTCTACCACAACCAGCTCCGCTGTCTCCGAAACGTCCAGTGGAATTGTTGTGTCCTCCACTGACAGCGCCACGACTGTTGACTCGACCTCGACGACTGACAGTACTGCGGATTCAGCTTCCTCAGCTACGACCACTTCTGCCGACCTTGCTGGCTCCGTTTTGAGCAGCGTTGTCTCGGGCGTGACCAGCATCGTTTCTAGTGTGACGAGTGACCTGGCGCCGGCTGTAACAACCACTAGTAGCACTATTGACTCGACAGCTACTGGAGCCGGCACAGGGGTCACTTCGCAAGCGACCACGACTTCCACTAGCGATACCTCGAGCTCCGATGACAGCACGACCATTGCCTCTGTGACAACCTCGGAGGCTTCTACGACGCAAGCCAGCGAGTCCACGAGCATTGAAACAGCATCGACCGACAGCGTGAGCTCTGCTGTTGTATCCCAAACATCAGATGCCGTCGCGAGCGCAACCACCGATGCCTCGTTGACCTCGGGGCTTACAGGTCCCGGTACCGGAACCAGCACTGCCGCCACCACCACTTCTGACACTAATATTCTCAGCTCGGTGTTGAGCAGTGTTGTGTCCGCGGTAACGGAGACATCGAGCCCTACTAGTGACGCCACGGACTCGGCAACAACCATTGGGACTCCAACGGGTCCTGGCACTGGTTCCACCACCGCCGCAACTACCAATCTTCTCAGTTCCGTATTGAGCAGCGTCGTCTCTGCTGTCACAGAAACATCGAGCCCTACTAGCGATGCAACGGACTCAGCAACAACTATTGGAACTCCTACGGGTCCCGGCACAGGCTCCACCACCGCGGCGACGACAAATCTCCTGAGCTCCATCTTGAGCAGCGTTGTCTCGGGAGTTACGGATACTTCGAGCCCTACAAGCACTGCCAGCGAGTCAGTGGCTACTATCGGAACTCCCACCGGTCCAGGCACGGGCTCATCTGCGTCTCCTACTTCTGTCGATACGTTGAGCTCCATTCTCAGCAGCGTTGCGTCTGGCGTCACTGGATCTGGAAGCGCTTCTACCGCCACCGCTAGTGGTACGGCTCCTGGCCCCTCTGGTGTCTCATCTACCGGATTTGGCAGCTCGTCTGCTGGTATTTCTGCTACAGGCTCAGCAGGCCAGTCCCTCAGCTTGACGAGCAGCGCGCTTTCCGGCTCCAACACTCCATCCGCCACGGACTTGACCCAGACGCCCAACAGTACTGACACCATCACGCCAACGATTAGCTCGACCGGCAGTGAGACGCTCCCCACAGTATCAGCAAACTCGACTGACTCCGAGCTGCCCACTGGGACACTGACAACGAGCTTGGCCAGCACTGTGACGCTGCCTCCCAATAACACAGCCTCCGAGACAGATTTGCCATCCTCCGTTCCTTCGACTTCGCTGCCTTTGCCAACATCCACGTCGTCCGAGTCTGTGGTCGTGCCCACTTCGACCACCGAGACAACATCTCAGACCTTTGGCACAAGTCTCTTGCCAACCGCTACGCTGACAGACACATCAGCCTCATGGCTTCCTACGACGATCATCGTTGCACCAACCACCAGTACGGTCACCGGCACCACCGCAAGCACATCTGCTGCGTCCACGAACCTGCCCCAAGCCATTACGCCCAATACCGCGAGCGAGCCGATCCCCGATGGAACCATGGAGATCCAGATTGCGTTCAAGGAGCCACTGAACTACGAATTCGTGGCTACACACTCAAAATCTGCTGCTCAGCTTCTGTCTGGTGTTCCCGAACTGTTGATGTACGGAGGACAAATCACGAATTCGTCTCTGGTTCAGATGCGTAGGCTTGTACCACTCGACACCCAGGATGTCTATGGTTTCGTGACAACTCTTGCCGTCGTCACGTACCCCACGGACCTGGTCTCCACTCTGGCTCTTGATATCAAGCTTCCAAATGCCAGGCTGTACCAGGATCCAGACATCCTGATGTACAACATCTCGCAGCAGATTAACTCGGCCATTGGTATCTATCTCGGAGATGGCGCGGGCGGCTCTACCTCTTCCGGTTCATCTGGCAGCTCCAGCGGCAGCGGATCGTCATCAAGCAGTGGCAACGGTGGTGATGTCTTCCAAAACACATCCGGTGATAGCTCATCATCAGGCACCCAAGCCAAGGTTGCTGGTATTGCTGTTGGCGCCGCTGCACTTGCAGGTGCCTATGGAGGCCTGATGTTCTTCATTGCTCGCAAATACAAGAGAAGACAGATGGCTCGTACTCGTTCAAGCTCCCTCTCCAACGCGGACTCGATGCGTCAAACTGGCAGCCCTGCTTTGATGGGAGGTGCCCTCATGAGCCAAGATTTCTCCAACTACGGCGCGGTTTCTGGCGGCGGACGAGATAGTCATGGCAGTGGCAGGAGTAATGGCAATTCCGGCCGTACTGCCTTCATCTCCGCTCCCGTCGCGGCGGAAAACTCGCTTGGATGGAACTGATTGGACACATCAGAGCATCCCTTTTCATTTTTGCATATGAAGGCCCTCTTTCTATTTTTGGTTTCTCGTTGACATTACGATACCCTTCTGTCCGCCTCAGCGAATAGCATGTTAACGGTGTGGACCTGTCGAGCCGGCGAAGCAGAGACAGCGTCTTGAAAAGAGACAACATCGCGGCCCGTTATCCATGTGTTTGTCACATATTGTCCTAACCTTCGTCGCGATGGGTTGTCCAACCACATCATTTTTATTCATATACATAGCCTACAGCTGCTTTAGAGGATCAAGCCCGTATTTTTTGTGGCTATTGGTCTGGCAGCGAGGACTTTTTTTGCTTTTTAATATCTTATTTTTAACAGGAGATGATGAGGTTGGATGATGTGAGGAGGTACGCACGATAAATGACATGCGTGGGGAGGAAAATGGGATCCGGGGACGAGGGGTCAAAATCTCAAGCAGTCAGAGGCTCTTGTAAGCAGACTGTTGCCATGTACATTCGAAATTTGGGAACAAGATGGATTCCAAACATCATGGGAAAAAAGCATTTGGATGTCCATTTGATTCACATCAAGATGGCCCCACAGACAAAGCCTCATCTAAAGGCATTGCACTTCCCTTGACCTGTATCATTTCTACCATCTTAAAAAAGACATTCTAGATCAATCTTGAAGTCCACGGACTTCATTACTTCAACTGACTGCGTGGCAACTTGCATTTATATGGTGATGTGGCATGCAAATCGATCTACATTAAGACATGCTACTTTTCCGGCACAAAGTAGGAATTAAGCTTTTCTGTTGATGTTGTACAGAGCTTTGACTTGAAGCATCATTCCTCGCTCGTTGGCTGTGCTCCACGCAAATCTGGACGATATGAGGACTCGCAAAAGGATCACACAGAAAACGCTCCACCAAGTCAAGCAGAGGGGACATCTATAGTTATCGAGTAGTATTGCATAATCGAAATGCAGCGCTAATTACGCCACTTTTCGGGGGGGGTCGTTCCCTTTGAGCCGGTGAGTGAAGGAAGGGCGGTGGAGGGGCGGGTGATCGCCTTGTAGTAGTAGCCCCTCTGTTATTGCCTGGATTCCGATTCATAAAGGAAAACCGTGTCTTTTGGATGAACCACATTTCATACATTGCATGAATGTTGCCGCACTGTTTCTGTTCGTCCGGTGTCTTCGTTCCTTTTTTTTTCTCCTTCACTTTGCATGAAGTTTTTTGTTTCGTTTTTGGGGCATACTGCATCCGAACCTAGCCTGTCTAGGTTCAGAAAGTTCAGCTGTCCCCCGGGTCCCGCGGTTGGTTCTGCATGTCCATGATTCAAGGATGGAGTTAGCTGAGCACGGTGGCCGCTTGGTTCGCCCAATATTCCGCAGTGACTCGTCATCTTCATCTCCCGATAGCGTTGGTCTCACGCCTGAGAGCAGCGAAGGTGCCCGCGGCGATAGAGATGAGGTTGTGCCAGAAGATCCGCTCCTCAGGGCAGGGCAGGATGGAGGAGGAGGGGAGGTCTATGAGCTTCGCGAAGGTATGGGAAGAAGCAAGGCTTCTGCTGAAAGGCTGGATTTGGAAGATGACTATTATCAAGACGATGACGATTATATGGAGAGCCGGCGGGAGGAAGGGGAGGGTGAGCATGACATTGTCTACACGGCGGACGAGGAGAGGGCCATCGTTCGGAAGTTTGACCAGCGACTGGTATTATTTGTTGCGCTGCTCTATTTGCTCAGCTTTCTGGACAGGTCAAGTGAGTTTCTGCGCTTAGCTCTCATGCTTGTTAACCGATTTTCTTCTTCTTTAGTCTTGGCGTCTCGATAGACTCATCCGCCCTCCTTGCTTACGGTTGATGGTTTGCATCCTCCAACTGTAACAGGACACCTAAACACTCCTTGAGCACGGGATCAATTCTGTGGCGCTGAGCTGAACTGGCCCGGGAAGGATCGAGAGCTGTCGCCGTTTACCAAAACAGTAGAAAGTGAGCTGACACTCTATACTGAGTAGACATAGGAAATGCTTTCGTTGCCGGAATGGATCAAGACCTTCTCCAGGCTACAGACCCTATGGGCACCAAATCAGGCTCGGATGGACCTTACGAGTCTGCCCTCTCGGCGTTCTACATCGCTTACATTGCCTTTGAGTGGCTATCCCTCATGTGGACCGTGATCCCGGCACATATATACGTGTCTGGCATCGTACTGTCATGGGGCGTGGTGGCCTCGCTGCAGGCTGTTGCGTCCTCGTATCCGACGTTGATAATACTGAGATTCCTCCTGGGTATCGGGGAGGCTGGATTTACGGGAATCCCCATTTATCTGAGCTTCTTTTTCCGGAGGGAAGAGCTAGCGTTGAGGACAGCGGTATTTATATCTGGTTAGTACATTTTTCTTGCTTATCTTGCTGGGCGATCTGGTAGTATCAATGCGTTCGCGACACAAGAGAACAGGTATCTACGATGGCCTCTTCAAGGATAGCCGCTCAAGAGAGCAGCGCGGCAGGGACATCCTCCATGAGAATTTGGCCGGCCTCATCGTCCGACTCACACAAACTCTCTTCCGATTCCTCATGAGCAATAGCGGGAAGGAGCAAATAAGCTGGACCAAGGCACGCTGATGATGCTAACCACAAGATAGCCGCACCCCTCGCTACGGCCTTTGCCTCCTCGCTAGCGTGGGTCATCACTAAGGTAGGCGAGGGTGGGCCCATCGCCCCATGGAGGCTTCTTTTCCTGGTAGAGGGTTTCCCGGCCGTGCTCGTTGCGACGGTAGCATGGCGAGTTATTCCAGACTCGCCAGAGCGGGCCTCGTACCTGACAGCTCGGGAGAAGCAGATCGCGAAATATCGTCTGCTTCCGCCCGGCTACGAAGAAGAGGGTGGCAAAGGTAAGAGTATCAGCGTGGACGAAGAAAGACGCGATGAGAGCAAGCCGTTCGCCGGATTTCTACTTCGCTTTTGCCGAAGCACCTGTACCGTGCTCTGCGATCCCATTCCGTGGACGACGGCGGCTATTTTCTTTCTGACCAACGTCGCATACTCTTCACTTCCGGTATTCCTTCCCTCTATCCTGGAACAAATGGGCCATTCACCACTCGCCTCCCAGGCGCTAGCCGCACCGCCCTATCTCGTCGCTTTTTTTGTGGTGCTCATTGTTGCCAAAATGTCCGACGCCGTCCAGGCCCGCGCGTACTTCATTGCCGCCGCGGCGCTAGCCTCCGCGATGGGATACGCCTTCCTCGCACTGGCTCATAGCATCAGCAAGGTCTTTGGCTGGGGCAGGATGGAAATGGCACGCTACCTGGCCATTTATCCTGCGGCGGTCGGGTTCTTTTGTGTGGTGGTGCTCACCATTGCCTGGAATGTGAATAATGCGAGAGCAAATGGACACAAAGGCGGGGCGTTTGCTCTGATGCAGGTTATTGGGCAATTGGGGCCACTGCTTGGGACTCGACTCTATCCCAAGACGGATGGCCCATGGTTTGAGAAGGGAATGGGCGTGTGTGCCGTGGCTATGTTCGGGGTGGCGGTTTTAGCAATTGGGTTGAGGTGGAAATTGGCGAGAGCTAACAGAAGGATGGATGGGAGGGTCGCGCAATGGGATGATGAAGAGGAGGAGGGTCTGGTTGGAGGGAGATTTAAGTCAGGAGACGACGGCTTCAGATATATGCTATAGTCTAGCGAAGATAATACTCGTCACAGGTTTGAGCAAAAGCACAAAATGCCGTGACTGAGGATCAATTCAAAGCCGTTTACAAGGCAGTCTTTCCATCAGGATCTGAGACACAAGGACAGCTGGAGGCGTACGTCCCGGGAAACGCAGGAAGCAATTAAACATGCTCTGTCGATAACGGAGCCCTGCGCTTACATGGAATGGCATACTTCTGGATTGCCCGGACGATACATGTGATCAGCACTCGGTCCAGGCTCTGCAGTCATCTTACACCAACTCATCTCGCCATGGAATCGAGTGCTGCGCACCCTTCCTCTCCACGGTCCTTGCAGCCGCCTTGTTGGCTCGTCTCACGGCGTCCTCGATCGCGAATTGCCCTCCCTTACTGCCCACCACCTCCAAGGCATACTGACCCACAAACGTGTCTCCCGCCGCCGTGGTATCTACAACCTCCTTGACCTTCTCAGCGGGCATCAGTTTCTCTGCCCCCTTCGCCATGAAGTACACACCTCGTCCGCCCAGAGTAATAATAACAGCCAACACGCCCTTCTGCAAGAACCACGTTGCCACCTCTCTGCACCCCTCCTCTGTATCCAGTTTCTCCACCGGCAGACCTGACAAGAGACTTGCCTCCGTCTCGTTCACAATGAGATGGGCCAACCCGTCATAAACCGCATCTGGCAACTTGACCGCCGGAGCAGGGTTCAGCAGCACCGCGACGCCCTCCTCCTTGGCAGCCTCCAACGCCAGCAAAACCGTCTGCAAGGGGACCTCCAGCTGCATGATCAGCAGATCCGGCTTCTGCTCCTTGGCAAATACCCGGGGCCGGATGGTACTGGCAAACGCCTCGGGCGCCACACCGAGGTGGTTCGCCTCGGGGCTCAGCACGATACGATTCTGGCCGGTCGGCTCGTCCACGATGATGATGGCGATGCCGGTCTTGAGATCCTGCGGTGCAAGTACGTTGCTGACATCCACACCGTGCGAAGAGAGATTGGTGCGCAGGATCTCGCCATAGGTATCTGCACCTACGGCGCCCACCATGGCTACGTGCGCGGTGGCGCCAGAGGGGTGGGAGGAGGCATCCCCGCTTGTGGGCTGCGAACGTGAGAGCTTGGCGCACGCGACGGCTTGGTTGGCACCCTTGGAATTGCGGTCAGTCTTTGGACCCGATGGGGCATGTAGATGTATTGCGAGATCGTTATATGAGTGAGTGGTGGGAAGGGAACATAGCTCACCTTGCCGCCAGGAGACACGGCGAAGGAATTGGATGTGAGCGTCTCGCCAGGCGCTGGGTGATGAGGGACATAGGAGACCAAGTCGATGTTGAGAGAGCCTAGCACGCAGATGCGTGGAAGGGAGGAATTGGTCGCCATGATGTTTTGATTGAGGAAACCTACAAGTCTTGGTTTTGTTTAGACTTTGTCCCATGTATGTATTATCAGTTCATGCTCCAGTGCTGCTGGGTTGGCATCTGATCCACGTATCTGTTAGTCAGCCAGTTCCTTTTCACACACTGAGGTGAGAAAATGACACAACTATCTTGTGCTTTACCGATCAGGAGGCTTATAGTCAGAGACGAGTAAGTTTGGGGATTATTTTAAAACGGACGGCCTTGTTATCGCTTCGTCTGACACAATATATGAAGTTGAATAAGAGGGGGCACTTTTTGTTGAAGGATGGCGATGAATTCAGGGTTAATAGAAATTAGAACGCTCAGCTTTTCAAACAGCAACACAATGCGCGACAACTGTAAATTTGTTCATATCAATCAACAGGTCTGCCATTTTATCGAATCCAGGTGTCAAATTGTGTATTATAAACGAGTGTTTATGCTGTGGTATCTCTCTACTCCATTATCCAAGGCCCGTACTGTAATGATCGCCAAAAAAGAAACACAGCTAAGCTCGAAATGAGAGTAATGGGGTATCATGAAAGTGTCCTGTAAACCCGTCCGATCCGGTCCAAAAGATGCAAAGAGAGGCCAACGTTTTTCCTCTTATCTCCTTCTGTTTCTCCAAGAAAACGAAAGTGGTATCATATGCTTGAAATGCCAGCCCATTGGTCCCCATACCCAGTGCTCCCCTCCCATACAACAAGTCAACATCATTTCGGTCAAATACTGCAACCCATGCTTTACCAACACGCTCACGAAACACTTTTCTTTTCCCCTTTTCCCCTCTCGCTCCCTCACCTCTTCCTTCGCACGCCCTCCCACTGGCCCAACACCTTCTCAAGAGCCCCGGCTGCTCTCCTCTCGCCCTGCCTGAAAATACGGTTGAACATCTCGGGCAAGACCATCTGACTATTGGCGTGCTCGGCCGCAAAGCCAACTTCGGCATCCTTGCCGCACCTCTCGCGCGTAATTCGCACAGCCTCGTGCAGCATATCTGCACCGAGCTCCTTGCCCCTGTATCGCAGGCGAACAGTCCACGCGCGGATGACGCCCTTGCCACCGCGCAAGCTCTGCGTGCGGTTCTTCTTCCGGGGCGAGGATACACCAGGCTCAAGTCGCAGGACCAGAGCACCAATGATTTCCGAGCCATAGCGTGTGCCAATGACAATGTCCTCGTCGCCTGTATCGGGGGAGACGAGGAAGTCGTACTTGACATCCTCGGCGAGCTGGATGTAGCCAGCTGTTGCGTAGCGGACCGCAGCCAAGTAGGCCATTAGCGTTCCCGCGACCAGCGTCAGCGCCAATCCAATGCCGCGATTCTCGGCCGGGCGAGGGATCCATACGAGCTGGTAGGTGATGGCAAAGACAAGAGCTAGCCCGGCAAGAAGGAGTGGGTGGAAGATCAGGCTGAAGGCCGCACGCTGTCGCTGCTGCGCAATCGAGTCGGCGACGAGTTTGAGGGCATCGACCTTGTCGTTGCGGGAGCTGAGGACGTCGAGGGAGAGCGGTGGGATGTCATCCAGGTTCGTGGTTTCGGCTTGGGGAGTGGATGGCCGGGCGTTCGTAACATGTCTGGCGAGGGGAGAGGTACCCAGTGGGAGGCCTTGCGGCTCAAGAAGCGGCGTGGAGACGTTGGAAGACATGGCCGATGGTTGGAGAGCGAGGTTCGCTCGAAGGAAATGAAAGAAAGCTAGTTAAGCCGAGTTAGATCAGGCGCAGAGCATATGACGAATAGAACCACCTTGAGCGCACGAAATGATCTTCAAAAGAAAAAAAGGTAGCTTGAGGAAATATAACGAGAGTGTAGTCTGAATCCAGAAGGACAGCTCATGCACGCGTTCCAACGGGAATGTGCTAGGACAAATTTCGGGGATAGCCTCCGTCTCTGGGCTAGTCTCGTACTGGAAGTGTCTTCTAATGCAAGCACCCCCAAGAGGCAAGGCTGTTGAGGCTGCAGATGACCACGTGCAACACAGCTGGACACTGAACGAGCGGTAGTGATGATGATAAGAAGAAACAAGCCCGAGGGAAACACGTCGGAGACCGGAGTGACAGAACAGGGAATTAATTCCAACTTACCAGTACTTGTTTTCAGCCCCGGGACAACATCATTGATCCTGTCTTGAATTGAATTAGGCCCAAGAGGACAGGCGGCGCTCAGGTCGAGCTCGATGTGGTGAGTGCAGCTCGTAGTGTAAGTGTAAGTGGCCATGGCCTGTCATTGGCGCACGTGCGTGTCCAAAGCGTCTTCGCGCAGAAGTTCCAGGATGCTCGGAGGCTTTTTTTTTTTTTTTCCTGCTTTTTTTCCTTCGACGGGGGTTGGTTGGGTGGAATGAACCCGAGCCTTCGGACTTTAATGTGCAGCTGTCAACCGTCGCTGGCAAAATAAAAAAGTGCGCCGCCAGTTGGTGGTAGCCAGAGTGTAACCCTTCGCAAGCAGGACGAATGAAAGAGAAGACCTAGTCGATGAAGCGGCTCCTTGTTCTTCTTTCTGACGTCGACGACGTAAAGAGTAGATATATGTATGCTGTTCCCGAGACCAGTTCAGTGGTCTGGCTGCAATAGGGATGAGTATCCTGACGCAGATCTCTTTTTTAAAAAAATTTTTAATGGGAAATCCTCCTAGCGGGGGGCTGGCTGCTGAAAAAAAAAAGGTTCCGGTAGGCAGCCTGTTCCCACTTTCAACCAGGCGGAAGCTGTGGGGGCAGTGGCTGTGATAGCCGCGCGTCTGAATCCTCTAATGGATTTGTTCACCAGGAGCAGACGTGGTCAAGACGCCTGCGAGTTTCGTCCCACGCAGCTGCAGGAGGGGTTGATAAACAATCAATCGTTGTGTTCGGAGGATGGAAGACAAAGGAGGATCGGGACGAGATGGGATCAAAGAAACAAGTCGGAACCCGCGGTGCTCATATGTCAGGTCCTTTGTCCTCTCTGCGCTGATCGGTATCAGATACGCATGTCAGGAAATCAGGAGGTGCTAGGCGGTGGTATCAGTCCTCCAACAATGCCAAGCCTTTTGTCGTTTGGTTTCCCCGGACCGCCAACCAACAGCGACGTCGACCTGCAGTACTTCCGGGTCGAGATAAGCCAAAGATATCGATGCGAGGACGGACTGGTCAAGAGTATAATCGGGCGTTGGCGTTGGTTTTGATAATGGGCTTGCTAGTTCGCTTCCTGCGCCGCAGAAAAGGTGTAATTAGGTGGGTGTGATGGTTTGATTATCCACGACTAGTCCAGCCAGCGTTGTTTTTTTTTGGTTGATTTGGTTACTTGGCACAAAAAGGCCCCCTGAGCATGATAATCAATTCGCGAACGGCGTGCTCGTCTTTTAAGTAATGAACCGTCTCAAAGATCGGACTGAACATGCACGGGAATCGATCCACCGGCTCGATCACCGCCCAACCATGGTTGTGCACAAGGGTGCGAGTCTATCCTAGTCCCGCCTGTCACGTCAGGAGGATGTGGAGGAGAAAGAAAGGGCAAAAAGAAAAACTCTTTGTTCCCCAGATACGTAGTTGTAAGACGAAGCCTGATCGGTCCAGCTCGAACCAATTGTGTTGATCAAGGGCCCCTGCCTCGTACACTGCATGCAAGTAGGGGACGCCGTCGTTTTGGGACCCAGCCCTTCTCACTCGTCACGGGGAGCTGTGGGCCAATCGATATTTCAACTTTTCTTTCCTTTCCTTCTTGGTCTTCCTTCGGTCCGTCTAGACCTGCCAGAATCACGAGAGTGTGGAGAGCACGCGTGGGCCATCTCGATTTCGGTGAGCAAGCCTCCAAGCTTTTTCTTTGTCCATCAAGGAATAGATGATGGAGCGGACTGCTGAGGACCGAAGAGTCTGTGCCATTGCCACCATCAAACTTTGATATCCTAGGCCTAGACCACGGATTGGACCCAGCGGATCGGGTTCTGACTCTTTAATGACCCATGTCTAGAGCCAAACGAAAGCTGCCAGGTAGGTAGCTGAATTCGACCTACCTACCTCTGTACTAGACCATCAACAGGCCAGCCAATGCAAAAGGAAGCATCATGCACAGCTTCCGGCCGTCACCGTCATCATGTGAACTTACACGTATCACATCGATGGCATATGCGGCTGCTTTTGCTGGCGAAGCTTCACTGACCATCCCCTTTTCTCCGGTGGTGGCATGGGTTTCTCTATCGACCGCTGCAGCGCATCTCAACGCTAGTGTCTGAGGATCTGTCGCTTCGTTTGGCGAGGTCCACTCTATCTTGAACTCGATCGCCGGGAGCTCTCTCCATCTTTTTTATTTTTTTTGGGCAAAACCTTCGCATTGAACGCTCCATCTTGGCCTTCCCAACAGATGAGCGACCGATTAATTGTAAAGTCGCGTCATGTGGATGCTCGATATGAGCGGCTTTTCCGATCAGGCTTTCTACCTAGCTTTTTCGGTACAATCATCTGTCGGGAAGCAAGGACGTGGAGAAGAGGGGTAAGGTTTAAGTATCACGGGTATCACCTGCATGGAGTTGAAACAGCCCCGTCTATCCACTACCCATCAACCTGGAACCGCCCATTCAGGCTGCTTGACTGTTTCGCATAAAACAACTTTGACGATCATTATGTTGCGTCCTCTTGTCATGTTGGGTTGACCCAACCAGACGAAAGATTCGCCATGTCTGTTGCTTGTGAACGACGTGCTTGCCGCTTCTAGGCAAGAGATAACGAGACCAATTGGCGGCAGGCGCCTGGAGCGCATGTGAATTATTATATGCAGCACGATTCATTATAGCAAACAAAGGCCTCGTCTCTGGCATCTTATTACTCCAATGGGCAGTTATTGGGCGGATGATTTGCGGAGCTCCCGCCGATCTTAAGAGTGCGTAGCTTATGTCAATGTAGCACTTAAAGGGACGACTATATTGCATCATGTTTCTGCCAAAGTCTTTTGCTCTAACTCAAGACTGCATTCTTCCAAGAGGCAGGTCGACTCGGGCTGCTCTCGCATGGGAGGAGGGACGACCATGATTCTACTCCTTTGACATTCAACAATCCGGAAGCGCCCAACCCCCACAGCCCGCGACCGTTGAAGTTCCGGGGCTGTGGTGCGCTCAGTCCAGCGGATGGGATCATCGGGTCGCCCACGGGCAACCAGCCTATCCACTCATTGCGGGCTATGAATGAACCCCACTCTTATTAATGGCTCTACTGTACTGTGTAGAGGTTGGTCCAGCTGCTGCGATACGATGGCAGAATGGTTAAATGATGGATCGACCTCTCGAGCACTTCCCAATTAGAAATGTAGGCCGTGGTCGATGTGCTGCAAGGTCTGGCAGGCTTACTTTCCCGGTTCGGAGAATAATTATACATTATGAGCGGGCTTACTACAAGGGTAAGAACCCGCCATAGATATCGAGGTCTCTCTCGTTGGAGGCTCGGAACGTCTGTGCTAACAAATGTGACATTAAATTGAGGTGGAATCTATCAGTGGTCGAGTACTCCAGCTTGTTGGTGGAAGCTGATAAATTGAACCTTGTTGTTATAGAGGTCATAACAAATGAATGGCAAGTTGCAGGTACGCTTTGGTAGGAACTGTTGTTGATGTAAAGATGTGTGCTTGTAAGCGGTAAATTCCGCCCTTGCAATGAGGCTCTGACCACACAAAGTCCTTGAAGGATCCATGGGAGACAGTTGCTATCGCTGCAAGTCAGCCTTGACATTGAAATCGCGAAAACGGAAGCAACTGCATATTCAATCTTATCTACTTCATGTCACCCAAGACTTATAGTATGCTACCAATCAAACTGGCCTCGACCTGGGGGTGGGAGGCCCGAGTCTGCCGTCAGCAAAGGACTCTTGATGCTAGCTGACCGATAACAATTTTGCTAGCATTACACAGCTGACCATGTTAATGGCAGACCATGTTCATGGCAACCTTGCGTTGGATTGTGTTTTCGTCACTTTCAGCTGGGAGGAAGGCGCAGTCTGCCTTGCCATACAAGACTTGCAGAATGCCCAAGGGACAAATGTACCTCGTCACACAACTCACTACTGATGGTGACAAGCCTAACGGATGCATTTGTGCCCCGCTTGGAACCTTGCGCAGTAGACACCGGTCTGGGCTGCAGATGCTGCCGGTCCTCAAGTCCTACGATAGCTAGGACCTGTGCTCTCACCTTGTCACAATGTACGCTCGTCTCACCCCAGCACTCCATACTGAGTGCCTTTGTGTGGCTGCCTCATCTACTACTGCTGATTTTGAAGTCCTGATCTAGCTTTGCGACACTAAAAATGCATTCGTTCTCTCGATGATGCGGTTTGGCCACTCGAAATAATCAAAACCAAAACTTACGGCCAACTGGGGTTTGGAAACGAAGACAGACTCGCGCCGGAACCTCGACTAGCTTTCGATATCTCAGTATGGGATGGGATGCTGACCTGGGCGAGGCTCTCGCAGGCCCGCCCGGTCCTCGTCAATACTTGCGGGCGATTCAGACGACCTCGCCTCCACGTTCGCAGTGGTCGCCGCCGTCTTCGTATACGTCTTGCTCACCTCTTGACATCAAAGCGGAGAGTGCAGCAAGCATATCGATCTCATGCGTGTAAGTAGCGTCCCCTATCAAGCGCAAGGCACGCTCCGGCTCATTCGTATCTCAGCACACGCGAGTTCTCTCAAGAGTGTTCCTACTCGCGCTTCGTAGCATGGGCAGCTGTGAAGCGCAATAGCCATCACTTGATCAGGCCCAGTCAGAAACTCCAATGTCCGCTCATTCAATGCGGAAAGTCGTTCAAAGACCACGAGACAATGTTGATACATCTTGCAAAATGCGAGCACCTGGCCACGCGCGAATACTGGTGCTATGATCACATGAGGATCGAGCGCTTCGACGACTTGAAATGCAAACGGTGTATCTCGCATCCGTCAAGAAGGAGGAGGATGCTTTTGGTGGCTAAAACGTTCTTCAATACCCTGGGCAAGAAGAACAGGAAGTCAACTGATTTGACGCCCGCCATCGAGGACGCTATGCCGGCTCCGCCCAGTTACCACGAGTCCGAAATCTTGAATCTAGATCTACCCGAGAAGCCAGAGTTATCTTCCACAACCGAAATACTTGAGATTGACTCAACAGAAGTCATCGCGTCAGATCCCCCTGTACCGGCCATCGACCCACAAGAGCTTCTACTGCCCGAGCTAGACTGTCTGCCAATGCACTCGTCCATGCAATGGCAACCTACGCCCATCCTATCGAATATGAGCTACGACTTCTCAACAGCTGCCCCAGCATACCAAAGCTTGTCTGCCGCACGACCATCTTCTCAGGTCCCTTCACCAGATCCTCCACAGGGCCAGCCCGCGTCACGCTCGTTTCCTCCCTCGGCGCGAAGCAAGAACCTGTCTCCGAGCTCCTCAGTGAGATCGACCACTAGCACAACCAGCAACGTCAGCGCTATCTCGACATCGTCATCTTTGTGGAGTGCCCCTTCCACAGCCTGGTCCGGCATGGAGACAAATCTTACATCCCCTTCAATGGACTTGATTACCCCTCTGGACTATACTACAGGCAACTTTTTGGACAATGTTTTTGAGAATTGCCCATCCGGCCCTCTGGAAATGATCTCCGAGCTACCCGCTGACATACCGGAACTACACGAGCTGTCGTCTGGGGACTTTGGCATGCAAGATTCGCTCTTCGCTTTCGACGCGGACCTTTCGCCCGCTCATACGCCTTACCCAACCGACTTGGCAGTGGGAGAGGTCTCAAACGGGGACAAGGAGCAAGAGTCGCCGGCTGTGCAAAATCTCGAAGCGGAATTGCAATCAAAATACCAATCGGAAACGAAATACCTGGCTGCGGCTGCTTGGGATGCGCTATCAGAGCATATTCTATCATCACACGCAAAAATCAAGCACTTGAGGAATTCTCTCGCTAATCAGCTAGGCATGCTGTCGCCTCAGACCGTTGCACAAAAGGGTCTCAACTCTCTGCGCAGCGTATTGGGTGGCCGGCCTCTGACTTCTTCACTTGATACGCTCTGTCTTGTGCACATAATTTACAGCTTTTCTCTTGCCACCGACGGGGATGATGTTACCCGGCAATCCGGCCAGTTTTTCAAACAAGCACGTTTATATTCTGCTTGTTTCACCGCGGAGGACAAAGCGCAATTCCGAGAAGTTGCCACAGCCATCTGGCAACCAAGCGGCCTGACGGACGTGCAATTGGACCAGCTCATCAATGACCCGTCTCCAGGCCTCTGCCAATCTTTCAGTGATAAGAGCGATGGCAAGGGCAAGGGCAAGGCAATATCAACGGATTTCGGCACTGCCTCAAACCGGGACCCTCTCATCTCAACAGCGCAGAACTTTTTGGATGGTAAGTAATCTAAGCTCCTGGCCCTGGACTAGATATTCAGACATGGAGCTGATCATCGTTCCAGAGCTTGAAAGAACTGCAGTGCTGGGCCCTCCTTTTGAAGCCCATGCCTCTGAGATCTGCACAATACACGAACAAAACGAGATGAGGAGGAATGGACCAGGCAGTCCCTCGACAGCGAATTCTGGTCGTCTCATGACCGTTTTGAATGTCCTCGTAAACCAATTCCACGAGGTCGATGGATTAATTGAGCGATTAAGCGAGGTCAATCAGAGCGTCACAAATGGGCTGCTTCGATCCACGCGTCGATTCGAGCTGGAAACTCTGCAGGCCGGACAGGTACACCCTCCCCGAGTTCCAGTTTTTTCTTATTTTATCTGCTTGAGTTTCACGTCGTGCAAGGCGGGATGTTTTTTGCCCACGAAAGTCACGAAAGTGACAGCATTTGACTGACTCTTGTCTACAGCAATGCATCGTCACCTCGAAATATCATGATAGCTACGCCCCATTTGTGCGCACTCTTTGCGATCCGATATACGAGCTGGATGGTAGCTCAGGCCTATTGCGTCGTCAGGACTACTATGCTCTCGGCATCTCCATGAGCGAGGCGCTTATAAAGGAATTGCAAGCTGAACCGTTGGACTTTGATGCTGTTTCAACCTTTGGATCCGATAATGATGCCCCTCTCGAATTTCTCACTCCACCATTGACCGATGACTTGATGGACATAGATTCTGAAGTGCAGCCCCTCCTTGGACTCAGTATTGAAGATCTGGCTAGCCAGCCGGCCTCAAAGAATACATCAACGGAGAACTTACCAAATGTGACAGCCGAGGACCTCAGCCGCTCAGCAAGCAATGCCTCGTCCGGTCAGAGTGCCACAAAGAATCTCTCTTCGTCGAAACTGCCCACTCAGTCAGGAGGGGAGCAACAGGCCCAACAGCAGAAACTTGAGGCAGACGCCTGCTGCGAGATCTGTGGCTACCGCCCCAAAGGCGACCCGAGATGGTTCCACGGCAGCATGGCAAAACACAGGAAGCTCCAGCACTCGACGGATCCGCCCAAGATCTACAAGTGCAATTATCCCGGGTGCTCTAGTGCATTCAAGAATCGGCCGGACAATCTGCGACAGCATCAGATCGAGAAGGGACATTTTGTGGACGGTGAGGCGGGACTGAGTAAACGGCCGAGCAAGAGGAAGAAGATATCTTAAAGGGAGCTAGCGGGCCTCTCCTCATGCATGATTTTGGTCAGTCGTATCTTGCTGTCTTGGGAGTTCACGTGTACACGAAGGGTTTATTTTTGATGGAAAATTTGAGCTTATGATACCACAGCTGCATGTAATGAAAGCTAAAGGGGCCGGTGTTGTTAGAAACAACACCAGAATATACTAATCTACGTGGGCAAAAAGGATCCCACCATCTCTCACGATCAGACGCACCGTTCACCCGAAACGTCTCGTCAAAGAAGAATGTCATCATCCCAGTACAGCTGGACGTTGAACGAGGACGACTCAAATAGATGATAATTCCACAAATTCACGACCGTGACCTTTTTGAGCGGATTCCGATAGGCCCGACTGGACTGACCACGTAGCCAGTCTCACCACGACCAGTTTCACCACACAAAGCTGGGGTGAGAGATAAACGTGGATTATTTGGGTCTCGGCCTTACTATTGACGTCTATGAAGGGAGAAACTACCGAAGGCCATACCAAATACGAGTCTTTCGACACCGACCTTGACTAGCAACAACAGTCTTCCGTAGATCGAGAGCCACGTCTGCTCCTCCTCCTTCTTCTATCATTTTCTGACGGTCTTCGTTCCCGTTCATAGCCCGATCTATGCCCTTGGGCAGGTCTTGGTCTGCCAGAGGAGTGCTCCGGCGCAGAAGGTTGGCCATGATTTCTCAGAACGGCAGGGTCTGGCATCATTGCGGGCTCCAAAGCAGGCTGGTTGTGAATTACCTGCTGCTGCTGCTGCTGCTGCTGCTGCTGCTGTATATGGGCATCCTGGTAATGGACCTGGCGCTCCGAAGCCCTAACCGACGCTCGTCGCTCAGTAGGTACCTGTTCGTGTTGGTGCGGCGCGTAAGCACTTTGCCCTCGTCCTCTACCTCCTCGACTTCTCCCTCCGCGGCGTGCATGCACCGCCATCTGCAGGCCCTCACCCGACGAGCTTGATGGATTCGAGGACTGGCTGCTGTTGAAATTGTGGGCGTATTCTCCCGCATGGGTGTCCCCGCCCGCATACTCCCAGTGGCCACGAGAGGGTGGTAGGTCGTGTCCGTTACTCCCATTGCCTTGCTGGCGGCGGGAATGATCGGGGATACTTCGAAGTGAAGTAACAGAGGCCGGTCGAGTGGGTGGGAGTTCCGGATCGCCAGCCACGGGTGGAGTCCGTTGTGCTGGCTGTGTGGAATTCGCATTCCATTGCTGGATTGCTCTTTGAACCTGCAGTGAGACTATGCACGATATTACTGGAAATAGTATGATGTCTGAGGATGTAAACTTACATGTCATCGTCATAATGAAAATGTTCCCGAGCTTGGTCTGGATCAGAGCTATCGTAACTCATTCTGAAAGGATGGGATTCTAGAATATCCGTATACAGTATGATTTGACTGATCAGCCTAGACAGTTGGATGCTGGTATGCTGTGTATTGGTGGAACAAATGCAGGGAAGTATTGTTAGCTGAGTGTAAATTTGTAATTTGTATGCACCACACCTGGGGAATCGCATTTAGGGAGTCAACATTATTTGGGCAATTACGATTGTAGGTAGGAGGTAGTTGCTGAAATTGTTATAATCAGGAACAGGCCAAAGAGGAACCTTTATACTCCGTAAAGCATTAAGAAAAGGCTGCTGGCAGACAATTCATAGATTCCCGTGATACTGCACTTGCTCATTGTCCTTGTGTTATATATGCGAAAGGTCTAGTGACAAGTTTTGCCCTCTCTTCACCAAACGCTTCAACTGCTTTGCATAGGCATGTCACTCTTCAGCAAAATACTGTCACTGAGACTCCTTCGCCCACTTCACACACCAATTGTGCGTCGTCATTCAACCTGGTCCTGATACTCAAAGACACAATCTGTGATTATCAGAGCTGAACGCTCAATGTAGCATGCAATCCTCTCATGGAAATGCAATATTCATCGTTGTGGCTCTATCATTGCTGAGACATCTCAACAGTATCTTGAGATCAAGAACCTTCTAGTGCCCAGATCAGAGAACAAATGGCTTGATGATGTGGTCGATCCTAAATGCCACGGCTGTCATGAAGCCTTCTACTCCCCTTTGCTCTTCCTGCCAGGGACTTCAAGTTTGCTTGTCAGAAGTGGGCGGGAGTCAAGGAAATATAAATTATACCTCCTTTTCACCTGACATTGGTCTGATATAGAAGACACATGCACAAGCTCACATGCAGATATGAAGCCGAGCAATTGGACCAAAGTGAATGACTTGTTCTCATTAATCATGCTGATCCGCACCATAGCCCACATGGTGCTAGCCTAACCTCTCTTGACTCAATATGAACAGAAAATAATTCAACAGAGTGGTAGAGACCACCAAAGGTACAATTCCTATTTTCTGACCATAACGCAAGTCCAGTCAAACCCTGCCACCGCGTCAATCCCACGGTGACCAATATGGCAACGGAAGGTCTGGACTTTTTAGGATTGAAAGCAGAAGACCGACAGATTTGGGACCTGATAAACTCCTTCCAACACCAAACATATTTAAAAACCCATTTACAACGCCGACTAGGGTTGGTTGACTATCGACTGGGTATCGAACGGATATCGAAGAACGTGTGAAGGAGTCATAATAGTGGCACCATCGCAGAAAAGGAAGCGGTTTTCTAGTCCTCGGCATCACCCCGGGTGATTCTGCTACTACCAGCCTTGGGAGGCTGGAAAGTGTCGGGGTCGAAGCCGTAGATAGGACGACCGATGCGGCGGAGGGCGTGAATGACCTGAAGTTTGTCAGCGAAGACTCAACGGCCGATGTCATCGAAACATAAGGGAAATACTCACATCGAGAACAGTCACAGTCTTCGCCTGGCGGTGCTCCACATAGGTGACGCAGTCGCGTAGAATCTAAATGTACGGTCAGGCTCACATTCTATTGGCCCCTGAGGTCTCACGTTCAGCTCACCATCATCAGACGATCCTTCAGCGCGGCACGCACGTCGTTATAGATACCTGCTGAGATACGCTTCACGCCGCCGCGTCGAGCCAGACGTCTAGAATTAAGAAAACTTGTCAGCGTGAGTTCGATTATGAAAGCAGCTGTGCTTTGCAAATGCAGCTTTGGCGTGGGGAGTTGAAACGCAGCTGTTGTCGTGACGACCGTGATTGGTTACTTACTTACCGAATGTCTGGTCGAGCTGCACACGAAGTAAGAGTGCATGTTAGCCCCTCGCAAAAGCGGCCTCGCCGTGTGCCAGTGACTAGCAAACTTACTGATGCCACGGATGGTGTCCGTGATGATCTTCCTGTTGAGTAGGTCAGTACAAGTGACTAGACAGAAGGCCCTGGCTGCTAGGTGCGCTCAAAACGGCCTCGATATAATTCACGTGATGGTTTGCAATCACGGACGTACCGATGACGCTTTGCGCCGGTGTTCTTGCCTCCAAAAACACTCTTGCCGCCGATCCAGTTGGCCGTTAAAGGGCGAGCCTTGAGGCCAGAGGGACCGCCACGCTCAGGAATCGTGGAAGGAGGCATTGTGGTGATTGTTGGTGATTGAGTTGAACTTGTTGTGAATTGCTTGCACGGCAAGGTACAAACGTCGTTGGCGGGTCAATTGTATGGGGTGATACTACTAAGTGAATAAGTGGGGTTGAGTCGATGGGAACTCCAAGGTCATAAAGCAGGCTGATAAGATAGGCTGTGTTTGGCAGGCCGATGCTATAACTTAGGTACCTACCTACCTCTAAGGCAGAGAAAAGAAAGAGCAGGGGTTCTGGTATGGAAGAGAGAAAGGCATCACTAATACCTGCTGCAAGGCATGATACCCAAGTCAATGCATTTGGAGTAATTGATGGTGTTCTTGATATAGTGTTCCTTGAGTTGAATAAAATAAAATAAAATAAAATAAAGGGCACATTAGGACGGTATCATATGCTTCCGTCGATTGAAAAGGGGGAGAAGGACCCTGTTCTATCGTTCCTGTAAATCATCGCCTACCCAAACGCCACGATGCTTCTCTACATGTCCCGGGTCTTGGTCAGTCAAAACCGTCTTTACTCGAGATAGGCATATGCACTTTGCTCAATGGGAGCCCTTCGCCTGCGTTTGCTATTCCGAGATGAAAGTGGCCTCGCTGAACAGGATCCCCTCCTCTACGGTCTCCTGGTCTCCTATTTTGAGCATAAGAGTCACTGCGTGCTTTCTTGGCGAATACTGTGAAACAAGTTAGACGAGTACGATTTGATCATAATTGGAGCAAACAAAACATACCTGATAGATGTACGGCTTGGTACCCGCCGCACCCGCGACAATTTGCTTCACGAAACCAGGAACCTCAGCCATGACATCGATTCTGTCAAGGCGCTCCTCCAACTCTGCCTCCAGTACCGCAGTCACTGACTTTCCGTCTTTGGTCTTGCCAGTCCACTCAAACTTGATAGCCTCAGGCTCAGGCCACGAGTTGCTATCGTCCTGCTTGGTTCTCAGATGCGTGGCCTTGCAATCGCAACCAGCCGTGATGATTTCACCATCCTTGGCGATACCACCAACATTGACCACAGTAGCACCATACGAAGGCGGGGTTGTGTACTCCATCAGTATAGCGCTGACATTCTTGCCCTGGAAATCACAATAGTTCCAACGTGCAGCGGCGTGGTGCGGCTTCATGCCCTGCAACGCGTGGATGAACAGGGCCTTGCCCTTATAGTCAATGGGGCCTTCTGAGGTGGTGATGGTGCCCTCAGCGGTGCAGCGCGGCCAGAACCCGTGACGCATAGCGCCCCAAGGTTTCGACAGATCCGTGCCATATAGCGTCTTGCCATCTTTGCCGCAGACGAAGCCTGGGGCGGCCTTGCGAATAGTCAGGTTGACGATGGACTTGGAGTCGTTCATGGACTTGATCGTGTAGGACTCGCCATCTGCGGAGAGTTCAATGGCGCAGTCCTGGGCATAGAAGCTGCATTTATCGTCGCTGAAGTCAACGTCCTTAAGTTGTGTAGAGCACCACAAAGGTGCTTTGGTGGCGCCAGGGTAGAAGACCTTGGAATTGAACTGGACTGTCGTGCGAATGCCGCTGGAGAAGCGTCAAAGATTAGCAAGACTGTCTCCTTGCAACTAAATAGTGGCGCTGAGAGTCTTCAGAGTAGAAAAGTAATTGCGTACGCCACGTTACTATAAATGACCTGAGCAAGTGCTGCGTAACCGTTGTCTCCTAGAATGTAGAAGCTGAAGGTCTCAACGCTTGTCGTGTTCAAGGCGTGCCATTTCATATCATCTCTCTTGAGTTCGGTGTATGGGGTCTGCTTTGCCTGTTCAGCAACGGAGCGGATCGCAGAGGGGCCATAAATAGGCTCTTTGGTGCCAGCCACATCGGCCAATCTTGATGGGGTTTGTGTCAGTCTGAAAAGCGCCTATTTGCTGAAAAAGGGTATAAGTGCGTACTGTTTCTGGGCCCACTTGAACATTTTGGGGATATTGATATCGTCTGTTTCGGAGGACTCGGATGGTGAATGTCGAGAGCAAATTCAGCAATCTGGAATGGTCGCAATCGAGAACGGCTATGTCAGTGCTTGGTGGAGTAAGGGGAGCAGGAGGAGAAGGCGTAAGGAGAAGATTTAGGAGCTATGAATCACCGCTTGAAGGTGAGAATTCATGCTCGTGTAAACTGGAGAAGGCATGAACTCGAAAAGCACCTAGGATAGAGGGGCCCAAGCACGACCATGACCACTGACATCAGCTCTCAATCGGCAGGCACGCAAGGGGGCGGTAAGGCGGGCAGTTTAGCGCCTTCCCGCATAGTTGATGGTCCCCTGTCTCTCAATGCAAGCTCTTGGGGCGCATATGAAATTTTGCCCGATCGCGCGTCCGATCAAATCACCATCTTGATTTTCGAGCTTTCACCGAACCTGCCAATCGACCCCCCCCTTCGAACAAGACGCGACGCGCGCCCGGACGCGAATAAGAGGGAATCAAATCGAAATGTCAAAGGCGCGGGGTGCAATGGTCGACCAGCTGGTCAAGCTCATCGTCGGAGCTGGGCAGGCCAGTCCAAGTCCGCCTGTTGGTCCAGCTCTGGGTAGTAAGGGAATTAAGTCGATGGATTTCTGCAAAGTACGACCGAAGCGCTCCCATTATCAGAACCTCTCAGGGTGGCTTGAAGACTCTGGAGGCTGCACGATCCAGCCCTCCGGACCTTAATGTGTGCTCTGTATGCTAATGACTGTCTGAAAAGGAATTCAATGCAAGGACATCACACATCAACCCAGGCACGCCACTGCCCGTTCGTGTAACCGTGCGGCCAGACCGATCATTCCACTTCGACGTGCGAACTCCACAGACCTCTTGGCTGCTGCTCAACGCAGCCGAGGCACCGATGGGCAAGAAGGGAAAGAGGAAAGGCGCCACACAACCGGGCCATGAAGTTGCAGGAACGGTCAGCTTGAAGCACGTCTACGAAATTGCGAAGATCAAGCAGTCCGAGCTGCGGCTGTCCGGGCTGTCTCTCGAGGGGTTGTGCAGGTCTATTATCTATCAGGCAAAGTCGATAGGCATCAATGTTGTGGCATGATGAGCGGTCTCTGGTTGGGAATCTACTCGGTTCGACGTTGTACCGGTTGGCGTTCAGGTTTGGGTGATATTTAGTATGGGAAAATGCGAGCACAAACTAGCGGAGTCACGGTATCGACAACGTTGTATCAACAATGTACAAACACCTCGGAAACAATACCATCTGTTTCGACAGACATATATACTCAAGCCTGTCAATTCAAGTCACAAAAGGTATCAACGGTATTTTGTCGTCATCACCAATGCATGTGTGAATGTATACATTGCGAGGCTGTCCTAGATTGGGTAGTGCCGTTGCCTGTCTTGGCCAAAAATGATTCGCGTGGCTTTTAACGCCTACAAGAAGAGCCCAAGCGAAGACGTGTCGCATCCAAAACAAAAAAACAGGCTGGGGCTGGCATGGCACGAACGCAAGCCGACGCAGTCAGTCAGCCTCAAAGTTACATAGTAAGGCTTGTCACCCCTGGGGCTCGGACTCGGGCTGCGGGCCGAAAGAAATACCCATGAGATATGCTCAGATATAGCGTTTCCCTCAGCCCTGCGCCGAGGGGCAGTTCTGGAAGACAATGATGCAATCTGATTCGCTGTGGCACAATGAAAGGACCGCCCGTCAACCTTCCAATACCATAGAAAGGGAAAGTAGACAACACAATTGCACGGTACCTGACTCATCTGAGGCTTGTCGTAGACTGTCTGAACCGAAATTCGGTCCAGCTGTCCCAAGTCATAACTTACCCAAGTTTCTGTGTTAGCGGACGATTGCTCATCGGTCCGCGCCAGGCGCTCCTGTGTTCTGTCGTCATAAGTCCAAGGATGTAGTGTGTTCTATAGCGGCGCTGAATTTCGAACAGTATACAACGGCGTGTGCATGCGAGAGCTAGTGGAAGGATGGTCCGGCGGTGACACTGCTTAGCGAGCGGATCATAGAGAGGGATATGGGAGGGAGAGGAGGGGGAGAGAGACACAGAGAGTAAGAGCAGCATCAATATCACAGGTACATCAACCCTTTGCAATTCAAATGCCCATACTTGCGCCTGTCGTACGTGAATTTCGAGTCTGTGCCAAGTTGCTCGAATGGGCTACGAATAACGTTGCGAGCGTTCGTGTCGATGTTGGATGACAGGCGAGCATTAGAACCATTGGCTGGGCATCGTGAGAAGTACCGAGGTACCGACAAAGCAAGGTTGCATTCTAAAGCTTATCTTTTACGATTTACAGCGGGCTTTAACCTTTGATCAGTCTTTCCTGGGATGAATGTTGGTCGATATATAAACAGCTTCTATGCTGAGTCGGATGATTGAATATGCCATGACGAAGTTGAGTGATTTCATGGACTCACTTTGTCTGTTATATGTTTTGCATATTGATATCGTGACATACCTGGCAAAGCTTAGGTACCTAAATTCAAGTACCTGAGGTATCAAGCTAGCTGGGCTCCATCTAGCCCGTGCCGAATGGCCGGGGTCGCCGTTGTCGTCCACCCACATTGGGTGCCTAGGTAAGATCGACATCATCAAGGTACAGTACGGCCCAGGAAGTCTGCTTTCAGAAGACAGGACAGCGACAGATGACCCCCCATGACGGCATGAAAGTCAATCGAGCCCTAAAGGCTTGTACTACGTAGACGCGATCCTCGCTGAGTTACTTTATGTTCGGGCGGCTTTGCGTTGTCATTACACACACACACACACATACATACTGGGATCCCCAGACGAGAAAGCCGAGTGGGGGCCATCTGGTCTTGGTAATGAGGGCGTCTTTGTCGACTCCGCCGCATTGGAACACCACAAGGTACAAGTGCTGTCAGGCTGTTCCCGCGTGGAATGCTTGTATTACTGATCCCTAAGGTTTCCACTGAAACCTTACCATAGTACATCTCAGGTGACGGTACAGTTGCTGATTGGTTTGGCCAGGATCCTCGCAGTCCCTCAACCATACAGCATCCCACTGCCCCACCAGGCATGCGAAAGGGACGTTAGTGACAACCTGCCTGCTGCGTACGATCTCTCGTCTTTTCCAGGTTCAGTTGGGTCGCCTTCCTGTTCCTGATCCTGGCCCGGCTCATATTCGGATCTTGGTTCTTTTGCGAACCCGACGGCTTCTTCACTACCAATCGTCAATCTCGTCTGCCGCACTATTCGGTCAAACTCTGCCCTCGTCAACGTCTGCTCGCCCGCTTCGTGCCGTAGCAAACGCAATTCAAACCTGTCTCCCAAACACCCACTTCTCTTCCGTCATATCCAGACTGCAATACCGCAGTCACTTCCCACAATGGCTGCGCTCTCGCCGGAGGCGCAAGACGCGTCGCCCAGCTTGCATCAGCAGTCGCAGTCTTCTGACGGTAAGCAAACCGCTTTCGCTCCGCCCCCGGCATCCACGAACTCTAGCAACCACCCCACATGTCTATATCGGCATGCAATCCTCAATCAACCTCTAGCAACCTCCCCCCCCCAGTCTGCTGCCTCTCATGTCGCCCGTTCAAGGCTTGGTCTTTGTGCCTAATCTGATGAGCCTGAATAGTTCCCGCTGATACCCCCGGAGTCGCGCCCGACGCTGCCGCACCGCAAAATTCAGAGGACAATGTCGGCCCCACCGTTCGATTCAAGTCTACCGTTCAAGAGATCGACCCCCAGCACTCTTTGTCGGAGTCGCCGCCCTCCAAAGATGACCGTGTTGGACAAGTCTCTCCTGAGGATTTGAATGCTCTATCCAAATCTCTTCAAGGGCACTCACTTCAGGAAAGGAGAATGAACATCTTCAACTTCGAGGCATACTCTTTGCCTGCTTCCAGAGTACGTTGATACTCTGTCTCTGCACGCTACAGAATGATTATTGATTGGGCCACTTCTTGTGCACCCCGCTCGCAATCTCGAACCGTTCTACCATTGTGGTAGAAAGATGGCTACCTACTCTCGAAAACATTTCAAGGCGCCCGGTCGCTCCTTGATGTCCTAGCATATGCTGATGACCATTTCCCAGGTACCATCCCACGACGAATCCTCTCGGGATCCCAGCCGGCAACACACCCAAAGCTCCACGAGTATACCGTCCCCTCGCTTGGGGCCGCGAGGTCTCGAAGTGAGCTCTCCTCCCCTCACGCCAGCAGGTACAGATGGCGCAACGGAACCGAAGATTGTCGAGCCTGCGCAGGAGCCGCGCCGGGCAAGCGATACCATCACACCGCAGGACTCCACTCAAGATTCGTCACCAAAGCCAACCACCCGGCCACTCCCGCATAGACCATCGTCCGATGGGCCTCCGAAGCGACCTACTTCCGAGCTACCGGGAGCAACAGATCATCGCAAGGCCATGTTCTCCGTGGGCCCTGGATCTTTGCCCGTATCTCGTGATTCGAGCCCCAACCGCGCCTCCGCACACTATACTCGCCCCTTCACGCCTGCTGGAGACGCTAATGACCCTTATTCGGCTAGCAAGCGCCAACCCCAAAACAGCAGCATTGAGCCTCGATTCGTGTTCTCTCGTAAGAAGGGAAAACCAGTATCGCCGAGCTCTTCCACCTTGAGCCTACCAAGACCATCCACCGACAAGCGCCAATCCACGCTTCTCAGCGCTCTGGGGAAGAACAGCGAGCTCTATAGGGAGGATAGCGGCGGCACAACTCACAGTCGCCATAGCTCCATGTCGGACCTGAAAAGATTCTTCAAGATGGGCCACAGGAAACGGGCTGCCTCACCAGCAGCAAGCATCAGATCTGGTTATAGAACCCCACCCGCCTCGAGAATGAGCTCATCCCAGATTCCATTCGCAGACGATCACGGGTTGACCTCGAAATACGGAAAGCTGGGCAGGGTGCTTGGTTCGGGAGCAGGTGGCTCAGTGAGGCTGATGAAGCGCAGCGAGGACAACACTGTCTTTGCTGTAAAGGAGTTCCGACCTCGACACTCTTACGAGACAGAAAAGGAGTACGTCAAGAAGTTGACGGCCGAGTATTGCATAGGATCTTCGCTTCACCATGGCAACATCATCGAGACGCTTGACATCGTACAAGAAAAGGGCAAGTGGTTCGAGGTGATGGAGTATGCACCTTACGATCTGTTTGCCATTGTCATGACGGGGAAGATGAGTCGAGAGGAGGTGTCATGTTGCTTTCTGCAGATCCTGAGCGGTGTGACCTACCTTCATAGTATGGGTCTGGCACACAGAGATTTGAAACTCGACAATGTGGTAGTGAACGAACATGGCATCATGAAGATCATCGATTTCGGCAGTGCCCATGTCTTTAAATACCCGTTTGAGAACAATCTTGTTCTAGCAGCTGGTGAGTTCAATTCACACGACACCAAGAGGCTTGGTGCTGTCTGCTAACATGATTGCTAGGGATTGTGGGATCCGATCCGTATCTCGCGCCTGAAGTATACGAAGAGCGCAAGTACGATCCTACGGCAGTCGACATCTGGTCGTTGGCGATAATATACTGCTGCATGACCCTGCGCCGGTTTCCATGGAAGGTGCCGCGCATGACAGACAACTCATACAGGCTATTTGCATCGGAGCCAACTCCCGGCCACGACCCCAAGAAGCTGGTCCTTCCACCAAACAAGTCGACGAGTGCCCTACACGACACGCCACAGAGAGATTTCTTCCCAGGCGACGAGGACAAGAAAGCGAAACGAAACGAAGAGAAGGCTCGTGAGAAGCCGCGAGAGAGCTCAAAATCGGAGGTTCCAGCTTCCAGCACGACCAACACGACTGCCCCAGCGGAGAAACCCAAGGAAGTAATCAGGGGGCCATGGAGAATACTCCGGCTGCTGCCAAGGGAGAGTCGTCACATCATTGGCCGTATGCTCGAGATTGATCCTAAAAAGAGGGCGAAGATGGGGGAGATTCTTGAGGATATGTGGGTGAGCAACGCAGTCATTTGCCGGCAGGTCGATCAAGGGCAGGTGATCAAGGCCGAAGACCACAAGCACACGTTAGAGCCTCCAGCACAGCCCAATGCTTCTAAGTAAGGCTTAGGCAGTGGATTCGGGATGAGACGTAGTGCACACGGGTAGATCGAGTGGCACGTTTGACAGGTGTGAGAGAAGGAATACACATAAGACGGGCACGTTGCTGTGACAGCTCGTTGCGAATGGCTCGAAGATCTCACGATGAACCCAGGGAAACGAAGGCGGCAGGCTTGAGGTGGCGTTGAGGTTTCTCTCAAGGGGCTGCATTTGCATTTTGATATCTCAGACGGTTTTAGACAACCTACAGCGCATATTGCATTCACGAAGTAAAGTATCAGGGCTTGCGGTAGCCTGGGTAAATAAAGGAGAGTATAATTGGATCTTGGACTCTACGTCAGGAATTCTTCATCAACGGAGGCCGTCTTCTAAGAAGGGATACCAAAGTCATCCTTTGGTAGCATACTGGTAGGAGTATGAATTACTCAGCACCGAGGTCGAAGAGTGTATATGAGCCAGGGACTAGAAGCTTTGGCCGACACTGCTTATGTGGTACTTGTTATGAGGCATGACTTTGGAAGTGGGGACTTTCGGCTTTCTGTCTGATGAGGCCGGACCCGATAGCGGCCGATCTTCTAATCCCTGTCGCATTAGTCATGAATTTTTTCTAGAAGCTCTTCCATCTGATTCTGTCGATCGTCGTCTTTTGGACACTTCCAAACCTCTTTTCTCCTGCACGTCTGAAGCTATTCTTACCGCCAATAGTGCTTTTTAACCTCTCAGAGTTTCACTCAAGCCTCTCAAAAATGGTGAGTCATCTTGGCCTGTTCAACTACAAGTATCTGTCCCTAAGGCAAGCTGCTCCAAGCTCAATGCCTTGACAAGATTCTTGCAACGTCCTGGCGTTCCTCGGGGTCATGGCTTCCCACGAGCTTTCCCACGCCAGCAACAACGAGCAATGCTGACATCTTCTCCCGCGCGACCAGTCTACCTCGGTCCGATCCGTCAAGTCCCTTGTGCCCCTCCTGGACCGCGTCCTGGTCCAGCGTATTAAGGCCCAGGCCAAGACCGCGTCCGGCATCTACCTGCCCGAGTCGAGCGTGAAGGAGCTCAACGAGGCCAAGGTGCTGGCTGTTGGTCCCGGTGGTCTGGACAAGGAGGGCAAGCGTGTGCCTATGGGTGTGCAGGCTGGCGACCGCGTGCTGATCCCCACGGTAAGGCCCCCCCGCGGGAAAAAGATGAGAATGAGGACTGTTGTGTCTGGATGAAAACGAGTGAGGTATGGGTGCTAACGAGGTTTGACTATAGTTCGGCGGCTCCCCCGTTAAGGTTGGCGAGGACGAGTACCAGCTATTCCGGGACAGCGAGTAAGTACCGAGACTGTCAACCTTTTTCAACGAGGGCAACATGATGGCTGACATCTGCGCACAGCATTCTGGCCAAGATCAACGAGTGAATAGCCTGATACGATACCCAAATCAATCAAAAATAAAAAACACAATGAAATGAAAGCAATTACATAACGACGTTACTGTACCATATTCTTGTATCGGACCAAGAACTCATCGCATCATAGCACCACATCGGAAGCTTTGGCGAGCAAATGGCATTTACGTTGGCATAGAAAAGGTTGGGACGTGTTCGAGTGAGAAGGGGGAGTTGCATTGCCTTGACTTAGTCACTGGCTACTTAGCAGGAGCGAATCGAAAAACAAATCTCCACTTCTCAATTGGTCCATTTACTCTGGCTATGCCGAATCCTCATGCGCATAAGCATCGAACGCGATGGGATTAATGTTTAATGAGCAAGTGCTGTGTATTGTGTTCGTGCTCAGCTTGACCAGAACTACTGGACTACGCTATGGAGGAGATCAGGATCATATTGCTGGATTTATGCAGTACTCTACAGAAAAACTGGCTTTGCATCAGGATCATGGTCGAAGACTGATCGCGTAGATGGTACGTTACGATGTGCTGTCTGGACAATCAAGTACCTATAGATTAGGTAGGTATACTTGCTCCTCTCTCTTCAGCTACGTGGACGACGAAGTATAGAGGCGTTTTGGCTGGCTGCAAAGTATTCTCAATTCGCCATTTCTCAATTAGTCAAAAGGATCGCTTGGAGCCCTGCTTTATCGAACATTATACATGAATCCCAGTACATATTACTTTCCGGCCCTGATATACACTCCAGTCCAACCATGTACTTGAAAATAAGGATTCCCTACAGGAGCCCATTGAAGAAACATACTTCCGAACCCCTCTCAAAGTGTCACGACAATCTTTTTGGCTGAGACACCTCGCTTAAGAATATCCAAAGCATCCTGAGCAGAATCAAGACCTTGCCCAACAATCTCCGCTTTAGGCATTGCACGAAACGAGCCCACCTCCAGAGCCTCGGACAGATAATCGTGGAAGACGGCAGAAGCAAGGTCTTTATCACCCCGCAATGGCTCACAAAACTTGCACTGAACACCCTCGAACGACGGTCCCCAGGAAGGAACCATCGTCATTGCGACAAACTTTTTCCCAGGACAGCTCTTGACGACTTCCGCGCACGTCTCGACAATGAACGGCCCGCCCTTCAGTATGGCGCCGTTAGCTACGGCACCAGCCGTGACCTTGTCTTTGAACGCCGCCAGCAGGTCTTCCTTGACTGTCGGACTATTGTAGTCAAAGACCTGGCTTGCACCCAGCAACTTCACATATTCGAAATTGTGAGGAGAGGCCGTCGTAATCACCTCGTACCCTGCAGCCACAGCCAACTGAATCGCACAGCTTCCCATACTTGTCGAACCTCCCCAAATAAGCACAGTCTCCTCCTTGTGAGTCGCTTGTAAAGACGGGAGATCCATGGCTAGCATGTCTTTGTGGAAAAGCATCTTTGTCGAGACGGAGATGCCCATGGGCAGCACCGCTGCTTGTTCCCAGCGAAGCGTGCCCGGGATAGACGCCGTCAAATGCTCAGAGAGAGGAACATATTCCTGTAGGCCACCATCTGCGAGGCCCGCAACGCGGTCGCCGACTTTGAATTTGGTTACCTGCGGACCGACGAATACCACTTCGCCTGCGACGTCGAAGCCTAGGATATTGGGTAACGTCAGCCATGGGAAAGTCTCTGGACCATATTCCTGCAATGCATAGTCGACAGGATTAAAGGCGATGGCGTGGTTCTTGATGATGACCTCGTCGTCTGCTGGTGTGGGATATGGTGCTGCTTTGACTTCGAGAGGAGCCTTGGTGGCAGTGAGGTAAGCAGCGTTGTTTGTCGACATTGTGTAGTGATTAGCTGGGAGACTGTGTGATTGAGAATAGTAGCGAAGCGGACCGCGATAGTAGTCTGAATGGGTCAAATGTGTGGCTCCGACAACTCCGAGTAAGGTGAGTCTAGCCCTTTTATAATTTTTTGTTTTTTTGGAATCACAAGCCTAGGAGCTTCATGTTTGGTCTCGACCTACATGAGTCCAGTAGAAATTGTGCGCATGTAAGATGCTATCCGTCCCTTCATCTCATAAACCTACCTAGTTGATCCGGATTCCTGTGGACCCGACCAAGTTCCGTCAGCTTGGGGCCTCCGGATCGTTGATTGGGAAGTATAAGGTATGCTTATTGGTTTGATAAAATCAATTGTATGCTTCCGTGGACGAGAATTGCAACAATGACAAGTCTTACCGCCGCTATGTCCGTCGTGGCTTCGTATGTCTCAGTGGCTTTGGTGTGGGTAAATACTATTCAGAACTAGGGGATAAGGGAGCTACCGGAGCTACAAGATACTCTAAAGGGTAATTCGTCGGATGCAAGGCGGGCAATGTCCGCTGATCTTCAAGAGCTTGTGATGACACATTCGGAAAAGCATTCAGGCCCATTGTGTGCAACTCGGCAGTCACTTAAGTACGCAAGTATAATCCAAGACAAATAAGACAAACGATAGCTTACGTTGATGATATTGTAGGCAGTTCAAGAAGGGCACGGCCGAGGTCCCATACACTACAATGAAGGGCTTCGATATAAAAATGATTTTCGTACATTGTGATTTTATTTTGAGTCCCCATAACAAAGTCGGACCATCCGAACCCAGACTGCGCCATTCATGCTATACCATGTTCGAGAATGAACAAGCCAGTAAATAGTCTGTGATGTGCAGGAGCGCCGAAAATGCCTATCCACCTCGTGATTCATCAACATATCATAGCACCCGAAATCACCCAGCATCAAGTCTCCTCTTGAGCCGCCGGCGACGTATCCGAAAAGCGAATCCAAGAAAAAGACAAATGACATCCCATGAAACATTTTACCGTCTCCCGCCTCCACCACGAGACCCAGCTTTCCTCATCGTTGGGCCCACGACAAGATTCCCTACGGCCACCTCTGCCAGATGCCGCATAGCTGCGTACTTGACGCCTCCCTTCTTCTGCGGCCTAAAGACATGATCAACGACAGCTGCCCCAAGAGCCGCGGAACCGATTTTGGTCGCTTTGACGGCCCAGGGGATGTCGTCTGTGCCGACCTTGATAGCTGCCACGGTCCCTGCTTGCAACGCTACCTTTCCTGCTTCGTCCCAGGGAAAGTCTTTCATGAGGTCCTTCAACGTGTCCGGATCCATGAGTTTGGAAAGGTCGTGAGGGAATTTGGTCTTGGGCTTAGTTTTACTGGAGCTGTGCGACAAACCGCGCACTGGACGGGGACGCGCTGATCGAGATGTTGTGTAGGAGGATCTTGCCCGAATAGGCCGTGGACGGGGGGTGGTGAGATAGGATGAGCCGGCCCTCGACGGTTTCGGACGTGAGCGTGGTGCGGCGGAACCAGATGTCGACTTTGCGTGGGTCGACGAGGATTTGTGTCTCCTGCCCGAGTCATCTTCGTCGTCTCGTTGGCGAGAGTGCGAAGGAGACCGGCGATGATGATGATGATGATGATGTCGATGAGACTGTGTCGGCGGTGGCGACGGACTCCTTCGCGAGTGACCTCGATCTGTGGGGTGATGTTTGGAAGGGCTTCGTCTTTCCCGGCTATGCTCGTCACCAGCACTTCCCCTTTTCTGTGGAGAGGAACCCCGTGGAGAGTATAGTCCATGCGGGTCGTCGTCCTCTGAGAGATAGTACTTGTCTTTCGGGCTATAGTCGGAAGTGTCCCATCCGCTGTCGACTTTGTCAATCTCCGGTTCTGGTCTCTTTATAAGAGAATCGTCTCTGTAGATACGAGGCCGATAGCCGCGAGGCCGACTTGATTTTCGGTGATCATGACCATCATCTCCACTGCTGGCGCTGTCGTCTTTATAATAGACATTGTTCTTGTGTCCTCTCGACGAGGACATCACGCATTGTTCTCGTGGGGATGAAAGAAGAGGTAGACTGGAGGAATACCTCACGAAGCAAGATCTTCGAGTGAGGATCGGATATGATTTTGAAAGCAGGCAACAAGGGGCAAGGGGGAGGGAGAAGCCGAAAGACTAGTCTAGAAATTGTCTAGACATGCTGGGGAGACGTTTGACAACTTTGTCTTGATATAGGAAAGGCACCTTACCTCCCCTTACCCAGCCTTGAGGGAGACCTGGCCAGCTTCCTTTTTGTACAAATAGATATTCCCCGCCGCCCTGACGGCATCTCTTCGGGTCGGAGAATTGGGACCCGCATATGTGACTGTCAGAGGAGGCGGGATGCCACCACTTTTGGACATGTTGCGGGACAGGCCCGATCGTTGGGTCCCAAGGTCCCTTGGCAGCCTGCCGGGACGATGCTTATGAGTAGTCCACAGAGCTAATAGCCGTTATCTGGGGGCTGGTGATCGAGAACAGAGCTCCCGAAACGTGAGATGACAGGTGGGAAGCGTGGCGGTTGGTTGAAGGCCGGACCAAGGATTGAGCGTCCTGATGTCATGTTGCGTAGTCCCCTGCACACCAGAATCGGCCTCCTCCACGCCTCCGGGCTTCTTACTCCGCAAAATCACTTTTGTTCCTTTTGCTTCCTTGAGACACTGCCGCGTGTGCCGTTAGGCTTCGTCAGATATATCATTCTTGATCCGCGCTGTCATCTCTGGTACCTAATACCAATGTCCAGACCATTTCCACCTAGGTGAGAGTTTTTAGCTAGAGACGGACAAATGCTAGGTATACAACGAGTGAATACCATACTCCACCACAAAAAGTTACGGGCCATTGACCATTGGCTCCCAGAACGCTGGGTGGAGTTACGGACAGTCTGAACAGACCGTCACACGTTTACTTCCCTGCGTGAATCGTACATTGACATCATTGTCCCACAAGGGACGCATGTTGATCCATCCACAATTATCTCGAGTATCTCGCACCCGCAGTGTCGCATTGCATCCCAACCGGATATTCTGCAAGTTCCCCGATCTGTCCGTTTCGTCTTTTCGTGTTGAGGCCATGGGTCACGCTGGTTCATGGACTTCGCTGGGCCATCCAACGTCTGAGCGCGATGTTTGGAGCCACCGCTCTTTCGACGTCAAGATGCATGGCCCAGCGTCCAGAGAAATCCTATCAGTGACACACGCAATGTGGAAAGCATTCGACATTTCGCCCGAGAGTCGTTGGACGGCATCCAGATGTGCCTAATCAAATCCAGATGAGAGGGACTCCCTGTTCGGTGCCACTCAGTTTACACTCTGGTCTTTCCTTCAATGGAAAATGCGGTCGATTTTGAGTTAGATGAGGCTCCTGTGGAATGCTTTTTATGGTTCTTTGCTAAGCCGGCAGAAGCAACTTTTGCCGGTCGTGGATACGACGCTGTTGAGCAAAGACTCTTGCAGAACCGAACGCACCACCCACGTGTAGAGTTTTGGCTAGGCGCGGTGGCCATGGTGGCCACGTTGGCATCCAAATCTGTAGTCCTCAAGTTGATAGAGTCGCATTGGAGAGTATACACAACGCGGGAACATCCCAATGCGTTGCCTACTGCTCTAGCTCATCTGACATGGGGAGTCGGAGCTGCTTCCCTCGTTGGGTCCACCTGTTGCTCAGAAGCTAGGGAACGAATCGTGTCCTGGAACCATATATCGCAGCTGATCGCGAGTCTTATTGTCTTTGCGTTATCCATCCATCCTTGATCCAGGGTCGTCCGTCACAAACCAATGCTTTCGGCCCCACAGCGGGCCGTAAACGACGGCGCTCGTCCGGGGCCGGGGCCGAGCCGGAGGAGTCAATGTCCGGTACTTGGAGATATGTGTGGCGCCTCTAGCATGTCTTACCTCACTCATCCCGAATCTTAACTCTGGTGACAGTAGAATATGTGAGCTGATCTAATCCGCAAATAGTCTTGAATTAACCCCTTCCACATGAATACCTCTATAGTGAATACGTGGACGTCTGACGAGCGTGTGTTATTCGGGGTCCCATTCACGCGCGGGGTGCACACATTTTTGCGGTTCGCGAAAGATTAAGACTCGAAGCGGCTCACTACCCTCAGACTGGCCGACAGTCTTCCTTCGCATAACTCGAGTCTGCATCGGGCTCTCTCTGAGATTCGGCAGAAAGGAAAAACTCTCAGCCATCGAAAGTGCGACAGACACTTTAGTCCCGAAGATGAACCATACTGTATCTATACATACGACGAGCAGTCCAAGAGCCGGAACTGCATTTGGATTTTCTGAATGCTGTACGCAACTCTGACACCGTCAAGTCTGGCAAATTTCTGATACATGAAGTACATAGGTATGCAAAGACGAAGTTGTGGATGCTCTTGGTGCATCGAGGCACAAGGCTAGAGCGATGTGGTGTTTATGCCCGTGGGATGTGCAGAGTGGTCACCCCGTGTCGGGGCCCGTAGCAGCGACAGGCCACCCATGTCGTTGGTCGCATTACATCACGCACCGGCACTCCACCGCTATCAGACTACAACTCTCTCGAGCCACCGCTCCGTGACATTTGATCTCACTCTTTCTAAAGCTCAGCAGGCCTACGGGCCGGAGCATGAGAACTCACAATCTGTATGGACAACGCAATAGGTGACGAGCGGCCCGACTCGGTGCCCGGGCCTGCTGCGCCGGGCGCTGGTGGCAGCGGCTCTCCGTCGAGCTCCGATCCGCCCACGCCCGTCGATGTCGCATCTCAGGCGCCGTTCCCTTACTCTCCTCCTCAATCTCAGACTCCCTTTCCTCAGCTACGGAACGAACCAGCCCAGGATGAAGAGGGCACCCCACCTCCAAAGTCCGCTGCTCCGCCGCCCTCGGACGTCTTCGACGACGAGGATCCCACCGTCGCAAAGCCCTTCCACCGAACCTCAAGTCCAGATGCCGCCACTCGAGGAGGCACACACGAGATGGCGTCCGAGGAGGAGTATGACGCCGCAACGGAGACCGAGAAGACTGGTGATGAGAGCCGGCCAAGAAGAAAAATGGTGCACAAAATGCACAAGTTCAGCCTGTACGAGACAGCGAGCAGATACTACATTGTCGGCGGCGATGTGACAGAGAAACGCTATCGAATCCTCAAGATCGACAGGATGGTCGATGATAGCGACCTGAGCATCACGGATGACAAGATTGTGTACTCTCAGAAGCAGATGAACCAGTTGCTCGACACCATTGACGATGGCAACAAGGGCACGGGCGGTATCAGGCTCAAGTGCACGACTTGGGGATTGCTGGGCTTCATCAAGTTCACAGGACCTTATTATATGCTGCTAATAACGAAAAGAAGTATTGTGGCCATGGTTGG
Source organism: Gnomoniopsis smithogilvyi (assembly GCA_027946515.1). Lineage (NCBI taxonomy): Eukaryota > Fungi > Ascomycota > Sordariomycetes > Diaporthales > Gnomoniaceae > Gnomoniopsis > Gnomoniopsis smithogilvyi. The sequence goes on along the minus strand of JAPEVB010000004.1, from coordinate 4,090,579 downwards.
CGGCCATTATGTCTACCAAATTGAAGGCACGGAGCTCATCCCGCTCACGCCGGCCAGGTACAGGGCCGACCAGCGAAACACTGAGGAGTCTCGGTTCCTCACAATTCTCAATAACCTTGACCTCACCAGGTCCTTTTATTACAGTTATTCTTACGACGTTACCCGGACGTTGCAGCACAACGTTACTAAGGAGAGGACTGCTTTGAACAATGGTCTGCCTTTGTCTGTGGATGACGACCTCAACACCATGTTTGTCTGGAATAGCCATCTCCTTCAACCCGCCGTGGATGCTCTCAAAGATCCTTTTGATTGGTGTCGCCCTATAATACATGGCTACGTTGACCAGGCTTCGGTCTCTGTCTATGGCCGGACCGCTTTTATCACAATAATAGCACGTCGGTCTCGCTACTTCGCCGGTGCTCGATTTCTCAAGCGGGGAGCCAACGATCTTGGATACGTGGCGAATGATGTCGAGACTGAGCAGATAGTCTCCGAGGCACTCACCACCTCTTTCCATGCACCAGGCGGAAAGCTCTTTGCCAGCCCAGAGTACACGTCTTACGTGCAGCATCGTGGCTCAATCCCACTGTACTGGACGCAAGACAACACAGGCGTCACACCCAAACCACCCATCGAGCTGAACCTAGTTGATCCGTTCTATAGTGCAGCAGCATTGCATTTTGACAATCTTTTTGAACGGTATGGCTCACCAATATACGTCCTCAATCTCGTCAAGATGAAAGAGCGCACACCACGAGAGTCCAAGCTGTTGGAAGAGTACCGCAAAGCCATCACATATCTGAACCAATTCCTCCCCGAGAACAACAAAATCATTCAACGACACTGGGACATGTCCCGTGCCGCCAAAGACCCAAGCCAAGACGTCATACAGACGCTGGAAGACATCGCTGAGGATGTCGTCCTCACTACTGGCTTCTTCCAGAACGGCGATGGGGTGATCAACCCCACTCGTGTCCAAAATGGCGTCGCGCGCACCAACTGCATTGATTGTCTCGACCGAACCAACGCGGCCCAGTTCGTGATTGGGAAGCGAGCCTTAGGCCATCAGCTACACGCACTGGGTATCCTAGGCGATACAGCCATCGAATACGACACGGATGCAGTCAACCTTTTCACACATATGTACCACGACCACGGCGACACTATCGCCGTGCAGTATGGAGGAAGTCAACTCGTCAACACTATGGAGACATACCGCAAAATCAACCAGTGGACGAGTCACAGTCGCGACATGATTGAGAGCTTCAAGCGGTACTACAACAACTCATTCATGGATGGGCAGCGGCAGGAAGCGTACAATCTGTTTCTGGGCAACTACATCTTCGCGCAAGGCCAGCCGATGCTGTGGGACTTGGCTACGGATTACTACCTACACCATGCAGACCCAAGGTTATCGGCAAACAAGAATAAGAGGAGCTATATTGATTGGTACACACCCGAGTTTCTCAAGGAGCGGTCGCTTCCGAAATACAAGCCTCCTAAGGGGGCCGAGGCAAAGATGCCGGTCTCATATTTTGACGACTACTGGCTTGAATACTATCGCCCATTGACCCTTTCCTCACTGCAGAAGATGTTCCCCTACAAGATGAACTCCACTATCAAGTACATCCCTTTCAAATCCACTCAAGACGGACGCTATGACCTCAGCCCATTCCGCGTTCGCGCACGTACCGAAACAGACGGCGACGCGCATGACAAGCGCAGGCCCAAAAAGGGCGTGACGATACTTGACCCGAACGAGATCGCCAAGGCTGAAGGCGACGACGATACCGCCTCTATCAGGTCGGGCAAGGGCGGCAACACCCCCCATAACAAAGGTCCGCTGCTGCAGCGATGGCTGCATCACTCGCCGGTGCAGGATAAAGACAAGCACCAAAACAACAGCCCGCATGGTATCATGAAGGAGTCGGCAACGCCGATGGTCAATGGGAACGTCGTTGAACGCGAGGGCGAGACCAAGGACACCAAGGTCAAGGCGACACCGCTGGAGAAGTCGCGGCAGGCGCAGTGGACATTCACAAAGGTTGTGCATGAGTCGTTGAACCCATCTGTGAGCGCGCAGGAAGCAGACGACTATGCGCGCTACGTCAGTCATCCGCAGAATCTTCCATTGGTCGTATCCTCGGCTACGCCGGCCGATGTGGTTGGTAGTGAGTATCAAGAGTACATCAATGGCAGCTGGCAAAGCGAGGGGCTGTTGCTTGTGCCGCCGGGTTCGACGCTGGAAGACGCAGGGCTGGCGGGTAGCGCAGCGGTCGACGACTACTGGAACTTGTACTCTGAGCTACTCAAGGTTGGGGATGATCCGCTGACGGTCAATAAAGAGGATGTGCAAAAGAAGCGCTACAAAGCCTACGGCAAGTGGCTCCGCGGCAAGAGCCTGTTCAAGCAGCAGCCCATCGACTAGGAATCGTCAATGCCTGAGGAATTGGAAGGGCAGGAGGCACTGCGAGGCAGGTGGGACAGCACAGTCCTTGCATATCCCGTCACGCAAAGGCTTCGCTTCTCGCTGGATACTCGTATCGATATTACAGAGCCTTGAAGAGGTCTGCAAGTACAGGCTCCTTTTCGACGAGCGGCATCACCTTGTCCCTCAGACCTTCCTCGTCGCCCGCTGTGACAATGAGCATCGTCGCTAATCGTGTCAACCAGTCCTGTGTGTGGTTGAGTTTTGAATTGGATGCTAGATCGTCGTGTGTATTGAGGAAGCATATGACGAGAGCTTTGATTATTTCATCCTGGTAGGGAGGTTGCGTAAGACGTGGCCAGCAATTGGCGATAACAATGCCGAGTGATTTGGTCGCAAGGCGCTGGAGTTCCGGCGCCGCAGTGGAGAAAGGATCGGATAAGACCTCGCAATGCATTGGTATGAGGTCCTGGAGCGATGATGAGATTAGGTCAATTTACATGCCAATATTGTTTTTCATATAACCACAAAACGCGAAATGTGAACGAGGTTGGGGGGAAAGAACCTGCCTTTAGATGTTTGACAGCGTTTATACCCATGTCTTTGACGATCCATGCACTGACTGCGAAGAGTAGCTGAGAGATGCGAATGTGTTCTTTGGCGTGAAAGTATGCGGACAGAACACCATCTCGGAGAATCCTGTCGAGCAGGCGGACTCGAGGCGTTTGGCTTGTGTTCGGCCCTGACTTGACCCTTCCCTTCAATTTTCCGGAAAGCACTAACAATGATTTATAAGCTGGAGACAAGAGCTGAATTGACTCGTCTTCGGGAGTGATTGTCGGGAGGAAATGCAGCGTCGGCAGGATCGCATCTTCGAATACACTGGCAAGGCCTGTGTCGTGGAGAATGCGATCCGGAAACTTGGCCAAGAACTCCTTCACGATATGCAGGCCTACAGACCGCACTCGTGTGGTTCCATCATCCAGGAGAGCAAGCAGCACTGGAATGAACAGCGGCCACTGTTGGCTTACGACGGTTTCCTGTTGCGGGCGTGTTAGTGAAGATTTGGCTTGCAGGCTCATCAGGCTTGCGAGGGTCTACTTGCATCCGCCATGTTGACAGTCCAGTGGACTATCGCTATCGCTCGATGGTCCGCATATTTCCAAGGCTTCGCCTCGATTTCATCTCGAAGCGCATGATGGGTGTCCTCTTCATCCCTGAACTCTGCCTTCCTACCCGATGCCGTGATGGCGCTGGGTCTTGATTTGGAGAACATTGGACGCAAGTAGTCCTGTAGAATAGTCTTCACAATCAACGTCTCGATTGTGAAGTAAAGTGAAAGCTGCTTGTCCAGCACCCGGCTGGTGAGCTCGCTAGCTTCTGAACTCGCCCAGGGAAATGGTGGCGGTGCGAATTGGTAATGAGCCGTATTTTGGAGGCGTTCCTCGGCCCATGCGTCCGTGAAGGAGATGAGCGTGAGTATGGTGTCATTGCTAAACCTAGCAGAATAATCATCGTTGCAAATGTTCAGTATCTCAAGGCCATAGACAGCCCATTCGCGGCTTCGTCGTGTGGTCGCCTCATACTCGTCGGTCTCGTTGTCTGTGTTGTAGTCATCTGTCGATCTTGTCCATGGCGCGATAATGGCAGCCGCAAGATCACCGAGACGTGCCGCGGATTCTCGCTCGTCTGATTCCCGCTGAACTCTCTGCCTGTCTTTCAAACAAGCAAGGATCGCTACCAGTCTGGCTTTGGGATGCTGGGTCTTTGAGTCAGCATATGAGTACACTCGTGACTGCAGAAAGGACCATGCACGGACCGTATTTTGCGATTGCGCGATTCCATTAATCAGGCTTGCGAGGCTGTAGCTCTCTGGAAGGTCTAGTGGAAGAGGATGTCAGTTCTGATATCGACAACTGGGTCGAGGACACGTTCAAACGTACAAGCATTCAGCGAATTTTCTGTGACATTGGTGGAGTTTATCAGACTTTCGGCGGCTTTGATGAGACCTCCAAAGGCCGACATGGTATTCTAAGTCTGCTTCGAGCGGTCAAATGATAATGTAGTATGAATGAGTGTGAAGTCCGTGGACGTGGTGAAAAGACATGCTTGTTTGCGGATGCTGCTCTTCAGTTCTGTTTTCCTTCCTTACAATCCAGGGCTCTCCATGTTGCGTTCAGGTCTTGAAGTTGAGCTATGCCCGGCCTAGAATTGGCACTAAATGTGGGGCGGAAGGGGCCTACAGCCAGGTGCATTAGTGGATGCTGGGAGTGCCTGGCCTGTGAGACCCCGAGCTTCAACAACCTCCGAGTCTTGAGCATCGTCGTCACTATGAAGCACACCTGAACCCCATTTTGTAACGTACACTATCAGTGTTAAATCAACAAAAGCAGCCGAGAGGATATCTTTGCTATCTCTACTCTACGTTTGGCGATATCGCATAGGCACCCTTTGTTTTCATGATTTCTTTTTTTTCTTCCAAAATTGTGGCACATTTATTTTGTGCGCGAAGTCTATAGGGTATCTACTTGCAAGAGTCATCCTCGATTCACTTTTCCTCAATCCCCCGGTGTTGTATGTAGTACCAGGTAGGTAAGGTAGGTAGGGTATGCGCCATTCTTAATGCTTTAAACTCCTATTGTAAAAGCTGCGCAATTCCGAGCTCCTCCTGGCGCCGCCGTACCTCTTCGATCGCACCAGCCGGGTCGCTCTCTTGAGGATTGCGCAGCTGCCATGCCATGCAGACATCCAGCGCAGGAGATAACCACTTGCCAGGTTTGATTCCAAACGCCTTTGAGAGCATACGGCCGTCGATCATCGGCTGGATGGCAGGCGCATCTATCAGATCCAGCTTCTGGATCTGATCGATGAAAACTTGCCAATCGTTCCTAATCTCTACCAAGGTTGACGCAGTCTGGGGCGATTCTTTGCTTTTGGTCATCACATCGTCCAGCATCGCGAAAAGTACTTGTAGTCGCCAGTGTTTTCCCTGCGCATCCCATCGGCGGATCGCCATTCCAAGGTAGTCCCGCTCATGCATGCGCTCATTCCCGCTGCACACAAGATCCTTCAATTCCGCAATTTCCGCAAGATGCAGCCAAGCCGCGGTGACAAGCTCAGAGACCTTGTTGGGAGCCTTGATACCCTCACGTGCCGCCTGTGTCGCTAGAGGTCGGTTCTTTTTCAAGTTTTCGGATCGGCTCACTTGGCCTGGGACCCTCGCAAAAGGTACGATACATGCAAGCACCCACGCCAGGTATCTCTCCTCGTCCGATGTGACAAGCTTATTGTAAAGAGCATGTTCACTTAGGCCGTCCAGGAACTCGTAAGTGGTGTTCCAGCCAGCCAGGTCTGGTGTCGGCATATCCTGCTTAGCTGGGTCGGTGAAGACTGTGTGATATAGCCCGAGCTCATCGATGTAGTGGACTGCATCTCGAGGGTGCTCTCCTTTGATGGTGATCGGAATCAGTAGGTTGTCAGGGTACCATGACTAATGGGCTGGCTGGTGGCTCACCTTTCAACATCTTCTCGACCTCCACACCTACCCTCTCACGGCTGATCTTGGCCTGCAAAGCATTGAGCACGCTTTCATCACCCATGTACACCTTGACGTTTGGCTCAAGAGTGAAGCCAAGCCGACTGGCGAAGCGCACCAGTCTGAGCACGCGCAATGGGTCGTCCATGAAGGTTTGAAACGGATCCATAGGTGTGCGAATGATCTTTGCGTGCATATCCTCAAGACCTCCCACAAAGTCTTCCACTTCGTCGGTATGAATGTTGTAGAACAGCGCATTCACCGTTGCATCCCGTCGGCGGGCATCCTCCTCAGCCGTGCCGAACTCCATTTGAGGATTCCGGCTATCCTCCGCGTAGGTCTCCGTGCGTAAATTCACAAAGTCGACATCAAGACCAAAGATTTTGACGGTGGCCGTCTCCAGGTTCTTGGACTTTTCCGGGTTTTTCTCAATTTTGTGAATGTTGCCAATGTCTTGTTTTTGCAGGTCGTGCTTCTTGATGTTCTCGGGGACACCACAGAAGTCACGTAGCGCCTCGCCGAATGCTTCGCCCGTCATGGCATTGATGGCCACGTCGATGTCATGACTTTGACGGCCAAGAAGTTTGTCGCGTACCCAGCCACCTGCCCATCTCAACACAAGCTTGTCATCTGATATCTGTTGACCTGTCTGCTTGCCATTGGAGCTGGCTCCTTTACAAACAGATTGATCGTTAATTGTGTCGATATAGGCGGCGGTATCGAGCAGCAGTCTCTTGAGCTGCCTCTCCTTCGGGTCGAGCTGCACTGTGGTCGTCATGTTGGCGTTGGATGAACTGAGTTTTCTTTTCATTTGCCAGAACGGAAGGTTCCTCGCTTGAACAAGTGAGGACCGGCCGACTATTCGATACATGTATCACCTGCGGTGACTCAGTCGGCGAATTGGATTGACGACTTATTCTCAAAATCTCTACAGCTGCCAGTGCGAAGGGTTGCTGTCATCAGCATGCGTAGAGGAGTCCTTCGCCGCCTGAGTCAGCTCATTTGTCAACTGTTTGAGCTCGCCTTTCACAAGCACCCAATTCTGATCGCTCCAACTCATGGAAGCGAGGGTTTTCCAAGTGAGTGACTTAAAATCCAGCCCAACGTTATTGAGATTATGGCACGAGATATGGACTGAAAGACTTTGCAAGAGCATCACTGTCTTCGCACGATGCGAAAGCAAGTTGGGAAAAGCATGGATGAATGACTAATCTGCGATGCGGGCCGACCCTCGATGTGGGGCCTGGAAATGCTAGATTCCCCCCCCCCCCCCTGGCCCAATGTCGAGACAGGACAGCCTCCTCAAGTTTACACCAGATTGCAGTGAGGGTTCATCGTACTATCAGGACGTCGATCGACTGCACTGGCAGCAGACATACCCTAGACCGGATAGATGCACCAGTCGTGTGCCATATGACTCTGCAGTGACCGGCTAACCTGAGCTGAACACTGCTACGGCTCACTACACCTTGTGCTGGTTCCAACCTTGCAGCAGACGCTCAAGAGAGTTTCCTAATGACCACTCTTCACCCGAAATTCCAAAAACTTGCGACAGTGAACTCGGGAGGATATCGGTCGTACTAACGTCTCTGAACAAGCTGCAATGCGTGCATGTCGAACCGAGCTTGGCCCAGTCGTTCATGTTCTACTTCGACTGATGCTGTTCTTAGTATGCCGAGCGCAAACTTGGAATAACCTTTTTCGAGCAGACTCCTCATTGTTCTGTCGCACATGCACGATGAGCAGACGCAGCCTCATAAGGCGATCATTGAGTTTGTTGGCCAAGAGCGTCCTCAATGTTCCAAAACAGCAACCTGTGTAGTCAATGATTTGGTACGACTTCGGATCAAGTCGTCTGTGTTCGGCCGGGGCTGAGTCTTTTCATCCGATGATATGCAGAGTGTTCCGAGCCCCTACGTCTCAAGCATGGTCGAAGCCACCGCCTTGCGATTGGCTCTTCGACCTCTTGCACTCAGGAAGCTGTTGCGAGAATCGTGATCAGGTCTGCCGTTCCGTGCATTTGCTCGACTGGATGGCTAGGTAGCTTCGTCGCAGCTTGCTTCCATCCAGTGTCCCGACTCAACTTCCCCCTCGCGAAACGGGATGTCTTCGGAAGTTTCCCATTCCAACACCTGTGCTATGACTAGACGACCCACTGTGACCGCGCCCCAATCTCACTCACACACTATCGATCCCATTCTGGTCGTTCGGGGAATTACTGACGTGGTTGACAGGTGGCCTGGGTTCGGATTGAACTAGTCCTGGCTCACACGTGTTTGCTGTCAAAAAAAAGCCAGCTATTTATCAATGGCAGCCACAAATGGCTGAAGATCATGTTCCCAGTATCCGGGGCTGGAAACGATTTGCGAACCCTCATCTAGGCGGCTTAGGCAAGCCAAGCAGTGATCGACCCCACCTCAACACACCACTGCCTATAGTAAAATTGAGGGAGGTCTATAGAAGTTGAGCGCCAAGTATGCTGAATGCTGGGGATCGATTCGGGTAGCACAGCTGCCTCTCATCCATTGTATGGTTCGTTGCCAGGGGTCTGTCTGGTTGAGTATAGACTTTGTGAAACCCGCACTGCACAAAACGGAAAGGCGAACCTGACCTGCCAAGAGCTTCGGACGTTTCCTGACCTTTAGACTATAGACCTGCCAAGAGATTCGGACGTTTCCTGATCTTCAGACGGTAGAGGGCACGGAGCTGCATATATATGCAGTTTTGGTAAACCGACTCGAATGCCTATATGTTTCTGCAGCCAAGAATAGTTACGAAAGCTTGGTACTATCTTGGCCAGCAAGATCTTATAAAGCCGGATCCCCAGATTCTCGGAGCCAAGACGGATCTGCGCAATGTCCTCAGTTTTATTTCCTGTAGATCATCTGCGCCGACAAATGCGATAGGTTCACTAAGCAACAGCCAAGAAGGAGACGGCCTGGTGGCTGGGGCTTGTATCATCCCTGGGCCCTAGACAGACTGTTTGTGATCCTCCTGGAGGATCTTCAGGATCCCCAAGCTTTGTTGAAGGAGGAGCCCTGGCTGACGAGGACCTGCTTCAGTGCGCCACAGTCCCGCCAGCATACGGCTCTCTCTGGCCGGATCGGCGCCCCAGGCTGTCAACATATGCTAAGCCTCGAACCCTAGTCCACAAGGCACATTGTACCCGTGGGATAATCCTACGCAGACCAGGGATATGGTGTCTTTTCAGAGACATATCGTGCGCAAAGCCGGCCTCCTTCGCTGTATGGCGTCAGGATTGGGTATCTCTCAACTTGGCAGTTTGGCCCGATGATTGTTGGAATACCGGAATGGTAACATACTGCGTGATCGAAGCTGCAAAACTTCACGGCTGATACATGGAAGCCAAGCTCTCATGGGTGGAAAGTCACCGGGCACTATAGCTGCTATGAGACTTTGAATCACGGTCTGAAGAAAGGAGGACGACTGGACTAAGTCAACTCGAAGATCTATATATTGGCCCTCGGTCACCCACCGTTGGAAGAAATAGAATTTGATCCATCAGCATCTACTTCACTTTAATCCAGGCCTAGTCTTGAGTTCCCCTTCTCCCTCTTAACCAAACTCTCCATTCTAATCATTCGCCATCCTGCTGCGCAGGTAATACATCTACCTTTTTATTTTTCATCTTTTCACAATGAAGACCGCAGCTCTCCTCGCACTCGTTCCCTTCGTGGCTGGCCACGGTGCCATCATCGCCGCTACTGGTGACGCTGGCGGCACTGGCATGGCCCTCGGTGTTGATTCCGCCACTCCTCGTGATGGCACTCGCCGTGACCCCTTCCAGCAAGACTCAACCCGCTTCAAGGGCGCCAACGCCGCCACTGTCGGTCAGACTTTGGGAGGTGGTGAGAACGACCTCGAGTCCGGCACTCAGGCTATCATGGCCGAGACAGGCGATCAGCTCCCCCAGGTCACTCCCGGTGGTCAGGTCAAGTTGACTGTCCACCAGGTCAACGGTGACGGTGCTGGCCCCTACGAGTGCATGGTCAACGCAGACGGCACTGCCCAGCAGTGGACCAACATCCAAGTCACAACCAACGTCCCCGGTCAAAACGGCCGCAACAGGGTAAGTTAACTTCACGACCAAACTCAAAAACACAAATCATCATAAAAAAACCCCCAAAAAACCCCCCAATAATATAGAGGCTAACGGCGTGTATCTACAGGACGGTGCCACCACCGACTTCCCCCCTCAACGCCGCCATCCCCGCTGGCCAATCCTGCACCGGCACCGTCGCCGGACAGGAAAACGTATGCTTGGTGCGGTGCCAGAACCCCGCCAACGCCGGCCCCTTTGGCGGTGTCATCCCCGTCCAGATGGCTGGTGCCAACAACACCGCTGCGGCGGCCCGTCGTGCCTTGGCTGAAGTTGTCAGGCGCAACACCCTGGCGATCAAGGCAAGGAAGGCCAAGCGTGACGAGGCAGAGGAGGCTGCTGCACTCGGCATGTCAGTCGAGGATTTGGAAGCTCTCCGTGAGGACGGAGAGGAGATCTAGAGGGGGGGGGGGAGAGACTAGCGAGAGAGTTGCTTCTCAGGCTTCTCAGGCTGGGAAAGGAGGGGAGACTCTTTCATGAGAGGGGCTGAAGACTGATGCTGATTATAATGCTGCTGATGATAACTACCTACTGATGATGATGATGAAATTCGACCTCAGGGCTTGATGCTCTGGTAATTTACATTCCTTCAAACAATTGTCTGGTGATTGATAAGTGTGTATGTTAGCCATGAGACACTTGACTCACCCTAAACAAAGAGGTATCGAATTGCATATGACTGACGAATTAGCCCTTGCTGAAAGACAAAAAACCACTCTATCCTCTTCTTTTTGATAAGACATCTCAGACCCACCGGCCGCTACCAAGTAGGTACCTATGTACCTGCGCCGCAACCGATAGGACCGTACGATGGCATGCATGATAAAAGCTAGTGCTAGGGTCGTGAAATCTGGGGAAAGCGTTGGCGTCGACTCAGCCGCGAACCGTCTCCCGCAGAGCTTATCGCAGACGGTCTGGCAGGGCTGTCAGAGCCAAGATCACTCAGGGCCACTGATGAACAAAGTAAAGTACCTACCTAGGTAATCTAGTCACACTACACAGAAGAGACGGTGAGTCAAGCTCATTTGCTCGTACAAGTAGCACGTGAGCAATCACAATATTTTCCAAAGCCTACATGGTTTTTTTATACTACACGGATCTAGTCCTCCGGAGGGAGGGGAGGTGGGAAGTTGGGAAGGCAAAGCATCATTTGTCGATCATGGCTACCCTGTGGCAGGCATGTCAAGGCCGATCTGCCGTGCGATCCTTTCCCAACTACGTACGCTTTCTGCATTTGCTAGTTATCAAATGTCGGGCGCCCAGACCGGTCTTTCTTAGCGGTGCTCCCAACAACACAGCCAGTGCCGAATCAAGAGGCTGAAGGGATGATGCGAGATATCGAGTCTCCAAGGCCCGCCCTACACCCTTTCAGTCACCCCCTGGAAATCTGATCGACCTACCGAAATGCAACACCAGCACACTGTGAACTGCTAGGGCCTTACTTGTGCACGTCACTTGTATCACAGATTGGCCATTGAGAAGTAGGTAAAAGATGTAATACTACCTTACTACAGTGAAGGGGGGGGACTGGAAGGACCAGGGGACTGTGACGTAATACTGCTTCAGCGATATCTTCAAGATCTCCTTTTGTGTCCTGTGCACTGTCTACCAATTCTCCTATTCACATGTACCAAAGCTATAATGATGATTATAGAGAATCTTCCATCATCAGGAAAACGAGATCTGATTCATTTTTTTTCCCGATTGGGTTGGGGGGATCAGGAAGAGCATATAGCTCCCTCTAGGACGACATGTCAAACATCCCGGGAGGGCATCTGGTGTGACTCTCTAACGCAAAACACGTAAAGAATCAAGAGAATAGTCCCTTCCCTTAGCGCCTGGCAAAAAAAGCACTACGATATCAAGGAGGTGCCATGTGCTTGACTTTCCATTTGCAGATGATGCAAAGTAAAGGATGGAGCTTGGCAGACCAGGTGACCTTTGCCGCCTCCTCCACAAGATCGATGTCCTCAAGAAAGCTACATCCTTGCCGATCCCTCGAGCCACCTACCTACAGAGACAAAGCGCTTGATCGCAATGCCCTATCAATCTCCTCCTATAAAAGACCATCTTGTGACCCCTCCCTGACGTACACATGCCGTTCGATTCTACTCGGAACAACTTCATCAACAAACCTCCAGCTATATTGAATCCGCATCTCTAGAAGAGACCGCACCCTGACTTTGATACCCAGCACATACCGACACTCACCATCACCATGACCGGTTCGTGCAATCTCTCCTTTCACAATGGTGACAAGTACACGTAAGTGAAGGTGATGCTCACATGAGAGAGGAAAAATCCACAGACCAGGACCAGAACCAAACCGCCGTGGTCCAAGAGGCTCCTGGCCTAGAAAACCTATCCACCTCCCCCACATCTGACGCAAGCGGCGACAGACGCATGTCTGTCGAATGGGATGCCTCCAAGACACCACCCAGCAGGTTTCAGCGCCGCAAGGGCTCCATATACAGCACGCCAGCGTCCAGAGATGGTCATGTTGACAAAAATTACGCCGACAAGTATCATGAGAAGCTGGCTGAGAAGGGCTGGGGATCGAAAAAGTAGCCGAAAACGTGGTGGGATAGTGGGACATTATGAGCGGGTAGACAAGAAACCTTGCTGTAAACCATGACTTGTTGGAAAGGTTGCACGAAAAGAAAAAGAAAAGTTAGTAAGCTGAGGACGGAGAAACAATGTCATATTTCTCGATGCGATCCAAAATTCATGGGCGTCCGCAAGTCGGCGTCGCTCTCAATGGAGAGTTAGCATCTCTTGTATCGAAATAAATTGAACCTTCGGTTGAGAAGAGGGGAAACAGAAGAAAAAAAACAAATCGCTGCACCCTCCTACGCCTTTGCGGTCATATCCTGGAACCAAACATGTTGATCATGAATGTACTGAGTCTTCGATATTTCCCAAGTGCTACCAAACCCCGCTTCCCACTTTGTGCGCCAAGTGTGTCCGTCTATATATTCACCTCCGATCATTCATCCATGTCATCGATATCGATCTCATCGGGGTTAGCCACGACAGGCGCAGGAGCCTGTTCACCCCTAGGGTTGTCTTCTGCAGCCACGAAGCCCACTGGTGCGCGGGCCTGTCTTTCAAGCGCAGCCATGGCATCCACGACCCCTTGATCCGCCTCGCCGCCTTCGCCTTGAGCCTGGGCCGCAGCCTGACTTCTGGCAATGGCCTGAGACGCAATGAAGTTGACATCGGTGTTGTACTGTGCCTGGACGCTGCGCTTGATGCGTCGCATCTCCTTGAATGTGTCCTCGTTGCCGTGCTGAACCTCGAATTGCTCCCACTTCGTCCAAAACTCTGGATTCGTGCGAGGATCGCAGTACTGCGAGGCGTGTCCATAGATGGCGCGAGCTCGGTCGATTTCGCCCAGCCGCTTCTCCATATCTGCAAACTTGAGGCACATGTCGCGGGCCTCGGTGTCTGGAAGGGCGGCAATGGCCCGCTCGTAGATCGGTCTGGTCGATGGCAGCCCAAAGTTGGATGCTGATTTGGTGATGTAGAAATTGAACATGTCGGCGCGGTCCTCGTCGGCAACGGCCCTTGTTGCTCGCTCATAGATACGCATGGCGTGCCGTGCAAGACCTCTTTCTTCTTCCAGGTTGCCGTACATCAGGTACAGAACCTTGGCAAACTTGGGTGGGCAGTCCTCGATGGCTTGCTCGAAAAGATCTCGCAAGCGTTCTATTCCAATCTGACGGTCCACAGCCTTGGTGAGGTACAAATTCCAAATCTCAAATGCCACAGGGTAGCTGAAGAGATCCAAACCGCGTTCATAAATCTTGAAAGATTCCTCGTAGTAATTGTTCTCCTCCAGCAAGTTGGCGTAGTTGACGACCGTCTGCGGCGTGGCAATACGGAGCTCAAATATCCTCTCATAGACCTTCTTCGTCTCTTCAAGGGAGCTGACGCTCTCCACCAAATCCACATAGAAGCTCCATAGTTTCCAACTTTTATGTACTCTTTGCTGTGGTGAGAGTGTTTCGTCAAAATAGTCCACTGTCGAGCGTTTCGGCGACTGGACCGCCTTGGCCATGATCTTGACAGCCTCATCAAAATTTTCGTTGCGTAATTCCATCTCTGCCCATTCAATCCACATATCTGCCAGCTCAGCCACCGATTTGAATGGAACCTTGACGGCCTTTTCCATGATAATGCGGGCATTCCTGAGATCTCCGCCTTTTTCGTAAAATTTGGCATAATTTGCCCAAAGCTGGTGGAAGGCACCGGTTGCTTTCTTAGGTTGTATTGCCGCGATGGCGTCGGTGTAGGTTTGCACAACCTGCTCCTTGTTGTCGCCCCAAAGCGCCACGCGCTTCTCCCATTCATTGACGTTGTTCGGGTTTTGACGCAACAGAACATCGTTCAGAAGGAATGGCCGGCGGTCCATGATATGCTCAAACCTCATCATGCGAATGTCCAAATCAAAGTCCGCATTCTCATCGACGATCCCCTTCTCGGCACGCGTCTGCGCCACCTCCATCAGTGCACCAATAATAGACTCTTCGAACTCTGCGTATGAGTCAAAGACAAGGGTGAAATCACGAACGGTCATGACCGTTGTGATGCCCTCTTCGAATATGTCTCTTGCACGCTCGAAGGCTCCTTTTCTTATCCAGTAAGTTGCAAGTCCCACCCAGAGCTTGCCCCTTTGGTCTGCGAAACGTTCAATACCGCTGCGTATAATCTGTTCCACCTTGATGCCTGTCTCGTGACCAGTCTCAACCTTGGTTGCGTGTTCCACAATGAGGTCCACCATCTCGCTCCAAAGTTCGTAGTGCCCCTTGCCGTTCTTGCTCTGAAACCGCGGGTTGTTGAGTATCGAGATATACTTGTGGACGGCCTCGGTGTACAATCCCACCTGGATGAGAAGCTCAATGAAGTCCTCAGCGTCCTCGGGGTGCACCTGCATGTACCGTCTCCAGATCTTGACTGCCGTCATGCCTCCGGCCGAGTTTGCGAACGGTCGGTAGAGCGCCCATATTCTGTTGTGCTGTGAGATGGGAAGCGCTCGCAGGGCACGGTCGAAAGCGTGACGCGTGAGGGTGACGAGAGGCTGCTGCATCAAGAACTTGAGGTACATGGTCCATATCCTCGGCATTTTGTTGAGCAAAATTAGAGCGCGCTCGAAAAGCGCATTAACCTTGCGGTACTCGCCCGCGAACACGGCAGCATTGAGCTTGATAATATGTTTGGTCCGGAAGTTGAGGTAGAGTTTCCACAGCTTGTATGAGCGCGGCAGCTGTATGCAGGCGCGCTCGAGCACGTAGGCCTGCTCCTGGACGGTACCGTGCTGGACCTTGAATTCGAGGTACGCCAGCCATGGTTTTGTGCTACCGGCGTTACGCTGAATATCTTGCTCATATACGAAGTCGTCGTCGGACACAAGGGAGAGGTCAGGTTTGCGCGCGACGGCGCCGTTGTTCACGAGCGCGGTCGACGGCATGGCAGGCATCGTCCGTGCGGCTGCGATGGCAGCCAGCTGTGCTTCGGCGGTCGTGTGGTTTGGTCTAGCTCAGCACATTGCTCCAATGGCGCCGCGTAAAGGGGGGGGAAAAGGTGGTCGGGAGACAAAATGCTGAGCGACGTTGCAAGCTCGAGGTGAAGGAACGTTGGAAGTTGGCCGATTTTTCGAACAAGCGCGTTCAAGTCTGGGTGTCGCCCGTCGGGCTGGCTGGTTTATGCGGCTGCTGCCGAAAAGTTGCTGGAACTGGATAGTACAGGGGTGGAAGCCCAGGTCCTCCCAAGCTGGCACGGGCCCCCAAGTAAGGCCCCACTCGTTGGAGAGCTGCCCAGTGTGACAAGGTGCCGGCCACCTGAGGCTCACAGTGCGTGCTTACTTGCACTGACGACACACTGGATCTCCTGGTTACAACCACCAACCATAGCACGATAACGGCAGTAAAGTCTGAAGGTTGACCTTCTCACATTAGTCCCTCACCATCCACGGGCTACGAATCGGAAGCTATCAAGATGTCTGGAGCAGGAGTAAGACCCCCAAGCTCCAGGACGCTCATCTACCCCGGAGTACTTACACATATGGACAGGACAGAGAGGCGGTCTTCCCGACCCGGCAGTCGCTGGGTATAATGAAGTCGAAGCTCAAGGGCGCTGAGCAAGGACACAGTCTGTTGAAGAGGAAGAGTGAAGCCCTCACCAAGTGCGTTATTCGTGATCCTTCTAGTGCCTCTCTGCATTGCTAACCAGCTTGTTTCGCAGACGTTTCCGAGGTATGAATTCTCCAGCCACGCTGGGCTGACATACAATCTGACACGCTACGTACAGAGATCACCAAACGAATCGATGAAGCAAAGCGGAAGATGGGCCGGGTCATGCAGATTGCCTCCTTCTCGCTGGCTGAGGTGACTTATGCTGTGGGCGGTGACATTGGCTACCAGGTTCAGGAGTCAGTCAAGAACGCACGCTTCCGGGTCCGTACAAAGCAGGAGAACGTTTCTGGTGTGCTGCTGCCTGCGTTCGAAAGTTACGCGGACGAGAGCATCAATGACTTTGCCATGACGGGTCTCGGAAAAGGTGGTCAGCAGGTGCAGAGGTGTCGGGAGACGTATGCCCGTGCTGTCGAAGCGCTGGTGGAATTGGCTAGTCTGCAGACTGCCTTCGTGATCTTGGATGAGGTCATCAAAGTTGTGAATCGGAGAGGTGAGTCCCCACGAATTGTCTGCTTGGTGGATAAATGCTAACAGCTTCCAGTGAACGCCATGTATATGAACTCTCCCCAGTCCCTTTGCGTGCTGGTCGAAGTGCTGACATATTCCTAGTGAGCATGTTATTATCCCGCGAACCGAGAATACTATCAAATGTATGAAATTCGCCAGGCCTTCTCAAGACAAGTACTCCGAGCTAATGGGTCCACACAGATATCAACTCCGAGCTGGATGAGCTGGACAGAGAAGAATTCTACCGTTTGAAGAAGGTAGCAAACAAGAAGCAGCGCGATACTGCCGCACAAGACGCCGAGATGAAGGCCAAGAAGGAGGCTAGGGCAGGCAAAGAAAATGGCGGTGACCAGGATACTGGGCCATCAGATTTGCTTGCAGACGGCGAAGAAGAGGATGTTATTTTCTAAACGCAACATCGCGACGGAGCTGTCATGTATCACGTAGTTCGACGCACAAAAGGGAGGAAAGCGAGGCGGTTTGTATGGAGTTGGTAGAATGAACGCCCTTGACGCTGATGCGCCTGCTCAAGATGCATGTTCTGTAATATAGCCCTAGCACCTAGCCAGCCATCAAGCTTCTTTTGCATTTTGACCACCCCGTGCGCCAGAGGTCCCTTATTGTCTCTGGTACGTGACCTTGATATTCTTCCCGCCATTTAGCGACATGCCAGCCGTGTTCTCCTTGGCGCTAATAGCACCCGCCTCGTTCTCGTACTCCACGAATGCGATCCCACGCCTTCCTGGAACCAGACGAACTTCGCGGAACCCATCAAACCGGCCAAATACGCCAGTAAGGGCGTCGACGTCGACGTCGTCCGGGAGGTTCTGGACGAAGAGGATCTTGTTCGGAGGCAGGTACTCGTCGGGCACAACGGCGGCAGCGGCGGGGCCCGTGGCCTTGAGGCCGGCACCACGTTGCGTCTTTGCGGGGCGCCCGCCTTGATCGGGTGCAGGGCGCTTGAGCCGTTGCTGCTCGGCTTCCTGAGCCTTCTTGCGCTCTGCAGAAGAGTTAGCAGACCAGTTGGACAACACCATACATACACTCATCTTGCACACACCTTTCTCAGCCGTCCGCCGCCTCTTGTGTAGCTCCAGCGCTTCCTCGTCTTCGAACGTCTTGACAATCGCATCGCTTTTACTCCTCGCCAGAGCAACCTGGATGGGTTGGTTGAAGAGGTCGAATCCATCCGCCTCCTCCACGGCCTGGCGCGCCGCATCGGCGTTGTCGTAGACAATAAAGGCCTGACCCTTGGCTTTCAGGTTCGTCTTGGCGACAATATCGATGATATTTCCGAACTCAGAGAAAACGGCGCGGAGGGCATCTTTCAGCGGCTCGGGCTTGACGCGCTCCTCGAGATTCCGCACGTACACGCTGTGACACACACCACGAAGTTAGCCGGCCATTCTACCTACGTATGTGTCGGAGTGCAATGACACGTACGTGGTGATTGGTGCTCCTGGAGTTGCCATTTTGAAATGCGAAAATGCACTTTCGGGGTCTCGAATAGCAAATAGGTGGCGGGTGGCTCAGTGGTTTGAGCGTGGTTATTGCTAGAGGTAAGCTTGCGATTCCGTGAACTTGGAACTGAAGAATTGCCCCCGGCGCCTAGCTGCACGCGAACACACCGTATGCGCCTATGCAACGCACGGAGCAGTCACACTGTCCGGAATTCTTCAGATCCACATTCGATTTGACTACGCAGTGGAATCAATGCCTGTCTTCCTTTACAGGACTGTTTTTGAATTCCCATATTAATCAGAAAGGCGAACGTGTATTTCTTGGTGCAGCGCATCTTATTGGACTGAGAGAGCGGGTCTAAGGTTTGAATCCACATCGTCTCTCGCAGCTTCGTTTGCAATTGGTATAGTCCAGAGTTCGTCTAGAGGGAATAATTATATATGCGCCGTTCGCTCTCAGACCACCTGTAGTTACTCGAATATCGTCACTCGTTCTTCTCCTCAGCCTTCTCCTCAGTATTTTCTTCTGATGCCGCTGGGGCTGAAGCTGGAGTTGAAGCTGGAAAATCCCCTGGCTCTGCCTTGACGGGCTGTTCAATTTCCACATCCAGGGCAAGATCCTTCCTCAACTCTGGCAAAAAACGATCTATCCGCTTCCACGATTCTGACCACAGCTTTTCTTTTGAAGGGTCCTGGCTAGGCGGCACAAGGTACCCATTGCTCGACATGAATAGAAGAACGTTCTTCAAGTTCTCTGGCACAGCTTCCTCCTACAAAAGTCGCATGGATTAGTATTTGCATGTTGCATCAATTAGAGTATGACCCGATCACTTACGAGACTGTCTCCTTGCCCACTGTTCATGAGACGGTCCATGATATCAATGATCTTAAGCCAGAGATCCAGCATGCCGTCCCACTCGGACAGCAGCACGAGATACTGCAGGAAGACCTTGCAGAGAAGTGAGGCTGCCTGGACCCTCGTCTCGCTCATGCCGTCCTTATCGGAAGAAAACACCTCAGGCTTCAGCAGCCGCAAAATGAGAGGGAATAGAACCTCTCCGAAGATTGCGGTCCATTCCCTGTGGTCGCTGGATGTCAGCTCAGGTGAGAATAAGGCCCGCTGCAGGGAATTGAACGCCAACTGGCGAACCTCTCGGCGCGGATTGGTGCATTGTGTAGTGAGTGCCTCAAAGATGGGCAGCCAGTATGCAGACCAAGCTGTAATGTATGTCAGCCGCTGAGTCGTAGATACAAAAGCTTGGTGCTTTGGCTCACCCTCATTCGTCTCCAGATGGGACTGGCTCATGAGTTGGGGGATCCGGGAAGTCATGCTGTAGATGATGTTCACAGCTTTGATACCTCGCTGCACAATCGGGTTTTCCCTACGAAGGGGTCAGTACGCATGTCTAACACATAAGGAAGCAGAACATACTTGGCATCGTCGGGCTTCGCGGTAGGCGGGCGACTGGCTGGTCTCCGTTGAGGCTGTCTCCTGCCTTCTATTTTGGGTTCTTTGGTCACAGTCGTGCTGGCTGCTGACGCGAAATTATTGAGCAGAGTGATGGCTGCCTCATAGTTGTCGGCCATGATAGCTGTAGACGGCGGGTTCACACCAGTCTCCAGGATTTCAAATACCATAGGAGCCACTTGTTGCACTGTTGACAGTGCCCGAAGGATGGCCCAGAAGTCAGGCGAGGTCATGATCTCGTTTCTCAAAGGACCTGGTTCATCAATGCAGAGTTTCAGACCTTGAAGAACGAGTTTGGAAGTTCTTCTAAGAGTATCCGGAGGAAAGCTGGAAACGGTATGTAGTAAGACTGGCACACGGATGAAATCGTACTCCTGGGCATCCAGTTGAGCCTCTTCTTCCTTACTTCGGTCATACTTCGAGGAACTTACATAGCTTGCCTGGAGTAGTCTGAAGAGGTAGAAGGTCGTCCTTGCGATGATGATGGGGTGATGTTGACTAAGATCGCGCAAAATGGCTTGGTGTGCGTCAATTACGCGCTTGCCCAGTAGACGAACTGCATGGTCGTCTCGAAGAGCTAGAACTGTGCTGAGTTCCAGGATATATACTAGACCCGGATCGTATGCCACAGCAGCTGTCGGCTTTTGGGCTAACGCTGGAGACGATGGGGGCATATTGTCGGCTTTGACAGTAATCACTGCTTCTGACCCGGCATCCTCTGGTATCTGTTCCAACAAAGCATCGACCAAAGCTTCAAGGCTCTCGTCGGGAAGATTCCTGTGCAAGTCAGCTTAAGTGCAGATCAAAGACCAAGAATTTTTAGAAGCTCACGAGATATTTGTGAAAATGTCACCCATCTGGCATTGGTTGATGCAGTCCACCGTGCTGAGCGTACTATCTAGCTCCTCTTGGGATGGCTCCGGGGGTTCATCTGCGGCGTAGCTGTTGATGAAATTCGAGAAAGCTGAGAACAAGCCAGTGTCATTTTGCTTTGCAGCTCGGTCTACCACCTGTTGTGGTGTCCGCAGAGGGATAGGCGATAATGACAACTTGCTCCGATCGCTTGAAAAGCTAATAAGTGAATTCACAAACAAATTCAGCCATATCCGGATGATCTAAGATTCTAGTCAGTGGCAATTCCGTGGAACATATGATTTACGACCAACTTACATCTTTCCAGCCTTTTCGGATGATGTGCTCCTTGGATGTTACAACCCGGAATAGTACGAGGATAGCCAGTTGAGCTCTAAAATTGCGACCCAGCTTGACAGCAAGCTCGCTCACCATTACACTCCTATCGTCGACTTGTACTTCGGTGTTGAGACTCGTATTCGAGACAATCTCCGTAGACAAAGTCGTCATCAGGCTCAGTGAGTAGATGATCTGATCTAAAGCTTCGGTGATGTTGTACTTGGCCGCAATACGGGCGCACTCATCAAAGCCTGATACAATTCTCATGAAGACTGTGTCGTCAGTCGCAGACATGAACACGTATGACAAGGTTGACACAATAGGCCGCCATGTCGCAGCAAACATGTCTGCGTCGAAAATATTCGTCTCACAGATGACAAGTGGCCCTGCAGCATCTGTTTTGGTCAGAAGTTCCTTCCACGCATAGTCCAGAGCATGTTTGTTGTCATGCTCCTCGGGTAAAATGATCTCGTTCGTTCGAATGGCGTCGTATACTGCTTGCAAATATTCAGCATCGAAGTCCTTGCCACCGTTTACACCACGTAAATTCTTGGCGAAGTCGTCCACCTTCATTCGATTCTGTCCCTTGACGTTGGGGTTGTGTTGATCGGTATTGAGCATGATAGTGGCGTAGGTAAGGACATAGGCGGCATCATTATTGGCAATTGATCCAGGGATCGAGGCCGCACAATATAGTTTAGAAAATGAGCCAACAATCCTGTCGATGAGAGGGGCTTCACCAGGAAGCCGGAAAGTCTCCAGGAGCATTCTCAAAGCCTCATCGACCCGCTTGTCAGCAAAGTCAAACGAGTTCATGAAGCAATCCAAGATGGCTTCGTTCCCTCTCTTGGAGAGATACTCTCCCAGAACCTTTTTCGAGGCCAGGGTAGTGCTCTTCAAAAAGGTTGCGACAGCCTGAGGATCTGTTGCAGATTCGATAATGCCTTTGTCCTGCAAAAAGGCCAGCCCACCTCTTGGGTTTTCGTTGAACTTGCTCATGCCCTTGATGATGAGCTTCTTCTTCCGTCTTTGCTCTCGAAGATCTGTTGGGTCCGGGTAGCCTTCGGTTTGCGCCGGCAAATCTAATCTCTCTGCGATATTCTGGATGTATCTGAGCAACGCGTCGAGACACAGAGGCGGTACGCTTGTCGTACTCCAGGTGGCTGAATCTGGCAAGGCATTTCTTGAGAGCATGCCTACCATATCCTCACACAAATCCGTGAGATTGGGGTCGCAATCGTAGTTGACAAATAACTCCACCAGGAAAGTGGGCAGCCTGGCCAGGACACAGATGTTCTCAACCATTGCTTGCCTCGCATCCGGTTTTCGTGCACCACCTTCCAAGCCTAGCTTTTGTCGTTCTTTGACTGGTACGGGAGTTGAGCGACCACTGCTTACTTGCGACGGAGGCGGTTTCACCAGCTTTGGCGTTTGGGGTATGTCGGCATAGAGGGATGGATCGATTCCAGGCTCTCGAGGGATGTCCAGGGATACATGAAGGCACGCGACCAGGTACGACAAGAACTTCTCTTGTTGCAATTTTAGAACTCCACGACATGTGGAAAGGAGGGTACCCGCCACCAGCAAGGATTCTTGCAGGATGGCTGTATGATCAGAACGTATTAGTTGGAAGAGGTGGAAGCACAGCCTGTCTTCCGCAATAGAGGCAAGTGCTGGATGTCTGGCGATTGATGGCCCAGCGACTTCGAGTGCGACATGTATAATTCGTAATGCCATGACTCTCATAGTATCCGGGTGCTTGCGGTCATGAGGGTCGAGAAAATTGACGAGTACTCTGAAGAGTTCTCGGACGGATGGCAGAGAATATGGTCTCAGGTCGAGGGAATCAGCTGTTCCTGTCTCGGACACGATCGTTGCTCGATCTGCCTCCCCTCCTCCAGATGAGTCGGCACTCTCCGATTCTGATGGTCTCGGCTCACCAAGATTGCGGTCCGTCGTTTCTGCCGTCGCGGGAACATCTGTCCCATTCGCGGATGGGTCCATGTTGACAGTGTCCATGTCTCCGTTGGTCTTCCTGTCCAGCGCATCACTTTCCTCGCCAGCCTCCTCTTCCAGGTGTTTCAAGTCTTCGAAGATGATTTGGCACATGCGTACCATCGATGCTTCTGCCGTCTGCCTGAGAACTTCGGAGAACCTAGGCCGCGAACATATCGTTAGGCCACGTCCCATCATGTCACAGACGCTTTCGTCGCTCAGAATGTCTCCACCAGGGCCCGACAGCATGTCCTCCATCAAATGAAGGATCATCAGCAGCACCACCTCCTCTTGCGCCGGGTCGCTTATATCAAATTGGCAGTGTGTGACCGCGGCCGAGAGAGACTGCATTGCTACGGCGAAACGAGGCGACTCGGGAGAGACGAAGCCGTAGGCTAAAAACTTCCGGATGGCTCTCAAGGCGAGGATGGTAACCGGGGCCGCTGTGCCTTTGGCTTGGACGATTTGCAAGAAGGGGTAGAGCATCGTCAATGCATCAAATTTGTGTATATCTGTCTCGTTGTCAGCTCTGGCGTCCTGGCGCATCCCGCCTCTAGCAACTGCAAGACACACACCTTTGATGCCTGTCAGCTCGTGCCGCAACCTTCCAAAGCCCGAGATCAAGGGGTTGTCCTGCATGCTCTTGCCCTTCTTCCCTCTCAAGCCCCAGCGTACCAGATCAGCCGTGCCTTCACCAGTGATGTTAGCCGCGGCAGTCTTGCTCCTCCCCTTGCCCAAAGACACGGAATTAGCAGGGCCCAGCTGCACCGGGCTTGGACCACCACCCAAGATGGCAGCCACCGAAGAATGGGGAGATCGCGCATGTTTCTGGATCGCAGAGGTAATCGCTATACATTCCGCTATGACGAGAGAGACCGGGTCTACTGCGACGGACACGGGTCGGCTTCGGTATTGCATCCGCGGGGAATAGTGTTGCGCTCGGCGAGGTTGAGGCGTGGTCGGCCTCGAAGGCAATGGTGAAAGCTGAGGCTCCATTATCTGGGGGGTGAGCGCGTCATGGCTCATTTTCGTCGAGGAGAGTCGAGGTCGAGTGGTGATGAATGGGGGCTCCCTCGCCCAGCCGCGGAAGTTCCAACTGTTTCGCGCACAGGTGTAGAGGTATCTGTCTGTAAATTGATCGGCTTGCTCTGGTTAATTTACAAGCAGACAAGAGGCGAAGAATACCCCGTTCGAATCAAGCTCCGGCATGAAAAGACAGTGAATTCAAACAAACGTCGGCGCGTGGACTCTCGTTAGATATATCAGCTGGCCGAACTTTGGGACACCTGGAGCTTCTGAAAGAGCACTTCGGCGTCCAGGATCCATGCTGGGTACCTAGAACTCATATCCAATAGGGTAGGTATCGCACCGGCAGGCACACAGCCGTGCCGCCCGGCACCGAACATTTGGGGGTGGCCTCGGCCCTGTTCGCTGGTCCTGCGTGCCCCAAAATTGTAACTACAAGTCTGTCTGTATCTAGGCACACCACGGTGAAGGATGACCAGGCAATTCGAATACACTTACCGTATATCAGACTGGACAGATCATACCGGACTAGATCAGCAAAATCTGGCGAGGCGAACTCAAGGCTTGATCGACCCCTGCCAGCTTGAGGCAATGACGATCCTAATTCCCTACGTAGGTACCTAAGGTAAAACTATAGAAGAACTGGCCGCTTCTTCATCACCTGAACTTGAGACCTAGGTATCTAGGCATTTCAATATTACATTGAAGAAGACCAATTCTGTGAAGAACCTGACATGATGTCTGAGAACTTTGTAGCAAAAGCACGACAGTGCCGTGCCGAACAGTGGTATAATTGACAGATGAGGACGCGGGCATGCACGTGTTGTAAGCAGCCGCAGCGTCACAATACTTCTGCCTTTTCTTTCCTTTTTCCTCTTTCCTTTTTTATAGAAAAAAGAAACCTCCGTAGATCAAAGGTCACTTAGCACAGTTCAAATCGTCAAATCGTCGAATTCGGAGAAACAACGATGCTAATACCAACTGAAACCCCTTCCTGTCCCTATCCTTTGGGGGCCCGGCCCCGATCCTGTACCGCATGCGCTATAAGATTATACTTGGTATTCCCATTTTATCTTCAAAAGCAACCCAATCGATCACCATGAACGCCGCCGACTATGATTTCCCCTGTTTTGTTCACTCTTCGACTAGTACCAAAGGAAAATGACGGAGACGTTGACGACATGAGACGAGAATGTATCGTAAGGCCCTGGCATCTATGGCTGCTTCTTCCTCAGGTCGTCCTCCTGTTGCGAGACTTGGCCAGCTTGCTTTACGGTTTTAGACTGCTCAGCTTTGGCGGCGGTGTCAGCAGAGTTGGCTCCAGCTTCCTCGGCCTGTTCCCTCTGTTCTTTGGCCATGCTGGAAATGGTGTCCTTGTCCTTTTCCCACTGGTTGCTGGTTTCATCAAAGCCATATCCTTCCTTCAATTTCTTTTCTCTCTCGGCCTTCTCTCGCTCTTCTTTTTCTTTGGCGAGTTTCTCTTGCTCCATCTCCTGTTTCTCATGTCAGTCAATTGTTTCTTTGCGAGAATGATTAGGAATTACATACCTCCATGTGTTTGATGTCGTCCACGCTAGGTTCGTAAAGATGCCAAATGGTGTAGTGAGGCAGGCCAACAACGGAAAAGTCCATTTTTCTGGCCATCTACAGAATGTCAGCTGATACCCACAATGATTGAAGGAACGAAGTAGCTGACCTTTCCGAAGCCTTCGGTTTCTGCGTGCTTCTCGAAGCTGAAGGCCGGGAAATGAACACCGGACCGGAATACGCGTGCTTTGGCCAAGATACTGACGCCGCCGACGCCGTCGATCTCCATTTCCATATCTGGGTCACCGTACGGGTCTCGGAGGTAGGCCAAGTGAGGCCGCCATGTTGCGTACTCAGCGTACCCCTCAACAATTACGGCATCTTCGTCGAGCGTGTCCGCCAAGGCCAAGGCGGTCTCGGACTCTTGCCAGGAGTTTAGATCGTAGGGCTGTTCTCCGCCGAGCCAGTCAGGTAGAGGCCGCCATACGTCTGCAATGTGTCAGCTTTTGTGAGCTCTCTAAGCTACCCTGGAAGCACTTACTTGGTACAATGACATCCTTGTTATGGCGCATCAAGTCTTCCAGAATGGTGAATGGTGCAGTTTCCACGTCGACATCTCTCCAATAAACCCAAGAGTGGTAGGGTCGCAGTGCAGCAGTCAGAAGCCAATTCCTTGCCTGAGCCATCAGCTTCCTCCGGCTCGCCTGCGCAGCAAAGCCGTGCCGACTCTCGGCATCCTGGTTGACTTTCTGCCCGAAATCTTTTTCAATGATGGATATCTCTCCATAATGCATGTTCCAATCCTCATCAGCCTGTAGACCCTCCATACCCTCGGTCAATACCTCCAGTGTCCGGTCCTTCGAATCGGAAACGAGGAATGCGAGGTCTATCAGGTGATGCGGGTAGGTGAAATTGTTTAGGTGGGAGAAGAACATGGGCAGATGGGCTTCGGCTTCGCGAAGAGGGACGCAGAGGAGGATGCGCTCTTCACGCTCCCAGCCACGTGCGGTACCCCCAACGTTGGAGAGATCGTAGTATCTGACAGTCTCGAGCTGGAAGTCTTCTGTTGAAATCAAGCCGAAGGAGAACAGCGACGCGAATGATGCCCCTCCACCCGGCCATACAAATATGCTGAAAAGCACAGCCAAACCTATTATGATACCGAGTCGGATGAATAATCGCTTTCGTCGTCTGAACGCTGGTATTGTCCCTCGTGGTTGGAATCTGTGAAACAAAAGCGGTACAGATTAGCGGAGCCCTGATATTCCCTGTGCGACAACCGTCCATGTCAATCGAAGGCGACGAGACAACATACCGATGTGGTGACATGTCGAAATTGAAATCCTCCTTCTTCCTAGGGTATCCATTCGAAACTCCAGCATGATGCCGCGGCACCACTTTGGAGCCGGACGAGGAATACGAGGGCAACATGGGGATGATCGAACGAAAGTTATCTGTGGACGTAGCTGACCAGATCTGTCGCAGTCGTCGTCTCGAGGGCTCGTGGCAAGATCGAGATGAGGTCCAGGAGGGGGGGGGTTCGCGCAACAGACAGATATGCCCTGTCCAGGCTCACAGTTGAGTCTGTCGCGAGCTCGGCAACAACTCAGACAGGTAGTATTAGATGCAAAAAAGTCTGGCCCGACTCATGATTGAGGATTGAAAGATTGTGTCGTAAGAAAGCTCGTAACGCTTAGTACCACAGCTCGACAGAAGGAAAGAAGTGTCCTACGCCCGCCTCGCTGCATTCGATGCATGGAAGATGATTCAGCTCACCCAAGCCCGAAGTGGTAACCTTGACTGCCCTGCTTGCAGGGCCGCGGGCGGTAGGTAGGGGTGCCGAGAGTTTATTAGCCAGCAACGCTAGTGCTATCCCCCTGTAAGGACGATTCCAGCGGTACATTCCGAGCTCAGATAGCGTATCCACATCAACGGTACCTCCCTACCTTGTGGCAGCTGCCACAATGAAGTTGTGCAAGCCATTACTTGCACTCAATTTCCAGGGTAGGTACCTATTTATCAACACATGGCCAGCCTGCAGCTTTGCATGTAGCAGGCCACAAACATCTGAAATTTGACGATACTTCTTCGTGATTTGATTACATTGCAGGCCGAGCGATGGTGCGCAAACACCATGTCTCAGATATTGGCATGAAAAATAATAATCGGTTTGTTCGTCATAGTGCCTGTACATAGCGATGACCTGAGATGAACGCGTGCATGAGAACCGTGCAGGAGTCTGATCCATGGACTGAAACACCATTCTACAACTTCAACACACATTGAACACCTAAGTATCAAATACACACAAGTCTACAGGACCTCTCAAGTAGACTGAGCTAGGGATGCTATATAACATCTGCAGTGGTTTTGATGAACCTAATAAAGTTCCTCATGGAAAGGTTCCCCGATGCAAAATGCCCACAACATAGGAAAAGATCTGTTGGCTTGCGGCGCGCATCAGAAAGTCGGAATGAGGAGACATCGAACTATACAATGGCCAGTCAGCAATGAACGAAGAAAGGCCAACACTTGGACAACACTGTCTCCCAACATCATTCAGAAAGCCGTTTAACTCAGCCGTACGAGCCGGCCCTTGATGGCCACAGACCAAGACGGCATATGGCGATCAGGACACGAGAGCCAAATGACACGCCCCGAAGGGTAAATTAGAAACTCCACTACTGATCATCACCACACAAGGCGGCTACAGTGCGGGAGGATGGCCCGGCTCGTACATGTCGTTGAATGGATAAGCTATGATCATCATGGAAGATGATGTGGGAGCAAACTGGAGGAAAAGATGAACTGACCTCCTGCTGTGATGCAACCAAAATTTGTAATGACAAAGTAGATCGTCCTGGTCCTCTAAGTCTGTCATATTCGTTAACCATGCGTGTCGTCCAGATCGGAGGGTAAATGACAGAAACGAGCGAGACGGTGATCAGAGATTTTTGGTAAGGTAAAGGTTTTTCATCAAGTATGTTCAGAAGCAGAACTGATAATTTTGATTCTCATCATGATAGTCGCCAAAGGGGAAGAAGGACAGCTTGCTTACCTGACAGGAGGATAGACGAAAGCACCATGGTCATGTCATGTTAGTTCATCCTGAGGAATTGTCAGTACGCATGCTGCTTGTCGCAACAGAAAGCCGCAGCGTGGACTGGAGAGCAGGAAGCTTCAGATGGTAGTGCATGTTGTTCAGATCGCTCACAGAAGATCGCGTGGAACAGTGGTTAAAATCTCATCACAAGCGCCCTCCAGTCCATGGAGCTTGGGGCAAAACGAGGGCGATAAAGAGAAGAAACGTACCAAATGGCCAGAGTCTGAACGTCAGGAAAACAGTCAGTCACCAGAAAACGCGAGGCGAGCCGGTCTCGTCTAAGACCATGGCTGCAACAGCACTTGCTGGTGCATGGCTGCCGTGCCTGAGAACGCGCCGCACCGCAACTAGACAATCAACAGTTCTCTTGCCAAGCCATTGTTCTTTGTGCTTGTCGAGCTTGTTCGAATGGGAACTCCAAGCGCTGTTGAATGGTGCGGTGCGGCAGGTCGCGGTTTCGTTGAAGGAAACAAAAAGGATTGCTGGGTTCGAGAGCGTGCAGATTTTGTAGTTGTCGCCAGTGGGGCCCGCTTAGCTCGAAAGAAGCTCGGGCCCACCCTTGCAGATCCTGGCAGCCCAAGCCACCTGTGGCTGCACCGAAGAGTCTCTTTAAACAAGCCTCAATTCTCCCAAGGACTTTTGGACCTGATGACTTTATATCTTGACGCTCAAACGACTCATTGAGTATCAACACATACTCTTACATAAAAGAAAAGAGGTATTGATACTTCACTATGGCGGACAGGAGGCGCATAAACGGTCCTGTCGGAGGCACCCTTCCACCGGTGTTTGCTCCCGAGGACGCCATTCTCACCAAGGACGTCAAGGGCAGGACGAGACCTTCAGACACGGCGCGCCCACTATGTGAGTACTTGAATCATTTCGTTGGCAACTAGGATTATATCTAATGAATTCTACAGTCCTTAAGACGGGTATCACACCATCAGCGTCAGGTTCAGCCTACCTCGAAGTACAAACATCAGCCAAAGCTGGTGCTAGCGGCCTCAAACTCAGCTGCACAGTCCACGGACCCAGAGCACTTCCCAGATCCACCCCTTTCTCACCACACATCATTCTTACCACGCACGTCAAGTATGCGCCTTTCGCGACAAAACAAAGACGCGGCTACCTGCGTGACTCCACAGAGCGCGACCTGAGCATTCATCTTGAAACAGCCATGCGCGGCGCCATTATCGCTGATAGATGGCCCAAGAGCGGCGTCGACATCATCGTGTCGGTACTCGAGGGAGACCAGGACCGGAGCCTCAGTCACGGCGAGTACGATGAGGCATGGGACACCATGAATGTTCTAGCGGGGTGCATTACGGTTGCCTCGGCAGCGTTGGTTGATGCTGGCATTGACTGTGTGGACACGGTTGCGGGTGGTGTCGCGGCTCTGGTGTGCGGCGCAGAGGAGAATGCAAAGGCTGAGCTGGTCATTGACCCGCTTGCTTCGCAACACGAAAAGATTCTAGCAGCATGTTGTGTTGCCTACCTACCAGAGCGAGATGAGATCACGAATCTGTGGTTCAAAGGGGATCTGCCAGCAGCCAACACCTCTGTCTACACTGACATGATTGAAAAGGGAATCCTGGCATCACAGAGCGCCAATCAGGTTCTAGTTCAGTCTTTAAGAGAGACAGGTGGCCAGAACATCTGAAGTATTTTCCATCTGAAAGTCGAAATTCTTCTTAAAAAAAAGTTTGGTCATGATTGACTGAATCTACATTGGAGCCGCAAAGGTCAAGCCCTGGAGATTGTGCGTCTCACATGCCTCCCACCAAGATCATTTGGGCTCCATGCACCTCGAAGACTCAGAAGGAATGCTGCATTGTGAAATGATGAGGGCATAGTCCCTCACATATGGCAGGAGATCCAAGCATCACGAGCTATGATTCAGGAAGCCAAGCCAGGATGAGAACACAGATGCTGCTGAGCTACTAGACAGGGGCATGAGCATGAGCAATGGGATAAAATTACCAAAATGTAGGATGTTGTAGAAACATATTAGATGGCCTGCTTTCATGTAAGCAATAGGCTTTCCTGATGAAGATATAGGTCCAAAAGGCATACTGTACTGAAAGCGCTGAGTCTATATTTGAAATTGTGTTACCTCAGTATGGAGATGCGTTCCACGTTCTGAGTACGGGTAATTTAATACCTCCCACCTGAGTTAGTAAGAATAAATCGGGCCGCGGCTAGAGCCCATATCCCATTATCGGACTTTGACCCCCCGCGTCATTCCGACAAATGAATCCAGTTGCTCTTGTAGTTGGAGCTGCAACTACACACGACCAGCATCAAGTACCCATTTATTCTTTGGGGTTTGGCTCTCGTCTGTTGGTCTTGCTTCTTCCATCATGCATCCGATGCTGGGTGTCTGTTTCAGTGCTTGCTGATTGCTTTTGTTGACCACAGAGTCATTTCATTCATCAACCTGGTTTGCTACTGCCCCCATCAGGCTACCGCATCGCCGGTCTAGCCGGGTGTATCTCGAATCACCACCAAGAGACTGAAAGAGAAATTATAAGGATTGTTGACAATATGGAGCATACGGTGGAGGTGCTCACTCACCATCCGAATGGTGTGCACTTTGATAACGGAAGCATCTGGAACAACTTCCTGAATCTGACATCCACGCACCTTGGTGTCAACGTCTCCAGATATACACCTACCTTGGAGGATCTTGTCTGGGCCGGACCACGCATGGTCATGAGGCTAGGTCGCTTGGGTTCCTTCATATCTATCCCTGATGCCATAGATGGCTTCGGCCAGCGAGTACTTCCTGACGCAACCGGTTCCGACATGTTGTCCACGACGTCGTCCGACCTCAATTCCAACGTCCTCACGACGCACAGTTCCGCCTCTGCGATTCCCTCAAACCTCGCCGATCCCGACCCTATCATACACCGATTCTCGATGGAGGGCGCAAAGGGGCTCGGCAGCGTCTTCAGCTATGCCACCAGCAAATGGGCGCTGTGCTGCATCGCCATGGCTGTCATCTTGAATAGAACCCATATCTTCGCCGCGACGAGGCGACGACTGCGCCTGAGTTGGCCCGTACGATTCCTCCTCAGGGTTGTGCCCATCGCCCTGTTTTACATGCAAAGCCGGACCATCCTTCAATCCATACAGTGTCAGACGTCACCTGATTTCGCAGAATTACGATGGGGAAATGCTAGCAAGAGCTCGGATCTGATGTTCTCGCAGCACAATACCTTTTTGCATGGAATAAGTTCGTCCTTGCTACTCGGAGCGACAGACCTGGAGTCCTGCGCAGCGGTGCATATGATACCAGTTGAGGGCGATGAATCACCCGAGTTGAAAGGGTCGTTAACTCTCCTGTGGCCTCTATTCGGAACATTCTGCTTGAGCCAGTTCCTCGAGACTATATCCTGCGCAGTCCAAGGACGTCCAGTATCTGCTGAGACCGGCATGACTCTATTCGAGCATTCGTTGGCCTTCGCTGAAGCTGATGCTGCTATCAGCAATCAGCTTGGCTGGGGTATCTTTAGCTCTCCGAGCTCAAATGCGACAGCGAAAGCAAATATAGGCGCAAACGCCGCCATTAGTCGATCGATGATCCTCAAGCGAGTCAATACGCCTCCTGAGGTCCTCTTGATCGCCTTTTTCTCGACTATGAGTCACATAACCAGCCATATTCTTGGTGTTTTTGGCAAGCAGGCCAAATTCCGTTTAGTAAATACCGGATTCTGGGCGATGTGCTATATGGGCAGCATCATCTGGAGCGCTGTTACATTCTCTTTGGAAGATTCGACCCGCCAAGGGCTCCTCAGGTACCCTACAGTCTGTATCATCGGATTCATACCGCATGTCATAGTACTGATCGGCATCGTTGTCTGTTTCTTGATCTACTCTGTGGCCCTCGTGCTTTCTGCGTTGGCCACGCCTGTCAATACAGTTCAAGGGCACGAGAGGCTGACATTAAAGGAACGGGTGGCCCTTGCACATGCCAACATGCAGGCGAATCTCTCGTTTTCCGACCTGCGAATCACGATGGAAATGGATTTCTACACGGCACTGCTACGAGCGGGTTTTGGAGCCATTACCATGGCCACCGAAGCCGTCTATTTGAATGAGGACCGAGGGGTGAACTTGAAGCGTACCACGTGGCTGGAGGAGGAGCGTTATCGCGAGATTGAGGAGCTGAAGATGAACTGGATCAGCTCCGGTGTGCCTGGATCACGTTACGACATGTCGGGCGTCGTTGGCTTGATCCCCGTCAAAGATGGCCAACTGAGAGCCACTACTGGGTATGCCCGCGAGAGGGCGGCACAAAAGCTGTCCAGATCTATTACTGGCGAGCGTCGTCAGGTCAGAGACGGAATTGGTGCGGCAGAACGCAGCGGTCGGTGGCTTCTAGCTCTCGACTATCTTCTGCATATCAACAAGCTGGTTCTCACCACTTGGGCCATGGCAGTATGCAGTGTGCTTTCAAAGCTGGGTGTGCGGAATCCACCAAGGTGGCTGAAAAATTGGTCGCAGCTGCCCAAGGCTGGGCGTGGCGAAGAAAAAGTGCCTCGAGGACGCAGGTCTTACGAGTCCGTGGTCCAACCCGGACATGGCTCCATTGGTCTAGCAGAGATCAGGCGAAGTGATAGAGTCGATGTGGAACACGAACTACGTCAAAAATACAATGAGCACGAAGAATTTACCGATGAGGCCAGCCGCGAGCGGTGGATCGACAATAAACTTTATCTTTGGTGGTTAGCAGGCGGTTGGTGGGGCAAGCACGACACGAGCGGTGACTACACACCGAGTGAAGATGGGGACAGCGATTTCGATGCCACAAGTGTGATTTCAGCGACCGAGTCTGTGGTCTCCGCTAGCGATGTTGGAGATGGGTTTGACTGGGAGGACGTCGATAGCAATAACGAGGGCCAGCGGACACCGACCCAACGATTCCCCTTCGCCTCTCGAGAAGGCTCACCCGTCGTCGATACCACCATGCAAGCAGCGGACCTAGCGGCCCTCCTCAATCCGCGCAGTGCCGAAGAGCGCGACCAGGCCCGCACGCTGGCCGCGCACCTTGGTGCCGACCGCGTAATGACACGGTCGAGCTATAAGCGCTTTGAGCAGATGCAACGATCCCAACTCCTCTTTCCCAATCACTCCATCCGTGCAGCAGCCAAGATGACGCCAGACGAAGAGGCTCAGCTACTGGAGCAAATCCTCCTCGAGCGCCGCGCTGCCACCGCGCCCGAACCGGCCTCTGGATCCAACTCCTCGAGTTGGGCGACGGGCGCGGCTGGAATGGGTCCAGACGGCCCGCAATGTGTGGTATGCCAGAGCTCGCCGCGGACAGTCATTGTGTGGCCGTGTCGATGCTTGAGCTTGTGTGATGACTGCAGAGTATCTCTTGCCATGAATAACTTTGACAAGTGTGTCTGCTGCAGAAGAGATGTCATCAGCTTCAGCAAGATCTACGTGCCGTGATCGGGGTCAGAAATTGCTTCTTCTAATTATGAATCTCGTTATTTTGTACATAGCGATCGGAAAGGACATTGTCATGATTGGCACGGATGGCGCAGGTGGCGTTTCTTTTCAGCACTTTGATGTGAGGATCCTTTGTATCCTTGCTTCATCATTCAGGTAAAGACGAGCATCGTGACAGGGACAGCATGGACATTTTTGGATGATGTAAAAAGATCACGAATGTCTCAGTACTACTGTTTCGTATCTCTGATGCGCTCACCTAGCTACTGGCTGTATCACATGGCTGCCCATTCAATTGTGAACGCCCTGAGACGGTCTGTGTCGTCTTCTTCCTCCTCCGCTGTCGGCGGCGCACCACCGACCATGAACCCTTTCTTGACACCGGTACCTAACCGTCCGCCAGTGACGAGATCCAACACCGATATTTCTTCATCCCATCCATAGCTCGTCGCCATGAAGTGCGCATGATATCTGAATGGATCACCGGGGTAAACACTGTAATCAGCTCCGAACCTTATCCCAGGCGTGATAAAATAGCCTCTAGCATTGAGATGCTTGTACAGTGGGTAAGAGCGCGGCGTCTCAACAGGTACGGTGTGCGCTTCAAGATCTGCTAGCATGTCCAGACTAGTTGTAGGCGTGATGTGTTGCATCGGGATGTTTGCCAAGCGGGGAAGCTGTGCCTTCTTTCTTGTAGACGACGCAGATGAGAAGAACGCTTCATCAAAGGAGGAAGCTTCGTCATTAGCGATTTCTTCCGATGCTATGTTTGTTGCTTCTCTTGGCTCCAGCGGGGCCTGGGTCCTTTCCGGTTGCTCTTGCGCCGCTTTAGCAGCCCTCTTAGCTTGGCTCTTTGCCAGACTCTTCGCCTTCATTTTCTCCCCAATCTTTCTCCTCTCCTCGTGTTGCTCGTTTACAACCTTTTGAAACAATTTTCGCCTCGTCTTAAGCGACTGCAAATACACTCCTCTGGTAGCGGTGTCCATCGACGACAGCTGGCTCAGATGCGAGGTGCAGTCATCCACTACATACGCGGCCCTCTTCTCCACCAGAAGTTTTACTTCCTCGGCGTACAGCTCGATGGGCAGGCCGGAGAAGACATTCTGGTTGGGATTCTGGGGCGTGGTGCCGACAAAGACGGCGCAGATGCAGTGATCGCGCCGTAAGGCGGCGACGTCTTTGACCTCGAAAACAAGGTAGCGACCACCGACCCTGGTAATGCGGACGAGATCCGACATCGTCTGAAGGCGATACAGTGCTTTCTGATGTTGCGCCGTCAGCTTTAGGCTCATGCGTGTGAAGGGTGTGTTTGAAAGGGCTAGGTGCGCGGTTGAGGAGTCATAGATAAGACACAAGTATCGTTTTCGTCACAGAGAAATCTCAGGGGATTGACAGATTATAGATGATTGGTTTAATCATTCGACCGCGTGAAAGGACTGATGTGATGAATGGGGAATGTTGACTTACTTGCACTGCTGTGGTTGTTGTGGTTTTGAGACGATCCCAAAGCTCTGAAAATTTACTCGAAGTTTGTGAGTGAGCGTTTTGGCTAGCGGGCGGTGAGAGAGCTCCAGAGTGGACAGGGGTGGAACGGTGGGTTTCAAGCCGCCATTATGCCCCCCCCCCCACCGGGGCACCCCGTCCTGTTATTGAAATTAAAAAGAAATTTTGAAAAAAGAGGTCGCTAGCTTTAGTGTCTTCGGCCAATAACGAGACCAGCTTGAGGCAGATTCGAGACGAGCGTACAGAAACTTTGCCTTGCAACGAAGCACTCATCATTCAGAAATCGATTCCCTCTTTGACCGTGCTTGCAGGTGTCTTTTCCTTGTGATCTTCTTCTTCCATGGGAGGGAGAACATATGGCTGAATGACCAACCCTTTCGAGCTGCTCATGTGGAAAGACAAATCCTCCCGGAAGTGGTTGCTCTCGGCTCCACCTCCTCCCTTTTCATGATACACAGGCAAGCTGTGAACCCGCAAGATTCCTTGACTCTGGTCTTGGACTTTTGAAGCACCAGGTGAGGCCGGCGGAGCAGCACCCAACTTTGGGGGTAGAGGGATCATTTCGAGCACGCCGTCAGATAAAAGCTCCATCCACCGTGTCATACCGTTGCTTCGGGGAAACAGAGACAGTTGCAGTGTGATGAGAGCCGTGAGTCGACCAGGATATTGACGGAGGAGAGCTCTGAGAGCATGCAGGAATTGTAACACCTCTGCCGGCTGGCATGCTGATGGAGCATAGAGTGTTGGTGACAAGATACTTGGTACCACGACTCTGTATACTGTTGAAGAATGTGAGGCTTGCATTTTGGTCTGCAAGTTCTCAATAAACACTTTGAATGCCGAGGGGCCCTCCTTGGAATCGAAAGAGAAGCTCATTGGGTTCGATGCTAGAGTTGTGGACATGGTTCCTTTGATGGAGGAAGAGGCGATTCGTTTTGTCAAGTCAAATGTGTGACAGAAAACGGCTTTGGTGTCGTCAATAGTTTCTGTCTGCTCGTTAGAAGTTGTTCAATTTAGTCGTCGAATTCAAGGTGCTCTGCTGGGCCCACCTTTCCGGTTCTTTTCGAGAGTATTCCTGCTTGCAAGGTTCTCATACCTCCAAGCAATCTTCATCTTCTCTTCAGCCTGACTTGTGGATTTTGACGGAGTGATTTCCTGCTTAGCAGACACAGCTGGCAGTTGTTGTTTCCAAGCGTCCGGATAACCCAAAACGTGTACATGGTGTCCTTGAACGAGACCTTCAGCGGCATAGTACTTTAGTAAGGCCCCCGAGAAGTCTGTCGTTCCGTGTTCCTCCACAAGAAGACAAGAACCGAGCGGAAGGCCAGCATGCCCGGCAAGTATACCATCCAAAGATGAGGTTCCTGTCGATGTGGTGACTCGTCCGTCTAAAGGTGAGGGTCGAAGACCTGGAGCTAGCTGCGTCTCCGATCGCGGCTGAACAGCACCATTGTGAATCTGGGCCGAGGAAGATGCAGATATTACTGCATTCCTCTTTCGAAAAGACATCTTGTAGATTCGACAGCAACCTGACGCTTAGATGGTCAAGAAAACAGATCCAACGTTGCGAAGTCGACGATATCGGACTTTCCAGGGTCACAGATTGACCCCTGTAAAGACTCGTGCGGAAAGTTTAGGCGGTCTAGCGTTTCTGCCGTTCTTATTACTATTTTGCGGCCAGGGCCTCTCTGTCCATCATCCCCTGCAAAAATAAGCAACTTGCATTTACCTTGCACCTGTGCAAACGTCGACTTGCTTTTGATCGCCTGCCAACACCCTCCTCTTCCTCATTTCACAACAACGTCAAAGCTCCACTGCCCCCATTGACGCTCCAGCGACTTCTTCTATTCAACAAACTCGCAATGGCGGACGCCTCCAATGACGCGACCCTATTCACGGGTCAGTTCATCATCACCGCCAAAGACCACAAAAAGTACGACCGCGCCGCGCGCATTACTGCGACCTCCATCGAGGATGATAGCGACACCAAGCTCGAGCTCGACATCAACACCGAGCTGTTAGATATTCACCCTGGCACAAATGTCGAGGTCTGTCTGGCCTCAACTTTGAGCTTGGACGGCACTGCCGATGATGACCGCGGCTGGCGCGATGCCGCCAAGGTCGGTGTTGCAACCCTCGCCGACAACTTCGAATACGTGTGCTACGGCAAGATTTACAAGTTTGAGGATTCCAAGACCGCTAAGACCCTGTGTGTATTAGTCCCCCAGCGACTATGCCTTCACAGCTGACAAGATGGATCTATAGCAAGGTTTATGCCTCGTTCGGTGGATTGCTCATGGCATTAGAGGGACCTGATCACAAGCTCACACCTCTACGTGTTGATCATGTGTACCTTCTGATCAGGCGATAGACAAGGCTGGTCGCGATGGTCGCGGACCAGTGCAAGAAATGTATAACGCGCATCTCAGCAATGGTGAATATTCCTCGAAGGAGCAAGGTTGCTTGAGGTATCTAACATCTGGAATAAAGAACTCCTCCACCTCTCTGCAAATGCATCCCCGCCGGCGAGGGCGGATTTAGCAGACCATGAAAATCATCCTGCTCTTCATCAGCGAAAATCAGTCGTCCTCGTCGAAGCTGTGGGGTCCGGGAAACGGCATTTTCCTGCGCAGCCGTGTTTCGATCTCGTCGAAGTAAGGCTCGTTTTCGGGGGTGAGGATACCCATACGGATGAAGAACTCAAGCATGACCACTGCACAATTGGGCTTCCAACGCCCCACGGCGAGCTGCTCCATGACTTCATCCACTGTGCAAAGACTGAATGATTCCACCTCGCCATCATTCGGCACTGGTATCACATCTTCAGGTAGTTCGAGATCATATACCCATTGACATTCCGGGTATATGTATCCGTCATCAATACCAGGTCGTGATTCAGTCGTATATATGTACTTGACCGTACCCACCAGCTTTGCGTGCTCGCGGACTATGCGCTCCGGCAGACTCGCTTCCTCGTCAGACTCGCGAATGACACATTCAAAGGGACTCTCATCTGTCATTAGGCCGCCTGCAACAGTGTTGTCGAACAGTCCAGGCCAGGCATTCTTAAACTTGGATCTTTTTGGCACCCACAGCTTGATGCCGTGGGGTGCCGTTGGGCAATGGACGTGTGCGATGAGATGGATTCCGTACCGCATATACCCAAAAAGACCTACTGCAGACCTCTCCATGCTAAAGAGCACTTCTCCGCTGCGACCATAGATGGGCCAAGGCTCGTTTCTCCAGCTCTTCAGCGTCTTGAAGGTCTGGTTGATGCGCAAGTAATGTGTGGTAGCGCTCACGAGCTGCGTGCGCTTCCGTTCCGTGGCGAGCTTGTGGAAGATCTTGACCGTTCCGGCGAAGGGGTCGAACACGATGTCGTTTTGGAGAAAGGGCACTTTCTTGAGCTCGTCGAAAACACTCTTCAGCATGTAACCAATCGGAAAAACACCTGCTTCGTCTTCCCAGATGAGGGTGTACAGCCCACCCATCTTTCTGGCATATCTCTCGGGCTCTCTATCAGCATATGGGAAACTAAAGAGTCCGTTGTCAGCCTCATCAGCACACAAACTTTGCGGTTTTATGTAGGTCGCAGCAAGCCTGCTAGCCCAATTTGCTCAGGGGCTCAGATCAGAGTTCAACCCCCGGGGCTGACGCAATGTCCCGTCGTTGCACAAAACGGGCAGTCGATTCGAGCCCAACCCGCATGTCGGCATCCGTCAGGGGAAAACAACATCAGGCAAGCTTGCATGGTGACAGCAACATGTCACACGCCATCCCAACTTGCTCGGAACTCCCAGTCTCAACAAGTAAATTTTGCCTACCCGTCACACTCGTTCAACAAGTCTAGACTTGTCAACCGGCCGAAAGTTACGGCTCCTCCGTTTGCAACAGTCATGATATGCCCTTGGTGGTGTGGCATCCGAAATCCGGGACCTCGGTGGCAGACTTTGAGCTAGCTTAGGTAGTTATGGGAGTAGCGATGCTTGTGCGGCACTGTGAACAGAAAAGGGTCAGGGACTCGTAGGCACTGACAGTATATGTGGAGCAGCAATAGCAAAATGAAAAAGAGATGTTTTATTTATAGACGGCAGCCCGGAGACATATGCAGCAATTGGAGCCTCACATAAGATAATCTGGACGCAGTACCACTACACTAATAAGTGGCAAGGCCCATTTGCAATGGGCGTGCCCGCGGCCCGCATGGTCAGATTGTAATTAGGTGTCCTACAGGCAGGATCCTGATCTTATCTCCACAGTCCCGTGCCAGATTATGGATACCGGTACTCATACAAGTACTTGCACCTCCTTCCACACCTGAAGGGAACTTCTTGTGTCGATTTTACAGGCCCTGTCCAGGTCTTGGCATCAAGGAAGACATCCGAGGCCAACAGAGCTCGGGCTTGCCAATTGGCACAAGGGACGGTCAGGTGCCTGATGAGTGCTGCTGGAAACACCCCCAAACGAGGACCCAGGCTGCGCGGATGGACTGTTTCCTCGAGGGTGCGACATAATCCTTGCAGGTCTCTCGACAGGTATTTCGACAAAGTGACATGTGCGCATGTGGATTCTGGGATTTGGCACAGGCAGGCGCGGTTTGCTTCCTCCGCATCGCACGATACCTACTTGGTAGGTACCCGCCCGGGGGCTTGGGTCTACCGCACACTATCTAGGTACCTAAGAGTTCTTGTACTTGTGGGTTGGGCTCGAGCTGCCTGATTGAGATACCAAAGCAAAGGAGATGCAAGGATTGTGTGTACACAAGGCTTACTTACTTGCTCTCTCTCACTCAACTCAATCATGGGTCACGTAGCTGGCGTTGAGTCGACCCGACCATCTTTTGACGTCAAATTCCCATGATTGAGGGCTTGCTGTATCATCCAATCTGACAGGACGAAATCTGCGGACGTGTCCGGGATATGCAACCAAGCGAAGCATGTGGGTATCATCTGTAGGACGGGACACGCCGCGACACAGTCAGCCTGCATTGCTACGTTAGCAAATCACGCAGTTCTTTTCGACGCTTCAGCTTCGTCTAGCTTCCCAAGCAAGCAAGCGCCAAGACTCGACCACAAGTCTCTCTCCATGTGGTGTGGGATGGTGAGCCTTCGGTCAACAGCCTTAGTAGATGAGTGGCTGGGAAATAGTAGGGCGCGGCCTTCTCTGTATTGCGCAGGGTCCCCGCTATATGCTGTCATATCCCATACTTCTCCTTGTTTTCCCTAGACTGGCATTGCCTGTCTGCTGGCACCGTACAAGGCGGGGGGGGGGGGCGCGTAGTCGCCATTTGTCCCAGAACCGCCGATTGATCTCATCGCACTTTGTCGACGTCTGCTCCGTTGTGATAGCAGGCCGCACTCGAACGTGATCCTCGATGTGTGCTTGTATGTGTGTGTGTGTGTGTGTGTGTGTAAGCTCTTAGGTGCTTGCTGTTTTTGCATAAGTGCCACAAGAACAGGTCCCCAGATCCGAGACCGGTGCCCGAATACCTCGGCTGGGATTGTGGGCAAGATTGGTAAACAAGAACACTTCATCTCACATCAGTCTATTCTGTTTTTGCACACGATTCTCAGGGCCGTTGTCCTCCTCATCTGGGTAAGGGCATGCAAAGTGGTTGTGATGAGGGCCAGAGATGACGTCGTGTCCTAAGCAATGATTGCTGATTTGCTTGCTTCCGGGGCCAAAGGCTATCTACCTAATTGTCCCCAGATACCCGCGACAGGTATATGCTTCTTGATTGTGACCTTGTGGGTTATGAAGCCCGCGAGGATCGTCAACCCACTTATGGCTGATCCGGTAAACCCCTGAGTAATGTTCCGGGTCGTCTCCAGCGGGCTGGGTTACCAGCCTTGGGGGATGTTACAGTACCCGCCTTCTAGTGTCTTCTAGAAGCATCGCGTCCGCCAACATACCCTGCTCATGATGGATATTTGCAAAGAAGTTCTGCTAGACTCACATTGCAGAGTCTACTCTCAATCTCTTTAAATCTAGAGAGATTTATGAAGGTGCACTCGTTTGACTGGATTTCCAGAGACAATTCGCTGAAAGTGTGTGACCCTCACGTCCTCAAAGTCTCTTGATGTCGGGTCCGGAGACCGGCAAGGCTCGACAAGGAAAGAGTTATACTACCTAATCGCCAACCCACAAGAAACTCTACGGCCAGCTTCCTTGACAAAGCCAAATACAGCAAGGATTCACCATCCCTGAGGGGGTTCTATCGACGCATGCTTCATCGAGGTTCAACACGACGACGAGTACACTAGCTATCACGCCTTATCTGTGTGATCTACCATCACGTACAACCTCCGGTTCTGCTCCTACTGTAGGCCTTTTCGCCCTTGCAATTCCTCCGGGCTTCCCCTCACCACCCAGCTCAAAGCCCGGCCCAACGGGGACCTATCACGCTGAACACACGTTGGCCCGACGTTGAACAATCTCAGCTTTATACGTCGTCTCGACAGGGAAAAGAAAAACAAATACAACCCTGTCTAATAATGGCGCAACCACTCTTTGGTCTAGTACCTGCTGGTCTCCCAGTAATCACCCAACCAACCGAGACCCCCACGCCCACCTCACTCATCTACTCCATCCCCACCGCGCCCAAAGCCTTCTCTCACGTCGTCATTTTCCTCCTCCCGGGTATCGTACTCCCCGAAAACACCGCCGCGGCCATCTACCTTGTCACTCCACCCAATCCGGCGCAGGGCCAGTCCGCGCCCGCATCCAAATTCCTCGGTGGCGTGGGGCCGGGTAAAGAGTCTGCCATTTTCAAGCTCAACGAGTCCTCGTCCTCCTCCGCAGGCCAGATCATCCTGGGCATCAGCATCGAGGACGGCGCCTCCGTCGGCGCGCGCATCGAGGAGCTCAATGCCGCAAAGGCCTCCTCGGGATCGATGGCTCTTGTGCCCGCGGGCGCTGCGAATCAGCAGCCGAGCACCTTGGTGCTCGCTCAGCGCATCATCAAGAATGCGTTCAACTTCTTGTCCAGCTTCTCAGGCCAAGCCGGGCAGGTGGAGGTGGTGCCAATGAAAGCCTTTGAAGACTGGTGGCGAAAGTTTGAGAGCAGGGTACGGACGGACCCCGGCTTCCTTGAGAGAGACGATTAAGACCGAGCGAAGGCCGCGATTTTGGAGCATTTGTGTTCGGTCCAGGCGTCGGATTGCCGAACAATGACATGGTTGATCATTATCACCCTCGAGCATTACGGGCGACGCAAGGCGGTCAGGCGGAACTTCCATGAGAACAAATTGACTTGACCACATACTCTGTCGTCCGTTCCTCTAACACAGCAGGGCCCTCTTGTGTCTTGCTAATACGGCAGGCTGTTCCGTCCGGGGGCCAGGAAATGAGTGCGGGATCACAAACTAGAATGACAACGTCAGACTTGACCGCTTGCGACGCATGACATCTGACTAGATAAGGGCCCCGTGACGGCCTTGTACTGCAGCTGCTTACGCGGAGCATCAGGGGACAAGACCGGGGGGTGGGTGGGCATTTCCATGAGCTTGAGAGAGCCTGCTGATCAATTATTGTGCATACCTTACAGGCAGCCCGAGGTGATGTGCAGGAGAGCGAGCCGGGACTGGTTTTGTAGAATGGATAAGCAAAGTCTGACCTCACACCCCAGTGAGCGGTGAGCGCCAGGAGCCTTCTAGTTTTTGAGCCAGTTCTAGCAACAGGGTAGGCAAATGAAGCTTGAAGACTCGAGTGGTTGTGTTCTGTCCAGTGTGTGGCGGGCTTGCAATTCACGTCGCAGATAGATGTGATGGTAGCAGAGGAGGTAATG
Source organism: Gnomoniopsis smithogilvyi (assembly GCA_027946515.1). Classification (NCBI taxonomy): domain Eukaryota; kingdom Fungi; phylum Ascomycota; class Sordariomycetes; order Diaporthales; family Gnomoniaceae; genus Gnomoniopsis; species Gnomoniopsis smithogilvyi. Next base: position 4,047,279 of record JAPEVB010000004.1, on the reverse strand, counting down.
TAGCAGGCCAGAATTTACCAATTGCTAGTAGTATACTTATCAATCCAGATGTAGTCGCAGTATGAGACGGCGTATCAAGCTGATCAGACGCCCAGACGCCCTGGATACCTAATTGATGTTGAACACCACTATGCTCCCCTCCAGTAACTCCATTTCCCACCAGAATAGAACCCAGCAACAGCAATCGCATGCCGAAATTAAAACCGCCCACGGTCTAGCCACTCCTCTGGTTAGTGGGCGCATCGAGATCATGCAGTGCTGACATGAAGATAGCCCGTATGCGATACATTAAAAGTCGTATCATGATATTCCAAAGCGCCATAAGCCAAAATCCTATTAGTCTTCTTGTATGAGTGGGCTCTTCCTTGTCGGACTCCCAGCCCGTGATCGTCTTCCCGCGCTCAACATTGGCGGCACGAGGCGTTCCCGACTTTCTGTACGGACGAATAATCCAGCTCTGTCAAGAGCAGAGGTGGCATCGAATCGGTCCATACTAGAGAGCTTGGGCGTAGCCAGGCCCGAGGTGCGCCCAAGATGTGACCCCTCGCTGCCGTCAGAGTGTTCATTGTCATCCGAATCAACATCGCCTAGCTCGAACTGGCTTGCTTCTCCCTCCTCGACAATGCGCTCATAGTGTGCCGGAGACCTGCCGAAAAGCTTGCTTGTAAGTCCTGCCAAGCCGCGGGGTTTCCTGGGGCTGCCCGGCTTCTTCGATCGCCCCGTGTATGAGTTGAACTTGCTCATGAACCGCATTCTGCGCTCTTTCTTCCTGAACATGTAGCCAATGAGCAGCAAAGCCAGCACGAAGAAAAGGAAGCTAGTTGATTTGCTCGGTTTGGCATGATCGACAAGGTCTTCTAAGGCGTCGTCCCAGTCATCATCATCGTCCTCCTTCCATTTGGAACCTGCGAAGCTGAAGTCGGGCGGGACCTCGAGTGTGTTGCTACCGAACCCGACCGGAAGGCGATCCTGTGATTTGGGAGGAATCTGCCCTGCAGCATACAGAACCATTGGACCCAGTGTCCAGCTGACTTCGATACCATCGATTTTGTCCACTGGCTGGAAAGGGTCAAGGAAGCCCTTCTCTTTGGCATCCTCTAGTGCACCCTTTGAGGCGTTCGCGTGAGAAGTATGCTCTAAGCCTATTCGCGGGATTCCAATGCCATCGTGCAGGACGTTGATCAGCCAGGAAGCCTTGAAACAGGCTTCTTGAGCCTCCTTTGCTTTGTCTTGCTTTTTCCGTGCGTCAACTTTGTTGGCGATAACTTTCCAATCGCTTGTGCAGAATTCCTCGACTCGAGCCTGGTATGCCTTCAGGTCGTAAGCTGTGTCGCCCTTTGCTCCGAAAACACCGTGTGTTGTGTGCCAGTACTCGGATACTCCAACAAAGTGATTGACGTCAAAGTCAATAGCAGGAACGTGTTGGCCGTTGAGCAGGCAGGGTTCTTCCACACATGGTGCGTCTTTGCCAAGGAGAGGGTATGTGTGCTTTAAGCAGCTGGTGAAGTCTCCAGTGCCAAGGAGCGTCAGACCTGTGGACTTGCCATTTTCCACCGGCTCGCCGGACGTCGTGGTGCGAAGCCCTTTTGGCAAACATGGGTCTGGGATTTCCTTTGCATCGGGATCATAAGTATCCACCAGCTTCATCACATAAGATTCGTGTGCCTGGTTGACGCCGAATCCCAACCAGGTGGCCGTAAAGACTTTATATTCCGATCGTTGCCCATCCAATGTCCGCATCCGTAGAAGTTTCAAATCGTTGGCATGCTTCGCTGCTTCAGTCGCGTTCGGAGCGAAGGCAATCTGAGCCGATGCCCCACCCATGTCGAGGAATCCGTATGTGCTGTGGCCCTTGCCATGATTGTGGTCCTCAGGGCGGTCGAATCCCCCGAGCAGATAATTTGTTGCTATCCAACCGTACAGTCCTTCCGTTTCGCCCGGGATCACTTGGATGTGGAGGTCGCAATCGGGTAGGGAGAACTCGGTGTTGCTTTGCAGGTAGGAGCAGATCTCGCCGGTCAATGCTGTTTGTTGGACTTTGGGAAGCAATCGCATGCCAGCGGTGGCCATGAGGAAAATTGGGGTGTCTTCAACCTGATCTTTCGGGATGATTTTGAGAGCATGGTCGATAAGGCCCTTCAAATGCTCGCGGCCGACGGCGGTGGGATTTTCACCAAATGTCGACACGCCAGGCTTTATCTTCTTGGTCCATTTCTTCTCGGTCTCGAGCTTTGGCAAACTGTGTAATTCTGCCGGGGAAGCCTTCTTGCGGGCTTTCGCTGGGTCCTTCCACTTGTAAATATGTAACCTCGTCCCGGAGGACCCAGCGTCGAGGACAACTCCATATCTCCCTTCACAGAGAGCACGTCAGTAAAAAGAAAGAGCGAGAGCAATCAATTGTTGCGTGGGGGTGGAACGAGCGAACATTTCTTGCCCATTGGCACGTTGTAACGGTGGCGACCGTCAAAATCTATTGCAACAAGACAAAATTATCGACAGCTCGCTCAAATGACCAGCGATTCGCAGCGCGGAGGCCGTCAAGAGTCGACGGCACTAGATGTCAAGGAGGTAAAGATTGGTTCTCGTGTAGTCCGCACTGGAGTTGTGTGATGGCGCGGGGCGACTAGAAAAAGGGGAGATGATGGTCCAGAGCCGAAAGCGCGTGATGGTCAGGGGAGCGAGGGACGTGGTCGGAGTTGAGTAATGAAGATAAGCGAACGGATAGAAATGAAAACGAAAAGGCAGAAAGAATAGTTAAGAACAAGATCGCACTGTGTAAAGTGGTTTGCTGAAATGGTAAACGAAGGCCCGAGTGCAATGTTGGTGATGAAGTCGTGAGATGGTGGTAGGATGCGGTGATCTGATTGTAGAGTGACACTGAATGCCGCAAGCAGCGGAAAATGTTGGCAAACCTGGCAGACTTGGGAGCCCTGGCAGGCAGAAAAGGCGCTGCCACTTTACTGGAAGCGGGTCGACGGGAAACCTACCCAGCTACCACAGTAGTTGTGCCTAGTCGTCAATAAGGTTTCCAGATTGTTTCCTGTTAAACGTTGCCTCCCCTGTAGCGATCAACTCGAATTCTCACATACTATGGCGGCCCCAGAATACGCCCTGGTGACTGTCTGGGTTGATCCCGACTGAGCTTGAACTGTGCTTCTATTTTGGGCCTGATTGTCTAGCCTAGACGGCAGCGTAGAAGGCTTGGACTAGAACCTAGTGGCACTCGATCGGGCATCCTTGGCCACTCATATCACGCGCTCAGTCTCAAAAACCCTACTTTTGCACTGTGTTTGGGCATAATCGCTGCAAGTGTTCACTGTCCGATTGCCACTATATACTATCCATCTGTTTGAGCTTATCCGTAACTATGCGACAAAGACCGCGTAAGCCCACACTTTCTCGCATCTTCCATCTGCATACACCTACAGTGTGCAGCGTGGGCTGCGTGGACAGCCTCTTACTCGTATCGGAAGCTGAATCACACAACACCTATCGTGTCAATTTATCCCGAGTCTGAACAATCCAGGCTAATGCATATGAGCATATGAGTTTGTCATGAAACACACGGAACTGTTGTTCCATACCAATCAAAATTCACCGCATGTATACTAACGTCGTCCCGTTCGGGTGAGCATAACGTTCACTATCATTTTCACTACCTATGCGAAAATGACCTGGATAAATCAAAGTGTGGGACTTGCCGACCTCGCGGGATGGGATTCGCCAACAAAACCAAGTCTTTCGTTATATTTAGGAAATGCCACCAGTCAAATTACTCTCCTCTGCCCGCCTTGATTTCGGTCTCTAACCGAAGAATTGCACATGCTTGGGGCTACTACTTTCTGCTCAGCGAAGAAGCAGCGTCCGAAAGAATCTCATGCGCTGACCATGGGTATATATGCAGCGGACGTTCAATCCGCTCGAGTTTGATTATGCCCTATGCAAGCTTGTCTGCAAAAGGAGACAGAGGTTCGGCCTCGATCTTGTCGAGGCGTGCCACCAAATGCTTGTTCTTGCGGACAAGTAATGTTGCCAACTGCCCGGGAAGCAGCGTCATCGCGCCTGTAAAATGCATCTTGTTGCGTCTGCTGGATCAGCTTTTCCCCCAGGGAAGCGGCATCTGGGTGGTCTTCTCAAAGATCTGGGGGTTAATAGAGGCAAGGACCTTTATTTGCTCGCATATTTGGGTGGTACTCAAAAGGCTGCCGGGCTGTACCAATGACCACAATGCATGGATGGACTCCTCCAAAGCGAGGCTGTCTTTCTTCTGCTGCTCGAGCTGCTTGGCAAAGCTGACGCTCCGGGCATCAGCACCTCGAAGGTGTGAAGACAGCCGGGCGTTCTTGATGACCAACACATTAGCAAAGTCAACAAGGTCATTGCGCGCCTTGAGTTGTTGTCTCTGACTGCGCTGAACGTCTGGGAGATTGACAGGGGCAGTCGGTCTAGGAGGCGGAAATGGCAAAGCAGCCATGAGTGAGGGTGCGACGAGGGTATGTGAGTGCGCCCCTTCGGGGAGCTCGGACAATACGGGAAGAACGGACATCCGGCTGAGCTTTATTGTATACTTCTTTCCCATGATCCGTTGAATGATGCGTGCACGTTCGACCGAGCCGGGGTCTATAGCCATAGCCTGGGGGGCCTTAGAGTGGAGCGGACGAGACTTAGCTACGGTAGAGGGAGATGACGAAGAAAGCTCTATTCGTCCAGAAAAAGGAGGCAGTAGACGGCTGCTACTAGCTGAGCGCCTAAGGTTCATGTTGTCAGAAAGCTCAGCTTGGACAGCAGAGGTAGTAGAATCAGGGCGCACCTGCTTTGACTCCTGATCTTGTGGGCACAAAGGGTGTGAAGATGACCTGCGGGCTGGATGGAAGTCCATCTCGAACCCGACGTTGCACTTTGAGACATGCGACTGTTCCTGCCACCCTGTGCGAATGGGCGCCTCCTGTAAAGGCACAGCTACTTGCTGCTCTTGCAGCGGCACTGATACTGAAGCCGCGAAATCTGGAACTGCGCGTTTCTTTCTCAACTTTCGCGGGCTGCGGTCCGTCTTTGTGTAGTGGACACTCGCAACAACGGCCGGCATGAGCTTTCCCGTGGCTGAGGACACACCAGCGCCTGCAACAGCCCGTTCAATAAAGGATGAGAGCATAATTGAGGGTTGTTTGGTGGCCTTAGAGACCTCTCTTGGAGAACGTGGCTTCTTAGCTGAGGACTTCCCAGGAGTCGACATTGGTTTTACTGGGAGGATAAGCGCGGACGTGAAATTAAGCCAACCCTCCCGAACACTCTTTTGCTTCAGAAACAGCTTCGAATTTCATGAACAGACTTTGGCACAGGCCAAGGGGTGGAATGGAATGAAAAGGGTTAGTTAGTGATAGATTATGGCTTGTGATCCGAAGGTGTGAACAGTGTGTGGCATCATGAAGATGAATACGTATCCACCACAGAGATATAGTGTCGATGTCCGAGTCAGAATCATTACTCATTACAGCGTCTTCAGGAGATTGGAACAATAGGCATTGTCGAATGTTGAGAGAAAGCATTGTCGCGACAGGCTTTATAAATTGAGTCGACACAGTCCAAAGGAAGGAACAAAGAAACAAGAACAATACCTCCATGTGTGGCCCTTTGTTAGTTGGCACTTTACACCGATTGTGGCAAAGTCGATAGCCATCTGGTGTGCGTGTTGTCCGGACATTCACGACGCTGAATTGATCTTCCCGGTCACGCCTACATGTTCGACCCAGCGCTGAAACGCGGCACGGCAGGACGTTCTGCTACTGGGCCGCTGTCAGCGAAGCGTTCCACAACTCGCCTTGATCGGACAACGGTCTACCTTTCGGCCTCGCTGTGGACACGAAGCCAGTAGCAGTCATGTCTCGCCCTTGGCCAGTCTTCAGGTGAGAGCTCAGCCCTGCTCTGGTGAAATTGTCCACGTTGGGCCTTTGATTCAGCTGCATTTCACCAAGTGGTTGTCGCATGCGACCCTCACCGCGCAAGCCCACAGGGGTTCCAGCCACGAGACCTGGGACCGCAGAAAGACCGGTGCTGCTTTCGCCTAGTCGCTGCCGATGAGTGGAAGGTGTGGATGGTATCTCGCCTATAAAGCATTTAGACAAGCTCATTCAACCCTCCATCTCGATACTTACACATCCCTCTTGGACGTGCTGGTCTTGCCCAGGCAGCATTTTGCATATTAGGCGGACCCATTAGTGCTTGGTGAGACATCGTAGCATTTTGGTCGAGTCTGTCGGCATAGCGAGGCGCGTCATACGGCGTTTCGAATTGTTGATCGTAGGTTCCCTGATGTCCATTACGACCCAAATGGTGAGCTGCCATTGTTGTACCGATGTGAAGTGTTGTATTCACCGCATCTGACGCGGCATCCTGGATATGGCCGAGCATTGCCTTGCGCTTGAGCTTATCGTAGAGCTCTTGCATCTGCAGTAGCTTTCGATTCTTTTCTTTATAGGCGGAAGACAGCTCTTCGTTTTTTCTGCGGAGCGTTTCTTGGTCCAAAGCCATGCCTAGCCTTGGTCAGTCTTGATTGTGGCTTCCTGAAGGCAAAGGGGAAGTCGTACTGGCTGCTTTACTATGAAGGGCTGTAATCTGGGCGTTCGCATCATTGACTACGCTGTCAAGAGTAGTGTTCAAGTCATTGTATCGACTCGTCAAGACTTGGCAGCGGTGACTCTCCCAGGTCCTGAGAAACCAGCTTGATCAGTATGGGTCCTAATTGAATCCCCAATCGATTCCGAAAGCAGTGACGAACAGGTCCTGTACCATTTGATAGGACCAGAAGCTCAGACCACGTCCTGCACACTCCATGATGGACTCCGGACTCAGTCCGCTGAGAACGCTCGTCTTATAGTCCTCACTTGGATTCAGTTTGGCGAGTGTGGCGTCGTCGGGTCTAGGCAGGTGCGTCTGACAAGCCGGGCACACGCGCCGGTCTGGAGACGCACCAGTGAGACCGGTGCGGTGGCCACAATCGACACAGAATATATGACTGTACTAAGATGTCAGTCAAGGCTCACAGTCTGCTCTATGGATGTCGAAAATTTACCTGCAGGTCGTCACCATGGCCTGCTCGCGCAGCTCGGCTCGGCACTTCGTCTCATTGCACTTGAGTGCGTGCTCCATCTGTCGATGCGATTGTCATGAGAATCTGAACATGCCTAAAAGGAATCATGGCAGGAGTTGTAAAAGGAATGAGGTCGGAATTGGAAAGCTGGTACTTGACAGGCACTCGAGGCAGCAGCTTACATAACACACTTTGAGCAGCCACGGAAGGAGCCTTGTTGGGGAATCTACGGCCCCCGCTTCCCCTCCGTGGCTGACAGAGGTACACAACGCTCTGTGGCTGAAGCTTGGGACAAGGTCGGATTGACTGCATCTCATGTCGGTGTGAGACAACTTGAAGCAACAACGATTTCTTTTATCAAACGGAAGGCGTGGTGGGGAATCTCTTGAGGGGTACTTATTGCTGCGGAGATTTTGGGTCATTCGTTCCATCACAGACAAAGACGGCAGACTTCATCACAACTTTAAGATGACGGAGATCGTGGCGACTCAAACACCCCCCATCCTCAAAGGACCGTCGGAGAAAGAGAAGAAGTACGACCGCCAGCTTCGCCTATGGGCTGCGAGCGGTCAGGCAGCTCTGGAATCTGCAAACATCCTCCTCTTCAATACAGGAACGGGTACTGTAGGAGTGGAGACTCTGAAGAACCTCGTCCTGCCTGGTAAGACAAAGTTCAACTGCTCGCCTTGACTTCTGCTCATTGCTGAATCATTATCAGGAATCGGTAGATTTGCCATAATCGACGATGCAGTAGTCAATGAGGCGGACTTGGGCGTCAACTTTTTCCTGGATGAAGCTTCTCTCGGCAAGTCCAGGGCACAATCGTGCACAGAGCTACTACTCGAACTCAATCCGGAAGTTCAAGGAAACTGGTTCCCAAAAAATCAAGTGCGTCTCATCCTGTGTGTCTGATGGATACACATGGCAGAAAAAGAAGATTTGCTGACTGGACTATGCCAATAGCCTTTGGACTTGGATGAGATTCTCTCAAAGGTCCCGGTATTCACCATGATTCTCTACACTTACCCTATAAACCCAGACCATTTGAAGGTACTGCACGACTACGGTAGCAAACACCTCACTCCATTGTTTGCGGTCCATTCAGTAGGCTTTTACTCGTATTTCCGGATCAGCCTACCAGGTTCGTTTCCTGTCGTGGACACTCATCCAGACGAAACAGCCACAACCGATCTGCGCCTGCTATCACCATGGCCCGAACTGAAAGACTTTGCAAGAGAGATCACGAAGGACATCGACACCATGGACAACCATGAGCACGGCCACATCCCATACCTAGTCATTTTGCTGCACTTTCTGGAGAAGTGGAAGGAGGCTCATGGGAGTTATCCCACGACGTACTCTGAAAAGACGCAGTTCCGGAAGACGGTCGCGGCTGGGGCCAGGACAGATAACGCAGAAGGTGGCGAGGAGAATTTTGACGAGGCCGTTGCGGCTGTGGTCAAATCGGTGGTGCCGCCCCGGTTGCCGTCGAGTCTGAAGGAGGTTTTTGATCATCGCTCCGAGAATTCGGTAAGCCTCTGGTATTCGTTGGTCAAGCCATTGTCAGCGCCGGGAAACTAATGCGATTCGCTAGGCTGGGAAGAAGGCGAGCTTCTGGATTATCGCCGACGCCGTCAAGGCATTTTATCAAAAGCACGGCAATTTGCCACTGCCAGGGAATGTACCTGATATGAAGGCGCAGTCCAAGGTGTACATCCAACTCCAGAACATCTACAAGACCAAGGCTCGCAAAGATGTAGCCGAAGTACTCAAGACAGTCGAGCAATCCCCAGGTGGCGAGCATGTCGATCCTGAGGAGGTAGAGCTCTTCTGCAAGAATGCTGCGTTCGTCAAGCTCATCAACGCTGGCAGCACAAACGCTGATCATTTGGCAAAAATCACGGGTGAGTAACCTCATGCCTCTCATAGGCATGCTCCTGAGATCTACATTTGGAAGGACAAGACTGACGTAAGTGATACGCATCACAGAGGCGGAATTGGCCAAGGACGAGACTGCCGAGATGGCCATGATGCCTTTCTCCTTAATGCCCATCTACCTCGTTCTGTTTGCGACGTCACACAACCCTCAGGCGTCATCTGAGGAAATTTTAAAGACGATCGGTAGCATTGCCCCAGGTGCCGAGCGTAACGAAAGAGTTGTTCAAGCTTCACAGGAAATCGCACGTGCTGGTGGCGGAGAGCTCCACAACACATCCGCCTTGACTGGTGGAATGGTGGCCCAAGAGATGATCAAAATCATTACAAAGCAGTATATACCTGTGGACAACACCTGCATCTTCGACGGCATGACCAGCAGAGCGCAAGTACTTCGCCTGTGAGCTCCGGTGGCGGCACCGCCCACCTGGAGCCAACACCACTGGCGCTTGATCGAACCTTCACCTCGCCCCTTTATGCCGGTGTCCAGCCACACCAAAGCCAGGGGGTTCCAAGACGGCGTCATTGCTGCATTTTGAGCAATATCAAGGACATCGTGGTACCATGCCGCCTCCGCGGTGTGCCCAAAGCAGGATCCAGCTCGTGGGAGCTGGCGAAACGAAGGCATTCACCATTCTGGCGAGTCGCTGGGCATGTAATGGTGCAGGCCTGGGACCAAGAATTGTGAAGCCATGACAAGTTGTTAATGCGATATGTATCGCATACTTCGGGCCGCTGATCACTCAAGGTAGGGCCACTGGATGCAATCTTGACGGCCCGCAGATCCTAGCAGGCACTGCAACCCTAAGAATTGTCGCGTGTACAGTGGAATCAAGAAAGCTCACAACCGATGTGGTCTCACCTGTTTGCAGACTCTAAGACACGGCCTAAGAAGGCCGTGCAGAAGTGTGCCTGAATGCGCCATGCCTGCCATGGCTTGCATAGCTTTCCTGACGCGTGTGCACTCATACATAGCTCCGGTCAAGACTTAGCTACGACTAACAAAACATGATCATATACGCTTATTTTATGATGGCCCACTTGAGCTTTTTAATTTCTGCGTTCGTCCCATGTTGGCTTCCATTTGACAATGAGGGGCAGCGTTTCAGTTGGTTCGGTCATGTCGGTTGCCACAGGAGGGGCTTTACGGTGAGTTTGGTCGACCTGCCGTTCTGAAACAAGCAATTTGCGTTGTCCTGCGAGCGTACTTGGAAACAAGCGAAGTGCATGCCAAACATGACGTCGAATTTGGCAGGAGACGGCTGAAGATGTTTCTACGTCCAATGTGCTCGGCAGGAAGACCCGGATGTACACAGGGTCAGTATACTCCAGCGTCCAAATCTCGCGGCGGTCCTTGGTGATGCTTTTATGGTCTGTGCCACAGACTGGCAATCTAATACGTTATTCATGATTCCTTGACAGACTGGGGTCGCCCTACGAAACCGCTCAGCCTCCCGGTTGATGTTGACAAGTGTGCCAATGTCCTTTTCTCGTCGCCCATTGGACATCGAGAGGCGATCGACGCAGAGCCTCGGTTTGTCCCAACCAAGCAGATACTTGGGTTCGGCGAGACCTGATCCAAATTGCGCAGATCCGGAGACGAGCTTCCAAATTGAAAGACTGTCAAGGATGCACACGATGATGCAGTGATCCGTCTGCTCAGTGGATAGACTTAGACCGAAAAATAAGATAATAGGCGCGACATCATCCACCCGAAGCCTCTGCCGAAAGCCTGCCAGCTTTCCTGCTTGTCAAGGAGGACGCTGTCATTCGCCGATCCGTCATGCATAATGTGAACATGTGGACACAAAACTTTCGAGGTCATGATGTTACTACCATAGGAAAGTCTGCCCGGCTGCCGGTAGGGTCGGGCCTACAAGCCATCGTCTTGAGAAACCCCTGGCCCAGTGGAAAGTCGGCAGACTGTTAACTGCAAGTGCATAGTAGCCGCGCTGTTGGCTTGCCCGCGGCATTGAATTGATGCCAGGGCGCGGTGCCTGGCACTCGCTTAGGCAACACTTGTCACAACTGGACGGATAATTAGGCTGAAAGCTCTCAGCGAAAAAAAAAAAGTATTACCCCTTTTTGGGCGTCTTACCTGAACCAAGTCGAGGAACGCGCCAGCCAAGAAGCAACTGTGGCTGTGTCACAATGCAAAAAGTTGCATACATTGTCGACTCTTGCACCGGACCTGAATACCTCCCACAGGTTTTGATCCACCGTGAAAAGAAGTATCAGGACTGAGACTTCAGCCTGCAATACATCGATCATTGTCATAGGTCACCGCGTTCGAGAGAGACAGTCATTGCAACTATATGACCCGAGAGATTTCGGTCTAATAAATTTGATGTGTAGCTGCGTTTCCTCTTTTTTTTTTTTTTTGTTTTCGCGGCTTGTATGAGTAGCCAATGCCGGTCCACCAACTGGCAATGAGTTGCCAAGCCGCTACATGTATTCTGGAGCCGGCATGTGCTGCTATATTGTAACGCAAGGTCAGATGGGTTGTGGGGAGCATGGCGCCGGCACGATCATCAAGCAAGCAGGAGAGCATGCAACCACCAAATCCGAAATCCGGGGTGCAGTCTTAGCCCATTGCAGTCTTTGGTGTGTCTGGAGAGCCGTACGGAAGGCATTCTGAACACTTCGGCGAAATTCCTCGCGCACGCGAAGTCTTGCTGCGCTGTGAAGACGACTCTTTGCAGTCGAGTACCGTCCGTGATAGAGTCGGTTGAAGCCCAAATACGATACTGATGCAGGATGATGCCAAAAGGCCGGGAAAACAACAGTATTGTCAAATTGCCTCGGCAGAAGCACAAGAGCACTTTGGACGACAAATCGTCAACCTCTTCGCATCGCGTCTCACAGGGTCCATGTGCTAGCCGTGGGCCGAAAGCCTTAGCGCCGACTTCATATATTAAGCTTTGGGTCATGAGACAGAGCCTCAAGGTCGAACTGCCACTCCCAAGCCACGCCCATGTAGCTGGACGACCCGCAAGTTTCACGCGCCCTGGATACACATATCCATTCGAGACGTTGACAGCCTCGTCTAGCTCGATATTTGGCTGTTGCCAGCAATTTCTGAAGTCAGTAACCAGTCATGGTTCAACAAACGGTTGAGAGAAATGTGTGGCGGGTTGCTACTTGACTCCGCTGATCTCTCCAGCTTACTTTTTTTTGTTTATTTCGGAAATCGGATTTGTGCTACGGTTTTGGGTAGTCTTGGGGAGATCCACAGGTTGGGAACAGGTATTGTACATATGCATTGTTGATCATTCACACCTCCTCCATCGATACTCTCCCAGTCCATACCACCATGTCGCCACTGACTGGGGTAGGGCACTTTTGGCCTTGTCTACATAGTTCCCATATCATTACCGCAGTGTTGAAAACGGCTCCGTCTTTTCCTGGCCGCTACTACTTACTATTTAGCAATTTCACTACAGGACGAGGCAGCAACAGACGGCTGAGGATCGCAAGCAGATCCGTCGTCATGACTTGTCCATATAACCTAAGTAGCGTAGTTTGCATTGAGTGATCGTCCTGTCAATTCGGTTACTGTTGGTGTTTACATAGCCAATATTTTGCGGATCCTAACGACTCTGTTTCGAGAAGACGAGCAGGGCAGTAGATCACGAGCAAAGAAGAAAAACAACAGCCCGAACGCGAAGCGACGAAGCGAGGACTCGTGGCAGTCTTCACCAAATCTCACAGGGAAGTCTGAGACTCCATTGTCTCTTTCTTCCCCCCCCCCCCACCTCTTTCACCCTTTCCCCTCGAGGCGGAGACCACCAAAGGTATAAAGTTGCGATTATACTTTTATACCTTGTCGCAATACCCGTGGCACCCCTGACCCTTGTTGTGCTACAGCCGAACGAACCAGGCCCGATGGTCCCCCCCCCCTTTGTGAGCATCCAGCCGGCCAGCTGGTGCTCCCCCTCACTCATGCATCCTTGGTACAGAAGCCGATCTTGCGTTGCCAGCCGAAGAGATCACCAGGTCACAACATGCAGGCCACGTCCCAGTACCGTAGGCTTTATGGACCTTCAATCCGATACATCTCAGGTACACCCGTTCGACCCCATGGTCCCCTCCCTGTACGCCGCCGTGTACCTGACGATCCGCGATGCTTCCGAACGTCTCGCAAGTACACAACAAGTGCTTCCCATCGCAAGACTGCAATAACCCTACTAGGCTTGGGTAGCTGTGAGAAACCTCCCCTGCCTCTCTGTGCTGTCACTGTTCATCTAATCAAATTCCCTTGTATTTTTTCTTTTTCCTTTTTAGCTTTCCTTTTGGGCAAAAGCAACTTCCTTTGGAGACAGTGCTCGAGTCGAAACAGCAGGGCATTTGCCAGCTTTTGCTTGCTACAATTGGCATGCTTTCCGGAATTCGGCAGGGACTCTGCTACCATAGTTCCACAATGCATGCTCTTACTCTGGGCGCGTAGTCTACGTCAAACGGTTCCTGAGCCGCTCACTAGGACCCTTGCCCTGGATGCTTTTTCTTGGGATGGCACACCACCTTGGCCTCATCAACTTTAAGCCAGCATAGCATTGACCAGTGTGCTTGATTTCCCATCCTTCCCTAAGGCCCACACCACTATTAAGCAGCTCACCAATGGACGTGTATAGTGTCTGTTGGTACCCGCCTTGTCTACATTTGATTCAGATCTTCTACCCTGGTCTAAGTTCCTTACCACGTACTACTTGCAGCTTGTTTCCCTGCCTTTCAATTTATTTCTGGCAGTATACCTGTCAATCAAGCTTCTATACAAGCTTGCATATCCTAGACCATGGGCCATGCGAATGGTCACATTCCCATCAAGGCCCATGCTCCACAGTCACCTCTCCCAATTACCATGGCCGGCATACAATGGCAATATATATCCTATCCCCTCCCCATCCACTCTTCTTGAACAAAAAGCTCGGACGATGAAAGTCGCCTTGATCTTGATTGAGACATCAAGACACTTCTTGTGTTGTCGCTCTTTCACCCTTATACCATTCATGTATATACCTTATCGATCGTAAGAGCACAATATTTCACCGCGTGCCCACAAGCACTTCGAGCCCCAGTAACTATCATCGCGTCTTTCCTGAAACTGTACATACACACCACAACACGGATTCACTATGGCGCCGACTATCACTATACCAGCCCAAGGGGGCATGTTCCACACTTTCCAAGGCGTCACCCCCAGAAAGCCAGCTGCCGCAGAGCAACCAGAAAATCCCAAGTCTGCTACCAACACAACAGCGAAAAGAATAACAACACCACACGCTTGTGCTGAGTGCAAACGCCGCAAAATGTGAGTTGAAAGATCCTCATGATTTTGACTTGAAAGAGCCATCTGACTCAGTGAACCAAGTCGATGTGATGGCCAACAACCATGCGGCCAATGCCTCTCAAGCCGTGCTCCCAAAAGGTGCTTTTACGACAAGCACCGCCAGCGTGTCATTCCTTCACGCAAGTAAGTGTTCTTAGTCCTTGGCCGCCCTAATGGGCTCTTTGCTGATCAAAGCAGGACTTTGGAGGCCTTGTCTCAGTCACTAGAAGAGTGTCGGTCGATACTCAAGCGCCTGTATCCCCATCATGAGATCCAAGCACTCCTGCCACTCTCACGTCCTGATTTAATTAATCTATTGGACCGATCAGGTGGCGACAATTCCACCGGTGGCCTTCCTTCTCCTCCACTCACTTCAACCATTCCCGGCGATCAGGACTCGCCAATTTGCTCCTCTTCTGGAGAGAGCCTTTGCGGCCTTGAACAGATGCCCGACACCGATTGGGACGAGGAGAGACGAGGCACAGATGCGATTCCGCCCGAGGCAGATGACGTTAATGCACTGTCTTTCTCTGTAGACCGCCAAACTTCCTACTTGGGGGCCTCATCCATCAAGGCCGCGTTAATGGTCATGCTCAAGGTGCAACCTCAGCTCAGAAGCGCCTTGAGCGCGCCGCTCAAGACTTCCGAGGTTCCAGCCAGCTTTCCCACCTCCCGCACAAAGTCGACTCCTCAGAAGGACCCACAGAGGATACCGTGGTCGTGGAAGGGACAAACCCTAATCGACGCCTACTTCAAGAGAGTGCATGTCTTCATTCCCATGCTCGATGAGACTTCTTTTCGTGCAGATTACTTGGAGGGCCAGAGATTCGACGCTCCTTGGCTTGCGCTTCTCAACATGGTTTTCGCAATGGGCAGCATCGTGGCTATGAAGTCCGACGATTACAATCATATCAGTTACTATAACCGGGCGATGGAATACCTGCCTCTCGATTCCTTTGGCAGCAGTCACATTGAGACTGTCCAAGCTTTGGCACTCATCGGCGGTTATTACCTTCACTACATCAACAGGCCGAATATGGCAAATGCGGTACTCGGAGGAACCATCAGAATGGCAAGCGCCCTTGGTCTCCATAGGGAGAGCTTGGCTCAGAGCCAAAACGATGTCGCTGCTGCAGAGACACGGAGACGCACCTGGTGGAGCTTATTCTGCTTGGATACTTGGGCTACGACAACCATGGGTCGCCCATCATTTGGACGTTGGGGGCCAGCCGTCAATATTCGAGCTCCCGAATTCGGCATCAGCCCCAATCGGGACTCTTCTCAGCACGCGGGTATTCTTCCGCTTGTTGAGAACATCAAGTTCTGCAAGATTGCCACGTCCATCCAGGACATGCTTGCGGTTGCGCCTCTCTTGACATCTGACGACCGACACAGTCTCGACGGCCAACTTGTCAATTGGTACAGCAACTTACCCTGGCTGCTACGGACTACGGATCCCTGCGCTGAGCCTCTGTATATCGCCCGCTGCATCATGAAGTGGCGCTATCAGAATCTACGCATGCTCATCCACCGCCCAGTACTCCTCAGCCTCGCCAGTAGTAATGCTACGGCTGCGACCGAGTCAGATATTGCTGCGGTGGAAATGTGCCGCGAGCTTGCCAAGCACACGGTGGATGACATCGCGCGCGAGTGGAGCCGCAACCAGATGTCCGGATGGAATGCAGTTTGGTTCCTCTACCAGGCGGCCATGGTGCCCCTTGTCTCCATCTTCTGGCAATACAACAGCCCGCGTGTCGCCGACTGGAACAAGCAGATCGAGACCATTATCGAGCTACTGGAAGCTATGGAAGATTGGTCACTCGCTGCTCGTCGTAGCCGTGAGGTCATCTCGCGCATGTACGAGGCGAGTCGAATGATCGCACACACGCGCGGTCAGTCCGAGACGGCTCTCGAGAGTTTCATGAGCCCACATCAATTGAGTGGTCTATTCGCCACTTCTTCCCCCGACGAGCAGCTGATGTCACCTATCGGCCTGGACGGCCCTGAGGGTATGTCCATGATGGGCATGCTCGACCCACAGGGTATGCTCCTGGATCCTGACGGGACATATTGGGCTCCCAATGCGGAGGAGATCGGCCTTGACCCATTCTCTGGTGTTCATGATGCAGGTATGGGGTTGCCTATGGACTACAGCCTGCTGTCTGCGGCTGGGCATCCCGGCGCTATGGAGACTGGCTTCGGATTTGTTCAATGAGGTGGAGATGACGACGGATGGTCAGGCACGGCTTTAGGGGTCCGCACGTTGCCTTTGTTTGGTTGGGTTGTTTTTTACGCTAAGCGGAGTTGCGGGATTGTTGTTTTCAGGGATTGTGTCATGTGGTTTGCGTATACCTCTTTGTTTCATTGATGACTGTGGGTGGCACGATTTGAACGAGTCACAAAACCCAAAAGATTGGGACGGAAATTTGCCTTTATGCAAGCGGGTACGACTCTGGTTAAGAGGGTGGCATAAGACAGTTGTTAATCCACCCACGATGGATATTTGAAAATGAGCAGAGAGCGAATAAGACTGAACAGCACGGTATTATCCGGAATCAATCCTCACAAATTTTCACAACGTTGACAAAAAGTATTTCCCACCGTTCAAATCCACAATGCAAAATCGATCTGCAGTCAGCGAGGTACAGTGAACGCAGGATGCAGGTCCGACAACAAGCTGTCAGAGTGTACTAGATACGCCCTGTGTGGTTACTCAAGCGCCATGCAGAACACGACGCCACGCTGCTGTTCCCCATGGGGTAAAAAATGCGTGAAACCACACAGAGTCCGGGAGCCATGTATGCCACCCTGCGAGTGACCTATAAGGGAATGATACTGCATCACGGTTGTCGGCGCCAGTGGAAGTCGCTGTTGGCACTGTTGCAAACCTGTGACTACCTACCTATGTATGTACATTAGGTAGCTAACGAGATGCGGTGTGATGGCATCCAAGAGACCCATGCACCCACGAGGGTTTCTCATTGTGGAAGGTTTTGCAATTTACGGCAGCAAGCAGCAGCAAAAGCAAGCTCGAGGTCATTTACTTGCTGTCCAGTCGAGTAGTAGGATCAGAGTTCTACTGGCCTAGATGACGTGTGTGAACATCGACTGACTTCGTCGCGTGTTGATTCTGCCTCTCGATGAGACGAGAAGGGACGACGTCTCTTTGCCGGGAGATGCTGACCAAGCGCTATCAGAGCCTCCTTGCAGCGTAAATCTTACCCTTCCCGCAGTGCAACTCAATCTAACCCCTGGCATCCCAGCTGGTCCAGCTTCGACCAAGAGGTGGCGGGGAAAGCCGGCTGAATTGGCATTGTTTGATAACAGGGGGCCGGAAGAATCCCGCAGTCTGTTAATGGTCTGTCTGCTGCATCATACTATGTACAAAGGTACCCCTACAATACCTCGCTGATTGTTCCTTTGAGTACTTAGTATCGTCCAGAAAACTTGGTACTACTAGCCGCTGCCACCGGAGTCTGGCCAGCTTGACAGGGCAAATCACTGTATTTTCTGCGGATCGAATCCACGTCTTCGAAGTCTGTGGTAGCACCTAAGCATTCGAGATGCGCTTTGCCACCGTTTAAATCAAAACTAGTCTGGTTGATGTAGGTAGGGCAACATTCAGGGCCCTGCATCGATCTTCTAGTACCTAGTGTGAACTTACCTACCTAATGAAAGCAGTGGGTGGTATCGCGCGTTACCTAATAGATGTGCACCTGGGGCAGATGACACTTTTGGCCCCCCTCGTTGTCTCCTTTTGGCGAGACGCAGAGCCCCACGACGGGGAGTCACAGGTCCTTTCCGACATGAACTGCGGGGGAGCCCACGAATTCCCATAGCAAAAGTTGAATGCATAACCGGACGGTGATGGTCCCCTAAGATGACTCGTGAAAGGTGGCATGAACAGGTCGAATGAAGAACAGATGGTCCTTCGGGGTTCATCCGGGCCAGTCAAGTGATTCACAGACCACCCCCGTAATGCCCTCACGCATTGGTTAGGAGACAAATAGGAGGTGAATGATGGGGCTGTCCGGTACTTGAAATTATGGTCACTCCTCGATTGGCGTGGAAGAAAGCAGAACTTGTGGGCCGTCACGGCGACAATATGGAGAGGCGGCCCGTCGCGGGACGTCAAATTCTAGTCTCGCTACAATTTGTTGACGGATCTGAAAGCCTAGAATCCGGGGTAAATGAGGTCGACGTTACTTCCCAACTGTGGGCTCCACTTTCAATGAACCTCTGGGACAGGAGCCCCCAGCTTCAACTAAGGCTCTAGGGTCTCCCTTGTCCAGATCCACGTACCTAGACAGGAGCATGGTGTCCACAGACCGGTTTCTATGGACAACCCGGCCCCGAGTGGGCAACGGTGCGAAGGAGTTGCCCAGGTAGGTTTGGCACTTCTATAGGTTTCTGGTTGACGTAGTTGTCGATTTTGGGCGTCACGCAGAGAGTCCGGCTACGATCATGGCTGCTCGGGCGTAGGGAGAGTGCCGCAATGGGGAGGTGGGTAAGGGAGAGCTGAAGGCCCTTCGGCCCTAAACCCTTGAGGTGTCAAAGCACCAGGCCATCAAATGACCTCCACCGCCCTCTTCAATAGTAGCGTCTAGGACTGGCGGTTTGGGGGGACAGGCGGAAATATGCGTCTTCGAAGGATTGGGAGCAGCAAGATCTGATCACCTGTTTGTCTTTGTGCTGCAGTCCCTTGAACTTTCGGCGAGTGCAGGCTGCAGATGCCAACGAGGGCATGGGCTACATCGTCTGTTGTGGGGTACAGCAGGACACCTGCAAGTTCTAGATGCTTGAAGTTGCGACAGCTCATACCCAAATGGTTAGGGCGTTGTGGTCGTACGAAAGGCATTGCATGTCCATGTGTCTTAATTTCTCCGGTGGCGTTCGACAAATTGTAAACTGATGAATGCCGACAGACGTTGATCGATCGATCTATGCCGCGTTGCAAGTCACCACTGTGGGTATTGTACAAGGGAACCATTATGTCGGTACCCAGCACTGCAGTATGTGAAGTAACCGTTCAGGCAGACCTACGTCACCTTCCTGAATGATGTTATGTGAAGGAATTTGTGGATTTCTGCAGCTAAGTCAAGCGACAGGAGTGCGGCATACTGTTATCTGAAAGAATCATCTGGTCCTAGAATCGGGGCACAGAGGAGGGCATGTGGATTGATCGTCGGTGCTAGGTACTCATAAGCTACGTATTGCTAGCATACGCTTATAAGGTGTTATCGCAACTCTAGAAGGGGTAGATTCTCAGGCTTTACATGTCATACAATATGCTTCAGTTTTTGACTGCAATTGGTTTTGCAGCTATAATCAAATTATTGATGAACTTTGCTAGATGTGTAGAGGGACAGTGTCTTTGTTGCTGTAAAGGATGAGACGATTTAAGCTATTACAAAGCTGAAAGTTAAATCAATTCTGAGCTTGCTATATGAAACCAGAGATGTAACATGTTCATGATAGTTCCTACATGGTCTCATTTGACTACTCCGTCTGTGTTTGGTCTTGATGTGAAAGGCGTCAGCACACGACATACAATCGACTATTCATTTGAAGTGGTCATTGTGTAGTCAAATTTGTCACAATGAAGGCTCAAGGATTGTGAAGCATGTTCAATATACATGCAGGTGTTCTGGTGTCCTTGTAGAAGCGTAGTGGACGGGAGGCCATGAACTTGTGACAGCCGGAGAAAAAAATGCGGACAGGTCTGTAATACGTGCCCGGCTGGGCAGCATATGGTCCTTTACAAATAGACTCTGACTTGCAGCTCTTCTGCTGAAAACTCTCAATTGGATCCGTTTGGAAGTCCCGATGCGCGAAAGCAATTCGAGCTGCCATTTAGAAGAGAAATGGCTGATCACCGGAGTGTGTCAATTATCTATCAAGATATGTCCAATATCGACGCAGTCATGCTGTCAAGGCCCATATATTGATACAGTTGTTCAAAGCATTTAATGTCTTCTCAATTCAAAAGTGATCGGCCGTACGGTTTGTGGACGAACAAGATGATAGTGATCACTCCGAGACTTTGATCTCACTTTAAATGGTAATGATTACTGACACGATTCAATGGCAAAACAGTACCCAGGAGCTCTTCGTTTCAATTTTCGATAATTCACAAGAACCACAAGCGTTGAGTTCCAATGTTGGACGCTATACCCGTTGCTTCCTACGCCAAATTCCATATCACCTGCACACCTACCTAGATAGATTTCAGGACCGGTTGAGCGTGTATGAAATGCTCGACTGCGAGATCAACATCATGCTTTTGTAAATAGCAAGACCAGGTTTTTGGGCATCGATTTTTGTACAGTTAACTTCCCTTTAGACGTAGGTTTGCAAGAGTATCCATATTTTCTACCCGAGCAGGCATCTGCAAACAACCCGACGTTGGCTCGCCAAATTGAGAATTATCCCTTCGACTGGACCGATCAGAAACGAAGAATCCTACAGTGATTTTCTTTTTGAACGAGTTTCCGCAGCTTTCACAGTGAACGCGGACCTACGGCCGCACTCGAAAGCCAAGCAAAGACCATAGCGCTGTTTCTGGTGCAGGTATCCGGAGAAAACTAGGGCAACATGTACGGAGTACGGAATGATGCAGTTCAGATTAGTACAAGCGTTGCACAATACTCGAAAGTAATGTTCATTTTGCTGAGTTTCCTCAGTCCAGGAGAGCTACCTACCTGGTAGAAGTGTGAGAGCCTGGGACAATCTAGTGCATCCAAGCGTCTGCAGACTGCATGTAAGAAGGCGCCGAACCCGTCTTCCACTTGCTTTTTCCTATTGGCTCTCTTACGACACAATCTATAAGTATTGAAACGGTTCAAGAGGGACTGAGGATATGACCGAGAGTCATGTGGAGTCCCTTATTCAGTCGAGGTGGACGGCCCGAAGTCTTGTGCAGTAATTGGGTCGCGCCGGCCGCCGTCCGGACTAGCTGGCAGGACGAACGCGTGTGTAGCCGTAGGTGAGCGAGCCCACCACTATACTCCCTAAGATGGAGCCCTGGATCCCCTTGCGCGGGATTGAGCTGGATTCAATAGGTACTAGAACGGCTATGGCTTGTTTGACAGACGCCCTGCTTATCCCAGCCCTTGTGATGATAGGGGCTTCTGACTTCTCGCATAGTCGCATTGGTTGATGTCGTACAACATTGGGCTGTGGATCTGGAGATCGGAGAGCCCGGATCGAAAGATGTCTGTTCTCAAGCTATCAATTGCCTTTGTCAGCAAGCTCTCAGCTTTTGTGTTCATGTTTGCTAAACTTAGCCCGCAGCCTATGCGTGTTTGCGAGGAAGTGACGATGTCATCATCTCGCACACGCATTGGACACACGTGCACTAAGGATGATTTAGCCATAGTTTGTCAGCTCAGCTGAAGCGCCATCCAGCCCTTCCAGAGTTGCCCTCGAATTCTCTGTGTGCTCTCAAAGATGGAGAAAGAGTGCATGTAGGTGCTGACAACTCCCTTTCCATGCGCTCGGAAATCCATCAAAGATCGAAATTCTCGGATGCAATCTTATGATTTTTTTAAGGAACCCTTGAAGATACTCAACAACAGACTCCCAATTCCCAATTCCCAGTCTCAGTTCCAAATGTGATGCCCGGCTGGAGTTTCTACTCTCCACTAATCGAGTCCCTTCGTGCGGCGCCGTCGCCGCAACAATTCCATAAGCACAACGGAATCTTTGAATTCAAAGCTCCTAGGTCAAGTCTGAGAAGGTCTCACCTGACGGGAGTACGGAGACATCAGCTTCCTTCTCCTTAGCACCAAGAGCCTGTTCAGCCTGTTGCACAGTGCAACATCCCTCCATATAAACTGGAACCTGTTCAGGATTTCTCCGCTGATATTCGTACCCTCCAGTCGTCTGCGTGCACATAGTACCTCTGACTGGGTCAGCCATCATGGACGACCAAAAACCCCGAAACGTGCCCTCTGCGGCCCACAAGCACCTGTCAAGAGATCGTTTCGATTTTAATTCGAACCCCGAGTCTGTATCACATTACAGACAATCTACAATTTCGAAATGGCGATTCGCATTTATTTGTGTCGGGTGAGTCGTCACTTGGCCGCATTCCAAGACACGTTATGTCTACCGCGACCTCGCGCACTGATACATCTCCTAGCGTCTCCCTCGGCCTCTTCCTTGCCATGATAGATAGCTCCATTGTTGCCACCAGTTTATTCACTATTGGTAATGAGTTCCAAGATTTGGACCGCATCAACTGGGTCGTCTTGGCCTACACCCTGGCCTTCGTGGGATGTTCTGTCTTCTTTGCCCGCATGGCCGATGTTATTGGTCGACGAAATGCCTTTCTCGCAGCGTATGCACTCTTTCTGTCGTTCTCTCTCGGTTGCGGTTTCTCCAAAAACATGACTACTCTACTCGTTGGTCGAACATTTCAAGGAATCGGTGGTTCGGGTCTGTAAGTTCTCTGCCTGGCCAGCCGCTTCACTCGTCTTCGTCTGTTTACCCAGTCTTGGCTGATTTGTAAAGTTTCTCTGTAACCATGATAATCTTTCCCGAGGTCGCTCCAGAGGGTCTAAGAAACATGATAGGCCCTATCATTGGCGCAGTCATCTCCATGGCAGGTGTTCTTGGCCCCGTACTCGGTGGCGCTTTAACAAGCGCGCATTCGTGGAGATGGATATTCTGGATCAAGTAAGTCAGTGGACTCGTCTGTCACTCTCGGACGGATATCTACGGACTGATCATACTAACACTCACTAGCGGTCCTATTGGGCTTTTATGCATGATCATTTTCTATTTATCTTGGCCAGAGGACAAGTACCTACCCAACCTTCCACGTCGATGCTGGAGAGACTTGGACTACATCGGATCATTTTTGGTCGTTGCAGCCGCCGTTCTCGTCACCTTTGCCTTCCAGAATGCCGGCATAGATAGAGAATCCGCCACTCCATGGTCAACGGGTGCTTTTATTGGGCCAGTAGCGGCTGGAATCCTCTGTTGGATTGTCCTTGTCATATGGGAGGGCATATTCGAGCGCCGGTGGAGTACCAAAATGGCAGCGATACCGCTGGCCTTGTATCGGAACCGCATCATCACGGCTACCACACTCAATACGATGTTTCTGGGATTTTCCTTTCTTGCCACGCTCTTCGCCGTTCCTCTTCGCATGCAGGTTGTCAACGGTAAAAGCCCAATCATGACAGGGGTCCTGATGCTTCCGATGCTGGGGGCCACGGGTCTAGGAAATATCATAACAGGTGCCATTAGCAGAAGGGAGAACAGACTCAGCGAGACTATGACTGTGGCTACTATCATGGTCACGGTAGGCCTTGCTCTTGAGACAACTGTGTCTGATTCACCACAAGTAGAGCCCAAATTTGTTGGGTTTTTGGCTATCATCGGTCTGGGATATGGCATGATCACCTCAGCTGCGACAATGTTCACGACGATGGAGGCGCCCGTCCATGAACATGGTAAGCCCAACGTTCACTCCCATAATGGCCAGAGTCTAGACAGCAAAAGCTGATAGAATCCCCACTTAGCACCCGCGCAAGGCGTCATCGCCCAAGCCCGCATGCTCGGAGGCAGCATAGGTATTTCGATGTCGTCTGCACTCCTCGCTCTTCAACAGCGAGCTCAACTGACTGGCATTGTTACCACAGCGGATCTTCAAGATCTTGCGAATATCCCTGACATTCTATCAGACTTTCAGCAAGCTGCAATACGCAAGACGTACAATGATGCGTTCATCAAGACCATGATGGTCTGTGCTATTGTTGCGGGGGTTGGCGTCATCCTCACAATGGGCACGTTCCGGCGGGGAAGGGTTTCGCTTTCTGAGCAGAGGGAGCGGATGATCCGAGATGAGATGTCACGACGCCAAACAGAGCATGGTCTCAGTTGGAAGGAGCCTTATAGCTCCAAGTCTTCGGGAAGATCTGCTTGAGCTGGGTTGAAATGTTGGAAGTGGTGGTTGTCGTCAAGCAAATGTATACATGACTGGGTGTCCGGGAGTTATGGCTGCAAGAGAGGCATTTCTCGTTGTTCTAGCAGGCTGTTTGGGTGCTGAGTTCCCAGCGCACAGCTGCCAGGAATATGAAATGTCATGCCTCTTCCTCAACAAGCAATCGTCTTGCTTCACAAGCAGAAAAGTATGAGGATTGGAGAACATCGGACAGAACATTTTGTTATAGTCTCTTCTCACTCCTTAAGCCGACACGTTCCCAGAGAGAGCTCAGCTCGTCGAATCCATAAGAGCTTCCCAAAATTCCAACTGGGCACTTCTTTGGTTATCATGTTAAAAAAAAAGTCCGCCTTTCCGAGGTAGGTAAGTTCATTCAGTAATGAGACATCTGTGCTGTGTGATCCCAGACGCTGCTCAGTGACTTGCAAAGTCAACACTGCCTCTAATGAGGAATGACGTTGGAGCGCAGGAAGGCTGAGGTATCGGTGGTTACCTAAGAAAGGTGGGGTCACCTGTCGCTTGTCGTTCCCCGGAAGCCCCCCCCACTTTACCACCACTCTTCCTCCACTACCGATCCGAGGTGGCTCTGGGTCATTCCCTAATTCTCAACTTCAAGAGTCATCCTTCATATGGTGGTATCCTCTATCAATAAGCACCACCTGGAGTCCGATATAATCACTCATTTGATATATATCAGACGTCTGCACCCGCTTGCTCCAGCACAGAAACCAAGCTGAGAATCTCCCAACATGCCTTCACGGGGCTCATCCTCTAAACAATGGCAACGCCTCAAACCGGTCGAGCTTGATCTTCTTGAGAGCATTGGCCTGCCTTCCAAGGGTGATTCGAGGTAGGTGAAGCCTCGCGCTGTTCGCTTTCCTCTAAGCTGGTTTTGGCTGCTCATCTGCTCTCGTATGAGGTGGTCTGCATCAACACGTCGGCCCATCGCACGTGCCCCTGCTTTTCGCTGTTACGTACATAACCCATTGCTGACACTGGCCAGGCTGCTCGACCACAAGACTCAGGAACGGTTCTACACAAAGATCGTCGAGCGATACCTGAGCTTCTGCTCAGATGTGGGAGATCGCGATGCTTTGCTTCAGCAGTTCGCGTCTCTTGCGACTAGGAAGCAGCAAGGCGTATCGTCCAGAACCGACCCTTCAACGCCCGACGCCGCAACTGCCATGGCCAGTTCTGCCGCACCTGCTAAATTCCCTACCCCTGCGCCTCAGACCAAGGATCTATCTACTGTCCTGATGGCTTTGCGCAAGTTGCGCGAAGGTCTGGTTGCGTCCAAGCGCGTGGACGACTTTGCTACGCAGACTTACCTCTTCAACATCCGAACTGCGGTCCTTGTAAAGCATGTTGAGAGCTACCATCCCGCCATCCTCTACCTCTTGCATACCATTCATCCGAACCATCCCCTCACCAGTTTTGAACTGCGGGAAATCACAGGTTATCTGGTCTTGGATGCCGCTTGTCGCCGCAACGACCTTGCGGAAGCGTTTCTTTTGCGTCATCGTTTCAAGCTTCGTGATCCCAAAATCGATGCCATCCTTCGAGCTTTGGTACGCGATGACTTTTTGAGCTTCGTCAGGATCAAGAGAAGCGTCGACGGACACAAGGCAATATTCCTCGAGTTTTATGATGACACTATGAAGCGTCACACTCTCAAGTGTTTTGGTCGGGCGTACCTCGCCGTGGACACGGAGTACCTGGAGAGGGCCACGGGCTCTACATTTGCCAAGCTTGTCGAGAAAGAGGGTGTCGGTTGGCACTCAGATGGGTCCAAGGTCGTCATACGAAGTATCAAGGGACGCTCAGGTTAATGGGGCCAGTGCTTAATCGCACGCTGAACAACGACATGAACGGCACGAAGACGAATATCACTAGTAAGCAGATCCCTTTCATTTGACCTGGTATTCGGAAGTGCTTGTGGCTATCAAGCGCGGGACGTGCTTTGCAGATGGCACTGCTTGAGTTGCAGCGCCGTTGCCTAATTTCTTTCTTCCACTTGCAAGAATTCTTTCCTTGCGCTTTCCGGGTTCTTTCTGCTTCTCAAGCCATCAAAAGCCAAAGGACACACCCACCCTTGTCACACCTAGAAGATAAATATGGGGAGTGTAGAGCAGCAGAACGTGCTACCATCTAGGGTCTTCTATTTGTTTTGGTGGTGGACCTTCTGGCTGATTGCTGTGAACATAGCGCCGGCTTTCCAAACAGCTTTCGTGACGAGACATACCGTGGATTATCAGAGGGCCAACATATTTAAGTGGTTGACAAGACCACATGATGGAGGCAGCATCGACACAATTTGAATGGTCTTTCCAAGACTTTTGAATTGGCTGAAGGGAGAGCCGCGTATCGAGGCTGCTTGGGAGTCTCAAGCCCTTTAAAAGCCCTGTCGTTATACACCGCACTATGTCGTCGGTCTTTGAAAGAACGCTGGTGAGTCGCCTTACTTTCGTCCAGGTCAGTAGCTCCAGGTTGCTCCCCAGATAGAAGAACACTTGCTTCCTAACAAGGTTTGCTAGTCTAATTCAGTGTAAATGCTTGTCGGAGTGAGGCTCACTATCCCCCAAGTGGCTCAGTCGATGATTGCTATTCGTGGGTCCATTCACGTTGATTCTGTGTCTCCTTGTGTCTTCACCGTATTGCGCTCCCTCAAGTCAGTAACGAGGCTCACAGATACTGAATCGTTGAAACACTAGGAATCACCAATCTCAGAATCTAGCACAATAGCCCTCATGCGCGTTATTGCACAGAGAAGTGAATTCATACCCACATCCCTACAGGGCCTGTCGCAGCAGGCTTTCGCATTTGTCACCATCTCTCCGCCATCTCCACTTCACCTCTCTCCATAACAATGGCTGATAATCGAAAATTACAACATGCATAACTCTGTGAGCTTGTTCTAACGAAATCATTCTAGATGACGCGCCCTATCCAACAAACCAAGACGTTCATCGCACAGTCGGTGCAATCGGCATCGAAAGAGGGCATGATTTGGAGATCAATGGCGTTAGCATAGAGGTTCACGTTAATCCAGATGATGCTGGACAAGACTCATGTAACCATTTGGATACGCCAGATCGCCTGCTCAATGACGGTTACCCACTTTGACCACTTCATCCTTCGACAGGTCACAACGACTCGACTGCATATCGCCATGTAGGCACCTTTCCAGAGTCCAGGTGCCAAAATTGCCACGCTCTACGATCGGCATAAGTCTCGTCCCTGGTATCGCACATAGTAAGTTATGCTCTCGGTTTCTTCGGTTTGAATGTCTTAATCTTGGGGCTCCACCTTTGGGGAAGCAAGTGCGGTCCCATCATCCATGTGGATGGCTTATTACGCAAAATGTAGAACGTGGTGGCGTCTTCCGTGAAGTTAAACGGAAGACTCAGGACAGGGCCGCGATTGCACATGGCCACAGGCTATTCTGTCCGTATTCATCGGCGGTCAGGGTAACCGAACGCGTCCGATGCGCCAATCTGGGCATTTCGACTGCTCCAAGCTGGTGCTTCAAAGTGCGAGTGCCTTCTACTGACGAACCATACGTCTTCACATCTCTACAACCTGATCCGACTCGAAGTCTGCTGTCCGACGCGATTTACATTGCTCAGCAGGTTGCGTTCTACCTTGTTTGATGTGCTTGACTTTCCCTCCACGTCTATTTCCGGGCGATATTTTCAAGTGGCCACTGGTCTTTGCACTTGCGCCAGCAGACACGCCTTCGTACTCCGCCGCTGTTGTCAAATTCATATTTTCGCACTTACAGCTGCAGAGCGACTGGGTCGGCCATCTAGGGAGGCCAATAGACTTGTTTGTCCCCAGAGTGAGGTGCAGACTTAGTGACCACAAGTGTGCCTGTTGAAGTCGGGATTTTAAGGGCTCTGGGGATGTGGGAATTATACCATGCTTTCCCCTCCCCCCGGGGGGCGCTGGCCACGCCAACGACAACGTCCGCAGTGCTCGTCCTCTTGGATGTGTCAGCTGGTTGTGGGAGATTGTACAATTTGGTGTCGTGTCACCCCCTGCCACGGCAACGATTGGGGTTTCCGCGAGCCGAACCCGCAACACCCTAGGCGAACGAGACATCGATTCTCTTCTCTCAAACCAGGTTTGGGAGTGGTCAAGCGCGACGAGCCTCAACACCTCGCAGACAGAGACTGTGTACCGTCCCAACAAGCACCTTCTTGTGGACTACATCCCATTGGGCTCGGGGGGGGGGTCAGCATACGCATTTCCCTGCCAACAATCACGATGGTTCCCACAACAAGTTTAACGGAGTATGACTCTATCAGCCTAACCCCCCGATACTCGACATTGTTCCAGACAGAAAAGATGCCCGGCGGCGCCTTGGTGTCTGATGACTACGTCCCTGTCGGAGTTCTGAAGTCAGAGTCTACTGTGCCTGGGGAGCAGATCTCACCCTCCACTCAGACGGTGCATGTCTTGCCTACGACAGGTTGTCGACGGTTGACAGATGGAGTTGGACGTGGTGATGGGATCTAGCCTAGGACAAGGTCGGGCTCACCTAGGACTGGTCGCAAGCAAGTGTCGGCAATAATGGGTGAACAACGGTAGCGAGAAGGATCCACCTTGCTGTGTTGCTTTTATCAACTCAGGATCCCAATTCTCCATATGTCTTATCTCTAGGAAGAAGTCTTCCTATCTCTTCGGCCGGTTTTATCTGTCAATGCTGCACAGGATGTGAGGGTGGATAAGCACCACCGTGTCACAAGAGCTTCAGCGTATCTGAGCTTCATGGCACATGGCTCCGTACCATCATGCCTCAGCAATCAAACAACGCTTCTGTAGGGAGACCACAGCCTCCGCGTCAGCCACCGGCAACCTATTGGGTAATCTCGGTCCAGATATTCTGTCGCCTGCGCATCCTAGGGTTGCCTATCATACTTTCACACTTGCCCGACACACCGGGCCCATGGCAGCCTCGAGGACCCTGAGGGACAAGTGC
Organism: Gnomoniopsis smithogilvyi; assembly: GCA_027946515.1. Lineage (NCBI taxonomy): Eukaryota > Fungi > Ascomycota > Sordariomycetes > Diaporthales > Gnomoniaceae > Gnomoniopsis > Gnomoniopsis smithogilvyi. The sequence goes on along the minus strand of JAPEVB010000004.1, from coordinate 4,017,998 downwards.
TTGATGTCACTCTGCTCGACGCCACATCTTCACGAGTCGAAGTCCAGTGAGCTTGCTCGTTACTTGCACTGGGGCGCAATCTGCGGTGTGACTTTAGAATTTCAGAGGGTGTCAAATTATAACCACCATGGAAGCTTCTGAGATATTCCATTTGGCTGACAGCTGCGTCAACACTCAGGAGCTACCATCAAGGTCACAACATGTGAGGCTCAATGAAGTGGCAGCTGATCCAAATGAAAGGGACGGTCGATGCCGTCGATGCTGAGTAGTTCCAATTTTGGCGAGATATTCGGGACGGTCGATGCCGTCGATGCTGAGTAGTTTCAAATTTGGCGAGATATTCGCTTAGCTCAAGACTCATCATCTTTGAAGCTCCTATTGAGAAAGGCACATGTCCATTACAGTCTTGACTTCATTGTCTCAGCAAGATGGACTGCACGAAAGGCCTATGAGATGGTGTCAGAGATCGAGAGGGCGCTAACGTGCCAGCACAATCTCAATTAGCAGAGTTTACGAAATACTGCGTAAGTCGGCGCCAGGCTATTTCTGTAGCACACCCTACTCGAGATATAGGGGAGCACTAGAACAGGTCCGGCGATATTTTGGGCATGTGAGAAAATAAACACCATAATATCTGTTCGATATCTGGTATTTGACGGGTTTGACAGTACTCGCGTTTGCGGTGCTCAATCTATTCTGGATTGGGAAACAGCAAGCGATACCCGATGGTTTCTTTGGAATGAGATCTGCTGATGAAAGCATGTGAGCTATTGAAGCTTCGGGCGGGATAGTTGAAGAAATCGAGTGGAGAAATTCTTCCAGCGCCAAGCTCATGTACGGAGTCTCACTAAACAAGCAGGTAGGCGAGCGCTAGTAATACATGGCGTGGAAGAGCTGAGGTATAAATTCATGGAGACCGCATTTCCAAAGTCCTAGCAAAACCTTTCCGAGGCTACTTTTCGTTTTCTGTCCTCATGACATTTGCTATCGTCACAACATGGCAACGTCAACTCAACCGCAAGGCTCTAGGGTTTGTAAAGGACAACGCACACTTGCAAACACCTTTTTCTTTGTTGACAAGCTACAAGACTGTATTGTTATAAACAGAACACCGTCCTCCCTTTACAATCAAACAGAGCCCATCTTCCATCAAACTTTTAGGCTGGGTTAGCCTTCATACTTTAATATCCAGTGCCAGACCTATCATGTTACCGCTGAAAGCGGTAGGACCTTGAGAAATTCGCCTCAATACCTGGTTATCAAGTAAGGACGTGTACGTAACGGGAATGCGTTGTGTTTGCTGATTAGGCCTTAGAATAATCACTCGCGCAAGAGATACAGTCGCTGGTAAGCAAATAATCATCTGATTGACGGTTGACCCGGTCCAGAAATGCACAAAATATTGAATATATTGGACCTATTTCGCTCAGAAAGAAGAATACCCTTGACGGAAGCGTCAGCCAATACACCATGGCAAGGCCAGGCTTGCACACATCGGTCCATGTGTAGAAGCCCAACCACGATCTGCTCGAAGCTTTCTTCGACGCGCTCCCCGGCGATGATTCAGTACGTCCACTCGGCATCATACATTGAGAAACAGAGATATCGACTCGCCTACGATAAGAGGGGGTGGTCTCAGGACTACAAGCGACCACGTTGCTGGCAATGAGCACACAGCCAGCCTTCCCGTAGGCGTTGGTCCCTCAGACTCACAGACGGTCATCAAATGTCGCAACTCCATTGTCAGGCAGTGAGTGGCACTATATAACAAAGTCTTCCTGATGATCTTCATAGAGATATGGCTATTTGTCCGGTTCCAAAGGTGTGGTCTTGCAACTGCAACCCAGGGGCAGATGCTTCTAGTCGGACCGCTTCAAGAATCACATTTAGACCAACAAGGACAGACTGGATGCTCTGACTTCCAAGTTGCGGACCTTCCGAGTCCGCCAATCACTAATTGATTCCAGTGTCATGCTAAGAGTCAATGCTACAGCGCTCAGAGGATAATCTTCATTCAGCTGACGAGCAAAGCAATTGCTAAGAGTCATTCAATACCCAACCGTCCAAGGCTGCTTGCCCTAATGTCTACATGGATATCAATGTGACGGTCACCTTCGTCATGCTTCAGAGTATGTACCTAATTATTGCAGCAATGGAACATGCCCTGTAGGGTACCAAGACCTACGTGGATGAACAAGAATGTACATGACGATGGTTCGGGATCGAGTCCATATATCACCCTATTTTAAGTCATCCACCGTCTCGATATCATGACTATCTCGAGCTGTGATCTTGGCTCGCCGCCGTAACCCTCTCCAATAGGGATCAAGGGGGGTTCGCGACCCAGTATGCCAGACTGTGCAAATCACTGTAAAGCCGATATGTTTATAGATTCCTTCTTTTAAAATACACAGCGTACCAAATGGAAACGAAAGAAGTCACACCCAGAACTTCCCTATTTTACGTCTCGTCTAAATCTTCAGGATATGGTCTGGGACATCCTGACTTTCTTTGGACTATGCTCTAGCGGCGTACATCGATAGCGAATTCAGCTTCGCGAAGGACGAGGCCTTGTATTAAGATCGAGACCACCCAAAATGACCGACATGTCCGTCAACAGAAGAAGACTTGTCCTAGTCTTCGAGAAAGACACGCCAACTGGGAGTCCACATAGGACGAAGTAGTAGCCTCATCTGAGCTGCGGACCACGTCTAAAATATCGCCCTTCAAGGTTCTTTCCATCGAAAGGACATGTGCAGCTACGAGTGCGAACCTTGGTCGTGTCTTTGCGTGTTCTCGAATCCAATAGTGAAGATCCGTTGTGCCGCACAAGATAATGAATGCTGCTAATTATTGCCTCTACCCCATAACTCGCCAAATGACCCTTTCATAGACGTCAGGTATGACGAATCCTACCGCCTTTACGACGAATGGTTAAGCCATATTGCTGTAAACAGTCGATCACATCTGACTTGACGATGAATCTTGAATAACCAGAGGTTGGATATATCTCATGGATGTTGCTGTAAACAATCGATCAATCGCATCTAACTTGACGATAAATCTCGAATAGCCAGAGATGGGATATGTCTCATGGGCCCATGATTTGATAGACGATGAAATGATTCACCTCAAGGGCAGCCAAAGAAAACTCAGCATTCAACCTTGTTCGATAGAGATTTTGAAGTCCGGCCTCATCCTTGATCAGCAATCGAACGGCAGCCTGCTGAATGCGAAACGCAGAACCATCAAGCCGGTCGCTATACACAAGCGAATTCAGTCTGTGTTACACGTGTCTATCACGTGTTTTTTGAGAATCATCCTAAGCTTGTACCTCTGGACTACGTGACAGTTACAAAGGCTGAGCATAAAGATCGACTTGATAACCTTTTACGCCATTCGAGCCTAGTATTTTAAATAGTTGTGCGCATCTTCAGTTTAGGATACCTCATTGCGTGATCTATTTCACACCAGCTTCTGGCCCTGCTCATCCCATGTCCTTCCGAGCTTCGAGTCCTGGAGGATATGGGCTAGTGAAATGGTAGAATATCTGTCCTGCTAAATTATTTTTGGCTCAGGTGCGTGGTTAGACACGTGAGACCCCTTTACTGCATTGGCGTTGAATAGTCCCGAGGTCCTAGATCTTCGGAGAATTTAGGCCAATCCATGATTTCACATGAGGAGTCTACCAAGTCCGAGCGATCCACGCGAGATGCTGGCACGGACACGTCACAGGGCCCCATCTGGCATCAACACTGACGAATGATCTCAAGATTATACGGGTAAGCCTCCAGAGCTTGTGTTTGTGTCAGATCAGGGGGAACACGTGAGCAGACTTCAAACGTTGTATCATGCATTTGTTGCGCAATGTGGCCCGAAAGGGCGATCGTGGCTAACATTCCATGATTTCTCTAATTGAAGATGGCCAGACGGGCCAGTCACTAGAGAAACACTCCATCACGGCACCCTATACCATTGCCACTTGGGAGATTTTGGCAAGCACTCGTAGACACTGGGAAGCCAGCTCGAATCGACAATGTACACGTGTAACTGTAAACTCTCGGTCATTGTTCTTGCAATATATCCTCGAAGATTCGATACCTGTTCTTGTGGCAATTACTTACGCTTCGAAATAGGTGGAACGGACCAGGACAGCTGATGGCAGATGCGCAAGTGGCCAGTGACTCAAGACTCTGGTATGGAGGCCTTGACTTTGAGGCTAGAAGCTGGATTGGATCATTGATTAAGACGCGATGTGATTGTTGCGACTAATTTCCAATAACGCCACGAGGATAGGTCGTGGACGGTCGGTGTTGAATCCACCTTTTAGAACGAGTCCTCTTCCCGCTCCATCCGAAGGAGGATTGCGCCCTGTCATGGATGCGATGTTGCAGATCATCTAAGCAATTGAGCCTAGATCCTTTTGTACTCTGATTCAAGCTTTCATTGGACCTTTGAGATATATAGTCACAGTCTAGCAACTTTTATGTCGAGCTTGCCGTGATCAGTAAACCTGTTGTCGATGACCATTTAGATTTTGAGTAACAATGCTCTATCCACAATTTTCAGACTTGTCAGCGAAGTAGTCTCAGCCATAGTGTGGGACAGATATACGCCTCCCAAGACGGCGAATTTGCTTGTGCTTGTACCAGGCCATTGACCTGCCCCGGAAAGAATATGAGTACCTGAGATCTTAAGACCTTCACTCATGGCAGACACATACACACACATATATATATAGGCGCATGCTGTCAAGAGCGACCTATTTATCGCGTGAAGACTAAGCCATAAAGGTTTAAGGGTTTTCAAAATCAGAGGCACTGTATACGCGTCAAACCAAACACCGGAACTCGTGAGTTCATAGCACGAGAGAAAAGATTCCCTGAAGAAACCATAACAACGATCTCAGCAATTCAGCTGACAAGGTCCTAGCCGGGTGACCAGCTGTAGTCTAGAGGCGCTTAATTAGTGAAAGGACGCCTGGAGTTAGAGTTAGATCTACGGGTGGCATAAAGAACAAAATAGTAGGGTCTAGAAGGAACATATGAACTTGCAATACACCTGGCCTCTTCGATGTCCAGGGAGTGGCAAACGATAGCACTGCATAAGGTATTGCACGTGAGTATAAGGATTAAGACTTCCCGTTTAGAGTCCGACTACAGCCGAACACAGCTAGGGGATCTGACCGGCCCGTCCCATGAACACTTGTTTTTTTAATGTACTTCTGTGCGATCGTCCTGCTTCATTGAGCTACCAGGAGCGAAGTCACCACAACCAGGATGCTGGTTGAGGACCCTGTAATTACCTTAGCGCTTTGACATCAGAAATAGAGGCCAAAACGGCTCGTGCATAGGGCGTGAGGAATGCTCATCGGTGCCTTTTGCACTATCACGAAGCTTGTAGAATCGACGAGTACGACATCAACGTCTCGTGCGAAAGGACCCTTCCTGAGCTTGGGCCCCTCCCTCCCATACACGCCGTGACTGGGTCTAACCAGTCCGAAGATGCAGCCACGCATACCCACAGACTTGGATATCAACGGGCCATACCACTACCGATATTCGGGATGAGATGACTTGCTCAAGGGCTGGTAGTCTCAGGTGCGGATCTAAAGCAGCGCTAAATTGTGAACGTCATAATGACGGTTCTTCTACACTGATATATATGTCGAGTGGGTCGCCCATACGCCTCGACTATATGTGTCCTTTCTAAGTTTATGTCATCGCCAGTCCGTCCAATGACCAGATTGTCGGTTTGAGATCTCGGAGCCGCCAACACGGGAGGGCTTCGGATATGGCTTCAAAGTGTGCTTCATGCAAGAAAATCAATTTTGTCTCCTATCTGTCGTTGTCACTGTGTTGTGATATTGATTGCTTATTGAGTGAATTGCTACGTTTAAAAGGCCGGAGGGGGATGTGCCGCGGTGGAAAAAGAACAAAAAGACTATAACATTTACACTTTGAGGTGACTAACTGCCTTTACCTTGGACAAGGAAAATGATCAATCAATACTCTAGATGGACACTCAGTAGGGAAAGAAAAACCGATGATTTCCGATTATAGATTCAGTCTTCGTCAATTCGCATCTTCAAGGGCAGGGTTTATTCTTCAATTTTGGTGGTGTTGTATGACAATTGAATGGCATGTCGTTGGAGGCCGTGAGGGTCGCGTCTAAACTAACCGCGTCTAGTAGCGCCAATGCACACTAGCCTAAAGCAATTCTCAACAGCCAATCAAACCTAGCGCGGCTGTAGCCTTACACAGGCGTTCATTCCAGTCTATGAGATCTGCAATTTCCACACCTCTGAGACAAATTAAAGAGGGAAGGAATGCAAGTAAGAGACAGCTTCCCCTTCATCTGCAGAAGGAGTCTTCGACCACCACCCGCGCCCCCCCCCCACAAAACAAACTTCTTCGACATTTACCGTGTCTTGTCTCAAAAAAATGAGGCGAATTGCCGGCCGTCGAGCCGACCAATCACAACATGATGGGGGCTGCTCGCCCTATTTTCCTCATGTATGATGCACGAGAACCACGGAGAGGTGTACGGGTCTCACCAGAGAGTGGACATTGCCATCCCGCTCGCTCTTGATGAAGGGTTGGACGTGTCATGGGTCTGGATGAGAGCAGGATTTTGGATTTGGCAAGCAGGTCGGCAGGTGGGACAGGTCGAATTTCATTGTAATTGAGGGTGGGGTCTGTCCCTTATTTTTTTCCCCCGAGTGGTGGGACACGAGGCTGACAGTTTCGTTTCGAGCCCAAGCAACTAAAATCGCCAGTGAGGATCACAAGGGAAACGAAAAATCAATCAAGGCTCGAAGCTGAGGCTGTCGTCTTTTCGCTAAATGCGACCATCTTAACCACTAAGGGTGGGAAACTGGTCTGCTGGGGATGGCCGACTTTTGGTCGTTGTAGCACACGACGGTTCAAAGCATGGGCCGGTGCGAAGTAATTAGGTCTGCGACTAAGGCCGCTCCCAGGTGATTGTGATTGGACTGACATTTGGAAGACATCTTTCGGACAATTTGAAGTTTCGACCCCGGAAGGGAGTGAATGTATATTTTTGTGACTCACATTGCGTGAGCAATCTGAGGGATGAAGATCCTGTGGGTATCTAGTAACGTCCTGTGTACCGCCATCCCATCTTCCACATACAATGAACCCAACGTTCAAGTAGAAGAGACGACCAAGATACCAACCCATCTATTGTATCCCGGAAAGGGGTTCCGTTGGTGGTCCTAACACCTGAATGATTCCAAGCTTTGAGAAGGCCTTCTCTAAACTTGATGTTGCCAGCTATACATCACATTCCATAACCTCTTTGTATCGTAAATCTGCAAACGATGCGCAACGACGCACTCGACCAAGTATTGCAGCCTGAGAACACCCCTACCCCTCCATTCCAAAAAAACTCCAGCCATCAAGTTTTGCGCCAAACGGAATGATTACAAAAGGGATAAAGAACAAGAATTTAGAATTCGGCCTCCCACTATTCCTGTACCTCTGGCAATTTTGTGCGATCCTGGTGTGTCAAGCGATATTTTTTGTTTCCCGTGAGGATTCGTCCCCGGTCATCGTACAGTAATTTTCCAGGATCCAAACTGGAATGTGTTTTTACGGTGTCAGAAATATATGATGTAAAAGGAGAAAGATCCGGGAATGCAAGTGTTGTTTTTCCAGCCTGGGAAAGCGAAATAGAATCCTAAAATCGGATCATAACGGGAGCCTAGTAGGCAGCAGACACGAATGGAGAGTAGCCTTGATGGTGAAAAGGCGTGGTAGTAGGTCCAAAATATTGTTGATAGGTCCATGCGAATTGATGGTACCAACTTGGATGTACCTGAGAAGTGTGCAATGAGGATGGTTGGCAAGGTATATCCTGGGGACAACAGCCAGTCTGGGGAATCCTCGACTGGACAGGTTGTTTGTGTGGAGTCAGCACCACTGGCGTTGACAAAGGCGCCTGGAACTGTGTTGCCACCGGTGGAGGAGATACTGGTGGTGACGGGAGATACCGATTTGGTGTGCAAGAAGTGAAATCCTCTCGGTCGTCGGCATCCACACCATCCAAAGGGCTGCCCGGTCTAGACCTGGGGCTGGAGTCATCATCCGAGTGATAGTCCCGGTCCGAGTAGTCAGAATCATCATCCGACATTGGCGAGTCGGGACTTTCGAACTCAATTGTCGGTTCTGCCTCAAAGAAGTGCACCTGTGCTGGTGCTGATACTGGTACAGGCGCTGGTACTGGCTGCGCGGCAAGTGTGAACTGTCGACATGAGCGGATCTCTTTGATCAGCTGCGATAAAGTGATCCTGGAGGCAGGGTTGGGGTCAAAGATTTTCCTCAGGATATTGTTAAGCTCATCAGTGATGGGAAGAATAGTCTTCAGGAATGATGGATCCCGGAGGTATGCCCGGTATGTGGAGTCTGTGATACAGGCCTCCTTCCATGGATTTCGTCCGCAGGTCAGGTTGACCAGGATGACTCCTAAGCTCCAGATATCATTCGGGGCGCAAAGATATGAAGTCCGTTGGCTCGAATGATCCAGGCATTCTGTGATGGAAATATATGGTTAGTTGATGCTGAAGAGGGGTACCAGTCTTTGAGGGATCGGTCAAGGCTGTTGCTAATGGTTTGATGTCGAGCGCGCGGGCCTTCGAGGCACTTACCTGGTGACATGTAGAAGGTCGAGCCGCATCCATAATCATCAGATGTGGCAGATTCGATAGCCAGTCCAAAGTCGGCAAGTTTGACAGTATTCCCTTGGTCTGTGACAAGAATATTTTCTGGTTTCAGGTCCCTGTGGAATATCCCTCGGCTGTGGCAGTGGCTGACGGCATCCAAAATCTGGAGAAAGACACGCTGGGCGAGCGGATCATTCCCAACATATTGTTCGCAGTCTGTGATATTGTGAAAGAGATCCCCTTCCGGACAATACTCTAGGACAACGTATATGCACTCTGGGTCGTCGACGACGCCTTCCATGGAGACAACATTTGGATGATCCTGGACTTTCCAATGTGTCCTAATTTCCCTGGCTTGAAACTCCATGGAGCGGTGGTCCTGTGGTCTTCCATCGGCAGTTATCCTGTTGAGGGTCTTGACGGCACATTGACGTTGAGTTAAAAGGTCGATAGCCCGGTACACGATGCCATAAGCTCCGTGACCTAGGATTTCCATGAGACGGAAGCGGCGTCCGACATCGTAACCTATCCTGATATCCGTGGGATTGAAACTTGAGGATTGTGACCTCGGCGATGGCGGAGGAGTTTGATAAGGGTGGTGAACTTGATATGACGCCTGTGTCGACGGGGCCGGAGCCCTCGACTCGAACTCTGGTGGTGGGGATGGAGGAAAAATATTGCGTGAAGATGCGACCGAACCAAACTGTCTTGAAGGCATTCTTTTCGAAGTGGCGGGACTAAAATCCTATCTTGTGTTCCTTGTTGGGCATGAGAGGACTGGCTCAACAGTACACACAGGAAAAAGCAAATCAGGAAGACAGCATTAGTATCTCATGTGGGTCCTGGATTTGTGTCCTCGGGATCCAATTTATGACAGCTGGCTTTGTCCTCGGTGCGGAAATCCTGGGCCAGCAGCAGCCGGACGGCTCTGACAAAATCCTCGGAACTTTAGTAGAAGAGTAAAAAGGTCGAAGGACGGATGACGAAGTGGATGACTTCGCAGTAGTCGTGTAGCCCGGATGGAAGAAGGGAAGGTGGTTTGTCGTGTGAGGCGTGGAGTTGATAGCTAGGTGAAGATAGTAGGAGAGATGAAGGAGTTGGACAGGAGGGACCAGCATTAATATTGCTCACTGCAGAGCGGCCAGTGAACAGTCTCTCAGATCCACTCCTACCCCCAGGGGTACGAATATGAGACACGTATACTAGTGCAGATAAGAGCAACTACTTTTCAAAGCCCACCACTACCCACAGTCTAGTACCCAATTTCGTCTAGTGTATTTTCTTTCGATACGCCACACTGTCATGTCATCCAGACTGGACTAGCAAAGATTCATACCCGCAAACGGAAATTCCATAGTACCATCGCGGCATTTTGGCCTTCATTTGGCCTTGGGAGCGCAGGTGGCTGCCGGCTCAATCATTCAGATGAAGCCCAAAGCTATGGCAAAGTTTTCATTAGCCATTCTTTGGTAGGGACGAAGCATTGAGGGTGACGCGTAAGGAAAAGCGTGCCATTAGTATGTTGACGCAAGGTCTTGCGCTGATGTCTCTGACGGTATGAAGTCTCGGACGATGAGACAATTGGTCGGCACACAATTTCCTGCAATCTCTCATGCTGACACAGCCGCCCTCTTCGCATCTGCTAGAAATGCAGGAATGTATTGTGACGTGAGATTGCAGTAATACACAACAGCAAATGGGCCTTGAGTCCGGGCTCCAGCGGTTCCAGAGGTCGTACTTCGTGGACTCGTGGCCTAATTAGTCCACTCGCTAAAGTCCATCTGTCATCTTTGGGATCTATCCCGTTCCGTCTCTATGGCTACTGTCATCGTCATGCTCAAAGACACGGCATAGCAAGCTCAATGTTGACCCGCAGCACGGCAACTGAGATTTTGGGGGTACTGCATTACTGTCACTACGTGATAGGAGCACTTTCGTATGGTGTGGTCGTCGTGACCTGTTGTGTGCGTATTATCCTATGTCGAAATAAGAATGGCTAATTACACTGGGGGGTAGACCAGTACTGAGGCTATATTTCTGGGGTCCTCGTATTAGCGTCCACTTTAGCGCAACGGCTGGGGGATCCGGAGGCGTGGATCGAGACGACTGTCCAATAAGTTGTTGAGGACATTTTGGGGGGGTGCAAGCTGCAGACATGGCATGCAAATGGGGGAATGCCAATGACAGCCTCGTGATAGACAGGATTTCCGGATTTCCAGGGATGTGCTGGTCCAGGCAGGGGTGCCGAGGGGGCGACAGGAGCAGAAAATGAGGCTGTCCTGTTTCTAGCACTGTCCGAAAAGGGCCATGGGTCGCAACGGGGCACGGTGGATGTTGGAGTGGAGGAGGGACCAGGGGGGGTGAGTGGAGACCATGGATCGAAGTTCGAGAATTGAAAAGAGGTGTGGACGCAGTGGAGACGCAAGGCCTCATTGAGAGGAAGGCCTAGCACAGGCCGCCCCCTGCGTGCAAGTGCTGGGAGGGTTTCGAATGACGCTGGCTGGTGTGCCAATCAATCAAGCGGGCGCACATCTTGATTTGACGGACTGCTGTTCTGGAGCTAGCATGACCCCCGTCTCTGGCCGCCTCGTGCAAGCTCGTGTCACGGAAAGAAGGTCGCGGTGCTGCAGGGCGATGGGACGTGGGTGGGACTGTCATGCAGGCCATCCTACCATCGTCCCCCAATGGTGCCGTGCCATTCGATCATTCCGTGAGTCAATACTTTGCATGTTGAGACAGAGAGGATGATGGGCCATGCAGCGCCCCATGCAGCGCCATGCGGCCACGCAGCCCTGGTGATTCGGTGAAGGCAGAGACCAGGCAACGCTACAGCACCCTGTTGCACGAAAAAGAAGCTCTGGCGTCTTTAGCGCGGCAGTAGGCTGCAGGAGGAAGAGCATGCTAACAGCCGACCAGCCGCCCATTTTGATGCAGAGGTCCAGTATTTTTGGTCGGTCGCGGCGGATTCCCAACTGCCCACTGCCAAGTCGAGGCAAGCGTTGCACGGTGTGACAGATGCATGTCATGGTCATGCCCGAGCTCCTCTTTCTTTATTTTCTTCTCTCTCTTTGGCCTGGCTGGCTGGCCGTCCGCTGGCTGGCTTCCTTTGGTTTGCGCGGCGGTCAGGCTGACTGGCCAAGCTGGCCCACGGCCCCCAGTGGAGAATGCGCGAAGGGGGAGCGTTGAGAGTGGGTCTGTTCTCTGCCAGGGTTGCATCAGCCAATTTGTCCGAGGGTTGCATTTTCGCATCGCCAGCATTGCCAACTTGGCGACCATTGGCAACTTTATTAACAATGGCTCGCAAGGACCCTGTCATGCAATGGAATGACTTGAGGAAAAGCTTCTGGTTGAATCTGGTTTCTGGGCAAGCACATGCAGATCGAGACAGCCCACCTAAATCGTGCCAGTCATGACTGACTGACTGTTTGGCTGTGACGAAAACGTTGTGTAGGAGGATTGTTATTGCTACTGATGAGGACGTTGGCGTTGGCGGCAGATATCCCGTATACTTGCCGTTGTTGGCATAGCAGCTGCCTAGTTCTGCTGGATCAGGCTGAATCAGGCTAGACGTGTAGGGGTGGGCCTACCTGCTAGCAAGAAGATGTGGGTACCAAGCGTTACGATGTTAGTGGGCCCTCTTTCTTTACAGAACACCTACTACTATACTTAGTACTATTTACCATCTACCAGCGCCTACGTAGTAATTGCAATTTCATCTGTCGGCCATGATGCTCGCACTTGGTAATTGCATCGTGGCTCGGCTGGATGGCGATTCGATTGCATTGCATTGCATTGCTCTGCCCACGGGCGGATACCAATTGCCACTCGCAGAGGAACCTTGCCGTTCTGCAATTAGACAACGAGATCTGGGAACATCGCGGTCCAAACGAAGACCCTGGATGATTCACAAACCTTGAGGAAACTCGGACGCAAAAGGTGGAGATCATCTAGGTTTACCGCCCAAGGGCCGCATTATCGTGACCCTGCCCAGCCGCTTTAGGGATGGAGATCTGGCATTGCAAGCTCCAGACTACAGACGCATCGTCCCATGGAATGCATCCCGGGTGGCGACGATCCAACTGGGCAACAAGGAACGACCGGCCAGTGCCCAGGTGCGGGTGTTAGATCGTTGGAAAAGAAACAACAGTAGCAGTATACTAAGTAAATGGACGGGACAAGAATTATATTGTGAAACCAAGCCGATCAGATGGATGACTGAAGATCTATCGTCGTGGAGCCTTCTAAACCCAAAGGGCAGGTATGGTCAGTACAACAAACATGCTGCTGGCATGCTGACATGCTGCTAACCCGGGTCCCCGATCGGCTTAGGTCGGAGTCTGACTCTTTTTCTCCATGCTCACTCATCTAACCACTCTTGCAATGACAGCCATACGATACTGGCTCCCAGCCCGCCCACTGATACGACGGGATACTCGCCTCAAACGATCTTGATCAGATGAAAGTCGTCACGCATTTTTCAAGGCCGGGATGCTGCATGAAAGGTGAATAACCCCCAAGGGTCCAATGTCCATTATTAGCATTTCTGTATCCAATGCCCATTTCGGATGATGGACCAAAGTTCTGTTTCGCGACCCGTCTTCTGGCAACTTGGCACGCTACAGTTCAGACGGGATTAGTGAGATAAAGCTTTGCCCGGTGAGCATCATGTTCCAGAGCGTTACAGTTCGCAGGGTGAGTATCTACAACGTGCGCCCGTGATCCCTGAATTACGTGCAACTATCTTGTCGATCATGATGCCGTCGAAGCCGTCTTGTCGCTATTCTATACAGCATCTGTGATAGTACTGCCCCATAGATCGTCTTGTTCCAATCTCCGACAACATTGGCCGGCTAATTTTAAATCCACAGAGAGCTGAATTCCATTTCATGAACCTTAACCCATACCATGTTTCAACATTAAGTTCCATTCGCAGCCAAAAATTCACCGTGAGCCATCCGAGAACTGACGTGCAACAGGATTCGTACATAGTAAGGGCATCAATTTTGGCAGGTCTCCCCGTGTGGAGTATGTCATTTACAGGGATTGCTATGTATGAAGCATGAAGAACAGTGTTTCTGCCATCTACATAGTTTGCCTAATGTGGTGGATATACTTCTCTTTTGGTGCTTCATCTGAAGTCTTAATGTGGGTTTTCCAAAATGCCAATTTGTGTGATGATGTTGAACTCGACAAAGTGATGCTCTCTCTCTCTCTGTCTGAGGGAGCGTTGTTCATGCACGGGCTCTGTTCTGCACCCACGCCCCCCTCTCTTCCCTTCCCCCCGGGGCCTCCTAGGCCTTGAGTGGTTAAAATGGCCAACTAGCTTGATCACTGGTCTTTTCCCGACTGCCTGGAAACGACCAGTCGAACATGAAAAAGTCCATTCAATCTTTCAGACGGTCTTGGCCTCAGAATTTCCGGTGCGTCATGGCGCTCGAACACGAGAATTACCCAGCAACGGCGTGGGCTTTGCACGGCCTTTCTACCGCACAAATTTGATGACCAACATACTATCCATCCGGACACTTTGGGACGGTTGCTCAGAGAGTACACCAGGTCACCCCATGGAAATTCGACACCAAAACAGAGTCGCGTGGCCGCCGGTCCCAGATGCCAATCTATCTGCGAAACCATAATTCCCCGAAGCTAATGTCTTGTCTTTTGATGGAGGGACTGTTCCCTCCGGTCTTGGGGGGGGGGTCCATACTGCATGCCCTTTCTGGCGAATGAGATACGAGACGCCGGGCGGTGAAGCGGTACGCGCATAAAACATCAAAGGTGGGTTTTGTGCTTTGCTAGGTCTTGGCTCTCCAGTGAGTCCGCGTCTCAGAATGGCGTGGCGTCTGGTGACAGACGCGGCAAGCTTGATCTTACTTGTCTGCTTGTATCTCTGTCTTCCCAACCGATTGTCTTGTGGCAGGAGGGGGTGGTGGTTGTGCAGTCCTCCTGCCAGTCATGAACGGGGCCTCTATGTGGGTCATTTCGAGGTGGGGTTGGCGCTATCAATATGAGGCGCAAGGCTGGGATGATGTCATGGAGGTATACGTAAGTAATTTCTCGACAGGCTCGATATCCGAACAGTATACCAACCTCTTTTCTTGGGATCGCCACTCCTCCAATTTGCGCAGGTAGATAGATGCCACTTGTAACTCATAATTTCTTTGGAAACTGAGATTGCTGAAACTCGGACCCTGATGTTCACAAAAAACCCGGGTGGCAGGCCAAGGAATCCTCACAACCATAATAAATTGGTACTTCAGGGTGTATTGAAGGCGAAGCACGCACCACCAGATTGTCCGTTCAAAAAAGAGGATGGGTGGGGCATCTCTGGTAGCGTAGCGTAGCGTTTCGTTTCTGACGAGGGGTTCGCACTTCACTGAATGCCAATCAATCCCCAGCAGACAGGCTTTTTAGGTGTGGTCCATGCTCGAACAAAAGTGGTATGGTGCACTTCTCGGAAGTCATCAATTCTACCTCCCTCATGACGACCTGCATGAACGGTTCTTTGCGCAAGTGGCTACTACGGAGTGCCACATGCTATTAAGCCCGGTTGTCCCAGTCGCTGCCCACAGACGTTCCCGACTGAGATCTCGATCAACTGGCTCCTTCACCACTGTCAGTGGTTCACCGAGGCCTCACGCTACCGCAAAGCTTGCCCAAGTCAAGCAGGCCCCGAGCAAAAAAGCCTATGAATAAATTTCCGCCCACCAAAAGATCCGGAGCTTTGGCTAGCCTGGGGAACGGCGCGTCTGGGTATGGGAATACTAAGGGTAGCGGTAGCCTCCCGGGCGGACCTACTTCCCAGTACGGTCTACTGAGGCTCAACATGCCCATCCACAGCTACCTCCAACAGCTGACCTGGCTTTCGTCTGATGATTTTTGGTTTGTGCGAAACCGACCCCAGCAACAGGCCGAGGTTCAGGCACTATCCGTTGAACGGCCTAGGACGTAGAGACTAGGAGCCTTCATGAGGCTTCAAGTTACGGACTCGCGGCTAACGCTCACTCTTCTGTGCTCCGTACCGTGATCGCCGCTTTGAACACAGTCGGTGCCAACCTAGTTCCTTCTTATGCCCTGGAAAAGCAAAAGCGTCTTTTTTACTTTTTCGCCCTTGCGTCGTACGTAGCACAACTAGGCGACCAATTGCAGGCCTCCAACTAGCCAGCCTTGTCTCCCCACTCCCTTTCCCGCGTACAGCACAGGGCATCAATTCTCGACAAATGCGCCCGAAAAGAAGCAGTGTCGATGCCCCGTCCCGTTGAATGAAAATGCACCGCTCGGGAATGAACGCCTCGGCTGCCGACAGGCGATAGCGAACAGTCTGACAGTGTGTCCCCTCTTTTGGGAATTTGCTACGGGTAAGCAGGCCACAAACCGCCCTGGACCCCCCCCAGGGGAGATTGTCTAGCTACTTTGTTCACTTTGCTACCGGCAAAACGCTCGTCGCACAGCGGCGTTGTGCACGGCGGACTAAACGCGTCGCGGCAGTATTAAAAAGACCCACTCCATTGACCTGGCCGAATTTGCTATTCGTGCTGCAGCAAGTTTGACGTTGGGTCGGTCAAGGTCTCGGGAAGTGTATGATATGAGTCGTGGTTGTTTGGTGTCTCTTGTGAGTATTGAGTATTGCTTCGTCCCGTCCTATCTTCCTTGATACCCTTGCTCTCTTGAATCATCGTCGTCCATTCGGGATGTGGCTCCACTGACCTAGTGACTCCATCCGGGCTCAACCATGGGACGGACAGTGTACCACGGGCGGCGCCAAAAGTTACAGCTTCCGGATCCTTTCATGCGGCGGAAGTGCGAGCAACTGTATTTTGTGAGAGATTGAGGGCCGTCTCCGTCCTGTCTTGCAATCAGACGACAATAATTCCGATCCGGAAAATGCGTCTCGCCTCATCTAAGGAGTTGAACGAGGAGCATGTCGTACAGGTGCGCCACCACGCACTGCACGCCTGTTAAGATGCTAGCCATTTTCTTCCCTTGTGGTGCAACTGTTTGCACACTTGCCATACTTGCCGGGCGGGAGTCTTACGCGTGCTGCTAAGGGTTGGCGCTTGTGCGCATGTAGTAAGCTGACTTGCATGGGGCCATCTTGCTTTTGCTTGATGCTGATCGTGATGATGATAGTACTATGGTAGTGATGAAAGAGGGTCTGGAATAAATTACGATGCGCTCGTTTCGTCCTTGCGCATATGAAGCCTGTCACGTTAATTGACGAGTTGAGGGGAGAGGCAGTTGTTGGAGACGATACAAGAGTATGTCTTGTGATATTTGCTACCTGCGGCGGCACACCGTCGTCTACCTTATTTGCGCACACGTACCCCTCCTGTCCTATGGGGCGGTAATACGAGGCAGATTTTCTCCAAACATGACAGACCTTATGTTCTTTTCCAGGTGAGTGTATTTCATGAATTTGCAAATGTTCTGCGACTGGAACTGCCTTGCCGTACGACAGCCCCAATACCGCACTTACACACCGTCTCCAGCTGCTATCATCGATCGTCTTTCCTGGAGCAACAGGACTCCCGAAGTCAATCGTTCAGGACAAGCTGGTCCGAAATGTTGCATGCCCAGCCCTGTTGTCTCGGGTGGTTGCTGCAGCAGGCCAGATGGGTACCCGGCGAGGCACGGGAAGGCCCACACGATCGCAGCAGGGTGCTATTTTCCTTTCATGTGCGTGATACGAGCAACAAAATTACTATGTAGAGCTGGTAGGCTTGCTGCTGTGATCATCACATACGTAGTAACTCAGGTGCTGAACCATCTTGCATCCCTCACGCGATCCAGTAAGCGATCGAGATGCTGAAGGAGAAGAAAGGCTAGATGTACTTGATACACATTGCGTGGTGGCTGCATGGCGGGTTGGCCGCCGCCACCAAACAGACCAAACTGCGAAGCTGCAGTAATGTGGCGAGCGGCGTCATGGCTTCACCCCAGCCCTAATTGCCCGTTGCTATTAACGGTAATGCACAACGATGAAAGTGGTGAGACAGTGCCCTTCGACGGCATTCAAAGTGCCGGGCGGGTGTCTGGTTAGTCAAATTTATTATTGTCAGACAACACGGGCGTTGAAGTATTATAAGTCATGAGGACTTGACGGGTCTTACTGGCGTACTGTGTGACCAAATCTGCCAACCCAAGTCAAAGGCACTTCATGTCTATCCCAAATTGAAAAACATTAGAAAGGGCAAGAGTGTGAATGAATATCCGTGTTCATATTCCAATGAGTAAGCCTTTCGGCACGCCCCTCCACGCCCCCTTGCGTTGGCAGGTCTCGAGCTTACACAAGTGCATTTCTTGCGGCGCCAAATTCCATCAGTCATCTCCAAGTTAGCCACGTGTTCATGCAACCAACACGTCCTTTGATTGCACTTCCCGAACCTGTTCTACCGCCGTGACACCGTACCGATTTTTTCTTGAAAGAAAGGGTGACGCAGAGCCTCTGAAGGCGTAATGCGTTTGTCGGGATTGACGGCCAGGCAACGGTCCAGTAGGTCGTAGAAGTGGTTCAGATGCTTGGCCTCTACCTCATTCATCCCACTAGAGGCAGTCATCAACCGGGTCCGCAGGTCGCGCGTTGGCTTGACCACGGGCAAAATTCTTACCGTTGACTGTGTTGGAAAAGCATGTTAGCGCTTTGACTCTAGAGCCTTGCAGCTAGATATTCTTGCCAAAGGAATGTGGATTCCCGTGGAGCGGGCTTCAATTGGGTGGAAGGATGCAATAATCTCCGCTCCCGTCAGGTCGCGGCGAATGATGGCTGGCAGCGTTGCCTGGAAGGGTGGCAGCCGTCACCTCACGCAGCCGCAGCTGCAACCCTGTGGCCAAGCGCTGACACATACTCCTGAGATCGACTCTCGATAGCTAATTTTGAGGACGCCGCCAAAGTTTCATTCTGACGAACTGCATTGGCACTGACGCTTGGATGTTCTCGAAATAGAAAGGCCACGCAACCAAGCAGCCACCAGGCTTGTCGGGGTCACAAACGACGCCGACAGTGAACTTGACGATGGATGGGGCGGGGCGAACGCAGTAAAAGAGATGAGGATCAAAGTTGAATACGACATACCTTGCCTAAAATTTTGTCTCTTTCTTGGCTGATGAAATTACCCATTTCGTCAAAATGCATCGACCAGAGCGAGCCCCGGCGGTAGAATTTGGGACTCATTTTACCTCTTATTTCGATGATTGCCCGAAGCATTTGATTGTTGCTGTCACCGGTAAAGAGAATCTTGCCAGTATAGAGCTCGTACAGTGTGCATCCAATGGACCACATATCGATTGCGTAGTCATATGGCACTCCCAAGATGATCTCGGGAGCCCGATAGAATCTGCTCACGAGGTATGGGGTGATCTCATTGTGAGCTGTAGCAGCATCGGAGCGATCGATAGCTGTTCCCAAGTCACAAATCTTGAGAATATTGCGTTGCTCATTCACCTGCAGTCATATCAGTACGCGCCTTCATTCGTTTATTGGAATCTAAACTGACCAGAATGTTGTCAGGCTTCAGGTCGGCATGAATGATGCTACACTTTCGCATATGAGCCAAAGACAGGAAGATTTGATATGCATAGGCCTTTGTCGCTACAAGGTTGATGCCCACGTTGTTGCCGAACTTCTTCAGCACTTCTCTCAGGTTCAGGCTTAAGTTCTCAAAGGCCATGCAAAGATGCCCCTTGTGCTCAAACGAACGCTCAAACTTGACAACGTGCTTCTTGTTCTCTGGGTCAGCCGAGTTGAGCTTCTGAAGAATAGCAATCTCTGTGAAGCCGCCCTTCTTCAGGGCATCATTATTTCGCATAATTTTGATGGCGACCAGCTTCTTTGAGGTGATATCCATGGCTCTTGCAACGCCAGAAAACATGCCTTTGCCAAGGCTGGACTGGATCTGATAACGACCATTCAAAATCTCACTTGGGCGAATCTTGTAGTAACCGTCCTTGTCGTCGTCTTCGAGGATGCCACCGCCTTGACCTCCTTGCAGAGCAACTGGGTCTTCCGTTGGTGCTTTCGCCTTGGGCGCGGCCTTGGGAACAGCGAGCTTCTCCTCATCAAAGTCTTCGGCAAACATGTCGAAATCATCGTCATCGTCAGCCTTGTCGACTTCGGTTGTTTTCATGGGCTCGTCTTTATCGTGAGCGTCAATTAAAGGTTCGTTACGTTCCTCACCATGCAGACCAATGTTGCCGTGGTGCATCTTGTCGCGGCGTTCGTCCTCACGCATGTCGTTGGTCGGGTCGTAATCAGCCGCGGATGGACCATCCTCTTCATCAGCCTTTGCCTCTCCATGAGTATTGATCAGATCACCGTCTTTCGCAATGTCAAGGGACTCGGGCGACAAGCTTGCATTGGCACGACCAGCAGGCGATTCCATACCTGTACTGTTAGCAACCTGATCATTGCTAATATGCTGAGAAACTTACCGGACATGGGGGTTCTAGGAGTCCTCTGGGGCGAATTAAGCTGGGATGGAGCCTCAGTTTTAGAGTCATTCTTGTTAGCCTGGACAGCCTGGACAAGCAGGGGGGTCGAAGCACGAGACTTTCTTAGGAGTGCCTCCCGGCGACGTCTCCGCCGCTCGATTTCGGCTTCCTCGTCGAGAGGTTTCGGTTCCTCCCAGTCGTGGTCAGGCTCGTCCTCAGACTCCTTGCGCGTATGTTGAGAATCGCTGTTCAAAATGTAAGTTGGGGAATCATATTGAAGGAGGACTTTGTCGTACTTTAAATGCAAATGAGAGGTGTCTTTAGCAATACGCTCATCCGTAGCACCTTGATGAGATTTAGCAATGTTTTTGGAATCACTAGTGTCTTCAGGAACAGGAAACCGCCGGGCGGTATCATCCCGTACTTGCTTGGCAGTTTGGGCACTGTACTTGATAGATGCGCCCTGCTGGCCGGGGTGTGTCCGACCAGGACCATCGGCATTACGCCTGTTCCCATCAAATCTGCCTCTTCCGCCAGCCCGACCCGATTTGTATGGGGATGGGCTCCGAGTACGAGCGCGCTTGTCAGCGCGTCCATGGCCGCGATCGCGATCGTCGTACCGATTAGGATAGTCCCGGGAGTCATGGATGCGGTGTCCAGAGGGGTGATCTAAATCTTCGTAGCGTCCTCGCGAGACAGGACGGTCTGGGTCCTTGTACGCATGTCTGGCACGCGGTGCTGCATCGTCCTCGTAGTGTACGCGAAATCTCCGAGGATCAGGACCTCCTCTTCCGCTTCGAGCGTATGAGCCGCGGTCGTCATCACGGGATCGTTTGTGGCCGCGGGGCGAGCGCGTGCGCCGTGAGTTGTAATCGCCGCGATCGGGGGAGCGGTCGGGTCTGGCTCTTCTGTCCTGACGGTCAACACCGTTTCCTTCAGCTGGAGGCAGTGTAGATGCCTTGATTTCCTCAACTCCGTCCTCCCGAATTTCCCCTTCGTCAGAGCTGCTGGACATGATGCCGTGTTGTAGTGTGGCGATGCGAGACGAGGATGATCCTCAAGCTTTTTCCAATATTTTCGACGTGTCAGCCAAATTCGATGGATTCTTTAGCAGCAAGCAGGAAATAGAGGCCAACCGGATCAATCCTGTCAACTCTTGATGGGCTCAGGACATGGTCCGGAGTAAGAGAATGATGGCTGTTGAGCAGACGCGGTGGGCAAATTTGGGTACAGAGTTACTGGTGATGTCAATGAAAGCAAGGAAACGTGGAAAAGTAGAAAGCTGGAGGTTGCGAGACGGGTAAAATCAGACCGTCTGTTTTCGTACTGCGCATGATGAGCTAGCAGATAATCAAGGCCCAAGCTAGAGTCACCGGCCTGGCAGGCACGACCCCATGTAGCCCAGGCCGTTTATCGATAAGCACCTGCTTTGGGAGTGGGGCAACAACGGATTGGGGGGGCCAGTGAAGAGGCATCGAAATCCAGGCCCGCGATCATGATTTGATCTCTTGCCTCTTTGCACTCTACTCCCTCGTCAGTCATCCAGCTACGCTACACACTCTAAAAGTTGACTTTCTGCTTTGCAGGACATCACCAAAACCCTCTATACGCAATCGAGTCTTTGCTACAACATGGGTGGCGCCGATAGACAAGGTGGGTTTGCTATGAGTACCGATGCCACTCGAGCACGTATCTTCTGACACTCGGAAATAGGTGGCAAGGCCAAGCCTCTGAAGGCTGCCAAGAAGCAGACTAAAGAACTGGACGAGGATGATTTGGCCTTCATCGAGAAGAAGAGAGCCGGTAAACCTGCCCTCATTCTACGATCGAAAACTTTCTCCCGAAGGAGCGACTGACAATAATCTCGTTTACAGAGGAGAAAGCGCGCAAGGAGTTGGCTGCTAAGGCTGGAGGAAAGGGGCCTCTGAATACCGGTGGACAGGGAATCAAGAAGAGCGGCAAGAAGTAAAAGAGACATAGACGGCCTTACAAGGCCTCAACCATTGGCTAGTCATCACGGCAGCGTGAAGGCGATATGACAAACATACAAAAGGAATCCGGCGTGGTACATACTGTTTGGCAGCGAGCGCGTCGATCTTTTCGAATGCGCAAAATGAGACACCGTCGCGACGCATTCCCCTGCAGAAGACGAGGCTGGATTGGATTGCTCATTAGTTGTATCCCAATCATTTCCAAACCAGAACCCGTCGTGTCTCTCGATGGCTCATGTTCCAGATCAGACTATTGAACCTCACTTTGACACTATCCATAGACAAGCTGTAGGTCACGCCAGTCGCATTGCAGTCCTCTGATAAATAGGCCCCATTTCGATTGGAGAGTGGGTTCTGTAACGACATCCCCAGGGTCCAAAGATCTTCGCACAGTGTCCCGCACTATCTTGGGAGCCCGCTCTCGCCCAGCATAGGAGCCATCGTACAGTGTCCGCCGCTTACTCCTAACACTCCATACATGCTCGTCTCTTTTGTGGAGTGAACTTCCAACTTATTAGTTGTTGACCTCGGATGACGGTCGTTTCCCATGTGCGAGTCCCAACATTTCGTTTTCGGTCCATCTAATACAAAGAACCAGGCAACCATAACTTTTGTCTCAATTTGGAATCCAAATCATGCAATAGATTGAAAGCCTTTCTGTTTGGCTACGCGCCACCGCATCAATGGCTTCCAATCGCCAGTCTGTTCGTAGGCGCCGCGTCTCCTTACCAAGCGCTTCATCCCATAGCCTCGTGGACACAGTCAAATCCGTGGAGAAGAAGATAGAGTCCACCCTTCTCCTCGCATGGGATGACCTCGACGAATGGCGCCGTGACAATGCTTTCATCATCTCAGGCTACCGACCGACGAGCAATAGCTATCGTGGCTCCTTCTCATCCATCTTTAGCATCCACAACGAGTCTGTAAATATTTGGACGCATCTCGCCGGCTCCATCCTTTTCACAACAGTGGGTGTTGCCGCCTTCTATTTCTACGAGAAGCTCATTGCGCCACGCTACTCGAGTGCTACCTGGACGGACACCCTCGTCTTTGGCTGTTTCTTCGCGGGCGCATTCTTGTGCCTGGGCATGAGTGCTACTTTCCACACGCTGTGTAATCACAGCCCGGAGGTCGCCAAGTGGGGGAATAAGTTGGACTACACTGGCATTGTGTGCTTGATCATAGGCAGTTATATGCCTGCGATGTATTATGGGTTCTACTGTCTGCCAGAATTAATGGAAGTATATCTTTCAGCTGTGAGTACTGCACCGTCTCGGATTTTCATGGACTAAGGAGGCAATGCCAATGCTAACATCGCGCCAGATCTGGATTCTAGGGCTAGGCTGTTTGACTGTCTCGTGGTTCGAGAGGTTCAGAACACCAGCCTGGCGACCTTACCGCGCTCTCATGTTCGTTTGCTTGGGAGTTTCTGGCGTCGTGCCGGTGGTGCATGGGATCACCGTCTATGGCTACCAAGAGCTTAATGAGCGAATGGGGCTCAGCTGGGTGATCTTCCAGGGCTTTCTCTACATTCTGGGGGCGTTCATATATGCTGTAAGTGATACAGGCTCCTCTCACACAAAATCAGACGTGTTCCTGACACTCTCTGCAGATACGATGGCCCGAAAGACTTTTCCCTCGGACGTTTGACATTTGGGGCAGTTCGCACCAGATCTTCCACGTGCTCATCCTGATGGCGGCTGCAGCGCATCTTTACGGTATGGTCAAAGCATTTGATTTCCACCATGGTGCATTGGGATCACGATGCTAGACTCCATAAATATAGATACTCAGACATTAGAGCATACCGATAGAGTGGTGGCATATTCTAGACATGCATAAATCGACGCTGCTCTCCGTGTGACATGCTTTTCAACGCCATTGGGTATCTACTTTCCCCTGAAAATCAATATGTCCCCTGCACCAAACACCTCGTACGGACTAGCCTCTTCTGTGCAGTATACAACGTGAATCCTGGAAATTCATGACCGCCAGAACCTGCACTGTCGTTGTATGCTATTCCACAGGTCTATCCGCCAGACCCAAGTCCATAATTTTGACCAGCCCCGAGCCCATTGCAGCGGCCGCCCACCATCCAAATTCCACATTGGGATTCCACGCTGCTACCGTAATTCTCGTCTGCGTCTCGTGGACCACCGTCTTGGACTGTTCCAATAGCTGCGCGAGATCCGCCTCATCACTTAGCCCCATCCCGTTCTCGCCCTCTTCATCACGATCAGCCTCTGCCCCTTTCTTTTTATGACTCTTCTTCTTGTGGCTTTTGTCCTTGCCGGGCCTCCTCAAGTTCGCGGGCTTCATCATCTTCAAGCGCCTCAGGTATTCCGCCATCATCTCCAGGCGTGGGTTGTTGTTGAAGACGGGCTTGAAACCCTGGAGCATCCGCGCCGCGCCGCGAGTGTTATTTGCTGCGCCCGTTGCGACTTTTTGCGGAGGACGAAACTCGTGCTGTAGAATCTGCAGCTTGTGCAACTCGTCACGGGGCTCCTTCATCAACACGCGCATCGAATTGAACGCCCATAGACTGCCATCTGCGCAGCCCACCAGCGTGAAGGGGTGCGTCTTCCCGCTCGCGATACACATAGGCGGACTGTCTGCCGTTAAGAGCGCGCGGCTCTGCACGAAGTTTTTTATGTGGGCAAACCCCACCACAGTATTCTGCGGCATCGGACTCGGGTGCATGAAGAAGAAGCCCTGGAGGTGATCGTTCCAGTCGAGGAGATTTGGCTGAAAGTTGACGACGCTTTGAAGTGGAATATAGGTCGTTTCGGCACTTGGAAGGTTGAGATCGGTGAGAGTAGTGCAGCCCCCGACTGGGCTGGTCACAATGTGGTATGGATGTGATGGAAACCCGCTGGTGATGTCGAGGATGTGCGTGACATGGACAGGGCGGCGGCTCAGCATTTGCTGTGGGTATACGGACCAGAGGCTAATGGAGCCGTCAGAATGACCGAGGCAAACGCGGTTGGTATTGATCCAAGTGAAGCAGGTCGTTTTGACGGAGTACTCGTCTGTGATACCCAGGGCTGCCACTGGGGAGTCCATCCATTCTACAGTTCAGCGTTAATAGGTTTCATGAGGATGTAAAGAGGATTCTCTTGTCTTACCATAGTTCTCATGGTCCGAACTGGCCTTGGGCACCTCGATAATCCGTACCAAGCCGTCAGCGGCAAGAATCGCAATTAGCCCTATCTTCGAGTCATCCGGGGGAGGCACTGGGCACCATTGCAGTCGTTTGGGTCGGCCCCAATCGAACGAGAGGAAATGACGTAGTCGAGCCTCATTGTCATCGACTTTGTGGCAAGGAATGGACCAGATCTGTACACTACCCTTCTTCTTCTCCTCGGGGTCATCGTCAGGTGAGCTTCCGTCTTTGGCTTCCTGGTCGGTAAAGGGCACAGAGCACACCGCAATGAACTGATCCTTGTGCCCTGTCGAGGGTGCCCAGCCAATGGTAAGGGGAACTCCTCCTACATCCAGCAGCCAGTCCTTTGGTCGTCTTGCTTCTTGGGAGCCAGAATCGACCGAGCCTAGGACCTGTCCATTCGCTGCAATGGACTGACAGGCACCATATCGGGTTCGGATCTGCTGTTGGTGGTCAGGATGACCCACGAAACACACTAGATCATCCATTGGCGGTTTGAACATATCGACGTGGTCGGGTCGAATCTTTCTCAGGCGTTGCAGCCTGGCTGCCCGGTATCTATCATGCCATGTTTTCGCCCAGTATTTCTGCTTTTCCTCGAAATCCTCTGCCAGCCATGGACTCGACATGGCACCTCCTTCGCCAACACGAGCAGATGGTAAGATCTGGCGGTCAAACCATCTCCGAAGCATGCCCCTGAAAACATTGATGTGATCGGGATCTGGTCCATAGAGAAGGCTGAGAAGCTGGGCACCTCGAGGAGTCTGTTTCATGGGACCATCGTAGATACGTGTGGCCTGTAGATCAGCTGGGTAAGTGGAAACTTCGTGGACATGTGCTCGTCTTGGTAGCTTCCTGCCCTTCCTGAGGGGTGCCTCATCCGAGCTAGCCTCATCGTCGTCGTTGGAATCTTCGGAATGGTTTGATTCGTCATCAGCACCCGCATTTTGTTCGTGGGGCGCCTGTTCCTGGCACGAAATTTTATCATCATCCGCAACTGGATCCTCTGGACCATCGTCAATTTCTTCCTCATCACTTCCTTCCTCAGCTCCCTCCGCCCCAAAATCAACATCTGCATCCTGGTCTTGGGTTTCCTCAAGATCGTCCTCGCTGTCATCCGATCCTATCCGAAAAGTAGCAGCATAGCTCTTTCGACGGCTTTTGTTGGCTTTCCGTGTTCGCATTTTGTGGGTAAAGAGTTGTGATCTTGTTTTTATACAATGTGATTGTAGACCTAAATTGGAGGATTGTAAGAGACATCGATATGAGCAAGTTTGAGTTTAGCTTTGTGTATACGAGGGGTTAGGGTTTGTACGCCGTCGACTCCTCCGCTTCCAGTGGCTTGTTCGTAGCTTACTTCAATATATCCGAGAGCAAAAATGTAAGTCAATATAAACCGAATGATGAATGGGAACATATAAAGCTTGCTTTTCAGGCATCGCGCATAATACCTGACGCTTTTTTGGAGCGACGATGAGTGCGCAAGTGGAGACAGCAAGGGTAGGTATCTAGACCCTGTGAACTGTACAACCTCGAGAGCCTGCATCCAAATGCATGAGCCGGTGTTCCAATTACTTATGGTTCACTCGTTCTGTGAGGCCATCAAGATAATGATGATGGAACTAATGACATGTTGAGAATACTTCCATTAGTCTATTTCCTTCCAAATGAATACCTTGTCCACAGTGGAACTTTGGACAGGTACATAATCAAACTGTTGAAGACCATACATTCAAACGCCCCGCTACACGTAAATCCTCTTAGAGGATATCCTAGTTAGGTCTGTTTTTGTCATTATCATGAAGTGGCCATTCTCTAGCTTGATTCATTGTACTGTCAATAGTAAGTTGATCAATGATGGTACTCAACCTTGGAGGTTGCATAAGCTGGCTTTCGGAGCCATGAATGGGATCCACATGAATCTCAACTCAACCAATCACATAACACAAAATGGTACCCAGACTTCTCTCAGAAGCAAACCACTAGAACAGCAAAAGAGAATAGGTAGATGGACCATTTGAATACTGAGAACAGTCACGCAGAATTAGCGTTGTAGTATCAGGAAAAATGCACCCGCTTGAAATAGAATGAGTGTCTGTGCCATAAACTGTGGCTGATACTGATGTAACCATATCAGACTGCCGTGGTAACCGTGTTAGCAATTGTCAGACTGTATCTTCCGGATGGAAAACCCAATGTCGAGACTGAGTATTCAGGCTGAGGAGCTCCAACCTTGTTGCGCCACTTCCTCAAGACAAGGATTCTGGTGCCATAGCACGAAGCAGCTTAGCACTACACAAAAGCCATGGTGGCTATAGATTGATTCGTCACACCGACAGCTAGTGGTTTGCCGCCAGATGCGGCCCGAAAAGGAACGTGAAAATGTGAAGCGAACAGACACTGCATTCGTACTTGCATGATACACCATTTCAACCTGCCTCTATTCATGAGTGATGTCAAAGTCTAATTCTGACCCTGTAACTCGGTGCTATAGATTATGTCTAAGCATCCATTGTACCTAGAGCAGTCCCCTCATTCCTTCATCATGAGATTACCACATCTGGAAGATTCATTACGCCATGTCTTACATCACCACGTTACTATCGGGCCCCGCCCCCTGGTTTCTTGGACTCCTTAAAACTGTCCTCCTACCAGATGTGAAGAATCAACAGCGTCGGTGTGGACCCTTAGGCGTTGCAAGCTTGGGGAATCTCAGGAGCATCAGCCACAGCGCCGACAGCTTGAGCAGCAGCCTGCTGAACGGCACCCTCCTCAAGGATGGCACCGTCGCCGACGGGAGGGGGGCATCTACAATTCTCAAGCATTAGTACGAGGCAAGCACATGTAACGTAGAAGGCTATTTAGTAGACGTACCGAGCACCGTTGATAGCGTCCAGGTTCTTCTGAAGGTTCTGGGGGTTGAAGATGGTGTCGTTGATAGCAGGCCCAATGATGCCGAACTGGTTGGCCAAGTCCTTGTTGGCCAAAGCGCCCAAGGAATCGAGCTGGACGGCAGCCGCAAGGTTGTCGTTCTGAGTGCCCTCATCCTGAGCAGCAACAAATGCAGTGGAGGCCGCGTCGCTGATGTCCTGGGCGCTCTTTAGGTTCAGAGCGGTGTCCACGAACGTGTTGACATCCTTGATGTCCTGGAGCCACTGGTTGACATTGTCCTGCACCTGCTGTGCATTTGCGGCCGCCGCAGCATTGCCGTTGGCCTTGCCATTAGCATTAGCATTGGCAGCCGCCTTAGCACCCTTCGCTGGCATGGGCTTAGCCAAGGCCATAGCCGCCAGGGCCAGGGTGAGTGCAGCAGCGTACTTCATTTTCGAAAGGGTGGATAATTAAAATCTTAAAAAAAAAAAGAGTGGACTGAGACGAAGAAACGGAATTCCCAACTACCTGGTCGGGAAGCAAGTGCCAATGCTGGGCAAGGACTGATATATCGAATGAAAGAATGAGACGTTGGATGCCAAGCTGTTCTGATCACTTGGAGAGAAGGAATATGCCACGCCTTTTGTAACCAGCGCAAAGTGACCCAAAATTAAACAGGGCTTGCAGTCGGCCTGCCGAATGATTGTAAAGCGGTTTCTGATGCACGCGTATTTTCGCTTTGACGAAGGTTTTGTTTGAGGACTGTCTTGATTCGCACAATACGGGGTAGGGAGCAAGAGGGCAAGGCAGGGCGAAATAAGGTTTGGAAAGAAACACAGGTCACTCTCGGATGGCGCGACAGTAAAAGCCTATGCTAGCAATGCAAATACGACAAAAGAACTTCAGACGATCTACAGGAACGTGCCATATCAGACGGGTCGTCTTGTGTCCGGTCCTGCCCGCACGTTCATCCTAGTAGTCATAGTGGTCCGGGACTACTTGATCTACGTTTGGTATGGGGCACTACCAACTTTAAAAAGCACCTAGTAACCGCAACCACTCTTGCAAGATTGGGTTAGCAACTCTATTTGCTCCATTGTATGGTAACTAATGGATCATGTTACAGTAAGTTGAACTCAGCCCTGAACCACGACATTGCCGTTGAGTCGACCACATCAAGTCAATTCGTCTGCGCCGCGGTAGCTTCAGTCATCATGCGACGCAAGATCTCTCCCCATCAAGTCCGACGGCCTGACTCAATACGAAAACACAAAGTCGTTCAAGCTCGGGTTTGTTGTTTCACTGCCCCAGCTCTGATGGATCCCCTGATAGATACCGGTAGTCACGTATGCCAAGCAGCCAGAAGAGGTCACATGCTGCGTAACTCAACTGTGTTTATGCCATAGGAATCTGGTCAAAGATGGCAAACATGATGTAAGCCTTTGTCCAGTACCAGTAACCCGAGGACTCATCTTTGGTAGGCACCCGAGTTCTACTTCAAGGGAAGTCGGGTAGGTACCAAGTAGTCTAGTGCATTGATGAGACACGCAATCCCATCAACGAATCGCGGTGCCGCAACAAGAAACCTGGAGAACCTGGCCCTGGTCAGGCGCGGCTAGTGAGCTGTCTGATGGACTGCTGATTGGACGAGACGAACCATGCGAGTCTGTTCTAATCTCGACTTGGTGATGTGAATACGGAGGAGCCAGTCAAGGCCATAGGCGCACTTTGACCAAACTGATCGTAAGCGAAGTGTAGCATCAAGATTTACCGCCTGCAGTCGCTCTCCGGGATGTCGCAGTGTCAGCGCGCGCGCTGAGATCCTAGACTCACACGGGACTTTTTTTCCCAGCATGTTAGTAAGAACCTTCTTATAGGGTTTGTTGACATGCAAGATCGACATTGGGCCAGATCTAGACAGTATAATACGCTTTGGGCTTGAAACCGGCGCAGTTATTAGGCCCGGCCCGCGAGCAAAGTCGCTAAACACCAATCATAGCGAGTCATGCGGCAAATGAGGGTCACATCGTATCACGATTCAACGGTACTCTCCGAATCCGTCCTTGTTTGAAAATCATATACTATGGTACGTAGGTCGCAACCACTTATGGAGCCAGGGAAAACGTGAAGTTTCATTCGGGGGTGTTCATGTAGGTAACCGTGATATCACAAGCAGAATCGTGATCAAAAGCCACACAGAACTCCACACCTGGGCAGTGAAGGTGAAGGTCTCCACCTACTCATGACTTATATGGATTGATTGAGATAATATGTCTCGGCAGGGTACGAGAATATTGTAGTTTCTAAAGTGTTCATTGACATACTGACAAGTCTCTGCCCTTTATAACACTTGCATTTCACTACATATTCTTGGGTATTTGGCGATTCAATGCCAGAAGATGCGCTTGTATGGTTGGTGTTTCCGATGTTTACTATGAGCCTGCCGGGGCAAACACTGGTCGCAAACCCCGGAAAGGCTGCAGTACCATGCTTGCACTCGTTGACATTCCAAGCAAGATCTTCCCTCGGGCATTTTATTTCGGCTTGTTTTTTTCAGCCTCATGACCTAGCTTCTACCCAAGTACGATCTACAATTCAACCACACTGAGGAGATGCGTTTAGAGCGATTTTGCATTGGCATTCTTGGCACGTTTATTTCCCTTTCAAGATTCAAGATCCCCGACTGGGCTTCAAGAGCCGATCCACTAGTTGCGAAACTACCTACCTAGTAAGCCGCGCCTTGGGGCTCAACACAAGATGCCTTTTCCGTTGCTTTTGGAAATGGTTTGGTAGGCATATTTCGGTCTGGACTTGATAGAGACGTGGGCAAGTCATGAGCCTGATTGTATTGTCTAAATTTATAATCAAGGTAGGAGAGCAACGTGATTATTGATTTGCCTCCAAAAAGCAGATAGCAATGCATCACGCTAGCACAGGCGCGCCTACATGATGTGACTAGGGGAGGGAGGTGTGACGACCAGCCATGACATCACGGATGCCAGAGAGGTCTCACTGACTGTGTATGATGACTTCCCGCTTCTTTAATTCCATAAATTCCTACACAATCGCCCAAGTCTCCTCTTACGCCTATTCTGCCTATTTTGCCTATTTTGATTTGCAATCTCATTCTTAAGCATAATAACGATGGCAAAACTGGTATACCATGTCGAAAATGCTCCTGGGAAGGTCTATGGCAAGAACAGCAACGAACTGGTCTTCAAGGAGCCCAATACGCATGCCAATATCTACACCACAGCAACAGACACGGGACTGCTCAGATCCACCAAGAAACATCTCTTTCGCGGTCCTCCCAGCGAGAAAGAGGGCGGGGTCTGCGTTGCAACCATCGATGAGCCCAGCAATGGCACACTGGAGATGCACCACCATCCATCGGGTCAAGACGCATCCTCCACATCGACCAAGCTGAAACTCAAGAAAACGTCTTCCTGGGTCCCTCTCTCTGGGAACGACCTTCACGCAGTCACGTTCCGGGACAGCACGTACACGTGGAGCGGCAAGTCGACGCTCAAGCGCGACCGGGACGGGCGCGTTGTGGCCAAGCTGAGCGGGTCGTGGTTCTGGCAGGGGAAATTGGCGGATATGGAATTGGATATTCCTGAGATGGGTGATGAGGAAGAGAGGCTGGAGACGCTGGAGATGGTGCTTGCGAGCTTTGTATTGCGATGGTGGACTGGCAAAGTAGAGGAAGAAGAGAAGGCCAAGGAAAAGGCGGCCGCGCAGAAAGAGCAGAAGGAGGTGAAGCAGGCGGTGGCGAAGGAGAAGAAGGATGCGAAGCGGGAGGAGATTAAGAAGCAGAAGGAGGAGCAAGAAGTGAAGAAATTAGGGGAGACGGCACAAGGAGCAGCGGTTCAGGATGTCCTTGAATCTGGGGATCATTCGCACATTTGAACGCTGTGGACCTAATCAACTCCTGGGGAAGTTGGTGGTGGGAGAGGGGCGCCCGCCCATGAATGGATATTGTATAGTTGTAAAAAAGGGCCGCATAGCAAGCACATCGAGATACCCATACACGCCAACATGAAATTTCTTTGCCAACTTTTACTATACCTTGCATCAAGACCTGCTCCGAAGGTAAGACAGAGAGACGGAAGAGTGTGAAAATTAGCTTGTTCTACAACATCGAGAAGATGCTGATCCAGCTGCTACCATTCCGAGACTAGAAGGGAAGAATAATCAAAAGTGAACAAATACCGTAATACATTTCTTCTCAGCACCTTCGTTCTGATGTATTATGTAATCGCATGATGCAGGGATCCGTACTCGGGCAGGCTAGAGTGGACCCATCCCGGTCAGCTTAGAGGCAAACCTGTGCTAAGTATCTGAAAAAGTGGTTGCGCATGCGCCTCGTCTCACAACAACTCTTGCCCCAATTAGTTGTTTTCTTTCTCTCTTGTTGGTTGCTGAGTGGCATCCTTTGCGGTCTTTTTGCTGGACGATTGAACATCACTGCTGCTCGTTGGCTGAGGCGGATGGTTGTGCTGAATGCAGACGGTTCTAGCCTCTTCGTTGCGCAACGGAGTTGGCATCATCAACGTTGGTCCCGGCATTGCTAGACTTGCACATCGCAGACTCCGTTCTATTTGTTCAAACTGCTGCCTCGATATTCGGCGCCAGCCTCGCCTCACCTCGGTATTCTCATCCGACCCATTGTTCAACGCGCACCGCCGCCACCCCGTGATACCGCGGACCCGCCTCATTCGAAGCTTTCACACCCATCCGAGAGCCTCGTCTCCACCTACCTCTACGTCGACGCCGACCTCGACGCCTGCGATACATAGTACCGACGAGCCAGTGTCACCGTCAACAAACTCGCAAAACACCGAGCCCCCCTCTTCCACAATGAACGGCGCCAACCCCTCCCCGCGCGCCAAGCGCAAGCCCTCCCCCTTCGAGATGATTGAGAGTGGCCGCCCCTCGAAAAAGTTCCTCCGCTCCTCTATGAACAACGGCAGGCAGTCCGCCGGCGATAACACTCCCGACGTTGAGGCCGCAGATCTCGAAATGGACGACGAGTACATTGACGAGGCCGCGCTGCAGGTGCTTCCGTCTTTAGGACCAGACACAGCTGAATGGCAAGTCATAATCCGGGTTCCCCATTTCGGCCGTACATTCCGCATTTTCGCATTTTGAGTCGCAAGAGAAAAAGGATTTGAGCACTACAAATTTCATGCCGCAAAATCTCAACGCACCACTTTCAGTTTGCCCCATGTACAACCGCTGACTCCTGACCGTGTAGGCAGACTTGTGTGGAGAACGTTGTGCGCAACGTCGTATCTATAAGATTCTGTCAGACCTGCTCCTTTGACACTGACCCTGCGTTGAACTCTGAGGCGACAGGTTTCGTTGTCGATGCTGAGCGCGGCTATATCCTCACCAACAGGCACGTCGTAGGCTCAGGGCCCTTTTGGGGCTTTGTGGTTTTCGATAACCATGAGGAAGTCGATGCTTACCCAGTCTATCGTGACCCTGTCCACGATTTCGGTATTCTCAAGTTCGATCCCAAGGCCATCAAGTACATGCCCGTCCAGGCGCTCACATTGCGGCCTGATTTGGCCAAAGGTAAAGTGCGAAACCGAGCTTCTGCCCTCTTCTTGTGCTAATCCGAGTACAGTGGGGATCGAAATCCGCGTCGTTGGTAACGATGCTGGCGAGAAACTTAGCATTCTCTCTGGTGTCATCAGTCGTCTGGACCGGAACGCTCCCGAGTATGGCGAAGGCTATAGCGATTTCAACACAAGCTACTACCAGGCGTCCGCTGCAGCAAGTGGTGGTTCATCAGGCAGTCCGGTCGTCAACTTGGACGGCTATGCTGTGGCATTGCAAGCCGGCGGAAGAGCGGACGGCGCTTCGACGGATTATTTCCTCCCTCTGGACCGGCCACTGCGAGCGTTGAAATGCTTGCAGGAAGGCAAGCCTATCACGAGAGGTGATATACAGTGCCAATTCCTCCTCAAACCGTTCGATGAATGTAGGAGACTCGGCTTGTCGACAGAGTGGGAGGCACAAATGCGGAAACGATTTCCCAAAGAGACGAATATGCTAGTGGCTGAGATCATCCTGCCGGAAGGCCCGTCACACAACAAGATTCAAGAGGGTGATGTCCTCATCAAAGTGAATGATGAATTGATCACGTCCTTCACACGCCTCGATGAGATCATGGATTCCAGTGTCGGCAAAAGCATCACTCTTCTCCTTCAGAGAGGTTCTGCAGAAATTGAGGTCCAGATCGAAGTGGGCGACCTGCATGCGATTACTCCTGATCGCTTTGTGTCAGTTGCTGGTGGGAGCTTCCACACTTTGTCATATCAGCAGGCCCGATTATATGGCGTGGCATGCAAGGGTGTCTACGTATGCGAAGCAACGGGCTCGTTCCGATTTGATAACTCTGACAACGGCTGGTTGATCCAAACACTCGATCACAAGAAGGTACCCGACCTGGAGACCTTCATCGAAGTGGCCAAGACTATCCCCGACAAGGCGCGGATTGTGGTGACGTACAAGGTAAGTTCGCGAGCTACGAGGGCGACTACCTAGGGATTTCAGCTAACATCCCCGAAGCATCTTAGGGACTTGCATACCCTCAACACGACCGTCATCTATATTGATAGACATTGGTCGTCCAAGATGAAGCTCGCAGTGCGGAATGACGAGAGTGGTCTGTGGGATTTTACGGATCTAGCAGTAAGTGACTTCCGG
This sequence comes from Gnomoniopsis smithogilvyi, assembly GCA_027946515.1. Classification (NCBI taxonomy): domain Eukaryota; kingdom Fungi; phylum Ascomycota; class Sordariomycetes; order Diaporthales; family Gnomoniaceae; genus Gnomoniopsis; species Gnomoniopsis smithogilvyi. Next base: position 3,983,146 of record JAPEVB010000004.1, on the reverse strand, counting down.
GCAGTAGATACAATCCCTATCTCGCCACACTGAACGTCCCGAGGCTGGGGTATCCGATCAGGGCATTATCACACTCGTGTCGATGTCTTGGAAACCCTTTTCACCGGCTTCTCAGGCAGTTGCTGACATACCTCACAAAGGACCCACTACCACCTGTTCCTCCCGTGCCCAGGAAGGCATCCTTCATCCAGCTCGAGCATACGTCGCACCCGGCTGTAGCCGAGCTCGTCAAGTCATTTGTGCACGTCAACTGCACAATGCCAGTCAAATTGGACGGCTTCCCAAAGAATCGCAAATGGGGAATGGGACTCGTAATCGATGCCGATAAGGGTCTTGTAGTAATATCGAGAGCAATTGTTCCTTACGACCTCTGCGACATTTCCATCACCATCGCCGACTCCATCGTGGTTGAAGGCAAGGTTGTCTTCCTGCACCCTCTCCAGAATTATGCCATCATTCAATACGACCCGAAACTGGTGGATGCTCCTGTACAGAGCGCCAAGTTTTCAACTGAACAGATCACCCAGGGAGCATCAACCTACTTTATTGGGTACAACCGCATCGGCCGCGTGGTTCACACGGCTACGAGTGTGACAGAGATTTTTGCTGTCGCCATTCCCGCCAACTCTGGGGCTCCCAGGTACCGTGCCGTCAATGTGGATGCCATTACAGTCGACACGAGCCTGAGTAGCCAGTGTGGAAGTGGCGTCCTAGTGGCCCCAGACGGAGCTGTCCAGGCTCTCTGGCTCACCTATCTTGGCGAGCGCTCTCCGTCAACCCATCGGGATGAGGAATATCATCTGGGTCTGGCCGCACCTACGCTCTTGCCGGTGGTTTCGAAGATACAAAATGGCATTGTCCCCAAGCTGCGGATGTTGTCTGTTGAGTTTCGATCTATCGCCATGTCGCAAGCTCGTCTGATGGGGGTGTCGGAAGACTGGATCCAGAAAGTCTCACAAGTCAACACATCGCATCACCAGGTATTCATGGTGACCAAGAGAACGTTTGAGCGAGATGAGGCAGACGAAGCTCTGCTTGAAGGCGACATTCTGCTCACGCTGAACGGCAAGCTTATCACGCGCATCTCAGAACTGGATGTGATGTACGATAATGAATTCCTAGACGCAGTTGTTGTTAGAGACTGCGAGGAGCTTCACATTCGTCTGCCCACGGTGGCAGCGGATGACGTTGAGACTGACCGTGCCATCAGCTTCTGCGGGGCCATCCTTCACAGGCCGCACCATGCGGTGCGACAACAAATTAGCAAGCTGTTCAGCGAGGTGTACGTCTCGGTAAGTGTTGTCCCTTCAATTCTCGGATCTTGTCTGTTTGTCGCAGACTGCTTTCTAGCAACGGTCACTCTGGGCTACGACGCTGATGCACAATCTAGGCACGAACCCGAGGCTCGCCATCCTACCAATACGGACTTGCGCCGACCAATTTTATCACGCATGTCAACAACGCACCCACGCCAGATCTTGAGTCATTCCTCGAGGCTGTGGTGAAGATTCCGGATAACACATACTTCCGGCTACGAGCTGTGACATTCGATAGCGTGCCGTGGGTGGTGACGATGAAGAAGAATGAGCACTATTTCCCGACCGTGGAATGGATCAAGGACCCGTCCGTTGAGACCCGTTGGAGACGGGTCACTTATGAGGCGGGTAAGATGCTTGAAGGAGAGGGTACTGAGGGCGTACCGAGTACCACAGACGACGTCGGTGAACCTGATGATCTGGCGGTCGTCTGATCAATCCTGGGAGGCTAGTACGGCTAGGAGGTTGTTCTAGTTGGGCGTGCTTATATGCCCGACAACAAGGCAAGGAATCTGGATGGCATAATGGGGGCCCAAGGGCAAGCAGTCTATTTCGGGACCAGAATATATCCCAAGAAAGCTGAGAGACCACACGATATCAGGCCTAGAGCTCACCGCTCGTGAGCAAAGCCCGTGAAGCAAGTGTCTGCAGGCTACTCTGTACTCCGTCCCTCAACATCGAGATAAGAATGGGCCGGGAATAGAGAAGCAGGCAAACAGGGAGTAAATTTGGGCGCCCGTCTTTCCCCTTGAATAGCAATTTTCAGGACAAGATGGGCAATCGCCTAAGAGCTCAAACTCGTAGAAGGAGCTGTGATGGGGTTGAGGGTAGAACGTTGTTCGTCATCGAGAAACCGAAATCGGATTGTCCTCGAAGAACACTGTTGCAAGCCTATCTATTGGCCTGCAAACCTTTTGTACCTATCTGAGCTGTGACCTGACCTTTTGTTTTGTTTTTCCCTCTGCAGTCGGGACGCGAGTGATGGCCAGGTATTGTACTGGAGAGGCTTCATAGCGTGGCCGTGGTAATCTTCCCACCGGCAGATAGCCCCAAGGTGAGCAACAAAAAGACAAAAGAGTTAATTGATAGGAGCTTTGTTCTAGACCTATGCATGTAGGTAGGATGGTCGGGAAATAGGGGCGACATTAAGCGTGCTATCAAATGCGAAACTGGACCCAGAGGAGGTTCGTCCAGGGGTCAGGTTCGATGCAAGAGTAATGCAAGAACAGCTGGCGTTGCTGGGTTTGCTGCAGTTGAAAGATAGACATGGTTGCTGCATTGCCTTGCTTCTCTCTCTCTCCCTCTTTTTTCTCTCTCCGTGTGTGTGTGTGTGTGTGTGTCTGTGTCCCTCCCCTTTCCCGACTGTTCGGCGTGTTGAATCAATCATCCGGCGTACCACTGGAGCAAAGATGGTGATAAGGAGGAACGTCCTGGTCCGGGCAGTTCAGGGTAGAGATTGCAAGTTCTGCGCTATCGCCAGCACGCGCGGGCCGTTCCCTCGGGTTAGCAGATGGACTGTAGATCAGGTCCATCCATCTCAAGGGAAGTTGGGGAATCCATGCAGTCCACCCCCTAAATAGATAATGCTCATGTTAGTTCAGATGTCTATTTCTGGTTCATTTTGTTCTCATTTCGGTCTTTTCATTCAGACTACCTGCCAAACCTATTCAGCACTGTACTCACTGTACTGCAAGTCAAGAATATGTACCTGATGATGCTGTTCACCCGCTATGGTTGACGCTTGCTGGTCACACTTTGCACGAAATAACCCTTGTTAACTCAGTTGGGACGTTGCTGCTGCGTTTCTAGCCTCTCTACTAATTGCAGCCTTAGTCCAGCTTGTCCAGGTCAAGCCAGTCCAGGCCAAGCAAGGCCAGGCCAGGCCAGCTGCATCTGGGTTTCTGTTCAACATACAGTTCCTCCAGTTTGATAATTCGAAACTTGTACTGGACCAAATTCTTACCGTCGTCTCGCTATCATCAGTGTCTCCTCATCGTGTCGTGGTGATCGGCCACAAGGCAACAGACGTCATCGCATTCCGCGCGGGCATCTGACACTTCACGCCGGGTCCCAAGTCAATAGTCTGCGCGCACCTGCTCTCTAGCAGACGGACCTACGCAGCTCAAATCCCTCCTCCAACAGCCAAGGTCGGGGACTCCTCCCACCGGAAATTTAATTGACGGCATTTGTCGTCCAATCTCGGCCCTAGCGAAGCGGTGGATCCTCGACTCTTTCGGTGTGGGTCGTGACACGCGTGGGTTCGGATACGGTGCGGGTTGCTCTTCTGTCACAAAAAGAGCTTCGAACCACGCGCTTCCTATTGACCAACACTCGAACCGAGTCCGCCAGATCAGTCTCGACGCCTTCAAGTGCCGACAGATTTGACCTCCCTCAACATTTCGACGATAATCCCCAGGCTTGCGACAGCTTGGCAACCATCAGATCCTAACGAGTCATTCCTCCATTGCGTCCAATCGTCCCCGTGCTTCATGGCCCTTTGCGTTTAGCGCTGACAACGCCACGACATCCCACAACGAGGTCTTCGAAACCCGATATACTAGAAGGACTCGAACCCGTGTTTGTGAGGCGACAGTAAAGCTCCCAATGGGAGTGTCGTTGGATTAGCCCTCAACAGAGTTCCCGACCGGAGCAGGAGTCGAGGACACAATGGACTTTCTTACACCAACTGCCACCGGCACGCCCCAGGAAGGCTCGGGCACCTCGACACCCAGAAGTACCATCAAGAGCTTCGTGCCTTTGGTGACAGTCATCGACTTCCACCATCAACGGGGCCCAGAGGTCGAATCTTGGTTTGGCGCCCCCCCGGGCACGGATCCCGCTGTGGATTATGGCTGGTCTCTACTGCCCTTCATGGCCTTGAGTGATGGAGCGCATGCGTAAGCTATCACTTGTTACTTTCTTGTGAGCACCGTGCTCCACGGTGCTCATCACCGTCCGGGTAATTGTTACTAATTCTGTTGTTGGCGCAAACCAGGTCAACCGAAGACTTTTCCTACTTCACGCTCCTACGGCCCGAGACAGACACCGAGCCGGCGACCTCTCTCTTTGGAATATCATGTACACGGCAGATGGATGCGTCACTCCTGATCGACAGGCCTCCAGAAGTCACCCGATCGACAGTGCAGAAGGCCGTAGTCGTCATTGCCGACAACCCTCAAAGTTTTGGGACCGTCAAGGAGCGTCTGAGCGTCGTGACACACGCATGGTTTGACCAGCGGGATTTCAAAGACACTGAGATCCTCAAGCGCTTTCAGGACAGCTTGGCGGATGAGAAAGAGCGGGGTATGTTGAGCGATGAGGAAGGTCGGGATACTTACCTGGGCATGAGTCTGAGAGAGATGGTCCATGAGTTCAAATGGCAGACTCTGGTCCTCCTGAAATGTTGTTTATTGCAACCCAAGGTAAGCTGCGCGTCCCTAGGCGAGACTGGCTGCTCACACGGGTTGGCATCCATCGCTAATGCGTCTTTTGCAGATGTTATTCTTTGGCTCTCGGTGCGAAAGGCTTTGCATGATGCAATTTTCCTTGATATCATTGATACCGGGTCTCATTCGAAAGCTTCAGGACTGTGCGGATCCAGAACTCAATGGCTACGAGAAGCAATTGACTGCGCCCACAAATCTGCGGACCAGTGATCGACGTTCATTACAGGCCTACATGGGCCTGCCTCTCCAGATATTTGGCAAGGTAGGCAGCTAAAATCAAATCCAAAGAAAACCAAGACAACAATGACCTCAACTGACAAGTTTCTAGGGGAGCCTGTTCGGCCCGTATACGCCCTTGCAACAGCTCGACCTCCTGGCGGATGTGGGCACCAAATCGTACATAGTCGGCAGCACAAACTCATTATTACTCCAGCAGCGAGATCGATACAGTGACATACTAATTAACTTGGACGAAGACTTCATTAATATTACCTCAACATCCCTCAAGCAGGCGTTGCAGCTGTCTACTCCCGACCGGCGGTGGATCGACTACATCACACAGAGCGTCAATGATACGTGGGACGACGCCGACCCGAGTCGGCCAAAGACGATGGGTTTCATCGGTAGCGAGGAATTCATCCGGCTGCAATTCGAAGATTACATTGTTGCATTACTGGCGGCTGTCAAATACCACAATTTCATGATCAAGCATGCGAACAACCCGAGGATGTTGCTGCCACATATTGAGGGCGATCCAGCGATTGATTTCAACCTGGAATGGATCGAGGCTTGGATGAAGACCGAAAATTATCGTATTTGGGACAGCAAGACAGACACCCATCTCTTCGATATTGTGGAACCGAGGCATCTCTGTGCGGGTGGCCTAACGATCGACGACGTATCAAGGCGCGTATCTCAGCAAGTTCAAGAATTGCATTTGGACGAGAAACTCGCTTCTGGCAAAGAGGCGGCCGCGAGGAATTGGGCCGCGGCTAGGGAGAAAGGTGGTACGATGATCAACAAGTTCTACGCGGAGCTCGAGTCGTACCGCGAGGCGCAACGGAAAAAGGCAGACGAGGCCAAGCAGGCTCAAGGAGCAGAGGCAGCTCCCGCGAGCCCTACCGTCAAGAATGGGCAGCAACAATCATACATGGGTAGCTGGGCCTCATGGGCGGGTGAGAAGCGTAAGGCCCTGGCAGCAAGGTCGTCCGGTAGCACTGGGACCACCGCCGCGGGTGGTGGTGGTGCCGCCGCCGGCGCCAGTGGATGGGGTCTCAGCCTTGGCCGGAGCAAGAGCAGGAAGGACGGTAGTAGCACGCCGACGTCATTGCAGTCGAGCTCTGAGAAAGGCGTCAAGAGCCCGCGCATGTCGACCTCGTCTTTTACCTTCAGCCGTGGCGGTAGTGATAAGGAGAAGCCATCCGTTGAGATACCCCGCCCGGATACAGGCAACTCATTCAGCGAAAGCATTCTAGGATCCGAGACCGGCGAGACGGTGTCATCGCCTGATTCGTCGCCTCTGAAGACCAGAATCGATTTCATGAGTAAAGAGAATGGTGTGTGGGCTGACGATGGTATCGCATCCACTGTGGCACATGAGCATGAGCTGGCGTAGGGTGCTGGTGGCAAGTCGTCGAGTAAACCATCACAGACGCCGGCTGCAGCGTTAACTTTCGAAAAGTCACCCGGCAAGAGAAAAGTGTCTCACCGGTCCCCACTCAAGGCTTTGCCCCTGAGCCGGACGAGGATATTGAACAAGAACATCGCTTTTAAGGGCGGGCAGGAGAGTTTGGAAGAATGAAGCATTTGCAGAGCTCTCACATCGATTGAGAGAGCTTGGAGTAATAAGGGAATTTTTGTAGTCTTCCGAGTAAAGTAAGCAAGCATTGGAAATTTGGGGATTCATGAAACGGAGTTGAGTCTTTATAAATACCACCGTCACAGCATAGCATGCATGGTTTTGTCGGGTTGCGGAAGGGAAGAAAGACTGCAAAAATTGGTGGTTTGAATGATCAATGATATTGCGACGTCGAAGATTTCGTGAGTGACTGCCAGCACATACGAGATGGTGTGACAGGGTAGGTAGCTATTGGGGGGGGTAAGGATGCTTTGCTATGCTCGATTATCACAGAGATGGTGTTCGAGGAGGCATCCGTGCTGATTCATATCGCACAACAAAGGCTAGAACTTGAGGTGCTCTGCTTTCCCCCTATCCTGGAGATGAATGCATTTTTCTCGATGGGGTCCAGCTGCTCTTTCCGGTCTCGCCACCTTTTTTGCAATGAGCATGTCGCTCATCAAGGTTTTCGCCAACACTCTCCAGTACGGTGCACAAGGTGACAAGATAAAATGATGCTAGGCAAATCATCCTCTCTTCATGACACTATCCAGTCAGTCAACTGATCCAGGCAGGCAAGGAAGGAGCCTCATGTCCCATCTCTTTGATCTAGAACGCCTTGCCTCTTCTCTTGTCGGATAAGATATGTATATGCTGCATCGGGAGATAATTTCTTCTTTTGCTTTTTCCACTTTCGCCTTCCTCATCTCCTGGGGCACTGATGGCCAGGACCATTGGTGATAGCTTAGAAAACCCCTTTCATATTTAGAAAAAGGGAGGGGGGGGGGGGCAGACTTCTGAGCCTGACTCTGGGGAACCAAAAAAACCACAAGAAAAAAACCACTCTCGCCCGATTAGAGCCCCCCATACGCCTGTGATGCACCCACTCGTGTATACCTTGCATCCCTTTGCCTTTGCTGGGTGAGTCCTTACCCGTGTCTGGTATCATGCTCGCGGTTGTGTGCTTTATTCCTCGGACACAATCTCACGTCGTTCTGATGACTATCTCCCACATCTATTGTTGAGCAACATACTCTTCCATGGTTGCTGGTGCTCCACTCGCGTCCACGTTGTGGTAGTCGAGAATCTCTGAGTACCTATTTAAGAGTTTTCAGGTTAGCAAATCATTGGCTCTATATAGGTGAAACTAATGATACGCACATCATGATCTTCCAAGTATCAACCGGTAAATCAGCATCGTTGAAGCTCCAGTCGAACTTTTCCTCGGCAATAGGCTCGTCGGTGGGGTCGTGGTAAGGGGCGAGGTACTCATGGCCCAGTGCCTCGGTCGCTGTTATCCGCTTCTTGGGGTCAAACACCAGCATGCGTTCCAACAAATCCACCGCTACTTCAAGTCAGCTTTACATCTGGCACTGCTCCCTTCCAGTCACTACGTACCTTGCTCGTCTGCGTTCTTGAATTTTGTGGACAGCGGTTGCCGCTCCCGCTTGGGCAGGGACTTGACAAATCTCAGGGTCTTGCACATTGTCAGTATCATGCTCCTGGGTTGCTAATTAAGCAGCTTATACTCACATTCTCGCTCGCGATGGTGTTGATCACATCATCGGGTGGCGTTCCAAGGAGCTCCGTGATAATGGAGAACTGATTGACGTGGTCCTTGCCGGGGAAGAGAGGCTTGCCCTCGAGCATTTCGGCGAAAATGCAACCAGCGCTCCAGATATCGACCTCCACATCATACTTTTGCCAGGTAAGCATGATCTCGGGGGCACGGTAGTATCTGGTTGAGACGTATCCAGTCATCTGGGGGTCCTGAATGCGCGCCAGACCAAAGTCGCAGATCTTGAGATCGCAATTCTCATTGACCAGAATGTTGCTAGGTTTCAAGTCGCGGTGCACCACGCCAGCCGAGTGAACGTATTTTAGGCCGCGCATGATCTGGTAGAGGAAGTACTGGATGAACTGCTTCTCGAGGGGCCTAGAGGTGAGCAGACGGTGCAAGTCGGTACCCAACAGCTCGGTGACGAAGTAGATGTCCTCGAGTGGTGAAATGAAGATGTCGCTAAGAGAGATGATGTTTTCATGGCGGAGGTGCTTAAGTAGTTTGAGCTCACGGTAGGTACGCTTGGCGAGGACGGGGGTGCTGAAGGGCTTCATGATTTTCTTAATGGCGACATTCTGGTTGGTGAGTTGGTCCCTGGCTGAGCATACCAGACCAAAGGCTCCCATACCAACGGGCTGAAGATCTGAGTACCTCGAAGTGATCTCAAAGGTGGTCCCAAAAATCTGGGCGCGTACGAACTCGGCCATGATGAAAGCTTGTCAAGAGGTCGCGAGGGAGCCAAATACAATATTCTCGGGGATCGGAGTTGGAGCGGGGCAGGGCGCAGAGAGAATACGTGTGGCAGGTCAGTTGATTGAAGCTTGACGACGCTCACTTCAAGTGCAGTGAAGAGCAAGAGTGTTGCCGCTCGGTCGAGTTTGATAATACGGGGAACTATCGATTTCGGCACTGCAGCGGTTTGGATTTGCGAGCAATGTCGGCGCTGATGAAGCGGGGTTGTTGTTTTGGTTAAGCCCGATTTGGGAGAAGGCGGGACTTGCAAGGTCAAAAGGTGGATAGACGAGAGAGGGCTGAGGTGAGGTGAGCGGAGCGTCTGTTGAGCTTGTGTGGTGGGAGGATGGGAATTCCGATCACTGAAAGTCGGTGTATTAGCCTCTGTAATTTGGAGCCAACCAAGGACTCGTTCATGCTGCAGCCCAGGTTGCGGAATACACAATAGTCTGGTGGTTAAAAAGACTGCGATTACTGGTTGCGTGCGTGGTTGTTTGGAGTATTTTGCTTTTCCTCTGCCTGCAGCAATTCACACCCGATGCGTCTCGTGACGATCCGCGTCTGGCATGCGCGTGTGAAAGAGACTCGACTGGAAGGCGGGGGGGCGGTTCTTTCAGGTGGCGGTGGTGGCAAGGGCTCCTCCAGGTAGGCAGGCAGGCTGGGCTGGACTGGGCTGGGCTGGGTTTGGGCTGGGGCGGGCCGCAAAAATGGTATTGAGCGCAGGTCAACTCACCAGAAGGGCGTCTCAAGGTGCCTCGATGCTCGCAAAGGTGCGGCAGGTTGCAGAGAATGGAAGCTGGTGGTGATGGTGGTATGCGTATTTAGGCGACACAGAGAAGGAAACAGTACAGAGGCGGGAAAAAAGTCGCGCGCGTTCAGCTTTGTTGAAAACGAGCAAGAATTGAATTTGGCAAGCCTGGACAGGACAGGACAGGTGCACAGGCGGGCGGTAGGCGGGTAGGTAATGCCAGGCTTGTGGTTGTCCGGGTGCCCGGCGATGGATGTGGGAATCCGGCGTGGGCGTGGGTAGGGATTATTCAGAGGCGATCGAGATCTTGAATTCCCAATTGCAGTAGAATGGCCCGGTCTGGGCCTGAGTCAAGCGCTATCAAATTATCCTCTGGGCCGCTAAAAGTGAATAGCACACACGTCTCCTGCGAGGGTCCCCCGTTAGGTCGGATGAAAGTGGTTTTAAGAGAATCTGTTAGGGGGGGGGGTTGTTTGAGAAACGGTGAGAAAAGATGAGAAATGGTGAGAAAAGAAAAACAGTAAAGGACGTCCCATAAAGTACCTGTTATATAGATTGTTCATTACAGGTCACTAGGGAACAAGTCTACGGGTTTTTCCACACATACACACAAGACAGTTTAATTATCTAGGCAGAGAGCACTAGCACGCAATCATCAGATACTGACTTTTGTCCGCATGCCCTGGCGGAGAGAAAAGGACAGACAAAGAGAAAAGAGCTGGTTCCCCGTTACCATACATGACCCTCCATCCCTATTCCTGCGCAGGACTACGTACCTTTCCAAATCCAGCTGCACATTGACTGCTGCCACTGACCACTGGCCAGTGCCCCAGGCATGCATTTTCATCCAAACCCTGTTTTGCCTGGGGCCTGGTCCAGGGTGAGCCACCTTGCCTACTTGATCATCATCCAGTCTTGACAGTCTCGACCATCTCCTACGGGGCTCTTTATGGGGCTTTGCTGGTATCTGCCTCCAGTTGAATGTCCCTATGGCCACTTCCTGGGTTGATGCCAAGGTACCTACCCGGTACCTGCTTTCAAGTAGATGCTCACCTTGGACGCTGGTTTCCTTATCCGAGCTTAGCTGTGGGTACGGGTCTGTGCAGTAACGGTATGGTATAAGAACAAGTACAAGACGATATACCTGCGCTAAGCTTAGTGACAGTGAGGGGGTGGTGCAGGCATTTGGTGTACTTCATCGATGTGCCCCTCTACCGGGGCTAGGGAAGCCTGTAAAATCGCACTTTCTTACTTTCCCATTCTACAGCATCGATAACGCTTATGGTCGATCATCAACCATGCCAGAGGACACTTCACTCTCCCATTATTATCGCCCAATCAATAACGTGGGCACCTACACAGCACTTGACCAACATTGGCTCTGACTTCGCTTCGAGAGACCTTGCTTGCTTGCACCACTCAAGCTCTGAGGCTGCTGAGAAGTGTTTCGCCTTTCCCCCTCCCCCCCCCCCCCCGGCCGGAGGTTGCTCACGATGAATGACGTCACCAGCTTTCCCGAGGCTCGACGGCTCCACCGTTGCCCAACACAAAAGTCATGGACAAACTGGGCAACTATACGGGCTTAGACGGGCATGACTGCAGTGGATGAAAATAGGGAAGCAATAAATCGAACGGCGGGAATGCGTTTTTCATATTGGTTGGGCGATAAGCTAATCGTCAGGTATCCATTACATGCCTGCCTCCTGCCAGGTCTGCCAAAAAGGTTCGCACGCTTGGCCCTGGCCCTCTGAGCTGCACCCCCTGCTCTGCCCATCTTTTGCCTACCCCACCAACCATGGGCAGCTGATCCCGCCAATACCATACAGTACACACCAGGTCAGACCATCAAAAGCCAGTTGAATTCTTGCAGGGGCGGACCTTTCTTCCCGGCCGGGGAGGGGGGGAAGCAACTGTAACATCTTCCGTTCTCCGATGTCCATCTTTCTACTGTTCACAGAAGAGAAGTCTGAAGCACCCTTCTACTGCTGTTCTAGGCCTGTCATGCGGCAGCGCGCGGCTCTGGCCGTCGCCGGAAGACCGGTCTTGGAATTGGTCCTGACCATCATTGCCAGAACCATCTCCTTCTAAGCACTGTGCCGCATGCTTAGATTGGTACTTTGTACTTTTGTCGCGTTGTCTTGATCCTCTTCGACATGCCACCATAAAACCCTTTCACGACTCAAGGCCCGAATACAGTATTATCAGTGACGGGAACATCCCGCCTTAGTCTCTATTTCTCTCTTCACTTTCTCTCTCCGCCGTATCCATTCAGAGTGCGACAAATCGTTGCTCGTGCATCGCATATGGATCACTCCAGGAAAAACTCAGCCTTCACGGAGGACGACGTCATCGGGACCCACCCACCAAAAGCTTGGTCAAGGATACTCTGACGTCACTGAGGCTCTCGAGCTGCAAGGCTCTATCAATCGCACGAGACAGCAATGTTTGAAATGCGACGAGGGGTTCAATGTGCAAAGCAAACAACCCAGGCACATCTGCAAGGACCCTGGATTTATCTGGCAGCTGGGAATGAATCGCATCCTGCCATGGTCGTCATCATACTCGCCTGCTTCAGGGATCATCTCAAGCTTTCCCTTCCCTTTTTTTTTTCCTTTTTTTTTCTTCTTATCTTTCCATTCTGCTTTGCGACAATGACAAAGCGGAGGATGGACGTCGAAAAGGAATCGGACATGTCCAAATCAAAGCTTTCACTCGGAGGATGAGGAAAGCATCCGGACAAGATCTAACCCTCACGAAGCTGACACACAGATCCTTTCATGCAATCGCTGGCTCTGAACTGAGGAGCATCGAGTTTTCGCATCCTCAAAAACTAATTTACAATAGCCGAAGAAAAAAAGAGTTTGCACCTGCGTCCTCTCGCCCCACGCCAAGTAACTTTCGCTTCCATACTCTGTGTCCTCGCAGGCTCTTCCATGAGAAAACCTACAGAATTAAACCGACCCAGATCGAATCACTTGGTGCCTTCTCCTCGATTCGATTGTCTTCAAATGCATCTGGTATACACATTTTCAGGAGAGTGTATCGAGACAAGAAACAATGCTCGTGGTGTATATCGGGAGACTTGCAGTTTTGGCCGACTCTGCATCTCAAACCTGACTGACCAGAAAGGGCCGTGACTTACCCTGCAAGGTCGTTTTCTTCCCCGCTTGCGAACATATCCCATCGAGTGCAACCTGTTCCATGTAGCCAAGCCGTCTTGCTGGCATGGTGTTGGGTATTTCGCAAGTCGGGGTGTGAGGACGACTTGAGTAAGCCGAGCGGCTTCAGAACAGACCTCATACTCCTGAATCGCGGGCGTAGCATCATGACGAACTATGTGTCGGAGTGTCCGACGAACGAGAAGAACAAAGAAAGCTTGGTGTTTAGTATACCCTTCGTAAGGGAAGTCTTTGTGGGATCGACTTTCCACCTTGAACGTGGGCTTGTAGAATTTCGGCAAATAGGGTATACCTCCCATCCACTCAAAAGCAAATAAGTCATGTAAAAACGATCCCACGGATATGGGCAAAGCAAAGACAAAATCCCCATGATCTAGGAAGACTTATAATTGAAACTAGAGTCAGACAGTCACGTGAACCATTCTGAACTGATGGTGGAGCTCAAGTACAAACTTCATGTTGCTGTTGCTACTGTGAAAGTCATACAAAGGTGAAGGCAATACGTCCGGCCGTAACAGTTGAATCTCCCCATGTACCTAGGTATTCAATCTACCCAGCCGCCATCATCTGTTCTATCCTGTCTCTCGCCTACTGTATAAATGTACAGGACGCACCAACTTGGATCAGAAAATCACAGCTCCCCATTCTTGACACCCGAGGGCTTGTCCACTGGCAGCGGCTCGACATTCCAGACTGAAGATAGCATGTTAGCTTGAAGCACTGAACAGAGAAGAAAGATCCTGTAACACAATAGCAAATTCTACTTTGCGCAGACAGCAGTACTTACTTTCTTCAGCATACTCGTTGATGCACCTGTCGGAGCTGAAAAAGCCCATGCGCGCCACGCTCGTGATGGACTTGGTCAGCCACTCGTCCTGGTTCTTATACGCCTCGTCAATAGTCGCATGTGTCTCAATGTAGCTGTGGAAGTCGTCTGAGACCAGGTAGTAGTCGCCGTGGTCACGGACAGCAGAAATCATGGCCAGAAAATCGTCGGGCTTGCCAAATGTGCCGCTCTCAATTGCCTTGAAGACCTTGGCCAGATCAGGGTCGATAGTGTGTGAGCCATATGTGTGTGCGTGGCGGAGATCCTCGACATCCTCAGCCAGGTTGCCAAAGAGAAAGATGTTGTCCTCGCCAATCTCACGGGTGATCTCAATCTAGTAGGTGTCAATTGTAGTGCTTTTATCAGGAACGGAGACTTGCCAGCACTTACATTTGCACCATCACAAGTGCCGATGATCAAGCCACCGTTGAGGACGAACTTCATGTTGCTGGTTCCAGAAGCCTCTGTGCCAGCCGTAGAGATGTGCTCGCTGATGTCCGAAGCCGGAGTGATTATCTCCGCCTTGCTGACATTGTAGTCCTCCAAAAAGACCACTTTAAGAAGGTCGCCAATGTCCTCATCTGTGTTGACCACAGCTCCGACAGCGTTGACTAAGTGAATGATTTGCTTGGCCATCCAGTACCCAGGAGCCGCCTTGCCACCAAAGATGGTAACGCGAGGCTGCGCTTGCTTCCTCTCCTCTGGCGACATGGCCTTCAATGTCAGGTACCGATGGATGGTTCCAAAAATGTTCAATTGTTGACGCTTGTACTCATGGATTCGCTTGACTTGGACATCAAATAAGGACGCAGGGTTGACCGTCACACCCGCGCTGGCCTTGATGTGCTTGGCCAGGCGCACTTTATTGGCATATTTGATCTCCTGCCACTCCTTGCGGAATGCAGCGTCCTTGACGGATAGCTCGATCTTGTTGAGCTCAGTGAGATCCTTGAGGAAGTTATAGCTGCCCGTCTTGCTGGCGATGAGCTCGGAGAGCCTCGGGTTGGCCTGATGCAGCCATCGGCGTGGTGTGATACCGTTCGTGACGTTTGTAAATTTGTCTGGCCCGTAGATCTCAACGAAGTCCTTGAAAATGGTGGTCTTGATCAGGTCTGAGTGTAGCTCAGCCACACCGTTCACCTTGTGTGACCCAACAATAGCGAGATACGCCATGCGAATCATCTTCGGTTGCGACTCCTCAATGATGCTGACGCGAGCCAAGAGTTCGCGGTCACCAGGGTGATCACGCTCAACGCTCTGAAGGAAGAAAAGATTGATGTCGTAGATGATCTGCAAGTGCCGGGGCAGTAAGTTCTGGAATAATGGGACGGACCACTTCTCCAGAGCTTCGGGAAGCACGGTGTGGTTAGTGTAGCCAAATGTTTGCGTGACAATGTTCCAAGCTACATCCCATTCAAGCTTCTCCAAGTCCGTCAAGATCCGCTGGAGCTCGACGATAGCGAGAGTAGGGTGAGTGTCGTTGAGCTGAATAGCGACTTGGTCGGGAAATTCACTCCAGGGACGCTTCGACTTCTTGAAGCGGCGAACAATGTCGTATAGTGAGGCAGCAACCCAGAAATATTGCTGCTTCAGACGAAGCTCCTTTCCACGTTCAAGGTTGTCGTTAGGATACAGCACGGCGCTGATGGTCTCGGCGCGCTGTTGGTCGGCAACAGAGCTCTCGTACTAGTATCACGTATTAGTAGGTTGGGACTGAGACTGAGGATTTCCGTTAATAGTACTTCGCCTGAATTGAACTTCTGGAAGTCAAATTCTCCACTGGCAGCCTTGCTGGACCACAATCTGAGATTGTTGGTTGTCGATGTGGCATAGCCGGGAATGGGTACGTCGAACGCGATGGCTGTGACGTGCTCCCCTCCCTCCCAGTGGGCAATAGTCTTGCCCGAGCCTTCCTGGGATTTTGTGACATGACCGTAGAATTGGATCTGTAATTTGTTTAGTACGATGCTCCACAGATGACTTCACAGAGTAGAGATACTTACATCAACCGTCACATCGTGGCGAGGAAATTCTATGGTTGATGATTTTAGTATGCTGTACTTGGAATGGCTTCAAAATGTTCAATGTTGTGTAGAGGGCTGTCTGACAACACATCAGGAAGCACAAAGTGGGGGACGCTCCGAGAGCCTTTGCGTCATGGTGTGTGGCCAGAGACACGTTCAGGATATGTCAATGACATGATTTGTTGAATAAAAAGTCACTCACCCCACGGATTGAAGTCAAGCCAGTAATCAGGCTCTTCCACCTGAAAGCCATCAACCTGCGGCATAGGAAAGTCAGTAATAAATTCCTAAGGAGCAGGAGTGGTCGAATATATTTAATAATTTGGGCTTTGTACAGAAGCCCAACTTATGTCTCTCAACATGTCAGGTTGGGAAGAGGGCTTACAACTATGTCATGTCAAGTCAGCATCCAGCAAATTAATGAAAACGCAATGTGTGTTATGAGTCCTTGGAGTCTTGCAGGAGCTTTGTGGCTCCTAAACACTTCTTTGCAGAGGCGGAAGTCATGCTGAGACTGTTCGAGGAGTCTCCTGCTTCCGCCAAACAGTCGAAGAGACCCAGGGACAATGAACAAGGTACTAGAGACCACTGAAGGAGGCTTAGAAGAGCTGGTGAAGGAGTCACGTACTTGTCTGTTTGAAAATGCCATAGCGATATCGCAAGCCATACCCCCAAGCCGGAAAGTTGAGCGAAGCCAAACTGTCCAGAAAACAGGCGGCCAAACGGCCCAGGCCACCATTGCCCAGCGCTGCGTCATGCTCCTGGTCGATAATGTCCTCAATACGGAAGCCCAGCTCCGCAAGGCCGGCCTTGGCCACGTCCTTCTGGCCAATGTTCAACATGGCATTGTCGAGGGCGCGGCCCATGAGGAACTCGAGCGAGAGATAGTAGACGCGCTTGCTGTCGGTAAACGTCTGGCGCTGCTGGGTCCGATTCCATTCCAGAATCAGTCGGTCGCGGAAGGCCAGCGACGTAGCGGAATAGGCGGCCGACTCATCGCAGTTGAACATGCTACGGGCGAGGGTCGTTTCGACATGCTTGACTACCTCGGTCTCGAAGCTATCCTTCTCTTGAAAGGCCTTGGCGCTGTGTTTGGTCCATGCCTCGCGTTGAGGCTCCGGGATGGAAGCTATAGGAGGTGACAAATGGCGTTAGTGGATTTTCCTTGATGCGACATGGACAAAGTGTTCAGTATAAGTGTGGAAGTGGTAGAGTAAAGTCAATTGGATGTTATATCCGAGCCCGATATAGGTGAGGCCCACTCGGACCACCCAGCTCGACGTCGATATAGCGACAGTGGGCCAATGACTAGGGTATTCTTTTGAATTCCGCACCTTCAACGCTCTTGATATCTCCGGCCCCAAAGCCAGTGAAAGTTCTCTTGTGCTTAGGCCTGGAGATGCCCGCAGGACCCACAGAGCCTTGTATGTCAACGATTGGGGCACCCATAGAGGGGCGACGCTCCCGCAGGGGAATCTGCTGGGGGGGTTCGGTGGAAGCCATAGCGATGAAAAGCCAGGAGAATTTTCAATAGGTCGAGAGTCGTAATTTGAAGGAACTACGAAAAGAAGATATTTGAAAGTTAGCAAGACGATTGAGAAGAGAATGAAGAATTTGTTGGCACATAGTAAAAGAGGCAGAGGAGGAGGAAGATGCTATACGTTCTGGGATGACAAGTTAAGCTCCCCGCAGCAACGGAGCGGTGGGGAAGGAGCTACACGTCGTATCTGGCGGGGTAAAGCAACTGGTCCGGGGAAGCTTGGGAAGCTCTACTAGACGGCCGGGGGAGAAACGGGTCAGCATAAGCGTGTGTGGGTTATGGTGTGAGACAAAGAATAACGGGGATGTTGTCGGCTTGTGTCGTATACACCATCGAAAATACCGTCGAAACAGAGCTAGCAACAGCACTTACTATTATAGACAGAAATGCATAAACAGGTGAGCTCCTTGCGTCGATCCAAAGCGGTCAGTAAGAATGCACCATTGGGTAATATGAGATGTAGGGTGAGAAAGTCTGATGGAAATGCTTCGTCTCGAATCACGACATTAGAGCTAGGACCCGAAAGATAGAATCACATTGTGACAGCTCCTGAGCAGGATTGAGTCCACAGGGACCGTGGTGAGCTTTATACGAGCTCCCCGGCAGCGCTGTCCATCTCATCTATACAAAAATCCTTCCGTGTCCCTTTCACTCAGGCTAGCAGGTCGGAAACAAGAACAGAAAGCCCGCAGACAGGACCCACGATGCGATCCAAGGAGTTTTCCTCGATCACTTGTGGGTAGACTACATGCTACAATGTACTCTGGGTTCCCACACAAACCACGCCATCCCAAGCCCTGCAGTGTGGTGCGGGGTGAAAGTGATGTGATGCTTGGATCCTCAATTGGCGCCCGAGTCCGTTGCATGGGCGAACCACAAAACAAGAAGAAGGAAACATCCATTGGGTTGGGATGAATCATGGTCGTGCATGCTGCCATAAATCCACTGCAGTCGGCAGCGTGCATGACAGTTACTCTTTGATCTCGCCCTCCGTGATCGAAGGCCTGGTGTAGTCGACTGTGCATATGTAAACGATGTACACACGTATGGTCCAGGGGACAGAAGGGGATCCAGAGACAGAAGCCTAAGTGACCTCGTTTGAGAGCTTGGCGCACAGGGAGACGGGCTGCGGGAAATCTTAGACGAGCTTCGATATCAAAATGAGAGCGGGTGCTGTGTCCTCGGACAAATCCGCATATGGTCAGCACCACCCCAACCAATAGATACAAAAGTCGTACGATTCGCAGCGCGCTTCCAAGATTGCCCACCTTTCGTCGTACAACAGCTCTACCCCGGGCCAGAGACGCCCGCGCATAGCCACGAGAAACATGAACACTGGTCATCCTCCCCCAGAGACAAGTCGAAACAATGGCGGCCTGTTTCCAACTGCAACCGTACGACAATGGCTGAATTATTACTTGGTTGGCTGCGGCTTCGGGCAGCCAACTACTTCTGCGCCTAAGCTGCGGGTAATCGACGATGTTCCTCTCTCTCGCGCGCGCGCGCACACACAGCGTGCATTGTGCCGCTGCAGAGATGTCATCGTACAGATCTCGTACCTTGGGTTGTAATGACGGGGTCAGCTTACTGTACCTACTGAAGATGCCAAACTCTTCAAGTGGCTGTCGACCATGGCCGGCGGCGAAGGATGAACAGTGCTGGGACCCTTCCCATACTCGTGTCCGAATGCTTGCAATATTTTTATCGGCTGTCAATGTTCGTGGAGAGCATATCATATTCTCGGTTGACTCCACCCGCCCCACGGATTTGCAGGTGACAGGCGAACATGTGGAGCCCTTTCACCCTCCCCCGGCCTCCGAATCGCTGATCCGGGGTGGCCCGGCCAGGGGGAGTGGATGATCACGACATATCAACATAATTCTTGTCTGCCGAATGTGGTTTGTGGGTGCCGTATAAGCGATGGGGATTCTCACGCTCTTTCAAGCTTGATAACAGGCATGAAGAAGATGTCAACACTACTTTATCAGACTTCTGAGTGGACTCCATATTGAAAATCACCATCTGCAAGACCTTGGCAACATCTCAGCTTCAAGGCCCCATGGCTTAGGCTACATCGATCAACGCATTACGCTCGAGTATCATTCGGAAATAAGAAATGCTCTCAGGTCCCGTTCATTGTCTTGAATATGACTTCGATCAATCCACTGACACAAGTGGCTGATCTCATGCGTCCTCGATTTACCTAAGACGACTCGCTCATCTGCTGCTTTCTTGGTTTGCCTAGTTGTCTTGGACATTGGCAAATAGTGTGGACCAAAATGCCCGCTCCCACGCTCCCAGATGGCCACGCTTCCTTAACGCCATGACCTAAAACACGATTTTTTGTCTTGCCTTTCCATGGGGGGCAGGCCAGAATCGTCAGGCCGAGCAACCCGCCGGCTGTAACCATAGGCCCTTGGGGTCCACCAGTAGTCGCTACTCGCCACTCCTAATCCGTTTTGACAAAGGGAAATTTGCGTCGGTCCTTTCCAGCCGGCTACCGGCCACCGCTATCAGGACCAGAGGCGTAGAAACCGGAGGTTGGAGCCCTTGTACCCTGGTGTGATGGTAACCGTTTCTGCAACGCCTGTGAACCGTTCGTAAACACTGCCGTCCTAAACGCCAAACTAATGCAACTGTTGGTAGAGACCGCTCATAAAAATGCCAAAAACCCTGGTAGAGAACGAAGTGAAAGTCAACAATCCCTCAGCTGCCATCATAGGATGCCCGAGTCTTTCAGAGCATTGTTAAGAATGGTCTCCTTGACTGCAGCAAAGACCAACCGAATATTCGATGTGTCCGTCGCTTGTGTCAAGCTACAAAAAGTCAGCACATTTTTCCTGGCACGCACACATACACACAAACACGAATCACGCCAGTGCTTACTGTGGGTAGAGGTTCAGATGTGCCCGATTGACCTGGTTGAATCTCCAAAGAAGATATTTCGCGGCCTTGTTGACATCGTTGCCCCCAGAATAGTCTGGAAAGTAGTTACCCAACGGTGACCTGCTCAGCTTTTGCTTGAAAATGTCGACTTTGTTGAGAAACAATATTATGCTGGTCCGCATGAACCACCTCGAGTTGACGACTGAGTCAAAGAGCAGCAAACTCTCCATCATGCGATTCTGCTAGAATTAGAAAAAAGTAACAAGTCTCCAAAGATGGGGTTATGGATCTATCCGTACCTGACTGCTCTCTTCCAACAAAACTTGGTCGTACTCGCTAAGCGCCACGCAAAAGATAATGGATGTGACATTTTCAAAACAGTGAATCCACTTTTTGCGCTCACTCCGTTGTCCACCAACGTCGAACATGCTATTAGTTGTCAGCTCCTAATGCAAGCTACCGTGAACTTTTTCGCACTGCACGCGACTGCAACTTACTGAATGCTCAGCTGGCCCATTTGAAAGCGAGTCTCGTATATACCCGTAGTTTTTGTTCTTGCTCGAAGTACATCCATCTCGTTGGGCAGGTAGTCTTGCCGGACTATCCTCTCAGCGTGTTCGAAGAAGCTGCAACATGTTAACTGATTGCCGATCGTGCCCAACTCTGTCAGTGGCACTGGTGCACATACTATTCAGCAGAATCCATCAAGTAGAATTCGGTTTGTCGATCCATGAGCTGCTCTCTTGCTGGGTCGCTCCAGATTGCCTGCACTGCCAACCCCACCTTTGGGTCAATCATGGCCTGCGGACCCGACTCGACGCTGTACTCGAGGAGGAAATCACACAAAGCCTTATTTTCCTCCTTCTCGGGCTCGATGTCGAATTGACGCATGGCGTTGATGACGGCTTTCGCGCATTCTATCAAGTTTTTGAAGACCGTCGGCCGGTAATTGTAAAGCTCATCGTCGGAGTATCCCTTGAGGTGAATAATCTTCATTTGTTTGACAATAGTCGATTTGCCACTCTCGCCGGATCCTGTTGTCTTGTAGTCAGTCCATTGAGTCTTCCATTTATTTTAAACTCGATCGCCGCGCCTGTTCTTTGCAATCGCGCAGAGGTCCACCTACCCAGCAACAGGATCTTGCATTCTCGCCGCAAACGTTTGGAATCCTCCTCCAAATCCTTGTCAATCTTTTGACTCCTTTTCTTCTGCTCCGTCTCTTCGCTGTTCGAGCTCATGCAGGCACCCATCTTGGCGGGTCTGGGTGGCCCTCGAGGGAGCCGCGCTCACGGGGTACAACACGGAAGAGGCGTGGAAATGGTGCGACCGGGGCGAAGAATTGACGAGGTCGAAGTCGATTGTTGACAAACAAATGCCCGAGGGTGCTAGGCGCCCATGAGAGGTGGATCGGATGGGCGGTGATAACGATACCAAGTGGCGGTTAACTCGTAGCAAGCGCCGGGAGCACAGGATTGGGTTGCGCGTGGAGGGTGGTCGCCTTTGCAGCAAACGAGGGTGTGTCTCGGTATCTCAGTAGGCACGTTCACGGGCCGGTTGTCGCAGCAGTAGCGAACAGCGATGGACGTGTAAGCCGGAGAATTGTGGTCAAGGGAGAGAGCGAGGGAAATTGCGATGATTCCAACCCAGCCTAGGGACAATTAAACATTGAGCTTGGGAAGCTCGTAGCCCAAATTGAGAAGGGAAAGAAAGGCCGGGCCTAGCGGTCAGGTAAAGGAAAGTTCGAGGCTTGGACTGCGGGGAGGAAGCTTGTCCTTTGGGGGGGGGGGATAGGTTGCTGAGGTCCTGCTAGGGAACGACGAGAGACCGATCGCTGCGCTGCGCTGCGTGTCGGGCTTAGCCGCAACACTGCTGGCCCAGCGTGGGAAAAGTGGTAGGTAGGTTAGGGTCGCCGTTATTAGTCGCAAACTGCACTGACCCTGACGTCTCCAGACGAAACTAGTAGCGCTGAGGGATGACGGGATGACAGGAATGCGTGGTATATTAGTGGGATGTGATGTTGGTGACCTTGTGGCTGGGACCTTGTGGATAAGACCCTGAAGATCAAGTTCGGTCGAAGATTGGTCGCGAGATAGAGCGATAGGTTTACCAGGCGTGGCGAGGCGAGACGAGGCGATGGATGGAATTAGGGGAGTAAGTGGTAGTTGCAGCGGGAGTGCAGGAGTGGTGACGGGCAGCTGGGCTGCATGCGACAAGATGTCCGAGGTTAGAAGCAGCTAACAAGGTGAAAGTGAAATGAATTGTGCAGGGCATGCGCGTGGCGTTCCCCAACAACATACCTGGAGGCCCGAAGAGACGAGACTATTCCGGAAGCAATTGAAAGTACAAGCTCTCTCTCTCTCTCTCTCTCTATCTCTCTTTCTCTCCTTTTCTTGTCTCTTGTCTCTTGTCTCTGGGTAGTGGATCCAGGACAAAGGCGATAATAGCAAGCAAGACGGAACCATACAAGAAGTCTAGTATCGGATCCGAAAGTGTGAAGTAAGTTGGGATGAAGTAAGAAGAAGAAGAAAAAAAGGAATGGCGAAATGATTTGATTATTGGTCGAACAACAAGAACGACGAGCAAAAAAAAAAGCAGTCTGCTCCCAAAGTAGTATGTTGATCCTGAAGGCAAGACGCAGACGCGCAGACAACACAGACAAGACACAGACACACCGCAGGTCTGCGCTATCATTTGGCAATGGTTCCCGGGCTGAGGTCAGCGGCAAGAGTATCCCGTACCTGGAGCACCTGGGTAGAGTAGCGGGCTTGGACCTGGGCTGGGAAAAGGGCAGTACGGGGGAGTACAGCGCTGCTTATGCGTAATAAAGAATTGTATGGGAGCACAAAAGCGAAGCACAAGCACATTTCGGAGTACGGATACCACATGAGCGAGAGGGAGACAGAGGCGAGACGGCGGCCAGACCCAGATTCTCAAGTGATAGGAGACAAAAAGTGGATTTGCAGCACCCAATTGACACCACCCTTGTACCTCACCGCCAGCAGCCACCCCGGTCCGTGTCGATTGTCCACCGACTACCTATCTACACCTCACCGGCTTACTTAGCGCCATTTTGGAAGCTTTTACCGTACCTAGGTTCGCAAGCTGGTGCGGGCGCGGGTGCAGGTGCAGGTGCAGGTGCTCGCAGATACTTGCCTTTGTACCTACATGCCTTACCTTAGCTTACCTTACCTACTATGGTACAAGTAGTACACAGTATGGGGCAGACGGGATTCCCGGGGGTGGCTTAGTGGGCTAGGCTTGCTCTCCAAAACTAGGTACGAACAATGATGAGAGAATGGCCCTGAAGATCCAGAAGGCGTGCAAAGTCCCCAAAACCCACACATGCGGGCGACATGGTACGCTCTTCTGACTGGGTCAACCCAGCGAAGCCATGTCTCAATTCCAGATCCTTGCTTTCTCATTAGGCCAACAGATCCAGGGCTGCCATTCGCACATTGCAGTTGCAAAATAGATGCGATATGAGGCTGACCTCTAACCTACCAGTACCAGCGCTTTTTGTCTCTCCTTTGTTCTCTTTTTTTTTTAAAAACTTTTTTTTTTTTAATATTTCTTTGCGCTCTATCTAATTCTATGGTATAAGCTCCCAAATATAACATGCTGATTCAGGCGCATATGCACCTAGGCCTTCTCCGGGAAATGACGGGCGGCCAACATGCAGCAGCAGTCATGCCTTGACTTCTGCAGGTGCTCAATGAGGGCCCAGCTTCACAATCCCCGAGAGCTTCTTCCAATGACACAACACAAACCTCCACGCGACGACCTCTTGCCCGGTCCACGTCTCAGCCCCCACAGGATTGCACTGGTCCCGACTCTTTGAGAAAGCCTTCCGCGGAATATTCCACAATGTGATAACCTACTGCAGGATGGATGCATCTATTACAGGTTTAGCTCAGGTACCATGGCATCATCATCCACTATGCGACAATCTCCCGTGGAACAACCACTCCGGCAGGATGATCTACCTCTACCACACAGTATCGCCGCTACCAACTCCTGAGTATAAAAGGATTCTCCATCGCCCGGCCGTCATTGCAAAGGAAAAAGAAATGGACAGTACAGACAACCTGAAACCACTTGTTGGGTAAGGTGTCACGGTGCACAGGCTCTGTCTGATCATTATCATGCCCGGACCAAGGATCCTCGGCCAGGTGAGAGGTCCTGTTTGTCCGTCGATGAGACTCTGCATCACGTATTTCCCGACCACCTTCACTTTCGTTCAAATCACCAGATTTAATCACATCCCACCTCGCTTGCGGCCGGGGTCCTTGTCATGTGCCGGGCCCGATCTCGCCGAAGAATACTTAGAAACGCTGTGATTGATCTATCATTTCAAACATCTCTGCCCTCCCCCTTCTCAGCCCCGGGGCACATTGTTTCTTTTTACTCGAAGCTACCTTGGTTTAAAATCAATTTGTACGTCTCAGTAGTGTGCATGGAGAAGCAAATACCAGCTCGGATCCAAATCCGAATGGAGACATGCCCGGCTCCATACCCAGGGCCTCAAGATTCTACCGCCCGAGCCCCGCCAGATGCAATTTATCTCCCGCCCCAACCCCCCATCTTCTTTGAGCCCCGAAGGGCAGATATGGAAAATAAAATACACCATCCTTCTCCCGGAGCCACGTGCTGAGCGACCCAGATTTTCCCGGCCCACTCGGAATGCCGGGACCAGGGCTGTCAAAAGAAGCGGGCTCCGCATTCTCGACTTCAACAGGCCCGACGCTTCAGTGGAGTCTTTCCCTCTCCCAAAACAATACTGGGGGGGTGCGCCCTTCCGCAGCGCCTTGTCGAGTGCCCAGGGGGTGTTTCGTTTCCGTGATGGGGCTAGATGGGTTGCCCAGCTCGGGGGCTGGCACCTTCACCCAAGAGAACGTTGCCGATCACACCTACTCTGTACAGTCTGTGCAATCGACAGCACTTGGGCAGTCCCTAGCCCGCAAGTATTACAGTATATATAATATGCAAAACAGTATTGTTCGCCATCATCGGACAGCCAGCAAAAGTTGCCCAGCGAGCAGCATCTTGTCCCCCAAACCATCCCCCCTTATTCAGAATTCCCACCTTTAAACAATAATCCAACGTTTCGTATAACCCATCTCCTGCTCCACGATTCCCAGCCCTGAGCCTGTGACGACGCTTCCCAGAATAGCCACACCCCCAGTCGTCGTCACCCAGCTGTACTGTGTTGGGTAGACAACAGGGCTGAGGCGCTCAGATCGAAACAAAGCAACCACGATCGCCAGGGGCCCCAGGAAAAGAATTATGACCAAACTCCGCCCGCATCGGCGAAAGTGAGCGAAGTAGTGGAGAGACTGACAGTCATAGGCCCGGTTCTTTTGGGGTGCTTTGATGTTCTTCTCCCTCATACACTGCTCGTCGAAACTCGTATAATACGGCTAGACCTCATCAACTAGCTGGGGATGGAGTCAAGCGACGAGTCAAAGCTGGGGTGGGACGAAGCTTATTTCCTAGCTCACCGTCTCACATTTGTGCATCAATCCGTCGCTCGACTTTTCTAGCATGGCTAATTCGAATTGGGATTCTCACACCACGTGTGTCGCGGGCCGCACGAGCATCAGATCCCGGACGTCAGGGTATATTACCAACGTCTTGGGTACTTTATGCGGACGTTCATACCACTAGGTCGCTTTGAACACGGTCAGAGTCCGGGCCATACCGTATGTACCTACGCCGATACGCTTACAGAATATCATACCAGAGAAAGTCATCCCTGAGTATGCTGTACCAGGGAATTCGAATGATTGGATAACCCAATATAGTCCAAACTGTTATCCACTGCCCCATGAACAAGACAGACTGTACAAGATAACACGACACCACGACGCTTTAAAAAAATTTGATTTGTTCCACCATAGCTATGCTGTTCGCTCCATTCTATCCTGGTGGGCTCGCTACGAGGCAGAGCGTGCCCGATAGACCCACGCAGTCATCGTTCGCGTCGTCTTGATCATTGGCATGCTGGCCAAAGTATGGCTCTGTTTTCTGCTCCAACATTGTAAGCAATATGGTATGCTTGCACTACGGCTGTGAAAGACACTCTTGCCAGTCAAATCGTCATTGGGCCGACGCAGTACGCCTCAGCAACGCGCCTTTCGATGCAACAGACCAGTAAAGAGAACCGATGCAGATTCTAACCGTGCTACTCCAATTTACCGTTCCGAAAATAAAGACCCAGCCGTCGCGAAAAACGGACGTTCTGACCGCCCGCCAGGAATTGTGGAGGTGAAGAGGTAAAGTTTGTCATGTAGTCATACCCATCAATTGATGCAGTTGTGGAGCAGCCACTTATGCAAGATATCCGAGCTCGTCGTCTTCCAGGCGCTCGAGATACTCCTTGTCGAGAAGAATCTCGATGCACTTCTTGATGTCCGCAATCTTGGGAACGAACCGCTGACGAATCTGGTTGATCGTCTCGCTCACAAGCTGTTGATGCTTCATCTTCTTCCGCGCCTTCATGACTCGGACAATGGCCGTCTATAAAATTTGTCAGTACTAAGGCTAGTATCAAGTGGTATGTCGAGTCCAGACTCACCTGCAACAGGAGCTTGCGGTCCTCCTCGATTGTCTTGTTAGTCTCGACCTCCTCCTGCTTCGTCTCAGTCTTGGTGCCGAGATTCAAGTTGATACGAATCTTCTTGCTCTTGAAGTTGTAGTTGAGGTGGAAGGTTGCACCTGGGCCGGGCTTTTGACCTTCAGGTGACACGGTGAGGACCTTGGCCTTCAACAAGATGGCAAGAGGAGGATCCAGGGTCTCTGAGTTCATCTTGGTGGCCATGGCGATGTCCTCGTATGTGTGGGTGTCATTGTCATTGAACAAAAGGAGAATGGCCATCTGGTAGATCGAGACTTGGAAAGTGTACGGCATCTTGCTGTTCTTGCAATAATTGGCCTTCAGCTCTCCTTTGCATAACTGCCACAGCCATGTGAGCTTGCGGCCTTCATGCTTGTGCTTGTAAAACCTCGCAAATCGTTCTTTATCTGCGTCGATTTCGCTGGGTGGGTTGAACTCGGTGGTTGGAGCGTTCAATGGCCAGAAGCCAGTGCCGAGAATGTTGTACTGGGAATCCAACAAGGATGAGTCATCAAGACCGCTCGTGTGCTCCTTGAAACCAGTATTGAGGTCTTTAGAAATTTGCATGTCCTGGAACATACGCTGCAGCTTATTCGTATATTCAAATCCGCATGCCTCTTTGAGCTTGCTGATCATGCTTGTCTCTGCATCATCCGAACTAGAGTTGCTGTGAACAAGGCGACGGGCCAGCATACGGGAGTAAAACTTCTGGAAAACGTCCTTATCCTCAATGTACTTGAATACTGTCATGATCTGGGACAGCGTCTCTTCCAATTGAGATTCCTCAACACTGGTACCACTCTTGCGCAGCAGAACATCGGCGTACTTGGCAAGAAGTTCTGGTGACTTGTTGGACCCGGATTTGCACATCTCGTTTCGGTTGACAAACTCTCGACAGGCGTTGTCCAGCGACCGGGTAAACTCTGGCTCGTCGTTGAAAGCCCGCTTCACCAGGCCTTGATACTGTGAATGGATATCAAGGAGCGCATCGACATAGACCTTGGGCTCGAGCTTTTCGGCATCTTGTGCGACCTTGGCCACTGCCGCCAGACCAGCTTTGCGGACATGTGTCTCGAACCTGGCCCTGAGCGGGTCCAAGCCGTTGGGGATCCGAGACAAAAGGTCATACATTCTCGCCATATCCTCCTCCCGGTCATTCACAAGAAGGATTTGAAATTCATCTCGCAGCAGATTCTGGTGCTCCTTGATGAGGGAATCGTTACAGGCGGTCTTCAAGGGCATGGCAATGTCTGGGTGCAGGTACAGCTTGACACGCTCCTCTTCTTCCTCCAACCGGATGACCGCCTTCTTCATGTACTCAACGACGCTATTCTCGGCCAGAAATTGCTTGCTCTCGGTTTGGTAGAACACCCTGGTCGCGTCCAGGAAGGGCTTCTCGAAGTGCCACCGGTAGCAGTCGAGGGTAGTCTTACTATTGTCGGCAGGATCCAGGCCAAGAGCCACAAACGACTCGACGACCTGTTTGATCTGACCGTGCTCAATCGTCTCGCCATTCCGCTGTCTCTCAACCAGCTTCAACACAGCGTCCATGACCTTGGAATCGATCTTCTCGAATAAGACTTGCCGCCACTGCACCAGGTGCATAGTGTAGACGTCGAATATGTTCTTCTTGCCCTCATCCATCTCGCGCTTAACCCAGTGACGATTCAGGTATCTAAATAAGTGATGAACGTATTTGCCAGCGTTGGTGAACCGTTCCCACTCCTTGATGTAGTACGTCAGCAGAGCCTCGTCGGTGTGCTGTTCGGCCCTCGCCAGAAGAACCTTGAGGTGGTCCTCCAGGTACGTGAGTAGTTTCTTGTATAGATCCTCGCCTAGCAGGTGTGCGCCACGGTGATGGCCTGAGCCGACGCCGCCGGGTGAGTGGCTTGCGGCGGCAAGGGGGTGTGCCTTCTGAGAGGTGCAGAAATTGTGCACGGCCGTGTAGATGCCCATGTACTATACCAGAGGAAGGAACAGCGTTAGTCGTGTGCTGTCAAGAAGGGAGACAGGGCTGCTTTCGGTTCTGGTTACTACTTACGTCGTCCATGGTCATGCCATTTTCCAGATCAGTCATGATCTTCGTGATGCCGTCGGCCAGGTAGTCCCAAGTGTCGACGATGCTGTCACGGTCTGGACCTTTGGGCATGCCCAGAGGCTGCCGCGTTGTGGTCACGGTAGACCCACTTGGAGGCATGATGAATGATCGCGAGTTTCGCAAGATGCTGGTCGAGTTCGTAAAGAGATGGCTTTAGAGGCTGATAAGTGGTCGGACGCGCGATGGACGCGACGGTGGCAGCAGAGGTCGTCGAGACCAACTGTGGAGATGGGCAAATTTTCTCGTGTGGGAAGTCGAATCCTATTGACGCAGGCCTGAAGGGGTCGTGTCGGTGAATTGGAAGACGGTAGGATGATGGAGGGCAGCGTGGAGCGAGTAGTGTGCGAGGATCGGGGGTAGTATTGGCCTTTCCTTCAGGGCATAGACACGCCGCAAATGTTGAGAATATCAAACTATGCTCGGGAAAAAGGAGAAAGAGAGCATTCAACAACGCGAAGTGGCACGTAATAGCAACTTTCGCCGTTGTTGACTGGGTCGTGTTGATGGAAATTCGCAAGTTGGTGCAAAGGCAGGAGGCGAATGTGAGGAGGTCTGAGGTCAAGGCTGCCGTTGACTTAAATGGAGTAAGGTTGGATGGCCTCCAGGGAAGGCAGCAGGCCATACTAGCGGGGTGAACCCAGACAGGCTGGGCCCTGCTGGAGCCTCCGCACCTCGTCAGCCTGCAGTGTTTGTTAGTGATGGCAAAGTGGCACAGCCTTGACAATTGGCCTCTTTGAAATAAATAAATTCCACTCGAAGCAGGTCCAAGTAACTTGAAGTTCAAGACGTCCTTTGATGCCATATCATGGTTTTCACACTCACACTTGTATTGCACATATGTTTCAAGTGCCCTCCGACTGTTTGCGATTATCATGAGCGCACATTCAACGAACTAGAGCTGCTAGCTGCAACTTTGACAGCGCTGCTTTTAGCTTTCTCCTTCTTAATTCTTGCTAATAATATATACTTGACATGTCTACAATGAGAATTGTGGGAGCAATCCAGTCACTCACTGACACAGTAAATCCAAACCCCCTCTGGGTCAACCATAACATGTATAAATTTTACAGGACTAGTAAGCTAGTCTTTAAACATATGATAGAAGCTTTGGCTCGTCGTCTCCGGCTCGCGGCCCAAGTCTTTGGACCAGCCTAAACACATTGACTGTAAAGTTCAACACCCAACCTAGCAGACCGAGAAGCAGAAAGGCTGCCAATGCCTTCATTCTGGCCATTTCTGCATTAGGAGTGCCCTCTTCATACAGTGAAGAGAATGCCAGTGTTGCACTTGCCGACTTGAATATGATAAAGAACAAATCCAAGTTGGTCAAGAATACCTTGCGCATGGGAGACCTCAGCCCCAACTGTGGCCCACTGTACTCATCCCATGTCATATACACAACATAGGGTGTAATCACACAGTCAACGATAATAGCCACAAGCCACTGGGAGCGGAGGGTAATTCCAACGTCACCCGCTATGCTGGACACCGAACTGGCATCCTGTTGCCAAAGATTTGCAGATAATGCTAACGAGGCAATTGACAAGACCAAAACTGAGAATCGAAGCAAGGCAGGTACCAACGGATGATTGAGCAGGAGGCGCCAAATATGCTCATGAAGTGCTGCTCTTCTGCTTCTCCTCTTTGGCGCGGTATCGGTCACGCGCATGGAGCTAGTGTCGTTGAAACCAGGCATAAGCTCGTCGAATTTCTCGGGGTCGACTTTCTCTGACCTCTCTCCTGCTGCGTGGCCATAGCTGCTGGCCTGGACGAAGGTACTCCACGGTGACGCTTCATCGCGCATCAGATAACTTGGTATGATGACCGGTTCGGCCGTTCGGAGGTGATCGTATTTTCTGCCCATCCTCTCCCGTCTCGTTTGCCTCTTCTTGCCCACATAGTTCTTTGGGGCCTTACTTATGGGCGCTTCAGAGGTCCAATTCACGTACCCGTCCCTCGAAACCCTCCTCTGGGGTGCGGTCGGTGTACTATTATGGTCGGGGCGTACTGTCTGGGGAGGTGGCCGGGGCACGGAGTGCGGGACGACTGCCGGAGGTGACCCATTTTTGTCCTCCCATGAAGCTATCCAGGCTGCGATATTGTCAGTAAGAAAGCTTTGAATGGCTTTCAACAAAAGCAGGTATACCAAAAACTGACGTGGGATAGTTCTGATCTTGCGTCTGGCATTGGGATCGACCGCAGTGCTGCCCGTGCCAGGCCGCGGATGGTCCATGAAAGGTGGTGTGGTCGCAACCTCTGGTGTAACTGGAGTAGACAGTGAATGTAGTTTGAAGACAAAGGTGAATTAAGCGGCTGGCCTAAACGCTCGGCTAGTAAAGAAGCTCGTCGGACCGGAGCGACCCGCAGTGGGTGAAACAGGAGCAGTTGAAGGGAGGTTGCGTTGTCTCGTCGCGCACTCGACGGTTCTCGTCTAATCAATTTCGAGATCTTTGGAGTCGTTGACAATACTCTTTGGTCAGGGTCGTGTTGGCGGCGGCGCAGAGTTCGATATGAAAGATGGAGGGTGAAATAGGCACTATGCTGATGGTGATACGACTTGCGAAAAACTATCCAAGATCTGGTAGAATTTTGTTTTGAGAATTACGGAGAGAAAGGAAGCAAAGACTAAGGAAAAGATAAATGAATGTGATGGTCGCGTAGCTTGGTCGGACGATCCAGTGCAGCTACGTGCAGTGCAGCTAGACTTTTGGGACTGATTTGTTGGCTAGCATGAGGCGGAGACGCTGCTCGTGACTGTAGAGAGACCCACGGGCGACCAGTAGAGGGGCGAACCAAAGTCTCTCGTCCGTTGACACAAGACCAGGACCTATTATGGAGCTATTGTCAAATAACGCAGCTAAAGCTGCGCAGGCCTGTAAGCTGCCGCAACCACATTTGTAGGCGGGCGTTGCGACGAGGCTGTTAAAAAAAGAGAGAAATGTCAAAAGAAGGGGGAAAAGAAGACGAGATTGAGTTCAATCGTCAAGGAGTCAGGATGGAATATTACCAGGGCTCGCCTGTAGGAAAGTCGATCACTGTGGATCAAGCGAACGGGAAAGTCAAGATTAGATGCACCGCACGCAGCACTGAGGCCCACCACCATCTGCTGCGAGTGCCTGGCAAAGGTAGCAGTGCTATGCAGCATGCACAAATTCCCGAGTCCCACAGAGGGGACAAGGGGGGGACTGCTTGGCCCTTCTCCACCCTGTACCAGACTATGCAGCTGCGGTATATGCTCCTCGTGCGTCACTGGCTGGCTCAAAAAAGACCTCCGAAAAGTTTCTGCCATGACGACACTTTTCTCGTTCTTCCCGCTACGCATGCCAGGGCGACTCGACTGGCTGCCTCTTCCTCCCAGCCTCCATCCTCACCCAATGCATCCTCTGGTGATCCACATAATTCAGTCATGGATGGCATTAATATAAGGATTCAATCGTGAACGCGACCACATCAACTTGCTGTCTTGAAGAACGGTTGTGGTTAGAGACAAGTCTTTTCCAGCGCGCGCAGCTGCATCTATTTCTTGGTTCCGTCTTCACCACACGCTCCTTGCGCGCTTCGTTCTCGACAACCCTTCCCATCCTGTTGCCTCGGCTATCATTGCCGCCCAACGAGCGACGATGCGCGTATTTCTTCTGCCAATATCGACGCGCCGGACGCTGTTGTATGCCCATCGTCTTAACACTGCTGCCGCTCAACAACAGAACCAAGGATGGATGGACAAGATTCAAACCAAGGCAGCCCAGACGTGGGCAGGCTGGGAGCAGAAGGAGTCAGGCTGGCAGAGCACGATTGTGAAATACGGCAATCAGGCCCTTCGAAAGATACCCTATGAAGAATGGGCTCTCAAATCCGTGCCACCACTGTCTACCAAGGTCGCCGACGACGAGCTCAAGGGCAGCGACAAGGTCGAAGTCTTTTATCCACAGTCATTGATACCCCAGAGCAACATCAACCATGTGCTGCAGAAGCTGAGCACCGAGAGGGAGGGTTTGCATCGCAAGAGACTCATCTGGTGTCTCATAGGGATGCCAATCAGTGCACCATTTGCCGCGGTCCCAATGTACGTATTTGTCTGGTCGTTTTGTCATAATCATCAAGTACGCTAATTCAAAATCCGCTTATAGAATACCCAATATTCCGTTCTTTTACCTCGCCTACCGCGCTTGGTCTCACTGGCGCGCTCTCGCTGGCGGAAAGCACATACAATTCCTCCTCAAGAACCAACTCCTGATTCACAAACCCTCTCCAATCCTCGATGAGGTATATTCAAAACAGAGGCCCCCGCTACCCTCAACTCCAGACTCTACAGTAAGCCCCGGCGAGCCCAAAAACACCAATCCCAATATGCCCAAAGACGCCCAACCTTCTGGAGAAATGATGTTGCTGGATCAGCTGCATGGGAAGAAGATGACGCAGGCTCTGGAACTGCCACAGCTCGAGGTCGAGCTGGAACGTGCGATATGGCAGGTCGAACAAGCTATTCAGAAACAAAATGCCGAGCATGACGCCAAAAGAGACGACCCGAAGTCGCAATGATTGGAAAAAATTGCCCCGGAGTTTATGATGTATGATATGATATACGCGAGCCGGATAATACGTCTGGATGTGGTGCATATAGATCCCACGGAGACGAGCCGTGTTTAGGTCCTTGTATAGGCAGCTCCAATGTTTCGGGCGGCCTTGAATCTCAAGCAGAAATGAAGATCTCTTTGCACAAAGAGAAGCGGTTCACTCCAGGAGATAGCGATCTCTTTTCAGTACACCGAGACTGAACACAGTAAGGAGTGTGAGACATGCACTCATGAGGAACAAAGCGATGAAGAGCTTCAGTCGTTGTCGACGGCTTTCCCAGCGCGGAAGTGTGTGGTGGGCCACCCCTTGCTTCTCCATGTCGACTGCTACACCTTGTCGAGTATAATCGAAATGGACAATTTGAATTAGTGGCCCCGACTCGACGATGAAAGTGGCCGGCATGTTCTCGCTTTCCGCACAGTCGGTTAAATCTGCCGAGTTCTCATCCAGATCGGGCTCAGTTCCAGTATAACCCTCCCTTCGTTGAAGCGAGCACTCCTTGGCAATTTTGTGCGCGTTACGGTGCGCCTCATGAGCTTGGTATTCAAAATAGGCCTTTCTTTTCAGGAATCGTAGGGTGGGCGAGATTTCTGGTGGTCTCCTCGTGACCGGTCTTGTCTTGCGCAGCTGATAGATGTGTCTGCCCAGGATGATGTCGCTCTCGCACAATGTCGGATTGAGTGGCGAGGGTGCGATGGGCGTGTGTTGCTTGGACGCCGCGGCGAGTAGGGACCTGAGTATTTCGTCTCTAGGCCACATGACTGAGTTCTGTGGCGACTTTGCAGCGTAGGGGACCTGTGCCATTTCACAAGGCCTGCTTGGGTCTGACGACATTTTCGATTGTGTTTGTTGGTGTAGCATTTTGTACGAGAAGTCGACAGTGATGATTCCAGGTTTCCAAATGAAGAAAGAAAAAGTGGAGAGTCAATGGCGAGAAGGGAATGACTGAAGTGGCTCAGGAAGGCGAAGGATCCGAGGGAGTGGCCGACATCGTAAGCAGGCAAGACCGCGAGCGGCCGCGGTCTTGGGAAGGGAGACGCGATATTTCGAGAGAAGTGAGACATCCCATGAGATTGTCGCACCTCTGGAATGAGCGAAGGAGGTCGATGCGGGTATTTGCGTTTCTGGCTGCCAACGCCACCCTTATCTCCCCCCCCCCTCTTTACTTCTTCTTCCTCCAGTACATTCTACAAGCTGCGTAGTTTTTCCGCTTGGGTTGTTTGTCCCTCTTAAGCCCCTCTTCCTTCTTCTTTGGGCGAGTCCATTCTTGTGTTGTATGAGTAGCGTGTGATTGTGTTATGCCACGATCCAATCAATAGTGATAAGGGCGTGGTTCTGTGAACGACATTGAAGGCATTCTGGTGGCGCGGGTTGCCGTCACACCAAGACATGAGGTTGTTTGTATAAGCTTGCCATGTTGACAGCTGTTTCGTCTCAATTTGGAAAGTGGCGGCGGGCGGACCGTTCCAGCTTCGAAACATTGTCAGGCCGTTTTTAAAGGGCTTCCCGCCAGTCCGTTCTCAGCACCACCAAGGAAAAAGAGCGAGGCCCGCACGCCAATATCTCTTGGGCCTCGTGTGTTGTCTGGCCGCGGGCTACTATATTAGTAACAGTCTATTGGTTGTCGCTTGGATCCTCTGTGCTACTCTGGTTGTGAGCGCTGGGTTTGTCCACCAATTAATTACTATATATATATCTCATTAGACGTCAACCTGAGCGTCTTATCTTCACACCCGCCTGGGCACGTGGTCATTCACGCCATGCATGCATTGCGTCGATTTACGGGGTAAATTTTAAGCTTATTAATGAGTGTGCATTCTATGTCTGAGATCTTTTTCAATTTTGGAAGAACCAATCCAAGCTTCGCACAGCACCGAATACCCAGTCCTCACGGCTGTGGATGCGATGTTCGGACTATGTACACTGGGCATTCTGTTCAATTCTACGGTCAAATCCTGGAAGTCGTACAAAGTCTACAGCACAAAATCTGTCTTTGCAATGGATGACTACCGAGATCGTACCTCATCCTTCTGATGCGGTGCACATGGACACACTCTGTTTCCCATGTGGCACCACCAACACACATCATGCCAAGCAACTGGCCGGCTTCCGAGAAGACGACGACCTCGCCTACTAAAGCGCATGATTTACAATGAATGTAGCCACGCAATATTGCATGAAACTAGAGGATATAGGTCTAGTATGCCTGCGCGCTTGCAGTGGCGCACACCATTGCACATCTAGGCACGGCTAGTTATCTCATCACCAAGGGTATGGCCAGGTAGGCAGGTGGTCTATTCGTGTCATATCATTACTAGGATCCAGAGTACCGGACCTTGCTTCGGTCGAGTGTCTCCTGTACGCTCTCCTTCAAAGCCTGGGAAGACACATGATTGACCTCTTTGCAATGAACTGCCTAAATCAAGTACGGTGACATTCAGTTTGTGTTCAGCTTCTCAGACGAGGTTAGATTTTTTTTTTAATATCATGAGCTATCCCAACATCCATGTGTGAGATGTCGATATGGCTCGATATCCAGATTCGAGTGCAGACTTGAGATCCCCACCAAATTTGAACGACATCTGCAATCCAACAGCCAGTCCCTCGCTGGAACGAAAAGATACTGTGAAGACAGTCGGACCTCTGAAACTGCGGGCGAAAAGCGACAATCTGCCCCAGTAAGCAAAGTGATGAGAGGCGGCTATCCTTGAGCTCTACTTACAAGAACCCAGAAAATGGTGGTTCGCATCGACGGCCATACCCCTTGTTGCGGCGACCATTGGGCCATTGTGCAATGTCCTATCTATCGCCGCGCTGGTCAGTCCGTGGAGAGTGACCCTCGCCAATGAAGGGCGACTCCCTGAGGGCACAGATGATAGTGGAGTCGGTATTGCAGATCCAAGATGGTGAGTGTGCTTTGCAATTCCGAAGCAGCTGGCCTTGCTCACGCTTCTTCCCAAGGGAAATCGTCCTCAATGCAATTTCCTTGGCGTGTGGATTCATAGGAAACTTCTTCCTCTTATTGAACTTCACGGGCCGGGTCCGGTATATAGTTGCCTTGCCCTTGTCCATCATCTTCTGGGTCGTTTCCTCCGTCCTGGTGCGTATACGGTACAGAAGTCACGTCAAACACAAATCTTCGAGGAAGCTTATGTGTCAGTAGCTCATTGCGATCACCTCAGCGATGCATATCCATGTGCCTCCAATAGGACCAGCAGAGATATACAGTCAAGGTTTCTGGCATGCGGTGCTTGCAGCCATCCTGTACTTTATCGGCGCGTCCATTCTTGTAATCAACCTCACAGGCTACCTCCGTGGCCATTTTCCACAGCAATTTGACTTGGACAATGATCAGAGGACATTAATTTTACAGACCATGGGGTTCTTTTTCTGGTTGGCTGGAGGTGCTGGCATCTTCTCCGCTATCGAAGGGTTCGCATTTGCCAATGCTTTGTATTATGCAGATGTTGTATGTCCCTGGTCCCACTGCCCGTCTGCTCTGTGCCTCGCATGACTAGCAATTCTGACGTCGTATAGTCTGTCCTCACAATCGGCTTCGGCGATATATACCCCACAACGGATGCAGGACGAGGCTTTCTTTTCGTCTTTGAGCTGCTCGGTATCATCCAATTAGGTCTCGTCATCAGCAGCATCAGCCGCTTTGTATCCAATATCTCGGCCGACAAGATCATTAAAACGCACCAGCAGCACGCCCGAGAGTCTACCGTCGGCCGGACTGTGACTAGCGAGAAGGAGCTCCGTGAGCGCCTGGGTCTGCCTCCGCGGCGTGGCTCCGAAGGACGGCCATCCGCCACCACATCTACAAGTGGCGAAGGAGTCGTAGAGCGTCGAAGCTCGTCAATCAGCAAGTATGGCCGCCTTGAAATAGTGGGGCGGACAGTGACATTTCATGAAGCGAGACCGAATCTGAGTGCGGGCGGACGAGGAGCTGGCAGGGTGTCAACGGCTCCGAGAGGGGACAAGAAAGCTCTGAGCCGGGACGAAAAAATGCGGAAAGGCGGCAGCCGCAAAGAGAGACGACATCTGCGGCGTCAGAAGCTCTTGCTTCTTCGAGAAGAGAAGGACAGGTTCGAGGCGATGAGAGAGATACAAGACGAGACGCGGCGATTTAAACAATATTCGGCACTGGCGATGAGTTTCTTGGCCTTCAGTGTGTTGTGGTGCTTCGGTGCATTAGTTTTCATGGTGACTGAGGAGAGGATACTGAACATGAGTTACTTTCAGGCGCTGTATTTTTGCTTTGTGTCGCTCTTTACCATCGGGTAAGTCCCACACAAGCATCCTCCTTGCCAACTCATATACTGTGGACCTGACCGAATCGATTGGCAGATATGGTGACTTGTCTCCCAAATCGAACATCGGCAAGCCCTTCTTCATCGTATGGTCCGTTTTTGCCGTGCCAACAATCACGGTGCTTATTCAAGAGATGAGCGCCACTGTAATCTCAGCTGTCAACAGTTGGACAATGACTCTCGCTGATTTCACCGTCCTCCCCAAAAAGGGAATCTTTAAGGTCGCCCTCGACAAAAATCCTGGCCTGAAGGAATGGGTGACAACCTTGGCGCAGCGCAAAGCTGGGGGGAAGCGAGTGAGGGAGGGTTTCCAGGTCCAGGACCCAGACGATTTGACTCTGGAACGTCTAGGCACAGCCGGCAGTGAGAACGAAACATTGGACGAAGAGGAGGAAATTGCTCCTCATACCATGCTAGATAACAATGATGGTGAGGTCCGCGACGGGGTTGGGGACGGCGGCACAGATCATGATCTAGCAGGTGAGCTAGCCAACACCATCAAAGGCGTAGCACAAGATTTGCGGGCACAGCCACCAGTACGGTACTCATTCGAGAAATGGGTGCATTTCACCAAATTGATTCGATTCAGTCGACAAGATCGGGGACAAGACCTAGAGACCATTGAAGAGGAGATGGCCGAGCAGGAGGAAGAAGAGGGTTTGGTCGAGTGGGACTGGTTGGGGGAGAATTCACCCATGCTCGCAGATATTACAGAGGCGGAGTGGGTGCTGAATCGACTGTGCGAAAGCTTGAGCCGATACACGAAACGGCAGGCGAACTCGATTTCGCGGCGGCGTACATGATTGCTGGAGCGGTCCGGCGAACAACGTTAAGTAAGGCATAAGCTGGAATCGGGCTTTTTTGTATCGACACGGCAGACGTTGGCCAGTTCACGACAGTAGATCCATGGGCACATGAATGCGGAAAATAGAACAGTATTTGGCCTGGACATTGACCGGGTATCGAATAGGCTGTTGAGAAATTCCACCTGCAGCACGGGATTTGAAGCCGGCGGCTTACTCGGAAGCCTCTTTGGTCTTCTTCCTCTTCTTTGGCTTTTGTCCTGGCTCTTCTGGTGGAACAAAATCCTGCTCCCTCTCCCGCTTCTTCTCCTCTTTCCTCTGCTTTGCCTTCTCTTCCCGTTCTGCTCGTGCCGCCCGTTCCTTGGCCTGCTTGCCCAAGAAATACTCGCCGCTTTCGATCTGCAGGTCCACTTTGCTCTTCTCTGGTGCCGGTGGGAATGCCGTGTACGGCTTCCTGCTCTTGTCGGTGACTTTGTGCGGCACCCTTCTCTTGCTGAGATTCTTCTTGAAGTGAGGCAAGAACCGATCCCAGCTCTCATTGGCCAGCTCTGGGTCCTTTGCCAACTCCCTCTTGATCATCAACTCCTTGATCAGGTAGATGGGATGAACATTGTTCATACAGTCCTCGACGACCCTTCGCACCTCCTTCAGCGTCTTGAAAGGACCCATGACACTGACGGTGTTTCCATGAACCATGATGTAGGTTTCTGTCAATAATTCGAGGGCTTTCAAGGTTGAGCCATTTGGTCCCAGAATTCTCTGTCGCCGCTTAACAAATTTCTCCTTGTTTGATGTCAAATTCCGTATCTTGATAATGTCGCAGGCGACTCCGTCTTCGAGAATTTTGATGGCTTGAGGGGCCGGCACGCTTCGAGCGAGCAGTTTTATGAGGTCACGGGCGTTTAGGATGGCGGCAGGGTCGAATGTTTTTCGGGTGGTCTTGACAGTCATCATACCCTCAACCAAATCGAGCGTGCACGCGATGCCGTGCTTCTCGAGCGCTCGCGTAACAAGTGGCCACTGTGAAAATGAGCTGTCAGCAACGAGGGCGGACGAATAGATGTCTTTCGGTACTCACTGCCTCTTTCAAGTAGACTTCGCGGTACTTTGGAAATAGAACCGTGAAAGTAGATTCTTCTGTAAAGGTGCCTCCAGCATTGTCCTCGCGCTTGAAGGCCGGGATTTCCCACTTATTAATGTCGTCCGTGTCCCACCTACAATAGGATGTTAGAGGCCAGAATCAAAGGGAAAGACGGAAAGGAAGTTTACGCACGGCTTATCCTTCTCGTGCTTCGTCGACATTGTGACGGGACAGAATGTGAACAGATGTAGTAAAGGAATGTCTGTTTGTTGAGAATTGTTTCGGCGCGAAGGAAGTGAAGTCCTATAAAATTTCAGACCCACCGGCAGGCAATGCGATGGAAAAGCTTATCGATTCCAATGTTGCTTACTAATCAAACATACGTGCAAGGGTACTCCTGACTTGATTTCAGCCGCAAATTCATTCTTGAATTCGGCTCTATTATACACCTATATCGCCCGGCTTGTGACAGCGTCAGCATCTTTAATTTATCGTCAACGTGTATCGATGTCAAATTGACAATGTGTGTCATCATTACAGGTCATGTCTCGCAA
Source organism: Gnomoniopsis smithogilvyi (assembly GCA_027946515.1). NCBI lineage: Eukaryota > Fungi > Ascomycota > Sordariomycetes > Diaporthales > Gnomoniaceae > Gnomoniopsis > Gnomoniopsis smithogilvyi. The sequence continues at coordinate 3,943,014 of JAPEVB010000004.1, read as the reverse complement.
GCGTTCGAGATACTGGAGCATTTCTCAGTCTCAAACGTGTCCATGCGATCAACTGCTTGTTTGTGAAGAGTTCTAGGAAGTACCTGGGTACCTACCATAGATAGGTAATGAAGATGCTGATATGTATTCTTCATGTATCAATATGTCTCCCAAAACTGGGGCTTGATCCCAGACTTGCGGCATTCCGCTATGACTACACCACTGGTTCAGAAAAAATTCCTGATTCCTTGTTCACCTCTTATCACATTTCTTCATACGGAGTATAGTCCCTGTACATGATTTACAGCGTGCCAAGGGCACCGGCCAGCTATCAAGTTGCTCAAAGCGAAGTTTAGATGGCCCAATTTTTCTTTCAGCTCAACCATCGACCAGTAAGGTTAACATGATAAGCCCCGGGACTACCATGGTCCCAAAAACGAGCATCTCTACATACTCGTTCTAGATAGTTGGCTCGGCAAGATGTAAAGCTCACTGGACCACTGTGTGATCGTTGTCCGGCCTGCCACGCAATTCATTCCCTTCTGACATTCCCACACACAATCCAGTGGTGCGGCATGCCGATGGCGTCGTTAATAGTGTGCTTGTGGTAGCTGTGGGCGCAGTAAGTGTGGACAATCGCGAAGGTGACGGACCGGGCAATCACTCCGCAATTCAGATACCTGCGCAGTCACCTTCTTCACTCATGATTGTGGTATATATTTGTCTTTGATGGAATTTCTCAGAAAGTCGAGCTACAAAAAGACCTCGTTGCACTCAAGACCAATATGCGGAACAACTGGCTTCCTGAGAATGTCAGGATAGTAGAATTGAAAGAGGAATGCTGATACTGAGAAAACGAGATGGTAGTATGGAAGACGATACAAGCTTGAACGACCTATATGGCACCATTCCTTGGAACTTGCTCCCCGAAAGAGAACTCAGCTCTAAATGTTCTCTAGCAGACTGGACTACTATCGTATGGGACCTTGCCAATACTCTACTAAGTACGTAAGTGCCATTCCATTCATTCGAAGTCCCACATGACGAAAAAATTTGCTTGTACACTGACTCGCATCGTTGACCGCGCAAGTATGGGATGGGTCAATAGTGAAGTCTACCAAAAGCACAGAATGTCCAAGACTTCCATGAGATGAAGCCTGTGAACTTTGCGCCAATCTCAGTTCCTATAATTGAGTACAAGGCGCGGTCTGGTTCTACGAGCCCCTCTTATTACAATTACTTTGATTCCGATGCAACATTAATAGGGGAATAACGACGGAATAATCCATATCAGAGTGTTCATCGACACCAAAACCAAAATCCTAACATGATCAACGTCTTGTGGCACACCGCTTTCGAGTCGTTCTTCGCCAAAATGCTCGCCGGCTAACAGTACGCTGCAAGCTTTCGGACCGTAAAAAATGCAGATAGTTTCTCCGTGTTTGTGAACGGTGTAGTGCGACTCGATTGCTAATTCAACCGAAATTGACGAAATGGAGTAGAATTCGACTGCGCGCGCTAATGCTTTTGTTGGTGACGTGGACGGAAAACAACCCATGACTTCCAGATATTGACGTTGACTACTACCTCGCCTCAGACCCCGTCTTATCGACCGGTGGAATATCGAGTAGTAGTCTTGGGCAGGTATGACAGCTTAGCCAACCTCTGATCCCACCCCAGCGACCACCTCTGCTGGTTGCAGTGTTTCAATTTGGGGGCGGGGGGACAAATGACCATAGAGAATTCTGGCGAATCACTTCTGATGATGTATGGCATCGTATCAGGTTACTCGCGGCATTCTCATTGCGCCGAGTAGGGCTCGAAGCGTGTTGAACATAAATGCTTGGTCTCGATTAGTAGTTATTACGGATGAGATAACCGAGATTCGGGGTCAGACAATAAGAACAATAATGAAAATGTTACGAAACCGGTTGAGGAATCGTCAGAGAACAGAGCTTCAAATTTTATTTCACGAAATAGCCGAAGTCAGGACAACTTGGGATCGAGATGAGTTTTGGCATTAGACCATCAGCATGGGATTTGACCCACGGCACGGCACGGTGGATTGCTTCTACATTCTTTGTGTACATGAAATGCTTCTTGCAATAATCTAGCCAGGTTTCTCTTGGCTTTTGTAGACTTCGGGCCATACGATTCGTCCTGGTCGTGCTGAGCGTACCTAGAAGGGTAAGTAAACGGTACCGCAGTGCGTGCTTTGGGTCAATTTGATAGCCCACGCAGCTCTCTGTCTCGAGAAAACCCCCAAAAGATCATTCAATATCAATAAAAGTTGTCAAGATTCGATACAATCAAGAATCAAGTTGCAGAGGCTATTTAAGTCACTCAATATACAGACATAAATCGAAGCCTTTGTAATGTTGTTGAACTCGGCTGCCAGTGAGGCAAGGCTGAGATGCACCTATAAATAGGTTGCGCACAGACCATATGGGTACTGACGATCCTACCCTGCATGGTGCTACGGCTCGCACACGCGAAGATGGCAACTTCGCTGGAGGAGACACAGTGCTCTACTTTGTGCTGTCTAGACTTTCCCCGGAGATTTCGAGAGTGAGGTCTCCCTTCCCAGTCGAGAAGAGTTTCAGACAGATTACATTGGGTAGGCTTACAGAGAAACATCGACTCCACGTGCGGAAATATTCCCTTTCTGCACGTAATAATACAGTGCGTGAGACTTCCTTCTCGTCTCCGCGTCCCCCGGCTCCCCGGGCCCGTATTCAAGGATACGCGATACTCAGGGGCTAGGGTCATTCTCGGTAACCCTCGTCATAATTTGCCCAATCGACCTCTATCGATTACGGCGTCGCTCAAATTGTCTCGAGCCAGCCTTCTGGAAGTGGTATACTTCGACTTGCGCTCTTCTTCCGGTTCTTACTTGACCTCCTTTACTGCTCCGGACCTGAATTGTAATGGCCTGAAGTATTGGAGAAGAAATCAACTGCTTTCATTTCCACTTTGTCTTCCTCCTTTGAGTCGCTCGTTTGATCGTTTTTCTTCACTCACTCTCTACCTCATCTCTATTTTTATTCCTTCAGCTTAGCAAGTTCCCCGAATATCACAATCCCTGATCAATACCAAAATCGAGACGCTTTATCACGAGTCTCCACCTTGAAGCACCGCACCGTTCCGCCCGCCAGGTCCCAGAAACGCAAGCTAGCTACTCAGGATAACCCCGTCATCGAACGCGTCCGAGGCATCACCCCCTCCACGAAAGCTGCCCATCGATCGACGACGCTTTCTCCTCTACAATTCTGCAAGTAGATCATCGCCTCGAGTCTTATCTCGACTGCACCTTTACAGCCGCCAAGCTGGCTCGCCTACGCTCCCCACTGCTTCCACTGCCTGTGCCCTCGCTGGCGTTGACACCACCACCCGACCACCCGTGCCAGTTGGCCCCCTTTCAGTTCCGAGGGATCAAGATGGAAGAACCGCCGGTGCTGCCACCGCCAGCGATTCTGGAACCGATCTCTCGACCGAGTTCAGCGTCAACGACAGCTTCACAAAAGGAATCACTGCCCGGAATCTCCGCCATAGCAGCTGCTGCTGCAGCCGCGGCGGCGGCTGTCACAAGCTCACCTCAGTTGGGGATGAGGTATGTGGGATATTTTTTTTTGTTCTTCCCTTTCCGGGAGAACTTGCGCTGGCCTAGCAAAAGAGTTGGAACATGCCGAACAGCAAGTCATGGTCCGAGGGCCGGGCGACGCAGGCCATGTTTAATTTGAGCCCTTGCTATCGTTACCGGCATTTGGATTTGTTGCAAAGCAGCTATACGGGGCTGGTAGGGCAGCTAGTGTTGTTGAGCCTGGCGCGAATGACTTAGACGTCCCCTGTACCGTACCATTGTATTAACTTGCTGCCCACAACCCGACAGAGAGCCGCCGACGACAAGTGCACCATCCGCCATGAGTTATCAGTATTCCACCCCGGCCTCGGCTCCGGCCACCAGCGCAGGAGGGAACTTGGTAAGTCGATCATCTCGTTCGCTTGGACTCATATTGCCCAGACATCCCCATACCCCATACCCCACAGCTCTGCATTGTCATGCAGCTCGTCGCGGTAGATGTCCAACATACGACCAGTCCAGGCCAAGTCAGTCCCATCTAATCTGGTGTGGTCTGGTGTGGTCTGATCTGGTTCAATTTTTTTTTACAAGAGTTTATCATTGGCATATATTCCTGTTGAACAAGATCGAAGTATACCTTGGGAGGAACCTGGGAAATCTCTGAACACTCGACCTGAAGTTCTCAAGGTCTAGAGAGGGTTGCATCGACTCATTATTGAAAGGACAATGCATGGAATGGATGCCGGGACCCTTGCTGATGCCATTTTCGTTATCGCTCAAAGTGGGGCTTCTTTTTCATATGCCAGCTGTTTGATTGGTGGGGCTGTCATTGCAAGGGTACTGCTTTCCACTTTCCAATGCCGACAGTTGGGCTTGTTGAAATTTCTGCCACCCCGACCAACTCTCGACTTCCGCCGTTGCGATAAGAACTTATCAAGATAAACCTCTCTCCATCCCCCCGACTTTCTTATCGTCGCTGGGACCGCCCGCATCATATCGCATCGCATCGCATCGCATCACATCGCATTGCCTTGCCTTCACTCATACCCGATCGAACCCACAACCTTCTCAGTTCCTCTTGACTCGTCGGAGTGCCGTCCCGAGGCTGTCATCCTCTCCAACCACATCGATCATGGCGTCCATGGCAGCAGCTAACAGCGACCAACAAACGCAGCAACCTACATGTATGAACTGTCAGACCTCGACTACCCCTCTATGGCGGCGCGATGAGGCTGGACAAGTTCTCTGCAACGCCTGCGGCCTCTTCCTCAAGTTGCATGGTCGGCCGCGCCCTATTTCGCTCAAGACCGATGTCATCAAGAGCCGCAATCGGGTCAAGACTATGCGCCCTGGCATGGAGGTGAAGAAGAAGGTGCGTAAACCACGACAACCATCCTCATACCCCCATTTGGAACATGCCACCATTCTCCACTATGAAGATTCAAAGTCCTTCGTCTTTTCGAGGCTGATAATCTTCATCTTGATCAGAACCAGGCTGTTGCCTCGGGTGCCACTGCCGCTGACATCCAGGCCCAGAATGCTGCTGCTGCTGCTCTCAGCGCGAGCGTGCGACAAAAGGGCAACGGCCACATCGACGACACAAACTCTCCCGTCTCCCGAACCGCGACTCCTCACATGTACGGCAACCACATGATGTACCACGGCATGGACGATCATCACCTCCAGCAGCCTCTAGCCGACTTCGGTGTCGATGCCAATGGCAACGCTCACTCCCCAATGAATGGAGACGCTATCCAGACTCCCAACCAACTTCTCGCCGTCAACTCTGGACTCAAGACTCGCGTCGACGAGTTGGAGGTTATCAACGACTTGATTCAACGTCGCCTCCAGCATTACGAGACGTATGGCCCTGGGGGAAACAACGAGGAGGGCCTCGTGGTCGCCGCGAATTTACGCGCTCAGATCGAATCTCTTCAGCAGTCAGAAGCACAGCTTCGCTCCCAACTTGAAGAGAGTCATCGGCGGGAAAATGCTATGAAGAGACGTCTGGACGAGATGGAGCTAGAACTGAATGCCCTTCAAACACAAGATCATGACAACGGCCGCGCCAAGAGACCCCGTTTGGACGAGGAACCTGTTGTCAACCTTGAGGAGGAAATTCGAGAAGATGTCCAGGACGCTCCAACAGAGTCTGCTCCAGAGGCTCTCCAGGACGTCCCCACTCAGGCCCCAGCGCCCGAGGCCCAATCTGAGCCCCAACCCGAGGCCCAACCTGAGGTCCAACCTGATGCACAAGCTGAGGCTCAAGCTGAGGCTCCCATGATGGAAGCCGAGGCATTGAAGGAAGCTCTGGCTTAGGAATCATACTTTTCTAAGGCTTTGTCATTTCCAATAGGCTAGCGATGTCGATGTGACGAGCGATTTACCTGCGTTGTGCATTCCGACCTGATTGTAACGCCTAATTTTCACGCTTCGACACATCGGCCAAAGTTCAGGCCTACGCTGTTCTTACAGGAGTGTCACCGCCAGCGGACCAGACCAGGTGTATGCTGCGTTCTACGCTGCATGAATGACCATTTGCCACGCCTATCTGGACCCTGATCCAATGCGACCCAGGAGACTGACCAGATCGTGGCGAAGAAGGCGACCGGTCAATAATGATACTTGTTTCCTATCGTGTGTGTTTCATCTGATTACTGGGCAGGAGTCGGGCGGAAATCACACACGCAACAGGGCGATTTGCGTGGAGTTGAAGGAGTATACTAGGTAGGAATTGATCGCCTCTATTTAGATTACGGCCAATGGAACACAAAAGTTCATGCTTTAAAAGAGGTAGCGGTGCTCCCTTTCTCGTCAAGTCGCAAAGTGATAAGACAGGTTTGTTTATGTACAGCTGTGGGAGACAGAATGAGGATTCTAGTTTACGACCTGATATTTTCACAAGGCGCTTCTTTGACCTTACAGTTTAGAGGACGAGCCGGCCCCAGATGAGATATCGATCACCAATTTGCCAAACTGCTTCCCGTCTTTCATGTCAGCAAAAAGACCGTCGATACCGTCCAGATTCCTCAGCCCTTTGACCACCTTACTGATGACTGGCCGGATCTGCTTCTCCTGTACGAATTTGACCATCTGCCTGAACTCCTCTCGCGATCCCATTGTGCTGCCTTTCAGCTCAATGTTCTTCAAGACCGCTTGCATAGACCAGTCCATCTTTGGGGAGACAGTCATGCCGTATTGCGAAATAATGCCTCCCGGCTTGAGCAAGCGCGTCGACTTGGCCACAATATCTCCACCAGCGCCGTCGATCACCGCATCCAAGAACGGCCTGTCCTTTGGAAGCTGCTTCAACAGCGTCTTGTCCCAGTCCTTATCTCGGTAGGACACGCCCCCTTTCGCACCCATCTTTACAGCCTTCTCAATCTTGTCTTTGTCCCCGCTCGTCACCCACACATTACAGCCTAGCGCCACCGCAAACTGCAACACCTGCAGCGCCACCCCACCCCCAATACCCGTCACCAAGATGTTTCGCCCAGGCGCCGCATTCGCCCCAGTCTTGGTCACCAGCGCCCGCCACCCCGTCAGCCCAGCCAGCGGCAGCGCCGCGCCCTCGACGGCAGACAGATGCGTCGGCGCCGGCTCGACGTCCTCCTCGCTGCAGACGATGAACTCTTGCGCCATACCCGCGTCGTAACGCGTCGTGGCGCCGATCACGCTGTATGCGTTGAGGTCTTCGGGCCCGTCCGGGTGAGCGATCCAGCCGCGCGCGGGGGCGAGGAGCACGTGCGTGCCGGCCTTCAGGTTGCGTGTGCATTGTGGGCCGGCTTGCTCGACGGTACCGTGTCCGTCGGCAAGGAGCGGGTGTGAGAAGGAGATGCCCGGATACAGGTGCTGCCGGATGAAGAGATCGCGGTGATTGAGAGCAGCGGCGTTGAGCCTGATGAGGACTTCCTTGGGACCAGGGGTCGGCAGGGGCACTTCTTTGAGTTGAAGACTTGGGAGATGTCAGTATTTTTGTGCCAGAAAATCCAAAAAAAAAAAAAAAAAAAAAAAAAAAGGTGGGATTTCCAGGTGAACCAGCTCACGGGTAGTACACCTTGCCCGGTTTGCCATCGATCTTCTTTATTGTAAGTGCCACAGGCATCTTGAGAGATCTTTTATGATGCCGCAATCTATTTCGCTGATTGATAAGATTAATAAGATTCACCGGGTGGAAATAGCCAAGCTTCAAAATAGGATAATGGTGAGCCAGAGAGAAATTAAATCCAAATATTTGACGCCTACTTTGAAGCAGCATCGACATGTAGAGAGGTAGAGAGGAAATACGTCAGATACTCTATACTAAGCCAGCCCGGAGTGGAGGACGGGAATCACCCTGGATGCGGGCCCCGCATCCATCGGCATATCTGACTGCCTCGGCTACAAATTATTGTAGTGAACACGGCCGGTCAGGCCGGAGCCGGTTCGGGATCGTCTCCACAACTCCCCGGGGTTCGTATAGATTTCATGTACATCTATCTCTAAGCCATGTATTTGAGCACACCAATCGCTGCTACAAAAGTAGCTATCATGGTGACCAAGCTCGACATGGACAACAAAGCCAATCCGCTGATACCATGACCACAAGTACATCCTCCAGCGAGTCGTGATCCCACCGCCATCAGAATTCCACCCGTGAAGGCTGTGCCTGTACTTGGCCCGCTATAAGCTATCCTAGGCGTCAAGTCCGGCCGTCGAGCAGCCAGCGCCCAAGCTCCACCTACCATAGCCGCTGCAAACAGCATCGCAGAGGTCCCAGGCCGCGCTCCCCTGCGCCCGCCCTTGGCCATGTAGACTACCCATTCACCTAGCTGCTCAAAGCACGTCGACACGCCCACCAGCGACCCGCGCAACAGTAGTGACCCCACCTGCGCGCCGCCAATCAGTAAGCCGCCTACCACGGGACGGATGGGCGACCAAGCCGTAGACATCCTCGTGGCCACCACGTACACCGCGAGGACAAGCACCATCTCAAAGAGCAGAACCGTCATGGTACGACTCAGCCCCAGCATCTGCGGGAGGCTCATAGAGGATGGCGGTCGCGCATGGCGAGACCGGATGCCGCGTCGTTGAGTAAGCCAAGGTCGTAGGAGCGCGGACCAGACGACGCCGCCTGTGCAGGCCCCTGCGACGGCGGCAGGCGCGGAAGGGAGGCCGAGGGCGAGCTGCGGGAGGGCCATGCCCGGGCAGGAGGAGGAAAGAGCCATGCCGGCGCCGAGAAGGAGGCCGCCGAGGATGTTGCCGTCTATGGCGGAGTTGAAGAGGCCAGTGGAGGACCAGGAGCGTGGTTGAGGAACGGCGTAGTTGAATTGGCGGAGTAGCTCGATGGCGAGACTTGAAATGCCGTTAAACTTATGTGCGCGGACCGGAGGTGTTATGGACGGAGCCCTGGTAGAGAATACAAAAGAAGTATAAGCCAAGGACTCACGCGGTGCTGCCTGTAGCAGTAAGAAATGTCTGCGCCATATTCCATTGCTGCAATGAAAACTGCGAGGCTATCAGATGAGGCTGATACATATTCGAAGCGACGAGGCTGGCTCCGAAAGCCGCGCCGGTAACGACTGTGTCCATTCTCGCAAAGTCAAGATAAAATCCCAGCACCAGCACCAGCACCAGCAGCAATTTAGCAATATGATCTTGAAAGAACAATATCTGGAAAGCCTTCAGGCGAGCGTTGCTAGGAAAAGCTAAAATAGTTCAATGCAAGGAATGCTTGCAGCCCAGCGACCGTGGCTCTTTTCTCTGGTCATTGGACAACAAAGCATTGCCTTGCAGCCGAATGAACGGCGACATCATTTGAAGCCGCTGCGGGCCCTTGCTAGCCTTTCTTGATTTCGAAGGCCGAAGTGGGGACTTTCAGAACGCCGAGGAGGCAGAAGACAATGCTACATACATAGGTAACTTTCATATACACACATGGATTGCTATGTCGTTTTCGGGAGACGGCCATTGGACTCTTGTTGATCTAGTTATCCAGCCATTTGGGCCGAGAACGATGGCTTGTGGGTCTCACAAGTTGACAGGCGCACGCAGAACCACTGAATTGGACCCGTAAGATCGGGACGTCAAGTAAAGATAGTGTGACAATGTCTCAGGGAGAAAGAAAAACCAATATCACTTGATCAACGAGCAAGCCATCTTCAATTCCGCTGCGGCTACCCGTCCGTAGTCCGGGGTCGGCGAGGAGAGGTCAAGCTCACCATGACAGGATATATCACACGGTGACTTATTCGGCGACCATGAAGAACTTATAGCTCCTCAGCAAATTTGCGACGCCTACCAAAGGCCAACACAAAGCTCTGTCAAATCTGCAAACATTGCTCGCGAGCATATGCGGTCCAAAGCAAGCCATTACTAGTAGGCTGCCTTACCCTTGCTCGCTCTCGTTCTCGCGGTGACCTCAATCTCAATCTTCATTGCCTCCTCCATCAATCCCGCCACAATCATGGTCGCCGCAGGCCTAATCTCTCCCAGCCACTTTTGCAACACGGGCCACGTCTTGGGAAAGTCATTTCTGTCGGGCAGTACATACCGCACCCGCACCATGTCCGCCATCTCTGCGCCGGCTTCCCGCAGCGCGGCTGCGATGTTGCGCATGCATTGCTCGGCCTGGTCTGTCACGTCGGCCGAGATGATTTGTGTCTTGTAGTCGTAGCTACGAGTAATTTTTAGTTTTTTTTTTCTTTCCTAAGCCCTATGCCATGCCTCTGTATGCATATGTTTCGTATAAGTGAAAGTAAGCGCTTGGGAAAAGAAGAGAGGGGAGTGGGGAGGAGGGAGGGGGGGGTGCAACGATGTTGAAAGGAGCAAACATACCCTGTACACCCCGAGACGAACACAAAGTCCCCATCAATAACAGCCCTGGAATAGCCGATTTGCGCCTCAAAGGCACTACCGGAACTAATGAGTCTGCGAGACGACATTGTAATGAAGACTTGGAGAAAAATTGAGGGTGCCCAATATCAGTGTTTTGTTGAAGTCATTCAAAGTGTGTGTCATACTCAAGAATTGGTCCACATGCCTAGGCAGCTTTCCCTCCCGATCTCGGGAATGCCTGCTACCAAACTTTCGATTCTAAATTGAGCAGATGACGGATATTTTACACAGCTGTGTCTTGGTGTGGGTGGTGTTGAATTGTTTTCTGTGGTTTCCGTTCCTAGTCAGTCTACTTTCGACGGCACCAGAAAATGTCGAACAGTTCAAGTTGGCATGTATCAGCATTGATCTCTTCTAAATTATAACCGTGCTTCAGACCTAAATCTGAAAAAGTGCGGTGGCCTGCAAATCTGCACGAGGAGTTATAGCCATTGCGACTCCCCTTCCACCGTCTGTACCTGGTGGTATTGTAATGGTCGCCACCGATTTTGCATCGAACCCATCTGGCCTTCCATCGGGAATCTAAAGCGCCTCGTCCACCAAAAACTCCAGCCCAGTCCTTACAAATACAATGGAAGCAACTCCAAACGCGGTGCTTTTCACTTGATATTGGTCTTTACACTGCCTTTTCCCCTCACCTTAAACCTCTTCGCTTCTTGTTCAAGGCTCGAAAGATGATTGGGTGCCCTTGGAGGGCTTCGTGTCTCGCTAAGATCACCTCCGGTTTCCTCCCTGGTTTCCTAACCCAGCATAGAGTGTGTTCGGACGCCTTTGGGACCAAGTTCGCTAGAGCGTCGTACAGCGTCAGCAATCTTGTCCTATCATAAAGCATGAAACTGAAGGAACTTACTTGAAATCCACCCGATTCAAACTCATTAATCTTTGAGCCTCCAGACCCTGTGCATCCATATTATGGACGCAGAAGGCCAGTCTTGCCGCAACCAGCGAGCCCAAGAACATAGCCTCTTCAAACCCGTGCTTCGTCCATTCGGCCAAATACGTTGGTGTACCAGCCATTTTGATCGCCGTCGGCGTCTGGCTGTGAAAATGGTGCGAAGGCACTGGCTCGCCGGACTGCGAGCCCGGTGCTGCACCTGGTGTCATCATGCCAGGATGCTGCTGCTGCTGTTGTTGGGCCTGCTGTAAGCTTGCAGTGGTCGCGGCTTGCAGAAGCGGATTAACACCCGACGAAGCTCCAGCCATCGTGTGTGGTGGCCCACTGAAGCTCCCTGTCGGCGTCTGGCTGCCAGTGCCTGAGGGCGTTGCCATATTTGACGGTAGTTCGGACGTGAACATGGTCGCACTGCTCGGCGAGATCAAGTGCCGTGCCGTCAGGGTCTGCACAATATTGTCCTTGAGGCCACGGATGCGGCTGCCATTACCCACAAAAACAATGTTTTCCCAGCATGCGGGGCGCATGTACATCTCGTTGATATTTTGGATAGCTTCGTATATCGCTGAGGCAATGCGATCGATCTCAGCCCGATCTGCGAAGGTGAAGCGCTCGAGGCCAATTTCGATGTCCCTGCGGACGCGCTTCGACTGTGGTTCTGAAGGTCCCGCAGGCGCGGACGTCGTCTCTGGGGGTGCAAGGAAGTTGTCGACCTTGAAAGGATCATTACTTGATTGTTCAGGCTCCTTGGGCTTCTCTGGTTCTGCAGGTGGTTGTGCCGCTGGGTCTGAAGTCTCGCTAGGGACAGCAGGATCAGTCTCCTCCTTCTTCTCATCACCATTTGTAGCGCCATTCGCCTTTGGTGGTGGTGCTGAAGGCTCCTCTTGGATGACCTCCTCGTAGTGGAAAATACTCTTCAAGCGCTTCGAGTTTGGAAGTCGCAATGCTCGGCTGGCGTCGGCAGCATCTGCGGCTGCCTTGTTCTTCTTTCCAGCTTTGGCCTTCTCGGCCTTCTCTTTCTCCTTCTTTGCGAGGAACTCCTTCGTCTGACCACTCGTAACGATGTCCGCGATGTTGAGCACACCATCATTAGCGGCAGTCAACTCATCTCCATCCTCTGCGTCTATGATGGCAGGCGCATCGCCTACTGTGGTTCCCGAGGCCGCCGCAGCGGGTGCAGGGCCTACACCCGGTACCTCTGGCTGCACGCCGTCAGTGGGCAACTCCATCAGCTCCGGGCGCTCGGGCGCGTACGACAGCACCTCGCAGATGTGGCTTTTCTTCAGCTGCTCTGCCATCTCCTCCGTAAAGCCATGCTCATCGTCCTTTAGCAGCTCATACAGCCTCTTCGTAAATACGTTTCCGCCGCTAATTGAGCCATCGCCCACGACGTCCCGCACATCGCGTTGACTGACCAGGCGGTTCTCATAGATGCATGTGACATCGACCTTCTCGTAGCCGATGTCGACGACGGTCAACGAGGGCCAGCGCAGACCGTACTGAGTTGCGACCCCGCTGTGGAGCAAACAGAGGGCGGGGGTCTTGGTTCTTTCAAAGATGTAGCGGGTGATAGCCTCACAGTCGGGACGGGTCCATTGCGGGGAGGCCATGAGGACGATCGGGGTGTTGTGGTAGGTGGTGGTGAGCATGCTGTGGACATGGTCAAGGAAGGCAAGGAATGCCTCCATGTTGACGATGGCGCCACCTGCAGGATGTTTAGCTTGTGCACTGTAGAGTCTGGCACTATGTGGAATAGAGGGATACATACCTCGTAGGGGATACACAGCACCCTCAATAGAATCAGGGTCCTCAACAATCTCTTCTTCCTCATCAGCCTCCCCATTGATTGCACCTTCAATCTTCTTTTTCCTGGTATAGGTCCGGTAGGGCCTCCAATACGTAGCTTCCGCATCCCAAAACATGCGCGTTGGGAAGCGCTTGGATGGCGGGGTGAGCTCGCTGCAGCCGAGCTGGGCCATGGTGGTTGACGAGCCGGGGCAGATCACAAGGACCTGCTCCTCGCGCCATTTCGTCGAGCCCGACATGGTGGTTGTGGTCGCAGCGCCGGTGGCAATTGATATGCGCAAACACCAGGAGCGATCAGGCCACTTGTGAGTTATGGGTTGCGAGTTATAATGAGGGATATTGCCAAGTTGCGACTGTGCTGAACGCAGCTTCAATGCTGACCTAAAGGTCGTCGATGGAGCTTGAGGCGCGACCGCGACGTGAGTCGCTTCCAAAATTCCTTAGCTTGGCCAACCCGAACCCTGGCTTTGTGAACGAGCCCCCATCCCAACCACGACCACCGAGGATACTCAGAAGCTAGCGTAGGTATCCTCATCACGGGTAGAACCCAGGTCGGAATCATCACACTCAACTCTGTGCCTAGTAACCATCTTTATTACTCAGAACATTCGTAGAACCAACAGTAGGATAATGAGGAATAACGAAATAGCCTACGAAACTTCATGTTCGGGGGGTACAGTTGCGAACAGCCTCAGGTAAATGACAATTAAGTCGGCGTGTGGCAGACACTAGTCGGTAGATATGCCCCTATGTCCATTGATCCTTTCGACCATCTCTTAAACTCACCCTTCTAGTCCAACTTACAAGGAAGGCCTCCACTTCACTTAGGTTCAATAGAGCCGCTAAATTGGTAGGAAGAAGATATCTTGGGTATAAATGATAAGCGGCTACGAAACGAGGGATCGATACCCAGTAGCGATGCAGTGACGTTAAACATTATACATGAACCACTGCCATTCAGCTCTCCATGTAGGAGCAGTCCATGTCCGTACCAGGTTTCTGTCCTCGATGGGGGATGCCTCAGTATTGCCCAGTCCCAATGAACGCCAATTGATCCCATTGCCACCAAATGTAAAACCATCCCAAACAAAACCTCCAACCGTAGGCCCAGCCAAATCAAAATTTCATTTTATAACCGGTGGTTCAAGACGACTCTACGACCAGGTCCCTGACCTCCCGATGAGTGAACTTTTGAGAAAGCCGTTCGTCCTCTGGAGAAACGACGTTCTCCTCTGGCTTCGGTGTGCGGGGCTCCCGTTCATCCCCGGAAGATGTGTGTCCGGACGTCTGCAATGTAGACGGCGTCTTGGGCATGTCCTCCAGGCTCAGGCGGTGCTCCATAACCGTGGTGAAAATCGCGTGGCTCCGGTGGCTATCGCCGGATTGTCGCCTTTCTGAATCCGGTGTCTCAGTTTCCTGATCCACTGGCCTTGCAGTTGTTACATTGGTTGGGACCTCCGTCTTCAATGTGTTGATAACGCCATCCATACTGCGCACGTCAGAACCCTCCACACTCGAGTTTCTCGACCTGCCTGACTGGAACGAGGCCCGGAGCGGACTCTTGGCCGGGATTTCGCCAAACTCGCTCCTACTCGACCTGGCCGGGCTTCTAAGAGGGACTGGCGGAGCAACTCGCTTGGGAATGGTGACAAGCGCTCCCTTGGCCTGAGTGACCTGAGTGGCTTGGGAGGACATTATGGCGGTACGAGCAGGCTGGACAGCTTGAACAGCCTTTGCTTCGTACACCTCGAATATGACCGGCTCATCCTCGTCCTCGTCAAAGTCGTCTTCGTCATCCTCTTCCTCCTCAGAGTTTTCATCCGCGGCCTCATCCAGAGTATCTGTGCCAGCCTCGTCTTCAGAATCGTCTTCGTCATCAGCGTCTTCATCACGCTCATCGAGGGTCGGCATCTCCTTGTTAGAATCCCTGGAATTGTCCTGGTCTTTTGCGACAGTAGCAGCCATAAGTATTGGTTCTACATTCGCGTCTGTAGCTTCTCCAACAACCTCGTCGGCGGTTTTTGATTCTTCCTCCTGATGCTCTTGGCTCCAGCGCTTGATGGCACTATCATCGACTTGTGTGTAGTCAACTTCTACAGGCTCCATCACAACTGGTAACCTGTCAACCGAGGTCCAGTCATGGCCATCCTCCGAGCTGGGCGTAGTGACGCGGGTATCGATTGATGTCTGCGTGAACGCGTCCGTCATTCGACTAAAAGTGGTCCGGTTCGACCTGCTGGACATAGCGCTTGCCCGATTACTATTACTCTGGGTTCGGTATGTGTCCACGCTCTGGCGGTGGCTGAAATGGCTGAATAGAGGACTCGTCGGATTCGGGTTGTACTCGAACTGACTACTCGAGGGCCGCAGGTTCGTTCCAGCCTCTCGGATTTCGAGGCCTGCCATCTCCAGTGCTTTCACCCCAAAAGGGTCCACATCCTCATTATCGGGAACTCCAAATGCGGGTGTTCCTGGTGAGAGAGGCGATAATAATGATGAGGCCTCAATTACCGCGTCTCCTGGAGCTGGCTGCAGAGCAAGGTGTTCAAGCATTCGCGCGTCAAAATCCACCCGGCCTTCTGCAGATTTAATAACCTCGTACATAGTTTTTATTTCGGGCGAGTCGAGGTGCGGAACCTTTCCACCGAGAATGTCGAGTACCGAGGCGGCCCGGCCATAAAATCTGTGATTCTCCGCAACGCGTTCAGTCACAAGCGATCCGTCGATGTTAACAGCCCGGTGTTCGCCTCTGGCCTTGACATATGTCAGGACTGCATTGTCCAAATCTTTGCCTTGGACTCGATTTTCAATGGCGCCCGCGGACATCACCGGTCCAACGGCCAGCTCAACATCGGCTCCGAGAGTCGTCTTTTCCCTTGTAAACGTTTCCAGGTCGGACAAGGAATTGATCACTAGAACGCAGTCGTACACATCAACACCAATTACGAATCCTAGCGCAGCAGTGTGGAGAAGTAGACCTGAGGGCGCACTCCATGTCCCGTCAGATTTCCTCGCTACCAAGATGCCGCTGCCTCCGCTACCGCTTTTCCAAAGGCCAGACCTCATACAAGAAAAGACTGCCAGACCGACAGCGTTCTGCACTATCCTCGGCGGGATCTTCTTCTTGATCTGTACTGATGAAACGGAAGAACGAGGTGAACCAATAGGATCCTCCTGATGGGCTATATAACCTTCGGCTGTTGCGCGTGTTAGCAAATGGACAGGCCGTCATTCCACCGGGACCCGCGTGAACATCATGTAAGAAACATAACAAACGAAAACAAAATTACTTACTGCAAAATGAGTGTAGAATGCGTGAAGCCTTTTCGGTCTCTCGATCCAAGGTAGTGGGCCAATAATCCTCTCGTACGCGGCGAGCGGGTGGATCGGCAGCTTTCGAGGCGGTAGTGGACGCTGAGCCTCGCCTAGGCTTATTGTCCCGCGAGGACGTCCAAAAAGAAGAGATGCGCTGCATGATTGCGAGCTTGTCCTTGAGAACAAGAATGCTCAGGCCATGAGTTCAATTATTAAATTAGGGACGAGTTGGGCGGTGGGGTTTGAAGCGAGCCCAACGTATTGCTTCGTAGGTAGCTCCTGCCGTCTCTACTGGCCTCTCGTGTTTCGAGCTACGAGTGAATGGCGAGCTGATGAAAAGTGGAGAGCAGGAAGCAGAAGTCTAGATGATTCTGTATGCGTGCTTTGGTGAAGTAAGAGAAGGCTTTAGGAGGCGAGGGCGGGCCGAGGAATGCAGTGCCTATCCGGAGCACGGAACAGGTCACACAGATTTATTTTCCTGTGGATCGCGCAGGCGGAAGGGAAGTCGCAGCAGTTCCCCGCGACGCCACTGGACTATGAGCCGTCTTTCTGTTATGCTGCTGGCTGGTTGCGATCGAAGAAATTTAGGGCAGTAGATAGTGGCTTGCAGGACGGAATGGGTCGACGCCAAAGCGTTCACTTAGTCGGAGGGTGCCGGCAAGTGTCGGAGTAATAAAGACCTGACGTCGAATGGGTCAAATTAGGCCAGGAGCGGGACAGTGTTTTGTAGCTGCAGGAGTGGTGCACCGGCTTGTTGGGTTCCTTGGTTTTCCCTTATGAGTCCCTGAATCCTGGAGGTGGCTGGCCGTTGACGGCGTTCGGTTCCCAAATCAAATTAGTGCCGTCGGGATATCAATTTGTTTGGCACAGGTGCAGACCAGAGAAACGAAAAGGGGGACAATCTTTTGCTTTTTCGTGCAGAGGGTGCGCACAAGGCAACGAGTGAGCGAATGGGTTTTAGAATAGAAAAAAAATAAGTGATGCAGCATGAACAGCACAGGCCTAGGTTGGGGGCGTATGCACCTGTCGTCTGACGTCGACTAGTCGTGTGGTAGGGTGCGTGTGCGCTTGTGCTGGTATGGGGTGGGTAGCTTTTTTCTTTTTTCTTTCTTCTCGTTCTTTCCTGGTAGCCTCCTCAAGTCATCAAGCTAGCTGCCGGCTGCCAGGTCTACTAGCCTAGCCTAGCCTCTCACGATGGTAGTACATAAGCAAGAGTGAGGTGGCATTCGGGAAGGCGAGATGGTGTTGTCGGTTGATGCCCGCAAGTGGTTCTGTGCCTGAGCGTTGTGACTGTCTTATGCAGGTCTGCACGGCTTGGCTGGCGTATCAACGCTACCAACGGCCCAAAGAAATGCAACACAACGGCCTTCAGCTCTGTCAGCTCTCCTCGCGGCTGCGTCGGCTGGGGATGGGGCCAGAACGGAGGGAAAATAGTGGCGAGGCAAGGCAAGGCAAAGCAAGACAGAGTGAAAAGAAGAGAGAGGAACGTAGAGTGAGAGAGAGAAAGAGAGAGAAAGCGAGTGTGGTGACGAGGAAAAGCTCCGAAAGAGACAAGGCTAGTTCGGGTCAAACGGACGTTTGCAGGGAAGTGGAAATGATGGCAGGTTGGGCCAGGCTTGCTTTCCTCGGGCGAGAATGGGTTGGAACGTAATCAAAGAATCTAGACAGGGTCAGGAATATTCGAGCAAGCAGACAGCGGCATCCTGCCATAATTAAAACACAGAAAGAGAATTATTAAAAAAGAAAAGAAAAGGGTCACCTCTCTCTCACTCTCTCACACTCTCTCACACACATGCACACATGCGCACAACATTCACACAGCACGACAGGGAAAAGCGGTCCTCAGAATTGACTTTTGGAAATACCGCGCCAGGGCAGGGCCTCGTCGGGTCAGATCAGACTCACGAAGCTTGTTTTCTCTACAATTGAAAAAAAATAAAAAAAAGGAATCCTCATTCTTGCTGGTTCCGGCCTTGCCTGGGAGGCGCAACACGTATCTCTGTGTAGTGTAGCGTACTCTCATCACATAGCTCTCTCATGTACATAGTAGCATGGTCCGTTCCCCCACCGAAAACACAGCCTGAGTCGTCCCTTTCGCTAAGAACAATGTGCCAATGTGCCAATGTGCCAATCTCGGCCGTCAACCCGACCACGACCTTCTCTGAAACCGCCCGCATTCCTCAATTGTCCAACCCCCTCCACCCGCAATTCCAACAAGAGATTGCTGAGGAACTCTGCTTTGCTTCACAGCCTCTTTCATCTATTGATCCAATCGCTGGCCCCTTTCATGCATGCACTTCACTCCACCACCCACCCCCACGAATGGGAAGCATGCCGCACTAACAAATAACGCTTGGCTGGCTGGTTGCCGCACCGGTCATCGATTGTCTGGGCCGAAAGTCTATTTCGCAAGACCTCTCAGATTGTCATCATCATCATCATCATCATCATCACCATCGCCATCGCCATCGCCATCGCCATCGACACAGCCAAGACCCCACGGCGAGCCCTATATCGATGTACCGTCACCTCCTCAAATGCGGGGCATCTAGGTGACATTGAACCATCCAAGCAGGCCATCCATCCAACAGGGCCAACATGCGCACATGGCATAGTCCGTCTAACTAGGGATTGATATTGCACATGTCTCTCCTCTCTCCCCTTACCCTCGGATCTCTTGCTCACAACTCTCCTCACCCCCCCATTCCAATCTTACCCAATCTCGCATACATACACGGTTCTACGATTACAATGTACTTTATGATCGCCCCAAAGGCCCCCCCCATCAAGCGAGTACACTACCGAAAGCTTTCCGAGCAGATCAGGAGGTCGCTCCAACCAGCTCAATTGCCACATGAACCGTCTGCCAAGTTTGATCACCCCTCGCCGTTGAAGTACCGTGCAGTGGGCCCCCAAAGAGGCGCATGCCCGACTGCTTGGCAACCCCGGCAGCCTGGCAGCCTGGCAAACGCCTCCACTTTGTCCAGAACTCTCTCAAGACTCCAATTCTTTCGCTGACCTCATACAACGGCCTTTAGTGGATCCCCTATTTCCGACCATCTGATCGTCGCCCAGCAGGAAAGCTTGCTCCCAGTAAACGGGACCACTTTTACGTTTCCAGTTTCATCACCTTATGAACTCAGAGTTTCCCTCAGATGTGTTTCTCATACTGAGGATGAACGATCTGCGAATAGTGCCGCAGGCCACGGAGACAATTCTGATACTGTCACAGAAGCTTAAGCGTGAATGCTATTGTAGGATGCTATTGGAAGAAACGCGACAAAATTTGACGAGACCCCAGATTTTCAGATAGTCAGGGAAAATCAGTACAAAAATAAGAGTAGACAGCCAGGTTGTTTTTTCCACCAGGGTAGTCCCCGGATGCAAGACATTGTCAGGGTCGCGGTCGATAATCTCGCCTAACAAACCTTGGGAGGCACCGGGAGGCTAGAGCGCTACGCGCGTGGTTTGCATTCCAAGGGTCCTTATTAATAGGGCTGCCAGAGCAACCAACAGGAGGAACTATAAACGACGCGACGTCGTTAGTCGTACAGACACGATTCACAACGACACATGAAAAATTCCCCGCCGGACATGAGCGCCCTGCTTGGCCACCGGATATGTCACAAGTTTGGGAAAGCATATCAACTCAGGCGCGGGCTGGAACGGCATGTCACTTCTCAAGAGCATTCCGACACATGCAGCCCATGCCCATTGCTTGGAGTTTGGAATTTCCTGTACGTGATAGGGAAAGAGAAAAAAATATTTTATTTGCTGTTACACCTCTGGATCATGGTAGATCAGTCGATGAAGCGAATCGTCGTGAATTGTCATAATGCGTCTCTTCATCTCATATGCTGCTCTGCTTCAAAAGAGAGGGAAAAACTTCGTCCGTTCCCCGAGGTAACAATCGCGAGCTGCCCGTAGTTACGGTGTCCCTTGCGATCACAATACGAGGCTCGTTCAGAGGCTCTTCTTCAGTCCACCTAATGAGCCAACACCAGCTTTGATGTCACTAGCTTGTTGATTGCCCTTCAACTCAGCTGGGCACAAAAAGTTAGCGTCCATCAATTGCCTGGCTCGTGACTCGTGGTTTACATAATACACATCGAGCAAAATTGGTGTGGAAGGCACGCCAACCCATCCGTGTTTTTCTGCACCGAGCAAAAGCTGAAAAGACTTACAGTCAAGAAAATCCTCTCCTCTCTTCATGCCCTCGGCTTGCATCTCCTTGGCCTCGGCCTCAGCCTTGGCCTTCATCAGGAATACACTGTTGTGAAAGGGCCCAAGTCAGCAAAAGAGGGTCTCCTCGTTGGGGATGGCAGTACGTAGGCATGCCTAGACTGAACAGGTCTATATTTGGAAAGCCCTTACCCCATCTTCTCAATCAGAGGGTCCGCGTAGCCTTCATTGTAGGCGTACCACGTTGCGGCCATGAGAACCACGACAGTGAGGAGGTAAACGAAAATTTGATACGTGGACTCCATATTGGCTTTTGCGGGATACTTCTGTCTATTTTCTTCTTCGGTGGTGGGCCGGGGGGGGAGGGTCTCGTAGTAATATTTTCTTTGTGGAGGACAAGAACACTCGTATCGTGAACTCGAATTGAATGCAATTTTCAAAGTATCTATTTCCTCTGTTTTCCTTGCCAAAGCCTTCTCTGTCTTCGTTTATATGTTGCTAGTCCTCTACTATGTCTCAAAAAGAGCGACGTGCAATGACGTGAGGCTGTAAGTGCCAAATTCGTCATCTTTTCAAGTTTCCCGCCCGCACGCGAGCAGGTTTTCACGGGCGAACCTGCAACCAGCCAGTTTCGTGCCACCCGAGCGCGACGTAACTAATATAGTATAAACAGCGGCTCTCGCTCTGCATAATGTAGCAACTAAATCCTGCAGTCTACTTGTTTTTGCATCGATGCAAATTCTAGTATGTGTGCTCGAGAAGCAAGTTGGCTAGCGGGTTGGACTAGAACAATGACGAGTATGTGGGGATGCGATGACTTGGCTGTGCAATGGCTTGCAAGAACGCTTGTATTTGTTGCATCACCACAACTAGGGGCAGTTACTTTACCTGTACAATCATTGTCTTTTTTGGCAGTTTGTTCACAAGTAAAACTTATGCCGTTACCCTTTTCGCGAGGCATGAAAATGAAGTTGCACAAGCTTCCCTGCCAACTTTTCATTCTCACGGATATCCATCCCCTCCCCCCGGCCGTATCGATAATTTCCATGGCCCAGAAGTCATTTCGAAAGATCCTCGTTGTCTCTTGACTTCACTGTGCCTTGAGTCTTCTATTTTGCTGATGACGGAGCTTGGCATCCTTCTTCCTGAGGTGTGAAAGATCGAAGGGGTTGACGAACAATGAACTGATGCCACCGACGTAGCAACGGCTGGAGGCTCTCTGCACGAGGTAATAGCGTACACATCCCAAGATCTGGAAGCAGCAATGGAAAAGGTAGCCGAGGCCCCATGCTGATTAGTCCGCCATCTATCAGCTATTGAGTACCAGGACAAAAAGGCCAGGGGAAATCAATCATTGCGCGAGAACACACCAGACGGTACACAATGTAAGTTTGTACTAGGCACAAGGCCTGTGTATTTCATCAATCATTCGAAGCTAAATACTGGGGTTGGTATGGTGCCATGATGGCATGTGTCTCTAAAAAAGAAAAGCAAAACTCCAGCGACGATCCCATTCTTGACATCCCTCGTACGCCGATGGTTGAAGTGTTGACAATAGCCCGAGCCTCAGTCTAGTATCCAGTCTATGAAACCCCGCCAAGTGGTAATACTTTTTTGTTGTAACAGACATTTCTTCTCATCACCCGGGTCCGTGGGTGTGTACCATTATGCTGATCCCCTTTTCGTTTTTGTTTTTTTGGGCGAAAACAAAGACAAGAAACAAAAAAAAACAAAACCCTTTTCCCCTCACTGCGCCGCAACAGCAGCAGGCGGCGAAGGAGACGCCGAGCCAGGATATCGTCCCCCTTGGAGGACATACCGCTCAAAGTCCAAACAGTCTCGTGTCGTGCGTCCTGACGTCGCCACTGCTCGCCGAGTGCGCCACTCATCCTCTTCCATAGCCTCCCAATTATCGTCAGTCACACCATGGAAATTGTAAGCCTCGTTCGCCGATCTCTCGACGCCGACACATTCGAAATCACCCTCGAGGTGGACTCGCTCCAGCTGGGGCAACTTGTTGCGCAGCGAGGCGAAGAGGCCCCGGAATGTGCCCCGGCACATGTGGATACCCCCCAGGCCACCTTCGAAAGCTTTGGCGAGGCCACGGCCACCGAGACGCAGACGCTTGAGTGTTGCAGAATGGCGGAGCAGGAATTCACGTAGGTCGTCCTCGTCGCAAGAGATGCCCTCAAGTTTGAGGTCGGTGAGTTTCCCAAACGTGAAACCGTCAAGCAGGGTATCGAACCAGATGATAAACTTGTGCTTGGGCATGCCGTACGTATGGAAGGCCAGACTTAGGTGTGTGACATTGGTGGCACAGCGGAGAATGCTGCCGAGTCCTTTGATGGCTTTGAACCTCTGGGCGGGAAGCTTCAGGGCGGAGGGGTCGATTGTCAGGTTGAGAGTCGTCAGTTGGGCGAAGGATGTCGAGACACTGTCGAACCATCGCCGTCTCTCGTCGGGAAGTCGAAGCGTCTCCAGGGGAAAGCGGTCGATCGTCAATGAGGACAACTTTGTACCCTTGAGCGCGGTGGCAATGACGGCCAAATTCTTGGCTGTCTGTTCCCGATCCATCTTCCTGCAACTTGGCAGGCCCTTAAAGACCTGGTCCACGACGTCAATGTCGAAGGGACATTTTGTAAAGGTGACCTCGAGCTCTGTCAAGTGTGGCAAGTTCCGGAACGACTCTAATACCAACGAGGGTCGACTGTCAAATGTAGGAGAGGCCTTTCGGAGTTTGTCTGCCTCGTAATACCGTGCCCATGCTTGCCCAAGCCTGTCGTTGCGCTCCTCGGGCTCCGCAGCGTAGTGCTGGAAAAATGAGGCATGCCTAGCGGTGTACTCGTCGACCTCGGTGAAGTTTAGCGTAACCGACTCGATGCGGCTCTTAAGCTGTTCATGTGTCGAGATGGAATGTAACCTTTCCACCTTCCAGCTAGGGACACTAATCTTTTCGCTGAGGAGGTAATCCAAACCGACGGCCGCGAAAATACGAGATTGAAGACGAAGGGATTTTACACTGTCGAGATCGCAATATTCAAAAACGAGCCGCACCAGCTCAACAGGAAGAGACTCCATGATCGAAAATGTACATTTCTGGCCTGCTGCAGCTCCCATAGGACGATGGGAAGCCTGGGGCTGACTTGGCCGGTTGCAGGTGTGGTAGGAGAGTCAGGTAAGGGCAGGACAAAATGTCCAAATAGAGAAATAGAGTAGGAGTGAGAGAGAAGATCTGAAGGAGGCGGAAGAGTTTGACAATGCGGAAGAAGCGTACCTACATAAGGACGGACGGGGATGTGGTCAGATCGACAACACGGGCAAGGAGGACGTCGTCAGGAGGACAGGGTAAATGGGGGGAGGGGATGTCAAGCCTGCGAGAAAAAAAAAGCCATGGAACGCTAGGCGGAGCGCGAGCCTGTTAATGGGGACCACTCAGCGATTCATCCACGCCGCTGAGAAAAAGAGCGCGCATGCTTTGCGGAAGACCAACAAAGAGAAGAAAGTTTGGGGGGAGTTGACCGAAACTTTTGGCGGTGAGCCTCTAAGACACAACGCCGCTTCTGGATCCCAGCCCTGTCACTCAGGTCACACCAGAAGTATCCTGCTATCCAGTCGCTTAACTTCCCTGCATTCTTCGGGATAGCCTTTGCGCGCCGGGTCGAGCAAAAGAAAAAGTCTTTTGCTTTGCATCCCGGACAGCCGCAAATGTCAGGCTGCACGACGACGAAACCCATCACCCAAACGAGGTCCGGCGGTGTTGAATCTTGTCCAAGTGTTAGAGATCTCCGGGGAAGCAAGCCGTCAGTACCCAAGCACGCTCAGGCGATGGAGAAGGGCCCCTCCTGAAAAGGCGGGAACAGGGATGTGGTCTGCGAGGGGGTGGTCACAACAGTCACCGCGCTTTTCCTGCCGGCAGCGATAGGGCCTGGGGGGCCATGTGCTGGACGCAGAACGGATTTAACGGAGCACAGCGCCCCTCTTGCGCAAGCCCGGATGACCACTTGAAGCCAGTCAAGCTCGTAGCACCATGTCTCCGCTGATCCAAGAACCCGGTTGCTTCTGCTTGCATCAAGTTGATGGGGGTGGGGCTCTTCCTCCAATTATTGAGTAGTGTGCCTGGGTACTCTGACCTTATGGTGATGCTGTGGTCTGCGAGGATAAATTAGTACTACCAAGTACGTACTGATTGTATTTAAGTAGTAATTTGCAAGGGATATGCCCACTCTAGCCGTACCTGAGCAAGGCTGTCAAAAGAGAGGCATCGATGCCACGAGGCCTGTAGCAGGCCAGGATTCCGGCGTAGCGGAACTCACCCCCGACGTCTAGATTTGGGTCTGGAAACCTTGTGGAAGGTTTTCCGGCCCACCTTGGCTGCAGCCGACGGCACGCAAGCACTCCACACCCACGAGTTGTTGTAAGGCTGGCAGGCTGAGGTTCCGGCAGCCTCACCGACTCGTCTGGGCGCTCAGGTACCGATGGATCCGAGAGCACAGCAGCGACGAGTCGTGTGACCAGAGACGGTGAGAAAAGAAGGTGAAGGTAGTGGGCGTATATCATTGTCTCTGTGAACAGTGCTTCACCGAGGAAAGAACCTGCACATAAATTATTCCTCCGCCCGTACTCGACCAATTTTTTTACATCGCATCAGATGGCATGCCCATGGCAAAGACAATCGTGAGGACACTCGACACACGGGTGAGCCCAGTTTGAATGATGGGTTGGGTATAGCAAGTCTCGAGGTATCCAGACTCATCATTCAACCAAACCACTTCCCGTGAAGGTGAACATGTAGCTGGGAGCCGGACGTTGTGCGGTAAAAGCGCCCAGCCAAACAGCATTCGACACACAAACTTTGCTTGGTTCCGTTGGTATTTTACGAGCTAGAAAGTGCTATCTTCATTGCTGCTCACCTGAAACTGGAGCAGTGAGCGACTAGTCATATATACTACAATAAGTCTTGACCGACCTTTTCGAGGTCGAGGGTCGGGCTCGGTGTGGTGTGATCCTGCTTGTGTGACGGATTGAGCATCCGGGCGTCTCGGGCCCGTAGCAAACAGCAGACCAGCAGGCAGGACGGCCCGGGTGGTTGCCGAGCTCGGCGATGAGACGGAATTGCACGAGTTAATAATAAGCCAGACTCTTTGATCGAAGGAAGAAAAAGAAAAGACAACAAGGGCATGCGAGACCGAGTAATAGTCTGTTTAAAAGACGTAGGAACAGGTAAAGTCTGCAGTTTCGCCGGACTGTAGGCCTCTGCATAGTCCCGTCAGGCGTCACATCCCTGTCCGTAACTAGGTAGGCCGGCTAATAACCGGGGAAAGAGTTACTCACGCCTCGCATACTACGGGAGGTATCTTGTACCTGTCTTTTTACAAGAACATGACGTCTCCATCGAATATCTTCGACCAAATTCGAGCACTCTCACATATGATGCTCTGCACTCTTGCACCAGACCCACACGGCTTTGACTTGGGACAGACAGCCAATACCTACAACAACGTGCAGGGAAAGCGAGTCTCGTAGACGGGACTAACGAGATGTACAAGTACACCACAGCATGAAACCTCGAATGAACTACCAGAGCCGGACCCCTCCATCGCCGTGACGCTCGATCCGCCCCGCGTCGCGTTCCCGAATCTGCGCGCTTGTTCAAGATGGGCCTCGCCTCTCTGCTTCGCTCGTCCTCCGGCGATGGGCGTCATTCTAAGAGGACTTCAAGCCCAAGTCCCAGTCCCAGTCCCAGCCACAGCCCCAGGCCAAGCCCAGCAACACCGCTGGGCAAAAGGCGAACCATGAGCAATTCCTCGGTGTCCAGCAGCGCTTCCAAGAACTGCGACTACATCTATCACGACTCTCAGATCCCGCCGCCATCTCCGCTACCTCCAGACTTGCGCGATCTCAACAACAGCCTTGAGGCCCTTGCCGCCATCTTTCCCGATGTTCAGATCGACGTCTTCCGAGAGATGCTCACCAGTCTCGACCAGGAGTCCAGGCTGGCCGTCGTTGCAGACATGTTACTCAAGAATCGCGTTGGATGGGTCAAAGGCCGCTGGAGGAGCAAGAATGATTCCATGCCACACCCTGACAAGGAAAGCCCAATCGTGGCACCGGCTGAGGCATTCAGGAGTCCCGATTACATAGCCGCTACAAGAAGTCTGGCCTGGTCTGAGTTCAAGGGGTTGTCCAAGTCGACCATTAACGCCGTTCTGGCCGAGTCGAACTACTCTTATCTCGATGCAAGACGAACTCTCGTCGATCTTTCGCAGAAGTCATGGAGATTCACACTATCTTCCATACTTCTGTACAGAAGGAAGCCAGTCACATCGGCAGAAGCAGAGAACCACCCCTTGGTCATTTGGAGGTCTACAGGCCAGGGGTCGATAGTCCCCTCTCTCAAGTCCACAGGCAACGCAGAGCTCGATCGGGACCTGTTCAGGGAACTTATCCTGCCACTCCAGAATTCTGCTAGGGTGGAAATGGAAGAGGAGGATCATGAGCTAGCAGCAGCCATCAATTTGAAAGAAGCAGAAGCAGAAAACGACATCCACGAGTGTTGCTGCTGCTTCACCGACGGCCCATTCGAAGACTTCACCGCCTGCAACACTAATGCCCACATGATCTGCGTCCGTTGTGTACAGCACTCCATCAATGAGGCCTTGTTCGGCCAGGGTTGGGCCAAGTCGATCAACACGCGTACCGGCACCCTCCAATGCCCAGCAGTCCCCACGACCGCCAACGCTGACTCGTGTGACGGCTGCATTCCCTCGGATCAGATGAACAGGGCCATGCTCACCGGCAAAAAGGGCGCGGAGATCATGCTCAAGCTTGAGCAGCGCCTGGCCGATCATAGCCTATCCTCTTCGGGCCTTCCAGTCGTACGCTGCCCCTTTTGCGACTATGCCGAGGTAGACGATCTCTACCTTACGCCGCCAGAGCTCCAGCTGCGAGTCAAGGTGGAGAGCCTGCATACTATCGTCCTCATCATTGCGCTAGGCGTTATATGCGGACCAGTTGTGCTCCTCATTACACTGCTGTCGCTGTTCTTTGCACTCCTTGTCAGCTCTGAACAGACCTACGGGGACCGGGTTGTGGCTGAGTTCCGGGCCGCACTCACACGCCATCGGCGGCGCCAGCGTGGACTGCGCTTCAAATGCCGAAGCCCCACATGTGGTAAGTCCTCGTGCCTAAGCTGTGGAAAGGCCTGGGTCGACATACATGTGTGCCATGAGTCGAGCCTTGTCGCGCTACGCACGCAAGTCGAGCAGGCCATGAGCATGGCGGTCAAGCGTGTTTGTCCCAAGTGCAACGCCTCTTTTGTCAAGACCGCAGGCTGCAACAAGATGACCTGTCAGTGTGGATATAAGATGTGTTACGTCTGCCGGCGGGATATTGGTGGCAAGGAGGGCGAGGATGCCGGCTACCAGCACTTCTGTCAGCATTTCCGCCCCCAGGGGGATGGGAGTCCATGCCAAAGCTGTAACAAGTGCAATCTATGGCAGAAGGAAGATACAGAAGCCGTTCTACAGAAGGCGAAGGAGGAGGTGGAGCGCAAGTGGCGGGAGACCGAGAATCGCGAGTTGAGTGGCGCCGAGATGGCGTTTTTGGAAAGTGGCGTAGCGGTGAAGAAACGGGATCAAGGAATCGAGGCTGCAATCGTGCGAGGCAGGGTGCCCAGCATGGCAGAGGTGTGCGATATGATTATTGGGAATTTGTTTGCGTGATGAACGACGACTTGATGAACCTGACGCTTACGGCCTTTCCCCGTTTATTGGAACGCATGCCGGAATTACATACATGATTGGGAAGGGGTATTGGCATGGACTATAGGAGTTAATTTGCTTCTCAGAGCTCTGATTGGTTCTCAAATGCGCTGGTCGGTACGGGGGGTTTGGATAATTGCTTCTAGTCTTTGCTTGCTCGGCGTACTGCGCAAGGTTTGGGAAACCGGTAGGACGAGCTATGTTGGCGCTCTTGGGCAATCTTGCCCCTCATTACGGCGAGGAGATATGCAGTGAACGTCTTGATAGAATTAGGAGTATTTTAGTGTGGTGATAATGCATCAACCATCTACTTCTCAGGTCGAACTGGTAAAGGAGAAGAGAGAAATGAGTCAAATTTGTGCCTTCATAAAAGTACCGTAGTCATACATTGCCAGCCCGAGAACACCATATCCAACCATCAGTCATATCAGTCTCGTCCATATTTTGGCCGTGAGCTTGCCTTTGACTAGCTCAGATCTTCCCCTTCGACCCCTCCAACAACTCAGCCGCGGCACCGCCAATGGCCAGCTTGCCGGTCTCCTTGACCTTGGTCTGGAAGATGACCTTATTGCCTTCCTTCCACATCTCAGTCACGAGTGTCTCCCCAGGGTTGACAGTCCCTGCAAAACGGACTTTGACGTTCTTGTAAGGGCCGAATTTCTCGTATACGGCCTTGCTGGCTACGCCCATGAAGCAGAGACCGTGCAGGATCGGCACCTTGAACCCGCCCATTTTGGCGAACTGGGGGTCGACATGGAGGGGGCTGTGGCCTCTGTTAGTATATCCCGAACAACATCCTATCTAGGGCTGGGAACACTTACTTGTAGTCCCCGCTCAACCGATATACACAAGCCTGCTCCTCGGTTGTCTTCTCCTCCACCACGACATCCGGCTGGCGACCAGGCGGCTTGTTCACTGCGGTGCTAGAGCCCCGGTCGGATGGCTTCTTTTGTCCACCGAATCCGCCACACCCGCGTAGGAATACCGTCATTTCGTTGTAAAACAGGTCCTCGCCGGTCTCGGCATTGGTCGTGGTAACACCGTGCTTGACGATAGCGGCGTTGCCCTTGTCGACGACCTCGATAAGCTTGGCTTTGGAGATGAGCCGGCCCGAAGTAGGAATCGGGTACTTGCGGACCTCAAGGTACTGCTCGCCGTGCAACAGCATCATGGGGTTGAAGTTGGGCACGAGCGTGTCGAGGCTGAAGGGAGTCTCGGCGTCAAAAGGCGGAATGACGCCGAAAGTGGGCAAGACTTGGAAGTCCTCGGCCCCCTCGCTAGACATTACTACGTCAGGTTGGAGTCAAAGATTTGATAAAGGTAGGGAAACGACCTACAAGACGTAGCGCAGGTCCGTCCTCTTTGCGCCGACACCAAGGTTGTAAAGCATCACATCACGCTCGGCGTACTTGAACTCAGTGCCGGGGCCTTCTTTCTTCAGAGCGTCCTGAATAGCGTCGAGATACTCATTTCCGCCACTCTAGAAGAAAAGGGTGGTCAGACAGCGTGACGATGTACAGAATTGTATTTCCAAACTATGCTATTTCAAGAAAATTACAGACAATAGGAAGCAGACCGCACAGAGGGGAAGGCTCATACCTTGGCGCTTCCGCCCACCTTGTTTCCAGCGTTCGCCATGATCTTCTCCAGAGACGCCTGTGTCTTGTCGGGGTGGTCGGCGCGTCCATCGAAGGTGACGACGTCCTTCCAGTTCTTGAGCACCTCCTCGGGTGTCAATGGAACGTCTGTGGGGAAGCCGTGGCCTCCAGCCCGCTGCCACCTAGTGGCACCGACCCAGCCGCTGCCGACTTCGTACAGGCCACCAGTGGGATTCTTGGGGACCTTCTCGCTGGAAAGAGCGACGACGACAGGCGCAATGTATTCAGGCTTGAAAGCCTGCACAAGCTCTTCAGGTAGGATGGTCTTGGTCATCGCAGTACCAGCGTTAGGTGCGATGGTGTTAACGTAAATGTTGTACTTGGCACCCTCGAGCGCAAGGGCACGTGAGAAACCAAGGATGGCACATTTCTAAACATGAATATCAGCGTCACCATCTATTACAAACCTAGATGCAGATGCATGTACTTACCGCTGCGGAGTAGTTGGCCTGACCAAAGTTGCCATAGATACCGCTGGTTGAAGTTGTGTTGATAATGCGACCAAACTTCTGCTGAAGCATGTAGGGCCATGCAGCCTTTGTGACTTTATACGTTCCACGAGCATGGACATTCATGACAGGATCCCAGAGGCTGTCGTCCATGTTGTGGAAAGACTTGTCTCTCAAGATGCCGGCGTTATTGACGACAATATCAATGCGGCCATAGGCATCGATCGCCGCCTTGACGACTGTATCGCCATCCTCGGCTGAGGCCTTGACACCGACAGCCTTGCCGCCCGACTTCTTGATTTCGTTCACAACATCGTCAGGGTTGACGAGATCGTTGATCACAAGAGAGGCTCCGTATTTGGCAAATGCGAGAGCATAGGCACGACCAATACCAGCGCCTCCACCGGTGATGAGGGCGACTTTGCCAGAGAAGTCAAGCTTCTCACCTTGGGGGTTAGGACCCAGCTTCTGTGACTCCTCCAGCAGAGTGACGAAGTCATTGGGGCCGGTTGGATACTGGGGCTTGGAGAAGTCGAGAATCTGATCCCAGTTCTTCAAGACGGCACCAGGAGTGTAGCTATCGTCGCACTTGAGGAGTTGGCCGTTGGACCTCTCCCACCTGTACTTGGCCATGTGGCCACCGCCAACCTCGAAAATGCCTCCCGTCTCGCTGGTGTTGTCTTTGTGAACCAAAACAGCCACCAGAGGTACCACCCACTCAGGCTTCATGAGCTCGAGAATGTCTGGGGGCATAATGGTCTCGGTCATGCGGCTAGCCGCAATGGGGGCAATCACATTGCATAGGATGTTGTACTTGGCGCCCTCCTTGGCCAGGGTCTCGGTAAAGCCCACCTGGGCCAGCTTTGCGGCTGTGAAGTGTTAGCCTCTTGCTTTCCATCTACGGGCGATCGTTTCGGCTCAAGACTCACCAGAGTAATTCGTTTGTCCGAAGTTACCGAACAAACCCGCAGCAGATGCAGTGTTGATCACACGGCCGTACTTTTGTTTCCTGAAGTGCGGCCATGCTGCCCTAGCAGTCTTATATGCGCCCCGGACGTGGACCTTGAAGATCAAGTCCCAATCCTGGTCTTTGATGTTCTTGAAGCTCACATCACGCAGGATACCTGCGTTATTGATCAGGATGTCAATGCGACCGAAGGCTTGTATGGCAGTTTCGATAATCTTGTCGCCATCCTCGACAGAGTTGTAGTTAGCAACGGCCTTGCCACCGTTCTTCTTGATTTCATCGACTACGACATCGGCAGCCTGCGTTGCAGAGGTGAATTAGCTTTGGCGAACGCGAAGTCTTTGGGGGGGGTCAGGTCTCACGGTACGGAACCGTGTGGCTTTGATCTTACCTTTGTGGAATTGCCCTCGCCCTTGAATGAACCACCCAAGTCGTTGACCACGACGCTGGCACCCCGAGAACCGAAGAATGTGGCATATGCCTTTCCCAGACCACCGCCAGCTCCAGTAACGACAACAACCTGGCCGTCGAACCGTAATTGACCTGCCATCTTGATGGAGCAAGCTGAAAAGGACGGATACAAGTGCTTAGTGAACTAGTGATCCTTTCTTGAGAAGTGGTGATACTTGATGGTAATGTCGGGGAAGAAAATAAAAGACTAAAACCAACATGAACAGCGACGATGCTTCGGTACATGTCAGGGCTGCGTCCCGAGGTTCGACCTCGGCATGAACACAAGGTAACCTGCTAGCCCTGGACCGAGCTTACCGTCGGGTGGAGTGTGGGGGAACAAGATCCTGGGAGACATACTAAGTAGATCGATACTAGGTACCCAGACACACTAATACGTTCTGGGCGCGCTCGTCTTCACATGTGAATGCAAATGATACAATTCAGTCATGCGCTCACTGGGGGAAAACACTATAGGTACAATCACTCTTCAAGTACCTACCCTTGACCGACTACCGTGACAACTCCCTGTATGAGTAAGGAAAGAGGATCCCCAAAGAAAGTGTAGTATCAAAAGTCTCTTCATTGCCGGATTGTGCTTTTCAAATATGGCCATGCCTCATCTTTGGTGCGTGAAGTCTTCAGTTGTAGGTGCGCACAATGTGCCCAACTGTGTAGTACACAATGTACGTACCCTGCAATGCGGAGTATAGAGGAGCGGGCCGCCCGCCCTGAGACTTTACACCGATTGAGGTCATCACGAACGACGGAGTTTCGTTTGACCGTACCTAAACGTACTTGAACGCAACAACATCCCAACCCAAAGTTTCCATGCGAACGAGGCGTCAAGCTCATCGTAAACATGGCCGCAACCCCTGATGTTCCCCTCCAGACGCGCATCGTTGACGACAAATCACCAAAGTGCATCCCCTTTAGTAAGCCATTCTCTCAATCTCTCACTCACCCCCCATCTGACCACCCATCCAGTCCTCGAGCGCCTACAAGCACACCTCGCCACTTCAACCAATCGACCATTCATCATCGGTCTCAACGGCGTGCAAGGCGTCGGCAAAACTACCCTTGTCCGCGCCCTCGCCGAAACACTCCAGCAGCGCGAGCATCTGCAGACTCTTGTCATCTCGATTGATGACTTCTACCTCACTCACGTAGATCAGCTCGCCCTTGCCGCCGCCCATCCGGATAATGCGCTGGTGCAGGTCCGCGGTGAGCCGGGCACGCATGACATTGAACTCCTGCGGGCTGTGTTCCAGTCACTGTATGAGGGACAGCCGACGCTGATCCCCCAGTACGACAAGGGCGCGTACGACGGGTGGGGGGATCGTTTGCCAGAGGACAAGTGGATAGCTGCCAATCAGGAAGGTCAGCCAAAGGTGCAGGTGGTACTGCTGGAGGGCTGGTGCGTTGGGTTCAGGAGTATACGCCCTGAGGAGATCGAGGCAAAATGGAAGGCGCCAAGTCGGACTCTGGGTAGGCATAAGTTGGAGGATCTGGTGTTTGTCAATGACCAGTTGAAAAACTACGATGTCATCACGGATCTGTTTGATGCGTTCATTCACATCGATGCCGAGAATACCGAGTATGTCTACAAGTGGAGATTGCAGCAGGAGCAGCAGCTCAGGAGAGAGAGGGGCACTGGCATGACGGATGAGCAGGTTGTCAAGTTTGTCGATGCCTATTACCCTGCCTATGAGCTCTTCTCTGATGGAGTCAGAGGCGGCATCTTTCTCGGCCGCAGTGGCTGTCAGTTGAGGCTGGTGGTAGGCCAGGACAGGTTGGTTATCGATAAAATCATTATATGAAAGTCTGAAGACGAGATCTCGGCTCTTCACTTGAGTCCATTCTTGCTGTCTAGCGAAGGACAACCCACAATCCATCCTCATCCGTACAGAAATTGTGTACATGCTTTTGACCTCGGAACGCCCTCGCTCACTCTTGATGCCATGTTAGAATCACAATTGCCGTGTCAGGTGGGATGAAGCAATGCCAGGGGTATATGAAGCAACCAGGAATGCAACAAAACGAGCGCCCAACATTTGGCAAATCTGCCCTCTAAACAGGCATTTTAAAACGACATAGCCCATCCGTCATAACCACTGCAACCCAAGAACAACTTTTCAATCATGTTCTTGTGTTTTGACAGAGCGGGCGAGTCTCACATCGACAGCAGCATGAGCATTTTGCTGGTCTTTACTCATCCAGTCCCTTATCCTTCATCATTGCAAAGCTATCATTCTTCAGCTTTGAAAGCTTGCGGTCGATGCTCTCCTTCTTGTGGCGGACAGCC
Organism: Gnomoniopsis smithogilvyi; assembly: GCA_027946515.1. Lineage (NCBI taxonomy): Eukaryota > Fungi > Ascomycota > Sordariomycetes > Diaporthales > Gnomoniaceae > Gnomoniopsis > Gnomoniopsis smithogilvyi. The sequence goes on along the minus strand of JAPEVB010000004.1, from coordinate 3,908,795 downwards.
TCTTCGCGGTTCGAAACCTCCCTCTCGAATTGTTCTACCATGCGCCGCTTTGCCTGACGCGCCTCCTTCATCTTCCGGACGACATCGCCAAATTGCTCCAAGAACCAATCGCCACTGTCTTCCCAGTCTCGCACAGCCATCTGGGTGAATAACTGAGCCTGGGAATCCTCATCCTTTCCTCCATAGAATTTGAGTCTATCGCTCAGGTTGTCACCAGGTGGCTTGGCTGGAGACTGTGGCACCTCTTTGGTGGGATCATGATCGAAAGGCTCATTTTGGAGTTGTTGAAAATCCATCCTCTGCAGCGCGGTATCATCATAATCGATATCACGACGTCGCTTCTTCGCTGGTGATTGCTGGCCGATGAAGCGAGACATTGGGCTGACTTGCAAAGGCTCAGGCTGCAACACAACACTCCGCTGAGACCTCTGGGGTACAAGGGGTTGCTGGGGGTTGAAGACGACCGTCGCATCTTGTTGTGCAATCTTCTGATTTGGCGCCTTGTTTGAAGGATGATGCGCGTCAAGTCCATCTTCTTGCGACAGGCCGTCGCTATCATCAGCGTACGAGTCCATCAGGTGAGGCGCTTCAACGCTCTGGACGACGGCCGGTCGTTGATCGCTGATGCTAGTGATTCTGACCGACTTCGCGAAGGTTTGCGGATGAATAGCATCCGTCATGCCATCGTATTTCTCTGGTGACAGCTTCTTGGCGGCTTCTTGATGGAAAGCCGCCCGCTCGACGTGTGAGAGACCCTTAGCCGCGTCACTACCGCGGTAAGGAAAGCTGGAATGGAGAAAAGCACCACCACGTTCTGGTAGAGGACTCGTACCTCCTGATGTGGAACCAAAAGGATCTTGCCGAAATACGGCAGGCTCTGGCATACTGCTCCGTGGAGCATGGGTGATCATGCTCGAGTTGAATTTCTTCGGATCGATGCCGCCGCCGATAAAGTTGCTATTCTTTCCGACTGCAAACAGCGGCCTTCTCTCTGAGCTTTTCTGTTGATCCCGGTTGCGATCGATAGAAGAGACACGCTCGGTACTGCTGTGGCTAAGGCGTCCTCGTCGTGGACGCTGACGGTTGTCGAGTGTATCCGACCGAGTACTGTCCTCGTCCAGGTTGCCGTCGTCCTGCTCCATTGCTGCCGGTATCGTAGGTGCACTTTCGGAGAATAAAGATTGTATATTAGACTGTTCCTCCCAGCGCTCCCGAAGACCTTTTTCATTCTCGTCATGATTCTCTTGAAAGTTTAGCGGTGCAGGAGGTGCAGACTCCCAACCATTCCGGCCCTCTGAAGGTTGGCGCTTGATTCGGGGCGTCGTTCCGGGAGGTTTCATGACTCCATTGGAATTTCTGGCAGGTTTGGCAAATCCCATTGGCAATTTCATTGAATCGATGAGCTTTTGCTTGTCATGCTTAGGTCCCAGAGGCGAGGACTGGGATGAAGCACTAGCGGCAGCAATCTGACGCGGTGGGCTGTTCAGGCCATGAGGGTTGATCTCTGGTGGTCCCTCTCCACGCTGGTGGAGGAAGCTCACAAGCTTATTTTTGGCGGCGGGTTGCATATTCGCGATTGTCCGTTGAGGGATGCAATGCTTGGTCACCGTAATGGGAATGTGATATATTCCTTTGTGAGCGTCCCCCCCCCCGCTGTTAACACTTCACAAGAAACGAGGGACCTTGAAAGTCGACTCAGTGCATGGCTGAGGCTGGACTGACAAGCCTCCGCGAGCGAGGACGAAGCTTGCAAAAGTCACGACTGCGGGATACACAGTGAAAGTTGAATTTCAGGCATTCGCAAACGTGAGGGAGCATTAGTGCTCAGCACCCAAATTGCTTGGAAAGTTGACGCGCCCGCGTCGTGCCTTCCCCGGAAAATACAGGGGTCCTTCCCGCCAGCAGGGGACTTTGTGCTTCCAACTACTTAGTACTTATACTAAAGACCCCCTGTCATGCCGTCGCGGGCCCGATCTCGGGTAATCATTGCATTAGCAATCAACTTCGCCCGCGGTCAGTATCAGAGTGCAGAAATCCTGAACTTGCACCTCACAACGTCCAAGCCATTGTGATCCGTTCTCATACAACCTACAATACTTCCAATATGGCGCCCTCTTTAGAAGAACCAGAGTCAGTACAGGATGTCTTCGAGAATCCTATGAAAGCGAAGCCCGCACTTGTTGCTCCCGAGCCAGAAGCCTGTCCCGGCCCTGAATCTGAGAAAGCAGGCACCGCAGACTCGTGCGCCGGATGTCCAAACCAGCAAATATGCGCATCCGCACCCAAGGGTCCTGACCCAGATATAGAGGTCATATCACAGAGACTGGAAGGTGTCAAGCATCGCGTGTTGGTGTTGAGTGGCAAAGGAGGTGTTGGAAGTAAGTCTCACGTTTGCATGTTGGTTTTATTTGAATAGTCGCTAAAATCTGTTCACAGAATCAACGTTTACAAGCATGCTCGCGCATGCATTCGCTTTAAATCCTGATAGCACTATTGGAATAATGGACACAGACATTTGTGGCCCTTCCATACCCAAGATGATGGGCGCAGAGACCGAAACGATACATGTCAGCAATTCGGGTTGGTCACCAGTATGGGTGATGGACAACCTCGGCGTGATGAGCATACAGTTCATGCTCCCCAACAAGGACGATGCGATAATATGGAGAGGACCTAAGAAGAATGGTCTTATCAAGCAATTCCTCAAGGACGTCGACTGGGGAGACCTTGATCTACTGCTGGTTGATACGCCCCCCGGAACTAGCGACGAGCATTTGAGCGTGAACTCATTTCTAAAGGCGAGTGGCATAGATGGTGCCATTGTTGTGACAACACCAAACGAGGTCTCGCTATTAGATGTGCGCAAAGAAATAGACTTTTGTCGCAAGGCGGGCATCAAGATACTAGGTCTTGTGGACAACATGAGCGGATTCGTGTGTCCAAAGTGCACACATCAGAGTCAGATCTTTGAGGCTACAAATGGTGGTGGAGAGTCACTGGCGAAGGAGATTGGCATTCCCTTTCTAGGCGCCGTGCCCTTGGACCCTCGCATTGGGATGGCGTGCGACTATGGCGAGAGCTATTTTGACTCCTTCCCTGATAGTCCTGCATGCAAGGCTCTCAAGGGTGTAGCGAGAAGCGTTGCGGCCCAAGTGGGATTGGATGTCGGGGATTCTTTACCTGAAGAATAGATGCGTGTGGGAGACCAACTCAATATACCCATCCATGCGCCATGCATATGTGTTTCCACAGCAGAAAGATATCCTGATCTCCGCTGGTCGTTCAAAGAAGGAGGGCTTTCAAAGGGAGTCCCACGCAAACGATATGGGCTCACTCAGAAGCACCCAGCTTCTCCGGTATCTCTTCCAAGTCATCAGCAGAAGTGATATCAATCACTTTGTTCACCTCTGCTGTGTTCCGGAACAGCTCTTTGGCACCGGCGTACAACATCCGCAGCTCGCTATTGCATGTGACGGGAAGGTAGAATAGGAGGACATAGGGAACCGACACTCGACCAGATTCCTGCAAGAAAGCGTGCGTAAGCTAAATTGTCACCATCTGCCATCTGAGGCTGTTGGGCACTCCTCACCAATGTCATTGGGTAACTCAACAGGACGAATCTAGGCGAGTGGTCCGGCAAGTCATCGCTGATCTCGTCGAGGCTCTTGTATACCGTCTGTTCTTCATCTTGCTTGATTTCCTTGGTCGCCTTATCGATCATGTCTATAATTAAGCCGTAGCAAAATGTCAGTCTCTACCGAGACGGCCATGGACGGTTGTCCGCTTGATGTTTGGGCGGCTAGCGGCGCGGGGGCGAGTGCGCCAGGAAGACGCACATACAGATAACGGCTTGTGGATCACTGGCCCTCGAAGTCCCAAGGCGGAATTTTCGCAGGTGGTTCTTTGTCTCCTGGGAGAAGGTATAGAGTCTTGCTTCAGAACTCTGCGACCGCATCGTCAATTAGCCCAGGGCTTGCCCCAGTGAAGGGTCTCCGGTAAACAGTACACAGAGGGTGGGGCTCCAGAGGAGCGGGGTTGGCTTACCATGGTCACTAGTCGAGATGGAGACAGTGCAACTTGTGCTTTTGTAGTCCACGCTTCGGTATGATCTCGGGAATACTTTACGAACGAACTGTTTTGGCGATGCCGACCGTCCAGGCTTGCAACGATGAAGTGTCGTGAAGGAACCCTGGGAGCTTGGTCAAGCCTCAGGGACCGCCCCGCTGCAGCCTGCCGACAGCGGCCCGGAGACCCGGGCAAATGAATTGCAGCCCTGCATTATACGTCTTCAATGACCTCACCATAATTTCTCGTCAGTGTCGCCGAGTGTCGTTGGGTAGCAAAGTATTATCGTGAACATCTGGGCGGTACAGTGTTTGTTGAATACGGAGTCTGCCTTGATAATTGCTTGTCAAAAGCTCAAAGTATCTATGTTATCCCGACTTTTGCAGATTGGCCGCCATCTGTCGAAGCCAGCTACTCAATTCGCACTCACTTCGTCGACCGGATTTCGTTTGACGGCCGGGGCTATGTCTTCCTCAACGGCAGAGCAGAACTTTGCTAGGACGATTCACACCGCCGCCTGTTTAATTATTGGAGATGAAGTCCTGGGAGGAAAGGCAAGCTGAACCTGTCGCATTTTGTTGAATGCCTTCAAGTCATCGCTAACCTGCCACTTAGACGAAAGACGTAAGCACATAGCATATGTACCGCAGGAAGTTTGACTGAACAAGCATTGGGGCAGAGTAACTCCAATTACATGGCAAAATTCTGTTTTGACTCAGGAATTGTAAGTCACTGTATTATAATGGGCCAATCATACTCGGCTATTAGGCTTCGCTGACTTGCTCGAGCAGCAATTGAAGAGAATCGAAGTCATTGAGGATGATGAGAATGAAATTGTGGAAGCGGTTCGACGGATGAGTGACAAATACGACTTTGTTGTGACTAGGTAAGACCCGAATATTGGGTCCAATACGCTTTTCGCTGACATAGTTCGCTTCGTGAGTGGTGGCATTGGACCAACGTAAGTCACTTCTCTTCAAGTAGATCAGAGTCATTGAGCCCAACTAAAACCCGTTGCAGGCATGATGATATCACATATCAATCCATAGCGAAGGCCTTTGGTCTGAAGATCAAGCTTTATGAAGAAGCTTACCAACGGATGAGGAAGCTCTCGAAGCCACGACCTGGCGAGGGGCCTTTCAACTGGGACGTGGACTCCCCAGCCAAGACTGCGAAGCTGAGAATGGTCGAGTTGCCCACTGACGACTCAGTTCCACTCGAAAAGCAATTCGTTTTCCCCAGGGAGGACCTATGGGTCCCTGTGGCAGTGGTGAACGGAAACATTCATATCCTGCCTGGAGTGCCTCGTTTATGTAAGTTGTCCTGTGCTAGTCATGTCCGAACGCAGACCATTTCCACTGAATCTTTGAGTACTCAGTCGAGGGCTTATTAGACGGCCTGAAGCCTCTTATCTTGCCACGACTGGTGGACCCCGAGGGCAAAGCCACAGTCAGAGTTCTCATCTCGACGCCCTTGCCAGAGAGTGCCGTGGCCCCCTACCTGACCGAACTTGCTGCAAAGGTTGAACCTCACGGAGTCAAGGTTGGTAGTTATCCCCGGTGGGGAAAGACGCGCAACACGGTCACTCTGGTTGGCAAGGACCAAGCATTCCTGGACAGTATCGCCCCTGAAGTGGCCCAAAACGTCAAGGGCCGGGTCGTGCAGGAAGAGGGAGAGGACGACCATTTGCCTGTTGAGTAGTACCCAAGAGTAAGGACGAGGCGTAGAAGTTGAAAATGGGGAAAGATATGCCGGATCAAGTAGTTGTCAGAGGCACTGGGCTCTAGTTGGGTATATCGCACTCTATACTCAATAATTCGCCCTTTCAGTCATCGAAGCTGCCATAAAGTTCTTGAAACCCGACACAGTTACCGCTCAAGTATAGGGAAGGCAGTCCACTGGTGAATACAAGTCGTTGAACCTAAGACAACGGCGAACAGCCTGAACTTGGGCTAACTCATACTCTTGCCACGTCTAAAAAGTACAAATCTTAATGTGACACGCTGCGCAGCATACGATTCTCCAAGTCGTGAGCAGTCTTTGATGGGATGATTGATGGGCAATTGATGGGCTAGCCAACATGGACCACGAAATATTGGATAGTGCAGTACGACAATTGCTCGTAGGTGTATTACTAGTTGGATACTTTTACAAAACACAAAGCTGTTATTCCTGTCACCCATTGCAACATGAGCTCAAGTAATTATCTACTAGTTTGACACTACCTACCGGGTTTTAAACAGGAGACGTCCGACCCTTTCCAGCTGTCATCCAGCCTTTCCTGCATACAATCATGGCAATTCTGGAAGCATTTTGCTGCTGCAGTGCGGGTATTCGCAAAAGATATTGGATCTCTGTCTGTCCCGGAAGCTACACACGCTTCGAGCTTGACGTTGTCCTTTGGCGAGCCAGCTAGGAGCTCGTATGGGCAGAATTCACACTCCGGGCGGGTCTACGCAGTTCACTTGAGTTGTTGCACCGATACCAGCAGACCACCGCCCATTGAGCTTGCTCTAGGCTCCAAAGATGTGGTGCAGGCCATAGGATGGTTAAATCGCCCGGTGGAGATCATTTACGGTAGGCTAGTGACAAACCTAGGGTTCCCATTAGTAATTCCAATACCTTGACGTTTACCCGTCGGGGCTCGCTCTCTTTGCACTGTCTGGTGTCCAACCCATGTCATGAGACTATTTGGTCATGAGGGAGCGCATGGGCTGGAAAATAGGCCTGGTAACTGGCCCTGTCTCCAGTGTCCTAAGAATTTCCGAAATTCTGGCTAATAGCCCCGGCCATATGCGTTGGAGAAGACCCTTGAATAAGATCGAGGCTTCGCTCATCATGACAGGACGGCAGAAACGGACAGACCCAGATTAATCGTGGTTCATTCCGATCAAGAATACTGGCATAAACCCAGCCGGGGATCAAGCCGGAACCATCAGCCTGCGTTGGAGGGCAAAGTGTCGAAGGTGAATTTGGCGATTGATAACAACCAACTTCGTCAACGAAAATGACGTGAAGCGAAATAGGTATACGGCAGATGTACTGTCTCACCGCGCATCCATCCCCTTACAGGCGATGACCGCTGTTGGTCCTGCGGCCAAAGGACCTACGAGTGTGTAAATTGATGAGGATCGCCACACTGCTCCCGTTGCGATCTCGCCTGCGATTCATTGTAGGGGATTGCAACAGATTCGCGATAGGTCTGCAACCGGGCTCCATCATCGAAGGGGGGACTAGAGTGGCGGGGGAGGGGTCGGTTGAGGGACGGAAAGCACTCCCTATCGGCCTCCCACACTGTGGTATGACCTGAAGGGATATTTGACAAGGAACTTTAAACTTGAAACGAGTTTATGGTGTTCCTTGTGGTCGCAGGTATGTCAACGGCATTAGGCTCGGGAACTTCCATGTCAAAAGTGTGGGAGGGGTCCTCTGATGGCTCGTGCTCTGATACTCCCAGCTAACAAGTGTTTTAACCGTCGTGCTAGGGCTGTTCCTGGTGATAATCGTTTGGGTGTTACTATAGTATAACGGTAGAGTGCGTATCTCAGTAAGATTGCGGGGCTTAAATATCATCCTTTCGCTCCTGTTAATCAGCATGGACCCTTGCCTTTCGGAGATGGTCCGCAGAGGGAGAGATCCAAAGCTTCGGGACAATTTGACCCTGTTTGTTGACGTTGAGAATGTTCGGTGCGCGTCCTAGCACTCGATCTAGAAGAATTGGCCGGTTCTTCTGCTACTGCTGTCGATCTGCGGCACGACTTGGCCTCACCCACCGATCTTCAATCTCCGCCCTGGCTATCAAGTCCGACAATAGTGGCTTAGGGTTTTTAGTGTTATGGCAATATGAGTGAGTATGCAGCTAGCCGAGACGTCGTTTGATAGTCTGCAGCAAGCCATGCAGTTAACTCGTGCAGGCCACGTGGTAGAGGGGAGGGGTCTCCAGATCACCTGACCGATGCTATGAAAATTGACTTTCTTCAAACTTGTTGCGTGCAGGTTCCATCCACGAAAAGAGGAAGGTTTGCTGAATTCGCCTTCCAAGTGCGGAGCCGCGCAGACAGATACTTAGACGTAACCTGGGACTATCCAAGGTAGGCATGTATCCCAATCTACCGGTACGGTCCGAACAGTGTCGGTCTGGTGTCCGGTTCCGGGCAGGTCGTCGAGCTGCAAATTGGCGGAGCATGCACGGCCGGAATGGCCGTGCAAAATTTGGCTGGCGCTTGGGCGGTGTGAGTAGTGCTTGGTCCTGACTATGGTAGGGTATTGACAATTGGTCAGGCGCGAAATTGCCGTGTGTCCGCTTTCATTTCCATATCACGCAACTTGTCACCCCGGGCGCCTGGAATTTGGGCGCCTGGCTTGCTGCTATTAGGAAAAGGGGCTGGGGTTTAAATTCGACCTGCATGTGGCCCATATAAAGAGCGGAAATGCAACGGAAAAGCAGGACTGGAAATCTGCACGAAGATGGGATGGGTTTCACAGACAAGCCTAGGGAACTCCAACCCTGCAGGGCTCGCCCCGAACTGCCGAGCCAGGAAGATGAATTGATTGCTTCTGCATAGTACCCAAGTAGCAATGCCATGGTACAATTGGAAGCCAGGAGTTTGCTATAGGTGATATCTGCGCTCTACATGCCTGATCTAGGATCGTGAATAAGAGATGACGGTGCCATACCTAAGCACAACAATTTCGGTGGGCATCGCAGGTGTAAGCAGCAACCTTTGCGAGCTCGAATCAGGATATTTAGTTTACATTTCGGTGGATCTTGGACCCATTAAAAATGCCAGACAGCCTGATGCCCAAATGCTGCCACTTACACTTAATTACCGTGCTCCCAATGATCTCCGACCGGATATGAGTGCACGGGGGCGAAAACCTCCAAAAGAAAAGAGTACACACACAGAAAAGAAATAGAAGAAGAAATGAGAAAGAAGGAAGAAGGAAGAAAAAACAAACCGACGTCCAGAATGGGTTGCAAGCGCCCGTCCACTATTGATACATATCAATGTACTCCGCGTCGAAGTACCTGGCTTCTCCCAGTCTGCCAGCACCATTGCGGCTTCCAAAGCACAAAACTCAAAGGTGGTTCTTCCGCCATGGTCGGTGCAATACCTGCATTGCAGCGAGCGACTTATACTCGGAAAGGGTCATTGTCGGGGGCGATGGGCGACAAGCAGTTGTCACACAGACTTTGGAGGTGCTACACCAGAGGTGTCTTGAGCTGCGTGGAGCCTAATTATAATGTTGCGGAACCTGGGCGTGTTGCTCAGAAGGGGCTACAAAGGCAGCTCGGGCACACAGTCTCACGAGGAAGGCTAGGCCGTATTGATACAATACGCCGGGCATGTCTGAGAACAGCTTTCGTTAGATCTTTCCCATTCTAGGATTCTCGGCCGTGTCCGTGGTGAAGTGGTAATATGTCTGCGGGCGCGGCGTCCAACGCAATTTGTTGTTCGCAGGCCAAGACTAATTGTTCTCGCAGGAAGCTGACTGCATCTTGAAGGCAAGCTTCCTTTGTTATCAAAAATAGCCATCTGTCGCCGGTAGCTATGGTTGCAGTGGGGCCGGAGGTGATGGCTTGTTGGTTGGAATGAGGTCAGCCGTCTTGAGGCTCAACTCGGTGGGTGGTGACCTTAAGTCGATTAGGTCAATGGCTTCTTGACCGTGTATGTTTGCAAATATCCCACCCAGGGTGCAGCCAACACACACGCCGCATCCAGCTCTCGATCAGAGCTTCCTCTTGACTGCGCTGAAGTCTCGTCCAAGCATTAGCTCCACGTGATGTTGACATGCCCACCGCGCCGATGATACCCTTTGGTCGATATTCTTCCTTTTTTTTCCCCCTCATCTAGTCGTATTTAATTTTACGAATCACCGAATGCTGTGCTGACGCATGTGGCTGCCCTCTGGTACACTTGGGGGACCTCAACGGTGAACGTGAGGGGCGGTCGGGGAAGCAATTGATTACGGGAGCGGTAGGACCCTAGTCCTTGCCGCCGTTCTTAGCGCAGTACCCGTCCGTACATCATACTACACACGCTACAATGTAGGACCCCAGCGGCCCTTGCATGCAGATTGCATGGGCGTGAGCTGTACTATGGTCATTCCCCTTCCACGACTTCGCACGGTGCTTTCCCGCCACTTTCCAGGCCTCCAACGTCGATTTCCCTTTCATACCTGCACTGTGAGGGCACTTTGCCTCTACGCAGTACCTGTTCCCGCAGCCCCACAGCACCTGGCTCCCCAGAGTTCCTCGCTGCTGCTGCTGCTGTCGGGACTGGAAGACTGGACGGCGCGCAGGCGCTAGGATGCCGGGCTTTGTCCTGGCTAGCGGCTACAGGGGCTGTCCAGGCAATGGAGTGGCTCTTTCCCAAAAGTCCCATACCCACCTGGGCACCCGCGCCATTTCCTTCAATCCCTTCTTTTCTCTCCCTCCTTGCACGACCAAAGCCCGCCAGGCTCTCGCAATTTCACCTCGCGATCCCTTCGTCCCAAGCATCCAGCGCAGCGACCCAAACTCAGCGATTGAATCGTGCCGCATTGTGCCTCCTGTCTGCGCCAATCACTCAATCGTCGACCGCGAGATCTCGACGTGCTGCACTCAGGCTTGCTGCATTGACTGCCTCTTTCTCGTTACCTAACTGGCGGATTCGTTAGGTCTCGGGCCGACTGCCTCTTCTGTGGGCAACTTGACTCTCTGGCTGTTTCGACTTGACTTTGCTTGGCGCCTATTGAGCTATAGCAAACTGCGGATCCTCCAACCGCTAGCCTCGGGATTCGATATCTCCTCTTCTCAAACAAGCCTCCCATTCTGGACTTAGCCCAGCTTCGTCCTCTGTGGCTCTATCCTTCAGTATCATCCAGCCACCAGCCTCAGCTGCTGTGGTCTATTTTATTTTTGGAATCCGATTCCTATCCATAGTTCAGGCTCGAACCGCTTCATTACTCCTAATCACACCTCACAATGGCGTCAAAGGTACGCGGCCCTTCCACATTCTCTCCGTATTCTGCACTCGCGCGACTCCATTGTCGCTCGACTCTTTTCATCAATGCGCGCAGACCCAACTGACCAATTATCGTCAGCAGTTCCTCAGAGAATATAAATTGGTGGTCGTAGGCGGAGGCGGTGTTGGTAAATCGTGTCTTACGATTCAATTGATCCAAAGTCATTTCGTCGACGAATACGATCCAACGATTGAGGGTACGTTGCCGATCATTGGCCTTGCCTATTCCGCGCATCGCCATCCCGCTAACGTTGCCTGCACACAGATTCATACCGCAAGCAGTGCGTTATCGATGACGAGGTTGCCTTGCTCGATGTTCTCGATACGGCCGGTCAAGAAGAGTACTCGGCCATGCGGGAGCAGTACATGCGGACAGGCGAAGGATTTCTTCTCGTCTACTCCATCACATCTCGCCAGAGTTTCGATGAAATTACAACATTCCAGCAACAGATTCTGCGGGTGAAGGACAAGGACTACTTTCCCATGGTCGTCGTGGGCAACAAGTGCGATTTGGAGGGTGAGCGAGAGGTCACCAGGCAAGGTACGTTGGAGTGTTGCCCGATTGAATAGTGGTCGCGTTGATTACTGACACTGCTGTTGCTACAGAGGGTGAGGCGTTGGCAAGGGGCTTTGGCTGCAAGTTCCTCGAGACCTCGGCGAAGTCACGAATTAACGTCGACAAGGCGTTCTACGATATCGTTCGCGAGATCCGGCGGTACAACCGTGAGATGCAGGGCTATTCGCAGGGCAGCGGCATGTCTAATGGACCCGGTGCGGTCAAGCCAATGGATGTCAGCGACAACGATGCCGAGGCTGGGTGCTGCTCCAAGTGCGTGCTCATGTGAGCGGATTTCGAGAGGATGAGAGAAGCAACGTAGCCCGAAGACAGGACACAGTCGGAAGGAGGGAACTCTTGCGTGTGGTAGCGCAAGGGCTATTCTGATGCCGCAATTTTACACGACGTTTGCATCGGCTAGGGCGGCTGGGGGAACGAGTCCACATCCACATGATAAGGAGGGACAGACACAACGGCTTGCATTTCTGGGGGAGTTGAGGTGGATACTTGGGCTCTTCGTGGGACATGACCAGACATGGCCTTTTTTTTGATTCCCCTGCCCCTTGCTTGCCAAATCGAGGAACATGGACACACTTTACAGAAGTTTATTTACTATTACCCAGGGTTTTTCCGCCAACCTCTATTTCCTTCACACCTTGGTCTTATATTATGACTGTAATTCTCGATTTCAATTCCTCTGTCTCCTCTATGTATGTCTTGTGGGTTGTGGATTATGTCTGTGGTATCAGGAGTCTTGCGTGTGGGAGGCGGGAACAAACACAATGGGTCAGTCCTACTCTAGATTATCGTTTTTCAGTCTTGCGTACGTGGTCCTACATTTTTACCCCGTCACATATATATGGAGAAGGCTGGTATGTTCCTTCTGGCGCGCACACCTCAATTTGGCCGAATCGGATTTGTCGTTGGCCTTGCTTCCCGTGTGTCCACAATTTGTGTGTTCGCTACTGCATGACAAAATGTGGCCAAACTCAATTAACAATGGTGAACAAGTACGAGTACGATCGCGACAAATGGCGAATGCTAGCCTGTAGCAAGTGCTCAGACCGGCTGGGCAAATTCATACGAGTGTATCAGCCTCGCCTTTTGCTGCTTGGGTGAACAGCATCGAGGGCGGCATTGTCACGAAAATGATGGCTCAGTGCTTGCCTTGTATGCTTGGTCGAAAGCATGTTACGTCGACAAAGGGTTTCCACTCATCGACTTTTGCAACACTCATCATTCGAATAGCCTATACACATGTTTCTGAAAGTAGGCTCGCTCAGCTGGAAATAAGAGGACCTTGGCTGGCTGCGCGAAGAAGAGGTCCTTCACGCCTGCCTCTAGGCTTCAGTATGCTCTCGGACTGCGTTGCCCCAATTGTTAGATGTCCCTTATAACTCTGTTAATACACTGATTATCGAAGACATTGTCCACAGAGGGGGCGTGAAGGAGATGCTGCCGCTCCGAACAAAGGACGGCCGTCGTAACTCGCCGAATGCAGGCGTGTACATTGCGACCCTCAACTGCAGACGGTTCACTCTCAAAGACTTGTCCACAAGTACCATTGTCAAGGATTCCAGGGTTCCCTCTCAACAGTGCTCTTTCGTGGAAGGAGATTGTGCCGGATCGAGTTTGCCTAACAGAAGTGTTTCTTTGAAGGAGGGCGAGGACCCGCCGCTTATTAAGTCCACTGTCCAATCTACCGGTAGCTGCGACGCCTGTGTAAAGATGTGATCGCTGCTCTTCCTCCCAACGAGCCCAAGATCATCTTTAAGTACACCAAGCTATTTTTTCTTTTTCGTGCGTTGCAACGCAGTACCGAGATTGACATGGCCAATGATGCGCCTAGCCGGCCTGTTGCGCTGGATTTCCTGCACAAATTACTGCCCAACCACGAAGCCTCCTCGATACATCCTCTCTTCGATGAGAGTGGCCATGGAGCACGCCCACCCGCGGCATTTAACGACCAAGAACTGGAGCAGGCGCGGCAAGACAATAACAACGACGCCCGTATAGATCACTGGACCCCTGAGGCACAGATGCGCTGGCTCATGCGACAGCCATTGATAGAACGCCATTACTATGTACGTTTGCCTCTAGATACCGACTTCTCAACTTGGCGACCTAGTTTCTCAACCGGGACTTGAATGTCGGACAAACAAGACTCAAGACTCACGTCCACACGTATCTGAAGGAGTTTCATCTTGGAAAATGCTAACGTCTGGGTATGCAGCTGGACCCGGAGACAAGAGCCAATTATATGGGCTCGCACGGTAGGAATAGCAGATTGATACATGTCCTACCTGGCATGCATCCTATCGGTGGCGATGCTCAAACTGAACCGCCCTATCGCGCCTCGAGAAAGAAGCCGGATGAGGTGTACACGCCGGTGGAGCTACCGGAATCGAACGAACAAACACAACGCGTTCAGGGCCAGAAGGACAATGAACACGGGAGCAAGAATATTTGCAGAACGTGTTTCCTGAATAATATTCCAGCTGCGCAGTGTTCGCGCTCTGCTTCGCTGCAACCTACGCCGAACGATGAAGCCTGTACTCGGTGCTCCCGACGTAAGTCCAGCTTTGGGTACACAAAGGAATCCTATACATTCCCCCTCCCTCCCTTTTTTGATTCCTTGTCAACAACATGGATAGCTGGAGATGGACGGCTAAAAAGCGAATGTGTTACCGCACTCTCCTGCTATACTCGAATGTTGGTGCAGGTTTGTACCTAGGTAGCTGATTCTGACCTTCTTGTAGTCGGTATTGTGTGTCTGGATCTCGAAGGCAAAGTGCTCAAGCCTCTGTACGAGATGATAGCAACTGGAAACATCAACAATGTTCGATTCGATCGATGTCAACGTTGCCATCAATTTGGCAAAAATTGCGACCGCGAGCATCCATGCAAGGCATGCCGGTTCGCTATACCAAACGGCAGCACTGTGACGGATTGTGTCCATGATCGAGCGAGGGCTAAAACCAACAAATTGTAAGTTGATTCATATCACTTGTTCTGCACTATACAATGGGCAGAATGATGCTTGTCTTGGCCAACTAGGGCGATGAACTGTTCCATTGGGTCTCGTGCACCAGGGCCACCATCTCAATTTGAATAAGCCCACAGACAGCTGTCCTAACATAGCTCTTAAACGTCCTGAGCTGGTCTAACAGACCAAAGGTTGCTAATCCCCGGAAACACATGATCTATGTCAGATTGCTCGAGCGAGACTTTGAACCTTGACGGACTAGTGCAGCGCTGTCTCCGTCTGGCTAGCAATATTGTTAACTATGGATCGAAGACTCAGCACATCGTCTTCTTCTATATGCTGCTCAACATCCTCTTGACAGAACCCTGTGTACTGACAATTTGTTAAAGTATAGCAGGTTCCGCCGTGGGTACCGATGACCCGGAGTATTTCATGGGTCTTGGATGTGAGTCTTCCCCAATGCGCTCTGCTCTTTCATTTTTCTTTCTCATCAGCATCAAACACATCTATCCTCTCTCTATTTAATCTCTGGATTCAATGAGAAATAGAAAAAGAGTTGCCCAACCAGCCGACTCTCAGTCTCTGAAGGCAATGGTCACCTTCTGATCTTCCAAGCCACCTTGGGTGTATCATATGAGACCACTGAGTCATCTCCAGCCCAATCCATGGCCTCGTACAAAATCTCAAACATTGTTGAATGCTAACTCTGGACACTCACAGATGGTCCTTGGGGCATCGGCGTGCGGCGTCCAAAAGGTCTACCAGATCTCCCCGGTCAAACATCCGGCGAGCCTTATTCTAATTCAACATCTGTACCTGTCAAAAATCCGATCCGGGAGGAGGCACTCGAGCACCTGGAAAATAATAATGGAGAATTCAACTGGGTACCTTTGCTCGCACCGGACGCTCGTCGTTATGCCGCGGCGCAATCTCTGTATTTGCACCCAGAGAATTGGGCGGGGGCTCGGCCGCTGCCAGCTTTTCTTGCAAAACAGGGAACACCGCAATTCGGCGGTAACAGATCGACCTTAAAGGCCCAAGAGACTTCAGAACTAGGTACGGCAAGGGGCGCTTTCACAACCGAGCCGTATGCAGTCTTCCAGAAACTTTATAAAGGTTCTGCAGGGCTCACTCAAGCAGCCAAAGCACAAATCTATGACAACCCCCATCGCCCACCTACGGGAGACCTCAATTTTCTAAGTGTTGGCGACCATCCTCCGGATATCTTCCAGTTCGATGATGCCCGTGGTGAAGGCTTTGACCCTACGCTGCTGCTCCAAGATGCCGACCTTATGGACGAAGTTGCCAGTCAGACAGTTCCGACAGGCTCCATTCGCATGGTGGATCGTGAGGCGGGTTCGCAGCGCACAAAATGTTGTGAGGAGCTCTTGGACGACAATAGCAAGTGCCCCAAAGTGGCTTTGGCGCATTGTGTAGCTCGGTATGTACCCCTTAGCATCAGCTAAAGAGGAACGAACACTTGAGGCGTACAACCAGAACGAGTGTTTTGCTCGTGTCGAGAATTGCGTCGGCAATTGCTAACTAACAATGGTTGTAGATACCATCCTGAGTTGCATGCGGCGGTCTGGCTATGCCCAGAACATCTCACGAAGGACGTGAAAATGGTTCTGGATAATTGGAACGAATGGAAGTTGATGCGAGCGTATCCTTGCTCTCGGTGCTTGAAGTCTATGACCCAGGCCAGGATGACTCCGTACATGCGGACAGGCATGAGAATATTTGGCAAAGCGCAAGGTGGAGGAGGTGCAGATCCTGTGGCCAACACTTTGGATGGGCGAACCATTGGTGGCTTGCAAGGTAAGCAGCCCCCCAGTTTACACTTGCCAATGTTGGATAGAACACTAACATATCAAACGCGTCACAGGGAAGACGATTCATCGTTTGACTGGGTGCACCTGTGCGAAGAAGCTCATCCAGGCCTACCAATGTGGGGATCACAGGCTCGCGCACTTTGAGCGTTTGAAGCGACAGACTAGAAGGATGCACGAGTGGCGTATTTCCCAATCTCGAGACGAGTACAAGACATGTTATCTGTGCAGGGACTCGTGAGAAAACCCATTCTCGCGAAGCCGCCAAAGCTAATACGAAGCAGGCCTGGAGTTGATCATTACGAGTTCATTAGCACCAAAGGCGGTGACGATCAGGATGACCTGTTCTTCATGTGGTATGTATTCATTTCCCCTGTCATGGTCCTGCTCTGGGGCATGATTGAATTTCAAGCGAACCTCTCGCCTAGGCATGGTGCCGTGAGCAGGACGCTCCGCCGAAGGCTTTGAGACACAGTCACAGATGCTGACCTTTTTTCGCCGAAGTATGATCTGCCAAGGCGTAATAACAACGCCGATGGACCCGAAAATCACCCAAGAAAATCGAAGAGCAGCCCGGGATCGCCTGCGAGGAGACATTGCAGAGGACTTCGACATGCCGGACTCGGTGGTGCCACCCGCCGCCGCCGTCACCAGACCTGTGATCATAGAAAGATGAGGCAAACCCGTCTAGATGCTCCATGATGGGAAATGGGCCGACATATCTAGTGTATTTAGTGACTTAGGTAGACTTCAAGTTTTCGTAGTAAACCTTGTGCCGTGAGATAAATATGAGAGGATACAATCAGCTCCTCCAGCCTCTTGGAGGCCGTCTTCGATATCTGGTAGGGTCATTGTATGGTTGATGCCGTCCAGGGAAATTGTGTCTCGTCCCGTTCCGAGTAATTTTGCAGCATACAGTTCAAGGAAGACACCAGATAGACACCTTGGTAGGTAACAATTGTGCATCACAAATCTTGTGCAATGAATCACCTACGGATCTGCCCATGCTCCTGCGCCTTGTCCCATTGACATTTGGCATGTGTGGTACTGTACGTCTTTCACACACCGGTACTCCATCTTCTCGACGACGACTAGTAATTCAGACACGATGTTCAAGGGGACAACGGAAGGCGAGAAAGAAATACAGCGAAACCGCCGGTGCGGGCACTGGCTGGAGGTATTCCTACCTTGGTATGCATATAGGTATAGTACCATTATAGCTGCTGAAGATGAAGCGCCGACTTCGGCACCGATGTCCGCAGTACGGCACTTTGTAAAAGTTACAGGGGCCTTTCGTTCGCTATCTTGGCATGCAGTGCAAAAAGTACCCGACCCGTTTTCATTAATAAAATAAATGTCACCTCCCATGATCTCCTGCATCCTTTGCTGACGCGACTCTCTTGCCTAATCCCTCACGACACGACAGCCAGAAACCTCTAAGCCAGAATGTCGACGACAACCACCACCGTGGTTGAGGCTCCTCAAACCACGTCTCTTTCTGCCGACGCGATCTTACGCCTGTTCCCCGACATCGACACCACCAGCACCTCAGAGCTCGCTGGCCACGATGCGGAACAGATCCGCCTCATGGACGAGGTGTGCATTGTGCTGGACAACAACGATCAGGCCATTGGCACAGCCAGCAAGAAGATTTGTACGCAGTCCTCCGCCAGGGAGCTTGCCAGTGTCCGTCTGCCGACCGACTGACCACTCCGCGCAGGCCATCTCATGAGCAACATCGACAAAGGCCTCCTCCACAGAGCCTTTTCCGTCTTTTTGTTCAATGACAAGAACGAGCTGCTCCTGCAGCAGCGCGCCTCCGAGAAAATCACCTTCCCCGACATGTGGACCAATACATGCTGCTCGCACCCACTTATGATTCCTGGCGAGACCGGCTCGAATCTCGAGGAGTGCGTCGCCGGCGTCAAGAACGCGGCGCAGAGAAAACTGGACCACGAGCTGGGCATCAAGAAGGAGCAGGTACCGCTGGAGGACTTCCATTTCCTCACGCGCATCCACTACAAAGCGGCTAGCGATGGGAAGTGGGGCGAGCATGAGAGTATGTCCCACATTCCTTTTGGAGTGTCTTGAGGCCAAGGGCAATGGGACTGACCTTGAAATAATAGTTGACTACATCCTGTTCATCAAGGCCAACGTGGACCTGAATCCGAACGAGAACGAGGTCCAGGCCACACAATATGTCACCGCGGACGACTTGAAAAAGAAGTTCGAGGACCCAAGTCTGAAGTTTACACCGTGGTTCAAGCTGATTTGCAACTCGATGCTATTCGAGTGGTGGTCACACCTCGACTCGGGCCTCGAGGCCTACAAGAACGAGCAAGAGATTCGACGGATGTAGGACCGCTTTGTGATTGAATGACTCTGTAGAGTTTGGCGTGGGCGCATTTTATTATGGAACGTCAGAATGGCTCCTTTTACCCCGCGGTACGACACATACGTATTTCCGCTGCTTGGAAGTCGGAGAGAATCATAAGCTATTGATAATACAGCCATCAACGGCCAAGGCAGCTGTGATTGAAGTACTTTGTGGTACTGAGTCCTACAAGTCCCACTTGTTTACAGTTAGCTACCCGCCTCAGCTTGAGGAGACCGAGGCCTGTAAGTTTGAAACATGATGTTGTGGAAGGTTTGTGCACGAGACCTCGGCAAGAAAGAAGCTGATAGGGTCTCAAGATTACACTTGTACTTTGTACCCCTGGAGGTTCTCCAGCATCGCCAGCTGCGGACTTTATCTGTACCAACTCGGGCTGCCTTTTGTCTCCGAGCCTCTTTGCTGGTTCGTCACCAGTCAGCCAGTATGACGAACATGCCAGTCGTTCAGCTGATCTTCGTTATCTGCCCAACTAGGCAATGAACCATCGTTCTCCACTGATAGGTGTCGCAAGTAGCTACTATCTATTGCCCGGCTGCCCGGCTTGTCTGGCCCATATTTCTCTGTGTCATTGTATCTCTGTTTTGTATACTGTAGTAGGTAGGTAGTATGTACAGTCCCGAGGAAAGGTGAAATGACTGTTCAGCTGTTACGCCTTGCCAGCTGACATGGCAGACACCTTGCCCTGCTGTACTCCGTACCTACATTCTATGCCCGGCAAACCCGGCGCGGTCTCACCCTCTGGGTCACCGATGATAAACACTGTCCAAAGTATTTCCCATTTTGTCAGTTACAGGCGAAAGACACTCTGCGCGGCATTAGCTCGCTCCTTAGTGCGGTCTTGTGCCTACCTCTAGCCAAGGGGCGAGCTAGGTACAAGGCAATACAAGGTCGAAAGTCAAAATACAGGGTCCCTTTTTCTCCAACACTCTGGCTCCGCCCTATTTAACCCGCAATAGCTCTCCCGCACCACCCTTAGCCGTATCTCCTAGTTCATCCTCCTCCTCCCTATCACCCAAAGCATCACAACTTCTCTTTGCTATCTACAATCAGACTACTTTCACCCAACATCTACTCTTGAAAACACCATAGCTGATCATCGTGAATATTCTCAGATCACTTACCCGTCTCCGGACCAGCTTCCACCTCACTGCAACTCAACCCACCCAGTCTAATCACATCCCCAAACCATCACTGCCTTCAGATCGGTGACCTCGAGTTACCTCACCTTCGCCAACGCCAACACAAATATCCATTCAAGGATTTTGTCGTCAACACCCACGCTGATGTCTGTTGACTTCCGAAACTCCCTTTTTTGCCTCGACCACCCCTCTCGCTTTATGCCCGTTTCGAGAACCCAACTCTCGAAAGTCCATACGGGTGATAGTATTTTAAATTTACGTACCTAAACGACGAGGTAAGATTGGCACTTCTCCCTTCTCCCCCCTTCTACTTTCCCCAAAAAGTGTTTGGCACTCAACGTAACTAACCGCACCAATGTCATTTTCGGTTTACGACAGATTGCCCAGCATGGAGACCATGACCAAGTCTAATGTCAAAATCGTCGAGATCAAACACTCGCTCGTTCCCAAGAAATGGGAGGAGACTGTCCGCGTTGTTGGCATGTCCGAGTGCAAAGAGGTCGCGCTCTCATTGGCTTATGCCTTTGCTGCTGACGACCTCGCCTGCTACCTGCTAAACACCGACGACATGGCGGACCTGTCTCCCGAGGAGAAGTGGCGTCTGCACGTCGACATGTTCACCTACATCGTAGCTGCCCATATTCTGAATGGAGAAGTCACAGTCATTGGACCAGAATATGAAGCTGTCGCCTTGTGGCTGCCGCCCGGTGGCGTGATGGACGACTGGTGGACTCTGCTCCGCAGCGGCCAATGGCGTCTCTGGTACCAGCTGTCCGCCGAGGGTAGACAGCGCTACTACAATGAGATGCTGCCGCTCCTGCACCACACCAAGATGGAGGTGCTGGGGGAGCATGACGACAATGCTTACTACCTCGTGTATCTGGGTACTAAGCCCCATGCGCGAGGCCGTGGGTACGCTCGCAAGCTAATCCAGACCATGATTGACAGGGTATGCTTCCTATCCTCTTCGACCTTTCATCTCAAGACCCTAAAGATCATTGATAGCGCTAACAAACCTACACCTGCTTAGGCTGATGCCGAGAAGAGGCCAATCTACCTTGAGTCGAGCTCCCTCGCCAACAACGCCTACTATCAAAAGTTTGGCTTTGTGGTCAAGAAGGATGTCTTCCTTAAGCGTGGACCAACCCCGGTCCAGCTGTCCATCATGGTCCGTGAGCCCCAGCCGCCCGCCACCAAGATTACTAACAACATCATCACCACCACCGCCATCACGGGCCGCAAGTCCAAGGCGACTGCGGCCGTCCGGATGGTGTAAGGTGAGTGTTTCTCGGGCGTTGGTTTCGGAGCAGGGGTCATCTGCTTCGAAATCCCCCAGAATGCTGATGAATCACCATCGGTATCCTGATGTGGGGTGTTTGGGCTGAGTGCTGCTCATGGACCGTTGTGTGAACCAGCACTTGGCCTGCCACACCCGTCTTGCTCCTGAATGCGTGCTCTCAGTGTGATTTGTACTGTGCTTGTGTGTGCTCGCGTGCTTGCGTGTCCGGTTCCCCGGCACGTTTGTGGTGTGAAATGTGAGATGTTGAGGAAAGCGGTGTTCCCAAGAAGTTTTCCTTCGTCCCTCGAGACCTACTAGATTGTCCCTGGTCGTCGTGGTATTTCCTACATTCAGTCTCTACCGTTCGCCCAAATAACAGATAGTCTTCATTTCTCTTATTTTCATCACC
Source organism: Gnomoniopsis smithogilvyi (assembly GCA_027946515.1). Taxonomy (NCBI): domain Eukaryota; kingdom Fungi; phylum Ascomycota; class Sordariomycetes; order Diaporthales; family Gnomoniaceae; genus Gnomoniopsis; species Gnomoniopsis smithogilvyi. The sequence continues at coordinate 3,887,130 of JAPEVB010000004.1, read as the reverse complement.
CTTCTTAACTCGTCCAGTCCTTACCGCAGTTATAGGCATTTACAGCAATAAAAAAATAAAATAAAGAGGGGGCAATACCCTGCCCTCCAAAAACAACGCCGTGCCAAACCACCGTGAGATGCTTGAGATGGATAGTGAACGATTACCTCCCGCGAACTTGAACGACACAAATTGCCAAGCGCTCCAAGTGATCAGTAGTCCAGGATTGCCCAAGTCTCATCGTCGACGGTGGTGTATACTAAGCCCTGAGCCAGTAAATCGTCTGCAGCACCCAGCACGTCCCGCGTTGTCAAACCCGTACCGCCCGTAATGAGATTCAGATGCACACCCTCGTTGCCACCAGGCGTATCCGCCAAGAAGCGGTACATCCTCTGCGCGTTTGGTCCCAAATGAGCAAGCTTCTGCGCCTCCTCGCTCTTGCCGTTCTGGTAGGGCTGGTCGACAAACATGCCACCACCATTGGCGGCGTTGCCATCGCCCGTGCCGCCATTCTGCTGCCCATCGGCGCTTCCCAGTGGGCCTTTAGTGAAGTACAGATGCACCGCCAGGCTCTCGAGCTGGTGGTAGTTGACCTCGTTGAAGTTGTCGACAGCGCGCACGAAATTTGCGCCCACGTGACGCTTCTGATTGAAGGACTTAAGACGACCCCACACACGCACGTACTGATCCAGCGCATACTTTGGTTCGGCATCCTCCTCCTTGTCGGCGTCAACCCACTTCTTCACGTCAATGGTTCCCGTGCCATCATCGAGGCGGTACGTGATGTTGGTGGGCTGGGGGTTCACGGAGCGTATCTGTCCCACGATTGTCACTTGCGTGATGGGGTGGTTGTCGATGGTGAAATCGGCGCCGGGGTAGGCTTCTTCCAGGTCGAGGAGCTGCTTGATGGTGACGGGCCGGAGGGACTCATCTGAGAAGCCCTGAGCAGGGGGGCCAAAGTAAAGGTCAGAGATCGAAGCCATAACGAAATGACAGAAAGTGGGCAACTCGTATCCTTAGATAACGTGCTCTGATGGGGGTTGGTCTTATCATACCTTCTGTCCACCTTGAGCACCTTGACTGCCTGACTGACTGCCACTGAAGAAGCCGCCACCATCTTCGCCGCCCTGCGCGCCGTAAGACGTCTTTGTGTAGCCACCGTATGAAGCTGTGATTCTATCGTCAGTCTGCAAGAAAGTAGCTACGGGAGGGAGTTGCCATTTACGTACTCATTGTGAGGTTGTGGGGTCGATGATTGCGTTGGTGTTGTTTGGAGAAGAAAGTTAGACGAGGCTCAAGACGCGTCTTACCAAGTGCGCCAACCGACGCGCTGCGAACCACTTTAGCTGGCGCGATCCATTTGCGACAGGGGTCAACGCTATCAACACCCCGGTCACTACAGTACTTGAGATGAACGACATCAGCGTTCTACACCCAGCACACCAACTTCTTGAAAACATGACCAACATTCGTCTATATCACTTTCTACGACTATTTTCAATTCTGTCAAGATAGTCGTTCATGACGCTTGTTTCAACGATACTCCTTAACCAACGCCAACTTCGAAAATTTTGTGGCGGCTGAGCATCTTCATGCTCCACCAACTAAGTTGTGTCTTCTGGGCCAGAATCATCACAAGACGCTATGCTACAAGGAACAAATCATTTCAGGATGTAAGGCAGTTCTTGATATGGAGGACTCCTCTCTCAGTGGTCCTCAAATATCCCACGTGACCAAACCCCTCACTGCCATGGATGACCACTGGATCCCCAAGCAATCGGCATGGAGTCGTAGGTCTTGCAGGACTTGATGATCTGATTAGAACTTTAATGATGGGCAATGTCCCGGATCCTACCTCCTCAACTGGAATTGCAATATAAGCAACGTAGTGGATCCTGTTGCTCTTCTGCAAAAAATAATCACACAGGCAAGATAAGACCAATTACCAGATATGAAGCCATCAAGTCTCAATGAGTTGTGGTTGATACTGCTGTTGTGGCTGCAAAGTGGTCTAGTATATTGTCAGCTCCTGTACCCGCAGTCGAATACTTTCAACTCAAGTTTTACCCTGGATGCAGAGCAGATCCAGCAGGCCAATCTCTCTCAAGTATTCAAGAACAACGTGGAGGTGGCTATCAATTTCGAAAGGTCAAATTGGGCAACAGGCTCGGTGTCTTCGGATCCGTTTTACACCTTGCCCAGCAACATCACGGCCATCTTCTCTTTACTCAAGCCAGGAACCCTCCTAAAGGTCGAGTACTCAACCAACACCAGTCTCTTCACGACCGCACCAGCCTTGGCCGTCTCACGCATTCTCTTCACAACGGAGACCTTCAACGGCTCGACCGTCCCCGCTTCGGCCTACATCCTCTGGCCCTTCTCGCCCAACCTGCAGCCTGGGACTAGCAAGACCCAGACAGTCATCTGGGCACATGGAACGTCCGGTTCCTTCGGAGAGTGTGCACCTTCTCATATAAGGAACCTATGGTATCAATTTTCAGCCCCCTATCCCCTTGCTCTGGCTGGGTACGCTGTTGTCGCTCCTGATTACCAGGGACTGGGGATCGACTACACCATCTTAGACTCAGGAGAGACGACATTCCTTCGAAGCCCCTGGATGGCGCACGTCCCCATCGCAAATGACATATTCTACGCCCAACAAGCTGCCCTCCAGGCTTTCCCATCCCAGCTTTCGTCCGAGTTCGTTGTCATGGGCCACAGTCAAGGCGGTGGTGTTGCTTGGGCGGCGGCAGAGCGGCAAGCTGTCAAGCCCACTCCAGGATATCTGGGCACCGTCGCGGGTAGCCCAGCAACGAATTATTCTCGAGTGATCGATTATTTTGGATTGGAGATTCCGCAGGCAGCGCTGATTGCCTGGAGTGCGCAGTCTATTTTCCCGGGATTTGAACTCTCAGAAGTCCTTACGCCCCTGGGAATCAGTCGGCTTGAGTTGCTTGCTGCACTGGGTGGATGTCAAAGTACCAGAGGGACGTTACTGGGAGTGGATATCGACGAGCTTCTCCAAGATGACTGGCCCGAGAACTTCTATATTCGACGATTTTTGGAACTCACAGGTGCTGGGGGACGGCCTGTTGCCGGTCCCATGATGGTGATTCAGGGGACAGCAGACCCGCTCATTCCAGAGGTGACGGTGTCGCAGACCGTCGAGGAGACTTGTACAAAAAACCCGGAAAGTTTGCTAGAGTACCTTGTTGTGAACGGCACCACGCACGTTCCTACTTTGTCTGCAACCCAGAAGCAATGGCTGGGATGGATCAGCGATCGTTTCGCGGGTGTTTCCGTGGAGAAAGGCTGTCGAAGCACGGTCATGCAGCCTTATTTGCCAATCGAGCACTATCAAGCCGAGACTAACTATTTTCTCGAGTGGGCAAATCAAGCATACGAGGTCGCATAGCATGTTGAAGCAAGGCGCCCTGTTAGCAAGTAATTGTTTGCATAATAACAAAACAAAAGTCGCCGGATACGGGTGGACCACACATAAGATTCACAGTGTATGAGACACCATGCACTTGAACGTCATGTTTAAACAAATCAAAATATCAGGAAATACTGGACGCTGAGAGAATTGAACCCGATACGTCGGATTGAGGAGAGAGTCCGCTGGTGGCGTTCGCTTGTCGTTGACCATGACGCGTGTATAATGCATTTCATTTCAAGGAGCCGAAGTCTCTCCGACCAAGAGTCGCAAGTTTGAAAGAGGCAAAGCACTCACCGGCTGGACGTGGCTTCGGACTGAACAGTTGCAAATCACACAAGAAGCCGGACTCGATTACGGCGTTCCTACGAGATGCAGTGGGCCAAAACGGGGTTATCCACCTACAGTCGTCTCGGTGGTAACGGTGCTGACAGTCGAGTCAATCGTAGATGTAGTCAGCAATTCTTGCGAGTGCATTGCATGAAGCTGAGATCGTATTTGCAACTCAACGGTCCAGGATACAGATACACCTGCAGCCAGATCTGCTGTTGGGTATGCCGCGGCTCACTACACAAGATCTGGCTGCATAGATATGCTCCCACCGCCAAGGACAGATCCCAAAGGGGCAAGCTGGGCCGCTGTCACTCCGGACTGTATTGTACCGTGCTAGGGGAGTCTCGCAATCAGAAATGCATGTCCTTCTTGACCAGCAAGACCTCTCGCATACGTGCGCGGTCGGCTTGCGTCTTCGAAACTCTCGGACATCAAGTGGACCTCTAGTGTCCGGCTATTCAGGTGGTCTTGGACTGTATGTGGACTGGGTTTTTTTCTTTTGGCATGGACATAGCAGGGCCCCTTGATGGCTAGATCAAGCAGCGGATCTATCTCTGCTGGCAGCGGATCTATTTGGCAGCCGGCATGCATCATGCACTCGTATTATGCGGTGCAGACAGGATGGAAAGATAAACAAGGGCAAAAATAAATACAAATTAAGATAAAGAATTGATTGACGGTACAGGAGACAGCAGACCAGCATTCAGCGGACGCATGACACGGTAGACGAACTCCTGGGCTGCCTCCCTTTCAGATTTACTAGGGATGACGGAGAAATCGACCGATGGCAGAACGACGCATATGTACCTTTGTACAACGCCTCGCTTTCTGGACGAAAAAAAAAAAGGCGATTAGGCCCGACTCTTGACCTTGGCTATATATTAATGTCTGTTTATTTTTTATTTCTTAGGTTCTTTGGTCAGACATTTGTTTGTCCGCGCGGAAATGGCAGCCCGAAGACGGGCCTTGCCCGTGGCAATAACTCATTACATCCTCGGCCGGGGTATTTCCAGATTCAAAGCAGTCCCGTCCCACTGGGGAAATTATGCAGACCAAATGGGCGAGCTTGTCAGCGTCGTTGATGGACTCTCTTTTTCTTCCTTTTCTGGTAGCCCCTGTCCAAAAGATCCAGGTCCGCGGCGAGAAAAAGCTACTTTATTCGTCCCCGTTGCTCGCCTCCCCACCCTTGTCAGGCATCTTGGTTGACAAGGTTGTTGTTGGTTTTGGGTGACATCGGAGCATTTCTCTGGGAAAAAAGGCCCCGCGACCTGTAGTGTTCCTGAGCATGTTAGTGCGGAAAAGCAGATAGTATGGAAGTAAGGGCGACGGCTTCTTCCGCCTCTAACAGCTCATGCGGGAACATAGGTTGCATCCCAGGACCCGCGCCTCGGAAATTTATATGCATGCCCGCACCCACGCACGGTTCATCAGCTGTTTTCCCGCTGTCACCTTTTCTGAGCACCCAGGTTTTTTTCTTTTTGCTTGCTTGACAAGGTTTCAGGCGAATACGACCCGCAAACGGCTGGACGGGGGGGGTGGTGATCATCACAGGGACTGCATAAGGAGGAGGAGGTAAAGGCCCTGGGCAGGGGACGGGGGAAGCAATGATAACGTTCGATTTGACCTCCTTACTGGGTACTTCGCTTCCCCAACGAGTGGAAAACAAAAAAACAAACAAAACAAAAAAAAAAGGACTTCCAAAAATAGGCACGTAACCAAGCAAATCGCTCGAGCAAAGTGGCAAGTGGGAACTCTCCATCTCGCAATATTCCACAGCAGGTTAGAGCAAGTTTGGGCAATTGACATTTTGACAAGTAAGAGTCCGTGTGCTGTTAATGGTAGGGTACAGGCCACTAAAATTGGTACCATATACCAAGGGCGGTGTTAGTCCGTGTCAGTGGCCGATGCTGCAAAAAGGCAAGCTCCCCTTCGAATTATCAGGGAGCTGCAGCTTCAATTTCTTTGCGCCTCCATACTTTTAAAATAAGAGGCAGTCACTCCGTCTATGCCTGGAGCTATCCCGAAAAGATCTGCTTTAGCTGGATGTGCCCCTGCCTTAGCTTCGTATATCTTGCGTCCTTTTCCTCTCTTTCCACATCTCTCGCCCTTTTCGACTTTTTTGTTCCCTTTGCCCTACCGTGTCTGGGAGCGCCAGCCCTTTTCTCCAGCCCACTCGAGCTGCGTGGCGTAAGCTCATTTGAAGCACTCATCCGTTGGCTGCCAAGGAGATCCTATCAATTTTGCATGGCTGCTCGCTTCGCAGGCCCTCGTGCGACACTGCTCCTCCTGCTCGACAAAGCAAGGTTCCGCTCCACGAGATGACTTCTTGCCCCGGATGAGAAGACGGCAAGTGCCGAACAGCAAGACAAAGGATCCCTAGTCTTCTTCAACCACTCAAAAAGATGAGAACATAATAACATTTGTCTTACTGGGGAATGACGCACCAACAGGACGAAGCAGCTGAATCATACATACCAACAGACGACAGAGTAAGGGATAAGGCTCGGACAGGAAGCCAATGCTCGACCCAGCGTCCGGTACCACACACACGCGCAAGCGCCACTGGAATGGGCGAGACACATTTGTCATGGGGCAGGTTCTTGAACAGACATCAATGCTTTCCATGCTGGAAACTAAAACAGCTTCTACAACATCCACCGTTTATGACAAGACATGGATGGTGCCGATACAAAACGACCGAAATCCACTGAGCCATTTCAACACGCAAAATCCCTCCCGTCTACCAAAGAACCGATATAAATCGCATAGTGGTATCTTCGCGATGCGACCCAAGACATTAACGACAACATGCCTCCCACCAATCAAAATAATAAATACAGCACTAGTAATACAAATCGACCCCAGGATCCTTACGCCATGCGCAAACAGAACGGGTGGACGATGACGAAGCAGAAACAAAATGGATGGTGGTAACGGCAACGGACTGGGAGGTTCGCGGGCTCCCAATCACTCCCAACAGCAGCTGGACTACAGAGAGGAAGCAGCACTGGCTTCGATGCTGTGCTTTTCGATGATGATGACACGCCGAGTCATGCAATACGACACACTCGATATTCTCAACCGTGGTGCCGCTGCTGGGACGTATCAGGCCTATCTATCAGGCCACCGATATCGACTCGCTGTTGCCTATCATCCCGTGACCAGTTCTGATCGGAATGCAGCATGCCCTGTTGCTGAGTCTGTTGTTGGGGAGGGAAATATTGGGCATGTTGCTGCTGAGGCTGAGACAAAGGCTGTTGTTGATACTGCTGCTGCTGCTGGCTTCGAATGGGCGGCAGTTGGTACCCTGCTGGCTGTGATCGAGATGTCGTAGAGAGCTCGCTGCGGGGGATGAACCCAGACGGACCCGACGTATACTCCGGTCGACTGGGCGAAGCGGCGTATGTTCGCGGACTCAAGCCTGGGATCACTTGCCCAGGGGAATGTCTGGGGAGGTAGGACGTGTCACTCGCTGATCGTCCCCGACCATGGTCAAAAGTGGCAGAAATAGGTGTCGGCTGTCCATAGGGAACCTGAGGTGCTGGATATGAATATCCTATATCTCGTGGATCCCTACTCTGTGGAGATGGTGTTGGAAAAGGCCTGAAGCCAGTGCTCAGGACCACGACAATGAAGAAAATCGATCCATACTTGGCGAGTCCGAGTCGAGCCTGGACGCTCCTGATCTGGCCCGACTGGTCGGTGAAGTGGAGATTATCCGTCATGTCCAGAGAATATGGTGCTAGCTCTTCCCTACTGAAACCGAGGGTCCGGAAAACCCTCTCCTCTTCCTGCTTCACATACATGGGAGGCAGGTAGTTGGGTTCCCTGCGAGCCTGTTCGGATTGTATCTGCCGCTGCAGGGCTGCCATTCTATCGCGGTCTTCCAGGGCGAGTATATCCGTGATCCTCAAGCCTTGCACGGAATGCCGTCCGATAGCATCCAGAAAAGTGCTTGACGCTTTAGCCATCTCCAAATCCATCGTCAAGAATGCCGCGGGCTCGGCTGGTCTTGTGGAGATGGACAGAGGAGCCGGAAATATGTTCGCTCCACTCATTGCGCCTCTCTCAAGCATGCGAGCTCCCAAAGGCTCCGGGGGTTGCGACTTCAATACTCGATACGATCCCGGCCGTCTCAAGGGGTCGTCACCATATGCGATTGTGCTTTGGGGCTGATAGGACAAAGGTCGTCGGAAACTGGCATCCTGACTGTGGGCCCCGAGTCTAGGGTCAAACCCCGCTCCTCGGTGGTCATCTCGCAGTCGAGGGCGACCGCGCTTCTTGTGCTGAACGTCAATACAAGCGTCTTCTTTACCGTTCTGGACGCATCGGGTGCATGGTCGTTGAGCTATTCAAACACAAACAGTCAGCTTCATCCGGCTTGGCCCCCTCTGGGCTTGAAGTGGTATGGGTAGAAAGGACGAGTGTTCTTCTGTTTCCCTTTTTTGGTACGGACACAAGCGATGACACTTGCCAACGCGCGCTTGAAATAGGCCGACTTGCTTAGCAAAGCGAGAACTTGGCCGCTCATGCTAGGTCTTCTGAAGACTCCTAAGCCAACCAGCCTATTCGAAACGCTCTCCGGGACAGGATGACTCGATTCTGGGCCCTTCCCATTTAAGGGTTTGCTGAACGGAAGTTACGTACCATCACACCTGAATCAAATTAGCGAACATTCATCAAGTGATGAGAAGAGTTGTTTTGCGACCCACCTTAGATGTGCCTTCTTGCATGGAACACACGCAGCAGCCACATGCCCCTTTGTCTTCCTCTGCGACTTTGGCGAAGCAAATGACTGCTGGCTGTCCCGCGTCGGTGGTCGCGAGGTGACGGTGCTGTACCCTGCAACAGGTCCTGAAGTTGGTATCTGAGCTGGGGCCGGGAGGTAAGGGTGCTGGTGCTGTGGGAGGATTTGGTTATGCTGTGGCAAATACGAAGATACTGGTCTTTGCATGTGGTCTTCTGGCCGTTGGTAGGCGTAAGGCAACCGCTCGAGAGGATCTGTCTGATAGGGCCGGAGTGGCGTCGCGAGTCCCGGTAGCATTCTCGAATCCGTTTGTGTTGTCGGTGCGCTTGTGCGATAAACATCATGGCCTGGGGCCGCCTGGTACACTTGGTGGACTCGATCATCGGCCTCTTGAGTGACTTTGGGCGGAATCGGGGAAGACCCTGACATGGGCGGAGATGGGTAGTCTCCTGTTGACCCGGCAGCAGTGCCTTCGGATTCTGCTCGGGGCCACGGTTGGTCGAGGGAAAAGCGTGCCAGGTCGGAGCAGCCTCGACGTTGGCCGAGTGAATTGAGAGACGGTTCTCGGCGATGGAGTAAGGCTTGCATGGAGTTGACTCTACACGGTTCGGTCGCAGAGTCGTAAAGCCACACGTCCTGCCTAGACGGGGCGGCAAGCGTTTATTTGAGGTAGATACTGTCTGCGGCGGTACAGGACTGGAACACAAGCGATGGTAGCTTCCTCGGCCAGTTGGTCCGTCGGGGGAGGCTGCGTTGCAAATAGTAAGGTAGCCTTGGAAGACTATTGATGAGCTTGTCGGGGGTCTATCTGTCTTTCTTGCCCCGGACGCTCGCCGTTGAGGAAGAATGGTATGGAATCCGTGTCTTGGTACACGAGTCTAGGTTGGCTGAGAGGCGAAGATTCACTACCTGGTCGAATGCCTGTCGAAGAAAAAGCGCCGGCTTCCAAATAGGGTTTCTTTTTGGCATACACCGGATGGTTGAGAATTCCAGAGAGGATGCTAGGAGACAAGAACGGAATACAAGTCCCAGCACCGGGCCAGACCAAACGTGCGATTTTGTGATACTACGTCGACGGAGCCCGAGGATTCAGTGGTACGGCATGCGGAGAGGTTCGTGGGTGTTGCTGGAGGGGTCGGGGAGCTGCAGAAGATGCGCCTGGAAGCCGTGTCGATGTCATGGACAGCGGGAAGAGCACTGGAAGGGGACGGGTAATGAAGGAGATGGAACAAGTATTCCCAAGACAATTTGCAAACGAAGAATGTAAGCGCAAGTGCGGTCTTATGTCAAGTCTCAACCTTATGAAGTGAAAACAGCTCGCTGTCGAGAAGGGGGAATAGCAGTCTAGGAACAGAAAGATCAAGAGCAATGTGCTGGTCGTCGGAGGTTTTTGTGCGACTTGAAGGGGACGGGATGATTGAGGGATGGAGCCAAGATGAAGACAAGGATTCGCCCAGGGTCGAGGTGGCCTGGGTACCAGAGAAAGAGCGAAGTGGAGGCCAGGGGATACCCCTGGGATGGTCAAGGTCCTGACGTGTGGCTGCTAATTCCAGGGTAGGCCCAATGCCTGCATTTTCCATCAAGCAGTGCCCCTGCAACCTTACAGGTCCCTTCTCATCAACCCTAACCGTACGGAATACCTTAACCATGTACCTTCTTAGAAAACCTTGTCCAGGCGGCCAGGTCGCTCAGGTGAGTGAATCCCCATGGACCGGGGCCACTGCTAGGGTGCAGTTGTGGCCCAGGGTAGACCGATATGCCACCATGGTCTCGTTGATGGGTATCCATAATTGGACGCCGTACTGATCCTCGCAAGAACCCCGTCAGCCTGCTTTGTACTTGATCTTTGTAAATATTGCGCCGGGCTAGGGCAAAGCATCTTGAAATTTCTCCGGGGCTTCTTGTTGGTCCAAAGGCATGGATTGACGGCGGAAGAGCCGAACATTGTTGATGCGTGGTTCCTTAGGTCCATGGTCTGATAGCCACCGCGGGCCGGGCGCGTCCAGTCAGGACAAGCGCCAAGGCCCTTACAGCAATGGAGACTTCTGATACATGCTCTGGTCGACCGGCAGAATTATTTGTGTGGTAAGGCATAGTATGGCATGGAGTGCATGGTAGTGTATGGTCAGTCAGTGCATTCACTTTACTCTCAGTGTGGATACAGACACAAGACACACAAGGACAGGTGGTAAAAACGGCTTCGAATAGGGTAGCATAGGTAGAGAGACTGGCTCAGGGGAACAAGAAGAAGAACGCAAGACAAAAGTCGAATTGACCAATTTTCTGAGAGGCAAAGTAGACCGAGAATGCGTGGGCCCAGGTCTATTACGGACTGCAGAAAATTCTCCGGCAAGTTTCGTCGTGGATTGTCGAGTGAAATTGTCAACAAGGTCAACCAAAAGCAGTAAGACAAGTTCTCATCGCAATTTGCATCGGCTGAGGCATGTTTTCTCAATGTGTACAAGGACGATGTGTACATGTCTCGCGTGTCGGGCTCGGCAGCAGCCAGCAACCGGAGTTGTCTCTGGAATGTCAACGGTCACCAGTCTAGCCATGTCGACTCGGGTGGGTGGAATTGGTGGACTGGACAAGTCCCTGTCAGGATCCCGTCCGCTTGTCTTGCCTGTCAGTTGCAGGAGGATATACTTGGTATGTTTCCCTGTGAAGATCTCATGTAACGTCGAATCCCGCTGCACCAATCTCACCAGACCTTCTTGTCATCCGAAGTGTTGAAGCGATCAAGGGCTTGCGGACATCTATCTGGCGTACCGAACCGAGCCCGCTGTACAGCAAGGCATGGGGACTGACAGGTCGCGCCGAAGGATAGACCCACCGCTGACAGAGACTCAAGCTTGTGAAAGAGCCGGCAAGCGAAGATTTGCCCCACTCCCAGCTCGGAGACCCTGCGATACTCTCGCAGAAAACATCTTTTTCGGGAATGGACGTCTCAGATCTCCGGTGTAGGGAAGGCGGCTAAGAAGAAAGGCCATGCTGAAGCGCTCCAAGCAAGTCTCTTGCTACTGAAGAAGCTGCCGGGGCTCGACGCAGGAAGCAAGTAGCGGATGAATCTGGTACAACCAGAAGCGGGGACTGGGCGCCCCGAACTGGCGCGGCCGTTAGGATACCCAGAGGGGGGGGGGGGGCATGGACCTCTCACGAGAAACTGCTTCCTACATTGTGGGGACTGCACAAAAAAAATAAAATCATGCCGCCGGGTGAGTTTGCAGGCCACCAGGGATTGAGAAGCATGGAAACAGCAACACTAGTCTGCCTGACAGGCGATCCTGATTGAACCTTTGACTCGGGTGCTCAGACTTGGGGAGCGATTGGCGAAGTTTATCCAGAGTAGTTCAAGAGTAGTGATGGGCGCCCGGGGGGTTGATGAGATGACAGCGATCTCGAGGCGATTGCCCAGAGGTGGCTGGGAAGTCCCTGACCATCTGATGCCAAACACCATTTATAGCGCGGATAAGCCCAGGATGAGGCTGATCTGTGAGGAATTTTGGCTTTGAGGAAATGCCAGCAGCATAAGGTTTACAGTGTATACGCCCATGGTGTCCCGATAACAGGCCACACGGCGCCCATCCATTTCTTGCGCCATCGCAGCATCGTCAATGCTCGAGAAACGAGGTAATAAGAGCAAGTATGTTGGGAGGGAAATTATGCCTATTGCCCCAAGCTCCCGAGACTGCCTGGCTTCGGTGTAGGTCAAATTGGAGCGAGGAATCAAGGTTTCTAATGGGCTGATCGATTCGGTCAAGACTCTGTCATGGATTTGAGGGTCCTTTTGCGTGACGGCTCTCTGTAACGGAATCATAGATGATCATTTCATGCAGGATCCATACCTACCTGACAGTCACTGTGGCGGTGCTTGACGCCCAGAGGGGTCGATATCCCTCAGGTAAGTATCAGTGACACATGAGGTAAGTGGTATGCTTATATTGGGGTGGTTGCAGCACAGGAGGGGGAGGGTGAAGTTGTAGAAAGCGAGACTCGAGACCATGACGCGTGCTCATCAGTACTGCGTTTCGGTGGCCTAGCCTGATAAATGTATAACGGCGGGCAGAGTACCAAAGTTGTATTCGCTGTCGCATTCACTGTCGCAGTGGTTGGATGGAGGGTGTGTGGTGGTGAGAACGGTTGACGGTCTGGCCCGCTGACGAGGCTTTCCGAAGAATTGGACAAGGAGGCGCCACTGCAGACTCCAGAGTTGCAGCACCCGCAGGACCCACCAGGCTCACAGACCCAGTGAGATCGGGTAGTAGGGGCAGGGGAGTAGGGGCATACTTTCCCAGTACCCGCCGGCTGGTATCTTTCTAACCTATTTGGGTTACCTCTCACAAGGTGTACGTCCGTAAATTGGATGCTACGGTATCGTAGATGATGCCCTGGATGGTGATCAGGGGGGGGGGGATCACCCACCACTCACCACGCAACACGCAGTGGAAGAACCTCTAGCTTGGCATGATTTGGCGGGATGATCCCCAAGATTATTACTTTTCTGGTGTTCATTTATCTATCTCGCTGAACCTCCACCACACTATTAGGAGCCCACAAGCTGCGCTGAAGTTGGTTGTATGACCCAAGTATAGTATTACACATACAAAGTACTTGTGTTGATCTTTTTCGGCCATATTACCCAGCCACTTGCACTCCACTGAAGCCCAAACGCAAAGTGCGTGGGTCTAATAATACACAAGAATGACGATGCTATGCTGTTCGCATAACAAGCTACCGAGCACGTTGCAAAGTGTCTAGTTTGTGCCACTTTGCTTCGGGTTCCTGAATTTCTCATTTAGCGCTGGCGTGTGTCGACTCCCGTTTGCATAGGGGAAGCCTTTTGCATAGGGGATCTAGCCACATATGCGTGACGGCCTAGGAGGGTGTCGAGGTAATCAAAATAGACATGACGTGCACCGCACCCCAGCTGGTGCGTACAAGGCAGTAGCATAGTAGTGATAGTACGCCGTGCAAGTACTGCGTACTGTACATAACCAGTGACCCCCGAGATGCAGTGTACCAGACGCTGCCGAGGAATGGCTTCCGTCGTGGCACTTCTGCATCCCCCTGTCATTAAAAAGTCGGTGCAGGTGTCTAAGTAATTCCACTACGTTTCTTTTTTACTCGTTTTTTTGACAGCATGTCTGTCTGTCTGTCTGTCTGTCTGTCTGTCAGTGCCAAATGTCAGCGATCGTCTCACGTTGCTTTTTTTTTTTTTCTCGACATATGCCATTTATGGAGTGTCCTCCAGAAATTCAAGATTTGTATCCCTGTTATTTCCCCGTCCCCGTACCCATCGACCTACTTATAGAACCCGTCTGGACTCCATACTCTCTCCGGCCATGGTCCGAAAAAAGTCCACGCCCGACTCGTCCCCGGCTCCGACACAGCCTCGGGTGCTGCTGCGCCCACTTGGCATACCTGAAGGGTGGGGCCCTTTTGGGCTCGCGGGCAGCTGAAGTTTGTTGCATATTCGTACGGACGACGATCCTGGATCAGCAACAATTTTGCAGATTCCTCACCCATCGGACCGAGGTAACTAGCAAGTTTGTCGACAAGCTACTTTTCAAAACATGTGTTTCTTTTTTCCCCGGCGGAGATCTGTTCCAGTAATGATTGCTGGCTTGGTAGTTGTATTAGAGATACTCTGGTCTGATACACAGGGAATACTTCAAAAGTCGCCAGAAGCTGGTGATTACCACAGTATTGTATCAGCTGGTTCCGTCCCTCTTGCTGCTGGACGAAATTGACCACATCCATGATAAGGATGTTACGATGCGGCTCAAACCATGTGGTCCAACCCCAGAATTGACAATGTGCGACGCTGGTACTCAATCATCCATCATCTCATATTTTTGGGAGTCTCTAGGGTCATGGGGGCTGGTCCATATCTCACCTCTTATTACCACCATACGGGTGCCCTGCCGATCTTTCATCCCGTCTTTTGTGTGGATTGAGGGATCAACGCCATTGGAGCTTATTTATTCTTCGCGACGTCGATCGATTATGCCGCGACTCCATTTTATTCCCTCGATTCTCGCTTTCGCTACTGTCGCCTGCTCTGCAGTATATCTGCAGTCTTTGCGCACTTGCATATGCAGTACTATGTATGAAGGAACAAATGATGCGCACGTGATTCCTAAGGCATCTGCCGTTTTTTTCTTCTTCATCTTTTTCCCTGGTGAACGTTTTTCTTCCCCGTTGATTGCATTACTGCAGTAGCTTGTTTTCTATAGTAAGTAGCACAAGGACATGACACGGTCGCTTGCGCGATGTCAAAAATGGCCCCTAGGCCTTCCCAATCGGGTAATTGGCAATATGTCCGCGACACTTGCGACAGCAGCTTCAGCTGTATCGAGCGAGATTGGCGACAAGCGAGGGCTTCTTCGTGACAGTAAACGCTGCAACTTCTCAATTAGCCATTTTACCATTGGATATGCTCAGTGCTCATATGTTCAGCGACTCATCACATTGGGTCTGTAATGTCCGGTAATCCTCGTCTGTGTTTCAGAACAAGGAATTGACTCGACAAGCCCCTTAGACGCAAAACATAACAAAATGACAAAATAAATAAAAAATAAGGAAAAAGAGTAGGCACAACTGTCACCGCCTCGTATGACAGGACTGCTCGGTGTGTACAGATCCTCTTTACTCTGCCATGACGATGCTCGGGGACGGCGAGGAGGCGATGCTGGCTAGCAAGGTGGCCGGGGTGTGATGGCCCACAATGATAAGCCGTCCGCCGTTGCGTCCAAGGAGGAGCCTAGCGATCCACAAGCTGAAGAGATACCCGAGCAACATGTCTCGCTCACCGTAGGGCCCCGGCCGACCTAGACGTCATACCTCAGGCCAGCCCTGCCGTCGTGGGGTGGAGGACGGGTATTATTTGATTAGGTCAATATACGTAGTACAACAAATGTGCAAGCCTTGCAAGCCTACCATACCATGAGTGGTACCAATGCGCAGGAGCAGGGACAGTGGACAAGAGGCGGTTGAGGTCCTTCCGGTATCCAGCGGGACCGGAGATTTGATTCGGAGCTTCGAGCCGCAGCCGAGGAAGGCACAGTCAGTCATCCATGGGGATGAGAGGAACAGTAGATGGAAGTACAGTAGTACTGTACTTTTTCGATGGCATGGATGGTACATTGGCCGGAGATTCGAAAGGAACCTGGCCAGTCGGCTAGACTTGAAGCATCAACCTGAGGCGTAAAAAACCTACATGCCACGATCCTGACATTTTTGCTAGCCGCAGCTGGCCCCATCGAAAGAACATTCCACGCTCCACCTGCAATGTTCTTTCTCTCCACTCCGCATCCCCCGCTGGCCCACTGTACCCTGCCGAATGGAACAGAGGTCCGGCCGACCAGAAAGAAGGCTACTGCTAGCTTGAGCGGGAATGTGGCGGGCGGTGGATATTTACATAGAAAATGTTGCTATTCTGTGTGGACCAAGCCGAGTCCCGAGGCTGGGCAGGCTGGGCAGGCATTGCACGTGTCAGCGGCAGACACGGCCACGACTTTGAGCCGCGCAAATCTCGGGGGGTTTTCATCCCATCGCATGATGCTGACGGCGGGAGACGCACGCAAGATGAGATGAAAAATGGCGTCAACATGACTTTCTTCAACGCCCGGGAGCCGCGGACACGCTGCAGATACTACTGTACGACGCAGGCATCACTTTTTCATGTGTGTTTCAGAAGAGGGCAGCTGATTTAACCAAATGCTTGGTCCAATTCTCGGAGACTGGTGTGTGTGTGTAATCGCAGTACCTGAATTCTTCTTTCCCCCCCCCGTTCCCCCCGAGCCAGTCATACCGTACCTACCTAGGTAAATAACACAGAGAAAGACCAAGATTCGAGATGTGACTGCTCGTCCTCATCCCCCTACTAGGGACAGACAGTGCAGCAGACGGCCGGGATGGGGGGATCCCTGCACGGCAAGTTTCCCCTTTCGGTCGTCTGATGTGCGTCAGGGATGCCCTGTTCTTATAGCCCCTGCTAAGATTACTTATAATTTTTCCGTGGGGTCCATAGCACCCCAAACAACGTCCTCTGTGGAAAGTTGCATTCAATTCTGGCACAATACTGATGCGCCATAGGCGTCCCAACCCCCATCTTCTTGGCTCTTGGTGAACAAAAGAACCGACGGCAGAAAGCGTCTATGATGCGCGCATAATGTTGCACCATGCAAAGCCCAATACCGAGTAACACGGTACAAAACAGCCTGTTCAGGCAATCGGAGACCTTCCTCATAGATAGAAAGCTACTTTGAGACTCAGCATTTTGCTGCCACACAGCATCATATCCTCCCCACCACACCAACATGACGCTGAGCGCGTTTCTCTCCCCTGTTGCTAACCTCGTCGACCTCGCTACCGCCTGTCGCACCAGCATCAAATCTCGCGGCACAGGCGCTTTCTGCCAAAAGCAAAAAAAAAGAACACTTGGTTGTTGCACCCGGCAATATGGAATGGGGTGCCGCATCCGCTGGGCCCAGATCAATAACCAGTGGCCACTCTTGGCGTACTTGGTGCTGCCTTGTTCGGACAAATGTCATGTCTTGCTATTTTGTTATTCTCTCTCTCTCCCCCCCCCGTCTCTCTCTCTCTCTCTCATTCTCTCCACTCCACTCCACGAACCTGCAGGCACGGATAGGGCTGAGTACTAGTAATACATAGAGAGATATAGGGGCCCCTGGTATACAACACACCGACATGGTGTTGTGTCGGCCCCAGTTCCACGTTCTCAGTTGACTTGGCCGCTGTCAGCCTCACGACCTCGACGTCACTGACTCGTAGGCACGCCGTGCTCGCAGTTTCAGCAACAGTAGTCGTGACCTTCTCAGGCTGGCCCGGAGATCACCGCAGTGCCAACCCCATCCCCGCGTGGAGCAACAACGGGGTCACTGGGGCAGAAGATCCGGAAAATATTTCGTCGACTCAGAAGATCAGATGATGGTATTTTCCCCGGTTCACTGCACCTGCTCTCGGCACTGCCACTGCCAAAAGCATTCTTGCCTGCTTTGCATCTCTTGAATTCTTGTTCAGAAGATCCCCTCAGATCCCCTCAGATCCCCCTCAGATCCCTACCATGGCCCCTCGGATCTTCCGCATGCCAACTGATCAAATCTCACCTGCGACGAACTAATTGCATGTCGATCATGGTCCTGGAATCATCATGCCGACTCGGCAAGACGAAGCGGACATGCCCTCTGGCCCTATGCATGTCGCCTTGCGACCATGCAAGGCGGGGCGTCGGGGATGATACGTCAACACCTCCCCCCATCCATCCGTTCCAGGCGAGGCTGGCAGCCTTTCACACCAAAGCGGAGACTTTCCAGTGCAAGCTGGCCTCTGTCGTTGGCTCGGCATGAGCCTGACGCGCGGACCAGCGGCAGACCCCAGGTCCCTTTCATTTTCCCTGACCCATGCCACTGTCACGCCGCGGGCCTCGCTTGCACTGGCCTGGTTGCATCCACTTCACTTCACTTCAATCCTACAAGTCTCGATGCGCTAGATGTCTCGAATTGTTTGGAAATGCTTATATACACGTCCTTGTTTTGTTGAGGGCTTGAACTCTTTTCACAGCTCGGTGCACCAATGGGTCCCTTATCAAATCACAGGATGCTGAGCAAATATGATGGGTTCTATTGTAGAAACGGTTTCGACTGCAGTGCACAGGCGCAAGGGTCGCACTGGGCTCCTAGATTACCGCTCAGTCGGGCTCGAACTGTGGTGCAAGACCCTACGCACTATCCAATGGCTGCTTTTGGCCTCTGTGCAGCCTGCTGCCATAATTGTATTCTTTCTCTCCCACACGCAACAGACAATAAAAGCAGCAGTAGACGTGGAAGATGGCATGTCATTCTCAGTCTCATAAGGTCCTCCCAGATAGTTGCATGCGCAGGGACAAGGGACCGGCGGGAGAATAGACGGGATGAAATAATCTGCTCAAGAACATGATGCTTTCCTTTTTCCCGAGCTCCCGACCTGCCATTGCTACGACACCAACGGTCCCAAAATTCCCTAGACGACGCCACCGATGGGAGCCAAACTTCCAGTGTCCAGGCTCTCCAGATTGCAGAGGTCTGCGCTATGATTATGCAGACGTTCGGGATCTGAATATACGTCCCCCCTGCCTATAATGCGGACAATTGTGAGCTCAGAACCCTGCGGTCCCGCAGCCTTGATACTCCCCGACGTCTCGCCTCGCTGTAGTCGAATCGTTGACCACTGATGTGAACAACCTAGTAAGTCCTCCATACCCATATTGGGTTCTTTGTTGGAAAAATAGATCCCTGGCAGTGTCGGACCTCATGGACAAAGATTGACAGGCTTGCGAAAACATTACGAGATCTTCCGGTCACCCATCCCGGAATGCGCCAGAACTGGATACTTTCGCAGCTACCATGAACTGCATACTACGAACGGCAAGAATTTTACTGTTGATATTCTGATCATCCAAAGCTTCAAGACACGTCGACTTATTCTCCTCTAGACTAGGATGTCTTGTGTGAAGACACCAAATGCGGTGTGTGCAAGACAAAGTGGAGATGGTCAGGCGATAGAGCATTTTGGAACGCGCACGTTCCAGCTTACACACAGACAGTTTGCATCGGTGCAGGACGTTTCGTGGGAATTCTACCACTGGGGCACTTCGCTTGTTGCAGAAGAACCTCGGCGCCAGGGCCCGTATTCGTCAAA
Organism: Gnomoniopsis smithogilvyi; assembly: GCA_027946515.1. Taxonomy (NCBI): domain Eukaryota; kingdom Fungi; phylum Ascomycota; class Sordariomycetes; order Diaporthales; family Gnomoniaceae; genus Gnomoniopsis; species Gnomoniopsis smithogilvyi. The sequence goes on along the minus strand of JAPEVB010000004.1, from coordinate 3,867,934 downwards.
CAAACAAGAGAGCGAGCTAGGATCTACTGCTCACTGGATAGCTCCGATACTTGCAAATCTGACCAAGCCGTCACATCGAGGATCTCGGGGACTTCTTCAAAGTTTACCACGCTGCGCATAATCCGAACGCGAGGCTTCACCGTAGGAATCCCCATCTCCCCCGGACCCTGGATGACACAACCTAACGAACCCAGATTTGCGCGCTTGACTGTTTTCCTCCAAGCCTGCTACGGAAGTACTTCCACATTTGGCAAGGCACCATTCTCGAAGCCTCCGGCGAACAACGTCTTTTCAATGCACTTCGTAGTTCGTCCTGTGATCTTGAGGCGAGGCGCGCAGGCTTTGACAGGGCTGGGCCTAATTACAGCTTCTAGGTGTGCATATACCTATATCACTCGTTTGCTATTGGGAACACTCCGTTGCTGCCCACGCACTATGGCTCCATACCTACTAAGTACCTGCCTAGTCTATAGAGCATTGTCTTAAAAAACTGTACTTACCACAGTACATACCGAGGTAGGTTGGCAGCAAGTAGCAGTCAAGATAGCCGGGTACCTGGAAACGGCCCGCTCCGGCTAGACGGTCTCGGTAACTACTAACCGAGAACGTGGCTAGGGCAGCTGCTATGGTACCTATCAATACCTACCGTCCCAGCATGCCGGGAGAACGCTTTGCAAAACACCAGAATACCTATACATCATCCACACCAGCCGCCAAGCACGTCTCTCAAATGTTTGATTTAAATTGTTCATGCGGCGGATGATGGGTGGAGGGTGGTGGGTTTGGAACGCCAAACGGTCTGAACATGCAGCACATCTGATCGACAAGCCTGTGCAAACGTGGAGAAATACAATCCCAATTAAAGATTCCTCGGCAAAAGTGTCCAAAGAAGGGATGGAACACTCGGGTTTCACGATACCTGAAGATCCACACATGGGCAAGCGCGTGGCTTCAGATGGACACGTCGTCCTTGTGGGACATCAGCAGCACCAAAGAAGAAGAAGAACAAGAAGAAGAGGGGCACACAGTGGGCAATGCTTGGTACAGAAGGTAGAGAACGCCGTTTTGGGCGTCGTTGGAAGCGACCAAAATAGGTAATGGCCTCGGCTGTTGTCAGTCGCCAGATTTTGCCAGTTGGAGTTTCATCGTCCTCGAAAGGGTGCGGTTGTGGCTTGCCCAAACAGCCATTCTTGTCCCTCCTCCTCCTCGCCGACACAGGCCAAGCCACCCGCCGACTGTTGGTCACGATACCCCCTTCTGGGGCTGGCCTTGTCTTCGCACAAGTGTCACCAGGACCAAAGACAGGGTCGGCTACAGAATCTTTTGAGAGCCAATTACCATCACGATGACAAGTTTCAACGCCTTTCCCTCCTCTACCGTGAGGCTTACAGGCTTTTCGGAATTTCCGTATAGCATCAGTCTAAGTCATGTTAATTGGGTCCAGTTCCCTTTATCATTGGTACCCCGCCTGATCCAGCAGCTCAAACTTGGAACAGCACGACTAGCCACTGTTGAATCAGATTGCTGCAATGTCAGTTTCGACTTTATGTGCATAAAATTAGACACACGCGTTCTGAGGTATTTCACACCCAAACATGGGTACCGCCGCGGCCACAGAAGGGAGTGAGGACGTTTTCTTCGCCGCAGCGTACAGAAAGAGGAAAGGAACAAAAAAAAAAAGGGATCGGGCGGGGGGTCCTAATGACGGTCGTATGCACACGCGTGACGCAGGCCACCCCTTCTTGGTGAAGTTCCCTCGCTGCATGCGCGTGGGCATTGTCCCGTCCCATCAATTCCCACCCACCTGCTGCTATCACCGAGGAGGAACGACCAAAGTCTTGGGCAGCTACCGGCCGGGGCATTTTCTGCACGCACGCATGCACAGCAGCCGGCCTGCCTGCATTCCCCGTGGGCTGCGTTCCCGTCAAATTTCCCAGAGACACGGGAACGGCATGACAGGACCAAAAATGGTTGGCTATCGGGAGGCTCCAGTCTTTGAGGTTGCTGCTACTGCTGCTGCTGCTCTTGTTCCTCCTCCTCCTCCTCCTGCTGCTGCTGCTGCTGCTGCGGTCATTGCAGTAGGCGGGTTTGCTGACTGAGCTTGTGCTGTCGCGGCTGGGTTACCATGCAAACCTAGGACAGGCTGGGGATTGCTTCACCCCTCAACTATCCGCAGGTTGAGCCGAGACTCAGTGGTAACAGTAGACAGACTGGAACAAAGACATGGCTGTAGCACGCACGCGGCACAAGCTCAGGTAGGACGAGCGAGCACCAGGCCTGGCGGCAACGGTGATCGTCGGTCGACGGTGTCAGATTGTCCTACGTAGTACACATGGTGGTCGTGGATTTGGGTGGGTTAATGAGCTGTAATGGGCTTCTACACCTACTCTGCTTGTGCGAGCCTCGTCCAAAGATCTCGCAATTAAACGACGCTGTCCAACCGGACATATAAGATGGGCTGACATTGCACACTCCGCGTAAGACTTGCATTGCAGCAAAGAAGACATCAAAGGACATCACAAGCAGCGAATTCGCTCACCCAGTGTCAGCTTTACGTCCAGGTATTGTGTGGTCATTGTCTTGAAAAACTGCATAACCTTATTTCCTACTCCTCGTCGTGAAAGCGCTTGTGGTCGCCAATTGGCTCCGCCTTGAAAGAGTTGCTGCAAGCATATTATTACACAGAGATCCCATCTCAGATTTAGACGAGAACCACTATATCCGACGCAGGTAAGTGCCGACACTTGCTGCTGCGTCACCCCGCGACCTCGCATAGCATAGCGCAGCGCGCAACGTGGGTTCGTGACATTCGTCCGACGCACCCAATGGCCAGAAGCGGGGAGTACTCGTCACAGTGACCGCCCAATGGGAGCGGTCAGGCAAGGGGCTCGGCGCTGCAGAGATGTGTATGCATCTTCAAGAATTCCGGTGAACAGTGTCTCGGTCTCGTTGGCTGTGACAACATGCGGTAGCGACTGATCCAGCTCGCGGGGCCTGTTCACAAACGAGTGTGAAAACCTGGGAGCTCATGGTCTTCAGGCCAATGAACTTCTGGCCACACATAGCGTATCGTCTCCCAGATGTGCCTAGTCGAGGGGTTAGGGAGGACCGAAATACCGGGCTTGATTATGGGGAGAGAATTGGAGACATACGAGACGTGGACAATCTTCAGCCCGGCCTTGACCTCCTCTGGAAGGTCCTTAGCGTCTTTGCGATTCGATGCAGGAAGCAGAACAGTCTTCACGCCGGCCCGTAGTGCCCCTATGAGCTTCTCTTTAATTCCGCCGACAGGAAGAACCTTGCCGCGCAGGGATATTTCGCCTTGAAATAGCAAGTTGGGTTAGTGTTCAAACCTTCTACATACGTAAGGTTTGCAGCGTGGCACATACCAGTCATGGCGATATCGGGGGACACAGCTCGGCCCGAAAAGAGGCTTATTAACCCGATGCTAACGTTTCGATCAGTGAACGGTTCCCATGGGGCGAAGTGATGGAGAGCGTACGCTTGTGCCATCCCTGAACTCGGACCATCCTTGGGAATGGCGCCGCTGGGGCAATGAACATGTATGCTTCGATCCTTCATAATATTCTGGGATGGTTGATGAACCAGACTGAGTTCGAACGCATGAGCTTTCACCCACTAAACAATATTAGCAAATCTTCGGAACGTGAAAAGAGCATGGGGCTAAGCTTACGCTGAGCGCTACTTCAACGCTTTCTTTGAGGACGTTTTGGAGATTGCCAGTCTGTATGCGTTAGATCGTGACCTTAGACTTGAGAACCATGCAAAATAAGACGACCGCAACTACGGGACAGAGACTCGTTGCCTCGAGTCTGACTTCCACAAACGCATGAATCAGAGGACGACGGTCACTGCCACCAGACACTTTCCGGTGTGAATGTTGTTTTTGCACAAGCCCTTCGCCTCTACAATCGATGACCTGATGAATGAGGCACAAGTTGAAGAGTAACTCACTAGCTGAACTGTTCCACTCCCAGGGAAGTCTTGAACTTCGATAAAGAGGATGCTACCGTTCCCTCCTGAGCTGTAGGCCACCAGACCAGTAACCTATGGATTTTGTCAGAATGCTGTTGCTGTATCTCAACAGACCAGTCTTCTATTGAATTGATATGAAGCACGTAAAACTGCGATTGAAACGCGCTGGTACTTTTTGAAGAAGGCACATTGAAATGGACACTTACCACACCTGGTCGGCTAGTCTTCTCCGCAATCTCTTCCTCGAATTTCTCAATGCCCAGGATATTTTCCACGTCGTCGACGGTCAGCTGGGACTTGTACGTCTCTAAGCGGCCATTGTCCTTGGCGTCGGCGTACTCGACTGCTTTGGCACGGCAGACTGATCCAATCTCGCGTTCCAGGTTTCGCACACCGGCTTCACGGGTGTAGGATTCGATGATCTTGGCCACTACCTCGTCCACGAATTTGACGTGCTCCAGCTCGAGCCCATTGACCCGAATTTGCTTTGGGATCAGATGATTTGTCGCGATATGCCGCTTTTCTACTGTTGTGTAGCCCGGGAGGTAGATCGTCTCCATCCTGTCCAAGAGAGGAGCCGGAATGGTGTCCAGAGAATTTGCCGTGGCAATGAACAAGACTTTGCTAAGGTCCATTGGAATATTGATGTAGTGATCCGAAAAGGTATGGTTCTGTTCCGGATCCAGAACCTCAAGCATCGCTGCTGACGGGTCGCCTTGAAAGTTTGCATGACCTAGCTTGTCAATCTCATCAAGCAAGAACACAGGGTTCGCCGCTCCGACCTTGCGTAGCCCCTGAACTATGAGGCCTGGCATGGCGGCGACGTAGGTTCTGCGGTGGCCTCGGATTTCCGCCTCGTCTCTGACACCACCAAGTGAGATACGGTGGAATTTGCGGCCAAGTGCCACAGCCAACGACCTCGCAATACTTGTCTTCCCCACTCCTGGGGGACCGACCAGCAGGAGAATCGGTGACTTATCGATCATCCTTTTCCCTTTCAGGACTTCGAGGTTTGCGGTGCTTGCCTTGACTTTCTCATCAACATCGGAGACAGGGGCGCCATCCTTGGAAGATTTGCTGAGCTCCAGAGAGGCAGCTTCTTCTTCAGCTTGCTTGATTTTCGCGTCCAAGTCCGCGTTCACTGAGCTTTTGAGCCTCAACACGGCAAGGTATTCAAGCAGACGCTTCTTGACCTTGTCCAGGCCGTAGTGATCATTGTCCAGCTGCCTTCTCGCTATCGTCAACGTTTCGGGCCCTAATCGATCCTCTGTGACATGGGTCCAAGGCACTTCCGCCAGAGTCTCCAAGTAGGTTCTTGTGACTGCGTAATCTGCCTGAGCGGGCGACATCTTTTTGAGCCTCTTGATTTCTCGCTCGGCAACCTTTGCGGCTTCGGGAGACAACTTGGCCGATTCGAGCCGTTTTTGCAGCTCTTCGATCTCATTTGGCTCGTCGTCGTCCTTTTCATCACTTTGTCCACCTCTGCCTTTCATGTTGGGTATGGGTATGCCGTAGCCTCTACGGCGGACCGGCGCACGCTGTTGAATACGTTTTGGCCCCGAATTTTCGTCGTTATTCTCATTGTCAATGATAATTGGTATTGATGACGTGGAGAAACTGGTGATTTTGAAGTTGCTCTTGATGTTGGCGAGTTGTGTTTCAAGCAACTCAATTACGTAGCGAGTCCGTTCCTTGACGTCGAACAAAGAAAGAACTTTGATCTTTTCCTGGAACTCAGTTGCACAGACATTGGCCATGTAGTCTGCAAGAATGCCTGCTTCAGATGTGGTCTTCTTTGCAATGAGTAGCTCTAGTCGGCTTGCTAGGGCTGGAGGCAGGCCAGTAGAGCCAGAAGGGCGTGGCACCAGGGCCATGACGCGTAGAATAGTCACCAGTTCTCGTGATAAGAGCCTCAAGGTCTGGAAAAGCTCTTCGAAAGCCTCGTCTTGAGTAGGCACTAGAAAGACAATCAGCAAGTCAAATTACTGAACTCAGCCTAACAAAACATTATATCATCACATAAGATTGTTCATTCCCGAATGTGTTGAGGCCAATGCGGCGGCGATGGAGGGAGTCGAGTCACCATAGCACTCCTGAATACCCAAGGGCTACGAATCGCAGCCACTAATTGTAACGTCTTGTACATGTTGGAGAACTTACCTTGATCTTGATGATAAGTGACCTTGCCCTCGAAATGTGGTTGTGTTGAGTAGACTTTGTCGACCTTGACTCTTGCGACACCCTCAACTAGCAAGGAGAATTCACCGGTGCCCCGACCCTGAACACCGGTGATTTTGGCAGCTACGCCAGCATGAAAAAGGTCTCGTTTGGAGATGAGACTGGTGTCATGGTCTTCTTTGGAATAGTCTCGCTCTCCGGCCTCAATCAGTTGCATGCCGTTGGGACCGACCAAGCTCAGCCCCGTGGCTTGAGGGACACAGGCGATAGGGACTGTGTCTATCCTTCCCTTGGAGCTTCTGGCGCCGGCACGAGTGTAGACGACGGAAAGAAGAGCGATGATGTCTGGCCTATCAGAGGAAACAGGAACGGACTTGACGATTCCAGGAAGAAGGACCATCCCCTGAGGAAGGGGGATAATAGGGAGGGTGGCGGAATGAGATCGAGGCATGATTGCAAGTAGACCGGAGATGGACACCGCGGATTGGGGAAGAAACTCGTGAAGAGTGCAGAATCCGAAGTATTTTCTTTGCAGATATTTCGATTGAAACCTGGTCGATAAATTGAAAGAATGGTGTGGTCATTCGAAGACTTGGAGATGTCTCACATGAGAATCCGCATAGTTTAAGAGATGGTTGACGTGGAGAAGTGAGGTTGACGAAGTAGCCTTGGAGATGTGCCGAGGTTGTTGGAGATTCGGCTACAGCCGCCTAAGCGCTCTTTAGCCCGTGCATGTTGTCAAATACAGAGCCATTAACTTATATTCTTTGCCACAATTGATGGCTAGAATCCCGTGGAACCATGAGCGTTACCTTTCCTGTATTCCCAACTTTGTCGTTTCGGTTCTTCTAATTCATGCCTAATCTGCTATCTCTGATCCATGCCAGGTCACATACAAATTCATGAATTGCCAGGCCTATAAAATCACATAGCAACGGACTACACCCAGGATTTATTTACACTATGTCTGCAGCTGAACCGGTATCATTCTGGTCATATCCCACAACTCCAAGGCCTACCCCCCGGGGGGATTGTCCCACAGGATATCCACCCACTGGTCATTTCTCCGCAATGTCACAGGCACTTATCCTCTAGCCCATTAACCCCAAATTCAATTCCTAGGCGAGGAGATCAATAATCTCATTGAACGACTAGCGCATGTGCAACTCAGCGGTCGCTTTGAATCAGCTCGTGGCCCTGACTGCGTCCCTGTGCAATATAACCTCTGAACGGCTCGTAGCCAGCCACTTCCAACCCCCCCCCCCGAAAAAGTGTCATCATGATCAAATGTCTGTATGTAATCAATTAGCTGCGCGTGAAGGAGGCAGGCATGATGTTTGTTGGAAAAGTTGTGTTTCAGTTCACAGGAAATCAATTCTATGCCTTCGAATATACAGTCGTATTACATAAGCTATCTTTGTCTACTCAGACGCGCTTTCCTTGCAAGTACACAGTACTCGCACCATTTTCTGCACGCTTGAATTAGGATTTGTATTTTGCAAATCGCTTCTAAAACATAAGATGGGCTATCTGTGATACGCTTGATCTCGCCAACTAGAAATCAGCTGACGATGTCGGACCCGATGGATGTCGACGGCCCCCGCGGGATCAAAAGGAAGGCAGACAACGACAACGCGGCCAGCGAAACCCAGCGCCCACGCATCAGGGCCCTCAACCCGGACGTCGTCAACAAGATCGCAGCCGGTGAGATAATTGTTGCGCCTGTGCATGCCTTGAAAGAACTGATTGAGAATGCCGTGGATGCTGGTTCGACATCTCTCGAGGTTCTGGTCAAGGACGGTGGCTTGAAGCTTCTTCAAATCGCCGACAATGGTTCTGGCATAGATGTAGGAGGAACCCCTCAATTATTCAAGCAGCCCTTTTCACTGACACATGTGCAGAAAGAGGATCTACCGATTCTTTGTGAGCGTTTCACTACGTCCAAGTTGCAGAAATTTGAGGACTTGTCCTCGATCGCAACCTACGGCTTCCGTGGTGAGGCCTTGGCATCCATCAGTCACATCGCCCATCTGACCGTGACCACCAAGACCAAGGACTCGGACTGTGCATGGCGTGCCCACTACGATGGAGGCAAACTCATACCAGCCAAGCCAGGCCAAACGCCCGACCCCAAACCTGTCGCAGGCAGAAACGGCACCCAGATCACGGTCGAGGACTTGTTCTACAACATCCCTACCAGAAGGCGAGCATTCCGCTCGCCCTCAGATGAGTACAACAAGATCATCGACATGGTAGGGCGCTACGCCATCCATTGCAGTCATGTTGCCTTTTCTTGCAAGAAGCAAGGCGAGTCTTCCACGAGCATTTCTGTGCCAGCAGCAGCATCTGTCGTCGACCGTGTTCGCCAGATCTACGGCGGTAGCGTCGCCAATGAGCTGGTTGAGTTCTCGACGTCGGATGACCGCTGGGGCTTCAGAGCTGATGGACAGGCCACCAACGCAAACTATCACATCAAGAAGACAACGCTGCTACTCTTCATCAACCACCGCTGTGTAGAGTCAAGCAACATCAAGAAAGCCATCGAACAGACATATGCGGCCTTCTTACCAAAGAATGGCCATCCTTTCGTCTATCTCAGTCTTCAAATTGATCCCCATAGGGTGGATGTCAACGTGCATCCTACCAAGAGGGAAGTCAACTTCCTCAATGAAGACGAAATCATACAGGCAATCTGCGAGCACATCCGCAGCAAGCTTGCCGCTGTGGACATGAGCCGTACCTTTATGACCCAAACGCTCCTCCCGGGAGCTGACTGGGCAAACAAGCAGACAGATGAGGATTTGGCCACACCCCCTTCAGCTAGAGCCTCAGGCAAGAGGACTACCCGCCCTAACGAGAACAATCTCGTCAGGACCGACACCAACCTTCGCAAAATCACGAGCATGTTCACTCCCGCAGATGGGCCCTCATCTACAAACGGCGACTCTGCCGCATTAGAAACCACCGCTTCCGATCGTCAGCAGCCCCCCGAGGCAATCGAGTACGAGACCAATGATCGTGAGACAAATCCCTGCCGGCTCGCCAGTGTGCGGGAGCTACGTTCCGACGTGCGCGATGATATGCACCACGACCTGACAGAGATCTTTGCCACGCACACTTTCGTCGGTGTGGTAGACGAGCGGAGGCGGCTCGCGGCCATTCAGGGCGGCGTCAGGCTGTATTTAATAGATTACGGCCGCGCGTGCTTCGAATACTTTTATCAAGTAGGACTGACCGACTTTGGAAATTTCGGCGTCATCCGCTTCAGCCCCTCTCTCGATCTGCGCCAAGTGCTTCGAATGGCAGCCGAGCACGAGAAGGACAAGGCAACCGTTTCGCAAGAAGGAGCAGAAGACTTCGACGTCGATGACGCCGTTGATGCTGTCTCCTCGCAGCTCATCGAGCGCCGCGAGATGCTGTCAGAATACTTTAGTCTCGAGATCTCTCCGGGCGGCGAACTGATCAGCATTCCACTCCTCATCAAGAACTACACCCCGTCCATGTCGAAGCTCCCACAATTCCTACTCCGTCTAGGCCCACATGTCGACTGGACCGAGGAGAAGGCCTGCTTCGAGACCTTTTTGCGCGAACTAGCGTCATTTTACGTGCCTGAGATGCTGCCGGCCATGCCTGGAAATGCTGAGGAGGCTGCCGCGGAGATGATCAACGACGAGGTGCGGGCGCGGAGACGGCACGTCCGCTGGGCTGTTGAGCACGTCTTCTTCCCCGCGTTCAAGGCCAGGTTGGTGGCGACGAGGTCGTTGATGAAAGGCGGAGTGCTTGAGGTTGCGAACCTCAAGGGCCTGTATCGAGTATTTGAAAGATGCTGAGAGTCCAGACTCTGATTTGCTTGCATAGGTATTTGCTGCACGGCGTTCTGCATGGGTTGATAAAAAAAAGATGTCACGTACGCAAAGGCAGCGATGATTTAGATAAGCGTTATTTGGCTTGACTTTTGCTGAGGTATGCCACTCGTATAGGAGATGTTAAGCACAACAGGTAAGAAGATAGACGATAATATTCTTCACATTGAGCATTCAATCAATTAGCTCTGATGGTCATTTTCGATTCGTCTATGGTCCTTATGAGTGCCAATAATAAGAAGCCTTCCCCCGGCTTTGTCATGCCTGGAATACCATGATACTGTACAATCATCTCTTTTCTTCTGCCCCTTTGGATCTACCATCTACCCGCGGAGATCTACTTTCCATCCTCCCAGTCAGGGTTCTGTCGCTCATTGTTAGCATCGTGAACAGTTGACTCAATGGAGCAGTTAACATACCTTTTTCAGAATTACAAGACCCTCCAGCGTATTGCTGACGCTAATATACTCCTCGTCCTCAAGCTCGGCACGCTCCCCAAAGCCGAGCAGGACAGGCGTGCTCTGCGTCTGCCAACCAGTGATAGTCTTGGGACGACCGGCCTGGCCGACAACATCGACTGCCTGACCAACACGGACATTGACCGTCAATGGCTTGAGGTTCTCATCAAGGGTGACGAGGAAACGGGGGTGCATTGCGGTCACCAAGAAGTACAACAGGTAGTGCGCGTCCTTGGTAATAAATTGCTTAGCATCGATCATGGCGACAATGACGGCCAACAGACCGGCCGCGGAAACCCGCGAGAGGATCTGGCGATCGGTATGGAAGGGGCTGATGGACATGGTGCCCTTGCCCATGTGCAGAAGTCCCTGCGCGATGCGGACCATGAAAAGGGCATCCTTCTCACGGTGGTAGTAACTGGCCAACTGGCGAAGCAATTGTGCTAACCTGGCATTGTTGGTACCGGCGCCGAGAATACCCATTGAGAAGATGGCATTGATCGCGACGTCGTTGTCATTGTCGTGAGAGTACCGTGACAGAGTGTCATAGACCTTCATCTGGGGGTTGCTAGGGCTGACTAAACCCATGGCCAGAGGCACTGCGCGTCGAATGTTCGGCTCTCCGTAGTGCATTAGGTGGCCGAATTGACGGAGCACCATCTCCTGGCCAACGTCCTCGCCCATGGCAATCAGACCAATACCGAGAACAGCATATGATTGGAGCAATTCGTCGCCCTTCTTCTCATCAGAGTCCTCCAAGTGCTCATTGCACATGTGCAGCAGCTCCTGAATCTTGAGCACGGCCCCGGTGCCCGCCCAGGCACATATTTCCACCAAAACTGCGGTGGCTTTTGCTGCCGGGCTGTCGATCGCCTTCAGTGCCTCCAGTATCACATCCACCTCTTCTTGCTTGCCGAAATAGAGAAGACCAAGTCCAAGAGCCATAAAACGGGTCCACTTGTCCTTGAGCTGGCTCTGGCGGTCGTCGTCCATCATGGTCGTTATTATTGCCTCTGTTACCTCGGGATGACATGACCCAACAAAGATCAGACCACATGACAAAGCCGCCATCGCGGAGATCTCCATATCTTGGGTGGTGTCGCTGATGATGGGCAACAGTTTGTCGGCAAGCAGCTCCTCTTTGTTGGAACCGGCGTATGTAAGGCCAAGACCCATTATGGAAGCAACGCGGATGAGAGGATTCGAGTGCTCCAGCTTTTCAGGCTCCCCCAGCAAAGCCATGACCGGCTCGGAGTCCATCTTCACACCAGCATTCATGATACCAATCGCAAGCATGGCACCGGCAACGATTTGGGGTTCCTCAGAGTAAGTGTACTTGTCGATCTTGTCCAGACCATTCTCGACGTCCCAGAGTAGAAGAGTCCCCAGAGATGCTACAGTGGAGGTCATTCCTTCATCCTTGGTCTTCCACACCCAGCTGTTGGTATCCTTCTCTGTCAACATCATTTTGTCGTTGCCAAAACCGGCGTTCACAAATGCGTTGACAAAACCAGAGGCCAAGTTGTGGCGGGCTGAGTCCAGATTTGTCATCCCAGCTACACGGCTGCTTTCGAGGTGGCTCTTGTAGATGTCTTCGGTTGTCTTCGGATCAAGGATGTTCAGTTCTTTGCCCAAGGTCTTGAAGTGCTCAGCCAGACGGAGGTTGCTCAAGCTCTCCTGCACCTCCGCATCCTCCTCTTCGTTCTCCAGAGATATGCGTTGCCTTGCAATCAAGAATGCAAGCTGTTTCTTCAGTGTGGGGTCGGTAGCCGCGCCAAAGTCCGCCTTGATTAGCTCCATGTCATTGAGACGGATGGCCAGCACCATTGCCTGTGTGGCCTGGCCATATTCCTTGTAGATATCGTGGGCAACACGAAGAAACAGGTCGTTGTCCGGGTATGTGAGAAGGTTGACCATGGAGACCATGTAGAGGCAGACTCGGGAGTAGGTGTCCTTGTCAACAAAGCCTGGAAGCTTTTCGATGATCTCCAGCTCGCTCATCAGATCAACCGCATCGGCCTCAGCGTTGCTCTTAAGAAATAGAGGGACGAGCGTCAGGGCAAGGTCGACCAGATCATCGGTGGACTCCTCAGCAAAGATCCTCTTGCCATAGACTTCACCAATTTCCAGAGCCAGATGCCGCACATACTCGTGGCCCCAAGAGCCAATGTCTGATGTGGGCGCCAATAGTCGGTACTGGAGCGTATCTTGGCGGTCCTCGTCTGAGAACGTCATGCCGATGACCGACATCACATCAGCCAGCGAGTTCTTGTCATCGCCGACTGGCCAATCTTCATACAATTTCTTCAAATGTTCGTAATGGGGTCGGAGGAACTTCAGTGGCTTTGGTACGGCGGTCATGGAGGATGTGGATGTCTTGATGAAGTTCTTCATGGACTCCAACGCCGGCTTGTAGAGGGATGCATCGGATTCCTGTTGATTCCCGTATTAGTATGGGCAGTTGATCGGCACGTAAGCTAGAAATATATCGTACCGACAAGCGCTCAACAAGCATGTCGAGCTCGCTCTTGAGTTGCTGGTCCTCCTCGCTGAGCTCTTCTGTGGCTGCAGTGGGGTTTGTTAGCTTGCGGACAAGAAGCCGGGGGTGTCGGCGCATACACTCATCCTTCTCGTCTTCCTTCTTGCCGTTTGCGACAGGCTTGCCGTCCTTGTCTTTGGGGCCATCCTCGGGCTTGCCATTCTCGACGTCCTTGCCCTTTCCCTTGTCGATGGCGGAGGGCTTGTCGTCTTGAGCCATGATCGATGTGTGGCGGGCTCTAGAACGATTGGGGTGTTTGGTTCGGCGCAAGATGTCAACCCTCTACTTCTGTTGGTAGAGGTCTGACAATAAATAGACGGGAATAGAAGAGAGGTCCGATCAAGGTTGAATACAGGAGGACGACTGCGCAGCCTGAGAAGAATTCCGAAGTGGGTGTTTGCTGTGGATGTTGTTGATGCGAGTCGGAAGCTTTGTAGACCAGCCGCAGCTTAGCTTGCAACGGGAATTGGAGGTTGACGCGAGCGTTGCCGCCTGGCTCTGCAAGTGTCGTCAGGGATTGCTTAGTCAGACTTGTTCTATCATGTAAGTACCCACTAGGTAGGTAGGTAGGCATGCATTTTCCAGCAGAACATCTACAAGAATGTTCCACATGAAGTGAGTAAGTCTAGGGAAAGTATTGCCGGAGGATATTGGTGTAGAGTAGGAGTATCGAAAAGAACATCACTTTCCAAACTTCTCTGTATTCGTACCTAGCTAGGGACATACTCTGTACTTGATGGTCTTTCTGCCTATTGACCTCTCCAGAAGGGAACCCTTGTCAAGACGTTTCTAATCGATAAGACAAACATCGACTTCATCTGCTTGTGTGCTGGGAAATTTTGGAGGGGTTAAGAACAACTTGATGACCACACGCGCCTTGACTGATGAGCGCCTTACATTCTGAATACTGTAATTCTCGACCATATTTAGATGTTTTGGGCTGCAAAAGATTTTCCAGCATACTTTAAAGCTCTGCTCTGACCTAAATCTCCCACTAAATCCAAAGCAACCCTCGGCACATACCTTATCACAAGACCATCATCATGAAGTTGGACACCAAGGCTATGCGCCACCTCACTGCTGAGGATTGGCGCGTGCTTGCAGCAGTATGTACCTTTAAATCGTCCTCTTAAACCGAAACGCACAGTCCTAACGCTCTAGTCCAGGTAGAGAACGCAACCAAGAACCACGAAATCGTCCCCACCTCCATCATCGAGAAAACCGCCCACTTGCGCGGCGGCGCCTCGGGCGCGCGCAAGTCCATTTCCAACCTCGCAAAGAACGGCCTCATTGGGCGCGTGAAAGAGGCCAAATACGACGGCTATAGGCTCACTTATGGCGGACTAGATTATCTTGCGCTGCACACCTACTCCTCGCGCAAGGAAGTGTACAGCGTGGGCTCACGGATCGGTGTGGGCAAGGAGAGTGACATCACAATGGTCGCGGATAACGAGGGCGTGCAAAAAGTACTGAAGATCCACCGATTGGGCCGCATATCATTCCGTACCGTCAAGACGAACAGAGACTACTTGAAAAAGAACAAGCAGAGTGGGGGTTGGATGTATCTGAGCAGGCTATCGGCCATGAAGGAGTACGCATTCATGCAAGCGTTGAGGGAGGAGGGCTTCCCTGTACCGGAGCCAATCGCGCAGAGCAGGCACACTGTCCTCATGTCTTTCATCGACTCATACCCTCTGCGGCAGATCGCACACGTACCCGACCCAGCAACCTTGTATGCAGAGCTGATCTCGTTAATTCTGAGGCTGGCAAAACATGGCCTGATACATGGAGACTTCAACGAGTTCAACATCCTCATCAAGGAGGAGAAGGTAGAGCAGACAGACGAGCTCTCAGAAGGGGCTGACAACACCGAGGCAAGCGATGCCATTAATTTGGTACCCATACTCATCGACTTTCCCCAGATGATCTCAATGGAGCACCAGAATGCAGAGATGTATTTTGACCGAGACGTCAACTGTGTGAAACGATTTTTTGAGAGAAAATTTCATTTCGTCAACACAAAGCCAGGGCCCTTCTACAAGGATGCCAAGAAGATCATGGGAAAGGATGGCGCAAAAAGACTGGATGCCTCGGTCGAGGCATCAGGGTTCACAAAGAAGATGTTGAAGGATCTTGAGGCTGCTATCAGAGAGCAGGCAGGATCCAAAGATGATGATGGGCTGGATGGTGAGGAGACATCAGAGTATGAGGATGAAGACTCTGAATCAGGAGAGGAAGGCGAGGATGTAGTGGATGAAGAGGAGGCGACCGAAGTGGTTCCAGCTGTTGAAGACGGTCCAAAGGCAGCATCAGATGATACTGCAGGGACCTTCAAGGATCTTCAAATCAAGGATACTTCATGAAAAGGTATTGGCTAGCAATCAAATTGAAGGACCAAGCATAATATAAGACACTGTCTAAGCAGCTGTACTTATGATACTCAGGCACAGAGATCACTTGTAAAAGGTTTGAACAACTGGTGCTATGAGAATTTCCATGAATGTATATTTGCACTGCCTGAATGGTCTTGTTACAAGACGAGGTACAAACAACGGGTAAAAAGTGTTCTATGGTACAGGGACGAATTAATGGGTGATGTATGCACTCAACTTCCCTGCCTAACTTCCAAAGAAAGCATCTCCTTGATTTCACTTGGACAGACTGGCTCTTGTTTGCGGTAGTCGATATGCTTTTCTGACAATAAGACCAGAGTTTAAAAGACAAACACCAGATTTCATGACCCAGCTGACATCGAACGACCTCCACAAGCCCCTGCAGAATAAGCCTGTTGTTGATGCTGAAGATTTATGCTGGGAGAGCTGTCGTCGTGGGAGCATGGTCCAAAGAGTGTGAAAAATGATGGCCTGGAAGAGTCATGGTCTTCTAGGCAGTCTCCTTCTTGATGAGGGGAGACGACTGAGACTTGCAGTTGGTGGGGGAGTCGACAACAGTCACACCCTCATCAGCAGATCCAGATCCATCATCCGAAGTAACGGTCACATTGCTCTGCCTGGAAAGACAAGAAGAACATTAGCATTGAGGGAATTGTAGAGATAGGGAAGTAATAAGCACCCACTGATTACATCCAGGAAACACATTGACGTTGCCACTCTGAGCAGTGAGGACGGAGCGGTATGGAGCGCGGGCGCTGCAAGCTTGTCAACCTGATGAAAGGCTAGGATAATACAAGCGCTGACAAGATGGGCACTTACTCCGAGAAGCGGGGAGAACGGCCCCAGGTGTTCTGACCGTAGATGGTGGGGTTCTGGCCGACAGCCATGGATCCGTAGGCGCCGATGTTGTACTCGTTGGTACGGTACTGACGGCGCTCTGCAGTGATGCGCTTCAACTCCTTCTGCGCAGGCGTGTCGGCGTAGCGGACCTGCATCAAGAAGCACTCATCGCCGATGGCAACGCCGTGGAAGCGCTTGATGACATCCTTACAGACATCACGCGACTCGAAGCTTGGCGACAAATTAGTTTTTGAATCATTGAGACAGATGGTGGTATTCACTTACCGAGCGAATCCGACGCCACGGCTGTTGCCCATGCTGTCACGCAAAATCTTGCTGGACAGGATCTGATAGGGGTCGAAGATGGCGACCAGTTGCTGCTGAGGGTCAGGTTTGGACAAAAGGATTACTATTAGTATGGAGAACTCACAGCCTCAGTAACAGACTTGGGCAGGTTGGAAATGTAGAGATTGGTGGAATCCTCATCGCCCTCGGCCTTCAATCGAGCGTTGAAGCTCTCGCGGGCGAAGCCGACCTCGTAGCCCAGAATGTAAAAACCTTGAATGCACTTCTCGGAGTCACGGACATCCTTGAACTTGGCAAAGCCGAAACTGTTGACAAGTTAGGAGGCTAGACTCTCACAATGTGGCAGAAGATGCCAAACTTACCCCTTGCAGGCACTAGTGGCGGTGTCGATGATCGCCTTGCTCTGCTCAACTTCACCAAAGCGAGAGCAGTACTTGAGCAGCAGCTCATCATCTGTGGTGGGGTGCAGACCGCGGATGTAGACGTTCTTGTTGCCCTCGATGCGGTTCTCAAGGCACTGCTCGAGGCTCTTGCGCTGCTCAGGGGTGGTGAAGACAGCTGGGACAGCAGACGGGATGGGAGGTTCCTCCTCGGTCAGAGCACGAAGCTCCGCCTCGGCAATACGCTTGCCCTTGGGAGCTACCTGTCCGATGATACCAGAGACAGCAAGCTGCTGAGGAGACGGGGTGGTGTAGCTTGATCGGTCAGCGGACATGATACGAGGGGCCTTGTGACCATCGCTCATGGCTCCAAAGAAGGGAGTGCCAGGAGTGGACTCAGTGGCCGTGGTGGAGTAGGAAGCCCGACGGTTGTCCAGGCCAGGGACGTCTCGCTGTCCACGCTCGAAACGATCACCACCGTAGGAAGTGGCACGACCAGGAGTGAAGGGAAACCCATAGTGGCCGTAGGAAGCGGGGATGCCAGCCTGCTGCATGTAGGCATTGGCAGGAAGGCCAGGATAGTAGGACTCTTGGGGCATGACCATGTTGTGGGGGCCCTGGGTGTGAGTACCATAGCCAGGATAGGCGATAGGAACATCAGGGGCCAGGTAGCTACTAGGCATGATGACGGGAGCAGCGCCCTGAGGAACGTTACTATTAGCCATGCCGAGAGTGCTGAATGAACTGACAAGACCACCAAGGCCGTCTTGCTGAGCCTGGTAGTGCAAGCCACGACCAACATCGTGACTACCCTGGGGACCATAGGCAGAAGCCATGTTCTGGCGTTGGCTGTTAGGGTGCTCGCCAGCCATGATGGAGTTGTTAAGGTAAGACATGGTCATTTCCTGTGAAGTAAATTGTCAGTCACAAATCTAGATGTGCTAGGAAGTGTTTGCCCGAGGGGCTGGAAGATTGTTGAGTCGCTGCAGATATCAGGACCCCACAGATGAATACCATTCCCAGGCACTGTGGTCTGGCTTGGGGTACTTGACAAGTCTCTGGCAGCCCAGGAAGGAGTTGATTGCAAGTGAACTTGAGAAACAAAAATGTCCTTGTGGAAATCGAGATGGATCTGAACTTGAGATCGAGAGCTAGGCTGGGCAAGGGCAACTTGATAGGCTTGTTGGAAGGATAGGGCAAAGTAGGACAGGCCGGCGACCTTTTTGTGAAAGTGGTAGTGTACAAACCTTGGATGTAGTATGCTGATGTTGTCAAGACTGAGCTGTTGAGCTTTGTCAGTTAAAAAGAAGCTGTGGATACTAGAGTAGGAATGGAGGCAAAGAAGGGTGGTGGTTGAGAATTGTTGGAAGGACTGGTGATGGATTTGGAAGAACGCGTCGTGGACACAGGAGGTAGAGGTCAGGCTTGATGGCAGGGCCAACAAATTTGGAAAAGGTTGTCAAAAGCTGTGTATGGTGGACGTGGGTAATAATAAGTGAAGCTTGTTGGGCTCAGGATGAAGTCAGTTGGGAAACGACGCTCACCTCGTTGTCAAGATGCAGTCTGTTCAAAGCAGATCAGAGGCGATACAGTAGAGCTGGATTTGCTCAGGCAGAGAGACAATGCTGTTTGAAGTGAGCGGAGTTGAAATTAAAATGGAATTGAACAAGCTCTGCAGCAATTTGGGAGTGACTGTGGATGGTGTATGTTGTTGAATGAAAAGAGAGAGAAGATGCAGTTGAATGTATGATGCTCAAGATGGCTTTTGGACGACAGCAGCCAAGAAGGTAATGGTGCTCCTTCCGCTGTTAGTTAATTGCTTCGATGACGATGCGGCAAGAAAGGCGACTTGAGGGTCTATTGCTGTTGCTGTTGCTGTTGCTGTTGGGCAGTTGCCTGGTGCTCGCCCCCAGTCTCAATACAATGACCCCAGGTAGGAAGGAGGAATGTGCAGTGTGAAGCAAGTCCAACCCAGCCTGTCATCCACACAGGTTTTCCTAGAAGGGCACGCAAACAGCAAGCCTTTGATCCCACTTCTTGCAGCTATCCCAGGCTGTTTCTCTGTAGACATGTCAGACAGAGAATCTTTCATATCGTCCCGCACAAGCACATGAACGGATGATCAGCTCATGGGCCAGCAAGTACATACATTGTTCTCCTTGTGGCCTACTGGATTAGGCTCTCCAAGGTCTTCAGCACCTCTTTCTCAGAGAGCAGTCTTCGAAAAACAATGAGAATGATAACGTCATGCAACTGATGGCACACCAATGCTCCTTCCTAATCGACTCCACTGCCCTCAAGCAACCCGACATACAGGACCTGGTCAAGACAATCGTGAGGTTTTGGCACTCTGTTCAGCAATTCAAGAGAGCCCTCTAGCTTCTATTGGTATTGCAGTGTCTCCAGGCCCCAACAAAATATAAATATGTAATTTAGCGAAAGGGGGTTTGAGATTCTCCCCTAGCCCACACCTGTAAGGGAATAAAGATAAAGATACTTATTTGAGGACAGACAGATTAGCCCGACTTCGAGACGAGTCTCGAGGCCCAGCATTGAGATAGAGCAACAATAAAGCAAACGAGTACAGGGCAACACAGAACCTTTATGGAGCAATGGAGTATTCCAGACGCACACAAGCGCGGACCAGGGTCGTTTCGCATCGCATCGAGGCAAGGCGTGCTGCAAGCAAGCGATCCTGATCCCAGACCCATATCACGGGAAGAGGGAGAAACAGATTCGGCGCTTGCCCACCGAGCAAGAAAAAGCAACACATCTGCACCTCTAATGCCGCAGCTGGACCCATCAGCCAGAGGCGTGGCGCCCCGGCCTGGCATCACACAAGCTGACAAGATGCGAGAAGTGATCAGAGAGCCTGGCCCGCCGGCAAAGACAGGCTTTGAAAATGCGCAGGATTTTTTGCTCCGCCAGGGATGGAGAATGTCTCACGCACGACTGTCCGAGTGGCTTGTGGATGTCTCGCTCGGCCGCACCATGGAAAAGCAGACTTCGAGAACTTTGCACATGGCAGCATTCATGAGCAACAAACGCCAGGGGGAAGCATTTGATGAGATCTTCACCTCCAGCCACATACGTAGTATGCAAAGCCATGTTGAAGCCCTTCATATCACGAGTCCTACCAAACGACGCGGGTTCAAGCAAGGCGCAAATCCTCTCTTCATCCGAGACACATATTTCAATGGCTTCCGTATCACACTTCGTCCCGACCTGCACTTGCAGATCTCGCGGCAAGGCTACTCTACGCACACGCGTGGCGGGGAGGGGGGCAAAAGAAAGCAAAAGAAAAGCAAGTCTGGGGCCATGCCGGATCTGTTAGTACTCGCAGGAAGTCGTTTGTGTCTCTGCCGTGATTGCATTCAAACGGCGGAATCTTCGACGAATATATTGACATGTAGCTCAACGCCATACCAGGTTGTGGCATATACCTACGGGCCTTGGCTCGGTGGGAATCGACATCCAAGTACTTGGTAGTTGCCCACCCAGGTGGATACTCTCATCTGCCAACGCTCGGCAAGCTGTTTCTCTTCGTCAAGGCACGGTCCGACACCGCATTTTCGGGACTTACCGACACTATCAGGCTTGGAGGGTTTTTAGTTGCGCTACGGCAAAACATTTGTGGCCAGGTCGACCTTGAACTCTGGACACGTATTCCGAGTGCTTGTATGTTTTTGACTATACTGCACCGGGACACAACGCTTTTTGATGATTTCCAGGCCACCTTCGAAGGGCCACAACGCCTCAAAGACAGTGTCCAAAATGTGAATCACATTTGATTTATTTAATTGGTATACCCTAATGGCGGCACTATGTTGATCAATGTCGGTCTAATCGTGATGAATCTCAGTAGCAAAAGTGCCCCCAGACTCCTGTATCCCCTAAATAGTATCCAGCCAATGCTCGTGAACGCGCCGCTCCTTCTCATCTTTCGCTGGTCAGTAAATTCAATCCAACAATATTCTCGACATGCTTTATGTGCTTATGACCAAACGTCCTCCTGTGAATGATGTTAGCGACTCCTCCATGTGCGACAGACTGGGCACAGCATAAAACGTACCTGGTACTGGTTTGCAGCCCGCATATTTTTCACAATCTCTTCCGCCTTGGCCTCCGTCTTACCTCTGTGCTCGGCAATAATCTGCACCAGCACAGCATTGACCTCACGAGCCATGTTCGCGGCGTCACCACACACGTAGAAGTAAGCCTTTTGCTCCAAAAGATCGTTGATGATCTTGCCTTGTTGCTTGAGCAAGTGTTGGACATAGACCTTCTCAGGTCCCTCCCGAGAAAATGCAGTGTGCATCTCGAATTTGTCGCCCATAGTCTTTTTGTATTGCTGCAACATTGTCAGTGAATCTCTCCATCTCTGGCCATAGAGATCAGTACTTACCTCCCACTCGGACGCGTACATAAAGTCCTCAGTTCGCTTCCGGCAGCCAAAGAACAGGATAGTCTTGCCAACGTCGCTACCGTTTTCCGCCTCCTTGGCCCTTTCCTGGATGAAGCCACGGAATGGAGCCACACCAGTGCCAGGTCCGATCATGATGATGGGCTTAGATGGGTCAGAAGGCAGCTTGAAGTTGGAGTGGCGAACGTGAACAGGCAAGTGGACACCATCGTACTTGTTGCGGGGACCGCAAATCTCGTAAGTCTGGCCGAAGGGTTCTGGGTTGGGGTCGCCATTCTGCTTCTGCTTCAGAGCGAGGAGATAGTTCGTAGCCACACCATAGAAAGGCTCGTCCCTACCGGGCAGCTGCTGCCTTTCAACAATTGCCGTAATGGAGATCTTCTTGGGTTGAACGAGAGCTGACGACGAGATAGAGTAGTACCGGGGTTGCAACTTGTTGATACCTTCGATGAAAGCCGAGAACGGAACGGCGGACCATTGCTGACCCTTTCCGACAATTTCGAGAACTTGTGCAATGTTAAGGCACTGGCTGCTAACCTTTTCTTGGAAGTAGTCTTTGTCGCTGCCGAGTTTGGTCATCTCTTCCTTGGACTGCTCATCTGGTGCGAAGGCCTTCAAGGTATCGAGGAATTGGCGAGATACAGGGGCGCACAGCTCCATGTGGTAGCGGACAATGGCATCGTACGTAGTCGGCGTGGGGAAAGGCACCTTGGCAGTGGGCTCCAACGCCTTGACACTGATGACGGTATCGCGCTTGCCAGAGAGGCCAAGTACATTGAGGAAGCGGTCGGTCTCTTTGCCGGGGTTCGTAGGCCAGACAGCGATATGATCACCAGTTTGGTAGGTCAGGTTGGAGCCACTGATGTCAATTTCCATGTGCAGGCAGTTCCGATCCTTGGCAGAGAAGAGCTCGTGGGACTCGGCAATCGGGGCAATGTAGGGGTTATGGGCGTTGAAGGGACCTTTGGCAGTGCCTTCGAGGTGCATCTTGTTGGGCTCCCCGACGTACACCTCGGGCGAGTCCTTGGTCAGACCCTCACGTTCAGTAATGCCAAAGATGGGCTCGTAGACAGCCTCGCGCTCCTCAAGACCCATTTTCTCAGCCAGAGCAGTCCACATAGGCTCCTTCCAGGCAAGAAAATCCTCTTCCATGGTACCCGCGCCGTCATCACCCTCACCAGCCTCACCGATTCTGTGTGCACCAAGCTTGTCCAGCGCTTTGCTGACATTGCGAACCATGGAGTTGTAGTGCTCATAGGTGTTGTTGCCAAGACCGAATGCGACATACTTGAGGTTGTCCAGGGGAGGCTCTCTGCTCTCGGAGAACGACACGTCCTCCCCAGTGATAAATTCGTAGAAGTCAACGGCGTTGTCAGTGGGCTCGCCCTCGCCGTAAGTCGCGAGAACGAACATGGCGACCTTGTCGCTGGGGAAAGCGTCCAGATTTTCATAGTCATAGTCCTCAAGATCAGCAACCATAGTGTCAAGACCGAACCTGCTCTTGCCTTCCTTTGCAAGCCTGGAAGCGTAGTCCTCAGCCGTGCCCGTCTGAGATCCGTAGAAGATGACACAGTTCTTTCCGCTCTCCTCTAGCTTCTCCAGAATGTTTCTTGTCTTTCCAGCCTTGGCCGCGTGGCCGTTGGCGAACGAGTTTGCATATGGATCTTTCGTGACGCCCCATAATTTGCCTTTGGTAAAATAAGCGACAGTACCAAGGAGGATCGCTGCCAGGACAATGATGTCCAGCGTGTCAAGTTCGGCCATTGTGGCGGCGGCACCCGTGGGACACTCGGCAAAACGGTCTACGCGAACTTGCCGTGGTGTTCTGTCAAGAGACCCGAGATCAGCAAAAGCTCCGCGAGAGAGTTCGCGCCAAAGACTTGATTATCAAAGGGCGTTGCGCAGTGCCGGCGGCGGCGACATGAGAGCGGGGAGTTGCGCGACGAGACTTACATTCCTCTTCTCCTCTCACTAAATGCGGTGGGCAGGCGAGGGTCGGAATACCGATAGAAAGCTGATAAACTGTCAGATGGCTAATGAAGGCAGCCCCGTGTATAGACCAGTCGTGCAAAGCCGTCTCGTTGTGAATTCCGAGGACAGCAAGTAAAGAGAGTCTGGAGAGATTCGATAGAGATGCTGCGCGCCGATCCAGCAATTATCAACGTGGCGCCCCAAGGGAAATATCGGACAATCTGCCTGCGGTAACGGGGGCTTTCTTGCTGCCGAACGCTAGCTTCAGGCGCCCGTAGCCGGGAGGGTCCGACTCCACTATGGGGTGGGAGGGTCACGACCAAGGTCCGTACAGGGTCCGAGTAAAAGCACAAGGAAGGTAGGTACATACAATGATACACTATACTGTGTGGCTAGCAGGTTATTCCTTTATTCGATTCTGGTGTTTTTGCCAATAGAGTTGAAGAGTGCGAGAACAGGCTGAGATGAGGACACAGTTTTGGCTTTGATACTAGAGTATAAATGATTAACCTGCCGCAATCCTGTCTATTGTACTGTAGGTACTGTATCATTGAACCTTGATAGAAGGAGGATCCTGCTAAAACTAGTACCGATCCCAAGACTCGGCCTCGGGAGCATCGCCCTACCGGTGATTCCGACAACAGCAGTATGCTTGGCCTTACCCGCATGTGTACGTTTCCTTCGGTCTCGTAACCGTGGAGATTGCACCTGCATGGACACATCCTACCGCCGTGTGCGTTGTACGCCCCCCCCTGGACGAACACCTCTGCGTGGCTCTCCAACTGTTGAAACCGTCAAGCCAAGAGTCTTGCCTCATTAAGTGGCCCGGCTATTCTGCGCCCGCCGCAATGCGAAAGGTAGCCCGTAATGACGACTATATTTTTGTTCCAAGCAAGGAGTCACATGCTTTCACCGAACCCGGCGGCTTTGCCTTTTCGGCGTTCAATGGACCTGAGCCTGTCTATTGCTTAGTAGCATGAGTTGGCAGACTTCTTCCTTTCATAGGTAAGATTCACAAAACGCATGAATCAATCTTTCGGGATACGACGCGAGCTCGAGCACGAGTCGGGTGTTCGCTATACCTAGGTATACTGACAGTGCAGTACCTATGGCTAGATTGCTTGGAACCAGTATGCATCACACGAGGAAAAATGATGGGCCCACCCGGAGCCGATATGCTTTGGTTACGGGATGCAGACGTGGGCCGAGAACCTTCCGGTGCGTTCATCTTAGTCACTGAGTCCGTCCTGTTGAACTGCAACGGGCCGACGGCGGGTCGCATTAAACCAGATTTTATAAGCAGACTTTCTTCCTGCGCCCTGGGCAATGTCCTTGCGGTGCAGGACTATGAAGGATTTAACAACTCTTGGACGTGATGATTCTGATGGAGATGTCCAGTGCCTCGGGTCAAGAGGACCCCGGGAAGAGACTTATGATTTAGCCAGCTCTAGTAGCAGTTCGCTGTTGACGTCGATGATCAGGGGTCCCAGCAGCACCGACAGCGCGGTGCAGAATATGCGGCAAGAGTTTGGCGAGACCCAGATGGCCTGCTACTACGTATGGTAATGCCACGCTATTTTCCAGCTTGTCAGCGGTCTGTCAGTAGGTGACTGATCAGGTAGATAGCTGTACTATTGAGTAGGTAGACAGTAAGGAACACAAAGTATAACTTTCAATACACAGTAAGCACGTCTTGGAGACAACTGGATCAGTGATTACCTAATTATTGTGCCTTGCGATCTTCACCAAATTTAGCCCTCCTACCTAGTATAGTATGGGTGAATTCGCTGGCTGGGTGCATCGACGCGACTAGAGCAGGGCGTTAATGTTACCCACCAGCGGCTGAGTTTACCTCCTCTCAACAGGTACATCATCGTAGTAAGCGCCCACACGCCCACGCGGCGGCGACATCGTATAGTGTGTGACGACCTCTTGGAACAACAGGGGTATTCAGGGTCCCAACTCTCCCCTTTGCAGGCTGTTTCGTCGTCCGGGTCATTATTGAGTGCATATGGTTTCCCGGAGGGAGAGACGCAAGCATGGGTAAGCTATTCCCTGGTGGATGAAACTGTGGTGGAACCGCCTGTCGTCGAGCCTCACCTGTTTCACAACGTGGAAAGAGGGGAATCGTTGCGGCTGCCATTGCCCACGATCACAGTACCTTTTTGGTCTCTTGGCCTCGATCTTCATCTCATCCTGCCTTGCCCTTGGTTCCCTACAAAGCGAATCCTCGTGCTGAAGCTCGTACGGTTGACCGGTATTTCCAAAAAAAAAACTACTTGTCACTTCCACGTTCAAGCGTTTGTCGGCCCTCTGAACGCATGCTAATCAGAAGCCTCGGCTTGCACAGCTCCGTCCTCGACGTTGCCCGACCATGCCTACGACACACTGAAGTTCTCGCCCCGGTCGCCCATTAACGAGGAGGACGAAGATTGGGGTCAGGCAGTGCTCAGAGCCGGAAACTTGGACTCGGAAGCTGCGCGTCTCCTTGCGCATTCGAGAGAGTCCTCCCTGGAAAAGCTGCAGTCCGGAAGCCTGGTCGCAACCCCTCCGTCGCAATCCACATCGCCTTCGCGCGTCATTCACGCCCCGGCTCCTCGCTCTGTCACTGGGAGCATTTTCGACCGATCTACCGAACTCAAAGCTGCACCGTCCTATGGCCACCACAGGCAGACCTCGATTGTACATTCAAGAATACAGCATTCAAGGAATGGAAGTCACGCTAGTAGCTCCTCGAGCCCACTGAGCCCAGAGATCATCGCTGCTGCCGGCGCTGGGCTAACTCCAGATCGACTTGAAATGCATCCCTACGGTCGTGGTGAAGGTGATGGTCTGGGAGTTTCTCGACCGCCGACCGCCATGTCGGGCACTACCATGGCTTCAACCCAACTACCCGAGAGAACTTCTTCCGCAACAGAAGCGAGCACAAATAGTCAAAGGAAGCCGGAGCGAATGCATAGTGGAAAGAGACGCGACCATTCACGACATCACTCCCACTCACGACACCACAGAGATGATCAAAAGACCGTTGGGGAGTATGCACTGCACGTGCTCTTCACTTCGGTAGGTGTTCCGCAGCGCACTCTGCGACTAGGCGCATGCTAATCTTGGTACCAGTTCATTGCGCAAGCAGAGGAGAAGTTGAACGATTCCATAACCGTACCATTCGACCCCGAACCTCACATCGAAAATATATGTGGCCCTGGCGTGGATTCTGCATTCGATCAGAGCATTTCTGCCCTAGGACACATAGCCAGTCCAAAACCGAAAGCCCTCATCGACTCTATGATGCTGTGGAGGAAGAGTAAGAGTGATGCTGCAAACGAAGCGCGTATGGTGTCAAAAGGTCAGATACCTGTTGGGCCTCTACAAAGAAGAAACACTGAGCCAGTGCCACCCAACGGGATGGGAGATCCGCTTCACATCAACGGCCAATCTTTTCAATCAAGACAGGAATATGTGGCACAGGCCGAACGCCGGTCTCTGGTGTCCATCTATATCCTGTGCCGGGTACTGTTGGAGGTGATAAGTCAGAGTACCTTGGCCTCGATCACGCCCGAAATGGAAGACAAGCTCGAAGGCATAATTTTCAGTCAGCTGAAACTTGCAGATACGGAACAACTGATGTTCTCACCCTTGAAGATGGCCAACTGGAACCTTTTCACCCAACTGCTTGGTGTCATGAGCGAAATCAACCTCGAGAGTGTTACAAGCCGCTTCATTGCCGATCTGGACCGCTCTATCAATGAGCACAGTGGCCTAAAAAGTCCAATATCTGCCAACCGAGATGCCACCGAGGGCAAGATAGAGCTTGTTCTAGGAGGGATGAAGTACCTAAGGCTCAGAATCAGCCCACCTGAAGCCTGGGACCAGACTTGCAACTTCATGATAGCCCTTGGGAGGCTGTTTACCAGGTCGCACGGACACAAAGTCAAATCAGCATTTTGCCACATGTTAGAACAGCTTTTACTGCCTATCGCTGCCACAGCCAGCAACAGCGATTTCAGCAATCCAAAATGGGCCGAAGTCCTCAGCAACATGAGCCCTCGGCTCGCGCAGATTTTCATCAAGCCGAAGAACTGGGCTTTTGCATTTCCTCTGACGACGACCATGCTTTGCGTCTCACCTCAAGACACCTTCTCATCTCAGTGGCTCCAACTCGTATACCCCTTGCAGACAAAGTTCAAGGACCGTTACGCGAAACCACACTGCCTTCAAGTTCTGTCGCGACTCGTTTGGACATACTTGACGCGAACGACGGATACTGCGGCTGGGACGGCAAGGAAACTAGATGAAGTTGTCAAGCTTATTTTACCACCAGCAAGACGTTCTATTCTCGCCAGTGACTCCTGGGTCGCAGATCCGCTCATACAGACCATCAGGATAATCGGGTTCAAGCAGCCGGAATATTGCTTCAAAAACATCATCTTCCCTCTTGTTCACGCGGACCAATTCAACGCCAACAAGGACCTCAAAGTAGAAAGCTTGGATCCAGACAAAATGGTGATTGGAATCAGGGCTTTTCTGGCTATCATGTCAGATTTAGAAAAGGGGGAAGAGGGCTGCCCTCCGTTTCCGCTACACTATCCTGCCCCGCCGCCACCGCCAGATCGGATGCCTACTTCGCCAATTCTGGCATCACCTACGATTACCTTGTCGCACAGGCCGACTGCGAAGACTTCTGAGGAGGAGGAGCTGGCAAGCCCTGTTGCCACCCACATGCTCAGTGATGCCGTGAAGGAGTATTACACAGAGTTTTGTGAGATACTGGGCAAGATCACCATCATTTGCGATAACACCTTTGGCGGCCAAGCTGCTTTGGACGAGAAATTCAATAGCCCAGGGCCAAAGACACCCATATCGGAGACCTTCACATTCCGCAAAGACGACCACCAGAATCCTCAGGACACAAAACAGGCCTTCTATGAGCTTCTTCATGTCGCTGTACAAGCTCTGCCACGATGCCTGTCGGCAGACATACCTTTCAATTCTCTAATCAATCTTTTATGCACTGGGACCGCTCATCTGCAGGACCACATAGCTGACTCGTCCTCACGATCCTTGAAGGCTATCGCACGACAGTCTCATGCACAACAGGTGACCACAGGCTTCTCTCGTTTCATTTTCAACTTTGATGACAGGTACTCGACCATGTCAGATGGCGGAATGCTCGGCCCTGGTCACATCGAGAATACACTGCGGCTCTACGTGGAATTATTACAAATCTGGATCGACGAAATCAGGCGAAGGCAAAAGCAAGCGGTCGCAGAAGCTAGTGACAATGTGGCTGATGTCAGGGGATTCCAGCTTGATATATCTAGCATTTGGGCCGAGGTCGACCAGATTGAGGCCCATGGGCTTTTCTTCCTGTGTTCTCAATCTCGAACAGTGCGCTACTTCGCCACTACCGTTCTACGGCTAATAACAGAGTTTGATACGGCACTAGGCAAATCGACGAGCGAGGAAAAAGACACTCTGAGATTGATCGATATCCTTGAGAATGACTCCATGCAAGTTATGAATTTCAAAGATGACCAGCTGTCGGTGGCCGAGCGAAGTCGCATTCAAAGAGGAATGCAAGACAACAACAATCAAGGCGCCTTGATTGAACTCTGCACAAGCGATGTTTCTTACGACACAACTTTGTGGTTCAAGCTGTTTCCCAATTTGATCCGCGCCGCCTATCTTAAGTGTCCCTTCACCGTCACCATCGGGCGCGATCTTGTCTGCAACCGCATCCTGCAGATGTACAAGACAATCACGCTTCTCTCGGAACCCTCAAGGGGTCTGTATTACGGCTCCGATCCAGGGAGTGCACGCTTTGTGGGACGCACACCCACGACACAGCCCGACATCTTGGTAGAGCAGTGGAAGCTGTTCCTGGTCTTCGCCTGTACAACGCTAGCGGATCCCGGGAATCCGCAGTCTAATCCGCTGCACGGAAATCAGCACCTTCGCAAAGGCTCACTTGCCTCGTCGACCGATAAAATTGTGTCGGCACGAACACTGTTCAAGTATTTGAATCCTCTACTATCTGTCTCATCCGTCTCTGTCAGAGAGGCTGTAGTCACTGCCATGGGCTCTATCAATATTTACATCTACCGGACATTGCTTGAAGAGCTTCAAGGTTATGCATCTCGCTGTAATGATGAGGCAAGGGCTCGCATTCATCAGCGGACAAACAGCAGTCCACGCCGGAATCGAAAGATGGACCTACTGAGGACCGAAATTACTCACGTCTACAAACTGACGTCTCACTTCCTGAAGGAACCTGAAGTGTATCAAGATGACTGGATTCTCAACAACCTCGTCTCATATGCCAAGGACCTGAAGCTGTTTCTTATGGATGGAGAAGTCCAGATGGACTGGGAATTTCAGAGATTGCGGCGGCACTACTGCGGTCTGATGGAAGAGCTTTTCGAAGGCATCAACAGGACGACTGACCCATCAAGATGGATGACCTTTGAGGCTCGCAAGTCATCCTTCGCCTTAATGGAGGAATGGTGTGGGTTCTCGCCCAACCAGCCACAGATTCGGCAGAGGGAAGACAGCATGAGACGCTCGATGATCGACCAACAAAACATGGGCGAGAGGAGCACCGCATCTGCTGCGATGGAGATTGAAAAGCGCAACTTGAGGACTGCAGCTTTAAGCGCTATGGCTGCGCTCTGTGCAGGTCCTATCAGTGTAACGACTGAAAGTGGTGCCTCCTTGCAATTTGACGTGCGTCGCATGTTAGCCTGGATCGAGGCAATCTTCAGCAATGGTAATGACCGTATGAAGTTGATCGGCAGGCGAGCCTTGAAGAACCTGATCGTCTACAACCAGGAGTTTCCTTATCTACTTGAGCACTGCATCTCCCGGTGCTACGTCACTGATGTTCCAAGGGTCCTCGAAAGTTACTTTACAGTGGTCACTGAGGTTCTTTTGGACCATGTCGACTATCCTTCTCCCTTCTGGAAGCTTCTCGGCCTCTGCCTATTCACTTTGGGCAATGATCAAAGCGAGATCCGGTCCAGGTCTGCACAGGTCCTACAGGCCATCGAGGAGCGACATTTACAATCAAAAACCTCGAAGATTCAAGATTTCGATATCAGCATATCTGACAAGACGAAGGCTGTCTATAAGCTTGCTCAATACAAGATCTCCGAGAGGCTTTCTAAACAACACGCAGAGCTTGCCTTTTACCTCTTTTCTGAGTTCACTCTGTACTTCAAAGACCTCGAACCTGTTAATCAAAGAAGTGTTGTCGCTGTCATCCTACCATGGATTCAGTCTGTTGAATTGAAGGTTGATCCAAATGGTGGGCCAACCGGACAATCATACGTGCTGCTAGCCAATCTGCTCGAAATCACTATCAAGTCAAGCGCCGCATTACATAACGAGGTCCAAGCCCTCTGGCAAGCGCTTGCCACGGGTCCATACCCCGGCAATGTGCGTCTCGTACTTGACTTCATCATGTCACTTTGCCTGGAGCGACGGGAGCAGAACTTTGTCGAATATGCCAAACAGATTGTGGTATTTCTTGCAAGTACCAACAGTAACCCAGGGCACAAGGTGGTGGAATTCTTGCTGCTGCAGATCACACCCAAGGCGATGGTGCCAAATGAGAAACGGGAGTCTATGTTGCCGCCTGGGGACTAGCCTAACCCTAACCTAACCTAGCCCTAACCTAACCTAACCTAACCTAACCTAACCCTAACCCTAACCCTAACCCTAACCCTTAACCTAACCTAACCTAACCCTAACCCTAACCCTAACCCTAAGCCTAAGCCTAAGCTATATTTATCGCTTTCTTTACTACTAGTACTACTATTATTATCTATATTCTTAACATATAGGGCCGGTAGGCAAGATCGACGATGTTGCTGCTTGTAAGGCCGGCGAGCTGGCACTGGGCCCCGCGATATATCTATGGCAAAGCTAAGTCCAAGATAACTCTGTGTCGTAGTAGTAGCAGAGCGCTTAACGAAGGTCTTGCATAGCCACCTAGGTAGGTAGGCTCTTATCACGAGGAGGTGGCTGCCTACCTATCTATCTAGAGGGGGCAACAAACTGCATGTTTCGGGGTTATCCAGATGTTTGAATAAACGAAGCTAGCGCTAGCCATAAGACCTGTGTTAGCCACCGGTAGTCGACTTCTTGTTTCTGGTCGCATTTGCTATTTCTGGTCAATGGGTGCGTCCGGCACGTTCCCAGATCGCGCATAATGCCATGCTTTCGATGGATAACTAATTGGCAATGAGCTATAGCAATGCTTACTCTCTGAATTATAGATTTATCAGGAATCTTCTATAGTGCGCTGTCTTATACAGTTGTATAGTATTATATAGGTACCTACCCATCGAAAAGAGGCTTAACACAGTCCTTATAATAGGCCATAGTCCCATTTATTAAATAGTCTGCTATGTTAAACAGGTGGCCATATCTAGGTATAGGTATATTTGGGCACAGAAATCCTATGTTATCTACTAAAGGGATGAAGTTTAAATAGCACTTAGTCAGGTTTACTACCCTTAACATTAGCTTACTAGACTTTTAAGCATTTCTATAAAAGTCTCTGAAATTCCAAAACTTATGCAGCTTAATTGCTCTTCCTACAACATTGTTCTGCACAGCCCACTCTTTGGCAGATGGATAAGGAGATTTGTCAAAGACAATCTGGAAGTTGTATAAATCATCGATCTCAGAAGCACCGTTGTTTTCCCCCAAGTCTGGAACATCTTGAAAGCACAGCCACTTGTTGGCAGGGAACACCCCCTTTGTTATCTGCAGCCTGTAATTCTTTGGCTGGAACGCCGCCGACGTCAGATTCGTTATATTGATATCGGAACGCGTTGTTTCGTACCCTCGAGTGGGTTTCCGCTCGCGCAGCGTGATGTTAATGTCGATGCTAATATGTTGGCAAGCGTCTTCCGCATTTTCTAGCTCCCCCGCGGGTTGCAGGGGGTCTGTGACTAAGCCGCCAACAGGCGTCCATGTGAGCTCTGCGCAAATAAAAGAGGCCGGCCCTACGCCGCAGTGAAGCTATGTGAACGCATTGTTAGTGGAAGGCTTTAAGGACGATATGTATCACGCCCTCACCTCTCCTGTGCCATCCTTGTTAAACTTCATCCAGTTTCCGTATGTGGTAGGATACACCCAGCCCTGCTGGCAAAGAACAGAACGCCAAGATGTGTCCATAATTATTAAGAGGAGAGAACAAGAAGTAGTGGATCGGAAATTGGTAATTCATATGCGCTTCTCAACGCTAGGGAACCCCAGGGCATGTATTTATATTAAATTTCTTATACTGTGTATCTGCGTCATGATCTTCCTGCGGGTAAAGGACGCTATACTGAATTGGAACATAAGCTTACTTTTTAATATAATGCAAGAAATCCTTCGATTAAACTTCTACTCCTGCAGGATCGAAAATTTATGAATTATAGGCATGTAATGCTTGCTATGATTTTAAGCCTTATCCAATGAATTGCATTAAATGATGAGCAAGGGCCCTTTTATAGGCTTGACACGGTTATTGGGCAAAGTCTAACCGTATGCAGCCCTAGAGTGCTGGCTTCATACCCCTGAAACGGGGCTCGCCGCGCTGGGACAGTGTTACTGATCTTAGTATAATCCCCAGGAAGTCTGTCTAGCGATGGTAGAGGCTGCTGCGCATATAATAAATACGGCATCCACTGAAACAAATCAAATACCGAATAATGATAGCGCGGCCACAATTGTTCTGGGCCAAAAGGAAACATTTCGGAATTGTAAGTCGGATCATGAATTGCTTAATTCTACCAGGCTTACATTACCTAACACAGGATGCCAAAGATTCCTTTTGACAACTACTCTACTTTAGCGAAAAGTTCACACCGTAACAAAAGTTCCGCCGGCGTGCCAATGTCCTTGACTCGTCCATCCTCCAGTACCACCACGCGGTCATATTCCATCACAGCTTCAAGCTTATGATTTATAGCAATCAAAGTCCTTGTACGAAGATGAGATCTTAGCAGGGACTCTACCCTTTTCTCAGTCTCATAGTCAATGCTGTTGGCCGATTTAAAGCTGTTAGTACCAATAAACTGTTGCAACAGGACAATATTAACCGTCGAGGATTGGACGACTTGACATACCTGCTCGTGATTTCATCCAGCAACACAATTTTATCTTCGCTCTCGGACGTTTTACAGTGTGTTTCATCTTCCAATATCACGCGAGCCACGCTCAACAGTTGCTCTTCACCATTCGAGAACTTGCAGTCTGCTCTGTGGGCAGCCAGGCCACCGGGGGTATTGCGCACTGCGTCCAGGACACCACATTCAAGCAGAACGGCCTCGATTCTCAGGTCTGAGAATGCTTCATGTGGATCTATCTCCTGACGGAGGGTGCTGAAGCTCTTGAGCCTGTCTTGCGATATGACGAGGAATCTGCTACGCAGCGCCTCCAGAGACATGGTAGCGTGGTCGACGCCGTCGATGAGAATGGACCCAGCGGGGATATTTACCATGCGCAGCAGCGCCAGGTGCAGGGTCGACTTTCCTGACCCTGTTTTTCCGCAGAGCGCAATGCGCTCGCCCGGCTGGATATCCAAGCTAACGCCTCGCAAACTCCATTCCGCCTTCGTGCCTGCATTTTCAACGCCTGCATCAGCGCTGTACGTGACCCAAACATTCTCAAACCTAATAGCGCCGCAACCACCTGCACCACGACCAGGCGAAGCTGGATTTAGGACCTCACTCATCTCGACCGGCGTCCGACGCTGGAGAAGCTCGATCCGAGCAATGGCTCCCAGGGAAGTCTCAAGCCCAGTCCACGCAATGATTAATTGCGTCAGTGTCTCGCCGAGCGTCACAGCGTTAAGGAATGCCACGCCCATAGCACCGGCGCTCACCGTCTTGGACATTTTCAGTGCGACGGAGGCACTGAGCACTGCCACCACGGTAGCTGCGACTATCAGGCTGAGCACAACCTGAAGCCAGCGCTGGATCGAGTAAAGCAAGTAAAGAGGCTCCTAAGAGCGATCAAGCTTCTCGAGGAACCGGGCCATGGTGATGTCAGACCAACCATGCGAGCGTATGGTAGAGAGCCCAGCGTCAGAGGCTGTCTCGCCTATTTTGGTGATCAGGGCTGCCTTTGCCTCTAGTTCTTGGAGCCGCAGCTGTTTCGATGTCCGAATGTAGAAGTGTTGCACTATGTACAACACGACCACTAGCACGGGGACGGCGCTCAGCATTGGGAGTGATGCGACAGTGATGAGGACGATCTGGATCAGTGCTGTGAAAAATTCGGACGACGTGTTGAAGAGATCTATGGGTAACTGCATGTCGACAAACATGAGGTCCTGGCTAAAATGGTTCAGTATCTTACCAGTATCGACCCGGCTGATGACATGATACTGCGCTCTCAGGACTGTATTGGCCAGCTGGCTGTGAAGACGCTTTCCAGATCTGGTGATGACGTTGAACTGCTGATGATATACCCAGGCAGCAAGTACTACGAGAGCAACAAATCCCAGGGCCGCGTATATTCCTAGCCAGTATCCCAGAGGGTCGGACCCTGCAGCGGGTGCATCTAACCACCACTGAATCCAGATGTCTGGAAAGACCAACAGCAACCAAGGTTAGCACGAAAGCCTTGAGAGAAAATTGATTTCCATCAGAGATATGACGGATTGCTGGGATCACTTACCAGGAAATTTGAAACTGACAGACCAGGCCATGGCGCCGAAGAAGAACATGGTTGTGTGAGTCAAGCCTACCGATTTGAAATATGTTTTGTACACGGCTCTGTCTCCTAAGGTTTGCTTTGCCGCCTGCCTTTCCATACTGATGAGGGTTGCTTGGAATTTACTTGACACTTGATTTGGTTTCTCGCTGCTTGGAGACATTCGGGAATTCTCCGCTTCAATTGACTCAGACTCAGAAGGGTCGACATGTTGTCCTTCACCAACAGTGGTTGTAACCAAGCGCTTTGGCAACCCTAAGTCTGCTAACTGCGAGAGACGGCCCAGCTTATCAATGTGGTAGACTTCGTCTGCCAGGCTGGCAATGTGTTCTGTCAAGACAATAGTCAGTATCGCTACCGGAAGACCCGTTGATTGAACCGAGGTAATAGTACCATCATGAGTGGTGTAAATAATTGTTCTGTGCGTGTCTGCTGGAGGTTGCCCGAGCAGCGTTTTGGCAACACGCTGTTTCGTTGTCCGGTCCAAGGCACTGAAGACATCGTCGAGAATCAAAAGATCACTTTTAGTCGATAAAGCTCTCGCGAGTGCCTGAATTGTTATCAGTAACATTTGAGCCGAGAAGAATGGTTCCAAACTCACTAGCCTCTGACGCTGCCCGCCACTGAGTTTGACACCGCCACTGCCAACAGATTCAGAGGCGAATGTCGGCAGCTTCACAACATCATCCAGCGCACAGTCTGAAATCAGACTTCGATAAAACTCTGAGTCACTCGATTCCAATCCATATTGCGTCAGGTTCTTTTGCGCAGAAATGTTCTCAAGCCATGCAGTCTGGCTGCAGTATGCGGTCGTAATGGACGGGGCCACGAGTATCTGTCCATGTGTTTTCTGGGCTTCGCCAATAAGGCCCCTAACGAACAGCGATTTACCCGTCCCCACCGTACCAACGATGGCAATTCTCATCCCTCTATTGATGCGAAGACTGATGTTCTTTAGAATTGGGCTGCTCTCGGCGTCCCATCCGAAGGCAACATCCCGAAGCAACATGATTTGTTCATTATCCGCTCCAGGTGTCTCAACAACTTCCATGGCCTCCCTATAATCGTTCCGCTCCTCGAGCAGCAGAAATTTATGAAGCCGATGAAAGCATCCATGGGCACCGCCAAGTTGAGGGACGACCTGGAAGAGACGTACCAATGGCGCGGATAGCAATGTAACAATAACCAAGGATGTGAAGACTTTCGACACGCTGAAGTCATATCCATCGCTCGCAGTAGCGACATATACCCCAAATAAGAGGGGAGGAGACAAAGTCAATGGACAATATGCTGTGGACGAGGTTCATCAGCCAATCTGGCAGGATAGTAGGTGACAATTCCTGGAAACTTACACAGGAAGTTACTTATCAACATGAACCAACGGAACGATGTGTATTCTTTGATTTCGCGGCCCCGATAATCAGTCAAGGCTCGGTAAACCACGGCATCTTGAGAAGTCATTTTGACCCCTTTCAGACTGTCGAGCACCTGCTTTGTGATTTTCAATCTTTTCTGAGTAGCCGCTAGCCATTTTTGTTGGCTACCGC
The DNA here is from genome assembly GCA_027946515.1 of Gnomoniopsis smithogilvyi. NCBI lineage: Eukaryota > Fungi > Ascomycota > Sordariomycetes > Diaporthales > Gnomoniaceae > Gnomoniopsis > Gnomoniopsis smithogilvyi. Next base: position 3,831,328 of record JAPEVB010000004.1, on the reverse strand, counting down.
CGGTTTTCTTTATGATCTGAACAGAAAGAAGGCCGGCAACTGATGTGACAAGTTAGATCTTGCAAGTTGTTGCCACAACCTGGAGTCACTAACCTGCTGCAAGCCCAAGCATGACGAAACAAGACGGCCCAAGTTGCATGTACAGCAACAGAGTCGCCAGCCCAGTCTCAATGACATCAGCCCATATCTCGTGCCCACGCGCAATTGCAGACATGATGCGCTGGAGGTCCTCCACCATCAGGGTAGTAGCCATTGATTGAGTATTCTCACCCTCAGGCAGCTTCAGCACCTTCTCGAAGATGGCAGTAGCGAGCCCAGCACGTATCATCACGGCACAGCGATATGCCTGGTGCCAGTACCAGCCCGTCGCGGCAGCGATGCCGACATAGCAGAGGAACGCCGCGCCGATGAGTCCGTATCCGTGGCTGACGGGGACTAGGGCATCCGACTGCAGGTATGTCAGGGTCGCGTTGACGAGGAAAGGCTGTGTGAACGTGAAGGCTGTCACGGCAAGCCGTGCAACAACGGGACCAACCCAGGTGCGGCCCAGGGCGGTGAACGTGAGCACGATAAGTCCGTTTACTGTGACAGGATTTGCTTGCTTTGAGTTGCTAGCACTACTTTCGTATTGATTATTAATGCTTCGAAATTTCGGTCGCAAGTGCATCGTGAGCAAGCGGTCGTCAATGGGGCCAAGGTCTCCCGGCTGTATCAACCCACGATAACCGCTTGTCATCAACCCATTCAGCCAGTAGAAAAGGGTGCGATTGATGGGTCCGGCCAGCCGCTCTGCGGCTATCTTTTCATCTTGTGCCAGTAAAATGTCCTTCTTGCTCAGGGTCTCAAAGTATAGACCGACAAGTCTTATCCCCACGCTCACGGACAGTGTAGCCGCTAAAGCCACCTCTCCGCTTAGCCAGTACGTGCGCGTTCGAATAGGCTCGAGAAGACAGGTCAGGGAGAGGAACAAAACCAAGAGCGCAGATGGGCGCTGAGACTTCAGGTGCTCGACCCAAGAAATTACGGGAATGAGGAGGCTTGCCACGAGAGAGAGGACGGCGCTCGCGACCGAGGCGGCTGTCTTGTTCGCCAGACGTGCTTGCACGGCTAGAACAGCAAGCTGGACAGCGGCCAGTGCGGTCGCGAAGATGAGTTTCAGTACAAGTAGTCGACCGGGGCGGGTCAGTGTGTGGCTTTGTCGCACAACCAGAAGGGCGCAGGCAATAAGAATGAAGGCGCATGCTGGAATTACCACAAGTACCACTTCCTCAAAGAAAATGGTAAAGTCAAATTCCCGGCGACAAGATGATACAAACGGCCCAAATTGTCTATCCGCTGCAAAGGCGCACTGGTTGGTGTCCATTGGCACTTGGTGTAGGAAGCAGGTGAGTTTTAACGTTGGAACGGCAGAGATCAAGATTGGCAATTTGTGTGGAAAGTACCTGCCGTGCGTCCTCTATAGCCCACAAAACCTAAGTATAGGATAGCTAAAAATGGCGTAAGCGATAAGTACCTACCTAACTCCTGCCCAGGAGTGCTGAAGGTTTTGACTATCGTGCACAATCGTTGTAGCTCACACGAGTAGTCCCCGCAGCATTGATTACATCCATGGATGCGACCATAAATATAAGTTTGAATATGCATTACCAACCATCTTCATTGCGCGGTATAGTTGTAGTTACCTAACCTTACTTTGCCACCTTTTCCAACCGCGAGAGACAGATGTCCATGTTTACGATATTGTCCAAACCTCCCGCTAAATTTTGCACGCTGGCTGCAACAGCAGCATTCGTGAATCGTAACATGATCCCCACTTCAGAGTCTGTCAGAGAAATCACGACATCAAGATCAGTTCGGAGCATCTGCGACTCGGGCACTATTTGCACTTCTATCTTAGCGTCGATCTGTTTGGGCAGAGCTGCTAGCGCTTATCCCAGCCAATAAATAGGCCGTTTGTCCACACAGTTCACACCGCCGCCTGCAATAAAACGGCGCAGGCTGAGTGCGTTGATGCGGGGAGACGCACACCTACAGCCGACTTCGTGGTGTCTTTTCCTTCCTTGAAACTTGCACGTCACAGTGTCCAACCGGTGCGGTGCGGCGTTGATCAATACTACTTACTGTATATGGATGGTAGTATTGCTGGACCCCTTACAAGTTCGGAGAAACCCGCGATTGGTTACCGATAGAAGGGAGCGGGCCGCTCACAGGGTTATTCTACTATAGGTACCTAGGTAGGTAGGTACTTACCAGGACACAAGCGAAAGCCAGGCAAAGCATAGCTGAATAGGAGTGGAGTAACACTACTGGGGATGTGATGGGTCTGTAGGATTCATAATTACCAACAAAGCATATGCGGTTGGATATACGTAATTAATAATAGAACGGTCTATTAAACACTTATCTAAATCTGAAAAGCCGACAGGTTGAGGATTTAGCTATGGGACAGGTATATGGGATTTCTCAGTGAAACAACACGAGCCGCCAGGCCATCGGCCCATCTCCCCGCCGCCTGGGCATGCAGTTGGTTGACCCTAAAGCTAGGCAATACCTAATGCACAGCGCATTGCAACCCTCATACAGACCATGTCGCCGTTGAAGAGCGCCTTACCAGGCACTTCAAATTAGTGATTGGCTAGGTAGGGTTGCTAGCTGCTGCGTTACCTTCGAATTTTTGGGTCCAGCCTGATAGCTCGGTAACAGCAGCCCCTAGACAGGCCTGGCTGGCAGCAAATTGAACAAGAAGAAAGCTTTCACCTTGTGCAAGGGATCAATCAGGTGACCATAGCTCTCGCCTGTGGAAGATTGTGAACCTAGATATCAACTGCATTGCCTCGCCTGCCCTCACTTGCGCATTATATGAGGCTGCTTGCGAGCTGTGAAACGGGGTTTGCGCCACGCATGTCGTTGGGAAGACCTGGACGCACTACATCGCAAGCAGCTCAAGCATTGTTCGCCGTTGCCTCTGGCAAAATAAAAGTCGATTCCCAATTTTATCACGTCTCGCGACACCACTCAAGAGACACGCATTACCCCTTTCTTAGGCTCGGAGCGTATTGCCCTTCTCTGTATCAGTAGGTAAACTATCCTCGTGACCAGACCTTGCCAATTGGACTACTCCGAGGTATAAATATCTCTTGCTTAGTGGCTAGAGTTCAAGGCTCCGGTCATTCATCATGATTGGCAAAGAATTGTACGTGGTCAATCCTTCTCATTTCAACAAGCGCATGATGATTAACGTTTGTCGGAAGTGATGTCGATGTGTTGGTAATTGGTGCTGGCCCAACAGGTCTGGGTGCTGCCAAACGCCTTCAGCAGCTGGTATACGCCCCTTCATTGAAACCAATTTACCTAACGATGACTGACAATCTATCATAGAACAATGCATCATGGCTCATTCTTGATTCCAATCAAACCCCTGGCGGGCTGGCATCCACCGACGTCACTCCCGAGGGCTTCGTAGGTCAACTTTCAATGTTCTGCTGCTTGCCTAGGTGATTGCACTTCTCTTCGACCTACGTTCTGACATCGTTGAAACACTGTCAGTTGTTCGACGTTGGAGGACATGTCATTTTTTCTCATTACAAATACTTCGATGACTGCATCAACGAAGCCCTGCCGAAGTCCACCGATTGGTACACACACCAACGTGTCTCCTACGTCCGCTACCAAGGCCAATGGGTACCGTATCCTTTCCAGAACAACATTGCCGTCTTGCCCAAAGAAGAGCAAGTGAAATGTATCGAGAGTCTGATAGACGCCGCGCTTGATGCTCGTGTCCGCGACCCCTCAGACAAGCCCAAGGACTTCGATGAGTGGAATGTGCGAAATGTGGGAGAGCGTCTTACCGAGATATTCATGCGTCCGTACAACTTCAAAGTCTGGGCCATTCCCACAACTAAGGTAAGTCTGTATACTTTTGGCAGAATCTTTGCTGTGCCAAACCTTTGAAAATCTTGCTAATCCACATGTTCATAGATGAACGCCACCTGGCTTGGTGAGCGAGTTGCGGCTCCAAATGTCAAGCTTCTAACAAAGAACGTCATTCTTAACAAGGTGGCCGGCACCTGGGGACCCAATAATACATTCCGGTTCCCAGCCCGGGATGGCACAGGCGGAATCTGGATCGCTGTCGCCAACACACTGGAGAAGGAGAAGACCAGGTTCGGCACACATGCCACCGTGACCAAAGTTGATGCAGATGCGAAGAAGGTTAACCTCAAAGATGGTCAGTTCAGTCTCTACTTTGTCGCTCTCAAAGCGCGGAGAAGTTTTCGAGGTTTCGCTCACAGTTTCATCCAAGGTACCGTGATTAAGTATGGCTCGCTCATTTCAACCATGGCTGTTGACTACCTCGCAAAGTCTATGGGTGATGTCAAGCTCCAGCAGATGTGCAAGCCTCTGTTCTACTCGTCCACCAATGTGATTGGTGTTGGCATCCGTGGAGAGCGCCCTGAGCGTATTGGCGACAAGTGCTGGGTACGTTGCAGTTCTCTTGAGTCATCAAGCAAGTATTCTCTTCCAAAGACGAAGTCCTGATCTCACATAATCAACAGCTGTACTTTGTCGAAGATGACTGCCCCTTTTACCGTGCCACCATCTTCTCTAACTACTCCCCATTCAACCAACCGGACGACAAGGTTTTGATTTCGACGAAACAGCTTGCCAACGGTCAGAAGCCTGCCTCAACGGCTGCACTGGCAGGACCATATTGGTCTATTATGCTTGAGGTCTCCGAATCGTCCTACAAGCCGGTCAAACACGAAACGCTGCTTGAGGACTGCATTAAAGGTCTCGTGAACACTGAGCTATTGAAGCCGGAAGACGAGATCGTCAGCACTTATGTCCGCCGCTTTGATCATGGCTATCCTACTCCCAGCGTGGAGCGCAACGATGCTTTGGCGGAGATTCTACCCTACCTCCAGGACAAGAACATGTTATCCCGGGGCCGCTTTGGCTCGTGGAAATACGAGGTGGGCAATCAAGACCACAGGTAACCTTACCTCCGTATTTCCACAACGATTTGTAAACGCTAACTTGTTTGATAGTTTCATGCTCGGCGTTGAGGCGGTGGACCGCATCCTTCTTGGAAGCATGGAGTTGACGCTGAGTGAGCCTGACTTTGTCAACACCCGTGCCAATACGGAAAGGCGCCTGACGTGTATAAAGAACTTCAACAAGCAGAGTATCTTGGAAGCTTCTGGGTCGGCTGGTCTTAAAAATTGTGTTTTCTAGGTTAGGGATCTAGTGCCAACTTGGACAAGTTGTGGGAGTTTTCGGAATATACTAGCAGCTTAGCAGCGAGCACTAGGCAACGGCCTGCCAGCCTGGGTACGGTCCAGGTCTGTCTTAATATCTGTCTCTTGTGCATGGCCCTCGTCCCGTACAATTTCCTGATCTTTGCCTAGGAGCCAATCTTCTGGCTTGCTGCTTTGGTGGATTTCGCATATTGGGTGAGGGTGTTCCGCCCATCGTTCCGTTTTGCTCAGGTGTGTTAAGAAGGTAATTAGTTGTCTTTCATCTCGAGCGCTGATTGAAATTTCTCCAGAACGTCCTTTTCTCTGCCCATTATCATTCTCCTACATCGGGCAGTCAAAGGACTAATTCAAGAAATTGGACTTCGATCGAATGGCCATCTGATACATCAAAGAATGCTCAACGGCTCTGTGTTAGGTTTGGAATTAACGTCCACGTGAGGCTCCTGGCAGTCTTTGCAATTTGCAATTTGTCTCCACAGCTTCACAACGTTGGTGGAGTTTCGCCTGAATGAACTCATAATTCCACACAGCATTTGTCATTTCCGTGGCTAAACATTGCTGTGTCTGATCCCTCGATTTAGTTTTCAGATTCCATGCTTGGGGCCACCTCATTCAGCTTCCTCATCCAATACTCCAAATCCTTCATTCGCCATTCAGACAGTTCAGCAACTTGACACGATGTCTCCTTCCATACCACAACTATCTCTTCGGTTGCATGTAGTTCTTGATCGCTGACTTCTCCTAGCTCCATATCAACCAAGACCTGTTCTATTGTTGGCGCTCACTGTGTCGTCAGGAAAATGGTGAATTTGTCGCCCTCATTCTCTGTGCTCTAGAAGTCGTCGTATTTAATCTCAATCTCGTCCGTCAGATGTTCTAAAAGCCTCAACTTCTCGCGTTCTTCATCTCTCAGTTCCGCGACCTCTTCCAGGGGGCCAGGGGGCAGCCAGCCACTGCGTAGATTGCAGCATGTATGGAATAGACCAAGCATTTCAGACGTGAAGAATCTTAGGCCCGATTTGCTCATCGTATTCCACACTGATATGTCGAAGGGAAAATTCTGGAGCAACTGGAGACTTTGGAGGCAAACTCAGCCACTATTGTGCTGGCAGGAGTTATCCTTTGACTAGAAATCCAGGGTTGATATCTGGGAAATTGGGACTTGGTCGCGTGATCCCATATGTCTTCGAACAGGACCTTGAATGTATGACAGCCCTCGGCGACACTGCCGCATGTACAACCATTGAGAAGGTTTAGAGGCGCCACCATTTCAGCGAGTTTCCGAAAAGCATCGACTTCTTGAGCTTGCATCATGACCCAATCAGCCACACATCCTGTAGTACCTTTGATCTGCGTGAATTCCTCTAAACGGTGAGTATTTCAATTTGTGAGCCGGTCTCATACTGAATTGCCTCGAGCGATATAGCTTTAAGCGTTGCTGAAATGTTCACTCCTTTTTCAGATCATAGCTAAATGATTTGGGCGCATATTGGTCCAGGACAGGGCCGGGACAGGATCTGCATCCAGTGGGTATGAAGTAATCTCGTCAGTCGATGAAAAACATAAGACTAAGGCTTTCAACACAACTCCAGCGTCTGTGATTCTGTTCAGAACCTGAAGTTTCGCGGCGTACAACACTTGTCCCTGGGACCAAGTCCATGTTGCTCAATCCGAATCGTTGGCCGGGCTGGGACAGAGATCGAAGTAGCTGAGAAAGTTGCGCTTGTACCGCCACCCCCGAGTCAATAGCAAATCGACACATGTAGTACATTCAAAAGTCATTTTGATATGGATGGAAATAAACGTTCTGTGGGATATCTGACGTCTTGATGAAGCTGTCTTGACTTGCCCGCCGCGCTTGTCTGATCTAGAGAAATGAGGAGGAAACCCTTAATGCAGCGGGGACGTGGTTGTAACGCAAGGCGTTGCCAACAGTCTCAGATGAAAGAATCAACTTCTACATCTTTCAACGAGAAGTTGTCACTTGCGTTCTTGAAGCATCCTTTTGTGCATGTAAGGTGCAGGTCAAGAGATTATTTATTAGTTGAGCTTATCGAGGAGGGGACTGCAATCGAGATTTCAAAATCGTAGTGCATACCTACATCCGACACTTTGAGGGCTCGTGCAGTGTGAGCCGTTCTTCTGCTATCAATTCTGTAAATCAAATACATTGGTTTATTATCGTGTGTATTTGATTTTATGAACGCCAGCTATAAGGAAACATGGTGGGAGACAAGTCGACCGTATAGAGCGGATGAGTCGTCACATCGCTACTCTACCGCATCGATCGAATTGACATGGGAATCAATAGCCGAGGCGGAGCATAGTGAGTTATTCATTGAGTACGAGGTGAAGCTTACAAGTCAAGGATTAGATGAAGCGCAGAGCATCAGCCGACAAGCTCAAGTCCTCTGGCGAGCAACTTTACTTCCCAGGTGGCTTTGCTATGAACCTAAGACAAAAACGATACAGCAGCTCGTGTTGGCGACCCGATGGCGATCAAGAAAATAAAAGCTAGCTAGAAATTGCTGTTCAAGATGTTCATCCGACTTGGAATTCATACGAGGCAAGTGGCTCGCTACGCTAGCTTCAGAACGAGAAGCCAAAAGCGGACGCGTAATAAATGTATAACTACGAGCTTCCTAAGAGATATGCCGTGGCACACAATTACACACATGCGAACGACACTTAATAGCAGGCTTACCTCTTTGGTGGAGGGTCCAGTGCAAGTCATTTGTGTACAGAGTGCCTTCCCATTGAGACATAGCGAAGATGGACGATATGGGAAAGCTGGTCCTTGGATGACAACAGAGGACGAATATTGTCGGGACCATATCGTGGGAACATGGCCTTGTGGCAGCGTTGCCGCGCAGCACCTTCTCGAGGCCAGTAAGGCGGACACGGCGAAAGAAGATCATTGGCTCCCGTGCCCGGATTAGAGATCACAAGGAGGAACCGCGATGTAACACAAAAACGGCTTGATACATGTAGCAACCAACGCTTTTGTTGGGCATATGCCAGGCCCGACGACCCTATATTCGCAACCTCGGCCAGAATACCTATATTATATATATGAACGTATCCCGGACTGAAAGTAGGCCCGTCTTTGGTCACGAGCATGGTCCTGACTCGTCAAGCATCATTTCGAGAACCCTGGAGCACCATTTAGTCCGGCTTTAGTATAGTAGAGGCGTTGTAAGCGCCCGACTGCGCCGCGACAACTCTCACAGTCTTGCCGCCCGGCCGGCCTTCCAGGACTAACATGTCGCAGGAACGTTACTGGATTCGGTGCGTTACTGGATTCAGTGGAATGCTGTAAACCAAAACGCGATCTCCAAAAATGGACCAAGTGGCCTGAAACGGGTCTCGTCATGAAAGAATACCAACATCAACTGGGCACAACTTTGAACCATCTATTCTAGGATTCAGGAGTGCAAGGCGGCAGCACAGCAACGCGCCGTTGTTATATATCCTGAGAGCGGTAATATGTGAAGAAGTGAAGATTGTGTTGTTTAAATAGAAGTACAAAGCGCCGCTAAGCTTGAGAGAAAAGCTCATACGAATAACTACCACAGCTCTATTCATATGGTTCAAATTTGCAGCACATCGTCTACTTGCAAAAGTACATTGCTTCCACTCATATGAAATCACGGCGTTACAACAACCCGCGACATGTGCCGTTACATTTCCGAAATTTGTGTCGGTGTCCGCCCTCCTAAAAGAGCTGGAGAACGTAACCGAAGGTGTGGGAGAGTTCTGTCCAACTACGTCCAGCCTTGTAAAGATTCTCAGCGCAGCCAGAGTAGGAGGGCTTGTCCTGGGACGCCTCAAAATACCGAGGACCGTCCGAAAGGGTTATGTGAGAAATGCGAGAGACATACTTCGGGCGACTATGACTCAGGCCTTGAGTCCAACTCTTCATCCACAAGTGGCTTTTCTACCAGCAGCGGCGGTTCTAGGGCCTCGGGCGGCTCGCGTCGCAGTGGACGTGCATAAGCTCTGTACCTACCTAGGTATGTACTTAGGTAGGCATTGTCAGTAAACCACACCAGTCTGCAAGTCAAGTATGATACAGGAGCTAGCAATTATTATCATTTCCAAACCAAAGAAGATAACAGCTAACAATCTTCGCGTATAGCAACTAGGTACCTATCAATTTCAAGCTTCAGCATAGCCAGGCTAGCCCCAGCAAAATCAGTATGAATGACAGGACAGTCGTAGTGGAGATCACGTTTAGGGTTGTTTTAAAATTTGCTACTATAATTGCATTGTCTTCGATCTATACCCTCGTTCACTGGGAATGAACTGCACAAGTCCATATTACAAAGGAGCTGTAATTAATAGCGACAGTCGAAGCCGGTTTAGTTGAACGGCTCCCATGAACTTGAAATCATTTGTGCATATTCCTAATCTTCAGTCTGAACTTTTCGTGCATCAGAGCCTTTTCCCGTCTTCACACCTTGCTTCCGTTCCAGCTCTTACTCGTCCGCTCTCCCATCATCCTCCTCGCTGTCTTCGTTCTCCTTGCCATCATCGTCGGACTCACCCTCGAGGTTGGTTTCCGCACCGTTACGCCAGGGAGCTTCCACACGCTCACCCGTCGGAATAATGTAGGTCGGAGGGTTCTCACTGTCACGAAAATAGGGTCGAGGGCCCTTGTCCTTCTCCTGGACATTCTCATACCTTCCAGCAATCACATCATCCATCCGAGGAGCCCTGTGCGCGATGAAGACACCACCCCTTTTCAAGATCATATAGATCGGCTGCCGAGTGCTCCGGTCAATCTTTTCGCGGGACTCGCTCGTGCATTTCCCTAGAAAAACATCGTAGCATATGAAAGAGGAGTGGTGGTATTCGCCTAGTGTGACCATGTTCACAGAGACCGTGAGACCGTCCGTCTCGGCCTCCAGTCCAGCCCCTTTCAGCAACCCACGACTGACCTCGTCGGCCTTTCGCTTGGCCCATGCGATGGCTGGTATGGAGTGCCGGTCGCGGTGCTTGTACTTGATCTTCAACAAGCAGCGTAGGCTGCCATCCTGCTCCAATGCCGCTCTCGTCTTCGCGTCAGCCACTCGGACTTCCATCCGCAATGTAAGAATAGGATACAAGGATCTCAGAAAGAACTCGACTTGATGCAATGTCGGATAGTTTGGAAATGGGGTCAGATCGATCATGCAAAGAATTTACATATGTGTTCAGTGCAGAACAAAGTTGAAGTTTGTTGGCTGGATTTAGGTGGGGCTGTGCTTAGGCCCCAATTAAGCATGACCACCTCTAGGCAAGCAACAGGTTGGTAAGGAAGCTCTATTTATAGATGCTTTTCCCACGATTACCTAGGTAGCAGCGGATACCCAATAGCCGCCCGAGCCGCCTAGGTACCTTCTGACTAAAGCTGTACACAACGGGCGTGCAGGAATTACGAGTCCAGCCCTATCTCTTCCATATGTAATTTAATAACTTAATTCAATCATCAGTGTATTCTCGAAACAGATGGCGTGGATGCAATGAAGGATTCTGGGGTCTTGCGACAGTCAGCCCTCTGGCGCACCATACTTTTCCCGTATTACTCAATCCATTTCCAGCTATTCATCTTCAGCTCTTCATCTCTGTTATCTCTGAAAATGTCGAAGTTTTCTGAAAATATGTTGAGAAAGTATCAGAGCTCATAAATACTTATCAACTCTTTCAATCAATTCTCTATTGAAAGAAAAATACCAGCTTACGGGGGAGAAGCTTTACTGAGCTCGGGAGATCGAAAAGAAAAGTCTGTCCAGGTGGTTGTGATATTGCAGCCAGTGACAAAGTTCGAGCCTGGAAGTTGGTGAAAATCCGTTATGTTTAATTGCTTGGACTAAGCTTATGATACAAAAGTAATGGTAACAGATATATAGTGTTGCTCGCTATCAATTCCTAGTTGCTATTTCCGAAGCTCCCCTCTCCGCTTCTTGTCCGATGAGGCATCGTGAACTCAGAGATAACATCTCGCCCGGATGCCCCTTGTGGACCAGTGTGTTCATGCATGGCCTGCATGCTATGTTAAACCCAGCGGGTCCTCCGACCGGAAAAGGCTGGGGGGGTATAGAGATCTCGCCCACCAGTATGGACTTCATATCAAGCCGGGCCAGCCGCAACGTAGCGTCCTTGGTGCATCGTCGGTGCGGCTGGGATCGGCATTGTTTGTCCAAACACCTGTATGGCTCGCGATGGCACTGGAACCCGTAGCTTTGTCACTTCTGGCCGACGTCCAGAGTATCAGCATTCTGGCAGCAGTGGCATTTTCAAGACGACGGAGACGCGCCTTGAGGAGCAGTCTATTCCTATTGCGATGGATAATTCCAGACTCGCAAAGCAATATCAAAGTCAGTATTCCACAGCTTGAACAGAGGGGCAATATCCGCAAAACCGATGATAGCGATTCTGAAAGCGCTGAAGCAGTCTAATAAGTCACTCATGCCTGTGATTGTTATATCATACGATATTTGGAACAGCATCATTCCCAGGAACCACAAGGGTTTGGTGCCCGTGGGAATGTACAGCAAAGAGACCCTAAGTTTTGTACTGTAGCATGATTTAGATCGATTCTATATATTTGCGTATCTTCAGCAGAATAGAAGAGGAGAAAAGATATATCAACATGACTGTAACGTTGCAAATTCCTGAAACCAATATACGTGTGCACGCCAAGATGAATGCCTGATCAAATAGTACGAGTACACCCATGAAGCTATCAGTATTTGCTCATGAATTGCTTACCTAGGTACCTTTGGCTGCTAGCAAATTGGCAATCCTCTGATACAACTCAGACGTAGTGGGTGTAGTCCGTAGGAGCTTCAAAGGGGAAAAGACTGCAATCTTCAATAGATAATTGATTGAATTGTACATACTACAATCTCGGGGCCGGTGAGCGACCAGCCAGCCATTTGATTACCTAGGTACAATGTAATAATGCAACTGAAGCACATCGCCAGGCTACCTAGAATCAGCCAGTAATAAGGATATCAGATTTGCAAGTTCTTGGTAGGCAGGTGCCTACATTATCTGAACCCCGGTACCAACAGTACGAGCTATAAATAGAAAGTGCCATGTAGTATTCCAATAGATTAGACATGTTGAGTTCGATCACGTTGACGCCGCTTTGTCTGCGCCAACGCCAGCAGCCAGCCTTGACAGAGCAACCGCCATGTCTTCTGTGCCGCATCCATGCATCCGAAAACTTGGGTGAGTTCATCTCGGCTGGGCTTTCTTCCACGACAACCAGTAGGATGTAACATGATGTAACACTAGACCTCACATCAAGTAATAACGTTTCCGATGCTGTAACAAAAGGCTGTACCTTGCCAATTTGCCTTACGTTCGTACCTAGCTACCCGGTAAATTCAATCCCCTTTGTATACGTAAGAATGGGTACTGTGTGGCCGGATCTTATCAATTCACAATACTTGTTGGTGTTATGCAATCGTTTGCAACTTGGAAGCAACCCAACTGTTGCAGTGCGTTCTTACCCAACTCTTGCCCAGTGCTCGGTATGCCACTGTGCGCGATACAGTGAACGGAGCTACGCCGCCATTGGGGGACCATGCGGCACAACACAAAATGCATTTTTTCTCAAAAGCATGTGGTGCCCTTGTTGCAACCTGGCTCCTTCATTAGCGCTAGTACCTTCTATGCGGAGATTGCACATAATATCTTGATTCCTCCACCAGTCCGTTGTTGGTACTTTATTTCGTTACCTCTAGCTGTTTGTCCTTCACGATTTGTTTGAAGATCAAGACACTTGTATGCGATATCCTGCCACCTATTACTGATACATTACGTGAGTGTCAAGGACGATGGCTCTGCTTGGCTGGATACTGTCCGGACTGGGATACGGCCTGTGGATTTTGACCCCGCTGGTATGACTGGACTTGTAATATGAAGCCGGTGGAAGTAGCTTGTTAATCCTGCTGCACAGGCTCTCTTCGTGGTAGCGTACCAGGCGTACCTCTCTGCCGTTCATCCTCTTCGGAACTATCCAGGACCGTTCATTGCGAAATTTACCAACGCTTATGGCGGAATTAATGCCGCCAGGAGGCGGCTCCATCTTGTCACCCATGAGAATCACCTGAGATACGGTATGTCATGCGCTCAGATGGTCTCAATACCCTCCAAACTGCAGACATATTAACCGTCGAACCAGGTTCTGTATTCAGGCAGGCCCCTAATCGACTCATTTTCAACACGGTGACCAGCTTACAAGACATCTATCTAAACCCCCAAGTGACCAAGGGGCAGGGATACGCGGACTCACGTCTATTGCCTACTCCAAACCTCTTTGATACCCTGGACCAGGTCGACCACGGACGCAAGCGACGTATCATAGGGAAAGTCCTCTCGGAGCAATCCATGCGTATTTTTGAACCTACTCTGAGTATTGAGGTAAACATTTTCCTTCGTGAGCTGCTTCGCTCCAGTCAGCAAAATGAAACCATCGATATGTCCCGCCGATGCCAGCGCCTATCTGCAGATGTGATTTGTCAACTTGGGTTTGGCTACCCTTTACGCACGCAAACTGAGGACACCAACCGACCTCTGTTAGAAGCATTCGTCGCTATCACGGCGAGAATGGGTTTGTATATGAATTGGGCGGCCACATCGGTGATTCTTGATCCTCTCATTGAGTGGCTTGCCAAAAAGGCATCTGACGATTTCACTAAATCAGTTGAAGGAATGGTGAAGGCTCGCATAGATCTTCCTAAGGACGCGAGGTTTGATTTGTACAATGTCGCTCTAAGTGACAAAATCGGCTCTGAGGAGGGAATTCGTGACAGTGAGCTTTGGGCCGAGGCAGTTTTCTTCATCACAGCAGGTACGTTCTGAGATAGTCAAGCACAGGCTCTCAAAGAAAAGGGATGCCCTTGAGAAGTCCAGGGAATTGCAGAGACTACCCAGAGTGACACTAATCGGCTTGTTCTTTGTAGGTGGAACCACAACCGGCACCCTTATGAGCGCTGTCTTCTTCTATCTTTCTCGCCACCCTGAGGTGTACGCAAAACTCGCTTCGGAAATTCGGGGAACATTTTCTTCAGGACGAGAAATATCCAATGGGCCCAAGCTCATAAGTTGCAGGTACCTTCGAGCTGTGATAGACGAGTGCCTGAGAATATCACCTGCATCCATTGGCACACTCTGGCGCCAGCAGGACCTTACCATTACCCTTCACGAAAGGAAACCCTTTATAGTCGATGGTCATCTTATCCCGCCTGGAACCCAGGTGGGGATTAGTCCTTACAGTCTACTCCACAATGCTGCATACTTCCCGGAGCCCTTCGAGTTCAGACCAGAAAGATGGCTGGAGGACGGTCCAAAGGCAGAACTCTCTCGCCGAGCTTTCGCCCCATTCGCAATAGGCGACAGGAGCTGCGGCGGTAGGCAGCTGGCATATCTTGAAACAAGGCTAGCAGTGGCTAGAGCGCTGTGGTACTTTGACTTTGAGAAGGCCCGAGGCGAAGCCGGAGAGGTGGGAGGGGGCAAATCAGGTGGGGACAAATTGCGCAGTAGACCGGACGAGTTCCAGCTTCAGGATGTCATTGTGGCAGAGCATGACGGACCGAACTTGATATTCAAGCCGCGCGGAGAGTCTTGGAGGGAACTGGTTGAAGAGCAGAAAGAGGACTGAAATGGGGGATTTGAGGCCGAACTCCGGTTGCTTTTCTGTAATATCGCTATACTAGCCGTATGGATTGGGTTTTGAGGTTGCAAATAGCTCTTCCGCCAAGAGGTTCTTCTCATCGTCCTCGGTCTGAGCCCCTTGGATCGCTTCCTTCTCGCATTTGTAGCACAATTATCTTGCAGCCACCTGAGTATCCTCTCCTCTCCCAATAGAGTTGTCTTTAGCGTTGAGTCTCATGCTCGTTTTGGAAGTGAACCGTATTACCTAGGAATATGAAGATCGATATTGCTTGATGCAATTATATATATGTCGGAACGGCCAGATTAGATGTTGAACATGCATACACTTGTGGTCGTGCGTCCTATTTCCTATGCTGAGGTGGTTTTTTTATACATTGGCTACCCACAAACACCAGAACACAGAAGCATAGTCCTCAATCAATTCAACTTTTGTTCCAATTCATTCAACACCATAAACCTGCCGGCTTGATGAATCGTGGGCATATCAGTACCGGCATTAACAGTGAGGACCATTTCCTGTGAGGCGGCTGATTGACCGCATATTCCGCATACTGAAGTCCTGAGATCGGCCAAAGATGTTGTCTGGTGTTGGTCTGGATGAAAGCGACTCCTGAAGCATTCGAATGTCCACATTGTGAGGCCAGTCCACACAGAGTTTCCGCTCCAACTTTATTGATGCGACTATGGACAGTGTCGCAAATCATCTTCAGCTTTGCTGATTTCGTCTCCCGCCGCCTATGGTTCCATCGACGGCTTTGTCCAGCGGCAAGACCCGTGCAGGATATCAAGCTACAGACCATAGTAAGTCTTCCAAAGCGTGCTGCAGATCTCGTCCACCCGTGTGGGCCTTGCAACGTTAGCCGTTGCCCGCACACTGCGTAGAGTAGCACCGGGCGCGTAAATTATGGAGCTCCCGAGATATGCGTGCGAATATGTGCGTCAACTTACTTTGGTGCTGCAGCGTAACATCCTGCCGCCCTTCATGATTGTGCGTGTATTGTACCAATTGACGTCGTATCCACTCAACGTGAGAAGCGTGAGACGTAATGAATCTTGTACCGGCAGCTACAGAAGAGATACTGAGGAGCTCAGTCTGCATTGCATTACCTTAACCGTCTTCCAACCAAGCAAACTGCGAATGAATGATCAAATGATCGTGGGGATCGAGGGGGGGCGCTACCTACACAGCCCCAACTTAGGCGATGATCGGCTAATCAAGATACATTCAAGAAAGTTTGTCCTCATTATAATAAGCGATAATCTACTGTAATATTGGCCGTTGGGTGCTTGAGTCAATCTGCATTTTCCCAATGATTGGACGGCCTAATGAGATTCTACTGGCCTCTGACTTCACTATAACATGATGCAGTAGTTGGCGACAAACCATACAATGTGCCCACGCTAGTAGAGGCCCAACGGTGGGATCGATCACACTCAAAGCAAGGTAACACGACGGTTTGAAACCGTGGGAACGCCTTATCTTGCTGGCGGCAATAAAGCTTCTAAGTATCTGTTGCAACCTTCGCGGCTACACAGTCAATCACTAGATTGCATGACGCACGGTTGGTATGCGCAGGGTGGTATCCGATGGATCGCTCCGGGAACGATACCTACTTAGGTAGATACGTGGGCACATGGCTTCCTCGGACGAATGTGTGACCACCAAGAGAAAACGTATTCCGCGAGGTAACTACCTACCTACTCAGTGGGTGCACCGGTGTTTTCACAGGGGAAGGAAACCTGGAACTGTTGGAAAGCATCTCCACATGTCGATCAAGCCTTGGGTGCTGCCCGCGAGAAGAAGTGCTTATTGAGCTGATCTGCTCTCACATTCAGGAGTGACATTCTTATTTCAATGAATCTTTAAACAAGGCTCTTAAGCGTTTCTGAGAATTTCCAAACTCCTTGGGCCACGTAGGGGTCCAGGTGCACCAAGTCTCTTTTCGCTGACCACTGCGCTACCTCTCGCGAAGAAGCATTACCATGGCACTATCAATAGGCACCAATGTTGTGATCATCTCAATTGTATTTTCCATTTTAGCTGTTTCTCTGGTTATCGCGCGCTTTCACTCGCGAAAAGTGCAACGTATCGGGTTTGGGGCCGATGACTATTTGATTATACCAGCGACATTGCTCACCATTGGCGTTGGCATTGCTGTCTCCATCAGTCAGTTATTTTCCTTCATATTGCGCTTGTACTTCCTGTGTAAATTACCACATTTTCACGAGCCGAGAACCAAAAGAAATCTTACAGTACTATTCCATACTAGGTGGCATTGCGGGCAATCTTGGCGAGCACGTCCGTTTAAATCCGGAGGGAAAGCCAGAATATACAGCCCGTACTGTAATCTTCATGAAGGTATGCCCCCCCCCCCAAAAAAGGGGAGAAAATGGATATATAAAAAACGAAGAGGTTTGTCACGATGAGCACAATATTGACGGACTTTTCGTCGAATCTTTTAGTGCCTGTTCTGCACAGCGCTGCTGTCCGCACCTGCTTTGGCACTAACCAAATGCTCGATCGTATTCTTCTACCGCCGCATTTTTCGCGGGCCCTTCTTCAATATCGCGAGTTGGTCAATCATCATTCTTGTGGCTCTTTGGGGCCTCGCAATGTTTCTCGCGAATCTCCTGACGTGCAGACCGATTTCGGGAAACTGGGCTGCCTTCACTGCGGCGCCGACTCAGGCATTGAATGGCGCGGCATGTGTCAACCCTATTCCAAGATATTGGACCTCCCAAGTAGTCGACATCTTCACAGATATTCTTATTTTCATACTACCGCAACCCTTGGTCTGGGGACTGCAAATGTCGACCTCCAAGAAGGTGGGAGTTAGTGCGGTGTTCGCAGTCGGCGCGTTGTAAGTGCTTCTGGTTCCGATGCACAGCCGCACTCCATTGTACATCTAGGAGGGAATCACAGCTTAATTGATTCTGACCGATCAGCGTTCTTGCAATCGGTGTGATCAGACTCGCCATTTTCATCGAGGCTGGGAAACAGGCTGCGAAAAGCTACGATGTAACATGTGAGTAGGACCTACGAGACTGTCCCTCAATCAAATCAGACGTGCGTTCTAATCAATCGAGTTGATGATAGATGACCAAGCACCAACCCATTACTGGACTGAGTTGGAGTGCGCTATTGCCGTGATCTGCGCGTGCTTACCTACGCTGCGAGTCAATATCTTCACTATAATAGTTAGCAAGGTTCGGTCTTACGCCAGCAATTTCTGGCTTCAGATTAGCGGTCGCCGCCAGGGCTCCAAGTCAACATCAAACCTATCCTGCCTGGATGAAGATGGCAGGGATGCATCGACGGACACCGAATCGCCATTCCAACCAGCCTCGCACAATAATCAAACGATCTCGATGTCGACCATGGCAGTTCCACACCATTATCCGGTCTACTATGATACTTCAGCGATTGATCTTGAAAGGCAAGGCTATCTTGAAAGTCAAGACTATGTCGAAAGGCAAGACATTCAACAGAGACAAGCCAATCAACACAGGCGAGACTATCAGCAGCAAGCATTCACAAACTTCGCTTATGTCGGCGAACCACCAGTGCAGTGGGGGGTCCCAGGACCCTATAAGCAATATTATCAGGACGACTCTTGACGATTTAAAGTGTTTATTTAGCAATCAAGGTTTTCGATGGGTCTTTGGGTAGGCGGCAAGTTTGATGCGGGCTGTGTTGAAGTCGTATTTTCTTTTTTAAGAAGGGCACATGGTCGATTAGTGAGATACAAAATTTTACTTGTCATAGTCTGTAGATGTAGTATGTGTAGATGCAAGAGGCTGAAGTGTTCGTGAGTTGATTTTGAACCAAGTTTGATTCCCGAATGAAACTCCTTAGCTACGGATATCTCGATTTCCTATCAACCTGAGGTGCTGAAGACGCACAACTTTGATGTTTCAGCGCCAACTTTTCAATATGTCACACTTTCAATGGTCTCATAATCAGAGGTGATTACATAAATGTATGATATGATACTTTCCTATATACCTGCAATCATTCAGGTGAACGCTTCGGCTTCATTGCCTATAATGAATGATAGGTGTTAACCTGGTGCATTGGGCGTTTATTTACTCATTAAAAGCATTTTCTGCACTGTAACAAAATAATTATGTGGAGAAGAAAAAAGGAAGAAAGAAGGGAAGAAAGATTCATAGAGATTCACGCAAGCTACAAATCAGTTTCACATCACGCGGTACAGGTGTTCATTGGTTTTGCGATAGAATTAGAAATATAAATCCTTCTTCACTTGTAGTTTCATGGACCCCGAAGCACTTTGATAGCGGCTTGTAGGCTCTCAGTCTCTCTGGTAAGTCCTGGGCTTACAGTCATCCCATCAGCTAGGTCCGAATGATTCTCAATGTGTGGCTCAAAATATGGCAAGCACTGCATGGTAAGAAGGATGAATCATTGTGTGCAGCAGCAGCAGCAGCAAAAAAAATAGCGCTGCGCATATAGCGTACACAGACCTCAATATTTATAAATCTGGGATGCTTTTTAAGCTGGCTGCAACAAAGTTTGAGTATTCATTACACTGGAAAAAAAAAAAGCGCATCTGGCACAGAACACCCCCTTGCTCCTCTTGGAGGTGCCATGATCAAAGACTAAAATATGCTGTCTGATGTCCATCCATCTTTTCTGCAGAGACCAGAACTCTTCCTTTGTCTCCAGATGAAAGGAAATGGATAAATACATAATTACAACACAATAGATGAGAATGGGCTGTTAAAGAATAATGCTTCAAATGTCATTTCGTGATCAATTCAAACTTTCAAAGCAATGCCTCAACTTTACTCTATTGTTGGAGCTGATAAGCAATGCCCAGAACATTACAAGCTGGTGGGTCCTGTGGTAACTGAGTGACTACCTAGGTACCTACCTAGGTAGGTACCTATGCAGTGTGATGAGCCACGTCTGATCAAAATACAGTGAAAAGGCAATCTAACATTGCACTGAAAGCAGGTATTGATGGGGCCGCACGCCAACAGAGTGATGTACTACTGCACACCTGCACAACACACATGCAAGGGCCAAATGTACCAGTAGGTAGTGTGTGTACTAGGCTGCTATTAACAAGCGCGTACCTACCTAGGTAGGTATTCACTCAAGCATTTACCTTCCCATCCTTATATTCCCTGCAACTGCAGAACCAACACCCCGAAGCGATTTCTATATATAAATGTCCTGCATAGGAGTGTGAAGATTCAAAAGCCGACACCCGTGCACCACAGAGCCTGACATGTCACTTTTATCTTCGCGCTGTCTCTGCTCGCTCTTTTTTATCCAGCAATGCTAAGCTTTCCAAATAGCGAGCATCTGAAAACTCCAAGATAAACATTATCTCGAGGTGTTTGTAACAACAATCACTGACAACTTACCATGTCTACTTCAAAGATTGCTGAATTGGCTGCCCGTATTTCAGCAAACACGGCGAAGGTCAACAAATTCTATCTTAGCAAGAGGCTACCCTTACCTTCGTTTGAAAGCGATGGCCCCCTGAGGTCCTTGATCCCTCCGGACTTGGAGCCCGAGATCGAAGCGGCACGTCAAGCTGTTATCTTCGACTGTCAGGAGTTGCGCATCTTGATGCAGGGACCAAGTCAATACCTTTCAGGCTTCGCTGTGAGTGTGGATGTCGACTCACATATGCTCGAGACCTGAAACGACTGGCCGGCTGACACTTATTTGACTTAGGCGACAGACCTAGTGGGAGTGCAAGGTATCACTCGCTTTGGCCTAGCGCACGCCATCCCAATTGGAGGTGAGGCCACATTTGCCGAGCTCGCAGAGAATGCTAAGATCGGCGAGGCACATATGCGTCTTCTGTTAAGACTGGCTATATCTCAACATATCTTCAAGGAAATCCGGCCAGGCGTAGTTGGGCACACGGCAGCATCCCGCCTGCTAGCCGAGGACGAGCTGCTGTACCAGTGGATGGGCTTCAAAACCGAAGAGGGTTGGAGGGGAGCCTATCATACTTGTGAGGCTATGGCCAAGTGGCCTGGCTCTGGCGAACCAAACGAGACAGGCTTCGCATTGGGCCACAAGGGACATGCGATGTGGGACTATCTCTCAAAGCATCCAGACAGTCTCCATCGCTTTGCTGCAATGATGAGGTTTTTCTCTCGCAGGCCTGGATTGGAACCCCATCATGTTGTCCAAGGATATAGATGGGGCGACCTTTCTGAGGGCGCCACTATCGTCGATGTGGGTGGATCGCATGGCGCTATCTCCATCGCTATCGCGCGGGAGTTTCCATCCTTGAAGTTTGTTGTACAGGTCAGTCTCAGGACCGAGCGCACGACACTTGACACGCCCGCATCGAATGGCTGACTGAGAAGTCACAGGACCTTGATGAAGCAGTGATTGAAGAGGCCAGGACTCAAAGACCCTCTGATGTTGCTGATCGCGTAGAGTATGTCGTGTACGACTTTTTCACGGAACAACCTGTTCGCGGCGCAGACGTCTACTTCTTTCGTTCCATTTTCCATAACTGGTCTGACGGATACTGCATTCGAATCCTCCGCAATCTAATTCCAGCCCTCAAATCAGGTTCTAAGGTTATCTTGGACGAGACGGTCATCCCAGAACCGGACCAGGTGCCTAAGCAAATGGAATTCATGATGCGCAGTGGTGGGATTAGTATGAATACTCTGTTCAACTCTCGTGATCGTGAGATGTTGGAATGGCAGAGTCTTTTTAAGGAAGCAGATTCTCGCTTCCACTTTATAGGAGGACATCAACCCCCTGGATCAGGTTTGTGGATTATCGAGGTTGAATGGCAATGATGAAAAGAGTATGCGTGAATAGAATGTATATCTTCATCTGGAATAGGCAGCAATTTAGGCTAAGTACCAGTCTCAGCAGATAACAAATTGCAGATTGGCTGTTATTCCCCTGAAAATCAGAATCTGGCCTTGGCTTTAGCAATCATTATATTATGACTGATCATTACATACTTTATAACAATCCTACCTATCAACATTGAGCTTCTTCACAAGATGTACAAAGAATACTAACTACATACCTGAGTAGGTCAAATTATCCTATCAATATCAAATGATAGTTGGATCTATTATAGTGCCCAGATAGGTGTTCTTGTCTCACTTAATGATTTTATCATTAAGTGAGCGGATGCATGCATATGTCTCTCCTGGTCCATTTGGTGAAGGGAGGTACATTAAATGTACACAGCAATGTAATCAAAGAGCTAAAATAACTACCTACCAGGCAGGTATAATTCAAATTTACTTGTAGCACTCTGCTTCAATGTAAGTAAAATATCATGTTGTTAAAGGAGAAAATATTGCTATCATTATATTTTCAAAGACTATGGAATGGATTTCATCACTACCGTTCATTCTTGCTATCTCATCATACGCTTGAATACAGGCCTTTTCAGCATCTGATATGAGATCGTGAAGCTGTCAAGGACCCCGAAGCACCTTGATAGCGGCTTGAAGGCTCTCAATCTCTCTAGTGAGCCTCTCCCTCTCTTGCTTGGTCAGGTCATCCTCTCCAGCGATCACTTCCAGCAAACCCGCATCGATATCAAGTACTAAGTCTGTGCTGAAAACATGCAGTGGGCTACTTTTGCCATTAAGCAGGAAATGATCAATGACTTGTTGGCATACAGCATCAACAAATCGCTTGGCAGAGGTGTTGTAGTAGCTTTGAAGTATGTCGTGGATGGATTCGCAGACTTGTTCGGGGTTGGATTTGTCCATGTTGAAGCCTGAAAGAATCGCTTCGAAACTCAAAAACTGACCAACTTTCGACTCATTAATGTTCATAGAATCCAGAACCTTTTGCAAACGAGAAGTCTGTCTTTTCTGCAACTCAGTGTTGAAGGCTTTGTTGAAGGTAATGGGCTTTCCCTCTCTCTCAATTTGGAGAAGAAATCTGGCATGAATCATGGTTCGTGTATAGGCTTCCTGCAGTTTCTCGAGGAGCACATTATTGTAGAGCTCGGTCTTCACTTGCTCGTCGGCAAAGACGTGATCAAGCAAATCAAGGATGAATCGATGGACAAGTACTATGGCGTCGCTGATGTGAGAGAGGACAATGTCTTCCCAGTGTATCGACTGCTCTTTGAAGGTCATCCCGAGTAAGGAACCACCAAACTGAGTCTGTCAGCAGAATCCTGAAATTTGATGAAAGGGGCCGCCAAATTTGGTAGACTCACTGTTCCAAGCTCGGGCCCTCGGCTCTCTCTGAAATCCTTCTTGATACGGTCCATAATGGAGTCATTCGTTGGTTCAGGGCACTGGAAACGGTCCATCACGATGATTTCAGCCAGCTCCACAGGCGCTTCGGGAAGTTCAAACCCAAGCTTGCTTAGTAGCTTGTCCGGAATGGGCTCTGCGCTGGCTTTGTGATCAAGGTCGAACCGTCGAGTATGACCTCGCTTGGAGAAAACCTCAGAGAAGACTTCATTGAGCTCAATAACCCTTGTAATCAATCGCATGTCAAGCCTTTCGGTAAAGATCGGGTCTTCGGTATAGTACGCATTTAGCGAATAGCCCACGATCCTCTCGAAATTGGCCGCAAGCTTGCCCAAATATGCTCTCTGTGCCTTCTCATCGCTCCTTGTAGCACCCATCCCTTCAAGCTTCTTAGAGCAATCTGCTAGCCTCTTTGCAGTGTCTGTTGCAGGATTAGTCACTAAATTGATGTCTTGGAACAGTGCTGTTCACCCATGATACCGGCCCTTGTGGGTCATCAGCGTAACTCACCTATCTTTAGGGCCGGGAATTCCTTTTTCGATATGGTACTCAGCAAATCCCTCAGCCTCGTTTTCAAAGCCTCGGTTCCCACACGTTTTGTCGAGGCCATGGCCGACCAAGGTTCTTGTCTGAAGAAGGCTAATTCTTCTGCATTACGCTTTTGCAAGGTAGAGTTCTCGTCGTCGGCGCCGCGATTCTTCACTACACAGTATCCAAGCTTCAGATCTTGACGCTTTCCTTGGATGAGGTCGACAATGTTCTGCTTCATGGCTCGTTCCAGTACTAGGTCTGGCTTGGTCAGGACACCCATCGTTCTAGAGCCACTTGGGTCGGCTTCCTTGGCTAATTTCAGAATTTCTTGTGTAGCGATGTCGATATTGCAAGGTATGACAGCCAGAATAATTGTCCTTGGATCTTTCATGTAAGACTTCACCATAGATGTGACTAGTCCAATGTCTTCGTCTGTAGTCAGACCCGGCGTGGGGGTGCGAAAGATGCCCGGGACATCAATGATCGTGAGGGCTGGTTGGTCCGGACCGTTGATCTCGATCTTCAAGATGTCCTCGCTGAACGTGAGCAGACCATTTTCAACGTTGCTTGTATCATCAATGGAACGAATGCCCATAGCTAGATTCGCCTGAACAACATTTACCGTCAGTCATGTTTCATCTAGGTCCTTCTCCAGCTGTCGTCTGGTTTTGCACTAACCTCTTCAAATATTTCGCCAAGACCCGTGCCCTTGATCATGTCTGCGGACCGCCTGAATGCACGTAGTTTTGTCTTGAGAGAATCGTCTGCATCTGGCCGAGGTATGATGCCCACGGTGACACTTGAGTGAGGTTCGCGGCGACAAGTGATCTGCGTGGCATATCTTGTGCATAGTCCAGAGGCCCGTGGAAAGCAAAATCCTGTCAAGCTTTCCAAAACGGAGCTCTTCCCAGAAGACTGGTCACCGACGACAACGAGCTGAGGCAAAGGAATGATGGTGCCTACAAGCTCCCGCAGCTTGTCGATTTTGTCCAACATCGACCGATGTCCCAGTCCCTGGGCGGCCGAGATCGAGACAGACGGCTCAGAAACACTCCCCATGATTCCGTAGGTGGTCGCAGAGTCTACAAAGCTCAGACAAATCAGTTGCCAGTTCGTAAGTGCATGGGATCAGCAGCACAAGTAATAGCGCAAATGAAAGTAAAGAACCGCCGTGACTTCTGATCAAACATGGCCACTGCACAGCTGTATTATATAAAGATGGTAAGTGGGCCTATCTCATTCATATGGTTGCTACTTACCGGGCCTCCCGCATCCCATCTAGCGTCTGATCGGTGGGCCTCCTGCATGTCAAGTCGTCATCTGCCTAGTGGGCCTCCTGCATACCATCCGTCTTCTACTTGGTAGGCCTCACGCATTCTCTCGTTCCCCCTACAACTTTACTAGCTTCTCTCGGACGCCCTCAAAGTTAAAAAAAAAAAAAATACTCTTCACACTTTGTGACCACACAAGCCCAGAGAAAAGAAAAGAAGCACCTTCATGCGATTTTCATTGGATCAGCTAAAGCCTAATACACGTTTGATGACGAAAGCCTTCAAAGAACATGGTGAACATGGTGAACACATGCTTTTGGCAGTCTACCAAATGAAGTACGTTTGTGGGCTTGTTCCGGAATCATGCATTGTATTCTGCCAATCAAATTTAGATAGATTCAGTTCCTTCTTTTCTAAATCTCAGCGAACACCGCAAGCGACTCCCTGGCATTCCCTTCAAACTCAAACATGATGTTATCTTCACAGCCAGTCTGTCCAAGACCAGAGTTGTTTACCCATGCAATCTCCCAGTACTCCGCTCCCAAGCCACCGATTTCTTCAACCCTGCGTGCCACCTCCTTCACCCATGTTGCTTGGCCAGTGGCGTTGAAGGGGATCGAAGGCCTCATGTCGGGTGGGAAGTCAAAATTGCCGCCCTGGTTGCAAGTAAAGGGCCACGCCATTTCTGAGACAAGAAAATCCTTCCCAGGCAGCAGTGTTTTCACGTGCGTTAGTGTTTCTGTCAACTTTGTGAAAGTCCACTCAGGGCCACTTGAAAAGTTGTAAGCATGGGCTTTGCAAATCGAGGCATGGGATGGGATAGTATGACATACTAAAATGGGTAGAACGACGCGCTGAACATGTCGATCTTGGAAGGAAAAGTTGAGTCTGCTTTGAGAATGTTGCCCCAGAAGAAGTCCTGCACACCTTGGTCTGATGCTCCATTGAGATGCACGTTGATCTTAGGTTTGGGGTCTAGTCTGCTAGCTCTAATGGCGTTTGAGGCAGATGTTAGGAGTTGAGCAGTGTTGTTCCAGTTGTTTCTTCCCCTGCCGACGGGCCAAAGCAATCCGTCGGCAATCTCATTGCCTATGTCCATGATAGCTGGCTGTATACCGGCATCTTGAAGAGCGTTGCTGACGTTGAGAGTATAGTCGTATATAGTCTTGTCCAGGCCTGCTAGATCCTGGGGCCAGCCTGCTGGTATCCGCTGCTGGCCTGGATCAGCCCAAGAGTCCGAGTAGTGCAAGTTTATATGTACGTCCATGCCGGCAGCCTTCACACGCTTGGCCAGGGCAATATTGTAATCGAGATCGTAGTTGCCTGGTGCCACCCACTTCAAGCAATTGTCGGTCGTTAGCGGAGTGCGCAAGTTGTTGAAAATTACTATCAAAGGAAAACATCTTACCACTCTCTGTCGCACCAGGTTAATACCATTGTCAGCCAAGATGGTCTCTAGCGGCATGACTTTGCCATTCAGATCCTTGTATTCGACAACACCATCACGCTCCAATACTGCAACAGATGACCAGTCAGCACCTTTGTACTGGAGTGCTCCTTGTGCCGTATTTGCGAGGAGCAGAGCCACGGCAAGTAGGACATTGGATTTTGAAGCCATTTTGGATGATTCAACGAAGTGTTGATGGCACGACGGGAGAGGTAAGAACGACGGAACTTGCTGTTGCAATATATGTACATCGAATTCCATGAAACAAGATGCGTCAAACCGTTTCTGTGCTCATTTATACGGAAATTAATTGTGTCCTTCGCCATGGAATACTATGAGTGGAAAGGAGAGGCCAAGCTTCTTAAATTAGAAGAGGCGCAGCGTTAGTTCTACTCACTACTTTAGATGCTAGGAAGGCGCGGAGTTTGGTAGATGCAAAGCAGCCAGACATAATCAGACATCCCTGACTTCCATCATTAGGTAGATAGGTACCTTAGGTAACTTAGCAATACTTTACAACACTGCGAGGAGGGCTACATTCGTACTGCAAGAATGCAACCAAAATCTCTTGAGGAACTGCGTAGTTCGAACGATAATCAACTGTGTAAGTTTACAAATTTGCAATACCTACCCAAGTCCACCGAAAGTGGACTTGATTTGAAGCCATACTCAAAAAAGCTAGTTCGCTGTGCTCTCCATGACAAAGTTGCTTAACGCCAAGAAGCCAAGAAAGCTACTTGCTGAAATACAAGGCTGAAATTCTTGTTGGGTGCAATGAAGCCTCACTACAGAGTCAGATGCACGCTTTATCTGCTACACTGAAGCTTATGGACTTGTGCACATCCTTTTGAATAGCCTTTTGGCCCATGCTGAATCCACAATCAGCTTTTCTACCCGTGTCAGCATCAGCGCATATGGTCATATGATCATTCATGATATGTCTAGGGACTTCAACGTCAATGTTGCAAAAGCAAAATCTTCATCATTTAGAAGCAGTCCAGCTACATTGGCGTTGTCCGGATGTCGTGGATTTCATGTTGACTCGGAGCATTGCAATTTCTGAGCTGGGTAGGTCCTGAGCTTATGCTATGGATTTGAGTATCCAGGAGTACAGCTTAAGAAATTCCAGCTATGTTGCCCACCATGAGGTTGCTGTAGTGCAATCACTTCCTCTTCATATGTGGTTAGTCAGCAAGATAATTGGCAATGTGCACAATATTGCAACGTGTTTATAACCCCAATTTTGATGGTACGGAAGAGATCTAACGCAAAGCACTTACAACTCAATCAACAAAGGCTCGATTTCATTTGATAAAAAATGAGGAAAATGCGAATTTTCCTTTAGTGACTTGATGCATCTGCCTTTCAATGTATCTCATGGGCCATGGCCTCATGAGCGGAAAGTCAACCTGACCATCAGTGATTGGGTACCTATCATATTCAAGCCTCGAGCTTTATTATGAACGGAATAAGCTGCCAGCCAAATGCCGCTTTATACTCACAATAATATCTTTCGTAGACACATACGTATGTGACGGCTCGTCTCAGTACCATGTTCTTGTAATACCTACCACCTCTCTTCTACCGGTCGGACCACAAGTACTTTTCTTGTTGCCCAACGCGTCTAACGTGCATTTTATAGAATGATTAGTCCTCTCCTGGAGACAAAATTGTACATCTTCAGTCGCCCCTAAGAGCATCGCTTGAATTGGGTGTTGGGTGTATAGCAGGCTTCCTTTTGCTAATCAGACCTCGCCGGTACTCTCATATTGGGGCTTTTGTGTGTTGTGACACAGACCAATGTTCCACCACACCACGGCCATTTGAAAATGGTCTGCGATTGAACTCCCCCGGGCCATTAGAGCGGCTATCAGGCAGCTTAATTGAAAGTCAGCATGGGAAGCGACACGAAATGATCCTCAACGGGTATTCAGCATTCCTGCATGAGGGTCACGTCTTCATTTCGGCAGCTACTAGGAGCAAAACTCTAAGAAAAACTCAGACTTTACAAATAAGTGATCAGGTATGTTCGCTGTCAATTCATATCATAGTCACATTCATATCACGCAAAAAGAATTGTCGTGCCTCGCAATTGGCCAACGCTGACACTTGTCATTCCGCATGGACTCTATGAAACATCAAGAGAATCCAGCTGATAGACGTCTACGGAATATCGGTGAGCGAACCGGAAAATCGGGGCAGAGTCGCGATAATGAACCTCTAAAGCTCTGTTATGCACGCAATTCCAGCAACTCCATTGATCCGGAAGCACTCGTTCAAACGGCATTTCTTCTTTCTACAACGGGTCGTAGTCGCGCTCGAACAGGTTTGCCAAAGACTTTTTGATCGCTTAAGCTAGACCAGTGTTTGAAGAAGAAGTTACCCCAGGTACTCAATTAGAAAAGTGGCGGGGAACAATCGAAGTCAGGTGGACACGGCAGCGACCCCTGGACAGAGGGCCTGAAGTTCTCCATCCCCAATCGACTTATCTTTCGTTGCCGCAATTGATACGTGAGCAGGGACGATTGGAACAGCATGTAACCAGCTCGTTCCGAAGCCCCTATCTTTCATCCGGACCACTGGCTGTTGCAAGTGCCTATCAGCCGGGTCTCAACCAACACAAAATAGACGTGATCATCCCAATGCAATCCCCATGACCACCTACCTGTCGTGTCGCCAAATTTCTCCCTTCACACCAGGCTTCACATTATCTCGAATAAGATCATAACACAATGGAGCAAAATAATTCATTCGCTCGCAGACTGAAAGGTAAGGAGTCCCCTGACGCAAGCATCTGACTCGCACATAATGTCCTAATGATTTCCGCAACCACAGTAATGATTCTTGGAGATGAAGCCAAAAGCAAAGAGGAACGTCGGCTTGTTCAGAAGCTCGGTAAGTTTTGATCAACTTTGGCTGTGTAAGCAGTGACTAACCGGGACAATTGAAAGACTTTTTCATCATGGTAGGTAGGTCTCAGGTGTTTGAGACAGAGACTAGACCGGCTGATTGTCCCATAAGACATATTGCTGCTTGAGCTTCTTTTTCAACTATCTTGGTGAGTCGACCCTTGGTTCTCATACACAAATCATCCTGTTCGCTAAAATGGATACTGGCAGACCGTTCCGCCTTTGCCAATGCTTACGTGAGCTCCCCTGTTGTGTGTCACCAACGTCGTGCGCACATCTTCCTAACAGCATCATAAGGTCGCCGGTCTTCAAGAGGCTCTCAATCTTGGCGGAACAGACTACAACGTGCTGTTGACCATGACCGTTGCTGGGTATGTTTCACTAGCGTAAAGTGACTACCAGGTTCTAATGTTTGAGAAGTTACACGATAGGCCAAATTCCTCACAGTATTGCCATCCAAGTCATTGCACCTCGGCTGTATTTCCCTACTATGGTTATCATTTGGGCTGCCCTTACCATGTGCAGCGCTGCTTGCAGAACTTACGCTCAACTGTGTGCAGTCCGCTTTCTGATGGGCGTCGTCGAAGCTAGCACTTATACAGGCACTCTTTATATCATTGGATCTTGGTAGTAAGTTATCGCCTCACGCCTTCTATGACCTATCACGTTGACCACTCTCGTAGTAAACCTCGAGAAATTGCTAAGCGCACCGCTATTTTCACCGCATCTGGTCAAGCTGGCTCCATGTTTGCCGGTGTGATGATGACGGCCATCTACAAGGGAATGAATGGATATGTAAGAGACACCTAGATACTCACGTCATCTCTCAATCTGGTATTGACTTATATTCTCATAGGCTGGTCTGGCTGGTTGGCGATGGTAAGTTCTGTATATTGACCTTACTTGAAACAATTGTCGTTCTTTGTCTATTTGTCTTGAATGCTAACGTTGAGTCCGAAATGGAAGGGTTTTCCTCATCGACGGCATCATAACCATGCCTATCGCTATCATGGGCTATATGTACTTCCCAGATACCCCGGAGACAACCAAAGCGCCCTTTCTCAAAGAATCTGAGAAACGGCTGGCGCTCACAAGGCTACCGCCCAAGCGTGAAGACGGACACAACGTCAATCCGTGGTCTCTCCTCAAACGAACGCTTACTTCTCCGGCGTTGTAAGTTTGAAGACAAACGAGTTCTGTCAAATTCTTGCTGACTGTGAACAGCTATATCCTGTGCCTTTTCTCCATGGTTTGCGGCGCTCTCGAGGCATTCTGCACCCAAGGTTGTTTCTTGCTCTGGCTGAAATATCAAGGCAAATTCTTCTCACAAGCAGAGATCAATACATATCCTCTGGGGATCCAAGCTGTAGGCATCGTATCCAACCTTTCAGCAGCTCTATATATCGACAGCTCTGGCCGCCGCGTACCGATGGGAATACTTGCATGCGCTCTCCAACTCATCACGTCGGTCATTCTTCTTATTCCTGACGTCTCATTTGCTGCCACTTTTTTCGCATACTACAATGCCGGGACATCTTACATCATCAATCCGCTTCTATTCGGCTGGGCAAACATTATTTGTCAGCGGGGTGGCGACGATGCGCTTCGCGCTGTCACGCTTGCGTCTATGAATGCCGCCAGTCAAATCCTGTACACTTTCTGGGGCATTGTGTTCTATCCTGCTTCGGACGTCCCATACTGGCGGAAGGGGGCAATTGCTATGATTTGCATCATTGCTGTCTTACTAAGCTTGCTCTGGGTGGTACATTGGGTGAGCAATTCCTTTTTCTGTCTGTCCGTGCTTCTTCCTGTCATGAACACCAAATTAAGAGAAAAACAGCTCGACAAGCACACTGCTGCAAAGTACCCCGATGTCATCGAATCTTCAGACTCAGTGTACGACATGAAAGACGATCTTACACTCAACGACAAGGATAAGGTGGTTGTCCAGAAGGATGCTTTGGCAGACGCGACTGGCGTTTCACTTCGTGCCTGAGTTCTCACTTGCAATAGTTTCGAGACACTTTTATGAGTCGGAAAATACTGTAGCTATGTATAGAAGTGGGAATTTTATCTAGAAGAATATGGCAATTTTGATAGGAAGTGAGCGCATCATGCCTCAGGAGCACAGAGGATGGGCTAGGTCCAGATTGCTCTCTCTAACAGTGGTCTACTATGTGGCTGTTCGAAGAATTATCAAAACTGTTCCTATTGTTAATATAATTTCGATGTGGGCACGGACCTTTTGACTTGGGTCAAGATCTCAGGTCGAATTTGGCCAAGCGGTATGAGAATTCCGATATCCTTCTACTTGATGCTAATAAATCGATTGGGGGAATATGGGGCATTCTATCAAATTTCACAAGCAGCTGATTAGCCTCGAGTTGGGACTGGCGCTGCTGTTGATTCCTGGTGTCGTCAATTTGACAGAAAGCAATCTCGTTGATTAACGTGTCCATGCAATTCGTTTGTAATAGATCTACAGCGCTAACAATAGAGTGACTGCTTATGTAGTATCTTACAATGACAACCGCTTCATTAGTTCCACTCGCAACTCCTCTCAGGCTTCAGTCCCTCGATCCTGCTTTTCACTATCCTCCCGTCTTTCATGACCAGCATCTGGTTCTCATTGATTCGGTCCAAGCTTGCCACATCCTCCAGAGGGTTCTCTTTGAGGAACAGCAGATCAGCAAAAGCGCCCTCAACCAACTCGCCCAACTTTCCTTCCATCCCTAATTGTCTGGCACCGTTGACGGTTGCCTGTCTCAGGACGACGGGACTAGGGAGTAGCTTGGAGCGAACAACAAATTCGTATGTCTGCATTACGAGTGTTGGTCCGGTAGTATCAGTGCCATAGCATACGCAGACTCCTGCCTCTTCCGCTATGCGGATGCCACGGATTCCAGCATCTCCTACGATGGCATTCTTGCGTAATCCTTCGGGTGTTTCGAACTTGTCGTACCTGGTGAGTGTCAGAATTATACTTTGAAGTTTGCAGTGACAAGCCCTGGATATTCGACAATACAAAACTCCACAAAGTTCGCAACCTCGCGTCAGAACCCAAAGGAATGGTCAAAGGTGATACTCACGGAGGCATAGTCACAAAAGTATGTAGAGCTAGGGTCGGGGTCAGGAAGACACCCTTCTCGGCCATCAACCTCGCCGTTTCCGGATCGACCATATTCCCGTGCTCAATGCCCCTCACACCGCCTTCAATGGCATGACGGATGCCCTCGGCCGTATAGCAGTGGGCTGTGACTAGAGTGCCTCCCATATTTTTCTAACGGAACATGTCAATCCTGAAACATACCCAAACTGACCCTCAAGAAGGCCCTGCGTTTTTGAACTGGTAGTGCTTACAGTAACGGTCGTAATCGCTTGAAGCTCTTCCGTCGTGAATTGTAGAGACTCCAACTTGTCTGTCTCAGAAGCAATGCCGCCTGAAGTACACACTTTGATGTGGTTGGCTCCTTTGCGAATGTTATCCCTGGCAGCCTTCAAGCAGTCTGGGACACCATCACAAAGCCTTCCGAGTGCTGAGGACGCAATTCCATTGCTATTGCAGCAGTGGCTATCGCTCCAAACCTCAGTGTCGTCGCCGTGGCCGCCTGTCTGCGAGAGCATCCGTCCCCCCTGAAAGACTCGCGGACCAGGGATGAGAAATTCGGCCGTGGCTTGGGCGTGTGCGATTGTGGCGCCACCGGTGTCGCGTACCGTTGTGAATCCATTCGAAAGGATGCCGCGCAAAGTTCCAGCAGATCTGAAGATCGCTGTCTCATGCGGGAAAGTAAAGGCACCATGGAGTGTCTGGCTCGTCATAGTCAGTGAATGTCTCAGAATTAACGCGTGAAAGGAGCAAGACGGTGCAGCCTTTGAGATTACTTACTGCACTGCCGTGTACGGCCATAAGATGAACATGACCTATAATTACATGTCAGCTCGTGTAGTTGGGAAAAACAGTTCGGGGCTCCGAGGAGACTTTGAAAGCTGCACTGACAGTCAATGAGTCCAGGACAAACAAAGTATTTGCTGGCATCTATCTTCTCGACCTTCTGCCCTGCACAACAAAACTCTCCATTTTCTTCGGCGTCCGTTGTGCGCCCCACGCGAACAATTTTGCCTCCTACTAATTGTAGAGACATGTTTTTATGGACGACACCCGCCCTGGGATCGACCAAGTTCGCTCCCACGAGAAGATATGGCTTCTGAGGGCCTGGAAGCCATGGCTTCTCGGAAATATCGTAGTCAGGGTCGGGCGGATAGATAGTTGCCTTGAGCTCTGCGAACGTGCTAACGGCCTCCCTGCCTTGGGAGAGTCTTGTTTTATTGAGCAATGCAGCAGTCTCATCAAGGCTAGCCTGATTTTGGCTGACCAGCTCAAAGGTCGACATGCTATCCCTAGGTGAGGATGTCATCGTGATGGGAGCGTAGGACACCATTGTGAACAAGTGCGTTGCCTGAGAGCCTTCACTAAGTGCCGACAATGCGAGGATTCCTGGCCTCCAATCATGTGTTTATAAATTGTTTGACGCGGAGCAGCTACCCTAGGTCTGAGTCGTGATCTTTACCTGTCCGGGCCCCAGCACTTTCTTATCGCACCTCCGCTACATCCCTGACGCCGCACCGGCAAAGACGGAATACAAAGAATATTCGTTTGATGGGATATGTTCCAATCACCTGCCGTATACATTATATCTCCTCCCCACACTTTAGCGAATGCATGTGCAGGTCTAGTATACGATATAGCGGAACTTCGGAACGTCGCAGTGTCGGCTCTGTGGCCACATCGATTGATAGTTGACAACATGGCCTGCACTAGGCACACCAGGTTGAGCCCTGACAAGCAAGGCTTTGACTTCATACATCACGAACCAGTAGGCATATTTTATTCGTGCGTACATACGCAGACGCGCCCGTGCAACAACGCGAATGATGGACAATTCGTGCCTGGAAGGCGGAACAATGAAAAGATCTTTGATTACTACCGTGCAGCCCGTGGCAGCAACACGAGCTACAACGACACGTCTTGTCAAGAGTATCATCTTTTCCGGACTTGCCGTCTTCGGGTTTGTGCATGCGGCGCTACAGGCATGGTCAAGTGCGCAGCGCTTCATCTGCGAATATCCAGCTGGAAGCGATTATCATGCAAAATCCCCCAAGGACGTGTACCCGGACACCGAATATCCTCTTCGGCCAGCCGTTGAACCATGGGACATTGAGACTTCATACCCATATCCACGGAAATTCTCGAAAACGGTGAATGAGGGGACATGGCTTCGAATCACCACTCATCCGACCAAAAGTGAGATTGTCTTTGACATGCTTGGAGACCTGTATTGCATGTCAACAGATGGCTTTCCCACAAACCCGTCGGGAGTGAGGGCACACGCCTTCTTACGAGGTATACCATTTGACAAAGAGGCCGAATTTTCGCACGATGGCTTAAGCCTAGTCTTTATTTCGGATGCAGGCTTTGGCGTTGACAATATTTGGACCATGCCGTATACCAGCTGCGAGGACATGGCGCGTCTTGATCCAAAAGATGCAAGAGAATCAGCAGTCCAGCAAACAAATTCAACTTTTAGATTTTTTTCCAGTCCTGCTTTCCACCCCACTGAGCCCAAGATCGTGGCAACCAAGTGGTATCTGACAGGTCGTCCCAACGGGGCTGGCGAAATATGGGAAGTCCCCTTGCGAACTACTTCTTCAGAGCTGCTACCTGAGCGGGGAGGAACTCGTGTTGTCGCGCGGAGACTTCCAGCGTCCTGGTCGCCAGACCGGTACGCCGAGAGTCAACTTGGGGCTGAACAGGCACGATATGTTCCATCTGGGGATGGGATTATCTTTACCCGGAATATCAAAGATGATGACGGGGGCAAGTTCTCGTACAACAAAGACATCCATGGCGGCATCAATGCGGTTTTCCTCCTCAACACTACTACAGGTGAGGAGTTCCAACTTGTAGCAGCCGCTGCGAGCGCTGCGAACAAACCCGCGAGCCCAGGCGGAGCTAGTATGCCACGCCTTTCGCGTGATGGCCGGACACTTGCCTTTGTCCGACGCGTCGACGACAAAAGCGTCTTGGCGTTGAAAGATATGGAGTCCGGAACAGTGCATTATGCCTGGGATGGGCTGACGTATGATCTGAGCACAATTCCCGCATTTATGGGCGCTTATCCCAATTATGGCTGGACAGCGAACGATACTGCAGTCATTCTTTGGTCGCAAGGTCAAATTTGGATCGTGCCTGTGGAGCTCAATGTTCAGGGCGAGAGGGTTCGAGGTGTTCCCCCAAAGACTGTGCTTTTTGAAGCAGACATCCTGATGTGCCTCGGTATTACTAGGTATTCTGAGAACAACATCCACGCAACCGAGTTAAGTAGGTCTTTGCAGGTCAGGTCGCTTCGAGGCCTGCGTAGCGATTATTTCGGGCGGAATATCATGTTTGAGGCTGCGGGGGACAATTTTGTACTGAGACTTGACACCAACGATATTGAGCCTCTCCCAAAGCCAAAGCCCTCAGCATCCTGCTATGCATCATCATTTGTTCATGGTTCTGGATTGATTCTCCAGGCGTGCTGGGATAACCGCAACTTGACTACCATCTTCTTAACAGAGCCAGTCTCGGGAGCTATCCAGTCAATTAAGGGCATACCGAGAGGTCGCTACGTGTCGCCAGTCAGCGATGGTCATTGGATTGCATATATCCGTACTGGTAAAGACTACATGTTTGGTGACGTTGAAGAGACGTTTGGTGAGGGAGTTTGGATTGGCCGCATTTCGCTGAGTTCAGCGACCGTCTCAGAGCTCGCCCACGTTCAGAAGCTGAGGTTCAGCCACGATACCAAACTGGACATCAAATTTATCAATAATCGAGCTATCCTTTCACTCGAAGAGTCAAACTCGGTCGTGGAGTATGATATCGCAAACGATACACAGAGGACAATCGCCTCTGGAAAAACTTCTGTGGAGATGACTGCCTCAGTGGTTCGAAAGCAGACTCTTCTGTCTTTCCGTGACTTCCAGCACATCTGGTTATTTGCGAGCCCACATCAGTATGACATGAAAATATGGAGTAAACCTGGAGATTACCAAACGCCTAAGGACCTCATTCGCCTCTCAGAACACGGTGGACATGATGTGGTTATCAGCGGCGACGCGAGAACGATCTTTTGGCTTTTTGGACCCCGACTATACTATGCCGATATTCCAAGCGTCATGTCAGCCTGCAGGAACGCCCCGCTGAGATCCAGAGATACTGGAGAATGTGCTCGCCGATTTGTGTCAAACAAATACCTGAACGTGAGCTTTGAAACTGCTCTTTCTCACCAGGTCGAGAAATCTGGAGGTGCGCCGTTTGTGATAACAAACGCATCCCTGGTCAGCATGAATCCTTCAGCGCCCCGCGTGATACACAATGCGACTATCGTGGTTCAAAAAGGCCAGATCACCCATGTTGGCGCATTTCCATATGCCAAAACTGGTCCAACAGCCAAGGTCTTTGATGTTGAGGGTGGGATCGTGCTTCCTGGTTTTGTAGACATACATAGCCATTGGGGCGGATTCATCAACCCACATCCCCAACAGTCTTGGGAGATGGAGACATTCTTGGGCTACGGTATAACCACAATACACAATCCGGCTTCCAAGAATGTGCACGGTATGGTCGAGCGTGGCTTGATTGAGAAGGATCGCATGTATGGGCCGCGAGTGTTCCACACTGGCGATGTTCTATACGGATCAACACAGCCCCCAGTTTACACGGAAATCAACTCTCGGGCAGATGCACGATCGGCACTCCTCCGCATCAAGGTTGAAGGTGGCGCGTCTTCGTTCTCTGCAAAGAATTACCAGCTTGTCGCGCGTTCGGCTCGCCAGAGGCTGCTCCTTGAGGCTACTGACTTAAACATGCTGATCGTCCCAGAAGGTGGCTGGTCTTTAGACTGGGATCTGACATACTTTATTGACGGATATACAAGCCTTGAGCACCCGGTTCCCGTTCCAGAGCTCTACGATGATGTCCTATCCCTCATTGCTGCGAGCGGTAGCTCGTACACGCCGCTCGCCGTCATGAACTACGGAGGTATTTTTGGACAGCATTGGGTCCATCAGAGCGTTGACATTCCCGGAGACCAAAAACTGAGAAATTATGTCAAGCATGACATTCTGGAGAGTCTGACGGAGGTCAAACAGGCACCCAAAAGTTCCTACCAATTCTTCAACACCACAAGGTCAACAGCGAAACTGGCAAGTAGAGGAGTTCGCACGAATATTGGCGCCCATGGAGAACAGCCCATAGGATTTCTCTACCACTCTGAAATGCTTATGATGTCGCTTGGTGGGCAAGAGCCGTATGATGTTTTGCGACACGCCACCATTGAGAGTGCTACGTCTCTGGGGCTGAACCGATCCATCGGATCAGTCGAGGTTGGGAAGCTGGCTGATTTGGTCATTTACCCCCCAGAAGCCGACAGTATTGACGCAGCATGGAATCAAAGCATGCACATGAAGTATGTCATTCGTGGTGGTACCCTATTTTCGGTTGAAGATGGACTGGTTGAACTTTGGCCGAGGGAAGGGCGCAGGCAGGAACGCGGTCGCCTCAATCCTGAAGATGAGTGACTACCTAGGTAGGTATACGTACCAAAACCCTGTTGCAACTCGGTGAAACGGTCCTCTCTTGTTTTGTTATCTTCTAGTCCAAATGACCTAGGTACTCAGAAGTTTGTATATGACCTTCGACATTTCGTTCATTCACAAGATGAGGTACTGTCGAGCATGATCGCACTGGCTCAGAACTTTGCCTGAATTCTAGCCCTCCGCCCTCAACTCTAGCTATGAATAGCAGGCACATACATAAATGATGAATTTCGAAGTCATTCCCTCCTGATCAAGCGACATCGTGTTTGCGATGCGTGCAACTGCTTTGCGCTACATTTTTGTTGGGTATTGCAAGCTGTGTCTTCAGTGGTCGCAAGACACAATTCAAAGAGCGACCCCGAGATTTGGACATATTCACAGTGAAGGAAAGATTTTAGAAACATTCGGCGGTCTGCCAGGTCACTTCTCAACCATCAATACGAATCATCCAATTCAACTAGACCCAAACTACGAGTGTCATGTAAATACCTACTGAATTGAATCTGGGCACAATATCACATTTATATATGAGTCTTGAATCTAGTAATACATCCGAGCATCAGCAACGGCATGTCCAGATTGATATTTACAAATCTGCTATTCACTTCGCATTTACGTATGGATAATTCACGGACAAAGGCAGCAATTATCCCTGGATGACCATCGATAGTAAGAAGCCAAGTAACTGAATTACAGCTAACGCTCAGTTGGCCCTCGAATGCATCTGTTCAACAGTGAGGTTGCTCAACAACCGCTCGACACTCTGAAACAACTTTACATCTGCTTCCTGAAGGCAAGGAGCGAAGTCCCTTGTGAGCTGCAGATCAATCCCACACCGACACGTAAGGCCAGCTTCGGAACGGCCGATCACCTCCATCTCGTTGGCACTCACCATCAAGACCCGTCGTTGCTCGGCGCTTCTGGAGGCACCATCAAGTGCTTGGTCTCTCAGGGCCTGGGATGCTGCCAGGAAAGACATCACAGACTCAAAGACAGCAGGCTTGGCCATCCGGTAGCTAGGCTGGACCGCTACCTTGGGTAGGCACTTCGGACAAAGGAAACAGATGCCGCATGACATCTGGTGCATTCGCCAGGTATCGTAGAATATATTCTGGCAGCCCATGCACTCCACAGCCTCATAAGCAATGATGTACCGGTGGCTTTCGCAGGTATTCGGAATAGAAGAGCACGGTGGGAAGTTGGGAGGATGCAGAGTTTTAGAAGAACTTGCCTTAGGACTGTGCGTTTGGGTGGCCATTTGGAATGTTGGAATGGATGATCTACCTGGTGAAACGAGATCGCGACAAGTGCGTATATAGGAAGAGCCTTCACAATGATGCAATGCTAGGTATTTCAAATGCATATAGAAGCCAGTGATACCTGGATCCATCCATAAATTACAGTGGGAAAGTCGATCACTTATGTAGTCAAATGCATGAAAAGGATCTTTTAGTGCCCAATTGAAGGCTTCCAGAGTTGTGAGAAGACAACGGCGTTGTTTTATATGAAGAGCTTTGAGCTGATGATAAAGCTGGGTCTTGATGCACCGGCCATGAATGGCATTGTTCAGTGCAGAATCGAAAGCTGCTGGGAAGGATGGCCTATGATACAATGCTCCCTTTAATGCCAAGCTCTTTGTGGTGAATCCAACTTTGTAATCTGTTTCCATTGTCCACAATCCATTCTCGGAATTGTATACGTCTCAGGCTGTGCACGTCTGGCTCTGTAAAATGTTTGGAGCAAACAAATTGGACGCTACCTACCTAGGTAGCCATGCGTATTCGATCTAGGTAGCTTTGTAAATATCAATTTGTTCGCTGTCTACAAATTCGTAAATTAATAAACTTTTGGCATGAAATTCTTCATCTGGGATCTTTTGAGCATTAGATACCTACCATACCTAGGTACCTACCTCCCATGCGTGCAACCATGCCTGAGCTGATATCCACATACCTAGGTAATCTAGCGTCAGCTCATATTGACATTTGCTTATCTGATCAACTTTACACCTTGAGACATGTCAGATCCAATGATCGAATTTAAGTTTACCTGAACCGCATGCCATACATTTTGGTGGCATATGTGAAAATTCAGAAAAGCGAAATAGGGCGGCGATGGTACAAGCATTGTGGCTATGTGCGTGAACATTAAGGTCGGAGCCGAATCGGGAAGAGTGTCTGACGCGTCGCCTTGCTTTTGGGTACATCCCAACCTTGATGTGATCAATGATATACTCACCAACGACAATAGAATGCCATTTAACCGCATTCACCCTTCTGGACTCTCTTCTGGAAGCAAACCCTTCATAGACCTGGTATAAAGTTGATGTCCTTGAGATCTTGAACTCTCTCCAATTGTTCCAATTACAGCCGAAGGTGTTGACGAATCACCGACGGTCACTTTTCATCAAATCCCCTATCCTTGAACGGCGACCCCGCTCCAAGTTCATCTGAGATGGGCACCCATGATCTAGAAGAAACAATTCCTTTTCGCATTATCACGTTCAACATCCGCTACGCCAACCCAAAGCCCATACCGGGTGAGGCTCTGTGGTCGACCCGCTGCCCGAAGCTTGCCACCCAGCTGCGCTTCCTCGCCGCTGGCCACCCCGCCACCTTCATCTGCCTACAAGAAGCTCTCGCCAACCAAGTCACCGATATCAAGGCTGAGTTGGGCGGCTCTTGGAAATATATTGGTGTTGGCCGCGATGACGGCGTGGCCGCGGGCGAGTTCTCGCCGGTCTTTTACGACGCCAACGTGTGGACATGCGAGCGTAGCAAGACTTACTGGTTAAGCCAGACGCCCGAGCGGGCCGGCTCACGTGGCTGGGATGCGGTGCTGCCACGAATTGTCACCATGGGCCAGTTCCAGTACCAGCAAACAAGGGCGCGCGTTGTGGTGCTAAGCACCCACTTTGACCACCGCGGAATTAAGGCGCGGGAGGAGAGCGCGAGCTTGATCTTGCGTCTGACGGATGCTTGGGTGGGGTCATCCAGTGATGTAGAGACAAGTCGGCATCGAAAGCCACCTGTTTTTTTGGGCGGCGATTTCAACAGCACTCCAAGTGACAAGGCTTATCTGACGATGACGGCGGCCGGGACGGGGATGACGGACATATCGACGCTTCTTCCCAAAGAGCGGAGGTACGGAAATGAGCTGACGTATAGTTCGTTTGGCGAGAATGACGAGGTGCCTAAGCGAATTGACTTTTTGTTTGTCAAAGACACGTCGGGCATCAAGTTTCTTACCTTTGGGGTACTGGCCAATCGATTTGACGACGGTATCTTCTTGTCGGATCATAGGGCTACTGTTGCTGATATAGAGATCCCTGTAAAGGGTCAGTCGTCTTTTCATTGAGTCTTTCCGGACTCAAGAACTAGGGTGGGCACATGATCATTGGGCCATAGGTGGCAGGTCGACAGGTCTCTGCACATTGCTTCTGCATCTACTGCGGGTTTTCATCTGAGAAGCCAGTCAGCAACAACTCCGGCAGAAGCAGGACGATGGGAGGCGCCACCCGCTCCAATAAGATGGTGACACCGGTGTTGTTTGGCTGTAAATGGTGCTTAGCTTCCTGATGGAGCCAGGTCGGCTTAAGCACTTTTCCTTTCACAGACTCCCAAGAACTATTTCACGGTGCGCAGCATACCTTTGCTTTGCCCCCTCCACATTATGAAGTGTCACTTGCAGAAGCAGAGATAGTCTACCTAGGTAGCTACGTCTGTCTGGCATGACGTGTACTTTGGAGGCAAAGCTGATCCAGGCTGGCGTCGTGGGCATATCTATCTGAGAATCGAGAAGAAACACACCAGTTCCCAATTTTTCAAGTCTCCTAGGTAGGCATGTAAGCCTCATCGCATGATTCTGCGTTCCTCGAAACGACCTCTTATTCTGGTCTTGCCCAAACAGGCATGCATTTCCCTCACAAAAAGCAGCCTTTGAATCATCCGTCTGTCTCATAATCTTGTCAGGGTGGCTCCCGTAGTTATTTGGTATTTCCATTGATATTGATTTCACACCTTGTCCCACTGTTTAGTCTTCTACAGCTTCCCTGCACTGGCGCCACAACATCATTGTGGCGTTTCCACTCCGAGAGCTCAACAGTTGGGTGTGAAAGCACGACGTAGATGCTAATGAAGGGATGGAAAAGCGGTCTGAGTCGAGGAGTAGAGTTTTTGCAGACACTGGCCAGCCCTTCAAGAACCCGCCACACACACGCAACATTGAAAGCCCTCACCCTCCCCCTTCTTTTCGTGCCGTCTCAACTAACTGTTCGATCGACCGATGCGCGAAAGGGTGGGGGCGCGAAGTTTGGAATATCCAATGAACAACGAACAACACAACCTCGATCTGTGGCTGCTTACTTGTCCATGCTAAAGCTCAAGGTACAATTCCCTGGTGGCCGATCACAACCGAGACACGCACAGCTACCTACCAAGCCTACCTACCTAGGTACTGTTGGAGGCACTAAGCCAAAACACCCGTACACTGTGCGTCGGTCACAAACAACAGAATACGGCGAAGAAGCTCTTGAACACATCCATCAACCCGTTGCACGTGTACCAAAACACATGCGTTGCGTTTATTATGCAGCAGCATAGAGCAGGGAATTCAGCCTCGTCTTTAGCCCTCAAACCCATCTCCAGAATGGGCCTTCTACAATTGCTACCCAAT
The DNA here is from genome assembly GCA_027946515.1 of Gnomoniopsis smithogilvyi. Classification (NCBI taxonomy): domain Eukaryota; kingdom Fungi; phylum Ascomycota; class Sordariomycetes; order Diaporthales; family Gnomoniaceae; genus Gnomoniopsis; species Gnomoniopsis smithogilvyi. The sequence continues at coordinate 3,788,688 of JAPEVB010000004.1, read as the reverse complement.
AGATTCGGGCGTTGCCAACCACCTTGGCACAGCCGTGTGGCTCATTACTTACATCTCTACCTTTTCAACTGTGTGGTTCCACGGCAGGACAGGCCGAAAACTCTTCCCTTGCCCTTCGTCATCAATCTCATCATCGGTTGAGATGGCAGGAGGTAATTGAAGTCTCGACACTCATCAACTCCGAAGTGGCTCTGCTCCATGAGCGGCATCATATCTCAGTGTTACCTAGGTAGCTTCTGGATAACCATGTTGAGATTCTGCGAGCGGGAGACTTCGTCGTTCCTAAGCTGCAGGTCGACGAGGTTTTTCCTTATTACTCAGGAAAGAGTACCACAACACTTGCCCATGACGTGCAAGTCTTGATCTGGACTCGAGCGGTCTACATATGTCGGTGCCGGCAATACTCCACACAGAGCAGCGTGACGCGGAAGAAATGTGTCATTATGTGTGCAAGTCAGAACTAACCTGCAAATGCATCTCGATACAAATCACGTTATCTAGATGCAGCCAGTTGAGCAAAGAAGGTAACGGACCCCACCTGAATTGGTGCTTGCTGCATAGTAGATTGTGCAACGGTTTAGCAAGTCGGCTGCTCGTGCTCAGCCACGCCATATCCTGACAAGCTCTGGTGATAGGAACGGCAGCCAGTGAGCGCAGGGAAAGACAGCTGTTCGCACGGGGTATGCATGTCAGAGAGGCAGTGAAACGCGGGGCACTCAGGGTGTGTGACGGTTAGGGGGTTGGGACTCGCATTAGGCGGACTAGAGATCGAAGACAAGTCGATAGGGAAAACAAATAGGTGCAGCATCGAATCTATCTGTAGCGTGCAATACTATGTCGTTAACTGGTGGTTGCTGTGTCAGGGTTCTGTTGGTTCGAGATGTTTTGGGGGCAATTGTGGTTATGCGCGTACCCTTAGGTACCCTAACGCAGCGGCAACGAGGCATTGTGAGCATGTCCGGGCAATGGATACGCGTAGCACAACAGAATGTGCTTCACGAGGTTTCCAGGTCACGGGTCAGTTAGATAGTGGTGTTCATGAGATCAAATACAAGTTGCACGTCCGTAGGAACTGTTTGGATATCGACGCGGATAGAAGAGACAGACCGTAGACGAATTACACAGTATCTACCTACCTAGGGTACCTAACTACCTACCTAGCTGGCTACAGGTCCGACCCTGGTCGGCTTCCCGCTGTAGCAACAGCGTAAACACAGGTCGGGGAACTCGTTATCAGGGAGATCCCCGTTTTGAAGGGGCGAGTAACGGATACTCCCATTCAGGGTTCTATAACCTGCGAGCTATAGTTGGAGCACCGTGTATTTGGGTTTCAGTATCAGCCTTCTGAAAGTTGGGTCAGCCGAGGCAGTCAAGAAAGTTGTATTGTCATGAGCCAAACCAGTTCCTGATTCCAGTGTTTGGAAGATGAAAATACAAACACAGAATGCCCAGTCTACCAAGCAAACAATCCATGCATGTGAGCCAGTAACCTGTAGGATACGTGTCTCCTGCATAAGTCCTGCGTGTCAGCAGTCTTGCGCACAGTAGCTCACTGACCTCCCCCAACTGCCTTTCTCGGCAGCGAGGAATGATGCCACTTCCATGTGGTCCCGAGGTTAACGTCCCGAGTTGTTGAGCAGAGCCTCATCCGTAAAGCCGTTCTCGCACCTGTCGACCGAGGGAATGTGGGGCGCCAATAAACCTAAAATGCAGCTGTCTTATCCACTACCTAGGCAGGCAGTCTTTTTGCTTTCCGTCGGGCCTCTCTACCAGTTGGCCGACACAATGCCGTTTCAAATAATGATACACACGGAGTCTGCCAAGGTGCTTGCCTGTGATGGTGATGCGCATATGCGGCGAGGCTCTAGAAGAGTCATAGAAACTTGGACATGGCCATCGCATCGCTCCCGAACGTGGGTCCCACTCGGACGAGTGAGGGTTTTCTCGAGCTCCACAGGCCAGGTGGGAGTGACGATGTTGTGCAGGAGTCGACATGTCCCTGCCACCGTATGATTTGGCAGATGAGTATGCATGTGCGACAACTTACAGCTTAGCTTGATGTTGTAGCCTTGCTTGTTGATGATGGGAGGATACTACGGATGTAAATGCTTGGTACTCTGTACAATTTTGAAATGTCACGCTTACTGTGGTACGTTTCTCTCCGATATTCTGGGGGAGACGTAACCCCATTCGACCTCGTCAAAAGTGTCGATTTCTTCCCCAGATGGACTCCACACCGTTCCGCGGATCCACATCTTTTCCAGGCACTGCTTCGGCGCCTGGAAAACGAATGCTAGACCGGGGGTGAAGTATTGTCGTCACGAGGAAGCAAAGAGTTATTTTTGTTGGCCCTTCACATTTTGTCACCGTGGCTGAGACTCGCATGTAGCTAAGTATCACCAGCAAGATACCAAGCAGGCAAAAATCAGCAGCGTTCCTCAGCTCATCACGGAGGTTGCCCAGGTGCCCAACCGACGGTGCCTTTCCTCAGAAGTCTTGCATGTCCCGAGATCGAAAGAAGCCGAGAAGATGCTCTGCTTGTGTTCCCCGGGGAACGGGTAAGGAGGATGAATATCACAATACTGACCCACGGATGTATCCGTACAAGTACAGCGCCATGCTTTGACGGGGCCTAACGGGATGCTTTTTTGATTATCTCCTTTTCCAAATGTCACCCAGCAACTGGGGACTAGGGCCATTCTCATCCATCCATTCAGGTGTTCCGGTCGTTCGCCTCGAAATTTCCTGCACATTCATTTGGCTGATTTTCATACACACCCTCTCGTCCATTCCGCACATCCAAGAGACACACGCGCCCCCCCCCCCAGCCTACCCCGGTCTCGCTGCCCTGCGACAAGAATTACCCTGGCCACTTTCGCTTCGATCACCCATGTCCACACCTCTTTCAACCCATGTCGGGAATGGACTCACCCCACCCCACCCCCCTTCTACCCTCCACCACGTCCACGACACGACAGTGGGACACAAGCTGACAAGGTAACAACAAAACTCGCGGGAGCTGCTGCACACACACACACACAGGCTCTCCAATCCCCGTTTGGAGCTTTCTTTTTTCTCCTCAAATTCTGCACTTCTTGACTTTGTGTCCCGAACAAATAAACTCTGTCTCTGTCCCCTGCACCAGCAGCAGTCTGGGGTTTCTGACATCCCAACGCTCTCGTGAATAACTCCACCACAAGACCCACCGACCACGTCTTTCCAAGGATATGCAAGCTCTATAAGGCGGTCGTACTCCACCCGAGTGCCCGGCCTATCGTCCCCAAAATCCCCGACCCGACGTGGCCCATCAATTAATTACTCATACCCAGAGTTTCGTCTGTGCCGCATCGCATTCCGAGCCGTCTGCCTGGCACCTCTGCCTCTCCTCCGGAATAAAAGCTTAGTCTTGTCTACGATACGTCTGGGACGGCTCACAAACTCACTCCCAAAGTGTTGACCACTTCTTATTCTTCTAACATCCCCACTCCATCGTCATGCCTGACGGGGACAGACAGCCCTACGTGGAGGATGCTGAAGACGGCGAGGATACCCCCATCGACGGCTCCAAGTCACGCAATTCCAGTGCCCCACCAAGCGTCAAAGAGAAAGAAGAGGCCAACGTTTCGCGCACAAGGAATAAGGACAAGCTGAGGAAAGAGGGGTCTTTGTCGCCCACCAAGGATCTCCACGACGACTCCGACTCTGATATTCCTGTCCGGCCCACCCAAACCAAACGGGAGTCGAAACGATCCAGGGAGTCCAAAGAGAAAGAGAAGGAAAGAGAAAGAGAAAGAGAGAAGCTGAGGGGGAAAAGAAAGTCCGTCACCTACGAACAACCTCGTCCGCACACAGGGAGAGCAAAGACCGCTCCAAATCTAGCCATCCAAACCGCATCACCTGCCTCGAGGAGACAGCCAGAACACGCGCCCAGCCCCGTCATCACCGCCGCGGCCACGGCTGCTTCCAGGGCTCGACCGCGAGCCTACACTGCCCAGACAGCACCCCGGCCCGTGAATATGAGCTACTACGGATCACCAGGCTCCGTTCCGAGACCACCACTGTCAAATACAAGATTCCATACTGGACAGCCTGTGTTGGGCACATCCTTTCCCGGTCCACAGTCCCCTTACCCGCCGCACTCCCCCATGTATTTCCCACCCACTGCACCACCATATGCAGGGCACTATCCTCCGGCTCACGCCTTCTCTCCTGCACAGGGCTTTGCTCACCCGCCACCACCCGATTACTTCAACCAACAAGGACCCCCTCGTGCGCAAATCCTCCGGCAGGAGTATCGACGCCCCCGGTCCGCTATGGGCCACCATCCTGCTAGTCTCTACGACCACCGAGACCACGACGAAGACCTCGAGGATGGGGGCGCGTCCGTAGTAAGAGCACCATCGATCAAGAAACGACCTAGCATACGCCAGCAGGAAGAAGAGCGACGGCTCATGCCACCACCCCGGATCCGCCGCTCAAGCACCACCGTTGCCGCGCACTCACCATTCGCCCCACCCCGACAAAAGGGACTATCTGTCAGCTCCATCCAGTCCAATGACTTCCTAGACGACACCGACTCGATTGACGACGAAAGTCAGTACTCGCCTTCTGAACAGAGTCGAGTTACCGACTGGCGTCCCTTCGCAGTCCGCCGCCCCACAGCCTACGACGTCGAGTCTCGCTATGAGCGAGGGTCACCCGATCGACGACAGCGGCGGAATTCTATTTACACAGCAGCTGGTCGGGCACAATCCATCGAGCGGGACTACGAGGATAAATTCAACCATGCGCAGCGCTACCAGGAGAAGCTCGATGGCCCGACAACCCAGCTCACGGCTGACACGCTGCGCAAGATCACTCGCACCCCATCTCAACGGACCAAAAGCACAGGCAGCCATGGAAACGATAGCTACGCCCTCACGGCCCGCAACAGCATCGACACTGAGGATATGCGGATCCTCGTCAGAGGCGGCGCTACGCTCACCATCGGTGATGCATCCATGGCTGTCCGGGATGGCGCCGAAATTCGTATCCCCACCAACGTCGGCGGCGGCGGCAGCGGGGACCGCACCTCGCGGGGTGGCAGTAATGATTCGGACACAACCTACGACGACCGCCGGGTGGTAGAGGACAGACGCAGTCGTGTGGACCGACCGCATACTCGTGTGGGCGGCCGTACGTCGAGTAGGCCAAGGTCGCATGTACGTGGGCTGCCAGCACCTGGTAGTTACTACCATCCACCACCGGCGACCGAATATAGCGGCCATAGCGGACAATACGAGTACATACAGCAAAATATGTACGCACCTCCTTCAGGCTATCAGTACCCTGGGATGCGATGATTTTGGTCCGTCATCTCCTCGACTTTACGTCGCCCGGCCGGGGGGCGAGATGCCTTAGTGCACACAAAAGACACACTTGACGTGTGATGAGTTACGAATCACGCATGTTGCATGAGTTACATCTTCCGACATTTCCAGAAACCCTACCTTTGGGGAAAGAACAAGCGGGTTGTGCGCTTTGTATGTGTCTCATGCGATCATGATACGACGTTTTTGAATACCTTGGCTTTTGTTTTTCCTTCATGGATTTGGTTTCTCATCTGTGGATAGGACGACGGCCGCTATCGTCTGGCTGGTCAAGATCGGGCGAAGTTTGTCGCGCAAATGATACCTACCTAACCTAGGCACCCTTGTTCCGTTCCACAAGTGCCGCGGGTTTCTTGTGTAGGGGAAAGTTGCGAGTATCCGAGTTTTTGTGCTTTTCTTCTGCTGTGTTTTCTTCTTTCTGGTGAGCTAAAGTTGTTTGTGTGTCGTGGCCGCTTACGTCTTTGTGCTTGTGCTGGTGCTTGTGCGATACTGAATAGCGTGGCGTCACGGAAGACAAGAAGCTTGGAAAAGGATGATTTGCTTGGCCGCTGTGGCCTTTCTTTTTGGGGGCTTTATATAAATGCAACCACCTTGTTGGGAAAATTGGGCGCTGAGGCTGGGCACGAGCGTGGAGCCGCAAATATAGCATTTAGATACCATTATTCGGCATTACAGCCGACAATCGACCAGGCCCTCCTCTTTTGATCTATCATTCTTCTTCTGCTTCACATGTGCACGCCGTAATTTCGATATTTACCATTTGACGGTCGGATATTCCTCACCGCCATCGCTTCGTTGCATCGCAACTACGGCGGCCTCAATTTCACCGCCTGTCATGCTTGACTCCATGGTGACCCTCCACCTCACCTGCTACAGGACGTATCATCGTGTGCTTTGTGCAAACAATCAGTACGCAAAGTAGTACCTGTGTGAGCATGCTCCCAGTCGTCATCTACCTAGGTATTGTTGCAACAGGCGGGAGGACCTAAATCCAGCTGCTTAAAACTCATCTCCCCAATGCGCTCATTCATATCGGATAGGTGCCGTGGCTCCAAATGGTGTAAATGAAATGCGGGCATATCTTCCCCATCGCATCCTGATGGCACAGCCCCGAACAGGTCCTCCAGCTCTCATTGTCCTTTTTTCTTGGAGATCGGCCTCAGCAAGATCTTCGAACGATGAAAGTAGGCATATACCAACGAGGTATCAGGGCCAGCGGACTGCTGTTTGATGGGTAAAATGCGGATTTTGATGGCAGCCAGCTCCTCGTGCAGTTCTGACCGGTCTTGCACCACCTCTCACTCCCTCAGCGCGAGAGATCTTGGGCAAATGGCAGATATCCACTTGACCTGATGCCCTTCATCACTGTCGCACAGCCTACTCCATCAAATACAATCAGCTATAAGCCGGCATGTTGTGCCAAGACCAATTTCTACTACTCCTTCCCTGTCCTCCTTTGTATGGTGTAGAAGATTATCTGTCAGGAATGTCATGCCCTGCTTGGCCGGCGTGGCGCCTGACGCGCTGTGCGATCGGTCAGATCTCAGGTGATAGACTTGACAAAGTGTATATACACCGAAGCAATTCAAGACATTTTTGGGTAAAGCTCCCAGTATAATTTGATCAGACCGTATGGTATAGTGTACCCTCTACCCTCGCTCTTGTCTCAGATGACATGACATGCCCGACATAGCAGTCATTTGATAGACAACGTGGCACCCACTGGATATTTACACAGAGTATCAAGCCTCAAAGCTTTAGTGATTTGTATCTCACTGACTCAGAATGGATAGTGATGTTGGGTCGGGCACGTTGGTGATGTTAGAGGACTCCTCCTGCGATGTACGAGACCCTGGACAACGACTATTGCCGTTTTGAGAGCTTTGAATTCAAAGTACACGCAGTCTCAAAGACAGAGATACATACCCACAAAGCCGCGTAATATGGAGACATCGGCCGAGACGGCACAGCGGCAGCCTTTGGAGTTGCCCTGAAACACTGTGGTCGTCGGTAGGCGCTGTCTGTGAACAAATGACATCCAGTCAAAGTAGCAGAAACAAGTAGATCCCAGGCTGGATGGCTACCTATCCAGTGATGGTGCCATCAGATGCGCCTGTCAGCTTGAAGTACAGGCATGCCGACGTCTCAGCATATCACCATGTTGGATGAATTGTCGTCTAATTTGATAGATCGACCCCACCTCTGGGGAAGTGGGTAGCGGGCGATCCCGTCGTAAAACCTGGGGGGGGGGAAGAAAGGTTCCAGGAACACCTAGGAAGGAGTTGGCCTGTGCGCGTTGCTCGGCCAGAGGATGACGTCTATTTGGGAACCAGCACTACGCCTACGAAGACTATTTACTGCTGCGTCGTAGGCGAGGCTGGCTACCTAGGTAGTGTTCGAAGGAACTGGTTGGCATTAAATCTTTAATCTACATGGGTAAGCGTGAATTCGAATTCTGTTTTGCCTGCAAAACGTCACCTTGGACATCTCGCAGGGCTATCAGCAAGGATCGGGCTGTTGCTTTGCAGGGCTGAAGAGTGGATTCCCAACCACCGACTGCAAATACCAGCCACCGCGTTTCCACACCAACCAACACTACACACGCATCTTTGCGTCCAACTGCCAACAAACCACGAGCCGACTCGAATTGTGCATATTCTCTACCATCTCACTATCTCTGATCTTGACTTGTCAAGATTGTAAATTCTTTGACGGACGACACTCAGCAAATCCTCGATAATCATCATCATCACCATTGACACAGGTTCGACATACGCACAACTTCAAGCTTCCTTCGTGCTGATCGTCCCTCCTTTTCGACCGCGGCTGGTCAGCCAGCTGAAACCACTCAACTTCAGCATTCCAGCAACAGCCGCGTCTCCCTTCATTCCAGTCTTGAAGCGTCACTGCTTCAACCCCGATTCTCATCCATGGCGCCCGCCTTTGCCGCCTATGCGCGTTCCCTCCTCACACACTCTCTCCAGCCTCGCGATCCTTCGTCTATCCTCAGTCCCATCGAAGCACACAACGCCCTCACCGCACGCGACACCACAACCGCCGACCGTCCCAACCCAGAAAAAGGCATCCTGCACCCTGGCGACATTAACAACAAAGCCATCTTCGCCGTATTCGGTCTTCTCGGTGTTGCTATCGTCTGCCTCGGTATCTGGTTCTTCTTCTGGGCCAAGAATGGCGGTTTTTACTTCAAGGAGAATGATTGGGATGACTACAAGTCCACCGTTTTGCGTCGGAAAGGTCCCAATGGCACTACCCTTTCTGGAGCCACCACAATCACTGACCTAGGCGGTGGCTCCGTCTACAAGGATCTGCACGACGACGATGACGACAACCAGACCGAGATGACCGCCACCACCGGCATCACGGGCATCACTGCCGGCGTTTCGGATATTGTTGGTCGCGAGAAGCATCGCCGCCGCCGCGAACAAAAGGAGCGTGAGAAGGAGCGTCGTCGCGAAGAGAAGCGTCGTGAGAAGGACGAGAAGAAGAGAACATCACGCTCCGCCAAGGTCGCCAAGTCGCCCAAACGCAAGGTCGGTGAGGACGGCGCCGTCATTGACGACGAAGCCGAGGCTGAAGCCGCCGAGTACCTGCGCAACTACCGACACGAGCGTCCCGCCCGCGTTGGTGGACTGAACCGCGAGAGCGATGCCAGCACATGGGACGGCTCGACAAACCCTTCTGAGAGCAGCCGCGCCGAGAGCAGCGTTACTAGTGAGCTGATGCCCAACCGCGAGCGTACCCCCGAGAAGAAGGCCAAGTCGGGTGGTATTCGCAAAGTCTACTCGACCGCCGACAAGCGTGACAGCCGGGAGGCGGAACGCATCCGGGCGGAGGCGAGGAAGTTGCAAGAGAAGGGCCGCGCAGCCACAGCGGCAGCAAGCAGCTCGGGTGGTGGCCACCGCAGAAATTTCTCGTGGCAACGTGATAACACCGTCGATGAGGGTACAGCGATGATTCCCCCGCCCACTTACAGCCAGAGCGAGGTCGACACGCGCATCCCCGGCAGCTGGGCCGAGAGTGATGCTGGTAGTGACTTGGGAACCAGGGTCTACTCCCATGTCATCCCGGGTCTGTCAAGCTCTGGTGGTGGTTCCTCGACTGCGGGCACAGATGTGCGGGACTATGCCGAGGAGAGGAGAAAGAACAGGCGGAGCGGAGGTGGTGGCTACAGGAGGGAAAGGCAGAGGTGAGCTGGCAACAATCGTCCAGGTAAATCACCGGTACACTTTCACTAGCAGGACGAAGTTTACGATGGTATGAGGGCAGGGCGTTATTTCTCTATACCCAAAGTCAACAACGACTTTGGCAGTAATGCCCAAGACTCGTAGAAATGACAAGTTTTCGAGGACAGAGGGTTGGGCACAGGATCATAAGGTGGTGGCACCCTGGGTATCAAAGGTCATTTTCCTATGTATGGGTTAGGATGCCTGCTTGGTATTGGTATACATTCACGGCGTTCAACAGGGTAAAGCCCAGCACCATTGCTAATAGCATGTAAAAAAAATAAAAACTGTTCTCATACTACTTTACCTAAAGCATCATCCATTTATTCCCTGTCAAGGTCATGCGCAGCCATTTCTTTCGAGTCCCCACTGTTGCTTTGTCGGCGGACGATGGGCATGCCGAGTTGTGGCACAGTCTAGCGTAGAGTGGACTCGCAAATCCTGCGCTTTTCCCCAACAACATCCCGTGAGAAAGGTGACTAAATCGAGCCCCGGTATCCTCTGTCCTTATATAGATCCAAACTCGTCCGCTTTTCCTTTAAGCGTGCTGCATCGCTCTCCGGTACTCATCGCACAAGTCCATCTCGCCATGGCCTCTCTCCTCCCACAGCACGATGGATACCTACCATACTACCTCCTCTACGTAAGCTTCCCATTCCCATTCCATCCACCCTGTCATACGGGTTTCAAAAGTTCAAGATGCTAATTGTCACTCCAGGCGGGCGTCAGCGCCTTTATTCACAGCGCCGTCTGCTACGTCTTGCGGCCCAGCGTCTCTATGAAACTATTCTCCGGCCCGCGGGCAACCGCTTCCACCAGAACATCTTTGCTGGCCCACACATACGGCACCAAGAATATATACACGGGGCTCATTCGGACATATGCAGCTTACCACATCACCAATCCACAGCTGTATGATCTGGCCCTGTGGACGTTTGTGGGCGTGCTGGCTTTCTGTGGTGGACAATTCTTTGTGTGGCGAACGATTGGGCCCAGGGAGGCTGTGATCCCTTTTGTCACTGCTGGAGCTGGAGTTTTGTGGATGGTCATGGCGAGGGAGGGGTATTTGGACTGATAGTGAGTTCTGGCAATTATAGAAGAGCTAAATTAGATTAAAGATGGTCACTGATGCTGTGGTACGGAGCCTGGTGACGGCGCAAGACGCCATGAACCCGAAAACTTCTGCAGATCTTGACATCTGCAGACCTCGACGCTTCTGCCGTGTCTAGTCTTATGTCAGAGGACACCTTGGATCGCTTCATGTCATCGGCAAGATCTGGTATTCTTGCATATAAATCAAGATCCCAATATGTCTTTGGCGAATGTGATGCTGTAGACGGAGTGAAAACTGGGGCACTCTACGTGTCGCGGCGTGTAAGAGTCATGCCAATATGTAGAAGAGCAATCGTGTCAGAAACATGGGTTTCATACTTGCTTAAGGGGCCGTGGTAATGCTGCATTCTAGAACGTCCCCAATCTCAGTGTTGTCTTCATGGTGTGATGCAGAAGTAGTTCAAATAAGGTTACATTGAGAGTGACAAGATCAACTTCACATCCGTACGTCCACGAAGCGGCCTCCATGAATTTATGCGGTCAGCTTTGTTGTCCGACTGCCAAGAGTGTAACACGGGGCTTACTCGAGATTGCAAACATGACTTGAAGCTACTCTATACTGCTGCGCTGGTCGTGATATGATATGGTTTCGGGAAGATCAAACATGTTGTTTCTCGGGACACCCTGGATCTCTTGTGCCGCGCCTATCAAAACCCCTTGCCACCCTGCCCGAGTAAGGACCATAAGGCTAAAGCGGCATCAGTAACGGAGGTCCTGATAGTATCAAATTCTAGACTCCAAACACCAAATTGCCGCTATTCAACAGTGACAACTGCACTTCATTCGAAAACCATTCTCCAGCCTGTTCAGCCTTGACAGGGACCTACACTGCAAGACTAACGTCTACCAATTCGGCATGCCTTCTCCCTACACCTTCATCAGAGCGGAACATGGGTCAGAACCTCAGAGGATGCCGGCGGTTGAGTCTGCTGGGTGTGTGGCAGCTGGGTCTTGCCATGGCGTGTATGGTGGCGTCTAAAGCACCTCATGACGCTGGCACTGGCGTCGCCGGAAGTTTGAGGAGAGCTTCAGCGAACATGCTTACCGTGGATTTACACACGGACGTCTTTCAGCCCCCCGACCAATGTCGAAAACCCGAGCCTTGTTATCATAATGCGGGTAACGCGGGAAGCGAGTTTTGCGTTTTTGCTGCCAACGCAAAGGATGATATGGGAATTTCGAAAATTGTACCAATGGTTACCACCCAAGGAAGAGCACTCAAACTCATGCACATGCTGTCAGATACCCCCAATACTTCCAAGCATGCGCGCTCCTCCACGCCAAAATACACCATACGCCCGGTTCCAGGCAAGGGCTTGGGTGTCATCTCAACCAACGAGCTCAACCGAGGTGATCACATACTCAGTGACCTACCGACGCTCATTGTCGATCACTGCATGATGTCCATTGTCCCGCAATATCACCTCGCCAAGCTGATGAATGAAGCGGCTGGTCGACTGTATTCCTCGCAGCTGGATCGGCTCATGAGCTTGGATGTGTTTGGCGATGAGGCGCCTGACGAACACTACCTGGTCGGAAGGATCTATGCAACGAGCGCGTATATGTTAGATCCGGACGGTGTGCTGTTCGGCGGTGGATGTGGTCTCGGGGCGCTTTTCCCCGAAAGTAAGTACACGAACGCGCACCATCGACAGGCTTGATGTGTATGACGCATGAGAGCTAATGAGGCTGTCCATTACCTAGTCTCGAGAATGAATCATGACTGTCGCCCAAATGCAGCCTATCACTTCAATCCGGATACGGCCATGATGGAGGTCCACGCAGTGCGCCCCATTGCAGCTGGTGAAGAGATCACAGTCTCTTATATTAGGTACGTCACGGCCCCTTTTATGTATCTTTGGACTATTGGAAGGCAATGCTCGATTACTGACCGTGTTGCAAAGTCCGTTCATATCGCACGCCCACCGCCAAAGTCTCCTGCACGACAGGTGGGGCTTCAAGTGTACTTGTGCAGCATGCTCAGCACCAGCAGCCAACGTCAACGCATCCGATACACGTCTTGAGATGATATCCTCAATATGGCCCTTTCTTCTTGACAAACCTGCTGGAGACAGCTTCAAAGATTCAGATAAACTAGACACAACCAACAGAAGTGAGCTCGCAGACTTGTTGGTCTCCTTGGCGGAGACCGAGGGACTGGATGCTGTAATGTTGCAGCCTTACCGCGCTGCAGCGCTGGAGTGGAACGCATTAGGAGAGGCTGGGAAGGCCACGTCTTACGCTAGATTCGCCGTGGAGTATGGTATCAACAGTTTCGGCCCACGGAATCCCATGGTCAGGGACATGCAAGATCTTATTCAGGATCCTGAATTGCATTGGAGTTGGAAATTGCGATGATGCGTGCAAAAAGTCAATGTCACTAGAGGGCTCTGCTTAGACAGAAATATAAATGTAAATAATATATGCCACCGTTTCATCGCCAAAGAATTCCTCATCCTCATGAACATGATCTGCTAAAGGAAATTGAGCACCTAGGCTTGTCGTTTTCCACAGGTAGTAGATGTAGTGTTTTCAGCACAGGGAGTGTCTGTTTTGACTGAACATGGCAAGTCTATCTTTGCATTCTTGGCTCTGGTTGTGAGCGTATTCAGGTCCACGATTGGAATATTTTCCTGTGGTGGAAAATGGAAAACTTTTCACTTTGGTAGTTTCCATTGTTGGAATCCGTCTGTTGAAACAATGGTAAAAAGGTGGATCGTTATGAGAGATGACACAGCCAACATAGAGGATAAGATATATGCAAATCTACCGAACAAAGCCCACACCCATTCCTTATTAACAAAGCCGGTAGTTCCGTCCAGATCCATCATACTTAAAGCCGTAGTGCCTAAGCTCTTGCCCAGAGTGTCCTGGATAAACAAGAAATCAGGACTGTGAGCCTGGCTCTTGAGCAACACATGTTTTGCGCGCGCAGTTGCGGCCGCCGATAGAGCAATGTACCTAGGTATCTCCCACCGAGGAACTCCTCCTGTCCAAAAGAGTTTCCAGTCGATGTCCCAGACATCTTTGTTGAATCCATCATCTGTCTTGGGATGCCTATACTGTGTACAAGAAAAGATGGTAGTTGCACTTAAGCGTGTTTGCATATCCAGGAGTTCGAAATTGCCTCCGACCGCGTCCAGTTGTATTTGCAACGCTCGCTCTCACCAGCAGGATTTCATGTCTAGGACACCACCGGCGGAAGTCTTTAACAGATCAGGGGTTGATTTCATCATTCCTTACAATATGCGCAAGTGCAAATATGTTTGAAGCCAGGCCAATTCCTGTTCTTACGTGGGACAATCTCACATTGGCCGAACGTATCTGGTGTCATGTGGCATCCAGGTGATAAAAAGTACGAGCACCAAAATCAAACTGTACGCAATTGATATATTGGTCAAAAGAAATCTTGACCTTCGTTTCCCATGGACAACATTCGAACGCTAACAGATAAACGCCTACCCATGAGGCTGTATGAATGCCCCGAGCCTTCGATCCCCCAACGCCTACTACCCTGACCCTTTTTTTTTTTGGTCGCTCCCAATACAAATGGATTGATGGATTGCCCCAATGCTTAAACTTGATCAAATGAAATCCCGCGCCCGCGACGTTGCTCGTTCGCATCAGATGTTGAGTATAACATGTGCCGAGCCAGATGCCTCAACCGCCAAAAATTCAGCGCCAGATGTCGTCTCCAGACTTGATCAAAGATCTTTACGTTCCACAACTCTCGATTAACAAATGTATAAGAAACGGAATGACATGGAACATCACCTACGGGAAGACTGATTTGTCGGAGCTCTGAGAGCTCATGGACGAGGAGCGGCTCATCTCAGGCCTGTAAATTGGAGCCTGGTAGTGACGGCCGACATTCTAGAAACGCGACCTTGTCAGTACATATGCACTCTACCGGTGATAGCGAAAGTGAAAGTGAAGGCATGGGTTGACGAACGGCTCTGTTGCTGTGAGACTCGCGGGAGCAGCCATGCACCTCACGGAATTCCATCTCGCGGGCCTGCTTGATTTGCTCAGCGCGTCGGGGATCCATTCTGCTGGTAGAAGTGTTGGAAGATATTGCGTGATCTTGTGATATGAATGTGGTTATAGTGGATGATGAGTTCTGGAAATGGACAACAGGAGAGTAATGGCTCGAGGTAATGGAGATATAAATGTTGACACGAAGGTGGGTAGGTAGGTAGGTGAGTAGTACCAAGAGTACAAATGTTGTTAAATAAAGATCAACCACTGCTATATGAGATGGCCAAGCCCTGATCTACAGTAGAATAAACAAGGGAGTACGTACTCTCAAACCTCGCTAGTCACGGCATCTGCATCAAGCAGCTGCTTGGCAAGCGGTTCGAGTTGCAACCCCAAGATGAGACTATGCGTGACCAAAGCGCGGCTCACTGATTCAACTGCCCCCCGCCAAGCCAGTCAGAACCCGTCGAGCCAAGGAGTGCCAATACCATTGGCGTCCAGGAGATCAGCAGGGAACAGCTCATAGCCCTGGAGACTAATGTGATGAGCGTTGCCCAGTCCCACTGGAGCTCTGGGGAAACGTGCACAATGCAGTTGCAAGCTAAGTAGGTAGTGCCACTTGTCCACCCTCGAAAAGCAACCCACCACCTCGGTCTCACCGCTTCTCACCGAGTACCTACCTACCTTACCTACCTACCTATTAACATTTCATTAAAACCGGATTCTGGGCGAAAAGACGTACAACGTTTACCTCATCTTGTATAAGTGGCGATCTTCCTCTGCCCAATTTATTTCTGTTTGAACTTTCTATCATGTCAGATCTTGAATTCGTTCTTGTCATATCCATCTGTTTCTATACCTACACGCTCTGAGTATCCCTGGCAAACGCATGCCGGCGCATAATGGTGTGCCGTGTTTGCCTAGCCTAGAGAAATCAGGATAAAGGTGATCAGCAAGTAGGTAGGGACGAAGCAGGTAGGTAAGCTGATGAAACAATGCACTGCAAGCTCCAAGAAGATGCATTTTCCAGAATGATGACAGTGTACGTTCTGTTATGATCGCCTACTGTAGCTCGGCACTACTTGCTGAAACTCGCAGATCCTCCCATACTGTCCATCATTCGGATTCAGGCAAGCCGTCAATATATCACTGCTTATAACTGCGCAACGTGGCGATATGCAAGTAGCTCCCTCGCACTTTTTCTGCTAGCTTCGTCTCAAGCTTGCACAAGAGGAAAATCTCAGGCAAGCTCTAATGCAGCCGGGAGTCATAGCCAGCACAACAACACAAACCCAGCCACAGGCCAATGAATATGATGTTTGTGTAAAGTCATGTCAGAAAAGCTCAAGACCCTTAATAATGAGGCCCTTCTAGCTCCTTCGAGCATGGGGATGCTACAGCCGCACTTCCCCGCATTTTCAGGCCTTGCTTGAATGACATACCTTAGGGTAATTAATTACCTGGGGTAAGTGTGGGATGCCTAAAGCGGCAGCTCCGACACCTGGGCCAAGAACAACTCCGACGTCGATTCTGGTCCCGTGAACGCACCACCATTGCGCTGTCCATTTGTCGATCATGATGTCTACAGTGCCGAACTACAGAAAGGAGAGGGTACCGTAATTATGATTCGAGCGAAAGAGGAAGATTTATTAGGAGTACCCATCCTTTTGAGGGCATCGTCGGATTTCTGGATATCTCCGGAATATCAATCGAAGTGTTCCCGTTTACTAGCTGCGAGTCATGGATCTACTTGTAGCTCAGCGTACATCTAGATAAGATGCAGCACAAGCCACCCGACCCGTCCCAACAAGTGCGTCTTGTTTTTTGCTCTAGTGTGCTGTGGTGCTCCGTAATTTGATGTAGAAGAGGCCAAAATCGAAACTGTTGGTGATTGAGACGCTCCATTGGAAGGCTAGCAGCCCCAGTGGCCTTGGTCAGTGAAGACTGTTTATCTGCGTTCTGGTATCTGGGAACGGCGAATACATAAAAAATCAATGTGAGAAGCAGGATGCTCGGTCATATGAGTACTTGTATGTAAGTTTAACACGTTCAACTTGCCGAGATCAATATCATCGCAATTTTGTTCACTTCGGACTGTGTGTTGGCCAAGACCGGAGCCGCGCTGAAAAGGACACCATCTGGACTTTTTCGTTCCAGCTTCATAGCAGAAATTGGTTGGTTACGGCTCGCGTGCCGCTGCTGACCCAGACTCAGTCTTGTGAGGTCCACATTTCCTCCTGGATTATTGTCCAGCGAGCCGTTTCAGTTTTGCTATCTCTAAAATTTCTCAGACACTCAATTCATATTTTTGACCCTGAGTTCAAAGACAATCTGCATGGATGGCGAGGGTCATGGTGATTTATCATCAGGTTAGACATTAACGACCCACCGCCGGTCTCAAAGTCTGATGCCTTGCCATCAGTCATTCGAAATACATGTGGAAGTTCAACTCAGCCGATTGGGCGGACAATTGGTGAATCTAGGACTACTACCCCATTCCTCAATCTGACCTAGCGAGACGTACGATATAGGCAACCAAGTCGCCTGCATAAAGCACGGGACTAATCTGAGTGCTACCTAGCTGGTGTATTGATGAAGGTAGACAAGGACAAGGCAACGATGATTTCTGCGGATGAAGGTCCATGCGGGAAGTATCTGCATGTGTATCAAGATTGATCCAACAATGACGTGGAAGTAACTGTCCAAGATTGTGTGTATCCTATTCTGAATCCTCCGTATAATCTTACAATGTGATGATGTGAAAATTGCGTGAGCAAGTTATCTAGTAGTGGTATCTTGATGATGTCAAGGAGACTGCTGTGATGGCAAGCCAGTCTGCCTCTTGCAAGGAAAGAAAAAGGAAACCCGTCCGAGGGACGAACAGCCAGGCAAAAAGAAAGAAAATTCACGAAGTAGAACATTCAACGCCGTCCTTCCACCATAAACCCGGACAACCCAACCGACTGAGACGAGCCCCAGGCAACCAATCACCACCGAATCCATGTATGCAAATGACCACAGGGCCCTCTATACCCCTACCCCCAACCAATGCAAAAATGTGAACCTGAAGTGCCAAATGCTGATACCGGAAAGCCAATGCGGTAAGTATCTCTCTCTCTCAAGGTATCTCCTCGCGAACGTGTAGTGCGAATCTGACCCTCTTCCCCTTGCCTCGTTCCTTTCTCATGCTCTTCGTTTGCTGCGCATGCGTGTTCAGGTCCATGTCACTGATCTCCGCTTCGTCTTCCTCCTCGATACTCCACACGTCCGGGCTAGGCTCTCGCCAAGCTCGCGGTGACAACCGGCCACTGCCATATCCACCTGCACCAGACCAGCTTTTTGGGCGAGCTGGCAGACGAGGCAGTACAGGTCTATTCGAGCGGCCTCGGCTCGCCATCTTCGGTCTGCCAACATGGAAAGACGGGCTAGCCGAAAAGTAATCGTCCTCATCGGTGTAAGAGGAACCTCGTGCCATCATGAGGGCCACACGGTCTTCCTCCTTCTCCTCCGCCTTAGCAGCGGCTACAGCTGCTGACTTAGCCTTGCGGCTTTTGGCGAGTGACTTTGCGCTGCCGAGATTGGACCCTGGCACGGCGAGGCTAAAAGCGCCAGGGTGCGAGGGCGATAGGCGCACGTAGTCTTCTCCATCGTCGTCATCGTGGTCGTCGAAGCCAATGTCCATGTTCGGTGTGGAGACTTCAGGTGAGTTGCGACTCGGCGGAGAGTGCGACCCGAAGCGGAGGTGAGGTGGTGATGGTGTCCGAGGTGGTGGGGGGAGGGCGAAGACCACCACCGAGCTTAGAAGGGCTGATGGTTCGGATGATTGGCATAGGTCGGGATGAGTCCACGATTCCGGCGTCGAAGGCCATGTCCATTTCCAGGTCCAGGTCCATCTCTTCGTCGGTGTCGCCGTCGTCCAGTAAAGGTGATGGTGAGAGGAAGGAGTTGATGGGGTCGTCATCGATGAGGGACTCGTCATTGCCGATGTCCATCTTTGTCCTGTTATCAGCCTCGAAGCTCTGATACAGAGAGACCTGAGTCGGCGGCCAGGAGTCACGACGCGAGGGCTGGTGGGATGTTCTATGCGTGACCGGCATCGTGAACAATTTTGTTATGCTATTTTTTGGAGTGGGAGGCCGCAAAAAGTTTTTCGACGTTGGTGGTGTGGGACTCTCTCAATATGAGTCCATGCGGCTCTGTCCTCCCTTGGAATGCAAAGTGGACGCTGGCTGGACTCCGAGTATGACAAGGCGATGTTGTGAGAGTGCAAAGCTGAGAAATACCTCTGTATTCTTTTGTCCGTCCAGGAAGAAGGAGGACAACGCCGGCCTAGCCGGCTCACTTGACTTGTCAGAAGCGACCGTGGGATGTCAGATCTAGCGGGTCCGTCTGCCTTTCTCCTTCGAGATAACGAAATGAAAGAGGTGGATGTCTAGCGACATTCGAAAGGTAAAGGAAACGGAGAGATGATATATCTCAAGTCGCCAGAGAGAATGCTGCGGCATGACTCGAAAGAGAAGTGCAGTCGATCACATATATAGCCATCCTGGTTGATACATAGCCCCGCGGACGCGCATGCTGCTTCACACCATCGCAGATCACGAACACATCTAGGTATGTACTCACACCCACCTTTGGCAATGACAAGCAGCCTCAGCTCTTACTAGCCACCAGCTGGCCCGGAACGGCTCTGTTTGGTTGCCTAGTAAGAAGCTGATACCTGGCTGGGGCAACATGAAAAGTGAACATGTATGGTTATTGGAAAGACTCACTCCATTCCATAGCTTGGTCGGCCGCAGCCTTCCCGTCCTCAGCTGCCCAGAGTCTCACCTAACTGGCATGCACCGCGGGGTGAGCCAGCCCACTTGGGCCTAATTTTTCCACGTGCAAGCCACATATGCCAGAGACGGTGAATCATCGAATTTGACTGGGTGTGCCTGTTAGAGGCTGATCAGATAAATCACAAAAAAAGTGCGGAGGGAAAATCAAACCCGGTGGGTGGCGCATGGATGCGAACCGTCCCAAACGGGCATCGGGCGTCGTGGGATGTGCAGGCGTGCCACTGCTAGCTCCGCCTGCAGCTTGCAAGATATCAGACTAGACAGACGACGAACCAAAGGACTCGAATTGACGATGGCATGGTGACGGGTCAAATGCAGCGGGAAGAGACCCTTTGATGGTATGATCCGATGCGGGTGTAACGCTGCATCAAGAGCAAATGCCGCCAATAGCGCGTGTGACAAAACCCCGTGATAGGGAGATGGAACAGGAAAGATGGAGACGAAGAAGATACTAAACGGGCTATTCCAACTTTTCCAAGCTCTGCACATCTGCGTGATGAGGTGAGACAGACTAAGTAGGACACCCCCACGCCCGCGATAGTGTTTCGCTCTTTTGCGCGGCAGGCAAAGTCTATCATGGGCCAGCTGACCAGGCTGCACACCACCCATCATCATTGCCAATGCGATATCTTGTTGCCGCCTGCAAGCCCGCGCCAGCCGATCTATCTTTCCTGTAGCCACTTTGCTCCTGACTCAGCGCCGTCTGCGCAATGCCCGCTTGAGACAGCGCAGCATCGTAAGTTAGTGGATGTCGATCGAAAACCTCGCTGTGGGACCGCTGCCGTACCTGCATCTACGTGCAGATCCAGCGCTATGTGCGGCTTTTGAAATCTTGGACCGCGTATGACTTCGTACAATGTCTCTGTCTGCCAAAGCTCACGAACAAAGTTTCAAAGACGACGGCTCCCAAGGGCTGTTGAGCAACAAAGCTGACACCCGGAAACTGCGGGTGCATCATATGATGAATACGAGAAGTGGAAGGGAGTCTCGTGAGCAGGCAGCCCGCGACCAAAACTCTAGTGTCAACTAAAGGCACATTGCTGACATAAGCCCCACTATAGTGTATTAGAGTCCATCTGAGATAGGAATTGTTTATTCTCAACAGTCAGCGTACCCTCTACGAGACGTCTCGATTATTAAAATTATATGTCCAGCTTTGACCTTTTTCAAATGAGACTACCTCTAAGGGAAACTTCTGCTCTGTCGTCGATCGGTGCATTGCCGCTCAAGGCGGACAGTAAATCGTGGGACTGGACATGTTTTACTTATTTCCTCCTTATGATTGTGTATCATGAGCCCTGACCATACCTAGATCGAGAAAATCTGATACAGGCCAGATCTTCTCAACCAGATGATGACACGAGCTTAGAGCAGGAGCAGCTTCAGTGGAGTGCGTGACTAAGGTATAAGGCTTCCCCGTAACCAGTCTGTAATAATAGATTTTAACCTGCGTCTATTAGTCTTGCTGCAATTATTAGTGAGATAAAAAATTCCTGTCCATGGCTTATTTCGAAATTAGAATCGTTGATGATTGATGATTTGTATAAAAATTTGAGCTATTCTCGCTCAATGCCAACGTTGCATTTGGCTCCACATCTGCAGCACCTACATCCGTGATGTATGTAGTGTGAGGTCATCGTCATTCTCCATACCCTCCAGCGCGACTCGTTCCTCCGCATGAACTGGTAGTAAGATTTTTGGCTGGTAAGAGCGGCAAGGCTGGAAAGCAACGATGTGTAGGTAAGTAGTAGAAAATCGCGTCATAATTCGTAGTCCGGGTCAGGAAAGCCCCATTTTGCCCGTGCTTCAGCAAACTCTTGAGAGTAGGTAGAGTGAAAGCTCTGGTAATGTTCATGTCATACCGCGCGCCAAGAGGAAATGAGAGCTCACGTATTGTTCTGTTCTCCTAGCGCTTCTGTGATGGACAAGGAAACTGGTCCAATTTTGTTGCCGAAGCACTTTTGAGTTGAGTCTTTCCTGAAACTCAAATGCTTCAGTCCATCAACTCGCCTTCTGCTTTGCCAGTAGAGAGACACTCGTCTGAGAAAGTGAAGATCTTACAAAATTAGTCACGCTTCTGCTATTCAAGAATCAAATTAGGTGTATATCTTCTCGAGATCCGGGTAGTAAAAACAAATCGTACAAGGCTAAGAGATGAATCCTTTTTTTTAGACTGCTACCCAGCTATGTGACATATCGAATGGCTGATGCATGACTTTACATGGCATTCTACGGAACGCCGCATACCGCCCTGCTCTTTGTACTCACCATAATACATTTCTTGGTTTCACGGGCCACAAATTCCCAGAGAATATGCCTCTGGGCGGAAAATCGGGTTGCCCTGCAGATTCCAAGTTAGCTATCCTTTGTCCGATTTGGCATCGAGCCTATGAGTCTACGTCTGAGCATGCGGCCTCTGAATTGCATTGTTTGTACTTCTCGAAGTTGTACTTCATTTGACATTACGAGTTCTACTATTCATCGGTCTTGTTCCAGGGCCTGTATGAAGTACGGCCAGCCTAAGACGCTAAATTGGGAACCTCCAAAGTCTTGTGTCCAGATAATGGAAACTATCTAGGCGCCTGGGTACCAGGTAGGTACTAACGTCGGATTGAAATGTGAACTTCCAACTTGAAGTCCCGAGCCGTCACCGTTGGACTATTGGACAGGTGGAGTCTCCCAGGATGAAAATCAGGGGATTGAACGGTTATAATGGAGTTTTCAATTTCACAACAAAGGCCTTTCGCTGGTGGCGCGGAAGGCGGCCGTGGAGACGACCTTTGTTCACCATCGCTTCGCCTGACATCACCTAAGTCTCTGACCTGACGAACCCTCCCGTCTCTTGCCCTTCGCTTTGCATCTTTAAAACAATAATATGTGACTATCGGCGCGGCCGGAAATAAGGATGATGGTTACGAGTGTTGAAATCAAGGGCTCTGGGTGTATGTCTGTAAAAAGTACCTTTTACAAACTTTTCCAGACTAAGTCTCTGCTCCCACGCGGCTTTGTGTCTTTTAACACAGTCCCGCTTCGGAAATGACCTTCAAACTTATGTATAGAATAGTGCGGAATACAACCAACATGCGCAAAGTTTTATTACGCCGCAAGCTTAGTACTACCGCTCTGATATTGTCACTTCGTCAACACCACAACGGCTTCTCCGGACGGGCTGGTAGATGGCCCTCACGAAGTATGAGCGGGCAAGCTTGCTTGGTATGAATATATAAGTAGTTTTGATTGCTCTCGTTCGTTTTCTCGAGATTCTTTATCATTCCTTCATTATCACCATCAAGTCACTCATTATCCCAGGGCCACCCACCACGTTCTTTCAAAATGTACAAGAGTTCAATCATTTTCCTCCTCGTCGAGGCCGCTCGCTTGGCCAACGGTGCCATCACTTCATCCCAGTCATGCACTTGGGTCACGTACACGATCCCCGACCCCATATATCCAGTCTGCGAAAGTGACAATTGCTATAATGAGATGCTCGATCCACGCTACAATGCTGAGGCTCTTGCCTTCTGCCCTAATTGGCTCGAAGGCACCCCAACTACAGAGGCTGCCGCCATTCCTACATATCTCGAGAACTGTCAGGGGAGTGTAGAGGCGGTCTCCTCTGCCTGTACTTGTATCGCTTGGAGCATAACGGCAGCACAGGTTACCGGAACCAGTCTGCCATCTGTGTCGCTGACTGTAGGGAGTTCAGCAGCATCGCCCACCTCAAGCTCACTCTTATGCCCAGATACAGACGAGGAGACCATCATCGACTCCAATGGCGTGGCGTATACGATCCACTGTGCTTCGGACAGTACCCAAGGGTCCTATACCTCTGCGGCTGTTGCCAATTCTTATTTAGATTGCATGACGACTTGTGACGCCGCAAGCGATACAGGCTGTACCGCCTGGGCATACACCGGCACTCCTGGAACGGGTGGTGAGGGTTCTGGAACCTGCTTGCTAAAGACTACCGTGGGAACTATTTTGACGGGTTACGATAACTTCATTATTGGCGTGCAAGTGGCTGGAGCGTCATCATCATCCTCGCCACTGGGTCTCTCTGCAACGACCTCGACCTCGGCGACCAGCACGATCCCTACAGAAAGTCCTCCTGCCATCACCAGCACAACCACAGCAATTCAGTCAACCACGTCTCCAGCCGTAACTCAAGCGGCACAGCTGACGACGCTTTACACCACCTCAACAGCGTGTAAGTTCCCACTAAAGTCTCATCCATCCAGGGATTAATGATTCTTTTCCCATTGTAAAGCTCATGACTGATCTCCTTCATGTAGACAAAGTCAAAACCGCCACAACTCATCATTGCCTGCGGTACTACCAGAATGACAACTACAATTGCATTGATTGGAATACTATTTGCTCCACATACACTGTGGCTGTCTCCACCAAGGTGTACGCGTATACGACCAAGACCATTACTTGATTGTCGTGGGCTGCGGACGAAATTGAGGAGACCGTAAGGGACCCTTGCAACGTAGATTGCCTAATTGCTATAGATTACTCTTCAGTGGCACGCCTACGCATCCGCTTTGTCTTAATTTCTTGATTGTAAATACTTTGAAGTATATTCTAAGATAGTATGTTTGACTATGTTGTTCTGCTACCGGGGTGAAAGGAACCACGGATTGAATAAATACTCATTAAGCATGTATTGGTCAAATGGAGACCAGGGAGGATACATGGAGCTGAGTGAAACAATGTGGTATATTGCCTTGGCCCAAAAAATAGAAGCAAATCATCAATTTATACAAAAAAAACCTGTCCTTAGCCTTCATTATGCAACGTAGGCAACACACATTGGCAATGGCTATTCCAAGGCATGACCATTGCCATCACCTGTCAATCAAGTACAGCCATATATGATCACTTCCCCACCCGCCAAGCCTTAAAGAAGTCCACTGGGTGTCAAGGGAAGTCAATCGGATTTTTCACCCTAGCAGCATGCCACTGTAATCATACAGCTCGTCGACATGGTCTTCCCGCTACAAGCGGCCTCATTCGCTGAAGTGGCTTTTGCGTCAAAGGTATCTGTTTTTCCAGAAGGACAGATGTTCTTGTCGCCGGTGCAGAAGAGATTCTCGCCTTGCTCGCAGACGGAAAGATATTGGGCTGTTTCGTAGGTGCATGCGCGTGGAGCGAGGGCAGAGGGTGCCGCGAGGGTAGTTGCAGCTAAGGCGAGAATGGTTGGAAAGATAGAATACATCTTGATGGTATGAATTGAGATTCCTCTGGGAAGAATTGAAAGTTTTCACAGGGATGTTTCGTTGTTGTTGATTTATTTGCTTCACTGATCCTGACAGCTTGAGTGATGCTTCATTACTGATGATTCCAATGTGGTAGGGCACTCATTTATACTTAGCAAATGCTTCTAGGTCCTGGAAATAGCGATCGTAGGAAGCAGTCTAGTAGCCAAGCCAAGATACCGCGCGCCTCGGTATTGATATCCCAGAATACATGTTTCGAGTCTATTATCAAATTTAGGCCATGGAATGTTTCATGCACTACACAGCCTTACCTAGTGGAGTATACGAGTAATGATGACACTCGTGAATGTAATGTGTTGAAAGAGACTCCAAGGCAATAATTCTCAGGCAACTCGATTGTTGAGCTCCTTACTTAGTGTCGACTGTGTAGGACATTCCGTTCAGAGATCCTTCGTCCTGATCATAAATAATCACCCCTGCACACGATTATTTCAATTCTATGGCGTTGGTTCGTCAGATGTTAGATCTGCAGTGCCGACTCAATCAACTCGGTTTGAATACTGTACTTGCGTTGAATTGGGCCTATAGATACATACACGTAGTTTACATAGAATTATTTCGGGTGTTGTGCCTGAGACTGTACATCAATATACTGTGTTGTTGGTGGTGAAGATGCAATTGAAAGTGACTGAAAGGCAACATCTTCGCAGTGAAATCTCTTGCTTCCTGCCCGTGTCTATTCGGTGCTCATATTCTTCATCCACTATGAGAAATTTTTGGTCGTTAGCAGCCTCCGGGCGGACTACCTACCTACCTACAAGTCCAGATGGGTCGCTCTAAATCACGGTAAACTGGTCTGATAAGCTCAAATACCGGAAGACTGACTGGGTACCCTTTAGATCAATTTTGAGCATTGATACAGTCAGTAACTTGTTGGCCATGGAGTATCCATATCAACCTGAGAGACACAAGAAGTCACGATCAGATAGCTTCAGGGGATTTATGCTGAGGAAAGGGTACGCTGCCCTGGGTCTACTTTGATGGCGCCCAAGACCGACTGTGTATGAGCTTTTCGGGATCACCTACCTTGGTATACTTCTCAGTGCAGCTCCTGGGATATTGATCTCGAACAATAGTTGACGGGCTACTTGGACTCGAGGCCTAGTCGATATGCTTTGATTGTTTCACTTAGCATAGCTTCCAGATCCTCAATGAATAGGTATGCTTCGGACTATCATGATTGATTGACTGACTCCATCCAATAGCATGCTCAATATGAACTGCCGGCTCTGGATCAATGAATTGGAACAAGATGAAGCTGCGAGATGGTCAGCGATCGTGGGCAAGCTAGGTTTAACCAAACACTTAGAAGGCAAAAGTTGGCAGATAGTGGCAGAGCGGATATTGAGAAAGCGTTGATGGATATTATAGGTGGTCCCCGTTATATGTGCAATGGAGGCTGGTCGACCTCCGACGACGAGGCATGCTTGTTTGTGCAGATTCCCTGTTGCCACGCCCCGAATGTAGCCAGAATGGAGAAGTCGTAAGCAATACTACGCAACAGACCTGTTTTGTGAGAGGAACGCCGCAATACAGCAGGAAACTGGGTTGTGGTCGGGGTGGAACAGCTCACTGATATATTAATTGGCAGATCACTCGAGGATGAGGCTCAAACTGGGTGGACATCCACTCATTTCAGGGCTTTGGAGCAATGCAAGAGAAGAGATGATTATAAATTCTCAATCAATATTCTTTGTACGCCCATTCATTTGCCCTGCAACCTGGAGTAGTGTTTGAATAGCGAGTCATTCGCTCAATAGTAAAAAAAAATCTGGCTTCTGGAACCGGATAACGATTGGTATGAAAGTTGGAAGTCGGACCATTTTGGGAGGTAGTTATTGAAGAGACATGAAATAGACCCCTGTTGGAGAGGCTGGGGATTTACAAGGGTTTGAGCAGTTCGGCATCAACCTTTCCAGGCTGTGCCCTGTCGAATCCCTGTTGACGGGACTGATGGGCAGCGTCAGGACAGGGATATGCTCTGTTTACACTACAGCTCGGCCCGTCGGACAGCAACAACAGCAATAGCAACAGCGCCTGATGATTATGAGGTACGGGTACCTAGGAGGAGGTAGGTACCTACTCTGTATTTGCAGGTGCGGAATTTGGATCTAGACTTCTCACCGTTTTACCGTCATCCTTCCCCCCACTGCTCAGCTTCCAGCTTTGTTCTCTCCCGACTCGCCATCTTCGAAGCCACTGATCGCTTGTTGGCTCTGTTGCAGTGTGTGGATCTTCTGTGGCATGACATGGGGTTTCAATTTTGCAAGCCCATGTGAAGTAGTATTTTGTCTTGTCTTCTCTTGTCTTCGGATCGACCCGATCGATCAGCACTGCGCAGCGCTGTCAATCTTCACTTCTCGACTGTCGCTGTCAACTTTTACCTTTCTGTCCGAAATCCAAAATCCACATTGCAACACCTTCAGTCGCGTCCTACTGTCTTGTTTGGCCTTGTCGTCGATCGCCTCTTGGTTGCCGATTCTTTTCAGCCTCCCAGGACATACAAACACATTCTCTCCTACAATCAAGCGCTACTCGTCTACAAACGTTGCCTCACATGCTCTTCCAACATTGGTACAGTCCAGCCTCACGATAGCCTCTTGCCCTTGGTGTTTGCGACCTCATCCTCGACGCCACTCTGTCTCGTCGTCGTCCGGGAATGACAGCATGTGGGCCTTCTAGGTTCGTATAACTCTAAATCCGGCCCCAACCTGCCGGACTATTCCCCCACGTCATTCCTGCTGGTTGGTGGATCTGATCAGCAAAGTGTCGTATCTGCCGACTCGAGAGGGTCCACGACCCTTGGTGATCACAAGCACATAACACCTGAACGATTCGACAAAGCCTATGATGCTGACCTTGTCAACCCACAGAAGATGGCCTCTGCGAATCCGCCCAACGACGACGGTACCAAAGACAAGGACAAACAACCGTCGACTCCACGCCGGGCCTCTGCAATAAACAAGACATCACCGAAGCGTGCCGGTAACAATGGCGTCGCCACGCCTGCCAACCGCAAGACCTCCAATGGGCAACTCCCAAAGAGCGCACCGGCCGCAGCCCCCGGCACGAATGGCATCCGCAAATCTTCCTCGTCCAAGAAACCCGCCATCGAACCCACCCTGCTGGGTGACTTTTTCCTCGGACGGCCTTCGCCCGCCCGCCGAGCAGCTGCGCGGCGAAAGAGCGTCGACAATACCGCCGTAAGACAGGAACTGCGCCAGCAGATGCGCGAGCAGGCTGTCCGTAGGGTGCAGCAACCAGGCCGCGTGCAGTCTCGTGTCAAAGATTGGCAAAAGAAGAACGCCGCGGCAATGGCAACCGGCAATCCGGAAGATACGCCGAGTGAACCCACTGAGATTGCCGTCCATGTGGATGAGGAGAGTGTCACAGAGGAGGACCGTGTGCGCATTAAATATAGAGAGAAAGCAAGGCGGAGATCATCTGCTGCCAAAAAGGAGGAGAAGCCCAAGGAAAGCACACCGGTCGACTCCCGCCCCAACGGACCTCCCAAGAAGAGGGTCGTAAGTGATGACAACTGGATGAAACGTGCACAAGCTAATGCGGCCGTCAAACCTGCTGTGGCGACCGCGAAGAAAACACCTTTGTTCCAGAAATCGAGCAAGCCGCTCACCATGCAGGATAAGATCAAGGACTGGGCAAAGCAGATCGAGGTTCCCGAGTCTCCAGCACCGCCTAAAATCCCGAAGAACCCCAAGCCTGCTAAGGAGTATGCTACGAAGTGTGGGGCCACCATCACCGTGGAAGAGGAGCATGCGAAGGCATCTACTGTGAAAAGTAGTCTAGACCAGGATGTTATCACGGTGGAGGAGGAAGCCAGCACTAATTTGAGCAGCTCCCGTACGTGGAAAACAGAGAGCGGTCGGTCCGGAGACGACGGCATTCGAGTCAGGCCTGTCAAAGATGCCAGTCCACATACAAGCGGCGATGAAAGATTGCGTGTCAAGCCTACCAGAAACAAAGCACGTGGCAATTTGGACGATGGAATTCGTGTCAGGCCTATCAAGGTCTCCCCATTACCAGACGATGGCATCCGCGTTCGACCCATGGCAAATCAGACTGGTCGGACTTCATCTCCAAGACGTTCGTCAAGCGAGAGACCGAAGCGTGTGCAAACTACAAATCGCGACAGGACGCCAACTGGCAGGGACCGCGTCGTTCAACCCCAAGAGACAGAGGCTGCCACGCCTACTAGGGAGCCAAAGCGTCGCGTCTCTCCAAAGACGAGGCGGCGCGCCACAGCACCGACAGTGACCGAAATATCCACTACCCTGTCCGATGACGAAGAATCATGGACGAGCGACGACTACGACTCTCAGGATGACTCCGACAGGCCGTCTAGCGCCCCAGCCAAGTCTCTCGCCGAGGTTCCCTTTGGCAATTCAGCCTTCAGTGAGCTTGATCTTCCAGTTGGGGCGGATCACCACCATTTCAAGCGACCAAAGATTCAGAGGAATACAAGCTCTTTCGGTGCAGTGCCCAAGGCTTTCAGGAAGATTGTAACAGGAGCCAAGGAGATTGTTCAGGTCGCAGCTGAACCGCCCAAACCTGTGGTGAACCAACCACCCAGCATCGAGAAATGGCTGCACGGAACCGTTGACCCTTTTGTTGAGAATCCGCCACCTAAACGCAACTCACTTGAGAAGGACTGGAAACAGGATGTTCGCAGACGGTCTTCGGCCGAAAAGCCCATGTCTCCCACGAGTTCCTCCCCTGCGGAACTGCAAACCGAGCTGCCGAGGAGAGACCAGGAGATGCAAGGCAGGACTGCAGAAACTGAGCTGAAGCCGCCAGTTGGGCTGAAGAGGAGTAAAGCAACTAGGGTTGCTACCTCCCCTCCAAAGCAGGCGACAGTGAAAATTCCTCTGCGTGAAGCTCTGAACAACCTTTTCAGAGGGGAGTCTACTGGACACAAGGTGATTCCCAAGGCGTACTCTAGTTATCAAGACACCGAGGTGGAATCCGAATCAGACTTTACGGACCTCAACTCTTACATGGAACATGTGGAGCAGAACAATACCGGCGATCCTCATGTTCGGTCAATCGATCCGGAAAAGCGCTCACCTCCTTCGCCAGAATCCTCTTATTTGTCAACTGAAGTGAGCAGCAGCACGGAGGGTCCCTATATGACACCAGCTCTGCCTAAACACCGACCGCCCCCCACGAATGGACAATACGAGCTGTCGACCATAGTTTCCGAGGGCTCAGAGAGCACTCTTGGGTCTGATACAATGTCGGTCCTCTCGGACTCTACCGTGACACAGACGACGGCACTCACTAGGTCTTCCGCCATTTCACGCAGAAATAAAGGGTCCGGCTCCAGACGTCGTTTCACGAAACATTCTGACCTTATTTCCGTCCTCTCTCTTCCAGACAGTGAAGGGGGCCTGGTTCGAGCCAGCAGCATCAAGTCGACAAGCAGTCTGCGACGGAGGACCAGCAATCTGGAGAAGGTCACGGTGGATGATCTTCTCAAAGAATTTGCCATAGACGAGGATCTGTATCGACGGGAACTGAAGACCCTCGTCGACGGCGCCGTCCCCGTGCTGCTACGCCAGGTTGTTGAATCTAAGGACGACTATGCAGCAGATCTCTTTGGGCCCTCGTCAGACAGCCGGGCAGACAGTATGGGCAAAGCGGTGGTCAACATGGGGATCGCGTTGGAGAAATTAAGGAACTTGCACAAGCGATCTCCCACGAATGATGTTAACAAGATCCTTACCTGGGTTCTAGCGGCATATCCGATATACGACAGGTATCTCGACGTCTGGCGCCTGGGCTTCGAAGGTATTGTAGTCAACCTTGCACCCGCTCCCAACAGGTTGGATGACGAGGACTCCTTGGTCAACGCAATGCCCCGCAACGAGTCTGGAGATGTTGTGGACGAGAAGGGCCAGCCTGTCGACCTTCAGCGCCTTTTGACGAGGCCCCTGGCCCGCGTCAGGGGGCTTCTGAAGCTTCTCAGGGGTGCTCGAGCCATTGGAGTCAAACATCCGGAGCTCGAACTGGTGATCGAAGACTTCACAGAACTTCAACAGAAGGCCCGAAGACGCCACCGCGAAGAGACCGCCCGCAAGACAGATGAGGATGCCAGCAACACTGACACAAGCCGGTGCTGTGACTTGCGAATGCTCAAGGTAATAGAAGGCGTGCTCATCGATCCGAGTCGGCAGGTCAACGCTAAAGACTTCTTCTCGCTGGATCTTGCCCACTCAAGTGGCCAGAGATTGGAGTGCCAAGTGGAACTTGTCTTTCGGGACAAGCCAAAGGACCCCATGGACAAAGGTGACGTCTTGATACGCGACACAGGCCACGCACGATTCTGTCTGCTGTTCCCTCCCGTTCCCAAGACGGCCATATCTGCCCGTAGAGGTGATGGACCTGGCGCCTTGGTGGTTATGATACGAGGCAGGCATAACGGAAAAGAGTGGTACGAGCTCTTGACGCTCACGACAGACCTGGACGAACAAGTTTTGGACTGGTTGGATATTCTTGGGACACAACCCGTGCCGCCAGCCACAACCCACAATCCCGCTAGCGACCTTGCACCGTCACCTATCGCCAAGGTCGAGGTCAACGCGCCCTTTGGAGAACGGACAGCCAGAACCAGGCTTAGAAAGTCTCGTCAGGACATGGCGCCGTCAAGAGCGGTCAGTGCAGCAGAAGACCAGCCGAAGTCCAGCCCACCGAAGCGCTACCATGTTCGACACGCAAGCAGTCCATCTACGCCAACCACACCACCAGACGTCGCAGGTATCGCTCGACACACGCCGTCGCCAGAACGGACACCAACGCAGACATCATTTGAGAGGACGGCTCCCAATCCTCTTCCCGTTCTACCTTCCAAGCCTGAAACAACGTCCCTTCGGGAAGACATGCGACCTGACCCCAAGAAACTCACCAAGTCACCGCCCAACAGCACACCCTTTCGCGATGATGGCGCTCCACGACCTCCTGTCCACCGCACTCTCTCATCAGACAAACCAGCACCTCTCAGTCCTCCCGTCGAACTTGCTCCAGCAGCTCGCATTCGACGACGTGGGTCTTCGCCTTTGAAGCACGAGTACCGCCCATCTGACGTCTCGTCCGAATCGTCGGAGTCAGATAGTGACTCTGCGTCCGACTATGACTCGTCCAGCGACGAGCTAGACGAAGCTGATGTTCCCGATACGCAGCCTGCCATTAGCATCAAGCAGACTTCAGAAGTGTCGATGTCAGC
Source organism: Gnomoniopsis smithogilvyi (assembly GCA_027946515.1). Lineage (NCBI taxonomy): Eukaryota > Fungi > Ascomycota > Sordariomycetes > Diaporthales > Gnomoniaceae > Gnomoniopsis > Gnomoniopsis smithogilvyi. The sequence continues at coordinate 3,756,621 of JAPEVB010000004.1, read as the reverse complement.
CATCGAGTCAGTGGTGGAGTCAGTGGTGTCCGAGAATAGCATCACTCCCTCCCACTCGGCTTCACAAGTCGGCCTCTACGGTCAGCTTGGACCTGGAGCTGCCAAAGATCCAGAGTACATCATCAAATCGATCGCGTCTATTTCTTACTGGTCGAATAAAAAGGGACAGTGGGCAGAGGCGTGGGAAGAGGCATGTTCAATAGTTATCACGCCAGGCTTGGTTGAGGCGTATCCGATCTCGGCGCACTCTGCTCCTGCTGAAGGTGCCTTGAACTCATCAGGGTCCTCCGAGTTTGGTGGCGATGCAGACCTGTCCCGCATGCAGCCACTGCTTGCCCTTGAGCTTACGCCTGTTGTCATGATTAGGCAGAGCACGGTGATTGACCTCGAGATCCGGTCCCCTGTTCGCCCGTACTGTAAGCTCGCTACGATCGATGCCAAGATATTCCGCTTCCGTGCCCCATCTGCCGCAGAGGGAAGCACACTGTACATGGCTGTCCACAAGGCTCGTCTCAACAACGCCAAGTACCAGGCTCTCGCAGAAGACGCTCGATTGCGCTCCTTCGGCCAACCCCAAGCTACGTCCCAGGATCAAGATGGGCAGTCGAGCAGCAGTCACCGCCGTAGCTGGTTCGGTAGGAAGAACAGTTACCGTGCTTCTACACGCGCCCCATCCCAGTCCATGTCTCAATCTCAAGGGACTTCGTCCAGTATTTCAGCGCCCTCCCTCCTCAAACGGTTGACTGGAGGCGGCAGCGCCGCGTTCAACATTGATAAATCCTCGGTTGACCGCCGTAGCATGCAAAGCCGGCCTACCACAGCTGCGGGCTCCCTCTACACTAGCGCTTCATCCTCATCTGGCGGGAACATGACGCCACCGCGGTCGCCGTCTATATCCACTGCGGAGGCGAGCGGCCGCACTGTCGTGCTGGGCAGCGACAATCTCAAAGTCCGTTGCCATTTGCTCGTTACCTCAACAAAGTGGGAGGACCATGGCAACTGCATGTTGCAAATTACACGCCCACCTCCCGGGATGCGGCAAGAACTTCGTATTCGCCATGGCATGGAAAAGCGCGTCATAGTAACCAAGATTCCAAAGAAAAATCTCTTTGGTGGCAGCAGTCCCGAGGGCCAGTCGCCTTTGATAGTTCTGGACGTTGTCCTAGGTTCCAAATGCTTCGGGAGGCTGGGCACACGGGGAATTATACTGAATGTTTGGGAAGACTTGCGCGACGAGCAGAACAATGTCGGTCTAGCGCCGAAGACGGGCGGGCTGAGTGGAACAGTGCGGAAGTGGTGCTTCCAGTGTGGGAGTGCAACAGAGGCAAACTGGATCTTTGGGCTAGTTGCACAAGAAGTCTGTGTGGGGGGGCTTCAGTGAAGTACACCAGAGATGGAAGAAAGGGCTTTGCTTATCATGATTTGCACTGTGATTTTGATTTATTTTCTGTTTTCCTTCCCTTTTCTCTTTGGTTATGTCAGTATGCATGGCAAGGTGTTGGAGGATGGAAATCTGGAATTGGTGCCATGTTGCTTTGTCATGATGGCTTAGATTTCCTTTTTCTCTTTCCCAGGTTTTGGTCCACGTTCACATCGACCGTTGGTAAGGATGGCTTTGCATTTAGAAGGTTGGAAGGTCGGATGATTGGGCGGCTGGATGGATTGGAAGGTGTACAGGAATGCGGCAGGGAGGTAAAGGGTCATAAAGACTGCAAGGGGTATGGAATTTTTCTCTTTGGTGTTCAATCAGCAGAAGATATCCCATGCGAAATTTGACGAGTAGGGCACCCGTGGCAAGTATACGACAGATGGGTCCCATATATGGTCGGAGTGTACATAGCGCAAAGACAGACAGAATACCCATGACTCATTGTTAATACTCAACTTCAATGATTTGTCCCCCATCTGTGACTCTGTGTGTACCTGACTTGGTCCTTCAGGCGGAACTGTCATGTAGAAGCCCGTATGAGGGAACTCTACCGTTTACGCCTTGGCTAGTGGAACCAATGAATTCATCCGAAGAATGGCTGCATTGATCACACCAAGTATCTACTCGGGTTATGTACACTAGAATACTACCTGGGCAGTGTTGCAACAGCTGCTCGCGCTGCAGAATGGGAGCCAGTTTCTGTAGCGGCGAAAATGTTGAATGCTACAGTGGCTACCTACCTAGATAGGTACCCTTGGAGTGGAAAGTAACCTACACGGAACATTTACTTTCAACATACAAAAACGACCCCTTTTATGCTCTGCATATTGAGAGCCGGAACGAAATTCTCTCGATAAAGACTGGTACATGGAATATAAACTCGCGGTTTGTAAATGTGAGCCGGTTTTCGTCGTGTTAATAGAATATGCTCCTATCATGGAATATCAGGCTGTGGCCCGTAACGTATGCTATTTCAGGGGAGCATCCTAGGTACTGTTCAAAAGGGGCGTTTCTTGGATTTATACTAACGTACAGAGGTATCAAAGTTGCCCCTCAGAAGCTTCAGGACTCCCATGAAATCGCGTGGCAAAGAGAGAGCGAATGCGTTTGTTACTTGTCGGTTTTGACGTATTGCACCGCTACATGTCACCCAATTTGGCCGTGTAGCTCTTTCAAAAACTACTAGGTAGGTGGGTACTCATCCAGGCTGTGTCAGCCCTGAACGCATATACAAATATGCAGGCTGGGTGCTTAGTTGCCTCCCATCTGTGGCAGTGCTTAAGCCACTTGTGTTGTATGCAGTCAGCAGATCAACGGACTCCATCAGCTCCGGCTTTACCCTCCAGAATTTTCGCCTCCTCCTTGACTTCAGCGCCACGTAAAATCATAGTATTTGCGTGAGAACAGCTGTGCACACATCATTCCGTATCCCTCTGCTCAGACAAAGGACGGCTTCCCAGTAGACGACTGAACATGGCTACACCAGGCTTCGGCTTCTCGGTCGGCGATGTCCTCGCCGGTCTGCACGTGGTTCGCAAGCTCATCCGCGCGCTGAACGATACAGCCGGCTCGCGAGCCGCATATCAGAAGCTCATATCGGAGTTGCTCAATCTGGAAGACGCCTTGACCGGCGTCAAAGACTTACAGGTGGACCCAGCACAGGCAGCGCAGAAGCTCGCGCTGGAACAGGTCGCCCGACAGTGCCAAGGCAGCATCGAGAGATTCTTGACCAAGAATGCGAAGTTCAAGGATTCTTTGGGCGTCCGGCCGTCGTCAATGTCTGCTTGGAGGTCTCGCTTACACAAAGTTCAGTGGGCGCTGTGCAAGGAAAGCGAGATCGAGGGACTGAGGACTGAGATTGCGACGCATTCAACCACGTTGAATCTCATCTTATCGACCATCCAATTGTTAGTCAAATACATGCTGAGACGAGACCTAATTGGCCATCACTAATCACTCATTCATTGTAAAAAGATCTGCCACGAAGATCCAAGGCGAGGCAATTGATGGATGCGCCCAGCTTGCGAAAGTGGCCCGAGATGACAACAATCAAACGGGAACTCTGGTGAAGAAGAACAATGAAATGTTGACCACTCAAGCTGAACTCATTGCTACGATATCCTCGACAGTCGTGAATCTCTCGTCGCGGCAGCAAACAACAGGGCTACAGGACTTGGTGCAGAAGGTTCTCGAATCCAACATGAGAATATTCAGCACTGTAATCCAAACCCAGCAGCTACAAGCGAGTCTACCGCCTCAGATTGAACGTCAACGGCCAATTATTTTCGAGGACGCTCATGAAAGACTAACGCCATTCCATGTGGAGTTTATAAACTCATTCGCTGCGTTTCAAGCGGTTCTTGAGGTGCGGTTCAGGCAGGTACCGGGTCTGAAAAAAGTCAAAGGACTGGAGTATGCCGTGCAGGACACTGCGTCAAAGAAGGCTCTAGATCTAAGCAAACCGTGGGAGTCTTTATTTCGACCGGGAAGGAAGGTAGTCATGAGCATGCTTTTTCAGCAAGTCGAGTCTACGATTTCATCATGCCCGGGATGTCTAAGAGAAAATATCATGGAAGATGACGATGAAGATACCCACATGCAATGGTGCGACCTGCTCCCTTATCTGTGCCACTATTTGACCATTTGAGGGCTAATCATAGACCAGTTCGAATCCTGCATGCGGCCTATGGTATCGCCGTGTTACTGAAGTTCGATCCGCTAAGCGGTCTTGGGCCGAACAACAAGACCGAGGCGCTACGAAGAAAAGGAAGCTGAACTCGCGCGTCCTGGTCAACAATGAGCCAGAGGAAGACTCGGATGATGAAGATGAAATCAGAGACTTTCGAAGAGTTCAAATTGTGCAGGAGAACCGCAAACAGACTATGAGTCCGACACCTGTCCCCTTCGAAAACCATAGTTCTGCCCAGTGGATTTCTGGTCAATCAACCACCTTCTTACCTCAGTTGGAGCAGAATTTCTTGAAAGACTTTCGATGCTGCGAGAAGACATGGAACTCTATGCACGAACTCTTGCAACACTACGAGGAAACCCATAGCCTCGAACTATCCCCATCGACGACCCAGTCACAGGCCGTCAAGTCAGCCCTTTTTGGCCGCGGTCTTGTAGACGATGGCGTAGCAGCTCATGAAGCACTCAATGGCTTCGATCAATACTTGGACAGGTACAATCAAGATGGTACAGAGAGCGAGATGGGTCCCGCTCAGGCACAACAACTGGGCGACGGATACTTAGCAGAACCGGATCTGCCATCTCTCCAACCAGACGTCAGCTTGCAAATACCCAAATTGGAGCGCACTATAGTGGATATTTTCAGCGACCAGCTTTACAATTCTGCTCTCGAAACCGATGCCATTAAGTCATCTAGGCCAGATCATGTTTCGCTCCCTCCACTCGGCGACTTATTTGCACAGCGTGTGCGAGCCGCAAATGATCAACATTTGAGAGCAGATCAGCCGCCACAACGAACACCATTCAGAGGCGGCTCGCCATTGGCTCCTCCTAGAGGGTGGTCTTCTATACGGGAGACAAATTCGCGATACAATCCGTCACAAGTCATGATGGAGGCCGCGAAGCAGAGCATACGTACATTTGAGAACGTCGCAAGCCTTGAGCCCGATGACATGCCTCCACCACCGCTGCCTCCGCCTCGATTCGTTTCGCCTGAAGACATACCATTGTATGTAAATGGTATAGAGTAAACGGAAAGTATGAGATTGGACTCCTCAGCGCTGCGAACGCGCTGTTTGATCTGGGGCGACTGATACAGCCCCTGGGTCGTTGGGGTTTCCCGGAAGACATCCCTTTCATACAGGCTGGGACACGTTGTATTATGAGAGTATAAGAGATGGAATGCATTATCCAATCATGTAGTATTGTAATGTGTCAATATCTGCTTGAGACATTCAAATATTCCTTTAAGTGTATTTGATATCTTTCTTGGTTCGCAGCAGCTTTTGTAATCCAGTGGAGAACGGCATTTCCGTCGCAATCGATGATCAACGAGACTGAGGGAGGGGGGGGGGTTGCGCACCTTTTAATGATCGTTTGTCTCGTACTCGGGGATTAGCACGACTTGTGGGGTGCTTTGCTCTTGTTGTGAAGGACAAAGTAGTGACCTGAACACGGGCAAGTGGCCACCTTGTGACGGCGCGAAAGGCCAACTCCTTCATCCTGGTGGACAGTCTAGGAGCCTACACACCAATTTTGACAGGGAATCTATCTATTTCTTGAAACTAACCAGCGTGTAAATTTGGGCCTTGAACGCTCCAAAAGATTGGCCCTCCGCCTCTGGCCGTCAGCATGCCAGGCCTCGTAGGGTCCTGATGGCGCTCGACTCACTGGTGGGAAACCCCTGTTCGTCGCAGACCGTGTATTGTCATGTATCTCGTATCTGATCAAGTACCTCGTCTAGTTAGGGGAGCAACTTTTCCCTTCCGGCTCATGCTAAGGGGCCGCATGAGCATGGCCCACCACTTATCTTCAGTGACGGGAGGTGATATCTCACATTAGATTATCAGCGTGTTAGAGGGGCCGCGTGCTTTCGAAGCCCTAAGCTCGTGACTTGAATACTCATCGCAGATTATTCGAGTCATTTTAGTGTCGTTCGAAGGAAGGAAACCATCAAGCAGCATTTGAGACTTGAGGTCGCGCTGTGTTTTCTTCATGCCGACATGAATGTGTATTGCATTTTTCTCTGTGCTATTTAAAGCTTGAAACAAACAAGACCTCAGACACCTGTCATGCCTAGCTTCTGGTAAGATATGCTTGTTTTTCCAAGGGTCCTTTTGATAGGCACTGCAGAAGACCTCGTATTCCTGCCCATCCCTTGATCCTAAGGCCGTCTTTCGCACCCCTGCCCCCAGCACTACATCACAGACGCAAGCAAGAAAAACTATCTCACAATGAAAATGCACGAAAGTGGATAAAACCCAAGAGAGCACATCAATAAGACAGTACAGCTCGTGCTACTCATGTGCGCCGTCCCACTATGGCCCGGGTGCAGTGCCCCTGACGTTGGCGTTAATGTCCTGACAGGTCCCTCAGTGGCCGCCTGCAAGGCACGTGGTTAATCATCTCGGTAGCCATTGAGACACTTTTCCAATAAGGAGACACCATGCTTTGGCGGCCGTATTCTGTTGGGCATGCACAGACACCGTTGTGAAGACTTGCATGATATTTTTTTTGGGACGCGGCATGTCTGGCGAGAAGGCATGGTGCCCGATAAGTAGGGGGACTCAAGTCACTTACACGTGACTCCTCGTCTACTTCCTGAGTTGGTTCCATCCCTCTACAAGCGAGATCACGACAAAAGAAGAAAAAAAGCACAGGCCAGAAACTCACCGCACACAAAGTACACAAGCACACAGTTGAATCACAGAAATCATGCACAGACTCTGACAATTCGAGATTATGATTATTAGATATTAGATCCTCTCGCAGACTTGTACAGGCCTTTCCACGCGGCACATGCCCAAACCTAAAAGGACAATTTCACATTTCAAGTCCAATATAATCCAAGGTCTCTCTTCTGTGTCCTTTTCTGGGCTCACTCCAAATGGAAATGTTAGATACACACACACGGCTGCTGAGTTTGTAGTAGGAAAGTTGTGCACAATAAAGACGCCGTATTTTTTGGCTCACACACAACACACTGGTAGGCTGATTACTGTCCAACATCATTTCCCAAAAGAGTTGCCATGCCTTAGAACGCCGCGCAATGCAGTTGGATTATCCCTCCTTGCAGTCCATGCCCGCTTCTCCACGGGCCTCCCGAAACCCTTTCCTTGCCCAAAATAAAAAAACACACAGTCGCTATGCAGTTGGGTATCATGATCATCAAGTCCGTAAGGAGCGTCGTCTTGGCCTAGGTAGAAAATCTTCCTAGCCATCTTTTGGTGTCTTGGTTTTCCAAAGGAGTGTTCTCTGTGTAGGTAAAATTATGCTGCCCACGTATGGGTGCCGCCTCGGTATTCTGTAAAAAGGATTGTCTATAGTGGGTATCATTTGTTGACAAAGGAGCGTCTTGGTAGTATCGATTTGAGACCACCGGAATGTCGAATGCGAAAAACGAACTAAGGAGCGACGTCAGAGATCCTACGAGATAGGAAATCTGGGAGTGTTCGGTGCGTTTTGGTTGGAGCGATCGTGGTTTGTAAAGGAGTGTAATATGCAGTTGCGGCTGTGTCGAAAACGGAAGACTCGAGCGGCAGCTCGGTCGTTATTAAATAGGTTGTAAAATAATCATCTACCACAGCCGAGAAGCGCGTCACGGGTGGTTACGGGGCGCTGAACTTCCGATCGGCTGGGTGGTAGAAGGCCGGTGGGGCGGAGGCGGTAGAGAGGTTGTGGCGGTGATGATGCGACGAAAGATGATGCGGTGATGGAGCTAATGGAGACTCCGGGATGGGAAGCATGCCAAAGCCCTCGGGCGCCAGGAAGGGGGAAGCGGCGGATGTCGAAATCGAGACCGTGGGGGAATGTCCAGGGTGGAACTTATGGTGGTCTGCTGGCGGGAAGGTCGGAGTGGTGCTCAAGTAAGGGGAGTGCATCCTGTTGTTTAAACATGTCAATTCTCATACTTTTATCGTTCCAGTGGATTTGGCCTAGATCCACATAGGCTGGACTGGAAGTGGAGAGACGAACCCAAAGTCGAAAGGCCCGCTCATCGAAGAGTGGCTGCCGGCATAGCTCATACTGCATGAGTCGAAGCCGCTGTGAAGATCCTCGCTGCTGCCTGGCCCGGACAGAGACAAGCGCAGGTTGGGGCCAGCATAGCCCATGTTGTATGGACCGTTGTCCTCATTGTCGCTGTAGAAGATAGGCGACGTCTCGAAGTTGTTGTTGAAGTCATCACCAATACTGGACGCCTCGCAGGTGCTGGAAGCAGGGCTATAGCAGCCACTAACTGGAGGAGGGATCTTCAGATACTGCTGGTTGGGGTACGGCGAAGGCATAGCAACTGGGCTCGGGGGTAGCCCAGGCGCGCTGCTTTCGGTCTTGATGGACAGGTTCTCCGTACTGTAGCTGAAGATCGGGGTCCCGCAGTAGGGAAGACCATGGGTCATTGGGGCCGAAGTCATGGGCATGTTGAACTCTTGACCATTAAAGGGCGACGGGGCAGGTGTGAACCATCCCATGCGAGCCCTGAACTCTCGGATCGTATCCCGCGAGAAGCTCATCAGTTGCCTGATCGTTTCGGGATACGCCTCTGAGTCGTACACACTCAGTGAGACCAGACGCTTATCAATCTCCTCGAGGGGACCAATGGACAAGTGTCCGAAGTAAGCGGCGCCAATCGCTGGGAACATGCGCTCCATCAAGATAGCCACAGTGTAGTAGAAAGCGATAACCACCAGCGCGTTCGGGGCAGCTTGTGTCTGACGAAGATGCATGACTGGGAGCCAGAACAGCCACTCACGAAGCGGCTTGAGACGCTCAAATTGATCAGCCACTGGCATGGTCGGGTCAACCTTGCGGCATCCCTTGAGGAAGCTGATGAGCTGAGCAACAAGCTTGGTGTCTTCACGGTTCTGCTTCAAGTGCGTCTCGAGCTTCTGCAGGTGCTGAAGCGTGCGGGAGACAGCTTCCGCGTCGTCCTTGCCAGGCAACCTGGGCTTGTGATCCGGGTTTGGCGAGGGAGGCGCAGTTGGAAATGTCGTGGTCTCGGTGATGAAGTCGCCGAACTGAGACTTGTGCTTCCAAGAGTCCATCTGGTCAATGACCACGCGGGTACCTTGCATATGCTGAGTCCAGCTTCTCCAATCCGTGGCTTGCCATGAGAGCACGAGAGACGCGGCCAAAATGGCATCCGAATTTCCCTCAGAGAAAGCAGCGAGAGCCTTGCCAAGTCCGACCAAAGCGCGGCCGCGGTGCTCAAAGGCCATCTTCCCAACCAAAGGGCATCCGGTGATGCTCGAGATGTGCTCAGCAGAGTAGGCGAGCAAAGCATCCATGACGAAGCGGTGAGAAGAGCCGAGGCCGATGATGCTAGACTCGGGTCAGTGAAGTACAGGGTGACATGATTCACAAAATGTCTTACCTGGGAATCTGGGAAGTCCACAAAGTGAAGCTGTTGGCGTCCCAGTTGCCAAGCTCGTTGCTAATGGATGCGACATGGTGTATCAAGCGCAGCTCCTCGGAGTTATAGCACTGCGGATTGGGCGGGGGGTTGATGTCCAAGCCGGGAACGGGAAACATTCCCGTCTGTTGCCAATGATCAATGATGGCCTCGACCTCCGGGGTCCACATTAGGTTTGGTGGGCCATTGGGTCGTGCATCCTGAACTGGGATGTCGTTGTAGGGGCATCGGATCTTGTGCTTGGTGCAGTTCTTGCATTGTGGGAAATTCTCATCGCACCTGATATGCCGCTTCTTGCACGTCTCGCAGCCTTTGCGAGACTTGGTGTGGCTACCCAGTATTCGTTAGTATATACGAGACAACTGGGGGGGGGGAGGGTGGAAAGGAACCAACCTTCGACGGGGAGGACCACCACCGGGACCAGCCATTGCTGCTGATTAGAAGATTGAAATGAGTCGAGCAAAAGAAATCACCCGTGTCACCACGAGTGAAGTGTAGCGAATGTCTTTTGGTTGCACCTTGTAGAAACTCCGAGTGGATCTGTTTGTAGGTAATGTTACGAAGCAAACCGGGCCCAAGTTAGGTGGATCGAACGAAGCCAGGTTGTTGCGGTCGAAATGTCGGGAGGCAAACTCGTATTTGGTGAAGTTTTCGAGTTCCTCAATTTGTTTTGTCTTTTGTCCTTCCCTTTTCCTGTAGAATTTGATGCCTTGAACGGTAGCGAGTGTGTCGAGGTTCAAAGCGAGTGTTGACAAGATCGCGATAACACGTCAAGTCTGTGAGGATGAGGAGGGTTTCATAAACGTGTAGAGCGAGGTATTGAATTGGTTCAGATATTGTCGATCGAGTTGGTGAGAGTCGTTATGGATTTTTTGAGTTTCGGGTAGATGATAATAGATGGTTGATGATATATATCAGGTTGAGTAAGTATGGCGGAAATCTGATACTACTCCCGATTCTTGTCACTGAGGAAAACGCGAAAGAAAAAAAAGCACAAAGCGAATGACAGGAGTCACGAGGACTTCCTAGGGGTTGTTGCTAAAAGCGAACGTGGGTTTTGGGTACAGCGACAGAGGCTGAATCGGGAGTTGACGATGACGGATTTAGAGGTTGAGATAAAATGAAAAAGACGCGAGGGGTTGGTCATGTGGGCGACCCGACAGTATTAAATAATGGGGCCCCTAGCAAAAAAAAGGACTCCAGGAAACAGGACAGGAAGTGCGGGATGGGACCTTGGGCAGTGTCCACTGACACTGGGCCCTTTGGGTAGTCTCCAAGAGGGTGACGGACACAGTGTGTGAGCTTAGGAAGGGGGGGGGCGACGACAAGATTGGGAATTTGGGAGTGGGTGGCTTGGACAAGAGACCGGGGAGAGTCGAAAAGGTGGTCTTGGTGCTTCCAAAGGGGTTTAGCCCGGTTTCCAACTCGGTGGGCCACCGCATGAGGAGCACGCATCAAGGATTACTCTTGCTGAGGGCTCAGCAGATCAGTGTGGATCCTGACTTTTGCTGATGTCCGTGCCGGGGCCGAGCGAGGAAACATGTCGAAGTTGCAGGGGGCCTTGTGCCCGGTAGACTCATCCTTGGGTACGCGTAGGTACACAGAGCCTCGGAAGCCCCAAAGTAGTCACTGCAGATCAGCCCTCAGCACTCTACTTCAAGCCTACAATTTACCTTCAAGGTCCCGGGTACTATACTGTATACCCGGGGCGGACTATAAGTTTTTTTTTAATGAGACTCAGCTTATGCACAGTATTGTTGACTTGATGTCGCAGACATGGCTTCGCGTCGCAGCCGAGATGACTACTATAGGTTCTGCATTTCGTGCTGGCAGTTGTGAAAAAGATGCGTGCAAGCGTGCGAAGCCCACTGGTCATCTTGATCGCCGTACCCAAAGGTATTCGTTCTAGAAGAGCGAGAATGGTCAGTGACCCGTCGTACGGTACGGTCCCACAGAACGCTATGGAATGGACACCGTCGAAAGACGTTATCAAGTACCTAGACTACGCTTCATTCTATATGGGCTAGGCGTCTTCGAAAGCGTCCTGAACTACCGACGATGATAAACCTCCGCGCTCCTCCTATCGGGATTTGACGGCTGCGCTCCTCTCGCAGTGGCCACCACTCAACGCACCACTGCATACAGGCCAGTCAGAATATCATCATTTCACTGTGAATGGCCATGGGTCGACTCGACATTTGTGTAATCACCAAAGCCAGTGGCTGATCTTGATCCTGATTCATCACTCGACTTCCAGAACATTAGCCTGGGCTTCCTCGATCCCTCCGGACACTGGCTCGCTTGAGCACAAGCACCAGCACCAATGACGGGGGTCACCTCATCTCCAATCGATTTTAGAGTGGCGTTCCACATCTGGTCCCTTAGCGGGTGTGAGTTGGCCCTCCCCCTCCCCCATCACACGCACGCGCTGCTCGACATCATGACATTGAGGCTGTGCACCTCCCCGGTCTTCCCCTGAATCCCAATCGCCTTTGTTTTCAAAAGAATCCACATTTCTGTTAGCAAGCAGCGCGACCGCAGCAAGCAACAGGAGCGTTTCGTCACACTTCTACGCCCGTAACGCCCATTCGATCCAAGGAAGGCAGAGGACGCAAAAGTATGCGCGCGCTTTGCTGTGAGGTGAAGGGGGGGGGGCAGCCAGTGAAACTAAATTTCGTCCCCACTGTTACATAGCGGCATTCTCCATCCCCTTCATGCATGACATGGAAGTCCAACGACGACATCCCCACAGCACACAGTCCACGCCCCCTTCATGCCGCTTCAGGACTGCCGAGTGAACTCTAAAGACCACAAGCCCATCATCCGTGGCCAATCCGGCCACCAGTCAATAAGCAGTCAGCAGTAAAGTAGTCCGTGAATGGTTTGTTACCTTCAAACTCACTCGCGCACACCTCGCACTAGGTCAAACCAAAGCCGTTAGCTTCGCGAGCGGTGTCTAACGGTGTCATCACGTAGAATCACTAGGACTCCTCCCTTCTACCATCTCCTGAGTAGATGCAATTATTGCTAACACGGTGGCGGAAAGTGTCTGCCAAATCTTTCAACCATGGACGCAAATGTAATGGTGCCATGCATTGGATTTTGGAGGCATTGGCCGGTCCTTCACCGCCGTGAGATCTTCTTAGACAGATCTGTTCACTAAAGATTTCGCAGAGTACGCCACACGACATGGAGTTCAGGAAGCCTTGACAAATCCATAGTTAAAAAAATAAAAAATAAAAGATATCACCAATGACGAGACCCTTTTCATTAATACGCTCCATTTTGGGACGGTGGTCGGTTGGTCAGACAAAGTCCTTACGCGACAGCAGATTCACACCATGGCCAGTAGCGCTAAAAGCCGGACCAGACCACCGGGCCCCAGGGTATTTGCAGCATGAAGCCAAACTCGGGCACCGCAGCAACCAGCCATCCTCCTGTAGCTGTCGAATCTTGGTACAACAAGTTTGACTGGGCATCTATTCAGACATCATTGGCCGTACTTTTCTCAGCCGCCGGGGGATGTACATGACATTAGTGGATTACTTCGATATGGTAGCTTCGAACAGGATCAGATCCGCCCGGGGAAGAAAGATCGTCGGACCACAGAGCCTAGTCTCCCAGGGAATGCCCTGCTGCCCCAGCAGCTTCTCCATGATCTCCTTTCTTGCGATGGTACATTGGGAAAAAAGGAAAAGTAAAAGGAAACCTCTCCACGTGGATAGACAGTCATGCTGACAAAGGTCCCGCCGTGGGTAACACCCTAAGGATCGTACAATACTAGTGAGTCAGTTTATTTCCTCGCCGAAATAGCTGTCCCTATGTGCAGAACGTGAAAGCTGTCAAATGCTTCAGTAAGGCATAAAGGACATGGTTGCTGACTCTTTCACCCTTCTTGATACCCACATCACCGGGGCCATGGACCTCCGGCAATCCGGGGCCGGGACGGAGCAGTCTCCATGGAATTATGTCATGAGTGATTCTGCTCCGGAGCGAGACACTGAAAGTAGTGATGTGTGCCCGACGACGGCCGACGGACGGTATTTTCAACCAAGTGTCAATGATCTGCAATACTGTGTGCTCTTTTGAGATGGGAAAATACATAGGACCAGGCTTTCTGGCACCGACTTCGAAAGAAAGTTTGCCAAGTGGGTCGTTCCTGTATCTGTGAGACAGCACACTTACCATTAGCGCCAGCGAATCTGGCTAGGCTGAAGCCTCGGGAGGACCAAACGGGGAGGATTGGCACCATCTCGGCGACCACAGGCTTCTTCGTCAGGCGACTTTGCGTGTGCTTACTGTGTATCATTGATGTTGAGTGAGTGAGGTGCTCGTCGCGCGCGCCTTCGTTTCCATGATCGTCCCGGATGTTTTGTAGGAGATCCCCCTAAAATTCACATGGGAGCCCTGTGTGCTCACAATCCCAAAACCCAGCTCCCTGTCCAGGGGGAAGGGAGATGGCCATTCTCGCTACCCTTTGGGACGGATGAAACGCACGTTTCTCGTGTCCACTATCAACCGTCGTTTCGAGTTTGCCAGGTGTTCATCTGACTGTTGATGAAGCCTGGGAAATGTAGGTACATTACTTTACGTATCCGCTGGATGCTGGAAGCTTCGCCTCAGTTTTGGCGAGCTGGTGGCGGATTGTTCGGACGGCGTCGTCGATGACCTGGTCGGAGCCAATTTCTTCCCTGTGGCATAAGATCAACAAACCTTCCGAAGACTGTGCGCTTGGCCCACAACAGCTGACAGGTTCCCTAGGTATGTTACGACCATATCCGGGGCACGGAGATGAAATATCAAACAGGCTGGCAAGCGTTCGGCACTCGGGGCCAAAATTTGTTTCCCTAAGCTGCGTACCGAAGATCTTCCGTCGATGCATATCTTAACTTACGTCCCATTGTAGCCCTTAGTTCTCGACGCTATGAAGCTTCGCCTCAGAGACTGTGGTCGTCGCTGGCTCGTTGGACGCCAGCGGCGGCTCGTATGTAGTAAACCACCACACGGCATAAATGCGTAAGGCACAATACACAGTTTTATGCTCTGCCTCCTCTGGTTAGCACGCGACTCATGGAGGCTGCTTTGCAATTTCACCTACTCCAGTACACTTGGCAACGCCACGCGACTATTGATCGATCAACCCCAGTTCCACAAGTTTCCAAACATCCACAAACATTGAACAGTCAGTTTCGGTGATGATGAAATCCACCTGCGATTCCTGTTTACAGCAACTGCTTACCGAAACCGAACACCCATTGTGTTCGAATTCGGGAAGGCCTTCTTCCCTACCCCCCTTGCCCCCTACCTCCAACCACCCATACCGCATTAATTATCGGTCCCAACGAGGAGAGCAGTCACCTACGCGGCCCAATCAGGCATCTGTGGTAAGCCGAGGTGCTCCTTTGGGAGCGTTTCCGAATGTCATTATTTCGCGGCTCGGGGCGGCGGGAAATTTCCATCTACCCTGAGTTGCCTTGCTTGCTCGGTCCACTTTTTTTTTCACTGGCGTATTTTTCTCTGTCTTCTCGCTTGAGCACACCGTAGCCTCTTGGTAACGTCCTGGTGAAGCATTTCAATGGGACTGGGAAGCTATGTCCATCCGACTTAGCCGGCGCCAAAAGAGCCGCACGGAATTTCACTACTATGGTACCGCCATGATGTACTGAAAAGTGTTGCTCGACAAAGCCAACATCACACTGTGTACTTCATCCACGCCCCTGTGCCCAGGATGCGCGACCATATTTCGCAGATCCCAGCTGCAATGCCGCCAAAACTCCACCGCTAGTCTAGAAATGGTCTAGATTGTTTCTATAAAAAACTTAACCTTCTTTCCTCCTTGGCTGGCGTGGGATTTCCTCCTCTTTTTTTTTGTGTGCCCTGTGTAGGCCATCTTTCTTGCATTGCTGCTGGCTAGTGGCTGTGAAAGAGGTCAGGGGACTTTCCTGTTCTTCTTACGCAACGTTCCATGGAGATCCAGGAATACCACTCACCATAACACTAGCACCTGTCTGTCTCCCCTAGGTGATGACGTCCAGCTTACAAGAATTCCATGATGTTCAGCGCTATTGAAGTGCGATTTCTAAAGTGGGATCTGAATCATGTCTTGTGGCGCATGTGCGTGCAATCAGCGCGGATGTTGACCAACCAGCCCAACGGGATTTCGGGGCTATTCCGAACTTCTTCATCACTTTTCTTGTGCATTGTCAAACGATGGAGAGTTTTCGTGGCAAAGTAAATAGCACAACCTGATCCCGTCGGCTTTTGTGACGCATGGAACTAGAAAAAGACTGCCACGGCATAATCAATTCTTGGCGAGAAGAGTGATCATGCCAGCATGCCGAGGGCGGCACAAAACAAGCAGCTCACACTTTCCAAGGCAACCGGATTTCGTTGCAGGTGTCTGTGCCCTGGCAGGCCGAGTCGAGCGAATTCCGAAGGGGGGGGGAGCGTGCTCGTCCGGCTCAACTTGATCAGATGATTTCCCAAACAGCCACCGCACCGACACATCGGGATCTTGTTCAACGTCTTTGCTGCATCTGCGGAATGTTGTTTGGTCCCGTAGAACGCTGCTCTGTTGTGGAGAAAGAAGCAGAAGCAGCCATTTTCTGCGCGTAATTATGATACTAGTGGCTTGCATTTCTTGACCACGGACCGCCGCGCTCGGTGCCGCTGCAGACTGCTAATTTGTTGCGATAGCTCCCGACGGTCTGTTCGCATCTGTCCACAGTCTATCGAAGTCGCCCAGCTATGTTGCATGAATTGCGTCTTGCGCTCCAATGAACGAACAGTTCAAGCCCTTGCAGACCAGGTCCCGGGTCAGGAACAAGCGCAGGGCTGAACTCGTTGGCTACAGCAGCGGATTGCGATCGCCACTTTCAGCGTAAGCAGTATCAATTTGTACTCAGACGGCGGCGGCAGCGAGCCATTCTCACCGCTCACTCCGACAATGAAACGATCCCAGCGCCGACGTTGGGCTGGCGCAAGTCACTTCTTGGGTACCCAACGAGCCGCCCAGAAGATGATGACTCGAAGACTGGCAGAGCTCTCTCCACGTCCTGCAGAAAAGCAAGTACCACTACCGGAGCGGTCCACACTGGGAATGTCTCGCAACCAGCCATTGCTGTGTGTGGCGTGGGACATTGTTACAGGCCACTTGCTGATCCATAGGCGGTGAGCTATAGGCTACACATGGCCTCTCGATGAGCTGCAGCGTAATGAACCTGCATGGTGTAGGTACTGGGCGATTGATGATCTGCGGTGACTGCGCAGCCGATGCGCTCCGGGTTATTCGGGACTGAATTTGCAATTCAGGCCCGATTTGTGAAGGACGTGATAATTCTTTTCCTTCAGGGTAGGCTTGACAAACGCTTCGGCATTGACAGCAGAATTTTTGGCCCGTCCGTGTCGCAGGCGCCGCGTTTTCAACAGTCCGTTCTTCATCGGATGCATTGCATTGACGGCCTCAAGGCAGTGCGTCTTTTTGTTTAGCCTCCGTTCCGCATTCCGGGCCGACATGACACTCGTTGTCCCGGTTTTCACCAGACCGGTCGTCCGAACTTCGCAATGGGAGATCAAATGTATGTCATACATACTAGTAATGAGGCCGCCAGCTTCGTTCCGGGTAACTTCTGAATCCCGTTGCATGAATAAGAGCATGAGCTCCTTCGCGGACCACCTATAAACTTTTCAAGGGACAGGGCCATAATGAAATGAGCACTCTAGCTTCCCATGATCTTACTGTAAGGAGAATATTCAACACTGTGCCGAAAAACCATGTAAGATGAGCCAGGCCTATTCAGGCTTAGCAGCGCTGCTAATTTTAGATCTGCAGGACGAGCGAGGGGGTCCCTCGATCAATAACATTCCGAGCGATATGTGGGCAAAGCTTCTTTTTCCCGCCGTGGATGGGTGAAGAGACACTCACATGATGCGACGATCTATCATAACTCTTGCCACGCCTGCACGTCCATTGGAACTCTAAATCGCATGGTCATTTTTCAAGACATGCATTGCAGTAACCCACACCGTTGACTTTCGACCCTCTCCACTCTATCTACGCGGTACGCTGCTATTGGATCCGTGCATCCTATGCCGTCCGCACAGCGAACCCTTTCCATGACGGGCACCCCTCGTGCAACCTGAGAGGTTGTGCCAGGCGGCTTGTTGGCGAGGGGTCGCTCATCTTCAGGAACCCGGCGCCACAGCGCCCGCGTCCATGTTTGTTGGTCAGTCTGTGAGCAGGCCCGTCCTGCGGTCATCGTGATCAGACGTCTCGCGTCGACTGCGCCTGGTGCGGGCATGCGCTCACCTTGCGCCAGAAGCGAGAGACACGCTTCTCCACGGTTTGACTGAAAAAGAAGAGACAGCTTACCTTTGAGAAGTCGGTCTGCCATAGTGCCATCCTGGCTCTGATGGCAGGGACGAACGGCATCACTTTAGACAACCGGCATATGTTCCATTCGTGTCCTTCCCAAAGTGGGGTGGCACGGCGCGAGCAAGGCAAGGCATCTTGATCGAATGGGGCCAATGTTGCATTTTCGTGGACATGAAAAGGGGCCAGCTGGGAACCACTCATCGGCATCCCATCTTGCATCTGCAACGGGTAGCTGCTTAGGTCCGGAGGATATTTTGCCCAGGTTGGTTTTGGAATCTTGAGCTGCGAGCGCAGTAGGGTGACCAACATATACGATGGATATCCCCCGATGTGGCGCCCCCGTTGCGTCTGTCCTTTTCTATGATAGAGGCCTTGGATTGGGCATATCCTTGTGTATAAATCGCAAGTGCAATACACAGAGTCATCACTTTGGTGACTTTCGAGATGCTCTCGCTCGGTGCGAGGTGAGGGTCCTTATATGCCGCAGTGGACAGACGCCCCATCATAGCCCAGCCCCATCATAGCACGGAAGACCAGGTGGATGAGAAGACCGCGCGGAGACCTCATCGTGACGCCTAAAGAGAACAACCGAATGCCGTAGAGGTCATTTCTCTTTGGATCCAGTGGTGACTCCCCCTTGCTCTCGCTGGACCCCACCGCGATGTAACCGACGGCACACTCAGGTAAAAGCCCCATTCCATTCTGCTCTATAGTTAGAGAAAACCACTCTTGTCCTTCGACCGAGTGGTCACTCAAAGTTGAGTAGAGTCTGCCCATACAGCCATGCTCAGCCCTGCGAGGCTGACGACATGTTGCAATTCGCAATTTCCTTTCCCCTGACGCTCCCACTCCACTCCAATTCTGGTCCCAATGTGGCTGAGCTGCGCGGTACTTATGTGAGCGACGACCACGTCATGCGGGCGCGTGCGAAGATGTCAATGGCCAGAGACGGCCCGAAGAGGGCTCAGTTCACCCAACCCAGCTGCTTTATTGGACGAGACTCATGCTGTCAACGGCCGTCAACTGGCATGTTGCTTCTATTGAGGTCCACCGCCGTTACCAGCCCGACATGTCGGGTCCCAGCGCGCAAGCCTTGCTGCCTCTGGACCTATAGGAGTTGACGGGGGTTGGTCGGAAGGATCGGGACGGTGCAGGGCTTTGGGTGTAAGAAGGCTTGCTATATTTAGATATACGGAACAGCACGGGGATCGTCCCTGACACTGCATGCTGACTTGTTGTAGTCAAACCTCAATCAATGTTGACCTGTGATGCGGTCGAGGGGTGCGTTGTGGGTCTCTCACCGCTGCTTGTCAACTTGGAACAAGATCTGCTATGTGTTGCTTTTCGCGCGATGTGCTTCGTCATATTGTCTGCTCCGTTGCATGACAACCACGCATCGTCACCTTCTCAGGACCAGCAAAGTTCCCGTCGTCGAAGAAGGCAGCATTCAGCAAAGCAGCTGATGAACTCGGAATACTCCATCTTGGACGTGTGCTGAGCCATCTCTGCGGATGACGCGCCCGACCTCAATGGCATGCTCGTGAACCATGATACTCCCTAATCTGCGTGGTCATATATCATATACTTATGAATCAGATCTGTAATGACTCCACAAGCTGGATGATGTCTCATTCTTGTCCAAATATTGCTTCTCATGACCGTGTATCTCCAGTTGCGATCCAAAGTAAATGGCACTCTGCGCTGCTGAAAATGTTTCCTCGCCTGCCACTTAAAGCGAAGAGTCTCAGGCTGGAGAGTCGCTAGATAACCAACAGTCTGGCAATCTCACCGCTGCACCATACATCAGTCTGACACTCGCCACTGCAATGTCTGCCTTCCGCCATTCACCCGCGCTGTCCCAATAGCTACCTGAGCATCAAAGGGGTATACTATAATCTGGGATGCTATTTCGATTCCGCGATGCAGCAGTAACACGTGATAGACGACCGGAATAGAGATGATCACCTGGTTGGGCAGAGTCTGAGGACCCAAAGCAAATTCATTGTAATTCTTTACAATCCATGACGATGGCAGACCAGGCTCGATAGCACCTCATGGTGGCCGTTAAGAACATTGCCCCATTCCTCGAGTATGTCTTCCTGGTTGGTCAAGGTGATCCATGCGCGATGATGCGCAACTCCCATCCGGGTTCAAAAGCCCTCCCAGATATATAATGCAACCTTCCAGGTGAGCGAAGTTTTGATCTGTCGGGCGGAAAATATACATATATGTATATATATGGCCGAACACTTCGGCACATATCGTGCCCTAGGGTAGTGCCACTCGAGCTCATAGCGCAGGCTCTCACCATCATCGGGTTCTCTTCATGGTATAGCGGTTCAACTTACCTCCATAACAAAAGCACCAAGTGCGTTGTGACAATTGAAGTATCTTTGTTCTAATGATGCTGTGACTCCATCTTCTATATGCGATGGTAAGTCTGCGTAGGACCTGGCAAGAATACGCTTTGAATTTCGACTTGAACTAAACCACTGCGGCCAGTTTCACAAGCTGCGTGATTCAAGGGCCAGATTTGAATCCGAAGGTGACAAGTTGAGGGCCTGGCTCGAAACCTAAGTATCGGTTTATCATTGTGCAGTAGTTGCAATGTTCGCAAGCGTCTGCCTCGTCTGACAGTAGATCCAATTGGCCGTTCGAAAGTTCATGGCATGAAAAAATACCAGTGGTATAATTCGATAGATCCAGCAGGCTGAGAACACTGCGTAATCTGTGTCTGACACAAAAGTCTTGGGGTTTCCGGTAAGTGTCATGCCTACGACCATTTATCCCTTCCTTTCCTCAGCCAGTCGGACACAATCTTCAACTCTTCGTATGCTGCTAGAATATATCCATTATAGCCAGCTGTATGGAGAGACTCGTCATGAATACCGCGGTTGATCCAGACGGCGTCGACTTATTAACCCCGAAAATAATCAACACAGTCCACGCGGCCTAACTTACTGCCAAAGTTCCCAGGGAACGAGAGGTTCTGGCTCTCGGGTCACTACTCCAGTGGACACGAGCTCAGTTAAGTCACCACATATAGATGAGAGGACCTGAACTCTTGGCTTATTCGTTAGGTCAAGGCTTCGCGGTGCTGCGCCAATGTGTAGATCGCAGCTACCCAGACTTGAAGTCATGCAGCCCAATACCTAAAGAGCGGATCATTCATACCTACTTTGAATACATGCGCAGTCGTCCAATTGTATTCGTTGAGTCCTCCAAGCATACCCAGATATGCTCTGTGTTGAAGCGAGACATATTCAGGTCGGCGCGATGGTACTGACGAACTTTTTGGAATTGCGATTTTTTCGATGTAAAGATCAGACTAGTCGGAATTGGAGAGCCTGGAAGGATCACGTAACGTCCTAGAGACCATGATCATAAATTACACATAGACCACAATTTCTCTGAGCCTGATACATCCAGCTGCGAAGCAATCGTGTCAATCTGTGTTCGTGACAGGATATGACAATATCTGCGCCTTTTCTGAGTTCAAAGGAAAACATGGCAACCAGACTTGGGGCAGTAAAGTCTAAACATGCCTCGCGCAAAGAATAGCCCTTCATCTGGTGAGTTAAGGAGTCCTGATTATGCTAAGCAACTCAACTTCTGATCAATTCTCACGGTGACGATAAGGCTCAATGGAACCTCACTTCCGTCGCCAAGTGATCTGAATAGACAAGTGCAATAGACATCCATGGTTTGATGCAAAGCAGGTATTGTGATCAAATGGCCAATAATCAGGTAGAAGTAAGGCCCTTCCCACCAGGCTAGATGATTTCCCAGAGAGGTACTCAGCCTAATAGCAGCAGAATGTGCAACAGCGAATTCCACACCTGAGAAGTCAGGCAACATTCCAATAACCGACGCGCCCACATGAGAAACCGTGACAACAGCCACGATTCATTACAAACTGGACTAATATATGAGTACGCAAGAATTCTCTTCGTTGACGTGTAGGAAAAATCCCGAACGACACCTTGAGAGATAGTGAGGGCCATCTTCCGACCCGACTGGTACATCGTCTCCAGAGCCTTACCATGCCTATGCTCTTGATAACGATAGCCGTGCCACCGCTCTAGCTACCTAGATGTTGCTTTTGGCTGGAAAGAAATCCATCATGGGCCCCGGAGACGAGGTAGGTACTTGCAGCAGTCTTATTCCTCTGCGAAGTTGGCGCTTCCTACACTTTTGTATCCTTCATCACATATTTGGAAATACAAAATATTTAGTATAGAAGACTCAGTCCTTCATCTGTGCAGAACCGCGGCCACTTTCTTTTGAAGAATAAAAAAAAAAAAAGGACGATCACGTTTCCGGTGACTCGGCCGCCCGGTCTAAGTGGAGCGATCCTGTTGTCAAATGTAACATGGTGCGTGCAGAAGTACTGATCTTCCTTAATGTTAGGCGAGGAAATAAGATAGACTTGACTTTTCTTTGCAAAGTTTTTCTTTGAGAAGTTCAAGCACTAGGAGCAATCTTCACATTCTCAGTGGTACTTGAAGACAATCAAACGACTTGCTTTGACAATCTTCTGCCATCTCTCTGCCTACGGGAACGACCCCAGCATATCTGACTGTATTTCTTTCCTCGAGAGTGTGATAGAAAGATACAATGTCACTATGTAGTGACGTAAAAGATACCGGTATCGGCACCTGTTAGGGTATATGTGTTTGTAAATGGGTGTGTGGAAACTCATAGCCCGGCAGTTCTATTTTGACAAGCCTCGCTAAGCAGTATACTTCTCGCGAAGTGGGTCCCGGTGTGGGAGGAAGTGGTGTCGGGAAGAAATTACGGGACTGCATACGTACCCTCCTGCATATAGTAGACCCGATATTCGGTCTATATCACTACACCTTATTGTACTTGCAACCACCCACTCTCGTTCGCAGATTTTGGCAGCACTGGACTCAGTTGTTCAGTTCCAAAATACAGATCTCAATATTTGTATAGTCACTGTTGCTTGTGAAAAGGGTGCAAACTGGATAGTGATTCTCATTCGATCCGCCGGCCTCGTAGTGTACACAAGGCTGTGGATTAAGGACCATAGAAGTAATATGATGCGCCTATTCTCTTGGACTGTCTTCACTTCTCTGACTTGCCCAACCTGGCCCTAGGTTAATGATATTAAGCTTTTTGAGTATCCACAAGTGGACGTCTGGCTCCGCGAAACAACTTTCACATTATATATCATTTTCAAGGGAGCGTAATCCACTCATACAAAAATCTCTGCCACTGAGGATCATTACGCTTTTTGGAAAACGAAATGCCAAGGAAGCTCGGTGAGAAGTGAAAAGCTTCGCAAAGCTGAGAAGCTGATTTGGTAGTTTGCTCGGGAGGTAGCGGGCTTGGTCGATGTCTCCGCCAAGCTGACCACGACGATCGTTGTTTATCAGATGATCTGATTAGACATGATGAGTGCGTAGTGCAAGGGCCATCCTTGCCTTGATCTGGGTAATCTACTCGATCAAATCTTATAAGACAGAGGGTCAGTCAAAGTCCAAGAAAATACAGTGAGGTAGCTATGTGCTGGTCCGAATTCCCAGTTCTGAGCTGATTGTCATTTCATTTTTCAATCAAGCCCATCATGATTGACCGGATTTACGCCACGCTCATATTGGCGTTCATCCCGCTCCTTGGCCTCTATGCCTACCAGAGGTTCAAGTACTGGCGTTACCAACAATTTGCTGAGTTCCCCCAGCCTGGCAAACCCCACTGGAAGGAAGGTCACTGGAAATGGATTCACGAAGCGATCGGTGCTGGGGATCCCAGGAGGTCTTTCGGTACGTACGGATGAGCATGCGAGCTATAAACGGCCAGTCATTGCAGCATTTGACTGCTTCATGCTACCGGATGCCGATTCAGTACCTACCAATCTTAGCTAACTCGAGATCACCGTCCAGATATGGTTCTAATGGAACAAGCCCCCAAATTTGGCAACCCTCCTGTGCTCTTGTCCGATATGCGACCAAAAGAACCCCCATTGTTGTTCATCCTGGACAACAGCGTCGCTGAACAAATCACCAAGCCCTCAAAACAATTCTCTACTAGCATTCCGAAGACACCAAACATGAAGAACTTGAGCCCTTTGGTTGGAGAACGTTCTCTTGTAAACCTCGATGTACGTTACCATGGCCCAGATCCAGTTTGCGGCAACTGACCGTGGCTTATTGGATGGTAGGGTGATGAATGGAAGGACCTTCGAAAACGAGTCATCGCTGGGTTTGCCCCCCAGCACCTCCTCTCTCTTACGTCTCAGATGTTGGAAAAGTCTCAACGGTTTTTCGACCACCTGGACCGGCTTGTCGAGTCAGGTGAGGAGTTTGGGCTGGGCGAGCTCACCACAAACTTGGCATTCGACGTAATTGGTTAGTAACACGCAACACGTATCTTCACTGCAGGGGGCTAAGCTAAAAGATCTATGCCAAAGGCATCATCACATTCGACTCGGATCTCAAAGCGCAAATCCCTGGTGAACAGAGCCCTGTTCTCATTGCGTATCGCGAGTGTCAGGCCGCGTTTCTCACGCCCAGGTTTTCCAAAATCTACCCTAAATGGTGGATGGACCGGCACGTCAACGCAAAATCCAAAAAGCTGGATAGCGTCCTCAAGGGCTTGATTCGTGAGGAATTCGATCGCAAGGTCCAAGGAGCATCAAAGTCTCGCAGCGCAATGGCTCTTAGTCTGCAAGATGTTGAAGTCCTTACTCCGCAGATTTTGCAGCAGACTAGTGATACCCTGCGAGGTTTCCTCTTTGCCGGCCATGACACCACGTCCATCCTTATGCAATGGGCCTATTACGAGTTGGGAAGATGCCCTAGCGCGTTGAAGACTCTCCGGGATGAGCTTGATGAGGTGTTTGGTGACGATCCTAGCCCGTCTGCTGTCAAAGAGAAACTCCTGGCTCCTGGCGGCGAAAAATTGATGACCCGTCTTCCATGTGCGTATATATTTAATGAAAAGACTTCATACACCTCTCAACTGACTTGAAAGCTATAGATACCGACGCTATCATTAAGGAAATTTTGCGGCTGTACCCTCCCGGTGGCACAGCCAGACTTGCACCCAAGGGCTCCAACACAACGTTGACCATGCCAGATGGCACGCAGCTCCTCGTCGATGGCATGACAATGACACCGATTGCAAAGATTATCCAGCGAGACCCCGCAATCTTTGGAGAAACCGCAGATGACTTCGTTCCCGCTCGATGGCTTGGCGAGCACCAGATTCCAGACAGTGCTTGGAGACCGTACGAACGAGGACCACGGCGTTGCACGGGATCAGAGCTCGCGAACATGGAGGCTAGACTGACCTTGGCTTGCACTGCTCGTCAATATGACTTCGTCAAAACTGGCACGGGTGAATTGGAGTTGGATGAGAAGGGACAGCCTATTCTGGATGATAAAGGTTACTACAAGACGAAGTCGACCCTTTTCACCGTGAGTTTTCCGAACAGCGCCCATGATGTGTGTATGTGACTGACGAGAATGTTCCATGGCCTTTCAGACTTCTTATGTTACTGCCAAGCCTCTTGATGGCACAATGATGAAGGTCAAACTGAGTGAAAAAGCCAGGGCCAAACTTCATGCTTAGAATCATGAGAGCTAGGCCGATCCGGTTCAAGATATACCCAGCGCACAAACAGATGAAGATCTCGTGTGTACATTGATGAAAGGAGCATGCGGATAATCGACTTAGGCTAAGGGGTAGAAGTTGGACTTGAGAGTCAGGCCGCGTGGCGGACAGCGTATGCCAAATGCTGAACCACAATCTAGGTAGTCTACCTAGGCTAAGCAGCTTGCGAGATGCGGAACGTGGTACTCCTTGTGGTCCAATTTGACAGCTGTACTTAGGCACAGCCTTTCAGAACGCCTACATCTTTAAAACCTTCATCTAAATCAGGAGGCTTGTGGAGGAAACATGCCCCAAATCAGAACGGAAGCAAAACCAGGCGTGGAGTGTAGAATTTTAGAGAAAATTAGAGCATGGAGTTTTTTTTTTCCTCCTGACATAGCTTGGATCGGTGAAACTGTCACTCCTACTGGGTAGGGGGCACAAAACCAATGTTCTCATATGCATCTTCTAATTGGGAGCGATTCTCCCAAAAGCCTATGCTGTCAATGCTAAGACGATGGATTCCTGTGCATGGTGCTGGTGGAGATTCACTCTCGAAATCCTCTTTCACACATCAGTACTACCATGGTGCGATTTGTGGCCCTACCAGATATTTCAGCTATCACAGGCTGGCATCTTTTCACTCAATTGTTCAGCCCGGTATGGCCGAGCTTGTCTCCCGTCAGTGGCTGCGTATTGACCAACCGCGACGCCCTGCAAGTTCCTGGGTTGTTCAGCTTATGCGCCTCCTCCTCACGACTGTCAGCAGCAAATCCTCATTGGTCTGTATGCTAATTGTATTATAGTTCTTCGTTAGTCATCCCGCCATCACACAAACTCTCAACCTGTACGATCCAGTTCGTTGTGCCGAGTGGTCGTTGCAGGCAAGCTTATAAGGGTCTAATCTTCAGCCCATTGATAATTTTGAGAGTTTCCTCGTATATCTGGGAGGTGGTGTGCCATTTGTTTGGCACTAAATCGTGAACATTGTCGGCCCATAATTTCTCAATGACAATATTCTACGAAGCTATGCCACTCCCGCCTACATGACGCACTCGTCAAGATTGAATGCGGACTCAAGAAGCTGATAGATTTGCATATATACCTGGGTCCCCAAGGTATGCCGCGCCTAGGATTTATGGGAGCGTGGTCAAAAACTATTTACATGCATCCTGAATTCATCTCATGCCAGTCTGGCAGCTTTCATTCTGACACCAACGAGTCTGAAGGACCTTTAGGCACGAAGAAAGCAGAAGCAGACTGGGATAGCGTATTTTTCTAGATGGCCATCGTTGCTATGTATTTGAATTTTTAAATTTTGAACTCGTAGGCAGCTAAACAAACATGCGCTAAACGCCGGAAGTCCCGATGATGTGACTCCTGTGGAATATCCGAATCGCTAGTATGTGTGGACCTCCGTATATAAGGCGCTAGAAAGGATGGCCTAGGTGCAAAAATCATGAGATCAACAATGAAGAATGCGAAGATTCTCCAACCGTCACAGTTGCTGATGGGCACCTTAGTTGGTTCAGGCACGAGGCTCTGCGATGCAGGTAGTTAGGCAATTTTTTTTTCACTGTAATGAAATCTCTATATATGGCTAATGATGTTAATGAGGAGGCAGGGAATTCGAAAACAATACCAGGGTAGTGTTGGTGATTCAATATGCGGACCAAAACTTCTAGTTCGTATCAACTAGCGGCCCGAAAATTTTGATCTGAACGTCCTTCCCAAGAAATCTCGAACCAGAGAAGAATTGAAGAGACAAGAGAAGTCTCTTTCCTTGGTAGTAGTCATCATTCATCGTGTCTGAATTGACCTGGATGGCGCGCCCTCATCCGCCCGCGGGCGGGCCTCATCCGGACAGTGGACCTTACCCGGATGGCCGTATACACTAAATTTCGCACGTCGCACCTCGTGTCTAGACAAGCAAAAGCTTGGATAGCACCTGATCACTAGCTCATAACTTCTTCACAGTACTGAGTAGCTCTCATGGGAAAGAAATGACTGGATTGGAGCGGCTACGCTGAGCTGCAACGCAGCCACTTAGTAAGCCACAGCGGGATGTGTACCCAGGTCAAAGACTAGGAGATCGAGGCTGTGTGCCCTTTCAGCACTGTCAATGGAGCAGTAGGTTAGCGCTAGTGGGAAGTTTCTAAATATACTGCGGCTAACCTTTCCCTTGCTTTGGTGTGTTGAAGGAGAAAAGATGACAACCGACGCTGGCTCAAGGCTTGAAGGAAACCTCGAGCTTGGTAGTCTACAGATCTAGCGGCAATCCTTACCCATCGTGACGCTCATTTAGGAAACTGGGAAGAAAAATTCAAGCTCATTATGTTAGCCAGACTCTATATGCAGATACGAATGTTCACGAGGAGGCTTAGGTCAGTTGCAATGGCCTTCAGCCGCTGGAAGTACTTGCTTCAGCAAAACAATGTTACAACAACGCCCCTATAGCCAAGGTTTGTCCTCGTGCCGTCCCTTTCTAACTCGTGATCCGTGCCTTTGAACTGGATGGCGAAGCCGTCCCGGGAAACATGAAAACGAGAAAAGGCACGGAATACGACAAAGGACGCTATACACAGCGAGCAGACCGCAACTCTACCGTGGCTAGTAATTGTATATAATCACGATACTACCCTGGTGCCAAAATGTCTCTACATCAATCGTATTCAAGCTCATCGGCAGTGTAGTCATAATCTTTACTTCATCATGTATTGCTTGCTCGGAAAGTTGAGCTGCTGGCTTGTGGTTTTACCACTTATTCATTTTGCATTTGCACAGCCTCTTAGTTTCGACGACGTCGATCTTTCCAACTCTACAGTCAATATAGAAAATCGCGCCCAGATCTCCTCGGATTCCCTCAAGGAGCGCGCTGGGTCATTCTATCTGCGCATTCTTCCACTAGGTGGATCCATTACTGTAGGCTGGGGCTCAAGCACAGGAAACGGGTTAGTCATGCCAATCTCATTCAACGACCTACACACAAGTCCTGGAGGCTAATTAAAATTAGATATCGAAAACCACTCCGTGACCAACTCCGAAAGGATGGATGGAAAGTCAATATGGTCGGAACTAAGATTGGGGCAACTAATGCCCCAAAGACTGGCACCGCGATGCTTGACAATGTAAGACTCCCCTCTTCACTACCTTGCTCTCATAATCTCAAATCTTACTGTGACTGATGATCATAACAGAGCGTTGAAGCAGTTGCTGGCGACGTTGTAACTCAGATAGGAGGCGCAGATGTTCTCCAGAAGTCTTTATATCTCTTGCCAAATCTCGTGCTCATCAATGCGGGCACCAACGATTGTACTCAAAACGTTGACATCCCTAATATTGGAGTGCGCATGAATGCTATGCTCGATACTATTTTCAGCAAAATTCCCGGTACGACGGTGGTTTTATCGACATTATTACCTAGCCTTGATGCATCTGTGGCTTCTTGTCATAACAGCGTTAATGCGCAGTATCGCAGCCTTGTCATTGCACGCAGGGCCAAAGGCCAGAAAATCTTGCTAGCTGAATGTAAGAGATGAGTTCCTTCACCAGCCAAATTGTTCTCCGTCTAATGCTTTTTGAATAGTGGCGAACGTTCCCCCAACATATTGGAACAAGGTTCTGGGCGGCGACTATTACGACAGTACGCATCCTACGGACTCCGGGCACTCCAAGTTAGCAGCGATCTGGCACAAGGCAGTTAATACTGCCTATGCAAATGACTTCTTGACACCGCCGGGTGGTGGTGTCTCTCCTAATCCAAATTACGACGACCCCGACACCTTTACGAGTAAGGCTCTGCCAGCAGCGCCGTAATTCAAGGGATTGTTGATGGAAAGAATAATCTGAACCCCAAGCTGGCCCTGGCATCATGGGATATTTTTATTCCTTTTTGTATATAGTACTCTTTTCTTGTATATACGTTTGACCTGCTGGTTTTGCTGGATCCGGACCCTCTGGAGCATAGTAATACGTAAATATTGTCGTCAATCTCAAAATCCTGACATCTTCACCTCATATAGAGATTTGGTAGATGGGTTCACATTTGCATACCTGGGCTAACATGAGGTACACTACCGCACCGACACTCGCACTCCCATTGTGATTACATCTGACATGTATGGATATGAATCTGAATATAATTTACAAACGCAAAAACAAGGCAAAAACAAGATATATATGTAACCACAATCTGAGTTCCGAGAGCGCGGCGAAAGCCGACTGTTGGGTCCGTTCTTAGGCTCAGTTCACTGCACGCCTCGATTTGATAGCCGCATTTGGGTAGGGGATGGGCAACACAGCTTACATCGGACTACTGATCCTAACGATCCTAACCTCTATTGATGATATCAAGCCACATTGGTACGGACCATCCGTATGGCAAAGTCATTGGGGGCTCAATCATATGAGTGGATACAGATGGGTGTCGATGAGTGGTCTGGCGGCCGTGGTTGTGAGCACTGCTACCTGTTGCGGTGACCTCTTTCCACTGTCTCCTAAGATGCTACGGCGAAATCCGAGAGCCAGGAGGCTACTATCCAAAATGAATTAGACGCCTGAGGACCCTTCTAGCATTACCAAGCGTTGGGAAACTTGATTTGATACTTGGCTCAACTGTATAATTCGAAGCAAGTTTCTCTTGCCAATTCTCCAAAGAAGATACAATGCGGCAAGCAATTATTGCACGTGGAACACATATAAATCGAAGGCGCGTGGCTTGACTGAACATACGACTTGCTGATGGTTTCCAGGTTGCACAAGCGCCTCATGCAGCGCCAACGCCGACTTTGGTAAAAGAAGCAACGTGTTACCACAACAGCCGTAATCGAGCCTATATAAGACGACCGATGGGTGCTTTTTGTTGATATATGACGGGACAACTTGCAGGTGGCTGCGGAGCTGCAAACTACTTTCTCATTGACGAGCAACAAGCGCATGTCAAACAGCTGGTGACTTGCCTAAGCGCGGCTGAACACTGTACATGGGCGATCTAGAGAAATGCCAGCAAGCAGATGCGTGAAGTGCAGTTCTTCAATACAATCTGTTAGAATCTGGAGGCGCTGTGACCTCATGCTTCTGCCCCCGACTCTCACTGCCCATTGAGCAGATGTAAGCCCCGAGTGAAGGGAAGGCCCAGGAACTCACATTGAACGAGCCTTCTTGTATTGTGGCGTGAAAGCACTGCCCTCAAAGCCCTCATGCCAAAAGTTTCACAAAGATGCATCAATATTCTTTCATCTTGCGGCAAAGCTACTCAATCAGCAACACAGCAACCACCGCAAAGAGTCCTGGAACATATACGAATTGACTCAGGTCCCGTTAGGCTACACCCTTTTTCTTTGTTTCGTAAGCCGTGCATGGTCTCTGGAGAAGAGGTCAGGAATCCATCAAGAGCTTCTTGAATGATTGGCTGGGGCTGGTTTAGCGGAGATGGTTGGATAGACAGGTCCTCACTTTCCATGCCTTCCATGCGCTACGATATTTCAATGCTAGTTTTCAGCTGTCCAGCCGAAACTGAGTGATGGAATGAAGCTGTCTTGCAAATTCTCTTCGTGCCACATACCTAGGTGACTCCATCGGTGAAATGCGCAGAAGATGGTAGCTAGAAAACTGTGCTTTCGTAGGTCGGCATCTGCTCCAGCAGCTGTTCAGTTCTATGTCTTTACACGCAGATAAATCATACTCGCACAGTTATATGTATTCAGCTAATAGAATGAAGGAAAAAAAATGATGGTCCATGCTGCATTAATCCTTTCATTGTCGTTCTCTTGCATAACTAAGTGCCTAGGTAATCGTTAAATGAGTTTGAGGCTAGATACCCCAAAACAGGGGAGGGGGAGCCAGAACTTGCGAACATTATCAATAAGACCCCTCTGCCTAAGCCTTTCTTTCAACAATGTCCCCAAATGTATCATTCCAAATATGACTTCTCAGTTTAATATTACCTGGGACGGGTTAGGGTCAAAGATTGCTGCCCAGGTGTTCATCCTCCAGGAGCCGAGATTGGGCAATGCTGGGCCCAAAATAGCAACGTGCTCTGGAAATGAGCCGGATAATGCAGGGCGATTGTGCAGCAGCAACTCATCTTGCGCATGCATATGCTGTCCGGCATTGAATTTCAAACCCATTACATACATCCATGAAACTCAACATCTGCAGCACTTTGTTTGCTATTATTCGACCACAAGGAAAGGCGCTCTGGTGGCACGGAATAACAAGACAAAATTAGGACAGTAAGACGGAGACGAGACGAGACGCGGCGGCGGGATGCAGCCAGGATTTCGCCCGCGGCTGCTCAAAGCAAGACCGTCACTGTTAGAGTTGATGCGCGCTAGTAACAGCCAGGAGCGGAGACCATCACACAATTCTGTTAGCGACGCTATCAGTGAGGACCTGAAGCTCGACCCCGAATTGCCAGCCGACGACGAGCAGCAGCAGCAGCTCCAACTGCAACAACTCCAGGAGATAGCTTCACACCCACTGCCTCCCGAAACCCCAGCAACATCATCACCCGCCACCTTCACCTCACCGCCCTCAACTCCCGCTCCACCCCCGACGAACACTTCCAACTTGCACGAATCAACCTCATCGGCCAGAGAAGTCTCCCATCAACCCGTCAAGCCCCTCAAAATGCCTCCGGTAAGCTGCCAGAGATAGGCCGCAATGCATCCACCCCTCCTCGCCAACACCACAATGACAATGCTGACACCACTGCCTCGCCAAACAGAAAGCTGCCGCCGACGGTGTCAAGGACGAGGAACATGTTGGTAAGGACTATTCGAATCTATCGATTGTTGCTGCTCTCATTATGCTAATCCGCCCTCTACAGGCAAGATCTACTCCGTCTCCGGGTGCGTACTCGACTCTCCATACATTAGGACCACCCACGTCATACATGACATTGCTTCCATTGAGCTCGACTGCTAACCCTACCTACGTAGCCCCGTCGTGGTCGCCGAGGACATGATTGGTGTGGCCATGTACGAACTGGTACGAACAACTAAACCTCGCCTGTTTGTCAAAGAATACCCTAAGAGGTGGCTGACGATGCGTGCAGGTACGAGTTGGCAAGGATCAATTAGTCGGAGAGGTCATTCGAATCAATGCCGATCAGGCAACTATCCAGGTCTACGAGGAGACAGGTACGATTAGCGGTGCTCTCTACTCATATAGGCTTTACAATGCTGACAGACGATCCAGCCGGCGTCACGGTCGGTGACCCTGTCCGTCGTACTGGAAAGCCCCTCTCCGTCGAGCTTGGCCCCGGTCTGCTCAACAATATCTACGACGGTATCCAGCGTCCCCTCGAGAAGATCTCCCAGATGGCTAAGAGCATCTACATCCCCCGTGGTATCGCCGCCAATGCTCTCGACCGCGAGAAGAAATGGGACTTCACCCCCTCCGCCAAGGTTGGCGACCACCTCTCTGGCGGCGACGTTTGGGGCTCCGTCTACGAGAACTCTTTCATCACCACCCACAAGATCCTGTTCCCGCCCCGCGCCCGCGGTACCATCACCAAAATTGCCTCCAAGGGTAGCTACACGGTCGACGAGAAGATCCTCGAGGTCGAGTTCGACGGCAAGAAGTCAGAGTACGGCATGATGCAAACCTGGCCTGTGCGGGTGCCGCGTCCTACCACTGAGAAGAAGTCGGCCGCCGATCCATTCCTGGTCGGCCAGCGTGTGCTGGACGCCCTCTTCCCCTCCGTGCTGGGTGGTACTGTTGCGATCCCTGGTGCTTTCGGGTGCGGCAAGACCGTCATTTCGCAGTCTGTGTCCAAGTTTTCCAACTCGGACGTCATTGTATATGTCGGATGTGGTATGTCTTCTGGAGAGGCTTTTGGGTGATGTGTATATATTCTAGAACATTGTTCACTGACTTTCATACAGGCGAGCGAGGCAACGAGATGGCCGAAGTGTTAAAGGACTTCCCCGAACTCTCTATCGAAGTTGAAGGCCGCAAGGAGCCTATCATGAAGCGTACCACCCTGATCGCCAACACCTCCAACATGCCCGTCGCTGCCCGTGAGGCTTCCATTTACACCGGTATCACTGTCGCCGAGTACTTCCGTGACCAAGGAATGAACGTGGCCATGATGGCTGACTCTTCCTCGCGATGGGCCGAGGCGCTGCGTGAGATTTCTGGTCGTCTGGGAGAGATGCCTGCTGACCAGGGTTTCCCCGCCTACCTGTCCGCCAAGTTGGCCTCTTTCTACGAGCGTGCCGGCAAGGTGCAGTCTCTCGGCTCACCTGAGCGTGAGGGCTCCGTCTCCATCGTCGGTGCTGTGTCTCCACCTGGTGGTGACTTCTCCGATCCAGTGACATCGTCCACTCTCGGTATCGTGCAGGTGTTCTGGGGTCTCGACAAGAAGCTCGCTCAGCGAAAGCATTTCCCCTCCATCAACACGTCGCTTTCGTATTCCAAGTACACCAATACGCTTGACAAGTGGTACGAGAAGGAGTACCCCGACTTCCCTCGTCTGCGTGACCGTATCAAGCAGCTCCTGTCCGATTCCGAGGAACTCGACCAGGTCGTGCAGCTTGTCGGCAAGAGCGCCCTGAGCGACCCAGACAAAATTACCCTCGACATGGCGACGTTGCTGAAGGAGGACTTCTTGCAGCAGAATGGTTACAGTGACTACGACCAGTTCTGCCCGATTTGGAAGACCGAGTGGATGATGAAGCTCATGGTTGGGTTCCACGACGAGGCGCAAAAGGCGATTGCTCAGGGCCAGAGCTGGGCCAAGGTGCGCGAAGCGACGCAAGACTTGCAGGCACAGCTGCGGAACTTGAAGTTTGAGTTGCCTAGCGAGGGTGAGGAGGTGGTTGGAAAGAAGGTAAGTTTGTCTTTGTGGATTTTGTGTCCTGCAAATCAGACTTGATGAAATGCTAATGTTCTATCAACAGTACGAGGATATACAACACGCCATGCTGGAGAAATTCGCCTCTGTCATGGACGAGTAAGGCAAGTTGGGACAATGCATTTGGGGGCTTCAATGTGTATAAAACGGCTATTGTGTATGAGGCCAGATGGGGACAGGATGTAGTAGAAGCAGCAACAGCAGCAAGAGCAAGGCATATGAGCAAATCTCCTACATGGACGTGTCCACCCTTTCCCCTGTTTCTTGTCATTTTTGTGCTCAACATTGTCTTGTCTTTTTCTGTCATCTCTTTTTGCATCTGTCATTGGGTGGGGGAGGTGGTCATTCTGGGCACAGAGAGAGAGAGAGGCTTATAGACAAGAGATGGGAGGCATTGAAACCGGCTGATTTATAATCAGCCGCCATTGAGGTAAGGGGGGGGGGGAATAAGGGCTTAGCAAAATGGCATACATTATTTTGCTTCTCTATGATCTACTATGGCTTTCAATGTCCTGTTGTGTGTGATCTTGATATGTGACTCGGAGCAACGCAGCGCCAGTGAGTTTCTTTTGGCCCATAGGGGCATGCATAGTTGTCATAATTGTGCCTGGCTATCGCTAAGAGCAGTGTCAGATTGCGCACAGCGCCCAGGTCAAAGTACCTAGGTACCCGTAGGTAGGTAGCTATGGTAGGCAACTACCTGGCTGTGTTGTATTGCGACTCACCACTCTATCCAAACGAAAGGGACAAACCCTCCTAGATAACTACCTCCTAGGTATGTGAGCAGGTGAGTGAATGATTGAACGTCATGTCAAGGCCACTTGATACCAACAAAGACATTATCATTTACATAATTTTTTGGCGTCTAGCTACATCTATGACTACCTCTAATATCCCCCCCCCCTCACATATCCTGCATGGCGTCATAAGATGTGCCTCTAATGAGGAGGCATAGTGCACTTAATTCTCCCCCTGCCCCATATACAAACCTAAGCAGCAGCATCATCTCACCGTTACCCTCGGGGGGAGCAGAGTATGGGCGCTCTGTTTTATATCCCCCCTACACTCTGTTACATCTGCTGCGCAAGAAAGTCCTCTCCTGGTGCCCCTCCAATATATCGCATCCCAATCAACAAGCCTTATCCTTCACCTCCACCGTCTCCCCACCCAGACTCTTCTCCCACTCAGTAAGAAACTCATCCGTAGCGCGCTTCAAATTCCCCGGGGAAAGCTTATTCAGCACACCGAGCGGGAGGATCTCATCCAGTTTCAAGGCCGATGCGGTGGCGGTGTAGGCAGGCTCGTTGTCGCGCGGTGGAGAGCTCGACGGGGTGGTATACGGGCTGGAGGGGGCGCGGTGATTAGTCTTTATTGGTTGTTGAAAGGGTAAGCAGATGGCAATGGTAAGTTTTTTTTTTGTTTTCTTCTTTCTCCGGATGGTTGAGCGGGAAGGGGGTGGGGGTTGTATTGGAGGAAAATGGGTGATGGATAGGTAGCAGTAGGCTTTGTGCTGTTAATTGCAAGGCGCGAGGGAGGGTTCTCCCTAGTTGGGATTTTGTTTTCCAAGGGGCCCCATATTCCGCAGGGATTGGCGTCACAAGACGGTTCCGCTGGAAACAAAAAATGTACTTCTTGTTGGGGGAGGTGGATGGTGTTGATGCGTAGGGAAAGATGAATAATGGTGGTGTCTCACAAGGCAGGCAAGTCGTTCTCGTCACCCTTCCCCTCCGGAATAGCCGTTGTAATTATGTCCCCGTTCACAGTTGTCCCGCTCCAGCGCGGCGAGGCAGTGGATTGTGATGGACTATCCCAATTACTCCAGTCACTGTCATCAAACGAGTCGACCGTCAGTGGAGTCCAGGAAAAATGCTTGGTGCGCTTTGAGTTTGTCCTCTTGGGACGGTCCTTGTTCGCGGTGTTATCGGACTCTTTGAGCGGGTCAGAGAATCGCGAGGGAGGCGTGGGCGTTTGCTCGTGACTGAATGCGTTGGCGACGTGCGGGCGAGAAGACGTTACCGACGCTCGTATCGTATCCCTGTCGCTCTCACTTTGTCGGCTAGAAACCCTCCTGCTTGAGCCCGTACCAGTGATGGGCTCGTCGCCCACAGCGACTTGCCGCAGATCCTCCACAAACGTCCACAGGCCTGACTTGAAGTCTTCTGCCATCTGCTTCATGCCCACATTCGACGGGGAAGTTGACGAGGAGCGCGGCGTCCAGGTGGCCCGCTTGGACACACCGTTGGCGGCCAGTGGCTGCCGAGTCAGATTCTGGAAGTGAGGTTCCGAGTCCTTCACAGGGGGTGCATGGCCATTAAGGGCATCTTCGAGTATTGGGAATCCACCATCAGGCTTGGTGGGCGAAAGTAGAGATAAGGCTCGAGTGTGGCCACCCCGAATGACACGTCTCGGACGGCCTGAGCCGGGCGAGGAAACTTCGGTGTTGATCCGCTGGCTCATCAACATGGACCTTCTACGATCCAGCTCCACGCTCCTCCTCTTGCCTTCCACATCTTCAACAGTTGGTGAGTTGTGCAACGAGAGACTTGGCCGCAGCGGTTCTCCATTGACCATGGAGTTGCGCTTCCGTACCGAATCAAACGCACCCCACTGCTTTTTGAGTCGTGATAATTCCGCTTCGGCATTTTTGAGATCTTCGCGGAGTTCCAGCACTCTTCTCTCTTGGGCAGCGATAGCGTGAATGAAATCGTTTGCATCTGTGGGTGACCTCACATTCGGGGTGGCGCCTGGGGTGGGCGGAAGTGAGGGCACTGTTGTGCAGATGGGTGTTGGTCGTGACGGCTCATGCGTTGGCAGAGCGATTGGCAGAGTTAGAGAGAGTCTGTTGGAGTTGCGTGATGTAGTGGAGGCTGAGCGCGTCGAGCGCGACCCGAAGGACTGCGGTGGGGAATCAAAGAATTCGTCGACTGGAGGCGGAGGTGATGGCTGCATTGTTTCCGACCTCGAGAGCCTCGATACGTGACGCTTGGCGCCAGACAGCGACCTGGAGTGGCCTGAGTAGGCAGGTCTCTGGGGCGTGGGCTCTTCCATCGTATCGTGTGTGTCGAAAATGGCCCTTAGCACCCGTGTTTGTTTCAATTGATGGTGTTGACCCGGTTTCCCGAGTGATGGGAATGCTAGTGGTACCAGGTTCGACAGAGTGAAACTTTGGGCCACGTGCCGAAGAAAGTCGGGACGACTTGTTAATAAAGGCCAAGCCCGACGTTTCCTTTTCGCGTTGAATTTGGAAGAAAGACCGGAGGGAACGCGACGAGCACCACGCCTATGGCGTTGCCTCCAGGCCGAGGCTGATTTCTTGTTGGCGACGAGAAAAGTCTTGCGGTCGAGTAGGTGCGGGCGCTGGCTGTGCAAAAGAGCGTGTGAAATGAAACAAATTGTAAAGAGAGGAGCAGTCATATGGAGCAGAGAATTGAAATTGGTCAAAAGAATTGTTTCGTATTCAGGGGCAGCAGCAGCCAAGATGACCCTGGCATTGGCAGACAAAGATCGCCAGGGTTATCATTGGGTGGTATGGCCACACACACACACTCTCTCTCTCTTCGATATTGCGGCTCGCTTATGGCCGTTTCCCTGGCAAGTAAAAACAGGTGTGAGAAGAATGCCCCGGTGGGCTAGAGCGAGAGGGCCTGGAGGGTTCCTGGGGGGAGAGGGTGGCCGCGGGGATATGGTTGGATCGGGCGAGGGTGAGGGGCCGTTGGGGATGGATGGAGCGACCGGGGCGAAGATTGCGGATATTGCGACGTGGTCGAGGCGGTATGCCGAGCTGATGACAGTGATGCTTCCGTGGGTTGCAGGGTGGGTATTCTGGCGGGGACCGTCTGGATGATGGCCTCCCCGAACGAGCGTATACAACCGAGCTTTACTGGCTGGGCTGGGGCCTGGCTGGCCTGGCTGGATCCTGGCAATTCTGGCCGTGCACCACCGCAAACAGTTGGCGATCAAAGAGAGTGGATCAACGGGGTGGAGGCCAGAATGCGGTCAAGGACCTGACGCAGGCGTGGGAAAGGGGAGAGAGGGCGGCGGATGACGCGCAGGAGTGTGTGTCTAGGATTGTCGAGATATGCGCTTGCGAAATAAAGGTGAGAGAGAGAGACTTTTAGAGAGGAGGAAAACCAGACGGGGAGAGACACAAAGAGGGATATCGAGCGGGGAGTACAAGAAAAACCAAAAAAAAACAGAGTCATCAGCTGTCCAACTGGTTGTTATTATGTATGTATGATCACAGACAGTCCTTCAGCATGATGGATCGGCTCATGGCGCCAGAACCCAACCTCATCAAATCTCCGGTGTTTAGTTTGTTTGTGCCCGGCCACCCCCTGCTCTGCCTCATCTCAGTCTGCCCGTGGGTGCTGCTGCAGCAAGCAGTGAAGAAGGCTCAAGGAAGGTTGGTCTTGGGACGGGTCCACTTTATCTGACTGCCAGAGCAACCGGACGTTGACATGCTAGGGTCTTGGAGCAATTGGTGTTGATGATTCGAACATCAAGACCGACAAAGGCCAATGTGGCGTGTCAAAGCCCGAGGATAGCTCAGGTCGACCTGCAGAAATACGTTTCAGCTACAATTCCACAATTGAGCGGTTAGTCATAATTCAATCCAAAGAGTAAATTCTGCCCTATATTCAAAGTCCTCATGGGTTTGTTATTGAACAGGGGGTCTGCGAGAGAGGAAGAGAAACTTGTCAATATAACTTGGAAGAACCCAGCGTTGGTTCATGGCAAAACCAGAGGAAAAGAGCAGCCTCAGAAATGGAACAAATGAAAACAATTGGACAACAACGCGATCCACGTTATGCGACGAAGAAAACGCGATGGGCACATGGCCAGAAAACACCTAACGGCGAGTGAGACATGGTTCAGTCATAAAGCCGCTTCCTTGTCTCATTCACGCTTTGTCGTACATGGAGCAAGCTTGAACCGGGTCGAGTCAGGCAATGTGATCTAAAGAATGGTTGGGAAGGGGGGAGGGTAATTGGTCATCGGCACATTGGGATCGTGTCTACCGTCATCACGTGGTTTCGCGCCGGTGTACCCAAGGTCGCATAAGGTAAGCGCGATCTCGGGACTTCTGTGCGCTTGTCTTCGTCTTAGGGTCCGTGATTGTCGTCAATATTCCTGCCTCCATCTTCTTCGAAGAGCGAGCCTCAGTCTACTCCCAAACGCGCCCACCCTCACCCTCTTCTCGCTCCCAGCATGCCCTGACTGCGCCGATCTATCCACTAACAATTGTCGCTATGAACGCCAATCGAGCAAGATGGCGCCCGAAGTCCCCGTGACCCTGTCGGAAGCTCGCACCCGCGCCATTGAGGGCAGAGTTGAGTCGCAAGATAGTCAAGCTGTCATGGCAGCCATGCACCGTCTACACGGCATTGGTGTGAGGAGCAGCTCGCCAATTGATCCTCTGGAATACGATGAAGACTTGGTTCAACAGATAATGCAGCACCCGAGACCGCCCAAGGTCTGTCAACAGCATCTCGGCAATCCTCGTGTTGAGCCAGCATCTTCAACCACGAACATGTCAAAGGCAAAGTTAAGTTCAAAGTCAAAGTCAAAGTTGAACGCAACAAAGACATGTGCAGAGACCCGTCAATCAACCAGGGACAAGAACCCCGCTGTCGATGCAACAACGGGGAACAAGGGTTCGTCTGCCCAGCCTGCTGATAAGGGTCTCGATAGCTGGGGTCCTGGCGCTGCTGCTGCAGCTACTGCAAATGCAGCTGCAAGTGCACCCAATCTTATTCCATCATCGCAAGCTTGGTCCACCGACGCGTCAAACGGTCGCGTCTCTAATGATTCCCTTTGTCACTCAACGGCATCTAGATATTTGTCTTGTCTACCAGCTCAGTCTCAAACGGAAGTCAACCTCGTCCCTCCAATTGACCAAACAAATTTCCCCAGTCATGGCCACAGTCAACCAAATGAAACAATTCCCAGTTCTTTGAGTGTCCCTGCCAACGTTGGCTCCCAGCCTTTCAACCACCCAACGCGCATCTCTTTGGGAAATGACGCCATCACGAACCATCATCTCTCATCGACAAGCCAGCGCGGCGTCAGACCGATCGTGAAGACCTATTCCAAGAAAGGTCGGACGAAAAAGAAGATGGACTCATCACCGAATTCCTTGACCCAAAGCAATGATGGGAGGAGTTATGAGCAATACCTCCCCCGTGGCGACGACCTGATCTCCTCCGATCCCGTTCGACGGCCCCATCTGTCACACTCCTCCCAACAGCCTTCATCAGTGCCTGGAAATACTGGAATAGCCATTCATGATGACGATACTGCCCAAGTTGAGTTCGACTACAGCGCTATTGCTCGCATAGATACCCAAACCTCAGTCCCAGAGTCGACTCGGATTGGGCCCAACACCCAGCAGCAGCAGCAGCACCATGCCACCTCAGACTACGTCTTTGGCAACCCCGAGACCCCGGCAGCGCCTAGGAATCCGTTTTGGGGCAGCAAGCCAGCTTCTCTGATGCCCAGCTCACAGATGTTCAAGCAGTACTCGTCCGCTTTCAAGGCAACTTTTAGTCCGACCTCGTCACGGCCCTCTCCTGACAACCTGCACTTGAATTCCATCTCTCCGAACCCCTCCCCCTTGAAGAGAGTCACTACAGCTCCGTCGCCGCTACAGGGTGCTTCCAGTTTCCCGCAGCTCCCTCTTGGCTTTGACACCTCACCGCAGCAGACTGACGAGAGGGACCCACCAGCCGACGACGACGAAATCGCCAGGAGCCATATTTCCAAATCCTTTCATCTTCCAGCGCATGTGCCTATCGAGGAATACAGGCCTGTTCAGAGGTGGGATCTCAGGGCAGCGTCCGCGCAATCTGGCTCGGATATGGAAGACGGCCCCGATGAAGACCTAAGTGACGAGGAGGAACGACGTCGTCAACGTGCTGCATTGATAAGGGCGAAAGTTCAGAAGCGTTTGAAAGCTATTCCCCTTGAGCGCCAGTCAGATGAAGCTATTGTACCCGCGACTAATCACGAGGAAGTGAGTCCGGCTGCTCGACGGTACCTCGATCAATGTGACGGCGTCTCTAGAAGGGATTCCCAGTCCTCGGTTGAG
The DNA here is from genome assembly GCA_027946515.1 of Gnomoniopsis smithogilvyi. NCBI lineage: Eukaryota > Fungi > Ascomycota > Sordariomycetes > Diaporthales > Gnomoniaceae > Gnomoniopsis > Gnomoniopsis smithogilvyi. The sequence goes on along the minus strand of JAPEVB010000004.1, from coordinate 3,715,156 downwards.
GATCTTCAAGATGCCGCCCAAGACATTGCCGACTCTCAAGATGGCATAATACATCAGTCGGCAGACCTACCTGGTCAACCTTCGGCGGGTGACCATGGCTCTAGTAATGATGTTGTACCTAATACTGACCCTGGACCCACTTCCGCCCCCATTCAGACAGACGACGAGCTTCCAGTGCAGGTTCCTGAGACGAGTCCTCCGCGTCTACGGGCGCTCGGCGACTTGATGCCCCATTCCTCGGAAGATGTCTCCAAGCCAGAGTCTTTCAGTAAGCTGCTTAGTAGCCCTCTCGCTAACGCTCCGGCTGAATCTCCTCCTGTTCCATTATCTCGACCTCCACAACAACGGACAAGGGCCGCCGTCGATGCTGAGGGGGAGGATTCGGGCATTGACGCGGACAACAATGCGGGAGGCTCGTGTGTTATAGTCAGCTCCTCACCACCTGCACCCGCTTTCAGCACGAGGGCGCGACTCCGAGGAGGGAGGCCTTCAGCAACTGCACCGCCGACCTCCTCAACCTCGCCACTCAGCAGATTGACTACTACACCAGCATTGTCAAACAAGACAACACCCCTGACCGAAGAGTCGCCGCGAAATGGCTTGACTCTATCCTTGACGTCGACATACGAGGCCGATAGTTCTCCCGCGGTTGCTAAAGCTCACCGCCAGAAATCCAGACACGTGGTCAAGCCTGCGCCGACTAACCTGCGAGCATCCACGCGACGCACTACGCGACAGTCTTTCCCATCTAACATATCCGTGTCGACCGACGAGCTGGCCGGGTCACCCAGGCCTTCCACGCCGACTTTGGAGCAAACTGCACGCATGTCTAGGCTCGGCCGAACCTCACTCCGAGAGTCGCCTGCCTCGCGGACTAACAGCCGCGGAGGATCCAAGATTTTCAGTGGGATGGCTTTTGCCATCTCTTTCCAAGGCAAGAAGCCGGGCGAAAAGGACGCCCAGTACAAAGCCAGGATGACGACATCGGATGCCATCACTGCCAAGATCAAGCAAGCTGGCGGCAAGGTGCTTCCTGATGGATTCGATCATCTCTTCGAGTTCGTCCCGGTTAAGAATGCCGATCGTGAGGCTTCCTCAGTTTCATCCACGCCACAGCCCGACGACGATATTGTCTTGGCCCCTCAGGCTCGAGATACTGGGTTCACAGCCCTCATCGCCGACGGTCACTCTCGAAAAGCCAAATACATGCAAGCACTCGCCCTCGGGTTGCCTTGCATTCACGAGCGCTGGATCACCGCTTGTGTCGACAAACAACGCCTTGTCGACTGGGCCGACTATCTCCTCTGTGCGGGCAATTCATCCTTCCTTGGTGATGCAATTCGGTCGCGCAATCTGTCGCCATACGACGCAGCTACGGCGAAGCTCGGTGACGTCATACAGTATCGCCCACGCCTGCTTGACCAGTCGCGTATCTTACTCTTAATGACACGTGCGGACGAAAGCAGAAAGGAAGCCTACGTCTTCCTGGCGAGAGTGCTGGGAGCAAGTCTGTCAAGAGTATACACCGTAGAAGAGGCGAGGCGGCAGCTCAAGGCTCGGGAAGATGCCGGGAGGACCTTTGACTGGATATATGTGGTGGACGACAAGGTAGATGTAGAGGAGATATTTGTGTCACGTACGGCGGGAGCTGCTGAGGGGAGCAGAAAGCGCAAGAGACGTGGTGACACGGGCAAAGGGGACTTGAGCACGGCGCCGCCGGCGAAGAGGGTGCGGGCGTTGAGTGATGAGCTTGTGATCCAGAGTCTGATTCTAGGCAGGCTCATGGAGGAGGGCGAGATGAAGCCACGGCATTATGAATAGGGAGGGATATGGGGACTTTTTCCGGGCGTCTGGAAGGGTGGGAAGGAACGGCGTTGCTACGATACCAGGGGTTCACTTTGCTGCTCAGGCGGCCGGATGAAAATGGGGACCATAGGCGTTTTCAGGTGTAGCACAGAGGTCGTGGTAATCTTGATGCTTATGTGCTGGTGTTGTGTTTTCGTCTGCTGAGAGAACGACCGACTGAGTCGTAATTCTACATTGGTGATCAGCTTGTCTGATGTTTGCATAGGCTTCGATCGTAGATAATGCAAATCAGTGTTGTGAGAATCAAAAGCGCAATATCATATTGCAGGTGAAGAACCATAATTTCTGAGTGATCATCGTTATTGATGGTGCATTACACTCTACCTAATTCATGCCATGAATTCTGACAACCATTGAGCATGTGTATCCCAAAAAAAAAAACCGTGCATACACGAGGCGACATGTGCCATCATAGTCCGTGAATCACAATAGATGGCCATCTCTATCACCAGAACCCATCCCCATGGCGCCGCCTCTTCATGCAACCCAAGAACAGGCATGCTAGACAAAAGCCTGTGTGGTATCATTACCCGGCCCAGGCACCATTACCAAAAAAAAAAAAAAAAACCAAATCTTCAACCGAAAAATGACCATATCCAAACCCGCCTCCCAAAAGAGTAGTTTCCGATCCGAAGTCCATGCTTCTACTAGGTGTAGCTTTGATGACATCCGCCTTTATACGCCTTGAGCCTGCTGCTCGTTATGTTTCGCCTTGAGAACGCCGTTCCGTGCTGAGGAAAAAAAAAGCAGGTGAAGTACAGTATTCCGCCATTTCGCTTGATGACATAGGTATTGCGCCGATGATAGAGTGTCTTGGTGGTAGTAATACAATTGTTGAGAAGTAAAGAGGAAGAAAGAGATTTTGAAATCTATAATGATACCGTATCGTACGTTAGCGGGATGTCTTTTAAATTTCTTTGGGCAAGTGGTCTCCGGTCGAAGTGCTAGACTGTGAGGGGGGGGGGGCTGGGCGGTATATTACGGGCAAACATAGGTAGACAGACACATACCCAGGAGGATTTCCGTTGATATTACACAGACGACACACAGTCATTCGTTTTACTTCACTGCGATGACTGGCTCGAACTCCGACGTAGCACGATGCGTTGCTTCTTTGCACCAATGGTGCTACCATTCTCGCGGATTTTGCGACACATCAAGCCAAAAGGGATGGTGTGCTTCCGGATGCCTGCGGACGAGGAGGCGCGGTGGCGGCGCATGGGAGCGGGACTGGTGCTGGTAGAGGCCATTGTGGATGATTTGGGGGACGGTTGGTTTTGTGGGATGAGGATGTTATCTTTGAGGATGCGGCCTTTCTTTTGTTCTTCCTTTTTTTTAAACAAAAAAGAGAGAAAGAGAGAGAGACGTTGTAGTAGTTGTATTTGTTGGTTTCGAGGTGAAACAGGCGGCGAGGTGGTAAAGTAAGTGAGTTATAAAGTGAGGCTGCAGGCAGATCACTAGTGAATGAACGATTGTGCAAGGCGAAAGCTCGTCCTGTACCAAATACGTCAGTCAATAGAGTGCTCTCATGCAAACCAAATAACAATTAATTGATTTCCACTGACTGACTGACCTTTGATAGAAAATAATAAAAACTTGCGAATCGGCCGAATTGAATTTATAACGCAAAGCAAAGCACAACTTCGGCGTCCGAAAGTGGTCGAGAAAAACGGAAGGCTGGCGATGCCGTCGTTCCAGTCCGGAACCGGGTTTGGCAGGAGAACGGGGACGATGTGAGATACCGGAGAAGGGGGCCAAGACATGCAACGCTCAAACCGGGAGGCGATTGGGTGGGTTTTCGATTCCAATTGGGAAGCTGGTTTTGGAAAAAAAATGATTGAATTGAATGGTACGAGCCAAAATGCAAAACAAGAAGCACACGAAAAGTTAAGAAGAAGTTGAGGCGAAAAGAAGGATTATATTTCTGAATAGGGTAGCTTAGGTAGGTAGGTAGGCAGGTAGGTAGAGAGGTTTGTAGTAAGTAGTAGAGGCGGATAGGACGAAAGAAAAAAGGAGAAACATAGACTTGCCGTGGTAGCGACTAGGCCAGCGCGCGCTCCGAAAGCAACTTGCGAGCAATGGGCTAGAGCTTCAAAAGGGGGGAACAATGGAAATTGAATGGTGGCACGGAATACACCTATGCAAAGCCAAAGCGCCCTCTGAATCTGGATCTGGATCTCTCTCTCTACCTGATTTCTCGTTGTTTCTTGGCCATTTTGATGGAATTAGCATCCCGCGCGGTCTGGCCTGGTTCAGGACGACCATCTCCGTCCCATGCCCTGCCCGGGGGGTTTTGAATGACGGCCCACATGCCCAAGATATGATTCTCACATGGATCCTTGGGGGAATTCACAAGTATCTCTCTTTGTTCTGTGCAAAGTATGCCTTGTGTCCCCGGAAATACAGTCGTTCCATTGTTCCAAAATCCATTTCCCCCCCCCCCCTTGGCGCGGCTGGGGTAGTCCCTAGGTAGGTAGGTAGGTAGGTAGGTAGGTGGGTAGGTAAGGCTGAAAGGGGAACCGGCTGAACGGCGCCGGGCCACCAATTGTCGAGAACCCAGTCCGATGTTGGCTTGGTTCCGGCAGCGGCCAAAATGGCTGTGAGGAGGGAGAGAGTGAAACAAAGTAGCAAAGAGAGACCAAATGGGAATCGCCTCTGTTTCGACATGGGGCAGGGTTCATGGATCTCTTGGGGGCGGCCGTCTTGGCCGACGTCCAAACCGTATATGGAACAAAAGTGACAGGTTGGATGGTCCTAAATGGTAGATGGGATATTTCCTTTGTATCATCTTGCTGCTGTAAAATGATGAGTTTTGGATGAACAGTGTATGTATGGATGCACGGGGCCGGAAAATTACAGTGCGTTGCCCACAGATAGGTACTGGGACTGATCAACACAGGGCATATTCACTCCCTATAGCACTCAAGTTCCCAAAGAGTCGACTTTATCTCCGGATCTATTTCTATCTTTTCCGCGGCCAATGACGGCAGGCATAGAACGGCGTGGCAGGCATGGTAACCTTAACGAGCCCTACCAGTACCACAGTAAGGCTTACTCATCCTTAGGTAGGTAGGTAGGTACTCTGGTACTCAAGGAAGTACCCAAGTTACCCCTACCACTTGGGCCTCGGGTTCCTGACTGGGGCCTGGTCTTCCAGAATCAAGCCTGTTTCAGGATGCAAGCAACAGCCCGACCCAACTCTGTCGTCTCTCTCTCCCACCCCCCACGATCCACTCCCTCCCAATCAATTCCGATACGGTGCTATCGTAGTACTGCGTGCTTTTGGGATTGGGCCTTCGAAGCGCCGCAGAGCCTCACTCTCACAAGGCGTGGTCCATGTTGATACAGCAGTACCTAAGCAAGTATCATGATAGCCATTGGATGGAGCCCACCCCTGAGCTCTAAAACATGTTCAGCCTGAGAGTTTGCGTCTTTTAGTTCACATTCAATCATCTTTGACTGCTTTTTAGATGCTTGCCTGGCTTATTTCCCTCTCCTTTCCTTTCCTTCCTTTCCGCTCTCTTACCCTCGCTACCGCCAACCCTTTCGACCTGGTGGATGAGACACGAGCTCGAGCACGGTCAAGCCTCACTTACGTTGTACAAGACACCTACCTACCTCCCAAGGAGAGAGAGATAGAGTGTGTGTGTGCAAGTGTGTGTGTGTGTCTCACTCGACAAGGACCTGGTAATTCGACCTGGACCTTTGTGACCCCCCCCCCCCAGAGCGGCGACCAATCTCTGGAAATTGACTGGGCCGTCGCTTCGGGCAGCAGGCCAATCATCTCGCGCCAACTGCACCCTCTGCTCACTCCATCCATCCACCTAAAGTATCACGCCCACACCCACACCTGTCTAACGGCCAACGACATCCACTGTCTACTAGGTCTGTACAGTCCCTGTGCAGTGCAGTGTAGGGTAGTGTGAAGATCCAACAGCTCAACTACCTTGTTAAGAAGCTGTCCGTTGGCAGTTGACGCCTACCTAGTCGCAGTCTGTCAGCCGAGGAGAAGCTGCTCTTTACTGAGCCCCCTTTCCCTCAGGACTCCACTCTATTGTCCTCTCGGTTCTGTGGTCTGTGGTCACTCTGGTGGTCAACCACTCAAAGGACTGTGGACTCAGATTTCCATCCCCTGTCTGACACGAACGATCCTGTGGTACTTTAGACCGGTTGCCGACTTGCATCGCATCTACTCGACGTCCCTTCTAAGCGACCTCCTCCGCCGACCCCACCAACCCTGGCCCGCAATCCATCACCACCTCATCTACAGCCACCTCCGTTGCCTTTCGTTCTCGCAAGCTCATCTCAGCTTAGGAGGGTTTAGGATAGCTCTTACACAGTCATTCTTGACCGAATCCAACGAGACCTCAAACCAAGCTTCCTTTCTCACCTACGACGGTCAAAATCGCCCCGTAGATCCCTTCCGTCTATTCTCGTGCGGCCTCGACCACGCCACGTCTTTGTCCTTTCCCCCCCTTCAAAAGTCTACCGATTTCCCGCTTCAGAACAAGCAAATCCGTCACAATGGCCGCACCCGCTCGCCCAAGTTTGAGCATGTTCACCCGCGGCCTCTCGTCCCTGTCGCAGACGACCGACCCCAGCTCGCCCAATGTCAACTCCCCGGCAGAGACAAGAGCAGATTCCAAGCTGGGCTTTCTGAAAGCCATGCGTCCTCTCCCTACCCAGCATGTGTGGAATGTCTACTTCGACCGGTATGCCTCTTTCTCTCTGTGTCCAAGGCTCGGTGTTCATGCGCTCTTCCCGTCTTATCACAACCTCGCTAACAATTTGTCTCGTTCCCGATAGACAACAAAAGGAGAAGAAGGCCGACGATGGCCAAGACTACCAAGCTTCCCTCGAGGAGCTCGACATCCTTATCGAGTCGGTCCAGGACTTCTGGCGCTACAACAACAATACCCCCGTCGATCAGATCAAAATGCGCGAGTCCATCTACCTGTTCAAGAAGGGCTTCAAGCCCATATGGGAGGACCGCCGCAACCTCTTGGGTGGCAGTTGGACATTCCGCGTAGGCAAGAATATCGGCCCAGACTTCTGGACTAGAGTGCAGCTCATGGCTATTGGGGAACAGCTACAGGCTGCTTTGGATGAGGGTATGTACCCTTTGCCCTTTGCCCTTTCCGTCCTTTTCCTTAGTAAACAGTCAAGTCCATATCATCTACACAGCATGAAGCCAGAGAACTAACGCTGAGTTTCCCCAGGCGACCAAATGTGCGGCGTCGGTCTCTCGGTCCGCTTCAATTCTCACCTCATCACCATCTGGCATCGCGACTCCTCCAAACAGGGCTCCATCGACGGCATCCTGCAGACTGTCCTCCAAGAACTCCCACCCGAGCTGACTCCCAAGCCCGACAACTATTTCTACAAGCGTCATCAGGATCACCCTGGCTTTGAGCCGTCCCCGGAGCTAAAGCTAGTGCTTGATTCCCACAATGCGCGCGTCGAGGCCGCTAAAGCTGTGGTAGACAAGGCTGTGGCGGCGACGAGTGAGCCAGCAAAGGTTGAGGAGAATGGTACGAATGGCCATGGGCAGACCGAGGTGGCTGTATGATGATATGAACGACAATTGTTTGTTTTTTTGGAGATGTTTACTACTTTGGCATAACGGGCCCATCTGGAAGATGGAGACACGCGATGACGGCTGCATGTATATGGCGTATATTTCACCCTACATCCGAGGAATAGTTCTCGCAACGGCATGCTGGAAGTTTAGCTAGTTGCAGCATTGCTGCTAGGGTTGCTCTGGCGTCCCATCAAGCCCAGAGCATTGGTTTTAGGTATTGGGACTCTGCATATTCCCCCATCAACGACATATTTTGTATGTTTCGTTCCATGTAACATCACACGTCTGCAACCCAGTCACGTTATGGCAATAGGCTTTCTTGTCACATTACTCACATAACAGTGCCAAGGCCATGAATCTAAACCAACCTTAACTTAAATCAACTTGACAAACCCCCCTCCCCCCAAATGGATGGATGGAAAATTATGTGGGCGACATATACAAACGGGTTGTAAACCCAAACAAGGGGTGGGGGAAAGGGAAAACATGAGATGAAGATCCCGTCCACCACGCACAATCTGTTTCGTCTGATCTCGCGACAGTCGGGGGTGTGCGCGTCTGTGTCGATCTTTAGGTGTTAGCAACAGCTTTTTTTTTTTGCAATATGACAGCCCTGGCCGTTAGCTGGATCTCAAATTCTCTTTAGCCTGAGGGGCAAGATCGGTGGCCACACGTGCGTGTGGCTTTTCTAGTTAAGTAGAAAAAAATTTAAAAAAATTTAGATGGTCTTCGCGCTGCGTGGGTGTTTGGGTCCCAGGTATTTGCACTGCGAGGAGTTTTGACCGTAAGGTAGATATGTATTACGAATACATGAATTTTCCAAATACATTCTCACCTTGTCACTCTCTTCAACACAGCAGAATCTAACTGCTACTGCCAGCGCTGGGAATTGCACTTCCCGGGTACATCTGTGTCAAGCAGTAAGGTGGAAAGATAGGTAGGCATGATTCAATGGTAGCGCTATTTGACTTGCGCTGGTTTCAGCCCTGCGGCGTCTGTGTCGCGAGGGTCTTGGGTTTCGATATCAAGAAGCTAATTTCCGCTACAGTTCATGACCGCCCTCGTATGGGTATGAGTGCTATCATTCGAGCACGAGGATTATGCCCAAAATCGGTGTTCGGGTTGGAGCAAATCCAGATACACCGGGCTATTGCCTCACATGCAATACTTCTCTATGTAATTTGTGCCTCTAACATAGGATTCTGCGAGAGTACTATTGCGTGGTGCCAGGACTTAAGATACAACTATAAAAGTCGAGCTTTTTGGTAGTCCTGGATACCTAGAGCAAGGCAGTCCTCAGATGATATGAACAGTAACCACGAGCTTCGAACACTTCTGGGTGATACCCTGGAAGGCGTTGAGAAAATATTTATCATAGCTAGAGCCGCATTGCCCACGGCGGTTTGTAAACAACAGAACATGGCCCGAAATCAGCTTTCCTAGTCTCGGCCTTAAGTCACCACCTATCTAGGCGAGGACGCCCCTATGAGCTGAGGAATAGAACCAAGCCCGGCTTGCCTGCGCTTGCCTCTACTCTGTACCAAACAGTTGCAGCTCTCCAAGGCCTCCCTGACTGAGCCAGTACATCTGTAGGTTACTAGAAGACCTAAGCCTAGGTTTTTCTCTCGCTGCTGTGGCTGGGGGCATTGAGCCGTGAGGAAACGACAGTGTCTCGGCAGACAGGAGCTATATCGATCGTGGAGAAGACTTCCCGGGAGCCGTTGCCAGGAGCAACAACCGTAGTAAGTCTTACCTTAGCGTCCCTTCTTGATTGTTCAGACTACCATAGTACAAAAAGTTTAAGTGAATGTCTCATGTCCCAAGCCAAGTTTGAACGTACAAAAGCTGACTTGATTGGTCGGGCCGCAAGCGGACAGCTGCTTGTATACTGGCCTTCCAGCGCCTAGGGAAGACTATGAGCAAGGTAGGCAAAGCTTTCCACAGGGACTGAGACTTTAGCTAGGAAGCGGGTTCCATCTTTAGTAGAGGGCTAGTAGTTTGCTGTACCTACTCTGCTATTTGGAGCTAGGCCCAGGAATTACCCACCCGTGGGTACCCATAGATTACCTATATATAGACCCGGGTCTTAGAACCTAATTATATAAGCATTTTAGGTCTTTTAGGTCTAGACCTAAGACCTATATATAGGTAGTAAAATCTAAAATATAAAAAAGTGTTTTACTTATTATTTTACTTATTATCTTATTCGTCCTCTTTACTATAATATATAATATTATAATCCTTTCTTTTCGCCCTGCTATAATGCCTAATTAAATTTAAAATACTTTTTCTCTTACTTATTATTATAATATTATTACCTTTTTATAGGTTTTAATTTTTATATTTCTTTTTTTTCTTATTATGCGCTTATATAACTTACTTATCCTTTTCTTCTTTAACTAATCTAAGGTTTATTGCTTTAATAGTATTTGCTGCCTTTAAAAGCTTAGAAAAAAAGAAGAAAAATATTAATATAATTGCAAACTACTACTTTGCTATTTCTTATAAGCTTTTTAATATAATACTGCTTTATTATAGCCATTTCCTTTACTTGCTATATCTTATTAATCTCTTTATTATTAGTATATATTATAAATATAGCTTAAATATTTTCTTAATTTAGCAAATATTAATTATTTAAAAAAAAGTTTATTAGTAAAACTTTAGATTTTTTTTAAGTATAGCTATTAAAGGTATAAAGCTAAATATATTAGTAGCTATATTTATAATAAATAGGAATTTATACTTATGCTTAGCCTACTACTCTTTTATTAATTCTTTAGGCTTTTTTGCCTATTTTACTTTTAGTTTTACTTATATTTTATAAAAAAATAATTAGTATATTTATATTATTTTAGAAATTTCTTTATATTAGCTAAGATTAGCTGTTTATATTTTTTTATTATATCGATTTAATTTTTTTTATATTTGTTTCCTTTTAAATAAAAACTTTTAATAAACTGCTTAATAAAGCTTTAGCAATAGTCTTTACTTTTTGCTATATATAATTTTATTAGGCATTAAGTTATTGTTTATAACTTTAATATTGCTTAATTAAAATTTGTATATAATATATTTAAAGTATTTATAAACTGCTATAAATTTTAAGATAAGTAAAATGCTTTTACTATTTATTTTAAGCACTTTTTAAAAAAAGAACTAAAAAGGATTGCTAAAATAAATAAATTATTATTATAAAATTTAGAAATATAATTTATTAGCTTTTAAAAAGTTATAATAAGGCTTAATAGGAATTGTTTAGTAAAAGAATTCCTATTATAGAATTTATAAAGAAAAAATCCGCCTAAGCTTTATTAGCTGCTTTTATATATTTATAAGGCATAGCAAAATAGCATTAAGTATATAAGTTTGCTTATTACCTAATTAGCTTATAAGAACTAAGATTAGCAAAATATATTTAATTAAATTACTAAGGAAATCCTAATCTTTAGCTATAAAATAATAGGTTTTAAAACAGTTTAAGTTGCCTAAATCTTTCTTATATTATATTTATTAGCAAATAAAATAATTAATAATATTTATAAACTTTTTTTTTATAAATAGCTACTTTTATTATTAAACTTTAATAGGTTTTAATATTTAATATTAACTCTTAAGGTCTTTAATTTAAATAAAGTTTCTTTTAAAATATAAAAAAGCGCCTGCGTTTTTATATATTAATATTAATATAAATAGCAAGCTAGTAAAGCTATATAATTATTAAAATAAAAGTAAAATAATAAGTAAAACATTTTTATTTAAAAAAGCACCTAATTAGGATTACCTTATTTATTTTATAAAATATTAATAATTAGCTGCTTAAAATTACTTAGTTAGCATTACTTAATTTTTGCTTTTGTTTTAGCCTTTAAGATATTTATTTCTTAATAAAAAGCCCCTTTAGCTAACTAAAGTATATAGCTAATATATAGTAGTTAAGGAATTAAGTTAATTTAATTTTTTTAAAAAAAGGCTAATATTAATTTTATAATAAATAATATTTGTTTTAAAATTCTTAGCATTATTAGCTATAAATATTTTAATATTATATATTAATTTAAGCTGCTTAATTATGCTTATAGTAATCGCGCCTATTATTTTAGCTTTAAAAGAGAAATTATACTTTTTAATATTTATAAAAAATATAATATAAATGCTAATTTTTATTAATAAATATTACTACCACCCCTTATAAAGTTTATTTAAAGGCTTTATAAAACCAGCTATTTATAATAAAAAAAACTTTAGCACTTAGTTGTTTTTATTAAAGTAGCTAGGTATAAAATTTATTTATAAGTTTATATAAAGCAGTATAAAGGGTTTTCGGATTTAATTAGCAGTTTTAATTTAACTAAGGGTTATTAGCTAAATAATAATAAAAGAATAGCAAATTTTAAATAGTATATATTCCTTTACCTAATATAATAAGTATATAAATTAAATGCTTATAGTATTATTACTTAAATTAAATAAGTACCGAGAATTTAGCAATTTATTATAATTAGTATTTATATAAAAAATAAATAAAATAAAAAAGTAAAATAAGCTATAATTATATAAAATTGTTATATTTCGTTTTTTAATTAAAATACTTATAATTTTTGCTTAATCTTAAATTAATTAATTATATAGGGTTTAATATTTTTTATAAATAGTTGGCTTTATATAAACGATTAGCTTTATATTAATTCTTAGGATTTCTTATAAATTAAAAATTATATATATTTCTTTATTATAAAAATACTAGTATTTTTAAAATTTAAATGTTTAAAAGCAATATTATATTATTTATAAATAATATATAGTTTTCCTTTTAATATATAAGCCTTTTTATAAAAAATTATCTTATATATTGCTTATTTATTTAGCTTTTTTAAAAACAATTTTAAACTTTTTATATATAGTTTTTTAAAGGATTTTTTGCTATTAAAATACTTAAACTCTATTTATACTTATTAAGAAAACTAAGCAAAAAAGTTTTAAAAATTATTATATTTAAAAAAAGTATATATTTTAAAATTTGCTAATTTTTTTAAAAAGCAGTATTTAAATTATAAGATATTTAAAAGGATTTTAAGTAAAATTAGCTAGGTATTTAAGAATTTTTTATAAAAGGTTAAATAGGTGCTTAAGAATTCTTATTTAAAAAGACTAATTAAAAAAAATAGCTTTATTTAAATTAAAGTTATTATTTTTTATTTATTTCTTTTTAATTTAGAATCCCTTTTATACTTAATATTTCTATTAATGCTATTATTTAAAAACTTTAAATTTAAAGTAATATAATTAAAAAATAATAAATAGCTAAAAAAAATTATTATAAATTAAAAAGTTTAATATAATAAAATAATAATTAAAAAAGATAATTATAAATAAAATATTAAGTAAGATATTAAATAAAATATTAAGTAAGTTATTAAGTAAAACGTTAAGTAAAATAGAATATAAGTAAAGCATACTAATATTTATATTCTTTTGCTTTAAATAATAATATTACTTAACTAAATATGCCTTACTTAATTACTTATTTATATCCGCCCCTTTTTTTATTTATAATTTAAATTCTTATTTTTTAACTTAAATCTTTTTACTGCTTTATTAATTTATTTTAAATATATTATATTAATTATTTTCTATTTCTTCTTTACTATTTAATATATTAATTAACCCTTTTTAATAATAATATTAAGATAATAAAGTTCTTAAAAGTAAGTATAATTATTAGTATTAGGATTTATAGCTTAAAAAGTAAAAATAAAATTTCTTTTTAAAATTACTTTTCCCTAAGTTAAAATATGCTAAAAAAAACTATATTAACTTAGCTAAAGCCTAAAAAAATATAAACGCAAATAGCAGAAAAAAGTTTTTAAAAAAGATTAAAGCTAGTTATAATATTAAAGATTTCGAAAAAAAAGATATTAAAGCATTAATTTTAAAAAAGAAAAAAAGATAATATATAAATTAGGTTTAAGCAAGCAAGCAAAACTAGGAAGTATATATTATAAAGTAAAATACTAAGTTAAATATATATTAATTAATAATATAGGAATTATATTAAAAAAAATTAAAGATTTATAAAAATCTACTTCTTTTATTCTTTCGTTCGCCTTATTTATATATATAATATATAAATTTATAATAAAAACTTAGCTTAAAAAAAAGTTATTAAATATAATAGCAAAAAAGCGCTATATTAGCTTTATAAAAGGTAGCAGAAATGCATTTTATTTAAATATTTATAAGTTAATTATTTTAATAAATTTATTATAAAATTTATATTAATTATTTTTTAGCAGCTTAATATAGCGCGTTTTATATAAAAAGAGTTATTATATGCCTTAAGAATATATAGCTATTAAAGCATATTTATATTATTTTAAATTTAAATTATTTTTAAAAAAAAATATATTAATTATTAATTTTATTATACTTTAAAATTAATAAAAAATATATTAAATTATTAGTTAAAGTTTATAACTATAGGTGTAAAAAAATATATAAATATAAAAGCTATATCTTATTTATTATTTTACTTAAAGAATCTTGCCTTTAAATAAAAAAAGTAATTTAGTTCTTTTTTATAATTTTTTATAAAATTTCCTTATTTTTTCTTTATTATATTAACATCTTAATTAGCCTTTATATTTAATTACATTATTAGTAAATTCTTAATTAATACTTAAGTAAAGTTAGTATTAATTTAGCAGTATTTAAATAAAATTATACTAGTTTTATTATTAAAAGCTAGTTGCAATTTAGTAATAGTAAAGCCTAATATAAGCATTTTATAAAAAAGAATAATGCCCTTAAAGGCTTTAAAAAACTTCTTTTTATAAATAGTTTAGCAAAGGTATTTAATTATAATAAAGATTTCTTAGAATTGTAAATTAATAATTGCATATTAATAACTGCTTTATTAATAGTAAATAACTATTTTTTTATATATTAATATAAATTTGCCTATTTTAAGTAAAATAGTAAGTAAAATATTATAAAATTAAAAAATAAAAATATATATTTATAACTTTATTTTATATACTACTTTTTGCTATTAGCTATATAGTTTTTAAATATTATATATATAAAGGATTTTTTTATAAAAAATGCTTTTATAAAAAGTAAAAACTTTTTATTTATAAAGGTATTTTTATATAGCCTTTTTTGCCTTATTAATATATAAGCAATCTTTTTTATAAAAGGCTTTTTATTAAATCTTAAATACTTTTTTATAAATACTTTAAAAAAATATAGTTAAATTTAATTAAAATATAGGAATTAATACCTTAAGGATTTTAACTAAAAAATTTAAAATATAGGCAGCAGGCTTAAATAAATTTTAAGAATTTAGCAAAAATGCTTTTTAATATAAAAAACCTTAAAATAAAGGCTATATAGAATATTAATTTAGTATTATTAAAAAGCTAAAATAATAATTTTAAATAAAATCTAAAAGATAATTAGTATAAAGTAAAATAAAAAGTAAGATAAATAAACTAATTCTATTTAATTATAAAGTTATACTATTATATTAAAACTTTTTTTAAGCTAATTAAGCTTAAAGGGATATATAGCAGCTATATATATTTTTTTTAAATTATTAATAAGGCTATTAAGGATCTTAATATTCTTTAAAAAGAGTTTTTTTAATATTTATTAAGCAAAGATAGTATTAAATAAGCTTAAAGCATGCAAAATCTCGTAATGTTACTTATTTTATAAAACTTAGTTTTAATAAAGAAAGTAAATAATTTTTAATAGCTAATTAGCCTAATAAAAATATATAAGAAGTTTATTTATAATAGCATCTTTTTTTATAATTTGCATTTTAGGCTTTTTTTATTTTAATTTCCTTTTTATTAACCTTATTTTAAATTTTAATATTTAATTTAGCAGTAACTTAATTAAGGTATATACCTTTTTTTTTATTATATAAAAGTAAAATAATAGGTAAAACAGCTAAATTAGCTATAATAATTTATTAAAATATATAAACCTTGCTTATAAGCTATTTTTTTTAAGCAATTTTTTTTAAAAGCGTTAATAATAAAGTATTTAGCACTTTATAGCATTTTCTTTTTCTTATAATCTAAAGCCTAGTATATTATATTCTTAGCTTTCTTTTACTTAGCATAATTATTTAAGTATATAGTAATTTATTATCTTTTTTTTACTATATAAGAATTAGTAAAATAGGCTGCTTTAGCCTTATACTTTTAGTTTAATATATTAGCTACTAGTAAGTAAAACTAAAAAGTAAGATAATTATTAATATATATTGCTTGTAAATAGATTATATAAGGTTTATTTACCTAGGGAATTAATATAAAGAAAAAAAAACAAATTTAAAAAAATTAAATATAAATGCTATTTAAAGTAAAAGAAGTTTAAAAAAGTAAAGTTTAAAAGTAAAGATTAATTTAAGTAATTGCTATTTATAATAATTTTAAAAGCAATTTTAAAGTTTATAACCCTAACTTTATTTTACTTATACCTTACCTTTATAATATTTATAAAACTTATAATTTATATATAAATTAACTATTATAGCTAGCTTTATTTTTTAAACTTACTAACTTTATTAATATAGTAGTTTTACTTTATATTTTATTTTAAAATAGTAAAGAATATTATTATTAGTGCTAAACGCCCTCTTAGTACTAGTAAAGCTTTTAAGAAATATATTAAAAAAGAGGTTGCTTAAGCAATTGCTGCTTAAAAAAAATGTAAAAAATAATAGCAAAACTCCTTAAAAGCATAAATAAAAGCCTAAAAGTAAGTAAATTATTTTAATACTTTACTATTAAATATTAATAAATCTTAGCTATTACTTTATATAAAATTTATAAAATTTAATAAACTACTAATTTTGCTATCCTAAAGGCTTCTTTTATATATTTTATTTAAAAAATTGCCTAAAATATTATATTATAATTTAGCAAATAACTTAAGTTTTAGTAACTTGCTATTAATGCTCTTTAAAAGGCTGCTAAAGCCTATCTTACTTAGCAAATAACTAATAAGCTATTTATTTTACCTATTATCTTACTCTTAATTTAATATATAAATAGCTGCTAATTTATATATAATTTATAATAAGTATATTACTATTATGCCTAAGGATATAAAGCTTATTAAAAAGATTATAAGTATAATAGGTAGAATATATATAAAGCCTATCTAGTATATGCTTTTAGTTATAAGCAAAAAATAAATTTATAGGCATATTAGCCTAAGAATTAAGTAATAATAAATTAATATTATGCTTAAATTTAATTTTCTTATACTTAATATATCTGCTTATTATTATCTTACTTTTTATTTTATTTGTAAAACAGCTGCTTGTTTTAATTATATATATATATAAAAAGGACCTAAAAATTACCTATAGATAGCTAGGTACCTATAGGTCTCCTTGGCGCCAAGGACCTATAGGTGGTTCCGGACCCAGGACCCATTCGTAGGTAATTCCTGGGCCTATTTAGAGCAGGATGCTTTCAGCTTCGATCCTGTATTATTGAGATTGTGGGGAAGGCTGTTTTAACGCTGTTAAGTCTTGGTTGCCACTTGGACTACACCAGGCATATATCTAGCGTGGAATTTATCTAAATTGTGATGATGAATGAAACATGTGAACGAATTCAAATCTCCTGGAACATCTTCTTGGTCCTCAGTGCCTAGGTAGGTAGATAGATATCTACTCTTATTGAGCCTGATACGATCCATCTTCTTTATCCCACGTCAGCAACGGCCATCATGTTCCCCTTCCAGTATGCTGTCGCAGTCTGGATAGCGGCGTTCTCATCCTCCATCACAGGCGCACCACTCACAGCTCCCGGGGACGGACCGCAGTGTTGCGCACTACAGAGCGTCGACCCAGAATACTGCATGGGAACAGCAAACAATGCAACATTACTAGACCAGTATGTGTGCGGCGATTGGCGTCTGGGACCGGTCATGCTTCCCACGACGCTGCCGCCCCTCGCAACACTCCTGGAGCTCTACAATCGATTCGGTGGGCTCTGTCCAGGCGACTTTCTGGCAAAATGGTGGAACGCTACCGGCCCGCGTGGATCATGGATCTATCCCGAGCAAACGGGCTTCTCACTCGATCAGTCGGCCGGTGAGCCTCCTGAGGGTAGGGCAATTGACGGCAACCTCATACTACCTGTTGGGACGCTGATTGATCGGTTTGGGGCTGAGAAGAATGGCATGTATTTCAGCCCGGCTGCGGCGCCTTACTTGCAAAGAGCGTTGCCGCCGAGTAATTTGGATACTCCACAAGATGATCCCCAGTGAGACGTCCCCTAGGTAGCCCACCAGTCGTAAACTCAGGTGAAGTCGAGCGTCATTATAGGGTTGAGTGAAAGCCGAAGCTAATTATTGGACAGATACCCATACAACTACCACGTATATCGCACTCTGCAGCCCATCACCGTCCTTGCAGGTCCAATTGCGCCATGGTTTGGGCAAAGGGGACAAGGGGTCCAGTACGTGACGAATGTTTCGGCCGCGGTGATGCTCGAGACGTGTGTATTGGAACGGGTCGATCCATCGATCATTTTAAAAGCGAATGGAGGGGATTGCTAGAAAAAATATGAAGCACCATAGCCCATGCTCCATTAGTGACATTGGTTTAGATGTACATGGGCATTAGTCAAAGTCTCGAATGGTATGCAATCGTTGATCGATTCATTACTGCACTCACCTATAAAGATATCCTCTTTTCTAGCCCAAATTACTAAAGACGTATTACCGTAAGTGCACTTTATTACGTAGGGATCGGAAGTTGTATACCGAGACAAGTTACTCCGACCTAAATAAATGCTATTCAGAGTTCCCCAGACTCTGACAAGCAAATGTTGGTCGTTGATTTGTTGCGCAATATATATCTACACATCTGCTAACAAATGAATTGCGTCCTTCTAGTAATAGGAAAAGGTTTCGAATTGTGGTTCATGCTTAACTGATTTCATTGCAGCTCATTAATCTACTTCGTCAATCGATTGTCCTTGGGAACCCACTCTTTCCCAAGTTATGGCTAGGACAAAAGCTTCATGAAGTATATTGATCGGGGATCGTCATAATGTAGATCGTATCACGCCATCTATGTCCCGTGGGATCACATACTTATCCCCCTGGGGCGTCGGTGCAAGATGTAGAACAACAACTTGTGTCACGGCCTATAAAGGCGTTGTTGAGACAGTCCCAACTAAATGCCTGACAGACGGGTCTTAGGGCAGTTGACGGGAAATTCAAAGGTTCATTCGAAACCAAATCTACTGTAAGGATGATGGGCGGATGTGGCTTGCATCAAAAGTAGCAAGAAGTTTGGTTCGAGCAATATGCACGAACCTCTGCGGTGCTTCGGGGGCTGGCCCTCAATCCACAAGCCCTCGCATCTCGATTCTTGTAACACTATCCCCGCACTGCTGCACATACTCTCTATGGATGAGGATATGTGATAGGGTTGTCGGCTGTCGAATGACACGTAGGGCAAATCCGCCCGAGATTGTAGCGAAGATCGTAGCCTAAGCCCAAAAGGGCTGCAATTGCATTTGTTCTGCGCGTTTCCTTGCTTCTTCACCACATGGCCGGCCCTGTTGGCAACTTTCACCATCATACATCCCCTGGAACGCAGATGCAGATATCCGTCTTAGACCCCCATGGCCCGATGATCTGTGCCAATCGCATGGCAGATGGCGGTGGGATCCTGGCTGTTCAGATCAAGTACTCGGGGGACCCTCAGTCTCCCCAGTTCATCTCAACTTCCCCTTCGCCAAGCTAAAAATCTCTGTCGAACATCTGGACATTTGGACGCCTCGAGTGCGATCCATGGCTGTATCTGAGCTCGTTGTCATGAATACTCGAATCATACAGGTAATGATTATGATCAAGTCTTTCTGCTATTAGTTGCTGGCAGTTTGCGAGCCTTGCTTTCCTGTCGCGGTCCATGTCTTCAGAATCGAGGAGCCCAAACTACCGACTCAGAATACATCTTACTCTGGCCAAGATCACTCCAGAGCAATCAATCTACTGAGCTGTGCAACCACAAATCAGGGTTTGTGATTCCTCTTATTTCGACACCCACAATCTCCTTGATCTATGGCACAGCGCATGCGACACAGTAGGACAGCTGCATCGAACAGTCGCCACCCAGGTACGGCGTGTATCCGAAGGTGGCCGACACATCATCTTCTAAGACACTGCTGGGTGACTAGTTCTTTGCCAAAGTCAGAGATTTCAACGCAAAACGTTTCACTCCGATCCCCGCCGTCCACCATTCGGCTCGACAACTCTTATAACCGAACTTCTTCGTACCACCCACGCCAGCCAGGCTCACCCCATCTGTTGGTAAACGAGGCTCGCCGGTTTCGTGGCTGACACCGATCAAGGTTGCATGATCACGTAGTGTGGGGGCCTACCTAATTGCAACCGAGACAACATCCCCAATACCTGCCCGGTAGACAGACCTCTTGTGACTAGACCATCTCTAGATTCATGGTGACTATGAACTGGTTCGTGCATATTACCTTCCTCGGCCTTGGTAGTCTTTTTTTTCTTTTAATTTATGTCTGTCAGGAACTGATACCTTTTTCAGCCCACAGACCAAGACTACGTTAGCGTTCACGCGTGGGGGCGAGCCTGGTCTCGTTATACCTGCCACTCCGTCTTCACGCAAGAGGGTAAATCGGCAAGAGGACAATGATGGTTCTTTATCGAAGAAACCTAGGGCTGCGCATGAATCTTCATCATTGAAATCTGATCCTGGCCCAAGTTCGGGTCTCATGCTTCCCAAGGTCGAAGATGTCCATTTATTAGAGTTTCAAGATCGAGTTTCGAAGCCGTGGCAGCCTCTGCTACAGATCACACCGCCATATCCGCAGGCTGGCTTGAATATCAAGCTTGAGGATGGTTGTCATATGACAAATGACGCCTCGAACCGTTTGAGTGGTGATTCCAGGCCTATAAACTTCACACAGGGAGCAATTTGGAATGCTGGAGATGATTGCCGCGCTCCAATGTTCTCTAACAGTTTCGACATTCGGAATTCTTATATACCATCCCGCACGGTCTCCACCTCTACAAACAATCTCGACCAAGCAGACTGTAGTGCCCATCAAGTTTACCGAGACGAGTCACGTACAGACAGCTCCTTGTGGCCAACAGAACTTGATGATTCGCAATTGCGATACTGGCAATCGCAGACGACTGCATTGGAGGCATGGTCTGATTCGACACAAGTCAACCAATTCCATTGGGCAGATCATGTACCAGTGTACACAACTCCAGGGACTTCGATCCCGTATGTCTACTCGAATGGGGGTTTCAAACAGTCGGAAAATTCTCAACTCCCTTACGACCACTTGATCAGTCCTCGGGCAGCCCAACATCTGGATGTGCAACATCACCCTCACAGGTCCTACTTGGCTCGGCTCATGCAAGAGCCTGAAGCTTTTGAAGCAGTATTTGCAGAACCGGCAATTTCCGACCTGGTCTCTGCCTCTGACAGACTTCGAGCTTATCTGGACTCCATCAGTGGTAATTATGAAACGATCAACGAGGCTGCACCAGATTTGCTGTTGCAGCAATGGCCAAATCAAAGACCTCCACAGGCCGTATTCACAGGGGACCCAGAGGCAACATCTGTGGCTCCAGGGCCATCTATCTCACCACATTGGAGTGACCTGCTGTCTGTCCCAACCAACATACACACAATCTCTGAGAAAGAAGACCTCCCTGATGAGGTCACGGTGAAACTCGAATCACAAGCCGAAGAGAAGATGGTCAGACGGCCAGCCACTGCCCAACCGACTTACAAGTGCACAGCAGGTGAGGTTCAGAAGAATTTCGCCCACGAACAAGCCCAATCAAGCTTCTTCCCTGGACTACCTTTCCATCAATCAACAGGCTCAGGCCCAGGGTGGCCTATTCATCCCGGCCATGACCCAGATCTCTTGTCTGTCTGTCAGTCATCACGGCAAACAACACTCGAAGCTGCCAATGAGACATCTGGCACCAAAGTCAAGCCAAGGAAGCCTTTTGGAGAAGACAAGAGGCAGGAGACTAGCCGAACGCGTGACATAGGGGCGTGTGTTCGTTGCAAGATGCAACGCGTTCGCGTAAGCAAGTACACCTTTCTCTCAGATGTGTTCAATGCTGATACAAATATTACACAGTGTCGACCAAACCCTGGAAATCCCGACGGACCTTGCATTCCATGCCTCAAAGTGGCCAGCAACCCTTCGAAGAAGGTCATCCACCATATCGGCTGTCATCGGTATAGACTGCAAGAGATCACCATCTTCCGAACGTCTCCCACGCCCGTCAACCCAAAACGTTGGCAGAATGCACAAGTTCGCGATGTACTCACGTACGGGGAGCCCTTTTTCGTGAAATTAAAACAGGGCTTCAGAAAGCCGTTTGTCATTCGAGTTTCTGCATTCATCCCCCTCAAGGACGATGAGACAAACCGAGCCGGAAGAGACCCGAATACAGGTGAAGAGTACAACGAGCCCTTGGGCCTTTTCGCGCTCAAGCATGCACACGACGTGATCGATGACTACAGAGCCTACATCAAAGAAACCTGGTACCGAGAGTTTGCAGATAAATGTGCGAAACCCGAAAATCCTCAGTGTGAGGCTGAAGAGTTTGTCGCCGATGTGTATAGGATGGGTCTCAGTCATCTAGATCATCTACCCAGTGGCCCAAATTGGGACTTGTATCGCTCGCCTGCAGATTGGGACCCCAGAACTGTATCTGAACGAAGCTTCATGCAAGGAGCACTTATGATGTGCTTCGTTCTGCGTAAGTGTATCACGGTTATGTGCAGTCACGCAATGAATAGCACCGCTGATTGAACTTGTTTTGTCGCAGGTCAAGCCCTTGGTCACTCTTGGATAGACCCCGAGGGTCTCGATTCGACGCTGTGGCCCAGGCACGAGAAATTTACGCCACTGAAAGGCTTGCCAGGTACTCCGCGGATGATCGTCTCCCAGTTAGACTGCATCCGAATTTCTTGTGTTTTGAGGCCTCTGGCAAAACCGCTGCTCAAGGTTCTAACGACATGGATTGCGGAGCGAAGACACGATCGCTGGCTTAGTATCTTCTACGCCAGTTTCATCTTCCTGCGAGAAATCGCATTGGCGACATACGATGCCTATGCCCATGCAAAAAGGAAGAAGTCTTACAATCCCAAAGTACGTGTCGCTTTTGTCGATTCAACTTGGTATCCTCTCGCGGGCAACAACTAAGACTAGATTCAACAGGACCCAAAGCCGAACCATTATTCCATCATCGCTGAGATGCATGAAAGTGCGAACGTCGTCCTGGCCCACTGGCATTATTTCAATTGCAGCATCAATTTGGAAACTTTGGATGAGACTGCTCGTAGCAAATCTCCACTAAGACGGTTGACGCCAGAACAATTCCAGACGATGAGATCTCTGTGGGTGAGGATGAGATTATGGAAAGCAGGGCGACCACAGTATGCTACTCGTGAGTACATCCTGATCCGTTCGGCGATACAAAGTCGATGTCTTGATGCTGACACTTTCGTTAGCGGATGAGAACCAGCGAGATTTATTTACGAATGATCTAGGTTTCAAATGGTGCCACCCGCTCTATTTTGCCGCGCAGATGTTTGAGCCAATCTGGTCACCATTAGAAGTTTTCATGGGTTGAGTTCTGAGAATCGAGACTCTGGGGTCATTTCGATTGATAACATGTGTGTTCATAGATAGAATCAGGTACCCAACTAGCCTACTTTTACAGACACAGTGCACAGAATCAGACATTATTAGTATATTGTCGTGTATGTTCGATCGTGGTTACATGAAGCTGGGCGGAGCGCCGCGCAATGTTGTCTTCTGATATCTGTATCATCTGATTCCCTTCCTTTAACAGATTCCATGCACTAAGCACACTAGATTGCAGAGTCTGGCTAAGCTAGAAGCACCTTGATCTGGGTCGACACACTTGGCACACCAGCTGCATTAATAGCAAATAGCATCCAGTACCCCGGAAGTAAGACTCCAGGATCACTAGGCAGCTTGATCGTGTAGGTCAACCCGCTGGCAGTCGCTGTCAACGGTACCCGTCTCTGATCTGTGTTTACGGTATGGGTGGCTGAACCGTAGCGGATCATTGAGAAATTTGCCGCGACGCTGGTCGTGACGGTGAGTGTAGCGCCAGGTTTCAGGGACGACGGGCTGACGGTTGAAATTGCTGGTCTCGTTGCCGGCGAACCGTCCGAATTGAACAAGTAAGGAGGGCTATAAATTTGCGCGTCGTAGTGGTTCCAGCCTTGCCCCGCGATGCTTTGATGTATGTATTAGTGGGTGTATTCTTCAACATGGTTTTGGGATATATGTCCAAATCCAAACGTGGGACGCCAAAAACGTTTGGGCGACTTGTTGTAGGTTGATCATCTGAATAAAATATACGTACCAGTTGACAGAATTGAGCCCACAGATGCCTCCACCTGCAGATAGCACAGTAGCATCGGGGAGCAATATCGCTACAGAGTGATAGTTCCTAGGGACTGCAATCGAGGCCATCGTGGACCATGTGTTGGTGACCGGGTCGTACAGCTCAGCTGGGAGAGAAGGTGTACTGTCCGAGAAAGGGAGAGCGTAGTATTGACCCCCAATAACTAGGACCTGGCCGGATGGAAGGACAACGCCATTGGCAAATGCACGTGAATACTTCATGCTGGGGAGAGTTGTTACAGCCGGGATGGCATTGACGGCGCCCTAGAAGCACTCGACCGTCAATATTTGAACTTCAAGTATGCTCGAGTGCTTCTTCTCTTTTTATTACGGTCGGATACACGTACCAATTTGATGAGATGCGCATTTGTGGTCGAGTATGAGTCTTGATAGCTGGGAGATCCGCCAGCGGTGAGAATGAGACCATTCACAGCATCGAGCATAACGGCATTGCCGCACATGGAATCAGGGTCTGATGCTCGCGTGCCCGCCGCTTTCCAGGAGCCAGAGCCGCTGACGTTGTACCAATTCATGGCAGTACTAGGACCAGCTTGAAATACCGAGTTGCCTGTCCAAGAAAACAACCAGGCGTGGTTGTCACTTCTGAAGGCCCCGCCTGCATCTTTCGTCAACATGGGCGTGACTGATGCCCCAGAAATGTTCGTCCAGGTATTGGTGGTGCTGTTGTAGATCTCGCCATTCTTTCCACCATATCCGCCGCTCCAAGAGCCGCCAATGGTGAAAATACGGCCGTCTGAGAGTGTGGCAGAGCTTTGGTATCCTGTTGCTCATTGAACAAATATTAGCTGCGCACTAGATCCTGTTGGCCATTAGAGAAACTTTTACCTCTTCCAATGTTCACTAGGAATTGTTAGCTCAGTTTGACTTAGTTCTTGTGCTGGAAAATTGAGGAATCAATGGCATAAGATATGGCATTTACGTACTCTGTGGGCCAGTGACCCAGCCAGCCGTGGCTGGATTGAAGATGCTGGTCTTTTTGTTGTCATTGCCTCCGGTCACCACGATTCTTCCATTAACGTCAATGGATATCCCAGGGCAGAACATATCATGTGCAGTGTTCGAAACAGTGACTTGGGAAACGTTCTGTCCGGTCGGATTCCAGATGGCTGTTTGCGTAAGACCAGTTCCACCTGAGTAAAGGTCCGGCCGAAACGCGGACCAGAACACAACGGTATTGTCTGGTCGCAGAGCCACCGCACCACCAACTACTGGCAGAACTATTGATGGTCCCCATTGACCTTGACTTGTTGCTGGCGCAACAAACGTCGAGGCGTCTAGGTTGGGGTTGGGGCTGTACACGTTGAACTCGGCCATGCTGGACCACTGGTTGCCGATTCCTTGAGCTTCAGTCTGGGATGAAAGGCGAACGTATCTAGCTGTTGCGTTGGAGAAGAAGATGTCTTTGGTCTCTGCGTCATTTTGGAATGTGCCGAAGGAGACTGGTTTAGTCCAGGTCACACCGTCATTGCTAAGGGTTATCGTGTGTTGGCCGATGTTTCCATTACTATTGCCGTCCTGACGGGGGACGTAGGATATGCCATTGACAATATAGCTCCGTTGCATATCGAACTGAATATAGTGTGGAAGAGCCGCAAGGGTAGGTGTATACTGAGTATGCCAAAGGGTACTGGTATTGCCATCGATCACATTTTGAGGTGGGTTGCCAGCCTGGTAGCTATCAGCCGTGACGTTCCACCCTGTACGAGATATAGCCGTAGCCCAGGGGAAAACGGCCAGTACTGGAGCCGAAAAGATGAGCCAAGTCAACACGGCTAAGGGGTGTGTAAGGAAAAGGAATTTCAGCATATTGAATAGCTAACGAGGGATATTTGGAGTGTAACGAAAGACTGACTGGAAACAAGGTCCTGGGCAAGTGGGCTTTTCGCGAGATAATTTCAACGGTAACAGTAAAGACTTTATACAAAATATGTAACTACCTCATGGAAATCGTCTTTCTTCGCCCTTCTTCCTCGGGAGGCAACACTCACAGCGTTCACGTCAATTCTGCCTTGATGAGGCAGGTGACAGAAGAAGCACAAAAGAACCAGAAGCAGACCCGGGCCCTCTATCTAGGAGCTAAGTCCCACGAAAGATTCTTAGCTGCAGAAGATTCTCGTGAAGGCGAGCCTACCGGAGATTTCCACATAAAAGTCATTCCAAACTGGACTGCCCCACAAAAGATT
Source organism: Gnomoniopsis smithogilvyi (assembly GCA_027946515.1). Lineage (NCBI taxonomy): Eukaryota > Fungi > Ascomycota > Sordariomycetes > Diaporthales > Gnomoniaceae > Gnomoniopsis > Gnomoniopsis smithogilvyi. Next base: position 3,689,018 of record JAPEVB010000004.1, on the reverse strand, counting down.
GTCTACTCGGGCAGCTAGTATTGTTTTCCAGGAGAAACCACAATGGCTCGTCGCATCAAGCTGTAGATGTACGCCTCACATGTGATAATTTTAACCGAACGCCACCATTGTCTATCGAATTCAAATTCAAATGCTGTGTAATGTTTCGATATACCTTCACGCCAATCAATATCCGAGGGACATTTAGCGCCGAGTCCAAATCCTGTTCACCCGCCTCACGAGCCTCATGGTACTATATCGAACCGGACACTAGGACATGGACCCTGCTCGATGGTTTACTGCGCCACAGTCTAGCAAAAACAGGACGATGTAACGTCGAAGGAGGTCGAATTTGCACCTGGATGCATCTGCAAGGCAAAGCAGGCATCCACGAGGCTGTAATCCCCACAAAGGTGCAGGCCGTCCGTCTTATAACGATTGTCTTGATAGACTTAAACATGCCTTTCTGGGCAGTACTATCTTGTATCCTAGCAGCATCACTTCTGCGGCCAACCCCCAGCATCATAGGATTAGGTACAGACAGGACATCATCTCAAAGCGACGGAACTTGGTTTTATGAAGTTGACCAAAACTTGTGGTAAGCTATATTATTCTTTTGCACAAAATCACGTCCATAGGGGTATTTGAGAGCCGATTTAGGCATACCAGGATCAATTTCACACCTGCGTTCCGGCTGATGCCTTATAAGTTCATGCTCGCATGCGATACTGCAGCCCGGAAGCTTGATCCGGCCAAACACCTCGCAAGTGCGGGTCATTCTTGCAGTATCTAGCGGTCACTTGAAGTCGAATCAAATCCGATCTCAGCTTGCAGGCTACCAAGAGACCTTCTGCAATAGGGATGGAGCCGCTGACATGTATGCAATGGCGTGGCGGGACTAGGAGCAACAAGCATGAGATTAGGTAGGTACCTTGGTGGTATTACGGATGGCGTTACCTCGCGTGCACTAGGACAAGCCACAGGACCCAGTACTCAAGTCTATGTCAATGTGCCAAGCTCAAGGTTCCTGCAGACATCGGGCAAGGGTTGCATTCATAGGTACGGTAAGCAAGAGGCGCATATAAGCTTATTATTTCATGATAGAAATCAGTGACCGGTCCAGTAAACCGGTCTGCCCGGAAGTCATCTTCTTGTACCCACGTGTGTCGGGGTTGGCCTCTTGAGCCGCGAAGCTCCTTGTCGAGACAATAGTGAGTTGAATTGGCTAAATCCCCACAAAATAAACTGTAATTGGTTTGAACCTTGTGTTGGAAGACAAATTATTCCTGTATCTTGCGCAAAGCCTAAGCCATTAAGCATATCGCTGTCGCTCTTACTCCAAGCACGATGGATTACCTGAAATATTGGTGCGCGTACTCGGAAAAAGAGAGACTCGCAGCTTAGAGAGAGTCAATGCGGCCGAGAACCCATTGAATGTGCCTCCAAGCAACGCGGGGCTGATACTGCGGCTGCATATGACCAGATTGAAACGTCTCTGCCCACATGAGTCCTCTCTCGTAATGTTGAATTCCCCTGTTGTAAAACGTTCAGAATTGCGCCTTGCCCCATCGTAGGTAAGTCAAGCTGGCGGTTTTGGACTTACATTGTTCCCTGCGGCCCATCGACACCGGCTCCCCCATTCTCGGCAAAGACGTCGGCCCATGCCAAGTCGGGCATGGTGATGTTGATGGGTTCACTCGGCTGCGTCTGGAAGCCCAGCTGGCCATTCCAGGTCATGTTCTGGATAGAAAGTAAAGTTCCGTTGGTGATGATGATCATATCGTAGTCTCCGTTACCGATCAAAACACGGTTGGTGGCCTCGATGACCTGAGGCAGTACGTGTTGAATTGGATCAGCAGAGTTGTCCCCTTCTTGTTCTGGGCCCGAATCGCCACCGACGAAAGGCGCACCGACACACTCTCCCCAAGTAACGTTCAGGGGAGCGTGAATGGCCAGCTTCACGTCAGTGCGGTCGAAGTAGGTGTCGGCCCCAGCTGGCGTGTAGACAAGCTGTGTGGGGAAGCTGAGGACATCCCAGAGAAGAGGACATTGTGAAGTGACTTCATAAACATCTAGAAATTCGTGTCAGTTTCTTGGTCAAAAGGAGAGCTGCCAAACCAACCCTCCTCACTCCATCAGCTGTCTTACCAAAGCAGTTATTGACTACCAGCGCAGCAGTGTCGATGATGTCGAAAACGTCACAAGACAAGTCATCCGGGTCGGAGTAATTGAAGTACTTGGGAGGCTGCTGCCCAGCTGGTGGGAAAGTAAAGTAGGTATCGACGTATTCCTGGTACCCACAGCTTTCGTGCAGACTCTGGAGCTCCTGCACAAGGGAGTCGTTTAAATTGAGCATATTGTTGTTCTCAAGGACAAAGGGCACTGCAACGGCTTCTTGCTGGGTGTACACAAATGAACCGATGCAAGGGTCGTAGACTAGGGCACCAGAGAGGTCGTAATAGGTCGTGTCATTTTGGTCAAGCATAGCTGCGGAGATGTACGGGACATAGCGGCCAGCATACGATTCCCCAGTGACGTAGATTTTGTAATTTTGAATACCAAAAATGTCTTGCCAGTTCTTGAACCAGGCCACAAAATCTGCCGCGATATCCTCTTCGCTTGTAGCATTAGCTGTGCCGACGGAGAATCCTGTGGTAACGGGTTGCTCTACCCAAAGCATGTTGGTAAGATTTGTCCAGGAATATGGGTTTTGTACAGGCTGGAAAGTTCCTGGCTGCCAAGTGATTGGGCCCTAGTAATTATGCAGACGTTAGATAGCAGCTCTACCCATAAATGCAATGAGCGTATTTTGTTGTTACTCACATTCTCCTGGAAGAATCCCTCAAGAGAACTACAGCCAGGACCTCCGTTCAACCAGATAGTCACCTCATCTACAGGATCACCCGTGGTAGGGCTGAAAAAGAAGAACAACGCTCTGGAAGGGTCATCGTAAACGGGAATGAGGCCAGAGTAAAGCTCGCCAACGTCAAACGGCACGGAAGGAAGTGACGTGACACGGTACGGCTCAGTATCGTTAGTGAGGTAACGGAAGCTTGACGTCGAGTTGGTTGTACTGCTGCGTGTCTCATGTTTTCTCAATGCATCTGCCGCGCGCTCTTGCTTGCGATGGGAGAATTCGGAGAATTTACCGCCGTGCGCATGGCCTATCAAGAGTATGGATGAGGCTAGCACCGCAGTGCTGGTGAACCAGGCCTTCATTTGAAGATTGAAATTTGAATGCGATTCGTCTCGTGTGCAACGAGTAGGTAGTGAAGACAGGAGAGTAACGACAGTATTGGCTTCTCTAAGTACCTGCCTAAGGTAAGGCTCGCAGGCCGTCTTTCAAGCGAGGAGCTATTGCTTTTTATAGTATGCCATGGTAGATAAATGATTACCCGAGGGACTGCCTACGTGACGATGCTGACTGCAGCCGGAGGGGTGAGCCTTTACTTTCTTTAGCGAGAAACTTGGAAAATTGATGCTGGATTTGTCCGTGAGGCCGATGCGGGGTGCACAGAAGATAGAGTCGCATCAAGAGTGCTGATGAGATCTTCTCCCACCTCTCAGAGACAACGATATCTTATCCTTCATGTTATCCAGGCACATGCCGTCATATCCGAGTCGTAATATGCCTACGTAATGAGATAAGGCTATTGTTTTCTCTGTACACGAAATCCTATTCCTCAAAGAGAGACCCGCGTGAGGCGTTGATCAAGTCATCTAAAGAAACCAATCAACGCGTAAGACGGCTCATTCAGGGGCAGCCAAAGTATAATATTTCGTCCGGTGCCAAAGCTTACAAGGTAATTAAACCTCTGCTCCAGCAGCTCCAATAGTAAATCTTGCTTTTTCCCCCGAAGTACGGATACACAATCAATTTTGAGTTTTCGAGTTCAGAAAAGCCTGGAGAGAATGTATTAGGTTTGTTACCTCCAAGTAAGCCCACGGTGTTGGGATTTGCCATCTTAAGTTGTTTGGCATGATGGACGCGAAGATTGACAGCTCAAACACGGTATGACAGTCCCACTCGAAGCCTCAAGCAGGCGAACATGCCCTCATGTGTCTGTCGATTAGGGACCGTGCCAACGCTCCAGGCCGGAATGACTGAGGAGCCGTCTTCTGACTTGAAATTTCCGGCGGTTATACGCACCTCTCATTCTGGTACCTGTTTGTGCATGCTCGAGCCGGTATCGAATCGAAGACTGTCGGATCTCGACTCTCATCGAATGTAGAATATGAACCACTTGCACAGCAAAAAGTCACGTTTGGGCAGATTGATGTCGGCAAGCTTGGTCCCAACGTGTCAGTCACATTCAGAAGCATGATCATAACACTTCAGCTGTGTATGATGTGATCATGTAGCCATGAACCCCAATCACCGCAGTCCAGAAGCAAAATTTCCCAACCATTACATACAGGCAGTCTTTTGATGTAAAAGAAAAGTGGTCAGCTGCCTTAGATAACCCAGCCTTCAATAAAACAAAAACTCAGGTACACACAACAGTGACCATGGCATATGAAACCACACACTTCGCCTGCAATAGAATGACCAGCCTATCAAACTTGCAATCTTAGGCCAGCTGTCTGGTATAATCATCATTCATAGTCCCTCATTTTTGTTTCATTTGCATACCAAATCTTCCAGCTGTCCCGAATATTCCACTCCAGTCAGCTATCCTTGCAACAATTTCCTGACGTATCGATTGGGTGCCTCTTGCTTCCTTTGGAGGGCCAGAGGCAGGATACAGGAGTATGTCGTAGCACAGGCACGGAAGGCCTGGTTTGCCGTAATGGACGTGTTATACCTCAGATATAGTCCTTTTCATATGGCGGAGATTGCATCCAGTTGAAACCAAAGCGACCTTCAGATCCACCAACTTTATATTGCTTCACAGGAAGCGAAGCCCAGTCTGAGGCTCAACATTAGAGTCGCAGGCTTCTGTTGAAGTCTCTTGACACTTGACCCGCATGCTCTTATGTTTTAAGAGCATGTTCCTCAGGATATATTCCCACGGAGCTGTATCGCAGCCATTATAGCCACGTGAGCATATAACATAAGCGCACACTCCATAATGTAAATCTTAGGAGTGAGGATCCCATTAGAGAGCCCATTTAGAACATCCAATAGGTTATTTCAAAGAAGGTTGTCGGTAGCGAGCTGCTGAGAAAAAGGGGCAGGAGAGTCTTCCATACGACTGCCCTCGTAGTACATAGCAGCACCTTCACCCTCGTCATCCTCCAAGTCGTCGTCTTCATCATATTGGGTGGTAGAAGTACCCAAATTGGGGGAAGACTGCTCGTTGCCAGGCTCACCGGTGCCGTTACTTGGCCGTCTACTGACAGCAGCAGGCACATACTGAGCGGCTGTCATATCGTCAATATGCAGTGGAAAGCCGAGCTTGCAAAAAGTCTTGCCGCCGCGATACTTGCAGTGGGGTTTTTGACAGACGTGTCCGTTTGTGCAGCGAGCGTTGCGGCAAGTTCCACGCTTGGGGCAGGGCACCGATCGAGCAAGTACCTCAAGAGCGGGCTTAAGGTCCTCATCAAGAGGACTGTGGTCATATTCGCAGTTGACATTTAGGCACGATCCGAACAAGTGCATGGAATTGCACAGACGTTGAGCAGCGGAACGATACTTGAGACGGCTCTCGGCATTAAAGGCTACTGGTGTGATGTAAGTGTCTAGACGATGACCACTTTCGTTGATAGGTATGTGACCATCTGGGATGTTTTCTTTCTTGGGAAGCTGCTTCGGCTCTATAGATGCCACGAAAGCGCTCTCGCGTTGTTTAGTATAGTTGGAAGACCCGAAGCCGCTATGCTCGGAGAGCCCCGTTTCAGACCGCCAGTCTTGGGACAGCCTGCCCGAGTTGATAGTGGTCGTCGATGTAGGATCGAGATGGATATTTCTGCAATAGGCGCCATATCGGCACTTGCCAGACTTGTAAAATGGACACAGTGTACCTGACGACTCTGTCTTTCCTGTTTGTTGGCTTTTTGAAGCAGGGGTGGATGCCGCCATTATGGGCGTGGCTTTAGTACTACCGTTGTGTGGTGTTTGGAAAGGTTTGGGATAGACTGCATCCATAGCTGAGCCCGAGGGACGGAAGACCCCTTGGAGCTCTTCGATACCGAGACCTAGCTTCCTAAATTCTTCGTGGAAGTAGAGACCTGGGGTTTGTATCAGGGTGAAGCGATCACTCTGGTTGCGATACTGGGTCAGCTCCGAGACGTAACCGGCGTCATGGCAAGCGGCAAAGTAGAGATGCTTGCACTGAGCATTTTCGGCGTAGAGCTTGAGCAGTCCACGAAGTTTGAAATCGGCATTCTCCTTGTACTCGCCAGCATCGATGAAGTCCGTCAGAGGAAATGACCTGTTGAAGTTGGCGATAAAAGAGGCCAGTGAGCGTTTCTCGGGGTTTGCCAAGCCAGCCTTGTGCAGGGCCTTAGACAAGCCAACGACATTGGCGTAGACGCGCACCATGATTTCGCAGTGCTCCAAGCCCTTCCCGGCTAAACTGGATTTGATACGAGTATTGAGCAAGGTGGCAGCTTCGGAACCACCATCGGCGCCCTGAGAAACGAAGTTGTCGTGAAAAACGTAGCCATCGCCGTCGACAAGGACGAGGACGAAAGGATTGCGCTCTTGCCCCTTGGCCTGCTTCTTGTAGCGCTCCCGGGCCTCACGCTCTTCCTCATAGTCGCTCTTGAGGCGGCGATAATTCTCAATTAAAGCCTCGTAACTGTTGAGAATGTTGGGGAGAGTATCCTTCTGGCGGTATTCGGTCAGCTGTGATGATGCCTCGTCGATTTCCTTGTCGGTCAACATCTTGGTCGAGACTGTTTCCAAATACAGAGAGTGAAGTTGCCTAAGAGATATCAGCATTGGCTTGCTCTGGTCGGGTAGAGTGGCCCTTTCACAGATTAATGTTTGCAGGGCACCCAATCTGGGCAAAGCCAGCTTGAAGAAGATCACTCAGAGGGCTGATGCTACTAAAAAGGTAATAGCCGTTGGTCCCTGCGCCCACGCTGTTGTCCCACAGCAACCCTAATGCAGCCAGTGATTGTAGGAGACAGATGAATATCTGAAGATATGGGAGCAAACCCGACTTACCTGGGTATTGGACAGACTTGGTAATGAGTCTGTGACCTTACATGAGGGCCGTTTAGGTCCAAGCTGGAAGTATGAGGATGGAGTCAAGATTGGAAAGGAGAGTTAGATTTGAAGAAGCCGACTAAGATTGGGTTGAAAGCTAACAGACAAACGACCACAACGAGAAACAGGGGCCTCTCAAGCCTTTCTGCATGCGCTTATAGATGCTGTTTGCCCTGTAGCTTTCAAGGCCCCTGGGAGAAGAAAACAATGCTTTGTGGGCTCAGGTAAGAAAGCGTGAATGGACAGACTGGGTGAAGTCTGTTTGTTGTGAGGTGGAGAGATGGGCGATGGATGAGATCGCGGGGCAAAGAGCAGTGGTAATCGTGCCTTGGGCTTACAGGCATGTGCGACGTGTGCAACATGTATGGCGTGTGCTTTTGCCAATTCACCTACATATGCAATCAATTCCTACCCAGCAACGTTCAAAGACATACAGCAACTGCTTCTGCTTGAATTCCATTTGCGCTTTTGCTTGAAAAAGAGATAAATAAAGAAAAACGGATGATGACAGAAATGCACAAATTACTATCAGGTAGTGCATTGTGCAGTAAGTACGAGGTACTTCCAGTGCAGTTTTAGCACTAGTACTCCTAGTACAAGGATCCCTGGCTGACAGAGCCAGACCCTGTAAGGAACTAAATCAATCGGGACCTCTCTAATTCTATAATTATCTTAAACAGAAAAATGCTAGTATAAATTCATGACACTAGGTAATTGGTAGCAACTTATGAGTCCATCAAGGGCATCTCAGGTATGGATACATAGTCTATGGCTACCTAGTGTCATGAGAATGTACATACCTTAATGTTTGAAGGACAATTCAACATTCCCAAGGTGGATGGATCATTGCCCACAGCAACAGTGCCATTTCATACAAGTACCTATCTGACTGTCCCAAGTAACATCATTGCTGCATACTAGATATATATAATACATATCTATATGGAATCTTTGTCTACTTATTTCACAATCTCCGTTTGCTGTAGTATAAAGTATTGTAGACATACCTAGAGTGGTTGCATCAGTGACGCAACTTGCTACTAAGTATGAGACAACCCTGGCTGTCGGGTGTGGCGCAGCCCTAGCAGGTTGACCGCAACTGAAACCGGCCATATCCCAGAACAGCGTCTACTATGTAAGAACATCCAACAACTCCTCTCCTGTCTTACACACACACATCCAACTTGTAATACGCCACAACCACCACTCCATCCGTTTTCCACGCACGATAGGGGCGTAGCACGTTCTCTTCATCCTGACCAATACACCAACCCACACAAACCCACCATGCCTCGCCGCTTCTCTGTCGACGGCGACGACTCCCGCCTCCCAGATGGCATGACCCGCGTTGGCTACGACGCCGACACCCAAACCTACACCTTCCGCGATACCGACGGCAGTCTCTGGGAAGGCCCTCCAGGCTGTGAGTACGGCCACATGACCCGTGTCGCAGGGGCTCCCAAGCTACCCTCCGTCGACATCGAGCTGGGCGAGACGGGCACCGACCATCCGCACCACGACGACGCGCCCCCTTCCTACGATGAAAGCGAGGCTGCTGTGCCCTTCCTCGACCACGCAAACTATACTAGCCGCGAGGGCAGTCGTTGGGATTCGGCACGGCATTGGCGGTCAGAGTTGATGCCGCTGCTCAACTTCTTTATGATCCTGGCATTGTTCCTGATTGGCCTGTTCTGGTTCCTCGGGTGGATGACGAATGCGAAGGGCGGTCTGTCTTCAAATTGTGAACCCGGTGCACATGCGCATCAGATTCAGACCGGAGAGTCGTGCTGGAGTATTGCACAGATGCACAAGATTGATGTGGATCAACTGAGGGACGCAAATGGGGGTTTGAACTGCGACTTGTTACGACCAGGCGCGCTTGTCTGTGTGCCTGCCATGCCGATGGATTAAGAAAGGAAATGGCCTTGCTGTGAGGGAGGTATTGGGACAAACGACTGAGGGGGATTTGCGAATATTCGAAAGTCTGAGGGACACAAGGCAGGATTATGTTGCCTCTACGGAGATCAAACAGGCAAAGTATGGCATTTGGGCACGGCGTTGGATTGCTTGGGAGTTAGGGGTCATCTATTCACTTGTGTCGGCCAAAAGTACGACAGCTCCAGTACTCTTCGAAACAGCCGAGAAGCCCCTAGTATGGAGAAGCTATTCATCACGGAGCAAGGTTTCTGATATAGTGACGGATACGATCCCCATGAGGGTCTCTGTCCGTTGTGAGAGCAGTAGGCGTTTTGTTAGAATTGTAAGTAAGTCAGATTATGGGAATGCATTTCCGCGTTTCTACCTCTGGGAGAAGCTTGTGTTTATGGTATTGATGGGCTTTCTGGATTTATAGCGGCGAATCGAGATCATTGCAGTAGACACCATTTGTTCTTCAACGCTGATGACTTTGTTCTGATCGGCATGGTCCGTCATCCGGACGCCCAAGATTCACTAGCAGCCGAGTTGCCCCCACATCCATACGAGCCAGCAACGACACAATCGACGTATCATGCACGTTGCACACGGATTCGACCCGCCCTCACTAGCAACACGTTCTTCAGCTCGTGAGACCGCGTCTAGTGAAATTCAGGGAAAACATGTTGTGTCACCCACGAGCGACAGCCGGTGCAATTCTTTCACCCACGGCACGGGACGTCAGGCGCAGACACTTTTCATCTGGCCACGCCGTATGTTAAGCAAGAGGAAGATATTTGTAAGCTGAAGAGTATATGACAGAAATCAAGAGGGCAGGATCACGTGTACGCGACATTGTTCGTATCAACAAAGTCCACCACCTTGGTAAGAACACGGCCGATGAGCTACCAACATGACCGTTGGAACTATTTGCAGGAGGAAAAAAAAAGGGGCGCTGGGTGCCATGTCTCGGGTCGACTCCAGGCCCCTGAACTATTGTGCTTGCTAGGAGAACGCCCTTCATCGTGGCTACGAGATGTCTCTGGTCTCGGTGTGGGGGGCTGTTGGTCCGTCTTCCGGAGAGACTTGTCGGACTAAAACTCGGATAGAGAGGCTTACCATTTGCATCTGGTTTGCTATGCGATGATATTGGCAGGTGACCACTCCTTTGAGTCGCATCCGAAGCCAAGACCTAAAGCCATCCAGCTCAAAGGATCTGCGGAGGAATGATACAGGGTATTGATGATGCTATATTCAAATTCTGACTTCTTGGTGGTCAGTCACCCTGTTGATCTAGTGAGTTTTTGGCTGTGGACACCGTCTTCGGGAATGTAAGTCCCTCCGCTATTCCGGGCAGCTCAGCGCCCGGCGCAAAACGGCAGTCAGCCGGGAGCGGAGACTGATCAACATTCTTCATCCCACGAGACTTCGCAAAATCGACCATATTTGGCAAGACACACAACCTTGAATGACTAGCTATACCAGAGCCCCTGAGTGTGTACTCCATTGTAAGCAAGGCTATGGCACGAGCTTAAGTCGGCGGGGGTGCTTCTTGTTCTTACTGGGTGAAAGACCCCGGATCGTTGAGAACACCGTCCCACATCACGTATGGGAGGATCTTTCGATCTCGATCTTGTTCTCAACGCATAAAAGTTACCATGGGTTACCGTCAACCCTTGGACATGGCGCAACAGCCACCGGTGGGCCCGAGGGCCCCAAACAACCCTTGTCGGTATCCTCCAGGCGAAAGCGGCTGACATCCGCGTACTGCGAAATGCGACGTTATGAACAATCTCGTCGAGGCCTTGTTCTACCGCATCCGACATGCGAGATGATGTTTTGTGGCGGTTTTGAGCCAGTACAATGCGTTTGTGCGACCCAAAGCCTGGAGGGCTTCGATGGTCCAGACCCGGACCAAATTGCGCGGCGCCGGGGCACTCGACGAGACACTTCCATGTCAGCGGCGACCACTCAGCATCTAGACACAACCTTTGTACTATGATATTTCTGCAGCATCTGATTCATCCCTGCCCAACGCCTGTCAAATGTGCATTGAAGTATTGCCGACAAGTTAAACGCGCTGCAACGATGAACTGGCTGCAGAACGCACCCTCCATAGAACCCCCCATATCTTGATCCCATCCAGGTACCAGATCGTCCGCATATACCCCATCTTGTCTTCGCAAGAAGAACTTCTTTTGGTCAGTCCCAGTGTTAAACAGTCCTGCAGAACGATCACACTGCTGCGGCTGGCTTCCGTAGCGTCGCTGGAGAGTTGCATCTGTGGACCTGTCTAGGATCGGCGCTCACAATTTGTACCGTAGGTTGTAGACGCTCCGTATAGATGGGATGAGTCGGTCACGAGATCTTGCTTATGCTATCATACCGAACACGGAGGAGCGGCAATGGCAATACGGAGAAGCCTCAACAATGCCGCATGTTCGCGAAGACCTCTCTGGCCCTCGCGCAAAGACCAAGGGCAAATATAGCAAAGCGGAGCATGAGACAGACAAAAAGAAGTGTATCTCGAGGAGCCTATAACCAGCTTGGTTAGTCATGCTTCTGGGACAGTAGCGTCAATATCGACATCTAACTGGCTTGCTTTTCCGATGCGCTTCGGGCCGCCTAACTAAATATCCCACTTGTTGCGAGAGCATGTCAAGGTGGCCAGAAGGGCCGCACCCGCTCCACAATCACACATTGCCGTCGTTCCGGCATGCACGCCATTTGCTTCGGGCAAAGTTCCGCTCCGCTGGTGTTGAGGTGGCAAGACAGTACCTAGAGGCGAGGGGGGCGTCAGGCCAGGCACACCAATTCCCACGGCTGAAGCCACATCGCGTGTTCAGCCCTCCTTGTCCCTCCGCCTTCCGCTGTGCGCCGGAACCCCTCGTGGCGATATCAAGATGGCCTCATCTTTCATCAACCATTCTTTTTTGCCGGCACACTCGCCAATCGAGGCCTTGATCGTCGACTCTCCATATGGTTGCCTTCCAGTTGTCTCCGCCTCGGAAGCGGAGCCCCGCGCACTCCTGGATCGGTCTTTGGCTTGACTTCTCGGGATGGCATTCAAGTGTCTCACTCCTTGTGTACTCCAGAGTGCCTTGCGCTGGAACTTTGCCCACGTGTCTTTCCTTCTCCCGTCACCCAGACCTGACCAGCCCACGAGAAAGCCACGTGCGGATTGGAGCGAATTGTCCATATCCTTGTTGGACATGGCTGCCAATTATTGCAGCTAGCACTTGAGCTGTAAGAAAGACCGTACTGGTCCGGTACCGACGAAGTGGTAATTTGGCGGCAAGGCGCTTTGCTGTGCTCCTCCTTCCTGAAGGCTTCCGTGGGGACGGGGGGACACGGGATGAGGGGTGGGATCTGTCGGTGATTTGCGATACTGTATCTGTATGCGTCTTGTGGAGTCGGGGGTTTTTCCCTGGGGGCATGAGCGTGTATATAAGGGCCCAGTGAATCTCTCGGACCTCACAAGCTTCCCGCATCTGGGAACACCGATGGTTATCAGCTCAGCCGAGCATCAGCTTCATCCAGCTGTGAGTGTGATGAAGAATCAGTACCCAAAGACATACAAAATGCGAATATGGTATGCAATCGCTAACACGGTATACCAGAAGCTCGCCATCGCAAGACTCTCGCCGACCACAAGACCAATCCGAGGATCGCCGGTGACGATGCCGTCGCCATAATCGTCCCATAGTCCAAAAGGGGAAGACGAAAAGTCACGCGATCGGACGATATATCAACTTCACTTTATGCTCCCACAGGTTTTTCTTATAACATCCTTTTATCGTGTTGACACCTGCAGGCATTCAGTACTCTGCAGAACGGGCTTGTCTCGGACACCCACATCGGTTCCTTTTCCCCAGGCACATCATCGTCCGCTCATCCAAGTCTCGAGGCCCGTCATCGTCCACTCATCCAGGTCCGGAAGTCCGGGCCTTCTTCAGCCCTACTACTCTTGAGCAACGGTCCGAATGCACAGCAATTAGCTCGGCAACGCTCTCCCCATAAACAAGACTGTCGACCGGTCAGCCACATCCCTTGCTTAAGCCACCTTGAAAAACAGCCTCATCCAGCAGCTCACAGATCTTCAGGGTTGCAACAGGGTTGGAGTAAAGTCCTGGCGACGCCACAAAGGCTCGTTTACAAGGCCTTACACCCTTGAACCCTTCAGCCCTCACTGTCAAATACCTCAGGAGCTCCTCTGCCGCCCTTCAGTCCGAGCTCGGTGACCATGTGCACCTACTACTACCTCCACCATCATCACATGTACCCGTGCAACCGCGATATCGAGTTTTTCATACACTACGTCTACTGCGCCGCCGCCACGTTCGACGAAAGTTCCCGGATTCAGTATGCCTGCCCCAACATATCTGACCACGCCCAACAGAACGGTAGCCCGGGTGTCGACTTCAATAACCCATGTGCTAGTGGTGGATGTCTTGCCAGTCCGGATTGCAGTCTAGGAAGATGCCGACTGCAGGAGCTGAATGGGCTTTGGAAATGCTGCCAGTGTGGCTTGGGCGGTAATCGGTACCCGTGCTGCCATCACCCGATGAGGAAGAGTCCAGACACCCTTTGCTATCACCAGTGCTGCCAGGGCTGCGAGGCAGATGGGGCGTTGAAGGCTGGCTTAGGGCGGTCGGGCCAAGGAGCCGGCGGCGGTCGCAGAGAGAGACAGGTGACTATATGAGGGGTACTGCACGCGATATGTTAAGAGGAAAAAATTGAGGAGGATTCGCCAGATGAATTGGGGAGTGGAGATCACAAATGCGTGGCATGAAGGACCACTGTCCGTTAAAGACCAAGTCCGGGCATCTTTTCTTTTGATGTCCGCCTTTGCCCACCAGTGAGCGCGGTCAAATCTTTCGGAAAAGACGAGAGTGGGCCGGCAAAAGCAACGGAAACGGACTATGGAACTTCCCGAGCCACTTCAGCTGAATGCCATGCGTCTGTGGGACTGCTCAAGCAGCCGGGCAGGCCGTGGCATTCCAATCGCATTCAAGAGAATAGAAGTGGCTTGGATTATGGGTAGGTCCACGAATAGACCATTCGGCGAGGCTTCTAGAAGTTAGCAGGCTAGACTACAAAGGCAACACGGATGGGGGACATGGACAACTTCTGTACGACCTGGACCACACAAAGATCGATCCCCATGGCCGCTTCTTTTCCCAGCTGGGAGGCGTCTGTCACCCGCGAGCAGCATTGATGACCTGCATATCGATCGCACTCTCTTGATTGGGCAGCGGTTTTCACAACGACCCAAGCGGCTGGGTCGCAGCCTCGTGTCCAGCACCGATCGACCGGAAGGGGGACGAATTCCAAATTTGCTAAACCAATAGGCGGAATCAGCCGTTGGAGCAGAGCAATTATCTCATCTTGTTCTCCCTTTGTCTTGCGCTGAAAATCCTTACGTCTCGGGGTCATGGCCTGATGAAGATAGGAGCTCGCAAGTGCTAGCTGAGAAACAAGTACACGATGAAGGCTGATCTTCTATCTGGTCGATGACGGCACACCTTCTTGGCTCTGGCATTCAAAATTTCACTACCATATAAGTCAACGTTGTCAGCAGTCTTAAATCCAATAATTGGACCAATTTGTTGGACAAGACATGCTATGCACCCCAATCTCAACCACCAATATCCTCTTCGTCGTGCTTTTAGGCATAAGAGGCCACGATCAATCAATCAGTCTCAAGGATAATTTCCAGCTCGTCGACATATACCGACACTTCGCGCGTACCGACCGATATCAACACACGAAGACTTGTTTGGAGCGCCCAAGTGACATTTGTGACACTTGCGAGACAAAAGTCTTATCACTCAAGGGTATAAATCGCTGGAGAGAGTGTGACTTAGAAGCGAATCACCGAACGTGACAGACCATGTGCCACCAAATCACCTACAAGCTGCCGTGTGAGCACACACGAGCGGACATTGTCTACTGCGCAGACGCATCTCTGCAGGAGACTGGACACAGCGGCCACAGCTCCTCGAACAAGAAAGACAGCGGAAAGAAGCACTCTACGAAGGAGAGCAGTAAAACGCGCAGCAGCAAATCTTCGACACACTACAAGCGCAAGCCCTGCCGCAACCTCACGACGCAGTCGATTGCTTACCCCATGCCACCCAGCTTCGCAGGCGACCCTTCATCTGCCGCGCTTTCACCGCTACTCCCGAAATGTCCACTTCCGCGGTGCCCGTTCGAGGCGCGCAATAGGTGCTGGAACTGCTGTTGGTGCGGCAAGGGATGGAATGAGCAGGGGCGGTGCAGCTGTATCATGATCATCGAGGGGAGCCAGGTGCAGTGCGAGCATATCTGCTGCGAGACGTGTACGGCAGCTGGAGGGATGTAAGCTCTTGTAAGGTACCATGGTCACTCGGCACGCTTTGCCAGGGGTTGTGCTGCCTGCCATGTCTCTTTTTTCTTCTTCCTTTTCCTTGTACTACTTGAAAAGCAGTATTTCATAGGGTCTTGCCGCATGTACCTAGTTCCTTCGTCAGCCATAGGAGGGCGTCATGGATGATTTGAGTGTGTCCTTTTGTCATGACATAGGACACAATTTTAAAAGATGTTATCGAGAGACCGTTTCACAGGACCGGTAAATGAACTAAGCAATATGGTGTCAGCGCTGTTGTTGAAAGTGGTGATCATCGTACGATGTACACAACTACAAGCGTGATGGTTCACTGCTCATTAGAGCCTGTTCCATATGGCTTTAAATGGCAACTTGCTAGTGTCGAATTTCTTGAGATGTGCAACACGCCAGATTGGGCGTAGAACTATATGGGGATACCCGGCAATAGAGGACTCCGAGGAATGTTGTTCCAGGAGGGAGGGCGCTGCAGGCCTCCTTTTTTTTCAGCGTCACGCATCTCAGACAGCGGCTCGTCAGGAGGGTGTGTAGTTTCCCGATGATTCACGGACCTGGCCCAAGACACCGGGACGAGCTTGTTCTCGAGGAGGCTTTTAATTGGTCAAGAAGTGATTGCCTACGGTGGAAAATGTGCATCAATTCGGGGATTGGTGGAACCCCCCACGCAAAGCTGAGTATGAAATCTATCTCAGATCCAGCAATCCATTGTGGGCTCCCGGAGGTACATGCATAGAAGTTGGCAAGGAAGTGGATGATGCCGTCAAAGGGCAGCCACCCAATTGGCTTATTTTCTCATGAATCTCGAACTGACGTCTGCTTTTCCTCAAAGAAATTCGGCGCAAATCTCGGCCATTACTCCACGACGACGCAGGGTAGCTTTCGGGCTCTCCATACTAGGTCTCTGGGGCAGCGGACGGATGACGCCATTTTCTTTGTGAGTAATCAGGAACGCATCGAGGAGAGAGATCTTCCCATCTGTGCAACGTAACGAGTTGCGTAGACCCTGAGGTACTGCCGGATGATGAAGGGGGGCCGGCCGTCTGCCGCCTTAGACTGCCAGGCAGCGTCTTTATGCCTTTCCGGAGAGGTTCATGTTATAAGTGCGGTATTCGATGATGCCTGTTGTACTATATGAAGGTGTTCAAGTCTCATCTGTGAAGCGGATGCAAGACCAGATAAGCGAGCTGCAGGTGTTGGGATGTGGCAGCATATTGAGGGTAAGCTGACGATCAACCGATTTGCCGGGTAAGTACCTACCTAGGTATGTATTACAAGTGTTACACTCTGTGTATTTCTTGTCGTGTAACTTCAAGATACTAGACCTGATCGAAAAGGCCAGGATCCGCCTGTAGCACTGCGCTCGGTGTCGCACAGAGAGCTCATGCAGCCCGGTTCCTGGCGACCAAACGGTCACACAGAGGTCTCAATCCTCATTGCTCTCGAAGTTCTACGCGAGTCGGCAAGTAACCACAGCCCGGTCATGGTTCCCTGCTTTTAAAATCTCATCAAGAGACAGCGCTGCTGCACAACCTCAGATCTCGTAAGGTGCAGCATCTAGATCTCGTGTACCTGATGCAACTCATCCACAGCAGAGAACACGACTGCCACTCGCATCTCTGTCTGCTGTGACCCGAGACTCAAATCTGAGTGGGATCTTGTGCTGCTTGACTTTGCGCCCGGTAGCCGCCTTTTATCTCCCAAGACATCGAGGTGAGGACGGCGGCGTCCGCGCTCCTTGTGCAGACATGTGCAGATCACCCATCAATGAGGCTCATGGTGGGGCTCTGCGAGTCGCCGTTGCTGATGAGGCCAGTCAATGTTTCTGAGTGCTTTGGAAGAAGATTGGTGTGTATTCGAAAGGCTGTCTAGGCTCGACGCCGTCATCTACGTCGACGTAGATTTGAGGCTTCTGGAGATCTCGGGACGCTGAAGCCGATGGATCAGTTCAATATGAGCGTGGATAGCTACAGGAGGCTCAAACTCTTTTGAGTAATCCAATGATCTCAGCAGTACGGACTTCCAAAAGTTTATTGGGTCTGAATATATAAGTTCGCGTAGCTTTGGCGAGGATATTATGCAGAAAATTCAAGATATCATAGAAGCCCATCGTTCACGACTCCCAACAGCTATTTATAACGCCAGTCACGCACCACTAATGCGTCACGCTAATCGATCGAAGATCCCAAGATGTGTGTCGGCCACCCCAAAAGGCACCCATGCCAGCATAGTTCAATAACCTACAACCACTGCGTCGCGGCTCACTTTGACAGGCATACCCGCCTTACGACGCCCTGCCACAATACCACCTATGCCGCACCTGTTGACTCAGACTCAAAATGCTCCAATCAGCTCTGCTTTTTCGAGGAGCTAGGTGGCAGTTGGATCTGCTGCCAATGCAACAACGGACCCAACACTATGGGATGGTGCACCTTCAATCGGCCCAGGGTGGAGATTAATGCCCTGACCGGGCAGCCTGAACAATTAACTACTTGTGATCACTGCTGCTGCTGGGATTGCACCTCATATCGTAAGTGGATTCTATAGCATAGGTTTTATCCGTGGCATGTGATTCATATACTGACAAAGTTGCTACAGCGGGTGGGCGTCAGGGAGGGTCCAGCCACGGAGGACCTTCAAAACACAAAAAACACCATAGTTCTTCAAGAAGAGGTGGATCTTCCAGTCACGGCGGATCATCTAGTCAAGCCGGTTCCTCGAACTATCAGTGGATTGAAATGGATTACAGTTCTACGGCCGGCTCTTCTTCACACAAGAAGAGGAAAACCAAAGAAAAATGAAGTTACTTGTTGTGGATTGACGGTTTCCATAGACAAGATGAACTCTGTTTGGCTTGACACTCATGCCTATTCAGATTATCTGGACACTTTGTGGCTGAATAACGAGGGCTGAATTGTCTTTGGAGTTGCACTGCAAAACAATGGAAATACTATTTCATGGTACAATTTGCTCAACATAGGCTTCTCATTGGGTACTCGATTCATCTATGTTTCAACATAATCTACCTAGGTACTTACTCTGTACCGAAGTGTGGCAACACCTATGAAACAAATGGCATCGAAGAGGGAACAGGAATCCACAAGTCGGACGGCAACTTGGTCTATTTGTATTGCGTAGGCTTGTCACCTGTTCCTATTGTTGTCTAAACAACTAAACCTCACTTGCTAGACGATGTATTGGCAGGAAGGCGCCTAGCCTGTGTTACAAGAACTGGGTCCACATAGGTGATTATGCTAATCGGAACGAAATCATTGTGCAGACATTTCTCACCTACCCTAGGGTAGGTAGCAAAGAAAACCTGACAATCCATAGGAATATTGAATGACCCGCGTGACTGTCCTCCTGTGGGGATCTCAGACATGACCAAGGTCTCCCACTGTTTCTGCAAATTCCTACTGGACCAGATCAAGTGATTTGATCCTCAATTTTACAAGTAACTTGATTTATTTAAATTATGCATTGTTCATCTTGATAATAGGATTTGGGTCAAACACGAGCATAAGTGACCCACAGGTCAATGGACAACATTTGTGTTTGGAAAGCCATGTATTGTACCCAAGTATTCCAATCTCATTTGCATTGACCATTCATCAGAGCTCTGTCTCTTGCTTTGGCTCAAATAAGTCAAACGTACAGCAGGACAAGACATCCCCCCCCTTGGAGAATTCAATATACTGACCTGAATGACACACCTCTGGACGAAATAATACTCAAGTAACCTTACCCAGACAAAAAGCGTAACATAAGCGCTGCCACTTGGCCAGTTTTCAGTGCAGCCATAATGAGATAGCAAGATGAACGCAATTGCACTTTGTACATAACAAATACCAAGGAATCAGTTCTGCGACAATTTTGAACTACCCTCCCAACCAGCAGCCTTTGTCATTGCCCATCAATTTCTTACAATGCAATCTTACTTTCAGGTTTGTAGTCAAAGATTAAAAAAGAAAAGGCACAAGAAGAGTGAGAGTGCAAAACGCCAAATTCCTTTTATTACAAGTCAACCTCTTCCTTTCTACAAGGTTCAAATTTAAGCTTATCACATCTCATTTTACGAAAGGTAGATTGCCGCGCACACCGCATATGGAAACTTTGTCTTTCGCGATATCCTGGTACTTTTTTGCTAATAAAAGGGAGCGTCTCAACCGCAATTCCAACGTGCCACTTAAGCTTTGGGGAGGGGAAACAGCAATGATTGATCTCGTTCAATCCAGCCTTCCTAGGCCAGCATGGCTTAAGGATCTAGGGTTGCACTGCAGGAGTACAAACGGCTGGGACCTTGACCATGAAAACTTTGTCGGATGCTGCGGGAAGTATACAGTCATACGAGGCAGACTATCGTGATTTCCAGAGCTTCGTGAAGAAACGCTTGATGAACTTTGGAAATTGCCACCCAGAGGAAATCTTGCGAGCTGCTGACACAAAAAAACAAAAGACACACAGACGGTACCTTGACGAATGCAGGATGTTCTTCCGACAGCATCAAGCTCTTTGTCTCTTGTTTTCGGTCCCGAGTCGCTCGGCACAGGGTGTGATCATCAGCTGGTAACTATTTTCGAATTACGCAAGTCGTCCTCTTCGCTACGATAAAACTCTTCAGAGGTTAAGTACGCACAGGTCGTTCGCCGTTGCAGCCGGGCGCTGGCACTTGGGCCTTGGTCATGTCATACAAAGTGGCAATATCCAGTTATGTCCAGCAAACAATAGCGTAAGTGCTGCGGTCGAAAGAAAGCGTTTCTGCGGCTAGTGGCTACCACGGTTTAAGGCAAAAGCTCCAATGAAAACTAAAACTACGAAGCAATTACCCGGCTCCAAGAGTTCGATCCAAAGAAATATAGAACCGTGCACACCTGCTCGGCAGGCGCAGCCGTTGACGATCCCCCAATCCCCCTTTTTTTTTCTTAGGAGCGGATGAAGCAGCTTCACACCGCGAAAATGGGAACAGAATACCAAAATTTGAGCTTTGTAACGCTGTTGTGGGATTGCTGAAGCATTGATAAGCTTAGCCTACTATGATGGTAGAGCAAAGCTGTGACCGCCCTTACCAAACCATACCTATACCTACATCCCTACCCATACTAGGTACGTTACGTTGGCTCTTTACCTTAGTGGGAAAGGGTCTTGAGACTTTTGTTATGTGCCTAAACAGGCTGATTTGAGAAAAGGGACCTTTGTATGTGTTTTCTTGTCTCGAAACCAGAGGATGCGGCACAACGGGAAAGAACAGACGGGAGCGGCTCGTTGCCCGAGCCTCCCGGCATTGGTCTTCCCGGTACCCAAGCTCTGGGGCGGTTAGTAGGGAATTTTAGCTTTGGTACTTTTTTTCTATTGTCGCAGGGCGGCGGCTGTCGCTGGGCCCGCGAGAGCCCCCAGGCGCTTTACCCTGACTTGGCGTATATACTACTTTAGGTAAGTACTTGCACTTTAATGACCTCGCTAAAGAGTGATAAGCAGCCAGTGTATGTTGGAGGCCGATGTGTCTGAGGTCATGACGGTCATCATAATATTCTAGTCTCTTTTTGCTGGCCATTCTTGGGTATGTACCACAGTAGGTATAGTTTTCAGGTAAGTGGTGGGTTTCCGGGATTTTCGGAGGCCGCCCCCCCCCTTGTCGCAGGATCTGGCAAGCCACGTGGTGGTTCTCGGGTGCCACGCGGCGCAGGGATTCTCAAAGTTTTGTGTGACGCGGGTTGGGAAATGGCAGTGTGGTATGTGTGGCTTGCTGACAGGATCTTAATTAGGATCGGGGGGGATCAACATCCAAACTGGAAAGATCGGGCCAAAGTCTGACCTAGGGGATGGAAGGAATGCGTGAAATTGAGGGGAGGGAAGAGGGAAAAAAGAGAAAATCCGTCAATCAACACCGGGAATTGGTAAGAGCTGTTGCGCTCGGGCGGGATGAGAGTTTCACGAGTCAATTTGGGACAGATGTGATTGATGTTCGTCTGGAATCTTTCTTTTCTGTCTGTTATCTTGTCTTTTGCTTGCAGCCATGTATCGTGATTGTGTTTCATTGTGACACCGTGCAGGCTGGTGCGGCGTACGAAAAGTAATTCAGCCGTAAACAAGGATAGGAACAGCGAAGGAACGAAAAGGTGACTTAAGAAGAAGCTAGATTTCAGATTGATGGGAATGGCCCAGCCAGGCCGGGTTGATGAGGCCGAGGCAGGACAAATTTTAGGCTCGGCTGGACGCTGGGCGGGGCAGAAGAGAAACATAAGAACAGTGCCACATGGGGAGGGTAGCATCCGAATTTTATTTTTGGCTAGTCATCTGTTTGCGTTCGGCATGGATACTTACTTCGGAGTTGATATGCAGAAGTCATTGCGGAATATCATGCTTTTCAGATAACGTTTGAGATGAGCCGAGAATTGCACCCTTCAAGAAAAACAAAATTCGATGCTCGTTTATGCCCATCTAGTGATCAAATAAGGTACCTACCTCTTTTTATACCTGTCGTTGCAATGTCAAGGTAGGTAGGTAGGTGATGACCAGTGTACATGTTACTTTAGGTACCTGGATCTATCCCGAGGCCTCGGATCGCCCTAAAGCATCTGGAGCATCTGGTACCATGAGACCGTACAAAGTAACATTGAGGTCAATGTTGGCAATAATTTCTTCCACTTTGCGCTGTCACTCCGCCCCACAGGATCTGTGCCAACCCAACTCACAACATAACGTCTTGACGACATATATCTTGTTGAGCTTGGAGGAAAATAAAAGAAAAACGCTTGTACATACCTGAATCATCGACAAGTCTGCCAATTTTACGATAGTGCTATGTATGCGGGATGAGAACGATGACAAAAGAAGTAGAAAAAATGTTCTGATAGATGCCCTTTCCTGAAAAGGACCCCTTCCCCGGGAATCCGGAAGTTCAACCTGCATTCGACATCCCTGAATTACCACGCGTTCTCGTGGATGATTTGGGTTGGGCGTTCTTTTAGCGAGTGGCGTGGTTAGGTACCTATCTTTGCCTGGCATCTACCATGTGCACCCACGCGCTGTGATGACGGAGGTAACCGCATAAGACAGAGGTCGCGGTCTAGTCGCGATAGAAAGGGTGGATCCAGCGCAGGACTCGACCACTGAGAGGATGGCTGGTCGCCGGTCCTGTCACCATCTGTGCACCGTTAGTCGCCTTTTTTTCAACACCCTGCAGCAGCGCTAGGGAAATCACAGTGATTGTCAGGGAGCTAGAATATTGTGCTTCAAAGAAGGTGCTGAATCCGAAGTGCCCAGGTGAAAGACGTTCGTTGTGTGATACTGGCGCAGGTGGAGCCACAAAACCCATCAAAACCCACCTAGGCCCCCACCCTACCTGTCCCGTCTTCTCCCCTGTGGCGCTGGTAATGGCCGCAGCACTGCGGGCGCAGGGGTCATCGTGGGCCGGATGGGAGGGCTGACCGGGGGTAAAGCACGTTGTCAATTCCCCTTCCCCGGGGGCCCTCCCTTCCTCCCATGCACGCAGCTCTTGGCAGGCCCGGCAGCCCATTGGTGAGCTGCACCCAATTGTGGTTGGGCAAGAGAGGCTCGGAGGCAGAAGGAGAGCCAAGGCTTGCTAGCTAGGTATGCCTGGTAGGGGGTACTTTTTACAAGCCTACCAAAACACGCCTGCTGTCATGTTACTGCACAACACAGCATAGGTACCTAGCACACAGCACACAGCACACAGCACAGCAGCTGCTGCAGGCGTTCTCCTGGTCTGCGGGAGCGAAGTTTCACTCCTTTCCTTTTTCCGATCTGTCTCCTACCCTGACTTAGTTGACAGCCCCCGACCCCCGCTACCACGCAGTGCAGGCGCGCATGCAAATTGTAAATGCAACACCACCCTCCCCATTGCCGCTGATTCTCCCTGCAGATTACTCCCTTTCCCATCACACCCCTCATCACTACACCACACAACACCATACCACACCGTATCCTCCCTCTTCACCTTTGACGACTTCGACCAAGCAAGCTTCCAGACCAAGAATCAAACGAGCAAAGAAACCATCGCCCGACTGTTCGCTTCATCAGTCCAGACGCTGCAATATAATATACCTGTTGCTCTTTATCGCTCGACTGACTCTTGAAGCACATACATTCAACATCTTTCGGACCGACCTTCTGCTCTCGACTCGGGTTGCATTGACATTCCAACACACAGACAATCCATTCTCTGAACAAGCAGGGAAAGCTGAAAAGCCATTGTCAACAGGGTCCAGAATACCCATTCATCCAGAAAGAGGACCCATTCTCCATTCCCAGGTTGATTGCCTTACCGTACATTCCCCCTGGGTCCCCATCTTTTGCGCCCCGACTTCTCAGCCTTTACGACCAAAAAGTTGAGCCCCCGTCAATCTCTCTCTCTCTCACTGCGAACGAAATTGTGTTGTGTCTCGACTAGTCTGGTTCCTTTCTTTGCCCAATCCATCTGACCCATCGCCGTCTTGCGTCTGCGCCTGTTGCTGCACCAAGAACAGAGAGAAGAACACCACGAGTCCTCGTTTCAGCATCATCGCCACCATTTCCACCCTGTCGCTCCATTTCCGAAAGTCCGAATTTCATCACCTGTCAAATCAGCAACCATGCCTGCCTCTCTGGAGTCCTCGCGCCCAATCATGGCGCCTTCGGTACGTCACTTTTCCTTGGTTCATATTCCCACTGATCGTCGTTCCATTCCTTGTTGCCCGGCTGCTGGGCCGTATCTTTCACAACAAGGCCTTGTTAGGCCCGGCCACGCTGGCTGGCTTGGTACTGGTCAAAATCCATTTTTTGATAGCGTGCCGCTCTGCCCAGCGACAGCCTTGGTCTAGTCTGGTATCCTTTCCTCCTTTGAGACTACCTCAGACCAAATCCTTCCCACATTGTTCAAGTCTCTGTTCGCCAGTCGTACCTTTCAAATTCCCGAAATAACCCCCCTTCCTTTGCGCCACCCTCAACCGTCCGGTCAACACATAAACCAACATGTCCATCTCTCAAACTGCCCCAGCTGCCTCTCAGGCAGCACCAGCCACAACAATGTCTAATGAGCCGCAAAAATCACAGACCCGCGCCTCGACTCGCGCCTCGGTGCGATACAGCGTGTACTCAAACCACACCGTCACCTCTAGCAACACCACCGACAGCGCCGTAGCCGAGATCCAAAACATTGGCGAGACCATCGATCGGCTCAACGATAATGCCAAAAGGCTGAGCGAACAACGAGTCGAGCTGAACGAAGAGAAGCGAGTCAATTTGCAGAAGTTGGCCCTGGGTGCCAAGTTGGACCGCGCCCTCGATAGGCGGATGAGCAGTCAGGATGCCGTCATGCGGCCGCGCATGAGGTCCAAGTCTACGCCCAAGGTCTTGAGCGAGAAGGAGAGCGAGAAGGTTGCTGCGGCAGCATAAATGAGAGAGTGCCAACATTCACAGGCTTCAAAGTCAAGGAAGAGACACCAAGTGTGCAGGACATGAGTGAACCAACACTGAAAGCACGCCAACGACTGGCCGTTATATAGCATTTACGTCTACAAGACATGGATGGGTATATGGTAGGAAGGTCCAGACGGTACTAGGACGGTCGAAAACTTGCAGCTGATCTGCCGACAAATGGCGGCCATTCGACGATTAGGCCCTCCTTTCCGCCATTCCAGGACTTCTTACCCGGACACACACGAGGGGGAGGGGACAGCCCAAGGGAGTGTAGCACGGAGTATTTGCATTTGCATTTGGGTTTGGTCTGAAGGACACAGGCCGGCTAGGGTATACCAACTGTTATGGAGGCATTTGGTGCATGGGCAAAAAACCTTAACTTCCAGGCGTCTCTACATGTTTTGGCTTCGTATACTCCTCTTTCCCCCCTCCCCCCTTTTCAACTTTTTTGGGCCCCGAACTTTGTCGGTTTCGTGGGATCTAGTCATTATGGATTTGTTTCTGAACGTCACTTTTTCTGGCCTGGGCGAGTGGGGTTCAATGGTTTATTCCAGGTTAGAATGATTTATTACGGCGCTTGCAATGCGTCAGGTTTGAGATTGAACCAGCGTAAATATGAGCATTGATTTGAACAAGGTCGATTGACTATGCGATCCTGTGAATAAAACTGGCCCTTTGATCCCTCTAGTAATTGAACAGAGGTATATATTTAGGGCATCTCGATTGAGGATGTCTCGGAACGCCCAACGCCATTTGCCGGATATCGTTGTGATGTTCCCAGCGACCAGGGGAGATGGCGTGGAATAGCACAAAGCATGATCCGTAATCCATGTCGTAGAAAGGCCACGGAGTCTCCTCTACCCCAGCATCCTTTTCTCCCAATACCCTCCTCACCCACAAAAAGCAAAACAAAAAAGGAAACTCGATCATCCTAATGTCGATGTAAATGCTCCCCCCATCCCGTCTTCCCCTTCTCATTTGGGCAGCTTAGCATCTACCTCCTTCAACAACCTTCCCAACTCCGCATCCTCGCCCTCCATCTCCAATCCCTTGCCCACCCACTCCCAAGCCTCCTCTACCCGTCCCATCTCAAACAAACACCGTCCCCGCCTATACCACGCCTTGGGATTGCCAACCTTCTTCGCCTCCACACTACACTCGGCATCGGCCGCGCCACTGACCCAATCCCGCAACTCCATATGCGCCTGCGCGCGATTCGCATACAACATGGCCGCCTCGTCACGCAGTAAGCCGTTGGGCTCCCAGGTAGGGCGTGTCAGCGCCATCTTGAGCCCGAGGGTGTAGAACGAGATGGCATCGGCGTATTTGGCGGTCTTGAAGGATTGATTGCCTGTTTCGCGGAGCTTGGTGATTTGTGCGGAGCGTTTGGGGTTGACGGGCACGGGCGGTGGGGGGCACGCCGACGGTGGAGGCGGGGGGTTCGAGGGTGAGGAGGGCGCGGTGGAGGGTGTTGAGGGCGTCGAGTTCGGTGGCGAGGGCGCGGGTGGTGTGGCTTGGGTGGGTTGGAGTGATGGCTTTGGATTTGGGGTCCATGCGGATGGGGAGGTAGGTAAAGGTTTCTTCGTCGGCCATGATGATGGGTGATGTGAAATGGGGTTTGGGTGGTGGGTGGTTTGGTTTGCGCTCGGGTTGTTTTGGAAATGTATTACTATATGGTCGGAATTCGTTATAAGAAAGTGAACAATGTATTCGGTAGCGGCGTGAGGTAAGTCAGCATAGGAAAGGGAGCTAGACTTGAAGGCGACGAGAGGTCAATAAGTTTGCTGTGTGACCTTATTGTAGAGAGAGTGCGTGTGTTAGAAGTGAAGTTGGCGGCGTTTGGTGACATGCGCGTTGGGGAGTGAAAGGACAGCTTTGGATTATCGGGAAAGTCGTGCCTTATCGGTTACGATAAGAATTAGGCCCATGCTCACTTGGGTGGATACAAGTGCAGTGGATGCATGACCGGGGGGGGGGTATTGGCCGCGGGTATATGCAATACTGTAACATCAAGCTTACATCTTTCACCTCTTTCTACAATCTTCAATAACATTCAATTGATTCTTCATATTCTGACTTGCTTTGTAAGACCATGTGCATACTTGACGGATGGAAGGCCCGGAATAAACATGCACGAGTATGTTGTTATACGCGAAGTCCATGTGATAATACGGAAGGCATGGTCTGACTGAGGCTGTGAGAAGCCAAACATGCATTGAACTATTTAAAGTGACGAGCTGCTACTGATCTGGCAGTCGATTTGTTGCATTACGCTGTCTAATGATGGCCCTTTAAATTCGACTTGTGGTCCAAGTATGTATTGAATTAAGCAGTTTAGCTGCATACGAATACAGCCTCATCCCACTCGTGCCTTCAATTTTTCATAGACAGTCGACATGAAGCAGTGTACGGCTTGCATTTCCGACTGTTAATTAAATACTGTGTGCCTTATTTGCAGACAATATTCAAATGTTCAGGAAGATTCCTCCCTATTTGAACGCTCAACGCAACCCAGTCTGGTACAAAGGGGAGCGGCGTGCCGCTCCCTTCCCTCCAGCCTGAAAATTTACATTAGATGACCTGAAGCCAGTCAATCCGATTAGTGAAAACTTTCTTCTTATACCGACGATTTCAATTTTGTGATGATGAGTTGCATGACTGAATTGGCCTGCAGCGTTGCCTAAGACTCCATCTCCCAACTCACTCCCTACATTGGCGGTGTGGTTCATGACCTAACCAAGATACGGTGCGAGATTCCACCCCAACACGTATTTGATACTTCATCTTTGAATAATTGCGTCCAGAGCGAGTAGGATGCATCACATTGTGGAAGTAGGTCTTTGGTGATCCACTGGTGGTATCAAGCAGGGCAACTTGTCCAGAGACCGTGATAGGAGAAGCAACAGCCTTTTCGAAATGCAACACAATGAATGTGAGAGGCATCACAGGGGTAAAGTCGAGCCAGGACTCAATCTTTGCTGACAGTTCTAGAAGAACTCAAAGGATGGCTCTGAGCCAATCTGTCAAACTCCACATCGGCGGAGTCTTGAAGCTCCAGGCCTAAGCTCCGGCATTTTACGCTTGAGGATTGGATTCTGTCTAGCTACGATACATAGTATCAGCTAGTTTGTGCTTAAAATACATATACTCTAGACCTTCTGTTATGTCTGCTATCTAGTTCCGACAATGGCTCGGGAGGCTCCATACTTACTTAGGTATCCCCCCGCTCCACCTGAAGGATTGCATCGACTGCCAAAGAAATTCCATGACACCATAGGCTTGTGCGTGAAGTGAGGGTCTGTTTACCATGTCCTTTCTCACAGTCTAACATTAGGTACTCTCCAGTCTGAGCCATGTCTGCTTCGATCAATACTTTGCATATACTGTGTTTTGGTATTGAAGACAGCAGATTGCATTTGGTCGAGTGACGAATAACAACTTTCTAGGATGTTCAATATGCGACATCAATTTAATCCTGGTTCAGAGAGGCACGGCGCAAAAACGTTTTGTTGGCAAGGGTATTGTATGCCCAACGACGCCTGCAAAGTACATGGATTAATCCTCGATATTTGGGAGACGATTATGGCGCCCACCTGGCGATTTCCTCTTGACAGAATTCTCAATGGTCATATAGAAAACTTCGAAATGTCGTCGTCTTCAACCTTGCCACCTCAGGGATGGTCGTTTCTGTCCACCATAGCGTCAAGATCTGGGACTCGCTGAGATATCGTCCACTGTCCTGTTGCTCCATGCGGATTCGATTCCACGGCTGCTTGGTGTACAAGAATCATTTCAAAGGAGTTGTACAAGCTCAAGATCCCAGCTTCTCTGTTTACACGCGGCTCTCGAACCAGCAACCAGGCTACAAAGTTGTCCTCACATCACTCCCTCAGCGGTGCCCAGGTCACCTGCATGGATGTATAGTCAAGGCAAAGAGACACCCCCCCTCCCACTCCTCGAGAAATACCTAAGTAACTTGTTGAAATTTACCAATACGACTTACCGCGCGTCGGCAACAGCACGTTGCTAAGCTCGATCGGCTATGAGCAGCGGAGAACATACACTATATCGCGTACCTGGGGGACAAGGTCACCAAGCACCCGATGATGGAAAGCGGGCTAGTCTGGGCCACATAATAGCCCGGACTACCATTGCCTGTGGCTGGGTTTGAAAATTTACACGGGGCCAGAGCTGAAGACGTGTGAGGGATCAGGCAGAGTAATTGAGAGTGCAGCATGGTAGGTACTTGAAG
Source organism: Gnomoniopsis smithogilvyi (assembly GCA_027946515.1). Lineage (NCBI taxonomy): Eukaryota > Fungi > Ascomycota > Sordariomycetes > Diaporthales > Gnomoniaceae > Gnomoniopsis > Gnomoniopsis smithogilvyi. The sequence continues at coordinate 3,659,918 of JAPEVB010000004.1, read as the reverse complement.
AACATTGCTGTACGAGAAGCTTTCGGCCCAGGTGCGTTAGAAACTGCATAGCTACAATTGATACAAGACGTGTAGAAATAGGAGGAATCCCCACATAGAGAGACAACCAATTATACGTCTATAGAAACTCTAATTCCTAGCCTTCATTTGATAGAATGCCCGTAGAGAGTGGGATATGAGACATCATGGACCAATGCTGCACGGCCATATCCCATACATGATACCAACCTGCAGGTCAACCTTGACGACCAACGAACAGCCCTCATAGGGAAATTGTGTAAATGATTTATACACCGCACCAGTGATAAAATGACAAAATAAAATTTCCGACACTCGCAAAAATGTCAAAAAAGTGCGACACCACAGAGATTCGAACTCTGGCTCCCGAAGGAACTGGCTTAACTGTTAATCTCCGATCGAAAATTAGCAGGCCAGCGCGATAACCACTCCGCCATAGTGCCTATGGACGTTTTTGGATGGTCGGGAGCTCAAATTAAGATTTAAGTAGTCCACTAGCTCTGAACTACCAGGGCCAGGGCTGCGGCTGACCCCGGGCTCCACTCAAAGACAAGGTGGAGACAGCAGGCGGTTCGGACACGAGGGGAGCCAGAGAACATTCTCGGAAGTAGGTAGGTACATTACACTGCAGCGTCACGAGAATGTTTCCATAGACGCCGGCCCGTGGAGAGCTATATAAACATTCGCATCTTATATTTCCCGGTCTTACATCTGGAGTACCTCTTCGGGGCCGACTCGCCCTTGGTGCGAAAAGAGGGATCAACCATACCACGATGTCCTTGACGTTGACTCATTTTCCTGTAGGAACACGAATGATTAGAACAACTATATCCACTGGTTGTTATTATTCCCTTTGCATGAAACGGCAGCATCATGAGACAAAGGACATGCAACCAACCCAAAGCGAGGGATCGTGATGTCGTACAACGGCTAACCTGCAAAGTGGTGACGTCGCGCCCGAGCATGGATTTGCTGTCTTCCATGTCTCGGCCGGTCAGCCTTTCGGACTCGGTGCAATAATGGACGTTGAAGTTGTCCGATGACCGATTTCTCGGTGCCGACATACAACATACTTGTTAAAGGTAGCGAATGCTTTCCACGATACTAGAGCATTTATCGATTATCTTTTGGTATTTCGGTCTCGGCTGTGAGTCCTCTGCTTCTTTCGCCGAAGTAAATACCTACTCGGGCGCGTTCCCGTCTCGTCACAAGTGTCATCAAACACGGCTCGGCCTTTTGACAGCTGGCTTTTGCACAAAGAGCCTGGCATATCTGCCTACATATATATATATATATATATATATATATATATATATGTTCTATTGCGACTCTTCAATGATTCTGTAGTGCCACAGCACACTGCGCACTCACATATGAACGACGCTTTTTCTAATCTGCTCTGATTGACAAACTATTTCACCAAGACATTCAAGTCTCATGAAGTCATCTCATCACCGTACCTGCGTTTATAAGCCTCAGTCAAACGCAACAAAGCTAGCTCTCCACTACTACCAAGGAGCAGACCATGGCGCCCCTCAAAGTGCTCATCGTCGGCGGTGGCATCACCGGCCCTGCCCTGGGCTTCTGGCTCGCCAAACTGCAATGCGACATCACCATCATTGAACGCGCCCCGGACCTGCGCGCTTCAGGCCAGCAGATCGACATCCGAGGACAGGGTGTGACGTGCATGCGCAGGATGGGGCTGGAACGCGACGTGCGGGACAAGGTCGTCGATGAGCAAGGATTCAAGCTCATCGATGTCCATGGACGCACCAAAGCCGTGTTTGAGGCCAACAAGACCGGCCAGGGCAAGCAGAGCTTCACGTCCGAGTTTGAAATTATGCGCGGCGATTTGGTGCGCATTCTGTACGGCAAAACCAAGGACACGTGCAAATATGTGTTTGGCACCAGCGTCGAGGACTTTGAGCAGCGTGGGGACGGGGTTTGGGTCAAGTTCTCAGACGGCAAGGAAGAGGAGTTTGACCTGTTGGTTGGGGCCGATGGCCAGGGCTCCAGGACGAGAAGGAAGATGCTTGGTCCCAACGCCACAGATCCTTTCAAATCCTTGGACTTGTACCTCAGCTATTACACCGTCCCCAAGACCGACAAGGACGAGAATTACGCCGTGGCGCTGTTGTTGCCTGGTCGCCGCGTCGTATCGACCAGAGTCGACAATCCCAAAACAATGCAAGTATATCTTGGCATATCGGACCCCAATGCGGAGCTGAAGGAATTGGATGCGGCATTGAAGGCCGGGGATATGGAAAAGCAAAAAGAGATCTATCTCGATCTATTCAAAGACGTCGGATGGGAAACCCCCCGACTTCTCGACGGATTGAAGAACCACCCACTCGCAAAGGACTTTTACAGCCAGAGGGTCGGCCAGGTCAAGATGGACAAGCCATGGTCCAAGGGTCGCGTGGTCCTCTTGGGAGACGCAGCTTTACTGCCCTTCTCCGGTCAGCGGTGTTGGCACGTCCCTCGGACTTGTCGGGCCGTACGTGCTTGCTGGCGAGATCGCCAAGCAAATACATCGGCGTAAAGGCAGCACGGGTTCTGAGGATCACGGACAAGTGCTCGACGCTGCACTCGAGTCGTACGAAAAGACCCTCCGTCCCTTCGTCGACAAGACGCAGAAGCTGCCGCCTGGCGTACCGGGCATTGTGTATGCTGACACGGAGTGGGGAGTGTGGATCAGGACTTTCCTTGTTGGCTTGTTATCGACGCTGCGCATATTCAAGCTGGTCGAACGATTCTCCTCGGATGACTTTGGGGGTGGCTGGAAGCTTCCTGACTATCCGGAGCTGAAGTACGAGATTGACTAAGGGTACCGGCTAACTTAGCGAAGATACTGGCTAAGTACAGGATTTGGAAATATAGACGAAGTCATGATGATTATGATGACGGTGACTGTGGTTTGGGGAGGCTCCGGGAAAGTTTGTCGAGTGATACCTTTTTAGGTGCGAGCTAATGTTATCTACTACATCCTTACTCACTAAAAAAAACATCCTGGATGCCTCGTTCGTAGCAATGTATCTAGGCTAAAGTCTCGATTGTTTCTAGGCAAATTCCTTCCCTTCCACACTCTGTAGATGTATGTGGCTTGACTATGCTCCGAGGCTGGGATACTGTAGACTGGTGGCGCACCAGCGGAGCCAAGAACCTCACGTTTGATCGACTCAGCCGAACACCTACAAGATGTATGGGCTATCTCAGATTCGCCCAACCCGCGGATCCGTGGGTGGCTCAGTTTCGTTCGTCGCATCTTGCACTCCACCTGTCATCTGACTTTCTCGGTAGGTTTTGCTATTGGCCCAACTTGAGGCTGACAGTGCGGGATGCACTACGTTGTGGGATATCCATGCCTGGCTGTCATGTCATCTGAAACGTGAATCATCCCCATGCCCTTCATGCCTACCACAGCAGGGCGAGCGGATGAGTCCTATTTCGAACGTAGTCAGCATGCTTGACATGTACAATTGATTTTATCGGCGATGTTGAGATTCGCCGTTGTGGTGTAGGCGGTGTGAATCTTTTGATCAACTACCTAATTACACTCGTTAATATTTGAGCTTCACGCCGGAAGACTGCGAGGTCAGGGACTTCGAAAGACTGTCATCTTACCTCATCAAACTAGGTCTGGGTATCAGCAATGGCGAAACTCTCATTGATACTCATCTCTGGGCTGCTGGCCGGCCTCAGTCCGCTTGCCTCTGCTCAACAACAACAAAGCCAGGGCCTCAATGAGCTCTTCCAAGCAGCGGGGAAGCTCTTCTTTGGCACCGCGACCGACACGAATAATTTCAACGACACAGCCTATTTGAACGTGCTCAATAATCGTAATGAATTCGGTATCCTTGTCCCTGAGAACAGCATGAAATGGCAGCCTACCGAGCCCACCGAGGGTAACTTTCAGTTCACCAACCCGGATCAGGTCCGGGCGCTCGCCGTGAAGAACAACATGATGTTCCGGTGCCACACATTGACCTGGTTCCAGCAACTCCCTCAGTTCAGTAAGTTTCTCTTTGTATAAGCAGATCCTTTGCTGCAATGACTACCCTTTTGCTCACATCGATCGATCCGTCCAGTCACCACAACAGCATGGACCCGTAACAGCCTCACGGCCGCCATCCAAACGCACATTGCCAACGTAGTCGGCCACTACAAGGGCTCATGCTACTCCTGGGATGTCGTCAACGAGGCCCTCAATGACGGCAACGGCACCTTCCGCAACAGCGTCTTCTTCACCACCCTCGGCACCGACTTCATCCCCATCTCCTTCCAAGCCGCCGAAGCCGCTGACCCGAACGCGAAGCTCTACTACAACGACTTCTCGCTCGAATTCAACAGCGACAAGACCGCCGCTGCGCTTGATATTGTCCGCCTCGTGCAAAACTCGAGCGCGCGTATCGACGGCGTCGGTTTCCAGGGCCACTTCACGGTGGGCGGCACGCCCAGCGCGCAGAACCTCATGACCGTGTTCAACAGGTTCACCAGCCTGGGCGTTGAGATTGCCATTACCGAACTGGACATTCGCATGACGCTGCCATCCAACGCCACGACCGTCGCGCAGCAGGCCAAGGATTACGTATCTGTCGTGAACGCATGCCTGGGCACGCCCAAATGCGTGGGCATCGTGGTGTGGCAGTTCACGGATAAGTACTCGTGGGTGCCCAGCACGTTTGCCGGCACGGGCGAGGCGTGTCTGTATGATCAGAACATGTCCAAGAAACCTGCTTGGACGAGCGTGGCGGCGGCGTTGCAGGCAGCTGCGACGGCAAGGCCGGGGAATGCGACGGCGACGGTCAGGCCGACGGCGACAGGGACGGGTCGTCCGAGTGGGGTGGCAGCGCCGACGGGGGCGCTGGGCGCGATGCAGGCGGGTTCGTCGAACGGGACTGTCCAGGTGTCTGAGTCGCCGAGGGCGTTTGTGAGCTTGGGAGCTGCTTTGCTTCTGGTTGTGTCGAGCGTGTTTGTGATGTTTGCCTAGGAGGAGAGACAGAGGGTGTGAAGGGATGGTTGTGATGTTTCGACTGGTTTCTTGAGAGAACAAACTGAAACTTGCTTACAAGACATACACTTCTCATTGGTGATTCATGTATATACGGAGCTGAATAGTAGTTTGCTCGCAAACAATTTTGAAATAGCTTCAAACAAAACGTAATATCAAATGCTCTGCTTGTCTCCAGACAGTGTCACTTGATTTCATGCACAAAATGTCTCTGCCCACTTACATCCTCAAAAACTTCATCTTTATAGATCTCTTCATAGAATCTAGCATTTACTACCGAATTCAGTAACCGGTAATGACAAGTAAGTAAAGCTCTACCTGAAAGTCCGTTGGTGATTCAGATCGCAGCAAATAGCCTCCACAACTCCGTCACGTCCAAAGGTGAACAATTACGTCCCCGCGAGCGAATCCACCAAATATGAGGTAGCAACCTATACAACAGGCACTCCAAAGCATCCCATAATGCTACAAAAACGTGATAACTCATCAAATGGCAACGGCATCGACCCAGCGTGGCTCGCGGTCGCCATCACCCTTCCAATCGCACTCACCATGGTTCTGTTCTGCTGCTTCATCATCTGTCGACGGCGGCCAAGGTATCCGGAAGACACCCGGGTAAGCCAATTCCGAGTACTCTTCCAAAAAAAAAAAAAAAAAAAAATTGTGACAATATTTGGACTGACGTGGTTTGTAGTCTAGAAAAAGTAGACAGCACCACTGGCCTCGTGAGCCGCATGATATGCAGTTCTCGTCGGAATCTGGTTGGTAGGCTGTAAATATCATTAAAACAGATCGGCGTGGTTGGAGTTCTTGACGACGGAATGGTGATTGTATCCTGACTGGGTGGGGAAAAGTGAGGGTATATTTGCGTTAATGAGCGCACGGCGCCCCAAAGGGGGGTGGGGAAGCAGAGAGAGAGAAATGTGCGAAGATAATCTACGTGCCAGTCAGGTCCAGAATTTGGTTCATGTCTACATATTCTTGCTGTGAAACATCTTTCTAAGTCTATAGTTCTATGTGATGATATCACATCCCAGAGGTCAGATATCCTCGATCATACCTTCTGTTCAGCGTGCAAAAGCCGTATACTCTTTCAACAATATACCTAGACACGGAAGGCACTCATGCGCACGCATGGATGTTTTATGCGCTACAACAGTGTCTTTCCCTCTCCACATCGTCAACTCAAGCATCGCAAGCCCACGCACATCAACATCAGATTTCAACATCATCTCCGTCTCTTACTCGCGCCAACCAAGATGACACCCTCGCCCACATACCCGCGCCGCTCCTCACGCACAGCGCATCCAACTCCAAAGACTCTCCCAAGCCCTTCAAGCTAGCTGCACCCACGCTCGCAAAAGCGCACGCCAACCACCCGCACAACACTTGCCGCTAGTATCACCCCAAGCACCTCAGAGCCGACGGCGAGCCAGTTCCATGGCTTAGCACAAAGCTCCGTCATACCAAAAACTGTGAGATTCGCTGACGACGTCATCCAAAATCATGAAAGCAGCAAGGACCTGGTGTCCCCGCCACCCAAGCCCGAGCAAAGCGTACTTGAGCGCCTATCCACGGACTTTGCTGCGCTGCCATTCTCGCTGCACGACATTCTGACGCCAGTGCAAATGCAGAGAATGGAGGCAGGAGAGGATTATTTTGACGAGTTGGGGGCCGCGGTGGCACTTTGCGAGATGCGGCAAGGAGCAACGAGGAGAGGGGAGAACGGAGGTGCTTGCCCTGGACCGCTGGAGGTTGGTGAGGAGAAGCCTATGAGTCCGGGTGAGACGCAGGTTAACAGACCGAAGAAAATTGTCCTGCGGAGGCCCAGTCGGGAGATAAGTCCCGAGAAAGTGGCGGAGAAGAGGCCGAAGAAGATCATTCTTCACATGAGTTCTGAGAAACGGAAGTCAGCGACGGAAGTGGCCAGTCCGGAGAAGCCAACACCAATGGAGCCAAAGCTGGAGAAGCCCCTCCAAAAGATCGTCCCTGCTTCACAGGTCACTCCAAGGAAAGACATCGCGCGGAAGCTCACGCCGCGGAAGGTCACACCCCGGAAAGGCAGTCCGAAGAAGATCAGTTTGCACCTCACACCTCCGAACCAGGTGGTTTCGGACATGCACAAGGCCAGTCCTGGGAGGGACAACCCAATACTGAGCAGTGCGGAAAGAAGAAGCCGCGAGCATGCCTGGTTGGTAGAATACAAGAAGAGGAAGGCCGGCCTAGCTCCCTGGAATACCAGCTTTGGGATTTGAGGCAAACGACTGATGTACGACTATTTTGAGTCAGACAATTTCTCGTGGATGGTAAGCAGCACAGAGAAGAGCACACTCACAGGCCAAGCTCAATACCGCGAATTCTCTACCGGTACTGGCACAACCATCAGGAGCTCCGGGCTTCAGTATACATTTAGGTAGCATCGCATTCGTTCCCGACTCAGGACTTTGGGCGGCGCAGCGGGTGTGCCTCCGTGTTGAACACCCATTCGTCCAAGTTGATGACATCGTTGGGGTCGGAGAATATGAGGTAGAAGTATTTTAGGGTTTCGGCCAGCCAAAAGCTCTGTCGGGTACAAAGTCAGACAGAACAATACACGAAGAGGGTCACACACTACTAGACTTACCTCCATGGAATCTAGCTTCCTCGTCGGCCCCGTCACAGTAACATCTGCGATGGCACTGTTTGCAAAAGCCGTCTCTGTGGCTTTCATGATACTCTCAAACATACGCCACGCCACATCGCGCAGTTCCTCATTACCTGTCACGCGATACAGCAAGAAGACGCTCTCGATAGCTTCAGGACGCAGGATATACCGTGCATCTCGCGCATCCTTGAACCCCTTGGCCAACTTGGCACTGCCCTCGGACTTCCACCGCTCTTCGTCCCATTCACAGCCGTCTATGGTGGGACATGCCACCATCCCAAAGATCTCGGGCATCAGCCCCGTGGGCATGGCATCATACGCCCACGCACAACCCCTGGCGACTCGCTCGCCAATGCCCACGTGTTCGGGGATCTCGAACGTGCGGCCCCCGAGCAGAAACATGCCACCTACAAAGCACGACAGGTGCTGGCCCTCGGTAATGGTCATGATACGGTCCTCGTAGACGTGCGCGTTGCCGGAAAACAGAATGTCATCCTTCCCCGGAAGCATGGGACGGAAGAGCAGATGCTTGATTGCCACATCCATGGCGTCACGGTACATGCGCTCATAAGACGTCTGCAGGCCCCCAGTCAAGAGGAACATCTTGGGGAGGTATTCGTAAAGCGAGTCAGCCAGCGCACCCAGCGTGAACCCGGAATCGCTAACTTGCTCGTTGCGGAAGTCTAAGGCAATGGGCCACATGCCGGGAAGCTTGGTCTCGTGCTGTGTGCGCGCGAGAAAGACCCGCACACGCTCGGTGGCGTCGTAGTATTTATTGTCGCCGGTGAGCTGAGCGAGGCGAGTAAACTCGAGAGACAGGGACGCGGGCGAGGCGCTGGGATCGTGCGTGCCGGCTTGCTGGTTGCCGTTGCGGGCATTGGCAAAGTCGAGCCAGAAGCCTGGTAGGCGATTGGGGGTATCGAAGGCCATAAAGAGCAGGTCGCCGAGCTCCTTGGCCTTGGCCAGCAGTGCGGGCTCGTGAGAGAGGTCGTAGGCGGCGAGGAGGCCGCCAAGGTGGCGGATGGTGGTCTCGAACAGGTTGACGCTGGTGTCGGTGGTGTTGGCAAAGTCGAGCTGGACGGCGGCAGCAGCGGCGTCGTGAAAGTCTTCGTGCAGGCCCATGATCCACAGGGTATCGAGGGCGTCGACGAGGGTGGCGGCCCAGCCGCCAAAGGTGTTTTTGCCGCCGCCGCTCACGGGCCTCAGCTCGTCCCACAGCCAGGCCTGCTGTTTGTATGCGTTCCAGGAACGCTGGAAGACGCGGCGGACAGCATTCTGGCGGAGCTGGGTGACTTTGGAGGGCGGGGTGCCCTTGGGGAAAGCATATTGGACTTTAGGGAGGGTCTTGGGCGTGCCGGTTGGGAGAGGCGTATGCGAGGTTACGGGGAAGAACTGCTTCGCATTGGACCAGTCGAAGCTGGAGCGTTTGAACTCGAGCGGCGGGCCGTGGTAGGAAGAGGAGGAGGAGGATGGGATAGGGTTGAAGCGGTCGCGGAGAAGGAAGAGGGTGGTAACAAAGACAAGAGCGATGGTAACATAACGGGAAAGACGACGGACGGCCATTATGGGCGATGGTCGTTGGCCGCGGTAGGTGAAAGGGACTTTTTGGGAGGATGGCTTTAGAGATTTGGTCCCAAGTTGAGAGGTTTGTGAAGAAAGGGTAACAGAGAACACACGACACACTTGTTTCGCTAGGAACGTAGCTCGGAGTCCGACGAGGACTACCTAAGTTCCCACAGTCAACCCGCCTGCAGGTCAAGTCTGTTCATGAATCAGCTGAACCAAAGTTGGCAGCCCGCGGCGGTTAAAGCACAAGTAAGGTTACCGTATTGGGCTACAGGATGGCGGATTACGGTTTAGAGTTAACACCAAGGGGACCCACTAACTGCCTTGTGAGGGCTAGTGACAAGCAAGCTGTCTAGCATTGGAGCCCCTGGAACCTCCGTAGTGGGTTCTCATGCAGGGTCCCGTGTCGATCCCGCCATGCTTATTCACCCTAGTTGATGACTCTGGGGAAATGCTGCAAAATTTTGGGATTGCGCTCGCCATTTATACTAAAGGTACAATTTGACCTAGAAGATAGGCACCCAGACAGCGTGCTTGTGAATTGATCACACTGTACAAAGAGCAATTCTCTTTTCGAAGTCTGTTGGGATTTTCTGGGCCCTTGCTCGCTCCCAAGGAGGAAAAACTCCCCCTGTTACCAAAAACCTTGCTTTCAGAAGGGATAGAGTGGGGGTGAAGGGCCCTATACGAGACATAGTTTTGGTTGGCTAATACACAAACAGGCACATCGCCATTTCCGAGCAAAGGCAGACTTGTTTCAATTCGGTGCCATCCCCCTGGTGGGTGCTCATCTCAAATTCCTTGTTCTTTGCGCAGATTACCATCGGAAAACTTGTGGTTCTATGACGACAGGAACGATGTACTGCATATGTCCAGCGTATTGTGAAATGTGACGATGCGCCTTCATTAGATACTGTACTGTCTTTTTAAGAGATGTTCAAGTTCGGATTTTGATACATGTTTATAACAGTAAAGATATGAATTTGAAACAATATTGCGTACACATGGTTTCTTGGGAGCTGTTTCTCAGGGAACTTCCAAACTCCAAAGGTTGCAATAAAACCTGCCAGACAAGCCAGACTGCAACCAAGAGTCCGGGGGTAATCAGACGGCCCGCTCCGCTCACAAACCTCCGCCCCGGTCTGCCGATTCGCTACCGAGAACATCGCCCTTTGTGATCCCTGTACTTACACCTCACATGCAAATTGACTTGAACTGTCTACCTACCTAGGTACAAATAGATCTTACAACGCATGTCAACATGCCCGTGTTCGACTGATATCGGCCTACATAGTTGCTATGCTGAATACTGCATCACATACACCATGAACCAACCGAAAAGTCATACGGAAAGTTGTAAAACATACGGATGCTATCCCACGGGAAGGTTGTATGCGAGTCATCTAGCTAATCGTTACTACGGCAGACAGCAGCTCAGACGTGTATGTTATGATAAGTACTCTCTTCAGCCACCAAAAAAAGAAAGAAAAAAAAGAAGAAAAAAAGAGAGGGATATCATAGCTGGACCTTAAGAAAGTAGTTGCATCGATGATAACGCCTCACGTGTGTGCTTTAGCTAGCTTGGGAGCGTTATAGGTAGTCAGAAAATGTCTTGGCCAACTTGCATCAATGTCATTGTCCTGGCTACCTGAACTGGAAACTGAATAATGAGAAATGAATACATATTGATGCAAGAATAGTCAGCTCAGAGTTAAATGTTTAACATATATTGCACTATATAACCTGAGTATAGGTATAATTTATATATTCAAATCCACGTAGGCTCCGTCGCCTATGCCACCGCGGCGCCATCATTAACAACGCCCCGTGTCTAGAGGGATAGGGCCCTCAACTTGTCACAGCATTGAATTCAAAAAGATATAAGACGCTTTCGACACTACGGGCGACAAATATTCAAAAAGCTTTGTGGACCAGTGCCACCTTACGGATGACAGATACCCCGGATTAGCCCTTCTTCTGTGCAGCAGAAAACCCCATTCAGACACCCTTATTCAAAATCTCGCTGGCGTGGGTCAAGGTTTTGGTGAGCTGAGGTTAGCGACGAAGCTCGGGACTCGAAGGACATCAGTCGCCTTGCCTTCGACGACCCTATCTAAGTATCGTCGCCTCCGGTAGATGCAAGCAGGCCTTTGCAAATTGCCAGCCAGTGTGCTCCTGACTATTTTTTTTTTAAAGCTCTATGGGTTTATTTTCGGTTTTTTTCGACGTTAAGCGCGCAATATTACGCCATTTTGCGTAGAGGTCATGATTTGTCAAGTATCGAGAATGGTCTTAGGCTGGAGTTCATGATTGACCGCCGCCGTGGCCGACTGACCTGAGTTTGATGGGAATACTGCAGCTGTGGCGCAATTATTGCGCTTAGTAGAAGAAGGCCAATAATTCCTTGGCTGTCTCAAGGGAGGCACCAGATTGGCAGAAGCGGGTCGGCTGGAGAGGCTGCAGGAAGATCCTAAATACTCTGTATGCGATATAGCATACCCAGCGTGGCCCTTGTTAGTGACCGAGCTCGTGACATCCATTTGCTACCATTGCATCAGACATGGGAATCATATACGATTATGCAGCTATAACAAGGGCATCATCAAGTAGGTTCATATCTTACATCTAGACCGGAAATGGACAGAAGATTTAGCGATATCATTGGGAAGGACGGGGGTATGTGTACCAATATCACCTAATGGACTGGTGTTAATTGCAGGTGTAGAAAAGAATAAAGTCTTGCAAGGAATGAATCGTTTCTTGACACATTTTGAGGTGATCATGGACAATGCCATTCTCGATGAATTTCAATAAGTTTGTGTTGCGTCGGCTTTGCATGTCTTTGGCACTAGGCTCGCAGGATGCTCGTGAGGACAGCATAGCCCGCCAGAAATCAGGCGATGGAAGTCGTCCGAGGATAAAGATCTTTTTTCTCACCTTTGTGCAAGGTCCAGAAAAACATGGGTACCTAGTGTGGTCTGTCGCTGACCTTGGTGGTAGCGGCAAAAACCCGCTCTCGCGTCGTTTGGTATGGATTCGATGGCCAAGACGGACAGAAGAACGCCCTCAAAGTCTAGGCCTACAATTACATGGACCTGTTATGGTCAGTTCACATCGTGCTTAATGAATTTTCCTTTGGCATGAAGAAGAGAGCTTGGGATCGCCCATATCGGAAATCAGTGATGGGGGCCATGTGCGGTGCGTGCCATGAGCGAGGAATCAAGTTTCGATGCTGCTAATGCTATCAAGTTCTATAATTCAATGCGAGAACATTAATTCGTGTGGACGGAAAAGCTACGAGACATGCCGACTATGGCACTCGATACCTAGGTACTGTCATTTCTATATGCTACCTGAGGCTTTGAGTTAGTCGATGAACCACCATCGAACTCCGTTCATCAAGCGTTTTAAGCGTTGCGATCGCGAGAACAATCTTTGTTCTCTTCGGGGGGGGGGCTAGGCTCATGGCGAAGAGATATGAACATTCGCCGCCACACCACCTCCATATCGTACCAATCCTTTAATGCCATGTCACGTTCCCTAGCTTGACCTGCGTTCAAGTCCTGGAGTATTTAGACAAGCCCCCAAGTTAAAAATGAGCATCTGTCGTTAAGTTCTTGATAATACAATTTCCAAGATGTCGGTCACAAATTGCGCAGGATTGCTTCAGTCGTTTCGGCGACTTGGAAAAAAGGATCCAAAGAACCAAACGGCTTTGATATCAGGGTATCTTCGTTTCGCGGCTATGGTCCAAATTGACCAAGACCAAATATAATTACAACAACACTATGCCTTTGGCCGTGAGAAGTTTCTCGACTGGCGAGCCCTCCCGCTTGCTTGCCTCACGTTGTCGACAACCGTCACAACATTCTTGGCAAATCGCACCTCGGGCCGCTGGATCGGTAATATTGGTCCTGAATCGTCACTGTGTTCCGCGCCCAGTCGAGAATAATCATCCGGCACTTGCAGCGACTCGCTCGTCGTTGTTCTCGACAATGCAAACCCGTCCGAATTTCTCTTTTCCTCGATCGCGGATAATTCTGTGAAAGTAGTGGTGCCGACCCCGGGTGATCGCTTGCTCGAGTTGGAGCTGCAGGTCACGGTCGTCCTGAGTCCCGATCCACTAGGCGTAAGTGGCAAAGGCTTCATGTTTGCGATCTGAAAGGACATTGCGCTGTCCGACCGCTTGGTAAGGTCCTGCATCCATACATCGCTCGATTCCGACAGATCCTCCTGGTCGTACATTCGGGACGCGCGCGTACGAGAAGCAGATGTCACAGTCAAAGACCGTTGTATTGTAATGCCGGTTTCGCCTGTTGGTTTTGTATCGTGACGTCGGCCGCAGCATAGAATAGGCGAGTTCTGCCACTTTTTCGGTATGAGGTCCACCATCTTTTGCCTCGAAGCCCTCGTGGTTCCAAATACAATGAACAAAAATATCCCAGGAGTAGTGCCCGGAATGCGCAAGAAGAAATTCTGGATGGCGCGCCCGGCGCTCAGATCTGGGGCCATGGCTTTTGCGTCATCTAAGGGGCAGTCGGAGTCAGCAACTTGGCCATAGCAAGATACTCGGAAACGTTGGATTGTGGCTGATCCACATACTGATATTGTTCTGAAGCGCTGTGATCTGGAAGAGCGTATTCGTGACCTCAAAGACTCTGCATGAAATTGTCAGTGCTAGCACCAACACTAGACACCGGATGATGGGTACTGACGCGAGAACGATAAAAGCTAATGTGAAGCGGACCATAAGCCAGCGATCGTACAAGCCGGTCCTCCCAGAACCATTGATCGGCCGAGAACTCGCAGTGGTTCCTGCATAGCTGGTGCCCGCCTCTGAACCACTGGTGCCGGAATTGAACTTGGGTGGGCTCCATTGAGTAAACTTTTGTCTAGATTGGACATATCTGACTGTGACAGCAATCATGAGTCCGCTTCCAATAGCAAGACTGAGCATCACTGGACCTCTTTATTAGCTGAAGCGCACGTGGTATCTGTGCTGATGAAAGGGTACTCACAAGGCAGGTCGGCCGTGAGAACGAATGCCGCAAAACTTTGCCTCAGGGATGGGATACGGAGACACAATATAGTGATAAGGGGCAAAAACCAGGAAATAAATTTTCCAGCGGCGTGAAGTTTTCGAAAAATATGTCTGATCCTGCGGCGCTCCCCAACTTGATATGTTAATTGACACAACTCGGCAGCCCTGTTGAAAGACATTAGTAAGATGCGATAGAAAATAAGAATATCGTTTGGCCAAACATACCAAAACATGACCAGCATGGCTTGTACGCTGTATGAGTAGTATTCTGCGAGACCGCGTTAGAATCAGACAACAAAGACGGGGTTCACATCGCATCTTACGTATATAGTACAAGACCAAGTCAAGCCCAAAGGAGCCGCCGGCTATTGCTAATTCAGGATCATGTGGAGTCTTTTTGATATTCACAAATTGCGTCGTCACGATGTAGTCGTAATTTAATATGTCGTTCACTTGTTGTACCAAGGAGAAGGTGTTGCTAACAATTGCGGAAATAGCAAGGAGGGCCAAATCTAAAATGGACGGGAGGAGTATGATCAGCCACACGGAAGTGATACAGCTTCGAACCCAGGAAACTTACAAGACCACCCTTCGTGATGCGCCCAAGTCAACCAGAAAAGCAGGCTGGCACAAAACCAACTAAGCAGTGCCCATATTATCGAGATGGCTGCCGCAAATTCAGACCCAGCTGGGAGTGTGTTGATGCCAGGCATCGCATCAACGAGTCACCCAAACTGCCTAAGAAGGTATCCAAGTAACGTGGAACAAGAAACGCATGGAAAAAAAAATGACAATCTTGAAGGGCGTAATCAGGGATTGGAGAGACTTTATTAAACTAGCTAAAGTTGCTTCGGAAGAGAATTAAGCTTTCTGATACCGCGGTCGAGATTCTCTTAGCAGCAGAAGGGAATTCCTGCCGAGAGCCACCAAAATCATCCGCGCCTCCTCTAATGAGGACGCTCATCTCACTGTGGTATAGGAAGAGTACATTCGAGTGTTCACTAATAAGTACAAGGTACCTTTCTGTCCGCAGCGATGTAGTGGGGCAAGTCACTCGTGAAACGACGAGTGCTCGTAAGACGGGGATGCCTCCTCGACAATTGTGCTATGTAATTCCGAGGACTCGAGGCGTATGCGTGTCAAATCTGCATGCAAGCTGCCTGCAAGCTTGCCTGTAACCCCTGAATGTTCACGCGGCCATACTACAACTGCAACCGGGAAGGACTCCCAACAAGTGAGATGGTTGCGTTGACTTTGCTCAATAGACTTTTTGGTTACGAGGCCGCTTACACAACACTACGCCCGAGTTGGCTGACCCGGGTAGACTAGACCAGGAGAAGGGGGACCAAAACTCATGTCAACGGTCTTTCACGGCAGCTTTGCATCAAGACGAGATGATGTATTGCAGAAGAAGAAAGCAGCCCTACACACCCCCTCCCCTTGAGGGGCCCTGATGGGGTCAGGGTCTCCAAAGGAGGGACGGACGGCCTGCGGCCCGCGGCGCACTTACTTGACTTGACATACTCTGTGCGATGAGATGGGGATGTTGGTCCCTTCTATCGTCTGACTCGTCTCGCCAGGTACTCCATATTGGGAAGGTTGTATCGATGGCAAGTAAAGCCCCATGTTCGCCAGGGAGCGCGGTGAAATATCCCATCATCCCAAAACCTTGCATCGGGACCAACCCGGAAACGAGCATGACTCCGGACTAACGCAACAAAGATTATGCGACATTTTCAAGGTTTTCTGCTTTCCAGCCTTTTTCCTTCTTTTCGTTTCTTTTCGTCTGATCTTTCCAATCTCTCCGTCTGTGCATCGGTATGTTAGGGTCTAATGCATAGTCTGTGGGCTTGTACGCTACCATAACACT
The DNA here is from genome assembly GCA_027946515.1 of Gnomoniopsis smithogilvyi. Taxonomy (NCBI): domain Eukaryota; kingdom Fungi; phylum Ascomycota; class Sordariomycetes; order Diaporthales; family Gnomoniaceae; genus Gnomoniopsis; species Gnomoniopsis smithogilvyi. The sequence continues at coordinate 3,643,768 of JAPEVB010000004.1, read as the reverse complement.
GATCACTGCACTGCTGGGCTACCACATCATGAGTAGACATCCCGTCCGAAGGTGGGAGTAAGGAATGTGGGCTGATTGTTCGTCTAGAAGTGATCGACAAGATCGGAGGATCGACCGAAATACATCCTTGGTCCACCTGGGAGACAGATCCCGAAGGTGTGGATCCGCTAAGCTTAGCTCTGGAGGAAGTCTTCGGCTCCGATTATTATACCCGGAACGGACAATGACCCAATCGATGAGCCACCTCAATCAATTCGAGGCATCCCACGGTCGGGACTCGGAATTCGCTCCCCAGCATAAGCAGTGTCATGTTCGTGGCACCACGTGGAAACCTGACCTTGGTCGGCAGCATGTTGATCCAGTCACCACAAATTGTGTGTGTCTCAAGCGCAAACTATGTATTATCCTTATACCAAGTCCACCCGCGCGCTATTCTTCGCGTACCTATCCCGGAAGCCAGGAGAGCCTGGAGAGCCTGGAGAGATACTTCACAGCCATGCTGCTTTAGTTGCAGTAGTTGGGCTTGCGTCCGGTATAGAGCCGAAATACAAAATTTGACCTGTATGATTAGTGGGCCCTGTGGTCTACGCGATGTTGTCAAATTTTCGCAAGCTGTGCCCGCCTTGTAAGACATTACATACGTACTATATACATAGTCCAGTCCCTTCGCCAAAAAGGTTGGTAGACCTTCGACCTCAACCGGAGAAAAAGAGGGGCCAGCACCCGTCTCCGATGTGACCATGCAGGGGAAGTAGTCGGCCGGAGATATGTGTAGGATCGGAGCAATACTGAAATCCACTTGTCCAGATTGATCAATCGAGACAAGTCGACAACCACAACCCACGCTGCTGCCCAGATTCCAGCGGGTGGGATGTGGTCTGAAGAGAGAAATGTCTGTGTCAAGAGGGTCGCCGTCACCCCTGCATCTCCTCTACAAATCCAGCCCTTCAGCCTGAGATCTGCTTCTCTTGGCACACCCACTTTTTGAGGGCTCGTCCTGGATGAGGTGTGAAGGACGGTCACCAGGGGGTCCTCAAACTGGGCTGTGGTTGGAGGGAATTGCCTATTCTGCAAGGCACAAGCACTGCTTAAATTCCAATTGTGTATGGGGTTCAATGCACCTTAAGTAATAAACTTTGACTAACGAACCAAGCGTCTGGTCTGTCTGGTGCATACGACTGGTCAGCTCGCTAGAGACAAGAAGGAAACCTGGTCGTCAGAAGAATTTTCGTTGATACAAAGCTGCATACCTCATTTCCAAAGAAGAAAAAAAGACCTCTGACGCAGTGGAATAATGAAACACTGAAACACCAACGGGCTTCTTGGTCGGGGATAGGGACTCGGTGGTAAAGGGCAACACAAGAAACTGAACGCGGATGTCGGCAGATGGGGCCTCAATATATCAGGACGTCAGCAGTGGATTCGGCGCGATGGTACAGCCACGGACCACTACACAGTGTTTGCATAATGCTGCAAAGACCGCAGAGTAATGGACATCCACTCTGACGGCACGGTAGGTACAACACCAAAACGAGTGATTGGTAAATGGTCTTGGAACTTGTTGAAGTTGAGCATTGTTCTTAGCACAATTTCCTATTGCGCAAGGTATCGGAAATATGAGCATGGTTTCTGAACCCACTTCTGGCGAGATCCCCGACTGCCAGCCTTTAGTGTTTCCGATCGAACCGAAGTGCCCCTCCTGGACTGTAACATCCCATCCATACCTGATGGAATGAGAAACGACTACATAGTGAACAAGCAGAAAAGGAAGCTCCACGATGTCTGCATAGAAGCGATATCTCATCGGCAATTGATACCAACAGAGAAGGGAGAAAAGGGGGCCAAGCAAACCTGTCGTTTATGTCGCGTGACGCGGCTGCACAAGGTTTGACATTCTTCAGCCGTGGGGGTTATATGCAGCGTGGCAAATTGTGCAGTGCGACGACTGTGGTGTAGGTATGCGATGTACGAAGGACTCCTTATGCAAGTGTCACAAACGCGGTGTGAGATTCGTCGCAGACGACGGTTCCACAACAGGTGACAGGCTTGTATTAGGCTGCATCTGAGACCCCCTTGAGCAGCGTATGATCTTCCCTGTGAAGCTGTCATATGGACTTTGCTTCATGCACATATAGCTTCGCTAGGTGAAGCTCGCATTCCCACACTTGGGGAACGGCACTTTTCACCGGCAACTTGTCGTGCATCCTGCAGTGCAACTCATCTTGCTTTATCTTCGACGCCCATCGCTGGCATACATCGGGATTCTGAAGGCCTAGCCAAGGGGTTTTTACGAGACGAGGAGGTTCAGACGGGCGCCAGATAACCAGTTTATTACCGCGACTAACCGGATGATGACCCGTGAAAGAGATGTTTGTGTGGTAGCGAGGAAACCGGCTATATATGAATTGAGGTCGAGTGTCCGTACTTGCATGAAGTGGACTACTCGAAGTTGTGCATACTCCGTGGTCACAGAAGTGAAGCCACAATCTAATCTGGACTTACGCCAAGGTCTTTTTCTTGCTACACATGCTGCGTGGCGATCAACCTCGGCAACTTTCTCTTGTCAGCGTTGATCTAGAATGCAGGCTTCGCGGGCGAACGGAATGACCGAGGTTGAGGGAGAGGAAGAGCTGAAAGGTTTTCTGTCGCTGTAAAAGCGGACATTCGAGGTCGACAAAGTTGCGAGACATTGTCTGTGATGTATAGCTGGACGCTGTGCGTTTGAGCATGTTCAAGAATCCGGGATGTTTGTGAAGCGTAAGTTGTTCGTGTCGGGCATGTATTATGCCTCGGAACGTCTTGGCTATATGGTATGATTGTTGCGCATTCTATGATTCAGCGTTTGCCTGTGCCCAGGTGACTTGGAGCGCCAGAACAAACGGTGCTCATCTACCTGAAGCATACTTCTCGTCTTCCTTTGTATCATACATGCTAGATATTGTTCGAGAAGTCTGACGTTCATGATCTATAAAATTGTCGTCACAAACATTACTTAGGTATTCATCATGCTAGAGTAGATGAGTTGTAGAGTATAATCAATTTTGAATCGCGTAGTTCCCTAAGAGAGAACCGATTACCATGACCATCCTTCGCGGCAATATACACTGAAATAAAGCCGAATCATCATCAAAGTCCATCAGACCACCACAACTTCTGATATATTTTACGCGCCTCAGCATGACAAGTAAGATCATGGCAGTCGATCTTGTCGATAGTGTAGCATTGGAACAAACCTAATATCACGACAATGTGACCAGATTGTGCCAATGTTAGCCCGATAAACTTTGTCAATAATGACCAATTTGCAGATATCTGAAGTAAGTCGATCTCAGGCCAACAAGCATTGCTCTAAATCCTCACTATAGCTTATTCGTTTATTGATATCTAGCTGGATAAGTATTAGGCTGTACTCCTATTTTATGGTCTTTCACGATATCATTTATTAGAGTTTCCCGGTGCCGTGGGACGAGTCCCTGCGATGCACCGGCAAGATCAATACCTACCTGGTACTTCGACATGGATGCATCAATGCTACAGACTTTTTGAAAGCGTCGGTGCTGAGATTAGACGACGTCAGTCTTGTGTCTTTTCTTCGAGAAAATATTTTAGACATCCGCCAAGAATCCGTACCCGTGATGCTATAGTGTTTCTGTGCTGGTCACTTGTTAGCCTACCTCTACAATCAAATGGCTCTAGTGCGCACCACCTCTTTGTATGTTGAATGATTAGACAATTATCAAAATGAGACAGACCTCTTGGCAAGTCTATTTTGATTACTTTCGACTTACAATATCCGGCCGCCCGCCTCACTTCTCACACTTAGTCTAATTAGCTCTACCATCTCGACCTGCCGAAACCCCATTGAGAATGACAATCCATCGAGCAGAGCATCCTGGCACTGAGATACCACCGCTCGCTCTTGAGTATCCTCCTGCCTTCCAGAAGCCATTGATTGATATGCTCTCTACAGCATTGTGTCACTTTGCACAACCAAAGGCCAGCTCAGGTGCGCATGACCCACCCGCGATCTTCGCCTTGGTCTCATATGTTAGTGGAGCGCTTGAAAGCGACGAGGCATTGTATCAGGAAGAAGGGCAAGGGTTTCAGCAGAGGCCGCTCAAGTATTCTGTGTTGTATCATGTGAGTAAGAAGGCCATAAGAGGCAATGGACTTGATCTCCGCCTGGACATTCAACATCCTGAGTTTCTAGAGATGAAGTACGGCTGGGTTTGGAGTTGTCATATGCTTGGATATTTCAGAACGCTCAGAGGGCGAACGAATTCCCGGTCGAGGCAGACGGGCCAAGGCCAAGCTCCTGCAATGAGGACAAAAGAGGGCAAGTAAGAATGCAAGTTGGGATTCGTAAACTCTTGGAAACACAAGAGCTCATCCCAGGATGATATTGCTAGACAGCGTCCGGGAATGTACTCTGTGAAGTGCCATTGCAGACCACAAGCTCTTTCAGTGTGATACGCTCTAAGCTCTAAAACTATCTAGACACCCGAACGCCACGCCTCAAGAATGAAAAATCAATCCAACAGGAATTTACGGTCTACTCAGCCCCTTACCCAACAACACGTCCCCCACCTCATCTACCAGCGCCAATTCTTTGAACGCGCCCTTCTTAGCGCGCACAGTCTCGCCCGCCTCCATAGTCCTCAACAAGTCCACCAATTCTCCCTCCATGGGCGCCAAGTACGCAAGATAACCCAGCGCAAGCAGCATCCCTCGCAGTGCCTCGAGACTTTCATTCTCCTGGCTGATTGCCTCGAGGAGCGATGCAGCAAGTTCAATCTGATCTGACTCAGGCAGTGCATCCACCTGCTCGGTCCTGCGCTTGGCGGAATTGGCCAGCGCCACGTTGAAGAGCAGTGAGGCGGCAGCCACGCGGACTTGGCTGTGACTGGAGTCGAGGAAACTGGAGGAGATGAGGGTAGTGATGGCGGTGCGTAACAGGGAATGGCTCAGAACTTCGGATGGGTAGAGCGGGCTGCTGAAAAGGTTGCAGGCCAATTGAAGAGTGACGAGGCGCAGAGCGTAGGGGCAGGAGGTGGAGAGATCATTGACGGTTGTAAGGAGTGCGATGATGGTGGTGTGGGATTTCTCTTCGGCAAAGAAACCACTTAGACGAGGATCTATTAGCCCACAGCGGAGCAGGTCCACTACAGTGAAGAGCAGGTCGGTGGGGAGGGATGTGAGTGAGGTGCTTATGAAGGAGGTTAAAGAGTGCATGTCTGGGAGGGTGGCTTCTGCGGCACCTTCCTTATTGCGTGCCTCTATGAAATGGGCGAGTGACTTGACGGCCTCGTGGTCTGCGGTAGAGCCCAATTTTGCCAGGAGCTTTGGTATAGGTGGTGTTTTGGTGAAGAGCACCGGCTTCGCATCGGGATTCTGCAGACTAGGCAGCCTGAGTGATGCGTGAGGGTGAGATGGGTGAGCCATCTGCACAAGAAGCTGGATGTTGCCGCGGAGGGATGCTGGGTCTGCGCCAGTCCATTTGTTCTCTTCCTTCCCGCGCAGGAAGGTGATGAACGTGGGCGTAGCGCGAATCGAGTATCGACTACCCACGTCGAAAGCTTGGGCAATGTCGACCTTGATGAGAACGGCTTTGTCGCCGACCTCGGCGGCAAGCTCATCGTACGTTGGGTAGAGCATCTTGCAGGGGCCACATGTGGCAGACGTGAAAAAGACCACGGCACAGGAGCCTTGGGCGCCGGCCAGGAGCGAGTCCAATTCTTGTACGTTGCTTGCGTGGCGAACCTTGGCTTGTTGAGGCGCGCCGGCCGGTACATGCCCGTTGCCCTGCTGAGCGCTCCCTTGAATGCCCCAGATACCAGCTTGCTCTCTGTTACGTCTGCCGGCTTCTACTTGCTGATTCAATGCTGGCATGAGCATGGCCCCAAGAGGTGATTGTAAAACGGCATCTGGCATGTGCAGGATGTAATCCGGGATACCCGTTCCTAGCAGAAAGGTGGCAAAGTCATTCGAGAAGTTGTTGCAGTTGTGTTTCCAGAGATTGTATGCCTCCACAGTGTATATCTCTCGTAAAGACTGCAAATACTGCTGAATGACATCCATGGGGAGCTGTGTCTTGCCCAAGTTGAGGCGTTGCAGGGGCTGGCCTAGATGAGACGATCCGGGTGTGATGGCGACGACATTGCCGTCGTAGACATACTCGAGTCCATCAAGCTCGATGGAGGTGTGGTAGATGGCATCCAGCTGGAAGCCAAGGAGACCCATGGACATTTGCCTTGCCATGCCTTGGGACAGGTCATAGACTAGCAAGTGAACGTCCATGATGGCCGGATATGAAAAGATAGGAATTGGTCTACAGGAAGAAGACTGATGATGAGAGAAAGAGAAGACGTAAGAGAGCAAGATGATACTTTCCACTTCACCGTAATTTGGGAGGATGGAGGGTTGGGGGGAAGATGAAAGGTGAACCCTTTTTGTGTAGACTGTGCGGTGCGGAGTTGCAAAGGCAACAATCAGACACGTCGACCAGGCTGTCAAAGGATGATGAGGATGCTATGTGAAGATGAGATGGTGGCGTACACGACGGCGATGGAACCTCGGCGAATTGTCAAGGCATGGAAGTGAAACTAAAGTGTGGCTGATGAGCGAGTGGTGCGCCACATTCAAATCAATACTTAGTAATAATCAGGGGTCTGAATCTCTAAATTAGGCATGCACGGCCCCATATAACTGGCAGGGATCCCTCCATTTAGTACGGAGTACATTCTTAGTGCACGTAGTGTAAATAGTACAAGCTGGAAAGGGACTCGACCTGGTTGGACTGTGGCTGTCAAATGTCAGTGGCAGTGGCAGTCGTCAGTCACTAACTTCTGGACACGGAAATTCTGCATGCGAGCCCACGTCAATTCAATCATCCAGAAACATCACCACACCGACGTTAGACAGAGGCAAATTCTCCCGCCCCTTTTCTCTTTTTCCCTCCTACTCTATTCTACCCTATTCCGTTTTCAACTTGGATTGCGTGCTTGTGATACTTTTCCTGCACATTGCACTGCGACGCTCCGCCTTGTCATCCTGATCGATTCCTATTGTCTCTCGCTTCGCGCTTCGCGTATCAGTCCAAATTGGTTGGACCGCTTCGTGTCCCTTGCTCTCCTTATCGCATTCAATGGGTTTCGTGGCTTGTCGCTTGATCTTTTGATATTGTCCCCAATTGCGATCTTTTCAACGGCACATCACCCCCCCCCCCCCCTCTACCTCATTGGTAGACGTGCCCTCGGAGAGGATCGCCCACACACCACATGCGTCGTACCTCTGTCTCTCTCCCGACGAAGCAAGTTGCTCACGACCCCCACGAAAAGCCAGATCGTTACGGCCGCGAACGCCGCCAAGCAGGCATCCTGGAGAAACTAAAGGACGGCATGATGTCCCAGGCCCAGAAGACCCGCTGGGTCAAGACCGGCGCCGTTGTCTTCTTCTTCCTATGCGCCATCTACTACTTTGCCCCCTCAGGGGTTGATGTGTACAGTGGTTGTGAGTGCGCCCACGACATGTCTTTCCTTCTTCTTTGTTTATGTTTCAATCCTATCCTAGCAGTGACCTGTATTGACGTACGCCCTTCTCTTTTCAGCAACCTCTTCATCCTCCGCTGGTGGCCAGACCCCCTCCGACAACACCTACGGCACTGACAGGTGTACAAAGTCCTTTTCCCAAGGACAAGCCCATCGTGCAATATGTCAACATGATCGATGCAGGCAGTACCGGTTCCCGTATCCACGTTTACAAGTTCAACAATTGCGGCCCTACCCCCGAGCTTGAGAATGAGGTCTTCAAGATGACCAAGAAGGTCGATGGCAAGAGCAGCGGACTGAGCGCCTACCCCGACGACCCACAGGGCGCCGCCGAGAGTCTGGACATCTTGATGGAGGCGGCTCTGGAGACTGTTCCCGCTAAGCTTCGGGCGTGTTCTCCTGTAGCTGTCAAGGCCACTGCTGGACTCCGTCTGCTAGGCCCCGAGAAGTCCCAAACGATCCTCAACGCCGTGCGCACACACCTCGAGACCAAATATCCCTTCCCAGTGCAGTCCGTCGAAAAGGATGGCGTCGCTATCATGGATGGCTCTGACGAGGGCGTCTATGCGTGGATCACCACCAACTACCTACTCGGCAACATCGGCGGACCTGACGAGAGCTCCACTGCCGCCGTGTTCGACTTGGGTGGCGGTTCCACCCAGATCGTCTTCGAGCCCGGCTTCAAGGGTCTCACCGACGGCGGCCTCCCCTCCAAGCTAGCCGATGGCGACCACAAGTACGACCTCGATTTCGGTGGACGTCACTTTACCCTCTACCAGCACTCTCACCTTGGCTACGGTCTCATGAGCGCCCGCGACGCCATCTACACCCAGCTTGTCAACGACGTCCACACCGCCCACGGGGCCGACCGTTCGTGGCTAACTCAGGCCGTCATTAACCCGTGCTTCGCCTCCGGCACTTCCAAGATCGTCTCCGTCAAGCTCGGCGACGACCACCCGCTCGGCGCCACGCGCGACTTCAATTTCACCGGTCCCGCCACCACCGGCGCCCCCGCCCAGTGCCGGTCGCTCGCTGAGAAGATCCTCCGCAAGGACGCCGCGTGCGCCCTTGCGCCTTGCTCTTTTAACGGCGTGCACCAACCTGCCATCGCCAAGACGTTCGCCACGGAGGATATCTACTTCCTGAGCTACTTCTACGACCGCACCCAGCCGCTAGGCATGCCCGACTCGTTCACACTGCGGGAGATGCAGGAGCTGACGAACAAGGTCTGCGGCGGAGAGTCCAGCTGGGATCTATTTGGTAGTGTGGCTGGCGCACTGGAGGAGCTGCGGGATCGTCCCGAGCACTGTATGGATTTGAGCTTCATGGTGGCATTGGCGCATACCGGATATGAGATGCCGATTGATCGTGAGGTAAAGATTGCCAAGAAGATCAAGGATAACGAGTTGGGCTGGTGCCTGGGTGCCAGGTGAGTTTGAATTTCCCTTTTCCCCATCCTTCGTGATTAGATTGCTTTGAAAATGATACTGACGAAGCGGTAGCCTGCCTTTGCTCTCCCAAAATTCCGGCTGGCAATGCAAGCTCACTGAGATCCACTAGTCGGGGATATCAGAATTATAGACACTACACATACTTCAAAGACACACGACATATGATCTAGGCGTTTGTTACGCTTCGCTGCGCTAGACGGGGAGCTACAGAAACAGCAGTGATGGATGCGGTCAAAAATGCATTTCTTGCCTACGAGAACCTTTATGGCATTTCTTTCTACTGGGCGTTTTCAATTTTGGGGGTGGGCACTGGGTCTTGGAAGACATCTTTGCGCATTATGTACCGTTACACAGGCATGGCTGGACTGTAGGGATGAGGTTGGAGAGCATGATATGGGTCTCTGGTCTGGAATTTGAGCCATGATGGTATACGGGGGAGAGGCTACTATTGCCATCTCTTAATGGGAAGGCATCCAATGAATATATGCGTGCCATTCTATATGTTGCAGGATGTCTTCTCCTGTATGTCCATAAGAGCGGTTCTGTATTCTATGCGCTACGCAACCCACACTTCAACTTTCATTCACTCCGGCTGCACAAAGTCTGGCATTTTGGCATGAGATGATCTAGCGTATAGTAGCCAGACAGGTGGTGTGTCCCTTCGAACTTGTTATAGCACGGCGTACAACAATGTTATCAGTATCACCAGCATCACAATTCCGATATCTAGGATCAGTTCTTCTTCCTTGTTCCAACGTTTGGCTCCCGGGTCCTCTGAAGGTTGGCAAAACTTAGACTCAGCCCGCCGTCCACTTGAGAGCCACGCTTCTGGTATGAACCATTGGCTTTCAAAACGCGTACTTGACTAGACGCATGGACTGCTCCTCGTCCACGGTTGGATGAATCATAGTCCAAAACAAGCCCTGTTAGCAATTGAAGTATGACCATGACTGTGCTTCACTCGCTTACATAAGAATACAGTCCGTCAAACTTGAACTGATGGTTCAACAGGATATTTTGCACCTCTTTAACCTTCTTTTGCTTTTCAGTAGATGACACGATCTTCTCTTTCAACCGGCACGGTAGGCATCCATTCGGCAATCGTTTCTTTAAAGCACCATACCCAATCAAAAGCCACACCAGATTATCAGCCAGAACCCACGAACACTGTCATCAAAACCCCTGAAAGCAATTACCAAAGGGGGAAAACTTGCCTTTTCGTCAATGGCTACGACTATGCAGCCCCAGACAGAAGACTTTGAAGCAGCATCGCTTCCTTCATATACTCCTTGGTTAGGATGCTGTTTGGGGGTGCCTACAAGTGTGAGTCTCACCATTCACGACAGGGACCTTAATCGAGCCCTCGTCACCTTGCGCTCCACACCGGCGGCGAAACTTTATTCTATCAGAACCCTTCATATTATATTTGCCGAGCCTAGCCTCCTCAGCTGGCATGGATCTTACTGGAAGGACTTGGACATCGTTTTCGACGACGATGATCTCGAGGACTACAAGAGAATATTCCCAGAATTACAGACGCAGTCACTTGAAACCCCTCCGCCAAGGGAAGCGTTTGGCGCACTCCTGCATTTCGTAGCCGAAGCCTTCGACCTGGAAAACCTGCATCTCGTGGTCAACGTCGAGAGCGCAGCATGGTTGATATTTTCGGACGCAGGCGCGGGTGCGTACGGTGGGGACGAGGTTGACGAGGGGCCGGACTGGCGCTTTATTTACGAGTGGTACATGGACGTCGGGAGAGTGATTCTCGAGGTTCTTGCTGGTCGCGAGTTGCGGGATCTCAGTGTTATCGCGTCGATTTGGGATGGTATGGGCCCTTGGTTGACGGGCAGGATTACAGGGAAGGAAACGGTGGTGCCTGCGTCCAAGGTGCCGAGATATCATGACGCTGGACTACGACTTGTTGATTATGGTGAGGGAGGAGATAGGACAGTACTTGTCAGACGCTTTGGTCCCGGGATGAAATGGGTGCTGGGCTGAGTTTGTGACTGAGAGGAGGTCGAGGAGGGCGGGCCTCCAGCACTGAATGGAATGAGTTTCGTGGTATGGGAAGCTTGAGTTCTATCTACAGCATGCCAATTCAGCATATGGTGCCACTTCGACTGATAGAAGATGACCAGGCGCAAGAGCCACACCTGCAGACATCTGTAAAAGCCTCTGACTGAAGTTATCTGGTTGTCAGAGACAGCTGTTTCTGCAAGTCATACGTGGTCCGCCCTAGGTGATCGGATGCTGTTTGAAAAGGCTTTCGAAAACATCATGATTTCTTTGACTGAGTTCTTTCTAATATGTTATGTGAATATACACTTCCTAAAACTTTCTTATCAGAGACATCTATTTACAATGGTCCTTTAGCGCCGCCGCAGAAGGAAGCAGCACGTGTGAAGCTCTCACTGGCTTCATAGCTTCATCGTAGATCTTATGAACTCCTTCCAAAAAACGACTTAATTCTTCCATATAAATTCCCATTGTGGTGTGTCCCTCCTTCTTTTAAACACAGCTTGAACATCCTTGACCGGCTGCATTATACTCGCGGCGATATGTCCCGTAGTCTTTGGGAACACCCAACTCCCTTCCGAGGGCACAGCATCATATCTCAAAACCATCACGACAAGAACGGCGATGAATTCATGCGTGGCAAAATGCCTCCCAGGGCAATGATTGACACCTCCACCCCAAGTTCTGTGCGCTGACAAAGGGGCTCTGTGTTGTCGCTGGCGTTTCCCTTGTTCATCGGAAGGAGGATCCTGCTGCGAAACGAAGCGACGCGGATCGAACAAACCAGCTGTGGGACCCCATGATTTTTCGTCCTTATGCATCACCGCTGATGGCGAGAGTACAAAGCTGTCTTTCTTCAACAGGTACTTTCCATCGAGAACGGTATCTTCCATGACGACGCGAGCCGAAGCGCTTGTGCTCTGGATGCGAAGGATTTCGGTGATGAATGCTGTTGGTAGGACACATTTCTCCACGATTTCAGCCACATTGACAACCACTAGAAGTCTTTCGTTCGCTACTGACCCTGCTCCTGCTGCTGCTGCTGCTGGACCCGACGTTGCGACTGACTCGAGTTGCTGGCGAATGCTGTCAAGGCTAAGGATCTCATTGCGGATTTCCTCCAGCCATTCTGGGAGTGAGAAGGCGTAATAAACGACCCAGAACATCGTGGCGGCAGAATTAGCCACGAGGGCAAATGAGATGCCCAATTCGAATTGGTCGATGTCGGACTGTGGTACGGCATACTTCTTCTGTATCTCGTACCGTGTCTGGACAAGTCCCGAGCCAGACTGATAACCACCAGTTTCATAATACTTTTGCATCGCATGGAATATGCGAGTGCGGCCAGCATTCCCCGTCCGGGCTAAGATATCAGGCCGGATGTTCAGACCAAGCAGTGCAAAGTCGGAATACACTTCCCTATTGACAGGTCTCTTGTATTAGCAACTTTGCCTTGCAAGGACAGAATTTGCAGGTCAGCAACATACCATAACCCATCTCTAACAGTTTTATCCCCAAAAGGATTCTTCTCATGCCCGTAAACTGCACGGGTACTGACAACCGTTGTGAGGTCTCTGAAGAAATCACAAAGAGCAACTTCGCGTCCTTCCTGGTGGAAGTTCTTGCTCTCCAACTCAGCATCTAGGAACTCCACGACACCCTGCAGCATCACTGTGTCCATCGCCGTGAGAACCTTTCCCGGGCCTAGGTTATCATGCTGCGCCTTTAATATCTCCGGATTAAGCCCTTCGCCATGTCGCCCCTGAGTATATGTTGCCAATTTTTCGACAGACTCTGGACTAGCGCCGAATAACCTTTTGGCAAAATGGACCACAATCGGGTGAAATGAGAATGCTTTGGGTTGGCGGTCTACGGCGTAGACAAGATCCGGATCAGTGACGATGTACAATTTACCTTTGGGCAACCCAAGGGTATAGATGGGAAGATTCGGATATCGTTTTCTGTAACATCGTGTCAGTATTTCCCCGACTTCAGAGTATACTCACTGCTCCATCAGTGAGATCTATCGTATTTGGCCAGTGTACTTAAATACCCACGCTATCTGTTCATAGTACCGCGTTCCCTTTCGCACCATCCCAATGAGATGACCAACAATTGGCAATGTAGGCGGAATTAGCGGAGGCTCCCTTGGATCGTGATCAGGTTGCACTGCCTTGCTTAGGAATAAAACAAGATATGACAATACAGCCACGCAAGCAAGAACAATATAAGCCATCCTGGAGGCTATATAGGTACTTCAATAACAACAAAACTGCACAATACAGATATTTCTCGCGAGCTGCGCAGGTTGGATGATTGTAGGACGTTAAGTCGTCCATGTACTCTTGACTCAAGAAAAAAGAAATCCGCGCCATCTGCACAACCATTACTTTGTGATTGCTATCCCATATACTCTCGCATTGCATTCATTATCAAGTACCTAGGTAGTCATTTCTAACCCCCCCCACTATCCGCGATTTGGTTCTCGTTCCGCACCTTGTCCACTACTTATCCAGGTAACATGGGCGGAGCAGCGCCCATTCGCCCCACTTCAATCCATACTCACCATCCCAAAGTATTGTGCAATGCGACCTATTTGCATCAATTTGTGGTCCTAGGTTTGATTTATACGGTGACCGAAAAAAAGTCTTGGCTCACAATCCCTGGAATGGGTAACGGTCCGCAGCCGCGTAAGCCACCCAATCATATAGCTTTTAGTCGACGTGACCACCTGATTTTCGTAGTGAATAATCCTTTCATAGCCCGCCATTTTCTTTGCGATCCTAGATCAAATCCACATTGAATGGTGTTTGTATCCTGATTTTTGATCCAGTTCTCCCTTCATGAATGACAAGTCACAAATCCCACATGGTCTCGTGGCAAGTCGCAGACCTGATAGACTGTCCGCCAGATCTTTGGTCGAATAGATACGTTCGCTTGTTCTATGAAGACATATAGCGAATGGATCGCACCACTTCCTTTGAGTAGGCAGACCCCGATTATGAGACCACTGCGACGTTCACAGATCATGTATGATACGAATGTCCACAACGAATTGGGATGACAGGGTAAGGTTGAATGAGAATATCATGCAATCGAATTGGAAGACCTGTCGTGCCAATTGAGGAAGTCGGTGGCTCATTGGAAAGCCTTAGAGGCCATGGGACATCACCAGCACACTGTCGATGCACTTCGCCATAAGGCGCCAGCCCTCAGCTACCGAGACCCTGCTACTCTAACAATGTAGGATACTAGCAAGAGATTCTGTTGTCTAGGGCTCGTCCAATGAAACTCGCTGCATACTAAGCAGAGAGTGCTAAACGTGTTGCATGCGTGAACGAAGCTTCATTTTGCTTGATGCAGCACCCTCTTGCTCCTGGAAAAAACATTTTAAAAAGAAAAACACCCATGGTAAGCCATAGGTTGTATTGAACTTCTCTATCTAACCTTCTAACCTGTGCAGTGATCGCTTACAGGCTATGGCAACAGAGCACTTCAGGCTAGTCCAGCACCATCTGCCACGAAAGTCTTGTGGCGAACGAGCCGCCCCAAGACAACAGAAAGGGATTTGTCCTTTGCTATCACTGCCGGAGACCCATCACTACTACATCTCTTGCAGACATAACGATGCCTTTCCCATGGTGCACAAACACCCCATCATAACATATCAAGCCGACCGCAGCCCCTCGCACTCAATTCATCCATTCACTCCTCCTTCTTCGTGCCCAGTCCCGCACCAAACTCTCCTGCCAAAGCCGCCGCCGCCTTAATGCCATCCGCAAACCCACCGACCTGACTGCGAACCTCGGCCACCGTGACGTTGGGATCGTACTTGAAGTACTTGCTTCCTTTGGCCCAGGCGACCATGCGCTCAAAGACCTTGTTGTTTTACCAATCAGCCGATAAACTCTTCATATTTCATTCTGCCTTTGATTGTGGAAGCCACATAAAACGAACTTACCCATTCACCAGCACTGAGATATACAGAGAACACCTTGACACCCGTCGGATTCGTGACGAGCTGTTGAGTCTGGAAGGTGAGGCCGGAGGAGCGACGCACGCCGGCGAGGATGGTGGAGGTCAGGAGAGCAATGAAAAGGGTGTCGGGAATGACACCGAACGCCATCTTGCAGACTGTATTCGTTGCTCTGAGTGTGTAAAAGGGTGAGTGTGGCTGGCCTATTTGTAGGTGATAGGTGCAAGGGGAGTATTTTTGACAAGCTTCAAAAACTGGTCGAGATGTGGAATAGGCGGTGTTCTTCGTAGGCAGCAAGGTGTCGATCCAGTCGATAGCTTCTCTCTATACACAAATCGCTTTGAAATGACAGAGTTGTTGTTTAGGTGTCTTGGCAGGAAACTATAGGCAACGAAAAAAAAAGAGAGGTTGAACGTCAGACGGAATAATCTTATAGACACAACAGACACGTTGGAGGAGGGGACTCCAGGGCCTGCGAGGCTGTGTTGTCGTAAAAGTGGGCTTGTGCTGAATAAGCTTTCTTGGAAGTGCAGGTACGTACCTTGGTGAACACTTGGACGACTGGACAGCAGGCGCGAAATAGTGCTGAGACGGGTGCTTTCACATGTTTGCGATTCTAAAGATTGCGCAGGTGATCTGCGTGTCGCTGAGTGCCTGGATGATTCACCGCAACGCATCGTGTGCAGGGCAAAAGGTATGTAAATCGAATAGGTGGCCAAAGGCCCAAGCATGTGTTGTATTGAACTCACACGCAGTCTTTTCTACACAGTCCTTATTATATAACACAACCAAAAGCAAGAATCATGGGTATCTCATAAAAAGACAGACGGCTCTACAAACCCTTCCCATCCCGCTCACACAGGCGCTGCCACCATCCCCAATACTTCCTCCACAACCTCCTCCGGCCCCCAACCATCCAACAACTTTTCAATCGCCCTCAACTCACTTCCCCACTGCATACTCCTCTCCCTCACCGGATCCACCATCCGAATTCGATGCAAATATACCTTCCGTGCCGCCAGACATACCAGTGCAGGCGTAACATAGTCCAGCCCGTGGAGCGGCGCAAGGCTCTTCATAAGCACCTCGAAATGCCGTGTCGCCTGGGGCGAGATCCCTCCACCCACAGCGCGATGCATCCGTAGGAAGGAGACGATGTTCATCTGGTAGCGCGTGACATCGATATCCACTGACACGCGGAGGGCGAGCTGGCGGAGATTGGAGACGTCTGACGGAGTGAAGGTGGGCGGCTTGGGAGGAAAGTCCGAGGTGCTCAGAGAGGTGGGACTGCGAAGAAGACTCCCACTTGCACGGCTTCGGCGCTTGACCACGCTTGCTGTGCTCGCTATACTGGCATCATCGTCACCTGCGCCAGTCCGCTCCAGCTCAGAAGAGGCGACTGACGACTCGTCATCTCCATACAGCTGTGGAAAGCCCTCACCATCCGGATCAACCCAATGCGCCACGTAAAAGAAGTCATTCAAATGCGGCGTGACTCTCGCTTGGCCTCCACTATCCGCGCCCAGCACAGCCACGAGCATGAACGTTTTGGGTGCGGTGTGGACCGACGTCCGCGTGAAGATGCGGTGGGTGCGGAGAAGCTCAAGGGCTTGGATTTGGACGGCTTTGGGAGCTTTATCGAGGTTCTTGGCGAGGATGATGTTGGCTATCTGAGAATGGGAGGGGCCGAGGGTCGTTGAATTCGGCGTGAGTGGGGAAGTCGGAGCGTGGTACGTGAGGCCAGGGTTGATTTGGCCCGGCTGGTGGGCTTTGGGAGCAAAGTAGGACTCATTGCCAGAGCGAGCAAGGAAGGGCGAAACAGAGCGGGTGGTCATCGGCGACGGTGGGTGAAGCAAGAGCGAGCTGGCGAAGTCATCGAGGGTGGTGTGAGGCGTGCAGTCAACTACGGCAGACTTGAGGCCAAAAGTGCGCTCTGAGATCAGCTGTAGCTCGGTGACTAGCTCGTTGAGGCAGTCGGCCGGAGTGCTGATGATGCAGTGCTCGCTGCTGATGAGGGAGAGCAAACAGGCCAGCTCAACGTCGCTAAGGGAATGCACTTTGCTGAGCACATGGTCGTCGGCCATTGGGCTGGTGGACAATCTGCGTTATCCTTCCATTTAGTTGGGTTGTTGGGCCAACGATCCTCAGTCGTTGGGCTGATCACGGCCTCTCAGCTGTAGGTGGCCAACTTCATAGGCGAAAGGTTTCCCTTAGATGATGGGTTGGGAATGTTTTGAGCTCGAAAAGAACAAAAGAAAGATCAGCAGCAGCAGTGATGCAATGCGGTCAGCAAGTCGAATACTTGGAAGACAGGGAAGGCTGGTACTGGCACGCATGCACCTGAACTGAAATAGCCGCGCCCATGTGCAGAGGAAGTCGCGCACGGGCCCCTAAGGACAGGGGCTGTCTAGTGTGCTTGATTGGCGCTGTTTAGCGGGCTCCGTGTTATCGGCCAGTGTCTCTCGGCGCTTTCCCGTCATCATCATTGCTTCCGTTCCGTTGCAACGCTATCATCTCCAACCTCAACTTTACCACCAAACAAAAGCATACTCCGCCCCCAAAGTGTGTCATCTTGTGCATTGGACTGCCCTTCATCGGTCTGGTCTGTCCTCACTGCGTCTGTGGGCTTCATAACAGTTGACTGTGTGAAGCGCGCCTGTTGTTGCGAGTCTTATTTTACGCATTGTTCCGCTTGCAGCATCACCGCCCAAAATGTCGTCGAGAAAGAAGGTCCTTCTCAAGGTACGAGCCAACGCGCAGAGGGCTTGCCGTTGATGTCACGGACAGAGAGATCTAATCATGCGCTCGTTAGGTGATCATCCTTGGAGACAGCGGCGTCGGCAAGACGAGCTTGATGAACCAATATGTACGATCCCTACCCCTCGTGCCTAGGCCGTCCTCCCGGCTGTCTGATGGCGCATCATACTGTGGTTATCCAAACGGCTCTAACGAAATCATGGTATCGGAATAGGTCAACAAGAAATTCAGTGCAAGCTACAAGGCAACGATTGGAGCCGATTTCCTTACGCGGGAGGTACTCGTCGACGACCGACAAGTGACGATGCAGGTGCGATTTCCCCGTCTATACTTTCCGAGGCAGTTTTAAGAATGCTTGGGCTCTGTGATGTGGAAATACTAAGACCAAAGTTCTCACAGCTCTGGGACACAGCGGGCCAAGAACGCTTCCAATCTCTCGGTGTAGCCTTTTACCGCGGAGCCGACTGCTGCGTGCTCGTCTTCGACGTCAACAATTCCAAGTCTTTCGATGCCCTCGATAGCTGGCGCGACGAGTTCCTGATCCAAGCATCGCCGCGTGACCCGGACTCGTTCCCTTTTGTGGTGCTGGGCAACAAGATCGATGTAGAGGAGAGCAAGCGCGTCATTTCTACCAAGCGCGCCATGACCTTTTGCCAGTCCAAGGGCGGCATTCCCTATTTTGAGACTTCAGCCAAGGAGGCCATCAACGTTGAGCAGGCCTTTGAGGTGATTGCGCGGAATGCGCTGCAGCAGGAGGAGAGCGAGGAATTCAGTGGCGACTTTTCCCAGGATCCGATCAATATTCACTTGGAGAACGATAGGGACGGCTGCTCTTGCTAGTTTAGTTGGTCTGGCCTGGGGAAAGAAAGAGGCACTGCATTATATATCGCTTGTGGAAAAGGAAAGAGATGACGGATTCATGGCTGTTGATTGGTATTCTGCATGTCTTCTGAGCACTTGGACCGCAGTATTATGTTGCTTGGACTTTGCAAAGGATTGGGCCCGTATTAAAAGGTCACATAACACGGACTTGGTGGAGAGACTATTTGAGTATTATTGGAAGCCGAGAAGAAATCCAGTGGCCGAGGCTACCTACGTATGGCGTGGGCTAGACGGTGGCTGAGAAACATCTATCTAGGATGAGGAGCGAGGCCCATCATATTGATTATACATTGTTGTCGGAGTACTACGGGCGAACACACACATTATTTGACTGCATTCGAGACTATTTATCCGCGCGATAGTTCTGAACTCACGTGTGTGTTTGTTGACAAGATTGTGCTACTCAAACGGTGAACTATTGATGTTCGACCACCAACCAAACCCCCCCCCCCAATCACGGGGGAGGCAAACACGCAGTAGTACATCAACCATGAAAATGTCCGGGAACTCCATAGTAACCGAGACTTGAGACAAAAGACAGGGGGGACCCCACATACCAGACCAGAT
The DNA here is from genome assembly GCA_027946515.1 of Gnomoniopsis smithogilvyi. Taxonomy (NCBI): domain Eukaryota; kingdom Fungi; phylum Ascomycota; class Sordariomycetes; order Diaporthales; family Gnomoniaceae; genus Gnomoniopsis; species Gnomoniopsis smithogilvyi. The sequence goes on along the minus strand of JAPEVB010000004.1, from coordinate 3,624,572 downwards.
AGTGGTCCATGACCACCAACCTACCTTCTTCTTACCTACCTAAATCGAAAGAACAATACCACCCGGATCAAACGGCGTCCCTTTCTCTATCTTTCTGACCTAGCGTTTAAACAATCCACTTTCAATACCCTTTCGCTCCCTACCTACCTAGGTCATCGCGACCCTTTTTCCACATCACTTTCTCCGCCACGCGAGAACGGAGAATCTCTCCCTTTTCTTAAACCAAGCAGAGACAGGTCTCTCTCTCTCTCTCTCTCTCTCTCTTCTTTTAGTTGGACTACTGCTATACACAACGCATACACACCCCGGGCAAAACCCCAACGTGGTCCGATACAATGGGATGAATGTTTCGTTCCCGGCCTACTGCACATGCGAATACCCCAAGACCTATAACCACGAATTCGCCAAGTTGAGGCACTCTCAATACTATACACCACGCGCGTGCGCAGCAGCACCAGCACCAGCACCACCATCATGGCGCCTCTCGAGCCTCTAGCAGGCACAGCCGAGCTCGCGCCTACATCCGCCCCAGGCCCCCGGCAACGCTCTCTCTCCGTCTCCTCGCACACCGCCCAAACACATCTCTCGGCCTCACTTACCTCCCTCCGTAGCACCGCGCCGTCCTCTGCCGCCTCCTCCCCCGCCAGCGGCATCCACGCGCTCACGGCGCGCCTTGGTATCGGTGGCGTCGCTCGCCGCACCCTCGGCATCGCTCTGCTGCTCGTCACCGTTTTCTTGTGGACAGCTTCCAACTTCCTTGCCAGTTATATATTTAGCGACCACACGTACGACAAGCCTTTTTTCGTCGTATACATCAACACGAGTGTGTTTGCGCTGAGTTTGGTGCCGATGCTGGTGCGGTTCGTGGCGCGCGAGGGTGTCGTTGGTATAAAGAGGGAGCTGCGCGCGTTCGTTCGGAATGATCGTAGCAAGGCTAGCATTGCGGGAGAACGAGCTGGGGGGTTAGGGAGGTCACTGGTGGGGGGGCGACAGAGTAAAAAGACACCGACGGACGAGGAGCACCACGGGCTTCTAGCGGAGTCTGGTGAGGAGGATGGCTTCGACTCGCTGGACGAGGCGGAGGAACAAGCCGAGCGCGGCAGTAGTAGCGGCGGGACATTTGAGCTTGACGACACGCCCGACCCGGACGGCGCACCACTGCCACCCGCCAAACTCAGCCTGCGCGAGACAGCCGTGCTCTCGCTCGAGTTCTGCGGCCTGTGGTTCTGCGCCAACTACTTCGCCTCCGCCTGCCTCGAATACACCTCCGTCGGCTCCGTGACGATCCTCACATCCACCAGCTCCGTCTGGACACTCGTCTTTTGCGCCGCCATGCGCGTCGACACTTTTTACGATGCGCAAGCTCGTCGGTGTATTGGCCAGTCTTGCGGGCGTCGTGCTCATCAGTACGGTGGATCTGAGCGGCGCGAGCGATGAGGACCGTGGCACGTTCCCGCATAAGAGCACGGCGAGCATTGCGGTCGGCGACGGCATGGCGTTTTTCAGTGCGATTGTGTATGGCTTGTATGTGACGGTCATGAAGCGGCGGGTGGGAGATGAGGAGCGTGTGGATATGCCGTTGTTCTTTGGGCTAGTAGGGCTGTTCAATTTGGTGTTGCTATGGCCTGGGTTTTTGTTGCTGCATTGGACACAGATAGAGCCCTTTAGCTGGCCACCAACGGGGAAGGTATGGGCGATTATTGTGGTAAGTTTTATATACTCCCTCTCCCCTCACATTGCCTTGTCATTGAACCTGACTCCCACTAATTTTTTAATTTTTTTCCTGAGCTGTTGTATACATGACTGACAAATTTATTCACACAGCTCAACTCCATCTCCTCTTTCATCAGCGACATGTCCTGGGCCTACGCCATGCTCCTCACCACCCCACTCGTCGTCACCGTCGGCCTATCCCTCACCATCCCGCTCTCCCTCATCGGCGAGATGATCCAGTATGCGCAGTACTCGAGCTGGATCTACTGGGTTGGCGCGGGGATCGTGCTACTTTCCTTTTTATTCATCAACCACGAAAGCTCCGAGGGCGATACCGAGAAGGAAGGTTCATGACGATGATGAAAAAAAGAAATGGGAGTGGGTGATCCCCAAGTCCCTTTTTTTTTCTCTCTTTTAAAATCTAATCATAGAAATCTGTCTGCTCATGCGTTTGTGGCGTTTTCATCCGATTTGGAACACCTTTCGGAAATATTTTGTCTGGTGTTTATTCACATTTTTGGCCAGGCTTGGTTGGTTGGCTTGGCCTTGAGCTTGAGCGTGCGCGCCATCATCTTGAAAACGCATATATGTACACATTGGATTAAGAAATCCAGATGAGCGAGGAGCATAAAGAATGGTTCGATCTAGACCTACGCAAAGGATCAGTCGCCAGAACGAGTAGTAATCGTATGGAAAGAGGCAAGACGCTGTATGCAGACGACCCACAAAGAAGGTTGGAATACACCTACCTGTCTCTACTATTCCTTTGCTGGGATCCCCTCCGTATCAAAATAAGAAGAATACTACTCCTACCTCTTGTTATTAATCCTAAGTCTTGTATAGTGATCACCTATCCAATTCTCAGCACTCGCGTTCCATTATTCACAAAGGTAGTCATTGAGTGAGAAAGCGGCGATGAGGAAATGTCGATCTCATGCAGATTATCAGCGGCTCTGAGCCCTGCACCACCAATATCTACCATGCCCTACATACTCGTCCTCCTCCATTGCACCAGGCGTCCAAAATAAAACCGTGAATGGGGTATCCGAAAGTCACGCGCTATGTCCATCCATCCGTGTATGCTCGTTCCAATCCATGCGTGTATATGCCCAGCCAATGCACCCCAAGAAGAAACCCCCCTCCCCAAATAAAACAAGGCTATGCAAAACTCTCATCTCAGGCCAGTCAAATCTGACCTCGATCTTCGCTTCATTGTAGATAATCAAAAGACCCTTTGGCCCTGGAAACCGTCCCCATTATAACCCCGTCACGGGCTCTCCGTGCCGCATCCACAGCCACGCAATGAAAACACCCATCATGCCACCCAAAAGCACCAAATTCGATACAATCGCATAAAGCGCATAATCTGGCGTGGTGACCTTTATTGCAGACCCCCGACTCATGGGGCAGCACCGATCACTCGCGCCGTCGAAGCCGTGCGGCGCATGGTGATCCCTTCCATTCCGGCTGTTGCTGGGTGTGGCTCTCCTCTTAGATCTCACGAGGTCGCTGCCATATCGCACAGTGCGAAAGCCATCGCGCGGCACTACTGCGTCGCGCGCCAGTAGGTCGTCGTCTTGCTCGTGCTGCGCGTCAAAGCCAACAGCCTGAACAGCATCCTTGTCGCCGCCAGAGCTGTTTGATACTGACGACAGTCTTGATGACTTTGACTCGATTCCACTGGCATCCTCCTCCGCAAGGGCCGATACCGTCGCAGTAACAAGAGAACCCCCGCTAGACTTGCGCCGTGTGCGTAGCAGCCGCCCCTTGGCAATCGCGATACTGTCCCGCAGCCGGCCCCCTACGCCTCCCAGTGCTCGGTGCGCATAAGTCTTGCTGGATGTCGTGTTCGGCCCGTCAAACACCTTGTCCAACTGTGCAACCATACCCTCGAGATGTTGGAAGATGAGCGCGGTCTCGGCAACGATGTCACTGCGCTCTGGTTCTGTAAGTAGCGCATCAGCGGCGGCGAGGCGCACTTTGAAATCGCTTTTCAGTATTTTGGTCTGTTGCCGTGGGTTGGTGCCGAGTGGAGGGTCGAAGTCGAGAAAGTCCAACGGAAGGCGCCTTGGTGCATCTGAATCGTCATCCTCGTTCTCATCCTCACTCTCTCCCTGACGTCTTCGAGGCCTGCTCGATTTATCTGGCTTGCACTCCACCATCCCCGGCATGACAGGCGTGGGCGTTGCCTCCCAAAAGTCCCGGTCCAGGTACATCAGCTCGGTTCGAATGTATGATCCGCCGCTCAGCAGCGCGAGATACAGTGTGTAAGCGTACGCAAGAAGAAAATGGGGTTTTGCATTGACGACGTCACGGATGTGTAATGTGAGTTTGCCCAGCCGACCAGACGTGCCCGCAGCTCGCAATTGCTGCTCGAAGACATGATCCGACCAGCCCGTCATGGTTTGCACGTCGGCCTTGATGCGCGCGGCGCGCAGCATGGTTGGGCTGTAGGCCTCCTCGAGCACGCGGCGAGTACGTGCAGTAATCTTGGGCGCTCCATCTTGTTGCTGTTGCTGCTCTGGGTTGTTGAAGGGGAAGCTGTACGGGAAAGGGGCGATCTCGGAGTGGATGCCGAGGAGGTTCTGCCAGAGGGACTCGAAGGCAATATAAACGGCGCCGACATGTAGGAGACCTGTAATGTAGGTGGAGGGGTTGTCTGTGTATGGCGGTACAGCGCGCGGCATGCGGTCGAGAATGAGCCGATTAAGGGTCGTGTGGCTGGCGGCTATGGAAGCGTTTATTTGATGGGAAAGGGAGGGGGCGTCCCTTTCTTCTGAAGTAGTAGAGGCCGCCATAGGAGTGCTGGGAAGTAGGTCTCAGATAGGCGATTGGGGTTGAGGCCCGCGGTAGGTATGTTGGAAGGCTGAGAAGAAATGTCTCGGAAAGTCATGAGGATCCGGTAGTAGTTGATTTCGTAGGAGGAGACAGAGCGTCAAGCAGTGGGTGAGTCGACCACAGTCAAATGATTTGACTCCGTATGACCCGTCACAACATGAGCAACGAGGGTCAATCGATGAGTGGATGATCCGGGCCCAAGTTTGTAAGACAAAGGCGTTGGTGTTGATAGGTTGCGTGCGGGATTGTGAAGCCCACAGGATCGGATGAAGAAGACTGTCTAGGGAAAAGCGATAATGCGCAATAAGGGTAGTGTGGCATACAGTGGCTGTAGGATGATGAGAGGGTAACGAGGAGTGATAAAGCTGTGCGGTGACAATATGAGGGATAAATAATAGCGGTCCAAGTGGTACAAAGCAGTGACCTTGTGTAGGTATACTTTTATGATGTAAACCACAAGAAGGAGAAAAGACAAGTCAAAAGTCTCCACGACAGGAAACTCTTAAGAAGAGCAACACAGCACAGCACAGCACAACACAGCACAACACACACGCGCACACGCACACGCATACGCACACGTCTCTGACGGAAGTGGCGAGTGACGATCCCGGGCGAAGGAGTGAACATCCGGGGTTAATGTCGTCAGGCAAAAACAGACTGTATGACAGACACCGCCCTTGAGAACCCGAGCCGCGGCTGGAGGAGAAAGGGAAAAAAAGGATCAGAGCGGTCAAAGGGAAAGATCAAAAGTGAAATGGGAGACTACAGTCGTCCTGTTTAATGACGTCCCGCCGGTTTCCCAATGATCCAGTGATCCAGCTGCTGCTGAAAAAGACTAGTTCCGTTTGGTCAGGTCAAAGCCGTTTTGGCTCGTTTGAGCGGCTCGGATCTAACGCCAGAGACAGATAGGCAGACAGACTCTGGTTTTGTATTTGAGAAAAGGGCGGCAAATCCGCCTCCATTGTATGATAATTATCGGAGGGGGCCTGGATTCCACAAGGAACATGAAATATAAAACTGCTTGTACCGTGGTACTGCACCTTGTAATGTTGGCCACAACAACAGCATTATTTCTCTCCCCCACACCCCAGAGAAAGTAAAAGAAAAGTCATGCCATGGAGAAAAGGCGAAAAGTTCCAGACAAATCTGAGGTCAGTGGCGATGGAGATCGGCCAAGGAAGCCCAATGTTCTGGGCCCACAATAGACCTCATCAAGAACAAGGTCCTCCCCCGTCAATTCTTTCGGCCCGGACCCATGTGTCAAGCATTTTTCGGTCCTTGACGGGCTCGGCCGCTCAAACTTACCCTTCAGCTGGGAATCAAGTACGAAAAGATTATTTGTTGAACCTTTTTCTTTCTTTTTTCCCCTTGCCCTACACCCAAAGTCTACAAGGCTGCTTCTTTTTTGTGCTTTTGCTTCTATGTTTTCCACTTCCGTGAGCTGATTCAGCTATCTTGCCTGAAATGTCAGAAGCCGAGGCTGTCATTTGCTAAAAAAAGGATACTATCTCCGAACCTCTCCACATTGACACTCAATCTAGATGTCCGGGGGAACCATAACGAATTTCGTGACTAGATATTACATCGGTGAATAACTCTTGATGCTGTGTCATGACAGCGCTCTTTGTGCACTGCCGACTGCCACAACCGTGGGGGTCGGTTGTGGCTCTTTTTCGGAAGACGCCGATGCCGCCCAATCGTCAATGTTTTTTTCTTCTCGAAAGCCTAGGTACCTACCCGGACGTACACAGCATGCGTTTTGAACAACCAAAATTGTTGCAGCCAACCAAGGAAGGCAGAAGAGAGAGAGAGAGAGTCAAGAAGCCGGATCTACCTCGTGACGTGGGCTCGTGCGACCAGAGATCCAGTGGATGGCCGCGGACAGAGCCACTACTTGATGTTGTCCTCGGCGAGTCTCGACACGACGTCTTTCACTCCAGCCAGAATGATAGGCTCCAGTTGAATCGGAGGAATTGCAGTAAGGCAGGACTGGGCAACACGAACATTTAGCAGGCCATGTGCCCTGACTCTTGAGCGACACTAACTGGGCCAAAGAGGGTCCACCTCGTTTACGAGCTTCAAGCGCGTGAATTACAATGATCCAAAGGCGGACTTTTCGAACCGACTGTGTGGTGTGCGGAATCTCTGCACTAGGCCATGTCGACTGTGTCCAAGGAGCCGCAGATGCTGTTGCTATGTCCTCAGTCTCCCGAAGAATGGGCCAGCTTTCCTTGGTTGCGTGGGTTCGCAAAGACATGTTACTACTCCGTCTAAAATCTTGCCCGTTAACTCTCCTTTTTGTCTCCATGGCTTCTAACCTGTAAGAATCATCACTTATAGCCCATATTTCCTATACCGATAGTCCTACCTAGAGTGCGATTGCAATAAGAGAAAATGACAAGTTACTGTGCAAACACCGTAACCTCTTCCATCATTTTCCTCGCGCGGCTCATCGAGTGCAAAAGCCTCAGTCGCCCGCATACCCTTGTAGGCAGATGAGTAGACGGTGGAATTCTTCAACACACAACTGTAGCTTGATTTGGTGCTTCGAGGGTAATCAAGCTCAATGGCACAAAGTGTTTCTCCTGGGCAATCTGTTCTACAATTGGTACTGGTCTTGTGCGCGAATATATATGCATGTGCGTGTAGGCAAAATAGTTTGATAAAGCCCAACCAGCTACTGCTGATTGAAAATGCAATGCAGAGACCCTCCCCTCACTTGCGCCCGTCTTAACCATCGAATGCTTGGGATATGCCGAACGTAATAGAAAACAAAAAAAAAAAAAAAAGGGAATGCCCGCCCAGTCACAACCACCGCTCTGCCTTTGCTTGTCTCGCAGAGCTCATGCTGCCGTCCCGCTTTCGCCTAGTCATGATCATCGTACAATAGTATCCCCTCTCTTTATCCCGCCAACTTTTGTTGTCCTTTCTCCAAGTATATACAGACATGAACATGCCTAGGCAATGCTTGATCCAACAAGGGCGTCAAACAAAAAAAAAAAAAAACAAAAAAAACGCGTGCTGCCACGTGGCTGCCAGTCAGGTGCATCCGTTTCCACACACACGCACACACTCTCACTCGTCCCAGTCACCCTCCTCGTCTTTGTCCCAATCTTCTTCAACACTAGACCAACCACATCCCCACCGCCGACCCTCACCCTCCCCACCAGTTCTCAAATCCCTTGCCTTCACACCTCGATCATTCTCGCGCCAGCACCGGACCAAGTAATCGTCACTAACGGTCACCAAGCTCCCGTCCCGGCTCCACGCTAGTGCTCCCACTTCCTTAGTGTGGCCCCTCACCAGCGGCGTGCCGTAGCTCACTTCGTTGACCGTGCGGATGATTGGAATATCATCCTTCACACCTGCACGCACGATGCCTGATACACTTCCTGTACGTGAGAGTGCAGGGCGCTTTGCTAACGGCGCACGGGTCCGCGACAGATGCGACGTGGTGAGCGTGGCGTCGGCACCAACAGCAAGCGCGCTAGAGCGCATTGCATGGCTAAAGTACCGCTCATCAGTGGGGAACAGCACAGGACTCCCGTCGGCGCTGCCCACGGCTATCATCTCGCTCCGACCATCACGCGAAGGCCGCAGGGCTGATTTGACATAAAAGCTGGTGGCATGGAAATTGGCGTGGCGGAAACCGTACAATGGGCCAGGAAGCTGGTCCGCGGGGCCGTGACGTGGGCGTTTTACCTCGGAGCTCGCGGGCCCCAGCACCATGTGCGAGGTGGAGTAGGCATAGACGGTGTTGTCTTTGCATAGAGCGTATAGCCGCGTGGCGTCTGAGGATAGACTGAGGGAGGATATACCAAAGTGCCGCCAGGCTTGATGCGCGGTTGGGGGTGCAGTGTAGCCAAGCGGCGTGGGTGCACGGTGGTGTCGAGAGGTGTGGATGGCGCGAATATCCCACAATTTGATTGACGCGTCGGCCTCGCACGCCGAGAGAAGCAGATGGGAGCGCCCGCCTGGCAGCCAGTGGATGGCAGTAACGGAAACATCCGAGATGCGGCCGGGAACCTCGCCACGCGAAGCGATATCAGGGTGGTCGGCGGTGGCAGTAGTAGTGAGACCCACGGAGCGGGTCTGGTGGCGCGGCATGGCATCATGTGCGGCGAAGAAGGAGTTGACGGCGCAGCCGGAGGTAATGGACCGAGGAGCAGCAAAGCGAAGACCGGCATCGCGCTCCGTGGGGAGGGTGTCTGCAACAGGCCCGCCGTGGCAGCGCAGGTCCCAGATCTGGATGCTGCCATCGCGGCTGGATGTGGCTAGAACATTGCCTGCACTGGCACCTGGCTGAAAGCGTACTTGCTTAAGACTGGCAGTGTGTTGGCTCAGCACGGAGATGGGGGTCTGGGTCATCATGTCCACCACTTTGCCTGTCTGATCACCGCTGGCGGTGGCGATGCGGTTATCATCCTGCGAAAAGGCAAGGTCTATGATGGCGTTGTTGTGCACATGGAACGACAGGTGAACCTTGTTGAACTTTGCTGTAGGAGACGTGTCGAGGAGCCGTACTCGACCCTCCTCGTCCCCTATGGCAACCAAGCTGTTGGTGTTGCAAGGTGCAGCGCAGAAAGGAATACACCGCACGTGGCCGTCGTGACTAGTGGTAAGGTGGATGTCTTTATGGGTCGAGCTGAAGTTTGCCGTCTCCGAACGCCAGTCCGAGGTGGGCATGGTAAGAAAGGAATGACCTGCACGAGGCATGCCCCCAAGTTCACGCTGCAGGAGTTGAGTGGCCATTCCCCGGTGTGGAAGTTGTGTGAGGCGTCTTGGCGGCTCCAGATTATATTCCTCCTCCTCCTCCTCCTCCTCATCGGAGTGATCGCACTCGAAGTCTGATATGTCTTCCGTGTCTTGGCTGCTAGCCGGTAATGACTGAAGAGGGCTCAGCAGGGCTGCATTGGGCAGTTTGTCCCCACTGTCCTCGATGTTGCGAGCACATGGCGAGGAATTGAAAAGTGGTGGCGGCTTGAGAGGCGACGACGCTGGGGGAGTGTGATGGCCGGTCTTTCGCCTCTTGGTCTGGCGTGGGGTCTCGTCATCCCCATGAGAATCACGTTGAGAAGCTCCAAGAGGCTGTTTCAGCGGAATGGGAGAGTCCTTGATGGGCCTTTGGCGTCTATTAATAGCCGAGCCTGTGATGGCCCCCAAGGCGCGAGTCGTCTCGCCAATGGTCCGCGAGCGGGTGGATCGACGTGCAAAAAAAGCATTGAATTTTCTGGGTGTTATGGATGGAGGCTTCTTTTCTTTGTACGATCGCCGTGGGGGAGACATGGACATCGGAGAGGGATGATGGTCTGGGTCTGAATCCAGGTCGTGGATGGTGATGGAAGGATTGAGCCGTGGGCTGGATCGGACTGCAGGTTCTGCCGGGCCATCTTCAACAGCCATTGCCGATGCTGCCTTCTATGAGGCTAGCCTTGCTGTGGACACTCTTTTATTTACCGGCCAATTGAGTTGAAGATCGTGAGGGACGTCGATGGTGGATTGTAGATTGTAAATAAGGAGGTCCGGAAGGCTGCGTGGGGGGAGAAAGAAAGCTTCTGTCCGATGTAGTATGAAACCCGCGGATGAGGAAGGAATTGTGGGAAGGATATGAGAGGTGTTGGCGATCAAAAGGAGAAACAAATCATTTTCGTGACTATTTTGGAGTATCAGATCAGCGTCAGATAAGAAGGAGAAGAGAAAAGTCAGAAGACTCTTTTCCTGCACGAGGTTTGACCAGGTCTGAGCGAGCTATAAAATGCGGTCATTCTTGGGTACGTGCGAAGTTCACGACGCGACTTGAAAGAGACGCCATGGGGCCTGCAGCACGCGTTCCCACCGTGTAAATGGAGCTGCGTCAGTGGATTGACAGGGACCTAAGCTCTAGCACATGAACCAATCAATTCGGCTGCTTCCGACCCACAATTAGAAGGCGAGACTGCTAGGGGGCCCCCTGTTACATTTGCTGACAGCCTACTGGAAGGGCCCCCACCCACTGTGCCCATCCCTGCATATTTCTTTATCTTATCGGCTTCGCAAAAAGTTTGGATTTCCCGTCAGGGACTTCGTATATTCCCATTCCTGCGCCTTTTCAACCACCAACCAGGCCACGCTGCGCGCCAACATCATCGGACCGCCCACGCAGCGCACCATCTGACCATGGCGATCCAAAAGAAGCACGGAAAAGGTCGTCTTGACAAGTGGTATAAACTTGCCAAGGAGAAAGGATACCGAGCCCGTGCCGCCTTCAAGCTGATTCAGCTCAACAAGAAATATGGCTTTCTCGAGAAGAGCAAGGTCCTGTTGGATCTTTGCGCCGCTCCAGGTGTATGTATTTTCTTTGAACCTATCTTCTCGTGATACGTTTTTTCTCTTTTTGCTGACCCTTCCATGACAGTCATGGTGCCAAGTCGCCGCCGAAGTCATGCCCCCAAACTCTCTAATCGTCGGTGTCGACCTTTCGCCCATCAAGCCAATCCCCAAAGTCATCACTTTCCAGAGCGATATCACCACCGAACAATGTCGCGCCACCATTCGAAAACACTTCAAGACATGGAAAGCCGACACTGTCTTGCACGATGGTGCTCCCAACGTTGGTACCGCTTGGGTCCAGGATTCCTTCAACCAGGCCGAACTTGCCCTGCAGGCCATGAAATTAGCCACCGACTTCCTCGCCGAGGGCGGTACCTTCGTCACCAAGGTCTTCCGCTCCAAGGACTACAACTCGCTCCTGTGGGTTTTCAATCAGCTCTTCACCAAGGTCGAGGCCACCAAGCCGCCCTCATCACGTAACGTCTCCGCCGAGATCTTCGTCGTCTGTCGCGGTTTCAAGGCCCCCAAGCGTATTGACCCCAAATTCCTGGACCCACGTGCCGTCTTCGAGGAGCTCGCGGCACCCACGCCCAACAATGAGGCCAAGGTCTACAACCCGGAGATCAAGAAGAGGAAGAGAGACGGTTATGAGGAGGGCGACTGGACGCAGTTCAAGGAGGTTGCTGCTCACGAGTTTATTCAGACTACCGACCCGATTGCCATTCTCGGAAGTGTCAACAAGCTGCACTTCGACCAAGCCAGGAATGGAGATGTCGCACTCGCGGCATTGAACAAGCTCCCTGAAACAACGGACGACATTCGCAGATCATGCGCAGATTTGAAGGTCCTTGGAAAGAAGGAATTCAAGCAGTTGCTGAAGTGGCGTCTCAGAGTCCGCGAGATCTTCGGCTTCCCTTCCAAGAAGACAGCTGCCAAGGCTCAAGCCCAAACGGTCGAGGAGACAGCCGAGGTAGAGTCAATGGACGAGGAGATGAAGATTCAACAGGAGCTCCAGGACCTCAAGGACAAGGAGAGTGGCCGGAAAAAGAAAGAAAGGCGTAAGGAGAACGAGAAAAAGCAAAAGGATATTGTCCGTATGCAACTCAACATGACTGCGCCCATGGATATCGGCATGGAGGAGCAGGGCCCCATGGGAGAGGACGCCATGTTCCAGCTGAAAACAATTGAAAAGGATGGCGGTGTGCTTGGCAGGATCGCCAAGGGTAAGATGATCAAAGTCACCGAGGAAACCAAGAAACAACCAGCTCCCGAGGCTGAGTCAGACGAGGAGACCGACGAGGAGGAAGATCGGCTGGAGCGCGAGTTGGATGGCATGTACAACGCGTACAAGGAGCGCAAGTCTGCTTCCGATGCCAAGTACCGCGCGAAGCGGGCGAAGAAGGAGCATGATGATGATGAGTGGGAGGGTGTGTCTGCGGACGAGAAGGTTGCGAGCGACGAGAGCGAGATCGAAGAGGACAGTGACGATGATTCTGACGACGAGGTGGTTGTGCCACAAAAGCTCTTGACGGACTTGGACAACGAGGCAGCGGATGCCTCGGGGCTTTCAAAACGGGCGCGAGCATTTTTCAACCAGGATATCTTTGGTGATTTGGACGGTCTACTGGACGAGCCAGAAGAGAAACCCGAGTCGAACGGGGTCCAAGAAGTGGAAGAGATGGAGGTTGACGAGATTGACGAGGTCTCGTCCGATGAGGAAATGGCCGACGCTCCGAAACCGAAGAAGGGCACAGCGGTGGCTGTCGACGCATATGATGAAGAGAATGAGTCCGAAGAGATAAGACCTACCAAGAACGCTAAACAAATTGAAGATGAGGACGATGAGAGCGACTGGGAAGAGGTAGAGAAGCGCGAGAAGAAAAACAACAACCAGCAAGGTAAAAGCCACTCACTCACTTACTCCCCTCCGCCCTTCAAGCCAAAATTGGTGGGGGAAAAAAGTATTCCAGTCTGCTAACCCAAAACCCCCCGTGCAACAGAAATCGACATCATAACCGCCGAAGCAATGACCCTCGCACACCAGCTCGCCACCGGCAAGAAATCCACACACGACCTTGTCGACGACGGCTTCACCAAGCACGCCTTCCGCGACCGCGACGGCCTGCCCGACTGGTTCATGGAAGACGAAAGCCGCCACGACCGCCCGCAAAAACCCATCACCAAGGCCGCCGCCCAGGCCATCAAGGAGAAGCTGCGCGCGTACAACGCCCGGCCCATCAAGAAGGTCCGCGAGGCGAAAGCGCGCAAGAAGCAGCGTGCTAGCGATCGTCTGGAGAAGCTCAAGAAGAAGAGTGATATCCTGGCGGCGAGCGAGGGCATGACGGAGCGCGAGAAGGCGGATAGTATTGGCAAGTTGCTGGCCAAGGCGCAAAAGAAGACCAAGAGGCCGCCGGTGAAGGTGGTGGTGGCGCGGGGTGCGAATAAGGGTAAGGGAAGGCCAAAGGGTGTCAAGGGGCGGTATAAGATGGTGGACTCGAGGATGAAGAAGGAGGTGAGGGCGTTGAAGAGGAAGGCGAATAAGAAGAGTAGGTGAGGGTGAGATGGATGGATAGAAGTTGATGAAAAAATGTGTATAGTGTCGGCATCGAGGATATACCAATGATTTGTTCAAAGTATTATCGCCTTGATGTGTGATTTCGGTCTTGCCTTCTGCTCCAGGTTTCGTTGGGTAGCACTAATATCCGTAGCGACAAGACAAATGCTGGGCTACATGCATTATATTCACACTTGATCTTCCTTCTACTGATTAGTGATCTGGCCATTGTGAGCCAAAGCAGCAAAGACGAAGCATCAGCGTCTGCCACAGAACACAGAGCGTTTCCTCTAAACCAGCTGCAATTGCGCAGTGCGCGGGTCTTCGACGGTACCAATGGAACAATTTTTATTATTATTGTTATGACACCACCAAGACATCTCTAGATGACCAGAGGAGACGAAGGTGTAAGAGGGCAATGAAGGGAGGCTTCTTTAAAAAATTATTGAAAGTAGCACAGAGATTACGAAGGCAATACAAGATGCAGAGCAGAAGATTCCAGCTTCTCTCTCATTTTCCCCAGCTCCAATCCGAACTTCCATCCCGATCCATCGCTTTATTTTGTTTCCATCTCTAATACAACAATTCCCCAGTTTCCACCATTGCCTTGAATCTATCCTCCGGCTCATGGAACCGATACGCCTCTCCCCGACAGACCCGATCCACCTCCTCCCTCACCATCGGGTATACATCCTTCCAGGCATTCCGCCCCATCCAACAATCCAAATGTCCATACCCAGGAACGACCCGCCGCCGATAATCTACCCCTTCGCTGTGCACACCTTCCTGCTCCCCGGCACCCAGATGATGACCCGCCTTGGTTCCAAACGTATCACATAGCATCTCGTACGTCCGCTCCGTCGCCTCGGGGCTGAGCACGGCGTTCTCGCTGCCGACAAACAACATGATCGGAATTCCGCGCAGCCGATTCACGTTTTCAGGCGTCGTGAGCCGCTCAAAGAGCGGGCCGTTAGACATGACGTTGCCGTCACGACCCATCTTCATTAGCAGTTGCAGCAGCGTCATGTTGACACCGCCAAAGAAGCGGTCGATCTGCCGGTGCGTCGCCTCATTGAGGTTGCGGTGGTTCCAGCACCGGCCGAACGTCAGGCTGATGCGGTGGCACGAGGCTGAGTTGCAAATTTCCTTGCGTGCATCCGGGATGAAGCGTAGGAGCTGGTTAAGCGTGCGTTGAATGAACGAGTCATCGCGCGATGTCGAGCATGAGAACCACGAGCCCGCGACTAGGCCGTAGAGCTTGTCGAGCGGGATGGGGCCCATGCTGGCCTTGATTATATTCAAGGTGTTCCAGATTGGGTTCATGAATACTTGGGAGCAGGTAATGCCCTTGATCCAGGAGCTGGGAATGGTCCCGTCGAGAAGTCCGCAGGAAAAGGCTACGCTTCCCATGCAGTGCGCGACGCAGTAGGTCTTGGGCGGCTGCCAGCGGCTCTTCTTAACTTCATCCAAGGACAAATTATTGGCCTTGGCATATTCGTCGCGGTTGATTTTGCGGATATACTGCAAGCAGGCCTTGATATCGAGGCGCGCATCGTAGGTCGTGTAATTATGTTCGGCAATCATAAGCTGACCAATACGGTGCACAGTGACAAACACACGGTAGCCAGCGCGCGTAAAGTAGTTAACAGCATTGTAGGGAATTGTAGGCAGCGCGTAGATCTGGTGATCAACACTTGCGCCGGGAATAAGAAACAGATCTTGGGTAGGGCTGCCATCGTGGGGAGGAGAGGTAGCGTTCCACATATGCATCTTGGTGCAAACGTCGTCGGCAGCGTAGATGTCGAAAGACTCGTCGGGTATGGTGGTGTTATTGAAGCCGCTGTAAGTGGATGAAGGGTATTGGAGTGCGGTGAAGGGCGAGAGGAATAGCGACAGGGACTTGCGTGTGAAGAAGGTCATGAAGCTGGTGGCAGACATGACCTTTTGCAAGATGGAGCTTCCTGTTGGCGACATGGTCATGATTTCTGAAAGAAAATCTTTGGGTTCAATGTGCATGACTCCCTTTGCGATGACGTCCAGACTGCGCCAAGCGTCTTCGCCTTCATCGATGGGGCCTCTTCTCGTGCGCTTGCTGATGGTCACATAAAGCGTACTCGTGGACCTCCAGAATTGCAGCGGCGAAAGAGCAACAGACGAGTCGACGACTTTGTATCCGTGAAAGTGAAGCAGCTCGCCATTGACTCCTAACATGTCAAAGTCGTATGAGAGGTTGCGCGTACCAGGGGCCTTGTGGTCAAGCTTGAAAAGGTTAAACTCTCCTCTCGATACCATGAATGGCGATCCAGGGATGGTCGGACACACGAAGGTTCCGGTAAGCATGCCCCTGTGGTCCGGATTGCTGACGATAGTGTGCGTGTTGAATGCCTGTACGCTGAGGAAGAAGCGTGCGCTCTCACACAGGCTCTTGGCCGTGCGATACGCCAGGTCGTATGTAGACCGCTTATCCTCTTTCATGCCCACCTCGTCGTGGTGGATGAAGCCAGACATGACTTCGGTAAACCCAAAACCACTTGCCTTGATGGCGTCTGCGCTGCTGATGACATGAACCGCATCAGCGACGCTATTGATCTCGGCGCGCTGAAGGGCCATTTCTTCTGCAGTCTTTCTACGGCGGCGCTTGGGGTGGTGTGCAGGCTCGCCGAAGAGGTCGAGGATATTGTTCTTGGTATGATCGATCTCCAGCCCGCGCTTCGCGCAATAAGCCTCGACAGATCGCTCTGCAAGCGCCGTGATAGTGGCAAATGGGTTGGCCCCGAGCGCACTAGGGATGATGGACGCGTCCATGACAATTAAGCCCTCGTGCGTCTCCTTGCTGTCGGTGTCTTTCCCAACAAAAACCTCTCCGTAGTGATTAGTAACACCAGTCAGAGGCGTGCCGTCATGGGCCATGCAAGCTCCACCGATAGGGTGGACGGTGACCTCTTGCTGGCCCAACATTGAGTAGAATGGGTTTTGCACAAGAGTGCCGCCGACAGCACGGGTGGCGCGCGCAAGCACGTCGTTGAGCTTCTTGACGTGATCGCTTCGTCCGACGCCGAGAAACTCGAGCTGAGGCTTGTCGTCTTTCAGTGTAAGAATGGCTTGGTTGCCTGGAAAGCATTAGCGTTGAGCTTAGTTGTCACTTGTCGTAATCTTGGGAAGGACTCACTGTCGTGAGACATGATGAGGTACACCTGTGTCCTCTCTATAGCTCCGTTCGGGTAGTAAGGACCAAGTATCCTGCTGCCCCATTGGGCCAATTTGGCCTTAGCCTGGCTGGCGTAGGTCTCGTTGTAAGAGGTGCTTCCAGGCAGGATATCTAGCAGGCGCATGAACGGGGCCAACGCAGCGGGTATAGTGCCCTCCTCGATAACATACCCATCGAGTGGGTTTGCGTGGCCCTGCCGGTTGTCGATGATGCCCGTGATGCATGGCCCCACTGGATTATAAGGAGATGGAAAAGCCCTGCCGACGCCGTTTACCTTTTCATCTGTATTATAACTGATTGGTTTTGTCAGCCATTGAGGCTTCACAGGCATGTCAAGTTGATTCTGTCACTTACCCAAACGCGAGCAAATCGCCATTACCACTCATGTTCTGGCCGACATTGTCACTCATGCTGAGGCCAAGCTCTTTGCTCCTCAGCAGAATCTCCGGAGTGCCAATTGCGCCCGCCCCAAGGAACACTGCCTTCTTCGCATGCACCCACATAAGATCGCCATGCAGATTGGCTTTGAAATGGCCTCTGTTGCGACCATGCCAAGCAAAGAAAACGTTGTATCCGCCACGCTTGTCGCATTTCTCAATGTACCGCACCTCGCACTCGCAGAACATCTCGGCGCCCCAATTCCACGCGTCCGCGAGGTACGTCACGAGCGTGGTAGTCTTGGAGCCGTCATTGACGCCTGTGGGGTCTTGGCCCGTGAGGGCTGACGGCTCCATCTCGACACCGCAGCTATTGGGTCCATTGCGAAAGCGTGTAGTTTGTTCCACGCGGTGAAACTTGTCAGCCATGCCGATGTATTCGGCTTGCTTCTTGAGAAGTTCGTGTTTGGGCAATTTGGGCCAGTCAGATGGATATTTCTGAGGGTCAAGTACATCTCTCGCCTTTTGATAATCTGCAGATGGGGTCAATTGGGAGAAGTTATTAAGGGGCCTGGCTTCGGATACTCACATGGCTTCAAGCAGCGTGGATTTTTCCTGATTTCCTCGGGCCATGCCTTCATACTGAGGGCGTCG
This sequence comes from Gnomoniopsis smithogilvyi, assembly GCA_027946515.1. Classification (NCBI taxonomy): domain Eukaryota; kingdom Fungi; phylum Ascomycota; class Sordariomycetes; order Diaporthales; family Gnomoniaceae; genus Gnomoniopsis; species Gnomoniopsis smithogilvyi. Next base: position 3,606,919 of record JAPEVB010000004.1, on the reverse strand, counting down.
CGATTCGCCTCCAGAAAGACGTTGGCGTTCATCAGACTGGTACCACCGAGACCTGTATATAGAGTCAGCCTATACATGAAAAAGTCGGCAAATGCCATCCAGTCGCACTCACCATTAGCAACAACGGCATGCTGCCCTTTTCCAAAGATTAAATGGTACATCCCGGTGGGATCTCCACCGTCAATGTCGATTCCGTCGAAGTAGTTGTTTGTTGAGATTGTCCCACTACAGTGCAACTCTGCAAGCGCCTCCCTCGACCCGGATGGGTATTCACCTGGCCACTTCTCCTTTCCTCTCTCGAGCACACAGACAGTCTCCCCCGTTCGAGCCATCCGACTGGCCGCGACTGCGCCTCCATAGCCACTGCCAATGACTACGCAGTCATATTCACCACGTAGCAGCTCCACCGGCCTCGAGATGCGCGGGAACCGGGACTCAGAACTGCCATCACCATCCGCGTAGGTCCGCACTCGCGCATAGGTGCGTGAGCGAGGCCCACCGGCTCCGCCTTCGTGAGGGCCCGGTGGTAGGGTAGGGTGGCTCTCGTGGTGGTGGTTGGCGGCAAAGCTCTGTTGAGAAGGACTCGGCTCTGCAGGGACGAGAGGTGGGGAGTATGGCCATGTTCCTGCTCGCGGAGATGGCTGGGCTTGTGGGATATCAGTGGAGGACTCGGTGGTATGCTTGTGACCGTTTTGGTTCTTGAGAGAAAATTGTGGTGTGGAGGGTGGACTGCTGGCACCGTTGGTACTTGTTCCATTCACGTAATGACCATTGATGGCCCCTACAGGACCGCCATTCATGAGGTCTGAGCTGTGTAGCTCGTCACTGAAGGACACCGAAGCACTTGAGCCTGTTGCCATGATGAAGTATATAGTAGATAGTCTTGAGAGCGTATGCTCCTTGGGAACATGCCCCGAGAAAGATGGAAGTCTTTAAAGGTCTCCGAGATAATATAATAGTTCCTATCGAGTATGCGGGATTGTATAAACACTCACATAAACCGCATGCAGGACGAAATGTACGGAAATAGTAAGAGCACAAACTCTGGCGTAGCCATCAAAGATCATGGTTGAAGACTATGAGCCGCGAAAAGTGAGACCCAAAGAGTATGTTCATGGCTTCATGAATGTTCCAGATGGGGAACCTGACAAAGACTTGCACACTTGTTATAACGAGACCGGAAGAGCAAGACATATCCGTGGATTACTTAGTAGAGGTAGGGTCACATCGAGGGACATCCGGGATGGGCCTGTCGGAGCTGATGCCACACCCCAGAGGCTGTGAGAGGCAGCAGCGTGAGATGATGGACGGGTGGGGTCGTGCCCTTGCTCCAAGTGGGACCCAGAAATACTTTGATAGAGACACTTGTTGGACCAATGTATGCCGCGAGCTCGAGTTGAAGAAAAAAATCGATCTCGACGCAGGGTCAATCGTTATCACGAAGCTGGGATCTGCGGACGGTGCGTCCGAACGCTGTACATGGGGTGAAGTGTGAGGTTTGTTGTGGTTCGAACAATAAACGGCTTGTTCCTCCAAACCACGAGCTGAGGCGGCGTCGGCCATGCCTGCAGGGTGCTAGTTCTAGCCTGGCTGAGTCTAGCTGCAGATCGTTACCACCCAGCAGGTAAATGTAAGCCGCGAGGAGCAAAAATAGCGGCTCAAGGTAAAAACAGCGCCGACTCCTGATTGGTCAGTTTACTAAGTTTCAGCCGCTGCGTATTGCATGTCTGGGTGCTTTAGGAAGTCTCGTCGTGCAATAGTGAATTAGAGGAACAAAGTGCGAACCCACGTTGCTTTATCCGGGGCTGTGGCTTGAGCTCGATCTCGGTAGCCGTTCCTGACTTAGTCGCTGTCTGCACAGAGATGGTAGTATGGACTTTCACATGTTTGTTCCTGGAACCCACGGCAAAGATTCCACACGGGCTCTTGATTGCCTCCGAAGAACATGGCCAGATGAATGTGGACGACGCCACAAAAGTAGGGAGCCGTTCTGATCGTCGGTTTTCTTTTGGGTATGTGAAGCTAGGGCTTTGTGGACGCCCCAGTGCTACAAGGCTTGCAAAGGAATGCTTAGCGCAGCTTGCGGATCTTGTCGAATGCGGTAGGATCAGGAATAAGGGTCGCCTGAAAGTGTAGGAACCCGTTCTTCAGAGCTCCACACCACAGAAAGACGACATAGGCTTTTGGACCACGATGATTCATTGACCGGTATCCTGAGTTTCGATTGGGTATGAATTGCCTCGGTCAGTAGAGGCGCAGTCTGGCCAATTGAGGGACATGAGCATCGCAGAGTCAGCAACGACCTCGACTGAGTAGAGCAGGTGAGATGGAGACGGCCTATTTTCCACCCACCCTGCTTCGTCTGGGGCTGCATCATAGAACTGAAGACAAGGCAAGACTTGCAACGAAGCATGTGTCAGGCGGGGAATTAGACGCCAGGGCGGACGTCTGGATATCGCGACCGGGGTTGGAAATTCTCGTGGCCCGGTGTCACTGTAGGGTTCCGACAAGAAAAGTGTCTCATGACGGCATACTGGAGTCTGAATGGGTTGGGACAGGCGATGCAACCCTCTTTGCATACATCTCCGAAGCGGAATGCTTACAGGCACGAAGCATCCAGATATGCGATGTGTCTCGTAGAGTCTCGAGGCCAACGTAGATTCGATGTTGAAGGGACATGCTTTCAGCCCCACAAGGACCGACCCCACCAGCTCGGAGATGCGGGACCTTGCACTGACACTCAGCCGTTCCACTAGACTCGAGCAAAAGACTGCGGGCAAAGCGGGTGTTGCTTAACTCGATGCTTAGACGCGGCCGCCGTGCTCAGGTTGGTGGCCCGTTGCGTCTGCAGATCGACATCATTTGTGCCATGGTTGATGGCCGGCTGCAAGGTTGTATCTAGTTGACGAGGCCTCGCGAAACAGTCCAGTAGATGTGCCGAGCTGCAGTGTAGGGTGCCATGCAGAAATCCTTCCGCTGATACCACCGATGCTTGGGCGGTTAAGCACGACTCGCAGCCAGAATTGAAAGTGTGATTGGCGGTATGATACTTTAGCATGTTGGGACTTGACGAATGAGCCTCCAGTGCAGGCAAGTGAAAAAAAGGTCAGATGGACGTCCTCCGATGCTAGTGTCATAAGGCTGAGTGCAGGCGATCATGTCCCTGTCTCCATGCCTGTGCCTGCGCCTTGTCTTGGTCGCACAGAGTCCTCAAATTCCAGCCTCTGTATTGTATTTCGTGCGTCTCCGGAGTGTCGCCTCGGGTTCGAATCTCCACAATTTTTCGAGCCCGGAGTGATGAGCTTCTGTCGTACGAACCGGCACAGAAGACCCAACTTGGACTGAAGCCGTGGCTCGAGACTGAGTAATGAAGGAAAGACAGACAGTCGAGATGAGACGATGCCGTACGGGTCGTGTTGTGTCGTGTTGGACGAAAACCAGCTTCAGTGGGGTGGCACATAACATTCCAAGCCGGGCTTATGTAATCCTGACATCTCACCAATCTAAGGTACATCTTCCCCCCCCCCCGGCTACCCTTCTGCATTACAATTTGCGTGATTCTCGAGAAATTTTCCGAAGCTAGATATGTTTCACGACACCTTTGACACCTCTGGCTTGCGCAGTCTATTTTGGATACGAACTTCATAGAACTACTGCGCCCTTCTACTGGTTATACACTACCACGGCCACATACCACTAGACGACAAGTCGCGAAATTTCCTGGGGATGTGTGCAAGACAGAAACATCACAACTACCCATCACTTTGTCCTACGCACATCAATGCTGGAGCTTTCGGGAGCAAAGTCTCCATTTCCTCCTTCTCCTCGTCCTGGTACTTTTCAAATTTTCCATTCCCCATATCTGTCACCAAGGTTCGATACTCCCCGAGCACCTTGTCCGCCTCGTCTATTTTGCCCTGTTTCCAAAGACACTCTATCAACCTCCTCATACATCCCAGTGCTTGTGGTGAGTCCCTGCCAAGCATCTCGTGTTCCTGCAGCCACGGTAAAGCCTCGCGCACGAGAAGCTCAGCATCATCGTATTTTCCTTGGTCCATCTTGAACGAAGCCATCATATTGACACCCACCAAGTTGCGCTTTCCATCCCGTCCATGTTTCATGAGAAGCTCGAGTGAATTCTGCTGTTCCTCTCCAAGACCGGATAGATCCTGCAGGTGAATGAAGCCAACCATCAAGCGCTGCCAATCCTCCCATGCAGTTTCGTATAATGGTGATGGTGCTACCTCAGCTTTTCGAGCCTCGTATTTTGACTGAAGGAGATGCAGAAGAAGTGACAGCTTCTTGTCCTTGATTAAGTGGGCCGAGGCATCGAGATTCATGTCCGTGACTTCCTGTGCCGTAAAACACGTGAGGAAATTCCGTGAAAGCGGAGACTTCAGCGCCGGGTCATTCCAGAAAGGAGTATTCGGATCGTCAAAGTCCCACGGAAACTTCTCAGGCCGGTCGTCTGATTGCGCCTTGAGGGGAGTCATATTATTGATGAGTCTTGAGTTGCACCGACATACAGTAATTTGTGGCACAAGACATGGAGTATGCAGCCAAGTATTTAGTAATGTCATGTAGGTGTTGACTCTCTCCACCTTGTGTGAGCAGGTGTATACGGATGGCCGAAAATGTGGGTGCCTAAATGCCAAACAGAGCCCGTTACGAAGCCAGACTATCAATCCGATAGGTGGCTCACATTGGCCATCTTACACGCAGGTTCTGTGCGAGACTAGATTAGGCTGCCCTTGGCAAATGTATCTGGTGAAAGTTAGGAAAATCATGAGTATTCAGTAGAATGAGTTCTCAGCAAACTAAGCGATAATCAAGCGAAAAAGATGTCTGCTTTTGCTCCTTTCGCCCGGGTCTCCAAAATGCACATTGGAGTGACATGCCGCTTCAACCCCACATGTGGCGATGCAAAGAGGGTCTGATTGGGGGTTAGTATCGTGCATATATTTTGAGAAGCTTTCGACCTTTCCAACTTACAACATTAATCTCAAGGCAGACATTGTTCCTATTGGGACATTTACCCAGGTCCAGAGATCTCAATGGCAACCCAACGAGAACCCGTCGTCCTCCCACCCCTTGAGCCTTCCCCAGATGCCTCTACAAAGTCTTCTATCATATTCCTCCATGGGCTGGGAGATGATGGCCGCGGCACCGGGTACGGACTGGCCCAGCAGTTCCAAATCTACGAGAAACTCCCGCAAACCAAATGGGTCCTACCGACGGCCAACATCGACCCCGCCGTTGGGCAGAGGTGTTGGTACAAACCGCATGATCTACCCTCGCCCTTGAAGCCCAAGGTGCCGGGACATGATGACGATCAAGACGCTATGGAAGCGGACGATGAGGAGGACGAGGAAGGAATTCTGAGGACAGTTGAGTACATTGACTCCCTTGTCACAGCGGAGGTGGAGGATGGCGTAGATCCACGGAGGATTGTAGTGGGAGGCTTCAGTCAGGGCTGTGCTGTGTCTATGGTCTGGGGATTGAAGGGGACTTGGAGAGATAAAGTAGGCGGTGTCTTTGGTTTAAGTGGATACTTTCCCAAAGTCAAAGCTGTGATGCCAAGTCCTACTACAAGTGCGGAGGCTGAGGACGGGAAATATGCCTCAAAATGGTTCTTCGGTCATGGTCTGGCTGATCAATTAGTCTCTACGACGTTGTTTGCGGATGGACAGAAGAGATTGCAACATTTCATTCCACGGGAGCATGTTGAAGGACATGTCTATGAGGGATTAGGCCATGATGTTGGAGGGGGCGAGATTCGGGATTTTTGGCTGTGGTTGAAAATGGTGTTCCAAGAGTAAGAAGATGAATGCATCGAATTCGATAGTAGTCGAGTCACAAAGGCTCACAAGCCTTCTTTTGGTCCAGGCTATATGTCTTCAACCCATTGCATCCTTTATTTGCCTCACTCAGATTCTTTGTGCTGTGTCCAGTTTGTGTGCTGTTTTCGGAACCTGTCAAATTACTCCTTGCGGAGTTCAATTTTTTGTATTTATATATTTGTTTCATTTGGTATATCCACTACACATGGAAGAATCAGCATGAATGTGCAATCTTTGTAGGGCGCGATTAGTAACGTTGACGGCCTGGGGACTTTTAAGGGTCGCTATTATATCAAGCACAAGAGTATGATTATACTACCTTGCAGGCCATATGCAGACAACGTGGTTGTGGATTGTTTACAATTACAAACGCGAAGTCTGACAATATCTCTTGGCTTGATAAATTGAATACTCTTCATAATCTGCACGCTGTGCACCTCTCTTCCTTTCTAACAGATTAGCTTCAAAGGGGGTGGGTAAGGGGGGAAACGTGAAGGTCTAACTAATCCTTGGTATCTAAACCGGCCTTTGATGGATGCCGTAGCTCAACACATCCTATGTCGTATTTGCAAAATAAAACGCACAGAATCAATACTATTAGTCTACCACTTATTATGGGTATATTCCAAGGCCTCTAGCCTCTGCTTTGTCTAGGTATTACTTGGTATCAGGTCGTCCAGGATGTCTTGCGCCCCTTTCTGTGGCGGTGTCCCCCCTGTCGAGCCCCACATAAACCCCCCATTTCGCCCCGACCGTCATTCTTCAACAGTGAGGCAGCCACAGCAGCTGTGGAGCACTTACGCATGTAGTTGTCCTTAAAGATCAGACCAAACATCTGAAGATCCTCAAATTCAATCCATCATCAGTTGGTGCTGAGTGCGCAAGTCAAGTCTATACATAGATTCTCCTCACTCGAAACAAGTCATTGACAGGCCTCATATATTGGTTCCCAAAAGTTGCTACAATGACCTTCGATAACAACCACCTCAACGTCGACAGCGCAAGAGGCATAGACAATGATGAGCTATTCACAACACCTTCCACAGACCCAATCCCAGATCGCCATCCTTCAGTCCTCCGGCCCGGCGGTCACTCATCGCCATTAAAGCATCCTTCGGCCTTGAGACCTGGCGCTGCCCGACACTCACGGACGCCAAGTCCACACAGCACGCCCGCCTCTCCTCCAGCGCACCCGCCACGCGCGTCTCCTTCTCCGGTAGCATACAAGGCTTACTCGCCTCCCAAACCTCAGAGCCCAAGTGATGAGCTATCGTCTGAGATTGAGGGCTACTTCACCGCCCTAGAGGTTCCTCCACTGCGTATCAACAAGACGCCAGAGCTACCGGCCTCACCGACTCCGCCGTTGCCGCCAAAGGTGCATGATCAAGAACCTCTCTCACCAGAGCAAAGATGTGCTTCTCCGCCTGTGCCACCCAAGGAGAGGATACCAGCTGAGCAAGAGCGGCACGCCGGTGCCCCATTTTCTTCAGAACTGGAGGCCCCCACGGAGAGAATCAGCCAAGAACATATGGTGTCTCCAGTGTCAGAACCCAACCATGACGCTGATGAGCTGGAAGCTCCTCCCCCTCCATACGAAGAATCTCAATCTATTCCACCACCACCAGAGAAGATTGCACCGTCAAATCGGTCAGAAAGCGGTAGCCCAGGTCGCGCAGCCACCGGTTCAGCAGCTCACGGAGGTGGTGCCATGGCTGGGGCGCCTGTCAACGACGCTGTTGCCAGTTCATCTGCAGCATTGGCCGCAGTCACCATAGAAGAAGCGTCACAGACCGCAAGTCAGGAGCCAGCCGGGGGCGACCACGATGACATCTACAGCGCAGGTCCGCCGCCGCCTCTGCCTCCACGTCCAAGTCCTTCGCCTGTCGGGAAGGGCAAAGATCCAGCAATCCCTGGGGCCTTTCCCCTTCCCCCCTCTCAGCCGTCACCAGGCTACAAGGCCAGCGGTGCGGCTGCTACGTCAGCTGCAGGCGTTGGTGGCTCGATAGCGGGCGTGGGGCAGAGCGCGTCGCTGAAGCAGGCGAGAAAGGCATTGGAGAAAGGGTTAGGGCATCTGATCGACAAGGCGAAGGAGCATCATCACGCGAGGGAGCAGCATAGTAATGAGAGGAAGAGCTCGGGGAGAAGGAAGTCTCCCGATGGAAGTAAAAAGAGCGTGGACGGCTCGGGCAACGTGGCGCAGGTAAGCGGTGCGCATTCAGGCTTGGGTCTGGGAGTTGACGCTGACCTTTATTACTAGGTCAGGATGATGAAGCCTTGAGAAGAGAATGTAGGGAAGTTGTAATGGATAATACCAAAAATACCAGATTCAAGGCTCCTCTATCTTGAACGTTGATTCAATCTAAACAAGCGAACCAAGCTCAGAACCGCCATCTTGGCGGTGTTGCCTTAATAATGCAAATAACGGATGACAACAATCTATGGCCCTAATCTACGTATCGCAAGTTCACGACTGTGCCTGCTTCTGTTCCTGAACCATCTTCTTATACTCGGCCCAGTCATCGCTCCGAGGGAACGGCTTTGCCTCATCGACAGCAGGCAGCCCCAAGAACTCACGTAGCGGCGACCAGCCCGTTTTGGCGTCAAATTCCAAGAATTCGCGCCCTTGACCAAGACTCCTCACCAAATCATTGTGCTTTCGAAAATGCTCCCGGCCCTGATTGGGGAAGTCGTTGCCCCAGCAGTGCATATGATATTTCATTCTCATAATCGTCATGGGAGCGTCAGGATTCGCCTTGCTGTTTGAATGCGCATGCCACAGAGTCGACATCATACTTTCGCACCATGAATCTTCGGACCGGGAGGTGAGGATGATAGCTGCCTCTGGATAGGCCTTGATTAACTCTTCGGGGAAAAGTGCTGCAGGGAAATCAGCGACGCCCTAAGACTTCCCATTAGTCTTGCGCGTCCCTAACAGATGTGAATTTTTTTGCACCAGAGAAACATGCCTGATAGCCGGCCAAAATCTGCTCAAACTGCTGTCGCTCCCACCCATCTCCTTGGCCCTCATATTTTGCTTCCAGCGCTTGTATCCATAATTGTGCATGTCCACTCTTCCCTACCTCTCTCATGTGGTAAATGGGTAAAACACCAAGCTCTGTCAGAGCGTCCGCGAGGGCTGTCGCCGTTCGCTCATTTAGTGGATGGATATTGATAATAATAATAAGGGCTCATCAGATGTGGCGGGCGCTTTGTTACTCACACTGGGTCCCAGTTCTGGGGAGGCCGAGCACAAGGACTTTCATGATGGACTGATGATATTATGGGTGTTTTAGAAACGAGGAAAGGAAATTGGGTGGGCGGTAGCTCATTTATGAAGGTGTTCATGTCATACTTGTACCTAGGTATGCACTCAACGCAGCGGGAGATCCTTTCCGGATAGTCCAGGGTGAGATTACGGAGGAAATCGGCACCGTTCCACGCACATACAATCTGGCAAACAATCTTTGAACATCGCAACCTGCAAAACCTGTCCGCTGAAGATGAAGCAAAGATTTTGTGAATGCTTGACTTTCAAAGCAAGCAGTGGGATCCCATCATTGGACTCAGTCGACTCAGACTTGTCTGTAGAGGGCGGATGACCCCGAATGACGGGCAGCACATATAATCGAAAATAAATAGTTAAATACCCTTCCAAAGCCTTCATTAATACAACACTTTCGTTGAAGACACTGGAATTGAAAGAAGTTCTATTTGACTCCGTACATGTACGCGTGATAGTGACCAACGACCTATTTACCGTAGAACCGTGGGGTAATAATAAGCAAAGTGGCGCCTCCGCATCGACGCCGGGGAGCTTCCAAGGTTGTTCGTTAGCTTCGCCACATCAAGAACTAGCCTATAAATATACTGGCGAGCAAAACGTAGCGCAGAAACCTGCATGCTCTGGTGATCGACCGATAGACAGTCGTCGTTGGCACCCTCTGATCTTGAGCCTTACCATATTACTATCATACGTTGCTTCGCTCGTGATACGGCATACAGCATCAGTCATTGCGCAGCTGTCTGATCGTGCTTGCTTTCCATACACCTTACCTTCGAAATGAGCGACAAGACGTTCAACGTCTCCGTCATCGGATATGGGTGCGTACCTCTATCTGCGATCATGTACTGGATTGGCACTGATCAGTCTTTCAAACTGGTAGCCTTTCCGCGAAAGTCTTCCACATACCATTCATCGATCAGATACCAAGCCTGAACCTACATTCCATTGTCCAGCGCAGTCCCAAGCAAGGCGATTCCGCACCGGATGATTTCCCCTCAATCAAACACTTCACTTCCGTCGACACCGTGCTCAAGGACCCTGAAGTCGATCTCGTAGTCATCTCTACACCCCCAAATACCCACTACGAGTTCACAAAGGACGTCATCCAGAGCGGGAAGCATGCTTTGGTAGAGAAGGCTTTCGTTCCAACCTCAGCCCAAGCCGAAGAGCTTATCAAGCTCGCACGTGAACGCAACAAGCTCATTTGCGTGTTCCAAAACAGACGATGGGACGCAGATTTCCTCACTGTGCAGAAGATCATCAAAGAAGAGAAGATAGGGCGCGTCTATGAATTCGAGACTCACTTCGATCGGTTCAGGCCGCAAAAGCCGGCAGGGTGGAAATCAGCACTCACACTCAACGATGGCAACGGAGCCATTTACGACCTAGGTACTCATCTCATCGACCAAGTCTTTGTTCTCTTTGGCAAGCCAACCGAAGTGTATGGCAAGTTTGTCCAGCAACGTACCGGCACACTCGTATCTGGAGATGGCGGGCCGGAAGACCAGCCGGACAGTGTGAACGCGATGCTCAGCTACGCAGACAAGGGACTGGTAGTACACGTCCGGATCGGCGTCATGAGCGTCGCCAACGAGCAGCCTCGGTTCTGGATTCGGGGCACCAAGGGGAGCTACCACAAGCAGGGCCTTGACCCTCAAGAGTCGCAGTTGGTGTCTGGCATGAAGGTGACAGACCCGGGCTTTGGCGTGGATGGTGCTGCATACAATGGGAAGTTGGAGTTACTCCAAGAAGACGACTCTGTACAGGAATTTACCTACCCGAATGTTAAGCCGACAACGTACTTGAAGTTCTACGAGCTCCTTGCGAAGGCCTTGGAAAGTGGCAAGGAGGAAGACGTACCTGTTCCTGCTAGCCAAGCGGCGGAGGTCCTTCGAATTATTGAGGCTATACGAAGGAGTGCACGTACGGGCATGGAGATGTCAGCAAAATAATCTATGCTGTCCGCCATCAACCCATCGCCAAGGAATTTGATTATCTGCCCAACAACACATGGACTTCAAGCACTTGATACTGGAAAGGGTAGTATTAATGATATAGCGAAGATGATTTCACACCTCTACTGAATAAATTCGCCTTATATACAAGCAGGGAAATACAATGGGGTCTACAATGGAGCATTATAATGATGAAAAGAAGCTTCCTTTGTTACTCTATTCTTGTCTGTTGAAGCGGTGTAATTTACAGTGCGTTCTCACCAACGCTAAACCTTATAGCCACATGCTACTATCCCCCATCGTTCAATCTCTCTAAGAGTATCCATTGAAAGTCATCTGCACTGGAACTGGCGCAGTGCAAGTGGCATTGTTACCGGCATCGTACGAACAAGTCAGCGGGAATGATGCCGAGTACCTTGGCACCATCCCGTTGCAAGTTGGAGCATAGACAGCATTATAATAAACAGACCCTATGTTCCTGGTGGCCTTGTTCGAGTCGCCGGTGAAGCCGATTACATCCGGGCCGCAGCAGCTATCGAAATGTCCCTCGCCGATCTCCCAGCGACGGACAGACTGCGGGTTGGCGCCAGTATATGGGGAACCACCATTGAGTCCGACGCCGATGGTGTCGGCTGGTCCAAAGCCAGGGGGCTGGTAGGCATAGGAAGGTATGCCAGTGGAGCAGTAAGGCGTACATTGACAGCCAGCGTCGCCAGCGTTGCACAGCGAGGTGGAGTTCCAGCACACCTGGGCGTCGGATGGGTAGTTGGGGTTGGCACAATCCTTTTAGTTTTTCCCTAGGTTAGCTAATTGGAGCATTGAAAGTGAAATTATCCACGTAGATTGTTGGCGAAAGCGGCTTGGATGTGTTTGTGCGAAAGTGAGAGATGAGATGGACATGTGTACGTACCAAGTTGTGGGTAGAGTTGAACCAGGAAAAGCTGGTGATGGTGACCGGAACTGGAGTACTGCAACCTGCCGGTATAGTAACGGAGGCGCTTGACACAGAAGAAGATGTAGACGTTCGCGAGACGGAGGTGGTTGCTTGGATTGCGACAGCTGTCGTCTTCGTCGAGGAAGTCGACTCTTTAGAAGCCGACGTGCTGGTAGGCAAGGTACCCGGTGCCGTCGTCTTCGTCGTGCTGCTCACGGTCGATTTGCTTGAGGCTGTCATCGTCGTCTTTGTCGACAGCGCGGTGGTTTTGGCGGTGCTGCTGGCGCTGGCGCTGGAGCTGGTCGATACGGACGTGATACAGCCACGGTCATAGTATGTATCCGAGCTGCCCGAGTCCGCATCAAAGTTGCCACTCAGAGCGATGTTGAAAAGCAAGCACTCTTCATTACTATAGCCAAACGACTTGCACTTGGAGTCACTGGTGCATTTCTGAGAGCAGGCCGCGTAGGAAGCAAGTTTTGCGCTGTCAGAGTAATAATAATTTCCCTTGCCACGATCGTATCCCTTAGCCCCACAGATATCGGCACGTTTCTGAGCTACAAGACCGGCAGAAGTCGTGTCGAAGAAAATGCCCAAAAGGATAGAAGAGGTTAGAAATTTATTCAACATCTTGGCCTCGAGCGAGTGTAAGAAAAATAAAAACAAAAGAATGGGATCGTTTGCTGTTTTCGGTAAAGAGCGTATCGATTAGGCACAAAAGTGTAAGAGAGAGTGAAGGCCAGCAAGAAGCGTGATGAATTTAACATCAGGCTCCCGTTGAGTGCGAAAGTCTGCCAACTTATCTTTCAAAGCAACCTTATGATGATCAGAAACAACTTAGCGAACTCCTTTTGGCACTGGCCGTGCAATGCCACCAGAAAGAGTACTTCTCATCCCGTGCCGGATGTTCAGAGCTGGCTGCCTTTCTTTTTAACCATAATTTTAAGCCCGAACCGCTCGGTTGGGCCACGCTAATAAACAAGCCTTGCCCTACTGCAGGGTTGGCGTTGGGGACCAGCTACCAGAGAACCGGGACGAGGCAGTGTGAGACTCACCATGTAGATAGATCTTTGGCTCGATTCGTACCGTGCACATTGTGGTTCGTATCTCATGTGGCCGACGTGCTCGGACTCAGCACTACCTGAACGCTAATGTATGACATCAAGTCAGCGTGGCGTCTTGAAATGCCGTATCCATAACACTGCAGACCACCCGCTCACTCGGAGCTGATAGACACTCACAGATACGAGGCTACATGATTTGGAGAATCCAGGAATAGCAATTTTGGAGCCACTTCAACGGTCTACACGTTTTTCACTGGTCCAGCTCTTGTTCTAAGTACCTCGGTAGTCTGATTGCCCACTACCTCCAAGCCGCGCGTGTTAGCCGCAGAAGCTAGTAGCAGCGGCTGGATTTTCTTGGTGAAACATCAAAGAACAGCTGGGCTCGCAGAAGAAGGCGCACTTATCTATTCCTAATTTGTCCTCATTAGCTTGGTGGCGGGGATACCGACATCTTCAATCAGCCGCATGTTCCTGAACACCTACAGTAGCAGCCGCAAATCTAGACTTGCATCTTCCGCAGCAGTCAGCAAGACAAAATCAATGTTTTGCTGCACAGGCGCCCCCGCCGTGTCGTGGTACTTGTTGCCAAATCCTGCAATATGGCGCACCATCGTTCAGCAGGCTCGTATGTTGGGTTGCGGCTATAACTACCTAGGTCTAGATAGCATCTTGTGAGTCCATCACTTTGATGTCTCGACGGCTCATTAGCGAGCTGCTGGTCATTCTCGAGGGAATCACAATTGCCAAAGTGCAAACACTTATCATAGAACGGTGGGTTTTTCCAGACCTAGAAAGTGATCCTTTGTAATCTAAGAAGTCTATTTACAATAAAAGCCCGGGCTCAGATAGGGCGTTTCTTACAAATGACTCGCACGGTGGTTGTATTGATTATACTGGTACTCAAGTGATGGCTTCAAGGCATGATGGCAGAAGGACTCGGGAATGATCGAAGGTAGAGTTATCTTGGCCCAGCCGTCGATGATGCCTGAGTTCCTTATAGCGCCAAACCATCGCATCTTTAAAGGTAAAAGTCTTGCGTATGGTCCAAAAGCATATTGATGAGAGCATATGAGTGACTCGTCCCCCTTCCCCCGCCAGCCTCCTTCTCTTAGCAAAGCCCGGGTATATAGGCATTGAGCATTGATGTTCATATGTGTGACTCATCTGACTTGCCCAATAATCTGTAACTCTCAAACTCTGGCTCTCAAACTGGTCACTTCCAATCGATGTGCAAAAGATCTGTGCCCGTCAGAATTGCTTCATTTTATTTGATTGTGCTCAATGACCACGTTTCGCCAGCCCAGATACAGCGACAGAACTCCCAAGGCCATTACAAAGCACAGAAGATACAAATAATGCACTCATCGATTGAAGACAAGCTGTTACCAGAGCTTTCGAAGGCATCTGCATTTGCAGGAAGCCGCCAGTTGCTCGTCTTGGTGTTCTGCTGGCTACTCAGTGAGCATGATACTTTTTGAGTGTCCTTGGATTCACAATTCATAGCAGTCAGAAAATCGAATTGTTCGGAAGACCTCAATGAAACCACTTTAGAAACTCTGCTGGGCTGTCCTTTGCATGCATGCTATCTCCAGAGGCCAGAATGTCCCTTCTGAGGTGATGAGTGAGCTCACTACGGGGTATCTTAGGATGTTCTAGGCCATCTGGGTTGCAATGGGTGGGTATTCGTACATCGAATTTATCACTATTTTAAGGCTCGATGAGATGTCAGTTTAGTTTGAGGATGTTGGCACGCAGCATACCAGGCATAGAGAGCCCTGAAGCTGGAGCCTCAGCCTGAGTAACACTGATGGGAACAAGACCAACGGAAAGTGAACGAAGCATCGATGTTCGCCAACAACAAAGCTATCAGAGAAATTGGAACGGTTGAGGTATTCACCAAACTTTCTTGATACAAGATTGCTCACATGATGTCCTCTCGAATTTCTCACCTTAAAGCAGAGACAAGTTCCAAGGAAGGAATGCAGCATCCCACCCCAAAGCAATCAAATGTTGAGATCTGCTGGCTAGATAGATAAATAAATTCATAACTACCTTAGGTAGAGACTCTGAATTGACCGGGAGTTTTGTTTCAAGCCACTGGAGCCGGTGGGTTAGCGCTTACAGGCAAAGCGGGGCCTTAACTTCAAGGTTTACGTGCAGGAATGAGTGTGAGCGAACGTGCACAGAATCGGCAACTATTCGTCCGTTGCTGACATGACTTTCATTTAGCGCACTGTCGCGCTAAGAGACCAGACTGGAGCTTATGACATCGACTTCAGTCTTCTTCTCACATCAGTTTCTGAGTAAGACAAGACAGACGGCTTGACCGTCATAGAAGCCTTGATTATCGATTTGTGGGTTCGCAAGGCCAAAAAAAAAATGATGGACGAGAAGGAGCCGTTGATGGCGCCCACCGTGGCGTCCGAACATCCTCAAACTGCCAAAGTTCACCACATCAGACAGCCCAAGCTGCTGCTCTTTAGCAGTATTTTGGCCTTCTTGGCTTTTATGCACATGCCATGGAGCAAGATCGTCCGGCTGCATGATTGCGCACACCACAAAAATGGTCCGCTTACTTATGAAGGGGAGAAAATCACCTGGGAGGCATGTGGTGATGCTCAAGGACGCCCAGTCGAATGCTCGACCATAACAGTACCGATGGACCAATTCAACGCCACCAATTCGGAAGACAAAGTCTTTACTATTCCTCTCATCCGCATGCGCGGGAATAATGCGACCCAGAATCTTCTCCTTAACCCGGGTGGTCCTGGAGGGTCTGGCTTCGAATTCCTTCACAGGCGCGGGAAACAGTTGAGCACCATTGTGGGTGAAGGATTCCATCTGCTGTCCTTCGATCCCAGAGGCATCAACAACTCCACGCCGCGAGCTAGCTGTTATCCTGACGTGGAGACTCGCCAAGCTTTGTCTCAAGTCAGAGATCAAAGAGTGATCGAGGACAGTGCTGAGGCATATGCCTTCGCCAAGAATCTGGTTCGAGGCTGCGCTGATACAATGGGTGATCACGGCTCGTATATCAACACCCCTCAGACCGCTGCCGATATGAATAGCATCTTGGATGCCGTGGGTCAAAGGGACATGGTCTATTGGGGGTTCTCGTACGGCACAGTGCTCGGTCAGACTTATGCTGGTCTTTTCCCTGAGCGCTCCAAACGAGTCATCATCGATGGCGTGGCCAATCAGTTTGATTGGTACAACAACATTACAGAAACGGAACCGTTTGTCGATACGGAACAAGTTTTCGATGGCTTTCTGGACGAATGTCTCAAGGCAGGGGAAAACTGTACCCTATCGAGACTCGTAGAGTCGAAAGAAGAGCTCTACGACATGATCTTGGGCCTAGCGGACAGCATCTACGATGAACCCATGAGCGTCTATGTCAATAACACAGCTTGGGGGATGCTTAACTATTTCTCCATCATGGCTGACGCCATCTTTCCCGCGCTTTATAAGCCGACCACTTGGTACGATCTTGCTGATCGCCTGGCGCAATTGCTGAAAGGTAACGCTACGGAAGCATACCTGAATTATGGTCAGGGAAGCCCTTGGTCCTCCTATATGGATGCGAATTACTTTGTGAGTATGAATGACGGCAAGTCTGGCCCAGACTTTTGGCCGTCAGATCGGGTTTCGGTCCTCAAGGACATCATTGAACCTGTTGCCAACTCAAGTCTGTTCGCTGCGGCTGGCGCTGGCAATGGTGGTTTCTACGTCAAGCAGCAGTGGGCCGTTCCCAAGACGCACAACTACGTGCCCCAACTGGACGTCAAGACTGCTCATCCCCTTCTCATACTGTCAACCACGTTCGATCCTGTCTGCCCGCTCGTGTCTGCGCGATCCGCCCAGAGAGCCTTTGTCGACTCGCAGATTGTCGAGGTGAAAGGATACGGTCACTGCTCTGTGGCAGTCACTTCGAACTGTGTGGCAAGGCATGTACGGGCGTTCCTGTATAATGGCACTCTTCCGGACAGTTATACGCAATGTGAAGTTGACGGGCCATACTTTATCAAACCGGAGGAAGACGGGAAGGTCCTCACCGCACTGAAGGATTTTGATGATCCTGAAGATGCAAGGATCCACATGGCGCAGTTGGAACTCGCAAGAGATACGGACTGGCTGCTGTGGTCCCGATAGGGTATAGATGTAAGCCAAACTGTGGCTGTTGAAAATGTTCCCGGCTTTGTTGAATCTCCGCAGCCAGCTCAGCTTATCAGTTGTTCTCTGAGTAAAATGTTTTTTTCATATCCACGTGGCGACTGTCCTGGGTAGGTAGCTGAACGGTGGTGACATCGTTGACTCATTCAATGTTAAGCAATGCGAAGCGTGTAGGATCGCGACAGATATCGAGTACTGTTACTTGAATGAAGTCAGTGGCGCAGGCCTACCAAATGTTTGATTGAAACATTGCGGATCAGATACCAGCGCGGCAGCATGTCTCATCAGCATATTTACAAGACAAATTTCCAACGTCTGGAGGGCCTAGCCCCCGAGTACCCTAGGTAATAAGAATCTACGCGTCTGTCAGATTTGAGGTCCCTGTAGAGAGAGCCATGCCATTGGTAATATCCATTATTATCTTCAGCAACCAGTCGCTATCGATTAAATAGGGAGAAAGAACGCCACGCCATCATACTAAGTTTCGCACTACCTCGTAGGGCGACTGCAACAAAAGTACCAACCGCTCACTGTCTGTGCCGCCTCTCGCTGACCCGGGCCTATCATGGAGGGAGTTTCTTCTGCAATACCCGGTAGCCGGGCCGACACGCTGCAGACGGATCCATTTATTAATGGCGCGAGCCTGGTCTCGCCTTGGGCCAGCCGCACGTGGGATATGGGGCCTTTTATAGGCTAATTTGCACGGCTTACCAGGTAGGTAGGTGTTTCCATTTGCCCTGCATGTTCCAGGTGCATAGCGATGCAACGAACCGCGATGCTCGCATAGGCCTTTCTCATTTCCCTGCCCCCCCTCCTCTGTCTCTCTCTCTCTCTCTCTTTTTCGCACTGCAGGGCTTGAGACCCTCCCCCGGGTCACAAACATTCCAACTGTCGAGTGTAAGAAAGACGTGACGGGGGCGGACTTGGCTATGAGGAACAAGGTTCACATGCCTGAATCGCCCGTTGGCTCGATCCACTTGCCTGATAAGACGCCGAACGGTGCAGGGGCGGGATATTGGACTTGCGTCTCACAGGCCACACATGCACCTGCAACCTGCCCTCACCCCCCGGCGCAATCGGAAGTTGGTTTCCAAATTGGCTGTCCCTAGGCTTCCTAGGTAATGTTATGCTGACAGTGCTGACAGCCCATGCCAAGGGGGGGGGTCTTGCGTCTTGCCAAGACAAACCTAGACTACAATTTGACTGTTTGTCCGCTGCTGTTGGCTGCACGTCGACTTTATTTGCGGCCGTTGGACAGAAAAGAAGGCCAAAGGGGGGGCCCGCTCTCCTTATCTCTTGGTGGAGACAAGCCGTTTGTGCCCCAGTTCCACTTTTAAGACGGCTTGGCGAAAACCGTCGACAATGGAAATTTCGAAACTATTTCCTTCCGAGTCGAGCTCCTATCAGCGTAATGGGCAGTAGGGACCGCGGCTGAAGATAACGGTTTCGGTGACAACAGGATGGGTGCTCGTACCTCCGCCTTCGCTTGGCCATGTACCTGCCTACATACCAAAGTAGTAGTAGGAAAGTTTGAGTAGGGGGGGGGGGGGTTGGTCTCGTTATTTATTTAATATGTCCCGATACCCCGGCTCTTTTATCTCGAAGGTTTCTTTTTCCTTTCCCTTCGACTCATTGCTTCTTTTGTGTCGGGGACCCAGAATTTTGCTTCTGAGCTCAATAGTATAGTTGATTGCTCGTGGGAAGTATTCATCATGTCGGCCGGCCCTTTGGAGACTTACAACGGCACCACGGGTGTTGCCGATAATGGCGGCGACTCGTTGACCTCAGATCGTGAGTATTATTTCCTTTTTCCTTTTTTTCGAAGCGGTGTTCGTCGAACCAATTCTGCCTTTGGAGCGAGTTGACACGAAAGGCAATACGCGAGACTCCCTATACGACAAAGAATCTAACA
Source organism: Gnomoniopsis smithogilvyi (assembly GCA_027946515.1). NCBI lineage: Eukaryota > Fungi > Ascomycota > Sordariomycetes > Diaporthales > Gnomoniaceae > Gnomoniopsis > Gnomoniopsis smithogilvyi. The sequence goes on along the minus strand of JAPEVB010000004.1, from coordinate 3,587,758 downwards.
ATATGCAGTCAATGTCTACTACTCGTCAGGTGATTTCGCCTGGATCCTCACCTCATCCGCACTCGTGCTTTTGATGGTGCCAGGTGTTGGCTTCTTCTACAGCGGTCTCGCCCGGCGGAAGTCGGCTTTATCTCTCATATGGCTATCCATGATGAGCATAGGCGTCGTCAGTTTCCAGTGGTTCTTCTGGGGCTACTCTCTCACGTTTAGCCACACGGGCTCCAGCTTCATCGGCGATCTTTCGAACTTCGGACTCATGGACGTGCTGGCTCAGCCGAGTGTGGGAAGCTCCAAGATACCCGACCTGTTGTTTTGCTTGTACCAGGGCATGTTCGCCGCCATCACACCTGCCCTCGCGATCGGTGCCGTGGCCGACCGTGGACGCATGCTGCCCGCCATCGTCTTCATGTTCATTTGGTCAACCATCGTATACGACCCCATCGCCTACTGGACGTGGAATGCAAACGGATGGTCCTTCAAGATGGGCGGCCTCGACTTTGCTGGTGGAACTCCGGTTCACATCAGCTCCGGTGCTGCCGCTCTCGCCTACTCGCTCATGCTCGGCAGGCGTGTCGGCTACGACAAGGTCCACGGCCTGCCTTACCGGCCACACAACGTGACTCACGTCGTCCTCGGAACAGTCTTCCTCTGGGTGGGATGGTTTGGATTCAACGGTGGTAGCGCTCTCGCTGCGAACCTGCGTGCCGTCATGGCTTGTATTGTGACCAACCTCGCTGCTAGTGTTGGTGGAGTTACTTGGTGCTTGATGGATTACCGCCTTGAACGCAAATGGAGTGCCGTGGGATTCTGCAGTGGAGCCATTGCTGTGAGTGGATAATCCGCGTTACTCTTTCGTTGTCCCAACTGTTTAGACTGACTTTTGATATATAGGGCCTTGTCGCTATCACGCCTGCCTCTGGTTTCGTTCCCGCATGGGCTGCTGTGATCTTCGGCGTTGTCGGCGGTATTGCTTGCAACTTGGCTACCAAGATCAAGTTCTGGATCGGAATTGATGATGGCCTCGATATCTTTGCTGAGCACGCTGTTGGTGGTATTGTCGGCAACTTGCTGACCGGTCTCTTTGCTGCGTAAGTGCCCACCACAAATGTCTTTTTACTCTCATTACCCTCGTGCTGACATTTTACTTTGTAGCAACTACATTGCACACCTCGATGGTTTCAGCGAGATCGATGGCGGCTGGCTCAACCAGAATTACGTCCAGCTCGGTTACCAGCTGGCCGACTGCGTTGCTGGCTTCTCGTACTCCTTCGTCCTGACATGTGTCATTCTGTTCCTGATGAACCTCGTCCCCGGTCTCAGCCTGCGCGTGTCTGCCGAGGAGGAGGAGACAGGTCTCGACGATGGACAGCTCGGAGAGTTCGCCTACGACTATGTCGAGCTCAGCCGCCACGTCAACGAGCTTGTGGGTACACCCGAGGAGGCACCCTCCAGCCGTGGTAGCTTGAAGAACTCGTCAAGTGAGCCTCAGACCAAGTCTGTTGATCCCGAGAAAGCTGTTTGAAATAGGGCAAGACGAGAGAGAGAGAGAGAGAGAGAGCCCAGTAGATGGGGAAATAAGATTGTGTATAAAAAAAATCGGTGGAGAAACGACCAGCAGTCGATAGAGGGTGCGGTGTTTCTTGTCACATAATATTCTAATAGACCTACAACCACTTCAGAAAAGTTGCTAGATACCTCATTTGAATTATCGAGACTGATCATACTCAGATGTTTTTCCTGTTGGACAGTTGTGAGGCCCCTAGCTACTGGCTCATTTTGCTTCCCAGATGAACTACCGGTGCCGCCGTCAAAAAAATCGCATGCACCTAGCTTTGGTGTAGTACAGGCTTACTTATTCAGAACTATGAAGTCATTGCAGTTCTAATAAGCCTTCGAATAGCACCTTTACCCAGTTTGTGGTTGATGGAAAGCCTCTGATCAATGCCAGGGCAATGTTCAAGGTTGACAACGTTTTTGACCCATATGTATCACAATACTGGGCAACTTAGAGCTTATAAATACACAGGCTCCAGATATTGGCCACATTCGAAGCCGATTTGCATGGTTGGATATGCCGTTATGTATAATCCATCACTTTCGAAGTCACCTTCAACGACACGCGTAGCACCCAGGTAGTTACTATCTGCATCGCCATCCCTCGCGGGAGGTCGCATGAAGGCCCGTTATCCATACAGGATTAATAGGTCAGCTGGAACATTGTGTTGATGACATCAACTTGATAAACATGCCTGGACTAGTCTCAGTGAAGCCTCCAAATTTTTCAAGCCGGACCAAAGGCATGAGGTGTTCCGCCCAGTCCTCCCACCAATTGCCTTCCACATAATCCAGCATCCACTCAGCCCATCTGGGCGGTCGCGTATACACTACCTCAGCCATCCAGTAACCTTGGCTGCCCAAGGTGTCTGTTTGAAATCATGACTTCTGAGCAACGCCATCGTCTCTCAAAACAACTTCCGACTTCTTAGACTGATGGTGCGGTCGGCTTATCCGTCTGATCCAAAGGCTCTCGGCGCTGGTCGTCGCTGGTGAGGCTGTGATGTAGCTTCAAGCGAGAAATTGTATGTGTGTGGAAGAAGTGCAGCAAAGGTGGTGATGCTTCGAGGCACATGTTTGAGCTCGGTTGCTGATTCTGGTTAAAGGCAACTCGATAGTTCAGACCACGGGTATCGTATACAGTGTATCTGTGTCTAAGCGTGGTACACCTAGTAAACTTCAGTCCCTTTTTGTCGAAGCAACTGATGACGCCTGTGACGGCTCATCGGCAGATCTCATCCGGCTATATGTATCGAAGCAACGCAAAGAGCATCATCTGTTCTGCTTAAACGACAACGGCAGTACAACGAGGCTGAGCTACCACTAGAAAGCTCGGCCAAGATACCCTCGAGCTTAACAGGTATCAGCGTTGTGGTGTGTGGGATACTAGGCGAGTTTCACATAGCTATATTGTCATCGTTAGTGATGTCCAAGAGACAAAAGGCAACTAGCGTAGGTAGTATTCAGCGTTTCCCGGTTTCCTCTAAACCACTGACCAGAATCGTTGGCGGCTTGGCGCTGGACGGGCTATCCCGTTTGTGAAAGGAGATGAACTCGGTTGGGTGACGCGCGGCATGCAACGTTCATCCGAATATCATCCGAACCTGTAAACGAATCTTGGCAATTTTCTGTAGACTGTCCATTGCGTGTCAAGCATTAAAGCTGGGTCCGTTGGAAGGAAGGTGACGACAGCTACTATCCGTATAAACGGTCTCGTAGGTTCAAGGGTTCTAGTTGAATATTGTCACTGCGGAGGAGGCGGTATATTGGCCATGTATGCCGACTGATTGCAATGGAGCACCTGAGAAAGAGATGGGTTATGACAATTGCTCTTGATCAGTTTGTCTAGAACTCAATTAACCTCATATATTTCAGGAGCTAAGTCAGGGGCTGTAGTCTTGACTCAATAAAGTGCCGACGATGTAGATTAGTGGGGACGGCACTTTTTTCACAAAAAGAGGTGAAGTGAATTGTTAAGTATTGTATGGACTTTGTGTTTTAGGCTCATAACCATTGGCCCTGCAATTAGATCTCAGTTCTCACTCCTCGGTGAATAAGCCATTCAGTAAGGGTAGGTATACTTGAGAAATGACTAGTACTCAGTCCTCGACTTCAACCAATTGAGTTAGACCAATCGCACTCAGCCAGGTTAGTTTCACACCTCAAAGTGATGACATACCTAGAGGTAGAATCCTCTCTACAGCTAAGTCGATGCTGCTTTACCACTTATGACACAAATGACATTTGCTGGGGCACCGAGAGGGGTTGTAGGTAAAGTGCCATAAGCACCTGTCCACTTCTGAAGCTTAATGCAACAATTGCATTTACAGCAGTCAGTCGCTCAGTATTCTCCGGTGGTAGTAATTGCTCCGCGTGCACGGTCACCGACAAACAACAAGGATTTGTTTCAATTTGAGCAAATGTTTCGAGCGTGTCAATGCAAGCTAACGTCAGGCAGGTATTATCAATGTTTGTTGAGAATTCTCGGGTTGGGAGACAAATCGAGAAACCACACGTAGAAACACGGTAAAAAAAAATATAAAGAATGGCAAGGATGCTTATTAATAAGCGAGAATGCATAATCACAATGTGCCTTGAATTTCTTAGCTGTCAGAGGTGCTCGGATGGGGTGACGAGGATAATATGGATGTTTGCCTGTGTTTGGGGGCCCTCCTTAATTCCCCGGTGCGTGAACCGGGAAGGCCTGCGCTCATTACCCCTGACCGGGGAATTTTCCATTTTTCTTTGTCTGTTCGGATTTGTAAAGATTGGATCCCTCTCGGGAGAAACAGAAACACAAAACAGACAAGGACACAGACGCAGATGGAGTCGTTTCTATTTCTGTATCTTGACCTGGTGTCAAATGACGGAGACATTTTCATGACTTTGGGGTGATCCGCACATCATGGCTGCCCTGGTGGCGTGAGATGACTAGTACGATGGAAGCATCTTGTGCGATATAGGTATTCAGGTACAATTTTCTCGTCAATTGAATTATCCTGCTGCACTGTGCATTAAGGAGAACATGCTCAGGAGTACCGGCCTAGGTAATTGCCAAGGCTTCCGGACCTCGGAGTGGGCTCACGGTCAAGAAGAGCAGAAAGTGACAGCAGTTTGAGCGGCCTCTTCAGTCGGACGATTACCGGCTGGCTGGGAATAATCATTGTACCCAGTAAAAGATCTATAAAGCGATTTGGTGAGGCCCACATATAAGACCGGACGAAATGTCTGGGCAGCCACCTCCCTCCCCTTACAAACCTAGTCGCTAGGTAGCTATGGTATAGGTCCAAAGTGAGGTTAAACAAAGATGGGATGAAAAAAATCAAAAAATCAGAAAAAGGTACCACGGCGACACGCCGCACAAGCTGGGGGCAAAAGCTTATGGTCATCCGATGTGATATGTCTGGCATGAGGATGGGACTGACGGCCCAATAGAGTTTTGATCGCGGGGCCGTGGTGGGGAAAAGGGGGAGATGTTAAAGCGAGGGCAGTCAGCGCATTGTACTGCACATTGGGGCAACCAAAGTCCAAGGTCTTGATGAATATATCAGAGGCACAAATCGTCGTCAGCGAACGTGGTCCCCCAGGTCCTGCAATTGAAGGCGCAGGTGTTTCAACTCGAAGCAGGAGCGATCTGCAAACAAATGGGGCAAGTGGGGTCTGGAACGAACTTCCTCAGGAGGAAAGGGCCCTTTCTAGGCCAATAAGGTACAAGAAAAGGAGTAGGGACCCCTACCCAGACGTGGATCTACAGCAGGGTTACTCTCGGGCCAGCCCCGCCAGGAACCAGGATCAGCACCGGGTTGAGCCTCACGTCTCAGCCTGTCAACTCCACCTATCCTCATCTACGGCGTCAAGCGAACGACTCGAAAGGGTGCAAGCGACTGCGAGTTACCCGCCGTTCTACGAACCCCAACCTTGAAGCCTGGATGGGGGGGGCCCCCCTCTCCCCTTTAGCCCGTATAGCGTTTCGAAACGAATGTTCATCCAGTTGCACGCAGCAGAAGCACCGCACCACTTCTGGACTGAACTGGCCTAGGGTTACTGGTCACGGGTGGATCACAGTCCAAGGAGAGGAAGGGAGGGCGTCGAACTCAGGAGACGGCTGGCTAGGATCAAGATGGAGCCGCGCATGGAAAGGGCATGGAGTGTGGCATGGGAATAGCATTGGCATGGAGAGGGAATGGATCTCTAGAGGACATGGCCCATCACGATGCATGGGCACAAGTGGATGTGGATGTCATGGTGGACAGCTTGTGGAGGACTACCTCGGAAAACACCCCGAGCAAAAAATGGACGGCCGACGAGTATAAGTCAACAAAGTCCCGCCATGGCCGACCGGACTATCTTCCTCCATTTTAGACATCGTCAACGTTGACTCTTCACCTTCTTTTTCTTTCACTCCGTTGTTGCTTCACGGAAACCCCGGCGGGTTGTTCATTCTTTCCAGGTGCTAGTTCACCGATTTCATTCTCTTCCAGACCATTCTATCCAGTCTCTTTGCCTTGAGCTCAAAGACTTGACAGGTTCATTCTCTTCACACTCCCCGACTTTCCAACAGACAAGAAAAAAGGCACAACGCAGTCCCGAAATCATCATGTTGTTCCGCAACACTGGAGCCTTTGCGGCTCTCATGCTCTTCTCTCGTGGCGCTTTCGCTGCCCCGACTCTCAACGCCACTACCACTGACGATGTCTGCGAGCCTGATGAGACCATCACCTCCACGATCCACCTTTCCGGCTCAGGATCCGCTCCTCCAGTGGCCTCGGCAACGGGTGTTGCTGCCCTCGGCGCCCAGAACCCTGCTGGCAACGGTACTCAGTCCGTGGTCACTGAGGTCATTTACACCACAAATATCCACACAGTCACTAGCTGTGCGGCTTCCATCACCGACTGCCCGGCCAGATCATCAGTTGTGTCCACTGAGGTCGCCGCTATCACTACCACATACACCGTCTCGGCCTCTGGCCTTCCTCCCGTGTCTGGTGGAGCTGGCCCCTCTGGACTCCCCTCCGGACTTTCTCTGTCTGCCGTTCCCTCTGGCCAGCTTCCTTCAGGAGGTCCCAGCCCATCTGGTGTGACTGCCGTCGGCGCTCTTGGCGCTGCCAACCCCTCAGGCCCTATTCCTTCCGGATCTGGCCCTGTCCCATCCGGTCCTTTCCCTTCCAATGCCACTGCTATTGGCGCTCTTGGTGCTCAGCCCTCCGGCTCTGGCATGATCACTGGCGGACCTCGTCCCACTGCCCTGGCATCTGGTGTGCCTCAGGGTTCCGGCGCCGGTCTGGCTGCTGCCAATGCTTCCCAGGTTCAGGTTGTCACCGAGACCTTTTACAGCACCAGCGTCCACACTGTCCTCTCGTGCGCAGCCTCCGTCACCAACTGCCCCCTTCGAAACCAGTCGACGACCTCTACCGAGCTTATCCCTACCTCCACCCAGGTCATTACCCGGACTCTGCCTGCCGGTAACGCTGCTGTCACAACTGGCTCTGCTGGCGCCGCCAGTGTTGTGCCGTCATCCGCTGCTGAGGAGCAAACTACTTTGACTGTTGCTGTGACGCAGGTGTAAGTACTCCACCTTTGTTCTCGAGAAAGATATACTGTCTTCTCTCACTATGAGCCATGACACACACACTAATGCATCCCTCTAGCCACACTGTCATCTCTTGCGCCGCTAGCATCACGAACTGCCCTGCTGCCACCGCCACAAGCGAGATTTCGGCCCTTCAGTCTTCTCTCGGTTCTTCCGCCATTCAGACTGTTGAGGTTACCAGCGTTGTCGGAGTGACCACGACTATTTGCCCTGTTACCGCTGCCGAGGGAGTCTCTTCTTCTGTGGCTTCTAGCATGAGCCAGGCTGTTGTTACGTAAGTTATTGCTACATTCCCGAACTTTGCTCGCTTGACCTTTGGACTCCGCCTCTGGGCTCGGAGACCATAACAAAGGGCCACTGCCTTCAAAAAGAATTACGCTGACAAGACGCAACAGCACCACGATCTCCGGCTCTGCGTCGTACTACATCCCAAGCGCCTCTTCTGTCGCCAACGTTGGCGCTGTCTCGTCTACTCAGACCGTGATCTCCGTCAAGCCTACCGCCTCCGTTGTTACTGTTACAGTCTCGGGCCAGGAGCAGACCTCCACCAGCTCATATGATGTTACCAGCACCCTCACCACTGTTGTCCCTCAGTCTACCTCATCTGTAGAGGCTATTCAGGCTACCACAGTCGTAAGCTCTGTCAAGCCAACTTACTCGGTCGTGACTATCACTGTCAGTGGCCAGGAGTCGACCTCGACCAGCTCTTATGACGCCGTCACCGTCTACACTACCACACAAGCTGCTGCCTCGACTCAGGTTGTTGAGACCACCATTGTCAGCAGCTCCGTTGTCCAGGTTCCCCAATACGTCACTGTCACCGTTGGTGGTCAGACTTCCGTGTCATCTACTGTCGTGGAGTCTACCAGCACCTTCAGCACCGTTGTCAGCACCCAGGTGGCTGCCAACAACGCTGCCCCCTCTGTTGAGAGCGCGGCTACTCTTCTCTCGGTTGGAACGACCCAGAACGTTGTTACTGTCACCGTTAGCGGCGTCGAGTCTACTTCCACGTCCGTTGGTGAAGTCACCCAGACCGTGACAGTGCCAGCCGCCGGCCAGACCACTAGCTCAGTTGATGCCGCCCAGGTGACTCCCAACGCAGGTGCCCAGGTCAGCGGCAGCGGCTCTGTCGTCTACGAGACTGTTACCTCGCAGTTGCCCGTGGAGACTGTCATCACCGTGACCATCGGCTCCCAGGTCCTTACTAGCACCGTGTCAACCTCGGCTGCCATTCAGACGCCTGCGACAACCGCCGCTCCCCAGATTTCCACTGTCTACGTGACCGTGGGCTCAGGAGCTTCGGCTACCGTGCTCACCAACACCGTGACAGCCTCTGAGGTTGTGGCCGCTGACACTGTGACCCTTACGCTCACTGGCTCAGCTGGTGTTGCCTCGACCTACACCATGACGGTTTCTGGCGCCACTACGGTGACTGGACGCCCTCAGGTCACCGGTCGTCCTCAGGTGACTGGATACGGTGGTGACAAGTGCCAGGCCAGCACTGTGACACTGATCAGTGTCAGCACTCTGTGTGCCACTGGAAGCGTGTGCGCTGCCCAGGCCACTGGTCTGTAAGATCTAGATCACTGGATCATGGGAATTCTTTTTAGTCATTTGGAAAGAGACAAAAGGGAAACTACAGGACTCGAGTAGCCCCGGTGGCACTCTCTCGCATCAAGGAAATGAAAGGCGGGGTTGCATTGATCGGGAGTGTTTTTTGTCTTGGGGAACTTCAAGGAATGCATGTTTTGGAACTTTGAGTGGTCGCTTTCTTGTATATACCTACATGTTCAGAGCGCTGCATTGTGAAATGAATCTGTATCTTTTAACAAAACTTTGAATGATGCCTCGTGATGTTTGATTTTGTATTTCTTGGTGAGGGGCTTTCAGAGTATCGAATTACTGAATATCCTCGCACATGAAAAGCGCGTTGGCTGCTTGCGGATAGTTGCGTGTAAATGGCCTCGATGTTTTTGGTCAAAGGTACGCGGTACGTGAGTTGCCTAAGTGATGTTCAACCTAGGACCACGGGTTATGATCGAGTGACCAGCTGATATACAGCGGAATTTGTAGGTCATTATTGAGGGGAATCGATATGACCTCCGCTGTCCATATACGATTTGGGGGTTTGCGGGTCTGCTCCGCGCACTTGTCTTGGGTTCAGCTCTCTTGCAGTTCAATCGTTAATACGAATGCAGAGTCTTTACAATTTACTTGGGTTTCTATAAGCTCATTTACTCCGATATGAACTATTTTCCTCTCTTTAGGTCTCCGTTTTAGGCTGTTCTATGAGCCGATGTTAAAAAACTAGTCGCCTTGCTTCTCTTTCAAATTCACATCGAAACACACTACGAAAGCCCCCTAGGGATAGCCTCAGTGACACGTGGACACGTGGAAATTGACAGAGACAGCGGATTCTAATGAATTTTAAGTAGATTTGACTTTCCTTGGTCTGCTTGCAGTTATAAGAGCTTTAGATAGTGTCTTGTGGCGTCTACTTGGGGCCATCCAGGGAGGCCAACAGCAAGGTGATGAGAAGCAGCTATTTGATGCTTTTACGATTAATGGAAAGTGACATCCGGAATTGGATAGTAGAAAGGCTGAAGCAAACAGTGTTCTATTGGCTATATGGGATACAGGGGACTGTTGTGGCTTGGGTGCCTTTCCTAGTAGGGTTGGGCGGGCCCGTTCTCGCCTAATGTTGCCTTTGTCTGGACTGGATGAGGTGCTTGACAGATGAGGGGGTTAGACAGCTAAATGCGGTGATGTTTTATTGATGAAGCTGAAACTTCATAGGTGTTTTTTTTTTATGTTGGACTTATTTAGATATTTGGTCCGACTGAAACATCGTATGAGGGACGGCATTGCATAAGGATGGTCTCAGCTACGTGCCGCAACGGTCTGGCACCGGTGAAGGAAGTCAGCCAATTCAAATATCCAATGGCGAGTTTTCATGAGTCACAGGACAAAATCATAGACCATGGGGGAAATATACTATTCTGATGGCCGTGGTGAAAGATTGGGCCTTGTACGATATGTGGCTTCGTTCTGTGCTTCACCCGGAGTGTAGACAAGAACACCACGATCCGAAAGCAGAACACCACGCTCGAAAGCATGAACTAGAAGAGAATTTCGAATGTTCGACAGGAATTGAAATACGGTGGGACATAGTAGAAGCTCCGCATAGCAGACAGTAGCTTCTGAATAACTAGGATCAACACGTCGAGCACGCATGGCCATACTTGTATCAAAAACTATATAACCTGCCACCAACTCCCCTGATTTCCTTGACAAGTTCTCAACCACTCACCAAGAGAATCAGATATATCAAATCATATAAACCTTGCGGTTTTCACACTTCACAATAATTCGCACCCAAGCAATCTGTCAACATGGGTTTCAGAGGTCTCGTACCAGCCGACAAGCTCGGCGCCGTCTACGACCCTGCTCAACAGGTGTTGACGCTCACTGCCTGTGGTGAAGTCCAGAACTACACCTATGGCTTCGATTTTGTGCGCTTGCCTTTCACTGGCGGTCTGCTCTTTGAGCTGATGGGCTGGTCTGGCCCCATTGGCACGGGCACCTCGGAGTATTCCCACTCACAGCGCTTCGACATCCCCGGTCTCGCCATTGCCGACCCCAGCAAGACCGTGATCATCATTACAGCCAACCACACCAAGGGGACAAAAGTCGAAATCAAGTTCCTTGGACTCAAGCCCTCTGGAACGTCGAATGGCAACGAGGTGCTGTCGAACATCCAAGACAAGCTCTCCGGGGTAAATGAGAAACCCGTGCTGCCGGAGATTGTGGATGTCGCCACGCCCGCGACCATCAACACGCTGTTCAAAGAGCCCTTTAATATCAGCGAGAAGATCAGCGCTGCCCCGGGCGCCACTCTGCATGCCGACTTTGACTCGCAGATCCTCAACCTGACCGAGGCAGGTATCGATGACGGCTCTTTGAACTGGACCTTTAATTCTGTCCAGACCGGCCAAACCCAAGTCATCACTTACAGCACCGCGGGGCTGAACACTCCCGTTATACGCAAGGTATACAGCGTTAAAATCTTTGTGCTTGACGCCGCTACCGCCGCCGGCCCGGACGCTTCGAAGGCTGCTTTATTGGCTAATACCTCCCGCAACGGCAACGGAGGTATTTCCAACGGGGCATCCAACGGCATCTCCAACGGAAACAAAGTCAGCGATTCAGTCGATCAAATCCTGTCTTTCCTGGGCCGCGTTTTCATTGCGCAGCGCATCGCACGAAGCGTGCTTCCCTCGGCGCGCCTCCTCCGCGTTCAGGCCACCAAACCCGCCGGGCCTGTCTTCCCCGTCAAGGATCCTTTGCTGCTGTCGCAGCTGGATGTGCTATTTGTCGGGGACCATAATCAGTATGTCACGCTCCACTCGACGGGATGGGGCGAGTATGCGCCCCCGGTGGTGAAGCTCGGTCCAGTGATTACGGGACTTCAGACCTTTGACCTAGAGCAGGTCAAGGTTGATATCGTGGCGGCGGTCAAGGCGATTCGTGCTAGTGGGAATGATATAGCGTTTTGGGAGTGTACCCTAGCGGAGCCGTTTGGAAATCCGAATGATGGTCCGTACCAGCCCATGTACACGTTCCGCATGGTTGACACTAGTTTCGTATCGGTAAATGCAGAGACGGGCAAGGTAGTTGGAAAGTAGTCTTTGGATTTTCTCTGGAAGTTTTTTTTTTTGAATAGGGGAATTTGACAGGGAGGATGTCTGGAAAAAAGATTGAACTGCGTCAATGATGTTATTTCCTTAAAGAAACTTGTCATATTCTCTTATTTTTAATTAATTTCAATTTCAAAATTGATCATGCGTGTGCATGCTTCACATTCGACCTTTGAATATCAGTGAGCTAGTCAATTTCAGGAAGCATTACAGGCTTGTTGTTGAACTCTACTAAGTATGTTTTTTTTAGTTCCCACCTTCTAGATTGCATATTCAACCTTAGCCACTCCCTTTCTGAATGTGGAATTGTTGCAAACTGCCTCCATAGTGAAAATCATAAAGAGGTCAACTGAAAAGATCCTTGGCTGCACATCTATTGACATTTTCTTTCTGCGTGTGTATTTCGCTCCTAGTCTCAAACCACAACACATATCTTCGCCATGCTAGACGCAATATCCTCAGGCAATGGACCTTTTTGAATCGCCGCAATGTTCTGCTCTATGTACTCCAGCTTGCTAGCCCCGAGAATGATGCCATCATTCGGTCCCAATTGTGAGTGAAAAGACAGCCACCGCAAAGCTGCCTCAATGTTGGAAATATTTGCTATCTTGAGTGTTTCGTCAAGAGAGTTCATAGCTTCATGCCACATCTTCTTGTCAAAATGCAACTTGGAAAACTTCCCGATGATATTATCTTTGGCAAACCGGGTTCCATCATAGTTTCCAGAGGTGAGTTTTCCGGAGAGGAACCCTCCGCCAAGGGGACTGCGGAAATCAACTATTAGACCAAAATATTTTCTTGCAGTACTAGAACGACCACATGATCCTTACCTATAGGCATTATAAACAATGCCATTTGCTCGTAGCACAGGAATCAGGGTCTCACGGTCCCTGCAGAGAACATTATACAGGCCCTGGTAGACGCTGGGCTGGATATAGCCGTGATGTTTGCAAATGGCAATGAATCGAATCAACATGTCCTCGGACCAGTTGGACACACCAAGCTAAGCCGCGTTCAACCCATGCATCAGTGCGGTTTTCAAGTAATTTGGGTTTGAAACGGATGGTATTTACCTCGTTGTATACTCCTGCCTTGTGTAACGCATCAAGGGCGGCGGCCTGGTCTTCCAAGGGCGTCTCAAAATCTGGAGCGTGGCAGTAGAGCACATTCACTTTTTTTCCCTAAGTTGCATCTGTAGAGCCTCGCAGCTCAGACCAGCCGACTCATTTATTTTCTCGGGTGTCAGACTGCCGTTGCCGTCTGCACTCGTGACGAGAACTTTCGTGTCGATGGCAAAGCCCAAAGTTGCGGCTCCTGCTTGGCCAAGCAGTTGCTCGGAGGCGCCAAAGTTGAATGCAGGGTATCGTCTTGCAGTATCGATTTCTTTGATTCCCAACTCTTTGAGCCCTTGAAGTAGGTGAAGTACTTCTTCCTGCGTGACGTGGTCATCACCAATGGAAGCTCCGCCGAAGAGAATGCGAGGATGTGAAGGCATGTTGTGAGGTATCAAATAATATAGGTGAAAAGCAGTGGTACCTCTGAAGTGTGGGAGGGAGGAGGTCTGAGGAAAAGTGTAAGCAAAGGCGGAACAGAATAATCGGGTGCTCCGGCTGCGAATGTTGGGTCAGAAAGGCCCACTGCTTCTCATTGGTCAATCTGAAGCATGGAAGAATGCTGCTGGGAGGCGCCGCTGGTAAGATGAGAAGATCCTTTCTCAGGTGTACCTAGTCACCTGTTTTATTGGTTAATAATGTCCACATGGGAATAACGCTATACCCGGGCCCTGTAATTAGCTAGGTACATACCTACCTTAGATAGGTAGGAATTGGATACAAACCACCTGGCCTCCCAAGAGACATCCCAAATATTGTTTTAGCTTTGTTACCGTGACAATTTTATAACGGTGGGAGTTGGTCCTCGGCCAGTTTCTTCATGCTTAATTGCTGTGCGCATAGTTGTGGCCGCTGAATCTATCTGTGCTGCATGTTGATGGATATCATAGTCTGCCTGTATAGGGAAGCTTGAGTAAAGTCGTTGGCAAGGGGAATAAGCACAAAAAGAAGGATTTGTACAAATGCCTCTGTAGTAAGTCTCCAGACTGATATCTTGTATCGCGTGATGGACACTCGAGGGAATTAGGCCGTGGGACATAGCGAAATCAAGCATGAGATACCAGACAATACCGGGGCAACCTGAAATCGGGGGTTTTGGATAGACCATCAGTCAATTATTATGTTGTGCTTGTAAAAATGACAGATTGGTTTCGTGTGTGCCCTGCGTAGGAAATCGGAGAGGTAAAAATTTGCGAGCTAATTCAGGTAGCGAGGGAATTTCGATCACTGGGCTGGATACTTGAGGGTGTTAGATTGGACAATCTTGTCTAAGGGCACAAACTCTAAAGTAATACCCTGTTTCGAATCAGAGATTCCCAATCCTCACGGCATCGCACCATCACCTGGATAGTCGATGCTTGAAGCAATGGTGGCTGGTGCTTCCACGTTTTCGAGACTGATACAAAAGGACTGCCCAGCCAAAATTCCACCGTCTTGCCTACTGTCCTAAATTTTCTCAAGGTGTCAAAATCATCCGTTTACCGTTGCTATGATGGCTGTCAACAGTGATCGGCGAAAAATCGCCCTCCACATGGTTACCATCATGCTAGACTCACCAATTCCAAGAGACCGGACACCATTCGATCAATCATCCACTGGATGCACGCCTCCACGAGGTCAATTACACACTCCAATCATACAAGCTGGGATCGGACATATCAGGATTCGCAGGGTATCCGAGCCACGCTGGATCATTGTGAGAAAGTGCTGAGTTCCCAAATTGTTCAGGTCCCGGGATACCATTCAGACGTGGTCCTGGATGATTCAGGTAATCGAGGTCTGTTGAGTTGCATTGGGTCGGCACATCACTCGCACCGTTTGATTGCACCAACGATGGGAATTGATGTGCCCTGATGCCGTAGTCGATGTCCTGATCTGCAGAGATGGGCTCACCGAAGGTAGATCCGGTTGATGAGGCGTGAACTTGGTGACTACCAGAATCGCTTAATCGTCCTGACTCGGCCGAGGTGGAGGCAAGCGAGGAAGCATGACCTGAGACAGCCAACGCAGTCTCTTGATTTTCCTGGATAGAGGAGTTCATTGAATTACCCACGTTTGTAGCCCAAAGTCCAAAAAGAACACCGACGGCGCGGCTGAAGACCTGACAAAGAGTAGTTTCATCCTCCGAACGCCAGTCACTTCGCTCTTGTAAGATCGCGCAGAAGGTCTCTGTGCCTATATCACCAGTGAAGAATTCTTCCATGTCGGTGAGATCTACCTCCGACATCCCCATGCTGTGATAGGGTGACGGTGGACGAGGGTCGTTAGGGCACACTATGTCGAAAACCACGTACCACTGAGCCTCAATGGCCAGACGAGAGGAAACACGTTCGGCAAGCGTGTTTCTTTGCTGTGGAGTGATCCCATCTGGTTCATCGAACAATTGTTGAGAGACGTAACATGTGGCTGTATGTTGATCGCGAGAGTCAGGGTCTTCGAAAGCAGTGCCACATCTTGTGCAATACGGAGACTGCTCGTGATTTCTGTATATATGCTGCTTCACGTAGCTAATTTTTCCAGTTGCGAATTTAAAACATCTCCAGTAGCGATGCGGATCTTTCTTGGAGAACGGACAAGCAAGCATCCGACTAGGAGCGTTGCTAGAGGTCAAGTACTGGGGGAGGCCCCGGCGCTTGTTCGCACGTCTGTCCCCATCGTCGTCATCTTGGCCGCTGCGCCGTTTCTGTTGCGTTGAATGTGACGTCTTGTCTAAAGATTTATTCAATGATGCTTTGCTTGACTGTGGGTCTTGGCCAGTATATGGACACTCCTTAAAAGGACTTTGACAGGACTTGAAATACAAGATGAGGAAACAGAGGCAAAAGTCGATGTATGTGTGAATATCTGTGTGGTGACTATGTATGCAAAACACATTAGCCACAAACTACAGATTAAGCCACAGACGTGCTTTCTTTTTTCTTTTTCTTTTTTTTTTTTTTTTCTGAAATAATCTCAACAAATGAAATTTGATGCAGGATAACAATCTGAAACACCATACGTGTAGGAGCTCAATTGAATATAATGGAGCCTCTCGAGTGCTTCAGCAAGGAGAAGTGGCATTGACTGGCTCATATGAATGGCTACTTCGATGATAATGCCAAGAATTCGTGAACCAGAGACATAGCTGCCTCCCAAACACGGACGAGGGCGTGATGGATCAGCCATTGATAGAGTAGTAGGGGAAGTTGATGGGTCTCGAGCAGCTCCACAGCCAGTCTTTTGGACCATAAACTGATCAATGGTGCGGCCAACTCCAAGTGGGAGTGTTAGGCTTCTGTTCCACTGAGATGAAGCCATGGCCAATCGTGGTAAGAGGGAATACTCAGAGATGGAAAGGCAAACAAATTTCAGGCGAACTAGAAGAGCAGAAACGCTTGGAAGATTACTGAGAGCGTTGGAGTTCCTTTACCAATTCACCTGGGCTTGTGTCTATCTTTATATACTTTACACGTAGCCTTCTCAGAGCACATTGGGGGTCAAGGTCTTTTACAATATGTGGGTGGGTTGTGTTGTAGAAGTTTTTACAAGCTCTATGGGAAACGGAACAACCTCAAAAAGTGACATGCCGAGTCACCACAGATGTCAGTGTCTCGAAGTATATGCAAGCATCGGGAATTCGAGCTGAATATACGGTGCGTATGAGGGACACACTTGCCTTTATTGCAGCCCCCGGTTCACTGCCGGACTAGGGCTGCAAGGTTGACGTACATTTTCTTGCCATAAATCTACAGGTTTCTCCATCATTCCTTTGCTGACGGTCTCTTGTGCCTTGCATCGACAGCGGGACTGGGATGCTGCCCAGGTGTAGCAGGCTGGTTGACTGCATGGTGGGCCCAGACCAAGCGGTGAAAGTAGATAAGGTACCTAGGCACCAAGTGATAGGGGGGGGGGTTTCAACAGGGGAAGTTCAAGTTATCCCTGCTCTTCGCGAAAAAAAAAAAGTTCTTTCTATCAGACGACTACTATGGTATCATGGGGTATATCACTATCGTGACCACGTCCCACAATGCGCTAAGCCAAATTTGTATCAAATCAACACCAACGCGTCAAGCGTCAAGCGTCAAGCGAGAAATGTCGATGAAGTACCACTTTTATTAATGAATACAGTGTTGACGGATGTACGAGCCAGCCCCACAGATACTTGAAAGGGATACAGAATATCGGTCTGATACCATAGGATCTAACTGGGTGTAATTCGAATGCCAAATGTCCAGGTAGTGATCGACAGCCCGTGGTGCAGTGTCGCACTATAATTTTGAAGAACACGAAATACAGATTTCCAAGCGCGGATAAATAGACGCGGTCGCTAGCTTGTTCAGGATATACCCGGAAGCCATGACCAATATTTTACACGCGCAACACATTGCCAAAAGCGGTTTGCGCAACATGATTGTCTATAACTTGCAAATCGCTCATATATCTGGGGGAGTCGCAGTAAGATATCGCGTAGTAAACCATTATGACAAAGTTTCCTAGCTCCTAGGCTACCTGTCTACCTACCTAAAATTTCACGCAGTGTTGATTTTTTTTTCGATTTTTTCCTTCTTATCAACATTACTATTGATGCCACAGTATATCCGAAAAGACCCTGATCCCATACCCCCTACCCTGCCGCACCTTGATCAGAGCCCAAATCGAGAGGAGCCCAGGGTCTGTTCAAGCCCAATTGCCTCCAATTTTACCACACTGCCTCGATCATGTTGATGCCCTCGATGAGGGAATCTTGGAATCAGCGACGATGTCGTGCGTCTGTTGCTGCTTAAATTGGTGAAGGGCGGCAATGAGTCATGGCCACCAAGTCTCCTCTAAGTTTCGTGATGCCTTCCTTACCTAGGTAGGTATTTACCTACCCAGTGCAGTGGCTGGAAAGCACAATGAGGCTAGTTCCATTGTTTGTTGGAAATCCTTCTTGCTGGGGATCATTACTTAGGTACCTAGCTAGGTAGTGATTCTCTCTTTTCTTCATTATACGATGGGCTTTGGCTTCAGCTCATCTCACTTGTTACTGCACTTTGGACTCCTGAAATCCCCCTTCCCCCCGGCCTTGGGGGTTTTGTAAAAAATCCTGCAGTTGTCCCTTGTCAGCCTAAAAGCACAAAACTGTGCTTTCTTTGCTCCCCTGTTACTATCCCTGTTGATGCATCAAACAATTTAAATGGCAAGGAGCAAGTTGGACAATTGCGTCTGCGCAAACCGGTAGACGGCTCTTGAGGACTGGTAAGTCAAGAAGCTAGCATAGGGATACTTTCCCGCTGGCCCTGACGGAAGCGTTTCCAGGTACATTTTCATCTTCCTTAGCGCGAAGCATAGGTTGTGCTTCGACCAGTCCAGACCAGCTGCAAATAACAAAAGACGATTTCTTGCAGAAAGCATTGTTTCGTGCTTTCAACAGGGCACCCATCTTGGGCCAGCTGCAGATACCAAGGAAAAATGGTAAAGCGGAGCCTTGGCCTCTCATCTCACAACGTCAGTATGCAGACACCACCATCTCCTACCGCATTCTGCCGCGTTGGTTAGGTGCTGTGCTGCCACTCCCGCGGTTTTCGCGCGAGCTCGATGATTCATGGCCCAGTAAATCGATCTGATTCCGGCTATCTCTAAACATCTTGCCTTTTAACTAAGTTAACCTACGGAGAGAGGCTTATGATTGCAGGGAGCAAGACGTGAAGGTGTTGCAGGCGATTTGAAAACGGGGGGGGGGCAAGGCTGAGGGTTTTCCTCCCCCCACCTCGTCTGTTGGTGCCATTCAAATTGATTCATGTACTTTCAATATCAGTGTGGTATGCTTATTGAGATAGGAAACATTCGATACGATCTCAAGATTGTAGCGAGACCTCTGATCCGCGTCTAGGACCGAAAAAACGCGTCCGGCTCTGTGTACTCTGGAGTCATAATCATAGATTCAAAAGCAAGTTAGACCGTGACAATTGAGGTTCTAGTGAAAATTCTGCAGTTCTGTAAGATCTACTTGTCAGGGGGGCTGGGAAACCAATGCACGCAATTCACTTAGCACAATCGCAGACCTATGGCAACTACTAGAAAACCAGCCGATGAACATCAGCAGACTTCAATGTTCGGTGTGGCAAGTTGATCATCTGTGCTTGACCTTGCAAATCTAACGCACAGTGCGACCAAATTCTGTCAAAAGTTCTCTTTGAGTTGATTTCAGCTGATGCCAAAAATGTAATACTGTTGCTGCACCTTTTCCGTGGCCTCGAATATCTCACTAGAACAACCCATAGACGCAGGCACGAGATCCACGCCAGTATTATGACATGAGAAAATCGGACCTCTCGTTGACGCGGGCGAATATCAGCCTTGTCAATCATGGTCTTGAGACAGCACTCATCCATCGACAAACTGTCATCATTACTAAATTGCTGGAGACTGTGGAAGTCATTCAAACAACGAGGGCACACCCGATGCACATTTATCCAGTGGACGGAGCCTTGCGCCAGAAGAGGCTGTCCAGCGCAGATACGTGGCATCGAATGGCATGTCATCGCCCTAGCAACTCGTTGACAAGTGGCGACCGTATGGAACCACCCCCCCCGGAGCCAGCTCAGCGAGGCCCTCAGCCTTCCCCTGTTTGCCTGCTCCATTGTTTTTACTCAATCCTGACTTTCACTAGGGTATCTCTCATTGTCAAAGCTGATGAATATCTACGTTGGTACGTCTTTAATCATTTGCTACAGCCAAATACCAGTCCCATCTACTATGAGATTGGGTCTTCTGGAGAACTTGCATGCATTCGATGACCGCCCTGCACACCTGTTACGAAGGTTTGAGAAAACGCGTCACCGCCCCTGTGCCTCAGCTGGATCCTGCAGCAGGTCGCGTTTAACATCCTCGTCAAGCTCACTTTCAGGTTGGTTGCTCCGGGTCTTGGATCATCACGTTAAACCCTTCCTGCGAAGTCTTTTGAGTGGTGAGAAACCAGTTGGTTCACCTTTGTCGCTCTCTCGACAAGGTTCACTTCCCAATCTACTTCCTGCAAGTCGATCGGTGTTATGCGTCCAAGCCCGGCTGAGCACAAGCTCAAATTTGTTTCGAAATTCAAGGATCCAGCCCTGAATGCCAATGGTCTGTTTTTTTAGTAGGCCTAAAACCGAAGAACTGAAGTCTGATTTTGCAGAGTCCCATGCAAAAGTAGTTTCGTGAATGGCAGGTTTATGATAGGTTGAGACTTCACGAGGTTGATGCACGGGACAGATGATGTCGAAGACATCGAATCATTGCTGCTCCCGCGTTGCCTTGTCTGTCGCGGCTTCTCAGAGCCTCGCTGTTGTTCTAGTGTGGTACCATCCGGCTCGACCATACAACAAGCAGAGATTTGGCACATCTTCTGTATGATCAGATCTGTGCGTTGCAGGGAATGCTATCAGGGAACATATAAGTACTTCCGCACGTAAGGCAGCCTTCTGCCTTGCTGTGTTGTCTGGCAATGTGCTGTTTGAGATAGCCGGTTTTTGGCTAGTCTATTGGGTCGCGTAAATTCTTACTCTCGCCTGCCTCATCGCGTACACAATCTCGCAGCTTGCTCGTATGCAGCGTGCGAGGGAGGCTTGATCTGTCTGGGGTTGCATTCAAGCATCTTTTCAGCATATTTTCATGTTGATCACGCGTTTCCCAGGTAATGTGGTCGTATGGATTGGAAAACAATGAGTAAACATTTTATAATGGGGTAGACTCCATAACAGCTGTGGAGTGAACCTCGTCCTAAATGGTGCACTCGAGGATAGTGACACGAGCCCCAGAAGTCACACAAAGAGCAGTCTCCCGAGCGGTCAAGCAGGGATTGCAAGACTAGGTATATTTCAGAATTTTGCTAACCGCCCGATCCTTTTCTAATCGCTCTTGTGCTGTTTGCTCATCCTTCCCAAACTCGATCATGGGCAGCATACCCACCCACTCTAGCGATCTTGGACAGAGACAGACGAAAGTATTGCGAGCGCGCCAGCAGGGGTTGTTCATGCAAGGGCCAAAGAAAAAATGCAGGCCAAAATGCAAGGAAGCGCGGCTGTTGCGAACCAGGTCGTCTTTTTTTTCCTTCGCGAGAACCCCGGCAGCTACCTACCGCGCGGGCAGGGGGACCCACCCCCACCCCCCATGGTGTCTTGGATGACTTCGCGCGTCGTCCGGATACACGCGCTAACGCGCCCTGACCGCCCGGGGAACTTGACCGCAGTCCTTCCCCCGGCTCCGATGCGTAGGCATGATTTGGGCCCACGACGCGGTGTTCGATGTTTGACACACCCGCAGCTGTACTGTGTACCTATGCTGTACTATGTAGGATGAAGACGGTTTGACCAGGGTATGTTGCAAGATTTCGGCTACGGCGTTCACGTGAATGGACGAGCAGATGGACCAAAAGGCCGCGTGAAAAAGCGTGACCAGAACAATGCTCTGGCAAGGAGCAGGATGAGCCTTTCTGGATTATACAGGGGGGGAGTGCGGCCCAGTGTACTGAGACATTGAGCAACACTTAGGTAGACATCCACGAGTGAATAGTATTATACATAGTCAGTGAGGAAGTGAGTGGGCGAGTCTGTAATGCGGGTCTTCGCGACGCCCTTCTTCTTTACGCCACATCACGTAGACCAGGAGAAAGAAATCAGCAGGCAGTAAGATGTTTGATCATGACGAGAGCCGTCCTGCCTTTGAATGAGGTTCAGTCCTGAGATATTCCACAGTTGTTTTCTTGTCGACCTCCTCAATACTGCCCGGGCAGGTCTGAGGGAGTCGGAACTCTTGTCAGTCGGTACCAAACACTCTAAGCCTTGCGGACCAGTCTCACAGCTATCAAGGCCTCTCTCAAAGTACCCAGGTCTGGAGATCAAATTTGGAAGATTGGCATGGCCGCCAAAATTGAGTATTTATGTGCTTGTTGATACAGATGATGTCAGCATCTTATCGATAAGATTCCCTGTCAAGATCGCTGTGGAAACACGTCAAGGCCCACCTTCCCCAGAAAGGCAGGGTAGTCAACACCAGTCATCCCAGCCCCCCAGCCACCTGGCAAGCGCAGACCACAGGAATGCAATAATTACCTAGCAGCCCAACGGTCAATGCAGCGTGGAGGACCGATGCATTTATCACGACGACAACGATATCGCGAGGTTAGAGACGACATTTCCGAAACCCTCATAGGAATCTCTTTCGAACCACGACTCATGCCCGCCGCTGCCACAGACCCGCGGTCCGTCCGCTCCTCGGCCTCGACGCCGTCCTTGCGATCTCGCGATGGAACTCTTCCACCGCATGCCAGAATGGACAATGGAGGAAATGTACGCGTGGTCGTGCGTGTCAGGGCATTCTTGCCAAGAGGTGAGCCTCTAAAGTACATTTTCAAATGACTATTTACTAACGCATCGCACCTAATAGAAATCGAGCGAGGAGCAGAATGCTTGATTGACATGGACCCCATCAGCCAAGTCACAACACTGCTCGTACCCGACGACCACGACCCAGCAAACAAAAAGACAAAGACACGGAAAGTAATCGAGGAGAAGAGCTTCACTTTCGACAATTCCTTCTGGAGTCACGATCTCAAAGACCCGCACTATGCCCACCAAGAGGATGTCTACAATAGTCTGGGCGAGGAATTCCTTGACCACAACTTCGAAGGCTACCACACATGCATCTTTGCCTATGGACAGACCGGCTCCGGTAAATCCTATACCATGATGGGCACACCCGACCAGCCGGGCCTCATCCCTCGCACCTGCCAGGATCTCTTCGAGCGCATCGCTGCCGCACAACTCGAGACCCCCAATATCAGCTATGGCGTGCGCGTCTCCTATTTCGAAGTTTACAACGAGCACGTGCGCGACCTGCTGGTACCAGTCGTACCCAACCAGGCTCCTTATTACCTCAAAATTCGCGAGTCGCCCACCGAGGGCCCCTACGTCAAGGATCTTACCGAGGTGCCCGTCCGCAGCATCGGCGAGATCTTGCGTTACATGAAAAGCGGCGACGCTTCCCGTACGACAGCCTCCACAAAGATGAACGACACATCGTCCCGCTCTCACGCCGTCTTTACCATCATGCTCAAGCAAATTCATCACGACATGGAGACCGACGAGACTACCGAGCGCAGCTCTCGCATCCGCCTTGTCGATCTCGCAGGTTCTGAGCGCGCAAAAGCTACCGAAGCTACAGGCGCCCGCCTTCGTGAGGGTAGTAACATCAACAAGTCCCTTACGACCCTAGGCCGCGTCATCGCTGCGCTCGCAGACCCCAAACCCAACCGGGGCAAGGGAGCAGGGCACACGGTCGTGCCCTACCGCGACTCTATTCTCACATGGCTGCTCAAAGACTCATTGGGTGGCAACTCCAAGACCGCCATGATCGCTTGTATCGCACCCTCCGACTACGACGAGACCCTCTCCACACTTCGGTACGCCGACCAAGCAAAGAGAATTCGCACGCGCGCGGTGGTCAACCAAGACCATATGAGTGGTGCTGAACGTGATGCGCAGCTTGCGGCAATGGCGGCTGAGATCCGCGCCCTACAAGTGAGTGTGAGCGAGAGTCAGAGCCGAGAGCGCAGTGCGCAGGAGGCAAGCGAGAGATTAGAGGAGTATCAGAGTCGTGTGGGAAGCATGACGCGCATGATGGAGGAGCGCGGGCAGGTGTATGAGGCCAAGATCAGGAGTCTGCAGTCGGAGAATGAGACATTGCGGTTGCATTTGAAATTAGCGTTGGACAGTCTGCGCAATCCAATCGAGGTGCCAAGCCGGCCAGCGACGGCTATGGCTGGGAAGAAAGAGGGTGAGGAGGCAGGTGAAGAGGAGAAGGAGAATGCCGATGAGGACGTGTCGTACGATAGTGACGAGGATGAAGCATATGACTCGGAGGACTACGAGGAGCGCCATAATGAGATGCAAGACCACATGCAGGCGCTTCTGAGGGACTTGGGACATTTCAAAAGGAAGATTGGGGATGATAAAGGGCGCTGGTATGACGAAGAAGGTGGGACGAGGAAGCCACTGGGAGATCGGAATAACGTCTGAGAATCATCCTCAGATGTTCTCTCCTTGGTCTGCAATGCGTCACGGATAATGAAGATAGATACGAAGATGGCATGGATTTGTATTGATTAGGGTTATGGTTGCAGGGTGTTGGGGACTATGGAAACATTCCAATTCTGGAAGAAACAATGATATTGGCATGACTTTGGGCGCTGCCTGCATCTACCTGGTACGTTATCGCTGGTATGCATTTACTGCCACTAATGAGTGCGACAAAGAGGAAAATCGGCATCTTGACCAGGAGACAATATAAAGGCGGACTTCATAATTTGATCAGCCCATTTTGGCAGCACAGTCAATTGATGGTGATGCTTCCCGTGTTCAACTTCCTTTTCATTGTAAAGTGGGTATCCAACTATACTTGCACGCTTTGTCCTGCCAATAGGACCAGAACGCTACTCTGCTACAATGCTCCTAACTCGACTCCGCACATAATTGGAAATAGCCCTGAGATCAACAACAAACCCTAAGCGATTCAACCGCAACGCCACGCTCCATGCGCTGATATAAACCTCCAGCATCCCACATATCATCTTTCCGATCTGAAAGAAGTACTGAAAACAGCAATTCAGTCAACCATCAAAACTCGAGCTGCTCTTTTCGAGCTACATTACATGCCTATCCGAGGCAACAATACCAACATGGCTTTTTGTTCATAAGATCTTTAGTCATTCCTGCAGCCATTGCATCGGCGGGCCCAAAAAATGAACATTACAATGTCGTAATGAAACCTGATCTCGCTGGATCTCTTCCCTGATTGGCTGACGGTGTTCCAGTAAAGCCCGTAACGGCCAGATCAAGCATCAACGTACGGCTCCTCATCTCCGTCAACAATCTCGCCCACGCCGCCGAGAGCAAATGGATCTGAGTTTGGGTCAGACGGTGGCGTCACGGGTCCCATGGTAGTGCTGTTGACGCTTCCGGGCCCACTGCTTAGAGTTGGTGTGGGGGAACTGTTGCTGGAGGAGAGATTATGGACAGGACCTTGTGGCGGTGGTGTTGGGGGACTGGTTTCGTCGTTTGGGCTGGCGGAGCTGGAGCTTGGCTCTGGTAAGGGTTGGTGGGTTGCAGGTGAGTTGGCGGCAGCAATTTGTGATGACGGTGGAGGGAAGGGGTTCTCATCACCAGGGTGGGAGGAGTCACGAGAGGGAGGCAGGGGAGGATATGAAGGGGGATGATCTTGGTCGACTGCGACAAGGACGACGCTGTCGGGTGGTATGGGGCAGATGTTATGTTGGACCGGCGAATGGATTGGAAGCAGAGGTTGCGCCTTGGATTTGCCTTTCCTTCGAAAGATGGACGATAGGGTGTGGATCCAGGACGACGTATAATCCTCGGCATCATCCGAGGGAACGACTTCAGTCTGCGGAGTAGCAAGGCAGAGAGAGATCAGCGGCAAGTCTAGAGACACTGCGACCAAGCATAAACATGGGGAGATCGATACCAGATCCAGAACGGGCGGACGCTGGCAATTGGGGATCTTGAAAATACAGAAAAAGGTGTGCGTGAGAGTCAATGGAGAGGCTTACCTGCTTTTCCCTCTTTCCGAACGGATTTGAGATCCAGAAAGGGACAGACGGCATGAGATTGAGAATATGTTCCACAGATGACAGATGTGTAGGAACTTCTGGAGGAGGGGCAAGGGAATTCTGATCATCTGCGTTGGGTGTGGAAGGAGAGATGGGGTTTTCCGTGATGGAGGGATTGGAAGAGACTTTGGCTGAAGCACCACTGTGTTCTGGCTCGGACTCGTCTTCGTTCTCTCTTCGAAACCAGCTCATTGTCTTCAAAGCTTGGTGGGTAATTCAGCGGTGTATGGAAAGAGGATATATTGGAGTGAGTGGTGGTGGTGGTGGTGGCGGTAGCAAATTTTGAGATGGGCGAAGGAAATCAGAGAGTTCCGGAAACTTTTTTTCTGTTTTGTTTAGGTGGGAAATTCTTTGGCGTATAATTGATGCTCAACAGGTTGACTAGTCCCAAATGGACTGCAGTCTCCTAGCTGGTCAGTTCAATATCTAATGCTGCAACTTTTTCGTTCCTTGGGTCGTGGAAGTGGTGGCGAGCCACGATAGGCTCACTGCCATCAAGCGGCGTTCCTAACACTCTCTAGCTCACTTTTGTGGGCGAACTTTCAGCGACATAGCAACGCTATATCCAACGCCAGAAACTGGCTGCCTGAATTTTAGAACAGGGGATCGCAGTTTGGCATGTCTCTTACTCCGTCCTAGGTCGCTTGCTGTCCGCCTCGCCGTCGGCCCCATTCTCATGGCCATTCAGCTCATCGCGTGCACGAACACGTCCAGCACCCTCACCAAGGTCTTCCCCTTCCTTATCCTCTTGCTCATCACCGCCCCCAATCCAATTTCCATCTGCGTCAAAGAACTCGCCCACATTCTCGGCCGTGATCCACCCAGTCGTGCTGCCGGGCATGGGCGGCGGCAAGTCTCCCGTCGCACTACCACGAAAGACACCTGGCAGGCCCTCAATGGCCTCACTCGAACCATCCACTGCGGACTCGAACACAATGCGATCGGCATAGTCGTCGTCATCGTCGTCCTCGTCGTCATCTGCGGGATCCGGGTGCAGGTTCTGGCATGCGGTGATGGCGTCAAAGAGCTTCTCCTGCTCGGAGCGGGTGGCGGATCCTTCTTGCGCAGGTGATGAGAGGTCTGTGGATGATGAGGGCGGGATGAGAGTGAGCTGAATGGTGTCAAAGGTCTCGTCGTCGTCGCCGCCGTCAGAGAGATCCAGTTGCAGCAAGACGCAAGGCGCTTTGTTGGCGTCGTTCTCAGCAGCGCCATCTGCAGCCGGGTCGGCCTTGTGTTGCATAGCGTGCAGACCTATGGAGGGGTATGGAATCTGGACGCCAGTGCTAGTCTTGGTGTTGAAGACGGTGAGGTTTCTGAGTACTGAAGGTTAGCTGGCTACGTCTCCCTCCTGCAATGCCACATATGTTTGATCATACTCAGAGTTTATGAACAGCTCAATCTCATCCTGCGATAACATCTCCCCCGAGTCGCCCTCGAACGCAGGGGCATCGGTTGGGAAGATGGGTACCCTCGACTGCTGATCCTTTGGAAGCCATGCTTTAGCGCCGGTCGCGTGGTAGTGCAGCACCGGCTTGCCATCGTGAAAACTCTGGGGTGTGGAAGACTGGTACTCTGACAGGAGCATGAAATCGCCCTGAGCCGGGGCTGTGTGTATGGTAGTCGGCAACATTTTGTTTGGCAACTTTTTGATCGTACTGAGAAGAGAGTGTTGTTTACACTGCCAACACGATGGTCGTTTTCAGCCCTGTATTTTTTTGAAGGTTGTATCCTTGCTACTGCAGCCGAGCCTCACATGCAAGTCAGGCACGATGCCCCACCTAAGCAGGGGTGCCTTGATTAATTGTATATCCAATCAGAAGCTGTCTGTGAGATCCACATCCAACCTCACTCGTTTGTATAGCATCGCAACTACGAGACGCACTCATCATCCTCCCTCTCTCAGCCAGCAGAAACTCATCGAAGCGCCTTCGCATCATCAGGTCTCATCAAAATATACAAGTTGCATTATAAAGACTCATCTTCAGCAGCGAAGCTATCTTCTAGTTGCCAAGATGAGCTACAACCGTGCGTTCCCCACCTACTCCCTCCCTCCTCTTCACCCAACCACTCACATGATACAGGCACACATCCCCTCCTCGCCCAAGTGCCCCTCACTGTCTCCCCCTTCATCAATCTTCCCACATCCACCACCCTTCCCTACACATACAAACCAATGCCATCCACCCTCCCACCCTCTAGCGTCCTCTCTTCCGCCTCCGCCTCCGACGACTCTTCCAAACCCCGCTATGTCATCTCGCAGTCCGGCCATGCCGCCCACCCAGACGACATCATCGCCTCATGCCACGCCCTTCAATCATACGTCAGCAAGTTACAAGCCGACTCGGAACGTGAGCTTCGCGAGCTGGACGAGCGGATTCGTGCACGCGAGTTGGCAGAGAAGCGTCGCGTGGCGCCGGGTTGGCTGGATAGTGAGGCGAGGCTGCTGGAGCCGGAACGGAAGGGCGGCGAGGTGGTGGATTTGATTAGTGGGGATGTGGATGGGGAGGTTGGCGGGGCTGGAGTTGTGAGTGAGATGGCAGGGAATGAGGACGAGGGTGCGCAGATGGATCGAGCATTTGGGAGTCTGGCTTTGGGGCCGAAAGAGGGGTAGGGGGGTGATCTCTCTAGAGGATTTGATGCCTAGCGCCTAAGGCTGGAGCCAAGGAGCGCAATGAGCATGATCAAGTGGAGTTGGGATTTGTTACTGTTCAACTTTTTCTGCCAGAGTTCAAAACGGGACAGACCGGGAAGCCTTCGACAGGGCATATACAGTAGATGAGGTCATTCATTGTTGATCATTATAGACAAACTTGAATCTGTAAAGGACTTAACGGGCACATCCTTCTATTGGGCCGGCTTGAGCTGCACTGCCAGATTAAAGATGATGGGAAAATGATGACGCGGGTTGGCTGAAAACCTTAAGGGGTAAACAGAGCTTTCGGAGTCTGTTCAAGGTGAACTCGGCTAGAAAATGAATCAACTTGATGCTGATTTGGTGGGAAATCGTCTAATCTTAGATATCGACGCTTTCATATCTATCTGTGCATTACCTATCCACTATGCTCGAGGCACTCTTTTAAATAATGTTTATTTTGCTGGCAGAAAAAATATCCTGAGAGTTATTGAATTATTCGCAAACGCTTGTCTATCTGTAAGTCTCAGCAATGCTACTGATGCTTCGGATCATGGCTGAAGTGAGTCACCATAGTTCTCGGTGACATTTCTCGAAACTCGTCGAGCCATTCAACCTAATATAACGGGGCGGGCGACCGCCGTTGTCTGTCAGAAGCTCGTGAAAATCTTGTTCAGTCTCAATTCTTTACAATGCTAAGCAAGAGGTGGGGATAAAATGAGCCACGGGTTGACCTGAGTTTCGACATCACGTAGATTATGCAGTGAGGGGGTGTTATCCGAGGCATGTTGCGCTGCCGAATTGGACTTGAGCCTCATGTTGCCTCAGAATGCTCATGAACCTATGTCACTACATGACAGAGCACCCGATATCACTAAGGTAAGCATGAGGCATCGATATCAAAATTTGAAAGGAAGGGAAAACACTGGTAATTCTCCAACAACTCTATCTTCACGCAAATTATTGACTTGATAAAGCGGAATACCGCCATCTCGCGTGCCTCCTCCTTGACATCATCAACGATTCCAAGACCCTAGAGAACGACAAGTAACACAACAAGTATACGACTCATTGGACTTTGACATCGTACTTCCTCAGCATACTGAGGCAAGCCTGGTCGTTGCCGGAAGATACTGAGCAGGGTGATCTCGGTCCAGCCACCTTTCCAGCCTTGCGAACGGCCTTGCCGTCGACAACTTCGAGGTCAGCCGGGAGCAGCCCATAGACGGCACCATACTTTGCGGTCTCATCATTCAGATCCGCCAAAGTTACACCAAGCTCCTTGATGGCCCAGTAGAGAGCGTGGTGTTCCGCATGGGGAGTGGCAACGGTTGCACCTCCCAGGATGCCTTGGAAGACCTCGTTCGTTCTCATGTAGTTCTTCACAGTATCCACGGCTGCGCTGAGGGGAGTAGAGGCAATTGTAGTGCCTTTTTTGGTCATGAGAGCGAATACCACATGGGAATTAATAACAAGCTTTCCATTATATTCGTACGTGTTGAGGGTAGGGGCCTGAGAGTGGAAGGAGTTATATCCTCCCGAAGCCGCAAGTTGGGCATTTTTGAGGGAGATAGGGACAAAGGCGTTAGGTTTTATCACTGCATAGTATTTTTTTTCTCTGAATTGAACGCCGTCATATCATATGCCGCTCGGGCTTCCAAGGAGCGACCACATGTGACCTGCACAAGGGCGGCAAACAGCAGGACCAGCCTGAGAAACGAAGAGAATTTCGTAGGCATTTGGGACAGCATATTGGCAAATGATGTGAGGAGAAGACCAGCTTGCTGAAATAAAAGTATAGAGAAAGGCAAAAGAAGTAGAGATGATGTCAGTGTATGAATGCTGATTTCAGTTCATCTGGGTATTCTACAAGAGATGGCACCCAAGGATTTTATACAATCTCAGAATCCAGAGTAATACCAGGCTGTGGTCCAATGATTACGATATTCATAGTGACTAACTACCTACTAGTGCAACGGTAATGATTGTAGTCACTACAGCGACCATACTTTTGGGGCCCTCTAGGGAACGAGGCTGTGTTCTCAGAACCTCCCGGCCCAAACATAACCCTCATGGCGACCACCGGCCGTTACAATGTGGGAACTCCTGTGATGAGAGAATGAAAGAGGAATTTGTTTCTCAGGGGCTGGGCGCCATGTAAAGGAGGGTAATGAGCAGGTGAGTGGAAGCTAGGTATCGAATCCCTTTTTGTGGGGGCTATGTCCATTCACAGTAAGGTAAGGCTCTATCAAGCACGGATAGACCTAGTCATGTTCTACGTAGCTTCTACACATGTTTCAATATCTTTCTTGACTTGTTTTATTTTGATACTTTATAAAAAAGCGACCTTATCATCCTCATCTATATTCTTCCTTTTGCATAGAATTCTCTTAGTATCAGCCTATTGCATTATGTCGTTACTAAGAATACCTAGGTAGCCCCAAGAAGCCAATCCTCCAGCAATGCTGCAGGGGTCAACTCAGGGTAAAATCCCCAAGAATTTACCTACCTTAGGTACCTAGGTACCTACCCAGGTATGTAGATCAAGTCAATGTGTACCTAGGTAGACTGTTTTGGAAGGCTGTGTTTTGGGACAGGCTTCCAGCCACCACTGCTCTGATATGGTTTTACCAAATGGTCAGTATTTTCAAGGCCTGTCAATATTGTTTTAACAAGTATTTCGGATCGCAAGACGACCTCGGATTCAACCTGGTCGTGCTTACCTGCTGTATGTATAATGTCAGCACTGCTGTCTACCTGGGTACCTACCTAGTAAGGTGATGTAAATACTGCGGCCCAAATACTTCTTATCGCTTACATAAGGTCAGCGGCCAACTCCAACCTCACCTGGCCAATCTTTGCACCAGAATCACCCCCAATATAATCGTCCACGAAACTGCCATCTCGCCCCCGACCTCACCACCCCTAATGAAAAAGCGCAAAATTGCCCTTTTCATTCCATGTTCCTGCAAAACGCCTTTTGATACTCGCTGGGCGTCCTCTTGTCTTCTACATTCATCGGTACGAGCTACTTGACGCGAACCGAATACATGCCTCGATGAATCATGGCTGATCACGCCGCGGCTTCGGCGCTTTCTCCTTCCTGCCCTCAGCGCCGTCTAGGCCAGACCAAAATCACAAATTACTTTGCCATTCTTGTCTCACCAAGCCCAGATGCACAAAATCCGCCCGTCCGAAGCAAAACCCAAAGAATCTCTTTTCTTGACCTACCACGATCCCTTCGTGAACAGATCTACGACGAGGCCAATATAGGCGGCGACAAGTTCATCGATCTCAACTTTTGGACCATCGAGGAGGGATCCTGGAAAGACCACGAAGGCCAACCATTGAACAAAGTACCTCGGCCTGTATTGGACTATCGAAGTCACGATGGCGATCGTTCACCCTACTTTGAAGAGTCATTCCCTTTCGCACTCCTGATGGTGGGCTCCCGCCTCATCCACAAAGAAGTCCTTACTAAGTTATACGCCCACAACACCTTTGCCGTAAGCCTATTGGGACCTGGCGGTCTGCGACCTCTAGATCATCTTGGCGATACTGCACTGAGAGAGCTAAGAGTGCTTATTGTAAGCCTGCGTCCCTGCAAGTGCCTCACCCCCTTCTGCTCAAAGAACAGCTGGGGTTTCGGGGAATGTGGCGTTTGGCCGAGGCCCCGAAGCGATAATTTCTGGAATGCTCTCCAACACCTCTCCCAGGGCAGCCATAGCAGGCCACTTGGTCACGTAAGTCGTACTGACAAGCTTACCTTGGCTCGCTGGCGGCGGACGTGTGCTCGGATAGCTTCCAACACGCGCCCGAACCAGCTGAGCCTATACCTCACAGCCGAGCCTGGTGATACGCAAATCGCAAATGCTATTCTTGCCCCACTTCGTGCCCTGCCCGTGCTTCGAGACGCCGCAATCAATCTCGGCACCCATTTGAGGAACATTGAGGCCAAATTACTCGCCCGTGATATGGCACTCAGTCTGACAGACAAGTTACATTATCCCCCTTTCCGCTTCTTGGACCTTCCTGTCGAGCTGCAGATGCACATTCTCCAACTCACTCGCCTTGTGGATGACAGCTTTGTGGTCTGGGACTCTAGAAAGCGATTGAAAGGCTGGGCTTCCAGGCGCAACTGCTATGGCTGCGTTCGAACGCATTCATTCGTCGATCGAGAGACTTTCTGCTCAGAAAGGCACAGCGGAACTTTCAACCCCAATTGCGAGTGCCGCGATTCGGCACTGCCGTACTTCCTCGTCAGTAAAGCCTTTGCAGAGGTTGCGAGATCCGTATTCTATGCGCGCAACGAGTTCCGGCTCTTCCCCAGACACTCAGGCCAAACAGATAGAATAGCTGGGTACGACACCTTTGAAGGTGACGGCTACTATGAGCTCACGCTGTCTTCATTTCTCGCTTGCGTACCGCAAAGGCATGTCTCGAGCCTCACACATATCACTCTCATCATCCCGCCACTGGCACCGACATACCTGAGCCACCAGGAACGCCACAGCTGGACCCAGTGGTTAGATTCTATCAAGTCGTTGCGCCAGTCTGCGGATCTATCCCGCTTGACGCTCGACGTCCATTTCAGCGATCAGGATCCCTTGCCTTACCTCCCGGCGGATCCGGACACATTCCAACATCGGTCAATGCTTGCACGGCGCACTAGGGATCCAACGCTGGAGAAAAATATGCTGGCTGCATACAGGAGGATTCTCGCACCCATGAAAATACTAGGGCCCGAGCTGCGTGCCTTGCTAGTCTATGTGGCGTGGCCTCTGTGTAAAGACGCGCACGGAGAACGCAAGGCGGATGAGAAGATGCTGGGAAGGATGATTATGGGTGGGGATTATGACTCGGCGAAATGGGGAAAGCGTGACATCAGCCCGTATAGCCAGCCAAAACGTGGGTACTAGAAGCAAAGGACAACACCATGGGAGATATACTGCTCGCTCAGGGTCGATTGTCACTCACAACAGACGGGAGGTCTACATCATAACCTCTCTGCATTCATCCTCTCTTACCTATCTAGGTATTTGACAGGATATTGCAGCCTCCCTTGGCTTGGATTCCCCGTTTTCCGCTTTCGTCTTGCAAAGCACTTCAAAAAGAAAAAAAGGAAAAAATTTGCCAGTTGACACCACTGTTTCACATGCTCCAGGCGCCAGCGATGGGAAGGCAATCTGTCAGGTATTCCTGTAGGCTACCTTTTCAAGGGCAGTTGTCCCACAGGTCATTGTCCACCCGGGCTTGTCATATTTCACAATCTTCTGTCGCCATTTTCAGAAGCTTTGCATTGTTCCTGGGACAAATGCTCGGGGATCGATCCATCTTTTATTCATGCAACTGAGCTTTGAATGTGACAGGTCTGCCTTCATTTGCACAAATGTGAAGCGACTAGTACACACATTATATATGAAAGAAATCCTTGCCAAAGATCTTTCTTGTGCTTGGTTTTCATTAGATAAATGCATGTCTCTACTGCTTTGTGCAGATGTAGAACCGCTCTTTGTTTGGACTGTGTGTGGTTTGCTGGATTGGAAGCCTTCAACAGGGAGCTTGGAAATCGGATAATACTGGTGCAAGACATCGCCGCACTCAAGGCAAGTCCAATCCTCCCTCTTGAGCCTTGGATAACTCGTCACTGTTGCCTTATTTTCCTGGCTACCAAAATCCGATTTGGGTATTTAATTCTTCCACGGAACGTTGAGGACAAGCTGGAGACTCCACCAAACCACAAACATCATGGAATCTACAAGCCCATCTCCTCCCGATTTTCAAAATGGTATGTACTACAATCTTTCCATCCATCTCTCTTACCAACCCAACCTGATCAATGATGGCTTGTTCTCCATCTTCTAACGCAGTCATTACATCTTCAGACGGGCAGTCCGAAGCCACCAAGATGACCTACGAAGAATTCTTCAAAACCATCTCCAACATCCCCGGCGGCACAATTTTCATGGCCATGCCGTACGATGCTGATCTTTCCAACCTTCGCTTCGTCGCAGCTATTCTGCTACCCGCAGGCCGCGAGGTCATTGTCGACGAGGAGGTAGTCTTCCTCTACGCCCGTCTCGAGGACTTTAACGATGATGTCTGGGGCATGATGAGTGAGGAACAGCAGCATGTCCTTGCCAGGGCTATAACACGATACCACAATGCTCTTCGGGGGTTTCTGACTATGTACAATTGTCCATTCTATCGTCGTTGGGAATCGGCTAAGGGGAGGGCTGGCGAGGACAACTGTGGACAGTATGGCCAGGAGCAGGGTGATGGCAAGATACTGGCAGAGTGAACCTCTCTCTCTATTTCAGGGTAGTAACCTTGAAAGAATTCACTGGCTCAAAAAATACCTCACACAGGGTTGTTTTCACGCTCCGTACAGAAGGAGGTAGGATAAGAAGATTCTGCAGACATCAGCTTGCGACCACTGTTCTGCTCCGCTAGACCTCGGGAGGGTTCGATCAATTTGCTTGGTAGTAAAAGTGGTGTTTTCTTGTGCTGAATGAGTGCGTGGATACCTTACATTTCGTCGAGGCTCAAACCTGAGAACAAAGACTCCACAGAACAAGGTCTTTTGGAAGGGCTAGCGAGTGCCTAACTAGATAAATTATGACTTTGCCCCACCAGCGATATAACCCGTCCATATCAAATCCTTGTGACTCTAACTAGAACTAAATACGGCCGTACCAAATTTGTGACCCATTCAGGGTGCGGATGTTGGCATACTTTGAGCCCGGGTAGACCAAGTTGTTTTCCGACCGCTCCAACTGGCCAAACAAGTCGAACTCCTTGGCAACGTGTTTGACAATACTCTCGTTGCCAACACGATCACCACTCGCGTCCCAATACATCATGCCGCCCAATTCCAGCACAGCCACAAAATTCACCTTCTTGGAGGCACTTTTCTTGTTTTCATAGCTAATGAACTCCCGAGCGTTTCCATCATAACTGTACGCTGCCATGGCCTTTTCGTCAAAGTACTCCTTCGAGTTCGAAGTATGAGGTAAGTCCTTGAGCTGAACGAAACCGCTGGTGAGGGCTTCCGGGTGGCCCTCGTAAGACTCTCCGAGGCCGTTGGTCTTGGAGAAGACATGGCCGTACAGTGGTAAGCCCACGTTGATCTTGCTCGCGTTAATACCGGCATTGATGTAGTCAGATACTGGAGTCTTGGCATTGAACTTGACAGCCTGGGGAGTGTCGGAGTCGGGGAGGAGATTGGATGCGTGGCCTGTGGTGTTGTCCCACGACCCAGCGTAATCATAGGTCATGATCGACCAAAAGTCTAGGGCCTTGTCCATCTCCATGAAGTCGAAATACTGGTACTTCTTACGATCAGCTGGAGAGGCGAACGAGAGGAGGAAGTGGTATCCGTTTGCGGTCTTGGAGCTCTCATTCAGTGCCACCCTCAACTCCTGAAGTAGAGACAAGGCATCACGGCTGGACTCTACTGTGTCTGGATACTCCCAGTCGATGTCAATGCCGTCCATGCCCCAGTCGAGCATGAGCTTTGTTGCCGATGCGACAAAGTTGGCGCGCTTCTGGGGGTCTTTCATGGTGGGCGCCCAATTCTCACGACCGCCCCAGCCTCCGAAGGCGACGAGGGTCTTGAGGCTGCGACGAGCCTGCTTGGCCTTCCAGAACTCGCCGACCAGGCCATCGGCGTGTCCCGGTTTGTGATAGCCGCCATCAAAGACTTTTTCGGTTGCGGCGAATTCGTCGGTGACATATCTTTGTAGGGTGTCAGTGGGGAAACTTTTTTTTTGTTTCTCGTTTGAACATTGTGCAAAACACAACACACTCTGAAATATTTTACTTACGCAGTACCATCACTGGTGAAGTTGCCAAAGGCGTAAACGAGATGGGTTGTGTCATTGTAGGGAATGGTCTTGGGCTTTAGTCCCTTGCTGTAGATTGTCCAGTCGCCCACATAGAGGACGTTGCGGAAGCTGAGGGTGGCATTTCCCACAGCGTTGGTGCAACACACCAAAAGTGCGGAGGCGAAGATAGAGAGTAACTTCATTGTGAGGATCTTTAAAATGAAGCAATATTTATCTTCAGAGGAATGTGCTCATGTAATGGAGACAGGAAACAGGATTTGTTGTTTCTTTCCTTGAATATCGGTTTGTGGAAAGTCGAGTGGAGGAGGGCGGAACGCAACACCAAGCGGGATGCAAGGACTTTTATGAAGCAAGACTTCTAATCTTGACAGAATGACCCGTGTCAAGTAAACTTTTCTTGTTAAGAACCTACAAGATGGTAGCGTCGATAAGTACTCGAGCTTACTGTGATCGCGTCAAGACTTGCCCAGCCTGGCGTCTAACCGGACTGATGGCCTTCACATGTGGGCTGGTACGGTGTGAATATCACGCACTCTTTCATTCGAGTTGTCGTAGACAATAGGTGCGATTTTCTGTGCGCTATATCCTCAAATTCCTCACGTGTAATCGCTTCGGTCCAGTACTAAGTTGCAAGTCATGCTGAACCCGCTTCATGTGGCATGTGGAGCAAGTATCATCGAAATCATTTGTGCTTTAATTTCCCAGTATCCCATCTCTGAAAACTACGGACCATAGTAAACCGGATTATCCATGCTCTGGTTATGTTGATATATTTTCAGATGATTTCCTCATGACGAGTCTCAATCAGATCTCCCGTCCTCATCCGGTACTAAGCTCGAGATGGATCCCACGCTGCTCATCCGAACTGGTAAGAGACGCACCAATTCACACAATTCGGTTACTCATGCCTATAATGGCTGTTCAGTCGATCAAGAAATTCGCTGGTCACGATTCCAGCCGATTTTATTAGCTTCTGCAAGTTACCCTCTACCGTCCAGGAACCACAACCTCTTATGGACTCTCGTCGAGACTGATGAGGCAATTCCTGCATTTCCCGTGAGCGTAGCCTTGATCCTCTACCCTTGAAATAACATTAGGGGCTCATGGACCTACCACTCTTGCCACTTAACCCTGGCAGAATGCGAAGGTGTTGTTGCGTCGAGTGCACTAGCAACACTGCCAGGGCTCGTCTTCCTTTTAGAAACAGATGTTGAGACTGCATTTTTCGAAATCTCCATTCATATGGCTGTATGTCAATTGATCACATGCGTATGAGGTCCCTGTGGCGAGGTCAATCGTGGATGATGGGCAGTATCTGTGTGGGAAGGTTGTCAGGGAATGTCCGCACTCAAAGGCCTTGACAGTTGCGACGCTCATGTTGACGAGTCTGGGATTGGTGCGGTAGAAAATTGTAAATATCGAGGAAATGTGATAGTTGGGTAGTGTTTCCGAGTGTGATACTGTAACTGCACTGTTGCCCTGCATGTAATTCAATGGTGAGGTCTGCGGCCTCATTTTCTTGTGTCGAAATATAATACTGCGTAATCAAGCAACAAACATGGGAGAATGTATCGCAGGATGCTTTTATTAGGTATGCTCTCTTGCCTAGGTCATGTGGGCTTCACGGCTTCCAATGAATCATGAAGTGAGAACGGAGTTTTACCCCTGATTTTTGGGTTCGTGAATATGAGGCGTTTCTAACTGATCCTCTTCTTAGATTCTATCATTGTGAATCGGTATTTCATGATTATGTACGAAAAATAGTAATGTTCTGAACATCAACGTCAAATCCCCAACACAACCAGTCCAAGTAAAAGTACTTGTAACGTTGGAGCATCGAACACTTGGACACGAAACCATTTTCATATTGTTCGAACCATTTTAGCAAAAATATCCCTTTATCTATATGACCACGCAATGCTATGGAAAACTACTTAAGTATCCTTTTAGATTCATGGCGAAACGATCACAGCCCCTACATGGAGCGATATTACATCAGCCTGTCTATTGCATTACGATGCACATTAGGAATAATATGAGACGAAAGAAGAATTGGTAGGTGTCATCTGCTTAAGGCTTGGAAATGTGCACGTACTTCGGTGCTTGAATTGAGTGAGTCGCATGTGCACGCTAAGAGAGAGATTCTTTGTTTGTACATGTGATTTTTAAATCTACAGGGGCCCTGTCCTTTTCCGCTCAGGTCTTTCCCAGGTACGACAGGCCTACAAGGGTTCTGGACTGCTGACACAAAGACACTGGAAGCCGCCCCAAACGCACAGTACTAACCCAGAAAGAGCAGTACTCCACTCTCGACGTCTTCCCAGCATCAACAGCCAAATTCAGCCTCTTCTTCCCTCCGTCATCCTCATCCACAACCACAATCTCCCGCCCCTCCACCGCCAAAATGCCTCCTAAACGCATGACCGCCAACCCGGCCCGGCCCTCGCGCCACTTCGCCGGCAAAGGCGCCAACAATAGTGACTCCTCCGACTCCGATGCCAGCGACACCGAGCAGCAGACCACCCAGCCTCAACCACCCAAAAAGCGCACCATTGCGCCCCCGCCCAAGCTCGCCGGTCCGGGGAAAATCATCTCCACCGGTGTCGCGTCAAAACCAATCGTCCAAAATGACGCAGCCCGCAAAGCAGCTGCGGCCAAGAAGCTCGCCGACGTGGAGCGCCGTGCGCGCGAGGAGGGCTTCGTGACCGAGTCCGAGGATGGCAGTGAAGAGGAAGAAGATGGAAGCGGCAGCGAAGAAGAGTCCGGATCACCAGAAGAGGATGAAGAAAGCAGCTCGGAAGAAGAGACTCGAAGACCCGTCATGGTCCGCCCCAAATTCCTGTCCAAAGCCGCGCGCGAGGCTCAAGCAAAGAGCGCTCAAGACCCCCCTCCCCCAACCGAAGAAGAAACCGCCGCACAGCGCCGCGCCGAGGCCGACGCGCTCGTCGAGGCACAAATTCAAAAAGATCTTGCGGCGCGGCTCGCCGGCAAGAAACACTGGGACGACAACGACGAGCAAGGCGGATCTGACGACGACGCGGTCGACGACACAGACGATGTGGATCCGGCGGCCGAGTACGCGGCGTGGCGGCTGCGAGAACTCAAACGCCTCGCACGCGCGCGCGAGGCAATCGAGGCCAAGGAGCGTGAGATTGCCGAGAAGGAGCGCCGGCAGAATCTGAGTGAGGAGGCGCGACGGGCAGAGGACGAGGAGCTCCTTGCCGCGCAGCAGGCGGAGAAGGAGGGCCGGGGGAAGATGGGGTATATGCAAAAGTACTTCCACAAGGGCGCATTCTACCAAGGCGAGAGCGCAGCGCTGGGGTTGGATAAGCGGGATTTGGCGGGGGCCAAGTTTGCGGATGCGGTGCGGGACGCGGAGGCGTTGCCGGCAGCGTTGCAGATGCGGGATATGACGCGGCTGGGAAGGAAGGGCGCGAGCAAGTATAAGGACCTCAAGAGTGAGGATACGGGTAGCTGGGGGAGGATGGAGGGGAGGGGAGAGGGGAGAGGTCAGTGGGATCGATATGGAGATGGAGATAGGGGCGGGTATGGAGGCAGACCGGGTGGAGAGGCTGGTGGGCAGGGCGCGAATGCGTTGCCGTTGGGTCAGAGGAAGGAGAAGAGGGACAGGTCGAGATCAAGAGACGACAATAAGCGTGGAGGGGACAGCTACAGGAGGGATAGGTCAAGGTCAAGGTCGCCTAGGCGGCGGGACAGGTCTCGCTCTCGCTCTCCTCGACGGCACCGTGACGGTGAGCGGGATAGTCGCAAGAGAGACTACTCGCGAGAACGAGACAGGTACGACGACGACAAGCGCCGAAGGGTGGACGCCAGGTAGCTGGATGAAATTCATGCACGCATGCATTGTGTGTGATTCATCAGAAGGCCAAAAATTTGATACCCAACACCCATGCTTTCTCGTACTCTAATATTTGCACATCTCGCATGAAACATTATATCCTCGTGATTTCTACCCTCGCCCGATCCCATATCTTGTGGCCCATCATTCCCTCACTTGCTTCGATCTCCGACAGCGACATTGGAAACAGTGTCATGCGTGCATATGTGCCCGCCCCGCGGCGCTTGGACAGGTAGCCAGGGTTGATGGCAAGCACGCTCTCTACCACCTACAGAACTGTTAACCAATTGCCTGTAACCGAGTTATAAGGAATGCAACATACCTGCGCGAAAGGTGGCAACGCACTCGGCACGACCAGTACATCGGGCCGCACATTCACCATTTCGCCTAGCTTCAAGAAGCTTACATCTAGCATCGCACCCTCTGCCACACCCTCCGCCGTGCCAGTCTTGGGGTATCGACTTCTGTCCATGGCCGGGAAGACGGGGAAGTAGTGCCGTTGCTCGACCAAATGCCGCGCTAGTCGCTTCAGCAGCTCAGGTGTTGGTGCTGGCCGGCTCACGACCTCGTCACCCTTGAGCTCCCACAGTACATCCTGAGCGGAGATGCCGAGGACCATGTCATTCAGGGAGAGCGTCATGGGATTGCCTATGACCCTAGCGGTTTTGGGCAAGCCGAGTTCTTTTCGTGGAAGGGCATCTTGGGGCCATGAGACGTGCTTGTCGACAACGTCTCGCGTGGAGGGGACGAGAAGGATGGTGATTGCGGGATTGGAAGCGGCGAGACGATTGAGGGCGGGCGAAATCATGTACTTGAAGACTGTGGACATGGTTGCCATGTCCTCGCTTGCTTCGTCGGGGAGGTCGAGGTCGAAGTCGCCAGATGCAATGAGCGGGTGGTCGACGTCGATAAAGGGTCCGGTAAGCACAAGGGCGTCAGCGTATGTGTCAGCTGCAACGGTGCAGAGCTGGTGCAGGGGTTCAAAGTCGAGGTTGTCGTCGGGTGTGTACGGTCCAGAAGCGTATATGATGTTTAGAGGCATGGGCTCGCTATCTGTGTCCATTGCGTCGGGGCCCCCGAGGAGTCTTTGTCGGTGGGCGGCCATGGCAGCAGCTGAAGACGCCGCGTTCGGGAGGAGGGGTGTCTCGAGGATTTCGGTAACGGTGAAGTTGTGGCCAGAGGTGTTGCTTCCTCGAAGTGCAACGATCTGACCAGGGAAGAACTGGTAAGCCTTGATTTTGTCCAGGTTGAGCGATATGCGCAAACCACCGCCTGTTCTCCGGGATGTTTCGAGGACCAAAGATGCAGCATTGAGTTTGCCTTCAAGGGAGTCTGAGGCGATGCGTCCGACTGCCACTATTTCTGTTGTGCTCTGTGATGCAGCACTGCCAAAGGCATCGTCGTCGAGCTTGTGGTGATCCTTGATCAAATTTAAAAAATCATCTATCCGGTCATCCAGAATCTCAGATGCTTCTGACAGCTTCATTCCAAGGGGCTTATAGCCAAGCTTCTTCTGATCAGATGCAGCTGTTAATTTGATGCGCGGCTCTCCGAAGGGGGCGATTGGTGGTTCGGCGGCTGGCAATTGACTGTTCAGAACTTCAATAACCTCGCCAGGGTTTGTACGATCATTGAAGGAGGTTGGCGGGAGAGCACCCATGGAGTCCAACTGGTCCTTCACGCTGGCTGGCGATTTGTGGTCCGGCGAGCTTCCAGCGAATTCAGATTTAACGCGGGATACGGGCGTCTCCTTCTTCTTGATCGCACTTTTCCTCGCAGCTGGTGTGTTTGGAATGAGACCATCAATCCTATCGTTGATCAGTAAAAGACCAATAATTCAGGTCGTCCAAACTCACATTTCAAATACATCGCCGCCACCTTGTTTCGATCTCGGCGTAGCACCCACCCTCTTCTCGGGTTTACTGTGCGCCTGCGTGCGTGTGCTTTTCTCAAGATCATTCTGCAGACCCTGTTTGAAGTCTCGCATTCTCTCAAAAGACGGCTGACCAGCCTCCATGTCCATTTTGATGCAGTACGACTCCCATTTGAAGTACAAGTCCTCTGGCGATAGGTCGTGCAGCCGCATGATGGACTGCATCTCAACAATGACATCTTGTCCGAGGCCTTTGTCGTTTGCGCCGAAACGCTCGTTTAATTCTGAAATTATCGGATCTGCCATGTTGAAGTTTGTTTTTGGGTGTGAGGATTGGCCTGGGTGTGTTCTGGGAAATATTGGTCGAATAGGTGTTTCATCGTCGACCAAGCCGAATAAAATGAGACGCGTCTTGACGCGTTTTTGGTAGAAGCCGTGTTTAAGTGCGGGCTTTATCGATTAGCACAATAGAAAGTACATAGGTACTCACATACAGGCAGACAGGTACAGAGTACTGCAGGATATTGCAGATGCCGGGGGATGAGATGCTATGCAGGGGACCTTGTCCCTGACGATGTGCTGTGGCCCCCCCTGCCTTTGGAAATGGAAGAGCCCACTTTTTGCAATCCACCCACTCTCTCGGGTCGGAAGCGCAGGGCTCACCGACATGCCATTCTCCTTCTACTTGTACAACCCTTTGATGATGTGTCTTTACCCCTTCTGTCATTGCTTTTTTTCTCAACTATGAACTTTGCGCCACAAGTAAGCCCCTAAGCATCTCATAAATTCCAGCCCTCGCCTTCTTTGCTTCACGAGCTTCAGCCCAGTCGACGAACAGTTGCCCCTCGTACATTTCACTGTATATGCAACACTCATCTTGAACTCCAAAACTCAAGGGCCACTACACATCAGCCAGCATGCCAGACGACACAACGGAAAAGGCGCCTGCGCTCAAGACGCCCATCGAGCATCCTGCACCACACAGTACACCCAAGCCCCATGCTGATCTCACCGAAGACCAGCAGCATAAATACGACTGGCTTCTCAATCAAATCAAGCACTGGGCAGAACCCACCGCGGCTGGCCTCACCATTCCCAAAGATGCGCCTGCCGACCTCTCTGAGAACGAGAAATTCTGGCTCACACGCGAGTGCCTCCTGCGCTATCTGCGCGCCACGAAATGGAACCAAGTGAACTCCGAGAAGCGCCTTATTGACACGCTGCTATGGCGACGCCAGTTCGGCGTCTACGACAAGCTCACCTGGGACCACATCTCGCCCGAGAGCGAGACCGGCAAACAGATCATCTTGGGTTTCGACAAAGAGGGCCGACCGTGCCAGTACCTCAACCCCGGACGGCAAAACACGGAGCCTAGCCATCGCCAGGTCGAGCATCTAGTATTTATGATTGAGCGGTCTATCGAGCTTATGCCCGTGGGGCAGGAGACGCTGGCGTTGCTGATCAACTTCAAGTCAAGCGGCAGCCGTAGCAACACCAGCCCACCCATCAGTCAGGCCAAGGAAGTGCTGCACATTCTGCAGACGCACTACCCGGAGCGGCTGGGCAAGGCATTGATCATCAACATGCCGTGGATGGTGGTCGGCTTCTTCAAGATTATCAAGCCGCTACTGGACCCAGTCACGAAGGAGAAGCTCAAGTTCAACGAAGCCATGGCAACGTACGTGCCCAAGGAGCAGCTTTGGACCGAGTTCAGTGATGGCGCGTTGGAATTCGAGTATGAGCATGAGGTATACTGGCCAGCGCTACGTAAGCTGTGCGAGAGCCGGTGCGAGGAACAGAGGCAGCGCTGGGTGGCGGGCGGGAGTGTCATTGGGGAGAGCGAGATGTATTTGCGGGGTGCAGAGGGCAAGGGTGTCAACGGTACGGTGGAAGATGCAAGTACGCTGGTGCAGGAGAAGCTGAAGGTTTCTGATGATGAGGGAGCAGAAGCGGAGCACACTACAGCGGCGGCAGAGACAGTAGCCGCCACATAGGCTGTGGGATTCTGGGCTGCCATTTTTTGAGGAGTAGAAGCGCAATTAGACATGGCGGATGGGAACGTGACTATAGACATTAGGGCATTGAATTACTGTAGCATTGTTGCATAGCCGTTTGATAATACAAGCCTTGTGAAGGCATACCCAAAAAAGGGGGGCCCAGTGCAAATACCGTATCCTCACAATTCTTTATCGCGATAAGCCACCCACCCTCACATCACCGCCAGCAAGCATCCTTGGCGACTTCAACTACTTCCACACACACGACTGCATCCAATTCCACAGCAACACAGCTCTGTTTGCCAGCCAATTGATCCTCCAGTCTTCCACATCCGGTCACGCATAAAAACAGCTCTTCAAAATGTCAAGTATACCGCCCTCAAAACCCAACGCCAAAGATCCGGCTGCCTCTGCCGCGGGCGCTGGCCTGCGCTATCCTACCAACGGCAAGACCATCTACTCGCGCACACTCAATCGAACCCGCACGTCGGAGCTGAGCCAGGCGAGCTTCGCATACCTGTTTTCAGAGATGGTCAACTATGCGCAGCGGCGGGTCAAAGACATTCAAGATCTAGAGAAACGGTAAGATACTCCCATTCTCGCGTTCTCTTCTCCACTCGGCGCTTTGCTTGGAGAATCATCAGGACAACATAGCTGACCTAGGTTCATTTTCCTCTCCAGCCTCAACCTGCAAGGCCACCCCATCGGCGTCAAGCTCCTCGACCTCCTCCTCTTCCGCGAACCCCCGCGCTCGCAGCTGCGCCCGCGCGACATCATCACCCTGCTGCACCTCATCAAGATCCAGCTATGGACACACCTCTTTGGGCGCCAAGCCGACCGCCTCGAGAAGTCCTCGAACCCGGACACGCCCGACGAGTACATGATCATCGACAACGAACCGCTCGTCAACGCCTATCTCAGCGTGCCCAAGGAGATGAGCCAGCTGAACTGCGCGGCGTACGTGGCGGGGATGATTGAGGGTGTGTGTGATGGGGCGGGGTTTCCTGCGCGGGTGACGGCGCATAGTGTGGGAGGGCAGAATGCGGCGGCAGAGGGGGGGCGCGGAGGGTGCCGGGGCGGTGCAGGAGATGTGGCCTGGGAAGACGGTGTTTTTGGTCAAGTTTCAGCCGGAGGTATTGGAGAGGGAGGCGTATCTAGGAGTGAATAAGTGAGTGGATGGCTTTGACTTTGTAG
The DNA here is from genome assembly GCA_027946515.1 of Gnomoniopsis smithogilvyi. NCBI lineage: Eukaryota > Fungi > Ascomycota > Sordariomycetes > Diaporthales > Gnomoniaceae > Gnomoniopsis > Gnomoniopsis smithogilvyi. The sequence goes on along the minus strand of JAPEVB010000004.1, from coordinate 3,542,781 downwards.
GAGCGAGCTCAGCAAGGAAACTAGAGGGGAGGGGGGGACGTCAAGAGCACGTTGACATCTGTATTCATCATAGCATGGCCTGGCGTTGGGGTATAAGGACTGGGAAGGCACAAGATCAACTATCTGGCGGCGTTTTGTAAGGGCGATTCCTCTTTCAAAACCTGGCGTACTGTACTGGCAGTGAGTCCATGTTTGCATTAGAAAGAGAATACCAAGTGCGTCGTTCACAACATCATTGGGGTGGGGTATCATATCAGTGCCCATTCCTTCCACGCGGTGCAACCATCAGTCAAGCCCATAACGCCGTACGAACCCCCTCATTTCCCATAAAGAACCTAACTACCTTCACGACAACCCGCCCCTTCTCAACCATATCTTTCTACCGCGGCAGAGCCGTCTTCTTGGACGCCCCGCCAGCAGCACCCGCACCCGCAACGCCCTTCCAAACACCCACGCCCGGCCCACGACCCATCAACTCGCCCAGACCAAAGTCCCTCCAGGCCGGCTCACGCTTGGCCTGCGTGGCTCTTTGAATGCCAAACGCAGCATGCTGGTCCGGCACGACATCGTCCTCGTCCTCTGGGTTCACGGGCTGGTGTGCGGCCGGCACGTAAATGTCGTCGCTGGGCAGGCGGTCTCGGCAGAATTGCTCGAGGAGGTCGGCGTCGCGTGCGCGGTGCAGATGGATTGAAGTGTGTTGGGCGTCTTTGTTCTAATGGGTCTGTTAGTACAATAATCCAAAGGAGGGCGTGAGCGAAGGGGGGGAGGTAGAGCGAGATTGGGGAGGGTAAACCAACCATGGTGACAGTGTGAATACGACCGATCTTGCTGTCGGTGACGCTGAGAGGCTCCGAGATGAAGGGGAACGTGATGGGAGGGTTCTTCTTGGTATGAGTCGTGGCGCGTCGTTGAGGTTGAGCTCTGGCAGCGTTGTTATTATTATTGGTGGTGCCACGGATTCGTGCAGCTGCTGTGGTGGTTTGCTCCCTCTGCAATCGGCGCGCTGCATCAGGGTCCATGTTGACATGCGATGTGGGGGCGAATTGGGGGGGTGGTGGCCTTTGTGGTGGGGAAAGGCTGTGAAGATAGAGTTTACTAGGGGGTATTGGGGCCTGGTGCATCTACTAAGAACGCAGGTGAGTGGAGCTTGTTTAACCCTTGAGTCAGGCCAGGAACTGTACTATGTGAACGTTGTTTTCTGACAGAAAAGTTTGATGATGGGCGAAAGCTTTATTTTGGTGCCAAGTTGAATTGCCAAATTTGTTCTTCCAGGCGTTCTAGCCTCGATTCTGCTAGATTGGCAGGTACATTGGAACTGTTTTAGCTCCCGCTCTGAGGCTGGGATGTTTCCTTGAGAAACACGGCATAGAATAATCACACCTGAGACAACACAAACTGACATTGAAATTCAAACTATTCCGCCATTTACAGACAATGTTCTAGCAGCCTTGAATCAGCGCGGCTTGCGAATGTCTTCCAAGCTTCTCTCTCTATTATATTTTCGAGAGACGTGCCAATATGTCTTTATGTTAAAAGTATAGGAGTGCATTTCGTGTTGAAGAATGGAACCGGTGGACCTGTATACACACAGAGTTCTGTAGTAAATGAGGTTGAACCTATCTACCTAGGTAGGTAACTAGTATTTCTCCACTCCTCTCAGTCAGTACCTAGGCAGGTGAGTAGGTATCTTGGCCAGACTCGTACCGCAATAGAAATCTCCGCCAATCGATAACTCAAAGTGATATCCATTATGGCCTGGATCACCGAGACGCCTCCGCCACGACTGGTATACCTAGATGCTTTCAAAAACTTCGTTCAAGATTGCTTTCTCGAGAATCATAAAAAGATTCGTACTCGTAATAGCTAAGGAGTATCTCTTGGGTGATCTATCCGGATGTATTCGCATACAGATGTCAAATCAAACTACGTTGCATTGGAGCCTCGTGAACTGTGTCGTCCAGTTCATCCCTACCTAGGCAGATAGTCACGACGAACGGCTGAAGATGTCTGCGTGAAAACTAGTATTACCTAAAAATTGCATGCTTGCGACCGGGTAGGCCGGAAACTCTATCTAATATTATAAGGGCGTGCGCCAGCAAAGGAAAAAGTTTAGAGGAAGATGAAAGAGTAAGTATACAGTCTTAGCCGATCCACATCAAGTAAGTCACGGACTCAACTATTCAAGACAACGCTTTGTCTGCCTTCAATTGCTTGCCTTAAATTAAGCGTAGTAGCACTGTGCCTCTTCAACGGGTTGGGTACATTTTCAAATGCTACTTGGAAACAAATATGGATTTGAATGGCTCTAGCAAGTTGTTGTTCTCTCCATTGAATGCCTACCTACCTAGACAAAGATAGGTACCGAGGCCTGACCGGGGGTTTTTGGTACCCCTGAGATCTGCAGGGTGCATACACGGGTAATATGGACACTAATCAGTGCTCTATCAAATTTTATGTGTCTGAGTCCATTATACTAGGTTCCGTATTCATCTATCAGCTTCAAATTTCGGAACTTGATAAGGTCTGCTGATTTTACAGTGTTCGAAGACCGAACCCCTCGCCTATTCGCAGCATAACCAACCACTATAGGAAGGTCCCCGAGTGTTAGTAGCTGGGCATTTATTGCCAAGAATCACTTGGCTTGCTGAAGCTTGTTGCCGAGTGCCTCAACCATTGGATGAACCCAACGACCCGGAAGCTTAGCGGCAATACCAAGAGGATTGTCAATATAACCAGAATTGGCATGATACTTGCGCAATACGTCCACAAAGGTTGCAAAGATGAGGAAAAGAAACCCCCCAAATTCATAAAAAGGCGGCAAGTGCCAGCAGGTGTCATCACGATGGATGCAAGCAACGCCTCTTCGTGTTCCATCCAACCGGCACAATGGCCAAGTCCACGTTACTCTTCCTTCTTACGGGCCTGTTGGCCACGGAGGCCACTGCGGCCGCCTTCGGGGCCCGGACGTACATCGTTCAGATGAAGACGTCCACCACTGCCAACCGTCTCGCCCGACGCCAAGCCTCTCTGGCGGCAGCGTCCGTTGACGCCGGCGCCTTGGTCTACAACTACGACACGGTCTTGGACGGCTTCGCAGCCACCATCACCGACGGCCAAGCCGCAGCACTCCGTGAGCAGCCTGATGTCCTGGCTGTCGTGCCGGACGGCATCAAGAAGCTGGACACCACCCACACGCCGGAATTCCTGGACATTGACGCCGCTTCGCTGGACGCAACAACCTATGTCGGCGCGAGCAACACCACTGCTGAGGCCGATGTCATCATCGGTGTCCTTGACACAGGCGCCTGGCCCGAGAGCGCTAGCTATGATGACACCGGGCTGCCGTCTCCGCCCTCGTCATGGGCTGGCATCTGCGAAGAAGGACAGGAGTGGACAGCTTCCGCGTGCAATAATAAGCTGATTGGCGCGCGTGCATTCTACAAAGGTCTGGAAGCAAGCCTTGCAGCGGAGAATCAGACCTACAATTGGACGGCTGAGTACAAGAGTGCGAGAGATGCGGATGGCCATGGAACTCACACGTCAACCACCGTTGCGGGTGCTGAAGTGCCGGACGTCTCCTTGTATGGCCAGGCGGCTGGAACGGCGAGAGGAGTGGCGGTTGGGGCGAGGTTAGCAATCTATAAGGTTTGTTACAAGGACGTTGGTTGCTATGATTCCGATATCCTAGCCGCCATGGACACGGCTATCAAGGATGGCGTGAATGTCATATCCAGTAAGTGCTCCATAATTGAACTTCATCCTCACATCTTTTCTTACACAGCATTTTGTGTAAAAATTTGCTATCTCTTTGGCCATATTAGTCTAACCTTATTTTCTAGTGTCCCTTGGTGGCGCCCCAGCTATTGGCTCAGCAGAGGGCTTTGACAGCATCTCCACCGGATCCTATGCCGCCACGGCCGCAGGCGTCCTTGTCTCGTGCTCTGCTGGTAACTCTGGGCCTGGTGCAGGCACCGTCGCCAACAACGCGCCCTGGATCATGACTGTTGGCGCCAGCACGCTCGACCGTGATTTCCCCGCCAGCATCTTGCTCTCCAACGGCGCACGTTTCGAAGGCACCTCCCTGTACACCAACATCTCGGCACCGGACGTTGACCCTGTAGCTACCCAGTCGCGCACCCCCTTAGTGCTAAGCTCAGCGGTGGCCACTGCGGGAGTCAATGCCTCGGACGCAGAACTCTGCATTGCTGGGACTTTGGATCCGGCGCTGGTGGCGGGCAAGGTTGTGTTGTGTCAGAGGGGCTCGAATGCGCGTGTAGCAAAGGGCCTGGTTGTCAGAGACGCGGGTGGTCTGGGCATGGTGCTCGTCAACGACGAGGCCAGTGGCGAGTCGCTTATCGGTGACGCCCATGTTCTGCCCGCTGTTGCGCTAGGATACAGTGCCCTGGCGCCACTCACTGAGTACATCACAACCTCTGGAAACGCCTCAGTCCTTCTCGAGTTTGGCGGAACCGTTTTCGGAGCCCCGGCGCCCCAGATGGCTGGCTTCAGCTCGCGCGGACCTAACTTCCCTGCACCAGACATCCTGAAGCCTGATATCACCGGCCCTGGCGTCAATATCCTGGCAGCTTGGAGTGATATCAGCCCGACGGGCTTGGAAGGTGACTCCCGCGTGGTCCAGTACAACATCATCTCCGGCACGTCCATGTCGTGCCCCCATCTCAGCGGGACGGCCGCATGGGTCATGGCGCGGCGACCCACCTGGAGTATTGCAGCTATCAAGTCGGCGCTGATGACAACCGCATACCCCACGCTCAAGGGTTCAGAATCGCCGATCATTGACGGGGCAGATTCACAAGCCGCTACCGTATTTGATTATGGCAATGGCCATGTGGACCCTGTTGCGGCACTCGACCCTGGCTTGGTGTATGATATTCAGCCTACGGATTATCTCGACTTCCTCTGTGCCTTCAACTACACGGACGCGCAAATCCAGACCATCAGCCGCGATAACTTCACATGCGATCCTGCAGCGGAGTACAGCCTGTACGATCTTAACTACCCGTCCTTTGCGGTCTGGTACAACACCAACACAACCCAGGGCGAGAAGACGGTCACCTTCAACAGGAACGTCACAAACGTGGGTGGTGCATCCACCTATACCGTTGATGTCGCGGTGGAGGATTCAAGCAAGGTAAAGGTGGAAGTCAACCCCCAGACCCTCACCTTTGGTGAGACTGGAGAGGCCCAGTCCTACTCAGTCACAGTAACGCTGTCGGACCCTCAATTGGGCTCTGACTCGTCAGCATACTTGCTGTCTTCGGCGAGACTTACCTGGTCGGATGGAGCGCATACCGTCGCGAGCTCCATGGGTCTCTACTGGGGCGCTCCGGATAGTGTTGGGTTCAGGGACAATACCACGTCACTTGGCCTTATCTAGGTATGATGATATAGAAGTTAGTCTCAGCCGAAGGCACCACGGGTTATAGGAAAATGTAAAAACATTAATTGAACCAAAACCTTGTCCCATGATCAATTCGTGAGCCTTAGTGTTACTAACGTTCACACACATAACAAGCTGGTGGTAAAATCCTCAAATTGAGTGCTTCACAAAGGAGAGGCTGGCCAGATGCAATGTCCGCCTCATACCTACCTAGCATACGCCGTGCACCTGACAATACCCCACACCATTCACCACTTCTTGCCTTCGGCGAAAAGAGTCAATTTGTATGGGCTTTTGGTTCGCTTCATTTGAAAATATTCCAGGAAGACAAGATACGTCGACATCGCCCGTGACTATGTTTGTGAAATTTACTACGTTTGGCGGCGATCTTGGGGTACGCAACGGACGACACTTGCGAACTCAGGTAGCCCACAATTTTCCAACTTTCAGCAAGCATCGAATTAGGTATAGAAACTACTGATTCTCACAGGTATTGACCTGGTAGGATCTAAAAACATACCATCGCAACGATAGTAAGCTGTCTACAGCCAATGCAGAGGTCGTGTCACAAAGGATGGGGAAGAGTCGCAGTGGGGTTTTCGGCCGCCGGGCAATTTCTGCTCCGTCGACAAAGTTGAGTTCAATATGAAGACACTGGCATCGAATACAATCAATACCTCCTCAGTATCCATTCGAAGCATCACAAACACCCTGAAACCAGCATTCCGAGAAAAATCTTTACATTTTTGAGAGGTCCGACTTCGCTAGTGTCAATGCGACCGCCGGCTAAAACTAGCGACCAGCTGAGCTGGTGTATTATTCTCGACCGCTCCCAATACCGGTCAGCTGTCGCTGTAAGCCTCAACAGTGTCTCGATCTTGATACCTCTCACATGAGACAATGCACCAGAGTTCTGGACCCCATGAGTACGACAGTCTGGACTCTCCCCAAGCCTTCCGCCTGCTTCGGCTCCACGATGCCCCCTCTTTTGATGACCCCATCGAGTGTGCCATCGAAACACACGAGCTCGATGGGGAAAGCCACCCTTGTTACACAGCTCTAAGTTACACCTGGGGCTCCTCATCCCGCACCGAAGCAATTCACCTCCCCGCCAGCAAAGCCCACATCAATGTAACGCCAATCCTCGCCCAAGCTCTTCGCTACCTGCGCCGCCTGCAGTCCACCCATCCAGACCTCAAGTCGAATTGGTGGTGGATCGACATGCTATGCATCAACCAAGACTCGCTTCCAGAACGCACGGCGCAAGTCTCTCTCATGCGCACCATCTTCCAGACAGCGTCTCTTACAGCCGTCTGGCTTGGCCCAGCAGAGGATAATAGCGATACGCTCATGTTCCATCTCACGGACAGCACACCCAGCGATCGACGCGTCTGGACGTCATCACCCGAGGGGAATTCGGCTATCAAGGCATTCCAGGACCGTCCGTACTGGCGTCGCACGTGGATCATTCAGGAAGTATGCGTCTCGCCCAATGTCATGCTTCTGTGTGGAGACAAAGTCGCGCCGTGGAAAGCATTTGAGGCGCAACACAAGTGGCTGCGGCAGCGAAGTTTTCCCGAGTCTCACGATGTGCCAGATTTGAGAGTGTTGAGGAACAAGTTCCAAAGAAACGAGTTGCATTTGGGCTTCCTAGTGTATCGTGCCAAAGCGGCGCAGTGTGCGAATCCAAGAGACAGTGTCTTTGGGTTATTGGGCTTGGTGACTGGTGGGTTGGGGTTGAAAGTTGTGCCTAACTACAAACTATCACCTTGCGCGGTGTTTTCGACTGCGATCAGGGTTGCGCGTGCTGATTTGGAGGAAAGTGGGTTGAGGGATGCCCTAATACGAGGACGAAGAAAGCCAAGGGGGGCATATGGTTTTAGGAAGAAATTGTTGGCAGTCATGGAGGAGATTCAAGATCATTTACATGAGCCATTGAGTGAAGATGATAGCATCCGGACGGACTGCGACGGGTTTCAATGCGGCATGTGGGATCTATGCTGGAGATTCTGCGGTATTGCTCTACAGCTTGAGTAAAGCAGGATCAAATTATTTTGCGTTGTGGAAAACGAATGGAATGGTGGTGAGTTCTTTTGCTCGAAATATGGGGAACGAATGTGGTGGTCTTCATGCTGCAGGCAGAGTTGATGCTGAATCTCTCACTAGTTATTGCTTGTGTGACACGGTTGTCTTTAGTCATTTGTGATACCTGTTGGTGAAAAGCATATTCACATTGATCTGGAAGAGTCGGAAAAGAGTGACCTGAATCACTGTCTCCTGAAAGCACTACCAGAAACAAATCAAGGCTTGCCACAGTTGATGCAGGGAAATTAAAGCAGGACATTTCTTGTCATTTGTATAAGTTTAGTTTATATGTTCAACGGAGACTTCAATGTTTGGTTTGGTATGGAATATGCTGATTCTCCAAATACAAGTGAGTGTAGACTCCAATAGGCGGAAGTGGTAACAAAGGCCGCGGGCGAGCAAGACCTCAAGAATTACGAAGGGTACGAATGTAGTGACAATCTTACACATCCGAATGTTCTGCTCAGTCTTCTATATGTAATCCAGTCACGAATCTAGCAAATAAAGTTGTTGTCCCTCCAAAATTGACTAAGGCCTTCGAGGTTGTCTACAAGATGAGATGTAGTCAAAAAAGCTGAGTCAGCGCCGGCTCCAATTCAAACCCGGTCCAACGTCGCGCAAGCCCACCCGCACTCAACCTCATCAACATGCTGCGCTGTTTCACTCCCGTAATTCAATTTCTGTTAGTATATCATCCTGCACTCGTTTAGTTACATGTCACTATGCAGAGCGAATCGAATGAGACTGGCATCCTCCGTTCCCCGGCTTCTGTGCATGATCACAGCACTTCGCGCGAATGGAGTCCTTCACCCTTGGCACAGGAGCATCCATCTACAGCCAGAAGCTCCTCCCAGCCATTCTCTCCGCCGAACATGAGGTCATCCTAGTCACCTGCTTCTGGGCTCGCTCAAAGACCCTGACCGCGCTGTCTGATACGCTCGAGCAGCTTGCCAGACGACGCGAAGGCCAGCAGCCCTCTCAGCCGTTGCGTATCTGCATCTGCTTCTCGTCTCGATCTTTGCTTCAGAAGCTCTTCCATACATCATCAAGGGATGGATACGTATACCCTGCGTCCACGTGGACTACCAAATTGGGGTTGCCTTCTCCATCAATATTGGCCGCTGGCAACATTGATCTACGGGTCAAGAGCCTCTTCTTTCTGCCCTTCAGCGTTATGCACCCCAAGTTTGTTATAGTCGACCGCCAAAAGGCTTTTGCTCCGAGCTGCAATGTCAGCTGGGAGTCGTGGTTGGAAGGGTGTTTGGAGTTTACTAGGTCCGCGCCAATCAATGATCCGATTGACGGCCTACTGGAATTCTACTGTCAAGTCTGGGACAGACACCTGGACGTGAAGGCCTCTTTCCCAATGTCTCAAAAGAGATCCCAGGAGCAACCATCCACGACTATTAGATCTCCAGCCGATGTTTCCGTACAGATCTCCGACGTCAATATACCACCTGCTGCTATCGAGTGGCTTCCATCCTGGCATCGCCGCAACCCAGCCTTCTGCTTCTTTCCCTGGCAGACCCCAATAGCACCAGACACGCCCTTGAACAACACAATATTGCGTTTGTTTGAACAATCGACCCGGACAATCTACCTCCAAACGCCAAACATCACTGCCCCACCGGTCCTGGCAGCGATCATGAACGCACTCACTCGTGGAGTGGACGTGTCCATTGTCACAGGCAGGAATATGATGATGTGGGAGCAAGTGTTAACGGCCTTTACAACCTCAGAACGATGCATAAACAGCTTGACTAAAAAGTATACTCGCCTTTGTCAATCAATCAAGGGCCGAAACCGTCCACTTTCCCAGTCTGCAAACGATCATGCCATCGACCTTGAGGCCCAATTGATCACTCCGGGTGCCTTGACAATCTCATACTTCAGGCCAATAAACGGTTCTTCAATCGAAGAGGAGCCTGTCCAATCCCACCTAAAGCTGAGCATCTTCGATGAAGAGCATACCGTCCTCGGCTCCGGGAATATGGACCGTGCGAGTTGGTTTACCAGCCAAGAGCTTGGAGTCTACATTCGGGACGTCACTTTTGCCAGAACTGTCAAGGATACTGTAGACGAGTGCCTCCAGGGCAGGTTGACCCCTGTATTTCCGAGGCACTGAGGTGTACACCCTGCGCTATGGACAAAGAAGGTGAATTGAAACTATGTACATCGAAAAAGATTGACTAGACTTCTATCGGCCACCCGTCGAGTTCCGTTCGTCACAGCATGTTGTTGAACATCAAGCTTAGAACGCCGGGTTGGCGTTTGTCAAAAGCTGCTCGAAGTACGCCTCGAACCACGTGCCAGCCTCTGGTGCAGGCTGCAGGGCATCGGCATATCCGCAGTGGTAGTCGTACCGCGCAGAGGTAGTGTCGCTAGTTCCATCACACTCACCGCCCGGCTTAACCCAGACGAAAGCATCCTCGAGCTCGAGACCCGTATCAGTAGTGGGGCGAGTGCCGAATCCCTGTGGGATTGTTAGTAAGGTGCTCTCAGAACATGTGCATATCTAGAGAGCAGTTCCGGTTGGAACAGGGCCATCTCCTTGTGGGATTTTGAAAAGAGGGGCCAGAAGCATGGAATGGCACCTACAGTTCCGATGGCATTGCACCAGTCTCCCCAGGCGGCTTGGCCCGTGGGCTGCTTTCCGGAACGACCCTGGTCGGTGATAAAGTGGGCGTCGAAGCCCTGGGCGGACAGAAGCGGTGCAAGGGCTTGCACGTAGAGGGATTCGTCGTAGTTGGAGTCACCTACGGGATTTTGTCAGTGTTTTGCGAGACTCTGGGGGTAATTTGCGACTTACCTGATGTGTAGGACGGAGCAGGGCTCACAGTCCATGCGTTGTAATTCGCTACGTTGGTGGCCAAACCACGCAAAGCGGCCGGCTTGCTTGCGTTGGCGTACACCTGCGCAAAGAGGTTCGCAGCAGGCTGCAGATTCGCAGACCAGCCGAGCCAACCAGCATGACCGGCATCAATGTACATGGCCACATTAGGCAGGTTGAGCTGCTCAAGTGCATACTGGACACACTCATAATACGCCGCCTGCGCATTGGCGCACTTGGCCACATTGAGATTCGTTACCATGTTGGCGAGACTGTCGGGCTCGACAACAAGGAGGGTGCGGATGTCGCTGAATGTGGTGAGCTGCACCTTGATTGCGTCGATGTAGGCCTTGTAGTTGGCAACACCATTGTCGGCAATGCTGTACTCGCCATTGGAGGCCGCGGCGGCGCAGTCACGGTCCGGGAGATCGTAGACAACAAACAGACCTGCGTACGCAGGAGAAGCACCCGCTGCGTTGGCGGCCCGGATGTCGCCGAGGGTCTCTGCCATCAGAGTGGGCACCTTGGCCGCAGTGTCGCTAAGGACAGGTCAGCGATCAGCTAATGATGAACAAGCCTGAAATTTTGGGGGAGGGGGGCTACATACAGCCACTGGAAGGTGGGAACCTTGGCGACCTCAGCAGCCTGCGAGGCTTGCGCGGCGGAGAGCGTGGGGATCGCATAGGCTGAGATCTCGGAGGCGTAGTAGGAGTTGGCCCACTGTTGCACGCCGGAGAAGGGGTTACCACTGTAGCTGGCAGTCGAGGAGGCGCCGGTCGCGGTGCCGGTCGCTACAACGGAGGTCGTGGCGCTGGCGCTCGAGGCGGTGCTGCTGGCCTTTGAGGTTGACGCCACGGTGGATGAGGCGACTGTGGATGAGCTGCTCGCGGCGGCCGAGCTGGAGCTACTGGCAGTACCGGGCAGACATTGCGAGTAGTACGCGCCGGACGCTACGCACGTCGAGCCGCTGGCGCAGCATGTGGATCCTGTCCAACCTGTTCCACCGCATTGCGCGCTGATTGGGATGGTTAATATCGACACTGATCTAACGGTCGTGAGCTTGTAGTCTGGGCAGAGAGCTTACTAGAGGGTAGCACAACTCTGCCGATCTTCGAGAACTGGCGCGCCAAGGGCAAGGCTGCTCAAGGCTGAGGCTAGAATGAACCGCTTGGAGGCCATTTTTGGTCAAGGTTTCCTGAATATTCCTGACAGGTCTGGGCGAGTTGCTTGGCAAGAGGTCTTGGCTACCAGGAGTTGATGAAGTCGATATTGATCAAGCTGGGATGAGAGGCTCTTTTATGAGGGCTCCCCAAATTACTTGTCCAATCGTGCATCCCTTCATTTAATGCCCTACTATCGGCTAGGCGGGAAGCAAGCCATCACCCTCTTTACAGCCGCCACCGTTTTAGATGGGGCATATTGGATCCTCACGTGGCAACCCTACGCTTTGAACAGAGTCGTGGATGGAGACGGCGGTTCGACAGAACCAGGAATTTAGGCAGGAGGATCCGATAGGGGTCTGATCGCTGGGCTGTGTGGGCAAAAAGAGTACGCGGAGGTCTTCGCCGAAGCGACATAAGGTGGCTAGTGACCCATCGTGCAGGTGACACCGGATAATAAGCTTAAAAGAACAAAAGATTTCCTTTTCGCAGGGGAGAAGAAATGTGTGCAGCGGCCTTCAACTAATAATTCTCAAGACCCTAGCAAACACTCAGGACGGGAAATCGCTGAAACAACCCCAATGAGGAAAGACTAAAGGATAGCTTTTTCCTCCCCCCTTCCACCAAACAAAGTCGGGGTCATTCCTTGATATCGTGCAGTGTGCCGGAATTTTTCCAAAGTCCCTGCATGCGACTTTAATTTCGGAGGCCACGTTCCTGACTGTCCCTGATGGGAAAGGTCCCAGAGTTTTGCAATATCACCCGAATCGGCGGCCCGCCAAGCATGCAGGCTTTGGGGGAATTCCTGGCCACATGATTGATATGTTGCCAGGGTCAGTCAGTATACCATTTCTGCGGCGATGTTAGTTGTGCGCATTTTGTCCTAGCTACGGTTCGGCTACCTGCGCCATGATCAGATTCGGAGGGAAAAAGATGCTTTCTAAGGAAAAGAGATGCTGTGGCTGAATTTCCTCGAAGAAGCAAGTCTCCTATGCATACATACACACATACTAAATGCTGTTCATGGCAGGAATCTCAGTATGCGTGACCTGATTATCTCATATAGCCTGCATTTGAATGTGCACTTCACCGTCATTTTCCGAATAGAGAAAATGAGCAATTGCCGCCCTCCACTTGGGGCCAGTCAGGCCTTGTAACGAGCACGCGCAAAGGTGTAATGGCTATGTCTCCTCGACCGCGAGTCTTCACGGCCCATACTAGGACTTGACTTCTATTCTTATCGCTACTACGTAGCCGGGATGTGAAGAGCTATTTCTGCGCGAGTACGTCGTCACGGCTTTGTTCACAACTTTTATTCCCCATATGCTGGCCAGGACGAAGTTTACTTTGGGCTTCTTTGGCGATGGCGAAGCAGAGTCGATTCACCGTCTCAGACTCTCCTCGGCGTCTTTCAAGAAGGATTGCCTTCTCTATCTCTCATGCAAAAGCAGGATTCTCGAGGAAATGGGATGGAATACCCTAAAATCAAAGGTCTTGGATACCCTATGTATCGTTACGGTTTTCAGAAGTCTGGTCAACAAGAAGCTCTCTGGGATCATGGCCGCTTTCCACATACATTCACGCCCCTACATAATTGCGTACTTCCCAGCGACGCCTGCACGGAACGTTTCTATATACTACGCCCCCAAGCACTTATCGGTTTAATCATCCAGCACGTGCCGTGGAGGCCCTTTGTGGGGGGGGAGCGCCTGGTGATAGGAGTAGTCTTATTTTTGGTTGACAGCTTCTCTTTGCTGAAGTGCATATCTCGGTACTTCACCAACCTTCTCAGCGCTTCATTAGGTTTGGCGTCGCTGTGTAGTTGGCAAGGGTAGGATTACATACTGCAGCTTATGGAGCTGAGATGTGGCTGTCTGCAAGACCACATTGTTGATTACTGCAAGCCAGGCAGCCTCTGGAATCGATGCTTATGCCCCGCTCCTGGAGAATCGCCTGATTCTTTCGTATATTCTTCCACTTGGAACTGGGATCTGCCTTGCTGTCTGAGCCGCAAACAAAAGAAACCAGCATGCGACTTCTTCATACTGAAGAGTCTCATTTCAAGGTCTTCATTGGCCAGAAGCCGGAGTATGCCATCCTTTCACATACCTGGGGAGAGCGGGAAGCCAACTATCAAACGTTTCTAGGAAGCTATGCACAATATAGCATTCTTTCCTCGTCTGATCCGCGACACTCTGATCTGCCTCCGGGCATACGAAAGATTCATGCTTGTCGCGTTAAAGCAAGAGAGAATGGATTTGACTGGGTTTGGATCGATACCTGTTGCATCGACAAATCCTCGTAAGTATGAATCATTCTTCTCGACATAGGAAACTTTTCTGATTTAAATGGCGTACAAGAAGCTCGGAGCTATCCGAGGCCATCAACTCGATGTTCCAGTGGTATGCAGAGGCTTCAGTCTGCTATGCTTACCTCTCGGATATCGAGCCCGTCGTGCAGGCAGACTGGACTCTTGATCGTGACTGTCGGCTTGCTTTCGAAGGTAGCAGGTGGTGGACACGAGGATGGTGTCTTCAGGAGTTGATTGCTCCACGTAATGTCGAATTCCTTGCATCAGACTGGTCCCCTGTGGGCACGAAATTCAGCCTTCGACAACTGATCAATAAAATAACCGGCATTAGGCTTCAAGTCCTGATGGGTATAAACTTAAAATCATGCTGTGCTGGCGAGAAGATGAGCTGGTCCTCCACCAGAGAGACGACAAGACCAGAAGACGCAGCATACTGTCTTCTCGGCCTGTTTGGAGTCAACATGCCTCTACTGTACGGGGAGGGCTCGACCAAAGCCTTCGTACGGCTGCAAAAGGAAATACTGGCTCAGGAACCAGACTACTCCTTATTGGTGTGGCATGGGCCTCGTACTCAGTGGCGAGTGTCCGTGGATCCCACCCCAGCGCTAGCTATCCGTCCACAGCAATTTCATCGGAAGATGAGTTTGGCGATACTGGATCTGGAGGAGAATCGGCTTGGAGGGTACCAAATCAAGCCTTCGTGTATTCGCTGCCCCGAGGTATGCATGTTGCACTGGAAAGATGTTGTATCCGCACGATCTGCAGGACCCATAAGCATTACCAACCTGGGTTTGCAAGGGCGACTTCATCTTTTGACGATCTCTTCCGAAAATGATCGGATTGGCAAACATAATGGCGACGTAAACTACTCCCGCACCCGCACGCTTGCTTGGACGAACACTTTCTACCGCGACGCACTTGTCTGTGTCTGGCTTTACCCAGACCGCGCGTTTTCGAACGCTGTTTACTCTAGAGACGAAGCGGCCAGCCTGGTACTAGTGCGATCCTACTTGATGCGGGCATTCGACTTGACTTCAATTTACCTGCGTTTACCATCTTCAAACGAGCCGCAGGACCGGGATTTGAGGACTATACAACGTGACGTAGTCCTGGTCGACGATTCCGTCGCTGGATCATCTCTTCGGGTAGCAGCTCAGTACCCGGATCCCATCCGCTATTGGGACTCCCCTCCCATTAGGATGAACAATCCAGTCGACTTGGTGGAGATACTTGTCATTGGATGCTACCTTGTTGAGTGTGGACACTCTTCCGAAAGATTCATTCTAGAGGTAGGTAAACACACAATGACTAACCAGATCCTGTTTGAGACTGCTCAAGTGAATGATGTACCAACTTTCATGACGGAACAGAAAGCCTTGTCAATAACAGAAGAGCATTTCAAGGGTTTGGAGAACAGGCTTGAAATCTCAGTGGATTGTTTCGACGATGTGGCCTGCTATTCCCTAGACAGCGACGAAGGCGTCGTAATGATCAGAGTGCCTGTTCGTCCCCGGAGGACTAGTGTGCAGATCAGCAGGGCATACGTGAGGACAAGAGCAAAGCGAATTTCAAAGGAGATGGAATCTCCGAGCGTATCGAAGTTCCCCGTCCTCTTCGAAGATGACCAACCTCGTGTCGCCGAGCTCGACCAAACGGTACACATGCCATCTGTCTCCAAATTCAAGGAACGGGTTATTAGCGACGATTCTAGCGGATTGCGAGAATAATCAATGAAAGTTGTGCGCCTATTTCACGGGTAGGATCATGTTATTCTCAAGAAAATCTCGCCAGACGCAGAAGCTCGCTTTTGCACCGCAGGTGAAAATTCTTGTTCACAGTCCACATATAATGCGACTTTCATGCTTCTCAGCCTCTTTCGAACGACACTCGAGATTTTGTCATTTGTACTCAGATATATGGTGTCTATAGCCTACCAGGCACATCAACTCTCCAGCCTTCTATCCCATAAATTCTGCAACTACCCACATAACCTTAAGAAGCGGTTGTTGTCACAGTGAGGTTGAATATCCTTTCTGCGTTCTTCCACCCTATCTTCTTCTTCGTCTCAACACCCAGCCCTTCAGTTGCATCAAACCAATTGGCGGCGTCCTCATTACTTTCATAGGGGTAGTCGACGCTCCACATGACTCTGTCCTCTCCCATCTCCTCGATCGTGTTCCTAACCGTGGATAGTCTCCTGATGCCGGCAAGAGTAGCGTAGAAGTTGTTTTGCAGATAATGTTTCATGGTCTGGTTATAAGGTCCGTCCGCGCCTGGAACTCCGATTTCCAACCGGGTGTCGATTCGGTGGACAAGGAAGGGGAGTGCCTCTGCGGCATGCCCAAGAATGATTTGAATGGCAGGATACCGATCGAACAGCCCAGACAGCATCAGACGCAAAGCATGTCCGGTCGTTTCTGCGCCAAAACCGTACGCAGCGTGTGCCAGCATGGGATACTTTCCGTTTCCATACAGAAGTTGCTGGCTGGGTGGTGGAGGTCGGGGGTGCAAGTAGACAGGGACGTTCAACTCAGCGACCTTGGCCCAAAACGGTTCGCACTGGTCTTCATCGAGATACTGAACAGTGTAGTTACTGGCCGATCCGATTTGACTGTATCCGTTAATCAAGACACCTTTGGCCCCAAGCTGCGTGACAGCACGCTCGAGCTCGGTCGCTGCGGCAGAAGGGTCGTGCATCGCAACGGTGGCAAAAAACCCAAAGCGATCGGGGTATGCTTGGACATAGTTGGCGTACATTTCGTCGTTTGCTTGCTTGGCCAGACTTGTGGCATTTGCTGTGTCGAAAATGCCTTCTATGCCTGGGCTAGTCAAGGACACAATGACATACCCGATGCCACTTTGGTCCATGGATTGCAATCGAGCTGGGACATCTGTAAGGCGAGCAATAATGTCGGCTCCTACGGTCTACTAAACTGTGTCAATACTGTTTTCCTAAAATTGTTGCACAAGGACGAGAAAGTGGGTTATGACAAACATCATCAAAAGGCACACCATCGTAGCCGTTTATTTGATTTGTTGCTGGTAATGTCGTATAGGCGTTCCACAAGCTCGATCCAACAGCCTCTTCTAAGGCGATCTTGCCGGCAATTCGAGGTATCAACGCAGTTCCATTTGTATATCGATCAAGCGTTCCGCTAAGGTACAGACTTGCGTCCGGTAAACCTTCAAACATATAATCCATCTTGGTTATTAAAGATTCCCCTCAGAGCTGCAAAGGATCAATTGTATAGAGATGCACTTAAAAAACTGTAGCAAAACAGTCCAACGCCAATCGATTTAATTTCCAAGGTCTCGGAAACAATCTGCATAGGGGCAATAACTCAAGTCTTTATAGAAAGAGGCAGACCGACTGCTTTTCAAGCTGGACCTCTCAAGGCTGATAGATATTCGGTACTAGATTCGGAATATCCTGGAATGATAAGAGCACTGTTGCGACCCGCTTGAGCGCATAGAATTGAAATTACAGCATTGTGGGCCATATTGGTTGCCGTTCGTACCAAGGTCCATCTCGGCATTAACACCTTGCTGGTTCCTGAACCTTAAAGCACCACATGCTTGCAAATCGACACCGATTTGGAAGACTCGTCCGTAAACATCGTGATACTGCAACTTGTCCTGACTCCACCCAGACCCACTTTGGCTTCGGAGGTATTTTGTATTGTTTAGTACTGCATGCTATAGTAATCTAGTACCAACGTATCATCACCAAAGTTGTACAGGTTGTGGGGCAAAAGACTTGATAAGGACTAGCCTTCCCATACCTTTCAAGGTCGGCTTCGATTACGAGTTCTTTCAAAATAACGTACGTGCATGCCGACTTCCGATGCGAGGCTGCCTACATACCTCATATTTCCGCTCAATAAGGCAAATTCCGAGATCGTGTGGCGTCAGTACGTCAGAGGCACTAAGGCTTGTTCTTTTAGCCTCGATTCGCGCTTGGCACAACGAAGAGCTCAAAAGAATGTCTGTGTGTTCTGTGCAGCCATTCAACATAGTCTCATCAGCTCGTAACGAGAAAGGTTTGTTGATCAAGACTGATATGGGTATGAATCCCATCATTGCCAAGCTGAGTCCAATACCTGATCATGGATAGCTTAGGAGGATAGTTCATCATGGTTATTTCAGTGGAGAGATTGGGATTGTACTGCGAGTCCCGGAGTATCGTACGTCAGCTTCTTGTGCAGTTTGCAGAATATAGCCATCCACACGGTTTGAGACACTGTTAGAGTGGAACTCTCATCGACTACGAGAGATCTAGCTTGTAAAATTCGCTGAATTCCCTGAGGTCCAGATTTACTTTTTCTCAACTGCTTGCTGAAAGAAATCCATTAATCCCCCACCGTATCTCCCATACCTGATGATGGCCAAGATCATCAATTGCTGAGTCTGCATACCTGAGTACTCAGTAAGCCGCTTCTTTCCGGTTATCGCGTTGCCCATTAGAAATCCATGCACTCAATGTTACGCCGTGAACGTGGCTACCTAGGTATGAGCGGTCATCATCAAGCCTCGCCGGAGGTCTCGCCCCCGCGGAACAGTCCTCCCGGGGGCCGCGGTTCAGGTCTCTCTCAGTCCCACAAGAAAAGCAACGTCTCTCGTTGAGCCGCAGAGACAAATAATCGTGGGAAGAAAAGTTGGTGACACTGGCCGGCGCACGCGGCCCCGATCCAGACCATTCGCCGGCTCCGCGCCATTGGTACAATGTCTCTCGCGAACAACGATGACTTGTCAAGAAAGCCATGATGGATCCTTTTTCTGCAAAGCAGATCTCGATCGCCAAAAAACCAAAGAGGAAAGAACACATGAGGTGCGAGGATAGTGCAACATTACATTCATAGTCTAATAATGCAACCTGGCTTGAGTCTCCTTCTTTTTTTCCCTCTCCGTACACACCTGGATATTCCCCTCCCAAAGAAGACATGCACCTGTTGTTACACAACCCCAAAAGCGAGGGATATCAAGACATGTGTCTCTGATGGGGCCAGGCTCGTGCCCGTCGTGGCCTTCTTCCCCGCAATGCCCGTATATGTGCCAGATGTCATGGCTGATAACAGCGTGCCTTCGTTCTGATGTTGTATGTTTGCCCAGATCCAAAAAGAGAGATAAATGAAAAAAGGTCATATGGGGCCCCGCTTATCTTGTTCGAACTAGGAATTGGTAAAAGAAGCAAACAGTCTGTCCAAAACCAACGCCTATATTATGCCCCATTTTGAACACCAAAAAGCATGATTCCTTTCGCCAAAATAAAACTTGGCACGACGAAGCGCCGCCACATCGAATATTGTCGGCGTTGGCGGTCGCCATCTTTCGGAACGTCTTATAAATATGAACACCGTCAAGGGTTCTGGAAACAGAATGGTGTGGCGGCCCGATTCGTCGATGACAACTGAAACGTGTGGAACATCGCCTGGCTCGACCATGGCCTCATCTGACCCCATCATCACCATGCCGTCCCACCGGAGTATTCGCACTTCACTTCCCTTCCATGGCTATGTCTGCCTGATTCACTCTGAGAAACGGCTCATTCGCTCGGCTTTCGGCTCCTCTCACCTTGTCCTGCTCGTCTTGTTTTAGACACTCTGCACGGCGGTGGTATCCGACTTGGCCGTGGTCTTCTCAGTACCCGCAGCGCTCGAGGTCGGGTCCTGCGGCTGACGATCCTCGAAGCCGAGTTCGGTCTTCGCCTTGAGTGCTTCGCGCAGCATGGACTCGCCCCTGTGCATCCACACGTTCCAGCCGCTCTGGCTCAGCGGCCACAACACCTTGTTGTCGAGCGTCTCGATCCAGTCCACGTTGCGCGGCTTGCGTTTGGCCGCAATAATGTCGACCTCCTTGGCGATTTGCTCACAGTAAAGCTCTAGCGGCAGGTCGTTGACGTCCTGGCCGAAAGGGTTCTCGATTTCCACGCCGATAAAGAGTAAGCCTAGGATGATGTAGCCCGCTGCAATGGTCGCAGGAATGGTAACCCATCTGAGGGAGGAGTACAGCTGGAACGGGAGCAAGAAACAGTACACAAAGGTGATCTGAGAAATGGCAATGGCGTAGGCAATCGGAAGTGGGGTTGTGAGGACACGCTCAGTGCCGGTCAGAACATCGTTCATTGCCGCCAGATTATTGTCTGTGCGTTGAGATTCTTGTTAGTTCTTCTCCCAGGTCATGTTCAATAAGCAGAGTCAGAGTACGGTGCAGGATATTGACTTACAAGCGATAGTTTGTTGTCCAGGGAT
This sequence comes from Gnomoniopsis smithogilvyi, assembly GCA_027946515.1. Taxonomy (NCBI): domain Eukaryota; kingdom Fungi; phylum Ascomycota; class Sordariomycetes; order Diaporthales; family Gnomoniaceae; genus Gnomoniopsis; species Gnomoniopsis smithogilvyi. Next base: position 3,522,746 of record JAPEVB010000004.1, on the reverse strand, counting down.
AGGGAGTTGGCCGTTCTCGATGATTTCATCCAGGAAACTGCCGACGTAACTCAAGATCTCGAGCGGGAGATTGCCAATTGGCCGTGTGGCCTTCTTGATAGCCTTGCGAGGATTGCTAGTAGCGAAGGATACCCCCAAATATTCGCCCACGGCCTTGAATTTATTCTTGCGAACTTGAAACGTCGTCGTTGGAGATTCCTTGGTGGCGTGAGTGGCGAATGTATCCAGGTGCCCAACAAGGCTGGAAATGTCTTCGTAGTTGGTGTAAGGCTCGAATCGCAGCTTGTGCTTGAGAGCAATGGCGAAGGCTGTAAGAAGATTGAGAGCAGTGCTAGTCACAACTTTCGTTCAGTAACTGTGTAGATAACACACACACACACACACACAAACAGAGGATTGTGAACGCCAACACTTACAGCTTGGCCAACATGTCTTTTTCAACCATGTCTGGCCTCTCCTTGGTATGTACCCAGAATATGCGGGCCAAGTTCTGGGACGTCAAGATGAGCTGAGCCCAGTACTTCCTGCCCTCCATGTAGCGCTCGTAGGCACTTGAGTTCCGGAAGCTCAGACCAATACTGACGACAAAACCTGTCACGGTAAGAAGAATTGAGCTCACGCCCACTAGAATGTAGCAGCATCGTTAGTCAATAGTACCGCAAGATGAGGGGGGGGGGCCGCAAAATGAATCGCGTCTTACACTGAACCCGGGTGAATTCCGATATGCATGTTATGCATGTCGCCCAACCCCCCAGGACGAAGAGCGGCACAATCATCTTTGGTAGGATGCTGCCGTGCATCCGAAGAAACAATGGCCATTTTGAATGCTTGAGAATATCTCGAGGACCCGTCTATGTTGTTGCGTTAGTCCCATGGGTCATGACAATTAAAATTTACCTAGGGGCCAAGGCCTTGCGGGAACGCCAGACCGGGTTTGCTGTCTATGCGTTGGGAGATCGGCAACCGCCGATAAATAAAAAGGGGCCAGCTTACAAAATAATCGTCAAGGTCCAAGCTGGTATGTTGCCGACTGAATGGATTGGGTGTATTCGCTCTCGTGCGCATGAAAGACTCAACCTGCTCGAGAGGCACGATGCTTTCCAGCGATGGCTTTTTTGGTTCCGGTTGAGTCGCGCCGTCCGCCGGCGCAGCATGTGAGGCGGTGGGCATGGCGCTGTACTCCCCACCGTCCGCCATGGTGTTCGAGGAAGGCAATAGGCGATCTTCAATCGGTGATTTCGATTTTGGGTATAGATCTTCAAGCTGAAGATCAGCTCTGTCGAAGAACCTTTTCTTATAGGAGAGAGATGGTTTCCGACAAAGAGTGAATCAAGCGTGACCCGAGACAAGGGTGGCAAGGAAACGTCGAGGAGAGAAAAGTTGCTTAAATAGTAATCCAGTCTGTGATGCGAAGGAAAGAAGGAAATCAACAAAGAAGAGGCCTTGGACTTTGAAGACTGGAGCAAAGTCGCATTTGCATGCTGGAAAGGACGAAGCCAACAAACAAAATTACGGAGAAGAAAATCCTCAAAGGGAACCTCATTCGTTCAAGAGTATGAGTGGCCCCCTGGCTTCTCCACACAGACGCTGCTCAGCCCTGAGCGATGATGTTGGGACCGTCCATAAATGGCAACACAAGCCCGGCGGGAAGTAGTCGTATAATCGTCCGCACCAGGGGCCTAATTACGACTCATCCATGCAGAGTTGTGGAAGGATCCACTTTGCAACGCTGCTGAGGAATGACAGTGGTGCGGTGGTGGAAGCACTTGAAACAGAATAAGGATAAAACGAATACTTGGACTTCGCCAAGCACAGGGATCGGCACGACACCATGGACACTAACGACTTGGCTATGTCTGCCCTGCATTATTCAGGAGGATCGGCGACTGGAATGGCCACAATGAATAGAAGGGGGCAGTTTTCTATGTGAGATGCAACGACACACGGAGGCTGTCGCGCTGTACTTTGTAATTACCGGTCTGTTGCAGCCCAGCTACTGGTCGCTCACACCAGCGGCGGGGCCACATGGCATCCAAACTGGCAGAGATGCGCAAGCGGCCGGCGAAGGGCGGCTGGCGGAAAAGGTGCCTGGGTGTGAAATTGGTACCTGGGCCTTCACATGAATTTTGGTTGGTTCGATGTTACCCTAAGGGCAGCTTTTGCCAGCCCAGTAAGCCACGTCCCCCTGAAGCATGGACGGCAGACGTGACGGGACGTGCCATGTCAAACATACGGCAGTGGTTCCAGGGGCCACCCTTCCAAAAGAAAATGACTGCGGTGAAAGGGACTGTTGGGTCGTTGGATCGGTAGGATCTAGCATTTTCGGATCCACAACATGTCCGCAATTGCCGGTAAGTTCTAGAACCCCAGTGGGAACTCTGGATTCGCCAAAGGCCATTTTCTGGGGGTGGGTCCAGGCGAGACGTCGGAAGATAGACTCCTCTTAGATGCAGATATGTGTGAGAAGAGTGCAGCAGCCTCCTCTCTGCTCTCTGTATACTGTCTTCTTCTCTGTTGACATAGCGCAGAGCCGTATTCAAATGAAAAACTTGAGGTCGAGCAGTGCATAGTCAGGCGAGGTAGTAGTAGGCATATGGGGCTCGATCCCACAGCCCGGCATGTCAGCACCAACCACTGCATGACTACATGGGTGGTGATCCTTCGATGGAGCGTTGGAGACTTGCTATGCCTATAATTTGTTGGGATTGTGTTTTTTCAAGTTTGAATTTTTTATTATTTTTCCTTCAGCCGCAACGGAACCAACCGGCCATTTTTCCATTGCCGATATGTATGCGACGTAACTCTCAGCTATCATGAGCATGAAGAGCCAGGCGGAGCTCAAGAGCAGCCGGAACCGAGAGGCTCGGGTTTTGGTTGACGCAACCCCCGGTTCAAACTCTGATTGCTTGGGCTGTTTCGTATACTCGTCTGCATGCAGCAGTGTCTTTATATCCGAATTTGCGGTGATCTAAATGAAGGTTCTGATCTCTGTGGCCGTAGGAGTAAAACGAAAGAGACCTCATTGTCCGTGTTGAGCCTGGGATGTTCCCACTGCGAAGACATGATCTCTTTTGGATCTCTGTAAGCAATAGTCTGCCAGGAACAAGTCGAGAGAATGTTGATGATGAGCAGTCCAGGCTGGATAATTTCCCGCGGCTATCATGCCATCGGCGACCTCAAAGGCAGCCAGGAGGTCGCTTGGGTCGATCTATCAGTGAGGATGACAGACATGTGAATGCGTCGGCTCATCCCGGAGTCGGCCACCAAGCTGTCTGGGCTCTGCAATCATTCTCAAAAGACATGTTGCTGCTGGAACCCCGGAGACTGGACAATCTTCATGCATCTACTATAGGCTGATAGAAATCACGTGTGTCGCAGGTCGCTCAATGCGTCCCGTATGGGTCTTTCTGGGTGACATGCAGTTGAGACGAAGTCAAGTTGACAGATGGTGAAGAAAGTCGACGATCGGAATGCGGGAGGATGAACTGTCAATGTCATCCTTGCATATTATGTAATTCTCTGCCCTGACTAAGCTAACAGCTGGACGGCCTGCCCGCTCAACTACGTTTCCCCTTTCGGGGCAGCTTGGCCCGCGTCAACGGCCATTGATTGACTTGAACTTGGTAGCTACGCGACTCGACTGCGCTGTTCGCCCACCACCTACGATGCTGTCCGGAATCCTCATTTTCAATCAGAAGGGCGAGAACCTCATCTTTCGCGCCTTTCGCAATGACTGCCGTCCCCGCCTCGCCGATGTCTTCCGCATCCAGGTCATCAGTAATTCGCAGGTGCGCTCGCCTATCTTGACGCTGGGCAGCACCACTTTCAGCCACGTCAAGCACGAAAACATCTATCTGGTCGCCATTACCAAGAGCAATGCCAATGCCGCCCTTGTCTTCGAGTTCCTCTACCGCCTGATCGCGCTGGGCCGCGGCTACTTCGGCAAGTTCGATGAAGAGGCCGTCAAAAACAACTTTGTTCTGGTCTACGAGCTGCTCGACGAGATCATCGACTTTGGTTATCCCCAGAATACTGAGACGGACACCCTCAAGATGTATATCACTACGGAAGGCGTCAAGTCGGAGAACAAGGCGGAGGATTCGGCCAAGATCACCATGCAGGCCACTGGTGCCCTTTCATGGCGCAAGGCCGATGTCAAGTACCGCAAGAACGAGGCTTTCGTAGATGTCATTGAGGACGTCAATCTGCTCATGTCTGCGACCGGAGCCGTTTTGCGCGCCGATGTCACTGGCCAGATCATCATGCGCGCTTACCTCTCCGGCACCCCGGAGTGCAAGTTTGGCCTCAACGACAGGTTACTGTTGGACACTGATGGTCTGCTTAGTCTGCCTAGCGGGAACAGGATGGGCACCAAGGCGACCAAGGCTGCGGCGGGAAGCGTAACCCTTGAGGACTGCCAATTCCATCAGTGCGTCAAGCTAGGCAAATTCGATTCCGACCGCATCATCTCCTTCGTGCCTCCTGACGGCGAATTCGAGCTTATGCGCTACCGAGCCACCGAGAATATCAACCTACCCTTCAAGGTCCACGCCATTGTTAATGAGGTTGGCAAGACAAAGGTTGAATACAGCATTGGCGTCAAGGCCAACTTCGGCTCCAAACTTTTTGCCACCAATGTTGTGGTCCGCATCCCCACGCCCCTGAATACCGCGAGGATCACGGAGAGGTGTACTCAAGGAAAAGCAAAATACGAGCCATCAGAGAACAACATCGTTTGGAAGATTGGGCGCTTCACCGGTCAAAGCGAATTTGTGCTAAGTGCGGAGGCTGAGTTGACGGCCATGACCACCCAAAAAACCTGGAGCAGGCCGCCCTTGAGCATGAACTTCAGTCTCTTGATGTTTACCAGTAGTGGCCTTTTGGTTAGATACCTGAAGGTGTTTGAGAAGAGCAACTACAGCAGCGTCAAGTGGGTCCGGTACATGACGAGGGCGGGAAGCTACGAAATTAGGTATGTTAATTGCTTTCGCCCTATTGTGAGTATACGGCTGACATACGATGATCTGCAGGTTTTAAGCTGCTTTGGGGAACTGACCGAAATTCTAAATTTGGCATGGCGAGGCGTTCAGGGATATAGACTGTGTGGCATACCAACACGATTTTCACACCAACGGCCATCTAGGAGGTGGCCTTGTACAAATTCAATTAATACCTACATTTCGCCAACAAATCGGTCTGATGAGTATCACAGACTTGGGGGTCCACGACCTTGCAATGGGTATTCTTTGGCTGAGGTGAAGTACATCTTATTGCGAGTGTGAGAGCTACAAGGAGCCTTATTCAGGCCTAGTGTCAGATCCATCGGGATTGTTCCCGAACCGATCCGCAACATTTGTCCAAGATTTCGATGAGATGTAACTGCCAACGATGAGCAACAGCTTACCGACGACAACCCCGTGGATCGAGAAAAGTACGGCCGACAAGCCACGTTCTATTGCTTAATTCGATGCATTCAAGGAGGTCTTAAAGCTTCACACAGTCACATCGCCTTTCTCCGTCTGCACTTTCGAAGGAACCCTGTCTGTCCTGTGCTTCTTCTCCCTCACGTCGTGCCATCCCAAACCCCATGAAGTAACAAATGTGGCCGCCGTGAGTCCAACGGCAAGGTAAAACACACGATTGAAACTAATCGCATAAGCCTCCAACACGCCTGGCAACTGCTCGGGCGTCACAATTTTGCGAAAAGACGTCGCACCGGCCGCGAGCACAGCCTCACCGTTGGCACTGGGCGCCCCCACTCGAATCTCCGACAACAAGCTGTTGTCAAAGATCGTGTTCGCAATGCTGATGACGACAGATCCAATCAGCCCCTGCAGGAACATCATCACTGCCATGCCCACCGCAACCTGCGAATTAGGCAGGACATTCTGCAAAGCAATCATGCCTTGCTGCAGTGCCGCGCCGCGACCTAAGCCCAGAATGACTTGGTAGCCTATCCACTTGCCGATGCCTGTCGTCGTCGACCACGTCGCGATCAAGGCCGAGCCGATTGTCATGACGACACTGGCAGAGACGGCCCAAGGCAGGTAATATCCTAGCTTCGATACGCCGAGACCACTGACCACGGCCATGAGCATCTGACTCAAGATGCCTGGCAGCATATGCACGCCGCTGGTAAACGGCGACGAGCCCTGGATGCTCTGGAAGTAGATCGGGAGGAAGTACGAAGCGATGAACGTACACCCAAACACGCAAGCTGTGTTTAGGAATGATGCAACCACCACGCGATTCTGGAACAGGGCCATAGGCAGCATGGCATCGTTGCCGGCCACGCGCCATTCCCACGCGACGAACAGCACGGCGGTGGCGCCGAAGCCGACGAACAGCCCGATCACGGTCGCGGATGCCCAGGGGTGCGTGGTGCCGCCGAACTGTAGTGCTAGGAGGCACATTACTACGCTGGGGATGAGGAGCAGCGCGCCGCCAAGGTCGAAGGTGCGCATCAGGTGCTGGGAGCGTAGAAAGATGCGAACGGGGGCTTTGTGGTGCTGCTCGGGGATATGCACGAGGATCAGGACGAGGATGGAAAGACCACCGATGGGGAGGTTGATCCAGAAGCCTGTTATTATTGATGGGGTCTGTCAGTCAATTCTAGACAGTGGGATATCAATGGCTCGACTTACACCAGCGCCAAGTCGTGTACTCGGTCAGGGAGCCGCCGATGAGTGGCCCACCTATCAACCCGAGCTGCGAAACTGCGATGCACACAAGTTCAGCAAGTCATTTTCCCTGCCTGGGTGGACACCGGTCCCACTTACATCCCATCAGAATTCCAGTCACAGCAGGTCTCTTTCGTAGTGGCACGAGTGCTGTTATTATGGTCATCGCACCATTGAACAGTCCGCTCGCCCCAGTCCTGCGACGATCCGGCCACCGATCAACATCCCGGACGAGTTAGCAAGGGCGCAGATCAGAGAGCCCAGCTCAAATACAACGATGGAGGTAATATAGGTCCATCTGTTTGGCAAGTATGTGAAAAGCTTTCCCGTGGTTGGTTGCAAGGCGGATCTGCAAAGAAGTGAGATCGGTGCTAGACGCCCTGGCTAGACGAGTTACAACGACTCACAAGGCTAACTGATACGAGCTGATGTACCAGCCGATGTCCGCCGTGGAGTGAAATTCGTCGGTGATGGTTGGGATTGCCTGCAAAATGCGTTTAGTCGACGTCTTCCATGGGCTCGACTCGAAGGGTGAAAAACCTGCTTTGGCTGCGTACAGTGGAGAGGATGGAATTGTCCAGGAATATCAAGGTTGAACTCAGGATGAGTGCAAAAATGGCCAGGACCAGCCTAATGCCCGTCACATAATCTTCCTCGCCTCCTTGATCTTCGTCGTTGGTGTTCTCCCCCTCCACGGTCTTTGAATCGTTGGCGAGACGCTGGGCCCTGCCTCTGTGGTTTGCACCAACGTCAACGCGACCTGTTGGATATTTGACGACTGAGACTCCATCTCGGTGACTCTATCATCATATTCATTGGGCTTTGGCATGTCTTCTCCCCCTTGTGAAGGAGATGCCTCATTGTTCGTACCAAGCTCGTGAGCTTGTAGAGTCATCGTTCACAGACTTTCAGTCGCTTTCAAATACTGCCACCGAGATATCACTATATTTGTACAGGGCTCAAGTGATGTTGATGTTGTCACAGGGGGTGGAAATATTGGATCAAGTGCTCTGCAGATTGAGGCAGGGGATTGAGAATGACAGACAATGCATGGACATCAGCATACTCAAACATTGAAAGACTTCAAATTAACCATAGCAAGGGAAAGATGTATCTTATATTTACAAAATATTCTGCATTTCTCTCCCCTTCCAGGTCTCTGTTGGGCCCCTCTGTTTGCTTACATGTTGCATGCAGGTGGAATCACAAAACCAATTCAGGTTCCAGATCGATATATAAGCCGGAAGAATTGCTCAACGTCGAATTCCGTTTGAAGAAGAGCTGCACTTGTTCTTTATCACCCTCAACCCCTGGCGTATTGCTTTGCGAACGGGTGATTTACTCATCTAGAGTCGGTATCAGAAGACCAGCTCATTATAGCTTTCTTTGAACACTATGACAGCGTCTGTGGTATACTATTTAGTTCGGTCCTCACAATACCACTAGCTATGGCCGGCGATGATTTTGACGTATTGATCCAGGGATCTTGAGTCTTCTTCTCCTGACATTTTATGAACTAGGAATGGCGCATCATTACGGAATCTCCGGATCTGCTGTCATTCTTACCATATTGAAGCCGCTAGCTCTCTTTGTTTGACACCTTCGCATGGAGCATTTACTTATTCGCCTCTATCTGCTGTTTTCTTGAGTTGGATTTGTCTGTGCGTGATAGTCTACGCCTGTCGATGAATCTATAATATTTAGTGAACGTACCATCCTCCTGTAATAAACACTGTTATACAGGAAGGGAGGCATACCTGAGGCAGGGTGTTGTTGGATGACAAACACTGCCATCAAAAGGCCGGAATTGACTCGGAATCCCGGCTCCGAACTCCGACGGCTGCAAGCATATACGTATGACGGATTTCAAGACCTTCCCTTTTTCCCCCCCTCAAACCCTTTTCTTTTCAACGACGTTTGCTGTCTTCCCGCCGGACTTCATCTAAAAGGTTTCCACGGTTCCGAGCACGAGTTTGTTGCGGCGAACCGAACAAGACGATACTCGCAGCAGCGGAATGCGAATACGTCCGCTCCACATACATTGTACTTCTCCGTACCTGCCTGACCCTTGTCCGACCACCCCCCCCAACCAACTAAAAGGAAAAGCCACTCAGCAACGGCTTTCAATTCCCAGAATAGGCACCCAAGTCAAGCTGAAACTTGCAGAAAAGGCATGACATAAAAGGCTGAGAAAACACACTACCCGCTATGCAGTCTGTCAGCCGCGGAAAGTTGTCTTCAGGCCAGTCAACACCCAGCAGGACGGCGGTAGCGGCGCCATATGGGCATGCCTGTACGAATTGTGCCAGAGCAAAGTGTAAATGCATTTATGCCGGAGGTCAGGCCGGTGCAATATGTGAGCGGTATGTCGCGCCCCATAAACACAGTTCGAAGAGCATAGTGTAAACTTCGGGCCTTGTCTAGTCATCACACAACTCGTCTTCTCCTACCTACCTACATACACCCTCCTCCTACTTGCTTTGCCCTCGAACTTTCCTTTTTTTTTTCTCCAGTGACTTCTTGTTTTGCTCGTGGTTCATGTCCCTACAGTCATGTTCAATGCTTAACTTTATCGTAAATATATGTCTAATTTGACTATTGTGCACACTACAGTTGTCTTCGGCTCAGCAAAACATGCCAGCCTTCAGTCCCGAATCGGAAACGGAATCCAAGAAAGGCTCCTGGGTCTCGTACTGCTCATCTTGAAGAGAAACTAGATGATCTTGTATCTCTGATTCGGTCTCAAGCAAATATAAAGCAGCCAGGGGACAACGATGCTGTCATTACACAATTTGCCAACAGCGCCTCACCAGCGGGGCCCGCAACTGGTCCATCAACAATGGCATCTTCAGAGCCAAGTCCCACGACCGCTTCCACAGCACCCTTCTCTGGCGAGGGCTCTCGTACGGAAGCGACCAGTCCCGAAAATGGGAACACCAGTTCAGATTATTATTGTATGTTATAGCTCTCCATCTGATGCTGTCACGCTCCTCTTGAGTCTGGAGCCAAATACTTACTTACAAAATTTGTCCCAGACCCCATAGCAGACGATATTGCAGAAGAAAACTTGGCTCTTTTCCGCAGAGACATGATCTTGTTCTGCCCCATGGTGTATATTCCACCAGGCATGACCTCAAAGGAACTCCGGCGAGTCCGGCCCTGTTTGTGGCTCAGCATTATGGCATGCACAACAAGATCAATGAGACAGTCTCACGATATTGGTGACAAGCTGAGACAGTACATCTCTGACAGGCTCGTTGTTGGATTCGAAAGATCTGTGGACTTTTTGCAGAGCTTGCTAGTGTTTATGCAATGGCCGCATTGTCATAGGAACGGAGCACCGTTCCTCTCTCTTTGGACCAACATCGGTGTCGCTCTGGCCCAAGATCTTGGGCTCTCAGTGGTGAAAGGCGAGACGGCCTTTGCTTACATCAAGAAGTTCTGGGCTCCCAAGCAACAGTGCAAAGGGGACCGACACCATCCGAGGCTGCATAGTCAAGAACACACGATGGAAGACCGCAGGACAATACTCTCGCTTTATATGTGGACGAGCATGTAAGAAAAAAGTCCTTCCGTATCCATTTGGAGTAAGTCGGTCATGCGAAAGAAAACGAATGCTAACAATATGGAATTTGCAGGCTTTCTCAACTGGTCAGAAAAGACAACAGTCTCCGCTGGACACCCTTCATGGAGGAGTCTTTGCGCATGCTTGTCGAACGGCCAGAATGGGAAGGTGATATGATACTTGCTACACAACTCCGATGCACCCTGGTGGCGCAACAAATTACAGATATATACCTTCAACAAGCCTTGCTTGGTCAGGAAATGCGAATACCAATGTATTTCCAACAGTCCTTGACGGCGCAGCTGGGCGATATCTTGCGGACGGTCCCAGCAAGCGTGGCGCAACACGGTATGTTCAATAAGTGCACGATGCTTCAGATTCCTTGATTCATTTTTCTGCTTTGCTCTTGGAACCAGGTATCTGACAAACGCTCCCGCCACAGAGGCTGTCCTACTTCATCTGTACAGCACAGATCTAAGCATCCAGGAACTCGCTCTAGATTTCGGACCTCAAGCAAATGCGATCGAAGCTATCAAGCAACTGGAATCGCTACAGAAATGTCTCAATGCTGTTGAACACTTATTTCAAACGTGGGAAGCAATTGCACCACACCGGCTTATTGGCCTGAGCTTCTCCACATTCATGCAAAAGATCCAAGGCCTCGTCGCTCTTTTTCGACTCAGTACTCTCGACAATATTCCTGCGTGGAACAAAGCCGAAGTCCGGAAGAGACTCGACATTTTCGCACTGCTGGATCGCCTTGAAAACCTCATGCTTACGGCCGCAGTTGCTACAGGTGTGGCAGAGGATGACCCAGGTGAAGACAGTCGTAAGTTCTCGCCAGCCATCATAAGCTTCATCTCGATACCTGGTGTCCCACCAAATATCACAAATTTCGTCATGCATTTTTTTTCAAATGGATAAGACAACATGCTTATAGGATTTGTCTTGGCTAACACGGTGATCACAGTCTGGAGGAAGGCAGCCAAAGTTATGAGACGCATGAGAATGGGTATCAAAGAAGACTTTCCGGTATGTACAGTATCAGCATCGTCAGAGGTCCGGAGCTTACTATGCAGCTTCGCCGCCTTGTTCGCTGCGACCTGGCAACCTTGAAACCAGAAGATTAAGACGCTAATCTCGAATATGCACAGGATATGAATGATGGACTCACTGTGGGTCAGGTCCCAGACTTGGTGAGCGGAGGCGCAAACCTTGCACCACAAGACCTGCAAGACCCTTTCATGTCGAATTTAGCGGACGATCCTTGGCTTTCTGCCATTTTTGTTCCCTGGGATTCGATGAACTTTTGAGTTGGGTCTCACACCTCTGCCGGACACTCGGCAAGATAATGCTCAGGTAGTTGTCATGGGATTCCTTCAATGGGTCTGAAACTCAAGGTTTGGCTCGCGGGATAACCTGACAATGTCTGATTGGTCCAGGTGCTCTGAAGGGAATCGTTTTTAGTTTCCCTAAGCACGCTTTTAAGGGGAGCCAGTGACCCCTTGAGCCGATCTGGCCTATAGCTGGCTGTGAGAGCCAAATGTATCAATATCACTCATTTTCTTTCAGCACGTACTTGTGATTTCCATACTCGTGACTCAGCAAAATGGCAAAGAATACAGGCAATAAGCATGTCTCCGTCAGATTAGAGCTTCCAGGTCCTAGAGATCACAACCCAGGATCAGGGACAGATGTTGTCTGAACCTGGTGCTTCTAATAGATGCTCTATCAACAGTCAACGTACAATATTGTGCGCCATGCCATGATCCTACACTATGCCACCCATATATACTCTAAAGTCCTTTTTTTGCTGCAAGCTCCACTTTCATCGACAATTACAAAGGGTCTCATGCTGACTCAGGGCTAGTTGAACACAACTGTCTTGGTCACGTTGAGGAATACCCTCCTCTCAGCAACCCACTTCACTGCTGCTGCCAGAACCTGGCTCTCAACGTTCGAACCTTCTTCCACCAGATCCTTGGGGCTCATGCTGTGGTCAACCCGGGCAACGCGCTGCTCGATAATGGGACCCTCGTCCAGGTCTGCGGTGACGAAATGTGCGGAGGCACCAATGATCTTCACGCCGCGGTCATAGGCCTGGTGGTATGGCTTTGCGCCCTTGAATGAAGGCAAGAAGCTGTGGTGGATGTTGACAATCTTGCCGCTCATGGCCTCGCACAGCATAGGGGACAGAACCTGCATGTACCGCGCCAACACCACCAGCTCGATGTTGTGCTTCTTGACCAGCTCCAAGATCTGGCCTTCCTGCTGGGCTTTGGTGTCTTTGTTCACGGGCAGGTGGTGGAACTCGATGCCGTAGCTCTTGGCCAGAGGCTCGAAGTCAGGGTGATTTGAGACGATGACAGGGACATCAATCCGCAGCTGGCCAGTCTTGGCCCGGAAGAGGAGGTCGTTGAGGCAGTGGCCGATCTTGGACACCATGATGAGTACGCGCATTTTGGTTGCAACAGGGCGGATGTCATAGTCCATCTTGAGATCGGCGGCCAGGGTCTCAAAGGGGCCCTTCAGGGGGTCCGTGGAGGCGACGGGACCGAAGTGGACGCGCATGAAGAACTTCTCAGAGACCGGGTCGGAGAACTGCTGAAGATCCATGACATTGATACTCTCCTTGGCGAAGATGCCTGTCACGGCGTGGACGATGCCCGACTTGTCTGGGCACGACAGCGTCAGGACATAATCCTCACCTTTAGTGGATGCCATCTTGGGAATGCGAGGTGATGAGTCGTAGCCGGAGCGGGATAAGGTGATGTGAACGGGTTTTTTTTCTTCTTCTTTTTTTTGGCAGAATCGCAACAGCGTTAGAAGACGCCAAGTCTTGATGTTGAATCTGAGACTTCCCGAGTCAGTACTAAAAAGAAGAATTATATGCTAGATATGCCGGGGTGACTCTAAATAACTTGCCTGTGTCTTGTTCTTCCGAAGTGGCGTGCGCCTGGGCGAAGAATTTTGAAAGTCTGCAACGGGGGGGGGCGCTGAGCGGATGCTGTGGGGGCCATGCAAAACGTCCCGGGTTAGCGGGCGGACAATTTGCGGAGCAAAAAGTCTTCCGCTAAAAAAAGAGATTCTGTTTCTTTGTCCGTCATCGGCGCCCCCATCTTCACTAGGTCAAATCGTTTCATGTTTCATTTTGGTCCTAATTAGGTACGATGACAGAAACACGCCAATATAAAAATATAAAAGGAGTTTGATGAGAAGCCACTGCAAGACCTCGGTTCATTGCTTTTTTCGAGCTAATGGCCCAATTAATTCGCTGAAGATTTTTGTGTCTTCAAAAGGCCAATGAGATTGTTAGACACGTCCATTTTTGATGCACTACCGGACAACCACCAAATCATATCAGTCAACTGGAATTTGCCCTATGATTACAGGACTTGTATAATATCATCCTTGGCTCCTGAAATTATCCCAAGTACATGTCTAGACTACCTAGGTAGTTGGGATGGGGCATACTCAAGATGCTTATGCCTTGTAGTAACATGGCTCTCAGAGCGACCATAGTCACAGATACCTTGGAACTCACTGGTCCGGAGCTACAATACCACGTAACAGGTACACGGTATCATGCCCACAACAGGGAGCTCCTCATCAGTTCCTCGTAAGCCACCCCCCAAGAGACACCTCTACGCTTGCAAGTTGATATGCAATTACTTGGCCGCAGCTGGAATACCTACAGCTAACGGAATTGAATATTTGAAGTATCGACCATAATGATGGATACCTTAGTATGGACCCCATTCAAAGTCGATGCTCCAGGGCCGACAACGAAAGAAGGCGTCTTGAACACCACCCAACCCATGATGGCTCATGTGGAAGTGCTTTGACAAATTGGCAGTACTCTCGCTATTGCAACCCCCTCAGCCTTTTCCTATAGTAGGCGCCTTCGCCAAGAGGGTGTCATATAAAGTAGCGACAGGAGGAGGTATAGTGAATGCACCTTATATGGATATTCAGTCCCTCTTCGCCTTGTCAAAATCAAGCAAGCGTCGAGGTCTGCGAATAAAACAGGCGCACAATCGAAACAGGCGATCTTGCTGGGCGTTGCTTGGGTTCCTTTGTTCGTGATCTTCCTCCGGCCTCCACAATATTTCGAAACTTGTGCAGTGGATTCTGTGAGCGGCGTGAAGACGGGGTGGCTGTTGCTGTTTGCCATTGACTCATACCTTTCGGAAGACAGACCGTGCATTTGGATCGGAATTACGCAGTGCCATTTCTTGGATGCTGCATATCTTCGTTGAGCACCAGTATACGGAAACTCACCAACCTGTGTGGCTTATTATCTTCGCTTCTGTAGCCAGTTCAATGTTGTGCGCGGTGATCAGTGCCTTCTTGAAGAGCTATATTCTAGTAGATGCCTACCTGCGTACTCTTTAGCGGCCGATGCCATGACTGTGAGGGCACCTGGCAGGATCTAAGATAAACCACTTTTCAGGACCATTTTCCCTCTCAATGCGACCTATATGATTGATTGTACGAGACTTGAAAAGTCGGGTGGTGCTTCACTGCGTAGTATAAGAGCGTACCTAGCTACGAGCTGCGGAGGGATTCTTCAACTCACTCATTTTGCACTGTGCGACGGTCTTCATACGGTGGGTACCTATCTGCACATCGACATACCTAACTCACAGGATTCATCATATCTATCATGGGCGCCCCATACGTTTGCTACCTTCCTTCATTTGTGATCGGCAGGCAAAATTCCCACTGTCATGTTCCCGGTTGAAAGCATATAACGGATTTACAAATCCATTTGTCTCGTTTGTAGTCAAGACGTTCCGGGACGACTCGTTGACTTGCACCCACATGAATTTCTGCACACCCACTTACAGAGCGTCCAGCAAGACTAGTCTAGCATCCTGTAAGGTCATAGTAACGGTCCTTTGTGAGGCTGTTCGCATTACTGGGTAATAACCACAAACCATTCGCGAATCACGGGTTTGCGAGGCTAAAATACGCCGACAGGCTGCAAGTGAACCTCGAGGTACCGACGTGGAGGTCCGTACTCGCCTAGCAGATATTTCCTTCTACGCCCGTGGCTGTACCGCTTGTGGTTGCGACTGGCGCAAATGGTGCCACATTGTCTCCAAGCGTGGAATTTGGCTTCGTCGTTGCGCAGAGCATGGTCGACAAGACACGCATCTGACCGACAGCCACCTCTATACGCAAGATCAAACTCAAGGCCTGCCGTAATTACCTGATCAGCGGGCCCTTTCAGAGGCTTCGCTGAGCCTCTCAGATGTACGACTCTACTTCAGGGTTGATCGTTCACCATGGCCGCTGTGCCCCAATGCCACAAACTGTTGTACGTCCCAACCAGCCACCCTAAGCCACCTCCAAATTGTACTGTTTTTGAAAAAGTCAGGAAAATAGGCACCCGGAAGACTGTTTCCCCATGTGTCTCTACGCGCGCAAGCCCCTGCATTTCACCTTTTGGGATATATGGATTTCGACCCAAGGCGTCAAAGGTCTGTGAACCTTTTTCAGTATCAGGTGTCCGACTGACTATCTTATAAGCTTTGCTTAGGCAGTAGATCTGTGAAGTTTGATGCGGACTCTATAGCTTTGCACATATATGTGCTATGTGAAGTCGGATCATAAAATTTTCGCATATCCAATGCGCCATCCATTGTAAATGCATATCTCGCAGATCATGGACGAGCATGTCTCATTTGCCACCGTGGCAAGCAATGGGATATCTTAACGTCAGTTCTTCATCGGCCGCCCAGATCAATCATATCTCTATCTAGGTAGAATGCAGTACGGTGCGACCAAAATGCGGCTTACACCGAAGGATCTGCAATACATTGTCCTGATTTCGGAATATACGCCCTCTGCGCTTATTCACTGGTAGGCCAACCCGGAAAGCCTTATATCAATGTAACATCAATGCCTAAAGCTGAGCCGTTCGAACGCCTGTATGCGTGCAATGGGGCTGATCAAAAGGTGCAAATGATGTCGCGCAAGGATTCGACAAAGCTGCAACAGGCACATGTGAGGATTGATTCAGCATCCTTGTGGGCTGGTCGCACGTGGTACTCCCCTCCACCCCGAAGCATTTATCTGTGCCATCGACCCATCGACGTCAGCTCCGGAAGTTGTCGAATCTCAGAAACTGAAGTACCGCTGGTCTCTATGCATGGATTGTAGACAGTGGCTACACCACCGCAGCCAAGTCGAGATCTTCAACCGCATCCGGTGTATCAAGAACCAGCCATCATATGTCAAACAGCGGATCATAGCTTGTCACCTGACACTTGTGAGGGCTAAATGCTCACAGCCAAGATGCTGGGCTCTTTCTCGGCGCTGTCTGTTCCAAGCACGCCAAGCCTTAGCCTAAGAATAGCGAGGCTGTGTAGTTCCTCCGAAAGAAATTCCCTCCCGTCATATCAAGATACCGCCGCAACGTCAAGTCACTCTGATTGGCTTCAATCTTTGGCAAAAAGTGGGAACATAATCCCCACTACCCCAGGTTCCCCAGATAGCGCGAGCCTTGGCCTCTTGGGACATGGCCCAGTCCAGGCCACTTCCGCTCACAACTTGACGGTGCCCCTCTTTTCGTCGCCTCTGGCGTGGAACCAGCTTCAGTCCCAATCCACCAAAATGTTGGTACCTAATAATGTGAGAGACGCGGGGGAAAGGCATAGTTGGTCAGGAGATCGATCCGCCAGGATCCGCCATGTCTTGAGTTTGAAGCTTACTACCATACTATAAATCTCCTACACGCCCACTTGACAATAATGATTACTTGGCCGTCTGATTTTGTGTCGCCTACACAGAATCGCCGATCAAGCAGGCTCCTGGGCAGCTAAAGTTTATCACACTCAAGTTTGCAATAATAAATGCTGCCCGCCACGCCACTTGAATTTTTCTGGGAGGCTTTGATTGCGTTTAGTCTTCTCTTTCATTGTCATCATAACTTTCAACCGTTTGCCCAGCATGGCAGACAAGATTGAAACAACTGCGCCGGTGTAAGCATATGAGCCACATTTGCGCATTTCCACATGCCAAGATTGCTAAACAGAACAAAACAACTTGTGTAGGCTTGATGAAAAAAGTGTCCAGCAGCTCGAGCGCGGGCCTGATGGCGCGCATGCCATCGATATTAACAGAAACCTAGAAGCGAAGATCAAAAATCCTCTTGACGGGGTTCCGCGCCACCAGCTGATGCGCGATGTCGAGTTATTCGCCAAAGAAAAGGGTCTCGAAGACCAGCTTCCTATACTTCGAAAAGGGGCTCTCCTTGCGCAAGACCCGGACAATTACGAGAATATTGGAGGAGATGAGGAGCTCACACCTGAAGAAAAGGCGGTGCTGCTACAGGAGAAGGAGCACAAGTGGCGTCTGCCGTTCAAACTCTATCTCACCATTGTCACCTGTGCAATTGGAGCTGCCGTTCAGGGCTGGGATCAGACTGGCTCGAATGGAGCCAATCTCTTTTTCCCTGCGGTTTATGGCATCGGCGGAAAGAATGCGCACGATCAGCTGATTGTTGGGTTGGTCAACGCTGGCCCGTATATTGGAAGTGCTTTGATGGGGTGCTGGTTATCTGATCCGTAAGTTTCGTCCTATTGTCTATCTCCATTTTAGTTTCGCCACATCATCTGCGAGGTGTCTCTGCCCAGTTCCCTCAAGCATTTCTCGTCCCGGTCTTGTGCTTTGCTTGGTATTGATCATTCATCCCGGGATCAAGCCTGGGTTGGCTATTCAGTATTTTTGCTAAGCGAGCAGAGGGCTTAGCATTGACATGGGTTCGAGACGGAAGTTAAAGTGGCTGGTCGCTAATTGGATGATAGGATCAACAACTGGCTAGGTCGCAGGGGTGTCATCTTTGTCTCGGCCAATTTTTGCCTTTGGCCTGTCATTGGAAGTGCATTTTGCCACGGTTGGGTAAGTAGCTAAATGAATAGTACAAGGGCTGTTACTGGATTGTTGTCGCTAACAAGTACTACTCTCAGCCCGAGCAGTTGGTTTGTCGCCTACTGATGGGCGTTGGCATGGGAGTGAAGGCATCCACAGGTATGCCCATCAAAACATGGGTCAATGGTATTTGGTCACAACTGACGATCGGATATAGTCCCGATTTATGCTGCCGAGAATTCTCCTGCTGCTGTGCGAGGAGCGCTTGTCATGACATGGCGTAAGTAAACCCTAGAAGAAAGGAAGCACTTGGCTCAAGTCCTGATTGAATCCACATGATCATCCAAGCCTTGGTTCGACTTTGGAGATGCTAACAACTGCAACAGAAATGTGGACAGCCTTCGGTATCTTTCTAGGTACGGTGATCAATATTGCCGTTTACAACTTGAGAGACAACTGGCGCTATATGTTGGGAGCCCCATTTATCCCCGCGGTTCCGCTGCTCCTCTTAATTTACTTGTGCCCGGAGTCGCCGCGTTGGTACATGAAGAAAAATAATTACCCAAAGGCTTGGGACTCGCTGGTTAGGCTGCGCAATCATCCTATCCAGGCTGCTCGGGACATGTACAGCATCCACTCTGTTCTCGAGATTGAGCGCGAGATCATCGGTCAGAGCACATACACTAAACGCTTTGTCGAGCTTTTCACCATTCCCCGTGTACGTCGGGCCACACTGGCTGCTTTCACGGTCATGATCGCGCAGCAGATGTGTGGTATCAACATCATCGCATTTTACTCATCGACCATTTTCGAGGAAGCTGGCGCTACTCAGTATCAGGCTCTGACATTCTCTTTGATCTTTGGAGCTATCAATTTCCTCTTCGCTTTCCCAGCCTTGTGGACTATTGATACTTTTGGCCGACGATCACTCCGTGAGTACTCCCTTGAGCATCAGGTACGACGAGGATTCTTGTGGCAATCTGCTAACACTCATCAGTGCTTTTCACGTTCCCTCAGATGACGTGGACATTGTTAGCCGCTGGACTTTGCACTCTGATCCCGAATACTGCGGACATGCAGACCACTCGTACAGCGCTTGTGGCTTTGTTTGTCTACTTGTTCGCGGCATTCTACAGTCCTGGAGAGGGGCCTGTGCCATTCACATACAGTGCAGAGGTGTTTCCCCTCTCTCACCGTGAGGTTGGAATGGGTTTTGCTGTGGCTACCTGTCTGTTCTGGGCAGCGGTGCTTGGCATTAGCTTCCCTTTCCTCTTGGCATCTACCCATACCGTCGGAGCATTTGGTCTCTACGCAGGGTTCAACGCTGTAGCGTTCGTGATGATTTTCTTCTGGGTTCCGGGTATGTTTCTCGCATCCTTATGTATCGTGCGACGCAAATTTGTCCTGACAAGGCATTGTTAACCGACGTGAATATGTGCAGAAACCAAGCAAAAGACCCTCGAAGAACTCGACTACGTCTTTGCCGTCCCAACTATTACATTCGCCAAGTATCAACTTACCGAGGCTCTCCCATGGTGGTGCAAGAGGTACATTTTGTTCCAGCGCAATGCTACTCTTCGCCCACTCTACACTACGGACCACCAAGGGCGTGTAGACACCAAGCAGATCATGGAGGAGGTCGACCGGGTTTCGCAATGAGCATTGTGATTTTCACTCGCAGGGGGCCCTCCAGTGTGACGCATTTGGCCTATTCGCGTCAGATACATACCTAGGTACCCTTCCACAAACGTTGGCTTTGCCCCAGGGACCGATATGGAAGTCGATACATTTCACATTCACGTGTCTTTGTTTGTTTCCTCTCCATGCGAATTGGAAGGCTGGTCTGGATAGTTGGTTCGGAAGGATAGGTCTACCTCTCATAATTTATACAATATATTTATGAACACCTCTCGATGTTTATCAAGAATCGGCCCGTTCCTGGCAACCTGCCCTTCGATTATATGAAAGCCAAAATAACACAGGCATGCAAATTCTCTCGTTTCCCGGGGGTATCTTTAGTTCGGTCGGTCTAGTAGTACATTGGCAAACTCTGAATGCCCAGTCAGATCCTCTTGCGCCAGCCGCCTAGTGCTTGCGGAAAAAGTCGAGACAGCCAGTCCACAGGTCGTGCTTGTACTCATAAAGGCTGATGGACACCCATTTGGTGGCAAACGCAGTGACATCAAATTCGAAGCTGATCTCTTCGCTCAATCCGTTGGCGCAGTTGCTGGTGCTGGTCGTGTTGGGGTATGTGACACTGCCAGAGGTGGTGTTGTGGGACTGGGTGAGGGCGGCGGTGGTAACGAAGGGGAAGGATGGCTCGGCTTTGACGCCGGTGCTGAGATCGATGAGTCCGTCAAACAACTTGCATGCAAACTCGACAGTGAAGTCAATGCTGTTCAAGTTTTGTTAGCCAGCCTTCTTCTACCTGGTAATATACATTTGGGGGGGGGGGGGGCGAGACATACAAGGGCTTCATTGTGAGTGAAATGCTCTCAGTGGTGTTGAAATTGGCATCGTATTCCGTCTCCCAGCCATTCGAGTCTACAGTCAATGTCAGCCCACATTCACATGAAATAGGGGTTCCAAGCGCATATCAATGGAGGAATACGCACATGATGAGTCCCAGTCCACAAAGTCGACATGAATAGTGCCATTAGGCATGGCCGATGTGAACGTTCCGGTGATTTCACCAGCAAGGGCGGTTGAAATGGAGCCTCCAAAGCTGATACCCGCGGAAGGGCCGAGAGAAATGATTCCAGGAATGTCAATGACAGAGTACTCGAGGAGAGCCGGTGTCCAAGTCCATGTATCACTCCATGGAGCCTTGACAGTGATGTCCAAATCAGCGTAGTGGTCGATATCCTTGTTAACATCGAGATAGAACTCGGTGACGCCCTTAAAGAGCTCCCACTTCGCATGACCAGAATACTTGACCGTGTTGTTCACGTAGGCTTCGTTGACAACCACGGTGACATAATCGGTATCCACAATGGTCTGATCGGAGGGGATGGAGTAATTGTACGCAATGGTCAGGCCCTCGTTGTTCCAGCTGATGCCACGCTTGTTCAGAGTTCTGGCCGCGCTGGTAAAATCGATGCTAGTTGAGCCTATCTATCAGTCAGCCTTTGATGTTTCGGATGACCACATAAACCTCGATGATCAAAAGAAGTCGCCATGGACTTACTAGCTGTGTTTACAAGATTACTCTTCTCAGCCTGAGCAACGATCGTGAGGTTGGTGTCGAAGGAGGTCAAAGTATCAGAGTCAGCGACGAAGAAAGAACGCTCCAACTCCGTATCACAATCTCCCATATGATTTGTGATGATCACAAAGCTGTCATTGAGTGCGCTCCACTCTGTGAGCGCCTCGTTGAAAGCTTCAGTGTTGTTGAAAGTCACTGCCACAGACGCTTGACCAGTACAATCCACCGCAATCACATCGTCAATGTCTTCGAGGGCAACGCCCTTGTTCAGCATATCAATGCCGATCGAAACGGCACTGTCATTATTGGGCGTCTGCCAGGCGAGGTTGAGTTTCTTCTGCGGCACAATGCGACGGCTAGCAGTGTTGACTCCTCCGCTTTTCGAAGTAGAAACAGGCACAAGCGAGAGCCTCGGCGCCGATGAAGAGATCGTCGACGAGGAGGAGTTGGTCGGAGCAGTTGGAGCAGTTGAATTCCAGTTTGACGCAGGCCCGGTAGCATATACTGTGCCTGCCAGCAGGGACAAAGCCCCAAGGGTAGATTTGAAGCCCATGTCGAGAGATTTTTGGTGATTTTTTTTGATTTTCTTTGGAGTACAAATAAAGACAGACTGAAGTTAGAAATGAACAACGACGGACGTTAACAGCAACAGATAGTGAGCGTGGGTCAATGAGCGACTGAAAAAGCAAAGTAAAGAGTGACACGGTCGTTCACGTCGACCCAACACCGAACTCGATGTGTGTAAAGGAATGATACTGATCTGGGCCAAGACATCGTTGAAGGGGGCATGCTGCGGACGATGGATATATAAAATGGTATAAGCTGTTGTAAGCCTGTCAGCGGATGATCGCCTTCGCATCTCGCGTTGATCATTGGAGGGCCCCTGTCATCCTGCAGGTCAGCCCTGAGCGGCCCATGTTCCTGGCAGGGGAGCACTGAGTCGTGCAAATGCCTGTATTGGACCACCTTGTTCTCCACCTCAGCCCGGCCTCATCTTACGGTGCAGTCTTTCTGGAGGCGTTGTGCAGCCTCCGGAAGCGATTTGGCGAATGTGAATGGTCGGAATCCTGGCTGAAGATAAGGACCCTCGGCAAGTGTTCCGTAAGGGATGCTTGTATTTGCATTTTTTTTGGATTTCTCAACTTGTGATTTTGTGGTGCAAAATATACTTTTTGCCATTGAATGTCGACATCCAACATCTAGAAAGCCTCTTCCTGCCCTTTCATCTCTGTCTCTACGGTTGACGGAATACTACTAACTTCTTGTCGACTTTCTCGGGACAAGGCACAGGGAGGAGGGGTGTTGTGCTTCCAACTTGCGGCGCAGCTCGCGAGACGAAATTCGCGGATGAGGATGCTGTATCTGTAGATGAAGGATAGGGTCGTATCCATATGCACACTAATATTGCCTCAGCTCCAAAAAGTATTTAGCCCCTATTAAATTCTCAATAGTAAGTTGCTTTTTGAGTTTAGAAGCATTGGATGCAATGTCAACTCCGTCATTATGTTCGCCGGTAAGTGGGAGAGAACCAAAGTCAAGCGCGCCCGATCCGTCTCTTGAGAGACTATACTGGATAGTCCGTGGTATAGTGGACAGATCTGGAAGGAGAGTGGTGATATTGTCTACTCATGAATATACTTGGATAATTATAGAGCTCAGTCTCCGCACGTAATTGTCGCGCAGTACCGTCCACTTTCCTGAACTCGGCCCAAAGTAATGGTAAGCGAATATACTTTGCCGAGCAAGATGCTGTCCTGGAGATATCCGAGTGCGTGGGCTAGGTGTATCCGAATGCTGGAAAGCTCATCATTGCGCGAGTAGCGACGTAGTCATGGAGCAGCTCTTGTACACGTGACAGTAGCATGGAGCATCACCACAGTAGGTATCTAAAAGTGCACGTACATAGGGCACTGTCAAATGGCATTACTTGTGGGGTATTTGGGAGCAAGTCAACTCATCATTGCAACCGATCCCTAAGGAGCCTGGCATTTACCCACTGATGAAACAGCTCATCAAGTTATTCGAAAAATCTGGACATTCGAAGTGGGCATTGGGCAGTGGGCCGAGCTGCCTGGGTGTGTGGTTTGTATCTTGCATTAGCGAGACCTCAGAACATCATGAGATGCTCTGTTACTTTATGACAAGACTATTACTAATCCCTCTAGCGACAAGTATCTGGCAGCTTCCACAGGGCTACAACATTAGGTACTAGGATATCTTCCATGATATACACCTCTGCATAATCATAATCACCGGAG
Organism: Gnomoniopsis smithogilvyi; assembly: GCA_027946515.1. NCBI lineage: Eukaryota > Fungi > Ascomycota > Sordariomycetes > Diaporthales > Gnomoniaceae > Gnomoniopsis > Gnomoniopsis smithogilvyi. The sequence continues at coordinate 3,499,160 of JAPEVB010000004.1, read as the reverse complement.
GGGTCTCGGCTTATTTGATTTCCAAGAGCAACATAGCCATGACGGTGAAAGCTCTGGTACTTAACGAGGTACCTCTCTGGCAGCCTATTGGCAACGAGGCGGCCCACCCTGAGGAGCTTCGACGAAACTTCGGTTGAGACCCTGGGCTTAGAAGTAGAGTAGGGCTTGGTCCTTTCGCAACGTCCAAATCGATGAATAAAGAGAAGTCTTTAACGTTTATGCTTCCGAATGGTTCGTCACTTGCAAATGCTAATGCTCACTGAATATGGCCAACACATGCAAGGGGAAGTAGCATCAAGCCCCCGCCTATAAACGAACAAGAACAAGCATCTATACAACTCGACAGTTACAATACTCTTGCCGTGCAATCACCATGCAAACCCAAAATCAAGTCTATAAAACATGCATAGTATGTGCCTAAGTATTATGTAGCACACAATGCCTGAGCAATACGCAATATTGTGTGCAACCTTGAAGGGCCGGGTAGTTTACAGAAGGTGTTTATGCCGAGACGGGACTGCAGCAAGGGTGAGTCAGGCATTCCGAGGTGCCATATGGAGGATCGTTGCAGATCTTGGTATAGTGGAGCGAAATGGAGGCCCCATCTGATGTTTCAAAACATGCATTTCTTATTCTTGGATCACGATGATCACCACGCTGGGCTGAGGCCTCTCCTTTGATGGGTATACAATACGTAAGTAAGCGACATTTGCAAGGCAAAATTACTAAAAACCAAGGCTCGACTTGAGCGTGAGCCTTGAGTGATTTGCGGGCCAGTGGAATAAGCCTGACTCGACAATCCCGTCGGGCGAAGCACTTGACAGCTGTCCACGAGATGAGCTCCGGAGCCGAGAGCGCGGCGTTGACTGGGGAAGGGGCTCCGGAGTCTTTGCTTCTTACGGACGACCGACGCAAGGTCTTGGAATACGAGCAGATTGAAAGTAGAGAGCCTCTGCAGAGTCAGCGGGTCCGAGACCATCGGGGCGCAGCTATCTTGAACGTGTCGCAGCCTGGCTTGATCGTGTCCGGGAGGCCAGGCCATAGTGCCGAGGTCGGCATGCCAGCAAATTGTGTATTTAAGAAATTGACTGCAATGACAATGTCATCATGCACAAATGCTATGCCTTCGTTTGAATCTCGAACTCTAATCCAGAAATACATACAATCTCAGGTTGTCCTTTGACTGTCCACCTTTGCGTAGATTGCTTGAAGAGCAATGCTGCTTCCGCCTTCGACTTGATTCATGGGCAGATTTGCTTCCAAACCGCGACCCGAGTTTGAATTCAGCGATGAGGGAGGAATCGATTCCAGCGGATGCTGTCAGGCCACATGAGGTCTCATTGCGGTCAAAACAGCTGCGCTCACGTGCGGCTGTCCAAGGTCGAGTCGTGAGAATTGATATGTAACTTTACCCTTCTCAGACAAGCTCATGAAATAGGCATGTGTACGGAGGTATTCTCGCGTTCATTAGAAAAAAAGAATTGAAATTGCAAGAGAATGGTTGAGCCGAGTACGCCAAAATTCAAACCCGGCCATGAGCATGCCCGAGAGGTCTGGATCTGGTGACTTATCTCCCAGAGCATAACAGCAAATGAAGCTGGTCCACATTGATATTCTCCTTCGGGTTTTTCTTTTTTTCGGTTCATCTGCTTCTGCTTACTAGTTTCGCGGTCCACAAAGTGGTCGTGATTCTGCACGTCACCCCAAATGTGCTCGCTTACTTGAGCCATTCTCTCCCGGAAGGGAAGCATGTCGACAAATCTCACAGCAGTCTTTTGGCGTTGTTGATCACGAAAAGACCAGCAATTCTAGACCCAAGATAAACAACCTTGAAAGAACCGAGAATGGTCTATACTGCTAGTGGATTTATGCATGTTTAGTCAGGTACGCGCTGACTGCCGACTTATGCCTGCTCTAAAACCCTCCCAAGAAGCACTGAATCGTGCAAAAGGGGGTACAAGAGGTGATCACGCGCTGCCTCTCATTGTGCAATTCGAAGAGAGTCTGGCTGTAATTCAATTAGCAACAATTCGCTGACCACTACTTTTGTGTCACAAGAGAAATAGATCACACCAAAGAACAGCAAATTATTGGAAAAGGCAAAAATGTGAAATATTGTAATAGCTTTCAATTTGGCGAGCATGAGTTGGAAGTTCATGTTGTGAGACTGATCCTGGTGTTTCAGTCAGGACAAGGCCGCGAAGATCCACAAAGACTCAAACTGTGGTTGTCGAGAGTTACAGAATCGTCCGAGCGAGAATTACAGGACAGTCGTCGCCGCAATTCAACTCCAATCACACAATGAAAGCAATTTCAGACATCAACATTCGAAAGCAAAGCCCACGATGCGATATAATCAAAAGGGCCTGCAATTGGGCTTGGCCCCAAGCAGACGTCTTTCCAGAATACTTTCCCACCGCATGTTCAAGACGATTTGCATAGCCACAATGGTCGTCTTGATTCCGCTGGTCGTGGTCTTGAGCCTCATGACCAGAGCGAAAGCTGTCGATCAGGGAATCAGCAGAGAGGAAGTTGAAGGTCAGGGAATCAATCTAACGGTGTCTTCGACTGGAGGCAACGCTTCCAGTCCGTTGCTCTATGGAATCATGTTCGAGGTAAGAAATCGCTGATTGATGATTGGTACAGAACGAGTGGCCAAGCTGACCGGAAACTCTAGGACATCAATAATTCTGGTACTTCACGCACTCCCCCGATATATTCCAGTGTTTGGATCTGTCTGACTTTCGTGGCGTCGAACAGGTGACGGTGGCATTCACGGCCAATTACTTAGGAACAATGGATTCCAAGGCGATTCGCCTGATCTCACGGCTTACAGCGCTGTTGGTGCTGCAAATCTCTCTGTGGACACAGACAACCCGCTATCCACAGCCATCACAAGATCATTAAAGGTTTCTGTCCCTACCGGGACCACAGGACAGGTGGGCTTCTCAAATGCCGGTTACCTAGGCGTGCCGGTAAATGCAGACAGTGAGTTCCTCTTTGATCTCAAGCTGTGCACCTCATCTCTGTTTCTGCAACTCCAAGCCCAATACATAAATAGAGTCTTTCGGTTGGTTTCATAGCTGACCGACTCCAGCCTATTCGAACTACTTTTACGTGAAAGGAACATATGCTGGCAACATGACAATATCGCTTTACGGGCCCAGTGGAACCATCTATGCCAACAAGACCATCGAAGTTAGCAGCAACTCGTCAGCTTTCAGTTACTATGAGACGACCCTCACCTCTACACAAAGTTATGAGAGTGACAACGCTTGGAAAATCACGTTTGATGCCACCAAAGTGGCCGGCGCGTCGTTGTATTTCGACTTGGTCCAGCTTTTCCCCACTACTTACCAAGCAAGGTAAGCAAGCTCAATACACCGAATTGTGCCACGAGAGGTCTCGGGGCAATGCAGCTTATGAAGGTTTCACAGAAACAACGGCTTGAGGAATGATGTTGCCACTTATCTTGAACAATTGCAACCCTCATTCCTCAGATTTCCTGGTGGCAATAACATGTGAGTCTTACGTTCACCAGCAGCTGGAGAAGTGTGATGACTAAAATTCTGTTTGATTCGAAGTGAAGGGTTGTCACCGGACACGCGGTGGAAATGGAATGAAACCATTGGCGTAAGTTGATACATTTTCTCTGTCGCAATCTTGCTAGCTCGGCGAGACTTTTCTGACATTATAAAAGCCTGTACAATCGAGACCTGGGCGTCAAGGCAATTGGGGATACCCCAACACTGATGCTCTCGGTCTCATGGAGTATATGCAGTGGTGCATAGACATGAATATGGAACCATTACTTACGGTCTGGGCTGGGCTTTCGATAGGCGGCGGTGTCGTGTCCGGCTCGGATCTCGACCCATACGTTGAGGACATCCTCAACGAGCTCGAATTCCTGCTAGGTGACACCAGCACAACCTACGGCAGCCTCCGTGCCCAATATGGCCGAACCGCGCATTACAACTTGACCTACGTCGAAGTCGGTAACGAGGACAACCTAAACAACGGCTGCAGTACCTATGCGAGCCGGTTCACGGCCATCTACAATGCTGTCCATGCCAAATATCCAGATTTGGTACTCGTCGCCTCAACTTCATCGGTCTCGTGCCTTCCTGCAACGCTTCCCAATGGTACCTATGCAGACACACACCACTACCTGAGCCCGGACGACTTTGTGTCCAGTTTCAATGAGTGGGATAACTACGTGAGAGATGGAGCGGGAGTAGTGGTAGGAGAGTATGCTAGTACGACCGCAAATGACGGTTCGACGACGTACTGGTCAACTATGCAAGGTAGCTGTAGCGAGGCTGTCTACATGATCGGTAAGTGCTTCTCATCTTTGTTAACGAATTTGGGACAAATTGCGCACTTGTGCTGACACAAAGTCAGGCATGGAACGAAATAGCGACACAGTGAAGATGGCGAGTTTCGCTCCACTACTAGAACATTTTGATATGGCGGAATGGTCGGTAAGTTAGACTAAACTCACACTTTGGCATTTTCGAGAAACGAAAATAGCTGCAGGCTGCGGTCTAACACTTGCGTAGCCCGACCTTTTTGGAATCAACTCAACAGTCGGGTCCATTACAGGCTCTTCATCCTTCTGGGTGCAGAACATGTTCTCCATGAATCGTGGAGACACCATTCTCCCGGTAACTTCGGATTCAGCTTTCGGTCCTGTGTACTGGGTGGCGTCCTCGAAATCTAACTCAACCTACTACGTCAAGATGGCCAACTACGGCTCTTCAGAGCAGACAGTGACGGTCAAATTTTCGAGCATCACAATGTCATCTCCCGCGACACTTACTTTGCTGAGTGGAGGAGAACTTGTATCCAACTATCCTGGGATTGTTTCCATCACACCCCAGACTTCGACTGTTGAAGGGAGTGCATCCGAGGGTTACTCGTTTAGCATACCCGCGTGGGGAGTGGCCGTACTAGGGGTTGTTAAATAGAGCAGCTAGCTCCATATATGGAACTACGTTGTGCTTCAAATATCAAGATTTATGTGCTTGTTGACAAGCAAAGAATACACAGATACAAATGCTGACTGTTGGAATCGGAACAAAGCTGAGGCACAAAGTTTGTGATCATGTATTATCATTTGTCTTTTTTGCTCTTTACTTAGTGGTCACAAGGTGCGCAAGGACTTAAGCGTATGTCACCTCGAAAACTTGTCCACTTGTTCCACTTGTCTGATCGCCCCGGGTGGTCAGGTAAGCATGAACTCCGTCGCCCTTGAGCACAACGCTCGTGGGTCCCACTGCATCGGTAATGTTGGCAATGAGCGTGTACTCGCCGGTCTCCAGGTCAACCTTGGAGAACAGAGAAGGATCTTGCGCGCCATAAGCAATAGTGCCGTTCAGCGCAAAGTCATCCCAGTCGTCATCCCCATCAAAATCTGTGATAATCTCCACGTCTCCGGTGGCCACAAGGGCAGTGCCATTATCGGCGATGGGACTGGGGAAGAAAGTTAACTGTATATTCTCAAACTGGAGCGGGACAAGTGGACTTGTGTGGAACACAATGTAAGGGATTTAATTATTGGCACTTACACACGAGCCAGGTTCGACAGCACAACATTGGTGAAGTAGGCGTACGAGCTGTCCGCGGAAATCTTGAGGCCATCAATACCGATGGGCTGGGTCGAATTGGCGAAAGGCAACATGTAAGAACTCTCAATTGCCTTTGCAACGGATCCAGTCTCAATGTCCACTCGCCACAAACAGCCCACTCGAGAATCAGCCAGGACCAAAATGGACGGATTTGAAGGAAGTGCAGCCATTCCGTTGAGCATCACTGCATCGGGCAGTTTGGCAACGGTGGATACAACCGTGGCGTTAGGGTTCTCCTCGGTTGCTACACTGAAGTCGACGGTGAAGATGGTCTCCTCAGTGTAGTTGTAACTGCCTCGAATGCCTCCAGTGACAGCAAACTTGTCATCTGCAACCTCCGCGATTCCAGTCAGAGCCGTGACGCCCCCGGGCAGCCAGGCCACCACCTCTGCCTTTGGCTCGGCCGCACTCGGGTCGATAGTGTAAAGTTGCGGGTTGGTCAGAGTGGTGAACAAGAGGTGGCCGTTAGATCGGAGAATGCTGTTCTCAATGTCGATATAGCTTGTGAAGTTCCACAATTGCGTGGCCGACTGGCCCAGCACGGAGCCAGTGGCGGCCAGAATGGCCAGCGCCAGGGAGGTCTTGCTTTTCTGAAGCATGGTGCTGCGTTTGAACAATGGGAATTCCGCTTCGACGAAGTGAATCGCTGGAGATTTGGCTTGGAGACAAAGTTCGCAGGTTCCTGTTGATGCAGACAAAACGGTCGATCAAGATGACTTTATCATGGAGATAGATCGGTATACGAGACAGGACGTGCATATAAAAAAGGTTCGTGACGCGCAGCCCCGATGCCAATCTTTCCCCTTACACATGGCCTACCGCCGATGTAGGTCCTAAGCGATTTGTATGCCCTGCCTCCGGATCCACCGAACTCGATTTCGATTGGACCGAGGGACACAAACGGAGTACGCATATCTCCAGGTATGTAGGTACATTAAGCTAGTTGTAGACGTCAATGCTGGGCCTGGCTATGCTGAATTGAAATTGCCAATGTGACCCTCTCTCTTAAGTTTTCAAAGAGGAACCACTCCGGGGCTCGTAAGTCCGAGGTGCTCAAGTCATAACCTTGGTCCTGACAAAAGACAATTGTCCCCTTACTTATTCAGGCCCACACCGGAAGCTTTGCTCTAAATGGACTTTATATGGCGATGTGGACACTATAGTACCAATGAGAATTCGGCGGGGGATCCCGATAAACTACAGGCGAGCATACCCTGCTCCCGCTGCTCATGGTACCTGCAGGAAGCCCTGGCTGTCAACCAAAAATACCTACTCATGCTGGTGCAAAGAGACAATTTCTTATGCAGCCCTTGACTTGGCATTTCGGGCAGTGCTATCCATTTCTCCAGGCTTGTCACGTACGCGTCCGATCTCCGACTGATGTACGCGGCCATTCTGCACTCTGACGTCTTTATACAATAGTCCTCTTTCTTTCGCACTAGATCGAGTGGTGGATACAAATAGCGGAGGTCTTTACATATTTGTATTGGAATATTGAGCAATGCTGGAGATGCTTTGTACTGACCTAGTCCGTGATCGGGGACTTCTAGATTCTACAATATAACTTTTTGAAAAACCGCACATACAGTACCTTCCGACTTGATAAACAAGACAGATTCTATGTATACCTCTCACTTACATATTCAGAAATATGACTGATCTTAGGGCCCATTTGCATCACGGCGAAGATGACTACCTAAGTCCTGTGTTCAGTCCAGCGCACTAGCATATGGTGGTCGTAGCATATTGAGCCTGCTCGGTACTTCTGACAATTTTCAGACTTAGTCGTTGGAGGTATGTTATCTACAGTTTAGAGCCAAGGTTTTCCTAGCATTTGTGGTAGACAGAACTAGGTAGAGACCATTGTGGGTGGGATTGGCTATTCGGTTGAGAGGTTGATTTTCACCTGAATACGAATATTGATCACCTAAGTGTGGGCCTTCTCCATTGTATTAAAGCCAATGCCTCGCAGTGATAGAAGGTATGAAATATAGCCTATAAAGTACTAGCCTGTTGAGCCTTAGTTTTTGACTATTTACCTTACCTAGTGTAGTAGGTGGCAGGAACGATGGAGCCACGGCCAGTGTTTATTTAAAGTCCTCCCGTCCAGGATGCAGACTTAGTCCTTTTCTCTTCTTTACAATCGAGGCGGGGCTTAGGCCTTCGCGATTTCACTAGGTAAGTAGTCGGGAGATATAATTCTTGATGTAGTTCGTTCCATAGTTCCACAGCCACGGGCTTTCGACGTTGTAATTTCCTATCCATATTCGCAATATGTTTGAATTCACATTGGCAGGACTTCTCCATCTATTTCTTTGGATTCGGGATTGAAAACGTCGTTCGTACTCTGAGCATGCAAAAGTCTCGATGCAGAAGCACAAATAATTGCCCACCCCTCGTTCAGCTATGAAATTAGATTGCAGAGTGACCATTTGTGTCCTGTCTAAGCTTGTTGGAGGACATTTCGGATCGACTTATGACCAGAACGCTCAAGCGGTTCGTCATGTCCAACTCCACAGCTAATGCCTGACAAGTGGTACTGTCTTAGTCAGAAAGGGATTACCATCTCTACCGGAAAACAGATACTGTCGTGCTTGGCGGCGGGCACTAGCCTGGGCTTCAACAGCCTTGTCATCATAGGGCCTTGCATGTTCCACACTTGAACCATTCTACTTTCGGTACATGCCTAGGTACACACGTGAAGAGACGGTCCAGCCCTTGAGATAATCACCAATTCTAGATTCCCAGTCTCCGGCAATAAACACGTTGCCTTGATCTGTCTCGATGCGGATTTTGCTTAGGTCACAGACCGCAGTGAAATGGCACGTATGAGGATATATAAAGGAGATACAGGAAAGAAGAGGTGAGTTGGTTGTTGACCAAGCGTATCCCCCCCCCCCACAGCACACAGGTCTTCTTTTATATATGGTAGGTATGTATGCCGGATAATTTAACATCTAGCTGGCTTCGAGCTTGACTGGCGCTTTGGCGGACAGACAAATGGTCGCCTAAGGTATCTCCTGTAGCCAAAGCTTTAATAGCCATCTTCATAGTTGTGCGTATTGGCACGAGAGCTAGACAAATCATTGTTCGACCTTTATCTTTGCATTCTCAGTATTCGAGATATAGCAAGTGTGCGAGTAAGATTATGTTTTGCTGTTTGATTGAGGCTTCTGTTTCACAGTAGGTCGCTTGCCTCATTGTACTATTGTCTTTTCACATACCTAGGTAGACGACGACTTTATACTCCGATGAGGCAAGGTTCACGGAACACTTGACTTATCGAGTGCACTATAGGTATCACTTAGGTTTGAACCGAGTACATCGACAGTCCCTCGAAGCACTGTCAACTCGATGTATCTGGTTATCTCTCTGTGAGCAATTTGTTTCTTTGCCAAGAGATCTGGAACCTTTATAGTCGAGGTACTTCATTGCTATTCTTCAGCGCATTCGATACACCTGAAGGTGACCGTCAAGCTCTGGACACAACGCAAACAAGCCACTGTGTCTGCGACATCAGCTCTCTCTTTCGGTCTTTCTCTTCCTATCTTACCCAGCAACCACCGTTTGAGTAGACTCCAGCTTGAGTCTCGCAATGACTCTTACCGTATGTTGTGCCCGACGCGGGCCGCATTCAATAGCATACGTAAGGTTGCAGGTGGGCAATATGGAGACAGAACAGTGCTTCAAAGGTATACTAAATTGTAATTAGATTGGTCCCTCGGTCTATACTTGATTAGTGACGCTTGCACAAAAGCGTACTTTGTACCCATCACATGATGTCGTACATAGTCTCTCCCTTCCACCGACTCAGGCTCTGGTCTCAACAGCCTGTGATATATTCGGGTTGCAATATCGTGGGTCCCACTATCCGCTTCCCCTTGAATCGCTTAGTCCGGGTACCAGAACTTTATTTACGAACGCTCATAGGTAGTTGGATCACCCCTTACGCAGTGCGCGTGGTGTTGCAGGTGTATCCATAGTCGCTGTTGGCGGTGTAGGAAATCTGCTGGCAAGTGCTCGCGCAGCGGCTTGTGCACGCTTCAGGGGCATTGCCGGGCCTATGGTGTGGGTATTGGTCAGCGACGGCTGCGGTCAAGCACAAGAATTGAGGAGAGGGTATGTAGCAATGAACCAGAAAGCTGTTGGGACAGATTGCTCGAGAATGACCCGACGTTGTAACCGACACACTGTGATATGATGTCCAATAGCGTGAGTGAATAGGTACGTACTCATAGATAGACTGCATGCAGGAGGCACCCTGAGACAAACAGTTGTTGTTCAGCTCGACGGTGTCGCAAACCGGGCAGTATGGTCGGTAGCTGATGAGGGAAAGACCAGGCTCGCCGGGCACTATGGGCTGACGAGCAACAAGAGCGCTGACAGCACCAAACAGGGCGAGGGCAAAAGTGGCGGTCTACCATATGTCAGTTTGGGATGTGCCGGGGCAGTCATTCTCAAGTGTATTTGAAGTATTTGACATACCTGCATTTTGGAGGGTTGTTGAGTGAAATGTCAGAGTACGAGAATGAATGACTCTAGTTAGAAATGAATGAACCGAGTTCTTACAATTGTGTTGAAGAAATCGAAAAACAAAAAAATTAAATCAAAACCAGTCTCTGACCCGACCGATGTGGAGGGAACAAAGGTTGATGTACTGTTTTCTTTGGGGGACAACAGGGCAGAGGGCGTCAATGCGACGACTCAGGGGTTTGGTTGATCCTCCACCAAAAAAAGCACTGATGTCAGAGGGCCCCAGATCTCCTGATAGCCCAATTTGGTTGGCCGTCGGTTGCCAGTAGACGGTATCAAACAGTGCGTATCGCAATTTGACATTTGGCCCGTGTCTATCCTTTTCCCAAAAAATGATCTTGGAAATTTCAGTCCTATCACATTTGTGTGCCGCATGCATGGCGGGTCGCCCTCGACATATAAAAGCAACGCGACCTGCTGTCTCACCTCGCACAACGGCATATTTGTGAGACGGAGAAGCGTGGGTCTAGACGCCTGCAGTCCCCAGCTGCTGCTGCTGCTGCTGCTGCTCATGTACTTTTTTTTTTTTTGTTTGTTTGTTTTTGAGTGACAACGGGCGCACAAGTCGTTTGGGGAAGTACAGCTAATTCGCTTCAAGTGCGACAGTGTCAGACGGGCAAGGACAGACATAATGGCGAGGTGCAGTCGTGTATAATCTGACATTGCACATGCACGACGGCACTCAGCAAGAGAGATTTCGGGGAATTTCGCTTGTCCCGTATGCTTATTCTCCCCGTCTCCGTGACGAGAATTAGTGGCTATCCTTCCTACTTCTGACCACTACACGTGAAATCTACGGCGTTGGTTATCACAATCCACGCCCCGAACGCTTTTCCATTATCTAGGTATGTCTGGCGAGGAACTCCTCTGCCTGCGCCTTGAAGGTTGCCTCCGAATCAAGGTCTCCAGGTCAAAGGAAGATCGCCCCTTGGCAAACGACGATCGTTTTGAAACTTAAGTGGGTCAGCAAGCCCCCCATGCCCGACTCACGAACCTGCGGAGTCAAGGATCAAGGCAGAGAGCCCAAATTCCTTCTAGGGGCACTCTGATTTTGATTCACCTCTCTATAGAAAGAGAGGACGAATGATGCCCGGATGACAACACCGTTTGTTGTGCAAATCGTGGCTTGAGCCTTGATTACCTACTTGATGGAATAGCATCACCTTCTTTCGGGCATTGGCAACTCTTTCGCACGAAGGTGCTTCTCAGCTATGGCAAGCCCAGAAAACCCATGTAATGCCGACATATACCTTTAAACACTCTCGGTTGACATCAGGGCCTTTTTGACTGCCTTACGAATAGGATGCAGTAGCAAATTCTACTTGATGTATGTAGACCAACGATGAGGACGGCAATGCTTGAGTGAAATATTAATCAGGGACTTGAGAGCTTTTACCTGTTAGTCTTGCTGATGCCCGTTTCTGGGTGTGTGTCTCACTCACTGTTCGTTCATGGAGTGAGAAGATATTAAGGTACCTATTGGTGTGTTGCATGATGTGCAGTGCGGCATCTTACGTAGCAAACTCCCAAAACAAGACAACCCACCGATCTGAAACTGCTTATATCTCCCTTAGACGCCGTATAGGCACTCACTCTTCCATCCCTCACTAAAGGCATAGCTCTTACTAGGTAGGTTGAAGCGTTCCGAAGTCACAGAAGCTCATTTCATTATCACATAGGTGAGTCCTCTCCCCCTAGTGATCCAAAATAAGCCTCAAACACCTGCATGCACCTCTTCGGCTTTGGCAAGAAATCCGAATGCGGTGTGAGGCAGACGCTTGTCATAGAATATATACAGAAGGATGAAAGAGGATCGAAGTGGTGGTAGTCGGAGCAACGGAACATACCTAGGTACGTACCTAGAGTTAGGATCTTCTTACTTAGAAAAAAGGCAAATATTCAAGTTGTGCTTGGAGGTGGCCGGCTTGCTTTTATAGACTTTGGATACTTATACGCATAAAAGACATGCCTATCTTCGAGGACGACCACCACCAATGACGATTTGTGAGCCTAGCAGCCCTAACAGTATCTCTGTGTCCACGCAGTACCTAGCAATTACAGAGAAAGTGATAGCATTGCGAGATGGGCCCGTCTCTGATAATTTTTATTATTTTGTTACTATTGGAATTAATTTTTTTTTGGGGGGGGGGGTGTTTCTCACGTTGCATTTCAGTGGCTACCTAGATAATCGTCCGTTGCAATGCTGTACATAGCTTGAACAGCAATCAGCGATGCACTGGGACCAGAATGTGCACCGATTGACTATATACGGACTTTTAACATAGCCGCAATCCTCCAGGAGACGACTTCAGGAGATGCAGCGGTCGAAGTACCTAAAGCGGCGCAGTCTTAGGGCTGATTGGCATCACCAACCCTGACTTTCTGGGCCTCTCGTCGTTCTCGATGCTGACAGTGGGTCTGAAGCACAAATAGGGAGATCAGAGACCTCGGTAGCTCTCTTCCTTTCTCTGTCTCTCTCTCTCGCTCTGTGCATGTTTTATTAGCGTCTTCTCAACAATTTCATCTCACGATGCTGCGGGAAGTCCACTTGAACATTTCACTTTGAAGACTTATTAGCATAATTGGACTACACTCCCAGTGCCCAGGACAGTACACAAAACTCTTTCAACAATGCCGGCTCTTCCAGACTTTGATGATCTGCCAAAGGTAGAGGGCATGCCGCAAGGCTGTGCTTGGGGCATCTTCGACAAGGACGGGGAAAAAGACCTACTAGGCACGCTCAACCTCCTCACTCCAGCTGTGGTCGCTGCCGCCGCCGCAGAGGTCAAGGACGGCATCTCCATCTCACTAAAGTAAGGATTTCTTCCACTTATGTTTCTGCTGACAGACTACCTAACTATCATCTGTGAGAACAAACTTTCGCTAACGACTCTCACAGCTGGCCCCTCAATGGCAGCAAGATCCCCATCCCAGGGCGCCCGGCGCCCACACACAAAATCATCCCCCTCACAGAAACCAAATTGGCGTGGGACGATACCCTCGAGTTCAACACGCAAATCAGCAGCCAGTGGGACAGCCTCGTGCATATGCAGCACATGTCAACAGGCCTGGCGTACAATGGCTTCAAGGTCACCGAAAAAGCCCTCACAGCGCCACAGACCACCGCTGAGAACACCTTACCTTCACTCGACCACTGGCACACTCGCGGCGGGCTCGTGGGGAGGGGTGTGCTGATCGATTTCAAGGGCTACATGGACGCCAACGCGAAGCCGTACCATGCCTTTGAGGGATATCGGATTACGGTGGAGGATGTCGAGGCGGTGGCGAAGTACCAGGGCGTGGAGTTTCGGCATGGAGACATCTTGATCATTAGAACGGGAGCGACGGAGGCGACACTTGAAGACTACGCTAAGCTGCAGCAGATGAAGATCTCTGGGCTACACGGGACAGAGGACACGGCGCGGTGGGTGTGGAATAAGCACTTCTCTGCTGTGGCCAGTGACTGTGCCTCATTTGAGGCATTTCCTCCACTGAAGCCAGATGGAACCGAAGGCTCGGTGTCTGATTTAGGTGAGTCGTGGTTTTTCGATACTGACGTGCCCTCCCCCAGTCTTGCTCACCACCCGCACAACTGCAAGATAGTTATTCTTGGAACGATTGGCTAACAGATCAGTCCTTCACCAATACTTCCTCTCATTGTTTGGTCTCTCCATAGGAGAACTCTGGGATCTCCAGCGTCTCTCGGAGTATTGCCAGAAGACTGGAAAATACAGCTTCCTGCTGACCTCGGCTCCGCTGAATCACCCTGGCCTTGTAGGGTCGCCGCCGAATGCATTGGCGATATTTTGACTTGTCAGTCGGTCAGGCAGAGTAGCGTTATATTGTGAAGATGGCTCAGAGATCGCAGTAGGCACGAGCACAGAAGGAATCATTTCATAGTAAGAGACACTTGAAGCAGCCGACCCTCACATAAATCGTGGAGTGCAGGGTTTGAGAACTGGGCGGTACTCCAAAGTCAAGGTGGTACACGTAGGTTTTTGCGCTGCGTGTATGTGGTAGAAAGTCAATTTCACAAATATGTTTTTGCATTCAAAAATGCTACGAGACTCGAAGAACTAACCACTTTACAAATTGACAGCCTCGTCGAAATTCGAAGCCAGGCCGGATATTTGCACCGCGGAGGAGAAAGGTGGGGGGCGTTGAGAGGGGGGCAGTGGGTTGAAGGCAACGGATGAATACCTACCTACTTGCCTACCTACTTGCCACGTACCAGGTACAGCTGCTACAGGTTTGCACGTGCTATTCTTGTGTACATGACTCGCGCTGGTTTGCTGCTCTGGCCCCCTCTATCAGAAAAAAGGATCCGCTCGCTTGTTGCGCACAGGGACGATCTGCCGCAAGAAAATGCGTGTACTCCCACACGCGCAAGCACCTGACCTTGACCCCTCCACCCCCTCCCCCAAAATCAGAACCTGATATCACGATAGTGAACTCATGATAAGCACCGGCGCATCTTTGAACATCAAAAGAGGCCGACAATTAGATCGATAAATCTGCCGACTCGGCGACCCCACCCCCCTCTCGTACTTCTCTTAGGTACTAACCCAAGGAAAGAGAAAGAAAAAAAATTGCATCCTCACACCCCCCGTTGGTGGTCTTTGTCCTGCGTGTGTGCGCTGGCAAGTTCCAGATATCCATCCTAGGGGCGGTCCCGCTGACCTCACTGAACCTTGCATATTTGCCCTGGGTATGTCCTAAAGTAGCAGTGTGCGGGAGGGTCCAAGCGGTGATGATGGTGGAGGCGATTCCTGGAGGGAGAAACCGACGATTATAGGCTGTGAGGGGGTGGTGGGTGGCTGTTGTGTAAGTGCCGGAGATAGGCCCGGTCTAGCGTAAGTGGGAACACATATCGGCCAACAGCGGGTTATGTATTGTGTGCAGTTGAGAGGGCCATGAACATGCATGGTCGCCGGAAAATCGCCGAGTGAGGAGGAGGGGGGGGTGGGCAGGACTGACTGGCTGGCTATTTGTTTTACATAGCAAATTGTTTTAAAAGGCTCGGATATCCCTCTCGGGTATCTGCTTGTTGCCGTTTTCTGATTCTCTTCCAACGCTCAAGTCATACTTTCACAAGTCAAACCTCATACTATCATTACTATCCAAACACTTCACACTTCACCGTGTTCATACACCCCCTCAACCAACATCAAGATGTGCGGAACCGACTGCAAGTGCACTGACTGCAAGTGCTCCGGATGCCCTGTGCACTCCAAGTAAATTGTGTTGCTCGCGACACTGCTCGATTCGTACGACACCCCAATCCTTCGACCGTTGGTGTAGAAGAAACAGGTCATAACTAACAACCCTTGCGTTCTAGCGGAATATACAATGATGGACGAAGCATGAGGAGATGAACGCATGGGTGTGAAGGGAGAGGCGGGCTTTCTTTTGGGTTCGTTTTGGTCGAAGACACACAATCGATCTGTCGTTATCGCACTTGGTTCCTCTCTCAAATCGCGCGAACGAAGCAGCTAGAAATATACACAGCCTTTCACACCACTACCACCCTTCCTCTATGAGCCTTGTTACAAAACAACCTAATGCCTGTTCTTTGATGCCGATCAGTGAGATATGTGTCTCTCTTGTTGTGTGTGTAAAGAAGGAAGAGGTGACGTCCCGGCTAAGACGGAATGCCAAGCCGTTGTATTGAAACCTTCCGCACCGTTGGGACGGAGGTTACCCCCGGAGTCCAGCCCGGCACTTGCGTCGGAAATGTCGGCACAGTAGTAGCATACATGGCCTACATACATCACAGTACTACGCATACAAGGCAAGCAACGACAAAATTACTGCATATCGCTTCTCCGGCCCTGGACTATATGTGAGGCTCGTGTTCGCCTTGCTATCTATAAGCACAACCAAGGCTTGCCAGCTTTGACGGTCAACAAAGCCCCCACAACCCAAAGCTCAAGTAAATAAAAAAAAAAAACAATAAGATAGTCAGGCGATGATCGCTAAGATGCATGTACATTGGCGCTATCAAACCGCGATGAGCCCGTCCTGCCACCCATCCACAAAGTCCTTCGCGGCTTTTTACGGCTCCCCCACGCCGTTCCCCGACATCGCAGTGCCCGGAAATCAAAACAGTTTTCCCATTCTTACGTCTAGCCAATGCACCTCGTCAGATCCGTTTCTTCTTGGCGCTCATCCTCGCGTACTGAGCTGCCTGACTGATCCTGGCGCTCTACTACTTTGCTTCCCACTATTGGTGGCATGTAATATTGCAACCCATGTGATGGATCCCGTTACAATTCAAGCCGCGTCCCTCAGGCGACCCGCCACCGGAGCCCGCCGCCGAGAAAAAAGGGGATCAGCGGCATGCCGCGAAGCTCGTAGTGAGGTTGTGCTGTAACTTGAGGACACGCCCCTCCATCATGATGCTGTGCTCTGTTTGTCCCGGGGAGGGAAAAGGTTGCTAGCCTTGGATGCAAAGGGAAATGTATCGAGTACCCACACCTTGAAGCTGCAGCCGTAGAACAAGGTGCGTGGAAGAGGGTTTTTTTTGGGGGGGTTATGTCACTTTGCGTCCATGTGGCAGCTAAAGGCCGCGGAAGGACCGGTGGTGAAGCACTCACTGCTGTCGAGCTGGCCCAGTACGCTCATGAAGCCAGACCCGTGACCAGGATAATAACCGTGCACCGCCAGTCTTGCTCTCGCCCAGCTCTCTACCGACAGCGGTAGCTGTGTTCCCAAATCCGTGCAAACATGTCAGGAAGTCGAGATGCATGCCCCGTTGCACGTACTTCGTAATCAATAAACAGGGAAGAGACAAGGAAAGACAAGCTGGGAATATGAAAGAACAGGGATGAAACAGAATGGGACACCGGGCATGCTGCTGCTGCTGCTGCTGCTGCTGGCTTGGTTACCAATTTGGCAATTGTATTGGTCGGCCATCAGGATTCATCATCCTCGAGCCTCGCAAGATATCTGCATTACGGCTCTCCATGGCAACACCAACGCCACATTTCTCCACGATTCTCGACATGCCCACAATCGTCAAAACAGCCTCCCGCCAGCCTTCCCTACCGACGCTCAGCTTGATCACAAAAAAAACTACCAGTCACGTCGTATCATCCAGCAAGCCCCGTCATTTTGAGTGGTGGCGAAAGATTTTGTCTTCTTTTTGTTTTCATCCATGTAGGCTCATCGCAGTGATGTGTGTAGGTAATTTTGCGTCCCTAAATGGGGGGGACCATAAACCCTGACGACCAAGCCAGATTGTCTTCCCGATCCCGAAAGCCGTCCGTCGCCAATGCATTGACCAGACCATCCCACGCCAATCTAAGCGCAAACGTTAAAAGAAGAGCACAAAGGGGTTTTGTTGTTGGTAAGAAACCGCGAACGGAACACCCTTTAGTGACCGTAGGCGGCGAGGGCCTCGGTGACCTTGCTGTCGACCTTAGCGGCCTTCTTGGCCTCGGTGAGATTCCTTCGGGCGGCCTTCTTGCGCTCGTAGTAGGCAGCACCCTTGGCCTTTCTGCGCTCCTCGAGTCTGTGATTATGGTTGTTAGCGACCAAAATCCATTTGATATCTCCTACACTCCCAAAAGCTGGGCTCAAATCCTCCGGAATCTGGAAAAGCATCGTACCTCTCAACAACATCCTTGTACTTCCAGCCAACCTCGTGGCTCAGACGACCGACGGTGCAGTACTTGCGGCCGGGCTGCAGACGCAGGACACGCAGAGCCTGGGGGACGACCATCTTCTTCTGCTTGTCGTAGGGAGGGGGGACACCCTCGAAGACCTTCAGGCGCTCGAGAGCAGCGGCACCGCGGGCAGTCTTGTGGGGGATCATGCCACGGACGGTCTTGTAGAAGATGCGAGAGGGGGCGCGGAAGTGGAAGGGACCTAGGTATTGTGTCAGATATTGTTTTCGATCGGACGGCAATCGCGCAGGTGCGACAAGGGCGACTCACCACCGCGGGTGGGGTTGTATCGGGTCATCTTGCGGAGGTACGCGTGGTACTTGACTGTATATTCATCATGTCAGCTGTTGGTCGTGAATCGATAGTCATAGCGTGTCCTAATGCTGTCTCCTTCTTTCTCTCCGTCTCTCTCTTGCCAGACACAGCCGGTGTGCTGAATTTTGTCTGCATGTGATGATTCGCAGGGAATTGATCGAAAGGCTAGGGTGGGGAGGCAAATAGACGTACGCTTCGCGCGGAAGAACTCTCCAGAGATGTTGAGAGCCTCGCAACGGACGACGACGATCTTCTGGCCGCTCAGCAGCTGCTTGGCAACAATGCTGGCGAGACGACCCAGAAGGTGGCCCTTGCCGTCAATGACGACCTGGTAAACACAAAAATGGTCAGCATTTTGTCTTTTGATTTATGATGCTTTCGTTTCTGTGTATTGGCAATCATGCTTCCTCGTCGCCCAGTGTCGTGACGTATCGCTGTCGATTGGTGTCCTCGTTGGTGTTGTTCGCGTCTGGAGTTTCTGCCGTATGTCGATTTTTCTTTCGAGTCCAAGATGTTTTTCCGTCGTCATCGCGGTCTCCGTTGCCCGCGTCGGCCATCATCTTCAATCGAAGCCGACGGGCTGCTGGACCGTCCTCCTCTTCCCAGATCTGACGATGCGTTTGGGGCGACCGAAGGACTACGAGCGAATGTCGTATCGCATGGGGGCAAAGTGTTGATGGGCTTCTCCCATGGGCAATGGGAAAGAGAAATGTGGATGTGGGGAGTGGGTGTGTACTCACGACCTGCTCGAAGGAAGACATGTTGGGTATTTGTCGTCAACCGAACGTCGGGATGGGGCAAAGGAAAGAGAAAAGGATGCTCAGAAAAGACAAACTCCGAAAAGAAAACGAAGTCTGCGAGATATTCTGAGTCGGCCCTGGTGGTTGCGTTGGCAGGTTAGTATTTGGGTTGGGGGATGGTGGAAGTGGGTGGGAAGGGCTGGCTGCTGGGTCACTCACTAAGAAAATTGGGTTGGGGCCACACACACTGCAATCAAAGCCCTGTGGTAGTCACACACAGAGAGGTGCGAATCGACGTCGGAAGGGTTGGACTAGGACGGGTGACCGGGGGTGCTCTACTGCAGAGGAATCGTCCAGAGTTTTTAGGGCAAGTGCACGTGATTTCCCGGCAGATGATTGGCAGTAAATGGACCCACTCTCGACCGGCCAAGCTGAAGTGGACGAACCTCTGCGGCTTTGATTATCGTATAGATTCGCTTATCATTGCTATGATCGCACGTGGGGAGATTACATAGTTTACAAATGTTTACTGGAGTTCGGATTCTATGGAATCCGTCTCATGTTGGCCGCGTATATTGCAGCTTGGAAGTTGCAGCTAAGAGATGGCGGCCACTCGAGTGACTTATCGTAAGCCATGGCTGTCACACATCAGAAATACCATCCTATTTATCACTGAATGTCTCTTACTAGCAAGTATGGTCAATACGCGCATACTGTTATTTGATGGATTGTAGAATTCGATCATCATACAATCATTGGCCATGACACAAGGCAGCGAAAGCATTGCTTCCTCCTCTCTGTCAAGGCATGCAAACACCACCCATCGGTACTCCGATACTACAAGAAACACTTCCGTTAACAATGTGTTCGTCTTGCTTCCCTCGATAACAGCAATCCACTCCCTTCGTGTGTAGCATGGATAGCAATACCAATGACTAGAATGGGACCACAGAAGCTAGCAGCCAATAATCAGAGTCCAACCCTGACCAGAACTGCCAGCACGGACCAGGGTATGTATAAGTGACTGCAGAGCCTCGCTCCAAATCACTACGCAGGGCAGTCTCGCCAGGCAATTCCTATCACTAAGACGGACACTATTCTCGGACTCACACAAAGGTTGCATTTCTTGCTAGACAACCTTACTCATGCTTGGTCTCTATTCGGAACGCCAACAGCGCCAGGAGCCCATGATGCTAGAATGCCTTGCTTTCCATCGAATCTATGAACTCATTTCCTGTCGTCCCACCGCATGCCCTGCCCAATCTGCGTGTGCCGTCATGGCCAGCCTCCTCGCCATACAGTATCATCTGGTCAAATGCAGCAGGAGGCGTTCATAAGCTGCAAAAGGATAGTCCAGTCGTCAAACATGAGCCCAAAGATTCAAGATCAAACAATCCACAATTGTAATCCAGCGTACATCAGTCTATTCCATCCCAGAACTCCCGAACAATGCAACCGTCCGTCATAGCATTGCTTCATGCCCAGCTCATCCATTCAGCTTGTTGTCAAGGCCCTTTAGGACATCCTGCACGACCCGCACCAGCTCCTTCCGCCGCGCCCGCGCTTCCTCCTCCCCGTTCGTCTCCACCTCATCCAGCTTCAGGATGACCTGCTGCATGATCGTCTCCGATAGCTTACGGTGCTCGTCCGCGCGCTTTTTGGGATCCGAAGGCGGGCTTGCTGTGAAATGCACGCACTTTGGTAAAAGCTGAGTGGTGAAGTGGGAGTTGATCGCGTTGAGCTTCTCCATAGGTCCTGATGCGCTGGCCCCGGAGACGGCTGATGCTGGCGACTGTGGTCGGCTGGCACCGGCACCTCCGCCAGGTACCTCTAGGTTGCTCTCACGAGGACTGGTGCTGGCGCTCTTGCCGCTCTTCTTCTTGTTGTTCTTTCTCTTCTTGTTCTTCGACTTCTTGGGACGACCTTCGTCATCCCGACCCACCACAACCACCTCCTCACTGTCGCTGCTACTGTCGTCACCGCTCGGCTCGGGCAGAACCACCATGATCTCGCTGTTGTTCTTCACGTTGAAATTGCGCACTGGCTCCTCGTCATCCTTGAGCTGCCTGCCTTTATACAGCAGCTTTATCTTGCGCGTCCTCCGGTCCGACAGTTTCATGATCATCTGGACCCGTTCCCGGATATCGCCCACGAGCAACTTGGCATCGCCAATGCTGTATGCGGGAAAGTGTTCGGGATAGGTGACGCCCTTGTGCTTGATAAGGATGATGTCGTCATCGTCAATCACCAGAGCGGGACCACCGGCTGACCGGCCGCCATACCGGTCCATGTCATGGGAGCCCTCAAGGTCTTCTGAGGTGATGTAGCTGTAGTCCTCGTCGGTCACCTCAGGAACTCCACCTCGTCCATCGCCCAAGCCAGACGCAAACGGTGACAGGCCGCCTCGTTCGTGGCTGGAGTAGCCCCTCCTGGACATTTTCTGACCTCCACCGTCTTTGCCGTTTGACTTGCTGGACACCGATTTGGCGTAGGCGGTCGGTATCGCGCCGAGGAGAATGGCGGCGGCGGCGGCGCTGCCGTAGACTAGGCTCGGGTTGACGCCGGTGGTAGCCTCTATGTACTGTGAGGCGCTATCGAGAGTGGTCAGGACGGAAGGCGGTATCTGGTTATAAATGTTGGTGGTGAAGTTGGCAATGTGCCCGGCGATGAGGGCACCGGAGGATGCCAGGGTGGAGGAGGGTCCGGAAGCCACCGTGGGCAAGTTGATGGTCCTTAAAAGGACACGAACCGTGGGTCGCGGGGAGGGATGGTGGGGTAAGAAGGGGTGATTTGACTGGGCTTGTGTTACTTGTCTGTGTATGACAATCCGTCAGTCAGTCAGTCAAGAAAATGCAGCCCAAAGCCTTGGGACAGTGTCGTCGCGAGTTGGCGGGCATCAGCGTTGGGCAGAGGGATAAGGTGGCGGACATGCTCTGCTAAGGCAGGCTAGAGGGGCGTATGTACCTTGATTCAGTTTAAGCAACTTTTTTCAAGACCCAAGGCCTGAAGGCTGATGCGAGAGAGTGGAGTCGATGCCGCAACACCGCGGTCGGCTGCATGTACTAGCAAAACTGCCTGGTTCTGACGACTTGGTTGTCAAGGTTGAAGTGGAGCAGAATCAAGTCCTTGAATGAAGCAGCTGGATGTTGATATTCGTATTGCATTCACACACAGGGATAGGCCTGGCTGCACAATGTTGAGAGACTTGGAATCGGCAAGTGAAACGAGATATGGTTTGGGTATCGCTTTCAAGAGAATTTATGAACGTTTGCTTAGGGCGGTCAACAAGGTTTGGTTGGGTTGGAGTGAGGCTGTAGACATTCTATAAGACTCTACTGTCTTGCCGCTGCCCGAACAAAGGCCGACCTAGGAGGAGTCAGGGTTCGGGTTAGGAATATACCTCAATTCCTCTCTGCTTTTTTTTGGGGGGAGGGGGGGGGTTGCAGAGTACATGTACATAGACAACGCCTCGTTTCATCACAAGCATGCGCTATATGATACTGATCTTGTCCGCATGAGTGTATAAGTCTGTAGTGCCTTTGATTGCAGTGGTCAGAGGGAGTATCTTGCTATGACTTACCACACTGGCCGACTTCCGAGTCGCCTCGCACAGATGACGGAGACTTGAGAACACTACCTAGGTAGCTAATTAAGACAGGAGACACGGTCTGTCTTGCTTCATCTTGAGATTACTCGTGCTATGGTGCACAATTATCAACTCAATTAGTCTGTGCTATAAATTGCAGCTATTCCCTCTCAGCCATCGTCTCATATTGCTCCCAATTTGTATTCCAAGCGTTGCTAGGTAGGTAGGGGAAACCACCCTAGCCCTTTCTGTCGCTTTACCTCACTCAATAACGGACTAGTCTAGCAGAAGCATCTTGCTCACTTTACTGCATTACCCTGCAGGATATTCTCTTAGAGTGACCATCGTCAGATATCATTTTGAGCCTATATTAGGATCTGACTCTGGCCTTGGGACCTCGAAGCGATGTGCCATCAGCATGGATTGACTGTCAGGACCCTGGACAAAGTCTTGGGAACTATTAAGCTCGCCCCGAACTGTAGGTCACATTTGTGTTAAGTCATTTTATTATTTTACGCCTGGAGTCGAGGTGAGCATATCTGTCATATAATGAATCCTTGTGTGTTGATGACCTGGAGAATTTTCCGCTATGAAACCTGGAATGCTACCCAATTTTGGTCCTCAGAATATAAATGTTGATTGGAATCTTGAGGTTCATGTGTCGACAAATAAAATCAGACTTCAAGTCCGTGGTTCGGTAGATAGGTATTCTCTCACCACTGGCATAAAGTGATTGAAATTGTGTACGAGTAAAAAGGTCTGTGGCCGCCGTTCAAAGGGCCTCGTCTAATACAACCCGTGCATTTGAATTGTCCCGCTGTGAACGTGAACTAGTTGAGGCATATGCTAGTGTATGCAGTATCACGCACATCTATTAGGCGTAGATCTACTCCAACACTATTGTCCTAAAAACTGGTTTTGCTTTCATCCACTGCGCAAGCCACACCCATCCAAGCCCTTCACGTTGGGCAACACCTTCGTTCCAGCTGATAATCATGACATTGATGACAGTTGGAGGGAAAATGGCATAGCCTTCGTCGTCGTGTACAGTATAGTCTGAACTAAGGATGCTGTTTGCGTCAACTCCCTCTTTCGAACAATACAGCTGGAATTTGGTATAATTATTGCGAGATCTGTTTTGTAAGGTTAGCTGAAGAAGTCTCGCAACACCGAATCGAACTGCTTGAGAGACCGAGTTGTGCACTTACTTTTCGTCTTTGGGCAGAGGCTTCAAGTCGCCGGCCCGACCCAACATATTGTTTCCCTTGAGCTCCTCAACAGTGGGTTTGGTAGAAGCGACCGATAATGCCACAAAGTCCCACTGCTTGCCAGCAGGATCAGAAGCAAAAGTGGGAGCAAATGAATTGGATGAAATCTCTCCAAAAGTTCTGCCATCGGAATTTCGAAGAAGATATGTGCGACACTTTTTGCCAGATTCGTTGATGAAATCGATCGGCAACGAAGCTACTGTGGTCCGAAGCAGAATTCTCCCAGTCCTTGCTTTGACAAGGTTTACTTCTTCTGGCGTTATCCAAGTCGCAGGCGTTGCAAAAGCGTCACGCCAGTAGTCCTGATAGCTAGGCCACTCCCGCGGAAGTCTCTCTCGCAATGGCAGCAAATCTTTTGAATGTGTCATTTCTGCTGGCAACGGAGTCTCAATGCATCCTGCGGACCACGCCGTCCAAGCATGTATGGTTGCGTCTTTGTCGTGATTCCACTTCAAGCCATCAGTCACCACAGGTTGAAGCCCTCTTACATTGTCCCAGACGTGCCAACGGGCTACAGATGCAAGGACTTCGGGCAAGCCGCTTTCGAGATTGGTCCTGCCGCTTCGGTGCACCCAACTCCACGAGGCTAAGTGAACACCACGTTTTGTGTGCCGTGGAGTGCCGTTCCAACTGGGCTCGTTCAACTCATTGTAAACTGGATCGAGCGACTCAATACGCCATAGCAAGGCGTTGTCAAAGTCTGACGCCGGGAGCCCCCAGACGTATTGATCGAGACTCCCATAGAGAAGCTTGAAGACGCCTTGAAATGCATCATAAATATCGTCCAGGTAGGTGAACTCACGGCCGTTGTACTCCTCTACAATATCCTCGTATTTTCGGAGACGGGACTTTTGACTGTCGAGGATATCCGATTCGGGTGTTGCGAAGCGAACATCTGAATACGCCTCGACTCCGACACCATGATTACATTCAAAGGTGACTTGCCATGGACTGAACAGGAGCTTTCGTCTAGAGAGCAGATATTCTTGATAAGTCCAGGCCCTCCTCCACCACTTGTGGCCCAGCCTCCATTCTCGGTCGTCCATCAATTTTTGCATAATTTCGATACCTCCAACTCTGGCATGACCTTGAACAAGTGCTCGGGGAGTGCCAGCTGTTCCCCAGAGACCAGTTTGGGAGTCCAAGGAACCCAAGGCACAGATTGTCAGCGTCGCCTGGGAGTAGATCAGGTCCATTGATCTAATCTGCTCAGTCTTTTGGGCGCCACTGTCTTGTATGATGCACAGACGGTCGACCCATAGATACTGTACCCCAAGCTCCTGGCAGACCGTCACAGCGTCCCATATGGTGGCTGGTAGTGTGTCCCTTCTCAGACTACCCGGAGTCCTCAAAATTGCCATCACTTCCACTTCCGCTGACAGTTCTCCGACTTGGTGAGGTCCCCATACGTAGCTGAGTGCGATATAGGAGCAATTTGGTGGTGCATCTATAATACAACCGGCTTCGATATCAATGACCATGAATCCCAGCGGCAGTTGTGCAGTTTGGTGTGTGCTGTTGAGCATTCCGGGATCATGTTCAAAATTACAATCAAATATCCACTTCCTCACATCATCCCAAGAAATTTGGCTTCCGGCAGCTCGCATGGCAATTCCTTTGTCGTCTGGCAACTCGTCTGGCGACCCGTCCCAGCTCCATGAACCTGAAGGACTGATGGTAAATCCCACGGAGAAGTCGAAAAAGCGATCCTTCCAACCCCACATGATGCCCATACTTTCTCTTCGGTCTCCTTTCTCCCGATACAGGTAAGCCTTGCTATCATCTTGAAGATCACGGGTGTATGTCATCAGGTAGCTGCCAGCAACGCGGAGTATTTCCAATGAGTTGTAAACTAAAGTACAGAACTCGCAAGCTTCTTGTTGACCGTCTTGAATTTGTCGATAAGTTCCGAGAAGAAGCTTCAGACCATTGGAGTTGTCACTCCGTGTGCATAAAAAGAAGTGCTGTAACCGTAAATGCTGGCAATTGAGACATAGCGGTCTATCTGGAAGGCCTTGAGCAGCAGGATGGTCGCAACGATGGCATGAGTTGTAAAAGTACTCGTCATACTCAACGAGGCTTGAGTCGCGATATTCGAATTCCCCTGCATATCTTTCAGATAGTTCGCCCACCCTTAGCTCGGCATGACTTCGAAGGTACGGGCAATCCTGTTTGTCGCAGATAAAACATGCCGTCTTGGATTGTGTTATTGCTGCCTGCATTCTGGCTATGTCTGCGAAAAGTGGAGACCAAAAATTGAAGATAGGAGTCGGTGAACGAATAGGACTCGGTCAGACAAATTCAAGTCAAGGACGAGCACCGTCCATCTCTCTTGTCTCATGAGAGCCAGTGCTTATGTAGCATCGTTCTCCTCTCCATGTCCCACTGTTGGCGGCTCCAACAAGCTTTATGTTGGCTGTAAGCGCGCGTCTCTTTCTCGGGTTAAAAACGCATGACCCCTCTAAAGTCCCCAGATAAAATGCAAAGTGACCCACTGCACAACACAGATCATCTAGATCACATACAGTCTCCGCGTTTGTTTTCTTGGCCAGATTCATGTACGAGAGGAAAGAGAGCGGAGCGTGAAATTCCCAGGTAAGTTCAAAGTCTCCAAGCGAATTCGTGCCCGTGGTCGTGGAATGGCTGTCTCTAACATGAATTGCTTGAACATACCGTCCTTGGAGACTGGCATGGTATACTGGACTAGGTGGAACGACCGATCATTCAGGTGTCATCATGGATGAATTCAGGACTTACAGAGACGATGCCAGAGGTATCAAAGGGCGAGGAAGGTCTGAGTAGCAGGTGAATATTACGGCACCGTTCCTTGGTTCTAACGTTTTTGTACCTGCGCTAATCGTGCGGTAGTTGTATCAATAAAGCGACCCCGAGCCACCCCGGCTGCTAAATACTTCTGTACGAGTCGCAAATATGTTAATGAACTCGAGGACGTACGAATGAAAATACGTCGAAACAAGTCAGGCAATGCCCGGCGGCCTGCCACGCGTTTATTTGGACAGCCCGACTTCCCCTAGAAACAGCAGCCTTTGTCAAGTGTACCTCATCAGTGAAGCGACTTCTTCTTCATCGATGTGTAGAATCCTCGAACTTGAGAAACACGGAGGGTGGGGGGTCCCCGGGGCAGCAACCGAGAAACGGCAAACCTAAGAAAAGAAAAACACCTACACTGCCGAGACTTTACTGCCCGACAATGACGAGATAAAAATGGTATCTCGGTAAAGGATTTTCGTCAGCTATCAACTGCCCATGTGTTGGGAGACATCGTTGTCCATGACAATGCGCTGCTCCATCTTGCAGCCCGGATTGCTCGGGCCTGAGCAAATGCGAAACATTTTGTGAACCTCGGCAGGGTCCCGAGTCGTTGGGATTGGATGCCGGGACTGCGGATTCCACAGCCACGCACTCGCCGATTACTAGCCGATCACTGACAAATTCCGCCCCAGAGTCCTGCGATTGTGTCATAGCGTCCCTACCTGCCCTTACCTCCCAGTCCATATATAGCAGACCCCTCCGTACCCCTCCTCCTGACTAGACCTTCTCTAGTCACGTCTACGAGTATATCGATGTCCCTTCTTCGCAGATTCTTTTCCGGAATATCGACCTACCCATCTGTCAATATGGAAGCAGCAAAGGCTAAGGCTCTTGAAGAGATCCGGAGCAACCCGGTTGTGGTGTTCTCCAAGTCGGGCTGCCCGTACTGCAGGAATACCAAGAACTTGCTCAGGTCTCTCGGTGTCGAGGGAAAGGACAAGCTGAAGGTGCTCGAGCTTGACGAGATGTGTGAGTTGGATTTTGACCCTGGTCTTCTATGTCCCTTGACTGCATAATGCTAATCAACATAAATTTTACAGCTGATGGCCCCGATATCCAGGCTGCACTCGCTGAGGGCTTTGGCTCAGAGGAGGGTATTGTCTACGAGCAGGCGCAAAGGACAGTACCTAATATCTTCATCGGCGGTACCCATATTCCTGGTGGTAACGACGGCTTCGTGAAGAAGTCCAAGAACGAGCCGGCGGAGCTGGAGAAGATGCTCAAGGATGCTGGTGCCCTGTAAGGCCGCACCCGTGGCTGAATCTTGACACGAACGACATTGACGACCATAGCACTACCGGCAAGGCGTTCCTGTGAGGTGCGAACTGGATAGGATAGAAGTATACATCTATAGTCAACAGAAATTATACCGCTACAAGTCCAAGAAATCCATACTACGTCTTCAATTCGGACGACCTGTGATGGGACCGTGGTACAAGAGATGATGCTGGCTCTGCGCAAAGTGAATTTCCCTCATCGCAACCTGCTCCGAAGAGAGAAGGAGAGACCGCGCAAGGTTCCTATGCCACTTTACAGATGTTCAGAGGCCCAAATATTGCCCAGAATCCGCACTACAGCAGCTTTGATGTTAATATTGTGAGTGAATCGCGCCTTGCCGCATTCCAAGGATCTGTAGAAGTGCGTTGGCAGTGGTTGGGGGAGATTCATTTTTATTTCTGGAGCGCCGTATCTGACGGCAGCATGATGCACCGATCTTACACTTCTTTGATATTGATGATATACCTACACGACCTGCGCGGCCACGGTGCCAACAGGCCTCTCAACAAACTCCATCACCCCATTCACAATATTCTTCTTCGCCTCCTCACTGGCGACCCTCTTGCCACCCAGATAATTCATCCACAACGCCCTTGATATTCTCTCGTCGTCCACAGTGCCCAGAAGCTGCCTCCCCTTGGACTTACCATCATCAAACACCATGGTCAGCCGCCCTTGCCGATCCCGCAACATCAACAGCTCCTTCTGTTTGGGAACCTTGCCTCTGGTAAAGATGCGCTTGAACTCCCGCATCGCCTCGCCAAACTCCTCGTCCTTCTCGTCTGCCGTACGCGCCTGGATCGCCCGCATGAACCCGTCCCGCAAGTGCGGGAAATCCGTGTCTCGCACCGGCACGACCCGCACGAGGCTGCGCGCGGGTATCCCCGCTTGCAGCAGCTCCTGCCAGATCTTTTCGCTCTCATCCACGTCCAGCAGCTTCTTACGCAGGTCATCCTTCTCTGTCGATACCAGCGTGGAGGCAATGGGATTGATCTTTTTCACCAGGCGCGCCTGGAGCTCCGCAACGTCGGCCGTCGCAATGTAGTACCCCAGCACGTAGACGTTGATGCCCAGAAATGACACAGAGCGTGTGCCCAGCCCCACAAGCGTGTACTCAGTGTCGCCCGTCGCGCTCGGTGGAAGGATCAGCGTTGGCGATGTGACGCTCGGTTGGTCAGTGTCTTCCCCTGCGCCCTTGGAATTTGCGCTCCCGAAATCAGGCAGCTCAATAGTCCGCGGAAAGAGCGGGACCGTGCTATTGCCTGTCTGCACGACTTCGTGGCCGTCCTCGTCGTGCATCACAACCTTGCGCCCTGCATCGTGCAGCGGATCACCCACCGGCAAGCTAGAGTCCAACTGCGTACCCCTCCTTGGTGTTGATGCTGTCGACGAGGCTTCTTTCTTGCCGTTTTCCTCCTGGAGGACTAGATAGATTTGGTAGCAGCAGTAGACGATCGAGATGACGCCTGCAGCTGCGCCGGCTGCTAGCATCTGCTGCCGTGTGCTGTAGTACTCATTGTGCTGGCGTTGGAGCCGGGAGATGTTAAGGGAGTCGAGAGAGTCGGTGCGTGAGGATCGACGGGAGCGGGAGAGGAAGGTTCGGACAGTACAGCGTGGGCAGATGGCGGTGGGTTGGGAGAGGATGGGCCGCGCGAGGCGGGCGACAGGGCGGCGGAGCATGCTGGGCAGAGTGGATTTCTCTGATGTGGGAAGATCACTGGGCTGGATCTGGGAGATGTATATTGGCTAGAATCGCCATATCAATTCAATGTCAATGCGATTCCCCTTTGGTTGAACACGGCGATGTTGGCCGTTTGGTTGTAATAATTTAGCTATTCGGAGCTTGGAGCTTCGAATCGTTGACGGCATCCAAGGCTCGGTTGGCCCCATTTGCGTGCATTGAATGTATATACACAGTGTAAGTGCGTCATCGATATGCATTTACCAGATATTATCTACCCCGATAAATGGAAACAAGAAATATGAAATTTCTCCATATCATTCCAACTTCACTTCCGCTGTGTAGTTCTCTTATTATTGGTTTTTCAATCTACAGTTATGAAATGGGCTGGTTTGGGATGTTATTTCGGTATGGCTCAGCTTACATATCGATGAAGTATATACAAGTACGTTCATTCCTCACCCCTTCTGGAGAGAGAGGCTCAAGTACCCAGGCACTATGTGTAGGACTAGAAGCCATCTGTTCCCAATACAGAAATCAACACGAATTTTCAACTTCCTTTACCTCCGAGGTTCCTATACAGATTGAGTTGAAACATCAGTGCATGAGGGCCCCTGATTCTAATACTGTAGCCTTATGCATCAATGACCAGCCTAGTGCAATGCCAAACAAAGTCAACTAGGGCCAGCCTTGTGAAACCCACTTCTGCTTGAAGACAAAGGATGGAAGGATGTCAGCAACTCTGAAATCGAAGGCTGAGATTTAGATGAACTGTATGTTTCACTGGGTAAACTGGAATGATCAGTCATGACAAATGAGATGTGTACATAGATTTGAGTGTGAGGACGGAACACCACTTGAGACTGCCGCAGTATACAGATTATAGTATAGTGATTGCATGGCATGAACTGGAGAATGAACATAGATAGACATGGCTGTGATCAGTATCAGAGAAGGGTGAGTTTGGTAGTATTATTATACGAGTGCTTGTAACATGAAAAGTGTCAATGAGGACTTTGTTAGACGCAACCCGCCTCGGATGTTGGGCGCCCTACTAAAATTGGACCAGGTCACCGTGGTCACGGATACGCCCGCTTTCAATTGCTTGTCTCCATCTGCTCAATTGTAGACAAGAGGATCAACTTACTACGGTATGGAGTGTGCAGACGGTGTACCCAGGTAGGTAAATGAACTTGCAATTTACACATAGGACACTTCACACTTCACACTTCAGTATCTACTCGTATATTCATTCCTTTAAAATGTATTACTGCCCAAAAGAACTGCAGTAAAGTGTTGTCTTTTCTCACAACCTAACCTAGACAGGCTGCACATGATCTGCATATGCATGCATGTTCTATCGGAATCAATCAACCATCACACCACCACATCCCCACCGGGGTTTGTAGCCACTCATTTGTGAGATGACCACCCCCAACCTCTCACCTCACTGCATGCAGCTTGAACAAGTTTCTTATCAGTCTAGCCACCTCAGCCAGACCTGTTGCACAGAGCTTGGGCCCCTCATTATTCGAAATTGAACTTATCAAGAAAACAAAAAAGAAGAGAAGCTGTGACAGAATGGTGCTAATAACATATAGTTTGAGGGCAACCCAGAACCTCGGGACAGTCTAGTAAATAACGGTACCATAGTAAGGACGAATCGGCGAGTATTCTCGATTGCAAGGGCTTGTAAGGCACGAGAGAAGGTCTCATCCCAGCAAGTGCAAGTGTCAGTTGGTAACCTTGGGAACAGCCCCAGAGGGAACAAAGGCCCAGCCCGCCCTGCCCGCCTAGCATTTTCCTTCGATCCGCATTCGCACGGGCATACTTACAGGGGTAACTTGCTTCTACGGCGTATACCTACCTACCAACCGCACACAGCCCAAACACGGGTGAGTGTTAGTGCATGGGGCTGCCGGGGGGGGCCACAGTGGGGCATAGGCGTGTGGTGCTGGATGACCCTTCCCTCTTCCTTCTGCGGATGCTTCCAAGGTTCTCTATTGCGGTACTCTGCTAAGAGGTACCTACCCAAGCCTGCTCCACAGCCTGCTCCATCAAATGTTCCCGGTCCTCAACCGAAACCTTGAAGCGACGACCATTCCATCTCCACACCGAAACTGCCGTCACAACTGCGCATCCCTTCCCAACCGCAACCGCATTTGCATTTGCATTTGCATCTTTTGACGACTTCTCCCAGCCCCAAGTCCGAAAAAAAAAACACTCACCGTCCCGTCCCGCCAACATCGTCGCGTCCTCCTCTCAACGGACCCTTCTCTCCCGGTCTGTTTGTCTCCGGCCTCCGCTCATTTCCTGCGTGTCTTGGTCTTAGCCTGTCTCGTCTGAACTATTGGCGGCCCATCCACGCCCAAAAGGGGCTTGCTTGCTTCATCGTCTGCCACAACGACAAATCTCGACAAACGAACCTCTTTCAACTTCCCTCGACACGTTTGAACCACACTTGGCCACGTGTGGACCGACACTCGAACTCGTCTGGTGACCGTTGCTCCCTCTTTCTGATTCTTCTAGAGGGTCTGCCACCAGATACAGGGCCTTCTGTCGTGTCGTACAAGCAATTCCGACTGCTCAAAGAACGAGCCGCTCACGGCGGTTACTCATAGTGCCCCGTTCGTACGATCTCGCTTCGCCGTCCACAAACAACAGTGTCATTCTCACGCTGACCATCTCAAATCCAGGCCGGCCCTTTTGATCTCATCATCTGCCCATCCAGACATCTTCTTGCTGAATTCGAATCATGGCTGCCCAAGGGGCCCCCTCACTCGATTCGATAGCGCAAGGCGAGGCTCGGAGCACCAACTCCTCTGCACCTGCAGTCGAAACTGCCACTGCCCCCGCTCCCGCCGCGACACCCGCCGCTGAAGACACACAAGATTCCAGGTCAACTTCCTCAGCGAGCTCTCCCTTACCTGCCGAGTACGAAGAATCCGATTTCTACCTCAATGGCAATGACTCCCAGTCCTCTCTCGGCGTCCCCAATCTGCAGGACATGCAGGTCACGGACGAGTACGAATGCCTCCCTCCTGTGCAACGACTACCCAACGAGATCCTCATCTGCATATTCTCGAAAATCTCCGCCTCCTCCGACCTCCTAAATGTCATGCTCACCTGCAAGCGATGGTCCAGGAATGCCGTCGACCTACTGTGGCACCGACCCGCCTGCACTTCGTGGACAAAGTACGAGATGGTTTGCAACACACTGTCACTCCAGCAACCATACTACTACTATCCCGACTTCATCAAGCGTCTGAATCTGGCACAGCTCTCCGGCGAAGTGAGCGATGGCAGCGTCTTGCCCCTGGCCGTCTGCAACCGCGTCGAGCGACTCACATTGACCGGTTGCAAGAAGCTGGCGGATACCGGCCTCATCGCACTCACCACCAACAGTGCTCACCTGATGGCCCTCGACATATCTGGAGACCAGGAGGTCACTGAGGAGTCTATCAAGGTGATTGCCGAACACTGCAAGCGTCTGCAAGGACTGAACATTTCAAATTGCGTAAAGATCTCCAGCGAGTCGCTAGTCACGCTGGCCGAGAATTGCAAATATCTGAAACGGGTACGTGGATAGCCTACTATATCTCGTATATTTTCGAGTAGTCACCATTGAGACAATTTCACTAACGCGTAATAGCTCAAATTGAACGATTGCACCCAAATCACCGACGACGCCGTGCTTGCCTTCGCAGCGAACTGCCCAAACATACTCGAAATCGATTTACAGCAATGCAGGCTGATCGGGAACGCGTCTGTAACATCGCTTTTGGTCAAGGGTCAGTCTCTGCGGGAGCTACGCTTAGCCAACTGTGAGCTTGTAGACGACAGCGCTTTCCTGGCGCTCCCAACGGGCCGGCGCTTCGAGCATCTGCGCATCCTCGATCTTACGTCTTGCGTCAGAGTAACTGATCGGACCGTCGAGAAGATCATCGAGGCCGCTCCCCGTCTCCGGAACGTTGTTCTCGCAAAGTGTCGTCTCATCACAGACCAGGCCGTGTTTGCCATTGCTTCACTTGGTAAGAACCTGCACTACGTGCACTTGGGCCACTGTGTCAATGTCACGGATGAAGCCGTCAAGCGTTTGGTCCAGTACTGCAGCCGGATTCGCTATATTGACCTTGGTTGTTGCGTACACTTGACGGATGAATCAATCACGCGCCTTGCGATCTTGCCCAAAATTAAGCGGATCGGACTGGTGAAGTGCAACAACATCACGGACGCGTCTGTCTATAAGCTTGCGCAGGCGAACGCGAAGATGCGGAAGCACACAGAAGGCAACGTTTGGCCGAGCACTAGTAGTCTGGAGCGTGTCCATTTGAGTTACTGCACACAGCTCACTCTAAAGGTAGGTCTTACTCAGCAACAGCTTCTTCTTGGCTACTTCTTGGACTAACACATCTTGCAGAGCATTATGAAACTCCTCAACTCGTGTCCTCGTTTAACCCATTTGAGCCTTACGGGCGTCCAGGCTTTCCTCAGACACGACCTGGAACAGTTTTGCCGTGACGCGCCGCGAGGTAAGTTTTATCCCTAGTCTTGCACTTAATGTCGGTCACTGACCTTATATGCCCTATCCAGAGTTCACGGACCACCAGCGCAATGTATTTTGCGTTTTCTCAGGGGCCGGAGTGGCCAGCCTCCGCCATCATCTGAACACGAGCGCGGCATTCGCTCACCTCCGCGATCCTTCGATTCAACACCGGGCCCCCGTATTTGATACGCCGACTGCGCCACCTGTCGGCCACGGTCACGACACTGCCTTTGACGAGCCGGAAAGGGATGCGCTTGATGATGATGATGGTCTTGATGACGGCACAGAAATGGTCATTGATCCTGCACCTCCCGCACAAACCAACGGGACGAGCCTGGACGCGATAATCATACCACCACCGCCGCCACCGCCACCTGCACCATTCCAAAATCCGAGCGTGGCTTATCAATGGAACCCTGAGAGCCAACCGTGGTTTCCGGCAGCTCAGCCGCATAGCGCCCCTCCGGTATCAAACGGCTTTGTCTTTCAGACACAGTCCAATTATGTGCCTCAGCTGGCAGAGCCCATGGATGTCACACCTACGCAAACTTTTGCCAGTACAGCCTCCACTGGTGCAGTACACGGTTCGGGACCTAGTACCGCGAGCATGACATCGAATCATGGTACCAGTAGGACTACCGTCCGTCCTCACCCGACTCATGGCCCATCGAATGGAAGTGGGCAAGGAGATTCAAGCAGCAGCAGCCCTGATGCGTCATGATGGCAACATATGATATCCAGGAACTTATTTGATCAAGCCCGCTTTGTGAGATCTTGGGTCCAATATGCGATCCACAGAGACAGATGCGACAGAAACTCAACATTGCTGTGCACATATCGTACTGGCAGTGGTAGTCTTGATCAACAACACAGTGGCAGTGTACCTCCACGAAACAAAATCCAGCGAGTCATGGAGTGAAAGGAGAAGACACCACTCCTACACAGGCTCATGGCGAAAAGCTAGGCCGTGCATTTATATGATACCCATGGGCGAGCAGAATGCACGTGACGGCAGAACAGCGTTTATAAGATTCCAGCAGCAGACTGCAACTTCATAAGAGCGAGCGAAGCGAGAAACTTGCATTGGTCAGGAAGCAAAAGGATTTGATTTAACAATGGGCAAGCACAGCATTCATCGGGTTTAGTTCCTCAACTTTTCTCTCCTGTTTCCTTATCGAGTCTGCAAGGTGATTCGCCATGGGTATATCTTTCTGTTGCAGTCCTTCTCGAAAGCAGAGGTATGCTTGAAGCGCGCCTCACTCTTACCGTGTGTGGTTGAAATTGTGGCCGTTGCAACTGATGACGAAGTGCAACTGACATAAGGAGGAAATTGGACGGTTCGCAATTCCACACTGCGGCTGCTACCTACTAGAAAGAGTGTCTGTGGGACGGGACGCGTGAAAGAAAGGATGAGGGGGGGGGGGTTGATGAATGAATGGACAGGCTAGTAAATGACCTAGTCAGCATCGCATGAGCAGAAGAGAAACAATATACTGCATTGTCTATCCTCTGTTTGGGGAGAAGCATATTCGAATATAAAATGAGGCTGTACAAAGGAAGAAGGAGAGAACATGATGCCTTTGTGATATCGTTAATATAAAACTGGTGTGAGGAAGGAGGTGGCTGGTGATTGTTGTGCCAAGCTTGTATCGGAATGCTGGTTAGGGACGACACTGCTATTGGGGAAAGAGACGAGGCATGAGGACAATGGGTTGAAAGGAGACAAAAGGGGTGAGAGAATTTGTGCAGGAAAGTGTGCTGGAAAGTAGGCCGAGGGAAGTTCAAACACAACAGGCTAAGAATATTGAAAAGGAGCATATTTGAGTCTCGCAAGCCAGGACTAGACTGTATTGTGCTAGACTTATCTACAGGATCCAGTTTGCGTAAAATTCACGCAATGGAAATTTATGGAGAAGGCTTGAAGGATTTGTGAGATGGTCACTAGCTAGAAGAGGGGTGTATGACCGGTGTTGGTGGAGCTGGTCTGGGAGGCCTCTGCCTGGATGTCCATTCTAGGAAAGCCGTGATGATGGCTGGGGTTTGGGTATTGCAAATCCACCCTACCGACAGGATGAGGTGCTGCAGTGTGACCATAGAAAGGGAGAGTGTGAAAACAAGATTTGGGGCGTATATGCAGTAACAAAAGACAGGTTGGTATGTACTTGTAAGCTTGTGAAAGGGATGCTCGAGTCACGGAAAACGGCATGACTTTTCTGTTTTGATAATCACTGATACTGTTCCGTTCTCCCAGGTGCTAAACTCATATGAGGTAGTCAGTGTCACCCTGCATGCAGGTCATTTTCATTCCCCGTGTGGTGTGGGGAGATCAGTAGAAATGGAAAGAAAAAAGAGAAAAGGCCCAACGGGAGGGGCGGAGACGACTTCTTGTTCTCTGAGTGGCTGGCGCAAATCATGGAAATGACATTCCAAAAAGATATGACTGGTCCGCGCATGTCGTGAAAACAATGAAAATACACGTACGTGGGCGCGCGCGGAAATTGAGGAGAGCGCAAAACGGTCTGAACGGTCTGAACGGTCTGAACGGTCTGAACGGTCTGAACGGCCCTGAACGGCCCTTGAGACCCTCCACTCTCATCTCATGACTGAAGGACGGGGTGTCGACATGGCCGGCACATGGTTGTTGGCATTGCCAAGCAATGCGGCTGTGCCCTCGATGCCCGCGTCTAGGGACCCTGTCGTAGACGTTGGAAGAAGAATCTGGATATCACAACATGCCCCTGGCCCCCTTCTCACGACTATGAGCGATTTCTGACCGCCTGTTATTCCTCTACTCTGAGACCCCCCGGGAACGTACCGCCATGCCATGGCGCCAGGTCTTTGGTGAACCTGTGTCAATGAGTCCTGAATTGAGTTTGGCTTGCGGCATTTTTCTGCGTTCTTTGCAACCTTCGATAGGTCGTGGGACCATCTCGGATCCAAATCTCCTCCTCCTCCTTCGAGATTGTATGCATTGCCTCGTCAACATCCCATGGCCATGATCTCCCTGTAATGTTGGCTTTGTGGGACGCCGAGGGGGAACTATTTGCTCGCCCACCGCGGCCGCCGAATATTCTAGTATATGGCACCGTTCTTTGTGACATGTGCAAGTGCAGGTTTCCGTTATGCCGCAAGCTGACCCAGAGAGAGAGACTGTGGCCTGGCTTTCCGTAGCCTTGACCCCATTTCTCAGATGAGCAAGCCATCGCCCAGATCCAACGGTCCCGTCCCGAAACCTGCCCCATTTTCCCCCGATAGCGCGGCTAAGCGCGACAAATATCGCTTTGTGCAGGCAGGATGCCCACCGTGGACATTTGTTATTGCCCTGAAATCTATCTTGCTGGCGTGCTATCATCGCCAAGATCCTGAGCCTGGCCTCAAAAGAGTAATTTTGCACTGCCGCTTTGCTACCGTTATACCTGTGACGTCCTCCATAACACATGAACTAAGCTCCATCTGGACCTGTGATCTTGATGTCCAAAATAACCTCTCCGCGAATTTCCGTTTTTCTCGTGCCAATCTATCGGAGTCGAGGCGTCAGCTTAAGGGGTCAGACAGGTAAAATGGAGCTCACCGTTGAAGGACGCCGTTCCAGCTAACTCATTTGAGCAACGTTGTGCCGCCCATCCTTTTCTCTCTCTCTCTCTCTGTGTGTCCTAAGTGCGAATGCAAGGCCAAATCCGGGCCGGTTGTGTCAATTGACTAATTTGGACCATCCCCCAGATCATATTGAGTGATCTTCCATAGCCTCCTCTTGTGTCAAACTGTCTACCGGCTTGGGAGTATAAATCCCTCGTCCGTGTCCAGTGCCAGAACCTGAAAACCCCAACTACTCACTCTTCTCACCTCTTTCTTCCCGCCATCAATGGTATACTCTGTAGCCCAAAGCTACCGTAACTACCTCACCATGGACGACCAAGGAGCGAAGAAGCCCCCTCCAGAGCGTATTCGCTTCCAAGTCCAGGACGAGGAATCTGGCGTGGTAGCTCCAAACACCAGTCCTCGCCATGCTTTGCGGATCGCTACCGGCCGTCCTTCGTTGGCTCGTTCATCGACGGCCATCTCTGAAGACTCCATTTCGATCCGTCCAACGGGTCGCAGTAGCATGGCGATTGAGCCATCTGCTGCTCTGCCCATTCAATACCGGACCTTGTAAGCCAAAAGCGCGCTGGTGCTCAGCAGAAGAAACACTCACTTTCTCTGTTGTATCACTTTGAGCGGCAATTTGTTTATTACGACATTTTTTTGGCAAAGGCTGGTTCTGACTGGGCAGGTCGATCGATATTGACGAGACCACGAACAACAAGAAGAATGCGGCGGTGACAGGTGAGTTTGTTTCTTTTGCTATATATACACTGAGCTGCTTAGATGCTGGACTGGTGATTCGCCATCTACTTGTAGTAGTGTAGAGTTTTTGTGTGTGTCTGGGGAGAAGAAGACAAGCAAATCAACTTGACTAACATTTTGAACCTTGTCTTTTGTCATAGACCTCGCGGATCTCGAATGGCACACACTTACATCTAGTGAGGTTGCGATGCGCCTCAATTCCTCTCTCAAAGACGGTCTATCCGACGAACAAGTCAAGAACCGCCTCCAGCGTTATGGAAAGAACGCGCCCTCCCCTCCTGAAACACACAAATTCAAGACAATCATGGGATACTTCTTCAAAGGGTTTGGGTCCATCTTGCTGGTCGCCTCCATCCTCGTCTTCATTGCATGGAAGCCGCTCGGAGATCCCCCTGCCCAGGCTAATTTGGCCCTCGCCATCGTTCTGTTCGCCGTGTTCTTGATACAGGCTGGTTTCAACATGTGGCAAGATTGGTCTTCAAGTCGAGTGATGTCGAGTATTAAAGATATGCTCCCGGATGAATGCCAGGTTATCAGGAATGGTTCTCAAATGACTTTGTTCGCCGCAGATTTGGTACGCGAACGAGATCCTTTGCTGCACAATAATATGTCAGGAACGTAACCTAATTATTACACAGGTTCCAGGCGATGTCCTTTTATGCAAAGCAGGCAACAAATTACCAGCGGATGTCAGGTTCACTCATGTGTCTTCTGATTCAAAGTTTGATCGATCTATTCTGACGGGTGAGTTATGATTTCAAAGCTCCGAGTGTTGGAATGAGTGAAAACGCGCCCGATAGGGTTCAATAAAGGGGCCTGAGCTAACTCTCTATACCTCCTCCAGGTGAATCTTTCCCTCTGACAGCCACCGTCGATTCTACGGATACGAATTACCTGGAGACAAAGAACATCGGACTACAAGGAACCCACTGCGTGTCAGGGACCTGCACTGGAGTGGTTGTGGCCACCGGAAACCGTACCGTCTTTGGCAGAATTGCAAAGTTGACAAATGAGCCCAAGACTGGTATGACCACTCTTGAACGAGAGGTCTTGAACTTCGTTCTCATCATTTGCTCTATCATGGTCGTCATGATTGTGATCGTTCTGGTGCTTTGGTAAGTCGACCTGGAAATAAACATCCGGAATTCCAACATTGAAGAAAACTAGCTTACCAAAAATAATATTAGGGGCGCCTGGCTGAGGAAAGCACATCCAGACTGGATCAATGTGCCCACTCTCATTGTTGACTGCGTGTCGGTGGCCGTGGCTTTCATCCCTGAAGGTCTCCCTGTGGCTCTGACGGCGAGTCTGACAATCAGTGCCAACATGATGAGGAAGAACAAGATCCTATGCAAGTC
This sequence comes from Gnomoniopsis smithogilvyi, assembly GCA_027946515.1. Lineage (NCBI taxonomy): Eukaryota > Fungi > Ascomycota > Sordariomycetes > Diaporthales > Gnomoniaceae > Gnomoniopsis > Gnomoniopsis smithogilvyi. Next base: position 3,459,385 of record JAPEVB010000004.1, on the reverse strand, counting down.
TCTGAAGACAGTTGAAACGCTGGGATCAGTCTCTGTGATCTGCTCAGACAAGACTGGCACTCTCACTGCGGTATGTGCCTCAAGACCATCACTCGATATAGATTGAATCCTGACATAGAGCGGTGACAGAACAATATGGTCGTGACAGATTGTTATCTCGGTCTTGAGAAGATCACTGCAGATGTTGTTCGTGACACTCTGATAGCTGAACGCAATACCGATGGTAACTTCGCAGGCAATGCGATCGACCAATTGCGTACAGTAGCAGGGCTTTGCAACTCTGCAGAATTTGATGCTGCCACCCGGTCGCTGCCTCTGGCTGAGCGCAAGATTCACGGTGACGCGACAGACTCGGCCATACTTCGCTTTTCTGAGTCACTTGGGCTGATCTCCGAATTGAAAATGTGCTGGCAAAAGAAGTTCGAGTTGGCCTTCAACAGCAAGAACAAGTACATGATCAGGGCTTTTGCTCTGAGCCATCCCGATGGGCTTCAGGATGCGTTGCCCATGGACACTGCTTCTGTATTTGAGCCTGGGGACTTGTAAGATCACATCCAATTTATTCATATTCTGTTTCAGTGACTAATCGAATTTTCTTGCAGCCTTCTGACTATCAAAGGTGCCCCTGACAGGCTTCTCGAACGCTGCACTCACTATATTGGAAGAACCGGTGCCTCCCATGTGCTCAATGACAGCACGATAGCTCGAATCCAGGCCGTGCAAGAAGAGTACTCAGCCAAAGGCCGCCGTGTACTGCTTCTCGCACACAAAGCACTGTCTCGCAGTGCCCTCAAGCATTCACCCCTCTCCTCAAGCTTTGACGGGATGATGACGGAGCATGCCAAAACCGGGCTCACGCTTGTCGGCCTTGTCGCCATCGTGGATCCTCCTCGTCCAGAAATTCCAGGCGTGGTCTCAACCCTCCGTGGCGCCGGCATTCGCATATTCATGGTCACCGGCGACTTCGCCCTCACAGCTCAAGCCATCGCTACCGAGTGTGGAATCATTACGAATCCCGCCGCGGCAGTCCAGGACGCCTCAGCCCTGAGCCGCGATCCGCTTGCCCACCCGTCCGAGTTGAACAAGGTGGCCGGCAAAGTTGTGCGATTTGACAGCGAGTCGGCGCCGAACTCCATCGTCCTCACCGGCTCCGACCTCATGGCGTTGAACGAATCGCAGTGGGACCAGCTTGTCACCAACTTCTCCGAGGTCGTCTTCGCACGCACGACGCCCGAGCAGAAACTGCGCATCGTGCGAGAGTTGCAATCTCGTGGCCAGGTGGTGGGCATGACGGGAGATGGCGTCAACGACGCGCCCGCTCTTCGGGCGGCAGATGTCGGTATCGCTGTAGGGTCCGGTAGCGACATTGCCGTGGAGGCTGCGGATATGGTCCTTCTTGGGGGCTTTGAGAGTGTGGTGGAGGCAGTTCGCTATGGTCGCATGATGTTTGACAATCTCAAGAAGACCATCGCGTATCTGCTTCCTGCGGGCAGTTTTTCCGAATTTTGGCCTATTTTCACAAATGTCGCATTTGGGCTGCCGCAAGTTTTGAGCAGTTTCTTGATGATTGTCATTTGGTGAGTCTCCCGAGTTTCCACAAATTTCCTACAGTCGAATTAAGAACACCGACGCTAACCCATGATACCATCTAGCTGCTTCACGGACTGTCTCGCAGCCACGTCTCTTGCATACGAGAAACCCGAAGCTGATGTGCTCCTGCGTCCTCCACGTGTCATTGGTGTTGACCACCTGGTCGACTGGAAGCTCATTGTCCAGTCCTACGGCTTCATCGGCTTCATGGAGACATTGTCATCCTACGCCATGTCCTTCTGGTACCTCCAACGCAACGGCATCGCCTTCAATACTCTGTGGTTCGGGTTTGGCAACATGCCAGCCGGTATCAGCGAGGCTGAATACACGGCCAAGCTGAACACGGCCAGCTCCATCTACTTTGTCAACCTGGTCGTCATGCAGTGGTTCAACTTGATGTCAGTCCGGACAAGGAGATTGTCTATTTTCCAGCACCCTCCGTTGTTCAACAAGAAGACGCAGAATTTGTGGTTATTCCCAGCGATTTTGTTTGCCTTGGTTATGGTTTTCTTTTGGTGTTATATTCCCAGACTGCAGGATGTCTTGGCCACGTCCACGGTTCCTGTCGAGTTCTGGTTCCTACCAATGACCTACGGGCTTGGTATTCTTTTGTTCGATGAAGGGCGCAAGTACTGTGTCAGGCAGTGGCCAAATGGGCTGATGGGCAAGTGGGCATGGTAAAGAGACAGTGGGTACGGGCAATTGTATTCGTGGCGTGTAGCACTCAACAGTACCGAGACGATATAGCCTTGTTCATGCTTCTATGATACCATAATGCAAACCATGATTGAAAAGTACCGTAAAATTCTCATCTATCTATAGAAGCTACTGGCAATCACTGCCTTGTTGCCACATCCATTGGTAGATTCCATTATTGTGCCCTTGCTTAACATCTGATACTGGTCCTTGCCTCAACCTTTCGCTCCAGGAAAACTTGCTTGAAGTCCTCTCTTATCATCTCGTTTCATCAGTCTGATAGCCCTGTGTAGTTTGACATTGTCATTGATTCAAGTTTAGCACAAGCGTCTGAGGAAAGCCACAGCCCGTCGAAGCCGGGCTCGGCGCTGATGAGCCGTTCAACGTTTCCAGGCGCCCAAAAGATCACTTACAAAACGAGGCCTGTCTTATCTCCTCTTTCGACAGCACATTCTCAAAGCCTTTCTACTCGAGGGGTTCACTCGGTTTTCATGAGGCTTGTAGGAAAAATGCCCGGGGAGCCCCGGTTGGGCGAGCCGCTTAGTTGGGCAGGTCGCGAATGGGCCAAACGGGCGGTCATGTATAGTCGGCGCGCTCGTAGTCTCGCAGGTCAAATCTCCCAGATCTTGGACTCCTTTTTCTGTATTCGAAAATATCAAAGGGGGCGGTGGTGGGATTCATGCATTGTCAATTGTAAGCGCCCTCTTTTAAGACGTCTGATGGCCGCCCCACATGATTTCAGGCAAACCCAACACATTTGTCTCACCGATAAATACATACCTGTCAGACTTTTATCTGATAGCCAACCCTTGTCTTCGAAGGTTTCTTAATTATGGTATCTTCAGACAGGTTCGTTGCTGTGATCTATTCCAAAACGGGGCGTGCCCCGTTGTCGAGTATCGAGCAGAACTGTATCATTTCCCACCATGTTTGGGCCACTCAAAACTCGAAATAAAGGCGTTTGAGGTTGACTAAATTCCGTTCTGACTGACACGAACTGATCATGATGGGCACACAAGAGCTGACATTGTGATCAGGAAGTGATACAGAAGTAATATCGATCAACATCAAGATTTTTCCTATTGCACTGAATTTGATACACCGCATTGCATGCCTTGGCTTGATATCAACCGTACTATGGCGGATTTGAAGTGGGTTAAGTTGCCAAGAAGCCTGGTGAACCCAGAAGACCAGAGATCATTTTTGAGTTATAATGACTACTTCTGAGGCCTTTTTAACGAATAACAAGTCTTCGTGGCTCAGTTGGTTAGAGCGTTGGTCTCATAGCATGACTCAATAGATAACTGTTGAGAGTTTCCAATAATCCAAAGGTCGTGAGTTCGAGTCTCACCGAGGACATACGTTTTGCTCCGTCCGCGTCATCATTCCTTTGCGGGGGGCTTTTTTTGCCTTCGTATACACCTTCTTGTTTGGTACACAGACGTACGCTTGCTTGCTATAGTCTCAAAGGTTGAATGGTTGGGGCTGCGGAATTAGAAATCGGAAATATGCTTGGGGTACTCGGTGTGATATCGAGCCACACTACACCCACAATCCATCTGGCCCGAAACAGTGACCTTAGTAGGGTTTTCATTCTGCATGGAAACATTCCATGGATTAGTATTCTTCAAGCCATTGCACCTTTGGCAATTACCTATACTTGAAGCTATCTACTTCCGGCGAGCGATTACTCCACATGCGATGAACCCGCGCTTAATGAAGCCATGCGCAATTGTCTTTTTAGAACGCAGCCGTTGACCCCAGACTGCAATCCCATGGCTTAGTGTGACCTGAATGCTAGGCTGTCTGGGAAGTCAACCTTTAAGTTGACCTTCCCAGTAATGAATATCATATGTGGTGTATAATTTTCGGATCGTGGTCCAGTCCATCGGGCGGGTACGTACCGAGTCTCGGCACGTGCCGATCAGGGATGACACGCTCAATAAAGTGGGCCTACACGGTTTCTGGCCAATCCCCACAGGCTAAACCAGCGCTTCGGTATGCACTAGGCGCTAGGCCCATTCCGGTCTCCGAGCTGCTGGGACCACGGAATTAGACAACAGACGCATCGACGTAGCTACTTTATTACAAAATCCTGCCATTGCACTTTCAGATAATTGTCCAACGAATATCCATCCTAGAGGTAGGCTATTTGCAATTTATATATAGTAGAGCTTTTTTATCGATGGGACATTGTAAGAATTTTGAGCACGGTCGGCATATCATGGGCCTTGTTTCCAACTCTAAATCCGTGGCGCGGGTTCAAGGGTTGCCTTTCGTCTTCCTATATAAAATCTCATACAATCACGGTCAATAAACCTCACATTCCTGAGATGATGGTGGCTTTCTCTACTGTCTTGCTGCCTATTCATTCTGCGTCTAGATACGGGGCATCGAGTCCTCTGCAAAGAGAAGATGGTGGTCATGCGCGACTAATCAAACAGGTCTCTTTTGCTACATATGTAGTGACTTCATCTGAGATGTCGATTTCTGAGGTGAGATAAAATATGCAATATCGCCCGTGGGTAATCTCTAAGTGACTCGTTAGGATAGTGTGTATCAAATGCGAAGTCAATGGCCTCTCCTGATCATCTGGACGGAGTGAAAATGCGTGCCTATTCACTGTCCAACACTAGGTATGCTATCGCCCTATTGCGGTACTTGTCACGTATATTTGGACTGTGTAGTCATCCCTGGAGGTCCTATCAGAAGACACATCGCTGAGTAATTCCAACCAAGTCTACGGTGAGTATGGTGCGTAACGTGCAATTCATGGTCTCGGCGGGTACTCGTCCAACATACTCGAGACCAGGCGCGATAAAGGGACGCGTACGTGTGCAAGCAAAAATTACAAGGCACTTTGATGTCCAATGACCGGACTAGACAAGAATCGATGTCTGGATGAAAGATTGGCCACTGCCTCAGCTATCTTCCCATGGGAGGCTAAAATGTGATGATGGGAACAGTAGTGGAAGCACAGCAGATTTAATGCCATCTATTCGTCATCTATCACCATGCTGTTGCTCGCCTCCAACCCAACTCTCACCAATCACAACCCCTCAGCATACAAATACAATATTCTCCTCCACCTTACAGGTACAATCCCTCCGGCTCGCCCTCCTGCTTCGTGCGAAGGACTCTCTCACGAGCAGAGCGGAAGTCAGACATTTGCACCCGCATACGCCGCTCCCGCAAGGCCAAGAGACCGGCTTCGGAACAGATGGCCTTGATATCAGCACCCGAGAGATCGTCCTTCTGCGCAATGAACTCCTCCAACTCCACATCCTCGTTCAGGCTCATCTTGGAGGTGTGCAGGTTGAAGATCTTGCGCTTGGTATTCTGGTCTGGGGGCTCGAAGAGAATCTTGCGGTCAATACGACCCGGCCGGATCAGAGCGGGATCCAAGGTCTCGATCTTGTTGGTGGCCATGATGACCTTGACGTCGCCACGATCATCGAAACCATCCAGCTGGTTGAGAAGTTCCAGCATGGTTCGCTGCACCTCTCGCTCACCTCCAGAGGTTGACTCGTACCGTTTTGTGCCAATAGCGTCGATCTCATCGATGAAAACGATGGAGGGGGCATTGTCACCAGCGCTCTGCCAGGATGTGTCAGTAAGGGGTCCAAGAGGTGTAGAAAAAAGTGTCCTGTCAACTTACCTGGAAGAGCTGTCTAACCAACCTAGGACCATCACCCAGATACTTCTGAATCAACTCAGAACCAACAATCCGCAAGAAAGTCGCAGATGTCTGATTTGCCACGGCTTTGGCGAGCAGGGTCTTTCCAGTACCAGGAGCGCCGTACAGAATGACACCCTTTGGCGGCTTGATACCCATCTCCTCGTACAACTCGGGATGGAGCAATGGCAGCTCGACCGACTCCCTCACCTCCTGGATCTGCTGCTCCAAACCACCAATATCCGCATACGACTCGGTCGGAGCCTTGTCCAGCTTCATGACACTGACCGCAGGATCGGTGTCATCCGTCAAAACACCAACGATACTGACGCTCTTGTGATGCAGTAGCACACTGGCGCCCGGCTCAAGCAGATCCTTGTCGACGAAGCTCATGATGCTGACATAGTATTCAGGTCCCGTAGTGCTGGATACGATGGCGTGGTCATCATCGATCATCTCCTCCAGGGTGCCGACGCCCATGGGGCTGCCCCTCATGTCGTCGACACGGCCGCGCTCGTCGGCGTTACGGTCGGCAGCGTCATCGGCAGCGACTGGGGCGGAACTATCCTTGGCAGTCTTGGCCTTCCTCAGACGCTCCTGGTTCTCGACATACTCTTCTTCAAGTAGCAGATGATCGTGGACGCGCTGCATTCGCAGCAATCGGAGCTTGCATCGCTGGCTGGGATAGACGGCAGGGAGTTTGGCGGCAGCACTAGTACCACCCTGCTTTCTCTTCTTGCGACCGACGCGAGTGGTAGGCTTTGGGGGAGGCTCGTACTTGGGCTTGTCCTTCTGCAGTGTGGAAGGAGAGGTTAGCCAAGAGCAAGGGCCAGTAGAGGTAGCAGAATTCGATGATGACATGAACATACCTTCTTGTCCTTGTCATCACGGCCATCGCCGGGGCCTCCCATGCCAGACTGGTTCTGACCCTATTTAAATGATGCAGTCAGTACATTGTCGACGATTGTCATTGGTGTCTGTAGCTTGATGTAGGCAAGGTGCGCGCGTACCATGTTTGCGGATCAGAGCCGGTGGCTATCGTATGTGGAATGGTAGTAACAGGTAGGTCTGTGTGACTCGGGGTTGGATGATCTACGAAGATCGATTCTTGTCGTGAGGACAAGAAATTGGAAGGACGGCGTATGAGTCGAAATTGATTTGGTAGAGGTTGGTGTTGGTGATGCTGCGGCGATGATGGTGTCGAAAGCCCGAAGCTGACCTCAACTGGAACGGTACCAGGTCGCCTTGAGTTACGTAATCATAGGCTCCAAAGCACACACGCAGCTGCAGGGATTAGCATGTGCTTTGAAGGCTTGTTAGCCTGCCGGGAAACAATCCCTGCAAGGCCAATGAAGTCACTGCCACCCTTCAGAGGGCAAATGCACCCTCGTTTCGGCATCAGATGCATTGTTCTGAAAGGGACTGCCCTTCCTCAACTGCCAACCGAGAAGAAAAGAAAAGAAACTAACTGCACTTCTTGTTTTGCACCAACCTTGTCCAACTGACTCTGAAACAAAACTTGGTACTTATTTCAGAGGTTCTTGGTTGGTGGGGGGACTTGGCTTGCACGACAACACCAGCCCGTCCTTTCATATTAACTGTAGACTTTGCAAGCTGCGCTGGACCGTTCTTTTATAAGCAGCGCCTTGTCAAGGTTGACGTCCAGACAGCTTCGGCCATACTTCCAACCTTGTCCAATACAACATTGAACTTCGGCACTGACCTGCTGGAACATCTTGACCTCGACAAACCATCCACCCTGCCAACAGTTCAAAGTTGTCTTGCTCTTCCCATCGTCGAGTCCTCTTCCATTGCGAACCCCTCACCCTCCCCCCACCTTCGCACTCTGCCTCCCTTCCTCACCATGGCCACCACGCGAGAACGCCGGATTGCCAAGGAGCTGGCGGATATGCACCAGGACAAAGACAACTCAGGTGTCTCTGCCTCGCCCGTCGACGCCAGCAACCTCACACATCTGAAGGGCACCTTTCCCGGGCCTCCAGACACCCCGTACGCCGGCGGCACCTATACCGTCGACATCCAGATCCCTGACATGTACCCTTTCAAGTCGCCCGTCATGAAGTTCGACACCAAGATGTGGCATCCCAACATCAGCAGTCAGACTGTGAGTACACCGTACTTGTCGTTGAAAATGTTCGACGCTGTGATGTTCGAGGGAGGGCATCCCGTTTTCTAAAAACTCGAGACACCATAGGGCGCCATCTGCCTCGACGTTCTCGGCAACGGCTGGTCACCCGTAGGCACCATCAAGACTGCCCTCCTCTCCCTACGCATGCTCCTTGAGGCTCCCAATCCGAAAGATCCACAAGATGCAGAAGTAGCTAAAATGATGATGGACGATCACGAGTACTTTGAGAGCGTCGCCCACGACTGGGCCGTCAAGTACGCTGGCGCACCAAGGTCACGCCCTTCGGCAGATCAAGTACAACGGAAGACAAAGGAGAAGAAGGAGGATGATATCCACAAGTTCGTTTCTCCTGTCGCTGTCTTCCTGAGCTTCGTAATTTCAAGCCCAGTACTAACTAAGATCGGCGGCACTTCAGATACCAAGGTTGGAACAAAAACATGGTTGACCAATTCGTCAACATGGGCTTCGAGTTGGATGCTGTGGTAGAAGCCTTCACATATGTGGGAATCGATCGCCATGGTGGCGAGGAATACGAGATGGAAGAGGCATACATGGGCGATATTACGGCTCGCCTGTTGGGTGAGCAATGAACATAGCTAGCCCTGCTCGAGTTGCTGTTCAGGAAGCTCATCTTCCAAGTCGATGAGCTGCGATCGGCAAGAAGAACCTGTGATGACCATCCAGTAAGCATTATTTTGGAGTTCAGTGGAGTATCCACGCACACACCAAGGGATGGCCGGGGGGCGGGGGCGGATTGTCCTTCTGGTCACCGCGAAACAGGTGTCAGGCATAATAGTCGACACATTGCGGACGCAGAAGGCATCGGCACCGCCAGCATCATCGTGAACACTTTCCAAGGGAGTTGGTCATGGCGTATACGGTTCGGGAAAGGGGACATATAGCATTTTCATCTTGCGCCCTCAAACCGATAGTTCCAGGTAGGCTGAAACGAAATAAAATTACAACATGCTCGTTCAAGCCAAGAAGACAGTAGCTGATCAGGTGTAGTTCATCCTGTGTCTCGCATTTCGACACGAGACGTTTCGCAGTACTTGGGACAGGAATGATATGCATCAGATTGAAGACAAAAGAAGATCACGGTGAGGAAATGCAATTGGATGATGCCACGCCGCTCCTGCCCAGTCTATGTTAATCGGGGAATAAAAGAAAAGGCGCATCGCCAGTACGACTACAATGTGATGCCAGTCCAGTCATCCAATGCATCTTGTATACAGACTTCCTACCCTTGTGCTCCCCTTCCCTCCCCTCCTTCCTCTCCACCGAGACCCTCTAGCAAAAGAGTTCTCTTCCATCCCTCATCTCTGACTACCGCCCGTGCTCCAGTGGCTTACAGCAAGTCACGACGAACGAACTCATCACGAAGGGCCTTACCCAAGCTAGCAGGTGACCGCTCCACAATGACACCAGCACTCTCCAGGGCTGCGATCTTGGAGTCGGCACCACCCTTTCCACCTGACACAATGGCACCAGCGTGGCCCATGCGACGTCCTGGCGGCGCAGAGATACCAGCAATGAAGCTCACCACAGGCTTGCCACCGTCAACAGTGTTGTTCTCGCGCAGGAAGTCGGCAGCGTCCTCCTCAGCGGATCCACCAATTTCACCAATCATGATGATGCCGTCAGTCTCGGGGTCATTGAGGAAGACCTGCAGGCAGTCGATGAAGTTGGTACCCGAGAAGGGGTCACCACCAATACCGACGACGAGCGACTGGCCGAGGCCGGTCTGGGTGGTCTGGTTGACGGCCTCGTAGGTCAGGGTGCCGGAGCGGGAGACGATACCGATGCGGCCGCGCTTGTGGATGAAGCCTGGCATGATGCCGATCTTGCACTGGCCGGGGGCGATAAGACCGGGGCAGTTGGGACCGACCAGACGCGTCTTGGACTGCGTCTTGAGCATGGAGGTGATGCGCACCATGTCTGGGATTTTGGAGTCAGACCTCTCTTGTTGTAGCTGCATGTCAAAAGAAAAGCACTTACCATGTTGAGGGATTCCTTCGGTGATGCAGACGACAAGGCCAATCTCGGCCTCAATGGCCTCCTGGATACCTCCAGCTGCCAGAGGAGGACTGTTGCGGTAATATCAAGTCAGCAAGCGCTCCAGATCAACCTCTCGTTGCAAAATCACTCTTTCCCCTCGTACTGTTTGTGGCGCCCAGACTTCTCCTCTCCTATAGATATTCCCGGGTATTTGAAAAGGTGGTTCCTTACGGGACGAAAATTCCGGTGGCAGTTGCACCAGTCTCCTTGACAGCATCGGCGACGGAGGCGAAGACAGGACGGTCGAGGTGAGTCTGGCCGGCCTTCTTGGGGTTCGTTCCTCCAACCACCTTGGTGCCTATGAACGAGAGGGTATGATCAGATAAGGTTATATGGCGAAGGTCGATGGATGTATGTATTTACCATATGCGATGGCCTGCTCAGCGTGGAAACTGTGGACAACAAGATTGTAAGTTAGCATGTGAAACTCTAAACCAAGACCTTTTCCTCCCGGTTAAATTTCGCGCGATTTGGCAGATTCGATACGCGATATCTGTCGCAACCACAGGGGGAAAAGATGCTGAAAAGTTGAGTGAATACTCACGTTCCCTGCTTTCCAGTGAAGCCCTGGAAGATGACCTTTGTGTCGGCATTGACCCTCAGGTTCTCGATAGTCTTGGAGTAGGGACTGGAGTTGGCGCTGTATGACCTCCTGCACAGCTGGCGCAGAGTCGCAGCCGAGGCTGACGCGGGTCGAAGTTGTCTGGTAAAGGCCTGCATCGTGAAAAGACCGGAGGCCCGAGGAGGACTGTGCAAACAAAAAAAGGATGGGAGTGGGAGAAAGGAAAGGCGGCGTTTGGGTGGTGAGAAACGGAGCCCTTCGACACAGGAGAGTCAATGGAGTCTTGGTTGTAGGTAAGGCACAGTGTTGAGATGGAGCTTTGAGGTCCCAGTGTTTGATACCTCGCTGTCGGTATCACTTTTGCGCATGGGACGCCCCGTCATATTGCCTTGCACACACACCTGTAGTGGACCCTGGCGCAGACTTCCCGGCTTCAAACCTCTGACAGGCTACAGCTTGGGACTGCCTGCCGGCTCTTCCCGCTGTTCGGTTATCGTCCACACCCCCCGGGGGTTTCTACAGGCATATCTCTTATCGCTCACTAACAAAATTCACCCCCACTATGGAGCCCGCTGCTAGTCTGCACGCCGACAGCGAATTGCTGGTACATTATTTGTAAACTTCGTCATACTCACCCTGCCGTTCCTTTATATTTACTTCTCTCTTTCTCTCTCTCTCGCCCATGCCAGATCCTACATCATGGCTACCACAACGGTGACAGTGACCAAGTCAGGTCGCAGGAAAGATGCTGATCTTCCCCCAGAGAACGAGCGCTTCTTGCGATGTTGCGCAGACATTGCCAACGCCCTCATCGAAGATCACGAAGCGTCGCAGGATCACACTCAACCCAAGAAGGATCTCAACCTGAATGCTCTGCGCTCCAGGTTAGCCAAGAAGCACAAGATCAACAACATGCCGTCTTTGACTGCCATCATCGCTGCTGTCCCCGAACACTATAAGAAATACATCCTACCGAAACTCGTCGCAAAGCCCATCAGAACTTCCTCTGGAATCGCAGTGGTGGCTGTCATGTGCAAGCCTCATCGCTGCCCACACATCGCATACACTGGAAATATCTGCGTCTACTGCCCAGGAGGCCCCGACTCGGACTTCGAATACAGCACACAGTCCTACACTGGATACGAACCCACATCTATGCGCGCCATTCGCGCACGATACGACCCATTCGAGCAGGCGCGGGGTCGCGTCGATCAGATCAAGTCCTTGGGCCACTCGGTTGACAAGGTCGAATACATTATCATGGGCGGCACATTCATGTCCCTGCCAGAATCATACAGGGATGACTTCATTTCCCAGTTACACAATGCCCTTAGTGGCTATCAAACATCAAACGTCGACGAGGCGGTGGAGGCCGGAGAAATGAGCAACACAAAGTGCGTGGGAATCACGATAGAGACACGGCCGGACTACTGTCTACAGCCACATTTATCAAGCATGTTGCGCTACGGATGCACAAGACTTGAAATTGGGGTGCAGTCCCTGTACGAGGACGTTGCCCGGGACACAAACCGTGGACACACTGTGGCTGCCGTCGCGGAGACTTTTGCATTGTCCAAAGATGCCGGCTTCAAGGTCGTGAGCCACATGATGCCTGATCTGCCCAATGTGGGCATGGAGCGAGATCTCGACCAGTTCCGCGAGTACTTTGAGAACCCAGCTTTCCGGACCGACGGCCTCAAAATTTACCCAACTCTCGTCATCCGTGGGACAGGTCTGTATGAGCTATGGAGGACGGGCCGTTACCAAAATTACACCCCCAATGGTCTGATCGATCTTGTCGCCCGGATTATGGCCCTCATTCCTCCATGGACGCGCATCTACCGAGTGCAGCGCGATATTCCCATGCCCCTCGTCACTTCGGGCGTTGAGAATGGAAACCTACGCGAACTGGCTCTGGCCCGCATGAAGGATTTTGGAACGACCTGCCGCGACGTGCGCACCCGTGAGGTCGGCGTGAACGAAGTCAAGAACAAGATCCGCCCAAATCAAATCGAGCTCGTCCGCAGAGACTATACGGCCAATGGCGGCTGGGAGACGTTTCTTGCGTACGAGGACCCCAAGCAAGATATTCTGGTTGGTTTGCTCCGCTTGCGCAAGTGCAGCGAGAAGTATACTTTCCGAGAGGAGCTTGTGGGCCAGCAAACGAGTCTGGTGCGTGAGTTGCACGTCTACGGCACGGCAGTGCCTGTGCATGCGCGAGATCCGAAAAAGTTCCAGCACCAAGGTTTTGGAACTCTGTTGATGGAGGAGGCGGAGCGCATCGCTAGAGACGAGCATGGAAGCGAAAAGATTAGTGTTATTTCGGGCGTTGGGGTTAGGAGTTACTACAAAAAGCTCGGGTATTGGCTGGATGGGCCATATATGAGCAAATGGCTGGATGGACGTCCAGGGCCTGACGCATGAGGGTATCAAAGGGGGAATACGCATTACATACATCTACCAAAATGTGAGGCATGGATTTACAATGTTTTAAAAGGGCCTTGTCCAAGATAAGGGGCGTCTTGGGATTATGTTGGTAAACAGCCAGGTTAGAAGCGCATAGCAATGCAAGTAACAGCCGACAACGTCGACTGGGTTCTCATGCAACATCATTCCTCGACCGAGAGGACCAGCAACTCTTTAAAAGTATCACGATCTACATCCAGACTTGGTAAACGACAGTCACTGTGGCATCTTATCGTAGAATTCATGAATTATATGTCTGTACCATGTTCAACCTTGTTCTGTTCTGTATACCCCGCGCCATGTATCCGACTAAGTTTTTAAGTCTGGGCAAAAAGCCCTGGGCTAAAGCCACACGATTAACGAACAAAAAGATTATCCATCGTTCTTATGATGAAATTCGGAAGGACAGCGACTTGCGATAAACATGTATGACAGAGCGGATTCACGACCATTCAAGATGGGCGCCATGAGTTTGTCTGTACTGTTTCTCAGCATTTGCCTCCTCGACTTCACTGCAGGCGCCTTTCTCCCCCTCACTCCACGAACATCCATAAATCATGTCAAAGCCATCCGCAATCCACTCTTTCCGGGCTTCTACGCCGATCCAGAGATTCGGATCTATGAGGAGACTTTCTGGATATTTCCAACCACGTCCATAGCCTTTGAGGATCAGACCTATTTCGACGCTTTCTCTTCCCCAGATTTGGTGACCTGGACGAAGCACGCAAACATTTTCACTGCGACTGGGTGGGCAAGAGATAACTTTTGGGCACCAACTTCTTGGAAGGGCCGAGATGGGAAATATTATTTTTACTTTAGCGCCAATGGGTTGAGATCGCAGCATGATGATGCTGGTCTAGGGGTTCTGGTGGCGGATCGACCAGAGGTGAGTGGGCTTGTAAAGGAGTTGTACTCTCTCTGTCGGATGTCGTCTAAACGCGTCTCAAAGAGAGGCCAGACGCTGGCAAAATCTCGCATCATGTCCGACCAGCTTTTCCCCCCATCTCACTGCCACTAATATAAGCACAATCCAGGGCCCGTACAAAGACGCTCTAGGCCAGCGCCTCATATCTACCCTCGTCAACGGCGGTAATCCCATGGACCCAGACATCTTGCAAGATACATACGGGACGCTCTACTTCTACTTTGGCGGCACGACGACCAACGTTGCCATCCTGGACCCCTCCATGCTGGCCTTCCGCACCTTGCCGGACAATACCACCTTTAAGAATATCACACCCTCCTCCACCTACGTCGAAGGGGTCAAGGTCTTCCAGCGCCAGGGCATCTACTACATGATGTGGTCCGAAAATGGCTACGGCGACCCTACATACCAGGTAGCATACGGGATGTCCAGGTCGCCCTTGGGACCCTTCCCCAGGGAGGCTGCAGTGTTGCAGCAGCGGCCTGGCCTGGCAGTGGCTACGGGGCACAACAGCGTGGTGCAGGTGCCCGGGACGGATGAGTGGTGGGTGGTTTATCATCGCAGGCCGGCGAATGAGACGGATGCGAACAGTAGGGTGATTGCAATGGATCGATTGTTTTTCAATGAGGATGGGACGATACAGCAGGTTATGATCACTTGATCGCGGTACTGTTGTATCGCTGACGAGTCTACATCTTTAATCTCTGAATGTTTCGTATTTCGCTAGCTGCTATATACATCCCATACTGAGATGGAGCATTCATAGCATTATGAAGCTAGTTAAGGGCATTTGAGACTTGTCAGGTACCTAGGTATGGGTTGGCATGTAGAGAGGATCACATCATGTGAATCCGCACCACGAACAATAAGCCGTTACAGGTCTCGAGATTTACAATATGTGTTGTCATCTTGGCCTTTGAGTAGCGGGAAAAGTCATACTTGGACAAAGACTTGCTCTTCCATTGGCTGAACTGTCACTCTTCAAGACTGTGAAAGAAGGTGGGTTTACTGGAAAAGCCGACACCTTTGCAGACTTATATCATCATCAATGAAAGGTCTCATGGGCCAAAATGTGGAAAGAAAATGATGGCATAGTGCTTCGTAAGCCTGCAGTGCCAACAGCTACACAAGATTTGCAAAGTACTGTACCTGCATATACTTTCGATGTCAAAGAAGGGCTGAGATGATGAAGCCTCGTGATACCCACCCTCCATCTTTCCTGTTTCGAAATTAGCCTACCGTTGAAGGATCAAACCATAGATCCCTCTTGACAAGAGGGAATGATTACCTCTCAACCTAGGCACCTACATGGTGGACTTGAAGGAGGGTGCGGGTATTGCCTAGCCACCATAGCACTAGCGTACAAGCGGAGCCGAGATGTATCGGACAAACATCGATCGATCCAGAGAGAGGATGCCACAGTGCTACCCATTATGCCTTTTTCCTCAATCTCCCGTGATTATTTTAGACAGTTGTGCATGGGCAGAATGCTACTTGGGATGGCGGAAGCGCAACCATCCGGGCGCTGACAGGTCAGAATCGTTGACGCTCACATTGCAACTGCGTAGTAAGCCGTGGTCGCAGAGCAATGGAGAGAATGTCCGGGTACGGAAAAAGGCCCGCGCGTGGAGTGGCTGAATGTCCAGTGAGAGAAGTTTGAGTGTCGTATTTTGCATCTGCCATGAAGCAAGCGAGGGGGCAGCATTGCGGCTTGACACGGTTACAAAGAGGCGAAAAGAAAGAGAGTCAGAAGGGATGGTGAAAAATGTGTAAGGAGGGTTGTCAAATGACTGCACGCATATGATGTAAGTAGGAACAGAAACACAACTTCGTGAAAAGAAATATGAAGAAAATATGCAGATCTTTCCGGTGTGGCCCGGATCTCTCTAGTCATTAGTATGGCTTTCCTCGATGTTGCAAATCGATGCACGTCCAAAGTCGACAGAGGCGCAGCTGGGTTGGCTGAACTGGGGGGTGTGTGATGGAGAGCAGAAGGATTGGAAAGGCTAGAAGGAAGACGGCGGTTGGGAACAATTTTGCGGGGGACAGGGATGTTAGTGCGCTATAATACTAAGAACAAATTACAGGGGGGGGCTGCTCACCCCTGCCTCACGCCGCAACCACACCTTAAAATTGTCTGATTGGCGCTAAAACAACTCTAAATATGTTGACGACATCGACTTTTGGCAGCTGTCCAATCCTAGTCGTCCAACATCGTCAACATCATCACTACCCGCTCCAGGTTACCTTAATCAACCAACACCATTTTGTCAGTAAAATTGGGCGCAATGCGAAATCTTGGACATGTTGCGATGATTGCCCAGCTGCCAATGCTGACTTTGCGCCCACATCATTGGTTCCCTCTTAATCAAAACTCCTACGGCGTGCTTCTTGCCTGAGATGGTACACACGCTACTCAACCTTTGTGATAGGTACCTACATACGATTAGTACACCTTCAACGCCATGATACAACATCTGACCTGAAATGGGTTTACGCGCCTTGGCCTCAACTGTTTCAAAGTCTTACTCGGCGCAGCACAATCGGCATGCTCGACTGGTTCAGGGGTCCACCAAATTACTACTTTGGACCCTTCCTACCACGCAGCAGCACGGCAGTTTCTAGAACTCACTCCTGCTTGAAATCCCTTCCTTCGGATATCACGGGATACCAAGCTTTCCCGAAGCTGGAAGCAAACATCCTATGCTTGGATCGTCTATGGGATTGCCTGAGGGGCTCCAAGACACTAGTTGAGGTGGCCCGCCTTATAATCATGCTTACCTGGTCTTTCCAGCGTTCTGGGTCGATGGGCACAGATTCGCGGGTCATCCCCCATCTGTCTTTGGTGCACCACCCGTGCCTGACATGGTTATAATTGCGACTTACATAGTATTCTGTGGGCATAGTCTTCCCTGCTGTTGAATCCCTGCTGCCCACAAGGACTAGGTTGATAGTAGACACTTTCACAACATCACGACACCCTTTTTTACGTTTCTTTTGATTCCACAAGGGTGCTTCCTGTATCAGTTTTACTCTCTACTCATCATCATCAGGTTTGATCCCAAGTGGCTTTGACATATCCACATGGTCTGACGTTTAGACTGCTTGTGTGCGTGGTGAGCGCCGCAACAAGACCTTGACACCCGTGCCTCACCTTCACGAAAGTGAAGACCGTACGAATAAGCAGCAATAACACTCCATATATGAACATAGTGTCATAGACGTAGCGAATATTCGCCACAGAAACCAGGCGTATACTGCGCGTACCCAGCATGATGATGGAGAGCCGGCTGGCACAGGATCTTGATCCCTCGGCGTCTTGGACTTGTCATAGCATCCCGCGACGCTACAGTTCCAACATGGCAGCATGAGCCACGCAAGCTTGTCAAAAGTCAAAGACGATCAAGGTACTTCTGTGAACCCTGCATGACCATCCACGAGGTCCCACCAGTCAGAGGTTTCCAAAACCAGTCCTCGTTAATTATCGATGCTACCAGGCTGTGCTCTCATTCCCAAACACAGGTTCGTGCGGTGCTTGCCAAGATCATTCGGCGCAAAATACTATGGTACCTTGTTGCGGCCCAGCTTGTTCAGGATGGCTTGTCCTCGATGCAACATGGCAACGGCACAAGAAATGGTGGCTGGATGAACCATTATGTTATAAGAACCCCCTTCATGTCCCCCGTCTATGATGTTGAAAGAGGAGCATCTTCCATGTCAACTAGTCTTTGAGCACTTTCCTATATTTCGATTCGCTTCAACTTTATTCGAAGTTTCTTACACCAGCAACACACTACCCAACAAGAATAATATATCACACGACCACAGAGCTCATCATGCAGTTGAAGCAACTCGTCTCCTCCCTCGCCCTCGCGAGCACAGTCTCGGCACAGGCCTTGACCGATGTCATCAGCCAGACTCCCGAGCTGAGCACCCTGGGCGCCCTCTTGACAGCATATCCCGCCGTCGCCCAGACTCTGGCTAGTGCCAACAACATCACCGTCCTGGCCCCCAGCAACAGCGCTTTCACGGCCTTCTTGACCTCTGCGGTGAATGCCTCCATTGCCGCAGATGCGGGTCTCGTTCCTGCTGTGCTGTCGTACCATGTCCTCTCCGGCACCATCAAGGCCGCTAATATCCCCACCACCCCGGCTTTCCCCAAGACCCTCTTGACAAATTCGACCTTCACCAACGTGACTGGCGGTCAGGTTGTCAAGGCCCAGACTGTGAACGGTGGTGTGAGGTTCACCAGCGGGCTTCTGAAGGCGAGCCACGTGACGACGGCTGATGTTACCTTCTCTGGTGGTGTTGTCCACATTATCGACTCGGTTCTCACGATCCCCGAGAGCGCTAGCAGTACCGCAGTTGCGGCCAACCTCACTGCCCTCGCCGGTGCTCTTACCCAGACGAGCCTTGTTGCGGCCGTGAACGGTCTCAAGGTAAGTGCAGATCCTGTAGTAGAAACAAACTCCTCAATATTTCCGCAGTAGGTTAACAACGATTCCAGGATGTCACTGTCTTCGCCCCTGAGAACAGTGCCTTCGCCAGCATTGCCAACCTGGTCTCCACCCTGTCCACACAGCAGCTCGCTTCCATCTTGGAGTACCACGTCGTCAATGGCACCGTGGGCTACAGTACCACTCTGAGCAATGGCCAGTCTATTCCCACTCTCCAGGGAGGCTCTGTCAAGGTCACCATCAGCAATGGCAGCATCTTCATCAACTCTGCTGAGGTCATCGTTCCCGACGTACTCATCGCTAACGGTGTGGCTCACGTTATTGACAAGTAAGCCTTGCCCAATTCCAATCAAATCATAGGATGTTCCTTGTCACTAACCCGAATCCCCTCACAGCGTCCTCAACCCTGGCAACAGCACGGCCACCCCAACGGGCACGGCTGGCTCGCCCGGCTTCAGTGGAGCTTCCAGCGCCACCGCTGTCCCCTTCACTTCGGGCGTTTCTGCCTCTGCCACCGGTGCCACCGGTGCCACCGGTACGGGAAGTGCCACCGGAACCGCCGCAACTGCCGGTGTGCCTAGGCAGACCGCTGCTATTGGCGCTGCCGCACTCTTTGGTGGTGCTGCTTTCCTCGCCAACATGTAAAGGAGCCTGGAAAGCTGTTGAGAAAGGAAAAGTCGCTTTAGTGCGAAATGGGCGTAGAAAAATCGACCGTCCTGGGCTTGATTGTTTGATACCTATTTCCGTTTTGTCTCGCGTGGTATTTGTCTACTTTGTCGAACGAAAGACAACTAATATCTATCAATGGGGAGTAAATCAGATGGCCGGTAGTCTTGTATTGGCAGAGTTATATTCTCACTGAAAAAGAAGTTTGGTGCGCGATTCCTCTAGTCTTAATATTGAATTAGGATACCATATTGATTCAGAATTTTCGTTGACTTGGCTCGCAATTTCCTAGCTATCCAAGCTATAACACTCTCAGTGAAACAGTCCTCAAATGTGCTTATGCATACCTTTCTAGGTAGGTATACGCACGACCCTGTACGTGCGAACGAAAATCAGCATCATCACGGGCATGCTGCGCAAGAAGTTCGTAATGAAAGCAAGCGGGAACATTCCTTTAGAAATCTCAAAGCGTGACCTACATGCACATTGTTTACTGGCACGGTCTTTTCATATTGTCGCCATGTGTCGCCAAGCTGTCCCGTTACGAACCATGTCGACATGGGTCGAATTCGCTGTGCTGTGCCCAAGATATCCAACTCATGCAGGTAACGCATGTAATTTGAGAGGGGTGCCGACTCTATAAGCTGTTTGCTAATTTGGTCGTACGTCTTATGAGGTCAGGAATTCACATTAAATTACATAGGGTATTAATCTGTAGTACATCAAATGAAATCCGGAACTATGTGTTTAGTCAGGTAGATCGGCTTGAAGACGCCTGATTTCCTTAATGATAGCTGACCAAGCGGCAGAAATATTTCAAATTCGACCGGAACCCTCGGGGTAATAGTAATCCTGAATCATGTAAGGGATCCTTCACTTAGCCCCCAAAGATCACAGAATCGTAGGCATGGAGAAGTGCAAGTCAAGGGCTAGAAAAGAAGCTACCTAGCTACCTAGCTAGCTACCCAGCTACCTCGGTAGCTAGGTTCGCGAGTAGGGCGATACACATCGCACGGACTGAACATTAGTGTGGAGAGCACTGCACATCCTCATCGTTCGGATTTGTGGACATCCAGTCAAAAGCCACGAAAGACGGTTATCAGTGGAATAAACGTTTTGCCAAGCAGGTTATGGTAAAAACAGCGATGAGCCAATTCAGTGAGTCTGCTCCCAGAAAGAAGGCCGGCATTGAAGCAAAAAAAAAAAAGAATGCGAATACCTTTCTTCGACCTTTGTTGAATGAAGCTTTCCGTCTTCGGTCCCGGATCCCTGAGCTTGGGCTAACGCTTGCGCGGAAGCTATCCCCGAAATCACCTATGTAATCCCCGAATAAGGCACCACCGTAGCCGGAGAACCTAAAGTTCGTTCGATCGGCTGTACGGAGCTCAACTTCTTCCGCTAGTAGGGCAAACGACGGGGCACGTAGAATCCTGGGAAATTTGTCCTGATGTCACCTTGCAAGCTGAGAATTTGGAATCAGTGCTAGATTGTGATCTGTCACTGCATGCCCCATGCCGCACGCTCCTAAAGGACACCACACCGACGGATGCGACGTTTTCCACTTCCACGTGGAACTCTTGATGTATGTACTATGCGTTGTAGCGCACGCAGGTGAGACACACTGTAAGCTCGCAACGCATAGAACCTGCGGGCTGCTTATTCACGTTCTCGCCCCCAGCGTGATTTGGAAGAAAAGGCTGATATAAGGCGTGCCAAATCGGGTATGGCAAGGCCTGGGACGCTTATCCGTTTGC
Source organism: Gnomoniopsis smithogilvyi (assembly GCA_027946515.1). Classification (NCBI taxonomy): domain Eukaryota; kingdom Fungi; phylum Ascomycota; class Sordariomycetes; order Diaporthales; family Gnomoniaceae; genus Gnomoniopsis; species Gnomoniopsis smithogilvyi. Next base: position 3,438,386 of record JAPEVB010000004.1, on the reverse strand, counting down.
GCTCACGTCTAAATAAATAGTGGTCCGGCATTTGCATGTGTGTGTAACTATACGAGGCAGTAGAGCTCTAGCTACGACGATCGCACTATCACTAATGAAGATACATACCTGAGCAAGGAAGTCCGGAAATAGGACAGCTGGGACCTGACGATGACATCGACGCACACTCTTAGGCAGGCTATGTGCTGTATATAAACATAGTCCACGCCTTCTTCCTAGACCTGCATATCCAGGAATGTCGCTGCTCGTCTGTGGATCACCTCAACCCCTGAACAGTCAAGCTTCAATATGAGATCCTGCCCATCATCTTCGACGACGCTCTCGGCCATCCTTGGCCTGGCTGTCCTGTCGTCTGCTCGCAGCTGCCAGAATATCACCGTCGAGGTCCCTGTTGACGCTCGAAATGCTGTTTTTAACCTCACAGCCCCATCTAGCAATATCGCAGTTACCAACTACATTTTGAATCAGGCACAACAGGGCCACAATTACTCGAGCACCATTCTCACTGGCGTAAGTGGACCCATGATAGGTGCTGTTCTTGCCAGCCCCTGAATACGTATGTGGTACTGAAGCAGGCTGTAGTATGCGAGTATTCAGAAGACCTACCAGATCGCAGCAACCTACTGTGAACCGGATTCTGGACCATCCACTACGCTGCAGTTGCTGACACACGGCATCGGATTCGATCGAACGTACTGGGACGTTTCAATTAATGGCTACAATTACTCGTGTAGGTGGCTTTTCATTGACAGCTGTACCATCCTTCATTGTCCCGTGAACGTCTCAAGAGTGCACTGCCTATACTTTGGAAGACTAAAATCTGACACTCATTAGATGTCGAGCGAGCCACAGATGAGTATGGTTTCAGCACTTTCGCCTGGGATCGACTTGGGATCGCCCAATCCCAGCATGGTGAAGCTATCAATGAGATTCAATCATCCCTCGAGATAGCGGCCCTCTACACGCTCACAAAACAGCTCCGTTCAGGGAAGATACCTGGGATCTCATGTCCATTCAGCAAGGTCGTGCATGTCGGACACTCCTTTGGCAGCATCCAGAGCTACTCACTCGCAGTGCTTCACCCAGAGGTCACCGACGGGCTTGTTTTGACGGGCTTTACGCAGGCCACTGCCTTCGTCCCATATTTTCTTTTGGGAGGGAATTTCGTCATGGCCAACGGGGTGGCGAGCTTCAAAGACTACCCGAACGGATACCTTGCTGCTGGAGACCCATCGGGTGTGCAAACGAACTTTTTCTCGCCAGGCGCCTTCTCACCCGAGCTACTAAACTTGGGATACAACTCCGGACAGCCGGTGACAGTTGGAGAGCTTTTGACCATCGCGGCTCAAACCTCTTCACCGAATCCATTGACGGGGCCCGTTTTGATCATTACTGGAGGTAATCCAAACTTGATTCCCCTTTACTTTAAGAGCTACTCAATTGAGACTGACCCGACACAGGTCGTGATATTCCGTTCTGCGGTGGGGACTGCAGGATCACCGGAAATGCGTCTCTCCCTAATTATCTGGAGATGTCGCGTGCATACTTTCCAAAGACAAGCAAGTTTGAGGCTGTTGTCGTGGGAGAGGCCGGGCACGGCTTGAATTTGGTAAGTCATAGTTCTACGTATCTGATTACCTTTGGACATTGGCTTGTACTGACCTCATTACAGGAGTATTCGCATCCGTATACCTATGGGACGATCCTTGACTTCGTCACTCAAAACGTTGGAAAGTAGATTAAGTTATTATGTAATTGCTCTACCGTGTCACTCAGACATTGGAGGAAACAATAATTAGCTGGTACATTAATGTGAGACCTTCGCCCCGACAAAGATCTTTACCAATCTTGTCAGACATCACCATGTCAACAGCCGGGCAATATGCCCACCCCTTCATCTGTGATTACCGGCGAACGATGTGCTCCTCAAAGAATGAGTAGACATTCAGTTCCCAGCAAGCATTGATCATGCGGAATGCGTGCGGTCAGTGACCCGTTGCTGTAAGACTTGAGAGCGGGAAGCGTACTAGCTAGGGATCATGACCAAGTGTGGTACCGTGCGCAGGTGGTCAATCCAATGCCAAATATTGTCAAGCCAGCACATCTATGCTATTTGGAAGTACACGCTTGCAATCTTCCGGTTGAAGATAGGACCTAGTCATCTGCACTAACGCCGTATTCGGCGTCTTGGTAGACGGTCCCAAGTGCTACACCACGGCTTTCTGCGATCAAGCCGATCAGCTGCTGACCAACATCCTTCGTCTTGTTGTATTGACGGAGTAGCTGAATGTGCTCTTCAACTGTAACCTCTGCTGATTGACTAATTGAAACATAGTCAGCATTGATCATTCCACGCAATGAGGACTCACATCAAACCACTCCACAACAGATGAAAAGTGGTTCCCCTCTAGCAGAATCTGAGTACTAACCTGAGGCTCATTCGCTCTTGCTCCAGCTCCTCTTGCTTCTGGTTCACGGCAATCAAGCGATTTCTTATTTCTTCTAGTCTTTGACACTAATCGAAGGTCAGTGGAACTGTGCGCTGAATCACTTTGTTTGTCGAAAAACTCACAGCAGCGCTGAGAGCGGAAACATAGCGGACCTGCAAAGCATTAGCTGCAAGTGCGCCCGTGAGAGGATCAAATTATCTCACCACTGCAGATGTATCCTGTTCCGAAGTCGTTGAAACCTCGAAATGGTCGTCAGGCAAGGGACCAGTAATCCGAACTAAAATTTGGTCATTCTCAGGCGATCTGGCGTCTGTGCCGCAAATGATTGGACCCCAAGAAAGACGTTTCTCAGTGCTTGTGGAATGACAGGACTCTAGGCGACGTGAAATTGTCACTAACAGGCCACCATACTCACGGCCACTGGCAATGTCGCGGTCAATAGTGTCTTGAAGGCCTTTGATGAAGCTTGTATCAGCCGCTGAAAATGAGGCGGGCGACACGGAGTCCATGTCAGGCGATGGCGCGGCAGTGGGCAGGCAAGCTCGTGCAATATGAGGTCAGAACAGACGACGGGCGACTAAACGACTTGAGTCATCCCATTCTGAATTTGGAAAAGAAGAAGGGCTTGTTGAAGATGTACGTGAGTTTGCGAGTTGCGATGATGTTTGCCGCGCTGCTTCAGAACCCAGACCGAACGAGCTCATGAACCCTACCCCTGACTAATTTGTGCCCCCGAAATAAAAGACTAAACAACTATGAAGCACTTCATCGTGATGATACCTACCTGAATAGATACACTTGCACTTATACAGAATTTCTAAGAAGCTGCTGCGAGAATGTTCCTGGTTATTGTTGTCTTGCGCAACTAGCTTCCTAGGTGGTGATTATAGAATGTGTGAAAGACAAGCTCTTCCAACAATCAGCTCTAAGTTATTGGTCAAACAATTTACACTTTTTAATGAAAGATTTACACACGCTTTTAAATAACAGAAGTTGACTTGTTGTAGCAATATTTTCCAACGTCCATATGACCATTGTATTTTGCCCATTGCAAGCTAGCGTGGATTGTTGTGGACGTATTCGGCATGCACCGCAGCAAACACTCATCAGGCCATCGGGCTCAACTATTCATATGCAAGTCATGGAGGCATTCTGCATTCGTAAATGATCATCGAAGGTGGATTTCTCGCCGCAATTTCACGCGAAGAAAAAGATCCCCTTAATACGAGAGATCCCAGTGACGCAATAAAGGGCGACATGTAGCGAGTATAAGTGACTAGACTCAATTCGTTATCTTGACTTGTCAGTGACAAATCTGCTAAATCCGTACAGAATAGGTCCAGTGAATGTTCTACTGGGGGTTTCAACGAATTTCGGACCGTGTCTATCAAGCAATTCTTTTTCAAAGAAGTCACCAGAGAACAAGCCACAGGAACGCGGCGTACGGCCCTAATTACCTGCCTACCTTAGGTATCTAATTGCTCGGACCATTTTGCCCTCTGAAAAATCGGACACAATGCATTTGCCACGAAGGTAAGTAATAGCCCAATTTTTTTGCTTGCGAACTTTTGAGGGGCACCAAATTGTGTCAAGTTCGCCTCCGATAGAGCGAGAACGGTGATTGGAATCATGCCACAATACCGGGGAAAGACAGCTCCAGTTTTCCCCGGCCGGGGATAATGGGTCAATTGCTATAATTGATGGAAGAAATCTGGAGAAAATGGGGCCACCGGAATCACTCCACTTCAAAGTAACGCTGGCAGCATTACTTGTCACCTTAGGCGCATGCTACTGTGCAGGTGCTTCCGTGCCATGATGCCAGCCATTCTTGCGTCCTCACCATGCTCGTAGTCCTCGCCTCCTTGCAGCCTCGGTACCAGGCCTCGCAATGGAGCCACGCCGATTGGATCAGTTGTGCGACAATCTCGTAGGGAGGCCCCGCTCATTGTGGAAGGCCCTGCAGGACAACACGGGATATATTGTTAATTGTGCGGCTGCCGGATTTGAAGGTCTGAGGTGCGGTACTATAAAGGAGACAAAATCAGGTAAGCTGTCTAGTTCCCATAAAGCTTGCCTATTAGCGATGGTGATAGCTTGCTGTGTCCAAATACAAAGCCGAGTCGTCTCACCTTCACTGTCCCGTTTGCCGTCTTTCTTATTTTATTCATACACCCGGATCAAGCCAACTGCCGTCACTTCAGCAAGTGATGGCTGTTTTAAGTCCAAAGGCCTACGCTTGGTAAGCCCCGACAGCTCTTTCAGCTTCGAGCACATGATAACTAAGCATCTCCCACAGGTTCTGTGCTCTCTCAGCTGCATTGTGCAACTCGTACTATGGATTCGATGCTTCTGTAAGCCTCCGTGACTATTTCATTCCATGGAAAACCTACAGCGATGCAGCTCCAATAGCTTACCCTCGTCCTCAGGTGTACAATGCGGTTCAGGGATCGGACAACTGGGTGGAATGGATGGGAAACCCAGGAAGCGAAACCATCGGTGGTGTAAACACGGCGTACTCTGTTTGTGCGATTATCAGTGGATGGTTCCTCGCTGCGCCAGCGGCCGACTTACTTGGCCGTAAAATGGCAATGGCTATCGGAAGCTTGCTCATCATGATTGGTGCCATACTCGAAACATTTACCATCAAACATACCCTGGGTATGTTCATCGCAGGACGCGCCTTTGTTGGTCTCGGGCAGGGTATCGCCCTGTCTGCTGGTCCTTCCTACATCGGAGAGATCACGCCGCACAAGATTCGCGGCATTGTCATGACATTCTGGCAGGTGAGTGTAGTCCAATGGGCCGTCCATCTTGACACCTGCTGACCCTTGACCAGGTTTGCTATAGTATCGGACTCTTTTTCGCTTTCTGGATCAATTACGCCTGTACCAAATACATTGATCGTCTGCCAGCGGAGTGGGACTGGAGGATCCTGTGCATATTCCAGCTTCTTATTCCCATCTACGTCCTTGCAGTCCTTCCGACTCTCCCCGGGTCTCCGAGATGGTAAGCCACGATATTCGCTTCCCCTACAAGCCTACAACATCCATTCCAGTATCGTATAGCGCACTTCTCTCTTCTCAAAACTTAGTCTTGTCTTTCGGAACGAATAAGCAGAATTGAATGGTAGTCTGACCTACATAGGTTCATCAAACACAATCAAGTAGAAAAAGCTCGCCAAGCCCTCGTTCTCACGCGGCCGAGTGCAGAGGAAGCCGAAGAGGAGCTCCAATCCATTATTCAGGCTGTTGAGTTTGAGAGAAAAAGTCAAGATACTTCCTCCGGCTACTCTGCACTGTGGCGAGACAAATCTGTTCGAAAACGGCTATTGCTGGCTCTTGGCATGAACGCAGGACAGCAACTGACGGGCCAGGGATCACTCAGCACCTATTCGACCAAAATCTACAAAAAGATCTTCACTTCAGCCTCGACAATTGCCTTGATAAACGCGTTGAACGCCACTTTCTCAATCCTGTTCTGCCTGAATGTCACTTGGGTGGTTGAGCGCTGGGGACGCAAAGTCTTATTCATCGTTGGTGGTATGTGCCTGTTCCTTCTGTGGTGTTCATATGAAGCACACGGTCCGGAGACTCGGTCAACGAGAAATATATCTATTATTGAACGCCTGAAAATGGATTAGCTAACAACTAGAGTGGTGTAGGCATGGGCATGGCCTGCTGTATGCTAATAGTCGCGACAGTCGAAACACAGACTCCCGACCTGGCTGACGGAGCCAAGTCTCGGCCTGTTGGGATTGCCATTGTCTTTCTCTTGTTTCTCTTCATTTTCTTTTACAAACCTTCATGGGGTGCTGTCACCTGGATTTGGAGCTCCGAGATCTTCAGTATGAACGTTCGTGCCCAGGGTGTTGGCATGGCCGGTCAGACTCAAAACATTGCGAACGCTATTGTGCAACAATTCTTCCCAACGTTCCTCAATAATTGTGGCTTCTACGCATTTTACAGTAAGTTTCACATTTCACATGTCCTGCCTTCGAATTCAGACAATTGGTGAAGCTCGAGTTTTGACTCGTTCGCAAAGAACGCATCAGGGAACATATGCCTGTTTCATGTGCCAGTATAATGGGCTGACTCGAAATTTTCCAGTGTTTGCTGGCATAAACTGTCTGTTGGTACTTTATGTCATATTTCTTATTCCAGAGACAAAGGGCGTTCCTCTGGAGGAAATGGATCAGCTCTTTGGTGGCGCCAGCCACGTCCAAGGTGGTCGCACAATGATACAAGAGGAGCAGACGCACGGTGACCATGATAAGCCAGGGAGCGACCATAGTAGCCACCGGGTTGGTGTTTCGGGCCTTCCGGAAGATGAGAAGAAATGATGTTCGGCGACTTTGGTGTTATCGAGATACGGTGTATTTAGTGGCTTCAGGGACGTTCTAAGGGAAGAGACTCTTCGGAGTCCAGGAAACGATTGGAGAATACCTAGTATAGGGCTGATAGGACGCATATTACATCTGGGTATCACTTTCGTCATAACGATAGCGGTGAAGACCTTTCCAGAATCAACGGGCCGGGGACGCAAACCACCTGGCAGGTTCCGTAAGCGACCTTGTCATGGGAGACGTCCTCGATTACGGGGAGGGTAGTGGTCAGATGACCTTTTTATTTCTCCAATTGATCCCATCAAATTGTCTTGTGGCCCAGCCAGACCAGGACGACCGGATCAGCACCGGCACACCTACTCGTACAAAACCCGCTCTACTATAGTCATGGTTTTCGGTCAGATTGTGTGCCAAGAGCATTATCACTCCATCCCCTCCGCTTCCGCTCGGGTACGGTTGTCGGTCAGTCCCTATCGCGAAAAACAAGTATCAGTTCCCCTTTTGCCGGTTTAGTGGATTTATTGAGCAGTATTTTTTTCTTTCTCAAGGATCCACGTTGGCTTACATCAAGTCCTATGCTCAATCTTGACAAACATGGCGACGGATCAAAGCAATCATGTCCTTGTACCCGGGACTTGGATCCACCAAACTACGGGAATACAATGGATTGAGTCGTCCGACAAGATAGCTGGATCGCTTCAAAGATAGGCAAAGATTGAAATACTAAAGAAGAATGATATTATAAGGTAGATAGGAATATAAAGACGAGTGTCCTCGATGGGCGTCAGCCACCTGCCTTGGATCATCAGATTCATTAGGGCCTGTCTTTCCCACGCTTAATGACCAGCGGTGCTTAGAAGGCATATCAATTACTTCTCATCGTGACAATGATCCCTCAAATCGGTCTCGCGACACTGGCGCTAAGCCAGGTCGCCTTCTCAGCCTCGGTTTCTACTCATCCTGTCCGTCTCGAGACTCGAACGAAGCTCAACTCACGCGCCGCGAATATTCATATCTCTTTCGACAAACTGGTTGAAGGCGCTTTGGATGTATCGTATGGCTCTTGTATAGATCGTCGGCAAGCTGATTCCCACCATACCGTCGTCGCCCGTCATCTGCCCTCGACTTCGGCCCAGAGATTAGTCTGGCTGATTCCCGATGATGCCTTTTCGGGAGGCTGCCTGTCAGCATGGTCCGAAGACGGGATTCTTCTAGGTAGAAGTGAGCCTCAGTACCTCGCTTCCCAGCGCAGCCGGAAGAGGGGAGTCGAGGAAATTCAGAAGCGCTCAGCTTTGAGGAAACGGGACTCCAGTGATTTTTCCATTGCCATGGACAATGCTACAGGAATTGATGCATGGGGGCCATGGTTTGACGGTGTGGAGCTACTCCAAAGCAAGAACCTCAGCGCTGTGGACGTCAGTGCGGCGAAGAGCAAGAAAGTCGGCATCGTTGGTGGAGGCATGTCTGGGCTCATGACCTTCCTGGCTTTGAGACAAGCTGGGTTTGAGAATCTGGAAATTTTAGAAGCGGGCGAAAGGCTTGGTGGGCGAGTTCACACTGTGTATCTGTCTGGCGGTCCTTTTGACTATTCGTACCAAGGTCAGTTTACTACATCCCATGGCGAGGACGAGCGCCACTGTCAACTAACGAAGATGATAATCAGAAATGGGGCCGATGCGTTTCCCATACCAGTGGACTTCATCCACCAACCAGACATTCAACATCACAGACCATCAATTGGTGTTTCAGTTGGCTGCGGAAATGAACGAGCTCAATAATCACGCCGCTAACTGGAGCGTCGACTTCATCCCTTGGCATCAGTCGAACGACAACGGCCTGTACTACTACAACGGCATCCGGACAGCCGATGGCTTGCCCCCTACCGTTGCACAGGTTGCTGCCAACTCTTCGTTTTCGATCCAGACTGTCGACGATGCGTCAACCATTTCCTTGACAGACAAGGTTGACGAAGTGACTGTCAGCGATGAATTTTATGCGAAAATGGCAACAAATATGTTCGAAGCCCACAGGGAATTTATTGGTAAGTCTCATCCAAGCTGCACTTATAGATCATACCCACACTCGATGGAACCCCCCCCCCCACACCATTCTTCCCCATGCACACCTTATGCAAGTTATAGCGGGATGTTACCACACCTGGCCAAGCAGCCAAGAACTCCAAGCGATCTACGGCAGATCCTTAGGGTTGCAACCATAGGGGAACGCCAAGAATATTTGATCTAGATGGCTGATATTTGGTATAGACAGTGGTGTCGGTGGTCTACCAGGTGACCAATGGTCCGAATTCGCCTATATGGTCAACTATCTGCACGCCAATTTGAATGACACTGATATCATCTCTGACGGATCTGGTGGAGATTCGTTCTGGGACTCTTGGTATGACGGACTCTACTTTTCAGCTGCGGAATGGAAGACCATAGACGGTGGCTTGAACCGCCTTCCGGAGTCTTTCCACCCCCTTGTCGACAACTTCACCACCATGAACCGAAAAATCGAACGCGTTGAGTGGGATGCGGAGAACGAGCAGGTGAGCCTTCTATGGCGCCACAATTACACAGAAACAGTGTTCCAGAACTCTACGTATGACTACGCAGTGGTTGCTGTCCCTTTCAGCGTTGTCAAGAACTGGCGACTGCCCAGCGACGTGGACCTGACCATGAAAAACGCAATCAACAATATGAATTACGGGTCAGCTTGCAAAGTGGCGCTCGAATTTGAGACTCGCTTCTGGGAACACTACGAGAATCCCATCTACGGCTCATGCTCTACCACAACAGATATTCCCGGAATTGGGTCTATTTGCTATCCCTCGTACAACATCAATGGCACAGGCCCGGCTACAATGCTAGGTAGCTACATCTCTGGAGCCTGGGGCGAGCGCTGGGCTTCTGCCACCGACGACGAGCACATGCAGTATGTCCTACAGGCTATGATCGAAATCCATGGCGAAGTTGCCCGCGAGCAGTTCACTGGGAACTACAACCGGCGCTGCTGGGTCTTGGACCCGCTGGAGTCTGGGTCGTGGGCAAGCCCTGCCATCGGTCAGCATCAGTTGTACTTGCCTGAGTACTTCAAGACGCATCAGAACGTGAGTTTCCCAGTTTTTTTCCAATGCAACTCTTCAATTCTGCTTCTTTGAAGTGGTGAATGGTCACTAGGCTGGGCTAACGCATTGGGACAGATGATCTTTGTTGGCGAGCACACATCGTACACACATGTAAGACCTCCTACTACCCCCTAATTATGTCGACAAATTCTTGCCGACCAAGACCAAGTCGCCTTTTTGCTTTTTGCTAACCATCAGTAGGCTTGGATTGCCTCTGCTCTCGAGAGTGGAATTAGAGGCAGCGTTCAGCTGATGCTTGGTACGTCGATCACACGATCTTTCACATGAAAAGGGGTTTGATACTGACGTGTTTGTTGTTTTATAGAGCTCGGACTGGTGGAGGAAGCTCAACAGACTGTTGAGAAGTGGATGGCTCGTTGGATTGAGATTGTGAGTACTGTCAATTCTATCAGATTTTCATTGAACTTCCTTTCCACATACGGACCTAATTACCAAGTTTACTAATGTTGCATTGTAGTAAGTAATAATGCGGCGTGACATGTCAATATCTTGTTCACACAGGAATAATCTTCCAAGGTTCACTCACGATAAAGACAGTATATACGCCATCCTTAGTCGAGCGTATCAGTAATTTTAATATAGTTACAACCTAGGTATACATCAATATTGTCACTGGAAACCCTGACTATCGATGCTGCAGCATTTCCGGGAGTTTCGAAGCTTCTTTCGTGTCTTTGACTTCCAAGGTTCTTTCTCTGGGATCGTTTCCATCCCTTTCTATTCTAGTCGGCCTCCCCCCTCTCTCTCCTGGTCCATATTCGCGAGAGAAAAAAAAAAGGAAAAAACCAAAATGCTTGAACCAAGATTTCACTTTTCCCGCCCGTTGGGCAGGGCAAGGTTCACGGCCTCGCGTTTATTTTGAGTTGTGTAAGCGCATCAACTGCGAGTCAGATTGAGGGACATCCGGACCAAAGAACCATAGTAAGAAAGTGCTTGAATCAATGAGAGCTGATTACAGCTAGTATCTTCGTAAAAAGCAAAGATTTATTTTCTGGTGGAGAGTAGCTGATGGTGGAAAGTGGGCGACTGAATATTCGTGGTTTAGAGTCGGATCTTGATGGAGCCGCAAGGATATGCCCTGCATTGCAGGAAATTTTCCGACGAGGCAGTGAGGTTGGTTCCTTGACGAACCGTGGATACATCCTACTATTTCAGGCCAACGTCCGAGATGACGGAGAGGCCGTTTTTCAGGCGTGCTTCCGTGTGGGCGCATAGGCAGCATTCGAACTCCGCCCGATTGATTAATCAATGTGGTGAAGTCAACCAAGATATCACACCTTCTTCAACGGGTTTGACCGAAGACTATGGCGAATCTAGATGCACCACTCATCAAGAATTGTGGCGAATTACTAAGTTTGTAGTTTGAGAGTGCGGGATGGCATGTGTTCGATCTGCAGAGCTGGCAAAGTCGTGGCTCATGGGATGTGATCATGTGTGTTATTGTTGTTGTGGTCGTGTGCCACGGCATTAGATGAATGTGTATTTTGAGGAACAGACACACAACCGAAGCGGACCCGCCGTTTGCGCCGAGCTTGTCCTACCGGATGGATGCTTACTTGTCTCGTATCCGCTGAACCTCTCGTCTGATTCTGACTATGTACAAAATAAGAATGTAAATATTTCAGTAGCATGAATACGGGACTGCACGACGGCGTGTCGACAAAGGCAAACTCCTGGGGCGGTACAACTGCACAAGATCAAAACTATGGTACTGTACATACCATGTCCTCTCGAGTTCAATTCACACAAGGCTAGTAATAAGGCTAAATTAAGCTTTATGCTTATCGTCTGGGATCAACAGCACCCCCTGTTCACGATGATGGAGCCGCGTCCCAGTTCGTCTCCCCAGGCCGGCCAGTCAGACTTTCGGGAGAATATTTTACAACAGGGGTATCATTTGAACGAAGTGCTAGTCTTCGGTGAACTAAACCACTTCAGAGATCGCGACAACCGCTAGGCGATTTACGGCAGGTGACAGGTTCAGGGGCTGATTCAGTTCACAGACCGAGCACGCACAGGTACTATATTCAGTAACGACCCGTTGCTGTTCTTGAAATCGTGATCTGCATGAGCGACTTGCTAGATCTCTTTTCGGCGGCGGCAAAGACACCGCTGTTATTACTCCACTCTGCGGAGCGTCACGTCCCCTTGATCTTTCTCCAAAGTGGAACTAACTGGGAAGGGCAGCTGTTGTTTGTGTACACTGAAAAGGGTTTACTGCTTTTAGATGTTGCCATTGGCCTTCCGGGCCACCCCATATAAAGTGCAAATAATACCCTACCCAATAAGCTGTTACCGAGGCACTAATGGTCAAGCTTCTCTCTACAGAAGCGATGTAACTATGCTTGGCTGGGGGGCCCTAGACCCGCGCTGTGTTGACTGCTTTCTGCGGTGTCACTAGGACTACTCTTTTAGATACCCTCAGGGGGTATCATCACGGCGCAGGAAGATTTCTGGTCCATAACCATGGATCGTGACAATTGAGTATTACCATACACGATACTGCACGCCAATTACGGGTGCTTGGCACAGACTATGGTACTTGTTCATCTACTAGTCCTTAGATGGCAGTATCAGATGGATTGGATATATAAGACGGCTCAGGTGGCCGACTTCTTTGCACGATGATCATCACCTCGCAACTCACTCTTCATCCTTTCGTTTTCAGTCAATCGCTTGTCTTACACACACTCATTCTTTATATTCAAAATGGTTGCTCTTTTCAACAAGGCCATGGTGGCCGCTCTGCTCGTCAGCACCGCTGTCTCCTCTCCCTTGGGCACTAGCTCTGGCAGAGTCTCGATCAAGCAAGGTAAGAAAGAAAAAAGAAGCAACGGACTGTTTCCTAAGCTAGCTGTATCTATCTCTCTCCACTCCGAGGGAATGCCCTACAGCTGTGACCAGGACAGGTCTGAAGAAGCCTTGTTACTCTGTCAGAACAAATTTGTTAACGACACCATGTGCAGTTGAGAACCCTAATTACAACTTCGTTGGAGCTTTGTCCGTCAAGAAGACGTACTTGAAGTTCGGCAAGCCAGTGCCAGACTGGCTCGAAGAGGCTGTTGCGAACTTGACCTCCAGCACCGACATTGTTGGTCGCGCGACTGGTTCGGCCACGACGACACCCATCGATTCTCTCGACGACGCCTATATTACCCCTGTCTCCATTGGCACTCCAGCCCAGGTCCTGAACTTGGACTTCGATACCGGTTCCTCGGATCTGTGGGTGTTCAGCAGCGAGACACCTTCCAGCCAGGTTCGTTCCCAAACCTCTCTACACAAATTGTGCCACTAGTATTGACGCGCATTAGATCAACGGCCAAACGATTTACACTCCGAGCAAGAGCAGCACCTCCAAGAAGCTCTCTGGTTCGACCTGGTCCATCTCTTACGGAGACGGATCTTCTTCCTCGGGCGATGTCTACACTGACACGGTCACCATCGGAGGCTTGACTGTGACGGGTCAGGCCGTTGAGCTGGCCAAGACGGTGTCTAGCTCTTTCACCTCAGACTCTGCGAACGATGGACTCGTGGGCCTGGCCTTTGATACCCTGAACACTGTTTCTCCCACCGCACAGAAGACCTTCTTCACCAATGCCATCCCCAACCTTGACTCACCAGTCTTCACCGCGGACTTGGGTTACCATGCTGGTAAGCACTCTCAAATACTTTCAGTTGTTCTTGACACTGATACTGACTTTTTATCTCTTTCACCAGCCGGTACCTACAACTTTGGTTACATTGACGATTCGGCCTACACTGGATCCATCACATACACCGATGTGGATACCTCTCAGGGCTTCTGGGGCTTCACATCGACTGGCTACTCTGTCGGCTCAGGCTCATTCTCATCCACCTCTATCTCCGGCATCGCTGACACTGGAACCACCCTGCTCTACCTCCCCGCTGCTGTTGTGAAGGCATACTATGCCCAGATCTCTGGCTCCTCAAACAGTGCCTCTGCTGGTGGCTATATCTTCCCCTGCAGCGCTACGCTGCCGTCATTCACCTTCGGTGTCGGTTCCGCCAAGATTACCATCCCTGGAGAGTACATGGACTTTGGCGCCATCAGCACTGGAAGCTCGTCATGCTTTGGCGGCATTCAGTCCTCAGCCGACATCGGCGTCAACATCTTTGGTGATGTTGCTCTGAAGGCTGCCTTTGTTGTCTTTGAAGGCTCTGATAGCCCCAGGCTCGGATGGGCTTCCAAGTAAATACTTATGAGAAAGCGCTCGGCCTGTTTGTCTTGAGGAATGAGTGGTTAGGCGACGCGGGTCAAAAAGGTGTAGCTCGGCATCTGTATAAAAGACAAAATTAGTACGAAATATAAAAGTTATTTATTCTGTAATTCTTGTATCTTGTGCAAAGCTTCCTACTGATTTACTTCATCACGCTGTCGTTACCGCGGTCTAAATGAAATGCGAGAATATCCCTGGATCCTACGCAGTCGGGCTGCTCGTCGATTACATTGACGCCCACGAGGAATGATCTCACTCACTTTTTCACATTAAGACCATGCACTTGAGGATTGTCCGGTCATTTCTACTTTCATGACATATGAATTTGTTCACTACCACCTACGTGCCTCCAAAGAGACACATGCTCTTCCAAGTTCTGTCAAAATTAACTTTTCTCGTATCATTTCGGGTACAGTACTGTTTCTTCCGCAGCTTTGACTGCATCTCTGATTAGTTGGTAACACTCTGCAGGCTCTTCAAAAACGTGCCAAACATTTCTCGGTACACCTTCAAAGGCTTTCTCGAATCTTTCGGCCTTGTTCTTCTCATCGATGCCAATCGTTGCCACTCCTGTGACCTTTCGAATCAGAATGAGCCTGATCCACTTGGGCCCATACGTCCGGTAAGCCTCGCTGTAGGCCTCAGGATCAGTCTGTGTTGAGTCACCGACGACAATGAACTTCTTCCTCGGGAGCCATTGGTAGATCTTTTTGATCCGATCGGTTTTGTACTCTTGTGTTCCGAGCGTGAACGTGCTGATCAGCCCCGGAAGGCTCATCCAGGAGGCGTCACGGAGAATAAGCTGGCCATGGGGGAAGTAGTTGTTTCGAAATTCGCGTAAAAAGGGATATAAATTGTAGGGTGAGGCGGAAAGGTAGAAGAAGGGCGAGGCTGATGTGATCTGGGACTGCAGGAATTGGTACAGTTCAGGCATTCCAGAAACAGGCCGAGGCTCGTCGACAAATGTACTCCGTAGAATTCCCAATAGTCTCGTTCGTCATAGTGACCTTGATAGTATCGTCCACGTCGGAAATGACAGCCCATCCTTCAGCCTCGGCAAAGAAAGTCTTGCTCTGTAGCAGGCCCGTGGTCGACTCTGGTACCTCTGCCGTGGTGGGGATCGTCATGCCTGCTGGAGCGGCGTTGATGCTTTTGAGATCGCTGCTGATGCCATTCCTTCCTCCTGGTCCCAACACTAATAGCGAATCACCACCGTGTAGAGCCAGAACTTGTTTTCCAGGTTGGATATCCAACAGAAATGGTCTCAGTCGTGTTTCGATGGTCTTCTTTGCCTCTTCATTATCCGCCAGACCGATCTTCTCTGCCATCTCAACCACAACGTCACTGACGACACATGATGGCTCTTGCGAGAAAACGGCAGTGACAAACTCAGCCTCCCATTCCGTTGACCCTTTCCCTCTTCTATTCTTCCGAGTCGATGGAAAGGCAGTGTTGTCTAACAACCAGAGCTCATCATCTTTAGTCACCGGCTGTGGCCAGGGGTTCCTCTTGCCCATATACGACAGTATGTTGGCTACACAGTCGGACACAACACGTTTGGGTTGCTGTGGCCGCACCAGCTTGTAAGTAGATTGGGTGCAAGATTGAACGTCCCGTTCGATTTCATGAGACAGGTCACTCTCACTAGTTGTTAATGTTCTTTTCTTCGAAGTCATGTTGCTGACTGGACTGCCGAGGTTCTAAATTTATGTCATGGGAATGAAGACGTGGGAATGACATGCTAGGAACACTTTACGCAGTGAGGTGAGTCTGGATATCAAAGACAAGGCGACACATTAGAAGGACGATGGGAAGTCACGATGTCTTTTTAATCCACATGCATGCCCGTGCGAGAGCAGCGGTTATAATAAAGCAAATTAAATCTAAGGACTCAAATTGCAGTGAGGTAGCAGTAACATGCCTCAAACCGTGTGATGTCAATCTTATCTTTTTATTCACTTTAGGTCCTTGGCGATCTAAAACAGAAACAAAATCAGAGAAAAAGCAACAAAACAAGAAAAGTCGGCCGCAAGGTGGTGTGAAGCATGACTTGTAAAGGTGGTATGTAACAGGGTGGAAAGTCTTCCATGGCGAATAGGTATTATTACCTGACTCCTCCAAATGTGGCTTTCTGAAGACCCGGGATGGCGATCCTCGGTCGGGGGCCTCCAGCAAAGGCTGACGCCAAAAAGGACGGACACGGACATCTTGGGTTACATATGAACGGCACCTGGGCTCTAGGGTTCATGCTAAGAGGAACCTAGTAGGTAGTCGGCATTTGTAGTCCCACACGTACCAATCAGAATACTGTGAGGCTAAGGCTCAAGCATCAGGTGCGAGAAGCCAAGCACCGATGTGGAGGCTGAGTAGCACGTGTTTTGCAGTTCAGGAGAGACAAATGATAAATGGCTCTCCTTTTGTTGGTGATCTCTCTACTTGTTCAAAGCTATTGTTATAGACAACCGCTTTGGAAATGATCTTCCGAGATCTGCAGGAGGCTGATGGAGTTCATCACCTGGGTGTGCTTTGGTTGAAAGGCCATCGAGTCGGTGAGTAGCTGGACACACATCAGTCAACGCAACACGTACAATCGGCTGAAATGTGTAAAGTAGTGGTCGCGCCACGCGAGAGATACCTATATAATTACTCCATGGAGTCCTCCGTGTCGAGGGTCCAAGAAAAGCCCCCACGTGCTATAGGATGGACCGGGTCACCGGATCTCACAACGTGAACCCCAAATGTTACCCTCCACTGTCAACGCCTTCGGATGGACATGCAGTGCAGAGCCTAAGTTGGCTAGTAGCTGGGCTAGGCACAATCAGCTTGATAGCTGAATTACACACTACCCCCCGGGGACCTGTCCTAGATTTATTTCGTGAGTTGCATCATGTAAGAAAACAGGACCAAGATTGAGAAGCTGACATGAACGTCAACATGGCCTTCTGATGGGCCGTTCGTACCTAGCCATAATGGGAAAGTTTCTTATACGCGGTGGGATGCATCAGACTTGCGGGGAATGCTCTTGGGGTCCGATCTCACCTTGACGTAAGACAGCCACTCAGTGCCGCAGGCAAACTCCGGGAATAACAAACCTTCCACAGACCTGATGTCTTGACGTCGTTTCGACGACACCAACCGAAGACCTCTTGAGCTGGGCACCTTTTTGACCTACCAAATTGCTTCTACCGACTCATCATGTCAGCTTCAACTCCCGCCGCCAAACGCCAAAAGTCCTCCAAGGATGTTCCATATCATCTCATCTACTGGCCCGAGATCCCGGGCCGCGGAGAGCATATCCGTCTGGCTCTCGAGGAGGCTGGAGCCGACTACACAGATACCGCCCATATCGAGGATGGTGTCAAGGAGGTTCTATCCCTCATAGATCCATCTCATGTAGGAGATGATACCAATCCTCCGTTCCTCGCTCCTCCAATGCTCAGACATGGAGACTTCCTCATCAATCAAACCCCCAATATCCTGCTTTACTTGGGGCCAAAGTTGGGTCTCGCTCCCAAACCAGGCGACGATGATGAAAATGGACTGTATGTTATCAATGGTCTTGCCCTCACGGCCCTTGATGGCCTGAGCAACGAGGTGCATGATTGCCACCATCCCATAGCTAGCAGGTAAGTACCGGTTTTTGACATCGATCAAGTGACATGGCCTGACCCTACTGATCATATCATCAGCCTTTACTACGAGGATCAGAAGGAAGAGAGTTTGAAAAAGAGCAAGGACTACATCGCCAATCGTCTCCCAAAGTTTCTAGGATACTTCGAGCGTGTGCTTAAGAGCAAGGCCAGCGGCGAGGGCCCCTGGCTCTACTCTGGGAAGCTTACATACGCGGACTTGGTCCTCTTCCAGGTATGCTGATCGAGCGACTCTTGCCTCTTGGGTTCGGCATGCTCTCTGTGTGTGTGTGTGAAGGCTGACGCCGTGACAGTGTGTGGACGGGTTGAAGTATATGTTCCCAAAGGCTTTGAAGAAGGTTCAGGAATCCGGCGACTATGACAGAGTGTTCGTTCTCTACGATGCAGTCAAGGAGAGACCCAATATTAAAGAGTACTTGGCCAGTGATAGGAGGCAAAAGTACAGCATGGGTATCTACCGGCAATACCCGGAGTTGGATATGAGTGACTGAGATTAGTAGGGGGCCATTCACGTCCACACCGAAGCATTTCATTGTATGGGGAAAACAGTCTCAAAATCAGTTCACGATCGGCCCATGACCGATGCACTGTCAGGCGTTGCGCTCATGTTGAGGTATGAGGCGCTGGAGGAAATTGCCAGACTAATTATGCACCCATATCTACGGGAAAGGATCATGATGCCGGTGATACGCTTCAACCAAAGGGCTCTTTGGTCCTCATCAGCCTGTAGTGAACCAAAATCTGAATTCTTCGTGTTGGAAAAAGACAGACTCTTCGCGATGGCTGATGCGGCGAGTTTGCTCGAAGACTTATATCGAGATCGACGAAGGTGCTTCACGATGTTAGCTACGGACTGTCTACGATCATGAGCTAACATGGCAGAGAACGGGCGGACAATGTCCGAGCATTTGGGCGAGTTGTTGGCATTGAACCTGAGCATGTGGTCATCTGACGACTCCCAAACGGATCGCATCTGCAGTGCCGACGATGCGGTACCCAACATCCCGTGTGTGCAATCACACAAAACAGGATTTATGGCACAAAGTCGCGATGTTTAGCCGGAAGGGTGCCCTATAGGACCCAATCTCCAGATTCGAAGGACAGGCCATAATATGGGGTTGTGGGGTGTCCCCATCGTGGGTCTGTCCATGTTCGTCCCAAGCAACAACGTTCATCCGGGCGTTTTCCCCGCCTATACTATGGTATTCTCTCTCCAGTTTCTTTGAACTGACCATGGAATGGGGAGTATGGGAGTACCCACAGCGGGTCCGCACCCTCGTCACGAGGCGCTCGGCCCGAATGCTTCTAAGCTGCAGGGGACGAGCCCATGGGGTTTGAGTGGGTCTTCTCCAGCCCAAATCGATGGGAATGACGCTGAAAGAACAAAAAAACGATCGCCAGGAACCGTACAAGGTCGCTCACACTTTTTGCCCAAGGTACCGCTGTACGTAAGGGCTGTACCCCCACTCCTCCAGGTATCAAAGAACCATTCCTTCAAGCTGGCCAAGGCCTACCTAGGGGTGGTCCTCGCATCTCTTGGCGCAGAGCCTCACTATCTGAGGGCTTCCGCGCGGCTGAAATGATGGATCACAATGCCAGATCGATCACCGCCACAAGTGTATAACGGCGGTGTGAACAGGGGATTCGCATGGGGACAGCCCGGTGAAGCCGCACAACAACAGTCAAAATACGTCCGTTCCCAAGGAATTTCCCAGGCCACTACAACGTTATGATGGAGCTCGATTTCCAAGGTGGGACTCCAGATCAGCTGACAGTCGCCCGTCATGTTCCCCACGATTCTGGACGTTCCCCACGATGTCCGAAATGTCGCCGGCGGCCGTGCATGTTCCTTCTATCAGGGATGACTTCACGTTTGCCTGACAAGGACAGCGGACTGTGCCCGAGATAGACTTTGTGCACTTCCGGCACCTGTGAGCCGGCTGCATAGAGGGGCTCATAATTGTGTACCTGTCGCTGTGAAGCGTCATCACGCAGAGCATGACATAGCACAAGATGGCTTTGACGTTGTATAAATAAGGCGCCACGGGCTCCCACTTGACGACAGCGAAGAAACCGCCTCAGCACTGGTGTCATTGACAACCCTCCAGCATCATGCAGACCTTCACCTCCTCTTTGCTCCTCGCGGCGGCGGGCTCAACCCTGGCGTGGGAGCTTGGCAACACAGATTATTCTCACGATGGGAACTATGGGGCTCCTTTCCCCGACACCACCTACCCCGGATTTGAGTCGGCGAACCCTGTGGCGATTGCAGGTAGTCAAAGCTTCCAAGCTAGCCCACCAAAATACCCTTCGCCATGTGAGTTGAATGAAGCGCAGCAATCCAATTCCCACAGCAACTTGATAGTAGTAGAGAAGACCAGGTTATGCTGACGGACTTGTGATGTCAGGGGGCGAGGGACTTGGTGACTGGGCTGCGTCTTATGCCAAAGCGCGTGCCTTTGTCAGTCAACTGACGCTCGCTGAAAAAGTCAATTTGACCACGGGAACCGGATGGGAGACAGACCTCTGTGTAGGACAAACGGGTTCTATCCCTCGTCTGGGATTCCGGGCCATGTGTCTTCAGGACTCTCCAGTTGGCGTGCGAGACTCTGACTTCAACTCTGTGTTCCCGGCGGGTGTGAACGTTGCCGCGACCTGGGACCGAGACCTGGCCTACGCCCGTGGTCAAGCTATGGGAGAGGAACACAAAGGCAAGGGTTCCGATATGCAGCTGGGTCCCGTTGCTGGCCCTCTGGGTCGTGCACCCGAGGGAGGTAGGAACTGGGAAGGCTTCAGCCCTGATCCAGTGCTCACAGGTCAAATGTTCGCCGAGTCGATCAAGGGCATCCAGTCGGCTGGAATTGTAAGCTTCACCCTAAGCTTGCAGTTGAGTGAATTCTTTTGGAGATCGCTGACAATTTCCCAACAGATGACCTCGGCCAAGCATTATATCGCCTACGAGCAGGAGCACTTTCGTCAAATGTCGGACGCTATCACATACGGTTTCAACATCACTGAGCCAAATTCTGCAAACCTGGATGATGTGACAATGCACGAGCTCTACCTTTGGCCATTTGCCGGTACGTCCACAAGTGGTCTCCTCCAATCTGTGTAGTGCACAAGGCTTCTTCAGCAATGTTTGAATCTGCGCGGCTCTATAGAAACATAAGACACTAATATTCAATGACAGATGGAGTAAAAGCCGGCGCTACGTCCATTATGTGCTCCTACAACCAGGTCAATGACAGTCAGGCGTGCCAGAACTCCTATACGCTCAACTACTTGTTGAAGGGAGAGCTTGGGTTTCAGGGCTTCGTTGTCTCGGACTGGATCGGCACGCACAGCGGAGTATCATCAGTGCTCGCAGGTCTCGATATGACAATGCCCGGTGACACTGACAACGATAGTGGTCGATCGTACTTTGGCGGTGCGTATACCTATATCCTATTCAAGCTTTTATGATATGTACACTTGACTGATTTTTCCACATAGCCAACCTCACCGTTGCAGTTCTCAACGGAACCATCCCGCAATGGCGCATTGATGATATGGCCGTGAGAATCATGGCTGGCTTCTTCTACGTGGACCTTCCCATCGAGCGTGACCCCATCACCTTTTCGTCATGGACTACGGATACTTATGGCTACGAGCACTATTACAACAATCAAGGCGCGTGGACGCAGGTTAACCAACATGTGGATGTCCGAGGCAACCACTCCACTCTGATTCGCTCCCTGGGCGCCGCCAGCACCGTGCTCCTGAAGAACACTGGCGCGCTTCCGCTAACGGGCACCGAGCAGTTGACAGCTGTCTTTGGCGAAGATGCCGGCGCCAATATCAACGGTCCCAACTACTGCTCGGACAGAGGCTGTGACAATGGCACGTTGGGCATGGCGTGGGGATCGGGCTCTTCCAACTTCGCCTACCTGGTGACACCCGATACCGCCATCCAGAACGAAGTCCTCGCAAACGGAGGTAGCTATGAGTCAGCGCTTGACAACTGGGACCTGGACACCATGTCTGCCCTTGCACGTCGCGCGCAGGAAGTTTCAGGTGTCTGCCTCGTCTTCGCAAACAGCAACTCCGGCGAGGGCTACATTGTCGTCGATAGTAATCTCGGAGATCGTAACAACTTGACGCTTTGGCAAAACGGCGATGCTGCTATCGAGGCCGTAGCTGCCGAGTGCAACAACACGGTAGTTGTCATCCACTCCACCGGCCCCGTCATCCTTGACAGCTATGAGGCCAATCCTAACATCACGGCCATCCTTTGGGCTGGCGTACCTGGCCAGGAGAGTGGTAACTCCATTGCCGACGTGCTTTTCGGCCGCGTCAACCCTAGCGCTAAGCTGCCCTTCACCATCGCGGCAAATCGTACCGATTATGGCACTGATATCTTGTACACGCCCAACGAGTTGGTACCCCAGGTGAACTTCCAGGAAGGCGTCTTCATCGACTATCGTTCATTTGATCTCCACAACCAAACACCCACCTACCCCTTCGGCTTCGGTCTGAGCTACACCACTTTCGAGTACAACAACCTGCAGATTGAGAAATTCACCAACGTCTCCGCCTATACTCCCTTCACCGGCTATTCTTCGCCAGCAAAGACTTACGGCAACTTCAGCACAGACCCCGCCGACTACCTCTTCCCGGACGCCATCGCTAACAACAAAATCGAGTACTATCTCTACCCCTGGCTCAACAGCACCGACCTCCAGGCGGCCGCTGATGACGGCCACTACGGCCTGTCGGACTTCATCCCGGACAATGCTCAGAACGGCTCTGCGCAGCCCATCCCCAAGGCCGGTGGCGCACCTGGTGGAAACCCCCGCCTGTACGACGTGCTGTACCGCATCACGGCATCGGTGACCAACACAGGCTCTGTTGCCGGTGACGAGGTGGCGCAGCTGTACGTGTCGAGGGGTGGGCCGTATGATCCTGTGCGCGAGCTGCGTGGGTTCGAGAAGTTGAGCGGCATTCAGCCGAACGAGACCAGGACGTTTACCGTGGATATTACGCGACGGGATATCAGTTCGTGGTCGACCGTCGAACAGGATTGGTTTGTGAGGAATTCGACCAAGACGGTGTGGGTCGGGGCGTCTTCGAGGGATCTGCCTTTGAGCCAAGTCCTTGCGTGAGAGTTCGGAATGAAGTAATGATGGTGACGCTTCTAGTGTATATATGCGATGAAAGATGTCTTGAAAAGATATCACGTAATAATAATGAGTATGGCACCAACCTTGTTGATGTTTCCCGGCGGAACCTTAACTCGTTGTGAACTCGATATGTTTCTTTCCTGAGCGATAATGGATAGTATCTGCTCGTGCATTTGACGCCCATGATCGTTAGTTTCTGCTGATTGGTCTGGTAGCAAGTGGAAGACAGCCCCTGATGCAAACAGGGTCAAAGCCGATCATGAGTTAAGCTTGAACATGCATTACTTGCAGGTACTACTCGTCAACAGTGATCTTGAGGCATGAGTTGTGTCTCGCATGCCACAGGTTGCAGTTGCGTTGGCAAGTATTGCATGGCTCTGTTTTGTATTCCCGGGATTGAGAAGGGGGGGGTGGTAGTTTGCAGACAACGAATGAACGCAACTTGTCCTGAGAATAATGAAGGTTCTTTTTTCTGGTATTCATCATGCAAAACCTGTATGCCATCTGTTCCATAATCAAAAACGTCCCACAAGGTATCTTGTCCCACAATGCATTTCTCGTCCAGGCGATGAGCCCCTAATCAACGCCGCTGTTGAAGCAACGCCATTCCCCAACCCAATGCTTCCCAAGTCCAAAGACGCTGTTTTTCTTTGCTCTTTTTCTTCTTCTTTTTCCCCCCCTTAATCAACTATATAGGCCAGACAATTATGTTAAAGAAATGCACAGGACCGTGTTGTGACTTGGTAAATAGTCTACACGGACAGATCCTCGCCCCACAGCTCCTTGGCAATCTCGACCTCGAGGCGGACCTTGGCCCACTGCTCCTCGACGGAAAGGTCGTTGCCCTCCATAGTACTGCTGAAACCACACTGGTGAGACAAGCAGAGCTGGTCCAGGCCCTTGGGGCAATAAGTGGCGGCCTCCTTGACACGGCGAATGATTTGCTCCTTGTCGTCCAACTGCGGCGTCTTGCTGCTCATGACGCCCAGCACCACCACCTTACCCTCGGGCAAGTGCCGCAGCGGGCTGAAATCGCCGGACCGCGCATCGTCGTACTCGAGGAAGTAGACGTCGACATCCAGCTTCTTGAACAGCGTCTCGGCCACGGGCTCGTAGCCGCCCTGCGCGAACCACTGGCTCCGGTAGTTGCCACGGCACAGGTGGATTCCGATGGTCATGTCCTTGGGACGCTTGGCGATGGCGCCGTTGATGAGTTTGGCGTACTGCTCGGCCAGCTGGGCCGGGTCCTCGCCGTGGCGGGCGGCGGCCTCCTTGCGCATCTGGTCGTCGCACAGATAGGCCAGGTTGGTGTCATCGAGTTGGACGAAGCGGCAGCCAGCGGCGTACAGGTCCGCGATTTCCTCCTGGTAGACGCGCACCAAGTCCTCGAAAAAGGGCTCCAGAGTCGGGTATGCGGTCTTGTCGATGGTCTCACGGCCGCCGCGGAAGTGGACCATGGTGGGCGACGGAATACAGACCTTGGCAGTGGTCTTGCCCGTCTGGCCCAGGGCCTCGATCTGTGTCGCGAGGAACTTGTAGTCGTCGACCTGGATGGGCTTGGGGTGACCAAGCTTGCCGGTCACGACCAGGCGTGGGGGCGACTTCATGCCAACCTTTGTGATGTTGGTTGAGTTTACATAGCCAGCCTGCTCGACTCCGTCGAGGTGCACGCAGAAATCGATGTGCTTTCAAACCTTTCGTGGTTAGTGTTCTGCAATCCATATGTTTTTGGGATATATAATTTGATGTGGTATAATTTCATGAGACTCCTATCTCAAAACTCTGCTTCAGACATCCGTGAAAGACTCATTTTCACACAACTCTTCAAGACTGCCTTTTTCCAAGGCACCTCTCATGTCTCGTACTACAACACCTTGCCCTGGAAAGAATAGGGATAACAAGAAAGGGGGTGGACCAACAAAGTAGGCGCGACGGAACTCTCCATCTGTAACGGAGCGGATGCCATTTTCAACTTGGCTTTTCACAACGGCGGCGACGTGCTCATCCTCGACCTCACGCAGTTGGGCCGGGGTGATCTTGCCGTCTGCAGCATCGTTCCGGTTGTCCAGGACGGCCTTGGGCCGGAGAAAAGAGCCCACCTGGTCGGCGCGATAGACTCCTGGCGGCAGAGGCATGGTGAGTGAGTGGGTGGGTGAGGGAGGACTCTGAAAGGCGTGAAGGCGTGAACGGGCTGGGGCTGTTGGGATGCCTCGGCGGTGTCAAGGTTTGGCTCAGGGGATCCGGCTAGAGTTCAAGTTGGGGACAGGCCAGGTGAACAGGCAGAGTTTTAGGACGACGATACTTGTTTGTCTTTCTATCTGGCCGATGTAGGAAGAAGAATGAGCATTTCACATAGCTCCCCACCTCCAGTCTGGTAGCCCGTGGGTCTCAAGTGCGAGGGTATGCCTTGTGGCGACAGGGTTTAGGGCGTTCAATGGTAGTCTTTTCGGCATTCACATTTGATGGTAGCAGTAGTAAAAAGGCTCTGAGGACTAGTGACATTCCTTCTAACCGCACGTAAGATCTCCGAGGTGCCAATTCCCCCGGGGATTTCTCGAACCACACTGGCAACGTGTCGACTGGGCAAACCCTTTCGACAGCTTCATGACTCTCCGACAGCTGCTGTTCAGTCGTCGAAGTGATGATGAGGCTCACCGACGGGAAACCGGCGCGACTATGCGGGGTGAAGTACCTCTCCATAGCACTTCATTGCGGGATATCTTATACCCGCCTCACCAACCACATTGGGCAGAATGGATGGACTGGAGAGTACCTACGTAGCTACTTAGGAGGTATGCAAAGGTAGCGCAACCAACCCCGCGCTGCGTAAAATTGGGCTTGTGTCGGAACCTCCACTGTACGGTGGATCTTTGCTAGAGGTTGTTGCCACGGTATTGGCATATGTGGGATCTGTAGCAGTAGCAGGTTCCCAAGCTTGAGCGTCATTAGGAAACACAAGGACGACATGATGATCCAGAAAGTCGTGAAGTACCAAGGGAGACTCATGTCCCCTCCCAAAGCGGCGCCAGACGAGTCATTAAGGTTGTTTGTTGAGTAGTTGAGCACCCGGAGTGGCCTGTCTCGTAATTTCATTATCTATCTTACTCGACGTCGCCGTTCGGCGGGCGAGGTTGAGCTTAATTATTTTGCTTGTACTTCCTTTTCAGTCATTTGCGACATGTGGGACAAAGTCTGGGGGTTTTTTTTTTGAGCCCAAGCTTTTGAATAAATAGCGCCGCTGGCGGGTGTCGCCGGAGGAGCACGGCAGCTGCAGTGGCACGCCGGAACTGGGGGAGAGTGAAATCTCCACTCGGATACCTGGAAGATTGTGACTATGATCCGGGCTCCGGTCTCTTGCATCCGATTCCACCGGGCCGCAGGTGTTTTTTTTTGGGGGGGTTGGCTTCTCCCGTGGAGGAATATGACAGATGATAGAAAGTGGGGTTCAATTTCTCGGTCGTGTCCTGTAACTTTGTTCGATTTGAAGGACATAATTCTCTAGTGTCTGACCCAAGATGTCGTCAAAAATCTTCAGGCTATGGTACCAACACTGTCGACTGACCACTGCCTGATCTGAATCTCTGCCTTACCCACTGTGTGATGGCATTATTGTGGTAGAATTGGTGGTCAGTACAGTGCATCATGAGTCTTGCCGGGCCGTGAAACACTGCTCATGCCTCGCACCGAAAGGACAACCTGTAACCTAGCATGTACTTGGCCCAAACTCAGTCTGTCATGGAATCGAGTATCGAAAGAGACAGGGAGAGCAGGGCGGTTGGTTGGGAAGGACGATCAGAATGGCCAGCAAGTTTTATGGTGCATCGTCATTTTTTTGTAAGTGGATGAATGGATGGGACATGAATGATAACATGATGAACACGACATAGGACGACTTGAACCCAGGGAGACGGCTAACGGCAAGTCATTGAAGGAGATGAAAAGAGAGAAGCACAAGAGCAAAGACGAGGTTGGATGACGAATGATTGGCGTTGCTATTTTGAGACTGAAACGTGGATCTCGTGTCTGGCGATTCGCGGGGGGTGGTGCCTTTGAGGGGAGGAGATGATTAGCGGGCGGGTCAGTCTAACGGGTCGCGGGTCTGAAAGGGACTGGCGGTTATTACTGTGGCCTGTACAGGTAGCCGCGAATGTTTCATGACAGGGAGCACCGCCTAGCCTTTGGTGGCGATCTAGGTACCATGTACAATTAATTCTCTTGGGGGGGGGGGGTAATTGCACCGAATGGCCTGTTTACCATGTGAGTAGGTAGGTATCTTGGGTCAGACCATTTCACGCCCAGTAAATGTAGCAATGTACAATGGGTACCTAGGCACTCATGTACATTGAAGGTATTGGATATGTTGAGCTAATTAGAAGAAATAAAATAAAGCACAAAGGTCCACGTATAACACATCTGGATACGAACAAAGATAGGCGCATGATGGGCATTGATATCACACCTCTTTCTCCCCCCCAAAAAAAAGAAAAGCTACTCGGCAAACACGGTGCAAAGCAAAACGTTGAAAGTGGGATCGTCCCAGCCCTGCATATGCAATACGCGATAGAGTCAATCAAAGCCAAAAGTCCAAGTAAAAAGGATGGGGATAGATAGATGTATACAGGTAACTTGCTTCCCAAATGGTCGGGACGATATACTCTACTGTACAGCAGACAGGCATCGCATATGCAGGTTGTAAATTAAGTAGGTAGGTGTGGTTGCACTTGGTGGGGAATACTGCAGTAACGTCAAAGATTGGGGGGGGGGTGGGGAGGGGGTCAGGGCGATCATGGCATCGGTGCAAGAAATAGGAAACTTGGTACTTTGGGTGGTGGTGGGAAAGAGCATTACGAAACTTTGATAATACATTGCGTGGTTGATATTCAGGAGAGGCGGGTGGCTGAGTCTTTTTCATCTCTTAATTTTTTTTTTTTGGTCCTTTTCATCTCATCAAAGGTTGTTCTTGGTTGTACGAATGGAGGGGCGGTGCGTTGCGTTGCGTACGTCTTTTACCAGGCGACCGGCACAACTTACCCAGATCTAGGTACCCAGATACCCAACCCCCCTGGCCCAAAATTGTCAGTGACTAGGTACATAGTACGAGTGGCTCAATACCAGGTATCTTAGATACTTACCTACCAAGTAGGTATGTAGGTAGGGCTGGAAGGATGGCATTTTACCATACCTACCCTAGGGTACCTAGGAACTTTACCTACCTCTTTAGAACTTAGGTACTCAGGGCATTGGGCACTGTACCCAGGTAGGTAAAGTACGGGTGACGTTGACAAGCGAGACAGGCCCCTCTGTAGCCTTGGTCTTCTTTTACCGAGATAGCTGGAGGTCTTCTGGGGTTTGGTCTAGAACTAAGCGGCTGCCACTGGCTGGATCTTGGCAATCTCTCTAGGGGCTTGCCGCCCCCCCCCCTCTCCTTCGCCTCATCAGCAACCTTTAGACAGTCGTGGCAGGAGGTAGGTTCTTTTAGGTAGGCTGGCTGGCTGGCTGGCTTTAGGCCGTAGTGGACCCCCTGCCGCCCCTCCGCGGGCACCCAGCCCACCCACCCCCTGCCTGTATCTCGCGCCTCCACTTGTATTCCACCAGCAAGTACGTCGCATTACTTTCTGTTCATCAACAAGGTTGCTGCTGGTCCGCCAACCACCGTGAGGCTACTCTAACTTTCCTGTCTGGTGCTGTCTTGTCGTGCCTTGTAGCGTGTCTGTTCTTGAGTTTCGAACCGTCCTTGTCCATTGTGTCTTTTTTTCTTGTCGCCACGTTCGCTGTCTGTCGTGTCTATTTTTTTTTTCCTTCCCTATTCTTCTTTGCTTCCTCTTCAACTTTCTTGTCGATACCATCATCGTCCTCCCATCCCCCCCCACCTTCTTCTGCTTCTCCCTGACCGGACCGCAATCCCATACCAAACATACCTCAAGAAGGAGATCGCATACCATTCATACGCATAGTGCATAACGCCCACGCACACACCTCCCACGTATACGCACTTCCCCTCCCTAGACTGGCAGTGTCTCTCCCTGTCGTCTGAAATTTGAGAGGTGACATTCCGGTATCGCCTCCCCCTTCCCCGTCCCATGCACCGAGCAGCTCGCTGGACACACGAGCACTTTTCGACAACCACGACGGCACACTAGCTCTACCTATATTCCCACAACATACAACACACAACACAACACACGAACAAATTGCCATCATGTCCAAATTTACAAAGAAATTCGATCGAGCCTTCCAATGGGCTGGCGAGAGGATGGGCAATGAGGCCCGCACAGGCACCACGGAGGAATTCAAGTCGCTCGAGACCGAGATGGCCCTCCGTTTTGATGGTGAGTTGTCATTGCTTGTCTGAATAGATGCTCGCGTGACACACTCGTATATCTGACCCAATTCTTGTTCTCCTCAGGTATGGTCAAAATGCAGACCACCATGAATGCATACATCAAGTGGCTTGCCCACCGTGACAACCTGGTGGGCGAGAAGGGCGTACCCACCGCTGTCATGGGTCGGACCATGATCACTCACGGCGAGGATTTTGATCACAACTCGCAGTTTGGCAATTGTCTCATAGAGATGGGTCGCTCCAATGATCAACTCGCAACTATTCAGGAGCAGTACACCAACGATGCCACCAAATACTGGGCCGACTCCCTCGAGAGGTCTGTTGCCATGATGAAAGAGTACCAGGTAAGCTCATGTCTTCTCTTCTTTCCCAACCCACACCAACCTTTTTCTTTTTTGCGTATGCGTATGCGTACCAGTCACAAGAGAAACGAAATAGCATACTAATCAACAAATTCCCCATTCACCAGGCTGCCCGCAAGAAGCTCGAATCCCGGCGTCTCGCTTTGGACGCTTCTACCACCAAGATGCAAAAAGCCAAGCGCGACGATTTTCGCTTAGAGGAAGAACTGCGCACCGCCAAGGCCAAGTACGAAGAAGCAAATGAGGATGTCTTCAGGCGCATGCAAGACATTCAGGACGCCGAGGCAGACTCCATCCGTGACCTGACGCGCTTCCTCGACACCGAGCTCGACTACCACGAGCGCTGCGCCGAAGTGCTGCGCCAGACCCGCGCCAACTGGACCGCCGACGCCGCTGGCTCGCCTGTCGACTCCTATGGTGGCTCACGTAGGCCCTCGGCCCGCAGTCGCTCCAACACTGCCCAGGGCGCTACCCCTCTCGCCCGCAGCACCAGCTACAGCTACGACCACGCCGCGACCCCTACCTACGAAGAAGAGCCCGACGAGCTCCCCAGCACGCACATGCGCGTGCCCATCCGCTCGCAGTCCCGCATCAGCAACGCCAGCGCCGCTTCCTCTGGCGGCGCGACTCGTGACCGCTCGCCTGCAGCACAACCACTCCGGCCGACCGTCTCGCGCTCAAGCACGTACTCGCTCTCGCGCACGCCCTCGGCCGGCCTGAGTGTCGTGCCCCAGCCCGCTATGAACAATGTGGCCTCGCTCCGGGGCCAGTTGCGCCCCACTGCACGCCCCGCCGCGATGGATGTGTTCCGGGATGACGACGATACGGAGAATAGCGATACACCCCCTGGAAGCGCAAGTCCTGCCACGAGTTACAGTAATTCAAGCCGGACGAACTTGAGCAATGGCGGGGGTGCGCTGGGCAAGAAAGCACCCCCACCACCACCGAGTCGCGCAAAGAAGCCCCCACCACCGGTACCAAACAGGAGGGAACGGGAGGTCTGAGCGGCTAGTGCTTCGGCGGGTTGAAGCCAATGGACGAAAAGGCTCCCTTGGTGCAGATGAGGGTCGTACAATGGACATGCCATTTTGGAGCTCGCGGTTGCTTGCGATGTTGTTTCGGGGTGATGATCAAGTATTGTTGCACAAAGTTTTGAGATTCTAGACAGTGGCCGGCGTTGCAGAGGCGGGTTTGGTTTTATCATTGCACTTGGGAATGGCAAAAATCCGGCGTTTGCGGTCGGGGACATTGGGTGGTAGGAGGAATATTGTGTCTAGACTGTGTATCGCGCGCTTTTTGGGAAAGTGAGAATCACGGACAGTGAAGTGAAGTGGCCTGGGCTGGCTTCGGGCCTACCTTCTTACAAAATTGAGAATCCTCATAAAACTTGCGTCTGCTTTGTGACACCGAGCATATTCGTCCCTTGTTTATACTTGTGAGAGCCACTACAAAGCGCTTGCTCAATAATTGATCGTCCTTCTATTGAAGGGATGCGCTTCAACGCATATTTCTGGGTATCTTTGTCTACTTGCCTTTACACCACTGTCCGCGGCTATCCAGCGAATCCTGTGAATGGGCTCTGGTCCCGGCGGTGTAGGAGCCGACTTGACCGTCACAGCAGTCTTCGCTACTGCAAAGTCACCGCTATCGCTAGGACCTTGCTCTCCTTCATAGCGCTGGTCCAAAGGGATCCTCAGCAGCCACCTTGCGTCTCTTGGCCTCACGGTCCGCATTACTCTTTGCCTGGTCCGCTCCCGCGCCGCCAAAGATATCGTCATCCGCCACAGCCCTGCCACCTGCACCGCCAGCTTCCTTCTCCCGAAACTCGAGCCGCTTCTTGTGCAGCGCGATGAGGTCGAATCTGTCAGGGTCTCGGCATTTCCTCAACTTCTTGGTAAGTGGTTTGAATTGATTGTTCGCCTCTGGCTGTTCACGCAGGAAGTTTGTTAGTAGTCACATCTCAATGCGGGCTGGTCGTTAGGAGATCCTAGAGGTATAAAAAAAAGAGAAACGCACAGTTGTCCAAAAACCCTCGAAGCGTTCT
This sequence comes from Gnomoniopsis smithogilvyi, assembly GCA_027946515.1. Taxonomy (NCBI): domain Eukaryota; kingdom Fungi; phylum Ascomycota; class Sordariomycetes; order Diaporthales; family Gnomoniaceae; genus Gnomoniopsis; species Gnomoniopsis smithogilvyi. Next base: position 3,406,650 of record JAPEVB010000004.1, on the reverse strand, counting down.
ACTGGCTCCTGCAGCAACATATCTTTACATGCCTGCACCGTCTCGACGGTCTTCTTTTTGATATGCAAACCAATGATCCTCTCCATTTCTTGGGCTGTATGTTTCCCGTTGGCGGCATCGGGTCCGCTGGCCCCTGGAGGAAGACCGGAAAATGTGGCTTCGATCAGGCGCTCGGCCAGGTCCGGGTCTGCGATGGACAGGGCGGCGAGCATGATTTGGCTGGGCGTGTAATGGAAGTAGGCGTCCGTGACGATAGGGCTGAATTTGAGGATGGTGCGAGTCCTCTTGTGAGCTTTTTCAATCTTTGTCTCCTGCGAGAACATTGGCCGGGTTAGGAGTCTTTGTTTCCAAATAGCTCATGTGCAAGGCAAGGAACAACACAAAGCTAAAGTGTAAATAAATGCAAGAAGGCCTACATCAAGATCGCCAAAGGATCGCAGCTGCATGACCGCCCCCTCAAGCGCGCGAAAGGGATGCCGAACGTCAAAGGCAAACCGAATGCCCTGACAAAGTAGGAACTCGCCCGCCAGGATCTCCTCGCCAGTCGTCTTGGGAAATTTGTCTGCGATGGTCTTGACGCGGGGGTAGTAATTCTCGGCCTTTGCGCCAAAGAAGACGCACGTCTTGAGCATCTTGGTGGGCGGGTATGTCATGACGCTGTGCGTGAGGTAGAAGCGGCGCAGGAAGATGGCGGCCGTGGCACGGATCTCCGTCGGCAGGCCGCAGAACTCGGCGGCGCGCAGTGTCTCGACAGTGTAATACCGGAGGAGCTGCTCTTCCTCGGCCGGGGTGAGGAACTCAGGCAGAGAAGAGGAGGGTGCGGCGCCAGCAGCAGCACCAGCAGCAGCAGCACCGGCGCTGGCGCTGGCGGTCGAGAGTAAGTCGTTGGGGACATCGGCGGGCGCGGTGGCGGTGCTCACGACGGGAATCGGGGTGTTGGCACCCGAGGGGTTGGCGGAGGCGGAAGTGGAGGACGAAGTGGAGGAGAGGCGCTCACTGATGGCCTTTTTGGCAAGGCTATTGGTTTTGGAACGCGTATCGGCGAGCTGGGCGGGCGTGAAGGACCACTCCCGGAATTGGGAGGATGTACGGTAGCGATCGTCTTCGGTGGCCATGGTGGTGACGGTGGTGATGGTGTTGTTGTTGTCGGAAGATGTTGGAGGAGTGGGCTTCTTCAGCCTCCTTTCTCTTGTCAGACCATTGGCTGCAGGTGCTCGTGACTCGAGAGCAGAGCTGGTGTGTTGAGGTTGCGACAGTAGGTAATGAAATAGCAGAACCTCGGCGACAATCTGAGCTGAAGTTCTGTAAGTACCTTGATCAGGGTGGTAAGCTGTCCCGGGCACCTGCAGCTAGACCAGCAGGTACCTAAGTACCTAGGTTAGCAGGGTTAGGTACATGTGCACCGCGATGAAACCAGGCACACTCAATACGGGTACTCCCGCATTCTCATTATGTCAGCCACACGACTTCATCTTCCTGAATTCAGATATAAGCCAATTTTATTCAGTACCAAGATATGCAAACATCACTGTTCTTTTTTGCTGAGCGACGTTGGTGACTGCAGAGATTATGGTCATATAAGGCAACCTATTCAAATAGAAATAAATATTGGACCGAAGAAGGCAGCAGTCCATGCAATACTATTGCACCGGCTTTGGAAAGCCTGGCAACGATAATCATAGGGGGGTGGCAGCTCTTGCTTGAGTCTCGTGGACAAATAAGCGATTACACGGCTCAGGGGCACTCATTCTCGCTAGTTTTTGTAGGCCGACAGTCAACTTTAACTCATCTTGTCTTCCTAAAACCGTAAAGTATGAAGCCATCACAAAAGAGAAGGAGCTAGCTAACTGATGATTTAAATAGATGACTTGGAAATTGAAATTCTGAATTGGAAAGGTGGGAATCTGTCTATCTCTATGTGGGTAGGTCTATTAACAAATCGCAAACCGCCTGCCCTACTACTATATCTAAAAAACTTGCCCCGAAACCCAAGAATAAAAGACTCTATCTCAAAAACACCCAACACCAGAAAATGTACCTGCCATACTATGTTTGTTAACGAGCCCCTGAAAATGCTAGTCCATAAAAGTCAGCCATAAGAAAACAAGCTCGAATTATGCCATCACAATCGATTTCGCCTTAGACTTCACAACCGACCCGACAAAGGCACCAGGGATGTAGTTCGTTCCGTTATCCAGTGTAAATTGAGCCAGACCAGGTGCTCCAAATGACCATCCCAACTGAGAAGTGACGAGAACGGTGGCGTTGGTCGTAGGGACCTCCTGTTGAGGGAAGAAGATGCCGTCATTCGTCAAGATGTACTGATCACTGCCCTTGAAGTCCATCTTCTGGATGATCTGAAACACCTTCGCTGCCACCGAAGCATCAGTCCCGTTGGCTGTGATGTTGGGCACATTGGTGGAGAACCATTCCTCAATGAAGTTTTGTCCAACGGTTCCGAGAGTATCCTTCTTAGGGAGACTGACTATGCCATCCAGCTTGATGCTGCCATCAGCAGTGACATTGGCCGTTTGGTAAGCTGGGCTTGTGGGCCAGTTGAGGATAGAGTCTAGGTTGGCTGACTTGGGGTAGAAGGTCCGGCCCGTGGTGTTGCGACGGGTGGTAGAAGTGTAGATGAAAGAGTAGTCATTCTTGGCCTCGCAAGCATCAAAGAACCGGTCGTATTTCTCGGCGAGCGTGGCATGCGGCTTGTCGGCGGGGATCAGGTCCTCGGTGATGGCGCCGTAGAGTCCCCAGAAGAAGTTTCCCTCGCTCTCGACGAAGCGACGGTCAAGTGAGGCCATGGAGGTGAAGACGGAGCGCTCGTATGCGGCGTTGAGAGTGCGGTCTAGTCCCAGCTCCACTAGGGCGTCGACGTTGCGCATCTCCAATCGCATGTCAAAGTCATTGAGTCCCATGGTAGTCATGTAGGCCTGCGAAACGCTCGAGACCTTGTTGAAGAACTTGGTCTCCTTGGCCGAGGGCTCGGTGACACTGCTGGTCTCGTTGTAACTGGTGAAGTCGCGGTCGGTGAAGGTGTACGTCTTGGCGCTGAGAGACTCCTTGTATGTCCAGATGGAGTTGACCCATTCCTCCTGGTTGAGATCAGACATGACGCTCTGGAGAGTAGTCTCGGGCAGAGTGGCAAGATCGGTGCCGTTGGCGAGGATAGCCATAGTGTCGCGATCTTTGAGGCCGAGAGGGACAATGACTTCGTGAGCAGCACTGAAGATGTTGCTGAGAAGATCTAGGATGGCACCTTTGAGAGGGTTGGTGGCAGGAATGCTGAAGCAGTCGATCCAGAAAGCCTCTTGGTCAGAATTGCGCATAGCACTAGCGAGGGAAGGCAGAGTCAAATTGGACATAAGAAAGCCGTCAAAGAAGGGGTTGGGCAGGCGTCCATCGTACCACCGGTAGGAGATGGCTGTGTAATTGGGAAAAGTGGCGGCATTTTCGGGTGTCTTGAACAGCTCGGTAATGTACCACTCGCGGCCGTTGAGCACGACTGTAGCGTTGACCAAGGCGGGCATGTCATCTGTTGGAGGCGCTGGCACAATGAGTCGAAGTCGCAGGTTATCAGGGCCGTCGAGGGTTCCATCCGCAGGCGTAGTAGCGTTCACAGCGAGTTCCGTTACAGGGATGAAAGGATTCAAAGTCTCGACGGCACCAGATGCTGTGGACGTTGCTGATGGAACAGAGCCGCCGACACCGCCGCCGCCCAGCAAACTTGTGGCAACGCTAGCGACTGAGCTGAGCAAGCTTGTTGGCAGCGCGAGAGACTTGGAAGCTTTGGTCGAAGTTGAGCGGAGGCCACGGTCCGTGGCAGCTGAAGAGGTCGAAACTGGCTTGGATGAGGTTGTGGAAGTAGTCTTGGCTGTTGTCTTAGCGAGAGAAGTCGTCTTCGAGGTAGTCTTGGACGTGGTGGTGGGTTTTGCAACGGAGGTCGTCTTCGAAGTAGTTGTTGTCTTCGAAGTGGTTGTTTTCTTGGGAGTGGTCTTTGGGGTTGTCTTCGGCTTTGGCTTAGCCTTGGCTGCTTTGAAATTCACGTCCACGTTTGTCGAATTTGTGGGAATGGTGACATTGGCACAATCCGGTCCAGAATGAGGACCGTTGGCAATAGCCGGTTGGGTGGTGTTGTGTCCCACAGGAATTGTTAAGCCGTAGACAGTGTAAGTAGTTGCCAGCACAAGGCAGCTGTGGATGAAAGTATTTGTACGCATTGTGAAAGACAGACAATTTTATCAAGAATGTTTAGAAGCAATGGGAGTAAGAGAAGACTGGATGGAATGAGAAGTAGATTGGATGTTGTTGATGATGATGATGATGAACAGAAATACACTGATTAGAAGAGTCAAGCCGGCCATCTTATACTGAAAGACAGGTGTATACTTACGGGCCATGATGATATCGCAACAGCCATCTCTTCAGCCTTGTAGATGAAAATAGAGCCTTGCCATGATGTTGATGGATATCGTTCATATGCATGAGACTGCTTCGCCGCGTCGTGATAGGACTCCACCACCATTGTGGCTGCAAGTGGTTCCAGGGCTCGCTACCTACTTGAGCATGTAGTTGAGTCTTCATTCACATGTATGAAATAGGAATTGGTTTCCAGTTCAAGTCCTGTGGTTGGTCTTACCATGTTTTATTTTTCTTTGGTCTCTAGAAGATCATTCTTCTTCGCTACCGTGAATGACCTGTATCGAATGACTTTGACTTTTCAAAACTTCTACAGGAACAAACACAAAGTGCTGGGTTATTTCGCCAGCTATTTCCAGGAAATTGTTACATGAGTACGCTGTGGCATTTCTCTCGGCAACCTAAGCGGACCCACCCCATAGGCGGAGCTCTCCATATTGTGTGTTGCTTAGTATAACTCTCTCTACTATGTATATCTCCGTCTTCGAATGGAGTGGGCCTCCAGCTTGTCATGGTAAAACTTGGCTTCACGGGTATACTTGGCCTCATGACATTTACTTGGCTTCATGACGTTTACTTGACTACACAAGACCCTCTTGGCTTGGTGAACTTTGCCAGTGGCTGAGTTGTGAATGTAAATCATACATGGTCTAAATAGCACAACGTTATTGAGTCAAAAAGATGGCAGTGATCACAATTCGCATGTCTAAATATTGCAACCTGTGATGTTGAAGGTTCAATATTAGTCTGATCGTTTTTTTCTTGTAAAGTCCTCAACTCCATTTACATCAAACATCAACAACATATTATTTGTAGCTAGGTACATATGCAACGGCAGAGGAATTACATATACAAGATGTGCGCGTTGCATAATAGCTACTCTGAAGTTGGTGCTATAGCCATAAGATCGTATATGTTGCACATCCGTTCCACTTGCATCCACGCTGGTGGGTCCGAACGCTGGGACACCTCCCAAAGGGGCAACTGAGCTCTTTTCCTCTCCTGTCAAAGCACATAGTTTTGGCACATCGTCTTCCCATTCAGGCCAGCCTGACGGACATTTGAAGCCAAGCTTTGCGGCTCTAGGACGAATCCTTGACTCTAATTGGGTCGAGGCCTCGCTTTGTTGTAGCCTTTGAAACAAGCCTTGCCTTGACTGACTCGCTCTCACTTTGGCCTTACATAGTATCTTGATGGGAGACAAGTGCTTATCAGCCTGCAATTGTCGAGTCATACACAGGTGTCACATCTGCCATTCCCCATAGCTCTTTAGCAAATCACAGAACTTTCACCGTATATTTTACAACTCAACATAGCCGTACTGTTCAGATGAACTCGCTCTATGCTTACACTAAGCGGCATGTCCCGAGCCAACACATGGGATGTTCTATGTTTGGCTTATAAAATCATGCAAAAGGCTTGTGAAAGCTTCGGGCCGACCATTGCCTGCAGGTGGGTTATGATCATGTTGATCCGGCTTAGAAGGAGCACAAGTCAAACAGGAATAGCTCTTCTCAAGTACCGAGTCTATTCATGGCCTCTTCAGAAGATGTTCGTTCCCTGTTATAATGTCATTGCGGTCATCTGTTTTTGTTCCGCTGCGAACCGTGCTCTATGACTCCACTTCTTCGAGGTCACTTGCATGCTGGCGGAGTCAGGCCCAGACGCCATATCTTTCAAGGTTCTCTTTCGGATGATAGTCTCGGCAACCTGTTGATGCACGACCACAAGGTGGCAGATGCGCATTATCAGTATTAATCAGACGTTTCAAGCAAATATGTAACAGCAAAGTTGGCTGTGGACATGGTAGAATATGTATTCATTTTTAGGTCAACAGGACAGGTAATCAGTTGAGTAAGTAGGTAGGTAGCTATGTGAAGTGAGTGCACGATAACCAACCATATTGAATTCGAACTTGTAAAGGAGAATCAGATACCCTTTGATGTCCCAGTTCCAAGAAAGACAGACCATTGTACCCTTTCAAATATCCCCGGAGTGGAGTGAAACACGTTGCAACAAGGCATAGGCCACTAGAACCACGGTAAGTTCCCTCTGTTGTGAATATGACGGCCATATAGTAAGGTCCAAGCAATGGAAGCTGGCTCCTTGACGTCTTGAAAGCCTCGTATATCCCTCATTGGAAACAAGATTTCTAGACGCTCATCCAGTGAAAGGCACAGCGGTCTTTTCGTTGACAAGGTCATCTTCAAAAGCTGTCTCCTCCGCAATCAGATCCACGCCTCTTTGATATACTGCAATGGCTTGGGCAAAGGATTCGGCAATCTTGTCCAGGCGATCTTGTCCATCTTCCCTACCAGCCGGGGGAACCTTGAGGAGAACATTTTCTCCAAACTCCTTCGAAAGCTTGCTTTGCTTCTTCAAGTCTTTCAGGACGATAACGTCCATGTGGGGGATGTAACGAATCGGCAGCAATGGGACCACGGAGAGGTTCGCGAACACATCGTGAGCTTCGATAACTGCTGTCATAGTGTTGTTGACAACGGTGACAAGATCCTCGGTGGCAACCAGGACACCAAGGCTTAACGACATGTTCAGTGGCTCTGACTTCTGTGCAATTTTGATGCCTTTCCTGATCTTTTCCGAAACGCCATCGCAATATGCTTGCATGGTGAGGGCCTTGACTATGTTCATAGGACGTCCAACGACGGTGTCACCGAGTGTCTGGGTAGATTTGGAGATGGCTTCAATGGCGTGGGTGATGGCTTCCGGGTCAAGCTGATGAGGCACGTGTGGGTGCTTGTGCGTGTGGTTGTGGGAGTGGCCAGCCATCGCGCTGCCTACAAGGAGGGTCCCCGTGAGGAGAGTGAGCAGGCCGGACCCACGCATGATGATTGAAGCTGTGAAAAGTGCGGACTTTGGCTGGATGTGGAATGATGTATGACCTTTGAGACTGGGACAGAAGATGGAAAGAAGAGGAACGATTCACACGTACTGATCTGTTAGGTCAAGCTATTTTATAGAGAGGCCATACTCATATCACAAGGGAGCACGCCAATTCGGAGTGAGGCTGGTTGCCAGACGGACCGCCGCTTGCGACATTCGGTAGCAGTCGGGGCCTGATAGTAGAGATCGGTGCCGCGCTCACGGCCGTGCCCGGGGCTATTGTAGCAGCAATGCTGACCCTCGAGGTGCTTTTCAGACTCAGATCAGATCAAAAGGCTATAGGCTTGTGTCGAGGCCCCTATGGGGAAAGGAAAGCTATAGCATTCAGATGACATGTGTGTCGTGTAAGTGGTTTGCGCGTTGTTGACTTCGCAACTTGAGCTAGTCAACTTTAGAAAATGAAGAAAACTGGGTATCTCAATCTTGCCACGTGAGAAATCTCGTGCAAAGCTATCATTTTCTATGATCATATTCCCTGTGATCACTTGGAGTCTAACTCGCTGGAAGAGAGCCGGACTTTGACAGTTTGTATTTCAACACATCAAGTGAACACCGGTTTTTGCTGTCAGTGCAGTATTCTGAGCTCCGATCACAAGATGAAAGATGAGACCAAGCGTACACTTAGATTTGTAGAGCCCGCTTTTCGCTTTTCATAAGATGCCCGCAATCGCACTTTATCCTAGTGAGAGGCTCGCGCCTTTTTTATGTCGCAAACATTATCGAGAGGCGAAATATGCCTGTGCCCGGGGTATCATTGCAGCCAGATCCAAACGAAACGCCCACAGATGCATTTTGTGTAAAAAATTCAACCCTAGGACGCCTGTCCACGGCTAATAGGCCTTAGCCTTCACATAGCTCAGTTGTATCTTTCCTCATCGTATCCATTGCGACTCCAGTCATCTAGACGTTCGAAGTGGTATCTGGACGTGTTCCTTTCTTCCCCTTGTGCAACTGTTTCGTAGACTTTGGCCCTTGCTGTGTGGCACCAGGGTTTATCTCGGACGTCCACTCCGCCTCAATCTTCTTCAATGCACTCAAGACTGGGCTGCCGGACTTTTCAGACAGAATGGCCTTCTGATGCTTGGACATGGGCCTGAGCACAAAGTCGGCAACAGTATTGTGATCCCTTGCTTCAGGGCGGCCGATGCCGACGCGAATCTTGGCCCAGCGGGAGTCCCTATAGTCTGTGGGTTTCATGCTGGCCATGACGCTTTTGAGACCATTATGTCCTCGATGGCTGGTTTCCCAGGCACGAGTTTTGACGATACCCAAATCTTCCTCAAGGTCATCATGCATGAGCACTAAGCCCAGAGGAGTATGCGTCTCGCTTGATTCTGCGAGTACCTCTTTCCACGCCTTGGCGAGCCAGGGTCCTGATATGTTCATCAAGGTAGGGCATTGGAGAAGGGTGTACTTGGGACCTCTGGAGGCCCGGCAGGCCTTCTTTCCTATACGCTCGGAGGAAAATGGAGGTTGCTGGTGGTCGCGGACTAGCTCTTTCTGTAGAGCCTGCAGAGCAAAGTGACCAGCAGAATGCAGGCCGTCGCCGTAGGGGGCTGGGTTACCCAGGCTCACGACAAGAAAATGCGGTTCAAATACGGCATCCTCGACAGGAGAGTCAGTCGAGTTCGAGTGAGCTGTCGAGTTCATGCTGGCTGTGGTGGTGGACATGAATGCTACTGAAGGCGTTGGCCTGGCTCTCGGCGACAAGTGTGACATGTATGAGGCAGGTAGCGCGCATGAGCGCATTCTTGCCGGAGTGTTGAGGAAATGAGTAGGAACGAGGCGGTACGAGGCCAAGCCTAAGCATGCAAAATTGACCTGAGCCATCCTTTTATCAAAGAAGTCCGGCGTGGGTTGTAACGCGGGCTAGTACTGCTGCTATTTCTTCGCTGCTTTGTCAGTCGCTCGACGGACAGTATATGCTAGCGGTACCCAGGTACACACACCCGCAACAAAAGCGCTCACCGGCTGACAAATTAACCAAAATTAGCCAGTGTTGGAGGAAGAGAAGTCCAGTCTGGTTGGTCGGTACCGAATCAGCTTTTCTTTTTTTCCTCTTATTTTTTGCCTGCTTACCGCGTTAGGTGTGAATGAGTCTTTTGGAGTCATTCGGCAAGGCTGTCATTAGTGAAAAGTCAAGAGAGTGAGAAAAAAAAGAGCTGCGCCATAGAATACCGGGGTGGCCTGTGGCTACCCACCTATCACTGCACAACAGTGACGTAGACCGCCCCACTTCGGCCCGCACCGCCACACAGCATGGCCGGCCGTCCGTAGTTGGATTCCAACGACATCCGGTCATCGTCAATCAGCCCAATGCAGTAACTATCGACCACAAGCAAAGCAAACGAGCCCTCGATACCCAAGTCGCCCACGACGACGACAGCCTCCCTTCCAGGTGCCAACTACCTACCAATCCACCACCTGTCCGAGCCGTGGTCGCCTCCTTATCGACCGCCTCTAATAGCCCTACCGACCTAAACAAATAGACACAGACCCACGCCAGCATCAACACCGTCACGACTCGCCCAACATGTCGTGGGCAGGTATGATGCCCTTCACTTCACCTCCATTCAGATACGGATTGGCCGAACAGAGAGCTCGTGCTGATGTACTGCTTCCACAGGGTTCAAGAAAAATGTGAACCGCGCAACGACGCAGGTCATGATGAAGACCGGTCAGTCCGCTCCGCCTGCCCCCAGGCTTCCTATACGACGAACATCTTGACTGACTCTCGGATGCAGGTCATGTCGAAAAGACCAATGATCGCGATTACGAAGTCGAGGAACGGTACGACTATCCCCATCCCCACTCCGTCCAACCTGCTGCGGGACACCACGACTATGCTATTCCCCCTTCGTTGCGCCACGATTGCCAATTTGTTCTGACGAGCTCATAGACGCTTCCGTACCATGGAAACGGCATCCCTGAGGTTGCAAAAAGAGGCAAAGGGTTACTTGGATTCTCTTCGAGGTTCGTATCCGTCCACTGGCCCACCTACCTAATCGCTCGCTTGTCTCACCGATCACCTCTCTATAGCAATGACTGCCTCGCAAATGCGCATCGCCGAGACCATCGACGCGTTCTACGGGGACGCCGGTGCCAAAGATGGTGTCAGCAGGAGCTACAAACAGGCCGTTGAGGATCTGGACGCAGAAACCATAAAAGCTCTTGATGGGCCATATCGGTATGTCTCGCGTATCCAACATGCACAGTGTCTGCAACTAAATACTGACTATGAACTTACACAAGGACCACGGTGCTGGAGCCCATCTCAAGATTCTGTGCCTACTTTCCTGATGTGAACGAATGTGGGTTATAGAGTTGTCTCCCTCTAGCCTTCCTGGTCTAACGCTGACTATAATCTTTCTCCCGCCTACAGGCATCAAGAAGCGCAGTCATAAGCTTCTGGACTACGATGCCCTGCGTGCCAAGGTCAAGCGTCTCGTCGACAAGCCCGACAAGGATGTGACCAAGCTGCCCCGCGCCGAGAAGGAGCAGGACATGGCCAAGGCTGCTTACGAGCAGCTCAACGAACAGCTCTGCACCGAGCTACCGCAGCTCATTGACCTGCGTGTTCCCTACCTCGACCCCTCCTTTGAAGCTCTCGTCAAGATCCAGCTACGCTTTTGCGCTGAGGCCTACAGCCGCATGGCCCAGGTTCAACAGTACCTGGATGCTGAGACAAGGGACCAGTACGCACAGGGCCACCTCGACTCTCGTGTCGAACAAGTTTTGCAGGAGATACGCGAGCTGAGCATCAGTGGTACTGTCTAAGACTTACCGTGTTATGCGGGCATCGGAGCCACATCGGATTCCTGGAGGCGGCGTTTATGATTTCATTCCAAAATCCATTTTTAGCGTTGGTGCAGGACGAGTCACCTTACGGGCGGCCCATGCCTTGAAATAATATACACCTTACCCGCAGAGCTTGGGACTACGTAAGTCGAGGGTTGTGCATCAGTGACTCTACTAGACTCTGCCCTCTGTGTCGAATCAGATAAACATATGTCACGATCGCGACCTGCTGACCCTTGTACGTGGGATCTACTTGGTAGCATGATTTGTGGCGTCCATCTTTTAGTGCTCTTTGCGGCAAATTATCGTTGGGTGTAACCAAGACTAGTGAGATAAGAGCCTCGATATTTCCCATCACAAAGGTGTCCAGCACGTGGGATCATCGGCAGACATGCGGCATCGCGAGTGACCATCGCTATTGCACTCCTCCCTTCAAGGACTTTACAATGAAGGCGTGCCAGTCTAGGAGAGCCTGGTGGCCAATGCTGCCAAACAGGTACTGAGGTTTCGCGCGATCGGTATCAAAGGGTATACTCATTCACCTGCCTTTTTACCCACTGCCGGCGTGACATGCAGTAGGACACATCGAGCCTGGCGCCCCAGCACAAGGCAACACAACTTTGCTGATGTCTCCAACTTACACGCTTTCGTCTAGTGTCATGCAGCGTGCCCATGTAGGAGCATCCCATTCTTCTGCAGGCCGAGCCCCAGGATATTGGACCTAGTTCCTAAAGTGAATCTAGAAGCTCGTAGGCGAAGGGTTTTTCCTGGAATGCTAGAATACTGCTTAGCAATTGTACCCGTACGACGAGGGTCTAGAACTTTACACCACCATATGCAAGGTGCATGCCACTAGTTTCCCGCCAAGAGAGGTGCTCATACGGCTGTATTCCGAGGTTGGGTAAGGTTACGAAATCTTGTACAACTACAAAGTCTGGTTCATATGCAAGTTCTTGACATAGCATATCCAGTATTCAAATTCTTTAGCTGGGGGGCTAAGTGCTTAGGCATCTGGACGGGAATCGCCATCGGCAAGGCTCACCTACCTTTAGATACTTAGCGTGCTGGAGGCTTGAGCGGCTGTGAGGAGCCGGTCTGTTTACTGGTCCGTGATCCAGTCTTTCAAGGTGAAGAAATCTCGTCTCAACCGCGGACTTCTGGGATGAGACTGGTAGAAGGCTGGGCTGGCAGCTGGAGCTCACAGGGCACTACTTGACAGCCTGACAAGGCATCTATAGTGTTCGGTGCCATTCGAAGTTTGATCTGAAGACGAGTTTGGGTCTTGAAATTGGGCAAGGTTGATTCATCAGTCCAAAGCAACTTCTGCCGGTATTTCACATCGCATCCTAATTTCCCGCTTCTGCGCAGGTAGCACGTTCGTCCTGCCGGTGTACATTTGTCTGCTTCTTATTAGGTCGGCCAAGCGTCTGATTATGTGCCGAGCGCTGGTCTCTTCATCCAAAATCTTACGCTTCGGGGGTGACTCCTTTGTGAAACTTCAGACATGTTTTCACCGGCGTGACTTTCATGTTGTACTCAAAGCCACCTGCATCACTCGCTTTTTCATCGAGAGTCAATCGGCTAGGTAATTTGCCTTCGTGAAATGCCCTGAGACATCCCTTGGAAGGAGCACGGAACGAATGATTGAGTATCAAGTCCCCGGTAGACTTTCGGTAATCATACCACAATCTGCACCCTGAAACTCTATGGTCCTTTTCACAATTGATAAGGCTGGGCTGGGCGGCACATTAAGATTCGTGGATTTAGGTTTTCTCCGCCTGAAAATACAGGCGCCGAACCGACGTTGCAGCTAAGGGTACAAAAAGCAACAATTTTTTCTTTCTCCATGTCCTGCATACTGTGGTAGGGTTTAGGCAAATTAGGGCTCATCCATATCCCGACTGATATATATGATGCGACACGAATCCGATATTCAAACTCAAGTGACAAAAAGCTTGGACAATGGGCATTGTTGAATGATTGGATCTTTTTGTACTTTTCACCACCGTACCGTTGGCTCGGACAGGCCAGCCAGCCCTTTGCATTATTTGCGCCGCAAGCTGTTATGTAAAATTTGGGTTCAATTTAAAACTGTACAGATGTCATCTTCGGACTTTTGTACAAGTCAGTAATTCTCCGTCTAGGGCTACGGAATTCGGATTTCGTACGTGCGCTTGAGGATTTACACGTTCATCCGGAGCGCGCTTGAGCTCTCGGGTTCGACTCCATTAAGGGAACAAGGTTAATTCCATCTTCGGATCCGGTGCCAAATGTTCAAGGCAGACCGAGAAACTACAATGCGATGTCGAGTGCATATTTCACGACCTGCGTGAAACAAGAGAAACTCAAATCTACAGCAGAGAACGCCCAGAGCTTGTAGAAAAGTTTCCTACAGAGTAGTAGATCCCCACGTGCAGAGGACCCCTGGAAGCTCAATCCTTCCCAGGCGAACAAAGGAACGTGGTTCGTAGAGTTTCTGACGCCAAGTTAAGGCGACAGACCAATCGATCTCTTTTTTTTTTTTTACAAACCTTAACGATTCCAAATGAACACATCCACCAAGTCGCATTCCAGTGGAGGATATGCCCCATTGCGTGTAGGCATGAGATTCATCGTGTGACCCAAGCCTGGGCTGAAACTGTGACTTGGGTATTGCACGTTGAGGCAAAAGATGGATGGTGCTTGGAATGGCACGAATCGTTGCGAGGGATTCGCTCGGCTGCTTTCAGCCAAGCACTAAAAAACTTTATGAAATATCATGCATCTTGGAATTCCTCGAGATATACAGACGGTCCTCAAATATTAGTGTTTACAGAGAGTCGACCCTCTGGGTGACTACCGTCGTGGTCTGTATGCCTCCAATATGCGGTGCTCCAGCATTCGCTCGACCTCCCCCTCCCGTCACGCTCACGTTATAAGAAGGTCTCTGCATCTCGATGTCCCGGCCCGGGGATGCACTGCCACTGGACGTGAAACTATCTTCTGCCCTCAGTGCGTCCATGTCATCGTCTAGTTCTTTGACGTAAGCTCCTCCGTTGGAGTGGAATGGGAACGAGTGTCCAGTCTTGATGGATTTGGCGCCTTTCGAGGTCGACATTCCGTATTGCTTGTATTGATTGGTGCGGCTGCCGAGACTGGACCTGAAGAACCGTGGCATGATCATGGCGAACAGGGGCTTCAGCGTTGGCAAGCAAGCGGCCAATACACCAATGACAAGTTCGATGAGCGACCAGACCTGGTATTATCGTGTTAGTGATGTTGCTCGCCAGCGTAGAACACATGCGAATGGCCAGGTTGTTCAAGCACCAAGCCTACGGACGGACTTCTGATATTTCTAGATGCTTCACAAAAGAAAGAAGAAGGAACAATGAAAACTTACAGCGGCATCAACATTATCCCAGGTCGAGTCTTCGGCGGCGGCGGCTGCTCTAAGGGTCGTGATACGATAGACAGAGATAATGCAGGTGCTGGAGATTATAAGAACCATTGTCAGCGATGTATTTGTGAAGAACCGTACCCATTGGGAGGGTACCTAGGTAGGAAGATGATGACGCTTACCAGAAGCCGAGACAGAAGACACCCATGAGCAATGCTTTTTGTCTCTTGGGAAGCTGCAAACTCTTGATAACAGGTAGAGGCAGCGAAAATATCACAAAATCCGTCACCAAATTTATGGCCGCCATAACATACCATACTGCGAGAGCTTCTGTCAGTCGTCTTATTTCCAAAAAGATGCGGTGATGGTAATGGGATCCTCACTGGCGAGCTGATTCAAACATGTTCCCTGGAGGCTACTATCCCAGAAGAAGGCGACAGGAGTGCAGACGAGGGGCAGCAACACCGACAACGTCAGCGCCCAGGCTCCCTCGAAGATCAAGCCCACGAGGGTGGCAGTCTGCATCAGTGGAACCCGGAAGATTCGTCGGTATTGGAATAGAATGGAAATCTTGAGAATGCAGGTCCCAACATTATACACGATGATACTGCTGAAGAAGGCCTGCCCATACCGCGCAGAGTTCTCCAATAGCCATATGTGGCGACCCAGACCATACGCGGTCTCTACGCAAGGGAGATTTCATGTCAGCATGCACCTTCTTTTTTTTTTTTGTCTTTAAAAGTGGTTCACACATAGGAAAGATGGAGTGAGCACCCACCCAAAAGAATGGCCGCAGCTGTCAGGAGGGTGAAGACCTGAGCCACGGCCATAACAAAATCGTCACGGCCAAAGGTGTGAAGGACAAAAACTCTGGTATATATGCGGGCCAGGACGGCAACAGTAGTGAGGACGACTGAGACGGAGCAAACAGCTGTGATGTAGCCCGTCTTGGACTCGCTGTCTAAGGCATGGTTGACTTCAACAGCCGCTTTGAGCGGCAGAAAGTCACTGGCGTCCATCTTTTGGCGTCACTTGGATTGCAGGCTCTGCAGCGAGTTATCAAGTCAAGAGTCTTGAGTAAACGAGTAAGATTATCGAATCCGAGGGAAGGCTGCCATAACAGACACGGACACACCAAAAAAAGTTGTGGGGATGTCGAGACTGCAAGCGTCTTGGCTTGAGAGAAACCGAGGAAAAAGAAACACGGCTTCTCTCTGTTGATCCCGTGAAGAGTGTTTGCAAAGACAGACTCCAAGCAAGCGCAGGTGCCACTAGATAGACGGTGATGAAGGGGCGAAGATATCATATTTGTGTTGTGAGCAGGATCATATACTTGTCTAATTACCTACATGCCTACCTAGGCAGATACTAGATTGCGAGGCACATACTCCCCTGAAAGGGGAACCTTGACGGTTACTGGTTGATCGAAGCAGGGACAAGTCCTTGTTCATCAGCTATCAGGGACTTCCCTGAAGACCCCAAGTCCAGAAGTTCCAATTACCCAGCACAGGTACCCCATTCCTGGCTAAAGCCGGGTTGGGAGTACCGAAACGTCGAAGTCTCAGGAAGATCAGCTCTTCGTCTTCATCTGGCCTTTTCTGACCCCTTAGGCCAGCATGCCGTGTGAAGCTTATAATCCCTGGTGATACGCTCTGCAGAAACTCATGAGCCCTTGCAGCGTACCATCGTGTCTCTTTCCCACCCGCTTCTTGCCGAAGCGAAGGAACAGTCAAGTCACAATGGAAAAGGATTGACTGCAGACTCAGCCACCTCTTCACGAGTAGTGATTGCGATTTGCACGAACTTATCTGTCACTGAAATTTAGCGCAACAGACTTTTGGTAGTGCTCTGGGTCAAATACATAGTATAATCGATTGCCAAGATATTGCATGTCACTGCTCCAAATTTCTCGACCCCGTCTGTGCTCTTCCTCATCGTTAGGCCCCATCCTTTTTGTCTGTGCTCTCCACTTACTTAACTACTAAGTACATGGGGTGGGTGTATTCAGCAGCCCAGGCTGTCGGGATGTACCACGATCAGCCAAGCCTATCAGTGGATCCAAGGACGGGAAGGAAATGTTAGCTAAAACCCCAATGGCGCTTCTTGGGTGATGACAGCTTCTAGCACTTTGGAGGCTTGGTGGTAAGGTGACTTGGCATTTCGCGAATCTGCCCTTCATAACCAAGTTGATGTAACATTAACTGAGGTGATGCGACACCACATACCTCGTGTTTCACTCGAGGGCTGTGAACTCGGACTCGGTCGATTGGCAAAAGAATCAGGGTATGCCACATTGACCGCAGCGATCATCATTGAGCATGAATGTGCAAACAACAGACGATATCGGGCCGACGCCATTATGCGGGGACTCTGGATGAAGATGCTCCCTAAGATTTCCTAGTTCGATGATGACCTCGGTGCTGTCAAATGCTCTCCTCTGTTTTGTTCTGGCGTCCAGGGGCAAGATGGGTCGCATTATACGCCGTCTAGCGTTCTTCAGGTGAAATTGTGGCGTTTACACTGAGCTAACACGACTGCATCAGGGCCTATGATTCTATAGAATAGTGGAGCACTAGCTCAGCTTAGTGGTGCTCCGGGGACTCGGCAAGACACGCTTAGCTTCCGGGACGTGCGATCCGGCCTGTCCTGAGGGTCCGTTATCCACAGAAGGTATAGTTGCCAACTGGCCAGTGGTAGTACCAGTCTAAACAGCTAGCGTGTCGAATATTGCTCGTCCTGGTAAAGACGAGGTGCCCAGCTACACATACAAAAGTCTTCACCAAGATATATCAGGCTATTTTCGCGAAAGTCCCAACCTTGAGCGAAGGCACAGATACTCTAGGTAGTATCGCCTAATTGGGCGTGTAAGAGATCGAGAAAAGCTTCCCAGATTCTGGTTATGACGCGCATCATCACCCGCAGCGAAGTGTCACTGACAGTAAGCTAAAGTATATCGACCTTGCGTAGGTAGGTAGGTACATAGATGTGGAATTAGGGTAAATCGAAGACCTTTCAAAGACACCATAGCATTTGCTGCCCAAACTCTGCCAAACCGCATGGTCGCATTTCCGCACCTCAAAAACCATGGGCTATAATGTTTGTGAAGGCTCCACCGGAACAGTCGACTGGCATTATGGCTCCTGTCATCCTCACGAAATAGATCGTCTACTGTGGTATGTTTACCCAAGGGTCAGGTTGTGATGGCCTGCCTGGTCAACAAGGGCTGGAAGGGATTAACCTGCACGAGAAAGACTTGCCAACTACATGCGGAAATTTTCTAGTCCTATTACCACGCCAGCATTTGCCTGGCAGCGCGCAAAGATGTCAAACAGAATAATATGGTGTGTGTCCTGGGTATGCTTGGCAGTCAGGGTCTTGTAGCTCGCAGATTGGCTGAGCGTCAAAATGTGGCGCCCCGGACTCGGCCGATATATATTGGCTTAGATGGACCTGGAGACGACTCAGGCCTCGGTCCGGAATGAGTCTCGTACCCATTTGCAAGGTCCGGAAATTTTCACGCGATTTCCGAATGGTGGGATCATTCTCGATCTTGAGATCTGGGGCCTATAGATCGTCTGGTGTACGTACCTTAACTAGGGTCCTGTACGAGATTCTGAAAGCCGTCAAGAAGCACTATTAGGGTCTGCTTGAGTACTATAGAGACGTCATCAGAGTTACTTGGTACAAATGTCTTCATAGGATTCACGGGGCGCGCCATGTTCGAATGGTCACATCATATATCTCCTCATTGGGTGCCGATGCGTGGAAAAGCTTGCGAACCAAGGTATGTAGGTAAGAATGTATGGTGGGCAGGTGAGTAGGTAGAGGCGTTGTATTTCCCCCCCCCCCCCCGTGCCGAGAATGTTTCGGTACCAGAGCATGATGTGACGAACTGGTGGTGGATCACACTCAAGAAGCATCCGATTCGATGGCTAATTGAAAATCTCGCTATAAGACCTAACAAGACCTATAGAGAGTGGCCTTCGCGAGAATTTCAGCATCGTGGCTGTCGTCCCTATTTGTGCCCATACCTGCGAGATTGCCATCTGAAACTTTCCATCATCTGAACTTGCAGTGGCTACCCAGGTAGCGATCATATAGTGAGCCTTCAAATAGCCTGGGGAATATCCGGATGGTTGCATTACTTGACATCGAATGCCTTCCACTTGTCATCACCCAGTAATATGGGCAGTCCAAAGAATCCCATTCAAGATGCTTGTCTTGAAGAATTCATCCGTGTATGCCTCATCGAAATGGCCCAATGCAGTATAGAATGACCGCCCTCCATCGTACTCCTGACACCATGCGACGGGATGGTCTTGGCCCATAGTGCCTCCTTGGTAACTTGACTCTTTCACTGACATCAAGATGTGTACACCACCATGGCTTCTCGGGTTCTCCCTGAAGTTGTACCACTCGTCAAACCAATCTATGTTGTATTCCGAGGCATCCCCCTCTAGGGGGTTATTTTGTGAAGCCGAGCCTATCTTTTGCTTGGTTGCTTCCGTAGTGTGGGGAAATGCTGAGACACCAGAGACGATCGGATGCGTCGGATCCTCGATAACGACGACTCCTTGCTGTGGTTCCGGGTGACCAGTGAAAACGGCTCCGATCAAGCTTCCATAATATTCCGAAGAGGGCAGCCCTGTGGAAGCGCAATGTATACCAACTATACCACCCCCTCCCCTAACGAATTCCTTCAATGCATCAAGTTGGTTTTGGTTGTCAAAGAACTCGCCAGATGACTGCAAAAAGACGACGACCCGATACTGTGCAAGGGTTGACGAGTTGAAAACGATTGCGTCCTCGGTTGCGTGTACGGAAAAAGGGGCTGGCGACTTCCGGGACAGTGTGGCAAGGCCTTCCAACGCTGCTATTCCTGCAGGTATCGAAGCATGTCGATAATCTTGAGTCCTACTAAACACAAGTATTTTGAATTGCGCAGTCGTACTTAGCGATGCAGGTAACGCGTCGGCTCCGTCGTCTCCCAATAGGGGTGTATGATTCTGACCTGTCATTCCGCTATTATGCCAAGTTGCTTTCTCGTCTGAATGATATGATTCAAATTCTAGGTGACGCGTTCTTGAAATTGAAACGCGGAACAGATTTGGGGATCGATGATAGGACCTTGCCTAGGTTGTCAAGTGTGGCTCAAAATTACTACGAAAGTTACAAGTCTGGGACTAGACCATTCTTCATCACGTAATCCGGACTTCAAAGGGATAACTCACCAATAGGGGCCTTCTTCTGTGCAATAACGGACCCTTGTATTGCCTAGGTATGCCAGTGAGCATTTTTCATTGAGATGTGGGCTGCGAAACAGTGCAGACGGACTAATCACAGCCTGGCTGCTATTACTCCAGGTTGAAAGCTTATCACTTTTCGGTACATCGTTGCTATGAGCTCTATCATCCTCGGACTTTGGGCTGTAAGAGGAAGGCAGCTGCAATATACGTCGCAAAGTTGGCGTCTTACTAGGTAATCTGTGTAGTTTCTTACGCGTTATGATCCAGTGAGCCTCAGCAGCGGATGACTGAACGAGGCACTAAGAACGAATTCCTTATGCGACTCAAAATAACGAGCAGCACCGTGCGTCAAGGCAAATGATCTGGGGAGGGCGGACATGTGTTTGAGGACTTACCTGGGTAATTAAGGTACCTAGGCTTTACGGCCCAGTACAATATACAGAATAAATCGTAGTTGTTGAAACTGATAATATTATCTTCACACAGGCGCCTAGATATATAGAAGACAGCCACTGGTGAGGCCAAATGATGCTGGAGCCATGGATATAGAAAGAGTACACGAGGTACACTCCACGCTATGAGGAAATGCTGGTGATGCTAGAGAACGGCCCTTCATAGCTGTTCATGGTGAATGCCTGGTAAAGCAGGTGAGAGACTCAATTCGAAACTCCAGTCCTTCACAAATGTGCATCAACGAGTATGTCACATCCCCGTTGCATTAAAAAGACTGAACGAAAGACAAAGCCAAGAGCTTGACCAAGCTTCCCCTTCATAATTCATTCGCGGATCCTCACACCGTTGAAATTGATAGTTGGGAGCAATGGTGTTTTCGCTGTCCCCACCATATTCTCTCCGTCGATCTTTGCCTTGTAGCTGATCTTGACTTTGACCGGTCTCTTTATTGAAGCACGGAAGAAGACGGTTGAACCATCTATAGTCCCTTCCGTAATCTCATTCCGTCCCTCTGCGCCGTCCAATGCACCAGAAAGGACATTTCCATCGGACTTGAGCGTCAATTTGACCTTTTGCTTCCCAATGGGTGTCTGAACTGACACATCCCACACCCCATCGACCTGCACGGTCGGTGGCGCTGCCGTATCGAGGCTGGCTGGCTGAAAGTCCGAGTCCGAGTCAGAATCCTTCTTAGGCAATTGATCCTGTGTTGGCTTCAGTGCCTTGCCGAGACCCTTCTCTGCGAGCCACTCCGTCACCGCCGTGACATAACACACTGGATCGTACTCATGCATGGAGTGAGGCATCTTTGGAAAAGACCGGTATGTGAATGAGTTACCCGCGCCCTCGACAAGCCGCTGTACATGTTGTACTTGTGTATCTGACAGAGCTCCAACGAGGTTTCCCGAGGAGGGGTCTACCCGTCGAAAATGGTGTGTGAACAAGATCGGTACTTTGACGTGCTTGAGCATGTTCTCATGGGGGCATGTCAGTGCTACACGACCATTCCAGAACGCATCACCCCATTCTGGATCATATTCTTTCAATTCTGGCGCTGGGCCCATGAAAGGAGCCGTCTTGGTGTCGGCCATGATGGCGGTCAATGCTCTGGCAACCCACGAAGGCAGCTCGTGGGCCATGGCCTGATGCATACCGTCCTCGTTCCCAATGGACCACTGGGGTCCCAGCCACTTGTGCCAAATTCTGAACATTGGTCCTGCAATCGTTTGTCTTACTGACTGCCCAATGGCGGGAGTGAGCTCCGAAGCGAATAGTGGTGGGTCCTCGTATATAGCTGCGATAACCTGACCTGGCTTTGCGAAAGCTGACAGCCACGCGCTGAGTACACCGCCCGAAGACAAGCCGCTGACAATGACAGGTCGCTTGATTACCAGATCAATGAAGCGCACTAAGTCGTTGCCGAAGTTGTCAAGACTGTAGCGGCCTGGTGTCCAAGTTGACCGCCCCTGTCCTCGAAGGTCGACGGCGAAGACCTGATATGACTCGGAGAGTAGACGCATGGCGTTCTCGTATGCCCACCAAGACTCCGTCTGCCCGGGAATGAGTAGCAGCGCTGGAGCGCTCTCCGACCCAGCAACAGCATAGTTCATCTGAATCTCCCCAAGATCCACGGTTTGCTCCGGGAAGCCACGAGGCTTAAAGATATCCAGATGGTCGGACGCTTGTAGATATTTGTCCTTGGGATCCTCATGCGCAAATTGCTCTGCGAGCTCTTTTAGTTTTGGAACGAGCCCCGCTGGACTCGGGGTACTCGGCGCCATCGCTGCTGGTTTTTGATATTCTGGGGACGGGGTTGGAACGCTGGTCGTTATAGTGGTGGGCAAGAGAGCTGAGAAGCTAGATAGAGATGCGCGGACCGATTTCCTGAGTTGGTGATATGTGCTAATCATTTGTAAACCTGCACCAGACTTTTGGATAAGGAGGCTGCGATGAGATAGCTATGCAAAGAGGAGCATGATCCTGCAGTGAATTTGCGGGGTTCTCTCTATCCTTATAGATTGACAGGCTCGTCATTCTGGATCGCATTGCGCATCTATTCCTCGTCAAACGTATACTTGGCGTGCTCAACGTGCCGGCCTTCTTTTGTCCGTCTTCACGTGGCTGTGATAGTCGGGCCCACCCCAAAGAAATCCCTGACGATTATGCTCAAACGTCTGAGCCTTATTGACTGACGTGCCGTCATTTTGCTCCGGGATTGCATCCTTGGGTGCCGGTGGAATGTCGGCCAACATGATGAGTCCCCGGTAGCCGCTAAACGGTTTCGACTGGGCAGAATCGAACTTGGAAGTGCTGTCACACTGCTAGGTACATGAAAAGATTGGTGAAGCCAATCCGTGTGTGTTTCTTTGAACGAGACGGAAAGAGTCTTTGGGCATTTCTCTAATTCGAGGGCAGCATAGCATCGTTATTAGATCACATCGGAAATCAATCAGCATCTTGGTCCCACTCTATATGTGACTCTCAAGTTAGACTTGACATAGGGCTGCATGACTATAAGTGGAAGGTGACTTGATCTCTTCAGCTTCGACGGTCGATGAAGCAGCTCTCATCAGATCTTCGAAAGAAACGAGGAGCGCACTCGCTCAGCATGGTAGGCGGTCAACAATGATTCAAGGCGAGTGACGGACATAACAAGCACCGACAAGCCGTCTGCAGACAACAATGTAACCTAAAGCGTACCGCAACAGACCCGTCCGCTCGGAATGACGGTCCCCGTGGTGGCCGGTCTGCTATTTTGTCTTGGATGGCGCAGCAAGATTTTCTGCTTTCGACCCCTTTTGGCACCAATAGGGTTACCTAGGACAAGAATGCCCATGCACAGCCAGGATACCTGCGCATGGGGCCAAGTAGTCGTTCGGAAGCGAGCCGACTGCGCATCTGAGACTTGAAAAGAGACTTCAGCCATGACCAAGGACAAATATAGAAAGCTATTCATTTTTCATTGACCCCGATCGAAATTTCTCACTCTCTTCTGTGTGAATCCATGCTTGATCGAGGTCTCGTTCAGGGACTGTTTTCTTGCTGTATCAAGAAAAGAGGACTTTCATGCTTCGAATCGCAGAACTCCCCTCTCAGGACCCCGAAGCAAGATATTGGTTGCAGGAAAAGCCTTACGACGCTCGAAACCTTGAGCTAGCTAGCAACTAAAATACAGCTGGGGCTGTCTTGAATGACACGAGAAGATAAGACAGCAAGGGACACAAGACTACGCGACGTAAACGCTATGGTATTCGCAAGTAAGCGACGAATGGCTTGAGTGGATCATATGCTCAATAAGCCGGGTCACTCGGAACATTGCACGGGTTTTCTCATGGAAAAGCACTCATCTCGATGTTCTATTCATAACCTAAGTCATGCAGTGCATGTAGACTCTGCGACTGTCCAGCACTGTAGCTCGCAGAAGGTATCCTGAGGCAAGGCATCGTAAAATTCACTGGCGATAAGACCAGATATGGATTTTGTAGTCGAAAAGGGTGACTGTCAAATTAGATTACCTAGTCATACGCATGAGGGCCTATATTTAGCCGGCCCTCCAAGGCTGGCCTTCGTGCCAGATCTTCCTCCTTTAACAACAGCCAAGAACAACGATAATAAACAGCAGTCAACAGTGCTACTCATCCGTACGGATTAAGAGTCAACCGAAAGTGACTAAGTCAGTGGGAAGACACAAGAGATTTGCCGACGGTTTCTTACAGCCTCCACAATCACATCCGACTAATTATCTCCCAGATACGAGTTGTTCCATGAAAGTCAACGTCTACATTACTCTAAGTACTCAGCACAAGTCGTTCCATCTTACAAAAATCAACATATTATCATTGATCACCTTTAATGACAGTATGTTGACCTTCCTTCCTTCAATACAAGAAATCCGAGTCACCAGTTCGTTTATTATGCTCTAGATCGGGTGGCTCATTCGGGAGACTTCTGCGAGTCTGCCACTGCATGGAGTTTAATTTCTCTTGATTCTGACTTGATGCCGCGCGAGAAAGGCCCCAGCCAGAGAGTAGTGCATGCTCTATAAACAAGCATTTAGATGTAGGAACAATTTGCGAGCTAAGATTTTGTGTTCATGATTCGACGGTCATAAGACTTGTTTAGTTGAACCCATCATAGAGCGTCCAGCTAGGGTGTACGCCGAATACCGCAGATGATACACACACTTATTGCCCAGGTGAGGTGTACAGTATCATTTGTTATGTATGTTCGTCTCAGATAGCTATTGAAGCCCGTCTCGCACTCAACATCATCTGCGAGTTTAGGGGAGCTTTCTCATATCCAAGTACCTTTCTGATGGCATCTGACAGGCCCTGCAGTATGCCACGAACAACTGTTCCTCAGAGAGGATGATCTCGAGATGAATATGACCACCTTTTCCAAGTGGCATCGTGGTCTTGCTTGCCCCTCAAAATCACTGCGCAAAATTGATAAGCCACCACTTTCGTCGGAAGAATTTTCATCGACAGCCGAGAATCGGTCTTTAAAAATAGGGTATGCGTTCAGAGGATATCCCATGCACGTTCACGTACTGGGCTTCGTTCTAGCAAGAATCTGCGGTACTGTAGATTGTGTATGCTCAAACCGCAATCAATAGTGATGGAACCTGATAACTCCAGGAGTCAAACTTCTCCAGAGTACCTAGGTATCCCCCGGCCTCGCTTCTTGGACTATCTGCCCGGGGAACGGGGGTGTTCCTGCCCCTGCAAGTCGTCTTGGAAGGTATTCCTCACGTCCGAAGATCTTCGTCTGCTTTTACGTAGAGCCAACTGAATCCCAGGAGTCTTGCTCTCATCGCGGCCGTATACCCCTCCAAGACTCATACTTCCTGAGTCCGGGCCTGAGGTGTGACCTCCGAGGAGCTCTCTGCTCCGCTTCCAGCGCCAATAAATAACGCCAGCAAGGATGATGACAACGCAGGCAAAAGCCACCGAAACCCCTATTGCCACATGTATTGTTCTTTCACGGGCTGATGAAGAGGTAGCAGACTTGATGAGGACGTAGATTTCTCCCGTGGCGTCAGACGAGAACAATACTCGGTCATCAAGCATCGTCAGGCCGACCGGTCGCAGGCACGAAGGACAACTGGCGTCGTCTGTGTTTTGGATAATGTCGTCTAACGCAATGTAGGTATCGTACGCACGAGTGGGCTGGCCCGTGACAGAATCAAAGGCGACTGATCCGACGAGGTAGCCCTTGGGGTCAGCTCCGTCAACTGATCCATGAAAACTGACATAGGCGGTTGCACCGTCCGACGAAAACACAATGTCCATAGGGGCTTGATGAGGAACTTCAAGTGACGTCAATAATTTGTTCTCTTCTGCTGTAACGAATAAAATGGGGGGAGGGGGGCAGTGGCTTACGGAACGTGAGCCTTGGTCTCACGAAGTCTTGCTCGCAGAAACTGTCATTTGAGGTGGCGTTGTTGAAAACACTGAATTGCTCGCCAGCAACCAGACCAGCTGGGGCATCTGAGATACTAGTATTCCACGTCGCGTGGCAGAATGGGTAACCGTAATTACCACCTTGGTCTTCATCATTTGCTTCTTCGGAGATCGAAAGCATTCCGTGGTAATTCATTTCGTCGCCTGGATTGCTGTCGTGGATATCCTCGCCGTCCCTTGTTTTCCCTGTGTCAGCAGACCATACTAGGCTCAAAGTGCGCCGGATTCATTGAGTAAGAGTGAATGACTTACCTCGTCAAATTGTCCACACCATTCTCCATAGAAAAGATGCCACCTGTCTTGGGATGCTCGGCGAGTCCAACAGCATTGTTCAGGCCCCAGCCAAGCAAGCGGCCTGATGTGCTGAAGTCATACGGCTCGGAAGATGATGTCAATTCTGACAGGTTGAAAGCCTTGACTTGACCCAAGCCACTGGACGAATTTCTTGCGCCCTCTTCGCTTCCACCACTTCCCCTAGAGACAATAATGGTGCCAGGCTCGAGTTGTGATGCCAGCACCGTCCGCGTGACCTGATCATCATTTGCCATGCCCGAAACAACAGTCGTTGCGTTCGCTGTCACGGACCCGGTAATGTTGCTGTATGGCCATGAGAAGACGGATTCGGGGTTGGAAGCGTATATAGTCTTTCCGTCAGGGGACATCGCAAGGCCATGATTAAGCTTGTCGATGAACAGTTGGGTCAGCGCCGATAATCAATGTTTATGCAGTATGTGTCCTTGGGCGGTATACAAACAGATGTCATGTTAACAATTAAAGTTCCATCGCCGTCTGCTGTTATACAGGACCCTCCATTGTCGGTAAAAGTCAGGCGCCTTATGCCAACTCCACTCTCTAATATGAGCAGCGCACCAGACGAGTCCAACACGATACTCCTAGTACAAGGCATTAGCAATCCGATTGTGCATTGTATCAAGCTCTCCTCATGATACTTACCTAGGTAATGTCAAACCTGAGAAGACCAACTGGCCCGTCCATCCACTGCTGACTGTAGGTGCTGCATAAGTAGGGGACAGCACGGTCTGGCAAGTATTTGTCGAGCTCCGGGGTTCAAGGACAGTGGCGACGCAGTGCAAAGGCCACAATGTGGTTGCTGTCAGGTATAATAACCTCAAATTCATCTTCCTTTGTAGGAAAGCAATAAGGGCCCAATTCCTGGATTATGGCGTTAAGAATAAATCCATGGAGAAACGTTTGTGTCGCGTTTGATTTGGTTAAAATCTACCCATTTGGTAGAAGGAATATTCACAGACAAGCAGTTATGCATTTCTGACATTTGACCCCGGAATACGCCATCGAGTCTCGAAGGCCGAATGCAACTGCATCGTATGCAGGAGGATTATCTATCTCAATTTTTCGGCGCTGTGGGCCTGTAGGCTAGGTTATGCTACATCAAAGCGAGCCGTATTCCCGGCCACACCCTTTACACATGAGGTGTTATACCCATAAAAGTACTTGATTCTTCGATAAGCGCTGTACACATGCTATGTATTGGGATTGGTACCACGCTATATCGCATAGTTTTCAGAAAGTGGGCACCGCCTACAACCGGCGTCAAGATTTGTCTTCAGGTTACATGTATGGATTTGTGTGACCCTGCACAATGGCGGGCATGGAGGGGATGCTCTTCATGGACACCCACCGCATGATAAGATCGACTGAGATGATTGTCATACCCATATTTATCGGTTTTGTCTCATTCTGGGCTGCTCCGGTAGAGTGATAAAGAACCCATACCTTAATGGCCGCATCTCTTAAGCGAGGGCGTGTGAACACCTGCAAACGTCGTGCCCTAGCCAGGACTAGAAGGTCGTTGGGAGAGCGTCACTGAGGCTGTCTCTGGGTATTTGTGGGCCAATCCCGCCATGCCTGTGCCCCATGTGCCATGCGGGCTGCTGGGACTGGGCTGTAAATCGATGTTAAACAGACCTTTTGAGCGTCATACACGAGATCAGAACATCCATTCTCTATGTGTTTGGAGCACCAATGCAGATGTGTTTCTGGTGAGCAAGACTCCATCAAGGCCGAGTTGCTGCATGAGGGACCCACATGTGATATGTACAAACGCGGGGCGAGCCATGAAATGAACGAACCGAGTGTGACTCTAGATCAATGCGTTCCCGAACCTCATTATCCGTGGGTTTACAAGAGTCCAGGGTGTCGAGCCTGTCTTTTACTTCACCATTGCTGTGACTATCCACGTCATTTAACAAAGCGGCGCCACCACGTCAGGCCGTGGAGGCAAATATCTCCTTGCCCAAGTCGTTAGATGCTGTTTGCCAGCCAGACTGTGGGCGAGGCACCCTCTTCCCTGTCTATTTGCCTTCTCCTCTACCCTTTTCGGGGCCTTGTGATGTTCATCAAGTGACCAAATTGAGCGTTATTGTCACTCGCATGTCTTCTTCTGACTCTTTACTGCTGAGTGCGCTACACCGGCTTCAAGTCCTATTACGGCAAATTTACCGATTGCTGTATCTGCGGGCCCACCCGCGCTCGGGTTTCTACCAGCTGAGTCCAACCAAGGTGGCTATTGAAACAGCTGGGCATTCCAGGATGGTAGATGACACGGTGAACTGTGGGAAAAGGTGATTTGTCTCCGGGCAGCATGTTGAAGTTTTTGATGACATCTGTTAAGGCGCCAAAATTACCTAGGTTGCACAGCCCGTCCTGGGAATGGCACTGGCCAGTGTTGTCGACTTGGTGTGACCGGAGCCGCATATGCTCAAAGCAGATCTGGCTCTTACTGATCCACTCAGCCTATGCTCATTGTCCTCGACAGACCAGTTGGATCGAGAAATGCGATTGGTTCCACGGCAGTGTTGGGTTGAAATGTCGGAGCAAGTCATATTGCAATCCGCACCTATTGTGGGATTGGCATTAGCATTGGGTCAATTTCCACAGTAGCCTGGGAGAAATAAGTCAGTCAAACTCATTGTGCGTTTATCATTCATATTGTGAGTACGAAGTGGAACGTGAGGGACTGACACTCCTGGAAGTACTCTGCTTCCCTGAAATGATAAGCATCACAGCACGAAGCGCAAGTATTCATGTCTACTTCTCACCATCAAGTCCGGCGCAAAAGAAATAATAATGATAAAAAATACAATCAAAACCGCACGGTCATCCTTCTCATCAGCCCTGCTTCGCGTAACGACAGATACGAAATTAGAGGTAATTCATCCGACCGCAGCATTGTGAAGACTGGCGCTTTGCCCAATAGCTTGGGCTAATGTTTGATTTCGCTGTGTTGCAGAGGATATGTGGCATCAATAGTCAAATTCCGGAGAACCGCTTGAATGCGGGTGTCAATACCTTTGATTGTATCCGAGGTATCATAGTGAATGTACAGACGTTGTTACTTATGTCACTGTCTTGTTGTGGAGACGTTATATGGTTACATTTCAGGCGTGAAAATACATTGATATTCGCTCTGCAGCGCTGAGGAATGAAGACGAGATTTTGAAGCTTGGTTCTGCTCATCTATGTACTACCTTCTCGGCCTCAAGGGCACCTCCCGTTGTACTCGGCCCTTCATACCCGTTTCTCGCGCCTCCTAGCCACCACAGGCCCACAAGAGCCGTCAGACCACCCCATATCAAGCACGAATAATTCATACTCTTCGCATCAGTCGGGAGATAATACGGCAACGAATAAATCACGAACCACACCGCCAAATAAGCACACGCCAAAGCGTTCACCATGAATCCTACCCAACCCCTCATGCGGAATGGCCCAAAGGTAATGCTCTTCCGCCCACCTAGCAGATGCGGCAGGATAGCCGCAAGGTACGAGCTGGAGAAGAAAAGGATAGTGGAGCCGATGAACGCGTTGAATGCTGTTGCGCTGCCGACGTAGATACAGCCCAGGACCGTGACAAGCGCCGCCGTTGAGACGGTAGAGATCATGGGCATGTTGAGGCGGGCGTCGACTTTTCCAAGATAGCGCGGGAACGGCGCCGCTCCGTCGCGTGCGAGCGTCCAAAGAGTGCGGCCTGTCGTGATCATCAGGCCGACGATGCAGAGACCAATGTTCAACATGATGAGGGCGAGCATGGCCGTCGCGCCAGCGGTGCCCGTTGCCTGTCGGTAGATCTCGGCGATGGGGTAGGTGGCTGCGGAAACGGCGTCAAGGTCATTGATGGCATACATGATGGTGATGAGGTAGCAGAATCCGGTGAAGAAGCCGATAATCATTTGAAGGAGGAGACCGAGGGGAACATTTCGTTGCGGGTTCGGGATTTCTTCCGACAGGTGAGTAATGACATCGACAGCGCCGATGCTGTAGGCACCGTTGAGCATTCCCGCTACGAAGACAAAGCCATCCGAGTAGCCCAAGGCTTGCGTCCATTCTTTCCAGACAAAGTCGTTGCTGGCATGCGGCGGTCGACCGTTATGGCCGGGCATCGCTGCAACTGTCACAACGGTGATGAAGAAGCCTGCTAGAATTCTGTTCGGTCTCTGGTTAATAATCTTTGCCCCAGGAATTGAAGGGTTTCAGTATCGCCATATCTGGACTGGTAGCTTACAAGAAGATGCCGACCTTGTTAAGTACAGGCATAGCGGCGTTTGCAAGACAGACAGCAGCACAGGCGAGCCATACCGAGATGACGAAAACCACGAAAACATGCCAAGGTTGTGCTGTGAACTCAGGATGATTCAAGGCATACATCTGAACGATTGTATTGCCACTATCCAGCAGGACCGTAAATTAGCAAAATGTCCACTGCCACGCGCATAGGCATACACAGGCATCTTTAGCACACTCACAATATGGCCGCCATACTAGCAGTTCCCATAGACCAAGCCAGGTAATTCCACCAGCCAGCAAAAAAGCCCACTATACGACCCCATCGCCGTCCTGGGGTCACACTAGCCCAGTGATATACTCCAGCAGAGCTCGGGATAGCACTCACGAGCTCCGCCAGACTTGCCGCCACGAGGAAATAAAACAAGGATACAACTAGGAACTCGTACAAGACGCCCGGCGGGCCGCCATTCGAGATGGCGACGAGGATCGTGCCTCCAATGGCTGGCCAGACATTGCCCACAGTGACACCAACGCCGGCGAGCGAGACTAGGCTGAAACTCCGGGCAAGCTCTTGGGTGTGTCCAGAGGCATTGACTGGAGCTTGCGAGGTACTGATGACGGTACCGATCTCTGAGTCGATGGGGAGCGAGGGTTGAACGCTGCTATCGCTAATCTTGGTGCCGAGGGCCTTGTCGGAGGCCATGACATGTTCCATAATGGCTCGTTCGCACAACTAGACTTTCTCTACAGCCAAATGGCCCAATAATTTCAGTGAGGGCGACCAGCAGTATATACAGATCAACCTCCCATCTTAGTTGTTATACTGTGGTAGTCGATTGACCAAACAGGCATGAACAAGCGGCTTCACCATGTCTTAGAGCCTCGGGTCTGCAAATGAAGGCTGTTGATTGGACGTTGAACTTTTTGAGTTGTCTTGAGATTCACGTTTGCCACGGATACTACAGCGTGATCTGTAGGCTGTCCTTTGCCCTTTGCAATGCAATTGGTCTGTGGTAGTGTTAGTTCAGATAAGGCCTCTGGCCTGGGCATTTATCCCTGAATATCCCCTCACAAGGCCATGCTTATCCGAGCCCCAGTCTCCTGCGGTCCACCAGTCTAGCATTTTGTTTGAATGACTATCCCGAATTCGGAGCTGTAAGCTGCCTGTATAGCCTGTCTAGCCTGTCCTCTTGAGCGTGTCTGCTCGCAAGACACCATTTTATTTCGTAACTCAGATGCCACCCAAGATTATATAGGACCCAAAATGTGCCCAAATCCCGATCGATGCACATCCAAATGCTAGCAAGGGCGGCGCCTTTATTTCCCCGACGAGAATGATACAACGGCCCACTTCCCACTCCACGCCCACTTCCTCGCACCAGAATCACCACCGCCTCCTTCTGTGGCGCGTAACTCCTCGTCTGACCGGGCTTTAGACCCACGACGACGTCAGCTTTGCAGGTCCGCAGTGCCAGGACATTAAGGCCAGATCCGGGTCCCAGCGGGCCGATGGCTTGGGTGAAAGGCGTAGCGGCGTCCCATTGTGCCTGCAAAGGTTAGCGAATGACCTTTTGATTTGAGCCCAGCAGTGGGATTATTCGGTGCAAGCATACATCACCTGTCAGCTTTCGATAGTTGAGGTCGCCCTTGAAAATGATCAAGTCACTCGTTTTGAGGTCATCTGTGAGCTCTTTCTCCACGTGTGGCAACCTCCAAAAGCTGCCCGGAAGAGTCCAGAAGCGATTGGGCCGCAGGATCACCTGGCCCTCGGCGTAGAGCTGGCTCCAATTTTGGAACAAGAACGACAAGTCTTCCTGTTCCCTGTCCGAGAGGGCTTCTGGCGTCTTGTTCTGCAACTTCTCATCTTCTGAAGGGGTCTCGTAGAAATGTTTGGGGTTTGCCAGAACATTGAGAAGCTCCGAGAAGTCGCTGGGCAAAACATCGGAGACAAACCAGGGAATCGATTTAGGGTGCAAGACAATGACTGTAGCCAGGCCAGAGGAGAGCAGATATCCTGCTAGTATCAAGTCCACAAAGAGTTCGAAGCCGGCGTTGTCTAGGACAATGTCAACCCTCCGCTCGCTCTTGCCTTCTGCCTTTGCCTTCTTTAGGACGTCATAGGCGGCGGCCAGGTCGTTGACAAGAATGTTCTTCTCGGCCTTCTTCCTGGCCTCCGAGCCTTGCAACTTCTGAATGTCCTCGTACGTGAGGTTGGTCAAGAGGGACAGGTCGGTGGCATTGCCCCATAGACAAATCTCGCACATCTCCATGAATAGAATCCTTTCGGCCTCTTCATCCTGGGGCTTTCCCTGGCCATCCTCGAGCTGCTGCAAGAGGGTCTTATAGCGGGCGGCCAGCTCGACGACAGCCGGACGAGATGATCGGAAGGTGTTGATTTTTTGGCGGGCAAAGACATCGTAATTCTTCCAATATTTAGACAAGCTGAAAGATGTGCTCATGCGCCTGTTCCCATGTAATTTCAGTACTGCAAAGCTCCGGAAAAGTTGGGCCCAGTCGATGGGGATGTGGAGGATGCGTACCGGAACAGATAGCACTCAGCATACAGCCAGCTGACATTGAGCCAGGAAGGATTGCCCAATTGTTCTAATTCTTTGTTGTAGTCGGCAACATCAGGCAGACCGTCATCTTTTATGGGACTATTAACAATATGCCATGGTCAGCGTGTCCGTTTACTGCGTCACTCCGTCTGCTCTCCGATGGAAGCTGCGCCTTGTCGGAGGTTCTGGAACGTCGGGGCTCGGGCATACGTAAGCTGCCGGTCATGCTGGACCTCGTACTTGAGGTTTCCCAGCTCTGCGACAATCTGTTTGCCCTCGTCTGCTCTTGCGGGGTCGGAACACTGCGAGACGGAGCGGTAGGTGTCGTCGATGGCTTGTGTCTGTTCGGGGAGTGAGGGTCAGTCAAAACAAGTTATATGAGCAAGAGAGAGGGGAGTTGAGGTAAAACAGACTATTATCACGGGCCACCTGTCACGGGCGGTGGTCCATCCGAATGAAGTCTTGTCGGCGGTCGAATAGCCCGCTATACCCAAGGCGAGGTCACTGCGTCAATAAGGGTGGCCGGCTTCGAGGGTCGGGAGAGGAGGGACCAGGAGGGGCAGCAACGTACGTGTCTTGGTATCGTACTCCATGCTGTCTTTGAGTTGGAGTTGGGGGGCAAAGGAAGGATTTGTGGCCTAAGTGATTGGGGGTGGGTAGAACCAAGGTGTTCCTGTTTACTTTTATGATCGAGGGGCATTGCTCGGCAGGTTGGCGGGGTCGTCATCCCCATGCTTATCGCCGATAAAGAGCCAGACATAAAATATATATTTATATGCGCCCAGTGAAAATGGATATTAATACCCAACACAACAGATACTCACTCTTACTCAGGGACAAGGTTGCCCATGATGAGACGAAACTCTCGACTCCCACTCTCCCCATCAGTACCTAATTTAGGGTATCATGGCTTTTTTTTATCTGTCGCTCGTCTAGGTGTGTGAGCACAGTATCGTGAAACAGAACAGTGGACCTTTTCGGGCCTTTCAACCCACCTCCCGATATTTACTATGGTATCTAGCACACTTCTGCAATACCCTTCTCCCTTTGAATCTACCGTTGCAGCCATTTCTGCGCCTTGGCCGATAGTCTACTCAAGCGTGACTCTTTGGTGTGGTGTTGCTCTTGGCTTGGGCCTGGACGGCCACTTGGAACTGCGGGTGGCGGCGAGTGGTGAAAAACATTACCGTCCCCACCAGCACGCGCTGCCTGAGGAGGAGGCATTTGATCTCCCACATAGGCATTATTCCCGCCTACCGCCACAATGAATGTCTTGGGATCGCCCGCATTGACTTTGCCAGACTGGTCTGCGCCCCCGTCTGGCTGTACGTCGTCGTAGGCAAACGCGTACCCCTTCCCATCCAGGTTCGCCTCGTGCACAATGCGGCAATAGTGGTTCGTCGGGTCCCGCTGGTAGAATGTCGAGGGGTCTGATGGATGCTCGTCAACGCCCTCCCCGGCCGCCGACCGCTGAAACGCCGCCGCCAGCCGGGGGATGACACTGTTTCGATACGCCGAGGGGCCCGTCGTGAATGGCCCACTATTGCACCCCAAAATGTCCGCCGTAGTGGGCTTCTGGAACGCCTCGTCTCCAAAGACTAGCTCATCTTTATGATTGACACTGCCTTCCACAATCCCTGCCGCCGCCTGTGTGTTGATGCGCATCTGGCACCGGCCGTAGTGTGTTGAGTACCGTTTCCACACCTCGTCGATGTATGCCTCAAAGTAGCCGGCGAAGCTCGCGCCCACCGCGTCGCCGTGCGTTGGGTTGAGCACCCGTAGCACCGGCTGGCCCTGGGGCTGCACAATGAGCTTGTCCCATGGCTTACCGTCCTTCCTGGCCTGTGCCCGCAGCCCCTCGCATATCTTGTCGATGCCATCAGGCCCCATGCCTGAGACGTGCTGCACCCCTCCGCCCCTCGTCTCGAGAGTCAGGGCGATTGGTAGGCGAGACACAAAGTCCACATAGCTGATGTTGGCGAAGAGTTGGTCATTGTTGAGCGTGAACTCGGCAAAGCCGAAATTGACACCAGCGTTGGCGTCACTCGGGTTCAAGACCGAGGGCTCGACCAGGGCCGGCCCCGGATTCAGCAAAAAGGTCAACTTGCGGTCGCACGAGAACCAGACTCTTCCACCTGCTATTTGCGGGATGTGTACCGATACTGTGTTGCCCGGCGGGCCCAAAGGAATGGCACAGTCCTCTGCAAGTGGTGAACCAATCTGTGAGACCTGTTGTGGGTAGTACAGATCTCTGCCGTTTGCTTTGAGCAGAACACGCTGCCCGTTGCTGATAGCAATGCCTGTGATGTAAGCCCAGACCTGGTCCGAGTTGGTCTGGTTCTGGAGTTGGATATCCAGTGACTCCGGCATTGTAGAATTGTGTGAGGCGGCAATGTCGTGGAGAAGATGGTTCGGTGGAAGTCCGGGTAAGCAAGTAGTCGATGAAAGCTAAAAGTTGTGTGAAGGGTCACAGGGACGAGGATGTCCTGTCTTTGGTTCGTCCAGGGGGGGGGGTTTTCTTTTCTTTTTCTTTGACAGGAGAAGAGAGGCTATTTTTTTGAATATCTTCTGAGAATATGTTACGACTGAGGCGATGTGGTACTGTTTAGATGGCGGCCTTATATTATCACAGGTATTTGTGTGTAAGAAGTATGTCGTCATCTGCACCTCCGGCTCAGGCCATTCAAACTTGCTTTCGACAAGACCAGCCTCAACCTCCCAAGAAGTATTCTCTACTGCAATGAACAAGGTAAATCTCCTTTCCCACTATAGGCTTTTCGCAGTCCTCATTACTGAAGACTTCAGCCTCGGGACTCTTGGTAGCTTGCTAAGAGCGCATTTCGTTCTCGCTTGATCATACTGTCCTAATCGCGACCAAACAGTGTACACAAGAGGTCATCCCGGAGCTTGAATTTTGTAAAGACCTGAGCCACCACAGCTCACAGTTTCTATGGTGAAGCCATTCATGAACTCATCGGAACACAAAGGTGTGTCACGGGAGCCTCCGAGCATAATCCGGGGTAACATGGATGGACCAGCATGCCTGCATGGCACGATGAGGAGAGAGAGAGAGGCACACATGCGGAGAAGCCTTCGTGTGGCACCCACATCCCAGGTAAAACCTTAGGATCAACACAAGGACATGACCCCCTTTCAAGAGTACAGGATGGGACGGTTAGACTTCCTATAGGCGACGTCACGAGTTCTCCAATGCTGCTGACAACGCGCTTCCATCGCTCTCCTTGTCAAATATCAATAACAGGTACATACGACAAGACTATACACATATCCTTCATTCAACTGTACTGCATCAAATCAACCCCGATTACCGCATCTCAACGCCTTCATTAGAAACAATCATCAAGCTTGGAAAGATCGCCCAGATCACTTGCGGGGAAGAGGAGCTTATATTGTCTGAAGCTGCAAGAAGCACTCGAACTTTGAACACTAGGCAGCCCCCGCCTGAAACACAATGAGGACTTTGATCATCTTCACAGCGGCTTGGGCAGCCCTTGTCTCCTCGCAGTGTTTCTCTTCCATCCCCGAATGCGCACAATCATGTATGACAAACGCCGCAACGCAGAGCACATCATGCGGAGCCACAGACTGGACCTGCCAATGCACGACAACCAATCAACAGACCATCCTGGATAACGCCGAAAATTGTGTCGATGCTGCATGCGGTGAGACGATGTGGCTTGGTAAGGCCTACTCCGAGTTTGTGAGAACGAACGAGTCTCAAAGATACTAACGCATACGACGCAGAAGTGGTCAAGCCGGCCGTTGAGGCGTTCTGCGAAGCTGTCGATGGCGGCGAGACATGCTCTTCCTCCTCGACATCGAGTGGTAGTACGAGCACCCTCACATCCACGTCCACTACTACCGGCAGCGTGTCGACAACCTCGAGCACGGGAACGGCCACAGGAACGGGCACGGCAACGGCAACGGCAACAGCAACAGCTGCAACATCTTCCAGCACCGCGGGCGCCGCTGCTGCCGGGCCCATTGGCTCATTTGGTATGATGGTTCTGGGTGCTTTGGCTCTCATCTAAAACCTTAAAGCTTGTAGGACGGATCTACGATGGATACGCAATGTGCTTGTTTATAAGATCTGGGTTCTTGAACGAGTAACGTTGCTTGCTGGAGCAGTTGATGATCGTGTAAATACTTGCTTGAACAGACGTAGTCCTTCGGACTCACCAATTACTCAAAAGAAGAAGTATTACTCATTCCAGACCATTTGGTATAGTTGTGAAGGGTCTGTTATTATAGCAGACCTGAGAACAGGTTATCTTGATGAAAGACCCTGTTGTGAAACGCGTCCCGATCTCAAAGTCAGTGTCAATAATACAATCAATACATCTGAACGCCATATTCTCATGGAGCAAGACAATTTTATAAGTAGATACTCAGCATAAACATATAGTCCTGCTCTTTGACCACTTTTTCGGACCGTCAATAAAATCTCCTGGAAGTGCTCCGTCGCTTGTTTAGTATGCGCGCACCCATCACCCGTCCGAAGACTGGGCATCATGTCATTGTGGCTGTCACTGGGCAGGTGCATCTCAAAGACTACTTTAGAGACGTTACTCAAAGGTGTGATATGAAAGAATAGATGCTGAATCCTCCGAAAATCTTCTCAAGTCGAGTTCAACATGTGCTAACTAGGTGATGCTCACTTTAGGTTTTCTTACTAACCCACAAGCAGCCCTGACAATATGAAAGAACCTGTGGAGTTCCAGCTTTCCAGGCAAATATTGGCGGGTTGTCTTGCTCCTTACATTCCTTCATATTTGTGCAGTACGCTGATACCAGTGAGCAGGCACTACTTATTTTATCAATTCACCAAAGACACATCGCTCCATTTCCCCGTCACCAGCGTGTTCTTCTTCTACGACGGCAGCAAGCTGGTCGTAAAGAATCACCTAGGGCAACAATTTTCGCAGAGTAGATTGCGTTGATTTTTCTTTTTGGATGGGCAGATCAGCTATGTAATACCGCCGCAATCTCAATCCAGCATCAGAATTGCCCTCGTCATATTATTTCACAGTCGATGAAAGCTTGGTGAGATGGAGCCGCTGCACTCGAGACGTTTGCTTGTTCTCCCCATGGACCAATCTATTTGGATCGTAGTGATAGTTGCAGAGTGCAAATACCCTGCCAGGAAGGCGTAAACGCCAGAACGCCAGATGGGTATCATACTTTGTCAATCAAAGTCGGGCTCAACTATCTGCAGCTTGATGTGGCTCAGCAATCACAGAACACCGTGTACACCCTCTTTCTCTCCTGTCACATCTTGCCCATCCACCTTCACCTCCTCCTGCACAGCCGTTGTTCCATCATCGACCGAGTCTGACTTGATCTTCACAATCCTCGCCCATTTCTCACTTAGCAATCGCTGCTGCTGTTCCTCCTCTTCGTCTTTGCTGCCAGCAGTCTGACCACCGGCAAAGACCAGCCCATACGCGAAACTGGCCGCCAGATACGCGCCCACCACCCAAGCCCATGACAGCAGCGCAAGGCTAGACGTGACGAAGAGTGTGCCGCCTAGCACGAGCGCCGCGACACCAATCCAGAAAAGCGAGAACAAAAGTGCGGAGATGGCGGCAAGGGCCACGGTGCCGAAGGCGAAGGAGGCGAAGAGCAGGAGGGGCAACAAGGAAAAGAGGACCTGGGCAGCGAGGAAGGACTGTCAATGACAAAGCGTTAGCTGATGGTAGGAGAAAAATAGAAGGGACAAAGGCGGCAAAACTTACGGAAAGAATAGGTCGTTCTTGAGCAAAGGACCAGAGGGCGTCGTATGCTTTCTGGCGAGAATCGGGTGTTACGACGCGATCCGCTTGTCGACGCGCCGACTCGAGGGTACCGTTGACATAGTCTAGAACGGCCATTGTGCTGTGGGTCTCGGGCCTTTTGGCTGATGCTTGGTTGAGTCGCAAATAAGGACTTACCAAGGTCCAATATATGTAGAGCACGGCACGATCGATAAAGTCCTGACGTCGCTTATGTTGTGGCGTATGTTGTGTTTCGGTGTGGGAGTACAACACGGCCGGGCAACTTGAGCTTTGAGAGGTGATGGAAAGTGACGTATAAGCAACCAGGTACAAGTACTGTGGTACATTCATCCTCAAGCAGGGATGAGCTGACTATGGGCCCACTGCTACTGGACTTGCCAAGCACTCGAGGAATTGAGGCTCTGCAAGGCGGGCGACATCATCATGTCTTGTTCTTATCATAAATGTATTAAAGTACTACCGCACTCTATTTACGAAGCGCAGCCAATATATGCAGTTACCAAACGATGCAGTGACCCAGACACAATTTACGCCCTGCGTCATGGGTTGCAATACAATGTAAACATCCCCCAAGCGGTAATGATGAGGGGGACAACGGAGCATCTTGTGGCTCCCCGCGAACCCGATACCCATCAGTGACCACGCGACCATGATTGTGAAAAAGATCCATTCCGTTCAAAGACCAACCTTCTATGTATCCTAAATGACAGAGAAAACACCTGCTTGACACCTCTCGTGGCCAGCCGGGCGGGTTGATTTGGCCCTTATCCCGTGCTGCTCGCAAGACCGTATCGGATATCATTCGCAATGCAACCCCGTATCGGAGATCCCATTATCCTTCCCGTGGAACTTCTTCCCCCATTTCCATCCGATC
Organism: Gnomoniopsis smithogilvyi; assembly: GCA_027946515.1. Taxonomy (NCBI): domain Eukaryota; kingdom Fungi; phylum Ascomycota; class Sordariomycetes; order Diaporthales; family Gnomoniaceae; genus Gnomoniopsis; species Gnomoniopsis smithogilvyi. The sequence goes on along the minus strand of JAPEVB010000004.1, from coordinate 3,367,220 downwards.
TTCATTCAGAGAGCACTCGGGCTGCCCTTACAGAGCAAAGACAGCAGCTCCGGCACCCATTGCGATCAGCATGTACATGCCAATAGCCAGGTCACCAATGCTGAACAGAGACTTGTGCACCGAAGGCATAGCCAAAGAGGAGCTAGTAGAGGTGCCAGAGGAGCTGGAGGAAGAGCCAGTCGAGGTTGATCCAGCAGTGGCGGTGGCAGCGACCGCGTTGACGGAGCTGGCAGCGGAGAGCTTGGCGGTGCAGGAAGACGCGGTAGTAGCCGTCTTGATGCTGGCGGATCCGCTGAAGCTGCATGCAGAGTCGGCGGAGTCCTGGCCCTGGTAGTACTGGTCGAGAACGTATGCCAGCATCTGAGTGGCGTTGCACATGGAGTACGCGCCGTAGACACCGCTGGTGGCGTTGGTGGTGACACCGGCACAGTAAGCTGAATCCTCGCCGCAAACGTAGCCGTAGATGTCGCCGTATGCGTCAGAGTCCAGGTCGGAGGAGCCAACGCAGGTCAGGGAGTTGTACATGCACTCGCAAAGGGCAGAGTCGGGCGTAGGTGGCAGAATGTCAGCGGCTTGCCAATCGTCATTTACGGCAGGGCAGGCAGCAGCGGAGTTGGTGGCCGTGTAAGCGTCCATCGAGGTAGAGGTGGGGCTTGCCGCGTTGACACGCGAGCTGAGCGAAGTGTAGTCCTTGAGAGTTGAGACGCTCTTGGAGTTGATCTCGCTGACCAGACCTACAGTACCATTGAAGGTTAGCCACTATTTCTAGATGGTACAATATGGGAAAGAGAGAGAGAGAGAGAGAGAGGACAGTAAGCAGACGTACCGTAGTCGTTGTCCTCCTCGAAGTACATGTAGACAATGCCACCAGCAATAACCTCAGTCATGTCAGAGCTGTAGAGCTCGGTGGTCTCCTGGAAGATGCGCGCAGCAGCACCGTCGTTGTTGCAACCGTACTCGGAGAAGAAGACGGGGACCGAGTAGTTGGAGAAGAAGTCAACAACCTCACTGTAACCAGAGGTTTCGAAGGTGCTCTCGCCACACCACTCGTAGATGTTGTAGCCCCAGAAGTCAATGGTGTTCTCAGTCTCGCCGCAGTTGAAGTAGTAGGCCATGTTGTCACGGATGGTGGCGTCGTCGTTGGCAGCATAACCAACACCCAACCAGCGGTCGCCGGTGGAGTTGATGTAGGCCTTCATATCACGGACGGCAGCCTTGACGAAAGCGGAAGCATCGGTGTTGGAGGCATTGTTGGTGACCTCATTACCGCCGAAGAAACCAATGACGTTCTTGTAGCCGATCATGGCATCGACGACGCTGGTGTAGCGCTCGTAAAGAGCAAGATCCCAGACGGGGTCAGAACGAACAATGGCCTCGTCAGGCGAGGACAAGTCGCTAATGACATAGATGCCAGCATCGGCCAGCAGGCTCATGCAGTCATCGTGGTCGGCAGTAGGGTCCAGGGCGTAGGTACGGATGACGTTGGTGCCGGCAGCCTGGAGAATAGGCACATCACGAGCGCAACGCACAGAATCGGCCAGAGGGTCGATGTAGTCCAAATCAGAGTCGTCCCGCTTGGCGGCCTCGGACGAGGAGGTATCCCTCTGGTATGCAATACCCTTGATGAAGAACTGAGTGCCGTTCTCGTAGAAGAAGTGCTGGCCCTTCATGACAATGGGCTCAACATCGGCGTAGACCTGACCCAGGAGGGCAGCCAAGACAAGTGGCTTGACAGAAAACATGGTGACTCTGGATCTGTTGTGAGATGATGATGGTGGTGGTTATATTAGGAGTAAAAAGTAAGATGGTCTAAGGGAGGGGATTGGTTAGCCTAGACCATCTAAATGCCCATTGAGTGAATGAGAATAGAGAGAGTGTGTGAGAGATGTGAGAGTGAGAGGAATGTGCAATGGTGATGGTTTATTGGAATATTCCGTGTCGATATAGTAAAAGGGGGGGGGGCCGAGCCAAGAATTTGTCGACTTCTGGGGCCAGTTATTTTTGGCTGGTTTGTTTGGCTTTGACAAGTTCCTCCGGGTTTGACGCGTGGACGTGACAGCTCAGCCTTGCATCTTTTGAGCATCCCATGTTTTTTTTTAATTTATCCATTCTCCAACTTTTCCGCCTTTCATGTGGCTGGGCTGGGTCCCAATGTGTTGTTGCCGTGCGATTTGTGTGATGTTTCTCGTTTGGCAAGGACAAACGCTCAAAGTGGATTGGATGACTGTGGCATGACGTCTACGTGTGGGCTGGGGGGTTTGTTTTTGTTTGGAATTCCTTCAATTCATTGTGTTTTGCAAAACGCACCTTTTTCAATTGAAATGTCTTTTTCAAGCTTCCTTTGTTACGGGAAGTTCTTTTTGTGGTGAAAATGCACGAGTGCAAAGCGAGAGACAGGAACTGTACTGGTTCAATGAGTGTGGTGGTTGGGAGAAAAAGGGGATAGAGAAGAAAGCTGTCAAGAGGCAGTTGAAAGGCAAAAAAGAAAGGGCCTGATTCAACTTGCACAAGTGACGATTTTGTGGGATGATGAGAAGGAGGAGAGAGAGAGCGACTGGAATGGGTTGCTGGATGCTGGACGAGGCCAGAGAAAAAGGGAAGCGAGAAGCAGGAAATGGAGCGGCCAAGGAGATGGCGATGGAGTCGATCCAAACAGGGGTGCTGTGCCCTACAATCCGTGCTGCGTAGACAGAGGCGTGAATCTACCTACCGAGACCGTGGACCAACCGTACTCAGCTTCTTCCCTATGGAAAAATTGACACCAAATTTTACCAGTCATGTCGTACTTTTGCAATCCAGCGCTATCTACGCAAACTCAAGCCGGGGGTGGCTGTAGACAATAGCGGTAGTGGGTCTTTCGGCGGACCCACCCCCTTTTCCCACCAGGCACCCTGCCAGCCTGCCACTTGCATTCTCCACACCCCCCTCCCCTCCCATGTTTTCCTAAGCAGCCCTCGTCCATGGTTCACTCCCATCGTATCCACTCGGGCTATTTTCCAGCACTGGCAAGTGGCCCACTCGACGACGAACCTAGACGAGAGGGACATGACTGGAGGATGAAGCAAGGCTTAACGCCTGGCCGGGGCCGTCTTCATCATGATGAATGGGCTCCACTTGACTGGACACCCTGCCCTCAATTACGCAGGGGCCGACATTGTCCGTGTGGCTATGCACACAGTCTCGTGTCATTTGGATTTGGAACTCTGAAAGATTGTAGTAGCATATTTTCTATCTTCGAGGTAGTATAGTGGTACCGCCAACAAATCAACCACAGATCGCTTCAACAGGGCAGTCCTCTGTATACCAAAAACACTCGTCAGCTGGATCGAATCAGATATCAGGACGAAGATGGGCCTCCAGCGTGCGAAGTTTGGACGAGAGAGAGAGAGAGAGAGAGAGAGAGAGAACGTCGGCGGTTGATCTACAAAACACAATTTAGGATGAGTGCAACGCACACTCGGGACTCTCCAGGTTCCTTTACCAAGGGGTACCTGGCCCGCAAAAGATCGCCAGGCGTTTGCTTGTGAATGCTTGTCTCCCGTGAATACCAAGTACATAGTATATACCCTCGGCACAGTGTGCTGCCCGCTTCCCGTTCCCATTCTCTGGTTGGCTGCGCACAAACATACACTATCACCAGCGAGCCCACCATCGCCACTGGAGAAGATAGTGTTGCTCTTGCTCGAGGAAATACGAGCAATGTGTGTTGTTCTCCGGCCAAATGCTGGTCACACTGTACACTGTACATTGTAAACCCTCGAAATAGGGGCCCTATCCATGCAAACACCACGCCTTGCCCACAGGATTCATCTCGACGTTTCTGTTGACACCATCATGGCCCTGGGGGAAATGAGGCCGCATGAATCGTCGCTTTCTTGCTGATGAGAGGATCGTTGTACTATGTAGCAGTTCCCAGACTGCCAGAGCAAGAAATCAAGATGCAACCAGGCAATCAACATCCTTGGGGCTCTCTCTCTCTCTCTCTCTGCCTTGCCACCTGTGTATTTCCGCTAGGTTCCAGACTAAACTGGACTACCAAGGCAACCGATTGCATTGCACTGTACTGTTGTTCCCTCTAGTCTCTTCTCGTCATCAACCTGCCAGGGCCTGTCCCTTTCGTATTCTCACGAAAAAAGACTGTTCCAGCAGAGGAAGGAACTCGAGCCTTTTTCGTTATGATTACTGCGCCGGGTTGACGGCATCTTCAATTCAAGACACTTTCGGTTCTGCGGCACTTTGTTGCCGCCTGGTGATCCTCCTTTTTCTCCCTTGATGATTGGGAAGTTGTGCTGTTTTCCGTTTGCGACGTGCCGGCCTGAGCTCCGGCTTGCGCCCCCCGGGTTTCGGCACTGAGAAAGGACGCGTATGCCGCCACTCGTTTGCCGCCTTTTGCTGGTATCCTATGTAGGAGCGCATACGTATATCCAACATGTTGCCCAGCCGGTCAGGTCGTCGAACGCTCCTTCAAATACGAGCCATGGCTCCCGACTAATAACAAACGAGGGAGCCGTCTTTTGTATAGTTGCTCTTGCTCGAGCCCATTATCTCATCAGCTCAATCATCGATCGTTGAAGTTTTGCTGGTCACCATATCGGTGCTCGGGGTGTTGCTGTCGTCGTCGGACCCGCCTGTGGGATGTCTTCGTCTTTCGTGGTGGTCTTGCCTTGTAGTAGACATTGCCGACCTGGTACAACAACGCATCCCATAGTTCATATGTCTCCCACCACAAAGTCTTGGCTGGATTAATCATGTTCAAGGTTTGGTGGCGATGTCAACAGATTTTTCTTTTTTTATTCTTTCTTTTCGGTTGCACTGTATTGGCTATCTTCTACTAATCCTTTTTGGATCCTTCGATTGCCAGCAGGTGGAGACGTGGGCGACTTTATATAGTCCTGATTATGATCAAGGCTCAGGTGCCCTCGATCTCATTATGACTCTTTTTCCCATCAAAGAATCTTCTCGACGATGGCGAACTTGGCAAGGCTGAGGCCAATGTGCCAAGACAAGTCATCTGCTAAACAAGCCCTGCTGGGCGGTTGCTTGTCTTGCTAGTTCGGATGGGCGCCAATGTCACCCGCCGAGGACGCCCGTGCCTTGCATGCAGCCTTGTGCGCACGAGATCTCCGGCTTGGCGCCAATCCAGCACCGTCAGCCCGGAGCATCACCCGCCCTAAGCCACCCCGGCTGACGCAGTGACTCAACGGCCTTTTTTTTTTCTTTCCCCTCTCTCTCTTGTGTGTCTCCAAACCTACCTGTCAGCCTATTGCGACTATATAAGTATATGATGAGATGTTGTGGTAGATGGGCATAATCGGTTGATCAGTCCCGGTGCCAAGGTGCACTGCCAGGCTGACAGAGATGGTGTGATCGTTTTGTCTTGCCGATGACTACGACCCGGCAATATCGATCGACAGGAGTTCATAAATTTGGTGTTGCTCACAGTCTCAGCGTGTGTGTGTGTGTGTGTGTATCTACCCACTCCTGACACGGCTCCGTCCATGCCATGGCTGCGATGACTCTTGATCACCAGAAGACCTTGGCTCTTGACTACGGGGTCTGGGGATCAGTTTTCACACATGGCCGCTATCTGACGCAGCGGGTCAGTTTGTACGACAATCGCTACTTGGGCGAATCTGGACGTCCATGGGTGACACAGCTCCTATGCTTCTGCGAGTCGGCCGCGATCTTCCCCCACCCCCCAGGCGCGAGGTACTAGGCATGCCTAATCTGGCTGTATAGCGGTGTTCTGCTCTCCGCTGGTCTGCTATGAATTTTTACCGACTCGCGGCAAGTGAAGGACAGCGATGATATATCCCAGGGCGGTGGGAAGTTCTTTCGTTATTGTCAAACCTCATCCTCCCCTTGGTGCCTCGTATTCTCTTATTGGGGCCTTCTCGTTTTCTCTGGATACAAAGCCTTAGGGCTCGACAGCTCGGGCGGTTCTGCAGCAGTGTCAGACTCACGCCCACGCCACTTGGGGCGCGCCAGCGGGGTCAGCATGGCTCAGGATACTGCCTATATGTGTACCAGTTATCCGGCACGCCATTCAGGAAGCTTTGATGGGGGCGATCAAGCCAAGAGATATGTGATGAATGCGTGTGCCTCGAACCGCTCCTCAGCTACTTGACTGGACAGCTTTGGGATCTGTCTGAGAAGCACAGATGCTGCTTCGAAAGATGTCCTGTCTCTCTCTTGCTCTGGCAGTACCAATTCGGCCCTTAGCTTCATGAAGGCCCCTCTCGTTGAGGTACGTCATGCGCAGCTTGATTACCATCTATATACTTTTGAACAGTCCCAACAGCGCTCATCCTGTGTGGCCATGTGTGCGGCCACCAACGCGTCCTCCTTTTCCTGCTTCATCTGAGAACGCAGGCTTTCAACAAGGTCACCCGCGGTGTAGCAAAGAGATTTCGACGGAGAACGCTCTGAGCTGACGGTGATCCTCACTTGGTTCGAAGTCTGACGTTGATCCTGGGCATAATTCCAAAGCTAGCGCTAATGGGAGATAGGTCGAGGACCGCATGACCCGCACTTTCACTGTCGACGCGTTGAAGAAAAAGAAGATTGCGGACAATCTCGAGCCGACAGGCCGTTACTCATACAAACATGGAGAACAAAAAGGCGATATCGGATAATCTTGCCTGAACTCACTTGAGTGAATACTGCTATGGCACTAGTGGTTGCGACTTGGACTCGAGCGGGGACTCGAGCGGAACCGTGTTGCAAATGGAGACAGCTCTCCCGAGCAGACTGTGTCAGGAGCTAGCTGTTTAGAAGGCAAACCCCCCTCCCTCCTAAGTCGACCATTTCACAGTTGATCATACCACGAGATTACTGCGAATCGTTACGGGGCCTGACTCACGAAAGGAATGCTGTTGGACACATAAGAGGCGCACTCCAATTTGAAGAGTTTCAAGACAGATGGACTAGGCGCTCACCGAGTTACAGAGCTACTGGCGAGGTAGCCCCTGGTATAGCATGGTTTTCTAGGGAAGTTTGCCAGTATCAAGCTTACTGGGGCCGCTGTTCAGTGGCTTTTCTTCCCATGAGCAAGTTATGAAGGGGGCACCGAGACAGAACATCAATGAGCGGCTATCTATGTCACAAATAGCTGCACAATACCACGGTTCGATTGGACAATGTTCTCATTGTTAAAAAATGCCAAAGGACTACAACCTGAGTGGTTGAGCCCAGAGACGAGGACTCTTCTGACGAAAATATATATGTACACTTGAAGTCGCAAGTCAACATCTACAAACAAAACAAGTCCCACCATTTCCCCATGACCAGTAGTGCGAAGCACACAAGTCGGCCTGGCTGCGCACAGCCACCTATGCCCTCACAGTACACTTAGTTGCGGGCCTTGAGCTCCCTCGCGTGGCGACGGCGTCTGCGAGCGGCGGCCGCGCATCCATCACCCTCAGAAGAAGATGATGATGAAGAAGAGGAGGCAGACGAAGAGCCCGCAGCCGAAACGACAGCACCGGAACCAGTGGAAGTTGCGCCAGAGGCAGAGCCAGTGGCAGTGGCTGAGGCAGACGAGCCTGAAGAGCCGGTGGCAGAAGGAGAAGAGCCGGAGGTGGAGGATCCGTCGGTGGAGTCGGTGCCGCCAGAGTACAGAGCAGGGCCGGGAATGGTGTACTCGGTAAGCGTGGTGTAGGGGTTGAAGAGGATGCCAGGGTCGGTAGGAGTGTACAGTGCTGTTCCCAGAGTGCCCGAGGGGCTGTCGGAGCCACCGCCAGTGATGGCAATGTTCATGCAGAAGGGGTAGTTCTGAGCTCCACCCTCGCTGTTTGCGCCGTGCATCGCAATAATCTCGTGGCGGAAGACGTAGCTGCCAGAAGCCAGGGTCGAGGGGACAGTGACGGTCCAGCTGTTGTTGTTGGCAATCAGGTCGGCGGTGGCCCAGGTCTGGGTGTCCAGGTCAATGGCAGCCTCATCGATCTTGACCCACTCGAGGGTCGTCTTGTCAACAGTGCTGCACGCGTCGGCGCCAGTTCCGCAGTTGGCAACGTAGGTAAAAATGGGGCCAATGTGGGATTCTGGCCAAGTGGTCCAGTAGAAGTCCACAGTACCGCCAGCCGTCACGGTGGCGGTGGTGTTGGCGTTCTCGGCGTTCTTGTGGCAGATGATGTCGGCCTCGGCGTAGGACGAAGGCGCAATGTAGCCGTTGTCGGTGGCCTCTTCATACCAGCCGGCTGTGGCTGGGTAGGTGCCAGTGTTGATCTTGGCATAGTAGTAATCGAGGATGAATCCTTGGTTGTAGGTCCCATCCGTAGCAAAGCCTTGGACAAGGCCGTGGGCGTACGCCTTGGCGGCAAAGGCGCCAGCCACAGCGAGTGAGTTCTTGAGGGAAGGCATGTTGTTGATAGGTGTTGACGACGAGAGAAATGTACAGGCTTGTCTGAATGGGTTGTCAAAGTGAATGGAATGTAAGCAGGGTTCAAAAGAGTGAGGATCCCAGCTTCACGCAGTGAAGATGATCGTACAAGAAAGAATGGAAGGGTGATGAAAAATGTCCTGATGAGAAGTGTGTTGAACGAGTAGAAACAACACGCATGCTACCCGAGCAGCCTCGAGGATTATATACCTCCATTATCCGCCTGGCGTATCTTCGGAAGGAGACAAGCGCCTCAAGATACGGGGTTCCAACCGAGGTGTGATAGATCACAGAGCTGACAGGATCATGCTGAATGTTGTGACGTTGGCGGCCTAGCCGAGAGGGGCAGCGTTCGGCGCGAAGCGAGGAACGGCCATGGAAGGCAGGGGAAGATCCTATGTCGTCCTTGGGGAGTGGTCTCGATGTCGTATACTGTTTGCTTGGTTGTCCGACTGGGCAGGAGGCCAGTGGGGACTAGTTGTTTTGTTTTGAAAGCAAACGCGAGCAGGAGAGTGGTGGACCTTGGGGGCGATGCAGAGCCGCACTATAGATCGTTCATGGGTCCATACTTTGTTTAATGAGAACCGGGTTCCCAGGAGTCTTGGCAGACAGGGTTGCCGGCGTCTTGGGCGCTTCACCAGCCCCGATGGTTTCGTCGTGGCAGGACGGGGCCGAGTTGGGATAGGGATGAGGCGTAGGCGTTGACACTTGGGTTGAACACTTGATCCCAATAGAGATTTGCATGCGAAAAAGGCGATTCTCAATCGGCTCACGGAGACGTCATGGACGAATAAAGGTTGTTCCCCATCCGTGCAGAGTCGCAGGACCCGCACAGCCAGATTCCTCAACGCATGCCCGTGCTTAAAAGGCTCTACCGGTGCGATTTCTCAATCACCCCGTTTGAGCCAGAAGCTTGGGAGGAGACAATAAACAAAGAAAATAAAAGGGATGAACGATTATCATCCAGTGTCCAAGACAAGCCTTCCTGCTCAAAGCTGCTGCCTCCCTTCCCCAGTCTGGGTCCTTGATCTCGGACAATTGGAAGATCATCATACTTGCAAAACAATCATGGGATGAAACATCTTGCACGAATCTGCAGGGGCTGTTCTGGAGTGGTGGTTCCAAGGCGACCAATCCCGAGGAGAAGGCGGGAGGTTGGCCGAGACGAGCTGAACGAAAAGGATCATGACAGAACCGCTCTGGAGTGTCTGCCCTGCCTGCTCTCTCTCACCCTCTCACTAGCCTGCTTAGCTTGGCTGATTTCCAAAAAGTTCGCATGAATGGACCGACTCATTCACCCCAGCCTGACGTCGTCCCGTCTCGATCTAGCCGCTTAGCCTGTCCGAGAATAGAGGAAAATATATATAAATCCAATCTTGGACTTTAGCGACAGAAGTCAAGAAAATGGCTGGCATAGACAGGACACTCGTACCCGTGTCTGGTGTCTAGAGTAATATGGTGCAAGAGAGGGACAGCCTGCTGGATGGGAACTACCCACCGTGGTCCGAAAGGAAGACAACATCTGAACGGCGGATGAGGCCAAGATGGGATCTGTCCTGGAATCCAATTGCCAACACCAGATCAGACTCTCGACCCCCGGTGTGACTGCTCGAACAGCCCGTGTCTCTCACCATCCAGGCACAAAGTCATTGTGGCATTGCCCCGTGGCCATGACTTGGAGTGCTCGCTAGCACGGTCCAATTTGGAAATGCTCTTGTGCTGATTCTTGTTGGTTGCTGCATGTTCAGGCCCTCGTGCCATCAAGTCTTGCTCCTCACGTTGAATTGACGGCATACAAATCTCGGCAGCTGTTCGAGCAAAGGTTTCGGCCTCGGAGCAGGGAGTGAGTGGCGTCCGATTCGGAACTTGCGTGACTGATGATATATAAATTCAACATCAACCAAAGGAAAAGGACATGTGTCCGGTGGGTAGGTAGGGTGGAGTGGTCGGCCGAGACCTTTTATATGGATTGCCGCTGACGTTGGCGTTGAGGCTGATGAGATTGCGTGGGTGGATGACAATAACAAGACGCGCAATTGGAGTCGGGGTTTGGGGTGCCGATAGCCGAATAGTTGCCCTGCAGCCCGACTCCGAGGCTGCGGAGACCACCCGTCCAGGGCCGTTCTAGGCACTGAACAGGTAGCTACAGTTTGCCCAGTAGGGCTAGCAGATACCTAAAGACCTCACTGACAGGCTGCCAATCTTGACGGTCAGATCGGCTAGAGGTGCTAGATCTGTCTCTTTCATCACCTAGGTAGGTGGGTAGGTTCCGAATGTGCATCATCTCTTTTCATCAACAACACCAAAATCACCACCACCAACCCGACAACGAAACACAACCTACCCACCGATCCAGCTGCAAAGTCTGTTAAAAAAGGAGTCGTCGCATTGGGCTGACGTATCTCTTTAATTGGCATCAGTCTCCACTGACCCCCCGATTCTGTTCAATTGTCTCTCTGTACCTGTTCGCACAGACACCCGACCTGCAGGAGAAAAAGACGGGACCACCTTGGAAGCCTTGGAAAGCTTACTCCGTAAAAGGCATTACATCGCATCGCCATCCTGTCATATTCCCCATCCTCCATTCCCATCGGCATTACAACCACTCACTCCCTGGTCTAATCTCTCCACCATCGAACCATACCATCCCATCTCGAAATCTAGCTTCTGCCGCCGTCGTTGGCTTTGGCCTTCCTTTCCCACCCCCCTCCCCTTGTTGGCCCCTGGAACAGATTCGAAACGCGAACCCGCGTCCGCTGCAGTTGCAGCCCACCTGTCACCCGCCATGTCGCCGCCGCTGCCGCCGCCGCTGCTGTCCTCAATGCCTCTTCGCGGGTCTGTGGCTGCGTCTGCTGCGACTTTACCATCCTTTACCAATTCCAGATTGATCTCGTCCTTCATTTCCTCAAAATCGACCGTCACCCTCCTAGCTATTGTCGCCTTATTGCTGCCCATGGCTGACGCTCACGATCATGCCGTCGAGAGCATTCCCGACGGTTCCGCTACCTCGCCTGATCCTATCGTGCGTCTACCTACTATGTCTACTCTACTGCTACTGTCGCTCGCGATATTCGACCTCTAACACATGTTTTGATCCTGTAGGACTCGACATTATGGGCCCACATCTTCATCAATATGCTGGCCTTTGGCCTGCTCTTCCCCCTTGGCATGGTGCTCGGCGTGAGTGACCCCTTCTTCCCCCCAAAAAAAATATACTACTTGACAATACCGGTCCGACAACAGGCCAAGTTGTCGTGTATGTACAGAGATTCTGACCAGTGTTCCTCCTCACTTTCCAGATAACCAAGAGTCGATGGCACGTCCCCATACAAGTCCTTGCCACCCTCCTGGCTCTACTCGGCTACGCCCTCGGCCATATGCACGGCGGCCGCGAGTTCCTGCCTGACAATGTTCACTCACACTTTGGCGACTGGGTCTACTTCCACCTTTTTGCCCAAATCATTCTCGGCGTATATCTGAGGTTGCATCTCGAAAAGGGCTTCCACGGTCGTGTCCGCCCCGTCGTCCGCTCCATTCACAGCATCAGTGGCAAAGCATTCCCCGTTGTTGTCTGGACACAGCTGATTTTCGGCGGCATCACCGCCCAGGGCTTCTGCCAGGGCGACCATCTTGGCCAGTGCCTGGCCCATTTCATCATGGGCGGCGCATTCATTGCCTACGGCATTCTCTTGACCATACTCATGTTAGTTGGCCAATTATGGCTGCGCCGCACCGGCCGCTCCCAGGAGTTTTTCGACTCGGTCGTCATTGCCGCCTGGGGCTGTGTCAACACTTTCACGGAGCATCGCTGGGGCACAGCCTGGGTCAAGAACGACTGGCAGCACACCACTATGGGTATCATATGGTGGTGCGCTGGACTGGCCGGCGTGTGGTTGAGTCGTAGCCGTGACGGTTCCCCCAAGCGCAACTTTGTCCCTGGTTTCGTTATTCTCATTACGGGTTGGGCCATGTCTGCGCACCCTCAAGAACTAATGATCAGCGCCATGACCCACAAGGCTTTTGGCTACACTCTCATGGCTGCTGGTGCCACCCGAATCATCGAGGTCTCCTTTGTATTGAACGACAAGGTCGGCATTACGGAGGACGGCTACGATACACACAGCTTTCAGTACATTCCTCCTTTCGTAAGTGAACCCGCCAACGGTACAATACCGTCCCGAACACCATTGACACTGGCTAATGTTGTCTACCTACAGCTTTTGTACGCTTCGGGCTTCTTGTTCATGGGCGCCACGGAGGAACAGATGGCTTTGGTGGACGCCTCCGGCATGGACGCCGTTGCCTATGTTCTTATCCTCTACAGTCTCGCGTTCCTGATGTTCCTCTTCACCAACGTGCTTGTGCACTTGTACGACCGCAGTGTGAACGCACCCGGCGCCCCCAAGGGCCTCAACGGACACGCCGCAGGCGCACATGGACGTGGGGCAGCGACGGCAGACGAGAGACGGCTACGGGATGTCGAGGAGTTTGAGTTGGACGGACTTATGAGTGACGATGAGGACGAGGAGCAAGCGCAGAGGCGCAAACTTTTGAAAGAGGGAGACGGAGAGAGGAGCGGAAGTGAGGGTGACGGGGAGGTTCTTTCTAGCCCCAGTACTGTGGGCAGAAACAACGAACGCATTGCGTAGCTGTTTCACATCACTCTTTTCTCGACACTGGGATTTCTGAATATTTGGGTCAAGATAGGCACTAGTCGCTTGCCAGCCATCACTTCGATTAGACTACATACGGCATATGCGGGTTGAACAGCAGCTCCAGCATGCCTGAAGAAGCATTGGATAGGCGTTTTGGGCGGATTGCATGACAATTGGGAAATGATGGTCTAGGGTACCTTTTCTCTGGCTACTCTGCTTGTACACAGGAGGAGCACTTGCTTGGCGGGACTGAATAATCAATTTGAAGTTGTCCTAATATGATCTTTTGTGAAAATGGCAAAACATGTGAAAGTTGCGTTGCTGAAGATAGAATTGGGGGCCTATTGATAAGCGCCTTATCGGTCCAGACCCGCTAAAAGTATTTGGTCGTCTGTTTGTCGTATCCCGCCGCCGCTTCAATCTTCGCTTCTGATCTCTCATCCAAGACACAACTGCAAACCCCAAGTCCCCTGCTCTTTTCGACTGACTCCCACTATCATTTTGTCTTCTCACACAAGTTCCCTGACAATCGAGAAACAAAAACAAGGGCAAAAAAAAAAAAAAGAAGAGAGTATCACCATGCCTTCTGTCAAGAACCCCAACACGGTCGGGCGCAATCGCACCATTGCGCAGCGCGCCAAAGCCCGCAAATCCACACGCAAGACCCTCAAGATGGCCAAGCTGCCCACGCGTGTCGCGCAGGCCGATACACGACGAGGCGCCCGCACTGGATTGCTCCCCACGAGCGGACCCAATGCGGCCATGAGCAAGAAAAGCAGCGCAAGGTTGAGAAGCAGCTGGCACATGCCATTCGGCGGAAGGCCGAGATGGAGGCGAAGCAGGAGGTGGAGATGAAAGGTACACCTCTAGACCCCATTCTTAGCCTTTTGTCTTTCTCCCTGGAGACCAGTGAAATAGTCGACAGCGTATGGGCAAGGTTGGATTACTGACACATGATGGGATGAAAAATAGATGCGAACGACGCCTTGAAGACGAAGAAGCAGCTCAAGTTGGAGCGGGATGCAGCTATGGAGGCGCTGGAGAAGATGGATATTCAGTGAGCGTCGGTACGATAGGCGTTTTGTGTCTTGGCACTTTAGGCATACAGAGAGAGAGCATAGAAGGTTTCTTCTGAGCGCCTGAATTGCTAGTCGCTTGCCTAGCGGTACAGAAAAACGGCTTCTGGGTCGGACGGATCAAGGGGCAAGCCAAGCCGATGACGATAAAAGGTCCACCAGGTCACAAAGGTGGACCTCGAACGCTCTAGCGCTACCACCTTGACAAAACATGCCGCTCTTCAAGGGAGCAAGAGTACACCGCGTTGACCTTGCGGTTTGGGTGTGTAAGGCGAATGAGGAGGCTGCCGGTTTAGGAGAGCAACACCCGCTGGGAAAGATTTTATGCAGCTTAAATGACAGACAGGTCATCTTGCCCCCCCCCCCAAAGGCTTTTCACGATATATGATGATGAAGTAACCGAGGACAGCACGTCGCGTAGTCTTCACTTCTTTGATCTGGAAAACTTCCTGAGGCTCCGGCAGGTAAGCACAGGAGGGACGGGAGTAGAAGGCTGAACCACGCTCGAATGGCCTGTGCCCGTTTCTCACGATGAGGGATGGTGCTCAGGTTCACGTGCATCTAAAAACATATATATATATATCAATAGATGACTCGCTTTCCTTGCTCACTCATCTTCCACGGCACACTTCATACAACAGCATTCAAAGCAACCAGACCCGCTGCCAACGCCACAAATCCCCGAACATAATTCATCCAGCGCCAACTTGCCAACAACCCCTCGACCTCACTCGTGCCTCCGCCCCCGACCTTCTCCCCACCCCCCAACCTTGCCACTCCCGCCCTTACGCGCGATGCTCACCAGGCGATTATTGACAGGCATGACCACCAGCTGCGTCCACGCCAGCGTCGAAACCACCAAACCCGCAGCAAGTGCCAGCTCGGTGCGCTGCTCGGCGGTGGGGGCGTGGTAGTAGGCGAGATAGGTGTACGAGAGAATGGACGTGGCCGCGAGGGGCACGACGACCTTGGCGCCGTCGTGGTAGAGGCTGTCAAAGATGCGGATGCTGGTTTCGATGGGCAGCGTGTAGAGATGCGGCACGAAGAGGAGCGAGGTTCCAATATTGATGCCCGAGAGGAGCAAGGTTGATGTGATGCCAAGGAGGCTGGTGGTGGTGCGGACGGTGTTGTTATATTCTGTCATTTTTTTTTTTTATGTATCTCCTTTTTTAAAAAAAAAATCGTTTTTAGGTCTTGAATTCTGTATTTTTGGGGGCGACTTGTCTATAGCCGATGTTCCATTGACGGTTTGTTCGCACGTGTCTGGAAAAGGATGAGGAACGGAAGAAGAAGATTCTGGACAAATACATTCCAGAGCTCCGCATGGAGTAGGTTTCGGAGTGGCCCTCAGCATTAACCGTGTGTGACAGCCGCTGAAGGGACCTCTCACTGCAAATACAGGAGTCGAAAGTGAAATTATATACTGTATACCTCCTGTGAAGCTAAAAGCTCTTACCATATCAGCTGTAGGAAGTTGGTAGTAAGTTGGACAAAGAGATGTTGAGGCCATCAATACTCGAGCCAGCTCTGATTAGAGCACATATTAATTGCGTACGAGTAGGTATCACATATGTCACGGGCTCACTCAAATTGGCTGGCATCTTCCCAATTTGCTAGCTTTGAACAATTGAAACGGAATACAATAGTAATAACGGCCATGTTCAGGCCATCTGCGGATCTATATCTATCCATACATAACACGTTGTCGTTCTTGACCACAAAGAGCCATTGCTTTTCCTCTTTCTGCCAAAGCCCAACACTTACTTACAGTCTGCTATCATTCATCTCAACAGTGTAGTGCTTTTTTGGGTGCCGTTTTGTATTGCAGACCATCCCATCGCATGCAAAGTCCATACCAAGCATGTATCACAACCCAACATAATAAACACAGGCAAGACTGACCTCCCGTTGCTCACGTTGTGAGTATTGACAACAAGGTCACATGTGGTTCCAGTAGCAACACTGCCCTTCCAAAATGTATGTACGCGCCTCTGTGTTTGTCCGGTGTGCCAAAAGTAAATTAAGTCTGCCACTCAGATGTCCCTTCCCAAACGCCTGTCGCCCTTCTCGTTCAACATCTATCATTTCAGTCAATGAAATATGCTGAAATATTAGTCGACCTCTCCGTCCGCGATGGCAAGCCGCTGCTTGGCTGTCTTGGCCTTCTTGCTGGTCTTGCCCTTCTTCTTGCCTGAGGGTGCTGCCTCGACAGGCGTTGCGGTTCCTGACGCCTTGTTCCCATCGTCAAAATGACCCTCGCCTGCAAGGGAGGAAGAAGCCAAGTTAGTGATTCAAGTCTCTGCAAACAACAGGATTCAGTGCCGACTCACCCTCGTGGTACATATCATCCAAGGAGACAGCCTCGCCCTTCTTACGTCTGCCGCCCTTCTTCTTCTTCTCCAGTTCGCCGGTAGCTGCCATTTCCTGCTCGCGCTGTTCAATCATCCTCTCCACCGCGTCATCATCATCAGCAAGCCACATGGCGATGTCCTTGTTGCGATTTTCCGGAGCGCGCCGGCCAGAGAAATCGACACCAGCGCCACTGCCACCACCAGTAATGACGACCCGTTGCACCTCTTCTTTCTGCATTGCTCGCTTTCTGATACGCTCCTCAATAGTACCGCGCGTGATGAGGCGATACACGGTAACCTGCCTGGTTTGGCCCAGACGGTGAGCGCGATCCATGGCCTGCGAGTCAATGGTGGGATTCCAGTCGGAGTCGTAGAAGATGACGGTGTCTGCGGAAGTGAGGTTGATCCCGAGACCACCAGCACGCGTAGACAGCAGGAAGATGAAAATCTCGGGTCGCGTCTGAAAGTCATGGACTGTGTCACGTCTGTCCTCGAGCTTCGTCGAGCCGTCGAGTCTGCAGAATTTGTAGTTGCGATACGTCAGATACTCCTCCATCAAATCAATCATGCGTGTCATCTGGAAATAAAGAAGCACTCGGTGGCCCTCTTCCTTCAACTTGAAAAGTAGCTCATCAAGCTTCGCGAGCTTGCCCGAGTCTGTCACAAAACGCCGCATCGACGGCACCGAAATGTTGGTGAACCGTCTCTTCTCGTTGTCCGGCGGGGGCAGCAAACCAGATTGGGGGATCTGCTCAAGAGGCACCTTCTGCGTAATGAAACTTTTGGTCTCATCCGGGTGAGGCTCGTACAGTGCTCTCCGTATGGCCACGTTGAAAATGGTGTTCTCGCGCTCGATGTTGGCAGCCCGGCTGTTGCAAGTGACATCGACTGGTGGCGCCGTGGCACGAGGGCGGCCAGCCTGCTCGAGACGGCCCAATCCAGTCTCATCGTAGGCAATTTTCGATACATTCATGAGACTGTTCAGGATCCCTTCTCCCGTGATATCTGCCAACGGTCTGCGATCGGCGCGTCGACGTATCTGGAAGAGAGCATGTGCTGGAGTGAAGTCCTGGTCCTCTGGCTCGTCATAAACCACCTGCATTCGACCCAGACGATTCTCCTGTTTCGCCAGGCCAACGGCACGAGTGAAGATATCTTTGTGACCAGCTTCACACAACTCGGCGGGACTAGTGTCAGCAAATCGCAACCACGAGAATGCGTCGGTGCCGCTCGTGCTCTCGCGCATGTTATCAGGCGTCCAGATGTTCATCATGTGATTGAGGTACTTGTTGCGGAATCCTGCTTTCTGGTTATCACGACCGGCCTTGAACAACCGGCCTCCGTCGCGCCAGACCAGATTGGGCAGCGCTAGGTCGATCAAGCTACGTGTAGAGTACGCGACTGGGACATCAGTACCCTCCCGGACGAATGAGGCCGTCTCAGCAAAGTAGCCGACCGAAAAAGGCGACGATGTATCAGCCCGCTCGAACAAGTCGGGATGATTACAAACCTTGCGGAATTGCATGACCAAATTCATCAACGTGCCGTTGTCGCTGTCATCTCCGGCAGTGGCTCTCTCGATGAGATCCATGATGGAAATTTGGTTGCGCAGGTTACTGTAGTAGGCCCGCTGCCGGTATGTAAGATCGCAAAAGATATCAAGCTCGATCTTGTCGCCGAGCTCCTTCTGGACATGCTTCTTGACACGACGAAGCATAAATGGCTTCAAAATCATGTGAAGACGCTTGAGCTGGTCCTCATTGAGCTTCGTGTTGCTCTGTGCATGTGACTCAATGTCCTTGGAAAACCATTCACTGAACTCATCATGCGAGTCAAAAAGTGATGGCATGATGAAGTGCAGCAGCGCCCAAAGTTCCTGCATGTTGTTCTGGATAGGTGTACCCGTCAACAACAGACGATTTCGGCAGTGGAAACCGAGGAGACATTTCCATCGAGAGCTCTGGGAGCTCTTGATGGCTTGTGCTTCGTCGAGGATCATGTACTGCCACCCCATTTTCTGGAAGTAGCTGACATCAGACACAACAAGTTGGTATGAAGTCACCATCACATGGAAGCTGGCTTCTTTTTTGTATGTCTTGTGCTTGCGGTCCCAGAATTTCCGGAGAGTCTTTCGGTCTCCAGCGGTTCCCCAGTAGGGGAGCACCTTGAACTCCGGAACAAACTTGCGGATTTCTTGCTCCCAGTTGTGGAGGGTCGACGCGGGTGCGACGACGAGGAAAGGACCCCAGACATCGTGCTTCTCTGCTAGATAGGCCATCACGGAGATGGATTGGATTGTTTTGCCAAGACCCATCTCGTCGGCCAAGATGCCGTTGATGCCTTGTTCATAGAGGTTGACGAGCCAGTTGAGACCCTTGAGCTGATATTCCTTGAGCTGAGCGTTGAGCATCTTGGGCTGCTCAATCTCAACCTCACCCATACCGGTGGGGTTCTGGAAGTTCATTTCACCATCCTCATCAAGCCCATCGTCCTTGTTGAAGTCCCTGGCCTTCTGCTGCGCCTCGGCCAGGGCGTGCTGTGCATTGGCCTTGGCAATCTCTCGAAGTTTGTCCTCGTCCTCTTCCTCAAATGTGAGATTGTCGAACTTGGTGACCTTGGCCTTGGAAGCCTCGCCTCCATCATCGTCGATGTCCATGGCATTAGGGTCTGGAGCCTCTTCTTCGGCAGTGATCTCGGGATTATCCGTGCTGCGCTCGACCTCGTGTGTCTTGATCTTCTTGCCGATGAAGTGGGAGTACAGCTCGGTCTGAGAAATCAGGAAATTGAGCTTCCGCTTCTGTCGGGCGGCCTCGCGGTCGGCCTCCTCCTTACGAGCATTCTCAAGCTCCTGCTTTTCTGCAGCCTTGCGGAGATCACGCTCCTCACGCTCATTGCGCTTCCAGAAGCCCATCATATCACGCATAACACGTTTGGCGCGAGCCTGTAGATCCTTGGTTCCCTTATTGGTTCGTTGCTGCCATCGTTTGGCCTCCTTGGAAGCGAGGACGGCCGTCTTCTTAAGATTCGTTTGCTTGACCTGGTACGAATCCGATGCCAGCCTGTACACCTTGCCAACATCCTTGCGAGCCAGATCGCGCCAAATCTGATCATAGATTTGGTTGAATCCCTTGGACTGGAATTTCGTCTCTAGAGCGTCCTTGGGCTCCTCGACGATCTTCTCCTTCTCCTTGGGATCCTTTGGCTCCAGATTTTCCTGGTCGCCAGTGACCTCCTCTTTCGGTCCCTTCTTGTTGATTTTGATGCGTATTTGCTTGGGTTCCTCCTTAGGTGGTAGTTCCTGACCGGCGTCGATAGCAGCTTGTGCAGCCTTGGCTCGATTGATCTCTTCCCGTTTCTGTTCCGAAGATTTTTTGGGCCGCACGCCTGTCTTGGGCCCCTTCTTGGAGGGCTTACTAGGTTCCGCGTCAGTAGCCGAGAATGTAGACATGATGCCGCCTTCCAGGTTGATCTCGAGGGGTGGCATGTTGCGAGCTGGACCCTTAATGCCCCTGTCAAGGATGAGTTTAGTCTGCTGGGCCTTCTTATTGGCACGTTCAGCTTCACGCATGTGCTTGAGGCGCTCAGCTTCGTCGCCCTCCAGCTCAGCAGCTCTGGCCTTTGCGAGGGCTTGTTCCTTTTGCTCGATAGTGACAGCCATGGACTTTTCCCGGCGACGCTTTCGCTGCATATCCTTCTTGCGCTCCTTCTCCGCGACGACCTCCTGCTCACGGACCTCACCCAGCGCCTCGTCGTAGAACATCTCATCATATCGACGCTTCCCCAGGTCCATGTGCAGAGAGATGTGTTGGTCCATTAGGCCCTTAAAGTGAGACCTGCGTATGGAACCAGACCTGACTTCGAGTGACTCTATAGCGCGCGTCCGGCGCTGCAAGCGTTGTTGCCAGGCTTTCTGTTCCTCGTCCAGGTCAATGTCCTCACTATCGGCTGTATCGGCGTCTAGCTCGTCCATCTTCTCCTTGATCTTCTTTTCCTTGCTAGCCGAGAAACTTCCCGGCTGCTTAGGTTGGCCATTGGCGGTGCGCTTGGCAGGGACGCGAGACCCTGGCGAAGGAGCATCCTTCTCCTTGTTCACAGAGACACGCCTGGCACCCTTAGACGGCGTCTCGGATGACTTGAGGTCGGACACTCGCTTGGGCTTGCGAGCCGGTTTCTTACGCTCAGCCTTTTCAACAGGCGCATCATCCATCCTTTCGTCCTGAACGACGGCTTCGAGAACTTTAGGCGGGGGAGAAGGGGCTCGAGGCCTAGGCTCTGGCTCAGAGCTGGAAAGAATATTGGAAAAAGACATAATGTCGCGGCTAGGTGTCTGTGCAAATGATAGCAGTCAGTTTCGTCCTCATCATCAAATTGGCAGAGGGAGGAGAGGGGCATACGCTTGCAGGAGGGGCAGGTGCCTTGAGCACAGAGGGGGCAGTAGGGGAGTGCAGGGCTGCAGCGGCCGGGGCATTGTTGGTGCCAGCAGAGGTGATGGCTTGTCGTACACTAGGCGAGGCCATGACTGGAGGATGGTTCGGGGGACTCATGGAGCCAGCTGGATGAGAGTGGGAAACAGGGCTATGTGGGGGGAACTTGGGAGCGACAGGTGAAGCGCGACTGCTGTTGTAGTAGGATGGATGGTCCACAGGCAGCTTTGTGGAGTAATCGTAGTCCCTGCTCAAAGGATCGCGAGGCTATCAAAGGGAGTAGGTTTGTTAGTCATAATGCAGGTTCATTATTAGATGCAATCATCAAACATCATGTGTTGCTTGTGATGTTGATGGAAAACGAAGATGATGGATGGTGGGGTGTCAGATTAGTGTGTACGGAAGAAGGGAGATGCTAAAGGCTGGAGCTTTGATGGATTGGGTGAAAGTGTGAAGCACGCCGAGGGAAGTCGGGTATGATGGTTGGCAATTTTGCGGCCGCTTGGCCTGCCGTCGACTTCTGATTCAAAGCGCGGATAATCAGGCTGGCGGCTTCTGGTGAATTTGAAGGCAGTGACATAGTATCGATAATTCTAGTAACAAAAATATGTCATAGTGCACTGTTCAAGGCTGCCATATGGTTTCCCCTTTTTTTCTTCTTCTTTTTTTTTCTTTGGGAAGGGGGGCTTTGGGGGGGCGTTCTTGTAATTGAATTTGGTTTTGGCTCACTTACCTTGCTGGATGGTGAGGCCTGGCTCTGAGGTACATTGTGACGGGCGGAACCTGTGTCACTGACCCTCCGATCGCTAGTCACCGTAGTGGTGGTGGTGTCGGTAGTCGGATCGTAATATTTGCTGACCGTCTTGTCGCGAGGAGGATCGCGAGCGTCGCGAGTGTCGCGCATGTCCGAGGGATAGAACAGGTGCGGCGGCGCGTGCAGAGGCGATCGAGGAGGTGCGGTGGCGGGCGGCAGTGATGGAGGAGCTGCTGATGTCAAAAAGGGATTGTGAAGGCCAGAACGGGAGCTTGTGCCGTTGGCGTTGGTGTGCGAATTGGGCGCGGCAGCGCTGGGATTGGGGGCGGAGGCTGACGAGGGAGAGGCGGAGCTGGACCCGGGGAAATGAGGCCCATGGAAGTCGGGCTGGGTAGGACTTCGCAAGTTGAAGGCGTGCCGCGGTGGTTGCGCAGCCGTAGACGACGAAGACGAGGCTGCGACTAATGGCGAAGTGGTGGTATTAGCAGCTGATGATGGAGCAGCAGGGCCGTTTTCGCTCAATTGAACGGGGTTCAAAATATCGCGACGGCGCCTCTCGTCCCTGTCGCGATCGCGGTCGCGGTCGCGCTCCTCGTCATAGTCATGCATGGCTGTTGGTCTCTGCAAGACGGTCGAATGGAAGTTTGACTCCATATCGCCAACAAATTCCCAAACCTTTTGTTTCTTTGGGGCTCTCCGCAATAGTGGGATCTTTATTTAGAATCGCTTCATACGATGTTCTAGATGGAGTGAGATGCTGTTCCGATGCAAAACCGGCGGAGGACTGGCTATTCCTCTAACGCGAGCCCCAATTCTCTCCACTGATAAGTTGCCTGGCGGTGGCGACAGCGACCCATTCGCACCGTGTCGCGAGGATAGATCGTCGGAGGAACAAAAAGTTTCGAGGCCGTGAAGCGAGTGGGAGGTGGTCCTTTAACTGAGGATGGGGAAGGCAAAGGTAGTCACCGTTGACGCAGTGATTGATGGTGTTGAAGGAGTTGAGTCGCTCGGATGGGACAAGTTGTTGATGGCCCTGGTCGCGATAGGTCGAGTAGGTGGATGACACAAGCCGGATGAGGCAGAGAGCTAGTGATGCGCTGGTGTGGGTGGGTGGGGGGTGTAACGGGATGATGATGGCAGACAATCGATGCAAGGATCGCGAAGACAGGGGCGTGGTGTTGAGGTGAGGTGAGTTGAGTGAGGCAGAGTTTAATGACCCGTTAATGAGGCGGCGAAGAGCTCTACGACCTTGTGTTGTCGACGGCTTGGAGGACGGGCAGTACAGCTCCTCTCGTGCTGATTCAGCCAAGCCGTGCAGAGGAGGAAGATGCCCCGGTGGAGGGTTGAAGCTAACAAGCTTTTTCCTCGCGATCTTTCTGCTGACGAAATCTCCAGTTCCATTCAAGCTGGGATGGAGTGCGCACTGCCGAGATAGTGGCACAGTGGAGCAGTCGCGACAAGCTGTAGCTACGATCAAACTTTTGAGAACGAAGTCAAGTTCTTGCCAGTGATCCGAAACGGTGGCGCGTGTCGTATCGGATTGCGACGTTTGGTTTGGTTTGGCCGGTCTATGTTCGGATCGTCGGGGCTTCTCTCTTTGCTGTTTTGTTCTATTGCCGCCTCGCCAGCAGCAAAAGAACAACAACAAATTCCCAACAACTGACCAGATATCGAGCCCAACTCTTGAGTCCGGCTTCTTTGCAGGTTGCCAGTCTACGACCACCTTTTAATTCTGTGACGTGGTGGTGGTACTAGATAGACTGGGTATTTGTCTCCAAAAAAGAAAACACGACAGGCAGGGGCAGCAAAGGGCTAGAATTATAGGTTGGTGTGATGACGATAGCGGTGATGCCCATCATCAATTTGCATGCTCAGATGGGATCTTTGGACGAGGATATGAAGTAAATGACTGTCACATTGCCGAATTGACTTCACTCTGTCTGTCTCGGCCTTTCGGAAAAGGAAAAAAAGAACAATTGCCTTGACAATTCTCCCAAGAGAGCACACACAAACACACACACACTCTCTCTCTCTCTCCGTCTATCTATCTATCTCCTACCTCGACCTATCTCACCACTTTCCCTTCACATTTCCATTCTCACTTGCAGCGCCCACTGCACATCTGTTGCGCATGCGCTAGAGCATAACGAGTGTGGCTAGACGTCCCTGACTCCCCATGCCCGGGGCTCCGCTGAGAGGGACCCTCAGCCCAAGGTTTGGCCCCTGGCCCACGGCAGGGATGACTCCTGCCCAGAATCACTACCTCTAAAGATCAGGTACCTACCTAACGATTCGTTGCTCGGGCACTGTGCCGTCTCGACCTTCTAGTACCAAATGTCCCTTCCCACCCGCCTCTGGGCTATTAACCGGGAATCTTTCTCTTTTCCGGAAAGATTACCAAAGGCAGTCTGGATTCCCAGGTCGTGTTCACCTGCATCCCCTACGATAGTCCTTGATTTACAATGCACGTACTTGGTGTGAAGCCGCGAGTCGCCGGGGACTAGACAGCATAAAAGTTTCTCACATGCAGACGGGTCTCGACGGCGTTCCAAGTTTCGGCACCTAGCATCTTGATCACTATGAAATTTATACGTTGGTATCCTATATGTGGATTGACTCCGCATTGGTCTTGGCCACACTTGCCACCAACACTAGAGTCTTGATCGAAACATCCAACAACCCTGCCTTGCCTTGCGTCGCCTCGCCTCTGTACTCGCCCGTCAAGCGACTACGGCCACGGTCTCTCTAGATGTCCACTATGTGTAAAAGACAACATTCTCAGTTCTAGGAACAAGGGAGGAAAAGGATAACTTGAAATCGAATCGTCTATTCCGCGAATTCACTGACTCCAGGCGGCCTGAGCAACGAGAGCCACCCCTCCATAACCGCCTAGTCGCCGCGAGATCCTCTCAGCATCTAATTCACCCAGCAACTTGTGCGGTGCTGCCTGCGCCCCCTTGTCGCCTCTCGACATGGCTTTGCCCCAGCCGGAACACTCTTGCCCCTTTGCTGGCGAGGCGGCCCTCGTGCTCTGCGATTGTCTATCTAAATTGGCCGTTTTTCCCATGCGCCCACATCCAACTTTCAGTAATATCTCGCACCCATCTATAGCCACCATCCATAGCATGCTCTATCTCGGCATTGGCCCACCTCGCCGTTCTTACATCATGCAGCGTTGAGTGGTCATGTCGTTGGAAGAAGAAAGACAAGAAACTACCTCATGCTCAGACTGCTCCGGCTGCAAGCATCTTCTTGCGCAAGTAGTTCTTGTAGTCTCCGATAGAGCCATCCCATGGCTTGATCGACCTGTTCTCGCAGACCAAAATCTGCTTGGCAATCTTGTCTAGCAATCTACAGGTTCATCTGGTTAGCTATAGGTTCAAAACAGGGGACGAGACACTCGAAAACAGGATCGAGTAGACTTTGCAACGTACCTGAAGTCGTGACTGACGACAATCACACCTCCTGTGAATGCGTTGATGGCCTCTGCCAGACTGTCAATGGTAGGAATGTCCAATCCGTTGGTGGGCTCGTCCAGCAACAGCATATTGGGGCTCTCAATTGCCAGCAGCGCGAACACGATACGACTCTTTTGGCCCTCCGATAGCGTGCCAATCAGTGCCGTCTGAGATTCACCCGAGAGACCGTACTTGCCCAGCTGCTGACGCCAGTACTGGTAGTCTTGCGAGCGATCCGGGTACCTGTCGCGCACAAAGTCCAGCGACGACTTGGTAAGGTCCAGTTGTTCAGCTGAGTGCTGCGAGTACATGCCCATCTTCAAATGCGTGTGTCGGCTGACGGTTCCGCCCGTCGGAGACAGCTTGCCCGTCATGAGACGCAGGAGAGTGGACTTGCCCACACCGTTGGGACCCACCAGGGCCGTCCGCGAGTCCATGTCAAAACCGAGGTCCAGGTGTTGGTACAAATCATCCTCAGTCTTGCCCGAGTACGAAAAGGTGACATCGTCAAAGGCCAGCACAGGTGGAGGCAGCTTCTCGACGTCGGCAAAACGGAAGGAAAAGGTCCTCTCGTGAATGACAGGCTGGATGAAGCCATCGGCCTCCATCTTGTCCAAAATCTTCTGACGCGACTTGGCCTGACGGACCAAGTTGGCGTACGTACCAGCCTTGGCAATGAACTCCTTGATGTCCTTGATCTCATTCTGCTGCTTCTCGTAGGCCTTCATCTGATTGGTCTCCTGCTCGGCACGCGTCTTTGCGTACGAGTCGTAGTTACCACCGTAGTAGAGGAGCTTCTTCTCGCGCATGTCGACCATCTGGTTGCAGACACCGTTGAGGAAATCCATGGAGTGAGAGATAAGAACCAAAGTGCGATCCCATTTCTTCAAGTACTCCTCGAGCCACACACAGGCCTCAAGATCCAAATGGGCGGTGGGGTCATCGAGCAGGAGAAGGGTGGGCTTGACAAAGAGAGCCTTGGCCAAGGCGACACGCATTCGCCAACCACCCGACATGTCCTTGGTCTTCTTGTGGATGGTCTTCTTATTGAAGCCCAGACCGGTCAGGATGAGCGAGGCGCGGGTGGCAAAGGTCGAGGGATCCATCTTCTCCATGTGCTGCAAGCAAGGCGACGTTAGCAAACGGGGCGAGAAACCAAATTTTTGATAGGCCAACGACGACAAAAACAAAGAAGATGAAGCTTACCTCATACAGGTCCATCAGAACGGGACTCTCTGGGCCTTCGTCCTCGAGCAGCTGCTCGGCCTTTTGGTCGAGGCGCTCCATCTCGTTCTCAGCCTCCTTGACAACCCACTCAAGGGCACCAAGCTCGGACGGCGGGGCGCCCTGGTTGAGGAGGTAGATGTCGACGTGCTCTGGGATGGGGTACTCGCGGGCAGCGATGGCCTTGAGGAAGGTACTCTTTCCGCAACCGTTCTCACCCAATAGGCCGTAGCGGCGGCCAAAGTTCAGCTCGAGAGTGGAGTCTGTAATCAGGACGCGACCGTGGAAGACCAGACTGGCCGAGGTGATCTTGACATCGCGACTGGAGGCAACGGAGGACAGCACACCAGTGGTGACGCGATCCGAGATGCCGAATTTGTCCATCTGGTCTGCGAGGCGCTTTACCTCGTCCATCTTGTCGTCACCGGTGGCGGGCTCATCTGACTTGATGGGCTTGCCGAAGGCGTCAAGCTCGACCTCGCCATTGCCAGGCTTGTCTCCCTTCTTGGACTTCTTGTCCTTGCCAGCGGCAGCCTTGGCTGCAAGTCTCTTCTCCTTGGATGCCGAAACCATCTTGGTGGGGGTGGGGGGAGAACTCGGATGGTCAGAGGGAAATTTTATTCGGAAGAGGGGAGAGGAATCGTAGAGCCTTCAGAAATAGTATATCAACCCAAGTGACGGAGAAAGGCGGTAAGGAGATGGGTTGGGTGGTGATGGGTAAATCTAAAAGAGTATGAGAAGGAGGATGATGAGTTGGGTTTCGATTGTTGGATTCGAAAAAAGAAAGTTGAGGGTCGCCCGTTGTTGATAGTGGGGGAGGGGAACAATGCCGGGCCTAGCACTCAACCAACCAACTTTGCACTGGGCACAACTAGACAGGTGTGCTTGGGCAGCCAAAAAAAAAAATATTTAAAGTAAAAAAAACGACAGGTGCACAACCTGGCAGGCCTGGATACAAGTCAGCACGGACTCCATGTCAGCGTCTAGTGGGGTAACCTGCTCTGAAATTTCTGCTGGCTATTGCATGCAGGCTTCAAGGCACAGGGGGGGGGGGCGACTTTCCGGGCATGTGAAATGCTTGCAATTTGGTTGGATCCTTTTGTACACATACACATGCGCTTGGCTCGACCAGTGTTGTGTTTGGACTCGGAGTCTGGCCTTGGCAACCCGTGCATTTATTGTGTTATCGTCTATGAGATCTTGAGGAGCATTGCTTGGGCCATTTTTGTATACCTATTCTTGAGTTGATGCTAAGACCTTTTTCAAACTCGGTGTATCCTTAGTGTATACAAATTGTTGCTCAAATAATTTCATTACTGCTACCTAGGTACATTAGAAATTCACTGAAAGATCTCCATACCTACCAGCCTAAGAGAAGCTGACGTCATTTCTGTGTCCTTTCATCACCGCTTTGCCCCCTCGCGAACACCATTTCTCCCCCGGTATTTCTTCCCAACATGTGGAGATAACATCAACTTTCATATCAGCGATCAGTCTGGCGGTTTTTCTCGGCTCTGAAGATTGCTTGTTGATGTCTGCAGGACAACAGAAAGCTAAGATTATACATAATGATTCGCCGTTCAAGGAGCAACCCACCAGACCAAAAGAAAGTACTCTTTAATCAGATATTATATCGGACAATAGTTTAATCACCCGCTTGATTGTGCTGGATGCTCAATCTCAGAGGTGAACGGTCCATACCGAGCAAGGTAACCTGAGGATACCAGTAGCAATGACCCACTTGAACCTTCATCACTACTGCATGCAGTGCTTTGCCTATACCTACCTAGGTATCTTACCAGACTCCGAACTCCTGTTCCAGTCCAGGGAATGCAAACACATGCGATGGCCACAACTCTGTGAGCACACCGCTCCCCCTCCCCTTCCCTTTCCTGATGCGAGGACTGCAAAGGGGTTCGCGTGCCTTGAAAAGAGAGCTTCTGTCACAGCAGCATTCCTCGATGTCTCCAGGTGCGTACTATCCATACGAACAATATGGCTGCTGTCGCTGGGTTCTACATACACTAACCGCACATTCTGACTTCTTCAGCATTTCAGACGCTGATTAGCCATGAGAGGGAGGGAGGCCACACGGAGTACCTAGAGGGGGACACCATTTCCACAGGTCTATTGGTCGGTGCTTCTCACTTTAGGAATGGACAATATCAAGAACCCAAATCGGACCAGATGATGACGGAAGAAGTCGCTGACAGACCAATTTTATCGGATCAAGATGCCACACCTCAGGAGAAGACGCTTACTGTTCAGATAGATTATGTATTGGCAAAGACGCAGATAAGCACTGCCTCTATGGTGCTGCAGGAATAATCAAGGCCTTCTCAAAATTGCATGAGCAAAGACTTACGGCCTGCTATTCTTCAAGTTGGTCCCAGTACGTCGATGCTTGACTTCGAAGGGAGCTTGCTGCAAACCTACGCCTGTACTGGAATTCTGTTGTGACTCTGGTTGCTTTCCATGTGCTGGAACAGGTCCTCAAGTCACTTCTGATTAAGTACACTGTTTACATAATCCTTTCCCAGATGCTTTTATACTTGCAGGTACTTCGAAGATATTCTGAGCTTCTGAGCTGCTGCCATGGTTGTGCAGCTGTCGCCCTTAGGAAGCACATACCCACTATATGCTGCAAGTCCTTGTGCTACGGGGGCGGTTGAGCTCGCCAGTTTAGAGGCACCAGAAAGCTTACACTTGAGGCGGATTTGCTTAGCTTGTAAAGCCCTGGTATTCATTGGGCGTCTCCATGGGCACTGGAGCCAAATGTGAGCAATGCAAAGGCTTAGACATGGTCGGTATCGCAGGCAATAGGAGCCTCGATTGGGAGCTTTACAGTCATCGCATGCGTGCGGTTGGGCGTAAGTTACATACCATGTCGCCGCAATCACTTCGCAAAAGCATTCTACTTCGACACCTGTGAGTATCAAGGCAAAAATAACAGAGGAGCCCATGGCTAAAAGCCGTCACACGCCTACACATGCACTTGATGTTCTAATAGCAAGCAGCAGGCCAAGTGCCAGCACCAAAGAGTTTGCAGACACCAACATGGTGACTATAGTGGTTTGAGCAGACCGGATGAGGGGGGGCAGAGCTCGTTCGATGATATCATGGCGTCTTTGAATGCTATCTAGGTAGCCCTTGAGGTCTTTCTGCTTGTGTTGCAACAGCCCGTCTGAATCACCTATTCAAGCCAAGTAATTGCAGGTTTTCCCCGGAATATTCCATACAGGATGATAATGAAGACATGGCAATGAAGGGCTAAGCGAATCTATTGAGTATGCCCATCTACAATTATATAAAAGGAATGTAACTCGAGCTTACATGGTGTAAAAATTGTCATCAGGTGGACAACCCAGATCACAATCCTTTGAACTGACTTTCAATTGAATTTCGAGAGTGAATTTACCTGTGATTGCCTCGAAACAATTATTCGAGCTGTCACCCTTGAAGTTCAAAATTGGACGCAGCTCTCTTTAAGAAAAGCTCCAGCTATGGTTGAACGTAGTCTACGCGCCCCGGCCCTGGCTCTTCTCCTGTCAAATGCCAGCAACTGAAGGTGAGAGAGGTATTCGCAGTTTTACGAAATCAGCACTTGTAGCCCTTATTTTCAATTAGGTACTCATTCACCGTTGAGTTCCATGCATTATGCTTTCGAAACTCGGGACGCGAAGCTCCGCAGTCCTACTCAGCAGCTAACCTACTTCGTACGTAACCCAGGTGTGCCGACATTGATTCTTCACGATGCAGACGAAAATGCCCTTATAGGAGCTCCCCTCTTACATCTGTTCATTGTATTCAAAACCACTTGAAGGAGATCCTTGCTGGCAAAAAAAAATTCAAGGATGGTAAAGTCTCTCTAGGGTCTTGGTCTTCCCAGTCCATTTAGCGGTCCGAAGACAACGCCAGACTGGTGGTAGCATAGGAGCCACCAAATTGCACAATAATGTCCTTAAGATTATCGCTGGGGGAGGTGTTGAAGTTCGCTGCAGCAATTCAAGCTTGGGCTAACTGATCGTGGGACCAAGGGCCCATGGAAGAAAGAAAACCACCACGGGAATATCAGGACAAGAATCTTGCATGTTAAATATCCGGTTCTCACAAGATACTGGCGGAATTTCCACTAATTTATATTTCATAGTGGCGTGGCAGTGCTGGCTGGACGCCTTGTGAGAGCAATATGTCTTTGTCACACCATACAAATATGCAGGTGGGCGCATCTTGGACTATTTGTCCTCGACTTAGACTGGGCCACTTGCTCAACAAGCGTTTTAAAACAGTAAAGACACTCGAAGAAAACAAACAATAACACTCTAATCAAATATGATCAGTGGTTGCATGTGGCTTCAAGATTCGAGAATTTTCCTAGACTAGGGAAAAAGCATTTTCCAACATACTATCGGAACTATTGACAAGTGTTACATGGTTGCAGCTGAAAGCTAAGACTTATCGCTTTGATTTTTGTTTCACCCTCTAGAACATTATTTTTTTGGCTAAGCTTCCCTGCTTGTGAAATAGAATCATGTTTCTCTCTTCGAGGCTTGCTGTAAGACTCGTCTGTGCAACATTATAGGCTTGGGTTTTTTGGGGGGGGGGGTTTACTTTTTCGCCCTCCCACGATAAGTCTCTCATGTGATAGTAGGTAGTTGTGAGTAATCTGATGCTTTTCCAAATCATGCATCCGGTACTCTGTCATATCGTCTTGCCAGGTCCAATCTGCACATGCATGAACTTGCTTTTCCTTCATTGCATGCAGGACGCATCGGCCATGTGTAATATCCCAGTGAAGGGAGACGGAGTACGGATCCATAGGTACCCAGTAAGAATCTTGACTAGCCAGACCTTCGTTAATTCTAGACCGTTTTCAGATTCACCTCGATGTGAGTAGTGCTGAGCAAAGCCTTTGAGATCAATGTATTCAACACAGCGTTGCCGAGCACCAGACCACGAGGTCTGATCCAACATACTGATGCCTTATCCTTACGTACACAGCATCAACGATTGATATGAGAAATTTGTCTATGAGATAATCAAGCTTGCCAACACAGTTGTAATACGAGGGTAGTGGGAACCCGCATATCGACTAATGCAGGAACAATATCCGTGAGATACAAAACCAAGTGACCGATTGGTGCCATGCACAGCACTGCATGTGTCTACCTTCTAGCCTTGCCAGGGCCGCCACTTGAGCCCTACTTGGACATATGCCTAAGCACGTCAAGATGTCCGGGCCCGTGGGGTTCCCTTACCCTTGTAACTGAATATGGCTATTGAGAGGACCTGGCTTGTTGTCAACTACCAGGCCTGCAAGGGAGCCATAAGCTGTGACCCGTTGAGGCTGTTTTTTTTTGTCTGCCCCGAAGCCGGGAACAAACAGCAAAAGACCTCCAATAGAGCCTCTCGGTTGCTTCTGTGTGATACCTTAGCCCGTCGTTTGTCTTCCGAAACCAACACAGGCCACTCCAATCTAAGTCGGTCCCGTGTGGCGGACAGCCGATCACATCACTCCCTTCCGGAGTTTGAAGCAGACGTGTGCTGGCGCGGGCGCAATTCATTGCCTTCACATGGTGTATTCAGGTAGGGAGATGTGATAACGACTGAGCGACACACTAAATCCTTCAGAGGCCACCCATTCGTGTGCCCGTGCCTCCTCCTCGGCCCAAAGGCGTGTCCTAACACGTCACTGGCGGAGGGATGTTCCCATGTCGGCCTGACATGAGGCCATGCTTGGTTTCTGGGATGTGGGTAATCAGATTGTTCCCATTGTCGAGCTTGGACTCGGGGTTCCAGCACTGAAGGGCCCTCCAGCCGGTCGATTCGAACCACAGAAGCCTCTGACTAGCAAGTATTGTCATAAGCTTATTTTTCAAGAAAACAAATAAGTTTGTTATTAGGGCCTGCCTGATCGACCATCGGAAAAATTGGCTGGGACATGGGTTGCTGCAGGTCAAGCCATTCAAGACGTTGCCGTCCGCCACGCTGCTCGCGTTGACTTTGGGCTGCGACAGCCAGCTCGATCGAGGAAGCGGCGGCGATGGACCCGTCCCGTTTGTGCTTGGCTTACTTCTCTGAGATACGAAGGAGCGCACGGCTTCTTGGTGGGACATAGATATAAAGGATGTATAAGCTCACGCTGGTCATGAAGAATGCCCTCCGTCCTCGTCTCTCGCAACCTCTGATCATCCAGTGTTGTGAGCGCTGCCTGGCCCTTTGAGAGCCTTTACATTCGTTTTAAATTTACCACGCTCTTTTCAGGTTCATTCCTTCGAGGTCTCGTTACACAATGCGTTCAGTGATTCGTCTAACTCTCCTACTTTCGGGGTAAGCATATCAAGCTCCTTGTGCCAGTCAAAACATCTCCTTACAAGACATGACTAACACAAACTCACCTCACAGAGCCGTGGGTGTTCTGAGTCAAGATGACACTGCCCAGCACCTCGAGCACAGGCAGGAGTATCAGTACGGGTGGCCGTCTGCTGAGACGGTGACCAAGACGGTCACAATTCAAGAGTCTTCTGCTCCATCCATAGTGACCATCTCGGCCGAGGCTGCTTGCACCGCCACAACGAGGACGTCGGGACTCTTGACTGGCACCGGGAGCTCTCCCTCAAGCGCCACCTCGGCGCCTTATGGAAACGGTACATTGCCAACCTACTCTGCTCCGGGCACCGGGACCATTCCATTGTCGACCGGGGTCTCCGTTGATCCCCAGTCGTCTTCAAAGACATCCGGAATCTGGGGAACGGGTACCGGTACGGGCCACTACCCCCCACCGCCATCGTCCACGGGGATCTACAGCAACACCTCGTCGACTGATCCTCGGTCCCAGACCAAGTCTTTGCCACCAGGAACAGCCCCGACGGCACCGTGGGGAACAGGATACCCGACAGCTCCTTGGGGAACGGGTCACCCCGCCCCTCCTCCTTCATCGACGGGCGCTTTCCCCAACACCACCACGCCGCTGGTTTGGCCCACAAGTGGCTGGTCAGGAAATGGAACTGGACACTCTTCGGCACCTACCAGCATCCCACACCCAACAGTCACGCCTCTGAATATATCCTCTGTCGACCCGACCCGCACCCAGCTCTCAAGCTTGCCCTTGACCACTGGCACGAGCTACCCGACAGGACCCACCCAACATAATGAAACTCGCACGTGGCAACCGTCACCGTACTCCCAGGCTCCCAAGCCTCCGGGAAGCTACTCATACCCAAATCAGCCGGTGACGCTCTCCACTGGAGGCACTAGCAGCAGCCTCCCGAAACCGAGCTCTTCAGTGCCGTACAGCAACGTGACCAGTAGCACAAGCCCGGAGTCTTCGACTGCGTTGGTGTCGCCTTACCCAAGCGCTAGTCACAGCAGTGCCTCGCTTCCTCTAGCCAACAGCTCCAGCGCCATCACCCACTCCACGATCACGCGGACGGTGGATTCCACGCTGACCACCACCCACACCCAGACCGGTACTTATAGCCCGAGCGCGAGCAGCGCAGGGAACGCTACCAGCGTGCTGTCAACTGGTGCCGTTAGCTACTCGTCCTCCAGCTCAGCGTCTGTTTCCAAGCCCACCAGTTCGGACCCGTACAGTTCCAGCAAGTTGCCATTGTCCTCCAACAGCAAGCCCTCGTCTAGCCAGTCCGCAACTCAAACGCCTTCGTTCTTCACCTCTCTGAGAACAACTACTTCCCCCAGCCTTCCGGCCTACACGCCGCCAGTATACACGCCTCCGGAGTACACGCCGCCGAGCTACGGCCAAGGCAGCTCAGGAGAAGAGGGCAGTGGTAGTCTCAGCGGTGGTTATTCAGGCGGCTCAAAGTTGCACAATGGTGGATCAGGCGAGGGTAGTCGAACAAAGGGCGGACACTCACGTATAAGCAAGGGAAAGCACCACGATGATGACGAGGAGGATAGCCGCCCGTGGGGCTACGGCAGCCGTTACCGTGCGAAGATCTGGTGAGAAGCAGTAAATTGTCACACACCTTATCAGGGCAAGTGTGATGCAAGACCTTCCGCTTCTATAAAGTATTAGTTCTTTTTGTAAAACATCAGCTAGCAGCAGGTGGGCTCGTTCCCGGGAGACATGGCGGCGACTTTTTATACTTCTCGACGGTCCTTGACGATCCAAACCCTACATAATAGTATTTCTCAAATATAAATTGACTCTCACGGGACATTCAGACTTGACTTCACTATTAGACGTCATTTGCCGCAATACAGATGGCTTCCATCGGAGAAATTTTGTACATGCCGTTGATAGACGCGGAACGGTACTGCGCTGCCCTGTGCCGCATCATGTCTGACCTAGAACCACACCCGACGAATGGGGATATCTCCTCGACGAGGCCGCTGATCACAGCACCATCGTTTGCAAGGAATAACCCGAGGTGAGACCCATAGTCCATTGTTAGACGACGCAGCAGCGTTCAGCCAGGACATGCAGGACACTGTCAGCAAAATCGGACCGACACCATTGAATAGTGTACTGTATATTTGAAGGCTGGGTACATGCACCAGAAGCTTCGAGCACCTTGCCCACAGTATTCGAATAGTGTGTCGATGAAACTTCACACATCAAAGTACCTGCCATCTGGAGTTCTCGCGTGCCCCTGTGCCCCGAAGAGCAAAGACTAGAAAGAAGACTTACCGGTCAGGTGATAAATAGCCCACAGGGAGACGGTTCATGCCAATTGTACCCATCGACATAAATGTACGATTCGTGCAACGACGAAAGCACGTGTAAAGCTTTGGCCATTCGAGATTGCGGAAATTCGACCAAGATGCTTATGGTTGCTATAGTGTTCGAACAATTAAACGATCGTACTCGATACAGCTTGTAATTTTTTATTCTTTGTACTCGTAATTGTAGAATCACCATTTTGCATTCTACGGGGTATCATCGAACCACTGTGTTACAGCCCTGCCAGTCTGAGGTCGGCTCCCCTCCCCACCCTCCTTGGAGCAACGTAATCATCGAGGCAAATGATTGCGCCTTGCTCACTACTCGCGGTCCCCGCTTGTGTCATATGTCCGTGTCGAAGGCCGTCGTTTGCATGGACGATCCGCTCACGGTCATGTGTTGATGTCCTTGTAGGAGTGAGGAAATCGATTTCGACTCAACCGTCCCTTGAGCAAAAAAAATATACTTGATGCTTGATGCGCCATTTTCAAATAAGATGGGCAGGTGATGGGGCTTGTTCTCCGTACATTCGATTTACAGTTATTAGTTCTGTCCGGCTCGATGGTGAAACTTGGAAGGTGGCGCTTAAGAAGATTCTTTCCCAAAAGGATAATTGAAT
Source organism: Gnomoniopsis smithogilvyi (assembly GCA_027946515.1). Classification (NCBI taxonomy): domain Eukaryota; kingdom Fungi; phylum Ascomycota; class Sordariomycetes; order Diaporthales; family Gnomoniaceae; genus Gnomoniopsis; species Gnomoniopsis smithogilvyi. The sequence continues at coordinate 3,331,596 of JAPEVB010000004.1, read as the reverse complement.
TTGAGAAGACCATTCAAGCCGCCGACCCAGCCATCATCATCGTCGTCGTACTCGTCGTCGTCTTGGGCTTTGTCCTTATGAAGGTCTCTGATAACACAGGGGACACCGCCGGACCATGTCCCATCCTCAGTCTTGGTGATAGTCTCTCCTTGAACTCGAATCTCCATGCCGGGGCTGGCGCCGGTACGTCTCTTTCCGTCAATGCTGACCTCGAGCTCACGACCCCGATTTTTCTCGCTTAGGCGGAGGACCACCTTAGTGTCGAGGGGAAGCACGAGGGGTCTGAAACTCAGGCTCCTGGGGCAGATAGGGGTGATGAGCAGCGAGCCGACCAAAGGGTGAACGATAGCCCCTCCAGCACTGAGAGAATAAGCAGTAGAGCCGGTCGGGGTACTAATTAGAATGCCATCGCAGATAGCCTCAGTGAGGAAGTGGTTGTTGACGAAAACGTCAATGATGGCCAGATGAGGTTGCCCACCACGGTGCAAAAGCAGCTCGTTGACGGCGTGGAAGGTCGGAGGAATCTTGACGGGAGGCTCCCAACCGGGAATGCCCAGTGAAGCCTCCTGCTCGGCACTTAAGGGAAGTAGACGCAGTCTCTGGTGGGCCTCAGCGGTGGAAGTAGGCATCATCTGGTTGTTGATGTTTTTGCCTTCCTCGTCGAAAACGCCAACCTTGAGACGGTGTCGCAGAAGGACCTTTGGCTTTGCGGGATTGGAGGGCGTGGCGCTGGCATAGACACGAGTCCAGGCGTCCTTGAACTCGGCAAACTTCCACTCGCCGAGGAAGCCTAGGGTGCCCATGCTGAAGGAGAGAATAGGAGGGACACTGGACTGGAGGGAGAACAGGCTCGCAGCACGAAGGATGGTTCCGTCGCCGCCGAGGGTCGTGACCAGGTCGATCTTGTTGGGGAACTGGGTCGCAGGATCGCTGCGGGCGGTGGAGTAGATGGGGAAGGGCAGATCATGGTGAATTCTTTGGGCGATGCGGCTTTCAAACACGATGTTGATGTCTGGATAATTATCGTGGAGATATTGGGCAAAGCGAGCGGCATCCTGGACGACGCGAGGAGCATGGAGCTTGGGTATGAGAAGGATATTCCTCGGGGGCTGCTTCCAGTGGAGGGTGAGAAGGCCTACGGAGGTCTCCTGGTAAGAGGGGCCGATCCTGTCCGGAAGGGAGGAGACATCGCGGATGAGTCGCCGAGGGGAGGTGGAGGAGAAGAGGCGACAAGGAGTGAACGATGTGGATGTAGGTGTAGGTGTGAGTATAGGTGTGAGTATAGGTGTAAGTGTAATTGTACTTGACGCTGACTGGGTGAGGGTGAGAGCGAGGGGCCTCCTGATACAAAGTCCAACGAGGTTCATTCTCTGGAGCAAGGGTAGCTCAGTGAGTGAGCCACCTGTGCGCGATAGCGACGGCACGTAGTAATAGGAGGAGGAGGAGGAGGAGGAGGAGGAGGAACACGAGATACCTGGTAGGCGAGGATTTAGTGGAGGTGGGGACCCGACATGTCTCCAGGTCCAGATCCAGGCCCACCGCGTGTGCAGTGTTTTGAAGATGAGGGTCGTATGTGTGTCTATTCCACGCGCACACCTCAGTATAATATGATCCTCCCCAGAAAATAGAAAATACAAACAGCCCCCGAGACCAGTTCGAACGTTGAAGGAAGGGTAAAAAAAAAAAAAGGGCGGGAAAAAAGTCACCGTCAACAGGGTCTGAAGTGTTGGAGGCCAATAGGAAAGCAGTACTGAATACCCCAGATTCGTCGACTTCCAGATACTGCGTAATTACCCCACTACAGGCACATGCGCATGCGGCTCCCTTCTAGTGCTTGTAGGCAGGCAGACCTACCCATGGCTGCCAGGTCAGGCTCGGCCTTGGCAGGCAGGCAAGCGAAGCCTGGGTATCTAGGCCGCTAGGTACTTGGTAAGTAATTGGTCTGCCAGTGTCTGGGCATCCCTGTCGTCATCTACAACGTGACGTATCGGAGCTGTCGGGATATCAGCATTTAGCAGCAGCATCAGCAACAGCATCAGGTGGACGGACTTGTTCAACAGGTTGGGTGTCGCGTGCAACACTTGGAAACATCCAGAAAGCTATCGTTTGGCCCCAAGCTTCAACACTTACTTGTCTACAGCACCACCATCCACCTTTCGTTTCACTTGCTCTGATTCCTTCTTTTCTCCTCTCCTCCATCAAATCCGACTTCACTTCAAGCATCAACCTGCACCTTATCCCACAATACGGGTCGTCGTCTCTCTTGGGCTTCAGCGCCCCCGGATCCGACTTTCCCTCCTCCGCTTGAACTCGGTTCTGAACTTGCTCAACGTCCGACTGTTCCGCCGCTCGGCACGATGGGGCTCTGACCGATCGGTCGGCCCTCTTCTCACCCACTCTTCTCGCTGGCCAAGTCCGCGTGAGCTTTTTCTTTTTCTCTTTTTGCACGATTGTGCGGGGGACATCGTCTCACGGGAAGCGTACCGACACCACCAGTACCAACAGGAACCTTACGAGACACGAGAGGCACGCGATTACGAGAGATATTCAACGCACATCATACACGACCTCGCTCCAAGACCCTGACTATCCTCGGTCCACGATCCACGATCCACCCTTCCCCACGACCTCTTGAATTGTCTGAACGCGATTACCATGTCGGCCGAGCTGCGCAACCGCTCACAGGCCTCTTCCCAGGAGCTGCCAGCCCCAGAGCTTGCACCTACCCTTCACACACCCAACGATGACACAGACAAGATCACCCATCCCTCTGGACGGGTCAAGAAGAGCCGCCTCACCCAGTTTGCAAGAGGCCTCAGCTTCTTTGCCTATTTCGTCTCATGCTGTGTGGCCATCAACATCACACAATTCATAGGCGCCCCTCTCTATTGGATCAACCGTGAGCTATACTACGCCTACATGGCTCTGACCAAGGAGTCATTCGGTCTCCTTGTCATCACCATGACCAAGATCTGGGGTCCTACCACCATACGCATCAGTGGCGATCACTCAGTTGCTGGTCAGATCTGGCGCACGCCCGATGGTCGTGTTGAATTCGACTTCCCTGATCGCATCGTCATGATCGCAAACCATCAGATTTATACCGACTGGCTCTACCTCTGGTGGGTCGGATATGCCAACAATCCCAAGATGCATGGCTACCTCTACATCATTCTGAAGGAGTCGCTCAAGTACATCCCTGTCATCGGTCCAGGAATGATGTTCTACGGCTTCATATTCATGTCCCGTAAAATGGCCGTCGACTTGCCACGCCTAGCCTACCGTCTAGGAAAGCTCAAAATGAGCCATACTGCACCCGACGGCAAGAAATACCTCAATCCCATGTGGCTTCTGCTCTTCCCCGAGGGTACCAACTTGTCCGATAATGGCCGTGTCAGATCCGCCAAATGGGCAGAAAAGAGTGGTATCAAAGACTGCCAGCATCTATTGCTGCCCCGGAGCAGCGGCATGTACTTTATCCTGAAAGAACTCAAGGGGACCGTCGATTACGTGTACGACTGCACCGTTGCCTACGAGGGCGTCCCGTGAGTTCTTTTTTCCTCTCACACTCACACTCCAGCCATGATTTCCCTTTGCCTGAACATCCGCTGACCTTTGACGCCTTTATAGACGAGGCGGATATGGCGAAGAGTACTTCACCTTGTCAGGCACATACTTTCAAGGCCGCCCTCCCAAGTCTGTCAACTTCTATTGGCGCCGTTTCCGCATCGATGACATACCTCTGGACGACCATGATCAATTTGACATTTGGCTGCGAGAACGCTGGTACGAAAAGGATGCCGTGATGGAGGCTTACAAGACAACGGGCCGCTTCCCACCGAATGCCGCGGCGCCTGACGAGCATTCCAAGCTGGATGCTATGAAGTATATCGAAACTGAGGTGCGCACCAAATATTGGTGGGAGTTTCTTCGCATTTTTGTCGTGGTGGGCGTCTTTGCTCTTCTCGGGAACATTGTTACAAAGGTTTGGTACAGATTCATACACGCATTGGCCTGAAGGCCTCCCACAACGCGAGAAGCGCACATCTTTCTACTCACAAGCACACATGACCGGGTTCGTTGCCTTGGTTTGATGCCAGTGTTCTGCATTCACAAGCGGGATTCAGGGTCTGGTCGGCATTCACTGGGGCAGTAAGGGCTGGCTTTACTGAACGCGGATGAACAGACAGCATTTAGAAATAGCGGCGTAACAAGGAAGGGCGTCTGTCGTACGGAGTCAAGGGCAGCCAATCTGTTTTAAGGAAAGCCCTCTCTATATTCTTTGAGTCTTGGCGTATCAATGATACCAGGTACATAAATTTGGATTTCACACAGGATCTCCGGTACGAATCTGCCGTCTTTCCGAGTGCCAGTCGTTTATTTCAACTTCCGCAGGATCGCAATCGTCTTATTACATATACAAGTAACTGGGTGAGCTTTAAGAGGCAACACCGAGCTCAACCTCCTCAGCGATCCCATCTTTGCCAACCAAGAGATGGTAGGCCGAGTCTCCGAGACAAGGCGAGCCGCCTCTGAGATTGAACGCCTCCCATCACCTGTGACAGGTTTCTGCTTACATTTGTTTCAGCTCGGGGTATATTTACATCGTGAACTCGAAAAGCCGGAAAATCACGCAAACGTCTGCATGCCGATCACGAACAAATACGCTCCCAAACGTCTTTCCCCACCAGCCCCCAAACAATTGTCCAGGTCTTCAAGCCATGGCTGCAAGGGTGACGACGATCCACGACACACTACCCAACAGTATTAGTACCCCTTAAACAGCGGAGGGACAATCACCAGAAAATTCGAATGAGAGACTTACTTTGCTTTCTCGTCTTTCAATGGCGTCCAATGCGCTAAGAAGGCCTCGTCACCCCGGAACACAGCGGACCGCCTGGTCTGCAGGCGCAGCGGAGTCGTCGTCGGCAGGCCAGCGCGAATGGCATTCTTGACCCGAGTCTTGTAGTCGTTCTGTTTCGTGAGCATATTTTGACCAAAGAAGCGGAAGACTTCGCTGCCCACGATCAAGCTGCCAGCCATGTTGGCTGGGTTGAGCGCCTCAACGACGCCGTCTGAGTAAAAGTCAATGTTGAAGTTGCTCGCTCGAACGACCAGGTACTATGATTTGAGCGACCGGGTCAGTTATTTCGCTTTGCACCGCAAACTTGTGGATAAAATCTACTCACTTTTGAGTAAGCAGTATAAAACTCCTTCATCTGGGAGCTCAGATCCTGCCCTTCCATACGATTCAGTACACCATCTTCCATCCCGGCATCCCCCGTTGGCATCACTGCATGCTCCTCAACGCGCACGCCGAAAGCTTTCAGGAGTGCCCTGCGGGCAGATGCTTTCGTGGGCGGTGCTTGTTTGTGCAAAGACTGAGATCTAAGGCTTTCATTTCCCTCGGCCTCTTCTCCACTGGATAGTGAAAGCACTTTCATTACATCGACATTGCTGTGGATGGTCGTGGAACAATTGACCTGCCCGCCGATAAAAAACGCGATCTTGCCCTTGGCATCATATAGTGGTGCTGTCATTCCATGTCAGATGGAAGCTCCAAGAGCCTAACATTTGTCTCGTCTCTAACTCACCGACGTAAAGCAAATTCCAGAAAGGATCTCCATTTTTTTTATAATTGAGCAGGAGCTCTACACACATTCCTTGCGGTCTTCGATCGCTTGCTTCAAGCGCCTGACAGGTTGCCGGTCGGTCACAGGGCCTTGAAGAAATCTGCAGTTTCGCGGAATGATTTCGGTGCGCGTGTAACCCGTCACCTTGACAAAGCCATCAGAAGCATAGAGAATGGGATTGTCTGCGATGCTGGTTTCGATTCTAGGTCAGCAAATCTACTTTGATTCCATCATAGCAATGAGAGCCTACTTTGGATCGGTCAGGGTAAAGCAGTCTCCCAGGCCTTGGTATTTGAACCGGTCACTCCCAAGCGCTTTCGTTGCGCTCAGAGCCATCTGGTGTCGCACAAAGCGAGGGTATATGTCTTGGAATACTAGTGTTTCAATCTGCTCCTGGAGGTCTGTAAATACGGTTTCCATGGCTGGAAAAGAGCTGTTGATGAGGGATTTCATCTCCTTGTGAGTCTGCCTCAAAAGTGTTCCGTTCACATTGATCTGGCTGTGGGATCCGGGTGAGATGAAAGTCTTGTGGATTGCGGCCATCTGGCTGGCTAGGTTATTTAGTGTTGTTCGGTATTCGTCCACCTTGCTAAGGAATTCGACATTTTCGGAACAGAGCCGCGTCTCGCTGAATTTGAGTAGCTGGTGTGCCGTGGTGGGATTGTGGAGCACAACATGGAAGATGCTCGGGCTAAAGAAGTCAGGAAGCGCAGATTGGGATGTTGCGCTCATGGTGGTCTTTCCGGAGATGGACTGTTGTCGCACCGATATTTCGTCGTCGCTGTATGGTCTCCGGAGCGGCATCCTGGAGGCCAGCTCCTCCGGCCCCCCTGCGCTTAAACCCCCGGAATATCCAGTGAACATGGCATCGTCGATGCTCCTGTATCCCCGCGCCTGCTGTTGCGGCTGACGTGAAGAATTGCGAGCCTCTAGGTGCCGGTCGGGCAAAGGTTTGCTTGGCTCCGCGTCCTGGTATAGTCGAACATGGTCAAGCATCGGCGTTCGCGCGGCTTGGTAATTTGCGGCCAACCCGGCTGTCCTGCCGTGAGGACCGTGTACGCCACTCATAGGAGAGCCGCGCACACCGCTCTTTGGCGTGCGCATACCCTCACTGGTAAGGCTGTTTAGGCGCCTCTCGTGGCTTCGGGAAGACAGCGGAGGCTTGCGCCTGTTCTCGTAAGAAGGTGCAGCGGACCGCCGCCGTGCTGGCTGGGAGTCATTGCTCTCGTAAGCGTTGTCGTCCATCTCGTCGCTCACGTCGACGTCTTCCTCGAAGCTGTCGTACATCAAGACGCGGTTTGGTCGGCCGTTCCTAATTGGTGGAGGAGTCGAGGATCTATCCTGGCGATATCGAGATGGAGCCTTGTATTGTGCAGGTGGCATATGTTCTTCGTCGTCGCCATCGTCGCGCTCGGTCACGTCGTTATCATCTTCGAGGATGACTGAAACTCGAGTCTGGTCAGATTCTGTCGCCTTGATCCCCGTGCTATGAGCAGCAGGAGTAGTCTTTGATGAATGGCCAAAGCTAGCGCCGTTTGTATTTCTTTCCCCCTTGGATGATTGTCTCACCGGAACATCCGCAACATGGTGATTGCCGCCAGAATCCATGCCGTGCCTCGACGTCGATTGCACTGGGCTTGGCCGGAGAGATTGTGGCAGATGCCCTGATAATTGACGAGACAATTCTGTCATGTCTATATCTTTGACGTCGGGACTCTGTCGCGCATTACCGTTGGCCAACTTAGCGCCGACACTGTCGCTATTTCCAAGACCCTCAACCATTTTGTCGACGTAGTGGCCGTCGAAGTCGGTAAAAGTCACAGGCCTGCGTCTGCGTGGTGGCGACAGTCCACCGCTGATGCCTGTGTAGCTGAGGGAGCTGACGCTTTCGGCTCGCGAAGTCACGAAAGAGTGGGTAGGCGTCGAGCGTGCATTCGTGTCGCGGTCGGCGCTGTCAGAGTCGTCCCAATTCAGCTCAGTGATGTATTGTTGGGCTTTGGTGATCACGCCAGAGTCGACATGTGGAAGGACTTGGTTGAGAATGACATCGTGATCGGTAGCCATGTTGGAGAGAAGGGAGGAGCAGCTTGCATTGATCAAGGGGTCCGTCCATAAAAGGGTTTCCCGAAGCTCAGCCAGGATGTCTGATGGACAACTCAAAAGGATGTAATGCAATCGTCCCAGAACCAAGATCGACTCGAAATCGCTACCATAAATCTTGTCTAGCCGGCATGAAGCTCCGCCTGTCGTATGTTACGGTCACGACAACTATATTGGAGCCAGTATCTAGACCCTACGACCGTGCGCGTTCAATTGCAAATTGCACCAGCAAGGAAGGCAAAAGGTAAAGATCCCAGTAAACTGTGAAGACATAGTAATGATATATCGTCGACTTCGCGGGGCCCTGGCGCGAAGGGACCACACGCGAGTCTGCCGTATCTTTGCAACAGGCATGCCCTTGGATAGTATGCTCCACAGCTGGAGCACACAAAGAGTCCTTATCCACTTTGTTAATGGTCAGGACATATTGGGATATACGAGCCGACTGTAATATACTTTAGCACCCGAATGTGAGGCAGAAAGGGGCACATGATACTAGGTAAACTGCTCTCGTAGAGAGTCGTAGAGAGGAGCTTTCAATATGTGGAGGCTCTACGCAGACGGAAACTCTTGACTCATCACTACCAAGTATGGATGCCATTAGAATAGACTACTTAGTATCCATGTAGTCGATCTCGTCTCGGCACCGCTTCCGTGGACGATCCGCATGCAATGCAACGGCCTGCAGGTTCACAGGGCACATGCAAACTCGTCACTCTATATCGTGAATCCCGGTGCTATAACAGATGTTTATCGGAGCAAATACCCCACCTATAATAGGTAGCTGTGCGAACCGAATTGAGGCCAAGCGAGGTGATGGGACCTCATTTGATGCGCTTGCGCACACACCGGAGATTCGATCACATCCGTCTCCTCATCGACTGGCTGACTGGCAAACAATCAAGGGCAGAGTCGTGTGCAGTACAAAATCTCGCAAGCATGAACCCAGCCCTACACGGCTCCACTTACCGTGATCAAGGTGCTTATGTGTGGAGCCGGTGGGATCATGTACAAAGTAGGGGTCTATAAGCTACATACCTAGGCAGCTAGGTAGCATCTGCATTTGTAGAGCTTCTTAGTGCATTCGTTCGGAAGTGGTGTACAATCTATCAACATTCTATACGGCTTTGTAAACTTACTACGGTAGATAGCGAATCCGCATACATAGTATGTAGCGTCCTATGGTACTGGCATCATAGAAATATTACATCCTTGTCCATAACAGCCCCTTCTAATGACTGAAAGAGCTCCCTGGCGGTGGTAGACGTAGCAAGGGATGCAGCCGCATGAAACTATGCTGATATCTTGCCTCGCCAGGACGTTACATTGGAGGCTGCGACCAATAAGCTGATGATCACCGTGCACTCCAATTCAACGCTGATAGGTTCAAGATCTCGTTCATTGGCGACGAAGCAAACTTGATTTGAAATATTCAACGCACATCCATCTCTCTCAACATTTTACTTCCCTCCAATCTCCAGGTGAAAAGCAAGGTTTTCCTGAGTGCCGCCACATGTCTTCCTGCTCCTCAATTCGTACCACAAGGCCGTTGAGGAGATCCCTACCTAGGTACGAACACCAGGGTAGGCTATTGGCAACACAAGACGCCTGACAAATTTTTATCTGTGAGCAGGAGAAATTGATGCAATATTGCTGTAATCAAAAAAACACCGACTCAAGATTAACACGTGAAAAAAAAACCCATTTGGGGCCTGCCCATTTATATCATTGTCGCTCCAGCAATGCCATTCAATACGACGGTAGCGTTACTCGACACACTGTGCGTGACCAAGCACTTCATACCAGCGCATGGTCGCCTTCCGAACAGCAGCATACTCAACAAACCATTACTTGTCTACCGCTCTGCTTTTATCAAAGGCGACGCATGTGCCGTGGAGTCACACCTGTTGTCCGTGGGAGTGGTTATTCCCCAGTGGCGTTATTCCATGTATTCCACCACGCATTTTCACAGCACGTCTCATGAAGTCCTATGCGTGACATCCGGACGGGCGAAGTTGTGTTTTGGTGGTGAAGAGAACCCAGATCGGGTGACGCCAATAGTCCAAGCTGGGGATGTGATGATTGTGCCCGCTGGTATGGCACATCGATTACTAGAAGACATGAGTGGGACTAATGGGGGATTTGAGATGGTAGGGAGCTATCCAAAGGGTTATCATTGGGACATGTGCTACGGTTTGCCTGAGGATGATGAGAAGATCAACAGCATCAAAAGCCTGCCATGGTTTCAAAAGGACCCAATTTTCGACGAATATGGTCCGGTTCTGGACGTCTAGGTTGATCATGACTGGAGAGCATGAGACAAAGACCAATTATAGCACACGTCACAAGACTCCAGATCTTCATTCGACGTGGTGTATAAGTACATTCTCTTCCAAACATAGTAGCCCGGCTTCGGGAGTCAACCATGCATATCCCTGCCCCCAGGTCGAAAACGCCGGCGAAGCGCCGTGGAAGAGGCATGAACCAAACAGTCGGGAACGGAGGCCCATAATTCCGAAGCAAGACAGTAACCAAGGCCTCAGTTCAGGCGATACCGCTATAGTATCTAGTCCAGATACCGCCTATCGTGTCCATATCCCCGCCAAGGAGTGTCAAAGTCGTGCGACATCTGGACTGATTGCGAGTCTTCTAATTACTCTAAAAGAAGGCTTCCCTTCCGGAAGACAGTCAACCGGCCTTATTACAGATGGAGGGGTGGTTTTCTTCACTGCTCAGGCTTCAGTTACCCTCAGAGCGACCCAGAACTTCGTTGTCGGTTCTCCAGGACCCACGAAGGCCGTTTGGGTGGAGGCTTTGGCCGGTCCCTCAGGCCCCAATCGTTAGACGCGCAACGTTCCAGTATCCTAGGTCATTTTCGTAAGAAACACTTAAATAGGCATCCTTCCATCTCGAACTAGGACGAATGAAGAAATCTTCTCCACAAGCTCCTCAACACCCATCACAGGCTTCGTCAAAGGAAGTCGTGACAATGGCATGGAAGGCGAAGAAGGGTTTGTAGGCAATTGGAATATTGCTTCCTGACGATACCTCACCTGCGAATCCTTCTGTTCTACGTCACTCTGTGCGGCGAGAAATCCATGATGGCCATCTCCCCGTCCCCCTGTCTGCGGCCTGGTCTTTTAAATGTCGTCACCGTACCAGACATGTTGTGGACAGGTAGCATGAGTTAAGGCGAACGGCCAGGATATTTGAGGGGATTCAACGACATCTCGAAGCCGGCTTGTAGCGGATTTCGTTCGATCCTTCTTTGCTATTGGGTCGGCCGACAGACTGGATATCCGCTGACCAGGCTATGTCATAGCTAGGGCTCTGCGCAACCGAAAGCACGGCGATACTCTCCGAATCGGGTTCAGAACTGTCCGGGGCGCTTTCTGTCGTCGTGTTGGTTGAACACTGGACGTGAGCGAATATTCGAGCTGTCTGGACCCCAATGTCACCATTCGCACCCGGTGCTTTGACTGGCCTCGTGGCTTTGCATGGATACATTGCTATTCGTCCGGATACCTATCCAGCTCCCCGGCTGGTGGGCCCTGGATTCGAGCAGTATCCCATGGAGTTGAGTCAAAGGCCATAGCGGAAAAGCCCTTTTGTCTTTGTTTCTTTGGTCGTTGCTCCTACATTGTCCTCCCTCCAGGCCCTAAAGCTTTCTCCTGTCCAAGACATCCGTCAACCTGCCCACAATATCCCTCGTCGGCAAGCCGCGTGGATGTTTTAGATCCTGACTCCAGCTCCTGAACTTGGTGGTCGCGGTCCAGTGGACCAGTATTCATCTTCCAGTCACAAGTCGCCTCGTCATTGTCTCCCCACTCTTGGCAACTGCCAGGAGACCAGGCTGCTCCAAATGAGTTCCAAGACTTGGTAGGGTCCTATGACTCTAATTCGGTCAATGGGTCAATGTCGATTGACTTGGGTCAGATACGCTGTATGGCCTTGTCAGGCCGTATGTCTTGCCGGGGCTCCTGGCTTCGGGCGCGAGGAGAAGGTCTGCCTCTCAGACAAGCCACTGTTATCTGAACCTTCCAGATCATTCGTGATTGGTCAATTTGGGCCCTTGCGAACTCTCTACTCAGTCTGATATCTTCATATCCAGTCATTCTCCGTAAGCAGACAATGCTCTCATGGGGAGATGCCCCAGTGATGCTGAGTTGGCTGAGTAGCAGGACGTTTTCGAAACTGTGACCATCCTCTTGCAAAATTTGGAGATTGTTGTCTCTTGGGGTCATTCTTCTGACCTCTCAATCCCAGTTATTGCAAGGAATGAGCATTGAAGAGGATCCATGAGCTACTGCAGCTGGAGTAGGTGGGTACACCAAGGACCGATGTTAGTAGGCGTCCGTTGCTGGAAGGGAGCTAGCTGTGGCGAAATGGCGACTGGTGTGGCCATTTTCCCAGAATCAAAAAGACTTGTGGACACGAGCATGAAGGTATTGACGATTGGACTGCTGTGACCTGCTCTTAGCTGAAGCAGAATGAAAGAGCCTTGTGTATATCTACGGTATCTCAATTTGCAGGATCTCTTTCAAGCACAGAATGATATGCAACTGTGATGACTGGCAAGCGCCACATCTTCATTTCAAAATTGATGTCGACTCTAGAATGTCGCATAATCAACATTCTCTGAAATTCACTGCTCGTTCGCTGTCGCCAGGATCAACTTTGCTGGCCACCAGCCCCGAAACTTCGCTGTGCCGTTCCCTTGAGCTGCCAATGTATTCACCCCCCTTAGCAATGTATCAATCACAGTGGAGCTAGGATCTACAAATGGGAAAGACAGCATATGCTCGAGCACTTCTGATGCATCCATTTCAAACGCCCAGCCAGTCTCATTCTCAAATGCCTGCACATCATCAGGTCCGGTGTGATTGGGCTCAATATCAAACTGAGTCATCTCCGGCGGCAAAAGCGGCGTAAAGCCACCTTTGCTCATATTTAAATGAATTCGGAGGGCCCCAGGAGCAAAGTATCTTAGATCCAGAGGTGCGACATTGTAAAGCCCATCCGTCCTCGCCATAACGCGTGCAGTTTGCTGGAGACAACTAGACTTCTGCAAAAGCTCTCGTCCCCCTTGATGACTGATCTGTTCCCACAGGCGTTGAAGATTGGGATCCTCAAATCGTGCAGGACCGAAGACAGCACACGCGAATGTGCCGCCTGGCTTGAGCTGCTTCGCCATGGCCGCCATGGTGGCTTGTTGGTCTGCGCCAAAGTGCATTACGTTGGATGCGAAGACCATGTCGACAGAACTGGGAGCCAAGTCTTCGATCTCGTCCATTCTTGCCGTGCGGTATTTGAAGGTACCCGTGTTCCCCAGACGCTGTTCCGCCAGCTCCATGTTCGAGGTCGCAACGTCCGACAGAATCACGTGTGTGAATCTGGAAGCCAGGATGGGGGCAAACGGACCGTTCCCGGCGCCAACATCATGGACAACATCAAAAGATCCGCCGTGGACCACATGGTAGTCGAAGATGCGGCGGAATAGAGATGCAGGAGGCTTTGGTCTACCTCTCAGATAATTGTCCCAAAAGGACTTGTCCTTGTCGAACAGTTTATCATCATCGGTAGGGTACATTTTGGGTGTATCGGGCTATCACAATACTCTGTAAGTGGTCTTGAAGGTGTGGTAGAATGCTGATTATTGGAGCAGATACCTACATATAATATTTTTGCCGATTTTGGTCAGCAATTTGCCAAGGGCATGATTTGGTGGACAGAGTAGCTAGATAGCTACAGCTTGCTCACCACAGTTCTCATATCTTTTCACCGGATTTTGGGAGTCGGATGCAATGTCGGACTGTTGATTCACATTCAAAGCCTACGGGCTTTCGATACGCTTTCAGGTACGTTTGTTCCGAACCCTACACCGGTTGCCTCAAGCAGCAGGTTGACCCGGCTAGTAACTGACCGGTGGATTCCATCATCTGCCCCGTAATCACCTAAAGATGTAATCACCCGGTACCACGCCCTTATCCACCTGTTTCTTTACCCTCAACATTGAATGCCCGATATTTCACAACTCCTCAACGCAAAACGCACCCAGTCGACGTGCCTGAGCCTGCTGGACCCGTAGCCGGTAGATATGGATGCAGAAACGGAAAGTAGTATCGCAATAGGCCGAAAAATATGCAAGCTGGTGTTCCGGATGGGAATTTGGCAGTACCCACGCCAGCTACGTTGCGCACGCTGACATTTTGCATGTCCCAATTTCCCGTTCGGTCGTCACACGCTTCAATCATGCCCGCTGCGACGTCGAGGTAAGAGATGAACGTTTGGTCATCATGAAGGCTGAGTTCGTGACCGCGCTGCACGTCTACCGATATGCCTCCAGGTTTCATGTAGATTGTCGTGATCCAGTCCTCCTCTTGTCGCAAAATCATCTCTCCAAGGTATAAGTCCTTGTAGACATGAAAGGCCGAGCGAGTCAGAATGTGCCTGAAGAGTGTGCCCATATGCCGGCTCAGGTGGCTGTCGATTGTAGATGATGACAAAAGGCATAGCTTGGGGAGAACTACGGTAGGCCCGTCTCCCGAGTCCTCATGCAAGCCTTTCAGCATCTTGAAAGCTCTGATGATGCTATGGGCCAGGTCCTGACTGATGCGGCAGCCAGGAACGTTGTCGTTCGTACTGGCAACAAGAAAAACAGCTTTGCAATTGCGTGTACACCTGGCCAACAACTCCTCATCGTTGATGCTTCCTTCGTATATCTCAACCCTCTTGTGATGCACAACTTCCGGGAGCAGGAGGCACAGCTTTGTCTTGTTGCGGCAGTACGCGTTAATCTTGACGCCGTGCTGTGCCAGCAACAGTTGCATCAGGGCCAATCCGCAATTACCGGTGGCTCCTACCACGGCGTAGGCTCGTTGAAAGTCTGGCATTGTTGGGAGTAGCTTCGCTGGTTACAATAGGCCCAGGCAATATTTGGTCTAGCAGGATTGGGTTCCAGGCATGGAATTTGCGGGAAGGATTTCTTCAATTTGAATGCTCTCAGCGGCACAATGGTCCGACCGGGCATCGGCACATACGTCTACTTGTAGCTGACCGTCTCCCGAGTATACTGTATTTTACCGCCATGTTTGTGACGTCTTCAGTCAGATCCAGCGAGGACAGACACACGCATGGCCGCTGGAGGGATCAATCTGAAGCTCGGTATATGCACACCCGTGATGTTATTCAGGACTGTGAGCAAGAGCTAAGAATGTTGGATGTATGTACTGCCTATTTAGATACCATTTCAATCCAATTTTTCCCCGAACAATTTCTCATAGTCGTATTCAGTCCACCACACCCCTGGTATCAGACCTGCGAATTTCCATTCTCCATCCACTAATCGATAATGAACCTCGGAGTTCCCATGAGCATGTCCTTTGACTGCAACTTGGTCTAAGGTATTGTCTGCATACTTTTGATGTGCCACACGCATTTGCTGGTGACTGACCATATGCTGGTCGTCAACGCGAGTCCACTTTGTTACGCCGATGAAATGCTGCGTCTTCAGGGCCTCATCGCCTAGGAAATTTTCCCCTGATACCATGGCGACAAACTTTTCGGCAGGCAGCGCCTCCCATAGTTGGCCTTGGGGCATGATGGGTCGGTAATCAAGCTTGGTAGTCCGTTAAAACCGGCGATAGTGGTGCTGGGATTGACATACGTAGAGAGTCGGCGCAACGCATTGCGAAAGACGTGACCAGTCCTTGGTGTCGAAACTTTCGGACCATTCGTAAAGAGCAGCTTGGCACTGCCCTACGACTGGATTTGGTCGCGATGTCAGCGTGCTCTGCGTTTTCATATGGGACATTGCCATTTGGAACTCACCCTCCCATGGAGGCGGTGTTTGCTTAGAAGACATGGTGGTGTTGGTGATATAGTTGTTGGTTAAGATGTCAATTTCTTTCATATGTCAATCGATCGTTTCCTTCATATCTTTCTATGATATCGTGAACGGGTCTGGAAGTCTTGGGGCGCAAATGTCCCGGCCTTGTTTTTATTTTGGTTTTATTTATTTTTATTACCCCGGTTGCCCCGATTTGGCTGCCATGCCGGCAGGTGAGCTACCTATCTATAGGTACACTGTCGTCGGGAAATACTCACGTATTCAAGACTTTTGGAACGTCCGGGTTGATTCGTACTCTAAGTTCATTCCCAAATAATGCCACGACGCGAACATTTGAAGTATTCCTAGCCCTCGGCGGGAACGTCTCCACTGCCACTTTGCACACGAAAGCAACATTTTTCGCTACATTTTTCTCATCTCCAAACTCCACGCCCATATTCTACACTCTCATCGCAATCATGACCACTGCGCCCACGAACGGTGAGCAATATGTCCCTGGCCGCCTGGACGGGAAGGTCGCTCTGGTGACAGGCTCTGGACGAGGGATTGGTGCAGCAATTGCCACTCATCTCGGTCGACTGGGTGCCAAAGTGGTTGTCAATTACGCAAGTGCCGAAGGGTCTGCGGCCAAGGTAGTCGAAACCATCAAGAATCTCGGATCTGACGCCATCGCCATCAAGGCCGATGTCCGCCAAGTTTCTCAGACCGCGGAGCTCTTCGACAAAGCGGTAGAGCACTACGGAAAGCTGGACATTGCAGTCAGTAATTCTGGGGTTGTGAGCTTTGGTCATCTTCAAGACGTCACAGAAGAAGAGTTTGACCGGGTGTTCAGCCTCAACACCCGTGGCCAATACTTTGTCGCGCGCGAGGCTTACCGCGTGCTATCTCGCGGAGGGCGCATCATCATGACCTCGTCCAACACCTCTTTTGACTTCAGCGTTCCGAAGCATTCGGTCTATTCGGCTTCCAAGGCTGCCATCGACTCCTTTGTCCGCATCTTAGCCCGTGACTGCGGTGACAAGGGAATCACTGTTAACGCTGTTGCTCCAGGTGGCACAGTGACAGACATGTTTCATGCGGTGTCTGTGCATTACATTCCCAACGGAGAGGCCTACACTGGAGATGAACGTCAGAGAATGGCTGCAATGGCTTCGCCTTTGGGACGCAACGGTTTTCCAGAAGATGTCGCCTACGTTGTTGGATTTTTGGCTAGCAAGGAGGGAGAGTGGATCAACGGGAAGAGTATTACATTGGACGGTGGAGCAAAGTAGCTGCTAGAGGAGAAGATGGGTTTGCGTCTCCATATGCATCTCAATAGGCTTGTGCGCTACATCTATTCATTCGTTATTTTTGAATGAGGTGTGCTACCAATCGCTTCTCCTTGATTTGTTTCGATCATTGGCATCAAAGTCATCCATCTGCTGAGTAGGCAGATTGTTCAAAGAACCACTAAAAATCTCCTGATGCTAGAGTATAGATTTGTCTGGGATCAAGTGAGTCCTCAATGGGCTTGGCTCGTGACAAGGTCTGCGACCTTACACTTAGTCAGAGATCAGCCTTTCTGAATGATCATCACTTTCAGTTCTATTAGTGAGGAACAGTCTCTCCAAGCGGGAGTCTAGATGAGATGACATGGGACCTTCATCCTACAGAGCTAAGTAGTAGAGAGTTTGAGAGTCAATTGGCATATTACTATAGTTTGATCACAAGTAAGACAGTCCGGGAAAAACCAGGAAGAAAGGTAAGAGCAGGAGAGATGGCGACCCTTTGGTACCTACCTTGGAAGAGGCTTTCCACAAGGTATCGTTTATGGTCCTAACCTCAAAGTAACCCCTTTCAACTGCTAATACCCTGATCAAGAGTCTGTAGTTGTAGGCTCACCGAACTTCAACCCATCACAGCGACTGTAGATCCATGGAGTGCAGTGACCCAAATATACCGGTCGGGTATATTGGAAGACGCTACGCGTATTCCTTTACGACAGATAATGACAGTACCTGTGTAATGGCATAAGCCGGCGGAAACTCTTTGGTCGGGTGGTTGCATGATTTTGGTGATAACCTGGAATTGTGACCAATGACCACAGTGGACGAGGTATTGGCTCTAATTCAAAAGTGAATATTGTGATGATATTACATTGCTAGTGAAAAGGCACACCAAGATGCCCCATTTCTACTAAATTTTGACTCCAATTCTCCTTCGTTCAGAACATGTTCTGAAGGGCTACTTAAAATGGCTACCAATGCGTCTTGCAGCAAAGTCTACCTTCTCGGGGGCGATATCTTTGACTATGCGTCTTCGTTGTCCCACTTGCTCCGTTCGGACGACACTATTCTAAATAATTTCTTCCGTGATGCGTACTCTGCAATTCGGAAAGAATTGGGCGACCTGCCTTTGCATGCCCGCGATGCTACGCCCAAAATCTCCAGCCTCAACGATCTGCTCACTCGGAAACGAGATGGATCTATCAGTCCTGCGATGGATCAGGTGTCACGCTTGATCCATTTATTCGCATCTTTCATTACGTGCGTGACAGCATCCCATCGACTCTGGAAAAACAATCAAAGCTGATCATGGTCACGTGGAACAGACTTCACTCAACAGGCACGCTGTCATATCCTACGCCGGAGAACAGTCATCTCCTAGGCGTTGGAATTGGCGCCATTGCTGCTGCTGCCATCAGCGCATCCGAGAATTTAATCAGTCTTGTTCCGGCAGCTGTTCACGCCATCGTTGTCGCCCTGCACACGGGACTGAGAGCTGACCAGGAGGCCGAGTTCATACAGGGAGTGAAGAATTCCGAGTCTTGGGCCATAGAATTCATTGGCATTTCCGTAGAGGAAATGACGCAAATACTCGAACAATTCAACTTTGCAAATGTAGGTCCACTCCGCAGGAAACTTTGACCAAGCACACTGACAACAAGATATAGGGTCTCCCGCAATCATCTTACGCATATATCAGCAGTATTTCAGCAACCAATCTCACAATCAGCGGTCCGCCTGCTGTGTTGTCAACGCTGCGGGGAGTTGATAACTTCGCTAGACTGGAAAAGACTGAGCTCCCGATACGCAGTCCACGAAACGCAGGTCATCTTTTCGATGAGGACGATGTCAACATCATTCTATCCAAGTCTGCAATGCTGGCGCCCACCAAGTCGACCGCTTTCATCCCGGTCTTGTCCTGCGGCACTGGCCACTTTTCATGGACAAGTGGCTCCCGGAGTCTCATGCACGACGCCGTTCACTATTTCTTGTGCCGGCCGATGCTAATAGAGAAAACCATCGAACACCTTGAGTCGACTTTCAAAACTACTTGCCCTGTCGAGGTTTTGGTAGTGCCCGTTGGCACTGATACGTTCCAAAGTCTCGGTGACAGGTTAAGCACTGCCCTCCAAGGCTCCGTTCTGACCAGTACCTATGTTCAGCCTCAATCGCCCAGCAACGCCAACAACATCCGCTACAGCCCCAATGGAAGATCCAAGATTGCCGTCGTCGGAATGTCGGGCCGTTTCCCTGGAGCCTCAAGTGCCAATGAGCTCTGGTCGCTACTCCAACGAGGAGTGGACATGTGCAGAGAAGTACCGGGTCTCCGTTGGGATGTGAACAGTCATGTCGATTCAACGGGCAAATCAAAGAACACGAGCAAAGTTCGATGGGGCTGCTGGTTGGATGAGCCAGACAAGTTTGATGCGCCGTTCTTTGGCATTTCTCCTCGTGAAGCGCCCCAAGTCGACCCGGCGCAACGCCTCGCGCTTCTGACAGCGTACGAAGCCATGGAGCATGCTGGAATTGTTCCTGGCCGCACCCCATCGACGAGAGAAGATCGAGTGGGTGTCTTCTATGGTGTGACAAGCAATGATTGGTGCGAGGCCAACAGTGGACAGGATATTGACATCCACTACATTCCTGGTGCCAACAGAGCGTTCATTCCAGGCCGAGTCAACTATTTCTTCAAGTTTTCAGGCCCAAGCTACGCTATTGATACGGCATGCTCCTCCAGCTTGTCAGCAATCCACATTGCGTGCAACTCACTCTGGCAAGGAGACATTGACATGGCCATTACCGGTGGAACCAACGTAAGTTTCGCTATCGGTGTATAGTAATGCTATCGAATTAACAAGTCATAATCCAGGTTCTGACAAACCCTGATATGACGACTGGTCTTGACAGAGGCCACTTTCTCTCGGCAACGGGCAACTGTAAGACATTCGACGCTACTGCCGATGGATACTGTCGAGGAGAAGGCGTAGCGACTGTTCTCCTGAAGCGGCTGGAAGATGCAATTGATGATGAGGACACGATTCACGGTATACTGGGAAGTGCATACACCAATCATTCAGCAGAGGCAGAATCCATCACCCGTCCTCATGTTGGAGCACAGATGGATGTGCTCGAGCGTGTTTTGAACGGTTCAGGCACGCATCCAGATGAAATGTACGTGTCCACATGTTTTCAGGCTATGTTACCTGGACAAACTCTTGTGGGATAACCTTCATCCGGCGTCGAGACAATGTACTGATCATTGACAGTTCCTACATTGAAATGCATGGGACAGGAACCCAAGCAGGGGACACAAGGGAGATCACTTCAGTTTGTTCGGTATTTGCACCCATAGACGAGGCTCGTCGTCGGGCCAGGTCAAATCCTCTCCACATCGGAGCCTTGAAGGCTAATATCGGCCATGGCGAATCGGTGTCCGGGGTCAGCGCTTTGATCAAAGTTATGCAGATGATGAAGCACAGCCAGATCCCTCGCCATTGTGGTATCAAGACGAAATTGAATCCAGCCTTTCCCAAAGACCTGACTGAGAGAAATGTACAGATTGATCTCGAGTCAGTTGCTTGGCCGAAGAGTGACGAAGGTATCCCTAGGAAGGCTATTATCAACAATTTCAGCGCAGCAGGGGGAAACAGTTCGCTTCTTCTGGAAGACGCTCCCCTGCAGCCTCGGGCAACAGATGATGGAGTGATCACCCCCAGACCCATTTACCCGATAGCCGTCTCTGCCAGAAGCAGCTTGTCGTTGAAAGGCAACATCAAGGCCTTGTTGGACCATGTTGCTGGTCAAGACACGTACACTGCTACATTAGCCGAGATTTCATACACCACGACTGCTCGCCGAATGCACCATCACTTCCGCTTCATTACATCTGTTGCTGACCTACCCACGCTCAGAGTGAGACTTGAAGGGGCTCTAGAAGCGGAAGAGCAGGCTGATACTAGGATCAAGCGCGCCGTACCACCAAGGGCAATTCTACTCTCCTTCACAGGGCAAGGGAGTCAATATCCGGGCATGGGAAAGGAGCTCATGGAGACATTGGGTGTCTTCCGCGACGCCATTACAAAGTTCGACCGCGTTGCTCGAAGACTCGGCTTTCCAGCCATGCTGCCCATGTTCCATGCCAGCAGTGGTGACAACATCTCCGAGTACGACCCAGTCGTGGTTCAGCTTGCGAATACATGCATGCAGATCGCGTTGGCAAGGATTTGGATCTCATGGGGTGTCAAGCCCAGCGCTGTCGTTGGTCACAGCCTCGGAGAGTATGCCGCGTTGAACGTTGCTGGGGTGCTCTCCGACTCGGACACAGTCTATCTGGTTGGCCGCCGGGCGCAGCACCTTAAAAACCTGTGCAAGCCAAACTCCCACGCGATGCTTGCAGTGGCTGCCTCACTTCCTGATTTGGAAGAGGCATTCGTCGGCAGCTCCAAGGCCTTCGAGGTTGCTTGTGTCAATGGGCCCAAGGAGACTGTCCTCGCCGGCACCGCGACTCAGGTCGCAGATTGGAAGCAGACGCTCACAGCGGCTGGCATTCGCAGCACATACCTGCGCGTGCCGTACGCCTTTCACTCGTCACAGATACAGCCAATCTTGCCGGCATTCGTCGACGATGCCAAGGGGGTCGTCTTCCACAAGCCGCAACTGCCAGTTCTTTCTCCCCTTGAAGGAAGAGTGATTACAGAAGCCCAAGTCATTGGACCAACTTACATCGGTCGTCATGCTCGAGAGCCTGTCCAAATGATGAAGTGCTTGGAAGCTGCTTCCACTGATGGGACTCTTCCAGCTAAAGGAGCATTCGCCATAGAATTTGGTCCTCATCCAGTCGTTTCGGGAATGATCAAAGCAACCCTTGGGTCAGCAGTGACTGTTCTCCCAACGTTGCGCCGGAAGGCGAGTCCATGGGAGGTCCTGACCACCTCGTTGTGTGCACTACACGCCGCAGGCGTACCTGTTGTATGGGATGGATACTTCGCAGATGTACCGTCTGCACGGAGGGTTGTCGAACTTCCAGCCTACAAATGGGATATGAAATCGTACTGGATTCCATACAGAAATGATTGGACTCTGACCAAGGGCGATATCCCCAGAGACAACCCTGGCCATACCCTCCCAAGCGCAAAGACGCCTGATATGGCAGCTTCTTCGGAGCAGAGGCCGCTTCCTTCGATCGAGAGCACCACCATTCACAGGGTGTTGGAAGAGATTGCTACGAGTGATGGGTTGAGCATTTCAGTTGAATGTGACGTGAGCCGCAATGATGTAAGTCCATTCATAAGAAGCCACACCGTCGAGGGCTACAGCCTTTGCACTCCGGCTGTGTATGCCGATATCGCCTTTTCCCTTGGAACATATGCCCTCGAGCGCCTCCAGCTGGACTCGGCCGAAAGAAATGTGTCGATTCGCAACGTTGAAATCACACGAGCCTTGATCGGTTCAGTCGATTGGAAGCAGAGACTGCGATGTACAGCTCGGTTTGACTGGGCGTCCAAAGGTGGCAAGCTGCGATTCACTGTGCACGACGAGGCGGGCGTTGAGGTTGGCCAGTTATCCACATGTGAACTCAAATTCGTCGATGACACGACACGCCATCAATTGCAAGCAAACTTGGCTGCGTTTACCGGTAACGTTGAACGAATGAAGCAGTCAGAAACAACTTCTCGTTTTCATGGCAACATCTCATACCGGCTAGTGTCAGCGCTGGCCGAATTCAACCCTGACTACCATTGCATCGACGACGTGCTGTACGACAGCGACGCATACGAAGCTGTTTGCCGCGTCAGCTTTGGACAAATGAAGAAAGGAGGCAGCTTTCATATCAACCCAGCCGCAGTGGATGGCCTGACGCAGTCGGCGGGATTCGTTATGAATGCCAACAACAACACGAAGCTGGAGACAGACGTCTATGTCAATCACGGCTGGACTGACTTCCAGCTGTTTGAACGGATACGCGACGATTGTCAATACTCCACACATGTTAAAATGAGACAGGGTGAGGAGCAGTTGTGGACCGGAGACATTGTTATCTTCCAGGGCGAAAGAGCTGTGGGCTTAGTCCAAGGCGTCAAGGTTAGTTTTCCAAAATCTTTTTGTACTGATAGGATTGGTCTTTTCTCGGAGGATGGACTGAAATCTGAGATTTTCGCAGATTCAAGGTCTTCCTAGGAAGTTCCTCAAGTTTGTCCTCTCTCAAGCAGCCAAGCCTCCAAGGACCAAAGGCAAAGCCGTTCGGGCTGCTCCAGAGGACGAACCAGCTGCCACAAAAACCGTGCCCGCTACGATCCCTCAGCCCGCTGTTGATACTGCGACAGTGCGGAGAGCCCTCGAGATCATATCCGAGGAAAGTGAGATCCCCATTTCCGAACTGCGGGATGACACACTCCTCAGCGACGTTGGTGTTGACTCACTCATATCTCTCATGGTAGTGAGCAGATTCGCGGAGGAGATTGGCATTCCCACGGACTCTGGCATTTTCATGGATGAGACCACGGTCGCCGACATCAAACTGTTCGTTCTCAAATCAACTTCAAATAACGCCCCTGAGAGGCCTGCAGATCCGGCAGCTAGAGTGGGAGACACCCAGACTGTGCATCTGTCAACTCCAAAGCGCCATGTGGAAGTAGCGGCACCTATAAACAAGGAAGCTTCTTCGGACTCACTTCGATCTTGGGCATCCGTAGACTCGCCAAGGACGGATGGGCCTGGTGCCATCAACTTTGAAGATGTCGTGAAGATCATGGCTGAGGAAATCGAAGTGACCCCAGATTCAATAACAGACCAGACGTCGCTGACCGATCTGGGAGTGGACTCGCTGCTGTCATTGCTGATTGGCAGCCGTCTACGTGACGAGCTCGACATCGAGATTGACTCGTCTTCTTTGCTTACTTCCCTCAGTAGTGTCGGGGAATTACGGCAGGCTTTGGTTGCTGGTGCCCGTGAAAATAGCACTCCTTCCTCGACGTCGACAAGTTCGGGGAATACATCCCCATCAGACACGGTCAAGGTAGGCAGTGACATCTCAAGTCCTACATCTGGGAGTGAACTCGAGAGTGTCCCGACTCCAGTTCCGCCCACCGCCTCGGTTGTTCTTCAGGGTAATCCTCGATCGGCTACCAGCATCTTGTGGTTCTTCCCGGATGGCAGCGGGCTCGCCTCTTCATACCTTCCACTACCACGGATTAGGAACGATCTCGTTGTGTACGGAATCAACTCTCCATACCTCAAAAAGGGAACTGAGATGAACTGCACCTGGGATGAGCTGATTGGCAGTTTTATCCGAGAAATCCAACGCCGCCAGCCGCAAGGCCCTTACAGCTTTGCTGGCTGGTCTGCAGGCGGCATTGGTGCTTTTCATGCAGCTCAGGTCCTCATGAATGCGGGCCACACCGTCCGGGATCTCATCATTATCGATTCACCCCCACCATTCCACCTTGCGCCTCTGCCAGAACGCTTCTTTCGCTACTGTGCTATGGCAGGACTGTTCGGTGGCCGAGATGGGCACACCCCGGAATGGGTCATCAACCATTTCCGCAATATCAACAACGTGCTGGCCAATTACGCCCCAACGCCATTGAAACATAGCACGCTACGGAAGATCAACATCTTGTGGGCCTGCGAGAGCTCCGTTGACGATCGATTTGAGAGGCGGCCGGACGATCCGGAAGATATGAAGTTCTTGACGACGAGGCGCACGGATTTCACACCTGGCCGTTGGGGCCCGTTGTTCGGCGATGTGCCTGTGCAGGTGGATCGTGCCGAGAGCGAGCATCACTGGAGTATCCTGGTAAGCTTCACACGACACTTATTAGTAACTATCGCACCCAAGAACCAAAGCGGGCATCTGGCCAATAGATGACTAACACCTTGTGACTTCACAGAAGGGAGATTCTGCTGCGAAAGTTTCGCAGTATATAGCTCGCGTGCTAGCTTGAGATATTAGTCTGGTGGAAGTCGATATCTCCACTATCCAGCCCAAATAGCCTCCAAAAGGCCAGCGAACCTTCGTTAGAATTAGATGCTATCGTAACACATCATCCTCTGCCTTCGTTTCAGTTGCAGTCCTTACAAGTGGTCTTACAAGTAGTCTATCAGATTGAAAATTGAGACACTATATACACAAAGTTTAAGAGAGGTTGAAATCTACCATGATCAGATAGGTATGATGAATGTTGGGAATCACATGGTTTGGTAGTTTGAACCGGATTTTGCTCGAATATCTGCTACGCGGCTACAGCATGGATACATATGGAATGCCTTTAAAACCACCTGGGCATTTCGCTCTGCATAATCTCCGGCGAAATCGACCTCTAGTTCACTAATCTCCTATGTAACAACCTCTTATAGTATGACCTCCTTAGAACATTCTCCTCCATGAAACCCTTCTACAGGACAAATTTGTAGAGAATGATGTCCCATAGAACATATACAGGTACCCAGGTAGAGGGCAATCAAGCCACAGAGGGCTCTGCAGTGACGTGTTACGATCTTTGTAGCCATGAAAGTGTTACTGTAATAATAGTAATTAATTTGATAAGGTACGAGTGACACACACGTAACAACTCAGATGTAGACAAGCAGGCCTATTTTCTAACCAGAAGCGGCAATTGTCACAGACTTGAATAGCTCAGCTGAAAGGGATTCCCTCTCCCGAAACAGACAAAAAAGGAAGTTTGTGAATCACATTTCATATTCCCCGCGATTCATACCCACGGAATTGCCAAATTACATCCACTGGTTGCGAGCAACTCTCCAATCGTATTGAAGACATATTCAAATCAATCCTTTTGCACTCAGGTTCCATCAACCATGTATCATTGGCACTGGAACGCCTCATAGATTGTGCACAAGTCAATGTGTATGCCATGAATCATTATACGCCTGAGACAGTGATGCAGTCTCACTTTGCAATGCTTGCATCCCCAGCCTCTTCGTCTTCTTCGTTTTTCTCTTCGTGAGATGGGATCCTTGTTGGGGGAATCAAGAGGGCGACGAGCACAGTTGCGGTGGCTCCTGCGACGGCGAAGATGAAAACATTATGAATGCCGGCCATGTACGCCTCGAGGACAAGAGTGAGCTCCCTTCCGCTGAAAGTATTTGAGAGGCCGGCTGCGCCAGCCTCATTGACGGCCATCGCGCTGATACCTGTGGCTGCCAGATTCTTATAGAGAGTATTCTCGAAGACGGATTGTGCCGCGGTTGCGAAGTAAGCGCCGCTGACGGTTTGGCACGCTATTCACGCTTTTTAGTGATGTTTCATTCCGTTAGGGGCCGGGACTTGAGACGCAGGGGTGTACTGACTGAAGATGATGCCCATTGTGGCTGCCACCTCTTCTGGCTTGGAGAATGACTGCAGCGCAGTCACAGGGACTTGATTGCCCAAGCCGATGCCAAATCCGAACGGAATCTGTGCTCCGACATACCAGGCTTTGGCGGTATCGATATCCATCTGCTCAAAGAGGATGGCGCCAATCAGGGCCAGCAGAGGACTTACAATTTCTGCAGCTATCGGGAGCCTCGACTTGCTGATCCAGAGACCGCTGAGGAAGGATCCCAATGCGTAAAAGCACACAAAGGGGAGAGTGTAGACACCGCTCATGATAGCCGAGTCGCCTTTTACAGACTGGAAGTAGATAGGCAAGTAGAAAAGCACCTGAAAGTTGGCACAATTTGCACTGAGGGTATGTCTTTAGCATGTGGTTGTTTTAGACGAATAGAATATCAACAGCATGTGTACTAACATCCAAGCGTATAGGCAACTCGCCCATGTCATGCGCGTCTTGAGTAGATAGATCGGCATCATTGCTCTCGTGCCGAGAAGCCACTCATTGACGAGAAATGCGATGGTCAATACAATCCACACCACGAGAGTAGCTACGACAGTGCCGTCGGACCATGGACTGGTCAATCCTCCCCGCTCCAAGGCAAGAGTGTAGCTGACGAGAGAAGCAGTAAGGATAATGAGTCCGGAGACATCGAGCTGTAGCATGATCTCTTTCCACGTTGCAGGCATCGGTTTGATGTGTTTCGGGACGCGGAGGAAGAAAAGTTGCAGGACGAGGGCCAGGCCGCCGATAGGAAGATTAATCCAGAAACACCTTGGGAAAGGTCAGATTGTTGTCGCTAGTGCGGAGATCCGCAAGGAAAAGCTCACCATCTCCAGGTCACGGTAGAAGTGAAGACGCCGCCCAGAAGAGGACCGAGAACGGTAGCGCCCATGAAAACCCCCATCCAGACCCCGATCAGCAGAGGGCGATTCTTGGGTGCGGCGGTAAAGCTTATGATCAGAACCGAGCCGCTCAAAGTTCCCGAGCATCCCCATCCTTGAATGGCTCGTCCGACAATGAGGGCTACGGAATTTGGTGCTGCGGCAGCAACGACGCTTCCAATCAAGTACAGGACGAGAGCGCTCATGTACGCGAGAGGAGCTGGAAAGTAAGTGAACAGCTTCCCCCACGTAGCACTGGTAGCCCCAACGAGGATGAAGCAGGCCGCGCTATACCAGGCAATCTGGTCGAGGGATTGGAATTCTTCCGTGATGGCAGGAATAGCTGTAGCTACGATTCCCTAAAGGTTTCATTAGAGGTCAGCCTCGTTGTTGTATTCACTACCTTGTTGAAAGTGGATTTTCTGTCTGGCTCGATTCTTACCAGGTCTAAAGCAGCGACCATGGTGCTGAGGTTGATGGTCACCATGATGGCGGCTAGCTTGAAGGAGGTAGCATATTGCACATCCTTGACTGAGCCACTCTGCTGCCATATATCATGGTCATGCTGTTTCTCATCGTTGTCGGCCATGGCTGTGGTACAGCGATCGAGTGTTTGCTCCGAGTTCTTCTCTGTGCTTTGTTGGTGGGTTTCGACGTCGTCACTGCCGGAAGACATGGCTTCGTGTGCAGTCAATTAGCTCGACTGTCTGTCGATACATGTCGAAATTCAGAGGTCATAGAACGAATAAATATTATTTGTCCTGTTGTGCTTGACCGCATCAAAACAATGAACCAAAAGAAATGAATGAATAGACCGGAATCCGCCCGGTCGGGGGGGGGGGGCGCGAATGTTGCAATTCAGCAGAGGCGTACCCATTCCCCTACATACCGGTGAATGTCTAAGCCACTGCAACTCTCCCCTTTTGTTCCTCCGCCGGTCCGCCGGACGAAGTAAGACGCCTGCGTTAAGCACATTCACCCAGTTTTACGTAGGTACCTACTTAAGCTATGCAGTTACTCCTCGACTCCTCCGCCGGGCCGGAGGGAGGTAGTTCTTCAGCCTTTATCGTTCTCAGAAACAATCGGACTCCATGTATTTCATGTTGAGTGACGAAACTTTGATTAAAGAACAAGCCTACGTAAGGTACTCACATAACCACGTGCCCTGAGTTCCGTCATGTCAGACGCAACCAGCATTCCGCGGACCTCGCTTGTCGAAGCTCGGGACGGGCGAGTCGCCAATGAAGATCAACATGATGATCAGCAAGTTGAGCGGGCCAGAAAACGAAAACGCAGCCTACGCAAAGGCACACACAGCTGCTGGGCATGCAAACGGCGCAAAGAGAAGTGCTCTCTCGGCGACGGCGGCGACGTCTGCACCGGCTGTCTACGCCGTGGCACCAAATGCATCAGCCAGGACTTTTCCGACGATGATGCCGAAGAGACTGTCGACGCTAATGCTGCCCCTGCCACTGCCGCCCGCCTGCAGCACATCGAGGATATGGTTGCGCAGCTCACATCTCACATTTTGAACCGAAGACAAAGCTACATACGGTATATGCCTGCAAAAGACATGAGTCCGAGTCCAGCCGCCGGAGACACACTTTCTCTTGCGGCGCCTCCAGCATACACGGCGCATCCTGCCTCGCCCAGCGAGCTCATTGCTTCTGGCACGGGCATGAGCCTTGCGAGGTCACAAGTGCTGTCTCAAACTTTGCATAGCTCCCTGCCCTGTCCGCAAGACATCCAACTGCTACGCAGGGCGAGCGCACGACACCCCGTACTATCAACAATTCACATCACCAGGTCGTATGCTACGTTACGCCGCGAAGGAGTCCAGCCGACAGACGGCGTCCTGCCCGAGCCACCTCCGGTGACTTCGAAGCCCGTCTTGATCGCCAAGTATCTGCTTCAGGTTGCCGTTTCCCTGCAGGAGATGCAATCCGTCACGTACCCAGAACTGGGCTGTCTGCGCGAGCCTGCTTCCGTGCTGATAGAACGCTGTGCCAACACAGCCGTCAACCTCGTGATGCGGCAGGACGAGCTGCTCGGCAGTATCGAAAGTCTAGAGGGTGTGGTTCTGGAGAGTGTATACCAGTGCAACTGTGGCCGTCTCCGACTGAGCTGGATGGCTCTGCAGCGAGCGATGCGCCTGGGTCAAGCGATGGGACTCCATCTGGCAGGACGGACCATCCACCAGCGGGAGGCCCTCCATTCTCTTGAACCCAGTGATACACACGTCGAGTTGCCCCACCTGTGGTTCCGAATAGTCCATTACGACCTTCAACTCTCCCGCATGTTGGGGCTTCCACCGGGTGCAGCCGATGCTTCCAGGAACGACGTGCCAACCCCGTTCGATATCGCGGTCGAAACACCAGAGGGATACCTGGAACAGGTATACCGCCACGTCATGGTTCTCGCGCTCGCGCAGAGGTCTCCAACAGGCTCGAGCCCCCCAGATGTTAAGTCGACGCAAGCGCTGGACCAGGAGCTGCAGAGAGCGGCGAACGCCATGCCCAATCATTGGTGGCTACCGCCAAATCTGGCAGAAAGTTCCAAGAGCCCACCCAAGCTGTTCTGGGATATGCGACGACTCATCGTCCAGATGCTTCACCACGATCTACGAACCCAGCTCAATGTCCCTTACGTGCTAGCCAAGGGAGGAGAGGCAGACACACAGCGCTCCGAATTGGCACGGATAGCGTGCGTCAATTCCTCCCGCGAGGTCCTCTCCCGCTTCATTCTCTTGCGAGACTTCAACCGGACAGCCTCCAGCTGCCGCTTCGCAAACTTTTTGGGCCTCATGGCAGCCATCACACTCGTGCTGGCCCACCTCGGAGGCAACCGTCGGCATCTCCACCCCCAAGACCAAGATCAATTTGCCTTCCAAGTAGATTGTCTGCTCTCGCACCAGGCACCCAGCGACAGGGCGATGATGGAGCAGGCCCTCGAGACGATGCGATGCGTTAGCAGCTCGAGTGGTGATACACTCTGTGCGCAGAGTGCCGATGTTTTGCACCGATTGCTGGAGGTTGAGGCGAGTAATAACCTTTACCTCCATACTGGCACCTCATATGTCAGTGTCCACAGCCAGTCCGATAGTAACGGGCAACCTACCACTGGCGCTTCCGCTTCGGCTTCGGCTTCGGCTCCTGAAGAGGGCGAGCGCATTTTCATTCCCTATTTTGGCGCCATGCGCATCGTGCGACCGAATGATAATGATGCTGCCGCTGCATGCGAGACAACTGCAAAAATGGCAATTGATGACGGAGCTGGGATGAATTCTGGGTATCCTCCAGCCCATGGCGCCGTGGATCTGGTCGATCCCCTACTGCTGGACTTGCGTGATGAGGATTGGATGTCGCAGAGCATTGATATGACTTTTCTAGATGCATTCCTGGAAGAAACAACATGAGAACCTTCTCTACCTGTTGTTGTCGGTGGCAGCTTGACGCACGAGGACGAAGCCGTAGTAGATGTTAGGGAGTAGATCTTAGGGGCGATGGATATGTAGGGAGAATATTTCTAGCCGTTTGAGCTGCCTTGTCATTGCAATAGAACTTCTCTTCTGCAATATTTTAACTCCAATTCGATTGGCCACTCACTGTTTTGATAGTAGATCGGAGTGCTTTTCGCTACTATAAAACAGCTTCGACTGGGGTTCATCTACTTGATAAAGATAGCATCTTCTCTA
Organism: Gnomoniopsis smithogilvyi; assembly: GCA_027946515.1. Lineage (NCBI taxonomy): Eukaryota > Fungi > Ascomycota > Sordariomycetes > Diaporthales > Gnomoniaceae > Gnomoniopsis > Gnomoniopsis smithogilvyi. The sequence continues at coordinate 3,300,839 of JAPEVB010000004.1, read as the reverse complement.
CCAGCTCGTTATTAACGCTAACCTTCCTCCTTTCTTTCACAGCTATAAAAATCGCTGTCACGAAACTACGCTTCTGAGAGCCTTCCGAACAAGCCCTCCTGCTACTATATACCCTTTCGAATAGAACCGGTGAAAGCTCTTACACGTATAAAGTAGTATACTCATATTACTCATATTACTGTTGTGATTCTATTGTCAGATCAGTACGTGAGAAGACATGCATCTTTACCTATCTCGCAGCATTCTGTGCCGCCGCGAACTCAGCCCGCTCGAACAACATACAAGCGTCTCTCACTTGCTCCTCTAGGTCGCCATCGTAAATCCACCATAGCTTCCCGTCCAAATGTCGATACATCTCGTCCTTACTCATGCCAACACCCTCCTCTGTACAGCTCAGCAGTCTGCCCATTTCAGCAGACCTCACTACCACCTTCTGGCTCCGCAACCTTCTGACTGCGTCAAATGATTGCAGTGCTAGTTGAATACTCGCATCGATGCTGAAATTTCTCTTTGACAACCTCTCGGGATTGAGGTATTTTCCTAGGACTGTATGGAGAACACACGAGTCCTCCACCGCCATTGCAGCTCCTGACCCAGCAAATGGAGTTGAGGCATGGGCAGCATCGCCTATCATCACCACTCGATCTTTGACGTATGTCGGCGCAGGCGGCATTTCCCAGATCGACCATCCACGAGTCGATGCGTCGGCGGGGACCAAGCTGACGAGTTTCTGCACAAATGGACCCCAGTCCTCGAAGCGCTCTTGCAGATCGGCCGTGTCGACGGGAATGTTCCACTTGTCTCCCTTGACAAGTTCGTGGGTGTTGTTAAACGTGATGACCGCAATGAAGAAGATTGACTTCTTGGCCATGGGAAACCCGAAGACAAGCCCATTCTTGCCACACCGGAGCGCGAACTCGGCTTTCACATAGTCATCGCCGAGAACAGAATATGCTCGTGCGAAAGGGATCGTCGAGCGATATGCAATAGCGCCGGAGAAGAAGGCATTGGCAGCCAAGTGCTGGGGCCCGAGGATGTGTTTCCTGACCATGGAATGAATGCCATCCGCCCCGACAACGGTATCGGCTTTTGCAAACGTTCGATCCCGAAAATGCAATGTCATGGGCTCGCTCTCATCGCTCGGTTCTATTATGTCTACAAGCTTCTTCCCAAACTTGGTCTGCGAAGGAGGGGCCAGTTGAATCAACTCATCAAGGAAGTGCGCTCGGTGGACTGTCGAGCCTCGCAAGTTGTACTGGTATTCCGCCACCACACCACCCTCATCTGGCTCCTGGCCCTTGGCGATTCTCACCCAGGTATGCATTCCATTCTCATCAGGTTCCTCTTCGTGGAACGTAGCTCGCCGCTCAAATCCCTGCAGAATGCGAGGGTCGATAATTTTCATGGCGCGCTGCGAACTTGGCCCCAGGACTGCTCCTGCGCCCAGTTCGGAAAACTTCTGGGCGCCTTCGTATAAGACTGCGTCGATATGGGAATACTTCTGGAGACCAATGAGAAGCGTGAGACCTGCGAAGCCTCCGCCGACAATGGCCACGCGAACGCGTTTTTCCTGCGTGGCCATGGTGAAGAGTGTGCAGGCAAAAGACGGTTGGGTATGCAGAATAGTGTGATGGATTACGAATAGCAGTCTGTCATTTGACTGTTGTAGCGTCTTTGTTCACATAAGACCTCGGCTTAAGTCATGAAGCGCTTGGTGGAGGGTCGAACATCACAACATCGAACGCTGGAATCGAAACTAGCTGCAAGCCCTGATCTTGTAGCCCAAAGTTGCACCGGACAAGCCAGTAGTATTCCCTACCCTTTGGTCGTCCTTTGATACCATTGCTGATTGCAAGTATGCGGACATAGGGAAAGTTAGCCAATAATTTTGGCCGGGAGAAGAGCCAGAAGCCAGGAATTACAGATTTACCGGTAGTTTTCAATTACCCGGTGTTACTAGGAGAGAGTATAAGTTGCTTAATAGGTTTTCTTGCTGCATTCATTCATCATCGCTACCACCTAAGTCTCCATCGTAGGGGATTTTCGCTTACGGTACTTCATCATTCGATTACAATGGCATCCCTCACTGCCAATGACATGGCATTCGGCCTCACTCCGATCATCGGATCACTCCTGGTGTATTCCGGGGTCAAAGGAACCTTCATCAACCCACTAAGCTGTACGTATCATTAATTATCTTCCAGCTTGCGCATACAGACATATTTATTCCCAACAGGGGCCAAAGGCTATGGTCTGCCGACCGCGACTGTCGAAACTGTGGTAACCTTTCCAGCAGCAACAGGTCGAAATCTAGGCGCTGGGTTCTTTGTCTGGGCCATGATATTGACCGGCCAAAGGAAGTCTCTCGGGGTATTTTTGACATGTTGGGCTTGGGCTGGAATTTCGGACACCATGATTCTTGTTCAACACCCTCAAGGAACGAACGTAGCCATGCACGCTTGCAATACTGCTATTCTTCTTATTCTTGGCCCCTTCCTCGCGTGGTCATCTCGAACCTAGCAAGGTACTCGATGATAGATGGAATTATGCCAATAAGATTGCTTGAGTAAAGTACGCACTGATGCTGATATAAAAATTGCGAGCGAATGACCACGATAGGTGTGCATGTCCTCAGAAGTCGTATCACGCGCATTGTCTAGGTGTACGCTATCCAACGGCCCTGACTTGGATGCAAAGTCGTCAGTGAAGACCTGATCATGGTATGTGTGTCACAGGTGCTCTGAATTTGTGGTCGATGCGGATCCATATGACGGCAGCGGTTGAAGTTGTACTTGGGAAAACCTGGAAGATCGTCGAGAAGTACCCCGATCATCGATGATCTTTTGTGTGTGAGACATGCTCAAGTTTCTTGTACGGACGACATTCTTACTTCCAAGATTAATGTATTAATCCCAAATGCACATTTATCCCACTCGTTCAGAGCGACCTGCAGCTATAAATCCAATGCGGTATTGCCAATTTCTGATGTCTTTACTTTGAATTCATGTCGGCAACAAAACTTAGTGACATACATCTAGTTTAATAGGCCACAGGGAGCATGGTCATACGTGCCAGGTGCCAACAAGTGCCGACGATTTCCTACCCTACACGGGTCTGTAAGAATGCCCGAAGATCGGTTTTCCGCCGGGCAAAAAGCCTATCGTCCTGAATTGCACCGGTCCAATGCCCAGAACATGATCGGGTCATTTCCTATTGCGCATAATATCCCGATCAGGAGCACACTACTCGTTGATATGTGTCCTTGATGTGTTCTCTAGTCTCGACTTGATTGATGCACGCGTGAAGCTTCCACAAAGACAACATAGTGCCAAATGAACATGATACTGTCAAAGTGATACGATCTTTTTGATAAAATGAAGACCAAACACGAATTCGTCACCCACGGTGACAAGACTGAGTTCGAGCCTGCCAATTGGGCCATGAACACTATTGCTCGACTACCTATGCGAGCTCCAGAAACGAAAGTCGATATTTTGATTGCTGGTGCTGGCTTGAGTGGGCTTGTGTCGGCTTTGGAGTGTTGGAGGAATGGGCACAACGTCGTCGGAATCCTGGACCGGAACCAGGGTCCCCTTTACACTGGTATGGAATATGCAAGGACTTTCCAATCACAAGCCATGGCCTGATAGCTCGCGATCCCTAGGAGATCTCATTATTCTACAGCCACCTGCACTGCGATTTCTGACCCACTGGCCTGATATGCTGCGGGAGCTGGAGGAAGACAGGGTCGATGCCCCTGTCTTCTACCGCAAGCACACAGGCGAAGTGATTCTTGGACCTACAGCACCAACATATAACGACCCGGAGTTCTTGGCAGAAAGAAACGGTCAACCATTGGCGGCCCCAGTGCAGATACGGGTCAGATTCTACCGCATGTTACTGCGACAAGTGGCCAAGATCGGACTCAAAGTCAGCTACAACCAGCAAGTTGTGAAGTACTTCGAAAACGAATATGCTGGACTTGGCGGTGTTGTGACAAAAGACGGCTCGATACATATGGCACATTTGGTTGTTGCTGCGGACGCGTTTCGGTCGGCATCTGAGCTGCTGATCGCCGGAAAGCAAATGCCCACCAGGTCCAGTGGCATGTCTGTGTACCGTACCTCTTTTCCTACCGAATTGGCGCTCGAGAAAGAAGCTTTCAGGAAGAAATGGGGCGCCATGGTGGAAGCCAAGGGCAAAGGAGTGAAGGAGTACTGGCTTGGTCCTGGCATGCATCTTGGCTTATTTGTCTCGCCGGAAGTGACTGCTTTTGGATTCACGCCCCGGGACCAGTTCCTCCTGCCCAGCGGGACAGATCCGGTGGAGAGTTGGGACGCGGATGTCGACCCAGAAGATATCATCAAAGTCCTCGAAAAAGTATCAGATTGGGACCCTGCCGCAGCTGCCATCATACGTTCTGCTCCCAAAGGAACAATTGTTCACTGGCCTCTGCTGTGGCGGAACCTTCGGCCTGAATGGACATCCAAAGGCGGTCGCGTGGTCCAAGTTGGCGACTGCGCGCATTCAAACGTTCCAACTTCCGTGAGTGGTGGTACTATGGCGATCGAAGATGCGGTGACTCTAGCCGCCAGCGTCAGAATCTCCTGCTCAGCAGGTGAAGGGCGCAATGCACCCCTCGGAGCTCGCATCTACAACTTGCTACGCTATCAGCGCGTGAGCTGTGCGCAGAAGATGGCTTTCGTCAACTCGCAGCTCTTAGCTGCTACGGACTGGGCCTCGATTAAGCAGGATCCCATGCAGGTCCGCCTTCGATTTCCTCGTTGGATCTTTCAGCATGATCCAGAGGGCTACGTCTACGAGAAATACGGGCAAGCCTTTGCTCATCTCACTCAGGGCGCGCCTTTCCAGAATACTAACTTTCCTGCCGGCCATACATTCAAGCCGTGGACGATTGACCAGGTTCATCAAGACATCGCCGCTGGGAAGAGTGCTTTCGACTTGCTGGATGGTGATTGGTCCTGAGGTCAAAACTATGTTGCATGTAACCTTGAAATCAAGGATCAACACCAGGTAGCTTGGAATCCGCACTGATGAATAAGCCTCGATTCTTTGTATTCAGAGATTGCTGTCAGTATAAATCAAACAGGCAATGCCCAAACCCCTCTCCATAGAACTTGAAAATAAATTGCAAAATTCCGCCTTCTATAACCGCCCGCGAAATAAAATATTGGAGCCGATCTCTCACTATATAGGCGCAAGTCCAACCTCGATCGCTACAGTCGGATGACTGTCGGATATTTCTTTCCTCCAAATAACGAGTCCCCAACTGGTGTCCCTGATGGTGCTCAGAAGTTGCTCCATTTGATTCATGGTTATGGCCTGCTTGTCCGTCGTCATCTGCATCAAAAGCAAGTCATACATGCGCGTTGCTGCCTCAGCCTTGCTATTGACCTTGGCTGACCCAACGAGTCCATTTGCTACAAGAACAAGCCTTGAGGATCTGTTCTGACGCAAAATATCGAAATGAGCCCACAGCATGTGAGTGGCACACGAGAGCATGTCAACTGGCGTAGGCAAGACTGAAGGTGTTGGCAAGTGGATGATGTACAACCATGCGTCCTTCACACGTTGCGCGGATATAGGTGCGCAGTGCTGAATGGTGACGTGGCCCGGATTAGTATCATCCTCACTGCCATCGCAAACCAGCCCAGTCTCCGCATCCAGCTGAATTACGGAATACAACTGGGGATGCCGACAAGCTATTGCCCGAGCTACATGTATAGCATCTGGCTCGCAGCAAACCTGAACAACAGTGAATGTGTTGGGGGATGGATCGGCCATCCACGGTCCCAAGAGATCAGCAGTGGTCCTCTCGCTCGATAAGGCACGCTGAAGCACCTGGCGCTGAAAAGCAGTGGCCTGGCGTTTCAGTCTTGGTGGGTAGTGGGCATCGAGCTTGAACGGCGTACCAGGATGCAAGGATTGGAAGGGACTGTGTCCGTGTGCTGCTCGGTCTTGTAGCTGCGTTGTGAATGGTGTCTTGAGCATCTGAGTGAAGACTGCGTCGCCAAAGAACATGATAGCGTCGGACAGGCTTGTCTTGTTCAAGAAGTGGCGAGATAGGGATGTGTGAGCCACCAAATCAGTCTGAGGCTCACTGAGAAAACCAAAGGTTGCTGTGAAGCGAATGACCCGGCTGAGCTCAGCTAATGAGACATAAGCCATTTCCGCAACGTTCTCAAAAGGGACGGCTTCGCCAGGTGGGATACAAGCGAGCACTTGGGATTTATTGAGCCAGTGTAGGCCGGCCAACAGCTGCGTCTGTGCTCTGAGGGTAAGTTTGTGAGCTTCGAAAGGGGCGTCTTCGACTTGATCCAGTCATCTGCAAGACTACCAGGTAGGCAGCGCGAGGAGACATACCTGGCTCACAAGTGTGCGCAGAAGATTGTCAGGTTCATGCGGCGCGACCGCATGGCCTGGCATCACCTGATCAGCCAGGTCTGTGGCTGAGGCCGGGAAAACTCCAGCCATAGTAGGGAATATTGTTCTGAAGAGTTGCGTTGTCTGTACCTTGGTAATGCTGTTTGTGTATCGGTATGAGGAAAATGAGGACGAGCACCGACCAGGGCAATATTGTATGCCACTCGGTGCAACCATTATCATCGAATCCTTCGTCCTATGCTGGGTTGCCCAGCCATTCTGATATTGACTGCCACCATGAAATATTACGTGCGTCCGATCAATGCAAGCCTTCTCTTCCGTGAACAATAACTACCTACCTCCCTGGGCATTACCTTCTTGAGGAGGTACCTAGGTAGTCCACTCCCGCATCATTGACATTTCTAGATCCATGCGACGGGCCGTTTCGCCACCATGTGAATAGCTTCGTTACACAAGTAGTCAGACACTTTCAATTCGACATATCGTAGTGTATTTGCACAATCCGGATGCTAGCCGAGCCTCTTACTAACCGCATTGCCGCAAGGCTCTGTCCGGGAGATCTGGGTGGTGGGCTCCTGCTGACGTGGGAGGCTGCTGAGGCACATCTTGGAGTCAGTTCCTAGTGGATAATGACGCGGTACGACTGGGGATGAAGTCTTCCGTGTGTCAGCTATTGCCGTACGCGCCGAAAATGGGCAGATATTACATCGACGGGTCAGAGTCCAAATCGAGTGGCACTGGTTCTCGGCCAATCAACCAACACAGATAAACGGCGGGGTACTTGGCAGATCGTAGTACATTCCTGCAGTCGGGCAGCTTCTCATGGGATAGACATTACAGAAATCCCAAAGGCAATTGATTGCAACTGGGTGGCTTGGTACTTGACATCTGCGCGGCGCTGTTCCCGGCGGACACCGGCGGAGATCACAACCTCGTTAGGTGCAGGCGGGCAGCTTACATACCTGTGAGCCAAGGCGAGGTGTGAGTCGTCCAGATCATGTCATGCATCACCTGATGGAATGAATCGATTTTATCAGGGTCAACTTGATGCCTCGGAAAACAAAAGATCTTGAAAATCTGGCTCTTCTAAAGCCATTTTGGACGTTGGTCGGGTTGGCTCCAGCCAATGCCAACGACGAATTATGCACCGTATCCCTCCGCATCAGATCAAGCCATAGACTCCAAAACTTTTGACAGGGCGAACAATGTTTCAGAATTCAATGGACTCATTCCTTATGCTCCACTGTGTTACTATATGCCTTTGCGGACCCAATTTCAAGGTGTGCGCATGCAAATATTTATAACTATTCACCTCGTCAAATAGGCTTAGGTATTTACCCTAGGTATCCTACAGACCTTCAATTAGCGTCTCGATTCCTGAGTGTACTTTAACTCGGTCCATGGATCACATAGCACCAGATGTCGTGAACATGGTCAATGGTCTCTACCCTCTACCCAGATAGATTTCATGCCCGAAATTGCAGATAGCAATCGGGACTTCCGCAAGTACTCGATCGAGATCATGTGCCCGGATTCCAAGTTCCAATACATCAATGCTATCTCTAAGCGAGGAAGAGATTTGTCATATACCAAAATTCTAGTTATGTAGGTGTTCGCAAGGGTTTTCCAGATCCATGAAACCGGCGTCAGACCACAATCGATAGAGGCTTCTGCCGGCAGGGGAAACTTCTCGAACAGTCTACGCATTGTCTTGCAGTTTTGCAGCTCTGCACAGGCAGGTGATTGGATCATGTATTGCACTAGATAAGGCCCTCTTACCTCAGGGATGGCGGAGTATGTAGGGGGCTGCGAGTGTTATGGATTGATGATCGCTCGTTCGTACGAAAGATATGAGAGCCCGGTCCACACATCCCCCACTCAACGTGGGCGATCCGCCCGAGTGAAGTGCGAGTTTCCATACTGGGCCAGAGCCTCTGCTTGGGAGGCCGGGTTAAGGCATATAGAGACTAGATGTATATGGAGTAGTGAGTCCACCACAGCTAAGGTGAATACCTCAAGGCTGCGGCTTTGTGAACACAACATGGGCTCATAACTGTGGTACGAGCTAATGAGGGCCAGTGACACAACATATACATATAGCGATTCCGTCTGGTGACCCTAGGCTGAATAACTACCCAACCCCGTAAAAAAGAATCACACGGTATGTATTGGAATTTGTACACCAATGCAGAACTGTCAACGACTGGAAGGCGATGTGATGGAGTCCTGCCTGAGATTCCCTCCACTTCCCCCCCCCCCCAATGTTGCCGTACAATTACAGATTCCTTCTCCACCTACATTAGGTAGGTACCTAAAATTCTGCATTTTTGAGACTACTTGACCGGTGGCTAGCACCATTACTCCAGCTTTTCAGACTTGTTCAAAGGCCTTGCTTGCTTCTACCATTTTGTCGGCACTTGCTTTTCCAGAGTCACAGTTACAACGTCGCCTCCCTCCACGTTGCTGACCTCCAACTTGATAAACTTGGAAATGATGACCTGCCATAACGGCTGCAGACCGCAGTTCGCATGTAGTGGACTTTGGTGTAGTGCTGAGCTGGGACATGACTAACACCGCTGTCTGGAATTCTATTTTGGTCATAGGCGGCTGGCAGAGGTGTAGCGTGGGGTTTCACTGGGGATTTCGAAGGAACGGACCGGTCGGGAGAGCTAGTAAGAAGATTACCTATGTATAAGCGACAAGTAGGTAGGTACACTTACATGTTGAACCTGAATAGGAGGGCATTAGTACCTGGCCTCTTTAATTACCTGTTCGGATTTTCTCCTGCCGCGGTTTTTCCTGCCCCCTTTATCCTAATCGAGTAGGATTGCTCTCTCATTGCACCGGGATTGGCCAAGTTAGACCAATAATGCCTTATACGGCCAGGACAGCCCATACTTCTCTTAGGTATGCCTCTGGGAGGCAGCTAGTGACAATACAATTTTCTTATAGTTATCAGTATATCAGGGCGACCAGCCTCCCCCCACGCCTTGTTCATGGCGATAAGTAAACAGTCCATCATCACTGTTATCATAATCCATCTAATTTTACTCCATATCTACCTGCTAATTGTTCTCTGCCGAAACACACAGAACCTCACCTCATTACTCTTTTGCTCAGAAGCTCAAATCATAGACGCTATGTCTACTCCCGGTCTTTTTGGTGCAATTCGCGATACCCGAGGTGTCGTGCTACGTAGCAGCTGCGACGCATGTACGGAGGTCAAGATGGCATGTAGTAGAGCGAAACCAACATGCGCGCGTTGCGCACGGCGAGGCGAGGTCTGCGTCTATGGTCCGATGAAGCGCGCAGGACGTAAGAAGCAGCAATCGCAGCGACAGCAACCAGCGAGGGACGAAACTCAATCGAGGCAGCGGTCGAGCAGCGTGATTGTTTCTCTACCCTCGCCCAGCCCTGATGAGACTGTCGGGAATCCCAGCAACGCCACATCAATAAGCCATCCGCCATTGTCTCTTGATCTTTTCATCCAAGACTCTTCAGACACTGATCCTGCGGTGGATCACACCAATAGAGTCGCTCGACCATTACCAGTGGAAGGATATGACGCCACGACAGCAAAGCCTCAAGCCCTAGAGATGGCGTGCAACAATCGACCGGGCACCCAGAACAATGAACCAACCGACAAGACATGCTTCAGTGGAGCAGAAGATGGCAACAATGTTGTCAACGCCTCTGCTGGAGCAAACTTCGACCCTTTCACGCCATTGGACATTGATTTCGGTGCCTTGGAAGATGCAGATTGGATGTTGACATCTCCCAACTTCAGTCAAGCTGGATCGAATACTCCTATACCCACCTATTTGTCCACTCTTCCGATCGGCTCGTCCTACATCCTCGAGTCGACTCGCACCACCCCTCATGCCTTGACATCGAACAGCTGCCTCAGCCTGGCTTTGCGCGTCCTCAGCGCTTTAACACCCCCTCTGGATGTGTGCGCCGGAAAGCTCAGCAGTGAGGGTAAGCATCGGCAAGATAGTCTGAGCTCTGAAACGGGCTTGGTGGCGTCCAGTTCTGCGAGCAATGACTTTGACGAAGTCATGCAACGGAACCTGGCGAGCATTGATGCGATCAGTCCGATACTGAAGTGTTCTTGTGCTGTTAATAGTAATGTCATCCTCATTCTTTCACATGTCGTCTTTCAAATTTTGACGTGGTACACTGCTGCTGCTGGAGTGCCAGGCGCAGCATCGTGGCTCGGGCAGAGGACCCAAGTGCCTCAAGTACCACCGCCGGTTGCTTCGTCCATGCCAGGGTACGACTTGGCAGAAGAGGAGACTGAAGATAGAGTCAGATGCCAGACCGTTCTCTCAAAGATGCACTCAGTTCGAAATGTGGTGGAAGGTCTGTCTCGGATTCTTCTGCACGATAGGAAGGAGGCGAGCCACAACCATTTTCAATTTCGAAATACGCAAAGCCTCCTGAGTTTGGGTACGAATCCACCAAGTGCTCTAGCAATAAGCCTAGAGGATGAGTTACGACGTTGCCTACGGGACGCGTCGAGAGCGATCGTAGCAAAATTAGCAGAAGTATAGACAGCATTTATGCGGTGGCATCAACCCCACCGAATACCTACCTACCTAATGTACCATGCCACGGAACGGGGTCAAGTGTATATGGAGGCCATTGGCGGCGGTGCAGCAAACAATGTCCACATTCGAGTACAGCTACACTATACTATTGAAGCCAACAAGTATCACAAACGTAACTCTCAACTACGCGGCGACCTTTGGCGACTCATATATGAACAAGCAATGCCGATGGAGGAATCCATTGAAGCTCCACTACTGGAAAGTTTTGTTTGCTCCAGCCTGCGCTCATTTCTTACAGTAAGATTCGATTTTCTTCACTTCTCAAATCAGTAAGTTACTGGACATTTGGTGTAAACAACGAGACTTGGGCATATTACTTGAGCATATTACGGCCTCGAAACAGCACTTGAGCAAAGCTACCTAGGTACCTATAGTACGATAGCATCACCCTAAGCTCAGTAGGTCTCGCCTCAAAGTTAGTTAGCTTTTTCATGGAACTGTACACCACTGACGCCGGCCCAAGAACGTGACGTGAAGTGGTAAAAGTTCTCCGCCATGCGAGAAGCAGTTTAATATTTGACCGGCCCTTTTTTAGAATTCAGCGATGTAGACAGACCATGGCCAACCTTGGTACAGACGCCTCCTAGGTACTTAAGCCCACTTTAAGAAACCCTTCTATTTTCCTTTTTCATTATCCCTTCCTCTTTTCAAAGAAACAGTGCTTACTACATTTATTTCTACGATGCGTGCCGCGGCTGAAGCCCAGGCAGCTACGTTGCAGCTTTTCATTGACGCCTGGAGACGATGGAATGCAGAAGAGACCATCAGCCTCTTTGCTACGAGTGAAAATTTCCGACAGGTCACCATGCCATTCCAGATGAACATGCCGGAGCGTACGAGGAGCGAGGTCGAGCAGACTTTGCCATTCCTCGTACGTGCCGTCAGCAATTACGAAGTAAGCTACACAATGAATACAGCATCTGAAGAGGGATCTACATCCAGTAGTAACACACAACCACTAGCTCCAAATACATCGTGTGATTCATGACCAGCAGAAGGGAGAGGCGGCCATCTACGCCCTCTCAAAGGGCAACACGCCTTTTGGTCCGTGGCACATGGAATACGCAGTATTTCTGACTTTTACTGGATCGGGAGACAAGATCGCTAGAATAGAGGAGATGCTGGACTCTAACCACGCACAGTGGTTCGGTCCACACCTTCGAAAGTGGATTCAGAGTCAAACCGGCACCGGGGCACCGGGGCAAAACACTGGAGTGGATCTATAAGCAGCCGGGTCTTTGGGAAGGCACTAAGTAAATGCGCCGGCGCCTAACACCCGGCCGCAGCTATTATACCAGAGAGTAAAGGCATTTCATATTGCTTCCGGATGTAAACATAACGGTTCTTAGAAAATCGCAAATACTCCTCTTGTTTGGTGCACATGCCATTCTACGCTCTATCATCTGAAGGAGCCAAAGATGCAAGACAGACGCACCGCTCATGGAGTTGCAGTCGCCGCCGGGTCTTTTTTGTCCGGTAAGTCGCTAGAGCTTTGGCACATACTAGTATGTGATTTGCTTGGGGGCGTAAGAAAAGCTCATCGTGGAATCATAGGTGCGATGGTGAGCATCTCGCTTCTTGCCGTCCCGACGTGCCTGGACACGACATTATCAGCCACACAGCTCTGTCGCATGTGGGAGCGAGTCTTTCACTACGGCCATCGAGCGCTCCCAGCCCTTGCATTGGCAACCTGTGGGCTGTACCTCTCGATTTCCCGTAAAGAAAAGTCGAAGCGACGGCCATTGGTGATTGCGGGCCTTTGGACGGTGTCAGTTATGCCATTTACATGGATTTTCATGTTTCCTACGAATGATAGATTGTTTGCGATGGTGGCTGCAGGAGAAGAGAATGCTCCGAGCTTAACTGAAGTCAGAGGGCTGGTTGTTTGCTGGTGTCGACTGCATTTAACAAGATCCATGTTCCCTCTGGTTGGTGCTGTAATTGGGCTGATGGCCTTCTAATTAAAGGATGAAGGAAGTCCGGAGTGAGAGATTTTGGCCACTGCATCGTAGGATACCTAGGTAAATAGTTACCAGAAACACAAAAAGTACCTAGGTACCCGGCTGGATATAGTAAATCGCCCGGCAAACCTTGCTCACGCCTTTTCTCAAATGCCCACGATACCTAGCGATATATCAATCAATTAGATAGGACTGGATCTGGAAAAGAACAAGGAGGAAATCGTTCAATCACCCATTAGCCCGGGGCATTACAGAAGGGCTGGGGGTGGCCTTGGAAATATTTTGTTATTCTGCCGTATCATTAAGTTATATATGCGGTGCCTGATTTGCCAGTATCGATTTACTGAGAGAGCAACCCACTGCTGAACAATCGCCGCAACCATGTCTATTCTTTCCGCCTCACAGGTCCAAGTGAGACCCAACCGGTCAAGCATAGCCCGCATTAGCGAGAACACCTCGCCAGACTGCTTTCCCACCATCAACGAGTTGCTACAGGATAACCATGATAATATGAATATCTTCTTCCGACCGATCGGAGGTCACAACCACACAGTCCATGCAGTCCTCACTATATATGCCATGGGTGGGAAGGGGGAAGATCTAAAACGAGCATTCAGGGATAATGACCACCAGCAAACACAAATTCCTCCGACCGACCCGGCTATTGTGGTCGAGATGAAAGATACGGACGTCTTCATGAAGCACATGAGAGACCAGGTACACTACACCAACTACCTCAAGTTCTTTGAGCAAGAGATCGAGGAGAACGGATGGAAGGAAGTGCTACAACAGTATCTCTTCACATCTACTCCGGTAGCCAAGGCAATGTTTGTGCAGCTATTTGAGGGCTTATATCACCCTTTGATTCACGTAGGATTTGGTATCGAATTTGACCAGCCTGCGATTGTCGCCGAGGGTCTGGCTCAGGCAGCCTCACATGCTTGGGGCAACATTGGCGACTACTTTACCCGATGCGATGAGATTGCCCAAGCCGAGGGAGCACTCACTACACCACTCCAAGAGCTTTATCAACAAGTTCGAGCCAATGACAAGATTCGCATGTCCGTCCAGCTACAACAGGGGCCCAATCGCATCAGAGACGGTCTGATGCCGAATGCGATGGAAGAACTTGCAAAGATTGGGGCACAATTTCGCGTAGGGAAAAATGACCTGGACTGGGAACATGGCCTCATAGAGTCAGCCAGTTGTGCTGCACTCAACGCAGCAGCAGCACAGAGAAAAGGCAAAGCAGCCAAGCTCGACTTCTTTTCCATGCACGCGGTCACCAGCTCCATATTTCTCAGCCTGCTTGCCCGACAGCCGTGGATCCATAACGAGCACAAAGCCAAACTGATCGAATGGAAAGGCCGCCTGGATATTGCCTGGTACGCATCGAGTGGATCCCCACCATTGGAACTCCAGTTCGTCACATCCTACCAACCGACGTTGAGCAAGGACATGGACTGGCAGGCACTATATGCGGCGACCGTTGAAGCTCACGACGATGGTCATGTGGCCAAGCTCGTGAGAGCCTTGTACAGCGCCGAGAGTGAGGCGCGGGGTTTTGAAGAACGTGTTGGCCAGGAGAATACTATGAACCTTCCTGTCCGGGGCGATCTGTGGTTTCGCGTTGCTCAGATGTCCTTCGACAGCACAACAGATGTACCGCTGGATGAGAAATGGCTTATGGGAACAGGATTCGACCCAATGTGGAACAGGATCAAGGATGCGCCATAGGAAGCAGGATTGACAATCATAATTCATTGATTAGGAAGACCAGTCTGGCTCGTCAAAGTGAAAGAACAGATGAAGTGTATGAGTGACAAATGAGAATTCTAAGGCACTCGTTCCTTGTTAGTGGCTACATGCCCTCACGATTTGAATGCTATATGTTGCACCAGCTGATGAAAATATCCCATCCACTTCGGTGATTCAACAGGATGTGGAATCGGAGGAGCTGAATAGTCCTGAGATCGCTGCTGTCCGCAAGCTAGGATCTGCATTGATTGTCACGGGGACGCTGTAAGTCACTAGAATGCAGCAAGATGAAGTTGATCACTATATGCAAGGGAGAATAGGATATATGTCCTCGACAAGGGTATCAAAAAGCATTGCTGTTTCTAAAAAAATGAACATGCTCCAGCCCTGTCCATGCAGTAATCAAGCCCGAAGCCACCAGACAGTCATGTTGCATCGCCACCATTTTACCTTCCATCGTTTCTCGCCTTTAGGAACAGCTCCACCACCGCCCCGGCCTTGACTTCCAAGCCCTTCCGATCCTTCTCCCTCGCCGGCGCCGGGACCCTACACAACACTTTCCCAAAAATTTGCGCCACTCTCCTCTCGCCCGCTTTCCGCTTTTGCACTGCCTCAACAGCCTCAGCCATGTTCGTAATCGCAGCCATGTTTGTGCCGCCAGTCACACTGCGCCTCAAGCTGAGGGATCGACGTGCGATGGCGCCAATGGCGGAGCTCGGTATTGCTGCCGCTTTGTTGAGCGCGTTGGTCTCGCTCTGCCTGACGGGTGCAAGTTCCCCAACTACCTTAGCCAGTGTAGTGGTGAGGAAGACGAAACAAATGTTGTGGTTGGGAGAATTAGCAAGGATATCGAGAATCATCATCTTGTCATCTTCCGAGGTCTCGGTAGAGCCGCCTGGCGGCTCGAGGGCTCGGATAGGAGCCTGTTCGATTTTCTCCCATACTGATTTGCTAATGATGCCGTCGGTCAGTCCTTCGAGGAATAACAAGAGCACGTCAGCTATCGTCTCAAGCCGCTTGCAGGGGTTGGTTTCTGGGGGAAACGCGTCTGCAATTGGCCGATCGGTGTCGAGGATATCAATGACAGTAGACAAGAGATCGTCATGTGACCCGGTGATAAAGTCTTCAAACGGCCACCCGTGTTTGTCTTTGGGGATTGTATAGGATCCCAACATCTGTTCGTCGGCGATGGTCCTGTCCGTCAAGTCCTCGAGAGCTTCGATTAACCTGAAAAGCTCCTTCGGTGCAGAGCGGTGGACAGCGGCCTCAAAGGGTATGGCTCCCGGGTATCTTTCTCCTTTTGTGGCTGACGAAGATGCGACAAAGTCCCGGATACCACCGTCGGGGACGCGAATGAGCTCGTCGATGGATCTACCAACACAGGTTGGTGCCCACGCAGCTCGGACGGGCAAGAAATGGTCCCTCCCATCCGCGACCCGAAGAACCAGAACTTCTTCGAGGCGTTCCCGCCCTTGATTCAGCACTCTGGCCTGGGAAGGCTTGTCGACAAGCACCTTTATGTAGGCAGTCACCGTCTCGCCTGGCTCCAGTGTGACTACTTTACCTAAATTAGGAGCCTCGCCATTTCCATCACTAAGCTCGTTTCCTACCAGAGAAGTGCTCAGCCATTGTGAGATGGACGTCTCACCGTTTCCTGCGTCATCGATGGACGGCCGGTCGACAAAAGTAATGCTGGCCGGGACGCGCCCGGTGTTGGCAAGAGTGAGGTGCGCCTCGCGTCTGTCTAAATATTTGATCTCGCCAAAGTCGACCAAGCCATCGCCGGTCTGTGACCCTTCAGAGGCAATGGTAATGGAGGGCCGACCCTCGTTCTCAGCACGGTCAAGCTCACGAGCCACTTCCGCGAGCACTTCAGCTTTGAGCTCTGGTACTACCGCGTCGAAATCGAGGGTGAAAATGGCGACGACGGGTTTGTGGTCGGAAGACGTGATGCGCTGGTGGGATGTGTAAATATCAAGCTTCAACCGCCCCTCTCCACCAGCCTGGTTGCTGGTGGGTCCTGTACCATCCCCAGCCTCATCATACTCGTCATATTTCAAATCTGGCTTGCCGTCTGGACTGCTATCGCCGTCGTTGTCCGGGTCGTAGTCAAAGAGAACCTCGTCGTCATCGGCGGCGTGATCAATGCCGCGGGCCTTCATTTCCTCGTCGCGTTTGCGTGCCTCCTCCACATCGTTCGTCTTTCTGTCGTATGACTCTTTGTCTGCTTTCGTGCGAAAGAGGATGCGATCGCACCAGCTGGGCGCTCTCTTCTTCTCGCTAGAATCAAATAAGCCAATTGTGCCCACGTCATATTTGTATGATGGTAGAAATGTGATGGCGCCTTCTTGCCAGCCAGCATGGAAGACTTTGCCCTGCTTCATCATTCTCCGCAGCTGGTCGTGCGGCAGGAGCGAGTCGAGCGTGGCCTGAAGAGAAGTAGGATCCTCGTGAGGATCGGCTTCAAAATCGTCAGGGTCTGGCAGAGAGACGGAGTCGTCATCACTACTCTGGTCGGGAGACTTCGTACTTGCGGAGGCGTCGTCTGTTTGCTCATCGCTGCAATCGGAGACGCTCGTTACGATGATGCCCTCTTCCCCATCCAGATTGTCATGCTTTGACCCGCTTGAACCATACTCGCCCCGTGTGTGCAAGGTTAATAGCCTGCGAATGTCGTCTCCAGGGATCGAATCAAGGCGAAAATTGAGGTCACCAAACCAGAAGACGCAGTCCTCATCGCCAACTTTGTCCTGTACACCTTCTCCGTCCTGCCCGGGTAGAGAGATGGGGTCAAATCGAATACGATCCGCGATGGACCTGATGTCCCAACACCGGCGCTCAAGAGCAGAGGCGTCGCTCCCACTCGACAGGTGCGAGTTGACCAGGACCATCTTGGTAGTCTCGCCGAGCAAGATGCGAACCGCAGTGGCGCCTTTGTTGCCAAACCAACCTCCCACGCCAGTTCCAACGACCTTGGTGCTGACACTCCCAATACAGGGGGCAACCTCAGGTGAGGCATAGAGCAGCATGAGGAGTCCAGACATTTGTTCAGAAGCAATGAACTGGTATCCCTTCGGAAGGGCAGCCTCGAGGGCAGAGCGCCATTTGTCTGTTGGGTTGGTATCGGAATAGACATATTGGGTGACAGGGTTCAAATTAACAACCTCCTGTAGACCCAGGACGTAAAGCCCAATCTGATCCCCTCCCAGAAGACGCGTATTGGTGGTTGAGTCTCGGTCCACGCTAATATCGGAAGGCTGAGACTCGACAGTAGGATTGTGTGCCAAGTCGAGGGCAGCCAAGCGGGCGTCGAGGCCCTTTCCGTCGATGAACCATGAGGCCAGGTCCTTGTCAGCTCCGGGGCAGGCGGCGACGTTCCATGAGCCGACCTTGACACGAATGCGGTGGGGCCTCGTATACTCGGCACGACGAGCAAAGACGGCGCGGTGCAGAGAGCGGGGATTGGATGGAGACAGGTCGGCGGGCTCGGTGGTGTCAGAGGCAGAATTTGCAGGGCCAGTGGTGTCCATGCCGAGCAAGAATCGAAATGCGAAAGACGGCGTTGGTTGTTCTGGAGAGAACGCACCCGATAGAGGCAAAGGAGCACAGCGTGTCACGTCAAGTCGAGGTCACGCATGGAGGAGGGAACGATGAGGAGTGATGACACAGATGTTGCAGTAAGCTTGAAGTGAACATAATCTCGTGCTCTGCTCGTGATCGTGTCGGAGGATTGAGTATACTGTACCTGTCTCTACCTCTGGACTCTGGAATGGTGGGTGGCAGCGACAAGAGGGACGATGGTGAATGTCTGCAAATGATTGTCGGGCAAGGGATTGCGATTGCGAAGGCGAATACTGAGATACCTACCTAGTAGGTGTGTAATCAAAAGAATGAGTGGATCCCAGGGTACTTAGGACTTTAGGTACATAGTCATGCAAGTCATGGTACCTACGCCACCTGCACACCCTTGACGTCGTTCTGAATACCTCAACTACAAACTACTATGATATACTTAGTAAGCTCGGTCATCCCCTGGGAGGGCCCCTGCCAGCAGAAGGCTTTGTTTTGCAGCCGGTACCGGGCCCCCTGTCTTCTCGTACAGTTGTCCCTGCCACTGTTGAGCCTCTTATTCAGCGACAAGAGCTCTGTACCGTTACCAAAGCAATTGCTTTCAACGTCACCTCAATTCCATTCAACAACATTCTTAGCCTCGCCCCCCACCCACCACCCTCTTCTCCCCCCAAAACCAATACGACAACGACACATTTACACGCGCGCAAACACACGTCTTCCTTAAATTTACGAATTTTACGAAGACGACACACGGCTGACGTTCATTACTCCCACCCCTCTTCAGCGGGCGCCTGTAATAGCAAGCGTGGCTGGTTTCCTCTTCCTCCCCCGCTATGAAGCCCTCCACTCCGCGCAAATCTCGACGACGAAATCAACCGCAGCCGACTAACAATGCTGGTTCTGTGAACCACTTGCCCGTATCAGATTATGAATCCGACGCGCCTCATGGCCAGCCGTCCGCCTCGGCCGCTGCGACCGTAATCTACCAGTCGACCCAAGCCATCCAGGGCGTCAGCGATATCGACGACATGAACCTTAGGGTCCTTAGGCGCTACGTTCCGAGCATTCAATCCTACCTCAAGCCCATATCCACAAGCACTACCGTCTATAAGTGGGATGCGAAAGAGGATACTTACGGCGACGCCATTGCCAAAGGCCCGCTGTTCGTCTGTAACCAAGACCCCGACATGTCCTCCGGCCAACCTGTCACCCGCGCCTGCATTGTCGTCATTAATCGCCAGGCTTTCGATAATTGCGTTATTCCTTTGGCCAACCCAACCTTCATCAGCCAGAATGAGGATCAGAAGCGACTCATCGAGGTTCACACCGCCAATCCCCAAGGCGACATCGTAGTTTGGGGCCTCTATGTAGACCCCGAGGGTCTGGATGCCACTCTGGCTGCCATACAAGACAGATCAAATGCAGTGCGGAGGACAGCACAGTGAAGACTGCTCGCGCGAAGATTCTTTTGGAGACTGTAGAGAGCAGGGTGTCATCTCTGTATGGCGGAGCCGTGGAATCTGCTGACTGCTCCATGTGGCTTGGGAACGATATTTACGCTTTGCCCCATTCCATACATACTCACAACTGAAGGCCTTGCCCTAAAAATCCGGCCAAGTTTCATGAGCCAGCTCCACTTTCATCGCGACAAATCGAGTGGTCGGGTACACGCGAGGAGGCGAGGCAGACTCCGATCGATCTGGTATTCCCTACGAATGAACCCCGAGGCCCAGTCAAGCATTCACTCGTGGCAAAGAAGCTGCCTATGTCTTACACTTTACTCAAAGTGCTCCCTTTCGCCACATTGAGGCCCTTTTGTCTCCAGCCGATCCCGCGTCGTAGCCTCCAATAGGACCATCTTATGCCACTCTTGACTGGCGGCGTGACCAACGTCTTGACTCGACTGGAATGGATTAGGATCATCTTTTGGCGGAAAGCGCCGAGGAGTACGGAAATTGGGCGCGCTAGACACGCACACTATGGGCACAAAATTGATTGGCACAAGTCTGACTTGTTGGGGCCGTGGCTTGTATCTCCGGTCTGCTTCCGCCAAGGCACTAAGCCATGTGGTCCTGGCTATACTAGGAATTGCTATCCACGCGTAGAAAGTGGAAACTACCTTTTGGGGGGGGCATTTGGTCTTCTTTCAAAGTCACCTGTCTTTTGATCTCCGTGCCCTGATATGGTCTAACCACAGTCTCACGAGTTGAGGATATCATTTGCGTGAAGTCCAGCAAGAATGCTGATGGTGCGGAGGGTCCACGTCGATGTAGATAGCTGAAAAAAAAAGGTGAGAGGTACTCTACGGCGCCAAATCCTCGGCCTGTTCCGGATCGCTATGGAATATCCAAGCCCATATTGATTGGCATTCGCATTCATGCCAGTGATGAGACAGTGAACGTCCACACCCACATGGATATCTTCTAGAACGCCCTCGTGTGTTTCGGAAAAGTGCGTGTAGATAGAGACAGCTTTGCCATTCCTGTAATCTTGCCTTAACGTCAGCACCAACAACTCAGAGCCGCCGCTCGTCTTGCATCGCCAGATATAAAAGGATGTTCTCTTTGCATTCAGAAGGCATGACTGAAAGCAGAATCCACAGCATTTTTCCATCTTTCTCCTCGATCTTTACACCGCTCTATTGCCATTATAGTTATTTTGCCGTCACCTGCAACTGTCCTATATCAGTCTCAAGATGCAAGCCAAGTACCTGCTGCCCTTCCTCCTTCCAGCTGAAGCAACAAAGCTCCTCCTGCCCCTATACGTCTATCCTTCCTGGCAAGGTTGGTGGGACAACATCTACGCGGCTATCGCCGCGAATCCCAACCTTGAGTTCCAAGTTATCGTCAATCCAAGCAATGGCCCCGGTGGCAGTACACCAGGATACAACAGCGACTATATAAGTGGTGTGACTCGGTTGAACTCATATCCAAACGTGCATACTTTCGGCTATGTTTATACCAGCTACGGTAGTCGCTCATTGGCGGATGTGAATCAAGATACGTCCTACTGGGCAAACTGGAATACCTACACCGCAGCCAATATTTCCATCAACGGCGTCTTCTTCGATGAAACTCCTAATTGGACTGGCAACCAAGGCGACAACGACGTTGCTTATATGACCCAAGCAACGGAGTACGCCCATTCGTTGTTTGATAGCGAGACATCTGCGTTCGAATTGATCTACAATGTCGGCCAACAGAGCAACCACCTGGAATATTTCGATGATGACATGGCGGACTTTGTGATTGTCTTCGAGAATTACGCCGACCAATACGCCGATACTATAATCCAGAACAATGTTCCAGCTGGATTGGCAGACAAAGCCAGCATCTTGCTTCACGATTTCAATGATGGCAATAACCCTCTGCCTTCTTCGTACGTGCAACAATGGCTTCAAGATTTCAGTAATGCAGGCATTGGCAGTGCGCACATTTTAGACTATGGCTATAACCAGGCGCAGAGTACAGATGCGCCTGCAGCGATTAGTACTGTTGCTAATATACTTGCAAATTCTTAAGTTCCTGTAATATAACATATTAATTTACATTAACATTTAATATAAATTATACAAATACTTAAATAAAT
The DNA here is from genome assembly GCA_027946515.1 of Gnomoniopsis smithogilvyi. Classification (NCBI taxonomy): domain Eukaryota; kingdom Fungi; phylum Ascomycota; class Sordariomycetes; order Diaporthales; family Gnomoniaceae; genus Gnomoniopsis; species Gnomoniopsis smithogilvyi. The sequence continues at coordinate 3,278,944 of JAPEVB010000004.1, read as the reverse complement.
AATATATAATAACGAATGTTATAAAAGTGTAATTTATAATATAAAAGAAAAGATATTATTATAATATAAATTGCAGTATATAATTAATTATAGGAAATGTAATTCCTGGCATTAGAACTTTCCTAATTTACTTAAAAATATTATATTAGCAACTTAGAATTAAAATTAGAATAAAGGAAAACTTAATAAATTTAATATTAATTTAATAAAGTTTAGCTTATAAATATTATTTAATAGCTATAAAAAAGAATAAATTTATTATATAAATTTCAAATAAACTTATTAATAGCTATAAAAGAATAATAAGTTTATAAATAAATTAATAGCTATAAAAAAATAATAAAATTACTTATACCTTTTAAGTAAATTTACCTAGTAAATTCACTTTACTTTTACTAAGTAACTTTATTATATATTTTTTATAAATATATTTCTATAATTATCCTAAAGCCTTTATAAAAAGGGCTTATTATTAAATATATTATTATTACTACTATTATAAATTATATATATAGTAAGTAAATTAAAGAGAAATAAAGTATATATATATTTAAAAAAGTAAAAGCTAACTGCTTTAATAAACTAAGTAACTGCTTTTTAATAAAAGAAATACTATAATTATATAAATATATTAGCTATTTAAATAAATGCCAGCATGCCTAATAATAGCAATTTATCGGAATTATTAAAAGCCTTTAATTAATTATAAAAATAATTATAATATAAAGCGTTTTTTATAATATTTTTAAATTTATATAAAATTATATAAATAATAGCAATAATAATAATATATTCGATAGTAAGCCCTCTTATAAAGGCTCTAGGGTAACTATAGAAATATATTTATAAAAAAATATATAGTAAAGTTACCTAGTAAAAGTAAGATAGATTTACCAGGGAATTTACTATAATAATAGGTAAATTTACTAAAGATTTACTAGGTAAATTTATTTAAATAATAGTAGTAAATTTACTACTAATTTATAGCTATTAATTGCTGCCCTACTATAACCTTTATCTATAATAGTTAAGAAATTTATAATAAGGTTATTAGTATTATTAACAAATATAAAGTTGCAAAAGTAAAATTATAATAAAAAAGTCTATATATAGTAAAGTTAAGTAAGAAATTAAAGTAAGTATATATAGTAAAATTTATTATATAGTTATTTAAAGTTTATAAATATAGTAAAGGGTATTTTAAAAAAGTAGGTTTATATTTATATTCCTAAGTTATAAGCTTACCTTTATTTATTAATAGTAAGGCCTATAGCTACTAACTTTTACCCTATTCTCTTATTATTAATATCTTTAGTACTATTTTATACCTTTTTATAAAAGGTATTTGCCTAGCTTTTAAGCTAAGATAATATTATAGCCTTAGGCCTATTTACTATTTAATTACCCTACTTTAACTATTACTTAAAAACCTATATATGCTTAGTATGCTTAGCCTTTAGTACAGCCTTATAGCCTTTATTAAAGGTATCCTCTACCTGCTTCTTTAAAACAGTAGCAGTAAGGTAAATATAGTTAGCCTTTAATAAAGAGTAAGCTTTAATAAGACTATAGGTTTTAATATAATAGGCTAAAGCTACTAGGCGCTTTTTACATTTTATAGCAGTATTTTTTAGTAATATTATATTTTAAATAGTTGTTTTACTTATTAAACGTCTTATTATAATTAGAAAGCTTAATACTATTATTATTATTTAGCTCTTTAATAAAATAGTAGTTAGTAAAGAAACTTAGAATTTTTATTATATATTAGCTAAAGGTAGTCTGGTAGGCTATCTTATTTATACAGGTAGCTTTTATAATAGTAATAAAGTTATTTATTTAATTAGTAATATTAAAAGGCAGGTAAAAGATAAGCCTAGCAATATTATATATTATAATAAAATTTAGAAGAATATTATTAAATATATTTTTAAAAGTTGTTAATTATAAACTAAGTATAAAGATCTTTATAGCACTAAAGACCTTAAACTTTTACTATATTAATATTAATATTATTTAAAAGTTGCTTAAAATATAAGAGTTATTTATAGCTTATAAGTTTTATATTAGCTTAATACTTTAGGGCAAAAGCAATAAAAGTACTCTTAAAAAATAAACTTAGACTTTTCTAGCTTTATAATAAAACTAGTTTATATAGGGGTAGTAATAAATAGCTTATACTTATCTTCTTTATTAATATTAATTACCTTTTATTTGCCTTAGTTAGTCTTTTAGGCTATTATAGCCTAAAAGGTTATTAAAGCAGTAATTTTTTAGAACTTTTTTTTATTTTCTTCTTAAGCCTGGCAATAATAGTCTTTATACCCTTTAGGGTTTTTTCTTTAAGTATTTAAATCTATATTAAGGTTATAATTTAAATAACCCTTAATAACTTTAAAAAATATTAAAGGTATGCTAAATAGCTTTTAACTTAGCAGCTATAATTCTAATAATCTTAATTTAATAAAGAAGAGTATTTATAATAGTATAAAACTTAGTTTTAAAGGTAGTAAATTAGCCTATTTAGTTATAGGGACAGGTCTTCTTTAGCATAGTAAAAGCTATTAAACTATATATTATAAAGCTGCTAAAGAAAGGTATTCTTAAGGTTGCTTATAAACCCTTTATATTAGCTAAAAGGTAAATAAAGCTAAGCTTAAACTCCTCTTTATTTTAATTATTATTATCAAATTTACTATTAATTATATTAACATTCTTATTTTATAGGGTATTAAGTAAAGTCTTCTTTAAAAGCTCTTATCCTTTATAAAGCTTGCTATCTTAGTTTATCTAAACAGGAATAAAATAGATTGCTAAATAATGCTAGGCTTAATTAGCAGTAATTACTATCTTATAATTTTCCTTAAATTTAGCTACTAAAATATAAATATTAAGGTTTATATTATAGTTAATAAAGTATAAATAGCCTTTACTTATTATAGTTTACCTAAATAAATCTGTTATAGCCTGCTATTATGCTAAAAAAGTATTAATATAATACTTAGATTTATAAATGCTAGCATATATTTAGGTTTTACTACCTTAAAAGTAAAATGCCTAGCAATATCTATTTATAATAAGACAGTTCTTTATAGCTACCTTATATACCTTTTTAAAAATACTCCTTAATATAGCTATGCTTAATAAAGGTTTTTACTAAGTTTTAAAAGGTAAAGATAAGGCAGGTATAAAACTAAGGTATAATAAATATACTATTAAGGTCTGTATAATAGTAAAAAAAGGGTTTATAATTAATAAAAAATATAGTAAATATTTATAAATGCTTAATAATAGTAATTTAGGATAAACTTATATATATATAATAAAGAATAAAGGTTTGTTAGCTAGTAAGGTGCCTAGCAAAAGTTAAGGTTATTATAAACTTAAATAAAAGAAGTTTAAAAGCTTAGTAGTAGAAGATTATATTGTTTTATAAATGCAAGTTCCTTTATATAATAAGTTACTAATTAGCAGGCTTTTAGGTAAATTTGCTAAAAGCTTTAATTTACCTTATAGTTTAATTGCAAATTTACCTAACTTTAAAAAATATGTTTTTAGTATATTTACCTATTAGCCTAGCAACTTTATTATAGCTATATCCTATCTAAGCTTGCCTAGCTGCCTTTTAAATAATAAAGGCATTGCAATTTCTCTTAGCTAAGGAATAGCAGGAGGTGCTAAATATAAATTTATAATAAATTTATATAGTTTTTTTATATAGTTTTATTTTCTTTTAAATTTCTTAATTATTTTATTTATAATAAAAGCATTTTTAGAAAGCTATATATTAAAGTAACCTAAGTAATTTAGCTACTTTACTAGATATTTAACTTGCAGTTATCTGCAGCTATATTTCCTAGTATACTTAGCTATAATCCTTTTTAGTTTATAATACTTATATGCTTTTTAATACTTATTTATATTTAGGTTATTTAAGTTAAGTTCTCTAAAGTAGGTTAAATTATATTTATATAAGTTTGTTTTTAAAGGCCTAGCTAATAATAGTTAGGTTATAAATAGTATTAAATAAATATTTATATAAAAAGCTAGGTTTAATTTATATACTAAAAGGCCTATTTTAGATTTTATTTAAAATAGTTTTATTTGCTATTAAAAGTATTTTTTATAAGGGGTTTTTAGGAAGTATATAGCTATATTTAGTTTAAATATATACTTAGTCTTTTAATAAAAAGGCTATTTTTATATATTTCTTATTATACTGCTGCTTAGCAGCTATCTGCGCCTTTATAATAAATAGTTATACTTCTTTTTAAAAGACTTTTTTAGTTATTTTAGGTAGTTATTTATCTATTTAATAAGTTTTAGGTAAATTTATTTTAAAGAAAAGCTAGTTAGCTAAGCAGTTTATTACTTTATTATAGGCATTTATAAGGTTAAATTAAAGTATTAAAATTATCTTAGTTTATTTTACTTTTAAATAAGTTATTATAAAGTTTTATATAGCTAGTTTTACTATATAGTTCTTTACTTTAGACTATTTATTAGTTTATAAGTAATAAGCTGTTAAATAAGCTAGTTTTATCCCTATTGCTTTTTAAATAGTTTTTTATAATTTTAATAAAAAACTTAGGGTCTTAATTACTAATAATATATTTAGAAATGCCTTAATTATATATATATAAGATTTTTACTAGGATCTTTGCCTAGTTAGTAGTAGTATATATTATATTTTCTAATATAATTAAGATTGCTTTAAACTATTTATTTATAATTATAAGAAAAGAATTATAAAAAGGTACCTTTAAAAGTGCTTATATAGTATTTTATAAAGGAATATCTGGAACTATAGTAATAAAATCTATAGTAATTATATAAAAAGGGATAAATGAAGTAAAAATAGATTATAGTTTTTTCTAATAGTAGTTTATTATTATTCTAATATTTATTATAAATTTAGCAAATAAAGATATAGTTTTCGATTTTATCTTTATACTTCTTAATTATATATTTATTAATAAGATTATACTATATATATAGTATAGAAAAGTAGTGCTTAAAATTATATAAATTTGCTATAAATTTTATAGCTACTAAGTTAAAAAGGCATAACTGTTATTTTCTATAGTAGTTTTTTAAGTAAAGTAGCCCTTAGGAATTTAAAAAGAATAATAGCTTAATATTAGGTATTTATTTTAGTAACTATTAAATAATTTTAGTCTAACCTAAATATTAAGCATATTTATCTAAAATTTATTATTTTAGGCTAGCATTAAGTATAAATTTACTTATTATAAAAACTAAGTGTTTTTCTTTATAATAGTAAAATTAGTTTTAAAGTTAGTTTAAAACTTTATTATTTTCCTTTAGTAGTTAAGATAAAGGTAAGCGTAATCTAGCATTTACTAAAACGTTAAATTTACTAGGAATATAAATAATATAAAGGTTATACTAGCTAAGATATTTTGTAGCTAATATTAGCTTAACATTTGCCTTTATTTTATTTATAATTATTATAAATTTTTAATATATAATTTTAATTATAGCTATATAGTCTATAAGGATAACTACTAGTTTAGCCTAGTTTAAACTAATAAATATATAAAGCTTATATACTATTTATATAAAATAAGCTACTTTTAGCTTTATTAGCTAGTAATTTCGTTCTGCTTAGTTAATAATCTTATTAATATAAATAATAGGATATATAGTAGTATTTAGGATAGATAACTTCCTGTTCTACTAGTATTTGTTTTATAATTAAAAAGCTACTCTAGAGAATCCAGTCTTTTTTAAGGCATTAACTTAAATTAAAAGTATCTTAAAAAGATTATAATAAAATAAAGTATTAGGCTAGCTTAAAGCCTGCTTAATATCTTTAAACAAAGCTATCTCTTTAGAAGTAAAATTAAAGTTGGTTTTTTAAATATAGTTTATTTATTTAATGCCTTTAGGCAGTTTCCTTTAATTTTTATATAAGCTAACATTTAGGTTTTCCTTTATTATAAAGGGTTAATTTAATAAAAGAACTTTAAAATTAAATAGCAAAGGAATTTAAAGAGGCTTATAAAGGTCTTTAGGTGCTATAGTAATTTAAGGAAGGTAAAGTTATATATAATTTAAATATAATCCTTAGTATTATATTAGGCTAGACCATTTACTTTAAATCCTAGTATTTAAATAAAAGGGTATTTAATAAATAACTTTAGTTCAGCTAATAAAATATGCTTATTCTTAAATAGCTAGAAGATAATTTATAGGTGTTTAATATAGTTTTTTCTTTATAAAAGAGTAGATAATAATATTGTTTATAAATACGCTTATATATTTGCAGTAATTTTATAAGAAATTATTTATAATTCGCTAAATATATATAAGTAAATTGCAAAATCCTATAAGTAGTACTATTATTTATTTTTATTTATAGTAGCTAACTATAGTAAATCTGTTTTTTATATAGTAAATATACTAAAAATTAGTAAAAGAATAAGCAGGCGTTAATTATTATAATAAATTTCTTTTTGCAAATCCTTTTAATTACTTTTAACTAAAGCAAAAAAGGATAAGCATTTAATATTAAAACCTTATTTAATACTCTAAGGTTTATTACTATTCTTCTTTTGCATTTTCTATTTATAGTCTTTTAAACTACAAATACTAGTATACTAAATAAAATAGATCTAATTACTTACTTAGCTTAGCTTTAAAAAATAAAGCTTATTTAAAGCTTTATTAATAACCTTCTAGTCTTCTTTGCTAAAGTAGTAAGATTATTAAGTTACTTTAAGGTTCTGCTATCCTTTAACCAGGTTAACTTTTATTTATTAATACTTTAAAAGATTAACTATTTCTAAGTTGCTAAAAATAAGTTAAAACTCCTTAATTAAGTTAGTAACTTTAGTAATAAATTATAATAAATAATAGTAAATATATATGCCTAAGTTAGTCTTAACCTTTAAAATATATAGTTCTTTCTTAATTTTAATCTTTAGGTCCAGCCTAAGGTGCTTATTATAATACTCTTTTAATAGCATATTTAGTTCCTAGCTAAAGTTTTAGTAGTTTTATATAAGCAATTTAGTTAGTAGTAGAAAAAGAAATATTTAATTTAGTTAAGGTCCTTATCTTAGTATTTACGCCTATAATTAAACTAGTAAAATAATAAAAAATTTAGGTTATTCTAAAGCTTAATAGCTTAGTTAATAATATATAGTTTTAAAACTCTAATTTGCTAGTTTTAATAAATATAGTAAGAAAAATTTAATTAATTTTCTATATATACTTTATAAGAATCTTAACCTAATAAGCAAGTAATAAACCTTTTTTACTTAGGTTAAAATAAAAAGGTTAATAATTTTTTTAGTAATAAATTAATAGGCATAAGCTAACTTAAGAATAATAGAATAGTAGTATTTACTAGGAATATAACTACCTTTTATCTAAGACTTCCTTTTATAAAGACTTATACTAGTATAGTAGTATTATAAAAAACAACTAAAATAAATAGAGGATTTTAAGTTAAGTATATTTACTTAGTATAAAATGTTAAATTCCTGCCTTATAAAAAGGCTAGCCTCTAAGTATTATAATACCTATGCTTTAATATAAACTTGTAAAATAATATCTTTACTATTTAAGTGTTTTTTAAAAAACATATTAAGAATATTGCCTATTTAAGAGCCTAAGTTTAGCTTACTTTATTAAAAGTAGCTTATATTTTATAATTTACCTTAGCATTAAATATTTATTTTAAATATACTATTAAGATTATATATTTACTAGCGCTAGTATTAAAGCAAACTATTAAATCTTTACTATTAGGTAATAGCCTACTAATAGCTTTAGTATATATATAGTTGCTGCTAATATATAAGCTAAAATTCTCTAGCAAAGATAAGTATAATAGGAGTTGTCTAGTTTATAAATATTATTTATTACTTAAAATATTAGTATAGGTTAAGGTAAGAAAAGAGTAGCTTTAAATAAAATTTATAATATAAATTCGATAACTATAATTATCCAGAGAAAGTTATAATATTAAAGTATATTTTCTTTAGTCTAATAGGTTATATGCCTTTTTAGCTATAATATAATATATATTAAATTCTTTCTTTATATTTATCTATTTCTAAATAGTCTTTTATAAAGGCATTATCTTTATTTAGAAATTTGTCTTTTATACTAGTACCCTTAAAGGATAAAGGGTATTTTAAGGTAATCTTTCTATTAATAAAGAAATATCCCTAGTCTTTTAAGTCTCCTTCTTTGCTAATATTATATTTAAGATTCTTTATATCTATTTTAAAGTTAGCAATAATACTTTAGATAAATTTTCTAGATAAATCTCTTTATCTAAACCTTTAGTAAACTTAAGATAAATTTATAGTTTTATAAAATTTAGCTAAAAAGACTATATTAGTAATTATCTTAGGCAATTAACTGCCTTAAATTTAACTTTAGCTAAAATGCTAAATATATCTAGCTTGCTGCTTTTTTCCTAGCTTATATAAACTGCTACTACTATTTTTTAGATTATGCTTTTAAAAACTATATTAAGAATATATTTGCTAAACTAGGGAACTTATAATTAATTTAGTCTTTATTCTAAAGTTTAAGCTAGGTAAAATAGCTATAGCTGCAAATATATAAATAAAGTAAAAGTAATATAAATAAGTTAGCATTATTATTAAGAGGATTATTAGCTAAATATTCTTATTACCTTAAATAAAGATATTTAAGGCTATTCTTTTATAAGTTTAAAACGTTTTTTCTTAATAATAGATTATATTTTTTTACTTAGCCTTTAGTTTTACCTTAAATTTATAAAAGTTTATAAAGGTAAAGGGATAATTAAAGTACCTTATAATTAGGTTTTTTATTAATCCTATCTTATATATTATAAATAATAAATAAGTTTAGTTATTTAACAAGTTTAGTAAATCTTTAAATATGCTAGGTAAATTCTAGAATATTATAATTATCTTAGACATCCTTTTAAGTATACTTTTATATATTTAAGAAAACTTTGGCTATTTTTTTTAAGTATATTAAAGTCTTTTAAGAAATATTGCTTTTAATACTTCTACCCTTTAAAGCTAAGGGTTAGTTTTTTCGTATTCTTTTATAATTAGGGTATTATAAAACTATATATAGGCTACTTCCTCTAAATAAGCTAATAGGTTATAGCTTAAATATTTTTTATAGTTCCTATTATTAGCAGTATATATAGAGCATTGGTTAATAAACCCTTATGGGTCCTTTTAAACAATTATTTTACTATTTATAATAAAAATTACTATTAAACTAAAGTAATCCTTTTAATTTTTATAAGGCTTAAATTTGCTAATAATTGTTTTTTTTAAACTTTTTGTTAAAGATAGATATTTATATAAATAGGAATAGGTTTATATATAAAGGTTTTAGCAGATTTCTTTGCCTATAGCTATATAGCAGTCTATTTCTAAATCTATTACTAAAGTTTAATAAATCTAAAGGTAATAATAGGTTAAAAGATAATTTATTTATTTCTTTTTCCTATTCTGGTATTATAGTTTTATTATAGCTAAAAGATATTCTTTATAAAGGATCTAGTATTAGTAATAAACGGAAAGTTCTGGTACTATTATAAAATATCTATTAAAACCTATCTTTTAGTAAAAGAAGGGTAATAGTCTTTTTACTAAATTTTCTAAAAAGGGTTAGTCTAGCTGTTTATAATACTATTAAATAAAAGGCTTAATAAAGGCAAAGGGCTTATGCTAAAGCTTATTTGGCTTTAGCTTTTAAGTAAAACCCTTGCTTATATAGCTTTCTTATTTTAAAACAGGTTAAGAACTTATTAAAAGGGCTATTTAGCAGATTTAGATTTGTTTATAAAAAATCTAACGATATAATATTAACTTTTATAATAGGATCTAGAGATTTTAGTTAAATTTATAAAAAGAAAAGCTAATAATAAGGTTAGGTTTAAGTATTATTTTTTTAGTTTGAATTAGTTAAAACCTTTAAGACTTGTTTTATTATTTGGTAAATATAGGAAAGGGGTATTTTTAAGAGCTTTTTAATATAATTAGGGGTTTTCTATAGTTCCTAATCCTTTATCTAGTTATTTGCCTTAGGCTTTAACTAATAAGGGTAATTTGTATAGGGACATCTCCTTTAAAGGGAGGTATCTTAGTAGTAAAAGATATTTAAATAAATTACTATAAAGGTACCTGTTCTTTATCTATTTTTTCTGCTTGCTTAAGTCCTAAAATCTTAATAGGGCTAAGATAAGGTATTTTAGATCGTTTTTATTTATAAAAAGAGGTTCTCCTGCATTTAGTCTTATTAAGATTTTAAGTCTCTCTTCATTTATAATAGCTTATATTAGGCAATGCAAAAGGTAATATTAAAAGTAGTTATTTTATAGATCTTAGTTATTTATAATCTAGTTCTTAAGATTTAGGTAGTAGTATTTGTTATTTATTAAATTAATTTAGCATTTTAGGACTGCTGCTTATACTTGCTTTAGCATATAGTCCTTAGCTTTTCGCTAGGCGGTCTTAATATTATAAGTAGTTTAGAGTTTTAACCGGTACTTATTATAATAAATTTAATAATTTGCAAAAACATAATATATCTTTAGAAAAGACATTAAGGAGTTATCCTAAACAAATCTGTCTGGGAAATCCTTTATAGCCTTATAAAGCTTATATACTAAGGCAGGCTTAGATAGTCTAGTATAATTTATAAATTAAGGTAGGTGCAAGTTAAAGAGGGCTTTAAAGATACTAAAAGCCTCTTTTAAATTAGATTTACTAAAAGTTGCTATAAAAAGTTGGTAATATAATAATAAAAGCAGTTAGTCTTATAATAATAAGTGCTACTTTTAGTAAAGCTAATGTTTTTAGTAGAACTAATACTATAATAGTAGCCGATACTCTTAGTAAAGCCGGTATTTTTTTTAGGAATTAATATTATAATAGTAACTAATACTATTACTATAGCTAATATTCTTACTAAAACCAATTATATAGCAAGGCATATAATATATAGCTACTAAATAATAGCAATAATAATAATATATTTAATAGTAAGCCCTCTTATAAAGGCTCTAAGGTAACTATAGAAATATATTTATAAAGAATATATAGTAAAGTTACCTAGTAAAAGTAAGGTGGATTTACTAGGGAATTTACTATAATAATAGGTGAATTTACCAGGGATTTACTAGGTAAATCTATTTAAATAGTAGTGGTAAATTTACCACTAATTCATAGCTATTAATAAAAGCATTTATAAACTTAGCTATTACTTATATAATTAAGTAATTATATAATTAAAGCTTATATTATTATATATTAATAGTATATTATAAATATATTTATTTTATTAATATAGCTTATTTAATTATTAAATTATTAAAAAAAAGTTTTTTTTTATATATATTAAAAATTTCTTTATTTCTTTTTTCTTTTTTATTATAAATTTATTAGTTTTAAGCTATTACTATATTTTATTATTATTATATAAGCCTATATATATATAAGTATTATTTTTTAGTTTTATATAAAAAACTGCTTTACATTAAAGCTAAATATTATAGTTTTACCTTAAATGCCTAGTAAATTGTAATTCTAAAGGGTTAAAGTTAAAATAACTAAGCCTATTATTTAATAAAACTATAAATTATATTATAAAGTTTAATTTATAGCTTTTTAAGCTATGTTTTATTAAGAAAGCCTATATTTATTTAAAAATAAAGCTTAGTTTATAATTAAATAAAACTATTTTTGCTTACTTAATATTTACTTGCTAAATACCTTGCTTGCTATTATAATACTATATAGCTTTTTCTCTTTAAGCATTAATAAAATGCCTTTTTTTTATAACTTTTAATAAATATTAATACTTTAAAAAAGCTTGCTACTTATATTTATAAAAAATATTTTTTATTAGCAGATCTTTAATACTATATAGCGGTTTTAAGTAAAGTTATTATTAAATTTATATATATTTAATTTAAGTTTAATTACTAACCTGGCTATTAAAAGGCAGCTAAATAGGTCTGCGCCAAAACCCTAACCCTAGGCCTAGCAGTATATATAATAATGCTATATATAATTAATTTAATGCTGTTATATCTATACTGCAGTTTTTTTCTTTTTATAATAGCGGTAATAATTATAATTCCTTTAGTTCCTTTAGTAGTTTAATTAGCCTATAGGTTTTTAAATATATTCCTTTATATAAATAACTAATTTATTACTACTAATTAGCTTTTTTTAAGGCATAGTTTAAAGTACCCTTTATTATTAAATTAAATAGGTTATCTTTACTATTAATTTAGCAAATCTTAGCAATTTCGCGTTTCTTATATAATTAGCAAAGGGCTATTAAATTAATTATTAAACTCTTTTCTTTAGTAGTACTTAATTTAATAAGGCATTTATATAAAAAGTAGGAATTAATGCAAATAATTAAAGGAATTATAAAAAGGTTTAAGCGGTTTATAATAATTTATAAAGTTATAGCAAGGAATATATCTAAGTTAAATTTATTTATTAGATTATAAATTTTAAAAGCTAAAGTGCTTTAAATAATACGTTTATATTTAATAAAGCTTTAATAAATAACGTTGCTATAAATACTAAAGCTATTATTAGTATAGTTAGCTTTAATTATAAGCATAAGAATAAATTTAATTTAGGAACTTAAATTTTAGTTATTAGCAAATAAACCGTTAATAAAGACTATTAATTTAGCAGCAGCGAAGTTTAAGGATATATAGGTTAGTTTGCGCTATAAATTATTAATTTGCTATTATAAGCACTTATTTAGCTTTTTATAATTAGTTTTATTAGGTATTTGAATTTAAGCAGCAGTTAATAAATTAAATAAAGCTTTAGGTTAATAAATAAAGGCAATATAAGCATTATATATATACTATTTAGTATATTTCTAAGCGCGATTAATAATATTAAGATTAATTAGTTTAATTTTACTACTTTAATTCTTTTAAAGCAGTTAAAGATTATTACTATTTAAGATTAGCTTAGCATTATTAAACTTTAAAGGGGTATTAATAGTAAGCTAGATTTTAAGCTTTGCTTTAAAGTTAATAGTTTTAAGCTTTATTTTCTTTAAAAGAAAGAAATCGAAAATTAATAAAATTAATATATTATTAATTTATATACCTATTATTTTAAAAAAATAAAAGTAAGCCTTTAGCAGTAATTAATAAGCATAGATCAAAGGTTAAAGTTTTTATATTAAGCTTTTTTTTATAATAGTTTTAATATATTATAAACTAGTAAATACTAGCTTTAGCTATATTATAAAGGGGTTTAATTATATAAATAATAGTTTTTTTTAAGGTATTTTAGCTTTAAGGCATTAGGAACTTTAGCTAAAATAATATAAAACAGCTTAGTTTAGGCTTAAATATAGGCTTAAGTAATATTTTTTAATTAATACCATTATACTGTTATTAAGAAGAAAAGAGGTAATTGCTAAAATTAAGCGCTAGCTAGCATATTAAATTATTAGCAACTAGGTTAAAATAGCCTTTTTTAGCTTTATTTTTATAGCTTTAAATAACTAGTTAAGACTTTTTATATAGCTTTAAGGTTTTTTCCTTAATTTTATATATTATTTAAAACTTAAAGATTTAGTAATAATTATATAAGTTTAAAATATAGCGCTTAAAAAGCAAAGATATTATAGCTAATTAGTTTATTAATTTCTTTTATATTTAACTTTTTAAATAAGGTATTAGGGGTAATAATAACTTTATTATTATATAGCTTAATTGCTAAATTATAATTATCTTCCTTTTTCTTAATCAAAAAGGCTATAGCTATAACCTTTAGCTTATTTTTTAAAGCCTGGCGGGCATGTATATTTATAAGGTAGTAGCATGCTTATAAGGTTAGGAATACGCTTAATTTTAAAGGAACTAGCAAAGTTAGTAAAATAGTTAAAAAAACAACTTAAGAGGTAACTTAAAAGTAAAGGAATTATAGTAATATAATTAAATAAAAGTTAAGCAGAAAGTTATAAAGCTATTAACTATGTTAATTATAATATTATAGCCTTTAATTACAGCAATTTTATAAAAGCTAATTTAGCTATTTTTTTTATACTAAATGCAAACTTTAAATTAAAGCAAAAGTATAAGAATTTTATTAATAGCAGAGCTATTTTTTTATATTTAAAGCATTATTTACCTAGTATTTAATAATAGCTTTTCATAAAGCTTTTATAGCTTTTTAAATAGTATTAGCTTATTTTAAAGTAAAAGGAAAAGAAGCTAAAGTATAGGTTATTTTTAAATAAGCGCCGAAGATAAAAAAGCATTAGTATAATTCTATTAGAACTAGCAGTATTATTAATAGCTTTAATAGCTATTTAAAAAAAATAGCAGCATTAAAAGTATTATATAATGATTATACTAAATACCCGTAAGTATTAGTAGTAGTTAAAGGATTTATATTAGTAAATCGATTGCAAAGGCATATATAGGCAATATTAATAATACGTTTTTAAGTAATAATCAAAAGCTATAAAGCTATTTAAAGGTAAATATTTAGATTAACAACTAAAGAACTATTTAATAAAGCTATTTACTATAGTAATAACTATATCCTTATATTTTAGTTCCTTTAGTTAAAGATTAATAAAATAGATATTAAGTTTATTAATACTTATAGATTAAACTTAATAAAATAAATGTTAAGTTTATTAAGTTACCCTTTATTATAACCCTTACCCTAGGTTGCTAATATAACTGTGTTTAATAAAGAAAATATGCTATAAAAGTATAATAGGTAATATATAGCGGCAAGGAAGTTGTTTTTATAACTAACTGCAGTTTAGATTATAATATTATCTCCTTCTTTAAATCTTTTATCCTAAAAGATTTATAAGTCCTTTTCCCTTTAGTATAGCTTTTTTATAATTTAAACACTATAATTATTCTTTTCTAATTTGTTATATTCTTTAGGGTTATTAAATCTTGTTTTAGCAAATCGGTTTTTAAAGCAAAGCAGTATAATAGCCTGCTTTCAGTTATTTTAAAAAACGCTATTAAAATGCCTTCCTATTTTCATTATACTAAGCATAGCATTAAATTTTATTAAGTTTTTTTTTAGATTTATTACGCTATATAAAATGCGTTTATCTTAATATATTAGGGTGTAATATATTAGCTTTAAATAATTTTGCCAACTTGCTATTAATTTTATTTTATTATTAAAAGCTTAAGAATAAGATTAAGCAATTAAAAGAGAAATTATTTTATTTATATAAATAGAAAAAAGATATAGTATAACAAAATAATATAGGCTATTTAACAGGGTTTATAAAATTTAGAGAAGTTAAATTAAGTAAAAAAAAAGAAAGCTAAAAAGAAGTATTGCTAAATTATATCTAAAGTGCAGTTAGTAATAACTAAAGAGTTAACTGTATTTAGTGCTAATTCTAATTTTAATAGGTTTAATTAAAATGCTATAAATATAGGAAATGCAGTAGTTAACTGGTCTAGGTTTTTAAGCAAAGGTATTCCTACTAAGGCTTTAGTAGGTAGTTTAAATTCTAGGTCTAGCGTTACTAGTAATAATAGTAGATTATAATTTCGGGTTTTATAATAAAATGCATTTATTTATATTAGTTTTATAAAGTTATAACTTGTAATCCCTATTTCCTATAGTTAGTAGTTTATTTTCCTTATAACTAGTAAGCATATCTTTATAACTAGTAATCCATTTATTATAACTGGTCTTAGCTATAATTGCTACTGGTTAAGAATTCTTTTTAACTAATAGGGCGTTATTAGTAAAGTTAGGTCTTTTTTTAGGCTATCCAGGTTATTATTTAGGCAAAATTAGTAAAAAGTCTAACTAGTTTAAAGCTAGGTTTAAGGTAATTGCTTAAGGGGCCTCGTTACTAGTTATTTAATAATATTAATTAAGCAGGTTTTAACAGTTTTTTAAGTTACTTATTAGTTTTTATATATTTTTACTATATCTATACCCTTTCCATTTAATTAGGTATTCCTTATTATTCTTATAAAAGTTAATAATTCGTTTAACTTTATATTTTAATTTATAATCTTCTAATATTATACTAGTATTTAATATCATAACCCAGACTGCAGTTGGTTATAGAAAACAGATCCCCTAACGCTGCATATTACCTACTACGCTTTTATAGTACATCTCTTATATCAAACACGTTATATTAGCAATCCAGGGTTAGGGTTATAGCAGGACCTACTAAATATATTAAATATATTACATATTTAAATAATCTAGTTTAAATATATTAGATTATTTGCATATTTAATATATTCTACTATAGCACCTTAACTAAAGGAACTAGATATAAGGATATAGTTATTATTATACTAAATAGCTTTATTAGATAGTTCTTTAGTTATTAATTTAAGTATTTACCTTTAAATAGCTTTATAGCTTTTAATTATTATTTAAGAATATATTGTTAATATTATCTATATATGCCTTTATAACTAATCTATTAATATAAATCCTTTAACTACTACTAATATTTATAAATATTTAATATAATTATTATATTTTAATAACTCTTATTTAAACTAGTTTATATATATATTATTTAAATAATATTAATAATATAATAGCTTTTTAAATGCCTACTAAATCCTTGGTTAAATACTAGTTTATTATAACTACTACTTAACTGCTTAAAAGAATTTAGCAACTAAAAAGTTATATTTAAGCCTTATTATAATTTTAGGCTATTTATACTGCTCTTATATAGTATAAAATAGAAAAACTAACTATTTATAAGAAAGAGAAAGAAATGCTTTAAGGATTTCTTACTTAATATAAAGCTTACTTTCTATATTATAAAAACTAATTCCTTAAGAAAATTAATAAAGTTGTTTTTATAAGATACTGCTTAAAAGAAGATGCTTTTATATAGTATAAACCTATTTTATAAGACCTTTTAAAAAAGTAGTAGTAAAGCAGCTAGGAATAAGCAAACTAAGAAGATCTTTAGCTTTTTTTAAATATTTTAAAAATATACTAAAGAATATTTTTAAAAAATCTAAATAAAAAATAAAGTTGTAAAATAATAACTTATATAACTATAATAATATTAATTAACCTTTAAATATGCTATTAAATTTAAATAAATATTTATATATTTAAAATAGAAGAATAAGCCTTTAATATCTTAGTTTTATAATAAACTAAAGGATAATATTAAAAAATAAGCTATTTAAATAAGATTAACCTAATAAATTAGCAAGGTATATTGCTATAACAGTTTATATTAATAATTGTTTATTTAAATGTAAATAAAAAAAAGAAAGAAAAAAATCCTATGCCTTAATAAAAGCCTTGCTATTAAGCTAATATTAGAAAAAAAATTTAAAAAGCAACTTTACTATTAAAGCATAATAATAAGAAATATATCTTATTTAAGACTTATAAAGATTAATGCTTTATAATATAAAGGACCCCTTAAAAATAACTAAAAATGCTATAATTATAGTAAAAAAGGTTACTTTGCTAAAGAATATTAGCAACTTAAGAAATAAGCCTAAAGACTAGTTTTAAAAGTATAACGATAAGTTAATATTATTAAAAAAGTTAAATTTACTAATAATATTAACTTTTATATAAATAAAAAGGGCAATATAATAATAGCCTATATCTTTTAAAATAATATAATTATAATATAGGCAATAAGTGCCTATTATATATATAATAAATAAAATGCATTTATAGCCCTAATATATATAAAAAATGCCTAATTTATTTTATAATTAAAAAACTTTAAGAAAACTACTTTTAGTATTAAATCCCTTTTAATATAAGTAATAAACTTTAATAGTTATAAATGCCTTTATTAAATGTTTTGCTATAATAACTAGTATATATTATATTATTTTATAAAAAGAAGGCTTAAGGCAATTTTCTAAAAAAACTAATTAAAAAGAAATAACTGTTTATTAAATAACGCAGACTATTATATAATATTATTATAAAACAAAAAGACTTAGATTGCTTTAGCTTAAATAAAACTACTTAATAAAAAGAATCTAGTAAAGAAGAAAATAAAGGACTTTTAATAATTATATCTAAATACCTGGAATAGCAATTAAGGCAAATTCTTACCTTAGCTTTAAATACTAACCTTATAAAAGTAATAATTGCTAAATTTTAACTTTAGACTATTATAGGACTATTATAAAGCCCTTTAATATTTAGAACTATAAAAGATAAACTTTGTTTATAGCTAAGATACTTTAAATACCCTTAAATGTTTTAGGTCTTTTATATTTAGTATATATATATTATTTACTTATAAAAAAAGGTAGCAAATAATCTCTTTTTACAAAATATTTGTAAAAAAAACCTATTACTTATATTTATAAAGAATAAGAAACTAAGAACTAGGAAATAGCCTAATTTAATAAAAAAACTAAGCTATGCTATACTTAAGTTAAAATTTAGCTTTTTATTATAATATTTATAATATCTTTAATAACTTAACTAATATAATAATAATTAATATAAAGTATATAAGGCAGTTAAAATTAGAGAATAGTAAAAAGTTTATAATAAAGAAATTTAAATAATACTAAAAGAATGCTAAAATAGTAATACTACTTATTAATTATATTATATAAATTATAAATGCTAAAAGTATATAGTACTAAAAAGTAATAGCCTAGTAATATAGCTAGAAAAAATAAAAAACTAGCGCTAATAATAAAAAATAAAGAAAAGGTTAAGAATATTTATAAAGAAATAGCAAATAGCCCTAAACTAAAAGTCTTTATATACTACTAATAATTACTTATATGCTTATCTTATTCTTAAAATTAAAATTAATAAATAAAAAATATAGTATATTAATAAATAGTAGTATATAAAGAAACTATATTTTTCTAAAAATTATTAATAAAGACTAAATCCCCTAGTATTAAAAAGAAAAAACCTTTATAAACTTAGCATTATAAAAGGAATAAAAGTTAGCTATAGCTAAGGTATAATTAATATAAAGACTAATTATTTACTAGTTTTAATTTAAGGATAAATAACATCTATTTTTTTTTAATATTATAAATATAATATAATATAAGCTAATTTTAGGAATTTTATAGCTATAAGCTATAAACCCTTAAATTAATTAAACTATTAGCTAAATCTTTTAAAATAATGCTATAACTTATAAATTAGTTATAATTATTAAAAAAAAAGCAATTTAGTTATTAAGAATAGCTTAGGAAAGCGCTTAAATAAATATATATATACCTTTAAAAAAAATAAAAAAAATTATACCCTTATAAACCTTAAAAAAATAAGGCATAAGTAAATTACTAGATAAATCCTTATACTACTAGTAATACCTTTTATACCTTAAAACTAATATAAAAGTAGGTAAGTTTAATAAATAATTAAAAAAATATTCCTAAGGAATATTAATGATATATATAAGTCTTTTAAGAAATATATAATACTAAACTTTTAAAAATATATTTAATATAACTATAAGATATCTTTATAAAAAGTGATAATACTAAAATTTTATAAGATTTATAAACTTAATAAAGAATAATTTAAGGCACTTAAAGAGTATTTTAATAAAAACCTTATAAAAGGATATATCTAACCCTTATAATCTTTAGCAAAATACCTAATCCTGTTTATTTTAAAGAAAAACAGCAAACTTAAACTTTATATAAATTACTAATAGCTTAATAATATTACTATTAAGAATTAGTATCCCTTACCTTTAATTAAAGAACTTTAAGACAAACTTTAAAAAGTATAATAGTTTATAGCTATAAACCTTAAAAAAGCTTATAATTTAGTTAAAATTAAAGAAAAGGAAAAGTAAAAAACAGCTTTTAAAACTTGCTATAAATACTATAAATATACGGTTATGCCTATAAAACTTACTAATACCCTAGCATTATTTTAAGAAATAATTAATTAAGTTCTTTACAAATATTTAGATATCTTTATTATTGCCTACCTTAATAATATCCTTATTTTCTCTTTAACCCTTAAAATTTATAAAAAAATACGTTTAAAAGGTTTTATAAAAACTTAAGGATATAAAACTCCTTATAAAACTAGCAAAAAGTTTCTTTTATATATAAGAAGTTAACTACTTAAGATATATTATTACTTTAAGACAAATTAAAATATAGAAAAGCAAGGTATAGGCTATCTTTAACTAGCTTATATCTTAAAATATTAAAAAATGTTAAGGCTTTTCTTGGCTATATTAACTTTTACTAATAATATATATAAAATTATAGCAGTATTACTATTACACTTATAAAACTTATTAAAAAAAGACAAAACTTTTAAATAAAACCTTATAGCAGATAATGCCTTTTAAAAAATTAAAAAAGCAAGTTTATAAAAGAACTAATTTTATAAAAAAGCTAACCTAATAAAGCCTTTTAAAATAAAAAACAAATGCCTTAAACTTTATACTTAATGAATAGTTAGGATAATAAAATAAATAAAAATGCCTAAGACTTATTAGTAACTTCTTTTTAAAAAGCTAAATAGGCCTAAACTTAACTACTTTATATATAATAAAAAACTTATAGCAATTATTAAAGCATATAAAAAATAGAAATAATACCTTATTAGCGCTAAATATCTAATTACAGTTTATACTAATTATAAAAAATTTAATATAATTTATTATTACTAAAGTTCTTAATAAAAAATAAATTAAATAAGCAGAATTCCTCTTATAGTTTAACCTTAAAATTATTTATTATAAAAGATTAGAAAATAGCAAAGCAAATGCTTTTTAGTTGCTGCTTTAATTATAAATAGCAAAAAGAAATATAAAGATAAATAATCCTTATATAGGATAAAGACAAACACTTTATATATAAAAAGTAAGAAATTAATGCTATTTAACAAATTAAACTAATATAGAGAAATCTGTCTTTAATAATAAAAGATAAATAAGATAACTTCTTTATAGAAATCTATAGCATACTGGCGCATAGATACTAAGGAATTATAGTAATATACTATTAAATTAAGAAAATTTAAAACCCTTTAAATCTTAAATAACAAATCGTATACCTTATTAAGTAATATAATAAATGCAAATATAATAAAATAGAATAATATAAGCCTTATAGATTACTAAAACCTTTATTAGTACCTAGCGCTGCTTAGGAATTAATTAGTTTAAACTTTATTATTAAGCTACTACTATTATAAGAACCCTTAACTAAAACTGTCTATAATAATATCTTAGTAGTAGTTTATAAACTAATAAAGTATATATACTTTATCCCTTATAAAGAGGCTAGCATAGCAGAAAAACTTGTTTATATCTTTTTTATAAAAAAATTCTAAGTAACTATAAAATGCCTAAAGAAATCGTTAATAATAAAGATAAGCTTTTTACTTTAAAATTTTAAATATTACTTATATAATAACTTAGCTTAAAATAAAAAAATAAGTATTTTATACTACCTATAAACAAATAAACAAATAGAAAGAATTAACTAAATTATTAAATAATATTTACGATTTTACCTTAACTACTAGCAGGATAATTAGGTTAAATTACTACTATTAGCATAGTTTGCCTATAATAGCGCATGCATATTTATAATAAAAAAAATTACCTTTTTTTGTAAACTATAGATATAAGCTATAGGCATATTATAAATAAATTATTAGACTAAAAGCTTTAACAGCAATTAAGAAAATATAATAAATTAAGGAAATTTAAAATAAAATTTAACAGCATCTTCTCTTTATATAATAATAAATGGCTAAATATATAAACTATAAGAGGATTAAGGGACTAATCCTTAAAGAGGGAGATAAAGTCTACCTTTTTTAATAAAACATTAAAACTAAGTAACCTAGTAATAAGCTTAATTATAAGAAAAATAGGCCTATTTAAAATTATATAAAAACTTTTAAAAGTTAGTTATAAACTATTATTACCTTTTATTATAAGGATATATCTAATTTTTTTATATTTTATTACTTAAACTTATACTAGCAAGTGTTAGAATAAACACTAGTATAATATTAGAAGATTATAAACTAGAATATAAAGTTAAACGAATTATTAATTTTTGTAAGGATAATAGGGAATATTTAATTAAATAGAAAGGATATAGATATAGCAAAAACATATAGGAAGACTTGCTTAACTAGTATTATTAAACAATTAGTAGCCTAGTATTAGACTATTTAGACTCTTTATTAGTTATAACCCAGCGATGGCCTAGATGGCTTAGAAAGAGACCTAATTTGGCCGATAATATCCTACCGGTTAAAAAAACCCCTAACTAGTAGTAACTATAGCAGAGACTAGTTATAAAGATATAATTACTAGTTGTAGGAATAGGCTGCCGACTACAGTAAATTAGGATTACTAGTTATAACATTGCAAAGACTAGTATAAGCAACTGCATTTGGCTATATAACCTAAAATTACGGCCTACTATTACTACTAGTAACGCCAGATCTAGAATTTGAACTACCTGCTAAAGCTTTAGCAGAAATACCTTTGCTTAAAAAACCAGACTAGTTAACTACCGTATTCCTTATATTTATAGTATTCCAGTTAAACTTATTAAGACTAGGATCGGCGCTAAATATAGTTAACTTCTTAGTTACTACTAATTATACCTTAGACGCAATTTAGCAATGCTCCTTTTTAGCCTTTTCCTTTTTTACCTAATCTAACTCCTCTAAATTTTATAAACTTTGCTAAATGGCTTACGTTATTTTATTACGCTATATCTTTTTCTATTTATATAAATAAAACAGTTTTTTTCTTTAATTGCTTAATTTTATTCTTAAGCTTATAATAATATAATAAAATTAATAATAAGTTAGCAGAATTATTTAAAGCTAATATATTATACTTTAATAAATTAAGGTAAATATACTCTATATAGTATAACAAATTTAAAGAAGAAACTTAATAAAAATTAATACCGCGCTTAGTATAATAAAAATAGGAAGGCATTTTAATAGCATTTTTTAAAATAACCAAAAGCAGGCTATTATATTGCTTTGCTTTAAGGACCGATTTGTTAAAATAAGATTTAATAACCCTAAAGGATATAACAAATTAGGAAAGAATAATTATAATGTTTGGATTATAGAAAGGTTGTGCTAGAAGAAAAGGACTTATAGGTCTTTTAGGACAAAAGATCTAAGGAAGGAGATAATGTTATAACCCAGACTGCAGTTAGTTATAAAAATAACTCCCCTGCCGCTGCATATTACCTACTATGCTTTTATAGCATATCTCCTTTATTAAACACAGTTATATTAGCAACCTAAGGTAAGGGTTATAATAGAGGGTAACTTAATAAACTTAACATTTATCTTATTAAGTCTAACCTATAAGTATTAGTAAACTCGATATTTATTTTATTAAGCTACTAACTAAAGGAACTAAATATAAGGATATGGTTATTACTATAGTAAATAGCTTTATTAAATAGTTCTTTAGTTGTTAATCTAAGTATTTACCTCTAAATAGCTTTATAGCTTTTGATTATTACTTAAGAACGTATTATTAATATTGCCTATGTATGCCTCTGCAACCGATCTGCTAATATAAATCCTCTGACTACTACTGATACTCACGGGTATTTAGTATAATCATTACATCCTTTATAAACGTCTTTAGCTTTTTCTTTATTTTTTATTATTAATGCTAGTTTTTATTTTTTTTTAAACTATACTACTAGGCTATTACTTTCAATACTATATATTTTTTAGTATTTATAGTTTATATAATATAATTAATAAGTAATGCTACTGTTTTAGCATTTTTTTAATACTATTTAGATTTTTTTTATTATAAGCTTTTTATTATTTTCTAATTTTAGCTGCTTTATATACTTTATATTAATTATTATTATATTAATTAAATTATTAAAGGTATTATAAATATTATAATAAAACTCTAAATTTTAATTTAAGTATAGCATAGCTTAGTTTTTTATTAAATTAAACTACTTTTTTAGTTCTTAGTTTTTATTTTTTTATATATATAAATAATAGGTCCTTTTACAAATCTTTATAAAAAAGATTATTTGCTGCCTTTTTCTATAAGTAAATAATATATATATGCTAGATATAAGAGACCTAAGATATCTAAGTATATTTAGGGTATTTTAGCTATAAATAAGGTTTGTTTTCTATAGTTTTAAGCATTAGAGGGTTTTATAATAGCCTTATAATGGTTTAAAGTTAAAATCTAGCAACTGCTATTTTTATAAGGTTAGTATTTAGGGCTAAGGTAAGCGTTTGCCCTAATTATTATTTTAGGCATTTAGGCATTATTATTAAAGGTTTTTTATTTTCTTTTTTATTAAATTCTTCCTATTTAGCAGTTCTGTTTAAGCTAAAACAGTCTAAGTCTTCTTATTTTATAACTATATTATATAGTAGTTTATATTATTTAATAAACAGCTGTTTTTTCTTTAATTAGTTTTTTTAAAAAACTATTTAAGCCTTTTTTTATAAAGTAGTATAATATATACTTATTATTATAGCAAAATATTTAATATAGGCATTTATAACTATTAAAGTCTATTACTTATATTAAAAGGGTTTTAATACTAAAAGTAATTTCCTTAAGACCTTTATTTATAAAATAAATTAGATATTTTATATATATATTAAAACTATAAATGTATTCTATTTATTATATATATAATAGGCAATTATTATTTATATTATAATTATATTATTTTAAAGGGTATAGGCTATTGCTATATTACCCCTTTTTATTTATATAAAAGTTAGTATTATTAGTAAACTTAACTCTTTTAGTAATATTAATTTATTATTATTCTTTTAGAACTGGTTTTTAAGCTTATTTTTTAGACTATTAATATTCTTTAGCAAAATAGCCTTTTTTACTATAATTATAGCATTTTTAGTTATTTTTAAAAGGTTCTTTATATTATAAAGCATTAATTTTTATAGGTTTTAAATAAAAAGTATTTTTTTATTACTATGCTTTAATAATAAAATTGCTTTTAGAATTTCTTTCTAATATTAGCTTAATAGCAAGGTTTTTATTAAGGCATAGGATTTTTTTTTCTTTTTCCTATTTATATTTAAACAGGCAATTATTAATATAAACTGCTATAGCAATATATTTAGCAAGTTTATTAGGTTAGTTTTATTTAAACAGTTTATTTTTTAATATTATTCTTTAATTTATTATAAAACTAAAATATTAAAGGCTTATCCTTTTATCTTAAATATATAAATATTTATTTAAATTTAGCAGCATATTTAAAGGTTAATTAGTATTATTATAATTATATAAGTTATTATTTTGTAACTTTATCCTTATTTAAATCTTTAAAGATATCTTTTAATATATTTTTAAAATATTTAAAAGAGCTAAAAATTTCTTTAGTTTGCTTATTTTTTAGCTACTTTATTACTGCTTTTTAAAAGGTTTTGCAAAATAGGTTTATACTAGGCAAAAGCATCTCCTATTAGGCAGTGCCCTATAAAAATAACTTTATTAATTTCTTTAAGAAATCAATTCTTATAATATAAAAAGTAAGCTTTATATTAGGTAAAAAATCTTTAAAGTATTCCTTTCTTTCCCTTATAAATAGTTAGTTTCTTTATTTTATACTATATAAGGGTATTATAAATAGCCTAGGGTTATAATAAGGCTTAAATATAACTTTTTAGTTACTAAATTTTTTTTAAGCAGTTAAGCAGTAGTAATAATAAACTAGTATTCGACTAAAGATTTAATAGGCATTTAAAAAGCTATTATATTATTAATATTATTTAAGTAATATATATATAAACTAGTTTAAATAAAAGTTATTAAAATATAATTATTATATAAAATATTTATAAGTATTAGTAATAGTTAAAGGATTTATATTAGCAAATTAATTATAGAAATATATATAAATAATATTAATAATATATTCTTAAGTAATAATTAAAGGCTATAAAGCTATTTAAAGATAAATGTTTAGATTAATAATTAAAGAACTATTTAATAAAGCTATTTAATATAGTAATAATTATATTCTTATATTTAGTTCTTTTAGTTAAGGATTAATGGAATAGATATTAAGTTTATTAATATTTATAGATTAGACTTAATAAAATAGATGTTAAGTTTATTAAGTTACCCTCTATTATAACCCTTACCCTAGGTTGCTAATATAACCTTATTTAACAAAAAAGATATGCTGTAAAAGCATAGTAGGTAATATGCAGCATTAGGAGAGTCGTTTCTATAACTAACTGCAGTTTAGGTTATAATAATATTAAAGATTTCTTTAATTCTTCTTTTTCCTTTATTATAATTTTATTGTTTTTAAGCTATTATTATATTTTATTATTTATATAAGCTTATATAAAAGGCTTATTATATTTTTACACTTTTATTAAAAAAGATATTATTACTCTTCTTAAAAGCGAATATACTAAGTAAGTTACTATTTATTATTTAAATAAGTATTATTATTAATATTTAATAAATTAAAAAAACAAAAAATATTATAAATCCTAATATTTTATTTAATGAAATAAACGAAGATATATATAATGCCGATCCTTTAAAATTATTTTTTAAATCGAAGTTTAAATAACGATTCCGATAACGATTTATATATATTTAACAGAAACTTCTAAAAGAGAATATATAACGTATATTAAAGAAAAACTAATAAATCCAAAGGTTTGTTATTTATATATTTATATATATTTATATTATTTCGAAAATTACTAATATTTAATAGATAAATTTGTTAAAATATTAGAAAAACCATACTTATTAATTTCCCCTTTTAAGTATTTTTAGCTTAAAGGTATTTAGCTATTTCAGCTACTTCTGCTTTTATTAAACTTATTTTCTCGATTAGTAGTAATATTATTACTAAATCGAGGAATCGTTTAAATTTAGAAACAGCTAAATAACTTATTTTATCAAAGAGTTAGAAAATAAGAAGTATTAATAAATTAAAGCAATATATACAGGGAATAGAAGAAAATATTAATAACTAAATATATATATATTTATATATATATATATATATTTAGTTATTATTTATAAATATAATTTTTTTTAATAAAACCTTTAGTAATCAACAGTGATTAATAACTAACTAATTTTTTTTTAATTAGTTTTAATTTAACTAAAAAAATAATTATTTAATCTTATTTAAAGCACTAACTGAACTAACTAACTAATTTTTTTTTAATTAGTTTTAATTTAACTAAAAAAAATAATTATTTAATCTTATTTAAAGCACTAACTGAACTAACTAACTAATTTAGCAACTCTGCCTTTTAAATAAATTTACCTGTCTTTATAATAAATTTCTTTAATAAGTTTACCTTACTTTTACTAGGTAACTTTACCGTATATTCTTTATAAATATATTTTTATAGTTACCCTAAAGCATTTATAAAGGGGCTTATTATCGAATATATTATTATTATTATTGCTATTAATTAGCAGCAAGTCTTTAAAACCTATATTACTGCTTTTATTTTAACTACTGCTTTTTAAAGCCTATAAACGCCTTTTTATAACTTTAAATAAACGCCTGCTACTACCTATTATTATTTTAATTCTTTTGCCTTATAAGGTAACTTTATAAATTTAAGTATATAATGCTATAACAGATAAAGAAAATGCTATAAATGCTATTAATATAGCAGTGCTACTTACTTTATTAAATCCTGCCTATTCTTTAATACTTGTTTAACTAAAGTATAAGGTTTTAGTTTGCTATAAACTAAATATCGCTAATATATCCTGCCTATTCTTTGCCCTAGATTCTAGCTTTCTTTTTTAAAAGAGGCCAAAGTATTTCTTTTATTTAAAGCTTAGTAAACGGTATAAGCCTAGGATAAGTTGCCCTTAGGCTTTTAAAAAATATTTCCTTTATATTTCTGCTGCCTTTATTATTAAATTATTAATTAAAAAAGAAGAAAATTAATAATTATAAATATTGATTTTACTTATAAAGCTATTAATAAATAGGAAAAACCTATTTATTTATATATTAACTAATACTAAAGCTAAAGGCAAGGCCTTTATTAATATTTACTAGGCTAAAAAAATAAGATTTTTTTAATTCCCTTTAAAAAAGCTATTTAATTTAGAAGTTATTAATAAGCAGGTTTTTTAAGTCTGCTATTATTTATTATATTTTTTATTTTCTGCCGAGTTTATAATTATATAAAAATAAAAATAATAATATAAGCTATATAGTTAATATACTACCTTATTATCCTAAGGATATTATAGCTTAAATAATATAACCCTATAATCTAATTCGCTGCTTATATTATTACCTTTAATAGCAATTATTACTAAAAATACTATAATATCCCTAGCCGTTTAACTAAAGCCTGCGCTTTATAAAATATTTTAAAAGCTGCCTATATATATCGTTTCTTTAAATGCCCTAAAATACTTTAAAAAATATAATATCCTATTAATTTTTTTTAAAGGCTAGCATAATATATGCCTGAAAATCTAATTACCAACTATTTTTTTATTATTTTAAAAGATATTAACTATGCCTTAAATAAAAAGCTAAAAGTTAACTTATTTAAAAACCTGCTAAAAGAATTCTGCGATTTTGCTAATATTTTTTCTTTAAAAAAGGCAAAGAAATTACTATTATATAGGCCCTATAACTATTATATTTAGCTTTAAAAGGGTAAGATGCCTCTTTCTAGGCCTTTATATACTATATTATAAAAAAATTAACCGCTTTATAAGAATAGTTAAGTAAAAAATTTAAAAAAAGAATTTATTTGCTTTAGTACCTTACTAGTAGCATCTTTTATTTTATTTATTAAAAAACCTAAAGGCAGATTATAATTTTATATAAATTACTAAGCCTTAAATAACGTTTTTATTAAAAACTGCTACCTGCTATCATTAATAAAGAAGTTACTAAATAATTTAAAAAGAATAAAATATTTCCTAAAGATTAATATTATTTTTGCCTTTTAATAATATTTAAATTTATAAAGGTAAAGAGTACTTAATTACTTTTTATATTTAATTTAACTTATTTAAAACCCTAATTATACCTTTTAGCCTTATAAAGGCGCCTGCTATATTCTAAAGGTTTATTAATAATATTTTATAAAATTATTTAAATATATTTTATATTATATATTTAAACGATATCCTAATTTATAGCTATATAAAAACTAAGTATAAGTAATATATTTGTTAAGTTTTAACTGCCTTAAGAAAAGCTGGCCTATATATTAAAATTAAAAAATGCAAGTTCTTTATTAAAAAGACTATTTTTCTTAAACTAATTATTAGCGCTAATAGGATTTAAATAAATTTTAAAAAGATTAAAACAATTATAATTTAGCAAGAGCCTAAATGCCTAACTAATATTTAAGCCTTTATTAAATTTAGTAACTTTTATAAAAAAATTATTTATAAGTTTTCTAGAATTATTTCCCTATTAGTATAATTAATAAAAAGGGCATACTCTTTATATTTAATACTGCCTGCTATAATGCCTTTAACTGCTTAAAAAAATGCTTTTATATAAGCTTTTATTCTAGCCTTCTTTAATTGGGAAAAAGATATTATTTTAAAAACTAATGCCTTTAATTATATATTTGCTAGCATATTATCTTAATATAAAAATAATAGTATTCTTTGCCCTATTATATTTTTTCTTTAAAAAGTATTCTATTATAAAATATAATTATAAGATTTATAATAAAGAATTTCTGGCTATTATTTAATATTTCGAAAAATAGCGCCCTGAATTAAAAGGCGCCTTATCCTTAATAAAAGTTATTACTAATTATAAAAACTTAAAATACTTTATAATTACTAAGCCCTTAAACTGCTAATAAGCTTACTAGGCCAAGTTCTTATTTAAATTTAACTTTAAAATTACTTTTTATTCTAGAAAACAAAGGGCAAAGCCTAATATGCTAACTAGGAGGTTAGAGGATCTTTTTAAAAAGGGAAATAAATAATTTAAGCACTAGAGCCAGATTATCTTAAAAAAAAGAAAACTTTAAGACTAGCTAGTTTATTAGCACTTATATCACAGTAGCAGGCAGAGTGTTTGGCAGGTGGATATTAAGCAGGCAGGGACGATTTTATTTAGCTACAAATCAGGCTCTATCCTCAGGTAAGTACAGGCTCTGTTAACAAAACGTAGCTCAAGGAGCTATAAACCAGACCTATAGCGAAATTTGCAGTTTTATTAAACGGATATGCTTAGTTAGCTTAACCCTAACCCTTTAGGGTCAGGGTTCACCAGGCAGTTAGGGCAGGACTATAACAACTTATAAGTGCTAAAATAGAACTAACTAGCTAGATAGCATATATAGGTGCTAAAAATAATTATTACCCCCCCTGCCTTAATACCTAAACTATTTAAAAACTTAATTAAACCCTCTTTAGCATCTATAGGTACTAAAGGCACTTAAGAATACCTGTTACTATTTTCTATACTACTAATAATGCTGCTACTAAAGGCTAATATTATATATAACCTGCTAGGGATCCTTAAATACTGCTAGAACTTAATATACCTTAAAAAGACTATTTGCTTTATAGCTTAAATATAGCGATTCTAGGCTACTGCTAAACCTAAGTAAAATAACACACTATTTTATTTGCTAGCTAAAGAATATAATATAAATTTGATTTTTTAATTTTGTTTTAAAAGCTTTAAAAGAAAATATACCGAAATACCCTTTGCTTATATTTATAAAATGCAAAGATTATGCTAGCTGTTTATATTATAATAATTGCCTATATATTTCTAACTTACTAAAGTTAAAAGCTAAATTATTAAAAGCCTATTATGCTATCTTAATTGCTATATACCCTAGAACTATAAAAACTTTTAAAATCCTAAATAGGGAATATTACTAGCTATAAATGCTATAGTATATAAAGCAATAGGTTACTAACTGCTATTAGTACTATTAGGCTAAACTTAGCTAGAAAGCCTATTAAGGTTTATTAAAACTTTTATTTATTCCTAAATATATTTAAAAGAATATATTTATAAACTTTATTTTTTATTTGCTATTTAGCTTAAGCTATAATATAATTATAGTTATAATTAATTAATTGTTTAAAATGCAATACTTTATAGCTTATAAAAGAACCTATAATGCTAAGGAAACCGCTTGCTTATTTATTAAATATATTTAAAAACTATATAGCCTGCTTATAATTATTATTTTTAATTATAGTTCTTAATTTATTTTTAAATTCTGAAAACATCTCATTAGGCGCTTATTTATAACTGCCTTTTTATTTATAGCTTATTACCTTAAAACTAACAGT
The DNA here is from genome assembly GCA_027946515.1 of Gnomoniopsis smithogilvyi. Taxonomy (NCBI): domain Eukaryota; kingdom Fungi; phylum Ascomycota; class Sordariomycetes; order Diaporthales; family Gnomoniaceae; genus Gnomoniopsis; species Gnomoniopsis smithogilvyi. The sequence continues at coordinate 3,247,627 of JAPEVB010000004.1, read as the reverse complement.
TAAATTAAGAAAATAAATGCCTTTTTAAAATAATACCTTTACTTATATATATTCTATTTATAAGACAATTAGTTAAACTAGCTGCCATTTGCTAAGTTTATTAATATTAATATAACTTTTAAAAATAACCTTAGCTATCTTATTTTTTTGCTAATTATAGTTTTTACCCCTACCTAGGGTTGAAACCTATTTAGCCTAGCTTTAAACCTGCTATTAAAAAATACTAAAAAAGCTAGCTGCCTAAATATAAAAGATTAATAAGTATTTATATAGCAAAATGCTTATTATATAGGCCTGTTATAAGGAATAAGCTAACTAAAAACGTTACTTTGCTTACTAATACTAACTTAAATAAGAAGTCTGGCTTAATGCTTATAATATTAAAACTTTATATTCTGCTAAAAAACTAAACTAGAAAAACTATAGCCTATTTAAAATAAAAAGAGCTATTAATTTATATGCCTACCGCCTGAGCTTACTAGACTTAATAAAGATTTACCTTATCTTTTATATTAGCCTGCTATAACCTACTGCTAATAATCTGCTGCCTGCTTAAAAAAACAACCTTTTGCTACCTGTTAAAATTAAAGAAAGGATTATAAGAATAAAAAGTTAACGAAATTCTAGACTTTTGCTAAAACTAATGCAGCCGAGGCCGCCCTTGCCTAAAGTATACTATAAAATAAACTAGTTATAATAACCCTAAAGAAGTTTTTGCTATTTATTTAAAAAATGCCTAAGAAGTTGTATATAACTTTTACCAGAGATACCCTTTAAAGCCTAGCCTTTAAATTAAGCTCTTAGGAGCTTGGTTTTAAAAAGAAAGGTACTGTTATAGTTCTGCTTTAAATGCCTAATAGACTTTAACCCTAAAGGATTAGGGTTAAGCTAACTAAGCCTATCTGTTTAATAAAATTGCAGACCGCGTTACGAAGTTTGATTTATAGCTCTTTGAGCTACGTTTTGTTAATAAAGCCTATACCTACCTAAGAATAAAGCCTGGTTTGTAGCTAAATAGAACTGTTCCTGCCTGCGTAATGTCCACCTGCTAAATACACCGCCTGCCACTATAATGCTTTTGTAAGAAGGTCACGTGTGCAGTAAGTGAGTAAGTGGTTGATAAAGTGTGTGTGTATGTATTTAAGAGAGTAAAGCTGACTGCCTTAAGGGACTAAGTAACTGCTTTTTTGCAGGAGAAACACTACAACTATATAGACAGACTGGCTATATAGATAGCTGCCAGCATGTCTGATAATGGCAACTTATCGTAGTTATCAGAAGCCTCTTATTGGTCGCAGGAATAACTATAGTACGAGGCATTTCCTGCAGTGTTTCTAGATATGTATAGAACTGCATAAAAGCATCTGCAGACTTGGCTCTTGCTTATATAATTAGGCGATTATGTAATCAAAGCTTATATTATTATATATAAATAGTATATTATAAATATAGCTTATTTAGTTATCGAGTTATTAAGGAAAGAAGTAGCATTTTTATATATATTAAAGATTTCTTTATTTCTTCTTTTTTCCTTTATTATAATTTTTATCGTTTTTAAGCTATTATTATATTTTATTATTTATTTAGGCTTATAGCTTTAGCTAATATATAATAAAAAAAATCTTTTATTAATTACTATTTTATTAAGAAGGTAAACGGTAATAATATTAGCATACCTAATTATAATCAAACCTTTTATAAGTAACTTAACTATATAAAGTATAATATTATTAAAAAAATTCTATTAAATGTAAAAGGCGCTTAGTAGCATTAGTATAATATATTAAAACTTATAATTTTATTAAGGCTTATTTCCTATTAAAAGCTAATTATATTTACTTTATTAATATTATTTTTTAATAAGCAGGTAAAGAATACTTTAAGTAAAGGCTATAAAGCTATATTAAAGGCTAAGCATGCTAAGCGTAAGGTAGTTATTAAGTAATAAATAATATAAAATAAATAAATAGTAAATAAGCCTAAAGCTATAATGCTATTTTTGCTTTAAAGCCAGGCAAATACCTTTTTATAAAAGGTATAAAGCTATATTAAAAAATATTAATAATAAAAGAATAAAATAAAGATTAATAGCTATAAGCCTTATTATTAATAATTAAAGGTAAGCCTATAATTTAAAAGTATAAATATAAATTTATTTTTTAAAATACCTGCTATAAGTTTTATAAACTTTAAATAATTATATAATAAATTTTACTAAATACTTACCTTAACGTCTTAATTAATTTTATTATATATATACCTTTTTATTATAATCTTATCCCTTTAATTTCGCATTTATTAATAATACTAATAACTTTATTATATATTCCTTAATTATTATAAATAAAGGTTGTAATATAAGCTTATATAAATAATAAAATATAATAATAGCTTAAAAAACGATAAAATTATAATAAAGGAAAAAGAAGAAATAAAGAAATCTTTAATATATATAAAAATGCTACTTCTTTCCTTAATAACTTAATAACTAAATAAGCTATATTAACAAAATAACTATATTTATAATATACTATTTATATATAATAATATAAGCTTTAATTACATAATTACCTAATTATATAAGCAAAAGCTAAGTTTGCAAATGCTTTTATATAGTTTTATATATATTTAGAAATATTATAGGAAATGCCTTATATTATAATTATTCCTATAACTAATAAAAGGCTTTTAATAACTATAATAAGTTGCTACTATTAGGCATGCTGGCATTTATCTAGGCAGCCAGTCTGTTTATATAGTTATAATGTTTCTTTTGCAAAAAAGTAGTTACTTAGTTCCTTAAGGCAATTAGCTTTACTTTCTTAAATATATACACTTATATATATACTATTAATTCACTTACTGCACCTATAACCTTCTTATATCCTAATTTAAAATAGCTTAATTTAAACTAAGAATCTAATATAATTCTAAAAATATAAGGCTTATAATTTTTTAAATTATCTTTAGATAATTTATATAAAAAGTATTTTTCAAATTTATTATAGCTTTTTTTAATAGCCTTAATAAAAGGCAAAAGGAATTTTTCTTATTAATATAAATTAATTATATATTAATAAATTTTTTAATATTAATAAAACTTATAAATTTAAGTATTCGTTTAATTTTTGATTTATATTCTTTAATTAACTTATCGATTTTATTATAAATCCGATAAATATATAATAATCCTTTAGGAAAAGTAATATATAATTTGGCTTAAAGTTTAATAAAAGGCATATAAAATATTTTAAAGGTTTTTTTTAATTTGGCTTATAATAAACTATTCGATTAAATTAAAAAAAAATTATTTATACTTTTAATTTTCTATATTTTAACTTATATATATTAAAAGGTCTTTTAATTTTAAAAAGAGGTTTAATATATTATAAGTTAAATTCTATTAAGTAGCGTTATTTATTAAGAACTAGTAATTTATTAATAAAAAAATAATAAAAAAATAACATTACTTATTACGATTTTTATAATATTATAATTTTCTAAAATTATATTTTCTCTTTTTGCTTTATTTATACCATTTGTAAATAAATCTTTAATATTAGAAGTATATTAAATTAAAATAATAATACGGCGTATTCTTATAATAATATTTATTTAAATAAATTAGCGTTTTATATAAAAGGAAAATTATTTTATAAAAATAATATATTAAAGTTTAAAATATTATCTTCTGTTTTTTTACTATTTTCGATATTATTAATATCCGTATTTATATAATTAGTAATATATTCTTTAACTTAAATATTAAAAGTATAATTCTTTAATATATCTTAAATAATAATATTAATAATATATAAAATATAGCAAATATTATTTTTAAATGATTTTTATAATATATTATTATAATTGTTTTTAAAGAATTTAATAAAAAATATTATTTAAATAGGCGTTATCTTAAGTAAAGCTAAAGAAATAATTAATTTTAAATAAATAAATTATTAGTTATTATAATAATATACCTAAAAATTGTTAAAGTATTAATACCTTTATAAATATTAATAATATTTTGAAATTCTTTATAAATATAAAAACCGGTATAAGATTCGAGAAGCTCTTTAAAGGCTATTAATTTATATATTAATTCGAAATTCGAATTAATATATAAAATAATAATTCTAATATAGCTGGTTTATATATTTAAAGTTCAGATATTAAATAATAAAGAAAATCGACCTTTTATATCAATATTAGCTTTTAATTTAGCATTAAAAGCTATTAAATAACTTTTAAATATATTTAAAAAAATAGTTTTTAGCTTTATTCGATTTAATACTAGATTTATTCTATTAAATATTAATACAAAGTACTTTAATTAAGATTATTAATAAATAACTTACTTATTATAATAATTTAATAAATCTTTAAATAAATTAGAATTTAAAATATTAAAAGATAAATTATTATCGATAATAAACTATAGGATTTTATTATAAGCTTTGTTTTCACCAAATTTTATAAATATATTATTTCGAGGTCGTTTATTTAAAAAGAATAAATCGCATAAAGGCATAAGGAATTCTATTTCTATTTAAGTTAATATAAATCTTTTAAAATAATTTTAAATATATAAAAAGAGGTTTTAAAACAGAGATTAAAATAAAGAATCGAAATTAAAATAAACTATATCTTCTTAAATAAAATAACAGAAAAAAAAGGGTTTTATTAAATTAAAGAATATATATTAAGTAAGTTATTAAATAAATAATAAACTTACTTTTTTAGCATATTTTTTTCGCTTTCTTTATTATAAGCAATTAAAGGGTGTTTTGAATTATAATAGCAGGAATAATTAAAAGCTTGGAATTTTCGAATGTTTTCTTCTTTTTTATAATTGCACTTATAATAATTAATTTTAATAAATAGTTTAAAGTAAAATAAAGTTAATAAATAAAATAACTTATATTATATATTATAAAAGTATTATTCTATCTTCGTTTTCTTTAATAGGTAATAAAGTTTATATAAAAAGAGAATTTTGAAATATATAAATATTAGATTTAGTATTAAGAGGAAAGGAAAAATCCGGACTATTATAGTTATTTCAAATTCTTTTTATAAATTTAAAGGAATTGGTATTAATAAAAGAATTATCAATATTAAAGGAATTTTTGTTATTAGAAGATTCTTTGAAATAAAAGGCAGAAATATCCTCAGATTCGGAATTAGCATTAGTAAAAGTATAAGAAGACATTTTAAATATAAATATAAATATAAATATAAATATAAATATAAATATAAATATAAATATAAATATAAATATAAATATAAATATAAATATAAATATAGATATAGATATAAATATAGATATAAATATAAATATAAATATAAATATAAATATAAATATAAATATAAATATAAATATAAATATAAATATAAATATAAATATAAATATAAATATAAATATAAATATAAATATAAATATAATAAATAATAAATAATAAATAATAGTATTATTATAATATAGGTAGTAATAAATATTAATATAAATTCAAAATATTAATTTAAATAATAAAATAAAAAAGAAACGAAATTATAAAGAGGAAAACCGTAGTTATTATAATAAAGTCGTTTATTAGGTATTTTAGTTAACTTGGCCTAATAACTTTTCATTTAATCTGAAATTATGAAAGAAAAGCAGGTTTTGAATTAAAAAACAGGTTTTATTTACGCTACAGCTTAGCATAAATAGAAATCGTATAAGAAAATAAGCTTTGAATTTAAATATTTTTAATTTATTCTATAGGCTATAAGCCTTAAAATTTAAGGCTCTAATGTTATTTATAAATATATAAATAGTATAAATAGTATAGCGGTATAAGTAATAATATAATAAATTTATAAAATCGTGATATTAGTAAGGTTAATAGTTTAAATATATGAAAATTATAGCAAAAAAATTATTTTCTAATTAACTAAAAGTTATTAAAAAATTGATTAAGACTTTAAAAAAAATTAATTAGTTAATTAGTGCTATAACTAAAACTAATTAATTTTTTTTTAGATTTAACTAATAACTGAATAATTCACTAAACAATTATTCAGTTATTAGTTAAACTAAAAAACTAATAAATAATTTAGCAACCCTGCTAAAAGGTATAGGTAAATTTACTACCCTTTTATAGCTATTAATTGCTGCCCTATTATAACCTTTATTTATAATAATTAAGGAATATATAATAAAGTTATTAATATTATTAACAAATATAAAGTTATAAAAGTAAAATTATAGTAAAAGAATATATATATAATAAGGTTTACTAGAAAATTAAGGTTAATATATATAATAAGATTTATTATATAGTTATTTAAAGTTTATAAAAATAGTAGCAGGTATTTTAAAGGGTAGGTTTATATTTGCGCTCTTAAATTATAGGCTTACCTTTATTTATTAACAGTAAGGCCTATAGCTATTAACCTTTACCCTTTTTAAAAAGAAATATTTTTAATATAGTTTTATACTTTTTTATAAAAAGGTATTTGTTTAGCTTTTAAGCTAAGACGGCATTATAGCCTTAAGCCTGTTTACTATTTAATTTTCCTATTCTATTTTTTACTAAAAAATTAACTTACGCTTAGCATGCTTAGCTTTTAGCATAGCCTTATAGCCTTTACTAAAAATATTCTTTACCTGCTTATTAGTAATACTATTAATAAAGTAAATATAATTAGCCTTTAATAAAGATTAAGCCTTAATAAAACTATAAGTTTTAATATAATAAGCTAAAGCTATTAAATGCTTTTTGCATTTTATAAAAATATCTTTAGTAATATTATAGGTTATATAATTAGTTTACTTATAAAAGGTCTTTTTATAATTAGGAATATAAGTACTATTATTACTATTTATCTTTTTAATAGAATAGTAATTAGCAAAAAAAACCTAAAATCTCTATTATATATTAACTAAAGGCAGTTTAATAAGCTATCTTATATATATAAATAGCTTTTATAATAATAATAAAATTATTTACCTAGTTAGCAATATTAAAAGGCAGGTAAAAGATAAGCCTAGTAGTATTATATATTATAATAAAGTTTAAAAGGCTACTATTAAATATACCTTAAAAGTTAGCAGATATAGTTTTAATATAAAGGTTTTTATAATACTAAAGACCTTAAACTTTTATTATATTTATACTAATATTATTAAAAAGTTGCTTAAAGTATAAAATTTATTTATAGCTTATAAATTTAGCACCAGCTTAATACTTTAGGGCAAATAAGGTAAAAGTACTTTTAAAAATAGCCTTAGCCTTTTCTAGCTTTATAATAAAACTAATTTATATAGGGGTTATATTAAATACCTTAAACTTATTCTTTTTATTAATATTAATTACCTTTTGCTTCCTTTAATTAGTTTTTTAAGCTATTATAGCCTAAGGAATTATAGCTATAATAACCTTTTAAAATTTCTCTTTGCCTTTATACTTTTTAGCATTCTTTGCTAAGTAATAAAGTTTATATTTAAATTATAATTTAAATAACCCTTAATAACTTTAAAAATATTTAAGGTATACTAAATAGCTTTTAATTTAGCAGCTATAACTTAAATAATCTTCGTTTAATACAAAAGAATATTTATAGTAGTATAAGGCTTATATAATAATTATACCAAATACCCTGTAAGTATTAATAGTAGTTAAAGGATTTATATTAGCAGATCGATTATAAAGGCATATAAACACAATATTAACGATATATTCTTAAATAATAATTAAAAGCTATAAAGCTATTTAAAGGTAAATACTTAGATTAATAACCAAAGAACTATATAATAAAGCTATTTATTATAGTAATAACTATATCCTTATATTTAGTTCCTTTAGTTAATAGCTTAATGTTGCCTATTAAGGCTTATTAGTGCTTACTAAGGCTTAGCAAGCATTGGTAATTGTTTATAACCCTAACCCTGGGGTGCTAATATAACCTTTTATAAATCCTTAAGGAAATATATATTATAAGCGAAGTAGGGGAATCCTAACGCTAGGGGTTATATTTCTTATATTCAACTGCATACTGCAGTTCGGATTATAATAGCTTATATATAAATATAGTAAATTAACCTATTTAATTGCAAAGGCAAGACTCCTTAGGCATAATAAATATAATAAAACTGTTAAAGAATAATATTTATAAAGTTGCCTATAGTTCCTTTATATTAGCTAATAGAAGGATAAAGTTAGGCTTAAAGGCCAATTCCTCTTAATTATTATCCTTAAATTTACTATTAATTATATTAATATCTTTATTTAGCAGAATGCTAAATAAGGTATTCTTTAAAAAGCTCTTATCCTTTATAAAGCTTGCTATTCTAATTTATCTAAATAAAAAATAAAGTATATTACCAAATAATGCTAAGCTTAATTTATAATAATTGCTATCTTATAATTTCTCTTAAGTTTAGCTACTAAAATATAAATATTAAGATTTATATTATAGTTAACAAAGTATAAGTAGCCTTTACTTATTATAATTTATTTAAAAAAGTCTATTATAGTTTACTGCTATGCTAAAAAGGTATTAATATAATACTTAAATTTATAAGTGCTAGCATATGTCATAACCCAGACTGCAGTTAGTTACAGAAAACGGATTCCCTAACGCTGCATATTACCCACTACGCTTTTACAGCACATCTCTTATATTAGACACATTATATCAGCAATCCAGGGTTAGGGTTATAGCAGGACCTACTGGATATATTAAATATATTGCATATCCAAATGATCTAGTTTAAATATATTAGATTACTTATATATTTAACATATTCTATTATAGCACCTTAACTAAAGGAACTAGATATAAGAATATAGTTATTACTATACTAAATAGCTTTATTAAATAGTTCTTTAGTTATTAATTTAAGTATTTACCTTTAAATAGCTTTATAGCTTTTAATTATTATTTAAGAACATATTATTAATATTATCTATATATGCCTTTATAACTAATCTGCTAATATAAATCCTTTAACTATTACTAATACTTATAAGTATTTAGTATAATTATTATATTTTAATAACTCTTATTTAAACCGGTTTATATATATACTATCTAAATAATATTAATAATATAATAGCTTTTTAAATGCCTACTAGATCTTTAGTTAAATACTAGCTTATTATAACTACTGCTTAACTGCTTAAAAGAATTTAGCAATTAAAAAGTTATATTTAAGCCCTATTATAATCTTAGGCTATTTATACTACTCTTATATAATATAAAATAAAAAAACTAACCGTTTATAAAAAAGAGAAAGGAATGCTTTAAGGATTTCTTACTTAATATAAAGCTTACTTCCTATATTATAAAAAACTAATTTTTTAAGGAAATTAATAAGGTTGTTTTTATAAAACACTGTCTAAAAGAAGATACTTTTATATAGTATAAATCTATTTTATAAAACCTTTTAAAAAGTAGTAGTAAAGCAGCTAAGAATAAGCAAACTAAGAAAATCTTTAGCTCCTTTAAATGTTTTAAAAATATATTAAAAGATATTTTTAAAAATCTAAATAAGGACAAAGTTATAAAATAATAACTTATATAACTATAATAATACTAATTAACCTTTAAGTATACTGCTAAATTTAAACAAATATTTATATACTTAAAATAAGAAAAATAAGCCTTTAATATCTTAGTTTTATAATAAACTAAAAAATAATATTAAAGATAAGCTATCTAAATAAAATTAACCTAATAAATTAGTAAAATATATTGCTATAACAGTTTATATTAATAATTACTTATTTAAATATAAATAGGAAAAAAGGAAGAAAGAATTCTATGCCTTAGTAAAAGCCTTGCTACTAAGCTAATATTAGAAAGAAATTCTAAAAGCAACCCTACTATTAAAGCATAGTAATAGGAAATATATCTTACCTAGGACCTATAAAGAAGATGCTCTTATATAGTATAAACCCATTTTGTAAGACCTCCTAAAAAGCAGTAGTAAAGCAGCTAAGAATAAGCAAACTAAGAAGATCTTTAGCTTCTTTAAATGTTTTAAGAATATATTAAAGGATATCTTTAAAAAATCTAAATAAAGACAAAGTTGCGAAATAATAACTTATATAATTATAATAATACTAATTAACCTTTAAGTATACTGCTAAATTTAAACAGATACCGTAATAGGTCCTTTTATAAATCTTTATAAAAAGAGATTATTTGCTGCCTTTTTTTATAAGTAAATAATATATATATGCTAAATATAGGAGACCTAAAATATTTAAGGGTGTTTAAGGTGTTTTAGCTATAAATAAGGTTTGTCTTTTATAGTCTTAAGCATTAAAGGGCTTTATAATAGTTCTATAGTAGTTTAAAGTTAGAATTTAGTAACTGCTATTTTTATAAGGTTAGTATTTAGGGCTAAGGTAAGAGTTTGCCTTAGTTGCTGCTTTAAATGTTTAGGCATAATTGTTAAAAGTCCTTTGTTTTCTTTTTTGCTAAATTCTTCTTATTAAGTAGTTTTGTCTAAGCTAAAGCAGTCTAAGTTTTCTTATCTTATAATAATATTATATAATAGTTTGTATTATTTAATAAATAGTTGTCTTTTTTTAATTAGTTTCTTAAAGAACTACCCTAAGCCTTCTTTTATAAAATAATATAATATATACTAGTTATTATAGCAAAACATTTAATAAAGGCATTTATAACTATTAAAGTTTATTACTTATATTAAAAGGAATTTAATGCTAAAAGTAGTTTTCTTAAGGTTTTTAACTATAGAATAGATTAGGCATTTTATATATATATTAGGGCTATAAATGCATTTTATTTGTTATATATATAGTAGGCATTTATTGCCTATGCTATAATTATATTATTTTAAAAGGTATAAGCTATTACTATATTACCCTTTCTTATTTATATAAAAGTTAGTATTATTAGTAAATTTAACTCTTTTAGTAATATTAACTTATTATTATTCTTTTAAAACTGGTCTTTAGGCTTATTTCTTAGGTTGCTAATATTTTTTTAGCAAAGTAACCTTTTTTACTATAGTTATAGTATTCTTAATTATTCTTAAGGGGTCCTTTGCATTATAAAGCGTTAATCTTTATAAATCTTAGATAAGATATATTTTCTATTATTATGCTTTAGTAGTAAGGTTGCTTTTAAAATTTCTTTTTAGTATTAGCTTAGTAGCAAGGCTTTTACTAAGGCATAAGATTTTTTTCTTTCTTTTTTTTATTTATATTTAAATAGGCAATTATTAATACAAACTGCTATAGCAATATACTTTACTAATTTATTAGGTTAATCTTATTTAAACAGCTTATCTTTAACATTATTCTTTAGTTTATTATAAAACTAAGATATTAAAGGCTTATTCTCTTATCCTAAGTATATAAATATTTATTTAAATTTAGCAGTATATTTAAAGGTTAATTAATATTATTATAATTATATAAGTTATTATTTTATAACTTTGTCTTTATTTAAATCTTTAAAGGTATTTTTTTAATATATTCTTAAAATATTTTAAAAAAGCTAAAGATTTCTTTAGTTTGCTTATTTTTAGCTGCTTTATTACTGCTTTTTTAAAAGGTTTTATAAAATAAATTTATATTATATAAAAGCATCTTCTTTTAGGCAGTATCTTATAAAAATAACCTTATTAATTTCCTTAAGAAATTAGTTTTTATAATATAAGAACTAAGCCTTATATTAAGTAAGAAATCCTTAAAGCATTTCTTTTTTTTTCTTATAAATAGTTAGTTTTTTTATTTTATATTATATAAAAAGCAGTATAAGTAGCCTAAAATTATAGTAAGGCTTAAATATAACTTTTTAGTTGCTAAATTCTTTTAAGCAGTTAAGCAGTAGTTATAATAAGCTAATATTTAACTAAGGATTTAGTAAGCGTTTAAAAAGCTATTATATTATTAATATTATTTAAATAGTATATATATAAACTAATTTAAATAAGAGTTATTAAAATATAATAATTATATTAAATATTTATAAGTATTAGTAAAAGTTAAAGGATTTATATTAACAAATTGGTTATAAAGGCATATATAGGCAATATTAATAATATATTCTTAAGTAATAATTAAAAGCTATAAAGCTATTTAGAGGTAAATACTTAAATTAATAATTAAAGAACTATTTAATAAAGCTATTTACTATAATAATAACTATATCCTTATATTTAGTTCTTTTAGTTAGTGGCTTATCTGGCTTACTAGGCTTATAGCATTAAGCCTAGTAATCTAAGTAATCTATAAGCCTGGCTTACTTAGCTTACTGCTTACTTATTAGTAATCCGAGTAATCTAGTTATATAACTTCTACTTTAGTTACTATATCTGTCTAATTGCTATGCTGTATAAAGGAGATGCGCTGTATAAGCGTAGTAGGGAAAGGTCTGCGTTAGGGGAGCCGTTTCCTGTAACCAACTGCAGTCTGGGTTATAACATTAAGCCCGAATATAACAGCCTTGCGCAATGTGCTAAATGCCAGTATATACTGGCGCGAAATTCTTTATATCGAGGGCAAAGAAGCAATGAATTACGATTGGGTTTACTGCAAACATCCTGGAGACTTCGCTAGGTATAATCGGCTACTTTTGACCAAACTTAGAGCTATGCATAAAAAGACAGGCGAAGTTAGGATCTGAATATAATACTACTGATATATTAGCTAAAGCACCTATAAGTAGGACTTTTCTTTCATTTAATATATAGCTAACATTCTGTATTATATTATTTAAAGTAATAGATAAATATTGTAAATATTAAGTATTTGCCTATTTATATTAATATATATGTTTTATAATAAGTTCTTAATGGCATTTAGTGTTTTTAGGCTAGTGCCTATGAAGTGCTAAAGAAGGTATGCTGTCTGTGAATTAGAAATAAGGTATTGGTTAGAACTGTAATAGAATAGCATTATTTTGCAAGATAAACCAATATCAAATAAATGTATATATATACTACTAATTTATAATAAGCTAATTATTAATATATTAAATTAATTACTTATAAAGACTTAGCAAATTTAGTTCAATTTACTACATTTGCCTTATTGCGGATAGAACGAGGTGGCCCAGGTTAAGCAAGGCGTGGTTGTGTTATATGCAATCGCCCGTTGCAACGTAGGATGGAGATATAATGGATAACGTACCTGGCATGTCATGTACGACCATACCTAGTGGAAAAATTGGGATCCCGTCCGCTCTCCCCTAAATAAGCCACTAAGGGCTGGATTAGTAGTTAAGTGGGTGACCATTAGCGAATACCCGGTGTTGTACATGCCTTCACTTTTTGGTGGATATCTTTTGTTTTTCTTGTATGAATCCTCGTCCAATGGTCCAGTTCACTTTCGCTCGGCAGGCCCTAGGACGATTGGGGGTATTGATGAGAACGCAAAAGGTGACGGACGTAAAACCGGGCCCCCGGGGAAAGATTGCTTATTCGGTTGACTGGATGCAAGGGATCGATAGCATGCCGCCTACCTAGCAGCCCTAGGTAGGTATGAAAGGAAGAGACAGAGCAGACAAGCGAATTCCAAAATTTCCTGACCGTCCAACGTGCCTACGAACGAATAAGCATGAATGAGCAAGGCCCCACCCAGTAGGCGGACTTTCAGTGATCATACTGTTGATAATTCTGTCGATTGAGATTGCACCGAGCCTGGAATAGATACCTAGGTAAAAGGGTAGACGATAGGATAGAAATAATGCTTATGTTTTGATCGAGCTTATAGTCTTTTCAGTGGAAAGACGAGGAGATGTAGAATGTAGCCGGTTGAAGGAGAAAACATTCATGTCGACCGTCACTAGTTAAAAAGACGAGGCAGATCTGGAGGTTGGCCAAGACTGGATGCGGATAAACCTGGCCTGATTGGATGCGAAACAGGCGGCGAGCGTGGAATATTGGCCCGTGCTGTCCTGAAACCATGCGCTGGCACAGTGGCGGCGCTGCGGGCACTGACTTGGGGGGGGGGCGGAAGAGGCGGTCCTCACATCAGACCCAGCAGACCCGCAATGACAATGGGATGGGCTGTCAGGTTGTGCCTGTAAAGTAGAAGGTCTGCCTGGCGGGAGTTCATGCAGGGCTGCAGACAGCTGCTGATGATGAGCTGGAGGACGATGATGATAATTGCATGAGTACAATTTAATGCGGATATGACGACGGTTAGAAAGGCCATGGGGCAAAGAGGATGCACATGCAACATTAGGCAAATATGGTAGGCAATTGTTTATGAAAGTTGGAAGTAAATACTGCTGAATATCGCCCCATAGCCAGGCTCGATTTGGTGAGAGGATATAAATAATCCCAAGTACTTGAGTGTACGTATCACAGGTGCATACGATAGTACTTGGAGCGTACTGTGTTAAGCAGGGTCCGAGACGGTTGGCTCTTCCTCTCCCTTTCTCCTTGTCTCAAGATGGACCAAATGCAGACAGTACTACGTAGGCCCACTGGGCGTTACTACTTGGCGGGATTTGGGTCCCTGATTAGATGGGATTGGCGCCCCTCCTGGCCTGACTGGAGGGTAATACCAATGATCAGGTAGTGCATGGACGAAACCACAGGTGGAGGCACTAACAAATTGACACCCTGAGGGGTACTATTCTTCCATCACAGCCACAGCCCATCTCGAATGCGAAACCTGACGCCAGTGCCTCGGAACAGCCTTCCTCCTCCCTGCCCTCCCACGTCGTGGTGTTGGATCGTTCACATTCGATCCTCATCCATTCCTCTCCCTTCTCTCGAACACTCTTTTTGCCAACTCAAAGCACCTTTGCCCAGAACCCACTATCGAGAACGGGTTGTGTTGGCGTGGGTTATAGTCATCTAGGGAGGGAACTAAATTACCCCACTGACAGACAAAGCCTCATTGCACTTGGCTAAGGTTTGGCTGCTCGTGGCTGGCTTCGCGCATTTGGCCCAGTCACTCTGTCTCCATCTCACCTGCAACCGGTGCAGCGACAAGAGTGCGAACTGATGACCTGAACAAGCCAATTCATTCCCAACCAAACCTTTGGTTCCGGAACACCTCTGAACCGAAAGCTCTACACTCCTGACAGACGCAAAAGTCGTGTTGTTGTTGTTGGGGCTTGCTCAATCCCCTCTTGATTGACCAGTTTCGCTACGTCCACCTGTGCTGGTGCGGCAACTGCCACTGCAACTCAACCTTAATAACCCACACCAGCAGCATCGCCAATCACACGACCTCTTCTCTCAAACCCCATACAACTCCGATTCTCGTCTTTTTTCGACTCCTCTCTCTATCCCCCTCTCCATACGATTCTTTCTCTGGTCCCAAACGAGTCACTCCTCGCCCCCCTTCACCACTCTATTCGAGACTACCAGCCACTGCGCATCTTTGGTCTGCTCCCTCACACGGACCGAATCCCTCCATCCCCGTCCCGGCCTTCCGCGAAAGCGACTTTAATGATTGCGTCACGGTGGTAACGCCACCCTCGGATTCTCGTCCATAGGACACACGACCATTAATCACGCCTGCCCATCGACTCAACCCCCACTACACCATCCCCAGGTCCTGCTTCTCATCCACTATACTCGCTCGGCTTATATCTCAGTCGTTCGAGTGATTCTATCACCAACAATGGCTCCAAGCGGCTCTTCGCCGGACGCTCTCAATGGCGTCGTTATCGGCCTGCTATCTTCTCTTGGCTCCGCCCTGCTGATAGGCTTCATCTTCGTTGTCATCTATTTTTTCAAGTACACAAACTCTGGTCGCATCCTGCTCGATCGCATTGGGAGGCCTGGCGAATATGATGATGAACAGGCGTTCGCCAAGGAGGAGGCCGAGGCCCTCGAGACCATGGACGACATGCAGAGATCCGAATATCTCCGCGCAAAAGGTACGATCACTTGTTCCCTACCACCGCCTATGGCACTGCATAGCTAGAGCCAAGGCAGATGGACAGACAGACAGTGAGATAGCGCGCACGACCATACTAACCTTGCCCCTAGCATTCGTTACCTCCAACCCTCCCGAGTCTCTACAGACCGACATCTCGCTATCGCAGTACCTGGCTATACAAGAAAAGGGTGTTTCGGCTTGGGAGTTTGAGCCCGAACTTGAGATTGCAAACTGCTTCGTCGAGGGCCGTACAGAAATTGAGTTCTTCGATTCCGAATGCACTGTCATGACCAACCTCCCTGTTCCCAAACAAAATGAGGTATACTACTGGGAGGCAAAGATTTATGAAAAGCCGGAATCTACTCTGCTTGCAATCGGCATGGCCACAAAGCCCTACCCTTTGTTTAGGCTACCAGGTAGGTCATCATCATCAAAAGCGCATTCAGCCTCCACCAACCATGCTCGAATACTGATGGTCAATATGCCAGGCTTCCACAGACATTCCGCTGCTTACTTTTCCAATGGCTTCAAACGCTTTAACCAGCCCTTCCACCAGACTCCCTACGCGCCCCAGTTTGTGCAAGGCGATGTCATTGGTTGCGGATACCGGCCACGGTCAGGTTGCGTATTCTTTACCCGCAACGGGAAGAAGTTGGACGACGTCGTACACGGCATAAAAAACCCGAACTTTTTTCCCGCCGTAGGCGCCAACGGCCCCGCAACCGTCCACGTCAACTTTGGACAAGCTGGCTTTGTTTTCATTGAAGCAAATGTCAAGAAGTGGGGCCTGGCACCCATGACCGGATCGCTGGCCCCCCCACCACCCTATGGATCCGAGGCCGGCAGCATCTTGCTCGAGTCTAGCAGGAAAGACGGATACTCTGGATCACCGCACGGTCACGGCCACAGCCAGTCTGTCCAGACATACTTCAGATCGCAACATTCACAAGGTTTGGAGCCCCAACGGGGGACGCATGGCCGCACGCGCTCTGGCAACTTTAGGGTCCTTTCTCCAACTAGTCCTGGTCCTGCTCGCAGTCCTACTGACATTTCCCTCGCTCAACTTGTCCCCAGCGATGACGGCGGCGAGCCTAGTAGCGCTGCTGCTGCCGCAGCCGCCGCCGCAGAATCAGTCGGTACAACCACGGTGCATTCTACGGTCGGTCTAGGCCTGCAGGCGCCAAATCACCCGCCACCAGAGTACACCAGTCCTGCCTCGTCGGACGCGGGCAGTCGACGGAACAGCTCTGACAGTGAGCATGCGCCTTTGATACGCATATCTCGGAGTAGAGGGACCTCCTCCGCAACGGCAATCCCACGAAGCCGGAGTAATACCGCGGAGCCGGGGCCGGAGCCAGAGCCAGAGCCGCCAATCCCAAGTTACAGTGACGCGGTGCGGCAGGGCGCAGGCCGCGAGCGCAGCGATAGCGCTAGGTCCGCTCGGTGAAGAGCTTGTACATTTTGGCAGTCTGGCATGTATTCTCTTGGTTGGAAGCCAGGTGCATCGCTTAGACTTACGTACCTTGGCTTGACGGTGGAGGGACGATGACGTGACGGAGATACCCAATGGACGCAGCATGAGCAATAGACTCGAAAGCTGCGCCTAACAGAGCACGAGCCCACAATTCGCATGGAAGATTAAACCAGGAACAAAAGGGAAGCGGTTACATTTTTGCAATATTTGGAAACGGGGCCTCGGCGTATTGGGATGAATACCTTTGTTTTCCTGGACCTCGTTTGAGTGCTTGTCTACACGGGACCTCGCTACTTTGAATTTTTTTCTTGAACTTCTTGAATTAACGGGATGGTTAGACTGACGACAAGTTTGCACGGCGAAACGGGAGTTTCCAGGCGGGATATTCAAGTGATGATGGCACGCACATTCCGCTGGCCTACCACAGTCATGGATCGATCGAAGCACATATCACTCACATTCACATTATTTTTCGAAAACTACGGCACGTCCCTCCTTTGATACTTTTGACCTAGGGCTGGATCAGTATTTGCTATTGTCATTATCTCTGAAATATGCACTCGAGGTCGGCATTCATGCCGGTACTGTCGACATAAGCCCATGCTTCTGAGCGTTCGCTATGTTGCGACGAGTCTCTTGAGCAACTTATCATAGTGGCTCACGAATAGTTTCAAATCGTGCTGCCAGCGTTCCAAATCACAGGTTGCCGCGACAGGGTCTGGATTTTGTGCGTCTTATTTATTCGCAGATGAATAACGGGATCGGCCGTGGGCAGGGGAAATCATAGCTTATCAAGCAGCATTGTTCGAAAAGGTAGACGCGGTACAAAATGTTCTTAGCTCTGCTTTTGGGGCATACTCATATCAGTGGGCGGGGCTCTGGTCGGTACGACACGAATAACAAGGATTTTCTAATTACAAAATGTTGTCGGCGTTCGATGAGGGTGCATGATATGGTTCGAAACCTCTGCTCAATAGATGAGTTTGGCAGAGCATAGGAAGTAGCTTAACCAGGTATGGGCAGAGCGGACTGAGCCAGCTTGGATATCTGCTGCTGGAGCGAGGAGCAACGATGTTGGTACGATGTAAAAATACAGAGGTCACCAGAAATACCTTGGTATAGGAGGTACCTAGGTCGTTAGGTAGGTACCTGGGCAAGCAAGGTACCAATCAATGTTGGGAGTGCTTACCCACTACAAAATGCTCTGCCAAGACACCCATTTGGCCCGCAGCTTACCCGGGATTGGCAGCTACGTGCTACCGTAGTGTATGCGCAGTGCGACCGGTCTACGTACCTTTTGGGGGGCGGCGTAGGTGCGATAGGTAGGTATGCAATGTTAGCGCTAACTCCCACTGCGCAGTACAGAGTACAAGGCCCATCCATACCTACCTAAGCTAATCCAACCCACTAATGCAATCGCATGAAGCCACCCCGTCCATCTTCATCATTCACCCATTCTTCGCTCCGCCCCTGACCTACACTGACAGACATCGACACCGACCTCGTGTTGGCCAATTTACAGGAGCGCTCATTGTGTGTGTGTGTGTGTGTGTGTGTGTGTGTGTGTATACTTGTGTGCTTGTGTGCTTAGTGGCATTGACAGCGGTCATCCTTCTCATCACTCTCCCTCATTAACACTCAATACCAAGACCACGCACGGCACGGACATGGTGCCCCTCTGGTGTCCTTCGGAAGCAACACCATTTGCTCCAGCACGAGCACGAGTCCCCCCTCTTAACAACTGTTCCTTTTCCTCGACGCATAAGCTCCGGTAGTATCGCGGAGGCAAAAGGGGGAGCCTTCCCAATGCTAGGAGCCGGGCTGGCTTCGTCACCGCCCGAGAGCTCTTACAAGCTTTACACTACACAATCATGACACGCAGAATAGTATGCCCTGTCTCCCTCTCCTTCTCCTGTCTGACGAATGAAATCAAGTCTATGTCTACGTCTACATCTTGCTGATCTCCCTTCTCCCACTTCAAAGGTCCGGACAATAGTCCAAGTCTCCGCCGTCGCCGCCATCACCTTTTTCCTCGTCTTCTTCCTCGATCGGAATTTCCGCGTGCTCCCCTCAGCCATTCACGAGTACATGCCGCAGCACCACGCCGGCCTCCTGATCACCGACATCACCATCAAGCGCTGCTCCTCCCTCAATGTCTTTACCTCCTGCCGCCTCGATCCGGACGCCTGGCACCGCATCGAGAAGGACTTGTACCTGGGCAAAACTATCGTTAGCAGCGCCTACATCCACGTCAGGCGCAAGAAGG
This sequence comes from Gnomoniopsis smithogilvyi, assembly GCA_027946515.1. Lineage (NCBI taxonomy): Eukaryota > Fungi > Ascomycota > Sordariomycetes > Diaporthales > Gnomoniaceae > Gnomoniopsis > Gnomoniopsis smithogilvyi. The sequence continues at coordinate 3,228,021 of JAPEVB010000004.1, read as the reverse complement.
AGGAAGAGCTCACCCCGGAAGACAAAGTCGTCATCGATGTGACTGTCGGGCGTCTCGATCCGGGCACCGCCGTCAATGGCCAGGCAGATGAACGCTGGGAGGCCCGCGACGCAGGTCTGTGGATCAAGCGATCTGCCAAAAAGCAGGCCATCGACTCAAAGCAAACTATCACGGCTGTTGATGTGCTGTTTGGTGATGACGCTGTTGAGGCCCGCGATGGCTGGGATCTCCCCGAGAAAAGCACCCCGCTGCTACTGGACGCCGGTGCACACGTACCCTCCGCCCATATCACCGTGCGAAGAGGGAGCCAACAGGAGCCTAAGAAGCCCCAGCCGAGAGTCAAGGAGAATGGCAAATTCAAGATTATGCAGGTGTCAGACATGCATCTCAGTACGGGCGTGGGCGTTTGCCGCGACGAGATGCCTGAGCACCCGGATGGCGTCAGGTGCGAGGCAGATCCGAGAACACTGGATTTCGTCACGCGCGTCTTGGAAGACGAAAAGCCTGACTTGATTGTGCTGAGCGGTGATCAGATTAATGGTGATACAGCTCCAGACGCGCAGTCGGTAAGTTATCACTGCTGGACAAACATGGCGGGGCGCACTTGCTAACTGGAACGACAGGCCATTTTCAAGTACGCTCAACTATTCATCAAACACAAGGTGCCTTACATTTCAATCTTCGGTAATCACGATGACGAGGGCGCGGCTGGTGCTGCCTTATCGCGCGCAAACCAGATGGCTCTGGTCGAGACTCTGCCCTATTCGCTCTCCAAATCCGGTCCGGACGACATCGACGGCGTCGGCAATTACTACGTTGAGGTGCTGGGCAAGGGCAGCGCCAAACACTCGGCTGTCACCGTGTATATGCTGGACTCACACTCATATTCTCCTAACGAGCGCCGCTTCAAGGGCTATGACTGGATCAAGAAGAGCCAGATCGACTGGTTCCGTCAGACGGCGCAGGGCCTCAAGAAGAAACATAAGGAGTACACACACGTACACCTGGATATTGCTTTCATTCATATTCCGCTCCCCGAATACAGAGACTGGGATCAGGTGCTCGTCGGGGAAGCGAGAGAGGGCGTCACCGCGCCGACATATAATTCGGGCTTTAGGGACGCGCTGGTAGAGCAGGGTGTGGTCATGGTCAGCTGTGGACAGTACGTTCTCACCTCGTCTATTCTACCTCGTCGTATTTACTAATTGCTGTGTCCTCCAGTGATCATGCAAACGAGTATTGCGCCCTATCTACTGATGAAAGTACCAAGAAGCCAGCCCTTTGGATGTGCTACGCTGGCGGGTCTGGCTTCGGTGGGTATGGCGGCTATGGTGGGTTCCACCGCAAGATCCGGATCTTCGACCTTGACCTCAACGACGGCCGCATCTCGACCTGGAAGAGGGTCGAGTGGGGCGACATCAAACAGAAGCTGGACGAACAAATCATTGTGGACGCGGGGAAGCCGGTCATGCCCATGGAAGGTTGAAGATCAATCGCGGTTCCGTAGGGAGCACATGGTGCACAACATCTGATAAAGACATGGGGAATGTCTAGCTACATGTTTAAGCTGCTTTGGAGTACTGACGGCTCACGCCTTCTTTGGTTAGTGGAAAACCTGTGGTCATTCAAGCTATTGCGCATCAGTCAGGGCGCAGGCGGCGTTCCACGGCGCAATACGGCGCAATGGTGTCTGATTCTGTTGGACTTTTGGTCATTCTGGTATCGCTCCTAATTACCATTTTGGTGGCTCAAGAAATTGCTTGGGCAGCGGGGCACCTCATCCCATCTTGTTGGGCGAGGAAAGGTCAAATTGATGCATCAACGAACAGTCGGACGTCATGGGGAATCAACATCACGGCGCATGGACGTGGACGTCTAGGCAGTCTTTGGACGGGAGTCGAAAAACTCAACACAGTGGCATACGGATGGAAGATATTTCAGTGGTATGAAATGAATATTTCCCAATATCATCAATACATCATTAGGCATTTGTTCAGATTGGGGGTGTATACTTGCACCATTTCTTCCACAGCTCTGTGTAATTAAGCAACGTGCTCCCATGAAGAACCACTAGCGCCTCAGCACTCAGAGCAGCGTCCTTTGAACAAAGCTCTTGTCAAGTTCTGCAGCGCGACCGGGCTCGTACCTAAGTAATTTTACGGACGTGAAGGCTACTCTTGGATCCAGTCTAGAGTTCTACCGAGGTTGCGCAAGGATGCGAGTCAGATCATATCCGCAATATAAATAGCAACTTCTTTCTTTCTTGGCCCCCATTGAAGGCTTCAAAGCCTTCAAGCCTTCGTAAAGGTACCCAACGGCTTTCCATAGCAACTTGGAAAGTTATCCCATCATAGCACACACTTCGTGCAGTCACCTACCTCCCTATCCCGCGGAAGTACCCTACTCAAGAAGTTTACATCTGCTTCAATCTTGCAATTACCCCCCCCCCTTCGGGCCTCTTTTCCTTTGATTCGTGTAATCTCAAATCTTTCTTCTGTTGAAGACCGTCCAACTGCATCATCATGGCTTTCTTCTCTACTCTCTCTACCGGTCTCGTGGCCGGGTTGCACGGCTATATTTTTATCCTCGAGTCGTTCCTCTGGACGACGCCACGTGGAAGGGCGGCCTTCAAGCTTACCCCTGAGTTTGCATTGCAAACTCGCACTCTCGCCGCCAACCAAGGAGTGTACAACGGCTTTCTGGCCGCAGGCCTTGTCTGGGGACTGTTGCACCCCGTCCCGGAGTTTGCAAAGGAAATCAAGTTGTTTTTTCTGGGATGTGTAGGCGTTGCTGGGCTTGTGGGAGGCATGACGTCGAGTAGACGCATAATGGGCATTCAGACGGCACCAGCGCTTGTGGCGGCTGTCTGCACGGTGCTGGGCTGGTGAAGTAGTCAATGGCTTGGGGCAGAAGCGCAGCCTATGTGGCGCCACATAAGCAAGGAAATGGACGAAGTGCGTTGGAGGCTCCGAGACCCAACCTTCGGCGTGGTCCTAGCAACCATGTGGATGGGAGAAACACGTCGGTGATGACCTTGACTGTAGATCATGAGGGCATCAGGAGTCGGATGGTATTTCTTTTCAGACATTCACGAAGCAAGCGCGCTATTATAGCCAAGATTCACCTCGAAGATATAATTGATGCAGAACCCAAGACCACTTGACTCGAAAACCACCGTCAAAACTCATGACAGCAATTCTCACGCATTTCCACGTTATTGTGTTGAAGCCAGGGCCGCGGCTTGCATTATTTCGTTGAACTATGAAGGTGGCGATGCCCTTCGGCGATGTACTTGACAACTTCCTCGCTCTCTCGATCCAGGTACTCGGTTGGTGATTTGATGGTGAAGCCTCCATTGGGCCCTACTTCCGCACACTCGCCAGACATGTTATTATCCACGAAGCTCTCGAAAGCATTGACAACATCTCGAATATCGGTCAAAAGGCCTCGTTGGTCCAGGATGTTGTAAAACGAGGTGTCGTTAATACCCGTGCGGACGACGTTTGGACAAACCGCGTTGAGGGCGATACCCTCTTCCGGGAGATGTTTGCCGTAACTGCGAACAAACCCGACCACGCCATGCTTGGATGCAGTATACACAGGTATGGTCGATGCACAGTAGAAGCCACAAATTGAGGCCGCTGCGAGAACTGATCAACCGTCAGCTAGCTCAACATACACGCGCCGTCGAGGCCCTGAGATCTTCCAGTTGGACCTATGCTCGACGTACTCTTGCCCCGAAATCCATATTCATCAACCGCCTGCTTCCTCATCTGTTGAATGGCGATGCTGCTCGTATACAGAAATCCGGTCAAGTTCACATCGATGATTGTCAAGTCCGGTTTGGTGAACTCGGTCGAATGAGGGTCCTTGGGCAGCCAGCTCCTGTTTTCTCCAATCCCAGCTATGGGGAAGACAAGGTCGATACGGCCAAGATCCTCGACAGCCTTGGTGAATGCTTGCCTTTGAGATTCCCAGTTGCTCACATCGACCTGGTATGAGGAGACCAAGTCGGCGTTCTGTTGGGCATTCAAAGTCGCTGCCACTTCCTTTGCGCGATCCAGATCGAGATCCGCAATAGCAACCTTGATGCCTCTGGCTACAAGCCTCTCGGTCACTGCTAGTCCAATTCCATGCGCACCACCAGTAAGATACGCTGTTCTGACAGACATGCTGTATTATAGCTCAACGTGAAGCCTGGCAGCTTGATTGACAGCAAGGTACTTGGAAAGAGGGGAGATACTCATTGCTGGATTTCAACCCCGCAAGCGGCTCGAACTGGGCAACCTTCTCTCAAATATCTCCCGAGATCGGGACAATATGAGTTCCGGGAGTCACATGATTCAGGTGCCGCTTGACAGCAAAGATGCTCAAGATCTTGGTGAGAAAAATGGAGATATGCAACACAGGGATGGCTGTGCCTGCCGCTCACGAGAGGAGCCAAGCTGCCGGCTTTGGTCTTGCTAGCGAGCGAGTGCGGTTGATTGCACGTACTTTAGAGGTCGTCGTAAGATGAGAGCCTTGCTCCTGTCCGTCCTGAGCGATCGCAAGCCCGTCAACATAGTATATAGGATACGGGAGGTACCTATCCTGAGCATATGCCAGCTGTTCAGTATTGTAGCCAAGCAATAGGGTGCCATTCAGCGGTTGTACCTCAGCAACATAATTACCCGGGATGACGACAGCTCAACTGCCTCGAAAATTGTTCACAAGAGAGACAGAGAGTGCATGATTCTCTTTGATAATTAGCTTCCCCACTGGCGAACGCATTCATTTCCAGTTACAGTCGCCAGTCAGGTATAAATCAGGTATAGCTTGGCTCTGTTTATTGTCACTACTCTCGTATTGCATGATGTTATATACCTGGTGATACCTGCGACATGGGACATATTCGCAACAAATGGTCCAGTCTGGCACAGCATTGGAGGCTTGTCCAGATTTGAAGGAGCATTCGTAAGTTAGAGAAGCCCAGTGTTGCTTGCTCAGGGCCTTCATAATAGTTCGATGGGACATGCGCTTGATTGAAGACATGGAGATGCTTTAAAAGTGGATTTACTATATACTACCAGGCAATTACTCTTTACAGGCCGGGATAGATGGCCCCCGATCTCTATAAGCCATTTCACCAGGCCAATCGAGACTTGTTATTCTCCTTCAGAAGCTTATGGGACGTTGAGGTCGGTCACGGGCAGTCACTGATAAACAAAGACAACTTTCGCCCATTATGTTCATAATTTCTGGCCATGTCAGCAAAGGAGAGTAAATAAATAGAAGTCTAGAATGCCGCCTCTCACCTGCCCACACGTGCCTTCAGCTTGTGGGTACCTAGGTAGGCTGCCAAAGCACCCTATGTCCCCAACTTCTCTGGCACTAGCAATACCTCATAAGTCCAGGCCAGCTAAATATGTTTGACCTTTCATACAAGCTTGTCAGTGTCAGTCCGAAGCTTCCTCTGATACCGGTCCCAAGCTGCACCAGCAGACCAGCCTGGCTGATTGTTGAACGACTAACGTCCTTCATCATCCGTCATCTCGTCTCAACCTGGAGAACCAGCTGTGTCCGACTGAAACTTGGCAACAGCCACGAGTTATTAAATCGAGAGCCCGCGCTCTTTGTCGAGACCCCAAGAGCAAGGACCGCATGTTCTCAGGCCTGGTTATTGCTCTTGCTTATAGCACTAGTAATAGCAGTTCCCCTATCATTAGTACATTCGCAGTACATTCGCTTGTTTGCTTAAATAAGTATTGTAATAACAAATATCTATTGAATAATAACTTCAGGGTTGAAAAAAAGAGTCCAAGAAGATTACATAAAAGATATACTCTAATCAATGATTAATAAATTATTTGATAGCCATGAATGTATAGTGAGTTCAGCCTATACATTCCTGACGGATTCACTCATTGAATTCACCCGGTGATTCCACTTCACATTATATATAAATACTTCTTTCTACAGCTATAGCATAGCTCTCAAAAGAGGGTTTATCAACGAATATATGTACTTTCTTACTATAAAATAATATTCAAAGAGTCGATATTACTTAGGTGACAGTTCAACCCTTTCTTCTATACTGACAATACTATGCCTAGAACACGATTACATCCTTTTGATACAATTGGCAGTGTAATAAACGAAATAACGGGACAAAAGCAAAAAAAAAAAAAAGAATCCAATGACGGGAATTGAGCCCGACGTGGGGGTCGAACTAGGTTGGTTGTTAGAGTGAGGTTCAAACGGACGAAACGGGCATTATAACATACCCCACAACCTTGAGATTTCAGAAATCGCGAGATTACTAAGAGTCTCACGCTCTACCGATTGAGCTAGCCGGGCATCACATGATTGCTTGGTTGGAAAACGCCCCGAATTATGTATCTATATTCTACTAAGTAGTTGCAGGTTGAATTTGAGTCAAGAGTCTTTTTTTCGGAACCTGGGGCCTGTATAATACTCTTTATGAGAGCTCTTGTCAAAATACTCTATCACCAAAATGATCATTTGTAAGAATTGAATGTTAAATCATTCTATATATAACGATATTTATATAATTTGATTTTGAAATATAATACCAAGTAGCTTGTTGTATATCTCACGTAAATATATTAAGAATGAGACATCCAGTGTACTCGAATATGAGTAGGTACCTAGTTGGTAGGTCTGAAAGCCTCGTGTGTGTCAAAGATGTAGTGGTAAAGTGAGTCGATTGAACGAGGCTAGAGGTGAGACAAGGCTAAGATGCAGCCCCGAATAGGCGTGTGCATAGGCCATCTGGGCAGCCGCAATCCTGTAGCCCCGTGCATACTGCTACAATAGGCAGGTGAGCCGCGCCCACTCCCACTTCTCGCCAGGGACTATCGCCGCCTTATTTTCCGATTGATTAAAAGCCTAAAAGAACACGAAGCCAGCCGAGACACTCAGTACCAGAAATGACATCAGCGGCTTCTTGCGAAGCCCAGCAGACGGTATGATCTGTTCGACTTCGTTGTTATTACATTTGAAAGTACCCATAAAGTATCTGACGCTGTATGGGTCCGCTAGGAACGGACAGCCGTATTTTTCGAAGCCTGCATCCTAGCCGGGGCTTTTGACCATGAGTCCTACGCGAAGATATGTACCGTTATTCCAGCCTCCGAGGGCAGAGTTGTTAAAGCTGCGACTGTGAAGCGTGAGGCCTTGATTAGCTCGCGTTCTTGTCCCTGAGATCGGGACGTTCCAGCCGATCAATGAGAATAAAATTGATGACCAGAGTGGGGGACACATACAAGAAGCTAGTGTTGAGCGTAGTCTCGCGGAATCCATTATCCGACAATGAGAATCCGTCAATTTTCATGTACCTTATCGACTTAATCCCCCAGGGCCACAGCTGCTGAGATCCATGGTATATGATGTCTAAAAAAGCTCGTCAAGTACCTACTGGGGTATTCGGGGACAGGATGATCGTATCCAAGGAAGGCGGCATCTTCTGAGACATGGATAGGTCGTAAAGTCTCCCGTTGTTAGCGATGTGGAGGGTATCGGACACACTCAACAGCGTTGACCTCAAGGTGTCCGGGTCGGAATTGTTGGTGCAAGTAAAAGTGTGGAGCTCGAAATGAAAGTTCTAGTCGTCAGCCAGCTCCATCGTCTAAGCATTGTTCACCATGAAGCTGGCGTTGTCTCCATATAGCCGGGTCAAGTTCTGTCGAAATCCAGAACCAGGCCACGTCTGGATCCCTAGTACTGAATTCACATTGCTACTAATATCTGTGATATAAAAGATCCCACATGGGTTAGACTTGAAAATTGAGCCCCATAAGCTGCGGCAGAGCCTCCAGGACAACCCGATCTTCAACATAATCAAAGGTTCCAAAACTGACCACGCCCAATGTTGGGTTGTTCGTGATTGCGAAGCTGCCCTGGACCGACCTTATAGTCTCACTTGTGATGTTCGTGATGATACTGGAAATGAAACCGTCCCGCATCAAGCTTCCTTGAACAACCTCAATCCCATTCAGGGTGATAGTATCATCAAGCAAAGGTTTGATGACCAGGTCTTTGGTGACTGGGGAACATGCTTGGGCAATTCGTATTGCACTGTCCTTGGACGTCATAGTTGGTGATATACATTGCTTGTTCGACTTTGCTGCGGCCAATCTCACTTCATGCCACAGTTAGTTTTTAAGACTTCAATAGCGATGTCATCGAGACATATACTGACAGCTTATGATGATGACGCGAGCCACAAGTCCCCACGTATCTGAGAAAGGCATGCTTCAACGCGATTCTGCAACGAAATACCCAAGCAAGGTTGTCTTGCGTGTTGAAGGTAGATCAATCTTTTGGGTGGGGCTTGCTGGCTTCCAGGCGTTCTGAACTATGGCCCGTCAGCTCATGTCCTTCTACACCAATCGTCTGTAAATATCTCTTCCAAGTCATGTGGAACACATGTCTTCCCAACTGTCGTATCATGCTCCGTTTTATTCGAGGCGCGGATCTTACAAGGCGTGTGGTCCTGCTTGTCCTCGCCTTGGCAGTCCGCGATCAGCACCGGCATAGTATAATTAGAAAAAGCTTCCCAACTTATCCGCGTTCGTGCTATACAGCAACGGCTACCCATTGCGCTGCTGTGATAACCGTTGTTGGCATCTTGTAACAAGTCGGAATCCTGATACAGTTTCTGCAAGTCTACCCCTCGATGGGGTGTTTTTTGGGGGGCGGGGAGTATCAGAGTCAATGGCCATGAAGTAGAAGCCACCATCCGGGCCAACGCTCTCGAGAGTGTAGCAGCTATTGCTGATGACCATGCCGCTTTGCCCGTCGCCAGACGGGCACTTATCAGGGAGTATTCATCCTTAGGGATATACCGATTTGCTTCCGTGAGAGCAACCGCAGTCAAGCTGGCTTCCAGCCCGTCCTCGATAGGTCTTCTCCGGTCGTCCCTACATGTAAATAGCGAGAAAACTATTCGAGGCCCCGGCATGGACACACAATATCAGGTCAAAGAGGCGCAGCGTCTTGTCTATGCATCAAGAGGGTTTACACATCAATGAGAACGTGGTTGAAAGACGCCCCATTGTCCAAGAACTTCATTTGGGTCATGTCATATCCTGCATGGCACCAGGTCGTCGGGCAGGTAGCGGAGCCTTCCAACCCGGAAAATCCTTCTGGCCTGGGGCTTCGGGAAATTCATTCAGGGAATGGCGCGAGCCTCAGACAGTGGAGTTTCATAATGTGACAACTCGGTCTTCAGAAACATCATACACATTGTCATCTTAGAGGTTTGAAGTCAATTGAAGTCATCGTAGCGCTTCCGGCTGCACTGATAATTGCCCCGAGTAAACCTGCAGTACCGCCCACACTCTCACCCTCCTGGTACCAGACCAGAACCGGTGCCATTGACGCTGAGAATAGTCACTAATGTGTTTAAAAGCGCGAATGGACTGAAATGATGAGTCACCTTGACTAGAAAATCCGCCGTTAGGTCCTTGGTCAAGGGAACGTGAACAGGACCGCCGACTGTTTCAGCGAAAACCCCGTGATATTGCCGCATGAAAACATGGAAATTGTGACATGTTCTAAGAATATACCAGAGTTCGGGCTGTGGCTGACAGGAAGAACCTTCGGGTGGGTTTCCACAATTGTCCGTGTCCATCATATTGTAGCAATCCGCAAGCTTCCAGTTCGTCCTTATACTTGTCCATGAAACGTATGTACCAGGAATCTCAGTTGAGAGGAAAGGCGTTAGCAGGGACGCGTGTGTATGTGTGTGGCTATGAAGCACTCACCTAGATTTTCATATTCAGGCCTCATTACTTTCTCCAGGACAGTGTTTGAATAATATGGAACTCCATAGTCATTCGAGAGCCAGGACAGTGTCGCAGTCTCATTACCTTCTGATTAAACCAACTTGGGCGTCACACAAGGGTCCTCTGCTCTTCCCATAAGCATTGGCGTCGGCGAGGGTAACGGTGTGTTGCCCTGGCAGTGTAGGTACGGTTTGGAGAGAAGCCAAGCTCAGGACCAGCCCGAACGACTTGAACAGCGCAGAAATCAACAGAATCCCAGAATCAAGCAACAATTCACTTCACTCCAAATGGACTTTTCGGTACAGTACAATCATTCCACGACACAGCCTCGGTAATGCCTGAACGCGAGAGCCTTTCTGTAAACTATTATTGCTCCCTCGAAGTTGTCGGCCAGATTGGAATAGATCTGGTTCGAGGCGAACGGCTTCTACACTAACGATCAGCATCCTCTTCCTCACATTCTCCTCCACATCTTTGGCCACGTTGAATGGTGTTTGAGATCCCTGACTTGCTGATAGAGGTTAGTCCTGGGGCATGTCAGACCAAGCAGTGACTATACGGTCATTACGGACTTCTGTGCCCGCGATCCTGCTGTCTCATTTTTTGATTATATTGTCTTTAACAGCGATAGAGGGATGTTATCTCGCAAACCGGCGATTGATGCATCATTGTTCCGGGTTTATCTCTACTTTCAAAAGGTTTTCGTGGATAGAAGTGAGTCTGCTGAGTGAAGATGTCACTCTTGGCCCTCAAGTCGTGACAATAGTCTCGAACCCGACCGTGTACACGGGCCGCTGACCTAATCTGCTCGGCCCGCATGGCATCCCTGTCAGATGCATGGCTAGTACATGTGGTCCGTGCCCCAAAAATTCACAGCTTCAGGTCGAGGTCTCATCATCCATCCCTCAGCGACATTTGTCGACTGTGATTTTTTCCCACTTCGGGTTCTTCATCTTTCCTCCTTGATTGCGTGGCTGTCCCCCTTTGTTTCCCCTTCACCATGTCGTCCTTGAGAACACTTGCTCCGTTCCTGCGGACGGCGCGATCCTCCTACCGATCTGGCAACCCTTTAATATCATTGCAGCGCCAGTCCGCCTCGCCAGTTTTGAACCTGCGCCGGGGTTATGCAGTCTTTGAGAGAACCAAGCCTCACGTTAACATTGGTCAGCAGTGTCGCAAGATATTTTCCATGACTGCTTTAGACTGACAGACCCCCAATAGGTACAATTGGTCACGTCGATCACGGAAAGGTACTACAAGCACCTTGTTGCTCATTAAGCCTCCCTCATGCGAACTAGCTAACCATCACCCTTTCGCGATCAGACCACACTGTCCGCTGCCATTACAAAGAGACAGGCTGAGAAGGGATTCGCAAACTTCCTCGACTATGCCTCCATCGACAAGGCTCCCGAAGAGCGCAAGCGAGGTATCACCATCGCCACTGCCCATATCGAATACTCCACCGAGACTCGTCACTACTCCCACGTCGACTGCCCAGGCCACGCCGACTACATCAAGAACATGATCACGGGTGCTGCGAACATGGATGGTGCCATCATAGTTGTTGCCGCTTCAGACGGACAGATGCCCCAGACCCGAGAGCACTTGCTGCTGGCCCGCCAGGTTGGTGTGCAGCGGATTGTTGTCTTTGTCAACAAGGTCGACGCCTTGGAGGACCCTGAAATGCTGGAGCTCGTCGAGATGGAAATGCGTGAGCTGCTCACTTCCTATGGTTTTGAGGGCGATGACACCCCAGTTATCATGGGCTCTGCACTGTGTGCCATGGAGAACCGCCGCCCAGAGCTCGGCGAGCAGAAGATCGACGAGTTGCTCAAGGCCGTGGACGAGTGGATTCCCACCCCTGAGCGCGACCTCGACAAGCCCTTCCTCATGTCCGTCGAAGATTCCTTCTCGATTGCTGGTCGCGGCACTGTCGCCTCCGGCCGTGTCGAGCGTGGTGTGCTGAAGAAGGACTCTGAAGTCGAGCTTGTCGGCAAGGGTGGCGAGGTCATCAAGACCAAGGTCACCGATATTGAGACGTTCAAAAAGTCTTGTGACGAGTCCCGTGCCGGAGACAACTCTGGACTGTTGCTGCGTGGCGTTCGCCGTGAGGATATCAAACGTGGTATGGTCGTCACTAAGCCCGGCAGCGTCAAGGCCCACACTCAGTTCATGGTATCTCTGTACGTTTTGACCAAGGAGGAGGGCGGTCGGCACACCGGCTTCATGGAGAACTACCGCCCCCAGATGTACATTCGTACTGCCGACGAGTCCTGCTCCCTGTTCTTCCCCGAGGGAACCGAGGATGCGTCTTCCAAGATGGTCATGCCTGGTGACAACGTCGAGATGGTGGCTACGATTCAGCACCCTTGTGCTGTGGAGGCGGGTCAGCGCATTAATATCCGGGAGGGTGGCAGGACAGTTGCCACTGGCTTGATCACTCGCATCATGAAGTAACCGAGGCACTGGCGAACTGGCAGCACGATGACGATTTAAGCAAGGACCCCGACGAAAACCAGTCGGGTACAGGGAGAGGACAAGGCATTTGCATCACACTTTCAGGGATAGGATCATGGAAAATTGGAAGGAGTTTGCAAATGTACAACAACGACATGAGTGTACGTATATTTGGGACAGCACTGTACATATCTGTCTTCTCCACGGAATATCTCCTCTCAACCTCTTCCACGTTTGTTTCGCTCTGTACTTTAGACGGATACAGCAGAATGATAGAGCTCTTTCACATGCTAAGGCCTTTCGTGCACGTATGGTCAAACTGGCTCCCTGGTCTCGCAAACTCAAGTCCCTCGAGACTAGAGAAGTCTACCTTTGTGCTGTCTGTTGCTTGCAGATCTCGGGTGGAACTGTAGAGAGAGTTGTCACAATAGGAACCCGCACTGCTGGCGTTAATGTTTGGGAGGATCCTTTGGAAGAGAGCCCTACTGTCACATGCGGACACTAGACACTAGACACATCACAGACGAGGCCTGAACATTTCACTCGCGTGCATTTTGATGTAGGAAGCTCGAAGCTAAGTCATCACACAATTGTCCCCTTCCTTCCTCATGCCTTTTGTAAAAGCCATGGGTCATTTTCCCATGTCCGGTCGTTGCCTCCAACTCGCTCACTCCAAATGCAAAGCGCAAAGAAGTCCTCAGCTGCCTGAAGGCTGACCCCATCGTTCGAGGATGTTGACGAGGTCGGAGATATTGTCTCTTTCGTGTCGACCATAAATTGCGTCTTCCCCATCCGTCCCCATTTTCCATTGCGTTCGAGGGCGCGTTTAGCGGAGCTAGGAATGTCCATCGTTAGTCCAACATGTCCATCAATTTGACTTGCCCCCCAAAACCGTTCAAGAAAATTGAGGATGGGCTGCGCACCTTCTGGAAGCCAATGTCGGCAGACTTCTCACGGAAGCACTGACGGCAGATGTTGAGGCCGTACTTGCGGATCAGACCGGCACGGTGAGTGCAAACGCGGCTGTAGTAAAAATCAACAAGATTAGCATACGTTTTCCTTCTTTGACCTTCCCCTTTTCCCCTCAGATTCGCTTCGATCTCTCTACACAAGATACTGCGATCTCCCAAGTGCCTCAATTCTCCCTCCGCGATCCGCCTCTTCATGTTTTTCTTTCATCAAGGAGTGGAGGTGGCTTCGTACCAAGAGCGAGCACCCTTGCCGTAGCCGCGGGGACGCGAGTTCCAGACGGATTCGTGAGACATGCTGGGCAATTTGATAAATCGAGGACGACGGATTTGTCGGAGTCGGAGTATCGATTGATGAGGAGGAGTAGGCGGGTGAGAGTTGTCGCGATCAAATCGTTCGTCCAGGCTGTCGGGGGGGTGTTGCGAGTGGAGACTTTGTTGCTTGCAAAAGAAGGACGACAAAAAATCGTATTTTCGGTGCGCTTGGTTAGTCAGCAGCAGCCCCGGTTCGCTCCCGTCTTTTCAATGCCCTCTGACTGCTGCCCCCAAGTGCACGGTGCACTAGCAGCCCCGTAGCGCTTATCGCAGCTTATCTTAGCGTTGTAGCAGATGACTGCACAGGGGTCGCTCCTTCGCCACATGCCAATTGGCAGTGAAAGCGCCAGTCCAGTGAAAGAGTGGCACAGCTGCCCCTTGCTGGAGCTTGTTTTCTATTGTTAGGTAGGCAGGCTGGGTACGTAGTCTTTAGTTGGCAATACACCTGATGTGTCCTCTGCGCCATGCTACGAATTGCTTTGGATTTCAAAGCAGAGCAGTAAACGACTTCATTTACTAAAGTACTCAAAATCCATAAAAAACAAAACCTCCTTCTCGCTGCTCGTGTGTGTTTATTCTTCTTATTTCAATTTCCTTTTAAGCCCACTCGAATTGATCTTTCTCGATTACGCAACACCACCCTCCGCTGCCACCCACAGCTAGCCATCGTCATGGTTTCATTCAAGAGCCTCGTGCTCACCAGCCTTGCGAGCATCGCTGCCGCAAAGTCAGCTGTCTATGATTTGACGCCCTCCAACTTCGACAAGCTAGTCCTCGATTCTGGCAAGCCCACACTCGTCGAGTTCTTCGCACCGTGGTGTGGTCATTGCAAGAACCTGGCGCCGGTCTATGAGGAGCTGGCCTCGAGTCTCGAATTTGCCAAGGACAAGGTCCAGATTGCAAAGGTCGACGCTGATGCCGAGAAGGACCTCGGCCGTAAATATGGTGTTCAAGGCTTCCCGACCCTCAAATTCTTCGACGGCAAGAGCAAGGAGCCTCAAGACTACAGCGGCGGCCGTGACCTCGAGTCCCTCCAGACGTTTATTGCCGACAAGACCGGCGTTAAGCCCAAGAAGAAGGTCGAGAAACCTTCTGCCATCAAGTTCCTGACCGATGCCGACTTCAACCAGGAGGTCGGCGGTGACAAGCACGTATTTGTTGCCTTCACTGCGCCTTGGTGTGGACGTAAGTTGTGGCTCATGGGCCTCCCTACATCTCCTTTGTTTCAGCTAGCTCACATTTTTTGCTTCTCCTACAGACTGCAAGAACCTCGCCCCCACCTGGGAGCAGCTCGCCTACGATTTCGAGAACGAGGTCGACGTCGTTGTCGCCAAAGTTGATGCTGATGCCGAGAATGGCAAGGCCACTGCCAAGGAGCAGGGCGTAAGCTCCTATCCTACCATCAAGTTCTTCCCCGCCGGCAGCAAGGAGGGCGAACTCTACAGTGGCGGCCGCTCTGAGAAGGACCTGGTCGCATTCTTGAACGAGAAGGCCGGTACTTACCGCGCTGAGGGTGGTGGCCTCAGCGCCACCGCTGGTCTGGTCGACGCGCTCAACGTCGTGGTGGATAAGTTCACTGCGGGCCAGTCCGCCGTGGCTGATGCTGCAGCTGAGGTCGCCAAAGAGGCTGCTACCATCAAGGAGGGTGCCCAGGCTAAATATGCCGAGTACTACGTCAAGGTGTTCGACAAGCTGAGCAAGAACGAGGACTATGCGAGCAAGGAGTTGGCCCGTCTGGATGGCATCTTGAAGAAGGGTGGCCTTGCCCCTACAAAGCTGGACGAGTTCACTACCAAGTCCAACATTCTGCGCCGCTTCATCGAGAAGGCCAAGGACGTCAAGGACGAGCTGTAAATGAGCATATAGTCTGCACGGAAAGAGCCTCACCCCTAGAATATGGTGACAAGCCGGCACGAACGGCAAGATTTGTGATGCGTAACAAGTCTCCTAAGGAGTTTGGGATACTGAGGGTTTTGCGCATGAAAAGGCATAGGCCGCATCGAACCTGAATGAACTCTGCTTTACAACACCGTGCCGTACTCCGAGGTCCCGTGGAAACCATCATCACCATGAAGCCAATGCATGTGTCCTACAGTAGGAATACATAATCTGTGACATCTACCAAGGCCCAGAATCCATTGAGGTATGCTCGCTCGGCATCCCCGGTGCCTGGCTATGACTGTTTTGAGCCCGAGTCCCGGTCATTGCTTGCCACTAGCGCGGCCTCCAGGTTGTCGATTCTTCGTGACATCTCATCCACTAGTAATCTATTTAGGTCACTCCTCGCTGGTTGCAATGATTTTGGTGAACGAACTCACTCTTGGCGAAAATCTCACTAGATACACCGGCGAACTTGTTGGAAAGAGTGTTGAGAAGCTCATCCAATTGCTGGGTCAGCTCGGCGCGAGCATCGTCAGGCGTCTAGTGAGGCGGTCAGTGTCTGTTGGTGATCAAAATTGTACGGAGGTGGAGCCATACAGAGGAGACCTGGGCATTGGACTCGCCGTTGCTAGAGGACATTTTCGGCTTGCTTTCGATTGTGAACCTTAAGAGTGAATGTTTTGATGCCTTGTCGTCGACGAGAATTGCTCACTCTAATATCGGATTGAATTGGCGGGATCGCAAATCAGGCCCGGTCTTTCGTTGGAGTAGTTGGCGGGAAGTGCTAGGCGGGCCTAGGCTTCCAAAAGTAGGGGCCACCTGCAGCTGAGCAGCCCGCCAAGCTCGGCTCTGCAGCGGACCGACCGCATATACAAGCACAGAAACTCCGCGACCGCTCAACCTCAGTTCAAACATCTACACTTCACTCGTACGATATTACATGCATTCTTGAGGCTTACGCTCCATACATGGCTTTTCAGTGCTATTCAAAATGCTAGTCTGAGTCTTACCCAATCTCGGCCATCACTCATTCGCGGTTGTGACTGCCGTTTGCTTCCATGAGCCTGACATGACACTCCGATAACTACTCGCTTTCCTGGCCTCCGAAGCCACCGACGCACATTATGCCTCCCCACCAGGAGAACATGCGTGTTCTAGGCGTCATCCTCCTGATCTTCTGGCTGACAACCTCCTCCGGTGATGGTCAGGGTGGCTATTTTGCAACGCCTTTTTTGACGCAAGAACGGCTTGCGCGCCAGCGACATGCCTTTGGCGTGTTGAACTCGACGGTATGGGGTGACTTCAACCCACGGCGAGCGACAGATCCGCCCAACGGCACAGAGCTCACACGCTATCTCAACATGACGGGATTCAGGCAGACAGATGCGTTTGCATGGGAGGACTTGAGCCGATTCAAGGAAAGATGTCTTGAGTGGAGCCGCAGTACGAGGCCGGTGCTACCGACCCCGATCGGCGAAGACGGCGAGCCGCTGGAAGGCAGCAAGGAGACGAGTGCATGGGATCTTGGCATTGGTGGTTCGGTGTGGCAGAATGCTACCGGCTTGGTCAAGGGGCCATGGGTCCGGCGCAATGGCACTGTGACCAGAACATGGTCCGACTACAATTTCACAGCCATGACGCCCAGTATCGCCTGGGCTGGAATACACGGCGAGTGGAACCGCAATGTCACGGGTGCCGAAGGTTTGATGCAACTGCGCCTGGAGGACAAGAGGCGACATGTCACGTATGACGACGAAGTGGTTGACGTTGACCATGGCCTGCTCAGCACCGGTGGTTTCGTGCGCGAGGTCGCCGCGGGCCTCACGATCGAGGATCCCGGGAGTGGCAGCACGTATGAGATGCGCCTGCATGGCGTGCACTGGCCCCATCAGGGTAACATGTTGCTCACCACCACAAGCGAAAAGTTCTCGGGCATATTTGGCTTGCCGCATCTCGCACCTGACCCAAATTTCTTCCGATCAAGCCAACGACTGCTCAATCAAACAATAGATGAAGTTCTTCAAACTAAAGAGAAGAGGGCCTTCACGGACCAGAACAACCCCTGGACATCGAGCGCCAGCGGCGCTGAAGATGCCTGGAACCCATCGCCTCATTGCGAGTATATAGTCTATTTACAGGCACAAGACATCCGATATGATACCTCGCTGCCTACCGGAACGTCCACTTGGCACGACTCGGGCAACCTGGTGCAGAAACTCGAGGACGAGCTGCGCAATCCCACCGGTGCACCCATATATCGTGTGCCCGACCTGCAGATGTCCGCTGTCATCTACTCGCCTGACTGTGCGTACTTCCTCGAGTCAAAGGGTCCTCCGCACTTCTCTGAGCTTTCAGGGAATAAGCACCTTGTCGGCTTCAAGGAAGAGGTGTGGATCTGGAACGTCAACTTCTGCGTGCTCATCATGGCTATCATCGTCTTCGGGCAGGTCTTTCTTTTGAAGGTCCAGATGAAAGAGTCGTACACACCCTCTACAATGGGTAGGATCAGTTTCTGGACGCTTATCATTATGGTGCTCGCGGACGGTATGATGTTTGCCATATCCACTGTGTTGGCACTCGACTCTACGCATTTCTACCTGCGTGCTTTGATTCTGACCTTTGCTTTGTTCATGTCGATGATGATTGGCGGCAGTTTTCTAGGCGAAGTGTATAGGACACAGGAGTCCGAGTGGCGGCCTCGAGAGCGTGAGCATACACCCAACGACAATGGCGGCACCCCGAGGACCCTACCCACGTCGGCTCCTTCTACCGGCGAGTCAATGCCTCTGCCCGTTACAGCTGGCGTGGCTACAGGCCAACCGGATATACCTATCATCATTCCCTCAGACCAGGACGTCGACGCGGAGATTGCTGAGAACACGGCGGCGGGCGCCGCCGCTGTTCCCACTGCAGGGACGACAGGCACTAGTTCTCAGCAACCACGAGTGACGTCGTTCTCCACGATTGTTGGGCGTCTCATCCTGTTTGGTACCACGATTTGCTTCCTCTCGCTGGCCGCGCTGTCATGGTGGAAACCGATACGCAACGCCTTCATTAATACGATGGTCTTTGCTTACCTGTCCCTCTGGGTCCCACAGCTTATACGCAACACGCAGCGCAACAGCAGGCGTGCTTTCTCATGGCCCTTTATGGTGGGTCAATCCGTCCTGCGCATCCTTCCTGTAGCCTATTTCTACTTGGCGCCGAACAACATGGTTCTCTCGGAGCCAGATGGGACGTCATTTGCGGTGCTGTTGTTGTGGCTTTGGATCCAACTCGTCCTCCTGTTGGCGCAGGACATTGTTGGACCACGTTATGGCATGCCCAAAGGCTGGATGCCGGAGGCCTGGGACTACTACCGTATCCTCCGCGAGGATAGTCTCGAGGCAGGGGGTCTCCCCATCGGGCTGGCATCCAGTCCCACGACGCCGAGCCTGGAAAGAGTGCGCAGCCTCAGCTTTGGTAGTGGCGAGCGGAGTAAGAGCACTGGGATGCGATTGCGGACGATAGACTGCGCGATCTGCTGCGAGGTGCTGGAGGTGCCAGTAGTGAAGGCTGGTGAAGAAGCTGACGGCAGCATTGTTGGTGTGATGGAGAGGAGGAAATATATGGTCACGCCTTGCAGGCATATCTTCCATAGCGCGTGTCTAGAGGGTTGGCTGCGATTCCGGCTTCAGTGTCCGAATTGCAGAGAGGAGCTACCGCCTCTATAGCAGTCGAGTGCGAGGAGTAATATTGCACATGAAGCATTTAGCAAATACCATTAGAGAATCATGCAAACACAAATGCAGTAGCACATCCATCTACTATGATTCTTACAAAGTCGCCGCATCACTCATATTCCATTCCCACTGCGCGACATAGAAGTATATAAATTGGCTGCAAGCCTTTATTTACGCCTAGGTACGCCATAGGCAGGCAGGTCCACTCTATACCAAGGTACCCGAAGACACTTCTGAGCGGTCTAGGAAAACTCGTCATACCAGCGCAACTCACGCATTACACGGATCCTCTCTCTATCTCTCCGAAATAAAAACATAAAAAAAATGGAACTTGAGGCTTGCAATCCCATGACCTGTACTGCCTCGAGCAAGGCTATGAGGTCATCACGATGGTGTAGAAGCACTGATCAACTTATGGCACCTGCAGATGGATTATCCCGGATACGATCTGTGGCCTGTGTGGCTGTGTGGTAATTGTAGGCGACATACCCAGGATTGCCAGGACACCCCACCATACCCTCTGCCTTTGAACCCCGCGTCCGTACCCACCGGACCGAAGTTTTTAGAAAATGCTGGCACGTTCCCTGGATAAGTACCAAATAGGCCCATGCATCGATGATGGTATGCAAGGCTGGGAAAGCAGCCGGTATTGGGATTCGGCGGTGGATAAAATGAGTGACAGATGCAAAGAGACCGAGGCTTTGAACACTCGTTGCCACCATAACGGAATTCATACGAAGACAGATTCAGATGCCACCTTTGGCATGGATAATGATTTGAGAGAGTCACCCCTCAGGTGTTTCGATTGGGCAGTCTGTATGCAGCAGCAGCAGCAACAACGCTGAGAAAGTGAGAGAAAGTGAGCCTCAAAGAAGAGGAAGTGCGTCACAAGGCAATCGAACATGCTAGAAACGCTGGGGTTCCAGGTAGCAGGGTTGTCCTGCGAGAAAAGGACCCACTTTTGGGGTGCTTGGATCCTGGATGGCACATAGATTGCTTCCAGTCCAGTCCAGTCCAGTCAACGTGAATGCCAACCACCACAATCAACCTTACAATCGATGGACTCGATCCAATTCTCAACTTCTTTCAACCTTTTTTCATCCTACTTACTAGCAACCTTTACCTTGCAAACCAACAAGCCACTTTACTTTTGCTGGAATACCGGCTCAGAAAGCGCCACTCCTCTCTTTCTCTTTTACATCTTCCTTGTGATCCACCAACGACCGATTGACACCCTACACTACCTTCATCGTAATCAGCTCACACAACCGAATTGCACGCAATCTTCCCACGCAATTGCCTAATTACAGCAATTGCTGCTCTTCCTCTCCAGCACCATCGAAGGCTTTCAGCCTGTTCATTACACTCAACTCCCTCAACATTTGAAACACACGCTCTCTGATCCAGTCAGCATACAGCCGAGACTGCAAACATGGTCAAGGAAACTAAGCTGTATGACCTGCTCGGTGTCAAGCCCGATGCTTCGCAGGATGAGATCAAAAAGGGCTATCGGTAAGCTTCAATCTTGCCCATTGTTTGTCTCCAATTCAAGATATCCAATTTCCTACATGAGCCAAACTCCCTTCCATGCTACTTCCAGATCCACGAAAATCAGACAACTAACCAGGCCATCATCCAACAGCAAAGCCGCATTGAAGTGGCACCCTGACAAGAACAAAGATAACCCCGATGCCGCCGAAAAGTTCAAGGAGTGCTCACAAGCTTACGAGATTCTTTCCGACCCTGAGAAGCGCAAGATTTACGACCAGTTCGGTCTGGAGTTTCTGCTGCGCGGCGGCGCCCCACCACCCGAAGGCGGCGCAGGCGGAAATCCTTTTGCTGGCGCTGGAGGCGTGCCACCTGACTTTGCGGGCTTCGACTTCAGCAACATGGGTGGAGCGGACAGTGGAGGCGCAAGGACCTTCCACTTCAACGTGGGCGGCGGCGGTGGTGGCGGCGGATTTAACTTCTCCAACCCAGACTCCATCTTCAACGACTTCCTGCGCTCTGGCGGTGCCGGCATGGGCGGTGACGATGACGGCTTCGCAAATCTTTTCGGCGCCAGTATGGGTGGAGGTGCACGGCCCAGGACGCGCGTGCGCACTGGCTTCGGCGACATCCCCGGCGGCGGTGGCGGCGGTGGACGCGCGCCGCGGCAGCAGACTCCCGAAGTGACCACCGTGGAGCGACCGCTACCCGTGAGCCTCGAGGACATGTTCAAAGGCGCCAATAAGAAGATGAAGATCAAGTGCAAGTTATTCGACGCCAACGGCAAGCGCACCACCACCGAGAAGGTACTGGACGTGCCCATTAAGCCTGGCCTGAAGAAGGGCAGTAAGATCCGCTTCAAGGGCGTGGGCGATCAGGAAGAGGGTGGCCAGCAGGACTTGTGCTTTGTAATCGAGGAGGTAAGTCATCAGCCACAGCCAGCAAGACTCCGCTGTTGTGTGTGATCGACATGCTAATAGACTCTACAGAAGCCGCACCCTCTCTACACGCGTGACGGCGACGACATTATTATGAACGTTGAGCTCGAGCTCAAAGAGGCCCTAACCGGCTGGAAGCGTACCATCAGCACCATCGACGGCAAGCAAATTGCTCTTGAGAAAAGTGGCCCCACCCAGCCTGGGTCGACGGATATCTACCCAAACCTAGGGATGCCCATTTCCAAGAAGGCCGGGCAGCGGGGCAACTTCATCGTCAAGTATAATGTCAAGTTCCCTACAACTTTGACGTCCGAGCAAAAGCAGAAGCTCAAGGAGATTCTATAAAAAGCCCGGTTCGCATTGATGAAATTCGCGTTCTCTGGTGCTTTGGTTGGTGCGATGTGGTATTGATACCCAAATTCGATCGAGTGGCCCACGGGCTACCTTCAGCGACATAACAGCATGATCTGCTCATCGGGCGCCCATCTCGGAGATTATTCAAAGGTGCATCACGAGGTAGCTTGCCTAGCGCTTCAGGTGTCCAAAGACATGACGGAAGATACCCACTCTGTGCACTCAATGGATGAGCAGGTTGTGAGACTTTCTCTTGAAACATCAAAATACTTGTCCGTCACAACCATGGTTTCTGACGACCAATTTTTTTTCTTTTTGCTGCATGAATAAGATGTTTATGGATCATGAATGGCACGGAGTTCAGGTGGATTTGTTTATTGTTAATACTTTTGTTTTGGTTCTCTGTCGAGTTCACTATTTTGGTGACGTTCACCACGACTCTCCCTGTCTAAGGCTCTCTTAGAATGGCCAGGTCGATGGCAGGTCTTGTCGGGATACTTCTCTGGGAAGATTTTAGGGGGGCGGCCTTTTGTGGGAAGCGGCTGTGATTCGCTCGAGACATGGGAAAGGCTTCGGATTTATACTGCATCAAGGCTCAGGCGTGCTTGTGTTAGTCTTTGTCTTTTTTTTTCACTGTACGGCACAAGCGCGGTTGATCGGTGTCATAGACTAATAAAGCCAGATATGGACCATTCTTCATCATTCTGTCAGCATATGTGACTGTGCAATCGTGTCTAGCGTGATGACTTGGGGAATGCTCGTGTACCAGTCTTACAAACGAAGACAATCCAATCCACTACCTAATTTACCAAGCTTCTCGTTCTTTGACCGTAATGGACAACACCTTCAGCACACACGGAAAAAGGGTGATTCGCTCATGCCCTGGGCGTGCGCATGCGCATGTATGCACACGAGACATGCAGAGAGAGTGCTACACCCCTCCGCAACCGCTGTTCGACGCGGTTTGCCATAGTCGGACCAATCGTACAGATAGGATGATTTCCTTTACCTTCTTCTGATTCGGCGGCAAAATTTGATTTGTTGGGTCTCTTGTTTTTGCTCGCTTTGCCCGACTTGGCTGGTTTGGATGGCGGGGCTACGTAAGTAAATTCCACAGCGTACAGGAAACAGACAGAATGTTTTAGAGCACGAATTCTAATTTCAGGACAAGTTTTATGTGGCTTTCTTTGGTCATCTTGGCGAGTCAGATCAGAAGTCCGTTGGCCACTGTAAGAACAGAATCTACAAGAAGACTGTCACGTTCCATATGTTACCGTTATGTTCCGGACTAGGCAGAGTACTTCCTACCTTACCCAGGGAGCGTTTATAGCTCCCGAGCACTCCTACCTTCTACTAGGGACCTACGCTTGCCAATTTGGACGGGCCATGCGGGCCGGCGACGGCCTCTGTGCACTGAAAATAGCGCAGTTGCTGCCGCTTGAAACGATATTTCCGAAGTATCTGAGGGAAGTCGTGGCCGCATTTCCCAGCCAATTGTGGGGTGCTGATGGGCCATGCTGTTCCTGCGCATTCTGCTACTGCCTCCATTCCCATCCCCACCTCACAGGCCACTGCAGCAATGCCATGACGTAAGGCTACCAGGGAAGGCAGCAATAGGCTCGTGCTGGAGCTTGCAGTTGCAGCTACCCCTCCCGAGGTCTCGACTGCCCCCCCCGGCCTTCTACTAATCCTGGTCAGTTGGCATAGGTGTTATGTACTCTTCCCCCTGCTTCTACCACTGCGTATTCCAGAACCTCTCCTTCACTTGGACTACTGTTGCCAGTTCTCCGTCCTTTATCCGCAGACTCTTTCTTTGTTTTCTTCACCCGCAATACCGTCGTCCATCTGCGTTTCAATTCTCCAATCCAAAGATCATTTAGATCGTACACAGTAACCATGGCTCCTCGCAACATCACCACGATTCTGTTCGACTGCGACAATACGCTCGTCCTGTCTGAGGAGCTCGCTTTTGAGGGCTGTGCCGACCTGATCAACCAAATCTGCGAGAAACGCAATATCAAGCTGGATAAGCCCTTCACTGGCGAGTCCCTCATCGTCGAGTTTGTCGGCCAGAACTTCCGTGGCATGCTCAAGACCCTGCAGCAGCGCTACAGCTTTGACATCACCCCTGAGGAGGAGGAGGAGTACGTCAAGGCCGAAGAGGACATTGTCATTGCCAAGCTCAAGGAGAAGGCCCAGCCTTGCGAGGATGTCGACCCCATCCTCAAGGACCTCGCTGCTAGTGCCAAGTACAAGCTGGCTGTCGTCTCCAGCTCCGCTCTTCGTCGTGTCAAGGCCTCGATTGAGAAGGTTGACCAGGCTAAATACTTTGGCGACGATGTCTTCTCGGCTGCCACGTCCCTGCCCAAGCCCACCAGCAAGCCCGACCCGGCTATTTACCTGCACGCCCTGAAAACCCTCGGCGTCAAGGCTGAGGAGGCCATCACAATTGAGGACAGCAAGAGCGGTTCACTCTCTGGCTACCGCGCTGGCATCTACGTTGTCGGCTATGTGGGCCCATACCCGGATGACAAGAAGGAAGAGATGCGCAAAGTGCTCACAGATGCTGGTTGCCGCGTCATTATGAATCACTGGTCCGAGTTTCCCAGCATATTGGAAAAGATCGAGGCTGGCATTATCTAAGCCTTTAATGGGATGAAACGGCGTTGTTGTCTTTTACCTTGCTTTGGGGTCATGGATTTTGGGAGCGGGCGAGTTTACCAAAAACCGGAAAAAGCGGTCGAATATTATGAACGATTCATAAGAAGGCAGACAGACGCAGACAGGGCGAATTCTACCAAGACTTTATCCAAAAAAAAATCGAGTTTAGAAACTCCGCTGCGAATCTTTGCTATTCTTTAGTGAATGGATCATTTGTAGGTCACCTGAGCAGCATCTGGGGCTAAGCACTTGTTAGTAGACTATCGACTAAAGAGACTCTTACCACAAAAAAAGAATTGCAATTAGGACTGAGCACAAAACGAAAAATTGGTACGAGTGCTATTGGGAGACGTCATTGATTCACTTCCGCCAATCCATCAAAAAGCTATTGACGCTCTGCAGAGTCGCCCTGTTAGGATTGGCCTCTGGCATTGCCGTCATGATTCGTCCTAATCTGACTTTGATCATGGTCTTGTTGAATCCTAACATCTCGGCAGTATCCTCTATACTCCTCCTCTCGTCCATGCTTCTCACAACTCCGCCCGCGTCATCCTCAAAACACCAGCACAGCAATGCCAGTGCGACGCCGACGGCCAGGTCCCTCCCGCCTGTCTCGCACGAAATCAGAATGCGTTTGGGCATGGGGGTTCCAGGAGTCTGAGTGGCGGATGAATGCAGATACCGTGTCGCGAACGTGCAGATGTTTGCCAACGCTACCCGCAGGTTCCGGCTGGCTGCTTTGTGTTTCCCGAGGCCAACGTCCAGCTGCGTAGGGAACTTGGCCCATGTCTCGGCTGGGGTGATGATGGATGATATGGAAATGGTGCACCAGGCTGTATCGGATGGAAGAGACGCTGGTAAAGGTAAGGGACAGACGGCAAGGTGAGGAGTCAGGTGCCGGATCGTGGGAGGTAGGGAGGCGATACTGCCGCTCGGGACCTCAACCAGATCCGGGCGTTTCGCGGATCCCACGAGGTATTTGATCAAGTCTGGAAGGTCGGGCTCGGCAGATGAGAGGAGCTGCTCAGCGTGTTCCCAGAAGATGGTGGGCTCGAGCCCATGGTCCCAGTTCTCGGTATCATCACCCGCACCTTGGACGTATCCCGTGCGACCAGACACCTCACCATCAATCACCCTTTTCGAAGACGTGCAGCAGATGACCGGACGGTACTGTTCGAAAATGCGGCGCGATTCCTCGCCATCATAATAGTGACTCAGGTTGGTCTCTTGGGTCACCCAAGTTGGCCGTACAGGCTTGCTTATCTGCGCCCGTAGACTCGCCAGGTCAAGATTTAGACTCAGTAGACCATCTAGGCCTTCTGGAATTCGAGCCAGCATTTGTGACTTCTCCGAATCCGAGACGGCATTGGGCGGGACATACAGGCCATGGAACTCGGGCTGGTCCGGGAAAAGAGCGCGGTTGATTATGCAGCACCATATGGGAATGGTCTTGCTGAGGGCGTCAGGCATCCCTGTTTTGAGGTTAGCGAGAGCAAGTTTGCACAAAATCCATGTGAGATTGATCCGCCCGTACGCTTTCCCCTCCTTGTGGAGTCCACGATAATAATACTTTGTCTCAAGTCAGCCGGCCTGTTACAGACAAACAGCTTTTGTGACGATAGTGGTATGTAGTATACATACCCATGAGACCTCTCAATCAAAGGCAACAGATGCAAGTTCAGCCGTCTTGTTGAGAATTTCCACTGGCCCGTGTGCCCATCTGTACTCTTGAAATACGCACTGCCACCCTTCCTTTCCGGGCGGATGTACCAGCTGCCGCACCTCTCGTTCGCTACCAACGGTCTTGCTCCTCCAAATGCAGCCGCAACTTGCTCGACAAAGTCAGCGTCTTGCTGTATAGAATGTAGACGATTTGTGATGGACAAATTGGACCGCTTGAGGTCGCCTAGAATGCGGTTGATGTTGTTGCCGTTGTCCAAGGTGGACTGTTGAGAGGGGAAAAGTATGTTGGAGAGCGAAGACATGATATCGATGCTTTCTATGAGATCATGGTAGCTGTGTTGAGGTCGAATGAGACAAAAGATGTGGGTGTCGTGAGGAGCCCATAGTGAAAACCCGGGTGAGGTCGCAGAAGGGATCTTTACAATCAATTTTGAAGCCAGGATACCCTTGAGTGACAGGTGTGGAGCTAGCAGTAGGGCCGTGAAGATCTCCCGTCCCGCTGTTGGTAAGGAGACATGGGACGTCCACCGGTCCACCGCCCTCGAATAGGGCATAAAATACCCTGAAGTGTCCTGTTAGATGAGGCTACAGAATCTAAAAAATCTTCATTTGAGTTTGAATGTTTTGACATACATCATTCATTCTCCAAGATGATGTTGGTCTTTAAGGCCACTCGGCCATGCCGCCCCCGACCCTAACAGCAGTCAGAGACCCTGAAACGACCCCATGCCTGACGGGGAACTATCATGATTGCGGACTGTGATACATAGAGATCACCCATAACAGATACTAAGCTGATGCAGACCGAGCCTTCTCGTCGCGGCCCTGTTGACTCAGAGCCAATGACTTGAGTCCGGGGGGGGGGATTGGTTCAGAATCAGCCTCGCGCGTGCCAGAACAGACTACCACGGCAAACCTCAAAATTGTATATCACCACCTGATTACCCATGTGTATGCTCCGCGTGAATAGTATATAGAGTCTGGTAATTCACTTCTACTACATGGTCATTCTACACCGCGTATCTCGTGATTTCTTTCTTGAGGTTCGAATCTGACCCTGCCTTCCGCAATTCAATATGGAGCAGCAATGGGGAAGGAAGAGGAGGAGCCGACATGATGTATTTGACCTAATGTGAGTCCCTTCCACAAGGGAGTTTAGTCGACTTGTCTGACCGCGGATTGCCACTACCAAGTAATGAGAAATTCAGAGAGACAAGGGAAGAGGAAATAGAAGAGCTAAAGAGAGAAGCAAAGGCCAGAGCTGAAGAACAGAGGCGTAAAGACGCCCTGATCGCACAAATATATCCCGGCTGGAAGAGGCCCGACAAGCAGGACACCAAAGCAGACCAGAAGACCTCATCAACAAGACGGGGGCGGTCTATGCAGGCTAAAGTAGACACGGACACGGAGGAAGGTCTGGGGACGAACGAAGCCCATGATCGCACAGAGAAGACACAAAGTGTCCATGATATGCGGGACAATCCAGATTCATCGGCACCAGCCCCGCAGCCAAAGAAAGAACCGCCGCCTTCCCTGGGGAAAAGACAAGGAGAATACTCTCTCATACCTCCATTGAACCTCGCGCGAGAAATACTTGCCACAAGCACGCTCCCTATGCAATATCCTCGGCCTGCGTCAACCGCATCGCAACACTCAGAGTGCAGCAAGAAAAGTTGGGCGGTCTGGTCCGGCGATGAAGTTCATATTGTGGACATAGATCCCAATCGGACGCATAGGGTACTGCCTTGGAGGGCGCGACCTCACCGTCGCATAATCTGAGATCTTGGGTGGCGTACCTAGGTCCTCTTTCGATGCGCTTCTTGTCACTACAGCAGGTGTTTTGGGTATTTGATTAGGACCTTGCTATCCTGGATGGGATACCAAACGTACAGTTTATGTGACTCTTTTCGTTTGCATCACCGCTTCAGCCATGATTATGTTGGTGCTGGCATGATCAAGTGCAATCCCGACAGTAATAATAGGCTGCCAGAAAATGACTGGGTAGAGCTAATTTAGCGAAGGTGTCCAATGGCGAAGAATCGTAGCGGTTCATATCCACTGTTGCCACATGCACTGGAACCGACTAAACCCCCCCCCCCATCTTCAACGATGATCATGGGCTATTTTCTTCAACCTTCTTCATGTGTATCGTCAGGGATTTTGTGTGCTTATGCTCAAGGACTCCAAAATCAGACCATTCCCTGCTCCGCATCGTGGTCGTACCCGGGGAAAGGTGAGAACGGTTCTTCGCTTTTCGACAGATGTACGAAAATAGTTTCCTCATAACAGAATGAAAAATTCTTTCGGGCCCTGCTCGGGTGTCACGCTGCACAGGCTATCGCGCCTAGTTTTATTAGCCAGACCTGGGTTGACTGAATACCTAGGCAACTCTGCGCAAGCTGTCTAGCTCTCGAGGCGAAAAGGTCCGCACTGGCAGCGGTAGTTTGGCTTTGCACAGTTCCCTACCTCGACTGCGACTTGTTTCTAGCTGTATTTGTGGGCAAGATTTGGCTGTAGTGCGACATTGTCCTGAATAATACAGAGATATTCGAGATGGTCTCTAGGCAGGGAGGACGCGATCTTCTCGTAGTAAACTGGTGATGAACCAGTCCAAGCTATGATGCTATAGTGTCGGCGGTCTGGATTTTCCAGAAGATTTGTTCGATGCCATCGAGGGAGAAAGAGACGGCCAACAGACTATAAGCAACGTTGTTGATCTCGCAGACATGGGGGCGCCTCTTCAATAAATAAAAAATAAAAAATAACAATTATAAAAATGGACATTGAAGGAAAGTCATTCGTCGATGCGGATTAGGTAGCCCCTCCATGCTGAGGCTACCTGTCAAGCGATATATATCATACATCATCTCTCATCACACCGCCAGCAAGATCAGCGGAGCGATATTGGCAGCCAAGATTGATGTGGCTTACAATTCGTCTGATTGACCAGGATGAGCACTTACGCCCGGGGACAGGCAAGCAAGGCCATCGCGGACCCTACTGCACCTACTTGTTTGCAACCTTGACGGCGGCTCCGGAGCGGAGAGGCTTTGGCTGTGCACCGCCTCCCGGGGCCCTCCCGGGACGACAGGGGTGGGCCTGCAAAAGAAGCAGGCCGTGAATGGAGTTGAAGGTCATGTGGAAAGCTCTTTGCTGACTTCACTCGGCAAAGTGTGGTATCACTGGGACTGCCACAGAGTAATAGCGTCTGCAAATCTAAAAAGAAAATGTTGACCGCTCTTGGGCCAGCGTCCAGCAGCGAAAATAGGTGGAGAGTGGCGGAGTTTCTGGCATGCCTTCGATGTCGAGACACCCTAAAGCCAAGACCCAAGCGTTGATACATTTCCCTAGGCAGTCTGACTGACTACCTACTGTTGCAAAGGGCAGAAGAGGGTTATGAGAAGCCAGTGATACAGGGTGGCTGCGGGTAATCCAGGTCGACTCGTCCAACACATCAGGGCTTACAGATTGCCGGTTATCGCGACCGTTGGATCTGAGATGGAAGTAGCATACAAATGAACAAAGCAACGGCCACTATGGAGAACCTTGCGCTTCGCTCGGCCCTGGCTTATAAAAAGCTTTGCTGCTGCAAATCAGTCCAGCCTTGACGGTATTGTGCGCGCAAGCAGCGCTATGAGGCACCCTCTTTGTACTTGGAGATAGGGCTGACGATCCCCCTTCGTTCTCTTTTTTTCCCCTTCTTCTGCCTCGCTCTCTCTCGCTCGCCCTTGGCTGGTCAAACAGCAGAATTCAGGGTTTTGATGGGTTTATGCAATACAACGCAAGGGCAATATGGCTTGCCCTATACAGAGGTATCAAGTAGATGTAAGGTCTGTAGAATACTTAAGGGGTCCGCTTACGTTACTCCCACTGGCTCGCACACTTTGGAGTCAGTCCGGCGAGACAAAGATTGTTTGCAGGTTGACAGAGCGAGTGCACGACGGGAGGGGGGATGAGGACGACTGTCCTTTACAGAATAGGGATGCTGTTGCCGTCGATCTGCTCATTGTGACCTCCATACCAGTCAGTCGGTAGGTCGCCATGCGACAGCCACGCTGTCTTCGTCCAGCTGGGTTTGACGAGAGCGTAGATGTTAAGAAATTGTTCCTGAGTGGCGTTGGCATGTTTGGGACGCATGCGTCAACAATAGAAACGTACATGTTGTTATCCGACAAGCCACATTGTGCGGTAAATAATTAAAAGTATGGAGACCAGGGCGCATGAGAGGAAAGATGCTCCGTGCTAGGTTTGGTATGGCACTGGGCGGGGGAGTCTCCCTGGCAAAGCCTCAAGATCAAAGTAGGGATCTCCCGGCCATGTCCCACCTTTTGACGGCACACCTTTCCACTCCGAGAGTCTGGACCCTGGATACCTAAAATATACTATGGTACTTGTAGGTGGGTAAGTGGGTAGGTAGTTTTGGCATGTCTAAAATCTCATCTAATTGCCACTTCACCTCAAGTCGGGCGGTCAAGGATGTCGCCGTCTTCTCATGCTTTGGCTTGTGGGAGGGTCCTGTTGTAAGGTTTCCCAAGCCTTATTAGGCCAGCCCGCGGAATTGCTGCCAATATCTAAATGATCCGCAGCAAAAGGACCGGGAAGCATGCACATGCATGTTGCAGGCAGAAGTGGGCTCCCGGGGGCTATTACCTACCAGGCCTACCTACCTACCTACCTACCTACCTACTTGTCCTATGGTAAGTAATGTACTGTTGATGTTGCCCTCTCAATTCACTTGCCTTTGTTCGAGTACTTTACTTCTCTAGGTACCCTGAATATAGCAGTGCCATGGAACCCTCTGTTTTCGAAAAACATATTCCGAATCCATCATCCTAGGGCGCAGCCACGTTACCTAGGTAGCCATACGTACTATGGTAGGGTCCTACTTGCACGTGTAAGGTGCCTACTTGGTATTTGTTCTTGCACTACAAGATTCCAATATCCGTAGTTGTCCTGTGCTGAGACATCTGCTTTCGCCCCCGCTTCTACTTGAATATTCGCAATAAACCGTTTCCCTTTCCAACAAGTTCAACTCACCTGTTTGCGGCCGTTTGGACATCTCGGTCAAGTAGCTCCGACCCAGCCTGATTTTTAGCTTCACGAGCTACTGCCTGGTCCCTTTTTGGCTGCCGAAAGGGTGGGTTCCCGTCCTTTTGTTGATCGATATCAATCCAACCTAGCTGGTGCTACCTCGTGTCGGCCACGCGGCTGTACTGTCTCTCTGATTTCGTTCTATGTTTCAAGGTAAGTATGCGTGGCCCTTGATGTGTACTGTCTTCATAGCATGTCTACCTAAACAACCACGGGGGGGGCAGCTTACCCTTTTCCCCCAAGGTTATCTGGAAATCAGGGTATCAGGGTTACAAGGTATCTTTGCGCCAAACAAGGAGAGGTCTGACTTAATCTTTGTGCATTTTGTACCTAATACGCCCATCTACCTCAGCTACCGAGTACAACCACGGGGAGCTTGCAGCTTGCAGCTTGCCTAATCCCTAACTGCACTGCACCTACTTACTGCTGTAGCTGCGCCGCTCACGAATATTAACCCCCCCTGGTTCCCCCCCGTTCCTTTTCCTCTCGGCATTGCAGCTTTTTTGGAATCGCGATCAACAGCATACTGTACTCTCATCCCACATCACCAATTCCATCTCCACCTTGCCAGGTCGTCACCACGGTCACATCCCCATTCCATTCATTGCCACTGCCGCCGCGGTTTGGGCCGACCTATTTGCTTGCATTCCTGAAGCTATCCTTTATTACTACTACTCTCACTCTTCCAAACGTTGTCTGGGACCTTGTCTCCCACTCACTCTCGCCCTCGCCCACTTGATCCACATACACATCTCTTGACCGGGCGCCGCGCTTGAGTGTCGTGCGTGTCATGGCAAAGGCTTGTTGCACGCGCCGCGTTAAACTTGAGCCAACATGTCTGCCGAAGTAGCTACTCAACCACGCCACCACGCTCCGTCGCCTACCCACGCCGTCATGTCTTCCATATCGTCCCTAAATGCGGCAAATGGTTTGCCACGGCAACGCCGTGCAAGAACCAGCAAGCCAAAGGTCAAGACAGGCTGCAACAACTGCAAGTCAGTAACCCCTCCCTCCCCCAATCCCCTTGGCATCATACCCGCGAAGAACACCTAATTACCTACCTGCCTGACTAACTAACTACCTGTTTGCCCCTCAACATCCTGTTCTAGATCCCAACCAGAACCATAGTGCTGATGTGCTTCTTACAGGCAACGAAGAATCAAATGCGACGAACAGCGTCCCGCCTGCTCAAATTGCATGAGGTCCAAAAAGGACTGCTCAGGCTATCCCCCTCCTCCTCGAAGCGCAAGACCCTATGAGGAAATTCGGATAGCTCCTAGACCCGGACAGGACGAAGCCCCACAGTCCATTGCCGTGAAAACTATCCGCCCTGTTCAACTCTCCATACAGCTTCCTCCTCGCCGTGTCACAAAGTTACAGCGCCGCACCACCCCTTCTGAGACGCCTGTCGTGGAACAGAGCTCCATGACACTTTACAGGCCCTCCGTCTTCCCCTTCGCCCAACACCAGGATGGTCTCTATTTCCAATTGTTCAGGACCCATACTGCAAACGAATTATCCGGCTATTTTGATTCGGTCTTCTGGTCGTGCCTTGTGTTGCAAGAATGCCACGCCGAGGCCTCGATCCGCCACGCCGTCGTGGCGTTGGGCGCCTTGTACAAGACGCTAGAGAAGCATTCGGAATCACCCCCAGGCTCGCCGAATCCGGTCGTTGACACCAATGACAGTGCGATTGGACATTGGCAAGTTGCCGTCCAGTCGTACTCAAGTGCCTGTACGGCGCTGGTCAGTATCTCGGGTTCGGACAGCACCGCCAACAGGACCCGACTCATGGCTAGTATTTTGCTGGCATGTTTCGACTCCTTCATTGGCGACCATAAGCAGGCTATTGTGCAGATACAGAATGGACTGAGACTTTTGGCGCAACTGCGGGCACAGAGACGGAGATCTTTTCTCTCAAAAGCCGAGGAGCCCGTGGAAGAAGAGATTATCCAGATGTTTACACGCTTGGCGATACAAGCCAAATCCTACGATATGGCTTTTCACTTTCCCAAACCATATGTGGTCCAGCTCATTCAGCCGTCAGGGGACCCTTCTTCGCCCATGTCAGAGGATAGCCCGCCACTAGCCCTGCACCAGGATCCTTTGCCTGATCAGTTCTCTTCGCTCTATGAGGCACGAGTTGCCTGGGATGCACACTGTGAGAGGACCTTCAGGTTCACCGAGACCCTCTTTTCTACGGCAAACCAGAATGGGCCCATGGGCATACTGCCTTCGTCTTTGCGGCAATTTGGTATGGGGTTTCGGAGTTACATAGAATCCTGGTCGAACGCTTTTGAATCCATCCTTTGCTCAAGAGCTGCGCCCGGAGTAAGCAGTCAAGAGAAGGCCGCGATTGCTGTTCTCAAAATGACCCAAGTCATGGGGCAGGTCCTCTTCTTGATGACATTTAGCGACAGCGAGGGTCATTTTGACCAATTCCACGCGCAGTTCAAAGCCATCGTGGACCTTGGACGGGAAGTCGTAGGTGACGAGGAGCGCCGCGCCGCCGAGAGAAAATGTCCTAATCCACACACATGTCGACATCAGAAAACACATGAAGCAGACATCTTTGGCGGACACGAATACACAGCCTCCCACATCAAGCCAAGCTTTAGTGCCGATCTAGGAATTGTCCCGCCGCTCTATGTTGTGGCGACAAAATGTCGCAATCCGGTCCTCAGGAGGCAGGCTATACAACTCCTTCGCAGCAGCTCGAGAAGAGAGGGAATGTGGGACAGTGAACTCACAGCGCGTATCGGCACATGGATTATGGAAATTGAAGAAGAGGATGAGCCGGTGATGACACCTGGGCGCAGCCCAGTGGGCTCCATCTCGGATGCAAGCGGACTGTCACCCCAGACCGTCTTGTCGTATGACACCAGCCCACGACCCCGATCCCGACAATCAAACGGTTCCAGCGATTTCGGTGACAGGCTTGGCCCTGGTGGCAATGCGAAGTGGGACGCTCGGCGAGAATCGACGGTCAGCCTGGCAACCAGAGCTAAGCAGCACCTTGTGCCGGTAGACAAACGCGTCATGATACGTGCTGTGGAATTCGATCTTCGCGAGCACAGGGCCACGCTGCGGTGCGGCAGTCGAGACTCGCTGCCTGGAGTGCGCGACCCAAGAGGGCGGGTAACGGAAATCAAGTGGTGATCTGTGATGCTAGTGGGGAGCTCGAGCGTACTCTGGGAACGACTGCTCTTTGTTTCTTTTCTTTTCTTTTTGGCCTCCCCTATACGCATACGGGGTTGGTCCGTAAGCGGGCTTCACTGACGAGGGCCGAGTGTCTGTCCTCTGTTCTTTCTGATAATGAGATTTCGCTTATGTGCATTGGTGATCTGTTGACTTGGTGACAGTCATGTCAGTGTCGCTGGGGGAGGGGTCTCATTGACCTCTGCATTCTTGGAATACAAAAATTAAGCCTTACATTAGGCCTCAGGACCAACATACACATGTAACATCTGAGCTAACAGTGCTCGACTTATTTGCTAGAGTTACCGCCTATGCAGTAATCTCTATGTGGTTTCCGTGTCCAGGCGAAATTTTACGCTAGTAATTAATCCATAATCATTGTCGATGGCACGTTATGTGACAGCCACCTTTTCTGGTCTGATGCTTCCGCAACTACAGTTCCAGGCAAATCATGGTCCGTCTCACTTTCCGTTCAAATCCGAATTGTGATCATGCGGTTTCTCTCCACGTCAGCATCTCTGCACGTCAAAATGCCCGAGTTATGCCAAGACTTGTGATGACAGAACAGTCCGCTCATGTTTCATTGCATCGCTCTTGAGCGAGTGAAGTTCGCAGGCTTGGAGGTTGGGGCTTTCGACCAGTTTGTGGCTCAGGAATCAGCCATCACGTCCTCCCACGCGGCAGCTATAGACACCCTGTTTCAATGATGCTGCATTGATCCACGGTGACCTCCGCAGTAAGGTCCAGACTGTTCAGAGCGCTTCAAAGGCGTAGCTACGACCGCAAAAAGATAGAAGCGTACGTCCTGACGGCTCAAAGTAATGTATTGCTCGAATGGCTATTGGGAAGCCTCATAGGAGAGAGCAGGGTAACAAGTACTTCGACACCCCTAGTGCGTAATGGATCCTGAGCCTGTTAGTGGTCAATCCATATGGACTCCCTTGTCCGTCCCGTGAACAACTTCGATTCTACAGAACGAGTCAGCTTGTGAACATGATCGATACTCGGCTCGAGTGGGCCGCGATGCTAGAAGTTACCTTGCAGTGAACTCTTTCTTCACAGTGATCCCACCCATCTCTACGTCGTCCGGCTTTTTGGTATCCTCGCTTGAATTGCCTACAGCCTCGACTGTACTGTAATATGTCTTCTCCGGTCTCATGGGCAAGGGCTCCGAATGGCCGCTGATATCCTGCAGCTCGGTAAACCCATTGGTCTTTTGACCTGTGAACGGCACGGCGCTGTATGTTCTGGACACGTAGCGCGACTGATGAACTGCTTTTGTGGCCATGGAGTTCTTGAACAGAGGTCGCAAGACCGGAATGCAGGCCAAGATGATGGCTAATCCGACTTCGAGGATGGTGAGGATCATAGCTTTCTGGATAGAATAGGTGACATCGCTGTTGTCCACCAAAGGAAGCAGGGCCACCTTGACCATACTGACGATACAGACACTGCATTTCGCACGAGGGCTGGTCAGCAATGCTTTCTTGTGCAAGATTTTTGCCATAAACAGGAAGAAGGCGCGGGATCCAGATGGAAGGCATTTGCAGGTAACATACATAAATCCTATGCCGAATGTTATCATGAGAGTGACCTTCTTATATGTTGCCAACTGGAGCTTGTAGATATAAGGCATTGGGAGTACGAGCACAATGAAATCCGCCAAAATATTGACAGAGCCTCCGATTACCGACAGCAAAGTAGCAGACCGGCATGTTCCTGTAGGAATCGTCTTATCCCAGTTGTACTCGAATGGCGTACACGCTTTCGTGATGATCAAGATAGTACCAATTGCCCTGTATTTCTGCTTCAGTAAATTTGTATCTCCAGGATGATTGAGGCATAGACTCTTTGGAAGCTGGACTATGGGTCATGGCCAGGAATTGTTTGCGGGGGTGGGGGCTCCATTACCATAGCACAATCAATCCGATAGTACAATGTGCTATAATGCGAAACCATCGGGTGGTAAAGATACGACAGCATAGCACGAGTATAGAAATCTTGCTTAAGGCTAGGCTCAGTGTTGCCATAATCCGCAGGACCATCAGGTTCTTCATTCTTGATATTAGCAGGATAGTGACATGGGAACTTTGGTAGGGCAAAATCTTTACCTTCAGGAATTCTGCGGCCCCTGTCTCGAGACCAAATATCTCTTTGATCTCATACACATGAAATCCGAGCCCAGCGTTGAAGATGGCTACAGGAAGACGCCATCAGCACACGTTCGACCATTGGTATGCTCTAAACGGGGGAGAAGACACAAAGTACGGACCAGACATAACAGCTCCCGTCATCCCTAGCATAGCCACCTGATACGTAAGTCAGGAATCATCCATCTCAGCCTGAAAGCAATTTTATGTGATTCAAGAAAAAAAAGAAAAGAGGACATACACATGAGCTGAGCATGAGATAGTCACTAAGATCCAATGACCTCCCGAGCTTGACGCGGCCTAAAATCCGTAGCAGCATGACCACGACTGCTAGGACCGCACAGATCAAGGTAACGGCGAAAACGCATGTCTGCTGAGTCCTCTTCAAGGGAAAATTCACCATACTGCCAGAACTGCGCCACGGACGGTTTCTGGGTGTGGATTGAAGCGTCGATGCGACAATCGGTTCGTGAAAAGCAAAACCATGGAATGCAAAGAAATACGGTTGCAAACCGAAAGGGGTTGCAAAAGCTTTCCTAAGTAAGCGATGAGTTCGTCTGTAAAGTTCTTCACTAGGTATTTGACAAGGCCCTTGGCCCTATGTCCGATCATGGATCTACAAGGCAATTCCATGCCGAGTATGGAGTAAGATATTCGATATGATGGGGATCTGACCCGCGGCGATCTCGCTTGGCTCATGCAAGTTGGTAACGCACAGCGTTGTCGCGACTCGTACACACAGCAAAGATAGAGCGTACGACTCAAAATCCCACTAGCACGGAAATTTGACACTCGCATCGCTTAGCTGTGACATTGCGCAAATAGGAGTTACCATAGCAAAGTCTGATGGTAAATAGCAGCATTTTTTAGGTGATTCCGGTGCGTACGTGTTGGGACTACGGTGTAGAAGAAAGTCAGCCCGCAGATCTGAGGACATGGTCACGCGACCATTACTCAATACTGGCCATGGGCCATGCACAGCATCTTGACCAAATCTTGTTTGGCAAGGTTGAATTTGTTTCAACTAGAAGATGGCATTATGTGGCCATGTGGTTGATAGAGGATGTATAGCACGGGGGGGGACACGGGGGATGGGCTTCGCTGGAGGCCACCATCAATACCGTTCCTTGTCAACTCTCTTCAGAATGGCAATGGTGAGCCACCGCTTCCTCTCGCCAGGGTCCTCGATACCCCGATCCCAGCTCCACTCCCTCTCGACGCCTTCGACATCCCGCTCCCAAACATGCTGGATTTCCAGCCCTGCCGTGCCGAGTTTCTCCTCCTGAAAGAATTGTCTCATAGCCGCCCTCCCGGAATGAAAACCAGCGACAACCCAACATCTCGCCTCGAGATCATCCTTGAGAAACCAATCAATTGATTTGAGCAGATTGTCATGCTGCCAAGGCATCCATAAGCAGTCACATACAAACATCCTTTCAAAGGCGTGGTGATTCTGCTGAGCATAGGGCGTAGACAACTCGCCCCATGCGTGACCTTCCACCTCCACCTTGGCAAGCTTTGGTAGCGGAGAGAAGCCGATCTTGATGTTCCGCTCCGCGTTCTCGCGAAGGTTAGTGATGACTCTTGGAGCCGGATAGTCCGTCATGACCACTCGCCTGGCACCGAGAAGTGCCGCGAGTAACGAAGGGAGCGCGGTACCTGCTCCGAGCTCAATCGTGTCAAGACCGGTGATGTCGAAGTCGGCCAGGGGAGGGCCAAGACGGCTTTCCAGGGCGGGTTGTAGAGAGGAGGGGACTCTGTTGCGGACAAGAGTACCAGCCTCGACAAACTCTGCGAGAAGCAAGGACGCGTTCCAGAGATAATGACTGAAGAGCTGCCTGTCATCGTCACCATCCGGATCTGCTAAGCTGATGTGCAGTGTTCCAGGTAGGTGCGGAGACTGGTATAGGAGACCATGATCGGCATCACCATCTAAGGAAAAAAAGAATAAAAAACCATTAGCTGACGTCTGTACCGAAACCACGCCACCCTCACCACTATAGAGGTGGTATGCTTTACCTACGCAGGTTTAGGGTGTCGTCCTCAAACACCACTCCCAGGGAGTCACCGAAGAAGTCCTCTGGATCTGTTGCTGGGTCTCCTGCCTGAGACAATCTCAGCGCCAGCGCCATCTTTGGCTGGTTTGATGACCACCGGATTTTCTGGCCCCCAAGCTATTTTGCTCACGCTTTTTTCCCTCCAGGTGCAGGACTTATGCAGGTCCACGTTGTCTGTGCTCACAGCCTTACATACACTGGGGCAGAGCATGCACTTCGCCTCTGTATCAGCACAGCCCGCTTTGAAGCGCGCTCCAGTTGGCAGATGTCCGATCGCCCCCTATTTTTGGAGCGGTGCGCCACGGATTTCCCAGAAAGTCTCCGATACGGAGACGCAAGGGACGTTGTGCAGTGTGAATTTCTGCGACTGTGGGTGTGCTGAACAAGGCTCTTTAGCCGCCTTTGGCGCTCTGGGCACTACCTAGACCTAGAGGTATATTTTTAGATATGGTGATAGGGTTAGGGCTGGACCAAGAAACTTTACTAGGTATTGTGGTATGTACCGTGAGAGAACGCGGAGCACACATGTGCCGCCGGACTGGACCCACTACGCCTCTGGATCCGAGCAAGAACGGAGGTATTCGGGTCCCGGGACTGTGCTCCCTCTAACTCCTTGGGTGGCCCTGATGGAGGTATATTCGGGCCTTTGTTTGAAGGCATTTGACGCTGTCGTCTGAGTGTCCTCAACACATTGCAGCTGTCGCATGAGACTTTGGGTCAATACCAGATGCTCCGAGGTGAACGGTACAGCAAGGCAGGCATGCGCCTATGAACCGTTCTGAGCACACAAAATTGTCTTTGTTTTCTCCTGGAACTGTCGTAAGGGCTAGACGGGAATTACCAAGATGGCTGCCCCATCTGACCGGTTGATAACAGCCGAACTGCTTGACACCCTTCGCAGCCAACCGCACCTCCCTGTCGACATCTGGTATCTTGTGATTGCAACCACGCTTTGCGTTCTGAACCGACCGGAGGAGATCCAACCCGTGTATAACCACGTCGTTGGACCTGGCCACGGCCTACCGGGCTTGCAGAATGGTGTGGGTCTTTCCGACCAGGAACAGCTGAGAATCGTTCGGCGTCTGCGCGAGGCTCTACTCAAGACGTCCGCTATAGGCGGAATTCCCAAGGTCAGACCTATTCGCACGGCAGAGTGCCGCCCCCCCAACCCTCAACCACTACCTCACCCCCGAAATGACGCTGGACTGACCTGTGTCCTGCACATAGACCATCAACGCCTTGCAAGAACTCAAGAAGGCTGTCCCAGTGCACCTGGCGGATGAGCCCTGCAGCGTGTCACCCTCCAACAGACGCAGGGACATTTTCGAGACACCAACCTCGCAGGTATTGGACCGCGGCCAGGCTTTCTTCAACAACTGCTATGGCAAAGTTGCCGAACGGGTCATGACCTCGCTCGACCACAGCGGTACTGAGGACCTTGGCCTTGCGGTGCGCCTCACGTACGGCTATGTCCTAAGTACCACGGCCATCCTCTCCGAAGCCGAAACATCCTTTGTGATGATTGCGGGCTTAATTCCCCAGGATGTGAGTTCGTACGCCTCGAATCCCAGCCCGCACAGCACTTGCTCGGTCCGGGCATTCTTCAGCGAGGGGTGAAGAGGTGTCTTGAGGCGTTTCAAACACGAGATTGGACGCAGCGACCGATTTACCGGCTAATGCGGCATATGCCAAAAAACAATAGGTCAATGCCCAACTGAAAGGCCACCTGAAAGGCGCTCTCAATGGAGGCGCAAGCGTTGAACAGGTGCGTGCAGTGAGACAATTGGCCATAAACGTCTGCGAGGCTGCTGGTATGAGGGTCCTCCCGCATGGGCACGCGTTGTGGGGTTGGCGTACCCAAGTGCAGGACTTGTGATTGAGGTGGCCCAGCATCTGTACGTTCATGGTCGCCAACACTCATGTGGCCAATGAGCCCTCGACTTCGTGGCTTGCCCTATGAGGTGACAGGGAAAGGGAAGCGGCTGCGATGGAGGACCACACCTTCGGGCTGCATGCCTAACAGGTAACTACCTCCGTTTGAGTTGGCATCCCGTTCCGCGGCGGAATGAGGATTGGCGACGGAGCCGCGACATGGCTTGGAAAGGCGTACTGATTTTTTTTTTTTTTTTCGCAAGCTGGCGTAACTCGTTCTGTGTGGCGGGAAAGACAAATATGGAGGGCCTTAGGGTAGGACAGACAGCAAATATGTCATACATAGATTTTTCTCTAGAGGCACCGCCTTTCACGCACGGTGGCCAAAATCAAAGAAGCCTTCTACATTGCCGTGGCGGTGTTTTGGTGTATGCCCCTGGTATCTGCAAGCCGCGAGCAGTAAC
The DNA here is from genome assembly GCA_027946515.1 of Gnomoniopsis smithogilvyi. NCBI lineage: Eukaryota > Fungi > Ascomycota > Sordariomycetes > Diaporthales > Gnomoniaceae > Gnomoniopsis > Gnomoniopsis smithogilvyi. The sequence continues at coordinate 3,186,934 of JAPEVB010000004.1, read as the reverse complement.
TGCTGCAAGTGAGCATGCCCAGTGCCGTCAAGTGCTGCCTTGACGAAAGCAACAAACTTCTCAGCGCCGTGAGAACGGGGGGAGGGGGCGAGAAACCCCGGAACGCTTGTGTGAGCATGAGGCTCAAGTGCCTACTGGGATCAATTGCTGTCCACTATCCGCCCGCTGCCCCTCACTCCCCCGAATTCCCCCACACACACTCTTGGCTGGGGACAAGTAAGCGGAATCCTGGCGGCCGCACCTGGTGACATGGGAGATCCAACCCCAAGCAAATCCTTTCTCCTTTCCGCTCCTGGTGCCCCAGTCGTAGCGGCATGGCTTGACTTTGCTCGCAGTCCGCCCTGTGCACGTCCCTGCTGAGCGGTGTAGCAGACGGTGCGAGTACTTACTTGGTCCCTGGCAAGGTGACTGGGGTCCGCGACCCATATACTGAGACCAGTACAACATCTTGATACTGGTGTGGGTGTGTCCACATCACGGCGACGAGCGAGTTCCCGTTTTCGAGGTCCTTGGACAGCCAGAAAGGGATATTGTGTAGATTATTTCGAATCAATACATGGTCTATAGGATCCACCATGGCTGCCCACTGAAAAACCATAACCAAAATTCAGCGAAGGCTTGCGCCAGGCTCTCGCCAATTCTGCGGGGGAGATTAGCGGCCGCGAATCGCGAGTCCCGTAGCCCACCCGGAAAGTATCCCCCCACAAGGCCCTTTCTGGCCCTGACGCCTGCGACAAGCATTGATGAGCGTCTGAATAACATCAACGGGAAACCCGTGAGAAACGGGAGTGGACGCAGAACTATTCATCTCATATGTCGGGGGTGGGGGAATGAATGCATTGGTGGGCCCAATTTTGACATCTATCTCCAAAAAAGCACAGTCTATGAACCGTACTTGCACTTTAACACTCTAGCACTCGTAAGAAGATACATGGTAGTACGCTGGCTGGGGCCATGGAGTACCCGCCGAGAACGGTGGGCATTACGTTCCGCTCGCACCGCTCGGATCAGTCTACACCCACCTGAGGCAGACAGGTATCTTTGAGCAATCAGTCGGCCCCCACAAGGCGAGAAGTCGTTATTCCACGTCCTGGGATGCCGAAACACTCGTCGCTGTGTTTGAAATTGAACAACTCAACACCAATCCATGATCTGCGTACAAAAGCAAAGACCTGGGGAATCTATCTCATCGACCTCAACGCCTGCCAAAGGTCGTGGGCTTTGTTGGAATGATCTTTGGTGGCAGACGAGGGCTGCTTACCCCCCTTTGGTTATGACAGAGCGGTGTCACAGCGTCTCTTTGGATATCTCAAACATGATGCAATGCTGTCTCAAATCCCCTCTGCAGATATCGTACATGCAGATTGCGTCTAGACGAGTGGCTCCCGGAATTTTCAAGAAAAGAATAAAAAAAAGGTGGGCTTAGAGTTCAGTGGTTTTTTTTCTCATTTCGGGCATGCCACGAGCCGACACAGTCAGGAATACATGTACTATCAACCCCCTGGTCTGGTCTCGAGGCGAGGTTTCGCCGACAGACTCCCAAGGGGAAGGAGACAAAAAACCAACGCACAGCGGTTAAGGAGCTTTGTGATATATCGGATTTACCGTGATAGTAAAAAAAAAAACCCCCCAAAAAAACCCCTAATAGTCGGCGACCCAGGTCCGCTTCTGGGTGATTACAAGGATACAGCGCTGTTACTTGGGTGGAGTCCAACAAGTCAACAACTAGGTGTTGCAAGTACCGACGATCCAGAATTTTGTACGGTGGCTGGGATGCTATTACCAAAAGGATGCCCACGGTCCTTCGTTGCAATTTTAGTGATAGCGAATGGAATGTATCGAGTAGTCTCTTTACGAGAAGCTGCGAGTGGGCTTTGCTGGCACATTCAAGCACTACGGACAAATCCCCCGTTTCAACACCAAACTCCCATGCTCGCAGGGGTGGCGGGAGGCTAAAAAGCATCCAGACTGTCGGTGTCGGCTGGCTTGCCTTGGCGCGTGTTCCGACGGCCAGTTGTCGCTCTTTTGGTCAACCGGACCAAGGACCCTGTGAGATGGGGACAGGCCCAACCCCTTCCCCATTACAGGGAGGGGAGCTCCGTAGTCTGGTTGCAAACGACGCCAATACCAAGATATCGGACACTGGCAAGCAAGTGTTGCAACGCTAGCCCGCTTCTCGTTGGCCGCCGGGACGAGCTTATGCACGCAGACCGTACGCGTCAAGAGATCCGTGGGACGGGGCCAAAGCCCTCGCAAATGAGGTGCGACTTTGCTCGTACCCGTAAACGCAGCTGGCGCCATATTTGCAAAACATCATGCCCGCGTGATTTGGGATGACATGGCCCCGAAGAAACAAGCACCAGGATGGTTGAGCAACTCGTATCCGACACTTTGGAACCCACAACCCTTGCTAGCAGAAGCAGTTTTAGCAGGGCCCAACCCTCTGGCGCCGTCTTTAGGCTGGGGCGTACGTCCTGTCACGCCACGGATTTGACTGGCCCCGTCTGATGTCGCAAGCCTAGCACTCGGGAGCGGGAGCTCCCACATGATGTTCCGATCTGTCGGTGCCGAAAAGAACCAACTTGAGAATCCTCAGGCAAATCTCAATACCTAGGCAGGTAGCAAATGTATCTCGGGCCTTGTAGACTTCGCTTGAAAGATCTTCACTGGGATGACGGTGTATCTCATCCTAGCAGCAACAGAGGCGATACTACGTTTGCGATGTCCCTTTCTCTGGTGACAGAGTATTGAAAGACTGAACTGAACAAAAGTCCACGTGCAAGAACAGACATGCCTTTCCGTTTATACTTGCGCAATCTGAGAATGTCTTGGTCGTCACCCATGGCAATGCGCGGCGGCATTCATGCTGAGGTTTTTTGGCAGCAAGCAAGGCCTCTCAAGAAACGCAAGGCTTTTTTGCCTGGGTAACCCGTGTGTGGTCTGACATTCAGCTCTGAAGTGGCTTGTCGACTGTCAGAGCCCGACAATCTGGAATGGCACTTTCCTAACCATCTAGGCAAGCAACTAGCGTTGTAGTCTCAAGCACAACGCCGTGGGACGACGCCTCCGATCGACCACGTTCCTTCCCGGATTCCGGGCCCAGATGCTCGGGTCATCGAGATTGCGGGAATGTCGAGTGGGGGGGGGTATAACAGAGAAAAACAACAACTTGCATTATGGGTAGCGTTACTTAGGTGGTAGACAGATGTTCCTCGTGCAGGGTGGAGTTCTAAAATTGGAACTTGTGAAAGGGCAGGTGCAGTAGCGTTGGCTCAGATTGCAGCGCCCGATACGTATGGAAAGCCTTGCGAGTTGTGAAAGTAAACTTTTTTTTTGGGGGGGGGGGGTAGCAAAACTTCCTTCCGCGGTTCCGTCACGGGCCTAACTAAAGAGAGCTTGTTTGTACGAAGTACTTGAAAAAGTCGAGTAGTTCGGAATGACAGTGGTGTCGTACCTGCTTGGCTGCTGCACAGCATAGGCGGCATCTACTATTCCGTATGCACGAAGAGACAGACAATACATGGATTTGGTTCTTTTGTACTGGGTGGGCCCAAGACGGTCTTCCAGACTGCTAGAGCAGCACCCAGGCTGCCTACACGCACCAGGACGAGTGACCACCTGCCAGATTCGCCTTTTGATATCCACTCTTTCATCAGGATGCGGGGAGAACAGCCCGGTCTCCCTGCCTTGCCGAGTCCACATTGTGGGCCCTAGAGCAGTTGGCAGATTACCGGGCACCGCCGGATCGAATGAAAAGAGCATACAGCACGACGATCGCAGCTTCGGATCTTGTCTGTTCCGTGGACCATTGGTGACGCTCCTCCATCCCTTGCGCCACGACTTGCTTCTCCACAAGTACTCTGGTAGTAATGTCACTTACCGCACGAGGTAATATTACGTAGCGACGGAAATACATTGTAGGATACATTGTCGGTAGCTCATTATCCCACTTCTGATGGGCAAGGTTTTGGCCTATTGAATTGCGTTTCTATTGAAGCACGTACCGAGTAGACACATCGATCCAAGGGCGCGAACAAGCGCGCGGAAGGCGTTTTTTCTTGTGGGCGACAGCCGTGGTGGCTCTTTGAGAGTCAATAGCCGAGCTGAGGGCTTTCTGAGGGAGCCACGTGGCTACGTTGTCCGGGATCAGGCGCATGAACGAGTCTGGTACGAGGCATCGCAAGAGTTTGGCTGGCCATGGCAAATTGGTCATCTTCAGATGGTGTTTTGGAATCTGCGGTCAGCACAGCGCTCTTTCGCAGTGTGGGTTTGCTTCAACCGGGGCAGCCAAAGGTCGCCTCGCTCCGATGTCCAATGACATAAACGACCCATGTACGCTGCCTTGTTGCGAATCAAGGAAGTAGGGAAACCTGTCTTGCAGTCAGCAGCAAGGTCATGCATCAATGTAAGGCTGGCCCCATTGGCTGCCCTTGGTGCCACCTCATGGCGTCCCTGTCGTGTGGGCCCGGCTTGCGAGAAGATCTGAATCTCCACACCATACAGGGATTTTTTGTCAGACACACTGATAGACAGTACAAGGCATGCGTTCACGGTAGGGAACCATGTGGGAACCGGCCGGTCTCGAATCTCAGTAGTCGGCGACCTCGCAACCTTATGTGGGGGATGTGAGAGAGTCAGGCTCGGTCAAGGCCAAACCTTATTACATCCACAATATTGCGACGGTATAGTGTACTATACGCAGTAGTATAGCAGGCAGCAACAATTTTTGTTTGTGGGCTTTACATGGGTAATTACTAGCATGAGTTCCACCTCGTGGTAGTCCGGGATGTTTCGAGACTTTTGAGGAGGCCTTGCGACAATACTACACTACTGACGGTATCTGCCAGCGTCGCCGGCGCGCGACCACATCGGGGAGTCGAAGGATTCAGATCTTTACAACTCAATACTTTACATGAGCTCCACTGGCGAAGGTGAGATGTTGCATATACAATTTGGTAGGCGCGAATAGAAGAGACTTTTGCAGAGGTGTAAAATAGTATCTTCTACTACCTCCTAACTGGGTACTGTGTTCTCCTTACTGAGTACTGTGTCTAAAAAGGACTTGCTGTTCGCTGTATTATGTAAGCGAAATGCCACGAGGTCGGGGATCCGCTCCGAAGGTATCGTCCGAGAGGTACTGTGGTAATAAGTACCTGACTTGCCAACCCACCCTACTGATCCACTTCACATCATTTGATCCCCTGCCGCTTCATCTTGCTCTCCTCGTTCGCAAAGCCAATCCCGTCACCATGTCATCGTCCGGGGCCAGCGAGATGGTCGGCTACCACGTCAAAATCCTTCCGTGTTTCGACCCGGCATTGCAGCGGCTGCTCGTTCGATGCCATGGGACAAGTCGGATGTGGTGGCTGTCATCTCAGCCCTACTCGCCATGCGATCCTCGCAGCGTAGACACCGCAGACACCCAACCCGATATGATATGCTCAACACGACGCCTGAAAGCACTCTACTTTCTTGGTTCCATCCCCCACAACCCTCCATCATGCAGAACAAATGCCCGCAACCTGTCGCCGGCCAAGCATGTCAGACCGGGTGCTCACACTATCCGAAAAATTGCGACTCTTGGATACGACGACCCGTGCCGCCCGCAGGGCCAATGGCAATGATCCACCGTGGGAAAGATGCACGTCGACCACGAGGCAGCCCTGCTGACTTTGGCTAGGTACCCTACCCAGGCAGCGGGCAGGGGACCGGCGGACCTTCTTGAGCTTGACCTGGCACCCGCAAATTTGCACACGCTGCCATGTTTCACTGGCCTCAGGTCGCCTCCATTGACCAAGTTGTTCTCGTTGGACCATCATTCCGCCCCCAATCTGCATCTCCATCCTGATATCTGCCTGCTTGCTTACAATGTACTCTCCCTGGCTTCTCATCTGCCGGACTCCAGTCAGCACTTTTATTCTATGGTGTGTCTCGGCTACGACTGTTCCCCTATTCAATGCATGCTACTGTCCTACTGTTGTATTTGGCCCCCAACACAAGCTAGGCTAGTTTTCTTTTCTGAACAAGCACTGCCGGACACTAGACAACACGGACCACTTGTGTTGAACGCGTGGCGTGCGATCCGGCATTCGTTCCAACCTTCTTGAGGCATGGCAAAATATACAACGACTACCACGGGACGGTCCAAGTAGTTCTGTCTCGGGGCGCGTGGCCCGACGCTAATTTGAGGGAGCATCTGGTACAGGTACAGACCCGCCATCCCAAGAGACGACAGCCAAAAAGGGGCACGACTAGCCTGGAAAGCCTTTGTTCCTGGTCATTGCTGTCATTCGTGATTGTGCGATGGATAGTCGAGGCTGCATGCCTGTCAGTAAGCCACTCTAATCTAACGAAGGAAGGGCAAGAGAATCGCACGGTCCAATATCGCTCGCTACTCCTGATAGTTGGTGGGTAGCCGGATCAAGGCCAGAGGAGCTTTGTTCGATGTCTCACCCACGCTATCGCGCTTTCGATGGGAGGAAATGTCGGCCAGAGCAGTCCCAATGCTCCGAGAGCATAGTCATCATCTAAAGAAGCTCGGGTGACCATTCAATAAAATTGGAGGACACGCACCTCTCATGTTCGAGTTGAAACACACTGCGTCGTCACAAAGTGTCTTTCAGGTGGCTGCCATGAGGCCAGAAAGCAGGTTACCGACCGGGCAAGTCGGCTGTCTTACGTTGTGATGTCGCATTGCAGATACTACTCGACCCAGCAGTTTGGAGGCAGCCGGGAAAGCATTGGATGACATGAATCGAGCCAAAGCTCGGTCAAACCTTAGAAGGGCCATGGTCCTAGTGAAAGCACCTACACACTGCATTGCATTGGTGCCTCGCCGGCTCCGGAACTATCCTGCTTACTGATGTACTGACAAAAGTCCGGCGCGATGGTTCCTCTCGTTCAATTACAGTACCGTGGCTGCGTACTGTCTCATTTACTCTCGATCTCGTTCGACATTGTCTGAGCATTCCACGAGGATGATGATGGCATCGAAGTCCAAGTCGGCCCACCTCACAATTGTCGGACTAACGGACTGTTGGGAGCGGACGATCATGTCATTGGTCCGTTCACGCCATGACCAATCCGTGGTAGTCACTCGAGCGAAGCTGTACGAAAAAGCACTGGCCTCTCTCCTCCCCCCCCTCTCTCTCTCTTTTCCGTTAGTTCTGGAGGTGGGGGGACAGTGTGAGCAGCAGACCGGCAGGGACCAGGGGTAGAGAAAGGTGGACCCTTCGAAATCCCGGGTGGCACGGGTGGCACCGCCATCTTGTCGTTCTTTTTTTAAATTTTAGGTTAGGTGGTCCCCCATACAGATGACCAGGAACTTGCCCTCCACAATCTCGTGTTTCAGCCAATCACCATTCATATTAGACCAAGACCTCATTGACAAGTACACTTCTATCCGCACTAGATCTCTTTGCCCCGACTCGTCAGAACCTGCTCGTTTTGTCTGGCAATGGGATTACTGGCGTAGGACAACCTGGTTGCACAATCGGTGTCGATGACGGATTCGCTTCAGAACATGATCTTTCTGGCCCTTGTCCGTCCGTCCGTCCGTCCGCCCACGCTCGCACGTCCTTGAATCAAATTCGGTTGCCTGTCAAACCGGGACAGGCTTCTGACTTGCAGCAGCCAGAGACACACATTTGCTTTTTCCTACTGCATTCAGGCAGATTACTCACAGTTTTACAGGACCGGTCAGGAGAAGATGTACCCGCATCTCTTGGACGCATTGGTCCAAACAGCAGGGGGCTCGACATTGCTTCTTCGAGGATCATCTGCATGAATGCTGCAAAGAGCGCCCGCTTGCGAAGCCACGGGCCCCTCAATTTGGTATTGAGATGGGTAGGACAGCTGAAGATCTTGACATGAAATCGCCAACTTCACGGACATAGTTCCGCCAGCGAGGGTAGCCAAATTAGGCGAATTTTGTCGAATCAAGGACTGCTGACATCTGCAAGTCACAGAGTCGGGCATTGATAGTATCTACTACCCCTGACTTAGCGAGTCTCTAATCCTTTTGATTGCTCAACAACTAGATAATTATTGGTCAAGACTCAACAGGAACGGACTGCAGCACAGACGCCCAAGTGATGGACGTCAAAGTCTATCGGATGATTATGATCATCTGTCTGACAGAAAGGTATGCTGTTTGTAGGTAGCAAGAGGAACTACTGGGCAGCTCACGGCACGCCGTCACTCCCTGTGTACTGGTTGCGCCCAAGGGGGTTAAGGGACCGCAACTACCAGGAGAAACGTGAGCTCTAGCTAAGCGTTCTGCACCTATCTGCAAGTATCTGCACCTATCTGCACGGTCATCTTCAGTCAGCCACTTAAGGCCATCGTCACACACTCCGTTGGACGAAAGCGATATTGGCTGCGCATGGGACATAGAAACCCTACTCTAACGGGAAAGTCCCCCTGTAAACAAGATGCTGACTGCGCCCGAAAAAGGTCTGGCAGGCCACGTTGAAGGTCCCACGGCGACAAGAGCAATGCACGGGGAAAGTGACGGCATGGTGATTCCGGCGATCACTTTTTTTCCCTGAAGGGCGTCAGATTACTCGGGAAACCTGCCAGTCGCATGACGACCTCATCTTGGACTTTCTCAGGATTGTAACCCTCAAACATCGACACGGGCGAAGCTGACAGACGGCCAGATGTAGAGCTGAAGGTCGGGGTTGCCTTCACCAATCAAGGCACCGAAAGGAGGTGAAGCATGTCAAAAGTCATTAATGCCGATGAAGGACCCGAACCCTGCCCAAGACGAGATTGCTCCACCTAGTGATATAAACAATCGTGCAATAGGGACGCAAGGACAGTTCGATTGTGTCTTTACTGAGGAACCCAGACTCTAGGCACAGGCGTAATACTACATACAGGGAAGCGCGATAATCAGGCTGTGCCCTTATTCCGCCAGGTCGCGCAACCCAAAACAGCACCTAACATGGATTGCTTGAGCTCGTACCCCAAGAGCCACTTGGGAGCACCGAACACACGCGGCATTGACGCAAGTAAAGGCACAGGTACACACTGCTCTCAATTTCAACTCATGGGGCATTCATGTACATCGACGCTGGGAAGACAGGCCACATGCAATATGTTGCGCTGGCAGTCCCGAGTCTTCCGCAATGGGGACCGAGCTTCCAAATCATCGACATCTTTCGAAGGCTGGTCCTTGCCAAAGAAAGAACTTGGGGACACCATGATAAATTGATGGTGTCAATGTTGGGGAAAAGAAATGGCCTGACCCGCTACTCTAGTACACCCCATAGTATTGCCTAGCTGCCTAGCTTCGAGGCCTGGGAATCTCGATACCATATGGGCCCCTGTTAGGTGGACCTTCCAGTACTAAGTGAAGTAGTCTTGTGATCCGCGCCGAGCTTCCCGCTGGTTCCCATTCGGTGCCGAGCCTAGTAATCGGCCCCATCTTGGCAGCGAGAGCCATTTTCAGTCGCTTTTTAAAACCTTGACTGATCAGACCTGCCACGCATTGCCTTTCCGCGCACAAGGCCCTGACTTGCGAGCAGCTTTGCCAAGTTCCGACAGATAGGCTCGCAATGTTGTGACCCTGTCAAGATAGCCTCCTGCGAAATCTGGAGGTCCAGTCAGAAAAAGGATAAAGGAGGGAAAACAAGGTTTGGTGGCTTGCCGCTTGGACGATTGCGACGAAGGGTCCAGATGCACACTAGCAACGCCAGAGCCAGCGTACCGGTGACGACGCAAGGGCCTCCCACTTTACTATGTACAAGTCTGGTTGGGCGTGGGGAGCAGGGGGACCGAAGAATAGGGATCACGTCGCCCACTCGGGCCTCGTCTTCCTGGATTTGGACGGCAGACGTAGATTCTTGGGTGCAGGCATTCCAGATGATGCCTGTACAAAAGTGATCTGCGCCAGGACTACGGACCGATTTTTTTTTTTTTTTGAAAAAATTAAAGGATAAAAAAGAAGAAACCAGGGGAGGAGAGCATGTGAGACATACGATAACAGGGCAGGATCAAAATTGATTGTGCGTAAGGATTGTTCATCACATTCATCTATTACGAGGGCAGATTGCAATATGGGGGGATCTACGTATCCGCATGTAGGTCTAAGTCAAAGCGACTAGTTGGCTCAAAGAAGGAGGGCATCTTGATTCTGACAAGACCCTGCACACAATGTCTTGGATGCCCTCTCCCCCATCCCCGCGACCGCTAAAACAAATCAGGGGTGCGCTGGTTGCGTTTTTCATGGTGGTTGACCTTATATCCTTGAAAGAACTTGGCTGGCCGAGAGAAGACAGACGAGCTCGTACTCTTCAACAAGCTAGTGTCAATCGATCGTCATGATGAAGAGAGTCACGGGCATGGCACATGAAAGCTAGCGCCGGGCCGCCTGGAAGGGGGGGAGGGAAAGAGGATGTGGCTTCCGGGGATTTGCAAGGAGCTAGGAACACAGGACCAGCCCAACACGCTGTCACAAAAATTTACTGTCGCATCAAATGGTCAAGATGTCATACGGGAATAAGGCTGGGGAAGGCTGTGGAGCTTACCACCACATCAGCGCTGCTCCCTCATGTGTGCTGCGGCAATCTCACTGCATCCACAACTTTACCATACCTAGGTAATTACCTCATTCCTATACATTGAACATGTATCGCCGCAGCCATGTTCCAGTTCCGCATGGCTGCCTCCGACAAGAATGACATGCAGCTTTTTTGACCTCTCGGTTTGGGGGGGGGAAGACAACCTTTTCAGTCCTTAACAGATCAAAATAGAAACGTTACAGGCTCAATTAAGTTGCTGCGCAAAAGCAATGGTGATCAATACTTTCCAAAAGCGATTTCCGACGTGACCTTGGAATTTGGTTCCATTGCAAACCAATACATTGAGGCCCGAAGCGCAATGAGAAGAACACCCCCCCCCCCCAAAGAAAGGTGGAACATTCATTCTCGCAAGGTAAGGACGAAAAGGGTAAGAGTATGACCAGGCTGTGGGACGGGACGACAGGAGCAATTTCAGAGTGGACAACCCCAGAAAAAGATGGGCAGGCTTGGTTGATTGCCTGCTTACCTGCCTCATATTGATGAGGTCCTCTTTCTCATTTTATTTGTTACGGTGACCGCCTTATTTTCCCAGAGAGACGGTAAAGTGTGGAGCACAATTCTGGTGAGACTCCACACAAACAGCGGCCGCGGAAACTGCTCCATTTGGTCCCGGGAAGTCTCCGACCGCTGTCGTTCCCCCAGGTCCAGTCAGTCACAAAAGCCAGCAAAAAGCTCTGCGGTAGGGACAAAGTCCCCTAGGAAGAATAAAAGTGACCGGTGAGGGTTGATGCCCGCTTCTTCTTCTTCTTTTCCTCTCCTTCTTCTTCTTTCTTTCTTTTGTTCTTTTCCAATCCTAGTATTGTAGGGGACGTGCTCGTCTGTAGACGATTTCAAAAGAGGGCTGATGGGAAAATGAGATTGGCTGATCGACCGATCCTTCGAAGAAATGCTCGCCTCTACTACTAAGCTCTAAGGTTGCAGCGTAAGTACAGTGGAATCCGGGGATCGCTTCGCTCGGGACATGGACGGCGAAGTACAGTATCGAGCACAGTGATATTCTTTTCCTGTACGGAGCACCTCGTGTCAAGTTGCAAGGGAGGAGGTGTGATGAAGGTTGCTCCTGAAGTGGGTACATTACGACCAGTCGTAGGGAAAAAGGATCATGCCAGGCTGGCAGCAGGATTTCTCCTCTGTGGATGCTGTATACAAGAGGACTATACATTTTGAAGTGGTAGCAAAGCAGCAGTGCCAGTGCAGGGCTCACGCTGAGAAGAAGACACTTGAGAGGGCAAAGTACGCCCTTGGGCTTTTTGTTGTGGCTGATGGCAGGGATGACTTTTCAAACGTACCGTATCTGCTATGGGGTAAAGATGGTACGAAGTACTGACGGGCATGGACCAGCTCCACGATACATCCAGCAGCTGGTACCAACCTACTGAATGACCCACCGGCCAGGCAAACACATTCCTGAGATCCAGGATCCTGGAAGCCTAAGCCCTGTCCTCACCAGGGGCCCCAGTCCTCATTGTACAGTAGGTACAAAGTTACTTGGAAAGTGCTGCTGGACCCACTATTTCGGTACTGTAGTGCAGCATGTACTTACCTACAACACCAGTACCCTGTGCTGGCTGAAGGTGCCCATATCCTGGAAGGTATCGTGCAGGTGTGCGTCTGCTTCGCCTCTCCGCCCTACGAGACTTACGCTAGTGACAATCTGGTATGGACCCATCGCCCAAGCCTTCCTCCCGGACCACAGATGCAGGACACTCAAAAACACCACTCACGCTCTCGCTCGTCTACTATATCTGTCCAAGGCCCCCAACATCCTACTTCCTTTCTTGCCAACCCGTATCCACAACATCATCCATTTACAATACACGTTTTGAGAGAGTCTCAGTCAGTCAGCCGGTTTTGTGTTCCAATACTCGAGACAACTACTCGACGCATACACACGCCCTCTCTATCTCCGTCTCTCACACACATAGTCTCTCTTGTCTCACACACACACACACACTCTCTCTCTCTCTCTTCTTCAACCTCATCACCCTATATATCATCACTCTAATTTCTCGCTTCGCCTCGTCACTCTACCATTCACCGACTAGCAGACCCCTCCACGCGCATCCTCCGGCGCTTTTTCCATACGTTCCGCAAACCATCTCACAACGCTCAAGTCGAGAAAGATCGGGAACAAGACAGAGACACTGCAGATCTAGAGTCTCACCACCGCTACCACCACCGAATGAAATAGGATACTCGCGGGTAAGGCTTACGCGTGACGACACTACCATGGTAATCTTGAATCCTCAACTGACAAAATGAAACCCATAGCGCAAGCTTCGTGGCCTTTTTGGGCCTGATCCTTCGCTCAAGCATTCTTCCTGCCATGGCTCTGGTTGATCACCACACTTTCACCATGGTCCCCAGACACATGAGCGAGGAGCACGAGCGATTCAGCTCCTCCATGTATCCTGACCCTCCCCACGGCGCTTTCTCCTCTGCTGGTGTCGATATCGGCCTTGCTTCGGAGGCTTTCGACCCGCGCTTCCTCCCGGTATCTACCGGTGCCTATTCTCAACCCCCTTTCGCCATCGACGCACTCCCCGCCTGGACATATAGTAATGGGGCAGAAATGAGAGCGCACTTATCCCCGACCTCCGAGACCTCGCCATCCTCGTCAGCAGTCGGATCACCACGGTCAACCCACGACCAACCTGCCCCAATACCTGATTGGGCTCCTCACGGCGTCATGAGCCCCAGCATCGTGGACTCTCAGGGATACTATGCCGCTAGCACTGAGTACAGCTTCGCACCAGGAAGTATGGATGATCTCTCCTCTTTTGCTTTTGCAGAGACCTCAAAACCACCTGGATTTGTTGGTGAGTTACCACAGACTTCTACTATCATTGCTTCTGAACGGCAATTACAACAACACAATCTTGGCCCTGTGTCTCCTTGCGTCTCCCGTCGCGAATCCACTGCGTCTCTCTTTTCCGAAGCCGGGCCAGCGCCAGCGTCTCCATCTGAGTCTGCCTTTGGCCGGAACATGAGCCCGCCCATCTCTCCTTCCTCGTCAAGAAACTTCAGTGTCCTCCCATCTTCTGATTCCTCAATGTCCCTGTCTTCTCCCACGGCCCCTCTCTGGACCAGCCCGACGGCCCGTCATGTGTCTCCGTTCTTTTCTCAGAGCAGTGGTCATTTTATAGCTCCTCTTGGATCTTCCTGTTGGTTTTCCTTGAACGATTGTTGTATCCAAAGAAATAGAGGAATTGCAAGGCTAACCTGGTGTGCCCCGTAGACCCAAGTCTAATTCACCCAGACTCCATCAGTCGGCCACTTATGACGCCCTACGAAAATGGCTATTCTCAGACGACATCCGCCTACCCTCACTCACCCGCTCTCACATCAGCTTCACCACCGCACATGAGAACAGAATCTCAAAGCCCGTACCTTCCGCCAACCAACCAATACTATCTTCCAACTTTCAACCACGTCGACCAAAGGCGACCAAGCGTACATTCTTTTCATTCTGGCTACAGCGACAGTGACGCCAAGGAAAAACAAAGATGTCCACATCCTGAGTGCGGAAAGGTCTTCAAAGACCTGAAAGCCCACATGTTGACACACCAGAACGAGCGCCCGGAGAAGTGCCCGATCACCACGTGCGAGTACCACATCAAAGGATTTGCACGAAAGTACGACAAGAATCGACACACTTTGACACATTATAAAGGGACCATGGTCTGTGGGTTTTGCCCGGGATCTGGATCGGCCGCTGAGAAGTCCTTTAACAGAGCTGATGTCTTCAAGAGGCACCTTACAGCGGTTCACGGGGTCGAGCAGACACCCCCGAACAGCCGGAAGAACAAGAACCCATCAACAGTCGCTAGCACTGGCAAGAAGCCGGGTGCTGGGTACGCAGATGGTGCTACAGGCAAGTGCTCGACTTGCACACAAACATTCAGCAACGCGCAGGACTTCTACGAGCACTTGGACGACTGTGTGCTGCGCATTGTGCAACAGGAGGACCCCGCCGAGGCTATCAATGCGAGGAGGCTTGCCGAGGTTGAGAATGACGAAGACGTACTTGCCACACTCGCCAAAAACAGCTTGCCCACCACCACGCAAACCACCATCACCGTGGAGGACGAGGATGATGATGCGGAAATGGAGGACGAGGAGACCCTCAGCTACACCGACGCGGAGTTGCAGGCCATGGGCATCAAGACTTCGGCGTCCCCCACCAAGAAGAAGGGCAATCCGGCGAACGGCGTTCAAAAGTCTAGGGGAATGACACACTCGCGGGGCGGCGTTTCATTGTCCAAGATCAACCAGAACAAGGGTCGCAAGAACAGGCGAGAATACCCTTCCTCATGGGGTTTTGACAAGGGTCAGATGGTGATGAAGAAGCGCACAGCGGCCTACTTTGACGGCTCTCGCCGCCTCGCCAAGGACGATATGATGCTCTCCACCGAACATGAAGTCCGTATCCCCTTGTCGGATGGTCAGTCCTATGTTACGGACTTGGACATCCAGACCTTGAGGAGGGCGGAGGGATTCCTGAACGCGACTGAGGAAGAGAAGGGCCTTTGGGTGTCAGACGACCCCACTGAGGCGCAGTACAAGCTCATGCTGGATGCTCAGCAGCAATGAGCCAGCATCAATTTCATCTACACAGACCCAGGGATATGGGACAGGCCCAATGGCACACATATATACAGCATCGTGCGGATTCATGACATTACACAGATTTTTCACAAACAGGGCAGTGGTGGTTTGGACAAGTCATTCACGGAAAGCGATTGTTTGAAAAAGAAAGAAAAAACAAAGAAGAAGAGGGATTTCCGGCCTTTCATTTCGAGCAGTGCTTGCTCACTACTCTTGTCTACTTACCATGTGCGACGATACCCGGATATTTGTTTATACACAAGGTGCAACGCCTGTGTTCATTTGGGGATTTGGGAGGCGAAACACAGTCATATGGCTTCTTGACGATATAATAACTAGCGTAGTGCTTATTCAGCCAACATCCTCTGCTGGATGTAACTTGGAATCTAGAAAAGATTCGATCACCATACCTTGTCCATCTACTTGCAAAGCCTTTGGCCAGCAATTTTTACATTATGTGATGCTGCTATGCAACTTTCCTCGGTTGACAATTTACCATCAATAAGACAGACACAGTGCGCTTTATTTTGCAGTCTATTTAGCCATGTTGAGACAGTCAAAAAGGTGAAGAGTGAGGGTGAGGTGTGAGGCGGGTATCGATTCTAGACATGTATGAGCGAGCCATTACATCGTTACACTTGGAAGTGAATGGACCTGAGAACAGGCCACGCAAGACAAAAATTTGATGTTATAGATCGAAACCGAGAGGGGAATCTAGGTAGATGGTACGTGATCTTTTTTGAATGACAACGATTAAGGACGCCTCCCCCCCCTTTCCTTCTTCACAAGCCATGGAAGAGGGATGGTCTCTTAACCCGAACCCTACACCTTGTAATTCGATGGGCCAGAGAGCTTCAAGTACCCAGGTACCTCTCACATCCCTGTTCTAGGCCTCGTTGGTCAGCGTGCTCCTTCCAGAATGACGAAGTTTATCAACTGGAACGTGGCATCTGAGTGAGCTAGCTGAACGGCCAAACCAAACACCATCATCTTCAACTTTCCCCCGACATCTGGCCTTCTCCACGCATCCAATCTTCAAATGCCTGCAACTATGGGCACCTAGCCATTCTTCTTGACGTTCTTTTTCCCTCTCTGCATTTACCATCCACCGCTATCTGAAACAGTGCGGCGAACCGCACCGCACCGCATCCTACGATGCGCCTCGCCATGTATGCCGGCGCCTCGGCCGCCCTCGCCGCGTCCGTCGTCACTTCGGCCTTTTACCAACGCGCCAACTTCTACTCTGCCATGGTTTATCTGTCCCAGTCCAATCTCTGCCTGATGATCCTCGTCAATCTCATCTTCCTCGTCTACGGCTCCTTCATGTACGGACTGCAACGGCTCTGCTTCGGTGCCCTTCGCCCTGTCGAGGTCGAGCAACTCTACGAAAAGGCATGGTTCGCTGTTACCGAAACCTGCCTCGCCATGACTGTTTTCCGCGAGGAGGTCGGCGCCTTCTTCTTGGTCATGTTCACCGCACTGATCACAGGCAAGGTCTGGGGTTGGATCGGCGAAGGCAGGGTCGAAGTGTTCGAGCAACAGCCACCCGCGAACCCAAGGCTTTTCCACACGCGCTTGGTCATCAGTCTGGTCACGAGCGTCGTCTTCAATACCTGGCTGCTAGCTTATAGCATCGATACCGTCATTGCCACTGCAAAGCCTACCATGATGGTTATGTTCTTGTTCGAGTTCGCGGTCCTGACTGTCGGCAGCTTGCATACCGCCCTGCGCTATGTGATCTCGCTAGTCGAGGCCAGCGTGATAAAAAAACAGACCAAGCAGAGGCTAGAGCAAAGGAGAAACGAGGTTAGGCAGGAGAGAGAGGACATTTTGCGCAGAAGAGCAGCGGGCGAGCCTACAGCGGGAGAGGGCGAGCCCCTGCCAGACCCGGAAGAGGTTGAGGAGTTCGATATTGAGGTTCCGGGTTGGGATTCCAAGGGACAGTGGATTTTGTTCCTTGATCTTTTTGCAGGTAAGCTCAACAAATTCATGTTCAGCATTCCGTCGACGCTTTGGCTAACACTGTGCTGTTAGATTTCCTCAAACTTTCGGTCTACACTGCCTTCTTCTGCGTCCTTCTCGTCTTCTACGGCCTGCCGATACACATCATGCGTGACCTTTTCATGACGACGAGGAGCTTTGTCAAACGGCTGAGTGCTCTTATGAAATACAAACAAGCACTTCGTGATATGAATAGGTACCCGGATGCCACTGCAGACGACCTGGGACGTGAAGACACCTGCATCATTTGTCGAGAGGAGATGCGGCCTTGGGACCCGAATGCCGGCCAGCTCGAAAGGCACCGACCCAAAAAGCTACCTTGCGGACACATCTTGCACTTTGGCTGCCTCAAGAGCTGGCTAGAGAGACAACAAGTCTGCCCCACATGCCGAAGTTCTGTCGTGGCCGATCAGCAACCGAGAAACGCGAATTACCAGCAAAGAATGGCCTTTCACATCGCTGCAAACAACGGCCAAAATCAAGGAGGAGCTAATGGTCCAGCACCTGGTGTCCAAGATGCACAGCTCAATGGGCAAGCCGGGCCCGGGGGTCAGCAACCTCCCGCTCCTCAGGGCGCCATGCGTTATATCAATTTGGGACCCATCCGGCTGGGCTTTGCACAAGGTGGACAGGAAGTTGCTGATCTGGCAAATCGGATGGGTGTAGACCTTAACAATGCTATGCCTATACCACCTCAAGCCAATAACCCAGCAGCTCCAGCAGACCTGTCCACAATGGAGGCTGTCCGAAATAGGCTCTTGGAAGTCGATCAGAGAATCCAGCAGGAGGTCCGCGACATTCAACAAGGCATACAGAGTGTCCAGACGGCACAGCAAGAGGTTCATTTGATTAATGCCATGCTAGCTGAGCTTGCCCGGATCCGCCAAAATCAGGACCAGGGCCAACCTCACGCACCATTTCCACTTGACCAACCTGGCCAGTCAACACCTGCACCCGCTGCGGCCAACGCTGCTGCTGGTGGCGGACTTCCTCATCTACCTCACCCACCAATGGGTGGCCCCATGGTCTTTCCACCCCATCCACATGGCGGCCCTCTCCAATTCCCTTTACCGCCATTCGCTTTGCCGGGCAATTTTGCTCACAGGATGAACCCACCCGTCACTCGACACGGTGCAGCAGCTAATGCGACCGCCATCCCAGCTGGCAGTCCGGACTTACCTGAAGGCGTTGTACTTCCTCAAGGATGGTCTTTACTCCCTCTCCAACGCCTTGACCCAGCTGTCGCCACAGCCGCCGCACCCGCACCTGGTGGTCTCGGTGTTCAGGTCAACGTTCACGACCTATCCCACCAGTCCGGTGGTGCACCATCTCAACCGTCTGGCACAACTGAGACTTCTTCTCCGCACAGCAACCCTCAGAGCACTTCCATTCCCAACCAGAATCTTACCGAGCCCACCGAAGCCCTTGCACCTGTGGGACCCCAAGTTGAAGTTGCTGCTCCAACACCATTGACGCCAAACTGGGGCGGATCAGCGCAGTTGTTCGGTAGCTCGCATGGTAGCAATACTTCGCTGCCTTTCGGTGTCCAGGCGGGCGGCTCCAGTCGGTCTGTCTCTGAATCACATAAAAACCTTGAGAGCAGTGAGGCTGGCAGCAGTAGTGCCACGAAGCAACCGGGCGTTTCTGGTACCACTGGGCCCGAAGAAGGTGAGGAAAGTAGTGTTTCCAAGGGCAAGGCACCCGCAGCCGCCACTGTGGAAGATGCGGAGGATGAGTCTTGATTGGTTCTAAGTAATGGAGATTGTACAAACATTAAGCATATGTTCATAGCCAAGCGATTCCATTTTTCTTCTTCTGGGAGCTACTTGTCCATGGCAAATCATTCTTCTCTCCCCCCTTGTTGGCTTCTTGCCCTTAGTGCATGCGAAATCGTTCAGCCGGACCGGCTTCTTGAAAGTGCTATGCGTATCATTCTGAAAAGGACCCCGAGTCCCTCCATGTTAAGCGATGGGGACATCCGCGGCCTTTCGATGAGAACCTGCCGTATACGCCGTTCCTGGAAATGAAACTTGGGAGCCACATTGCATTTCCCGCATCTATGAGAGCTCGAAGTCCGGGAGTGAGCTGTAGCAATACACGACGGGCGCTGACATGATCAAGGCATGGGTGATGACCCCCGTCATGGTACCAGTCTTAGATAGATGGCTCTCACTACAATTGCATGCCGAACACTGCGAAGTCGTGCCCAGTGCGATAGCCATGGTAGATTTCTGCCCTATGGCCTCAGCTTGAAAGCAAAACATCGGATGTACACGAAATTTATTCGACAATTGTCGCCTCAATTCAGGCCTCTGGACAAGTACGTCAGCTGTCATGGCTCCTGTGGCAATTTGGAGGAACTGGGAGCCCTCGATAGTATCGTGGAAATGACAAGATGCGGCTGAGCAAGGGTTGCGACTACTGATCGATAAGTCAAGGGCAAAGTCATCTTACAGCAGGCCGCAGCCTCCTGAGAGAAGGGCTTGTCCTGTGCATTGCATGCATCACGATTGTTGTAGCCCGGTGCATTGCTCGACCCCGGAGCTAGGGGGATTGCTTACAACGTCAAGGTTATCTATCGCCACCCAGCTGCTTTATCTCAGCTCTCTGTCTCAATTGTCGGCCCTTTTTCCTCGATCATCTCAATCAATTCCCAGTTCACCCTCAGATTCTCCGCTGAGCTCAATTTGCTCGCGACCTCCGTCTCCCGGCGTTCCACAACCAGCCTTCTAAGTGCGGTCATCAGAAATCCAGCAACCACATCCACACTCCATTCGTCAGGTATTTGCTGCAGAACCTCCATTACGTCAAACCATCCGCCAAACTGCTCCAGCAGAGCGCCCGTCTGCTCAACACGATCACTTACATCTTCAATCGCGAGGAACTCGTAAAGAAGGGCCCGGAAGAGACTCTCCTGTGTATCTTCCGTCGGCATGGACTCGCGCCGGCCCGGGTGCGGCGTGTAGATGCTCGCGCCGCCGCGGAGGCAGTATGAGACGGCGGTATCGTAATCACCTAGCCGGTGGACGAGCAGGCGCAGGGCTTCTTCATGGCGGCGTTCGCGGCCACCGAGGATGATTGCTTCGGGAACAAGGAGCTGCTCTTCGGCTTTGGCTGCGGGGAGAGCCTTGGAGATGCGCGCACGAATGGCTTGGAAATCGTACTCGTGAGACTCGCCAAGGAGTTGGAGGAGGCGTAAGCGGCTTTGCCAGACTTCGTCGTCCGCCGGGGAGTTATCATTGAGAAATTGTCGGTATGTTGGCTTCGGTGGTCTAAGGGCTCGGTAGGCTTCGTATGTGCCCTTTACGGCGTCTCGTGCTTGGGCAGAAGACTTCAAGTTGTTTATGACGATGTCGAGATAGTAAGAAATGAGCTCATTCACGTAGGCCGTTTGTCCTTTGCCGAAGACGAGGTATTCCAGATAATACTTGACAGCATCGGGGGCCTCTTTACGGAGGAGAGCAACTACCTCCGTCGGCTCAAATCTTGGTGCGCGGCCTTTGTCGTCCGCGAATACCTGCACGCCAAGTTTAGGATTCCGATTAGCAAGCCATAGACCGTATTCCTGGACAAGTGCCTGAGTGCTGATCTTGGTCAAGTATTCGCGGACTCTCAGCTCGCCATCCCTGAATTCACCACCTTGGTCTTGTTCCCCCTCAATGATTCGTCTCCATATGTACAGAACGTCAGATGCCATCTTTCGGCTCTGGTAAAGGCGACTTAGGACGTAGAGGCGATGGTAAGACTCAAGCAGATCCACAGCTCGATCGAAGCAGTCGACCCCATTGTCGACTAATTCGTTGAGTTCGGATCGAATGCTTCCATTCCTGGCGACACCCGGTGCCGTGTCCTTGTCGAGTTCGAGCAGGACAACTAGTAGGGCAGCGTCCACTGTCCTGAATACCTCGCCCTCATTGCCGGTGCTGGCCAAGCCTTTCTTTCTCCTAGCAGACCACAGGTATGATTTGATGAACAGTAGAGTAGGTTCTGCGAGGTCGTGGACGACGTGGCCAATCTGACCGAACTTCTCAGAAGCCATGTATCTTTCAACGGTCCCCTTGACGCCCCCAAATATCCATATGCCTTTCTTAGGCTCAATGATTTCATTACGTAGGCCTGGTATTAGACCCAGGACAACTCGGGGGTCTAGATTTGAATCGAGAAGAACCTCCTCCATAGCCTTGAGCTCGGGCGGAAATGGTGTCTCCTTCGAGTGAAGGAAACTTGTGAACAAGAGTACACTAGCTCTCTGTTTAATATAGTTGAAGGTCATGAACTCCAGCTCCGTCTTTGCATCTCGGCCACGAATGCTAGCGAGAATTGAAAACAGTTGACGGCGCTCTTCCAATGTGTGAGGTGGCTCTTTGGATTCCATCGCCGTAGATGCGATGCCAGCATCCAATTGCAAAAGCAGTGGATTCCTCACCGCCCACCATACTTGATTGCCCGACCAGACAGCAAGACGGCAAGTTGTTCTTGCAAATCTTTTGGCAAATTCTTCCTCCTCTTCAATCCTCATCGCCTCCCAGCCCTCAGGCAGGGGTGAATCATCGTCATCTCTTTCAAAAAGCTCTCTCTCGTTGTTCAATTGCTCCAGTGTTCCAGCCGTACGCGAGTCGGCGGTCTTTAAAGATGCCGTTGAGGGCCCAACCTGCCCTATAGAAAATGGCGAAAACTTTTTCAGGCACAGTATGTCCATCACCTCTTGAAGGTTCGAATTTTCACTACCCCTTAAAGACCGTATACCAAGAGTGTGAGGGCCGTGGGTGTCTGCTGTATCTTTGGAATTGGGAATGGGAGGTTCCAACCAAAACCTTCTTGGCTCCCCTTCACTCCCGTTCAAATCCCACCGTTGAATTTCGAGACCGACATGGAGACCATCCTTAAAGGCTTTGCTTGTCGACGCCAGAACGTAGCCTTCTTCCTCTTCATCAAGAGATGGCCTTGATGATGACATATCAGACATCCCTCCATCGATGACAACCTCCTTGGGGTACTTGTCGAACTCCAGGGTAGGTCTTGTGGGATCGCCATCGAGGTTCACAAACATGCCGATTCCTGGGTCTTGGGGGCCGGTACCGGTCACCAGCAAAAACTCGTCCGCAGTTGGGGACACAATATGTGGTTTCAGTATTACGGGAGCGGGCTTGGGTGCAGAAATAGACGTTTTAGAAGCCTGTGGATTTGCAGTATTTGGAGGACTGGGCAACGGCTTATCCGTGGAGGTCGAACCGGATTCCTGGGTATTTGCGTGTTTGTCTGGGCTTGCTGTCCGTCGTGGGGACTCTGCGCCTTGGTGATCTGAATCGTAGCCTTCTCCGGCGTGGTTGGCCTGCCTCCGAATAGCCTGGGACATGAGCCCGCCAAGGCTCGTGCTCCGATTGTGGCCCTGAACATCGCCCATCCCCGAGCTCGACGGTCGCGCATGAGCCGATGAAGAGCTGCGCAAAATGCCCACATCTGAATTTCCGGCAATATTCTGAGTCTGGCCAATGTCTGGTTGAGACTCGTCTAGAGAGGAAATGGTCATGAGCGGGATTTTGAGCTGCCGGTCGACGTCGAGCAATGCATAGTTCCTCGAATCAGCCACGCACGCTATCGAGTCTCTCCGGACCGATATGGTGCTCCCAGCAAAGTCGATTTGCTTGAAGACCCTCGCATCTTCTCCCACCCGGACAACCTGAATCTTGCGGGCGAGAGACAGCATTATGGTCTCCCCAACCGGACGGTGCCCTAGGTCACCGCCATCTCCCAGCGAGTTGAGGTCGAGGCCTCCAATGCCATAGCAGTTCTTGACGCGCACTGTGCCGAAGACCGGACTTAGCTCTGGCAGAGAATAGAAGGTAACGGTGTTGTTGCACAGCACACAAGCTTTCTGGACTTTCGGCAGCAACAGGATCTGCTGGACACCTGTCTTGCTATTCCCGGGTACTGAGCTTTCGGCATAGCTTGGCCGCAGTCTCGAGGCAAGGATGAAGACGGGCTGGGCGGACTTGTCGGTAGGATCGGGCGGGATCTGGACGAAGTGGAGGAGCTCTGAGGCTGAGGTACCGATGTAGAGATTGCCCTCTAGATGCCAACAATTAGCATAGCCAAGAAAGGAGCACTGGAGAGACTTTTCGCACCTAGATAGTCAACACAGTTGATCTTGACGTCGTCATTGTCGCCGTCTTCAGACAGGGGCACATTGTCAAGCAGAGAGCGCAAGACAAATGGCCCCGTGTGGAGCTCCTGCTTTGCGCCTGAGGAGCTACCAGCTTCAATTTGCTGGGATTGAGGGTCGAATCCCATTGTAGTAAAGGCAGGGTCATGGCAGAGGTCTCTCCAACATTGTAGAAGCTGGTATCGCAAAGGCTGTCGTAAGAAGACGGCGTTAGCAGTGAAGATGATGGAGCGTTATTAGCGGGCTGTCCGGGAGGGAGTATATGTGGCTGGCGACGGATACGGTAGGTATGTACACACCTAACTACGAGCTGCAGGCGTGGCAGGGGTGCCCTCCCAGCTGCTCAGATTATCCCTGTATCTTACAAGGCACACCCCCTAGAAACAGCGCCTTCCCACCCCCCGGCCTGTCTCGAACGCTCCCAAGAAAGAACACGTCCAACATCCCTTGTCGCATCAACTAGTCGCGACAACGTCAGCTGTGCTGCCACCATTTGCATGCTTGTCATGAGCTGCAGCTTCTAAGCTGTATTTCACTATTCATCAGCAAACCCAAACGAGCAGAACAATGGCAGAAATTGCACAGGGTGATGCCACGGCCGGCGCAGGAGCCGCCCCAGGCACCGAGACCACCAACAAGTTCCAAGCAGCCATCTCAGCATGGAGGAGTATGTTCTCATGATTGATCTACCACTTTCAATTGCATCACCAGTGGCTGACTTGTGTATTTTGCTGAACAGACATCGACATGACCAACATGGTCTCTGCACTCGACAACACTGCCTCCGAGATTGTGGCGTACCAGCGCGACTCGACCGTTCAGAGAAAAGATCTGGCCCAGAAGACCAAGGACTTTAGGAAACTCGATGATGCTACCAAGTTGACGGATATTAAGGGCCTGTTGAAAGCATACCAATCATTCATCGACCTAATCTCGAATCACTCTAAATCTATGAACTCCGCATTCCTCCAAACCTACACTTCCCTTTCCGAAGCACCCGATCCCTACCCATTACTCGAAGCAGCCGTCGACTCTATGCTCATATCAGAGGAGACGTTGCCCAAAGTCACCGAAGAGAACGAGCGCCTGCAGAGCTCCGTAGCCCAGCTCACATCACAGCTCGAGGACACCGAGTCGAGGTTACAAGCCGAGAGGGAGGCTCGTAAGCAGCTTGAGGACAACCTGGAGACCAAAGTCAAGGAGGTCGAATCCACTTGGATTGCCGTATTGGATGAGAAGAAGGACAACTGGGCGGCCAAGGAAAAGGCACTTGAGGACAAGGTGGAGAACCAGGAACGGCTCCTTAACGAGATCAAGGCCAGCTACGAGGTCAATCAGCGTCTAGGCAAGTCCGAGGACTCCGAGGATGAACCAAGAGGCCAGGTCACGAGTGCAGAATTGGAGATGGTCAATTCGGATTTAGAACGGACGAGCATGAGACTCGCTGAGGTTGAGGCCCGTAATGAGCAATTACGACTCGAGCTTGCGCAGGCAAAATCTCACGCGTCGAGCCAACCGACTACCTCTCTGGAAGATGACCCTGATTATATGCGCATGAGATCCGAGAACTCGTCCTTGATACGGAAACTAGATGCCCTGAGAATAGAAAAGGAGAACATCAAACGGGATCTCGACACCAAGATGCGCAATCTTGAAAGAGAAGCTGGCTTGCTTAAGGAGGAGCGAGATGCCGTGAAAGCAAAGGTGCAGAAATGGAGCGATTATGATGATATAAAACAGGAGCTAGAAGTACTGAAGAGCATTGAGTTCTCCACCGGCGATGACGACGAGACCAAGGATTTGGTGAACGAGGCGAACGGGGATGGGGTCAAGGACAAAGGAGATACGCTGGAGCAGCTCCTGCTTTCACGCAACAAGAAGCTGAACGAGGAGTTGACCATCCTCAGAGTCTCGCACCAGGACCTGCAGAGCAGACTGTCAGATCTGCAAGAAGAGACCTCACGAACGAACGCGGAGCTGGAAAAGTCGCAAAATCTGAACGAAAAGCTGGAGAATGACCTTGCTAATCTCCAATCGCAAGCTGTGTCTGCGTTCCCGTCGGGTGCTTCGGTAGCAGGGACATATGTGAGCCGCTACGCACCGTCAGTGGCAGGTGGACGGCGGGGTGGTGGCAGGACATCCCCCACGTCCTCTATAATAAGCGGCTTCAACCCACGCGATGCCCCAATGGATGCGCCCATAGGCGGTGGTGGCGGTATTTTGCCGATGATCACTGCGCAGCGCGACCGCTTCAAGAAGCGCAATGCTCAACTTGAGCATGAGCTCTCAGACACCCACCGAGCTGTCTCCCAACTCCGGCAGGAGATAGCAGCTCTGCAAAAAGACAATCTCAATCTCTACGAAAAGACCCGCTACGTCTCGACCTACAACAGGAGCAACGCTGTCACAGGAGGTGCAGCGACGTCCTCATCCTCTTATGCGACCAATCCAAATCCTTCAACAGTGGCCATTGGCGGAGGCGCGACCGATGTGGATGGCAAATACCGCTCCGCGTACGAGTCGAATATTAGTCCCTTCGCGGCGTTCAGAGGAAGGGAGTCCGCGCGTGCGTATAAGCGTATGAGTTTCCCGGAGCGAGTAGTGTATACGGTCACTAGAATGGTGTTGGCGACCCGGACTAGCAGGAATTTGTTTGCTGCGTACTGTGTCGCGCTCCATTTACTAGTCTTCTTGTCGTTATACTGGATGGGGAGCGCAGACGCGGATCAGCATGCCACAAACTTTGGGCAATCTACGTCGGCGGCAGCGGCAGCTGCAGCAGCAGCTGCTGGCGGTGCAGGTCATGGAAATTGGAAGGAGGGAGCTTTTGATGAGAAGCCATGATAGATTCAGATCCAAGAAAGGTAGTGCCTTTTCCACATGGAAAGCGTCACCAATTTTTGGATGTTGCCTCAGGTATTTCTGCACAAGTCTTAGTCTGTTGTGTAAAATCGCACTTTTCCATGGAGACCGAAACTCTATGAACCGGGCATGCAGGATTGATTTGAGGCGTCAAAAGCGACCTGTCTTCCTGGTGTCTCAAGTCTCTAAGCTTGTTTTTTGTTTGAAAGCGAATTGCGGTATGTCTTACACTGTCTTGAATCGTATCGCAATCAGAGTACCCAAGAAATGCAAAGACGTTAAACAGAACTTTTCACAGAGGTCATTGGAGATGGTGGCATCGAAGTAGACAAGGGCTGTTCAAGTTCACTTCACATCGCAGAAGGCTTGCCACTTGTGGACAGCAACGCGCGGTAGCGACAACTTCGAAAGTAGACTGTATTTTCCGCAATATAGGTTTAAGAGACCTATAGTGAGATTCCGGCTGGTGGAACAAGATACCCAGACAAATGAAACGCTCTGCCTGTTTTCCCGGAACGAGACGGTGAAGTGTAAACGAGACACCCACTCATTGCTCACACAGTACTACTAGTGATGGCGTGTCGTCCAAAATAGATAGATCTTCTCTGGGGAACTTGGAAACAAGGATAGGCTGTCTACAAAAGGATCCTACCGAGCCTCGGCTGTTGCAATGTCCCCGCAAAACGTCAACGCCGTAAAGTAGCTAGCTCCACCGCAGTCCGGGGAAGCGCAACTACATGTCCTCCTCATTCCGAAAGACAACCACTTTTCTCTTTCCATGTATTCATAGATTCCTGGTATCTTGAATTGATGTCCAACTGGCTAAACCAAGGAAAAACATCAGGACAATATCCTCCATTGTAAACAATAAATTGCTACATCCGGTGTATATTTGCTTCCGGTGAGCTTTGGTCCATGTGCTGGAATCCATTAGGTGGATGTTCATAACTGACCGAACAAGTAGGAAGCTCAGCCAGGACTAAGGAATCAATTTGCTGTGGATAACTCAATTTTAAGATGGAGGACATCAATATCCAAGATTACCCGTCACTTTTCAGCCTCAAGGGAAAAGTCGCAGTCGTGACGGGTGGCTCACGAGGCCTCGGCCTGACAGCCGCCTCAGCGTGAGCTTCCTTTCGTTTCTGTTCGATGCCGTGCACGGCGTTGCTTACCGAAACTCACCCGTATACCAATGCTAATACATCATCTTTAGCCTCCTTCAAGCAGGCTGCGCCAAAGTATTCATCTCCTCGCGCAAAGCCGCTGCCTGCGAACAAGCCGTCAAAGCGCTCAACAGCCTACCCAACCTTCCTGCCGGCGCGCAGGCCATATCCGTTCCAGCCGACAGCGCCAAGATTCAGGGCGTGCAGGCCCTGGTCGATGGCGTCAAGAAGCACACTTCCCATGTCGACATTTTGCTTGCCAACGCGGGCGCCACATGGGGCGAACCCTTCGACACACACCCGGACGGCGCGTTTGGCAAAGTGCTTGACCTGAACATCAAGGCCGTCTTCAACACCATCCGACTCTTTGCGCCACTGCTGCAAGCGCGTGCTACTCTGGAAGACCCCAGTCGGGTGCTAATCACGGCGAGCGTGGCCGGGCTGGGAGTGGGGAGTTTAGGAAAGCAAGCGACGTTTGGGTACTCGGCCAGCAAGGCTGGTGTCATTCATTTAGGGAGGAACTTGGCCGTGGAGTTGGGTCCAAGGCATATCACGGTGAACAGCATCTGTCCGGGCTTCTTCCCAACCAAAATGAGCACTGGACTGCTGGAGTTGAGTGGGGGCCAGAAGAAATTTGAAGCTGCGAATCCTCTGTTGAGGCTTGGAAGGCCTGAGGATATCGCAGGTATGGTTGTGTATCTGTGTTCCAGAGCGGGAAGCTATGTCAACGGTGAGGCAATCGCAGTGGATGGCGGTGCGTTGTGGAGCAAGGGCCAGCTGATGGGTGCCGGGGACTCGAAGTTGTGAGTAAGAGGCGGGCAAGGCTTCATCGTAGGTGCTTAACAATTCGCGGCAGATGCTGGGGGGGGTGAAATAGGCGTAAAAGATACACTATACTGTATCAAATACATTCGTGGATAACAGTGATTATGCGGAATCTTGGAGTCACTAGCTAATATCCATTCAGCATGGGTCAGACCAGTCAAGAATAGGTCGAAATAAAAGAGGTGCCCCTTCGGTGTTGGTGACAGACCCGCATGTATTTTGGCACAGAGTCCCATGTTCGAAGGAGATGTATCCAACGGATGGTCGTATGAAAAGAGTGAAAAGGTATGGTGCATTATTATATTGAGCAATCCTTCGGGTGGCTATCAGCATTGGATACGCGCTGCACCAGAACTAGAGACTTTTCGCAAGGGAATGACAGGACTCTCTAGGGAACAACTGAACGAGAATCTTTGACATATTCAATACAGTATTGCTGAGAAACCTCTAGCGTAATAAGTTTTGAAGTAGTTGAGAAAAAAATTGACCTTGAAAACTCCGTGCCTCGCTTCGCGGCATGCTCGCGCTGGATATCTCTTGCCCTCCATTGAATGATAATTATACAAATCGCAGTGAAATCAATCGCTATTTACACAACTTTTTTTTTTCGGACCAAGAAGACGACCGTAGCCTCGAAGCTTATGGAATCGCCACCGCAGGTTGATGTTGTTGCTCAGTCGCACCGCTAGCGCTCGCGGACGCCTCTCCTGTTGGTGTATCCTGGGTCGCCCCCTCACCCTCGACAGACTCTGCCGCAACGTTAGCTGCGGCGGTCCCAGCCTCCGAAGCCGCGCGCTCCTGCTCCTCTCTACGCTCCCTCTCAGTGCGCTCAGCAGCCTCCTGGCGCTCGCGTTCCGCGCGCTCGGCGGCCTCCATATTGGCTATGTGCCGCTCAGCAACACCGGGAGCGATACTGGCTAGAAATAACAGACCAGCTCGCTCTAGTCGGCGGATCTGGTCGAGGAGCCAATGTCCATTCTCGTTCCTGCGCTGTTCCACAAGCCGCGCAGCTGTTTGTGCTGGGTCAGGTTCAGCCCGCCGCCGCCCAGCCTGGGCAGCCGCGACATTTTCGCCTTCTTGGCCAGGCTGTGCATTTGCGCCAGGGGCATTGTCTCTCCTATTTCTGTTATCCTCTAGGGCGCCGAATGGGATAAGACCCTCCAGGTGTTGTCGAAGAGGGTTGAACATGTCGTTCGCCATCCTGTTGAAGAACCCCGTGTTTACTATAAAGATCGTAATCGCGATAGTTAAAACGGTCAACCACCGCGTCCAGCTTGTGTCGGCAGAAGTGAACCACCAAACGAACAATGACAATCTGATCAGCAGCCAGATATGAGGCCACAAGGCGGCGAGTAGAGCACCGGCCAGACCACCTTCAGGATTGGCTGGATGCATGGGTGCAGCACCAGGACCAAGTGGCTGTAACCGGGCTTGCTGTTGTATCGCTGGTCTTCGATAGAGGCCTACTCGAATATTGCCTTGTTGAGGTGCACGCTGCTGTGCGGGCGTTGCTGCGGCTTGGGGCTGGGCGTGAGGCTGACCAGCACCAACTGCTGGACCTGAGCTTGCCCGCGGTGGTGGGTGCGGCTGCAACCATGGTGAAGCGAAGCCAGGTGGGACAACAGTAGGGGCGGGCATTCGTGCCGTAGGCGTGTAGTAAAGATCTGACGGGCTGTTGATGAGCAAGGCTCGGGGCCCTTGCGGCGAATTGAGAATGTACACCTCGGGCGGGGTCGGAGTAGGCGATCTGGAGGGTTGACCCTGTGTCGCGACGTTGCTTCCGTAGCTGGGAGTCCTCGTAGCGTCAGGTGTAGCTGTTCTGCTCAGCGGCACTGTGGATCCAGGTCTTCGGGGCACGGTAACTCCTGGTGGTTGGATTGGCTGGCGATGGTTGCCAAGGGCAAGGTTCGGGAGCGAGGCACCAGATGCGCTACGATGCATGGCGTTCGCCATGATTGAGGAAGCTTGTTCAGAGGCGTCAGCGGTTCTGAGAATATTGTGGACGTCATTTGTCGAGAAAGGGCCTCCTGGAGCAGGGGAGCCGTCGTTTCCTTGCGGCAGATTCACAGGCACAGGGATCGGACCATTTGGGCCAATGATGGCTGAGTTCATGGTGACACGATAGAATTCACCATTAGGACCTATGCCTTGTTGGACAAAGGGCTGCGGCTGATTCTCAGGATGAGGGCTATTCCTGCCCTGCGTATTTGTTCCTGGAGGGAAAGGGGAGCTACCAGCTTGATGTGATTGCTGTGGCGGAGTTCCTCCCGGACGTTGGTTGAAGTGATTCATGTAGTTTTGTAGGAGCTGTTGCTGTTGAGCTACCAACTGGGCGGGCATTGGACCACCTGGGGGCGCTGGCATGCCGAAGCCTGGGCCGGGAAAAGGTGAGTGCGGCTGTCCCGGCATGACGACAGGCCGGCCAAAACGAGTAGGCTGATGGCCGTGATGGCCGTGAGGATGGTTATGGGGTGACGCTTGTGGGATGGCGGCGAAAGGGTTCCCTGGATTGGGCATGGGATTTCGCGCAGGGCTTTGGCCACGCGGAGCTGCTGTTTGACTTGGGGACGCGTGATGATCGACAGAGGGAATCTCCCTGATCACCAAATGCACAATGAGGTTGTTGGAATCTCGGAGCTAGAACAAGGTATCTGTCAGTCTTGACGTATATAGAGAAGGGGCTCTGACAGCGAACAAATAGCCACTTGCGATAGCGTTAGCAACACAGGGTTTCGAGCTACCTTTTGTTCGCCAAATACTTCCAACAAGGTTTGCTCCTCGCGAGACAACAGCTTTCCCTGGTGGATCAGCCTTTGCTGCTCATTGCTTGGCTTGGAATCCAGAGCATCCCGGACTTTCTGCTTGATCTGGGCAACAGTTGTAGAAGGCGGGAGACTTGGGAAGTTGAGCGGCGCATTGACGCTAGTGGAAGGCGACACTATGGAGATGTTGACAGAGAGGTCCTCTGAGGGAGCGTTTGAAGAGGAAGCGGCCTCGTCAGCCATGATCGCAGGTTCAGGGTTGTATTGCGTATAATCGGAGCGAGTTGATGATTAGTTGTGTTTCCGCATGGATAGATGTGGTGCGATGGGCGTCGGATGAGGCGCAAGTGAACGTCTCCGTCGTTGGTCGCTGTGAGTGGTGAGGAAGGTGGCTCATACGATGGGAGGATAGGCAGGTAATCCAAGCTCGGGTGCACCAGCCTGGGGATCCTGCTCAAAAGAGTTATGGCGTCGACAATCAAGAACAGTCGAGTGTTTCCATGTCCATAACAAGTGGGTAGGAAAGTCGCTAGGTGGCTGCACAAGGAGGGCAGCGATTCGTCGTTGAGAGGACCGAAAGAATGTATACCTCTTCAGCAGAATGTTTAAGCACACTACAGGCCACCGTAGCTGGACGGGCAGAAGGAGCGAAGTTGAAGCAATTCACTCTGCAGCATGCATCATTGCAAGGAACCTATTCCGTCAAGGTGCCTGCCACGTACGCCAGTTCTCACGCTTGCTGTAAGAACGGGCAAGGGCTCCCCTGTAGCAACCTCGCCCTTACGGCCCGAAACACAACAGAAAGTGAACGATGTACTGCGGTACAGACGTCATCCGCTACGGGCAGGTGGGTCGGAAAGTACTAGACAAACAATTTTACCCACGGCCATTCTTACCCTCACCTCACCGACGGACCCATACTCAACACGCGAGGGTCCGACTTTTTTGGAGCCCGTCAGACCTCATTGCAAGCTCCGAATCGTGGATCATATACTGGGTCTCAGAACTTGCCGCTATCGATAAGCCTGCATCACAAGCGAGTTCTTACCCACGATCCAACAACAGTAGGCTCGACTCCTTCGAGCCACTTGGCTGGGAGCTATCATGGCGTCCATGTCCAGGTTTGGCACCGGCCTCGCAAGACGTGGGCTCTTGAATGAGCCTCAAGCTGCACTGCGCTGTCGAGCCTGTCTTCAGAGACCAGCCCTGCCACAGTCGGGGTGGCCCAGACGGCCACCTCCCCAGTCTTGCAACAGCAACGTCTCTGCCGGTCGTGGAGGGCACCGTCTCTACTCACAGCAATCCCCTAAGCGCCCGAGATTCTCCTCACGACTGCGCATGGCTCTAGGTAAATCCAAGACTGAGTGGTACTTCATTCCTGTTGGCGTCGGAATAGGGTTTTTGGGCCTGATACAGGGCTACAAAGTCTACACGCGGGAGAAGGAGAGGCAAGAGGAGGAGCTCAACCCGGGGTCCCAGCCGAAGAGACGTCAACGCATAAGACCTGATGGGCCATGGCAAGTCCAGGTCATGTCCACGCTCCCTTTGAAGGCATTGTCAAGATTGTGGGGTAAATTCAATGAGATTGACATACCCTATTACTTCCGGGTTCCTGGATTCAAACTCTACTCTTGGATATTCGGTGTCAAGTGAGTAACGTACCTCACTTTAAACTCTTGGCTTGTCCAGTCATTGACAGACGCACAGTCTCGACGAGGTATCTGAACCAGATCTACATGTCTATCCTAATCTAGCTGCCTTCTTTTACCGGACATTGAAGCCTGGCGTGCGGCCATTAGATCCTAACCCGAATGCTTTGCTGTCGCCTTCAGATGGGAAAGTCCTGCAGTACGGGCAGATACAAGGCGGAGATATTGAGCAGGTCAAGGGCATGACATATAGCATTGATGCCCTTCTGGGTAAGAATACGCCTCCAGCCAGCATCCGCTCTGGAACCACCACGCCGCTCCCCGACGACCAATCTCTCCCGGAAGCGAAGGAACCCCAGAAAGACGCCGAGGTCGTCAAACAAGACGAAGAGTTTGCCCGCGTGAATGGTATTCCCTACACGCTGCCCGGTCTCTTCTCCGGGGCTGCCAAAGACAAGTCAAAGCAAGGTCCTTCGGACCAATCCACTGGCGCCTCCCCGACTTCTATTTCCGAGGTCCGCGCGGACCTGGCCCTCGGCGAGCGGCCCTGGTACGATCTCCTGTCCGAGGAGCATCCGACCGCTCTGTACTATGCGGTGATCTACCTCGCCCCGGGTGACTACCATAGATTTCACTCGCCCACGAACTGGGTTGTTGAGCGCCGGCGGCACTTCGCAGGCGAGCTGTTCAGCGTTTCTCCGTACCTACAGCGCACCCTTCCTGGTCTATTCACGCTCAATGAGCGTGTGGTGCTTCTTGGCAGGTGGCGATGGGGATTCTTCTCATACATCCCCGTGGGCGCGACCAACGTAGGCTCTATCAAAATCAACTTTGATCGCGAGTTGCGGACAAACAGCCTGACGACAGACACCGAAGCCGATAGGGCGGCGGAGGAGGCGGCCGCGCGTGGAGAGCCATATACAGGCTTCTCAGAGGCGACTTACGACACGGCGAGCCGCGTCTTGCAGGGTCATGCGCTAAGACGGGGCGAGGAGATGGGCGGGTTCCAGCTTGGAAGTACCATTGTCTTGGTCTTTGAGGCACCCCTGGGGAAGGAGGATGAGCAAGGTCGAGTTGTGGGTGGGTGGAATTGGAAGGTCGAAAAGGGAGCGAAGGTCAAAATGGGCCAGGCCTTGGGTTGGGTCGATGAGCAGTGAGTGAGATTGCCAAGGCCTACTCTGAGTTAGGGTTCTCTTTCGCTCCAGGCCCCTGCGAAGCGTGTAAACCAAATGTACATAGGTACGACCATACCGATTACCTGGTACATGGTCCAAAGAAAAGGTCTGGCATATGGCGAGTCAGACCTGAGAAGGATAATGTGAACCCAGGTTGCTGCCACCGAAGACGACATAGGCCATCGGATTATCTGCACCTCGCCTCACTAAACCATATACAAAAACTGCGGAGTCTTACCACGAGGCGTCCCAGCACCTAAGAGAAGACTGCTATAAGCATTCTGCTCCACTGCCTCATGTAGCTTTTTGTTTTCTAGTATAGAAATCCTGTCTGGAATATGAAATCTCACTGTGCCGGGGATTTGTTACGAGCGGCAGTAATGCTGGATAACTAGCAAGCCTTTGCCATTCTGTCAAGATGTATCGTTCCTGTGCCTCGCAACTGCCCTGCGCACTTTCACATAACCGTTTCATACTCCCGTAGCAACTGTTTGAAGGTATCAGAGGATGTTTCTAAACAACTATTATGATCATTGGGCGATCATCATCAACCGTCCCGGTCGTTTTTGGTAGTTGATGGATTTATTCAGCTTCGTGGAGGACTGGGCCTGGAAGCGCGAAGCGCTGGAAGGAGCAGTCCTCGGCGAAGCTTTTCTTCTGTCCTTGATTATGCAGAGTTTCTCGTCCGCGGATTGGTCAATTCAAAAAGATACTTCTGCACGTGGCGAAGTACCCTCCTAAAAAGGGCAAGAGGCCTAAATATTGTAAAGATCGTAACTTCCTATAACAGTTAATGGTGGTTTAGTAGCGCTGCAGGCTTAAAGGCGCGATAGGCTTAAAGGAGGGTCTATAAGGCGTATATAAGGACCCTAGTGTAAGGGTAGGAGGTATGCTAAAGAAAATGCTTTCGCCGAGGACTGCTCTTTTCTAGCGTTTTGCGCTTCCAGACCAGTCCTCCACGAAGCTGATTTCTTTTGCATATTCTATCGCCATAACCCAGTATATAAATAAATAAGTATGCCAATCTGATTTGCGTCCCAAAGTTTATGTAGGCCCATGGAAAGCAGATTGAGTGGAACGTGCATACTTATTTTTCAGCTTCGTGGAGGACTGGCCTGGAAGCGCGAGGCGCTGGAAGGAGCAGTCCTCGGCGAAGCGTTTTCTTCTGTCCTCAATTGTGCAAAGTTTCTTGTCCGCGGATTGGTCAATTTGAAAAGATACTTCTGCACGTGGCGAAGTACTCCTTTAATAAGGGCAAGAGGCCGAGTATTATAAAGATCGTGACTTCCTGTAATAATTAATAGTGGCTTAGAGTCGCTGTAAGCTTAAAAAAAGGGTTTAAAAGGTCTCCTTTGGTGTAGGTATATAGCTGTACCTAAATAGATTAAGCGTATAAGGCATAACGTTATGTGTATGCTAAAGAAAATGCTTTTGCCGAGGACTGCTCCTTTCTAGCGCTTTGCGCTTTTGGACCAGTTTAAGCCTTTACGAAGCTGGTTTCTTTTGCATTTTTTATTACCATAACCTACCTAATAATCCAGATAAATAATCGCCATAGCCTAGTATATAAAATAAATAAGTATGCCAATCTGCTTTACATCCCGAAGTTTACATAGGCCCATGGAAAGCATATTGAGTGGAACGTGCATACTTATTTTCATAGCCAGAACACATTCCAAACCCAGTCAGTTCACCATCGCCAGCTTTACACGAGAATGACCTTTTGCATTCATACAGACGCCGTGATGGCGCTCAGGACCGCCCACACCTCTTCCAAGCAGCAAGCTGTCTCTTCGGCATCTGCGGCCGCGCTGTTTTGTTTTGTCGGGACCTTCATCACAGTGCTCCGAGTCTGGTCTCATGGAAGCCGACAAATTACCAACCACGGCGATGAAGTCGCCCATTGAAGTTGATATGTCTTCGCCCTTCACTCTACCATTTCGCAAGGCAAAGTCCCGAATCTGTCCGAAAGTGTCACGTGGCGCCATAATGATAGATGGTTCCAGAGGCTCCTCCCATGTGAAAAGAATGGTCCACTCTCTTGGCAAACGAATCAAAAGACTTCCTTCGAAATTTCACCAAGGTCTCCGTCATGTTGAAAGGAAATTCCATGGTGTGTACAGTGCGTCTTTCATGACGCCAGTGTCTTCAGCCATGACCGAGCTGTCCGGCATCTCTTTTCCCTGGATCATCATCGAAAGCTTCGGTTGTCTATTCGCACATCGACCTGTCATCTGCTGATGATTCAACGAAGATGCCGAACCGGTGTTTACCAACACTAGACTCACTGCCAAGCCCTAAATTGGAATTACATGACAACCTAGACCGTATCTGCAGCGCCGATTTGTGCAATATCGACAAATACACGAAGCTCTTGCTATCTCAAGGGCTGGCAGATGACACAGACTACCTAGTATACACTGCATCAGCTGAACCATGATAGTGTGCCACACAAGAAGGAGCTACCGGGAGAACCTGGATGGCAGCGATATTCGTTTTAGCAAGATCGCGAAACGGAGGAGTTTTAGAGAGCATGAAACACAGTTATCAGTCTCCCTTCCTGGATGCTTTCGATCGGGACCCTGGTGTATAAATTCACCCAGGCCTGCTTAGTGGTGGTCGAGCTACGGTCATATCTAGAATCGCGATGGCATAAACAAACAGCTCGGGCGAGGGAAAACCTGTTGGACTATCACTGGACCAGCACAATAGCATGCCTCGTCTACAGTAGCAAGAGAAGGTATCCATAGATAATGAGGAAGTTCTCGACTGCAGCGCGTAAAAAAAGAAATGACGAGGTCGTTTGCAGGTGCAGAAACACCACGTGAAAGTGCCTTGAAAATTTAGCTACAGTTCCCTAGACTATAGAAAACACCGTCAAGGTTCGTGTGTAACTGGACGAACCCAGGAGGACTCGCGGGTGACGTTTGAATGGAACCTCCCGAGGTCTCTCACTATGGGTTGTGGGAGCTCACGAAGACTCGGCGTTACTTAAACTCACCTTTCCGCCCAATTTTTTTTTGTATTTGTTTTCAAGTGCCTTCAAACTGAGAGTGAAGATATTTGCAGGGCATAATTCCATGATTAGACTAGTATTTGATGGTCTATTGCTGAAGTCCCCTGGCACATACAAAAACCGACCTTGGAAGTCTCAAGCAGCCATCAGCTGAGTGATATCCTATATTGAACTGTTGCTAGCAGACACCCTGCTAAGCACACTGTCAAAGATGACATTTTTGTTTTCAATTTTCTTCTATTTTTCTTTAAAAAAGGGGGGGGAAAAGAAGGCGGATATGGTATGACCTGGGCACTGTTGCATGTGTTCTGGCAGGTTGCTCTGATGAGATTTTCTGAAGCGAAGATCCCATTTTGTTCTCAATTGCCCAAGAATTTCCTGACCAGTTGTTTGGCTGTATCAGTCCATCTTCTGGCCACTGGTCAGCTGTGATGAATTGCAATTGGTCTTTGCTTCGTCTGCATTCTCTTCTTGCTCCTCTGAACCTGTGGTGACTACGGGACCGACCTAAGTAGTATATCATTATTGCAAATGCCAATCCTTTTACAAGTTGACCTATTTCGGTATAAGTCTATCAATCCTTTAGCAACGTTGTATGTGTTCAGCTCGGCAAGACCGGAGTTGTGTACTCTCGTTTGGCCCAATCGAAGGATCCGGCGCTTGGAAGGCTGAGGTGAGAGTGTCACACGAAGCAATGAGGCTTGGTTTGCAAACGGCCGCCATTATCAAAGTATGCGAGGATCACATGTAATCTGATGGGTTTTCTGTGTACCTCTAATCCTGTTGAGTCACCGCAAAAAAGGCAAGTTTCCGCCGGATATCATGCGGCTGACGGTCAGCGCTTGAGGCTTTGCAGATCCCGGAATTGTCTCACCACTTACCTACCGCCAAACAGGACGCGGAGAATATGGAAATCCACACATTGGTGAGAATACGTCGTGGCGTATCGACGGTTGGTAACTCCGACTACTTTCAGGATCTTCATCAGCCTGTGACATGCCTGGTCGTGCGATATGAAGCCAAGACATGCCGTGTTCGGCCTATTGAGCAGCAATCAACTGGCCATCGAGTGACATGCCAAGGCTTAAGACCTTTGAGGTTCGTACATTGAGGCGTAAGTGTATCTGTAGACTGTGCAACTGCTTATGTTCCCAGCGGCGATTCGTAAGATTACGAGGCAGCTCTCGTAAGCCAACCTTACGGTTCGTTCCAAGCTCAAAAAAGGATGGGTGGCCCCGCCCTGTTTCTGACCTTACCCATCAAGTTCAATCATCTTTCGTCTTCAGAATGGCCACTATACAGGGAGTGACTGGAAATCAATTCGTGGCGGGGACAGACCAGTACCCCGACTGGCAGTATCAATATGCCTCATCGACTCACGAGGTTGACCATAACATGAAACCGGGGTTGATCGTACAGCCGCATGACAAGGAAGACATCAAGCGAACCATAGCTTACGCCAAAGAACATCACAAGTCGATTGCCATTCGAACTGGTGGTCACCAGTACAGTGGAGCTTCCTCTACGGGTCCATCCAATATCCAGCTGGACCTTCGCTCTACCTTCAGAGCTCAGGATGACCTGGCTTACTTCGAAAAGGGTGACGAGAGTTATGTCCGTGCGAGTGTCAGTTGGGCACTGCGAGAATTCAGTGAATTTTTGGGAAAGCACGAAATTTTTGTACCTCACGGACAGTGTGCAGAGGTGTGTACTGCATTGGGCGTGAAAAGCTTCCATATGGATTTAGCTGACGATTGCCAGGTCCATCTTGGTGGCCATGTTCAGACGGGAGGATACGGCCAGCTTGGACGTAGCTTTGGCCTTCTCGGAGATCATGTCCTCTCTCTGGAGGTTATCGACCACGCCGGTCAAGAACGCGAAATTACCAAAGCTGGTGACCCTAAGATGTTCTATGCCTGTAAGTCATGCCCAACAGACCAAGTCCACAAGTCGCTCGGATGATTTTTCTGAACATCTTGACTCACGACTTCGCGCTGACGTAAAACTTGAAAGGGCTCGGTGGCAGCCCCGGAAATCTTGGTGTGCTTACGCACTTCACCATCCAGGTGCACCGAGATTCCAATTACATAGGCTCTAGAGGTCTCAAAGCGTTGCACCTGTACGACACCGACACTCTCAAGCGACTCTTGCAGATCCAGACTTCGATGAATGACAACGAAAACTTCCCTCGAAACTATGATCTGTGTATCAGCGTTCTTAGTGGATCGTTTGATATCTTGGGTCTAATGGGTGGGTTAGACAACAAAATGCAGAGAGACCATCCCGAGATCTTTGGGCACGATGACCAACCGGTCTGGCCACGCATGATCGTCGTCTACGCGCAGTGGGTGCCCTTTAGTCCCGCTGACAAGCCGGATCAGTCATGGTTCGACCAATTGAAGGCAGACTGTTGGTTCACAGGCGGAGTGCGGGAAAGACCCATGTCACAACTTGTAAGTCCGATAATGTTTTCCATTTGTCGTCAATTTTTCTTAAATTTTTTTTTTGGAGGAGATGACTTACAAGACTTGATAATTGTAGGCGAGCGAGTGGCTTTTCCAGAACACACGCGAATTCGACCTGCCGTACGTGAAGCGCACATATCTGACGACATCGACGGAGTTGAGCACCAATGGGTGGGTTGACTGGGTGGTCGAGCGAATGGACAAGATCGTCGCGCCGTCGCTCAATGGGCAGTGGCTCTCGGCTCAGCTGCAGTGCTTCGGCGGGAAGAACTCCCGCTTCAGGACCAATGCTGGGAATGGAACATCTTACAGCGTGAGTTGTTTGCCAGGGTCGAACAGGGAACATGGCAATTACTGACTTGAGCTTCTTGTACAGTGGCGGGACTCGACGTTCTGCTTCACTATTGACAATTTCCACAAGCCAGCAAACAGGGAGGCGGCAGAGCAGTGGCAGACTGAGAACGACGAGCAAGGCCTTGGCCCGAATGGTATCTTCAGCAAGCAAGATCGACGGGTATTATGGGGCAGCTACGGCAGTTTTGACTTGGACTCGGTATGGAACACCTACTACGATGATCGGGAAAAATACGACAGGCTGAGGCGCGCTCGAAAAGCGGCGGATCCGGATGGTGTATTTACACCCAACACATTCTGCGTGAAGCGGGCAGATTGAGGAATGAGGAATTGGGATTGAATTACTGAGTTATGGATTTCAATCAGATTGAATCAGTGGTTTGTAAGGAACCAAGTTAATCAAAGATCTTCTTTCCTTCATAGTTCCATCCTTCAGCCTTGAGCAAAGCATGAGGTCCGTATTAATTTCAGCCTTGTCTAAAAGTGGACCCACCCATGTGAAGGCACAGATGGCGGGCTGCGAAGACCTTTCGGGATGTGCCCTGTCAAAACACGGCTTTTCCATGTGAAAATCAACTGGAATTATTGCACTACTGCACTACTGCACCCTGGCAAGGTGGGGGTGGGGGGAGGCAGACCACCCGATCAACCCACACGTCATGAACATAATGAGATTCTGCAAACTGGAATATACAAACCAAGCAAATCTGGGCCTGATGATGGGGCTCTCCAACGAGTATAAAGAAGCCATTGTTAACAGTCTTCTCCGTGTCAATTCTTGGAATTGTTCGTGCCTGGGCTCGGCCCCAGATATAAAGAACAGGGATGATCCCTTCGAGATAGAGCGGAGCTGCTGCCCCTCAACACCATCTGGCCTGAAGTACTAGTTTCTGATGGAGCACTTCGTAATCAAGGCCAAGATAAAGTCATTGTCCCTGCTCCATAACATCATCATCACTGGCGCATCACCAGCAACAAAAACACCACCTTTCTCTTCACTTACAGCTTACTACCAATATTTGGTACAATCGATTGTCCAAGGGAAAGAGAACAACATTTTCACATGTCTATCGGAGGAGGACCTATAGCTCCTTCACATGCACAGCAACTACACTTCCTCATGCCAATGGTCAATCTCGAAAGCGATCCACAAGCAGCTTCCCCTTGCGCCAGCTACTGTCCGGCCAAATGTCACGGACGGACCACATTAGCAATCCCAATTGATTGCGTTTCCTGTCTCTGACGCAATTTCATTCAAGCAGACTCTATAGTAGCTTTCTCCGAGAGCTACGGCTGTGTAATCTACAAAAGCATCCCATTGGACTCGAGCCTGGCCTTGGGCAGGACTTGCCTCATTGCTCGTTCAACATCTGAGAAACCGCTTTAATTTCGAAGGACGGTCTCATTTTGCGAATCTTGGTTTGAAAGCTGAGCGACATCTACTCGTTTATTGAATCGTCCTTCAAGCTGCTCGATGCACCACCATACGAGCCTCTCTGCGCAACTGGTCTTCTGGTGAGCCCCACTTGTTCGCACAACCTCTCGGATCTGACCCATTATCGTTGGTCGCGCGAAGCTATTCTCAAGGTATTTCATTCAGTATAGACGCGAGACATGAGCATATATTTCCATCGATCTCGACGGAGTCGCTGTCCAGACCACACCATTGTCGCTGACACTGTCGCATCTTGCAGTTCTGTGGACCGAACCACACCATGTCCGAGGCCCAGTCCTCACGAGCACGACGAGCTGCTAAGCGCCGCAAGACGTCTTTGAATTCAGGACCTCCCACCATGTCCGAGCAGTCGTCGTCAAATAGCACTGCCGAATCAGTAGCCAACACCGGCTCAGCGCCGGCAATCTCAAACACGGACTCTTCCACGTCAAATGGCTCGTCAGGAGACCAACCTGCTGAGCATAGAGATGCGCCGAATGCTGTATTGCCGGATCATGGACCTCCTCACAACTCCACATCGGTTGCTTTGGTTCCATCCAAGGAGCCGATTTCTCATCGCTGGCCCGCTGAGCGCATTCCGGTCGAGATCTTCAACCTCATCATCCAATTTCTCCCTCGGAAGGCGGTCCAAACAATGCGTCTTGTCAATCGTGAATTCGATTCCAAGCTCGCAGAAATTTACTTCAAGTCTGTGGTGGTGCCATTCCGCCCCGAGTTCGAGGCCCTGTACGGCTCTCTCAATATCGACCCGCGCTCCTCAAGTGATAAACAGAAGTTGAGCTTGGTAATAGGCAAGACGAATGATGAGAAAGGTCTGGCAGACGACACATCTCAAACGTCCGTCAACGACGGTGTGCTCTCAGCCGGTCACCGCGTTTTTGAGCAATTTGGTGACAAGATGCGAAAGTTCGCTCTTGCCCTCGAACTCAACGAGAAAGACCTAGCCTCACCGCCCCTCAAGATCAACCAAGAGATCTTGTCCGCCCCTTGGGGTCTCTATCGCTGGCCAATCATGAGTTATCAGCGCTACAGCCGAGTC
Source organism: Gnomoniopsis smithogilvyi (assembly GCA_027946515.1). Taxonomy (NCBI): domain Eukaryota; kingdom Fungi; phylum Ascomycota; class Sordariomycetes; order Diaporthales; family Gnomoniaceae; genus Gnomoniopsis; species Gnomoniopsis smithogilvyi. Next base: position 3,144,810 of record JAPEVB010000004.1, on the reverse strand, counting down.
GAGGGCTTGGAGCAGATGGCCAACGAGACGGGATATATGCTAGAGGCCTTCAAGTATCTTAGACATGTCACAGAAATCGGCATATCGTGCGATGCTGGTTTGGGCTGGTTATGTGGCCCTGACACCAACCCGTATTGCGCTCGTACTCTATCACCCGTCTTTCGACCAATAGTCTACGAGGCGGACGGGGCTGGTGACAGTACCAGTGCTGTGGAGGAAGAGGAAGAATCCCTTAGTCTCTTCATTCTGAAGCAGATGGCATTGAATGCTGGCTACTCCGAAGCTGAATGGCCTCGTGTCATTTTGCGCCTCCTCGAGGATGAGGGACGTGAGGGCGTCATTGAGTGGATCGAACGGATTCTGCCTAGTGGCAGACTCACCAGAGACCGAATTCCCTACCTCGAGGTCAACGAGAGCACCACAAAGGAGGACATCCTTCTCCAAATCAAGAATGCCATCGCGTGTGACGGCGAGTCGACTGTTGTGGGCACTACTGAGACTCGGACCTATGGGCTAATTCCCAGCGTCCTCTCCATGGCGCAGACCGAGATGCTGCTGGAACTTGAGTGGGCTCATCGTGCCTTGATGCAATCATATCGTATTGCAGTGATGGATAACAAGCATTCTTTCCAGAATCTGAAGCAGCTCACCATTGCCCGCTGTCCCAGTTGCCGCATCAAGACCTGGTGCGACGACGAATTTTGGGAAACTATGACTTCCATCGAGACGTTCCACTTGGGCGCAATTCCTGATTGGCGTGAGATCACCAAGAGTCCGAGTGGGGCCATTGAACAGCGCAGCGTGGCGCCCTCGGAAGCCAGTCGAACGGTTTTCGAGCTTTTGCAATTCTACGTTGCCGAGCAGAAGAATATCAAGAACCTCTCTTTCGAGTGGGTCTGTGGTGGTGAGTTCGCCATGGGCAAAAGCCAGCGAGATCGCTATGTTCTGCCTGCGCCTGTACTTTCAGACATAGGCAACATGGTAAATGTGTTGCACGATTTTCAAGCCGACGACATCCTCAATCTGCCCTACGTCAGCAAGTTATCACTGAAGAACTGCTGGTTCGCACCGCACATGTTCACGTTCTTTTTCAAGCACATGTTTCTCGAGGATCTCGAGCAAGTCGTCTTTGAATCTGTTTCTTTGACTGGACCACCAAATTCGACGCCGGAGCTCAGCATCTATCCTGGACCGCAATACAAACCGTCTCACTGGCCTTGGCCGCTTTGTGTGGGGGCGGAGCCTGGCAATTGGTTCCAGCTCCAGCGGCCTCAGCATAACAACCAGGCGCCAGTATGGCAGGGCGTGCCTGGCATGCCTGTTCAGTTGATACCTCTGCCTGCCGTTAATGGCAATGCTGTCAATGCCCCGGCCAATCAGGTACAGGGTGGTGCAGTGCCCCCAGGCGGGGGTTTCAATCCCGGCAACATGGGATTTATGGCCCAACCTAATCAACCTGCGCCTGGCGTCGGAGCCATGGCCGCGATGCACGCAGCTCTGCAGAACCAAACCGCTGCGGTACCCGTCAACCACCCAACAGCACCGACGCAGCAGAGTGTAGGTGGGCATCGAAACCGGTGGCGCCCTTGGTCATGGCCACATGTCCTAGCCTGCCTAGGAATGACGCCTGATGCTGTCGGCAAAGCGCATGAGATAAGCTTCAAGAACATCGAGAGGCGCTTCGCAGCTGGGTTCAAGTCCATTCTTGAGGACAGGGTGGATAACAGAAAACACCAGGTGGTCAAATTCAAATCTTGTGGATACGTCCTTATTGATTTCCCCAGCATCAACAATTGGAAAGTCATCCCGGACCATGCCATTCAGGTCCAACAAAGCGCTGAATTTGTCAATCGACTCAAGGATCTGGACAATTCGATGCTCACGACTCAGGATGCCATGCTAGCCAAAATCATCAACTACATGCCAGATGAGGAGGAGCAGCAGTTACAAAGTCTATTTGGTTTCGAGCTCGGCTGGGACAACTTGTATGATCCTATCGTAAAGCAAGCAGCCATCGCTGACGGCAATCCCAATCCGGGTCAGGCCCGGTTTTCTGGGAAAGTGGACAACAAGCCCAGAAGCGTCAGCGCAGAGGAGAAGGCGAAGTCCAAAGGGAAGCTGAATCGGTCGTATAGGTCTTAGGCGGACCTTGCCTGTAGTATGATCAAAGACTTGGCAGTGCATCATGTAGTAGTATCTCATGATGTCGATGGTGGCAATGAGTTTTCTTGTGATAACGAGGCCAACGAGGCCAACGAGTCCAACGAGGAGGAAGAGGAGGAAGAGGTCCAGCTAAAAGCACCCGACGCTGAGAGTGAGCAAGGTGCTGGCGCGAGGGAGTCCACAAAGTTTGAACCTGACGAAGATGATATCTATGGCAGCGGAGACCCTATCGATGAAGAGGAGGCCGTCGGCGCCGGCCGCTTCGGTAGCAGCACGCAGCACTTGTTGACACCACCCACATCAATGGCTGCGCCGGCAAATGCACACTTGAGCAGCAGTACTGACAATGGGAGTCAAAGCTCTAGTCAAGGCGTCCAAAATGTTGCCGCTTGGGCGGGGAACTACACTCGCCTCTACGGACTTACTGATATTCGAGACCCTTCCGTTGAAATCCCCTTCACCGCACATAATTGGGGCTCCTACACTAATCCTCTGGCGACCCCGATCACATATGTTCCAGACGTTTTTGAGGAGGAGCGGGAGGAAGAGCGACAAGAGGAAGAAGAGCATGGGGAGAGGGAAGAGACTTTACCTCCTCTCGTGCAGTCCCCAGACTTACAGAACGACGATTGGTACCCCTACCAGAATCGCGATCTTAACCACGACAACGACGAGTGCGGCTGGTAGCCCGGTATATGTCTGCTGTGGCCTCTGTTTTGTGTCAGACACGTAGAGGAAACGAGGTTGGTTGGGTTGTGGGCGAGAGTACCCTTCGGAGAGACCAAACGCTTCTCTTATCAGAAAAGCCAGGCTGAGGGGAATGATGAATCGATGACACTTGATGCTGCGAGAAGCACCGTGATCGTCACACCTGTGTAGAACTCGAGATACCAGCAATGAGAAGTGGCTCTTTCGGTGTTGTGCAGGGATTTGTGTTAATTTAAGGGCAATTGGGCTTCCGGTGTGATACCTTCAGTCTGTGGCGTTTGATCTGTAGCAAGTCTTGCTCTGCTAGGCTCGTTTAAAAGAAAATTAAAAATTCGGAAAAGGGCGCATTGCCGCGTTAAGGGTGGCTTTGACAGGGGTCTCGGGGTCCTGCATGGTCTATCGTTTTCGAAGACAACGGCGTTTATTTGGCGGCACAAGGTTCCAGAATTGCGGAAGGATCGATGCAAAATAGGCGTTAGGTTGGTCGAGCTGGTTATCTTAAAAGCAGGGCAAAACCATGCTGAAAAGGGCAAACAGAGCGTGTTGGCGGACTTAGACAGCACCGCAAGGCCATTGATAGAGAAACCTCCAGGTGGTTAAAATACATTTTTTGCATCAACTATGTTGATTATTTTGTTGATTGTGATGGAAGCAATTACAATTTGTTTAGGCCTAGCTGGATATCAGTAGCGTTTCTCGAGGTGACCGTCAAAACGCTCAGATCACTTTTGCTCCGGCCATGGGCAGCGAGACAAGTGGGCTTGTCAGAGAAGAGCGCGAATGAGGTTGGAATTTGTTGTCTCAGGGAGCAGTACTACACGAGACCTGATTGCACACAGAAACGCTCGAACGGTTCATGACCAGGTGTGCGACTATGGAGAATGACCATGGAGTGAAACTGACACACCTGCTTGGCTCAGAACGCAATGCCTGGCATTGTCTATTGCGTCTTCCCAAGTTGGCTGTAAGGACCACAAAGTGCAGGCTCTCAGCATTTTCACGAAATCTCTAGACCAGCCCGGAGCGGGTTCTCATTACCATCATGAAGACCCCAGCTGATCAGCACATATTGTCGTTCTGTGGTATTGGGAAATTTCATTCGTGAATTTTTATCCGTCTTTTGGATATTTTTGTCGCACGCCAGACAGACCGTCACTGCCCGGTATGCCATGCCTCAATACACCGGTCCCAGAAAAAGCGAAGCCGTTCCCTTTTGCAGAAAAAGTTCCATTTTGCTGCGCATTTGCCATTGCCCCTTTCTAAATCAGCAGTGGCCAAACACCCAGCCCATCGCGCCTCAAATTCCATCGCAAGACACCCGTCTAGTTGTCGAATCGATTTAGGCGGCGGTAAGGGCCTTGCGGACGCGGGCACCACGCTGCCTGGAGTTCAGGCGGACCTCCTCACGGGCAACAACAGCGTCGGACTTCTGGACAACCTCCTCAGCCTCGGTGAGGATCAGCTCGATGTGGCAGGGGTTGGACATGTAGGGGTTGATCTGGGTTCAATGTTAGTTTGTATGCTCGTGCTCAACAAAACCTCCATGATTTGTGCAGTGTGCGTCATCTAGAAGTAGTTCGGAAGATCACGTACGCGACCGTGAGCACGGTAAGTTCGTCGGCGCTGCTTGGGGGCCTGGTTGACCTGGATGTGCTTGACGATCAGGGCACCGGTGTCAAGACCCTTAGAGTCGGCGTTGGACTCGGCGTTCTTGAGGAGCTGGAGCAGGAACTCTGCGGACTTGACGGGCCAGCGGGCGCGGGAGACACCCCAAGCCTTGCCTGTTGGTCACTTTGTCAGCTTCGCGCCTTCCAATGTTGTTCATCTCTCATGCCGTCCACCAGCTATTCTGCGAGAAAATTGCCACAATTTATCGTCCCTGTCTCCGGATTGTTGACACAACATGCAAACCCTGCATTTCCTCGCGAGCGATAGAGCTGTGACCAAAGTTCCAGGAAAGAAAACCGCGTTGGCGTGATAGAGTCGTACCTTGGGCAGTGCGGCCAATGGAACCGCAGTAGCGGCGCATGGGGACGGCCTCGCTCTTCTCCTTGACGTTCTCGAGGAACTTAACGGCGCGCTGGAGCTTCCAGCCGTTGATGGCCTGGGCAGTCTCGCGGGTGTTCTTGAAGGAAACACGCAGGTAGGCACCGCGAGCGCGGGCCGACTTGGAGGGAACTATCTCGGTGGCAGCGTACCGAACCTATTTGGCGAGAAAAAAAAGGGGCAAGGTCAGCTTCTCAATGGTCATGGATCGTCATCATCATCTTGATCTCTCTCTCCGACCACACGTCGTTGCTCCCAGCTCTTTCCTTTGCAATGTCCGTCCGAGGATCTCTTTGGTCGTGCTCCACTTTCCACATTCTTGAGGCAACAATCGCAATCGGTCGGAGAGGAAGAAATCGAAATCGCAAATTCGAGGTGTACTCACCATCTTGACGGATTAAGGTGTGGAGATGGTGTCGTGGGTTGTTGAATGGGGGAAGGGTCGCTGGCTGCTGGCTAGATGGTCGGTTGTAGGTGGATGATATCCTGGCCTGGGTCCGGCAAAATCTGAAAGTGCGCATCACGTGCAACCAAATCGGCAAGAGCGAACTTTTTGTCCCCCGACCGACGGGCCCTCCCCCTCCCCACCCTTGCAACTCGAATCTGATCAGTTCGCGCTGACATAATCGGCGGTCGGTAAATCCATTTTTGCGACAGAGCCAATCACAGATGGTTCAGCACCTATGTGCCTTCAAAGCTTGCTGCTCTAGCGCGGGGATGCCTGCCCAAAGTTCAGTGCAACCCCTGCTCTCTAGGTCGAAATTTTTCAACTTTTTCTGCCGCTGCCAAAGCTTCCTTCTTGTCCCAGACGACCAGCAGTATCAACTCGAATACCAACACAACTTTTAAACGGGTATTCTCCTGCACCAACCACGCGTCGCAGCAGTCCCGTAATATCAATCAATTCAGCAATGGGTTTCGAGCCAAGAGGAGGTCGTGGCGGTGGCCGTGGCGGCTTCCGTGGAGGCGATCGCGGCGGTCGTGGTGGCTTTGGTGACCGTGGTGGCCGTGGAGGTCGAGGTGGTGGTGAGTTTCCTGGACCCTTCTCGTGCATAATTTGTTTCTTGCATCATGTCCTTGCCTGCCAAAGCTAATCATGATTTCCAGGCCGAGGTGGCTTTGGAGACCGTGGCGGCGGCAGAGGCCGTGGTGCGCCTCGGGGTCGCGGAGGTGATCGTGGCCGTGGCGGACGAGGAGGTCGTGGAGGCGGCGCCGGCGGTGCCAAGGGTGGAAAGAAGATGATTGTGGTAAGTCATACCTGATGTGCAATGCAGTGCACCTCAAGATTTGCATAGTTCCATACTTACGCATGTCTTGTATATAGGAGCCTCACAGGCACAAGGGTGTCTTCGTCGTTCGCGGCGGCAAGGAGGATTTGCTCGCCACTGCCAACTTGACCCCCGGCGAGAGCGTCTACAACGAGAAGCGTGTTTCCATCGAGAACGGCAAGGCTGAGGACGGTACCACCACCAAGACCGAGTACCGTGTCTGGAACCCTTTCCGATCCAAGTTGGCTGCTGGTATCCTTGGTGGTCTCGAGACCATCTACATCAAGCCTGGCTCCAAGGCTCTCTACCTCGGTGCTGCTTCCGGTACCTCCGTCTCTCACGTTGCCGACATTGTGGGTCCTACCGGAACCGTCTACGCCGTCGAGTTCTCTCACCGTTCCGGCCGTGATTTGATCAACATGGCCACCCGCCGCACAAATGTTGTCCCCATTGTTGAGGACGCTAGAATGCCGCTCAAGTACCGAATGCTTGTCGACATGGTCGACTTCATCTTCGCTGAGTATGTCTGCCACATTAATAGAGGAATACTGGAGTGACCGTGAAACTGACATAACCTAGTGTTGCCCAACCCGACCAAGCCCGAATTGTTGCCCTGAACGCTAAGCTCTTCTTGAAGCAAGGCGGTGGCATGCTTATCTCCATCAAGGCGAACTGCATTGACTCAACTGCCCCAGCCGAGCAGGTGTTTGCCTCAGAGGTGGAGAAGCTGAGGGCCGAGAAGTTCTTCCCCAAGGAGCAGCTCACTCTGGAGCCCTACGAGAGAGATCACGCTGTAAGTCAATCTACTACCCACTGCCACAATGCCCCATGCTAATGAACTTGACAGATGGTATCTGCAGTCTACAGGCAGAAGGAGTTCGTGGAATGAACTCAAGAAGGATGACAGTGGTAATCATCTCTTGTTTTGCACTTTCATGATTTAGGGTGTTCTTTGGTTCTGGATGGCTTTTCCCTCTTCAATTCGGCAACGGCGTACAACGGCGTTCAAAGGGCATCATCAGTCAGGCATTTCCTACGACGTGTGTGGATGTAACACGTGTGTGACGATACGTTCATCGAGGGTTCGGTAGACTAAAATCTGGAGATACCTGTGAGCTGGATAAATCATTACTGTGCCTAAAGAACAAGTGAGGTTGTTTTACTCCTCCATTCTTCTCTAGGAGCAAAGAGTACACGACACTTTTGAGCATAATGTCAGCCAACCTTCACTGTTTAGGTAACTTATATCGCCATTTTGGTTGCACCAAGATCACTACTGGTTTTACGGCCGTGACTATTATGTCGACTTCAATCGGACTGTATCGGTGCATCTCTTGCTCCCCCAAATGAGCATCATGAAAAAGCGTCTCTTCCAGGTGATGAGGCGCCAAGTAGAACCGTCAGGGCTTCGGACTCGTGCTGAGCTCCTTCGATTATTCTGTCACAGGTAACGGTTGAGACGGCCCTTCTAAGGTGTTTTGTTGTATGTGAATAGATACTACCGTGGACCGTCACAATCCAGACTCTACCGAGGCCTATCCAAGCTGATTACATTCCAGGACAACCCACACGCTATTTTCAAGCCCATCCACTCGCATTGGGGGCGCAGACCGAATCGAGCCCGGATTAGCCGTTCTGCCCGCGAGAATGGCCCCCTCTCCCATGAGGCTAGCACTGGGGCCACGCGAAGACTGGCCATCTTGATCATGGACCTTTTCAAGCACTGAGGCAATTCACTTCATCCTTCCCATTTGACTGCCAGATCTCATTACGGCCTTACCTATTTTGGATGCTGATGTTGCGTGGAGACTCTGCTCAGTTGCATTGGGCGGCTTCCTCAGCAATCATCCTGTTATAGTGCATAATTTGGAATCACCTCGCAGCACTAGAGACAACATCAGAAAGACTTTCCCCATGAATACAATTCCTCGGATCTTTCGACTCGTGGTGGAGGCAGGGACCAAATTGCAAAGCAACACTTACGTATTTCGGAGCCTGCTCCTGCTCTTGCTCAGGGGAATAAACAAGATGCGGCTGTTGTCCCTGGTCTCGATCCAATATGTCACCCATTCTTCTCTCAGTTCCCTGCTGCATGGTCTCAGGAGACACTCCTACATCGGCGCAACTTCCTTGGTTGAGCATGCCCCGAATCGTCATTTCGTTGGATGGCGGGGGTGTACTCAGCGCATCGTCTCGGCTCTGAGATACTTCCGGAACGCCTTGGTCTTCTTCATCGATTGCAGAAGCAGTTCTGGTGAAGACTGCGCCAGGACACTCTAGATGTCTGCTGAGAGGTTGTGGCTGGCGCTGGAATGTGGGATGCTGGGCCTGTGGCATTTGGACACTTGGAGTGTCTCGAGCACTTAACTTTGGCAGTGCAATCATGAGTGGGTGGCCGCCATGATGTTCCTCATCTATGGAGTTTGGAATGCAGGAGGTGATCGTGGCTTGCTCCGGAACATGCGCTGTTTGTTCTACTATCTGGTCTAGACGCTGATGAGCTGACCCAATTGAAGGCCTTTTAGTGAGCTGACAGACACGGCTGCCAAGGTGATCTTGCTGCCGTTGCTGGTACGGATTATACGGTGCCTCTGATTGAGAGGCTTGACCCAGATGCCCATTATAGCACCCATACGTCGCCGTCTGCTCCGTTACAGACATTCCGTTGAATAAGGTCCATGACGCGCCACTGGGGGACTCAGACGCGAAGATGTTGGATGGCTGGCCCCCAAAGGCGCCAGCTGCCGTTGGAATGAACGGGCTCGAGGTCTGATGCGGTGATAAAAGTGGCGGCTGCTGTATGCCAGCACAAGGCAGCTGAGGGTCTGACATACGACATGCCTGCGAGATTTGAGGAGGAATCGCACTGTTCCGTTCAATCTGATCGCAACTCAAAAATGCTGCTGCATTGCCCCCATGGCATGAATCGTCCTGGCCTTTGGGTATGGTGTGCATCTTGGTCCGCTCACAGTCCATATGATCGGGAGACACGCCGGCGTCCCATGCCCACTCATCGATCAGTCTCTTGCCATCTGTCAGGGCACGTTCCAGTAGATCGAAAAGCGCTTGACGCAGCTTGCGGTTGTTCTGGGCGCATTTATAACAGTATGGCCCACGCCCGACCTTGGTGGACAGAGCAGAGACACAGGATGCAATGCTGGCTCGGTGGCTCTTTGGTATACTGCTACTGACGAAAGGATTCCTTGCAGAGAACGCGGTGGATGATGGGTTGGCTCGGGAAGGGGACTGTGGACCAAGTGAAGTCTTGCTGAAGATGGACTGTCGCGTATGAGGAGAGTTGTCCCTGGCTGCCTTGCCGACTCGTCCTCGCTGGCTGTTTTCGACCTTCTTTGGAAGCCCGGAAGGCTTAATCTGGTTCTGCTTGTACCTTTCACTGCGCTGAAGAGGAACATCAAGCATACCCGTGTCGAGTGTCGAGTCGAAGGAGTTTTGCTTACGGCCCTTGCGGGCTCCACCCTGGCGGCCGCCGCCTATACCACGTCCTCCTTTGCTCCTGGCCATGATGTAACTATGAGGAATGATCAAGAGGACAAGCACAACCAATTGCGGGATTTCGGCTCAGATGAAAGGGCTGGCGTAGATGGATTCTGGCATAGTGGCTATGGGAATTACTTATAGGAGAGGCATTCGTGGGCTATTGGCTTATTAAGGCTGCTATTGTCAGAACACCTCATTACACGATTGCCTGGAGATATACAAAGGCCTATGCGAGGAGACGAGTTCAGCCTTGTGCATGAAAGCAGCTCTCAAATGCCATCCGAAAATGTCCCAACCCACTACAGGTGCTAAACAAAGACCACCAAGAGAAGGCATTATCGAAACTTTCTCACTAAACAGAACGCAGCATTCAGACTGTCCTTCTCGAAGCGAATATCATATAGGAAACTCTTTGTGTGTCCCGGTGGCTCTTGGCGTTGTACTCTACAATTTCTGAGCAGGACGTCGGTTTCTACAACGACCCGCCGATCCCGCCTCGAGAATTGGATTAGCAAGAGGGTCTCTGCGTAGACATGGCACACCGCCAAAAAATTCATGGGCATTTGCATTGAGCGGGTTGAAGGAGAAGACATGTAGTGCCCTCAGGCAACGAAGGATGGAGTGTTTCTCTGTTTGTTATAAGATCTCGGTAGACGCATAATTCCCTGACTGGAAAGACAAGCTTCTGCGGTGGATGAGCGAAACAAACTCTGTCGATCTGCTTCATTTTATGAAACGGAACGGTGCCAATAGCAATGACCAAAGCTGCTCGACAATATGCAGACGGGCCCGGCAGATCATGTCGATTTTCGCTACCACTCTGCAACTGAAGGGCACAAGAGGATGATGATCAACAAGGCCGCGACATCACAGCCCCGGCTATTGCTTCCAAGAAAGAAGCCTTGGTCCAATTGCCTTTTGCCGCATAACTTTGCGAGATGACCTTTGGCGTCGAGATGCGCGTCATGGAGGGTGCCGATCCCACACTTTGGAGCTCTGGAGATGCTTTTTCCTCGTGACCCCATGAGCTGGAGTCGCCGATGCGGAAACGGGCCACCAAGAAGCATACCGCTACACGTACTGCCTGGGCTGGAGGAACAATATTCCAGTATCTGACAAAGCTCTCCATGTAGCTCTATCCCATTGAATTATTGAATCAGAGATGGATTCTTAGGGTGCATTCAAGATGCACGGGCTTTTGGCCGTTGAATCGCGGGTTCGACTTTTGGGTTGCGAAAAAAAGTGACAAGTCAGATCGCCATGCAGGTACAAGTAAGATACTTTGGCAGTCGCACAAAGCAATCACGACGACAAAGTGGAGACTCGCAGTGTGTGCTAGCACTGTGCCCCAAGTTTTTCATCGAATATGGTGTGGTGTGGACCGGAGGAGAGGGGAGGGACTGAGACCTTGCTAAAAAGCTTGCCATTGAATTTGTTTCAAACCGCCCCAACCAAGCATTTACTATAGTCGAATAAGGTGGAAAGACCTGAAACGGTTGGTGGCCCCCATCACGTCAATCAAAACAAAGAATGGACTTGCACCCGCGGATCATACCCAGAAAAGTACCAGGAGCATGAACAACAAGACTATGTCATTGGGTTCTTGGAACATGTTGGGTTGGTTACCTACTGACGGGATTTACCCAAGATTGTTGGAAAGCCTGGGTGGGGGGGAGGTGAGGGCATGCACACGATTATTCGCTGGTGCCGGTACTGTACTGTATATGTACTTTAGCGACTCCGTCTGGATGGAGTCATGACAACTATTGTCCAATGCGGCGACTATGTAGATACACTTTTTTCAGATAAGGAATAGGGATTCAGGTCAAGAATACACATGCTAATGAGCAGTATTCAATAGGGGTCCCATGCGTAACAAGCCCGGCCGTGAACTACCTCACCCTGCTTACGCATCAGACGCATCAGCGTTCACACACCGTCAAATCAAACAATCTCATCTGGAAGGGGGGACACAGACCTTGCTGATACTGCTTATAATTATTTGACAGGGAGTAAAATCAATCCTCTAGCGACAGTTCATTTCACGCATCATCTCCCAAGCACTCGGTACCGCACTCCACAGCACGCACCTGTCGTCCACAATCTATCCGCTTTGAACACTGCGTCCCAATACTTCTGTACTATATGGGCCATGCCTGGCCTGACCACTCCTCTGCTTGACCGTCAAAGGCTCCACCAGACTCAGGGAAAGGCGCACTACTCGGCCTCCTTTGGCCTGTCCTCGGCCATGTTATGTGCGGCGGCATGACTTCTCCGCTGTATTCCCATTACCATGACAGGAGTCGAGACACCCTACATGTTGTATTACGCTATCGCCAGTCTCCTTATGGCCACACCTCCGCAGACATGGCTCCATACGACACATTGAATTAATGTTGTGCTAGTTGGGCTTAGCAAGCATTACAGAGAGCAAGTAGATGCAGCGAACTTCTGACGAAGGACCCACGCCAGAAACGGGGGAGACAGTGCGGCCCACTTATGGAATTGTCACTCAACGAGCCAGACAGGAGTCGCGTGACAGAAAATCGCAAGCTCATCTACACTTGTACATGGTCCAGCATGCGGCTGAGCCCAACTAACAGCAGTATCCCAGCTGCTCAAAACAACTTCAAATCATCCGAACAAGGCGGGAGAACCCCCTTGCCTCCATGTCCTTCATATGCAGGGATTCCAATATGCCTGTATCCCTGAGACACACACACACACAGAGAGACCCACCCTGCTCCTCCTCCTCCATGGCCCTGGGTACGAGTTTACTGTACTGTTTTATACATTTACTAACACCAGCTAATCCGCCACAGGCTCTTCTTTGCTCCTCGCTGTTTCCACCAGGTCCCAGTCCTTGATCTTCACGTGGCCCACGAACGCCTGTGCCGTTAGCCGCGGATGAAGCACGGAGCTTTGTCTGAAAGCCTCTTGATATATATGAAGATCCCTTCCGATCTATCTCTCCATCGGTGTGCGGACGGACCTCTTCCTGCCGTCCTACATAATTTCAACTGCAGGAGACTACTTTTTTCTCGCAGGTCAGAATACCATTAGCTATCGACCTCAACACAATACCTCCTCCACCGTCTTTGCCACTCTTGCACGCGCAAGGGAGCACAGAGACTGATTCGCATTTGCATCTCTCCAAAGGGTGGTTTCCTGCCAACTTGCAAGATTCAAGCCGCACAAGTCGATCTTGGTTACAAAGCCTCCCCCCCTGGTCACTGGATTTCATCCCCCCATTTGCAATTTTTTATTTTTTTTTTATTCCGAAGTTGCGCTGCTCGCATTCACTCACCTGGTCGCTCCCTTCAAGGAGCTTGACCCGACTTGTGTCGTTCAACCCATACATTCCTGCAAATAGCAGCAACCGACCCTGCCAGCTGCTTCGACCACGCCTGCGCCCATTTTGATGAACCGAATTTTCTACGTTTTGATGAAGGCCCCTTGGGCTTGATATTCGACTGGGTCCTTTCTCTGCATTTTCGGCCAGCTTGGCTGCCGACGTGACAAGATGCAGATCGAAGACATCACCGAGGAGCAACTCCAGGCTTTCACAATTGTGGAGCGGGTAGCCTCGGTTCCCTCACTGCTCGGATGCATCCTCATCATCACGAGCTTCTGCATGTCCAAGGCGTTCCACAAACCCATTAACCGTTTAGTCTTTTACGCCTCCATGTAAGTTTGTGTTGACGACCCCTGAAACCTTCTGTCCGGTTGACCTACTTCCCAACGTGTCATCCTCTAGGCTATGAAGCTATGGGTGCAAACTATCTTTGAGACTACCGCTGACAACTCGCCTAACACACAGAGGGAACCTGATGACCAATGTAGCTACTCTCATGGCAAGAAGCTACGTTGGAGACGGCAACGCTGCTGGCTGTCAATTGCAAGCCTTTATGATCCAGATGTACGTCTCAACAGCACCACAGTGGCTACGTTATGTCTTTTTTTGTATCTTGCTGACCCGAGCTGCGATTAGGTTTATGCCTGCCGATGCATTCTGGACATTGGCCATGGCTGTCAACGTCTACTTGACATTCTATTGCAAATATGACGCTCAGAAACTGCGAAGGATGGAAATTCCATACTTGCTATGCTGTTATGGTCTTCCATTCATCGTGGCTTTGACATATGTTTTTGTTCAAACGGGGGAAAAGGGTCGCATGTATGGGAATGCGACGATTTGGTGCTGGATTTCAAATTCATGGGATGCTTGGCGCATCGGGACCTTCTACGGACCAGTGTGGTATGTTGTGCTTCTTCTGAGTATAGATGCTGTTTCCCCACTTCCCCAAGCTAACAACAGAACAGGGTAGTGATGGTCGTGACCTTCTTCATCTATATTCGCGCTGGACGAGAAATCTACCGCAAACATCGCCAGCTCAAAGACCTCAACTACACCTCGCACTATGACTCCGAGCCCAATCCGATGAACGACCCATACAGCACCAAGACTACCGAAGTGACAGTCTCAGTCTCGGATGGGCCAGACGCCATTGGCCTCGCACCGATGGGCGTTGATGCACATTCTCACATTGCCAATATTGGCCAGACCCTACGACCGTCGGCGTACTCGGTCTCTATTAGCGCCCTACCGACCACGACGAACGCATCAGGCTCTTCTACGACCACGAACCCGTCCGCGGCCAACACAATGAGCATGTACGGTGCGACTCACTCGTTGCCAAAGTCGCGCCGCAAGGCCGCCATGGACGCGAACAATTCAGCTTGGAGCTATACCAAGGTTGCTTTGCTCTTTTTCACAGCCATGCTTGTGACATGGATTCCCTCCTCAGCCAATCGACTGTACTCGCTGGCGAAAGCTGGCGAGATAAGCCTGCCGTTGGAATACATGTCTGCTTCCGTTTTACCATTGCAGGGGTTCTGGAACGCCATCATCTACTGCACGACCAGCTGGAAGGCGTGCAAGATGCTGGGAGAGGATGTGGCTGCATTCTTCAGGAGGGCACCGACGACGCGGGCGGCTCCGTCATCCACGAGCTTCAGCGGGACGTTGAGGAGTCGCAGCCGCCTTGGCACGGTGTTGGGCAAGGAAACAACCGTGGGGCCCACAGGAAAGGGCAGGGCATTCGTCAAGATGCCAAAGGATAGCGAGACGGAAAGCATGGAGGAGTTGGCATGAAGGGAGCGGAAAACGATCTTCCCGACGTCTTTAGTGTCTCCCAAGCACGGTGCTGTGGATGGCGCGCGCGCGAGAGAGGTCTATCCACATACCAAGTGAACAAAAGTGCCTAGGGCGCGAGCGGATTGCTAAAAAAGCATGATTCTTATTCGTTGATACCATTATCAGATACCCAAGTACATACGTAATTCATAACGCATCTATGGCGATCTTTTTTTTTTTTTTCATCAATCAGCCTGTGCATCGCTGCAAATGCCATCCCCCCCCCTCGCGTACAATAGCATTGTTTCACAAGACAAAGATGATCGAGGCTGACGAGAGTAGGTCGCCGTCCCAAGAAAAGTCGAGGCATGAGGGCGGGATGTAACGCTCGCCTTACAAGCACGCAAGTCCTGTGCAGCCGCCAACTATTGCTAGTCACATAGTAGAGGCGTGATAACTCTTTCTGGACCTTGTTACAAAAAGGACTTGTCATCCCAAAGTGGAAGCTGAAAACGTCAGAGCACAGACGAACACACGATCTTGGGTTGGGCCCACAGTGCAAGGCAAGGATTCAGGTTTTGATTGCGTGGTCAATCTCCTGCCCTGCTGATTCTGCTCATGGCCCGGAAGAAGAAGAAGAAGCGTGGGGGTTGTCGACGGCATCTCCTGTCCTCGACGCAAACCGGGGCTATCAAGAAGGGGATCCAACTCTCTTCTCTTACTTGCTCCGGGGGCAAACTCGGTCTACACTAATCAATTGAGTGAGTGTGCCACGAACATCATTGGATTCCCAGGTATTACCAATCGCTGCATATTTGTGTGAAATGTACCAGTTCTTGTAATGTACACTTAACACTAGGTGATTACGACCGCCCCCTGCAGATCCTCGAAATGATCTGTACTCCACGATGCCTTACCCGATGAAAGTAAACTTTACCTAGATACCATCGCAAGCAGATGGGGTTGGGAAATGCGGCAGGGTTTGAAGCTTTTACGTACCATGGTTTGGGAACGATTGGATGACCCATAAGCTGTTTTGCTATAATAGTTCCAAAGCTTCGGGTTGTCAGCTCACTGGCTGTCAAGCTTCGGCGCCGTCGGGTTTTTGGAGTCCGGCCTAGACTTTCTTTCTAGTAAGGATTTTTTTGGTAAAATACCCACCACGAATCATACGAACTTTGTTTTAATTATTATTTCTTGGGGTCACGTTGAATTGCGATGAACTGAAATCTCTCCTGAGCAAGACGACAGAACCCTTGTGTATACTTTCCTAATCGGGCCATTCCCCTGCGTCTTTTGACATGGGCAGCCCCAGATTGTGATAGCTGGGGGGGATCCCTGCCGCTCCCTGACAAGGAAAAGTCTGGGGAACGAGCTCCTCTTTTTTTTACAGTACATGTCAAGCTTTTCCTTTAGTGGATCTAAACCTCCGCTTGCCTTCAACATCCACCCTCACCACCCGCACCCTCACAGATGAGACTGACTGGGCAAATGGCTCCCACCCCCCGCCCACCAACAACATCATCTTACATCAGATACGTAATAGATCCCTGCAGACCGAGTGATCTTGATCAACAACATGCTCGCTTTGCATGAAAATCCACTGTGCCATGCAGCCATCCAATTGGCCCGGAAATAATTTTCAGATGCGAAGCGAGGGGGGGGGAACATTTCACATGCTGCAAGGGACTATATAGATGTCCTCGCTGAAGGGGGTGTGGGGAAATGATAAGCCCTCCACCAACCTTCCCAACATCAAATGTGCAAGCTGCGTCTCTCGAGTTCCTCTCAAAGCTGTCGCTGAGTCACTACACACAGCCTGGTGAAAGAAAAAAGGATAGGCGCTTCTCATTTCGGCCTGACCCTTCTCCGAATGATAGTAGGTTTTCTTTCCTGTGGGGACAGTTGGTTCTGTATCCAAATTGATCATCCATGATCCCTTCCGAGTTGGTGATGGCCTCGTTGTTGGCTGCGGAACGAACATTAGAAATCACGTACGCCCTTTCCTCGCACCCTGACTACTGACTGACAGGCCCATTACCGATTCCTTGATATCGTGCCAGAGTTTCCGGGTTGTTGGAAAAGCATCCTCAGAAGCTCGCTTGCACTCTGTTTCTGTTCTACTCTCGCCACCTCGGACTTTTTTAGCCTAAAACATCACCTTGACTGTACGATACATCCGGCTACAAGAAGAATGCACTAGGTAATTTTCATGCGCTGTGGGTTGACATGCGGCGTGTGGCACCCGAATAAGTCTAGACTGCTCTCACCGCGACGGTGCCTGAAAGAGATATTTGACAAGAGGGCCCAAGCTCTCAGCCTTTTCTTGGGATTGTTCATCCCCCATTACCTACCTGCCTGGCTAGTATCATCAATAAAAGAAAAAATCCGTCATCCGTGGCTGGGTGTATCATTGGTGCGTCCTCGGTATTCCGCTCAGTGTATTTCATTTGTGCAAAACAATCATCAGATAGCGGAGACACTCAAATACTACCTATCTGTTCACCAACGCCAGCATGAAATAAGTGTGCCGGCTGTGGGAGCAGGCGACATCGATCATTGGCACATCGCAACACACAGGGGGACCCCTTATGATTCATGAACAACAGGTCCCCATGACTACCTAGGGTAGTCTAAAGTGGATCGATCATAAGTACGAGAACATGTTGAGGTATACCCCCCCCCCTTTTGATGCCAATTCCTTCCGCAGCTCCACTAATTCACGATGAAGACCAGTCCGTACGGTTTCATTGGAGCACAGTGAGAGTCGAGTACACCGTATTCTCTCCAATGCCGTTGGAGAACCAAATCACCCATGCCCCGGCCGGTTGGCTATTTGCCTCAGGATGTCAAAGTCTGTAGACAGTGATGCTGGATCCCGGGCTGGAATGATTATGGGCGATGTCGACAAGGTGCTCCCGAACCTAAGAGATTGTGGGGGGGGTCCGCGCCTACTATCACCCATCTAACGTCTTGACCGATATCTCATCCTGTCCTGTGGCCTTGCACAAGTGATACTGTTGGACAACAGTACAACTGCTTGTCGTCTAGCCCGCGAACGATTTGGGTCATGACGAGGGGCAGCCAAGTAACCCCGTGGTGTTGTGGATTGCCGTCCAAGGTCTCCGGCTGGCCACTCTCACGCAATAGCCTTACAGGCAGCAATGATGCTATAGTCCCAGTAAGTCTCTTGCTCGACGCACTCGTCGACAATCTGAGGAACCTCCCACCACCACTTGTCGCACGTGATAAAGGGCCCCCAAATCTCTTTCCACAGCAAACGTCCCACCGTAGCGCGCAAGTCCTTCTGTACGGCGACCACATGCTCAGCGCTGTCCTCGGTCCGAGTGGAGGCGTCACTATCGCCGTCTATGCCGTTGGGAATCGCCATGAAGCGAGTATGCGTGATGACGCTGCCCTTGGCGCGCAGCTTTGCCTCCTCCAGCCAGACCGGGAAGTTTCGGCTCGGGTGGATACCACGGAACTGCAGCTCCAGGTTGAATACTAGGTGTTGGTCTAGCCATTCTCTCAGCAGGGGGCCCGTTGACGTTGCAATGGGGCAAGGGTCGATGAGGACCATGTGTAACAGGCCACCAGGGGTCAGCACACGGTTGATGTTGTGCAGCATCTTTGGGATGTCCGACGAGGGCAGGACCGAGATGATCGAGACGCAAGACACAGAGGAGAAGGTACGTGGAGCGAACGCAAGTGTCGTAGCTGATACGATGGGGCAAAGCATGGGGTGGACATTTGGGTAGGCCTTGTGGTGCAGAGGCTCGGGTGATAAGTGGAAGACAGCGGCGTTGCTGTTGGTCACGGCCAGGTATGAGGTCGTTCCTAGGCGGCTATCTATCAGAACTGGGAAACGAGAGCAAGGAAGCTTGGAGGATACTAGGACATACCATGATTTTCAAAGAGCGCGAGTATTTTCTGGGAGACAGGCTGTATCGCCGGCCTAGACACCTCTGCCTGCGTGGCCCAGACCGTCTCCATGTTGTGGAGGGCAGACAGTAGCCAACGCTGCTTCTCCATCTCCCGGTCGTGGTATGCCAGAGTTACTTCACTGGCACGCGAAGCCTCATCACGGTCATCCTCTGAGTCCATCTCGGGGATGGCAGCTAAACTGTGTTCTTCACAATTGTCGTTGAGATGCTGCAGAATCACCTGGGGGCTAGCGTTTCGCATTTGATCGGCCTCGCGCTCCATATGTGCAAGATCCAAGGCGAGCGAGGCCAGCTGATCGGTGGCTGCCGTATCATTGATGTCCTCGGTTCCTACGCATGAGATAGCCGATTCAGTGGGACTGACGACCCAGTCCTCAGGGGCTTTCCAGGCGGCCGCATTGGTGGTTTGGAGAAGAGCAGCGGGGGCGATAGCCGGGGCGTGGAGCTTGGTGCGGGCAAGTCTATTTTGTTTGGACGTGGAATCATCATGCTCTGCAATATTTCCATGGGAAGCCTCTTGAATGGTGGGGAGCGGTTGGGCCTCACTCAGTCCCGGCTGCTGAGGGCCCTGCAAGTGAGAGTGCGTCTGCGTCTGCAAGAACGTGTCCAGAGCAGCTGGGAGACGGATCACCTCGTTGAACTGAGTGGAAGTGGAGCTCTGTAGAGACCTGTAACAAAGTGATGTTAGGAGACCGACTCCGATCCGTGACGATTCCTTGGATCTACCTACGAAGACTTGCCAGCGCTGCTTGGCCTAGGACGCTGAGGATCTCCCGCCGAGACGTAAATTTTGGAAATGAGAAATTCGCTGTCCTCACCCGTTCGCTCACGAGTCGACACCTCCTGGGTCTTGGTGACCATGGAGACTCCGTCACCGAGCTCTTGGAAAAGGGTGGTAAAACCTGGCTGCGGATTGGTTATATCGCAGCCGAACAGTGAACCACCTGGAGCTCGCTCCGAGTTGTC
Organism: Gnomoniopsis smithogilvyi; assembly: GCA_027946515.1. Classification (NCBI taxonomy): domain Eukaryota; kingdom Fungi; phylum Ascomycota; class Sordariomycetes; order Diaporthales; family Gnomoniaceae; genus Gnomoniopsis; species Gnomoniopsis smithogilvyi. The sequence continues at coordinate 3,125,080 of JAPEVB010000004.1, read as the reverse complement.
GAGATCATTGAACACGGACTCAGCAAATCCTGAGGCAGTATTAGTAGTCATGCTCACGGGAATCGGTTTGATGCGGGGGTGGGCCTGAGTCTTGTTCGAGATCTGCATAGGAGATAATGAATTTCCCATCGTGGATGTGTGTTGTGATGGCTATGGGGAGAGTGGGTAGCAGTATGAAGAGCATGGTTGTTGGGCAAACAGATCATGTAGATGAATGTAAGAGAATGATGCTGTGCAGGTTTGCATATGCGCAGGAAGTAGGACAACAACCAAACTCACTGGAGAATCGTTTGGGTGGCAGGCCTGAAGGTTGGTCAGGTCCCGATGTGCTTGGTTGCTGGCGACCCTGGGAGGATGCCGATGTGGTTTCATTGTAGGTCTGCTCCTCTATGGTGGGAGCATGCAGTGAAGAGCTGGCAAAAGAATTGGTCTTGGCCTTGCGAGATGAAGAGCCAGCCTTCTTCCGGTGCTTGCCCCCAAAGAAGCCGAATTGCTTCTCGGAAGAGGACACAGAGCTGCGGACAGATCCAGAGGTGCGGTTGCCTGACTGGTCATCGGTCTTGTCATCCAGATCCTCATCATCATTCTCATCCTGGCCATAGTGTCCATTATTGGGATCATTTACATCCTTCCCTTTGCCCTTGATGTGCTGCTTGTGCTTTCGGACACGGCGATCACCCACGGATTCCCTATTTGGGTCACTCCAGTCAACGTCAAACATTCTGTCTCCAGCATCACCAGGTTTCTAGCGGTGACGATGCATGGGACGAGCGTCCGGTGATGTGCCCATGAGGTTGTTGCTGAACATGAGTTGGCTGCTGAGGTGGTTGAGTGGTGGTGATTGCCAAGTGAGACTTCTGCTTTGGTTCAGGTGAGCTTGAAGGATGATTCACACAGATCCAAGAGCTCTGTCAGCTATCAAAAAGGGTCCACTCAGAACTTGCTGTATTACCAGTGAGAGTCAACTTGGGGAAAGGGTTGGTTTTTTGTTGGATTGACTAAACACATAGATGAGTGATGTTTTGTGATGGACATGTGAGAATCAGGGGATGACAAGAGCGCGGATTTGCCTGGGTGGTGAGAAGATTGAGAGGGCTGTCACAATGAGATATTAATACCGGGGTGAACAAGATGGTTCCTTGGGGGTTGAGCCAGTTTTTGTTGAAGTTTGCAGTGCAGGGCGCGGCGATGAACAAGGTCAGGTCAGGGGAAGGCGAGTGCAGGTACACTCACTGCCTTTCCTTGGGTCGCTGAGAGCCACACACAGCATATGAAGAGGTTGAGAGGGAACAAATCAAAGTAAATCCCACTATGTTAAGGTAGAAAACAAACACAAGGCAGAAAGAATGTGGGCCTTGGGGTTTTGCACAACCTGCCAGGCACTGGCCTGCAGGTGGCTAGTGACGCGAACGTGTACCTGGTCTGAAATCCAGCCCAGTATAAGAAGCAGAGGGAAAGCAGAGATTTCCTTGACTGAAAGAAAAAATTCCAAGTGCACAGAGGCTGAAGAGCAGCTCCGATTAATTAGAGCAAAGATTGGATGTAGTGAGCTTGGGCTTGTGGTCCGAGATGGGGCATGCAACCCAAACTGGAAAACCCATCTGATTCACAATGGTCAGGCCTAGAAGAACTCCAACCTTGTTCTCTTGATTGTCAGTGCTTTGTTACTGATGTTCGGACACAGAAATTTGAGCATTCTGAGTTCGAAGCTAGCCTGACATTACAGCATAATCAAAAACAAACATTTGCTAAACTTGGTATCGCAGCTGCCGAACTATCCACTCTTACTGCAAAGACACTCAAAAGCCATAGAGCCAGCATTCACATGCTGGGGTCGACGTTGGGGATGATCATATTTTGCTCCAAAAAAAAATTAAAAAAAAAATCGAGGGATAGAGCCTAACTCCCACAGGAAGAACAGAGAGGATTGTGAGAAAACTCGTCTAGCGGACGAACGAACTTGGGGAGCAGCCGGACGTCCGCAGGTGCTTCCAAGCTTGTATAGTACTCTCTTGCTCACTAATTGCATGCCTATTTCCAATGGATTCAGCTGAACGTAAGGATTGATTGGGATTTGTTTGTCAATGATTATTTTCCTTTGTCAAAGTGAGATGGCGGCAATTATGAGAAGTACAAGGCTTGTTGAGCGAAGGCATAGATCTCTATCTTCGTCTTCCTTTTTCTCCGTTTTCTCCCCCTTTTTTTTTCTCCTCCACAGATCTTCAGAGAGGAGCTTCGCTGAAAGTACCATCTGCGGCTCGCCTTTTGTGGCTCAACTGACCAAGACGTCGGGAAATACCTACTTACACATCTTCCACAGCATTTGACCAGCACGTTTGTGATGCCAGGTAATGGCAGGCATCTTACCACGGTAAGCTATTGCGACGTATTAGAACTGCCAAATTACTGGAGAAATTTTAGATTTGACTCAAAAATAACGCATCAAGAAGAATTACTGCCTGCCAGAGGCCTAGGTTGCGGTTCTGCATATTGCTACGCCGGGATTTCGTGCAGCGTCAGGAAGCGGGTACGCTGGTAGCCGCAGCCACAAGTCATGGTAATGGCCAGCCAAAAGCTGGCTGATGGAGTCGAAGCCCCAAGTATCCACAGAAGAAGCAACGTGCCGTCCTTAAAGCTTGTAGATCTCATGGAGTGGCTGCTTTAGTGCCGCTCACTGCATGGCAATGACGGCTCTCTGCCGGCGCCCACACGATCTTGTCGTTCTTCTTTCTTCCATTCAGAACTCGATAGAACGTCCACGGGAGTGGCAAGAACAAATGTTAAAAAAATGGCAGCTGGAACTGAAACGCTGCCTATCAGCCTCACCGCATGGAGTGCGGCAAGGCCTACGATGCTGACATTCGTCGCCACGACATTCAAAAGACGCAAGACTGGTACTTGCCGATTGCTGTCAATTCGTTGCAGATATCTCCTGAGGGAAATCATTTTGAGAAGATTGATGTCGTGTGGATACCATCTAATCTCTCCATCGTCGAACGCTGCCCTCATCCAGGCCACCAGGTAAAGACATGATACGAGCCTCTGTAATCCACATGACAGACAGACTTTGAACTTAGATACATCTTGAGAAGGTGAGACACCGCACAAGACATGGCCATGCAAGTACTCGGCTGAGCCCCCGCCAGTGGCCCAGCTCGGATAACTCGTCCATTCAATTTTAACCACCCGGGGGCCAATATCTTCTCTGAGCCTTAGTCAGTAGTCTCTCGTCTCGGGCATGGTGAGTCCAGTCCGTTGTCCAGTTTAATGTCTTGTGAGATGATCGCACTGGACATTGCACAGAACACAAAGCCAAACTTGAGAAAGAACGAGGAGCCTGTCTACACCACCACAAAGTTTCTCCGGACACAATCGACAAAGCAAGTCAGATATGGTCATGGTATGACGCCTAGCAACGTTTGACCCGATCGTGATAAGCATCAACCACAATCTTCTAGCGATCGACTCAAGCTTCGCTCCAACAAGATGTGTACGTACACGGCTCTCCTTGCGCAGTCTGCAGCCATCCTCAAGCCACGGGTGCCACCCCGGTCACTTCTGGATAACGAGTCCGCTACAGGACCACGCTGCGGGATCTTTATCCCGTCTCGGGATGGTACGCGTGATAATCGAAGCCACCGGGAGGCACCCAGAGGTAGGTAGCCGCAGTCAGCCATGGCAATCTTCTTTCATCGTTCCTGAATCATTCCAAGTCGAGCAACAGAAGACAGCCAGCAGCTCACAGCCCTCCCGGATCGTAGAAGAGAGCCTGGTGGGATGTCGAAAGAACGAAAAGTCGCAAGTCACGCTTCACCCACAGATCGGTCCAACGTCGCATGCGCCAATGCATGTCCAGATCCGGCAGGGCTGCTTGCCTAGCTCAGACACGATTCTTTTCTATCTTCTCTCTCTTCCTGCACAAACAGCTCGCATGTAGGTCTCCTGTTGACATGCACACGAGCGTATGCATGTCCCGCACGATTGCGTCCGGTAAGCGAAGCCCCCCACGAGACAGAGCTGCGCATTTCGATTCTACATTGCCGAGCTTGCCATTTGTATTACATGAAAACCTACCGTACAGCGTCGAGCTCACCCTACCACCGGGTTCTGGCAACCATTACTCCTCTGCAGCACAGGCAGAGACAATCAATGTCAAGCGGATGTGTAGTAGCCTGCCATGCTGGTCTCAATAATCGCTGGCAAGTCGCACGAGCTAATAGCCTGCGTCAAAGGCGGGAGAGTACCAGTCCCATGAGTCAATGTACAGTCAGCTTCTCAGGTCAATTTCATTCGAGCCAACAAATGACAGCCGTCCAGGTGATCCTCTGAGCTGTCTCCCGGTGGCACAGAATTGGACGACCAGAGACGTACTCATGGATCGTCGGACCAATGCATTGAGGAGGAAAGATGGGTGAACTTTGCCTCACAACAGAACAGTTCAAAAATTCCCGAGTATCTCAACATCATGCTCTCGGGTATCAGCCACGTGTAGGAAGCTGCCCTGTTTCTGTCCTCGCCATCGATCGCCGAGGACGACTTGCGTCGATCGTAGTGTTCAGCAGAAGGCCTCGCAGGCCCAATTAGGAGGCGATGGCCTGGGTGGACAGAACGAGGTGAGCTTTTTGGCTGGAACACGAAGCCACCGAATCAATGTCTTCTACCAGTGTGACTTGAGACGCTCAGAGTTCAACCCGAAAGAACCTTGAGATGAAGGAGGGTATACCCCCCATCCAGAATGACAGCTTTCCACACCGTTCTCATCTCATTCATATGACGACCGAATATTTCCAGCTGGCAACTCCAATTATCATTGCTGTTGTTGGGCAATCTCCTGATTTGGGCAAGCGACATCCACGTAAACCTGCCCTGTGGCTGGCTCATTCAACGGGCAGACAGTCATTATATTACATCGCAATAATCAATAAAGCGGCCGTTGATTGGACACATGCCCTTTTCAGCATTGCCATATATACACTGAGGTTGGCCAATAATCTGCGACAAAGTCTTTGCCGTCACCCATTGACATGGTCCTCATAAGCCAATATCATTACCGTGTCACCAAGCTCCGGCCTCGACTCAAGAGTGCCACGAACGTTCGTCTCTTCTTTACACCACTGGGCTCTACCTCTTTATCCACTTTCTTGACTTGCTGTCTCCACCTTTGCTCCTCGGTTCGCTCTGAATGAGCCCTCGTCTGTTCTCCTCGCATTCGCACACTTGGTATTCAAGCCTTTTTCTTGACATACAAGACCAGGGGCCACGCCAAGTCTGCTGAAGCGCATCATGGAGCTCCAAGACAGCAATCACGACCACGAGCAACAGCAAGAGCAATATGTGTACGGCAGGAGCTTCATGGCCAGGTCATTTGGCCGCGTGATAGATTGCCTCAAGGGCATCGAGACTTCTGTTAACACGTCAACGTTTGGAAGGGTCTTCAGGTTGGATGGTTCAGGTCATGTATGTTGGTATACATATGATCGTTCCTTATTGGTTGAAGATTTGCTGACAATGGCCTCTTGTTGATGATATATAGCCGGAGCAAATACAGCATGCTAGTTTTTACACCGAGATTCGCGCCGGACTGACAACGTTTGCGACCATGGCCTATATCATTGCCGTCAATGTAAGCCATGAGCGAAATAGCCAAATGATCGTTCGTGTTCTTACTGACACCCACCTACCAGGCCGACATCCTTTCGGAGACCGGCGGACCTTGTGAATGTCTGAAACCACTCGGCGTAGGGGGTACATGTGCAAATGAGGCCGAATATGTTGCCTGCGCGAACGGTTAATACTGCATGCTCCTGACATATTTTCTCGCAATGCACAATATCACTAACCATGTCTTGGATAGTCGTGAAGCAGGACCTCATTACGGCAACTGCAGCATTGGCAGGTCTCGCAAGCGTTCTCTTCGGCTTCTTCACCAACCTCCCAGTTGCCTTGGCGTATAGTTGCCTACTCCTTCCTGTACATGGGCAAAAATGACGGAAGCTGACCGAGTCGCAGTCCAGGCATGGGTCTCAATGCCTACTTTGCTTACCAAGTTGTCGGTATCCGCGGCACCGGCTCGGTCCCATACTCGCTTGCTCTCACAGCAGTCTTTGTCGAGGGCTTCATCTTCGTCCTTCTTGCACTGACAGGAATGCGCCACTGGCTCGTAAAGATCATTCCCGCAACGATAAAAACTGCAAGTGGAGTGGGTATTGGCCTGTTCCTCACCATGGTGGGGATGTCGTACTCCGAGGGAATCGGCATCATTACAGGAAACCCATCAACCCCATTGAGCATAGCCGGCTGTGACGCCGCATATCTCGACCCAAATACAGGTGCTTGTACTGGGTATCTCATGACGAGCTCCAAGATGTGGCTTGGTATCATGTGCGGCGGCCTCCTGACGGCATTCCTCATGGCGTTCCGGGTGAAGGCTGCCATAATCATCGGAGTGGCCCTTGTGTCAATTCTTTCCTGGCCGTGAGTCAGCTCATACTATCTGTGGCTGATCTTGACTGATTGCAAGCCCAGCCGAAATACACCCTTCACCTATTTCCCTGCCACAGCCGAAGGTGATGCTCGTTTTGCCTTCTTCCGCCAGGTCGTCTCCTTCCATCCCATCACGCATACGCTCAACGCACAACAGTGGGACCTCTCTGGGTCCTATGGGTCCTCGTTCGCCTTGGCGCTGTTCACATTCCTTTACGTCGACATCATTGACTGCACGGCGACGCTGTACAGCATGGCGCGATTCTGCGGACGCGTACAGCAGCAAAAGGACCGCACGAAGAAGCGTAAGGATAACAGTGACGGTGATTTTCCTCGGTCAACCGTTGCGTATTGTATCGATGCCGCGTGTATCAGCATTGGATCTCTGTTGGGCTGTTCACCTGTGACAGCTTTCATTGAAAGTGGTGCTGGTATTGCTGAAGGAGGACGGACAGGTTTGACGGCAATGGTGACTGGACTGTGTTTCTTAGTGAGCGTGTTCTTCGCGCCGATCTTTGCGAGCGTTCCACCTTGGGCCACGGGATGTACGCTGATCCTGGTGAGTTCCTTTGCCTGATGCTGCATAGCTCGGAGCGAAATACTGACCACTGTACCAGGTTGGCTGCTTGATGATACGCCAAGTTACAGCTGTGAACTGGAGCTACATAGGTGATGCCATTCCATCGTTCGTGACCATAGCTTTCATACCGTTCAGCTACAGCGTTGCGTATGGCCTCATAGCGTGAGTCTCGATCGCCACGTCAGGGCTGGACTCAGTTGTACTGACCGCATTCCCACTCAGAGGTCTCTTCGTTTACACCGCACTCAACGGCATGATATGGGCAGTGATGTTCCTCTCCCGCGGGGTTTATGAGCCCAAAGACTACCACAGACGCGAGTATTGGACCTGGAAGCCCGCCGGGGAAAAGCCCTGGATCTTCCGCATTTTTACAAAAGGTCGCTTCTGGGAGGATGAGCGGCTGCAGCGCAAGAAACACCATCGAGGACGGACAGCTCACAACAAGGCGGACGAAAGCAAAGAGGCGTGTGATGCTTTCGCCATGTCCGAGGTCGATCTAGACTCAATGCGCACATCGCGTATAGCGACGAGCTTTGCGGCGAGCTCGACCACGTCGGACCAGCGGGTGTCAGCTGTTGCGTCAGGGGAGAGTGCCGCCTCTTGCATAGTCCCGTATAGGATGGAGGGTATGGAAAGGGGGGCCGAAATGCATGAGTTAGACGTTGTTGTAGTCCCGCAGCATGCGCATGTGGTGGGAACTCATGCATGAGGAAGTACCCAGAGGAAGGGTCCTATATTCTTGAAGCCACGAGAGGGCCCTGTACAGGTGGTTCTGTATTCGCACGGTGTACCAGCACTATGTCCTGCCACTGCGATTTGAGGCCAAAGGGTCACTTAAGGTACGTAGCTAGCCCTGGCGCACAGAATGAAAGAGACGAGAAAGATCTTCGACAGGACGAAGACACATTGAATGTACCGTGGCTTCTTGTGGGAGAGTATGAACGTGGTAATGAGCTGCTGTGGAAGAATTTGCAAGAAACTAGAGCATGGCTAGATTTATCTCGATAAGTAGAAAGCACATAATAATTTGGATACACACACTTCATTGCAATTGTGAGCCCTTTGACGGTCGGTTGCTCCTCGAGAAGCGGTGATAAAGAGCAACATTGACAACAAAACACAGCTCCAGTTCAAACATTTTAAAGCCTAAAACGAGGTCATATTGGCCCCCTTCGTCAACGCATGGCGTGGGAAAGCACCACCAGACATCCCTTTTTCTTCGTTCGTGGAGTCGTTGATGAGGCCTCGGACACCTCATTTTGGAAGTGCACAGTATATCAGACCAATCGAGGAGATTCTGGCTCTTACGTAAGCCAGTACAATATTGCGTCACGCATACAGCCTTTTGGGGCAAGCTTCTGAACATCACGACAAGGTCAAATGCCAAAAGCCTCTAATCTCGCTCCCCGATTGCGCCCTCTGATTTGGGTGATCAAACGGCCCTCACTTCTTCCTATATAATACCAAGCTTCAATTTGTAATTCGTGGCCAGGAAAGTCTAGCAAGGTCGGCTTTGCTGAGCGACCACTCACGATCGCATACACCCAGAAGGTAGAGAGGTACCTACACCTCCCCCACCGCGACAATGAGTGGCGGATGGAACACAAGTCAGTTTTTGATCTCTTCTTGAAATCTTTACCATGAGTCTGAGAAGGTTCAAGGAGCTAATTGACCATAGTCGAGTCCGATGCGGTACGTTTACGACGCCTAGTCCGCCCTTTCTGCATATGAGGGTGGCCTGTCCCTCAAAGTGCGCCCCGCGTCTTCGCCAGACAGGAACTGTGTTCAGGATATATCTTCGTACTGACTCCCATTTTGTAGGGCGTCTTCACATCCCTGCTCGATAATCTAGGTGTTAAAGATGTCCAATTCGAGGAGCTAATTTCCATGGACCCCGACATGTTGGCCCAGCTACACCCTGTCTACGGCGTCATTTTCCTCTTCAAATACCCAACCGACACTCCCTACACATCTGCCGAGAAGCCTCTCGAAGGCACGTTCGACCATGAAGCTGCCCAACGCCTTTTCTTTGCCGCTCAGACTATACAAAATGCCTGCGGAACTCAGGCTCTCCTTTCGGTGCTCATGAATAAGCAGAACCCCAACGGTCCCGAGGGCCGTGAGGCAGGCTACATTGACGTTGGCGAGTCTTTGCGCGACTTCCGCGAGTTCACCATGGAGCTGCCACCTGAATTTCGTGGCGAGGCGTTATCCAACAGTGAGCTGATTCGAGATGTACACAACTCGTTTGCAAAGAGCAGTCCTTTTGCCGATGAGACACAGAGGACAACAGGCGAGGCCGAGGACGTCTACCATTTCGTGGCCTACACACCGATAAACGGTGTCCTCTACGAGATGGATGGTCTTCAGCCTGCTCCCATAAGTCATGGGCCTTGCAAGCAGGAGCAGTTTCCAGCCAGGATAATGGAGGTCCTCCAGCGGCGCATCAACCGTTACGACATGTCAGAAATCAGATTTAATCTTCTAGCCATGGTCCGGGACCTGCGTATTCAGGCCAGGGAAATTGGTGACTTTGAGATGCTCGAGCGAGAGGAGCAGAAGCGCAGGGACTGGCGCTTTGAAAATGCTCTGCGCCGACACAACTTCGTGGGCTTCGCAGGTGAGGTACTGAAGGGAGTGGTGGCGCAGAAATTGAAAGCAGGCGGCGAGGCCAAGTACAAGGAATGGGTGAACGATGCAACTTCAAAGATGAGACAGAGGCTCGAGAACAAGAAGAAGGCGGGTATAGAGGGCGATGTAGAGATGGAGGGCTGAGCGATTGACCCGCCAGTGACGGGCGCATTTAGGTTCCTTCTCAACGACCTGCCACAGATTTCTACACCTTGAAGGCCATTATTACCGCTCATCAAGACAATGCCTCTCGATCCTGTGTCTGAACCTGGCGTATCGTTGGAGATGTTTGGGCTGGTGGGACTCTGGTGTCTACTAAATGTGTCATGGCGCTGACCATACCCAGATACCGAGCATGTACCGACCCGACGAGGTGCATGTACGAGAGACTGACTAGGCGCGGACACCTTTCTGCACGAACTTCACGGCACACGGGACGGCGCTCATCGACAAGAATAAAGAGACTGACTTGGTCAACCTCCTTACCATTCTCGTATGACCTTTACTGGGCGAATGATGTCTGCTCCCCTCCCCTTCGGACAAACGTCGAATTTGTGGACCATAACCTACAACGACCTGGAGTGTTTTGTAACCATTTGGTTTGACCGTGCAGCGTTGTTTCTATTGCTTCCTGCAGGATGACGGATTGTGCAAGCCGAGCACGCAAATACGTATTGACCAGACGTTCCTGTCACATTGACCCAAGGATGCAACCATGGCGATGCTGACTGAGCGGTTCATGTTCGCGAGCTGGATCAGGCGATTGCCAACCCAGAGCTATATATAATCCACTGCTTTCTCGATAATACGCCCCGATTTCAGCGTATCGGTTTGCCGAAATTACTCTTGATGGTGGCGGCATCTGCCCATCGCGTTCTCACCGTTGAACAGAGGCAAGGTGCTATTCGGCCCGCACTGCAGCTAGTCGTGTCGACGAGCCAGAAACGTGGGATCGCGAACAAACGATTTACCTTATGAGTGTTGCGACTTGAACAAATTGCCAGACCTCGGGTTACTGTGCACACAAGACGGACTTAAGATCTCGCTGGAACTACAACAAACCCCAACCGTTGGAACTGCCAGGCTGTCAGCCTGTGATACAATGCAGTACACTCACATAGCCCAAGACGTGGGCTATTACCACAGATGAACCTGTTCTGAGGATCCATGTCATTCAGCGATGGCGTGGCTTTGCTGCAAGTATCGTCCAGACCGTGTTCAGTCACACGAGAATGCAGAAGCATTCGAAAGCACGAGACTTATGTTGACTTATTGCATTGGCTTGAGTCCGCACCAACAGGCCGAAGTAACGGTAGCCTGAGACCGGCTTGACTGCATTTCATGATCCATGATACAATGGCCAATTCTCAAGGCAGGGCTAGGAAGACCTCTTTCAAGCCCTCCCACTGCGGCGTCCCCAGCCCAGTGACAGGATCCCAGCCGGGCACCGCCGCGAAGCCTTCCACTATTCCATCGCACATGTCATTATTGCCCACTTGTACATCCCGAAAAATGCGGCTAGAGTTGGCATACAGCACAGGATTCACAAATCCGACGGTGCTTTTGCCAAGAGCCAATCTTTCCTCGTTCACTAGGTTCAACATCGCTGCAAACAATGGAGTGGACGCACTCGTTCCAGCTTCCGTTGTCAATTCCCCATCGACGGCCACTGCGATGTTCAACCCCACGGCTGACAGATCTGGAACGCCCCGGCCAGATGCGTTGAAAAGGGCGGTCAAGTTTGTTGGATTGTGATCGGCGAAGTAAGCACCTATTGCGTCCTGCTGGTAGCTCGGGGCGGCGAAGAAACTCGAGAACCCACCGCCGCTCGCCCAACCATCACCCTGCACCGCTCTCTCTGAACCGTCATCGAGAAGCTGTGTCGCGCCAACAGATGTGACATATGGGCAGTTGGAGGGGAATTGCACGGTGAAGGGGCCGAAGTCGCTTGCATGGCAGGCTGCTGAGGCTATGGTGCCGCTATCACCCGAATCGAAGAGGACGGAGACACCCATGAGGCCGAATTTGAGAAATCTTGCAATGATATTAGCCACACCATTCTGATTTTGCTTTTCTTTGGAAGGGATCGTACTTACTCGTCACACTGGCGCCTCTGGTATGCCTCAGTGAATGAAGTCTCCGCTCTAGAGTAGGAGACGGAAATCACATTCGTTGGGGAATATACACCACACATCTCCGGCAACTTGTACGTTCCAGGATCATACGTGCCTCCTCCAACAGCAGTCACTTTGTTGTTATTCGGATAAACAGGATCATACTGAGGGTTGTCGCCTGTCTCTCCGTAGGCCGAGGAATTGCAGTAGGTACCATCGAGCGCGTCCAGAAAGGTATTGAACAGCCCCAGCGTGGACGCGCTGTATAAGTTGTAATACACATCATCGACCTGAAAGATTGTGATGTTCTGTGGGTAGATCATGGGCCATGCGACCTGAATATCAAGGTCTGCTTCCGAAGCATACGTAGTGTACGGGTCGTTCGGATCATCGTAGAACCAAGCGGCCTGATCGATGCTTAGGTTTTGTGGTCTTGTACCCTGGGGAATATCCGGTGCGTAGTTGCTGAAGAAGAGATCCAGGTCTTGGTACTGATACCACGAGATTGACTCATAAATACCAAGTGAGTTATTCGCGTTGGCCTTGTCTGCAGTGGGCAATCCGTAGAGCGCCTTGATGCAGGCTGGCGTGACGAGGGATGCGCATGTTGTATTGCCCGAAACCTGGCGCCGGTCGCTGCTCGCTCTCTTCTTCCTCTTTCTGCTCAAATCCGGTGTCATTTCGCCCAGCACCACGCCTGGGAAGACAAAGTCAATGTGTCCTGACAGATCCTCGGGCACGCTATATTGATCCACGCCGGCGGCCATGGACTCGAGAGATTCGTGCTCGTAGAACCAGTACTCGGTACTCAACAATGCTTCAGCCTCGCCGATCGAAGGCTGGAAGCTGAGCCAGCCTCTACTGGGCCCCAGCGTTACTTTTTCCCTGTCGATGCCCAACGTCGACGTGACCCAGGCGATGGCAGCTTGCACAGTATCTTCCGAGGGCGCAAAGGCCTCAAAAACCTCCTCTGGCGACCAGTGCTGTCCATATTTGGGAGATGACGGATCCGATATTTCCATGAGCACGTTATGGGCATGATCGTTACTCGGCTGCCTCAGGCCGATGCGCATCTCAATGATTTCGTCTCGTGGGACCCGCTCATGTTTGGACCATGGTGATTTCTGTTGCAGGTTTCGTCTCTCGTGGACCACAGAGCGCTTTTGTGCCACTGCCGCCGCGAGACATGAGGATGGAAGACCGAAGAGAGTCAAAAGTAGCAACGGCAATAGCCTCGCCCGGATTGACATGATGGACACTGCAAAGACGTCCTTCTCTGTGGAAATATACCAGCGCAGCACACAAAGATATTTGCACCGCCGCGTCAATTCGAGAGTTCCGGCTTAGTAGCTCCGGTTACTATTTACGATCAATATATCGCCCCAGCGTCATTATATCTATAGCTTGATCGTACGCAAAGGGCCGGAAATTTGTGGTGTTGAATGCCAAGACTTCGGTTGCCCATATTCTCGTATCGCGTACTCGTATACTGTCTCTTTCCTTGCATCCACAGCAGTCTAGCTCTTCCAGGAGCATATCCTTACCAAAAGAAGCAGCTCCCTCACTGACAGCGCATGCGATGGCCCCTGGTGTGGGTCAGGTCTGGATGAACATAGCGACCTTCTCGCTAAACTCTATTGCAAGTCAAGCTGCTGACTCTTCTCATTCTCGCATCTGGGAGCAGTATATTGTCCAGGGTATCAGGCATACCACTTTGTTCCACACGAAATGCCGGAACAATTCAAGGCAGACACCATGCCACAGAATAATATCCGCGCCAATGGCATAGATCTAGGCTTGCAGCTCTTCCTTCTCGTATGCTCCCGCTACTCCCCAAGCCCCCTCACAGAGCGCCGTAGCTCCTCAGACAATTGATGTACCGACACCGAAAAATGGGTCAAATGCCGAACGAAGTAATGTGCATGTGCTGTGGAGAACCACAAGGCCCAAGTTCGGTCATGCCCATTATTCTGGTCCAAACATTCGGTCGCTCTTTGCCTACAGACCCAAGTAAACTCATGAGTTCATCTTGGTTCTCACCAGGCTCTTCCGTCTGTTGAAACGCCCGTAACCGTCCTGCTTCGTCCTTGGACTCAAGCTGTAGCCACAGGCTTGCGCGCCACCCAGAAAGTACCCTGGTAGATCGTCTGCAGCATGCTCTCCGAGTCCTGGATATAAGGTGCAGGGATATTTGTCTCCTTCTTCTCGACCACGAAGCCAATTTTTGCCACCATCGCCATCACTTCGTCGTCTGACAACTCAAAGCTGCCTGGATCGGCGATGCCCGACGAGTTTCTAGCATCGTGCTCGCCATCGCCGTCATCATCGTGGCCATGGTTGCCCGGAGCGTTGTTCTCAAAGTGCCACAGCAGCGGACCGAAATTGAGGAGTACGCCGCCAGGCTTGAGGCACTTTGATCCTCCGGAGTCAGCATCTCCCAGTTTTTTTCAAAGAGGGGGCCGGGGGGGGGGCAAGGGGGCAAAGGCATGCAAAGTGAGAGTAAGGGACCCCTCCCACGAGTGTCATAGTCACAGTGACACCTCGTATCACACCTCCTCAGACACCTTACAAGAAGGAGATTGTTTGAAAGGAGGATGACTCACGTAGTAGATAGTCTCGAGGTAACGTATCAGATTGGGCGCGGTGTCGAGGAAGAATACAGTGGCGACAGCATCATAGGTGTCTGCGTGCTCGTCGTCGCTGTACAGGCAGAGGAAGTCTGCTGCGCACATGTCCATCGTACCAGTGCTCTGGGCGATGGACATGGCGGTGGCCGGATGGATATCCGGGATTTTGTAGCCCTGGAGGTGGCGTTCACGGGTAGCGTGATTGGAGAATGTGTGGATCCAAGGATGAATTGTGTGTTGACCGGCCGACTCGACGAAGTTTAGGATATAAGAGGATGCAATGAGCTGGTGGTAAGAAATCTCGTTGCCCTCTGCTGCACAACCTTCCAGGCTCAGGTCGAAGACCAGACGACCTAAGCCGGCTCCAGGGACTAGAACCTTCAGGCGCTCTACCTCGGGCTTGTTGGCACGCTCGATGGCTAGTGCACGTTTGACAGGGCCGTAGCAGGCCTCGCGTTCCTCGGTACCCTCAGCAGACCAATCGCGGTAGAATTGACGGAGCGTGCTCCTCGCCTTGTCGATGTCGCCGTACTTGGCGACGCCAACCCACGGCTCAGGCATGACTTGGAAGCTATCCTCGTCGGCGTTCTCGTAGACCTGGAAGCTTCTGAGGCCAAATTTGACGATATCTCGGGCGAGTCTAGCATTCGAGTCGATAGCATCGTCGATCTTGTCCAGAGTTTCGAGATAATTGAAGGGTGGCGCAGCAAGCATTTTCCAATGAGCCTCAGGCAGGGCGTAAAAGGTCTGGCGGCGCAGATGGGTGCAGTTGAAGTGAGCCACTCGTCCGTATTGACTGTATAAGGCGTCAGCAACTGGAAAGGAGTATATATGACGAAAACGTTTTGAATTCAAAGCGACGCAGGCTTTGATCTATCAGCATCTGTCCTCCCTTGTGTAGGACAGCTCCAGTGCGGAGCCCCAAGGCCATGAAAAGGTCAGGACCGAAGGCTGTCGGGCCAGAAAGGCAGAGACGGCTCCCCACTGCCATGTAAAAGACCCAGGAAAGACCTCTCCCCATGGGGAAGTCAATGGTGTGTACAGACGACGCTGGTGCAGGAGAGCGCAAGTTGTAGGGATGGTGCGAGAGGCTAGATCCGTACAAAAGTGGATCGTGGGACAGAGTGTATACTGACAGAAATGAATCCAGAGCACAAAACATGACTCTAGCCTCCTCAGGGTCATCAGTGGTCTTGTCAATACCCTGCCAGTCACCTTCATCCATTTGATCGAGGTGATCCATCTTCTCTTGGCCCGGATGGCTCATATTGTTGATGGATATGTAAGCGGACTGAATGAAATTATGCTGGCCAGGAGGTGAGAGAAATATGCCAATATGGGTGGGATTTCGTGGTAAGAGAGACAGAAGAATGGAGCTGTTGATCGAACCCAATCCTTATCGGCAACAAAACTTTCTGTCTATGAATACCTGGGTAGGCATACGGTTGTGTGGCAAGAAATCGTTTCGATGAGGGTGTTGCTTGTCGATGACACTTTTCCTGTTGCTGTCGATGGACAAGTTACCTTGCAACTGGAAAGACAAGTGACTGCCCGTTGGGAAGAAAGGAATGTTGATGAAAAATATTATCATGGAGAGAAGAGAAGTGTTTCTGGACAAGTTCTCTGCCTGAATACTTGTGATGACCAAAAAGAAGTCA
Organism: Gnomoniopsis smithogilvyi; assembly: GCA_027946515.1. NCBI lineage: Eukaryota > Fungi > Ascomycota > Sordariomycetes > Diaporthales > Gnomoniaceae > Gnomoniopsis > Gnomoniopsis smithogilvyi. The sequence continues at coordinate 3,108,987 of JAPEVB010000004.1, read as the reverse complement.
CTCCGGGTAGGGCGAGAGAAGCTCTGACACAAGATAGTTTCGACAGATGGGGATGGATGTTCTCAACCTGGCAGTTGCAAGGGAGAAGAGGTGCTTTCTTGTTGGATTCTTGTGGGGTTAGATATCGTCACTGAACAGTGCTGGGCCCAAAAGTTGGAGCTGAGAGTTGTTGTGCCTGTGTGCGAATTATATGGGACCCAAGCCAGAGTAACGTTGTCCTGGAGTAACCAAGGCACCAAGTGGGATCAATATCAGTATACAAGACCACGGAGAGGCTCATAAGCTGATCATAGGCACGGAGACTTCAAAGCTCCAAAGCTGTTTCAGTCAAGGGGAGTAAATAGAACAGGCAGCTAAGTCCAGGTGGTATGGGAGACCGAGACACAGTAGCACTCAAGTTGGAACTCCAGTCTCGGGACAGATGTTGTGAGTGAGGTGATCATGAGCTTCGTAATTGACTTGAAGTCTGTGATGCTGTGTAAGTGTAAGGTTCTAGAAGAGGAAAAAAGTATCCAATAGGATTATATCGGGTTCTGTATAGTCACTTTTTGTGTTGTAGGCTCCCTGCAAGTTGCCGGGAAAATGGTGTTGAGGATCTGGAGGGTGACTCCCGGAGATGATGAAGATGACAGACTTGATCACCGATACATGCTCACTTAAGAGTTGCAGAGATTCATCTTTGCCATTTGACAGGGGTTAAGGAGCAAGAGATATTATATATGATGTGAGCCAGACAATAAACAATCCAATCTGGTAGCAGAGATGTTGGGAGTGGAGTGGTGTTTCTGTGTGTATGCAAGTTTTGTTGTTTGTCCCATGGCAGACAGAGATGGACGATTCTGGAGTCTTGGCCACCAAATCCAGCGCCGAGCCCTCTGCTGCACGGCCGAAAAAGCGGGTCAAGCTGGGCCCAAGCTGCACATCCCCCACTGGAGATCCCTGGATGCTTTTTGCACAGCAGCAAACAACCTTTCTACATACCTAACCTCACAACACCGGACGAACTCCCCCACAAGAGAGTCACGAAGCCCATTTTGAGATCATTTCTTCTTGCTTTTGGTTGTGGACATTCCCCAATATTGTGCACATTCTCAACCTCTTTACAAAATACACCACTTGCACCTGTACCTGACATCTATTATGCCCTCCTCAGCCCCATCCAGCATGACATCCCAAACAGAGACATTCCAGCTCTCCTTTCCACTACCGCGGTCTCTCGACACACGCATCTACGTCCACTTGACGGTGCGAGCAAAGTCTGTCATGATCTTCTTGACCACCGCAGCGACAGAAGAGATGGGTACACCGCCAGCCATGGGATCTTTCGTTTATGCTCTGCCTGATGTAAGCTGTCTTTACTTGCGCCGCCTTTACATATTCAGATCATGGAGCTTCCATTGACCGGGGTCTCAGAAATTCAACCCCACACAGCCAATCTCAACGCCACTATTCAGCATCGAGTCCTCGGTGGATCTCACATCGCGTCTGGCACGTCTCTTTGCCAGGAAGACGGGCCTTCCTACCTATGTGGGCAGCTCGTTGAGTCTTTCCGGTGCAGGGCTTGGTGGCACGGTGGAGGAGGAGATGGAGGCTTTCCGAAAAGTAGTTGAAGTGGTGACAGAGAGGCTTCAGAAGTCGTTATGCATCACAAATGGGGTTGCTGAGATGACCATTGGCAGCTCATGATGAGAGCGACCTGTCTGTCGATTTTCTGCAGGTAGGAAAAGAAAGGCCCGGTACCTCTCGTCTAGGATCAGGAGGTGTCCTTATAGGGCAGTCCAGGAAGGGAAGGACCGCGTCACACTACAAGTCTTCGCTTCTGTCTGAGAAGGAGAGGGAGCGAGACAGCTTCGCGCTGTGACACCTCGCTCGGTAAGCCAGCGAGAGCCTGTCAACAGACACTTGCCGCGTCAATGTCCGCCACCATAGAGGCGAAGAGGGCTACCCAGGTGGCCGTGTTACACAAAGGTTGATGGACTTCTGGATGGTCTGCAGGAAAACGTGCGCAGGCTCGTTCTGGTCGCTCGTACTTATCTAGGTACTGTGCTATGATAGCGGCCTCAATGTTGTTGGGGGGGGGTGTTGTGCTTAAAAACGAGAATTCGTTTCAAGGGCACACGTCCAATTTGGCTCGAAGCCCAGACTAGAATGAGGAACAATTTATTCTGCACTGAAGATCTATCTGTTCTATCTACGCTGTTCACCTTGATCTGATAGCCGTACTATATTGGTCCGAAAAATTTCCCCGTGCCTGTTGATAGCATCGGAAGCACGTGGCACGGAAATCCAACAGCGCAGGCATACATACAATCCCCCATTATTTTGTTTGCACAGGTCCGCAACTGACTTGTCGTTCCGGCTCGCTTTGGCAGCTATAAACTTGAACGCAAACGAGTGGAAAGGGTATAGTCCATATCTGCTCATATTTCCTATCAAGTCAAACAATTGTGGGAGTAAACAGCCTGGCCGCGTCGGAGCGATGCCCTCAGGAGGATCAAGATACGCTGGCAGCGGTCCAACTGGTTAGGCCAAGCCATGCTGTTCATTGCTTTGGACTTTTCAACAGTTGTGGCTTTCATGACCCTTGGTTAGCATTGTCCACCTGGTATTGGCTTGCTCGCGTTCTAGGATGCTTGGGTCGTCGCGTGATTGTACCCAGGTCTTGTGTATGGACTCACAACATGACATCCCACAGGTATCACTGAGACTACTTTACAATTTACATGTGTATACGTCAGTCAAGCCCAACGTTGAGAGAGAGCAATAGATTGCTTTCTTTGGGGGCTGCTGCTTTTCGAAGCGTCACTGTGCATGGCAGTTGAGCTCCACCTACGTCAGCTACTCAAATTATCCATATCAACAATTGGTAGGAGACACCTCGGGGTTCGAGAAAGGGAAAAAGCACGGGCCGTTGACCGATCTGCCGGTTTAGCGTAACGGCGTAGAAGCCATTGTGTGATAGGAGGATGGGGGTGGGCTTGGTGGGGCCGAGATGGGGGCTATACTGAAACTCTAGGGTTGATACAATACACAGTATTTTCTTCAGGCTATGTATGTAGGAACGCCACACGAAAGAATGTGAAAGTCGAATTCCAGGACAGGACACCATGTTACATGTTGTGAATTAGAAAGAAATTAAAAAAATTGTCCAAATAAGAACAAGTATAGAACACCTAGTTTCCTATGGCAGCATATTGACTACATGGTAGGATCCTTTGCAGCAAAGGGTGATTTGTGGGTTTGAGACTTCCCCCTTGCAGTCCCCGACCACCTGCTCCGGTATCATGACAAGTATCGTATCATTCACGATATACCTATCTCCCAACATGGCGTCTGGTATTGATGTGCTTCAAATTGATGTGCTACATCTCGGTAGCATCCTTGGGACATTTCAACCACATCCAAGTACCTTACTGCCACTTCTTCTTGATGATCTTCATTTGTCAAAGATTTGGAAGACCTTGGTCCAATTAATTCCTTTTTAGCGAGCCCAGATAGACTCAAATTCAGAGCAAAATTCCACCTGCACTGCACCATTCCAAGCCAGATGGACCCTGCTCTGCTCCATCAGTCCCCTCAAGTCGCCAACCAAGTTATGGTAGGTAATTCCCACTATTAATAGTATAACCACCTCAGAGTCCTCCTTGTACACAACAAATCGGTTTCCATTCGAACTATCAGCCTTGAAAGTAGCATGTGAAACAATGTGCAGAAAGCGTTACTCATTTGGTACAAGCTATTTACAATTTGATTCTATGTTTATAGAGTAAGGTAGTAAGGTACATACCTAAGGTACCTACCTCAAGGGTCGTCTCTACCAGACCTAACCAGCATGCGGGCTCTAATCCAGTTCCGTAGAGGGGTTGCAGTCTCTGGAGGGCCCCTGTCAGAAGCACGACCCCACCATTCGAGGGTCTTGCGCTGCACCCGAAGGCACCTCCCACTCACTTCGCCCGTTCTGCCGCACCTCCCAAGCAGCCTTCTTTTCTCCACCACATTTCATCCCACAGCCTAATAACTACCACAGCTTGTCCACCCAAACACCTAAGCCTGAGTCTTGGATCGCCTTCCATTGACATCTATTCGGCTGTTGTGGTGGTGGTGCCCTGCTGCACTCCCAACACTCTCCTCCCACCTCCCACTTCCCACCTCCCATCTCTCATCATGGCGTGGCAACCCTCGCCAGAGTCTCTCCAGACTCTGGCTGTCTACCTCAAGGATTCCCTCAGTGGCTTCGATCAGACTGCCCAAAAGAAGGCCGAGCTGGTGAGCTGTCCCTCTACACACCCCAAGCATACCCCGTGCTTTCTAAATGATTTCCCTTCTGACCTATCCCGAAGATGCTGTCACAAGCCAAATCCTCTCCCGACTTCAACAACTACCTGGCCTACATCTTCTCCAGCGCAAATCCTCCCAATGGCCTCAACTTTTCCGAACAAGACTATGCCCTTGTCCGATCAGCTGCAGCCATCATGCTCAAGAACAGTGTCAAATTCAACTTCAAGAACATCCCCGATACCTCTTTGGCCCTCATCAAGTTGGCCGTTCCCCTTGGCATACAAGACAAGAAGCTCCAGATCCGTAGCTACGCTGGGAATATCGCTACCGAGCTCATCAGCAGAGTCGGTATCTATGGGTGGCCAGAGTTCCTGCCCGAGTTGATAAAAATGATTGGAAACGAGACAGGCCAAGTTTCCCCCGAAGGCCAGGAGGGCGCCATGGCCGCGATGGCCAAGATTTGCGAGGACAACTTCAAGATATTGCAGCGCGAGCAGAACGGTCAGCGGCCTCTCAACTACCTGCTGCCCAAGTTCATCGAGGCGACCAAGAGTCCACTGCCCAAAGTACGCGCCCATGCTTTGACAGCCATCAACGTCTTCGCTCCGCGCAAGACCCAGGCTATGCTCAACTGCATCGACGATCTCCTCCAGCACCTCTTCATCCTGGCCAACGATACCGATGATGACGTGCGACGTCAAGTTTGCCGATGCTTCGTGCAGCTCGTCGATACACGACCCGACAAGCTGACGCCCCACATCGCAGGCTTGGTCGACTACATCATTACTCAACAGAAGAGCGAGGATGAGGAGCTGGCTTGCGAGGCTGCCGAGTTCTGGCTGGCTGTTGGCGAGCACGATAATTTGTGGCAGGCCTTGAGTCCGTACATCAATAAGATCATGCCTGTCCTTCTGGAGTCCATGGTCTACAGTGGCGAGGATATTGCCGTGCTCGGTGGCGCATCAGACGACGAGGAAGAGGATGACCGCGCCGAGGATATCAAGCCTCAATTTGCCGCCTCAAAGTCCGCGCGGAAATTGGCCGCCAACCATTCGGCCGATGCCTCAGAGAATGGCAACGCATACCAAAAGCTCGCCAACATGGACGATAATCTCGAGGAGGGCGAAATTGACGAACTCGACGACGAAGATGGGGACGAGAACCCCGACGAGAAATGGACTCTGCGCAAATGCTCCGCGGCTGCATTGGATGTTTTTGCACGCGACTTTAGAGATCCTGTCTTCGAATGCATTCTCCCGTATCTGACCACAAATTTGAAGCACGAAGAGTGGCCGCGCCGAGAGGCCGCAGTTCTCGCGCTTGGTGCTGTCGCGGAGGGCTGCATAACGGTGGTTACGCCTCACCTACCAGAGCTTGTGCTGTACCTCCTCTCGCTGTTGAACGACCCTGAGCCTGTCGTCCGACAAATCACATGTTGGACGCTTGGCCGTTATTCGTCGTGGGCCGCCAACCTAAAGGATCCAGCTCAAATCCAGGCCTACTTCGTTCCGATGATGGAGGGTATTTTGCACAAGATGCTTGACAGGAACAAGAAGGTACAGGAAGCTGGCGCATCCGCGATGGCCAATCTTGAGGAGAAGGCTGGAAAAGTTCTCGAACCGTACACCGGACCCATCCTTCAGCAATACATCAGGTGTTTCGCCAAGTACAAGGACAAGAACATGTACATCCTCTACGACTGTGTGCAAACTCTCGCAGAGAATGTCGGTCCTGTCTTGGCCCTACCTGAGCACTCTGGTCAATTGATGCCCGCGCTCATCGACCGCTGGCAGAAGGTGGCAGACGAGTCGCGCGAGGTCTTTCCGCTCCTAGAGTGTCTCTCCTACGTCGCCATGGCCATGAGAGACACATTTGCACCCTATGCGCAACCCATCTTTCGACGTTGCGTCACTATTATCCACACGAACCTCGAACAGACATTAACGTCCAAGACGAACCAAAATTTTGAACAACCCGACAAGGACTTCCTCGTTACCAGCATTGATCTCCTCAGTGCCATCATACAGTGTCTTGAGGATGGAAAGGCCCAAGCCCTCGTCAAGGACGCAGACCCGGCCTTTTTCGAGTTACTAAACCTTTGCATGGAAGATCCCGCGGATGAGGTCCGGCAGTCGGCATATGCCCTCCTCGGCGATTGCGCCAAATACGTTTTCCCGCAGCTACAGAACCACCTACCAACCATATTCCCAATTCTTTTACGGCAACTTGACTTCGATAATGTCGTGGATGAGGACATCGAGGGTTGCTTCAGCGTCGTGAACAATGCCTGCTGGAGCGCTGGGGAGATTGCCACTCAGTTCGGCAAGGGCATGGCCCCGTACGTGAACGACTTGATGGAGCGCTTTGTGCAGATCATGGTCAACCCGACAGTCCCAATCAGCGTCACCGAAAACGCGGCCATCGCTTTAGGTCGTCTGGGACTAGAGAACTCTGAGCTGCTTGCGCCTCGATTGTCGACGTTCGCGGACGAGTTCCTCAGCGCTATGGTTGAGCTGGACTCCACGGACGAGAAGGCTAGTGCGCTCAAGGGCTTCACCATGATTGTGGGCCAAAATCCCGCGGCAATGGAGAAGAGTATGCTGTCCTACTTCCAGTGTATTGCGCAGTACGACACGAGGTTGCCAAGTGATGTCAACCGTGACTTGCAGGAGCTCTTCCAAAAGGTAAGCATTCTGATTCTTAAAACTGAACACCTGCGGGAATCTCTTGATCGACTGACCACTTATACAGATCATCAATGTGTATCGGCAAATGATTCCTCAGTTCGACCAGTTCATCAGCCAGTTACCTCCTGATGATCGGGACGCGCTGAAGTTGCACTACACGATTTAAGGGCGGCGACTGCACTTCGACCTGTTGGCGACGGGCAGCAACAACTACCTCAAGCGGCCAAGAACTCCTCAGACATCACGGCAGTGAAGAATTGCAAGCTTGGAAGGGGCCGAGTCATATATGATGGCTCAGCCGCAGACTCTGGATAAAGGATGAGTGACGTTGACAGGCCTCACACCTGCAAGTTCGACTCAATCTGGACTCGAGCGAGGCCGATTTTTAACCAGAGTACGCACTGCGGTCTCAAATTCCAGTAGCCAACCGAGTGTCGGGGGAGAGGGGTTCCAAGATGATTGAAAATAATGTTTCACACGCGGCACGAACGAATGGGATCGAGAGAGAAACAAAGTGGCCTTGAAAGTATACACAACACACTTATTTAGCAGATGCGAAAAGGCAGTCGGACTGACCTTCGCAAAATAACGAGACACCATTGGGGAGGGCGAGTATTTCTAAAGTGATGATTTGGAAGGAGATACCAGCCGGGCGGGTGGGAAAGCGAGCCAAGAAAGAGCCGCATAGGGCAAAAGTTGATTCCTTGCCCACGCTGGGCGAACATGCGTCTCTCGAAGCCAAGTGAGACAGATGCATGCTCGAGAGCGACCTTAGATAGCGTAGATAGATACCGATGATACACATCATCACTCGCGACTGCTTCTTGCAATTTATTTTTGACGAGGCAGAGGCGTATGGAAAAGTTCAAGCACAGACTCTCAAGTCGTTTTGCATATTCAAGTCTAATATGGGGACAAATCACTCCAGGGGTTCATTTGACATCGCGTCTCAAGCAGGGTGATTTGGCAGAAAGATCTGTTAAATCACTGAAAACACTATGCGCACAATTTGGTAAATGTGAAGTAATAATAGTAGGTAGGCAGCCATTGCCATGGCCCCTGAAACGTCGATTCTTCCCATGCTGATAGGTCTTAGTACCTACCGCGTAATAATACCTATGTAAAACTATATATATATATATATACAATACTTTTCAAGTGTATGATATGGTATATCATGTATGATGATGTATGATGCCAGTGTCGGTGTGTCCGTGTCCGTGTCAGTGTTGTATGTCTTTCAATGACTTGACAGGAAAGCTCCAGGCCCCAAGTCGATTGTGCACTATACAAGGCGTAAAGCCAATTATGCCACCTTTCATACTTCGTTCACCACCTCCTATGTAGACGTCCTTCTCGATTTGATTGTAGCCGGTTGTCCAACTCTGCAATCTCGATCGTCTCTATCATCCTGAGATCGCCTCTGTGCTTGCATGGTGCTCCCATAAGAAATGGTATCCAGTTCCCATGTCCACATATGCTCGCTGTTGCCTTTCATAGGCCCCATATGCTTTCCATTCAGGTTTAGGGTAGTGTCGCGTTCGCTCCGGGTATCATGTAATATCGGTCCCAATTTCAGCCACGGCCGTTGCAAAATCCTCGTGCTCACACAAGCAAGTTCAAGTTTAGTCGACCGCTCATTTCTCCTCCGCCGTTCGCTTCCTGAACATGATCTCGGCGTTCGGATCTGGTGTCTTGCTCATCATCAACATCATGCCCTTTGGCCTGCTCTCCCCGTCCTTTAGCTTGATGTCGAAGTTGATCAAAAAGTATGCCAGTATCATCTTGACCTCGTTTCCTGCAAAAAATCGGCCAGGGCATGCGTGCTTGCCTGCGCCAAAGTTCATATTGGTATCCGAGATGCTCGTGAACTGGTATCGATTCGCGTCGTCGTCGCTGCGTTGACGCATCTTGTAGAAGCGCAGCGCGTCGAACCGTTCGGGCTCGGGATAGTACCGCTCATCATTGCTGATCCCACACTGCGGCGCCAGCAGCTTTGTGCCCGCGGGCAAGTGCGTGCCGTCCGAGAGGTCGATCGGCTGGCGCACCTTGCGAATGAATGAAGTCACGTTGCCCGACACTCTCTGCACCTCCTTCATGAAGCTATCAAGCCGCTTGAGCTTGGCCATCGAGTCCTTGCGCGACCAACCGGCATTGGGATCCGTCTCGAGCACGGCAGTCGCCTCTTGCCGGAGTTCCTCCGCAACGTCTGGGTTCGCGGCCAGGTCGTAGATGCAGTCGACAAGCAGGTTGTTGGTGGTGTGAATGCTAGCGGCGCTCAGAATGAGCTGGAGCTCGGCTTGCGCTTGGTAGTCGCGGCGTTCACCCTCTGGTAGCGCATCAATGAGCCACTGGATCAGGTCGTCGGATTTCTCATAACCGGGGCACTCCATGTCGCGCAGACGCTCCTCGATGATGGGAATGAGCATTCCCTTGGCGTTGGTCGTGTCTTGGCGAATCTTGCTCAGATCTGAGACGAGATACTGCCCGATCGGTCGCAGCCACGCTGGGAAGAACTGAAGCTTGACGAGCGCGAGGAAAATGTGTACTGCGAAGTTAATCGAGGTGTCCATCCACGCTTCGTTCCGGCACACCGATGGTCCCACAAAGGCACGCCCGGATGTGCGAGCAATGCACCGCAGAGCAAATGGCTGGAATTTAACGGGTGTCCACTCTTTACATTCGGGGAACTCGGTCGCGGTGATGTATTCGACTTCCTCCTTCAGCTGGGGGATCAGACGGGCGAGATTCTGAGTTAGCCTTGTTCGGACGAGGGTCGCGAGGAGGTCTTGATGCCGTTCGGGGCAAAATTTAGTGTACTGGCTCATCAAGGCCTGTCACTGTGTCAGTACATCGCGTCCACTCTAGTTCACAGCCCGCGAGTATTCGTGGGGACTGGGGGAAGGGGTTGCTGACCTCGCTGACAGCTTCCGTTGCACTTAGAACTTCCTCCGGCAGGCCCTTCAACTCGGCAATGAACTTTGCTGGTATCAACACTTGTATACCCTCCGTTGCCTTGATTTGATAGACCTGGTCGTAAAACTAAAATCCATGTAAGTAAGTGTACCACAACTGGTAAAACCCAACACTCCTGCCACTCCCGCCCCCCCAATAGACGATGGTCGTACCTTGGTATATGAATCCCGCACCAATGTCTCCGCGCTGAAGTACCACTTGAAAATAGAGGCCTTGTAAAAAGGCACTTTCACTTTGCTCGCCTTGCTGGCCTGTAACGACTGAAATATCCAAGCTGCTAATAAGATCACGCCGATGGTGGCATAGTAGCTGAGGTGCTGGCCTCGCACGACCACTGGTGCGGCCTGTACGAAGTCGAGGGACGTGGAGTCCATCCTGATATATCTCCCCAATGATTCGATGGAGTTGTTAGGCATCGGTGCGACCGGGCAGCACGTAAGCGTCGACGACTGCGCAACTGCGATCGGACTCGAGTAGCTCGGCGATACGCACATGACCAGTGACCGGTGACTAGGAGGGAGATGAGAAACTTCGGTGTAATGGCGGTAGTTGGAGTCTTGGCTCAAGTGGCTGTCATGAAGGGATGTATTCGTGGGTATGATGTTGAATTAGGAAAAGAGAAAGGGTTATGTTATGGTCGAGGTCAACAAGAATAGTTGACTGGGACGAGAACGACAGGCCGGATGGATATGGTCCAGAGAAGCGGCCATCTATAGTGCCTCTTTTCTTGTGTCTCTTTTCTTTTTTAGAATGAAGAACAAAAAAGACCAGACGGAACAAGGACTTGTACTCTGGGGTCGGGTCGAGAGAAGGGACGACGAGGCGTGGGTTCCGGTGGCGGAAGAACTTGAAATTGTTCCCAAAATGGCCTTGATCATCCACAGCGAAAGAGGATAGTGAAGCTTGTTCCTCTGTTGACTAGTCCCAATTTCTTCAGCTTAAAAGCCAAAATAGTTCCTGTTCGCGAGCCCTCTGTGTTTAAGTCTCAGACATTACTTTGCCACGAGGCCGGTAACGATTGTAATGGGACAATTTGTCGTGGAAAAGGCGTTGGTGAAGGCGTGTCCGAAATCTTGGGACCAGCTTGGAAAGGAAAGACACAACGAAAAGCTTCACAACAGACACGATAGAAGGTTAAAGACGACGGACGAAAGATGGAAACGAAACCAGCCCAAGATCAGCCAAAGGGGCGCGCGGATGGGGAGCGCAGTGGACTGCTACACTACCTGTCTCCACGAGCCAGGCCGATGTTTTCTATCGTGTACTCTACCCCGTAAGTCCATACTGCATAGCAGAGCGATGACACAGGAGGACCCATGAGCCGCGCTGGTGCCGGACGCTTGGCAGTGCTTCATGGTGTTGTTTTGGTGATCATGGCCCAAACGAGCAGTGCGTCTGCCTCATCCGGTGTCGAGTCCCCTGTTGCCCTGCTCGGCCCTGCCTCTGGGAGGGAGAGAGAGAGAGACCTTAGAAAGGACTGCCCGTCTGTCTGGCTCCCTGGTAACCCGATCTGGCCGAGCCAGGCGGGTTGAGAGAGGGGCCCGTTCCATCTTGTCACAGAACAGGAACAGCTGTTACCGTTGTACCGAAGAGACGTCGTCGCTGCAGATGACGAGGGTGTGTTGTGATTTGCTGGTGTAGTCTGAAACAGTGCCAGCCCAAAGAAGGAGTCGGGATCAACTGTAGCCGCGCCTCACAAAACGTTCGCTTGGGCCTCAGATTAGCCGGGCTGTTAAGAAAAGAGCCTCATATGTTATCCGCGTAAGCCTTGTTTAATACAAAGCACTATCACGCAGAGCCGCGTCTCCATCTGACAGCCAAGCACCCTTGCTGACCTGCAGCTGCTTGCAACAATTGACATACCAGCAAATTCACTTGGGAAGAGCACATCCTGCATTTGGCTGCAACAAATATGGCAGTCTTGAGCGTTCCAAAAAAAAACCCAATATGCACCTCCGACGACTTCGAGATGTTGGACAAATTCTCAAGGATTGCATCCCCGGCGGGCCGGCGGGGGGATGGACAATGGGGGTAAATCCAGAAACATCGAGGCGCCTTCATAATTATTCCGGACGATTGGGCGTTGTCATCCCGTCTCTTTTGGCGGAGATATAGCCGATCGGTCAGACACTTTCCGGAACTCTAGACTCGTCTATTCTTGTCACAAAGTAATATAGCATGAACATTGCCTGCCGTCATTGTAGCACTGCACCAAATGCACATTTGATGTGCATACAAGCTTATTAACGCTCTCGTTGACAAGTCAGGTGGCCTTATGCACAGTCTCACTTTATGAGATTAAGATGGAACGCACCTACAGCAACAGTTTAGCCATCCCAGAAAGCGGCTCTGTACAATAATGGATATTCATATTCCGCCACTACTGGTGGCTTTCTGCGCATGACTATCCAAAACAGTCACAGTCGCAGACTATAGAACGTGCTCCCGCCAAGCATTTCACCGGACGGTATGGATGAAGCCTGGAGAATTCCGCTACGAACCGCGTGGCGATCTTTAGGCCCCTTGTCACCGGTATTGCACAGATCGTTTCTTAACTTGAGTCCGGTGGTCCAATGGGCAGGTTCAACCGCACCGTGACATATACTTTGTTTGAGTACGTCTACAAAGCTTGACAGGTCCATCACGAACCTGACCATGCAACCTGAACCTATACATAGTATCTTGTTGGGGGAGTACCAATATCAACATCTCACAACGCATAGTAGTACCCTTTGCAATGTGTTCTGGTTGTCTCATGAGGTGCTCCCTATGTCGAGCTCACAATGGCTGACTCGCCATACATACTTTAACAAAGTGTGTTTCGATGCTCTGCCCTATGACTTCAGCCCTATTGTCGTTCAAATCATAGAGTACCACGGTTCATCCAACGGAAGGCCATGAAATCGGGTGGTCAATGATCCATCTCCCGAGACCAAGCCGTCTCCCGTGGTCACATACATTCTAGAAGGCACACAGAGCAGGATCAGATCATATCGTCTTTAGGCCTGCGGAGAGCCTTTGCCCCATCGGGATAAGCCGTGACCAATACCTACCAAAGCGCCAGTGATCGGGCACGGCTGCCGTGCAGCTTCTAAACAATGTTCGTTTCCTGGATCTGTCAGCTTGGCCCTTCCTAGGCGAAAGCTTATCGAGGGATGTATGCTACCGTGTTATGTTCATTAGATCTGAGTATCTGCAGTACTTCAAACCCAGATCGACCTATGATTCACGCAACTCCGCACTGGACATTTGTTTTCCGTGCCTGTTGGTGCACACCTGCATAGGTACAGAGTAGACGCGCTGGAACCACATGACTACATAGCCATGCAATTTTTCGGACAAATTTTGATAATGTCTATCAAGTATAGAACAACATTCCGGAAAATCCGCCCGGCCCGTTTCATCCCACCATGGATATTCGGAGCGCCGGAAGCGGGAGCTGGAGTGTGTGGTTAAATGCTCTTTTTATATGCTCGTACCAGTAAGTCATGCGTGACAAGCATAGGTTCTTGTGACGTCTTTTACAGCTGTCAGCCCGACCTTCTTTTCCAGGTAGTTCATGCGGACTCAGACCCAGCGCGCCCGCCCCGTCCCAGTGACGGAGACACAACAAAACGAAGCGAGATCTATACTGGGCCACCAAACGTCGAAACCGGAAACAAAGTAGGCGGCGAACGGGACTTTGATCAGGCGGTCGTGTCCGGGTTTCCTGATGGGATGAAATAAATTATGTTGGACTCCCAAGATGTTGTATTCGCTTGCCGTCATCGCAGAAACACGTTCCCGGTTTTGAGATCCTCTACCGGCCGAGACCTCTCAAGCCTTGCTGGTAGAGTCAGATGTGTCATCTGACAGCTCGCGCGCATGTGTTTGTGTCCATTTGTGCCTATATTTGGGATAGGAAGTAGCTTGGCCCGGTAATCAGTTCATGGCATTCCTTCAGCCTTACCAATCTAGGCTTTGATGATGGGCATACTTCTAGCATTGAAACACAATCGGTCCGCGAAAGAAAAAAACGAGTCAAGTGAATAGCGCCGCGCACTACTTGATGAGTGACGGGTCATTGCTTGATACCTTTCGTGCAGTGACATGCTCGCTCATCGTTTGACCGAAAGCGAAATTCTGATCGGGCTCACTAAGTTGGGCTTGGTATCGGAAGCGCTGACAGGGCGAGGTACAATCACCCAGTAGCTTGATACAGTAGGCGTTGGATAACTCGCTCGGGTCAAGAAGTACTCGGACAGCCAGGTGGTATATTCACAGCCTCATCCGATGCCTAGTGGCGAATGTCGAATTTTCAACGGAATAATGACAAGACAACGTGCCAGCACATCGGAGCTTGAGTTGCCATGAAGCGGCTTCAGTCCTTCGCCCGCCAGCTCGCGCAGGAGGGTCGTGAATATGTTGTCGCGAGTGCCTCGTCCAGTGAATCAACCCCGGCGCTTCTTGATGTCCCTTGAGCGAAGTGGTGACTGTCCTTCTTCTTCCTCCAAAGATGTGTCGAGGAGGGTGACACAGAAAAGAGTATAGTTGCCAAGGCAGTCCGGACAAACGGAGATCATGCTGTTGCTTGTTAGCTAACTGATTTCACAAAATCTGCCATGCCTATGAGGGCTCGTGAAGGGGCGCGACATAGTCATCGACGGACTTCGAAATCATTCTGCGGAGCGCAAGATCATGCCTTCGGACACTCTGAACAGGCCCGACTCGACGACGCGGAATCTTTTGCTGTCTTAAAGCTCCATCGCAACATCTGCCACCGCCCTGAATGATTGTGCTGCGTGCGAGTTTGCAAATGGCCTGCGGATCAAAGGGCTCAGGAGCGTGGATGGCTTCCCAGCTCAGCAATCAGTCAGGTGATGCGTTACCATCCACTCTAGACCAACATGTCCCGATGTACCGAGCCAGCCCTCACGAGCGAGGACCTTACCCTCCATAATCGGGTTCGAGCTCGTTCTGACGGATGGTATGGCAAGTCCATTGTTCACTCTTGTGTGTGCTTCTAAACCTCAAATGTGACCGGCCGGTTGGGAGGATTCTCTCGTTGACCCGCACTGAAACAAATTAGTGACGAGGAGTTGGCACGCCAGCTTTCATTGTATCGCGCATCGTTGCTTCCCCCCTTGAGCTTGCCCCATAGGCCGATCTTTTGTACAGAGAGCAAAGGTGCCAGCCGCCACACGTAATAACTGGATGACAACACAGCATCACTGCCAGGAAACAGTGATGCAAGTATGACAGCCAGGGCGAACTCAAGCAAGATCAACATACCCCTGTGAGAATGCAATTGCAGGCTCTTGGTACCAACATGTCATGAGATTTTCAGACCGCCACGCACTTAAAGTGATGATCCGCCCCTCCTACTGGTAGGGATGATGACAATCACCTGGTCTGTAAGCAGGCTGGCGTTCTGAACCATATCGAAAAAATCCAGGAGCCCCGTCAGCCATTATGCCAGGAGCGTATACGAGCAGGTTGGATGTCGACTTCTGACGGGCTGGTTCTCAGGGAGCAACATCGACGAGAGCAAGTCAGGACACCCACCGTCCCGTCTCGGCCGCCTGCGCGGCAAAAGCATACGGTGAAGCGTAGACTGGCCTGCCACCAGATTTAAGTGAACATGCTGCTCCCTTGCTTTGTCCCGCGGATAAGTTGCCGTATTGCTGCATCTCATGGTAGACCCTTTGAACCTTTTGCGCACTTGCACTGGTCCCATGTCCGATGAACTCAACAGTTGAGATAACGTTACCCTCAACGCCAAGTTGTCGAGCCTTGTCAACTTCATTTTTTCCGGGACCACAAGGTCTCGCTCAGGCACATAAGACTGATTGCTGCAAGGTATCAGGGGAAAAATGGACCGTAGGAATCCCTGGAAATTGATGACTATGGGCGCCGCGCGTGCTTCCCCCCATGGGCATGTCGAACCATGACTTGCTGCCCGATCAGAAGGTGCACAGCTGTTTCGGAGCCATGGCATGCCCGCCAGCCTTCACACCGCTTCGCAAACGTGCAGTTGACTCGGCGGACGGGGGGAACTTTGTGAGCATTCCGTCGGATTGTTCGACGGATGCGAAGCAAATAATAAGGTTACCGAGAAGCCTAAGTAAGTAAATTATACAGTATACGTACTTTATATTGTACGGTACATCCCAACATATAGCAATATTGATACTTCGTACCACACAAAATGAGTGATGAGGTAGGTGACCTGGCGAAGGCCAGCTGTCATTGCTTTTCTTGGCGGCGTGGAGTTGAAATGAGCCTCAACAATCTTATCAGATCATCTCAGCTGGCCGAATGAATGAAGCCACACACAACACATGTGAAGATGAAACAAAAGCAACAAATCCGATGTCGGCGGGAAAGGGGGCGACCCAGGAAGATTCCGGACTGCCTTCACACTGTGTTCCCTGACGGTCCTAGCATATAGTATGCGTAACGTGTTAAAGGGCAAGGCTCGGCGGACCCGACCCATTTATGGTAGCGTGGCAAACGTTGCATTCTTCCCCGGGCTTTCTCTCCCATCTGCAGGCGGGTGGATCATCAGAGAGCTGAAGAG
Source organism: Gnomoniopsis smithogilvyi (assembly GCA_027946515.1). Classification (NCBI taxonomy): domain Eukaryota; kingdom Fungi; phylum Ascomycota; class Sordariomycetes; order Diaporthales; family Gnomoniaceae; genus Gnomoniopsis; species Gnomoniopsis smithogilvyi. The sequence continues at coordinate 3,092,487 of JAPEVB010000004.1, read as the reverse complement.
GGAGGAGCCAGCTAGAGAAGACTGAAAAGTAAAACAAGGCAAGAAATTCCCCCTATACCCTGTGGGCCACGCCACTCTAACACAGCGTTGTCCTCCCATTGCGACGCTGAGCACGCGTTCGGGCACCATCCCCCCCCCCCGTTGCGGTCTCCTGTGTATTGCAGTGCATGCAAGTAGCAAGTAGTTTATAGAAAAAAAAAAGGGGGTGGGGGGGTTTAATCAATCTGCCATATGAAAAAAGTATGGCTAAGTTTCTTGACCGACCGTGCCTCGTCGGCGTCACTTAATTTTCCCGGGGGAGGAGCGGGTTTAGAACAGGGGAAACTTATCAGATGGAGCCATTTGTCTCGTTCGATCTGATAGGGTTGGGAAAGTTTACTCCGTGAAAAAGTTGGCCCTCTCGTGAAGTGTACCTGGGCCCTGTTCCCCGGAGGCCGGAATGGCGTTTATTCCCGTCAGGCCATGACATTCAAACTGACGGGAGTCTTACAGACAACCCTGAATACGCCATCCAGCTTTCGGAGACCGGAATTCTCACCGGTTGGCTCTGTCCACGTGTGTGGGTACCGTGTTGGTGTACTATTACGCATGCGGTGGTAAGCACTCTGATCAAATTCCTAACAAACCAACACCTAGACAGCAGGTAAATAGATAGGTTGGTAAATAATTATTTTTGGCAGGTAACAATACCAAGAACTCAGCCATGAACAGACACGACGGCTCACACGCAACGTACCGTACTTTTCTTTTTAGCTTTGTGTACCTCTCAGTAGCCTCGGTAGCGATGCAAGCCCAGCAGACTGGACTGGCAGACCGGCAAGGTCCGTAATTAGGTACCTACCTAGGTACCTACCTACCTACCTGTCTATTTGGTACCAGGCGGACGGGGGCCCTGGAAAGTCTACCATAGTACTCGGAACCGTACCTAGGAACCTACCTAAAGTTTAAGTGGAAAAGGCTGCTCCTCCCGCCCACATGTTCCGAGCATCGGCTTCTCCTGCAAGCATTGGCGCTACAGTGAGTGCACAGTGTCGGTGCGGCCCCTTTGATTGGGCAATGCCCTGACGAGTATGGATCATCGCTGCACAGTATGTCATCTGCCTGCAGGGCTGTTTATCTGATCAACCCCAAAAACACGGTCTTGTCCTGCCCTACGCCAGGATGGCCGAATGCATTCATCATCAACATGAATTCTGACCAAGCACTAATTCCACGTTACTACAATTCAATGCTACCTACCTCCTTCTAGCCAAACTCGTCTGTCTTTTCTTTCTCTCAAGGGAAATCCTCATTTGAATACTCCTTCAAATCACACTTCACAAGCAACCAAGATTCCGTTTTTTTTATTTTAAAACATTGTATACTATCCCCCGAGTCAGATCTCAACCCCCGTCCCAGTCTTTAATCGTGGCTTGGCTATCTGATCACCTACTTGAAAATATTTACCCCCGAAGAACGCGGTTATGCCACCAGCACTTTATTAGCATTAGTCTCTTGTTGTTGAAGTCATCCCTTCCACCTCCTCCACCTTCATCTTCAACTCTACTGCCGCAACTGCCACTCTTTCAACCCCAACTACTTGGTCCACGGCTGGACCAATCTCAGAGGTTCTTTTCTTCCAAACACACCCGCATCCACACCCACAGCCTACACGTAAAGAACCTCGGCAACAGTCCTTTAAACCACCGAAATCACCATACGACATATTCAACATCAGCATCAGCAGCCTCAACAAAGACAATGGACTCGCTGGCTCCAACCGCACAGACCCACAGGGTCAGCACCAAGTCTGACCAATGCTGCGCACCCGAAGAGCCTCAATATACTCCATCCAGTGCCACAGCCCCTTCTCTTACCTTTTCTGAGCAAACACGCGACGACCAAGACATTGATGGATCCGACTCCATCCCTACTGAGGTGCGCCGCCGCCGAGCCTCCACCCGCCTGATTGCCCAAAATGCAGAGGATGTTCAGCGCATCACGGGCGAGTCCACTGCACAGCTGGCTGCAAGGTGTTGTGGAGGAGGCTGCTGTCTGAGTGTCGGCGCCACCAAGCAGGGTGTCGAGTACGAAAAGGTCCAACATCCGGACAATGATGCCTTCAGGTCACTCTGCTTGAGGATTGATGAAATCCCTACCACCTTGACCAATGTCCTGGATCTCCCAGAGCAGACAGCATTTTTAGAACCCCTGCGACGACCCTCCGACCTCCCCTCTCCTGCCTTGTCCACAAGATCCACATCCCACGGAAGCGCAGCAGCAGACACAGATAGCCTTCTGCAGAGCACACAGAAGACCCTGCAGCAAATGTCCGTCCAAGATCTCGACACCTCCATCCAACCACCCAGCTTTGTCCAGCCACATCCTCCATACCACGTCTTTCCGGCTCGTCTCAACACTGCGCGCGAATTGACCAAACTGGGTGCCGAGAAGAGAACCTTCCACTTTGAGCTGGACATTACCAACTACCCCGACAGCGAGGGCGTTGATTTCAAGGTCGGTGGTGCCATTGGCGTCTCCGCTCCCAATGACGAGGAGGAAGTGGACGAGGTTCTTGACCTCCTGATGATTCCCAAATTCCTGCGCAACAAGCCTGTCACACTCCGAACGACCAAGGGCCGTTGGCCCACCGTCTGGGGTGAAGACCAGGCCCGCCAGTTGGTCACCACACGTCGCGACCTTTTGATGTGGTGCTCCGACATCCAGTCCTACCCACCCACCAAGCAGCTGCTGCGCATCTTGGCCGAGTATGCCACAGATGAGAACGAGCGCAAGATCCTCATGTTCTTGTGCTCTGCAGATGGCCAAGGAGTGTTCTGCGACTTCCGCACCGGGCCCCACGTCTCCCTGTCACAGCTGCTGCACGCTTTCCCCAGCGCGAAGCCTCCGCTGGACTTACTCCTCACGGTACTCCAACCGCTGATGCCACGATTCTACTCCCTTTCCAACGACCCGCATGACTCGTTCTTGACTCGTGATGGCAAGACGCACCGACTGGTCGAAATCGCTGTCACGGTTCATGAGACCACGGATTGGCGAAAGGGATCGCGAACGGGCATCGGCTCCGGGTTCTTCCAGCGACAGGCCCTGAAGTTTATCGAGGCCGAGAAGCGCGGCGAAAAGGACCCGCAGGTCTACATCCCCATGTTCAAGGGCCTAATGGCGAATCCGTTGGCAAAGGAATTCGTGAGTGACGGACCCATGCTCCTGATTGGGGCTGGCGTGGGCATCGCGCCATTCCGAGGTTTCGTGCAGCGACGGCTCAAGACCGCCAACTGCGCCAACAAGGTGTGGGTGCTGCAGGGCATCCGTGACTCCCTTGTGGACGAAATCTACAGCGGTGAATGGGGCGTGCACGAGGACGAAGTGAAGCGGGTGGTGGAGAGTCGGGTCGGCGAGGGCCGTTATGTGCAGCAGGAAGTCATCAACCAGGCTGACCTAGTGTGGTATGTCATCAACGCAGTAGATGGGCGCGTGTTTGTGTGCGGTAGCAGCAAGGGCATGGGCGAGGGTGTCGAGGAGGCCCTCATCCAAGTGGCCATGCAAAAGGGCAATCTGGGTGAGGAGGAGGCCAAGAAATACTGGGACCTGAAGAAGCAGGTTGGCCAGTATATTGCAGAGACGTGGTGAGTGATTGGCTTCGCCATGGATCCACTCGACAAGGACTGCAGACAAGCACTGCAGACAAGGACTGTAGATCCGTTTTGAGTTCCGCTTGTCGGACGCCCGATGCCGACTCCGACCCCAGAAAGAGAACCCCCGGTCAGATCAGGGACGGACGAACATTTCCAGACGATGGAAACTTCTTATGGTTTGGGGGAAGGGAGTGGGGGAACAAGCATAAAAGCGACTACAAGAACACCTATTGCGCAAGCAAACAGACAAGCAGTGAAGGCAAGCATTCAGTCATTGGACTCGGGAGCACTAAAAAAAAGGAATTGCGCGGTATTGGCATGGGCGTCAGGGGTTTTAGGAGCATAGAATGGGAACTGGGAGAGATAATCGACATGATTTTTATTCTTGTCCCTGGCGTTTCAATGGCTTTGTTCTCTCGGAGGGTTGTTTTCATACAATGCGCATTGTTCACGAGAGGATTGGACTTTTCATAGCCAAGCCTTGTAAATAGTCTGGCGGGCCTGGGTGTGGGTTGGTACAGTCTCTATACAATCAAGAGCAATAATGACAGCACCGAGCAACAAATGAGTTGTCGTATAAATGATGGTGACTTCTCCTTTTCGACCAAGATGATTCTGACAAGTGCGTACAAATGCACGGCCAATGTTACAATGTCTGGGAAGACAGGTAAAGGTAAAGGCCAACAGGCAAATCTTTTGCTGTCTCCTTCACATGCTGCCAGCAAGTATGGAGATATGCGAAACAGGTTGCACCACACTCACAACGGAGTTGGACAACCTCCCGATCCCGATTCAAACAAGAGTTGATAGGGTACTATGTCATCTTTTGATTGGACTCGTCAGGAGTCAGTCAGTGCAGATTCGTCAGAGCTTGGTGATGTGTTCCAAATTTGGTCCCTTGGGGGGGATGATGGACTGCATTTCCAATTTTTAGTCATCAGGGGACCAAGCAAAGAATAAGTCAAGGAGCGGATTTGCAATTGCTTCGAAATCATCGTCGGTAAACCAGGGGCCTCCCTTGTTTGGCCCCACTTGCCCATTGGGTTCGAGGTGGATCAAAGCATCCCACCTCCGTTGCTCTCAACCCCACCATCGCCGTCCCGGATCGCGAAAGTGAGGGGACAAGATCGCTGTAGAACAACTTCATTTTCACTCGTATTTCTCATAATTATCTAAGCTCTTAATAAGACCGCAGTAGAGTTAGACACGCCGTATTTCCCGGTGCCAATTTGGAGGCTATTTTATCCGAAATCCGACCAGCGACTTACTTAGTACTCAACCGTAGGTGGAGAATGCCGCTTGCGCCCCGGATGTGGGAGGGTCTGTTTCTAGAAGATACCTGAGTCTCTTTTTTTCCCATACAAAAACAACCCCTCTTCGGATCTGGGCTTTATCCCTCTCTGGCTATCTCCGTCTAGACGTAATCGTTTTCCAGGGTCCAAGTACATAATGAACAAGGTAGCCCGTCCTCTCGCCAAGCTGGCTTCGACCCCTCGTCGTCCTCTTCCTCTACCAGCATATAACAACAATACAAGCTTCACTTTTTCAAGCTCATCTACTCGTCTTTCTTCTCTTCCCGTCACCACGCCCACCACCAAACGACTCTTCACAACTACCAATCCCTTAAAAATGGCTGCCAATGCTCAGACCCTCATCGACCTCGCCACCGCGCGCCGGTCCTACTACCCTCTCTCCAAGGACCTGACCATCACCCCGGCCCGCGTCCAGGAGATTGTCAAGGAGCTCCTCAACCAGGTTCCTTCCTCCTTCAACTCCCAGTCTAACCGTGTCGTTGTGCTATTCGGCGCCGAGCACGAGAAGCTGTGGGACATCACCACCGAGATCCTCAAGGCCATCGTGCCCGCTGAGCAGTTCGAGAGCACCGCCAACAAGATGGGCATGTTCAAGGGCGCAGCTGGAACCGTACGTTTTCTCCTAGTCATTCTCTCTCTCTCTCTCTCTCTCCTCCCGCCCATGGCCCCACTCTCCTCTAATTTTCCCACCCTCCGTCTTTTCCTCTCCCTCTTCTCTCCTCCAAACAAGTCCATGCTATCCCATGACGCCTGACTAACATCCTCTCTTTCCTCCATCACACAGGTCCTCTTCTACGAAGACCAAAAGGTCGTCAACGGCATGCAGGAGAAGTTCGCCATTTACGCAGACCGCTTCCCCACCTGGGCTACCCAGTCCAATGCCATGCTGCAGTACGCCGTCTGGACCGCCCTCGAGGCCGAGGGTCTGGGCGCCAACCTGCAGCACTACAACCCCCTCGTCGACGAGCGCGTCGCTGCCGAGTGGAAGGTCCCCGCTGACTGGAAGCTGTCCGCCATGCTGGTCTTTGGTGGCAAGACTGGCGAGGCTGGGCCCAAGGACTTTAAGCCCTTTGAGGAGAAGTTCAAGGCCTACGGTGCTTAAATTTGGGGTGGGATTGATTAGATTCGCAATGGCAATGTAAGAGAAAAGTTAGGGGGAAACTTTTTGGTTGCTTTTTATTTTGGATGGAATACCCGATTGAAAGAAGAGAGACCGAAAACTAAACATAAGAGAGAGAAAGATACATCAACAGGTAGAGCATAGACACTCCGAGACTGGTTTGGAGATACTAGACAACAGTCTGGCCTGGGCCTAGCGAGGTGCTTGCATTGGGTTGGCGCGATTCGTTATGAGTATCTCTGTATGTATCTTGAGCAAGAACTACACTTTTATATATTCTCATACATCCTCGCCAAATTATCCTTTAGTGGTATAGCTCTTGGACTGTCATCTTTTAGATCGACCTCGTGCATGTGCCAAACTATCGGACAAAAAACAATACTCAAGGTACCTAGCCACCACCCCTGTGGTTGACTTGCGCCACCCGCGGCGTGCCGTGCCGACCGATGGCCCCCTATCCCTAATCCGTGTAAGCAACATCAATTGCTTCCTTCACATGGGTGTGATCATGCAGGATGTCTGTCTTTTTCATTCGGGCTCTACTCCCCTGCAGTAAGCGCATGCGGTGTTGCGGTACTGGAGTACGCGTTAAGTGCTTTCATCGGTGCGAGTGGTACGGTGCGTGTGGTACAAAAGCTGAGAGTTACATGATATGGCACTTCGAGCGAATTTGTAGAGTTCGTGCAAGTGAACTTCGTCACTTTCCCATTTCAGCCCTTTAAATAAGCATACCCTTTGCCATTCCGAGCCCACGAGACCAACATACACGTAAGTCATCCACCCACACACTCACACTACCACCGACGCCCTCAACCGGTAAAGAGAAAGCGCGCAAGGAGGTTGCTTAGAAGAAGAACAGAGGTCATGTTGCATTGGAAAAGGTAGTGTGCTTGGGAGGTAGGTTTGTCATTGCTGGCTTTGCCTCATTACTCACTATATGTTATATCAGCACCTTGATGCAGGTTTGCCCCGTGGAACGCCGACGCTATGCAATCAATCCATCGTTTGTGCCTTCCCAATCGTATTACCAAAACCTCAAAATCAAACCCTGATATCTTCAGGCTGTGTTGTTGGTTCATCCAACGTCATTTTGTCGCCAGACATAAGCGGTGGGGTACCATCATCTTCTGCAGCCAAAGTCATCGAGCTGCGTCGTGACAGGGTGTCTGAGCTGACCTCGGAATTGTCGATTTCCGTCTTTTCCACAGGCCGCCACTCTTCTGCTATTTCCATCGGGACATCGTCCTCATCCTCTGGGAGCTCACTGACCGAGACCTCGAAACCACCGTCTTGTCTATGTGGTACAGAATTCCCATCTTTGGATGTGGTCGCGGCTTTTGCTTCCGACACTTTGCGTTCTTTCCCTTCAAACAACGGCGTTCCATTTTCCAACACTTCAGTAATCGAGACTCTTGCAGGGCCATCTTGACCAGCGAATCCGTGATGCTCATCTGAAATGGCCACAAGGCTGACTTGCGAATCATTCTCTTCCTGGTCCGTGGGAGCATTGCACAGAGTCGCGACTGATTCTTCGGATCGTGAAGGTGAATTGCGATCACTTTCGAAGGGATATGATGCCAGATTTTCCTCCTGAGCCTCAAGAGCCTGGTCGGGCGAAATCAGGACCGAGTTGGGGTCCACACAGTCGTAGAACAGCATGAAAACACCTCCCTGCGCCAGAACATCCTCTTCGCTGACTTGGATGACTGTTTCATCACTCAGGCGCCACCACTGCGACCCTGTATCCTCGCGGTACGGCTCGTCCGGGTGGTCTGTTACTGCCTGTGTTGCATCGACCGGCTGGGACTCCCCATCAATGCTGTCAACATCATCTGAGATCTCGCCAGCTGCTGCATTTGGGGGTTGGAGCATGTCTCCCTCTCCTTTCCGCACATCCGCAGCCTCCGCAGGCTTCCGTGGATGCTTCCTATAGCACACATAGTGACCATTCTCGTGCCGGCCGTAGTGCGTGACAACAGCACGCAATTCGTATATTGGTCCGGAAATTTTGGATGGCTGGACGTCGCCCGCCACCATGGAGGCACTAGGGTCCAAAACCCAGTGCTCCATGTCACTTTCCGCTTGTACATCAACACCCTCCGAACTCCCGATGCACCAGGCCCCGATATCTAGTAATGACGGGAACCGAACAGCAGCAAGGTTCTTGTAGGATGAGAAGGTTACCGGGTCAAAGACAGAACGATTCATGTGGATCACCAAACTTGGCGGAGGTCTCGCAATCGCGACTTGCTTGGTCTTAGTTGAGCTGACCTTCTTTGCATCTGGAATCTTTAGCTTCTTGAAAGCTTCTTCATCAAATTCGTCTTCCTCCAACATTTGCTCAACGACATGCAGCCTCTCTGCCGCTGCAGGAATTGCCTTGGCCATATGCTCCAAGCCCCTGCGGTATTCAAGGAGCGTGCACTTGACACAATCGACACTTTGTATGGACTCGAGCTGTACATAGTTGTCGAGGAGTCGATATATGTCATAGTCGCCAACTCCAACATCGAAATTCAAGGTGAGACAGTTGAAAGGGATCATAGACAGCCCTTCAGAGTACCCACAAGCTGTGCATGCCACGCGCTGAGCCGAGAGACCTTCGAGTGGATTACGGATCGTCACTAGCTCCGAGCCAGCCTTAGAAAGCATAGGCAGGCTCTGGTATCCGCTGTCGTCACTATGTTGGCTGGCCACCGAGTCGTCTCGGGCCAGATCCGCATCAAGCCCAGGTGGTTTGCAGGCGGCCTTTGCTCCCTTTTCGATGTCCTTGTCGACCTGATCCAATAACCTTGAAAAGTACTCTTGCGCATCCTGCTGCTGAATGGTGCTCATGTTCTTGAGAATGCCCGGGGTGAATAGAGTCTTCCCGTTGTTGGATGCATCGTTGAGCTTAGCGATGAAGGCTCGTAGAGCACCTGCGGTGGTGGTATCTTCATCTGTACTGTTCTGGGCCGGTGCTAGGGTAGTGAGGGTGGCTAGGTATGGCGGCAAGTGTTTGAGAGAAGCCAGGCCTTGTAGGACACTATTTTGGAAGCACGAGTTGTCCCAGTTTCCTAGGCCGGCAGGTTGACACGAGCCACTCTTGAACGAGAAAGTTTTTTTGTATGCGCGTCTACCGGCCTGGGACATAGAGGCTACTATGCTTCCAGGTTGATCGGTCCGTAAGATTCGGCGCAGAGCATCGCTTTTGGCCGCGTGAGTGGTTGGTTGTGGTTGAAGCATGGGGATCGGAAATAGGGGAGGGTTGACCCATCGGTCGATTGCATAGAGGACGCGGGCGGGGACCAAGTGAACAATAGTGTCCCACAACAGCTCGGCGAAGGTGGGTAGTTGTCGACCTCGTGCGGTCGCGCGTTTGTGGGCAACCTGATACGCAACAGTGAAGAGGAGGACGAGGACGGAGACAAGAACGCCAGGCTGCAGAAGACTGTCCCATATGTTGACTTTTGAATGTGGTGTCGCATAAGCTGGGTGGCTCTGCAAAGGGTCGCGGCGCCTCGGAGGATTTGTGGTTGACGATGTCATTCTGAGGCCGAGGAAGGGGGAAGAGAGGATGGCGACAGTTGGTGTCCCATCTGTCACTATCGGGAACAGCGGGTGACCTGTTCAAGTCAGGACCGTTCGAGAACAATCGATGATTTCAAATGTGTTTAGCCATGAAAGGCAGGCTTGTGAAATTGTCATAAGAAGTCTCGGTGAGCAGAAGATGGGTGGGAGGGAGGTTGGAATATTGACTGTTATTGGGATGGATTCTTGGAATCTTTTCTGCTGCACTGGTGTGAAATAGTGGATATCGGAACTGGAATTTGACTTGTAAGCGGGGTCTGTGCGCTAACGAGTACCTACGGATAGCGGGTCCGAAATTGTTCGCAAACCTTGCCCAGGCTGTCAGGGGCATGTGGTACTAAGTAGTAGGGATTAGGCCCTGGAAGCTGTGTTGCAGTGCATTCCTCTCAGACACAAAAACAAACGCATTGTGTGCAAATATCATGTTGCTGTCAACTGTCTCGTCTCTATTTCCATATGTACTCCCATGTGACAAATGTCAACCCGATTCTGATAAGCCATTTTCTTTGAAATTTCTTATTACAAAGTGCCTGTGGTGATATTCGGCAGTCAGCGTTATCTGCGTAGATATCTTATTCCAATCAATAATCATGGGGCTTCATTATGGGGCCTCGTCACGAAAGACGGTCACCCAGGATCATAACTCCATAATGGTGACAATGTGACTTTGGTTGTATACTTACCAGAATCTCCCTTGACATGAGTTTTCAAGGCCTTATCTCACGGGACTTGCTTCCTTGAGGAGGCTTTGCGCTAATTTGGTATAGAACCTGGCTTCAGCTACCTACTCATCACCATGATAAAGCACCGTGGAGAGACAGAGGAAAGGATTGGTCTCGTGAAGGGCTCTTTTCGTCTTGCATACTGGTCACAGCAAACTGTACCCATGGGATAACCCTAACATTGGCCAGATGCTTAGACTTGTTCTAGGTACACTGTCCTTGATTAAAGCTCGCCAAACTGCCTGCAGTTGCAATGAAGTTGACTGATGTCTTCTGAGTACATGTTTCTACTTTTGATACTTGATTTGCTTCGGACACTTGCCGAAGCAAGGGTTGTGAGTGTCATGAACTGTAAAGAGTTGTATCTGCCTTGCTTGCTTGCGCTTGCGGATTTTCTGGGTGGCTTTCAAGCCATGCATGATGTGCATGAATGTATCCGCATTGGAGTAGATAACGAGTTATTTCGAAAAATACAATGGTACTAAGTACCCAGCATGATGAATTGACACAAGCTCGGTTTGCAACAATACAACCCCATAGATTACAGACCGTCTGACGCTGTCTTATCGTTACAACCCAGCTCTTTGTACAGATGCAATGAGCAGGTTTTTCATCGAGCCTTGACCGCACCCGGCCTGCTCGAATGCTACTCTTGGTGGCGGATTGTCTCGTTCATAGTCTCCGGCTTAAATAATGGTGATGATGCTACGAGAAGCTCGTTCCCAGGAGGCCGTTCGACTGCCCTCGTTGTTTCTTCGGACCAATCGTCTCAAATTTTCTTGTATCTCCGTCAGAATCTGGTGCCTATGAGTCTGGCTTGGGGGGACCCTTACGAGTGATGAGATGGACGCAGATCCGATTACCTCTGGAAATACACAAGGCAAGTCATATGGCAAATCTGTAGTGTCCTTCTCGAAGCAAAGGAAGCAAAGGCTATCGGGCCGACAAATGCAAGTCAAATGAGAAAAGAGTCTGCTCAGGTTTGTGAGAGGATTGCTATAGTCCATGGCTTCACAACTCAAATTTTCGGAAGCCTCCATGGCCAATGCGTCACAACAGACAAACGTACAAGGTAAATACCGAGACTACGACCGCTAATTTCCTGTTTTCTGCGTATTTGAAGACCAGAACGTCCTCGCTGCGTAATAGCAGGTCCAAGCGTTCCTCTTCGACAGCAGGAGAAGGGATCAGGTGATACGCAATCTCAAATGATCTTGAAAAGAGCACCTCCATTGCGATGTCTGCGAAGACGATGGGGGATTGATCCGGCGTCTCGTCAAGGCTTGCTCAACCCATTGATACACTGTTGCTAGACAATTCCTCAAGCCCAAAACACCTCAAATAATACAGGAGCTTCATAATCATCTTTACAACGCCCTATATGGTGAAGACGGTATGCGCGCTTGTAGTTCAATCAAACTGGCCGGTGGAATATTGCAAAAGCACCAAGTGCACCAGAAATCTGGCTGACAGGGAAGAGTCTCAGATCTATATCTATCTAGAGTGAGACTATCTTCGTGTCAAGGGAGAGAAGTCCGGATTATATGATTAGCCAAGATTGCCTTCTTGTTGCCGTTCTGGGAAAAGGCGTTGGTCAAATTACTTTGGGTTTTGCTGGTCCGTTCTGCCATGAAGAAGCAGTCCGCCGATGGCTGAATCAGATACAGCAATCTCTTGTGAAATTTTCAATATTCTCAACCATTTCCATATCCAGGCGGTGAGTAAACCCAGATGATTCATGGACAATCAAGTGGCTGTTGGGACACCAGAGGTCAGCACCCTGGACAAAGATTCGGGTTGCCCATCGAATTTAGATTCGACCAACCAGATCCGAGTAAATACTAGCAATCATGTCATATGTGAAATAAACGGTCTGTTATGCAGACGGGAGGTTTGAAATGGGTTTCGCTGAAAGATTAGGAGCACCTGTCTCTGCAGCTTACCTTAGACTGGAAAGAGTTGAAGAGTCAATTTTAGATACGCTGGAGTCAAAGATGTATTGCCTGTTCCTCGTCTTTCATTGAAGCCAATGGAGCATATGCAAACAATATCGGCGATATCTGCATTGAGGAATGTGAGAGTATCCCTGAGCATCATGATTTGTAGTGGCCCTTTAGTCATATAGCCTTTTGAGGACAGGCCTTGGCAATGAATCCCAGTTGAGGATTGCGCCTTGGTCCTTGTTGACATTGGGAAGCATCCACCAATTGGAGGCTGCATAGACAAGTTGAGCTGCCCGAATAGGAAGGCGGGTCTGCTGACTGATCAAGCTCAGCAACTTTGCTCAAATGCGAGATATTGTTGGCTGTGACTTGGACTCGCTATTGTATATGTCAGGTACACAGGAATTGTGATTCAGGTAATGGATTGAGCGGGAAGAGAGAAAAAAAAAACAGACTGCCATCATATTGAGTCTGCAAAGATACTAAATTTCTCCTCAAAGATTCTTCATTTATACTATCCCACAAAGTTGATCCAGAATGATTGGGACAAGAATTCGTGTTCAGCAATGTCAGCAAGGCTCTCAAGGTGACAATGGTGTCTGCATATGCACCAAGCTCTGTTACTTGAATATACCCGGATAAGTGCATGCGGCGTGTGGAGGATTGTGCGCATTTATGCACCACACCCAGTTCACCATCTTATCGAGTGCACGGTCGCACTTGCCCCTGCAGCGCGACAACCTTGGAAAGCTGCAAAGCTCCAGCTCCCTTTTCCAACCGACCGCAGCCTTCCTTCGCCTCTCCTTGCGCCCGTCTTCCACAATAAGCCAAGACAACTCTACAAATCCCCACTACTCATCCACGCCGACATCTCACTGGGAATACTTTTTGCTTTTCGCACAAGCCTTGCGACTGTCGGTCATACCATATTAGCCACTTGCAACACCATCAACAAACATGTCCGACTACGCGTCTCTCAAGGTCCCGGACCTGAAGAAGCTCCTCTCGGAGCGCAGCCTCCCTCAGTCAGGCAACAAGGCCGATTTGATCGCACGCCTGCAGGAACACGACAAGAGTATGTTCTACCCCTTCCGCTACCACCATCATCGCCATGGCGTTCGCCGTCGCCCTAGATTACCTGTGATCCTGTCGCGCGCCTCTCTCACTTCAATACCAAGACAAGAAGCTTACCAAAACACCCGCTGAACCAGGCCAAGCCGAGGATGTCATTGACTGGGACGACGACGACACCAAGACTGCCCCTGACGCTGCCACGAAAGACGATTCGAAGCCGGCTCCAGCTCCAGCTGCGGCCCCTGCTCCTGCCGCCGCGGCGAAGGAAACACCTGCTGCTGCTGCGCCATCACCCGCCCCCGCAAAGGCCGAGCCCGTAAAATCTGCTCCCGCAGCTGAGGAGGCCCAGGCTGAAGCGACATCCGGCACAGAGCCCAGCAAGAACGATGATGAAGCTGCTACCAAGACCGACACCGAGAAGCCCGCCGAGACTGTCTCTTTCGCTGCAGGACTCAGCGCCACGGACCTTGAAAAGGAGAAGAAAAAGCGAGCTGAACGGGCTCTGCGCTTCGGCATCCAGGTTGACGAGAATTCAGACGAAGCTAAGAAGGCTGAGCGCGCACAGCGCTTTGGCGTCGAGGCCAGCGCTGTTCCCAAGGGTCTGGACGAAGCTCTCCCTGAGCGCCGCCCCAAGCGCGGCCGCGATGGTGACGATGGCCAAGGTGACAAGAAGAGGCGGAGTTTGGATCCTCGAAATGGCGGCCGCGGTCGTCAGAATCAGAACAACAGAGGCCGAGCCGGTCGTGCGGGTGGTGATGGTGGTCGCTCGCAGAGACAGGGAGGTGGCGGAGGCGGTGCTCCTCAGAAGAGCATCCTCGATGACCCGGCCGAGAGGGCGAAGGCTGAGCGTCGGGCTGCGCGCTTTGGCGGCGACAAATAGGAACTGTTACCGCGAGGTGTTCTGGCCGACGACGGCGAGATGAGCAAGGCGAAGAGGCGAGCTCAGAGATTTGGCAGCATTACTCACGAAGCGAGCCACTAGCTGGCAACGTTGAAGCGGACTGGTACTGCAGTCGATCGGGCCTGCAGGTACTATCTCATTGCGGACTCTTGTCAACGCAATGTGAGCCGGACGTTGAGGTTTTGAGACGGTGTTCCAAATCGACTGGCGCCAGCAGCGTCTTAAACATTTTCCCAGGGCGCTTGTATACTAAATTGATTACGAAACGGTGGTACCGATGATTCCATAGGGACGGTCTATTGGCGTTCAGGACTGCATTATACCAGATCATGGTCAGAAGACAATGATTATACCCAGAACCTGCGTTCGAGATAGAACGTTTCGCTCGATTATCTGCGACTTGAACCGACTCCGCCGCCAACGAGTGTGACATCTTTTCCATGAACACGGCGGTTTCCTTGACAAGCCTCCTGTAAAAAGAAGAAAAGCTGCTCATGTGTGTATATACTGGAAATTCCCCTGCACCTAGGTGAGCCTTACAAGACAGCGCTTGTGGCTCCTTTTCGGTTGAAGCAGAGACTGCCGACAGTGGATAGTTGGGGTCTGGCGAGAGATGACTTGCGCGAGGCTGCTTTGGCCAAGATGATTATCAAGTTTAGTATCAAGGCGCACGAGGGCTACGTTAAGGGCTATACGTAAAAATGTCGATAGGGATTTGCGCTAGCAGTACTGGTATTTTTGGGTGCTTGCGGTTGAATAGATTTAAAAGAGTGCTTCTCTACGATGCTTCTCTGCGATGAGTGAGCTTTAAAGGACAGGTGAGCAGTGCTGCAACATTGTGATATACACCTAGCCACAGCCATGAATTTCGTTGAAGGCGCGGCCGAGCGCCTTACCTCTGACAGAACTGCTCTTCCATCCGCTATGCTTAGTCTCACTTCATAAACGAGAGTCTGTTCGCATGCTACGCCGAAAACTGTGAGTGTAGTAATTGTAATCGGTAACAATGAACACCGCCCTCTAAACATTCTGCGGTAAGCACCATCTGGGGCTGCCTCCAATTCGAAGAAGTAAAAAGGAAAAATAATAGAAGAAAAGGGTAGGGGACCTGGAGAGTTCTTGTCTGACCGAAGTGGACAGAACTGTATGAATCGTCGAGCCTACTGTGCCCTAGTTCATCCGTTGCGACTTCTTCTCTGACAGAGCAAAAGTAGCGGGATTAGCAAAGTGTTTTTCTGTCAGACATGCTACAGGGCAAGGAACAAGGAGTAATGAACATGACTGCGAATTTTGAATTCCTGATATGGGGGGAGCTGGTGAATAATCATCTATCTACCGGCGAAAGCCTTCGGCAAAACGCAGTAGCAACGCAGGTGGCTGCGTTTGACGTTGCTGTTGCAGAGCTGTTCTACCAAATCTAAAGATATATATCTGCAATTAGGGATTGCTGACACGAAATCCCGCACTACACTCGCAGTAAATGACGAGTACTTCTTTCGTAGTATAGTGGTCAGTATACAAGCTTGTCACGCTTGGGACCCGGGTTCAATTCCCGGCGAGAGAGCATTTTTTTTTCGGTTTTTTTGCCGTTTATCCACCGTTTCTCGCATTGAATCGTGTTTCCTTGGCCTAATGCAGAGAGTTTGGAGCTTGGTGATGATGATGAGAATTATGATGAATGATGATGAATAATGATTATGATGATGAATAATGATTATGATGATGATGATGATGATGGTGAAGATGATGATGATGGTGATGGTGATGAGAGGGATGTTTGATGACTAAGTTGACAGGGATCTCGACAATACCCTATGATAGGTAGGTAGAAATGGAGTGTTTTCGTTTAGGAATTATGTGATGTGTGTATAGACATGCGTAAATATGCAAGCTAGACCCATCTCTTTTTTTTCTTTCCATCTCGGTGGAATTGTTGACTGTATGAATTATGTTGTTACAAAAGTTCTCGCGTCAAACATCGTTCAGTCGAGTGATTGGTATGGTGCGTAGCGAAAACCAGGCCTGCCTGCCATAGGATAACATACTCAGACATTTACACTCTGGTAAATCATACCTAAAGTCTTGTTTCCAAGGTTTTTTCTTTGCACGAATCATTTACAGTTTATACGTCATTCAATTATCCCCCACGTGTGCGATGAGGTCGAGCTTTTTGAGATCAATGACCCGTTTTCCTATGCTTGCTGACTGCAGGTGTCCACCCAACCGACAGTGAAGGCCACTTCAGTCAGCGACCAGACTGTGGGGAATCGATGATATCTGGCGGCGAAACCGAGAGAATGATAATTCACTAACATACAACAAGCTCGAAATCAGCTGACTGAGTTTTCATGTGGTGATACTCTTCTCATCACGCAGGAACCTGCATGAATCCTTCTGATATCGAGAGGGGGTGGAGGTTAAGCGCTGGGGGTGGAGCTTGTTCAGCTACCAAGGTGGGCAAACAACGGTATCGAGGTGAGTGGTTTGTGCGTTCTGGACTTTGCTATAGGTCCATGTGTAGGTATGTCTTTGAGAGGCTTTTCCTCTTTCCGATAAAAGGGGAAGTTGAGAGGGTGTGGCCAGAATCATTGCCATTCGTGTGTAACTACCCAATTCTCTTGATTTTGCCGCTTTGGGTATGACCGAAAGAGGATAGTACTTCTTCACACTAGACCAACTACATGCCATGGACCGCAAAAGACCTCAGCTCATCCCTGTTGGACCCCTTTGAGCCTTCGGATGGGCTCACATGGCTTGAGGAGGCAGCGGTGGATTCTTATAGGCTGCGCGGGTAGAGCTGATGGACACCACCTGCGGGACGCGCCTTGATCGTTGGATCAGCCGCTGTCAGACAAAGATTATTAGGACCTGAATCGCGAGTCATCCTCCATGCTTACGACGTACACTAGTAGGAGCAGGAAACAGCAAGCGAATGTGGGTTCCCGATCAATGAGCACCACATACACGATCGGCAAAGAGCAATTTACTCGCAGCCACTCGGCGCAGGAGCAAGCAATGAACGAGACCGGACTGGATAAACGAGAAATGTGGGCTTGGAAATTGAAAGAGTAGGATTGTCGAAGAGCATTTCGTCAGCAACCTGCAGGAGATGGTGTCCAGTGAGGAGGCTTGACTGTTGGAAAGTACGCAGCCGCTCAGTAGCCAAGCAGCCGGGCCCAGAGACGCAATGGGCAGCGTCCAGCCGGAAAGCATATCCAGAGCGAACGTCATGACCGAATCACGGCTTCAAAACCTGTCGCTATCAACGGTCACTTGACTTTCCCTGACCGGCCTCGGCCTCTTGGACAGTGGATGTTTCATAGGACCATCAATATCGAACGGGCAGTACGACACCTGACCACGCCGCCACGTTCAGGGCTCGTCACCGCTAAAGACATCGAAGAGCTTTAGACCAGCAGGAGGGTGCCGAGACATTCCGGGGACACAAAGAGATTGGTCTCAAATGAGCCTGACGGTTGGATGAGCGGTTATATGACGCTGGCTTACTGGATACGCAGGCGTCACCGAAGACGACCTCGTGATATCCTAAAGGAAGCGGTAAGGGGAGCTGGACTTTACGCGAGGGTCTCCGCTCCGTTGGCTTCACAGTTGATGTGGAAGGGCTGATCCCTTCAGAAATGGGACCGGACCTGGGTGTATGACCAGACAGACGTGGTGTTGTTACTCCTCTGCTTAGGAGGTGGTCGCTTCAACAACGATGTATGCTCGACCTTCGGCACCCACAAAACTCCACTCTTGACCTCGAGAAGAGCCCCACTGTCATTTCAGGGTAGTCCTTGTCGCGGCGCTTGCGCTCCAGTGATCCAGTAAAAGAACTGGGATTGAAGACTTTACATTCCCTGGTCGCGGGACGAGTGGATTACGATCCAACAAACGGCGACAAGGGTATAGACGGTTGGTTACATTGAGAAGATGCGATAGTTGCGGATCTTGGAGAGACGCCATAGAGGTAAAGTCCACCGCCGCCGCCGCAAAGGACGCGATCCCTCAGCTTGATGACGACGACAAAAGGTGACAATGCTAAAGAGAGAGAGGTCGCGTTAGAGGCGGCCATGCCGTCCCTATTGTCGCGTGCCACGTCACAAGCCTCACTTTGTCCCGTTGGTCAAAATAGTTGAACCTCAGGTGTGGCGGAGCGGCGCCGTTGCAAAATAACTTGCTTGCAGACACTTGCCACACTTCCCATTCGCAGCTCAAGCGAGGCTTATTGCCTCTGCACATAATCGCTCGATCCCAGGTCATGCAAAGTCCACGCAGGTGCCATGTAACGCGACGTCGCCATGTCTCTGATCTGCTTTGGGACCTGCATATTGGGCTCCATTCTTTTTTGGGGCGATATATGCCGCAGAATTTTCCTGCGCTTTTCTTGCTCTCAATGTTACGATACTCGGCTGCCTCAAGTGGATGACCCGATTGATTGCTCACTTGTCGACCCCGACTCCTGGGCGTACCACCGCCAACGCACATATTCCGCCACTGCCAACAAGACCCAATGCGACAAGTAATGCATATTTTTCAGCTGGTCTTGTTCGCTCACACGGTACCTTGTAACTGTACAATTGACAGCGCCCATCCGCCCCGGCACTTGCCGAATACAAGGCAATTCGAAGTCCCATAATCTTCAGCAGGTTGTGTTGACATACAGCCGCCGCGCATACAGTACGCATGGTGAGCGCTGAATGAGTGGCTGAGAACGATTTGATCATCAAGCGCGATATGCGGAAGTTACGACTCGATTGCTATTTTGGTCGTATCGTGCAGATTATACGATAGTCCATTTTGGCAATGGTGACAAGCCAACTGTGGGCTCTCACTACTGTACACCTTTCTGCTTTGTGAACCCAAAAAAATTATTAGCGGCTCCGTCATCCTTGGCCCGCGACGACCCGGTCGTCTGGATCTGTCCAACGTAAACAGTTACCCAGGAAATGCCTTCTAGGTGTGTGTCTCTGGACACCCTCAACAGGCGCGGGGGACAGCCTGCCAAGCTTCCGCGGTTGAGGCTTACCCCTTTCTGGTACACCTCCTGGGAGACTAGAGGTGTCAAACTTTTTCACCCGATTCTCATCTAGGTGATCCACATGAAGCTAAACAGCCAGAAAGGTTGTTGAACAGAGATAATGTTTACAGATTGCTGTAGCACAAAAGATGGCGCCTTGTATGGGGTGACGCAGCCATCTGGGGACGGTGGGTGCGTCATGTAAGTCGCCCGATTTGGCATAATTCAGGGGTGTTGAGGATCTCTGAATTTTGTGATTGGAGAGGGAATTTCTTGAGATTGTCCAGTCAGACAGCCGATACACCAAAAGACTACGTGTCTTGGCTCGGGGACGACTGAGCGTGTGGTATCCGGCATCCCTTTCCGGAAGAGCAGAAACCGTTTATGTTTCTGGTGACGAGGACAGTGGCGCGTGAAAAAAAATTGAAAAAATTGAAAGAGATTCATGTCATCAAAGCCTCCATGTTGAATAACGTCTGTGACAACTACAGTCAGTCAAAAGGTGGGAGTCTTCCGCTTTTCCGCGGCATGCTCATTGTGCGGATGTGGTGCCTAAGTAGAATTTGTAAAAGTATAGCCGCGAAAAGCGACTGTCTAAGTTTGATACTCGGCGGGTTGATGACTATGTGAGAGACTGTGACAAGGTGAACCTTCCCGACAGGCCAGAGCCCATGTGGCATTTCGTATTGTAATCCTAGGTGGGAAGAAATTGAATATGGTGTTAAACATCCTTGATATCCCTAAACCTAGAGCAGATACAGTACTCGTGTGAAAGGGCCGCGCTGACCACCACACCACACCGTCTGTCGTCTTTTTCGCAACCGCAGACCCTGTCCTGGTCTGGTCTCGACGTCTGTGGGCAAAACATGGTATAGGCAGAATCAACAAGTTTTAGCATTTTGATCTTACCAAGCTTGAACTAGAATATTGGGTCGTCCCAAGATCTCGGGATGCGACAGGTTTGGAAAAAAAAAAAAATGTAAGCGAAAAAGCATATCCTTCGAACTGCCGACGAGCGTGAACTTCTACCCTTCACGAGCGTCCAAGGGGTGGGTGAGTGAGCACACTTTGTCACGCAGCACGGTATCTGGGCAGCGAGGGGTCCGCTATCACAGCGTACAGTAGTGGCGACGGTGGGGTTCTCTTAATCCCGGGTCAGCGCTTGAGTGTGGGTCTTGAATGGAGAGAATATGAGTAACCTTGAAGCTTAGGAAAGGATCGACAGCAAGGGTCGTTGTTGGTGGGTGGGAGGCAAGGCCTGGAAAGCCACTCGGCTTGCACAGAGTGAGACATTGTCTAAGACATGCAGATAGACACCCGCCGTCTGGGTTTGACGTCTGTTGCTCGTTGCAAATTCTTTTTAAGCAGAGAAGGTAGGGAATGCTAAAGAAATCTTTAGCCCGCCTCTATCCGAGTTGATTTAAAAAAAAAAAAAAATGAATTTTGTGTACATACCTAGCTACTGCGCAGGTGTTGCAGTACAGTGCAGCACAGCCTGATCAGCGGTCACAGGCTTCGCAACCCGCAAGAAAGTCAAATTCTCCTCTTAAGACAAGTTCGGATGAAAGCTTTCAACTTCTTCCAATGATATGGACGCCGTCCCCGGTCACATTCGCCATGCCCGATGGAGGCAAAGCTGCCCGCTCGACCTGCCCCAGCACCCATTGCCCAATGGCATTATGCAGCAAAATCTTCGTCCTACTATAGGGCCTCACCGTATGCACAATCCAGGGCCTCTTCAAGGGTCCATATCGACTTATTACGCGCATGGCGCAGTGCGTGCAGAAGTGGATAGACCAGGGCGACCTACTGTAAAGTACCAAAGTGCGGGCCATTGTACGCCCTATTCTCTGGTTGCTGCGGCCTACAGAATGGGCCTCTTCTCTATCACTCCCCTCCTCCCCCCCCCCGAAATGGTAATCGGACAACAGATTCCACAGGCTCGGCAGCTCCTATGCTGCTCGCCCTGCTTTGTCCATCGTGCCACTTTCTGTGAGGGAGCCCTCTCAAGATAGATATAGACGCGGTCCAGTTTCTGTACGTACAACACATGCGCCGAACCACTGCAGCGGGACCAGCACCGTGCCAAATCAACGGCTGCCTCTCGAATCGTCACCGCGAAGCCTACATCGGACCCGTTTATAGTGGCTCTTTTGCGGTTGGCAACTGGCTTGTATGGTTGCCAGTCGAGGCGTTTAACGCCACACCATGTCAATTATAGTACACCTATCCGCATTTCTCTGGGCCTGCATACGCGAATTAAACAAGGTAGAGAAAAAAAAAAGAGGTGATATGCCGACCGAGGACAGTCATGGGATCTAGTCATTTGAATAAACCCCTGCCTCTTCTTCCCCAGCTCTGTTGCACCCTGGCTCCCTGGGAAAGGATGAATCTTATCACAATTGTCCACTCAGATGCCGATGACCCTAGACTGCAGCCACGATGGACCCTTCCTAAATACCTCTTCGTTTTCCTTTCTCTTTTAGACAGTCGTCTCTTCAACCTCTCTGAACTCCCCTTTCCCATCCTTCTGTTTTTACGAATTCCAGTTCACATCCTTAATCTACTGCAAAAACCGCATTGCAGCTCGCCACAGCGTCCGTCCAGACAACAAGAAGTCGTCACGGTGGACCTCGTCTTGAGTCAATATTGGCCATTCGAGCCATTTTGTGTACAGCAATTCACCCAGAACATCCGAGATCAACTTTATTAGACGCCCAACTGTCCCGCTTCATCACAAGGGTGCCATCCATCACCTTTAGCGAGCTTACACACACCCCAGCTGCTCCGGCCAACCCTGCCTGTTCGGCCCCCTCCCACCGCACCGGATGTTACCCCAGCACACCATTCCGATATCGTCTTGTTGACTATTCTTTCTCCTTCTTTTCTCCCCACAAACCTGGGGCTTTTGACTACATCAACTTTTTATTTATTTCTTAATCGAGCGTTCGTGCAACCGTGGCAGAAGCCTGCCTACATCAGTGTCTGCTACCGTGCGGCTCTGACTTGCACACTTACACAAAGCTGGTGTGGTCGTGACACTCACATTATCTACTGAGCATCGTCCTTGATACACATATACATGAGCGGCAGTGGTAGCCCGTGTCTTGGGAGATAAACTCCAGCTGACATGGTATGTATACGACGTGAAGGGTTTTGATTGATTCATTGACCCGGAAGAGCGTGTGGTATCTCGCACAAATTTGCCAAGCCAGTTGCTGATCAACAACACAGAGACATTAATCAATATACGAGGTTTTCTGCGGTAGGGCAAGAACAATGTTTATGTGAATTGCTTTTCCTTTTGGCACCAAGCTTCAGCAACATGGCATCCGCGAGAGCCAATGTACGACGCCATGAACTGCCTGGAGAGGCAGCCCAGTCCAAGCGATCAGGTGGTGTGATGGAGACGTCGTCCGAAGATTTCCCATCTTCTCTGAGCCGAAGGGCACGCAAAGCAGCCGAGTCTGCTCGTGCAGCAGCTGCTGCGGAGCACCCACCCCCTCGAACCTCGAGCAGAATACCACACACGTCTTCTCGACCGGATCCGCCCCAAAGTTATGCTTGGAAACAGACTCTTGCGTCCAGGGCTCGAGCGGGAAATTCGAATGCCAGTGATGCATCAGGAAAGGCTTCTGCCAGCTCTATTGGCGCCTCTTCCATCCCTTCAAGCCGATCACAGGATGGCTCAAATCAGCCAAGGCCCTTTCTGCGGAGGAAATCACCGGCTGTGACCCAGAATACAGCTGCTCAACAGCAGCGCCCACGAAACGTCTCAGCGCGGTCCGACTCATCATCCTCAGTCCCTCAGTCACAAGCATCATGGGACATGACCGACAGGACACTTACTGACAGTCCAGCCTCGATTCGATTGGCGCAGAGAGTCGAAATTCCATCAAGCTCTCATGCCGTGACTATCTATCCCGAGCTTGATCGCTATAGGGATTACAAACCTCAAGCACCCGCCAATACACAACACTTTGACTTGCCTTTCCTATCAACTAATCTTCCACCTCCGACTCCTCTGTTTTCCACGACCAGCAGCCAGCATAGCGCCTTTAGTGGGAGTCCATCAACTCGATACTCAGAGTCTCCTGGACCTGGCCCTTACAGCAGGGATACAACCCCCACATCAGTTTCTTCGGTATCACCCGGCCTTTCGGCGCCTATGAGACTGCCTGTGTCAAGGTCGAAGCCAAACAGTCCAGCTAGGCCACCTGTTACCCAGTCCGTCACCCGCAGGAGGGCCGAGAGTACAAGTCATGAGGCCTACGAGCCGAGCAGTGACCATGAGAGCTTGGCCGCGGTCCGAGAATCTTCCAACTCATCCTCATCTGGTTCCACCGTTCGTGCGACTGGGGACCGTGAGCATGGGAGAAGGAAAGGGGTATCATCCATCATATCTATGGCCCCGCCACGCAAATCATCAGAAAAGTTCAGCAGCAGCCGGGAGAGCTTGGACATTCCCTCCCGGACCAACTCTCGATCTGGTAGGGAATCAATCAACGAGGCCGCCACTAGGATCGCCGCTCCACCAAGAAGACCAAGCCGAGATGGAACCTCAGACCTGCATTCTCAAGTTGGTCTACCGGTCCCGATCGTGCACAGCAACCTGTCTTCAACTTCCCTCTCGGAGAGGCGCCGGAGTGCCCAAAACGCGCCAGCGACTATATCTCGAAAAACGACACCTTTGCAGACTGATCCTTCGAAACAATCCGTTGCGCCCAGAGTCGGAAGAGAGCCCACGCCAGCACCTCACGCCGCAGGCACGGTGCCAGCGCCTCAAGCAGCAAAGCCAACTTCGCGTGGACCAACTCGCACTCCAAGTCCGAGCATCGCTTCGACTTTCAAGAGCCGATTTCCCCTTTTCGGTCGACGAAACAAAACAGCGCCTGCCGCACCCTCTGCAGGCGCGGAGGCAACAGAGAAGCCACCTCGAAAGGGTCCTGCAGCAGGCACTGGCCATGAAGGTTATGGACGGCTTGGCCACGTTCGAAGACGGAGCAGTAATTTGGCAGGTGTCCTGCGCGCGATCCCAGGCACAATGTCGTCTCAGTCTCAATCTCAAGAGAGCCTCGCCAGCAATCAGCCGTCGGATCCCTTCCTGGCGGCGCGCATGAGCCCTGTTGTGATAGCTGGCGGTGAGATCATTCACAACCGGAATGTGAGCTCTGACTTGCCGCGAGCGGATAGTAATCAAAGTATGGCCTTGCCCCGGCCTAGCATTGGTGCTTCAAGAAACAACTCGGAGGTTTCCATGTCCTCACAAGAGGCTCGAACTACCTTGTGGCCTTCGGCTCTGCCACGTGGAGAGACGCCGAAACCGGCTGCAGGACACCGGCGAATGCCTTCTGACAGCAGTGACTCTGACGTGTTGACTATGAAATCGACTTTGGCCTACAGAAGATCCATACAGCGCCTCAAGGCACCTGACCAGGAAAAGGCCCGTCTGCCAAAACCAATCACCGTGCCGCAAGGCGCCATCACACCTTCGATCGACAGCCGTGATACCACGCTCTTTTCAGACGACTCAACCTTCAGCTCTAGAAGACCACCTATGCAACTTAGAACCGATTCCGACAAATCCACAGCAAAGAAGCTGAAGAAGCAGCCCAAATCGCCACGAAAATGGAACATCTTCGGACGAACGACTACCAGCAAGAAAAAGCAGCCAGAGGAACCACAAGTTTCGGCGGCGGTCAAAGTGGTACAGAAACAACCCATGGCATTCTACACTATGATTGACAATCCTGAGCAAGAAGCGGATGAAGTCGCAGACGTCAAAGAGGTGCTCCGTGAGGCACGACCATCAAGACCCGCTTCTCCCACCACTACCACCACTCGTCTTCGGGAGCAGAGCGAGCAACGACCATCAATCTCAGAGAGCCAGGCGCGGGGAGTTAGAGATATGGCTGCCACTGTCAAGCAGCCAGAAGCGAAGCGGACGCTGAAGACCGTCACGACTGTTCCTGCGTCCCGTGATCTGAGGGGGGCTGCTGCACCACCAAGCCGTCCCACCCAAACCTTGAGCTCATCAAAAGCACCCAATTCTCGCCCGAGTAGGTTGCCGCAGGTTGGTCGCATTCCGAAAATTGCGACTCGAATTGACACTCGCGTCGATCCGCCGCTGCCTTCGCCCATGTCTTTCTCCCGTCCCTTCAACCGTGTCAGTCTACAGCTACCGTCCCCAACGGTCACTCAAACCCCTGCCGATGAGTTCATTGCGAAGGGACCCAGTCCACCAGAGTTTTCAGTCGCAGATACGGAGCTTCTCTCAGAGGCTCCTAAACCTGCAGCACATGAAGACATTCGATCTGATGCGTCACCTCGCCGTTCATGGGCAAAGTCACCGGATGTAGTTGATCCACCCAGAGAATTCATCACGTTTCCTTCCCGCAAAGTCTCTGACGCCCCGTCTTCAACGGACTCCAGCTGCTCGGGAATGATGAGTTACTCGGAAGCTACAGCTGTCATTCCGGATCCCAATGCTCCGTTGGCAGAAGACGAGGTCTGGGATGAGTATAACGATCTTCTGGGCGATGGCGACGTCCCGAGAGGACATCCTTCCACAACATCATCCCTCGGCAAGCCTTTTCATCTGGAGATGTGGGGCAAGCAATTGTCAGGACGCACTGCACAGCCACTTGAGACTCCGATTGTTCCTGGTAACATGGGAGCACAGATGAATGCGCATATTGACGCGGCTGATTCGGAGTGTGAGACAGAATTCGAGGCTGAATCACAGGTGGAAATTGAGGGTGAGATTGAGGGCAAAATTGCGCACCATGTCGATCCTGCGCCGACCACTTCGAGTGTTTATAGCTCAGGCATGACGGCCAAGATCAACGAGGTTCTTGAAGCAGCTGGTGCATCACCCTTCTCAGTGCATGGTGGTGCTGGCGAGAACCCAAGCCGCAACAGCACAGAGCTGTCTGTGTGCCAAAGCCGGCGCTTCAGCACAGCATCATCTCAAAAGGCACGTGTTCTTCGTGATTCACAGGCGAGTTCCAGCAGCCGCGGTTCCGAAGATACCTCAGCGATGGCGCAGGTCAACCTCCGCGTTGGTTCAATGACTGTCAGCAAGTGGCTTACATTTGGCCACGTTCTCTTCAGTCCCGTCAGAGACGAACTGGTCCCCATGGTCGGATCACTCAAGCGGCACTCTATCCTCGTCATTGATGGGCTTGGCAACGACGACTGGTCTTTTTACGCAGCCGAAACCTATCCGGCCGCCACTTTCTTCAATCTCTCCCCGCGGGCGCCGCTGTCAACCGACAAGCACAGCTCCGGTCACTCCAGCTTTCCGCTCAGTCCGCCCAATCACCACCAGATCCAGTACAAGTCTCACGCCGACAAGCTACCCTTTGGCACCCAGAGCTTCACCTGCGTGGTCTACCGATTTCCGACCGCTGCGCCCGAATCACACTATCGTAATGTGATCAACGAGGCCCGCCGTGTACTGAAGCCAGGTGGTTACATTGAGCTGTCAATTCTGGACGTTGACATGAATAACATGGGAAACAACGCCCGCCGCGCCGTACGAAGACTCAAAGAGCGCATGCATACCCGCGCTCCCAACACGAGCCTGGCGTCTAGCTCGGATCTGATCCTTCGCCTGCTCGGAAGGAAGGGCTTTTCCGATATAAAGACATGTCGTGTTGGCGTGCCACTCGCCACCACGGCGCCTGGGGCGTCCTCATCGTCGGCCTCTTCAAAGACGGGAACAACGGCCTCGAGCACGACTCGCAAGAGAAGCAAGAGGGAGACACGGAGCCTAGCTGACATGATGTGCGCCGAGGGCCCGGGTGCCGACGAGAGCATCACGAAGATGGTCGCCAAAGTAGGGCGATGGTGGTACGATCGTTGTTATGAGAGCGTGGCATTGACCGGCGGTGAGAAGAGCATGTGGCAAGATCATGCTATCCTGGCCGAGTGTGAGGAGTGGCGGACTAGCTTGAAGTTGATGGTATGCCATGCGCGAATTCCTGATGGGAGGAGCCGGGTTGCCAGCATTTGAAGACGACAAACGACGCAAAGCAACACCTTCTTTGAGGACCATTCCTACCTTCCTAGGTCCTCATCAACAGATATCTGAACTTTCTACCTCTTTTCAGCACAGCAAAGCGGCATCATTCTGTTTACACCTGTCTTTCCTGAAATCAGCGTGGCGTCAAGCAAGATCTGCACCAATTTGCATTACACACCGACAAACAGCAAGGACTGGAAAATACAAAGAACAAGAGGGCGCGAGCCCACAGTGACTCTTCGACGACACCTCGTCCACGCATTGGCGAGTGATGGAGTGCCGCAGACGAGTGAAAATACAAAAACCGCAGTACACGACTACACCAAACAATGCTTAGGGTACCCCAGCACCTCGGACGTCAAAAGTGACGTGTCTTTTTCATTTGCCTTTTCATCTTTTTCTTTGCTACAGGCTGGCAGAACAGTCAACGGAGCTGGCTGTTATTATGGAACCCTTCACGAGGAAAGGTGGGGGGGGGTTTGTTTGGGAAGAGAGAGGGGAACAATATCATTTAATGGTATGGCATGGGCTGGACTCATTCGCACTCTTCTCTCCACGATGCCGTTATGAGACGTCTGAGACGAGAATGAACACATGGAGTGCAATGACGGAGATGGATGGACTGGATTGGATGACTGCTGGTCAGGGAGAGACAGGGTGGGCTGGACGCGATCTTGGTAATTTTGATATGCGCTGGATATATAACATGCGTGCGTGTTTGAGCAAAGCTAATAGAGATACCCCCAACCTTTCGTTTCTTATACATATTACATATTTGCAGCGAGAACTATTTCAAGCCCAGTCTGACCTGAGAGTTATGTGTGATGTTTCGATTGAAATGTGGTATATAAGTGCCCGTTGTGGATGGTGGTGCTCCTCCAACCCTTATTGCGTTAGTCCTGAATGCATAGTGCCAATCCCGTCGACTGCCAAGATCTGGTCTAGAAAATAATCCCTTTATGCTTCCAAATTAATCCACCCTTTTGTAAATTGTTTTCCTTTTCGACTTTTGATTTCTTCAGCTGGTGTGTGGATTCAACCTCGTCATCAAGATGGGCAGTGCCCAGGGGGTACGTCAAGGTAGGTAGACATCCAAACCCACATACTTGCCTTGCCGAGACCAACAAGAAATCTATGCATCAAGCGTCTGCTTCCTTGAATGCTATAAATCTATTTAGTTGATTCGCTTGGCTGACTGACAATATGGAGAAGGGCTTCTTGGGGCCTTGGCAGTAACGCATAGTATCTCAAGCCTCTTCGGACCGGAAACATGAGATAGGGAAATTACTCTACTACACTGCCCCCCCCCCATCCCCGGAAGTTCAACACCAAGCTGGAGCATTTTTGAAGGTGTGGTGGTGGTGGTGGTGCTGGTGCTGGTGAAAGAAAGAGTCGTTTTTGCGAGATGGAAACAACAAAAGATGATTGGCTGATGTTGTTAAATGAACACGGACTTCGGGAGTTGGAACATCCCTGTGTGGCCGTGCCCCTGTGCCAACCCCCCCTTCCACTCTCCTTGGATCTACCTTATATGAGGCACACATAAGTAAAAACGGTCCGAACTTCTGGGTAAACGAACTGTTCTCACAGAAAAGAGATCTACTTTACTTACCCACAGTATGATAGGGTACTCACAGTATGTTAGTTGATCTTTATTTAGCAATTCCCCGGGTGGCCCCCCCTTCTTTACAGGGGCTACCTTGCCTTTATACATGTCCATAGCACACCAAAATGCAAGCCGGTATCCAGGTCACTGCAACCTCTGCCTTGCTTTGCTCGGGGGTCCTGCCATCTCTTTGGGCAGATTCCACAATTATGCAACACCACATTGGCCCCTTTCATTCGTATTGAACCACCTTTTTTTTTCTCCCCTCTGTGCTTGCGCTGTGCTATTGTTGTTGGGTTTTTTTACTGTGGCACATCCCGTGGTTCTTCAAATAGCCTTTACCGCCAAGTCGGTACTGACTCCTGTCTTTCCAAAAATGTCCGGTTGAACCTCCCCGTCAGTCTTTACCTTTTGGTGGTTTGTATGTATTGTTATTGTTTGGTAGAATGTCGACAAATTACGAACCCTCGTTCATCAGCTTGCCCACGCTGCGAGCCTCTGTAATACACAGTTTGGTTTCGGCAATTCTCATTGCGTCTGGAAATGCTCAAGCTACAGCCACAGTTTCTCTTGCTGCGAAAGCAACGTCGGTCAATGGAATCTCAGAGTTTGTCCCAGCAAGTTTCGCTGGCTTTGGTAAATTATCTCACTCACTTTTATTTATACGCTTTTTGCTTTTTTTTTGCTTTTCTTTCTCAGACGGATATATACACCGTGGCTGACCCGATTTGCAGGAATCGAGCCATCAAATTTATTTTATTACACCGGTGGCAATGAAACAAATGGATTCTCTATTCAACTACTACAGAATCTTGCCGACTACTCAGGCAAGCCAGCATCCATTCGGGTAGGAGGAAACACACAGGATTATATGCTGTATTCGGAAACTTTGGACGACTATCTTGTCTCTTTAAACAAGAAGACGGTCGGACAAGGCGATGTTGCCCCTACCGACTTTTACAAAGTCGGCCCACGCTATTTCGAGGCCATCGACCGTTTTCCAGCCGGCACGCCCATCACTTTCGGCTTGAACATGGCCTACTACCAGGCAGACTACCTCGATCAAGTCAGTGCCATGGCCGAAGCCGCTGTGACCAAGCTCACCAACACCAACCTGACTTCCTTCGAGATTGGAAACGAACCAAACATCTACCTCAGCAATGGGTTTCGCAACACGACCAACGGGAACTGGACGGGGGCGGCGTACGTCAAAGAATGGAAAGCTCGCGCACAAGCCGTCTACTCGCGCGCGCTGCAGCCGAACGGGCTTTCCAGCGAGTTCTTCGAGGCTGCCTGCACGGCGAGTTTGATTGATGAGAACTGGGGCATTGAGGAGCTCGTGACGGATGGCATGCAGGACGACATCGAGGTGGAAGGCGTGGGCAACTCGACTTATCTCACTTCGTGGAACCAGCATGATTATCTGTACTTTGTCGGCCAGTCCAACTTTTCACTCACCCTCGAGTTTATCATGGGCTTGAACAATACCGAGTGGCAATTTGGACATTGGGCCGACCAAGTTGGTGTAGCACGTTCGACGGGTCTGACATACCATTTACGTGAGATGGGAAGCGTGGGTCCCTTGGGTCAGGCCGGAGTCTCAGACACATTCGGTGCGGCATTGTGTAAGTCTTTTCTTTCCTACTTTGGTCCTCATGAGAAATCATGGCACCCCCCCACCCGACCGAGAGGGGAGAAGGAAACAGATCTTAAGTGAAATAAACAATTGAGCATACGATTGAATTCCCTGCTGACGGAAAGACTGGCAGGGACGCTGAATTTCTTCCTCTACGGAGCTGCCATAAGCATGTCGGGAATCAACTTGCACATGACCCAGAATTCATTCGCCAGTGCATTTAAACCAAGAACTGACAGCGCCGGAGCTCAAGCCATCAAACCTACATACTATGCTTATACGGCGATGGCACAATTAATCGGATCTGGAAATGGAACCACCCAAATTGCGAGGATCTCAAGCGATACGATGCCAACTGCGTACGACGACTATGTCCGGTATGTCCTCCTTGACAATTTTTTTTTTTCAGCCCTAGAAGTTCTTCAACTAGTTATTGAGACCTTCCGGGGCACGCTTTTGAGTCAATTATTAACGGATTTTTCAGAATGTACGCTGGGTACGGCGAGGGAAGACTCACATCCGTGGTAATCATCAACTCCCTACAGGCCAACGCAAGCAACACCCACAAAAGCAGCCTCAACGTCTCCCTCTCCTTGACCGGCTACGAAGGCCAGACCCTCTTCCTATCCTACCTCACGGCGCCCGGGGCCGACTCTACCAACGGAACGGTCTGGAACGGCATGCAGTATTCCGACGACGACGGCACCCCAACCCTCCTCGCCTCGAATGCAGTACGAGAAGTCACCATTGGGGACGACGGCACCGCCCTCGTCAGTGTTCGTGATTCGGAGGCCGTCATTGGGTACATTGGCGCCCGGCTGGGCACGAATAAAGTCTTGCTCAACTCCACGATACCCGATGATACGGATGATAGTGGCGGAAATAGCACGTCGACGGGTACGAGCACGACCGATTCGAACAAATCAGCAGCAGCGGTAGTTTCAGTGGATTCTTCTCCATGCATGCTTGCGATACTCATGATTGCATTCTGGGGCTGTGTGAATGGTCACATCTGGTTATAATAGGCTTGCCATAATACCCAATACCAGGTTTGTTTTTGGATTTTTTCTTGTACAAAGCATTTCATGATGAGCGAATGTATATAGAAAAGAGATGAGATAAGAGACATAGAGCGGAAATGGAGAACTCTAGAAAGACAGTGTGTCGTTCATTGATTGCCTCTGTCTCACGAGAGTCACTAGGAGACTTATGTCTGGCCCCAGGGGGGGGGGTGTACACTGACAAAGTGACACTGATTCTGCTGCAGCTTTCCTCACATCAACTACCTAGATATATACCCAGGGTGGCTCTCGGATATCATGACAAAACGGTATGAAACCTCCCACAGAGGCATATTATGTACATGGTCAAGTGGTGATCTCCATCAGGTAATTTTCATTCACATACAATCACCTACCCCTGAAGTCTGTGAAAGCACTCAACAATACTTGAGCAATTGGACCCCAGATGCTTTATAACGCTATGCTTTCTGGTGGGTATCATGGTCGTAGACTGCTATGCAAAGACACCCTTTTTTCCCCCCAAAGGTGATTTGACAAAGACTGTGACAAGACCCTGAGAAACCACCCTTTTTGCTTCCAAAAACCACCACGCCAGCTGAAGAAATTGCACCTTGTGTCTTCTGAAAAAGGCAGATAGAATAGCAAAGTAAAGAAATTGTGAAATAATCATGAAGATCATTGTCGTAGGCTGCAAAGAGCAGACCAAAGTTCTTGCATGACAAAAGGGCGTCCAAACCAGCTCCTGCCCGGACACGGCACCATCGATTTGGGAAATAATCGAGACTCTTTGTCATCTCCAAACAGACTAAGTCGATGCTGCCTATCAAAGGACCAAACATCGGCCATTCTGCTGATTGGTGCTCTGTAGATCCAAAGCCAATTAGATGCTTCGAGATGCTCTGAATTCCAAAGGTGACGATGTTTGCGTCCGCTGCGTTTCGAACGCCACGATGTCTGTCCGGGAAGAGGCACGAAAGCCAGTTCACCGCCACAAATCCATTCTGGTCGCCCTCTTCTTCTCCATTGGCGTCGCACTCTTGGGCCGAGGCCACTCGTCAGCCCCGTCCCCTACCGGCGCACTACCCCTTCTGACCTTGCCATTGTCAGGTATAGCAAGGAACCCACCCGCCCCGTTGCCCATAAACACACTCACACGCGCTCCGCCCCTCGCGTTCCATCCTGCCGCACTCTGGTCCAGACCGTAACTACTGCCCGGGCGGTTATGCGTTGCACTATCAGCGCTCAAGTCGTGCTTGATGCCGGGCTCGACCTTGACCATGCCCCAGTTGAGTTCGTCATCGCCCTTCGTAAAGACTTCCAGGGTCTGCGGAAGCCCGCTGGGTCCATTGGGGCCGGCGAATGAGGCGAAGGGGTTATTGGACGAGAAGCGTGGATTGTGGCCTGCGTTGGCAAAGGGTTTTTGGAAGGGATTGTTGCTGGCGCCAGTGTGCGTGGCTGTCTGGAAGGGGTTCCCGTTACCAGTGTGCTGGGGCTGAAAGCCGTTGGGAAAGCCTCCATTGGCACTAGGAAAGCCTGGCGACCCAAGGCCGTTGAGGGTGGAAATGTTGGAGGTGACCCCTATCGAGCGTTGTGATCCGCTGCTGGTGGGTCTCTTGTAAGCATCTGTGGCGAATTTGGGTGCTGGTTGAGGAAGGCCTGCAAGGGCGTCGGCAAAGTTGGGGTCTCGGACATAGAGCCCGCGAAGGTTGGGAAGGCCGCCCATGAGGAGAGAGCCGGAGAGGTAGTTGTAGTAGGAGGAAGTGATATTTGAGTATGGACTTGAATCTGCGGCGGCCATGACTTCGTAGTGGAAGGTCTCTAAAGATCTTGAAGCCAGGGGCGGAACCTGAGGCGTGCCCGCTGCCAAGGGCAGAGACTTGATGGCGGTATAGGATATTGTGAGGCGTTTGAGCTGAGGCGCCGCGCCCAAGACATCCTGCAGAGTCCAAGGGGTGACGCCCGTCTCGGTGACACTCAGCACCTCAAGAGCTTGCGATGTGTCGTGGCGGCTCAAATAAGCTCTCAGTCCCTGCGCGGTGATGTTGGGAACCTTTTCCAGAACGAGTTCCGTAAGAGCTGGGAACGCTGGCATCATCTCGTTCTCGTGCGAAATCATGTCGTCCGTAATGATGCTCGAGTCTACGATCTTGAGGGCGCGCAAGCCACCTAGCACAGCGAGAGCATGTAGTATAACGGTCGGATCCATTTGGATGTTGTCCAGCTCCAACACCTCCAGGTTCCGGAATACTTGCCCGCTTGCCACACGTTCCAGACTTCGTTCTGATCCATGCATGTAGGTCATCTTCCGCAGGTTCTGGCAGCGCGCCTCGACTTCCATCCGCAAGGTGATGTATGAGTTTTCGTCATGGAACAGGGCCTCAGGAAGGTCGACATATCGTAGGTTGGGCAGCACGGCGATTGTGCGCGCCAGGTCGGCTTGGGACGACTCTCGTAGCATATAGGGCAGCTTGAAGTATTCGACCAGCGGGCCCAGGCGCGCAGGGTCCTCGCGCAAAGTTCGACATAATAGCTTGAGACGCTTTCGGGAGGTATCTTCAGGTTCGCCGTTGTGATCAAAGAAAGTCCTGCGCTTGCGCTTCTCAGCCAGCTGGGCTTCGCGCTCGCAGTAGTGGACAGCCTCGATTCGGATGCTGCGGTAACTGTGGAGGGAAGAAAGATTCTCAGTTAGTGGATGATCCATAGCAGCTCAAGAGCCTGGCGCCACGAGAATGCCTGGCTAGCTATAATATGAGTTGCATTTCTGACGGCACGCCAAGTGTACTTACAGAACCCTCTGCCCCGCGGCTCTCCACTTCTTGCACACCATCAAGCAATACGCCAGGTCGCGCAGGTCGCACAGCATGCAGGCATCCTCGAGGGAGCTCTGCTCTTGGGACTCGTAGGTCGAATCCTGGGTATGGGGACAGACGAAGGCGAAAATGCGCTCAAGGACGGGACCAGGTAACGCGGCGAGTCTCGCCGCCGAGGCGCGTGTGGGTGAGCCTAATCGGAGCTGGCCAAATGGATACTGGTTATAGTCGTCCTCGCCAGGCGCGTAGTAGCGGGGGTGGGCAGGCATGCTGCCGCCGAATTGGCGGTAGTTTTTAGAAAAGGCATCGGCGCCGATAGCTTCGGACTTGTTGCGCTGCTTGCGCCGTTTGAAAAAGCGCATAAGACCCATGATGAGGACTGCCTAGCTCAGCGGGCGGAGCGATTGATTTAAAATGTCCTTGACGTGGTCAAGAGGTCTGTGAGCTCTATAATCGCATTTGCCAGGCCTTGTTGGGGATGAGAAGTTGAGAGAAGAGGAGGAGAAGTAAGGGAGACAGTATACAATATAGGGAATTAAGGATAAGGGTTCGATATGAAAAGATTGTATGAGTGGATGAATTTTCTCTCTCTCTCTTTCTTTCCCACAAGAATGGTGGCTGAATACAGGGAGAGATGGTATAGAGGACGGGTGGTGGGGGGAGGGGAGGAGGTCTGGTGGTGATCGCTGCCAGGATGAATGAAGCTGTACGAACTGATGACAGCACAGGCCGGGGGAAAGGGGAGGATGATGTAGAGCAGAGGAACAACTCATCAGCCGTCAGTCATTGATCTGAGAAGATTGTGGGAACAAAGGCAGCTCCAAAAGGATCAAATGAGGGTCAGGTCCCACCACCTTGCACACTGCACACTGCACAAGCCCAACACAAAGTGACAGTGACAGTGACAATGACTTGTCGTCGGTCTTCAGTTGGCTCGCCAAAGGTGTGCTTGCTGCAGGTGAGGGGTGGCCCAGGTTGCGGTTGATCGACAGTGACGCTCCGGGCAGCCCTGAAATGATAATTTTATTTTTGGGTCCCTCACCTGCAAGTCTGGGGTAGGTAGCAAATTGGCTGTCTATCAGCATGGTTCAGGGGTTTGATTCCCTCGGGTTGTACCATACCTTGAAGCGTAATAGGGCTGGCATCCTGATAACAATCCTCCCCTCTGTTCTTAGATACCTACTGAGACCAAACTAGCCCAAAGGTAGCCTTGCTAGTCCTCAGCATTTTCTCCTTTTGACTGTGTAATACTGTAATTTCGTGTAGATTGTCTTGCTACGACTTGGGAGAATGCACATTTCCAGCTTCACTGTGGCACTGACCTCCAGCTTGTGGTACGAAACATCACTCGACAATCCTCACTTTGAAATACAGCGTGAAACGCCCCTCGGCCCCTCCCAAAAAGCGGACCCCACACTGCAGGCAGGTAGGGAAAACTACCCGAACAGCGCCCGTTATCCCCAGAAGCTTGTACACATTTCTTTTGCTATTCTTTCCGCTGTTCCCCCACCATCGCCGCATATTGGATCATGCACCGTTGAGGAATCTGAGCCTCGGGACCTAACGCCATGTGGTGAAGTCTCCCGCCCCACCCACCCCGAGTCGGAGCTTACCTACCACCTTGGTAGGTACATTCGAGATGAGTATAGGCTCCACCAACCGACAACAACGGCACCCTAAAACGTGATGTCTTGAAACAAGACACAACAACTTTGATGATGACGCCGCAAAGGAGCAAGGTTGTGTGGCGGCTGCAACAATACAGAGTGCACCTTCAGTTGGGGAGGGCCATGTTCCAAGGCGGGCCATGATCATCCTCAATGGTCACGGCCAACAGTGGAGTGGGAAAAGATTGGATGAGAGGCTCCCGTTCAAGCGCAGTGGACTTTGTCAGGCTCACCACCAACAAATGAGCACGCGACAATAGCCAACCATTGCCGTCAAGGTGCATCTCACTTTTCCGTGGGCAAGCAACCTCCTGGAAGTCCTTATGCGATATCACAAATTCTTTTACCCGGGTATCAAGGTGCGCCGTACTGTACAAACTGCCATATCGATAAACTTTTCCAGACAATGTTAGTAGGCCATACCACCCTAGCTTCGATTTTTATTTTTATTCTAGAAGCTCGGGAACTTCAGACGCCCAGCACCTGTTACTGACTTGTCTAGTAAGCGCGGAGATGAACTAGCGCGGCCAAGCAGCCCCCCCCGGCCGTTCGAAAAGCCGCCGGGCTGATGCTGCTGTTCCTTCTTAGGTGCTTCAAATGGTCCCAATACTGGATGGGCTCCGTGCACTGCAGAAAGACCGGGTCTTACACCAAGGCGCACCAGCCTTTGTAGGTGGCTTGTCGTACAAAACTACTCTGGAGCGGACAAAGCGGTCTGTCGCCTGGGAGGCTTGACACAAAGGAAGCGAATAGGCGCGCAGGCAGCTTTGAAGCCATCTTCATCAACGCCAATGTGATGCTATATGCAAAGTGATCTTGGAACCAATGATTTGCTAAATATACAACTTGTGGCTAGTGCACTCTTGGACCCATGCAGCGAACGTCATTGCTATGGTCGTTGCTTCAATTTCATTGTCATTAGCATGCCAAAAGAAATTGATCTCCAACCTCGTTCCCATTTATCAATTCATGCCAATACACTGGGGCAATCCCCTAAGAGTCATCTCATGAGGAAGCACTAGCTTTCTCCGTTCAACTGAACACCATCAAGAGGACTTCCCGGTCCGTTCGTTCGCTTCGTCCTCAATGTAAGAGGGAATGCATACTCGTCGGGGTCTTCCTCTTCACTACAACGGGTTGTTAGGATTAAGCACTCGGTATACAAGCAGGCATAGGAGAACTTACGGCAGTTTCCAAGAAATGTAATCTTCTGTACCAAGACCCTCGTGGCCCTCTTGTATGCTAGCAAAGTCGCCAGGCGTCATCATGCCAGCTCTGTCGCGAGGAGATCCAGGCACCGAGAAGGGTCGCGAGATTTTTTGCTCAACACCAGGGATGTAGTCGTCATCCTCCTCATCGCCTTCAAACGAGTTGGGATACGCCCTCCGCAAAGCAAGTTGCCGGGCTTTGACGTACTCCATTCCCATCCTCTTCCAGTCGAGCAAATCGCTGAGACGCTCAGTACGGTTACGCTGGTTGATACGCTGCCTGCGACTCTTGAGGGCAAAGTCAAACATGAACGACGTCAGCTGATTGACAGAGTCATCCACGCCCTTGTTCCTCCGATCCACAATGTAGATGCCGTAGTCGCTCGAGTTCTCGATAAGCTCCTCCATGTAACATCCGAAACCGGAAAGGTTTGTTGTAATACTAGGAACGCCCATGACGGTACATTCAGCGGGAGTATAGCCCCATGGCTCGTAGTAGGATGAGAAGACGCCAAGATGGGTTCCTCGGACGAAATCATCGTAATCCATAGGAAGCACGGGGTTTGCTGAATTCAAAAACTCAGGGTGGAAGATGACCTTGACACGATCGGTCGGGTGATTGAAAAGCTGGACGCGACGGATCTGGTTTAGTACGGGATCTTCGGCATCGTTCACCATATTGTGCGTTACGATTGGAGGCAGACCGTGCCTCTTCATTGCGAACAAGCGCCTTCGAAGCAGCACGCGATCTTGAGGGCTGATGAGCTCCTTCTCGTCCGGCAATGGGTCTCCGTCGTGCCACTTGAGCGATCTCTCGAACACACGACGTCCGATACTTTTCTCAATCACATCGACACTGTCCCGAAGCGACTTGATCACGGCCTGCCCCTTCAGAGCCTCGACTGTCAACGAGGTGGTCTGTGCCGGCATGATAATGAATGCCACAACGGTCATCTTGCTACCAGAGCTCTTGAGTCGGTGATTCAGGCGTGCAAGAGACTCTATGAACATGTCGACACCCTTATTTCGGAACTCGTATCGCCCAGCCGTGAAGAAGTACAAGGTGTTTTCAGGATCGAAATCATAGTGACCGTAGAAGTGTCCTCGGACGAAATCGTGGATCTTCTCCTTGGACTGTTGATGCAGATTCTGGAATTCGTGCACAGCCGAGAACTTGGTCACGTTCAGACCGTTGGGCAACACACCATCGGGCTTCCTTTTCAGTAGATGCTCGCTCTCGTAAGCCGTGATGTGAGAGACAGTGGTGAAGACATCGCAAGCATGGGCGGCAGCTCGTTCTATGCAGTACCGGTGGTAAATACCACGCTTGCCGGCTTCAGCATCGACGTCGAACCACTGCAGATTGTTGTAGAAATCAACAGATCCAGCACACAGGTATCGACCGAGAAGAGTGGCGTGAGTCGTGAAAATGGTGGTCACATCGATGTGCCGTCTCTTGCATAGGGGCAAGGCTACACCGGCAAGCCATTCATGAAAGTGGGCGATGACGGCCTTGCTTTTCTCATGGACCATGTACTACGTTGGTCAGCGTTGAACTAGAACTGTTCTGTCATCGATTCAGGGACGTACCTCACCGAGGAACCATGCTACCAGGTACCCAAAGACGATTGTGTCGGTTGTCTCGTCATCTCCAGGCGGGGAAGGGATCGAGGCAACGTTCCACAAGTCGGTCTTCCACTCGTTTGTGTATTTGTAGGCTGTCTTGATGTCGATGAGGAGGACCCTTGGTGCGCCCTCGATCAGCCATCGTCCGTACAGAATGCCGATACCGCGGTCTCGCATAGACTGAATGGTGGCAGCAAGTTCAGGGACATTTGGCTCGAGCTCCTCGACCTCGACAGCAGCCTAGTGATTGTTAGCTTGATAAGGATTTCAGGACGATTGAGCTGTCTGGGGCAGCATACAGATTGGTGGTTCAAAGGACCGATGAGAGTGTAGCGCTCGCCATATTCGGCGGTGGTAACGGGGGCTTTCGACTTGAGCACCGAGTAGATGCCACCAACTGCAAGTACACAGGTTAGAGTCAGGCCAACAAGTGATCATATGCAATGCGCCGAGTGACGACATACCTCGATGGGCCACTTCGGTAGCAATCTCAAAAAGAATGTGATTCTTGATGTCCCGCTGGGGACGATCGTCTTCGCCCGACATGCTGGATAGAGGCGAACAAGAGGCTTGTGATCGAGTGCGGGGTTGGCGGTCTGTCTGGCTGGCAAAGTTAGGAAACTTGGTCTTGCCGCATTTATGGCCTGATGAGCTACGTAAAGACAACCACGCGATGAGTGCTCCCTGATAGAGCAAGAAATGAAGACACTAGGCCAATGCACTTAGAAAAATGAAGAAGAAGACGAAGAAGAAGCGACCGTACATACGAAGTGAATGGGGTATCAATTGTGCAATCTGGAAAGATGGCGCCGACAGCTGCGTTCAAGGTGGTGGACCTGGTGTTGGACCTTGTGGTGGAGAGGAGTAGCTACGCAACTGACGCAGATGCTATAGGAACGTATGTATTCGTAAAGACGCAACCGACAAATCACTCAGACACCATCAGTGGCGAGACGTGAGGAGTCAAAATGGGAGAGGTTGCTTTCAGGTGAGACTTTCGTGATGAAATGTCTTTGATGTCAGGAGCAGGAAGGTTGGAGAGGAAAAGCTGCCCGAGGATGGGCAGGAGCGCAGAACAAACAAGCTTGAGCGAATTGGATGATCGCAACGTGCAGCTTTGTACCCATCCGTATTGTTGGGGCAATTGGTTTTATGCGACACTAGGCCCCCGGGTTAGTCTATTCCTGGCCTAGACTTGGCAGGGGGGGCACGCACAGCTTCAGTTTTTGGCCGTGCAAGCCATGGCCTTCGTTGGCCAGTCAGCCAGCTATGGTAGGGCCAAGGAACTCCATTCCTAGGCACTTGTCAGCCTAATTACAGGTGATGAGTAGGTGCCTTTGGTGCCTAAGCTCCTACGTGGTGACACAGCGATCCTCCTGGACGACGCAAAGCCTCGCTGGGGTGCCTACTTGAAATAGACCTGATCCTACAGTAGAGGTTTCGATCGAGCATTAACCGTCCTTCATTTCAGCTCCCACCCGTGCCCGAGGCAAAGTCAGCACCTTACTCGTAACCCAGCCTCCACGATTGACATTGCACATTGGAGGAGGCAGTACATTTCCATTTGACCTACCATCTGACGCTGGAATGAGGGACCAATCTCGTGGAGATTTATTTTTCTTTTCTTTCTTAACGGACACGAGCCGTTGCAGCACACTGGCCCTGTGTAGCGGGTCATCCGGCGCTAAACGCGGGCCATCGCATGTTTTGCGCCCTACACACACGGCCCCCAACCTCTAGAGAACCTCAGTCATCTGTTGACTTGCGAGAATCTCACAATTGAAGAACATTCGCGATGGTACAATGGAGCAGATCGACCGCTCTTGGCTTGGGAAATCTAGTTGTTTCCGTGGCCGGTTTTCAATTCACTTTTTCGCAGCTCCCTGTCAAGCTGGGGAAGTACATGGATTTGCCTGGGGAAGAGCTCCCACACTTTCTCCGCATTCTCCGCTTTTTCAAGCTCACAGGGGTTGTGAGCTGGAGGAGAATGACGTATCACGTCTGGGGTTCAATTCGGAGATCTGGAACATTTTTGGGCTTCTCCACTTCTAGCGGTTCCGTGGAAAAGATACTATTGTAATTCTTTTCTTCGGCCCCAAAGCAGGACTGTGTATTGGAGGCCAAGCCTGGTAAGAAGGTAGCCAACATTCATGTTCTGTTTCGTTCTTTCTGTTTTTCTTCCCACAAATGTACATTCTCTACTTGCAGCTCCTGGAACTCGAAAAAGAAAAGGAAGGAAAAAATAGAATTGTGGGCGGTGCGTTATCAGGGGTCCGATGGCAAGCGCCCCGTCAAGTCTTTGGTCAGCTAGATAGAACTCCCCAAATACTTCATATCGACTACTTCGACTACCACACTTTGTATGGACAGTGCCTGGCCTGGGAATCCACGCTTAATCATTGAGAAGCGTTGCTCGAAGCACTTGGAAACTGAAATCGTTGCGCGCGATAGCACGGCCTGTCGACTGCATCGTTGCCCTATTGGACGGCGGGCGAATCCCAAAACAAAAGATGTTCTATAATCTAAAATTCAAGCCACCGGGAAACTAATTTACGCTAGAATCCCTCGGAGATATTCTGGTTGTATGCGACAGTGCTCATTCTATGGGCCTGCATTCCACCCACCATGTTGTCTCAACTATCAAGGCTATACCAAAACCCCCGACCGTGGCACAATTCACGGACGGAATCCAGTCTTCAATTGAAGCGCATCGGCGGTCCAAAGCCTGTCGGGAAAAGAGTTCAGACAGAACACTAAGCTTAGGATGACTCCTACTCTGCTATAATGCAATTTTTTCTGCTTACTC
The DNA here is from genome assembly GCA_027946515.1 of Gnomoniopsis smithogilvyi. Lineage (NCBI taxonomy): Eukaryota > Fungi > Ascomycota > Sordariomycetes > Diaporthales > Gnomoniaceae > Gnomoniopsis > Gnomoniopsis smithogilvyi. The sequence continues at coordinate 3,050,782 of JAPEVB010000004.1, read as the reverse complement.
CAACAAGGAAGGCTAACCTTAGGACACCTGCCCATGGGCAAACGTGAGACCAGGATGACAGCTTGAAATTGAACAACAACAATGATTTGACAAAATAGGGACAACAATTCTGATGTATACAATTGTACTCACTGCGGGAAGACAAACCATACGATTGATAGTTGTGATCTTCAAAATTTAGCAGCCCAATCAGGCCAGCGGACACTACCTAAATAAGTCAAGCAGCCAAAACCCTAAAAACAAACACAACACCAAGAAAACTTGCAATCAGCACAAAGGTTGTATGTATGGAGTCTGCTAGTAGTTGTACAAATGGTCAATTAGTAGAATGATATCGGCCATTTAAAGCAATACCAGTCGTGCGCATCCTGTAAGAAGATGGGCCACATAAAGGATGAGTATCTCCAGAAGACGGGTGGCAGTATGGCAACTCAATTTTCTATAGACTTCCTTGTAGTATGGTGTCTCGCGATTTGGCTTCGATCGAAAAGTATTATAAAAAGTAGAATAGACTGTCCCTTAAGCATGAGCACTTTCTGGTGGATATGGAGAATGATATGTTGATGAGCAACCGCAGTGACTCCATCCATAAGCTGTTTGAATTCCTGTGCACGTGATGCGGTTGCTCACAACAGGATGATTTATATATTGAGAGAGAAGATCAGAGGATGCTGTAGATGGTATCTTTCTAGTTGATTGTCCAGAATCAAGGATACAGCATCCAGGCAGTGTGGTGTCGCATCTTATAGGTGAGTTAGGTACCTAGGTACTTTATATATGTGCACAACCCAAACAAAAGCTGCCAGCGTGCAAGCGATTTTGGATCACCTATATGAAAGTTGTTCATAACAATTTCCTGACACTATTTTGTGTACCCTAATCACTATCCCGTCAGGGAAACGAGCTGCTTGTTTGAAGCTATTATGTTTATCTGAGCCGGCTCACAAGAGTCACAAAGACGTGTCAGTAGAGCCACGTCGGAAGTCAGACCGAGGAATTCGGGAGAGATTTGGGCTTAGCTCTCCTTGCAAAGCATTAGATTCCTTGGAGCCATCATCGAATGTTGGAGTGAATTGGGACTTGACACCAAAATTTCGCAGGTGAGAGGAAGGGAGTTGATCGCTTCAGGTTTGCCAGGGTTCGGGTAAGTGGCACGTGCGTCCGTGCCCGCCTCATTTGACGCTGCGCTCTACCCGCTCAAGCTGTCCCGACTGCGACATCAAGTTCAGTAATCCCATCTTCAGCCTGCCAATGACATCGTCGGAGACACATCATCATCGCCCATCTTGAGTTTTTGCCCTTCTCAAGAGTAGGTCATTCATCAGCGTGCGGGTCGTCGCTGCACAGCAGCGCATTCAGAGCGACGGGGTTGATCATGGGGTGACTTCGTGGCCGCAACAGTTGCGCAGCCGGCCGGCTGATCAACCCGATATCGATTCTCGACGACGTCCAATATCTACGTTGACCATCTCGTCGTGCAAATAGCATTCCGCACAAGCCGTTGGTCCTTACAAAACCATATTCAGCGGTAGGCTACGGTTAGACTGTCGACCGCACAAGCTGCCCATGGTTCTATAACGCTCGGGGAAGTCGCTCAGGAAAGAGGAGGAAACATCACGATGTCGCGCACAATTTCGCCAACAGCCAGGCATATGATGCCTCCTTGCCTACCATATTGGGCGGGTCCAGCGTTCTGACGTATGCTATCGGATGATATCTTGCTGGCAAATCTGATGCCCGCGTCAGTGCCTGCTTTGCTTGACGCAAGGCAGCCGAAGTGCGCGAGTCGGGCCCAAACGGCTCCATTCTCAGATCATTATTTGCAATTGACAAGACCTTCATACCCCTTACAATATGACACTTTGCTTGCGCCGGCGGAAGCATTGGGAACAATTAGAAGGACGACAACACTCAAGACGGGTCCTCGATAGAGCATGTCGACTTGCCATACAGTCTGCGCTTCCAAGCATGTTCGACACTCCGACAGTACCTCCGTCCAGAACTGTGCCTTTGGGAAATGTCTTATACTCCAATCTGCAGGCCTGTGGAATCTGGGTATACTTGTATGGTAAGCGGCAGGAAGACTTGTGGTTATCGGCCGTTTCCACGGGATCTTATGATTTTTAACAATCACGTCATATTGTTGAAGCTGAAGCTGAAGCAAAGGCTCTCAGTCTGAATCAGATGGCATGTTCAGCGCCTGTGGCAAGCAGAACTTGCCTTGGTCAAAGTGACGGCCTGTTGCCATACAGGGCGTGGGATAGCGTGGGTTCTCGTAAACCGAAGTGGTCGTATGTAGATACTATGCTGCCTGACATTGAAATGCTGGAGCATCTAAAGGTTGGCCGCCGTAGGGCATGTGGGAAGTGGGGTTTGCTATGATGAGGTTCTGACTCTTGAGAATTTGGGGCTACCATAAGGGCTGGGCATTATGATTCCGAATCGGATTACTGGCACTGAGAGGCTGGCAGCATGGTGGATGTTGATCCCCTTTTCTTTGGGTGACATCTCAGACAGGAGTCATCCATGGTCCAATTAAGCATGACCTGGTGAAGGAGGCATATTGGTGGTATTGGAGCCAGAGGCTTGGATGACTGACCAACCGATGCAGACAGGTTGCAGACAGCCTGTTTACATGCTGCTCAGATTTGATTGACCTGCTTGCTGAGCTGCGGCAGACAAGCCTTGTCTGTTGAGAAGCTGCAGGAATTCCTCCAAGCATCCAAGCTTGGTCTTTTGGGCCCCAAACGCAGCTAGGCTGCGTGCTCTTGGACGGTCACCCGCTTGTTGGAAACCCATCTTGACGCGCGCAGCAGCTGTGCTTATTCGGTCACGAACAAGTCTCACGCCTGTATCGCGACGAGTTGTTCTGATCAACTACAACAAATCGCGCATCTCATGCAAGAAACGCGACCCGATCGCGACCGCCAATTCTTCTTTCAACCGACGCAAATTTACCACAGCATTGGGACCAAACAAGGACGCGACCAGACGATTCCTCACTTGAGCCTGCAGGCTAACTGTATTCCCAGAGGCGGACGCTGCTATTGGTTTTCCGTTTGAGTTCAGCTCAAGGCACAAATTTGCGAGGGCGAGTCTTGTCTATTGTTTCTTCGTTTGCTGCCTTTGATCCTCATTTGCGACGACGTTCAGGGCTGCAGTCATTGTCCGCCTGTCCAGTGGTTATTGCGCTGGATACAGCGATATCTGAGTCGCACGCCACTGATCAAGGGCAGCCCAGTGTCTGATAGCGGTTAGCACCGCCGATCCTGGCACTGCGGCGGGCAGCTGCTGCCTCCCCGGGCCACCAAAAACCAAAAATGCGTTATCTGCCCGCGTCCTCATCTGCGCCCGAGGCGGCGCAATTCTCCCCCACTCAAAACCCGTACCAGGAGCACCCGCGCCGCCCTCGACTTGGCCATCATGCAACCACATACAGCCTGGGCAACGACATAAGAGTGCGAGGCCTGGCCAACCGCCATTCAAGGGATCCCACTACAGCCTCGAGCACGTTTCGATCTCGCCATTCAAGAACCTCTCGCGATATTAATCGCCGTGCAAGAGATGCCGGACGGGACAGGCCGGTCGACCCAGACGACAGACCAGTTCCTGTAGCCAGACATCGTGACGCCGACACTCGTCCGCGTTACCCTCGACGGCGCTCTCGCTCACCCTCACGCAATCCCGAACGACCTTCTCACTGTGCTCCAGAGCCCCGTCTACGATCTCAAGACCGACTTCGAGTCCGCAGTCATCACATTCCCGACTCTTTTCCTCGTCATCGCGTTCCAGATTCTCGAGAAAGGTTCCGGGACCACGAGGCTCAACGCTTACCCGAATTCAGCATTGCTGTTCCCTACTCTACGAACGGTGCATACCTCGAGAAAGCTTATCCATCAACAACACGATCTCGCTCTCCCTTGAACCTTCGACAGCGGAGCCGCAACCACAGCCGTAGCCGCAGCCCTGTCGCACCCAGATCTCGAACTAGGCAACCCAGGCTGGTCTATAGCCCTCGAAGGTCTGATAGAGAGCCCCCCGCTCCACGATTGTCTCCTTGGCCGACTCTTGCCTTGCCTTCACGAGAATATACATCGACGCGCCGCGAATCTCGACATCTCAACGGATTTGGCAGATCGGTGTCACCGCCCCCACAGTCCTGGCTGTCTCAAGGCTTTGACGACAACCCCAATCTTGATCCTCTTGGACCGAGGTCGTCTTCACGCTTCGAGGCCAGTGATTCCTCCTTCCGTCCCTACCGTCATCCATCTCCACCGCACTGGGAGCCTTTGTCACTAGAGGCTGGACGATATATCGCGATTCAGGACAATTACTCCCGAACCCGACGTACGCCTGACTTCTGTAACGAGAGGCAGCGCTACCCTCTGCCTCTGCCATCCGAGTCTCCGCAGCGAGAACCTCGAGAATTATTCCCTTTCCACAATAGAAGCACACGTGGACGTCCGCATCAAGAGGTGTGGTCTGCAGACGCTCTTGGAGCTAGTGTGAACAGCATTGAGGTCAATATGTCGGCACGTGGGAACTTCCGTGGCAACTACGGAGGGCAATACCCTATGAGAGGTCATTATAACCAAGGCCAGAACGACCAAAGGAATTTTTCACACTCTACACCGAGCTCGTCATTTCAGGGTTCGCCTCCAGCTCACTCGCCTTATCCTAGCAGTAGAGGCAGCTGGGGTGGACAACAGCAAAGCTCTTCCCAAAAGTGAGTTCAATACCCCACATCACATAGACCTTAGACTAAGCCTCTTGACAGCCAATTTCCACCACAATACCCGCCAAACGGGTATGCCCCAGCTGGCCCTGCCGCCCACCTGCAAGGCAGCCCAGCCAATGCACCTCCAATAGGTACTCCAACTGGTCCTAGTGCACAGTTTGCTTCTGGTCGGGGCTATAGAGGCTCCTCCGGCGGATATCGGGGCTCAGGCTCAGGCTCTGGTGGCCGCGGAGGCGGTCGTGGAAGCTTTAAGAGTGGACATTGGGGATCCAACAATGGATCTCGGGCAGCTTCAAGCCAGCCTGACGATGTAAGCTCGGGTCGGGCTACTCCTCGTGCAGCATCAAATGCTGGCGATTCGGCATCATCACACGGGGATGATAGGACGCACGATGCAGACAATCCTTTCAGGCCACCCAAGGAATTGCAGGTCGAGGATATCAGCCATGACGAGAAGAATGACACACCGCCGATGCCTCCACCGACCAGTCGCCCTCCGCCAACCGGTCCCGCCGCCGAGAAGAAGATCAGCTTTGCGCTCAAGCTAGCACCCAAGGCCCCAGTCGCCACACCTAAGTTGGAAATTTCTTCCAAATTCAGCGCACCTGCGAAGAAAGAAGCACCAAAGGAGCCAAGTCGTCACGAACCTCGAGACGCCAGAGATCGTCGGGACTCTCGAGATGCCAAGAGCGGTCGAGATCCTAGAGACATTGCGCAATCGAGGCATCATGCAGACATCCGAGATCTGCCTCGGAACGTACCCACGGAACCACGAGCCGCCAAGGCGAGACAGCAACGTCAGGAGCATCGTCACGATTCACGGCATGAACCGCGACATGATCCTCGTCATGAGCCACGTGAGGAGCCGCACAAGGAGCGGCAACCCCGAGAGCCCCGAGTGCGGATAGTGAAGAAGAAGATGAAGCGCCTAAGGCAAAAACCGACCCTACCGGACGATCTGATTGGATCTGACTCTGTTTACTTCCGCAAGCCCGGGAACGAATCCGTCATTGGCGCAGGTACATACGGCAAAGTCTTCAAGGCCTTACATGTCTACACCAAGAACCTAGTTGCTTTGAAGAGGATACGGATGGAAGGCGAAAGGGATGGCTTTCCTGTAACGGCTGTGAGGGAGATCAAATTGCTCCAGTCCCTTAGACACATCAACATTGTGGCTCTGTTAGAAGTGATGGTGGAGAAGAACGAGTGCTACATGGTATTCGAGTACATGTCGCATGATCTTACGGGCCTTCTCAACCACCCAACGTTCACGCTCGATGCCGCTCACCGGAAGCATTTGTCAAAGCAACTCTTTGAAGGTCTCGACTATCTGCACAAACGTGGTGTACTGCACAGAGATATCAAGGCGGCCAACATTCTGGTGAGTAGTGATGGTATCTTGAAGTTGGCCGACTTCGGGCTTGCCCGCTTCTACGCCAAGCGACACCAGCTTGACTACACAAACCGCGTCATCACCATCTGGTATCGATCACCAGAATTACTCCTCGGCGAAACACAATACGGACCCGCGGTCGATATATGGAGTGCCGCTTGCGTCATGGTCGAAATCTTCACCCGTCGAGCAATCTTTCCTGGCGACGGTGGCGAGATTAGCCAGCTGGACAAGATCTACTCCGTCCTTGGCACTCCTCACAAGTCCGACTGGCCAGGTCTAATCGACATGCCATGGTTCGAGCTGTTGCGACCGGGTGTCAGGAAGCCGAACTTGTTTGAGGCACAGTACAAGGAGAGGTTGCCTCCAGCAGCATTCGAACTGATGGTTGAGATGCTCCGGTATGATCCCGCCAAACGGCCCACCGCCGCCCAGGTCTTGGAGCACGCCTACTTTACCAGGGAAGCACCAGCTCCGCGGCAAGTAGTAGAGTAAGCCAAGTGTCTTTCACTAAACCCCCCTACGATGATACAGAGACGCTGACAAACTCCATTCAATAGGCTCCAAGAAATCGAGGGCGACTGGCACGAGTTCGAATCCAAGGCCCTGCGGCGTGAAAACGAGCGCAAGGATCGCGAAGCTCGCAAGGCGGCCGAGAAGGGCGCAACGGCGGCAGCATCATCATCGTCGTCTGGAAAAGATCCCAAGAAGCGTCCACCCGAGCAGAATGACGGCCATCGTGAATCCAAGCGTCAGCACGTCGAGGCGGAGTCTTCGCAGGGACCTTAGGTGATTCTCCACTTCTTTCGAAACACCCAAAGTAAGAACCACCGCTTTCCGCCGTCGCTTCAAAGTGGTGCGAGCAATTGAAGGGCAATAATGGAGGCAATGGAATGGACAACGACAGCCTCAGATGGCAGCCCGACCCTGATGAGGGGCTCGAGCTACTTTTTCCCCTCGACTGATGATCAGGCTCTATTGTTAGAGAAGTGAATAAAGCACCGACAGGCTATGTCAACGAGATCCTTTGATGTTTGACGGTATGCACAGCGACGTAAGCATTACTGTATTATGGTGTTTGGCACACACACAAGGGCTGGGGCGTATGGACGGTCTGATCGTATCGGGAGCAAAGAAGCCTTGCATATCTGTAGTGCTATGATATTCGATTGTCTGTAATGCACGAGAACGGCGGAGTCAGAATTGAAAAACTTTGGAACGACCCCGAATGCCAGCTTCTATACTGACTGAGCTTGCTGAATTGTTGCCATTTGATGACTTGACTACAAAAAGGTGAATCCAACTTGACCTTCACCTTGAAATACCAAACAAGACAAGAGCGCAATTCAGAACGAGGGTACAATGCAATACATGTCTCATATGGATTCACTGAATTGCCCTGATTCAAGCTATATGACCCAGTTTCCACATGGCGAGCTTTTCGACCTATCGTACAAGTCACCAGATTCGGCCGCTTTCCACAGGTTTTTTATTCTTAACTTTTTTGTCCCCGTCGTGCCAACACCCCTAGAAGGAGGAAGTGAAATAATCCCCCAAAGATCCATCAAGTCATATAATCGTGCCGTAAGCATCATAGCTTTTTTCGTGAAAATCGTCAAAAAGAAATACGTTCTGTTGTCCCGCAAATCCAGAAGTTCTTGTGCAAAACATAATGACCAAAGAATTGGACCTTCCTGTATCTGGGTATATGTGAAATTGAAGCAAGAAATTGTCCGTGTTAGCTTTTGTCTCCCGCTGTTTTGCGGTACAAGTCAATTTGAAATGCTCGCTTCGTAAGTACTGATCCTTGTGGCATTGGCACTCTTGCAAAAATCCATCGGTGGGAGTGCAGACGATGGATTCAACGACAGTGATGGGAAACGACGGCAGCGGATTGATCCAGCACATCATTCCGTCCTCTCGATACCTTTACCCTTGTCCTTGACGTCCACCGTCTTCAATAGTTGACGAAGACTGCCCTCAGCCTCACTTGGGTTGACCCCAGCAAGAACTGGTAGAGTGCTCTTCCAAGAAACCCAGTTGCCCAGGCCAGAGATCAACCCAGAACCTGAGGCTTTAGTTTCATCCCGAGGAGCTAATCCCTGAAGGAATTGTGTCACGGTCTGGTCACTGCTGCCCGGTGACTCCGGTTGACTGCCTTGAGTAGATGCATCGCCAAACAAGTCATTGGGGGTGGTCCGGATTTCTAGGTGACTGCTAGACGTCTGGGGTAGAGATGGCTCACTTAGCAGAGCAGAAGATGAAGTTCGTGGCGAGGCGCTGTCACCGACTGTCTGGTTTTTAGATGTATCCGCCTCTATGATGGCGTTGGCGAAGGACTTGGACCTCTGTCGCGTTGGTAATCGATTAGCTTCTTCGTTTTTCTGGGTCCTGCTGTTCTTCACATTCGGGCTGGAAGACCCCGAGCCACTCTGGCCTGATTTGGAGGCAGCACGACCACGAGCCTGATCTACAAGCTCGGAGGCCGACTTCTTCTTGGTTTTGTCCTCTTCGGAAGATCTGCTGGACGACATGATAGTCTCGAGCGTACTATGCGCCGCGCTCCGGCGACGTCCTCCATATCGTCGTCTGCGTTGTGCCCGGGCACTGGCACTATTATCATCGTCGTCCAACTGAATGGCCTGCAATGTCGGTCCGCTCTGGCTGGGATCCTCTCTCGGTTGATTTCTCCTTCTCATTGACAAGGATGGGACAGAGCTTATGAGGCTCGCGCCAGAGCCATGGGGCGCGACGTGAACCTCGTACTGGTTACTCAAGCTGTAGCGCGATCGAGCATAGATCTCGGCGATGCCATCGAGGGCCTTATCTACTTCGGTCGACTGCGCCTGCATGTTCGCCATGATAGTCTTGAAGGAGAAGGCCTCGTATGGGGGCAGCCGGTCCGCCGGATGCTCTTGCTCTTGACCCTGCTTCCAAGGCCAAGGCATCTTCTTACTCGGTTTCCCGCGCCCCATATTTACCAGGCCACCATACTGGCGAACCGCGCTGGGTCTCGAGTGGGCAACAGGAGAGACGTAGGAGATAGAAGGCGAGGTGGGCGATAACGGTCCCGGACGACGAGCCGAGTGCGAATTTGAACGAGAATGTCCTTGAGAGCCAGTGGGTCCGCTGTAGGTTCGCACGATGACAGGTTGGGAGTAAGTACTGCTCTGTGCACCCGACGACTTCGTGCAATGGTGGCGAGCGACTGGCGACGGGAAGTTGCTATTTAGCTGGCGCAAGGCGGATGTCCGGTGAGCTGCAGTGCCGTCATCAAGGGGAATAGGTTTCCCCTCGGCGGTCGACGACACAAGAGAGGTGACGGAGGTGTTGCTGCTTAACTGGAAGAAGGGGAAGGAGAAGGGAAGCGTAGACCTTCGTTGATGGGAGGACCTTGGCTTGCGAGAACCAGCCGGGGTATCATCAGAATAAATAGTGGGAGCAGTGGAGGGGGGAGCAGTTGAGGATGCAGGGGGCGGGCCGGAACATGAAGAAGAGGAAGAGGTGTTCTGGCTTCGGCCGCGGGAGTCGGAGAGGGCAGATGGACGGCGATGTGATGCAAGTAGGGGCGCAGTGGAGGGCCCGGACTGGGAGTGCGGGTGTGAGGGCGAGAAGGAGGAAGTGTCGGTCTTCATGTCTCCACTCTTTGGCGCGTGTTCGCCTTGGAGAGGCCGTTGATAGTGTGGCTTGTCATGTATATACAGAGCAGCGGGCCGGGCACACTGGCACACAGTGCAGCACAACGGCTTTCAAAAATGCTGCTGGTAACGGAGCATGCGGGATGGGGATGCGCTGCTGTAGCACGTATGCAAGACGTATGTAAGTCGCCCTCGGTCGTGGCCAGGGTTCTCACAGTAGGGGGGGGTGGTTGTTCGTGTTCGAGAGGCAAGTTGCAGGTAGCAGCTCACAGGCGGCACGTCGTGGCAGCAAAGTCGGGGTCGACTGCGTGGTATTGATCGCGTGCAGGACAATGGCACAATAATGGTCCAATTTTGCCTCGAGACCGTTTGATGGTAGAGGGTAGAGTTTACAACGTCCGTATGGTCTAGAGGCAGAGACAGGTGCAGCAGTAGCCTCCTGGCGTAGTCTTCATGGTAGTGCTGTGGTCCTCCTGTACGAAGCTGTATGTCTCAGATGAAGCAGGCCTGGAGCAACTCCGATTCCAATTCCGGCAGGCGATTAATGGCTAGGAACCTTGTCGTATGGTTATTATAGGCTGATACTGTCGTTTGTGGGCGGGTTCCTCTGTCCAGGTCCAGGGCTGGGTTGAGATGATGGGACGGATGATAGGAACACTTGCGCCCCGAACCTCAGAAGCGACAGAGAAGGGAAAAAAAAAAAGAAGATGCGCTGGGAGCGTGAGATGGCTCGGGTCGGTGTAATTAAGACGGGAAGAAGGAATGAAACCACGGCTGCAATTGGACGTGATTTCTTCTTGTCGCCGACGTGTTCTGGGGAGCCTGCAAAGTTTCTGTTGAGGAGAGGAGAGAAAGAGGATGCTTGAGAAGTTTAGGGTCAAAGTTCCGCAAAGATTCATTGGACGCGGGCGCGATGCCCCTGCTTGCACCATGCAGACAGTCGTGGCAGGAGGGTACTGGGGCCTGGAGCAGGGATCCCACAATGCGGGGCACAACAGCATCCCTGTGCTTTACCCGGCAGCCGGTCCTTTTTGGCAGCCACACGGCACTCAGTGGGGACCCCTACTAATAATACTAAGGTAGTCGACGAATGATTTCGACTACACATATCAACTCGCAGCAGCATCAGCAGCAAAGACACGTAGACGTAATTGGAAGAGTTTGAACGTGAGCCAGATTGAAAAGAATAATGGCGGTGAACAGCTTCTTCACAAGAAATACAGTGTACAAAGGCTCGGCAATCAAGTCAGGACCAAAAGCGCAGCAAATATACTTTTGCTTACTCTGTAGGTACCCGAACAGGAGGTCGTATTACACAGACCACCACATACGTGGCGGCTCATCGATCCTCGATTGCCAATTGACTAAGTATTTTAGTCTCTCCAAACCCCAATCAAACATTATCAAATCATGCCACTTTCAAAAATCCGCATGTTTAGTCAGGATGGCATTGTTCTCCCTTTGTGCGTAGGTAGCTTTTCAAGAAGCCGCTCGTCACTTCACCTGTTCCTGATTCGGAAACTCTCAGCCTCGCCACTAATACGCGGGCTAGTAGACTGCAAATACACTACACTTGACTTGCACGAATATGGCGACACGACAATCCCGAAGCACTCAGCCTTGTCTGCTTTCGTTACATCATGTTTGGCCCATAAGCACTATTCAATCCAATTCTGCAGACAGTTTTGCAGAGATGTGTGCAGCATAAAGCTTACTGACACGACTAGGCGATGTTTGGGCAAGCCGAGTGTATTGCACACCTGACTTCCAAAAGATATGACTGCTTTATGCTACATTCACTTTCATTTATGCCCTTGATCAATGTGGTTGCGAACTTATCACGGTCACATCAAAGTAAACATCGGCTGGGTGTGACGCAAAGACGGCTTTGCAAAGGTCACGCTCCCAAGATCTCCTAAGTTTCGGGGACAGATACCCTCGCACGCCGCCCTAGGATTCTTGCATCGTCCATTGTAGTTTCAGGGACTAGCATTACTCTTTCTCTTAAGAGGTTTCTTCTTTGACAATAAGTTCAGGAGCCCAGGTGGCACTACAAGACAGCATACCAGGGTACACTGCCAATGCTCAACACTCTTTGCACCTGTGGACTTCATCCCCTCATCCACAAAGATCGTTGCTACCAAATTGGATGCTGCTAGGCTATGTAGAGAATTGGGAATAGGTGAGTGGTTGTACAATCTAGACGCAGCCTTGCCAACCGGCACTGAGTACTCTCCCCTCCTCAGGTTGAGCGCACCCAAACGTGGCCGATTCACACAAATTTCTGATCATCTCCAAAATCTTGACTCGCAACTGCCGTTCGATCACCGTACTCAGTGTTACTTGGAGCTGCCTCGTTGGGTCGGTACGTTGCAAGGTCGTACTCGTCACCGCGAGGAGCATTGACAGAGCCCCGAGCGAACGCGCTCCCACTGTGCTCCTGGCCCGCGACACGTACATTTTCAGCACGAACCCTACTCTACGAGCCACTTGCATACGCTGGCCTGGTGTCGTAACGGGGTGGTAGCGGCGGAGGGGGGTCATAGAGGCCCTTTTGCTGCGCGCGAAGCCGGGCTTGTCTCCTCACCCGCAGCATCTCTTCTTCTCGGAATCCGTAGATGACGACGATACAGATGGCGTGGATAATACCACCGGGCCAACTGAGGAAGAGAAATAATATCAAATTCAGAGCAAAGTGCATGCCACAGCCTGTGACACAGACAACGGCGCAAGGGGGCACTATGGGACGAGATGTCGTGATTAGCACCGGGGCCGACGAAGCGCGAACAAATTCGGACTCGGGCACCTACAGAAGACGGCTAGAACGAGGAGCAGTATATTCTCCACAGCATGTCCGAGATGTGTACGTTTGGGCATCTTGAGGGACTGTTTGCACCGAAGAGGGCGCCGGTCTAGAAGCAGGGACTAGTAAGGATCAGGGGAGAAGCACAGTCGAAGGCGGACGTCCAGGAAGACGAACTTTCGGATAGGGAGAGATTGTAGAGATGAGAGCATGAGTTTTGGCGAGCAGAAGCAAAGATGGCGTATTAGAAGGATTGAAGGATACTCGAAGTGCATGTATTGGAAAATCAATATTGGATCTCGACCTGGAAAGATACACTGTTGTTGGTTGGTGTACTCATAGAGGCAGGTGAAACTCTGTGGTTCACGGAGGTGAGGTCAGAGCCATCTCGAAAGAAGGCACGAAGCACTATACTGCAGCACATCTTGTCACATCCAATTAAAGGTACTCTGAGAACACAAACACCAGTCGCGAGGGAGCGAGTCTTTCCGGACGACGGTTTATTCTGAGCCACAGCTCATGATCTTTCAGGCTGACGTGAGTTTGCAAAATACCTGCGCTCTCCAGCTGTCCCCCGGAGGGTTGACTTGCCCTGTCAAGGAGGCTCACACGGATCTCTCGCAGATTGCTGCTGCGCGAGAAGCTCGTACTGAACACTTCCCGTTGTTCAGCGTTTATTCTGCGTGGGTTGATCCCCTTGAAGAGCTGATTTCCATCATGCTTCTGAGCGACAGGATCACTCCAGTGCCCCAGAATGCAGGGGCCGGTCAGCGGAGATCCAAGCAATTCTCCCGAACCCACCTGGCCCGACAATCATCAATGTCGACCTCGGCCGGCCGGACGAACATGTCTTGCATGATGTCTCTGGCGCCTTGTCAGATGCATCGCAAGCCGCCTTGCCCTGAGAAGAACCGGATCTAGATGGGCACGGCCGTTGCCACGTGGATTGAAGCCCAGGAATGTCGGATTTGCCGAGGCAAAAGCAATACTCATGTCAGTTCATCGGCCCATAAAGGCGTGGGATGGTGCATGGGAGGAGTCGAGAGTCGTGCATAGAGGGTGAAACAAAATCGAAGTCCCCGGCCAGAAGACCGGGCAGATTGAGGTATGAATTTGATTGCACTGCAGCAGCTAGAAATTAGAATCTAGATCCTTAGAATCCGGGATATTCCACATTGCACTCGAGAAAGCCCTCCGGCCTCCATCGTGTGTGGCAGATGGAGAGATGTTCAACATCCAGACCTTTTTTTTTTTTTGTCCCTTCTTTTTAACGGGGGAACTATAGATCCCGCTGCCACGTGGTTGATGGGCTATCTGTCCGCCGGCGCGAACGCCACGACTGTCACGTTACTAGCGACATCTTGTCCGAGACACAAGAATATTATGACTCTTTCGATGGGGTCATAGATCGGGGTCAATTGTCTTTCTTTTCCTCCTTCCTTTTTCCCCCTTATCCCTTTCTGCCTTTTCTTGCTATTCCTAGGCGTCCGGGATGTTGGGAACTTTTGAGACATTTCGGGCACTCGGGCTCTGACCTGGCCAGTAGTTCCCCAAGACGATAATTTCCAAAGGCAATCTTCCATGTGTGTGGGATGCAGGGTAATCTTGCAGCGCTTCGCCTTGGTCGCCAGCCATGTGGAAGCCACATTGAAGGAAGAAGAGAAGCAGCAAGAAAAAGGAACAGGGCCTGGTCGTACGACATCAAATCGGTGCAGCATCGTTGTCGCCATGCTTTTTGAATGCCCCCGCAGCAGAACGGCCACGCTTTCCTTGGGTGCCGTGTCTCAGAGATGGCAACGCCATGCAGGCATAGTGATGGGCGGAGGAAGGAGGCAAGCCTTTCTTATGAGCTGGGACGCACGTCCCTTGCGTCGCCAGGCAAAAGAGAAAGACAGCGAAAGCTGGCTAGCTGAGTTACTTGCGGGTGGATGATAAGATTCTGGGAAAATCCAGGGGACCCTGAATTGCTTTTGTCTGCATATCATCGTACTAGCAAGGGATGTCAATTCGTGTGCGGCTTGCTGGCGCGAGGCTTGCGGAATGATGACGGACTGCGTATAAAGTCAGCGGTGCACGTCCTGTGGTTTTTCTTGATTTTCTATTGCACACTATCCTTCTTACTCACTTCGTTAGAACCTACTTGCAGAACTAATCACGATGGCCGCCGGGTGGTACCAGAATATTCCAGTCGTCTCGAGACTCTTTGGATGGGAGGCGGCGGCTGAAGGTCAGGAAACAAATGGAGCTGCCGAGGGGCCTTCGTACCCAGACTATATGCTGGACCCCGACGCTGTTGTAAGTCTTTATTCCCCCTCATCACTTGTGAGGAGCCATCATGACTGATTTACGGCCGGCACAAAAGGCCAAAGACCAAGCAAGATGGCGCCACGGTGGTCCTCCAGACTATCGAGTGACGAGACAGATGTACGCCAATGGTATGAGGCAGTCTTCGAGATCATGTTGCTGTGGGCAGGCTGACAGTTCTTCAACAGAGCGACGTGCAACGCACAAAGAGGGCTCTCTAGAGCGGATGGTTGAGAATCTGATCAAGAATTGGGAAGTCGAAGCGTCACACAAGCTCTCCGTCTCGGAGTGGCGTACGGTGGATCCCAAAGAATACAGATTCTCTTGCAATGGCGGTCCCTTCCAGGATGGTGAGCACATGTTGAAAGTGTGAGTCGACTCCTTGAAATAGTCCGCTGTAGGCCCCCTCTCTATTCTGAACTTCGGTTGCTGAATAACCCTATGCTCTTGCAGTGGAACCTACAGCGCCGTGTTATCAGCCAACAAGTACTACGGCCCGCAGTTTTCCGAATTTGAGGAGAGCCACAACACCTTCCGCAAAATGATGCCGAATTTTGCCTTTGAGGTGCTCGAGGTGTACAGCGGCCCGCCGGTGGTGGCATGCAAGTGGCGGCACTGGGGCTGGATGAAGGGCGACTACGTGGGCAAGAACGAGGATGGCGACACAGTGACCATCAAAGCACACGGCGAGACCCTCGACATTCAGGGCATAACCATTGCAAAGGTTAACGAGAAGCTCCAGATCACGAGCCTCGAGACATTTTTTGACGGCAAGGACATGTTTGAGCAAATGAAGCCGTCCAAGGACACCATGAAGGTCGTGAAGATGAAGTGCCCGATGGGATTCACGGCTGACACGAGCGGATTCGAGGACCAGAAGGTTGGCTAATGCACATTTGGTAGTTCTTCTTTGGTTTGGTCTGTTGGTGTGTTTCTTGGGGGAAAAAAATTCCTTCGGCGTTATTTTGATGTATAATTTATAGACTTTTGGGCGGCCTGACAATTTATCCCGAAGTTCTTGAAACAGTTCACTTCGTCCACCATGAGAATGCAGAGCACTATGCTCTGGCAACATTCACTAGGATTGATGAATGGCCTCGACGGAGCGAGCGGCGGCAATCTGAGTGTCTGTCAAGAGTCAACACAAGCCTGGGCAGTGCAAGGGAAGAGGGGGGGGGATTCTCGGATACACATTGCCGCTTCAATCAAATTAATGCGATTCCATGCCGAGGAACATGTGCTGGAGAGACTGAACCCGAGACAGGCTGTATAGGGCTACCGCCGTCACGGACTTTCATACGCAATCTATGAGCCTCCGTTGGAGGCGTCAGTAAACCTGGGTCTCTGACATTATCAAGATGAGACGAATAATGACATGTTGGCTCATCAAGGAAAGTGTCAGCTTTTCGAGCTCAAGGCTTATGCTCATGTCTCTCTATAGCAGAGACGCGCACACACCGCATCTTTTCAGGTGTCCTTAAGAACAGAGTTTCAGCATCGGACCATGGATGAGCAGGGCGTCATCAATCTATCCCGGGATTATCCAGCCCCGGCCAGGGGAACACGATAGTTAGGACCAACTAATGTAGTAGCTAATGACGAGTTTAGGAATTTGACTTTCCCAGCACCTGTTGCTGTTCCTTCAGGAACCGTCCATCTCGTTTTATCCAAATGGTGCGGCCTTGTTGAAGCATTCAAGCAAATATGGCAGCAGAAATTGACCTGGGCAACGTCTGCTTGGGCTGCTTTATGATGAAAGGATTGGAAAGGCAAGATAGTCAAACAGGATAAAACTTGGATTACGGGGTCCCAGCTCGTTCCTGACGTGGCACAAAATAATCCCACGTTCTCGTGCCGAGATAGGTGAGCTGCAAAAGTCAATCTGCCATGTGGCCGCCGATGTAAGGGCGATGGCGGAGAAAGGCGCCAGAGACATGTTTTAGTATATATCGACGACGAATAGCGAACGCAAAAGGCCAGTGTTCGCGAGCTGTGAGAAGCCTACGCTCGGGTGGACAAGCCCTATAGGCCCAAGGCAAATAGTGAGTAGGATGTCATCGAATGAGGGAAAGGGAGGAGAGAGTGGGGGGCGGGCAAGCATAAGGCAATGAATGTCTCGGAAGAGAAGACAAGAATCATTGGCATAGCCTAGACAACAGTGATCGCGGCCTCGCGGGGTCAAGCGAAGACTAATGCTTCGTAGGTAGGTGAGAGAGCTCTGGCGTTTGCCGTGGCAGCTCAGCCTTCACACAGACGATAGTTTTGAATGCATGCCTCGCTTAAAATGGCAAAGGCTAAAGTCTGCATGTCAGGAAAGACCCAGCTCCAACGACGGGTCAGGCGGCTTTGCCCGTCCGCCGACGACAACGTGGCCCCGGCCAGGGGTCCATAAACCTCTCGCGGAACCCTTCCCCGGTCGACCAGCCTTTTTCTCTTCCCGAGGTGCCCGCGATCGCCTTTCTGCGTGCCGCTGCGTGCCTAGGAATAAGCTCCTAGCTTTTGCTTGCTTTTGTTTAGAGTGAGACATCCAATGCGAAGTTGCTTTGCTTTTAAAAGTCTGCTTATTTTTTCCCCGGGCAAGAGATACGCTGTGCAGATGTGAATTATATATATAACTTTAGTGTGAAGACCTTCCTGGTCTCTGGGGGTCAAATATGACCCGGCATACCTACCGGCATCGTTCCCAGCTAATTGCAATGGAGGTGACAGGCGGAGTCCGCAAAGGTAAAACGTGGGAAGCGTGGGATTTGTCAAAGTCAAAGCTCGAAGCTCTACCATAAAGTAGGGCCCGTCAGTGGAGACGGCTGCTACTCAACACTATGCAACACTGAACAACCTTAGGTAAAACAAAGCATCGATCGATTACCACACGACGACTTGGCAGTCATAAAGTAGCTCCTCAATGTCAGTCTTTGTCATGGTCTGGCTTGCTGGCTGGTTGCACTGCTTTGGGGTATTGCCGCATCGTGCATGTCGCTCGATCGAGTCGATTTGGAGTGCTTGGTGATGATGCATGCCGCATACCTAAGACAGGTATTATACATAGCTACTATTCAGTGGGATATATTCTATTTCTGGCATGGCTCAAGTTGAAACACCAGATGACATCGATCCACGCACGGGTTGCGTCCCGGATGCTGGTCTGTTCTGATGCACTTTTGATGAGATTACCGTTGCGAGATATACTCTTTACCCAGGCTAGAGAGAAAAACAGCGGTGGCTACCTAGGTAGGTACCTACCTATAAACGGTGAAAACATTCGGAAAAGTCCTGGGGATATTCGGAAGGATGTGACGGGAACAAGCAAGCCATGCAGGCTAAACAGGGCCCCAAACGTCACGGATGGATCGTGTATGAGCTCTCACATTGAACCTTGGCGATACAATTGGGCAAACTGATCTGGGGAGGAGGGGAGGGAGGGGAGGGGGGCCGAAAGGTACAGTACCTAGGTAGGTATGTAGATAGGAAGATCTACGTGTGATGTTGGTTGGGGCCGGTCGGAAATCGGAGGGTGCACTGCAAATTGTAGATGCGCAGGAAAGGAGCAGGAGCAGGAGAAGAGCAGCAGGCGAGTGCAGCAGGAGTGCAGCAGCAGCAGCCTTGGAATGGTGAGGAGTGCTGTCGCGAACCTTGGAAGAGTGTGTTCGTGGCTTTCCCCAGTTTATTTCAGTTGGGAGCTCCATTTTTGGCAAGCCAATCCACGAACCACGGTGAGCCAAGCTGTGCAGGGCAATGGGAGGTTACAGGGGTCAGTCCTGCTCTGCTGCAGCGCTGGTGCTGGTTTGCCGGTGCAAAAAAAAAAGCTGACCTGAGCAAACCTGACAAGGTCCAACAACTGCAGCACCCGTAGTACCCGCCCTGTCCCAAGCACCACCTGGGCAGTCCCGCAAACCAGAGCGAGAGCGGGAGCTTGCGTGCCAATTTTCCCAGTGCTGTTTCTCCTTTTTCCTCTTTCGATTCTTGTCTTGTCCACCTGCAGTACCAGCCTGCGTCTCCTCGGGTCAACACCACGAGTCCAACCTCTCCCCTCCCCACCGCGACCCTCACCTCACCTTACCTCACCTCGCCTCACTCCCTACCTTCGCTGCCCCTTCGTCGTTCTACTTGGATAGCAACGACAAGTCAGGCAAAAACCGGCACCTCTGCGAAATACTGTTTTCGCTATCCCGCCTCCGCCACCTCTCAGCGAACTTATATTCTGTTCTAGCCTCTACGAACAGATCTGTGGTCGGTCTGCTGCGAAGCTACCTACCTACTAGAGTACCGCCAGCTTGAGGCAGCCGCCAACCTACCTAGGTATTGTACACCTCGAGGGCCCTTACCCTCGGTAATTTGTGAGCCATCTTCTCCTCTTGCTTCCTACCTATCTTTCCCCCAGTGTCGTATGTATTGCTCCTGAGCTTGGTCTTTTGGGCTTTTGGGGCCAAGAAATATCGCGCCAACTGTGGCGTTGGGATTTGGCGTATGCTCCACCTCCATAACTGGTCAACAAGCAACAAGAAGAAACCATTGCAGGGCACATCAACAATTCTATTAAATCTTTTTAGCACTCGTCCACTCCATTCCACGCACTGAAGTCGTCATTCTACATGTCATTGAATAGCTCTGGACTAATCTCTAATTCACTATGGCAGGCAATTCTCGGTCTCGAGTCCCGCAGGGCCTCGAATACCGTGGTCCCCGCCCTGCTTCGTTTTTTCCCGACTATCCCGACTATTCCTACCGCATCCAATACGGGCTTGGTATACGAGGCGTATCATCAGCACGCCCCAAACCTACCATTGGCGAGATGTCTTCCCTCCCACCGCCGGTGCCTGCACCCGATCGCTACATCGTTATCCACGTCGCCACAACCTGCGATGAGCATGGCGTGTACGTTACGAAAGACAGTGCCGAGGTCATCGAGATTGG
Source organism: Gnomoniopsis smithogilvyi (assembly GCA_027946515.1). Taxonomy (NCBI): domain Eukaryota; kingdom Fungi; phylum Ascomycota; class Sordariomycetes; order Diaporthales; family Gnomoniaceae; genus Gnomoniopsis; species Gnomoniopsis smithogilvyi. The sequence goes on along the minus strand of JAPEVB010000004.1, from coordinate 3,030,995 downwards.
GTGGATTCTGGTTGACGCCAAGACTTTCGACGAGGTGGGCGTTGCGCTGTTCTACCGCTGCTAGCAATCACCAAAGCTAATAAATGCTCTTGTCTTGTTTTTAGCTACACCACGAGAGCGTCCTAGTCAAGCCCGTCAACACTCCCATAACCCCATTGTGCAGTAAGTCAGGTCTACATGCTGACTCGTCTTCCTTCACCACGCTAACCGCACTTCTCCTTGCAGCTAGCTTGACGACGCTGACTTGGGAGCACGTCCGAACTGCGGGAACCTTCCGAGACGCTATCAACAGGTTTGACACCTTTGTCAGCGATCAACTCACCTCGCAGAACCTCGATTTTGTGTTCGTCACTCTGGATGCCTGGGATCTACGTGTTCAGCTGCCCCGTGAGGCTCGCGACAAGGCTGTAGTGCTACCCCCATACCTACAGCACTCCCGTACCTTCGACCTTCGTACCGAGTACATGAGATGGCAAAATCACCATCCCGAGTCTCTCCCCTTCGGACCTTCGTCCTTGTCCAACATCTGCGCTGCTCTGGAGGTCGAGGCCGTTCAGTCCAGTGCGCCCATCAAGCACAACCTTCCTTTCCACCTACAGGCCCTAGCTCCGGCTTCTCCTCGACGAGCTATGGAAGAAGCAGTGACTCTTTCTCGCGTCCTCCGTGGCCTGATCCGCAAGTCGCAGCCTCAGAGCGAACATCCTGATGTGCTTACCAGGCCGATGGATGCCCGCGCTGATGTCAGAGCTTTCCTCTCTGAGCGAAGCAAAGTACTGCACATGTCGGGGCTGCCGCACGATACCACACAGTCTGAGCTGGAGAGCTGGTTCACCCAGTTTGGTGGCCGGCCTATCGCCTTTTGGACGCTCCGCACGCCGGAACAGCAGAAGCCCACAGGCACCGGATTCGCCGTCTTCTCATCCCATGAAGAAGTAAGTTGGTCCTTTTGCAGCTTTTGCTGGCCTCTACGATTTTATCTTTTCAGGCTCCTGCAGGTCCTGCAACTTGCATAAAACATACAGACGCAGGAGGGTCTGTCAATGCGGCTCTGTCTTCATAAAACAGATCCGCTCATGCAAACACATATGCGCGAGTGACGGCTAACTTTTTGTTACCTCCAGGCGGCCGAGAGTCTGTGCATGAACGGACGAGCCCTGAATGAGAAGGCTATCGAGGTTTCCCCATCCAGCAGCAGGGTACTCGACCGTGCCCACGACATACTCTGCGCCTTCCCGCCAAGCAAAAACCGCCCTCGTCCTGGTGATTGGACGTGCCCTTCCTGTGGCTTCTCTAACTTCCAGCGCCGCACTGCATGCTTCCGCTGCTCCTATCCGGCTGTCAGTGCCGGCCCCACCGGCGACATGGGCTATGGACCTAGTTTTGGTTACGGCCCACCCCAGCAGATGATGGGTCCTCCTCATCACGGACACGGCGGTCATCACGGCCACATGGGTCACGGTGGTGGCCGTATGGGAGGCAGTGGAGTCGTTCCATTCCGAGCTGGAGACTGGAAATGTGGCAACGAGGTTTGCGGCTACCACAACTTCGCAAAAAACGTATGTTGTCTCCGCTGTGGGGCTAGCCGTCACAATGCTGCGGTTGTAGCCGACTCTGGATACCCAACTCCCGGAATGGACACGCCCTCGTCTTCATACATGGGCGGAAGCTCTATGGGAGGCACTCCCGGCCCTGGGCCTTTCGGCGGTGGCGGCGGTTTCGGCGCTGGAGGTGGCTATGGCCAGCAGTTTGGCGGACCTCCTAGCACCTACGCCCTTCCCGCCGGCCTTGGTGCGGGCGCAGCCCCTTACCCAGCTGGTCTTAACACCAACTTCGGTCCTGCTGCTGGGTTGCACTCTGCTGGTGCTTTCGACAGCCGTGCGGAGGCTGCATTCCAGTCAGCACAAAACGGACCTGCATCCGCCGGGCCTTCCAACAGCTTCTATGGACCTGGAGAACGCGACCCATTCTCCTTTCTCACAAGTGGCATCAATGATCTAACGGTTAGCGGCCCTGATGGTCGCCAGAATGGTGGTGGCGCTCCGGGTGGCCCTGGTGCGAGCAGCAGGTCCCCTGCCAATTAAACATTGTACATGACGGCGTCCCTGGACAACTTGTTGACTTCGGAGCAAAGTTCAAACACTTTTTTCAATCGACTGTATTTGAACACAGATTGCAAGCATACCATAGACTCTTGACATAAGGGGGAGGGTGGTTACATTGGGCATTGGCTGGTGCAGGGGATTCGAGGTATGGATATAAAAACGGGGCGTGGAACGGAAAGATAAAATGTGTGCTTGGTGTCAGTTTGTTTCCTCAAGTCTTGTACATTTTCACGCAGGGAAAGGCTCGGAGTGTGGATGGAGGTTGGTGCTTCCTTTGTTTCTTTCCTTTTTTACTAATGTTCGTGTCCGTCTTTTAGTTTTCTGGTTATTGTCTGTTACCTTTAGTTCGTTACACTGCCACTGCCACTACATTGGCATTGTATCAACTTTCACGGATGATGGGATTGGGGGAAGACTTGCGTTGGCTTTCGTGGTCAGGAAGGTTTTGGGCCGGTCGGAGGATGGTTGGACAAGGCTGGCATGGTGGCTGGTTTCTCAGGCTTCGAAGCATAGCGAGGGAGTCCTGGTGGAGTCAAGGGCCTCGATCCAGAGATATTACCTCGTATTGTTTCACTCATTGATTGTGTTGCATGTCTCAAAAGACGACCTTACAGATTGTTATTAGACTTTCACTCTTTTGAACTTGCAAGTTTCTGGATGGGGGCGTTGCTCGATTCCCAACATGCCTTTCTTTGCTGTTTGTAATGCTTACGATTTGTTGTGCCATGCTCGTAGGAAGTTATGGCAAAGCGTTCCTGTAATCAGCCCATTGTCTCCGGAGGCGTCTCATCACTATGGGGGCAAGGGGATCAGGGGAGGAAAGGAGGCGTAAAGAATGATAAGTAGACAAGCTGCCATGGTTGCTTGTCGTGATACACTGAGAGGCAGTCACTATTGACGATCGGTGTGGACGGAGGTACTAATTTAGATCCTCCTTGCAATGAGCCTTAGCTCTGACTCTGGGTCTATTGGCCGGAGAGGATAATGCACAAAGAACAGTGTGTGGCCGAAAGGGTTGATGAGTATCACAAGTGACCGTGGAAATGATAACACGGAAGCAGGCCAATCTCTCCTCGTTGCCGTGAGAGTGACTCCATCTAGCATCATTGTTCAAGAGATAGACTTACAGGAACCTGTCGCCACGCAGAATCACTGCATGGGACACTCGAGACAAAGACCATTTTCCACAGATCTTGACATTCCAATCCAAAGTCTTTCATCCCTGCTACCTGGCTTGCTGGCCTGTCTGGCACGACAACGAGAGTCCGCGCATGCCACCTCGTTGTTCGTACGCAATGCATTGAGCGACAATGGCCAAGGAACCCACCGCTGCGTAGAAGCCTGCTCGAGAACAGTATACTTACAGTTTGGGAGGGTCGCCAATGCTTGGGCTCGATAGCAACCCATCAAAATCATCTTACTGTGGCCTGACGTATTTCTCGAAAAGATGAGCAAGGTTCCAAGCGATGGGACTTGGACTTTGCAAGACGGCCAGAATAACCCAGCACTAGGTGTTCAGCAGACTACACAACAGCCCCAGCATCATAATCCGCAATTGACCCCAGAGAGTCCGAGACCAGGTGCGTATAACACAGCACATCGACCCCAGAAAACGCGGCCCCAGCTGTTCAAACTGACTGATGCGGGATCCAGGTGCCGAGCAAACATCACTACAGATTCAAGCTAATGTAAAATCAGGAGATGCGCTTCGTGGGCCAATTGAGAACGATCCAGCTTGGTATCCTCCTGGCACATCTTTGCCCGCAGGTCGATTGATGAACGTCATCTGCGCAGCAAGGGCAAGGAGGCTCAAGAACGGAGGCGGAACGCAGAATAGCTTGGGAGACAAACCACGATCGGGAAACTCATAAGCTGCCTTGTCACATAACCAGAAGCAACACCAAAAGCTCAAATGTGACCAAAAAGCGTAAGCGCTTGATGAGGACATGGGTGGGTCGGTGCTCTTGGGATGACAAAGGCTAGAAATGTCTCGAAGCTTGATCCCTGCAAGTAATCACGGCAGGAACCTGCGGCTGCTCTCCACCTTTTTTTTTGCGCAGCACCCAAGGCACTCAACGCCAAAACGCGTAAGTCGCGTTTAGTCCGCAGACCAACGACATGTCTAGAGAAGCTCTAGAAACCTCGAACTACTAGCCACAACAACTTCAAGCAACAACACACCTTAATCCCTTCTCATGAAGTGACAGCCAGCGAATCGAGTCTCCCTTTCTCCTCCCTTTCTCCTAATTCGAGGCACTTCCTTCTCCTTCGACCTGTACCAGGAACTTTCCGTCCACTCGGTCTAGCAGTCTTTGCGAACCGCACCCCAACATCATCATCATCATCATGGCGCCCCCCGAAGTCGCCGACGTCGACGTCGATATGGACCAACAGGAGCTCAACACTGAGGAGGAAGAGAAGCTCATCAACGAAGAGTACAAGACATGGAAGAAGAACAGCCCGTTTCTGTATGACATGATTCTCAGCACCGCCCTGGAGTGGCCCACCCTGACCACCCAGTGGTTTCCCGACGTTAAGGATCCCGAGGGCAAGAACCATCGTGTTCATCGTCTTCTTCTCGGCACACACACGGCCACCGGAACGTCCAATTACCTTCAAATCGCCGAGGTTGAGATCCCCAAGTCTGCCGAGCCGAATGCAAACGACTACGATGAGGACCGTGGTGAGATTGGCGGTTATGGGCGCGAGGCAGCTGCCATCAGGATGAACATCGTCCAAAAGATTGACCACCCTGGTGAGGTCAACAAAGCCCGCTATCAACCTCAAAATCCTGACATGATTGCGACATTCTGCGTCGACGGTCGGATCTTGGTCTTCAACCGAACCAAACACAGCTTTCAGCCCACATCCTCTGGTACCCCGAATCCCGACATCGAGCTGATCGGCCATGAAGCTGAGGGATTCGGTCTTAATTGGAACCCACATGAGGCTGGCTGGCTCGTATCGGGCAGTGAAGACAAGACTGTTCGTATCTGGTAAGATGGCCCTCGGCATATCGCATGATCGAGACATCTGCTAACGAGACTCCCCCAATCCAGGGATCTCAATACCATGAACGACAAGAAAGTTCAGCCATCCCGCACCTTCACTCATCACCACCAAGTTGTTAACGACGTCCAATATCACCCTGTGGCCAAGCACTTCATCGGCACTGTTTCAGACGATCTTACTCTTCAGATTCTTGACACTCGTCTGGCCGACAACAATCGGGCGGCTCTTGTCGTCAAGGGCGGCCACAGCGACGCTCTCAACGCGCTCGCATTCAACCCTGGCTCCGAGTTCCTGATCGCTACAGCCTCCGCAGACAAGACCATCGGCATATGGGACATACGAAATTCGAAGGAGAAGGTTCACACATTGGAGGGTCACATGGATGCCGTGACTTCGCTGTCATGGCACCCGCAAGAGGTCGGCGTTCTGGGAAGTGCTAGTTATGATCGCCGCGTTATCTTCTGGGACCTCACCCGCATAGGGGAGGAACAGACGCCCGAGGACTCCGAGGACGGTCCCCCGGAGCTGTAAGTCACTGCATTTGATCCTGACTAGGCCACCATTCACTGACCTGAATCGCAGACTGTTCATGCACGGTGGCCACACCAACCACCTGGCTGACTTTAGCTGGAACCCCAACGACCCCTGGCTAGTTGCCAGCGCCGCGGAGGACAATGTCCTCCAGATCTGGAAACCCGCTGACTCGATTGTGGGTCACGATATTGCTGAGATGCCCATCGAAGAGTTGGATGGACGGCGCTAGAGCCGCTCGACAACTGCTGCAAGCTCGGCGAGCGACATCATACTCCAGGGTTGTCTCTACTGCAAAGCCTACCATGGAGGCGAAGATAGACGTCTGGATGAAAGTGAGGTAGACCATCCATAAATAGCCTGAAAGCGAGATCTTAGGTCCTGTAGAGCTCTATGGTTTTTGCGTTCCCGGCAGGATTGTGCCACACAAGGACGAAGGTACTTGGGATACAACATAATGGCGTTAGTGTAGGATTGGTGGCTCTATGCTGGTTATCGGTGCAGTAGGGCGCGCTGGCAGAAACTACTTGGTATTCCGAAGCTTCTTTCGCAAAGTGGTCTATTCTTCTGCAAGTTTCCCCTCACAGCTCCTGCGTGCGTGCCGTAGACCCAAATACGGCTGTGTTTAACTGTCTGCTGCGCGCGATGTCGACACCTTATTGAGAGTCCATCAGAGACCTTCTAGTCTGAGCTCTCAATTCATATCTTTCATGTTTTCTACTTCCTATAACAAACAAAGCACCCCGTCACCCCAGAAGCTTATCCTGACCGTCTCCAAGAAGAACACGGCTTGCAGAATCTGAGACTTTGTGATTCGACTTTTGCGCCTGCACAAACGCGTAATCTTTCCTACACACAGAGAGAGGCAGAACACCTCGTCGAATCTTTTCCCACCACAAGCTGATCTTCACCTCCTCGACTGCCGCGATACCTGCTCTGTGACCGAGTATCAAGCAAAAAGCCAAGATGGACGGCAACGATTGGGATGGCGAAGATCAGTCCTTCGCTGGTAGCCACCAACAAAACTACAGTGGCAACCCGTATTCTCAAAACGCTTTCCAGCAGCCTCAATATAGTGGACAGCAGGCTTTTCCGTTTTTTGGTCATCAAGGCGCTCAGCAACCTCCATTCGGTCAGCAGCAACATCAGCAGTACGGCGGGCAGCACTTGCAGACTGGCTCGCAGCAGCAGCAGCAGCATTTTGATACTTTCATCCATCAAGCGCAAGGTGGGCATTCTGATCTTGACATCTATTCTTCTCAAGGCCGTCGATATGTTCCGGGGCAACAGCAGTCACAGTATGGCAGCCAACAGGCACGCTTGCAATCTGTTCAGAACGCTTCCCTGAGTTTTGGACCGACGACTACTTGGGCCCCAAATCAAGTCAACATGGGTGCGCCAAATGCCCCTCAAAACCTCCCATACGGACTCGTCGAAACTCAGCAGGTCCCTGAGACCCTTCCCAGAGAGAAATTCTCACAATTTCCTATGGCGATGCAAAGCTCATATGGACAGCAAAGCTCGATCGAACACACCTCTCGACCATTCCCTAGCAACTCTTCCAACCAACAAGTTCTGCCACGAAGCCGACCTCTGGACGGCCAGTCGCGGCCCATCGTTCGACAACAGCACAATATGCATCACAGCCAACAGATTGGACATTTTCAGTCGCAAAGCAATGGTGGACAACGACGACACTTGGGCAACAACCAGCAAACTTCGCCATTGATATCGCAGGCTCAGACCGGTATTCAGCAGCAGAATCAGTTTGTTCAGTCGCAGCTTATGCCTGAACAGCATCAGTTCTCGGGAGATAGTCAGCGATTCTCTCCCTTCACACCACGAATTCAAATGGGTGTCCTCCAGAATTTGGCGGCTGATGCGTTGAATATGAGCAGCCCGCAGGTGCAATCCATTCCACAAGCATCTACAAGAAGCCAGCATTTTTCACTATCTGCTTCGCAATTCCAGCCTGGCGCTCTGCAGCACCTCGCGAATAATCAGCCAAGTCTATCTGCACCTCAGTATCAAACCCAGCCGCACTACACTCAGGGATATCTTGGCATAAATGCGCCGAACCTCGTCCCAAGTGGCGAAATGTTCCATGAGCTATCGGGCGACTATCATCACCCAACTGGTCAAGTGGACACAACTTCTCAACTATTTGGAGGCATGCAGCAATCCGCGGCCGCTTCTCGCCAGATCTTGAATACCGTGCTTGACCAAGACACTGAAATTGAATACGAGGATGGATGGTATCAAGATCAAGCTGGAGAGGAAGGCGAATGCCGCGAACACAACTACTGTCATCGAGCGCTCCATCGGACTGAACAATGGCTAGACTTCAACACAGGCGAAGGTCAGCAAGCTGATAGACCCATCCCTGATGATATGGTGGAGGATCCATTATACCAGCAGACGCTCCTACAAGTTCAAGAGTGGCAAGAGCAGTACATGGTGCCTATGACCGAGGAACAACAGGCTTGTCTTGCTGTCCAAGAGACCTGGAAGAAGAAAGACAATTTCAAGGGTGGAAAGCGTCTTGCCGAGCTGGATGAGGACGATCTTGAAGACGACATTATAGAGGAAGCAGTGCGAGATGCGAAGCGACAACGGACTCGGCATGAGCACCTCAACTTCCACATGAATGCACACAAGGTCTATGTTCAGGGTCCTGAAAACAGACCCGAGCTGACAGAAATGGACAACGGCTCCCATGACGACGAACGAGTGACTGGGTTTGATCTCGATCTCGAAATTCTGGGCTTAACATCTGACTTCAAGGGCGAATTTTCCGGTGAGACTCTCAGTCTAGCTCAAAACCCATTCAAGAAACCATACGATCACCAAATCTTCGACCATAACTTCCGTCTCATCGAATCTATTTGCTGTGACTGGACGTTCATGATTGAAGTCACCAAGCACCTCCGCGTCAAGGATATCATCATGCTCTACAGCGTCAGCAAGACCTTTCACAATCTCGTCAATTTGCGCTTCCAGTCCACCATTGCTGCATGGGCACAGGAAATCTCCCCCTCAGGCTGGAAGGTTTTCTACTGGAAGTTCTACGGAAATCTCGCCATGAAAGACCCTGCTGGTAAGCCCTGGGCTATGCCAGGACCCGTATCCATACCAAGAGCCCCTTGGGCAGGGCCCTCGCGCATTGTAAGCAGGACGCATGCAGTCAGAAGCGTTCCCAGCCTCAAATACCTCGCGATGATTTCTCAACGCGAGACACGTACGCGCGATATCCTGGCTTGCCTCGCCCGTGCAGGCCATCGCCTGCCAGAGACGATGCATGTCACCCTGAAGAAGATGTGGATGCTGATGGATATTTACACCAACAACTTGCGGCGCGGCTTCATCCGCAACGAGGATATCTGGACACCACGCGACCTATACAATGCCCAGATGTTTTACGTCAAGCTTCAGATGCGATTCAACGAGCCCATTTTCGGCCCCAAGTCCACAGTGCTGGCAGACACCTTCCTCGGTTTGCGTGACGGGCTTAATCCGTTATGGAGGTTGTTGAGAAGGAAGGACTACCTTGAGGGCGAACAAATTCTACAGCAGCGGCTGAAGTATTATTGTCGTGATTCAATTGTGCAGCACCATCTGCTGATTGGCAGTACATTCGCTGGTGTGCACCCATATGAGCTGGGTAACGAGCACAAGGAGGGCTGGGGCATGGGGAAAGTTCATCTCTCCCGACCCGACGAGCTGGTGGTCGAAGAGAGCGTTCGCCGTCATCTCCACATGGAGAAGCACATCGTATTCATGATGTTCTGGGGCCACGTGGACTGGAAGAAACGTCTCAACCTTGTGCCAACCGAAGAGGAGATGTACATGTCTGACGACGAGCTACCTCCTCTTCCCAAGACGGGCAAGTATGCAGCTCATGGAATGTGGGGCAGGTGTGGTAATGTCCCGTTCGAGTTCGACAACTGGCAGCCCAAGCACTCGATGAAAGCACGGTGGAAGACGCTCAAGCGTGAGGAGAAATTGGCAGTGATCAAAGATGATGAAGATGAGCAGATGAGAGCCCTGCCTTTCGAGAAAGACGTGTACGAGAAGTTCTGGGATCTACCGTTCAATGCCAATGACAGAGACCATCCTGACTACCCTGGCGGTGAGCCGGCAAATCGAGAGCAACAAGAGCAAGAGCCCGACGACTTCGACCTCGACACACAAATGGGCGAAGCAGATGATGATGATAATGATGACAGTGGCTCTTTGGATTCTTTTGTCACCGACGAAGTCTCTGATGACTCAGAACGAGAGAACCGAGAGCAAGCGATGGATACAGATTCAGCAGGGGTTGACGAAGGTAATGTCATCGTGCAGTACGAGTACATGTACGAGGAAGAGTCACTGCCTATGCCCGACACCATAGACGACGATGATATAATCACCAAGTGGGATGAGTTGGATCCTTATCTGCAGCAAAAGATCATCGACGACCAGGAGAGGATCGACAAGCAGGATGAGAAAGACGAGAGGACGCTAGCCATAATTGTCAACGACGAAATGGAAAAGCTGGCAAAGGTTGAGAAAGAGCAGAAGGAGAGTGAAGAAGCTGAGATCCAACAGAATGGAGGCTCCTCGGCTTCTGAAGGTCTTTCCATCGCTATAAGCCCCTCACCTTATACCAGCCCAACGAAGAAGCAACCCAAGCGCTACAATTACCCTGGCATGACAGACCCAATCTCCCTGGCTCTCCTCGAGAGATACGACCGCTTCGCCCCTGAAGAGTTCCGCACCGACGAAAACGGTAATGTTCTACGCATAGATCAGGCCTCCTCTGGCTCGAGCAGCAACACCCATTTGATCGAACTCAGCGACTACGACGACTACGACGATGAGGATCTGAAAGCTTTGGCTGACGAGGAGTATGACTCGGACCAAATCGACTTTGATCTCAACTCGTACCAGAAGTTTCTAGAGCGCGTTGGGGACGATGGCGGCTTCAGGAACCCAGGTGCTGTGGATGAGGGCAAGGACAATGCAAAGTCACAAGCGAAGCCGAAGCCAAAGAGCAAAAAGGATGTCAAAGGAAAGGGCAAGGCGATCGCTGGGGAAAGCACTGACGAGGAGAATGACTATGACAGGGGCGAGATGGCCTTTGAGGGAGATCTGGATGATGACATTCCGCTTCCAAAGTACGATTTCCGCAAATTCTAAGATAGGCCTGGAGCATGTTGGATGTTTCGGCTCTGCAATTTGGTGAATATTCATCATGAGCTCTGGAAAAATTCATGACATCTGTGCCGTCCTTAGGTACCTAGGTAGTCTAGGTAGTGAACGAACGGCTACTTCAATTTGCACGACATCCACAGGTCAGACAGCGCTTCATATGTGAGCACTTTTCTGGAGAGAAAAAAAACAGAAAAAAAAATCAGACTGCTATGAAATTTTGCGGAAGCTTTTAATGGCTTACAAGTTCGGTCCTTCTTGATACTGAGCCTAGGCTTAACTAATTACAACGGATAGCTTACTTGTGACTGTCTAACACATCAAGCTTCATTGCCGAGAAAGATGGTTTGGGAACTAAGCACACAAATCATGTGGCCACATGAAAACCAAGTGATTCATCTACGAAAAGATTCCCTTTACTTTGGGAAAATATCCTACATCAGAAGCTGTCTCGCGTTCATCATACTCTCTTTGTTATGAAAACATCTTTACAGCGCACCGAAATTGCCATTAACCTTTCTATCCATTTGATGCCTATGATATACAAAATGAATTACTCTCTGTTCTTTCTCTCCTTCATGGCTATGAAGGCTGTGGGAGATTTCATACCAAACCAGCCTACTCCTCACGACGCGTGGCAAAATGTGTGGCGTGGCTCTTCCAGCATCGAAAACCTGCCGATAGATTGGAACGCACTTGGACTCCAGAGTCAGACAGTCGCCAACTTCATCTCCTACCTGGATTGCGTCGATCAAAGCCCTCACTCGCCTGATGAGTGCCTCACGGATGATAACAAGGCCAGCGCAAGGGACTTCGCGATCATCTTCGACACCCTCTACTGGTTTCCTGATATTGAGCCCGCTTTGTTTAACCAGCTGGAGAAGTACAAACCAAAAGATTGCTCGGTAGCTCACGCCACTTGTACTGCCAGTACATCGGAGGATATCTGTCCGCCGTGGAGATTGGTTGTCCCTGGGCGTAAGCCCATGGACGTTGGTCAAACAGACTCAGGAGAGCAACCAGGAGCCATTAACATACCTAATAGTGCCCTGACCCGCAGCACCGACAAGCCGACCAACCGGCCGATCTTTACGAGACCCATCGACGCTACGACTACGACCGCGCAGACGCCAGCCAGCACCCACTCGATGTTTAACACTCAGTCACTGGCTCATGCCACTACCACGAGCGTGGAAGATAGAACTGCAGTCTACGATGGTTTCGTACCCACTTCCACTCCTGATAATGGCGCTTCCTCTTATGCTCTTGGAAAATCTCATGAAGCACTGTTTGTTGTTGTCCCTGCCGCTGCTTGCATGTTTGTGGCTCTTTGGTGACGGTAAGAGATGCGTGGATCCTTTACCAGGTTTGAAGTGGCGCTCACCGTTTTCACAAAGTCACAGATCGAACGTTACACACTTGGACATGACAATCCAAAGATTTAAAGGCCACACAAGAACACTGTTTATGAGCCGCAGGAGAGGTCCGAGGCAACTGGTCCGTCTAGGGAGATAGGCAGACCATGTATGGAAATAGCCAGATGTATTCGCGAATATTCATCTGTGTAATTCACAAGACATAAGCCCCAGACTATGGTCTCTCGATGTCAACGTCGCGCTTTCGATGATTGATTTCATTGTAGAGAAGAAAGTCGTGTCCAGCTCTCGTGTCGTTCAATGAGTCGCAAAGGGAATCCAGCAGGTCTTTCGAGAAGAAAATGACCTTTGTGTGAATTACAGTACCACGCCCTGTTCGCACGAGTGTAATCAACACCAAATTAGCCCCGAGTTTTCACGTCCGGATACTGAACGTCCAAGTATCTAAAGTCTCCAGTCACTCCTATATTTCCAACCACACCCAGGCCGAGCCACTCCTTCTGCTCCGCAGTCAATGTGTCTTGAATATCCTTCGACAACTTGGCCGTCCAATTTACCTGTTGTCTCATAAAACCAGCTGTATAGTACCCGAATAGCAGCGCCCGATCCTGGTCCTCAGTTATATTGGAGCCACTCGTATGCCAGACCCGCCCATCCATGACAATGATGTCGCCTGCCTTGGCCTCGAACGGGACAAGGTCAGGAGCATTGCGGGGAACTTCATCGCGAGTCACCCATTTGTTTGACCCGGGAATGTACAGTGTGGCGCCATTATCCTTGGTAACATCCGTGAGGCCTGTTGACTAGTTAGAAATCATTGTGATGATACAATGATTCTTGGAAAAGAGAAACGAGTGTTGCCACAAATCGAGTCTCTTCCTATCTTGTATACATGTGCATTAAAAGGTCTGAGGAGCCAGATATCTTACACCAAATTACGTTCAAGGCCCAAATATTGTACCACGGATCCGGAAACACAATGCTCTGATCAGAGTGCAACGCCATGCTCTCAGATCCGGGTCTCGCGATGTTAGCAGTGAAGTTTGAGATGAGGAAATTCTCGCCCAGCACAGACTTGACCATGTCGATAGCTTTAGGATGTGAGATGAGTTCCCGAAAGATCTTGTCCACGGCCATGAGATAAAAGACGCGGACGTTGCTAGGGTTCGGATCGAGAAAGTCGAGATGAGTCTGCTCGCCCTCGGCCTCGACCGCGGCCTTTGCTTTCCAAAGACGATCTAGAGCATTTTCTGCCTCCTCATTGGAAAGGACAGATGGAATTCGTACCCAACCATGCTCTTTGAGATGGGCTTTGGCGTCAGACAGGCTATCAGATTGAGACATGCTGGGTTTTGGGAAGGTATTTTGTTAAAGAGGATGCCTGGCACACCCAAACCACAGTCTTTCGGATTCTACTATGGTTTATACGGACAGTGAAGGCACATATCTTGTACGACTTCAAGGTGGCAACAATGACCCCGCTGCTTAGGTACCGAGCCAGTACCTAGGCAATGAGGACGAGGAGACCATTTGGGGAAGATATCCCGCAAGTAGTGAGCTGTGAACAAATGAGATCGCAACATGTCCCAACCCCGACCACATTATTCCTCCCGCAGGATCTGTCATGAGGTGTGCGTAGACGATCGCTTACGTAGGTAAACAAGCCACTTGTGCTCTCAGCAGGCTAGGGATCACTGAAGGGTACTTTCTGAGAAAGGGAGTCCAGAGCCACCTCACCATCTGTCCCTATGGAAGTTGTATACTGCGGTTCCTTTGTTTATCAAAAGAATCAATGCTGCTAGGATTTTAGCTCAGTATAATTCTACCTGCACCTGCGACGAAATAGTGCAGACATTTATCATGCTTCACTTGGGCGATCGTATATATCTAGGTACATATCAACTGAACAGGGCGAAGTGGATAGATTGCGTTTCTATGCGCGGTAAAGGGGTCGTATGTTAGTTACTGTGTCAGTTTGAATAATTGAACATCAGACATACATCGGTATCTGCTCAAGAGCAAGCAGAAACGCAGGCCATGGCCATTGTTAATACTCCGCAACTCTGGAGAATGTGATCAACATGCACTGCGATTGATCTCACGTCTCATCACTGTCATACAGGATGCTACTTCGTGGCCATCTGTCAACGAGTCTCTTCAATGCATTTAATTCCATGACGGTGAGTGACCGGCCTGTGTGCTTGGTTGTGCCGAAGGAGATTGATCGGCCCAAGACTGAAGGGCAACCTGGTTGTCGCGACGCAAAGCACTGGTGCTCCTGAGAAACATTTGTACAAGAAGAATAGAAAGGATCGCTTTCCCAGAAATCGTCACCGCTGGGGTCTAGGAACGCAATGGAGCAGTATGATTTCACTTGATTCCAATTGTTTGGTGTTGAGCCCCCGGGGGGGGGACCGTCCAACCACAAGATCACCCTAACCCTCACTAGTAACTCATTGCAAAAACTCACCGAGTTGAACTCCCAGATTCCTCAGACATGACCACAACCTGGATTCAAATCAAATCGCGAGGCATTACATTATGCCACCGCGGAAGCCCCTTCCGTTCTCTGATGAGTTCGGGTCTACTGAAGAATACGTGGAGTCTCTGCTCAAGTTCGCCTCGACAAGCGACAAATTCCAGATCTTGTGCGGTGGCGTCCATGTCCTCGACTTCTTCACTAGTGAGCCTGGTCTTTTCCAATGGGTTCTCCCAGAAGACTGGCAGGCTTTCTTGATGGCCTGTGAGCCTATGGCTCTTCTAGAATTTCTTTTAAGAGATGATTTGGACGATCCCCCAGCAGACCGCGCATGGCCAGACCCGCCTCAGACCATGTACCAGTACGTCAAGGATGTGAGGCGACACTCACTCGACAGGTCTTTTACACCCGTCAAACCTAGGCTCCCTATGATCCCCAGGCAAGTAGCCGTTGGGATGAATGTGAAGAAAAATCACGAGGTTACGAACTTTGCAGACTACGTCGATCGACTGGCTGCCGATATTGCCCACATAACTGGCACAGAAATGACTCACTTTGTCGACTTTGGCAGTGGTCAGAACTATCTTGGAAGGACACTCGCTTCAGCTCCGTACAGCAAAAACATTGTTGCTGTGGAGGGTCGCGACAACAACCAGACAGGAGCCCGGGACTTGGACATACTAGCTGGCTTTGCGGAGACGGAGAAGGTGATGAGGAACAAGAAGGCCTGGCTGAGCATGACAGACAGTCAAACAGCTGGAGAAAAATTGGACTCGAGCGTGGATCCAAAGATCGCAGGGAAACCGCGGGACGACCACGACGCTGCTGCGGATTTCAGGCCACGGAGCAAGTTGAAGGCTGTATACCGCCCTGAAGAGGGGAAAGGCGTCATCAAATACATCACGGGACAACTGGAGACTGGAGACTTATCTGGCATACTGGATAAGATTCACGATGCGGACGTAACAGAGAAGGAGCGAAAAGAGCTTTCACTGATGGCCATCTCAATCCATTCGTGCGGGAATCTGTCGCACTTTGGGATCAGGTCGATGATCATGAATCCCAGCATCAAGGCTGTGGCAATTGTTGGATGCTGCTACAACCTCATGACCGAGAAGCTGGGCCCTCCGACCTACAAGCTGCCGTACATGCGGCCAAGTCTGCAAGCCATCAATGGCCGGGTCAAGCGTGAATCGGAAAAACACGATCCTCAAGGTTTCCCGATGAGTGAGCGAGTGTCGACATACAATGGGAAAGGTATTCGATTCAATATCACAGCCCGCATGATGGCAGTACAGGCACCGCAGAACTGGACTGAAAAGGACTCCGATTCGTTCTTCACGCGGCATTTCTACCGGGCATTGCTACAGAAGATCTTTCTGGATCGAGGCGTCATTTCCAAAGTTTATCATAATCAAAACGAAACTGGGGAAAACGGCGGAGGGGAGGAGTATAACAGTCCTTTCAACACGTCCACCAACCCAGTCATCATTGGGTCTCTCGGCAAAAGTTGCTTCAAGTCCTTCCACACGTACGTACGCGGTGCGATCAAGAAATTGACCACGGACAACGACTACACTCAGTATTTGCCTGTGATTGACGAGAAGATGAGCAATATCACAGATGAGGAGATCGAGGAGTACGCCCAAGCGTATTCGGGTCGCAAGAGGGAATTGAGCGCCGTATGGACCTTGATGGCATTCAGTGCAGGCGTAGTCGAGTCGCTCATCGTGACGGATCGCTGGCTATACCTGAAGGAGCACTCGGACATCGTTCAGGACTGCTGGGTAGAATCGGTTTTCGACCACAAGCTCAGCCCACGGAATATGGTCGTGGTTGGGATCAAGAGCAAGGATGTCGCGGCAGAGACGTGAGTTCTCGGACCACCCTTCGTCGAACCTGGATTGCGGTGATTCTCGTCGACGCAAAGGAATGACGATCTGGCAAGGGTTGAACGCTTTTTGCCGAGAGACAAGAGATGAGTTCTTGCCGAGAGGCATCGCTCCAAGGATGCTTTGCGACCGAAGCGGACAACGGGTCAGCCGGCCAGCGCATTCAGCGAAATTACGTGGGGGTTTTTGTCGCTTCGAAAAAGTGCTTGCAAGACAGCATTTTATGATCTGTCGACTGCATCTTTATGGCCTGGGCGCGGGCGATATATGTAAGATGTGTTGCATGGGTTGTGGCTACCGTCGGCATCGCAATCAAAAGCATCACGGCATACTCAATGCGGTCAATCCGGCGAAAGTCAAACCTACCCATAGCATTGCACTCGCTGCAAGACTTCGGCGCGAGCTGTGTTCAGGCAGAATAACCTGATGTCATGCATGCAATCATGTGCAGGATGGCTGGATGGAAGGCTTACATCTCGATGCCAGAATGTGGGGGGGGGGGGTTTATGCAGCCTTTTCTACTCACTGCTTCAATACCCACCCAGTCATTGCGCGTAAGGGTCTGGCACAGGTTGGCACAGGTAGCCGAGACGCATACATAGTACCTACATAGTAGATTTCATCCCCCCCTGGCCGGGGGTGTGGATAGGAATGGCGCAGGGGTTCAGACTGATGCAGGAGCCGACTGTAGACTGCGGATACGATTCCCCCGGGGTAATCTACGGGAAAGTTCAGAATAAGAAGGGTTCAAAGGGCTTTCGCGGCTGAAAGCATCAAGCACGCAGCTGAGCCGACTCAGCTCGCTGTGACCGGTAAAGGTTACCCTCCTGGTGACGCACAACGACGACGAGACCTTGGTGTCCTGGGCGGCCTAACGAGGGTTGGAATGCAACGACCTGTTGATCGAACAATGCAAAGCCTCGAACTATGCGAGATCCAGAATCTGGCCCAGTCCGGCAATCAACTACCACAGAGCGAAAAAGCGATATCCTTGCGTCGAGGCCATCCTGGATGCTTTCATGTCTCGTCCTGCATCAGCTAGTTCACAAATACTGTTCTACGATCCACCTTGAGTCCCAAAAACGCTGCCATATTCCCAATCATCCGTTGATATGCGCAATCGAGGAATGGTCCAGGCCTGCGATGGTCCCGAGACTTTGGTAAGCCGAGGGTTTGATGATGACAAGGAGGATTTTGACACGAGTCAGAAGTGAGCCACGCAGACAGACAAGATCTACATGGGATTACTGTGTAGGTACAAGTTTGCATAAAAAGTGTGGCAGCGTGGCATGCTGGGACACAATCGCGAGTAAAAGTGAGCAAATGTGGAGACTGATGATCGTCGTGACATCCCGCGTGGAGATGCACGCTATTCCGATATCTGAGTGTCGCCGAGCAGGCTCGTTAATTGTGAAAGGGTGATGTAACTCCAGCACGCGTCAACCACCTGCCTTGAGCGACTACGAAGTATGTATGTATTCGAATATTTGTGACAACATGATGAGAGCAACTTGACGCGGGAAAGCCTTGACTAGGTCATACCTGGTAATAGACAACAAGTTGTTGCGGTGATGTGGCGCTCGAGCCATGAAGCTGAAGGCGTTAGTCTCACAGCATCGGGGAATGGTGTAGGGCTGGGGGGAGGGAGGACTCGAGAGGGATCCAACAAAGAAAACCGGGCATGAAAGGCGAAACGACGGCTGGGACCCCCTTTTGACTGCAGGACACAGATCCTGACTAGAACGAACAAAGGAAAATACAGAGAAAAGAAGCAAGATGCTGCGCAGGCACAGGGCACATCTCACAGGCCCAAAAGGCGACAGGGCGGACGCATCACCCCCAAGAATGCGGGGTGCATGTGCACGGAGGAAAAAGCCGTTCACGAGATTGGTGATGGCGTCTTTTTCCCTTCTCTCTCTTTAACCCGGGAAGTGACCTTGGACCAGGGTTTTAGGGCCAGGGTATTATTTTTTTCAATTCTATCTCTGGTGACACCGAGACGGTTGGGGGTTGTCTCAGGCATAGAATTTGTTTCGCGGAGAATTTGAGCGTGTGCCTGCATCTTGAAGAATTGCTTTTCTTCATTATTGTATGTACCTGGTTTGTACAGTACGTATATACTATGATATATGTACGTGAAAGTGAGGCGTGTGACACGCTGGGGGGGATGGCGTGGCGTCATGAATGATCTCGTCCACATACGCAATCCGGAGTTTTGAGTGCTGGTGGACGATGGAGGGGATGAAATTCACTGCCGGTCCCCCTTCATTGCATTCACTCAATCATTCATTCATTCATGGAATGCATATAACAAAAGCTCAAGATCTACCACGACCAGACCAGTCTTGGACTGGCTTCGATGCGCGTTCTTGTTTGGTAATGTTGCAACGGGAATACAGACATAGTAGTACCCTGAACTACCTACTTACCTATCAGGCCTATGCAGCCGTCCACACACACAGAGAGAGAAGACGACCCCCACAGCGTGTGCCCACATTTATATTAGCTGGTGCACCCACCTGCATGATGACCTTCTGCATAACAGACCAGAAAGCCTCTAGCTCTGGAACATGGCCGGGTTGCCTTGCCTGCCTTGCCTGCCCATTGTATGTACTAAGTAGTATTTTGGCCAAATGATGTGGCTTTCGTATCGCTCAAGTAACTTTCCACGAGTACGGGATACGATACTATCTAGGTACTTGGCCACCAATACATGCTTCCCGGATACCCGTCAACTGGAGACGACACAAAGACCATCATCTTGCATTTCGCTTGTTGACGCCAAGTGCCACATCGTGTGCGTTGCCTTGCAGCGGATTGTCTTGCAGCGGCTGTTGTTGTCGTCGTTGTCGTTGTCGTCTAATGCAAATCTGAATTTGGGCACGGTTCAAGGGTGGAAGGAGGAGGAGGGGAAAGGCCATGTTCATTTGATGTTCCATGTTATCTCCTCCAAAACTGAACTTGTCAGTCACACAATTGTTCCGCACAAAAGACCGAAAAAGGTCCCAATCGAGAAGGGCTAAAATGCGACTGGAGCACGCACTAGCCTGAGAGTCAATCAGCCTTGGAACCCGTTTTCTCCTAACAACAACCAAACCAAGTCACCAAAGAAAGAAAAAAAAGGGCCACACCCATTCTTCTATAGCTTGGGGTCCCACGCCATTTTAGAAAAAGGCTTTGTTTGAACCCTTATCGATTTCTTTTTCCAAGGTTTTCCCTCAAAAACCCTCCTTCTACCCGATCCCATCTTCCATCTTCTTCCTTTGTCCTCCCGAGTGACAGCAGCCCCCGTCGACCAAACCCCCCCGTTTACTTTGTGTTCAATCGATCTGCGCCGTCACAAGCCTTCTCCCGATCGGCCTCTCTCTCCACACATACCCGGCACCCGGCAATTGATCCATTTCTGCCCGTTTCTATTTTCTATTTTCTTTTACGACGATTATCTACCTACCTATTCACACGACCCGCTTTGTCTCAGATTCTTTGTTTTGGTGAAAGCAATTCTGTCGACGCCCTCATTGTGCTTAACAAAATTTAATCGTACCACATTTGCAGCACTCTCATCAACTTTCTTGGGGGTCCTTGTTTCCCTTCATAACCCTCCGAGCGACCCCTCCATACTCTCGAAAGAAGTTGCTTCTGAAAAAAGGCCGAAAAGTCAAGGGTCCTTGCCGACCATTCCCCCCGTGGGGTTGTGAAGCAGGGGTCAGGTGTGCCCCCCTGGAGAAGCATGATCAGCAACACAGTCCGGTAGCCCATCATGAATGCCGAAATCAGTTTTCTCGTGAGTAATGAATGCTCATTTTTTTTTTGTTCTCTTCTGGCCGTTCGATTCAGTCTTGCTGCGATGCCTCGTGTGTGGGCCTTTGAAATGCCGCCGAGTGGGCTTTCTCAAGCATCATAACTCCTGTGACTGTCTCGACCATGCCGGGCTGTGAGCGATACCGGCTCCGAGGCCGATGACGGGGATTGGGACCTTCGGGTGCGCCGTGCAGTAGACACACACATATATACACACACACACACAGAGAGAGAGAGAGAGTGTGTGTGTGTGAATAGACACCATTCTTTGAGGCTGTGATATATTCCCAAAAAAGAAAAAAAAAAGAGAAGGAAAAACCCAAGTTTACGAATGATAGGAAGTAATCACACAAATGGACATGCTTGCTGATTGACACTCTCATAAAACTTTTAGGGCGAGACTCTCAGCCTCATACACATCCCCCTCAGTCTCTACTCACAATTCTTACAACCAATACTCCGCATACTTCTCCCTCCAAGCCTAGAGACCGACAACTCAGTCGACCATGATGAGCTGGACCTTGATGGCCTCACCCTGGACCAGAAGCATGGCTTCCTCAATATCAGCGTGACACCGCTCGAGTGCTCGATAGTATGTCACGATGCATGGGCCAAAAAGATCTTCGAGCCAATCATCAAGCAGCTCCCCAAAGACACCGCCAAGACCGTGACAATATCAAAGGAGTCTTACCTTGTCTTGCGAGTATCCTCCCCCGGCATGGAGGCAGGCTCTCGCGTCGTCGACCTCACCTCGCCGCTTGCGCTCGCCGGTATTCCCATCTTCTTCATCACCACGTACTACTCCGATTTCATCATCGTGCCGAGCAGAGACCGTCAGAGCGTCGTTCATGCCTTGCTCTCGAGAGGCTTCGAGTGCGAGGAAGACAGCAATGATTCATTTGTCTCTCCTGGAGCTCTGTCGCACACTCGTGGTTTGAGCCAGGAGAGCGATGCACCGCCATCTACACCCCCACCGTCGAATGTCGCCGAGTTACAAGGTATGTTCTTGATAAAAAACACCCCAGATCTTTCCTCCCCAAAAATATGAGGGCATTTTATTTCATTTCTTTTTTTTGATATAGGACTAACCCTTCTTACCCTTTAGTACGGACATTCAAGCTGCTGAAGAAGCACAATGTCATCCCGAACATTGAGCCCGACCTCCGCCTGATCCACTGCTCTGGAAAAGACGTCTGGCACGTGGACGATTACTCTAGACCAGCAAGATCACACAGCGGGAACGGCAACCACCACCACCACCGCGAAAGCTGGGTCGACAAAGTAGACACCAAGTTCTACACCAGCCTCATCCTATCACTCGTCAGCAAACCTCGGTTTCTTTCCGTAACGCTGACGGCAGAGGACGAGCCGTCGTTACTCCTCGACAAGCGTCTACTGGACAACTTTGGCGATTCGCTGATTGGACCGACCGAAGCCGATCTGACGCCCATCTTTCTGGACCTGGTCGATCTTCCCTTTGAGGCCACGGGCATTGTGGCGGGTGTGGCGGGCAAGTTGGTCGAGGAGATGGTCATGGAGCAGAATGCTGAACTTTCCTACCTCTCCACTGCAAAGACTGGTGCGGTGATTTTGTCGAGCGAGCATGCGGAAAAGGCGTTGGATATATTGATTCCATTATTGACCAAGCAGGGCTAGTCGAAAATATTATATTTAAAAATTCAGCTCTTTTCAATCCAGCCCCCTTTCAAAAGCCATGGTTCGGTCTATCATGCATTCTCCCATTACCGAGTTTCCCGCCTCTCAAAACTTACGTAAAGCGCGCGCGGTTTCCCACATATCTAAAATTTATTGTACAACAGGGCGCACCCTGATGTTGACATTCTTTCATCCGAAGCACGCCGATACTACTGATGCCTTCCTGTACAAAGGTCCGATACTGATTTCTGGATCGAGTAACACGATTTCACCTTCACTTCTTTGAGAGGCAAGAAGACCCCTCCCAGGTTATCATCCTCGGTCTTACAGCACCGTGCAAATGGATTTGATCCTGACCCAATTATATTCATCGGGTTTTTATGTATTGCTCTCTATGGAAGAGAGAGTCTAGTTCTACCTCTAGGGTATCAGCTAAACCAAGCTGAAAAGCGCTGAACGAAATGCCAGGCCCAAAACTCTTAGACTGGTAGGATAGCAGAGTAAACAACACAGCGTGCTGCTGCTGCTGCTGCCCCTTCTGAGATGCTCAACATCCTTCCAAGAAACCCCCCCTTTTCATAATCGGCGTGAGTCGTCACACGAGCCTCCGGGGCACCGGCTTAAATCTCTGCCGTCTCCAGGACAGCCTTCGCATGGCTCCCTCTCTTGGAGGTGCACACGCGGTTGTGTCGAAATTACACATTGTATCAAAAACAAAATAAGGAAATTTCCCCAAGCCAGCCGTTCTCCTTTCACTTGACCACAAAAATCGCGCCACTCAACACACCCAACGTAAGTGCCGTCGTCAAGAACCCCGCCGCCACGCGATCCTTGGTCTCAATAGGCGGTAGCTGGGGGTACTGCATCGCCGTCGGCAAGCCCGCGTCCGGATTGCCCTGGCTCGTACCACCCGTATCCGCCGTCACCGGCGCCGTGCTATTCGCTCCACCATCGGCCGCCACCGGTCGCTTCGTCAGCGTGTATTGGATCGCACTCAGCGCGTTCATCTGCTGGCCCACGCCCACGGACCCGTCAAAGCCGCCCGTCGTCCACTGGAATCCGCACGCCGTGCCCGCGGCGCCATTGTACCCGCTGGCCGGCGAGCCGGTGCAGGCTTTGGCGGCGGCCTTGGCATTGGTCTGGAGCAATGGCATGATGGTGTCAAAGGTGTAGGGCGCGACTTGGGTCGTGGCCGCCATCCAGCGCGTGAGGTAGCCCTTGAAGCTCTGCTGGTCCTGGTCGCAGAGGCCGACGCCCTCGCAGGCTTGTTCCATGATGATGGAGTTGTTGAAAAATGTCGACTTTGTCGTGTTCCAGACGCCATCCAGGTGGGCCTTCCACGTCTGCTGCTCCGCGCCGGTGGAAATGTTGTACATGACAGCGGCCCCGTGCATGTAGATACCCGCATTGTAGGTCCACTGGATCGTGTCGGGCTTGGTGCAGTTATCGCCATTGGCCACGCCCGCGCCATCCACAATGCGGTACTCTGGTGTGATGAAGTTGACGCCCTGCTCCCACTCAAACACCCGCGTCGCCCAGTCCGCATACGTCTGGTTGCCCGTGAAGCGCGCGAGCCGCGCGGCAATATTGAAGAAGCAGCCGTTGCTGATGCTGTTCTTGTAGTTGAAGCCGTTGTTGAACGTAAAGATCTGCCACCGCAGCCCGCCATTGCACGTCGCCGGGTCCCAGCGCATGGCGTATTCGTTGAAGACGGCCTGCGCGAGGGCGAGCCACTGCGGCTGGTCCGGGGGCGGGTTCGGGAAGTTGTTCTCGGCGGCGGACATGGCGGCCAATGCCCAGAAGCCTTGGTCATCGTTGCCTTCGGTGCGGGTCTGGTTCGTCGGCATAAAGTCTTTGTCGTCGCCTGCTTGGTGTACCAGCGCTTGTGAGATGATGTCTGTGTACGTCTCGTCTTTGGTCAAGAACCAATAGTCGATCATTGTGCCAAACATGGCACCGGCTTCCCACCAGAAATATGGGGCTCTGTCATAGACGATTACTTAGTCTTTCGAACGGGGGATGTTATGCCAGGCAAAGGGGGAAAAGTAGTAAAGGCTCACGGTAAGTTGCCTGGGACATCGCCAGGGTTGTTTCCCGTGTAGTACTTCATCAACCCGGCAGCTACTGTACCTGCCGCACTCTTTATTGATGCTGAAAGGTGATGTCAGTACGAATTCTTCGAGATTATGACCCCGGACCCTCTCCAACTTTTTTCTTGACATGATAAGGTGGAAAATATTGGCAGAACGCACCATCGTCATCTGTGTTAATTGTGACAGCGAGGCCGCTTCGACAGAACAGACTCAAGAGGCCTGCGCTACCTAATATGCTCTTCATATTGGAGAAACCGGTAGATATCTGCCAGTATCGAATATGATTTTTTTTTAAATGCTCAGTGTATAAGGTTCAACACATCTCGTTCGGTTCGAAAGTCCCCAGGGACGTCGGAAGGCGTCAAGCTCTCGTTCCAGTGACTCGCAATATTAAAGGAATGGATATATTCACTCGGCCTGGAGGAGGTAAGGAATGGTATAGGTGAGGCAAAGAAAATAATTACACAACAGAGCGGCTGTCAACAGCAAAATGGTGATGGACCAGAAAAGAGAGAGGACCCCCAAAGAGCAACTAGTCAATGAACGAGGGAAACAACTGGCTTCATACCCAACGTGGACAGCCAAGGAAAATAACAAGAATAGGCATACAAAGCACCCATCAGACCAAGGGCCCAACGGTCAATCTCCCGTGCTACGTCGAGCACTCCTTACGATCTGCGCAGATAATGGCTGTGCTCCCGGGAAGAGTTGGTCCAGCGGTCAGAGGCGGAGTCTGGTGAAACCGTCTGAGTTCGAGGTTGCCGACTATCCAGTCTCAACTTCTCCAGATTCGGGTCTACCCCTGCACGAAATAAGGTACGGTAGCGGAAGCTGATCATCGTTCATGCGAGCCTGGTAAGCGGCATGTTAACCTAATCTGGGAATCGTGGGCGCTTTGCATTCCCTCCAAAGACACTTTATTAATGTTTCTCCAAGAATTTGCTTGTTTTTCGGGAGAGTTTTTTCAAGGACGAGGTTGGTTCCTTTTGGTGTGTGGAAAGTGTTCGTTGAAGGTGCGGTGCGGTCTTGGCTGTAGCGGCAAGGGTGGACCAGGAGCACAATCATGTTTCTTATGCTTAAATTTCAAGCATCTGGTAGCAGCAAGTGGGCGAGATCGCTCATCAATACACCTGGGCAATCTCCAGACGCCTCAGACTGCCCCACGAATCAAAGCTGATTTTCCTCAGGAACTGCAAGAACTCTCCTCTGACCTGAGATGAACTCTAGACAACATCCAATCTTCAAACGTTATATGAACCATTGGCTGGGAGGATCTGATGTCATTGACGGAGCACCTTTACGTAGTACTCGGTACCTGTTAGCCGCCCAGTTTCCGCATCCTAACAGCCGAGACCGTTTAGCTGATCTTTCGGCCTAGAATGTCTATTCTTAGTACATTTTTTTTTTTTTTGAAAGATCTGTTGCCAATTGCTTGACCTTTTGTTTTCCTTTGGACGACTTCGTTTATTAGCCGTCCTCCTTATGATCCGCAGACACAAACTTCGGTTCCCCCTGTCGGCAAACTCGTCTTCAGAGTTAGCGCTGGTGGTTGTTGCTGCTGGTCCGTCACAGTGCTCAACGATGATCGAGGACATGAAATTATTCAATCAGCGGATTGCTTCGGTGTGTTGGTGAAGAGGGAGCTATTTTGCTCGGTGCATGCTTCTTCAAGGGGCTTTCTTAAGCCTCTTAGCTGGTGGTGGCTCCTCATCAGAATAGGCCGTCTCTTCCTCCCCGTCTTTTCCGTCGCCAGCCTCGGACTCGAAGTCGTCGTCGGATACTTCATCCTGCTCCTGGGCCGTGGTGAAGTACTTGATAGCGTTTGGCCACAAGTCCTCGGACAGGGCGATGGCCAGATTCTCGCCTTCTGGAAAGATCTCGAGTGGTTCCTCGTCGTCATCGTCTCCCTCCTCTCCTTCATCGTCGTCGTTGGATGTTGGAACATTGCCGCCCGCTTGTCGTGCCAGCCGTTCTTGCTGAGCCTTCTCCATAGCCTCGCGGCTCTCTTCCGCCGATACGGTGCGTCCTACGTACCCAAACCAGGCAAAGAAGCTCATGCCGCCGAGGCCGGTGTTTTCGATCTTCTTCTTCAGCAACCGCTCGTCTGGGGTCAACTCTGTGGTACCTCCTATCTTTGGTCTAGACTGATGGGCATCCCAGACCTTCTTGACCATACCCAACAGGCCTCCTGTCAGGTCCTTGCCATTCTTCCAGTGGATTTCGACAGGCTCGCTGACCAGGCCAGTCCAGCCACTCTTGGACCTCCTTTGCCAGAACTTCTTCTCAAGAACCCTGTCCTCAAAATGCTCATTCTCGTTGAATTCGAACCGGAAGGACAGGCTTCTAGGATCGCCATTCTGTCCTTCCTCGAACTCAAAGCGCGACACGGAGAAAGAAGCAAGTGAGGTGAGCAGCAGAGATGAATCTGACGGTTGGACAAACTCATCGATGTCTGTCGGCGCCTGCTCGAAGACCAGCGGCCAGAAGTTTGGGATTTGCGAGACCAGCTCATGGCGCTTCTTGTATAGAGGTCGCTTGACTAGGACTTCTTGACGGACTGTGATGATCGTTAGCTTCGAGTGGAAGGACGAGAGTTTGTTATTAGTGTTGCAAGTAGATTGCCTGCTCGGCAGTGTGTCCGTGCTAATAAAACGCCAGTAGTCGTGTGTGCCAAGGAAGTAAGTAGTATTGAGTCCTCTGTTCAAAGTAGGGATGCATACTCAGCTCAGTCTCAGCATCATCAAACTCAGCACTCAAGTCATTGAGCTGCTCATAGGTGATGGATACGTCCTCCATGTTGGGTGCAAATGAGCCAAGAGATACGGTAGGCAGGTCCCCAGGTAGACCTTGATGATCGGATTTGAGGTTTGAGGCGCGCACTCAAGTACCAATGAATGGGTAAATGGTAGAGGGGGTTTCCTGCTTTGTCACCCCAACAACTGCATCAAAGCAATTGAGCTTCAGCCAGAAAGAGAGTGTTGTCAGTGCAGGCACTGGAGCTGCCTCTCAGTTGGATATTTTGTGCTTGCTTTTGCTTTTGCCTTCAATTATACGCAGCACCCTAACCCTTGCCCCGCTCATCCTTGTCTTAATTCCAGGGCCGATGGTGACTTTTGGAAGCTGCTTCATGAGGCTCAAGTTTGAGGCAGGTTGACCGAGGTCATTCAGTCACATTGTGCAAAGTATTTGTAGGAGTGGCAAGTTATGAGATCAATTTGTCTTGGCATTATATCTGTGTCTACGTTCGGCCTCTGCCTCTTGCAGGAAAGTTTATTGATGCTGATCAGCATAGTCAGGCCAAGTGATCTTCTGGGTTTGGTGACCTTGAGGTTTTTGCCCCGATGAAAGGCCGTACTTGGTATATAACATAGGTAGGTCCTGACAGGTTTTTGAGCGTGCTGACGTATAAGTAATTGGAACTGGTGAACAGGCCATCACTTGTTCTTCTCATAAGTTGTAAAGCTGTCCAAAGGTGATGCAATCAAACAAGTTCCCTTTCAAATAGACTTTGCCTGTCAAAAGTTGACCCCTGTTTCTTTATGGTTGAGCCACATTGTTTCATTCATCGGAATTTCCAGACCCAGTGCAAATCCGGGGGTGTGGTGTATATCCCAAACTGTAGAGGGCCTGAATTTCGCCAATATGGAAAGCGAGCAGTGCAGATTGTAAGCCACAAAGACTCTTCTCTGATATTAAACCCCTAGCAGAGTTAGAAACCAAATATGAACATTTCCCATTACCAATGGAGGTCAGAATTATAACAGTGAGACCGGAGTGAAGTGACTGCTACCAAAAGGAACGCGTGTAAGAACCGGAGCCGGGTAACTGGGTGGTCCGTGCGTCTGACGGCGCTAAAGGACCGGTATCCCATCCCAGCCTGGACCGATAGCCTCGATCGAACTCAATCTTCCGCTTTCCCCTTGCCCTCTCACCAACCGACCTCCCCACCCACCGGCCTGTCTCGAGACAACGCCAACGACCGCGGATAGAGACAGCGACTCCGACAGCGACAGCGATACAGACAGCGACAGTCACAACGACAGCAACCGGCACCCCAGCATCGCAACCCGTGACACTCCCAACCCCGGCAATCGTGCGACTCCTGGACAACAACAGACCCAAGCGTCATCATCTACCTACCTACCTAGGCACCCTCAACGCATCGACTACCAACTTATCGCGCATCGATATCGGATACAAGAGAGCACATAAGAGCACATAGGGCTGCAGCCATTTGGCTGGGACGTCGCTCTCCTGCGCAACGAGTCGTCTCCTGTGGCCAAAGTCTGCCCTCATCGTCTACCGGCTGAGAGGAGAGAGAGCAGTTCTTTCAATCGCGCATTCACCGACGTCAATCCCCACCGACGATCCGCGGCGACAGGGCATCATGTCATACCATCCTCAGACTCCGCAGAGCCCGTCACAGAATTCTCCCGCTACCACGGACGCTACCTCGAACGTGAACAGCACCATGTCATCCTTTACCACGGCGCTGCCGACGCCCGCTCACAGCATCAACGGCACCAACCTCCCCTCTGAAGCGAACCAGGACGTCGTCATGGGTGGAGAGTCTCCCCAGAAACGTAAGCGCGAGCATGCCGACCACGGCGAGCACGCCCGTGAGAAACGAGTGCACATCGACGACGGCATACCGAGCATGGACGCCATTCACGAGGACGTCGGGGAGAAGTACCTGCTTGGCAAGAGGACCTGGACGCCTGCGAGACCACTCCTTTCAGATGATCTGTTTGAAATGTACAATTTGACAGACATCGCGGCCGATGTTGCCCGCGTTCGTCCCGATGGATCCAAGAACGGCCTGCGTAAAACGTACAAGGGCCAGATCAAGAAGTTTGGCTTGACAGGCCACTTCGATGCGGTGAAGAAGGAGTACACAGATGAGCTGTCTCTCCTGCAGATGCTGGACTGCCCAGAAGACGTTTGGGAGGTGAACTTGGTCAAGGGCAAGGAGATTGGCGATGGTTTTAGACCTGCGGTCAAGCAAGCTCTGCCTAGAGCAACCACCATGGCCCGAGGACCCATATCCAAGAGCAAATGGGACTCTTCTGTTCTTGCTGAATTTGCCGGTGAAAAGTCAGCCAAAGGCAGCTCGTCTGCCAAGCCCACGGTAACCGCTCCAGGTACCCCTCTGAATCCTGCCCTCGGCCTCCCTCGAAGCAAGACCCAAGTCGCTGGACCCCGAAACGCCAACCGAGCGCTCCGGGACAAAGCAAAGAGGAGCTATAATGACGGAAGCTTTGAGGGCTACGAGGGGTTTGATGACGACACCGGTTTGGACACTGGCTATTCGACCGGCGAGGGGGAGAGCAAGAAGAGGAGAAAGAAGGTGCATAGAGTCTTGACCTCTAATGACATGTGCGTATTGAATCAGTTGCTGACACGCTACAGAATGCTGCGTCCCGCGTCGGCACACCGCGCCAGGTCTACTCTGGTGGCCCTGGCAATTTGGGTGCCTGAACGACCGACTTCGAGTCGAAAACAGCTCCTTGATAGCTGTTCACGTCGTATCACAAACCGATGTCCCCGAAAGGGGCAAGCAAACGAGTTCCGTGCAAGGTCTCCCGCTCGGTTTGGACACATTTTCGGACAAAGCATTCGATTGCGTTTGATACCAAGTTTTCTCCTGAGAAAGTTAGCAAGCCAACACCACATCACGAGACCGGCCCAGCTACAAAGATAGCTGGTGATGATTTTAATTGGAAGACGGACACTCATGAAGACCGGTCGTGCATGATACGGTATGATATGGTAGCCTAGTGCAACGGACCGCCAGATCCTGACTCACAGCTTGGTGAGATTTCGCGTGTTCACACGGGGTATTGGCAAGTCGTTACTAGTGACCATGCCAGCCAACACAAGCTTCTCAATTTTTGAGAAGAATTTGCAAGAGGGAGGGATGGCTATCGAAGAGTGGCAGACAAAGGAGAGAGACCTTCAACGATGATAATCACGACCGCGGACCAAGGAACAACGAAGGGGGCGCATACACAGGTCACAGATCTCCGAGGGACAAAGATGTGGGGTCTTCCTCACAGCAACTGCATTTTGATACTTTTGAAAAACGAAAAGCGAGGTGTTCAGGAGGGGTTGCTTCTTATGATTTTTCTCTTCTTCCCCAGCCCTGAGACGCGTTCAGCGAGCAAGTCCGAAGCAACTCGACTGTACGTTTTCTCATGGAACGGGTATGTTTGGTATTTCGGTCCGGTATCTTGCTGCTTTCCGTTTGCTGTTTTCTTCGTCCTTCACATGCGTGCTGTACAAGAGGGGCTCCCGCTACGGTGAAAAGAAGACAAGAAAGAAATACCTCCCCCAGGGTGATGAGAAAGTCTGACGAATGAGATTTTGGGACTGTGCCGCCTTGGGACTCGTTTTTGCTTTATATTTCCAGGAAAGGAAGGGATTGCTTTCTGTTTTCTTCACGTCATTTGACTACTCGTCCTGCGTGCTGCTGTTAAACTGGTCAGTATGGCAAAGGCAAGTTTCTAAACTGAGAGGGTAGGGTGGGCTGGCTACTGAAACATACCAAGAAATGGTGATTGTGACTGCGCTAGGCAGAGAGCATCAAAGATGCAGCTGAATGTGACTACGTCAATCAATCACTCACTCTCTGCTGTGCATGTGATGATGATCTTGAGCGCCGACATTCATGTGTAAAAGGCCGGAAGTATTGTCTTGCTCGCAGCCTTTGGCTATTCATCATGGACAAGGCCATGCTCTCCGTGCTCGTTCCCCAATTTGGAGATATTAGGTGGTCGAAACTGTGAAATACCTAGGTAGGTAGATATGGGATACAGTCTCTCTTCCCTACGGGTTCCCCTGCCCTAAGTGTATCACCAGAAGCACGCAGACACAATGCAACACTACTGATTTAAAAAGTCTCATAGCCATGCGTATGCTCCTTGTCAATTTTCGCATCTTTGGGTATCTATAGAACGTGCAGATGTAGGAGTGTATCTTTACGTATTATGTGCATGTCTTCCCGAGACCCAAAAAAAATCTCCATGCTCATCCACCAGCGTTCAACCCACCCCCACTCCCACCCCTCGGGTCCCAATGTACAACTAGCTGAGCGCCAATATCGCTCTTTTGCTCATATCCTCGTGCACCCACCCTACAATCATCCCGCCTACGTCGCCCACCAGCTTCTCATAATGCGGTCCGTTGAAGAACAACCCGCAGTGCGCGCCCACCTCGTCCACACCCTCCATGTATACTTTCACCCAGCAAGGGTCGCGCGCCCCCTTGGCCTTTGGCGGGAGCATGCAGAACTTGCGGAGTTTCTTAGGCCTTCCGTCATCCTCAGCCACCGCAGCCCGATGCATCGTCGTGGTGGTGGTGGTCGTGGCTTCGGGTGAGAGCGGGGGGCTGCTGAGGTCCGGGTCCGGATCGTGCAACGCCAGATCAGTGAGCTGCCGCTCCAAGGCTTGTGCTTGGGCCTGGGTGACGACCTGGTTGCGGGCGCTTGCATCTGCTGCTGCTGTAGCTTCTGCGTCCGCCTCGGCCTCTGCCTTTTCTTCTTTGGCTTTCTTCTGTGCCGCGTCTTTCTGTTCTTTGGCCAGCCGTTTCTCCTCGTCTTTGGTGCGCTTGTCGGCTTCCTTCTGGGCTTTCTTGCGGCGCTTCTCGACGAGCTTGTGGCGCTCCTTGAGGGCCTTTTCGCGATTCTTGATGGCTTGGTCGTACGTCTTTTGAACGCGTTTGAATTCTTTCTCGGCTTGTTTTCTGGCGTCTTTGTCTGCGTAACGTTCGAAGTCTGGCGTCTCTGGTGCGTCGGGAGCAGCTGGGATAGCGGGAAGATCGTTGGTGAACTCATCGTTCTCGCCCTCTTGGGCATTTTGTTTCGATGCTGCGGAATCTACTTTCTCAGCCCCTTCATGCTCTTCGGAGCCCCCGCCGACATTGGATTGCTTCCCATTTGCTGCTATCGGCGTCTTTCCCTTCCTGTCTTGTTGTGAAGGGGCCGCTTCCGCCACTTCGTCTTGCTCGGGCTCACTGTCGGTGCACGGCACTGGATCCAAGATTTGCATCGTCTGCGGTCTTTCATCATCGCTATAGTCGGAGACCGAGATCCTTGGCGTCGATGTACCGGAACCCGCTCTAGATGACACGTGAGACGCTGGCGCTTCAGGCCGCAGGTGTGTATCTGCGCGCTTCGGCTTGGTCGGCTCCTCTTTCGGTATGCCCGTCGATACCGTGTAGTAATTGACGAACCGAATCCTCGCGACCCGGCTCCCACTCGTCCCACCCTGTCTCAGCTCATCCACGTCCTCTAGTCGGCGAATTTTGTTGTACCTATTGTTCATCCCGGGGTAATCTGCCAAACAGCTGCCGAATTCTAGGTGAGAAGTTAAGTGCTGGTATGTTGAGCTGAACAGCCCGTCGTTGTAGTGCTTCTTCGCAAAGTGTGCTACGTTCTTCCACCAGCCACGATCCACGAATTGGACATCGTTGAAAAAAGGAGGGTCGAAGTTCGGATCCTGTTGCGAAGGGCCTGGGGCGTTGGATGACGTGTTGGTCAGTAGCGAGGGAGATGTCATTCCGGAAGTGTAAGAGACATTATCCGTCGAAAAGCTCATCGAGTCACCAGGACTCAGAGAGCCAGATGCGTTCTGGGACGCCAGCGAGTCGGCCATTTCCTGTTGCTTTCCTGGGGGATCGGGAGCTTTCCGGAAGAGACTCGCTATGCCGGATTTGATAATGCCAGGATGCAAACCAAGCAGGGGAGCATCCAGAGAGACAGTCCCGAGGATGCGATGCTTGAAGGGATGTCCGTACACAGGGTTTGCTGAAGGCTAAAAAGATCAGAAGTTAATGAATAGCCAGGCCGAAACATGTACCAAGGTCTCACATACCATGAGTGCCACCTCGGCAGCCAGTAAGCCTCCCATTGAGTGGCCGATGAGAATGACATCTGTCTTGTCGGATTCGTGAGGCTCAAGCCATGTGCTCAAGTTATCCCTGGCGACCTCGATTGCTTTGTAGGTCTTATATCTTGGATAAATTTTGGAGTGTATGACATGAGATTCGCTCAGTGCCGACTTCAGGTAGTAATGAAGGTGTGCTGGAAAAGAACGAAACGAAGTACTGTTCCCCATAAAGCCATGAATGTACACTATTAGTAGGGTCCTCCTATCGTCGTCGCCATTGTCGAATGACTGGACCAACGACTGTGTGCTGGAGGACCGAGGGTCGCCCGTCTGCCATGCGTGCTGCGGGGACAGCATGGGCGTCAGGGCTTCCGTAGAATGCCATGTTTCCTCGTATGCTGGTGGCGGCGTGGCACTCAGTGGCCTTGGAGGAGGAGGTGGTGGTGGTTGTGATAGTGATGACTGACTATCCAGCCCTGAGGGCGGTGACATGACGTCACTTTTTTGAAAAGTCATGGAGAAGTAAAATAGACAAACTGCCAGGCACAACGCGGCTCTTGCAAGTCTCAGAACAATAAGGCCCTCACTTGAGGTATCTCTCTCTCCCTAGCAGGTGAAAGCTGGCCTGTGCATCGTAAGGTTGGATGGAATGGAGGGATACCTAGGTCTGCGGTGGTGGCAGTGCTACCCCCGCAGTGTGCGTGTAAATCTGCACACAGGCGGCTATTGCGTTTCGCAGGCAGGGCACCAGGGTTGCGGGTACTGGACAGGGCACTTCGCGATCACAGTGTCCATCTTCCTTGTTGCAGTCTCCTTCCCATTGGTCACTGTTTTTGGTGTTCCTGCATTAGACACTCCCAGTGGAGAAATCAGGTCTCGGCCAAAGTGAGGATGTGGGCGGAACTCCACAGTAAAGTGCTTGGCATTGCCTAGTTTAAACTACCATGCAAATGTAAAAGGTTCGTGGTTGACTCTTACAAGATTTTGTGAGTGTGTACGAAGACAACACAAGTAACTCCCGACTTGGGAGTTTACAAGGGGGACATGCTGTGAAACAAAGGCAAACATGGTCTGAAGGGTTGACAGTAATAGTACGAGATGCAATATAAGCTAGGGTCTGGACGTCAGCAAGCGCACTCTACAATACTACCCAAGTATTGCATGCGTGGAAATTTAGAAAGAAACTTTCAATCTTGAGATAAACCTTGAGTGCACTCGACCACGGCTGAACAACGCCTTTTTGTTGCGTGCCGCCGTGCCGCCGTGCCCCGGCGATGCCCAAGATAGTACCAATGCCGGATCCCGAGAAAGCTCACCATTTCCCTTAGGACTAGCTGCGTCTTGGTGATGGAGTTTGTCAATTGAAACGGCGGCTACGGTGCGAGCCTCTTTTGGGGAATCAACTCCTGCTGTGGGGCTCTTTTGGGGAGGGGGGGGGGAAGCGTTTCTCAAAAATTCCTTGAAACATCCGGGCGCGTCTCGGATCCCGAGGTTGAGAAAGTGGAAGCTGTCGGCCGTAAGAGTCTCGAAGGAATGGACGACTGAATTCCTGGAGGCCACGACTGTGCATAGGGCAGAAGATTGGAATGTCTTGGCTTAAAGTTGGGCTTGGGTACGATCCCACGACAGCCAGTGGAACAGAAAAGTCACCTTCTTGAATAGGAAATTGCTGTCAGCTGTTTGCCAAATAAGTTCTGGCAAGGTGCTTGTGAGAGGTAGGTACGTACAGGTGTTGTAAGTGGGTGTTTGCAGGCTTTGCAGCTCCATGCATAACTCCCCGAATCCTAGTTTGAGTCCTTTCTAACTTCTTAGACTTTTTGCGGGCCACTGGGCCGGACTTTGATGAATACGAGATCACTCTTTTGGTGCTACAGCCTACAGAACGCCTTGGTTCACTAGCTCGCCGCATCGTCAGTGCTCACTCGGACTTGCGGTACTGCACTTGCACCTGTACCATGCCAGTGGCTCTTGGCGCCCAAAAGCATGTCGTGCTCAAATGCCCTGAATGTATACCTAGGGACATGCACAGCATAGTAAAGTTTGAGACCTTTGCGCTTGGATACCTAGGTAGGCAACGTGCAAAGTCCTGAGTATGGCTCCCTCTCCCCCTCGCCCCCCCCACCAGTAAAGCCAATGACATGATTGTCATTTAGGGGAAGGCTTCACAAGTCGTCACTGGTGATCTCGGTAGTTGACTGCTCCTCTTTTCAAGATATGAAGTTATTTTTGATTTCATGAATTTCGGGCCAGGTTAGCTCAGATATCAGAGCGGCCTCGAGAAGAAACCCGGTCAGCAAGGTGAGACCGATCGACCAGGCCGTTGGTGTTTTGGCAGGTGCCGCAGGGATAACCAGGCCTGGAAAGGGAGGAACTCCATGATGATTTTCCCGTACCCGCGAGAGCATGGGACCAAGCAGCCAATCATACGCCACTCTGTCGGCCCAAGTGGAGCCTATCTCGAAAGTGGACGACCCTAGCGAAATGAGTTGCGAATTGCGACAGCACACACTGACACTCACACTCTTGCAAACAAGCATCCGCTCACGCTTGCTCGCTTGCTCGCTTGCCTCTGCGCTACGCTCCTCCAGGTTCATTTCCTGGAATGGTGCAGCATTTGCATGCGAGCGGAGCGCTGACGACCAGACCCACTTCCTTCCCCCCTCCCCACTCTACGGGACTCGCAAAGAGGAGCGACGAGGACCTGGGACCTGTGTGTTAATTTTGTATTGCCGCTACGCAAAGATTCCTCCTATGCAATCTCCTGCCGTCGTCCAAGAGGCTTTTACCCTCAATTTCCTGTCTTGTTCATCCTTCTTCCCTTTTCCCTCCCCTCCCCCCTCCCTTCCCTTCCCTTCCTCTTCACCACCTTCCCGAGTGATCTTGAGGGCACGTTTTGCGCGTGGAAGACCTCATCACTGGATCGATGATGAGGACCGGTTAATGTTGTGCCAGCGGAAGAAGACACAACAACAGGAAACAAGACGCAAGGACAAAGTGAGGATTTTTCTATTTTTGAAGGCTGGAAAAGAAGGAGTTTGATTCTCGATATCACGCACACGGGTCCGCGGCCCTCAACAACAATCCTGCGAGTCCAGACGACACACATACACACACACATACACAAAACCAATACACGACGTCGAGCACCGACAAATCGACATTCGAGGTTGGATACTTACATACCTGTATTGTATCATCCACGTGCAGCCTCTTGCAAACCAATACAAATCAAACGCTGCGCCAGCGATGGTTCTGTGCCAGCCAGTCATTCCTTTCAACCGAACCATCCAACTATCAAGCTGTGCTGGCTCAGGCCTTGGCCTCATTTTCTACAGTCCCAGTCGTTTCTGTGGTCAGTACCAGTGCGCAGTACCCAAGTAATTCGCAATTGGATTCCGCGCTTCGAAGACCCGCATCGGTAGCGTTGTCCGTCGAACTAGCCTGACGCCTGGCTATCTGGTCCAGCCCACGCTCGGCCCTGCAGATACGGGATACTTCCCATGCTGGTCGCTTGCTCCCGAAGAGCCTAAAATACCTTTCTTCCAATCATCACGCTCGTTTCTTGAATCGCCAATACCATTCCTCTCTGCCTTGCCCCGTCGATAGAGGCACCGTGGCTTCCCACCGCCCAGCGCGATGACTAACCCATTTTACGGGTCTTCACTCTTTCAGGCCCGTAAAACCAAGAATGTCCACCAACACTCTCACTCCCACTTGCATAATCGCAAATCCCAAATCACACACGCTCGTTCACATGCAGACTTTCACAACCGCCGCGAGGAAACCGCAGACCTGGATCCCAGGGGCTCAGCTGTCACTGAGGTCGTTCAGACCGTGTCGGTGGTCCAGATCATCGATGGAGCCGGCGCAACCCTTTCTGTCCAGACGGTGGTCGGGAGCTCACAGACCGATTTGCTAGATGGGGAAACTGGCTCAACCATTTCTGTCAACTACAAGGCCGCTGTCACCACTTCCAGCGACCCTGATGCTACGACCACCGCATCCGCCGTTTCTTCAGTCGACCCAGTCTCAGTCACAGACTCTTCTACCTCCACATCTACCGACTCCGACTCGTCAACAACAACTCCGGCAGCACTCTCGTTAACTCACATCTCAAGCTCTGTTCCTGTTTCTACTTTCTCTACCCTCAGTTCTACTTCCAACTCTACCACTAGTGAGTCTTTCCGTAACCAATATAAATCTGTACCAGTTGCACTGACATTCGCCTCAGCGTCACTTACTTCTTCGTTTGCTTCGTCCTCACCTCTTTCCTCCTTGGCATCAACTTCATCTCCTAGCAACTCCTCTTCTACTTTCAGTACGGACTCCGCAAGCTTTACGCCTTCGCAGTCATATCTGTCTGGATCTTTCTCTTCTGACGTCGCTTCGACGACCTTCGCAAGCTCGACAATCAGCTCGGCTTCAAGTCCATTTTCCAGCTCAACCACTTGGTCAGGAGACTCCTCGTCCACATCATGGCTATCGTCCTCCGAGTCCGGTTCCATTGCGACCGGCACAGGAGAAGTGGGCGGCTCTGGCGCGACATCGACGGCTGATGCCACTCCTTCGAGCTCGGCAGCTTCCGGTTCCTCCAGCAGCACGAGTGCCCAAACCGGTAAGGTAGCTGGAGGCATTGTTGGAGGCATCGCGGGAATCGCGCTTCTGGTTGGTTTGGCGTTCATGATTTTGCGAATGAAGAAGCGCGGTTGGTGTCATCTGCGACTGGGAAGTGGAGATGATGAGCCAGATGCAGCAGCAAGAAAAGCTTTGCCTGCTCCTAGTGGAGGCGGAGGCGGAGGTGGAAACGGTACTGAGGCCCCAAGCGCATACGGCACCATGCAACAGCGATCAGCACCGCAGGCCGTCGCGGCGTCCCTTGCGGCACTGGCAGGAAAACGGTCTTCCCGCGAACGAGCTGGGTCCGGCCCGGAAATGGCAGAACGAGGGTTCGTCCGAGTTTCTGGAAAGAAGCTGCCGCCGGTGCTCCAATATGGAGGGGATGGATACAGCGATCCCCGCGAAAACCGCGCCAGCCACATGAGCGACGCTTCAGCTTCTGTCTACAGGGACAGTATTGCTGTCTTTGATCAACCTAATCACCAACGCCTTGCCCTTGGTTCTCCGATGCGACCGGAGAGTGGTATCATGACGATGCATCCTGGTCCAGCAAGGACGCCTGTCACCGGCCAAGTTCCGAAAGCGATCGACTCACCAACTTTGCCACGATCCTCAACGTTTCCTTCCTCGGACCCTCTAGGCCGGACACTCGAAAGTCAAGGCTTCTCGCGCGACGCCATTGGGAGGACACTTGCCGCTCACGACCATTCCCGCGACGGCGCAGGATCTCGAGGCTCTCACAATTCTCGTGGATCAACTAGATTCACGGAACATGTCACTTGAGACTTCTCCATCACCACCGCTCATGGCAAAGCGCCACCACCCAAAACCTTTGCATCTAGCGGTCTTTTTTCAGCGTCTTTTACATGACTCAAACAACATTTATTTTTCCAACAAACCCTTATTTCTTAATGTTTTGAAACTTAGTTTCTTGGGAGGCGGCGGATGATGTGTGTCCGAAAGCGCTCACTTTGGGTCGGCGTTCATTGCTTTGAATACTCTCGGATACCACTTTTTGGGGAGCACTTACGACGATCGGACCACTTGTTTGGAGACCAAAAATATGAAGGCGAAGATTATCGGGCGGCTCGGCTTGTTCATTTCGATACAGAAATGGAAGGAAAGGCAAGCTAGCCGGTCGATAGACGGAGCGGCATACCATTGTATTGATGGTAAGCGCTTGTACATAATACTTAGAGGCGAATATACTTTCATGAGCAGCGTCGGCGTGGACACTGTTCCTGCCGATGCTGTTTGAAGACTTGGCACCCTCACTTCTTCTCACCTGAGCACCATTCAGTGTACGTGTACTGCGAAGTGAAATTCCCATTCGCGCCATGCAGGACAAGAACCTATAACCAGCGATGGCAGGCTTTTTGAACGACCATGGTGAAGTGCCACTAACACGCCTCTGGCATAGCACAGGATCGTGCTGTGCCGTTACTAGGGCCAGTACGTCTGTACGAACGCCGTCATCTATCTTGAATCTACCATTGCAATGGGGGCATTGAGACCAGCCAACGATCTCTGGAGGGCGAGGTTATTTTTGGGATCAGGGAACGATGGTGGTATATTGCAACGAGGCGCATGGCTTGATTTGGAAGGTGTCAACCAACCGGTGGCTTGGGCTACGAGCGGCCAGCTCTTGCGATGGGATCTTTTTTTGGATGACGCCTCCAAGAGGCCAGACTTGGTTCAGGGTAGAAGGTCTCACTGAATGTGCGGGCGGTTGGTGGCATAGCTGGAGCACACAAGGTGTGACCGAGTTATTGTTTTCGAAGACGCTTCTTGGACTCGAGGGCGACGATATGGTACCAGAACGGAACCGGATTCTGGTTGACTGCTTATGCCGGAAAGGAGAGGACCTTTCTCACCGTTGTGTGTGTGTATTGCGCCGTGCTTGTGGGAGACGGTTGGACTCGACAACCATTTCTTGAGCTCCCATTCGTTTTGTGTCTGACAAATGCAAAAAAAAACAACCCCGGGTTCTTTCTCTACTTCAAGCGTTTCATGGCGCTGTTGGCTTGTTAAATTAGCTGGGCTTGGCTAAGGAACTTCTTTTTCTTTTCCAAGAACTCTCAACCTCACTCACAAATCGTCGCTCTCCTTTTCGGCTGCCCGGAACCTGCAAAGTGGTTCATCCTATGTTTTGGCTAGCAGAGGGCTTGCATGTAGATCACCCTGGAGGCTTGGGAGGATCTTTTGACTAGTCCAGCATGATCGTCAGGCGCACTAGTTTAGATGGGATGCAAGAGAGAGAGGAAAGAGTAGGCCCAGGCCGTGTGTGTCAATAGCTTTGATGATCTCTCGAGATCGCTTCTGCAGCTGTCAAGAAAACTTCGCTTAGCTGACTCTGCTCACACGCACATATAACCACATGGCAACACGTGCCAGTTTGCACAGACAAAAGCGCGGTGGAAATCTCGATGGAAAAGAAAACTAAACTTAAATTTATAAACGTTGTCGCCGTTGTGGTCGTCGTCGTCGTCGATTCAAGAAAACCCTACATGCTTTGGAGCCGCTGTCCTTGTCTTGTTCGGGCCCAGACATCTACATCTCCCCCCCCTTCCTTTCCAACTAACACCGTTTATCATTCTTCAAGGTTCAACAATATCCTGGGTTGGAACCGGCCGAAGTGAGGCTGTGCAAAATCCTGCGCGAGCCAATTGGGAGGTTCTTTGCGGCGTGATCGTAGGCCATAGACCTGGAGTTGAGACAGACGATGAAACGGTCAAGGGGGGGGTGTCCGCCACATTGGGAAGGGGGAGGAGAGAGGTCCAAGGTCGAGTCAACTGCCGCTTGGACGGGTTTGGAAGTGACGAATAACGTGGTTGGTTAGAAAGTTTTTTTCTTTCTTCAATTTCTCTTTGCTTCCAAAACGTCATTTTTTAAGGTTCGTTTTCCGTTGAAGTGCGTTGTGGCATTTTCGGGACATTTAGTTGCATTGGAAATGGTAGTTCCTAGGTGTGTTTTTTTGGGGGGGGGGAGTTCGGGTATTTGTCTAGCTTTGGGAGAATGGCAGGCCGGAGAATTAACTAGACCAGACTACTTGTCTATGCAGTGGTATCGTGATAAACAATCGATAAAGTTGTCCTTTTCGGGGAGGTTCCCTTCGGTGTACACTACACAATGTCCTCTATCGTGAGGCCTCCTTTCCTTTACACTTCTCTCGCAAGTCTCGTGAAACGCTCGGGGCCTCGGCGAGGTGGTCCGACGAAGGCGTATCGTGAGCCCCTTGTGGTGGTGGCTGCCATGTTTTAAGGCTGTCTCCTCGCTTGGAGTTTGTTTTGTGTGTCCCTTTTCCTGGTACTCTTGTAGCTGAACACGGACTTCCATGTATCGGAGCATTTTCCAGACACTGCGGACCCCTTTGTTGCCGGTTTCCGGGAGAAGAGCTCATTGGAAAAGACTGGTGGATGACCCCTTGATATCCACCCTGCTGGATTCTGGGATTCGCGAAACGGTTGGAGAGGCGTGTGTGTGGTTGAGTATATGGGGTAGCACATGATAAAGCAACTATACTACCCTTTCCCATCGTACGACGTGAGAATCATGCATGACGCACGAGATACACACCTGGTACATAGATGAAATGCAAGTCGGCAAAGCAAAGCTCTGGATTGCAGCTGAGCTGACGATGTGCAACACCAGTCGGCAAATAGCTAGGCTCGGCACGTAGCTAATGGGCCGCTGAGTTGGTGACAGGATGACAGCAAAGGTCTCCCCGGCCAAAAAAAAAGAAGGGAAGGAGGCCGCCTCGCGGGACTATCGCCGTTAGCACGGCGTCCTGCAAATCATACACCATACGGGGGACTCGCAATGCGTTTACTATTAGCCCCAATCCGGAGCACCGCCTAGCTAGACTGAGGCCGTCAGCGCTCTAGCCGTGTCGATCTTTCGGTAGAAAAGGTCCTACTATCGGCGTTAGGTGGGCCAAACGACATTGCTTCTTTGCCAAAGCTAGACTCGCTTGTGGCTTCTACACCTAACTCACATTAGTTTGAATGATCAAACCTCGGGGAACAGGGGCACGCTACTGCCATGTGAGAGAGCATGATTGCTAATCAATACCTATGGAGAAAAGAGAAAAAGATCTCCGAGGGCTGTGAGTACAAGTAGGAGGAAAGGGCTTGGACTTTTGGTGGGTTCGCCGTGGGTCCGGGACGGGCACGGCTCAACGCGCCGAGTCTCCATTCTCACCTTTGCGTTCTCCCGTGCCAGGCGTCTGATCTTGGGACGGGGGCCCCTCGGGATCGTCGTACCTAACGCGGCTCTTGCTGGTAGATTCTGGCCCGGTCGGCTGGCAACCCAAGAACTCGGGAATAGGATTTGGATGGCCCAACGGAGAACACTCATTCTTTACATCGGTTGGCTTCTACCTTGCCTACTTGGGTAGGTAGTCTTACGCCTCGGGACCGTGACAAGCGGGACACTCCGTAAAGGCCCTTCCGATCAGCCAAGCTTTGCACTTTTGTAATGACAAATGCAGTAACTTTCGATTCCCAAGACAGCAATGACAGCGGAACTTTCAGGGTCGTTGTGAGGGGTCCTGGAAAGGATATATGAGGCAATGTTATAGTTGTTTCAACGAATCGATGCTTTGTGTTTCGACGAAAGTGTTTCTCCACTCCGCCGGCTTTGGTGATATGGGAAGCAAAAGTCATAATCGATCCCCCACCCAAAAACAGGAATTAGGATTTACATAAGCCCCCCTTCCGGAACAGCCCGCAAAGTGCACTCGAAATAGACACATTTTTGCTCAGTGTCGTCCAGAAGCAAAGTCTGTAACGACAGAGTGGGGAGAGAAAGAGAGAGAGAAGACATGAGCGGGTGTGTGTTCCAGCCAGGGCATGAAAGCATAGGCAAACGTTGGGGGGGGGGATTGAGGAAGGAATATTGACTTTTGGCATGGATTCAGGTACTCGGTAGGTGGGACATTCCTATACTATCTAGCATGTGCCACGATTTGAGTTGACAGACTGTCGGACTGTCTGACAGCGTAGCCAGCAATACTAGTACTATACTGTACCAGGGTGTGACATAGCAGTGTAAGACATTATGCTGGGATGTTTGCGGCAGCGGCTAGCTTGTGCTGATGAATCAACGGAAGCCCCCGTCAAGAAAAGCCGTCAGGCACTGGGCAGGAAGGAGTAGCTGGACTTCGGTGCATCGGGGCCAAAATGACAGGTAAAAGTCCGTCCGTCGTAGGCTGAGGAAGGATGGAGAGTAGACGAGTCCAGGCAAAGCAAAGTAAAGTGCACTTGGACAGATCGTGAGACTTTGACATGAGGAAATGTCGGCGGAAATGTGAGACGGGTGCGTGGGCAAAGACTCCAAGCTCGCCTCCCCTGATCAGCGGTGACCCCTGCGCTGGTGCCGTGCGTATGGTGGTTTTCCCAGCTGGGCTAGGCGTCCTGAGCACTGCATGCTGTCGATGTCGAATCTGCAACACACCAAGTCTCCACCGTCACCCGTCCCGCTGCCCGCGCCGATTGAAGTTGGGGTCTGCGCCTCTTTTTCCCGTCCTTGGTTACCAAAGTCGGAGCTCCCTACATCGTTTCTACCTTGTCCACCACCAAAAAACCACCACTACCTTCCGTCGAAGAAACCACCCCGCGTCCCTCTTTCCAACCCACCTCCTCCGCGAGATTTGTTCGTTTGCTCTCCTGGTCTTGCAAAAGATAAGTTGTGACGCGGGACAGGACTACCAAGAAACAATCATTTAATCCTCATCTCTCGTCCGGAATCGCAAGTCGCAATCGCAACAAGCCCCCACCGTCATGGACCACCATATGGGTGGTTTCCACCCGTCTATGGCCCAGCCGCCACCGCCGCTCATGAACCAACCGCCCCAAATCTTCGGTGACGCATACCATGGCATGCCAATGCAGCATCTGCCCCCAGAGCTTACTGCTCAAATGTTTGGCGACCCAGGCGCACTCCTCGACGATGCGAACGAGGCAAAGAGAAGGAGAATCGCTAGGGTGAGTCTCCCGGCTTCTTCGGCACCTCGGTCTTTCTCTGTGTCTCTCCACAATACTTGCAACCCAAGACCGCTGATCATCCTATCTCTATCAGGCCTGCGATATGTGCAGGAAAAAGAAAATTAAATGCGATGGGAAACTACCAGCATGCACACACTGCATAAATTACAAGACAGAATGCGTCTTCACTCAGGTCGAGAAGAAGAGGAATCCGCCCAAAGGGTGAGTGCATCTCTCGCCGCCGAGGGGGTCTGTGCGCTACCTCACACAAATGGCCTGACAACTCACAATCCTTCACAGCGCGAAATACATTGAGGGTCTTGAAAACCGTCTTGGTCGCATGGAAAGTCTGTTGCGACTTTCAGGTCAGTTTCAATCCTAATATTCTCACCGATTCAACACCAAAGATATAGCAGGCTCCTCCGAGTCATTCCGTCTTGAGTCTCGCCACATTTGGCACTAACCTGGCCACACAGGCTTGCTTGGAGAGGATGATGGTGCTACAGACTTGGGCACTTTGGAAAAGAAGCTCGCCGAGAAGAAGCAGGCATCGCGCCACGCTTCACAAGTCGCTCAGTCTAACCCTACCTCACCATCACAGGCCACTTCCGGCCAAGAAGAATCCTCATCCACCCCTCGCAGCACACTTACTTCGCCTGAGCCGCCCAAGGATAGGGACAAGGACAACAAGGACAAGGATGAGCAACGCAAGTCGATGGATGAGCAGAGACCCGAGAGTGAGGAAGAAGTGGAAGCGCTCTCTGAGATGATGTGCTCGCTGGTCACCAATAACTCGGGTGAAACTAGATACATTGGTAAG
Source organism: Gnomoniopsis smithogilvyi (assembly GCA_027946515.1). Taxonomy (NCBI): domain Eukaryota; kingdom Fungi; phylum Ascomycota; class Sordariomycetes; order Diaporthales; family Gnomoniaceae; genus Gnomoniopsis; species Gnomoniopsis smithogilvyi. Next base: position 2,986,554 of record JAPEVB010000004.1, on the reverse strand, counting down.
CCACATCGGAGCCTTTTGCTAGCCCTTATGGTCTGACAAAATTAGGCTCTTCCTCGGGATTTTCCATCTTCTCACCAAAGGGTATACAATGGGTCAACGAGAGGACGGGCGACAGTTCTTTCCAGCAAATGATCTCGCAGGTTTCCATGGACGACCACAAATGGAGCAACTGGAAACCCGAAGTATTTGCCGACTTGTTTCCCAGGCCCGTCTTCTTACCGCTGCCGCCTAAGCAGGAGGGCATGTCGCTGTTGAAGGATTACTTCGACAACTTCAACTGCATGTTCCCTTTATTCCATCGCCCCACATTCATGCATCTAGTGGAACGGCAATACTCCAAAGATCCCTATCAGGGATCCGGTTGGTGGGCTAGCATGAACGTAGCCCTCGCCATTGCACATCGACTACGGGTGATGAGCAATCTAGTGCCGCACGAGGAGGATGAGAAAGCTTGGGGATACATGAAGAACGCCATGGCCGTCTTCTCGGAGTTGGCTATGCGTAACACCGACCTGCTTAGTGTGCAAGCCTTGTTGGGTATGGCGCTCTTTATGCAGGGCACACCTAACCCACAGCCAGCATCTCTCCTTGTCGGGACTGCTATCCGCCTTTCCCACAATATCGGTTTACACAAGCGTGGAACAGGCTTCAACCTGAACCCTATCGAGATTGAACAAAGGAAGAGGGTGTTTTGGATTGCATACATGTTGGATAAGGACCTATGCCTGAGGTCCGGTCGACCATTCGCTCAGGACGACGATGATATGAATGTGGAATTGCCTGACGCTGAACCCGAAGATAATATTGGTAACATCCCCTTGGCTGATGGCAAGGGTAAGATGAATCTTTTCCGAGTGATGTGCGAGTTGGCCATCATCGAAAGTCGAGTCTACAAGACACTGTACGCAACAAAGGCGACAAAACAGAAAGATGGCGAGCTGCTTCAAACCATTGGAGAGCTTGACCAGGAATTGGAGGACTGGAAAGATCGCATGCCCATCGAATATCGACCCGAGAACGAGATCCAAGCCTCGCACACGCCACTCATTCTGCACGTTGTCATGCTTCACTTTACCTACTACAATTGTCTGACGACAATACACCGTATGTCGATACACCGCGGATACTGGACGAGCCGACTTTCAAATTTCGCAATTCAAGGGCTGAATGCGAAGCCACTCAATCCGAGAGTGTTCAACTCTGCAGCTCTTTGTACATCCGCCGCAAGAGCGTCGATTTCGCTGCTCAAGTACATACCTCAGGGTGACTCTTCTGTCGTTTGGTAAGCTTCCAGATACTCCTTGTGGCTTGTGGCATAGCTAATGCATGTTTTCAGGATGGTTTTATACTTCCCAGTCTCTGCACTAGTGACTTTGTTCGGCAATATTCTACAAAATCCTCTAGATCCCCGTGCGCGGTCTGATACGAGGCTTATGAACATGGTGGTGCAATTCTTGTCCACTCTCGGCCAGGAAGTTGAGACCGGTGGAGTACACCGTATGCTGGGTATTTGCTCAGAGTTCGAGCGTATCAGCAAGGTGATGATTGAGAAAGCCGAGAAAGAGAACGCAGGCCGAAGGAAGAGAAAGAACGCAGAGCAATCACAGGCGAACAAGTCCGCCAATACCAACTCGAACAGCAACATGAGCCAGGCAGCGAGGATGCAACCAGTGGCAACCCAAGGAGGAGCTCCCACTGCGCAGACACCGCGAGCCAGCACGGGGAATAATAGCACACCTACACCACGTCAACACAACGAGAGCCTGTCTCCACCCTCTCGGACGGAAGGTCAAGGCTTCAGTCCCATGACGGCGACCAGCCCTGGCGGTGGTGAGCCTACACCAGCTGCAACTTGGAGCGCAGACTTTGGAACCAGCGGAGATCCGATGGAATTCACATCTTTCGCGGACTTGACAGGCTTTGGGCAGCTGAACAACCAACCTCCAGTGTCGTTGCAATCTCCACCTCCAGTGGCTGCTGGTTTCCAACAGCCTCTAATACCGCAGGACCTATACTCGCTGCCTATGAGTTTCGATTGGGATTGGGCTGAGATGAGCGGTGGTGCATATCCGAGTGTGGAGAACGGTAATTTTGGTGAGCAGCGATGACATGGGCAAGAAAGAGTCCACAGGGATTACTGAGTCTCCAGTCTTGGGTCATACGACTTTGTGTAATAATGGGTTTTTGGAATTGCAAATAAGAACTCAGGCGCTTTGTGGTCATTTGGCTTGATTCTGTTCATTTACATTCCGCCATCATAGGCCTGGGATCACGATATTCACCGCAATAATGGAGCTCTGGTATGGAAGATGGGAAGACAGGACTCGTTTATACGGAGGAGAACTACCGAAGCAACTGGTTTGGTCTAGAAGCAAGAAGAATTAATATGGCCTGAGGAAGCCCGTGCAAAATACACCTTGTTATTAGCCAATGAGCTGTACCGACAGGATTGAGAAATTTGCAAGAATCATGTAACAGACACCTCAAAGAAGAATGATTCGAAATTCAATGTCCTGGGCAGACAGAACGCGAAGAAGTGGTCACTGTTAGAGAACAACAGGGGCCCTAGATAGGTCCTATGTACCTAGGTATGTATGACAATTCGACTGGAAGTTAGGTCCAGGGTTTAGCAACTTGAGGAGCTAGCAGGTACCTTTGTACCGTTTGGCTGAGTCATCTCTTGGCGGGCCTCTATGATGCTCATTCCTCAAAACGGGAATGACATTTGAGGCGAGCTCGGCGCCTTGCGAATTTGTTCGATCCATCTGCACCTCCGAAGGACCCGCAACGCCCCTCCACGATCTGACGGGCTCGGGGTGACCGAGTGACGCAGCGCAATACCTTCTTCTTCAATCACAAAACAAGCAATCCCTTCACTCACCCTTTCCTACGCGGCACCACGTGTGTCGTGTCGTCAGACCGTCTGATCCGTCACATACAGGTCCTTCCGCCTCTCCAACACTTCCACACACGTACACCACACGCACATCACCATGTCGACATTATTACGGCCGTCGTCACGGCAGGTCGCACGACTGGCACTGTCGTCGCTGCGCACGACGTCGAGAACAGGTGCGCGCACTGGCGCCAGGATACCCAGAATAGCGCCGACGTCCTCGTCATCAGCATACCTTCTGCCGCGCCCGCGTTACTATTCGACAAATCCTAGCCAGCCTCCTGAGAAGCCAAAGGATGAGGAGAAAGAGGAGGACAAGAAGACGACCGAGGATCCCACAAAGTCCGACGAGGGAACAGTCAAGGCGTCGAAGCAGGAGCCGCCTAAGCTGCCCGAAGGCTGGGTGCGGCTGAGCGATGAGGAGCTTGAGACCTTGAATGGAATGAAGGAACTAGTGCCAGGGCGGCAGCGCGACAGCTTCGACGAGATCTTGTCGCGAATCAAGATCTCGGGCGCGCCTTTGGAGCTCCGGGATCTGCTGCAGAAGCAGAAGGCCCAAGGCCTGTCGATCGGCGATACAATGGAAGCGCTCAGGATAGCGCACAAGTTAGCAACTAAGTTCGCGGATCAGGACACACAGCAAATGTTCAACTCGAACGAGCCCAAGATCGGAGGCGAGGGGGGAGCGAACAACGCCAATGAGGAGGCTAGTGGACAGAAGGGAAAGCAGGATGGCAAGAAGAACAACTCCAAAGGCAAAAAGGACCCCAACGTTAAGGTCCTGGACGCTGGCGATCTCATGGGCTGGATACTGGCGGCCGCACTGTTCTACCCCCTCTGGAGTACGATATTCCCCAATGAGTCGCGTGACATCAGCTGGCAGGAGTTGCGGAATAACTACCTGGACAAGGGTCTGGTCGAGAAGCTGGTGGTGGTGGGGCGCAGAGTGCGGGTTGACCTCAACCAGGAAGCCACGCGATCCGTATACCCCGACACTGTGGCCCTCAATCCAGGCTTCCACTTCTACGTTACAATCGGATCCGTTGACTCGTTTGAGAGGAACTTGGAACGGGCTCAGGACGAACTCGGTATCCCCACGTCGGAAAGAATTCCGGTTACCTACGCGGGCGAGAGTCAACTCGGCAATCTTCTCATGGCTTTCGGCCCAACTCTGCTCATCATGGGCCTGATCTTCTATGCCTCGCGGCGTGGGCCAGGAGGCGGCGGTGCTGGTGGCGGTATGTTTGGCTTTGGAAAGAGCAAGGCCAAGATGTACAACCACGAGACGGCGGTGCAAGTCAAATTTGCCGACATCGCTGGTATGGACGAGGCCAAGGTTGAGATTATGGAGTTCGTCGCATTCCTCAAGCAGCCTGAGCGCTTCCAACGGCTCGGTGCAAAGATTCCGCGTGGTGCCATCTTGTCCGGCCCTCCGGGAACTGGTAAGACGCTGTTGGCCAAGGCGACGGCTGGTGAGTCAGGTGTGCCGTTCTTCAGCGTCAGCGGTTCTGAATTCGTGGAGATGTTCGTTGGTGTCGGTGCATCGCGTGTGCGAGATTTGTTTGCGCAGGCCAGGAAAAACTCGCCTTGCATTGTCTTCATCGATGAGATTGACGCTATCGGCCGGTCGCGTGCAGAAGGCAAACAGGGTTTTGGTGGAAACGAGGAGCGCGAGGCGACGCTCAACCAGATCCTGACCGAAATGGATGGCTTCAACACTGCGGAGCAGATCGTGGTGCTTGCCGGTACCAACAGGCCGGATGTGCTTGACCAAGCGCTGATGAGGCCTGGTCGTTTCGACAGGCAGATTCACATTGATAGGCCAACAATGAAGGGCCGTGCGGATATCTTCAAGGTGCACCTTGCCAAGATTGTCACCAAGGAAGAAATGGAGCATCTCTCTGGCAGACTTGCAGCGCTCACACCTGGGTTCTCTGGTGCCGATATCGCCAACGCCGTGAATGAGGCCGCACTTGTTGGTATGTATTCCTCATTCTTAACTATCCTACACGCATGTGACTAACTATACCCAGCCGCCAGGTCAAATGCCGAGACCGTGGAGATGGTTCACTTTGAGAAAGCCATCGAGCGCGTCATTGGAGGTCTAGAGCGCAAGTCTCTCGTCCTCAGCCCTGAGGAGAGGAAGACAGTGGCCTACCACGAGGCCGGCCACGCCATTTGCGGCTGGTACTTTGAATATGCCGACCCACTCCTAAAGGTTTCCATCATCCCACGTGGCAAGGGTACTCTTGGCTACGCACAGTACCTGCCCACGGGCGACGCCTACCTCATGACAACCAAACAATTAATGGACCGCATGGCGATGACGCTGGGCGGCCGCATCTCAGAGGAGCTTCACTTCCCGACAGTAACTACCGGTGCGTCGGACGATTTCAAGAAGGTGACCATGTACGCCACAAACATGGTCACGCGCTGGGGCATGTCCGAGACCCTTGGTCCCATCATGTACGACCAGGACAAGAACCAGTTCAACAAGCCTTTTGCGGAGGACACGGCGCAGAAGATAGACGCGGAGGTGCGGAGGATCGTTGACGCGGCGTACAAGCAGTGCAAGGACCTGCTCACCGAGAAGAAGCACGAAGTGGGCCTTGTGGCTGAGGAGTTGTTAGAAAAGGAGATGCTTACACGTGACGATATGGTGCGTCTGCTTGGCCCGAGGCCTTTTGCTGATAAAGAAGAGTTCACCAAGTACTTTGATGGGTCGACCTTTGGCGGAAAGAGTGCGCCACCACCGCCGCCAAATGAGGGAGGTGGTGAGGATGGAAATACGGATGGGAATGGGCCAGAGGCGCCGATGCCTGCGCCTGCTTTCAAGGAGGTGAGGTGATGTGGTGGAAACAGAGGGGATAGGCAGGATCAAACTCTACTCATATAACCAGCACTAGCATAGGCAGCTCAGCGATGAGCAAGGGCAGGAGGGAAAGGTGGGAGTTACTGTACAAAAACATTACAAAGCTACCGCGAGATAGACGGTACAGAGAAAATAGGCGGATGAAATTTGCATAGCTATAATGCAGCATAGAAAGAGGGAAAAGGAAAAAAAATATTCAGGAATCTCAAGAGCCAAGGAGACCTTTTCGGAAGCTACTGTACATCAACACAACACGCCGTTGTTCACCTCTGCTGGTGTGGACAGCGACATGATTCTAGCTTGCATATGAGGTAAGGGCTACGAGTTGTACGGGCTTTATTACATCCTATGTTGCTGTTCTCTCGCCAGCAGCTTATTATACAAAGGTAATCGAAAGGTATGTGTGGTAGACACCACCCATTGGGGAAATTCTGACAAGGACTCGTGACGAGGTAACCGGGGAGGGTCTACCCACTCCAGATGACACATGCGATTCCTGCGTGGCACCACTTTCACAAAAACCCCGCCGTCTCGGCCTCCCGGGAATCTCTCTGGGGTAAATGCCCCTGGGACACTATGATGGTGGATCGAATGTCCTTAACAATAGGAAGTCTCCGAGCCCGTGGGGGAAACCCAAAAAAAAAAAAAAAAAAAAGAAGAGAAAGTCACCGAGTTCGTTCCGTGGCGCACAACGTGACCCACTATCTCCGAAAAGAGGGATCTTGATACTTAATCAGGGCAGAGGGGGTTGAAGGTGACCATCGTTGCTTGTAATAAACATGCCACAATGTTTGAGAAAGGGTAGGTATATATATAGAGAGGGAGCTTTGCTCTCGGATTGCTACTGCGTGAGAAATATACGGATCAAATCTACTTGTTGATTTTCAATTCTTTCTCTTTCCTAATATACCTAAGCACTCTCCAAAGCTTGGGAAAATCATATTGCAACAAGCATTTCACTCGTCGCTCATCATGACCACGCCCAACAAAGTCTACGACGTCCTCATCGTAGGCGGCGGTCCAGCAGGTCTCTCGATCGCCACGACGATCGTACGGCAATTACAAACGGCCATCGTACTTGACTCTGGCACCTACCGCAATAGTCGAAGCGAGCACATGCACGGCGTGCCAGCCTTTGACCATGTGGACCCAGTGGTGTTCAGGACCAAGGCCAAAGGCGATATCCTGAAGCGCTACGACACGGTGGAATTTCGCAAGACGAGAGTCACAGAGATCAAGAAGCTAGACTCGGGTATCTTCCAAGCTACGGACTGGCAAGACAATGTCTTTTATGGAAGGAAAGTTGCTTTGGCTACTGGCGTCAAGGATATCATGCCCGATATTGATGGCTACGACGAATGCTGGGGCCGCGGAATGTAAAGTTGAATCTATTCTGTTGAAGTAACTTGTTTTCCCCCTTTATCATGTCTTACTGACTCTCCACGGATAGATTTCACTGCCTCTTCTGCCACGGGTTCGAGGAACGAGGCGGAGACTCGGTGGGCCTCTTGGCTACGGGCTTGTTCAACAGCGCAGCCATGGTCTCGCACGTGTCCGCCATGGCGTTAAATCTGGCAAAGAAGCTCACCATCTACACCAATGGCAACGAGGAGATTGCAGCAGACATCGAGACCAATGCCCATATCGCTGACTTGCAGACCAGAGTGACAGTCGAGAAGCGTAAGATCAAGAGCCTCAAAATGGTCGCTCTGTGGGAAGCTTCGGACGTGGTGGTGACGTTGGAGGATGGCACGGAGATCAACGAGACTTTTCTTGTAAGCCCGCTACTCTTTCTTCCGCCTCCGCCTTTGCTCGCTCCTTTTTTTTTTTCCTTCTTTTTTTTCTTGGTATATCGAGAGTGTGGTTTGATGATGGGGGAGATCTAACGTACATTTTCTGTAGGTCGGTCATCCAGAGGTCGAATTAAATGGGCCTTTTGTCGCCCAGCTGGGGTTGGAGACTGGACCACAAGGGGAAATCAAGGTCAGCGCACCTTTTAACGAGACCAGTGTACATGGCGTGTTCGCCGCGGGCGATGTTGCTTCGCAGATGAGAGTGGTTCCCAATGCATTATATGGAGGCTCCATGGTGGGTGCCGGGCTGGTCGCCCAGTTGTTGGCGGAGAAGGCGAAGGCATCATGAAATGTGAATATGATAAGGCAGGATTCAGGGACATAACACAGCACAGAATTCGACATGGCTTCGAATAGATACACTTCGGAGTGCTCGCTTCCTGAGGGTATCTTGCGGTGAAACTTAGTCGCGCATTGAAGAATTAGGAGGAAGTTGATAGGTTCATTGTAATACATGGACTCGGTTTTGACAGCTTAATTGTAGAACTTGTTCTAGGAAGGGATGGAAGTAATAATTAAAAACATGGAGGAAATTGGTATAACACACTAGCTATGTCTATACGGTTCCGTCTACTCGCTTGTAAAAATTGATTGATTCAATCCTTGTAGGTGCATGTTAGAAAGCAAAACCTAGTGAAGACTTCACACCGATGAAGAACTCCTGTTCTGGCTTTTCATTGCGAGAACCGATAGCCTTGCTTCACTTGCCCGAACACGTACGATGTGGGTACCGGGTCCAAGATCTGACAGATCCTCGTCTCCGCGACCTGGCTCCAGATTGCCTTGACATCACTTCCTCTGTTGGTCAAAATCGATCTGGGCGGGCGACAGACCATTTGGTCGCTGAGTAACCCGCATTCCGGGCCAGCTGAGGATCTGATCCTGGAGTTCGTTGGTGGCAATTTCTGCCTGTTACTGAAGAGACGGTCGAAGCAGCTCAGCATTGCTGTCGGCAGCCTGTCCTTCGTTACTGGGTGTCGTTGCAGACCATACAAGGCCAAGGAGGATGCCACAGAAGATCCAACGGGTGGCTTTGTTCATAAGTTGTGTCCGTTCAATACGATACACAACAACCCCCTGTCTGTCCACAGGCGGACCATCGCCCGAAGACTGGCGATCGTTCGAAGACGGGCTGATGGAGCTTATGTCGTCTGATAATATTTCAACTTTTGTACCGGGGTGATGCTTTTCAAACACTTTGAAGACTGCTTCTGCGTCCTCGACGGATTCAAACCATACAGAAAGTCCTGGGAAGAAGCGGTCGTATTGTTCATATTTCAGAATTCGAGGACGGACATTATAATGCTTGACAAAGGCCGTCCAAGACTTGAAGCTCGGGACAACATTATCCTTTGAATCCCACGAGGGGAGAAACATAAGAATTCGACCAGAAAAACTTGTACCCAGGTCCACGTTATCAGCCAAGCCGATCCTGGCATGGGAGACTGTGAAGCTCTTCACGATAGGGGGTATCCCTTCCAGGTGCCTGACTACCAACCCACCAGCATTGACCAGTCTCAATGTTTCGCGCGCTGCAGAGCTGTGAAAGAACTCGAGTCTGACAGAGAAAGTTTCGTAATTGCTATCAACCTCCCTGATATCATAGACTGCTCCTGGCTTGTATCTTAGGATGGCATGATAAACGTCGACAAGGTCGGCCCACATTGGTATTTCACACAGAGTGACAATCCTGCTCCGAGCAAGTTTGTCGGATTCTCGATTACCTTTCCACGTGACAGGTGCAAGCCGCCGTGTAAGGCTAGGTGGGCGTTGCTTCGTCTTCGGCTGGGCAGACCTGACACCAATCTCTGGCTGCGGTCTGCGGGTCTTAGTAGAGGCTTCGCTGCCAGTGTTTGGCGGGTCCCCGACTCCATCCTGAGAAGTTTTGTTCGTCTTTGAATTCGGCCCCGTATATTTCTTGACATCTTCACTATTGTGATCCTGTTTCCGCTTTGTTCTGGTCGCCTTTTCCGCGTTAGAGTTCGGGGCATGTGGCCGAGCTCCATATATCTTCTGTTCAATTGCCGCTTTTCTCATGGCATCGTCCTTCTCTTTTTGAGCCTGTTTCTCTTTCTGAGCCTTTTTGAAGGCCTCGATGATTCTTTGCTCTTGAGCTTTCTTTTCCTTCTTCTGAGCTTCCTTGATTTGTCTTTCCTTCTCCTCCTGGATGCTCCTTGCTTTCGCCGCCGCCCTAGTAGCCGCAAACGAGGCCACAGCAGCTTGAAGCTCCGCCCGGCGTTGGGTCATCCTTCCCTCTATCTCCTGGTCGATAATGGCCTTGTGGCCATTGTTGTGTATGATGGTAAACTTCTCGTACAAATCCAAGATCTATATATACAAATACAATCAGTCAAGGTTATTAATCCCCGGCGAAGTATTTTTTGGTGGGGGGTCACCGACCTCCTGCCACTTCTTCCTGGCATCTGGATTACTGCCTGCAATGTCTTGATGGTAGAGCTTGCTCCTTTTGTAGTATTCTTTCTTGATATCCGGATAAGGCGTAGCTTTAGCCACATCAAACTTGACATACCACTCCTCGACTTCCTCTCTCGTAGGAGCGGCAGCCGGACTTCGGGCTCTTTGGTGATTCCATCGTCGCTCTGTTACACGCACGAGCCTCGCAAGGCTTCTTTCGGGGTGCTTGTGATTCACTGAGCTGGGCTCACCGTCGGGAAGCGAGAAGAGACGGTGCCTGGTTGGTGCAAAGGACCCAAGCGAACGAGGAAGGGTTGCCATGACACGACGATGCTATGCGCAAGGTCCAGGCGTCGCGGGGAAGGTTCTCTCAAGGTTGGAGCCTCAGGGTCCAAGGGTCTAGCGCTAAGAACGATGCGACTCCAGCACGCTTCGGCCCGCAGTGGCCCTATCGCTCATTTCTGACAGGGGTCCAACATCGCTAATGTGCGCAAAGCTCAGAGTTACCCAGGCGCGTTATCAGGCTTACTTGGGTAGCTCCGTCTTTACGCGTCGGGATCTCCGTCACCCCCCCAAAAAAAGTTGAAAAAAAAATGTATGCGTTCTCCGCAACATAATAATGACGACCCTGTTTTGCACGCGTGCGCTCCCACCCTCCACAGCGGCACGGTGCTGTCTATGGCTTGTCCGTCCTTGCGCTTCTTCGATTCCATGTGTGGGAGATATTTATACACAGAGAAGAAGTACTGCCATACAGTCGCTTTTTGGCCAGCAGAAGAGACTCAACCATCATCAAAATCATCATCCTCGTCCACATCAGTTTCCACCCCCACCAATCGAAGAGGTTGAGCGATGGTACACTACGCTTGGCCTGCAGCCAGGAGCTAGCCCCCAGGAAATCAAAACAGCACACATGATCCTCGTCATGAAGGTAAACACAGATCATGACCGAACCCGAGATAAGAATCTTTTCACGAATGTCAGTCATACTTGCACACCCGTGCCCCCAGAATCCCTTATTCTGTGTGTAATAGTATCCAATGTCGCCCACACAATCTAGGTCAACGCCGCGCGATATGGACTGAGAGACTTGATGAAAGAATACCCCAAGGTATACGAGGAATACGTCAAATTTTTGCGGGCTCAACGCAAGCAAAATGGTCTCGCGTCTCGACCGCCTTCGTCTGCGCCATCTAAACCGAATCCTGCGGATATATGGAGGGAGAAGTGGCGCAAAGAAGAGCTTGCGAAAGAAGCTTGGCAGAGGGAGCAGGACAGGGCGCGGGAAGCTGCTCTGAATCAGGCCAGACAGAAAGCGGCCAAGATGGTCCGGGTGCACTCGACTGCAAACCGTCACAAAAAGCCTCGGCAAAGTGCAGCCTCTTCACCTGTGCAAGAACAAAGACAGAAGCAGACGGTTGGCCGCTTTGAACCGAATGAACCCACCAAAGACCCGGACAACTTTCGAGAGTCGAGCAGCCTAGATTGGAGTGAAGTTAGTGCAGACCAAAGGCAGGATGACAGCACAGAATCCTCTCGGACACGCGGAGAGGTCATGGAGCAGCAGCCAACTCCCACAGAAACTATAACAGGGGAGGCCAACATAGACTCGCTGAACCCGAGACTTGTTCTTATTCATGGTTTGCCACCGCTCACAACCGAGAGCGATATCTACGAGACCCTCACAGAACTCAAGCCAGGCGCAGTGGCACATATGAAGCTTGTGGAAACGAGCGCATGGATCGAGTTCTACAGGCCAGAAGCGGCCGCTACAATCCTGGAACTCGCGACGACCGAGCAGCTGAGCGTTCGAGGGGAGCTTGTCAGCAACGTAACGGTACAATCTTCACCGTTGAGGCCTCCGCCACAGGAATCTTTCACATCGCGAGTCTTGCTCGTAACATCCCTCGACGAAAAATTGTTTGACTGGAAGAGTAAAGGCGACCGAACGAAGTTCAAGTTCCACCTGCGCCAATGTGGTGTCGGCTCACCCGTTGAGACGATTAGACATACAGCATACAAGAAGACGTTCCTCAGGATCGAATACGCTTCCTGGAGAGAACAAGCAGAAAATGTCAAGGCGTATATCGAGAACACGGCGCCTAGTCTGCAGGTGGAATACGGGATCGATCCCTGTCGTCCAGAGGACAACACGATAGCCCTGGAGGGCATTGTTCCCAAGGCAATATTGGAAGGGACATTAAGTGATGATCGTAGAAAATTCTGGGTATCTTTTTCCCTGATTGCGATAGTCGCGTACTTCCTAGTACCCATATAGCAGTAGGGTTCAGATCAGAATTCCAGAAGCCTAGAAGTACTAGGCCGACGACCGCACGATACATTACGCGTGAGAAGGAGGAAGTCGGGGCCGAGATCGCTTGAGGTGCCGCCACTGAGCAAATTTAAATGGCTTTCCGGCCCATTCGTACCTGCGAGACCTAAGGGCAGTCAAAGAAGCCTGGGAGAGACAACTACAGTCGCTATGGGACTGAGGATTCGACTGTGCTCCAGAACTTCCATATATTCTAGTGACCATACTTGAGACTCATGTCGGGGAGGAGTCGAAGCTTGTGGAGCTCCTCGAGACTTATACGAAGTTGAGCATGAGCTCTATGTATGTAATAGACGTCAACGTGCATAGGTATATAAGAACATATGGTCATCCATACCTCACATCTACATTTAGCATATGTTACGAAATGCGGACTAAAAAACAAATGAAATATTCTCTTGAACATTATTGTTTGAGATGTCAGATGTAGAGAGATGATTGCTCAGCAATTTGTTTCGATATTCAACATTGAAGTCACCGCTCTCGCCACTCAGATATGTTGTACGCGCCTACGGCCGAGTGTTGAGCGTGCCGTCGGACGAACTGAAGACCAGGAGCGCCTACCCTTGACACAAAAGTATTATTTTATCATTCTTCGCCAAAGTTTGGCTCGGTATTGGGCCCTTGAACGAGCCAAATGGCGCACTCCTCTCATGCTAGAATAAATCGGTATGGCAGATACTCATGAGAAGATTTGTTGATATCGTGAAAGCCATTTGCTGACTCCCTCGCGCAAGATGTCCTCTAAGCCTTTGTTAATGATCGACTTCAGAACGGCACTTATCCCCCTCCATCGCGCCGAGGTCGCTAGCTTGGACTGCTTGGCTACTGTGTTTTGGTTCAGGGCCCAGATTCACGATTAGTATGAACGATCTTCTAGAAGACGTTCATTCACCTTCTGACTAGGCCTGTAGCTTTAGTGTGTGTGTGTGTGTACCTTGCAGACCTCGCTGGCCTGGCACCGCTCTTGGAAAGCGGCCGAGGGTGTTGCCGTCATCCCCACACTCACTCTCCACTGCCCTGAATCGTCGTCTAATTAAGATTATCCGGGGATAAGTTTCCATTGAGCCTCGACATCATTCAACTCTATGTTCCTTCATCATCTTCCAGGCTGAATTGAATTCGAGGCGACCAATATGCTACGGCGCATGGAGCCCGCCAACACTCAATAACACATACCACATCATCTTCTTATCGTCGTGTCTGATCCATCTTCGTCGGGGGCGGTCTGCAATAATGTCAAACCACGGGAACAGCGCTGCCACCGGTGGCGAGTCCTTGCCCTTGCCGAACAATCTACACTCGGACTCTGCTTCTGGGCCAAGCGCGGGACCGCGCTTGATCAATATGGCCAACGGACTCAAGAAGAGGTTCTCACGAAACTCGGCGTTGCCATCTCAAGCCAGCCAGGCTGCTCAGGGCCCAAAGTGGTGGAGGATACGCCTCTTCCGGGGTATGATCAATGACGTTCGGCGTCGAGCACCATACTATCTGAGTGATTGGTTGGACGCGTGGGACTATCGTGTTGTCCCCGCCACCATCTACATGTATTTTGCAAAGTACGAGTATTCCCAGCGTGTTCTACCACACCATCCAAACTACATCCTTTTACACTGGGGTCGTCTCCAAATCATACAAAATTCCATCACAGCATAGTCCCCCGGCCACATGTGCTGTAAGGGGGGGGGTTCCAATTGATCCCCATGGCTTTCCAAGATGCGAGGACTCGGGCTTACCACACAGCAGCATCCTTCCCGCACTGGCTTTCTCGCTGGACATGTTCACCAGGACACACTCCAATTACGGTGTCAACGAGGTTCTTCTCTCCTCCGTCCTCGGCTCCTTCGTCTTCTCCCTCATCGCCTGCCAGCCCCTTGTCATAGTTGGCGTCACGGGCCCCATCACCGTCTTCAACTACACTGTATACGACATCATCACCCCGACAGGCACCAACTACCTCGCTTTCATGACCTGGATTGGCCTGTGGTCGCTGGTCATGCACTGGGTGCTAGCCATCACCAACTCGTGCAATTGGTTACGATACGTCACCCGCTTCCCTTGTGACATCTTTGGCTTCTACGTTGCCTGGATCTATTTGCAAAAGGGGGTCCAGATCTTGGTACTACTGGGCGAGGCTGAGCCGTTCTACCTGAGTACGATGGCTGCTATTCTAGTATTCTCCATCGCATACTTTTGTAGCGAGCTGGGAAACAGCACGCTATTCCACCACTATGTGAGGGTGTTCATCAAGGATTATGGTACACCACTCACAGTGGTATTCTTCACGGGGTTTGTGCACATCGGAAGGATGAAGGAGGTCCAGCTTGAATATCTGCCCACGAGCAAGGCGTTCTTCCCCACGGCAGATCGGGGCTGGCTTGTCGACTTTTGGAATATAAGTGTAGCTGATGTATTTCTGGCGATTCCATTTGCGCTTCTGCTGACCATTCTATTTTGGTTCGATCACAATGGTGAGTCTCCAATCGTCCACCCGTTGCTTGGATCCCTCGTCTGACCAACTTGGTACATAGTTTCATCCCTCATCGCCCAAGGGACCGAGTTCCCACTCAAGAAGCCGGCCGGCTTTCACTGGGACCTCTTCCTACTTGGCCTCACCACTGGCGTAGCTGGAATTTTAGGCCTTCCGTTTCCCAATGGCCTGATTCCCCAAGCTCCGTTCCACACAGAATCCCTGTGCGTCACCAAAGTCGTCCATGATGACGACGAGGGCGGCGACAACAAAGGTCACTGGGAGCTCAAGCGTACGCATGTGGTCGAGCAACGCGTTTCCAACCTTGCACAGGGACTCCTGACTCTCGGTACCATGACGGGTCCGCTCCTTGTCGTCCTCCATCTCATCCCGCAGGGCGTTCTGGCGGGGCTGTTCTTCATCATGGGCTACCAGGCGCTCGAGGGCAACGGCATCACGGCCAAGATTCTGTTCCTCGTGCGGGATAAGTCTCTCACCGATAAGGGCAACCCGCTCAACAAGATCGAGCGGCGGGCTGCTATTTGGTGGTTTGTCGCGATCGAGCTCATTGGTTTTGGCGCGACCTTTGCCATCACGCAGACTGTTGCTGCAGTGGGCTTCCCATGCTTTATTCTGGCGCTGATCCCTGTGCGAGCCATGCTACTTCCCAAATTGTTTACCGCCCAGGAGCTCAGCATTCTCGATGGACCCACGGCGAGCCCCTTCACCATGGAAAGTGTCGGGGGGTCGTATGGAGGTGACGCGACGAGTGTCGAGGAGAGCCATTCGTCTAGCACCGCGGGCAATGGCAATGGTACCTCGGGAAATAGCACTGGAGGCTTGTTCAGGGCGGAGGGGAACGCCGGTTCGCAGGAGGAGCTAGCTGAGCTGGGCGAGAACAAAGGTGTGAGACTGTCGACTTCCTCAGGACCGAGGCGGAGAAACAGCGCCATTGCGAGGGAAGAAGAGGAGGAGGCGGTGGAGATGAGGAACCTTGGCGTCAACAGGAGACACCCGGGCAGACCCAGTGATGCTTAGTGGTGTTGATCTCCTCTTTCAATGGCCAAGGCCTGCTGCTGGCAGGGCTGCTGCCTACCATGTATACATTTGGATATTCAACATAGCATCGTGCTGCCATGTGGAGTTTCTTACACTCATAGATAGATTATTATGGACAGTGTAGACTGTCTAGGGGATACAATTTTCGTCGATTGCCATCACTCTCGTGCTATTTTGCGTACTGTGATTTTTGGATGCTCGTTGGCGATGTCGAAGAAGGGAGTGCTGCCGATGCGAGTTTATCATGCAGCTTCTCAATCTGTACTCGTCAACCCCATGCGTAATCTGTCGTGATGGAGTGCTCTGAACTCAATGATCACCTAGAAACCATGTACCTTTTGAACTCGGTGCTAGCTAGCAGAATCCAAATACGACATTACCGCCTAAGAAGCCGCCTCGCAAACCTTTGCTTCGTGAAGACGTTTTCTACGGCGACTGCCTCTGCAAGAAAATCCACCCTCTCTTGGATTTTCTTCTTTTCGCAAGAAGATCCACCTTGGTTTCCTCTTTACTGAATTGGAGACCAGTCTCGGCCTCACAATGATGCTGGCCTCCTCGACCTAGTCCGCGAAATGCCTACTGCGTTTGGCTCGTTGCCCCAAGCGAGGCATGACCCAATTTATCAGGTAGAGAGCTCTTGGATGAAATGCTTTTCAGATACCACACTCATCGAGATTATGACAGGTTAAAGCAAGCCAAAATTTCAATGGGCTGTCAGTCTTATCGAGTATAAGGTTTAAAGTGCGAAGACTCACAGGGGATTTGACGAACCTATGGAGACATTACGAATGGGTTATAAACATGAACATTTCGTCTCCAACAAATTGAATAATTCATCTATCATTTAGTACAAGTTGTGCATAATGATTGCCGCTGCCGGTATCTAGGAGAATGATGAGATTGACCATCTCTACTTTGTCGTTCTCGCCTCAAGGCCTTGAGTAGAACGGCAGATTGTATTCCAATCCAACGAATATTTCGGCTTCATCTAGTTCGTTATTAAAAGTGATTTTCCCTCCATCGCATGCACTACTATGAACTTGTCCTCAGCCTTCTAGGCATGACATTTGGCCAGTGGTTGGAGACTAGTATTACTAGCGAACTATGCTACATCGGAGCTATCAGCTTGCAAAGAAAGCACGAACGAAGCTTTTACAAGGTGGTGAAGTTGCTTGTCTCCGGTCAGGGAGAATTCAAGCTTGGACGAGATGCATGAGTGATGAAGGCTCTCTATCTGACCAACGCTTGGGAGGAGTTGGGGCCTTTTTAGGGTAATACAGACCCATAGCAAAGCGATCAGCCCTTTGCTGGCCGATCTGGTACTTTAGCTGCGATAGATTGATCAACGAGTGCACCCAAGGGATGATCAATAGGTTCTGGCCTCTCTCAGGTCTGTTACTGCATACATAACGTCCGCAGATAGCCCATAACGTCCGCAGATGTTACCCGTAACCACACCCATTTCCAGACTTTAGGTAGAGAGCAGGAACCCCACGACACTGAGTCTCAGTTCACACCAACATGGGAAACACATAAGTACCGCATGATGCCGCATCCTGCCGGAGAATTGTGAAAATGAACTGACCTGCAGAAGCAAACCTCGCCTGTACCCTCCAACATTGGACTGCTCGCCCAGCTTATTGCTACCGCGTTAGTCTTGGGGATCCTGGCTGGCGCATCCCTTTAGCTGTTGCTGCTGTGGGCTTCTCAGTGCGAGGTAACTGGTACTTCGAAGACCGGTTTCCGTCTTGTATAGACCGTTTCTATTTTTTTTTATTTTTTCTTCCCGATCGAGATGCAACAGGAGGCCCAACTGATGTACAGTACTTTTTTTTGTAGACACACGTTGATATGGTCAGGTCACCGCGCACGACTCACTTGGAAGACGGACCCCATGAACGACCGAGGACGTGAAATTCTAGCCCCTGAAACCATATTTCTATTGATGCCCACACTACCCTGACCTGCAACTTTATCTGCGTGGATCGTCGTCTAACAGCCGTTTCTGGAAAAGGGCTGTCTTGGGGATGCCTATTGTAGGCATTCTAGTCCTGCGAGGCAACCTCATTACTCAGTAAGGACTGATCGAGCATTGGTTGCAAAAATTCACCAGCGCTAGTTACCCAGTAAAGGTGGGTACGAAGGTAGTCATACGGGAAAGACGATGGAGTGTAGTGGAGCGATTGGGCAGGTAGGAAGTCAGTGACTGTTAGGGATTATGGGCAGGGTTCCAGCTTCCAAATAGCAATGTTGTAGAGTTTGTAGACCTGACATTGTCCATAGAGCAGCCGAGATGCCAATCCTTGTCGTATTGTTATAAAGGTGACAAGGTAGTCTGCAACCGGGCTCATGAACAGCCCTGGGAATGCTGTGACAGCTTGCCAGCTCGCAGGGTAGTGATGGATTCTCTCCTGACGATCCAGCATAATTGTGCAGTACAGTACCTGAGGCTACTCTGGAGAAGTACCGCCAATACTCGAATTCCACATCTCCATAGAATGAAGCCAGGGGGTGACGAGGGCACAAACGTTGCATTATCAAGAAAACCTTTCGAATCAACCGACTTCGTCCCTATCTACACATCATATTACGGCGGGAAGGGATGCAGTTCTGCGTAAGATTGACTATTGACACATTCCATATTTACACAGCCCGAAAAGTAATGTCGTTTGATTCGATACCGGCCAGCGGTGCCTTCTTCAAGTCCTC
This sequence comes from Gnomoniopsis smithogilvyi, assembly GCA_027946515.1. Classification (NCBI taxonomy): domain Eukaryota; kingdom Fungi; phylum Ascomycota; class Sordariomycetes; order Diaporthales; family Gnomoniaceae; genus Gnomoniopsis; species Gnomoniopsis smithogilvyi. Next base: position 2,967,948 of record JAPEVB010000004.1, on the reverse strand, counting down.
GTATATAGCAGCAGGCAATCATGCGGGGCAGAACAAATATATCCCTCAAACCCTGCTACCTGGTACATGCTGTAATATGACCAGCCTCCGCGCAGGGAAGGTTAGATTGTATAGCCAAATACCAAGAACATGACACCTGCGTACCCGGGCAGCCTTTTCAAACGGCTTGGCTGGAGATACAACGTGCAGGCTTGGCTGGGGACTGAGCTAGCCAAAGAAGGCATCAGATGACCAAGAGCCTACTGTATTCGGCCGAATGTGGCTGAGAAAGGCTCCGAGAGGACATGGCAGCTGTGATGGACATTGCCCGTGTGTGATGAGGGATAGCGGCAGAGACTTACTCTTGTAGCGGCGGAAATCCACTGATACTGGCGTACTTCGTATTTAGGCAGAACGACGTCGTCGGGGGAGGGGACCTGCTAGACGAATTGTCTGACGATGTAGTCAATAGTACATTACTCAATCTCTGGTACTCATCTCGTGTGTCAAATTTCCCCAGAATTTTCTGATGTCATTCTTGAGTGTAAAAACGGGAGAGGAGAAAAGTTTGCGCAAAAGCGATCCTACTATAGGAGGTTGCAAGCCATTCATCCATTCCGTGGGCAAGGACCGGGGAACCGTCTGTCTGAGCTGCGTCTCCCGGAATCAGCCAGAAAAGGTCAAACATGAAGGAGACGCCATGCATCAAATTCCTCTATTCCAGAGCCGGGACCAAAAACCTAACGTCGTACAGTTGACCGTGATGATGATGCTGATACTGATGCTGAGGTACTGCTTGTAGAGGTGTGTGTGTGTGTGTGTGTGTGTGTGTGATGGTTCTTCAAATCTTATTTCCGCAATGATGTAGAAGCTGATCTATATCACATACTACCTAGGTCTACAAAACCGCACGATATTAGACTTTTCGGCCCGTCCTGCCGGGCAGCTGTACCGAGTCTTTGGTTGGAGCGGGTCTCTTTGTCTGTGCGCCACCGCCTCTAATAATAACAATAATAATAATGATACACTTGGTAACTTTACAGTGTCAACTGCCCTATATTTTAGCTGAACCTAATCTCGTATTCTTGAACTTTCACACACTCACGTGCGCCATACCATTTTGACTCAACAAGCCATTAGTTCGGTCGAGATAGTAACATATGTTACAGCATGGTCTTGACGCAAAAGGGAGGGTGATTTTGGCCTAGATGCAGCTTTCTCTTCATGTTCTTATTGTGGTGCACATTTCGTGGGATTTTGCACGTGTGCTCGCAAGATGGGTATACATGTCCATTTGCCAGGCGGGTATCCATCCAAATCTCACGCACATCAACACAGGTGGAAGATTCATGACTATTCTATAAAAACTGAAAAGCAAGCTAGAGTCTTCCTTGTCTTTTCGGGTTGCCAAGTGATCAAGGGTGGTCTCAAGTGACCTCATGTTTGGCTCGAAGGGGAAGAGGGCGATCTGCGGACCTATCGATCATATGTGAAATTTGCAATCGTGAAGCATGGGAAGTTTCCGGGCGACAATTTGTGCACCACAGCGAGAGAGACAAATAATGATAACGGGCATGCTATTGCTGTCCTGATGACTATCTGGGAGTATTTGGCTGGTGAGACGCCGGCTAGCCAAGACCCATCGCTTCATAGTTCCCCTTTCTCTCTATCACTATCCTCCTCCCAAGACTGCACACACGCTTTAGCCGATGTTGGAATTGTTTTTATCTTGCCTGCTATACACTTACAGTGCGTCTTCCTCTACACAAAATTCTCTCAAGCTGAAAGGTCAGCGTTCTGCGGATGTAAGACATCGTGTCTGCACTAAGGGTCTTGGGCAAGTCTTCAGCGTCTTTTGGAAATGTCGGAGTTGCGAGCAGAACTGTTGTTAGCTAAAACACATGTGTACAGACCTGCATCATTCTATTCTGTGATCGACTTTGGGGCCCTGACAGTGCTATATTCCCTGCGGAGAGCCCGGTGCTCTTTTCTGGTTCAGCCCTCCGGCTAAATATCTCCCCCCCCCCCACACACTTGCTGCCCTAGCCCACTTCAACGACGGCTGCTATAGCATCAGCACACTATCTCCCTGCAGGTTGTGGTCAGGTTCTAAGACTCAAAGGAACGAATTTGGGTCTCTCACACCGCAATTTCAGCTTAACGTGCTCCAAGCACCTGCACAGTGCAAGTCCTGACCAGACCCAAAGGGAACTCGGACCTGGCACTCCTCCTTGGCTCCAGCGCCATTGCCCACACGCTATGGCCGGGATAATCCAGTCAATTCGATCATTCCTCCTCACTTCCGGGCCCTCGCCCTGGAGGGTCACCCACCCACGGGCAGGCACTACACTGGGGGGGGCGGCGTCGAAGCGCGCGCTGCGGGTGCAAAAAATCAGGGTCCCACAGCGGCCTCGCGATTCACGAGAGCGCAACGTCACCCTCCGTGCCAAGGCGCCATATTCGGGCCCTGACCTTTCGGCTCCGGCTGGGGTGTAATATTATGACCAGTCCCAGTGTCTGACCATGGCCGGCTGGTTGCATCTGACTGCCCGAAACCTCGGTGGGGAACTAATCATTTTCACTCACTCCCTCCCCTTGAGATATCCTGCCAGTACAGTCTCGAGCCACAATTGACTGACCGCCTTCCCTCTCAGAAAAAAAAAACACAAAAAAAATCAACATGCTGCTGTCCCGAGATTGGTGATGGTATCATGACAATGCTACTACCCAACCGTCGCAAGGGAGCAATGACATGAGGGAATACTACAGTCTACTTGAAGAGGCAAGGGGTCTGCACTGCTAAGGGTGTATCGCGCGGTGCAACCTCCCGTTACACCCACCCGGAACCACAACCGTTGCGACGGGATTTGGCAAGGAGAGAAGCACACCCACCCAGACGTCCCGATCGCTTGATCGAGGTTTCAGACACGCAAGAGTGAGTGGCTTGCCAGACTCCTTTGCCTGCCTGTCCTGTGAAAATAGTCCCTCACACAGGTGCAGTGAAGGGCTTACCGCCTCGCAGCTCTCCTCAAGTACCCTTGACTCCCTCACGGGTACTAGTTACATCGTCGACAGGCTGGTTCACTATGTGGGTTCGTATCACCTACACAGAAGGTATAGACGGATGGTCGACTCCACATGCTCCAGCCAAGTAACCTCGGGCACTCATGCCGCCACCCTGAGCAGAGAGCATGGTATCTTGTCTCTCGCCTCGTCCGACTGTCCTATGTACAAGGGGTGAAAGCCCTCCCCATCAGAGACCAGTAGCGCTGTGGCTTGGTGGTGTGTTGGCTGCAACTCTAAATGCTAGGTTACGATAGGGTTCGTCCCTCCCGCAACGTTATATCTACGCATCGATGACACGGCTTTGCGTCAGGTTAGGTGGTAGATTGTTCGGGGGCCACAGCACCACCATGAACCATTCCATAGTCATGGAACAGCGCCATCCCAGAAGCTCCAGGAACCTCGATCAAAGAGAATGGGTCGAACTTGCGCTCGGAGAGACGCGTCCCTCGTCCGAGTTACGCCGCCTCAAGCCAGCGGTTCGAAAAGTTTGTCGTCGATTTTGAGACACTTACAACCTTGGCCCGAACGAGCCTCTCATCTTGTGTCTCGGGCATCCGACTTGCCTCCTGAGAGGAAGCGAGATCTCGCAAGAACGATCACAAAATCCGGGCCGGCTTATGGAAACCCTTGCACAACTGCCCGATCCACGCGTGAGATAGTGACACCTCGATTGTTGTTTCATTTCAGCCCAGATTGTACTGCCGAAGACCCTCTTCTCCTTGCCTAGCACAGCTTCCTGCAGCTTGTTAGTCACTATTGTCAGCCTCGAGCCTGTCTGAATCATAAGGGTTGCCAAAACAAGCAGAAGCCATCTCCTGACAAGGGTGTCTGAGTAGTTGTCAAATGGCAATTTCCTGTGACTTATGAACTCATTAGCCCCTTGGTAGGGTCAGCTCGGAGTTGCGTGTTCTATCGAAAGTACGAGTGAATCCGGCCCTGACATGTGCATCAATCCTTTGACACTCACATTTTCTCCATTTCAACATCACTGAGTCAGCTCTAAGACGTACCTTTCTTTGAGCTACTTGGTACCATTGCGACCTACCCGCAGCGTTGTGTCCCATCGTCTCCTCCCCTCTGCCGGAGGGGATCTCCGAACCTAGATCGATAAATCCCACAACGTCAAACAGCCGCCCCACAGTACGCGCATAGTGGACCATGCATGCTGGAGACCGGGGTAAAGATAGAGCTGCTGGCTCCCTGAAGAAACCCAACCCCCCCCCCGGCGCCTTCTCGGGGATCATTTGGCCACACTCTGGACCGAAACCTGCGGCTGTTGGACTCGCTACCAGAGAGAAAGATAGAGGGCGCTCTGTCTGGAACACGTTGACTGCTTTGGCAAAGTACCTAGTCTTCTCCATAGTGAATGTGACTGGTCACCTTGTCATGTAGAATTAAACTCGCATGTAATATTACCAAAATACCCGGTTGGATGACCACCGATATAGCATGATGGACTATGGGGTGTCAGCGGCGATTGCTGCCGTCACAAAGGGCCACTCATTGTACCAACGATGTAGCTCGACACCGCCGGACATATGAAATTCAGCTCGCTTTTGGTGAGAAAAATGCCCTGGAGGTGAGACTATAATGCCTTGGTCAAATAATTCGGAAGATAGTCTAGAATCATTTGTCTTGCGAGTCCAGCTGCATGGGCTGTGTAGAGGATGGCTGCAAAGCGAGAGCTTCCATCACTACACGATGTCTTGATGAGCAACAGTGCTGCGTGCCATAGAGGGACGAAAATATGAATTAGAACAGCAAATGATTCAATATCGCGGATTCTCTTTTGGTATCTTAATTCGCTATGAACACGGCCCCATCACATTAGCAGACCTTCGTCCTCTTCATTCCAGCCAGTCGCGAATAGGTATCTCCAAGCGCCCAAGCATCCAGACCGAACAAACCAGCGGCCGTCAAGGACCACAATCGATCGAACCACGAACCAGGTCAATTTTGACCAATGACGACAAAAAAACAAGAAAAAGGATAAAGAAGGGCACACATAAGACTAAAAGATAGAGCAGGCAGACCGGCCGACCAACCGGTAATGGGGAACATGTTTGTGGACAAGCCCCCATGCCAAAGAACAGAAGATGCAAGTTTATACATGAACAGAGAGCAGATTCTCAAGCGGAGTAAAGGAAGAGAAAGGTCCTTTTGGGGCTCTTGTGGTCCGTCCGAGCAGACCCTAGCCTTCAGTAGTTGAGTCTTGTGTCTTCCTACTCCTTGATGATCGTCGTGCTCCGGCATATCGGGTTGCCAGCCCTGTCAAGCTTCGTTCAATGTAACCACCCACACCGGGGCGGTTCGGTCCAACACACAGGGTGTGCTGCTTATTTAGCCGCTGTCAGCGAATATCGCTGGGTCGGCAGCTATATTGGTATGTCGATTGACCATGAGATGTCGTTTGGAATGGGTGATTGTTGGCCTCGGGAATCCTGTCCAGATATGCGCTGAATCCCAATTTTGTATCCCCAACCCCCCTATCCTCCCCTTCCTGCCCAGCCCCTTATTTACCCGGGGTTGCTTCTAGTACCTGTAAGGGCGCCATCGTCGTGTAAATCCTCCTCGACTAGCTACCAATGACCAGGCAAAAAAGGTCTCTTGCCCGTTTCAGGGTAGATCCAGAGCAGGGTAGAATCGGACCCAGCGTAAAAAAGAAAAAGGAAAAAGAGTTGTAATGTCGTCAAAGCAGGCACTTAGGCCTGGGTCACCGTGACCGTAATGCTGGGCTTCCTCTTCAGCTCACCGCCTGGCGTTCCGTGGTAATCATCATGATCTCTGTCCCCGTGCATGAATGAATCTCTCATCGGCGTCCTCGAGCTCGACCCCATGCTCTGGAACGCCTGGGAAAAGTCATTCGGAGGTGCAATAGGCGCACTCATCTGCGGCATCGAGTAATCGTGCGGTCTGGAAGGAAAGGCAGGGGTTCTGGGAAGGTTGAAGTCACTTGGGGCTGTCAGAGGCGCTGTTGGGAAGCTGGTCGTGTATGGTGCAGAAGTGACGGCGAGGTGTCGGTTCGTGGGTGAGGTTGCGGAACGCACAGGCTGCGAGCCAGAGTATGATCGCTGAGCGCTCAAGTCAAGTCCAAGGGGTAAGGTGGCCGAAGCTGCACGCATACGAGATCGATTCTGTTGAGAGTTCAAGAATGAGCTAGTTTGGAAGCTGGGATAGCCCATGGCTGTGGGTGAGTTCACAGTCGAGCCTATTAAATGCAATTAGTAAAATTGCACAGCAGACTGCAGATTCGGGGATACTCACCAGCGTAGCTGCTCGATTCGTAGCCCCCCATAGTCGTTGGTTCTTGAGGATGGTATACAGACGCCTGCCTTCCGCTCAAAGGTTGTGGGCTGCTGCTTCCTCCAGCTTGGTAGCTTGTATAATCAATCGAATCTCCCTTCCAGGACATGCTTGACCTAAGTGGAGACTGCAGGGTATCGGATCTAGATCTGTTGAGTGTTTCTCGGAGCTGAAGTGGTTGTAAGGGGCGGACTGGTTGCCTCGCGTGGTGGCTATGCATTGCCATACTTCCATCGAGGCTTGTTTGCCGGGTGAAAGGGTTCGAAGTCCTGGGGCCCGCACTCAAGGGCGTCAGTTGTCCAGAATAGTCGTAACGATCGTTGGACTCGTGAGACATGGGCGACATCAAGTCTGGGTTGCTCATTGAGGCTGAAGTATTGAAACCAATACCGCCAAAGGCTGGGCTGAGACCAGTCGAGGACATGGTATCACCACCCTCTGCCCGCCTGACATCTACCACCATTGGTCCCCTCATCATGTGTTCGGGGTAGCCTCCAGGCCCAAACCCAACAGGCGAGCCCATTGGTGTGCCCAGGCCATGGACAGCGCCGTAAGGAGAATGAAGGGCTTGGACATTGTCGAAATCGTCGGGAACTGCTCTCATCTTGATCATACGCTCCCTATCATCGGCCGTGAGGCGCTTAATCTTCGCCCGCCTTGCAGAATCATCAGCATCAGAAGATGAAAAAGCAAAGAGTTGGAAGCATACCTGTTTTGGAACCAAACCTGTACCTGTCGAGGACTCAGCCCGGGGATCTCCCTTGACAATCGCTCCCGATGCGCGGCATCTGGATGTGGTTGCTTGGCGAATTCGCTCATGAGGAAACGAGTTTGTTGGTGGGTCAGCCTACCAACACAGTTAGCTTTTTGTCGCTTGTGCATGGACGAGATGCGAATAGTACCTAAAGCGCTTCATCTTCCTTCGTGCTGCCGTCCTTTCAGCTGGTGTCATCTCTGCTGTGATACCATCTCCATCGCCGTCCATGTCATCATCATCAAGTAGGTCATCATCATCCTCTTGCTTGACGTGGTCGTCGTTTCGAGAAGGGCCCATTTCCGAGCTCTGGCCAGCTGAGGAGGCTGAGCTCACTGCATTAGAGCCCATCGACATCGCGGTAGTGCCAGCCGAGGTCACCGAGCCTTCATTTGTAGAGTCTGCTACCTTCGCGCCGTCCATGTCACACTGTCCCCCTACCGGGTGCTCAGGGGTTGGCGAGAGCTGCTTCTTTGTGCGCAGACCCAAGGGGTCCTCACTGCGTCGCTGGCTCAGTGGCGGGCTCAATGTATTCCTTTCTGACTTGGTGTCTATGTCCATGGACCCGCTGGCGTCAGTTGCACTGCGTGGCTGCGCCTGAGACCCAGCGCTACTAAGCGGAGCCTGACCATGCTCATAAGACTGAGGATAGAGGGAGTTGTCTCCGGGAGGGAGATACGAGTACTGTTGTCCCTGCCAGTCGGACTGCGTCGACAACGGCGACTCGTAGTGGTGCGACATGCGTGAACCGGAGGTCGGCTTGTGAAGGAGAGTATCGTACTTGCTCTTAGACCACGGGTTCGGCTCAGAGTCGTGCTGCCTGGAAACAAGCATTGGGAAGGTTGATGGGAAAACTGATCCAAGTTTTTCCGTATGGTGTAGTAGAAGAACGAGGCGGTTGATCCAAACAATGCCGTCGCAGTAGCCAGTCACAGAACGAGCGACGAAACAGAGCACCAAGATGGGGTCGAGGTCAGATTATAGGTCGGGCTGACACTGGAGAACGCGCCCGGCATCAACCAAAATAAACAGCACACGAACAGCTTGCAGGACGGCAGTTCCGCTGATCTCGGTCCAGGATGGGCTTTCTATTCGGATAATCCAGAGAGATAACCGACTTTCTTAGCTGGGGAGGGTATTCGCAAATGGGTAAAAAAAATAAAAGTAGTGGATCCTTGGAAGTGGTGGGCGGATTTCTTGGGTCACTCCTGAAGCTATGTGTCGATCAAACCAGCCGGGAGAATAAGCTGGTCCACGAGGTCATCGACGTGCCGATACCGAGCTTCGTAAAGCGAGATGACAGGAAGAAAAGAAAACAAAGTCCAGGGATTCAGAGAGTAGATCAGACGAGCACAGCTAGTGTTGAACGTCCTCTGTGAGTCCGGTGAGATCGATTGAAGGATGAGCGAGGTGTATATTGTCGTGTAAAAGCGTGTCGTCGAAGTGGCTATTGATATGTCGAATCTAAAGCCAAATACTGGGTGAGGAGGTTTGGTAAATCACAAGTATAAAAAACGTTCAAGGAAACGGGACCACGAAGTGAATATAAGTCATTAGTCTCCAAGAAGACTGAGCCAGCGGGGATTTGACGATTCTCAACAAGGTGTCGCTTGAGAATGACTAGCCCCCGGTCTGCATAGAGTCTAGAAATAGCCGCAGTTACAACAAGGTTGGCCCCTATGGGGGAGGGGAGCCTTCTTGTACAAGGCAAGTGGAACACACTACCCAAGAGTGGTACATCCAGACCCGGGCGGAGATATGTCAGGATCTGGTCACAAACAGGGCCTGCACGGACGAACGTCACATCAGTGGAGACAGTCCTCATTGCTGTACCAAATGTACCTGGTACCTGAAGAAGGAGGGCTACCCTGGCAGAGCGGTCTCTCATGCTTCCAGGATAGTCTTCAGGAACCAGTGCGGTAGTATTGAGTGCCCTTCCCGGCTGTTCTTGGGAGAGCGACTCTCTCAGCTGGAACCTTAGCCGGGACGGAGTTTGAGCAATACCAAAGCTTTCCGCATCTTGTATGTAATTGTAGACCGCATAGGGGCTCCAAAAGAATATTGGTCGTGGGTCTCTCGGCTGAATGGCTAATGCCCACAACCTGGCCCGGGTTCGAAATATGGTGGACACTTCTGCAAGCCGCCTGGTCTGGAAAGGAGATTTACTAGGTCGCTGGGAATAATGAAGAGTTCAAGGACGACAGGGTTTTGCATTCTACAAGTGAGGTATGTGTGCCGTGGCTTGTAGTGCGCTCAGACGCGGGAGGGAGCGCGGTACTATGAAGATTGGCAAGTGCTCAGTAAGTCCGCGGGTATCGAGAAGCTTCTCTTCTCTTGAACGAAAGATACTTTCACAGGAAAGTGTCCCAAGACACAGACGCAGTGGTGGGAGGGCAAAGGAAGTGGCCACACATAGGGAGGAGAACACATCCGTTCGCAGTAGAGCCGTTTCGGTTGCATCGCTTGAGCCACCTGATTGGCCACCGAACATGGAGCTGTGTTGACTTTACGGATGAAAGCATGACCGGCCTCGGATTGGACCAATGAAAGAAGGGAGCAAGGCCGGGGAGGGCGTGCGAATAGCCTAGCTGCCCTTTGTTGCTCACAGCATAACACATAGACAGACTGGCAGACTGTGAAGCTTTCGGGGAGGAGATGAAAATGGGTCAGAAGGCTGCTGCTGGGGGTGGGGGGAGAGAGAGGGAGAGAGAGGGAGGGGAGAGAGAGAGAGAGAGAGAGTCGCGGATGGGCAGGCAGGCAAGGCACGCTGCATTGGTCCACCAAGATTTGCTGCGAAACTCGCAGCCACGAAAATAAAACTGGACCAGCGGAATTGGGAAGCAAGCACGACGATGGCCGGACAGTGCCAGAGAGGTACCTGAATGGCAATGCTGACAAGGGTGCCTGTCACAAACTTGCGAGGCATGGTGGTAACATAGAACGGATGGTGGAGGGACATGACCAGGGGTTAAGAGTCTGTGCAGTGATGCTCAATCCCGGTCAGTCACAGCTGACAAGGTCGCAGGGGCATTGGAGAGAATCCAAGGCTGACAGGGTAGCAGATCACTCGAGGCAGATCTTGTCCATCCCCTGCCAATGACTAGTATAGTTTCCTCCGTGCTGCCGCAGCTGTCGTCATGGTGCAAGAGCAAGGTATGGGTCTTCGCGAGCGAGGCTGAATGGGAAAGGTATCTTGAATCCAAAAATACATGCTACACGACACACTGGGTATTTGTGCGGCAGAGCAAGTCTTGGCCCGTTGAGAATTTGAGTTGGCGACAGGAAAGGATGATAGGAAGCGCTTCACTGCTGGTCCAAAAAAAAAAGACCGCTGTCCTAGCCCTGGACCATGAGCCAATCAGCAATTCCTGGGAGCGGGCTGGGCTCTGAAGACCAGCGCAGCATCACACCGGAAGTTCCGCTTCATGGGCGTTGGCTGCTGGCTGGACCAAAAGCATTAGGTGGTCAATGAAACTGGTGAGATTCGAGGGGAATATGGCAGATTGAGGTTGGAGCCCCAATTTCAACTTGCAGACAGGTACCGAAGAGCGGATTGTCAGGTGGCTAGCTTGAGCAGCGAGAGCAAAAATCGTCATGGCTAGGTTGGGTCCTGATTGACCATGTAGGAAAACCAAAGATACTCACTTGCCATTTTGACAGCATGGGTGTTGAGACATTCCGAAAGGGCCGTAAATTAGTTGAGAGTGATGTGATGTATCACTCACGCCGTTAACTTGGAGTAAAGCATCAAGCCGTAGAGGAGGGGGTGGGGATGGGCGGATGTCTTATTGCAGACTTGAAGTGCTTTCTCCCACTTCGACCATGGTCGCCCTACCATATTGTACCGGCCTGCCTCTGGTGAACACTTCGTATGGATGCTTGCATGGCGGCACTGGAGGTAGACTTGTGGATGAATTATCCAGCAGACATCCACGAGTAGATGCCCCGAACCGGCACTCCAGATCCCGGGATCGGTCCAGCTTCTAGCTGTGTCTCTGGCTGTAGATAGGCAGTCAGTCAGTCGCAGGATGTCTCATGACTAACGAGACCGTCCATCCCTTTTCTTCCTTTTTTTTTTCTTTTTTTCTTCTTCACTTCTTTTCTTTTTTCGTTTTGCCTCGCCGATGACGAGCGGTGATTGTGTGCTACTTTGTCAGTTGGGTGACATCGCCTGGCACTGGCATCGGGCCAAGTCGATGTCAAATTTGAAAGTTGCGGGCACGACGGATGATGCCAGGCAGAATGCTATGGCAATCGCGGCAGCCTCGCCAATGTAGCATGTTGGACCGAGTCGGCATGTCACAGCCTTGCAGATTCTTTTCAGGAACAGGAGCGAGAAAGCAGCAGGCAGGGAACAGGTTGCAGCTCCGCGAGCACTGACATGTAGTTGAGATTGGAAAGGGTGGGGCAGAAAGGTGGGAGCTTTCTTTCCAACGGGTCCCGGTGCCTTCCCCTGTTGGCTAGAGCGGCTGTTGGCGCGGACTAGTGCGAATTTGGCTCTAGCGCGGAGTTGTCTGTGCATGAAAACATGGCCCGTCTTTTCCTTCGCTCGCACTGGAAGCCTTCCTCGCTAGGCTTAGCTCCCTCCTCTTTGCTGTTTCATCATGGACCGGGGCTACTCGGTCGCTTGCGACATCCTTGACACCCTCGACACCCAACCTTACCCACGCAGCCGTCGGCCCCACGACGCACACACACACACACACACACAATCACATTTCTGTCGGCAGTCCACCACCAACGACGGCCCGGCCTTCCCCTCGCGCGGCCATGCCTGGAGGTAGGGAGGTCCTCTATGCCGTCCACTCAGCTATTATAGTAGAATGGTACCCTAGATTCACCAGCCCTGCAGTCCAACATCCAGTCGACACTCACGCCCCTGAGATCCCCTGAGTTCAGAAGGTTTTCCATGCCAATATCCAGCTGACACCATGCTATGCCATGCTACAAGTATGCCCACTGCACGATCGATCGCGTCCGTCCACGCCATCACAACGGGACCGAAACAACCCACGAGGAAATGGGACGAAACGTGCAAGGGAAAGGAACCTCGCTGACTTACTTACCTGGGTACCAAAGTATTTCTCGTCGTTGACCTGGGCACCAAAGCCTGCGACGCATGCCAACTTGGGCCGAGGTGGCCCCGGTCCTCGGTCCAAAATTTGATGACGGGCTTTTCCCCTTGGCATCAATCTTGATCGATTCAGTCCGCGGACCTGTTTCATGCTTCGATACTTGCCAATCCACCAGTCCGCCAGCAATCGTGCAGGCAGAAAGGGGCCCGTCACACCATTATCTTGAATCCCCAACCCTTTTCTTTTAAGCTGTCTCGGCTTGTGCCAAGCAGCTTTGTGCAGGAGAGCATCTAAAACTAATCGCTGTTCCTTGAATGCGCAAGTAACATGGCTAACGACCATCATGGTTGGCAGCGTCTGGCCGAGGGCTCAGATTTCAGGAGCGCCGCGCGACCCACATCTTGCGCGGAAGTAGTGTTGAAAGTAGGACTGGATGGATCAGATTCATCTTCCTACCAAGTGTTCCTCCTACATAATAGGGCCTTTTACAGTGCAGTCCAGTCTAATCACCCTTAGCCAGCCTGTTGTGCTAGGCACGTCGTGAGGTTCCACTTCGCCGTATGCCACTACCGAACGCGACCTTGTCGGCGGTACATGGGTGGGGTCCTTTTTCATTTGTCCAGCCTTACGCAGATTCAATATCTGCCTTGAGCCAAGTCGCGAGTCGTGGTGGAGGAACATCATTGTCGCTCGCGTGCAGTACAGTTGTCGGGAATTACCTGCTATTGTTCTCGAATGTTGAGGTTATCTCGTTGCATCCAACAATTTGCTCTGCTATTGTGGTGACTGTGCGCAATAAAACGGAAATTATCCAAAATTTGGATTTTCTCATGGTGCGATTTACAGACACCGAGATCTCTGTGCCGGTTGGTGGTGTTTGCTGAGCCAAAGTTGCATCACAAGTCCTTCAATTTCCAAAGTCACCTTTGGCACCGTGCGAGCAAGTCGCAGCGCAGGCTCAGGGCCAGCATTTGTCTGAATGCGATTGATGCATTGATGAGCTCAGTCTCAATTACCTTGACTCGGGAAGCTTTGGCTAGCTCGACGTTGCTCGGGCTAGGGGCACAGACTTCGGTTCGCGACACACTCTTCCCGCAGTCTAGGGAAACACGTCAACGCCGCACGGATGGGATGAACATCAACCACGGCGCCTGCGAAGTAGGAATGCTAGGGAATGAATGTACCGTGTCTGTTCGCATCGTTTTCCAAGCGAATTTGCAGCCAGAACCCCTTGGCCGCCGGCAGCTGATAGTCCTTTGTCGAGCCATCCTGCCGGTTACCTACAAGGCTGATCGGCCTAACATTTACATGGTGTGCATGACCATGACCAGGCGCAAGAGGTGGAAAGCGCACATGTATCTACGTACCTGTACCTGCATGATGGCACCGCCATCCGGCATGCCACACCTCGAGACCTGCGCGCTGGCGTCCCGGTACTACTCACAACTATGTACCTCTCTACCGCGCAATTAACGTCTCGATGTGACAAAGCCGACTAGCCACATGACCTACTTGACGATCAGGTACATTATCAGATCTAAGGTCTCCGAGCTAATCACGATGAGAAGTCTAGACTTTCGTGTTTGCGCGGGTATCTTGGTAGTTGCTCGCGACGCTGCCGCCACTCATTAGATGACTGACAAGACAAAACATTTATACCCACATCAATAGTCGTTGAATGCCTGTGGATATAAACATTACGCGACTCCATGTGCGGTCCCGATTCGCATTATCCTTTTGCTCGCATCACACACCCAATTCAGTAACAAGCGCCACCCGTTCGATTCCGGGGCAGCGACTATGCCAGCCAAACTTCTTTTCCAATCTCATGGTGTTTGCAAGACTGGATTCAAGTGGTCTCCACCAGATTCGTCCGAGCCGCGTCGCTCACTTAGTTGCCAGCAGGCAAAGACGGAGGCCCACGCCTCGCATACCTCGCAAGGAGAGCCCCTTTCTTCGGACAGCCTGTCAAGACGATTGTAGTCGGATTTGAATCCGTCTTTAAGGAACCTCTCACAAAGCATCACAACATCCGGCCCGCGCTCATGTGGTTCGGGCTCGGGTCCGAGGCGGCGCTCTGTCCCACTGGCCGCAGATACACAAGCACGCTTTGCACACAAGAGCTTGTGTGGGCAAGGAGCGGCAACACAGCAAGCCAGGGCGAAATTCCTGAGTGCAACGCGGCCTGACAAGCGACCCTGTGAGGGGCTTTGACCACCTCAGACGGCAACACAAAAAGCAAGCTCCCGTTTTGTGTTTTCCATTTCCTAGCGCTCGGGAAAAGTATGGCCTCGACCCTGCGTTGATGAGCGCATAGATGTAAGCCGGAGTTTCCTTATCAAATCATGCTCACGAGATGTTTGGCGTGCTTGCGTTGAACGAGCCATTCCTGCCCCCACAGCGCGCGACTGGGCGGGTCTGGCACGCCGGCCTCTCTGACTACTACCTACCTAGGTACTGTACTGAGATGCTGCACCTGTGTTCCACTGACCCCGGCTGAACCCCACCATTGATACTGGGGTATAGGATCTTGCCCTCCAGCGGGGTCGCTACCTAGGTCCGGAGAGCTCGGGAGGTCTTGTGAAAATTAAAATCCAAAAAAAAATCCAAAAAAAATTCATGGGCTCATTTACTTCCACCACCAAAAGAGCAAGCGCGGCTGCTGCTAGACCTCTAGGGTCCAGATCTAGACCTGAGCTTCACGTCGTCATTCTTGACGAAGGTCTTGTTGCAAGGGGGACTCGTCCTGGCGATTCGGCCTTTGTAGATTAAAGGATCCACGTCGTGTGTCTGAAGTTGCCTTTCGATGGCGATCCTCACGCCAGCGACCCACTGATCCACCTCATCCTTGCACTCCCCGGAAAGCGGATTTGCTGCATGACATCGGTTTTGTTGGTCCAGTGCAACCGTGCCTTCCCGAGCGATCAGTTCACGCCGCGGCCGCCAAACCTCCCTGAGGAATTGTTTGATGAGGCTCATTTTACTAACCAGCACAGTATCAAGTTTCAGACCAAGCTTGATTCAGTGCTACCCTCTCAAGAGAAAAAAAAGAGTCGACAGCGTCAACCCCAAGCATTGGCCCCAGAAACCAGGTAGCAGCCCTGGAACTCTCAGCAGACTAGTGCCTGAACAACCGAATGTGGATCGAATCGCAAGTCTTCTCTTCCCCTGCCCAGCTGGCCGCCAATCCACCTCGCTACCATAGCCAAGACCACCGTATCCGTCTTTTTTCGTCGGGTTTTACCAATATGGATCAGAAACCGGCACCGGCAGTCCGGGAGGAGTCAATTGGATAGCCGAGCAAGAAACATGCAGCCTATGAAAAACAGCACCAAGAACGCAACACAAGGATGGTCGCCAGTGAAGAGTGGATTCTGTTTCTTGACCCCTTTCACCTGCCAAACTGTCGGTGATAGCTGACGTACAAAAAGTTGAAGCCGACAAGATTTGCCGTCCGAAGCCAATGACACAGCCACTTCAGAAGAAAAAAATCGGCAAAACATCGAGACCCTGGGAGGTGTGTAGGAACACCATGTCCAGCACAGATCTAAAAAAACCGGTGAACAGCGCCCATTGACGCCTAGGCGCTAGCCGAGATTTTGAAGAACCCGATTCTCGTACGATGAAGCATAAGGAAAGGCTGAAAGTCCTAGACATAGTATCACGAAGAGCACACAGGATAACGGAGGAAATGGTGTTTTGCGGCTCGGCTAGACCTGCAATCTTTGGCAGGTTAGTTTTCCCCATGCATGTAGCTTATTTCGTCAGTCCACTTTCCACAGGCCTGGCTGCTCTTTGCCGAGACGAGGCCCTTTCCGATCTACGCGGAATTTTATGACCAAAATTCCTGGTCAACAAAATGATGAAGAGGAGCCCTTGGCTCGTCATGCTCCGGGCCCCCTACAACGCTCCCCATTGTGGATTTTGGAAACCCCAAAGAGGAGCGAGGCGAGCCTCGACTATCCCAATCAGGACTAGTGCGGCTCTGAAAACAGGGTCGTTTCACTAACCAAAGAAGGACATAAGTAATGTGGAATAGCGTTGGTCCCACTTGTTCCGTCTCTTCATGCAGAGTAGCAGCCCCATGAGAGAGTTTTGTTCTTTTCTCGACGAGCGTTGGACAAATGGAACAGACGTGGTTCGCAGTCTGCGAGTAAACGAGTAGGGATCAAGATTCTCAAACGCCTCGACCACCCGCCGCCACGTTCGTCCGGGCTGTCTGTCGATCCCCCGTACGCGCACGCAACGCAACAAACCAAGCCCTCCCCGGTGTAGGCTGTTGTTGCACGAATTACACACGTCAGCCCCATGGCAGCAGCGGCCACAGGCGTGGCAGCGCAAGGCGTCCGTGGCCAACTTGTGAACGTGCAGTCCTATTCGTGCGATTTATCACGACCCGACGGGCAACTGGCGACAGACGAAGGTTGGCCGCCTTGACTCGCTCCTGTCTCGAACATCAGCCGACTAAGCCAATTAGTGCTCAGCCTTGCGGAGTACAGCATTATTTTGGCAGCCCGTCCCACGATCCCCAGCATCACGGT
The DNA here is from genome assembly GCA_027946515.1 of Gnomoniopsis smithogilvyi. Lineage (NCBI taxonomy): Eukaryota > Fungi > Ascomycota > Sordariomycetes > Diaporthales > Gnomoniaceae > Gnomoniopsis > Gnomoniopsis smithogilvyi. The sequence goes on along the minus strand of JAPEVB010000004.1, from coordinate 2,951,230 downwards.
CTCAAATCTTGCTGCTATGTTTGGAGGAAGCACCTTTACAATGGAAATAGACTCGACTAGGCAGCACCGTGTCCACTGTCAAATCCGACGGCGCACTTTTCATCTGATTTCCATGGCGGGACGATCTCTTGACACGGACCCATGAGTTGCATTACCGTCCTTGCTGGCCTGGGGATTTTTTTTTATTTCATTTTTTTGGCCTTTCTCGAGCTTGGCCACACCAATACCAAAAAAAGCATGTGGTCCACATGAAGAGAACCAGCCGCGCGCTGGGTCAGGTCCTGGCCTTTTACCCCGCGGATCCTACCGCCAACATCTGCAGCTGCGCCCGCTGCGCCTCACAAATGATGAAACGAGCAGAAGCACACTTGGCTACTGGAATGGGGCTGTTTGTGGGAAGGCTGACTTTTAGGTCATGGTCAAGTTAGAGTTCACGCTTTGTTGGTGAGTTCCTGCGGCTGTTGGTCATGCAGTCCTCGGTTCCTGCAGACTCACAAACTCGTCTAGTAAAGTAACTGTAGATCAGGTACGCGAGCAATGCGCGGGCATTGCACTTACCGGCGCTGTGAAGCTTGTGAAGCTGGTTACCACAGCGATGTGCGTTCTCAAGATCTGAGACGCACGGAGTCTGAGAAGGCGGGGCATAGCCAGAGGGGTGTGAAGGGAATGCTCAAATAATTGAGATCTCGTTCGGCATATCCCGTTGATAAGATGTCCACTAAGGCACGTATTCCAAAAGAAGCTCTGCTAAAGATAAACACATCGCATGCTGTCGGGAAGATCTACAGACCGTCCGCCCGCATCCTTGAGCCTCGGTCTGTCTGCAAGTGCGGCTTCGTCCAGGAACATTCATGCGAAACCAACTCTACGATCTCGAAAACGTTGTATAATCTATCTGTTTCTTGAGCATCCCGGATCTGATGCGGTCCGGTCCATGGGCAAGGCATTATCACCAATCTTGGCCTCTTCCAAGAAGAAGCAGATTCGGGGCAAGGCGGTTGCTTGTCTACCGCGACCCGCGCCAGCGCGCGTTTCGTGATCCTTTCGCAGTCGAGCGCTTGCCTCGCCCCCTGAAGTCACTGTTACTTGGACCTGATAATGTTTGGATGGCAGCAAGGCCTTTCCCTGCCTCGTTCGATGGATAAGACATACATGTTCCCGACCTGACAGCTGTGATCTGGATTTAGAAAACAAGATCCACACTGCCAAAACAAACGGCCTCGACTGATGGATTCTTCATGCGAAGATCGGACGCACACCACGTGCGGCTGGGCAACGCGGCCAGTCCCACCTTATCTGAAGCTGGACAACATCGGCTTGCTGCAGGGCGTGCCGTCTCGCTATACTGCCTTGGGGGGTCCATCCGCCAGCATTCACGCACCTCTCGTACGAGTTTGTGAGCGTGGCGTGCTCGTGCGATCGAGAACGTGCTGTCCATGGCTCACCACTGCAGCAACCCGTGACCAGCATCCAATGAGCATGGGGATTGGCCGGTGATGATCCTCCCAAGATTGCCGTTGCCCTGTATGGCGCGCTCCCATGGTGATCTCGAGCAGGCTGGGTACAAACGCCGCCGGGATTAATATTCCTGGGGATGTGTACGTTCAGCCCGCTCGATGACGATGTCACTGAAGATCGAAAAAGTGATGGCCTCATAGACATGCAGCGCTGATCTCATGGCCTAGACTTGTTCAAGATCCGAGTCCATGGTCACGACACCTGCCATCCTGCAAGTGCGGTGGTGGGCTCTTAGACCACAAGCCCGCGATATATTGCTTGCAGATTACTGGTGAGCATGACATGTGTCAGATCGGTCGAGCGCGCGACCATCTACGTCTTTGCAGCTGGAGGGGCGTCCTAATATCGAACAAGCCTGTGCTCCTCATTTCGACATTCTGATGCAATCCGGGGAGGCGGTTCACGCGTCGCTTGAAGGGCGAGTCACACGTCTAGGGATCACGGGTGCCTGGTACTTCACAAAGCTTTGGTGTTGTTCGCAGCAGCATCATGCACATATCGATTTTGAGGATTTGTTTTTTGTTGCATGCACGGGCTGGGCATCGCGAGGCGTCGCAAACCTCCGATGCTTGATCTTTGCTTGTGCAGCTGGACAATGTCTTTCTGCACAGGAACCTGCCGGTATTTCGTGCTCTATCACGCATCATCTCCGGTGCAGGCGTTGCGCTAGATTAGCCAACAAGATGAGGAGCCTCGCGCTGCAGCTGCAGCTGCACAAGTAGTACTGCAGGATGCAATGTGCCCTGTTCCGCGTCCAAGCAAGAGCGCACTGGAATCTCAGCGCGGCACTGCGTTGCTTCTACCGACAGGTTCAGCTACAGGTTCTAGCCTCTCGTCGCAGACATCCGTCTATATCTGAGATAGAAGAATCATGACGACAAGATCTTTACAAAGACTCGGCTATTCTTGAATGCACACCACAAGGATCATTCGCTACCTGATGGCAGAACGGTCAAATCATCGCATATGATCTTCCTTCTGTCAGGCTATCAGCGCGGCTAGATGTGCAAGGAAGTGGCTGGGCCTTCAATCATAGTCATTCCACTTCTTCACAAGGTGCACATGACGTTCAGCATGCAAGTGCAACCATCACGAGGAACCTGCAACATGCAAGCCTTCTGCATATAGTCCGTGTAGAGTGAAATCGACTGAAGCAAGAAGGGATACTAGCTAGTGTGCGATACCATCGTCAGTTTGGTCACTTTGGGAGTGTTGGAGAGGGCTAACTCGTCAGTCATCCATCTGAAGAGTACTGCAGAACTACGTCCTGGGCCTTGACCTGGGCCTTGACCTGGGCGAAGGCCAAAGGGGGTAGCGAAGCCCTGAGAAACGCACATGAAAGCCGGGTTGTCGGAAAAACAACAATCGAGCCTGCGCATCGCGAGTCCTTCAACGTGCATACGGCTGTTCCGGCTTCACGAGCCGCAGGTATAGCGTGAACGGCGTATTGTTTCCCATGAAACTTCCCCACCAATGCCCAGCATTGGTATCGGCCCATGTATAATTCAAATACTTACCTCACAATTGTGGGTATAGCCTCCCACACACACGCCTGCTCTGATCAATTTTTTTTGTGTCCCAAAGGAACTTTCCAGAACGTCTCGACACGAAGTATTAAGGGTCCCCACTTTATCTGTTTGCTTCGGCGTGTCCGCGACATACTTTCGGGCTATATCGAGAACCTTTGTCTTTTAATATCTCACAAATCGCAAACGTTTTGCAAGATCCAGGTGTGTGGTATAATTGGAGGATCTGCGTCGGCATAAACTTTTCTTTTTCTACTCCACATCGATGACTGACGAGTCGCAACGACCGTCGTTTTGAGAAAAACCCCCCTTGGCCTGCTTGAATTGTCAACGAAGGTGGTAGGCAGCTGAGGTACCTACCTAGGTCACATGTCGCTGGACCGGTTGCGCTGGTTCGTCGACAAAATTGGCAGTCTCTTCACGAACGGTTGAAATCCTGCAGGGTCCAAGTGGCGTTGTGTCTGAGATTCATGCGTGTTCATGAACCATATACCATGTGACCGGTGAAGCCTCAACGACGTACAATGGGATTCAGGTCGTCCACGTACGTCACCGTTCCTGTCTGAGGCGGCAGAGGCATATGTTAGCCACTGCGAAAGTTTTTTTTTGGGGGGGGTGGGAGAAGGCTTTCCCCAAGATCGCCATAGCTAACCAAGCAGGTGTTGTCGAGCTGTCGTATATGGTCTCATCTCTTGTCCTACGGCACTCGATGCTGTAGCACCTCGCGAACAGAGTCAAGGGACTCTGAACCGGTTTGGGGAAGCTCATAGCTGACCAATTTCGCACTTTGCTCTAGCAAAGAGCTAGAGCGCAAAGTGCGGAATCTTGTGAAGCCGTCTCGGCTCAGCCCATAGGGATCTCGCAGCTCGTTCATCGTGAACCCTGGGTCAGCCTCCTTCGCCACTCAATTGGGGGGGGCGACTCGTCAGTTGTGAGCAGCGTGGCTTGAACCTGCCCCGAGACAGTGTTGTAAGAGCTTGCTTCTGGAGAACATCTGAAGTTGTTGATAAGGGACGGCGGTGGTTAGGTATTGTTCAGCGATTGGACGTGTGTGTAAGAAAACGATCTCGGCACTAGATGCACGCCAGCAATTGTAAGAAACGTGGCTGGTTGGGTAGATTTTTGTGCGTATCGTGCATCGATGTCGCACGTTGTTCAATGTGCACAAGTGATCTGTGTGGTTGATAAAGCACTTGACGCCGGCGTCAAGCCACCTCCAGCGGCCGTGTTATAGTAGTGCCTACTGTGGCTTCATGCACAATGAATACCGTAGTGGCCTTTTCTCCATCACCTGCCGCCACCTTCAGCTTCACAAATGGTGATCGAGTGAACCCGTTCAACATGCCCTGAAAAGAGCGCCCGAGAATCAACCGCCTTCCCGGTGGATAGACCAACCCATGGGCATAGGTACCTATACACTGCTCGCAATTGAGTCGGGCCGTCTTTGAAGATCTTGCCAACACGGAATCAGCAATCAAAATATAGCACAAGTTGTCTTGGAATGATTCAGGATACCTTATATGAGTGACTATCAAGATTCATAATTAAGAAGAATTCGGCATAAGTGACTGGGTGGCTTGCAATGGCACTACACGTCATATACTCAAGCCTATCTCGCAAGCAGCCTCCTGAATTGTCCATTGAATGATTAGAACCGTGTCCAATTGGATCTATGACGTTCTCGGGCTGCTTGAGCGGCTTCGTCACTTTTGTGTTATGCAATAGGTATCTAAAGGGGTGGGTGTATTGGATTGTACTAAACACTTTGGCTTTTTCTCCAGGAAGTATCGCCTTTAATGAAGATAGGCTGGATCAGTATCAAGATTGATTGAAAGCAATAGATGTATGACCCCAGTCTTGTGGCAAACAGCCATTTCGGGAATGAGAATCTTATAATGTTTGCAGACCAAGCATTCTTACAGCAAGAGAGCATACAGTATCACTTTGGGCTCGTAATGAATTGCTACCAGACAAATGGAGATTTGGCTTGTAGAGTGTGCTTAAACTTGGCTTTCCTGCCTTATTGTGAAAGCGAATGTGTGCATTTGAACGCGCTGTGTGGAAATGTCTACAGCAGCCTTATCCACAGGTAGCTGAATATAGCAACGTATACCTAGAAATGCAACACAAATGTGAGATTTGTTATCCCGTTGAATACGATTGATTATACATGACTATCTGATTTTCCAGATTCCCTGGGAAGAACTAAACTACCCCAAGTTACACCTCAGTAGTCATAAAAGCCCTTGCCGCTCTTCTTGCCGAGCCAGCCAGCATCCACCATCTTGCCCAACAGCACGCTTGGGCGATACTTGCTATCACCCGTCTCCGTGTGCAAGACATTCATGATGGCAAGGCAAGTGTCTAATCCAATGAAGTCAGCCAACTGGAGTGGGCCCATGGGCACATTCGTCCCATTCTTCATGATGGCGTCAATTGAGTCCCTATCGCCTACACCCGTCTCAAGGCAGATAACAGCCTCATTGATATAAGGCATCAATATACGGTTTGCGAGGAAGCCAGGAGAATCTGCAGAAACCGAGGGAATCTTGCCCATGGCCTTGCAGAATGCAATGGCCCGATCCACTGTCTCCTGGCTCGTTTGGAGGCCACTGATGATCTCAACGCCCTTTTGCACTGGCACAGGGTTCATGAAATGCGTGGACACGACACGTGAGCTGGCTGACAAGTCCTTGGGGTCCTTGGTAGTTGCAGCGGCGATGCGAGTGATGGAGATAGAGGAGGTATTGGTCGCCAAGATGGCATGTGGCGGGCAAATCTGAGCCAGCTTCGAGAAAATGTCGAATTTGAGTGTGGGAATCTCAGGAACGGCTTCGATCACGAAGTCAACCTCGGCCAATCCGTCCATAGACGTAGTTGCGGTCAGATTTGAGCGCGCCTTGTCTGCCTGCTCCTTGGTGATGCGTTCCTTGGATACGTCTTTGGCAAGCAGCTTGTCTAACCCACGTTAGTACGACATCTTTCCCACGCAGTCCAGGATAAAAAAGCATACCTGCAAACGACAGGCCTTTGTCCAGCGAGGCTTGGGAAGTGTCCACGAGAGTTACGGGCACTTGAGCCTTCTGTGCAGCCACCAAGGCTATTCCCAATCCCTTAAAACATGTCAGTCTTTGAACGCTGGGAAAGCTATCACATGCTTCGAGAACTCACCATCTGCCCGGCGCCAATAACACCCAGCCGCTTCACAGGCGTAGATACCGAGCTGTAGTATCTTGCCTGAGGCAACAGCCTCTGCACTTGGCGTACCCTAGCAAGTGAAGCAGCCATTTTGATGAGTTAGAGAATATAATTGTAGACGCAATGTAGAGCGCGTCGTTGGTGGATGGCATGTATTCCATAACCGAGGTGCCGCTTACCATCGGCTGGGGTGGGAACGGACTTGGAAAGCAGGGTTAGGGTCGAGCCAGGGGCACCCCTGTTCGCTTAGACTCCCGTCGCGTCTTTCTCAATCTAGACGCGTCTTGCGGATTTCCCATTAAACCATACGCCTAGACATTCAACTTGGTCACAATCCTCGCAATTCGCCTCCACGACGCGACAACTGGTGCTCACCAGCGGAGAGCCAATTGCCTCTGGAGAGATCATGGAGTCAGCAATAAGTCGAGAGGATGTTGTACATCCAGAAGTTAGGGCGCATATCAACAGTTTGGTGTCTGCTGTAAGTCGCGACATTGAAATCGAAGTGCTATATATGGTATACTAACTTTGGTCTCTCCGATGACAGCTCGGAGGCTTCAACGACGAGGATGATGGTACCTACTACAGACTAGGAGACGACGCGCTTGATGTCCTCCGCGACATAAAAAAATGGATCCGATTCTACGATGAGAAGACCAATCGTATGGATGTCGCCAGATGCCTGGCAGACGCCAATCTCGTCACCGGTGACTTGATACATATCCTGGCTTTATGGACAGAGAATACGACCGACGACAAATACAAATCCCGGATAGCATTGGCTTGCTACGAGCTCTTGGCTCCCCTGACGTGGCCCATCGAGAAGAATAGAGAAACCATGACCGTCAACCATCACAGGCACGTCCCGGTGCTTGAGCTGGAACAGCTCAAATACAAGCGAGAAATCATCAATTTCGACAAAGCACGACTTCTGCACACGGCCATCCGTGTTGCACTGCCATCGATGGCTATACCGATTGGGGACAGGGTGCAGCGGGATGTCGGCATCATCAAATTAGTGCTTTATTTCTTGCGGAACATCGCGATGATTGCACCTCCTCCAGGCACCAAGATTGATGGCGACGAGTCCCAAATATCCCGCTCAGCCACAATAGATGCTTTCTCGTACCAGGACGTATTCTTCACCATCTTGACTCTGGCGTCCAACATGGGCGAGGACTTCAAGACGGAAGATGTCATTGTAATGGAGATCATATTCCACATCATCAAGCGTGTCGACGTCAAGAAGCTATTTCTTGATGAGAAGGAATTAGGAAAGGCTAGGACAGCCGAGTTGGCAGCGGCCATGAAGAAAGAAGCGTCCATGCTTCGGTCCTATAACCGGAAAGCGCCCACGAGACATAGCCGTTTCGGCACCATGCTATGGATTCAGAAGTCCGATGGCAAAGTAGCATCGCTGTCTGGTCAGGGTGCACTGGCAGATGTTTCCGCGAGAGAACGTAAAATGGACGAGTCCAAAACCTTTCGAGCCCCCAGACGAGCTGCCAAAGAGGACATGGAACCGAAAGACCTCGGACCACCAGTCGTTTTGAATGCTCGAGCCAACAAGCAGCTCCGCGAATTTGTCGAGGAATTCCTGGACTCGGGCTTCAATCCACTCTTCCAACAAGTGCGGAAGACACTGGAGAGAGATGGTGTGGACATTATGCAACACCATGCCCAACAATTCTTTTACACTGTCGCATGGTTCCTACAGGCCGAGCGTACCAGGCAAAGCACAAGGGCTAAGAAATCAACATCGGAAGAACAAATCAGCAGCTTTCAGCTAGTTGCAACGGTGTTGAACCAAGAGATGTTTATCCTCGTGAAACGCTATCTTGTGAAATCTTACACAGATGGCGATTGGCGGGAGTTGAATGCTGTCATGCGTTGCTTTACGCAGATTCTACTCACTGTTCAGGAGATGTTCACATCGGAAAACGAGGAAGACCAGGAGATTGCCGAGAATGCATTAAGCCGCATCTTCTACGAAGAAACTACTCACGACGCCGTAGTCAATGTTGTTCGATCATACAAAGACCAGGGGTTCGATTATTTGGATGCCTGCACAGAGCTTGTTCACACGTACATGCGAGTCTTGGAAGCGTACTCAAAAGAAAACGTGGATATGCAAGTGCGGTCCAAGAGGAGATCAAAGAAAAAGAAGAAGAAAGCACAGCAGGCCGCCGATGCCGAGAATGGAGAGACCACAGTCCCAAGCGACGAGGACGATTCCGAGAATGACCAGGCCGCAGCAGAGAAGACTGCTCAGGAGCGCAAGTTTGACTTCAAAAAATTCGCCAACCGCTTTGTTCCACAGGGTGTGGTTGACACCTTTATCAAGTTCACCAAATACTACCGAGATCTTGACGAATCCCAGCTGAAGCGGGTGCATCGGTACTTCTACCGGCTAGCATTCAAGCAAGAGATGAGCGTCATGCTTTTCCGTGTTGACATCATACACCTGCTTTACAATATGATCAAGGGGCCAGAGCCACTGGACAAGAACCTCGGCATATACAAGGAATGGGAAGAACTTGTGAAGCAGATCATCCGACGCTGCGTGAAGAAGATTGAGGATCGGCCCGCCTTGATCATCGAGCTCCTGTTTTCCAAAATCAACGCCACGGCCTATTATCTTGAGTACGGCTATGATAGGCAGACTATCAGCACCGCCATACCAAGAGCTGCTGCAGATTTAGAATTCAAGCGGTTAGACTTGATGTTGGAAGAACAGATAGGTGTTGCTGTCACCCTGCTGCTAGACAAGAACGAGCAAGAGCATATCGATTGGGTGAAGGCCCAGCTCTCCGCCTGCTCCGGGGAGCGGAGGTCGTGGGAGGCATTGGAAAGGGCGAGGCTTTCGATTGAGGGACCTGACGGTATCCTGAAACTCCCGGATAATTGGGAAGCAATGCAAAAGGAGCCCGAAGTATTTGGTTAGTGACAGATGACTTCGAAGCATGAGATTCTAAGACTAACAAAGACAGTCCTTCGAACTGGCGATGATGGGCGAAAGACTGCCATCTTCAAGAATCCTCGTTTACGGCTCCTCATGAAAGTTGTTGGCTTTGAGCGTTTGTCTCATGCTCTTGACGAAGAGGTCGGCTCCGCTTGGATAATCCCACCACGCCATTCAGCCCAAGACCTGGAAGAATACAGGGATTTGATCAGCAAGGCTGAATTCAGTCCTCTGTCTTTCGAGGATGGCGAGACAGCGGAGCAACAGGTTCGCCGCAAGACAGCCCCGCGCAGGAAAGTCGTTTACGATGACGATGATGAGGAGGATGCCAACAATTTCGTCGACGATGATGACGACGCTCTCTTCCCGAAAAACCTTCCAAACAAGAAACTGGTCGGTCCAGATGGCGACCGACCCACCAAGAAGCGCCGTATCCGCCGTAGGAAGGACAACAGCGAAGATGACGAAGATGAGCTTTCCTCGGAGGAAGATGAAGAGATTCGCGCCGAGAAAGCCCGCAGGCGCCGGAAGCGCGACCTCGACAAACAGCGCAAGATCAAGTCGGCCTTGTACATATCTCCCAGTGATGACGAAAGCGACGCAGAGGGTGACGCAGAATTCTTCCGTCGCGAGGAGGAGATCCGTCAGCGTGTCAAGAAGGCACTCGCTTTTGCGCCGACGGATGTATCACAGCTTCAAGAGAGCGTGGTGCCGTCGGCGGCGATTGCTGAGACTATGAAGCGGCTGATGGCGGACAGTGAGGATGAAGGGGCAAAGTCCTCTGCAGACGAGAGCTCATCAAATGCCAAGGCTGCTTCGAGAAAGAGAAAATCTGATGCTATTCTCACAGATGACGATGAGGACGAGCAGATGAGTCCGCCCCCAACGAAGAAGGCTGCGCCCGCTCCCAAGAGGAGGGGAGGTTTCCTGGTGGAAAGCAGTGATGAGGAAGATGAGGTCATGAACGACGCTGAGTCGTCAAGCCTGAATCATGTCACTGACGATGGGGACGACGCGAAAACCAGAGACGACTCTGATGGCGATGAAATGCAAACGGACGATACACCGTTGTCGTCAAATCCTAAAGCTGTAGCTCAAGATGAAGATTTGCTGCAAGTACGCTCTCCGTTAAAGGAGAGAGATGTTAATACCGCACAGCAACATGGGCTTGATAGTGAAGGAGAGGAGGATGATGTACCTGTTGCCACTAAGAGACGGCCAAGGACAAATGTCGGGGTAGTGATGGATGATAGTGATGATGATTGATTAATAGGTTTTGTATCCTCAAAAGGCGTTTAATGGTTGCATTGGCTTTTCTGTGGAACAACACACAAGGGCATCAGGGGCTTTAAAGGATAGAGCATGAATTGGAACATTGATGATATGTTAGATGCAAACTTGACAACTATTCCTTGCTCAGAACACATGGCATCTTGTGTAGCTAATGTTGTATCTTCAGGTAAGTAGCCAAGGGGTGGAAGTAATATCATGGTCACCAAACAAATATTATAGGCAGATGCTGAATAGTCATTATATTGTATTGTAGAGGTCAACTATGCCATTCGCTTCCAAGCCTATACTGAATATAGACTGAGTGCAGACTGACAACCTACACAATGCAGCTACTTCCTCACTACTGTTGACTTGCCTTCCAAGCTCTAAATGCTCTGCTTTTCACACCAGCCCTGAGAGCTCTGCGCCTAGCAGGACCTTGCTGAGCCACAGCATCCATGCCAGCTGCTCTATCAACAAGACCAGTCACATTTTGATCAGATGCCAACCCTAATGCCGTAAACTGAGCAGGGGCCTTGATTGGATATGCATCCGGTCCTGCCACCTCTCGGTGCACAACAGCTGGCTCCACATGACTTCCAAGCCTGAAGGTCTCTCGTCGCGAGGTAGCAGACTGCTCACGAGCCCCAGTACCAGATTGCAGCTCAGAATGAACCTGCGCAAATCGGTCACTAGGAGCTCTAGAGAGGGGAAGAGGAAGGGGTGGCATACCATGAAAAACACCAGCATGCCGTCCATCTCGTCCACCATGTCTACTGTGTGGTAACCTAAAAGACGTCGGGGCGACAGAGCCTTTCTGCCCATCCTTTGAGGCATTGTCATCCTGATACGTGTCTGTAGCCGTTCTCGTAGGGGTATTCGCAGCATGTCTGGGCCGCTCCTAGCGGCGCCGACTGGAGGAGCGATCCCTACGGTCCCGTCGAGGCGACCTGTCTCTTCGGTCGCGGCTCCGATCACGACGAACATCCCGATCACGGCTTCGGTCGCGACGAGCGTCTCGGTCTCGAGATGACCCTCGAACGCGATGCCGAGGGCGGCTTCTGCTTCGAGGAGACCGGCTGCGCCGTCTGTCCTTTACACGGTCCCTTGAACGATCGCGATCTCTATCCCTGTCGATTCGTCGAGTGGTGGAGCTGCTTCGGTCACGTCGGAACGATTCTCTACGATCTCGGTCCCTTGGCGACCTGCTTCGTCTCCGACTGCTTCCTGGCGGCACGTAGCGGTCAATCTCCTCTGGAGCGCGACGTCGCACTTCAGGAGACCGCTCACTGCCGCGGTCAACACCTCTGTCTACGGCGGCACGTTCGCCGCGCTCGCTGCGTTCGTCAATATCAAAGTCGATACCAGGCACAGGCTGACCCTTTGCACGGGCTTCCTTCTGCGCGGCAAGATAGGCCTTAGCCTCTTTCTCGCGCGAAGCAACTTGCTTCTGTTTCCACGCCTCTTTTTCTTGGGCATCGAGATATGCGGGTGGTCGTTCGAGCCGGTTCTCGGGTATGGGAGATTTGGTGCGAGTTCGCTTAATGCCTCGGTCGGTGCTTCGTGATCTCCTGCGCGGTGATCGCGACCGCTCTCTCTTTTTGGATTTCGAGGGGGATTGCACACGAGGCTTAGACCTTGAACGTCGTCGCGGACGTGAGTCCGATCTTGAACGTCTTCGCTTAGTGGATCGTGATCTGTCACGACGGTCGCCTCGATCTGGGCTGCGTCTGCGGGACCGAGATCTAGCGAACGAGCTGTAATGATCTCGCCGAGGTCGGGAGACGCTTCGAGACCGTCTTCTTGTATCTTTCCTTGCAGACCGGCTTCTCGATCTGCGTCGTCTAGTAGAACGACTTCTCGAGCGTCGCGTATGGCGATCCCTGCTACGGCTGGATCGTCTATCTCGGGTATCTCGAGAATCTTTGATATCATCATGCCGCTTAGTTCGCGTGCTAGACTTGTCCTGACTCGGTCTGTAAACATTCCACTCGGGCCTGACCTCTAGCTCTCGTCGCCTGGAAGGAGTTCGACTGCGTCGGGAATCTCTCCTTGGGTCATCTCTCAGTGACGTGCGTCTTGGCCTTGCACTGGAAGATCTATGACGGCTTCTGCCTCGTGTATCTTTCGATGTCGATGCCACTGGTGACCTGTGGCGGGATCGCGAGCGTTGTCGAGTAGGCGTGCGAGACCGCTTCCGTTCCTCCTTGACCTTGACTTCCTCAGGTGCCTTCGTTTTCTTCACATCTTCTGTTGCCTTGGCCTCCGCAGCTTTAATAGATTTGGTCTCCGTGGACTCCTCTAGTTTTGGCTTCGAGGGGACGGCCTCGACCGGCTTCTTCACTTCGGCAACCTTGGGATTGTCTCTACGAATAGGCTGAATGGCTGATGCGGGCATAGTCTTACGAGGCGGTGGCTTGAGCTCCTCGTCCACTTCCAGCTCGGGCTGCTTCGCAGCCACACGCTTGCTGTCTCGGAGTAAATCCGCCAAAGCTTCTTCCTCAAGACGAGAAAGTTCCTCTTTGGAGAGTTCTTTCTTGACTTTTTCATGGCGCCCTCGGCTAGTATCCCTGCTTCGGCGTCGTCGAGGTCGGTCTCTCGAACGGTCTCTTGAACGGTCGCGTGACCGGGGGCGAGCTCTGCGATGGCGCGACCTATCTCTTTCTCTGTCACGGCGATCCTGTGAACGAGGTCGATCACGCAATCTCGAGCGGTCGCGGTCTCTGGAGCGTTCCCTGGGTCTCGAGCGCTCCCGGACCCTAGACCGTTCCCTCTCGCGCGCTCGTTCGCGTTCACGCTCTTCCCGCTCTTTCTGCCTCTGCTTCTCCCTCGCATCACGTTCTTGCTTTCGTTTCTCCTCCCGAGCAGCTCGTTCCGCCTCACGCTTTTTCTGTTCAGCGCGCTCCTCCATCTCAGCAATTTCTCTCTTTTGGCGCGCAATGCGCTCTTCCATACTCTTCAACTCGGCATACTGCTTGTCGCGCTCACCACGTCTCGTAGCTGTATCAATGGCATAGTCCATGTCTGTCTTGGAGCCCTTGATGCGCTCCGCTTCTGCGGCCTCGGCCCCAATATCAGCGGCGCGCAGCTTGCGGATTTGCTCCTCAATGGGTCCGATCGGGATGAGCTGTTGGAGCATTGATTCGGCGCTCTTGTATACGCCTGTGCGATCGAGGGCGCCATCGATAAGAGCGACGGCTTTGCCGCGCTCGATGGTCAAGAGTTGGGTTGGGTTACGTTCGATCTCTGCTTCAGCGACTTCGAGGATTGCTTTGAGGATTTGATCTCGAGATTCCTGTACCGAGCAAGGCATTATTTAGCATGCACACAGATGCATAATTCAGTACTCATGGCATAGCACATACACTGGACTCGAAAGTCTCCCAGACGTTCTTACGCGTCTCATCGTAGCCGCCCTTTTTCTTAAACGAATGGGCGAGATCTTCAATGGCTGAGCGCGTGGATGATGGTAGAGGAAGCTCGGAAGCCTTGAACTTCCTCGGCTTGGGAACAACGGTCAGTCCGTTGACCATCTTGGTGTCGGTGTCTGTGGATGCATCCGCGTTGGGCATTGCGGGTGCCGTCGCGTTGACAGCTGCGACCGCCATGTTCGAATCGTGATGCCTCGAGAGGCAAAATTAAAGCGAGGGAAGTTGCATTTGGCTTGGAAAGTTTTGAGTAAAGCCCTGAAAGGTCGTGGAACTCAAGAGACTGTCAAAAGACCGACGTAGTGCAAGTTTGCTGAGAAAGTAGAATGTAATAAGAAGAGGAATTAAATGCGACAGATAGTTCCGAGTCGGTCGCGAAGAGAAACCAAACGCTTGTCGCGGCGACCAGTGGACAAGGATCCCAAAAGGGCTGTGGAGAAAAAGAGAAGGGAGCCGCAAGTGGGTCTGGCGAAGGGGCAGGGATTACAGACGTAGAGGGCGCCCCCACACAGGTCGGACCTGGAAAAGACCTCAGGCCGGCAACGTCAGTCATTCGAGTGCCCAGTAAAGTGCAAGCCATTAGCCATCAACGCGAACTTCAATTGAAGACAGCTTCCCGAAACCACACAACTTCCGGCGTGGACACCTTCTGAGGAGTGCTCCGTCGAGCAACACGTCGAATCGATCCGCCTCTCCACTCATTTATCACGTCTGCCGCTGTCAATCGCGCCCGACAAAATGGTCTCCCGCGTGCTCTTCTGGGCCGGCTTCGGTACGAATGCTCATTCCCTCTCAACCTTTCAGCACGATCTAGCAGCACGGTCTAGCGATAGACGCGCCTTTCAGTCACCAAAATGACGACTAATGGTCTTGTTGATTAGGCATCGCGACTCGCGCATGGCAGCTCGGCCTGCAGCAAACATCACCCCTCGCTCCGAAGATGCTCTGGGCGTACCCAATCTTCGCCGGATGTGGCGCCAGCTTCGGTTACTGGCTCCAAACTGTCGACGAAAAGCAGGTGGCCATCTTGGCTGAGAGGAAACAGAGCATCCTTGAGAAGCGCGCACGGAGGTCGGCAAGAGATAGTGAAGCGGCTGGTGGTGTGCCTGCGACGGCATAGGGTGGCTCACGATATCCGGGAGGTCGGCAGCCATGACCAAGCGGGAGCAGCACCGTAGAGGGCACAGCGAGGATCAAATCTAGAGATTGAGCCAAAGTCAATTGACATTGAACTACTGCATGTGAATTGTTCCGTAGTACCTTTAAGCCCACGTTGCCAATAGACACACCAGTCGATATCAAAGTCTACAGGTGATTCCGTTCCCTCTTAGTCACCATTGGGCCAACGAATCTTAAGATCTCATTAATACATTCCTTCAAGCTCCATGCTTAATGACGCTTTTCATCTCCCTTCCGTCTCTACCAGCACGCTGTTAAGGAGACAATCATATGACCCCAAGCCCCATTCCCAGAACTCCTAAATCCATGACCCTCTCTATCTTCGTCGGTCTCGCATCTGGACTACTTAATTTGAGTTCACGTGACGCTCGTCCAACCTCTTCAATGCCGACAGGATCGCAGAGGTTGAGCCACTGGCATTTGCTTCCTCACTCTCCGTCACCACAATGGAGATGTGCTTTCCGGGAGTGGTGTCGAACAAAAGACGGAACGAATCCGCTTCAAATGCTTCAGGATCAATCTCGTTGTACGTAAGCGTACCTGCCGAGATCCGCTCTCTGTCGCAGTTGACCGTCTCGAGGAGTGCAACGATAGGCACGTCACTGTTTTTGGCCGCCTCAGCAATTTCGGCTGTGCCTGCTGGTGCGTATATAGAACCGTTTGCGAACATGGCTTCAGCTCCCAACAGCACCTTTGATACACTCTTGATGTGAGAGTCAATACCAAAAAGTTGGGGCTGATAGGTAACCTCGATGCCATCGTTGTGGAGAATTTTGGCAAGTTCCCGTCCGGAGCAGTCGAGAGCTTCATCTGCCGCGTCGTCTACAACGGTCACCTTGAATTTGCGTCCTATAGCGTGGGCTTTCTGCAAAGAAAGCCGCACCAGTCTGGCATGGCCGTACGTGAGAATGGTCTCGTCGTCTTCGATGATGGACACCGCCTTAGAGACAATGGCATCTTCTGCGTAGAGGATTCGCTCTTGAATGAAGAGCTCAATAGCTGCCCGCAGAGTCTTCTTTGCTTCCTCATCAGGAACGTTAAGCTCAACCAGATTGGCGATCTTGGCCTTCAGCATGCGGATGGCATTACCCATTGAAGCGCACATTGGCCGACACCCTATGAGATAGTCGATTTGTGGGTTCAGACACTGTGGGAGAAAGTGTCGAGTAAAAGTCTGCCCTACTGGTGTCTCATAAGATTCCATAACCTAAATTTGTTTGTTAGATGCTTGTGAACGAATAAAATCTGGGTGCTGTCCAGCCCTCATTGACTCACCTTCATGAATGCGACCAACATTGCCTCGAGCCGAGCCGAATTATCTTTCAGGGTAAAGTTGGCCATCTGTTGACCAATAGCAAGGACAGATGGATGGACATCCTTGTCGGCCTTTGACAGAGGAAGTTTCTTTGCTGTATGAAGGTGACTGTACATATCAGGAATCTTGGGGCCCTTTGCCTTTTGCGCCGCGGCAGGAACTGGTGTAGGGCCTCCAGCAGCCACTGCTGTCTTCTTGGGAGCTTTGGCGGCTGGAGAGTTTTGTGCTGGAGGTACCACTTTTGCTGCGACGACCTGACCACGGCGCGCAGCCTTCTCGGCCTTTGCCTGAGCCTTCTTTTGGGCAGGTGTGAGAGCTGGCGCTGCGGGAGTAGCATTCTGTGCTGGAGCCGCAGCCGGTGCAGGTGCGGCTGAGGGCGCCGTCTGGGCGCTGGGTTCTGACATCTTGAGTGATTTTGTTGTTGGTGTGAATTGCCGTCTTCTGTTGCAATTTCAGGGGATTTGTTGGTGTGGAAGTTGTTCAGTATGTGTGTAGTCAAAAAAGGTGAGTCAAAGCGATTTGAGGACGTTGAAGTGGGATCCAGGTACAAAGTACTTTCTGCCCCACGTTGCTCAGAATTTGGGGAAGCTAGGTAGGTATATGGTAGGGATCCCGCAGCTCAATTTGCATGTGAGAATATTCTGTTTTCATTGGGAGGTCGCAGCAAAATTCCATCTTAACTATAATTCTAGAATATGTGTTTTCAGAAGGAGGACCTTGCTATAGATTTGTCTTAATTACTCTTTGCCGTAACCCTTATGAAGCTTTTGGAGTGTCTTTAAATTGTGGAGGTGCCCACTTTGTTTCTATGTTCCCTGGTCCAAAAAGGACCGGGCTGCCAGCTTCAGACCAGACGCTCCCTATTGTGGGACAAGTTATAGATATTAGGGACATTTTGTGATTGTTTTTGAGATATGGAGGTAATTCGGCCTTTATCATGAACAACAAGTTGAGTGGTTGGTGGGAACTAGATTGCTGGGAAAATTACTGGGAATTGATTTAGGGACCAGTAAGCCTATTCTCAAAGCCGCTTGGTGATGGTATAGTGAGGTAAGATAAAGTTTCAATTTCACGTAGAACAATTGGTGAAGATGTCAATGTCTATGCTTGTCCACCGAGTACCTGTACATTATTATTATTCCACCCCCCCCCAAACCCGAGCCTTCTCAAACATATCTATACAACCCTCATTTGCAAGCTGCTTAACAGAAAGTATCAGATGATTCTGAATATACGCTCTATGATGCAGCCTTGTCATCACTCGCTAGAAGCATCCTGCTTTACCGTTTCCTGCAACTTACCCTGCAGGAATACACGCATACTGCCCAGCAACACACCCTCCCGATTTTTCCACTCTTTGCTTCCCGGCACCTCAGCTATGGACTCGCCAACCTTTTCCAGCAGAGCCTCCGCCTCCTGCTTGGTTGCCTTGGCCCCTTTCTTCCCGGACTTCTTCAACAGCAGCAGCTGGACTTTGTATCCCTTGGCCAGAAACTTCTTCAGAGTCCGCAACTTATGCTCCACATCATGTGGTGCAAGCGCCCAGTTGAACTCTAATTCTTTCTCCTTGTTCGCGGCCGCCTGCTTCTTCTGTTGTTCCTTTTCTTTCTGTTTTCGCGCCAATTCTTCCTTCTTGTTGACGATCTTGGCGATTGGCCACTTTGGGGATTGCGGATCCTTTGGATTTGGCATGGACTGAACCTCTAGCGACTCAACCTTGCGATCCAGGGTCGCCAGTATCTCCTTGACCGGACGTAGCCCACTCAGCGTCTCGACTCCATCGGGCTGCAGCTCTTGGATGTGCACAAATCTCTCGCGAATCTCGTCGTCACGTGGCAGGCGAGCCAGCTTCGTCTTGACGCGCGGGCCAGGTTTGTCCAGGTTTCTAGACGGCGGCCTTGGCGATTGTGGAAAAGAGGTCGTCGGGGCAGGAGACCGGGTTCTTTGGGCCAGAACGTCCAGACCTGAGGCCCAGGTACCAGCTTGTGCTTTGGAATGAGGGTTGCCCCACCGTGAGTATGTGCGCGCTTGTTGTTGTTGCTGCTTAGCTGGGGGCAGGAGGGCCGGCACAAAGATGCGTGTGAGATGTAGGCAATGAGAGGTTTCGAGATTCGAGGGAATGAAGACGCGCCTAAGGGCGGCGGCCGAATTGAATCCGCAATTTGAGACGGCCATAATGATGAAGAGTCACAAATGCTAAGCACCAAGATGGGTCTGAAAGGGAAGAAAATATCGGTCCAAATGCGCAAGGCTGGGCAGTGGATATTGCTGCAAGGAAATAAAAAAAACACCCCGAAGCTCCAGGTTTGCGAGACAGAAATATTTCGTAGCTTGTCACCTTGCAGCTTAGCACGAGTTTAAGCCAATCGGAGTGTATTAGTTCAAATTACATAAGCGCAACTTCATCCCCTGTGGTAGTCCTCTTACTCGCATCGCCGAAGTCATTGCTCAGCTGCAAAATTGCGGCTTGCCAAACCCATGAATGGAAAGAGACCGCAAAGGCGAGCTTGCTCGAGTACCTACATACCTAGGTAACGAGGGGAGGAACAGTGAACCTGGCCCACCGTTCCCAACGTCATCAACTTAGCTGTCGTTGCTCAATACGTGCAATCTCCGTCTCACACTGCTCTTCCACATCGACCGCGATTCGATCATGGACACGCTTTACTATGTTCTCCTGGCCTTGATCGCCTTCTTTGTCCTCAATGTAAGCTTGGATTTTTGTCTATACAACCAGTTGTTCGATATCAAGTTCGCCACACTTGCCATAGACCTTCGGCGAGACCTCCCCTATACTCATACTTACATTCTGTCATGCCACAACCACATCAACGTGCTCGTGGGCAAGGCAGATTTCAAAGACGAACCCGAAAACTCATTGTTTTATGTTTCATCCGTATCTATCCATTAACAACAACCCCCTTTAGGCCCTCTTCCAAGACCGTAGCCCCATTCCCGAAACCTCAGGCAACGTTCATAAGCTCACCTCCGCCTCCGAGCTCGACGCCCTTCTCAAGTCCACAACACACGTGGTTGTAGACTTCTACGCAGACTGGTGCCCGCCTTGCCGCGCCATCGCGCCAGTCTTTTCCAAGCTCGCCGACGACCACGCGCTAAAGGGCCAACTGGCGTTCGCCAAAGTAAATGTGGACCATGTCAACGCCGTCGCAGGCCGCTATGGCGTGAGTGCTATGCCGACGTTTGTGTTTTTCCAGGGAGCGGAGCCGACGCCGGTGCTGGGTGTGGACAAGGTCAGGACTGGGCCCAGTGTGGTGATGAGTGGAGGCGGCGTGGAGAGGATCAGGGGCGCGGATCGGAATGCGCTGGTGGCGGTTGTGGAGGTGCTGGCCTCGAGAGTGCGAGGCGAGGCTGGTGTTGGAGAGTTGAAGAAGGAGTAAAAAACCAGTGTGCTCACGTACGTAGAGAATGGCTATTCAGGAATCATGCCATCGTGAACGACGGAAGCAATGGGATGCGGCATATTTCACCAAAGCGTAGACAAACTAATTTTCCACAAGTTGCCCAGGAGTGCCTGAGTACCCAGAGACCAGTGTGGAATGCAGATGTTCATACTCAATGCTCCAATGTACTGCAGACTTATTCCATCGGGATGTCATACTGAGGAGGCCCAAGACGGTTGGTATGTCAAGATCAAGTGTGAATATACAAAATAATGAGATTACATAAGCGTACCTTGGGCTCCTGAACCTCACTTTCAGTCTCATCAATCCCATCAATACAAAGCTTGGAAACTCGTTTTTTCCGCACGCAAACCTCAAATACTCAACCATGATAATTATATAAGCTTTCCTACCTTCACACACAATCCTCGCCAAAAATGAATTCACTACTCGCCCGCCTCCGGCAAACCTACCTCAGCCGACCCGTCCGGGTCACCATCGAGTTCGCCAAGCTTCTCTGCGCAGGCCACCTCTTCTGGTCCTACTTCTACAGCTGGGGCATGACCTCAGGGCCCTCGATGCTTCCCGGCTGGGAAATATGGGGTGAAGGTGCCGTCACTTCGCACATGTACCGATACGGGCGGGGCGTGAAAGTCGGCGATCTCGTCAGGTTCAAGGTACCAATATCAGACGCCTACGCGATCAAAAGGGTGATGGGCATGCCCGGAGACTATGTACTGGTGCATACTCCTGATACAGGACATGAAGAAATGATTCAGGTGAGTTTTTTTTGGGGGGCGGAGGGGCTTAAATAAAAGAGCGACCTTCACTGACTCTGTCGACTGTTAGGTTCCAAAGGGACATTGCTGGGTGCTGGGAGATAATTTGTATGCTTCGAGGGACTCGCGGATATATGGACCTTTGCCAATGGCGCTTGTTGATGGAAAAGTAATCTATCAGACTGGGTCGGCGCTGTGGCAGTGGAGCCGCTTGAAGAAGATCAAGAATCCGTTCGAAGAGTAGCAAAACTTATCTAAATGAACATCGATGACAGCATTCAGCCATGTATAAGGTCCCAGACGCCGCTACAGACACTGATCCCTGATTTTTCACACATTAAGGCTGATTAGTCTGAAGAAGGTACGATGCACTTCCCCTTTGCAATGGTTGGACAAGTCTAATTACATTTCGTACGGTAACTAGGCTCCGCAGAGCTACAAGATCATAGAAGAAGATGCTCGCAGCCATGCAGGCGTCGTAGGCATACAAAAGAAAGATTCAGCCTCTGTGATACAATCCCTTCCGTCCATGGATTGCGGGGTCTGCCAGCAAAGCCTTGACAAAGGAAAATCGAACAGGGAATATGAGAATGCGCTCCCGAAAGCGCACAGTAAACAGACGCCACACCACTCCATCACACCACCACACCATCCGCCGCCCTCGTTCCTTATATGTTTGAGGTCAATACTCCGGGGAACTCCATGCCGAAAAACCTGCCGAGTCCAAGTAAATGCAATTATTGTTGTCCAGGTATAAAAGACGCCAAAGCCCGGACAAATGGAATGAGCCCTGTAACCAATGCCTTAAGTTCCCTTACACTCTTAGAACCCATCCTTCAACCCTCGATATGAGCTTTGGAACCACTCTGGCCCAGAAGCTCCAGGCACCGTTGGGCAAGGTTGACAACCTCACCCTCGTCATCCTCTTCTGGCTCGTTATCTTCAGTCTCGACTTGCTTATTCGCAATCTGCCGGATCATTTCCACAACATCGTCGGATTTGCCAATCAAGCCGATCAACTTCTTGTCTTCGGACTCCAGGAGTTGAAGCAGCGTCCAAATGGCGATATGCTGGAACGTTGCGTCACCGCTTCCAAGAAACCTGCTGAGATAGCCATGAATTCCACCGTTGGGCTCAGTCCAAGCCTGGATAAAGATCGAGTAGTCTCCCACTGTGTCTTTTGTTAGCCTCAGTTTATACAAGATCGATTCGGTAGAGATAATACCTTTGGAGGAGAGGTTGCCCAGAGCCGCGGCACTGTTGCCTTGGACCTCGATGCTTGTGGACTGTGTGAGTGGTATCAGGACGTCAAATACGCCCAGGTCCAGAAGATGCGTCTTGAGCTCGTCACTCAAGGCCAATACTGCGATAGCAGCCGTCATTTCTGACTGAACAGCGACTGGTACGTCCAACACAAGTTGCTTGCACTTTTGCACTGCCCCAGCCTCCAATACAAGAGCCTTGTTACGGTCAGAGCTGGCCGCCAGGTTGCGAAGGGTGGAAATAGCATGACACTGAATCTCTTCATTGTCTGTAGACCCAAGGAGATCCACAAGCGGTTTCAGGAAACCGGCCTCAATGATGGGGGATTCATTCATGGGATGAATCGAGATGTTCCGTATGCAGGCCACCGCCGACAATATCAGCGGAAGGTATGATGATTGCAAAAGTCGGAGTAAAGGATTCAGCCCGTTCGATCTGACAATGTCGAGCTGATATTTCTCGTCAGAGGCCAGATTGCGGAGGGCCAAAGCAGCTTGGCACTGGACCTTTGGAGATGAGGAATCCATCAGATTGACCAAGGACTGCACGAGTTTCGGTTCGGTCTGTGCAAGCTTCTTGCGGTTGTTCATATCGACTGCGATGTTACTGAGTGCCGTCGTGCAGTAATACTGTACATCAACATCGGGGGACGAAAGTAGCTGAACAAGGACCGGGATAGCACCGGCATTGACGAGTTGTTGACGGTTTTCGTCTACACGTAATGTCAGCCTAGAATTTGTTCTTGACGGGAAGCGCCATCAATCGTACCGGAATGTGTCATATTCAAGAGTGCACCAGTGGCGTTTCTCTGGACACGCATATCTCTAGACTTGGCCAACCGAGTAAGTGGGCCAAGAGCACCAGATCTCGCTATCTTTGCCTTATTCTCCTCGTGAGTAGCGAGGTTCGTTATGCAGCCCACTGCATTGCACTGGACCTCGACATTTGATGAACGCATCTGGCGGATCAGGGGCGGAAGGCCACCCAGCTGCACAATGAGGACTTTGTTCTCCGCTGTCCGTCTAGTCAGCGACCGAGAGCTTCACGCGACCTTTTGCAACTGACTTACTGTTGACTGCAAGGTTACCCAAAGCTGCGCTTGCAGCGCGCTGTACCTCGATGTCAGAGCTCTGCAGTAGAAATAATATTGGCTCCAACGTGTCGCGGTCGACTTCCCGGACATCTAGTCGGCACCCAGTCAGCGACATCTCTTGCACGCCGGCAGCGACTTAGTATGTTCCAACCATGTGGCACTCAAGTCCTGCGCGTTGTACTGTGGTCGTGTGTACGCACCTCGTTCCGTTATCTCGGCAAATGTCAGGCTGGCAGACCGCTGAAGGTCGATATTGTCTGAAAAGACAAGCGTGCTCAGGGCTCGGAGAGGCTCGCCGGAGAAGAAATCGGTCTCGCCGCGCTGTGAGTTGGTCAGTCTTTGTAGACCGGTGTTGGAAGGGAGGAGTGGTCACACACGTTTTCGAGGTACTGGAGGAGGTCGGCAACGGCCTCGCGCTCGCTGTCAGCGAGGACGGGCTCGTACAGGCCATCGCGGGATTTAGCTGTGAATGGGGATTCTATCAGACAGGTTCACGGGAGACGATTATGGATTGCGGAGTCGTACCTCCACAGCATGAGGAGCTGCAGATGCCCATCTCGACGGTGGGCGCCGAAAGGACTCGACGTCAGAGTCTGGGAGGATCCTGCTGTGGCTCGTGCCTCGATGGCTCAGGGCTGGTCTCAGATAGGCGCCGATGTTGACTTAGTCGATGCAATGAAGATTGCGCTTGTGTTGAAAAAGGAACGACTTCAAACAAGGGTCAAATGCATCTGGTCGACGGGGGTGAGTCTGAGGTGAAGGCTGGGCTGGAGGGATGCCGGAGCGTACACAATGCGACTCGATTGCCTGGATGTTTTGAATGTTGACAAACTGGACGCCAACACAGCTGGAGCTCGGAACCACCTTGCAGTGCAAATGGGCAAGGGCAGAGAGTCCCAACCAAAGTTGCTGTGTTTGGTGAGTGTCATGCGCTGCCGGGATTATTCACAGCAGGGAAGAGCCCTCCGGCCGGTTGTCGCGCCAGCCCAACCTTGGGGGAGCAACTGATAAATTAGGTGCAGGCGGCAGGTGCTCACCAGATGCAGACCGAACAGCATCTGCCATTATCAGGTGCCGACTGCACCTGTGGATGAGCATTCAGGTAGAATTCACTCTGACAATGTCTTACTATTGACACGCAACATTCTACTATGGTATAAGAAATATAGCATATTTCCCATGCAAACAATGTACAATACTATGACAGATCTACATGATAGCTCCAATCTTGACTCAAGTGAGCACCTAGGTGTGTGAGACGAGGAAAGATCCATAGTTGAACAGTGCTCACTGAACATCGACCAAGACCCAAGTATACATCTACACACGATCAAATTATCCTTTTTCAATCGACTTTACCATGCAAATATGCTCTTTGAGGCACTTACTCATTATTCAAGAGTAACTAGTCCACCCATCCCCTCAGTGGCAGTTGATTATAGAGGACCTTTCATGTGTTGTTCTATGGAAAACAAAGCAAAAAACCACACAAATGCTTACTATTACCTCATGAGGTGGTCACCTATAAAATCGTCATATGGGTGGGCCCATTGCAATAGCAATGCTGTTCTAAAAGTCGCTAGAACTTCCAATACTTTGAGTCCTGCTTCTCACAGTGAACCAGAGCCTGTTTCCATCCAGTTTTCCAGCCGCAGACATTCTGCTGGTTCTACCCAGATGATCAACATTCTACAGAGTATCTGTAACAAGAATGAATGCCAAATGGAAAGGAAGCATGGTGTGCCAAAAGACTTCACCATTTCCTTTTCGGGCGCCCTGCAGCATTGGGCGGCAACTGATCGCCATCTTAAGCAGCAACTTTCAAGATCCAAGTGTCAGAATTGTGCGAAACGGTAGATGGCCAGTTGATCTCTAGGCAAGGTGAGCTGTGCAGCCATTTGCGAGCAGTTCGTTGCAAAAGTGAGAGGCATACAAAGTGAGCCATGGAAAATATCTCACATGCAAAAGAAATGCAGGGTTTGGGCTGGAGCAGGACCCCTGTCAGTGGAGAATCTTATCTTGTTGATGATAAAGTTGAGGTACAGCAACGCCTGCTTGCTGCCTTTTGCCCGCCTTATTGCTTGGCATTTCAATCACTGCCAGCGAAAGTAAATGGAATCAACCCGAATTCGCCTTATACTGCAAAGAAACACATTCTTGATTTGTTCATGTTCCTTGAGCAATTTGCAGAGGGATATTGACCGCCAGCATCTATCCTATTGTACCGCATCTGTTCCGGAGATTCCCTCTGTTTCCGACAGCTCGATCTTTCCACCCTTGCTTGACTTGCGTCTGACCTCACCATCTCAGACCTTGACCTAGCCCACCTAGGATACACAAGTCAACGACCTGACCTGCGCCTGCGCCTGGCGCCTGGGGAACTTTGAGCTGGCTCGTGTACACACACAGATGTGGAAAGCTTACTCTCCAATTCCTGACGTCGACGATTTAGGACGCCACTCTCATTTCTAGCCGATCACACGAGGCAGGGGAGGCATTGACACAGGCACTGACTGACTCTGACGGAGGTACCACAAGTGAGGTCTCCGAGGTCTTTGAGCTCTGCTGTCAGCGCTTAGCGGTCTCAGTTTGGAGACGTTGCTTGACCCATTTTGGCATCGAGTCTCGAAAGAGTCTGTAGGCCCGGTATTGGAGAGCCAAGGCCTAGCCTATCCCCTCATGCGGCCAGCCCGGGCGATTTCAACCACCGCCCGCGCCCGCGCCTGAGCCAGAGCTTGTCGTACCACCAGGGGCCGCATTCGACACCTTTAAACATGACGGACCCCGCGAACCCCAGCAAAGATGGCCCACCGTCCAACCCGCCCGCCGCCGCCGTCGCGAGACACCCGGGTCACGAGCTCCCTTTTGTAACGCCTTCAACCTACCTTCACCTGCGCGCTCCCATGGCCACGGCCACGCCAAACTTAGCCAGCGCCGCATCTCACCCCTCAAGTCACAGTCGCACAATCCCCGCGCCTGCGCTGGTTCCGGCACCAGAGAAGCCCCTCATGACACCGCTGGATAGAGATCAAGTGCAGGGCCTGGTAAGCAATCAATGCCGTATCAGGACTCGCGTCTCTGACCGAGACACTGTCCCCTCCCCTTGATCTTCCGCCGCAGCATACGCTGTGGCTATTAAGATAAGGTCATCATCCTCATGCTTCACTGGCTACACGTCCCACATCAGGAGGCCTTGCTGCTTGCCTGCTCACCGTCGCACGTTGCGCAGCGTGCATGCGGGTGCGGGGTATCCATGGGCGAGCACCGTGGGCATGTGTGCTACCGACGAGAGCAGGGCATAGGTCCGTGTCTCAGCGAGTGCTGGATCTGGAGACCGTCAGAGAAGACAGCTGCAACAACATCCTGTGTGGGCAGTGTTTGACTAATTTGCTTTCTAGACGGCCATACGCGAATTCCTCAAGGTCCGGACCAGTTACGACGTTCTGCCGCTTTCCTTTCGACTTATCATGCTCGATAATGACCTCCTAATCCGAACGTGTCTGAATATTTTGATGCAAAATTGTACGAACCCTATACTCAAGGTCGCAGACATGCGTTGCGCTGCACGAGACTGACCGATACTGGATAGCAATCGTATCGGCACCGCTGTGGGATTCCAAGACTTCGACGTTCGCAGGTCTCCTCACAAGTACCGATTTCATCAACGTCATTCAATATTACATGCAATTTCCCGAGAAATTCGAAGAGGTTGAGAATCTTCGTCTCAGCAGTTTGAGAGGTATGCAGCCTCATGTATACCACCCCTACTCCAAATAGGCAATTGCATTGACAAGAGTGTCTCCCTCCTAGATGTCGAGAAGGCCCTTGGCGTTACGCCGCTCGAGACCGTATCCGTACATCCAGGGAAGCCCCTTTATGAAGCATGCCGGCGCATGTTGCAGACTCGGGCGCGCAGAATCCCGCTTGTCGACATTGACGACGAAACGGGTCGAGAGACAGTGGTCAGCGTGATCACTCAATACCGAATATTGAAGTTCATCGCAGTGAACAACGAGCGAAATACGACATTACTGCGAAAGACAGTGCGGGAGCTCAACTTGGGTACATACACGAATCTTGCAACAGCAACAATGACCAATTCCGTAGTCGACGTGATTCAGCTCATGGTCCAGCACAACATCTCGGCCGTTCCCATTCTCGATCGACAAGGTCACGTCATGAATGTCTTCGAGGCTGTAGATGTCATCCCATGTATCAAAGGCGGTGCATACGACGAGTTGACGGAGACGGTTGGAGACGCCATGTGCAGGAGATCGGATGAGTTCCAGGGTATTTATACCTGCACGGAAGAGGACAGGCTGGACTCGATATTTGAAACTGTGCGCAAGTCTCGTGTCCATCGTCTGATTGTGGTGGACGACGAGAGCAAATTACGAGGCATCATCTCACTGTCGGATATTCTCAAGTACGTTCTCATAAATGGAGAGGAAGAGCACATGCCACCAGAAGCATGACAAGCAGGAACCCAGTCCTCAGCATCCTAAGTACCGTTCTTACTCGGGGCTCAAGGAATATCATCTCTGTTTCGAGGCATTTTCAGGGCGTTTTCTTTGGGGGGGGGGGGGCAGCCACGGACGGGCGGAAGGGAGAATACCAGGAGGCCGGTTGCATAGGCGCACTACTCGTCCCGATTGGTGTCGGTCGCCATTATAGAGGCTTCGGTCAGAAAGAAAAGCCTATTTCGGTACGAGAAACACCTAATGGGACGCTTCCTCTTTCTGGACACGATATCTAAAGAAATCAAGACCACAAAGTATGCGTTTTAGACGAGTGCAGGATCTGGAGAAAGGGCTAAGGCGGTTAAGCACCGGTTGGGATGGAGAGACGGACAGTGGGCGGTTTGTCCTCGAGAGCTAATCTACTTTTCATGTTGAAATGCCCATCGCACGTGCGAATGGGCCTCTATTCCGGTGCTACGGCATGACGGAGCCAACGGCTGGGCGGGTCCAAGCAGGTCTGGCAGAAATACGACGGACGTCAACTGCATCTCGTGCATGCACCTGGTGCATACTTTCTCAAGTGTCATGGAGTCTTGGTCCTATTGGATGACACGTCCGCGTTGTACAGGCCAGACAGTTGAGGCCGATGTGGAAACGCGTTAGGCAAGCACGATGCTTGGAGCAGAATTCCAGTGTGACTGAAGTGACGGACGGCAAGAACTGGTTGTCAAGTAGGTCAACATGAAAAGAAAAAGAAGCCTTCATTGCCTTCCATATCTCAAAGTCTCTTGCATCTCAGCTGCAATTTTCAAACCTAGCAACATCACCCACACCACAGGCCTCTTTCGACTCTTACCATTATCGATGCAATACCGACGCTTGCATGTCATCAGTGTTGCAGCTTTCTTGGTTTGGCTAGCCATATTAACGCCAGTATAGTCGGTATCATCTGTACTCACCCGTCCTCCCGTCGGCACTGTTGATTAACACTCGCATGCTCTTCCCATCTACTTTATCATCATTGGACATTCATCAATCGGCTCAAACACACAAGTTCAACTCCTATACCCGAGAATCATCGAGGCTGAACGAATCTCGGCCTGTCTCCCTGTTACTTGATTGATGCACGTTGATGTGCCCTCTCCAGGGTACGACTGTTCCTGCCACTGCGCCCCTCCCTTCTCTCTGATGACCACAAACATGAGACCGCCTCGCGAGGTCAACACGCCGGATCTGCAGCCGGGGCCTTCAGCGTCTTCCTCTTTGGCTCATTTGTCTTTGCCGGCCCAAAAAACCTCCAGTGGTGTCCAGAGCAGCGCAACGTGGACCTCGACCAGTGGCGACCTAGGAGGACTGTCAGATACCGACGATATCAGGGAGCGCAACGACTTTGTGGAAGAGTACAACAGGATTGCAAAGAAGGTATGTGTGGCGTTTTGGAACACAGAACATCATCGTTTACTGACGCCTTGGAGTATGGTATCCGCCAACTGGTGCCCGGTAACCCCGGTAATCTTGAGGTGAGTGTCCCAATGGGGAGCGATCCTTGAGAGTATCAGCTCTCCTGACTTCCAAGGCAGGCGTCAGGTGTCCTTCAAAAGCGTGGCTGGTGGTCACGGACCTTCCGAAAAACATCCAGCCAATCTACTGAGAACAGTCTCCGTCGCCAGCGCAGTAGTAGCCATGTTATGGGCCACCTGGCACATCCAAAGAGAGACAGCCTTAAAGACCAAGATTTACAAGGGCTGGTCAGGCTCTGCGGCAAGAGCTTTCTCTATCTGCCACCTGAATACGCTCCCGGCTCCTTGATTCTTCCCACCTGCTTCCGAGCAACTGCTCAGTATCTTGTTCAGCATGGTCAGTTAGCTGGATGCCACTGTGTTCGCTGCCCAATTCTCCAACTGACATACTACAGCCCCAGAGACCAGAGGCGTATTCCGTATTCCGGGTTCTATACGAGTCGTCAACGAGCTCTATGAATTCTACTGCGCAGAGCAGTCCGCCGACGTTGCGAGCACTGTTAGAAGCCCGAACCTACCTGCCCACATCCTTGTTGGTATACACGATGTCGCATCATGTTTCAAGAAATTCCTATCAGGCTTGCCAGGCGGTATACTCGGTTCACTCTCCTTATTTGATGCCATGATCGCGATCAACAGCCGGCTTTACGGAGATCCAGAGTTTAGCAGAACCAAACAAAGCAAGATCCGTGCCCGACTCATTGCCCTCGCTATCGGAACTTTACGATCCCAGTTTCGAAGGGAATTGATATGTGCTGTCTTTGGTCTGCTCTGTCTTCTAGGACGAGCTGCAGAGACAGCTCCTAGAGAAGATGAGCTCGGCCGACCATTACCCACGTCCGACTTGATGGGCTACAACGCCTTGGGCATTGTTTTTGGCCCCCTCTTGATCGGTGATATGCTGGGATCCTACGCTGTCAAGCTCGCAGACCCCAGCTCCGGCCTCTTCATTGTTCCACGGTCTCCCTCGTCATCAAAGTCTCAAAAGGGAAAAAAGAAATCCAAGGAAGCAATCGATGACCCTGGCCAGCCACCCTTTTTGGATGTTGACAAGATACATGTCGCGAATAACATTACCGAGATGCTTGTTACAAATTGGAGAGACGTCGTCAGACAAATGCGAAGTTTAGATACGACTATGAGTGTTCTCCATAGCTGCAGCCACAGCCGCAGCCAAAGCTCGTTCTCTAACAATAAACCAAGGCGCTCGAGTAGTTGCGGAAGGACCTCAGAAAATGAACACATGGTAGCAAATCCGCGTGATGAACGTGTCGACGGCCGCCTAGGATCTTTTGAACGAGACACCAATGACAATGCAAGACCTTCCCGACGACACTTTGAACACCGTCATGCTCATATTGGGGCTTCTGGCAACCGTAAGTGTTCACATTTCCCTACATTACTCCTATTTGAGGATACTGATGGTGCCGAACAGGACTTGTGTCGTTCAGGCAGATCGATAGCACCAACGACGCTCTTTCGGTGAAGAAGACACGGCCAATCTCAGCCCGGAACGTCTCGAGCACTCGTCCAGTTTCTGATCAGATTGGAGCTCTACCCCCTCCACTTGAGAAGTCTGCTAACGAGGAGCGCGAGGTCCATCCAGCTATGCGATTAACAACACCACTTAAGAGCTCTCTGAAGTCTTCTGACAGCAAGAGGTTTTCAGCTATGCCAAACCGCCGGGAGCAGACAAGTGATAAGAACACCTCGCCGGAACGCAATGATACAATTACTCTTCCTCCTGCCCGGTCACCATCTGGAATTGCCAACGGTATTTCGCCGATAAAGAAGCATTTCGAGACACTTGAGGCTCAACATCGTCAACGACTTCCTTCACCAACTATTTTGTCCGATGCGCGCCAACAAGATCATGGCCAGCCCCGATCTCGAGCCACACCAAATTTCAGAGGGAGTCACGGACCACATCACGATCAGCTTCGCCAGCCTGCCACTCCTTCATCAACACAGACTTCGAGCACGACGCACGATAGAATTAGACAGCGTGCAGATCCCTCGCGTATCGTGACATACTGTACAGAGTATGATCAGCCTCGACCAAAATTTAAATCGCCCCTGAGCGGGATGCCCAGAACGGAATACGAAAAGAAACGCTACCGGAAAACCCTTACCCGTAGTGGAACATATGGACCAGATCACGAACTACCTCCATCACTATCTACATATAAATCCACTGAGACTGCCAAGGCCCGACCAGAGAATGCAGAAGAATGTGTAGAAGACGACTCTTCACACTACTGCACGCATGTGTCGTCATCAATGGATGACCCGTTATCAACAGACCCTCGAGCTCTGACCCAGGTCGATGGGTCACCAGAGAGAGCTTCCCAGCAACCGTTGTGCGATTTGGACCCAATGAAGGCGTACCAGGCTGGGCCTGGTATAAAAGTTCTGAAAGCGCCATCGACCCTGCGATCACAACCTAAAATGTCTCATGTAGATCCCAAAATCGCAGCAGCGAAGCTGCGATCAAGCGTTTGGAGAACATCATCGCATGGCTCAGCAGACTCGGCGCTCTTGAGCGCAAAGGAGCCCGTGAAAATGTCGGGACCTGCTTCTAAACAAGAAAAAGCAGGATCCGACCAGATAGACGGGGCTATGGACTTCGTCTCCACGGTACCATCGCCTCGCGAATCATTCACTGACCTAAGGAGCGAGCTTGAAAGACGAGGAATCGGTTATAGTCTCCAAACGTCGTCTCTTCCCGTCCTCAATAAGGAGCCCCAGCCACGTGGGGTGCTGACCAAGAAGAATAGGCAAGGAAGAAAGTCGTCATGGGGCAGTCCGCGCAAATTATCTCGACAATCGAACTGTACTAGCCAACATCACATCAAGCCAGGTATGAATAAGGTATTGGGTTTGGCGGCAATTTTTGACACTGCTGCTAAAGCTTCACCCTTTAATCCCACGCCTGGTGGCACGATTCAGAAGAAACGGAGAGAGACTGCTGGGGTGATCTCCCCCTACACGAGCAACCCATCGCCTCGCACTTCACTCCAGTCCGTGACTTCGGTCTCGACACCAATCTCGCTGATGAGTCCTACGAGACTCAGCATTCATCTTTCTGCTCCTGACGAAAGAGGTAGAAAGAAGTGCATGATTCCACGCCTTCAGAACCCGAGTGTAACGTATAGCGCTGGCAGGACAGAGGATCACATGAGCCCCATTTCCGCGCTACAACGTGATAAGTCCCGAAACTCAGTGAGATCCTCCAACGGCCCATCCAAACTTTCCACCCCATCCCGCTTGCCAGTCAAGAAGAAGACGGCGATCACGGAATCCCCACCTCTCCCGCAGTTCGACGGGTTGAGCGGTACGAGACCGTCCCTTCTCAGACTCACTGCTCAACAAGAGATCCGCCCAGCTGGCTTCCACTCCAGTCCTATTCCCCAAATCAGTGGCGGCTACAAAGGCATCCCACGACTGTGCAGGTTCAGCACATCTTCCAGAAACAGCGACGACACGAGCCTTAGCAGAGAATCAACTTCCCTTAGTCTGACACTTAGACGAGATCGGATTGCCTCATCTCTGCACGATCAGGTCCGCAGTCTTAGGATAGAACTCTCCGAAAAGAACGAAGACTGCGCTCAGCTCCGACTAGATCTTGAAGAGTCGCGCAAGATCAACAAGGTGAATGAGATCCTGTTGAGAGAGGATCTTGATCGTGCCAGGTCAGACACTCAGGAATGGCGGTACCGGGCGGAGAGAGCCGAGAGGAGAGTCGAGAAGTACGAAAGGCTGGCTGTGCAGATTAAGGATTTGCGTGATCTCCGTGGACAACGAGGCGACACAGCTGACGACTATTCTTTCATGAGCGGTTCGGACCACCTCACGAACTCTGACCGCGGCGCGTCTCTGCCGCTAACGACGAGGATGAACCAGAGTATTAAGCGGACTCCACCAGTTGATGCTAATGGTACCAACAGCTTGGGCGTTGGCGATGGCTTTTCCGAGTGCTCAAGTAGCACCGTAGTCAGGACTATCGGAACATCTCACGAGGATGGTCTCGTCCATGGCAGTGGATTGTGGAGTGCGGTAGAAGATCTTGTCGATTTCACTTCTCCTTGATCGTCGGAGGAAACCTTGTGAGCACATGCTTGAAGCTGTTCATTCCACTCGGAGCTGCGTAAGTATCGTATTTGGTGTTTTGGGAATGACAAAAGAATTCTACAGGCTTGAAGGACCGATCGTTCCTCATGCTTCACAAAGTTTTTGCCTATTTTTAGTGCCTAGAGCCTTTTGGACAGAAAAAGATACTGGTCTTGTCAACTCAGTTCCATTGACTTCCTTTCATGAGGCTCTGATAGCCTGAAACTAACGTTTGCGGCTTCCTGATTATAAAAAAAAAGGAAGCCCTATCTCTACTGAGCGGCCGTTGGCGGGATGGTGGCGAATGCGTGTACATGCTGTCCTCAACGCCGATGCCATGTCATTGACCTGCCCATGTGTAAACCTGCGTCAGGCTCTTTACCCTGTCATCTTGACGCAATGTGTGTTCCCCAAAATACCAAATTGTGTCGCAGAACAAGGCGCTGCCCAGCGTCCGATTCCCTGCGTCTTTCATGCTAAGCACCGTAAGACACACGCTGTCTTTTTGTTTTCCTCATCTATGACATTCGCCCATGGTCTAGATTGCCCCCACCAAACGTTCCCAGAGCCCGCCGGCCGTCTTACCGACATTGGGCGACAAGATTGTTGTGTTCCATGCCTCGGTACCATCGACAAAGAGGCGGTAGGAGAGGCTGCTCCTAGCGCTATTGTTGGGATCCTTTCCGATGCTGATGGCACCGAATTTGGAGTAGCCGCTGTTGATGTACCTATTGATGGGGTCAGCGGCCTTTCTTGAGGCAAGATTGTAGATGGGCTACGCGAGACGAGTACATACTTGATTTTGACATCCTGGTTATCGGTCTGCTTGTATGTGGGGATTGGGGAGTAGAATTGGCTCAGCGGACTCGCAGAGAACTCATAGACCGTCGCGGCATCCTCCCAGGTCGAGTTTGTGGGCGGCGGGAACTTGGTCGCTGCGAACTCGTGCCTGTCACCGGAGAGCACCACGACACCGTAGCCGCTAGCGGCGGCATCCCACATCGCCTCGAGAATCTTCTGGCGCTCGACGAGGAACCCACCCCACGTGTCCTGTCTGTTCACAGGCCAGTTCTTGGTGAAGGGCACCGAGGAGGCGATGATCTTCCATTGCACACCTCTGGGCTCGGGCCGCCTCAGGTAGGCGAGGAGGTCGTTGAGCTGGTTCGGGCCGAGCATAGTCTTCTGGTCGTCTGTGTAAGGGATGACGTTGTTGGAGCGATAGGATCGCGTGTCCAGCATGAAAAAGGACGCCGGGCCCTGCGTGAACTCGTACCAGGTAATGCCACCTCGTGTCGTCCCGAGGCCTGCGCTCTTGACGGCGGGGGGGTTTACGGACGTGTGGTAGTGATGCCATGGATCAACTGCAGCCTCGTACAGACCTGTCTGGTTGTTGTCCCAGTCATTCTTGATCTCGTGGTCGTCCAGGACGTGGATCCAGCTGAGATTCTGTCCGACCTGGGGCCATTCGGGCGAGGCATAGACAGCTCTGTATTTCTGGCGATAGTCGCCGGCGCCACCTCCCCAGAACTTGGGCACATCTGCGTAGACGAAATCGCCGAGGAAGAGCATGAACTGCGCGCCCAAGTCGGGGATGAGCTTTGCGAGATGGCGCATACCTGGGATTGAGAGGGGGTGGTCCAGTGGATTGTAAGGAAGACGGTTTACGATGCACGATGTTGACAGGAAGGTGAAGGTGCCGTTGTGCTTATTGGGATACTGGCCGACCCTTGGTGCCGAGGTGAACTCGCCTGTGTGGTTGTTGGAGCTCCTCCACAAGTAGGTGCGCTGGTCCCTGTGAGCTGCCGGGACGGTGATGACGGCAGTGTAGTCGGTTGTGTTATCTGTCCACCTGACGCTGCCGACTTTCTGCCAGAGCGTGGACTCAAAAGGTGGCTCGGCGTCCTTCAGCTGGACCTCGACGGTGACTGGCATTTTGGACTGGTCGGGCTCCCGAACAAGCAGCTTTGCCTCCGTGTCAGAAACGTAGCCGACCCTGATAAATGATAGGTCATCCGCAGTGATGTATCGCTCGTGGTAGACGCGATCGGCCACCATGGTTACACAGGCCACATTGATGAGTAGAGTGACGAGAGACAGAGCCATGCTGCGAGGGTTTGGAAGGCCAGTCACCAAAGAGTACCATGAGCTGATGGGCGGCTCTCCCACGACTAGGGTCTCGTTGACCTCCACCTCCTCCACCACGACGTCTTCATCCTCAACAGCGTTGCCGTTGCTATCTCCATTGATGACGGTGTCTTTGACAAGGACCTCGGTTTCCTCGTACACTAAGTCATCTGCGAGACTGCTGAAGTAGGTTGAGACGAAGGTTGGGATGTAGATGGCGAATAGAGTGAAGACAGCTGTTGCCATGGGCTAGGACAATTTGTTAGTATGATGCGAGAACTGTTATAACAGCCGCGGCTACCGTTCAGTAGTGCATTGACATACCGGAAGTAAACCCTATTGTAGTGTTAGCTCATTTGATGATATACAATAGTAGGTAGGTAGTTATGTGGTGCCATATAACTTACCCATCTAAGAAAGAAGTAAGACCCTGCTCTGAGAGCAACAGAGGATACTGCTGCTACCTTGGTCTGGATAGCCATTGTGTGGATTAAGGATCAACTCAGCTTGACAGAATATCAAACACAACACAAGCTTCTTAAGAAGAGGCACGGTTTTGAGGTCAGAAAAGGAAAAGGACCCCAACACTGTAATCCAAACTCGGAATCGCGGCTGGGAAATGTGACGGGGAATCCTCTCTTTCAGTCAGATTATTCAGACAGCAGTTGAAGCTTCACAATGAATCACTTCGAAAGAAAGAGTGGAAAAGAAATCAAAGATGCAGCTCATGCAGCTGCAACAAAACAAAGATATCTAGACATGACATCGAGCTCATGGAACACAGCAACGACAAGGCAATAAGTATAACATGTATCTGTCCCCTTGCAGCGGTGGGATGTACGTCATGGTAACGCTGCAAGGTCACCGGCAGGGATCCTCCTTTGAGGTTAGCGGCCGCTGTCCGAACTGTCCAACATCGAAAGCTCCAGCGTGGCTAGTCGAGGCGCCAGAGAATACACATTACCCTACAACTCCTCCCCCAGGACAATCACCAACACCACAACGATGCAGCTGACAACCCTTGCATTTGGGCTGTTTGCCCTGTTTCTCTCGCAGGTGTCTGCGACCGCATTGACATACAAGCTTGTTGCGAACGAAAAGGCCTGCTTCTACGCCAACAACCAGGATAAGTTCCAGAAGATCGCCTTCTACTTTGCCGTTCGTCGCGATCCACATTTTGCAATTAGACCAATTCCCGAATGCTAAGTAAAATCTGCAGGTACAATCTGGAGGCTCGTTCGATGTCGACTTCGAGGTTACTGCCCCGTCGGGCAAGATTGTAACAGAGGGCACCAAGGAGCGCCAGGGAGACTTTGTCTTTACGGGCAACGAGATCGGTGACTATTCGTTTTGCTTCAACAACGAAATGAGTACTGTGACCGACAAGTTTGTCGACTTTGAGATTGCTGTGCGAACCACCCAATGCCCCCTCTAAGAGAGCGCGAATCCCTTCAAGCAAACCATGTACTGACAAGCATGCTTGCAGGTCGAGAATGAAGCCCGAGTCGATCTACCCTCCAAAAAGGGAACCTCTCCCGAACAGACAACCTCTCTCGAAGAGTCTGTCATTAAGATATCGGGCCAAATGTCGACCATCTCACGGAACCAGAAGTACTTCCGCACGCGCGAGAACCGCAACTTCAGCACTGTCAGGAGTACCGAGAAGAGAATTATCAACTTCAGCTTGGTCCAATCCGGCCTGATCATCTGCATGGGCGCCCTACAAGTCTTTGTTGTCCGGTTCTTCTTCCAAGGAGCAAGGAAGGGTTACGTATAAAGTAAAGGGACGGAGCATGGTCGAGAGGGCAGAAGGAAATTGCTTGGCTTGGTTATGGGAGTCACACGCGCGGCGTTCAGTCTGATAGCAACTTGACGAGAACTACCGGTTGTATTTTAGGAATGGGAAAAGCGATGAAATCATTAAGTGATGAAGGAAAGCATGAGGGAGATGTCGTTAGTGAGGCCAGCTGCAAAGTCGCCTTGCTGGTCAGGGGAACGTTTCCAAATGACAATTGTCCTCCGGATCTACGATATCATATACCCACATGTTCAGGACTTGGATGATTGATATTCTACTTCACTTGTGACATTCTATAGCGTTGGTAATAAGTAAAGGAAGAGGACCAGTTGGCTAGCTATGCACTATCACTTTCCACCCGACAGGCCTATGGTAGCTGGGTAGTTATACTAAGTACCTAGGTACATAGTATGAAATGGTGGCCCGTGCACCCGGAATTCTGCACGCCAAGTGCAGCCCGTTCTTGACGTGAACCTTGAAGACTGCAAGCCAACTTCCAACCTCCCCTACCGGTTCATCAACACCATCCACACCCACACACATCCAGGATGGCGTCTCTCGCATCTACCCTCGCGAATTCCCTCCCGAAGCCTACCTATACAGGCGAAGACGAGGAACTACCGACGCGCGCCACCCAGCGTGGCCCACGAGTCGTCAGTCTCGGCCACTTCGATGAGACTGCCGTCGTCCTCAAGCGCGCTGGAGGGCCTCCTGCCTACGGCCAGCGGGTAGGATGGCGACCACGCAATCCCGAGGACTTTGGCGACGGTGGTGCCTTCCCCGAAATCCACATCGCGCAGTACCCCCTCGACATGGGCCGCAAAGGCGGTTCCTCATCAAAGTCGAACGCGCTGGCTCTTACAGTGGACGAAAGCGGCAAGGTCAAGTACGATGCCATCGCGAAACAGGGACACGCAGAAGGCCGCATTGTACAGACGAGCTTCAAGGATCTCATTCCGCTGCGCCAGCGGGCCGATGCGGGCGAGATCAACCTCGAGAGGCCGAGCCAGGAGGAGGTGGCTGCGACGGCAGAGCGGACCAAGGCAGCATTAGAGAAGCTGGTCAGTGGGGCGTTGGTTTCGCAGAAACCCAAGAACATCAACACAGGTGGAAAGAAGGACCCAACCTTTGTACGGTATACGCCCGCGAATCAGATGGGCGACAATTCCAAGAAGCAGGACCGCATCATGAAGATCGTGGAACGTCAGAGGGATCCGATGGAGCCGCCCAAATTCAGGATCAAGAAGATTCCTCGTGGACCGCCATCACCTCCTCCGCCTGTGTTGAGATCTCCTCCCAGGAAGTTGACTGCCCAAGATCAAGAAGACTGGAGAATCCCCCCGCCAGTGTCGAATTGGAAGAACCCCAAAGGTTTCACCGTGCCGCTGGACAAACGACTGGCTGCCGATGGACGAGGACTGCAAGATGTGCAGATCAACGACAAATTTGCACAATTCTCAGAAGCACTGTTTATGGCAGACAGGCACGCAAGAGAAGAGGTCAAGCAGCGTGCACTCATGCAGCAACGACTGGCGGAGAAGGAGAAACAGCAGAAGGAGGACCATTTACGTATGCTCGCCCAACAAGCACGGGAGGAGAAGGCTGGAGGCAGCAGCAGACGCAGATCACGGTCAGGCAGCTACGACAGTCGTTCGGATTCGGATGCATCATACGATAGCGATGACTCGGCCGTGCGTGAACGTGAGGAGGCACGCAAAGAGAGACGTCGCGAGGAGGAGCGCAAGCTGCGCCAGTCGCGCATGGGCGCTGAGCGACGCGTGCAAGTCATGGCACGAGAACAGAACCGAGACATCTCCGAGAAGATTGCGCTTGGACTTGCCAAGCCTACACAGAGCAAGGAGGGCATGTACGATTCCCGTCTTTTCAATCAGACTAGCGGCTTTGATAGTGGCTTCAACGAAGACAACGCTTACGACAAGCCACTCTTCGCGGCGCAGGATGCCATTAGTAGCATTTACCGCCCCCGAGCGAACATGGACGATGACGATGACGAGACGGCGGGAGATGCGGAGATGGAAAAGATCCAGAAGTCGTCTAGATTTGGCGAGGTTTTAGGGAAGGGCAAGTTCAAGGGCACGGAAGACGCAGAGGCCCGGGAGGGACCTGTGCAATTTGAGAAGGAAGCTGCCGCAGACCCGTTTAATGTGGACAAATTTTTGTCCGAGGTGGAACAGCAGTCATCGTCAAACAAGCGAGGCTATGGTCTGCAGGAGACTGGTGACGACCGCAAGTCGAAGAGGACTAGAGTGGAGGATGACGACGACTAGACTGAATAGCAAGCTTACAAAGTCGGCATAGCGTTTCTGGCGGCAGCTTTCGAAGGGCATGCATAATAGACTATATGCATGATGCATCTATCTTCATCACGCACTTTGACTATGGCTACCGATCGGGCACCGAGACTGGCGCTGTTCCATCTTGTCAACGGCGCCAATAATTACTCTCCGAATGCCTCTTGCAGCACTAAATTCACTCAACAAGTGCCGAAGATGTACGAAATCTCTATGAATTACTCTTCGCCTCGCCTCCCCCGTCGTCCAAAGGTATTGTTGAGTTTACTTTGCTGATATGCTCATCCTCATCACATCATTACATCACATCCATTTTCGGTATATAAAGTCTTTGCCGTTCGATTGTGCCACTGGCTGGTCTAGGTGATGAGAAGGTGAAGGTTCACAGGTTCACCTTCCGGACTTGGCAATAAGCTTCTCTTGAGCGCTTCTTAGGGTCTTGAAACAAAGGTTGGATTAAAGATATTTAACTGTTTAAGGTTACTCACCCGCATCATGTAAAAGGACCTGTTGCAGCACAAGCGCCGGTGGTGTCGACGGGAAACTGGCGCCTTAGGCTCGGGTTTTGCGGCTCTTGCCGCTGTCGCAATCGGCGATATCCAAGGCATTGAATTGCACGGATGTCTAGTGAGTTCGCGCTGAACATATTTGGCCCTAGAATTGTCTGGGAAAACGAGACGAAAACTTTATGCAATTGTTTGCATTTTGACCGTGAAACTCACCATTGGTCGTGGGACGCGCAATGTGAGTGTGAGTGTTCTCAGACTATTGGGAACTAAGTTTGCAACTGACGCGGTCACAAACGAGCGCGCTCCTCTTTTGCAGTCCCCGACGAAATCTGAGTTGGCGGCGATGGGTGGAAAGGCCCCCGACAGGCCCCTACAGGCCCCTTCAGATCTTCTTCCACGATCTCAATATGATATCTCAGACAAGATATAGGCTAGACCCACTTTCCAATCGACCATCGACCAACGACCAAAACCCATCAAGAGTCATTTGTGAATCCCCCCCAGAAGCACAGGGTTTGAGGCACGACCAGGTCCTCCCCAGTTCCTCACGAACAAGATCTGCATCATGAACCAGTCTTCACCTCTGCTGTCAACCCAACTGGCACTTCGGTTTTCTGACCCGAGACAGCTCCGGGACACAACAACGACCAAGCACTGCCCAGTGTCTACGTCCCACGTTTCTCATCCTCTCATATTTTCCAATACTCCTGCCAAGCTTGTATCCACACCATAGCGATGACGACCTGTCATCGCATGAACTACGGGTCAAATATGCGACACTGCTGTGGTAATTCTGCTGAACCAGGCCACGCAACCGACGTGAGCGAGAGCGGTTACGCTGCTGCCATGGTTGTCGTCTTTCGTTTGTCCTACTTGTTGTCGTCGAAACCTTGCTTTTCCCCCCAGTCCAGGGTTCGAGACACGCAAGGTGAAGTGTGTCCTATTCGACGATGCCTCTTGTTGAAGCTTTTTGTGAGCCAACCTTGTATTTTTTATTTTTTCTGCAAGGATGAGGGCAACATCACAAAGTTGCGCCTGGACGGGCTGCCGGGTCTGGACTTGACTGTTGATGCACACACGATCGACTGAATATCATGCCCAAGATCCCTCTCACACACACTATTATGTACCATGGCTGATCGTTTCCACCCCCCATTCAAGTGTATTCTGATTTGACCCCAGGATGTTTTGATTCTCCTTCGCAACCCAACGGTAATAGTTGGATTAACATATCACTTCTTAATTATCCCTCTGCCTCCACTGCTGGACAGCTATCCGAAACGTCTGGAGTCGAGGAACAGCACATCCACCTTGATCAAGTTCACCGTTGACAGCGGCCCGGTACGCCTGTCCTTGGTGTAGATGTGTATGCTTTGTGTGAGAGGACCTTCAACTACGGCCTTTCTTTCTCTCTCTTTGTGTGTGTCTGTGTGTGTGTGTGCGTGCGTTGTCGGTTTGCGTGCGAGCACGGCAAACTCGGCGAGCCTGGCCTTCCGGAGGTTAATCATAATCCGTTAAAAACTCTCATAAACCTCCCACCAAACGCCACAATGGCAGCTCCGCGCAACCTTTGGGGCTCCTCTGATGCCTCTTCATCCATATACAGCAATGACGACGAGGTACCATTATACAGCAAGCCTGCCATCTCCCGCAAGGAGTCGACTACAAGCTCCACCCACAGCACCGCCTCGAGGAACCCCACGATCTACAGTGAGGACTCCATCAAGTCTATGGGCTACAGACCCTTTGAGTACTGGAAGGGCCCGAAGCCAGCAGCTGCTCCTTCCACAAAACGCCCGCCACCCCCTTGCCCCCACCAAGATTCACAGGCACAAATCCCATGAAGCCCGTGAACTCTCTCCAGGATTTCAAGCCCTTACCCAAAGCCAAGGTCATCGAGGTGCAGAGCTACATGAAAGATGTGGCCCCGCCGCCGCCGCCCTCGCCTCGCGTCAAGGATCGCTACGCCGCACGCATGGCGGAGCGCGCCCGCCGCAAGCGCGAGCGCATGCAGCGCATCGAGGAGTGGCCGGGTTGG
Source organism: Gnomoniopsis smithogilvyi (assembly GCA_027946515.1). Classification (NCBI taxonomy): domain Eukaryota; kingdom Fungi; phylum Ascomycota; class Sordariomycetes; order Diaporthales; family Gnomoniaceae; genus Gnomoniopsis; species Gnomoniopsis smithogilvyi. Next base: position 2,909,425 of record JAPEVB010000004.1, on the reverse strand, counting down.
GTACCCGACGAGAAGGTGCTGGGCCAGCAACGGCAGCAACACGAACAGCAGCAACAGCAGCGGCGAAAGGTGCGTATCGATGTTGCAGTGGACTCGGTGGAGGTGGACTCGCTTGCCTCGCGCGAGCGGTGGTTGAGTCCAAGGACATGGCGGCGGCGCGTGTGGGGCGTCGTCACGATGTTGGGGGTGTTAGTGCTCGTTGCGGTGATTATTGTGGCTACGACAATTACGCAGGATAATGCGCCGGGTGTCAAGACGCCGCTCTCTGTCAGGCTGGACCTTGGACTTGCCGAGACGTTGGAGGCCGACTCTGGTTTTGTTGCGCCGGCTTCACTGCCTGAAAGCTTATCACTTCGCACATCGCCTCTGGTGTCGCCAACTGCTCGTCGTTTGGCGCGCCGCTTCAGGAGACGGCATAGGTGATGAACCCTTGCCTTCTGTTGATATTATTCAAGATTTTGCGACTACTCCACCCTTCTGTCCCGCCCTGGCGCACCACGGCTTCTGGCCCGCCATTTTACGGCCCCCTGCTGCACAGGCCATTAGAGCTCACAGTCGCCGCGTTGATACACGAATCCGTGATGGCTGCACGTGTCAACCTATTCATCGGGCAGCACGCCCGAGGGCGAGAAAGCGTCGTATGGCCTAAACAAGCTGTCGGTGCTATGGAAGGGGGGGGTTGGTGGTGGCGCTAAAGGGGGAGTGCCGGCGTTCGGGGATGTAATGGGTGTTGCTGAGAATATCATCTGGGCAACGCCGTGCGCAACATGACCAGTCCACCTTGAACTGTGCTCATTGATGCAATATATGGATCAATCGTGGCGGTCGGTGACAGGACATGTCATAGGAGGCGAATTGATGTCTGGAGATGGGCATTTAATGGTAACTCCAGAGAGTGGAGGGCCCAAGGGGCTCGTTCATATGGCGCTCGCTGATGTGCACCAAGCCGCGAGCCGGCATCTGAGCATATGGATGGGATTGCATCACTGCCACGATTGCGCATCTCTGTAAAATATAAGAGAGCAACAGGATGGACATCAGGCTCAAGGGTGGGCTGGAATTCGCCACGACTGAGTCTGGCTACCGCTGGCTCGAACTGCGGGAAAAGTACGAAGCCTGGCAGAGGTCCGTTCCAGGTGTGCCGCCCCAAAGACGCCAACTATCGACAGTCTCTTGCGCAAGTTTCACGGACGCTTGGGGATCGAGTGGGTGGCAGGGTTTATTGAGAGGCATGAGGAAACGATTCATCATCCCCTTCTTCTCCAAGCATGGCGTTTGTTTTTTAAAAACTGGGAGGCTTCGTTTCCTCGACAAGGAAGTTTCGATGTATTGTTCAAAGGCTGTAAGGTATGCGAAGAGCAAAGAGGCACGGCATTATTGGTTGTAATAGGATAATGGGGAAACAAAGATGGGAAAAAGCATGGACTAAAACGGCATTATTGTTAGAAAGTTGCTGAGATCACATGCAAAGCATTCTTAATCATAAATCATACTTGTTTCAGAAACAAATGGGCTCTATTTGAACTTGACTTGTTGAAGTAAATCAGTCAACACTGTAGATTGGTAATAAAACATCTAGCGGAGATTTTCGCCCTTTGCGCCAGACCTGTATGCACCCTCACCCCGTACGCCGCCGGTCCGCAACGCCCTAATATGAAGTACCGTGGTATGCAACACAGGATCCATCCCAAATATACAAAAGATGCCCGTGGAGCTCTGCGTGGCTTAGAGATCTCCCGCCTACAAAGAATACTTGCAGCCCACCCAAGCTTCTTCCACGACATCGTCTCAGCAGCCAAGTCTTCACAAGCCGCCAGTCTCCAACCACAGAGCCCTCCTCTCTCTCCCCATCAACCAAAAGGGAAAGAGGGAAAAAAAAGAGAAGACCCTTTTACTCCTCCTCCTTCGGCATCCGCATCCAGGCATCAATCGCCGCCGAAAACGCCGCAAAACCTCCACACCCCACCGCCATCGCCTGCGGGCCTCCATGGCGCGCCAAAATCGCTCCCGACAAACACCCTGCTGCGACGCCATTGCCTAGATCATTCTTGGCGCGGTACCCTTCGATACCACACTCGATACCACTGAAAAGCGCACCGACCATACCGAAATTCTTGGCCGTGGAAAAGGATCGCGCGCCCATGTCCTTGAGGCCGTGGCGCAGCTGCTGTTTCCATGGGAGCGAGGAGACGGGAGTTTTCGAGTCACCGGCGACGGTGGCCGTGTGCATGGGCGTATCGTAGGCCATCTGAATCAAGTAGGAACAGAAAAGTGAGATATTAGCCATGTACTGGTCACCAAATGAAAGAAGAGAGAGGGGGCGGGGTTGGGTTGGAGAACGTGTCTTAAACGTACAGAGGCCATGAAGGCTCCAAACATGCCGCCGAGGCCAAAGCCCATGACGCCTGACATGACTGTCTTTGCATAGCATGACTCCATCAAGTATTGCATCTTGCGCATATCTTGGGCCTTTATAATCATTATCAGTACAACTAGCCCCGATTGTTCGATTTGCTTTTTTCCGCTTGTGCTTCTGCCTCGAACCCCGGGGCGAGAGGGGGGAGGAAGCGTTGGAAGGGCTGCCTCCTTTGGCTGGACTGACCATTTTCGCGTTGGCATCATTCGGGTCGCCCGCGCCTGCTGCGCCTGACATGCCCGGAAATCCACCTGGTATGCTCATAATGTTGGTTGTATATGCTGGTTGGAAGGAGATGAAGAGGATCGTAGGTGGTGAGCTATGGGGGGTTGTTGGTTGTCGTTGCAGAGGAATAAAGTATGAGATCGGAGAGGGTTGCAAGTCAAAAGCTCCGATAAGATAAGAATTTTCTTGGATCGTCGCCGAGTCCAAGACCAAATGTCTGCAAGGTTCGGGCCGTCACTCGGCTAAAATGGCGGATTTGAGATTCTGCAAGGTGTATTTGGCTTTACGAACACGCCTCCTCAAGACGTTCAATTCAATTCACAAGCTCTCACAGCACGAAGTATGGTGCAAATAGAAGTCCACTGCTTCGCCGTTTTATTTCGCGCATAGGCTTGCTAGGTCTAAGAGTACCGCTCATGCTACGACTAGTCATGCTTTGCCAACAGGTCTTTCTTTCGACAAAACGGTTAAAATGACCGGGCTTCTTCCTTCATCTTGCTTTCCACCATAATCATGTCAATAAGCCCCCATTTCTGCCACCCCGACCTCCTGCGCCCCATACCTGCTGATGGCTAAACAAAACGAGATATAACTTGGAAACACACAGCCCATCTTCCAATCCTCTCAATGATGTCGAGGAAAGAACCGATGTCGAGAGTGTCCTGCCGGTGCAGGAATATGATGAACAACAAAGAAAATCGGGGAATGCCTTGGAGCTTAGGCGGTGTGGCAAATGCCCAGGTCACGCTCCTTGGTACTGTGCCTTTCGCAAGGACGTGCACATTAGATTCCACATGACTACTTCAGGAACAAGTCTCCAACGCCATTGCGCAGTGTTCGGGTACGGTCGACGTGATCCAAGCCGAGCTGATCATCATCCTCAGTTGCCAATTCCGAGAGAACATCGTCTGTAGGCCGGTCAGTCTTCATCCAACGTTGTACAATTTGGTGTATGTCAAGGAGCCTCTTACTGTCTTGCAAGTAATGCACCTTGGAGTACGGTCTCCTGACCAGTGCAAACTTGATTTTCTCAAAGCTCTTGCCCTTCAATCCTGTCCGCTTCTCCAAGCGTTTCCTGGTATCGACAAATGCCTCACCCGGGACCACCAGAAAACGGAACGGTATACCGTGCGGTCGGGTAGCCTCGTTCTGGAAATGGAAACAATTGATGTAATCCTTTTCAGTGGCCTCGGCTTCCTCTGGCGGTATTCGCTCAGCGAGAAGAGTAGTGTACTCATTGATACTAATGACGGGGTATTCGCGTGACATATCCCTGAAAAACCTGTGGTTGTTGGCCTCAGAGATACGAATCTTGCCAGCCTCCGCCTCATCAGGCAGCTGTGCCTTCTTGATGAGCCCAGTGATCACATCTTCGATAATGCCGTTCTTGGGCACGAGAATATCGAATTGTTCCTGCGTCCCGAATTAGCAAGGTTGCACAAGTCAATGGACCTAGGGGGGTACCTGCCTCCTTGGTAATGCCTTCGCTAAGCCAGGAGATCTTGATGTTCTTCTTGGTGTCAAGCTCGGCCAAGCTCATGTCCAGCACTTCAAAGTAAAGGGCATCACTCCTCTGAGTTTGATTCAGCTGAGAGTATGTAGTAGGACTCAAGATGCTCTGCAGTGTCTGATTCGTGGAAGACCTCTTCACAGTGATCCTTGGGGCACCTGAAGCATTAACCGTGTAGAACCGGATGTGTGTTGGATCCACACCAAGTTGGGCGCCAACTCTCTCAGCAAGTTGATCGTACATAATCTTGGCACTGAGAACGAGCTCGAACGGTGGGTACTTGTTGGGATCTGAGCGAGTTGGATGAGCATGGAACCTAACCGTCCTCTTAAACTGGAGAAAGTCGTAGTACTGCTTGGCGTCCTCGCAGCGGTCTCCTGCTCTGACACTACACATTGTTAGCTGGGTTTGCAATACAATGCATAGTTAATTCAATACTCACGGCTCCTCCGGCGCTTTGTCACCAAGCCCAAGTCTCTTTTCAAGCCCTGGCTTCTTCTCTGTCATCCTTTGGAAACAAAGAATATCACCATCTTGAAGTTCAGCCATTTTGAGGGTCATCCGTGGCTTAAGATTCTCAATCATGGTAGGTTTGATCTCTTCCCAAAGCATAATCTTGTCGTCGCCAGGAAGCTTCTCACCCCAGCCCATCTTCTTGCAGATTGATGGAACGAGATCCTCGATCTTCTTCTCTTTGTTGATATAGACATGGCCTACACCTTGAAGAGTTTGTTTCTCAACATCAAAATGCTTAAGAAACAGCAAAATCAGATCGTTCTTAACAACCATGCCATTAGTTTGGCTCTGGTAGGTGGGCCAGACAGCCTCACCCTCGGCGGTCACTTCCTCTGCAACCTCAACCCAGACACGCAAGATGTTGTTGTTGTGACTCGCGGACTTGTTATAGCTCTCCTCAACAGTCAACCTCATATCCATCATAGGTGTATCGGGCCGAATGGTCTTGTTCTGCCGATTGACCATCAGCCAAAGGCGCACTCTTTTCGGGTCCACTTGAATATCTTCAGCAATACGATCAACAACGTCTTGGAGCGTAGACGAGCGCAGTGTTCTGTAGGACTTGGGTGCAGTAGGATCCTGCTCGAAGTTTGCGTCGAAGTTCGCAAGGTCCGTACCGCCATGCTTCTCGAAGGTGGATGGCAGGATGGCTTTGACAGCCATGTACAGGTGCTGCTCTTCTCGCTCTCGCCTCCGAGCCTCGCGAATGGCAGCCTCTTCATCGAATCGTTGACGCAAATGCTTGGGAATGTCCTCCTCTACCACGGGGCAGAGTATCTTGTCCACCTTGGTCTGCCGGATGTAAACCAACATATAGGCACTGTTAGGCCGCATTATGGGCGCTTTCCTCTGCAAAGGCGTTCGCAGGTTATTGGTGGGTTGCCGATACTCGCCTCCAAAGTTTTCCTCCAGCACCTCCCGCTTTGTCGCCTTCGTCACCTTGTCGTCGTCATACTTGTAGAACCAGCCCTCTTTGTGAGGCTTTATGAATGCGTAATAGTGGCCTGCATTGAGATCGCCACTGTGCACTAGCACGCCATGGAGCTGGTAAGTCCAGTTTTGGGTCTTGTCGGCGTCATCGGACAAATATGGGAGTGCGTCGAAGGTCTCGGGGAATTCGTAGCGGTCGTTGATTTTGGTCATAGTATCCCGCATATAGTCGTACTCGAAACGCTTCAATTGCAGATGCAACACATCGGGGAAGCTCATAAAGATAACACCCTTGTTTGCGTCCTGTAGCTTGTACTGGTCGCCCGCCATGTATTGATTCTCGCCATCCATCTTTTCGACCTGGATGTAATCCTGGAAACTCTCCTGCAGGCTTTTATTACCAGAGACATTGAGTTGAACGTCCCAGAAATCCTCGATACGACTGGATTCGTAGTCGACGTTGATGCACGAGATGTACGTCTTGATCTTGCCGCTGAACATTTCCGGCAGCACGTTCTCGGCTTTGGTACCCTTCATCTTTTCTTCCATGCGCTCCATCAACTTGCGCGACAGCTCTTGCACGTCTTGCTGCTCGAAGATGTGTCTTGTCTCCCAGCCAAAAGATTTGGTAAGCTCATTCGTCCCAACCGCAGCATTAGCGGTCTGCAATTGGTAGAAGAGGCGTTGAAGTGTGTATGCGCTGTTAGTCATGCTCTCGTCCTCTTCAGTCGGGATCTCGTACACGGCCTACCCTTTAATTAGTATTGACCAAGACGATGACTAGGAAGGAGGAGTGTGCCTACTTTGCGGAAAGCATTTGTAAAATATAGTGATTGTAGGAGCGAATTCAAGTAGCAGGTCGCGCCCTGATTCTTGAGCCCGACAAAACCTGTCTCCTTCTTCGAATCGTAGTTGGTGAAATTGTGCCACAAGACTCCAGTCTCGTCCTCGACGTGTCTGACGTACACGGTGATGTTGACGGTATCGTCCTCAATCATGGGCCGAGTGGAAGAATCCCATGGCGCAAAAAGCTTACGGGTCTCCAAGAACTTTGTGAAGCCCCAGTCGCTCTCCTCCTTGGTGAATCTGTGGTGTGCGCTGTGATGTGCGAAAATGGTCGGATCGTTAGGATTCCAGAGGACCAAGGCGAACTGGGTACAGCAGCTCCAATCTTCCGGAATTTCGTTCGCGTCGAAGCCATGCTCCAAGTATATTGACACCTGGTCGACATTATTGCCGAATGGAAATAGCAGTATCCGCCTGGGCTCAGTTGTTAGCGCATGCCTCAAGCCTCACCAAACAGCTCGGGTCATACCAAGGGAAGCCTCCCGCTTGGAAAATAGGCCCATGCTCTTTCTTATTTTGCTGGCGCCAATTCTCGACCTTCCACGTATAGACGGTGTCTGAGAGAATCTTGGGTTCTTCGACCAGGGGTGGCAGCACAAGTTCCTTTATAGCATCATCTGTGTCGCGTCAGCATGTCCCTCGCGAGGCTTGCCAGGTCCTTCAAGTCTGTACGTACAGTCGTCTGCCCTGGGTAAATCCTGTAGCTGCTCTGTCTCTGTCTCGAGGTTGTCTGGGTTGATGATGGTGAGGCTGTCCTTCTCGGCATCGTTTGTGGTGGGCTCGATAATATGTTCCTCGGTATCGACCATCATGTCATTGGGCGAGGGCATGTCTGGGTTGAAGGCCTTCTCGGGAGAATGCAAGTTAGTAAGGTGATCATCATTGAGGAGCCTCCAAAGCTGCTCATCGACCTGGGAGGAGGTAGAGGTGCGCGTGGAAGAAGGCTGAAGCTGCTCCGAGAGAGAGGGTGAGGAAGGAGAGCGAGGAGGCGTGTGGTCGAACGGAGTGGAAGCGGTTGGTCTCGGAGTATGCAGCGAGGCCCAGTCTCGCTCCGGAGGGCTGCTCCGGGTGCGACGGGACTTCCTCCCGAACCTCTTGGACAGAAGAGGCATGACAGAGAGGGAAGGGTGCAGAGTATTGGTGTAGACGTTGCTAGTATAAGATGTGTGGGCGTGGGCGTGGGAATCAAGGTTCGGTTCAGGGCGCAGCTGTGTCGAGGTGTGTGCAGGTTGTCTTGGAGGGGTAGCCGGATGTGGAGGAGTGATGATGTTTATGCGAATTGACTTACCATTTCTGCGACGGCAGCCGAAAGGATGCGCAGTGTTACCGAGGGAAAGGAGAGATGGCCAAGGTCGTACCTTCAAGTCGAGAACTTCGGAACCCGCTGGCAGCAAGACACGCTGCAATGGAACGGGCTTATGTTGAGGTTGATGGGTGGGAAGAGGTTTTGTTGCGGAAAGAGCAATCTGGAAAGACAGGCCAACCTCTGCAGGTGAGGTAGGTAGGTAGGTAGACACGGAACACGCCTGGAGTGTGTCTAAGTGGCTTGCGGGACAGAGAGGGTGGGCACACACGCGTGCTGCTGTATCCAGAGACCTGGGCCGGCCTCGAGACTTGCCTACCTCCTAGCTGGATGCACCGCAAAAAAGAAGACGTCACTCGCTGCTGGAAGATCGAACTACGGTGATGCCTAGGGTAACGGGCGCCACGACGAGCCAAGGACAGATGATGCCGCTTCGCTTTAATAATTGTTGGAATGGGGGGGGGGGGTGGAAGCAACGACAGTACTGACGGTGGTTTTTGTCCAGCAATGAATGGTGTTATGAAAGATAAAAGAGGTGTAGGAATGTTTGGCATTTGCAATTTTGGAGGAATTTACATGGCAAGAATTGTCAGATGGCGAAGCACATCCCCCTGGGACTAGGTAGCAAAGTGAAGAATGCTGCGTACAGAGAGCAGTAGGTGTGTGCCACTAGCAAACCTCACCATGGAGCAAACTTGATTGGTCTTTAGCCCTGTGACTGGCCCCGCCGTATGACGTTCTTGCGCTCTCATCAGTGTATTCAGCAGTGCACTGCCCATTCTAGACATCCATGGATGCTAACACTCGTATAAGTCAAACTGGTTCAGAGGTAAGCTGGGTAATATATGTTCTACGCCCGCTTATACATATACGTGACAAAGAGGGAGGAAAGAAGCACCAGAGTAGGCAGGTGAGGAGTAGGAGTTTCATGAGAGTGCGAGTCGACCCTTTAAAGCTAATTGAAAGTACCTACCTACTTTCTGTTTATTTTGGCCCACATGTCCTCAAGGCACCTACCTACCTACCTGCCTGCATTCGCCACTGTAACATAAGATTCTGACAAGAAGATTATCAGTTGCTCACTGCATTAGCTTGTGATCTTGATATCTTGATGCTAGTTTTTTTCAAAAAGATAAAAACACTTTTAGATTTGTATAAGCCATTTTCTTCTTTATCTAGAGTTAATTATATGATATTCCCTTGGCCTAGAATTGCCATTGACTCCTGTCCTTCGTGAAAGATAATGCGGTACATACGGTACCTACCTTATGGTGGGGTACTTAGCACATATGTGCTTGGAGCTCCCCACTTTTTGCACGGCAATGAGCAACTGCATCTGGTGCTGCTTTGCATGTATTGCACACAAACGAGATGCTTGACTGGACGCTTCAGCTCTCTTGTATCAAGCTTGTGTCCAGAACATGACCTCCCAAAAAAGAGAGTCACCTGCACATGCAACCCCTTTCACCCTCATTCCTTAAAACGGCAAGCCAGGGTTTGAGAAACTAGCAAACTCATTCATACACCCTCACAAAAATCTTGACAGCCAGCCGGTCTCTCTGTCTTCTTTCCTACATCCCAGACAAAGTCTCAGCCAAGCAAGTTACTCATATGGAACCGCCCCCGGAATGTCGACCTCGGCAGGCCGAACGGCCTCAAAATCATACATGACGGCAATGTGTACGGCGTCGTGTTCACGTCGGCTGCTACCCGCTCCAGGACAGGGTCTTCTTCTGGTGGCCTTGCGGAAGCTATCTGCCCAAGCTCGGCCCATACTGTCGCGAGCACGCGAGCACACACGTGAGCTTCATACGCATCAGTGGAGGGCCGTATCAATTCTCGATGAGTATGTAAATTGACTACACGACTTTTCCGTGTGTATACGATTCACTGACTGGGCTGCCATGATGTAGCTGGGTGAGCAAGGAGGCTAGGCCCATCAGCCTGCGCCAGCTCATGGTCTTTGGCCGCTCGCTGAACGAACAGAGACTCGTCAGCTCAGCCAACTATGTGAGGACTGAGCTGCCAAGGAGGTATGTGCTCTGCATGCGTATGAGTGTACCATGAGAAGAAAGACAGACACTCGTACGGCCGTACAACGTGAACTCAAGGCGAAGACTGTTCTTTTGTGCTGACCAAGCCTCTTGGGCCAGACTTGCCCATCGCATCCGCGATATGCAAACACTGCCGTACTGTGTCGTGGCGAATTCTCACTTCAACCAAGTCTATGAGCTTTATTATGAGGCCTTTGACAAGTTTAGGCGGGTGCCCGAGGTTCGGTCCCTCGAGGACAATGATCGCTTCTGCGAAATCATCAGCGACATGCTGAAAAGGCATTTGTCGGTGATACCAAAACTTGCCATGGGCATCCTGGAAACGAGTGCCGTTGAGATGCTACCAGCCCAAGAGCTCGATGGCTTCATGAACGCCATCCTTCGATCCGTACGCTGCACTGTTGAACTCATATACTCACCTCCGTGCTCCATGCTGACAATCGCACATAGCGAATCTCCCGCCGCGTGATAGCAGAGCAACATCTCTCCCTCACCGAAACTTTCCACTCATCCACACACAATGAAGCAGTGTGCTCTCCGGACTCCGAATTCATCGGCAAAGTCTTCCTCAAGTGCAACGCCGCCGACGTGATCCAGCGCTGCGGTCGCGCTGTCCTCGCCCTCGCCCGCTCCGCCTACGGCGACGACGTCGCCCTTCCGGAAATCAAGCTCTCCGGCCACCTCGATGCCAACTTCCCCTTCATCCTCTCTCACATGGAGTATATCATTGGCGAGCTGCTACGAAATAGCGTGCAGAGCGTCATAGAGCAACAGCTCCGCCTTGGGAAGCCCGTGGCGGGCTCCCAGCTGGCCCCGATCGAAGTCACCATTTGCGAGTCGTCCAAGCACGTCGTCATTCGCGTCAGCGACCAGGGCGGTGGCATCCCGCGCGACGTCTTGCCGTACCTATGGTCGTTCGTCAAAGGCCCGCGCAGCCAGCGTATCCTGTCGAATCTGACCCAAGTGCCCATGATGGCTGCGACGCTGCAGGAGGTCCGCGTCGACGAGCCCGCAGAAAATGGCCGCGGCGGTGGCGGCGGCAGCGGGGCACCTAGTCGTGGGACCAGATCGCCGAGCACCGACTACGTGAGCTCGCTGTCATCGCTGACGAGCAGGCCTCCCAATCTGCGGCTGGGCATGGGACTGCCGATGAGTCGGATATATGCCGAATACTGGGCGGGTAGCTTGGAGGCGCAGAGTTTGTGGGGCTATGGAGTCGATGTGTTCTTCCAGGTGTCGAAGCTAGGGAACAAGAATGAGCAGTTGTTAACCAGGGCAATGATGGACGCTGTTTGAGGTCGGGGTTGAGTTGCGAGGAAATCATCTCGGGTAGAACAGCATATTTACGACAGCATTTACTGGGTAGCGGGATCTCAAACAAAGGTTACACATGGGTAGATTCATAAACGTCTGGCCAAGGCTTGGAGACCGAGGCGAATAGTACAAATTCTTTGCCCTCTCCTCCCTTTCCAATATTCTGCTGGCCTTCATTCGACTTCCAAAGTCACTCCGTCTGCGATGCTTGTGTCATTGCCGCAAGAGAGTTGGCTTCAATTTTCGGGCACAAGGCATTCCTAGTCTTCAGTCTGCATCTGCAGGGACTGTGTCCAGTGAAGTACGCGCCCGTTGAGTCTGGATCAAACGTTCCTATGCGTGTATCGGGTGGTTGAAAGCGGTCCAATTTGCGGGAGGCAATGCTGGTCCAGCCCAGCCCACACCACTTTGTCTTCTCGCGATGACGTGGCAGAACACAATGTCGAAATGGAGTACCAACTTTCTCGAGACTTGAGAAAGAGTGACTTTTTTCATTCCTTTCTTTTTTTCAAGACGAGTGCTTTTTAGATAATATAGCGGTCCCCCAATCTCACTTGTCAAAAAGTCAAAAATGGGGGACAGCCATTCTCATTAATTGGTATCGTGGAAAAGTGACGGACAATTACATGGTTATTTAAGAATAGGGTAAAGGAGGACTCGCAATGGTTTCGAGTAGAAGCAGAACACTGGCCCCAAATGAAGAAAAGAAAGCTCAGCTGTTCCACTTCGATTAACCTCCATACATTTACCCGGTCGAAGAAAAAAGGAGACGACAAAAGTGTCGGACGAAAATTCCTCTTGCCCTTCTCACAACCCATCGAGAACGCACTCAAAGATCGCAAGCAAGGCCCCAAAGGCATATCCATAACGTCGCCAAGCACCTTTTTGAAAGTAGACCTCTTGTGTGTGTGAAAACCAGCCCGCTAGGCTACCAGAAACTCCCCAACCCGGGTAATCGATCCGTTCTCGTGATAGGTGACGCCAGGCCTCAAACCGCCAAATCGTGGCCCTAGCGACGACCGTGGCTGCGGACAGCACTTCCCTGCATCTGATCCAACTCCTGCTCGAGGGACTTGATCTGTGCATGAGTCTGCTCCAGATCCTTGTTAAGACGGTCACGCTCGGCAATGAGCTTCTGCTCCCACTGTCGGAAACGCTGCTCCTCGATCTTGACCTGCTCGGTGAAGCGCTTCCGGAGCGCCTCCTCCTCTTCCTTGTACTTGGGGTTGTCAAGCTTGCGTGGGCGGGCCTCGCCAAATTTGCGGGTCTCCATCTGTTGCGCGCGGTAGGCCTCGTAGTGAAGCTCCTCGGTGGTGTGAATCAGGTCGAGCATGTGAGTGCGGATCAGGATAGATCGCAGCTTCTTGAAGTCGCAGTGGTCCTCGTTCTCCACCTCGGCAACACCCCATGAGTATTGACGGCCCTTGACAATACGGCCATCGCCAGTCTTAACGTCCTTCTCGGATCCGATGACAGCGAAAGGCATGGCGGCCATCAGACTGCGGGCATGCTGGGCAGCAGCCTCGTCGTCCTCCTCGACAGGGGGCTGGTAGATTTTGATGCTCTGGGCCTCAATGACAGCTCGGATCTAGACAATTGTCAGCTACTGCAAATAAACGATACCAATGCTTAGCTTCCACGTACGCGCTGCTTGAATCGAGCCAGATCCGCTGGGCTAAGAGTATCCGCCTTGGCGATCACGGGAATCAGGTTGACACGCGAGCAGAGGCGCTTCATGACCTCAATGTCAAGGGGCTTCAGGGTGTGTCCAGTAGGGCGGATGAAGTACAAGCAGGCATGTACACGGAGGTCGATCTTGTCATTTCGGCGAGGCTGTTGCTCCTGGAGCATGTACGACTCGTGCTGGTCATCGAGGAACTCGATAATGGGCATCCACGAATCTCTGTTGTTGACATAATCACCGAAGCCGGGGGTGTCGATGACGGTCAAACGGACTGCAAAAAGTCAATTGACTGGGTTCTTGTCTTCTCATGCCCCGCGTTTCGTTTTATTTTGTGCAACGTACCCTTGAAGAACTTCTCCTCGAGCTCAGCCTTCGTAATCTCGATCTCGACGGTCTTGTCGACCTGCTTCTGGTGACGGCGCTTGTGATCGGCATAGTTCTTGATCGTGGTAGAGAAGAGAGTGTTGATGAATGTAGTCTTGCCAAGGCCCGACTCGCCAGCAACCTGTTGCGCTCTTGTTAGGAGACGTGTCTCGGCACATACTGTCTCTCGACAGGGGCACGGCAGCAACTCACCATGATGGTGAAGGCAGCACCTCGCTTGGCAACTATCTTGTGACGCTGGTTGGGAAGGTTTGCAATCCCGATGGGACTGGCGCTTTGGTCGGCCATCTTGACGTTTGTATGGTTGTTGTGAAGGTTATTCCGGTGTTGGTGATGACCTGGCGATGTTGTGAGGGCTTGGTGTTGAACCTTTCAGGGTGAGCTCTTTCGTCCGCGGAAATTGGGGCTAGTGCAACTTTGAGTGCCGGGAAGAAGAGAATAGCCTTGAAAGGGTCCCGAGTGATGGAACTGATGGAGGCAAGTTTGCGCAGATGGGCAATTTCCTGATCGACACGAGGAAAAGGGGTTGACAGCACAGTGACTGGTCCAGCTGCCCGAGCAATTGAATGTGGGCCCTTGGGTCCCTGTGGTGGCCCCTGGCTGCAGAGACTCCCGCCCTCCAAAGTGCACAGACCAGCTTGAAATTGGGGATGAGTATTAACAGACGAGACTTTCTATTGTCATTTGCAAAACACCTTCAGGGAAGGTTTTTGATCTCTTGAAAGGTGAGGATATCATCTTGGGTTCCATGGACTGATAGGTCTTCTCTGAGGGCAGTTCTTATATCATATTGTCAAAAAAATTCCCTTCTCATTCACACAATACCTCACTTGTCTGTGTATCAAAGAGTACACAATGTTAGTGCAGCTGGTGTCTACTTCCCACCTGTGCGATAACCGATAAGCTCCATTAAAAAATACTTTGAGGTTTACCTTTTTGCGACTCCCGCCAAACAATTTATTCGACAGACATGGCCGATTCTTGAAGATGAAGACTGATTTCAAGTTCTCAAACCTTCTCGGAACCGTCTATAGCAGAGGCAACCTCCTCTTCGACCCAGATGGCACTCACCTCTTCTCTCCAGTAGGAAACCGGGTAACGGTTTTCAATCTCGTCGAGTATGCAACTGTTTTATCGACCATCCTGACATGGCGACGACTGGCTGACCGTGTTTTTTTACAGTAACAAATCATACACATTGCCCTTTGCCCACAGAAAAAATATCGCGAGAATAGGCCTCACGCCCCAGGGCAATTTACTCCTCACAATCGACGAAGATGGCCAGGCCATCTTGACCAACGTCCACCGCCGAATCGCCGTCTACAACTTCTCCTTCAAGTCTCAGGTCACTGCACTCTCCTTCTCGCCCTCTGGCCGTTATTTTGCTGTCGGTCTCGGTCGCAAGCTCGAAGTTTGGCACGTCCCATCGACACCAGACACCAATGCGGCAGGCGAGCTCGAGTTTGCGCCCTTCGTAAAACACCACACCCACACCGGCCATTATGACGACGTGCGACACATCGAGTGGTCGAGTGACTCCCGATTCTTTCTCAGTGCATCCAGCGACTTAACAGCAAGGCTATGGAGCTTGACACAGGAGGAAGGTTTCATACCAACGGTTTTGTCAGGACACAGACAGGCTGTCGTCGGTGCATGGTTCTCAAAAGACCAGGAGACTATTTACACCGTTAGCAAGGATGGCGCGGTATTTGAGTGGAAGTACGTTGGGCCAAGGCGAAAAGATGAGGACATGGACGAGGATGAGGAGGAAGACGAAACGAAGCTGCGCTGGAGGATCGTGAACAAGCACTACTTCATGCAAAACAACGCACACCTGAAATGCGCCGCCTACCATGCCGACTCGAATCTCATCGTCGCGGGATTCTCCAACGGTATCTTTGGCCTATACGAAATGCCCGACTTTAACCAAATTCACACTCTCAGCATATCTCAAAACGACATCGATTTTGTCACGATAAATAAGAGCGGCGAGTGGTTGGCTTTCGGGGCTTCGAAGCTTGGACAGCTGCTGGTCTGGGAGTGGCAGTCCGAATCCTACATATTAAAACAGCAGGGTCACTTCGACTCAATGAACTCCTTGGTCTACGCCCCGGATGGCCAGCGAATCATCACAACATCCGATGATGGCAAGATCAAGGTCTGGGATATTGAGTCTGGATTTTGCATCGTAACTTTTACGGAGCATACCAGTGGCGTCACAGCATGCGAGTTCTCAAAGAAGGGCAATGTGCTCTTTACGTCCAGTTTGGACGGATCAATAAGGGCTTGGGACTTGATCAGGTACCGCAACTTCAGAACATTCACGGCACCTACTAGGCTTTCATGGTCATGTATGGCAGTGGATCCAAGCGGAGAAGTGGTAGCAGCAGGCTCGCTCGACTCTTTCGATATTCACATCTGGTCAGTGCAGACTGGTCAACTCTTGGATCAGCTGGCTGGCCATGAGGGCCCTGTTTCATCACTTGCGTTTGCTCCCAATGGCAGCCTCCTAGTCAGCGGGAGCTGGGATCGCACAGCAAGAATATGGTCCGTATTCGACAGGACACAAACCAGTGAGCCTCTGCAGCTACAAGCAGACGTCCTCGACATTGCCATCCGCCCGGACTCGACACAGCTTGCGATCTCGACACTTGACGGTCAGTTGACCTTCTGGTCCGTGTCAGATGCAGAGCAAGTGGCAGGGTTAGATGGGCGTAGGGATGTCTCAGGCGGTCGAAAGATCAGTGACAGGAGAACGGCAGCCAACGTCTCTGGCACCAAAAGCTACAATTGCATTCGTTACAGCACAGACGGCAGCTGCTTACTGGCTGGTGGCAACAGCAAGTACATCTGCTTGTACTCGGTGACAACGATGGTGCTCTTGAAGAAGTTTACCGTCAGCGTGAATTTGTCCCTATCTGGAACACAAGAATATCTGAACAGTAAGCTTCTTACCGAAGCTGGTCCTCAGGGTGAGCTAGATACCCAGGGTGAGGCGTCTGATCGGGAAGATCGTATAGACAAGTCTCTACCAGGTGCAAAGCGTGGTGATCCTTCGTCACGGAAAAATATGGCTGAAGTGCGGGTTTCGGGTGTGGCATTTTCGCCGGCCGGTACAGCGTTCTGCGCTGCTTCGACCGAGGGTCTTCTGATTTACAGCCTCGACAACGTCCTTCAATTTGACCCTTTCGACCTCAATATGGAGATTACACCAGCAGCTACAATTTCTGTCTTGGAGGATGAGAAGGACTACCTGAAAGCATTGGTAATGGCCTTCCGCCTGAACGAGGCGGGCCTGATCAAGCGCGTATTCCAAGCCGTGCCATACCAGGACATCTCCTTGGTTGTCGAAGACATGCCCATTGTTTACGTTCCGAGGCTCCTGCGTTTTGTGGCAGCTCAAACCGAACAGTCTCCTCACATCGAGTTCTGCCTGCTGTGGATCAAGGCTCTGGTTGACAAACATGGCGCGTGGCTGACGGCAAATCGGGGCAAGGTCGACGTTGAGCTGCGCGTTGTCGCACGTGCGGTAGCGCGGATGCGGGACGAGATTCGCAGGCTAGCCGACGAGAATGTCTACATGGTAGACTATCTCCTTGGTCAGGTTGGCAGCAAGAACGCTGCACAGGATGGAAATTTGCTCGAATTCTCGACAGATGCCAAAATGATCACGACTGGCGAGCAGGGCCTGGGAATGGCAGACTTGATCAATGAAGATGTGTCAGAGGAGGAGTGGATTGGCATTAATTAGACTAGAACACAGACTTGACCCTGCGTGGTCGATTCGTTACAATGCACCAATTGCTGATACCCATACTCACAATCACTTACATGAGTCAACCCATGAGGTCAATGGTGAGGCCCTTTTACCTGTATACCAAATTGTTGTGAGGCATGTCCAGTCTGGGGGAAAAGAATGACCCTGTGCGTCTTATGCTTGGAAACGACAGACGATATTCACATGTAACGAGTAGTCCCCTCACCTTGCTGTAGAGGTTGATAAGCTGGATACTCGAATCAGGCTCCCTGACATAAAGGTTTCACAATCTGCTCTTGTCGGGAACCTCCTGCCAATAGTTCGTCAATGATCAGACAGCTCGTGATAGATGGTGCATTAGGAAACACTCACAGTCCAAGCCTGATCAAGGCCTGTAGTCCTCACCCACGTCGGTCCCGGCGACTCCACAGAATCCGCAATCAGATGATGGATCCTCATCCACATATCATCACCTTTTATGATCTTCCAATCCCTGTCACTATACTTTGATGATATTTGCTGCGTGATGACAGCTGCGCGAGACAGCTTCACGGCGTGTCCGTCGTCGTGTGGCGCGAATTCATGGAGCCTTGACAGAATATCTGAACATGCCAAGTCACTCTGTCATTGAACAGTCTTTCGTCATCCGAGGGGGTTTGAGAGTATCTTACCGGGCAACGAGGAGTTCAACCCCTTCTTGGGCTGGTAAGCCTTCAGCTGGTCCAAGGGTAAAGCTGGGACAGCTCGACCTGCGTACTGGATGAGATCATATCTGATCTTCCACTCCAGGAGGCGAGCCTTTGTCTCAACCGGTATCCATGACTGAGCGTTGAAGGTGAGAAAGATCGGTGCTGCGTTGATGTGATGGCTTTGGTTTCACGTCAGCGCTCGAAGAGCTAGAATATGGCCCCGGAGATGGAAAAGCTGGAGGCTCACATCAAAAAGAAATCACACTTGTTCGTCTTCTCCGGATGAAAGCTTGCTGCTGTCGCCACAAAAAGCGCCGAGTCGAACATCTCCACCGTCCGCTCCTCCAACTCCTCGGGCCGCACCTTGACCTTGCTGATGATCCTCATCATCTGGTTTGGCGCGCGCTCAAGCAAGAGAGGTACCATGGCTGGCGGGTCTCCCGGCCTCAATGCCGTCCTCAATTTCTCGTCGTTCCTCGTTTCCTCCAGCAAAGACGCAATTCTGGGCATGGTAGTCCCCTTTCCCGGTTCATAGGCCTCATTTGCGTTCTTCTCAGCCTGAAACAGAACCTCTTTGTAATTTGGTTGATGTACGCAAGTCTGTGCCAGGGCCTCGGCCACAATGGCAGGCTGCTTGAACTCGACTCCGTACATCATCTGTATGAGGGGATGCATGAAGCCTGCGTATAATCTCACCAGCATGTCGTCTGCGGACGCGGTTCCTGCGAAGAGGTATTCAGACATTACAGCCTCCCAGCCCTTGGCATCGATTTCCCGCTGGAAGAACGCGAGGAAATCCGGGTAGTGCCTCTCCTTGCCGAGGTACGCCTTCGCGTGCTCCCAAGACTGGAGCTCCTGGACAACCTGCTGATTCACCGGGAAAGTGGGCCGTTGGTAGGTCGTATTGGCGTTGTAAGCAGCTTGCAGGGCTTCAGGAGGCGCGCCGGTGCCGTAGAGGGACAGAAGATGGTGGACGATGTGATTATGGAAGCCTTCCTCATTGAAGAACACGTGGTGTGTCTAGGCCTCATCGTCAGCTGGAACATGCCTAGTAATAATTGAATGAGAGTGCAAGAGCCTACTCACCTCGAGATCCTGCTGGAGAAGTTCGGACGCCTTCACCGCGGCTTCGGCCGTCTGCTTCACCTCCCACAGGCCTGTGTCATTTTGGTCAATGCAGATCTTCTGCGTAGTTGCCATCATGATGCTTCTCTTGTACAAGTGTGCTGCAATTAGTGGAAGTGCTCTTTTCTTGAAGGTGAAGGCTAGCATCGGCTTGACTTGCTCTTGATCGAAAGCTACTTGGACCGGTTCAAGCGGCTCTCAGAAGCCCAGTGTTGACAATATTTTCAAGTTTATAAATAGGAGGTATTCCGCCCGTGTGTTACGTCGGCTTGTTGTCACTATCTGTCCGAGCACATGTCACGATGGCAGGCTAGTGGTTGTTCATTCAAACATATCTCCGAGCGCACATTAGTAAACGCTCTCTCCTGATCCGAGTCTTACAGTCGTCTCGCGTCGCGAAAAATGGCGAGGCCAAGTCCAGTTACCCCGATGAAATTCAACGAGTGACGGCGAAAGACAATAATTGGGGGTGCTGTCCCGGATGAATGTCCGATGTGGAGATGTCAGATGCATTTGCAAGGCCCTTCAGGCCCAAGTATTGTCCCGCTGTCCGAAACTAGTATACTATGCACACATCATACGGTACCGAATATTATGACATAAAAGAATCCAATGTGGACAAGATTGTCTACGCTAAAGGGCCTAGCCTAAGCACGAATAGCATTACGATGTTCAAGGTTTGAATCCGACTTTCTAATAATAAGTCAGTGGCATCAATTGGAAAGCCTTCTGAGGTTATCAACATACAATCTCAAAAGAGACACATATCTTTGTAAAAACTTGGGGTCCTACCACTTTAACACTGCTGAATTATATGTTGCATTCTTGTTGGGGCTTTGGGAGGCAGACATATCCTGATATAACAAAACTTAGAAGCATGTTACTGTATTATTACGCAGAAATTCAATCGATGACCGCTGTGTGAAGAATGACTTTCATACTGCTTCTTTATCGACACCTACGTGCGTTCCTCAACTCCTCGGCTGCCATTCTGTCTCTCCGCTTGACGATCCGTCCCCCAGCAGATCATCCATGAGGGCAATTTGACGCGCCCGCTTCAGTGCTTCCTCGCCGCTTCACGCCGCTCATATAGGTCCACTGCAACGTCAAGTCTCTGCGAACATTACAAAAGCCTTTCCACATGCCCGGGAACACCAAAAAGACAATATGAAAATCACCCTGGGGTTCTCGGAGCGGAATTGACGACATCAAGGCTGAAGTGGGTTGACCTTTTCTGAAACCAAGACCGTTTCGCCCATCACCAAAACGCCATTCATTGTGACTCGCCATGGCGGAACTTAGCTGAGGATCATAAGCTTTATGGCTACAGCGCTCCCCTAGCAGCTTGCTTTATAACATAGTAGATCCACCATCGTAAACATCTCTATAAACCCATGTATATACGTCCATCTCTGCTTAGCCCTTCACGGCACACTTTCGGCATTTGCGGAAGGACGCCAGGTTATGTTGAAGCTCGTGTCACTCTCAAACAGCTGCAACGTCCGCCTTTGCCTTCCAATCGAAAGATCGAGTCTATTTTTGAATTTCGTGGGCATGTGATTTCCCTGCTCCGAAAAGGGCCTCAGGTCCCAAGAGTCTGGTACTGGCAATTGGGCGAACTCCGGGACTCGCATATAGAAGGGCAAGAAAAGAAGAGGCAGAAAGAGAAACAAACCTACGAACAGGCTCTCAATTTGGCCAAGGAATGGGGCAAGTGTCCACGGACGGTAAAAGTCTGGATGAGCTCCACCGGATGGGATGAACACACCTTCACACCCGGGGTGTGGGAGGGAGGGAGGTTGGAAGGCCGCAGAAACAAATGCCACAAGGCTTGCTTTGTTGGTGGACGAATCGGCGAGAAGTGTGTGTCAACGAGACTGTGTTATGTCAATCAGCGTCTTCCAGCGCTGCCAAGTGTCAGATCACCATGCGCAAAAACAAAGGTAAACTTACATGAGCCCAAGTGAGGCCCAGCAATTCCGTGAGGTAACACTCTCCCATCGTTATAGTTCATGCCTTGCTAAACATGACCTCCACGGGACGTGAGGACCACCCCCATTTTGTTTTTTGACTATCCCTCTTGATCTGTCAACTGCACTAGTCCTCGCTTCTGGCTCCATTGTTATACTCAAAGTGTAATCATTCTCATTGGCGCCGGTTCGCCATGCCCTCCTCTCCACGCAGAGATGGAGAACCAGTGCTCCTCATTTGATATTGTGACAAAGATATGGTGGGCCACGGTCTGGTTTGCGACTATTGGCTCGTGGCCAGCAATGGCCTCGGCCGCTCCTCTCGAACGCCGACAACAGGACGACAGCAGCCCGCAGAGCCAGCAGCAGCAGCAGCAGCAGCCCATGTCACAAACCTCACAGGGTCTCATAGCAGGACTAGCCGCCGGCGTCGCTGTGGCAGTTCTCACCGGCATCACCCTCGTCATCTGCTACCCACCGCGGAAATGGGCACGCCGCAAGTCGACCAGACCCATAAAGCCCTGGATCCAGCAAACAACCACCACCACCGTCACCAGCCACAGCCGCAGCGGTGACTCCGAGAGCACCGACAGTCTAACAGAAAGTGCTGCGCCGCTGCCCATGACACGCATCACAAACATCGACAAGCGCGGCCGCTACATCATCAGCAAAGAAGCAGCGGCCAATGCCGAGAGTGATGTCGCTGGACCGTCTAGCAGACGACCGCCTGCGAGTCTGCAGCGGTATAGCGTCCACGTTACCTCCAATGGCAACGGTGCGACATCATCCAAGGGCAGTGTGGCCCTGCCCTCTCTTCCAGAAGACAATGGTAGCGTGGCCAGTTTTCTGACGTCCGAGACGATTACGCCCGTCACAACGATGAATTGGCCCATCAATGCGGTGGTCGTCCCGTCTGCGTCAAACTCGTCACCGGCATCTGGAAAGTCGATTATAGCAGACAGGAGGGGTCGTCCGGCTCTGCAGAGTATTCAAGTGCCGTCGCCATCTAGTCCGGCGAGCGTCAAGGGTAAGGGAAAAGCGAGGTTGTATTATCACTAGACATATGTATGGCATTTTACTTCAGACAGAACAGACGTATATAGCATAGGGGGAACAATGTTACTTGCCTGAACACATACGACGACTTCTGAAATGCCCAGCCATCTATAACAAGCCTTGTCGACCACCCTCTTATTATAGTCTATTCTGTCTTTTCTTCTATTTCACACACAAGTCGTATTCCAGTCAGCCAATTTCCCGACACATCGCACTACTTGATTCAAGAAAGCTTTCGGCCGCATGTTAAATAAGAGACAACTGTGATCACACGACACGAAGTTGGCAAACGAACAGAGGAGAAGGTATTGTTCACTGGTGCAGCCACGCATTTATGCATGGCGTCGCACCGAATTAATTTTCTATAATGTTTACTTCACGCATGAATCTTTGAAGATACTTGGGTTTCTTTGAAGTATAACCACCCATTCTCAAAGCACACAAAATGCTGACGCCCAAAGCACCGTTTCCGCACGGTTCCCGCATGCCCCTTGAACACCATGACAACTCCGCCCACCAGCACCGTGCGTGATGGTAGTGCCTGATCTTGCGCCGTTCCCTATGATCGTGGTATATTTTTTGGTACGTTCTTGTTGCTCTTAGTTCGTCGTGTCGTGTTCATTCTGGGTCCCGCTTGTATGAGTGGTATGATTGCTAGTGGGTCGTGACGGGTTGATGCAAATGTGCCTCCTCGAAGAGGTCTCCACTGTAGCACTATCCCTCAATTAGACCTTTGCTCGTCTCCTTGTCATATCCGATGACCCGCGTGAGGTAGTAGAGCCTGCAATTATTGTTAGTCCGTCTAATTCTCCATGCATCAATCTAAGGGGCTGCTCACTTTTCTTGATACACCTCCCTCTCCCGCTCATCCTCAAAGCGCTGTTGGCACTCAATCCACGTCAAGGCCCGCTCCTTCGGTTTGACCCTCTTGACCGTCAATTCGAATTTGCCAGTCACAGGCCGATGGTCTGATACACGAACTTCGTGCCTCAAATAATCGACCTGCTGTATTCGGCCGTTCCCGCGGAACAGCAACCGATCGCACCAGGCTGGAGCACGCTTCTTCTCGCTTGTATCGTAGTTATCGGTGCCCACATCGTACTTGTACGTCGGCGCGAATGTGATTGGCATCTCCTCGAAAATGCGCAGCTTGAAGTCTGGCTTGCGGCGTCGTGCGACGAGTAGTTGGTCACGTTCGAGCAGCTTGGATAGGTTCTTCTGCTTGACAGCCATGACAACCGTGTCGCGGCTCATTGTGTCGATGCGATAATTCAGGTCGCCGTTGAGAATAATGAGTTCGTGGTCCAGGATCATGCTGCCGTCGCCACCGCCCGTGAAACTGTCAATTCGAACGCTGGGGTTATTCTCTACGGGTAGTATAGGCGCTTCGAGGATGGCGGTGATGTCGTTGTTGCGACTCTGGGCTTGGGATTGCCCAGCTGCTAAGTGACAATTGAAGAAACAGAGGGACGTATCGTCTACCATGAAGCGGACGACGATCGTGCCTTTGTTGCCGTGCAAGCCACCCATACCACGCTTCACTTCGGCCGTACTCAGGTTGCTGACTCGGTCTCTAACGTCGGACTTGACGAAGACGCAGGTGAAAAGCCCTACCATATGGATTGTTTGCAAGAGATGGTACAACGTGCCTGACATGTAATCATCCAGGCTTCTGATCAAGAAATCCCTCCAATCTCGGTATTGATGGCTCATACGCTCTTGATCCGACTCCTTCTTCTTCGACTTGAAGAATCGCTTGGCAGTTGCGGTCTTGTCTTCTAGATCAACAAGCTCCTGGAAGCCGAAGATCAAGATATCCGGAGAGTCGCTGCTCTGTAACAAATTTTGTATGAACGTCGAGTCTGTGTCTGAGTACCTCAGGCTGTTGGGCGTCGATGCGCCGGCATTCCAGGTCATGATCATGGCCTTGAGGGTGTCGAATTGACAATACTGGACGTCTTTGGTTTTCATCTCTTCTTCCAACCAATCTTCTTGAAGCATGCCGTCCCAGACTCTGATCGTGTTATCCGCGCCAAGAGACAGGACCTGATGCCGATCCAGTTGGTAACACCCAGATCGATCTGCAATGATCTTGATGAGAGGATTATCATGAGCCTGCCACTCCTTTTTGACCAGCCACGGGCTCTGGTTGATATCATAAACGCAAATCTTGCCATTGCTGTAGCCCGCCCATATTTTGCCGCAGATTGCTTGAAGCGTATTGATTTTGAAGGTGCTGACATTCAGGAGCTCCAAACATGAATAGTCTTTCCTCGAGTACACGCTGACCTTGCCATCGCTGTGACCGAAGTAAACCTTGTCGGGGGCGGATGGTAGCAGACACCCGGAAGTGATCTCGCCAGCGGTGTCTTGCATAAGGCACCGCAGAAGTACCTGGAATGGGCTTTTGCCGTCAAGAGTTGGATAGAAAACGCGAATTTCCTTTCCTGTCGCATGCCATAACTGATCTCCGACAACCATGGAAAATGAGTGCCCTTTGGGCACTCGGAACGACTGGGTCGGAAGGCCAGTCATGTCCGGCACATGATCGTCGCCAGGTGCCCAGATGTGTAAGGTTCCAGCATCATCCAGCGTCCAGAGCTCATTGAAGTGTCGGTATATTTTGATCACTTCATTACGCCCATGGGCTCCGATTTTGTTGGCAGTGACAGTCTGCGAGTCAACATCCGCCTCCATCAGATCGCCGTTATTGTTTCCAATCCACAGTCTCCTGCCCTCTTCGTCAACATTCGCGCCCGGCTTGAAGGCTACAGCGGTGGCCTTCAAGCCTTCCCCGTGCGCAAAACTCATGAGCAACTCCCCATCCCTGAGGCTCCAGACCCTGGTCAAATGGCCAGAGGCGCAGACTCGATCACCGCTCACGTCGAAGTTTCTCGGATCTGATTTGGTAACAATTTCATGATGACCGCTCCTGATATATGGTGGTCTCCGATTTACATTGGATGCATCTGGGTAGGCTGTGCTCACAGCACCTATCACATCAGTATGTTTGAGAGGTGCATTGGCAACATCTCCGCTACGAGGGTCGGCAGGAGGAAGAGGCGGCGCGGTCTGTCTTGATTGACTCCACTCGGCGTTTCTGTGCGAAACAGTGTTGGACCTGCCTTGCATACTTGATCGCGTTGGAGACACGCCTTGCAAAGGCGTTGAGACTGTTCGCTTCTGGTTCGTTGTCGTGATCGAAGGTGGATTAGCCGCAGGCATCGACCTTGGAGGCCGAGGTGGCGGTATCTTTTCAGCAGGCGCAGCTGGCCTGTCGACCGCGGTGCTCTGTGGTCTGGGAGGTATCTTCGGTCTTGGTTCGCCCGTAATATCCGGTGTGAGCTGGCCCCTTAAGGATCCATTAGTGTCCATCTCTTGCTCCCTCCTTCTGCTTGCCGTCGCGGGGTGCACTGGTGGTCGGTCCGGCGGCGCAAAGCCAATCTGTATCGTCTGAGCCTTTGGCACAGGGTCCCTCGGCCTCCTGGGCAGCGCCGGCGGCATTTCTTCATCAGGTGAGGCACTACTGGGCGGACTGCTGAAGGGGGACACCTTCTCTGAGATGTCCGGTCTTGTTGCGATATCCACTGCCCCATCTATTATCCATGACTTCCTCTTGAAGCGTGGACTGTCCAAACTCTGGCGGGGATTGTCTTCACGCTGCCGTCGCAGCTCTGCCGATCTTCGTGGAGGTGGCGGCGAAGGAGGCTTGAAGGCCGGTTTTGAATTTGGTGATGTACCGCGATCCTTACTCGAGGCACGGTTGGGAAACTTGTATGGCTTAGTTATGGTCGGGCTTGTGACGGGCTTGACCACATCGTCCGGATTCAAGAATGACCCATCGCCACCACCAATGTTGGGGGAGCGACCTTTCGGAGGAGAGTGTGGGGGTTCGACAGTAAGCTCTGGAGCCTCTAGTGCAGCGCGTGGCGTAAGGGGAGGAGGAGGGAAGGCGCTGCGCAGGGGAGAGCGTAGCACGCCGTTGTCTCTCAAAGCAGGCGCGAGGCCAGGCTTCTTTGGTATTGGGGGAGGGTCTTTGGTGATTGCGGCTGCAAGTGGTTCTGAAGCCTTGTCCGAGCGAGGGCCAGGAGAGGCATTACGGCTTAAGGACTGGGCAGGCGGGGCTGATGATGGTGGTAGGTCCTTTCCCATATTTTCGAAATGCGACAGGAGGGAGGAGACGGGTTTCTGGAGACAGGGTCAACATTAATCAGTTTGGCAACATTCAAGGGCGTGCGTGGAAACTCACGAGCGAGGAGCCATCGGGCCCAGCCTCTTTCTGAGGAGTAGCCATGGCTCGTCGCGGCAAAAGGAGCGTGGAGTTGAGGTGTCGTGAAGTGAGGCAAGGCGGAGGGGTTTTGGGCAGGTCATATGGCTGATGCAGGGCCCATCACCAACACTCCCAGTAGGTAGAAGCTGTGACTCGCGATTGACATGTGGGCCGTAGCAAAACAGCAAGTTTGTGTGTTGTTGTTATTATTATTAATGCCGCTGTTGCCGTACCGCTGGAAAGTTCAACAAAAAGCAAATAGGGGAAAGGGAGGTTGGCCCAGAGTGATCGTCCAGTCGTGTCGAGTAAACGATGGCAACAGGCTAAGGTACCATATACAAGGTTTGAATATAGAAGGTAGACAAGGTTGTCGTTGCTTTGGGCTCCAGGTGGTATGGGCAGCGCTGGTGCTGGCAGACGGGTTAGGGTAGTACAGCAGGTACAGTAACAGCTTCCATTTGGGGCAGGACAGCCTCGTATTGCGTCAGGGCCTGGGTCAGGAGGGCGCCAAATTATATTATGGAAAGAATGTGTCAATAATTATTACACAAGGCAAAAACGACACATGGCAAGATTCTATTTTGGTTGTTTACTACCTTAGTTGGTAGGTATTTGTGCACACCTCATCAGGCACAAACCCAAGACCAGGCCCGACCTGACTGTCCACGGCTGACAGGACCTACACACATGATTTGGCTGTGGGTCCTGTGACGGCCTTGAGTAGCATCTCATAAAGTCAAGGCCGCTGAGGTGACCACTCGTCATCCTATCAAGACTTGACAATCTGCCAACATTTAGGCCCCCCCCCCAGCTATCAACACAATTACAACGTGGTCCTTAACTGACGACCACGCCAAATATAGGCATATAGTACTCTGTGTTTTCTTTCGTCAGCATACTGCAGCGTAATTATATCACACGGATTCTAAGCTGACTAGTCAAGAGAAAATACTTGACCATTTGGGCTCTCTTCAAGTATTGAAGCACAATGCGCTACCGATTATACCTTTGGTTCGAATTCCGACAATATACATAGCAAGTGATACTAAAAGGAAGCAGGAAATAGAACACCACAACAAGAACCAGTACTGATCCGTTACTCTTGAACAAGGAAATATACAATTGCGTGCGTGTACGTTGATACGAGCAGCACATAATCTTGAATACGATCTTGTCAATCAAGTGGGAAGTCTTACTCGAAGTTGTTGCCGATTGATCTCTTAAAAGTCCGTATGAGGATGGCAACTCTTGTATATTATCGCAGCCAGCAAAGCTACCACCACAACAGTCTTAGAAAGACTCTCCCTTCTACCTAGGGGCTTTTACCTTGTCTTTAGTGAAGCTGTCAATGTTCTTCTAGGGCCCCAGTTTCCCGGAAGCATTGTGCCGGACCTCGACATCAATTACGGCTGCCTCCGCGCGTCTGGCGCGGCGGTGCCCACGCGGGGAGAAAAGCTTGGCGAGCCAAAAGCTCGCTTATATCAAATACCCCTGCGCTACACTGCCGCGAATTGTGGTCGACGCTGTTGTACATACGTGTTGGATTGTGGCTTCCGTCAATCGTGCAAACGTACCTGACTAAACATCTATCATCGACTAGAATAGGACTCATTGGGCTGCGTGGACAATATATACTCAGGGCCGCAAAGTGTAAAGTGTAACCCCGTCAAGCTTGGCCGAACGAAACCATGGTTGATATCACGACCTGGCCAGGTAAATCAGTCTTTCATGGACGAATTTCAACCTTGGTGAACAGTACATTCCGATGATTCCCCTTCTTGATGGTAGAACAAGAATCGCTGTTTTTGGAAGCTGTCGTCAACATGATCAATACATGACTGACTGTGAAAACCAGACACGCCGTTCTAGACTAAGGCATTTGACACCGGAGGACTCCCGCAGGGTTCTCAAGAGCTCTGGGAAGTTGAACATGTAAAGAGAGGGGATATCATTGCCGGTGCTTCATTCGGGCTCAACTTCTTAATGTACACGCGCTACAAGGGCGCAAACGATTTATCATGGAGTAGACATCCAGGCCCTCCGTCTCGCAATCCTGGATACGGATCTAAATCGAGCTGGGCCATTCGGCTCACTTTTGCGGTAAGTCCGGGCTGTCGACTCACGATCTTGTTGCGACTCCCTGTGGCACGCCACTTGTTCAATCTCAATGGTCCATTCATGCCACCTTCGATGCGCTTGGCTCCTCAGACATTCGAAAATCGATCGCCCTTTTTACTCCTGAATGGTGTTGAGCTCTCATACTTGCTCTTTTCCAGTATGCGGCTCTCCTCAGTCGTCGGCGCATGTCTCGTGGGTGCTGGCTCGACCTGTTCTCTGCCCGGGGAACCCACGGGGTCCATGTCCGGCTCATTGTCTCTCCGTGCGCCAGCGCCCATTGTAGACGAGGAGCCAGGGTGTGAAGGAACGTTCTGGCTGTACTCGAGCGAGTCGACGTAGGACTTCTTCTTGCGCTGTTCTTCAAGGCGAGCCTGACGGTCGGCGTTGATGCTGCGCTTGGCAACGATGTAGGCTCCGCCGCCAGCTGAGAAGAGATGGATGAGATTTGGCAAGGTAAAAAGAAACAAGAGATCACGGATTTGAAAGCTTACCGGCGCAAAGAGCACCCCAGCCGAGCCTGGTAGCGAAGGTGTGTTAGCTCGACAGTGCTTGCATTGCATTTCCTATAGATCTCGCCAGGCGCTCACCAGAAGGATTTGACCTGTCCGAAGTTCGGCGTTAGTTTCGATTGATTGCACAAGAGCCACGCATAGCATCTGTAAACTTACGGTATTCATTTTTTTTAAGAGCGTAGGATACTCGAAGGGGTTGAAAGGATCGAGAGAATGGGTTGCTTTTTGGGATTAGTATCGTATGACAATTGCTTAAATCTTAAATAGGTGACGTCGGCCAAACTTGAGATTCTTTAGACTTGGGGAATTTGGAGCTGTCTCTTAGGTCCCTCCACTTTTTTTTCTTTAGTGCACGGCCCACTGGCAAGGGGGCGGCGGGACCCTGGCGGACGTTAGAAATTGGAATCTTTGCTTCACCAAGCTTAGCTGCCAGGGCTGCATAAAGGACCAAAGGTGACTCTTACAAGGTGGACCATTGCCTTGAACTGCTTCAACCTCTGTGCATCACAACGACCATTTTTCCTTCTCTTTTACCTTCTTTTCTCCAAGACTTCTCGTCCGCACTTATGCCACCTCCAAGATTCTAATTGTCGCCCTGAAAAGGCCTGTCAACTCTGACCCCCCCCCCACAACCCTACTCCATCATGGCGTCTCACGCCCAGCTCGCCATCACGAAGGCTTCCCTCCTCGCCGCCCTCCTCAAGCCCGCACCGGCCGCCGATTCGAGCCTCCCCGTCCTCCCAGCATGCTCGCGCAACGAGATCGAGCAGCTGCACGGCCTACTCAGCGCCGCTGCCGCCCGATGCTCGCCAGCCAACGTTCAGGTTTGGAACCACCACACCGCTGTCTCTTCTGCTGCCCGCAGCAGTAGATTCTCGGGGAGCTGAAAACATGTGCTTATATTCTTCTCTCGCCCTCTACAGAAGTGCAAGCTGTGGATGCTTCAACACTTGATCCAGTCTTCCAGCAGGACGGCCGCCTTTGGAAAGTACCTTGTCGCTTTCGCCAACTCTCAGTCTGGCGAGGCCAAGAGCGGCACTGCATCCAAGCCTTCGGTAAAGCGAAGGAGGTTGCATTTACTCTATGTCCTGAACGATCTACTTTTCCATGTCAAGCACCGGACCCACAGCCAGACGCTCTTTACAGACATTGAGCCACACCTGCCAGCTTTGTTCAAGGCTGCTGCAGCTTTCGCCGACGCTCCGAAACATTCAAAAAAGCTTCAAGACCTGATCCAACTCTGGCAGCAGAAGGGCTATTTCGCAGATGGAGTCCACGACAAGCTGCGCGCAATAGTCACTGAAGGACCCAATGCCGACCTTGAACCTCAAGCCGGGGCTGCCACACCAAAGGGTGCCGCTGCCGCCTCAAGCCTATCTCGAGATGCGCCGTATATCCTGCCCTCAATGCATGGCGACGCTTCCACGCCTTGGTACGATCTACCCGCTGCAAACTGGCTCCCGGTGATCGAGCCCAATTCTACGCGACCCATGAATCCGTCCATGATCAAGCCCCTGCAGCTGGCCAGCGGGCCCGCTGACAAGAGCCTCACTCAGGCCGTTAAGAAGCTGCTAGCCGACGTGGACAAGATCTACGCCCAGGATGTGCGACATGACGGTGATTCGGCCGTCGCTGACATAAGTCAGATGGGCGAGGCCATTGAGAGGGACGAGATGGGTGAGATTGTGCGCGGAGAGACGTACTACGGCTGGTCAAGAGCCTTTTGTGAGAAGATGAAGGCCAGAAAGAACGGCGATGGCATGGATGTGGATGATCGACGAGACAGCAGAGGCTCATCACGCTCAAACAGCCGGAGTCGCTCACGCAGTCGTGGGCGTGGCCGCTCGTCCAGCCGAGGATCCTCGCGACCAGCCATGAAGAGAAGGCGACTTTCCGACTCGCCGAGTCGCACCCGGAGCCGCAGCAGAAGTCGCAGCCGGCAACGGGGCAAGTACTCGCGACGGCGTTCACACAGCTATTCCTCCCGCTCGCGCTCCCGATCTCGCTCACCGTCGCGAAGGTGGAGCCGTAACGGACACCACTCCAGGTCTCGCTCGCGCTCATACACGCCTCCCCGAGGCCTCGGAGCCTCGAACAACAGCAACAATCGACCTCCTAGCGGACCACCACACAACGCATTCACCCCTCCCATCCCACAGCAGCAGCAGCAACATTACTTTAATCAACCGCCTCCACCTCCTCCTAACTTCCCCAGTGGGACACCACCAAACTTCCCTGGCCCGCCCAGTTTCGCGCCTCCACCTCAACCTTTCAACGCATGGAACGCGCCTCCTCCACCTCCTCCTCCTCCGCCCCCCAGCCCACTACCAAGGCCACTGGCCGCCCGCACCACCCCCAGCTGGTCTTCCCCAGCCGACCGCACAGGGCTGGTTTCCGCCCAACGGCGCTCCTCCGGCACCTTTGCCAGGTCAACCTCAAGGAGGGTGGGCTGGCGGGTGGGGATGCGCCGTCTCACGGGTCACCTGTTCCACCTCCTCCTCCTCCTCCACCTCCTGGCCAGCCTCATCAGCAGGGCGGGAATTATGGGTACGGGAATAGAGGAGGAGGCGGAAATGGGGGGATATCGAGGGCGAGGTGGCTATGGTCGGGGACGTGGGTGGTAGCTAAGCCATGGATCGGTGGATATCGAAGGCGAGCTTGGTCGATCGAGTGTTCCTAGTCTCAAAGTGCAGGTAGTTCGAACACGACAGCCGTATTCTGAGCGATCACACCAGATCTGGAGTCAGTGATGGCCTTCAATCAGCGCAGCAATACCCCACTAGTATCACACATCAAGTCATGCTCTAAGGGTAGATAGTATCATCACAAATACCAGACCTGAAATGAGCATCCACACACCCCTTGTTCCAAAACACATATTGACCATCTGCCTACTGCCCTCAGAAAGTCAGGAAAGATATTTGGGTGAATTAAATCAGCAGAGGTACTACAAACCCCTCAACATTGTTGTTGTTGATGCTATGCTGCTTTGCGCGTGTCTCTCGCACTCCGAAACCAATGAGTAGAAACTCAATACAACGAACGCCCTTTGTCCATCTTTTAGCCCTCAACTTGGAGATCCTATGAAGTTCAGAGAAGAAGAATAAAGTTGGTCGTTTCGTTGAATAAAAGACAAGGAATCTGTACATTTAAGAGAAGAGGAGCCTTCTTCTTTGCCTGCTCTCCTTTTTTTCTTTTCGTGGGTCTTCCCGTCCATCTCTCCCCTCCCGACCCCAATAAACCTCTCTCGCCACGCTGCCTTCTCATCACCTGTGATATTTGAACCTAGAAGCCTGCTTGAGTACAGCCCGGCCTCTTCCACCTCTTCTACAGATCGTGTCCTTGCAGTCCTTTGCCGAAAGTTACCCCAAAGGCAAACGTCATCGAACGTAC
Organism: Gnomoniopsis smithogilvyi; assembly: GCA_027946515.1. Classification (NCBI taxonomy): domain Eukaryota; kingdom Fungi; phylum Ascomycota; class Sordariomycetes; order Diaporthales; family Gnomoniaceae; genus Gnomoniopsis; species Gnomoniopsis smithogilvyi. Next base: position 2,877,353 of record JAPEVB010000004.1, on the reverse strand, counting down.
AAAAACGTACGCGCGCTACGCTGTGCGCGCCTGCAAAGATTGTCGGGACCGGCCAAGAATAGATAGATATCCGTTGGCCGAGCATGCTTTGAATGAAAGTCCCACGCCCCCTTGCTACCTTTGACTATCAAGACCCTTCCCCAAACTCCGTGAGCGCTTCCACACCCGCTCCTGTCTGCGACTATTCAATTAAAGGAGCCCCTTTGATGTACGGGCGCCCGTAATCTGACCATCTGAAATCGCTCTTGGACCAAAGTGTGGGGTATCATCAAGGAGCTTGTTTCATCTCGATGATCCCACCGACGTCTGCCTTTCGTGCATGGCTGGCCGATCCTGCAGTCTCAATGAATCGAGTCTTTTCTGGTTGTCCTCGGTGCCGTCGTTTTCCTCGGTCGCGGTTGACCCGTTTGACTTCTGCTTGTCTGCCAATTTCTGTATGGCAGCCCATTTGCGCTCCCGTTGCTTCTCCCTCGCTTCTGCACTGTTCTGATGTTCTGTGTACTCTTGAGAACAGTCATCGAAAAGCTGGGGATTAATTTCCATAAACAGCTTCATAGCGTTATATACCATGCCGTGAATGGTCCTGGATGAATGAATTAGCACCAAGTAATCAGAGGCGTGGGAACGACATTCTTACCGGTTCCAATGTCCTTTGGAGTTTTCGTACAGCGGCGCGAACATAATGGGAAGAATGATCTCCACATTATCGCTGACCAAGTTGCAGAAGTATTCGTTGTTCCAAAAGTACAGAGCGCGTTCCGCAACTTGGAAGTGAGGACTTGCCACGGACTTGGCCAGTTGATGAAACAAGGGCTCTTGGACCTTCGCGAATTCCGCTGGGTCCATCACCTCAAAGATGTCTTCCACCTCGTTCAGGAACATGACCTCTTTCGTACTGTTGACCTTGGGCCAATAGCGAAGAAGCCCAAGAACGACCTCCTCTGTCAGCGATGCATCCTTCTCCAAGAATTGAACGATGCAATAAGCAAGTTGAGGATGGTACATGCTCAAACTCTTCGCCTTGTGCAGAGGGATGAGCGTCCGCGTGAGGAACAGCTTGTGCTCCTCCTTGAGTGGCAGTGCAAATCCGTTGATAATGGATCCGAGAATTTCCAGGAGCTCTGCCACACCGTTGAATCGCTCTGTCTCGTACACAAAGTGGAAGAAGACATTGTTGATAGACCTGCGAATGAAGCTACGCAGATTGAGGAACTTGCCGTATATCCGATGCAGCGTCGTCTTGAGGAAATCTCTCTCGCGAGGGTCTTCCGAGTCAAATAGTTCAAGGAGACGAAGCACGAAACCGTGGTCGATGTATGCCTTGGCAATATTTGTGTTAAAATCCTGACTCTCAATGAAGCGCAAGAAGAATTCGTAGACGACTTGGATATGTGGCCAGGCAACTTCTAGGACCGGCTCGTCCTCCTCCGGATCGAAAGCCTCGCCTTGTGGATTCATGGGAGGAGGCAGAGGGCGGAAGAGATTCTTGGAGAACATATCCACCACCCTTGGATACATTGGCTCCGTGATGACCTGTCGGTTATTAGCGACATAGTCGAGTAGCTCGTGCAATGCCAGTCGTTTGATCTCCTTAGACTTCATGTCACCGCTGGCATCGTTGAAGTCGAAAATGACGTTACACTGGTCGATCTTTTGCATGAAGAGTTCTTGCCGACGGTTAGGCGGCACTTCGTGGAACCCAGGGAGCTTCTCCAATTCGCGATGCGCCGAGATATCGAACCGGGAGGAGTGTTGTCTCTTGGGTGTCCTGATTCCTTCAGGAACGTCCTTGGGTGTGGAAGCCAGGCGATCGAATATTAGGGATTTTTGCCCGGCCTTCGGCGGCGCCAAGTCATGAGGCATCGTCTCGGCGGCGCCAGGCGGAGGAACATGCTATCGATCGAAATTTGTCAGTTTTGCCGCATCAACTAGGCCAAATAATTTGAAAGAAGCGTACCGGTGCACTGGGACTAATGACAACGGTCGGGGGCAGACCGCCACGCTGCTGTGCTCCGGCTCCATTTGCAGACTGTGATGAGCCGCCCAAACCCCCGAAGGCGCCGGATCCTGGGGCCGACGTCATGTTGCTAAGGGGAGATTGCCCTGCTGCACCTGCACCACCGTCATTTGTTCCAGCGCTATTCGGAGGGAGAGGCTTGTTTCGAATGTCGTTGAGGGTGGAGGTCGAGGAGGAGGGAGTGTTTGTGGGGGAATTCTGACTTGTCGAGCTTGGAGAAGCGGTGCCGTCTTTTGAATCCTTCTTCTTTGAGGATTTGCTAGAGTCCTTGTTGCGTGAGAGCTGCAGACCGGGCTACTGTTAGCGTGTGTGCGGCTGTCATCTGACATGGAGGGGGAAGTGAGCGCGCTATAGGCGCATACTGGAGCAGCAACGGCAATACGCGGGCACTGAGACTGGATAGGGCATGGTGATGCAATGCGATGGGGAGAGTTGATGGGAACTTACGACTCTCTGGCTGAAGCGCTTCATCTTCAAAGACAGGTGCTTCTCTGGTACAGCTTGTCAGCAATCGCGCGTAGCCAATGGCTGATGGTCGCTGGGTAAGGATGAATGAGGTATAGGGGGGTGGGAGCGAGGGGCTAGAGCGCAAGAATGACGAGCGACCCGTCGCAGGGCGGCAGGGCGGATAGAGAGTCGGACACACTCGTGTACCTGGGGCAGCAATTGGGCAGCGGTTGTGACTGGTGAGGGAAGACAGAAGCTGAGGGACTCTCTCTACCTGTTCAACCACGCGGAATAGCAAGGGAACGGCGGTAGCAGCCTCGACGTCGGATCAACGGGGGGTTGGTCGACGTCCAGGCCAGTCTTGCTGATTGTCTGGTCAAAGTCTCGTATCGAATGGATGGATGGGAGCTGAGGGCGCTGAAGAGCCAGGCGACGTGGTAGGACCAGAGGACAGGAACCAATTCGCCCGCGAGGAAGTGGGTTGATGTGTAGGCGATTGTGATATGTCGTGATGGCAACTGGATGCGCAACGATGAAGCTCGGGTTCAGAAGTCAAGGGCAAGGTCGTTGCCCAGAAGGGGGCCCGACAGGGGTTTGGTCGTCAGGTAGGTGAGGTAAGGTAAGGTAAGGTCAGATAGGGTGACGGGTATAGGTAAGCGGGAGACTGTAAGTAGAAGGATTGATTGCGGATTGAAGAGCCGACCCGAGGAGGATTGATTCGGTCCCGTCAGGTGTGATCGCTTGCAATTCCCTGAATAGAATAGTCGGGGCCAAGATGCGGTGCTGTGCGGTGCTGGCGCGAGCTTATTGAATGCGCAGTGTGGTGTGGTGGTGGTAGGGATTATTTACCGTTGGAAGGTGAGGACCGGTTGGCGTCTTTGGAGTCTTTGGATGACATCCGCGGTGAATGTACGTGTTAGGTATGTAACGCGCAAGGCCCGCAAGAGGAAGTCTGAGCTTTGGGGAGTCTTGTTGCCGTCTTGTTGCAAAGACTCAGAAACTACCTAACCTCTTGAGTAGATAGGGAAAAATAAAATGAAACGGAGCAGGGAAAGAATAATTAGTTGGGCGCAAAGTTGCCAAGTAGGACAGGAAGGGAAAGCTGCGAGCTGGGCCAGGATGAAGGAAAGAGCACTGGCTGGCCTGGGTTCTACGAAGTGTGCTGTGACGAGAGCGCGAAGGTGGACGGGGAAAGGGTGGTGACGATGCCGTAACATTGCCTCAGGGTAGGTACCTTATAGCGGGAGCCTTAGCATGGTTTGGTTAGGCTGGGTCTGGGTTCTGTGGTACCTGTTACCTCCCTACTAAGGTTACTAGGTAGGTCTGGCATGGGCGAACGTGAGCACAGTGTGTTCGGTGCAGGTCCGTCCTCTCCACTGGGTCGTTAGGCGGAGCGCATGTTTGCGGGGGCACAGACAAATGCTGGCAATGCAATGTGCAAAGAGTGATGTGATGCGCTTTCAAGGGGTCGAGGGCAACCTTGGAACCCTGGAACAACACTGGAATTGGGCCTTTTCCAAACACGGGCCAACCGACAAGTAATCTGCAACAACTGGGTCAATCTTCATGCTGTCCACGACCCACAAATCCGGGGCGAATGGGATAAAATAATCCAGTTTTTTCCTAACACATCACATAGTTCTAGTATGGATTGGTTCCATCACTTGGATTATTTGTGCAATGACCTGGAAGGCTGGTCCGTCAACAAAAAAGAGAAGAAGAAAAAAACATTCAACCCGTCCATCTCATGTTTCGACGGTCCTGGAAAAGCCTCCTAGTGGCTGCTTTGCAGGGGCTATCCCGTGCCCGTCACCAGGGAAAGGAGGGGGGGAGGCCTAAAATCCGCTAGTGAACTATAGAACAACCTTGGAATTCTACAGTGTTTGCAAGTTGCCCGTGCAAATAATTGAATACTTTATTTCAGAGCAGACAAGCAAGGATACCTCTCGGAACAGCTTTGATAGAAGATCGTGACGGCTTCCTATACTTTTCTGGAGAAGTGAGAATGGTTTGATCTGATCGAGATGGCTTATTAGGTGTTGAGTTGTAGACTTTTTGTGGCCAGCCGTCGTGAGCCTTCTAATTTTCGAGCGACGATTCATCCAAATTTCAACATCACTCACAAACTAAGGGTTGGCAGCCCGCGCCTTTTTTTATTTTTTTTATTTTTTTTAACAGCCATACAAATCTACTCACTCAACCATGGAGCCTGCTGAATACACCTACGAAGAAGAGACCGCCGATGATGATTCTGCAAATGAGGCTGAGGAGGCGCCGCCAAGTCAAAAACCTTCGGCGCCATCGAGCCCCTCCTCAGAGTACACCTCCTCATCATCATCGGAGGAACACGACGATGAGTCTGATCAGGACGAGACAGACAATGAAGAGGAGGGTAATCAGGACGACGAAGAGGAATCTCAGGCGCCATCCTTTGCGATCCCTTCGCGCACCATATCAGCAGTCGAGCATCCATTTCTGGTCATGAACATCGACAAAGCCCTCGACTCATTTGGGCCCAACCCTCAATATGATTCCGTAATCTCAATATGCCCCTCCAAATATATGTTACGACGGGTCATACTGACATTCATCGTAGATTCTGGATCCCAGTGTTCCTCAGCTCTCTGTACCACTCTACCTTCATCCCAAGGACCCTACTTCAAGACCCATGATGTCTCACTATGCCTCCTCTCACAATGTCGTCTTCAAAGTCACCGTTCCTAAGCGCACCGGGCGCAAACGGAAGAGAGGCAGTGATGGTCCTTGGGAAGGAGACATCGAGGAGACTGGCCAGAGGAACGGTTCGTCATCGACGGACTTTAGGTCAAAGGCGAAACTGGACGAAGCTAGGATTGTGCGAAGGAAGCTTCAGGACAATGTCGACCGCTACAAGGCCGAAGTTGTTGGCGTTATCAAGCATACGCATCGGTACAGAGGCATGGTGGATTTCAACTACTCCATGAAGAACAATGAATTCATGAACAACTTCACCGACACGCTGCTGTCCAAAGACCGTAAGCCCATACTGTTACTCCCCTTTCCATTCCGCCATCTGACAATGCTTCCAGTTTCGAAATTCCGCCAATTCGGCCTCAAGACCGGCACGGACTCGACCAAGAACCAAGAAATCATCGCACCACCACTCATGACCCAGATTACCCTTCCCCTCTATTATCACTACTCGCAAAATCCCTATGTCAGGGCAATCGATGGACCAGATGGCACCACCGAGATGGTCAACACCACCGCCAAAGTGCAGTCCGTGGGTCACTTCATCGGAATTCGCCACCCAATCCCCAGCGCACCCACAGGTCGTCCAAGCGTGCGAGACCCTATGTTCGATAATGTCGTCAAGGCCATCAAGCTTTGCATGGAAGAGAGACCTGTGTGGACACGTCGATCCATCATCAACCGGATATGCGATCTCGAATATGATCCGAAGCAACCACACAAACGCATCCCGCCTAGCCTGTCGCAGCAAATTGTGAAGAACGCCATTCAGTATGCCGGCTACCAGTTCAAGGGCGGTCCCTGGCGTGATGCCGTAGTACGCTACGGCTACGACCCCCGCAAGGACCCAAAGAGCCGCATCTATCAGACCCTCATTTTTCGACTTCGACGGCTCGAGGTCGGCCAGATGGGTGAGATGTGGCAAGAGATCCGCAAGCGCGATTTGGCCGGCACCAAAGGCACGATGGACGCCAATACCAAATCCCATCTCTTCGATGGCAAGACCTACAGCGAGGACGGCAAGGTCTGGCAAGTCTGCGACCTCACGGACCCGTTGTTGGCAAAGCTTCTCGCAGAAGCGCCCACCCGTCCAGAATGTGACGTCGAAGGCAGTGGCTGGTATCACCGTGGGCTGTGGACCAAAGCGCGCGCCATCATGAAGTGCAAAATGCGCGCGATCCAGTTCGGCCGCCACCTTACGGACGAGGATTTCGAGCCCGCTCTCAGAGCACGCGACGACACACCGGAAGGCGAGGCAGTGCGCACCATCGCGGTCTTGACACCAGATTTGAAGTTGACGGATGCCGAATGGGAGCTTGTTAGGGGCAAGCGGTACAAAGGTACGGGCAGACAGCGCAAGAATAAGCGCTCGTCGTACCACTTCCCAGGCAACAAGGTCGCAAGGAAGCTCGGGAAGACACAGGATGACGCGTCTGCACCCGCGGCCGAGGGCGACGAAGCTGCGGAGGACACCCTCGATGGGGATGTGATGCAGACTATTGAAGATGAGAACGGAGTAGGGGTTCGCTTCGCAGACACTCGCTTCGAAGTTAGCGACGATGATGAGGATGGCAGTGAGTACGACGAAGACGAAGGCGACGAGGAGGACGGTGAAGAATTTGGCTATGGCTATCGCCACAATCAAGACGAGCTAGCCGAACGGATTCGATTCTCACGGTACGAGGGTCTCACCGATGCTGAGCCGGGTGAGGATGGGGAGGAGGATGAAGAGCAGGAAGACCCTGACCAGCCAGTGGATCCAGGGCTCTATGAAGATTACGATGGAGAAGAATAGGACCCGTGATTGATGTGTTTTCTAGGCCGTTGCTGGAACAAGCTGGGTCTCTAGCGGCTATATAGGTTTGCATCATCGAGCACTCAAGATGAGCCAAATCCACAAAACAACATACGAGATAACCGTTCTCAATTCATGTAGCTGTCGTTCCATCATCCGTCCTATGGGGTATATACCACCTCATGCTCAAGCCACCCGAACATCTCTTGCGCCAAAACAAAAAGAACCTGCATCTAACATGAAATTGTCTATGCCAGACTCGCACATCACATCGCTCACTCACTCACTGTATCTGCAGTACTTTCGTCTTACTCGCCTTCTGCTGCACCATAGCATCCACCCACGGCCCCACCTCCTCCACAGCTTTCCTGGGATCCTTCTTACGCTTCAGCAAAAATCCCTGAAGCTCTGCAGGCGAGAACTGTCCGTCGGGCACCCTATTCGCAAACTCGGTCGCAATAACTTGCAGCTCCTCAAATGTAATATCCAGTCGATGATCATCCAGCGCCTCGCTCGCTGTCAGCCCTTCCCTTGCCTCGGGCGCATGGGCGTGGCCGTTCGTCGCATTCTTCGTTCTCTTCTTCTCATCCACAAAGCCATTTTCCGCGGTGGTGGTGGTGGGTGCACTGGCACCAGTTCCGTTTCCAACACCAGAAGAAGCAGCAGCAGCAGCAGCCTTGTTCCGCGAGTCCGCCTCATACATGCGCTCAAACAGCTCTCGTGCTTGCTCCTGTGTTGCGTTCCCAAACGCAACTTGTAGGTCCACTCGCCCCGGCCGGATCAGTGCATCGTCTAGTGTTTCGGGCTTGTTGGTCGTCATGATAAGCACGCGGCCCTCATGCGAGGCTACGCCGTCGATGGCATTGAGGAGACCTGAGAGGGAGATACCCTTCTTGTCGTCTTGCCAGGGCTTCTTGAGTTCGCGGGCCAGGTCTGAGACCTTCCAATCATTCGGGCTTTGAGGTGGGTTGTCGCCACCACCACCGCCACGCTTCCGTCCACCACTTCGTGTTTCTTTGGGGTTTTCGAGAGTCTTGATATCATTGGTAGGTTCGTTGGCGGCGCTAGCGTCTCTCTCCTCCTGGCGAGATAGCCCAGCAGTATCAATATCCTCTAGCAGGACAACGCAGCGCCGTGGGAGCGAGTTGAAGAGCGCGAGAAGGTCTTCCTCTGTAAGCGTTGGCTCGAGCAGGCTGATGACAAAGATATCAAGTCCAAAGACACCTGCCAGTGCGAATGACAAACTCGTCTTTCCTGTACCAGGTGGGCCGTGGAAAAGGTAGCCTCGCCGCAGCGGTATGCCACGGTTGGCATACCACCGCGGCGTCGCAGGATGCAGATACTCATTGATATCCGCCAGGACCTGGACTTTTTGCTTCGCATCCAACACTACGGTCTTCATGGGGCGTACAGGGCGCTGTGCAACCTGCGTCCAGGCGTTTCTCCCAAACCCGCGCCTATTCTGAGGACTAGGGCGCTTTACAGTCGTTTTGGCGTAGTGGTCGTTATAGTACTCCTCTTTGGCTCGCTGTAGCATCTTCTTGATCGGCTCAGGGCTTCTTCCCAAACACGAGATGACCAGGTTCTCGCGGTCCTTGAACGTTGTGTTCCCACTCGTCGAGTCCTCCATGAACGACTCCTGTTTCCGCTGCAAGCGAAAGTAATTTCCCTCGTAGAAGAAACCATGCACACCCAACGCAGGCACGAAGCGAGGCGGCATTTTGGCCTCCTGGTTGCTGAAGTTCAGATAAACGCCCTCGCCATCAGCACTGATGCGCGTCGCCAGCACATCCGCCTCATCTTCCTCCTCCCAAGCCGTCTTGGACAGTGTCTCAGCTGTTAGAGCGCGGCTGTTGACAAGTCGCGGCTGAGCGGCGAGCCACTTCATCAGATGCAGGTAAATCTCGTCGGAGCTGGCAATGTGAATGGAAGACATAAAGTAGTCTGACACAAACCGATAGATGGCGGTGAAGAGCTGGCGCCAGATGCGGTTGAAAGCCCATATAAATCCAAGGAGCGTGAGAAACATGGTGGGATCTAGGCCTATGCGAGAGCCTATGACCTGGTGGACGACCATGAGTAGTTGCACAATGGGATTGCGCGCCCCGAGGAGAGCAATGATGGGCTCAAGACCCGGCAGCGTGCCATTGCTGGCATTAGCATCGAAGCTGCCGCGATTGCCGCCAAAGCTGCGGTGAATGGATTTAAAGTCCATGATGGATCTCGTTTGCAGAACCAAGCCGAGGCCTTGAAGAAGTTGTGAAAGTGCGTGCTTTGTGTAAAGGTAAATAAATATGAGTTTGTGGCGGCAAACCAGGCGGAGGCCTCGAAGCAGGTCAATTCCGACCCTTCGATGACGTGCAAACGCCCGGCCTTACTCCTAAACAATCTCTCGTGCACACCGAAAAAGTCAGCACGGTAATTACGGAATTAAGAGACGAGGGTTGACAATAGTGAGAGTTCAATAAACAAGAAGTAGAATGAGAAAAGAGAAAGTAGATCAGGTTGACCGCAGTTGTGGACACTCATGTACGGTGATCCGCAGTGGCGACGAGGCTACGCAGTAGTTGCGCCCTCTTATTCGCCGCAGTCGGAACCGGCACGTATATGTCTGCTGCTTACTGTATTTTTCTCAGGCGCCACTTCAGTACGCAATGACTTGCGTTTTCCCTTTTTGATAAGACGGTGAGGAACCTTTTTATATATGTGTTGCTTGAGATACAACATTAATTTGTTTGTGGGACCGCGGTGAATGTTATCGTACTTGTGAACTATTCCGTCCATACCAGAGTCTACCTAGCCTCGACATGATGACTCTTCTGATGAGGAGGCTACTCCAGGCTTCCGAGTCACTACCACCACTTACATGACTTGTCTTATGTGGGCAACTGAATACAATTAATTCGTCAAACGTTGTACAGCAGTAGCTCAAACAACCGTACCATGTCCCAGTCCACGTTGTAGTCTAGCAGCCTTTGCCAGCCTCAGCCCAGCCCCAGCCAGCCAGCCAGCCAGCCACTAAGAAAGGACTTGCCTTATATTGGAATATATAATGCACTGTCCACGGCGTACCAGGCCATAAAGAGTCGTAAGCTTCGAGCCTCGCTGCCATACTAGAGGTCTGGGGTGCATGACAACTGTCATGGTCGGGAACAAAAGTACATAGATGAGGAGTGAACTAAGTTTTGAGCCGCATGAGATGGCTTTCAGCCACGAACCATCTCATCGTCTATGGAATGACTCACTCTCTATTGACTGGCATTTGATATAACCAGACCCTAATCGATGACTCGAGAAATCCTTGCTTCTTCAAATGGCCGTTATGAAGTTTGGTCCACCGCTGATGAGACTTTCGAATATGTACGCTACCACCTCTGTCGCCTCTTGATCGTCTAGTCTTGCGGCATGCATGCCGCAGTCACAGAAATCATATCTATTTAGCTTGGAAATGACGCACGAGCGGACCAGGCTGAGCTATTGCAGTCTCGTCCTCCAGCCAGGCCTCATCTGTCCGCGGAAGCTAGCCGGCGTCATCCCAGAGACGCGGGATCACGGATCGAAACTCCTGACCTAAAGTCATCGCATTACTCACTATCGACAGAAGGTTATGAATACTAAGCCTGGAACAGTATGGGACACAGGGCCCCCGAAATTTTGCCTGTGATATTGATGGATTCTCGTTTAGAGGATTCTGGTCTATTGATAACCGCACTTGGTATAATCGCTTATAAAACAAGCGTTGGTGGTATGAAGAACTTCAGATCTCGAATTGTCGAAAGTGACGTAGGATGGGTATATTAGTCTCTAGATCCGTGACCCTTCGACGCAGGCTTCGAAGGTGCATATCCATCTGTCATCCACAACGGAAGCCGTCAGGCATGCCCGTGTGGGTAGCCGCCAGCACCGTCCCGTCTCTGTCGGAACGTGGCATGCGAAGACGCATAGCCTCTCTCCGCGTTGAAATGAAAGCAAATGTCGACTGTCCGCGAAGCCTGCAGGTATGTGTCATATATTTTTTTTTCATAGCCGTACAATCACATGCCTGGAGACATGGGGCGGCTAGGAGGGAAGTTGGCTGTCTTCGGAGTCGAGGCCCCGCTGCGGCCTCTTTCATCAATCCAAAGGTGCCCTCCGGCTCCTTCCAGGATATCAACACACTCCTTGTGAGCTGTCCGTCTCGCCAGGAAGAGCGGTGTGTTGTTTGCGTGGTTTCGAGTATGAACGCTAGCTCCGCGTGTGAGGAGTTCCTTGATGATTTCTGGATTTGCACTCATAGCGGCAAGATGCATGGCCGTGTTTCCCGCGTAGTCGGCCTTATGCAGGAGCTGATGGTTGAATTCGTCTCCCTCGAGCATCTCCCGGACACTAGCGAGCTCTCCGCGCTGGATCGCGTAGCCGAGTGCGGTGAAGGCTGCCTCCGCGGTCGTCAGATGAGAAACAACCGAGTCTACGGTCCCGGCTGGGTGCGAAAAGCTCGGTGTAGACATCTCGGTCACTGTGAAGGCTATTAGCATACTCAGGTTCGGAAAATTGGCACCGCTGATCCATGAAGAGACCAAGCACCCTGGGAGTCACAAAGAGTGTTACTAGAATATAAGAATAGAATGTCCGTGAACTTACTTTCTCCACGAATTGAAAGTGCCATCTTCTCCGTGATCTCGCCATACGACAGGTCCTGCACGGCCAACAAGTACCCGAGCTTCGTCAATGCCGCCTCGGTCGTTAGATCATGCCCAAACACAACACCTGCTCGACCCAGCGCCGTACCAGGGGCGTAGAGCGGGGAGACGAAGCCGTTGGTACATTGGCTGACATTCACAATCACAATGCCCCTCTCCACAGCCTCCTTGATCACCCTGGTGAGGCTGCCATCTACACCTCCTGGGGCATTACCCATGCCAAAAGTCTCGAGAATGAGACCCTTCAGACCCGGAACATGCAAAACAGAGTCAATCATTTCTGGCTTGATACCAGGAAAGATACGCAGACAGGCCACATGTGCTGTATCGATATACTTGGTGACATGGAATTCGGCGATGCGCATTGGTCGACGCACAAGTGTCCAATTCACGTCGACTCCAAGACTGGTGACCTTGGCTAGAGGCTGACAATTCGGACTGTCAAAAGCCGCGAAGGCAGAAGCGGAAACCTTGGTTGTTCTGTTGCCCCTGAAGAGAGTGTGGTGGAAGAAAAGACAGACCTCCGGAATCTGGAATGTTCCAGCAACGATCAGCGAGCCCAGCAGATTATCCACAGCATCTGATTGCAAGGCAAATATGGACGCCTGAGACCCTGTAAGGATCACTGGCTTGCCCAAGTCCGACATCATGAAGGACAAGGCCGAGGCGGAATAGGCCAAGGAATCCGTCCCGTGGAGGACGACGAAACCATCGAAGAGGTGGTAGTTCTCCTTGACTGTCAGGGCGATCTCCGTCCAACCAACGGAAGAGATCGAACTGGAATCAAGCAATGGCGAAAACTCAAGGCTGGCGTACCGGACATGACGCGAGTATGCTGTCGGTGGTGTCCTGAGACTGTTCAATATGAGCTTTTCACCATTTTTGTACGCATGAAGGGGCACAGGATCCGAGCCGTCGTTGAAAGAGGGCCGAGGTGCCATGGCGTTTTCGAGAAAACCGGTCATGGGTACGAGTCCATCCGCTGAAGGTTGCATACAAATTGTGCCTCCGGTCATGATGATCAGAACCCGGGACTCTGGATAGTTGGTTTCCGGGTTCTCCCCAGTCCCTGCCATCGGCGTAGGTCCCATTGTGTAGTCGGACCTGGAAGTTTAATATGTTGTTGTGTACTTCTTCCCAGAGGGATGATAGTGATAATTCAGTCGGATAATTGTAAAGTGGGATAGTTGTCCAGTGGAATGGATGATCGAATGGAACAATGTTCCAAGTGCCGCAACTGCTTTGTCGTCCAATACTTTAGCTATGGTGCTTGGTGTTTATCCTATCCAGGTGGATAGGTAGGCGTAGTTGGACGCTTGACCCCAAACCCCAAATTTTTTCCCTCTTTTTGAAAAAAAAAATGCGTTCCGTGGTGCAATGCCCTTCGCTCATAGATGGACCTGGAATCCGACTCGTATTTTCTTGCACGAATGAGTTATCGATATGAAAATGACAAGTTTCGAAAGAAGCAAGTCACCTCAAAGAAAGGCAAGGTTGTGGCGTCTACAATTTTTTGAGTCGCTACCATGTGAAAGCTTCGGGCCGTACTTGCCTTTTTATGAATAAGGACGCTAAAAGCCGCCTGTTTCTGTCTGGGTCTTGAATCGGTCTCTCTTACCCCATAATAACCTAATCCAACGAAAATCTCACAAATGAAAATTTTCCCCAGCAACCTGGCGAGACCAATCCCATTATGGCCCTGCGATCTGGGGCAAGGTGGTCATCAAGACTGGGGAATTACTGAAAAGGGCATCTCAAAACCCTCCATTGGTCGGCGGGAAGCCTGCATTTACGTGTATCTAGCCTGGGTACCTCTGCCCCCTGTAATGCCAGGGCGCACCAAAAGTAATGATGCCGCTGGCAGTTATCCTACAAGCGACACTGGTCATGGGAAAAGATAATTCCTCGTATTTGAAGGCTATCGTTTGTCTAGTGCCCCAATCATACTGCCAGGCTACAAGTGAATTTTCTATGACAGTAGTTCGTAAGAACATGGCTTTGCGTTCTCTCCCTCTTCAAAATGCTCAGTCCTGAGCGGTCGACCGATAGCGGATACCACTGCGGCACACCCCCTGTCGTGCTTATGTAATTTGATATTGCTTCACTGGGGAGTCTTGATGCGCAGGTGGTTTCGAGTCTAGCCAACACAGGTACCTCATATTTCTCGCCAATTCGTAATTCGGTATACTCGCGACTGAAGAGAGAAGCCGTGGTCAGGATGCTTGGATCACGGTTTGCCAGGCTCGCAGCAAGGTAAACCCGCATACAATTTGCCCCAACCTGCTGTTCAGGGCCGTGTCCATGATTCTAGCAGCTGACTCTCTTTACAGGCCACGAGCAGGTATTATAAAATCCCCTCAGCAGATCCATTCACCTCCTCTCTCATCTTCTGTGATATCGTGTGTTGTCTACCGTCGACATGCTTCTCAGTTGGCTGGTGAAGTAGGGGGCCATGTTGACGCACCGATGTCCGGTCTCTCATCACCTGATGCCGCGACTGGCAATGTAGGTTCACAAGGCCAAAGCAAGGCAGCTGGAGATATAACCGAGGAGGGAATCAACTACCGACTGGACACGAAAAGATGGAAGTACCCGTCGGTTGGTGTGCGCAAGGGCCACAGCTGGGAAACGATGTGAGACTACCCCGTGGTCTTGGGTGAACCCTGACTGTAAAATTCCTGTAGCTGATTGCTAATCCAACCAGACCAAACATTTGGCTGAGGTAAGTTCGTGTTCCGACGTAGTGTTAAGAGGGTGTTGCTTATCAGCCTTCAGGGACAACTGTCGTTGCTCCAAATGTGTAAATAAGGACACCATGCAGAGGAATTTCAGCATTTTCGAAATTCCCTCCTCTGTTGCTCCTGCAGAGGTAAAGGAAGAGACTGATGGGCTCAGAGTAGTGTGTAAGTAAGTCCTTGTGTGAGAATATCTCCGGATGACTCTGACCACCATTCGCTTTAGGGGACTATGAACAGCATGAGAGCTTCTACACCTGGGACTTTCTCGAAAGGTATGTTGACAAAGGAAAGAGACTTGACATCGATCAAAGGTTCGTGCCATCAACCGCTCCAAAATGCAAAAACATTCTCACCATCCTAGCAAACGCAAGCTTTGGGGATCCGAGATCGCGAAGGATCCTCCCACTGTGGGCTACGACGAAGTCATGGATACCGCGTCCGAGAGCGGGCTGGCCAAGTTGACAGACCATATAGTAAGGAACTCATTCCATTCTCTCGAAGTACAGGACTGACTGAAGTTTGTCGTTTCCAGATGCAGTATGGCCTTGTGTTTGTTGACGGAACCCCATTTGACGACGCCATTCACACAAAGAGACTCCTGGAACGCATTGGTCCGATCCGAGAAACTCACTATGGCGGCTTCTATGATTTTGTCCCCGATATGGCCAAGGCCGACACTGCCTACACCAACATCGCTCTGCCTGCTCACACCGATACCACATACTTCACAGATCCCGCCGGCCTACAAGCCTTCCACATGCTGTCACACACGCCATCTCCAAATGCGCCAGAAGGCGAGTCAGCATCTGGGGGCGAGTCACTTCTTGTGGATGGATTTCGCGCCGCTGAATTGCTTCGAACCATAAATCCCGAATACTTCAAATCGCTTTGCACGTTCCCTCTTCCGTGGCACGCCAGCGGAAATCAAGGCGTGACTATTACTCCAGACGAGTTGCAGCCCGTGATCCAACTACGACCACACTCAGTGAATACCTCGGCAACGGACGGCAGCTTACTGAGAATCAGGTGGAACAACGATGATAGGGGCGGTGAGTCATTGCGAGATTTCTTGCTGTCTTTGTCAAGGACTTTCTATCCCTCAAAGGGGTAACGGGACATTTCGCACAGATTGGACTGGGGCTCAAGCAGCTTCTTCAAGCCGCTCCAGCTCTTGATGATCACACATTATTACATCTTTGTAGTGCTCTTGCGCAATATGCTGACAGTTTATGAACGCCGTAGTCCCTCCCCTTGATGAACCGATCAGGGGAAGCGGATACAAGGGTCTGCTCAAATGGTATAAAGCGGCAAGAAGGTGGAACAACATACTCAAGAAGGACAGCTCGGAATTTTGGTTTCAACTCAAGCCTGGGAGAACTTTGAGTAAGTAATGTAATATCCAGCGGCACAGACAGGGGGATCTGCTAACAAAATACCCAGTCTTTGACAACTACAGGGTTTTGCACGGCCGAAGTGCATTCACAGGTATGAGGAGGATTTGCGGCGCGTACAGTAAGTCTCTTACCCCTCCCCGCCCCCTCCCCCCAAAATAAAGATTCATCCACCACCCCTCGAAGTCGACAAATACTGGGCCGGCCTTTGAGGTTGAGTTGGCCAAAGGAAAGCTGACATCTGACATAATGTCTCTTTTGTAGTAAGCCGAGATGACTTCATTTCTCGATGGAGGAATACAAATCTTTCGCGAGAAGAAGTTCTTGCCCAAGTCATTGGATAATTGCCTAGAGAATATAAGACAGTCCAGAAGCTTAAAAGCTAGTGAGGTCGCCCAACCCAACGACTAGCCGCGGTCCACATGGTACGCCGTAGTACAACCCCTATTCTTCGATCGAGCCAGGTTGGAACCTTGTGCACACTCGGTACGTATATAGTATAATGAGCTTGTGCACCCCAGAAATATGTGAGAGAGAGAGAGAGAGAGAGAGAGAGACTCGTAAAGCGAATCATCAATGCACCCGTACTATCTGTGCTTGAGTAATTCAAAAGCTACATTAGTTCATGTCCTGCCTTGACCCATAAATATTCGCCCAGTTCTTCTTTTGGCAGAATAATTCGCAGCATCCGCTGAATGTGGGCAAAGTCCGCTGGAGCAGGTGGCGAGTTACTAATATCCCACAATTACAACTGAGAGATTCAAACCGAGGGTCTGGTTCCCCCGCCTGCTCCCCACAGGCGTAGCTAGCTGGACAGCCAGAGAGTGCGCTTGGCCCTTCCCTGCCTGTCTACCTACCTGTGGTGGCAATCAGCTGGACCCTTGCTCCACTTACTTTGTACAGTGCCTGTGTACCTATTCGACCCGCACGGGCAGAGTTGCACTGCCGTTCTGCTGTCATCTCAAGTCCAGAGTCCCCAATCCACCTCACCGTAATCTGCATCCTGCACCTAACATCCCCCTCCATCAGCCCTACCTGACCTCGTCTCACTCCCAATTCGCCTTGGTTCGCTCTTTTCGCCTCTATCCAATTCTTGTGCCTCACAAGGCTCTGGCGAATATTTGGCTACTTCATAAACGAGCTCGATCGCTGCTACTTCTGAAGTGGCAAGTTTCGACATCGAGACAAAGGAGACCCTCGTGCATTCTCAAGCCCTATCTCAACCCTGATTGAAAAGCAACAACTCGGCCGAGTCTACAGCCTTCTCATCTCCGTGTCCCTCTGCCTCGCCTCTCGTGCCCCTCGCCGCCGCTCTCAACATGGATACCGACGGCGCCGGTGCGCCTGGCTCGCAGGACGTTCGCAATGCCCAGGTCGACAATGCCATCCGCGCCATACAGCAAAAGAAGCCATTGCCCGAGATTGACTTCTCCATCCACCGCATGGAGGATGGAACTGAGGTCAGCACCGCTGAGAGAGTCTGCAAGGGTACGTATCATGCTCGCCTCTCCCACCTGCGAGAAGGCTTCAGGAAACCCTATCATCCCCCCTTTCCCCCCAAGACTCTTCATGGCACGCGACTTGCTAACATTCTGCTCTTGGTGACAGACGTGCAAGCTCCTGCCATGTCCAAGCCGACGGACGAGCAATTCTTCGAAGACGACACACACCAGAAGCCCGATATCAACTTCTTGAAATCCCATTTCTACAGAGAAGGTCGCTTGACCGACGAACAAGCATTATGGATCCTGAAGACCGGCACCGAGCTTCTGCGCGCCGAGCCCAATCTTCTGGAGATGGACGCCCCTATCACTGTCTGCGGCGACGTACATGGCCAGTATTACGATCTCATGAAGCTTTTCGAAGTCGGTGGAGACCCTGCTGAGACGAGATACCTTTTCTTGGGCGACTATGTCGATCGTGGGTATTTCAGTATCGAGTGCGTGCTGTATCTCTGGTCGCTCAAGATCCACTACCCCAAGACGCTATGGCTTCTGCGAGGCAACCACGAGTGTCGCCACTTGACCGACTACTTCACCTTCAAGCTCGAATGCAAGCACAAATATTCCGAGACCATCTACGAGGCTTGCATGGAATCCTTCTGCTCCTTGCCCTTAGCCGCTGTCATGAACAAGCAGTTCTTGTGCATCCACGGCGGTCTCAGCCCGGAGCTGCATACTCTTGATGATATCCGCACCGTAAGCAGAATTTTGTGTGGCCGTCTGGGCTGCAAGTCTCCCATCTTCCAGTTCACGTGGCTGATGTCGTACAGATTGATCGTTTTAGGGAGCCTCCTACACAGGGTCTCATGTGCGACATCCTCTGGGCTGACCCTCTTGAAGATTTTGGCCAGGAGAAGACGAACGACTACTTCTTGCACAACCACGTCAGAGGCTGCTCCTACTTTTTCTCATATCCAGCAGCATGTGCATTCCTCGAAAAGAACAACTTGCTCTCCATCATCCGTGCGCACGAAGCGCAGGATGCCGGTTACAGAATGTACCGGAAGACTAGGACAACTGGTTTCCCCAGTGTCATGACAATTTTCTCGGCGCCGAACTACCTTGATGTTTACAACAACAAGGCCGCTGTGTTGAAGTACGAGAACAACGTCATGAACATTCGGCAATTCAACTGCACACCGCACCCATACTGGCTACCAAATTTCATGGACGTGTTTACGTGGTCGTTGCCCTTCGTTTGTGAGAAGATCACAGATATGTTGATTGCCATTTTGAGCACATGCAGTGAGGATGAACTTAGAGAGGACGCCTCAAGCTCTTCTCCTGGTCCTGCATCACCACCCATCACTCCATCAGCCGTCTTGGACCCAGAGTCCACCGAGGCCAAACGGCGGAATATCAAGAACAAGATTCTTGCCATTGGACGGTTGTCGCGTGTATTCCAGGTTCTTCGTGAGGAATCTGAGAGTGTCACAGAGCTCAAGGGTGTCTCGGGAGGCCGTTTACCCGCTGGAACGCTCATGTTGGGCGCCGAGGGTATCAAGAACGCCATCAGCACTTTCGAGGATGCCCGGAAGGTGGATCTTCAGAACGAGCGTTTGCCTCCCAGCCACGACGAGGTGCAACGTGCCAATGATGAGGAACGGGCTCAGGCACTGGAGCGCGCAGCCCGGGAGGCTGAGGGCGACAAGAAGCTACAGTCTGTTGCGAGGAGACTCAGCACGTAAGTAGTATATCCAGTGTGACTAGGTCCTCTGAGTGTTTGCTGATTCTTCTTCATAGCGATCGTGACACCCGGCGAAAGCCTCCTCAGGCACCTTAGGGGGCGTGCCAGAGGTGCACATGCAGTGATTCGGCGTTTACATGATCGACGAGGTGCAAATACATTGTGTCTTCTTTTGGTCTGCGAGATGAATTGTGGACGAGAAAAGGCGGATGATCACGACAGAGTTAGGCAGTTGGTGCGGTAGGCGATGCATGGGATTCAGCAGGCATTGTTCCATCAATTTCCTACGACAGGACACATGTGCGACGCAAGACGTTGTGATGTTTTGCTTTGTTAGGGTGGTCATGGCTCAGGAATTAATCCAGTCTCACAGCTGATTCATGCAGAGAGAGGGTCGAGCAAAGTCTAGACACACGGCACCAGGACGAGTAGACAGGGACTGACGGATGGAACGAGACAAAATAAAGGTCAGGGTCTGGAGGCGTGATTTGCCTCCTGCCGTGGCACATGACGAAACATTCCCTTCTTCTGCGTTATACATACACAATCCCGTAGTGTACCACGGGTATCATTATGCATTGATTCCGATAATATGCAATGACTGTGAGGCTCAACAATGTGCATTGACAGCCGCTTTTGAAGGCCAACTTACCCAGACATTGCTCCTTTCGCAAAACGAGAAAAATCAAGATTCAATCGACCAACCAACAGAACAAGGCCAAGCCAAGAGCCAAGAGCCAAGCTTGCTTATATCCAAATGACGACAATTCTCCCTTAAAAAATCGCCAGAATGTTCGGCGGGCTAGCCACACCTCCCGTCACATTGCAAGGCTCACTACTAACAAAGAAGCTCCACCTCTTCTCTCGCTGGCACGTCTCGGCCAGCTTTTCGAGCCAAAACAGCTCCCCAATGGGACACCCGTACCCAGCCAGCAGCACCTCATGCAGAACCAGTTTCTTTGGCGACGGCCACGCCTCGAAACTGGGCTGGTCGCCTGCCACGGCTGCAAAGTTCTCCCAGATCCAGCGGGCCATCTCCTCGGACTGCTCGACGCCACCGAAGCAGTGCGGCAGGACGGACTGGTAGGTCTGGAGCTGGGAGGCGGAGAGGGTGGCGTATTGTGCGTGCCAACCTGCAGGAAGTGATTCAGTATTCTTAGCCAGTTTGTTTTCAATGTTATGTATATATTTCTCAATGTTATTTTACGGTCTTTTCCGGCTTACAGGGTCTCAAGGATGAGGTCTGTCTTCTTGCTTGGTTATGGGAGAAAGGGAGCCGGGCTTGAGTGTGGGCTTACCTGTGCGGATGAACAAGATATCACCGAATTTCACCTTGGTGCCCTGGTCTTTGAGGCATGCTAGGAGGTGGGCGAGCGGAATAGTCGACGTCTCAAAACAGTTGAAGTTCTTGATCGAAGGGTCTGACTGCTTCTCGCGCCAACTGGCCATATCGATGAGAATACCCCTTCCTACAATGCCCTGTTCGGCCCACGCTGTTACACCCAACCCGGGCCCTCAGTCAGCCTCAAGTAAACGGACCATAACCAACATTCTCATGACGCTATGCCCACCTCCCTACCCTCCCCCCAAAATAAAAAAATAAAGAAGTAAGAAACGAAGCTCACCCTGAACGCCATTAACCAACGTCTTCTTGCCATCCTTGTCCCGGCCGTGTCCACAACCTTGGATATCCTCGACCGTCACGCCCCCGTAGAATTTGGCCTCTTTCTGGTAGCCAAAGTGGCGCAGTCCGTCCCATTGGCTGGAAACTTGCGAGTTGAAGGTCCAGATATCATCGTGAACAATGCGAGGGGGCTTTTGGAAGAGTTCTTGGTGGAAGAGCTTGCGCTGAAAAAAGCCGGATTCTTCACCCTGCGCATCCAGGGGCCAATTGAGAGAGACTCTGGAGAAGGAGTGTTAAAATATGGTCTTTGAATTCTTTTTTTTTTAAAAAAAAAAAAATTATTAGGAGAAAAGACATGGTAAATTTGGTCAGAAACACGCTGTGAAGAAGCAGTCTGCCTTCTTCCTCGTCTTTCTGTAGCTTGTATAGAACATGTCATACGGGATCAATACATACCGAGTCCCTTTCTGAATCTCACTTCTCGCCGCAGCAGCCACACGCTCATCAGTCAGTCTGTTCAGAGTTCCCAACTGATCATCATCACCATACAACCCCCAAGCCGAGTGGTGAGGATCGCCGTCCCGGAGTGGGAGGCTGTCAAAGCTGGGAATGCCGTTCTCATTCAATGTGGGAGCCATCTTGAGGGAATCACTGATTTGTTTGAGTCTTGCAGCCATGTGACGGGATACTATTTTGGAAGGCCACTTCTACAGCACATAGATTCATATATGTATGTACAATGATATATCTAAAGGGCGTCTATCAAGGAAATTCGGTACGTATTCTCCGGGCGGGGTTCGCCCTCACCATCTCCGATATTGACCCGTAGCGAACATAAGAGAGGTGATGAGTTTAACTAGGGGCGCATTGAGGGATCGGCCCGGAGCGGCGGGTCTTTTTCCTCGGTCGTCTCTACCACGAGCTTTTCACGATTGGTTAGTGGGTTGGAGAATGACCTCGCCGGATGTAATAGTGATTTCTCACTATAATTCTCATCTGATTTCGGAATCTCAAATCGATTTGGCTCCTTCTTGTTGTTGTGGGACTGTGCTTCATACCAAACAGCTAAATCATCGAGCAGGGTTGGGGTTCTACGTCAAGATGATTTCTCATGGGCTTCTTCTGATCGAGAACGGCCGTCAAATGTTTTATTTGAAGCGACGAGCGGGTCAGGAAGTGTGAATTTTCAGTCTTTCAAATTCCTCCAGAAGTCGGTTTCTCTCATACATGAGGAACGAGGGAAGGGGCCACAAACCGGCGAGATCGTCAGCGCCGGCACGTCCTCCTCCCTCCCCCGTCTTTCGATGCCTCGGATTTCACCATCGCTCCTCTCGCGCGCCTATCGTATCTCACCACACGCAGCAACGCTTCTGCCGACATGTCGAGAGCTGCCGTCGGCTCTGAATGAGCTGCGCTGGATTCGCGAACATGTTGCGCAACAACTCAAGCCCAAGGATCCTGAGCGCCAGGTGGCCTCGCTCTGTCGACGGCGCGGGCGTGGTGAGCCGTTGCAGTATGTTCTCGGGTCGCAGCCGTTTGGGAATCTAGACATCTTGTGTCGTCCGGGCGTGTTGATTCCTAGGTATGTACTATCTTACTATTCTCAGCTTGAGACTAATAGTGTGCATAAAGGCCCGAACCTGAAGCCTACACAACGCACCTGGCCCACCTCATCAACACGCACTCCCTCTTCCGCCCCTTACCCCCTTCACTCACTATCGTAGATCTCTGCACAGGCACCGGATGCATTGCACTCCTTCTCCACTCGCTCTTGGCTCGCAGCATCCCCCACCTGCACATCCACGGCGTCGATATTTCGCCGCAAGCGGTGCAGCTCTCGCAGGACAACATGCACTTCAACATAGCCGCCAAGCGTCTTCCCGCCTGTCCAGATCCTGCCTATCAACTTATAGCGTTCAGCGAGGGCGACATTTTCTCGTCACGCGAGGATGAGTTCTGGATGAGCCGCGACGGGAACGGGTGGGATGTGTTGGTCTGTAATCCACCGTATATCTCCTCGTGGGGCTTCACTCACCAGACAGAGCGCAGCGTGCGCAAGTATGAGCCGAAACTTGCGCAGGTGCCGATGGTCACGTATCCCGGCGCTCACGAACCGGAAGATGTGTTTTATGCGCGGCTGTTGGACATTGGAGTGAGGAAGAGGGCGAAGGTGATGTTATTTGAGGTGGGTGATTTGGCACAGGCCTCAAGAGTTGTGGGAATGGCTCTAAGGCACGAGGGTTTGGCATCGACGGGAAAGGTTGTTGCAGAGATTTGGAGGGATTGGCCCGATGCAGCGCCGCAGGAGAACGAGGCGACTTTGCGGACCGTGAGCGTTGGCGAAGAGAACAGGGAGGTGATGATTAGGGGTAGTGGTCATGGGAGATCTGTATTCATACAATGCAGCTAAGGCTCGTCTTCCTCCATCTCTTCTTCTCGCCAGCCTGAAATGCTCTACTGTGCACTTTCTTTATAAAAGCACAACATGGGTATCTTCTACAATACAAAATTGACGACTTTGCCGCGACGGACAACAATGGTCTTCTTCGCCGATCGAATCTTATCCGCGTCACCTAGTCTTGAAGCGCCATCAGCCTCAAGAATTTTTTCTACCACCCAGGCTTGTAGGTCCTTGTCCTCCAGTGCCTCACTGGGCATCGGTATGTCCAACGCAACCTTGACTTTCCCGTTGACCTGCACTGCGCAGGTCTGCGTCCGTGGTTTCATGAGTGGCAGCGTGCCGTCCAAAGTAGGGAAGCGAACAGAGCCCGAGAAGAGCGGCTCCGTCGCTCCCAGCAGTTGCCAGCACTCGGAGGCAAAGGCTGGTGCGACGGGGGCTAGCATTCTGATGAGGGCTGACAGGGCCTCACAGCGAACAGCGTCCAGGGCATCTGGCTTCGCGGCGATGGTATTTGTCAGACTCATCAAATCCGAAATGACGGTATTCAGAGAGTAGACAGTCTGATACGAAGCAGTGACGGACTCGACTGTACGCTGCACTTCCCTCCATAAAGCGAAATTTGTGTCCATCAACTGAAGTTGCAGTTCACTCATTTCAGAGATCTGCGCGATTTGCGTGTCAACAAACTTGCGGATACGACCGTCGTCCAAAGAGGACGCAGCTTTGGTCCCCGCCACATTGGTCACTAGATCGTGGATGCGACCCAACCAACGAGTGACGCCGCTGATCTTGTCTCCTTCCCAATTTACCACGTCGCTAACGGGTGCTTGGAATAGCATGTGTGCTCTCGTGGCGTCGGCTCCGTGTTCAGCGATAAACTGAGTGGGGTCAACACCGTTGAACTTGGATTTAGACATCTTCTCGTAATTAATTGTCGCAGTCTCTCCTGAAGCAATTATGACAGGCTGAGAAGGATCTTTCAGGTCAACCTCCCCCGGTCGCAGAAAGCGACCATTGGACGGGTCGATATATGTCTTCCCGTGCACCATGCCCTGGGTAATGAGTCGGGCAAATGGTTCATGAACTGCCTCTGAAGATGACTCAGGAGCAAGGGACGATGTCATGAGAAATTTATAGATGAATCGTGCATAAAGCAGGTGCAAAATCGCATGCTCTATACCGCCGACGTAGAGGTCAACAGGGAGCAGAGAGGCCTTCTCGGAAGAGAATGGCGCCTGGACATTCTTTGGGTCTACAAAGCGCATGTAGTACCAACTCGAATCGACAAAGGTATCCATGGTGTCAGTATCTCGCTTCGCAGCACCACCACATTTCGGACATGTGGTATTGACCCACTCGGATGCCGACTCAAGCGGGTTGCCAGGCTTTCCTTCAGCCCAGTGGCCATCGACCTCGGGCAGCTTGACAGGTAGCTGGTCATCGGGCACTGGCACAGTCCCGCACGAGTTGCAGTGAACGATTGGGATTGGAGTTCCCCAATACCTCTGACGACTAACAAGCCAATCCCTCAGCCTCCATTTCTCAACCGGCTTGGCCAGCTCGGCGGCTTCAAGCATGGACATCAGAATTTCTCCGGCTTCTTTGGAGGACTTCCCCTTGAACGGCCCACTTTGAGCGGTCATATAGCCATGTTCTATGAACGGATCATTCGACATGGCCGTCGTAGACTCGTCCTCAGATGCTGCAAGCACGAGGCGTACAGGCTGGTCGTAGTGATGCTCTTTCCAAAAGGCGTTGTCTCGAAGATCGTGTCCAGGCACACCCATGACGGCGCCTTCTCCATAGTCACCGAGGACATAAGGAGCCACGTACACTGGCAGAGACTCCTTGGCAGCATCTGGTGTAAGCTCGTGGTATGCCAGAGGGTTAATAGCCCTCAGATTGGGGAGCATATACCCGACCTTGGAGTCTGGTGGGAGGCCAGGTAATGTGTCTAGGAATGCTTGCAGCTCGGGGTCCGCCTCAGCAAGTCTCTGAACCAAGGGATGTGTTGCAGCTAAGGCCAAGTACTGAACGCCCAGCAGGGTGTCAGGCCGGGTTGTGAAGACCTCGACAGAAGCATGAGCATCCTGTCTGTGGGCCAAGAAGGGAAACTTGATCATGGCTCCCTTTGACTTGCCAAGCCAATTCTTCTGCATAGCAAGCACCCGTTCGGGCCAAGCATCGTCTTTGGCTAGTATTTCGAGGTCGTGCAGGAGGGACTCTCGGAATTCAGAGATCTTGAGGAACCACTGCTTGAGACGACGTTTCTCAACTTTGGCACCAGATCTCCAGGAGCAACCATTAGCATCGACCTGCTCGTTTGCCAATACAGTCATATCCACAGGGTCGTAGTTGACCTCTGCCTCTGCCTGGTATGCAAGACCTTTCTCGTGGAGCATGAGAAATATCTTTTGTGTGTGCTTGTAAAACTCGGGATCGCAGGTGGAAATTTCCTATTGACAGCTGGGTCAGAACCGGCACCTTGGGCTTGTATAAGAGAATACCTACACGTTCCCAGTCCCAGCTACCATTCATGACCTGCAATTGCTCCTTCATCTTGGCTATATTGTCCTTAGTCCATGTTGCAGGATTGATGCCATGCTGGAGAGCAGCATTCTCAGCAGGAAGTCCGAATGCATCCCAGCCCATGGGAAGAATGGGCTGCTTTGAATGGAGTGTCTGAAACCTGGCAAGGACATCGGCGACAGTGTAGACTCGTAGGTGGCCCATGTGGAGGGATCCAGATGGGTACGGAAACATGGGCAGGATGTATTTGGGTTTTTGGGTTGGGTCTGCGCCATTTGGAGACTTTTTAAGCTTCACATGTTCCCACTCGGTGCGCCACTTCTTGTCCAGGGCTGGAAGATCGAGTTTCGGCGAGTGTGAAGCTTTCGAAGACGCGGCGCGCCATTGTGGCAAACCGTTGCAACGAGGTGCTCTGGTAAGAAGGGAGCGCGTGAGGCTCACAATTGGCAGTCGATGGCCCCTCGGCCTCGTATAAATTAACGACATGGTGGGCGTGTGGTCATTCTCGCAAGTGAAACGTTGAGCTTCGCCTGGCGAAAAAGTGGTGTTTAATTTGAGGAGTATTTGCTTGAAAAGTGCATGCCGTCAGAAGCTTTGGAGTGTGGCAGACAAAATAAATTCCAGCGTTACAGTCTTGCCAGCTCCAGGTTCAGGGTCCATGTCGCTAATAAACCCTTACCTACTCCCACAAGTATGTGGCCCAGGAGCTGCCGTAGGGGTCACTCTCAAACCCTCCATGCGCGTCATGACGACAGCCTACCAAGAGACGAGTCTTTGCCATGTAGTCGAGCTGGGCCTAGGCCAACAGGTCAAAGATTGTCTTCGATACTTCACTTTGAATTTTCATCAGCAAATGAAGCTATCAGGAAAGTATGCTTGGAAGAGAGAAGCTCTTCTATTATAGGTAATTCATCACACTTCTGGGAAGGGGTCCTTGGGACCTGCAGGGCTGAGGGCCGACAGGGATCTTATGCTTAAGCTCATTCGGGGTGGCTGCCAAGGTCAAACGAGAAAGAGCATAGGCCCCAATTTTCGGGCATTTCTGGCCAGTCAAAGCGCCCCTTGTCGCTCTCACCGCGTCAGGAGGCTTCGGTGTTTTCCATGCTGGGATGAGACTGCAGCTGGTTCTGCCGCGCAGAAAGGAGAAGGGGGCCTGTCACGGGCCTTCCGTTCAATCCCAAGTTGCTTGCCGAATGCGTTGTTCATGGGAAACTCTTTCTGGGCTTCAATACCTATACTCTGTTACCATAAACGATATTGTCTTTCCCCCCCCCCCCATCACCACACCATATACCCACCGTACCTTTTGCGGACGTCGAAACGTGACCGACTCATTGCTACTTTGCTGCTAATCCCGAGTGTTACGACATAAACTTACCATTCTCTCTTCTTTACCGCCGCAAACCGAGGATTCGCAGAAATCGAACACGACTTCGACAAATCCCACCACGCAAGCGATTTTGAAACAATTTCCCTCCTGCCGGGACACTGAACATGGTAGCATCAGTGTAGCTGGCAAAGCGATCGATCAAACAATACTTTCAGGAGTATTCATAGAGGCTCTTCTGCGGACGAGTCTGTTGGACTCGTCTGCGACCCCCCATACCCTCCAGCCATGTCCGCCTACTTCCATGATGACCACCTACAAGTGCGCACACGCGACTCACTTGAGCTTGCGTCGCTCGCGAGCTCTGACCACGCAGAGACTGCCGACACCGACTCCCGACCCAGTATATCCTCATCACGAAAGCTTTCCCTCGAACAAGATGACCCTCTCGACTCGGGCAATCCAGCAGCCACGGGGCGGCCACTGGGCCACGGACGGACATTCTCCATGTCTTCCGGCTTCGACTTCACTGCGAATCTCTTCCCTCTCTCCTCGACGACAGGCGCTGGCTATACACCCATCGGTGCGCCGACCGTGACGGCGACACAGAATGGCGGTGCAGGCGGCCAGTCGCTGGAAAAACACAAGACATTGACCTATTTGAATGGCCTGTCGCTTATTGTTGGTCTGATTATTGGCTCTGGTATATTTTCCTCACCGAGTCAAGTCAATGCCAATGTTGGATCGCCAGGTGGCGCCCTGATCGTCTGGGTGATAGCCGGTGTTCTGGCTTGGACAGGTGCGGCCAGCTATGCCGAGCTGGGTGGGGCAATCCCTCTGAACGGAGGGTCACAGGTGTATCTGGCTAAAATATTTGGTGAAATCTGGGGGTTCCTCTTCATGTGGGTAGCGGTGCTGGTGCTGAAGCCCGGTAGCGCTGCCATTATTTGCATTATCATGGGAGAATATGTCGTGCGTGCTGCCATTGGCGCTGAGGCTGAGACCATCAACCCATGGTACAACAAGGCAGTCGGCTTGACGGGTTTGTTCTTGGTGACATTCATCAACTGTGTCTCAACGAAGCTTGGGACACGAGTGAATGATTTGCTTATGTTTATGAAGTTCATTGCTTTGCTTGGAGTCACGGTCACGGGGGTGGTGGTTGCTATCACCGGCTATTCTTACAGCGGAGAACCTAATTTGGACTGGAAGACGCATGAGTGGTTCCAGGGCACCAAGATGGATGCCTCTGCATGGGCCGTAGCCCTCTACGCAGGTCTCTGGGCATATGATGGTTGGGACAACGTGAGTACTCAATATCGCCTACACGACTACGTTGTTGCTAATATACTGCTCCTAGACAAACTATGTCGTCGGAGAATTTCGCAACCCTAGTCGGGACTTGCCTCGAGTTATCCACACCGCTATGCCGCTGGTTATTCTGTCCTACGTGCTGGCCAACCTTGCATATTTCCTGGTTTTGCCCTTAACTGCCACCAACTCGTCAAACACCATTGCCGTTCTCTTCGGCTCGAAAGTATTTGGCCCTATTGGATCGCTCTTCCTAGCTTTGGTCGTCAGTGCCTCCTGCTTTGGCGCACTAAACAGCTCGACCTTTACCAGCAGCCGCCTGGTCTATGCTGCCAGCAAAGAGGGCTATGTCCCATCGTTCCTTGGCCGGGTTGGAGCCGGTAACACCGCCGAGCGCACACACGTCTCCACCATTCGCACGCGCAGTCGGTTCTCCAATGCACTCTCTCGATGGGTCGGTGACGAGGATACTGGCCTTTTCTTCACTCCCGTCAACGCCCTTGTGCTCAACTGCACCCTCACCGTTGCCTACGTCGTCGTGGGCGAGTTCGGTACCCTACTTACTTTCTATGGCGTTGCGGGCTACACCTTCTATTTTCTGACAGTCCTCGCCCTCATTGTACTGCGCGTCAGAGAGCCTGGGCTTGAGAGGCCTTACAAGACGTGGATAACAACCCCGATCATCTTTTGCTGTGTTAGCCTTTTCTTGCTCTCGCGCGCTGTGGTGTCGGAGCCGCTACAGACGCTGATAGTGATTGCGTTCGTTGCGGCGGGTGTGCCGGTATATTTTTGGAGGGTGAGGAGGAAGGGACCTGCGAAGAGGCCGAGGGATTATGATGAGGACGAGAATGGGCCGTGGTGGAAGTTTTGGACACGGTGGAGGTCGTGAAGGAGAGAAAAGAAGAAGATGACGGTTGGGCAGGTGTATATCTCTGCACATAAGAGACGGCTTGTCGATACCTCGCCATGATGAATTGGCCTAGAGAAAGATGTTGTAATATCTGGCAGCATAATATTAAGCATGCATTATTGTAGACTAATTGACTCTACTGTCCGTTTCTGCCATGCATGAGGAGCACGTGTTTGAGGTACTTGCTCTGCTTACTATAACACAGCAGCAAATCAGCCATCCAGCAGTGTTGCCTATGGTAAGGCTCAGTGCCTATCAACATTGGATCATTTTCCTTGCTTATTCTAGATGTCCTCTCACTTCAAAGTCTTCGTACCGCCTACTAAGCTCCATTCCTAAGCCAAGATGGCTAATCGAGACCCCTTATACTGCACTTGTGAGGCTAGTAAGAAACTAGACACGCAAGGCTTCATTCGGATTTCCATCAGGTACATGTTTTCATCTAGGATAAAAGAAATCGAACTATGTTAACTCTGCAAATGCATGGTGTGCGTGCTCATTTGACCTGTACATTTTCCTCCTTTGCCACATATTCATTCACTTCGTCGTCCAAATCGTCTTTGTATCTGTTTCGATGTAGAAGTCTTGCTTTGATCTTTCTACTTTTACAGCATCAAAATGGCATATACAATATTGCACCCAGCATAGTTGAGTGTCACTATCCATCAAACACTTCAGGTCATACACCTAGGAATCTGTACGATGGATTAGCTTCTCATATTAGCATACTCGTTAAATAATTCTTGGATCCAAGTTACGGAGTTGCAACGAGCTGGCTTTTGTAAAAAGCTGCTCAAGCAAGTTTCACATGTCATTCAATTCGCTACGCTGATTTGGTCTCGTACTTGATTTGGAACCTTGAATAGGCAAGGTAATTGTCTCATCGACCATATAGAAATATGATAGACGCTTGCAACAAAACTCAAAACTACCTAGGTACCGTCTTGACGCATCAGCTCGATATGCCGACCAACTTGCCTCTGACCTTGCCCTCAACCATCTTCTCCAACGCCTTGGGCAACTCATCAAATGCGAAAGTCGAATCAATAGTAACCTCATCCTTTCCTAAAGTCTGACCTGCCTCGTCAAGCCATTCCTTCCGTGCCTCCAATATGACACAATCGTAACTGACCCCGAGACCAACCCTACCCAAACCCCAACGAACAAGCATTCTTGGATAGTTCGCGTAGATCGCCGGACCTCCCATACTCGAGCGATCCGTCTTGTCGCCAACGATTGTGATATAGCGCGTGATCTTGCCGCCGAGGTCTTTATCGTCCAAACACTCGGTCCCACCAACACAGTCCACGATGACCACCCCGTCACCTTTCTGGATCGGATCCTGCAGCTTGCGGAAAATCTCCCCGGAAACAGAGGACACCGCGGTATAATCAATCACCTCGTCCGCGCGCAGCTGATTTCTCACAAAATCGACGTTCCGCGTGGAGCATGTCGAGAGCACCCTCCAGCCGCGTGACTTTGCAATGCGAACGGTATACATGCCCGTTGACGAGCTCCCGCCTAGTACCACAAGCCATTTCTCCTTGCTTTGCTCGACATACGAATGCACGGCCTCAATGCTCGTCCGGGCCGTGAGCCAAACAAGCGGAATGGCGGCCGCGTGTGTATGGTCCCAGTTGCTGGGCTTCTTTGCAATGGCGACGCCGCTCGCGCTGGCCGTGTCGAAGGTGAGGACTTGGCCTGCGGTGCCGAGGCTGTTCATGGGCGCCATGGTGAAGCCGAAGACTTCGTCGCCCGGAGCGAAGCCCGCGTTGGACCCAGCATGCGTCACGGTGCCGGAGAAATCGCAGCAAGTCTCATGTTCTTGGTTCTCACTGCCGCCGGAGGACCCCGCGAGAAGAAGGGAGAGCGGCCAGGGGTAAGGCGAGGATGAGGTTTTGTAGAGATTCATGGCTTGCACATCAACAGGATTGATGGCAAAGGCCTTGGTGCGGACTTGAATCTGTGTTGCGTTGAGATCCGAAGCCGCTGGAGGATCGAAGGTTGTTTGATGAAGGCATTGCGGGAAGCCGCCTGTAGTGTACGTCCATTTTTTGGATGACATCTTGAAGGCTCGGAATATGGCGAGAGGTCGAATACAAGTGATGTTCCGTTGGTTGGAGTTTATTGTTCCCACACGTTACAAAAAAAATAAAAAATTGAGAAGTAACCGAAGAGAGCTGCATGTACTTGCTATGTTCACATTGCCGAGATAAAATAAACAATTCGGGGCAGACGTCATTGCGACACTTTCTTAGTAATTCGAGACTATTCTCCAGACGGCAATCCGGATTTGGAGCTCCCTGTGGGGTATTGGAAAACTTCCCGATCAGTATCGTGGATAGCGATGGGATTTCTGAACACACATGCCCCATTCCGATGATATATCTGCAGCGGCCAGGATAAGCGATCTTTCGTTGCTGTGTATACCAGCAACATTGCATTGTGACGAGAGAATAGACAGAAGAGACGAAAAGCACATAGGGGAAAGCCAAGAATTGTGGAACCCTTGCTAGATCCGTGTAAGACTATTGGTTGGCCCAACCTTGCACGAAAAGTTGACAATCAGTCTCTTTTCCACAAGGTTGCGCAGCAGAGGTTGCGGATCTGTCACAATATTCTTATTCAAAGTTGGGAGGTGTACCAACAGCGTCACTGATGGCATTATCGGAAAAACGTGATATCAGAGGGGCAGAATTCTGCTAGTATCTTTGAAGCCGTTCCTACCATTCAATGATAGTACTTTTCCTTGGGTGATCTTTGAATGACTGTCTCTTCAAGTTTTGTGGAGGCAGTCTTATAAGGTTGGTGAATCAAGTTGATCGAATGTAGAGTATCATCAAGCCTGTATTTCAGCCGTGTTTGACGCGGGGTGCGTTCACCTCGTGGAAGTGAGAGCTGTCCTACAGAAATCATGGAAAACAACAAAATTTGAGACATTCCGAGCTCGAACAAACTTGAACTGTGTCTATGATATCCCCAGGTACAGCGACCAGTCGGCAACTTATCGTGAGTGGTGGCGCAAGGGGAGACACACCAGGCCCCTGGCGTTTTGTTGTCACCGCGAGTCCATTACCATTAGAGCACTGGGTGGCCATGGTTGTAAGAAATATGTAAATTCCAAGGTCAATTGTTTTCAACTAGATGTACCGCCTTTATCTCACAGACCATATATCATCCTCCAGTAGGTATCATTCATCCTTCACTTAGATACAGAGATCTCGTTATCTTCATTTATTCAAAACCCTAGTACTTATTTCTTCACACGCTGACCATAGGCCTTGGTAGCGTAGTCACCATCCTTGACAATCAAGTCCTCGGGACGGTAGTCGTGCTTGCCGGTCAGGTATGACTCGAGGATAGCCTTGGTACCGTCGGCATAGCGCTTCTGGGCGTCGAGCGAAGTTCCCGACATGTGGGGGACCATGGCGTTGCCGCCACCGAAGGGGTTCTTGGCGTAACGGAGGACGTGGTCCTTGGGTGCGGGCTGAGGGAACCAGACATCACCACCGTAGCCGCGGAGCTGGCCGGACTTGAGGGCATCGGCGACGTCCTCCTTGACAACAATTGCACCACGGGCAGTGTTAACGAGCCATGAGCCTAAGGGGGAAAACAAGTTAGCAGGGCTGGTTGTCAATCATTTGGATTTGGAATCGGCAAGTACGTACCCTTCTTCATCTTGCTGATCAAGTCCTTGTTGAACAGGCCACGAGTCTTCTCGTGCAGAGGGCAGTTGATGGTGACGACGTCACACTGGGCAAGCATCTCCTCCAAGCTCTCGACACGCCTGCAGCCAATCTCAGCCTCCTTCTCGGGAGACAGGGGTTGGTAGTCGTAGTAGAGGAGCTCCTTGCAGTCGAAGGGCTTGAGACGGCGGAGGACACGCTCGCCGATACGGCCGACAGCGACGGTGCCGACAACCTTGCCCTCGAGATCGAACTCGTTCTTGGCAGCGGCAGCGACATCCCACTCGCCAGCCTGGATTTGCTCGTGGGCGGGGACGAAGTTGCGCACGAGAGTGAGGATAGTCATGACGACGTGCTCAGCAACGGAGACAACGTTGGAGCCGGTCACCTCAGCCACGGTAACTCCACCGTTGGTCTTGTTGGCGGCGTCGAGGTCGACATGGTCGGAACCAATTCCGGCGGTGATGGCAATCTTCAGGTTCTTGGCCTTGGCGAGACGCTCAGCAGTCAGGTAGCCAGGGTGGAAGCTATATAGCAACGTTATTGTTAGTTTCTTGTGATAGCTTGGTGTAGCACAGGGGATCCGTCGAAGTGAGTGGGTCCTAGGCAGCTCGGAGCGGGACGGGGGGCGGACCGGG
The DNA here is from genome assembly GCA_027946515.1 of Gnomoniopsis smithogilvyi. Lineage (NCBI taxonomy): Eukaryota > Fungi > Ascomycota > Sordariomycetes > Diaporthales > Gnomoniaceae > Gnomoniopsis > Gnomoniopsis smithogilvyi. The sequence continues at coordinate 2,843,941 of JAPEVB010000004.1, read as the reverse complement.
GCGGGGCGGGATTGTGGAGCCCAAAACTCACGGGGGTGGTGATGATGATCTCAGCGTCGACAAGCTCCTTGTCAAAGGTGGAGTTCTCGCCCTCCTTGTCTGAGGTGGTGACCAGAGTGTGTCCTTGGTCCTCGAGCCACTTCCGCAATCCAAGCTCGTTCTCGGTGGTACCAAGCAGCTCAGGAACCTGAAGAATTGGAGAATTCCCCTGTCAGCAAAAATTGAACCAAAAAACTCGCGAATCACGATTTCCGTGCCGCATCGAGGCAAGCGACAGCGCATTGAGTAAAAGCTTCCCCACCAGATCCCCACATATTGCCCAGTTGCTGGTCCTTGCCAGCATCAGTATTGCGTCCTATACAATGGATACAACTGAAGATGACGCAATGACCAAACGCTGGATCACCAACGATCCAGGTTAGTCGTGCAACTCTTGATATTTCCGTGGCTCGTCTCCGGATCAAAGTCCCGGTCTAGTCCTATTTCCCCTGAACGCCTACCCCGCATGGTTTTAGAAACTGGGAGATCTTTATGAGACCAGCGTACGAAACCAACCATTACAATGACCTGCGGAGTAGATAGGAGGGAAAGAAGAACCAGACTGGGACCCAGGCGGAGAGCTGCGGTTTCTTTTCCTCCTCCTCCTTAAGGGGGGAAGGCAATTTCTGGGGATTCGGTGTAATTGGGATAACTCTAGTAGCGCCGTCGACCAGACCTGGATGTTATTGCTCTGGAGTAGGGAACATCTTCAACTTACATCCTTGGCGTGCTGGCCACCATCGTACAATACCATCAATACCTTGACCTTTTCACGTGGAAAATCATAAGTCAGCGATCGGATTGCCGTAGAGGGTCCCAATTTGCTCCGGAGTGTCGAGCTCGCAGCGGGTAGGGCAGTGACGGGTTGTCTCGAGGCCATCCCAGCAGCTCTCGAGGTCGATGACCTCAAGCTGGTTGCTGCTGGTGACACGATGGTGTGCAGTCCCCGTGTGCGTGAAGCCACACGACCGGCAGTTTGGGTGAGGGGGCGAGAAAGAGAAGTAAGTACCATGTTGACTGATTTTTCCGGTGAATAGGAATACTCTGTAGTGTCTTTGGGGGGGAAGAAGGCTAAGTCGTTGGGTAGTCTGAGCTTCAGCAGAGTAGTAGTGTGTGGGTGGTTGGCTTCTTTTGTATGAGAGCAGTAGCTAGGGATCTACTCGGGATGTTCGGAGAGTTGTGATGTAAGAGGCAGATAAAGGCAGGTTCTAGGAGAGAGAAAGTTGTTGTATTACGACGAAATGACATGGGCTTGAGACTTGAGGGGAGCACGGCTATTTATTTATGTTCTCAAGGGAATAGTAGACCGGACCCTTTCCCACGTCCGTCGAGGGCCCAGTGCACAGGTATGCCACACGTTGGCTTGCCCGTACGTGGATCTGGTCTTACTGGTGGGCCTTACCTTTCTTGTCCGAAGTGTCTCCGTGCAACGATGCCACCTGGGCAGCTGGACCGAGAGCTTGTCCAGACCCCTACCTCTTAGCTAGGTTGGTCGTTTCGATGCATTATCCATCATGCACCTCGCCCAGGCGGAGAAGGTTCGGGAGCCACAGCAAGGCTTTGTGATATCCACAATGTATGAGTGAGTAATGATATCAGAGCACGACGGCACGAAGACACGATTGCGCGAATGCACGAAGACACGAGATTCTGTCTGGTTATCCTGCCGTAGTATTACTTGATCACTATGCTATCTGATGGTGTAGTGTCTGTTAATAAGAAAAAAGGGCATTAGACGCAGTAGGCGCAGGAGCTATACGTGAACTCTAACTTGCAGCGTTATCGAGGACTGGCCAATGGTTACAGGTCCCTGGGCATCTGCTTATTTTCGATCTGGATCAGTGACCTGTTACGTGATCAGTCAAGCCATGAAGGATTTCGTTGGTGAAGTTCTCATGCTTTGGTAGTCTGGTGCATCAAGCCACGCATGAGGGGGTATGCGAATGGCATCGACAGCCGTCCCTCTTCCAAGAACAGCCCCGCAGTCGATGCCCCTCATTTCCGGCCTTCTCAGCCCTGACGATTGCAACCAGGGACCGGTGCCAGTACTAGTAGCAATAGGCACGTAACACATTGCCCGCTCACCCTAGCTTGCTCCCTAAAGACGGTTTGAAAACCAAAAGCTTGACGAGCGCGCATTCGATTGTCTCTACCTCCGTATTGCGTACACTGACTGCATATTCTCCGTGAGCAGCGCGCACAGAGTGGAGCCCGGCAATGGCGTCGCGGTATGTAACGGTCGATTCTCGGCATTGGCTCGGTATGTTGGCGAGGGCGTTTCTTAGCGTCCAGACTGCGAGCTCTCGCCGTTGGGCCCGGAAGCACTATGCCCCTGACCTGATCATCAGGATCATTCTAGCGGGTCTCGATTCTCTCTTGGATAGTGTGGGGAACGCGGCATGGTAATGCTTGGCTGCTTCGGCCCACTACCACCTACTAAAGCCGCGTTTCAATTCGACATGCCGTAAACCTTTTTCTTTGAACCAAATAGGCGTAGAGTTTTGTCTGGCCGGGATAGGGAAAACGTTGCCGTCGGGAAGCTCATGCATGAAATAAGACAACCAAGAGAACCTTGATGATCAACTAAATGTCACTAGATTCGACATCTTGATACAAACAGTACGGTAGGTTTTCCAGCTGCATTGTCAAAGCTAGAGACAGATAGTCACCGTGTACGATGGATACCTGTGACCCGCGATGCGAATGACGTTAAAATTGCATTACAATCAAATGTTGTTGCTGACTAAGGCTTCTTCCCTGCAGGAAGGGGGAAAGGTTGGGGGGAAGACATTAGGACCATGTCCCTGTCGGTACAAGTACAGCTTCAAGCTCAGGCAACCCAACCTTTTCTGGACTACATATTGCATGCACGACTGTATCGCAATGAATAAAAGCCAATGTCCTCAGCAACAATTCACATAATGCTGGTACAGAGCAAACGGCCAACATGCATAGAACGTTTCAGCAAATATTCTCTGCAAAGTCATCCACCATGAAGATTTATCTATCGTTCGACCATGCGGATTAAGCTGCGATTTAGTTGACGATGGCTTCTAAACGCTGTGCGGCAGCCAGCAAGCTATGGGCCCTTTTGCTGTTATCAACCACTTCCATTAAACCAGAAGGAAATTTCCCGTCTCTCTGCGTCGAGCTGAGACTCTCTCATCTCATGGCTCTCGTCCCACCTCCTCTCCTTTTCTCAGGCATCGGAGCCTCGCTCTTCTTTCTCGCCATCACCATCAAAAACCTCGGGCACACGCCTTCCACCCAGTCCGGATGCTTCCTCGTCCTCTCCTCAGCCGCTCCCCACTCGTCCATCTTCACAACCTCAAATCCCGCCGCTACTAATAATGTGAAATAAGTGCTCATCGTCCGGTGCTGTTTCTTGACGTCCTTGACGAGCCAATTTACACTCCGCTCCCCCTCGTCAAAATAGCTATCCACTGGCCACTGATCGACCTCCCCATCCACCGTCTTGGTGAATCCAGGCCTTGTCGGTGCTGTGAGGAATGGGTGTTCGATGGAAAACACAAACAGCCCACCCGGCGCAAGGGAATCATACACCTGGGCGATGCAGTTGGCAATATTTCGCACATAGTGCAGCGCAAGCCCGCAAAACACCAACTCATATGCGCTGGCCCGCAGTTGTAACTTCTCCAAGTCGACCCTCACAAAGTTGATGAGGGCCTTGTCTCCTACACATGCAGCGTTTCGCATGCCGCCTGGTGCCACCGCTGCGCCTGCCAGGGATTTGTCCGCCTCCAGCTTGGCCGTCCGTGTGCGGGCCTCAGCTTTTCGCAACATGTTGACGCTGATGTCGCATGCGTCAACCTCTCGCGCACCTCGGGATACGCACCAGCGTGAGAACCAACCTTCACCACAGGCCAGGTCGAGGACGCGGCGGCCGCTCATGTCGGAGGGGAGCATTTGTTGCAGCTCGGGCCATTCAGAGGCGCCCCTCTCGCCTTTGAGAGCACGAGGGAATTCGGAGTATTTCTCAAAGAAGAGGTCGTTGTCATACATATTTTGGGAGGCCATTGTGAGTTTGAGCCGGTTGGCCGATGTGCGCAGGTAAGAACAGGTGAAAGCTTATTCTCCGGTAGGTGCTTTTATTATTATTGTAGATTGTTTGCAACTCTTCTGTTTCTACAATGTGGTCGAGTTTGTCGTGTTGTGTGGTGATTCTGATACAAGTTCGCGGTGATCTGATTAATGGTCGTATGATCAGTTGTTTCTGGATCACTTATGGCCTGATGGGTTGAATCAAAATCTCAACAAGTTGCGCATTGATCTCTTTTATATCCAGAAGCAATTCATTCTGTGCGCTGCCTATGGATTCACATAGTTTTGGATCCATCTTTGGACTTGTCACCATAGTTCCGTACTCTTGCCATGGGCGGCGCGATCCCGGTGCTGACTTTTAAACCAATAAGCGTCATATTGCACCAGCTGTCTGGCTCTTTGATACTCGTTTATTCTCACCAGACCTGCTTCGCCTTCAGATTTATCGACTCACACCTCGCTAGCCCTTTTGTACAACTTACACATGCAGAATTTCGGATGCCAATCCATTGTACGCTTTCGGTGTCACTTGAAAACATGAAGTGACAAGTGGAGTCGTCGATCCGGGGATGCAACGGAGCATTTTCATTGAAAGTGGATCGAGGCCGCTGTCACATGCGGAAATGAAACAGGCAGTCAAGCTGCGCTAAGGAATGGGAGTAGCGGAAGCTGGAATGATTAATGGGGTGACGAAGTGTGCCCTTGCAGGAGGAAGAAAACACAGCGTCGAATGCTCTTCAAAGTTGCACTTGTACTCCCTCCCCCCCAGAGGAGAACGTACAATTAACACGCTATGCATATTTACTGGACTCTATCAGAAAGGATCCGCATCAAGTCCTCTCTTGCAGTATGGCGAAATCTGCATTTCTCGCCGGCTTTTCATACATCCAATCTCCGATGGATCTACTTTGACCTTATGGGTTACGCTTGAAGGATGTTATGGTCTCGACTTGGGTAGGTTCCTTGCAAAATGGTTCGCCGCTAGGAGTGTCCCACGACTTCCTGACACGGTCGACACGTACAAACTTCTCCGACCTCAGCATAGGAAGAAGAAAGTCCAGCTATGTTAAAACCCACTCACTGCTCGGCACGGGAAACAACGCGTGGCTCAGGTCACTCAGAGACACGAGGTGGAACACGCGCTATACCGCACCTGGGTCTCGCGATCGACTCTTACCCTCGTGCAGGCCTGCTGGATCTGTGTTGGTCTGGATCTCTGATTCCCTGCACGAGGGCGGAATCTTGGTTCGACGACGCCCTGGGCTTTCTAGGCTGAGCGACGTATCACCAGCCTAAGCTGCCCTTCCACTGAAGCTTATTCTAAGGATGAGTGCATATGCGAGCTGGTACACAAGGTCCTGTTGAGACGTAACCGAGCGAGGCACTTTATCACGCGTTTCTGGCGAGAGCGTACTTCAAGGACAGTGGTCAAATGCACAAATGAGATGCGTTGCTGTAAGGATTAGCTTGGTCGTCCGTACGAGCTCAGTTGTTCGGGATCACATCTCACCCCTTAGGCCAGCTTTTCAGAAAGCCTTCATTGTGTAGGGTACGCTTGTACCTGCAACCAAAGTGGAATTTTCGGATCAGGCGACGGCAGATAAGAACAATACGACGGTGTTCATAGGCATGACGTCGAATCAAGACGGTCATGAAATAAAGTCGAAGGGATCCTTGGGTACCACACCCCCAGAGCTTTCAACTAGGCTTATCGTCCGATCACTAGCGAAGGACCACGATTGTTGCGTATGGCAGAAAAGCCATCATTCTGACGTTTCCAAGGCAGTTTTTATCATTTTCTGGAACCGCGAAAGACGCGGATGATGGAAAGAAATTTTGCGACCTGGACCGAGTCTGGAAACCATTCCGATTCCCGGGCTACCACCGACCGACTAATTCGTCTACCCGGACAAACACCAGCTGCGCATGAATTTCAAAATCGAACAATCTGGACCAGAAATGATCAGGAAAAATGACACGAATATTCATGCTTTGGTCATAGATGAAAACCGAACAGGCCAGAGTCACAATGCCCCAAACCTTTCCATGTCGTGAAACTAACAAGTCTGTACCTCACACCGCTCGTGGGAACACAACAGAGCCGTAAAAGCCGCCACACGCGATGTTGCATTTCGAAATTTTTCGATTCAGGGGATTTCTCGGCTAGCCATAGCCCACCAAAATCCACAAATCCAGGCCTCGCCTCCGCCGCCGCCGTTGACAGGCAGGCCGTGTGTGTGACCGCGGCAGCGAAGAGCCAACAAGAGGTTGACTGATGGAAGCAGTGGGCTGCTTAAACTTGTGCGGACGATGTACCCGAGGCCGGCCCAAGACGGCTTTTGGGCCAGGTGGTACCAAGTTGAGGCTGTTGTACAGCTAAGGCAGAAGCTTGTGTGACTATCTTGGCGCGACGACCCTTAGCCAAGCTGCTCAAGAGGATGAATCTGTGGCGCACGTTTCTTGTTGGGCACAGGCTGGCTGCAGGCCCATGGGATTTCATGGGAAGTGTAGGTCTCATATCGACGGGAGGAGTAGAGTCAGACGACCGCAGTCGGCGTTGGACAAAGCAAGGCCCTGAGCGCCAAAAAAAAAGAAAAAAGGCTGAGGCATGGGGCGGGCTGTTGGCTACAGGCTGTCTAACAGCTGGTTGATACACTGACAGTAAGTCTATGTTGACCTAGAAAAGTATGTCGAGGGCTTATTGCCCGCGAGGTGTCTACGGTGGCGATATTTGACGCTCTTCGAAGAGCAAGAGTGATTTCGGCTACGTCTTGGTAATCGCTGAAAGGCAGTGTACTAGATATCAGAGGCGGGTGGATAATACAGAGCGGTGCCTAGAACGTCAACCTCTCACTCAAGCCCACAGACACAACGGAGTCAATTTGTTTCTCAACACAGTCTTGGTAGTGAAACCCACATGGCGAAGCTCCGTGCGGAGTGCGATGTCTCGGGTACGAGCACACACACGCGGAGACTCGGAAACCAGAGACTAGGAATCTATTCAGCGCTATTGAGTGTAATGTATCTGATGCAGCAAGTCCGACATCTACCAACCCTGACGCCGCCTCTGATGTATAGTATATAGAAGATACCATGGTGTACATGCCAATGAACGCCACTAGGTGAAAATGCAAAACGCATTCGCGAAACGACCAATTGAAGAATGCAGCACCCCAATGTCCCTCCCTGGCAGTCGCTGAGCCGTCATGGCACTGTAAAGGAAAGCCCACCAACCCACTTCCGTGGCCGTTCCGCACTCTCACTGAGAATATTGGCCGCTGCGAGCTTGCGCCCGAAGCCAAGCCTGTCTAGCGCTCCTCGTCACTTCAGAAGATATGCCGTGGTCACCTCGGACTATACGGCGGCAGGTCATCCGCAGTCGATACTGGCGCCGTGGAAACAGGCAGACTCTGAGCTGGCTGGCTCCACGACACCGCCTTAGCCATCATTTTGGCAAAGTACTCCTGGACGAAACTTTCCGTATAGTAGCTGTGATTCGCATCATGTGCCGAAACAAGATTATGCGCCAACTCGTGGGCCACAACCACAAACCACCAAACCGATGCTTCGACCCTTCCATCTGCCGCTGCCCGTCCCACATTTTCACGCATCTTATTGTAGTGCAGTTGCAGGAAGAAGCGCAAATTGCAAAAGATGGATCCATTGGTATTGAAGGCGATGCAGGGACCCTCTTCATCAAAGTGAATCTGCAATGCTGTAGGCGAGACGCCGTAGATTTCTGCAACATCGCGGAGGAGAGTCTCGAATTTGGCGATGGCCTCGCTGTTCTGCCCCAGAAAGCTCATGTGGTCGACAGTAAGATTCTTGTGCAAGTAGACCTTCATTCCGCGTGGCGCTTGCGCGGCGAAGACGATGTTTTGTGCAGGTTTGCTATCGCAATATGTTGCCGTCTCCTTGACCTCTTGTGTTTCTGGCGGAGTGAAGACACCGTTCGAGTCATGTGGGCGTGTCGAACGAATAGCTTGTAGCAAATTGTTCTGCACTACCGCTGGTGAAGTCACCCGACTGTTGTCTCCAGGGCCCTGCGGCTTTGGCGGACCTGGCTTTGTGGTTTGGGGCTCACGCTCAGATCCTTCAGTCAGAAGCTTGTCCATGGCGTCTGATGCCTCCTCCTGCTGATCAATGCCAAGCCGACGGGTAATATTGGAGAAGAAACCTTTGCTACGCCTGCTGTTCTGTGTCGGCGGCGGCGGAGGCGCTGCCTCAGGAGAGTCCCCGAAGGCTCCTGGCATGTTGCCAGGAAGCCCTGCTGAGGATTTGCCAGGCGTCTCGGGCCGTGACTTCTCGAACTCTTCAGCTGCGGCCCTAGCAGCCTGGTTTTGACGAACTCGCTCGCTCTCCCTCTCCCTGATTCTCTGCTCCTCAGCCTCCAAAGCTCTGCGCCTCTCCTCCTCCGCAACTCGGGCCTCTTCTTGCTTTGCACGAAGGATCCTGTCGACATTGTAGCCGCGAGCCCTGAGATTGAGAAGATCAAGGTTCAGGAAGGGCTCGAAGACGAGATAAGATTGTTGGTTGTGACGGGTCAAGATCAGGCTACAAACAGCTTGTCCGACCTGATACATGTCAGGCTTCCTGCCCTGGTCAGCGGAGACGTACAAGGTGTGTCCCGTCGCAGTCTTCATTGCCATGGCTGCCCGCTTTTCTGTGTGAGTTTGGTATTGGCCTCGGAGCGTGCGTTTCAGTTGCACGCTCTGGACCACCTCAACGTGGAGGTTCTTGTCTAACCACTTGGCGTCATGCTTGATGGCGTCTTTCGATATGTTTCTATACTCATGAAGGAAGAGCTTCGTGCGTTCCTGTCCACTTGTCAGCTTTCACTCTGCTTCCAGTACAAGCATACATTGCAACTCACAAGGATATGCTTCCTTAGCCACACAGCGCCTTCTTGGTTGGGCGCTACCTTGCCGATACGAGCGTCTTCTTGTACCAAATTGCTAATAACCGGAGAGCCTAAGTGCATGTAAAAAGCCTCTAGAAGCTCGTCCTCTGGCGCAGAAAGCAAGTGCTCACGAAAGAGCCTGAAACTGTAAAAATCGTCCGAAATGACAATGTCACGTGGAGCAGCAAGTTGAGCTCCTCTCATGGGTTCACTATACTCATCGTCATCAGAGCCTTTCTTGGGGGATGGAATCTCCTTGAAGGCCAACAGCCACTTTTCGGTCTTCATCTTGCGATAGAGGTCCTTGTCCCTCTTCAAAGTTGGGAAGTCATTCGCCAGAGACCTGAGCACATCCAGATACTTTTCGGCGGTCTGAACGGTTGTCCATAATCGAGCTGGCTCGTCGCAAGCAAAAGTCGCGATCTCGTGCTTCGTCGGCTCCATCTTTGCTCCACATCTTTGCAAGAAGGTGTGAGCCAATCCGCCAAAGTCGACAAAATCGAAAATCTCGCCGTACGTAGACGAGGTGCCCAAATAGACGTTCTGTGGGCTAACAAGCGCCATGCCCTTCGTATTTGCCTCACCAGCCCGATGCTGCCGCTGGACCGGTACAAAAGAGGCACCCCTGAGTTTTCTCAGCGTACTCTCGCCCAGATCCTCTACCCGCGTTGCAAAATAATTGAACAGTTGAATGGCGGATGACTTGTCCTGGGGAGGACTTAAAATGAGCTTGGACACGCAAGCGTCTATCGGTGGATTCTGGGCAACACCGAACTTGATTGCGTGTGGGTGGAGGTCTCTGGCTAAAATGTTAAAGCCAAGGACAGACGCCCTTTCGTTGGTATAGCAGGCAGACGGAGGTACTAGCTGGCTTGGATTACCCTGCAATGGCATAATAGCTTTGTTCGTAGCTCCAATATTAAAGGCGGCATAGCCGTTGACTGCGTGATAATTGATGAGGTAGTTGCGTGCTTTGTCTCTGCGGGACACGTCCGAGGAGGCCATCAAATCAATAAGTTCTGGCACTGAGGGATGAGGCCTCAAGCCAAGACTGGTGAGGAACCTACCCTCTTTACTAGACGGGCGAAAGCTTCCAGGTGGGCCGGGCCATTGCAGAAGAGGCAAGCCAAGCTCGCGCAGTTCTGATTTTGGTTCAAATAGTTCCGATATTTTGTATAGCTGTGTTGATGCCTGAGTGGGCTCCATGCCAGGAGGCCCAGCTTCCGCAGGGCATAGTGGAGTTGTCTTCAGCTTCTTCAAATCGTCTGGCGGAATGTCCGTTCGCACAGAGGTTAGATATTTAATAAGCTCCATATGGCTCCAGGCTTTCTGGGCCGTTTCTCCAGTGGGCTTCAGAAGCCGAGAGAAAATGGTGTCCAGGTCCAGTGTTCTTCGGACTCCAAGAGCATCCAGGAACTTCTCTTTAATATTTTGACAGCCGTCAATGACTGGAAGATCGTCGAACAATTTGACGACCGGGAAGAATGACTCCTTGGGCCTCTTCATGCCCATCTTGGTAGGCATGACGGTGATGCCTTGAAGTGTGTTTATCACCGAAGCCTTTGTATTTTGACTTGAGTTGTCCCAATTCTTGGAGACAACTGTCAAGACAGAGACGGCAAATTTTGCGGACTTGGTCAAGTTCTCCTCATCTGACCGACTAGAAGCTGAGTCGACCAAGAACCGTAGCCAAGGTACAATATCTAGAGGGTCCCAGCCAAGAGCCTGCAGCTGATGTTGTTGGAGGTGATTCGTAAATGCGTAGGGAATAGTGGAAGGCGGGATTGGCAGTCCTGGAGGTATTTTGTTGCTGCTGAGGTAGTGCTTAATGGAACTCAGTGCAATGATCTCGCCTGCGTCTTTGCCTTCGCCAATTGTAGCGACAGCAACATCGAAGAGACGAGCCTTATTGGTAGGGTCCAGCTCTCCAGTGGCGGCGGCCTTGCCAGCCCAAGTGAGGAAATGGATCAGCTGATCTCTGTCCAAGGCCTTGTTCTCAAACTCTTGTCGCACATCATCCACTGTAATGTCCTGAATCAGACCAAACTCTCTGAGCTTCCTGATGAAGGTGACTTCTTTCATATCATCCAGAATCACAGGAATGCCGTCCACAAACTTCCCCAATTCGTCGGAGCTCATACGGACCGTGGACGTCCGTAGAACACCCTGGCTAGAATACACCTCGATGTAGGGTTTCTGGAAAGCTATCCAGAATGACTCTTCGATAATTTGACCCACATTTCCACTTGGGGTCGAGTCTTGGAACGTGTAAGTCTTCAAGATGTGCAGTGCCTCAGGCAAGAATTTGAGTATCTCGTCCTTGGTAGGCTTAGAGCCCTTTGCTCTAGCCTCTATAGCTTTCTTGATCTTCAGGTCTAGGTCTGCCATTTCGTTCGCAAAGGCCAGCCGGGTCATGATACCAGCAACACGAAGCATCTCGATGTTCCAAGTCCTCACCCAGCGCGCGTTCAAGTCGATTGCCTCCCGCTCCACTGTCGGAATAACTGATGGGGCAGAAATGTGCATTCCAGCACCAGTCGTTTGTGCTGTGGGAAATCCAATGAACACTCTGCCGCCTGGCTTCTTGCTAGGTAGGACAGAAGCGAATACGTCAGCAGCCTTGTTCGCCACAGCAGAGTTGTTTGAGCTCTCGGATGCGAGTGTTTCGTCGTGCGAGGAAGTCAAGATGGCCAATCTCGTTGTCTTTGGTGGCGGTTTTTTGGTTGCGCGTTCCAGTTCTGCAGAGAAGGATGCAGATACGTTTGTCTTGATCGAGCCCGTGGTTACCTGAAGAAAGATGCTGGATTTGGACTCGGCAGTAATGTCCTCAGATATGGCCTGTTGTACGGCTGCTTCCTCTCTCGCCACCTTGCCCCTCAGACCTGCCTGCGATGCTGATGAAGAAAGGCCAGAAAAGAAACTCCTGAAGCCCTTAAAGGACGTAACATCCGACGAGCCCGAGCCTTCAGCCGATGATGTCGTTGCTGCTGCAGGTTTCCATCCGACAGCCGACATGAAAGAAGCGTCTATCTGGACGCTGGCGCGATCGACCGCTGCAAGTTTCATCAGGCCCTCACGGGTTCTTGTCTCTAGGTCCCTTGGTATCGCTACATCGACGCTTGGCGCTTGTTTCTTGTGAAGTGCCAGGACTCGGTAATCGTCGATCCAGAACTCTATGTTTTGCAAAGCCACGAATGTCAAACTTGTAGCTAGGAACTGACTTATAGAGAGTATGTTTGGAACCGGAGTCGTCGTGTTCCTGTAATCAAGGACGAAGGCCGTGTCTGGAGTGGCTTCCTCAGCTGGCAAGACCAATTTCCTGGTGAACAGAGCGTTTCCCTTCCAGTAGAACGCCATTGCCTCGCTACCTGAGCTCACGAAAGGCTCTTCGCAATCGGCGAAGACGCTGTAAAAGCCTACACCAAATGCGCCGATCTTGGTCTCGTCTGGGTTGCCCTCAGCGATCCTCTTCAACCTGCCCCAGTCTGTCTTTGCAAAGGGCTGTCCATTATTCTGGACAAGCAACCTCCGGAGAGTGTGATGTGATATTATGTGCTTCAGAAGCTCAGATCGATTTTGCGTGGTGGGTAAAGGGGTCGAGACACTTGGAAGAGTCTCCCATTTTATCTTGACGGTGGTGGCTTGGGCATCGGCGGCATTTTGGATCAATTCGCGCAATGTGGTCCATTCTCCGGAGTATCGCGCGAGGACCTTGTCGATTAATGCTCGGGTATCGACAGTGACAGCTTCCTCGTCCTCGCCATCCTTCAAGGCGGCGGCCCGTAGTTTCGAGTAGTCCATTGTGGCAACACTCGGAATGCGCTCTATTGACAGGTCGTAATGCTTTATTCGAGGTGAGAACAGTCGCAGTGTATAGGCCCCTCTAGTAGTGTCGCAAGGCTTGGTCTATCGAACAGGCAAAGAAGTGTAGGAGTCGAGGGCCTTCACATGTCTCGATGCATGGAGGCGATTATAAACAAAGTAAGGGCGCAAGCGGGGGCAATACGCAGAGTATCTTCTAAAAACACAGGGCCTATTCCAAGGCAGATCGTCTCTGTCTAGCCACACAAGCACGCGTGTCGAGGTTCTACCTAAATAGAGGCGGCGCGACCAGGTAGCGTTTCGTCTGGTCACGGTGGTCAGCGCCGTCGTCGACTACGCTTGCCTGCCGCCTCCCGCTGAAAGGCGAAACACGGCGTCATCCTGTCTTCCGCGCCGGGCACTCCGGCCACCCGAGCTCCGACTTACAGGGGTATCAATTTGGGGTGCCCTTGTAAGTCAAGATAGAGGCTCTGCCTCCTCCAGACCATACTTTTTGTACCAGATCTGTGGAGACTGTATCGTCACATGTCGTTCATTCTGTATCAAGTGAAGAACCTCCAAGTCACACTACGTGTTAGATGCAAAGATAATATGGCCTCGTCGACGACTGCGCAGAGGCACTTACAACTCGTAAGCTCCTACTTGTGGCGGATCTCACTGCCCACAGAAAAGTTCGTCTGTGGAAATCAAATGATTTCACCATCTATTCGTGATTCTTATTGAGGATTTGTTGTCTGAACTTCTTTCATGTGGTTCAGACATGCTACGAGTTCCATGACATGACAACCTGGGCTTCACATACGTTTCTTTCAAAGCCTTCCGTACATGCACAATGGGAAGTCCTCCACCTTTGAACATCGTCTTATGTGTAGAATTACACGGCTTTCCAAGTATTGCAAAAGTATAATGCCATGGATTTTTGCAAAGGCAAGTACCCTCTGCTACCTTGTGAGCATGATCTAGCGTTGTGTGGCTTGTAAAACGACAGAACTTCCAGTCAAGGTCTGATATCGATGCCCTGATTCTTGGCCGATGAACGCAGAGCCGTTGGACGATAAGTCAGGTATGTTGTCCCATAGCGCGATTTACGACATCCACTGTCTTTTTTTAACAACGCTGTGAAGATAGCCCTGCTGATTAGCCACAGAATCAGGTATTGCCGCGGGAACACCATATTAGCAGCTATTGAAGGAGCCCTTACACGCCTCATCTTACCACTTACAACGCCTTCTATGGTATTCACCGAACCAACCAGCATCAGGACGCCGTTCTTGGAGCCCTCGAAATCATGACGCTTTTGGAAAATATCTTCCTACCCGTCACGCTGTCTTCTATTCTCTTCAGCCAGTACGAGACACACGACACCCAAAATGTCTGCGCGGGGCTCAGCACCGCACTTCTCGCACTCATGATGCTTGTAGTTGCGATTTCATCTTTGATACAGCGACCACACATTCCAGTACCTAGGTAGATCCGAGGACCATCGCAGAAGCCATTTTACCTGTATGCAATTCGATTACGTTGGGGTATATTGAAGGACTTCCGGTGCTTGAATAAGAACGATAGAAATCCGTACCTAACGCACCAGCGCTTGAAGTATAACCCCGGCTGCGTCCAAGGCATGAACGAGAAACGTAGAATGGCTGCAGACGTCTTCAACAACAGCACAGAGACGACTGCCGATGCCAAGCAAGGGGAACGGGCGTGATGCGCACCGAAACGCTGTGGTCTGCCCGGGTGAATCTACAGATCTGAGATATTGACTAGACTTGGCTGCCTTGTGCAAATCATCTCGACCTGACCTGTCCTGAGTGATCAAGCTCTTTGCAGTAGTCGGAGTATTTGTGCACCTTGTGTCGTAGACAGAAGATCTTATTCGTCCCGCCAATGGTGACCTCGAGTGAATTGATCACGCCAAAAGATCATCAGACCGCCAATCTAATCCAAGCTGTCTCTGCGTCTCCGCCGATGTCCAGGGCTTGCGCTCCTCCGCCTCTCAGGGGACCTTCGGCGATACTTGTCTTCGTCCCTCCCTCCATCTCTACTCCGGCTACGTCTCCGATAATCACGACTTCGGCTCCTACTACGTTGTCCTTCCCGGCGTTTGTGTCGTCGGTGTCGATCTCCATCTCGACCTGGGCTCCTGCTCCTGTGTCTTCCTCCGTCCCGTCGAGACCGCGGCTCATCTTTGTCATCCCTGTCCATTTCTCTCCGCTCTCGGTGGCGCTCCCTGCTGGGACTTCGACTGCGATGTCTGTGTCTGTGACGGTGCTCCCGATCGCGTCCATCTCTACCCTCCCGCCGCCGCCGTTCACGACGCTCATCTTTGTCCCCCTTCTTATGCTGCAAGCCGCCTGGAGCGGCCTCATCGCCACCGATTCGCGAACCCGTGACTTCAATAGCGTTCGCACCTGATTGGTTCCGCACCGGCGGCGGCAGACCAAGAGCTTTGGCCATGGCGTCCTCCTCGGCCTCCTTGATCTTTTGTATTTCCTCGCGCCGTATACGTGCCCGTCGCTCTTCATCCGTCTCGTCGGGGTTGGCGCTGTCTCCGTCAGCCTTTGCGTACCATCCGAGATCTTTTCCCTGTTGCCATCGTCCGACGGGCGCTTTGAGGGAGTGGCCGAGGTAGTTCTCGCGATGAGCTGAGGTCGCAACATCGTCCCACGAGAAGTTGACGCCTCCTCGCGAGCCGGACTTGCGGATTGTTGAAACAAGATCCATGTCTGAGGGTTGCAGCAGTTGAGGAAGTGGATATGTGCTGCAAAATGATAGGTTGCATTCGGCGCGATAGCACAGGAAATTGGTTGATGAGGGAAGGTTGTGTACGAAAGCCAACATTGAAAGCCCAGCCTTGCGACCAAGTGAAGTCGAAAGGCTGATCCACTAAATTCCGGATGCAGGGATGCCTAGACCAGAACCTCCTGCAGCAGGGGCCTAGGTGTGGAACTCAGTGACCACTTCCCGAAGGTGCTGTCACAAGCTCAAGCTTCTTTTACTACTCTCAGTGTACCTCCCAACCTCTATGATCAATACTCGCTACCTACTTACAACATCTTCTCTCACAACACACATTGTTCTGCTTCCCGAAAGAGCCGCGCCAAGATGGTTTCTATAGCGAAGGAGAGCGCTCTCGATGAGATCGTATGGTGCGATCCAAAATTCATTCACGACCACGGGCCACTGCACAATAACACAGTCCTCATGTATTTTGCCGACTCACCCTGGTGTGATCCTACCTCCAACAACAGAGTCATCATGGCCCAATCATTCTTCAATGCCAACCTGGCGAACATTGTCGCAACCCGCGAGACGTTCGAGGAGCGCCTGAGAAGTATGAGCGGGCTCGAGTACATTGTGTCTGAGGCACCTGAGGAGACAGGCCCTGGCATGGGAACGGGAGTCTGGGTAATTAAGAAGCAGACAAGAAAGAAGAGGAACGGCCAGGAGGACGAACTGACAGTTCATGCGCTGTATTACATCATCGGACAGAATATCTATCCTGCACCGTCACTAATGGACACGATGAGCTCGAAGATGGTGAGTGCTGGTTTTGTCCAGTCAATTTGAATATGTATACGACTGGTACTGTGATGATACTTACTGAATGCTAGGCGTCCATCTCAAACGCTATCGGAAGCCTTTTCGAGGCTGCAAACAGTATACAGAAGTGGACGCCCGCACGTGGCCACGCTTATATGAACCCTGCGGCAGCACCTCGTGCCGGCACACTGGAGCCTAAGGGGACGACGCCCATGCCAGATGGCGACGGAACTTCATCGGGTCAGAACAGGACAGGAAACAAGGCGGCTACGCAGATGGAACTCGACACAAAGTTTGCTGAGGAGTCGTTCGCCATTCACGAAGCCTTCGGCGGTGAGTACATGGACGAGATACCTATTACCGGAAAGCCAGGAGATTTCCACTTCGCTTCCACTGGCCGGAATGACAAGCTGGCTGTCCCTCAACCCCAAGCGCCGCCCGTCAGACCACCTGTGCTTGCCCCGTTGAACACGGTCCAGGCAGCTGAAGTCGCCTCTGCGAAGGATGCGAAGAAGACCAAGAGCCCGAAGCCCGGCTCGGCCATGCGATCAAAGGACAGACGGAAAAGTAAGGCTGGCACTGCGACGGGCACGCCAACTGGCACACCCAAGCCGACGTGAAATTGATTGCACAGATTTGGACGAAGGGTCCTTGATGGAAACATGCATTTGCATTTACACAGGCGTTCAGGCTTGGAGGTTTTAGATGATACCCACGGTCCGTGAAGGAATGACTTCTCAAGTTGCATCAGATCCTACTATTGTACATTCGCAATTGCCTTCTAGGCTCAAACAATAGCAGCCTCAAGCGCGCAGTTGAGTGATAATATACTTCGTACTGCAACAGGCTATAGAGCTAATCTGGCTGCGAGTTATCTTGGAGACAGACACATGAATGTGATGGAAATATAGTGGCAAATGTCAGACACTCCATCTACCAGCAAGTACAACCCTGATATCAGAAAATAGTGCGAGCTGAAGTCCATGAAACTAAGTTGAGACCAACAATCTCACATAAGCCGGGGCGCAAACGAAAGTGCTGATGCGGTACTTCCAATGGGCTGACACCACGCCTGTTAGTTGAACAGCCACTTCAAAACCCGAAACGGGACTGGGACTCCTTCTGTTACTACGAATACACGAGCGAGGCTTTTGACCTGATCTCGAGCCTGTTCGCTATGCATTCATCCCCATATATTTCTTACCCTTTCATTTCTGATTCAAGTATCTGAGAATTCGATGGATATCCGAACAGGGCCGCAGCTTTCAGAATTTCTACCACAACATAATTATTGCTGTCGTGTTCTCGGACAGATGCACAGGCAAGTTATCTTGACTGCGGCCAAGCCACAGCCATCTCGCAAGGGCGCGATATGCCAACTGTTGGCCACAGCAAGGGCCGGGTTTCGCGGCCGGTCTCACCAGACCTGCCGATTTTCCGATCACTGAGAGAAAAGCACTGCCATGATGCAGGCGAGCAAGTGCTCACCCTCCAGACAGAGAAGAAATACAAAAGGGCCCTTAACTTCCCTTAACTTCCCCGCGAGCGAGCGAGCTCGGGCCAACATGTTCTCTACTCCTACAATGCCTCGGCGCAAATGTCTTTCGGAGCAGGCTTTCCGAATTTACATCTATCCACGTCTTCTCCTCCACCTTCACCATCCGCGTGCAGACGACCTCACAAAGCATCCGCTGTACACACTTACTCTGTCAACGACATGACCTCCACAGTTCGCTGTAGAGCCTGCTACGGGCGAGGCGCAACTCCCGAAATTATTTCTTGTTCAGCATGCCAGGGTTTTGGGAAGACGCCCGAAGGAAGGGGCTGTAGAATCTGCCGTGTCACATCGAGCACCCATATCATTTGCTGGAAGTGCAATGGACGAGGGTCAATCCCTAGGCCGAGGTCTTCACTACTAGGCCAAGGCAGGGCGGTATCGATGATGATATACACCGGCAGGCGAGGAGGTGCTGTCATGCAGCTACATGAGACGCCGAAGCCTCGACGAGCCGAGTCAGGTGGGACCCCAGATTGGATCTGAACGGTGGGAATGCATGGCTGCCATTGATGTTGATGATCTCATTTCTCAAAAGTATATGTTTATTTCTTTAGCGCAGTCTGGAACGCTTACATGCTTGCACCAATCAAGCAGGTCTTCATTCGCAATCACGTCCTCAAGAGTAAATAAATATCACATGAAGCGACCTATACCTGAAGTCCTCGGGCATCAGCCTTTACGATAGCCAGAATTGTGGAATCTGAATATTCTATTACTCCCTCATCAGTCAACCATGGTCATTTCCCTGCTAGCCTCCAGGCCGCGTGTCTCGATGCTAGAAGCGCCAGGCTTCATGGGCTCCCACTCAAAGTCGACGTCCCAGACCCCTGCCTTCGTGTAATCCAAGCTTTGCGTGCCTGAAACGTACGCAAAGCGAAAGTATTCCTTGAGAACTTGGCTGGTATCTCTCTTCCAAGTGTAACTTCTCTCCTTGAAGTCATCATCGTCATCAAAATAGCCTCGAAATCTCTCGACATCATTCACAAGAAGACTGATACCATCGAGCCTTATATTCTTCTGCGCCGGGGTCTCCCATTGAAACGTAATATTGGCCACTGAATCACCGACCAAAATTCTGGGCGATGATTCGAGTTTTGGTAGCACAGAACCCAGTTGCCCATCTCCACGCAGTGCATAAGATGTTTGCAAGATTGGATCCCAACCCCAGCGTGCGATGCCATTAATGAAGAGACCAATGAGCAAGCCTTGATAGAGGAGAGCCGGTCGCGTCTGCATTCGCGTACCGGTGAGGAGAAGTAGAGCGAGAAAGTAGTGATGAAGCCGCAGATTGAGATCCCAGAATTTGAGAAAGATGCAGAATACGACGCCTCCGAGCAATCCTAGGTACAGTTTTCCGTACGGGATGAGTCGTGCTTCTTGACGGAAAAACCAGATCTGCTTCAGCACGATGGAAAAGATGATGACGACAATGATAATCAAAGCGATAACACCACCAGGTTGCTGATTGATGTCGTGTGCATTCAGCCTGCTGATCGGGATATTAGGACTGAGAGTGTAATTGTCAAGAGCACCGACCCAGCAGGCTCCCAACCAGAGTACCGTCTTCTCAATCTGCGCTGTCAGCCCTTTCAGGGTACGTCGCACAGCCATCTTGTCGTACATGACCCACGCCACGAACATGACTGGCAAGTACTTTCCCAGGATGATGGTGAAGAGCTCTCGGAATGAAGAATGATTTGGTGGGTCTGAGACGAGGCCGACATGCCAGACGATACCGGTAAAGACAGTAAAGAAGAACAGCGACGATGAGGTGGTGAATAAGGACAATAGAGTCGTGAAGACGACCGATAGCACCAGTAATGACCATCTCATATCCCGTGCTTTGCATTGCACAGACTCTTCAAACAGGTAAGACTTGGGAAAGTAGGAATCGAACCCCACACTCTCGATGCCATTCCGGAAGGTATTGTCGTAACTGGACCGTTTCCCAACAAGTCTGACCACACCACAGCCTCCTTCAGCATTTGAGATGATACCGGCGTGTATGGCTGAGCCGCAGATAAACGAGTCGGCTCGGTAGGCACCATAGTTGTCTGTCTCATTGACAGGGCCGCCAATCACCAGCGGCCGATAATTGATTGACTGGTCCCCGACAGCGCGTGGCTCGTGCAGCTGGTAGCTCGCACAATTCGCAGGACATCTGAATGCGAACTCGCCATCTTTGAATGGTCGACATTTGTTTCCGTTCAAGTCACATTGGTTTCCTCGGCTCCAAAAAGAGTTCCCACAGCCAATCTCTTGCGGTTTCCCCCAGGGTTTGAGTTCGGTGAGGCTGCTCTCCTGTCGCTTGACGAGGGCAAAAGTCAAGAGCCACAGCAGAATATATCCAATGAAGAGCAAAATTCGTTGCTTCCTTCTGGGAAAATACTTGTCTAGAAGTACTATCGGGAAATGTTGAACAGACGGAAGGACAGGCTCGATACGAAAGACGACTGGATCCGGTGGCCCTTTAGCCCATCTTGCCGCAGATCTCCCAAATTTTCTGATGGGATAAGGTATCCACTTCCATTGCTTGCTGAGCTGTTCGTCCTCTAGGAACCTGGGTAGAGGGGTTGGGTTGCCCTCTTCCTGCATCTCATGCAAGCGAGGTCCCTCGATAGGTGCATCTGGGTGACCGCCCTCAATCAGCTCATCCGGATGGCCCGGACCTGCCCGGGTTCCATCAACAGTACCATAATTCTCGTTACCAGAATTCATTTTAAGCTATGAAGGACGCCGATTGGTTCTGAGAGGAAATGAAGGGTGGTATATACCACAAGACAGACAACGTATGTGCAAGTGAGCGAGAAGCTATGTTGCGAGAGGGGCAATTCGATGGGGCGTAGAACGCAGACATATAGAATAATTTGGCCCAAGAGAAGGACTCGTTAGACGCGCACAATATTGCATCGAGGGAAAGAACACAATCAATGTATCGAAAAAGAGTGAGACGTCAAGTCGAAATAGAAGCGGGCCCCTGCGACAACGTGTGACGTCTGCGCGGCTCCACACGGCTAGGACGGCTCGTCCCGGAACGTGGCTCGGTTGCAAGTCCCATTGGCCAGCATTAGCGGCAAGGCTGAGTGGACTTTCGGGATAGCCCTGTTCTGGGTATGGTATCGCAGGAGAAGACGATCTCTTTCTTATGTGCTATGCTTGTGCGTGTCCCATATTGGTCCATTCACTGTCATTCATATTAATTCCTATCATTTGGTCGAGACTCAAGAATCGGGATCGAGAGAAATCTTTGCACCAAGGTCGTTCTGCAGCCTCTTGGCCCGGGAGAAGCCAACCCAAAGACGCCATCCTGAAGTTTGTGCGTCATTCCAGTACAGTTCCAATCCCCATTTACGACGTGTCCATGTTGCTAGAGCTTTCAACCACTGTCGTGGTCTCAAGGTCGTTCGAGTCGAAGTGTAGATTTTCCCATGAGAATCCAATGCTTTCCGGAGCATCATCCAGCGTGAAACCAGGCAGTTCATAATTTGATGGCATCAATCCGAAAAATTCTACGCCAAAGAAAGTTGCTGTCAGCCTCATCAACAGTCCAGTGCCTCCATTCGCCTAGAGCGAGAGCGACATGATATCACTCACCACCCATATTGGCTCCTTTCTCAACCTGAGATAAGAAGCCAGATCCCATATCTGCAAGTGATTGATCTGCTAGAACTTGGGAGTCGCAATTGCTCAGAACATAGCGAATAGCTGACGCCGCTGTCCTTGCCTCTCTGGAAGTTCCGCTTTCACGGATCCATATTGCCAAAGTCGCCCTCAGTATATCTTTGATCTTTTCAAGTTCAGCAACGTTAGATACTGGATTCTGAACGCTACCATTCTTTGTATGATGGTCATCCCGTCCATATACCTGAAGATGAAAGCATAGGACGCCAGTGGCAAGGAGAAAGTCGTGAAGGAACGTGGTAATGATGCTCCATCTGGCTTGATATAGCCTGCCTTCCACTTGCGTCTCGTCGTCGACGAGATGCTGCAACTTCAAAATCTCAATAGCAGAACCCACACAAACAGAGCGTGAGAACTCATATTTCGGCTGAGATCGGGACGCTACCATGTACCTTTTATGCAGCAAGATCTTCATTGAGAAACAGGTGGTCTCTAGAAAAATCTGCTTGATCAGCATCCGTGAGACCACATTCAGTGAGCATGAGAGGCCACGCCACTTCAGGCTCAATGGAATGTCATTTCGTGCTGAATCAACCTGGTTGTGAATGGTGAGGATGTCTGAATACGGAAGCGGCCGAGGCTGGGTCGCTATGTCCGTCACCCTGATCCCAACAGAACGCGCCAACCTTAGCCTTACTCGGGTGTAGAGGGATGGCGTGAATTCTGTCTCGGGACGAGAGGGCGGCAGCTGGACCGAGTCTTCATCGAAGTCAGAATCGAATAAGTTTAGCGGTTCAGCCACATCCGTTTGATCATGTCTAACTACTCGTGGCAAACCAACAAGTTTTGAGATGCCAAGATCCCTACGACTTTTCAGCTGTATTCACCAAAATGAGAAAGTTTGGACTTTGAGGTAATCAGGGGGCTAATCAAAGTTACCAGAAGTGGTACGGACATTTGTATGATCAGTGACCAAATCCGTCGACGCATCTCACCTTCAAAAGGTGAGATATTGGGAAAGTGACTGCCGTCCCGATGACACCCCATGTTGACTCCTATCTGGAAAATAGTAGCTACTAGTAGACGCATTCCAGTGTCGATCTCTTTGGAAGTGAAGAGCTCGGTCATCGTGTAAAGAACCAATGCCTCCAAGACATACGGACCGCCCTTGGTATAGCGGCTCAAAATCAAGCATTGAACTGTCTTCTGCTGGTACAGGTTGATTAGAGCCTCACTTTCAGGTTCTTCAACTAATCTCGGCGAGCGGCCCTCGCAGGAGAACCTATTGTCAGTAGAGTTGTAAAACTGCTGAAACTGAGCCGAAAGACACAGGATTGCGAAAAGAATCCCTACCCACACAGGTTGTGCAGAACTGGGAGTTCTCCAAAAGTCATCGTACTAAACAAATATCGTAGGTCAGGCAACTTGTCTAAATACGGCGAGGATCTTGGCGAGAAGCCAGCGAAATTTTAAATGGGACAGTCTGTACCTCTCGGAGAAACTTGCCGCTATGGATGATGCCTGATACCAAGGTTCCAGTCAGTCTTTGCAAAACGATAACTCCAGTTCTCTTTTGACCTACCTGCCGTTGTATCCAAAGTATTGAAGAAGCGGGCAACTGATCTGTCAACAACAATCCGAGGCGGAAGACACTCTAGAATCGACACCAGATCAAACGCCTGAGGATCCCCTCCATAGAAGAGCCGGGGACGTGGAGTATCGTGCGACTGGACAGAACCATCTGCTTCTGAAGCTGCATTGTCATCCTCGTTAAGCTCATTTCTCAACTCAGCAATACTATCGAGCACAGCTGCCCAGTGTGCATTGCTGGCGTAGGTCACCTCTGACTCGCGAATCTTGATGCAGCCGTTTTCTGACGTTGCCGCATCTTTCTTAAAGGATAATTGGTCTTCAAAACCCTTGTGTGACGTCTCTCTCGGACTAGAAGAGTCTAATGACGATTCTTGCCGATCAGTTTGGTGCGGCGAGACGCTCTGAGTGGGAGAGGCCAGTTTTCCAGGGCTCGGTAGCAGCGCGTTGGCGTTGGAACTGTTGCCTTTTATAATACCAACTATCGTGTTCTCGAGTTGATTGATGCGGTCCTGCAGATGGCCACGACCTTGAGACCTTGCCGATGGTGCCTTTATACTGTAAACGCACGATTGTCCGAGGCCGCGACTGGCGCAGGTGTTACATGGCTGCAATCTGTCACATCGAACTCTATTCAGGGGTGAATCAGATCAGTATTGGCTTTTGTACATTGTACGCCGTGACAATCAACTTACTTGCGCTTCCGGCAAGAATTGCAACTGAGCTGGGGCTTCTCTCTCCGCCGGGCGGTGGAAGCAGATGTCGGGCTTTTCTGGGGATTGGGAAATTCAGCCACGTTCGAATTCTTTTCCATTGATGTACACATCTCAGGCGTGTCCTGGTCGCTAGATTGCATGGTCTTGTGAGATGTCAAACTCGCTCGCCCAGAAATGAGCTGACGCATTGGTGATCAGTCCAGATTACAGTCAAAGGGTTGTACAGCTTATCCGTAAGATGCTTGATTGAGAGCCTCATGACATGTATTAAATTGATCGTGGTGATAGCTAATGCCGTTGGAACTTCTCCAGTCGTGTGATATAAATGAACGACGGACGTCCGCGGAGGTAAGCTTAGTGAAATTGCACCGATCAAAGGCCAGCTCGGGCGTAAGCACCCGATCCTCCGAAGACAACAAAACACATTACGAGCGCATAGTGCATGGCCTTGATATTTATTTGATGAACATACACGGTCTGTGTTCTGACCTTCCTTGGTGAGCACTTGAACATTCCTCACAAGAGTCTCCTGATCAGACCACACGGAGCAAATTCGACACCCGAAAAGCTTAGGATGATCAAAAGTCTGATCACGTCTTTCAAAACGTTGCTATATTCTAGGCTGAGTCTTCTCCAAGACTGCAATACTTGCTCCCTGTACCGCTCGCATAGTTGAACAAGTCAATGCCGCTGTCGCGTCGCTCGTCCACCACTGTCTCTTTCTCTGTGAAAAACGTCTCCTTCGAGAACATCCCCTTGCCGGTCCGAGCAATAGCCTCATCCAGTGCCAATGCAATCCTTTCAGCACCGATTCTGGCTCCGCCAATATTTGGTGCCGCAGGACCGATTCTCAGAGCTGCCAATTTACCAGTAACAAATAGCGGAACGCCGTCCTGCCACATCAGATCCTCGTTCAGGCATGGGAAGCCGCCAAAGCCCTGAATCGGATAGTCTTTCAACATATTCTGAAGATAGGGCAGCATCTTGAAGTCCGTCTGGATGCCTGTAGCGAAGTAAATATAGTCAAAGCGAGGCAAATCGTCGATTGGTGGCTCCGTAGTGACTCTCCACACATCACTCTCGCCATCTTTGCCTTGCTCAAAATGCGCCCCTGTCAAGATCGTCTTCTGGAACATTTTCAACTTGCCCGATGAGATGTGAGGCTGTATCTTCTTCATATACGCAGACGGGATGCTCCCGCCACCACGAGCCTTCTTGATGATCTCCAGTCGTTCCTCCTCAGAATCAGCTTGGTGAAAATATCCCTGATGCAGTGTCTTGTACTTTCCCATCCACCCCAGGTCAACATCGAAGTGTTTCATAATCAAAGGCCCACGCATGAGGTGGTATACGCGGTCCACCCCCTTGTGAATGGCCTTGTTCGAGAGTTGGGCGGATGTGAGACCACCGCCGATAACGAGGACATTGGTCTTGCGCCCCGCTTGTATTCGTTCTTTGACAACGGGATCGGGGAATCCTCGCTGTGGTATCTGCATGCTGTGACATGCTTGCGGCATTGTGACATTGTCGGCGGAACGTCCTGGGAAGGACAACGCCGGTATGTGAGGCAAGATTGGTGAGTTGGCTGGCCCAACCGCAAGAATGACCGCTCTGGCGTACCGCACACGTTTGTTTGTTACGACTGTGAATATTTTATCATCATCTGGGCAATCTTCCACGAGTCCATATCGAATATCGGTAACGGTTTCTTTGTGAACCATGCTTTGTTCGAGGTGGTAACGGCGGGCTACGCTGTCGCAGTGATCACAGAAGAGTGGCTGCGAGGGCGTATAGTAATCCCACTGATCCCGCTGGTTGATGTCGATGGAGGACTCCTGTCTGAGAAAAGAATGAGTTCATGGATAATCAGATGATGAACGAAAGAGGTTGAATCGGCATAATTGCACCCAGAAAGTCTTTACTCACTTGCCACCGCTAAAATGATTGTGTTTCTTTTGCTTCTGCTTCTTGTGATGCTTGCTGACCTCTTTCCCAACACAATTCTTTATTTCGACAAGTTCGTCGTCTCTACCCTGGAAATGCGCGTGCGACAGGAGAGCATCCCGGTGCTGAGGATCAATATGCCAAATCATGGGACTTCGCAGATGACTGATGCCGAAAGTTGAGAACAGCGTCTTCCATCTGCTAAGCCATCCCTCTCCACTTCCATCGAGTACTGCCATTTTGTATGACGACTTGCTGTTCTTCCTTTCTGAGGCCGGTCTCACGCGACCTGTCTTGACCTGCATCACGGCGAGCTTGTTGCCTTTGTTCTTCAACCAGGACCAACGCCTATGTTCTTCGTCTGTGAACATCGCCGAAGGGGCGTCTTCATGAATACGTGCCGCAACAGCCAGGCCACAGGGGCCGGCGCCAATGATGAGAACGTCAAAGACTTGAGGATCATGTTCAAGATGATCCCAAGCACCATTTTTGCAACCTGATGGGTCGCTATTCTCGGAGCACATCATACGAGGATACATGAGAGATGATGAAGCTTAAGTGGGCTGAAAGCGCGAAAAAGATGAAAGAAAAAGAAGATTAACTGGATAATTTGATATTGACAAGCTCACAAGGAGAAAACCTGCACGAATTGTGAAGCTCGTCGCGATGAAATCTTGGAATGTAATCGTAGGCTCTATGTTCCCTTGCAACAACGGTGCCACCAAAGAGCGAAAGAGAGCGAGAGTTTTTGGACGCGACCCAGTGTCCAACTTGTAGGACCATGCCAACAAGCATCTCATCCTGAGGTCTCGTGAGCCCTGGACATCAAGGTGGCCAGCTTTGTCAATGATTGCCCAAAGAAGAAGCTCTTTGATTCACGCGAAAGAGGACCTTGATGGATACCGAGACCTGCATACTGCCCAGCTTCATGTCTCAATAACCAGTGTATATACTGTCATGAAACAGGCTATCGTTTTGTCAGTGAGAAGTTTTTTGGAAAGACTTGATTAAGGGCCAGGAACCTTGATGGACACCCAATGTCTCGATCTTGTTGGAGGCTAAACACCCCGTTTCGATGGGTCCAGTGGAAGGCACTACTATTCACAAGTATCATTCAGTCAGATCATATCATAACGATGAGACCGAGCCCTCATTCAAGTTGCCAATATCTATAACTTCCACACTTCCTTCCGCGCAATGAAAAGTTTTGCGTTAGGTGTCTGACCTTCAAACTTTTATGGCGCCAAATGCTTTACAACAAGCGTATTAGCAGATAGTTCTATTAAGATCAGAAAACTCAGTATCGTATATAAGGCTTTGGTAGGATGGAGTGAACCTGCTCCTCGCTCGCTGCCTGCGGCCCAGCTTGCGTCTTGAATTATTAGCCATGCTGCCAAAGTTTACTTGTAGTCCCCTCCTGCGCATGTTTGTCCAATTCGGCAATCTCGTCTTCACTCAGCAGCCATTCCTCGCTCGCTGCCCGCGCGTTCTGCTCCGCCTGCTTCGCATTCTTGACGCCTCCCAACGGAATCGCGCCCTTCTGAATCACCCATTTGAGCGCGACTGCCGAGCACGTCACGTCATGCTTTTCCGCTACCTTCTTCAACACCTCGACCAACGGAGCCAGCTTCTCCCAGGAAATATCCCCGAATCTCCTCCCTGCTGGCAGGGGATTCTCTTTGCTATATTTGCCCGTCAGCCGGCCCATACCCAGCGGCGAGTACGCCATGAGCACGATCCCACGCTTCTTGCACTCCGCCAACAGACCCGACGTCTCCGGAAGTGTGCGTAGCAGGGAGAATTCGACTTGATTGGACGCGAGGCGCATGCCCTTCTTCTTAAGTGCCTCGTCCATACGGATCATCTCGTCCTTGCTGTAATTACTCACGCCCACGGCGCGCGTGAGTCCTTGCTCGACGCAGTTGACCAGTCCACCTGCCATGGTCTCGATGGAATGGGCAAAGTGCACAGGCCCATGGATCTGGTACATGTCCATGGTCTCCAGCCCCATTCGCTCGAGACTCCCGCGGCAGCCGTTGACCATGCCTTTGCTGGGGAACATCCGCGTGGGTGGCCAAGGGAGAGGCAGGTATTTGCTGGCCAGGACGAGCTTGGACTTGAACTCTGGCGTGGTGAGCGCAGGGTCGTTGCGCAGTTTGGCGATGATACGCTCCGACTCGCCATTGCCGTAGACCTCGGCCGTATCCAGGAAAAATAAGTCAGAGGCGGCGATGGCTTTCCATGCTCCTTCGAGTTCTTTCACGGCCTCTGGCGAGGTATTCTTCCAAGTCCGGTCGTCACCCCAAGCCCAGGTTCCGATGCACAGCGAGGGCAGTGGAATTGTCCCGTTGGATTCCTTGGCACGTTTGAGGGCGAAGCGCGTCGACATGGTGACCAAGTTTCTAGGAATCGGTTGGAAATGAGGAAAGATGCGACGGGAATTGACAGCCCGACAAAGCGAGTTGAACGGCAGCGGCTGGGTTTTGTATCTGTAGATCACACCCATCTAAAGAAGCTGGGACGGAGTCTCGTCCTCAGACTACATGCAAATCCGAGTACGACTTACCATCATCGATGTTGAACTTTCCGTTGTCAATAAAGTCTGCGATTGGTTGTACGGTCTAAGTGGCCTAACGCATTCGCTTAGCGTCAAAGATGGCCTCTTTTATCACTATGGCCTCGGGGCGGCTGAACAAGCCAGCAGAGAGTGTGGATGTGCTCAGCCATCACACTGACAGACTGAGACGTGAGGACGGGGCAGTCCCGGGGTGCCAAACTTCCCCGAAGCGCCACCCCCCCCCAAGCCGTTTGTTTGGTCCAGCTAGCCCTAAAGCAAGTTGGGTTTATTCACCCCGATTCTGACACACGGGCCGTACTCAACAAAGGCAAAACGGCAGTGATCCAAATATACCGCGGTAGAAACGGCCCGGGGTTTATCCCCAACCCCGGCCTTCTGACAGAGTGAGCGAAATGGTGGCGTACAGATTCATTATGGTCCAACAGGAAATATATTCAAGATACCTAAGCACACAAAAGGTTTCTTGGAAACGGGAACGATGGAGCTGCGCGTATAGTTGCAAGGAACACACATGTTGTCGCTGGTGGCAAGTAGTCTATTTGGCTGTGATAGCAACCTTCCAACCACCGGCCAGAATAAGATAGACACTTTGGACTTCCAACAGGCTGTTAGGAAAGATAATTCCTTGTCATGTCTCATTCATTGTATTATCTCTCCAATCTATCGGACCTGTAAGTCCTAGCTCGCCGGCTAGGTTTGGATATCGCATAGTATCGTGATCAATCGGCTATCATACCTCACATGTGCCTCCACATAGTAGAGAAGGGCACAGTAGACTCCCTGCTCTTATTTAATAGCTGCAACTCCAGAACTCCATCGCTGCAGACATCACCGAAAATTCGGTAACCTAGCGGGTATGAATGTGTCCGCAGGTGGTGGTGGTGGTGGCTGGCTGCCTTCAGGCTGCGGTTTCGCACCTCTTAGTTCGTCATTTACGTCCATGATCTGTAGACTGTTGGGTTCTGAGACCTCCTCCACGCTGAAGATGGTGCTCTTTGCCCTGGCCTCGGACTCGCCCGTATCATAATTATCGCTCTGTGACAGTCCTCGCTCCCTGGCCATTCGGGCAGCCGCCTCCCTCTTTCGGGCGACCTCTTGATCCTCCTCCCTCTCAGCCTCCTCCTCTTCTGCCCGCAAGTCTTCTATCGAAACCGTGCAGATAGAGTGGATCGAATCCTCCATAGTCGGTGATGGCTCGCCGGAGAGTCTCCTTGCTTTGAGTGATGACCTTGATCCACTGGATGATAGCGTAGTGCCGGATGCCGCTCTAGACACCCTTCGGCTGCCCGCCGGCCTTTTCCCCTTGCTGCTCCGTGTATTACTGCTTGCACGGTCATCGACCCTCTCGAGCGCTACCGCAAACTCATCATCAATTTCCGTCGCGTCCTCGTACTCCTCGCCATCGCTAGGAAACAGATCGCCCCGTGAGCGAAACGAATCACTAGTATCTCCACTCCCGCCTGTGCCACTCCGTTTCCGCGTGTGCACCGCGATCTGCGGCCGAAAGTCCATGTCATCCCCTGACTCCTCGAGCAGCGGCTGCGTCTCGTCCGGTCGCCCAGACGGGGCACCTGGGTGGTCCTTCAAGAACGCCGCGGACGGCTTGTACCGCAAGGTACCCCCAAATTTCCAAGGCAGACGACCCAAGAAGCCCAGCGGTGCCGTGCTCGGTATAATGGTCGGGTCCTCCTCGTCACCGCCCGTCTTCCGCCGTATTGCGCCACGCGTGCCGTAGCTCATGCCTCTCTTACGCCGCGGCTGCTGGTCCGCAATTTCGGCGCCATGTGCGCTGCCTTTTCTCGCAATACCGGAGCCGCCTATGAGCCGATCCCAGTCCTCGCCTCTGCCACCACCCTGGGCGCCGCCGCTCCACCCGCCGAGAATCCCACTCACACCGCCGGCGGTGTTCCCACTCGCAAGCAGCTCATCGTCATCGTCCCAATCGTCGTAGAAATCGAACGTGTACTCGGCGCGCGCGGCGTAGCTATTTTGTTGGTGTTCGCGGGCGCGGGCGCGGCGCATACGCTCGTCGCGATCGCCAAAGCATGGGGCTATACAGGGCTCGAGGGCTTCGCCAAGCGAGGAGAGGCAGGGATTGAGGTAGCGATGCTGGAAGGAATAGATGCCGGCGGCAGCATTTTCGGTGACGGTTTCGGTAGTGTGGGAGAATTGGTTCCAGCGCTGGCGTAGACGAGGGTCTTCTAGGAGATGGGCCATCGTGATGATCAGGGAACGAGGCCACAAAATGGTCTGGCTGGCTGCTATGAGGGGCAGCTGCCCCGGATGAGTGGGTGGTGTTTTGCTGGCGGGTGTGTTTGTGAGTTGTGTTGGCTGTCGTGCGCAGGGAGGAGGAGAAGATGGAAGTGGCCGGTCTCGTGCGACAAGGCCACCAACAGTAGCGCGAAATCGACGCTTCCCAGGTCACCAAGTAGGCAAGGTAGGTATGTGCATGTGCAAGTTTGGGCTCCAGTTTTACTCAGTCGAGTTCCGAATTAGTTGTTTGAAAGCTCAATTCAACAATAGGACAAACGCCAAGTCCGTCGAGGATCGTCGGAAACCACAAAAGCAATGACGTCGAGTTTAATGCCTTCCCGAGCGCGGCACTTGCATGTGTGGTGTGGTATTGCCGTGAGCACTAATATTACCAGAAGCATTTGTTAGCGCCACAAACGAGCGAATGCAACGCTGTCAGCTCAAGCCGCCAACGGACGTTTTGGGTCAATCTGCTCTTTTGATCAAGTGAGAAACGAAGCAAATATGGAAGACGAACAAAACAGCACAGGGCAAACGTGATTCTTGTCTCAGTCTCATCTCAAGATTGGGCATCAAATAGAGGGGACAGCTGGAATCGTGTATAGTTGATGTGGATTCAACCGTGGATCTGTTCAGGGAGTCGAGTCAGGTTCAGAGTCTCTAGGTGGCCTCTGGAAATGACTAACGCAATTTGTTCTGCTCCTGCATACACACACGTATCTGCTTTCCACACACGATCAGTCCCTCGATAAATTTGGACAGAACACTTCACATCTGATAGTGAATTATATCCTTTGCAGTATTGAGGCTATAAGAAGGAAGTACTTGAAGGCAGGATCAACTGCTATCCGACTTTGCAACTGTTGAGGCTAACCAGCTACAAACCTGTTAGAGAGCAACCCGGGAACGACTCCTGCTATATGGGATGCACTACTATCATGCTGCTGTTTGCCTCCAGTAGCAAGCTTCCGCCTGTCACTTGGACACACGTGCAATTGGACCCTGCCAATGCCGAGCCGATACCCAGCACACGGACTAGCGCATGAGTGCCTCCATGAACAGTAAAGAGGACAGTCCGTGTAAGCACGCCTAGAAAGCAGCCGGTTCAAGGACGCAGATGAGTTGAGACCGAGCTTCGTAGCCTGTTCGCAGATAATACCAGGCTGATTCAGTGGTTGCCATTCGTAGTTGCCAAAGCAGGGGGAGGTGGCCGCTCGGGACCGAAAGGCTGCAGCTGAGGCTGCTCAACGGGGTGTTGAGGCTGCTGTGGGCCTTCGTCTTCGGTCTCTTCGTCATCCTCCTCGTACTCGCCCTCCTCACCCTCTTCACTGCCCTCCTCATAGTCACCTTCCTCGTCCTCCTCATAGTCGGACTCGCCGTCAACTTCACCCTCACCCTCGCCATAGCAGGACTCAACCGCGCCTTGCATACCCTGGGGTATACCGCGACCCTGCTGCTGCATCTGGTTGATGATGCTCTTTAGCTTGTCGAGATTCTTGCGGGCGTCCTCGATATCCTTCAAATGCTTGTTGCGTTCCTCGGCCATCTTGAAAATGTTTGCGTTCATTTTCTCGTGCTTGCGCTTCAGGTTGTCGTTCTCCTTCTCCAAACGCTTGGTCTTCTTTGACATGTCCTCCATCTCCTTGCGAAACGTCAAGAACAAGTCATTGCTATTGTTCAGCGTATCCTCCACCTGCTTGAACTTATCCACATAGACGTTGAGTTGGTTGCGCAGCTCAGCTTCGGTCTTCGAGAAGGTCTGCACCTGTGAGTTCAGCTGGCGGGACCTAGCCGCCTCTGCTTCGGCATTCTTGCGCTCCTTATCATACTTCTGTGCATTGCACTGCAGCTCCAGCTCCTTGGATCGCATGAGGGAATGAAAGTGCAGCTCACGGAGCTCATACTGGTCGATAAAGGACTTGAAGCGCGACTTGAACCTGCAAAGTGTGAGACAAGAGTCCATATCCAAACGAACAGCCAAGGCAGGGTGCACAAACAGCTCTTCCAAATCCATGTCAACAACTTGCTTCCGTGGATTCTCCTTGTCTTCTTGGTAATCCTCGAGGGTTTGTAATAGGGTTGTGTACTTGTCGTCCCAAGCAGTCTCGTTGCGACGTTGGTTGTCGGACAGGGTCTTGTTCTCATTCTAAATCCCACAAGCGTCAGCCCAGGCAGATCATGAAAGCGCATTTGGAGGCGCAAGTGGTGGCAGATTATATCAAGACCTTCAGCTTGTTGTTCTCTTTCTGTAGCTCTCGACACAGCTTCTCAAGCTTCTCCTTCAGCCCAGTGTTTTTGGTGAGTTCAGAACGACCTTGGTCCTTGTCCTTTTGCAGCTGGTCAGCACGTCGCTTGTTCTTGATGTTGTCACGCTCATGACGCTTCATCTCGGCAAGCAGATCAGAGCACCGCTTGGTCAGGTGCTCAATCTTTTGTATGTCGCTCATCTTGGCAGTCTGGTTGTTGAGCTCGCGATTTGCCTTCTTGACCTCTCGTTCTGTAGAGTGTTTGTTGTGTTAGCTAACAAACTACTTGGGAAGGGTGAAAGTGCTGGTGAAGATGTGTGACCCCGCAAAGTCAAACTTGATAGCCAAATTTTCCCTTCTTTTCTGCATAAGTGCATCATAGATATCTCAAGTGAATGTGAATGTGAATGTGACTGGGAGTCTATGTTCTTCACAGGTAGCAGAAGTCCTATGCCCGCCTGCAACTCTCCAGCAGCTACCAGCTTTTGGCCCACATCAAGAGAAATAACCCACATCCCATCTCCAGCGCGTTCATCATAACCTTCAACAGCACCTTGGGATCAGAGGAAAGCAGACACGCACCAATCTCAGCAGCCTGGTCCTTGTCACCGGCCTGGTCGTGCTCCAGTTGGGCGATTCGTGTTGCCAGAAGCTTTGAGGTTTCGGTTGAGTCGATGGGCTTCTTGGACTTGCCAGCGCCAGCCTTTTTTGAATTCGGGGTTGCAGCGGCGGAGGGGGGAGCTGGGGGAGGTCGGGGCTCCTGGGTGCCGAGGGCGGGGACACCGGCGGCGGCGGCGGTAGAAACATGATTGCCATTCGTAACGGGCGCATCGTTCGGAGCCGGAGCCGGCGAGCCACCGTTTGCTGCGGAGGTTGTGGCGGCGGTGGCAGACGACATGGTGTATGATCGTCTATGCCGTCCGTCACGGTCTGGAGCGTCTCGGAGCAAGCAAGTGAAGGGCCAGTCACGAGCACTGTGGACAGCGGGGGATGTATCGGTTGGAGTTTGGAATTGAGCAAGTGGAACCTGGCGAATGGCTGACTAGAGGGACATCTGCATGGCGGGGACGGCCCCGGACGTTATGGGTGAATGGATGCTGGATCGTGCAGCGTGTTGTTGGTGGGCAAAGTTGTCAAGGTTGTCTTCTGGGTCGGCGTAGGAAGACTTTTGCGCGAGGTTGAAATGAGCACTGAGGTTCTAGTGGGTGACTAATGCTATTGGAGTTGGCAGCGCCAGCGGCAGAGCAAGCCAGGCCTGGGTGGTCCAGGTGGGTTGATGTGCGGGCGCAGGCGCAGGCGTAATGCATGCTCCAACGAGTCAATCCGACCCTCTCAAGGTTCTGGCAGGGGTTGTCATACTGATGACCTCACGCTCCATTTCCTTTTCTAGTACATTCACTGCGTAGGGTACCTAAGTAGGTAAAGTGAGGTAGTCTGCACCTTGGTGGACAAGCTCCTGCTGGTATTCAATAGACTGATAGACATATACTTGATGTTGCAATCACCCCAGAAATATTGTGCATATACTTGCTTACTGCAATCAGAGTATCATTATTGGGGACAGTCCATGATGCTATGAAATACTTGTCATTGAAAGTCTTCAAGTTACGTACCGTGTCCGTGCCTACATAGTACTGGTGCGGGTGAAGTCCGGCCAGTGAATCCCGGGTCCCAGATCCCTGGGACCGCCCGGTGCTGAGTTAAGCGTCCACGCCGATTTAGCACAGGTGCCTTAACAGCCTCGGCCGCGGACCCGTCGACGGGTAACGGCGCTCAAAATTTCCACACATCGCATCATCGCCTTGATGAGCAAGTGTTGCCTCGCCTCACCAACAAATTCTCACATTGTACTCGCCAGCCTCCCAACTGCCGTGTTCCTCTTTCAACAAACAGGAAAGCTCCGGATCCAGGCTTTGTGCATTTCTCACAGCTTGTGATCATTCACTTTTCGGCGTCGGCGAGTTGATTGGCGAAATCGAAGCGCGGTCATGTCATCCACGACGGTGCTGCGCAGCGCTGTCAACTCGGCCAAGAGAGCCGTGACAGAAATTTCCCAGTATCCCAAGGCTGGTGAGAAGCTTCACGGCTTCACTCTGCTTCGGAGCAAGCATGTTCCAGAGCTTGAATTGACAGCGTTACACTTGCAGCACGACAAGACGGGCGCTGAGCATCTTCACATCGCCCGAGATGACAGCAACAATGTCTTTTCCATCGGCTTCAAGACCAACCCTCCAGATGATACTGGTGTGCCGCACATTCTTGAGCATACTACATTATGTGGCAGTGAAAAGTGAGGCACTTTCATCACCTCTTCCGACACTAGCATAAGGCTGACAAAACTTAGATATCCTATCCGGGACCCTTTCTTCAAGATGCTTCCGAGGACACTCTCAAACTTTATGAACGCCTTTACAGCATCAGACCATACTTTCTACCCATTTGCGACCACAAATGGTCAGGACTTCAAGAATCTCATGTCCGTGTACCTGGATGCAACTCTGCATCCTCTCCTCAAGGAAACCGACTTCACCCAGGAAGGTTGGAGGATAGGACCTGAAAATCCACAAGCTCTTGCCGCCGGTCAGGATGCTAAGCCTGAGGATCGCAAGCTTGTATTCAAGGGTGTCGTCTACAATGAAATGAAGGGGCAAATGTCAGACGCTGGGTACCTGTATTACATCAGGTTTCAGGACCACATCTTCCCAGATATCAACAATTCTGGTGGCGACCCACAGAAGATCACCGACCTTACTTACCAGCAGCTCAAGCAATTCCATGCCGAGCACTACCACCCTAGCAACGCGAAGCTATTCACGTATGGAGATATGCCATTGGCCGACCACCTCCAGGAAATCAATGCTCGGCTGAGCGCTTTTGAGAGGATAAAAGGGGACATGAAAATTCACAATCCCATCGACCTTAGCAGTGGACCTAAAGAAGTCACCCTCCAGGGACCGGTTGACCCCTTAGTCGATGCGAACAGACAGTACAAGACTTCCATCTCATGGGTGCTCGGGGACACGTCGAATATTGTCGAATCTTTCTCACTGTCCCTCATTTCTGCCCTGCTCATGGACGGCTATGGTTCGCCTCTTTACAAGGGTCTCATCGAATCCGGCCTGGGTCTGGATTGGAGCCCGAATTCTGGTTATGACAATGGCGCCGCCCGCGGCATTTTCTCTGTCGGATTGAGTGGCGTTCAAGAGGGCGATGTGGACAAGGTCAAACCGGCACTACAGAAGATCTTGCGTGAAGTGCGAGACAAGGGGTTTGAGAGATCCAAGATTGATGGCTATCTGCACCAGCTTGAACTCGGTTTGAAGCACAAGACTGCCAATTTCGGTATGTCAATGCTGCACAGGCTGAAGCCGAAGTGGTTCACAGGTGTGGACCCCTTTGATGGTCTAGCATGGAATGAGACAGTCGCTGCGTTCGAGGCTGAGTTGGCCAAGGGCGATTACCTCGAGGGTCTTATGGACAAGTACTTGCTAAACGACAACACTCTGACTTTCACCATGACTCCTTCCGCCACTTTCAGCCAGGACTTGGTACAGGAGGAAACAGAGCGGCTCGCCAGCAAGATTGAGATCATCAGGAAAAAGGCTGGTGGCGAAGAAGCTGCGCAAAAGGCTTTGGAAGAACAAGAGCTGAAGCTGCTTGCTGAGCAAGGCAAGACGAAGACGGAGGACCTGAGCTGCCTACCTAGCGTACATGTGAAAGACATTCCACGCCAAAAGCCATCTCCCACACTAAGAGACGAGGTTGTGAACGGTGTAAAGACGCAATGGTACGAGGCTCCCACCAACGGTCTCACCTACTTTCGCCTTCTCAACGTACTTGAGAATATTCCTGATGAGCTCAGGTCGCTGATCCCGCTCTTCACTGGCTCAATCAATCGCCTTGGTACCAAGAATATGACAATGGAAGAATTGGAAGATCTGATTAAATTGAAGACGGGGGGGCGTCTCTGTCAGCTACTACTCATCCACCTCGCCTTCGGACTACACACAAGCTTCTGAGGGTTTTGGCTTCTCGGGCATGGCCCTCGACCGGAACGTGCCTCACGTTTTCGAGTTGCTACGCAAGCTGGTAGCGGAAACCAACTTCGACAGCCCGGAAGCCGTCTCACAGATTCGACAGTTGATTCAAGCCTCTTCTGACGGCGTTGTCAATGATATCGCATCTTCTGGGCATTCCTACGCTCGACGGGCTGCTGAGGCCAGTCTGAGTAGCCAGGGCTACCTCAACGAGCAAATTGGCGGTCTTTCCCAAGTGAAGTTGATGACCTCTCTAGCGAGTCGGCCAGAGTCCGATCATCTGGAGGACATCATCGCCAAGCTCAAGCAGATCCAGCAGCTGGCCATGGCAAGCGGCAATATCCGCGCAGCCATCACATGTGGCAGCGAGTCCGTACAAGCCAATACCGCTGCCTTCTCCGACTTTCTCAAATCCTTCTCTGGCCCACCTACCAAGCTCCCTGCCCCATCACCTCGTCGCTTTGAGCGTAACCTCAAGACTTTCTACCCCCTCCCCTACCAAGTCTACTACGGTGCACTCGCCCTTCCCACAACCTCTTATACCTCGGCCGACAATGCGCCTCTCTCTATCCTGTCGCAGCTGCTGACACACAAGCACCTGCATCATGAGATCCGCGAGAAGGGCGGCGCATACGGCGGCGGAGCCTATTCACAGGGCCTCAACGGTGTGTTTGGCTTCTATTCGTACCGCGATCCCAACCCTGTCAACACGCTGAACATTATGCGTGACGCGGGCCGATGGGCTGTCGACAAGCAGTGGACCGACCGAGATCTGGAGGATGCCAAGATGAGCGTGTTCCAAGGACTTGATGCGCCCAAGGCAGTCAACAAGGAGGGCATGACGCGTTTCATGTACGGCGTTGATCAGGCGATGCAGCAGACGCGCCGCGAGCAGCTGCTCGATGTGAGCGAGGAGCAGGTGCGCGACGTTGCGCAGAAATACATTGTTGGAGCGCTGGAAGATAAGACAGAGAGGGCTGTCTTCTTGGGTGAGAAGGCGGCGTGGGTGGATGGTGAGTGGCAGGTCGAGGATATGAACGTCAACGGCGGACAGCAGATTGAGGGTGCTTAATCTGCTGCACTCCCTTTGCCGGTCATTGCATGGGTGATTCGTCCTGGCTCTGAACATTTGTTCAAACACTGTACAACATTTAACCAAAAATCAATAGAAATGATACCCATCTCTCCCAAGATCGGCAAAATCGCACCCTTTTCCCCCTCTCCTTCTTTCTTCTTCTTCTTCTTCTTCTTCTTCCCTTTATCCTGTTCCCGCTGCTCGTTTCACACAATCCTCCCGCCCACCATCGCACAAATTCACACACACAGCGTCCAGATACGATACATCTCCCTGCCCAGGTCCCTTCAACGGGGGACCATCAATGGCTTGGAGACCACAAAACAGCGCGAGATTAAACACAAACCGTGCATGAACGAACCGCCGTGTCTGCAGATACGGCTGGGTTGTTGCAGCAATGGGCTCGTTCTTTCAGACCCGTCTTCCCAGAGTTTCGTGGATGTGCGGACTATGCAACTGAGTACATGCACCGATACAAGTTGAAGTTGAAATCGAGATATGTAGCTTGTACTGCCTTTCAGCAACTCGGCGTCTTTGAAGCAGGTGTCAACCGGACGGAATGCAAAGGGGCCCTTGCTAGCTATAGCCAAGTTGAAGGTGATCCACAGACGGTCGAATCCTTAAACATTTTATATAAAATTCTCCTAGAAGAATGTTCGAAGCCTGCAGGCCTTTGGATACATCTCCTCGCCCTCCATGCATCCATACATCGACATCGAATTGAGCAATTGATTGTTGCCCTTCCTCGCCCCGGTTCACTTTCCACCAGCCCTTCAAGATTGCGAATCTCTAACAAGCGCTCTGATCTACCAGTTGAAAATCCCAATAGCTGGGTTGCATCAGCACCATTGACAGCGGTCTGTCAATCAATTCAGTTTGCTGGCTGACTAGGCCCACGGGCAAAGGGCGCGGAAGCCCTAGAAAGACACCAAATTTCCTATGTCGTAGGGTTGACCAGCTGCTAACATCGGGGCACTCCCGGGCCGGGTCAGGCCGGGGCGCGGCTTTCTTCGGGGGAGAAGGGGGGGCGAAAACCTTGTTTTAAGCTTGTCATGTTTTTATGTCTTGTATTGCCCGTTACTATACGGTAGACATTACTTAATAATCCCGTTGGACTTGCAGCTCGGGAAGCTAATAGGCGGGTGACAATTCTGGCTCAAGCAGAGTGCATTTCTTTGGCGCTTGAGAAAATAAAACCACGACGTTTGCTGTTCGTTGCGATACTGTCGTGCGACACACACCCACCTTTGCGTGGTAGTGCTGCAAAGTCTCCACCTGCTCGTGTCAAACTCAGCCCCGCCATTGGCTACGTCACTGCAACGGAGTTCCTGCATGGCCTAGTCTAGAACGCATACTTGTCTTTTTCATCACGAGCTGGAATATGTATCGAGTGCTGAAAGGAAACCAACTCGACAGGTGATCATGTAGGTACTTCTACAGTAAGACATGCAGGCCGGCTTGTGAGGCCGCCATGCCGGTCGTTCCGTGCAGCCGACATTCAAGTAGTTGATGATCCTTGAGGTATGCTGAGGTATTTATTTGTCTGTCAAAGGATCCCCGGGGGGGGGGGGGGGAAGGCTCGATGCCCGATTTCAACTCTTTTTAGAGAGATCTCGATGTGCACGTGTACACGTAGAAAAAGGCACCTTGCTGCTTGCTTCTTCTGAGTCGTTCGCATTATTAACATAGTAACACCCTAGGCGAGTCCTGCCAATCAGAGGTGTTGCATGGAAATATAGTAAAAATTTCGCAGGCTTTCGGTGCGTGCACAACTGGCGGGACCAGGAAGCTCCGTTCATTGTCCATCTTGTTCCAAACCCAACTAATAAACCTATGGAAGCAACAGGATCCACTTCCGCCCTCCCGCCAAGTCAAAACCACCCACCGACATCATCGACCTTTTTTCCTCTTTTCACCTTTTTCCCTACCCGCTCACTCGTCCACCACAGCTTACGCCCTATCGCTATACGAGCTTCAGAACAACGGCACGAGCAACTGATAAATCTGACCGGTGACTCATCACCAGGTAAGTCATTATTGACCATTTGACAAATTGCACTGCCCTGCGCTGGCGGACTGGTGGTTGGAGATGCGAATTTTTGCCTCGTTTGCGACTCGTCGAACTTTAACCTTCGTCCCGCCACACATCGACACCCAAATTTTACGACCTTTTGCAAAATCACACTTGCTTTACACAACAACCACTTCTTGACTTTTTATGCCACTTCCAAACGCTACCACCCCGTACTGAACGTGCAAAGCTAACAGCTTGTGCCCCTGGGCCCAACAGCAATCCCCACCCCCTTTTTCAACCCAGACTCGCCTTTGGTCTCCATCAAAGGCTCACCGCTACCACGGCTTCATTGGCCGTACACCTCGTCTCGGATCAAGATTTCAGCCAGCGCAAGAACCCGCACATCATCAACGTCGTCCCTCCCCCCACCTCTGCTGAACTTCACTAAAGGCCCCGACCCCTTTGCTTTCTTCGATTCTCCTCTCAACCGCCAGAACCCCGAGTTCAACCCCCCATTTCAGCTGCCGCATAAGGGTCCTTCTGAGCCTCTTCCTCTGACCGAGGGAGAGTCGCGGAGGCCTCGCCAATCCATTGAGGGATCAGTCTGCTACCGATTCCGCCCCCCTTAATACCAGTATCGACAATTTCAGACGATCCAATCAGTAAAGGTTCTTTGTAACCTGTTATTTCAACAAGACCACGAACGAACGCACCCTCTGACATCCCAACAACCTTTGTAAGTGTTGGGATATGGTTATGGCAATTACCCTCGTCGATACAACCACTCAATTCGATTACATCAATAATCGAATTTTCGACAGTGCCATCAAGTCTATCACTGACCATGGCGCTGTGTTCGACGACAATGAACCCCGACGCTACGGTCATGTCTCGCCCAAGGATTTGATCGGCAACGCCTTGCGCCAGCGTGTGGAGAACATTGACCATGAGGATTGCGAACCAGGTGATGAGGACACCTTTTTCGTGGCAGACCTTGGCGAGGTCTACCGACAGCACGTGCGGTGGAAGTTGAACTTGCCCCGCGTCAAGCCCTTCTACGCCGTCAAGTGCAACCCCGACCCCCAGCTCCTGCGCCTCCTGGCCAGCTTGGGCACCGGCTTCGACTGCGCCTCCAAGACTGAGGTCGAGCAGGTCTTGAAGATGGGCGTCAATCCCGAACGCGTCATTTACGCCCAGCCCTGCAAGACGAACTCGTACGTTCGCTACGTCGCCAAGGAGGGTGTGCGCCAGATGACGTTCGACAATGCCGACGAGCTCCGCAAGATCGCCAAGCTATACCCCGAGGCGGAGCTTTTCCTGCGCATTCACACTGATGACTCTTCCAGCCTATGCCGTTTGAGTCTGAAGTTTGGTGCGTCCATGGACCTGACAGAGGGTCTGCTTCAAACCGCTCGTGATCTTGGGCTGAATGTTGTTGGTGTCAGCTTCCATGTGGGATCTGGTGCCTCTGACCCCAGAGCCTTCCTCAAGGCCGTTCAGGACGCTCACACCGTCTTCCAGCAAGGTACTGCGTACGGCTTTGAAATGAAGACTCTGGATGTTGGAGGTGGGTTCTGCAGTGATGAGTCGTTCGAGCAGATGGCTGGCGTCCTCCGCGCTGCCCTGGACGAGTACTTCCCAGTCCACTCTGGCATCAACATCATTGCCGAGCCCGGCCGCTTCTACGCCTCGACTGCTTTCACTCTTGCTTGCAACATCATTGCCCGTCGCACCGTCGAGAATGAGGCCGACGATGCGAACATTGAGGGTGAGCCTAGCTATATGGTCTACGTCAATGACGGCGTCTACGGCAACTTTAGCAGCATCATGTTCGACCACCAGAATCCCGTCGCCCACATTCTGCGTGCCGACGGCCAGAACTACTATGACACCAAGCTTGCGAAGCCCGTTACGTCTGGCGGCACCGAGTACAGCATCTGGGGCCCGACTTGCGACGGCATCGACCGCATCAGCGAGAGCATCCGCTTCAACAAGATCCTGGATGTTGGCGACTGGCTGTACTTTGAAGACATGGGAGCATACACCAAGTGCTCTGCCACTCGCTTCAACGGCTTTTCTGACAACCACGACGTCATTTATGTCTGCAGCGAGCCGGGTGCGTTGGCTGTGATGGATGCTGGCCTTTGATAGGTTTCATGGACTCGATGGGAGGCGTGATGTTTTGGCATAGTTGGTACAGACGAAGGATAGGGCGCAGTACATAGCGCTATTCATTTGGTATAAGTTTGCGAAGATATAAAAAATTTGGGGTAGTATATTACTTTCTAGAGGTCTCGAATAACTAGACGATTCCACAGCGAATCATTATTACATACATTCTTTTTCCTGCTTAACCTGCTTAGCTGCAGCGTTACTGTGCGGCTATACATATTTGACTGGGTACCGCGAGTGCATTTATGGCTGCTTCAGCCTCTCCCTCCTACAAGTAGCTAGAAAGTCGGTTTCGACGATTCAATTACCTCTTTGGGTATTGTTTGTGTGACTAGATCCTTTTCCCCAGATCTCTCACGTTTTCCCCACGGGCTTATTACCCCGAGATGCCTCGGCTGCATCCCTGAACCCCGGAGTCCCCGCAATGCTGAAAGTCAACTACATTCATTGTAGCTCACCAGTGACATATTTTGTTCATATGAGTTTCTTTTGCAAATGGTAGAATTGGAATTCAAAGGATCTTGTGGGGTCATTAGATGAATTTGCTAATTTACTACAGGAGGTGTATTATCTTCACACTGACGCTTGCGATCCAAAATAAACAAACCCAACCTGCTTCACATTAATCCTCCCACATCTACTTGCAATATCCCCATCTCATCCACTCACTCATTCTTACATCCTCTCCTCCCCATATATTCCACCACACACATACATCCCCTCACTCCTTCAT
Organism: Gnomoniopsis smithogilvyi; assembly: GCA_027946515.1. NCBI lineage: Eukaryota > Fungi > Ascomycota > Sordariomycetes > Diaporthales > Gnomoniaceae > Gnomoniopsis > Gnomoniopsis smithogilvyi. The sequence continues at coordinate 2,801,038 of JAPEVB010000004.1, read as the reverse complement.
TTGCTTTACTTTTACTTCACCATGGCTCCTCCTCAAGGCCCCATCACAACGCCCATCACTACCCTTTTGGGCATCCAGCACCCGATCCTCCTCGCCGGCATGGCGCGCACATCAGGGGCGCCCCCTCGCGGCCGCCGTATCCAACGCCGGCGGGCTAGGCGTTATCGGCGGCTTCATGTACACGCCCGAGCAGCTACGGGAGATTGTCGCCGAGCTCAAGGGCCTATTGAGGTCGCCGGATCTGCCGTTTGGGATTGATCTGGCTCTGCCGCAGGTTGGGGGGAACGCGCGCAAGACGAACCATGACTATACGGGTGGAAAGCTGGATGAGCTGATTGATATTACTATTGATTCAGGTATGTGTGCCCGTTGGGAGTTGGGGGAAAAAAAAGGAGATAAAGTGTCCAAAAAGAAGCGTAACGTTGTCTGGGACCAAGCCCCCCCCCCCAAAAAAAACTTTCTGCTAACACGCCTCTGTGCTTGAATAAAAAGGAGCACGCCTTTTCGTCTCCGCTGTGGGCGTGCCGCCCAAGCACGTTATCGAGCGCCTGCACAAAGCCGGCATCTATATCATGAACATGGTCGGACATCCGAAACACGCCCGCAAAGCGCTCGACCTAGGCGTCGACATCATCTGCGCGCAAGGCGGCGAGGGCGGCGGCCACACGGGCGCCATCGCCAACAGTGTGCTGATCCCAGCCGTAGTAGACGTCGCGCGACAGTACCGGCCGACGATGCTCAAAGGCTCGCCGGCGCTGGTCGTTGCCGCGGGCGGGATCAGCAACGGGCGCGGCCTGGCGAGTAGTTTGATGCAGGGCGCGGTTGGGGTGTGGGTGGGGACGCGGTTTGTGGCGAGCGTGGAGGCCGGGTGTAGCGAGGAGCATAAGAGTGAGGTGGTGAGTTGTGATTTTGAGGGGACGGATAGGACGCTGGTGCTGAGTGGGCGGCCGTTGCGGATGAAGGTGAATGAGTATATTCGCAAGTGGCATGAGCAGCCGGCGCGGATCCAGGCGCTGTGTGATAGTGGCAAGGTGCCGATTGAGTATGACATTGAGGAGGGGAATGAGGTGGATTTGCCGCACTTGATGGGTCAGGTAGCAGGGAGCATTGAGAAGGTGCAGCCGGCAGGGGAGATTGTGGCCGAAATGGTGGATGAGGCTGTGGGGATGTTGAAGACGGGGACGGGGTACTTGGAAGGAGGAGGGTCGAAAAGTCGGCTCTAAGGGGTCGGTGACTTTTCTCTGGGGAAGAGTCTTGATGATTTATCTTGCGAAATCGAACAATCTAAATTATCTATGACTGATTCCCCCAATTACACGTTTTGTGTGGAAGGCACGATGGATAGCGGCGAGCAGTGAGTTTCTCACTTCAAGAAGAGTGGTGGGCTTAACAACAATGCAATTCGATAACAACACTTGATGAAATACAGAAACCTAAATAAACAAGAGTGATAAAGTCTTCTCGTGTGTACATCACGCTCGAAACTTCTCGCCACATCTGATCTTAGCACCACACGACGTCAGAAACAACCAACTGCGTCTACGCCTCGAGGAGCAACACCGTACAGAGCTGTCAAGTCGAAAAGCCAAGCCAAGCTACGCTCCACCCCAGCACTCGCACAGGAGGACACTTAACGCTTCATCACCATCAAAAAATGAACAAAGTCCCCGCCGTCGTTGCGCAACTGTCTCGCGCTGCGCCTCTTCCAACGTCGACCGGCGCTGCAGTCGCTGACTCTCGCCGCACCTTTCAGTCCCAACAAACTCCTCACGCTGTCGTCAAGCAATCCAAGCAACACGGTTGGGATCAGTGGCGCCTTCGAACTTCCCACGAGATTGAGGGGCTGCGGAAGCAGGCTGCGGACATGGCGAGGAGTGATACTTGTGACTCGAGGCCTGTCGAGCGGCGGCTGGGATGAAGAGAGTAGTAGTATGGACGTTTTCCTGTATTCGAGCATGGATCCTTCGTCGAACATTCTGACTGTTTTTATGTTTACAGTAAGAATAGGACGTTGATGAAAGTCGTGGTAGAATTCAGGTGAATGTAACATGTGTACAGGTGCTGAGCCTCATGTGCCCAGAAAGATGAAAAGCAAACGCAAACAGGGATGACAGAGTGTAAGGCAGTATGTAATGGTATGGCAGATGCGATCTGACCGGGAACACCAAGAAATGGAATGTTATTGGCGTTATCTGACGTTCACCAAAGCAGGTTCTGTTTCACAAGGATAAACTGGTGCTCATGAAGTGATAAATGTATGTACAATTGGGAAGGAAGAATCGTAGGGCCATCGAATGAGAAGGAGACCAAGGCGCCGGTATACACGCACAAAATACAAGACTGGAGCCGCTACACAATTGTAATGTATGGAGATGGACTGGATACGGAAACGATCGGAGAACAGCGAGTGTCAAATTACCTATGGCAGACTAGGACTGACATCCAAGGACAGATGGTTCAGGAGGTCGCATTTTGAAGAACAGGACGCGGTACTTTATTGCTTAATAAATCTACCCTGAAGCCAGCATCGGTACATCTTCAACTTCTTAGCCCGATTGACCAGCATGCGTCGATCGACGCCAAGCTCCTCAATATTGAAGAGTGGTTGCGTCTCTGACTCTTCGGTCTGGTCTCTCTCCGCTTGATGGTACTCGCCAGTCCAGATCGATGCCAGCTCGTCTTTGTCAAAGAAATAGACACGAGTGCCATCACCGCGGATGTAGAAATTCTCCTCCAGGTATCTTCCCTTACGGAACCTGACCTGGGCGAGATCACCTCTCCCATAATCGCGGAAGCAGACCTCACCACCAGGTTTGAGGACCTTGTGCACGTTCTCCACAGCCTTCTTCCACTGCAAAGGAGATAATGCAGAAAAAATAAAGACCAGGAGCGCCACATCCACAGATCCTTCTCCCAGATCTGGAGGCAGCTCGTCCGACGCGATGTCCCACACGTCGGCCTGCATGTGCTCGGTGTCGTAACCTTCATGAGCACGCATGACCTCGACGGCTTTCTTGGAGAAGTCGCACGCATGAATCTTCAATTTTGGATTCTTGTTCTGTGCCAAGATGGGAAAGGCTGTGTTGCCTGCGCCAGCTCCTATCTCAAGGAGCGTGACGGGGCCAGCGTCCTCTTTGGTTACCTTGTCCAGGATAGGGAATTCCTGCTGCAACCACTTGCGGTTCTTGAAGAAGTTGGAAGTATTGTTCTTGTAGAACAAGTTCCACCACTTGGCAGGGTCCGTATTGAATCGATCTATTTGCCAAGGTTAGCGATGCGCCTTGCCAGGAAGTATGATAAACAATAAAGAGTAGAGGAATGTGGCAAGATCAGATGGGAGCGAAAGACTAATTTCAATACAAGTAGTCATCATGTATTCAGATGAACTATGCTAAGTAAATCATCACCAAAGCCAAAGGGGTGAGAGTAGGGAAACAGGAAAAACTTGTTGCAAACTCACGCTTATCGAAGTCGGACACGGGAGACTGGCGTTGCATCTCATACTGCTGCTCAGAGTACTCTTTGTAGGCATCGTCAGTCTCCACGTGGTCCCAGGCGTTGAACTCGAAAGGGTCATCGCCCTGCTCGAGAAAGCGAGAGCCAAATTGGAATGGATCGCTTCTCTTTTGATTGAAGTCGGGGTTGTGTGATCGGTGAGGAGGCAGTTCGCTCTCATCCTCGATCGCTAGCGACGAAACGTCAGCAGCAAGCTTCTCTTCGGCATCAGCCCTAACCTGAGGCTCTGCTGGAGAATCAGCTTGCGCTGCGACTGGCTCTGTCGCTAAAGGCGCCACGACTTTCGCGGCAACCTCGTTTGGCGATGCCATGTTCCCGATGTTGTAGATACTGATGCTCTCCTCGATCAAAGGAATAGGTCTTCGACTGCTATCGAAGACGGTGGGAATGGATGTCAGGGCGACGCGACATCGTTGGATGCTTATGCAGATTGCGCGTGAAAGAAGAGATGAGATGGGAAGTGAGGTCGAAATTTTCAATGGACTTTTTTTTTTGAAGTTAGAATCTGTTTGTGGCTTGTTATCAAGCCGCAGCTCCCTGTGGCGCAAAAGACAGGGGTAGGCAAAGCGGGTCTGGCCGAAGCCGACGCCGGAGCCGATAAACTCAAATAAGTCTTGCGATCATTAAATTGATGACGGGCCATTTTCGACATACCCAGTGGGCCTGAATACTATGGCTTTCTCATAATTGCAAGTCGTCGTTCATACAACTACGATGGCGGCAAAGGGCCCTTTGCGGCCACTCGTCAGTCTTTTCCGGCATCATCCAACCCAGGCACCCCGACGGACCTTTTTCGACGGTCTGCTCCGGTCTGAAAAACCACTGGCCATCAATGTAACGCGGACCATCCCTTACCCACGCGCAAAGCTTTACGACCTCATCGTCGACGTAGACTCATATTCCAAGTTTCTGCCCTTTTGTCACCGCAGTCGTGTCACATCTTGGACCGCCCCTGATGCCAACAACCAGCGGTGGCCTACCGAGGGAGAGCTGACTGTGGGTTATGGACCAATTACGCAATCGTACACGAGCCGAATTGTGTGTGTTCCAGGACGCAGCGTGGAGGCCTTGAGCGGGACTGATGAGCCGGTGGCAAAGAAGGATGGTGGCAAGAACCCATTCAAGCAGCTTGTCACAAGGTGGACTGTCGAGGATGCGCCGGCTCCAAAAACAGCAGTCGGAGAGGAGCAGGAGTGGACGAAAGTCGACCTGGACATGACTATGCGGCTTGAGGATCCGTTTCTCCAGATTATGCTGTCAAAAGTGACAGATGAGACGGCCACAAAGATGATTGAAGCATTCGAAAAGCGGGTGCGCGACGAACTCCGGCAGGGAAGGTGAAATGCCCGACAACTGCTGGTATTTTGCCTTTGGATGAAGAGCTTGGGGAATCTGGGTGGAAACCTTGAAATGATGCGCCCCTTTGCGTCACTCTTGATGAAGACAAGACACTGTTCCATGCCCCCTTAGACCCTCTGTGTGTGTCCGCCAAGGAGTCCAGTGTTGATTGGCCAGTCGCAGCTTTTCGCGCACTGCACTTAGGGCCAATGGGGGGGGGGACTGTGCCGAGGGGCCTCTAGACAAATGGCACATTGCCAGAGAAATTGTCGCAGGAGAAGACGCGAGTACGATCACTTGCTCTATGGTAGAGACAATAGACAGCATCAAGCATATAGACGCATTCTTGCAAACTCCACTACGATGACGAGGCTTCGCGTATCATGATACTGCTCTCATCCACGGTCTCACATATTTGGCACCCGCACTGCATCGCAAAGCGAAATGATTGGACACTACCCCTTTATAAAATCATTATTATTATATGTAGAACCCAGTCTCCAACCGCTTCGTGGCAGCGTGCCATAAATCAAGTATGAACACCAATTTGAATTCTACTAGGGGGGCACAATCTGGGACCATAGAGACTGATCGCCATGCACCATTCTAGTCCGTACCATTGGCACAACGCGTTTGCCACCGCTGCCGTGCCTTCTGTAATCATGCAATGAGCCCACATATTTTCCACTCATGGTCCAGAGAAATAATTAGGGTTCACAAAACCGACCTGGCTATTCGGTGGACCAGGCCTTCCGCTGCGATGCTCGCTGCCAAACCCTTCCCCCCCAACAGCACCGGTCTAACTTCGCTACCTCTTAATTTCATGTGGCGCTCTCATAGAAGAAGGTTGATTCATAGAACAGCCTTCTGGTGCTGACTCCATTGGCATTCTGCAATTTTTTCTGTGTTTGATAAATTTGAGTATGCGCCTGTGTGGTGTTCTGAGTTGTAGACAGGCTAACTGCTTAACGTGCAACGCTGGCCTTCACGCCAACACAGGGGGGGGAATTTAGAGCGGTAACATGCCCTTCCACGCGGGTTCCCAGCCTGTGACTCACGGCTGTGCAAGCTGCAAGCCCAAACTCCGTGCCTCGACCGATTAAAAAGCTCTCGCCTAGCCATGAGCCTCAATTGTGAGTCGACTGGCTCGGCAGAAAGTGATTAACAAGCAGCAACGGCAACAGTAACCCTCAAACTGTCTCTAACGCACATGTATTCATCTCTCATCCTACGTCGTCTCATCCAAAGCTCATGCTTCATCATCCTTCCATCGTGTATCTCTCCATCATCCACGCATATATCCCACCGGTTAGCTCAAATATGTGAACAAAGAAAATGGGGGAATCCGAGAAGCAAAAAGGTATCTTCATAGAAAGGAAATGCAAATCCAGCCAAATCAAAATGTCCAAGCCATCCAGCTATTCAGTCCACCATGAGATTGTTCATTTACCACCCTTCCTGTGTGAGAAAAAAAGAAGTTAGGAACCAGATTCACCAGCAACAACACAAAAGGAGTAGAAGGGATGGGCGTTCATACTTTTTCGACGAGCTGCTCTTCTTCGGAGGCGCACCGAATATCAGACCCCAGCCCGATGACTTAGTAGCCTTTTTGCCTTTGTCCTTTTTTGCCCGCCCAGGTATTACGGCTTCCACGCCCTCCGGCATTGGCCCATGAGGCCCAGGCATAAAGTTTCCGAATGGCGGCACTGGTGGTCGCCCCATGGGTCCTCCTCCTCCTCCTCCTCCCGGCATCGCAAAGGCACGAGGATCTCTCGGGGCGCGCATCCGTATATTATTGTTGATAAACTCCCGTTGTTGCTCTGGACTGAGGCCAGGCGGCATACGGATCTGCGTGGGATGCCTTGGCCGGTGCTGGTCTGGGGGCCACATCTTCATAGTAATTTGCCAGCCGGGCTGAACCGTGTTGTCCCATATCTCTTTAAGAATGAGCTCGCCCTCGGGGCCTTCGAGATCGTAATGACCCTCCAGGACGTGTGGGCCGACGCTATCGATATGTACAAAGGCTTGGTTGATGAGACCTTCCATAGTCTGCAGAGAGAAGTTAGTCCTGGTGTCAGTTTGACAAATGGTTTGCCATGGGCCGCGCAGTCAATAGTACATACCCGCCACTTCGAGGCCAAGCGCCACGGGAAACTGTACTTCCTCCCGACAGCATCCTTGAATTTGATAGGCTCCTTGTCGTCGCCGGTCTGTTTCTTGGCTTCTTCCTCTGCCGCCTTCTTACCCTCCTCCAAGATTTTCGCCTTGAGTTCCTCCGCGTCTTTCTTTGCTTGCTCTGCCGCGGCGGCTGCCTCTTCTGCCTTCTTCTTCTCCTCCGCTTGTTTGAGCACAAACTCGTCATGCGCCTGTTGTTTGGCCGCCGCCGCAGCCTGCTCTGCCTCCGCCAGAGCTTTCTTCTCGGCAGCCAATTTCGCCTCGTGTTCCTGGATGGCCTGCTGCCGGAGCGTCTCTTTCTCGATCTCTGCCGCCTTGGCGGCTTCCGCAGCTTTCAATTCAGCCGCCGCCTTTGCCTCCTCGGCAGCCTTTTGCTCCGCCAGCAACTTGTTTTTGGTTTCGATCTCGATCAGCTCCTTCTGCCGTGCCATCTCGGCCTTGCTCTCCTCCTCCGCCTTCTTTGCAGCCTCGTACTTCTCTCTAGCGGCGCGCTCGGCTCTTTCTAGCGCTGCAGCTTGCTCCGCCGCCCGCTCAGCCTCTGCTTGCTTCTCTTTCTCAATACGTTCGCGTTCCTCACGCGCGGCCTGGGCTCGGAGTTCCGCCTCCATCCGCCGGCGCTCTTCCTCAGCCTTACGCGCTTCCTCGAGCCGCTCACGCGCCGCCGTCTCAGCCGCTATCCGCGCTAGCTCGATTTCCTTCTTGGCCACTTCCTGTGCCTCACGCATGGCGTCCATTCGATCCTTGATTTTCCTTTCTTCCTCCTGGCGAATGCGTTGCTCGAGCTCCGCGCGCGCCTGTGCCTCTTCTGCCTTTTTTCGCTCGAGCTGCATCATTTCGAGCTGCTCTTTCATCTTTAGGAATTCTGGGTCCGGCTTCCTTTCTTCTGGCGGCGCGGGCGTCGGTCCACGTACGGGCACTCCAACCTCTGTCTGCGGCGGCGGCGGCGCGGGATATATTACATGATTGAGATGATGTGTCATGCCAAAGTTCGCCGAATGTGGCCCTGGAGCGGCGTACGGGACCGGAAAGCCGGGCGGCTGGTACGGCATCATCTCATGGCGATGGCCTTCATAATATGGGCTGTGGGGCTGGAAAGGATTCGCTGTTTGGCCACCCCACGGGACCATCTGCGCGCCATAGGCTCCTGGGTGGGACGGCGGTGCATACGGGCCACCGACAGCACTTTGTGGGTAAGCTGCGCCCCGTGGGTCATATGGATATCGCGCCCCCGGTGGTGGTGCATAACCACCATAAAGATCAGAGTCTTGGGTGCTCATGGCCGGCAAGTATTCGCCGGGTGGCAATGACCCCGCGGGCGGTGTGTGCGCTGTCGCCGAATAGTAGCGAGTGGGCTGGCGTGGACGCTGAATGCTGTGCTGCCGAGAGGGGTGTCGTGCGTTGCGAGCGCTGTGATTGACAGAATATTCGGCCGTGGCAGAGGCCGAGTCGCTGGGATCAATATCGTCGCGATAATCCAGGTCTGTCTCGTCCGCCTGCGTGTCGTGCTCGAATTCCTCTTGAGAGTCCGAGTCGGCGAGTGACCCAGACTGTGACGTGTCTATAATGGTTTGCCGTTTTCTTAGAGCAGAGGATCAGGCAGATTGTCAGTATACAAGTTTGGGGTTTTGGGGGCCGAGAATTCAAAAGATAAATGCGAATAAGGGAGGGTAAACAACAAGGTGGGTGGCCGGGTCATAAGGCTGCGGTGCAACAGGTCCACACGGGAAAGATGAGAATATCCGGGAGTGCTCACCGAGACATTGGAAAAGAAGTCTCGAAGAATGAGAATCCTTTGCAACCGACAAGGCAGTCGGAGCAAAGGCGCAATCCCTAGAAATTCGGCCGGAAAATGCTTTGTGACCCGTGACGACTGGAATGCCGTCAAGCAGGAAATGCGCGGGGTTGTGGCTGTTTATCAAGAAGCGCTCGATTCTTAGCCCCGCGGGGAGTAGACTGACGCAACGGTAGGACGAACTCGTGTGGGCGCACTGCGTGACTGTGTGAATCCGACCGAACAAATCTATACCAGCGTCTGCTGATTATGAGACTGCAAGTGCAGGCGAATGAGACCGGGAGGAATTGGGAGGGAAGAGTTTGTGTGTACCGGAGCCTGGAGAGGGGGTATAGCGTGCTGCCGGGTATGAGAGGCAAGCGTGGTTGTGTAAGTCCAAGTGATTTGCTCTGGGATTGTCGGCGCGAGCCTTCCTATCTGACCGGGCTGTCCTGGTTAAGAAGCGAGCGCCAGGCGGTTGGGCTGAAAGAATACTGGGTAGATTGGGTATCGCTCAGCCTGACGAGCTTTGCGGTGAGGCAATCCAACCGGTCTCAACCAGGGCTGAGCTTGTATTGAGTACGGGCTGGCGCTGAAGAGATAAGTTGACATGCGTTGCTGGGATTGTCGAGATTGCGAAGGCCCGTACAGGCCCTGTACAGCAGCAAGAGACCAACAGTGAGTGCGTGAGTGCGAGTGCGAGTGTGATTGTGAGTGTGAGTGAGAGAACCGTACGGGTCTAGAACGTACAGGTAGTGAAGGAGGTACGCCAAGGTGGTTTGGGACGCAGGTCGGGTGTGTTGGCTGGGTGGCGGAAAAAGCGCTGCGGTTCCGTACAGATGTGTGCCAGCTACTGCAGGCGGGTTCAAGTCCTTGAACGGAGCTGGCAGGTTGTCAGCCACCCCCCAAATCCAACGTGGGAAAAAAAAAAAAAGGCAGCAGGGAAAATAGCGAATGCACAATGATGACGATCGCAAGGGCAGAGTCAGGAAGTCAAAAGCCGGCCACTCCAATTTCGGTGGTCGGCTTTCCGTTGAAACTACGGTAGGTAAGGTAGGTACCTAGGTAGGTGTAGGTAGGTATGAATCTGTAGCTGCTCTTCCCACCCCTCCTCCTTATCGGAACTTACCGTTGAGCTGGATCTCGAGATATGACAGCGCCTTTTCCCCTTCCAAAGACAGGGTGGGTGTGCTGCATCTGTGTCTGGTCAAAGCGACCCGTCACAACCCAGAGACACACAAGTTATTACTGCATGGATTTTGGATTACCCAGGCCATCGTTCGGAGCACCAAGGGACTCCCCCATTTTGCGACAGAAATGGTCTACGAGGTAGCAAGGGAATGTCAGACACTTCCTCTAGGATGTCGTCGGTTGCCCAATGACAGAGTGGTTGTCGAAAAATACCTACCTAGGTGTAAACAAGACGTTCCTTTAACTTACTGTGGTAGGTAGGTAGACCAGCCAGCAACGAGACCCTACGAGGCTAGCTTCATCCAAAGAGTAGGTAACCTAGGTAGGTACCGAACAGATGAGAGGGAGTACCCGCGCCTAGTACCAAGAACTACTTGGTAGATGCCTATGCCTACTAAGCCTAATTTAGGTGCAAGTTGGATTTGCTGCCATGCAATTGCGGTGAAACCTCTGCTCGTAGGAAAATCTGTTGCGTCGCGAGAGAGACACGGTCTCTTGCTTTGACTGGCCAGACCATATTCCACGGGTTTCTCGGCTGTCAAAGAAAAGTTGTACGATGTGTTCTGTACTGGCCGTTACCGGGGCGAAAGCCACCCCATGCATGTCAGCCGGCTTTGATGCATCTCGGAAGCTCCGTGCATTGTCTGTTCGGCTGGCTCAGAGCACCCTGAGCACCTGAGCTCCTGAGCTCCTTGTAATCTCCTTTCTGAGCTCTTGACTAAGGTGACGGTCATACGCATTTGACCACAACGAAGCCACTATCAACATAATGCTGATCCCTTCTTCCTATTGCACGACAGCCGAGGCAATGATGCCTAAAATCAGGATTGTGCTTGGGAAAGCGAAGGTAGGATAGCTCTATTGTTTGTCTGAGGACTTCAATTCCATATTGAACCAATCAACTAATTTTATTTCAGAGATAGAGCTTTGCAGTTCAGATAATTATGAATCATAGCCAAACACTTTCGAGATGGAGAGTCTCTTTTTTTCCTTTTCTTGGTGTATAGTGTGTGTCTAGATTAGATCCCGGCCAGAACCAATCGTAGGCTGATGATCTCCATAGTGTGCTGCGAGCACTGCTACAGAGGGGGTGCCTGTGCATAAAACGCAACCGCTACAAATGGGTGTCGCTAATGTGCCGTATCGGCGACTAGTGAACAGTCGATGCACCACCCTACTTGATCAGAATCGACCTAGATGCAGGTCCCAAGATTCAACGATCGAGCGTGCGATTGCTTCTGACTGACCATGTCAGTCCAGCGGATTTCGTAGCCGGAGTTTGAGACTCTCAATTGTGTATGGGCTCGTCAAGCAGTGTGCTTTCGGTACATCTGTCACGCTTGGTATACTGTCTCCCATCTTCCAGTTGGCGGGCGCCACGTGCAAGTACTGCCACCAGTCTGGCCGTCTGCAGACCCACCGAATATGCAAGCTTATGTTTTCAGGCACCAACAGGACTGTGGCCCATATTTCAAGGGAACGATTCGTAATATGTAGAGGTTTCCGACTCTTGTCCCCTGTGACTCACGAAGTCCAAAGAAGGTTATGTCGATTGGACAGTAGGTCCCGAAGTTGACACAGGGGATGGGCTCATCTGAGCGAACTCATCGAACGAAGCCGAAGGACTCCTCAGATAGGAGCTCTTGCGCGGCGGTAAGTTCACTCTCATCATATCCAGCCCAACCTTTCTCATTGGCCGTGCCTCGGCGGACAATTTCGGAAAGTTTCTCGGTAGCTTTCTCATCCAGCTTCTCGATGGTGGCCGTGGATGGGAAAGAAAACCCCTCTGAATCTGTCTGTTTGGTGTATTTTGCAGGATCCTTCAACACCCGCGAAGTCACCAGTTTGAGACCGTAGTATCCCCGTAGGTAGTCGTCACATAGCTCGACACTCCGGCAGAACCTTTTCACAGATTCAGCTAGGTATTTGCGAGCGACAGTTTCATCTGCACCTGAGGCGGTTGCGGCCATATACTGTATCTCTCCAAGCCGGGCATGGACCTAAGCCTCGCATTAGCTTTGATATTGACCAATTCACACTCATTGTTACTGACATTCCAAGCATTGGGGGACAAGACCAAGACCTCTTCCAACGAATAAATAGCCTGAGCGTACATGCCCTGCGAGATGTATATGTCGGCGAGTTCGGCCCATGATTCTGCATCGACCGGGCAAAAGTCTAGAAGCGCCGTCAGTCCTGAGACAGCGTCGGAAGTTCGCCCCAAGGACCGCAGCAATGCGATTCGCCGTTTCGTGATGGGCTATGTGCAAGTCAGCTTCTCGCGCTGTCCCACAGAGTAGATCCGGTCGATGATACTGACGATGTTCGTGTTGTTTTCGGCAAGAATGTCATCATACTCTTTCAGTATCTTCGCCAGCGCGGCATCATCTGCTGCTTCAGCCTCCTTCAGCAGTCCTGTAAAAGCCATTATGCGCTCATTGTCGTCGCCGAAGCGCTTGACTAGCCTCTCGAGACATTCATGTGCGGATCGTTCGTCACCGGTGCGAAGACATGATAACAGAAGGTTTTCGTATGTCAGCCACAGCTCTGTACTCTCAGCTGCCGAGAAGATGGATGCCAATGCCGACGAGGAAATGATGCTCGGTGAGGTCTGGAGGATATGCGGAGCGCGTTGCGACAGCTCAAGGGCCTGTGGGGGAGCCAACTGGCTCGGTGGATGAAGGAGTGACGGTGCCATGTTGAGGATACTTCCGTATGCAGACGAACCAAAGGAAGAAGTCAATTATCGGTCATCAGTGAATGTGCGTGTTGAGGTACAAGGTGGAGCGGGTAGGCGGAATTGGAGGAGCTGATTATAGTTCGAAGCTATCAAGCTCGTGTCAATCGCGACCAGCGACAAGGTCCTCCCCTGGAACGAGCGACGTTGGGAGCCTACCGAAGCTTTGGGGGAGGTGGTTAGGGGGCAGGGGTGGGGGTGGGTTGCGGGTTCCGCGTGGGGCAGATGATGTGACGGCCGTTCTCAAAGCAAGACCGCAGGATGGATTTGGAGTAAATGCCATGACCGTCATCACCACACAACACAGCCCTAACGACAGTCGGGACGGCATACGACGACGCGACACTTTGCAGACTGGGGTCAACTCTTGCAAGATGAGTAGGGGCGGAAGGCGCCACGTTCTTCTATACCTTCAAACTCCCTGAATTCGAACAGCTCCCCTCTCAACCCAACCCAAGCATTGCGAATTCACGCGAGAGGCGTGACCGCCCGTGGTCTCGACAAAATGTATGTTGTTGGCGGCGCATACGGTTCAAGCCGGGACGTTCACAGGAGCTTACAGAATGGCAGGTTCGAAAAATCACTATACGACCTCATTCGAGGTTTGCGCAACCACAAGGGCAACGAAAGAGAGTACATTCAGAATTGCCTGAAAGAATGTCGCGCCGAAGTTCGCGGTCAGGATATGGGTATGGCCACCGTCCAGAAAAATACTCGACCAGATGCCCAATACTGAAGCACGCGTGTAGACCTCAAGGCCACCGCCTTGCTTAAGCTGTGTTACCTCGAGATGATGGGCCACGACATGTCGTGGGCTTCCTTCAACGTCCTCGAGGTCATGTCCTCGGCCAAATACCAACAGAAGCGCATTGGGTACCTAGCCGCCGTCCAGAGCTTCCGACCAGATACCGAGGTCCTGATGCTGGCCACAAACTTGATCAAAAAGGTCCGTACCTCCATCTCGAGCATATGAACAGTTGCCAACTGACGTCTTGCTTGATAGGATTTGGCCTCACCATCTGCGACTACGATAATACTTCCTATCACCGTCCTTCCCCATGTCATAAACCCTTCCCTAGCACTTTCGACGCTATCAGATCTCTTGCCACGGCTCACTTCAAGCAACCCTTCGATACGAAAGAAAACGATTGTCACTTTGTACAGGTTAGCCCTCGTATATCCAGAAACACTCAGGGCAGCATGGCCACAAATCAAGGAACGTTTGATGGCCCCCGACGAAGATCCAAGCGTCACAGCTGCGATTGTCAACGTCGTGTGTGAGTTAGGGTGGAGACGACCTAATGATTTTCTTCCGCTGGCTCCGCGACTGTTTGAACTGCTGGTAGATGGCGGTAACAACTGGATGGCCATCAAGTTAATCAAGCTCGTAGGTGCACCAAAATGTCTCACAAAGACTGCTGTTGACATTTTGGCAGTTTGCTACTCTGACGCCTCTAGAACCGCGACTTGTGCGCAAGTTGCTGCCCCCTCTGACCGATCTTATTCGGACCACGCCAGCGATGTCGTTACTGTACGAATGTATCAACGGAATTATTCAAGGCGGTATCCTTGGAGAAAATGATGACGATCCAGACAGGGAGGAGATTGCCTCCCTCTGCGTAACAAAACTCCGAGGGATGATAATGGTGGATGGTGACCCGAATTGTAAGCTACAGCCCATTGGTTTCACCTTTTGCTTTTCTGACACTGCTGTGAAGTGAAATACGTCGCATTGCTGGCATTCAACAAGATTGTCACGACACATCCTTTTCTTGTGGCCCAGCAAGAAGATGTGATCATGGAGTGCATAGACAGCCCCGACATCACGATCCGCATTCAAGCACTAAACTTGGTCAAGGGCATGGTCAGCAGCGATAATTTGATGTCGATAGTCGGGCGCTTGATGAGGCAACTGAAGACCTCGACTTCTTCTGGCCGGCCGTCTGCCCAGATACACGACACCAATTCCGATGAAGAGGCGGATGCTGAAGTTGCCATCGACCCACGAGAGAGAGAGGCCGAACAAGCACCGCCTTTACCTGAAGACTACAAAATCGAGGTGATTGAGAGGATATTGGCCATGTGCTCTCAAGGCAACTACAACAACGTGGTCGACTTTGAGTGGTACATTGATATCTTGACGCAGCTCGTGCGAATGGCTCCCGTTCCGAGACAGCTGGATGAAGGCTTGGACCAAAATACGACAACCACGAAGCTCTCAGCTGGCGGAATCTCGGAAAAGATCGGGAATGAATTGAGGAATGTGGCCGTTAAGGTCAATGCAATCAGGCCAACTGCTGTCAATGCTGCCGAACTGATCCTAAGACAATTCGCCGCCGATGCCACCTCCACACAGCCTGTTACGTCCGGCGCATTGGGACCTCTAGCCTGGATGGTCGGTGAATACTGCGACCAGGTTACCTCACTGGAGGATACTCTGGGACACTTGCTGCAAATAACACCGCGTGCCCAATACCCGGACGTTCTAGCGTCCTGCCTACAATCTATCCTCAAAATCTTTGCTCAGGTCACTGGCAACTACTATGAATGGACAACAGAACGGAAAGCCAAGACATCGCTCCTACTAGCCCGAATAATACATGTCTTGGAGCCACTTGTCCTGAACCCAAATCTAGAGGTGCAAGAACGGGCTGTCGAATTTACTGAGTTGCTCAAACTCACTTCTGAAGCCGTGTCCGGACAGCCTGCAACCAACGACGAATTCCAGCATGATCCACCACTCTTGCTTACGCAGGCGATTCCATCTCTGTTCACAGGATGGGATCTGAACTCTGTGGCTATATCTGCGCAGAGAAATGTGCCAATACCGAACGGCCTCGACCTCGATGAACCAATTCACCCGAATCTGATCAATTTACTGGCAGCTGGTGACACCATTGTTCTTGGGGCAGAAGAGGAAGACGAATTTGAGGTCTATTACCATCAGAAGCCGCCGCCTACAAAGCTCTCATCCAGCGAGCCAGCGATCAACAAGATCCCAGATACGTCAGAGGAGATTCCAACCTCATATCAGGCAAGCGAGGAGAGTTATCTGGATCCTGATATTCTAGCAAGGCGGAAAGCAGAGCGCGCTGAGAGAAACAAAGATGACCCTTTTTATATTGGGGCACCTGTCAGTCGGACAGGAACATCAACTCCCATACACCATATCCTGCAAAATGCAAATGGTCCTGACCTGGACATTGATGCAATACCTATCATGCAGCTTGACCTTGGCAAAGTCGAGGGCGCTGGTCTTCCTTCACCAGACCGGCCTGCGCCGCGGCCGAAGCCACGTCAAAGAATCGTGATTGCGCAAGACGAGAACCTAGTCGGTAGTGGCGGCTCAACTCCTCGCAACTATGATTCCGAGAATAATTCAGATGCTGTAACCAGGGCCCGCGCCAAGAAGCTGAAGCAGTCTCTGCTTCAAGTCGACTCGAGCAACATTGGCAGTCTTAGCCTTGAAGGCGGTGGCGATGGCCTGAATGGCTCCGGGTATGATTACGAGCGACAGAAACAGGAAGAGGCAGAGATGGCGCAAGCGATGAAGGAAGTCGAGCGGCTGAGGCTGGAGATGCAGAGGGCAAATGAGAGAATACAGGTGGCGCAGGGAGTGGATGTCGAAGGCACAGTGGTCAAAAAGAAGAAGAAGAAGACGGCTACGCCCAAGGTAGAGGTTGCTGAAGATGGCGGCGAGCCTATTGCAATCAAGCCAAAGAAAAAGAAAAAGAAGAAGGCCGAGGCTGAGGCTGAGAATGTGGGTGGTGAGAATGGAGAGGGCCTAGTGGAGGGCGAGTCACAGACTGCGGTCAAGCCAAAGAAGAAGAAAACGCCCAAGCCCGCTGTCGGGACCCAAGACGCCGCTTGATAATTCTATAGCAATGGAGTTCACCCAACCCAGAATCAAAAAATGCGATCGAAGTTGGGATGGTTGGTCCGCCCACGTCCTTTGAATGGCCCTCGTCCGTGCGCCCTCCTGAGTGAATGCCCTCCACAGTGTATGGCCGCTGCTTGCATGGTGTGACATGTCAAATCACTAGGTTGCCATGACATGGCCATCAAGTCTCCTGGAACCCTGGAAATTCTATAATGACACACACATTCTGGTGTCACCATCCGCTATATGGTGCTCTGCGTGGTCACTGGTTGGGCATTTGTCAGTCGGAGCCAAAGCTTTTCTTTTATCGGCTGAAATATAGATGGAATTTGGCATGAGAATCATGACTGCCATTTTATTGAGAAGCTGAGAAAACAGCAAGATATGCAGCCTTGTCGTATTTTTGATTCTGTGAGTAGAGTGCGCGTTCTTCGCAGACAAAACGAGCTGAACGGAGAGTGATGAACAAAACATTTACAGGTGGGCAGTTTGATATGGTCACTAGAACATATAGAGAGGCTTCTGGTGATCTATTCTCTTTGTCTTCGTCGCTAGACATGACGCGAAGGAACAAAGGTCAATCTTGATGAGCACCAATTTACACTGCTCGAGCAGGACGGTGGCTTTGCTCTGTGGAAAAGTCAAGTCTGTGAGGAAATGGATTCATACTGTACGGAAGACCAGACCGAGTGGGAAGCAATTAGGTTACTCAGTATAATTGGAAATGTACGTACATAGAAGGCCAGTAGACGATGAGGAGGCACCAAAGCAGGATGAGATGCGTTGGATGGTGGCTGCCATACCCCCCAACTCTGTGAAACTAGACAATAAAGGAGGATATAGTGATCTGTCTGCCACAAAGCTCACAAGCTCTCGCCTAAGATGAAATGCTTTCCAAAGGCCGTTGGAAAGACGGAGTTGTGGGATGACTCACTATACGCCATGAATGCGAACCGCTCCCTTCCCCCCCTCCTTCTCCCCTAGTGATACCGCCACACACCATTGTCACTCTCCCACACCCCCGGGCCCTTTATAACATTCGCTTTTCAACAGACTGTTAACCTCGAAAGAAGAAAGCTCCTGTCGCTTAGTGGTTAAAGTCCCGGTCTTATAAAGTATTCCCGAAAAGAAATGCTATTATGCCGGAGCCCTCGGTTCGAGTCCGAGCAGGAGCATGTCTTTCTCTCTCTCCTTTTTGAACTCTTGAATCCGTTTGCGTACGAAGGAGCTTCCTCCCTGTGAAGAATTCTTTCAAAATCTTGATACTGCAGGGCCGGACACTCTATATGTTTCAATATATATATATACGTGAACCTTCTGCACAGCCCAGTCCTTTTCATCAGGTCTTTGAGCGAATCGTCCCCTCACCAACTCCACCACTTCTTCTAAGGGCCGTCCTTCTAAGGGCCGTCTACACTATTGTAGCTGGCAGCAAAGACAAGCTACTCACTGCCCGTATCTTTTTGAGATAGATTCTCGATCGCCAGTTGGCTTTGATGCTGCCAAATTCACCTCTTTGTTTCAACAGCGTCTTATAAGTTATTCTCCGCCATTACCACATCCTCTGGCTCTATTTGATCTCTTTCCACCTTTTCCTTTAGGGCTTCTATTTTCGCCTTGCCCCCCGCCTGCATCTGACCAGGCCCATCTTGTAAAATCCGCCACGTAGATTCATTCCTCTTCCCATCCATAAACTCGCTTTTGAAATGATAACCTCTTGCCCTAGGCCTCGTGCCTGTTCCCTCTGGTAAACTCGGCTCGTAACGCTTCAGAAACTCCCGGTAGTCCTCTTGAAACTTCTCCTTTCCAAGGGCGAGTGATGCACGTATACCCGCGAAGAAACTGGTGATGACGTGATGGTTGTGGATCTGAAGCAGAGTCCAGGCAAGCATTTCCCGGGCGTTCAGGAGGTGATGCAGGTATGCCCTGTGATGCGAGGAGCAGGCGTAGCAGGTGCACTCTTTGAGAAGAGGTTCGAGAGAGGTGGCGTTCGTGGCGGAGGTAAGGTCATCGCCCAAGGGAAGGAGGCTGGTTCCGTGAAGAGTGGCCTGGGAGGGGGACGGTGATGGGGGAAAGGTAAAGGTCATTGCCACGCCGGCGTCGGATACCGCGTTGATGAAAGGTAGAAGAAATACATCAACGCCAAGTGAGACCTGTCGTAGGATTTCGTGGGGGTCTTCTGGTGCGTCGATCGAGAGGCGGGCCAGTGGGAGCAGAGAGGGAAGCTCTACCAAGTCGGGCAGCATGTCAACGTCATACACTGCCAGGCCCGAGAGACTGTCAACCATGTCCTCCGACAGACGTTGGAGGTACTGCCATTGCATGGAATACGGTGCTGGCAGCGTAGGTGCAAAGATGGACGTATTCGATTTCCGCAGCTCGTCTACATTCAGCGTGGCATGCAGCTGCGCCATCCAGTCCTCCGTCCTCTCACACATCCTTCGCATGGCTTTGCCGCCTGGCGTATTCATGGCGGAATAGTTCATGTCCGCCAGCGGGATTGCAATATCCGGCTTCAGCGTGTCGATGATGGTGATGTATTCGGTGTTGGTGAGGGGCTGAAAGCCGTTGGAGGTGAACATCTGAATGTACTTATCACTGTTCCCTATGCTGGCCTTGACGGCGGGCGTCCGTCTCGGGCCAAGGACGGTGATGTTGGACGAGGGCAGGCCTGCAAAAGCGTGGAGGTGTTTGCCGTCTGGCGCTGGGATTTTAGCCGCAGCTGGGATTTTGGTCACCACCTTTTGCGACTTTTCAACCACTTGGTTTTTTCAAATGTTAGCATAACAGGCAGTCTGGAAAAGCTGTGGGTGGTGGTGTTGTTTATGAAGCTTACAGTCCTCCATGGCCATGTAGACTCCAGGAAAAGACTCATATCTCGCACTTGTGTCCGGCGTCAAGTGAGGCACTGCGCCTCTCGAGGTCACGGCGAAGAAGTTGGGCGTATCGACCGTGTGCCGTTGAGGCAGAGTGAGTCTGCCTAATCTTGCAGATGCTCCATTTCCCCCGACCGCCTTCAGAATCTCAAATCGCATGCCTTCCGCTTCCTTGTCCTGGGACATGCTGAGAGTGAGATATATATGTCTGGCGCCAAAAATAAGCAAATTTAGGAATTGGTCTCTCACACGCGGTGGATGTGAAAGCGTCGTCAAGAAACGGCCAAACCCCTAACCCCGACCAGGGTGAGAACGAAGTGCCCACCCCCCTTCCAACCCGGGGGAGAATTAACTCCTGCAGTCTACCTGAGCTAGAAATTTGGCATTCGACAGATGTAAATAATTCCACATAGACAATATCTTCAGAAGGACTTTCAAAATTTATTCTATTCAGTTTAGTGGAAGACTCCAGAACAATTTGTAGATTATGCATGTTGAGAACGGCCTCCAATGGCTATCCCATAGACTAAGTGTTTCGAGGTTAAGGGAACATAGTCCATGGCTATGAGGACCACTTCCATGACCTCTGAATTTACCTGCGTTTACAGATTACAGAGAAGACAAAGATATCCTAGGATCCAATAACATCATTCTTCTCTCTCACACACTTGTAAGTCTGCGACTCATCCACCTTTTGATATTCCTGCAATTGCCTGTAGACGGAAACGCAAGCCGAGACAACGTTGGCTTTTTATATATGACAGGTCTCTACGAAGCTATTAGTCCTCTGATCGCTTACGAGGACAGCTCAAACCTCGAGTTTCGCAATCCCGCAGGTTGTCAATACCAATGATGTTTTTATCTCTCTATTGTAGGCTTCTTCTGGATCTGGATCTAGATCTAGGATGCGCCCCCTCTTCCCTACTTTTTTTCCCGAGAAGATGGCCGGTCTTCATGCAATTGTATGCGTCAATCCTCCATTTCATCGTCCGAATCACCCTCAGACGACTCCTCTTCGTCTTCGTCATCATCATCATCATCCTCTTCCTCATCGCCCTCAGGATCCATCTTGCCGTCATCATCATCACCCTCGAGACCGTAGTGGTCGTAAAAGTCCGACAGCGATTTGACCTGAGTAGCGTATCCCATGGTCTTGAAAGCCTTCTCCATATTCTAGATGTGCCGCGTTAGTGAATGACATATATAAAACCTGTCGAGAAATTGACTCACCTCCTGCATAATCGGCGCACATGTCACAACGACATTGCTCTTCCCGGGCTGGAAAACAGGCAAGATCAACTCCCGCATAACCGCGCGAATGTCCTCGTCTCCAACACCGCGCACCTGCGCCATAATCTTCTTCGTCCAATCCAGTCCCAAACCACGCACCACACTCAGTATATAATTCTGTTGCGCCGCATCCGCCATCGTGGCCTGTTCATCCGCAAAGCCCGACACGATCCCACTGACTGCGCCCTCCACCAGGTGCCTATCAAGCGGAACCACGCCGGTTGCGATCTTCTCGACCGTCTGGCGCGAAATATCAAGCGCTTTGCTCGCGTCGGGCGACCTGTACACTTTGTATTGCAAGAAACCCCAGTCAAGCTCGCGGTTGAAGTGGGTGCCGTAAGCGAGGCCGTTGCCGCGCACAGCGTTCCAGAGGGGGCCCTCCACGGCTTCGAGGTAGCCGATAGCTACAAGCATGGCGGGTATGCGTGGGTCGTCGTAAGAGACAAGGCCCTTGGCAGTGGATACACTGTACGAGCTGTCGAGGGATGTCATGGGGATGATCACGGAGCCGACGGAGCCAGGGTTCTTGCCCTCATCATTGAGCATTGTGTGCGTGCTGACGATGGAGGACATGTTCCCCTCCGTGCTGCCGAGAGACTTGGTCAAGATGTCCCAGGGTGCCACGGGTTCACCCAGTTTCGTTAGGTCACTGGTGACGAGAACCCGAGTGTTTTCAAAAGTGAAGAGGCACTTGCGGAGCTGTTCAAACATGCCCAGTACTTTCTCCGGCTCGTTCTGGAGAAGTTTCTTCAACCGACGAAGGTAAACAGCCTTGACGAGTGTGCGCCTCGCCATCGGAAGCCACGACTTCTGGACGTGGAGTGCCCAATCAACCTCCAGAGACATGGTTCTGCCGTCTCGCTTGGCCTCGGGAATATCAGCCAGGGCCTTCGAGATACCCGCCCTCAGTCTTCGCAGGTCAAAGACGCTGTCGAACATTAGGGCACGTATCCATTCAATAATGGCTATGTACTTATCAGGTTCCACCTGGAAGCTGATGAAAATACTCTCAGGGTCATAGACTTTGCCTCCCCCATTCAAGGCATAGCTGATGGTGTCCTTCTCCAGCTCCATGACGACGTCTTCAAAATTAACCAGCTTGCCATCGCGCTTGATAGGTGTGTTGAAGAAGTTATCTATGAAGATAGACATGAGAGGCTTGAGTTCGACAGGGATTTCAGTTGTGCTGACATGGACTGCAATGTGTACGAAGTTGCTTGGTACATTTTCAAATTGAATGAAAAGCGGTAGTCCGGGCCTAGCGTTGTCAATGAGCTTTTGTGTAGTCTTCTCGCCCGATCCGATCTCCTTCGCCTTTCCAGACCTGGCAGAGCTGGAGTTGATGAAGTGAATGGACTCTGTCCCAGGAACGGGCCATTGATCGATGACAGAAGGTGGAATCTCAACCTCATTCTTGGCTTTGGCTGCCGCTAGCTTCTCAGCTAGCTTTTCCAAGCCATCAGGCCCGAGCTCTGTCTTCCTCTTCGCGATGCGTGCCTCTTCAGCCTCCTTGACCTTGGTCGCCATCGCCATTGAGGGCTTCCCGAGAACAGAGACGTGGTGGACATCGACCAACCACTTCCTCAGAAACTCGCGCCACTGGCTGTCGGTCCACTTGTCAAGAACGTCATATTCTTGGAGTGTTTCCAGCTCCCGTAGGGTCGAGCCATCCCGCTTTCCGAAAAGGTAGTCCGAGATGATGTTTTGTGAATAAAAGCCTTCAGAGCTCTCAGCAGAGAACTTGACCTGCCTTCGCTCTCGGCTAATACATTCCTTCATGTACGTCATGTCGAAGGGTTTGGAAGCCACCTCCTTCAGCAGGTCGTGGAGCCTCTTTTCCACGAAGGCAAGTTTCTCAGTAGCAACACCTGTTGGCTGGAACCAGATGGTCGAATTTGGCCTCGCATCCCACCAGTACGATACGGAGCTTGCAAGCTCCTCCCTTTCGACCATAATGTTCTCAAGCACCGAGACTGAAGAACCACAGAGATAAGTCAGCAGCACATTCAGGGCAGACGTCTCGACCATATCCTGGCAATTAGGTCCGAAGAAGGCGGAGCTGACATCCCCGGTCGATTCATCTTCCTCAGGGAATTCAATGGTTTCCACCACTGTCTCCTTGATGGCAGATGGCTGTGCTGAATCGATCCAAGGCCTGTATTTAAATATCAGTAAAACTTTGATGGCTCAAGTTCGAGTAAATTGGTGGGGGGGGGGAAGGGGGCTCTTCTTACCTTCTGAAAGGTTTATCAATCGGAGGTATGCTGTCCTTGATACTCTCTTCGAAGTCTTCGAGTATCTGCAGTAGGTTGTCGTGGTCCGTTTCGCCTACAATGATAACGGCCAAATTTCGAGGCTGGTACATCTCCTTGTGGAACTCCCGGATGCGCTCAGGCGTGAGATTTCGGAGGTGCTCTGGCATGCCACCAGTTTCGTAGCGGAAGCCTACGTTTTCAGGATAGAGAAGTCTCCGTGCCTTGAGGTCCATGAGCTCGCCCATATTATAGCGCAAAGCCTGCATCTCGGAGTAAACTACGCCTGCATCATTTCCCTCGCCGTCAATGTGATGGACCTCGGTGATGCAAGCCTCATCGGTGATGGTGGGAAGGATGACATGCTCCAGGTACAAGGGGAGGATCTGTGCGAAGCCGTCCCAGCCTGCGCTCTCGAGAGTGTATGCGGTATGGTCAACAGCAGTCCAAGCATTGGTGCCGGAGTATGCTCGTGAGGCCAGCTTGTCGAGAAGACCCTTGTACTGATAGCTTCTGGAGCCCATGAAAACCAGATGCTCCAGAGTATGAGGGGCTCCGGAGTCGTCAAAGATCTCTGTGGCCAGTGTGAAGTAGCCGCTAATCTTGGGACCCTCTCGATCGGCCACAATGACCTGCATACCGCTCCTCTCGGACTCATACTGGGTTATAGTGGTAGGAGCATAGTCTGTCTTGAAACTCTGGACCTTGCGGAACCGAGGCTTTTGAGAAGGCGCCATGCTGGAGGCAATGAGGTTCCGGAAGAAACCCTTGACGGCCCTGCGAAGACTGTCAGTACAAAATGAAGGACGCATTGCGAAGTGAGATAGCAATCATATGAGAATAGCAAATGAGGACAAGAAGCCAGGGAAGCGATGGCGAGTGATGGTAGCAGAAGAAAGGGAGAAGTGCATTTTTAGTGGCAGTATCCCCACAACATCCTGTACGTAGGAGACCGAGGATCTTGCTAGTCCTGGAGGGGTGCTCCTCGTGTTGATGTTCCCCCCAATTTCTAAGTCGCATTGGGTATCTGTATTCTGATAATGTAGAGCAACCAAGGCAAGCATAGCACCTAGGGCCGCAAGAAGCAGCACTCTAGGTGGAAGCCAGAGATAAGCCATCTTCAACTAGGTCGGCAGCTATCCTCTAGCAAAGCTCGCGTTGCAGTAGGTAGATGGCTGGCCACATCCTTCCGGGACAAGAGTGCCATATGTACGGGCCCAAGTACTAGGGTTCGACGTCGTGCTCACGTACCTAGGGCTGGAAGACACAAGAACGAGAAGAAAGCCAAGTGTTGTGCAATGAGTGAAAATGCAGGTCGGGGGGATACAGCAGATTAGGAATTCAGTGTAATGCGGAATGACCCAGTGACTTTGAGGGTGCAGAAAAGGTGTGCTGACATACCTTGCAGTAATCTGGTCGGGCCTGGAAGAGAGTGAGCGTGAGCTTGAGGGTGTTGGTGGTTTATTGCACAAGGCTCCAATGAAAGAGGGCCTGCGCAAGGCTCTCTTCAGTGATATGTTGGGGGTGAGGAACCGCAAGTGGTGAAGGGCCACAGCTTGTGCCTGGCTTGTCTGTGGAACCCCAGACGGAAAATACACGAGAGGACTGTGAGAGCAATAGGTCGAGTCGATGTGCTCTTGGGATTTATTTGAACTTGACAGGCCAGATGAGCAATGTGGAGGTTGGCAAAGTTACAACTCAGGACACGAGGGGTGCAAGAGTTTCGAAAGAAGGACGAGGGATCTGTCCTGGATGTGTCCTCCTCGTTGTGTTCTCACAACTTGATGGTCGATGTTCAAGAACAAACAATTCCATGGAGGGGCAAATGCAGTAGGTATCTACCCTAGGGTATCCAGACCCGCGGACGATAAGTAAATTTTGGGGGACAAGTACAAGGTACCTGCTAGTAGCCAATGTCTCAAGGACTCATTGAATTCTTAGTACTTATGTAGCTCTCCACACACAGAGACTGCACACTACAGATATTGACAATAGCAAAAATGAGATCGATTCTATATAAATACCAAACTTGAAACCAAATTATTGGCATCAGAAACTGGGAAGGAAGCGGAACATTGTTCCAAGCTTACACGTACGGTACGTATCATTCTAGTGTCGAGAACTCCCAAATTGAAAGAGGCAGGGATGAGCATTTTCGGCCAGTGCAACAAGCTCTCGGCTCCGCCATCTGTCCAGCTTGACAGATCAGATGCCTGCCACGGATTTACAATGTGCGCCAACGTCACCGCGACCAACTTCACCACGACCGGCTTTTGGCAACGCATTTCATGTCGCGGTACCCTTCCTTTTGATATTGCTGCAACTCTGTCGCTAGTTATGGTTTCATAGTCCTAGAATCTGATATTCCCCCCGGCGGATCGACCAATTCTCCATTAACAGCCCCAGCAAGGCCATCTACAAACCGGCATCTTTGCCACGACTATAAACGTGTAATTTTCATCTTGCGCGCAGTTCATCATCCAGAACGCCTGCATGATGAGCAACTTGGGCAATTCGGGCGCCTTGGGCGAGGCTTTGGTGGAGTTCACCACTAAAGGTGCCTTTCCGGAGGAGGGCATATCAGATCTCAAACTGAGCTCCGACCAGCTACCGCCAGCTATTCAAGCTCTCGCCCAGGCCAAGACCAACCTGGAGGTATACAGCCTCAACATGTTGATTTTACTCCTTGTTCTATCGAGCACTGACCGCCAACTCTCCCACAGGCCGAGATCCACACCATCAACACCGAGACCGCTCCGGACGTCGCTACCTGGCGCGCCAACGCTGCCTCACTCCAAGACGACATACAGCGCTCGCGCCACCTCGCCAACGCCATACTTCGCCAAGCCGACGAGCCCGTCATTTCGGGCGAAGCCATTATCGATGCTGCGGACAAACTTTCTTTCCTCCAAGCCGAACTCACCTACAACACACGTGTGCGCGAGGCGCTCGCCGCTATCAAGGAAGTCAGTAGTGTTCTGTATCAGGCGGATCAGGCGTGTGCTGAGCGACGGATCCTGGATTCACTGAGGCTTTTGGAAAAAGCATGGGAGAAGCTGGATGCGTTGCCTGTTGGCAAGGGCGTCAGGGTCGCACGCGTCTTGGATGCAAGAGCTTTTGAGCTGAAAAATACAGTGCATGAGGTCTTTGAGCATGTATGGAAGGCGTTAGTGCACGTGAATGTCGAGAGTAAGACGGTCTTGATCACTGAAACCATGGAAGGCGAGGCGATGAGCCTCACGGATGCGGTCGTGGGGCTGAAGTCCTACAAAGAAGTTGATCAGCGGATGGCACATTTGTGGCACGAACTCGATCAGGCTATTATTGGACCGCGGTTGGACTTCGACAACCCTGCACTTCCTGAGATTGTCGTGGACGGCGATACTCTGCGAGCAAATGGCAAAGCGGACAAGTCGATTGACGCACTCTTTGCTGATATGGACAAGATCTTCAGCTACTTCGCGGGGAAGCTACCACCGGATTTGATCGACTCTATATCTGCATTGATGATGCCGGAGATTGTCTCCAGGATAATATCTATGTGGCTAGATTCTGCTGTACCAGCTTCGCTGAAGCAGATGGACCTATTTGAAAGCATCATGGCAACCGCTAAGCGGTTCTGCTTGAGGCTCACGGAGCTCAAATTTACTGGATTCAATGAATTACAAGACTGGGTGGAGGATGCGCCCAAAGTCTGGCTGGCAAAATGCAGGGAAACTGCACTAGACACTGTGCGGATACGTCTTGCCGAAGGTCTAGGCTCTTCAAAGCAGGTGGAAAGAGTTGAGAAGCAGATGGTGTCGCGCGCTGAGGGCCAGGAGCTTGCTGCCGCACCGGCTACTGCTGCTGCAGCCGAAGACGATGATTGGGCTGCTTGGGATGATGAGGGAGACCAACAAGAAGAAGTAGTACAAGATACGGCCCCTACCGAAGTCGAGCAAGCTTCGAAACCGGCAGAAGGGTTCGACGACGAGGTCGCCGACGCATGGGGGTGGAACGAGGATGGTGATGCTTCAGATGCTCCCATTGAGTCTGATGTCCCCGAGACTCATACCGGGTCGAACGAAGAAACTCAAGATGACGACGCTGCCGATGCATGGGGATGGGGCGACGATGATGCTCAAGAGGAGCCCCAAAACCAGCCACCTGCAAAACAATCGGCAGCAGCAGCAGTCAACCCGCCAGCCCAACAGAGGGAAATGATCCTGAAAGAGACTTATAATATTTCATCCATGCCGGAGCCAGTGCTTCAGCTCATATTTGCGATACTGGAAGACGGTGCGACGTTGACAAATGAGGCGTACGTCTGTTGCCCACCTAGACATTGATACAAGTTGACTGACATTGCGCAGACATGAAAGCAGCCCCGTGGCCAAGGCCGCATCTGGCCTTTTTAGCTTGCCGACATTGGCACTGGCGATGTTCAGAGCTGCCGGACCCTATTATTATGCGCTGGATCATGGCGGCAACATGTAGGTTTTCCAGACTCTTTACGCGCATCATACTTTCGCTTCTTACTCATTTTGTACCTACTAGGTTCTTATACAACGACACACTCTACCTAGCAGAGAAACTAGGCGACTTTGCCAACTTTTGGAAGGAACGCAAAGATCTCTCGCCTCGAGCACAAAAAATGCTTCGTCTCGAGAACGACGTCAAGACCATGCAGAGTTTCGCGGCCCGCGCCTATA
Organism: Gnomoniopsis smithogilvyi; assembly: GCA_027946515.1. NCBI lineage: Eukaryota > Fungi > Ascomycota > Sordariomycetes > Diaporthales > Gnomoniaceae > Gnomoniopsis > Gnomoniopsis smithogilvyi. The sequence goes on along the minus strand of JAPEVB010000004.1, from coordinate 2,773,321 downwards.
GCAACGAGATGAACATCCAAAAGACCGTCTTGCGCGACCTGATCGGCGGTGAACAGTCTCTCATCCAACAAGATGACATTGACGGTTGCATCGACGCCGCTGTCGCTCGCGTGCGCACCCTCTCCACCACCTGGGAGAGGATCCTCGCGCGCTCCGCCTGGTATCAAGCCGTCGGCTCGCTCGTGGACGCAATCTCGCTCAAGATCATCTCGGATGTCATGGATGCGCCCTCGGTCAGCCAGGACGACGCTTACAACATCGCCAAGTTGATCGCTACTGTGACGGAGCTGGACGACTTGTTCCTGCCAAGTCGCGCTTCCAAACACGTACCGGCCAACAAGGAGGCTGAGGTCCCTCAGACGACGCAGTATGCGCCGTCATGGATGCGGCTTAAGTATCTTAGTGAGGTGCTGCAGTCAAATTTGCGGGATGTGCGATTCCTGTGGATGGAAAGCGAGCTGAGTCTGTTCTTCACTGTGAGCGAGGTCTTGGACCTGATCAACCTCAGCTTTGAGGACAATGCGCGGACAAGAGAGGTAATACGGGAGATAACGGCGAATCCGCATCCAAGGCAGCTGGACGAAGGCGGATGGTAAAGGAACACAAAGCCCTGTGCGGATGTTACAGTACATTCATGGTTGCAATGAATGTCCCCGAACGGGTGCATAGTCGTATCTACTGGTTATTCAAATGAGATATCCGGTGCTACGTTTCACGTATACTCATATTGGGAGAATTATCTGGTGGCAAAGGCTCTCGTACTTGGGAACTTATCAGAACAAAATTGTACTCCTGCTAGCTTTTGTGACGAGCTCAAGGGCAGCCTTCGTAGGTAGGGACGAGACCAGAGGGCCATTGCAGCCCTCAACGACCTGTCTACAAGAACACCCCCTTTGGACGCATAGGATGGAGGGTTGCATGTGTTGCCCCCTTAAACAACCCAGCAAACATCCTTTTTCTGCAAACCACATCTATCTACATGGTACCTAGTAGTTTTGAGCCGAGGATGTGATGCCAGATGCGGGAGACACTCTCCTGACAGTTCCGATCTCCGAGGATCTCTCAGTCAAATCACATCCTCGGTCCAACCAAAAAAAAAAACCTTGAAAGGGAAGAAATATACTCACCTCGTCACCACTGGGCACTAGGTACGTGACGACCCCGGCCATCGAGTGTCATCACCCTGTCCTTTTCACATGCTCACGATGCGACTAGCCCATGTTAGCCACGTCAATGAAACACCACCACGCCCTTAACACGCAACACAAGTGGGTATGGAAGGGGGGGTGGGTGGCAGGCAAACTACCTACGTTCCCCACGAGCACGAAACGTGTGCGTTGGAAGAAAGCAACGTACGGTACACTACCATTGGGGGAAAAAGGAGAATGACAGGTTGTGAACAATTGAGCTAACAATAAATAGCTTTTTTTAAAAAACGCAAAGGATTCGAAAGAAGCCTTCTCCGGAGCATCGAACCCGGCAGGGCCCTTGGCCTGACATTTCTGGTTCGGGGAACTCGATATCCTTGCGTAGATTGTGTATGCAACTACTATGCTGCGTAGTATCCGGGGGGCCAAAGTTACCCAAAAGCGATAGGCTCGCCGTTCAACAAGGTGTTGCCGTCTTGGGATGGCCACCCAAAGAAGAAAAATACTTGGTAGGAAAAAAAAGGTTAGGGCACAGATAGAAGAGGTACGATGTATAGACGGCGCCCTTACTAACGGTGCCCCAACGATGTCACCCTAGAACAGGGAGATCTGAATGGGCGAAACATCCCAACTTATCGATTACAAGAAGCTAAGCTCCGGTCGAAAAACATAGCCCTTGTTCCTGGGAAACCACGCCGCGAGTATGAACATGGGGGCATGGCATACACCAACCGGATCGGAGACGATCGCCCAGTTCAGGAACAAATAAGGGCTCAGGGGGATCGACTAGTCGCCGGGCGGGTGGTTCACCGTGAACATCGGACGAACGATTGTCCCAAAGAAGCCAATCAGCTTATTCGATCGCCCTCTTTCCTGCCATGTTTCCTTCCTTTTTGTTGCACACACACGCTCTCTCTTGTCTGTCTGTTGGTGGGCATAAGGGTGCAGCGATCAAGATAAGCTTCTGCTGCCGCTGCTCCCAAACCGAACTCTCTTTTCTGTAATCAGGTTCATAAAGTTTCGATAAAACATAAGGATAAGAATAAATAGAAAAAGCATCAAATGAACGGTCCAGCAGTCTAAATTTAGACAGAAGCAGCGCTTCTGCGTCTTTGGGTGGTTTTGCTGTCAGCGCGCACCGGCACTTGGTCTGAAAAGTATGTGCTTTTTCCCCCATCCGTGCGCCCAAAACTGCCCGTGGCCCCAAGTTACAGTCTTGGTGAAGGTGTGACAGCACAGCCGCAAGCTGCGCCGCACAGAGGCCCCCCCGTTTGACGTTTATCGTTTTGCACGAAAAAAAGCTAGGCGAACTAAAACATCTCTAGCGTTGATATTGGTTTTAACGGAAAAAGAGATAAGGGTAGTTTTTAGCAAAGATCCCAACCTGACCGGATGTTTTAGCCTGCCGGGTCTCTTTAGTTGGTTGATAAGCAGTTGCATTTGCATTGCGTCTCCCGTCCTTGATCAATGCAGATCCATTCTCCGCGCTTGGTGATACCAATTCCGCCTGCGCCCGTTTAGACGTTGCAAAAGAAAAGAGAATACCCATATGGGCATATGCTGGAAAAGTATAATATAGAAGATATCTGGGTCCTTATTGACTGTGATTATTCATGCTTGGATGCCAAGTGACCCAAAAGTCCCTGTTGGAGTATTGAGGCTTACGTACATTGTAAATGGTATATCGCGAGCATGAAAACTCCAGGTTCAGGCCCCGAGCAAACTGAGTCGGAGAATTTGGCCCTCGTTTTCGTTCAAGGCATGGGATGATTTGCATAGGTGGCCTTCGGAACACTTGCGAAGCATTGCACCTTTTTCCCCTTCACAAAGGTTCACCCTTGACAAAGAGTTGAACTTACAAACATGCATGTCTGCGGTCCCGTTGTCCACCGTTGTTGCATTCGTCATTATCCCGAGACGAGACCTTGCCTGCAAGAGACTTGAGGACCGTAGCACTCTACCGATAAAGTACTGTGCGCCGCGATGTGAATGAAGCGCGGCGCCTTCTTTTTTTTTTTTTGTGTTTTTTGTTTTACTTTTTTTTTGGGAGTCGGACGACAGTCTGGAGACTTACAGCAACTGACACTTGTCGAAAACCCGCCAACGAGCCTAGTCTAGTTAAAGAGTGACAACGGCTGGAGCGCCACGGACGACTGCCCAGATTTGGTTCTCCCAGCCGCGCACCAAGTTGGGCCCACTAAGGCGACACACACAAGTCCAGGGCCGAACGATGTCGATGACTGGAGCGTGACGCGGAGGTTTCCGCCAACAACTCCTCTCATGGTGATCGCCTCGGGGTGTATGCAGTACGCAAACTAAACAAGAACTAATGGGGTGCCAAGCCGCGGTTCGTGGCATGACGCGCAAATGACTGACTTTGATGCAAAGCTGCGCTTCACAGCGTGAAAATGGGCCAGTGATCGATTGTTTCGTAGAGATCTCACAAATTTCCTTGTCGCAATACATATGCCTCGGCGACCTGAATGTAGTGGTATCAGATCCTTCGAGAAGTCAATGATCCTGACAAGTGCGACAACATAGTCAACCCGAATTCGAGTCTCCATACAGAGCCGCAAGGTCACACTCTCAGCATTTCGATTCGGTACCAAGCAGACGGTGCTCATTAGTCAGGACTGCTGTCGTCGCGACATTGACGTCGGCTTCTAATCGAGAGCGAAGACCAAGCCGCCGGCAAAGGCGGCGGGAGACAACAAGCCCACCGTGCGTCTCGGCGATCGACGAACTTTCTGTCCCCATTGTGACGCCGACCTGAATCAGGGGATCCCCACAAAAGAACGCGGCCCTTGCTTGAGAGCCCCAGTCGCATCCACCGTGGTTGGACATGGCAACTCCGAGATGGCCACTTGGGGGGGAACAGGCGCCAAGAGCCATTGACACTTTTGAATCGTAGTGTCCTGGAGAAGATGGATACCGGAGCGATCTTGCCCCGGACCCTTCCCATCGCTTTCGACAGGATAGGGAACAGGAGATACAATCGGCTTTGGGGACTGACAACATACTCACTCCATATAGCATGTGCCAGATGTAGCGAGTTAGGGAACAAAATCGAATGTATCACTGCAGCAGACGTGTCTCATCTCCCAAAGCTTTGCCTAGAGATGGCACAATAGCCCTCTAGTGAGAGAGAATTAAACGACATGCGGGAGCTGCACGAGGATGGTCGACCAGAAATCCAGACGAAAAAGGCAGATCGCAGCTATACCATTTTAGGTGCATGATCTGCTCCGAGTCCATGGCACGTTTTCGTCTGAAGTTTGGAGGGACCCACCTTTCCAGGGGAGATGTCGCCTGAGCAAGGATATCCCTATCATCTTCCAGGGGCACTACTGAACCCTCTTCGAGTGTCGACACTGTGTGGCATGCGGCACTTAATGCACTGGGGTCCACGGGACGACAAGTACAGGTGAAAGGTAAATTCGAGACGGCTCCAAACCGAGGTCTTGTGAGTCGTGGAACCCCACGAAATGGTTGGCGCAGTCGTCTTCTAGTAAGAGGACACTGTCCGTAGCTCTGTGGATGCCAGAGAGAAGAGTTAGTCTTGGCGTCAACCATGGTCATGGTCGATGCAAGGTAATTCTGTATGGCAAAAGTTCGGTAACGTAGCCGGCGAGCGTGTACAGATGTGTCATGGAGGATTATAGATCCTGTATGATATAGGCCGCATTCCTATTCTTGGAGTCTGCTTACCCGTTAGTGACGTCTAGTCCCCATGTCCTAAAGCATGGACTTTTGCGCTAAGAGGAATGAGCTGCTATAGTTCATGGACATCTGTGGATTACTCTTACTTAGTATCAGACTAACGACCTGCATAGAGCAGTGCATTTTGGCGGAGAACCAGGTCCCACGGACATGTTGAGCGCAGCGAGTAATGCGTTTGGGCTTCTCGTGGTCTCACGAGTAAACGATTCACTCCTTTCCAATTGTCTCGGGCTGTTTCTGATCGAGTAGCACGTTTCTTGACCTCGTACAACAGGCGAAGCCGCGACTGTGAGATCTCTCGACCGCGAGCTGGCACGACATCGCTTGCCGCGACTTTTCACGGTTTTACGAATTCGCAAGTAACGCTCAAAAGTTATGAGCCTGCCCAAAGAAATTCTGAGAAATGAGCATGATGAGGCGAAACTGATGACTTAGTCTGAACAGTCTGTTGACCTCGCCCGTTGACCACATCTGAGACTGAGGCTGTGCATCGTCGGACAGCAATACCTGCGCAAAGCTATGACCGATGACAAGGTTCCGGTCCACAAGCACAGAGGTTGACCCTGGAGACTGCACAATAGAGAACACTAGCGCTGCCGCATTTTTGTTTACGGCGAGCATGCCTCGAGCTAAGAGTACTGTGCCGAAATTCAAGATTGTGTAGAACATGCACCGTGTCAGGGCTCGAGGCTCACGCATTTTCCTTGGCAAACGCCCCTTTTCTTTCCCGCTTGCGCCATTCGCGAACAGCGTCATGGGAGGGTCACCAATTCCAGAACGGTTCGCTGATGAAAGACATCGATTCCAAAGAGTCGCGAGACTTGCTAACAGGGTTGGCAGGGAAAGGGAGCGATCAAGCTGATTGTCTGGCTGGCGTCTCGCCAGCCGCAGCAAGGCCTAAAGGCGGCTACTTTGTGTCCCGCTGGCGCGAAAACATATCCTCAAGGAGCTCAAGGACGCGGGGCGCAACGCGCGGGAACGTGTAAATGCAGGACGCAGCTGGAAATCCCTCTCAAAGGGCCCCACTGCCTCGTAGCCTACTATACCAAGTAGATACTACAAGTAAGATGTAGCAAGGATATTGGCCCCCCCCGGGTTAGTTCTGTCTGTGCATGTGCGCTTTTTCCTGCGTACAGAGTAGCATTGAGTCGTCTCGAGAGTCGTCCGCGAACAGCGAGCGAAGTTGCAACGGCGAGGAACGGTGGGGGGAAGCACCCGCGGTGACGCGTGTGTTTCGGTCCCGGAAGAGATGTCTTGGCCCCTTGCGCGACAAGCTACGCGCCGGGCATACCAAGAAGTATCTCATTCGAGAACAACTCAGGAGGCTTCTAGAGCCCGAATGAAGCCTCACGAACGATTGCTATCTAGTCTGAACAAGTCATGTCGGAATCGTCAGGGAATGGATCCATGATCTCGAGTGGTGGTAAAAGTCCTGTGGCTGACTTGTGCACGGCGCAGCGCGTCCATGGTTCGCTGCCCGAGGCAGACGGTGCAAGAAACGCAAATTCAGACTGTGGGTCGACAATCAAGCCCTGTCCCTGCAGAAAGTCAGGGGCCCATATTCAGGTCTCGGTCGTGATTCGTGAGTACTTGTGTTTTTAACCGGCTGTTTCCCGACGGAGTGCCCCAGATGCTGGCTGGGGATTGTGCCTTTGCGCTGCGTAGTCAGACAGTTCACGAGGTACCTACTATGGTACATAGTGGTTTTGGGCAGCCAACGAAACACGCCGACGGCTAGAGGGAAAGTCGTGCTGCTCTCTCTCGTATGGGTCGGCGACTCCCAGAGTGGCGTGCACGCCAGCTAACGTCGTACTGTGAGACCAGCATCGGCTCTGCGACGGTCTTAGTGGGTGGATGTTGCGATTGTGTATCCGCACCAGGCAAGTCAGACAGGCTGACACGCAGCATCGCATCGCATGCATGGACGCTGACTGCTCATTATTATGGCTCTCAATAATGCTTAATCTTTTTTTCAGAAAAGTGAGCAGATGAATCATGGGGTGGCGCGGGCTGGGGGCGTAGGTAGCAAACTGTTTTGCACACATTTCGTGGGCGGATGGCCAGCCGCGGGAGCTGCAGGAAGCTGCAAACGAGGTTTGGGATTCTGACAGGCTGAGGCACGAGCCAATGGGAACGTACCACGAAACGCGAAGCACTGGATAGCTTAGTGGAGGAGCGCACCTGGCGCACCAGGCTGCAGGTGTGGCGTCTAGCGTGAGCGGCCAGTCTTTTTAGGGAAACCGGACCCCTGACGCTAATGCAGGTACGGGGAACAACTGCACTGGAGTCGTAGCATAGACGCAACTACTGTGGTGTGGGTAGGAGTGGACCTTGCGCAATAGGATCATGGCACTCCAAGCTCAAGCTGAGGAGGGGTGCAGCAGCATGGTGGAGTGGATTTGCGTTCGCATGGTGGTGGTCATTGTAGTCCACCGGCCGCGGTCGTTTGGTTGGCTCAGCGTGACAGCGTGGGGGGGAGGGGGGAGAACAAGACTTGCAGGCTGTGTGCTGTGCTCGTCAAGAGCAAACAAACAAAAAGCCGTGCATCACAGAGATCGTCGACCAGGTTGGCCAAGATGGTGTGGTGTGTGGTGCGGTTGGTACCTAGTAGTAGAGGTAAAGTGGACTGAGTGTGGTCACCAGGTTGGTCATACTGGCATCAGGTGAACTCTAATAAGGCTCACTTCTCCGTACGGCCCGACGACTCGAGCCTGCATGAAAGTCTGTTGGCAAGCCTGCATCGAGGTTGTTTTTCCTTAAATCTTTCTTTTGTTGTAGCATGCAAGTCCTTTTCCTCATCTGCAACTCTGTGTGGGTGTGGAAAACCTCTACCGGCCAGATCCTTGTGTGAAATAGCGTACTACACACCATACTACAGTAAGTAGTACATGCTTAATGGTAGCAGTTGAAGCATGACTTACACTGGCGCGTCTTGACATCAGGAGTGCGCGCCATTGAGTGGGTACACGTGAGATAGTCATCGGTAAAGCCTGTCTATCCGTAGACTTAGCAGAAAAGAAAGACCGAAAGGTAGTCTCCGAAAAAAAAACAAAAAGGAAAACCAGAACTAAGGTTTCCCTCTCGCTGTACTACTGACTGGAGGGATGCCTGACGGCAAGGACAGGCACGGCTCGCTGTCCCACTCTTTTCCTGTGCAGCATCCAACGAGGCTCCTTGCCATCATCCCGTTTCAATGTTCCCTTTTTCTGCTTCCTCACACCGTGCTGCAGGTACCAGGTGCCAGCTGTAAACCCATGCCCCATGCCCCATGCCCCATGCTCAATCCCCCATGTCTCTTGAACCTTCCCTCCCACCACACTAACCCACTCACAAAAAGATCAGACCGTGACCCCAGCTTCTATCCACCTTCCCCGTCCGCGCTTGCCCGGGACACGCCCTGCACTCCTGCTCCTCTCTTCCTTTTTTTGCCTGGTCTCTCGTGCCCTTCCTCCCCCTTTTCCTCCTCCCCTCCTGACTATCTTCTTGCCCTTCACCGTCACTCCTCCACTTGCTACTGTTGCTCCATTCGACTTTCTCTCTTCGGTCCTCTCCTTTTTTTTTTTCCTGTCTTCCCTCTTCACTCCCCCGCTTCTTCTATGTCCTAACCAAAGTCGTTCCCTAAACCCTCATTTTTTTTTTCTTGCTGCTTCTTCGGATCACCCCGTTCAATCCTTCCGGGCGTATCCATTTCCATTCCTTTTTGGCTATCGTGAATAGTTTCCAGCTCCAGCTCCAGCTCCAGCTCGCCTCGACTCGACCAGACCTGACTTGCGCATCGCATCCACCGCCTGGCCTGCCCAACTGCCCTGCCCTTGTATCCAGGAGTTAACTTTCTTGGCCTGAGCCTCGACTCTGGAGATCCGCCCAAAGCTCGAGCCTCAATAAGCTCAGAGTTCCAACGGCTCCATTATATCGAACGACTTCGCCCGCCTTCCGGGCTTTCTTCAACCCACCCTGCCCTCCTGTCCATCCACACGCACTGGCTTGTTCCCTTGACCAGTCTTGTCTTGTCTTGCATATCCAGGCCTCGGTCGAACACTCTCATTACTACATTGCCTATTTGGTTTGGACTACTTGCCCTTACACATAAACCACCAACACTCATTCAACGACGCCATCGTTGGCCTCGAACTACAGTCATTTCGGCACGCCTTCTCAAGCACACTTTACACACGTCAACGAGACACAGTTGAAGGAAGGGAAACAGACATCCGCCGACACTATTACGTTTGTGCGCAGACCAAAAGGGAAAAAAGAAAAAGGATCCTCAAAAAAACCTTTAGGCCCGTCGACTCACGACTCTTCATCACACGTAGCCCGAAATGGCCACACAAATCGAAGAATCGGGGCTACCGGCCCCAAACACTGCCGCCTCAACATCTGGTCAGTCCGAAGGTACCAGCTCGCCTGGCGCAGAGACCCCCGTCTCGGGTGGCCACTCTGCAAGCCTCCAGACCCCGTCCTCTGCCACTTCTGCTTCCCACAATGCCAACTCTGCATCAAAACGGCCTCCCAGGAAAAGCACCTTGACGCAACAACAGAAGAACCAGAAGCGACAGCGTGCCACCCAGGACCAGCTCAACACCTTGGAGATGGAATTCAATAAGAACCCTACTCCAACTGCTAATGTGCGGGAGCGCATCGCGGACGAGATCAACATGACCGAGCGGTCGGTGCAAATTTGGTTCCAGAACAGGTAAGCAGCTTGCCGTCCATTGGCATCACGTCACGGAAGCTAATTCGAGAGACAGACGCGCCAAGATCAAGGCTCTTGCAAAGAAGAGTTTGGAGACGGGCGAGGATTTTGACGCCATTCCCGAGTCGATGCGGACATACCTAGCCATGCAGGCTATGGAGTCCGGTAAGGGACTCGGGGCCGGTTTCCTCGGCCGAGGCCTCATGCCTTACGGTCACGGAGGTATGGCCTTTGGTGGAGAGCAGAACGGCCAGGGCAAAGTTTGTAAGTCTACTTGTAATCCGTAAATAGTATTGCCCACCATGTCTAACGCTCTGCCACAGTAATTCACCATTTGACCTGCCGCTCTCTGAGTGTTGGCAAGTGGACGCGTGTGGGCCAAAACACCATGGATCTAATCATTTTCTATTCGCCGGACAAATGCACCATGACCTACTACATCAACAACGAGCAAGCGGGTTACAAAATCGAATACCCTTTCGCATCCATCAAATCCATCTACCTCGAAAACAACGACGGCGACCCAAACAAACTCGGTGGCATTGTCATCGAGCTTAACAGGCCGCCCAATTTTTTCATGGACTCGTCTCCGAACACGAATGGCTTCTTCCAGTGTGGCGACTTTACGGAGGATCAGCAGGCGTCGCAATGTATGGTGCACCATTTGGGGGGCAACCCCAAGGTCCTTAGCGGCCAACTGGCTAAGCTTGTATCGCTGGAGGCCTTCATGAACCGACACTCGACCAATCCCTACGAGGCCATGCATGCGATCTCCATGTCTGCACCCAACTCGCCCATGAACAGGCCGTCCTCGCAGCCAAGCTTCCAGCCCCATGTAGGCATGTACCAGGAAACTCAATGGGGCGCTCCACCAACGTTGCATCCCGGCATGTCTCGCGGTCATAAGCGCCAGCGTAGTAGGTCGGTGCCCATGCCCGTCGACTTCGCCATGCTCCAAGCGCCCATGCCGTCGTTCTTCATTCAACACCCCGGTGAGAACCAACCGCAGCCCCACAGTCCCAACATCTTCGCGCCTGTACCCCAGCAGCCAAGCGGAATGGGACCAAATCTACGGATCGATACCCAAGCCGGCTTCGGCTTGGACATGCGACAGTACCCGATGTCGGCAACCACTGCTCCATCGCCATCGGACTACTCTAGCCCCAACTACTTCACACAAGGCCCTGAGAGCACACCTATGCCAGCCTCAAGCTACAACACGCCTTACAGCGGTACATTCTTGTCCCCTATGGTACACCCATCGCCCCTGGTGCCCCAGTCGGTCTCTCCCCTCTCGTTCACGAGCCACCACCACCACGGCGACCCAGCCATCGTCGATCAGTCCCCACCCATGTCGATGGTCGGTAGACCTTCCTCGGCGGATCTGTATCCAGTACACGAGTCCGCCGTCTCTGATGATGGAACGAGCCTGAACGATATGTACTCAAAGCACTCCATCAACCTGCCTATGCATCCACCTCACTCACCAGCGTTCGTCGAGACAACGCAAGCGGACATGGATATGAATCAACTCGTGTCTTTCGACCATGCTGATCATGCCAGCCTCTCACCAGAGGCTATGCCACATGGCATGTCTGTCAACGAGTAATGATTTGCTGAGGCTGGCCCGCGCCGCCGGTCCCATTCCCTATCTGAAGAAAGTCAGAAGGAAGTGTTGAGATCCGATCGCGAATGTTGTATATACCCAGGGATTTGTTTTTGGCTGTGCAGGGGGGAAAATCGGCGCCGTCTGTGGGATTGGGCGTTCTTGTGGAGTTGTCAAATTTAGCAGGTGGTCATATTCCAGGGTGGTCGGTCACATGAGCCGCATCACCCGGCGTCTATTCTGAGCCTACTTTCTTTTCCGTCGGGAGTAATCCTGTCGCATCTGTTCATACCTCACCCATCCGTTTGTCGCTTGCGATCTGAACTACGATACCGTTTTGGCACAGCAATGCTGCTGATTTCTTTTGCGATTGCCGTTCGAGGCTGCTTTTCTGCAACGCATCGTTCTCAGCTCATTATCATGAGCATCAGGAGCACCTAATAGCTATTGTTATCGAGTACATGGGTTTGAGACATAGGGGATTTGTTCCTTTGGATTATTTTATTCGCGCGCAGCAGAAACAAGAGTAGTTGACTGCTTAGGGTCTCAGGGAAATGCCCAGGTGGCTAATATTGCAAGCATGGTCGGAGGATACAAATAGAAGGAATTATACCTGCATTTATCTCATGGAGGATGATGAGTAATCTTGAGTTGGGATCCCGTCTCGGACACTGTCCATCCATCTTATAGTGGCATTCATAGCGTTAACCTCGTTTGTTCTGCAAAGTCTAGTTGGATAGACTTGGTCACAGACTCCATTTCCATCTTTAGGGCAATAGTTTATGCGGTAAAGGCTGCGGCGTTCTTGGCTGGAATGGAAATATTCTTTGAAAGTGGAATCATTAAATTGTCCACTATTGCGATGACTTCGCTATGGCCCCCAACTTGGGTACTCCTCGGCTGCCCTAGCAAGATAGTTTTACCTTGATCGACTTCTCTGGCAATACTAATTTCTCTACCAGAAGGCGGACCAGTCATACTTAGCAAACCATCCTCAAGCATCTCCCATCTGGAAGTTTCATTGTACTTGGCCCCTGCAAGTGAAATCTCACCCACCATTCAGTCACTTACCTGGAATCTTCCCGGTCAAGAGCATTGAGTACTCCAGTGCATCTTATTTTCATAGCCACAATCGATTTCTAATGAGGCAATTACAAGTGAATCCCCTCTTTTTCTGGAGTGAGTTGGTCAATCCTCAGTAAAAAGTCAGCTTGAGCAACTTGATTCAAGAACTTGAAGTTTCTAAGGAACTACCATAAGTTTACAGCCTTTGTGTAGGTACTTACAAAGAGTGGTAGTACAAGGAGCCCTTGACAAAGCAGTCGGCTGACTGAGCAGGCCTTTACATTCCACTGTAAACGACCCTCTCTAATTACGAATTTTCCGTTACGGCTTTTAAGCTTGCATAAAGCTCAACACCGCCTCACGATTGCATGATGATTTTCAAGACAGCTAGATGATGGTCTGAGTTCGGAAATTGGAGACTCTGATAGACCTCGAATGTAGCATATATTCGTTGCGGAGGTATCCAAAGATGTGATGTAAATCCAACGGAATACCTAGGTATCCTGCGTACCCCCCCCCAGAGCATAAATCCAATAAGTTTTTGAATACCTCCAACCGAGAACGCCCTTGGCAATGCGTATCGCTAGGCAATTCCGAACGCAATCTTGCTTACCCAAAAAAAAAAAAAGTAAAGAGAATTGCAGAGCCTACATCCAAAACTATGAAGCAGACCCATTCTTGTCGTGGGGACTTTGCAGTTCAATTGGGTTGTGCACAAAGGCAGACCTAGACCCAGACCCAGACGCGGCAGCTCCAGACATAATCTCGCCCGTCCAAGCGTCGCTCTCCTCAGGTTTGATCGGAGTCACCGTGGTCGTAGTCCCTTTCTTGCCGTCTTTGGTTCCTTGTGGCGAGGTGCCATCCATTGGATCTGTCAGCTGCTCGTCGCGGGGCGTCGCGACGAAAGGAGGCGCCATGTACACGTCCCCGCTAATATTCTTGCTTGGCCTCCTTCTGCCCCAACGGCGGAAACCGTTTGGGACAACCCATCTCCAATTGTCCGTTCGCTCGTGATTTTCAGCATAGGCATCTCCAAGCTCAGCGTCGTCCGCTGAAGAAAGGCTCAGAACACCGAGCCTCTTCTCCATCTCCTGCATGAGATCCTGATCCTGCGGCCAAAAGACCCTCCTCACCGCCGTAACAGCAAGCTCAAGCAAGATCACCATTATCAGCACCATAATGAGTGTGAGCCACCACAGCGGCGACTTGCCAAATCTGTGTATGAAAGCACCGTGCACTGTATACGGGCCAATGCGGGGCTCATACGCGGCGGCGAGTATCAAATTCCACAAGAACCAACCGCCAATGGAGAGGAGGAACCCAACAAATGTCACCAACGTCTTGTTATGGAGCTCGAGGATTAACAACTTGATGTTGATCAGGAGAACGCCTGCAGAGAAAGCGAGGTCGCCCATAGCGAATAGACCGTCGTCCAGGTCGAAATGGATCTGCGTGAAAATACCCCAGATGGCAAAATAGACAAGGACGGCCTCGACAACGGCCATGAGGCTCCACCCGAGGTATTTGCGGAAATTGAAAGCCTTACTTTTCTGGCCGTAGACATAAAGTTCAGGAACGGCAAGAAGGGTCTCCGCGCGCAGGTCTTGCTCAAAGATACCCGGAATGATGACGCAAAGAGAGGTGAAGAGAGTATTGAAGACCGCCAGACTGGCAGATTCGTACTGGAAAGACATTAATACTTGTCGGAACCCAAAGCAAGGCTGGCTGGATGATCATCCACATCCACAAATTTGGTGTCACGGGAAGGGGGATACTCACTAGACTTGTGCCGGTGTAACCGTTGTATCTCTGATAGAGCGCCTGCATGAGGTAGAAGAAGAGCTCTTTCCAGAATGTACCCAATATGTATTTCCCAGTCCGGATGTAGTTCCAGCGGCCGTGGACAAAGAGGAGCTTCTGCAGAAACCTAAACTGCGCGATGCTGTAATCTGAGATCCTGGCGGCTTGCAGACCCTCACGGCCAGAAATACCGATACCAACATGAGATGACTGGATCATGGCAATGTCATTCGCACCGTCACCAATTGCCAGCGTCAGCGAAGACGGAACCCTGTCGCGAATACACTTGACCAGCGTGGCCTTTTGAGCAGGAGAAGCGCGGCAACAGATGACTGAGTCCACGCGGGCGACAAGATCGAAAAACAGAATTTTCAATTCGTCAACTTGCTCGACTTCCCCAAGGGTGTGTCCGTCAATCACGACGACTGAATGAGGAACCATGCCCCGGCCAACGTCAACCAGCGTTGCCGCAATCTTCTCCGAGAGGACTCCCTCAGCCATCGCGTCAAGGATGTAAATTTCGGAGAAGGGCTTGCAGATACCAGCTGAGTGTGCAATATTAATAGCCGTCTCCCGTTTGTCACCCGTCAACATCCAAACTTTGATGTTCGCACGACGGAGCTTGTCAATCGTGTCCGGAACACCATGTTGGAGCTTGTCCTCAATGGCAGTCGCACCAGCAAGCTCGAACCCTTGCTCGATTATGTCTGCAGCGGCCTCGATGCGTTCTTGGCGATTGGTCAAACTGGTAGTGGCCTCATGGTATACAGTCTTCCATTGCGAGTACTCGTTTTCTTCAACAATTCGGTAGGCATAGAGCAGAGTCCTTAAGCCTTCCGAGGCGAAGTCGTCGATATGCTGGAAGCAGCGCTCGAATACCGCACTATCACTGAGAGCGAGAGACTCGTCCACCATGACGTCGTAGGGATCCTGTATTGCTACTGGGGACGTGAGTAGATCCATCGAAAGAGGACGAGACCTAGACGGGCGTGGTGTGCCGTAAAGTTGATCATTGCCGTGGCCTGAAGCAGTACTATTCCTTCCTCGAATCGAAGTACGCGGGTCCATGTCCTCAGTCAAACGACTTGTGCGTGCCATGCTGCCCGATCGGTTCCCACTACTCTTGCGGCCAAAGATGCCGACCCTGTGTCCGACATTGCTAGTTGCGCGAGCAACTCCCGTGCTATTTCTGGTACTGTGCACGCTGAACTTGCGCAATGCGTGATGCTGCTCCATACTCTTGCGAATACTTGCTTGCCTGTCCACGGCAGTTGCCGTCTCCATCGCAAGTTTACTGTTGTTGAGCCTAGGCAGAATGACGCTGTCTGCACCTTTGGTGAAAACAGAAATCTTGCCGTCCGGCATCCGGATGATGATGGACATTCTCTTGCGCTTGCTGCTGAATTCGATGACATCAAGGACTTCGTATTTCTCTTCAACGGACGCCTGATCCTCACTCTTAAAAAGCAATGTGATAATCTGCGCAGACCGATCCACCAGCAGAATCCCAAGGTCCTGGGCAGCTTCAACCAGTGCCAGCTCGTCCGGAGATGCTGCTTGAAAGACAATATTGCCGTCGGCTTTCTTCTCTGGCAAGCAAGTATGACAAAGTGCGATACATAGAAGGAATTGGCGAACCCTCTCTGAGAAGTGAGTGTTTGGCCTGTGGCTGACGTATCGGAGGAGCTCGTCAGTCTTCAGCTGTGGCTGTGGGCTATTTGAATGCGAATGTGTTGTCCAGACTGAGTCCGACCTTCGAGGCATACTGGTGATCGATGTACGGTTGTCCATCACGGTGCTGGTAGAAGCCCTGTCGACCTGCTTGCCTTTGTAATCAGTAGGATTGACTTGATGTCTCTTCTGAGCCTCGTTACCATGCAAGTCCATATCGTGAAGCCAGGCCGTACCAGCTACGCTCATTTTCCTGAAGCGCATGAGGTTTTCTGTCAAGGTACCCGTCTTATCAGAAAACACATAGCTGACTTGACCGAGGTTCTCCAGAATTGTTGTCGTATTAGCCCCCATCGGCGTATTCGAAGCAGGGTCGTACATGTCAACATCCCTCCTATGTGCCTATGTGTCAGTCACTAGTCCTAGCATTTACTTTTGTTCAAACAATTTGTATGAGGAAGTGCCCATTATGGGGTAGCCTGCTTGACTTACAGTAGCATCACCTGTCCAATCTTCACTATTTCCAAAGAGACATACAGACTCAGTGGGATCAAAGTGTTGAAGGCGATGACGAAGGCAATAAGGATGTGGCCAAAGGACACGACGTAGCTGTTCAGATACCACGCGATGTGCTCGGTCTTGTCCACCCAGATGACGTTACCGATCGAGCAGCCGAAGGATAGGAGGATAACAAAGAAAACGAGTATAATGACAATTTTGTTGACTTTTGCCTGCATGGCTGGTGCTTTAGCGTGTACGTTCTTGCTCGCATTCATCCGGATCTTGCACTCCTCTCCGCTGTTGATGACGACCCCTACGGCCTCGTTGGTGTTACGTAGGATTGAGCCTCTGTATACGACTTGATTTAACGTCAAGGGCATCGCCTTGCCGTTGACGATGGCCTTTCCTTCGTAATTGTACAAATCGAGATTAGGGTCCTCTGATACGATTTCGGCATCGCATGATTGGAGAGCAGACAAGGAGTTGCAGTGCTCAGTGAATAATGGGCAGGCTTGCTTGCTCTTCAAATTTGTCTCGCCGTCGAGAGCCATTGTCTCGATGTAGGCGATGCCGTTCGGGCCAGTGGCGTGGAGAAGAATAATGTCCGCAGGCACGTTATCGTCTCGTTGCAGCTTAATTATGTCTCCCACGCGAAGTTCTTGCCACTGCATCTTTGACCAGCGTACTTCCTCATCCTGGGACCACGGCGGGCTCTCGTCTTTCCTCTCAATAGCGCCATCCAGATCTTGCATCTCCCCTCCGACGTCTGCTCTCGTTTTTCGGAAGTTTGCTCGGCCATTTACTCGAAACCTTCCATGCTGTTTGTCGCTTTGCACCACGCCATCCGGATCCAGCACCCATGTTTCAGTCTTGTTCTCCAGTTTGTCCATTTTGTATCGCCGATAATCGTCCCATCCTTCTTTCGCCATGCTGAGCCCAACGAACGCAATCAACGGCCCAATGGTTGTATACGTGCCAGTGGTGCTCAAACCGGGTATCATTTGAAGGATGCCAATAGTAAGGAAATATGCGTTTGCGAGTTTACTGAATTGGAAGAATAGTTGCTTGGGGAGGAAGGACCAAACCGTGTATCGAGAGCTCCGGATGAAATTGGGGATATAGGGGCTGCCTCGGCGTTCGTCTGTCAGGCCATCTTTGCGACGCGAGAGGCCCGGAGTAATCGGTATATGCCGACCATCGACACTCGGCGGCAATGGTTTTTGGCGGAGGAGGCCTTCGAGGATCCATTGCTTGTACAACTCAGCAGCCTTCGTCCGTAACCTTCCTGTGCGGGCCCTCTTGAGCCGTTTGGTCCGTGCTTTCTGTTTGGCGGCCCAATCTTTGGCATTTGCGATAGTCGTGCTAGCCTGTGCAGCTCTCTTGATGCTATCCTCAATGCCTCCGAATTGCAACCGCCGGTGGCCGGGCCGCGTGATCGAGGGTGGCTCCACAAAGCTCACTCTACTCAGCCTCGAGTTATCACCTTCAACGCGCTCACTCCCTTCCGCGTTCGGACCATGGCGCTGTTCATGGGCTTCACGCCATTGTCTGGCAGCCTCAGTGTCGTCAACTCTGCTTTGGATGGGATACAGATTCGTATCAAGGCGAAGATGATGTCTATTCTCTGAAAACGTAACATGGCCAGCTTCGCCTCTCCTTGTGCTAGTGGTGCTGACTCGAGGTGACGAAGGTCTTGTTGTTCTCTCGATGTTGACGTGCGTTGTGTCGTTGGGCTCATGCGTATCGTTCGAAAAGCTCCCCTGACTCAGCCGAACGGGGACGACAGTCTCAGCTTCCTCAAGATTGTCCAGCTCGGAACGCAGAATATCAATGCTCATACTGCGCCGTTCATGACTGTGTCTCCTGCCATCGCCGGGTCCGGCCATATTGGGCCTTGTCTAAGCCGAGTAATGATATGCCTGTCCCCGGACCAAAACTCGTGTGCCAGCGACGCATTTGCGCGTCAGATGTCCTTCACAACCAGTGAGGCACGTTATCGTTGTCTCGCCGCCTCGCGCAACTTGTTTCTTGTTGAGAACGTCAATTTGGGGGACGTCACATCTATAGTGAGTTTGCGCAGACCGAGGATCTAAGCTGGTAATGAGCCAGACACAGGAATGTGCGCAGCGCGATCGAGTTGCGACGAATGCAAGTACGTAGCGCTCAGCCGTACTGCAGTGAGGCGCATACCTCACTCGCGTGAGGCCGAAATCTTACAGCTTTTTGGGGCTGTGCAAAAATCGTATTCGACGAACGGTGATACTGAATCCTCCCAGAACGTCTGGACACGACGAGGAGTAGTACCATGTGTCCAAGAACAACCAGAGACCGGATGAAGGATTGGAATTGTCGAAAGTAGGAAAGAGATGAGCCGTCAAGTGACCTCATCGTAGTCACCAAGAGTACACAGCCGCGAAGCCAAGGGTGGGGGGCCCTGGTCCATCCTTCCCCATTCGACCTGGGCGTTCCGACTCGGGACACCTCTTTCCGCTTCTAGTACCTAAAACTTCCCGCCCTCCGCCTTCAAATATTGATTCTGCTTCCTTTCGATAATTGTCCAATACGAAGATCAGATGGCAGGTCAGCACACTAAGACTTAACAGGAACCCCCGTCATTCGTCGTTCTTGTCATCTCCCGCGTCATTGGTTTACTGTAACCTGTGTCTAACGGCAAAGCCAGTACAGCCAGTCGCCAAGATTTCTCGCGGAAAATGAACGGAGGTGTGTCTTCAAAAGGGATTTGAGTTGGCGATTTCCTTGGAGAAACCCGCGGATATTTAAATTTCATCCGCGGGGGTCCACAAAATGTTCAACAAGGCCCTCACCAATGACTGAATGATTCACTTGTAGATCCCGTTTCACACGCCAAGCCCTTCCAGGACGACGGCTGTTGTAGCGTTGATGTTCAGAGGCCAACTCAATTATACAACAATAGACTATATGAGGCCTATGAGGCGTAGAGCCTCAGTTCTGGGCCACGAAGACTATGCATGTTCTCGCTGACAACAATTCCAAGGCCAGCGGTATCGCATCTACTAGGGCATAGATGGTCGACTCTGAAGCAGGTACGGTACCACAGTAGCGATATCACCCGGCATTCCGACGGCATTGCCATCCTCTTCAATGTCCCAGTCCATATATCCAGACGGCCCAAGACCGACTCTGATAAGCTTGACGGTGCCACGAGATGTCCTCACGAGCTGCTCGTTCGGCCAACGAAGCACGCCAGCCGTGTTCATCCCTACACCAAGTTCTAATACAACCGTCTTTTTGCCCGGCTTCCTGACAGAGTCGCGCAAAAATGTCTTCCATCGATTTTCCCCCGCTGCGAAAGGGCGTTCGTTGAAGTAATGCCCACCTCTGACACATATCACCACTTTCCCACCACAATGCGGACAGCGTGGAATCTTGGATTCGTCTGTCAGGAGCAGCGTTTCCGGATCTATGAATGGAAGCGCGGCTTCTAAGTATGGCTTCGATGGAAACGTGGCGTCTGGGCGGCAGGTATTATAACATTGTAGGTACTCATACCGTCCCTGCGGTGTCGAGAGTCGGGCCTCATCTAAGCCGTTGATCAGGAACATTCCGTCGGCATTAGTTGTGCGGACATGATAATTCTCCTGCCCAAATGTCTCCGCAAACTCCAGCAGGGGCTTGTAGATCTGCGAGGTAGGCCAATTGCGGACTACATTGAGATGAGTGAAGTAGTAACCCCATTCGTGCCGTGGCGATGGCCACCCTTGAAAGCCAAAGACACTGTACAGGGTACTCAAGCCGAGCCTCTTGAACGGCCGAAAGTGCTCGTTGAAAAGCGCAGCTGACGTATAGTCTAGGCCAGCGGCTGCTGATAGCCCTGCTCCGGCGCAAATGATGAGGTTATCTGCCTCCTGTAACCATGTGGTCGCGGTGGAGAAAACCGGCCCCTCAACGGCGGGCACGAGGGACGAGTGCTCCGCAAGCTGTTGGGCTGGCGGTGGTAACGATGACTGCGCCTGCAGCAAGTTTTCGTATATCTCGCGATCGTCATCTCTGAATACATCAAAAATGATGTCTGTGATACTCGAGTCTTGTCTCTCTTCCAGTGTATCAAATACCGTCTTAACAGCAAGATCCGCAGCCATTTTCTGAGGGAACGCAAACAAACCGGTAGAAATGCAGCAGAATACCAAAACTTTGCGTTCGTCTCCCTTGAGAGGTGGAAGTTTCTCGGTGGCTTCCAGGCAGCTTTTATAGCATCGGGCGAGACCCTGCCGGTCCTCTTCCGTTGGTGCCGTTGTGCCCGGTCGTAATTGCGGCCCCACGGTATGGATCACGTAGTCGGCCGGGAGACAGAATCCCGGGGTCACCTTGGCGGATCCCACAGGTTCCAAT
Organism: Gnomoniopsis smithogilvyi; assembly: GCA_027946515.1. NCBI lineage: Eukaryota > Fungi > Ascomycota > Sordariomycetes > Diaporthales > Gnomoniaceae > Gnomoniopsis > Gnomoniopsis smithogilvyi. Next base: position 2,752,743 of record JAPEVB010000004.1, on the reverse strand, counting down.
TGATCGTCGTTCTCCGTGCGCATCAACTCGTGGCACGCATCCCGCAGCCTTGGACCTGCGGCCGCGTGGATGACATTGTCGATGCATTTATGGCGCGGCTGGAAGCAGCCCAACAGCTGGGAGTTGGCTGCATTAACGATGGCTGTGACGCCTGTGATCTTGGTGATGTCGCCTTGCCACAGATGTATACGGACTCCGGAGCCGGTTGTGCGAATGGTCGGGATAGATGCTGAAGGGGTCAAGAGTTGATGGTCCGCGTCATATTTCAGTATGGAGTCGATGTCATTCAGTGTGTCGGTCGAGAGCTTGGGTTCTGGTGGACGAATACATAGCAAATGTTTCAAGACCTTGAGCTTGTCATCAATCTCGAAATCGCGTGGTGTGAATCGCCCCTGGTGAGGCGTGCCAGTAACCAAACGTATTAGAACATTATTGAGCCGCTCGTTCCAACTCCGTGCCGCCATGGCTGGTGTTGTAACGTCTGTTCGCAGTCTTTGGCTCCACCGTTGGGAGGACTAGTGACCTTGAGTATTTGTTATGAGCCAGTCGGATCGTGTCTCATTGGTATGTGGCTGTTCCGTGGTTGGCCGACCTGACAAAGCGAAAGGAAAAATGTCGATAATTTGCGTATTTGCTGGCCAGATTTGGCGAGTGGTGTGACAACTGCTTTTCATGATCAAATTGCTAAGCTGGATCTCGTTGGCTTTTAAATTCGGATGTAGTTGTCGAACGCGCCCTTCGGGGGTCCACAAATCTCATGCTAAAGGACCCACTATTTTCAATACTTAAACCCGCTTACTGAACTACTAATGGACTCAAGATAAAAACCTAGCTATTTGCGTACGCCCACTTGTTTTTTATGCGGACGCGAGGCGTCCCTTAGACACCTAGTCACGCAGCGTCGTACCCAGTGAAGCAGCATACTTGCGGACAGTACGCAAGTTGAGGTCCAGGTGAAATGTATGTATAACTATCTAGATAGGTAGATATTGACGGCGCCAGTGCACTGACATCCCTGGTACCGCAGAGCACCGGAGATGTTTCAAGCGGCCTTCCCCGTCTTTAACACACCGCTTAACAGACCATCGTGGCTCCGATTGGTCTCTGCAGCTAGATGTTTCGACGGCGTGCGCAACAAATGCCGAGCCCATTCAGCATAGTCCCGGGGAAGAACCAGCCGAAACACCTGTGAGGACTGCAAGCTCGAACGACAATGCACCAGGTTACATTTCTTTAGCAACTTCTGATTTGCACCTCGAGAGACGGTATTAGCTGCCTCTATTTCATCCGCTTCTAACTGCGGTCGGTATATACAATGGCATCCCTTCTCATCGCCGGCTCGAAGTTGGCACAAACAAGCCGACTCCGAGGACTTAGCTTCCGGAGGCGCAGTGAGCCCTACCGGCCCGAGCCGAGCCTCGCAGAGGACGCCGAGACAGTCAAACAAGTCACCGAGTTGCTTTTGTGGACAGAAATTGGTAAGGAGAAACCCATGTTAAACCAGGAAGTGTTTTCTTCGAGCTTACACGATTCTCAGAGGAATGGCAACAACACGGTAGCGACCATGTTCAAACAGGATATCGGCGCGCCACTGCCTCCGTTGCAGACTGCCTTTCTTCCTGGCTGTACATCCACAATGAGACGGTCAACATCTGGTCACATATCATTGGCGCCTTGCTATTCCTTTCTTTGCCCATATACGTCTTTTCCATCTCGATCCCGCCTCGCTATCATGTAGCAACCGCTACCGATATCATCGTCTGCAGCACATACTTCCTTGGCGTGGCAGTGTGCTTTGCGTTATCGACCGTCTTTCATACGTTCATGTCACACTCGCAGGCGCTGTATTTGCTGGGGATGAAATTTGATTTCCAGGGTGTACTGGTCTTGATGTGGAGTGCTACTGTCCCGCTGATTTATTACACATTCCCGTGTGACGGACGCTTGATCAAGTTCTATATAGGGCTTTTCACGGTGCTGGCAACTGCGTGCTCGGCTGTGACATTCCTGCCACGATTTAGCGGACCACACCTAGGGCCTTACAGGGCTGCGCTCTTTGGCTCGTTTGGATTCGGGAGCTTTGCTTTGCCGATTGTGCATGGGCTGTTTCGAGAGGGTTTGGGGGAAATGTGGGAGAAAGTTGGACTCGGTTGGATACTGGCGACGGTAGCATCTAATGGAATCGGCGTTGGGGTATATAGTGTCAAGGTGAGTCCGATTCCTGCATCAGTCATTTATAGTAGTCTGTGCTGTGTTCACTTGTGCTGACATTGCGATCCAGTTCCCAGAGAAGTGGTTCCCGCAACGATTTGATCTCTTCGGGGCGAGTCACCAGCTGATGCATATATGCGTTGTTGCTGCTGCTCTAACATATACTTGTGCTGTCATGCAAGCCTTTGACTATCGCCATTATCAAGGGATGGATTGTAAATTGTAAAATAAGACGGCTTATACTCTGTAAAGTTTTAGTAATATCAAAACAATCGGCAGCATTGAACAAGGTCTTGTGCAAAGTCCTGATACTGCATTTTCCCTTTTACGTGTTTTACGGAGTGGCTTATCATGAGTTCAATTTCTCGAGATGGTTTGTGAAATCCCAGGATAACGAAAGGAAGAGAAACCCTCTGACAAGGGGACAAAATCAGTCGCGACAGTTTGAGTGCCGGTTTGACTTCTTGAAGTCTCATTCCAAATGCGATTGTCAAAAGCATTCAGGAGTACTCGACTATTACCACAAGATATAGTGGAGGTAGGGATGTGCACAAATGGGCATTTGGAGGGACTGGACCCACCTTCCCCATACTCTTAACCCCACCATCCAAGCTCCTGCTGGCTGCCTGGCCTCTGCCCGCTCCGTTTGTATAGTAGCTTGACAACACTGCCTAATCTTGAACGACGTCAGCGTCAACAAATACATTTCAACCATCGCCACTTTCTTTTTTCCCCCTCTAAGAACGTGGATCCTCGAGAGTATGAACTAGAACGCTGTTATACCAGTTCTGAATCTACTCTTTCCACTCGGAGATACGCAGTGTTACACACCGTCGACTACGCCCTTCCCATTTGTCACCAACACGCTATCACCGTCTGATTGACCTGCACTTTAATATCACGAACGCACTCCAGCATCACGAAACGCGTCGCAGCCAATCTCCAAGATGGCGCAGGCAATACCTTCCAATCCGACCTCTTCCACGGTCACCCAGCTACTCCCCAAGCTAAATGACAGTGATCCCGACTTTCGCTTCATGGCCCTAAACGACCTCATCACGGTCTTTGCTAATGGCAAGCCCGACATGCTCACTCACGACTACAACACAGCCGCGCGAACGATTGATCAAGTCGTGAAGACCCTGGACGATCAGAATGGTGAGGTACAAAATCAAGCTATCAAGTGGTCAGTTTCTCGTTGTCTTCTCTCCTGCCCTCATTGCCTTGCTCTGAGGTTGCCTCCCACTGACTTGCATGCTCCCAACAGTCTCGGCCCTCTCGTTGGCAAGATTTCTAATAACCTGATTGGTCCCCTAATTGAGAAAGTCACGACTATGAAGCTTCAGAACTCCGTCGACCAGTCCATTCCTGCCCTCGCCGTACGAACTGTCGTCGAAGCCCTCCCGAGGCCACAGCCGGGTGTCCCCCCTACGAAAGACGTCAGTGAAGCATACAGCAGCATCAGCCGGGTCTTGATGCCCCGTTTACTAGGTCGTATCCCTCAGTCACAGAAGGGCGGTGCCGCCTTGCGCCTACCTCCTCCGGGCCAGGGCATGACCCAGGAGCAAGTCAACGCTGACGTGGTCGACGTTATCATTGAGGTCGTAAAGTGTTTCGGCGTAATGCTATCGCCATATGAGGAGGTCCAGGCCCTGCAGGATGTTGTGTTGGGGTTATTGGACAACCAAAGCGTCACATCTGCTGTGAGAAAGAAGGCTGTGATCGCTCTTTCCATCTTGGCCGTTTACCTCCTTGACGAACAGCTTGTCGCTTTCATAAAGCGTGCAGTAACCGTCCTACAGAGCTCCAAGACGGACTCTGTCTCTCGACGTCTATATCTTACCATCATGGGCTCCATGGCCCGATCCATACCCCATCGATTTGGACAACATATTGGCAGTGTCGCTCAGCTGACCCTTTCTTCTTTGGGCGAGGATGCACTGCGGGATCATCTGGAGGAGATCAGCGGTGGGGACGAAATTAGCCCAGAGTTCGCTGAAGTTCGTGAGGCAGCGTTGGTTGCCCTCGAGGCATTCCTCGCCTCCTGTCCCTCAGAGATGCGTCCTTATACGGACGAGGTGATCACAGCCTTGCTTCGATACATCAAATATGATCCTAACTTTGCCATGGACGAAGATGAGGACATGGATGACGAGGAAGAAGAAGATGAAGAAGACGACTTCGAGGACGACGATGAATTTGAAACTGGAGGTGGCTTCGACGATGACGACGATGCGAGCTGGAAGGTCCGCAAGTGTGCTGCGAAAGCAATCACCACACTCGTATCTACTCGAAGCAACGGGGATCTTCTTGAGAATGGCGTCCTATATGTGCAGGTGGCACCTGCACTTGTCAAGCGCTTCGATGAGCGTGAGGATAATGTCCGCTTGGAAGTGATCTCGGCCGTGTCGCTGCTTGTACGGAAGACGGGAATGGGTCTGGTGCCAGAATTTACCCTTGATGGAGCACCAAGCCAGGCTCAGCCGCCGCAGAGCCGCAAGCGCAGACGGCAGAGCAGTATCACGGGCGCAGAAGGAACTGGGGTTGTCTCACCCAAGATGGATAAAATCCCACCCTCAGGACCACGTGCCGACCTGGCCAAGCTTACACCCCAGATCGTCAAGGCCTCTGTAAAGCTGCTAAAGGGCAAATCAATCCCCACCAAGCAAGCAGTAACGAATCTTCTTGACGACATGATCCTTGTTCAACAGGGCGGCCTGTCCGAACACCTCGATCAGGTCCTTGACCTCATCATTGACGCCGTCAAAACCGCTGCAGCCGCAGCGTCAACTTCGCTTTCGAGTGGCGGTGCCGCTGCATCTGCCACGCCGTCTACGCTGCGTGTTGCTGCTCTGAAATTTTTATCTGACACAGCTAGAACACACTCATCTAGTCTCTTGCAGCCTTATCTTTCGAAGATGGTCAGTGGTGTGGTGGAGGCCGTGAAGGATCGTTTCTACAAGATCTCTTCTCAGGCCATCGAGACTGCAGAGGAAATTGGCAAAGCCATTACACCACCAAGGTCCCGCATGACGGCGCAAAAGTACAAGGGAGATTTACTCAATGTGTTTGATGTGATCATCGATCGAGCGACAGCAGCGGATGTGGACGCTGAAGTTCGCCAGAAGGCTATCCATGCACTAGGAACACTTTTGGCCAGAACAAGTGACTCAGAAGGGGCGAACTTGTTACCCGCAGCGAAGCGCGATACTGGTCTAAATGTCATCTTGGATCGACTCAAGAATGAGACATCACGTCTTGCAGCGATCAAGGCTGTCGAGGACGTCACTTCTCATCCATCAGCTACCTTTGATGTTGCATGGACGCGGGACGTCGCGACGGAGCTCTCGGCCCAGCTACGAAAATCAAACCGCGTTTTGAGGAGCGCCAGTATTCAAGCACTGAAGCACCTCATGCTGTCCTCCGCTGGGCAGCAGTCTGTGGACGAGGCCACGAAACAGACAGTTGCCGATGCCCTTCTGCCGATCATTGCGAATAATGATTCCCAACTCTTGGGCCCATCACTCCGCATACTGGCCTCGTTAGTCAAGGTCGATACAGAGAACGCGATCACACCCAAAATTACTTCGGCAATATGTAATTTGGTCCAGCTCAACGTGGTCGCGGCAATTCTGAAGCCCTTGTTGGATCTCGTCGCCCAGATTGGCCAGTCCGGTGTCGGCGAACAACTCATGGCTAGTATGCTCAAGGATGTTGGTGTCGGCGGTGATGCAGCCACCTCAGGCAAAGTAATTGGTACTTTGCTAGTCGCCAGTGGAGGCACAGGCGGAGTGGACATCAACAGCTTCGTGCAGGAGGCCGAGACTGCTTCTGACCCTGCGAGGCGCAGCCTGGCACTCAGTGTTCTTGGCGAAGCTGGACTCAGGCTCGGCTCCAGCTCCCCGCTGAAGCCTGATATCTTTTTGAAGCACTTTGGTGCTGAGTACGACAAGTTCTCTATCACCGCAGCGTTGGCGCTCGGTCGCGCGAGTGCTGGCAACCCGCAGCTATATTTACCAGTCGTCCTTGATGGGTTTCAACAACCAGCTGCTAAGCAGTACCTGCTTCTCCAGACCATCAAGGAGGTCCTGCTGCAAAATGTCGACATCAGCGAGTTTGCGTCTTCCATTTGGGATTGCTCATTCGCTGCATCTCGATCACAGGACAACAGAGCGATCTCTGCCGAATGTATTGGGCGTCTAGCGATCGTAGATCCGGAGACTTTTATTCCTCGACTGGATGTAAGTTGAATATACGTGTCGAGAAAAACCCAGGGCCAAGGATATTAACACATTGCATAGAAATTCTTGAGCGAACCGGACCCGAATGTGCGCGGCATTGCGGTCCAGGCATTGCGGTACACCTTCTCTGAAGGGGGAGACAAGTTCGACATTGTTCTTCAAAATTACTTGGTCTCGATGCTCTCTACTATGCTCAAGGATCCTGATATGGACATCCGCCGCCTGGGAATGACGACCTTCACGTCGGCAGCTCACAACAAGCCCGACCTGGTTCTTGGCCATTTGAACAAGCTCATGCCATACGTTTTCAATGAGTCCACGATCAAACCCGAACTCGTGCGTGAGGTGATGATGGGGCCGTTCAAGATGATGGTGGATGATGGTCTTGAGCTCCGCAAGGTACGTTAATTGCTGATGTATGTCATCTTTGTGAACATGACTGACGTAAAAATAGGGTGCGTACGAGTCGCTCTATGCACTCATGGAGGTGGCCTTGTCAAGAATCAGCATCATCGAACTGTACGACAGGGTCATCGCCGGCCTAAGGGACGATCATGATATTCGGGCACTCAGCAACTTGATGCTGTCCAAGCTTGCCATTATCGACCCGCAGGAGACCGTCCGCCGCCTGGACACTATTGCGGATGCCTTCCGCGCGACGTTGTCGACTAAGTTGAAGGACAATGCCGTGAAGCAGGAGTTTGAGAAGCAAGAAGAGGCTTCACGTGCAGTGCTGCGGACCACACTGCAGCTTTGGGACGGGCTCAAGGGATCTGTTGGCACAGGCCAATGCCAAGCATGGTCTGGATATTGGGAGTGGGTGAGCAAGGACTATGACCGCCTTCTTAAGCAGCTGCGCGACGAAAGTGATATGATGGGGCATACTTATGCTTAGGACAGTTTGTGTCTAGAATGTGGTCATACCAAAGACCACAATGGCCCTTAGTATCTGGCAAGCATTTGCACTACACATAGGTGGCATGACAGAAAAATGGGAGCGAAACAAGATCTTTTCAAACATGCAGTCGGCGCCTGGTGCTGCTTTTTGAGCACACACGGAGTATTCGGTAGTAGAGGTCTTCAAAACGTGACCGGGTACGACGCGGAGGCTGGAAGAGGATGTATCGCATTGAGAGGTCTCGAGAAAAGGACTGACCACTTCGGCGCAAACACTGCAAGATGGCGAAAAGAGATTCGTACCTGGACCCGGGCTTGTCTGTGCCTCGAGTGTATCTTCCCGAGGGACGAAAGGAGACGATTCCAGGCTTCCTCGACCTCATTGCATCTGAGTGTCACTGGGGCCTCGCTGGCTTAGATAATTTGCATCAGCACATACAATGGTCAGAAGTAATACCGCCACGAGCTGTTCTAGTCATTAGACCACAAGAAAAGCCCTTTGCTGATATAGAGACTTGCATTGCAGTGCGAGAGAAAAGTAAATATTCAATAGCGTGAGCATCCCACAGTCAAATTCAGATAATCGTTGCAGGTCCTTGTTCCTATTGTCAATCGATTGCAAAGTGTAGGGTTAGCCCACGATTCAAAAACATGTCAGACACGGGCCAGTATTCTTCCCGACCTGACCCCTCTTCACTCTAATCGGGGTTACAGCCCCGTTTCTCATGAGCAGAGAGCTCATATTAGTCCTTATCAAATGCCCAATTGGGCAAATAGCTACAGCTAATGTGGCATGCAGGGGTTGAAGCTTATGCACAACGGACTAGACGGACTAGTTGCTGACAGCGGCACCAACGGCGGGCTTGAGTCTAGCTACCTAATTGAACAATAAATAGCCTGAGGTTTGTCTTTCATCAACCTTCGCGCGTTTTGTTCTCCAAAGATAAGTAATCCTGCGTTCGCACCGATATCAGGACACGGACATGTCCATCTCATAATCTCAAGTACATCTGCAGTGCACACTATCAGCCTGCTATAATCTGCAGCGACTGGTACATCCGCCCACCAAAAAAAAAAAAAAACAACAACAACAACATGATGTCTATCACGGGCTTCTTGGCAGGAATGGCCCTCGTCGGCCTCAGCGCTGCTCAGTTTCCCCCTTCACGCTCGGGCGTCAACTGGGTGCGCTCACAGCACCATCCGGGTATTAGCATCTCGTACAAAGACCCGGAAATCTGTGAGACGACCCCCGGCGTGAAGTCATACTCGGGCTATGTCCACCTCCCACCCAACTCAATCAACGAGACTGGCGAGACGCAAAACTATCCAATCAACACATTCTTCTGGTTTGTCGAGGCTCGTACGAATCCGCATCGTGCGCCGCTCTCTATCTGGCTGAATGGCGGGCCCGGCGGCTCGAGTCTGATGGGTATGTTGACTGAGAATGGGCCATGCTGGATCAATGAGGATAGCAACTCGTCACGCATCAATGAGTGGGCGTGGAACAGGGAGGTGAATATGCTGTTCATCGACCAGCCCGTTCAGGTGGGCTTTTCGTACGACACGCTTAACAACGGAACGCTAAACCTCATGGTGGAAGATGCGTTTTCTACTGATCTGAGCGAGGACATGAAGCTGCCGATCGAGCTGCATGACTTTTCAGACGGTGTGCCGCAGACAAATGCTACTTACTATGTTGGCACTTTTGCGAGCCAGAATGTGACGCAGACAGCGAACTCTACAGAGCATGCGGCTGTTGCATTTTGGCATTTTGCGCAAACCTGGTTTGAAGAGTGAGTCCCTTGTCTGTGTGTCGAATCAGAGTGATTGATGATGTCCGGTCTCACTGACGAAGTCTGCAGGTTTCCAGAATACAAGCCTCACGATGAGAAGATCAGTCTTTGGGCCGAGAGCTACGGCGGTCGTTACGGACCAAGCTTCATGCATTGTAAGGCATCGGGGACACAATGGATTTTGAGAATAAGTGCTAATCCGCGCGTCGCAGTCTTTCAAAAGCAGAATGCGAAGATCTCTCGAGGCGAGATTTCTGGGCCAGGAACGCACTACCTGCATATTGACACGCTAGGTCTTGTCAATGGGTGCATCGACAACCTAGCGCAGGGCCCAGCCTACTCTTATTTTGCGTGGAACAATACCTATGGTCTCAAAGCCATCAACGAGACCACAAAGCACAGGCAGTTGTACGAGCTCGAACGCCCCGGTGGCCTCAGAGACCAGATTCTTGAGTGCCAGCGTCTGTCCGAAGCTCTCAAGGACCCCTCGTCCACGACCGAAGTCGATCCCAGTTATGTGGACCAGTTCTGCTTCAACGTCTCCACAACTGCATCGAGCATACTCGTTGATCCATACGTAGAGGGCGCCAAATACGGCTGGTACGATGTGACGCACCCTCTTGCGGACCCATTCCCGCGCAATTACCACTTAGGCTGGCTTACCCAGCGCTGGGTCCAGGAAGCACTCGGCGTGCCCGTCAATTTCACCAACTCACAGGCTGTCGGGGTGGCATTCTCACTCACCGGCGACATGCCACGTCATGGGTACCTGACTGAGCTTGCGCATCTGCTCGATCACGGCGTCAAGGTGCACCTCGTCTATGGCGATCGTGACTACGCGTGCAATTGGATCGGTGGAGAAGCCGCCTCCTTGGCGATCCCGCACAAGTACCAGACGGAATTTGCGAGCGCAGGCTACACAGCCCTCACTGTGTCGTCCCCCGAGGAGCCGCCGTTCGTGCCCTATGGGTTGACGAGGCAACATGGAAATTTGTCATTCACGCGCGTGTTCCAGGCGGGCCATATGGTGCCGAGCTATCAGCCTGAAGCGTCGCTGCGGATTTTTGAGAGGGCCTTGTTCAACAAAGATATTGCGACAGGCACGGTGGACTTGACGAAGACGGGCGGTTGGAGTAGTGCGGGCGAGGAGGCGGAGATTTTCAGGTCTGAGGGCACAAGGGACACTTGGTGGCGACGAAGTGAGGTAATGCCTGTCCCAGAAGATGAGTGCTATATTCTCAATCTTATGTCGTGCTCAGAGGAGCATATCAAGGCATTGAAGAATGGGACAGCTATCGTGAAAGACTATGTCGTTGTTGGGATTGAAGGGACCGAGACTGGAAAGTACAAAGGTCCCGGGAACGATGGCCAGCAGGTCGTATTGGATGTGGAAGAGCTTTGAGCAAGAGCTAAGGGGGTAAAGCATCAAGCACATTGGTGTTGAAGATCGGTTCAGGCAAGACATACGACAGGCCGTTCAGATTGCATGAACTCGCGTCGTACGTTAAACGTTATATAACTGCTACGAGGGCGCTACTCAATTGCGTGACTGTTTTCCATAAGCTTGTCTGCTAGGAGCTATAGTTGAGTTCCTACTGGATTGTAATCTGACAGCGAATCTCTCAATTCTGGCCGAAGCATCCTGCAAATGATGCTAGACATGACATGGGAACGAGCTTGCCACACGGTCGCATCGCTCACAAGATGAGACGCAACAGTCAGAAACGCCGGTCCTGACTTCCCACGCCCGAGCTTGCAGCGTGGATACATTGTTGACGCTCGTAGCGAAGGCCGCAGCAGTCGGGATGAGTAAGTATTCATGCGGAGGTCGACTGCAGCTGCGCTGAGCTAGCGTTGATCGCGAGAAGTACCCGTTTAGGCTTGTTTGGATGCTGCAACAGCGATTAAAAATACATAAAATAAAGATGAGCAGGTAGCGAACCGACCTTGATGATGAAGAACGATCTGCCGCCACATACTCGTCTGAGGAGATTTCTTCGTTCAGTGTCCTTGGACTAAAGCCCCAATGTGAACGATCCACAGCCTCCAAGACAGCACCTCCAACAAACCAGACGCGAGGCTCATCGCCCCGGACTGAGCGGCCTGTTGAATCCGCCCACACGATTCATATACTGGCGGTACTCTGTCTTCTTCTCCTTCCTGATAGCGCCGACGTTATTGCCCACAACCTTCTTTCCCTTCGTCGAACCAAAGCCCCCAAAGCCCATCATGGCCGCCATGTCCCCCAGTCCGTCTTCCTCAACCTCAACATCATCGTCCTCGTCCATGGGTTCGGCACCGTCGTCATCATTCGATCGGTCGCCTTCCCGCCGGTCGTCGTGATAGCTTGCGTCCCTGCGTTGTCTGTGCCCGTCTATCTCGCCGTCCTCGCCGCTGACCTTGATTGACATTGATGGCTGAGCGCTAGATCTGTCGCTGCCATACTTGCTTCGCGTGGGTAGTTCTGCAGTTCCAGGGCTCGCGCTACGACGCGGTGAGGCCGATCGCCGGCGCGGGTCTATCAGAATGGTCCGCGTAAGCAAACTTTTTTTTTTTTTTTTCAATTTTTTTTTTTCAATCTCTCGGGATGGCACATAGTTGGAACATACCGTCTCTATGTTTGGGTGTCCCATCACCCTAGCACCTCTCCCACCACGGTCTCTATCGCGCCGGGCGTCGTGCCCGCTGCGATCGCCACGGTCGCCACGATCTCTTGGTGCGCCTCCGTCGCGATGTGGCCTGTCGCGTGACCTAGATCGGTCTCGTCTACTGTCCCTATCCCTATCCCTATCCCTACTCGGCCTGATTGCGTCTCGATCACGGGATCTCGACCGGTAGCGGCGTCTGTTGTCACGGTCGTCGGCATCGTCGTCGTAGCGTCTTCGGTCGCGCTCGCGGTCGTCTCTGTAGCCGCCCATTCCTCCTCCTCCGCCCCTTCGATCGCGAGGCGGTCTGCCCCCGCGCCTGGAAGAACGATCCGCCATGGTATGAGAAGTTGATCAGTCGAGGGAAAAGAGTATGACTATGAGGAATGCAAGTTGTTTTGGACAGGGGAAATTTGAGGAGAAGGAAGTTGAAGTAGAGGCCGAGCGTCGTCTGGGATCAGCTTTCCACAGTGGACCAAATCTCTAGGAGCAGGCGCTAGCGGCTGAAATAAGGCTGCTAGGCTCCACGTTTTGCGGGAGATCATCGGGGCACCCCTGCACTTTTTCTCCGACTGAACCTGGTCGTCTTTCAACGTCACTTTTATTAAAATGGTCACTCCAATAACTTTTCTCATTCTTACTGAAAACGAGATATCTTATTCATCGTATTGAGTAGAGGAGTCATGGCACCTTCAGCGCAAGCGCACAGGCGCTCTCACAGTCTCTTACTATTTCAAAAGTTACTCAACCTGAGAGACAGCGCCAGTCCGCTGACATTGGTGCTTGATACACTTGAGCAGAGTGCGAGCCCGTTGATACAAGAATTCATCACAAGAGCCAAGGTGTGTAATTCCCCTCTTGATTTGATAATGATTAGTGGGTTCTAACTGGGTTCTACCCAGATATCCCATACCAAAATTATCTTCATCTCGTTCGCTACAATAAAGCAGCCAAGCCATGCAGATATTTTCATCCAGGCCCGCAGCAAATCACTGCAGAAGCTGAGGTCCGAGATTGTATCGCACTACCCAACCCCTGCCGCTCCTACTGCAAAAGACTCAGCAGCATCACAAAGTACGTCTCTTAACTTGTCTCCGCTCTTGTCTAAGGCCGTTCCAAGCTGACATACCTCAAGAAATTCTACTTATACTGGACACACTCAACCCCCTCTCCACCACTTCCCCCCGGCACCTAACTCCCTTCCTCTCCAGTCTGCTCACGCATCCCACCATTTCACTCGTAGCCACCTACCACACAGACATACCTCTCTCTATCCCACCCTCCGCGCTGGGCGAGTACGAGCCACACCCTCTCACTGTGCTCAACCACCTCGCCACCGCTGTCCTGCGCGTGTCCAGCCACTACCAGACTCTCGAGCGCCGGCGCGCACAGAATCGCAGTCTGCCCGAGCCGGACTTTGGCCTCGATGAGGGCCGAGAGGGCGTACTTGTCGGGCTCAATGCGCGAACGGATGGAGTTGTGGTCGAGATGGAGCTGCGCCGCCGCAGCGGGCGGGCGGTGGTGGAGAGGTTTGTGCTGTTGTCGTCGTCGTCGTCGTCGTCGTCATCGCGACAGGGTACGGCGGCCCACTTGTCGCTTCTGAGTGATCACCCTCTGTTTGCGGCGCCGGAGGAGAGCGGCGGGGGTGAGGACGAGGAGTTGGCGGATACCACGTTCAGCTTGGGGCTGACGGAGAAGCAGCGGAAGGACAGGGAGGGGATTGTATTACCGTATTTCGATGCTCAGGAGGATGTGGGCGGGGGGTGAGGGCGGGAGAATATTATATGAGATGGGCAGGGAGGACGATTTTGATGATGAGGAAGATGAGATTTAGTATGATGGGAAATATAGCATGATTAATGGGACGGCGAGCTCAAACTGTGGATGTCATCCGTATGCTTTCCACTTGTTCATCCCCTCGATTCCTCCACTATAGCATCATGACTTCTCCAGCGACTTCCCCGTCCTCTCCTCCAACCTTTCCTTGAGTGAAAAGCGAATCTCATTGATCACTGCACCATAGAATCTGTACTCAGCCGATGAGTTTTCGGCCTTCATGAACTTGACCTGGGTCTCCTTCAGCAGAGACTCTTGGTCGCCACCAGAACTCTTCGCTTTCTCAACTATATGGATGGCCTGGATGCACAACTTCTGACCATCAGGTTCATAGTCTGTAAGATGTCAGAATCGTCGCAGATAGCATGTCATTGATCGGGTGGGGGGTTTTTTTTTTCTTTTTTTTTTTTTTTTCTTTTTTTTCACGCTTAAAGTCAAAATGTCCTTCAACCTTCCCCAGTGCCCGTTGTCGATTCTTGCGCATGCTCTTCTCATTCTCGCTAAGGTCCTTCATATCCTGCTCCACTGGGTCCTCACCCTCTGCATTGGAACGGAGAGAGTCATGGATGGGATGGTTCTCCTTGGTTGCTGCTGCATGTTGCAAAGAATCCATTGTTTGATCAGAGGCAGCCAGGTTGAGAACTCAGGTTCGGGCCAGGAGATGTGCAATCAATTATGTCTGGGTATCCGAAAAAGCACAATCGTAATGCTCACTTTCCACCTGGTTCGCAGACTGCAAACAGCAAGCCCAAATCAGTTGACTCTAGCAGACGCTTGCTGGACCAACACAACAACAAAAAGTCACCCAGAACTCCCGGTGCTGAATCAAAGAGAAAACTGACGCACTGGTAGCTTCTGTGAAATATTCCATGACATGCTTTATTGCAGCTTTGAATCACCTCTTCCGCATCCTGGTGCATGTGACCCATGGTGCCCGCCCCTCTTGCCTCACGGTGATCACTGCTGGGCTTGGAGCAAGGAACTACACTTCTAGCGCCGTGAGCCGTCCGTACCACCACTTCAACATGACCCTTCAACTCCCATAGCTTCCGTAGCAACTGCAATCTCGCCACTCGAGGCCTTGATATCAGGCGTACTGCTGCCAGAACTCATCTTGACCTCCTCAACTTTGGATGCCTGTGGAACTTCAGTGACCGCACCATTGGCAGTTCCTCTATGATCGGAAGCATGATCAACCTCGCTCTCAGTGAGTGACGGGATGAGCTCGAAACGAGGACCGCCGTTGCTCTTGGGAGGCTCCTCGCTGTGGACCGTAATGCTATCAGCCACACCAGTAGAGCCATTAGGGTTCCCACGGTCGGGAGTCCGAGCATCATTGCCATTTGTGGGCTTCTCTGAAGCATGCTCGATGAACTCATCTTGCTTCATGGTCCTGTTGCCCGATGCGCCGTCCTTCTCGTGACTTTGGCTCAAACTGGCCAGCTCAGGAGCTACTCCTACGCTTACATTATTTCGGCCACCGGATGTTGACGACGTACCACCTTTGACACTTCGTAGGTGCTCGGGTCTGTGCTCGTCTGGAATATCGGTGCTCCAATCAACCTCGACCTTGCGGATGTAGAATTCGTCAAAATCACCCATGGCACGGCGTTGATGAGCGACCCAAGCTTGTCGAAGCCATTCGAGATCATGCATCCCCTTCCCTATGTTCGAAACGTACTCCTCGGCATCATGGCGGAAGGTGTCGTTGCTACTTAGAGAAGTCACATTTGGGCGGGCGTCAGGGGTATTGGGGTCCAATATGTGGCCGTCTGCAGGGAAGAAAGAGAGTATCTCCCGTTTATCATCGGCGCTCAGAACATCCCAGGCAGCTGGTTGGAGGAGAAGTGACTATAGGAATCAGATCAGGAAACAGGGTATCAAATAATGAGATGTGTCAGTCAGAGACTCACCCTTAGATCAACACCATTGGTGACCAGAGGAGACTTCATATTCTGAGTCACAAAGTCAGGCTCCCACTTCTTCACCTTCCGATCAACAGCTGGCTTGGTCCTCTTCGCAGCAGGTCTAGAGGTAGGCTTAGTGGTACTGTTCGACCTGTTCCGTTTGGCTGGAACAGTGCCCTTGCTGATGGATGGAGACACCTGTATCTCGCCTCCGAGCTCATCTTCGCTCGAGTCGGCTTGGTACAGTGGTTTCCTCCTGGATTGCCTTTGAGACTGACGCCTTGGCTGTATTTCGGACTTTGTTTCCAAAGGCATATTGATGGTGTGTTGATTGGTGTGTGTTTGCGAGCTCTGAATGGCAGATATGCATGTGCTGTCTAGTTCGACAGTGATTTCTCCTAGATCTTTGTGATCAGAGGGTGATGGAGGGTCAGAAAGGATGGAAGACAGTTGACTGCTCGCAGGCAGTTCATCAACTTGAGAAGCCATATTTTCTGGAATATGGTGTGTTGAATTAGATGGATGTAGGTGGAAATACTTGACAAAGGCTAGGCGGTTCTAGAGAGTTGGTGGCCTGAATTGGAATGGCACTTTGGGGATATCAAATGGCAAGAATTACCGACCGCAGACTACTTCAGGCTCTTTGTCCAAATTAGTCTGTTTGGGTTGAGAGGTCTGTACTATGAGTCTCGCACCAAATGAAGAGGCTCCCGATATCACTTGGGATGAAGAGACAGGGTGAAGCAACTCAAGGCCACTGGTGCGAGTTTATAAGTCGATGAATGATGGAGGAGAGGAATGGTGGGTGGTTTGTGGAATCCTAGGGATCATTTTTCAAGAGTAGAAGATTTGGAAAGCCCAGTCAGGCAAGTCAGTATTCAATCAATTAAGAGTTTTTGGAAAAAATGAGTGTGGTGGTTTGTTGTGCAAGAGGATGAGTGAAGAAGACACTACAGGATACAGCAGATGAGTCGGGGTGAGGTGGTGTTGATAGCAAGGCTACCCCAAATCCTGAAGTAGTACCCTTGCTGAGCTAAACCTGCCCCACTCTTTTTCTGTAAGTGCCCCTGGCAGCACTGGAGACTCCCAACCTCAGCTTGAAAGACAGACATGTGCCTCGTGGTCACTAAACACCAACGTCATGAATTGATCTGCCTCAGCAGACTTTGAACTCCCTTGTGCTGACACAAAGACGATTGGAGTTATTCAACAAACGAATCCAAGCCTACTTCAGTCATCTGCCAACATCAATCTAGGCAGAAACATATAAGCACCATACGCACCGAATCTAAGGACACGTTCGTCAAAGACGCCGATTGTCTGTCTACCACGAACTCCCCGCCCCCGGAGCTTTAAGCTGTCCAGAATTACCAGTCGAAGTCTTGTTGTTCTTCGGAACAACGCGTCACATTCAACATGATACGATCAACACAAATAGCAAGGCTTGATGGTATGATCTCTCGCCAAACAACCCAACCCCCGGATATCCTTACGCTGACAACGGGAACAAGGCCTCTATCTCTGCGCATCTGTCGACGACGAAGCAGTACGTGACCTCACTTACCTTCCGTCATGACGATGAAAATATTTCCTTCTCTAACATATTTCTTCCCCCTTCGTCTTCTCTTAGACAGAAACCTCCCTCTCCGAAATCAAATCCCAGATCAAGCTCATCCTCCGCCGCCTTAACCGCAACTCGGAATCCCAAGCCTCCATCGAGTCCAGCGCCCACACAATCCACTACCTCATCGCCTCGGACATTGTCTACTTTTGCATCACCGAGCGCTCCTACCCGCGCAAGCTCGCCTTCACCTACCTCTCAGACCTCGCCACCGAGTTCACCACCATGTACCCCATGACCCAGCTGCTCAACCCCACCCTGCGGCCCTATGCCTTTATGGAGTTTGACAACTTCATCTCCAAGACCAAGTCGACGTACAGCGATGCGCGCGCCACGCAGAATCTCGACAAGCTCAACGACGAGCTGCGCGACGTGACAAAAGTCATGACCAAGAACATTGAAGATTTGCTGTATCGTGGAGATAGTCTGGAGCGCATGGGCGAGATCAGCTCGCGGCTGAGGGATGACAGTAAGAAGTATCGGAGGGCTGCTGTGAGGATCAATTGGGAATTGATGCTCAAGCAGTATGGGCCTTTTGGCGCATTGGGCTTCATCATACTGGTTTTCCTGTGGTGGCGGTTCTTCTAAGTGAGGAAAAAGGCATTCGCTGCTCGGGGTGGGGAAGCTAAGGGAAAAACAATGGACGGCGGGAGTTGGGAGTTGGGCATTCTTGGCATAAATGATGCGTTACACATATTTGGGAGCAGCGGCGGAGATATAAGGTAGTCTGGGCCATTTACGTACATGAAGGAGGAAGTACTTTGGCAGCACGGCTAGGCGTCATAATTTAACAACAACCAGCCGATTTTCAGAGGCACGATTTGCACTCCACGTGTTGGAGATCTATTGCTTATTCTTAGAAAAGTATCAAGGCTCAGTACCTGATCTCAGTATATGGCCGGTGCTAATTCCAGCATCTGGCAACTCAATTATCTGCCTTCTCAGCAAACATCCGGAACGCCTCTCCATAATGCCGCGTTCCACTCCCACACAATTCGTAGAAGAACGCCTGGCCCCCATCCCAAAGCGCTATGCGCTTACCATCGAGACTCCTCGGTTGGGTCACGAAACGAAAGCGTTCTCGCTACATGACCACACAATTCTTCGCAGCAGCCGGTAAACTGGGCACCGCCACGCTGGTATGATACCACGCCAAATGCTCCTGGAACTCCTTTAAGCTGCCAAATCCTTTCTCGTCCTGCACATACCGCGTCTCACCCTCATCGCCTGCTTCGTAGTAATCATACTCATCGCAGTACGGACATAATATTCTCGCCTGCCAATCGCCCAGGTCCGGCGCCAGGTGGCTCGCAATCGCCAGCGGTGCAAATACCACCGTCTTCTCCTCGGCCGATGACAGCGACGTTCCCTTTGCCTGCCAATTCGGTTGCTCCGTAACATTTGCGTTCAAAGCTGTGGGGTCAAGTGTGGACGGCAGCCGGGCTAGATCTTCCCACACGATGAATCCGTCGCAAAAGTCGCAGCTGAAAACGATGTCCCGGTCCCCAAACCGCTCAAAGTGGCCCACCATATTGCACGCTGGCACAAGCGCCTCGAGTGCATTGGCCAGGTTGGCTTCGGATTCTATCGCGTCGGGTTGTTGGCTATATTGTGCTTCTTGTTGTTGTTGTTGATGTTGTTGTTGCTGCTGCTGCTGCTGGGCAGTCTGCCCGTCTTCTTGGAGACTGATCGTGCCCATCTCCATGGCATCTCCTGTCTCGAGCGCGCTCATAGTCGGGGTATCTTGCTGCCAGCTCGGCATCCTGCCTCTCTTCCGTAACCCACCTTCTCCAATTTCTGCTTGCGATAGTTCGTCTCGCGTGCTCTCATATTTACTCGCCCGTTTCCTCGCATCATATTTTTTCCGCCGGTCTTCTAATTTTCGTTGTCGTCGATATACCTCGAATGCGCCCAGACAACGATGTGTGCCCGTTATATCAGCCTGCTGAGATGCGTAGATTCGTGCTGCTGCCCGTCGTTGCGCTCGATGCAGCCGTCGTCGCAGATCGAGCGTGTCGCGTGCCCATAATGCGTTGATGGGTCCACCCCGCCGGAGCCAGTCCTTGAATGTGTGGGAGTGATGTATGAATTGGGCGCGGAGAAGGCGGAGCTCATCGAGAGATTCGGCTGTTGGTCACAAGTTACATTAGTCGTCGGTATGGGGACAGCAGAGGCCTACGCCATTTCCATCTCCATAAAAACAGAGAAGTAGTGAAACCATCACAAAGTGACATCGGCTAGTTGACTGGATTGGACCAAGGGGTAAGGGCCAACATACGCCTCCGATCATTCTCGTAGTAGAAGCTCCCTTTCAGCAACGGGCCCAGCTCTTGGAAATCACCCTTTGCTTCATCCAGCGTCTCCTCGAATGCACGGACTTGCTCGAATTCATCTGAGCCCCAATGACGCTTGTCGGCGAACATGAGCATACGCAGAGTATCAGCGAGGATGTTGGCGATCTCGGCGAGTAGCGAACCGACGGTATCTTTGTCACCCTCGTCCACTTCATCGTCATCGGTGCTATTCCTGTCGTGATCGCTGACGATAACACGCAAGGACTTGTGTTTCCCTTTTGTTGTTGTTGTTGGTGGCGAGGATTGTTGTGCCCGTGAGTCGAACCCCGTTCTGCCACGCTGGTGGGTATCGGCGTCGCCGCCGTTCATCGTTTGGGTGGAAGTGCAGGGCGTGATGATGATGGCGACGACGGAGATGACGACAAGGACCCTGTGCTGCGGCGGCTGCTATGTTGGTCCAGGCTGCTGCGACGGCTAAGGCTGGTCGGGCTGGTGACAGCCGGCATAATGGTAGAAGAGGTTTGTCGAAAACCAAAAGGTGGTGGTGTTATCGTGGGTTTATTTTGAGAATTGGTCGATTTTACTAGCAAAGGTACGCCATAAGGTTTCTCGCTTGGAAAGGCTGTACCAGATTAGCTTCTCTTGGCAGGTTGAACCAAGATGACGTTGGACCGTCCAAGTGTTCCAAGCGCATTCGCCAATAAGACAAAGTAACGAGTTCGGATGAGGGGCCGATTGCTGAGAGTGAATTTGTGAAAGGGTACCATGGCGAAAGAAGCAGCAGCAGCAGAAGCAAAGCCCCTCGGTCCAGCCGGGGGTACGTGGTAGCATCAGAGCCCACATCGATGTTGCACTGCCCATCAATCAAACAGGCCCTATGGGGGAGTGCCAACCCTGTTTGGGGGGGGGGGTGGTTGACCACAAGTCACAACATTTAGGTTAGGTACCTCAGTCGCAATTGTCACTCAAAAAGACGCGTGCCGGGACGATCCGCTCTTGTCCTGACAAGTGCTCCGGGCCTAGAACCTTTGTGAGCGAAATTCGTCTATGTTTCGTTTACAATCCCAAAACCTCGGGGGTTTCTAGTCTCAGAGTCAATGAGGTTTCCAGGAACGCATGCCGAGACCGAACTGACACTCCTCAGGGCCTACAAGGACACTTGCAGCAAAACCCCTGAAATCTGGGGACGATAGGGCAGGGGGGCGGCATCGGGCCTTTACGGGCCTAGCCCAAGGAGGCCGCCGCAGTTCTGACAGCGGCTGCACGTGGCTTGTCGGGGGTTCAGGCCCGAGGAATGACACCACCCCTCCCCCGGGGGAAGGGTCCCAAGGGCCTTGGGGCTTTTTACGAGATCCATTTTTGAGGCTCAGTCGACTGCGCGTGTGGGGTGCTCAAGAACGCGGTGAGATGTGAGCGCGCGATCAAAATGACGGCATGAGTGGAAACAAAAAAAAATGTCCCTTTCTCCATTTTCTATTGTCCGATGTTCTCCGACTGCCGATCGCGCATTTGGGAAGGGAAAAGGCCTATGTAGCGAACCATCTTCAACACAGTCTATGCAATTCCCAAATCTCCAATACAAAAAAGGCCATTGCATCGCATTCTACTTGCGCTTTGTAGCGCTGCCCTTGCTCGTACCAGTGGACTTCGCAGTTGAAGGCTCATCAGAAGCCGCAGGAGGCAGCTCCTTCTTTTCCTTCTTGTCTGCCTCGTCTTCATCATCGTCTCCACCCTGTCCGAACTCGTTCACCCGAGTGTAGTCAACCTTGTACGCCCACCTCTGATAGATATAAATAAAGAAGATTATATCATCTCTGAACGTCGCCAGTCGATGCAGAAAGGGCATCTTGATGGTGAACGCAAACAGGTCATCAATAAAAGTGTTTAGGAACTTGTACATCATTGCCTTGCCGGGCATGTGCGCCACACTCTTGAGGCGGTAGTTGATATACAGTGATGGGATCATCATGCTGGGAAGTTGAGGTTAGTGAATGGCATTGGAACAAGATCAGCGGATGCAGCAGAACTCACAGGAAACCATAAGCGTACACCGAGCCGACAAGGGAGGTGATGATGTAAGAGTACCACGATTTGTGCTCATCGTAGATCAGTGAGTAGATGGCGTACGCGACAAGTAGCGGCACACCGACCCAGTACATGTACTTGAATGCAATCGCATCGTACTCCTGCGTCTTCTGCTCTGTTTCGCTGAGCTTGTGCTTGTCCTCAAAGGTGATGCGCTTGGGGAATAACGATCCGGGTGGCGCGTCACGGACGCGTACGTCGACCACTGTCGTGACCTTCCACAGCTCGATGACAATTCCGATACCCTGCGTACCCAGAATCATCCAGCTCGTATTCTGTGAGTTGTCCACCAAGTATAGGAAGATAACGGCCTGCATAAAGACATTGGCCAGGATGGACCGCACGGAGATGCCTACGTTGTCCTTCTTCTTGCGGTAGTGGGCAATGTCCGACCCAAAGGCAAGTGTCTCGAGGATCATGTGCAAAACACTGACGACAATGGTAATCCCGAGAAGAATCGGATTAGTATCGAGGAAGATCTCCTTGATCATTTCAATCTCCGATCCATCACCACCACCGGCGACGGGGTTGCCAAAGGCAGCCTGGCGTTGCGATTCCTGAGCGCCCAGCTCGATGGAGGCCATGATCTGAAACTTCCAGTTGGCAAGATTGTTGAGCTCAATGTGGAGAGGCAGAGTTTTGACGGTGTCATTGACAGGGTTGAAATGTGTCTTCAACTGCCAAAAATTGTTGACAAACAGGATGGGGTAGTACCACGAGTTCTGACCAGATCCATCTCTAGCACCGGTGGGCTCGAGGGTTATAAACTGACGAGCGGCGCCGTGAGTCGTGGGGTACATCATGGTGCCGGTACCGGGCACAAAGGAGATGGTGGTGTTCGGATGATAGTAGTTGCCAATGACAATCGGCCCATTCTGCTCCTCCTCTACCTCCTCTGCCTTGGTAGCATTCTTGGTCTCCAAAAGACTTCGAACCTTGGCAAGCTTTTTCTTCGGAATATACCGGGTCAATGGGTAAATGAAGTAATAGGCCTTGGAGGGATCGTATGGTTTTTGCGTCGGGTCCAAGTTGGTGTCCTCTCCATTGAGGCCAACATAGAAGTGGCCCCATAGAGTGCCGTTATTCTGAACGCCCTTGGGTACCGGAATGGTCGTGTCCACAGTCCGCTTCTCACTCCAGTTACCAAGGTTGTACTTTTCCTCCTTGAACACAATCATCTCCTCGGGATAGTCTTTCAGGGGCGTAGGCTTCATGGAGGGCGAGACGGTGATGACGATGTCGAGCACGCTGTCGTCGGGCCACATGGGCGCAATCTTCTGAGGTACCGGGTTCCATTGCGCACCCTCATCGAGCTTACTCGGGCGCAGTGCATAAGCAGGAACATCACCGGTATTGAGAGGTACTTGAACGGCCTGGCCGGAGGCATCGGTGACGGTCTTGCTCTGCTGAGGCGCAGGCATAAACTGCTTCATGGCGAACTGCATGCCAAAGTACAGGGCGCCTCCCCACATGATCCGCGACATGAGCGAGGTCTGAAAAAGAGTCAATTAGTACATTGTGTTTCTTCACCAGAGGGGGGCCCCTCAAGCTCGGCTAACTCACGCCGCCTTCCTCCTGTTGCGCAGCAGGCGCAGCGCCTGCTACGGCGTTTCCTTCAGGCATGGTCGGTGGGTTGCCAATTGACACGTCCTGAGGTTTGAGGCGAATCCACGACGCGTTCAAGGCGGAAGGAAAGTTGTTGACTGTAAGGTAGGTAAGGACCGACGAACTGACCAGCCTCGCATGTGCTTGCCGTGCTGGTGCTACAGGAAGGAGATGTCGCCTCTACGAAATGCTGCAAGGCCCACGTCGATACGCTAGGTCTTCTGATTGGAGACGCTGTACTGGGATCTAGCGGGACGAGTTGCAGGGATCATATGTCAGGCACCCCCGTCATCCCGACTGGGTGATCATTCTAGATACTGAATACTCAGCCTAGCAAATTATGCGACATGCTTTTGATTCGAGAAGCATCGGCTGTCTTTGCCGTAAGACTGGTCAGATGAATGAGTCGACTGTCAGACCTGTAATATTATGTTGGTGCGAATAGAATGGACAGATTGACATTCTCCACGACGACGCCGCCAAGTACCCAGGTAGCTTGAATCGAACAAGTTGATCCATCGGCGCGATTACCATGACCTGCAGTCACTGACAATGCCCAAGATGATGGAAGCATCGACTTGATATCTGATTGTGTTTGGGAGATAAAGAGTACAATTGCCCGCGCAGCTACGGGTTGTTAGGTACTGTGAAAGTAAAGTTGATAGACATATACTAAGTAGGTGACTAGTTGCTACGTAAATATTTACTTCCAAAGCGGCCCGGTCCGTCCGGTAGGGGTGCCTGCCGGATTCGGCTTCACGTCATGGTGTCTTCCTTCCGGTGACTCCTCGCCCCTTTCGCCCTCTTGTTGGTGAAACGGGCTCCTATCATAGATTATATAAGTCAAGTCCTCTCTCGAGCTTCCCAGACTTCCTCTTTTCCCCTTTTTCTCCAGACCAGCTACAGCTTCAAATATAAGCTAGGGCGGCAATTACGACAAGAAGTTCCCTTTCCTTCTTGACATTGAGACTCCAGTTTCAAGCAACACAATCAAAATGGGTTTAATGGAGTCCGGCGGCGCATCGCCCTTTCCTCAAACCTCGACGCCCCAGAGCGGCATCGTGAACGACATACCAATTGAGCAGCGCAAGCGGAAAATATGCGTATACTGCGGCTCCTCCGCAGGAAAGAAGCCAGAGCACATGGAGGCCGCACGACAGCTTGCGAAGGTGATGGCTGAGAATGACATTGGTCTGGGTAAGTTTACCTCGCCCTTCCCCAACCTAATTACCAATATCCAAGCTCATGAATGTTCCCAGTCTATGGCGGCGGCACAGTCGGTCTTATGGGCGAGATCGCACGCTCTCTCGTCTCTCTGTCCGGGCCCGATGCAGTACACGGCATCATCCCCGAGCCGCTCGTGAGATACGAGCGGGACCCCACATACACCTCGTCCGTGGTGAACGGAACCAAGAACCTTGCCATTCCGGAGGAGTCCGTCTTCGGCAAGACCACCATCGTGCCGGATATGCACACGCGCAAAAAGATGATGGCGCAAGAAGTCGCAAGCGGGGGGCCCGGGTCGGGGTTCATTGCGCTGCCCGGTGGTTTTGGCACGATGGAGGAGCTATTGGAGATTTGCACGTGGAACCAGCTAGGCATACAGAGCAAGGGCATCTGTGTGTTGAACATTAATGGGTTTTACGATGGGTTACTGGAGTGGATTAAAAAGAGTGTGGAGGAGGGATTCATACGCCCGGGCAATGAGGATATTCTGGTGTCTGCTGCGACGCCGGCGGATGCGGTCAAGGCGTTGGCGGAGTATAAGGTCTCAGAGTCGGTATTGAAGCTGAAATGGGGCAACGAGTAGGTTGAGGTCACCCGAAAATGGGTTATCAGGAGTTCAAACCGGTCCATGGCGTTTCATTTTGAGGGCTTGAGGAGTAAAGGATTGGCAGCAACGCCTCCTGGGTAGACGGCTCCGCACATGGCGGCCAAGGAAATAGAAGCATATTGTTTATAGCATAGAGCATATGGAAAGACAGAAATAGTCTTACCGAAATGACTTTTTTTTCTAGGCAAACGCAATGTGTATAAGCCTAAGACCACTTTCCCATTTCCAATGCGGATCCGAATGTATTGCTGTCATTGAGACAAGCTTGGGCTGTTTTGCAAAAGGTTGCCTAAAGGTGGGACATTAAGACAACTTACCACCTAGCATACAAACATGTGATCTATCACAGCAAGATAGTCGTCCAGTCTACGAGAATAGCGAGACCTTCTGAAGCGCTTGATCTCTTTACTCTCATTGAAAGGCTTTTTGGCGCCACCTGCATGTCGTCTAATTTCGTGGCTAGTCATACAAATGCTCTGCTCATCCCCGCTTCCATGCCCATGTACGGCCACAGTCGAGTGGTTATCAGAGCTCCCATGCTCAATGTTGCCCTTGAGGAACTGTGCTGGGAGCGTCTGGCCGAAGAGGACATACGGCCGCAACGAAGGAGCCGTACGGAAATTACCTACGAAGACCCAGAGGCCTCACCCTCCCCATTCTGGCTTTCGGCTTGCGTGTGGAAGAGCAAAACCTAGCTGTCAACATCCATGCCTTCACCGGCCGTCGCACCTCCTTCGGCCTCGCCCTCGCCTGTGGCCTCCTTGTCGTCTGCTACAGCATCAATCCACGCCTTAACGTCTTGCCCATCGAACACCTTGAAGGGATCGACGGTCTTGACACCTTCCTTACTCAGCTCGACACCGACAACTCCCACACTTGTGTTCTCGACCGTGAGCTCGCGATCCTGGACCAGACTCTCCTTTAGCGCCCGAAGACCGTGCTGAATGAGCTCCTCCCGGCCGCACGACTCGAACTTCTCAAGGTTCTTCTCCAGGTACGTCCTCGCCATCTGTGAGCGGCCACCAATTGCAAATGCTACCATCTCCTCGCACATGCCTGACGGCTGGAACTCGAACAGGTGAGGGCCCTTGTCGTCGACGCCGGCGACCAGCAGACCAACACCGTAAGGCCGCTTGCCGTAGTGCTGGGTATTGATCTGGGCCTTCTCGCCGATCATCTCGACCAAGGAGCGCAGGGGCATGTCGCGGCCGTAAGTGAGGCGGTGGCCCAGGCATTGCTGCTTCATGAAGTTGGAAAGGACGCGGGCGTCAGAGGCGAGACCTGCGATGGCGATGCCAACGTGGGAGTCGATGGCGAAGAGTTTCTTTTGGTAGGAGGAGAGTTCTTCGGCATTTCGCTGTGCGTAAGTACGTGATTAGTATATCACATAACGACAGCTCACAGGTAGAGAGGGGCGAGGGTAATGGGACTGTGGATGGAGCAGGGGCGCAATTCATACCTTGATGCCGACCAGCACAGAGTGTGACTTGCTTGCAATTCCTACTACTACCGAACCTTGCTTGACGGCTTCGGCGGCATATTCGACTTGGAATATCCGGCCCTGCGGCGAGCTGCGTGGGGAGAGGTCGAGTTAGCTAGAGCTGCAAACCATCGCGACGGATCGAGGCCAGGTTCGCGGCTTACAATGTGACTGAATCGTTGTCGTAATTGTTTCTGAACATTTTGAAAGCTCAGTGGCGCGAGGAAAAGGTAGGAGTAAAGGATTTGGTGAGAGGCCACGGAGTAATGTGGCTGATGGCGAGTGAATGGAAGAGTCGCGGGTGATTGTTTGGTGCTTGGAGGTTGTGATGCGGTCGAAATGCAAGGCAACGCTGAGCTTCGTAACTGCAGGTGAGTGAGCTCACTTAGGTTGCTTGAGGCTTATCGCTGATAAAGGCAGTTGGGCAGGGGTTAGGGCGACAAGGCAGGACCGGGGGTCGTCACTCCTCAAACGGCCCAGCTCTGTCTGACTAGGAACTGCTGACGACGTCAATCCCAAGTCTTGAAGACGCAGCCCGACACCCTACAACCGTTACACTGCGACCGCCATCCACAACGAGAGCGCTATTATACGCAGGCTCAATCCGAAAAAAAAAAAAGCACATCACGGAATCGTATCCGAAGTCGTCGTCGAAGTCGAAGCCGAAGTCGAAGCCGAAGCCCACCCCTCGTCGCCTTGGCCTAGGCCTTCTCCGACCCAGTCTGAGGAACACTTGATCATCTTCTCCTCCTGCCAGCCACAAATCCACCGTCAAGATGCCTACCGCTGGGCTGAAGACGATTATCGCCCTCTCATTTGTTCTCGCTGTTGGCTTCCTACTGGTCATCTTGTCCTGCGCACTATGGAAGGTCTACTACCCTCTACTTGTCGTGGCAACCTTCGTCCTCGCGCCCCTGCCGAATTGGGTCTGCGGTCAATTCTCTAACCCAGATGACTTTGTTGAGAGCTCTGGTAGCTCGCTGCTCGATCTCGGAAGGTTCTGTACCGGATTTTTGGTAGTAATGGGAATAGGTACGTCATCAGGCTGATGAGGCTGAGGGCTTATGATGGTGAACAATGTATTGACACATCCTGTATCACAGCTCTACCCGTCGTCTTCGCACACTCAGATATGATCTCGACCGGCGCCCTTGTCATGTCCGTTGCCGGTGGACTGCTCATCTATGGCACAATCATCAGCTTTGGCATGTTTTTCCAAGAGGAGTCGGAGTTCTGATTGCCTTGTTGCTTCGGGCAGCGCAATCACGGATGACTGGAGTGCGGCGACTTAATACAAAAGTTGGAGACACAGCAAAGCGATGTGGTTCCCTGTATTATTGTAAGATTGGGCGGCTGGGACACGAGCATCGTTGGCCTCGCAATGCGAAAATCCCGGGTTCTGGAGTCTAAGGGTTCAATATGGTCCAAGGATTTAGGTATCAACATGAAAGGCATTTTGGTTTTCTTTATATGGGGACGAGATCTTCTACGTGAAATTCTGGATGATCCAGCCCACCGTGCATTATCTCTTTCGTTGTCGTGGAAGGCTGCAGGTGTTGGGCTAGCTGCAGAGGCTGGGAGGGTTATTATGAAGAACTCGACTAAGCCAACAGAGTCGTGTGATCAAGTCTTTGCAGTATGAAACTTTTACTTCGAGGCTTAATCCGTCTACCAACCTGCTAGTCCATTAAGATGATCATATAAGCTTCAACAGTGACTGAAGGACATCCGGGGTTGGGCACATTACGCCGGCCCTCCCCTTCCGCTCCGAGTCATTACTCTCGGCCCGGTAGGGATTCCGCCTCGATTCCGCCACGGCGCCACCGTCTAAATGACTACTAATGAGCCCGGTCCCAAACAAAAGAGCGTCAAACTTTCCGTCGCCATCATTCTTGGTAGTGACAACAATTTGGCCTGAATTTCGATCGTTCCAATCGACACTTCGATCTCTATGTGTTTGACAAGATGAGCCTCTGACTCTAGGAAATACCTTTTTCGAGGCCAAACAGTCAGCTTTCGCCCTCGGTCTCCCTCGACGAAATGAATTTTGCGGGTGCCGCGCGATCAACGTAATTAAACGTTTGGCCATGAGATTTAAGAATCTTTGCAATCTCGGGCTAGGAACGTCTGCAAATCATCATAACATAATTCGCATACTGGTTGAACACAGTCCCCAGAGCGCACGTAAAAATGGGCTCCCTTGGTGACCCATTGCCGGCGCTGTCGAGACGCCCCAAAATTCTCTTCATCGATGCATACGACTCATTCTCAAACAATATCACATCTCAACTCACCACACTTCTGGACGTCGATGTTTTTGTACTACCCATAGACTCACCAATTTCCAAGGAAGACTTTCGCCGCGAAATTCGCCACTATGAGGCTGTGGTATGTGGCCCAGGACCTGGGTCGCCTGAGAACGATGCCGACGTGGGCCTAATGCGGTGGCTGTGGGAACTCGATCAAAATGACTTGGTGCCTGTGTTGGGCGTGTGCTTGGGTTTTCAAAGCTTGGTGCTTGCTTGCGGCGGCAGGGTTAGAAGACTGAGGAGAGGTTTGCATGGGATGGTGAGGCCCATACAGCACCGCTCAGACGACAAGGATAACATTGACGAAGACAATGTTTTCAACGGCGTTGGAGGTTTCAAAGCGACGCTTTACCACAGTCTCTGCGCAGATATTGGGCAGGATTCCGTCAACGATTGGGACAGGCAAAAATGGAAGAGTCCAGCCAGCCACCCAGACATAGTCCCTCTTGCCTGGGTGGAAGAGGACAGAAATGGCACAGAAGGGACTGAGAGAATCTTGATGGCTTTGAAACATCGGACAAAGCCATTATGGGGCCTTCAGTACCACCCAGAGTCGGTCTGCACCGAAGAGGAAGGCAATAGGGTGGTCCGAAACTGGCTCACACAGGCTCTGAGGTGGAACCTGGAGAATCGAAGGGTCGTCGACGATGTCTACATGAACCTACTCGCCAGGAGCGCCACCAGAACGAGTCTGTTGCAGGGAGTCGGGTCCCCGAGCGAAAGCGGGCTTGAAGGACCCACTAGGGAATTTCTATCCGATATCTTCAAGTGTCAAAATTACGAGCGCCGAACACTTCGCCTTCCAGACCGAATATCAGTTCCCGATATTGCGGAGTTCCTCAACTCAAGAGGAGCCCGCCACATCATCCTGGAATCCGCCAACGGCGACCAACCGGCGCCTACGACTGGTGTTGACGTCAGAGGCATGTTTAGTATTGTCGCTGTGGATGTTGATCATTGCACGCAACTCAAGTACCACACAGGTGATAGATTCATCACCATCGTCAACGGTACCAACGGGAACGCTTCACAACAACTTCGGCTGTCCAGAGGTCAAACGGTCTGGCAATTCTTGGCCGAATTCCACGAATCGAAAAAGGCAGCCTTAGATTTGTCCACGAGTGGTTACGTACCTGACGAGAGCGAGATTCCGTTTCTCGGAGGATTTGTCGGGTATATCACCTACGAGCAGGGACTTAGTGATATCAATGTTCCACTCCGTCAGGAAAGAGGCCACGCAAGACCTGATATATGTTTTGCCTGGGTCAGCAAATCCGTTGTCATTGACCATGAGAAGAGGCTTTTATACATTCAAAGTCTTGAGGGCGACCTCCCATGGATCGAGAAGGTCGTAGAGGACCTCAGAAAGTCCTCTATATGGTGCCACGAAAGTCGCCCTTGTTCAAATGGCATTCCAAGCGATCTACTGAAGACCCGGATCGTGATTCAGGAGCCTTCCCAAGCTAAATATGAGGCCAAGGTTCGCATGTGTCAAGAGTATATAGCGGCCGGAGAGTGTTACGAGCTCTGTCTGACGGACCAAACAAAAATAACCACAAGGACAGCGAAGCCTCGGAAAGATGGCCCGAGAGCAGTGCATCCAGGACGAAGCCTCCAAGAACTGTCGGCTCATATCGGAGGAACACTTGATGACCCATCGTGGCATCTCTACCGCACTCTTCGCCGCCGGAATCCAGCTCCCTTTGCTTCTTACATCCGCCTTGGCGGTGCCACTTTAGTCAGCTCCTCTCCGGAGCGCTTCTTGCAGTACAACCGCTCTGGTCTCTGCTCCATGAAGCCGATGAAAGGCACGGTCAAGAAGTCTTCTGAACCAGGAGATGGCTACCCGACGTCGCTGGCCGAAGCCGAGGCCATCCTGCACATACCCAAGGAGGAGGCCGAGAACCTCATGATCGTGGACCTTGTGAGGCACGATCTGCATGGTATCTGCGGTGCGGGCAAGGTGACGGTGCCGGAGCTGCTGAAGGTGGAGGAGTACCAGACTGTCTACACTATGATTACGACGGTGCAGGGGCAGCTGCCGGGACCTCGTGAGACACCGTGGCCCGAGCACGGGGAGCGGCGCTCGACATACTCGGGCTTGGACGTGTTGTCCGCTAGTCTGCCACCGGGGAGCATGACGGGCGCACCCAAGAAGCGGAGCTGCGAGCTTCTACAGCATATTGAGGACGGAAAGGAGAGGAGCTTATACTCTGGCGTGGTGGGTTACATGTGCGTCACCGGGAGAGGTGATTGGAGTGTCACGATCCGGAGCATGTTCAAGTGGGATGATGAGACTGAGGTAGAGGGCGACATGGGCGAGGAGGAGAAAGAATTCTGGCATATTGGTGCCGGTGGCGCGGTGACTATTTTGAGCACACCTGAGGGTGAGAGGGAGGAAATGTTTGTCAAGCTCGCACGTCCGTTGAGCATATTCACGGAGGATACCTGATGGGCAGTCTGGGGCGGATCTTTTTTAGTAAATTGGCGTAAAGGACTAGGGTTTGATCACGATACAAGGCTCAACATCATTGCCGGATAGAATGGATGGGTAGATGGGATGCATCGGTACTCAACGTGCCAGGGTGTTTCAACATGGTTGCACAGGATAGAGTCGGACTCAGCGGCGCCCACAAGGTCATTACATATCAACTATCAATTTCAAAGGAAAAAAGATATGGTACATAGTGCAGTGTTCAGGCCAAAGCTTCGAAAAACATATTCTCACTAAACGCTGCTTGAGATATGGTCACATCAAATAGGCTCCCCAGCTTCGTGCCACTTGTCTGTTCTCAATCGATGCGTTCGCTGAAAACGACACGTCGTAGAGTTGATCCTTTGACGATATTCAACCACCGTAAACTTTCAATCGATATACCAAGTACTCCCAGCCATGGCCTCAGGCGGTTGCCAACTGCCCTGTGTGGTAGGAGTGCTCATAATTATGATTGTTGTATCACAGGCGCAAACCATTTTAGAAGATGACAGAAATCCTTGGTTGCAATGCTTGATGCCATGTCATTTGACGTCTGTTTACTTCTCGAGAGAAAGCCAACAAGCCAACGCCTATGCTATACTACAAATACAGACCAGGTGGATTCACCAAACACACCCATATGATCTATACAAAACGCCAACCCCGAATACGTCCCATCAAGCCAGCCCCCTCATGGTTATCCCGAGCAACGTGTAGACATACCACCATTCTCTCTCAATCAGCCACCAGAGTCTCACTCTCGATCCCTGACCACAAGTCGACACGGCTGCCGCGAATGCCAAATTCTCCTCTCCCGCGCTCCCAGCGCCAAATCCAGCAATTCCTGCGTACTCGACCGGGGCCTCCCGTCGGGGCCCGCGCTCGTTCCCTGGGTACCCAATCGGCTCCCCCTCGCACTCTCCCTCCGCTTCTCCTCATCCGTCGTGGGCCGCCACACGCGCGTCTCTTCCACGGACGCCGTGATTTCAAATTCGCCCCTGCACAGCGCCGTCACGCCGACTAGGACATCCGTGGACTGTTTGCCCTGCAGTATGGGTAGGAACTGCTGTAATGTGCCGTTCCAGGCGAACTTGCGCGTGTAGTCGAGCGCGACGTTCAGCGGTCGATGGCAAAGGGCCGGCATGAGGCGGAGGGTAGGGTAGATCGGGGCCTCGGTGCGATTGGTGATGCGCACGCGGACCTGGACGAAATCGTCGACGCACACCACATTCTTAGTGCGCTGAGCCTTGGTATTCGTCACGTCTCCTGACGCTGTAGTCGGGTCTTCGACAGACACTTCGATGCCCACTTCGTCGACCTTGATGGCTTCGATCATGCGAGTGGTGAGACGTATGCTGCGTAGCTCGATGGAGCCGGCACGGATTGGCCTGTTGCCAGTCTTCCAAGTGCCTCTGAGGCAATCGAGAATCTTCTCGCGGTACCAGAAAGCCTCACGGTTGGCGCGCTCAACATCCGGGGTAATCTTGCTAGTGCTTACAACGAATTGTCTGTGGCGGGATGGGTTGAGGGCCGGTATAGAGGCATGTGGATCTTCGAGATAGACTCGTTTGACCGGAACGATAACACGAGCTGTATTTCCAGGGAGAATGTGCTCCTCAATCACATTGCCATCTTCGATTTCCAATTGAGCGATCATACTGCTCGGCCAGGCATTTCGAAGGTCAAGCAATAATAGACAGTACTTGTCTGAGGTGAGGACATGACTTTGCCCGCCAGTCTTGCTTGTCCTAGCCCAAAGCGGCTGTGGTATACTTCCATGCAACGGCAGGACATCCATCCTAGCTATCTCGACGCTTGCGTTGACAGTGACGGTTAACTGTAGTGATACCTGGCGAGTAAAAAATTGCTGGTCAACCTCTTCGGGTGGCACGCCGAAGTATGCGTAGTCGATTAGCAGGCCCGCATTTGTCAAGCCAGACTTGCCGAGAATCTCAAACTCAACAGTCGCGGTATCGCCAGGTGCAATGTATCTTTTACCCACTGGCTTCGAGAGACGCAGGGCCTGTTTCTTGGCCAAGATAAGCTCGTACTCGTAGAGTTCTGCCGGAGTTGCATCGCGATTATTGAGCGCTGTCTGGAGCTGTTCTTGCGTAGAGTCCTGGAAAGAAAAGAGCAGGAAGTCGGCTGGTGTTGTTGAGAGGTTCTGCAGTGTGACGGAGAAAGTCTGACGCTCTCCTTCGAGGATCATGACCGAGGATTGGGGTAGTGTTGTTGACTTGACCACAAGCACAGGCTGCTGGGTGATAACATTGAGATCGATGTGGTGTGGTTTTGGTGGAGGTTGATATGGTTTGGCTATTG
This sequence comes from Gnomoniopsis smithogilvyi, assembly GCA_027946515.1. Classification (NCBI taxonomy): domain Eukaryota; kingdom Fungi; phylum Ascomycota; class Sordariomycetes; order Diaporthales; family Gnomoniaceae; genus Gnomoniopsis; species Gnomoniopsis smithogilvyi. Next base: position 2,719,184 of record JAPEVB010000004.1, on the reverse strand, counting down.
CCATATTGTAATCAAGTGCAGCGAGGCCTGTGGCTTTTAACCTAATCTCTCCATCCACAGACCAAGGCTCAGAGAAAATGGGAAATCTCCGTTCCCTGCAACCGCGGATGCGTATCCATGCACCGGTGATGCGCAACGACCCTGATGCCTTTGGTGTGCCAGTAATTCGCATACCTTGCGTCCGGTATGCCCCAATTAATATTTGTTCAGACGAGGATTCAAACTCAACACCCTCGGTGGCTAGCTTTGCACTGACAACATCCAACTCAACATCATAAGGATTTTGTAATGTGAGCTTAAACGTCGCGGGCTCGCCAGCCACGAGGTTTCTGACCATAGCAACCTTATCTGGCTGTTTCTGAAACGGATTATGTATAAATGGATTTACATCCTGTGACGTCCTGGCCGATGAGGACCCAGGTAACTCAGTCTTCGCATGCTCAATCGGCGTGCGGGTCAAAGGCTGAGGCTCCATCTTCAAGGCCCTAAGCAGGAATTCGTCCCAATACTCAGCCTCCATGTGGCCAAGCCCTATCCGATCTGTCAAACTGTGCGTCTTCGAGATGTTTGTCACAAGTCGAACTTGCTCTTCGACCGATATTCGTGGAGAGGCGTCCTCTTGGCGTGGGCCCGGTGCAATGCCACGACCGGCTGTCCGCATAAGGTCGCTTGAGAATCTCAGCACGCCCGCAAAGTCGGGCAATGCCTCGGAAAAGTTGATGCAAGCTCGCAATATGTTCAGCTTCAACTGTCGCGCGCCGTACAAGCGAGCCGCAGACTGTTTCTGTATTCGCTTGAGGCAGGCTGCATCCGAGTCCGGATCAAGAGAATCGTCATCATTTCCAGTATCAGATTTGATTGGTATGTCATGACCCACAATTCCGTACGTCTTCATGACAAGATTGAGAAAGGCATCAAGGCCATGCTCGATGTCGCTCTCCGCTAGTTGGAGCACAGCGCCATTTGAATGGCCATTGATATTGTTCAGGGCTACGAGCCCTGCAGCCGGGTGTATTCCAACCTCTGCAGCTCCACGAGTTCGCGCCTCGACCAGACCTCCTATGACGACCGAGATAAGTTCTCGTATTACCATGGCCTTCTTCCTTTGATAGCCCAAGATGCCTAATACAGCGGCTATACCACTCAAAATTGTGACGCGGTCCGGGGTTGTCAGCATCTCGGCTCCCTGGCCGGGAAACGCTCGCATTAAGATGTTTATGATTATAGCCCGAGGAGGGGTGACCATGGGCCGTGGCGACGTCGTGAGAGGCTTGTCCGGTATCGTCCCAAAGATCATCATGTCAAGGGACTGTCCACCGAGCTTGCCCTCCGCAACATGCAGCGCCGCTAATATCCTGGAAAAGCGAATGACGGCTTCGGACATTGGCAAAATAGGTAGATGTTCTGCTGATATCCTAGAATAGAGAGCAAGTATCCTCTCCAGCAAGTCCGGAAGGGCATTTTGGAATTTTCGCATATACTCCGGCTGATTTGGGTCCGTACTCTCCTCCTGTACTCCGTTTGTAGCGTTTTTATCCGGAGGTGAAAGGCAAAGTTGGGGAACAGTATACTCAACACCAGCCCAGCTCAGGAGCAACAGGCTGACCACGATGATCTCGAGCGCCTTTCCGTGCCAAAGGTGATCGTTGATCGACTTGGCCACAGTCGCGCCCTCCATTGCCTCCTTGAGCGAGTCGGTCCAACGACCGGCTTGCAAATACAGCGAAGCCATGAGTATGGTGACCCGTGCCTTGCCCTTGTTGCGCCATCGTTCATTCACGCCGCCAGAGCCAAAACCGTGGACAGAAACCCGATCCTGGCTTATGCTGCGGTTGCCCTGGGAAGATAGAGGCCGGTCGAAACCCTTAGGTTCTGGGCTTGCGGGAAGTTGGTCCTGCACGCCCGATATGTCGTCAAAAGTTGTGGGTGGATTTGACAAGCCACTCTTCACGGGGGTGGACGGTCGACCCGGGGTAATACTGGGTGATGCGCCTAGGCTTGGATTCTTGGAAAGCGGCGGCGGCATCGACATGCGAGCCTCCTTACGATCTAGAGCGCCGCTTGCTGACGCGGACCGCCCAATGGGCAGAAGAGAGTTTCGCCTCTTCAGCGTCTCGAGAGCATCTGCGGGACTGCCATTATTTGATGCGCCAGACTGCCCTGGTGACTCAATATATGCCATGGCCTCGAAAGACTTGGCGAGTGAGGTCATCTCTGCCAACAACACTGTGGACACGTCGCACATGATCGTGCGCATCGTGGTTCTCTTCCATTGATCTGGTGGGGGGATGGCGACAATGCCCTCCGGAAGCGGGATCGTGTGGTCCTCGGGGTGTGTATAGTCGAATAGCAGAAGCTGGTGAACCAAAGCCTTTGGGAAAGCGTCCCGCAGATCCTCCAGCCCCTGATACAGTGCTCGGATGTTTTTATCTGCCAGCGTCTCGCCCGTCTGGCTCTTACTAAAGGGGACCTTCTCGATCTCGGCGCCATCAGCAATAGCAATGACCACCATGGCCTCTCTATACAGGTCGAATGGAAGGAGGGCGAGATGCGACGCGGATGGCACGTGGCTCGAGAAGTCGTAGAAAATGGCGCCATCGGGGAAGGCCAAGGGCGAGAAGACAGCTGCGCGGCAATGATTAGCACACAATTTTCCACATATTGGAAGGCGAAGAGGTTATAAATCGTACTTCGGTTGGGCCGCTTGTCAGCGCCCACATCTCTAAGGTGGACGACATGCTCGCCGTGTAGACGCTCCAGGAAGACGGCGAAGCGGTCCGATTTGATCTGGCCGATGGGCACGCATATGGCCTTTACCCGCGCGGGGGCAATCGGCAGAAGGGAGTCTGCGCTCATGGTTTTGAAAGCATGCCTCCGATGGATTTCTGTCCGGCACGGGCTCTCGTTATCTCTCTGGAAGCAATGGGGGCGGTGGGCGTGATTTGTCTAGCTGTCATATCGGGTCGGATGCAACCGAACGGTCTGTCGCGTGAGGTGCTCGAGGACCGCCGCGCAAGACTCGATACGCGTGACGACTTGCACAGGGAAAAGATAGGGCGTAGAACTCGGAGCGGTGCGTTTTGTTCGCAGGCCTGCTTACGAGGGGATCGCAAGCGTCCAGGCCAGCCAAAGACGATGCAGCGAAGCTGTCATCTGCAGTGGTCGGACCCCTGTCCTTTACAGCCCTGTCCGGATTCTGCCCGCATGCCAAGGGTTTACATATTGCAGGGATGTATACCTCCGAGCTTAGGTACTAGTTGTAGGTATTAGGCGTAGCATATTCGCATGAATGGTACCTAGAGTACCTTTTCGGCGTGCATTGAGACTTGGGGGCTGTCTACGCGTCTATAGGAATTTAACACAGGCTCCGACCGGGGAATTCCTCTCGACTACAACATCACATGATAATATTCAAGACGGCCCAAGGTTTCGGCACTATACCTAGAAATCTGTGAAAGAACTTTCGTATTATTGCGGTCCCAAAATTAGCAAGGTCAACAACCAGTGACAAGACATAGAAGACATCGGCCGCGTTGGGTAGCCTGAAGATATACGACTTGACAATAAATGCAGGCTGACACAAGCGAGCTCGCAAAGGACCAGAATTAGTGACTGAAATTGATGACTTGTGATCTGATTTGGCATACTTCTCCATTGACTACTGCGCGCATACATACACATTCGCGAAAGAATCGTAAGAGGTATGCACACACGTGCTGTCAGCCGGGATGATCAGGTATATCTCTACTGACGTGATTCCAATAGTGGCTCTAGTCTGCACAATCAAGAACCAATGGGTGGGTGCCCTTGGGCTTCCTAATGCATAGAATGCTACGAACTCCCCGGTATGGAATGAATTTCAGCCCTCTCTTTCCTTGATTGGAAGCTACATCGGAGTGAAGTCCGTGCTGCTCTCACCCCTCTCTGGATTGGTGTCCGGAGCCTTGCCCTGCCTAGCTTCAGCTTTGAGCTCGCTCTCAAAGATATCGACAGCCAGACTGGCCTCGACAAAATCTTCTAATTCTTCCGTGACTGTTTTCAACTTCTCTTTGACCGCCAATGCGCCTTCGAAGCCCACAATATGCCGAGCAGGGGGGTTCTCATGGCCGCCGATTGCTGTAAGTGCGTGCACCGTCTCCTGAACGAGTTTGTCGAGTGTCGCTGCGGGCAGCTTTGGATAGCGATGTAAAATTTCCGTCTCCGAGGGTTCAACCACGGTATCTGGGTTCGTGTTAAGCACGTTGCTGAGTATATCGCGGACTGATGGCGCTGGGTTCAGCTCGCTGTCGTACCAGGGCAGCTGCGGCGCGAGGATGATCTTATTGGTGAGGGACTGAATCTCCTTGTTGGGTTGCACGATCGTCACCTTGATGTTAAAAGGTGCGATTTCGTACGCCAGGGAGTCACAAAACCCTTCCAACGCCCAAGTTGCCGCCGTATGTGTCGGCATGCCCGGTGTGCCGATGTGTCCGCCGATACTTGTCAAAATTATGATTTGGCCGGTATGCTGGCCACGAAGTTGCGGAAGAGCCGCTTTGATAAAGTTGACCTGCGAAAAGTAAATCGTCTCGAACTGGTCTCGGACGAGGTTCTGTGTTGCAGGTGTCGTTGAGAGTTCTTCTACCGTGCCAACCACGGCTAGATAAGAATCATTAGTAAAAGATTACCAACAAACTTTGAATAAAAAAATGGGGAGAAGAGCATTGGGATGTGCATGCTTACACTCAAACTTGCAGCAGAGCAAAATGTCGATCCGTCCGAAAACATGCACAGCTTCCGCGATGGCTGCGCTGCACTGGCCCATGGACCGGCCGTCGCATCGTATCCCTCTTATCCGGTCTTTCCAACCTTCGCGGTCTTTTCTGTTGCTTTTACATTCGTTGACCAGAGTCTTGAACTCTGTGGCACGGTCCTCATTTTCTATCTCGTGGGGCGGCAGACAGGCGACAACATAATCTCCATGTGCCAACAGCAGTCTGATGAGCCGAATGGCCAAGGGCGAGATAGCTTGTGTGAGAAGCCATGCCCTCGGAGAGTTGTGAGGTGCTGTCGATATGGTTAAAAAATTATTTCTGGAGTACGACAGCACGGAGTTGACTCACGAAAAGAGGCTGTGGTTATCGCGAACCTAGAGGAACCGCCTTCGGACCCTTTTCGTTCTGCCATAGCCTGGGTTAAACAAAAAATCCAAAGTAGTGATACACATGGCAGGTGACCAGGGGTATAAGAATAAATAACACAAGCACCAGGCCGGAAAGGCCGCGTCGTCTCGACCCACAAACAGTAACAGAGGGGTTGCGGGAAGGATCACACAGCATAGCAGGAGCCGTGCAAACACAAACACAAACACGAGGCAAGATGAAGGGGCATGGGCCTAGTGAAAGCTGATGAGAGAAACAACTGCAAGCGCAGGCAATTACCAGGCTGCCGTGTGCGATCTCTTCCGTGGTTGGAAGTGGCTGTGAAACATTTGAATGAGCTGGAGCTGGGAAAGCAAACTTGGGTCTTTGTTGGCCAGGTTCAGATGATATCGGAGTGGAAAGTAGCCATGAAAATGAACCGTGGTAACGACAAGGTTTTGACAGGCGGCATGATGTGGAACTAGGGCGCCCTGAGGTCCCATGCCGTCCTGGTTATTGTCCGCGTCGATATATAATAGCAAGGCTCCTATAGTTGGATTCAACCGAGCTGCAGCTTGCTTCTCGGGCACTCGAACGCGCCTTCAACGTAACAGTGGAAATTAAAAATCGCCTGATGATACCACAGTGGTGCTCAGCAGAAGGGGCGATGATAGAAGCCCAGATACTCGTGAAATTGCAACGGTACGTCCGGTAGTTGGGCGAAAGGACTTTTAGCGCGTTGTGTCACGGCAGTTGATCATCCGGCTACCGACGCCCAAGAAGGCGGTGTCCACAGAAAAGATGGCAACATGTCCAGCTCTTGTTGATCTCTGGTAGTGGCAAGCTTTGTCGAATAAGATTGTGCCTAGAGAACTGGATCGCCTTGGAAGCTTTCTTGTTCTCTTCTAGAAGCTTTCGGCCATGTGTGTAGATAATGGGATGAAACCTCAGGACACAAGCCTGGCCTGCAGGAGACTGCGATCGCAGTTCGAGACCGGGCGAAAAGAGACGAAGGTTGTGGTGCGAGTCAAGAAGAGAAGTAAGGGGGGAAAAAAATCCGCCCGGCCGAGGCCATCCGCCGGGATAAACGCATCAAAAGATTATATGAAAAAGATGATGAACGTACCATGTTCGCCGCGGTGATCGCTGTCGTTTCCGGAGCCTTGTGCAGAGCTCACATGCGATACCCTTCTAGTCTGGGAGGATTTTCTGCCATTGGTGCTATCCTCATTCGCATACGCATTTCCAGATCCACGTCCATGAACGTTGGCCCTAGGTAGAGAGGCACTTGCATTGCGGTGATCGCCCGCTCGCACGTCCGGGCTCTGCCCCTGATCGTCTTGAGACTGCTGAGGTTGCTCTTGCTGCCGGTCGCCGGGACCCGTAGGCTCCAGAAGGTCGAAGTCGAACTCGAGATCCAAGTCAAGGTCAGGGTCCGAAGTGGGCGTCTTGTCCCCGGCGACCTCGATCTCGTCTGCAACTGTGATGGACGCCTCGACCGCCGCATCTGCAGCGGGATCAAAAGTAGACATCCGACCTGTCACGAGACGCGGTGCGACAGAACTCACCACAGCGTGTATCGCTCTGCTCTGCTCTGCCCTGCCCTGCCCTGCCTTGTCCTTTGTCTTGCCCTTTAGGTTTCAGTCAATGCTAGGTGGCACTGAGAAAGAAGCCAAGGCAAGGCAAGACAAAGTCCAGAACCAAAGTCCGAGGGCCAGACCGTCACAGAAGGTCGTCGACTATTTGTTTCTCGAGTGCGGCGCATATGTGTTCATGAGGATGGTCTCAGATGTTGCGTGTTTGAGATGGAATTGAGGCAAAAAAAGGCCATGCTTCGCCTTTGCCTTTGCCAGACGGGGAAGTCGAGACAAGCATTCGCTACTAGTGACTGGAGCTTATTTTACTCGACCAGGGCATAGTGAGTGGTCTGCCGTATCCTGCCTAGTAGGTGTGGTTCGTCTGGAAGTTCCCATTAAGAGAGAACCCGGGAAAGTCACGTCGAACACTGCCGATCGGCTGTGACGAACAGGTTGCATGTCATCCTGCCCGTCATAGGTAGGCTTTACTTCTGCAAGGATCCCCACCTCGAATCCCTGGGAACGGGGGGAAAAGTACCTACTATGCTGCCAATTAAAAAGCTACTTGTAGAAGTTGCTCTGCAGCCGACAGCCGCAAATCTGGGGAAATTTAGTGCCCCGCCTGGCCAATGCTGCTAGCTACTTAGTACCTCCTTAGTGCTAAGTACCTAGACCAGTGCTCCACCAACAGTTTGACTCACGTCACCAGCAAAAAGTCCTAAACCTTTACATGCGACCGCCGACACCGGTGGTGTTACTCGCAATAACTGGCACCTCAAAAGTTTCTCATCGGAAGTTGTCATCTCTAGCAGTTTACCTTCGACACGGAAGTCGCTTCTCTTTCCATGCTGCGTTGACTGATTTGGTGATCCTTCATAACATCCCTCGGAACAAGACAGCACAAGTCACCCCGTGCCAATATGCCCTCTCGCGACGACATCACGTATTTTGGTGCTGGCCCTGCCCTACTGCCCACCGATGTTCTGCAGAAGGCCTCCCAGGCCCTGCTTGACTACAATGGCACCGGCTTGGGCATTGCAGAGCACTCTCACCGCTCCCCGCTAGCCACCGATATCATCAACAACGCCAAAGCTGACCTTGCCACCTACCTCGACATTCCCTCCGATGACTATGAGGTGTTGTTCATGCAGGGCGGTGGCACCGGCGAATTCTCCGCTACTATTTACAACATGGTGGGTGCCTGGGTCTCCCGGAAGAAGGCTGAGATACTCAAGGCGAACGGCGTCGAGGAGAAGGACACACAGAGTGGACTGCTGGAGACTGAGCTGTCCAAAGCCGTAGAGAGCTTGAAGCTGGACTATATCGTCACAGGCAGTTGGTCTCTTAAAGCATACCAAGAGGCACAGAGGCTGCTCGGGCCGGAACACGTCAACCTGGTGTGCGATGCTCGCACTATCAACGACGGCAAGTTCGGAAAGATCCCCGACCAGAGTACATGGAACCTGTCACCTGACGCCGCCATGGTGTACTATTGCGACAACGAGACTGTAGACGGTGTTGAGATGCCAAACTTCCCAGACATTCTGGCACCAAAGGCGGATGGGTCCGGCCCAATCGTGGTTGCTGACATGTCGTCCAACATCCTGTCAAGGAGAATCCCAGTGAAGAACTTCTCTTTGTTCTTTTTCGGCGCGCAGAAGAACCTTGGGTCGACAGGTGTGACTGTTGCTGTTGTCAAGAAGAGTTTCTTGCCTCCTGCAACTCCCCAGCCCTCTTCAGCTCTTTTGCGGAAGCTCGGTCTCCCCATTGGGCCCATTGTCTTCTCATACGAGCTCATCGCCAAGAACAACAGCTTATACAACACGCTGAGCATCTTTGAGTAGGTTCAGTATATGAGTCTTGTCTAATAGAGTACCATGAAGCTGAATAATTTGCAGTGTTTTCATTGCGGGATCCGTATTGAAGAAGCTCCTCGCCACGTACCCGGACAAGGTTGACGGACAGGAAGCTGTCGCAGTGAAGAAGGCTCAACTGATTTATTCAGCGCTTGAGGAATACCCTGACGCCTACCAGATTGTTCCTGACAAATCTGTACGATCAAGAATGAACATCTGCTTCCGCGTGACGAAGGTAAGCTGCAGCTTGTCCTGTTCTTCCAGACTTTGTGACTGACAAGCTACATTAGGGAGGCAACGTTGATGAAGCCGAAAAGGCCTTCCTCAAGCAGTCGACTGACCTGGGTCTCACTGGTCTCAAAGGACACAGAAGCGTCGGTGGTATTCGAGCCAGCAATTATAACTCGATTCCTTTGGAAGGAGCTGAGAAACTCGCTGCGTTCATCAAGAAATTCGCATCCGCATAAATTCCAACACAATCAACGAGAACCACGAGGGGCGCCAAAAGAAAAAAGTAATTGTTCAAGGCGTTGGGCTGGGCAAAAGCAGAGATACACACAAGGCATGTAGCATGGGTATACCAGCTTGGAAATACTAAACGCATTTTGAGCCCCTTCGGATGTGCTACGTCCGATTCGAAAAACTAAATAAATACCAAGTATGTTCTTACTACACTCAGGCTACGAGCTTGGCGTCTTGTAAAGTACGAATGACGCCCAACCCATCGAGTAATGATTCAAGCCCCTGAATTTCCGCACACTGGCTACCACAAATTTCCCAAACCCATACAGTTACAAGTATGTCCCATTGTCCGAATTCCATCACAGTTGATAGACTGGCTCATTTATCGACCTCGACGGCCCGGTGTGCTGCTTGTCAAGATTACCATTGGACCCGGCCATGGTAGTGGCCATGTAGGAGCGCCCGGGAACCACCAGAGTCTCCAGTTCGCTCGCCGCGCTCCTCATCGCTGCACGCTCCCGCTGATTTTCATCCATCATTCGCAGCAGATCGTCCGTGATACCAAACAGATCATCCATCTTCTCGAGGCTCATCCCCTTCGTCTCGGGGATGAGAAAGAAGACGAAGAAGAACGTGACCGCGCAGAAGGTCCCAAAGAGCATCCAAGTCCCCTGCAAATAGGTTAGTAATCAAAGATACTGTGAGAGATCACACTTACATAGTTTAGGGATGTGATCATCGTCAGTGTGGTCCGTGCTATGACAAAATTGATTAGCCACTGCGTCGCAGCGGCCATGCCGACGTTGAGCGTGCGCAGTCGAGCAGTCGGGATTTCAGAGACATAGATCCAGCAGCAGGGCCCCCAGCCAAATTGGAAGAAAAATACGTAGAGGTAGATACAGACGATCGCCACGTAACCCATTGGCGGTATCTGATTTGAGCTTTTGGTCAGTCATCCATCCCATCACAAACTGCCGGTTGAGCAAATCTTACTCCCGTCTTCTGGCCCGAGTAGAGCTTCTCATACACACCGACCAGATACAACGTCACAGCCATTCCGACGCTAGAGATGAGTAGGCTCTTCCGGCGTCCGAGACTGTCGGCTGCGAAGAGGAGAAAGCACATAGACGACAGCATCTTCACAAGACCGTACACCCCTGTCGCAAAAAGGGCCGCGGCTTGCTCTGTGAGTCCCATGTCCGCGAAGATTTGGGGTGCATAGTAGTTCTGCGCGTTGGTGGTAGTCAGTAAGTGGTCTGTTATGGAAGAGTTGAATTGCCTGGGATATACGTGCGAGAGTATTCGTCCCCGTTATCTGCTGGCAAACCATGAGGCCGATCGAGATGAGTGCTCGGTTACGGTTCCCTCTAATCATCCACATCTCCTTGAAGAGCGTCCACCAGGTTGCCTCGCCGACAAGACGCCGTTCCATGTCAAGTTGCTCGGCCATGTCTTGAAGTTCACCCCTGATGTATTCGTGGTCGCTTCGTAGGCTGCAGGTTCTCCCCGTTAATCTAGATGTGTCACATTGGGAACAGAAAATCTCACTTGGACAACCTTGACAAGACACGTCCTGCCTTTTCCCACTGGCCATTTCGTACACACCACCTTGGACTATCAGGTCTCAACAACAAGCCATCAAGTAGAGCTCGAGAATGACAATGACTTTACCTTTCTGGGCAGAGCATCATGGCGAGGGCAAGGGTGCTATGGGAGGCATATTAGCATGACGCCCATAACAAAACCTTGGAGTAGGGTTAGATGCTCACAGAGCCGGAACAGCCTGCAAAGATAACGGAACTTGATATATGGCGGTCCCTTGGATAGTACGTATTCCAAAGTTGATCCTGCGGCATCGCATCAGTATGCAACCTATCAAGTCCAAACGAAGGTCACTCACCAGAACGAGATCATTGTCCCAGTGACGATGAACAGCTGGTAGAAGCCTGAATGCACAACTCAGTCTAGGCTTTTTGGGAGTCACTTGTTCGACCTTACCTGTGAGGCCACCACGTATAGCCCTCGGCGCACATTCCGAGACGTACAACGGCGTGAGCATCGAGGCTGCTCCAACGCCGAAACCAGCGACTAGCCGCCCGATATACATGAAGATCAGGGAGCCTCTCGACCCAGCCTGAAGGGCTACACCGGCGCAGGTCATGACACCGGCGCCAACCAGTGGCCATTTCCGGCCGAACCTGTCGGCGATGAGGGAGGACTTGATATTCTCAGCTTCTATGGACGTGTTTGTGTGTGAATGGGATCTGTGAACCTCACGATGAGACTTGCAAAAAAGCAGCCTGCTTGCAGGGTCGAGACGACTGTTGCAGATGAACATTAGTAGAATGAGTAACGCTGTCCCCTGAGTCATACCTCGGGGGTGGCCTACTGTTCTCGCTGAGCAGCGTCTCGACGGTGGCATCGTAATGGTAATCGCTACATGGTCTCGTCAATGGCCCATGTTATCGGCTGTGAGGATGAGCTTCCTCACGTCATGAATTGACCATAGGTCAGAATGCCACTGATCGCCCCAATACTGAGAATGACTTTGTCAGACCAAGTCTCCCACGATAAAATGCAGACTTTCTAGTACACTTACTCCCAACCGAACAGCATCCCACCAAAGCTTTTTTGGGAGGGTTTGTTGTCAGAATAGGAACACGAGACGAGCAGTAGGACATCCAATTCATACCAGGCTTAGAAGTTAAAGTTAGTGATATGTCGATATTTCATGGGATACTCGTGGTGAACCTGCCTGAACATGACAACGCGATGACTCTCCATCCGTAGATCTCGTGTGGGCTAGGGGGCTCTTTTAGTCATGAGTCTCAATCAACGGAGACACTCGGACACTCACTCCTTTTTCATAGCATCATTGCGAACGATGCGCGACAGAAATCTTGCGAGAAGCTTTCCCATGGCGGTAGCCTTTTTCCTGTCCAAGTGAAATGATTTGAGAAAACCGGCTTTCTGAACTACTTGCTATATGATCTCAAAAGGTCAAACAATGGGGGCAAAGTGCAAAGCAGCCTCAGAGGATGGATAGATGAATTATTTCCTTGTGATAGTTACTCAAAAACGCAATGACCATTACGATCTGCCCGCGCACAACGTCTTGTATCGGTCCATAATGCACGAGAGCGATGAGCCAATTTGTCCAACAAGTTGAAGTCACTGTCATATTTTAATGCGGATACTAGGACCTTCCGGGAGCGAACCGCGTCATACAAGCCCATAATTTCGCAAGGCATTGGCCGTTTTGCGGCTTGTGGTACTTGAATATTTGGAAAAGGATTGTCTATTTTGCTTTGAACGCCGGTTTTGTTTCCATTTGGGAGGCTTTCCACATCATGGACGGGCCGTTTCTATGCAGAGCGCTCTATCCGTCTTTGTACGCGAGATGTTCAAATGGGTGAGGTGAGGCAGACTTGGTTTGGTGTTGGATATATTTTCAGCCCGCGGATGGACATGCAAGTCTTTAGAAACCACCTTATATGTGAAGTAGCTACGTGCCTTGTTGACCTTGCTTCCACAGCCAAGGCTATGCAATAGACTTATGAGGCATCTCTAAACGCCACTCACCTTGCTGAGGATGGCATGCTTGGAGTCGCGCATAATTCCTTCATTCTTTTGCTGACCTATAGGCGCAGTCGATAAGCCACATGCACAAGACACTGCTCTCGAGTCTCTTTGGTCGGTTGCATGCTGGTGGAGCCTTCCATATCTTTTCGAGTTGTGCTCAATTCAGCTGAATATCTGACGTCTCACTGACTCGAGGGTTATTGCCACCTCGAGGACTTGCGCAAACCGTTGTGTACGAGGGCGCGGTTCCATAGATTCAAGAGGGGAGCCTAGGAAATTGGGCCTGGGTGTGGTAGAGCACACAAGCGCGGTTGGGAACATCAAAAATGTGAGTAGCCTGGGACATGATGCGGTGCACAAAATCTCCCCCCCCCCCCCCCCAACTGGCGAGGCTGCGTCGAAGACCATGTCTATTACCGGGACTTTATCGCAAGAATTGAAGACTATTATTGGGCCATTTCAGCCTTCAACCACTCCGGAATGGCTGGGGGGGCTCTCCCATCCATCCAAGTACGTCTCCTTCGGCACTCCCTTGCCCGACGTTTTTGCATAAATAGCCGAGATGTACCACACCGCGCTTCCCGCCTTGATTGTGTGCTGCAGCGTCGGGATAGTTGTGCGACTCTCCACCAAGTTCGAGTTCGGGTCGGCATTTACGAGCATCGCCTGCCTCCCTACATGCTCCTCGCCTTCTAGGGCCCGGATACCAACTGCGCCCTTGGACACCGCGAACGCGCCCTTTGCTCCGCTCGTCCAACCCTCGGCAGTGTTGAGATCGTAATTACCTATCAGTTTCGGCTGCGTTCCCTCGCTCTTGGCCGCGTCGTACAGGTCCAGATACCGTCCATCCGGGGTTCGCTCGTTGTAGATGGCGAACGAGCCATCTGCGGTCATGACTTCGCGCCCAGCTTCGATGTGGTGGACGCGTAGGTGCCAGTTTGGTGTGGCCTCCTCGGTAGGAATGAGGTATGTCTTGATCTTGACGTCGGAAAAGGGTTTCCAGACTGAGACAAGCACGGGCTTAGCGTCTCGGTTCTCGATGCCCGCGTACTCCGACACCCTGCGCGTCTTCCAATACTCGCCGCCGTCGTCGGACAGGCCCAATTGAGAAGCCAGGGCGTATTGCTCCAGTGTAAAGAGTCCCGGTGGTGCCGAGTAACCATACGCGCTGCTGTATGCAAAACAGCCGTACTTGGCATGTGTGCCCTTCATTGGATACCCGCATGCCTGTCCGGATGACAGAAGCATGCAATGCCCGCCGATGTTGCTAAGGGAGACTGTCAATATTGACTTTGGTAGGATACCAGGGGTTTATTCAACTCACGTCATGATATGACCAGGCTGCTTCAGGGGTTTCGTCTTCGGGATGACATCCCAATGTGACTCCTCCTTGGACGTCCAGAACGGGTGCGTTTCGGGGACAGCAAGGCAAATGAAAGCCAAGCAGGCCCAGTACTGCGACGCTGTCAATAAGGTAGGTCAATATAGCCTGTAGGCTCAACTTACAGGACTTCCAGGGCTGTTATAATTTTCAGCCATGTACATATTGGGGTACGAATATCCGATGGTCAGCGTTCCTGAAGAGCTCCAGATATTTGGCTGAGTCTGCCACCACCGCAAGTGACGCAGTACGATGCCCTTGACCATTCCCCATGTTAAGGGCTTTGGCAACTCAACATCTGCGTATGCAAGAGCACCCCAGAAGGAACACATGGCGAACCGATATCCCACACTCCGGCCAAATGGGATCGATCGACCTTCTTCATCAAAGTAGTGAGCTAAGTCAAGGGCAGCTATTTGAGCGCGCTTCTTGAACTCAGCTGCTCGTTCGGGCTCCTCCTTGCCAGCCAGATTGGCGTACAGCAGCTGTAGGAAGTGAATAGCGAAACTGGAAGAGTAGTAATCCATCTCTGGTTTTGGTGAGCCTTTTTTCGTCTTCGGCAGCTTCGATGAGGGACTCACGGTGGATATGCTCAGGGCCATCGTTAGACCACCCATCGCCACGATAGAAGGTGTCCAAGTGTTTGATGTCACTGTCGAGCCGTTCTTGAGAGAACTTGCCACCATTCTTCTTTAGCCCCAAATTTGCAAACACTCTAAACCAAAGCCAATTTGTGTTGGGCATGCTGTTGAATGCACGGTTAGTATTCCTCCAACTACGCGTAGTGGTGTTCCACGTACTTTTTCTCATTGATCGAATTACCCAACCAATTTTCAACATTGGTCTTCTCCTTTTGCGACATTGAGTCCCATATCTGAGGGGTGACAGCAAGCGCGAAGCCTGAGGTTCATGTGGGTGTCAGCCAAAATATTCCCGCTGACAATAAATATCTGCTTGTATTTACCTAGAGGGCACATTTCCACCATGCGCTGGTCGTTGTCTCGTGGAAACCCCCAGTATTCGGGATTCTCTGGGTCAGTCCCAGCCTTGATACCGTCGATCCACCACTGTTTCCCCTTATAGTCCCCCTCACCACCCAGCAGACATGCCAGTCCCCATAACGGGCGGCAGATTCCCTCTACTTCAGAGGCAGTCTGATCGAAACGTACAGCTGTGGCGCCCGGAACTCTGACCCTGGCCTTGTTAGGTGAAAAGAATGGCTCGAGTGGGTCTAGGAGAGTCCGGAGTAGCTCTTGTACTGAAGCACGATCCGATATATTGACCTTTGAGAATGGGTGCACCTCATTATACCCAAGCGTCAGGCCGGTCTTGCTCGCCATCTTGAAAATGATTTCGTCGTAGCCTTGGTATCAGGACCGCAGTTTCGGCAAGAAAGTATATGCTGATGAGAGGTTGAGGTGCAGAAGCTACCAAACACCAGTCATTTAGCAGAAGACGCCTCGTATGCCATTCTCCCGACCAAGTTCCACATTTACATCCTAGACAAGCAAGGTGACAGGCCACTTCGGTACCGCATGTTCTGCAGTTGGGGTCTACGGATGTGCAGGTGTGAGGGGGCATTGTGGGATGCTATATTCCCGGGGCGGCTAAATAGAAAGGCAACCAAGGATGTGTTGGGGGGGGGCCGGAACTAATTGCCTATGTACTCTCTGCAGCTGAATGTACCGCACAACTGCACCTCACTGTGAAAGCTACCTGTGTAAGATAATTAATGTCCATGTCTCCCGATAAGTACGGGTCTACAGCTTCTTTTCATAGCACAGGTGCTGTCAAAAGTGCGAACCCTGTGAAAGTCAACTATTCACCATATTCCATCTCTAGTCTAGGAAAGCATCTTCAGGTTGTAATGTTAATGGCTGTGCCTCGGAAGTATCCAAGCAATTGGTTCAGTTACCGTCAAGAATCCCTTGACCTAACTTCGGTGAGAAAAAGTTTCCGAAAGGGCACTAGAGAAGGAGGACAGGTTAGAATGTTGCTAATATAACAGAGGAATGGGGCTGAGATATCCCATACATATCAAGGATTTCAGCTCAAAATGTACTCATAATTGATCGATTGGTTCCTAAGCTCATCGTCAGACTAGGCAATAGTTTGAGGTATACACACCTGCTCTATGAGGCCATGTCTTTCATAATTGGCACCTCAGAAAGAACGTACGAGTCTATGTTGCTCTGAGAGGGAAAAAAAAGGGAGGGAAAAAAAGAGGTAGAAGCCTCTGCGTGGCACAAAAGTCTAGATGATCAAATTCCTTACACCAGAGCCCGTCCACCTCTGTGTGTCTCAGTGACATTAGAGTATTGCATGTGAAGCTTCTTATTGGGCTAAAGTGTAAGCAAAGCATTCCAGTCAACTTTGAAAGTGTCTCACATGCTGTGGGTCTGTATAATCCACTTTGTGGAATTTCCCACGTGGGAAGGAAACTTTAGCCCCACAGGATTCCACGATCACCAACGAACAAGTCATCAGCTTCAAGTCAAAGACACACAAATGTATACTAGCTGGAATGAGTTCGGATTGCCCCATACTACACCACCCCATTAGATGGTCGAAACCTGTGGTATCAAGTTTCCGGAGGGACAGGAGTTATCTCAGTGTGGCTCTGAACTACAGTCACCTCAGAAGATGCTCAAAAAGAAAGAAATTGTCTTTTTGAGATCACAAGGGTTGGAATGCGGCCTGATATCTACTCCTCAACAACAATTACCACCCAAAACAACATCCCACCGCAAAGGCTGTCTTAAGCCTCCATCAAATCTTCAGCCACTGTCTCTAAACAAACGAGAGAAGCGCATCAATTTTCCGACACCTGGTGCTAGATGTCTCATCACCAACACGCCATATGAGGCTCATTCGAGTGATGGAAAAGCTTGGAGGCGGCAGCAAGCCGAGGAAAAACACGAAGAAAGACTTCGCCAGGCCCTTTCAGGCTCCGAAGAGTACCGGCCGTATGTCAAGACAGATCGTTGGGCCGACAATGGTTGGGAGTCGACAGGTCTGGGAGAGGACACCCCCATGGGAGGAATTTCCGAAGAAATGGACATTGAGGCTGCTCTATGGCGCGCCCGTCAAATGGAATTTGACGCGAGACTCGAGGAGCAACACGACCTGGCAGAAGAGCACAGATTTGCCATGGAAAGGGAGACGAGGCGGCTCTACGGCGCGGAGGGAATCTTGGGCACCAGAGACTTCGTAAGGCACCGACTTGGTAGGATGACAAATTTTCGAAAGTCAATATAAAAGTCAATATAAAGACTCCGAAGCAAGTTGAGTGGTACGAACTTACCTAGATATCAACAAGTGTACCGTAAGAGCGAGCGCAACAATTGACCAATTTCTCAGAATGGCTCCCATCATCACTTCTCGAGAAGACATGATCCGAGTACTACGAAATGTTGTCGTACATTTCTCGTCGTTGCAGTATCACTCAGTGTTATTATGCGACATAAGGCGCCCTTGGTGTTCAAAGGCCCGGCTCAGTTGATGTTACCATAAACCTTCCTTGACCTGTGAGGCACTCATGCCTTTATCTGCCGGAGCCTATTTTTTATTTTATTTTTAATCTCCAGTCTCGAGCTGAGGTAGTTCACGCAGACATGTGAAACTCGAATATTCATCGACAGCTGGAAATTCCGTGTACTCATACATTGAAGAAGACAGCCTCTTTATCCTATGGAAAAAGCCATAGCCATCCGAACGCCATTTTGACGAATTGCTTGTAAAATGCTTGCTATTCGTCAGAAGTCCGAGTGGTGACTGCAGTTGGACTATCCTTAACCCACTCGTCTGCAATCGCACAACCTCGCTGCTAGGACATGGGAAGCACGGCGCATGTATATTCCCATCTGTATCGACTGGTAGAGTCCGGGTGCTGCGGAGGAGCGGGTCTTCTTGTGTTGCGTTCGTCCTTTCGGTCCAGACGAGCAGGCCGAGGGGGACCCTTGAAACCTTATTTGAAGCATAGGAGAAATGGCTTTCCAATGACAAGATGGCTTCCGCTCTGGCACATCATCAAGCATTTGGATCTGCCAAGCTATACCCCAAACTTTCTAGTGCGTACCCCTCTGGGAAAGACATGCTTCACTCCACACGGACGACACGATATCCCAGATTGAACCGCCAGAGGCCTGTCCTCCGTTACAGCACTACGGATACACTTCATGCCAACCTTGTATGCATTGCACTGGAGCTTAAAACCCAGCCTTGGCTGTCCGGCGGGCTTTCTTCAAAATATCTTACAAACCATAAGGAATCGGATTTTTGGCTTCGTCATATGCAGTCCGATAAGGCACGTGTCGCTGGTTCCGTTGGAGAGAATAACGACCGCAAACTTTGTTAAATGCATAATGCACTGGTACTAGGGTGTCGGTGTTCCGAAGTAATGATATATAGTGCCGCGCGAAGTTCATCGAGACTTCGTCTTACGAAAGTACCGTGACATCTAGGCGAGCAGCCTATAAGTCGCGACAACAAAAATATCTCTGTCAAAAGAATAAGACGCACTACAATATGGCATCCTCGACGATTCCACGTGGGTCGCAGCCAAAAAATGGGCCTTTCGACTTTTCAAAAGAGGGCGCCAACATGGATGTATTGATGAAGTGGCTTGCCCAAGAGCATCCGGACAAGCTCATTTTCTCGTACCCGAACATCCAAGGAGAATATGATATGAACCTGACCGCCACTGATATGGAGCGTCTCACAGCCTTCGCAGCGTCCAGATACTCGGAATCTTTCAAAAAACTCCCCAATGGCGAAGTGACAGGCGACCTTGGTTTCGGCGGGCTAGAAACCAAGATAGTCGCCATGGTCAGCATCTCGACGCTTTCGAGCTACATATCGATCATAGCCTTGCAACGTCTTGGCTACAGCACTATGCTGATCTCCCCAAGGCTTGCTGAAAACGGATATGCTCATTTACTTCGTGTGACGGGAACACATGCGGTCGTCGCGGGCGCAACGTCGCTCGAGCTGATGCACCGTGTCAAGAAGACGTACGAAGGAAGCATGGATATTGTTCCGATGCTCGACGATGAAGAAATCCTTGCCGGATTAAACTCTCCTCATGTCGCTTGGACTGATTGTACTTGCTACCCAGGGATTATTATACAGTATGTACCACGGGATGCAGCATGGAGTTGCAAGACGATGAAGCGCGGGCTTTCGGCGCAAATATCCCTCACGGTAGAATCGTGCTGATTCCCAGAATTCTAGCACCGGTGGCACCACGGGCCTTCCTAAGCCTATAGCTTGCACCACAAAGGGCTGGATGTATTCCGTACCTGTGGTGGAAACGTCCCCAGTCCTATGCACCGTGCCTAATTTTCATGGACTAGGTCTCGGGAGCTTTACTCGGGCTTTGCGCAGTGCAAATCAGCTCTTCGTTCTTAACGCCAAACGTCCAGTGACCGCCAGTATCGTCTGGAAAGCACTAGATGCCACAGGAGCACAAGTCATGTATACGGTGCCGTACACACTGAAATTCTTTGCAGATACAGAGGGCGGGATTGAGAGGCTGGCGGCGTTGGATCACATACTGGCCGGAGGAGCAGCCACGCCAGACGAGCTGGGCGACAAGCTCGTCCGTGCTGGAGTGAGGCTTACCAACGGATATGGCCAGACCGAGTCGGGGATAACGATGAGGGCGGTAGGCAGTGGGGTGGGGGAGTGGTCCTGGCTGTCGCCGACGCCCGAGTCCGAAAAGTTCTTGCGGTTCGAAAAAGTGTAAGTTGGCTAGTCTCTCCGCTGGACACCAGACCACTTTGCCTGCTGCTGTCTCATATTAACGATATGCTTGTTAGGGGCCAGGACATGTACCATCTGGTGATCCTGTCGGGCTTCCCGAGTCTTCGGATATCAGACCGTCCAGATGGGTCCTATGGCACCAAGGACATCTTCCGGCCACACCCAGACAATTTACCAGGGAACGACACACGAGCGAAAGTGGCCAAGTGGAAGTACGTCGCCAGGCAGGGCGATGTGATTGTACTCATCAATGGAGAAAACGCCGACCCGACACCCATCGAACAAAATGTCATGCTCAGTCCCTATATTGAAATGGCTCTCGCCTTCGGTGCTGGTCATGAAAGGCTGGGTTTGTTGGTCATCCCAACCGACAAGGCTGCTAACATGTCCAAAACGGAGCTGATCAAGAATGTTGTACCGGATCTGGAACGTGGCAATGCCATCGCCGCAGACTATGCGAAGATCTCACCCGACGATATCATCATTAAACCAGTTGGAACGCCGTACCCAATGACAGCCAAGATGACGCTGCAAAGACCAATTATGCATAAACTGTTTGCTGAGGACATTGAAGCTCATTACGCGGCTCGAGAAAAGGCCGATGGAAGTGTACCGCTCTCGGATGATGAGGTACATGGTGTGGTGAGGCGGATCGTGGAAGAGGAGTTTCAAAAGCAGGCTTCAGTCTCTTTGCCGGATGAGACTGATGACCAGAGCCAAATCGACGAAAACCTGGACTTCTTCTCTCTCGGTATGGACTCCTTGCAAGCGTCACATGTCCGCGGGCGACTGTTGCGTGAGATCCCTCTCCCCAAGGGCGCAAGACTGGCTACAAATGTTGTATTCGACCATCCCAACTTGGGGCTGCTGAGTGATCACATCAAAAGGCTTCGACAGGAGTCGGACCAGAACGGATCAACCGCTCGAGACTCAGAGACCACTGCCAGGGCGATGGTCAAGAAATATGTCGATCTGGTGACAGGTGCAGATGATGGAGTGAATGGCGCCACCGCTAACCATGAAAAGTCAGCCAGTGACAATTTCCACGTTGTTGTGAGTCGTTGCCAATCTTGACTGCCCTCTTATTCTGTTCTCAGCTCACGAAGATATTCTCCAGATCCTCACCGGTGCAACCGGATCTCTCGGTGCACAGTTGCTGAAACTTCTCTTGAACCGTCCAGATGTGTCTCGCGTGTACTGCCTCGTTCGCACTCGCCAGGCGCAGGACCACGAGGCCGCCACAGAACGTATCCGGACGGCTCTGGACAACAACTTGCTTTTGGACGATTTGACGCCGGATAGCATGGCCAAATTGACCTGCTTCAGCACCAACCTCGCAGCTGCTGATCTTGGTCTGCGACCCGCTGAGTATGGCGAGATCAAGGCGAGCGTTACGTCGATTATCCACAACGCCTGGTCAGTGAACTTCAACATGAACCTGGAGAGCTTCGAGCCGAATATCGCAAGTGTCGCCCATCTCCTCAAATTGGCCAAGAGTCCCATAAAGAAGGATGAGTCGTGCGCTTTTGTCTTCGTCTCTAGCATTGCTGCTGTGGGCGGAGTCCGTAGTGCTCGTGGTGCCGAGGAGCGTTTCTACCCCGATATCAAAGAAGCCAATCCCTTCAACGGCTACGGAGTGTCCAAATGGGTCTCTGAGCAGATCTGCGCAGAGGCTTCCGCATCAGCTCGGGTTCTCAGAATCGGTCAGATAGCTGGGGATACAGAGCACGGAGTCTGGAACCCGGCCGAGGCTATTCCGGCCATTGTTCAGAGTGCTCTCACCATTGGCGCGCTCCCAAAGATGGTGGACGCCAAGAACACCCTCCGTTGGCTTCCTTCCGACATCACCGCGGCTGTCATCACTGACTTGACGATTCACCCGACCTCGGAACGAGTGTTCCATGTCAACAGCCCACATACCTTGACATGGAACGATGATGTCCTCCCGGCGATCGAGAAGGCTGGTATCGAGGTCCGTGTGGTTCCACAAGGAGAATGGGTCCGGCTATTGGATGAAAGTGACAGCGACATCGAAAGGAATCCCCCATACAAGTTGATTGAACATTTCAGGCTATCCTATGGGGATATTCCGGACGGGAAACTACCTGACGATCGTGAGCAACGCAACAAGCCGATGGCAAAATTGAATATAACACAAACACTGAAGGCTTCTCCGAGTCTGAAGGATGCAACTCCCGTGGATACCGCGCTGGTCGAGAAATACGTGCGTTTCTGGCTCAAATACTGGGTTGGAGAGCATCGGAAGACCCGTTGAGGCGAGAGTGAGAGAATTGGACAGACAGAATGGAAGAGAGAAAGAGAGAAAGAGAAGAAAGACAAGAATACACGTGCAAATGTGGAGAAAGACCGTGTCGCTTCCGGATGAGTTATTTTCGTTTTTTTTTTCCCTCGCGTTTTTCCCTGGCATCGATATTATATCGACGACTAGGTAAAAAGCCATCAGCATTGCTCGCAGTTCACATGGAAAGTCAAATACTGGAATGAAGTTGAGAGCGCGTCCGCAGAAGCAAACTCGCATCGGGCCAATCCCGAAGAACGACAAGTGAGACACAGTGAGGCTACCTTATACAGAGTCCGGAATAGCAACTGGAATGGTCGTGACGACGAGATAGGCCCGAGTGCCGATCTTCATGAGACTATTATGGTGTGTCGAGCGTGTTACGCATTCCAGCGCGTTGACCAGACATTGCGACACCAGACGAGCGACGCTCAACCTGCTCGCCCTATTTATTGCAAGTCCCCCGACAACACAACAGTGAGCAGTTTCCTCGTTCCCATTTGTGACTTGCCTAAAGCCATCGTTTTCCGACTTGATTAAAAACACGCTCGTTTTCCCTGGGTCCCAGAGCTGTCAATCAGAAAAGTGTATTTTTCTGCGTGACTAGTTCCCTCCCGTCCGTTCTTTGAACCTCATCGACAAAAGTGAAAGTAAAAAAAAAGATGCCGTCCTCCGCAACACTAGGGCTCGCCCTTTTCACCGCCGCTGTTGCGGCCCAGAGTGGTGTCCAACTGATCACTGCGGTTGGTCTTGCGACCCAGTGTCTCCCATACACTGCCCAGCCCACATTCCCGCCGGCGCCCGTCGTTATCAACAATGGAAATACCATCAACGTGAACATTGTCGCACCAAGCTGCAACGTCTGCGGCTGCCAGGGCGACGGTTGCACCGCCATCAATGTCTACCAGACGACGTATCAGAACTTCAACAGCATCGGATCACTAACCCAGCAAGTGTACGTCGTCACGGCCACGTACCCCGGTGTCAGCCCCACGGGTGCGCCCTCGGTCGTCTCCCTGCCTTGCCCCTTGGGCTTCACCACCACTGTCCAGACGTGCACCGCTGGCCCCACGCCTACGAGTGCCCTTCTGACAGTTCCCGTGACCACCTGCCCCTTCGTCACGGGTCTCAGCGCGCCTAGCACTGTGCCAGCGGGTGTCTCTGTTTCGTCCTACGCGTTCTGCCCGACTGTTCCCGCTGCCGCCGCCACCACGGCGCCCGCCGCGCCCGTCGCCCCGGTTGTCGTTCCAGCTGTTTCCGCTCCTCCAGCTGCTCCTGCTGTTCCTGTTGCCCCAGCTGCGCCAGGTGCCGCTTCCGCTGTCCCTGCTGTCCCTGCCGCTCCGGCTGCCCCAGCTGCCGCAGGTGCCGCTTCCGCTGTTCCTGCTGTCCCTGCCGCTCCGGCTGCCCCAGCTGCCGCAGGTGCCGCTTCCGCTGTCCCTGCCGCTCCGGCTGCCCCCGCTGCCGCGGCCGGTGGCTCAGCTTCTGGATCAAGCGCCGCCGGTGCTGCGCCTGCTGCTCCCGCTGCCCCGGCCGGTGGCTCAGTCTCGAGCGCCGCCGCCGTCGGTGTCTCCCCAGCTGCGACTGTTCCTGGCTCAAGCCCCGCCGCCGTCACCCCCGTTGCACCTGGTAAGTGTCGCGTCCTCTAGACAATCCCTCTCTTTTCAGATAACTAACATGATCAACCTATTAGCTTCTACCACCTATGTCAAGTCTGCTGCCACCCGGCCCGTTGTATCGGTCGTTGTTGGCTGTGCTTTCGGCCTTGTTCTTTCTCTCGCAGCCACCCTATAATGGTGGTCGTAGCGCAACTAGTTTTTAATGGATGGCGACGTGTTGTATTGCCTCTACAGAGAGGCTGTCGAATAGACGCTGTGACAGCCGGATATGATGATAGTACCGGGTTCTAATGGATTGCATTCTTCAAGAACATTGATTTTGTACAAAGTCGTTTGCTGGATAAACAGTATAGAGTCCACCAATTCGACCATGAGAAGTCGGCTTTGAGCGCCGCTCGGCGATCGATAACGATGAGTTTGACAAACTTAGTTAAAAGTGTCCTTGTCCAGTCGTGATATGATTCCGTTCGAAGGTGTCGATGTTCGAAAGCATGCAGCATACTTACGACAATCAATTTGGCGTGCTTAGTCAAGCACCTTGATTGCGTTTGTATCCTCTTCACCCTGATTGTCGCTACCAGCTTCACGCTAGCCCCCACCGCGAGCAAATTGAACGTAGAGATGACTGTGAATTAACAATCGCAACCACTAGCTAGAAATTGGTATGTCAATCGAAATAAGGCACATACATCAACCGCGCCAAAAGGTATGCATGCTGTGAAAGCATCAATCATTTGAATATCGTGAGAAAAAATGCACTCATATGCTGTAATACCGCATAAATGCAATTCTCACCTCCAATAAACTCTCTTACTCTTCTGATGCAGGAGTCTCTTCTTCTTCTGCCCTTGGCGTTGGGACATCCTCTGCTTCCGCCTCGTGCTCAGCCTCGGCTGGCTCAACGGCTCCTTCGGCCCCGTCGACGGCAACATTCCCTCCTGCCTCATCTTCATCACCATTAGCTTGTGTTCCGTCTTCCCTCGGCGGGGGTTGTGCGCTGGTCGCCCTTTCTCGCCTGCCCCTCCTACGATTTCGTTCGTCCTGTGCCGTCCGCCGCCTGGCCTCCAACCTAGTCTCACGGCGTTTCTCCTCATCACCTTCATCAACACCATCCCGCATGCCCTGCAATAACATCGCTGCTCGGTCCGCCACGTCGTCCTCTTCTCTAGGCGACGGCAGCGACGTAGGAGAAAGTAGTGTGCCAGCCGCGCTGCTCGTACCTGCCGTATCGTCTGTAGCATGGCTGTCGACGCTTTTGGCACTCTGGAGGCCGTTTTCGACTTCGGGTATCTCGTTGATGTCGGGAATCTTTTGGCCCGATGCAATGCGATTCTGGTGCCTGTCCTTGAGCCTTGCACGCCTCCTCTGCTCGCGCTTGTCTCTGCCTTGTGGCGCTGCGGCACGTAGCTTCTCGAGTAAACTGTCCATCGCCCCAGCACTACTAGGGCTGACAGGCCCTGTATCTGCACGGCCCAGGGCGACCTTGAGGTTGGCGTTCTTGCGGCGCATAGACTCCTCGTTAATTCTGCGCTGTTTCTCAAGAGCGACGTTCTTCTCTCGGGATTTCTTCCACTCGCTAATGAACAGGGCGAGCTTGGCAAAGAAGTCACGCCGGGCGTTCTCGTCCGTGGCATCTTCACCGTAGAAAGCCATGATTTCGTTGTAGGTCCGCGACATCTCTTCCAGGTACAGTTCCATTTGATCGGCCTTGCGCCTAGCCTCCTTCATTGTTCGCTGGACAATCTGAGATACGCGGTCCTGGGGATGGAATTTCTTGGGGTCGGAAAGATTCCCGCTGTCAAGGGACATCTGGACATTTCGAACGTTCTCGATGTACTTTTTAGCGTCGGTCTGCAGTGCTTCGATGTTGATTTTCTGCGCAATCATGACACCCTGGATATCGTCGGCAAAAACGTCCCACTCGGGGTACTGTTGTCGGACGATGCGCTCCACCAAGTCGGCCAGAGTAGACTGGTTCTTGTCGTCCTTGACCATGCCAAGTCGGGCAAGCGAGCTAAGCTTGAAACCACGAGCTTGCTTGTTCGCGTCGTTCATGTAATTACCGATATCCAGAATCAGACCCAGTACATTCATCAACGATACCGAATCTCTCAGTGACTCGGAGACATCGACAACTTGTCGCATCTTGTCCGTAATCTCGTCATAGTCGGCCTCGAAGCTTCTTGTCAATGCCAAAGCACGCATTCTGCTCTTCCAATAGTAGTGAAGTTCAAAAGCCGTTTGCAAGTAGATCTGATCCTGCCTCGTAAGTTCCGCCGGATCTTGCTCGCGAGCAACATTCATGGCGTCCGGACCTGTCCAGTCTTTGCTGTAAGGTGCCAACTGCTTGAAGAGGTTCTCTGGAATGATGCACATATCGTCCTTCTGCAAGAAATCCATGACTACGGGGTTGTCGAGGACCTCGCTGTCACAGTGTATGATCATCTGCACAACCTTATCAACGGAGTATTGAGAGAATTTGGCAAGAGCAATTTCTGTTCCGCATGTTAGTAAGAATTGGCAGGGAAAATGACATCGACTTTGAAGACGCACCGAATCCTTTCCGCAGATCATTCGACATAATCTGCTTCTTATCATCCTTCTTGCCATTAGCGCCCCCAAGTTTCTTGGCTTCTTTGGCCATGAAAAGCTTCTCGACTTCGTCCAAGATACCCTTTTTGCTGAGCTCGGCATATTTCTCTTCCCTCTCTTCTGTCGTGGGGGCGTGAGCAGCCCAATGGGTTGAAGTGGCCTCGTCGACCTTGTCCCAATGAAGCGCCTTGAGCTTCTTCTTCGGACGAACAAGCAGCCCAATACCGGTCGTTGGTGGCGGCATGCCTGGTCGCGGTAAGAAGTGACCGTGCACAGCTCCAGGCATCCCAGGGGAAGGGGGAGGTGGTGGAGGCGCGCCCGGAATGCGTCCCATGGCTCCTGGAGGCGGAGGCGGGGGGGTGGAGGCGGGGGTGGGCCGTTCGCGGACACCGGCGACAACATGCCCATACCCGGCATCGGCGGTGGCGGCGGTGGCGGCGGAGGCGGAGGCGCACCAGCGAGCTGACCAGGCATCGGCGGAGGTGGAGGCGGAGGCGGAGGGGGTGGTGCTGCTCCAGCGCCGGTGATTTCGATCTTGGGAGTGTCCTCGCTGGGCGTAATTGGCGACTGGAGTTCGACGCTCGGATGGGACGGACCTGTCGTCGCATCCTCCTGATCGTCCTCTGAGTCACTGGCTCCATATCTCTTAACTGCGCCTCTGATCTCACCCATGAGATTGACGTTCTGCTTGGGATCCATGACCGGCCGGCGAATCTCAACCATGCGTGGTTTCTCAAAAACGACATCTTCATCTCCGGACTCGACTTCATCGATGAGCTCTCCGTCGGAATTACGCTTTCTTTGCTTCTGAGCGCGTGTGTTGCGGTTTACACTGCCCAGCATGCTATGAATTAGATCTCTTGAGCCCGGAGCGAGACCTTCCGGAAGAGGCTCATCCATTTCCTCGCGCAATGCGCGCAGCTCGTCCGAGGGCCCAACCTCCTCACCCCATCTCCTGCCTTCCAGCTTGTATTGTGTCTTTTGCCGTTCAAGCTGTGTGGCCAATCGTTGCATAAGGCGCTCACGGTCGAGGATACCCTTCGCGCGTGCTGGATCCTCATCACCAAGCCCGCTTCCATTAGCAGCCTTGGACGCTGCGACATCTTGGGCGTCACGAAGCATGAGGTAAAGCTCTCGAGTCTCTAGTTCGTACCTCTGAGCTTCCTTGGCTCGGATGGTCTGAAGATTCTCCAGCTCGGATTTGAGAGTCTCGGCTTGTCGCTTCTGTGCGTCGATGAATCTGGCTTGCTCGTCCAGTTGCTTCTGAAGCTTGGCCACAAGTCCATCAGCGCCCAACTCGATCTGTGCCTTCATTTCGTCCCTCTCAGCCATAGCGGCATCGGCTATCTGCCGAGCCTCGAGGGCCTCATCAATGGCTTGACGAGTTTCGGAATCTGTATGCAGCTTGTCTAGAAGACTCTGTACCGTGAAATTGAGGCTCTGTTTGAGGTCCATATCCGGCAACCGCCGGTCCATGGCCACGTAGCTAAGCATCGAGTCCACCAACTGAAACATCCTGAGCCTCTCCTCACCATCGTTATTCCGGATGAGTAGCAAGTGTTGTAACGCAGACACAAAGTAATCTTGCGTTTTTGAGCCTTGTAAGCGTTGTTGAATAGCATCCACAATCTGAACAGGGTCATTGAGGTCCTTAACCTCGCCTTCTACGCTGTCCTTGATGCTGCTATTTTCCCGCTCCAGCATGTCCTCATAGTCTATGGCTTCATTGGTGCGGTAGCGCTCGATCTGCTTATCAATGAGGTCGTATTGGAAGCCCTCCATCTTGGAGAGGATTCGCTTGATGCCGCATGCTCCAAACTGTGCGCGAATGTGCATTCGAAGCTGCAGATCATTTTCTGGTGCGTCGATGATCATGTTGATGAGAATGAGTGTTGCAACGGCATATTCCATGAGCAGGTTCTCCATGCCAACGCCACCACTCCGAACCTCGTCGCTTGCGCCTACCAAGCTGCCCATCTTGCCTCGGCCATCCACGGTGACCTCCACGAGTCGCATCCAGGCGTCGAAACGGCCATTTTCGTTATTCTGGTTTTTGACATTGTCCATCGCTTGAATCACTTTGACGTGGCCTTCGCCATCGCCCCAATGGCACAAGAATGTCAGTACTTCGCTGACCAATTTACGCGTGCTCAATCTTGGCGAGATGAGCGACGTAGCCAGCGCCACGATGACCTGCTGATGTGCCAGAGCATCGTCTGCGCCAAACTTGTTGTTCATCAGTGCCTTCAAACATTTGACGATATCATACTCGCGATCCAGACTCTTCGCATCGCCTTTCTGAACTGATCCCTCCGGTGCGGCCGGTCCAGCCGCTTGCCTTCGGTTAATCTTGAGGAGCACGTTTGTGAGGGCGACTTGTCCTTGGCATTCAATGAAGCGTCTGACCCAACCGATTTGCTGTGTTCTCAAGTTCACCTCCAAGCTGCCTAATCCTTTTGTGTCAAGGCTGTTATCCATGACTTTTCTAACGTACCATTCAGGACTGCCTTCTTCGGCGGCGGATGCTGCAACATCAAACGTCTGATAGGATCCGGGCTTGGTTGTGGTTCGTCTCTTCTGCTCGCCCTGCCATTCGGTAAGTCTGTCCTGGTATATGAGAGTCCATTTCTTTGCAGATGGGTAGGCGAGCATCTGGCGCTGGGCCTGTTCGGGTAAATTGTGCCATCCGCGCTTCTGCATCAACTGGAGGAACATATTACTGATCAACTGATCGTCCGGCTTCGGGAAGTTGAAGGCTCCATCGTTCGGGGTGGTCGGCGAAAGTCCTCCTGGAAACTTGGTCAGGCGATGGGAATCCCGGTTGGAAGGTTGGGAAGAGTAACTACTCTGGGGGGCGGCACTAGACAGTGCTGGTTTGGATGAGCGACTGGATGTGCGTGAAGTGTCATAGGGGCCTCCATTACCTGATAATACGCTAGATTGGTCTGCTGAGCTCCTTCCTTGCGAGGTTTGCGACGGCGCATAGTAACTGTGTTTGGAGTAATTGGACGCCGGATAACCACTGTCTCTGGAAGGACCCCATTGCTGGTACTGGGTCTGGCGACCCGTTGATGCCATGGTGATGTTCTGCGATGCCGGCGGGGGCCGGGGCCCGGACAGATGGGAGCCATAACTTTGATGTTGGACGCTATTCGGATCAAAAGTAGGATATTGGTGAAAATCGGCGGTGGCCTTGTTTAAGTGGTGGGGAAGTGGTTCCCTGCGCAAAGGTGTCTGGTCTCCTTTGGGAAGATAGTCTACAGGCACGGGCGAGCGACGATTGTCCGTACTATCATAAGGTATGGTGGAAAACACCCCGGCGGTCTCGTTGATGCCTACTCCCTCTTGCGATTCGGGACGATCAACGGATATTATTGACGAGTCTCGATTGTGGCGCGAGGAGTGACCCGACCGAACGCTGGCGGCGTCATTATTTTGACCATTCCGATCATCGCTCGTGAGCCTCTTGTCCTTATGCTTGCCCCTAGAAAAAAGGGAGGCCATCTTGCGATCGGCAGGACGACAGCCGCCGCGGGGCAGTCGTCGGGAGTCGTGTGCCTATAATGTCGGTAGGTATGCGGAAGAGCCGAAAAAGATGGGTCCAAGAGTCAGTCAGTTACTGCTTTGATTATTCGAGGGATGACGGTGGCTTCGAGCGAGTCGTCGTGCTGGGTCGTCAGTTGTCCAAGGTGTCGTATAGGCACACGCGTAGGCGGGTCGCATGGTAGATCTCGTGATCAAAAAGGCGCTGGCAGTTGCAGGATGACGCCGAGATGTCGTTGCTCGGTCGTGATGTGATTCAATATTCGGCAAGTATATAGAGTGACAAGCATGCAGAGTTGTATGTTGAAGTCGGTGCAGGAGCAGGAGCAGGAGCAGGTGCACAAGGCGAGATGAATTGCGCCAGGCCGGGCGGTTCAGTTCTGCTGGTCTGGCTGCGAGCGCATAATCTCGACTTGTTTTAGCATGTGGCACTTGCAAGCAGCCCCACCTTGCGAGAGGTTGAACTGGAGTTGGGACGATTGTAGTGTACACGATCGCTGGACAGGATGAAGTTGTTGCGGGTATGGTATGGTAAGGTAGGGTAGGGTAGTTGGCGAGAGCTCGCTTCGGAAAGTTTGATGTCAAGTCTAAGAGCGAGCAATGATGTCGAGCAGGGGGGTTTGCAGGTGTCCCACGAGGTACGCAGTCACTGTACCGTACCGTACATGGCAAGGCGAATGACCTAGGTATCGAGCGGGTGTGGTGGCCCGTGTGGCAGCTCGAGAACGATTTATTAACCCGCTGGGTGCAATTTCAGGGGCCGCAAAGGCGTACCACTGCAGCCCAAAGCGTGCAGGGGCCATCTTCCATACCATTGCAACCACTCGGCGGGATCCATCGACTATCCATGCAAGCATGTTACTATGACCACAGTGTGCTTGTCTTGGCCAAGTCGCAGCCAGGACTGCCCTATTCAGTCAAGCGGCTGGCTGTCAACTCAGGGGGTGGACTGGACTAGGCCTTTGTCTTTTTGATTCGCAATCTGGCGCTACGGATTTGTCGACAGTGATGACTTCGAATTCATTGGCACTACTGTGGAATTGTGCAGTGAGGAAGACCTAACAATCACACCCCCTTTTTTTTCCCTTCTTCGTTGTATGTTGAAGGTAACCTCGTAATCCATGGGATAATAACAGGAATATGTCCGAGTCAGGGGACTAGCTGTTATACAAATGACCACCTCTGCAGGTCACTGCCAACCAGCCTCTCAACTTTTCGCACTATCAGTTAAGGCAAATGCGCGTTCGACGACAGGAATGAAACCTGGACGGTTTCAAAGGAGAACCACCCCGACAGCAGCCCGTGCATTTCCCCCCAGATCATTTTGGATGAGATCAGATGGACTGTATACTAGTTTGCACCAATGCTGTGGGAATCGGAAGATCGTCTTTGTTGCCCATCATTCATCCCATGTCTGTCAAGTAATCCTGGTGATAATTGCATCTTTCCCGTGGAATCCACTCTGGCATCATCGGTACCTCCATTTGAGCGTTGCGTGAATGGCCACATCCACATCATCCAGTCAACACACTCAAAGATGGACTCGGCGGATGGAATTCTGGTGACAGCCTCAAATCTTTTTGAACTACAATTGCTTACACGTAGGCACTTCTCTAGATGATTGGCGAACCTGATCTACTTAAATGAACCCTAACCCCTTTGTCATCGGAGGTCATCGGATACCTCCGCGATTCTTCATGAACCTTGCAGGCGACGATCCCTCCGGAGCTTATCCCACGCCTTTCATAAAACCAAAGCCGTGGCAACTTCGTCTCGTTTGCGACCTTCGCTACTCTGCGAAGTGGTCTTCGTCGAAGAGTGCAATCTGGCAGCCTTCTCCTCCGTGCTCGGGTCCTGTCATGCATCCGCATCACACAAGCTGAGCATACAAGACGCGGGCCGTACACAACTCAACGATTACAAACTGGCTTTCCCGACATTGCGGCTCCGTATCTTCCAGACCGACTCAACTGATCACCTTGCTGCAACCTTCTTTGGATCTGGCTCTGGTCGGTTGAACGCCAGATAGAAGATAGACAACTTCATCATGGGCTCTACAATGTCCGCAGTAAAGGCAAGTATTCGCTCTGCAGCTGTACATCCGGGTTCTCCGATGCTCCTATAGCGAACATACCCCCCCCCCCAGTTTATTGCGAGGCTAACAGCTTTGCGCAGACGCTTGTCGTCCCCGCCATCATCGCCCTCCTCGTCTTTCTTGTCGCCACCTATGTCCTTTACCCTCTCTGGGCCCGTTACCGCTCCAGCCGCTATGGCGCATATCTCCCTCTCGACAGTATCACCACGGGCACCGTATCTCTACGCTACCGGGTACAAAACGCCATTGCGCGATGGATTGTACCGTCGACGTGGCGGGAGAGGTTACAGGATCGCCTCGTCGTGGCTGTGGGTCCGGGCTCAGATACAGGATACAACTCTGACGAGGGCGAGGAGCTGGACGAGGTGCCAGAGGATGAGGATATGCGGGAGAGGCTAGAGCGCGAGGCCAGGAGATCTAGAAATAGTGGGAGATCAGATTTGCAGAGAAGGTTGAGTCGGGAGTGAGTACCACTGAGGCAGTATGGATGTCGGGTGTATTTGCTAACATCTTGCTACAGCTTGGAAGAGGGTTTCAGGGATGATAGTGACGATGAGCCCGATCCACCTGTTCGAGGACATTAGAATCCTGGAAGCATACTGTTAGATCTATTCTAAACTACCTGCGATACCCAATCTATGACCTTCAAGACTTACTAGCGCCATCATCAGAGCAATACAGCAGTTCTGTGTTGAGCGGGCGTCCTTCCATCTGGTTGTTGCTCGTAAATCAACTGAAATCATGCAAATGATGCAAAGTCGGGCTTGAGCATTTCTCGACGAGGACCAAGATGCACCAAAGGAGGTAAGCAGGATGACTACTTGCAAGCAAAGGCATTTCTTGACCTATAAGGCATATCCTTCTACGACTAGCTACTGACTCCCCGTTTTCCCAGAGGAAACGAAAGCACGGGAGCATCCCACTTGGTTTTGGACTCTCTTCTATCTTTCTGAGCTTACATCACCATTGGTTGCGAGCCAAGTGGCCGAGACCCAGTGGCCGCGCAAGCTTGAGGCGATGACCGCTCTTCGAAGGACAGTGCGGCCGCATGGAGCCAACGTGCAGTATTTGTTGAAAGAAGTCGATTGACTGAAAAGAGGCAACCTGGAGGGTGGTAACCATTACAGAACTCTAGTATCATGGTGCATGAAACGAGGCAGTCAGTTGCGGGTGGAAACAAAGCGGACGATGCACGATGTCCTGTACTATTCAATATTGACCGGCTATGTCGGAGACAGTCCATATGACATGTCATATAGTTGCTTTTGCCCCAGGTTTAACTGCCATAGTCGGTCATCAAGGGATGTCAACAGGCAGCGCAAGCAAATACATGATAACATGTTGGTACGGGATATGCAAGAAAGACCCTTGGTGGAGCAGCAATTAATATACATCCCACTTCCGTTGGAACGAAGCACTAATAGGCAATCAGCGGGTACCTATCCAAGAACTTGAGGTTACCTTAGGTAGGCAGTAGGTAGGCAGTAGGAGCGGCTACCCACAGTCCAACCCCACCCCCATTGCCTGTTGCATTGATAAACATAAGGGTAAGGCGAAACCTCGTTGGTTGTTAGCCGCCCTCACGCAGCCTTATATCCTGCACAACTTGTGCCGTTTGAGGCTTAACCCGGTGACTATCGCTCTGCTTTCAGCTGCCATTTAGTCTCCTGGCTGTAGCCGTCCGTAGTGCCCGTCCATCATCTACCGCATGCTATTCTTTAGTTTTCCTCCCCCAACCCTTCTTTGCGTTTCCTTCTCTTCAAAATTACAGCTGCAATCACTGTTAAAATAAAGACAAACAGACTAAATTTCCCGCTCGGCAGCGCACTGACGGCCTTAGTTCTTGGATCTGAGGGGCAAGCGCAAAGAACGGACCAGCTTTGCACATGAAATAGCCCCCAAATACTCATTATTGAGGGGTATCACACAAGGCACGGGCAAAGTTACAGTCACAGATGCAGCAGCGCCAGTCAACTCAACCTTTTGAATTTATCTACTTGCACACTGCCAACCCAGTGTTTGGCCATGTATTTTATCTATATTTATACCCAGCGATAATCCAGCTCGCTTTCGATTCGAGTCAGCCCCAGGAAAGCATCAGGCACTACTTTCATCCCATCCCATCCCACCTCAGCATCTAGATTTCCGATTCGATTTTCCAGCCACCCCCTCGTTTACAACAAGCAGTATTACCCCAGCTGGGCATCGTTGATTAAGGCCTGGTGACCTCTTTGTTGGCCAGCTATCACTGGCACATCACTGGAAACGCTTCCCACGCATCCAGTAACACTGGACACTTTCCTTTTTTTATCTTTTTCTGAACCCAAATTCCTTCTTATCGGTCACTAGCAAGCAACCTGCCTGAATCACTACCTACTTCTACCTAGTGCGCACAGTCCGTTCGCAACTGTCATGCCACTTGGTGCCTTGGGCAGGCGGCCTTCTTCTACTTCGATCCCAAGCTTGACATCAAATTCACTCACAAAGCAAACCTACTACCGTAATAGCATCAAACGTAACTGCTCATCACTGTTCCGCTGGACGCTTTCCCTCTCTGCCATCCTCATTCACCTCTCCGTGTTTCCCCTCGTTTCATTTACGAGCCTCGCCGACCTCCTACAGTCTTGTTTGCTTCTTCCATCCTTCAACATCATCACTATGCCCGGCGTTCGGCTTCCCAAGTCGCCCATCAAGACGACTGTCGTGCGCCACGATGAGCATACAAAAGACAAGGAGCTCCGCGTTGTCCTCGATCCAGATTGCGCCATCTGCCAAGTACAGATAGGCAAGAAGTCTCCCGATGGCATCAAGGAGGGCTACGCAGTGACACCGTGTGGCCATGTCTTTGGCAGCGTTTGCATCAAAACCTACTTAGCCATCACCGAGAAACCCCAGTGCCCCATCTGCCGCACCGATCTTTTCCACCACTGCTCGCATCCTGTGCAGCCTGCTCTTTACGACCACAAGAAATCCCGCCTACCACCTTCCGACTCTGCCGCCAAGGCTTTCCCGGATCAGATCCGTAGAGTCGATTGCAAGTACTGCCGCAACCGGAAGCTCGAGCTCATGAAGAGACTGCGGAGGCGAGAAATTCTTGAGGCTGCAAGATCATCCTCGGGAGCCTCGTCCTCATCGGGATCGGGCTCCGCCGGGTCGTCGGCAGCTGGCGGCGGAGAGGACGAGATCGAGAGCTCCGGGGAGAGTCTGTCACATGGCACTAAAGTTACTAGGTGGGCTCTGCACACCATATACGTGACAGTGGCTCTGGCGAAGCTGACGCTGGATGCTGCTGGAATTAGGAAAATCAAGATGCACCCCCACGGCGACCAAGATAGCGCTTCAAGCAGCAGTAACGGAAGCGAGCATGAAGACTATGACGAGGATGTGGAAGACGCCGACAATACCATGCCCGACTCGCCGATGTTCCCACCGGTCGGTAGTCGCAACGGACTACCCCCTGTGCCTGGACCGTACGGTCACTGGGATCTTGCCAAGAAGGATCGAGACTGGAAATTCCTGTCGTGGTACAATGAGCAAGAGCCCAAGATCAACCCGCCGCGCGAGCACTATTCGTAGCCGATCGAAAAGATACTGGGCGAGACCAGATAAGGGCCAAGAAAGAGGGACTGCATAATTACGGAGCTTTGCCAGCGTGATCACTCCACCGAGTCACTGTATTTCCTTCTTTTTTCTTGGGCGGACGGCGTCTACAGGTTTGTCAAGGTGGGATTGCACTGGATGGCATGGAATAATGAGGCTGGGATGGGGTCGATACGGATGGACATCACATATCAAAGGTGGATCCACACGGATTCCTTGCAAGACATGACATATGGGAGTTTCGGAGTCGGTGAGGATTTTCTTTTTCCAAGTTGGTGTCCTTGACTTGCAGTGTGTAGTGTTCTTCTAGATTGGGATCCTAATATGAGCACTCCTCTTCTTCTAAATACCTATGCGAGCGATGAGCGACGAGCCACTTTTGTTGGAGTAGCTACCTAGGCTGCTAGGCATGTCGCTACTGTGAATGCAGTTTGTCCTGAAGCGGGGAAACAGCTAGCTACCCCAGTCGTCTAGAATGGAGGTTGGACCCCAAACTGAGCCCCCCCCGCAATTATCCGGGACAGGGCGCTTCTTACTCCACCATGATCCCATATTCTCCACGACCCCTCGCATCCTAGTCCTCTTTCTTACCTACAGAAATTGAAGACGCGTTAAGACGCGTAAAGTGCTCTGGATTTGCTCGGACCATTTCCAGCGACCACCTCGTCGAGGACATTCGGTCGCCACCCTGGTCAGCAAGAACATACAGACTCCTCACCTCGTCTGATGGGGACACTCCTGGCCAGTTGCCCACCATGAGGTTCAAGACGGAGTTGAAGAACATCCGCACCTTCAACAAGCTGATTGCAGCCCTCAACTCCCTCGAGAAGATAGCCTGGGTCCGCCTCGACGATGAGACCGCACGTTTCACCGTGATTCCCGAGACGGGTTCCCAGGTCTGGGCGTGAGCAGCCTTCCCAACCGACCCACGACAACAGGCTTATATTGACTGACTTTTCCTCATGCACCAGCTCCCTCGGCATGGACTTCATCTTCAATGACTACCACATTCAATCTGCCGAGGACTCCAACACGATCAACCTCGAGCTCCCCCTCAATCCGCTTCAGCGCGCCCTCAAATCCGCCATCAACAGCGACCATGCCACCCTCCGTCTCACCAAAAAGGATGGCATTCCCGTCCTCTCCATGACCATCCACACCACACCCGAGCAACGCGCCAATGAGCCCAAGTCCGGCATCCCCTTCCACAACCGACCCACGCAACCGGACCTGGAAGACCCCTTTGGTGACGCTGACATGGAGGCCCTCGAGCTGACCATGCGTCGCGAGCGCGAGAAGGTCATTACGCAGGACATTCCCGTGCGCGTGCTGCACCCTGACACGGTCGAGACTATCATGCAACCCAAGGTGCGCGAGCCCGACGTGCACATCCAGCTGCCGCCCCTGATGCAGCTCAAGGCCATCAGCGATCGCTTCACCAAGCTGGCCGCCACCAGCAGCACCACCACGTCGTCCACCGGCAGGGAGCGCATGGGCAACGCGCCCAAGCTCGAGCTGAGTGCTAATATGCACGGCGGGCTGCGGCTGCGGATCGCGACCGAGGCGCTGGATATTGAGAGTGTTTGGCGCGGTCTAGATAACCCAGAGTTGGATGAGGCGGCGGTTCCCGGGGGCATTGCGGCGCACCCGTCGACCAGGTTCAAAGAAGCCGGGCCTGACAAGTGGGCGACGGTCAGGGTGGATGGCAAGGATTGGAGTAAGGTCCTGAGTGTGGGACGACTGGATGGCAGGGTGATTGCGTGTTTTGCGGATGATCATGCACTGATTCTGTATGCGTATGTGGCGCAATTTGACGATGCCACGGCTGATGATGCCGTGATCACGGTGAGTGTCCCTGTCACTTTACTTTTGAGGATGGGAAGATAGCATTGACTGACGTGCTTGATAGTACTATGTCTCATCGTACAGCGCTTGAGCGATCAATGTGGGGCAAATTGTTTTTAAAAGGGACGATTGTACGATACCCAACGGCATGCTGATTTCTCAGGGATGAACGCATGGAGTAATACAGGGCATGATGGGCTTTGCTATTTGCATCTATAGACGGGGAATATAAAATGATACCCGGCGTTCTGGCTAGAAGGAATTGTAAGGTATTGTGAGACTTGGGGGGTTGGAAAGCTTGAAGAAGTAAGCATAGCATCTTCATGCGAATAGATGAAGCATGCCACCAAAAAGAAAACCAGTCGTCTCGAATTTTGCAATGATAATCCGCCTAGTCCTACAGGAATTCTCAAAAGGGTGATATGTGGCGGTGAAAGAAACCGTCCTTGGTGGACCTCAGCTTCTGTGATCAAACCGCTTGACGAGCATTGACGGGAGAAACAAGTAGCACTGTCTATGTCTACTTCGACCAAAGCCTGTGAACAATGACGACCTAGGACTTAGCACGACGCAAGTCAAGCCGGACCATTTTCGAATTCGCCTTTATCGTCCAGCATCTTCCGAATACAAACTGTACTACATGCCCAGCTTCGGCAAGGTAAACTTGATAGGTCACTGGAACAAGCTATTGCCACAGGCGACCGATGCATAGAAACCTATCGAGATCCGTGAGCATCACTTCGCAACGGAATCTGGAAGGCAAAGAGACTTGCTTGATACTACTATGGGCTCGGGACTTCCAACAAGCAGCGAGGAGTCGCACTAGGCATATCAAACGTGGAGAGGAACATAACGAAAGCACCTGCCATCTATCATTACAGCATTGAATACAGATCTATGACATTATACACCTCCACGGAGTGCATCGTTGCCCTCCTTCATTCTTCTCATCGCTTAGCACCAGCCCCAAGACGAACACATCTCCAAATCGAAGGTATTCTTGACTGCCCCATATTTGTATGTGTATGTATACCTGAACCATGCACCTAGACCCAAGCCCCCCAAGCTAAATCATGCTAAGTAAGTTCAGTTCATGTCACGCTAAAAGACCATCGAAAATCACTTCACACTCTTTCTTCGCTCCCTACCTGCCGGAGCTCTGTTCTACTTGGCCATGACGTCCACATACCTGCCACCACCCTTCTTCTTTCCCCTCGCGCCGCCCTTACGCGGAGCTGCCGCCCCGAGGAGATCGTCAATACTACTGGCGTTACTCATACTGGTGGCTGGCCTGCTAGGCGGTGCTGACGGAGGGCCGTTACTCGTGCCCGATGCGGAGCGCATCATTGGCGGCGTCGCCGAGCCTGGGATAGTGGGTGACCCGGAGCTAGGAGCAGGTAACGAGACTGTCCGCGGGTTGGGTGGTGGAGCCAAGCCGCCACCAGCGGCTGGTGGGGGCGGTGTGCCAGATGATGGAGGCATGGCGGACGCGGAGCGAGGCATCGCACGGGGTGGAGGCGGCGTTGCAGCCACGGGAGCTTGAGCTTCGGCACCTGCGGCCTTGTTGACCCAGCGCTTTTGCTCGGGGTCATAGACGAAGCTGGACTTTTCGCCAAGCTTGGCGCGGACGGGTTTGTTTGGTGAGGCGCTGTCGAGTGAATCCTTCTTGCCACCACCGAACCAACCGCCAAAGCCCCAGCCCTTCTTGGCTTTGGCTGCTTTCTCTTCTTCAGCTCGTTTGGCTGGACGGACGATTAGCAGCTGCTACTTCTCTAGGTTTCGGTGAACTTACCATCCTCTTCGGCGGCTTTGCGGAACAGCTCTTCATTCTCCTTATCCTTCTGTGATTTGGACTTGTCCACCGTCTGCGAAGCGCTCATAGAAGGGAAGTTATCATCATCATCATCCATGAAGCTCTTCTTCTTGGGCTTGGCTTCGTCCTCGTTCTCGCTAGCGCCTGTCTCCGCATCAGGTTGATAAGACGGAGGCTCATAACCGTACGGTTGGAAAGACGGAGGTTCGTAACCGCCGGTGGATTCGGCAACCTCATCAGCTTGCACAGGCTCGTCTGGGACTGTGTTGAGCGAGGTTGGTCCATAGCCGTAACTCTGCCCGTCACCCACTGCAGGCTTGTCATTAGTTACAGGTGCCCCAGGCGCGTAGGGTGATGCATTGTTTGCTACAGGGGCGTAAGGTGACTGCTGAGAGTAGGGGGTATAAGTGCTTGGTGTCTGTGGACCGGAAGTATGCGAGGTGTTGGGAGGTGCAGCCGTCGTATTTATGGTTTGGGGAGCTGGTAGATAAGGTGAGTTATTCGAGATACCCAGAGCTGGGTCAGGTAAGGCCTGTGCTGGCGCAGCCACATGAGCTGGTATATAACCACCCGCGGGCCCGGTGGCAAAATCGGATGAGCGTCGAGGCTCATAAGGACTTCGACTGTACTCTCCTGACGTCCGCTCCATAGACGAGCGTCCTGATGGCGTGTAAGAAGAGACTGGTTCGTATGGTGAAGCGGCCGCAGGTGACTGGGCTGCACCAGGTGCATAACGCGATGCTGTCCTCGTCAAAACAGGAGACGTGTTAGGTGCCAATGAAGCAGCCCCAGGGTAGCCATTCGGCGAGCTAAACATGTCCATGCCGGTAGCACCACCTGCGGAGGGTGGCCTGCTGACGGTGGGTGTGCCCCCCTGAAGCCCAGCGAAAGGACCTGACTCTTCGCCGAATTTTGGGGAGCCCTGTCCAGGTGCATCTGCGTCGTCGCCAGCCACAAATTTGTTAAAGCGACTCCATACAGAGCTCGAGACTTTATCCATGCTCGGCTTTGATATCCAGGAATTCGAACCTTCCTTGTTAGGGGCCTGCAGAATTCTCTGGCGCAAATCCTCAACAGCCGATTCTAACACCACATGGTGGTAGGGCGATCGTCTCGTCTGCGCAGACATGTCCTTCAGGATCATATCACAGTACTGCAGTGCCTTGTCTCTGAAGCCGTGTTCGGCCAAGGTCATTGCATGCTGCAGCTTGTAGACTGATAGATGCGGAACACCGTTTGCGAGTGATGGCGTTCCAGTCAGGCTAAGACCATATTCATAGACCTCGCTGAGAAGCAAAGCCTCTGTTTCCTTGAAGAACTGCTGTGATTGTGTTCTGTGATCCGCACCAACCAGAACAAACTGAGACCGTGGATCGTCAAGTCCACCAAACACCGTCGCAGAACGAGCAAAAAGGAAGCAGATATGAGCGGCCTCGGCCCTTCCATAGCCAGAAAGTAAGTTTCCAAGGGCATTCAAAGCTTGAGCATCGCCAGTGCTTCTATTGCTCAAGATGAGTGTGAGAGTCTCGCGCCATTTCTCAAGGCCGTCCATTCCGCTGCCGGAAGCAGGGCCTGTAGTTGTTCCCACCATCTGGACCCCTGCACGTGCGTGGACAGGAACAAGCTCGTCGACGCTCTCCTCGTGGTTCCCGGAGAGGACAGAATACAGAGCTGCGAGAGATTCATTATTGTGCCCAGGAAAGTTGACTTCTTTCTTGATGAATTCTTGTGAGACCTTGTGGTAAAGGTCAGGCGAAACGGTGTTGGCAATCAGCAAGGCGTGACCCCAAAGCCGCTTGTCAGCAGCATCCCAGACTGCTTTTTCTCGTTCTCCTGCCAACAATGACTTCTTCAAACGCTCAATCGTACCGGAATCCACGGAGTCTGGTTGCATCTGCGTTGTAGACGACTCGCCAGCAAAGCCGCCAAGACTAGGGACATCGGCCTGTACTGGAGAAGCAATGTCTTGAGCGGTGGAGGCAAGTGAAAGGACGTCTCTGACTGCTTTGTTGACGGTCGGGTTCCCTTCGAGCATTCCATCATTCTCGACCATCACCCTCAAGACTTTCCAAAGTAGTATACGTTCGGCAGCTCTCTTGTCCTCATGGGACAGCTGTGTTTGAAACCCAGGGTTCGGCAGGCTCTTCTCGAGCTCTTCTATACCAGCGGTCAGCCAAGCAAGCGTTTCTTTCTTCTTCGACTTCCCCTTCAGCGGCCCGGGGAAGTTGGCAAGTCGGTCCTCGAGAGGCTGCACATCCTTGATAG
The DNA here is from genome assembly GCA_027946515.1 of Gnomoniopsis smithogilvyi. Classification (NCBI taxonomy): domain Eukaryota; kingdom Fungi; phylum Ascomycota; class Sordariomycetes; order Diaporthales; family Gnomoniaceae; genus Gnomoniopsis; species Gnomoniopsis smithogilvyi. Next base: position 2,677,775 of record JAPEVB010000004.1, on the reverse strand, counting down.
TCTTTACTTTGACCTCTCCCGGACTTCGGACTATCATCGGTCCGACCTGGTTCATGCCGTATCTGGGCACATCCACAGGGAACGAGGTCACCAAATTGCCACCAACGCCCCAGCTTATCAAAGGCACGCCCTTCCACCTTTGCAGAATGTCTAGCTCCCGCCCATCAGTTGGCGGAATTAAATTCAGCTTCTGTGAAAACCCTCTGGGTCGCGTTGCGGTCATGGGTGCGGGATCTGGGTGAGACAGGGCACTCGCTAGTGTCGGTATCGCTTGACCATGCGCAGAAGAGGGCCGCCCGACCGTTTCGGAAGCCTTTATAGGGGACCTCAAACCATACATGGCACCAGGAGAACCGGTTTGTGACCTCGGGGGCGGTATTGGTGTAGCTTCTGCGCCGACTGGTACCGGTCCATACGATATTCTCCTCTTGGGAGGCGACATGTTATGAGAGTCCAAGGGTGGTGGGGCGTTTTGTCGTGTCCTGGGCGGAATCTGTGACGTGGGGGGTGGAGGCGCTCTGGCAGGCGCTGTTGTGTCTTCCTCTTCAACTTCGCGCGTTGGGGGAAGAGATGACATCCTATTCAGCCTAGGCTCGTACAAGGACGAGGGCCCTCGGCTCAGTTGAGGAGGCGGTTCGCTATGAGATGCTACAGGCCTTGCCTCAAAGTGAGCCAATGGGCTGGAAGTTCTTGGTAAATGAGGCAGAGCAGCAGGCTGAGTAGTGGCATTTGGACCATAGCTTGCAACACGTTGCGCGGCAGGTGCAGGAGAGTATCGACTCGGAGGAGGTATGGAGCCATTGGAAGCAGGACCTTGAGACGATGCTGGTGAGTATCTAGACACAGTTGGTGGCACCACAGACGGTGCTGACGCAGCAGCGGCAGCTGGCAAAGCCGCATAAGGATTTTTGGGTGCTGGTGGTACAAGCTTAGGTATATCTGGAGTGGCTGAGGAACCGTTTAAGCTTGGTTCTTGAGGCGGCGTGGGCATAGACAGTGGTGAGGGTAGAGTAGTTTGTGGAGGTCCATTGAAGCTGGCTTGCATTGGTGAAGGCTGGCTTCTGTTGCTCGTCCGTGAACCTGGCCTTGGCTTACTGGACAAAGGTAGCTCTTCGAAAAAGCCCGTTTTAGAATTCAGTTGTTGAGGCGGTTTTGACAAAGACGGGGACTGCCCAGAGTGATTCGAGGACGGTGGAGACGTGAACGAACCAGAGCTCTGCAACTGTGGTGGACCTTGCGGTGGTGGACCTTGTAAGCCTGGAGTGCCCGTGCTTGAGCTCCTTGGTACAGTCGGCGGACCCGGTGGTGGTGCAGATGAGGTTGCACGAGGCAATTGCTGCATACTGGCACGTTTTCTAGGCTTGACGACCTCCATTGGGAGATCATAAGGCGACTGGTAGCCACCCTTAGACTTGTCTGCAAAACTCTGGCCCTTGTTTACTACGGGCCTAGGAGGAGGCGCACCGTATGGCGTCGAGGTAGGTGGTTGTGAAGACTGCATAGCATATGGGCTGGCAGCGCCTGGGGCCATTGGGGCCACAGGGGCGAGTATTTGGGGCTGCGGTATGGTGGGCGGTGCAGTGGGGAAGTACGGGTTGGACGGTTGTCGTGTCAGACCTGTGGGCTGCGCAGCAGCTACTGGCAGATACTTGTTACTGGCTCCAGTAGGGGGAGGGATGGAGTTGCTGGCGCTCGAAGGCGGCTGTACAATTGCAGCTGGAGGGGCTTCCTGCTCTTCCGTGTCTTCAAGGAAGCCTTCGTCGTCATCAACAAAGAACGCGGACGGGTCGACCGTTTTACCCTCTTCAGTCTCTTCGGCAGCGTGATCCTCCAGCAGGAAGTCGTCATCCTCGTCTTCTGCAAAAGCCTGCGACCATTTCGCTGCAAGGTCCTCGCCCTGGGCCTCCGGTGGTTTCAGATTTGTGTCCTCAACTGCAGTCGTAGTGTCTTCAACTTGAGGCTCCGCTGCTGGCTCAGGGACAGGGGAGTCCTCAAGCAGCTCGTCCTCGTCTTCTTCAAGTGTACTATTCAATTTGCCACCAGCGCCGTTATTGTCTGCCCCGTTCAAGTCTCCCAATACTTGCATGGTCGACTTGCGGTCTAGTTGGCCGGGAATGAATTCCGGCTGATCCGAGCTATCGGCATTACCACCAATCTGGGCGAAGAAGTCATCCCCTTCGCCGGAACCGTCTTCGGCAAAAGGATCATGTGCCATGGCTTCTTTTCTGTCTTCTGCTCCGTCCGCTTGATCGTGGCTGATCAAAGGCAGACCTTCAGCGAATCTGGCATCTGAGGCCTCCTCGTCCGGATTCTGTATGTCGCCTCCGAGCTGCGCGGGAAAGCTAGCCTCCGCATCATCATCGCCCCAAAAATTATCCTGCTGGAGAGCGTTGCCACCATGTGATGCCGAGCCATCTTCAAATTCAAGGTTTTCAGACTCGTGCTCTATCTCATTCACGATGTCCTCAGCTTGATTCGTAGAAAGTTGCCTAACATGTCCGTGGTGCTGGTGACTATCAAGTTGTGGTACGACCGGAAATGAGTTGGTCCTGGTGTTGGGCGGCATAAATTTGAAGAGGTCGGTGTCAGCTCGGGGTAGGCTCCAAGGTGTTTCGTCATCGTCATCTTCCAAATTCGGTTCTTGGGACACCGTACGAGCAAAGGAATCTTTGCTGAAATGACTTGGACCTGAGGGGACTTGTCCCTCCTCTGCAACGTGTCCTTGATTAGGCACGATATCCGTGGCCGGAGCCGTTTCAACAGCCTCGTCAGTAGCCTTCTCTTCCTGTTGCGCATCGGATTTGACCAGCTCCTCTGATACAACAGTTTGCGCCGTGGGTTCTAGTTCAACCTCCGGTGCCACCTGCTGCGGCGCGCGGGTAGCTTCGGTCTGCTCATCAGAAGGGGCGGGCTCAGGCTCATGCACAACTTGCTCCACTAGCTGTGTTGATTCCTGGTCCTGAGGTATGTCGGGCGCGGCCTCGGGCGCAGCTTCAGGCTCAGCTTCTGCATGCTCAATTTCTATTTTTTCCTCTTGCAATTGAGCCTCCCCTTCTTCCGGTGACTTCCACGGACTGCCCGCCTCGTAGTCTGGGAACCACTCATCACCGCCCGAGCTCTGGCCTTCAGAAGTATTGAGCAGCTCACGTGGCGCGGCAGCCACTGGTTGCTCGGATTCAGCGATTTTTGGCGAGGGATTCGGGGGCGTTTGGTCAATGGTCTCGAGATTCGGCGTGATATTCGCGTCGGTATGTGGCATGAAGGCAGGGTGCCATGATGCTGATGGCGCGTCTCCAGACATGTTTGATTACAATAGAAGTAGGGACTTCAAAAGACGAAATGAGGTTGGACCTTCAGTGACCCAGATAGAACAGACGCTTGTACTGTGCATTGGTCAGTACTGCTAGCAAGGAAGAGCGAGACTTCGTGAGGGTTGCGCTTGGGCTACTGCATCAGGCGTGACACCATCGCCACCTTGCTAGGGAACCTTTTCCATGTGCCAAGCCGAGAGGGGATGCTTACTTGTACAGATAATTCGAGAAACGCTTCGACTATGCAGCTATTTTTTCCCCTGAAAGCTGTGCTTCATCTTGGTCATGTCAAGCATCCGAGAGCAGGCCAGATATGAAAGGTCTGCAAAAAGACTCGGTTCGAGGTGCTGACAGAACGAGGTAGTTGGGAGGTGTCAAGAATGCAGTTGGACTTCGATTAGATCAGCAGTACCTGCGTACCTTGGTTTGGAAAGCTGGCCTCGTCGGAGTCGGGGAGCACGCTCTCACCTGTGACCGCGGTCGGTCCGCTGCAACGACACTTTGTCGGGTTTAGCGTGGGACATGCATACACTACATCCCTGTGGTGGTCACTGCCCCGAGCTCACCTGGGCAGTGAGTGCCTACCTACTACCCAGGCGGGCTAGGTAGGTACCCCTACCCCTGTGCCTGCGTAATAATGCTGAGGGCCGCTGGTGTCGCAAGACGCTGACGCTGCATGTGCCTCCAGCTACCTCCAAATAATTTCATGTAACTGTACTTGAGGGCGCAGCTGTCCTCTTCTCAGTTCACATCTACCAAGTAAATTACAGGCTTCAACAGACTCTCTATTCACTCGAAAGGCTCAAGCGGCCGACGTCACCCTGACGGCTTCACCTTTTTCTACACTGTTAACAAGGAGTCATTCTTTCGACCTTGGACTCCAGCATTTTATTGAAGCACTCTGCGGACGACCCTTCGAAACCTGGGACCCAAGATCGGTTTTCGGCCCATGAACACACGAAAAGTGAATGCGTCTAGGGCCAAGCCAGGCAGATCTACATGAACGCTAAAAGCCCACGTCAACAAGCGACCCACGGCCACGTCCAGACAAGACCCTCTCTCCTCCTGCTTCCCACCCACGTCAGGCAGCCCCTCTTAGGGACACGCTGATCCACACCCGGCATGCCTCCTTCTACGAATCCATACCATGCAACAGAACCTCCCGATTCACCCGTAGAAGACAGCGACTCCGACCTTGATATCGATCTCCACGAGCTCGACCCTTTGCCTGCCCATGAGTCTCGCAACAAGCCGGGCTTACTAGGACACGACCGAGAAGCTGCTGAGCAAAGGGCTCCTAGGATCGCCCTGCGCAACCTTCGTATGGGGAGTCTTCGCCGCAAGGGAAAGTCGACGAGAGGCTACACTGGGGTCAGTGGCGAGAGGGATGATGGCCTCGACGATGCCGAGGCCCTGCTAGACGCCGATAGGGACGCCGGCTCAAGTCGAGAGAACTCCGGGGAGGATGCCCCCTTCTTGCGCGAGAACGATGGCCTTTCAAAACGTGCCAACGGCCACAAGAGGAACGCAAGCTTCTCGGGCAAGCTGCGCCTCCCAAGCTTCATGTCGTCCAGTGGTGCAGAGCGCCAAGAGGAGGAGGATGAAGATAAAGACGAAGACGACCCTTCTGCTTCGAGACTCGTGGCCGTTGGTTCCACACAGTCGATTCGATTCCCGCCCAATCTCGTCTCGAATGCGAAATATACCGCCATCACTTTCCTTCCTATAACACTTTACAATGAATTCTCTTTTTTCTTTAACATGTACTTTCTACTCGTGGCTCTTTCACAAGCGATACCCGCACTAAGGATAGGCTATCTATCTACTTATATTGGCCCTCTGGCCTTTGTTCTCATGATTACTATGGGAAAGGAGGCATATGATGATGTGGGAAGGAGACGGCGAGATAACGAGGCGAATTCGGAGCCTTACACCGTGATAGCCTTTGACGAACCAGGCCGAATTCCCACGAATAGCAGAGCAAGAAAACCACTCAAGTCTGCCAGCATGCGGAAGGGCCGAAAGGGAAAAGTGCCAGAAAGAGACAGGTTATCAGACATACAAGAAGAGGAAGAGCAGGCTGAGAGTGATGGCGTTCGGACAACGCCTTCGTCACAGATCCGAGAGATCAGCAAAAAATCACGAGACCTCAAGGTGGGCGACGTGTTGAAGCTCGAAAAGGGTCTGAGAGTGCCAGCAGATGTGGTTATTCTAAAGTGCTTTTCTGCTGAAAATCACATAGAACCAGCGGTGGAGCCACTGCCACAAAAACAGCCTAACTTGCTGGAAGACATCGAGGAAGTTGGGGAGGGCAGTTCTGATGCGAGTTTGGCCAACGATACTGAACAAAGTGCAGGCGCTGGAGGAGAGACCTTCATCAGGACGGACCAGCTAGATGGTGAGACTGACTGGAAACTACGTCTGGCATCGCCACTGTCCCAGGGGCTGGATACGGAGGAACTGGTCCGCCTGCGAGTCACAGGTGGCAAGCCAGACAAAAAGGTCAATGAGTTCGTTGGCACTCTCGAACTCTTGCCATCAAAACAGGAGGCCGCAAACACGACTACAAGCATGCAGGTTGATGACAGCCTGGTTCGCTCCGCGCCGTTGTCCATCGACAATACTGCATGGGCAAATACAGTTATTGCATCAAATGCTATTACCTTGGCTGTAATCGTCTACACTGGACCTCAAACGAGATCAGCTCTGTCAACAGCTCCATCAAGAACAAAAATTGGTCTGCTGGAGTTTGAAATCAACTCGTTGACCAAGATCCTCTGTGCCCTAACTCTTGGGCTTTCAATTGTTCTTGTCGCTCTTGAGGGCTTTGAGAATGTACCAGGCAACGTCTGGTATGTTAAAATCATGCGGTTCCTGGTCCTGTTTTCGACGATTGTCCCGATCAGTTTGCGTGTCAATCTCGACTTGGGAAAGAGCGTCTACTCGTGGTTCATACAGCGCGATCCTGGAATGCCTGGCGCTGTGGTCCGGACGAGCACCATTCCGGAAGACCTTGGCCGCATCGAGTATCTTCTCAGCGACAAGACAGGCACCCTTACACAGAATGAAATGGAAATGAAGAAAATCCACGTTGGGACAGTGTCCTACGCCAACGAAGCAATGGACGAAGTTACTGCATACGTCAAGCAAGGGTTTCATGTTCAATCATCTACCGACCCGTCGACAAGCGCTACACTTATCAAACCTTCTTCCAATCTTGCAGCGACGGCCAATATGGGAGCCACCCGTACGCGTCGTGAAATCGGGACAAGAGTGCGCGATGTCGTGTTGGCATTGGCACTATGCCATAACGTCACCCCAACGACCGACGAGGAGGATGGCAAGGTTGTCACATCCTATCAAGCCTCGTCGCCTGACGAAATTGCCATTGTCAGATGGACAGAGAGCGTCGGTCTGCGGCTGGTCCACCGCGACCGTCAGAGCATGGTACTGGAGTCGTCCGAGACGGGCAGGCCAGTAGTTCAAGTGCGCATATTGGAGGTGTTTCCTTTCACTTCCGACGGCAAAAGAATGGGCATCATTGTCCAATTCTTCGAGCGCTCGGGAACTATACCAAGCCTGACCGACGGCGAGCTCTGGTTTTACCAGAAGGGTGCTGACACAGTCATGGGGTCCATTGTGGCCTCGAACGACTGGCTGGATGAAGAAACAGCAAATATGGCTCGTGAAGGCCTGCGAACCCTTGTGGTGGGTAGGAAACGCATGTCAACTGGCGAATATCAAGAGTTCAAGGCCAAGTACTCCGAGGCAGCCCTTGCTATCAGTGGTCGTGACACTGGAATGCAAAGAGTCGTCTCGCAGTATCTTGAGCATGACCTGGAACTTCTCGGTGTGACCGGCGTGGAGGACAAGCTTCAAAAAGACGTGAAACCATCTCTTGAACTCTTGAGGAATGCTGGAATCAAGATCTGGATGTTGACTGGTGATAAGGTAGAAACTGCTCGTTGTGTGGCAGTGAGCTCGAAGCTTGTGGCTCGCGGGCAGTACATCTACACTGTCGCCAAGATGAAGAGAAAAGATCAGGCGCAAGACCACCTCGACTTTCTTAAGAGCAAAGTCGACTCGTGTCTGCTCATTGACGGCGAGAGTCTGGCCTTATTTCTGACACACTACCGTACCGAGTTCATTTCTGTAGCTGTCAAGCTCCCCACGGTTGTGGCCTGCCGCTGTTCTCCGACACAGAAGGCCGAAGTCGCCAAGCTGATCAAAGATTTCACCAAGAAGCGCGTCTGTTGTATTGGTGATGGCGGCAACGACGTGTCCATGATCCAAGCCGCGGACGTTGGCGTCGGCATTGTCGGCAAAGAAGGTCGCCAGGCTTCGCTAGCCGCAGATTTTTCGATCGAACAGTTCTTCCATCTCACAAAGCTCCTGGTCTGGCACGGGCGCAATAGCTACAAGCGCAGCGCTAAGCTCGCGCAGTTTGTGATCCATCGCGGGTTGATCATAGCTGTCTGCCAAACCATGTATAGTATCGCCATCAAGTTTGAGCCTGAGGGTCTGTATAAGGACTGGCTACTTGTGGGCTATGCGACCGTATACACGGCTGCGCCGGTTTTCTCGCTGACGCTGGACAAAGATGTGGACGAAGAATTGGCAAATTTGTACCCTGAGCTGTACAAGGAGCTCACAGAGGGCAGGTCGCTATCATACAGGACGTTCTTTGTATGGGTGTTTGTGAGCATCTATCAAGGCAGTATGATTCAGGGTTTGTCGCAGTTACTCACGGAGGTCGATGGCCCGCGGATGGTTGCCGTGAGTTTTACCGTCCTGGTGCTGAATGAGCTGCTCATGGTTGCTATTGAGATTACAACATGGCACTGGGTCAACATCGCCTCCATTGTGGGCACGTTCTTGATGTATGTTGGGTCGATTCCGTTCTTGGGCGGGTACTTTGATCTGGCATTCATTCTCACCTTGTAAGCATTGTCTTAATCCACCCTTCCCCATTTGAACATTGTGAATGCAGCTGACCATGCCTAGGGGCTTCTACTGGCGTGTCCTGGCCATCGCTGCCATCTCGCTCGTTCCGCCATACGCAGGAAAGTTAATCAGAAGGACCATGAAGCCGCCGTCTTACCGCAAGGTTCGGGGTATTTGATGGGAGACTGGGTTGAAGCGCGAAACTTTGTGTGAAAATGTTCTTTTGTCGGTTGGTTGATGGCAATGCATAGCTGGGCGTTGAGGGTAAGCGTCCGGCGCTTCTAAAGGGTTCATATACTTTACAGTGATATCTTTAAATGAGACTCCAGGCGAACCTTGTGACTCTATGACACTATGTGCGTTTGGTAGTTTATATTGTACAATTTATGCCCAAGCCCGAGTCCTAACAGTGTCAAGTATCTCGAGCGGTTTGAGGCGCTCACCAACTGGGTGGCTCTACTGCTTTAAAATAAGCCAGTCCTTCCAGATCTCTGGATTGCCCTGCATCAACGCGGACACCACGCCTCCTACAGGGCCTTGTCGCTCACCACCATCAGCCCAAACCTTGGGGCCCACGTAAGCACTCACAAACCCGTCTGGGCCTGAGACGATGAACAGATTCTTGCCCTTCACTCCCTCTCCTTTGCAAGTACAAGTTGGCGCCGCATTGTTCCTCTCGTCGCCATTGTCGCCGCTGTTGGAAACATCAGACTCTTCCGTGCTGTGTTTCAGTTGCTGTTGAGAGTGAAAGTGGCAGGACGGCGAGGACAGCCCCTGGAGTGGACCGAACTCTCCCACAGCATCCATAATGTTTCTCGCCTTGACTATGCTGCCCTCCTCATCAACAGCACACTTGACTTCCAGCTTCCTCCCCTTTTCCTCATACCCAGCCTGCAATTCCCTGATCTGTCTCACCACGGCACTCGGCTCCTCTTCCAAATGCCTCTCATCCACCGGCCCGACCCCGCTCGAAAACCATCCGCTCCTCTCCGCAGGCAACCGCTGACACCCAGCACAGTCCACACCGGACCGATTTGCCCACAAGATCTCCACATTCACGCCCTCTCTCCCAAGGGCATACTCCCCAGCCTGCAACGCGGGCGCCACGCCCGTCCCGCCCGCAAGAAACACCACCTTCCGCCGACCCTCCTCCTCCTCCTCCTTCCCCCAAGCCTCGCACCAATATCAAAGCCCAAGTGCGGCCCCTCGAATCTCAATCGAGTCTCCTGCCCGCAAGCGCGACAGATATGTCGACACCTCGCCCCCGTCGTACTGCCGTACGTAAAATTGCAGTTGGCCCGCAGCAGCAGCTTGGCCGGGTAATGGCGTGTAGTGCCGCGCGATCTGCAGCTGCGGTTGCTTCACCTCGACGGACCACAGACCATGGCGCCAGGCGGCTGCGACGGCGGCGTCGTTGGTGGGCAGGGGGGAAGCTGGATGGTGAGTAAGAAGGCGTTGGGGGAGAGAGGGAGGTTGGAGATGACGGTGCAAGGGGTGAAGAGATCTTTGTTGAGAGTGGCGCGGGGGTCAACTTTGCGACCTTGACTGACGATGGCGAGGGTAAGGGCGAGGAGGGCGAGGAGGTAGAGGCGGCGCCGGCGTAGGGGTCTGGCAGGGCTGGATCTCGTGGCTTGGGCCGAGCCAGGCTGTGTGGATATTGTGCGCGAAGTGAAGAGTTGTGTGATCCTAGCAGATTCCCTTATGGGCCATACTGTGCTTATTCGATGATTGGGTAGACCTCTGTGAAGGCAAGTAGTGTTGCTGCAGATTGCCGAGTAAAGTCTTTGAGATGATGGTGATAATCCGCTCGGCGCGGTGTTCATGGGCCAGGCTGACCAACGTGTCGCGGTCAGCCTGAGCAGGCCTGGATTTCCCATAGCCGTTTAAAATGTATTTTTTTGGTATTTGCGGAAACTACTTTGAAATGTTGTAGGGCAGGTTACCGTGGTATGGAAAGATGACATTTACTCGATGTACAAGAGAAAAAGAAAAGATTGACAAAAGTCTGGGGGGCACGTGCGTGTCATTGACTTAGAAGGGCCATGACACCAGCGGTTTTGGCACAGCTTAATTGAACGTTCACACATATGAATGAATTGAATTAGATCAATTGAAAAAGTGTTTCCCGATTTGGGCAGTGGGCTTCACATCTTTGAGAATTTGCGATTTGTTGAGAGCCAAGTCGTGCTGGATTAGTGTATCACACTGGCGCACATACTTGGAAGTGGAGCAGTGGTGTATGAAGAAGCATTTGACCAGCCGGTTTCATAAATTGTTGCTATAACCTCAAGATTTGCCTATCCGGTGTGATACCTCCTCTGAACATATCTGCAATGACATTCCCCTTCTGTATTGTTTCCTTCACGATGCCCTGGACGTGTTGCGGTTCTACTCGACCGTACCAGATTCCATGTCCAGCCAGCGGGTGCTTCTCCCCATGGCCGCCTTTCATTGACCGAGGCAAATAAATGATGACATTGCCGGCGAACTTGTGTCCTCCAATGTGAGAAATCAAGCCTACCCTCGCGGTCAAGACTGGCTTCTGCACCGTCCCAGCGATAGCCGCAACGATCTCACCAGGATCCATCTGAACAGGTCCTTTGAGTACATCCACGCCCTCCCTTGGAAGCTGGGCCTCAAACTCGTGCCTGAGTACAGATCCCATCACACCACAGCGCATGTCGCGACCTCCGTGACCGCATATGAGAACCAGAATATCGTCGACATCTCTGACACCGTGAAGGAGACCCTGGTACATGGGCTTCCGCATTAGTCTGTCGCGGTGAATGGGTGACAGACCGTCATGCATGACATGAAGCTGCTCCGGCAAGAGAAATCCCTTGGCCAACGCCTCTACACTGTCGAAGGACACTCTGGGAAGAAAAGGGATGTACTTGAAGCTAGGCAGCAGGTACGCCGAAGTGTTCTGAATTTCGGCCCTCTTCGGCACCGAGGCCGGGAAAGACGAGTTCAACACAGAGATGTTGTGGAATGGCTGCGCGCGAGGCACTTACCGTCAGCTTTCACAAAGACTCACCTGCAGACACCGGCAATGACGAGCATTTCTCACTCACGTCAGAATAGACACCTCCGCGACCAAAGAGCTCCTTCAGGTCCGCGGCAAGATTGTCGCCGCTGTTGTCGTCCTCGATGCGCGACGGCCAGTCGTCCTTTCCCGTACATATGAGCACCTGCTCTGCGTAAGATGAGATCAAGCCGTTCAGCTTGCCTTTGTGGTCTATTGGCAAGCCCTCCGGCATGTCGGGCGTGACTTGACAGTCGCAGGTTGGTGATGGGCATGTCGGAACCACCGGAAAGGGTGGAGGCTTTGCGCTGGCGCTATAAGCCCGTATTGGTGAGAGCGCGCGGCATCGCCTGCCTAGACGCAATGCATGCGAGGCAAATCTTGACGACATCACCATGCCTCAGATTGTGGCATGAAGGATTGGGCTGGTTGTTGATGTTGCGCTCAGGAATTGCAGTCTAGATGATGATGGGAGCGCAATGTTTGTGAAGGGGGTTAGGGTATCATTCACAGCGGCCCCCCCCCCCCCGGCGGAGAGATTCAAAGATGCTAGCTGGGGCAGGTCAACCTTTGTTTTGTGTAAGCTTAGTATTTTATTACATAACAAATACCATCTTGTAAAGGCATCAATTTCAACCGTACATCTTCAACAATTGCTTCTTACTAAGACTATAAGCAGGATGCATGAGCAGTGAGTAATACACATTGCATCATCATTCTACAGCTTACATTTTCTGATGTCTCGATGATTCATTCACAAATACTGTGGTCTGAGCGGCATCCCATATTCGTATATAATTCCCATAACATTTATTTACTATTCAATGTCTGAGGAGGGGACATCAGTGACAAGACTGGCACTATTTAATTTGGGTTTTAGTCCTTGATGTCCCGGTCTCAAGATCCGGCGATATGTCTACTCCGCACCATTGTGGCAAAGGTCTCGTGTGTGCAATGCCGAAAATGTAACAAGGATTTGATGGTATATAAGCAGACTAAATAGCGCCCAAAGACATCCTTCGTTATATCATCTCAGTAAGATATAATTAATCGTATGCACTTGTCCTGCTGTGAATCGTTCACCCTTACACGGTGGAGTTGACAGACAGCTTGAATCTCGTTTGCAATAAGTTGTTCGTCCAAGGAAAATTAAAAATGGCTGCCTTGAAGAAAGTGAGCGTTTCCTCAGTCTCAAATCGAAAGGACCCTCTAGACTAAGTTCGAGCAGATTGTTATCGTGGGGGCTGGTCCTTCAGGTCTGCTCCTTGCCCTTTTGCTCACCTCCCTCTCGCCCGCTCCAGAAATCACCATTCTCGATGCGGCACAGACTCTCAACCGCTCTCCACGGGCGACACATCACGGACCGGCCGCCATCGCCGTGCTACGACGTGCAGGTATCTTGGACGAGGTCCGGAGACGGGGCTACTTGCCCACCACACTGTGCTGGCGAACGCTCCACGGTCCTCGCCTCGCGGGCTTTGATCGGAAATTGATGCACGATCAGGCTGATGCCATGACTATTTTTAGCGTAGGCGATCTATGTGCTTTGCTTGTTGAGGAGCTGGAAAAGAAGGGAGTGCATGTGACCTGGGGCCAAAAGGTTGTGGCGTTGGGAGGTACAGAGGACGACGCTGAGCAGGCGTGGGCGGAGACGGAGACTGGCGAGAAACAAAAGTATCCATGTGACTTTCTCATTGGATGTGATGGTGGGAATAGTGCGGTTCGGCGATTGATGTTTGGAAGTGGAAACTTTCCCGGCTTTACGTGGGAGGAGCAAATTGTGGCAACAAATGTAAGCCGCTCAACACCCTTTTCTTCTCCACGACGTGATCATTGACTCATCAGACGTATTACGACTTTCCAAATGCACCACCAGATTGGGATGATACCAATTTTGTAATCGACAACACACATTGGTACATGGCAGCGAAAATATCTCACGACGGCTTGTGGAGGATAAGCTACGGAGAGCTGCCGGGCCTTTCGAACGAAGAGCTCATAGCACGTCAACCCATGAAGTTTGAGGCTATGCTTCCGGGCAATCCCAAGCCAGGTGACTACAAGGTGGTCAGTATTTCGCCTTACAAAGTCCACCAGCGCTGTGTTGAAGCCATGGCCAAAGGGAGAGTGGCATTAGCTGCTGACGCGGCGCATCTTTGTAATCCATTTGGTGGACTCGGATTGCTAGGCGGGATTGTCGATGTGGACTGCTTATTCGACAGCTTGAGAGGCGTGCATTGCGGGAAGACGGATCAGAGGATCTTGAAGATCTACTCGGATGTGAGGATACAGAAGTATCAAGAGATTGTGAATCCTGTGTCGACTGCGAACTTGAAACGGCTTTGCAGATCTGAGCCAGCCAAAGTCATGGAGACAGATGAATTTCTGCAAAAGGTTAAGCAGTCTGAGACCGATTCGGCGTTGTCCATGGAGTTGCAGAATTTCAGCTACAGTCTGAAGCATGATATGGAGGCGGAGTGGACGTTGTAGACTTATAATGCAGAGTCTTCAAAATAGCCCGTCTCGAGTCTGTTTTCGTCCTTGATGAATTTCAGCAACTTGATGATTTTTGAGATGATTATTTGTTGCGTGCCATGTCAAAACGTCTTTGTACAGCAAGGTGGCGTGCGCTATGCGTGGTGGTTGGCACAAAATAGATTCGTCCTTACTCTTTCTTACCAAGCACCATTTGAATCCGGAGATATACGGGTCGTAATGCGTTGATCCTATCTTTAGTCTTTCAAATTCACCTATAGAGTCTTCAAAACCAACTCTATCAAATCAAAAAAGCCTTCTCGGTTCTCAGAGTCGAAAGCCCGCAAGCCCAGGCCAAGCAACAATGTCCTTTTGTCATCCGGGTTCCTCAACGCAAGGTGGCTCGCGATCTGCGCGGCGTACAACTGACCAACGGTTTCCCTCTCCTGACCTCCGCCACCAACAAGAGTTTTTGGGTCCAAGTGCACTGATGGAAGTAGTGACAGTTCAGCGCGGGGAAGAGCCATTTCTACCAGAGCAGGTGATGGTGCTGAAAGGGGAACTTGGACCTGAAAGCCTTATCAGTATAAATGAGGTGCGAGAGATTGGAAGAAATGGCAAAGCGTACCCATTGTGCAAGACGTCCGTCCTGGGAGACTGTGACCACGATTTTGTCTGCAAAGTTGATGCATGAGACCTCGGTGGGGATACCGTTGACCTCTCCGTTTGCTTGCCGGGACGGAGCTGGGAATGGCTCCTTGTTGACTTCTGTTGAAGCCATAGCCTTAGGTCAGAATACGCGGATACCCCTTCGGACTGAAAAATGAATTTTAGTCAGAGACCAGGAATATCAGTCAATTCGCAGGTTGCCCTTTTCGCTTGAGGTTGGGGTTGTTTGTAGATGCTACTAAGATTGACTGACGTTGGATGAGTGAGGGTTCTCTAAGACCCTGGGAGACGCCCGCCAACAGTAGATCCCTGCAGAACTCTCGCGCATGTATCCTCTATGTACTGACTGAGACCGCTTTACAGATTACACCACACATTGGCGGTGAAGATAATGGCCAAACAACAATATGGTATTCGTCTCCCAAGCTTCATAGATATATGCGAAATCTTAGCAATAGGTAATGACTCTGGGGGATCGGATCACTACACTTTTAATGTAGAATATGTATTTCTTGCGAGACATCTGAGGGACTTCCTCGGTATCGATAAGACGGGACCCACTCAAAAGTTGATCTCATCCGAGCCGCAACCTCAGCGCTCGTCTCGATTTTCATTCGCAGCCTTCAAAACTTCCCACCACCAAATCCTGGTAATGTAAAAGAACAAAACAGCAACATCACCAATACAACTCCGACAGATAGTCACATGGTCGAGGTTTCCTTGGGGAAGATCTTACACCGAGCCAGAGTTCAGGGTAGAGGCACCCTACCAATCTCATCACACCGAGTTATTCTATACATAAGAGGCCATCTTACGGAAGCCATACTTCATCATGAAGAAATTCGTCCCCCGCCAGCGGAAGCAAAAACACCGCAATTTGGCCCGTAACCAGAAGCGTAACCATGGCGATGCGGCACCTGAAGAAGACCTGTCCAACGCTCCAGAAATCTTACCCCAGCACATCAAGGAGAAGGAGGAGCGCAAGGCACTCATGCGCGAAGAGATACTTTCGAACCAGGGGATCAAGGTCAGCGGCAAGAAAGCCAAGCGACTCGACAAATATATAGACAACAAGCTCAAGAAGGATGAGACTCGGGAGTTATTGGCCAAGCTGGCTGAAACACAGGTCGACACCAGCCTGTTTGCAAGTAGTCGTTCTCTAGGCCACAACCGAGAGACGAAGCGAGAGGCTTTGATCAGGGCGATGAGGGAAACAAAGGCCGGCATCAACACTGAAGAGAACGAGAAGATTCTATTTGAGGCGCGAGTGCCCGTTCCCGAGGAGAAATCAGACGGATCAGACCTTGAAGTCTCGGAATCCGCGCCACCTGTGGAAAAGAGCCCCGAAGTTGCGGAGCTGAAGCAGACTACAGGTTCCAATCCTCCAGTATCTATTGGAGCAGGCCTCAAACGTCCGTTGGATCTTGGCGACGATGGGAGGCCCAAACTTGCAAAACGTCAGAAGCGAGGAGGCGTTAAGACGAAGGTGCCCCTTGTTCAGCCGCAGGCGGCGGAACCGGATGCCGATGAATCTGAGGATGAGTGGGGTGGGCTCAGCTCGGATGATGATAAGGCGAAACCAGACGAGGATGACAGCGACTCTGAGGGGAAAAGTGATGATCAGGACTCCGAAGACGACTCAGACGCTGAATCAGGCTCAAATGACGACAGCGATGAGGATAGCGACGAAGAGTCGTCAGGCGACGAAGACTCGGACGAAGACTCGAATGGCAAGAAACCACGCGTGTCAGCGTTCAAGGCCTGGGCTCATCAACAGCGAAACGAGGCCCTAGGATATACACCCGCGAATCCCGGAGATCAAATCCTGCAGATACCAAAGCCAGCAAACTTTACCCCACGCCCTCTCGAGCAAGATGCGCTTCCGGATGAGCTACTGCCCACGAAAGACACAGACAAGAAAGCGTACAGCGTGGCTGTATCACGAGCCGACGACATCCAAGAAGCCCGCCTCAAACTTCCTGTTGTAGCAGAAGAGCAGAAAATCATGGAGGCAATTCACAACAACGACATTGTAGTTGTGTGTGGTGCCACAGGATCAGGTAAAACAACGCAAGTGCCACAATTCCTGTTCGAAGCTGGCTATGGTTCCCCGAACGGCCCAACGCCGGGCCTGATCGGCATCACTCAGCCTCGCAGAGTCGCAGCTGTGAGCATGTCAAAACGAGTCGGTCAGGAGCTTGGCGACCATGCCAGCAAGGTGGCATATCAAATTCGGTTTGAAGGGTCTGTGAAACCCGACACAGCTGTGAAGTTCATGACGGACGGTGTGTTACTGAGAGAAGTGGCGCAAGATATTACCCTCAAAAAATACTCAGCCATCATTGTGGATGAGGCTCACGAGCGAAGTGTCAACACTGACATTCTGGTTGGCATGCTGAGCAGAGTCGTCAAGCTGCGCGGCGATCTGGCCAAAGAAGATCCGACAATGAGGCCACTTAAGCTGATCATCATGTCAGCCACCCTAAGGATAGAAGACATGACACAGAACCCTAAACTTTTCAAGACTCCGCCTCCCGTACTGGAAGTCGAGGGTAGACAATATCCGGTCACAGTTCACTTTTCGAGGCGGACGAATCACGACTATGTGGAGGAGGCTTTCAAGAAAATCAGTCGTGGCCACAAGAAGCTACCACCCGGGGCAATTCTTGTGTTCATGACAGGCCAGAACGAGATCATGCAGCTTAGCAAGAAGCTCAAGAAGGCGTTCACCGGAATGGACTCGGCTGATAGCATGAAAGTGAGGATACCGGCGAATGAGGCACCAATCGAAGCTGAGGATATTGATTTTGGCGATGTGGACGATGGTGGGGTTGACGACTACGATGACGAGGTGTCTGGTGACGAGGCAGAGGACGAGGAGGCAGAGTTCAATATTCCAGAGGAGGAGGGAGAGGCTGGGACGGGACCATCATCGATGCATATCCTACCGCTTTACTCTCTTTTGCCGACCAAGCAGCAAATGCGTGTCTTTGAGCCACCACCAGAGGGCTCGCGTCTAGTCATCCTGGCTACCAACGTGGCCGAGACCAGTCTTACGATCCCGGGCATACGATACGTCTTTGACTGCGGAAGGTCGAAGGAGAGACGGTATGATCGGCTTACCGGCGTGCAGAGTTTCGAGGTGGGATGGATAAGCAAGGCCAGCGCAAGTCAGCGGTCTGGTCGTGCGGGTCGTACGGGGCCTGGTCACTGCTACAGACTCTATTCTTCAGCAGTGTACGAGAGGGACTTCCAGGAGTTTTCCGAGCCAGAATTGCTGCGAATGCCCATTGAGGGTGTGGTGCTACAGCTCAAAGCCATGAATTTGCAACACGTGGTGAACTTCCCATTCCCAACGCCTCCAGACCGACAAAGTCTCGTCAAAGCTGAGAGGCTATTGACGTATCTATCTGCGATCAAGGAAAGTGGACAGGTGACGCCAGTCGGAAAGACCATGTCCATCTTTCCCTTGGCTCCACGCTTTGCGCGCATCCTGCTGGTCGGTCATTTGCACGATTGTCTGCCTTATACCATCGCCATGGTATCTGGGCTATCGGCAGCCGAGGTTTTCCTGCAAGAGGCACAGGCGATACCGCAGCTAGCTGCAAAGGAGGACGAAGACGGCGAGCCAGCCTTTCGCACAAACGCGGACGTCATTGCCGAGAACCATCAGGCGAATGTCCGCCGCGCATACAATGCAGCCCACAAGGACTTTTGCTCCCTGGACGACAAGTCAGACGCAATGAAGCTCCTCCAAGCCGTGGGTGAATTCGCCCACGAGCCCACCGAGGCCTGGTGCGAGGCGCACTTTGTTCGGTACAAGGTGCTCAAGGAGATCCAGCAACTCCGCCAGCAAATCACCGAGCTGCTACGCACCAACATCCCCGCCTTTGCCAGCCTGACGTTCAAGGATAAGCTTGACCGACCCAGCAACAAGCAAGTCACCGTGCTCAAGCAAATGGTGGCAGCCGGCTTCATCGACCAAGTCGCCATCCGCGCCGACAAGGCCCCTACGCCCCTCGAGACCGGCCACCGCAAGCCGCGCCGCGCCATCGACGTGCCCTACCTCCCCCTCACGCCCCTTGACGTCCCCGCGGACGCAGACCCGCTCGAGCGCGCTGTTTTTATCCACCCGGCATCGCCGCTGGCACATCTTAGCCCGGCCGAGTGTCCTGACTATATTGTTTACGCGCATCTGCAACGGGGCCAGCCGGGCGGGGCGGCGGGCGAGAGGAAGCCAAAGACAAGGATGCATGCGCTGACGGATGTGACGGGCGGGCAGGTGGCGGCGCTGGCCAAGGGGACGCCGTTGATTACTTATGGCAAACCGATCAAGGAGGTTGCGACGAGGGAGGGGGGAAAGGTGAGGGACGTCTGGGCGGTGCCATATATACGTGCGGAAGGGGCGGGTGGAACTGGCATGGGCTGGCCGTTGCCAGCAAGGAAGGTAACGCAGAGGAAAGTTTACGGCAAGGGCTGGGTGGTTGAATAGGTCTATATATTCAAGTCTAAAGAATTAATACTGTCTACAAGGCAGTCATCATGACAGGGCGTCCTTGAGCTTCTCCCGAACGACCTCTTCCACCTCGAATGCGGCATTGCGCAGCTCGTCCTTTACAAAATCCTCGAGTTGGCTCTGGGCGACGCCGACTTCGTCATCCACACGCACCATAATCGTCTCGTTAAACTCGTGCCTAACATCGTGCATTTGGTTTTCAACGTCTTGGGCAAGGCCACTGAGCCCGATCTGCAGGTTCTTTTCCACACCTATAACACGCTCCTCGACGCTATCAATGCGTTCGCCGAGCGTGATGGGTTCTTGGTGGTTCTCTGGCCGACCTTTGCGAACGAGCTCTTCCACCTGATCTAGTCTACTTGTCAGGTTGCTGAGGGATCGTTCGATACGGTCAAAGCGACGGCCAATCTCGGCAAAGCCGTGTCTGCAAATATCCTCAAGTGACAGTTTCTCATGACTTGCATCTTCAATGCTTCCATCCGAGTTGAGACGACGGCGCTTTTTGTCGTGCGACGGATGAAGCGGCGGAGAGTCGCCTACATCGCCATAAGCAGGCGGGCTCTCCGTATCTTTGTCTTGACTGGAACCGCTCTGCACGACGGGCTGCTTGTGTGCGTGCTCGACTATTTTGCCACCCATACCACCGTACAGCTTCGTGATATTGGCAGCTTCGTACATGGTTTTCAAGCTTCCATTGACCGAAACCTTCTCGCAAAGAGCGACCAGACGATCCATAGCTATGGACTTGGACGGAAAGGCAACGCAGAAGCTGGTTTGTGAGGAAACAGCCTCCAGCGAGGCCAGAGTTGATTGAGCCGCTTCATTCTTGGGTACCCAGTCACCCTTGGGAACAACGAGGGACGCAGGTGCAGATAAGACGAGTTCTAGGGTGTATACGCTTGTGCCTAGCCTGGCTGGGGCAGTTCCTTCGTTGCTGATAATAAAGAGACTGCGTAACCGTTCTGGGTATATGTGCAGGTAGATATTGGACCTGTTTCGTTTGCCTTTATACGCAACATTTGCAATAATCTTGAACAGCGCGGTGTTGTTTTGAGAATCGCATTGTATATCCAAG
Source organism: Gnomoniopsis smithogilvyi (assembly GCA_027946515.1). Lineage (NCBI taxonomy): Eukaryota > Fungi > Ascomycota > Sordariomycetes > Diaporthales > Gnomoniaceae > Gnomoniopsis > Gnomoniopsis smithogilvyi. The sequence continues at coordinate 2,657,760 of JAPEVB010000004.1, read as the reverse complement.
GTGACGTGGTCATTTCCGGAGGGGTCATGGCTCAGGCAATGTGACTGTCCTTGGTCGTCTGACCAGGAGACAACAGCTGGAGCCTTGGATACATGAATGGAAAGGAACTGGGTTGGTTCGATGGAAGCCGTGGATAAACCGTCGGTCGATGGCGACGACATTGAAGCCTGTCAGGTATCAGCAAGGAGAGTCACATACAATATAACCGTACATCCAAGAATTAAAAGGTCAAGGTGTATCCCCTGCCAATGGCAGGATCCCGCCCGCCCAGGCTTCGAGCGATAGAGCAGCCTTGACTCCAGAACTCGGCACTAAAAATGGCACAACGTATGACGAAAACAGTCGGGATAGTCCCCACCGCCACAGCGCAACGCGACAAGCAAAACCAGCACGGGTATCGCCGGTGCGAAGAACCAAACAAGCCCGTACGCCAGCCAAGCGGTAGAGCAAATTGATCATACACGCAGCGGCACAGCGCAAACTTGTCAACAGCGGCAGAGCTTGTAGTCATGCGGCGCGACAGTTGAAGCTGGTGGTCTGGTTCTCCTCCAAAGGCCCCGGTCCTTCCTCTGCCCGTAGACAAGAGGGTAGGAGTCGGCGTTTCTCGGCCTTGGTGACGTATAACGCGTGTGAATGCTTGTCGCGTATAGGGCGGGGCGGCGCGGCTGTCCTTTGGAGATGAAGGACACCTTTGAACTGACCGTTGGGATGCAGGAGGATGGCGGGTGGTGATGAAATGGAGGATATGTTTTCGATGTTTTGATGAAGAGACGCCCATCGCTTGGCAGGAAATGAGGTTGGCATTGGTGACAAAGCGGAGTCATCACGTGAAGTCGCGCCACCCCCCCCGGCCCTCTTATTTCTCATCCCTGTCCAATTGCACGACCCGCCCGTACGTGTTCTCATTAGTCCAGATTCACACGGGTGATCTTTTTTATTCTCTGCTTGTTTGGACTGGGTTATTTGCACCACTTTTTCAATTCGAAAACTATGGAATACGTCGGTGATTGTATCTAATTTTCTTGCTCGGGCCTCTGCTTCCACGTGTCCTTCACTAAGCCTGGAGGGTAGATTTGGAGATCTCGATCATGTCGATACCGTAAAGTCCCGGACTCATCAATAAATGCTTTCCGGCCGCTAACTCGAAATGCCGCCCATTTCCAGTCCTCTGGCGTCTTGCCATCTCCGAGCTGGTGATATGTCAAAATGGACAGACGCCATCCAGGAGTGGACGATGAATCAGGTGTCTCGATCGTTACGGTGTAATCCGTCAGACACCGTTTGCAGAAGCCTGGCACGTTCTGGCACGCCGCCCATGGACCACTCGTGTCCAGCGGCTTCGGACGTGTGGAGATCCTTGGACACTTCTCAAGCCGACACCTACTGGTGATGCGAACATGAAAGCAGAGCTGGTAACATGAAAGCAGACTTGGTTGGCCAATGGCTCGTCGCAACATTTCTTCGTTGGGGGCTTGTAAATGGTGTTGCGCCTGCAGGAAAAGCTCGTTGTTGATAATCCGGGCCGACCACTGTTGGCGCCAAAGTCCATCTAGACCTGAAGCACTCCCTGGACATGGGTATACTGGAGTCTCGGATGACAAGGTGGCTTTGAGATTTCCGAGTGGAAGACCTTTATTGGCGCCAAATTTGTGGCAGTTGGTGACGAGTCGGACATGCTCATAACTGAGGACATACTTCTTTCCACGCCCCGCCACATGGTTAAGAAAGTGGTGGGGGACGGCCATGTTACCGCAACTATACCCGCTCTCGTAGTTTGTTGGTGACCACCATTTGTCATATCGGTGAAGCCTCGTGCAGCCGTAACAGACGAAAAAGTGCTCGCAGAGATCTCGTTCTATGAGAGACAAGAACGAAAGACGGCTTTCTTGCGTTCCCAGTCCCCAGCGTAATGAATGAAACAGGGATTTGCACGTGATTGCAAGGCAGCAGATCGATGCCTCCTCGATGTGACTGCATATGAGGACAATCAAGTCTAGCGGCAGGTTGAGTAGAGGAGGAAGAGGACAGGCGGCGCGCAACAACGTCTTTCTCCTGTGTGCCGATAGCCTTGCGTCCATGGTGGGGACGACGCCAGGACTTTGATCTTGAAGTATGCATGTGACCAAAGGCGCTTAACGGGCTAGAGAGAGTCTGCGTGTTTTCTCAGTGGTTAGATTGCATGTGATCCGTTCTAGATGGTGTTGTTCTCATAAGTCCACACATCGGGGCTTAGAGGCACCCACCAGTCGTAGATGGGCTCACTTGCGGCTTATAGGGATCGATCCGCTAGTGGTTCATTCTCCGCAGCTTATACCATTCTCTGTAACATTTTTTACATGGTGCCGACGAGTTAGCCAGCTCATCAGAGGTTTGCAAGATGATCTGTGGGTAACTTGGAATAGAGTCCACAAGATGCCCACCTTTAGTTCCGTACGTCTGGCTTCCAGCTTCTGCTTGACCTCTTTTGCATCACTTCTCTAGTATCTATCACCAGAGCTCGCATCTTAAACATTCCAGTGCTTTTTATTCTAATACTAAGCACAATCGGGCGATCACATGCAAGCCGCTAAGGTGTCGGATGTCTGGCAGAGCATTTACCAGCAAGTGAGGACATGAAAAGCTAGTCCTTATGCTACTATCCAGAATTGAGTGTCTTCCACGAGAACATGCAGCAGAAGGCGTGTACAATAACAATGGCTCGCCATTTGTCCTGTCGGTGGGTACATACCGCCGTCTGCAGACGGATCTCTGGTCACGCCTGTTGAAGATGGATTCCTCGGGGGAGACACTAAGTATTGGGGAACTGAGCTCGACGCTGGACGGATCCTTTTGCTACATCATTCTCAGCCAGACATCAGGTAGTCCGAATTCAAGAACGAGAAAACTGATTTCCGACTCCGGAAATGAAGTTTGACAACCTCTTGACTCAATAGTCTTGCTAATTTGACAGTTCGCACCCAAACGAGGGTCCCTCTATCGAGCCTAAGCTGTTGTTCGCTCCTCAGAAGTGAGTCTTTCTTTCCCAATGACCTTGGGGGAGTCAGTCATTGATGGGATCGGCGGCGGACCTCCAATATTTTCCCCATTTCTTGATCAACACGGCGAAGTGTCAATCCATCACGAGTCAGGAATGTTAATCAGCCGTGAGAAGAACCCACCATGAGAGTCGCCAACAGCCTGAATCGAAGCTCATTACGCGAGTGTCGCCCCAAAAACCCCACGGTGTAGGAGTGGTAGGTCTCAATTCGGCGTCTGACTGTGGAGAACCCTGTATGATACTCGAAATCTGCCAAATACAGTAAGAAGTGGGCACTTCAGGAAGATTCCGAGTCAACCAAATTGCTGCCCAGCCAGCATTGTTCAGGTTCCACAATTTTGAAGCGATCCAACTTCTTTGGGACGGTCTGGAATGATTTAATTGATAGCGAAAAGACTCCAGATAAGGTTTGCGACAAATACTCCGAAGCAGTTCGGCATGCGTGCAAGGACTCTTCCATACCGTCAGGCAAAATAGCGTAGTTTGTGAGCAGCACATCGAGGACCTCGCAAATTAGTGCAAGACAAGCACAGCCTCACCCTTGGAGTTACACAATACCCGGAAAATAGGGGAGTATTGTAGCGGTCTTTATTCCGGTGACTAGGTAGTGATTCGATGACCTCAATTAAGCTTGTGTGTTCCCCTTGCATGCATAGCATTCCGTTCCCGTGGACGTCCCGGTGCACACTACCCTCGGGCCGATATGGAAAAAAAATCTCTCCTCAGCCCATCATGCGAAACATCTTCACATAAATAGACGGCAAGCCTCATTCTGCTCGGTTCCTGCCCGGGCTCCATAGGTTCCAAGTGGGCTCCATACGTTCCCAGAACCGAGTCAGCACCTAAAAGCTCGCTTGCTCATATTATTGTCGGTTCCCGGAGATCTGATGTCGATCTGCAATGTGACTGACGAGCGGTCAACGCAAAGATGCGACCTGTCTCAGCCTGCAGGGATGCCCAATCAGCTGCACATACTTGGTACTTGGTATGTAGAAGCTAGTGAAGACATGAAATTTGGTAGCAATGCTCGGGTCCACCCGCAAGCTAAAACACCACTACCCGCAAGGCTGTGACCTGTTCGTACGCTGAGCTGCTGGGGTCATGGCTCCCGAGGACGCAGTCATACCAAGGATTAGCTTCTCACTGTCGGGCCTACTGACAATATCGAATGGCAGCACGCGGCCACACTAGCGTCTCTGTTGATAGGGGTGGCCGAGATGATCCATGCTGGGCTCATCAGCCTGCGACCTGCGACCAAAAAAGGGCGGCGTTTGACATTAACGTGTATAGTAGTATGATGCCGGAACACAGCAGCGAATGGTCACAGCCACATGGGAACTAGTCTTCTTGTCAAGGGCCTTGTTCGGGAAATGATCTAATAGGGCTCAGAACTGGGGTCTGGTACCCACTCCAGTACCATCACGGTGGAAAGGTTGGTTCGGCGCTCGCCGTGTTTTTTCTAACAGCACGTGGCGTGGAGCCTGACACCCATCCATGGACGGTTATATGTGATTGTCGATATGAACCTTAAATTAAGCTTAGAACAGGATGGAAGACTCTGTAGGATGCATCAGCCACCTTTTTCTCTGCTCTAGGGTCAAGTAGTAGTGATTTCATTGGTCAGCCCTACGTGTGTCCTCCCTCCTTCCATTGCATTCGCCAAATGTACTCTCATCAGCCAAGTGTTACTACCTCAAACGGTTCATATTGGCATTTGAGAGGATATTGGACCTTCTCCTTGTTCTGAAGTCCAAGATTATGGCCTGTCTTGTTGTGGGAAGTCCAATTCTGATAGTCATGCGTGGTGTGGACTCTCTACTAGGACCCGAGGACAATCCTCTTGGCAGAACTCCTCCTTCTGTCTTAGAGCCCCCCCTCAGAAGCAAAGTTACTGCGAGGCTAGCCACCTCCTGGTGGATAAGCCACTCTATCAGAGCGACCACCAAGTTTCTGTCTTGAAGCCCTCCCAAGAAGCATGATTTGCAACGATGCTGGGCACTTACTGAGGCATAAGCCACTCGGTCAGGGCGATCACCAAAAGTCTTGTCGTAGATCCCCAAGAGGCATAGTTGCAGCAATTTGGGTGCCTTACCTGAATACTAGTGGATATGCTGCTCGGCTAAGGCGACCGCCCTCACGAGATAGACATGACAGAGCAGTAGATCACCGACTACACATCGAGTCATATCTCATCATCAACAGGTACCATGCGTTGAAGTGTAGCCAACGACTCCTCCATCTCAACACATATAAAGAGCCCTCGACAGCTCCCTCTGGATCACATCTTTTCTCTATCCATCATCCACTCACTCACTCATCCAACCATCAATCACTCTTTCAATCAACTCACAATAACTCATTCACAACTTTCTTCCAAAGTTCTTTCAACTTCAACAACAATCCACCGCCAAAATGCAGTCCACCACTTTCATCACCTCCATTGTCCTCTTCCTCGGCCTCGCCATGGCCGCTCCCGGCCCCAAGTCTGATCTGATGGCTCGTGATGGCCAAGAGCTTGTTGAGACTCGTGCTGAGCTTGACACTCGTGCCTGCGTCATCAACGGCGAGGACTGCCACGGAGAGCGAACCTGCATCGCTGGTGGTATCAGCTGCGAGTACGCTGACGGCAGTAAGTAGATCTTCTCATCCTCTATTCACCTCTCTACTTTGAGAGAAAGAGAGACATACATAGTGGCTAACTTGATAACCTCCTCTTCAAGGCCGTTGCGCTAAGCTCGCCGCCACTGATGGCTCCTTCACTGCCTGGTGCCCCAACGGTCACTGGGACAAGGGTGTCTACCACGATATCTACACCGGTGCTGGCTGCATTTCCATCTTCACCGCTCTCGGTCGCCACTCTTGCTAAATGGCAGCTTTATCAGTTTGTAAGTGACACAACATGGCATACATAAGGTAGCCCTTTCTGCAACTGTCCCGGCCAATCTCTAACTCCCATCTCCAGATTTGATGACCACCGTCTCCGTACGGGCACTTGACTTTTGATATCTTTTTTATTATTTCTCGCTTGTAACAAGAATTGGATTTTTCCTGTCTCAGCAACAAAGACTGGTATGATTGGAGGACATGTAAATACTTTGGAGCATATAGACAAACCAAAAGGGGCATATGTAAATGTTTGTGCTTTTGATAACTCACGAAACACACTACCTTAGCTAGGTGTTTGGCACTGCAGCTGCTGAATATCAAATACATTTTCTATTGCGAAGAAAACTACTGTGCAGGCGATTGGAAACCGCCCGATATCCGATGAATCACCTTGTGCAACCTGGAAGATATTTAAGTGACCTCTATAACATCACTCTGGTGCCCGTGACCTCGCAAGGGTCACAAATTTATTTGTACTAAAACTTACCAGCTTGAATCAATGAGAAATAGGATGGTTTACATCTAATACAAAATCTCTTAATAGAGAGCCAGGGGTGCGTCAAACTAGCACAATGCTGAGTCATGCGGAATATAAAGAACAGACTTGTTCCCCATCCTGCTTATTGCACACGGATTGCAGGCTTACTCTTACTCAGAACAAATGTTTAACACCATAGTAGTATATTCTGTTGGTCACGTAGAACCTATCTACGTACACTTCTAGTTTTCCGTCGTTCAGATACACGATACACTCTACATACACAATAAAGACTCAAAGTCCGATGGGCATCGGACAAACAAGGGAAATCGACTATATCTGCAACAGCTGAGATGATAAAAGGGTTATCGCGATAAAATGTCACTTTGCAGCCACTGTAGTCAGAGGCATTCATCCCGTTTCTGGGAATCGGTGATTCAAAGTCTTGGCAAAAGGGCACCTGGTCAGCTATCGTCAATACCCAAGCACCAGGTTGATGGAATGCTGGATTTAACATAATAGGCTAAGAATGGCAAACCAGCTCTCGCCTCTATCAAAAGCCATCGTGCATTGAAGTACGGAAGCCAGGTATGCTCACCGGCACGGGCAAGTTGCTAATCTCATGCGAGCCTATTTTTATCGTCCAGATAAGCCCCTGATGGTTAGCCGTTTGTGGTTCACGTGGAAGAGAAGTTTGTACCAAGTGCATGTAAAATGTCTACGCGGCGGTTGAAAAAACCCTAGGATGTAACCATAGCTACCTAGTTATGGTACCATTCCCCCGCGGATGAGGACAGGGCTACAAAACAAATACCCGGTCCCTCTGGCGTGGATACATATCATATAGGCCCACTATTGCATGCTGCTTGAGGATAGTGCTGATAAGATGAAGATAGCACGATGCCGGTGGAAGTGAAGGAATCAGAAAAGGGAGGCAATATAAAGTTTCATGTTCTCGGTATGCCTAATAACAATCACAGACATCTGGAAGGTAGAAAGACCAACTCTGCTTGGAGTTGCATTGGCCTATCTCTGAAAAGAGCCACGATGTCGATTCCAAGGAGAGACGCTGATCAAAAACTCCCAGGAGGGCATATTACAGTAACAAACACGAACCTCATCGAAACACACGCTTCGGACTTATCTACTAGCGATGTCGACGAAAAGCACAAAGTCCCGCCCAGCAAGGAGATCGCAGTGTCCTCAGGCGACGAAGACTCCATCGATTTGACCTCGGAAGAATTCGCAGACATACCAGAATTGGTTCGAAACATAGTCAGCTTCGAGGACGATGCAACTTTACCTGTGATCACTTTCAGATCCGTTCTGCTTTCGATAGTATTCTGTGTGCTTGGTAGTTTCGTCTCACAACTTGCATAGTAAGTCCATCATCTTGCACACAAACCCACGTCGTCTTCATTGCAAGAGCTTTCATCTGATTTAAGAAATATAGCTTCCGCACGGTACGAAATATGCATTGCTCTCAAGTGGCGCAATCTACGAGTTCTAATTAATAAATGCAGACAACCGCTGCCTTTCCGGTCTTCTTCGTGATCCTTGTTTCTCAACCTCTCGGCCGGCTCCTCGCCCGGATTCTTCCGGACTATACTGTCCCTTTGGGCAGATTCTCCTTCTCTTTGAACCCCGGGCCTTTCAGTATCAAAGAGCATGCCATCATTGGCATAGCTGCAAACTCAGGAAGTCAGGGACAATGGGCCAGTGAGTTTTGACAACCGCTCAGTGTGCGGATAGCTGTGGAAGGCTTACCCTACTATCAACAGCGTATTTGCCGACCAATGCCGCACTGTACTATGGCATTACGATAAATCCGGCTCTTGCCCTCTTCTTTGGCTGGGTAAGTCAATATAGAGCAAGACGCAATTCACGTTCCCGCTAACTGAGAATGGCTTCATAGGGCGCGTCCTTGCTTGGCTTCGCATATGCGGCCATGGGTATGTCTATTCTCAATCAATCAAATTGAAAAACAAAAGGCTGAACTTTTTAAGTCCGTAGAATCCTCATTGATGATCCCGAGTTCATCTTTCCCCCGTCACTGCAACAGGTTGCTTTGTATCGCAGCATGGAGGGCACGTCAGGCGTTCATGCCGCCCTCGCCAAGAAAAAGATGAACGTGAGTTTTCAGCCCGCGGCTATTCTAGCACTCGTTGTTATGGAGGCTTTGATTGTTAATTCAAATATGTTGCCAGATTTTCTACATGATCATGACGATTACCTTTGCGTGGCAATTCCTCCCAGAGTTTCTGTTTCCAATGGTAGCAGCCTTGGCACCGCTTTGCTGGTTTGCGCCCAACAACCACACAGTCAACTTCTTGGGAGCTGGTGCAAAAGGCATCGGACTGCTCAATATCACATTGGATTGGTCGAACATCACATCCAAAGTGATTACTTATCCATATAGTGTCCAGGTTGTCATCTTTGTGGGATTCGTGATTACGGTATGTGCACCTGGACAGGTGATCAAGGGTGATAAAGTCAATGCAGCTTGACTCGAGATTGCTAATGTCAAATTAGACATGGATCTTGATTCCAGTCGCGTATTTTGGAGATATCTGGGGATCGCCGACGTACGATATCATGTCCAACACATTGTTCACCAAAAATGGATCGGACTATCCTTTTACATCTCTGAGTGGGTCTTTATTACTCTGCTGACCTGATTGTCTCTTGAGAGGACCATAGAGTCTCACTTCCTGACATCAAACTATACTAATTATCGATCTAAATCTGCAGTCTACACCGATGCCAGTGGTAATCAACAAGTGAATGAGACGAAGTATGAAGAAATCGGGCTGTGTAAGTTCACCGCCTCATTCGATTTGCAACATAAAAGTACACGATTTAATGCAAAGTTTTTAGGCTATGCGGGCGCACAATACACATGGGAAATCTTCCTGGTACGTCTTCCCTTCCAAGCTACCTAAAGTACATCACCTAATCTTCACTCACATTTGTACAGTGGTACGCCTCATACATCTCATCCTATGTATGGGCTGGCCTGTTCTTGGCGCCCAAGATCAAAAAGCTATGGCAGAATAGGGCAAATCTGGCAACATACCGAACTGATCGGTTGAAGTAAGTGATGATAATGAATCCCCTGCACCCTTTTCATTTTTTTTGAAAGAATATTGGCTTACAACGCATTGCAACGTAGCCGCATCATGCAAAAGTATCCGGGCATTACAAAGTGGTAAGTTTTCTATCCGGATAGACAGGTCTGCAGTCCTCTGTAAACTAATGAGGACTCAGGGAATGGGTGGCTCTTGGAGTGGTTCCCTTTGTAATCCTTCTAGTCATCGTTGCTACCAACTCAGTATGGATGTCTACCTGGACCTACTTCGTGGCACTCGGTTTCGGTGCCTCGGCAATGTTGCCCATGAGTCTTGTGTATGCCATCTCTGGCTATGCAATGCAAGTCGGCATTTTCAACGAGTTGGTTTATGGATGTGAGTAAATCTTTGCGGTCAAGCGACCAAAACCACCAAATGGATTGAAACTGGAAAAGACCCGCGAGCTAATAGTGTTCCTTTGGTTAGATATGATTGAAGCACCAGGCTCGAATCGGCATCCACTTGGTCAGCTTGCGTATCGCATCATTTCAGGGAATACTTGGTACGACAGTCAATCTGTACTGCAAGATCAGAAGGTGTGTTCGAGAAAAATGATTTCTTAGCCTGCTTGCTTCTACCTCATCTACTCGGATTTTCCCGACTGACTAACTGGATCATCTCGGGATGCAGATTGGACACTACCTTCACATCCCACCACGCGACGTAATCGGTATTCAACTGCTGGCATTCGTCGTAGCTCTTCCCGTCAACTACGGTGTGATGAGGTGGGTGCTCGCCACCAAGTACGACTATGTCACAGGAGCAAAGACCGATCCCTCTGGCCAGTGGACAGGCCAGGATTTCCAGAGCTATAACACAGAGGGTATCATGTACGCCCTTGTCGGACCGAAACGGCTCTTCGCCTCATCATATTTCAGTCCGGTGCTGTTTGGCTTCCTCATTGGAGCTTTGGCCCCAGCCATCATCTGGTTGCTTCACCGGAGGTTTCCTAAACTCAAGTTCAACCTGTGGAACACGACTATCTTCTTTGCCAGCGCGGCAACATTCCGTGGCAATTTGAGCACTGGCCCATTCACGGCCTTTATAGTCGGAACTGTCTTCAATTTCTACTTGTACCGCTATCGTCATACATGGTGTAGGTGGCCCTCTCCCCAGCGCTGGGTTACTGCCCCTTGCCCTATAAAGTTCTGATATCGAAACCTTAACCGCGAGACGTAAGCCAGGCTGACAACTACTCTTCTAGGGAACAAATGGGCCTACATCAGTGGCGCTGCACTTGATACAGGTTATAACATGAACCTTCTATTCATCTTCGTATTCCTTGGAAGCACAGGCGTTGTGATGGCCAACTGGTGGGGGAACAATGCGGATAATGCTGAGAGATGCTTTGCTCTTTGAATGGTCAACAAAAATTATTAGGATTCGATAGCCAATACAATTTACCCCTCTGAGTGTTGTGTTGATCCAACTCTTACGATTGCAACCCACATGTCGAATGGATCTGAGCACAAGAGCGTGTTGACCAACCTGCATATCACTGAGACTCACCTGGCTGATTACACCAAAGTCTGAAACCACCGTCGGAAGCCAGTCATAGAAATGCATGAGCTTGAGAAGAGGTATATGTTTTCTGTAAGTTCAATCCCTTTCGCGATATTCCAGTATTGAAACCTGCCTTGATTTTGGGAAACACTTGATGAGTAGCCGCATTCCCCTACGATGGGGGGGGGGGGTCCCCAGCGGCGGTATGCACCACTTGGCCCCGAACCCTGGTGCTTGAAAGAACCCAACGGAAAACCTGAGATCCATTCAACGCGTCCATGGATTTATGTCCGCAAGGCTAACAAGTCTGCCAGCTATTTTTGCCTTTTTCCACCTGCATCATAATAATTTCGAGATGGCCCCTCAAATTCGGATACCCAAGAGGGAAGATTTTGCGTCTTTGCCACCAGAGTTGGCGGTCGCCTTGCACTTCCCCTCTCCTCCAGAATCAACCACAGCCATCCTCATTCTCTTCCATGGCCTGGGAGACTCAGAGGTCACCTTCGCCAATTTCGCCAAGAACATGAATTTGCCAGGCGTCTTGGCCATCACCGTGAGAGGCACAAAACCTCTACCTCCGTCCATGCTGGGTTTGCCACTAGACAGTGGCCCGTCGCGCAATTTCCACTGGGGAGACGACCTGAATCTGGCGACCCAAACGGACAGTCTTGATGCCGATCCGGGCTTTGACAAAGCCTTCGATCTTATCACAAATAGTCTGATCAAGGAAACGCTCCTGGAAAAGTGTGGCTGGAATATGTCCGACATTTTGCTTTTCGGCTACGGGCAAGGAGGCTCGCTGGCCCTTGGCCTGGCATCCAAAATTCGTGAATCACCAAGGGTTGAGGAGGTCAAAGACGAGGGAGACGGGAATTCTGCCGAAATTGCGAAGGTTTTGAAGGGTGTTGTCTCCATTGGTGGCCCATTGCCTGTGTCAATGATTCCAACCATAAGCGCAAGACCCAAATCTAAGACGCCGGTCTTGATCTGCCGTGGGAGGGCCTGTGAGGCTGTCGACGATGATGCGATAGACGTCCTCAAGCGGGAATTTCTCGACGTTCGAGATGTCAAGTGGAAGAAGGCAGAAAGCAGTATGCCGTCGAATCGAGAGGAGATGCTTCCGATCATGCAATTCCTCGCCGAGCGGTTGCGAAGCGGATGGTGAAGGACGCTCAGGTGGCTCTTTACCCTGGACATTTACAGCATTTGCACCAACGAGGAAGCGCCTTCTCCATGTTTTCTTTTTAACAGATTTCCGCATCTCTGATGAGTCTGTAGCCCTCTCAGCAAACGATGCCTAAGGTATTGCTCCAGGCTCCTGTCAACATCATACTCTTCTTCACTTCTCGATGCGCCTGGGCCAAGAATTATCTCTTCCCCCCCCCTCCTTCGACTTGTTAGTTGCCACTCCTATTGGCATTCTCTTCCTTATACTTTTGTGGGGAGAGTTGAATTAGGCTCTGTCTTGTACCATGGCTCATCTGTATCCCACGCTATCCGGTAGCAGCAATGTGGGTGCCATTCCTCTGCAAGATCTTCGCAACGCAATCCGCCCTGTCCAGAATGATGACTGTGCGGAATGCGATGCGCCACTGCCACCACGACCGTTGTCCCGCATGCACAACTTTGTGGCCACCGATAATGGCATCGTCAACGGTTTTGTACCAAACTCTGCCCGCAGTGCATAGGAGCACACTCGTTCCAGCGCTTTGTCGAGCACCAAAGACTCGGAGGTTGTTCAGGGCTTGATCTTGCCTTGCTTCACCTACGGGAAGGCCCAGTTCGAATTAGGTCAGGCCAAACAGGGACGGACAGGCAATGTGGACCCAGCCGAATTCAACGCGTGTAATCCATCCTGCATGGCCTATGCTGCTGTTTCCACCATCCTGCCCTGTGAGTCCATATTCCTACCTCCGGCCCTGCAAAGTGCTGATGAGACCTCAAAGGGTTTGGCGGCGGTATCCTAGCTCATCAACAATCGAAAGAAGTCACTCGCTTTTACGATCTGAAGCCAAAAAGTGAAATTGCCACGAACGTCTTTGCCCACAATGCCACAACGATTCGCAACCTCGCTGAGATTCGCCGCCGTGAAGATGTCCCTCCCGTGGAGATCCAGTATCGTTCACAACCTCCCATGTTGATGCAACCAGTCCCTTCTGAGCCATTTCCCGCTGCCCTGGGGCAGGGAAGAAAAACAAACACCACAAACCTGAGCAACACCAAGACGATTTCTATGGCGGAGAAAATCAAGCGAAGACTGAAGGGACAGTCGACGGTAGGTGCACCTGTGCAAGCACCGGCGTCTTCTCCGGTTTGGAATCCTTTCACAAGGCTTGTGGCAGAAGAGCCAGGCGCACAAGGTCCGGGACTAGCAGCTATTCTGCAGCCTGGTAGTGGACCCATGACAGATTTGAGGGGACAGTCGTCTACGACGAATCAGTCAACCAACGGTGGGCCTTCCACGTTCAGGAGTGTAGGTATTACCGGAGGGCAACATGCCCAGGAGACTGAGGAGATTTTGACGGCTGGCTCTGCTACTACTAGAGGACTCGAGATCGAGAGGCCTGGCGCTGACGCCAAGGGTAAAGGCAAGGCTGTCGCTATTCCGGAGATCACAACGATTGACGGGAGGTCCGTCAAAGTCGGGAGTGAAGCGATGGGTGAGGTCACTGAAACCGAGGTAGATCAGGCGGACACCCCCAAGGGGAAGCTCACGAAAATGTTCAAGAAGGATCAAAAGGAAACCGAGCCGGAAGATACATCGGCTGCCAAACAAGCTTCCACTGGTCCAAGTGCAACGACACAAACAGGTCGGACGACGCAGACCGAATCTAGCCCAATAGCTGATGCCGGGAAGACAGAAGCACCTGCAACAGACAAGAGCAAGGGCATGTTCGGCGGTCTATTCAAGAAATCTCAAAAGTCGAACAACAAGGATATAGTCAAGGAAATCCAGGCTGCAGCCTCATCCGTGGCCAAGCTTAGCGCCGAGGCCACCAAAGCTGCTGAAGGCCTGAAGCTCAGCAACGTTCCCCAGATCAAGGTTGGTGAAGGGCCTATGTCCGAGGAGGCCAAAGACGAGGCCCTCAAACGTTACCAGGACATGTTGGAATCAGGCGGAAGCGACCCCTTCACCATGCTTATGTCTGTGGACAATTTTGGAGCTTTGGACGCCATCACAGAGCTTCCACCTGTGCGCGCCCATTCAATTTCCGAGGATACAGTGCTCATTGCCGAATCAGGATCCAAGAGAGAACATGACCTCTCTGATGATGCTGTCGCAAGCACCGAGAAAGCAGCACCTGCTCACGCGCTTGCGCACGACAGAGTCATCAACGCGGAACCGTCGCAGCGTGGCACTCATCGTCTTTCGACAGATGCCATGATACCTATTCGCGCTGCTGCCCCAGGCCATCATCTTGATGCGGACCCAATAATTTCTGGTCCAAAGCAGTTGTTCCAACACGAACTTCTGGATGACAAGCGGATTCTGCGTTCAAAGTCCCCTCAGCCACATAGCCTTGACTTGGATCAGACGCTGTTAGCCCCGCAGAAGAAGTCACGTACCCATGATCTTCATAGCGACACTGTCCTAGCTGCACCGCAAGCCCGTACTGCTCACGACCTCCACTCTGACCTTCGGGTCAAATCAGCTGAGCCTGTCGGCGGACATCACGACCTGGCTCATGACGTACGCATTCTCTCGCCGTCAGGGGCAGTGCGTGACCCTCATTCTATTGGCGATGACGAGATTATCAAGGAGAATGCCGTTTTCCGCAAGTCGCCACATCCAGACGCCATGATGCCAGGAGAATGGGCACCATCTTCCTCGTCCGGCGCGAGTGATGTCAACAACCCCATAGCCTCGCTGAACGCAAGCTTACAGACTGCTGGCCAAGCTTTAACTGAGCTTAATCACGCAATGGGCCCAAATTTCCAGGCAAAGGCGAATACTGCCGGTATGTTCAAATTCTTTGTCTTCGTCCTTTCCCCATCATTTGATCTGTACGGCGATCCCTTTGCACGTTTTGGTCAGCATGTCACAGACCACCTCCCAGTTTATCCAGTCCGCCGAGATCCATAGTAGCTCTCAAACTAGTTGTTCTAATCTTGACCTCAGACCCTCAGACTGATTTACCCGCTGTTGACAGGTCACACCCCACCTGGCCCCATTAGTCATGCAGGCAGAACCGCGACTGATGGGCCGGGCTTCTGGGGAAAGATGTTTAGACGTGGCGGAGACTCTGAAATACAAAGTCATGCTATGCCTCAAGGTATAACAAAGGACGACAGGAGTATTGAGTGGACGAGAAGCGCCCCCAAGAGCTGAAGAGGGGCGGGCAAGGTGGACTGAGGAAGAGAAATGATTATGCATCGATTATCGTTTAGACAGCAGCTGTATATTTGCAACAGTGTTAAGACTCTCATTGACACTCACCTACGAATACCCACGAGAGAATAGACGTAATAAGACCGAGACCTAGAAATCTCCTTCTTGTCTGTCTATTGTGTTGGTGCCGTGGTGACAAGTTTGGCACGCCTCCCACTAGCTGAAATACATGATGTCTTAATGCTATACAATTTAGTATATCCACGACTCTTTCAATTCCAGAACTGATGGGCAGGCTGGGTCCGCATCTATGGGTATCAAACTTCAACTTGGCAAGCTGGTTTTGGTGAGTTGGGTTGGGTTGGATTGGGCAGACAGGAAGAAATCCGTGTCCCGGTGTCATATCGACCGGGGCCTCATTTGATTCTTCACATGGATTCACTGCATACAAAGACCTTCCCCCCCCCTTGAACCTGTCTCTGGCCTTGACTCTGCCTTTTCCTTGTTGTATTGCAGGTATCTATCTTGTCTGCGCAACGGAACATCATTTAGTGGACGCAGGCCGAGTTTTGCTGCGCTGGGATTGAACTGGGCTCGACACTACGACAAGGCATACATAGGGACCTTCGTGGGGTAGGTAACACAGGACACCATATTGATATCTCGAGCGAAGATCGTCCTTGAATTTGATGTAATTCGTTCATTGCAGCTCATTAAAAGCCACTAAGAATGGGAAGAGGGAGTGAATGAAGGGGCTAGGGGGATCGAAAAGAACGGCCAGAGGGGAGTTGTAGGTTGGGGGGATTTTGAGACCATGCGAGAACTTGAGAAAGCAAATATTGGGTAGCCATGCACGTTCCAATTCCGTAAAATAAAAGAGACACTTCATGAGAACATATAATGCACGTTGTATGAGAGAATGAATCATCTTTGATTGATCTGGGTTAATACTCCCTGACCTGTTCGGGGGGACCCCCCTCCTCATATGACATAGGGCAGTGTACATGCAGCTTAGAAATCAAATCCGCTGGTCAAATGAGGACTCTCTGGAAGTGTCTCTCTTCTCTCTCTCTCTCTCGCTCGCTCTCTCTCGTATGCTTCGTTTGTGCAGCTTTTTCTCTTTGCTCCTGTAGAAAAGGTCGGGTGGATTTGCATAACATCCCATCTCAGTCATTCTTTCTCGTACATGCCCGCCTCTGAATACATACGCCTTCGTTGGATTGGGTTCGTAGCCGTCTTGATTGCCACCTCCGCCAAGCGAAAAAAACATAGAAAATTGTAATGAGGTGATGGTTTGGTTCCAGTGATGGACCTCGGTTGGTAGATAGTTGTTTTGCGAAAACAGCGATTCAAAAGTATTTTGGGTATAATGATCAGCTGATCTTCGATGCCATCCTTCTGTAAAAGATCCGAAGATCCTCAATGTTGATGGTTGGGTTTTGGGACATATCCTGACCACTTCTTCACGGCCTGGACATCCTAATACAAGTCGACCCTCTACAGTGGACGCTCTGAGAGATCCAGTTCTGAGGGGGGCCAACTTGCGATGTGATACAACAACCCGCAAAAGTCGTGCATTTGCAAGGTTGTGTTGGTGGGGGCCGACCTAGCAGTTCTGGTAGAGCAGGAGAGGCTCCCCCACGTTCTCAATTTCGGGTATCGTGCACTTCAGGTCGAATGCCTTGGACAGGACGATTTTGAAGATCTATGGTTTGGTTTATTTGTCAGTCTCCAAACAATGGCTCGCGTTAGTGTATTATACCTTCTGAACATTGATGCTGTGGCTAGTGCTACTGAAAATCAGTGCAGCACGCATTGCCTTTGCGAACCGTCGTGCCTATGCGCCGCTATTGTCAGTCTTTTGCTCGCGGGCAGAACAAGATCTGCAGCGTCATAGTCGTCATACCTGTCCTGATATCTCCTCCTGGTCTTCGCGTGGAAAGTTGACGAAATGGTCATACTTGGTGCCAACCAGGATGGGAATCGCTGTCTTATTGAAGCCCCGGCCCTGACGATACCACTCTTTGATGCTGTTGAGGGTGCTCTTGCGTGTCAAGTCGAACATGAAGAGAATAGCCACGGCGTCGTTGCAAACCAGGGGCAACATGTTGACGAATTCGCGCTGACCGCCCAAATCCCATATGCTGAAGGTAATCTCGGTGTTCCGAATGCTGATAGTCTTTTCCATGAAATTGACACCAAGGGTTTGAATATAGTCCTCGTCCCAGCTGCCCTCGACATACTTGACCATTAGCGATGTCTTGCCAATCTGCGCGTCGCCCACCATGCCGACCTTGATCACGACATGGTTTCTACCGTTCGCGTTGTTCTGGTCTGAAGACGCGCCTAGTGCGCTAGGACCAGGTCGATCGGGGTAACTCTGGCTCGAGAGCTGAGAGGGCGGTCTGGAAATGTTGCCAGACTGTGCGTGGTGGGGGACGGGAGGGGTGTATCGCGCGTTAGGATCTATGTGATCAGGATGTGGCGCGGCATCGGTCATGGCGGTGTCGGTATGCCCATTCTCAACGGGGGAGCCATCCATGCCCACCATGTTGTCCTCCTGAGCATCTATTGGCGCGTGGTCGTCCATGACTTCCGTGGCGTCGTAGAACTGGGCCGCAGACCCCGCGGTGAGGGTTGACGAATCTGGGTTGTGGGACTCCTGTTAGCGACTGCGAGGAGAGTCGAGGCGGAGTGGCAACGGGTGGACAAGTTCGGCAGGGTTGCAGGTAAGACGTGTTGTTCCGTGTAACCAAGGTGATGAGGGGGGATGCAGCGGTCGCGAAAGGCTGTAACTGACCCAGAATGACGGCTGTGTTGAGCTGAGTCGGTGAAGCTCGTTTTGCGGGATCGGGGTGGAAAGGAGGGGTGTAAGGATCGCGAAGGGAGGGATAGCCTTATCCCAGAAGTGAAGGCTTCATGGGAAAGGGCGTGTCTGGTTGCAACGCGGCGATGGGAACGTGGTGGACGTGTGGAAGAGACGGGAATGACGTCTCGATCTCTCTCACTTTCCCGGTGGAGAAGGGTGGAGAGTGTATGAATAGTACCGACGATAGATTGGGATGAAGAGGTGAGTCTCGTTCAAACAACGGGTAACAAAGTCTCTCTTGGCCGAAGATTGGTGCTGAGACGGAAGTGTGGTCGAGTGGGGGGGTTGTCCAGAGCCACCGGAGCCAGGTCAGGACTAGCCGGAAGTGGGTGAGACTGGGTCAACAGGTGTTGATTGGTGTCGGGCTGCTGGGCTACTGGGCCGGCTGAAAGGTCAGACACATGCATGGGATCCCTCTTTGTCTTTGCTTGATCCAGGAAGTGTGTGCAGCTCAGGGCGATGAGCAAGAAGTAATGAAATGCTTTGGCTTTGGTAGCTAGGGTAGCATCGCCCATCAAGACTCACCTGGGAGCGCAGTTGCAGTACACAGTACACAGTACGTCGCAGATCCTTTTATTTTATTTTCTCTTTTCCTTTCGCAGAGCCTAGATTGCACAATTGCAGATTTGAAGATGCGCTGGCTGGCTGACAGTGACCAGTAGTATTATTGACTTTCGAAGCCTTGTTTGGCGATGACAGTTGGTTGACAAGGACGCCGAAGTGGATCCTCTCCCAAGCCTTGTTGACCCGACACGGCACACGTCGATGTCGCGAGATTCAAAATGGTCTCCACTGGCTCCGTCACCACACTATGTCAGAGCAACGTTGAATCCTTCACTTCGTGTCCTTCTCCCTTGGAATGACTCGAGAGTGGAATTTCTTTTCGTTTCCAGCCGGTGCTGTTTGATGATCGTGAGCGATAGGCCTTTATTTCGTTTATTAGTCCGATCCCCAACCTTGCTGGGGTGGACGATGGGATGGGATGCAATGGGACGTGATGGGATGGGCAGATAGCGTTGGCGCCGTGGAAGTTTCTATTTGCAAAAGAGCACTCTTGTTTGGGTTCTACGGCGCGCGGTGGTTGCAATTTCCGAGGCGTCAAAGTACACACAGCAAAACAGTAAACACTACCAAATTGCAGGTGCCTCGGCGGCGCGGAGGGGGGGGGGTTGTCACTGCCTGGTTGGAACTTGGACCTGCCCAGCCCCCAGTAACACCACACAGACCAATCATCCCCGCTAGCCAGGGGTAAAAAGGTCACCTCCACTGAGGGGTCTGCTTCAAGATACGAATGGGGGAACAGTCAGATACAACTCTGCCTGCAGGACGACAGCGTAAACAACACGCCAGCACCTACTATGGTAAGTACCGACAGACCGAAATCCATTGCCGCGTAGTCATGAATTGCCACATGTCATAGTACTAGTTGAGCGCGACTTTACGCGCTTGCTTTGGCTGTATTCGCCCTCCCTTGATGCACGTCTATGTACTTAAGGCTAGTGCCGCTACCTGCTTACCTTGGGTACCTTAGTCAGAGTGGTATGCGGTAGTCATCGGAGCTGGCAGCTTGGAGTTGAGGGCTGAGTACCCTTCTGCGCCCTCCTATGCACATTGCCGTTATCAAATTGAAATGCAGTTATGCGTTGGCAGCTTTGCGACGTGATGTGATCTGCGCATATTCAAACAAGGGCGAACTGCTTCAGGCGGCTTTTCCCTTCCATTCATGCTATTGTCTACCATATATCCTAATCCTCACAACGCCAGTCAGCTTTTGCTTCATGCAGGTACTAATAAGTCTCATCATTTGCCACGCGCCTTCATCATGCGCGCTTAGAGCTCCTGGGAACAGCTTGTGCTTGAATTGGTTCTTGGAAAGATCCTGTCAACGGCCGCTATATTGCACACCGATATGCGCTTCTACCGCCATGCTTCTCGAACAGGTCTACCGTGGTTCCCAATGTCGTGTTCAGCAACAAAGTAAGGAATGGCTGTCGGCCACACTGGGACTCACCCTGTCCTGTGCGGTTTTCTGACCCCCTTTTGTAGCCGTCGCGGCATAAATTTGCAGTGGGTGCGCCAGTCTACCTCTTTGACACCGGCACTCGGACAGCACTTGCTTGGATATCCCATCCCAATCGTGGACTCGGCCGAGCAAAGTTGGCATTTGGACAAGGAAATGGAATTTCCCAATCTACGTTCCTGGATCTTGGAAATTCCATTAACTCTGGACGTATTGATTGACCCCCAAGGACTTTTCAGATCCTTGACGTATCATATGCCCAACTTTTCTCATGCACTATAAAAGATTGGGGGAGTGCAGGCGCATCGGCTTGCCCGATAAGACTTTTGATAGTGATTGTGTACTCGACTCTTTGGGCGTCGGGCTTCAAAGATCAAGTCCTACAGACTCTCGTGCTTCACACAATAAGGACGTATGGTATGATATTGATGAAGAATGGAGCACACAAAATAAGTCACCACTCCGATGATAGGCGTGTTGCACCTCCACGAAGCAGGAAATTTGGCAGGTTGATAGACTTGAAGAGTCATGTCAATTATAAGACATTTCGGCCGGTATTTAGCTTACCTAATACCAATCATCCGAGATCGTCACTTCACTGCCCGCCCTCACCTTTTCCATGTCTCTCTCGATATCTTTCGATCTCGTGTGACTTACTTTGCCTTCGTTCTCACCTACACCAGTCTTACAGCACTCAGCCATGGCCTCCATTGCACGCTGCATGCGGGTCGCCCGGCCGTCCGCCTTCTCCTCTGCCCTCCGCCAAACCGTCCTTCCCACCCAGAGATTCGCGGCAGCCAGAGCTTTCTCTGTCACAGCTATCTGTAAGTGCGCCCTTGCATGCCGAGGCCGGACCCCTTCTCCAACACTCACCGCAAGAAAAGAGAAGACCAAAAAAAGAAGGAAAAAAAAATACACTCAATCAGCCTCGAGTTCCAGCTTGCTAACAGCTCGTGGGTTTTCCCCCACTCTCTCCAGGCCCTGTTCGAAAATACACCCGTGACCATGAGTGGATCGACCTCTCCGCCGACAACAAGACTGGCGTGATTGGCATCAGCGAGTACGCAGCCGAAGCCCTCGGCGACGTTGTCTACGTGGAGCTGCCCGAGGATGGCAAGGAGGTGGCGGCAGGCGACGCCATAGGCGCCGTGGAGAGCGTCAAGAGTGCGGCCGACATCAACGCGCCCATTTCGTGCTCTATCACGCACGTCAATCTCGAGCTGGAGGAGAAGCCTGCCACGATCAACAAGGTGCCCGAGGACGATAGCGCCGGTGGCGGTTGGATTGCCAAGGTGAAGGTGGACGAGGCCGGAGTCAAGGAGTTTGAGGCGCTGATGAGTGCGGACGAGTACAAGAAGTTCACCGCAGAGAGCGACCACTGAGCCGGCTTTGAGAAAGTTTGGGGCGATAAGTCGACAGAGAGGACTTTCGCGGTCTGAGAAAAGAGTTCGGATACAAGCATGAAACAGTTCAACCTGCAGAGACAGCTCATGGGATTGCAACATGGCCCGGCGTTGAGTGTGGGCATAGTCTAGCTGGTAGACTGTGCTAAATCATATTTACAAGGCTTCCGGCTTGCTTGGCTTGGTGATATACCTCTTTACAGAATTGGTGCAGGATGATTCAATATATATGTGCATCATGCTGCCACGTCAAAGCATATGGTCGAAATGAACTCAGGCTGCTGGCGCAATAGCAGCGGCAGCAGAAGTTGTACCTGGCACCTCTGCCCTTACCTTGTTGATGGCATCGAGAATTTTGCCTGCACCCCTCTCGACCAGAATAGCCGCGGCTTTCTTGCCCAGAACATCTGCAGCCTTCATGTCGCTCACTTCTTCTGCGAGGTCCACCTCCACGCCCTCACTCCCGTCAACACTGACCACAAGGGCCTTGAGACTTAGCACCGGGCTTGCGCTGCTGTCCTTGTTCGACACCCAACGCGTCTCCACGCCAATAGGCACACTGCAACCTCCCTCGAGCGTCCGCATGATACTCCGCTCCGCCTCACATGCCAACATAGTATCTGTATCGTTCAGGCCCTTTAATATGTCCAATACCGCTTGATCGCCCTCCCGTACCTCGATTGCGAGCGCACCCTGGCCGACTGCATGCAACATGCCGCCGCCCACGCTCTCGCTGTCCAGATACTGCCCAATGCGATGGCCCACACCCATCCGCAACAGTCCTGCAGCTGCCAGAATCGTCGCATCAAACCCCAAGCTCTCGTCGTCGCACTTGCGCATTCGTGTATCGATATTTCCGCGCATATCCTGGAAACGCAGACCAGGATACTTCCGACGTAGCTGTGCCGCCCTGCGGACACTGCTCGTCCCGACCACTGCTCCCTCTGGCAAGTCTGCCAGCGTCTTGTACTTGTCGCCGTGCGCCGCACGGAACACGACCACATCGCGAGGGTCCTCGCGCTTGGTGATACATCCAAGCACGCAGCCGGCGGGTATCGTGGTGGGCATGTCTTTAAGGCAGTGGACAATCATGTCAAGCTCGGGCGGAGACGAGGTGAGCATGGCGTCGAGCTCCACCGTCCAGAGGCCCTTCCCGAGGGCGGGGAGGGGCGTGGTCTTGTCGCGATCGCCCATGACAGACACGGCGACCGTCTCAAAGTTGACATTAGGGTGGGTACGTTTGAGGTCTGCTATGATAAGTTCGACTTGTTTGAGGGCGAGAGCGGAGCGGCGCGTGCCAATACGGATGGTAGGACGTTGGTCGGCCATTGTCTTGTCGGGTTTGGTGATGATTCTGCGATATTGTAGATTGTGGAAAGAGAATGGACGATCAATTGATCGTATTGCCTGCTGAGAGCAGCTTCGGCGAGTGTTGTCGACGTGGTCCGAGATTTGTGCAATATTGAAGAGATGAAGAATTGCTGGGGAGCGTTGATGGCGGGCCGGCCCTGAGCTCGAGACGACGGGTAGTCAGGAACGAGGGGCAAATTGACAGGGTTGAGGAGCTCCATTTTTTCGTTGCCGATTGCGCGCCGAGGGACCCGAGGGGCATTCTTCATATATTTGGGGGGGGGGAGCCACAAAGGGTAATCAAATAAATCGCCAAAGCCTGAATTAGGTACTCTGCTTGCAAAGAATGGTTCCCTGATCACACTATCATGTCAAATAATTAAGCTGATGGCGACTCGAGGCTCGCACATGACTTCAAATCCGTATTCTCCACATAGGTCTAGATAGTATGCCTGCGGGCAGATTCGTCCGCTAACGAAATTCGCACGAAGCTGTGTGAAGCAGTTTGTCTGAGCAGCTTGCGGATCATGTCGTGAGAAGGTGCCCGTCGTGGTACGTTCACATGGACATAAGGTACTTCGCAGTGCGCTGTCGAAGTTTGTAACACTCCCAAGGCGTCGAGGCCTAGGAGGAGGGCTGCTGCTTGGCCTTCAGACAGCAACGCAAACAAACTACCCTCGAAGCGACCAGTCCAAAACCTACCTGATTTTGATATGATTGGCTCTACCACGGGCCAGTCAAGCAGGTTCTTTTGTCCTGCTCACAACCATAGTGCGCCCGACTTTGAGGTCAACTCGGGTCAGACCGTTGCAAGTCTTACAGACTGAGTATCATCGTCCTACTCCAGCCAAACAAAAAATTGGCCCACGCTGTAGGGCCTGCGGCACTCATTGCCTCATTCAGCACACCACATGGATCAGGGGCGGCAGGACAAGTGTCTGTACTTGTGTGAAGACACTGCGAATCCAGTCGAAGGCCTCATCGAACCCTCGCCCCGGCTGAACGAGAAGGAATAGCTCGCCAGTACAAGCAAGACATGCAACCTGACAACTCAGCAATCCCACGTCGTCCAGAGCCTGGATCCAAGAAGATTGAGTATAAAGTTGCTGAGAACATCATGACCACCCAGTCTGCTTTAGCTCTGAGTATGTTTCCATCAAACGAATTCACGTTTCATTCGCCCTTTTTTCACGTCCCAACGAATACCATCAAAGATAGATCATGATGCAGGTGAAGGTACTCACCATTATTGCCTTTGGTTCCGGCGCACTTGCGGCGTCCCTCAAAGGCAATCAGCACTTTGACAGCATGGATATGGAGTCTAACAACCCAGTTGTCGCCGCCAGCAACTCTACTGGCGCGAACTGCGGCGTCGGGTATACCTACTGCGGTTATATTCTCAAGGAACAGAAAAGTATCTCGCATCTTGCGCCGCCTCTGCTTTTGAAGACACCAAGACTGACAGACTGATCCACAGATTTCGATGAAGGCACAATCCTCACGGCCTACTGCGCGGGAGGCTATTGTAACTCCACCAAAGGCTCCACGGATACAGATCCCATGCAGGCTCTGTTCGTGTGTCTGCCGGAAAGTGCCGTCCCGAAGAGGAGCACCCTCGATGATCCACCGTACACGGGTCCCGTCAAAATTGAGCTGCTCTGCGCTTGCAGTGGCACACCCTTTGGTGGAGGGAAGAACGTGTGCCTGAACCCTGATGGGGATCACATTGGTCGATGCTCAAATGCTTGCGAAAATGCATCTTGATTGTTGTTGCCATCGAACATCTCGCTGACGAGATGCTAGAAATGCTGGGGTGAATAATGGTTGGGGGGGGCTGCGCAGGTAGTCACTTTGCCCTCGTTCCCCTATGTGACACCGTTGGTAGTAGCTGGTAGTAGTTGTTTGTATTTGTTCTATGAATGACAAACACATGGCTCAGGTCAGCACGCCCAGTATTTCAAGGCGTGACATGGGAAATTAGTCTGGGTGCTGTGCAAGAGGGATGTAGACCGCGTCATGGTCAGGGAAAAATCTGAAGGCTCGCATTCCCCTAGTGTGCGCATTTGAGCATCTCCGAATGTGATGACAAAATCCTCGACATCTGCTACCTAGATGATTCACAACCTACCCTGCCAGATGCTTTCGTTGTCTCAAATGCAGGTGAGCGGGTCCACGGCTCACATTACCAAATGTATGTGCGCACTGAATGATTGGGCTGCATTGGGCTCTTCTCGAAGTCGGTATTCCGGCATCGGACGACTCCTGGGCCGCGGAGACGGGTTCCCCGTGGGGCAGAAGAGGATTTTCCTTCTAAATTTACGTCATGCGGCGCGCCGAGCGAACAGAGGCATAGGCTTTTTCAGCATCATGCTATTGGCTCAAAGCGACCAAAATTTTGTGGGTATGCCCTTCAGTCTTTTTTCTGGGCCTTTGGCCTTCTGAGTATGGCTGCAGTGGCGACAATTATCGAAGGGATAGTACGGAGTGGTTAGGTTAGCCTGACAAAGGCGGCTGGAATAAGAAAGCTGACGTTGCAAAATTACTGTGCGGGAAGAGGGGTTAAAAGCTCTAAAGATTTAGCTAAGTGTGAAGAGAAGAAAATAGAGCCAGATGCAGACACTCATGATCAAATTACGTACGCGGCCCTCACCTAAGAAGGGAGACCGATGTGGAAGAGAAATTGTCACTTACAGCTTCCTCTCGGATTAGTGTCTTTTTTAATACTATGTCATTTATCCGCCTTGGTGTGGGCCTGTTCAAAGGGTGACTCTTTCGTTGCGGTGCGGTGGTTATTCGGCAAGGGTCAAACAGTAGTCCGAAATTTTGGCCGGTCAAGTTTAGCATACTAAAAGTTAGTCACCCCCCCAATAATCAACTTGCAATTCTTTTCTATTCCTGCAACGACACCACAAACAAAGCAATTCGTACAGACAAGATGTGTGAACACGACGCCCCTTCAAACGGCAGCCACGCGCCTGGAACCGTACGTCTACTTCTGCCGCCGTCTACCCCTCCTGTCCATCCTGCCTTGCGCTGACGTCGTCCATCTAGAACGGAGGCCACTCTCGGTCGAACCCTTACCAGACCGTCCAGGACTACCTCTCCAACGTTGGAAAGTTCAAGATTATTGAATCGACTCTTCGAGGTTAGCAGAGACTCACACTCACTGCTGCTGTCAATTTTCTTGCGACTAATTGGGCCCATGTAGAGGGAGAACAGTTCGCCAATGCCTACTTCACCACCGAGAAGAAGATCGAAATGTATGTGCCAACATCTACCCGCGATGACTCAATTAGCCTTGATTGCCTCGCTACATAAATGCGTTCATGGTTGCAGGCTAACTTTGGTGATTTTTCGAACAGTGCCAAGGCTCTCGATTCCTTCGGTGTCGACTACATCGAATTGACCTCCCCCGCTGCCTCACAACAATCTTACGATGACTGCAAGAAGATCTGCAACCTTGGTCTCAAGGCCAAGATCCTGACCCACGTCCGCTGTGACATGCGCGACGCCAAGCTGGCCGTTGAGACTGGTGTAGACGGGCTCGACATTGTCATCGGTACCTCCAAGTTCCTGCGCGAGGACAGCCACGGCAAGGACATGGATTGGATCGTCAAGCATGCCGTCGAGGTCATTGATTTCGTCAAGTCTAAGGGCCTGGAGGTCCGCTTTTCTTCAGAGGATTCTTTCCGGTCTGACCTGGTCGATCTCTTGACTCTATACAGCGCCGTAAACAAGGCTGGTGTTCACCGTGTCGGTATTGCCGATACTGTTGGCTGTGCCTCCCCTAGGCAGGTGTATGATCTTATCAGGACCTTGAGGGGCGTTGTTTCTTGCGACATTGAGACCCACTTCCACAACGACACAGGCTGTGCTATTGCCAATGCCTTTTGTGCACTGGAGGCTGGTGCCACTCACGTTGATACCAGTGTGCTTGGAAGTATGTATTCAGAACCCAACGTCTTATTCTCGTTTTGGTCACAGGAGCTAACAGCACTACAGTCGGCGAGCGCAATGGCATTACTCCTCTTGGCGGTTTCCTTGCACGCATGCTGGTCACGAGCCCTGACTACGTCAAGAGCAAGTACAAGCTGCACCAGATCAAGGAACTCGAGGATCTGGTCGCTGAGGCCGTCGAGGTCAACACGCCCTTCAACAACCCCGTGACGGGCTTCTGCGCCTTCACGCACAAGGCCGGCATTCACGCCAAGGCTATCCTGAACAACCCCTCCACCTACGAAATCCTCAACCCTGCCGACTTCGGTCTGACCCGATACGTGCACTTCGCATCAAGATTGACAGGCTGGAACGCCGTCAAGACACGTGTGCAACAGCTGGGCTTGACCATGACTGATGATCAGTGCAAGGAGGTCACCGCTAAGATCAAGGCTATGGCCGACATTAGGCAGATTGCCATTGATGATGCGGACTCCATCATCAGGTCATACCACTTGACTTTGCAGAACCCAGATTCGTTGGCATCCGAGGTTGCTCACACTTACGCAAATGGCAACGGCGAGAAGGTGAACGGCACCACTCCCGCTACCAACGGTGCCACCGCAACTGCATGAGGCTGATTGGTACGGTTGAAAAGAACAAAGCGAAAGGACGATCTCGTGGTTAGCCAAAAGGATGTGAGTTGGGACATACCCGGGGCTTAACTAGAGAAAAGTGATTTCATAGGCGTAAATGGTCGGTTACTCAGGGGATATTCAAAATTCAAAGCTTTCACGTTCGAAAACATTACCAGATGGTGCGATCTGCCTGTGTTGTATTGGACGCCGTAACCAGGGCCAACCGCTCATGCCACTTGTTCTCGTGAGTGTGAAGGTGTATATTGCCATGAAGAACATCTCCCTTCTGCAGAACCTTATCCCGCAACGTTCTGGCCAATGTCTAGCTTCGTAAATCGTGACCTACTTCGATGCTGTGCAACGTGAGGTCGCACGCGCAGGTTTTGGTCTTCTAGTATGCTGCAAGCTGTGCGTTGCCAGCAAGATCGCGGAGGCATTCAAGGCGGTGAGGCCACAGTCAGGATGACCGATCGTCTACTCAGAGAAACTGCATAGGAAAGAAACAAATGAAAAAAAAAAGCAAGTAACAGCATGCAAGATATAGGAAGAAGGGCGTGAATGATGGTTATATTCTGGCTGCTTGTTTCCGTCTCATCATCCGTACTTCCGGCCATCCGCTCTATTCCGTTGGCCCTGTGAGCATCACGGTGCAAAGAAAAAATTGGAAATTATTATATGTCGAATACCCTGCCCGGTACGGCCAATGATATTTGCATGCATCTCTGCAATTGAAGAGTTAGAAATTCTGGGTGGTCGTTGTGTTTCATAGTGATATAGCAGCAAACTCATTCAAGTGCGCGGCTTTTTTCACGCTTGCTTTAGGTCCCGAGGGGGGCCTGTTGCAGTCCTTCTGTATAAGATCGAGGTGAAATTCTATCTATAATTGTTTGCACCGTGTATCATCCTTCAAATGAAGATTGTTCGAGGTTGAATGTCCACATTTGCGTGCTCAGCCAACATATTCCATTTCAGGTGGTTCATTGATTCTCGCGTCCTTCACACCATCGAGCACCATCCGTCACTTTCAAAGCCCAGACTGAGCAAGAGGGGTCTAGAATTTCGGGGAAAATGTCTTCAAGATGCTCGTGGGTGAATGATCTAAGAAGCTTGTCGATCCAAAAATCCGCTGCTTTTTGGACATAGCTATGTATCCCCGGTTTAAGTTATGGCAGGTAGAAGGACTTAAGAACATATTACACAAGCGGACTGGCTGTACCTGAATGAATATATATATACATATATATATATATATTAGAATTTCATATCTCATGGTTCGTTCAGTAACGTATCGTTCATCTGGCCTCGCAGTCTTCCAAATTAAACCTTGGCTGCCGAACGGGTCAAGGTGGATACAAGAGCGGCCCTCGGCTGATGAATTGGACAGGCCATTTTTTTTTTGCATGAATCATGGTATGGAATCCATGAACGTGATGACCTCGACAGGCAACCAAGCAAAATATCAAAAAGAACATAAAAAAGACAAAGGATGCATTTTCAAAAAATTCATTTCCAGGTATTGAGCCTGGCTTATTGGAGACAACATCTTTACGATGTCTGCCCCATGAATCGAACATGGGTTTCCACGGCCACAACGTGGTGTACTGACCACTATACTAGGCAGACGCTTGATTGTTGAAATTCGTTTACATTCAATCAATATATCCAGTACAAATTTTGCTTCATCGAACTCGACTAGATGCCACAATAGGCTCGTGGTGTCCTTAGTCTATATTTTCTATACCCGAAAAATTGATTTCGTTACGTTTGGACGAGATTCTATTCAATCATTCACGATCCTGCACCTACAAGCATCGAACCTTGCCAATGCGTGTTCGTGTGTGTCTGTGTAAGTGTGTATTTATGTGGTGGTCAAGATGTCAGTGGCTCTTAGGCAATGTCGTACCGGGAGCCAAAACATGTCCACTCGAATTTCCTTAAATTGTCCGAGTCACAGCCTCTTACTACCGTGCATTTCATACATGATTGATCTTGTCTTTCGTATAACTTGCGCAACAATCCTCTGCGGAAAGATAATGAGAAATGGTGCGGTCAGGGACGAGCATGGGACAACCTCTAGTCTGTATGTTACCTAGGAAGGCAGAAAAAAGAAAACCTCGATACTAACACATGTAAATATATGAGGCCCTCCTCTGGACAACCTCATCATAAACGCTGAAGGCCCATGCTACACCAGCCGAGGAACGCACGCAAAGGGCAGACCAGCATTGTTCCTCCCATCAGCTCTGGTAGGCCGCAGCACATCAGCCGTAGAGAAGATCGCAACCTCAGCAAGCCCGACACATACGCTCGTCGAAGCCCAACCAGCCTTGCTGTCATCGGCATGCATATCGCGGACCCTGAGGACGCCCCAAATTGGGAGGCCCTACAGTACAGCGGCTTGATAATCAGGCAAGATGTGCCTACGAATCAGATTTGCACCCAGTTGGGTCTGACTTTGTTGACGGGGTTTATTTTTCGCCTCCGTTTGTCGATGCTTGCAAACGTTTCACAAGACCTAGAAGTTTGCTGACCAGCCTTAAGCGTTCTTGTTCTTCATTCGGTAGGAATTTTGACCACTCGACGACACATGGAATTGGTGCGTTTTTGTATTTGGCTCAACGAGACCTCCCTTGTCGGATAACTCCTGGATCTCCCGACCCTGAAATCTACGAAGACGCGGAAGAATTGTGGTTCCCTTTCCAAGACGAGCCCAAATAACGAAGCCGTGAGCTGTAGGTACTATTGCACTCGCTTGTTACGAGTACCAGGCACCCCCTTGCTACCTCCCGCATCTTGGACGCTGTTCCTCCGCATTTACCCCAGATTCTCATGCCAATGTTCCGGGCCAAGGCCATCATATGGCATTGATTTACTTGATGGCTTGTTTCTCTTTGTTGACACTACCAACATAAGCAAACCCAAGACTATTTGATGCGAGTGTACTCCTCGTTTTGACTATGCATCCGGAGCAAGAGAACAGGTAGTTTGCCCCCAGGTGATCAAGTGTAGTCTGGGATTTCCGGACGAGACAGCAAAACGAACGCGTCCCGTCGCAGGCATGCGTGATCGCTCGGTTTAGCACCCTTGCTGGAGGACCCTTGGAAAATGCGGGGGTGGGGCCCAAGCATTTCCTATTGTGGACCTGGTGCAGCAGTAACAGCCTCCGAGCTACCCAAGATCGCCTGATACACTGGATGGAGCCATTGTCACCATCCATGAAAGAGGAGAGTTTGCTCGCGTGCGGGTGGAATGGCATGAGGGGAAGGGCTGATCGGCTCTTTGCTCCTTCCTCTCCGCCGACGCTCATCTAACACTACTACTACCTCCTTTAAGATGCCCTATACGGAGTGGCCTTACTAGAGAGCATTGACGTTGAACCACTGCAAGCCGAGACCATTCCCAAGCTTTCCGCATTCCAACCCCATTCCACCCCTCTTCCTCTCCTCTTCTCCTCCTCCCATTTTGCGCAGATGTGAGTTTTGCAAGAGCTTGGTTTCTGCAGAACGTGTTGAGGATCGTGGGTTTTCATTTCGTTTCTTTACATGCTGTGAGCCGATCAAGTCCAGCTGCTGTGCAACAGCAGATGAGGCCACCCGTCTGACGCGTCTGTTGTGCAGACCGGTCACTGCTCACTGCTCACTGCTCACTGCTCACCATTCACTACGCCCCCTACTGTTGCCACTAAGATTGTCATCGCCAACATGTCGTGGCCTACGTTCGGGCCAGCACTGGCCCGCCATGTACATATTTCCTCGGTCACTGCCGAATCCCTTGTTCAGCACTCATCGCGTGCCCTTGGTGAGCTAGCCCGCTACACACCCAAACCATAAGCTCGAGCACACACAAAAGCATGCTACATGGAGTCGTGCCCGCCTATCGGATGAATCTTAATTAATGATGAACCTTAGTGATTGCTTCTGCCGTGACTGCTCCTCGGCGCCAGCATCATACTGCCCTTGGTCGGAACCAAGCGAGCTCTCACTCCCTGTCCCTTGCCTTGCGCTTGAAGCAGCCTTTGCAGCTTGTTCGTTATGCCTCAGTCTTGTCCAACATCCCGCCCCCGCCGACATCCTCCTCCGGTGCTGGCGCCAAATACTCTACGACGGTGGTGCCTCAGACAACTCCCTACAGCAAATTGACTGTTGGCGTTCCACGCGAGACATTCCCTAACGAAAGGCGCGTCGCTTTAACTCCCCAGAATGTTGCCCTTTTGCTCAAAAAGGGCTTTGCCAAGGTTGTTGTTGAGAAAGGAGCTGGTGCTGAGGCCCAATTCCTGGACGAGGCCTATGTCAGGGCTGGTGCTACCCTTGTCGATGGTGCCTCACCGGTGTGGGAGCAGGCCGATATTGTGCTCAAGGTCCGCGGACCAAGCGAGGCCGAGGTCGATCAGCTCCACGAAGGCCAGACCATCGTCAGCTTCCTCCAGCCAGCTCAGAATAAGGACTTGGTTGCAAAGATTGCCGCCAAAAAAGCCACCTCTTTCGCTATGGATATGATCCCTCGTATCAGCCGTGCGCAGGTCTTTGATGCTCTCTCATCTATGGCCAATATTGCCGGTTACAAGGCCGTTTTGGAAGCTTCAAACACATTTGGTCGATTTTTGACTGGACAGGTTACTGCTGCTGGAAAAATTCCTCCATGCAAGGTCCTCATCATTGGAGCCGGTGTCGCAGGTCTGAGCGCTATTGCAACCGCGAGAAGGATGGGCGCCGTGGTTCGAGGCTTCGACACACGGCCTGCCGTCAGGGAACAGGTCCAATCTCTGGGCGCTGAATTCATTGAGGTTGACTTCCAGGAAGACGGCTCCGGTGCCGGTGGCTATGCAAAAGAAATGTCCAAGGGCTTCATCGAGGCCGAAATGAAGCTCTTCACCGAGCAAGCCAGAGATGTCGATATTATCATCACGACTGCCCTGATTCCCGGCCGCCCTGCTCCGAAGCTGATCACAAAGTCCATGATTGAGATTATGAGGCCTGGCTCAGTAATTGTCGATTTGGCTGCTGAAGCTGGCGGGAATTGCGAAAAGACTGAGCCCGGAAAACTGGTTACCTATCATGATGTGAAAATCATTGGTGAGTGCACAAGGTGGCTCAATGGGTGATAACTTGTTAATGACATACTCAGGCTACACCGATCTTCCATCCAGACTCCCCACGCAATCATCTACCCTGTACTCGAACAATATCACCAAATTCATGCTATCCATGGCACCAACTGAGAAGGAGTTCGGTGTCGACCTCGAAGACGAGGTCGTCAGAGGATCGATTGTAACCCTGAAGGGCGACGTGATTCCTCCAGCACCCCGCCCAGCTCCGCCACCAGCCCCGGCCGCTCCGGCTACGAATGCTGCCAAGGAAGCTGAAGTGGTCGCTTTGACTCCCTTCCAGAAGACCTCGCGAGAAGTCGGTTTCGTCACTGCAGGCATGGCCACGGCCCTTGCGTTGGGCAAAGCGACTGGCCCAGCTTTCATGGACAATGTCTTCACTTTTGGTTTAGCCGGGTAGGTACTTTTCCGTCTACCGTAACTTTCCCTTTGGAGATCTTGAGAGTTCTGCCGTTTTAGGAGGCCCCAACCTTCCAAGATCTCTTAGGCCGTTTCTTGAAATTGTTCCATTAAAAAAATACTGATCACAAAAGGAGTAAAGCCTTATCGGACACAGAGTTGTTTGGGGTGTGGCACCCGCTCTGCACTCACCTCTTATGTCTGTGACCAACGCAATCTCAGGCATGGTTGGCGTTGGCGGCCTGTTCGTTCTGGGAGGTGGTATTCTTCCCGAGACGGTCCCTCAGCTCTTGGGCGCTGCCTCGGTTCTTCTAGCATTCGTCAACGTCTCTGGTGGCTTTGTACTAACCAAAAGAATGCTCGACATGTTCAAACGTCCAACTGACCCCCCGGAATATCCTTGGCTGTATGGCATTCCTGCAGTTGTCTTTGGTGGCGGCTTCTTAGCTGCTGCATCAACAGGTGCTGCGGGTCTTGTACAAGCTGGGTATATGGTCAGCTCCATTCTGTGCATTAGTTCTATCTCAAGTCTTGCATCTCAGGCCACGGCTCGGATGGGAAACGCTCTTGGTATTCTTGGAGTTGGGTCCGGTGTGTTGGCATCGCTGTTGGCAGTTGGCTTCTCCCCTGAGGTCTTGACCCAATTTGGTGTCCTTGCCACTGCTGGCAGCGTCATTGGATTTTTGATTGGCAAGCGCATCACGCCCACCGATCTCCCTCAGACTGTGGCGGCTTTGCACTCGGTCGTTGGTCTGGCAGCTGTCTTGACCTCTATTGGCAGTGTGATGGGTGGCCTCGACGACATCTCGACCTTACATCTCGTCACTGCTTACCTAGGTGTACTGATCGGCGGCGTTACATTCACTGGGTCTATCGTGGCATTCTTGAAGCTCTCCGCCAGAATGTCCTCCAAGCCTCTCATTTTACGTGGTCGACATGCATTGAACTCTGGGCTGCTTGCCGCCAATCTCGGCACCATGGGGGCTTTTGTGACAATGGCACCCGGTAGCCCCATGATCGCTGCAGGCGCACTCGCTGCCAACACGGCTCTCTCGTTCATCAAGGGTTACACAACAACAGCTGCCATCGGCGGTGCAGACATGCCTGTCGTTATCACAGTCCTGAACGCGTACTCTGGCTTTGCCTTGGTCGCCGAAGGCTTCATGTTGGAGAATCCGCTCTTGACTACGGTCGGATCGCTCATTGGCGTGTCCGGTTCCATTCTGTCTTACATCATGTGCGTAGCGATGAATCGCTCACTCACTAACGTCCTCTTTGGTGGTATCGCACCGGCGGCGCAGACCGACTACAAGATTGAGGGCAGCGTGACACAGACCAATGTGGAGGATGTGGCCGACGCGCTCGTCAACGCGGATTCAGTCATCATTGTTGTCGGCTACGGCATGGCTGTCGCCAAAGCGCAGTATGCTATCTCCGATATGACCAAGATGATGCGCGCCAAGGGCATCAACGTGCGATTCGCGATCCACCCTGTGGCCGGTCGCATGCCGGGTCAGTGCAACGTCCTGCTTGCGGAGGCAAGTGTACCTTATGACATTGTGTTGGAGATGGATGAGATCAATGATGATTTTGGAGACACCGACGTGACACTGGTCATTGGTGCGAACGACACAGTAAACCCGATTGCGCTGGAGCCGGGAAGCCCCATCGCCGGTATGCCCGTGCTGCATGCATGGAAGTCAAAGACTGTGGTGGTTATGAAGAGAGGCATGGCCTCAGGTTATGGTAGGTGTCTCCGCTGTGAAATGACGCATCTGCCAGTTTGTACTAACATTTGCTGTGCACAGCCGATGTTCCCAACCCAATGTTCACCATGCCCAATACCAGGATGCTCTTTGGTGATGCGGCAAACTCGACGAACGCGTTGAAGAATGCGATTGACACTAAGCTTTCGTAATGGATTTGATTTTCTAGTTTGGGATTCGTGTCCTATTGAAGAATTGAGATCCTAGAGGTAGATGGCTCTAGAACTGTAAGGTCTGTCTTTGGCTGCTGTCGTATGAGAGCTTTCGTGGATATAATCTAGAAACGCTAGTCATGACCGTGTCGACTTTTAGAGATCGTCTCAGTGGCCGCTTGCCGCTTGTATGGGTGTGACATGGGTTTTGAGCTTTGAACGGGCACACCACTTGAGGTATTCCTGATACAGCCTCGCCAGCCGTTCACCTCCCAGACATCTGGAGAGAACGACTGCTGCTGATAACTCTCGTCTAAATGTCTAGAAAAGTGGATTTGCGTCTCCAAGCGACGAGGGATCACTTCTAGCCGATTATGAATTTTAGCTGATGTTGGTGGTTGGCCAATGCTGACAATACCAAGTCGAACTGAGCCAGAATGATTCACCGGCAGCAGCATGCACAAAGGCGTTCTACATCCATAACGGGTTCGCCGCTTTCGTTGAAGTCAAAGAGATGTATATATTTGCCCTACTTTCTACTTAGAAGGGAACAGTACCTAAAAAGTCGCAGGTAAGCCAGATGAAAGACTTTGCCATTTCATTTCATTTCATTACACAATTTTGTTGCTGAGAAGGTGATTTTGCAATGTCAACGCAGGCGCCCACATCTTCAGGCCCCAAAATCCTCTCAACTCGGCGGATTTTGCCAGCTACTCCACCACCACCACCACCACCACCATCAAACGGCCCTGTCACGAAACCTCTGTCCATCGCGGACGCTACAACTGCCCGCTTTTCTATCTGTGGTGCAATCTGGTTCTACGAGGTACTCCCAGGCACGCAGCCCGACGCTACAGTCCTCCTCACGCATCTCGAGCAGAGCCTGAGCCAGGCTCTTGATGAGTATCGCCATTTTGCGGGCCAACTTCGGTGGTCCAAGCCAGAAGATGCCAGCATACTCCCGGGCCCAGAGACCCTTGGCCGTCCAATCATCACGTACAATGCGCCCACCGATCCAGGCGTAGACTTCACACTCGCCTCAGAGGCCCGCACTCTCAATAGCCTCGTGCCCTCCGTGGAAGAACGCATGGGAAGAAAGAAGGTATGGCATGCAACGGACTTCAAGCAGGACGAGTTTCTGCCATCCTGCCCACTGGCCTTCCACCCGAACGCCGACTTGTTTGAGGGCCTACCGGGCGTCAGCGCACAAGTGACGCTGTTTGGGTGCAGCGGTTGGGCGATTGGCGTGCGCATGACGCATTGCTTGGGCGACGCTGTATGTCTAGTGGCTTTCGTGAAGGCTTGGGCGGAGCGAACACGGAGTCTTATTACAGGTTCTACTGGCGGAGATGGTGGCATCATCACGCCACGGTGTCTCTTTGACTCAGCTCTCCTCGACCAGCATGCCGGAATCTTTGCAAACCAACCACCTGACGATGAGAAAATAGCCCTCGCGCGGTCACTTCCCATGCACCGATACGACTGGTGGGACGCAGACGCACCCGGCATACCCGCCTGGGCCCGCAGCGAGGCCCTCGCCACCAGACCCGATGCGCAGACCCTCGCGGGCCTCCGGCTCAGCCCTGCAACGCCGCCTCCCTGGACTACGTGGGATGCGAGCGCGTCGGTCGATCACGAGCAGATCCGCATCACGGCGGATGAGGTGCGTCGGCTAAAGGAGGCCGCGCAGGTGGGCTTGCCGGAGGGAGCGTTTGTGTCGCGGCTGGATGCGCTGATTGCGCACTTCTGGATGGCCATCAACCGGGCACGGGGGTTGCAGAGTTTGAGGGAGGAGAAGGTATATCTGAATGTGTCGATGGGGCTGCGGAGCCGCGTTGAGCCTCCGCTTCCAGACACGTTCGCGGGATCGCCGCTTTTTCTTGGACATATCGGGCGCACGGGGGCTGAGGTATGTTCCTCATCCTTGGGGTCGGTTGCGCTCGAACTCCGGAGAATGATGGCGGTCTTCACCCCCGAGGCTGTTGGTGCTTACCTACACGATGCGGCGCATGAGATCAGTCCGCAAAGAATCTGGCAGGCCTTTCTGGGGTCCAGACAGACGGGGGTGACGAGCTGGACGAAAATTGGGGTGTATGAGGTTGACTTTGGGGCAGGAAGGCTGCAGTATGTCCAAGCAAGAATGCCTAGATTGGATGGGCAGTTGCAGATTATGGATCTAGGTGGCACTGGGGATCATGAGGTCAGCTTATGCCTTGAGAAGGAGACTATGAAAAGGTTGCTTGGTGACAAGATATTTCGGGCTTGGGGTGCAGATGCCTGATTCAGTCTGGCGGCATACTCAACCAGGTCATTCAGCGCACCGAACTTCTGCAGTGGTTTCTTGGCCTGACGAGGCCAGCCAGTGCGAAGACTGCCGTTGATTCAAGGACCAGCACTTGCTTGGAAGCAGGAGAAGGTCTAGATCAACCCAATTAGGCAGGCCACACTGTAATTACAAGCCAGTTTGATAATTCATTCGTTGCCTCCTCACAGACCAAACAAGCTTGAGACAAACCTCCTAATGCATGTATTCGGAAAGAAGCCTGGCGCTTGTGGCTGGGTGTCATGAGACGGCGTTGTGATGTTGCGGCTGAACGCACTTTGTTGAGACCTGGCATAAGCCTCCACGGGTCTCGGCCATTTGCCTACTTGGGTCATATTGGTATCAACAGGAATGTGCTGCCGCGCTGACCGAGTTCATGTTGTGGCATGTGCCAAGATACTCTCCAATTGGACAATGACAGGTCTTTCCTCGAGTGTGCTGAAGGAAAAGGGGGAACGGGTGAAGTGGCGATATGCAATATATTTTCGACGAAATGGGACGCTTTGGAAATTCTGACCGTGGAAAGCCAAGTTGACATATCATCGTCTCTCCTCTTCCTCACCAAGCCATATGACCCCATCAGTCAGCAAGGCGAGCAGTGCGGCACAAAACAGGTCTGTTGGCCTTCAGCGCAGAAGCATGTAATTACATTTCAAAATGATCAGAAGTCGGAGCAGAAGAGCCTGATCTTCTGTTAAGACTCGTAAGCCGCCAAGTTTCAGTCAGCGCATGCGGCTGGCGTACAGTCCATCCCCTTTGAGTGGATTCCCAAGTCCAGTACCGTCAGTATAGCCTGTTCCTCTTAACATCAAACTAGACATGAGAGTATGGCGAAGCTAGAAGAGTGAATCACCAAGACATGGCTTCAGCTGCCAAGAAGCCTCGGTGTGGTTTATATGATCACCTCGAGCTCGCGCAGACTGTGGATCATCGTCATGTTCCATCTTTGCAAAGCTGACTGGTCAGCAGATGGTATCTGCAGTACTCAGGACATCTTGGCAAGAGTCAAGGTGTTTCTCCTAGGTGGCAAAGTATGTATTAGAATTTATGAGATAGTTGCTGGACAGTTGTGGAATATAAATTAGTGAGGCTCCCGAGTTCCCGGGTGTTTTTCACTGCATCCTCTGACTATCGTCAACAGCACTTCAGCTTCCTTGCAATATCCTTCGCAATTGTATCCTTCACAAATCATACAAAATCCCAAGAAAAGCTTTACGAAATGCAATTCAGCAACGTCCTTATCGTCATCACCTCCATCACCACGGCTGTCTCTGCCATGCCGGGTTCCAATGCGGAGCAGCTCAAAGTCCGCGTAGATGCTGGACCTCCTACGGAACGAGACATTGCCGCCCTGGTTGAGGAACGTGGGTTAAAGGTGATTGAGTAGAAAGCCAAGAGTGGTGACTGCGAATACACCTGGGGCGGGCATTGTCAAGCCCAATGCGTGTCCGAGGGTCTGGCTAAGAAATGTCACTCGGGCACCGTGGCTTCTGAGATTGTTGGGTGTGGTATATTGAAGGCTGGACAGTCTAAGTGTGTCTGTGACTGCACTGTTACGACCTAGAAAAGGGCATTGTCAGCAAGAGGCAAATGCGTTGAGGGCATCAAGCTTGACACAGGACATCCAAATGCAAAGCTGGAGCAGACTCCAGACACATTGGACTTCGATGTAACTTCAAATTTGTCTAGGCAATACTCGTACCGGGCTTTCAATTCGAAATCAAGATCCTGTTTTGGTATTAGGAAGACTAGGTAGCGTTATAGGCTCTTGTCCTGTCAGCCTTTCCTACTGCCTAGCGATGGCCCTGATTGGGCAGCATTTTCCAGCCCACAAACGTCTTTCCTGCTTTCAGGTTGAAAGTTTTTATCCTTCAGATGAGAACCCATTGTCAAGCCGTCCCCGATGTAGCTGCCTCGCTGAGTCGAAGTAATCCCACACTTGGACTACTGCATCTCACATGTTGCGTCTCTTCGCCATGCGGCGGCAGGCGACCTTGCGGCACATGTACTCGACTCCATCGTCCTTGGCGCGGACCAGGATGAAGAAAGGCTCTCTACCAGAGATGTCGGTTCCGCAGTGGACACAAGGGGTCGAAAAGCCCAGCGGAGCGAGGATGCTGCGGTCCTGATGGTTGTAGGCGTCCTGCAACATGACGAAGGCAAGATCGGGAGTCTGACGCATGAAGCTGGAAAAGGGCTTGCCCAGCTCCATCAAGTGACCATGGTGCTTGTGCAAGAACTCCATGTACATTCCACGAATGGCATCGCAGTCACCCTCTATGTCCTCGTTTGCCTGGGAGAAAACAACCTGTGCGTCAATAAGGACCGTTTTCCAAGCCTCCTCGAACTTCTCAGGCTCAGTCCAGCGGTGGAAGTCGATGCTGAGATAAGCCACGGCTTGGTTGATGGTACGGCGGAGGCGCTCGATGATGAGGTCGGTCAGACTATCCACCTGAAGGTAGCGGGCCTTGCGGTATAGGTTCAGAACACCGTCGATGGTCTTGGGCAGATGCCAGCTATCAGGGTCTAGTAATGGTGCCCAATCAGCTGGACTTCTCTTCTCGCACTCTCGAGCTTGATTTAGTGTTTACTAACTGAAAGGCTCAAGGGCGTCGAGATATCTCAGGATGTCGCGCAGGGTCTCGGTGTCAACCATTTTGGGGTTGACTTCAACCTTGGGGGTATCGGTCTCCTAGACAGAAAGCCATCGTTAGAGACCCTCATATGAGGAGAATAAAACATTCGCATATAAAGTCCAAGGCAATTCCTTACCCTGAACTCAAGACACGCCGTCTTGAAGAAACGACTGCCGTGACAAACGCTACTTTTGCGAATGTAGAACGTGGTCTTGTCTTGACCACAGATGACTTTCACCGCGTCATCTCCCTGGGGATCCTGGACAGCACTTGGATCACGAGCAATTGTTAGCAAACTGTCGGCTTGGTCAAGCAAGATGCTCACTTTCCGCTGGAGGCACACAACTTACCCCCGACAGTTGGCTCCGACACCCTTCAACAAAAGGTTTGGCGGTCTGTCTGACATTGTGCCGTGTCTCTCAACCGAGATACGGAGGCTCGGTATGGGGATGGAAAGGGGCCAACGCAACGCAACAAGGCGTTTTGAAGATAGAAAATGAAGGAAGCGAATCAATTAAAAAAGGAAGTCTTGCCGTTATATGCAATGGAATACTCTGCTGCGATTGAAAATCCCTGCATCATCGTGTCTGGTAAAAAAGTGTTCTAACCTGAAAGGGGGCACTCAACGATGAAGACGACATGGCGATGGCGTTAAATAAGTGGCAAGAACAACATTGTGACATAGGAAACGCCCAGAGCCTAGGGTGATTGATATATGGCTTGTCTGCACAGGTTTTCTGCACCGGATCTTCTAAAAAGAAAACATTGAATCACCCATGATGTCCCAAACTTGATTCATGTTGTCTCTCTTGGTGAAGTATATCAGCATTTGAACATCTTTTGGGTCACTTTAGTAGCTGTAGACCTTACATGCCCTCTTCTCCAAGAATGCATGGTAGGATTCAGTGATTCATTGGACAGTATGGAAGCCGTTGTACTTGTGGTGAAGGTAGTAGTATCATCAGATCATTGTCTCCCCAACAGAATGACAATACAAGACATCTGATATTCAGACAAGTTCGTCTCTAACTCTCAAGTTTGCCCTGTATGAAACAAATTTGAGAGCCATAATCACACTACTTCACATCAAAGTTGAGGCGTCCCTTGTTCAGCTCAGATGCTATAGCATCATCCATTATATTTCCAAAAGCCGATCTTCCTGCAGCGCAACATCATCATTCTGCCAGCCATTGTCCTCCTCGTAGGGTTTTCTTCGCCATGGACGCTGAAATAGTTGTGTCCGAGCGCCCCAGCCAAATTCCGGAAACCTTTGTGGTTGAAGCCCCCGGGCAGGATTTGGACCATGGTCGAGCCCGGACTCATCCATAGACCGTGGGTGAACCCTGTGCACCTTGTACGCCTGCCAGCACACCAGAGTCTCGGACTATTCTGTATTTGGGCGGCAAATGATAGGTTTTTCGAGGTCGACTACTTGTATCTTGACATGTGCGTATTCTGATCTCAAGACGGCCATGCGTTTGTCCATTTCGACGAGTTTCCGGCTTCCACGACGAGCAATGAAAGTGACAATGACCTTGTTCTCGTGTTCTTCGTCTTTGGCCTCCAAGATACCGTAGAATTGCCGAACTCTCCAGGAGAAAGTGCGCAGTAGTTCTGAATGTTCACAAGTATTTGGCTCCCAGTCATTCTGCCACTATTAGAGGTCAGAATCTTCGCAAAGTCGTGCGCGGGTACACCTGGTTATGCATGCTAAGAGACAGAGGAAACGGGCACTAACAAGTGGGTTGCTGCCACCAGGCAAAGGAATGATGATGTCTGCAGCATCGGCGTTTTGTGGTAGCTCGCTGGATCGAATGTAGCCCATTGGCCGATACAGAAAGAGTCGATTCGATCTTTTGTATCGGTTCGGGCGTGGAAACACGTTAATTGAGAAGATGTATCGGCGGAGCAGTACGCTGCTATGTTGCATTTCCTTCCGAATCAAGTAGCTGTTGGCTCTTAATTTAATCACCGATGATTGCGCTTGGCGGTTTAGGTAGTGGCTCGATACTCTCATGTGAGACGGTTATTTACAATTCTATTGGTAGCTGGTCATACTAGGTTGAACTGGCTTTGATAAGAAAACAAGGCAGTGCAACGACTCGTGACAAGAACCTCCACGACAATCTCACCAAGAACGGTTGTAATAGGTACTTGGGTAAGCCCTCAAAAATCGGTCGTAGGTTCGGCCCACGATCAAGACCAAGTCTGCCCCGCGCCCCAACTCCCTATTCCCTAAGGAACTTCAGCACCACTCATCCGCTGGGTGCCCAGCCGATCCATCATCATCCCAACACAGTGCCTCACCAAATCCCAGGCACAAACCTCCAGGGCACGCGCTTGCAGTACTCGTCCCAGAACACGCCGTACTTTGCGCTGCCCCTTCTTTCATCCCGTATGCACCGATGCACCAAGAGGATTCCCATGAACACGGCATAGAACCATACCACGATATTCGTGGTCCCGCAAAGGGCGCACATGGCCGTGCTGAGGAGGAGATCGCCCACATAATTCGCGTGCCGTGACCAGCCCCACCAACCGCTGCATAGAAGAATGCTCTCATGCGTAGCACCGTCCGAGGTCTTGTACGGCGCGCGAATGTACTGTGCGGGCTTACCCCAGATGAGACAGTTGCCGTTGGACCTACGGACGCGGTCTTTCTGGTCGTTTACGGACCGGAAGAGGGCGTATCCCGAGATGCCGGTGAGGAAGACGGCCGTCAAAAACAAGGTACTGGGGTCGGAGGGGTACAGGCCGAGATACTGTGCTTGGAGGGTGTAAGTTGTAGGGAGGAAGCAGAAGCACCCCCAGGCCAGGTAAAAGCCGTAATGGTCGTGGGCGATGTCGATTGTACGGAGGTACCAGGACTCGTTGACGAAGAAATCCAGAACGTAGATCAACTGGAGAATAGTCACGAGAACCAGTGATGGAGAAATGCGGCCATACTCCTGATACTGATAGGCGATAGTTGAAAGATCACTACGAGGCCATGTTAGCGTTTTCAAGGAGCACAAGACGCACAGGGGCCGGGAAAGTGCTTCACAGGCGCCATTTTCGAGCTTACATCAGAGTCCAGGAAAGCATGCCAGGTCGACCATTGGTGAAGAGTTTGAAGTCGAACGTCTCACCAAACCTGGGGTTTAGCTCAATTCCCATGTAGAAGTCGTAAGCCGCAGAACCTAGGTCGAGATTGTCAGCGACGGTTTGTTTTTCAAAATTCGAAAACAGGCCAGTCAATCCTGCACATGCATTCAGAGCCACAGACCACACCCCCCCCTTCTCCTCGGACTCATTTTGCTCATTCCAATGACTTCATCCTTCACATGCAGCTGAGAGACTTACCACTGAACTTCCTGTCCTCGGCATGAGTAGGGAACAAGTAGGCCTTGGCAAAGGCGAAACCCGTCACCAAAAAGCCCACCAGATTCATTGCAGCGAACAGTCCACTCCAGTTCCGAGGAATGAAGCCAGGATCCAGGACCCCGTACCAGATTAAAGCCAGATAGACCACGTGGGTCACCACCCAAGCTGCAAGCCCATTCGTGCGGTAAGTCAGCAAATGACCCGCGGGGGTGCGCTGGCCAGAATTTGTCGGGCCAGGCAGGCAGTGGAAGAGCACTGCTTGCAGCAAAATGAACGAAGCGTACACAGCCGACGCCTTAAGAGTCAGCCTGGGACGGCCCTCGATGAGGACGGTCAAAAACCCGTCGCGAAATCCAGCGGCCAGAAATTCGGATAAAGAGCCGTTATACTGCGAGAGAGTGACAAAGGCGATCAAGGAGGACAGTGGCGCCACAAGGACAGGTGAGGCAGCTAGCAGAGAGCGGAACCATGTTCGGCCACCGGTGGCGCGGCCCCAAGAAAGCTGAGTTGAGATTTTGGAGTTGATGAGGAGGCCAGACTGCATGATGAGACCTCGCTCGCCGCCAATGGTTGTTGTTGCGGCAGACAAGGCTGCCGTCTCAGCGCGCCTTGTCAACATGTCGATGTCCCTCATTGCTGAATTGTGAAAAGGGGGAGGGGCGGGCTGGCAACGTGGCCGTGCAGCAACAACAACAACAGCCCGGCAAGAATGATTGATGGCGCCTTTGTGTGAATTGGTTCATGTAGCGAGGGCCAGATTGTGGTAGGGTTGTTATGTGACTATGGTTCAGTCTAATATTAATATGTGAAGTCAATGTTGTGCTCCGTGGCTGACTGTACTTTGGTACTTGTTTATCGGTAGCTGACTCGATTGAGAAATTGGGTCGTGAACAAGCGAGAGCAAGAACGGCGAGTTGTAGCTCTTGCCAATATGAACAAACAACCCTTTTTTTTTTTGTTGGGCGGTCTGCTGACTCGGCTAAAATTTGGTTCAAATGGAAAAGCGAAATAAAATGCGAGCTTACCTTTGAGAGAAAGTTTGCAGTACACTTTTTTTTGTGGTGACCGTACACGCAGCGGGTACCGTATCGTAATGGTGGTGGTGGTGGTGGTGCTCTGCTCTGTTCCGCTGCTTTGAGCGTGTGGTGCGGTGCGGTGCGGTGCGGTGTGGTGTGGTGTGGTGTGGTATGGTGTGTGTGGCCCTTGTGAATGAATGCTGGGGAGGGATTAAAATGAGTGCTGAGCAAGGTATGTATGCCTGTGCGTCATATCCCTGCTGACAGTGCAGTGAATGTAAGTGTAAGTGTAGCTAAGTTGCAAAGTACAAAGCAAGGGCTCCGTTCCGCTTTGCTGGCT
This sequence comes from Gnomoniopsis smithogilvyi, assembly GCA_027946515.1. Taxonomy (NCBI): domain Eukaryota; kingdom Fungi; phylum Ascomycota; class Sordariomycetes; order Diaporthales; family Gnomoniaceae; genus Gnomoniopsis; species Gnomoniopsis smithogilvyi. The sequence continues at coordinate 2,613,083 of JAPEVB010000004.1, read as the reverse complement.
GGGTAGGTAACTGTGGTGGAGCTGGTGGAGCTGGGCGGTGGAGGAGGAGGAGGACGAGGAGGAGTGGTGGTGTTGCTGCTGCTGCTGCCGCCAACGGTCGTCAATGATGGGGAAGCTCACTTCTACCGAAGCTTAGCCCAATGTTGAAACGATGATGGCTTTATGTGGCTGGAATGCCACTAGGAACCCTTAGAAGTGTGCCAGGGATGCACTAGTCCGACATGTTTCCCGGCTTCCGGATGGTTGCGTGGATCTTGTTTCGAGCCGCCCGTCACCTGTGCGTGCCGTGGCGAGCCCCAAGCCTCAATTACTTTGGACTGTTATTGTTGTTGTTTCTGCCCTTTTTTTTGCTTTTTCCTTTCAAGTAGGAACCCGTTCGACGTCACATGCACGGTGCAATGAAATCCTCGTGATAATCCCGCGGTGTTTTTGTTTCCCTTGGTGGTCGTATAAGGACGGGTACCGCGGCTAGAATTTCGGAGAGGGTCGGTGTGCGTTGATGAAGCTTTCTCGTGTGGACGCGTAGTAGACTTTTTCTTCTTACAAGGTTGATTTCGAGCTTGTCATCCCACTAACTTCCCCTTGCCTCCCAAATATCGAGGCATATTGAAATACGAAGCTCTATCGACACAAAGGCTTCGTCTCCTCTTTATATATTCTTGTTGATTTTGTGTTTGTGCGTGTGGGGACTTTGTTTTCTTTTTATTTACCCTCGATTGGTGCGTGGCAGGTTGAGTTCGTGGCCGAATCCGACCCGTCTTGGAACCGGTTATTTTGAGACCGCGATACTACGCAGCAATTTCATGCAACTGACTATGAATCACGGGTCCAGGGCAAACTGTATCTCAGCATAGTCGTTGATCAGCAAAAGTCAGATAGAGTAAGTCAATGCAACAACAGTCAACAAATCTATGAATAAAAAGGCAGGCACAGCAAAAAAGAAAAGGCATGAAAGTTAGTTACCCTTTAATTTTTGATATTCACAGGCTCGTCGTCTGTTGTTTGTTAAGGTTTTGTTTCACAGCGTGGTTAAAACGTCAAGGGGGGCTGGCTATTGCTGTCATCTCAGCCTTGCAATGGTCAGGTATCTGACTCTGAGCATAGCTGAAAGTAAAGGGAGGCGGGCGCCCTTCTCCTGTGTGAAAACCTCGAGCTGTTTGATATCCAAGAAATCCCACGTGCTCACGTATCGCCTATATAAAGCTCGTTGGCAGACCTATAAATAAGGCCGGCGATGGGGTATTGTGTGAAACGCCCAACCAAAGCATAGCTAGCCAGTCGGTCAATTTTTTCCCCAAGGTGAGCTACACCTTGTCCGGCACTGAAGCCCGACCCTGAATGGCAATTCTTACCTGCATTAAATTGGGTCCGTGGGAGGCTTTCCTAGTCCCTGAGATGAGGATGCACGTCTCACGGGACACCCCGCGCCCGCGTATCAAACAAATCAGGGTCAAGCTAGGCCCCATGCGGTATACTCGGGTCCGGTATCGTTCAGCCTCATCGCTTTTGCTATACACACACACACCCCCACACTACCTTCCCAAGTCATATGATCTCCCCGAAGGCCGCATAGGCCCAACAAGAAGAAAAGCATGGTGATATCGATGAAATTTCCAAAAATGATGAGCAGAGTGCTGCCAAGAACGTCAGGAGATACCGATAGCAACGGAGAAGATGCCAAGAGGCTCTTCATTTTAACAAAGCTAGTTGCGGGAGAGAAACCAGGAGTCTGCTGAGACTACTGCTCTGGTTCAACGCAACGCAATTCATCATGCGGGAATTAAAAGAGATCAGGCAATGTGGAAAATGAGGGACCCCGCCGTTCATCGCATCGACAGAGTCAAATAGTCATCCCTATATATACCTAGGCAGTCATCCGAGGTCATCACCAGGGACCCAGTCTACCCCACAGACCGCGCCGTCCACTTGTGGCCCCAATTTCCACCTACGAACGAACTTGAGGGGAAAGAAAGCGGGGGAAATGGGCCCGAATAATGCGGAGAGCCCTGCAAAAAGAATGGATCCCACTTGTACGTTCTTAGATAGCTTGCACGAACTGACTACAGTAAAATTACCCTTACGTCCTTGCACTCCGTCATACTACGACCTTCAGCTCACCGACATGGCTCCTAGTCCCGGTCATACGGCCTGTTTCTGCTGTCCTATATTGGCTCACCAACAAACACTACACAAGAGTGGGTCGATAGAAAAAAGTGAGGGGAAGCCAGCGGTGCTGGTAGCGATGCTGGGGGGAAAAAAAAGAAAAAATTAGCAATATAATAACAAAGCAAGTGCCACATTCTAGAATGAAGAGAAGGCCGTTCGTTTAGCTGTGTCCTCACCGCGGTCCACTCGTCCAATTGACACCCTCTCAATCCGTGCTCGTCGTTCATGGCTTCCATCCTCCTCAGCCTGCTGCTCACCAGCAACCCCCGCCCTGTAGCGGCGGCCTCCTTCAATGGCTTGGCCATCACCCCCCAAATGGGCTGGAACACCTGGAATGCCTTTGCCTGCTCTGTAGACGCCGACCTCCTCACCTCCTCCGCCCGCGCCATTGTCGATTTCGGCCTGCGTGACATTGGATATGAGTACGTGATTCTGGACGACTGTTGGTCTGCAGGCCGTAACACCTCCGGCAATGGCTCTATCATCGTGGACACCACAAAGTTCCCCAACGGCATGGCCGCCATCGCCGAGGACGTCCACTCCCTGGGCCTCAAGTTTGGCATGTATTCAGATGCCGGGCGCTACACCTGTGGTCAGTACGAGGGCAGCCTGGGCCACGAGACAGTCGATGCTCAGACGTTCGCGAATTGGGGCGTCGATTACCTCAAATACGACAATTGCTACAACCAGGGCAATGCCGGCACGCAGTACCTCAGTCGAAATCGCTACGACACCATGAGCCAGGCTCTCAATGCCACAGGGCGCTCAATTCTGTACAGTCTTTGTAATTGGGGTGAGGACTACCCATGGAATTGGTATGAATCCTCCCAGCTCGAAAACAAAAATAGTCTCACTTGAAAATCAAATGCTGACCTTGACTATAGGGGAACTACCATTGCGAATTCGTGGAGGATTTCAGGCGATGTGTATGACTCTTATAACCGGCCGGATGACAGATGCCCTTGTGATGGTCCAGATGCGTGGGATTGCGGATTGCCCGGGTTCCATTGCAGTACTCTCAACATCCTCAACAAGGCCTCCTTTATTGTCTCCAAGGCCCAGAGCGGAGGATGGAATGACCTCGACATGCTCACCGTCGGCCTGGGAGGCCAAACGGACGCTGAATACGTGACACTCTTTTCCATGTGGTGTGCAACAAAGAGGTGAGTTCAGCGCCTGCTTGAGGAATCTGGTCTTGTGTAGAATAAAAGCTGATGCGCACATGTTCCAGTCCTCTGCTCATGGGCAACGACTTTAGCAAAATCACCAACAAAACACTATCCATCCTTGCCAATGCCGCTGCCATCGCCGTCAACCAGGATCCTATCGCTTCCTCCGCGGCTCGGCGATGGTACTACGACACCGACCTCGTCGACGAATACGGCAAGAGCAGCATCCAGATGTGGTCTGGCAATCTGAACTCGACCACCGACAGTGAATGGAACGACATGGTCGTGGTGCTCGTCAACGGCCAAAACGCCTCTGCCACCATGAACGCGACGCTGGCCGATATATTTATCGACTCCGGCACGTATGGCACTGCGCCCCAGGCGGCGTTAAGCTGGGAGGTGCGCGACCTCTGGTCGAACCGCCTGACGGACGAGGAGGCGCAGGCGATTATCGATGCGGCGCACGCGACGGAGAGCGGGAGCGGTGTTGCGGGTAACGTGACCACGAAGCTGTACAATGCTACGCAGACGTCATATGCCGATGGATTGGAGGCCAAAAATGACTTGTTGCTGGGTAAGGTTGTAGGTACGGTCGCGCCGCAGGGCACCCTGACGGCGGAGGTCGACAGGCACGGTGTGGCCATGTTCCGGCTGAGAGCTGTGCCGACGAATGCTGTGAGGAAGAGGACGGAGCTGTAAATCCTTGGGCTTCGGACTGGTATCTTGCCGTACATATCATTAATACAAACCAACATCAATAGTATAACTTGTCACTTAGGATGGCTAGATCACTTGTGGCCACAGGACCACGGCGCCTCGTCCCCGGTGATGCGATGCACAGTGCAGCTGTGTAGCATGCGTGATCTTCATCACAGCAATACCATTCACTCTGTACCATTTCAATGCCAATCTCTATCGTCTTATGTACACCGCTCCCTGACCCTCGGCTTTCCCCTGCGTGCCAGCCCTCATCGCTGCTTAGCAAATGGCTCCCACGCATCGATCTTCGGCTTGACCCTGCAACACAGTCAGATAAATATTGGATGAATAGCGCAGTGATTCTTCCACGCAAGACGTACGTATTGTATGGCTTATAGGCGGCCCGCGTCCCGGTGTAGTTGGGGATGTGATACGGCTTAGCCCAGCTCCGCGCTGTCTTGGCAATGGGGTCGAGAGTTGGTGGCGTGTCGACAGCGTAGGAAATCCATGCATGCCAGAGAGGCTCGATCTGGGCGCTGTGTTACGTGCGTATCCCTTGGTCAGCCTATGTGTCCTTGCCATTCTATGTAAGGCTCTTGGGGGGGGGGGGTCCTTTTGGCTCGACGTACGGATCAAAGTCGTGCACCTTATAATCAACCCATCGTGTCCGCACTATATCGTTATTTGAGTTACAGCTCTACTAATGTGCTCGGGAAGGTGGGGAAATCTCGTACAGGGCAGCTCATCGGCCATGTTCTCGTAAAATTTGTTGCCAAATTTGTCGGTGCCGATCAAGGTGCCGGCCTTGGTGTCGCCTGTGGCCTCATCACATCAGCCTCCATACGACACCCTATGTTATCGTCTGGTATCACATACCGATGTACTAATCAGAAAAATCACAATGTCAGTTGTCATTCGCCAGCTGATTAGGGGTCGCAGGGACGATGGGACGTACTTGAAGCTGGTGCCAGTATTCCTGCAAAGAGAACGAGTTAGCGGGTGCCCGAAGCGGCAGTCAGTGGCATCAATTACCTTCAGGCCAACCTTACGCAGGTTGCCCAGGGTTCTGGAGATCGTAGACATCGTGGCGGCTGTTCAATGAGCAGGAAGTTATCGAAGATTCGTTGAGACGAGAGCGAAGTTGTGACGCTGAGGTTCGTGATATCCCGGCGGGCAACAGGTGGGTCTGGGCAAGCCAATGGCAGGGCTCTGTGAGGTCAGCGGTACGTACCTTGTACCCCTGTTGAGTTCTTTACCTACGACATTGACAAGCAAACACCTGAAGACCGATATTCCTAATTCATCCCCTACCGAGCCAGCAAACTTGGTCGATTTATTATAGTCTGCACATTTTGGCATTCAAACGGCGAGAATGCTCGCTCGGAGCGCCACCACTAGATGTGGTGTCGTTCGAACAAAACAGCCATTTTCCTTTACGCCAAATTTCCGCATCACAAGGCTTCATCAAGCTCGCCAATATGCGACAGCCGGTGCAGCTCCGGCTTCGAGCAGCATGAGCTCTGCCGGCATGCTGGCCCCGTTCATGAGCGAGTTAGACAAGATCGCGCCGTCTTTCCCTATCCATGGTTCTCAGATACAGATATTGGAGACACCATCGGAGTTCTACGAGACTTTGAAGGACAAAATTCGCAAAGCCAAGAAACAGATATTTCTCTCGACTCTGTATATTGGAAAGTCGGAGCGGGAGCTCATCACTACTCTTCAGGAGGCCTTGAGAAGCAATCCGGAGTTAAAGCTTAGTATCCTGACGGACGCCTTGCGTGGTACGAGGGAGGCTCCTCAACCGTCATGCGCGTCGCTGTTGGTGCCCCTGGTGGAGGAGTTCGGACCGGAAAGGGTTGAGATCCGGATGTACCACACGCCAAACCTGACCGGTTTGCGGAAGAAGTACATTCCCAAAAGGATCAACGAGGGTTGGGGCTTGCAGCATATGAAGCTTTATGGTTTTGACGATGAAGTGCTACTCTCCGGTGCTAACCTGTCTTCGGATTACTTCACCAACCGGCAGGACCGATACCACCTTTTTTCCTCTAAGGAAATCACGGAATTCTTTGGGGGCCTTCACAACGCTGTTGCGTCACTTAGCTTCCGGATACAACCTTCAGACACTCAAGCTGGCTTTGAGCAAGTATGGCCGGCTGAAAATGCTGCGCCATCGCCTCTCCAGAGCCCGAAGGAATTCGTATCAAAAGCTACGGCAAAACTCCAGGCTCAAATACTGCCTTCCAAAGCTGGAATAACATTTCGACCGGAAGACCACGACACCAACGTCTACCCCTTGGCACAGATGACCCAGCTTCTTTCCCCAGATCAATCAACAGAGCTGCCAGCTGTCACTCACGTCCTAAAAACGCTGGCCGCTCCTGAGTTTTCCAATTCATCTTGGACGTTTACTGCCGGCTATTTTAACCCAGCACCATCACTTACAAAACTTTTACTGTCTACCGCCTCTCACCACAATGTTGTCATTACTGCTTCACCTTTCGCCAACGGCTTCTATCAGTCCAAAGGCGTCTCTGGCATGCTTCCTGACGCATACACTTTACTCGCGCGGAATTTCCTTCGCGACGTCCATGCCCGCAAGAAAGAACTCGCAATCACTCTGAAGGAGTGGCGAAAAGGCACAGTGAACGAACCCGGCGGCTGGACATACCACGCCAAGGGGCTGTGGGTTACCCTACCCTCTGAGTCGAACCCGTCTCTGAGCCTTGTTGGGAGCTCAAATTACACGAAACGGAGCTATTCCTTGGACCTTGAAGCGAACGCAATGATCTTGACGAAGAATGAGGGCTTGAAGCAGAGATTAGGCGCCGAACAGCGTTGGTTACAGGAGCATGCAACGCAGGTCACTAGGGACGACTTTGCGAGGACGGAGAGGAGGGTAAGCCTGAAGGTACGGGTTGCGATGTGGATCGTCTCGCTGGTTGGCGGAGCTCTTTGAATCACGAGCCACGAGCACAGGGCTGACACAGTAAATTTGACCCATCACTTGGGAGGGAAAACGGCGCTTGTGTCGAGCGGAAACATTTCAATCCGAGATGAAAACAAAATTGGATATACCCTGACTTCGCGTCTCAATTGCCATTTCGAGAAAAGTGCGGCGGCTCAAAATCGGCTCGCAAGGTTGCGGGACTATTTCGGGACAACTCATCAAGGAAAGCACTCACCGCTAGGCATTGCTGTAAGAGTTGTCACGAGGAGAGCGTCGTCGTAAGACGAATAGTAAGACTCGGATCACAAGAAAGGGATCCGCGAGTGGCTATCAGGGACCCAAAGATGGTGGGGCCAAGCGAAAGAGATGCTTGACAGTGTTGGCCGGAAGATGCCAGTTCTCAGGGATCCACTAAGCAGCATCTAGATTCTGAGTGCTATCTGTTCACAATCATCTCGTGCCCTACAATCCGGTGTATCGACACTCTGTGAGAAATGATCTAGCCCTTACCTTTGCCAGCAACTGGCTATGAATGCAGAATTGGCGGGTCAGATTCCAAGCTGATCCAACACGCTTTTCTGGGCAAAATTGTGCTTTGGCGACTAGTGCACAATATTTTTTGGCGAGATCCGTTTCTCAGGTTCATCCGGATCGACGCCCTTCCGGCCGCCTCCCAATGGACACCCGTGCAGCCACGGTACCGACTCACGGGGTGCATAGGAAACATCCGGACCGAAGTCTCTTGAGGATGACGGTTGACTCAGGCCATCCCTTGACGCTTGTTTGACTTTTTCCCCGGTTTCGACCTAGCACACGTTCCTGTCTCTGCGCGGGCTCCTTCGAATAAATGGGCTTTCCCGCCTGTCAGGCCCGTTCGCAGGAAAAGCCTGCGAATAAGTCACGGTGCAGACCCTGTCTTACACGCAACTAGCTCTCGTAGCTGGGCGCCAAATGCTGCCGGCTAGCCAACCTTCCGGACTCACAAGACTGCACCCCACATGACTTCCACATGTCTACGTTCTCAATTGGGCACTCCTCTTTGCATACCGCATGCTTCGGGACGGCAGAAGCCGTTCATCATAGATCCATATATATTATTTTGTGGTTACTCAAGACAGGGCCGACGTTTTGGTTTCCGCGCAGGCACATTCCCCAGGGAATCCGTTGTATCATTTATGGAGCCAGGCTCTCGGGAGCCAGCCATCCCGTTCCTTGCGTCGCCAACCTTGTCATCACATCCCCTGTACTGTGGCATTGAAAACAGATCACTCCATGGATTCTAGAAAAGTTTCTTAGAGACTAAATGGTGAGAATGGTTTGTTTAGGGCTACTGAAGGCTTTCTGAGATTTTGTTTCATAAACAAACTTGACAGCAACTTCCGGACGGAGAATTGCTGAAGATCTTACTCGATGTTCTCATGAATCTTGTTCTCTTGAATCATTTGTGTGCGTCAAATATGATGAACTCCATGGATTCTTGAACACCATGCCTATATCTCCTTCTTATTTCAATGCCCACTTCCCATTCGACTCCGAGATTCACTCCTCCCGCGCCGACAACCTCTGGTCGAAAATGTCTAACATCAGAGGTTTCCACATCAGTGCCTTAGCTACGCTACTCCTGTCGTCCCTACTTCTCAAAATACTGGCCCAAGATGTCTGTGCGAGCAGCAGCCAACCAAACCCCATCGCTCAACAATATCCCAACGCTCCAACGGGCACTTTGAACGCCACGCTTGCCATACTGCCCATACCAATCGACACAGCACGGCAGTTGATACCCTCAAAATATGCTATTCTCGAGAATGCCTATCGGGTTCTGCTCCCCGATTTCCCGCAGGGCATGTATCCTGTCATAATGCAGGCAGGACTGGATCACGATATACAACTCGCGGCTTATGGCATCAGCATTCCAGACTTCCAAGTTAGTGTTACTTCGCCTTTGTATGTTTATAAGAGGGCCTTTTGTTGACAGAGCTGAAACAGCGTATTGGCTGGTCTTTTCCGTTCGTCGACCTACTAGGCGACGGCTTCTCATCCTTTACCTGGGCCCCCGCTCAAATGATCAGCGCCAGCATGGAAATCGCCGTGAATGGATCGCGAGACTATGGCACCACCGTCTACCCAAGCACCTTTGAGCCTGGCTGTGACGCCTATAGCCGCTTACCAAATGGCACGACAACCTTCACAGGCACAGCTACCGACAACTCTGTCCATGCTACATTGCAATTTGCCCCATTAGATCAGGATTGCGCCAACCCATTTCCCGTTGCCTTCTACCAGAACATCACCAACCAGCCCATTTTCGGCAATGGGACAGACTGTGACCAGCAAATACGCCTCTTCAACTCGACGATTAATCAAGGCGACTTTGCGCCGGTGCCGGTCAAAGCCACTATCGTTTCGAATATTCCACCTCTTGATGCTAGCGCCGGAGTCGATGCATTTGGCATGTTGATTGATACCCCTTTCATAGAATATAATCATGTGGATTGTCAATCTCTCAAGGGATATCATATTTAGGGATCTGGGGATATTGGACCGGGGAAAAAAAGTCGGTGTTTGGGGCATTTGGTTTTCTTTACTCGTAATTTAGCATAGCATAGCGTACTTTAATTTTTATGAATGGGGGATGAATTGGAGAGCTCTTTTCTGGGGATTTCATCTACGAAAACTCGATACACCAGAACGTTATTGAGACATGGCGTCGACCTTGACAATCAGAGATTAAATTTGCCAAAGCACCAACGTTTTAACAGATAGCGGCAAAAGTAGCCCGCTGCCCTTTCACCCATTATCTCGCCCATCAACCAACCGCAAACGTCTACGAAGGGTCGCAGATCTCCTGCTCGTCCGCGACAGCGAAGCGGCTAGATCATTCGCCAAGCGCCCTGAATGGCTTCGCTGCCTCCGCGAACAAAACTACTTCGTCCTTAAATCAAAGCGCTCACAGTGCTGTTGAAAGTGATGCAAGATCCTAACACAGTGCTCTCAAGCGAAGCAGTAGTGTTGATAGCTGCTGCGCCCAACGCGCTTGTGCCACACTTCAGTCCAAGCACAAATGCACCAGCCACCTTGTCAGCGAGATAGGGCGCCGTGTGCTGTGTAGTCGGCATGTTAGTGATTGAGGAACAGCAAACCACGCTCGGCGCGATCGCGCAACGAAAGAGAATTTCTCGTCATGTGACTTACTGTATGATCCAAGGGGTAGTTCTCGTTCGTCACAGTATCACCAAGGTTGTCTTCGAGTTGTCCAGTGTAGTCGCCGTGGGAGACAAAGTAAACACCCTTGGATGGTCCACCTAGCACTTGCGTAGCATACCTATGTATCTCTCGTCAGTAATCTCATCTCTCATATGATGGGTTGAGACAAGTGGACATACCAGGCGTAGTATTCGAAGCGATTGGGCGAATAGACGTAGGTGCCTGTTTCCCTGTAACACACCGAGATGTTAGCAAATCAACTCAGAGTACCTAAAAGTATTTCCAGTCCAGTGTAGACTTTATTTTTTGCTTCTTCATAGGCAAGTGCCTTGGAAGTGTGGCTCAGCGGAAGGTGAAAAGCGTCGCTGACAAATACTTACCAAGTGTTGTCTGGTGTCTGGCTGGAAAGGATGACCTTTGCGCCTTTGGCCAGATACAGATCTGATGCCCATTCCAAGGTAGCGGCAAATGTATATATGGTCTCATTGACGCTGTCGTATTCCGAGTAACAGATCTCGGCTCCTTGTCCAGGACAGTCGGTTCGACCGTCATCGGTTGGGGTGAGACTGCCGCCATCGTTGTGTCCGAACTCAATCACAACCCACTGTAGAAGTGGTCAATAAGCGGCATAAGGAGGTTCATAGTGTTTCTGATGCCAAGACATACATCACCTGAAGCCACTTCATCTGCAATAGCCTGGAAACGATCCTCTCTACGGTACGAGCGAGCAGAACGTCCTGCAACCGCCTCGTTGTTCACAACGTAATCGGCCGAGTTGAAGGAGTATTGGAGGTATTGGCCCCATCCCTCTGTTCTTTGCGCCCGAGAGTAAGCTTCCAAATTCAAGGTGTAGCGGAGAGAATTATTCAGACGCGAGGCGTGATTTGGGGACTATGAAACTTCGAAATCCGCAAATTATACATGCCTTGCGAGCAGAGACAGGGAAAATAAAAAAATAAACGCCACATTTGACTCACCCAGTTCCACCACCACCCTCGGCCATGGTGCTGTCACCTGCCAACCAGATATTGGTGACAGCCCCAGTGGCAGGGAGGAGGCTGAGAAGCGCCGGCAAGATATTTACGTGTCGCATTTTGTGCAAAGCTAATCAATGAATAATTAGATCAATGAGATTTGGCTCCTTAGTGCAGTATTAGCCGTTCGGTTGTCTATCAAACTAATGTCTAAATTTCTTGGCAGTCGAGTTAATGTCCCTTTTATAGGTAGATTCTCCCATGAGCCTTCGATACCTTAGGTAGGTATACAACAGTAAGTGTGTGCGTCACAGCCTCGCATCTCGGCTTGTCTGGCCTTCGGTGCACGAGCTCCGTGTGCAATATGGATGCCGCGCCCTAAGAGCAACTCTTTTTCTTGATGCGGACACGAGTTACCTCCGCAGGTAGCATCCGCCCGGCCGGCATTTGGTCAAATTTCCAACCATGGAAAGCAAATCAATTCGGACGACGAAGAAAACAAGTGGTTGCCACACACACACACACACCGCGGGAATACCCGCTCATCAAATCTTTCCGCCATTCAGGGTGCCTCATGTTGCCTAATAAGAATGTCACATTCTGGCTCAACGCTGAATATGTCGGGGGAGAAAGGCACGGTGGATTGTTCACGTGGAGCAGTGTGTGGGTTCCTCCCCCGCAACTTTATGCTGCGCGGAAAAAGTGAAACCGGAGAAATTCCCCCACGCCACGAATGAGAAGGGAGGTAGTACGGCTATGCGCCTCTGCACAAATCTCTGAGCCTCGTGAGGCCCCTTTATTAGCACGGGGTCAATAACAAAGGCAATATGAAAGCGTCTTCTTCGACGGTGGTGATTACTCAGCGCCAGTGGCAATTCAGAAGGGTGAAGCAACCTTGATGATTGGAATAGTGCCAGATTAAAATTGAGTACCTACACAGATCAAAAAGTACAAAACTTCAATAATAGTACGACTTTTGTATGATCCGGTGTAATTTCTCTTCTTAAGACCGTCACACATTGAGCGGTCTTGTAATCACTGTCAAACCTAAACCTTCAAAACCGCATATGATGATGCCCCTCCTAGAACTCAGGACAAGCAGCCGAATTCTTGCTTCTTTCTCGTCGCAGTGTGTCATGATTCAATGCTGTTCGGTTAATGAATGTGTCTGCCTTCACTACCTATGAAAACTTCGTACTTTGTTGTCTTGTGGTACGGAGCATTTTGAACAATGCTCCTGATTCTTCAAGGCTATCGAGCTAGTAGTTGCATGCTAAGATTTTATACAAATTTGAAGGTCTGTATAATCACGATTTCTGGCAATTGATATGCAAGGGTATTTGGCCCACGTTGATCTGTATAGCATGGCGGCTATATATTCCAAAGGCATACCTACCCATATATTCAACCCCCGAGTCTATACCTACACATTGCAGATAGGACACCTAACTACCTAGGTAGTCTCTGATAGGCTTGACTGTTGATACAAAAAGAGGAAAGGAACTAGAGACCAACAGATTTGCAGAATTGTAGACAGCTAGATACCTATTCAAGACTAGCACATTGTCGACCAATTGTACTAATCACGGATGTAAGTTTCGGGTTGGTTTGGCGAGAAAAGATAATTGACTCGGGACTAGAGGATCTTGGCGACGGGCCCTTGAAGGTTGGTGCAGAGTCAGTTGCCAAACAGCTTCTGTCTGAGCTCTCCCGGGTCAGCCTAGGCCATTACCCCTTAGTCGACGGCGAGAGCAAGACAATGTGGTTGTGTGACATGTTGCCGAATACCTAGGATCGTCTCAATTTTAGATGAGGCTGACTGACAGTTGCAAAATAGTACGAACTAACCCCCGCGCGCCCACGGTACGATTTTGGGTTAGTAGCCCCAGGCCACTAGTAAGACAAAAGATCGTCTAAGATCACCAATGGATCTGACTCCCGCGAACACCCAGATAAAAATAAAATAAAATAACAAAGATTCAATACTGGACGAAAAAGTTGTCAAACGTCTGATGCAATAAACTTCTGCATAGAGATTGGTCTGCTGTCTACACTTTCAGTGTCTGCATTCGGCCTAGATATATTGAGGCGGCTGCCCAGCCCACTTCTGTACAAATCAAGCGAGCCTACCGTTTGATGATATTCCAACCCATCTCGTTCGAGGCGTTTGTCGGTTTCTGCACAGACTTGGACTCCTAATAAGTGGGGGCGCCTCATATCGACTCGTGGTCATGACCGGTTTAGGAAAAGAACTCTCCGAATGGACAGTTTTAGCATTTGCTATCTTGCAGAAGCGACCAAAATGCCTTGAGGCACAGCCTCTGGATTGATGTTTCATGATATGATCTTTGTCATGAACTCGCCAAGCGTATGAGCATAATAAGATTTACATGATCGTCTCTTTCCCCTTGTCCTCCATATAAGTCTCTCGTGTGAACCATGGATTTTTGACAACTTGGACTCTCCTTCTAGGCATCGCATCTAGTCTATACTTGTTTGTTCACTTTGCTGATCCCTCCTCACTCCTTTGGCAGGGTCCATAGCTCCTCCGCGAGGATCTCATTCTTTAATTCACACTCCTATATACACGTCTACAAATCAATCAATAATCTCACCATGTTGGCTCTAAAGTTATTCGTCGCAGTTGTGACCTTCCTCAGCTACGTTTCGGCGTCCCCAGCTTTCCATCCCGGGACTGCGGTTCAAAATGCCCACAAAAGAGGTTAGTCTCATATTTCCTATATTTCCAGAAATCAAGAGATAGAGCACGGCGGTTAACATGACGACTACCCTCAGGAACACTATCCAGGGCATTACACGCCAGGGCTTCAGCTGCACCAGCCGCCGCCGCCGCCGCATCGAACGGAACGCAGACAGTGACCGTCCAGGCAGGCGACTCCCTAGGCAAAATCGCCCCGAAGTTTGGCGTAGGAATATGCGACATCGCAAAGGCCAGCGGCATCGCCAACCCCAATGTCATCACCCCAGGACAAACCCTCACCATTCCTGCGCCCACGGCGAACCCGGACAACACCTCTTGCCTGCCACCCGCAGCCCCGCCCGCGTCAGCAGGCTGCGTCGCCGGCGGTCCGGACAGGCTCGTCATCCCCACCGCCGGATTGTCCGCTGAGTTGGCAGCCAAGTTCCTCAACATCACCCTCAACTCCTTTGCCGCAGCCAATCCAAAGGCATTTGCGAGTGCTGGAAACAACGCCAGCGTCGAAGCTTTGGCGGCGACCAATCTGACTGGATCGTCGATCATGACAGTGCCGGTGTGTCCTAACAGCCAATGCACTATTAGCCAGGGCGTAGTAAAGTCTGGGGATATCTTTGACTCCATCGCCGCGGCCGCCGGCTCTACCACCGGACAGATTCTGGCTTTGAACCCGGGTATCGACAGGTTGAACCTTGCGGTGGGACAGACGTTTACGCTGCCGAGCAAGTGCCAGAACCTCACGGGCGCGGCAACAAACTGAGCAGATTCCCGAGCATACTGCTTTCTCGAAGAAAGTGACTCGCGAAGAAGTCCAACGAGAGAAGCGAGTAAGCCCAGGCCTTCGTCTTCTGAATCTCAACGGCCAAACCGATTGCATCAGACCATTTGGGATGCTTCGGCAGGATCTGAGCCGATGAGTATACCGTTTCGATAGCGTTGTCTCCTGGGAAGGACAATTTGGAGAGAGGATGAGGGCTTCATCCCTAAGTCGGGTAATAGAAAGCGTTGGTATTTGGGTATTAATGACGAAATGTTGTATTATTGAGGGCTTGATGCCAGTCTCTGGCGGCTGGGTCGCCATGAATTAGAGAGAACCTGTATGACCGGGATCATGAAATACCACGAATGAAAAGTCTACACAGCAAAAAAAGGCTGTTGACGTATTTAATATTGCAAAAAGAGTCTTTCTTGATGACTCCACACGAATATGCAATGAGAAATTGATCTTCAACAGAGATCTTAGGCTGTGAATGGTGCTTCGGATGATTTATACGACTTAGATGCTCAGGCGCGCAAGACCGGCAACCCACCTTACTGCAAGTCTCAGAAAGCAAGCCACGACATCGCCGTCGAAAGTTTCCTGAAACTAAGGCTCGGGATTTTATCTGGGTCTTGCGGCCGCAGATCCCACATAATTTGGCAAGCATACTGGCTCCCAAGATGCCAAACACTACCTACCTAGGTGGGTAGGCTTCCGCCTGTTGCTTTCGGACGACCAGAGAGCCAGTCCCCTCGTCAGCTGGCTAACTCCAAAGAGCATGTCTGGATACATTGATTCATGATGTCACGCGTAAAGGTGTTTTATCGAGGGCCGATATGCCTCTTCCTGGTCTGTGTGTCTCTTCGCGAGACAAACACGCCTGCCAAGTCAAGCCCAGATTAGCAGGAGCCTGGGTGGTTATTATCTTTTCTTTCCCCCGCGCAGCCCCTTTCCAAGCTTCCGTCGCCGATGTGATCTTCAGTGCTCTTGGAAATATCTGCGTCACTTCCGGCGTCGGCCCAGTGTCTCTTGAGAAACCTCCGGGCCTGTAAAGTGCACGACGGAGATACGCAAATGCACACTGCACACTGCATTCGCCCCCGAGCACCACACGAATTTCCAATTCCGCGAAATTTCCATCATTTTGGACAAGACTTGAATTGCCATTGTTTTACAGGCGGTAAGTCAGGCAATGACTATTCATTCATCGGTCCCGGACATTGGTGAGGGGATAAAACAGTGAATGATAGGTCAGGCTTGAGGAATCCTTTTTCATCCCAATGTTTTCCATGAATGGCCGTCGAAATTGGATATTGAATCACTCAGCTATGTGATGAGAAGGTTGTGTTTAATAACCCTGACCAACTCGAGGTTCCAAAGGCTTTCCTCCGGCTCCTCTCCGCTCGAACACTGCAGCTCGTACCGCTTCGTCCCTAAGACGAACTTCTCGGCCAAGGCCTTAAGCCCCTGCTCCTTGGCCCTCGTCATCTCCGGCCTACTTTGAGGAGCAATAATAGGATCAATATCCTCACTCCACCGCCATGGCGAGACAAAGCACGAATAGAACCTCCTTAACCCCCGCATCTCAGGCACCAGCACCAGCGGACTCAGGATTATCCAGTATGCCCGTATGATCCGTATGCCCTGGTCCGGCAACATATGTTTCCTCGTCCATAGCGGCTCCCACTGGCTCTGGGATGTCGTAGGTGACATCGAGGTCTGAGGAGCGATCGTGCACGATGAATCGATTCCTGGAGAAGAACACGGCCTGGGCGTCCTCGTAAAGAGCCCGACAGGTAAGAAAGAGGGCCAGAGGGGGCTCCCAGCAGTTGCAGGCCGAGGGCGATGTGGAGGAGAAGGCGCTATGCTTCAGACGACAGTAGCAGCCACGGGAGATGGAGGGCCAGGTTTCACCGCATTGGTTGAACTGGCAGCCGTGGTGGCGAGAGGGGGGACAGCTTTGCCCCTCGAGCTCGAGTTCCTCGCAGTCCCCACGGCTCGCGATGAAGCCTCGAAGATTGTGATCGGGGCTCCAGGTCACTTGGGCCCAGGGGGTAGCAAGGTCCGTATATTCGAGGATTTGGTGGCGCAGTTCACGTGGGAGGCTGAGGAGGAGCGAAACTGGGCTCGTTACTGGCTGATCCGGGACCGTTGGAGAGGGATTCCTGGGTTCAATGCGACATGAATACAACACGGCTTCCTCTGCCAATTGTTGAAGCCGAGAATCCCGGTCTTTACAGAACCGGACCGAGCATCCCTTGGTTGTCGGAAGGCGAAGAAGCGATGACATGACGGATCTGGCCACAGCTACACCATCATCTGTCGGACAGACGTCGCAGACAAGGGCCAGTTCAAGCGTATCTTTACGCACCGACGCGCCCAGATATCCAGCGACCGAGTCCCATTCGAAGAGCAATTGACCTGCCCCGCAATCCAGATTAACGCTGCCAACGCCGAGGGGCTTGTCATGGGAGTGGTTGTCTATGCACCACCGACTCGGGGTCCCGACCATCTTGCCGACCACTGTCTCGGTGCAACACATGGAACCAAAGCCACAGGCTTTGCCTGTAAAGATGTGGCATGATGCCTCTGCAAGGATAACGCGAAGGTGCCGGAGGGCAACCACAGTATCGGCGCGAAGGTTGCGGAGGGCGTCTAGCGACTCACAGTCGCTGTACCGGATTGTGAAATGGTTTGTCGAGTAAAGCAGACGTGATGCCTCGTCGTAGAGAACACGGCACGAGACGAGGAGGCCGTGAAAGTCAAGGGGACGACTGGGCCAAGGCAGCAGGTGGCGCTTGCCGTTCAGATCGAAGACACAAGCTTCTTTGGCCCCGTCCCTCACCTGAGACGAAGTAGAGCCTCTCATGCCGAGATAGTCGTAGATGCGGAGGCGGACGGCAGGTGGAAGACACAGGATCGTAGCGCTACTACCGCATCCTGGAGTCTGCCAGCTACCGGTACCTGATGCCATGGTGATGGCGGCGAAGCACCTGCGACTTGGTTGCTGCAGAGATTCGAGTTTGAGGTCATTTCTTGTCGTTGACTATACGTATAGGTATGAATGAAAACGGGCACAGTTGATGGGGTTGATGGGCTACTTATTTCCTGTTATGTCTGGTTGTTTGATGTTGGTTCTGGAAGAGAAGAAGTCTAGGGCTTGTTTGGACGTTTGCTTATCTCTGTGACACAAACCCACTTTCTCAGCCTCTTCAAACGTGAGCGCAGTGATTCCTTCTTTTGAATCATCATGCTTAGTTACATGCAGGAGCAGAAGTAGTAGTCTGCAGCAGCGCTATCTCGAAGTGATCCATGATGTTGATGAGCAATGGTCAGGCTCAGTTTCATTGCACACCCCAGTTTAATCACGACACCGACCACCGCCGTGCATACAATATTATACGGATTCAAAATCAAGTTTCAGAAGCTATGGATAATTTCCTTCAGAAAGGCAAAGCTGAAATATTATTAATGAAAAGGATTGTACTATACTTAATCCATTTGAATTAGTCGTATTGTATTGAAGATAAGTGCTGAGAAAAACGGTTCCGTTGGAAGGGTGTTCCATTGAGGGGGGGTGATCCACTTATACGCATTTCAACTTACGCTGGCCTCAGGAGGTTGACGGATAAAGCTTCAAAGTAGAGTGTGACTTTATGTCTCGGTCTCAAGAGATTCCCTCGGCATCATAGAATTGACCGCGTACTGAATGAGGTACCATAAGACCACAATTGGCGATCATTTGTAGCTATTTTCAAAAATGCACCTGCAGTGAGGTTCTCACCTCTCAAATGATGACAATCCTCACAAAAGCTTGACCACTCATTCAAAGCCTCCTACAACACTCGAACAACCGCATAAAAAGCGCCCCGGAATGCCAAAATTCTACGTCCCTATCTAAGAGAACTTTAGTAGCACCAGAATGCCTGGTAATAGATAGTCAATAGTGTATTGTTGAATAAGTGCAGAAAGGCAGGCAGCAAGCTATCTCACCCACAGGCCTTGAAGAAGCACTACCCCAGTAAGATTGCGTGCCTGAAGTTGGTCTGGGAAATGGGATAAGCTCACAAACGGAACAGCCTATTGAAAGACTGGGTGGGCTCTAGAGGCAAATAGCGACCTCGGTGCTCAGATGACTCGAGGCATTGCGTCATTGGAGACATGCTGTGGAGAATGCAATGGATCAAATCCGGGGTAAGAAAAGACACACTTTGGTTCTGGTCCATGACAATTTATGACAGTGCACCCTGTCCCCTGCCTGCCTGCACATGCACATGATGCGGATCTTTCTTCGAGTGTGCGGGGGTGCTTCGAAATACCAAGTACTATTCGACCCCCTTTCCAGAATCCTCTCTGGATTCTCCTGGGAGGGGAAGAGAGGGGTCCGAAATGAAGCTGTGGGCGGGGGCGATGCGGTTCGGGCAGGGAAAGACTGAATACCATTGAAAACTCACACATATATTATAGCCATTGTTACAGAGTTGCTACATGGTTAAACTTTTGATTGTTTCCTTAAGCGCCTTGTGTCACTCCTTGACTATCTATAAGTGCGAACCACAATTAGCTGCCAGCTACACAAGCGGCTCAATTGGAAGAGCGTGCTGGTTTATTATCGTGATAATTTCACAATTCGATAAAGATTGCAGGGGATCTGTCGTGGTAAGCAGGGATGGGCTTGCTACCCCCGGACTTGGGCTCCCCCACCGGTTTTCCGCTTGGATCTTCGAAGTATAATTGCTTCACGTGGACGCCTATCGGTGGCGTTGAGACAATGTGCTATTGATGCTGCTACGATAAGCCCTATCAGGAGAGACGAGACAATGCAGAGGCAACGTACGATTACGTAGGGACTGGTGGCGTGAGAGCCTGGGGTGATTTTCTTCTAGGTCGGATGTTCCTGGGTCGCATAGTCTACCTGAGTAGAGTAGCATTCCATCGAGAGAATACATCTGAAGGCATTGAAGAAAAAGGTGTCAGTACAATTCGGTGCTGGCTGCTTCAGGCCTCACACAGCCAGCCATCCACTTCTTGTGCACAACGAAAGAAAAAAAAAAGGGTGGGGAAAGAAGCGAGTAGGAAGGAAGTAATTTCCCACCAAACTGTAAGTCCCTTTTTTCCATCTTTCATTTCCGTTGCTGTCACACAACAGTGAACACACAGACACAAACAAGAAGAAAAAAACACGAGATAATGGCCACCAATTCCCTGGCAAAGCGCCTTGTCACAAGACGCTAACATTATGTAATCAGCACATGTGGCATGCCTTCAACCATTTGCTTTGGTGAGCCAATCTCTGTTGTATGGAATAGCACCTTTCGATTGTATTATTAGTATAATTGATTTTGGCTCTACGAGGGGGTGTAGAGAAAACACAGGAGATTCTATGTACTTGGTACAGTATTTTGTATAGTACGAAGGATCGTCCATACCCCTGTCCTTGCCCCGTAGGCATGCCAGTCCCCACTTCCCCAACCTTCTACATAGCACACCCCGGACGCCAGCAGGCGGTGGCCTGCTGCATGGAGCTACATTCTCATGACCGCCGCCGCGGCGCTTCTGTTTCCTTCAGCCTTTTTTTTTTTCTGTCTGCTCCGCAAAGGTCACCATTCGTCGTGTGGTCTGTACATTATTCTCTAGCATGAAAGCATAGCATTTAGTCTTTGAATATTCTTTTTGCTTTCGTTTGGGATCCGGAAACACCTCTCAATCGCACGCAATGGCCGCGCAACGCGCTGATGACGCCTATGTCACGGTATGTCGACAAAGTGCTTTGCTCTACGCTTGTCCTCCAACAAGTCAACGAGTCAGATCGAACAGCTTGAAATGGCACGGAGGGAGCTGACCATAACCTTCTTTGCAGCTGTTGCTCAGCGACAACTATCTCCCAGGTATGTCCCATCAATAAACTTTACGCGTTATTCTCAAAAGCCGCCATCTGCAGGTTGTTAGGCGCCGACAGCGACACATGCTCATGCTCACGCTCACATAGGAGCCCTCGTGCTCGCCCATTCTCTACGCGATGCCGGCACAACCAAAAGGCTGGCTGTCTTGGTCACGCTCGACTCTGTCTCGGCCGAGGTCATCACACAGCTCAAGGCACGCCTCTTTCCACCTGCCACGACTTTATCTGGAGCACCAATACTGACTTTTCCTACCCTCAGGCTGTTTTCGACGACGTGATACCCGTCCCCCGAATCCGCAACGCAAAGCCAGCAAACCTCTACTTGATGAACCGAGCCGATCTGCACTCTGCATTTACCAAGATCAACCTGTGGAAGCAGACCCAATACCGGAAAATCGTCTACCTCGATGCCGATGTTGTCGCCTGCAGAGCCGTCGATGAGCTCTTCGATCTGAAGCATGACTTCTCCGCTGCTCCCGATGTTGGATGGCCCGACCTCTTCAACACTGGAGTCATGGCGTTGACCCCGAACATGGGTGACTATTACGCCATGATGGCCATGGCGGAGAGGGGCATTTCCTTCGACGGCGCAGATCAGGGTCTGTTGAACATGCACTTCAAGAACAGTTACAATCGCTTGAGCTTCACTTACAACGTCACACCCTCCGCTCACTACTCGTATGTCCCGGCCTACAAGCACTTTCAGTCGAGCATCAATATCGTCCACTTCATCGGCAGTGAAAAGCCTTGGGCTCAAGGCAGATCGGCCTCCGTAGTAGGAGACAGTCCCTACGCGGAGATGCTTGGAAGATGGTGGGCTGTCTACGATAGACACTATAGGCAACCCGTATGTGTCATAGACTTCCAACATTGTGCCTGAGTTGCAACGCTGACATGGACCCTTCAGTCTCCACCGCCAAGCCCAGCCCGCGACTCCCAGGATGACCAGCACAGCAAAGTGCCGGAGATTGTGCAGTATTTTGTCAAAGGGGAGTTCCAGCCACCATCTGTCACATATGTTGTGCCGACTGGCGAGCCGCCTCTTCACGAAGGTAGATCTACAAATGTTGCATATCACTATGCTTCATCTTCCACCCAGTCTGATCACAAGCATGTTGGCCAGCACCAGCCTCATCATGATCAGTCTGACCAATTTCATTTTACCCAATCCGTACCCAGCGGATCATTGCACGTTGAGGGGTTAGAAGCTGAGGCCGGAAAAGAGCAGTTTTCGGGGCCCTCAGAAGGGGCTCCACCGGTACAGCATGAGGAGAAGGAGCACAAGCCCGAACCACCGCCTATGCAACCGACATGGGATGCCCAAAGGTAAAGCCCTACTTCTTCTCCTGCAGCTCTCGGAGACATTGGCTAACCTTACTAGACAAGCTCCATCTGCAGACTCAAAGCCTGAGGCGGTGAATTTCCCACAGATACACTACGAGATGTCTTCCGATGTCGCTCCATTCGTCCCTCCTCAACGGTATCCCAGTCCACCCAGGAATATGTGGTATGAGGTGCCGAAAGAGAAACCTGCGCCTCCTACAGAGAAACCTCCACCAATCTTTCCTTGGGAGTCCCAACAGCCCAAGCCCACTAGAGTATTCGCTGACGAAGTCCACCCCTCCGAGCCTGAACCTGCGCCGTCAATGACCGAGGCATCCACAGTCGCGACATCTGGTGAGAAGAGACACTCGATGGATTCTATTGCGACCCTTGCTGAGACCTCGATTACAGACACGTCCGGGCGGGACGAACCACCCACCCCGACAATCAAGATTGTACCCTCGGATCCTTGGGCCTCCTTCACACGGATTAATGCATGGGACGACGACCCCGCCATCGAGAAATACATCGATGCCATGCCATTGTTCCGTCGTCATAGGAGTCAAGGCAGTATTGCTGAGAAGGATGTGCTTGACGCAGCAGCAGGGGACGACAGTGCTGCTCGATCTCAGAAGGACACGTCAGC
The DNA here is from genome assembly GCA_027946515.1 of Gnomoniopsis smithogilvyi. Classification (NCBI taxonomy): domain Eukaryota; kingdom Fungi; phylum Ascomycota; class Sordariomycetes; order Diaporthales; family Gnomoniaceae; genus Gnomoniopsis; species Gnomoniopsis smithogilvyi. The sequence goes on along the minus strand of JAPEVB010000004.1, from coordinate 2,590,571 downwards.
CGGGGCAGAGTGGCGGAGACGCGGCTCCAAGCTGACTGACTTCCCAACCGCTGTCGACCGACCCAGTCTTCCCGTCACCCCTGCGCCCATTCGTCGGCCAAAGTTCTGGGGTGCTGGTGACCCTGGACCAGGCGACGAGGACGAAGATGATGACGCTCTGCCTGCTGCCGATGGCGTTCCAAAGCAGTCGGACTGGGTATGTGAGCATGGACGCCGTTACAGGCCTGGAGACTGCCTGTGTAACCTAACTAATTTGTTTCGATTCTATAAGGACCCCGTGGCACGACTACAACTATTGCAAAAGCAGCAGTCGGAGCTCCTACTACAGAAGCTTGGTAATGTCCAAGCGGCTGAGGACGAGGGCACTGGTGGCTCTATCGGCATTGAGGGACATGACATACCCAAAAGATCTCTGCCATTTGGCTCCGAATCCGTCATTTCCCCATCGTACGTCCCAAAATCTGCTCCTGTTCATAGTCCTCAGCCATTGAAGCCACCTGGTGTTAGACCTCGAGGAATACTGGACGGGAGCATTGAAGAGGCTGGGGCAACACCACGGACTACAACACCGACCTCCAAAGGAACCCAAGCGACTACAGGTTCCGGGATCCCTGAGGTATCATATCATGGTCCCGGTGCGGCCTGGGAGAAAGGAGAGGGGTACAGTCAACGCTCGACGGCCATGCCCCCCTCAGAGGAGGAGAAAGATGTGCTGGAAACGTGAAGGACGCTGACAGCCATGAATTAGCGTGACGTGAGCAAGATTCTGATGCCTAATCTCTCTATTTTCCTGACTGGTTCGCCTATCTGGACTTTCTCCCTTTGTGTTCTTCCGAATCACGCTATGGTCTATGAGAGATGGAAGAGTTGTGATGCAGATGGGGTGCACGATGAGGTTTAGCGATATTTTGATGGACATGCATTGACGCAAAGTATGGCATGGATGCGAAGTATGGCATGGATGCGAAGTATGACGTGGTTCAATAAGGCAAATGGCAAGCGATGGTTGCATTATACATGATGGGCATTTTCGATACCTTGGGGCTGTTGTAACTGGAGGATAGTGGTGCGCGAGCTGAAAAGATGGAGTCGCGGGAAAGTATTATGAATACATGGTTGCAAAGGCCTTGTGGCATGATGAGACTGGCTCTCTTTCCACATGCGATTGGGATGTGACAGTGGCATAAGTTTTGCTTCCTTTTTTTTTTGTACCCGACAAATGACTGTGTCGACAACTTTGTAATCGAGCCAGGCTGCTGTATGCACACATGGATCAAAGCATTCCAAAGAGTGTGAGAAGAGTGGCAGAAGGCTCTTTCTTGCGTGGCCGGTATCCGGAATGTGAGGAATGATGACGGGCCGCAGTACAGAAGGGGAGGCTGGAACACTCCAAAGGCACTGGTGCAGGTCTCATACGGAGGAAATCATGAAAGGGACAATTTTACGAGAAGAAAAAAGAGAGAAAGAGGAAACGAGGCCATTCTGCCACCACAAACATTCTGCTGAACTGATAGCTTGACCAAGTCCAAAAGTGAGCATCGTAGCTCAAATCCTTGATGTGTAGGTGCAACAGGTTTCTCCCTTTGCCTGTCCCGGAACTTTGAGGGATCGAGTTTTGTACATGATGAGCAATATTGCACTGTTCTAAGTTGCTTGTTCAAAAATCAATTTCTTCCTTTTGGGCTAAGTTAAACTAAAACCTTCATTTTCTTTCATGCCCCCCCCCCCAAACCTCGAATCCGAAATCGGCCGTGGAGCAGGCGATGCACCCTTGTGAGCCTTGCCTGTGCATAAGAGGGCGTCGGAAGTAACACACCCCAATTCCCGCCAAAAACTACTTCTCCACCAATCCTATTCGAAATCGAAGAGTTAAAGTGTGCTGGGCGGGTATAAATCCATCTCCGTAATGTCCACCGCAAACACACACACAAGCGTTGTCTTTTGGCCGAATGAACTTCCCAGCGTGACCCGTGCTGCCACACTCCCCCACCCTTCCTCTTCCTTCTCTCTCTCCCTCTCTTCTCTCATTGGCGCAATGCGCTTCACGATGTGATTTGTGAGGTGGTGATAACTATGTTCTCCACTTTATAAGGTTTTGGGGGACGTGCGTGATACTCGGGACGGGCCGTGAGGCTTAAATTATGGGATCCTGGTCCCGGCGTCAACTTCCTCGCACCACTTTCTTTCCGCTTTGAAGAGTGTTTGGATGTAAAGTTCATCTCAATCTAGAGAAACCAAAAGAAGGGAGATAAGAAAGATATAAATCTATACAATTACTATTACTTCATTCGTATTTATTCTGTCAAATAAATCCTTCCATGGTTCGAAAGGTTTGAAGAGATCTGTTAAGCTGACAGCAACAGTTCGGGTGGTCAGCTCCAGTTCTCTAGTTTTACAGAACCTTGATGCGGGTAGGTGGCACAAGAATTTGTACCAAACGACCCCCAAAACTCCTTTAATCCAACATTGTTTGGCAGTTTAGAAAACAGGTTGCAGCCTCAAGATCGATAAGATCCGGTGAGACTCACATGTCTGAAAATCAGACTTTGGGCAGGAATGTAGTAGATTTGTGCCGGTTTTCCCTGGTAGCCTACCTCCTGCCTCGCCCAATTCATTCAAACGCTCTCCATCATGACCATGCACTTTCCTTCCCCCAATACAGCGCTTCAATGCCTATCCATCTATAATTTGATCTGGTGATTTGTCTTTCTTATTGCATCTGTGATTCTCTTCCGTAATTTGAGAATCAACACCATAGCGAATTTCCACGTGTTGTACGACAAGCCTGTTCTTAGACACGGACTCGAACTTGCACCGTCTCTAGACGGACTTATCTCCTGAATACCTAGAACTACAAAAGTTCTTGCCAAGTAAACCACGCAATGAAATGGCGGGGGCCAAGCGAAGGTTGATGATATCTTCGCTCAACAAAGAGTTATGAACGTCACGAATATCATCACCACTATCAAAATCAAATCCAAGGAGGGCTACTCCGTTCTTAAATCAAATCTACATACGATATCAGTGGTGTTTTACGCCCACCACGGTCCTCTGTATGGAGTACAAAACGAGCCCAGACGGGTGAGGTCTTACATCTATCCCTTTGTTAGGACACAGCGTAACAGCTGACAAGGCAAGATACCTCATGTCGGACTTTGAGATGCCAGCAAAGTGCTGCCCCCACAGTTCTAACGGAATTCTTTTTCTTTTTTTCTTCTTTTTTGGTGAGTATTCTCTTGTAACCTTGCAAATCATTCAATCCTAAGCCCGAATATGCAGAGAAGCAGTACGATACCACAGATCGACAAAATGGACAACACACATGGAAAAAGATTCAGAAACCATCTTGACTTAGCCTCCCGCTTCCGAAGCAACTAATACCTCCGACTCCCATGCGAGATACAAAGATACATCCAAATATAGAAACGTCGTAAATGTACCCGAGGCCCGAAGTCATCAAGGGCGAAGATGGAATGACCAAACACAGGGAAAAAGAAACGCGGCAAAAATGCAACAAGATACAACTTTTATGGGGGTATCCAAGCCTTCGACGCCAAACTTGAAATGCAATCGATTCAGGTCTTTCGGTCTAGAACTCCTGTTACTCCTGCAGTGATCCATACCGAGGCTCTCGTTGAGAGTAGCGTGGACAGTTGGTGTCCAGAGGAAGGAGTATCGAGATCGAACAGAGACAAAGACGCGATCCGCGCGTCCCACCTCGGTGAACAAGACGCAGAATTACAAGGCCCTGTTGGAAGCTGAACTTAGCTCCAGCAACGCCAATGCTGCCAATTTGGAATTCTCCTCCTCCTTCTCTTTTGCAATGTCATCGGTCGGATATTCGGGAATATCACGCCGAGAGTCCTTGTTGAAGTGCCAACGTTCACTAGGAACGGATGCTCCAGAGACGTCGCCACGCTTCATAGCGTTCGTCGCCACTTTGATAGATCCGTCATGATCCACCACGATTCTGTCTTCGTACTCAATGGTATCATTGGGAGGATGCGATTTGATACGAAGCATACGTTCGATGTAGCTCTCCGAGTGGGGGGGTTTTCCATCGTTGGTTTCCTCAGCGTCGAATGTATCTTCGTCCTTGAAGTCCTTCACACCCGCAAATTCCTTCAGGCTCTCCAAAAGGGTCTTGACGTCATTAGCATCTGTGCGCAGGGCTACACGATTCTTGTTGAACTCGTATTGGAGCTCGAGGACTTCCTTTGACATCTTCGCATACTCGGTGACATAATTCGACCTTTGAAGTGGGCGGTCATCTGGGAGATGGGGCAGAGAGGCCGCGTTTCGAGACCGCCCGTGTCGGTTCAGCCATGTCCTGAGCTCTTCAATATTCTTTGGAGCTCTTTTGAAACTCCACGGAGCGCGAAGTCTCACCGGGACTCCGACCTTCGCCCATGCCTGCTCTTTTTCCAACCAGGCTTCCATATTCTCTGTGTGTTCTTCTGCGGCATTCTCTGGCCAAGCCACACTCAACGACTTCGAAGGGGTGGGCCCCATCTTCGGAAAAGTTTCGCCCACTTCACGCTCAAAATATGCGCATGAACATTTTGTGTACACCATCTTGGCCAGCTCGAAAGGCGAAGGCAGGGGAATATCGTCTGCAGGGTCGGCCGATGGGTCAATGTTCGGCGTATACATCTCCCTCTCCCTCTCCTCCTTCTCCAACTTTTCCCGCTGTGATTTTATCTTTCTTGTTATTGGATGAATCTTGTTGGAAGCTTCAGGTACCTCAATACTGGCTGCATTTCCACCTGAGCGAGGTTCCATTTGCCTCTTCTCCTTTTGCGCTTTGTTCTGCTGCGCCGTTTTTCGTCTTGTCACTGGACCATTGGTTTTGAGAGCTTCCGGTACATCAATACTGGCTGCAACCCTACTATTGATAGCCCCCGATCCTTTGCCATCCATTGCTGTCTTCGCCAGCTTCTGTGGAGACTCTTCTTCAAGGATCATCGCATCTGGGGTTGTCTGTTCGGTCATCGTTCTCTCGATGGATTGTTGTCCATTTTCTGAACTGACTGACCCAGACGATGTGGATAGCGGCGAGGATGTTAGGGATTCTGTATCCTCCAGCGCGCTCTGTTCGGCCTCGTTAGTCGATAGCAACGGCTGAGGTGATGACTCACGAGGCTGAACATCAGGAGCGTTATCTGGATAAATTGCTGGGGACGTATCAGCTATCGAGGAAGGGTTCTTCCTCGAGGGGACACGGAGGGTGATTCTTATGGATTTTTTCTCGGGAGCTGCTGGCTCCATTCCAGACTCCCCTGTCTCCTCGATTGATTCCAATGACTGAGGTGATGCCTCATGGGACTCAGTCTGCGTAGTACCAGCTATCGAAGAAGATTTGCTCTTAGAACGCTGCTTCTTGGAACGTTGCTTCTTGGAGGTTGATTTCTTGGAGATTGATTTCTTGGACGTTGATTTCTTGGACGTTGACTTCTTGGACGTTGACTTCTTGGACGTTGACTTCTTGGACGTTGATTTCTCGGGAGTTGATTTCTTGGACATGTTGAGCTTGATCCTTTTGGGTTTCTTCCCGGGAGACTCTTCCTCTATGGCAGACTCAATTTGCTCCAAGGGACGCTTTTTGATATTGGCATTCGAGCAGTGGTCAGGTTCCTTCGCTACAGCGGACTCCTTTGAGACGGCTGGGTTCTCCTGTGTGGGAAGAGGACGATTTCTGCACAATGCGGAAGTATCAAGCTTGTGCTTCGATCGTTTGTCTGATATTCCTACATCGACTGTTTGCTCTTGGGCGAGAATGGAGGAACCCCCGGAGTTAACCATCATGTCTGATTCCGAGGTGTCAGATAGAAAGGCACAGGCTGTTGCTAATGGAATCAAATTTGCTGACTCCAATGTCGGAATTAGTTTTGTCGAGAGAAATTTCTATTTTCTCTCCATGTTCAGTATTTGGTGGTGATGGACAGGGAGAAATAGCAGGTTCCTTGGAGGAAAACTCGAAGAGACGAAGTATGAGGACTGGCAATAGCGATGCGAAGGGTTTGAGTGGCATGGCACACAAAAAACACCCAACGGATCATGCTAACTTTGGCGCTTTGATGCCAGACTCGTTGTCATTGTCGGTATCGACTTTGTGAGAGGTGAACTGCTCCCAAGCCCGTAGTGGTGGGGCTTTAGGTAACTGAACCGACTTGCACAGCTTAGGGCCGGAGGTGTCGCTGACTTCCGGTCGACTTGACGCGGGAAGGTGGGGAGCAGCTGTTGCCTTAGGTGGTGGAAAAGAATGCATTCGGGTGAAAACAAAAAAGAAAGAGGAAGGATGGTGGGGGAAAGGGAACACCCCCCCCCCCCCGAAAAACAAGCATTCAGGCATTCAAGTGCAGGCCTGTTCCAGGTTGCTAAAGGCCTCACAAGGAGCTTGTCCAGCAACGGAGTGGGCATTCGTCCATCGAGCGACGAGACTGATGACAGAGGGCAATACAGCGCATTTTTAAAGTCTAGAAGAAGAGATTGATGCACTTACAAACTTATAGATCGCTTGTGGTTTCGGTCGCTGAGTACAACAAGAGAAGGATGTCGGAGAGTTCGCGAGGTTCACTTGCTGGAGAGAGGACTTCTGGTGGGTGTTTAGATGCAGAGATCCTCGAGGAAAAAGGATTTAGGGATGTCGGAGTGGGAAATTGACTTTGTATCCACGAGCATGGAAGGGACTGAAGCGATGGGGTAGAGATGTGAGGGATGGCTGTGACGGTGGTGGTGGAGGTTTATGGAAAAAGTCGAATTGGAAAGCAGGACAATTGTGGGTTGGATGAGAGTGAATAGAGAAAGGTAGAGTGAAAATAACCTGGGAGTGACTGCAAAGCCGGCGTGATTGCACTGCTCAGCCTAAGGATGCTCAGTCAGTCGTAGGAGGGAGATGGTGCGGGTTGAATCCAGCAAATTGGTCCGGTGCGTTCCGTTACCCTCCAGGCAGCTTGAATGCAAGCTCTTTCCCATTGAAGTACCCAGTCATTTTGAATTCTTGAACACACTCGAGGTTCTATTTCCTGAGGCGTGCAGTCATGAAGGACCGGTCAGGATAGCCATGCCTAGCCGGTGGTCGGTCTAATTCACACAGCGGCCCCCCCTTTGGCTACCTACCTCGATCAAGTCTGCCGATGAACTCTATTACTCTATTGGTCTCATTTTGTCCATTTCCGATTCTCTTTGGCGGAGAGATCTGTCAGGAACAGCACGTGTTCCCCGAACCATGATGGGCAGAGCGCTGGTCTCTACGGATTGGAAGGTGGGCCACGGGAATGGGCGAGCAAATCATATGAACATTAGTTGAACCATAGATTAAGATCACTGTCATAAGTTTCTAGATGTTAAGGTATTGCAAACACGAGGATGTGAAGAAGGAAAGAGGATGGAAAAGGTGATTCTAAGCCCAATAATTGTGCATCTAGTTTTTGATGTACACAGCCGGGGACGGTCACTATACAAAGAACCTGCACTGGAATATACAACATCTTGAATGGATATTACCCTGTCTACCTATATACTGGGATTGACTGGATTTCTCGAAAATGGGAAGATCGTGGATTGCCTGGTTGAACGCGGTGTTAGTATTCCAATTGACTATTTAGGTACCCGGCAAGCCAGGTATCTGCCAACTGTGGGCTGCAGCAAACGGTACGCGTAGGGATGCTGATTCTCCAAACATCCCTGTCCACTCGAACTCAATTAGCTGGACACTGATGAAACTGACACTCCAGGTTCCTTACACTATCACAACGTGCGATGCGACAGCATATTAATTATCACGAGAATACTAGCAAGCTATGAAGACCTGTCTGAGCCGCTTACTCGCAAGACAAATTCCCAGCAGAACGCCGTTGCAGCTCGCTGCGCAGGCATCAAGCAGGCTCCATCTTCAAGCCACTTGCAGGGCCATGTCTATCAAGACCGACCACAGTCAGCGCACGGCTCATGAGCCTCGCGATCCGGTATTGTACAACTGAATTCCGAAATATTTCATGACACCCTTCAACTGATAGATACTGCGAAGGCTAACCCGGTTCCAAGTCGCTACACAGGGTCATTCTTGGACAGGTGAACGAGGTCAATACTTCGATTCGCACCTTCCGCCTAGACATCCCGGGGACTGGGCCCGGCATCAGGGTAGGTAAATGCTTAGGTACTAAGTACCTTGGGACAGTGCCTTCAAGCCTCTAGCTTTCCCCGGAGCTGGGTGCCTGTCAATCAGTATATTAGGTACCTTTCAGGGCTATCAGCTTCTGTTGAAGGCTGCTGGGCCAACGGCTGCAATACCCAATGGCCCCTGAACACAACACATCCTCCAGTCTCATCATCACAAGCTTGTACCATTCCCTAGAGAGCACATATCCATGCCTCAAGCCAAAAAAAAAGCGACGTACTAACCATGCTGCCTTCCTCGCCCAGTTTCTTCCCGGACAGTGGCTCGATGTCTTTGTCCCAGGCATTCCCAAACCCGGCGGCTTTACCATCACCTCGCCGCCTTCCAAAGCGTGGCGGGCCACCTGCACGGATACGCCGCCACACCTCGAGCTTGCGATCCAAAATTCCCCCGAAAATATTGTCGCTAGCTGGCTCTGGCAGCCGACTGACAAGATCCTGCAGTCCGAAATCTGGATCCGCGTCGGCGGCAGCTTCGTCTGGCCACCGCCAGGTTTGATCCCAACAGTATGTCTTTATCCCATACTCCTCCATGCAACAACTCACACTTAATTGGAAGTCTTTCCCCTTCCCCCTCTCCCTCAACCCAAATCAGAAAAAAAAATAACCATTGCATCTTCCTCGGCCTCATATGCCTTTGGACCGCAGTCCCAACAACGTCACACTCACACATCAAATCTCCAGACCCTTCGCAAGCTAGTCTTCATCGCCGGCGGCGTCGGCATCAATCCTCTCATGAGTATCGTCTCGCACCTCGCCGAACGCGCTGATCCGCGCTTCACGATCATCGTCTTGTATAGCATGCGCGACCCCGGGCCTGCGGCTCGCGACCCGGCAAAGATGCTCTTCCTTAATCGCCTTGCTGGGATCTTCAGGCCAGAAGGCAAGGTGCACGGGGAGTTGAAGTTGTTTCTGACGGGCGGTGGGAGCGGCAGTGGCAGTGAGGGAGAGGCGGATGGCGAGATCGATGCCTTGCATCTGCCATTTCAGCAGCGCAGGATCACTGTCGAGGACGTTGGGGAGGCTGTGGGTGAAGATAGGCGAGCTGCGGCTGTGTACATCTGTGGTGTTCCAAGAATGACAGACGAGTTCGTGGAGAAGTTGACTTCGCCTACAGGCTTGGGTCTGGAGCCACACAGAGTTCTTTACGAGAAGTGGTGGTGATCTTTGAATAGCCACAACTTCAAAAATGGTTCTACTAGAGATGTCATGCTTTTTGTTGTTATTGAGGTTCGCTATCCCAGACGCTTCACCAAGGAGCTTCTTTTCAATGAAATGGTGACTACAGCTTGGTACCACCAACCGTCTTTCCACAAATAGATACAGAATGTCTCGAGCGCTTCGCAGCGGCACAACGCCGCGGCAATGCAACGTGGCGAGGGCTTTGCACAACACCTCCTTCCAACATCTTCAATGAACCGCACTAGATCCAGTTGCCGTTCTTCTTCGCTTTGGGACTCAATAATTCGGGCGTCGAATAGTTACGCGAGACTACCTTGTCGCGAATGCCTCGCAGCGGCGAGCGAGACTTGCTCCTGCGCAAAGTGTTCCAGAGCCTACCGAATCTGGGACTCAAAATGCGGCGAGGAACGTGGTGCGGGGAGGGCGTCTGCCGGATCCACTCCGACTCTGACAACTGCAGGTGGGGGAATCTGGACAAGTCTATGGCCAAGTCCACAGTGTCGCCTCGCTTCTTTCGCGGACTCCTTGCAGCCCTGGAGCCATCCTCTGGTCCATCAGAAGAAGCCGGCTCGTCATCCGATGGTGAGCACATGTGATTCTCCAGCGAACTTGATGTAATAGGCGTGTAATTTCCAGGAGATATCAACGTTGAGTCATTCTTCTTTGAATCTTCTGTGGCCGATGGCGAGCCCTCGAAGCTCGGCACCGAGTCATCGGTTAGACTGGTGTCATCAAGGGGATTCGATATACGTGCACAGATTGTACCGCTTGTGGACCTCGACATTGCGTTCTCGTTGACTGGTACACCTGGGTGATTCTTGTTTATAGGGATCTCTAGGCCCTGTCCATACTCGACAGTCTCTTCCAAGTACGACTCGTTCTTAACATAACTCAAAAGTGAGGGCGCAACGGACGGAGCAGCAGATGCTGTCGAAGACTTTCTCGATCTGGGCACATACGAGTCGTTCGGACTTGGTCCGTCTGTGGGGATTTCGGGCAGTGGACGATCAGGAAGGGGTCGGGCCAAATATGAGTCGGGAAAGCCTGAGGGCAAGGCGTCGCGCAGTGTCTTGCTTGGCTGAGGCAGGTAATGGCTCGTGGCAGATCGTGGACGCAATTGAGGTGGCGTTCTAAGAATATAGCAACTGTTTCGGCGTGGCCTGATTTCACCGTGCGGCGCCGTACTCTGGGCGATACTCGGGGTGCTGTCGTCAAAGACGGTCTCGTCGTGTCCTTGGCAGGCGTGGTCCAGTTGCTCTTCAATACACGAGTCGTCCTCCAATATTGCGAAGCTCGATTTTGAGATAGACTCGACAATCTTCTCAGCATTACTCGTGGGAGGCGACGGACGAGTATTTGTGTCGTCGGCAGGGATCAGATTGAGTTGCCGCAAATTGGCCAAAGATCGGTAGTGGAACTGGAAAGCAGCGAAGGGAGTATCTTTGGGGTCGATCAGATGGAAGTCGAAGAAGGTGACATCCTGCGGGTTGTCAACAAGTCCACCGCTGGGTGCGCTTTGAACGTATCTGTCAGACAATGACAAAGGATGAGGGGCTGGGGAAGACCTACGTGATGCCATACTTGTCCATTTTTCGGTATTGACTCAAATTTGCAGCCCGCCTCTTTCGCCCCTTAGCTCGGAATACAAGGACTTCAATCAAGCCACCATCGTCAGCAACCGAGACTTGCTGCTGGTCGCTCACGAAGTAAAAGTATCTGGCTTCGATTCCTTCTTGTTTGAAGACAACGCCATTGTCTTCTTGATTCCAACGGTCGCATGGCTCGTAAAGTGCCTTCTCGACGCGACCTTGGCTCTTAACCTTTGGGTTGATACCCCACGATGTTATGTGCCTCCCGTTCATGTGTAACTTGAAGAAGAGGTGACAGGGCGGGGATGGCTCGTTCTCGACAACATAGTTGATCCAGAATTGTGAACCTACCGGCAAGTCAGTATAAAAATATCAGCAGGTGATGGGCAGAGGAGAAAAGTCGAACCAGGAAGTGATGGAATGTATACTGAAATCCTGGCGTCAGGATCCCCAACATTCGCGGAGCCATTTGCAATGGCATCTTCGTTACCAGGCTCAGAAGATGGCGGCTGGCTTTGACCTGCGGCTTGCTTGGTTGCGAGAGACTGGAAGTAAGATCCATCAGGGTGTGGGTACTCAGGCAGCCTCCCAAACTCCGATTGTGTGATGATGGAGATATCTATGCCGCGAAATGAAGGCATCTTGCCAGGGGTTTAGCTCCAATTGGCTTGGTGTTGGTTGTAAAGAGATTCTGTTGTTTTGCAATTGACCTCTGAGTTGGGCGGTTGCATAGCAAAATTTCCAATCAAAAGAATTGCGTGAAAGCTGGGAGCATAGTACCAATAAGCATTCACTCGAGCACCAGGCAATCGCGACCCTCTTCGCCCAGCCTACTAACATGCTGACGCTCTGATCTGGCGGGGGCATTTGGCACGAGCCGAAACAATCGCGGTTAGAACAAATCTTTAGTGCAATCTCGCGTTTCTCCAAACATAATAACAGCGATTCGGAAATTGCCTGGAAGGCCAGTTGATTTCACCGCACGCGGGCCTCAAATATCAAAAGCTCGGACCACTGATTCTCACGCAACCTTGAGCATTTGGAACACGGTATTTTGATATTTCTTGTTGTCGATTGTGTTACATGCTGGGCGGTATCCACCGTAACACTCCCAGGCCCTTTCCATGTCGTCTATGACCCCAGCAGCTTTTTCGTCTCTTCTTCCTTGCCTAGTAGGCCCAAGCTCCGTATTTGCCCTGCCGTCGGTGCATCCTCTCGTCCTTGAGTCATTTCGGCTTTCCTATATGCTGCCTGCAGTGTCATAACTCTGGCAGCCTGTAAAACCGTTGCTGGTTAGCCAACATGCCACTTGCGAGGACCATGTCATAACGGGGATCCACCGACCTCTTTCTTGTGATGCAAGCACTCGTAGTAGTCCTCCAATACTGGCACGCACTTCTTCTTTCCCGAGCTGTCCTCCGAATTCGTGTTGACGACGTAGCATGCGAGCACCTCTTGCCAGAAGGGAAAGCACCGGCCAGGGCCTAGACGTGACGAGTTAGCTGAATTGCTCAACGGGCGATGGGAATGGCCATCCAAAGAAAAGCTCACCTCCGTTATTGCCGTATCCGGAAGCCATGGCGTTGATGATTTGCAGATTGCAGGACGTCGACTTGGAGTTGTCGTCAACGGAAGCAGTTGGGCGTGTCGGCGAAAGACGAGATGTCGTCTTGAGCAGCATTCACTCTGACGAATGATGTACCGCCGTATTACTCAGCCGCTGTTGACCCACTTCTACTGCAGCCCCTACCCCAGGTAGGCAAGATCCTAGGTAAAGTTCCCACAGCTGCCACCGCCACAGCTACGCAGATAATAGTACTCTTTGCACATGGTTAAGTGGCTGAGAATTGTGTCGGACTTTACGCGACAGCTTGCAGTCTGACCTCATCAGACACCTTCGTCACTAGCTATTCTTTGCTGTGCAATAGGGACTGTTCTTGAACCTTTAGCCAAGAATATGCGTTGCAGTAGCGAACCACCATGAGTCTCGTTCTTTCGGCGCCAAAGATCGTCCTCCTGGCCGTGCACCTCGCGGCCAAAGCCGACCTCGACAGCCTGTCCTTCATCGCCGCGAACAATGGTTCAGTCTTGCGTAAGGAGCTCCTCCTGCGCATCCTCCTGACATATCTGCCCGAGACGCTCAAATCGGAGGAATACGTGTCATTTGTGGAAGAGGTGGATAAGGGCGAATATGCAGCTCACGAGCACTGGGAAGTCAATGCATCTGCCGTGGAACAGTTGTCAGAGGAGCAGGCCGTAAAGAAGGTCCGTAAGCTGCACCTGCTGAAGCTATCATGGCCTGAGGCCCCTTCAGAGGCAGAAAATGACCTCTTGACTCTGTTTCTGTTGCGAAGAGCCTACAAGGTGGACGAAGAGGCCGGCTTGTTGACTCAATTACCCGATCTACTTGCACCCTTTCTCGACCACTCCCCGTATCTGCGAACTTGGACTATATCTTTATTGCTACCTCTACTGAGACGGAATTGCGAGTACTTTCCTCAGAACAGCGTTCCAATAACGTTGGCAGATTTCGAGAAGCTGGGGGACGCCGAAGCTGTCGAGCTTCTGCTTTCACAAACCGGGGTGCAAGAGGCGGATTACATCAATGTTGCCCGGGACCTGAGAGGCATGGTGGGGCCATGGCTATACAATGACAAGAGATGGATCAAAGAACAGTCAAAGGAGAACCGGGAAGAGGATGCTGACGAAGAGGTGGAGATATGTCCAGGGTGGGAACAGATGTTGACATGGTTGACCTCAAAAGCATGCACAAACTGGAAGGTCGCTGTTGAGGCGCTTGACCATTGGCATGGGCCTGAGGACGTCGATTTGGGTGGTTTAGGGCAGATGTGGATGTCTGACGAAAAACAACAATACCTCGAGCGCCGGTATGCTCGTGCTGGGCTGGCATGCGCATATCTCATCCCAGAGGCAACCACAGAGGCGTTGACGGGCGCGTATACACTTGCCCTGGAGGTCACTAAACTTCTCGACGATCCCTTGCCGCCTTTACAGACTGCCGCGTCCAATTTATCTCCAGTTGCTGACCTTGGAAGCACCAACATCATGTTTGCGAAGAACGTCACGTACCTACGAAATAACCTACTTGATGAGAGCAACGTTCTCACCAAACCGTCCGAATTGGCGGTAGCTCTCCTTTCCGCGCTGGTTGTCAGTGCTTTTCTCTCTACTAGGGCGGGGTGTCCTATCACTGTGAGGAAGGCAGGAGAGCTGGCCATGCTTCAAGATGAGCGCGAACAGAAAGCAGAATTCCTCAAATTAATACATACCGTCAGTGAACGTGGACCGAGTTCAGACGACAGATTCTGGATCAGAGCCCGAAATGAGATCCTTTGGCTGAAGGACTGGGGTGCAGAAGATGAGGACATTCCAATTGAGGATCAGCATTACGCTGGTATTTATGGACGCCTCAAGAAAGACTTTATGGAAGTTGAGATTCTGAAGGCACTTTTGGCACACACCCGTATGTCTGACGCATACGCATTGTGCAACACAAGCTAACATGCAAGTAGGCTTCTCCCTTGCGAAAACTCTTTATGAAGATGCTTCGGACCAGCCTTTATCAAAGGAATTGCTTCGGGAGACCATTTATGCTGCCGCAATGGTTGCTTATGACAATGCTTCCAACCCAAACCGTAATCGGGGTGGGCTGAAGAAGTGCAATGATATGTGAGTGCCTCTTACAAGTGGCCATATTTCCAGCTGAAAACTGACCAACATCAGAGTGACCGGCTTTCCGAAGACCATAGAAAGGTCTGTGGTGGCTACGCAACGCATCGAGGCCCTTCTGAAAGCAACACATGGCTTGAGTGATTACAAACTCGTCCTCAAGCAAGGCGAACCGTTCACACCTGTGATTCTTCGCGTGCATCATGACCCAATCTCTATCATTGGAAAAGTGCTTGAGCAAAACCCCAAGAGTTATACCCGAATCCAAGACCTTATTGATGTGGGCCGAAACATGGTCGCTGCAGGCCTCACGGTCCGCGATAAATCTGGGCACCCTACCCTAACTCCCGAGAGAGAACCAGACGAGATGCTGCACGCTGAAAAGCGCGTCACCGCCATGTGCATTGACGCAGCACTGACCGAAGACGATTTCGAGACAGCATACTCTTACGTTATGAATCGCTTGGCTGCCCTTGATAGGAGGCCTCAGCCATCACGCAAAGTCAGTAGTAGCTCTAATCTGAGCAAGACCAGCGCAATAGCCAGAGATGACTGGTCCTGGCGAGCAGCTTTCCAAGCAGGCATGTACCGACGAACTGCACGCACCACTCGACCCACCCATCTCGGCACCGCAAGCGGCAATCCAGACATCCGCCATCTAGAGCAACGCATAGAGTGTCTCGCGACCGCCCTCCGCGTCGCCCCGACCCCTGCACTGTTCGAAATCCTCAAAGCGTACCGCCGCACGGAGGAAGAGCTTGATGCAGCTATCAAAGCTGAGCAGGAGCAAGAGAACGCCTGGGATGACGTCGCAGACCAACAGTCTATGCCTGGCGGCTTCAACACAGCGACGCCGCCGCATGTCTCTGGCGGCAGACAAGCAACGGTGGCTAGACACAATGCTGAGGAAGCCCCCATGTCGTTGTTTGATTTGTCGAGAGCCAGCATGCGCTCTGCGTCGCGGAATTTTACGGCATTGTCTAATTTCAACTTGACTGCACAGGGCAGGCCATCGGACGCAGACTCATTAGCAGAAAGTGAAAGTGCAGAGGGGCAACAGCAACGGGCGAGGAAACGGGATCAGTTGCGAGAGGCGGCCATGGGTGGCTTGACGGCTGGTGTGGGCTGGTTGATCGGTGCCCAGCCTCCGCCCCGGGGCCATGACGAGGAATGAAGCGGATCGGATTGAGGGTAAGAGTATAGACAAAGGAAATATGATACCACGATATTGGGCTTGGGCTTGCATGCCATTTTCAATTTTGGTCAGACTCTATGGCGTTGCTGAGCGCGCCTCCGCCCCCGGGAATTAGTGCACTATTCAAAGGTTGCAGAAGCTAATGAACACCTCTGCTATAGAGACATTTTGAGGGATTGATCATGTGATTTGTTTGGTGAATCAAGATTTCTTCTTGTTGGATTTGAGCACATCGTATGCTAACTACGTAGGTAGGTATGCAAATTACTCTTCCAAGTCTGACTTTATCAAGTGGCGTTGAGGTCAATCGCTTTGATCAAAGTCAATGAAAAGTGAACACAAAATCCGAGCGGTTCTCAAATCTGGCTTGATAGCCTACCACGAATCGGGCCGGCTTTTGCATGTGTCTGGAATAAAAGACATACCAAAGCTTAGGTGCTGAGAACTTAATTAGCTCACCTCTCTATGTTCGATCTTGCAATACATCAAGCACACTTACTCTGATTGATGCCAGTGAGTTGAGTAGTTCTCAGAATGTCTGAGTGTCAAAACCTGCGTTTAGTCTCAGGATGAAGAAAAATGGTACCCAATGAT
The DNA here is from genome assembly GCA_027946515.1 of Gnomoniopsis smithogilvyi. NCBI lineage: Eukaryota > Fungi > Ascomycota > Sordariomycetes > Diaporthales > Gnomoniaceae > Gnomoniopsis > Gnomoniopsis smithogilvyi. The sequence continues at coordinate 2,574,143 of JAPEVB010000004.1, read as the reverse complement.
TCCGATTCTCACATGCTCCTTAGAACAGAGAATTCCTATGAACACACCCCTTTCTAAAGCCCAAGCTTGCAATTTCTCAACAATTTGTTCTCTGGAGAGAGATGAGATGAGCACCCTTTGTTTTGCCTCGGTACGTATCAAGCACTCTCGATTATAAGAACAAAAAAACCCACGGTCATTCTGGAGCCAGTGAGTGGAAACGAAGTACAGCTTTCTCCTACCTAGGTTCCTAAGCGCCCATGTGCAATGCCTGTCTCATGATGCGGAAAACTCCACACAATCTTCGCGAGTCACAAGCCAACAGTCTTGCGGGAACCAAGACCCTATGAGAGGAACATACTTCTAGGTCTCGTGCAAAGTCACACGGCCTGTAGCTTTCCAGATTGTGTAGGCCCCCACGAGCGTCTGACCGTTTCCAAGCCCCCTGCCTAATCAATGCTGTCTCAACATTGCCGATTTCCTGTGCTTACCCGGGATCCACTCAGATCCCTTGTGATTGATGATCTTATTCATGAATGGCGCTGTTGCGGAATCTACATTTTGAATATGAACACGTGCTAGAGGCGCAGAGTTAAAATAGTTGCGCTGGTTCACGTGGTCCAGCTGACGTGGAGTCCTATTGTGGCTGGTGTAAATTTCCTATTTGCTCAATGTGTATTTCCATTTATGGGTAAGCCAGAAATCCTTCATGACAATCTCACCAATGCCCAGTATTTGAGAAGCTCAGTAACATCAACTATTGAATCTGACTGGTAAATGTGCTAGTATGGCGGCCGCCTATCAACCAACATGCCCAGGCTGCTAACACCAACATTGGAATCCTTTCAAGAGGCCTCTGAAGGCCAAGATTGCAGGTGCTTTCAAATAGCTAGCTCCTACTCGAATTGCATGTAATTAGAAGCGCTGTAGTTATAGGGACTCTTTTGCGCATATCAGTTAGGGAAGGGGCGGATATTGAATTCCTCATTATTAAAGTGTGCCAAATGTCTTTCACTGCAGAATTTTGACTAAGAAACATCGTGTTTGAGCCGGCATAGCAAATTTGCCAGAAAAGCTAGCATATTTGACATTACATTCACTTTCTTCCATTGTCTCTCAGCTCCTTATTTGCAATTAGTTGCTCCTTTGGTTCCAGAGCCCAAGTCTTTGCAACTCTTTCATCCCACCTGCAAACCTGGACCAAATCTCATCACTCTCATCACCTGCAACAACAAACAACAAACAACAAGCAACGTCCAATTGTTTCTCATTCATCATCACATCCCAGGAAACACATCATTTAACAATTAGCAGCACAGCAAATCACAAATATGACTTTCACCACCTCCCTCCGAGGCAGGCCCACTGCTCCTAGCAACGAGAATGGCAACATCTTCACCACGATGAATGGTATACTTTTCCACCTCAGCAGAGCGAATTCCCTCCAGCAAGGATCAACTGACACGTTTCAGGTGCTCCCATCCGTAACCCTGCTGCCAGTCAGAGAGTTGGTGGTCAGCTTTGTGGTGTCTCGCTGCTCCAAGATACCAATTTGCTGGAGTTGATCCAGTCTCTGGATCGCGAGCGCATCCCAGAGCGGTAATTCTTCTTGCGGTGCTCCCAGATCTGCAATGAAGAAATTCTAACATTTGTGACAGTGTTGTCCATGCCAGAGGTTGTGGTGCCTACGGCTACTTCGAGACGATTCGCGACATGACTGATGTGACCAGCGCCGACTTCCTCGCCCGCATTGGCAAACGCACCCCTCTGTTCGCTCGCTTCTCAACTACCGCTGGCGAGAAGGGATCTGCTGAGACAGTTCGCGACGTGCGTGGCATGGCCTTCAAGATGTACACCAACGAGGGAAATCTGGATTGTAAGTATCACTGTCGCTGCCTGTGAAGCCCCAACCTCTTTTTTAAAAATAAAGAGTTGCTCCTCGATTCGGATTCCGCAATGTGCTAACATACCTTCACAGGGGTCTTCCTGAGCCAGGTAAGCTCTCTCTTGATGAGGATGCACTCACAAAGCACGGTGCCTGCTTGCTGTGGTCACAGTTACTTACAGACAATGTAGCCTGTCTTCTCCATCCGTGATGGTGCCAAGTTTCCATCATTCGTCCATGCTACGAAGAAGAACCCTCGGACTGGCCTGCCTGACCATACCCAGTTCTGGGAGTAAGCATTACCAGCTCCCAGTTGATAGCCTTGCCAGCTTACCAGATTCACTCATAGCTACTTTGTCAACAACCCTGAGGCTCTCCACTTCCTCTTGTTCCTCTTCAGCGACAGATCCACGCCTGCTGACTTTCAGCACGCTGACATCTTCTCCGTGAACACCTACCGTGAGTATTTACCAAAGGGGCTGGGAAGTCTTGTTTTGGGCACCGAAACATACTGACACGCGAAAATAGGTTTCACAAAGGCGGTAAGACAACATCACGAAAATTGCCTGCATATATTATATACTACCCTTTCCCTTGTACTCCACTTGTTATCGTTCCACCAGATCTGACGCATGTCATTGTGTCACAGGACGGAAGCTTCGAGTATGTCAAGCTGCACATCAAGTCCAACCAGGGCAACCAGTACCTGACCTCAGCTGAGGCTCGTGAGCGTGCCGCCTCCGACCCAGACTTCATGACCCGTTCCCTGTACGAGGATATTGAGGCTGGCAAATTCCCTTCCTGGGACGTCTACGGTCAAATCATCAGTCCTGAGGTTGCCGAGACGTATCCTGTCAACATCTTCGATCCGACCAAGACCCTGCCATCGGTTGACTTCCCGTATCGGCCCTTCGGCCGCATCGTTCTGAATGAGAATGTCAACGATCAGTTCGCCGAGGTCGAGCAGGCGGCCTTTAGCCCCACCAACGTCGTGCCTGGCTGGGCTCTAAGTCCAGACCCTGGTAAGCCGATACTTCCCAGAATGACTGATCTTGGTAGCCATGCTAACGACAAAACAGTCCTCCAAGTCCGCGCTTTGGCTTACCAGGATACGCAGCGCTACCGCCTCGGTACCAATTTCTCTCAGCTCCCAGTCAATCGTCCCAAGCACGCTTTCAACCCGCTGTGTCGTGATGGCGCCGGCAACATTCAGCAGAGCCGCGGCAACAGCCTGCCTCCTTACTTTCCCTCGGGCTTCTACAGCCTCGACAAGGCTCCTCAATACGCCGCACCTGGAGAGGAGACCTGGAACGGTCGCGTAGTCGACTATGAGAGCAAGATGGAGGATGGTGATCTGGAACAGCCTCGTGACTTCTTCGAGAGAATCCTTGCCAAGGAGCCTGGCCAGCAGGAGAACCTGATCAGCAACATCGCCGAGCATCTCGCCGAGGCTGACTCGAAGGTGCGCAACAAGGCTTACGGTATGCATCATGATATCCTCCATTCTTTTTTCTTTCCTTAGTGCTAAGATCATTCGACTGACTATCTCATCAAGCTCTGTTCAGCCGTGTCCACCCGGACTTGGGCCGCAAGATTCGCCGCGCCACCGAGAAGCAAGCCGAAGACCTTGTCTTCAAGAAGGTCACCGACACCATGGAGGGTCTCACCCTGCCGTACCAGCCGCGCAATAAGCGTACCGCCCTGGACAAGAACGAGGATCTGCCGTGCAGCCTGGACCAGTGCCAGCCCAACGCCGGCCTCGTCTCGAGTATCCAGGGCATGAGCCGTGACTCCTTCGGACTGGAGTAATAGTGCTTTGAATGATACCTTATCCGGGGTTTGTGTTCATCACACCCTCGTGCTGTTGATTTACTCCAAGACTGGACATATCATAGCCCTCATCACACTTGTTCATGATGCTAAGCAGGACGGGCTTCATCTATCATTGGGGTCGATTCTTTCTGGACTTCCTCACGATCATCTTCCTTTTCACCGGAAGAATGGCTCTGAGTTGGGTTCATAATTCAATAGTCCTCTGCCTGAATTTCATGTGGGGGGCAGCTTGAAATGATTGCAGATGACCTTCTGCGGATTTTCCCATAGCTAGGGTCAGCATCTCACATAATCAGTGAATTAATAGAGTCACGAGTTCTTTTATCCAAAGTGAGTGCTACAACGAAGTGTTACATGTAATTCCTGTGTATTCGGCTTTGTCTTTGTGAGTCTGGAATTAAGTCTCTCTACTTGACAGCTGCCCGCCTTGAAATGGTTCGCAACTTCTTGGCCAGGCTGTCTCGCTTAGTAGGAGGATATTCACATGCTGGCAGTGAGAATCTGAGCTTACCGTATCAGGGAGAGGCAGGGCAGATATCCTGCTGCAATCCGGCCCGCCAAAAATGGAATGGTCACTGATAGAAGATTGAATTGCTCAGGCCTCAGGCCTCAAGTGGCTAATTGTGTTTAAAGGTCCGGATGAAGTGAGGTTGATGTTGTCTCATTGCTGATATAAGCAAAGCAGGTGTACAAGGTTACAGTGCAGGGGTGCTCATGCAGTTCAGCTAAATGAGTGGGGCAACGCGTTTACGTCAATTCGAAGCGCGACGACGCGTTGGACATTTTGGGAAGGTTTCCCTCTTGCACTCCTGAAAACATTAATTCTTCTCACGTCCTTGGCCATCTTCTCCCAGCCTGTTCCTTGATTTGGTTAGGAGCCGCTTGCTTGCAAATGTAAAGGTCAACTTAACCCTTCAATCCTGTCACTCCGGCCCAACAAAGAATCAAAAGTGTTCGAACTGCCGCCACCATGCCTGCTGCCACCATGGCGCCCAAGAAGCGCATATTGGGGGAAACATCCAGCGCCAGACGCAATATAGCTGCGTCACCAGTAACTTCCAAGAAACAGAAGACGGACCATTTTTCTTCCTCGCCTGCCCCTCGCTACGCCAGCTCTCAGGCCACCAAGGTCGCGTCAAGTCAGGTGAAGAGCACCTTCGAGACTGAAGTTCTGGAGAAGATCAGTCAGGGTATATCAGACCTTAAGCAGAACAACACGGAGAAGGACCAGTCATGGGCACGACCACCTTTACCCGAGGGCTATAGCGCTGCCACACACACTCTATGCTTCCAGCAGATCGAGGCCGAGGAAGGCACCCTTCATGGCGGCAGTCCTACCGTCAAGCTCTTCGGTGTGACGAGTGAGGGCAATTCCGTGATGCTCCACGTCAAAGACTTCAAGCACTATCTTTACGTTGCAGCTCCAAGCGGATTCTCCCCACACGACTGCATGCCCTACCGCGCCTACCTCGAGTCCCAGGTTGCGCTACAGCAGCAAAGTGTCATCCATTCAGTGCAGATGGTGATGCGGGAAAGCATCTACGGCTTTCAGAACAACACCCAAAATCCTTTCTTGAAGATCACCGTCACCGATCCCAAATTCATCAACAAAGTCCGCTCTACCATACAGTCCTGCAATGCCAACTGGAAGGGACTCTGGAAGTCCCCAGATGGCCAGATCCTTACTTTCGACAATATCCAGTACATTATACGTTTCATGGTAGATAACAAGGTACGTGGTTTCCGGACTATTGATGCGGACGTCACTAATACGAGCTCAGATTTTTGGCATGTCTTGGGTAGAGGCTAAAGCCGGCACATACAAACTCATCCCCGAACGCGACCGGCAATCCAACTGCCAGATCGAAGCGGAATGTAGCTATCTCGACCTCATTGCACACGAGCCTGTTGGGGAATGGTCCAAGATGGCACCGCTGAGAGTCATGTCCTTCGATATCGAGTGCGCTGGCCGAAAGGGTATCTTTCCCGAGGCCAATCACGACCCAGTCATTCAGATTGCCAACGTTGTCACGAAATATGGAGAGAAGAAGCCCTTTGTTCGGAACGTCTTTTGTCTCGACACGACCAGCTCCATCGTTGCAACTCAAGTTCTCGAATTTGCGAAAGAAGAGGACATGTTGATGTCGTGGAAGAACTTCCTCGAAGAAGTAGACCCAGACATCATTACTGGTTACAACATCTCTAATTTCGACTTTCCGTATCTGCTTGATCGAGCGAAGCATCTCAAGGCCAAAAACTTCGAGTATTGGTCCAGAATACCGACAATGAAGTCTGTGTCGAAGGAAACGAACTTCTCCAGCAAGCAGATGGGCAATCGAGACACAAAAGCCACAAATATCAATGGGCGGCTCCAGCTTGACATGCTACAACTAATTCAGCGCGATCACAACCTCCGAAGTTACACCCTGAACTCAGTGTCGTCGAATTTCCTTGGGGAGCAGAAGGAAGATGTTCACTACACAATGATCACAGAACTCTTCAACGGTACACCCGAGTCGCGTCGACGTTTGGCACTCTACTGCTTGAAAGACGCCTACCTGCCAATCAGGCTGATGGAAAAGCTCTCATGCCTGGAAAATTACACTGAAATGGCAAGAGTCACGGGCGTGCCATTCAATTACCTGCTGTCTCGTGGTCAACAAGTCAAGTTCATCAGCCAAGTGTTCCGAAAAGCACTAGAGCAGAAGCTTGTTGTTCCTGATCTGAAGGGAGAAGGTAGTGACGATCAGTATGAAGGTGCGACGGTCATTGAACCTACCCGTGGATACTACGACGTACCGATTGCAACCCTCGATTTCGCCTCGCTGTACCCCAGTATCATCCAGGCTCATAATTTGTGCTACACGACTCTTCTCACCAAGAAGGCTGTCGAGAACTTCGGACTGAAGCTGGATGAAGATTACATTGTCACTCCATGCGGAGACATGTTCGTGACGACCAAGCAACGGAAGGGTCTCCTGGCTCAGATTCTAGAAGAATTGTTGACTGCCAGAAAGCAGGCCAAGCGGGAGATGGCGGCTGAGAAAGACCCGTTCAAGGTGGCTGTGCTGAACGGTCGTCAATTGGCCTTGAAAGTCAGTGCTAACTCGGTCTACGGTCTCACTGGAGCCAGCAATGGCAAACTGCCCTGCTTGGAGATTGCCAGTAGCACCACGAGCTTTGGTCGACAAATGATTGAGAAGACCAAGAATGAGGTGGAAGCAAAATACAACATCGCCAACGGCTACTCCCATGATGCCCAGGTCATTTACGGTGACACAGATTCTGTCATGGTAAAATTTGGCACTACGGAGCTAGCGGAGGCGATGAAGTTGGGCGAGGAGGCAGCTAATTTTGTCTCGTCAAAATTCGTTAAGCCGATCAAGCTCGAATTCGAAAAGGTCTACTTTCCGTACTTGCTGATCAACAAGAAGCGTTATGCTGGGCTATATTGGACGAAGCCCGAGAAGTACGACAAGATGGACACCAAGGGTATTGAGACAGTCCGCCGTGACAATTGTCTATTGGTACAGACCGTTATCGAGAAGGTTCTGAGAATGATTCTGATCGACCGCGACGTACCAGGGGCTCAGGAGTGAGTACTCGGATCAAACGGTCTAATCTACGGCCAGATGACTAACATTTTATCAGATACGTGAAGAACACCATCGCCGACTTGCTGCAGAACAAGGTTGATATGTCGAAACTGGTGATCACGAAAGCCCTCACCAAGGATGACTACACCGCCAAGCAAGCTCACGTTGAGCTGGCCCACCGCATGAGGAAACGTGACCCTGGCTCGGCTCCCGGCCTGGGAGATCGTGTTGCCTATGTCATGATCAAGGGTTCAACAGGGTCCAAGAATTTTGAGAACTCAGAAGATCCCATATACGTGCTTGAGCACAACGTGCCCATCGACACCAAATACTATCTTGACAACCAGCTGGCAAAGCCCCTTGGCCGGATCTTTGAACCTATCCTAGGGGAGACAAAAGCCAAGTCGCTGCTGGCAGGCGCCCACACGCGCTCAATCGCAGTGGCGGCGCCGACCATTGGCGGGCTGATGAAATTCGCCAAGAAGACACAGACATGTATGGGCTGCAAGAAACCGCTGACCGGCAAGGAAGAGGCAAAAGGCGCAGTGTGCGCGAATGACGCGCCGCGTGTCGGCGAGCTGTACACAAAGACACTGGACAAGGTGTCGGATCTGGAAGTCCGTTTTGGGCGGCTCTGGACGCAGTGTCAGCGATGCCAGGGCAGCATGCACTGCGAAGTCATCTGTAGCAGCAAAGACTGTCCAATTTTCTATATGCGCATGAAAGCCAAGAAAGATTTGGAGGATGCCAATAAGGAGTTACACAGGTTCGATTTTGATCAAGCGGCGATTTGGTGATCACCAAAATCAGGGACCCGAGGGAAGATGGCAGTGGTCGCAGAGGCTCAATACTAAAACAGCAAGCGACTACGAGAAGTGTTGGGCCGATGTACTGATGGAGCTCCTCTGTGGAAGATTTTCGAGGCACCAGTTAACGGGTGTAATGATGAAGCATGTCTACTTGGCGTTCAGGTCGACAACATGGGGCGCAGGTCCCCATAGTACCTAGCAATGAGGGCACTCGAACAAATTGATATCCCTCGCATTGCACAGGACAAACCTCGGCTCCTTGACCGAAGTGTCCTCGTCCGAAATGCAATGCAAATGATTTCTAGAACACTGTTTCCAAAGCCGTTTTCGCAGACAGACACTCTTTCAAGTCCTCGTTCTCCGCACCGTTTTCCGAGCGGGAGAACATCGGACCCGATTTGCGCCGTTTAAGACGCGGCTGAAGCGTATAATTTTCGGAGGAGCATGTGCTCCACCACATGGAATTGTCCGGGAGAGTGGGGGCACCTCTTCAGCTACCCCGGATTCAGGATGCCATTCTACCAATTTTGGATGCATCCAAAAAGCTACTACTTCCGCGGCATGGTCCTAGCGGAATCGGCGCCAGCTCTTGGCCTACACCAGTAACAGCGTTTCATCATGGCTGCTCACGATGGACAGCAGATTTTTTTCCAGCAAACAATGGGACGATCATTCTGCATGAGGGAGGGAGGGAGCACCGCACAGAAAGTTGCATCTCCTTCATCTCCCGTAAAGCCCACACACAGGTCGACGTTCCGGTGTCGCTGTCGGAGACATGACCCACATCACTTTCGAAGGCTTGGGGAGAGCCATGCAGCCCAGCCATAGACACACCAACCCGGCGTATAATGCGAGGATACAATCCACAATGCTTCCAATTACTCTAGCTAATATTCGACGTCTTGTGAGCCAATCACAAGCTGGCGATACGGGGATTCGTTGATAAGGCCACGTCTTTTTTGCTGTGGCTAATATGAGAGAACCCTAGGGCTTGGATCGACGTCATTACATATCGCTCATACTTCATTGCGCAGTAGAATGACGCTTTCTGCAAGGCTCTTATCTTCTTGGTCTCGATGTGAAGCAAGGAGTTGTTGACAAGAAGTAGTCGAGATCGAAAGCGTTCGACAGGCTGCAAAACAAGAATGACTGCCATAGGAACAGAGTCAATTATTACTGCTCTAACCTTCTTTAGAGGGGAGGGGGAGACCTGCCAATCGTCCGGACCGAGCCTGTAGTTCACCCCAGAGACCCCGCGACGCCGCAATCGGCGGTGATGGGATGGTCGCGTCCAGGGCTAGGGGTGATGGGAAGCTATCCCTGTCCTTACATCAATTCTCGCCCTCGCCCTCCACCGAGCCTCGACTCTCTGTTTTTTTCGGGGGCCCGCAAACTGCAATAAGCTGCGAAGACGGCGCGTCTCTTTGAGCTTGCGAACCCCCACTACGAATATTGATGACATGAATTGACCTCGTCATTTTTAATGCCAGCAACTGGTAGGGCTGGTAGCTTTGGAGCTAGCACACTAGAACTGCCTCCTAGATCGCTGAGCTGTTCCGGGACGTAACCGTGTTGGATAATTGCCTTGGTGGGAACTGCTCTTTAGCTCATCTTATAAATATGGCTCGCGACTGCCCTCTTTCTCTGCTCTTCGTCGGAGTCGATCTTTCTTCGCGCTTGTTCAAATTTTTCACTTGTGTAGCCCTCTTAAAGAGTTGAGCATTCTACCACACTTGACCCATATTACCCGTTGTCCCCAAGTGTGAATACAATACTCCGTGATACCCAACACTCTCCTCCTCCCCCCAATACCAAGCCAAAATGTCCAACCTTCCCTCCGAGCCCGAGTTCGAGCAGGCTTACAATGAGCTTGCGTCGACACTCGAGGCCTCCACGCTCTTCCAGAAGAACCCGGAGTACCGCACCGCACTCAAGGTCGTCTCGATCCCTGAGCGCATCATCCAGTTCCGCGTTATGTGGGAGAACGACAAGGGCGAGGTCCAGGTCAACCGTGGCTACCGTGTGCAGTTCAACTCGGCCCTGGGGCCCTACAAGGGCGGTCTCCGTCTGCACCCCTCAGTGAACCTGTCGATCCTGAAGTTCCTGGGCTTCGAGCAGATCTTCAAGAATGCTCTCACAGGATGTAAGTAAATTACTACATGCCCCAGTTTGTCCGGTTTCGAGCCTGCGAGGGCAAAGGCACTCCCTCGTTGAAGTGGATCATGGGCTAAAACATGTTTGTTCAAACAGTGATGATGGGCGGTGGCAAGGGTGGTGCCGATTTCGACCCCAAGGGCAAGTCCGACAACGAGATCCGCCGATTCTGCGTTGCCTTCATGCGCGAGCTTAGCCGTCACATCGGCGCCGACACGGACGTGCCTGCAGGCGACATTGGCACTGGTGGCCGGGAGATTGGCTTCATGTTCGGCACTTACCGCAAGGAGAAGAACAAGTTCGAGGGTGTCCTCACAGGCAAGGGCCTGACTTGGGGTGGAAGCTTGATCCGACCTGGTAAGATTACGTCTTGTGCCGATGGGCTTCTCTCAATACACAAGGTCATGACAGGGCAAGAAGCTAACAACTCGTCACAGAGGCCACCGGATACGGTCTTATCTACTACGTTGGTCACATGCTTGAGTACGCCGGCGCCGGCGGCTGGGCTGGTAAGCGCGTGGCTGTCTCTGGCTCCGGCAACGTCGCCCAGTACGCCGCCCTCAAGGCCATCGAGCTCGGCGCCAAGGTCGTCTCACTTTCCGACTCTCGCGGTGCCCTCATCTCCGACGCCGGCTTCGAGCCCGAGGCCATCGAGGCCATCGCTGCCTTGAAGCACAAGCACGGCTCGTTGACCGACTTCGTTGCCGCTGCCAAGGACGGATCCTCCAAGTACAAGTACGTCGAGGGCGCACGACCCTGGACACACGCTGGTGCTGTCGACGTCGCGCTGCCTTGCGCGACGCAGAACGAGGTCTCCGAGGAGGAGGCTAAGGCCCTTGTGGACGCCGGCTGCAAGTTTATTGCTGAGGGCTCCAACATGGGTTGCACACAGGAGGCTATCCACGTCTTCGAGGAGACCCGCCGCTCCAAGGGCGCCAGCGGTGTGTGGTACGGTCCTGGAAAGGCGGCCAACTGCGGTGGTGTCGCCGTGTCTGGACTTGAGATGGCACAGAACAGCCAGCGCTTGAGCTGGACCCGTGAGGAGGTTGACAACAAGCTGGCTGGCATCATGAAGAGTGCATTCGAGAACGGACTGAACACTGCCAAGGCATACGTGGAGTCCAAGGAGGGTGAGCTGCCATCGCTGGTGGCAGGCAGCAACATTGCTGGCTTTGTCAAGGTTGCCGAGGCCATGAGGGACCAGGGCGACTGGTGGTAAATCATTTGATATCTCACGGAAGGGGATTGTATATCCTGACGACGGTGTTTTGCGAAACTTCAAAAAAGGCGAGCGTTGTATTCTGTTGTCTGGCTGGTTGGCATAGGTTGATTTTCGGATTGTTTTATTCTGCTCCGCAGTGGTTCTCCTCATGTACATAGCGACTAGTCATAAAAATACCAAGTTCTTTACGTCTATACCATCTTACCAAAAGTCCAAAATCTTACAATTCAATTTTCAAAGGACAACGACTTCCAACAAAATCGGGCTATCGAAACTGATGAAATGTCTGTTGGTCTGCGCACGAGGTTGCTTTCATCGGAATTAATTTCATCTGACTTCATCAGACTATAAAGTTCAACTCTAGTCGACTTCCCGTGCCCATTTTTGACGCTAACAAACAAACCACCCCCCCCCCCCAACTAGGGCAGTACCAGAATTTCGACTTCTTTTTGAGACATCAGAGGATTAAAGTCATGCGAATATGATCAAGGCATTTTGATTGAATCAAGACTGATTACGATTCAATCGTATGATCAACCCAAGCATGCATGACAAAAGGAAAAAAGATATAGTATTAGTAGAATGCCTTAGGGGAAAATGGGTGGTTAATAAGTAGTCGGATGAACCGAGCCAAGCCGTGCCCTGTGTTTGATCGACCCACCAACTTGTGCCACTACTTGTCGATCAGTCACTCACGGTGGAGAGCACTTTACACGAAAAGGGCATACGGACAAATTGTTTCTACTGAAGTTCATGATTTTTTTGTTTTCTTTCAGATCTAGCTAAAGAGATGGAAAGACTGTGATCAAAGTTGAAGATCTCTCTAGATAACACTGGGTGTGGTAGAAGTTGTAGTTGTAGTAGTAGTAAGTAAAAGCAAAGCGCTCATGGTATATGATCATCCACCGTCACAGACAGTTAAAAAAGAAAGGAACTTGGTCTTTCCAAGACCGAGCCAGAAGAGGACGAAGACAGACCCCAAAACCCCAGGGGAATAAAATAAAATAGCGAATGATATATACACAGGCTACCTCTGTACACATGTGGTTTTTTTCCCCTTGAACTTTGTGTGAAAAAAAAGAACCCCCCATGATAGGTAGAATGATTAGATAGAGTGGACGCGCCTGGTCCGTCACATACAAAAACGGTTTTTGGGGTCTGTCTTTTCGTCGTTCCCGTCTATCCCATCACTCATGCCTGAGTTTCCCCGCCTCCCTAGAAAAAAAAAAAGGTTTTCTGTTTTTATAGGTTCCCCCCAACACAAAGCAGGCGAACTGCTTACTGGAGGGTCAACACCATAGGTCCGGCAACAATGATGTTGTCAGTGATCTTGCCATCAGCGGGGATAGCGTTGACGAGGTTGAGGTAGGTGACACCGGTGAGGCCCTGGGGAAGTTGGCAAGCTCCGTTGGTGAAAGAAGTGAAGGTAGCACCAGTAGGCAGACCACCAGCAACGAAAGCGCAGGCCGTGGCCTGGGCAGATGCGTCACTGACCAGAGCCAAGTTCGCGTTGGCAACGAGGGCCTGCTGGGTGTTGGCCATGGAGATGGTGGGGAACGCAGTCAGGATGAGGTTGCTGCCCGAGGGGCAAGAACTGATGAACGGCGCAGCGAGCGAGAACACCTGCTTAGGCGACAGCGGGGTGTCGAAGAAATCGGGAGCCGCAGCAACACCGGAAACGGTGCGGATGAAGCTCTGGTGGCGGGCCTCGATGGAGAAGATGGAGGCGGCAGCAGCGAGAACGGTCGGCATGGAGACGATGGGGGCGGCGCCGAGATAGGCAGAGACACCGACCTGCTCGAGGACAGTGGCAGTCTGGACCATGGCCTTTGCCGAGGTCAGAGAGCTGTTGAAGTTGTACTGGCAAGGAACCACGGGCTGGACACCCATCTGGGCCAGGGTGCTCTGGATAATGCCGACGTGTGCCTGCTCCGAAGCACCGATGTTGATCAAGTCGTTCACCTGGGTCTGGGTGAGGCCAAGATCAAGGAACTGCTGCTGAGGAATGGCAGCGAAACCTTGCTGGTAAAAAGCTGCCTCGAGGTTCTCCAGAGTCAAAGCACTGTGGTTAGGACAATTAGTCGTCTGTATTTTCCCAAAAATCCGCGGCTTTTACATATTGGGTGAGGCCAAAACTCACAATTGCAAAACGTCAAAGTCATTAATTCCCAGAGCCTGCTCAGCTGCGCTCTGGCGCTTCATCACCTCATGAATCTTCATCTGGCGCTCGGTCAAGCGAGGTGCTGCGGGCAATGCGGAAGCGACAGCCACCAGTCCAGCCACGAGGGCACTCTTCAATGTTATGCCAGCCATTTTAGTGTGTTATTTGTTTTGTTTGTTAAGAATGTGAAAATCCTTCGTGCAACCCTTGAATCGAACCGGCGACTACTATGCGAAAGAGAGTGTGTGGTAGGTTGAAGTGAAGTCGGCCTGCCGTTGATTAGATGGTATTAAGGAAAGTCCTGGTATGAAAATACAGACAAAAGGCAGGTAAGGAAAGAAGAGAGGGAGGAAGAGAAACGATTGATACCAGATCAGGCAGACCAGCTCTTTTATTAAGATAGGATGGAAACAGATTCAAGTGGCAGAGAGGGAACGGATCGGAACATTTGTATGATGGAACCAGCGCCCGGCTTTGAAAACGATCAAACCTTCAAGTTCCTGATCGCCATTGGAGTCGATGCCAAGGTTCGGAACTGGTTGGCGATGCTCATTTGTTTCCACGGGAAGTTCGCTAGCCGTGGCCGGCTCACCAGTTCCACCGGCACAGTGAAGAAACAATACAGGCCCTGCCATGATGGATGTGGGTGCCGTGACTGGGTAAGCTTGCTGGGTGGTCACTCATCCGAGTCCCTGGGTGGGCCATTAGAGTCAAGCATCAAGCATGAAGTTAACCTTGAACAAGGGGGGGTGGTAATCAGATGGCAGGACGGGTGCTAGACGGGTACTAGACGATCAGGGGATGGTACTGCTGGAAAGACCAAACCCAAGCATGCGGTGTTCTGTTTGGCAGCTATCCTCAAGGGAGTCGTGTGTACTGTAGTGTGCTTATGTTGAGACGACCAATTAGAACACAAGACCAGGTGGGATCAACAGGCCCGGATGACGGAATGGGATGATGGCAGGACGAACAGGAAGACCCTGCGAGACGGGACTTCATGGCTGATGTTTTCTACCCTGGTTACACGAATCGGAGTTTGAAATGGCACGGCAAAGTGGTCCGGAGCCTCAGGGTTCCATCGTCATGATTGAGAAGAAGGAGGTTGAGCCTCATAGAAAAGTGGGACCAGCTGGCCCGTGCATGGCAAGGCTCCAGGGATGGCCTGAACATCCGGCAGGGATCCTTGACGAGGCTCAACCTCATCTTGTCTCAACCACGTTTCGGTCCAGGCGGTATGGGCGCCCTCCGGCTTCTGTGGCCATCTCGTCCAAATCCCGCTCATGCAACCTAATCTCATAGCTAAAAAGTAAAGATTGCTCTGATGGTCCCCACCATCTGCCAGTCCTATCATCCGGCTTCCCGCTTCTATTGTTTCCAGCCCGTCTGTCAGTGACGTCCCGGGGAGAGGGAGGGATCACGAAGAGGTATCTGCACCACCCCCCCCCACACACCCGTGTGTGTTCAAGCTTACAAACGGGCCGGAGAGAACAAACGTCTTGAGCCCACAGACTTGAGGACAGGCTAAGTGACAGATTCTGCTTTACTATGTCAGTGAGCTCGGCTTTCACAGCCTCAAACCAAGGCCTTGCAGGCGACATGAGTGATTCGCAACAGTACTCCCCCTTCCTACCCCGTGCCTGTCTGGTCTGAAGTCACTACGATTCGTGGACGTCCAGTGTCGTGCCATGGTGAAGGAGCTCGGCGGGTGTCCCCACTTGGGTCACCAAATCCCAGGCATGGTTTCATCCGCACAATAATTGCGGCCGGGTAATACATTAACAATCGCCCGTCACCGCTAGCTACTATAGTATATACACGCTGATGAGACATCATAGACCACTTTTTCGAAGCTTATCAGATTCATTGAATTGTGGTACAAACAATAGAGTTCCACATGTAATTGTAGCCCGATAGAATATCCACGACGTCTGTTATTATTCACAGATAACGTCGAGTACGTGTACCGGTCGTGACAATGCGGCCCTGTACTAAGCAGAAGTCAATCAAACCATCGATTGACTTTTGTAACTTTTGGTGCAGTGTCAACGTCTGTGCTGGTAACGTAAGCCCGTTCCCATTTGTGATCCTTCAGGCATACGGCACTTTCTCGGATCGACTGGAATCATTCAGAGCAGACGCCGAAACCTAATTCTCTGATGGACACGTCGCTTGACACTTTGCTGCATTTATCCGACGCTTACTATGGCCATGTCCAGAAAAGTATGGTCAGACTTCAGCCCTACGAGAGACGGCGATGATCTACTGACACCGCAACCCAATAATTTGACTCTCGACCAGACGAGCAAAGTATCTCGACAATTGCTATTTCCAGGCTGTCGAAAATGTGACGAATAGCAGTCTCAACTTCATTCTTGTCTTTTGACTCTCAAATCTTGCTGCTCGTTCCCGCATCTGAACAAGTGACCTCTTCCTCATGCTATCCTCACAATAAACTTCGGTAACCATGCTGGAAACAAGCCATAGGAAGGATTTCTGAAACAAGACGCGTGGGACTAGCTGCCGTGGTCGAGGTTAACTACCAAAGTAGTGGAACAGAGTCTTAACATTCAAATCAGTAGACTCTCGCAACGCCCACGAGTTCCCAAGACCCAAGTGGGTCACACATGTTCGCAACATCACGTTTCTCTGAACTATCCTCCAGGCATTCGATGGATCCTTTTGCTGATGAAAAGTTGCCATCGATCTTCGCCAAAAAAGCTTATGTTCGGGGAAATGTCACTCATGATCCGACACACCCTTGATTCTTGATGGTTTCGGAGGCCTTGGCTTTTGAAGGTGGGCCGGCCTGGGTTGAAGGTGGATTGGTGAAACGAACCGCAGGTCGGAGAATACATATGATCCACGGAAGGTCACAAGCCGGCAGGAATATCTATATCTCATTCTTCCAGTGCATGCCTTGTACCTACATTAAGAGTTTTGATTTGTGCTGGAGGGACGTTTCGTTGAAAGTGGTTTATGTGCAGTGCCCTATATTAGAGTGAGCAATGCTGCTGTTGTCCGAGACCGCCCCTTTACAATCGTGCTGAACCATTCGTTGCAACACAATTAGTTGCTACGTACGGGGCCTTTCAGGTCTCGCAGGTAAATATAGGTATCTCGGTAAAGAATAGCATTAGGTAGTGAATGTAGCAAACAATGGTAAGATTCTTACCATGCCTCTCGTAACGAAAACCAGATATGGGAATCAGAGATGTGTAACTCTTCGATCAGCTAAGAGTGAGAAATGGTTATAGATTCATGACAAATGCAAGTCACCTATGAGACACGTATTGATCTATGAAGTGGGCCACAGAAGTGAAACTACTGCGCCCAACTCATGCGACTTGGTGCTTACCTATGTTGAATGACAAGCAGTAGATATTCCATTCGGTGACGTTGACTGCGACGACCTTGCTGCCACATGCTCAATATATAAGAACTGTTCAAATCCTAATTCCGTTGATATCCGTGGTGGCTTGATTCTGCCGTCCCTCATCATCAAGAATTTGGTGCGAACATGCATGTACTGTCTTCATTCACCTCGTCAATTCACTTAGTAGAAAATCAACCAAGTCAATATATTTGAAACTATATGACTTCTTGCTGCACCTTGATTCAATTGTAATCTAACCATAAACAACTTTGATTTGTATTTGTGTTGTCCCCATCATACAAACGTTCCTGTTCACCGCGAGTTCAATGTCACTCAGCCGTGTACAGCTTGACGATATTGGAGCCTAAGTAACGCCTCGCCTCTGGGCTAATGACAAGTACTACCAACTCAGAAATTATGATCCTAGCAAATGTATGACCTAGCCATTGAGCAATTTGAGTCCCACCTCCGTATTAATTGTTCGGGTGTGATGACCCTTACAGTCTCTCGCGTTGCGGCACTCATGAACGCTTATATACAGCTTCAAAACCTATATTTTCATCTTCAGGAACCATCTCAAGCTCTCTCCGCCCGCACTCTGATCAATGCCGTCTTTCAGGGCCAAGTACGGTCCCCAACATGTCTCTCCAAGAGGAGCATATAATCCCGAACGAGAAACTCGACGGTCGGTAGTAGAGCTATGATTAACAGACTTTTTGGATGTTCCAGGCGTGATCTCAATCTCGTCACTAGCAGGTAGAAAATCGAGCCAGTTCTGAGCTTAGTTTCCGGCCACTGGAGGCAGACTTCAGCCTTCAGAATGCCGGCGTAATCACATGCAATCACGTGTGCACGAATGAACACTTCACATGCGATTACACCACAAAGGACGGTCCTGTTCCCTTCCACTCAGATAATGTAGGACTTGGAAACTTCGCGGCCTTCTTAAGCAAAAAAAAAGCTTTAATGGAGGGTTGTTCATCAGCGGTATAGGCTTTGATGCTGGCGACCTACTTCCTCGGAACCTCGGCGGTCTTAGAGCAGTCTGTTTGAGCAGGACTAAACACTAATTAGAGGCCACCTCGACGCCACAAGTCAGAAACTTGACAGCCCAGGCAACGGAAATCCACGGCACAGACATCTTTTCTCTCTAACACGGCGGGCCTATATCGAGTCCCAGTATCGTATACAGGCCACGTAGAACAAAGGTCAGCACTGACGCCCTGTGAGACTTTCGCCATATGTATCCCAACTTGCATCGGTAATTCTGTCTCCTTATCGAATTCTTCAGGTACTGGAGCAAGTATCATGCAGCGTTGAACGTTATCGGCACAGAACCAAATTCCGTAGTCGCGCCTCCACACTGGTGTGAACTTGTAAGTGTAGCCGTGTGAAGATGCTCACAGACTCTGTGTCTAGTAAGAAGGAAGTTGGGCGATACCATGCCCTTCTATTTGTGCTGGTTATTTTCCTTCTAGCCATACGGTAATCCTTTGGTCTGCAGTAAAGCTGAGAGAAAAAGCAAAGCCCAAATATCAAACCCTTCTACCAAGTCTCAATCAAAATTAACAATGTTCTTCCCCCCCTCCTCGCTTTTCTGATAATTTACTACAGCGGCTGACGTGTTCTCAAGTCGCTTATGGTAATTTCAATGCGCTGCTCATCCTCCAAAAGCACCTCGCCTCAGTCCTGTTCAAGTAATATCTATATCGCGCGAAAACTTGTGTCGTGGTGACTGAGTGAAGAATGGTGGCGAGAGGCAGACCTGCTATCGAGGTCTTCAAAGAGCGTAAGGGTTAAGCGAACGAATGGTTAGGCAACTAAGATGGTGTCAGTGTACTGTTATTGAGAACGTGGAAAGACGGTTGATCAACTTACGGTGGACTCTTGGTTAGGTCGGTTTTCAGGATAATGGGTACCCTGGTCATCTCCGTAACGTCCTGAATGTATTCACCGCCCTCCTCTCTTAACTTGAAGAGACTCAAGTATTTTTCCTTGTTGGTGAGACGGCTTTCGGGGGCATCAGCGGTCGGAACCTTGGAATCAGACTTGGTGCGGTGAAGCACTGGGGTCCGTGTAGGCGAGCCAGGAGCACTCTGTGTGGGCCGTTCCGCCAGAGAGGCTCCAGCCAGACCCTCCGTGATGTCTGAGGCGTTGTCGTCATCGTCATCGAACAGTGCATCAACATCATTCGTCGAGATGGTGTTGGTCTCTGTTTGCTTGCGAGCTGCCTCTTCGCGCTCCTTTCTGGACTTCTCAGCTTCCTCGGCTTGTCGTGCTGCAACCATGGCATTGGACATTCGCAAAGAGTTGGCAGCTTTTGGTCGCTCATCCTCCGGAACGTAAGCCGAACTGGGCACACCCTTCTCCCAATACAGCTCAAGAACTCTTTTCTCCTTCCTGTACTCTGCCTTCTTAAGGGGCAGCTGATCGCAGTGAACGCGCTTCTCAAAGCCCCACTCGGGAATAAGCACGTCGAAAGCTGATTCATAGACACATAGTACGATGCCCTCGCTGATCAAGTCGCCATCGGCCTCCTCGCGTGCCTTGTCCATGACGCGACACGCCTCGATGTGAATGCTCTGTTCCTGGGCATTCTGGGCGGATTCCTTCTTGGTGTTGCAGCTTTCTACAGTCTTGACCAGGGTCTCAACATCCTCGTTGTACTCAATGCTACCATCGGAGAGAGCAGCCTCAAGTTGACGGTGGACCAAGATGTCCGCGTACCGGCGGGTCGGGCTTGTGAAATGAGTGTAAAGTGGCAGGTTCAGGGCAAAATGAGGCCAGAGCTGCTTGGGTGTCCTGCCAGCAATGTAATACTTGGCTTGCTGCAACGATTTGAGCAGAAGAGTCTCCATGCCCTTCCTGACATCCTCATCGTCAACTCTGAACAGACTGTTTTGTAGAGCGCCGCTGCTAGAGCTGTCAATCTCGTAGTCAAGAGCATTCATGCGGTCAACAAAAGTACGGAGTCTCCGTGGGTTGGGAGCCGCCTGCCTCCGGAGTAGTGCTTTCTCGGGGAGTTTTTCGGCAAGACGCTGCGCAACATACGCATTGGTCTTGTGCATAAGCTCCTCAACAAGCTCCGTAGCGGCCGTCGAATCAAAGATGTTCTTCCTGATAGGAATGTTCTCATCATCGAGTTGGTGAAGGAGGCGAAGAGGCGCGATGGGTTCACCACCGGTACCAAGGCGGGATTCGCGGAATTTTTGAGCGACTCGCTGGGAATTGTTAGTAAATTGTAGACTCTTGTAAGAGCTCCGCACCACTTACCTGTAGGATCTGGAGATCTCTAAGCTCGACGGTAGAGTCCTTCAGCTCGGCTTCACTTGAAAGAGCATCATCAATTTCTGATACGGCGAGCTTGCCGCCACTCTTGATAATACCCTTTCCAATCCATGTATCTCCCTCTGCTACAGCACCCGTGTGGGAGTTCACTGTAAAAACAACACTGACAGTGAAGCGCTCCTCGCCTGGGATCAAGGAGCAGACCTCAGCAAACAACTTCGGTGGCAGCAAAGCACAGGTCTTGTTGACCAAATGCACAGCGGTACCACGCTTCTTGGCCTCACGGTCCACCAGTGAGTTAGCCTTGACAAAGTGTGTGACATCAGGAACATGAACACCAATCTCGATTTTTCCATCAGGGAGTGTCTTGACATGCACAGCATTGCTCAACTCGACGGAGCCATCCATATCCAAAGTGAAAGTCTTCTCCTCGCGGAAATCGCGGCGAGCAGCAATAACTGCCTCATCTTCTTTGGCGACAGACCAGTCCTGAAGACCAACGCTCCGAAGAACAGCATCGGAGAAGTCATCGTTGGAGAAGTTGTTGTCCCGCAAGAGAGCATCCGTCTCCACCTTGAGATCACCCATCCTTCCGAGCTGCTCAACCAGAGTACCGAAAGGGTGGAGCGAAGTGATAGGCCATCGCTTAATGCACGCAACGAAAATACGGTCAGCGTAGTCCTGGTGCTTCTCAACAAAATCTCTGGGCGCCTGCTCGGTGGGAATGGCAATGAGAGGAACCCGCTTGTCAGTAGGCTTGAACCAGACAATTTTGGGTTTCTCTTGCTGACGATTGTCGTGATGACGCCCACCATCTCTGGCAGCTCGCTCAGCCTCTTGCTTCTCTTTCGTCGCTTGGCTGCTAGGACGTAGTAGACCCAGGTTGCCGGAGAACATCTGGCCTGCAACACGCTCGATGACGGCGACAACGTGTCCCGCGTACAGAGGCTTTTGCTCGTCATTGATTTCCTCCTCTTCGACCAGAAGAAGACTCTGGCCCTCAACTTCCACATCGTCATTCTTCTTCTGGGTTGGACGCTGCCTTAAGCTGCCTCTACGGCGAATACCACCATCGGTGCCACTGTTGTCGTCTCCATTCTGATTGCCCTGGTTGCCCCCATTGGTGGTTCCAGTGCGGGTGTCTGTGATGTCCTTGCGCTTCTTCTTTTCTTCCTTCTCTCGCTTCTGCGACCACACTTCGTCCACATCAAGAAGCTCAATGGCGACCAGGTCACCCTCAAGGGCACGATTGCGATCCTTGCTGCCGCAAATGAAGATATCGGCATCAAGGAGTCCATCCTGGGTGGATACGTACGCGTCGCTACGGTTTTTCTTGTTTACACGAAGAACACCTGAGACCAATTTGCCCTCGCCCAAAAGAGCGGGCAGCGAGGCCTGGGGAAGATAAGGCGTAAAGAGCGTCTTCCTCTGTTGTTGCTGAGGTTGCTGAGAGAGCTGTCCGGCATGCTGGCTGCCTTGAAGCCCTACAAAATTCTGTCCACCCATCTGCTGGAACGCCTGAAGTTGTTGCAACTGCTGCATATTGAGCTGTTGCCCAGCGTACATGTTCGGCATCATCATTTGACCAGCCATCTGGGGTGCCATTTGACCAGGCATCTGCATAAGCTGAGGCTGTCCGGGATATTGGAAAGCGCCAATCGCGCTGACGGATTGGCTCATAGAGCCGCGTGAACGGTGTCCTGGCTGGAAGCCGCCCTGGGCCTGACCGGCTTGGTCTTGAGGCTGCGACTGAGGCGTTCGCCAGTTAGAATCGAAGTTGCGAGAAGACGAGCGACCGTGACCGCCGCGGCGGGAGGCATCGAACCCCGCAGCCTCAGCCGACAAATGAGCGCCGCCACGGCTGCCACCACTTGCACCTCCGCGCCCATTGCCGCCCACAGCCATGCTCTGACTTCTGCCGTGGGCGCCGCGGCCTCCCCGGGCAGAGGCGCCCTGGGTAGGCTGGGAATCGGCTGAACCCGTCGCTGGTGACTTGGACTCGTCCTCGGACGCAGGAGCCGCAGGGAATTGGAATCCTGCGGTGGTGCGCTTTTGCTGAGCAGCCTCAGCTGCCTTCTTGGCGTCGACGAGAGCCAATGAGTGGCGCCTCTGGTGGCCTCCTCCCGAACCACCACCTCCTCGGCCGCCTCGAGAGCCGCCGGCGTTTTCCCGACCCTGTGCTGGTTGAGGGAATGCGAAATTGGCAAAGACATCTCCAGCGGCGCCTGAAGAAGGAGCTGGAGGGGGGCCTCCTGCCATGCCCTGCTGGGGTATGGCCGACTGATTACGGCGATGTGATAGAGGCTGGGTTGGCATGGCCATGCCTTGCTGCATCATTTGACCTGGTATCTGGAAAGTCGGCTGCTGCAGGCCGGGCATGCCCTGAGCCGGGTTGAATCCTGGCATGGCCTGGCCGCCGGCCATCATGTTGCTCATATATGAAGTGTTTAATTGCTGCTGAGCGTTTATCATCTCGATTTGCTGCTGGAGCATGGCAGGATCCACTGTCGAGACGAGAATAGGTTAGCACGTGCTCTTACACCTTCACAGTGGGCTGGAGTTCGCCACCTGGACCAGCTCCAGTTTGGAAGGGCCGGAGTGGACTTGAGGACGAAAGGAGAGATGTCGCAGGACAAAGGACTCACTATGGGGATTGGCAGTATACATGCTCACCAGCGGCGTGACCTCCGAGGGACTACGCCGATGAGCAATGTGAAGTTGCCGCCGGTTAGCCGGGTTCGGCGGCCCACTAAAGGGCGACTGCTGCTGTTGCTGTTGTCCGTCCATGATGGATAGAAAGGAGGGTTGTGTTACGGGCAGCGTAGAGAAAGACGACGTAAGCGTCGGCGGAGCGACGAATGCGGACTGTGCGCGAGTATACAATGAACCGACCCAATTGCTTTTGGTTGTGGTGCAGGACCAGTAATGCAAAGAACAGTCGATAGTGCGATGCGATGCGAGGGTAAAATTGTTTGTTTCCCACAGCCGAGATGTTGTGGTAGAGGGTTGGAGAGTCTTGTGGGTAAGAAGTGTCGTTGCGTGTTTTGGCTTTGGGGACGGCTGTCGCTAACAGAGCTCAAAGGATGGTCTGGAAAGAGAGGATGAAGACGAGTTATTCTGTAGATCGGATCACTGCATCAGCGCAAGGAACGTGTGTTGATGGAAGGGTAATGTCCTGCAGGCATCGGTTCTGTTGAACACGATGATGGCACAAGGTGGACGTGAGAAGGTTGGATGTGTGTATTTGGGACTGGCTAGACAAGGTGAAGGTTGAGGGAAAGAGGAGACAACTGCCCGCCAGAGCTAGGTTCCAGGTTTGCTCGTATCGGTAGGTAGGCAGGAAGTGCAACAGGAGAAAAAGGGTCGGTTGCAGCTCTTACGTAGCAACCCCAGTGGGGTGCCCACCCTGTCAATGCCTGAAACCGGCCGCCCAGCTCCACTGCCCATGCCCCCCCACCCCTGCCTGCAAGTGCGACAAAAGGCCAAGTGCGAGTGGCCCGGATGTTTGCAAAATGACGGTGCTCGGACTGAGTCGAGGGGTCTTGATTGCCTCGGACGTGGACACATCTTCGCCTCATACGCAACGCACCTGGCTCAAGTAGGAATTCAAGTGAAGGATACTTACTCAATTCATGACTTATAAGCAACACATCTGTCATGGTCTCTTCTTTGATTTCAGATTGCTTCTCACTGACCATAGGCCGATGACAGCAGTGAGACGAATAAGTTGTTGTTCTTGTCGTTGTCGTCGGTGCAAGGTATTGCTCGTGCTCTAGTCCACAAACTGTGGTGATCAAGATGTTGCTCTTGTGTTGACTAGCAAATGGAAAGCCATTCCTCTCCGAATGTTCACATGAAAAAAATACCTAGATAGGTAGGTATAAAGCGAGAGCAAGTATTGACAGCACGTCGACGACAGTCGTATGAGATGAATCGAAGCTGGACCATAACAGATGGTTTTAGACCATGACGCCTACTCCTACTTCTAGCTTATTCTACGCAAGTGCTCATCTTAGTGCCTATTCAGGACTTACGCAACGATGAGGAACTTCCATCTCGGACTTATACCGGCGTATGTGACGGACCTAAGGTTCGTCCTATATACCTACTGAGCGCTAGCACATGCCAGCGAGCCCGAGCTGATCAACATTGCTCAAATCCGGCGCCATCCCTACTCAGATGCTGGGGACGTTACCGTACAGGGTAAATGATGTACAATCACGACAAGATTGCTAACTTCACAAATGCCCAGCTTGGAGGCTAGGTCGATCAGCACTTCAGGGAACCCAGTTCTTCTGCGACTCTCTAGGACCTGTTTGATGGCATATCGTACACCAAGCAACAACTACGCATTACGCATTGAGATGATATGGTGTGAAAGGCTGACCAAGGAGGGCTTGACATCTATAAAAAATTATCTGGGCGCGGATGCGAGACACCAAGAGATGCAATCCGACACGAGGCTGTGACCAGTATTCGCGCGGCTCCGCTTCTCAGCTAGAAACACATAGTTCCACCAACTGATTCGAACAGTAGGTGCCACTTTTTTTTTCCCGCAATGAAGCGCGCGTCTTGAATGTGCTGGTGAACAGAGACAATAGCGAATACACTACAGCTAGGACAGCTCTATTGGGGTCAGCTACCTGTAGCGGCCCAACGCTTTGAACACAGTTGCAAGTCGCGTCGTATATTACGAGGAGAGGCCTGGTAGGCATTAACTGCTCTGGGCACTAGAAACATACATGGGAGCTATATTCCCGTTTCTAGAATCGTGCTTAGACCGCCCTCTGCAAAAAGAAGGCGGCGAGACTTCTGCCAGCAGAATCGAATTGAAACCTCCCTGTTCCCTGACTGCCGCTGACTTCAACGGGCCGCACGTCTACCAGTACATAGTACTTTTGGTAAACTTTACTTCTGATTCCCGATCTTGTCGCGCCATATACCTCTGTGGACATAGCTTCCCAGTGAATCGGATCATCGACTACAGACTATTGTGCCTCGACTGGACCCGACGCGGAGCAAAAATTAACAGCCCGACCTCGAGGGTCCATACCGTCTGTCAGAATGTCCTCACCCGCGCCTCGCGCCTCGCGATACCCTCGCGCCAGTCTGCAGCCCTTTTCGAGTCCCACCAGCAATTCGTCCACCGCGGACTTCCTATCACCAGATCGTAATTCGGAGGAGAAGCATAAAGCCGCCATTGCAGACGCCAAGGCTTACTACGACCGCGTCCGCGCAACAGCGTATGCACCACTCCACAGCCGGCGCGCAAAGCAGAGAAATACTAATACAAGGGCTCAATAGTGAAGGCGTTTACAAGCTGAGCCAAGAGCAAGAGGCCCAGGCCGCGCTCCTTGAACAGACCCGACTGAACGCCGAACGCTTGAGGATCGCCGAAGAAAATGTGAGATTGGCCCAGGAGGAAGTTGAGTCGCAAAAAAAGCGCCTGGCAGCTGAAGAGGCAGCTCGCGCGGAGGCACAGAAGGCAAGAGAGCTTGCCGCAAAGTCTGTACCTCCTCTCTCGCCGATACAGCAACACGCACAACCGCCGGCAGCAACCAAAACACCCGCGGCCTCCACTCCACGAGTAGCTCCCCCCACACAATTGGGCTCACACACAACCGCAAATGGAACGTCAAACACCCAGCCTGCAACCGCTCTCGCAAACAAGAGTGCCGCTACCAGCACTCCGACGGTGGCTCTCACGCCGTCTGCACCTGCCATTTCGGCCACTGCGCAACCAACACCAGTATCTGCGCCCGAAGCAAATCCGAAAAGACAGCGCGCTCTACAGATACACAAGAACCTAAAGGCGCTGAGGAATGATATCAATGTGCAGATCGGTCAAAATCCTGCATTAAAGAGCAGGGCCGGGGACTTGCGTCGGGAGCTGCGGAAGTGTGTTGGCCAGCTGTCAGGTGACAAAAAGGGTAACAGTGCAGTGGTAAGTGTCTCTCAATGCCGTTGGAAGAATTTTCTGACTGACATATGAGTAGGGTCAGAAAGTGTCTGGTGTTCTGAAGGAAGGCTTAGCAAACCAGGCGGGTTCACGCATGATGGACCCAAGCTCACTCGTTTTTGACGAGCGACAGCCCGTCGACGGCGCGACAAATAACGCGGAGTTACCATCACTATTTCTCTTCTTGATTAACCATCTCGCAAAATGCGTCATCAAACAGTTCACCAACGAGTGTAGTGCGAATACCAAGGCTGCCGACCCCATTGGTGTTCTCGTGGCATCAACTTTCTCAGATCCGATTTTCCAATGGCGAGGCAAGCCTCTCATTGACATCCTTATAGCCAAATTCTACGTCGTCTGTCCCGTTCTTTTCGGAGCCAGGGGTGTGGACAAGACTGAGCAAGGACGCGAGAAAGTTGGCTGGATGCGCCGCGGACCCAACGCATGGATTACCGAAGCCGAGCATTACGATCGTCAACTGGGACTAGGCTCTGGCTATGCGGCAATCGCTCTGAGAGACTTCTCTCGTTCTAAGAAGAAGAATCCGTATCCCATGCGCCACTATTGGGAGTCTTTTGCCCTCATTGTTAATACTCAACCCGCCGAGATAAGCAACACGCAATGCGTTGTCCTCAAGGCCATGATCGATCATTATGAGCAACGTTTTTTGCAATTTTACGGTACCGCAGCTATAGCGGCCTTACGGCTTGCTTTGGTGGACTTCCCGACGAACGCAAAGTCGGCGGGGCGCGGTGATCCTGTGGTAGAGTCACTACTGGTGCACGGAAAGACATTGAAGGCTCGGTACGGTCTTGTACTTGCTTGAATCGGCTGAGAAGGGCATTAGCTGTGGCTAGGATACAATACCTGAGCGTCAACGTAGATGCGAGAATATAGTCCATGTTCGGGGATTTTTTGTGTGGATCGCGGCCGTGCTTCAGGCTGAATAGAAGGCGTGGAGTCGTTTTGGGGAGCGTCAATTTTTTTTTGTCTTTTTCATCTTTCCCTAACAAAGATACCAGATACCCGCTATTGGGACATTTTATGAGACGCGAAGGCTTCATTTGTCCAAGAAAATCTGTCAAATGGCAAGTTCAAGTGTGATCTGTTTAAAGCATTGTTGCGACTAGACTGCGTTAGGCATTTGCTCGTGTCCTTTACATGCTGATTTACTATTTCGAAAGTTGACACACAGTTTCTCTGAAAGTGCATATTGGTTGGTATTTATGCAGAAGTGAACATGTTGCAAGGGTGCATTGAAGAGTCCCTCTTCTTTTTTCGAACGCCACCGTCCAAGCCATGCCCTATATAGAATGTCGACCCATACGCCCGCTACATGTCATTAAAAACTAAGAGTGGGAGGCTCTCACCACTCAGAGAACCAAAAGTAAAACCAATAAAATGCACAATACCATGATTAAGAGGCCAATACACCAACTACTCAGCCTGTCCTCGTTATGCTTCACCACATACTTCAACTTGTCCATGCCCGTTTGCAACCTTCCCCCGACTCGATCAGCCAGCCGATCAGTATCCTCCAGCATCTCACGCTGCTCCTCCAGCTCCCGTCCCATATCCCCAGCCTGCTGACGCAAGGTGTTTACCGTCTGGAAGACCCCGTCGAGATGCACATCTTGCTCGCGCATCATATGCTGCTGTTGCTGCTGCTCAAACTCGGCGGCATAGTCCTCGGCGCCATGGCCATCACCGTCGTCCACCGCGAACGCGCTCGGGTCCGGGAGATCGCCTCCTCCAGACCCTCCCCTTTCTCCTCCTCCTCCCGAGACCGCCTTGGCGAGCTCCTCACGCATATCCTCGACCTCGCCGCCAATCTCGTCGACGAGTCGCTTTCGTCGCGCGACTTCATGCTGTGACAAACCAAAGGCGGCGGGGTTGTCCTCGACGGCTTGCACGGAGGCGATAAGGTCGGCGAGATCCTCGGCGAGTGCGGAGAGGGCGCTTTCGAGGTCGTGACGGGCGGAGCGTAGTTCGGGGGAGGAGGTGGTTGTGCTGAGGGAGCGGATACGGAGGTAGGAGGTGAATAAGGGACGGGTGGTGTCCATTTGAGTCAGGACATCTCTGTGAGGGGCCTGTCAGTCCATTGCAGAGGTGTCCCGAAGGAAGGCCACAGCAGGAGGTTTAGTTGGGGGTTAGACATACTGTTGCACTTGGAGGAAAGGGTCCTCCTCATTTGTTGAGGACATCATCTTGTATTTTCTTGCTATATGTCAAAGGCCATGAGCTGAAAAGTGAATAACTTGTTGAATACCTCCCAAAAGTTGCTCTGGTCGCTGTTACAGCTATGAAAGCGAGGCAGTGAACATGACGATGTCGGTAAGTTACAGTGGTGGCTTATCGATTTCGGCAGCAGTAGCCAGGGGTCTAACCGCAAGCAGCGCTAATTGAGCAAGGTACCAGGTACCCTTGAGCTTGAAACTTGTAGGTCCCTGCGGTAGTGGGGGGATGAGTGGCGGGAGATGTTCAACTAGACGCTTTGCAGTTGCATGCACATGCAGTGGTGCTCCAGCGACCCCGAACCTCCTTGCTGGGTGAAACGTGGCTCTCTCCTCTCTCTCACCTCTTCTTTTTTAAAAAAGGATCTCAATCCATTCGTTTGGATTGCCCAACCCACCCTTTCCCCATACCAATTGACCTTTCATAAACCACTAGCCATCATGTTCAACCTCCGGCGACTTCTCGTGTCGGCGGCGCTGCTCCTGGGCGTGAGCATGCTGCTCTTCAGCAGCACCGTCGCAGCTGCCAAGGGCCCCAAGATTACCCACAAGGTCTACTTCGACATTGAGCACGGTGACGAGGCGCTTGGCCGTATCGTGATCGGCCTGTATGGCAAGACCACCCCCAAGACCGCTGAGAACTTCCGCGCACTCGCCACCGGCGAGAAGGGCTTTGGCTATGAGGGCTCTACCTTCCACCGTGTCATCAAGAACTTCATGATTCAGGGTGGTGACTTCACCAAGGGCGATGGTACTGGCGGCAAGTCGAGTAAGTTTGTGCTCTGGGCAATATTCTGAAGACCCAATTAAGCTGTCGTCGAACTTGTTGGGGATCATTAAGCTGACAAGCCTCTTCTGCGAATAGTCTATGGCGACAAGTTCCCCGATGAGAACTTCAAGCTCAAGCACACCAAGAAGGGCCAGCTGTCCATGGCCAACGCCGGCAAGGACACCAACGGCTCGCAGTTTTTCATCACCACTATCATCACCTCGTACGTGTTTCTTCTCACCAGCTACTTGCTGTCCACACACCCACTTCACAAGTAGAATGCTAATCAATTATATCTCGCCAGTTGGTTGGACGGCAAGCACGTTGTTTTCGGCGAGGTCCTCGAGGGCTACGAAATCGTCGAGAAGATCGAGAACGTCGAGAAGAGCCCCGGCGACAAGCCCAAGGTGACTGTCAAGATCGCCAAGAGCGGCGAGCTGCCCGTCCCCGAAGAAGGTATCCACGTGGAGCTTTAAGAATGTGCCTGCTATCCATCTGCACCGCATCCCTTATCACCACCATTGGCGATACCCACGGCTCGCACACACCACATCAAGATACACACTTGTTGCGCCTGTCTAGAGCAGAATAGAATACACATGTCATCTTGACTTCTTCTCGCTTTCTCATCCTCCGCCCTGTCATGTCATCCTGCGCTGAGGTCCCGTTGTCGTCCCCATTACTGATTTGCCGCTTTCGTGCCCTTTGTAGAGCCTATTTACGGTTTTGCCGACTGGGCGGCCGGTTACACCGAGGGCGAGCCCGCCGAGGAGATCCAATCCGATGTCCAGCAGGAGATCCAGGGCGAGGTTGCCAGTGCCGCATACGAGTCGTCTTATATTCAAAAGGGTGCCATGTTTGCTGTCATCATTGGTTGTGTGGCTTTGTACCTGCGGATATCGAAGAAGCGAAACGGCAGGCCCGAGGATGTTGGTTATGAGAAGACTATCTCGTGATTGTCAAAGGGTGACGAGTATGAAGGATTCCAGTTATTGTATATTTGCTTTTAAGGGAACAGGTGCATTTGGGTAGTTGGTCATGAAATTAGAGTATCATGCATTCGTTCAAATTTGCTTCTATGCCAACATGATAGGCACCTGCAGCCACAACGCATAACTTGGCTCTGGTCCCTGCTTTGGACTGAGACAAGCCCAGAATGAATCGAACTTCCGAATGGTCTCACGCCATGACGGTATTGTATGATTCCATCAGCATGCCATCTAGTACAATAGCAATGGAGTAGGGTAGCAGAGATGTCTACTAATTCTATACCGCGGCTGTTGAGTCTTTTTTTGTGGGAGCATTCTTGGTCCAACAACCAAACAAGCTCGAATTCGCATTTCGATCCATGTCCTATTGAATACTGGGTATCTTGTTCTAGTAGCAATATCAATATCATCCACTGGCCTAGGTACTTGGCCGGCTGCCTTACGTTACTATATTATTCACTTCTAGGAATTGAATGGCATTCTTAGTATACCTCCACTAAACATATTTTCAGCACGCAGGAAAGCTATGTCTCCGCTGCGTATGACCCCAGCTGAATGTTGAATCTATCGAAAATATAAAATCACAAGCTCATTGCGTTTTCCAGGGCTCCCCATCCATTTCGTACGTACGGTGCTTGGGTCTGCTCATTGCAGTGTGTGTGTTCAGAATGGATCGAGCATACAGGGCACGATATATGGAGAGCTGCGTCTGATAGCAAGAGAAATAGTAAGGACACCGCCAGGTACTGGAACTACGCGGAAATACCTCCAAAATTTTCCTAGGATCAACGCCCACAATCTGGCGTGGTAATTCTGAAGCTGCCCATGGTGCAGGAATTGCCATACCACCAGCATAAAGAGTTCCTCGATTGGTAAGTTTTGCGACCGCTTTCCAAGTCAATTCAGGGCTATGTCTTCGGT
Organism: Gnomoniopsis smithogilvyi; assembly: GCA_027946515.1. Taxonomy (NCBI): domain Eukaryota; kingdom Fungi; phylum Ascomycota; class Sordariomycetes; order Diaporthales; family Gnomoniaceae; genus Gnomoniopsis; species Gnomoniopsis smithogilvyi. The sequence continues at coordinate 2,542,971 of JAPEVB010000004.1, read as the reverse complement.
TGTCCTGTTGAGAGGCCGCAAGCGAGCTTCGATCTTTTCACGGACTAGGTCGCTGGTCGAACCAGGTCCCAAAATGAGTTTGAAAGGGTCAGTTACATAGACCAAGAGAGACTAAGTATCAGAGAAGCACATGACTGGAAGCTGTTCTATCAATAAGAGCTCAAACAGAATTAGGAACAGAGTGATAAAAATTATTCAAAACTACGTAAATAGCATTCAGATGACAAGAGTACTGTATTGAAAAGGAAAAGTGATGAGTTGCAAACATAGAGGTGACATACTCGGATATGAGTCTAGGAATATAAGCTGTTGGCAGTAGTTGGCCGAGAACAATTCTATTTCCCATGAGGATTCATTGAGGGCTTTTGTCAGCTTAGCTCCATCCTTCTCAATGACTGGAAGACCGATGCCAAAAGATGTCCTCCACGAGTGTGAAGTATGCCAGGCGTTTGCTGACAAGCTGACTTGTAAGCCCACTTGAGCCATCTAAAGTTCCTCATTGAGACTTGTTGGTGCAGTGAAAATTCTACTTTCAAGAAGTCTGATACATTCAATACTTTCTCAGCTCACCTTACATCCACATTGAAGAAATGACACTTTCTACAAGATCGTCAATGTCCACTTCGAGTTTATGTGAGGCTGGCCTCCCGTTCCACCGAGACAAAGTCAATGAGTGTGCTTACCTTCTGCATCTCCATGGTATTTTGCAAAAACGGTGACAAATTCACAGAAAGAAAACAGATATTCAACTAGAGTTTCACCTTGTCCACTTTGTGAGCGAAGTTTGCTTCAAACCCACGCGGGCCCCCCCCGCCCCAAGCCTGTGAGCCAGCGTACACTTCAGGGTTAGGGTAAATGGCCGAAGTACGTCCCCCTTTCGGCCAGGCAAAATTTCTAGTGGGCGAACGCTCGAATGGCCCGGTGCAAATTACAGGCTCTTATAGAATCAACCCTCACCGAAAGAGACAAAAAAAAAGAAGAAACAACAAGATGAAAGTCCTCAGCATAAATTTCCTCACCTGCGCCGTCAAGGCATGCAAGTCCACATCAGCTTCCTTCCCACTACACCCCAAGGATGCGGAATTGGCGCAAGACGAGATCGAGGTCAACCCGCAGTTCATTATCAATGTGCTTCCGCGACTGGACTGGGCTGCGTTGAAGACCACGTCGACAGAGGTAAGTTCCTGCCCCTCCCCCCTTTACACACACAGCTGTGTGGACGTCTTATGGTGAAAAATTCCAGCAGAGGCTGACCGAAGAATGCAAAACAATTTAAAGCTGGGCTTCCCAGAACTTCCTGCAGAGCCACCCACTGCAGAGGTCTTGGAGAGTGATGAGAAGATGCTCAAAGATCTGCACTCGCTGCTGGTTGAGACGCAGCTGATGGAGGGGAAGCTGGTGTGTGGGAACTGTGGCCATGAGTATCATGTGCGAGAGGGTATTGCGAATTTCTTGCTGCCGAGCCATTTGGTTTGAGTTTTTGTCGGGATGAGAAGAAAGTGCGTGAAGATACCTACTTGCAGGGCTCGATTCCCTGAGGTTGTGATCCGGGCCGACTTGTTTCTGCCGAAACGCAGTCACCTGAAGGATGAGAACTGGGTGTATAGGAGGGCATCAAATGGCTCGGCTTGGGGGGCATTTCATACGGTATGGCACGGCGTTTAGGCAGGGAAAATACCACGGTCTAGTTAGTGTCTGAGGAGGACACGAGAAAAGGGCTTGGAGATCAGACGTTAAACATGCAGCCCATGGCACTAAGCAAAGCCTCTTCTGATGACGAGAACGAATCCAGGGACCCTGCTCGGAGGACTGCAAACACTTTTTTGAACCAAACATTTTAACGAGCTCACTGTCACACTGCTAAAGGGAAAAAAAGAGCCATGCAATGACCCGGCCTGAACTCCCGGTTTATGATACAATGCACATTGACCCACAACACGCCAAGACCTGTCCCAACTGTAAAGCGAGAGATAGCTACGCTGCCTACCTCAGAAAATCTCCATCATTGAGCAGCTCACTGAGCCTTCTTCTGCGCTGCAGGACCCATCTCCTTGTCAAAAGCACCATATGAGACCTCCAGACTTGCTACAGCCGACAGGCCGGCATAGAGCATAGCGAACATGATCACGGCACCGAGGAAGGCCATGAAGAGACCTATCTCCACGTTAGTGATCAACAAACTCCGCGACATTGCCGATACTCATGTTTTATCATAATGAACACAAGGAAGACTTACCGGGCGTGAAGAATTGATACTTCGCAAACAAAGGCAGACTGGCATTCCCGCTTACGCCATCCGCTCTCTCCAGCATACCGCCATCCATCCTCCTCCTCAGTTCCATCGGCGTAGTGTCCACGAAGTCGCTCTCATAGTTCCTTGGCGGCTCATGGGGGCTCGCAAAGTACAAAACTGTGAAGTCTTGCCCGTTGGTATCGTAGCTGTCCACAAACGCCCCAATTTGCTTGTCTAATCCAAACTCGTTAGCTCAGCTCTTTTCCATCCCGAATCTGGCTGATTCGCCAAGGACAGGAAACCTACCAGTCACGGCCATCATACTGCCCCTCGACGCATCTCCACGCCCCGGCAGCGCATCCAGCTGGCTCACAGTCACCACGGCCTCCCGACCAACCTTGCCGCACGCCTGCTCAATATACGTCCGCAACGCCTGCGCATCAATGACATCGCCCACAACCTCCGCGACACCGACGGTGGTCTGGATACGCGTGCTGTTGTTGGCGCAGAGGCTCTTGGCGCGGCAGCTGCCTGTAATCGGGTCGCGGAGATCCGAGGCGTGCGCGTTGGGGTGCGTCATGATGTTGTAGATTTGCGTCGGGCAAGAGGCCAAGAGAGACTGCGCGCTTGTGACGACGGAGGAAGTGGATTGGAGTTGAGAGTTTGAGGCAGGGACATCGAGTCTAGAAAGAGGGTCAGCTGATGAGGAGTGAGAGAGCAAGACATTGGTCATACTTGGAGCTTGAGAGCATCAGAAAGGGCGATGAATCTGTGAACGCCGCAGCCCCTGACGCCAGGAGACTGGCTGCTGTTATCGAAGAACGCATATTGTATTTATGTGTACCCCAGTGGAAACGTGTTGTAGATATGGAGCGTGTATACTGTTAGACGTTGATCAGAAGCGAAGGTGTTGCTGACGACGTCGCTGACAATCAATGGCAATGATGATGATGATGCTGCTGAAGCTACGACGTTGTATCTGGGTATAACTCGACAAGCTGCAGCGATCTTGCCCCCGGCAAACGTCCCCGAGCCGCATCGCTTCCAGGTGCCATCCCAGCCTCGCTAGCGGCATAACGTCAGTGCAGCAACCCCCCCCGGCTCTTCAGGGGTCCTAATCTAGGAAAAAGTTCAAATCAAAATTCCGAGAGTCTCACTTAGTTGTCGCTCACGAGCACGACTACGTGTACAGCCCGCAGATCAAAGACAACTTCTGACAAAATTTAAAAAGACTCAGCCAGCATTGGAGCTTTATCGACAGGCCCAAAAATGTTCGCCAAACCGCGCCCAAAGAAATCACCACTCCCGCCTCCTTCCAAGAAGCGCAAGGTGCATGCCATCGAAGAGATCTCGTTTGACAACTCGGCGCGCGAAGAGTACCTGACGGGATTCCATAAGCGCAAGGTACAGCGACAGAAACATGCACAGGAGGAGGCAGCAAAGCGGGCTCGGGAGGAGAAGATTGAAATGAGGAAACAGGTCTGTCTTGTTCCTAGCCGGGGATCGATGGTGATATTGTTCAAAAAGCTGACAGAATAACTACGAGAACAGATCAGGGAAGAGCGCAGACAGGAGGTCGAGGCTCACGTTAAAAATATTGAAGCTATGCTGAAGGAGTCCAAGGTTGCTGGGCTGGGAAGCGAAGAGGAGGAGGATGGGGCGACGGGCGACGAAGAGGAATGGGGCGGGATCGAGGACGCTGAAGAAGCAGCACCCGTGGCGGACCTGCAACCTGTGGATCACGAGGAGGAGTACATTGACGAGGACCTCTACACAACCGTCAAGATCGAAGCGGTCAGTATCGACCGAGACGGACTGCACAACAAGGCCGAACTAGAGGACGATGCAGAGGACGAGGCCGCCGCAGAAAAGAGGCGCAAGGCGGAAGCTGAGGCAAAGGCAAAGAAGCCGAAAAAGGAACACCCCACGAAAAAGAAGAAGAAGTTCAAGTACGAATCGAAGTTTGACAGGCAGGCAACAAACAGGAAGAACAACAAGAGGAAAGGACCTCCTAAGTAGTGCAGGCCGATGTCCGGAGTCAAAACGGATCAAATATGATACCCAAGCCACGAAAACGTCTGGTTGTCGAAGCACCAACAGACTTCCATTTTATTTTGAAATGTACTGTCCGACCATCTTCTAAAGCGCTGTAACCCCGAGCAGAAACGACCCCAATCGCAACAATGCTAATGACTCTGGATTTGCCTCCAAGATGTATCTGCTCGATAAAAAAGGTGTGCGGCTTTGGCCGCAACCCATCACACGGAGCCTGCGCCTGTGAGGACGAGACCCGTTACAGCATCGCAGCGCAGCAAACCCCATTTGTCTGCCCACATGACATGCCCTCCAACACCGTTCACACTTATTGATGTTGGTATCTTTAGATGTTGCCAATCTCTGCCTGGAACTCCTCCAGCTCCTTCTTGATGTCGGCGTACTTCTTGGCCATCTCTTCGTACTTGCTCTCCCAAGAGTCCCGCTCGGATTCGAGGGCCTGGACTTTTCGCTCAAAGTGACCGGCCTTGACGTCGGTTTGTCGGAGCCTGGTGGGTGGGAAAAGTCAGCGACGATGCTAAGCGATCAAGTGGACGATCGAGCCTGAGCCAGGTGGAGGGAAAGGAGGAAAGAGAAGAGAAAACAGGGCAAAAAGCAAGCACCTCCAAGTCATATAATCATGGGACTTGAATGTGTAGTAGTCGGCTACATACTTCTCGTTGGCCTCGCGGAGGGTCTTGTCGGCCTCTTCGGCCTCCTCCTCGAGCAGTTGCAGGCGGCGAGTAAGAGCCTCGTTGGTGGAAGAGTGCTGGGTGCCGTCCTCGGCGGCCTTCTTGAAGTCCTTGATCATGGTCTCGAGCTTCTCGACCTCGGCCTCGAGCAGACCGTTCTTGTGCGACAGCGAAGTAACCTCCTGCTCCTTTGCCAAGTTGTCCTGCTCAAGAGTCTTCATCTTTGCAGACATCTCCTCGACCTTTTGCGCCGAGTCGTCGGCCTCCAGACGGAGCTGGTTCATTTTCTGCGTGACAAATTTCAGCATCTTGACCGTTTCTGTGGGTTTATTCGCGAAGTGTATGAAGATTGAGGGAGGGAACGAGGAATGGGTCGAATGAAGTTCTTAAGTGTAGAGGCAAACAACTCGGTGGTAATTGTAGTAAGGCTCTGGGTGGGGACCTCTCGCTGCGGGTTGGGCTGATGTGGTTGCCTGTCTGTTGCACCAGAGACTGTGGTGTTCACCATAGTAGCAAGCAGCCGTGGCCAGGCTTGAGCTGTGCCACATAAACGTGGCAAGGTAGCAGAAAGGTGCACCTCAGCGCAACTCATAGCTAACGAACCCCTTTCTCCACGTCCATATCGCAAGACCAAGATCTAGACTGCAGGAAGTGACTTACCTCCTTGATGCGATCCATGATGAATTAGTTGAGTAGAGCAAACAAAAAAAACAAGGTTGTACAAGGCTTGGATGATGGCGATGTGCTTTGCAGAAGTATTGGGATGTAGAGGGCAGAGGATGTTGAAGGGAGGAAAAGGAGACAATGGGCAATCTAGTATCGAGTTGGCGACGGTGAGGTCTGGCCGTGAAGTGGCCAATGCTTTGGGTGTAATCATAGTGCCCCTCACCTGATCCCTGGCTCCTGGCCCAGGATTTGCTGGCCTTCCACAGGTGGGGGCCGCTGTTTCTCTCATCAGCACTTTGCTACTACTACTACTGCTACTATGTTTGGTTACTTCTACCCCCCCCCCCTTTTCAATTTACTTACCTACATTAGTACCATGAATGGAATTTCAGCTTGGTCCCCTCTGATCCCTTTGAAGTCAGACAAAGGGCTAAAACATAGTCCAGTGTGCCTAGATAGGTAGCTACTCTTCTGAAACCACTACTTGTGGAATCATGTCCAATCAAATATTCCCCGCAGCCACCATTTGCTTCAACTAGCACTACATTGCAATGCACTGGAACTCCGAGGCTGTGTCCCTCTATCAAAATGTGCACAGGCCAAGGGTCGTTGTCCCTTGTACATGATGCAAGCCTGCCGCAGAGGTAAGGTTAGTGCATGCGAGTAAGCTCCAAATTCAGCGTGCAATCATACCCAAAGTAGACATTGAATCTTCCAGTTGCCCGGCAACCTTGATTAAATGATGCCAAAAGTCAACATGTTCCATTATTGCCACCCATGCCATTTCAATCACCCACTTCCACCTACAACATTGAGCTCTCGCCTCACCTCTTTGCATTCAAAACAAAATACAGAACGTCCTCATCTCAAACCATCGAACTTGAGTACAGCACAAGCGAAATCATAAGCGAAGTGTACAAGGACACGCAGAAAAATCACAGTCCCTCTTGCAGTGCTGGCTCACACACATTAGCTTGCAGATTGCAGCAGGCGGCGGCAACAAGATGTTTGCAACACGCGACCAGGAGAATCTGGTTGCAATGCACCAGTCAGCAGCAAATACAAAACAGCAAAATACCAGGACACTGCAGCCAAAGACACCAGGAGCTCGATTCCCAAAGACACCTTTGAAGGTTCCCCTTAACGATGAGAATGCAGCGCGTGGCCTTGGAGGAAAGAGCGTCTTAGCAAACAAAGCAAAGGCAGACAGAGCTCAATTTGTAACGCCTGGAGGTAAGCCTTGTCTGCCATCCATTCTCCATGTTCCAACATGTGAAACCAAGCTGCGTTTTATTTCACAATTCTAGTCAGAATGACTGCTGACACGAATGTCACAGAGCCCCGAACAGGCCGTCCCGTCCTCGGTGACAAGACCACCAACGCCAAGACCAGGAGGATCAACCAGCCCACAGCCGGCAAGACTCCAGCTGCTCGTGAGCTTGAAGGCAGGAGTCAACTCGGTCCTACTACTACCAAAGGCCCCAAGTCTTCAGCACCCAAGACCGACTCTTCCAAGCTACAGATCCTACTGGACAACTCGGACCCTCTCTCTGATGACGTAGACACCAACCCTCCACCCCCACCAGAGCAGCCTTACGAGTCCGACGTCTTCCCAGCCGGCGTGCTCACATTTGATGCTGCTAGGCCCGAGAACCGCATGAAGGGCTACTATGACTACTACCATAACCGTCGGGACGAAAATGGCATGACGCGCGTGGATCGGGAGATGAAAGCCAAGCAGGACCGGCGCTTTCGGGAGGCCGATGCGCGGATTCGCAAGGACATGGATGAGATGACCTGGGACTTGGGGATTGGATCGCCAGAGAAGAAGAGCGTGCTTGCGCCCCAGGATACGAACAAGCTGGTCGTCCGTCCCGGTACAGCAGGCAAGGCCGCCCCATCGACGCTGAACGCGCGCCGCGCCGCATCTGCGCTAGGCATGGCGCCCAAGCCATCAGCGTCCACAACGACAACAACAAAAGCAACGACACAGCGCGAGCCCCTCTCCGCCAAGCCCGCAGGTTCCGACAGAAGCCTGCCTTCCTTCATGCAGCCCACCAAAGCCAGGCAACCCACCAGTACGACGACATCCACCCTGGCTTCCCGCCCCAAAATTCCCCTATCGTCCACAGCCGCAGGCATCGCAGCCTCACGCAGCACCCTCGGCTACACCAAGGGCCGCAGTGCGTCTTCGGTCTTGCAGTCGTGCCGCAAACCTGAGCCCCCCGCCGCGCCTGTCCGCTCCTTTTCTCGCTCCGAGAGCACCGCGTCCGATAGGATCATCACGCCCGCAAGTTATGCGCGAGACACGACGGAGCCCAAGCCCGAGTTTGTGTCCATCTTTGACGTTCCGCTGGAGGAGGACGACGCCGATCTTTTCGGGACCGCTGGTGACGACGCTTTGTTTGGGGGTGAGGAGGAGGAGGAGGAGGAGGTGCAGGATGGGTTCCGGCTGCAACTGGAGCTGTAATGCTATGCTCTATCTTTCTTGAGAGCCAGTGATGGATACTTGACGTATAATACTACTATGAGGTACATGACAGGAAGGCGTTTGGAAAAATGGAAATTATATCGGCAGTGCGCCTGGCCTGAGGGTTGGGTTCGGTAGAGACAAATGTTCCACGGTGTTGGTCTGGTCTGGCTCGGCATGGCCATGTCTGTCTTTTGCGGATGCGGTTAGGAAAATTGGGCAAAACATCAACATATCTCGTCTTGAACGGAACGAGGTGTGAGCGTAGCTTGATTAGTACTGTTTCGGTATTGCTATATCGATAAAGCAATACAAGCAATACAAGCACGTTTGACATCGATAGCATGTCGTTCTACAGATCCAAAATGAGCGGGTGTGCACTTGCAAAAGGTAATTCGTAGATTTCTAGAGTGTCATCACTAATTCGAGGGCAGAGCACAGGTGAGACATAAGCATTGAGCGATTCCTTCTCGATTCTCTATTTGGAACCTAGGGCCGTCTCGTTCAGCTCGAGAGGCCACTCACAGTTCTCCATCCCCTCAGTACCTCTCACTCGACACCGCACGGGAACGACAAGCTGAGCTATCAAGCCAGCTGTGGCTATATACAACGTCCAAATCGATAGTAGGACTGCGACCCGTCTCTTTTCCACTAATTAGTCCGCTTTGGCTGCCTGGCGTGTGAGCCAGGTCCATCTCGTCGCCCCGAAACTCTGTCTGAAAAAAAGACAAAGACTATTTAGATTCTTTTTGTTTCCGCTCAAACACCTGACCAGTCCCCCGTTGGATGCGAATTGACACCTTAGTCCGATGATCCGTCCCCACCAATGCGTGTGTGTGTGTGTGTGTATCACCGAAGCAGCCGAAAAAAATCGAAAGCCAAACTCCGGCCTTCAAAAATCACAGTGTCTTACGTGGAGCGGGGCATTTTGTTGCTCACCCTCGCCAAAGACACCTCACTCAGCAACTCAGCCTTGAAAACAGAAACAAGCCCGTCGCGTGGGTCAAGTGTATGCGATGAGAATCCTCACATCAAGATACACATTGAATCAGTTGAGGAAACCCTTGCACTCCGCAGTCCCGCAGAGGCAAGGGATACGGTCTTCAGAATGGATCTCTCGGTCGAACTTGTAGTCGTATGTCAACTCCTCGTCTGCGACCATGTTAGCTTATTATACCGAAGTGCTTCATTTGCAAATATAGTTGCTTACTCTGACCAACAGCCCTCTCAGCATAGATGACAATACGCTTTGTTCCCTCCACTCGGATGATGCTGGCCTTGCAATTGGGCGCACAGCTGTGATTGATAAAACGCGCGATTCCGCCTTTCTTGGTGGCGTCGATGACCGTATCATCGTCGATACGAAACAAGTAGCTGCTGCCAATACCGCTTTTGGTGTATTGTATCTCGCGAAGGTCTGCGATTTTCTGTCGCACCTGCTCGCCGACATATTCGATAATCATGTCATCCTTGGCGATATTCTCCATTGCATACAAGCCCCAGTTGTGAATCGCTGACCGCGCAAATTTGACGGGCTTTTTACGCTTCTTGAGCTGGTTGAATCGCAAGACATCAGACGCTTGACCGAACACCTTTTGTGTTTTCTCGAGAGATGAGTTGTGGTCACGCTGCTTGGCTCGCGTGTCCCGAGCATTGCTTTGCGAATGATCTGGAGCGACACGGGTGATGTTGACCTCCGCCATGGCCTTGACCTTACCACCCTTACCAGCCTTCTCGCGTTCCTCGCGGGCTTTCTGCACTTTGATATGATGTGGCAGATATTTGGACTTCTCGGAATTGAGGATCTTTTTGATGCCCTCCGTGCGCGCACAACCTGTGGAATTGGGCACGTAGTAGCCTTCAATAGGAACAATTTCGCCAGATCCGTCCCACGAGTTGAGCTCCCTGATACGATCTCGTTTCCACAGCCATGCTTGGGGATCGCCGATGTCTTCGGCAGGAAATTTCTTCTTCAGCTTGGCAACATTTGGCTTGTCCTTGTCTCCAATAGCCAATGTTTGCATTGACTCGATGTCCAACTTAAACTTTGTTGGGAGAACGAGTGCTTTGGCGACATAATCTGGGAAGAGATCCGGGTCTGGTAATGGCTTGCCTGTGACCGAGACTTCGGGCTTGGGCTTGGGCTCTTGCTCTGGTGGCGGGGTGGGTTGTTTGGGGAATTCGGTCTGCATTTCAGCATCCCTCTCGAAAATTTCTTGCTGTTGTTGTTTGAGAGCCTCACGCTCCTCAAAGATTTGCTTCTTGGACTTCTTTTTGGACTTCGTCGTACTCTTCTTTGCATCCTTGCCCACAGGCGTGGGTGTGAGCAGTCGAGAATCGTCATCCTCCTTATCCTCAGCGTCGACCATGGAGACATCAGCAGAAGTGTCGCGAACAGGGTATCCTGTTTCGATGCGATCAATAGTGACGCCGAATAGTTCCTCGTCGCTCTTCTTCTGACGCTTGATTGCTGTCTCCACATGCAAATCTAGCTTTCTCTTTTTGGTCTGCGGCAGCGCAAAGCTGGCTTCCGTCATCGAGTCGTCCTCCGCAGGGCCCCAATCATCCTTGATTTCCTCGTCCGTACTCATACGACTTCGAGGCCGAGACTCAGGTTCCTCAGTATCCCTTATTACAGAATCTCTGTGGTCGGCTTCATCTTCAGATTCAGCATCGCTGTCTGCATGTTGTAAGCGATGATGAAGGGATCGAAAAGCCGGACGGGAAGAGTGCGGTCGCTCTCTCGCAAAGGGGTCGGTAAATCCAGAGTTGCGGCCGAGGGCACCTCTCTTAGCCTTTCGAATGCGCGGCAACGCAGCAACATCGAGATGCTTGGTGCGACGTTCGATTGGGTCTGCCCTCGAATTGGGAGTACTCGCTGGGGACTTGTCGCTGTCTTCGAAGAGCAGGACGGGAACCTTAGGTGCCTCTGGATCCTGTAGATTGAGCTGCCTGCGCTTGGCAGCATGATTGGCAGGATCTAGGTACTGGAAGAGAGTAGGTGCGGCCAATTTTTGGCGAATGTGCTTGATAAGATGTTCTACCATTTCCCGTTGTACCACGTCCGCAGCCTCTCGGACTGGGTCAAAGTTGTTCGCCCGTTCGCGCTTCTCATCTTCCAAATCCCTTAAGTCCTCCCGCCTTGCGCGTTCTTTGTCGTCTCGCTTCGGGGGTTCGATGGCAGCAGGTCGTCGTGGAGGGCTGCGGCTTCGTCTCCGATAAGTCAAGGATGTCGAGTTGATTTGCGGCTTCCCATCTGTACCGAACAGGTGGAGGTCCAACTTTAGCGTGTACGTGAAGAACGCCGTGCCTTGCGCATTGATATGACACCGCTCTGCTTCGGAGCGCCCCAGTGTCGAGTCTGGGAAGATGATGTAGTAACCCGTCCGATCCGCTCGTATGTCTGTGAAGCGAAAGGTCTTGAGTCGTTTCTTCATGTGCTCAATCGTAGTGGGCATGACAGGTACATATTCATGTGCGACAAAAGCATATGGCTCCCTCTTCAGGTGGGTTGCGATCGGCGTCTGTTCAATGAGGCTCGAGGCCCGCGCACTCATCGACAACGGACGTGCCTCCAGAGCTGGTGGCTGTCGAAAGGCAGCGGGTCCGCGGGGCGCCGTCGGAGGGGGGCCGGGGATAATCTCTTTCGAACGAGGCGCTGTAGGAATAGATTTTGGAGGCGGTGGGGGCTTCTCCTGGTTGTCCTTCAAAGCATCTTCCAGCATACGCCGGCTCTTTTTGCCTTCCGGGTCGAATTCAACCCGGACTTGGTAGGACTCAATCTTCCTGCCGTTCATATTGCGTACAGCGCGCTTCGCAGCGTCAATGGCAAGCACCGGGACGGGGCGGGACCGGCTGGGCTTCGAGTCTTTGTATCGGAACGTAGCGAAACCAAGGAAGCTTCCCGTGTCGGGGTGCATTTTGTTACTGCTTTCTGCCACATCACCAAACCCACCAAAAATGGCGGCAACTCTGCTAAAGGTGATGAGTGGGTTGAAGCCGGCAACAACAATCTGGGTTGGAGGCCCAGGGCCTACGGAGGTTTTGGGATCCCATGGGTAGGGCTTTACGTTATACGGCGCCTGGCGCAAACGAGACTTGGGAAGGTGATAATCAACATTGATGTAGTCGAGGCGACTACCTTTTGCGAGTCGAGGATCGGCCGGCGGGGGAGCATCATCTTCCTGTACACATCAATTTTATTAGCCTATTTCACCACGAAACAGAAGATGACGCTCCCCAAGCCGGGCCGAGTATATGTATTTACGTACCAAACCAAACTCCTTGTATTTCGGTTTTTTCTTATCTCTCGATGATCGATCGGCGGAGGGGTCATGGACGGCTCTAATCACTTGAACACGCAGTGAAGGGTCTCGAGCTGGTATGCGATGAGATGTATTGGCTGTGCCCGATGAATCGCCATTTTCACGACGGGCATTGGGATTCAACACGGAACCGTTGGTATGGGCGGAATTCAAAGCATTGGACGTATCCGGCTTGGTTGGACGAGGGCCGAGGGGGGGAGATGGCGAATCGATGGTCGTGAGCGGGGTGACATATGAGTATGAGGATGAGTTTTTTGAGGCGACAGCGGCGTTGGCGCGCATCGAAGAGGCGTTGCTTGTGTTGGAGCTCTCCGAACCAACAGTGTTGGGTATGTCCGCGCGGAGTGCATCGATATCATCCGCTGGGGTTTGTGCTGGGTCTGATATGGAGGGGTCCCGGCTGGATGTCGCGAAGGTATGATCATCGGATGGATTTGTCGCGCTAGGGACAGATTGGCGGGTGAGGACTGGCCTGTCCGTAAGTGCGGACGACGGCGACTCCTGCAATTCTCTTTTTGCCTTCTCCTTCTCGCGCTCCATGGCCCTGTCCCTAGCAGCCCTGGGAGCGGCGGGGAAGAACTGGGCGAAGCTCGCACTTGAGGGTCGAGTCATCGTGTCGCTGTCGGTGGCAGCAGCAGCGGCGGCAGCGACGAATGTAGACACCTTTTACCACTTCCACCGTCCTCCAACCATCATTTCGCGCGTGTTGAATGAGAGCGTCGATACCATTCATGTGCGGGCTGATGAAAATGAGGGTGATCGTCGCGGTAGGGAGGCGCGTCGTGACACGCGACAAATGAGAATGGGAACGGCCTGAGCTTTTTTGAGAGGTCGCGGGCGCAGGGGGGCGGGTGTTGAGATAGGGAGGGCGGTAGCGAATGGGAAATTGCTCTGAGATGAGCGTCCCAGTTCGACTTTGCCAATGACGTGAGACGGGCGTCGGGCGTCGGATCAGTGATTGAGGGACCTCTTAAGCCTGTACTCAGTGACCTGCAATCTGCAGCTGGCCAAGGGCTGAAGGGGCTTCAGTGCTGCTAATGCGGGCAAGACGGAAAAGCTGAAAGGTGCAGGCGAATCAGCAAACGAAATCGTCGCCTATCGCTTGTTGCAACTGCGCCAAATGATGAAAGGCCGTAGGCATACAACAACGCAGGCTGCTTTGGTAGAAAATGGTGGTGTCGGGAAGGCAGCGTCTTCTGAAAGGAGTTGGGGGGAAAAGTCGATGGACTGGCGCATGTCGGCTTCAGAACCGAAGTTCAGGGAGGGCGCGACTTCAGTGACTGGGGCCAGCAGGGGGTTTATGCTCCAAGGCCCCACTCCCTCACTGCTGATTGGCTATCTGATCGCGACTGCCTCTGCGACTTGCACCTGCTGGACCCAGCTGGTCACGGCTGTGCTGTGGCGCACACTGTGGCTAGTGCCATTTGACCTCATCTCAGCATTCGACTCCAGATTGATTCTTTAATTACATTGTTTCTGCTTTAATCAAGGTGTCATAATTCAAGAGAGGAGCCACATTGTGTCTTCAAAAGTTTCAGAAATTGATATGCTCGATCTAGAGGCAGACGCATTCTTGTTTTTTTTTGTTATTTATTTTACATCGTATCACATATGACTTTCCTCCTTCTATATACTTGTTCCTATTCCTCACCCAGGACAGTAACACCGATGACCTTAGGGAGCTGGAACCCAAGCATCCCATGGTACTATGGATGTTTTTCGTGGCTTCTCGTCTTCACAATGGACCATGTGTATTTTTATGGATTGAAAACCATTCTTCAGATAGGATGTTTGGCATGTGACCTCGAGCACCGAGGTCGTTTTGGCGTTTACACCATCTCCATATGGTCGTTTCAGGTCTCCTGATTTGGAATATTGAAATCTGTGCTGGGAACGATCGTTTCCTCTGTGAAAATAATTACCTTTGACTCTCTTTCTAAGCGCAGTCTGCAGGCTATGAAACTCCCCTCTTCCCTCCCCCTTGTTTTTTCTCCATTTTTTTCGGGTTGAAGCTTCAGTATTGTAGGAAATTTCATCTCAAGTCGCAGCCCTCGAGTCTAGTAGAAGCTCATCTACCATAGTATCTGACGTTTGATGCAAACATGCTTATGCATTTACTGATATCCTGGGAAAGAGCCAGTTCATGAGGTGTATCACAGACTGGTAGCACAGTGGCACTGGCATCAGCTACCTAGGTATCATGTGCTCTCGGTGGCACACTTCCAATGTTAATACTTGGGCTCTTCATTGCATCCATATGGCAAGCAGACCTCGGCTTGTATATCCCACGTCTGGGAATGCACATTGCTACAGACCTTAATTTACAGCACGCTGTATACAAGGCTTTTAGCGCACTGGTCTGTGATGAGCAGGTCAAAGCCGAACTACAAGACTCTTTTGAGAAAGCAAGACGATGGTATCTGATTGCTTTGATCGGCAGTCCGGCAAAGCCCATGGGTAAGGCCTCATGAAGTTAGCCCTGAGATCTGTTATCACTTAACCACTCAATTACAAGATGTGTACTCCATGAGAATGGATACTGCCCGCACAAGCTACAGCCTCCCACCTCCATAACAAAATCCAAACTATGGTGTATCTAGGATAAGACTTGATATCCTAGACAGCATATGTAGCCAAGTGATGTGTGCAGATTACACAACGACAGCATGCAGCGAAATCACTAGCACCAAACTCACAGGCAAATGACAGGTACCTATCTCGCGGGCAGGCCTTTCGCCGGCCATGACAATGGAGAATGCACAATGTGCATCGCATAGTCGTTGCCAGCCACCAGCCACCAGCCATCAGTTAAGCCGTCTGCTTCTCACTGAATACGTAGCGACTTGAATTTATCGTTCATGCTTTTGATGTCACACATGAACACAAGGAGAGTTCTATCTACGAGGTCTACTATGTGAAATCGGGATCACCAGCTTCAACATCTCTAACCACAAAGCCCAAAACAATTCCTGCAAATTATTGACTACGTCTTCAGCACGGCATTCGAAATCCGGAATGCGTTCCATGTTGCAGTCTAATTTCCGAAGACAAGCACGAGTTGCGCTGACGTTTGGCTAACCTGTGTGGAATGGCCCAAAATTGGCTTCCAATTTGCTGTGAATCTCGGCGAGGGGAGGTATCAGCCGGTCCCAGGATTGAGGTGGCCGCGGTTGGTGTCGAAGTCCCCTTATCTATCTCAGCTTCTCGACAACAGTTTCGGCTGGCATCTACGAGGAGGATGAGCTGCGCTAATTTTCCCAACCAGCTCGTTGTTCCAGGGACGATCAGCAAAATGTGAATTTACAGAGATAGATGAACCGCACGTATGTTAGAACTGAAAGGTCGCTGGCCTTGTCAGTCGCCAGTCCAAAGTGCAAGCAGTAGAGTTGCTTTATAGACCACGATAAGTGGCCAACGGTTCTTTCCAAGATCATGATGATGCAATTTGGTGTTCTATATTATGAATGCCGAGCACACAGATGGAAACTCTGGATCGAGAATCCTTGTCTCGCGATATGTGCTCTTCATACTCACGTCAGCAGGCATGGCAAATCTGGCCGTTAGGATAGTGAGCACATTACTCCAGCCGTGCAGGACGTGATGTCAGCGGCTTTCCGTGCGACAGAGCCTTCTCCTTGCGATACCGTCGTTCAAATGAGAAGTTTTGTGATCTCGTGAAAATGTAATATGACCACGGACACATCGCCATAGAGTCACTTGGCTTCGAGGGCGGTGCGACTGGAATAGATGGCCTCCTAGTCGTCATCACAATGCCTGCGCCTGGGACTATGGTCGACCTTGTCGGGAAGAGCGTCGCTAGCAATCAGAGTGTGCAACAGGCTTTCGATAAGGCGGGACCAATGTTGGCGAAAACGTTTGCCAGTCACAAGCACGAGGTTGAAGAGGAATTCACAGTATCGGAACCATCTAGGCAAGATAGCAAAAGCAACATGCAAGAGCACGTATGCGAGATGTCAGCTGCGAGTTGCAACGAGCTTCCGAGATATTGTTCTCGAGACCACGCATTCTAGTCTTTCGAATCAGTACCGTCCAAGATGGATTCAGAAATTTTTAACCACAAATGTTGAGCCAATTACCATACAAGAAGCTCCAACTATTCCTCCTATCTTCGGTGGGGGGTTTTCGGTCAATTTTCAAGACAGCAAAAGATAGCAATCCGAATAGAGGTGGCGGGAGGTCGAGGCCCAGAGTGCGGCTCTTCTATCGGAGATGGGTGAATGATCCATGATCCTTGTCACCGTTACGTTGAGTACTCGGGACCGGGCCGGAGCAGGTGGGTCTGGATTAAATAACGACGTTGCCTGATAGAAGCTATGCCTCATCATACATCCAGCGTCCATCCTCAGTTGGACTCGGAATCGTGAGGGACACGTCAGAATGGCTCCGGAAGCAGGGCAAGATGCGGCAGCTCAGCCTCTTTTGTCAGACTCCAGGCGCGACGTCAACACCGACGGCTTGTCCTACGGAAGTGACGAACCAGCCGCGGTAGTTGGAGCAGTCGATGTTGCACCGAGAGACACTCAGGGCACTTTTCAGCGCAACTTGGGTACTCTTGATGCTTTTGCTATCATCATATCCATTGTCATTGGCAGCGGGATATTCACGTCTCCAGGTTCGATCGACACGAATGTTCCCTCGCCGGGCCTGGCTCTAGTGATTTGGCTTGTGGGCGGCATACTTGCATGGACTGGAGCGAGCACAATGGCGGAGCTTGGAACCGCTATTCCAGGCGAAGGTACATTTCAAGCCCTTCCGTCATGATGCGACGCCTACTGATGTGACTTTTAGGAGGTGTGCAGCCGTATCTGAAGTACATCTACGGCGACATCTGGGGTCATCTAGCTGCGTGGACATGGGTTGTAGCTATCATGCCGGCGACGCTGGCCATCCTTTCTATCGTATTTGTCGAAAGCATCTTCTCTGCTGCTGGTGTGACCGACCAGGCCGACAGTATCTCACACAAGCTGATGTCGGTCTTGATCATGGTCATAATGAACTTGGCGAACTCTATCAGCACCAAGGCCAGCACACGACTCAACAATTTCTTCGTCACCGTCAAGTTCATGAGCATTTTTGGAGTTGTCCTTGCCGGAATCGTGGTATTGATCATATCGTTGGCCGAGCCCGACAGGACTGTTGGCGGCGGCGACTGGCGAAAGAAGAACTGGTTTGAGGACCGAGATACCGTGGCGCCAGATGGCAGTATTACCCACTGGCAAGATGTCAGCACCTGGCAGCTACTCGGTCATTTCTCTGCGGCACTCTACGGAGCTTTGTGGGCTTACAGCGGCTGGGAGAAGGGTATCTATGTCTCAGCGGAGCTCTCGGACCCCGTTAAGCAGCTGCCGCTAGCCATCAATACCGCCATCCCAACCATTATTGTCTGCTTTCTTGCGACGAATACGGCATACTACATTCTGCTTCCCTGGAATGTTCTTTCAACCACCGACAGCGTCGCTGTGACTGCCATTACTGGACTTCTTGGCAAGGGTTTTGGCGTCGTGGCTGCGGCCTTCATCTGTCTGGTCGTGGCCGGTTCACTGCTGGGTAACTCCTTCGTCGCAGGTCGCATGGCCGTTGCAGCAGCGAACGCAGACTGGCTGCCGGAATTTTTCGCAGTCGTCGGACGAATTGGCGCGGCTCAAACTCAACAGGATGAGGATGCTGCGAAGTCAACCTCTGACGCCCCCATTCGCGCAATTCTTCTCAACACCTGCCTTTCAACGCTGTTCATTTTCCTCGGAAATTTCCGCTCACTCGTCACTTTTAATGGACTCGGGGAGTACACGTTCTTCTTCCTGACGGTTTTGGGAGCTTGCATCTTGCGTTTCCGCGAGCCTGGCCTCCACCGGCCTTACAAGCCAATGCTCCTCATACCTGCAGTCTTCACCATCGTAAGTGGCTTTGTACTGGTAAGAGGCGCTGTGTTTGCTCCTACCCAAGCATTCGTCTTGCTTGTTGTCTGGGTTTTGGGGTCTTTGTTCTACGTGGCTCGAAGGCAGCGGGTGCTATGGCACAGGCGGCAGCAGTGAAAGCCTTCTGGCGGAATCAGATCAACACCTACATTCTACCCCTACAGCTCTATCATAGCCTGCCCTCCATGATCGGGGTTTTTCTGCCTAGCGCGTCTCACATGGTCCCACATTCCCAGCGCAGACACAACTGCTGCAGACTCAAACACGTCCCCTAGCTCACCCGAAGCACCTGAGCTCAGGAAGCGAAACCTCATAGCCTCTTTCTTGCTTTTGTATCCAGCTGCCCAGACCGCCACAACCTCCTGACCATCGCCACTTTGGCCAGCCTCACCGGTCCTGACCAACGTCCACCCTGCCGCAGTGCCTCCTACCAGATCACTAACCTCCTTGCCAAATGTATGCCGCCACTCAAAGCTCTCCACCCTGCCTGGATCAACCGTCACAGAAAACCTATGCACAGGAAATAACTCCAACATGTGGGCCCTTACTTCGATTTTCACATTCTTGCCGTCGTCGTTGTCCAGCATCCCCGACCCGACTGGCGGCAGAAAGATGTCAAAGTCGTGTGTCCTCGTCGGGTTCAGCGTCGCGTCCTTCACCATACCGAGTCGAGGGCCATCCTTGGTTGGGCCTAAATGCAGAACCAAGGCGGGCCGGCCGAAGAGGGAGAAGTTGGAATGGATGCGCACGGCGAAGAGGGGATGATCGCGCTCAACGCCCATTTCCAAAGTGTACCCGAATGTGGCTTCGAAGTTGCGCGAAAAGACGGTCCATTCCTCAGGGAATTTGACAGGACCCTTGTCTGGCGTATCATATATTGCTGCGTCCCCCATAATGTCGCTCTTTCGTTTTGCGACAACAAATCCCGAGGCGCTTTGAGTCTTTCAAATAGATGGTGCGTTGAAGTCGCTTTGAGATTCCATATAATGTTATAATGAGACACAGTATTGGCTTGATATATCTTTGCCACATTCAAGTGTGTGAAAGGGGCTCGTCACACGAGTCAGACCCTGACCACGTCAATGGTGACCAGTCCCGGGATCTTGTCAAATCCACTATTTTACGCATTACAGCAGCTTTCATAAAGCGCCCCCCCCCAAAAAAAATTAAAAAAGAAAGGGAGGCTTAGGTCCAAGCTGACGCAGTAATTAATGGCTCTGATTTTGTGACTTCTGTCCTCTTGAGCGGCGTGTCCAAAGCGGTCATTGGTCACAACAGCTAAACGATCTTCAATCTACCACAGAGTTGCTCAAATAGGAGGGCAGACTGATGTTCAAGTGTGTGGACTCTTGTGCCTTGGATCGAAGCGTTCAACCATGATCGTCACCTTGGTAAAACCTTGCTCCAGTCCAGACCGCTCTGATGGCGTGGATTGTCTCCAGGTGACGGACGAGGGCAATGGCTAGTGTGCCAAGGATAGTGACCAGACTCCAAAGAAGGTCAATCGATAGCTTGGAGATCTTCGTGATACTTTGTTGCAGTTGTGCAAGCAAGAAAGCGCAAGCTAGCAACCTGCCGCACGCGGGCAGTAATCGGCGGCGACGAAGCCTTCGGTGAAAGCTGCAATGTTGTTGTTCCGGTCTGCGCCAAAAATGATCATCGAAGACATCATGACAGTACTGCAGAGTCCTGGGACCGCAGGTGTTGCGAGGCTAAAGCCATTAGCAAATCCTCCGCAACGATGCTGAAGCTGAAGAGCTTCTAGTCGTTGGCACTCTGATCTTCATTTGAATAAACACAAAAGGAGAATGTCTTGAAACCTCATGTGTTCTGCGATCACACCACCTGTGCAAGTGGTTTCTGATGTAGATAGACACGACAGCCAACTTTGAACAATAGGGCCCCAGGGGCTCTATATGAAAGACGGTCTAGTCTGCACGAGGCTGTCTTTATTTCAAAAAGGCACCTGTTCAATGACGAACAATTTCCCCGGCTTCTTGTTGCTGACCAGATCATTGGCTGGGTCCGCAAATCGAGACACTTTCATATTTCTTACACACTCAAACTCTTTACGGATAAACCTCTCGGTCACCGCCCCCCGAATTATGATATCGGGGCATCTATCGAAGCTCGCCCAATGCTCTTGTTGCTCTGGATCATCTGCCTTATCAGCGAGCACGATATAAATTTAAAAGTGGATATTAGAGCCATTATACGGCATCCGTTGATATATACCTAGGTTGCTTTGTCACCCCCAACCGCCGTATTCTCAACAAAAGTCATGCATAATACGAAGGACCAGTGCTGAGTCGTACTTGAAATGGGGAGGCGAACCCTGCCTACGTCAACGGGCCTCCGGTCGGGAGACATTGTCTCCATAATGGGTGTCGCGGCGGGGCGGAAGTCGCTGGATATGCTCGCGGGAGTTCGGGAAACCCCCACTGCCTCTACCTCCCAATCTTTTCTTGGGACGAACCACAGTAGTAGTAATAAGACAGGCAAGCAAATCGTCAGTTTCGCAAAAGGCAAGCGGGACTTACCGATAGCCGATCGAGTACCACGTATTTCCGACGTCAACAGATGCTGGTGGGTCACGGGTGGAACGATTGTCAATTCGGAAGCGAGTGCAACTCTAGATGGATGTTCGATCAATGATGGACCACGATCCACTAATGTGCTGAAATGCCTCCAAGAGGCCCAAAAGCATGATTCGGACCTGGCAAGGCTCGCCACGCCGTCAAAAGATTCGCATGTGAGTTTTTTCGCGTTCAGAGCCTCTAGTCCAATCTGAGCTGGCCTACGTATAAACCACGGAGGTCGGCGCCGTTACCGTTGACACGTACACCAGATCCGTCTCTCCGTATTTGCACGGAAAGAGAAGAAAATGAAATTGGAAACATTCATCAGCTTATTCCATCCAAGTGCAACAAGTCATGGTGAACTCCAGAGCCCATATCACTGCACTCCCAGGGCTATTTAATTCGCAGGGGGTTCGTCCAAACATCAAAGCGTCCGAGCATCATGCCCGACATACTTTGAGAATGGCATGTCCCGAAAGCTTTCAAGAGCGAATAGAGCTCGTCGGATCTCGGACTCGTTAGGAACAGTCCTCATCAGTGGAATTTGCCGTAATCAAGGACGGCTCTCGTCGCATTAGTGTTTTGTGTGGAGTGGCAGCGGACTCTGGCATGGAGAAGCTGCATCCTTATCAGATTTCCTATTTGGTATGCACGGCAAGATGCGAGCATTCCATGGTTATAGCGGACGTTGCATCGTGACTCGAACTCCCTGACAAGGCTTCGTACTCACCCTCCCATACCTAAGCCTGTTGCGATCGATCCACTTGGCAGATGTCTAGGCTTTTAAGTCCCGATGCGGCGATCGACCGTGCATGCAGGGCCAAGCTCGGATGGTGGGCAGCACCCTTTACGAAGAGATGTTGTAAATGGAAATATTAAACTCTTTGTGGAAGGGTGATGGTCGAGCCTTTGATATCGGCGCCGTCTAGATTAAATTGCCGACCTTCCTCATTCGTGCAACTCCACGATGGATACCACAGCAAGGAAGTGTGCAGATTGGCCACAGCCCAGCTGCAGCAAATATTATGCTGCTGGACGTAATTAATGAACACATGATGTGAAGCTGGACACAACACTTGCCTGAGCATTATTCCCGTCTCCATGAACTCGCTCTGGCACCTTTAAGAAAACATGCGAAGTTGACCTCGCTTTACATTGTAAAGAGAACATCATAGTCCTTACCTGGGGCATTGATTGATAAAAAAGCCCACCATGCAGTGTGGCTAGTCTTCGGCCCCGTGTTGCGGGTTTCGGCTACCGAAAGAGGAACTCCAGAGGCATGATTGCGAGGGGTAGCGCGGCACCTGTCTGCACAACCACAACCCGTGTAGGTGTTTAACGTACCTAGGTATGCAAGTCATTCCATCCTGCCAAAAAGGGGGTTGGCCGATGGTGGGTGGTTTGTCGTGGGGGTTTGCTATGATTGTGGCCTGCAAAGTGTCAAAGCAGGTAGCCTCAACAACCGCGCACCATTTGTGTCCTTCGGGTTCCTGATCCCCCGCGTTAGAGTTGTGCTTCGTACAATTTACAGAAATATGCGAAGGTTCTTCTTCCAGCAATCCAAAGCTTTGACCCTTTCGTTTTAGATGGAGCCTTGGCCCTAGACCTTCTCGATTACCAGGTTTTCCTGGATAACGGTCCCACAAAAGCCTCGTCGTTAACACAACTACGGCAGCCAAAGTCACCATGTTGCGACTGCCTATGGTCAAGACCGGGCAAATTGCCTTGTTCACCTGCTCCATCATATTCGCCATTATACCAACAGTCGCCGTGGTATTACGAATAATAGCTCGACGGATAGCAAATCGGCGTCTGGATGCGGCAGATTATCTGATCTTCTGTGCCTGGGTATGTCATTAGCTTGCCTCGTTGGAATAAGTGCATCGGAATCTAGTTCACTTACAAGTCTTTTCAGATTTTGACAATTGGACTGGCAATCTGCTGTGCCCTTGGTATGTGCTCGCATATTCACAGAAAAGACCATGTTAAAAGAGCTTCGAGGCTAACACGATCAACTCACAGAGACTGTTTATGGTGGTTTCGGATGGCACCGAGTAGATGTTGTTGCCGAGTACGGCCAGCAGGTCATTACAAACTACCATATTGTTAGTTCAAGACCTCCGCCTTCGTACGATTGAAGGCTGACTCAAAAATGTCAACAGATTACTTTACCACTGGAAATTTTCTGGACGCTGAGCATCAGCTTCTCGAAATTGTCCCTACTCACCCTGTATATCAAGGTGTTTCCTCTTTCACGGTTGACCACCGTGTCTAAAATCACCTGGGTTGGCGTCGCTCTGCTAGCCGTCTCTGGAGCCCTATGCACGCTCCTGATCTGCCAACCGATCCAATACAACTGGGATTTGACGCTTCCTGGAGGGCATTGTGGCAGCCAAAAGAGCCTCTTTGGGATATATGGAGTTCTTAATCTTTTCACGGATCTGATGGTCCTCGGTTTGCCGATACCCAGTCTGGTGGGGCTAAAATTACCAACACTGAGGAAAGTTGGGCTGGTCGCCACTTTTGCGATAGGCTTTGTGTAAGTGATCATCCCGATCAATTTTCCCCGTATAACAAGTGGCTAACACGGTGTGACTTCCAGAACCTGCATTGCCTCGGTTATTAGGCTCGTATTTCTTACCAGCATGGACTATCTGGATATTACCTACAGTGGCATTCCGTTCATGCTCATGACGGTCGTCGAGCCATCGCTGGCAGTAACGCTGGCTTGCGTGCCCCTTTTGCGACCCATTCTGGGCAAAGGAGACTCGAGATACTCCGCAACAGGAACGAGAAACTACGGCGCCAGCTTATCGTTCCGTGGCCTCAACACGCGTGATAGTGAAAACAAGAGTGCCCAGCGAGCTTCGAGGATGACGCGAGGAAGATCATCCTGCCCATCCGTGCCGGCCGAGATGTTGCAATACCAATACGAGATGGGATTATCCAAAGAAGGGGTACCCGTAGATATTCAGGAGCTTATGCCAACGACAAACGGCTATCATTATCAGGCACAAGTGTCGACGGGGCATGAATCGGATGGAAGCTCGAGGGGAAAGTCCGACGAGATGGAAATCTCGCCAGTGTCGAACATCATGATCAAGCAGGAGTGGAGCGTTTCCAATCAAGTGAAGCAAGAGGTTTGATAGATTGCGTGGCGTGGCGTATGGAAAGATCTACATTGGTACGTTGGTGGCTATTGTCTTTTTTGATGAATCTTGATACCCCCCTTGACGTACAATAAAGCGATTTTATATTCGTCCGTAAGAGTTTTTGGTGCAGTAGGAAGTAATTAGCGATTTTGCAGCAATCGTCATTACCAAGCAGGTCAGGAATCTATCAATCAATCCTATGCTGTCTCAATGGCTTTGGATCTACAATTTTGATACTACTTCCTACTACAGCAACATCTATGCTGCACGCAAAAGTGATAGTCTAGACGACAAAGCGAGTAACAGACTAGGCGCAACTCGCAATGCCTGTCTCTGATAATCTGTTTCCTGCAGATGTCGAATCTGTTTCCATTTGAAACCCTCTGGCGAGACCCTATTTGGAAGTGGCAATTTTTTTTTAAGATCAACGATATCAAACTTCCGAAATATGCTAGGCGACCCGATGTACGTGGTGGGCTGAAAAAGGGAGCTTCTTTGTCCCTGTAGATCTCTTGTCCTCATATCCAGTCTCCCGAAACACTAAGACCACACAAATCTGCACTATCGCCACTCCTGTGTGAGACTTGACATGCCTCGGGATCCGACAGCCGTAGCCAGACGAGAGCGCTCAGGGGCGATTCTATCGGGGATAGGAAGGGGGTTCGCGGGCGGCGGCATTGGTCTGCAGGAACTCGTGGACTGTGGCAGCATTTCTGAGGTGAAGGGGGTGGTATTGCAGCACGGCATGCATACTCTAGGAGGAAAGCGACTTGGCAACTTGCTTTCATGAATTACTTCTTTAGCGTTGCTGAGCGGAAAGTCGGAGGCGTGATGGTTCGAAAAGTTACGAAAAGGTGCAGGAGTCTCCCAAGGTCTACTTCTGCAGCATCAGAAGTATACGGCTCGAGTGTACATGAACAATACAATACAAGGTATTCACACTGAGGTCTCACAATGACGAGGAAAACATAGAGATATGGGACATGAGTAAGGTAGATATACTTCCTTTGGATCACGTTTTGCAGCTATTCAGTGATCACAAACAAAGGCAAGCCCAGAGCTCAACTAAGCGCACTCACGAAGCAATGACCCCTTACTACAACGACCTGCTCTCAATGAGTATAAGTCAATCAAGGACATGTCAATCTCAAAAAGACATGGAAGGGGGAGAAAAGAAGCAAAAATTGATTTCACGCGGGCTCGAACCGCGGACCCTGAGCGTGTTAAGCTCATGTCATAACCAACTAGACCATGAAACCAATTGATTAACGGAGCCAAAATGTCAAACTATATCTAGCAGAGCAGAAGCTCTGACCTTCAACGGCCTTCATAGCCAGCCCTATCATAAAGGTGATATTCAGCGACTTTCATATGGCAATAAGGTGATTGGTCTTGCTAGTCTCAAAATATGATGAATGAATCAATCAGCTGTTAGAAGCTGTGATGCCGAAACATCAGGTGCACCCGTCTGAAGGCCCCGTCTCGCGCCCGAATGGGTAAAACCTCAGGATCACAATTAAGACATATCCATTCTTACCATCTATGTATAATCTGCTTTTGCCTCTTTGTCAGAGTGCGTTATCTAGTACCCTTCTTTCCGATTCACCTTATTCAACAGCTCACTACCCTCACTCAGCCTCTGAAGATTAATTTTCACAATTTCCCACACTCTGTCAAAGTAGCTGGTTGAAGCACCACTAATGTGAGGCGTCACTATGACATTCTTGGCATTCCATAAAGGATGTCCTTCCGGGAGAGGCTCTGGATCGGTAACGTCCAAGGCAGCTCCGCGGATGAGCTCTTTATCCAAGGCCTCGATAAGGTCATCTGTCGACACAATCGGGCCACGTGCAATGTTGGAGAGGAAGGTTTTCTTCTTTGAAAGAACCTCGAATTCCGGCGTCGAAATAAGGCCAGTCGTCGCGCGGGTGAGTGGTAGAGCCACCACCAGCAAGTCGAGATCCGAACCGAGAAAGCTGTGCAATTCTTCTTTGCTTCCGCCGTGAAACCATTTCGAAGGGTAGATGCCATCTGGATCGCCGAGACCTGCCGGGCTGTAACCGTCGTCCTTCTTTGATTCCGGCGTTTTCTTTTCGTGAAGGGTGTAGGCATGGACATCCATGCCCAAGGCCACAGCAACGCGAGCAGTCTGGCGACCAATGCTGCCGTAGCCCAGAATTCCTCTATATCAAAAAATCAGCGCAGCTCACTGATTCGGAACTTTGGGTTTGAACTTACACTCGCTGCTTCACAGCGTCCACGACCGGTGTAGTCCCTTTCAACCATCTACCTTCTTTCTGCTTGTGCAAGTACGACGGGACTGGGTTATGATTAGTAATCCAATCCAGACCTTCTTAGGGTTTGGAAGACTTACGCTGGTGCTGGAAAGACAAGAAAGTTGCAATTATCCATTCTGTTATCTGAGGCCTGGATAGTTCCCATTCGTTAGCAAAATTTCCCGACTCTTGACGGAGCGGAAGCTCAGAGTACAAACTGACCCATGAACTCCATTGGCTGTGCAGAAGGCCACGTCTGTGTCTTTGTATAGAGGATCGTCCACGACTGCATTGGCACCGGCGCTCGAAAGCTGGATATACTGCAAATTCGGCACATCCTCCAATTCCGGAAGCCCCTCACGATTATAGCCTGTCACGAGAAGGGTCACATCCTTCCACTGTTCTTTGGTGATATCCTTCTTGCTGCCAGTCTGAACCTCCAAATCTGGATACTTCTTCTTCAACGCCTGCAGCTCTCCATCCGAAGGTTTCCAGACATCTCCGAGTAGAACAAGTAGCTTGTGGCCCTGCAAGGTCTTGTTCGGCGGCATCTTATCGTACCGTACGAGCACCATTGTTGCAAGCGGTTCGGAAGAAGCGGGAGGAGACGAATGCACTATCACGAGTGAAGCAGAATGTCTTCTCGACTAATAAGCGTGGTGATGTCTAAGTTTGTCAGCAATTGTTTGATGTTTCAAGTGCAAAGGATATGCTTTAGCCGGCACGCTTGTAACGCAACTCTAGTGACCTATGGCGCGACCAGCATTATAAGCCGCCCTCCGCGGTCGGCGTTACATCAGAGAATCTGGGGTTCGGATTATGGCCGATGTGCATCACCGAAAAACAAATTCCACCTTCCCCCCTTCCTGTCCCCAATGAAGGTGAATTAAGCACGAAGAGGACGGCAATTCTTTGACATGAGCCTTGACAATTGGGAATTGACTAGCAATATCACACATGGATTGTCATACAAGTGATCAAATATTTGTTTCGGGCATATTCTTATCTAAAGTGCATGGCTACGCTTCACATAATTATCAGCCACTTGGTCAAGCACCTCAAGAGCTCTTATTCGAAAGAAGCTTTCTTCTATGGCTTTCTAAGGTGCAGAGATCTTTTGAGGGTCAAAATCCCACAAGCGACATTGCAGAAAACTCTCCGATAAGTCTCTGGTTTCGCTGTTGCTGCTGATCAAGTCGTTAGTCAAAATCACCGGGCCGTTACCCCTAATAATTAAAGGAAGATCGTCCCGACAGCTTGGGAAAGACTCTCGGCTGAACGCCACTTGCGCACGGATTGACACCTGAAAAATGCTAAAACGTGGCTCACATGCGCATCCAAATTGACCGAGCCGCGGCCTGGTGGCCCTTGCTACCATGTATAACAATATCAGCCGCAGCCTTCGATGCAAAACTCCATTGTGATGCCAATTACATTCAACCCAAGTGTATGCCATATGCGGAAGGCTCCACAAGGCCTTAATACAAGTAAACAATTTCCTCGACCACACGACTGAAAATCACTTGAGGCCTCGTAATGTCCCAATGGCATCCGCAAATGAAGCTTCAAAGGCACAAGAATCCCACGACGTGGACACCCGCGCACAAGATGCCTCTCTCGTACCGGTGACTTACTACCCTCTTGACACCCAGCGTCAGCATGCCAAAATGCGGCAAAGCATTGGCCGCAAGCCCTATGCTCACTATTTTCACGACTCTCCACTCTATGTACGACGCGAGGCACTCCCCGCCGTCCCCAACGCGATCAGTAATCCAAAGGAGAACGTCTTGCCCTTGTCGCAGATTAGCAAACTTCTCGAGCCTGCTGACCAGCCTGTTGAGAATGGATGGTACGTGTTTCCAGACGGAACCGGCTATGTCACTTCCAAAACCCAATTTCCAGGGTGCACGGCCGATATGATTGAGTGGTGGTTTTGGTGGCATAGTGTGGAAGGTGACCGCTACGCCCTGTGGTATCCCTATAATCATTGCGATGTCAAGTCAACATACGCGAGGCTGTCAACAAGCAAGTTTACAACACAGGCGAAGAAGGACCCGAAGAACGGCAAGCCGATACCCATCCTAGAGAGAGATGACCTTCCTCACAGGCAGAGATGGCTGGGCTCAACACATACAGTCACCGAATTCATTGGACCAATGCTTATGTCATTGCGCATCGAGTTCAAAGAACCGAGTTACTTCGGGCTTGGAACGTGGGACGACTTAAAGAAGGCCGGCTACGAGACCGCTGCGTGCGGCATTCTCTGGGACAAGACGCTGCCAATGAAGGTGGGCGACATGATTCATCTGTGGCGCAAAACCGAAAATGGGCTGGAATTGAAGAGCCGTTACTATCTTGGTCATCAGGTTTACTTTGATATGTTAGGCTTCAAAATATCTGTGGACAAGTAAGTTATTGTTACCTAATCCGGTGCCTTTGCCCTGCGATGAGACAGACGCCTGAAAATCGCAAAGCTCAGAGCCCCTCACTTGCTACCTACCTACTCAACTGTATTTTGCCGTGCGCTTCTTAGTACCCTACTGACTATTATAAATCTGCAGGATTGGAGGACTCTTGGGTATCAAGCGTTTGGCGGCGGGTGATAAAGTTGCCTATGAGCAGTTCTTACATGATCAAACGGAGTTTACGAACTTGGCGAGTATCTTGCCGGGGCTTTACAGAGAATTCGGACAGCTCGATGGACAAGGACGACCATCATGAAAACTTACATGATTTTGAGTACTCGTGAGATACGATGACAAGACGTGTAACTATCTAAACTTGGTAGGTGGGTAGGTACCTATGTATAACCGGATCCACTTGGGGCACGAGACATAACAAGCAATGATACTACTGTTTGGTTGCGTTGTTGAGGCTCATAATTAGTAGCGTCACATTAGAGCTGTCGTTCCATGCGCATGAACCATGTAGGCCTCTCCTTATGGGGTTTTTTTTTCCACGAGACAAACCGATTGTAGTTACTGCTTAGTTTTCACCGTGTATTTTCCATCCACGCTATTACGTATCGAATGGTGAGCAAGCTAGAATCTCCATTGCTTTCTGCCATACATACCTACCTACGACAGCGCAGCAGACGCAAGACAAGCATCAGCATGACATTCCGCTGACGACTTCAATCTATCTTAGCTGCGGGGAGGTCCTCAAACAATTCAGCACAGTACGTACACAAGCCAAAGGCGGGCGCATACTAAGGTACAGTCTGCTACGATGTCGTTCTAAGGCGGAGATATGTCGGGCTACACACAACACACAAGTTTCCAGCCTATCATCAAGTACTCGTTCGATATCCGAAGAAAGGGAGATTCCCTATTGCGCATTGGCCCAGGGTTCGTTGCGATTATTTCTCCTTGGTCCATTGGTAATAGATGCTGACCTGTTTCCCAAGAGGGGGGGGTGGGGGTCGAATACTGCGGTAAGGTTTGACCCCGCGGATCATGACTGGTCTAGACCGGATTTCCTCTTTTGGCATCTAGTAAGAGAAAACAGTATTTGTCCTTTCTATTACCAAATACTTTCTAGCTGCAGTGCACAACTTACCCCGTACCTACGATACACTACAGTACTGTTTTGCATAATTTGGGGACACAACAGCCTGCGGATGTGGTCGGACGCTGCATCTGGTGGAAATATTCCGAGTTCCGAATCCATATCCTCGACTCGGGAAATGTACAGTAACTTCGAGGGGGGTTGTGTGAGGTAGGTAACGTTGGGGTGCGATCACGGAGGAATATGAGAAGGGATTACCAAGCAGAGGGCATTTATATGAGGACGAGCCTGGTACCTAGGTCTATGCTGTCTACGTCGATAAACTCATTCCCTCTGAGTGGCAGGCTTCTAATTGTTATGGTCATAATCACTGTCATTATTTCCCAGTATCAATCTCCGGCGCCCTCCGATATTGCGCACTGCATTCCCGTATCACTTAGCCTGCGAATCACAGAACCAAATTTCAAGGTTACGTTAGCAAGCCTATTGGCTATCAGATAAGCTTCCCCTCGAGTTATCGGCTGTCGATCTCTCTATCAAGGGTCTCGGTGGAGTCAATTAGCCATTGCATCGTTGCAACCGCATGAACCTTCCGGAGAAGCTCCGCTACGACCGTCTCCACGCGTATCACTCCGCAATCCCACGGTCCCACTCCCGGTCCGGTTCGACATCAACGATCAGCCTCCCTGCTCTCACAAATGGGCGGGGGGAGGGGGGAGGAGAAGTCGGTCTTATTAGTGAAAGATGGATTTGTTTCCTAGGAAGTCTAATTGAAGTTTGTTCACTTTCTAATCCCTATGGTCCGTGTTGTTGTCGAGTTTTCTCCTCGCCCACTTCGACGTCTTGTACTTGGCCCCAATTTTTGTATTCTATATCAAAGGTGTATCCGAACTAGTTAGTCATGAAGACAAAACAAGAAAGAGACTCTTCTCCCGAGGCCGGCGGGAGCATCCTCGTCGCGAGTTCTCTTGAATCCCCACCCCTTCAGTCGCCTGTCACGCCAACGGCATCTGACCCGAGTAATAAGACTCCTCTTCGACGGCGGGGAACAGTGGCATGCCGTCGCTGCCGCAGGTTACGGACGAAATGCGTCCACGGGCCGGACTGCCAGGCTCCGTGTGATGCATGTCGCGCTTCCGGCCCGCAGGCCGCGGCGGATTGCTCATTCCCCAGGCGAGGAGAGAAAGACACCGACCGGGATTTTCGAAGAAGACTACCAAGCCAGAGGATGAGTGTGTCGTCATCTTCCTCCTCTCGAGGCACACCCAGCTTGACTTCGTCGGGGGCGCCTCCTGTCCAGCCATTGCCAGCAGGCACCTCTCTTCCAGTCGACGCACCCCTCTCAGCGTTGTCATCTCGGTCGGCCGGCCACCACTCATCCTCTCTAAAGAATGGACATGTGCAAAACATGCCGCCTCACCTCAGTCACAGCCACCGGCAATTTGCACCGTCGGCTATGCCGAACTCAGGAGTATTCTTCCCGCCGCATGAAGAGATAGTGGCCGGGTGTCGAGTATTCGTCTCATCCTATTTCCAGCTGGGCTTCTTACCAAAAGCAATATTTCTTCGGACCGTGACTCGCAGTCTCAACTCCGTCAGTCCTTTTCTTCTCGCTTCCATCCTGGGCATCTCAGCGAGGTTCACGCCTTGTTTAGTCCAGCGGTATGGTGGATCCGGACGAGCAACAGAGAACTTCCTGCAAATCGCTAGGGCTATGAGCTCGGCTGAGATGTACAGACCGTCCCTGGAAAGGACACAAGCTTTCTTCCTTCTAGCCATCTCTGAATGGGGAAATGGTGACAAGGACCGAAGCTCAATGGATATGGGCGTCGCTGTGAGGATGGCGTCACTTTTGAAATTGCATCGGGAGGAAACGTACGCTTTGTCCCCCGGGGCCCCGGCAGACCAGGTCATGCGTGCCGAATCAGCAAGGAGGACTTTTTGGATGATTCACAGTCAAGAAAACCTTCAGGCGGGTTACAGCTCGCCAGCTCCTTTCCCATCCGAGGACATCACTGCGCGACTTCCATGCGATGAGCACGACTTTGCGTTTGGCATCCAGCCAGCGCCGCGATCTGTTCTTCCAGGAACTGTGCCAGCCCAGATGCAGCCTGAAGCCGCTAAATCTCAACATCGTTGTCTGTTTGCCACACTCATCCAGTCCCATAATCTCTGGGGACGGGTAGCCCGACGTGCCTGTCGTTCAGATCTCAAAGCCGGTGGCTCCCAACCATGGGAACAGGCAAGCGAGTATCGTATCCTCACATCAGAATTGCGCGCTTTCGAAGAGGAGATTCCTGAGCGCCACAAATGGTCCCTTTGGAATTTGCGTGGCTGGAAAGATCAGCAGATGCACCTTGCTTACCTGGCTGTCGTCATGGTCTTGAGAGTCAGCAATATTGTCGAGCGCCGCATTTACTTGGACGAGATACTCTTCAGTGTCAATAATCCTCACGACACTATCTCCCCAAGAACAAAAGGCGCTCCTGAGGGCTTCTGGACGACAATGTCCAACGAGCTGTTTGTCAATGTACATGAGCTCTTTGAGCAGATTGATGCCTTTTTTGCCACAAGATCTCAGGATGAGGGATTCCCTGCTATCCTTGTCTTCTGTGTCTACATCTGCGGGTCCTTGGCCTCTTACCTCTGGCGGTATCCGCAGCTATGCCCTCACGTCGCAGACAGAGCCGAAGAGATGTCGTTGAGGTGTGTACAGGTGCTTGCGGACCTGCATGTATTGTGGCCAACAAGCACGAGGTGGAATCAGGGACTTCAGCAAATTGCGAGTCCATTCTTTGCTGGGAGCCGCAGTGACAGCAGTTCAGGGGAGTCACCGCCCACATCCTGCAATACGTCGATAGGGTCGAGTAACTCAGGGATGTGGGATAGCAAACACCGAAAGTATACGGAGACGACGGACATTGTTGATGCGCCGACAATATCGGACGAGTCGGTCATTGATCCGAGACTCACAGGTTCTTCCTTGGACACAGCTGAGGATACAGTCAGTGGCGCTGGAGTTGACGCATTTTGGAAAAATAACGAAGACCTACAGACTTCGACAGCAGGTTCGGATGCATTGTCCAACGAGCTTTTTGAAGCCGAGATGAGTACGCTACTGGCCGGTGATTCTGAATTCGGCTGGCTTGACTTTGAAAGGGGTGGTGTTTAAAGCCACAAGAAAAAGTATGTTTAGGTAGCATCAGAATGAAAAAAAAAGGCCTTGCGCCCAAAATCACGCACCAATTCCAAATTGCTTCATATGCAGTCTTTCTTTGCCGAGCAGCCAAGTGGTAGATGGACGAAGCATTGTGTCGGATGTTCCACAGAGCTTCCTACCTAGGTAAGTACCTAACGAATTCGCGGAGTGGAAATCTCGATTGGGGAATCTGGGACGAATCTTTCAACAATTGAGAAGCCAGTTGGCGTTTGGGATGGTTGGCGCAACAAGTGTTTTGACTCGGCGAAGTAGAGGTTATGTACCTAGATCCATCCATTCAGACGGGACCAGATCTCGTGTCCGTACCGTGGTAGGTATACACTCCGAGGTACGCGCTTTTTGATTTTGCTGACATTTATTTGCGAAATTATGAACAATCCCGATCGGTGTGAACGGCTGCATCTATTCGGTGTATATACCAGTCTCCGTAAACCAGTCCGTATGGGTGATTTTTAAGGTTCGCAATCTGTTTCCAGTCCGACGTCTCACAATGGAAAGTCAAATGCCACCGAAAATGTCTCAGGAAAGGCCAAGTAGAAACCACGTCCACCCATTCGAGAATGCCTTATTTGATGGAAAAAATCATATATGGGTTGAGATTGGCCTTACCAGAGGATGAAGGAAATTTGGTTTTCTTGACTCCGTAAAGGCTTTTTCACCAACACAAACCATGCCGTCCAACTGGACTGAACTCCCCGGTCAAGGGGTCTCCTTTTTCGTCATAACAACTGTCATTACTGTCGTAGCTGTTCTTTGCTTTGCCGGAAGGACATACACCTGTTGGGCTTTTACTAAGAGATTCCGCGTAGATTACTGGCTATCGTTGGTTACTTTGGTATATTGCACCCACTCTTGGCAGAACCCATTTCCTGCTGGCTGACAGCTTCCTCAAGATCATTTGTGCCGTCAGCCAAATTGCCTTCTGGGTGGCTGTCGAGTCTGGCTTGGGTGCTCATGAGGTAGACTTGGTTTACTCGGACGTAGTTGCGGCACTACGCACATCATGGATCAATCAAATTTCCGGGCTAGTTGCTATCGTCACCGGAAAACTCTCCATCATTGAATTCCTTGACCAGATCCGGGGTCGCCATCAG
This sequence comes from Gnomoniopsis smithogilvyi, assembly GCA_027946515.1. Lineage (NCBI taxonomy): Eukaryota > Fungi > Ascomycota > Sordariomycetes > Diaporthales > Gnomoniaceae > Gnomoniopsis > Gnomoniopsis smithogilvyi. The sequence goes on along the minus strand of JAPEVB010000004.1, from coordinate 2,508,787 downwards.
GGCAGGCCGTGGTTCCTCTTTATATTGGGAATCTCGATCGTCCTTGTCAATATCGTGGTGGTCATCTTGCCTTTCTTTCAGTGCACACCGGTCGAAAAGCTGTGGGACGAGGAGCTACCGGGAGACTGCTCTCTCAGAGCATTGGGTCAGACATATGCATACTTCCAAGGCAGTAAGTTCATCTTTCTACCCTTCAGCCGCGATATCAGTTACCGGAAGTTCATGATCCTAATGATTTGCTCTTGATAGGCCACTCTGCTGTTACTGACGTGACTCTGGCGCTTTATCCGATTCACCTCATGTGGGGTGTTCAAATGTCCAAACGCTTGAAGATTGGACTTTGCTGCCTCATGGGATTTGGTCTCCTCGCGGCAGTGTGCTCCACCATCAAGACCATCGAACTACGCAACCTGACCCAAACCACAAACAAGACCTTTTTCATCTCTCGTCTTGCCTTTGCTACTATGAACGAGGCTTGGATCGTGCTGATTGTTGGCTGCGTTCCATCTCTTCGACCTTTAATGAAAGCATTTGTAAAACGACTTCGGGGGTCCCCGTCCACTATTCCCACTAGGCAGTCCTTTCGGATCTATACAGACCAGCACGATAAATACGGAAAATACTCCAACCACACGAAAACAAACCACACGAGGTTTGATGGAGCGGTGCCAAGCTTTCGGGGAAATCAGCCACATGCCTATCATCGTCCTGACTCCGATATCATTGAAATGCATGAAACGCGCAGGACCTGGATCCAGAAGAATGATGATGATGATGATGATGCTTGGGGGAATGGAAATGGAACGATTGTCAAGACAACTGACATTTCTGTACGGTTTGATTCAAAAGCAGCTGATAATGTTTGAAATGGTCTCGGAAAGTGGGGGGGAGGGCAGGATTATGCGAATAGTTCAGCTGGGATTGGAAAGCGATTGGACATATCCGCTTGGATGATGAGTCTGAAGTATCCCAAATTTTGCTCCGCAAGACAGATCGTAAAACATAATGATGTACATAATGCTGTCGTGTGTCAAAGGGGAAACTTCCTGCGTCTCTTGCAGTCAATAGGTAGTAAATGGCTAAAATGCACATTGAATATGTCCCCTATACGGAATGTGAAAATGCTGCAAATCACGAGTCTTCGGCAGAGCCTTCTAAGCGGACATCAGACAGGGGCACTTTCGACAGGCCTTGTACAACCATCTGCCCCATAGGGTCAACTATATTGCTACATGCTGCGGCGCTGATGTGTGATCACATCCATGATGTGGTGTAAGTAAGGTTCCACGCCGCACTTATGACATGGTAGCCAATTAAGCCTATACATAAGGCTCAACAGGAGACTCCAATGGATTGCTCACAAGTGTCAACAGTAAGCAATGATAACGGCTTGGTAAGGCGGCGATACACCCACAGCGAGACTCACTTAGCATTCTGATTATTGGTGGGATGGATGACTATTCGTGATTACATATCCAACCAAGCACAGGGATTCTCATAAACTTCGGCAAAAGTCTTAAAATGTGACGTGTGACTGCCAGCTCAAGGCGCACATGCAGCCTTGTTGGCCCCCACCATCGGGGTGTGCGAGATCCAAATACGTTTGACAGCCTATGAATGTGCAGGGTGCCATGGGGCCCTAACTCAATACAGGGAGTCAGCACTTTGAGCATATGCTGTTTGGACCTTGTAATTATAAGCTGTCGTATTCGGTCAGCGTTTCTTCTCGAACAAAGTTGCTGTGTAAGCCACCAGGTTATTAAGTAACGACCGCGATATTGTACAAAGTTTGAGCAATACTTCAACCTTAAACAAGAAGATTAGGGTTCAAATTAACCCGGATGATGAAAAATCATACAGGAACAGTGCCAGGAGGCATTGCAGCCCCTAGGGCGCTCAAGGTTTGTCATATGGGGTTCTGGAGCATGCCACTGCTTTCCCTGGCGCATTGCTTTGTCAACATCAAGATAAGGCTTTTCAAGACAACTGACGGACGTCTTGGGGCTCTTTGAATCATCAGGAGGTGCCTCGCATTCAAATAGTGGCCATGCTTGGCATTGGAGGATTGTTGGTAGAAAGGTCCTCGCAGGTCAAAGATTTCTGATATCATCGTACGCGCTGTAATTCACGTATATGGGATAACTGCAGCTAGGTCAATATATCATTATGTTTTCCAACTCGTCTAAACATGATGGGAGCTCTGGTGATGGAGCCGATCCTTTCAGAAACACAACTCCGAGTTCGATGTCCAAGAAGCTAAAGGAGCCAAAGGGAAAAAGAGGAGACTCCAAGACAGATGAAGAGCACACCTCGGCAAGTTTTTGGAACATGATATCAACTGACGCTACGATTCATAAACTTGCGCTGACTAAATCTTAGCGACGCCGAGCCCAAAACAGGAATTCTCAAAGGGCATATCGCGAGCGTCGCGAGCAAAGACTGATGGAGCTTGAGTCTCAGGTCCAAGAAGCAGAGACTATGAATCAGATTCTGACAACCGCCTACCAGGAACTCAGAGCAGAAATTGACAGGATCAAGGGGGAGAAATCTGGGGAGCAATACAACGAGGCGTCCGCCAGCCAAATAGGCTCTTCATTTGTCACTTCTTACAACGCACCGAACTGGAACACATATGGCTGCGGACAGAATGGTGCCATTTGGGTAGACAGCACTTGGACACCGCAGGAGGGGGATACCGGAGAGCATCAAGATCACCAAGGATGGGAAAAGTGACCAGAGTGTTCAATTGTTGGATACCAGGCGTGGCCGAGAGAGAAGGCGGATGCTGCGGCAATGAAACGAATGTCGGTCGTGCTAGAGCTGTTCATCTTTATAGCATTGCTCATAATAGATACCGCAAAAGAAACAAACTCGATAAACTCTACTTGTGTTTACCGGTGGGTTGGAAAGAACAGCGTGCTCAAATTAGGCGCTCTGAACCAAGATGCTAGTCATTTGATATGCCGACCTGTACTCTTGTTACAAGTCAAGATACAAAGTGCAGTTGACCTCACTTTTAACAACAATCCAATGCCAACTCATCAAATTTTTCCCTTCCTACAAATCGATGAAGCGTATTGCATCAGATATACCTTCTAAAACAAGCGGAGATATGGTATTGGTCTAGTCTGCGTGGATTGAATCAGCGATGGCCTTGTCCACGTTTTGACTTTTGCTGATGCTTTATGCAGAGTACCCTCTTCATATTGGTGGAATATGCCGGTGTCACTCGGATGTCTAGCGTATCTGTTCAACAATTCAAGTCCACTGGTCTTTTATGCTCTTTTACGTAGATAGGAAGACGTGTTCTTATGAGGTTGATGGACCACGTGACAACCTGCAGCGATATGATTTTGCTCGATCGCTGGCCATATGCAACGCGGATCTCCGGGATGAGAAATTCGGGAGGCGCACAGCAGATCCCTCGCACCCTCGAGCTTGAAGTCGAGCACTCTTTTTCGAGAATGATGCTCCATACCTCGGCTTTGTGTTTCCGGTTTATCCTCCTCGCATCCCTTGTCACTACGTCCGGAAATTCTGCCCTACGCACACCACTACGCTGCCAATGTCAAGCTGCGCGACGAGCCGTATCTTATAGCGCATCCTCAGCAGGTCAACCATCGTAGCGTCGAGAAATTCGATCGACGTAGCTTCAGGGCACGCCGCCGGGAGCCCCTCCTGAAACAGAATCAAAGGCCCGTAACAGTAGTATAGTAACCAAGAAGCCGGTCCACTCTGCCCTAGAAGGGCTTTTCCTTGCCAAAGTACTTAGCATCGATGGCTTCGTTCGGTATCAGCAGGTCGAGTGGGAGAGCGTGGTTACCAATTCGTGGTAGCAAGGATAACCCGAGCATCTCGAGGGAAGTTTGCATCATGTTCGGCTTGTGCGACACATCGCCATACAGAGACCTTGCACAAAGACAGTGCGTAGACGGGTTCGCGGGTCAGTGGCGTAGTATGCTGACGGGCGCTGAGCCCTGCGTTGTTGGGAACTAATGATGACGATGATGGGAGAAAGCTGGTTTAAAGACTTGATAAAAGACTGGAAATGGGAGCTCGATGGCGGTTGAGGTGTTACGTGAAGTTGCTTAACCCAACATGGTTCAGTATTGCCGCCGGGGAAGACACGGCTGATTTCTGTGCCCTTCCTGCAACATAAGTTGCGTCGGATGTCTTGTGGGCATCCAACACCCGTAAGAGATGTTGTGACATTGTCTCTTGAGATACCAACGCTTCCACTCACTTCGACTTCCCAGAACTGCCCAGATCCTCAACAGCATCAGGATTATCCCAAGTCTCTTTCTCAAGCTTCTCGACAGTCCTGATAAGTTCCCATATCCTCGCTCTCGCTCTCACTTTCTCTGCCTCCTGTTGGCGGAACGTATCGTCGAGCACATCTTTCATGAACGGTAACATTTCAGTCTTTTTGGCGGCTTTGTAGTCGTATATAACAATATCCTCTTCTATCTTTGCTGAGGCCCTTCTGTGTCTATGTGAGAGTATTATGGCGTCAAGTATCAATGAGCTAGGTGAAGGCTGCTGTGACGGAGGGTAACGTAATTTGTGATAGACAGAGACTTTGTCTGGGTAGGTCATTGGCTAAGACAATCGCCAACATTAGTCCAAGCATACAAATGAATCGCAAAAATTAGAAGTCAACGTACAAATTTAAAGTCCGACTTGATGCTCTTCATGATCAGTCCAACACTCTTGGGCGTCATCAATTCTGCCCACGCCCTTCTATGTCCCGGATCGACATTTACCGCAAAATTCGTTGCCCAGTTGACTCGTGAAGACTCCGCATATCGTATATAAGTAACATTGTTGACGTGCTGAAAGCTATCCTGCTCGCCCCAGACGACCTGCTGGCCCTCGAGGCCTCTCCGCCCGCCCGTCAGAAACCCCTCACTGCCCGCCATCAGCGCCCGCCACTCGGTGGCCAAGGCATGGAGGACGGTGCCTGCGGTGGATATTTGTTTGGGCGAGCAGCCAAATATGATGCATTTCCCAATGCGAGCGTGCAGATCGCTGAGCCAGCGCGAGGGCGGGGCGTCTGGTAGCGGCTTGGAGGTTGAGAAGGGGCGGCGGGATGTGGGCTGCTGCTGCTGGCTTCGGGGTAGGGCGAGGAGGGCGACGCGCGCTCGAGGGAACATGGTGAGAGAGGGTAGGGCCGCCGGAAGAGCAGAGTGTTGTGAAGGAGAAAGATTAAAGCACGCAACGCAAGAGGGCTCAAGTCTGCAAAATACAAAGCATTGTACGACTTAGGAGACCGATCAAATCCAGTCGTCACACTGTTCCTACCCAGCACCGATAAGAAGTGCGATAAGAACATTTGGCGATGGCGTCACAGCCGAGGCTGTTTAATGGTGTCTCTACATCTCAACTACTTCACCACACTTTCCACCTCACAAAAACAATGCTCCTCCCAAAATCCCGTTTACAAGCACGATGCCGCCACCTGTGAACCCAGTCCTGCGGCAGGAGGTCATCACAATCTACAAAGGTGCGTCTCGTCCAACCGCTTCAATCCGTTATGCTCGCGCCCCAATCGCGACCCGTAATCCCATTTCAACAGAACATGCAATTGATTCTTAGCTGGTGCCTCAGAGCTTCTCCACTTGGGCAAAGATTATCCCCAAGGCTATGATAATTACTTCCGCCCACGATTGCACAAGGCTTTCATGGCCAATGCCGGGCTGCGCAATGAGGAGGCGATCAGGAAAGGCATTGAGAGGGCCAAGTTCGTGCAAAAAGGTACGCTCATAATCATCGGTAGACCCATAATGATAAATAGCCCTGAAGCTCACCCCACGGTGCTTTTACTGATGATTATTGCCGCTGTACTACAGAAATCGAAGCCCTGTAAGTAAAGCTTTCCTCCCATCGAAACGGAACTGCCTGGCGCACGAAAATACTCCTCGAAGACAGTCTCAAGCCAGACGAGACCCTAAGTGGGACCTCTCAAGTAGTCTCACCCTGCATTCGTCCTTCACTCAAGACTTTGCTTTGATCCCAGGCCTAGTCCTCGTTGCACAACTCTAAGATATCTGCGACCTGCAGTTCATGCGTGTTGTCATGCAGAATTCTTACGTATATGAATTGAGAAACATGACATGCAAGACAGGCGCTGTATCTGTTTCGTGCATATTTTACATTGCAGCTGGTGTGTACAGTACATACATACATGCGCGCAGCGGGAGGCGAGGGCCCTTCTTGAATCCTCGATCTCATATTGCTAAAGAAAAAGGCCCCCCAAGTCTATAGAGCAAAGAAATGATCCACTCTGGCCGATCAAGTGGCCGAACTATGCGAATATGCGAATGCTATCCAGGACATTTCCCGTTTTCCAAGTGGAAATTTCGTCCGTCTAATGAATCGAATGAAGATGGGGTATTGTAAAGGAAACAAAGTTCGAGACAGGATGGCTGATACAAGATGTGATCCGTACATATAGGTACTATCTGAAACGATATCGCACTTTGCGGAAACGATATGATGGGGCGTGAGCGATGTGAAAGTTGCGTGTATATAAGGAGTAACAGGATGGTTTCATCTGGCGTTATGGCGTGCGTACTGGGCAGGTCGAATGGGCAGGTCGACGGGAAGCTCGAAGGGAAGCTCGACGGCGGAAAGTAGTTGGTAGAGAGTCGGTTCAGGGTCGGCTCAAGAGAATTTCATGGAGAATCCATCACCTTGCGCGACCACCACGCTCCCACCTCAAGACATTCGCCACAATTAGCCCCATCTCTCTCCAGGAGCTCTTTTCGTAGCTTGCCCATCCACGCATCCCATTCGTCCTGTTTCTTCTCGTTGACCTCTCTGAGCGCCGGCTCCAGGCCCTCGATCATGCCCAGTACCGTCTGCAGCGCCGTTTCTCGAAGTGCCAACTGCGCATCACCTAGCGTCTTGCCCTTCTTCTCCGTGGCGCGGCTGTCCGGAGATGGGGTTTTGGCTCGTCCAACTGCTTTGCCAGTGTCAATGTAGCTCTTCCCATCCTTGGTTACGACGCCACCGACGCCCTCGCGCTCCCAGCGCACCTCGGTCAGCGGGATGGCCAGACGCTTGGAGCCGTGATTGGTCAGAAGAGGCTCCTGTATGAGGAATGGGCCGATGTTAGCGCAGGGCCAGTTCAGAAGCAGCCGCTGCTCGAGGACTTTGCTTATCCAGCTATTGTATTCGATGAGATAGATATTCTGAGGTCCAGATAGAGGCGTGTTATTACCCAGAACGTATGCCCCGAGCTCAGACATCTCTTTGGCGTACTCGCCCTTATTCTTGTTGCCACCCACACCTCCGTTGAATGGCTCGCCACTGGCGCCTGTCGAAGATGAATCATGGTCGAACGACTGGGACGCTGTCTTCGTTGTAGGGGTGTCTGGTACATGTGGTCGCAGCATGCGAATGGGATGGTCGCTGTCCCAGACTTCGAGCACGCCACCCGGTTTGAGACAACGCAGGTATTCGTCCATGCATGCCTGAAAACGATCCGTAGCAATTGCCAGACTCATGTCTTTGCCCATAATCAGGTCGAACTCCTCATCATCGAAGGGCAGGGGAGGGTTGCGCAGGTCATGTTGGACAAATGTCCAATTCATGCTCCTGTCTGGCGGCTGCTCTGCCCAGTTGCCAGACGCTGAGGAAATCGAGCCTCGGTCCTTCAGTGGTATTGAAGAGGCTGCCCTGCCAATATTCGGCGTGCCCGCAATGCCTCCGAGTGGCGCTACATCGATGCCTGTAAACTTGATATTGGTGTAGCCCTTGCGGCAGAAGTAGGAATGGGTCATCATGCTCCAGAAGCCATAGCCACACCCGAGTTCTAGCACGCGGGTGGGTGGACGCTGGGCAATTACCGGGGAGCACACAGGCCCACCGAAAAGTTGGAAGAGAAGCAAAGTGCGTAAAGATTGGCGATGAAGCTCGTGGAGGTCGACAGGTAACGGGTAGGGATTGGTCGCATCGGACAGGTAGGTGCGGCCGTTGCTCTTGGTGACAAAGGGCTTCCGGGGACGGGGCTGATTTGACTTGGTCGAGGAGGTGTCGCCATCTTTGGAGGTAGAACTGATGTCGTTGGTAGACATGACGGCGCGTCCGCTTAGAGTCGTGGAGGTACTCGCATTTTGGGCGTCGGAGCCGAGCATGGTGGCATGGTGGGAGGGCCTTGGAAGGCGGTCTCGCGCACGATCGTGAGCAGGTGTGGTCAGGGCCAAGGATGGCGCGCTGAGCCTGCTACGACCAAACTTACGGCTGGAGCGGTACTGAGAGTTCCGGGACGAAAGAGGAGACTCCTCGCCAGCGTGCTGGCCTGCAAGGTCGGGGACGGTGCGGCTTATCTCGGAGTGAGATTTTCGGCGTTGCTGAGGGGAATGTGATGATTGCCTGCGTTCCTTGTCGGGGGCGATGGGATGTGGTTGTCGGAAGGGAAACGAGGAAGCAGACAAAAGGGGCCTGTGGAAGATGGGTCCCGCACGAGGTTTGTTACAGGAAGCACAAACCACCGGGGTGGAGCACGAGGAGGGCGAGGATGGTCCAGGATGTCGAGCCGGACCGAAGCCAGCGGTGGCAGGATTAGGAGCAAGAACAGGAGCGGGCGAGATAATGAGGTTGTCGGAGGAGGCGCGAGGGGAGGGGAGGGGGGTCTGCTGCGGTGGAAGAATTGTAAACCAGGCGGGGGCGCGGACGCTGGTTCGCGCCGGAGTTGCGTCTGAGTAAGTCGTAGCGGTAGTTGCGCACGTGCTAGTTTCCTCTTGTGTACCTGTACCTGTACCTGTACTCGTACAATCGCAGCTGCAATAAAACTCCAATTGGGGCGAGGCTGTGCTGACGTTTGACGTCGACGGTTGCGCCCCAGCCGTGTCGTTGTCCTGAAAAGCGGCTGTCTCCGTGGATGAGGCTGTTTGGTGGGATTGCGTGCCTGAGCCTGAGAGCAGCGAACCTCGGGCTGGGGGAGGGGACCCGGGGTTGGTGGTAGTCGCTGAAAACCCCCGGACACGGCAGCCTGCTAGCTGCAAACCCCCAAGCATATTCCATTTTTTTTGAAAATGCCTACTTGGCAAAAGACGCCCACTTCTCTCTAGATACAATACAGACAGGTCTCCTAGTGAAATCGACTGACAACTTGTTTTTTTTTGGGGGGGGGCAATCCTGTCTGCTCTCTCAATTCAACATGTCGGTGCGCATTGGGTATTTAAGGTCCAGCCTGCCCGGAGTCCTTTCGTGGGGAAAAAAAGATATTTGTCAAACGGCCTGCATATGATGCGCGATGTGCTGTTTCATTCCCTGCTCTTTGGATTTCGTCAATTGTATATCCTTTCCTTAATTCAACATGCGCATCGTGAATACATACATACCTTTGCGTTCTTTGCGTTGCGAGGCCCTCACAAAGACACTGGTTCCCGTCAACTTACATCTGGCGTCCTTCCCAACCTCTTTGGAATTGATTTAATCCCTGAGTCTCCTGACATTAGGAATACGTCTCCTAGAGTCCTTGTCCTGGACGCTTGGACGTTCGACATCCGGAAAGCTTTCCCGGATGGGCGGTTTGTGGAGATTCTGATACGACAAGCGTGTGCTTCGCGCTATATGCTGGAGCATATGATGGGCACTATGGGCAATAGTAGGATCCTATCATAGTAGTGAAATTAGACAGATGGATACATTTCTGCGATTGGATCGTGCGTAGATACTGACTTGGCGATCAGGGAAGAGAAGTTCAGTTAGGATAGAAGATTGGGCACGTGAGGTTTAAACCTTGGAGTGACGGGAAGATGATCTCCTTTTACATCATGCACCTTCTCATGCGGATTCATGCGCCGTCTGACGTCCTCTGTGTCGCCGACCCTCTGGACGTCCTGTTGGTGGCTTTGAGCCAGGCCCTAGCAAGTATGGAATATCCAAGCTGGGCGGTGGGTTGGGAACCATGTGGATGGTTCGACTTTGTGTGCTGAAAATGACATGGCATGCCTCTCCCCGCATCAACGCTCTGCGTCGAAGAGCTCGGCGCCTCACATAAACCACATTTTACTTGCTTTTGCCGTTGACAAGCAGCCATCCCAGCCAGGTCCGAACAGTTCATTGGGCATTGATGGCACACAGAGGTTAGGCTGCACATGCAGTCTCCGTGAAGCCCGGGGTAGACGTAGCACTTCAGGGCACTCCTTCGGTACCAAACTTATGGATTTGTTCTCCATCCTGCAGCACATAGTTGCGTGCAACATGTGTGGATGCTACTATGTACTACCTACTTGGGGCACTCGACCTACATTAGCCAAGCCAGTCCCCGAGTCCCGGTTAAGTTCTATACGCCCCCAAGCTTCTATGCTACGCAATGCTACGCAGAACAAACCATCTCTTCTACGTCGGCCCAACGCTCGAGTTGAGTAGTTGTCGGGCGACAGGAGTTTGTAGCATCTCTTTCGGGTAATTTGGGATATTTTCTTTTAATGTTCCAGTAAAGTAAAACTAAGCTCATCTACTGGGTTGAAATCATTTTTAAAATCTCGACAAAATAGGTGCGAGGTATGGATCATTTCGGCAAACCGGTCAGGTGAACTAGAGGCCTGACTACGTATCATACGACAGATGCGCAGCTTACACCCAATAATTCACCCAATAGTAGCATACTTGGAAAAAAGACGAACCAACTGGAGTCTGCTTTCGAGAACACCACAGCATCAGCAACGTCACCCACATTCCGGTTCTTGAGAGGTACGAAGAGACTGGGTGACATCTTGACCGGGGTACAGCACAGATGATGCGTACTGGACCCTGGGTTAAAACATTGGACATTTCTAACCAAATAAAAGTGTAGGTTCACCATCAGGACAGACGATCAGGACATCGGAGGTGGAGCAATTCGCTGGTGGTCAGTCTTCGTGTATTTAAGTACTGATATTGTGTGCAGTCGAATCAAAGCACCGCCTGAGCTTGAAAGTCTCTTGGGTTATGAGACCTGCTGAGAACATCCACTTGAATACTGCACATGCTGCCAAGCCTGTAGTCATCGGACTCGTTCAATATGGGATGCATATCTTGGCGCGTGAACTGCAGCGACGTAGTGCCCCATGGCGCCTGGCCGGTCAGTGAAAAGAAGCAAAATCCAATGTGCTGTGATTCACTGTAGTTTGTAGTTGACCTCGACAGGTACCAAGTAATCAGAGATCAAAAAGGTCGCAGCCATCAACGAGGTGTCTACCAAGATACGATGGTAGTCGTTTAGTGGCCCCGAGGTCCTCATCTTTCCACTGCGCAGCATCTGCGCGGCAGCGAAAATCTGAATTTGATCTCAATCAAAGAACTGGAGTATGAAGATTATCTGCTGCAGTCATGACTCCTCGCAACGAATAAAAGAGATCCTGTGGAAAATTTTGTTTCCAACTCTTGAAAAGAATAGTAGAAAGGTCTCGAAATAGCCATTGGACCTTTAGGTGTGAGCACGGACCATACCCAATTGAGCACGGACCGGAAGGTGGCAGGTGCCCCACGCATGAGGTGCTTCTGCAATCGCATCCTCTTGGTCCTGATGATATGAACCGTACCGCATGCAACGCACACATAGCAGCAACCGCCAAAGGTCCATATCTTTCGCATCCAGTATCCATTGACAATCTCATACAGTATCTGTGGTCACCGTACACATTCATTCATATGGGTGAGTTACCTTCTAGCTGTCAATCCGCCCCTCAGCCTCCATGTCATCGATCCTCGATCCAAATACAACTCCGTGCCCAACGGCAGCAGTCATCCATATCCACTCCCCCACGGACCTCCCCCCCCTCCATTGCTTCAGACCCAAGACCCCTGATACACAATCTCTCACCAGCTGTTCAAGACTGACTTCGTTCCTCTGAACCACAGTCCGTGATTCGACAACATACCATTCAGCAAACAACCAAAAATAACCCTGTTCATCCCACGTCCTAGGCGTTGCGTGCCATTTCCGCTTGCGTTTGCCCCGTCAATCTCTGCTCTGTTTGCCTCGTCTCCAACGAGTCAGTCAGTCAGCTGCTACGAACGTCCCTCGACTCGACCACGGCCTCGACAGCTCCCGTCAGACCACGTTCGGTTCATCCCTCTACAATTCGACGACGACGACACGCGATCTTCGAAGGAGCACGCATCTCCACTTACAATAACGGCCTTGCTCTGCTCTTCTCGCCCCAAGACTTTCTATGCTGAAGCTCCTATCCGTCGAGTCCCATGCGCCGGCGCCGATCGCAGCGTTGCTCTCCCACTAACTTACATGAGCTGCACAGCTATCATCACAAGAACTTGCGGCCTCCCGCCCCGATCTTCACCTGTGATACTTGGTGCTAGATGGCAGATGGTTATCCGTATCTACAGCAGCACCTTGGCAACTTGATTTACGCACAATCCACTACCAAGAACACGCTCGTCGATCAGACCCTCCTGAATACCCTTCTCAGTCGTGTGTCGCCGAGCCCGCGTCCCACTTCCAAGTCGTCCGAACGAGCTTCTCCAGGCCGCTCCGCCCAAGGCATGTACAATACCGGTCACCAGCCGGGGCCCAACTCCCGGCTCAATGGCGGCCCTAACGGCGGAGGGCGCAGCCAGCTGCCCCCAGCGCTCTACAGCCACCCTTCCAACTCGTCAAGCCAATACAATCACCCCTCGCACCACCAAAGCATCCAGCTCGACCACTCCAGCCATGCAGCGTCCATGGGCCACAATTCCGGCTACTCAAGCGGAATAATACCGAATGCGAGTCCGTACTCGTCCAACAACACCCTTAATGGTCACTCGGGCACAACAAGGGGCGGACAGGCACAGCAAATCAATGAGGAGTGGGCACAGCAGCTCAGAATGCACAAGGAGGCTCGGGATGCGCACAACTCCATGACAGATGCGCACGCAGGGCACTACTTCGCTCGGTTGAAGGCGGGAGAAAATCGAGGGATAGGACCCTCCGTCCCTTCCACCACTACCACCGGGCTTGCAGACGCAGATGATGTAACGGAAGCTAGACGCCCTCACATGTTGGAGAAAGCGGATCAACGGCAGGAGTGGTTCAACATGGACATGAGCGGCCAAGGCATTCGAAATCTATCCATCGACTTATTCGACCACTACGCCTTCCTCAAAGAACTCTATCTTGCCTCTAACAGGATCTCACACATCCCGCCTGCCCTTGGGCAACTCAGGAACTTGACCTTACTTGAACTGTCGCACAACAACATCGTTCATGTGCCCGAGGAGCTAGGCATGTGCACCTCGCTGAAACAACTGTTGCTTTTCGACAACCAGATTCAAGAGCTTCCGTATGAATTGGGTGCTCTATTCAATCTGAAGACGCTTGGCATTGAGGGCAACCCACTCGATCCGGGGTTGAAGCAGATACTGATGGAGCAGGGGACCAAGAGCTTAATTGCTCAGCTACGCGAGCAGGCACCAGGTAAGTCATGCTCTTTGTGCTGGCCTTTGTCGACTTGTGGACGGCCCTATACTAATACTTCGCGTGACAGTGCCACTTCCACCCAACCCTCGGTCACTTATAGTTCTCAACGAAGACAGCTCGAGTTCTCTGGAACATGTGAAAGTTCTCACCTGGAACATTCTCTGCGAAAAGTATTCCACAGCGACAATTTACGGCTATACTCCGAGCGAAGCATTGTCATGGGATTACCGAAAGAATTCTATCCTTCAAGAAATCCGGCAAAGCGATGCGGATATCGTTTGTTTACAGGAGGTTTCTGTAGACGCAATGCGGGAAGTCCTGAGCCCAGAATTAGCTGCGGACGGTTACAAGGGAGTGCAATTCTCTAGGACAAAGGCTAAGGTGATGTATGACAAGGAGGCCAACGCCGTTGATGGCTGCGCAATATTCTACAAGGCCAAGAAGTACATCCTCCTCGACAAACAGGTCATAGACTTCTCCACCATCGCCATCAACCGGCCCGACATGAAGAGTCATCACGACATCTTCAATCGCGTCATGCCCAAGGACAACATTGGTATGATTTGCTTCTTCGAGAGCCGGCAGACCGGGGCTCGCATGATCGTGGCCAATGCCCATCTTGCCTGGGAACCAGAATTGGCGGATGTGAAGTTGATTCAGACAGCCATTCTAATGGAAAATGTGACCAAGTATGCCGAGAAGTACGCGAGGTGGCCGGCATGCCGAGACAAAAAGTTCATTCAGCTTGCCCCCGAAGACGACGAAGAGGTTGAAGTGTTGCCGGATCCGGCACCATCACAAGAATACCGGAACAACACAGACATCCCGCTGTTTGTCTGCGGCGACTACAATTCGACCAGTGACAGCTCTGTTTATGAGCTTCTCTCGAAGGGGCGGGTCGTACCAGATCACCCTGACTTTGGCGGTCGACAATACGGCAGCTTGACACGCGACGGCGTGGAGCACCCTTTCCATTTGAGATCTTCTTATGCGGCTCTCAATGGCACGCCAGACGAGATGCCTTTCACGAATTATGTTCCGACTTTCAATGGCGTGATCGACCACATCTGGTACTCGAGCAATTCTCTAGAGCTGATCTCGTTGTTAGGCCCGCCCGATATGGAATATCTCAAGAGAGTGCCAGGCTTCCCAAACTACCACTTTCCATCTGACCACCTTCACATCATGACAGAGGTAGCCATCAAGGCCCGGAAAGATAAGAAAGTGCTACCGGAATCGGAGTTCTCGGGTCGATAACGTCTCCTCTTCCCCTTCGTTAATTGGCGTGGGCGCGTTGCTTTGGAATCTTGTTTGTTTGGTTGTCGGATATCGGTGTTCTGGATCTGGTACAACGCGACACATGGGAAGATCTCATTCATTCAGCGGCGGGGGCTGGGTGAGTACGCAGGTTCTGTTTAGTGGTTAGGTCGATCTACAATGTCGGTGGAAACGAGTCCAAGGGAGAGATGGTAACGGAGGTCCGAGGGTACTGGACGCATCAAATCACCTTTTTTCTACCACAAAGAATCATCACATGACCACATGTTTGGCTGAAATTCTGGAACGCGTTGGCACCTGCTTCTCAACCTCGGAAAAGAAACAAAGAAAGATCGAGACACCACGATCCCCCAGCACGAGCACAGAGGTGCGACAGTGTGGGATGTGGGGAGAATTGCCGTTCCGCTTGTAGGAATATATTCCCATTTAAGGTTTTCTTCATTCAAGCGGCAGCTTTTGTTTTCCCTACGACATGGTTCTTCCCATCCCCATCAGACAGCGATTCTTTGACGGTGGCTTTTCTTTGGAGCATTCTTCATAGAGTCTCATCTCGTTGGAATACAACAGACACACAGCGTTGCGTGGTAGAAGGGTGTATTTCAAAGACCTCGTCCGCACTGTGAAGCGTGCCCTGATGCGTTAGGTAAGTAACACGGATAAATCCAGTTGTGTTGAATTCTGTTCTTCCCGATTCTAATCCAATAAGTAAAACCTTTTGTGACTCTTCTTCTCCTATCCCCCTTGATTTCTATTTATATATATTTGGTCTTGTGTGAGCTTATCCCTATCTCAAAGTCTGATTCCGCAAACAGAAAGACCCTTGAGCTCTAGTGGAGCAATATTCCAACCTCAGTTTTGTCGATAGTTCGCTTTATTATGCCTTGCGAGCACGGTAGCATGAGGTACCATGTTTACGCTGATATCAGACTAAAACGTTGAGCTTGAGGGGATTCTTTAATTCTTTCGAAAATTGTAACAGCACCATAGCATCTCACATACAACTGAGTTTCACAATGGGAGGCCTATTAATTCGCACCTCCCATGGGCACGGATTTAAAGTTCAGGCCTCCGTCATTTTTCTATCATTGCTGGATTTTTTTATCCAACATGCTGTCCCATGCAGTACCTGCCTGCATAGCCGAGTACTCAGCATCGTAGGATGCCCGCGCATCGGTGGCCGTCGATATTATCAGGGTCGAGCGGGGCGATGGCCGGCCAGCGCGTGGAGTGCGCATCGAGTTTGCATAGGCAATCTCAAAGCGAGTCAGCCCACAGCTTTGACAGCCGTACCGACATTCTTACATAAGGTTCTGCACCTTAAATTCGACAGGCAACTTCTCGTGCGCAATTCCTGCTTCCTGGCGGATTCATGACGAGGTGGTCGCTACTATGAGAAGCGAGGGACACCATAACAACGGCATATGCCGATGCTGCATAACAACAGGAGGCTCCTTCAACTGCGATTAGTTTTTGCGACTTCGTGTTGGAGTAACAGAAAGACAACAGTTGTCCCGCTTAGCCTGTTATCGCCTGTCTATCTTGGCACCGGGTATCTGTAATCGAGCCTTCCAAAGTGGGTTGTGGTTCGATGAAGGGGCCCCTATGAACCCATACATCCATCGCCAATTTTTTGTCTACTCTGTACTTGTACTCGCTTTGTGATTGGCACGCGTTTGTTGGAATTGACAGCCCGAGAAAAGACCCTGAAACAAGAATACTATACATAATGACCCAAGTGGCCTGGATTAATTGCGGATCCATAGCTCGCTCGCTCCCAGTGTATCCAGTTAGCCACGCTATAGTCGCCTTGGTAGACCTTATGCGGCAGTCGATATACTTACCTATCTACTTTCTAGATGCCTTCTTGTTCAGCCAGACCTGCCAGAAGTGTGACTGAGTCTGCTAGAGAGCGAGAGACCTTCAGGTTTGTTTTTCAAGTTCCCAACTCAACTCTGGCGGTGGGCGTCACTAATAACAAACAAATTCAGATATTATTCGTCTTTGCTATCATCAGCAAAGTATAGCAACGATGGCGCAAGCATTGCCAGCTCAGACCTGGCGACATCGTCAGACAACATCCTCACAGCGTTGGCTCAGCTCGCTACATGTCAAACGGGAGCATCACGGGCGCTGATTTCACTTTTCAACCACGAACGTCAGTTCATCATCGCCGAAGCAACGCCTGCGTTGCCTTTGGTTCCAAATGTACAGCATGAAAATCAGAGCGGTGAAGAGCTTTGGCTATGCGGTACAGCTATTCCTCGCGCCCAGAGCGCCTGCAATTACACGCTTTGCCACAGCCAGTCGACCGGCACCGACGAAACCAAGCTTCCACTGGTCCTGGTGCCCGATTTACAAGCCGATGGACGATTTAGACTGCGACCATATAGTCGCCCTGGCTCTCCCGCCAAGTTCTACGCAGCAGTGCCTATTCGAAGCCGCAGAGGTATCAACATTGGCGTCCTCTGTGTGCTCGATCCGGGGAACATCGAGTGGGACGACCGAAAAACGAATGTAATGAGGAATTTGTCCCGCACGATCATGGAACGACTCGAGGCCACGAGTTTCAAGGCGGCAAACAGACGAAGCGAGAGGATGAATCGAGGACTTGGGTCGTTTGTGGAGGGCAGAGCAACCGTGACAGGATGGCAGTTTGGTCCGCGGTCAGCCGCATACAACGACGATATCAAAGCTGAAGGTACTTTGAACGTTCGGCAGCAAATTCTGCACCAGAAAGAGGAAGATGCATCAATATCTGCGGAATTCACACATGGAGGCAACGATGGAAGTTTTCCGTTCCCCAAAACGACCACATCTGTCGACAACCCTGCGCCAACCAATTCTGCGAGGAGGCTCTCGCTTGACGCTACAAGCAGTGCTGAAGAACCCACTATCCACGGGATATTCTCGAGAGCCGCCAACATCATCCGCGAATCTATCGAGGTCGAAGGATGCTTGTTCCTCGATGCGGCGGTCGGGTCTTTCCGCCCAGCTGAGAATAACGCACGAGGCTTCGGTACGGACAAAAGAGACAGCCGATGCACTGGCTCGGACAGCAGTGACGGGGAGGAACGGTATTCGTCCCACGACGAGACTGTGCAGAGGAAGTGCAAAGTGCTTGGATTTTCCACCACAGACATGTCAAGCGTTGACGGCGCCCGGAATCCGTTGCGCCACGGCGCCATGCAGGAAAAGTTTCTTCGCGGCCTGTTGCGTCAATATCCCAAGGGACACATATTCAACTTTGATGGACAAGGCGAGTTGCAGTCAAGTGATTCGTCCGAAGGAGCATCTTCTGAAAGCTCTTTACCACTCATGTCGCCCAACGAAGATGCGGCTTGGGCGAGACTGCCACAAATACTTCCGGCTTTCAGTCAAGGCGATGCAACTTCCGGGCCTCGTTTAAGGCTACCCAAAACGGCAAGCGAGGGAAATCAACTTCTGCAGGTCTTCCCAGGCGCACGCAGTGTGGCTTTCGTGCCGGTTTGGGACTCGAGAAAGGAACGCTGGTGTGCTGGTGGCTTCATATACACGCTTACCAACTCGCGCGTCTTCACGACAGAAGGGGAGTTGAGCTTCTTGAGGGCTTTTGGAATGCTTGCGATGGCGGAGACGCTGCGGTGCGAGACACTGCTCAGCGAAAAGGCAAAGACCGATGCTCTCGGTTCTTTGTCCCACGAGATACGCTCTCCCCTTCGTGCGTGATTTTTTTTCTTATTCTTTCCTTCATACTCGTCTAACGTCTCAACATGGAACACTCTTCTAATCAAAGTTCACAGATGGAATCGTGCTTGGAGTTGAGTTGATGAGGGATACCGACCTGACCGTTTTTCAGGGAAACATCACTCACACCATCGAGACATGCTGTCGAACCATGATCGACACTATCGATCATTTGCTCGACTTCTCCAAGATCAACAACTTCAAAACCACAAAGAAGAGACAGAAACACGCGACAGCTCCAAGGGGCCTCCCTCACTCCGACTCGTCCCGATCGATCCACGCTGGCATGAAGAGTCTCTCAGCCAATGTACGTCTAGACGCACTCGCCGAAGAAGTCATCGAGAGTGTGTTTGCAGGCTTCAATTTCCAACACATCTCCATCGCTCAACTTGCAAAGCAAAAGACGGCTCTGAACGCCGACATACACGCGAATCGAAAGATGGATGCGATGCGTGCGATGGAAGACTTCGACCCCAACCGTACAGCCTCCGGCGATATGCAGCTTACCTTTGGCGACGCGTCCATTTTTCTTTCGATCGATTCAACCTGTTCCTGGGCATTCTATACACAGCCCGGAGCGATTCGCCGCATCATCATGAATCTTTTCGGCAACAGTCTGAAGCACACAACAAAGGGAACCATCAGGGTCATTCTTAAGCAGACAAAGTCGAAACGTCGGAGCAACGAGCGCCTGGTCTCCATCATCGTTGCGGATGCAGGAAACGGGATCAGTCAGGACTACCTCCGCAACGAGCTTTTCAAACCCTTCTCTCAGGAGAACGCCTTGGCGCCGGGGTCAGGCCTCGGTCTCAGTATCGTCAAACAGATTACCGCTCAACTTCGTGGGCGCATCAAGGTATCCAGTGAGGTTGGTGTCGGGACAACAGTCACTGTCATCCTGCCGTTGATTGCCTTGTCGCCAGAGGCCAAGCTGCCCGAGTCCGACGAAGACACCGAGTTCGAAAGGCAGATCAAGCAGCTCAGTGGCCTCCGCGTCCGATTACTTGGCTTTGACGAGAACAGGACCAGTGAAACAGAAGAGTCTGAGTCGGTCCTGGACGAAGAGGAGGTGAACGGCCACCGCCTCATCCGCGCGGTTTGTCGAGACTGGCTGCGTATGGAGGCCATTTCAGGATTGCAAGCAGAGGACCTGGCTCCCGATCTGGTCTTGTGGTCAGAAGATAGCCTGCCCCTTGGTACAGTCCCCGATCAGACCCTTACCAAGCCTCCCTGCATCGTAGTCTGCGCGAATGCTCTCGTGGCATATCAACGGTCTACCGCCCCTTCTTCCGTAAAAGAACCCGGGATACTCGAGTTTATATCTCAGCCGTAAGTATAATTCTTGTACGTTGACGTTGGAATTCGAGATACTGACGCAGCTTTTTGTAGTGTTGGACCTCGCAAGCTCGCCAAGATTGTTCTGCTGGCTCTTGACCGCTGGATAGCCCAGCAAGTCACTCTGCCCAAACGAAGCGAGAGCCCGTCGCCAACTCTCAGTGCAACTGCCGACTCCGACGCAGTCATTGACTCGCTGTCCGAGCTTGACGCACTCCCAGCCAGTCCCCAGCACTCGGATCTCTCCCCCCTTCTCGAAATGTCAGAAATGTTGCAAGTTCCTCCTACGCCACCAATCTCGCCTCCTCGCTCCATGCCACCACCATCCACCCCAAAAATAGAATTCCTCCTCGTCGACGATAACCACATCAATCTCAAGATCCTCTCCGCCTACCTCCACAAACTCGGCCTATCCTACCAGACAGCCACCAACGGCCGAGAAGCCGTGGATGTATTCGTGCGCGACCCCACGCAGTGCAAATGCATCTTCATGGACATCTCGATGCCCATCATGGACGGCTTCGAGGCGACGCGGCTGATTCGCGCACACGAGGCAGAGCTGGGGAGTGTGACGACCCCGACAACCATCTTTGCCTTGTCCGGGCTGGCGTCGAGCAGTGCGCAGCAAGAAGCGTTTTGGAGTGGTGTGGATTTATTCTTGACCAAGCCGGTGAAACTCAAGGAGTTGGGGTCTATTCTGAGGTCGAGATCGTTATTGAAGGCTTCTTGAGATTGTGTTGTTGTTTTGCCTCATGTGTCATCCATACTGACAAGCGTGTTTTCGTCGTCTTTCTCATCTCGCCTCGAATCGGGGAGTTTACTTTTTCCAAAAGTCATGCCAAAAGGCGTACTCGATCGCTACGTATACGTCGCCCACCTGCTTAATGTTTGTATGAAAGAGAGGATACCGGACGGCACTCCAGTGCAGCGCACTACGAATATTCTTAGTATCTATATTATATAAAATAAAGCTGGGCTTGATCAGACAGCGCACTTGTACTATAACAATGTGTTGAATAGTTCCATGCAGATTCGATACTCCCCAGCTTGTGAGTTGCGTGCTATGTATGGTCACATCAGGAAGGCTTGCCAATTATGAGTAATCCAGCAAAGGTTTAATGTGAATCCAAGTATTTCATTCTTCATCATGATCAACATACAAGAATTGCCCTTTGCGTCCAAGGCGCAAATGCACCTTTCGGTGCGGCGAGACTAAAATTCGCTAATAAATATGTACTGCTGGTGGCCTTGCCCCAAGATCGCTCTCACAGAATTGTTCCAAGAACTTTTCTTTTGATCCCAAAACTTCCACAGAAAAAACAAACATCTTGCTGACAGTTGCAATCATTTATCCCTATAAGATGCATTCCCATACAGATCCATGTAAGAAGTGTCAGATGATAACAAAGTTGATAACTCCATGAGGTAAGATGCGGTTAGGGCTCGGAAGTTGGTGTTCTTTCTATCGTATTTTGCGACGCTGGGGGTTATAGACTCCAGTCAAGGTGGGATTTGCTTATCGCAGTCCGCTGAAATCCATTTCGGATCCCGTCTGCAGGTTGTTATTCATGCCCAGAGAGCCCATCGTACTCATGTCCGAATTTGCCCTTTGTAATGCCTGGAAATCCCCAATTGTCCGAAGTTGTGGGTTCGGATTTAATGCATAGCTGCTGGCGCGATTTGGCATTTGTCTAGGCATAATGTTGGTCCCGTTCATATTCATGCTCTGTCCACCCATGCCACTCATAAATGGCAGACCTTGGTTGAAAGGCTGTGCAAAGTTCTGTGCAAGGTTCGACTGCTGTTGTTCTATTGGTGTGTTGATGCTGTTCTGCAAATGTGCGTTGAGAGCCGGCATAGGTGATATTGGTGCATGTGTTTGTTGAAGGTGTGATGTTGGTGAAGAATTGGAGGTGGGCACTTGGGGCATTGTTGTCGACTGTCCCATTTGGTTCATCATGGCTTCTGAAATTGGGTTGTAGTTGTTCGACATCCCATTGGCCATTTCCACGACGGGTGACATCGGTGAGCTAACGAAAGGCGAGTGCATGTCGTTGCCTGATGCGGAGCCACCTCCTTGCGAGCTGTTGGACTCCGGGGGAGTGTACTTCTTCTCGTAAGTGTCCATCATCGCAGACGGCTGAGCCATCCCGCCGTTTCCGAATCCGTCAAAAATGTCGACATTGCAGGCGTTCATGGCCACACTGTCGGGCACATTTTGCAGCATCGGGTTAATGACTTTCGGGAGCACCTCGTGAGCCATGTTGAGAAGGAGCGGCATGAAGCGGTGGTCTCCATTTCGAAGCAGGGAGAGTATGTTCAAAAGCGGAGTCAATTGCTCACGCGGACCTCGGGAGAAGGGATCCCGCGAGGCCGGGTGAAGGGCCAGAACCTCGGCCAAATTGGAGGCAACATCAAATATTGTGGTCAACTAAGGCAGAAGTTAGTGAATGAGACGTGGAATGTGTTAAAAAAATATTAAAGCACATACCAACGACGTGGCTGTGACGTCTAGGCCTCCCTGTAATGAGGATGCTCCTGAGGACAAACTGGCTGTTAGGTTGGCAGCGTACTGCTGGTAAACAATAGATTCATCGCCATTGATGTTGACATTGTTGCTGCTCATCCGGAGTTGCCATGTCAAGGTTTCAATCCACTGACGATTTGCCCTGAGATCTGCGAGTTGAGAATCACCGTAGCTCAAGAATGAAGGCAATATGGCTTCCATCTGCTTCTTCAGAGAGTCTAGATGAGCGCTAGACCAATTGTTGCGGGTCTTGTTCCACGTGGCCATGAAAGCATCGTCAAAGGGCCGAAACAGGTTCACGAGAGAGAGAAAGTTGTTAAGCTGGTGAGCATAGGGGTCCGTGGGGTCATCAGCAGGCGTGGGCGGATTGATGGTGGCCTGAAGCGACATTGGCCTGTTGCGCTGCAGGGCGTATGCTCTATTGACAGTGTTAGTGTTTGCTTGAGTACAGGTGAAATATGAGACTTGCATACCTTTCGGCAACAAAAATCAACCAATACAGTCGTCTTCTGCAAGCGGACTCTATAGGATCCAGCTGTGCGTAGACGTCTTCCCTGTTCATCCCGATCATGTGGATCATGGTGGCTGCTTCACGCAGATGGAACCATGCCTTGTCGTGCATATCCATGGCGTAGTGGCAGGCAAACAGGAAGTAGCTCGTGCACAGGGTGTTGAAGGACGGTGGCTCGATATAGTCAAACCCTTTCCTGACGCGGACAGTCTCCTCGAGGAGCACGGTGCAGGAGAGAATATTGGCGCCAGGCATGCTGTCGAGGCCGTATGGGTCGCCTCCTGGAATGCCCATTCCGGGTTGAAGCATTGTGAAGGCGCTTAATGAGGTGAGCAGGCAGTATGTGTCCGGGCTTTGATCCAGGTAAGCGAGTTGCTGCTCCAGGCGTTGGCGGCTGAGGATCGGAAGTTGAGGGTACATGTTGGCGAAGAAAAAGTCCAAAGATTCCCGAACCAAATCACTGGTCAGGAGCCCTGGAACAGGAGCCAGAGACGGGTTAGGAGGTGTTGGTCCAGCAATTCCATTCATACGATTCTGCACTTGAGCAGAAAGAGATTGCAGTTTCTGATCCTCGCGTAGGGCACTGATGACCTTAGCCCGAGAGCCTTTGGGGCCTTTCTTCTGAGGTACTGCATTGTAGGTGCAGTTGAGGGTGGCGGTGTTGCAGTTCCGGCAAGGAGTCGTGCCATCGCATTTGACCTTGCGACGATGGCAGGCGTCGCATGCCCTTTTCACGGCGGTAGTCATGGTGAATTAATGGTGAACGTTGGTCAGTGTCGATGTAATCAAATGCCGCGAGTGACTGGAAAGATGTGTTCGGATGAGGATCGCCGGCCGTCGTCCTTTCAACCACGAAGACGTCAAATTGCCCACATCCACAACTTCGAATTTCCGAATCAGTAGCAACCGACGAATGTTTTGTTGTCGAGATCTATGCCGGTCAAAAGAGGATCTAGAGGTAGAGTAGATACGGCTCAGACAAGACGAGTCCGACACTTGGTCAAGCCAAGAAGCACAGCTTGGGGTTCATGCAGCAACAGAGGTTGTTGTGATGGTTGTAAGGATTCGTGGCTGCTAATCGGGCCGTTGGCAGAGTGGTTGGTGGGAAATCGCGGGGAAAATGAACAGATCCGAATCCGGGGAAATGTTCGATGTTGCAGCGCTTTTTCTTTTTTACTTTTGTACGTTCTGGGGTAGCTGGTAATAGTCGCGTGCACACGGTGGGACACGAAAAAGGAGAGGAAATGGATTGTGGGTATCTAGAAGAAAATTGAAAAGCCCAGACACGGAAGTTATGTGAGGGCAGGAATGAAGAAAAAGGATTGTTGTAATTGATTTAAAAGAGGCGAAAGACGGAAGAAGGGGGAGGCAGTGGAAGTCGAGTCCCGGCGCTTGACAAGGTCAAAGGAAAGAGTGGGCGACCACGGGGTAATGAGGAACCCATTCACCACACACAGACCCTGATCAAGGCCAACCTTCAGGCAGAGTGAGAGCGAGAACACGCTCAAGGACTCGAGAGGGAGGAAGGGAAGAGGGCAGGAGCCGGGGGACAGGGGTACGGTGTATACCGGTTAAGGGGGGCCCATGTCGGCTGGGGCAGGGGTACGTGCGGAAATGCGGAGGGTACCCAGGTCGCTGGAGACGTCGTCCCGGGTCTCTGGTACTTGGTAGGACGTGTTCAGGGCGCGCTAAAACTTAGACGAGCTTACCTTGTGCTGCAGTGGGAAGGCGGTCGATCTGCAGCATGCCCAATCAAAATAGGAGGACACAATGTCTACTTCCAGAACCAAACTAACACCACAAATGGCATGCAGCACGGAAATGCGAGTCAAAATGGGCAATTTTGGTATGGTATACCTGATTTGAAGGGTTTCTGTCTATTCAACCGCTTCTTACTTGTGGTGAAAAATCAAGATTGGACAGGCCGCTTGCCCATGCGATACGATGGGTGTTTCCGGCCACGACGGGAAGATCGATCTGTCAATTGGCTTGTTGAGCGGAAGTCGCTTACAGAAGTAATCGTCGGATGACAATTGCTTGATTCGTGTCAAGACAGAACCGAGAGAGGCTTTGCTCTGATGCGGCTATGAGAATCAGCGCCCGACAGCCGATGGTTGACAAGAAAGAGAAAAAAAAACCAGTCCAAGCGCAATCAAAACAATTCAAAAGGTACCTGGCGATCATCGTCGATGGTGTTTGTAATGATTGTAGCTTTTGAGACTAATAAACGCACACCGAGGTCGACTTTGTCTTGTGCTTTGCATAGTGCCTTAGCACAGTACCTAGCCGGCCGTCTACTGCTCTAGACCGATGTTCCGGGTCGGGGAGACTTCCATTCCCAGCAAAGGTCGGTTGCTTTGCCTCAATGTTGCGGAACCGACCGTCTAGTCTGTCAGTATGGTGCGTACCCAGCTAACTGCCTAGGTGTAGGTGCGACTATCCTTTCAAATGACTAAATGAGTGCAGTTCATGCAAATCGAAATATCAGTTGCTGATGCTCTCATTTACTTGTTCATTTGGCAACAGAGGCTACTGTACTGTGCATGCATGTTCTCGTGCAATTGTGCGCATGTACCTGTGGCAGCTGACCCTGTGATCATCGTGTTTTGTTGCCTGCATCTTGCATACGTCCTCATCCGATTGTAACGTTAAAAACCCAAGGGCGCCACAGGCGTCAGCCGAGGCTGTGGGGAAGCACTATCACTGTCAAGTCTGTAGATCATAGAAAAAAGGGGCTGAGACACCCAGACATTGTTAGCCTCTCGACCGGGTACGATTGCCAAATACAGTATGCTTTCCCCGGCCCTATTATGTACAAGTTCTGAATGGCCTTTGCAGCCAACGCAAGCCGTTCCTTCTCTTCCCCCTTCCCCCAAGAGCCCACACAGCCCTGTCAAACATCTGTCGTCCATCTCGTGACTGTCGTTCTCTCATGGGTTCATAGATCAGTCAACCAACTCACCACCCAGCACCAACACGCATGTGATTCAGATGAGCCGTCAATACGCGGTCTGCACCTCCACCGGTACTTGACAATGCGGACGCCCGGTCAATGTTGCCGAGGCAGTTTTGTTGTACGCAAAAGCAGCATTCGATCAGCTTTTGTTCTCAGCTTCTGGTCTGTGCGACATTCTTCACCGACCCATCACGAGCTGAAAGCTTGTCGGTAACACCACAGGATTGTAAGCTAGCTCGCTTCTGTATATTCCACCAGAAATGACGACTATGCTATTTGTTTCCGAGGTCGCCTAGGGCTGAGAACTCAGCGGTGTCGCTGGTGACTAGGCGGTGCGAAACCAGCTTACGACACAGGTCGAACCTTGGAGGAGACTCGTAAAACTACTTATAGCCTAGTCGATCCCGAAGTTTTGCCAGCCCTGCCAGCCGTGTCCATGTGTATATAGCATCGAGATGAATGTTTATCCGAGACTACTGATAGAAGATCTTTATAATGTTGTTGTATCTTGCTCATGCTACGCGTAAGAGACAGGCGTAAGTGTTTTCGGACTAAAACAAGTGGTGCCTAGATCTTTCAGCATGCCAAGGCTCTTTTGCCCCCGAAAGATCAAAAGTACTATTCCAACGTATCTTCAGCTCTCTCCATTTCTCAATCTTATTGTTGCTTGTGCAAAGCTATACTCAGGCCCAGAAAATGTGACACCCCGTGTAATCTCGAATGCCCCGATCCAACCTTTTGAATCATCCGCCAATGCGACGTTAATCAATATACTATGTATAGATAAATACCTACCTACACGGTAGCTAGGGCTTTGGTCTGCCAAAACCTTAGCGATCACTGACAGATCCATGGTGGGCGATGAGTGCGACATCAAACAGCGGTCCCCCATGAACAGCAAACCTTCCATTAGCGTTCCAAAGCTTCTAAGCCTACGGTAGTCTCAGCCCGTCCCCTCATGCTGCGCCGCGCCGCGAAGTAACGTAGGTACTCAACCTGCCGCAGTCAAGCTGCTAAGATTGATTTACTATGCGCTGCCGAGACTGCCAGACTGCTAGACCATTGTACTTGTATTAGTGCGCGGTTGACAGAAGACGGGAGGGATGACCGTTGCGAAACCCAAGAGGTCAATTTGCCATTACCAAGCTCACCTTCATGTCGGATTTAGGTAGGAACGGGACCCAAGACATCGGCAAATGCACACATTAATCAGCTGGATCAACTATGGCACGAACTGGTTCTGCCCAACTTGGCCATTCACAACATCTTCTCCTAGGAACGTTCAAAATTTGCTTCGATTAACGTCATGGGCCTCGTAGCGCATGACGAGATGTGAAAATTCAATTGCATTGCAGGCCGTGTTTCGCCTTTTTTTCTTTTTTTCTTTCCCTCCTTTTTTTCCCTCACTCTTTTTTGCCCTTTTTGGTTTTTTTTTCTTTGTTGTTTCGGAGGAACAACACTGGAAGGGAAAGGTCCAAAACATGCCCACTATGCTTTCAGCAATGGCAAACTTGGGACGGGAAACATTGTCCTCAGATCTGTCCAGATCGAGTTGGTGTGCAACCTCATGTAAGGCGAAACAACTGCAACCTTTTCCTGCCGCTCGGTGACCAAGAGTGGCAATGTGCCATGTACTGTGGTATGGACAAGACCCCCCCCCCCTGGTACTTAGTAGCGCTGATTCAACGGGCGGATCCAATCAAGGATGCCATGCCCTGTCATCTCATGTTCCAACGCTCACTAAGAGAGGACAAATATAACATAATGCCTTTGCAACCTCTTTCAGCAACGGTCTCAGGTACGCGGGTTTGGTCTCCCGATTCAGCTAATTTTAACATGCAAACATTCAACATGCTGTTCAAAACGAGCAATTTGTGTTTGATTACGTCCATCGAGTCATTTGTATTTCCCAAACGCCTCCGTCAGCCTCAGGATGATGATGCATCTCCTACAGGATAAAAGTTATAGCTGAGGCATAGTAGGCTGCCACTGCTTTCGCAAGCCATACAATATGCAGAAAACAGGACTCGTTATGCATGCTCGGAGTTGCCGGGCGTTTCCTTTTAGAGAACGAAGAAGAAGAAAAAGTTGCAGGAAACAACATTCTCACAAGACGCACGATGATCATCTGCGACCGCACGGTTGATTGTTTCGGTAACATTCAGCGAAATCCCAGAACTTTACAACGCGGAATTTGACCCGCAGGGACTGGGTGTTTTGATAAGCATTTCATGCTCTCTGCAGAATTCTCAGTCGCCAACTCCCCGGGGACGACGAGCCTTTTTCGTCTCAGCATTCTTGTCTTACGGAAAGGCGGGCTGAACCGTTTGGAGGGAAACAGCAAGGGAGAAGATCAGCCATCGATAATCACGCGCCGAGTAAAACATGTCTCTTTGCCAAAAAGTCTCAGACCCTGACAATGATGGACGGCCATCATGACTCACGGTCTTATTAGGCAAGCTTTAGGAATGCGTTACTGGGTAAATACCGGTCTTGACAATGGCCCGTGCCAATGGCTCGCCGCACTGCAGCCAACGCTGGTCTAATCTCCCCCCCCCTCGTCCTCTCTTGGTGACTACATACAAACTGCGACCTAGATCATGATCGATACCGGTTCCGTCGAGCGGCTGCTCAGGAATGCAAGTAAGCTTGGCGCAGTCCAAGGCATCGCGGCCGCTGCAATTTGCGGAACAACCTCTTTACGGTTGAAAACGAATCTTTTTGGGGCATATGCACTCTCCAAAGGCCGGACAAGTTCCGACAGCGTTGCTGCTCGCGTGCCGCGCTGCGATCCCCCAAAAAATCCGGGGGTGGGTTTGCAACGCCACGCGCCCACCTTCCCCGGGCTCGGTGGGAGACCGAGCAGAGTGGAGATTTCCCCGGCTGGCCGCAGAGAGGTACGGCCTCGTGACTGCGGAGGAGGGAGATGGCCTTGACGGGGGTAGTCTGATGACTTCACGTGGGCCAGAATGTTCGACGATCGGTAAACAGCATCTTGTCAATATTTCCAATGATACATGGCTCTCCCGTCCGGCTTGATAATCAAACTACCTAACGCCATGATAACCATACCGATCCGTAGGACATAAGCCTTCTGGGAAACCTTCCTGCGCGCCAAACACCAAAACCCATGAAACCCATCGCGCACGTTCCACAAGCAAACCCATTTCACCTCTTGTGCTTCTTTGGTAGGTACCTGACCCACGGCACGCAATTGTTCGCATCGCCATGCGCGCCATAATCCTGGGCCGGTACAAAGTTCCCGCTTTGCAAGCTGCCCTGAACAAAATACACATACCACGCCTCGTGGAGCTCATCCCTCTTCTTTCCGCCGCACCGCAGCACCACCTTGCCGCCGCTGAACTGCTCCAGAATAGCCCGGACATCCTCGAGCGGGTAGTGCGTCCGTGCGTGTGGCTCGATGCCCTTGAGGCTGAGTGCGGTATATGTGTCGAGCATCTTGAAGAGTCCGGTCGCGCGTGTGAAGTAGTCGACGACTTCCTGGCCAGGGGCGTATGAGTCGCCATAGCAGTCTTTGTTGAGGGTGTTAATACACGAGGCGTGCTTGTTGTACTCGTGCATCCAGAGATTGGCGTTGCCGCCGTACGAGGCGACCCAGTAGCGGTTCATGAAATTGAGCAGTTCGGTTTGATTATAGGACTTGAGTATGTCGGTGATGTTGTTGAAATGAGGAGTCATACCGCAGTAGGTCTTGTAGCTGCCATCGCACAGGTCGGGCCTACATAATCATGGTCATTAGCAGATATTTCTCAAGCGGCTTCACTTAAAAGGGTCCAAACTCACCACAGCCCGTGTAGCGTCCAGTCCTCCTCCGCGCCGCCAACATGAACTTCACGGTCCCAGAACTGCGTTAGCAATATCCTGCCACCGGGCGACACAAAGCAGCACGACGATTCAGGCCTGTTGTCCAGACAGCTGATAGGTCCGTCGATGGGACACGAGGGCGCGCCGCTGAGAGGGTCATAATTCGTCACGGCACTCGAGGGGCGGGCGAGTGTCTCGCCGATGCCCTGGAGGCCAGAGTCGAGATGCGGTGCGAGGGGATTCGGGAGGTCTTGCAGAAAAGGGATCTGCGCGAGGAAGTTGCCGGCGGAAGCCAGCATGGAGCGCAGTGATGGGGCCATGATGGGGACAGAGACTCAAGTCGAGCCTACATGGGAGGGATTGAAATTTGATGATGTTGATCGATACGTTCGAGGAGTTGTTGCGCTGTGTTTGAAGAGGAATGTCGTTCGCATTGCTAAGCTCCAAGACGGCCCGCAAGCTTCCATGTGACGACAGAGCCTCGGGGCCGGATACTATACGGCGTGGGGGCTGCCTTGTCCACTGATTGGCCCACAGCCCCGGCCTTAGGCTCCGTGCGTCCGCATTCCTCGCCGGACCTAGACTGCCCCTCAAAACCGGCCGGACAGCTTGTCTCTACTTGGACTCTAAAATGCTTGACTTGTACGCATCGTATTTGCTGCTATATTGCTGGCCGGCAAGGAAAAGTTTATAATCTATGAAGTTGAGAACATTCTCCAGACGCTCTTCGCCCTCCAAGGTCCGCCTGCCATGTTGCTTAGGAAAATGAGACGAATTTTGAGCAGACAATCATTCGACGTCGCTCAACTGCGTCCTTCCAATTCTGTGTCTGTTGAGTGAAGAAAGCTGCGACAATAGATCAGAATCAAGAAGAAACTGCCGACTATGTCATCGTCTCGGTCCTGTGGGTATCAAATTCACCAGACTTATATCTGACCCAGAATCCGTCCGTTCCTTGGATGTCTCTCCACCAGGTTCAAAGCGATAGCACAAAACTTAAGATACCAAGAGGATCGTTCATTGCTCATCAGGATGTCTGTCGAAAGACATTCGCAGAAGGCCGTAGTCCTCGCCCCATCCGGCACCCACAAGTCCACCATCATCCTCCTCCACGGCCGTGGCAGGAAAGCGAATGTGTTTGCGGGTGAGATGACCTTCTTGCAACAAGCTCTCCCACACACCAAGCTTGTCTTCCCGTGGGCCCCAAGGCAACGCGCCACCGTTTACAAGAAGAGCTTCACCAGGCAATGGTTTGACGACTGGCACCTCAGCCCCGACCTCCAATGCACGGACATCGTTCACGCACGATACGACGAAGGGCTCCAGACGAGCGGCCTGGGCGAAACGGTGAATTATCTCCATGCTCTGATTCGTGAAGAGTCCCGCCACGTCGATGGTGTGCAGAACGTGGTTCTTGGAGGTTTCAGTCAGGGCGCTGCCGCGAGCCTCATCGCCGCATTGTTATGGGATGAGGAGCCGAGGCTGGGGGGTGTCGTGGCCATGTGTGCGTGGCTACCTTACATGACCCAAATGGCTGAAATACTACAGCGTAGCGGTGGCGAGGGAGCGCTGGGCAGTGGACGCGGAGCGGAGCAGGATGGAGACGGGTTCGATCCATTTGAGCGAACACCTTCTCGAGACGACGAGGTGGGTCGAGGCATGAGCGGAGTCCAAGCAGTACTAGAGTGGCTACGAGACGAGATTGATCTGCCACAGAAGAATAAGCCAGGTTACCATGGAGGTCTTGGCCAGATACCCGTCCTCTTCAGCCATGGCTCGAATGACAACAAGGTGATGCCCGAACGGAGTCAAGATGCACGAGACTTCCTATCTAGCCTGGGCCCGATCTTCATTGAAGAGAAGACTTATCCAGGCGTTGGGCATGAGATTTCCGAGAACATGACGGCTGACATTGCGGCTTTCTTGTCATCGGTACTTGGGGGCAACGTTACCAACGTTACCCAGTCCAAGCTAGAAGCCCTCTAGTCGTCTGTAAGGCCTTGTACCGTGAGATATCGATTTATACAAGACACGTTGTGGCAGGAGTCAAGGAGAATATTCAAATCCTTCCAATGTATATAAATATACTCGTGCTGTCGGTCTTTTGGTGAAGAGATACTCATCCGCATAACATGCACTTGCAATGATGTGGCATGCGACTTTTGTCAGGGAATTCAGCAGCTCCCACTTATGTGGAGATACCTCATTATCGTGTCACAGAAGCAGTCTTTGCCTCTAGCGAATCATAGTATCCGGGCATGAACAAGAGCTGTGTAAGTCAAAGGGGGCCCCCGTAACATGCATTCAAAACCCGGTGGGGGGGGGTTCGATGAACCGTTTCTGGGAGCGTGCTTACAGACCGCTTTGGCCGCTGACAGCACCCTTAGGTAGACACGGTCAAAAGCCCGTAATAGGTTCCAAACGAGGCTTCAGTCACTAGGTCCCAAAGGATATGATACGGTATCAAAGCGCTCATTAAACTTTCATATGGTAACGTACCAACGTATGGACTCAACGAGCCATGCAGATGGCGGCCAACTGAGAGATCACCTCGCCAGCTGGCGGCGACGTCCAGTCTCCACCACAGCGATTCCGATAGTCGCTCCAACGAGTCAAAGTGTCAGCAATGACCACGAACTCATCTGAAGACCTTTGAAATACCTGACAAAAGACTGCTCCTCGACATTTTTTCGAAAGCTGGCAGAAGAATTGTGTCGAATTCTCGAATTCTTAGCCGACTTATCCTCGGTAGCCCAGTATCTAAGTTGCCAGCTTTCATCGGCGCCAAGCTCTGTGACAACCGGGCTCGAATCCTTCACAAGGCTATGCGCTCTAGCGCTGCTTGAAGGCACCTGGATAACACCACATTACGTTCTTGAATTATACTCACAGGAGACTTACACCCAGGCACTGGTTCACTTCATATCTGGGAAACCTCACATATTTGGCCTGTCCTACCACTGTCATGGCCGAAGATGACAATCCGGGCCTCATCTACGAGGCCGAAGACGGCCCCGATCCACTGAATGTCTCCCACATTCCCCTGGTGCTGATTCACGACGGTGGAGGTACTTGCTTCTCATACTACTGTCTGGATCCGATCGGCCGACCGATATATGAAATTCACAATCCTCGCTACTACACACAACAGCCCTGGGAAGGGGGCATACCGGAGATAGCCCGGTACTATGTCAGTCTCATACACAAGACAGTACCGTGCGGGAGGATCATACTTGGCGGATGGTCATTTGGTGGGATTCTTTCTCTGGAAATGGCACGAGTCCTAGCTGACGACCCTCTGTACGATGTGATTGGCATCGTCATGGTCGACAGCATCTGCCCTGGCAGCGTCAAAGCCGATAACTGGAAGCGAGGGGTCATTTACGAGGGCCAGTTTTCGGAGCGGACAAGTCAGGAAACAATCGACCGCGTGACTTGGTGCTTCTCTGACGCCGTCAGAGTGATTGAAGAGTACCAGATGCCTAGCTGGGATAACGATGATCAGGGCGAACCTGGCTCCGGGCTTCGAAATAGTGCGCTGAACGGAGACGGCAAACGCAGCTCTAATAAAGAGTCCACCAAAGCCACCATCTGTCCGCCTGCAATATTGCTCCGCGCAACGGACTGGGTTCCCGTCGACTCGGATGTGCCAAGCCGTGTTGACCTTGTACGACATGATCGATCGCTAGGATGGAACGGCTACCGCAAGGGGTTCTTCGAAGAGATCGTCGACATGCCAGGTCACCACTTCAGCATTTTTGCCTTTGAGAACACTGAGAAGATCACAGAGAGCTTGCAAGAAGCGTGCAGCAAGCTTGAACGCCTATCTAATGCAAACAACTAGGACAATTTTCTGACATTTGACTGCACCAATACTCGTTGCCAGAACTTCATACAACGGAAGAAAGAACTGCTTTTTCCCTCCTTAAGAACAAGGATTCCGGTCTCGACTCGAGACTGGTGATTTTGTGTCCCAAAGATACAGTATTGGTCCTGGAGGCCAGGAAAGAGGTATAACCTCTTTCGCAGTTCGGGGGGCCAAGTGAACAAGTTTCGGATTTACTTTTCGTGAGTCATTGGCAGAGTGTATGCAGAGGGAATAGATACCTGGTACGTGCAAAGGCTAGAGTTTGACTTTTGAGTGTAAAGTCTCAAGGAACGGGTTTTTAGAAAAATCAAGATGTCGCCATCACCTCGAGATGGACACTCGCACATGCAATTAGAGAGCCTTTTTGCGACAGTTCAACCCTCAAAAGTCATTATAAAGTTAGTCAGTCCACATACCAGACATTTCAGGTCCTCCAGCACCACATTGCTTGTAGGAGCTTACTCACTTCCCTGACAAGCAGAAATGCCACGGTAGGATTGCCACATGAAGATACGTAGGAATTGCGTCTCTAGTATTCTTTTATGTGAATGCTACCAAGGCCTCAGATAAATCGATGTCATGCGGAGTCTAAATTTCTAAGCTTTGCGCTTGTACTTGATGTGTAATGCAGCAAGTTGGATGACCTACCAAAGTATATGAAGTAGAGGCCCATGTCTCAGAGGATACAAGAAAAGAGAGTACTACCAAAACGGTTGTACCCATGGCTAGGCAATAATGGTCCCATTGCACACATTGTACGTAGAAACATTCTGAACCTGTTTGTAAGTAAGAGAGACCATATGACCTTTTGAACTGTCTGCAACACAGTGAAAAAGAAAGGACCCATTTCGATCTGCGCCTTTCGACCCGCCCCCACCTTTCTGGGCAGATTGGCCTACACTCGAAATCCGGCGCATCAACAAACAACCGTCCCCTCCCCTCTTCGAAAAACGATTTTACCTTGCTAGCTTGCTTTGGCACACAACTTATATAGATCCCAAGTCGTAGAACCTAATAGATCGATCGCCGGCATTTTCGGATTCCTTTTCTCGTACCACATTGCACGTCAAAAAAGACGATCACCAACGATAACTACCCAATGCAGACGTAATGCGAGGGGGTGTGATGATGCTGCGGGCGCAATGCAACCTTGCGTCAACAGCGAAGCCAGACAGGGCTGTGGCTTGCTCAGGGTCCTTGTTTTTTTTTGGCTCGCGCTGTTTCTTCCCATTCTCCACATTTTTAGAAGCCCACGAGGGAGGAGCTAGACCATCTAAAGAACACAGACACCAGGCCTTTGACGTCAGCCTTGGCGGATTTCCTGTTTTGCGCCTCATGATGAAATGCCCCAAGCAGAATATTATAGCAGGCTGATTCTCTCTTGCAAGTATATGTTGGATTCTTGTTCAGCTTAATCGTCTTCATATTGTTTCCACCAAATTTCGATCCTCTGAGAATCTCGGCGTGCTCGTGAATATCCTCGTGAAAGTAGGAATACGTTATCACTTACACGAGTCATACTATACTCACCCCGGCCGTGCCTTCATACTTACACAAACATATCAACAATCCTCATCAATCACAACCCCCTTCAAAACAAACTCCTAGAAAATCTCAAAACATGCCTGGACTAGGTGGTCTTACCAAGGGTGTAACAAGCGGCGGCGGCCCCTTGGGCGGTATCACTGGCGGCAGTGGCCCTCTTCAGCAAGTCACAGGTGGCGGCAACCCCCTCAACCAAGTCACTGGGGGCGGAGGACTCGGCGACTTGACCAGCGGCCTAACCGGCGGCGGTGGTGGCGGCGGCGGTAAAGTGGGCGGCATGCAATCGCAAGGCGGCTCCGAGGTCAAGAACGACCGCGGGGCCAAGAAGCCGCCCAAAAAGGAACGCAACACCATCGCCAAGCGCAACCTAGCAGACGCCATCGACTGTGAGACGCTGCTGTGGCGGGCCTACTGCGATGAGCCCGACTCGGTGCTGGAGTACATGGCCAAGGACTGCATGGTCATCGACCCCGTGACCCTGGGCAACGCCGATCCGACGGATCGCGATGAGCTCGAGGAGAAGCTCAAGGAGGTCGAGCCTTGGACGTCATACCGCATCCACAAGGAAACGCGGGTGGTGAGCCAGATCGGTCTGATGAGTATGGCCACAATGTGTCGGCTTACGCTTTACAAGATGGGCGATAAGAAGAAGGATAATGAGCAAGTCGAGGCTGTCACTTCGTCAGTGTGGAGACAGACGGCTGGTGCTGAGTGGGAGTGTTGTAGCTTGATGGTCGGTTATGCCGAATGAAAGATCGGTCGGTCTTCCTTTTAGCGACACCTTTTGCTTGATGATAATGAGCTTTCTGGGATGATGGGGAACCTATTGGGAATTAGGGTCTGCAGTCTTTTAAGTTTTTTGGGGCCACGATAGCATTGTAATGATTTTATGATTCTTCCTTACTTTCGACCTGCATTTCCAAGGTTGGCAACGCAAGCGTGCAGTCACATGTGCATCAAAGGGTCAGTAATCCTAACCGAGTAGTATGGTATGATGGTTGTATGCCGTCTATTTTCCTTTTATCCTGACAAAGACCCAATGCCAAAGAAAAAGAAGCAACCCAAGGCTCCGCGAAAAACGAAATCAAGCTGAAGCAACCTAAAGTCGCCGAGTTCACGTCTCCTTTTGGAACGAATTAATCGCTCAGTAATATGTCCAGCGCAAAACTACAACAGCCTATCGTTGTTTACATTTCCACGTCCGAGGTATCTGATTCACCGTGCACAAAACCTAACGCAACCAACTCCTCATAGCTGCAGTTCTCAAGCGCCTCAGAGTCTATGTCGCTCAAGTCAGGAAAGCCGTCATGTTCGTCATCATCTTCGCCTCTAATGCATTCAAATTATGTCAGTCTAAGATTATGAGTATCAAAGTAAGAACTTACGGGATCAAAAAGCGGGAATCTGGTTGTGCTGGAGAGACTTGGTTCTGTACACTTGGAAGGGCAGTAAACGGTGAAGTCATTTGAGGAAGGGTCTGAGAGAAATTGAGAGACAGGGAGACTCTCGCACCAGAGGGTGCTTTGAACGGGCATTTCGGTTGACTAGTTGGCGACTGTGCAGCTTGTACTTGTACGGGCTCCTTGTTGGGCCTCACTCGATAGTTCATGTTAATATTGTCCATTAACTGCATTGCGCCTCTGATGCGTTGCGACTCCTCTGGGCTGATCAAGGGGTCGTCAGGATTGTCGAACCACCAAACACTACTAGCAGCGTCATAGTCGGACGCATTCATGTCCTTTGGTCGATCCTGTCGTAAAGGCCGGAGCGGTGTTTGCTGTTTGATGAGAGACACGACTCTTTCGCCTTGCACCGTAGGAAACCAATCGTGAGGATTCGGCCGATTATAGTCACGGGGAGGATGGGCTCGAGGCGGCGGTGTTTCCGTACGTGAATTTCGGCTTTCAATGTCGTTCGGAATCGTGATTCTCTTTTTTGGTGGCAAATCGAAAGCCAAGCCCCAAAAATACCAAGGCGCAGTGAAGCCACTGAAGCGGCTTCCTAACCACTTGAAGCCAATGTTTTCCCAGAATACGTCGTTGACCCGGTAATCGTAGATCATTTTATCCATGTCTGCCCACTCTTCATCGGTGAACTCGTCAATTCTCTTTGGTTGGACAGCCACAAGTAATGGTCGACCGGCAACCGCACACTGTTTCAAGGCTTCTTGTATGGTTTTCCGTATCATGTTGCCACCAATACCGAGCCGCCGATATGCCCCGTCCACTACTAGGTCGCGGATGAGCAGGATCCAAGCGCGGTTTGCGGGATGTTCTGTAGCATCATTCGTATTGCTGAAGGATCTGATCTCGTGCGCTGAGAAGCAGTGGCCCAAAGGCTGGAGATAGTCAGGATTCACGGGCCCGTGTGGATGGAAGATCTTTGGCAGTCTGAACATGACATTCAGCATGGGGTCTTCGTCTTTCAGAGCCTTTCGAAAACTTTTCCTCTTGTTGTCGCGCGTTTGGATATTCTCTCTTTTGATCAGGTAAGAATAAACAGAAGCGACTTCCTGCTCCCCGTCGCGAATTGCGTAGGTTAAGACTTCAAGGAGCCAAGGGCCGATGCCTTGGTCGAACTTCTCGATGAGGTCGATGGTGATGTCGAGGCCGTTGTCAGGGTCACTTTCAACAGACGAGCGATTGTCACTGCTATCAGGATTTGGAATGGCAAGTTCCTCAGGGTCTGATAGGTCTTCCACCATTCCAATGGAGGCCGAGATATCCATAACCGTTGTCCAAGTGCGGTAAGTAAGTGGTATTGAATTTGATGTTTGGAAGAAGATTGAATCAGACCTCTGAAATTTTGCTGGAAATGCATGTTTGCAGCATGAGATTGATTTTCGATTTAGTAAGTACTCATGGAAGATGATGGCAGGAGCCAGCTGGCGACACAGGTACCTACCTACCTACTAGGTATAGAGTAATGCAAGTGAGGGTATTGAGTGGTTACTACCTCTTGAAAAATTGAACCACCACGGAAGAAAGAAGAGACAACAATTGAAATCCAGATGGAGCTGCATTTCAGCCGTTTGTTACTGAGAAAATCTTGAGCCAGATATTGTCAGGATTGAGAGTGACTTAGACAAGTGAATGAGAACCTAAACGAGAGATCCTGTCCCATTGCAAGTTTTCCACAAGAAAGGACCTCACAACACGCAGTGTGAGCTGATTGTGGACGAACGTGCTTCTAATGATGGGTACAACTGGGTCTGGACAGAAAGTCATGATTAGGTTGAAAACGAATGTCAGGGGAGACGTTCTAGAATTCACTTGCAGACGATAGACTGAAAGCAAAGACATTGACTGATAAAGGCCCCTGGTTTAATAACCAAGTAGATCACAGAGTGCACTGTAACGAGCTCTGGGTCTCAAACGGCAGCCAGTTATACGATGGGATCCAGACTAGGATGGAGGTGTGGTTCTTCAATTCACACAATAGCATCTTATGTAGTAGATCCTGAAAATTACAGAGCACATTACATCAACTATCTACTGGTTTCAAAGCACTATGGTTGTGCTGGTCCAGGATGATAGTGGTAATAGAAAGAAAGACTTAATTTCAGGGAGCACAACTTACCACAACGGCAAAATGAGTAATCTCTGGTAAGGCAACTACCGACCCAGTACAAGTGCAAAATAAAGTCATTCTTTTGAGTATATACGCCGGAGAGTGAGAGGCCATGAGCGGCTCTAGGGTATCAAATGCAACATGAAAATCAGTCTGCCACCATGTATCCAAACAACGCCAATTCTTTGGCCACCCAATGCCATCCAAAGTCTAGGGCACCAACTATGCAGAGCAATGCCAAGGAGCAGCTAGACAGCCTCCCAGTCCATGGCATCGGTCATGAACTCCCATTCGTCCGGTCGGTCGTCGATCATTTCCACATTATTAGATTCACCGCGCTCAGCAGCGAACGCTCGCACCTGCAAAACGTACTGCTCGGCGGTCTGGAAACCCTTGTCAAAGCCTGCAAAGATGGTCTCCAGGATCCGCTCTAGATCATACTCCTCAAGAGGTCGTGTGTTCTTGGAGCCGTTAGGCAGTCTTGCGGACAAGATGGCGTCGGGCTCATCGGCGTTTTTCCAACGATTCCGCACTGTGAGGGAGATATGAGCATAACTGGGGGGAAAACTACGGGGATGAGGAGGGAACACTCACACTCCTTGGCCCGAGCAAGCGCAAAGCGGGCGTCACTATTTCCCAAAGCTTCGTGTAGAGGATTCCGCGCATCGTCGAGGGCTTCCAGAACGTTCGCATGAAAGCGGTGATCACTTTGCGTCCATCCCTCCCGAGCGCGGACTCTTCCGTGGGTTGCATGGTTCTCATTTCCAAGTCTTGTGTCAAATGCACCCGTAATCTTGACCCCAAACACGCCCAGAAGATGGACCAACGCGCGCTCCACCAGCATGTAGTATTCGAAGAAGTCCAGCTTGAACATCAGCTCTGCCTCGCCCCGTTGCTCTTCCGTGACGGTGCGGTCGATGGCGGCATTGTAAGCGTAGGCGAGAAAAGGAAGCTTCCACTTTAGGCGGCGGACAATCTTGGTGTACCGCGCCAGCTCGGCCCATGGGGTTGGTATGCGGTTGAGGGCGGAGCGGAAGTCGATCTGGCAGGACGCGCCGCTGGGATGGCTCGGTGTGATATCATTAGTCACAGGCAAGGATCCGTGTACAACGGCCGACGGTGTTGCAGGTTTCGAGGTCAGGGTCTCGGTATGTGAAGTCTGATAGGTGGTGCGTGTCGAGGACAAAGTCGTTGTTGTTGTGGCCTGTGTCGTCTTTTTGTTGAAGTGATAAGGGCGTCCCGATGCCCACATGGAGCTGGAGAGACCTCTATCTATCCCTCCAGCCATTATGAGACAATTTTCTTTGGAACATAAAAAAGACCCTTGGTTAATGAAAGAGACATGTGCTTTGAATCCATCCCAAAAGAAACATCGTGTATTGTTCAAGGCAGTGGGTTGGGTTGGCGATGTTGGTCAAAGCAGGCATGCATTCAACTAAATGCAGGGCAACCAACAACACATTGTGAATCCCTGTCAGACAGACTAGGGTCCCCTGTTACTTCCCTCTGCTTCATGTACCTAGCTCTTGCTTGTGTATGGGCCTCACATGGAATGACTACCTAAAATAATGCTAGAAATTGTTCGCAATGAACGGTTGAATATTCAATGGGGATGAGACTTGGGAGTATTAGAAAATTTGTGACTCGGGTAAATTTGAAATGTATTTGATTCTCCATTTCCAGGCTGTTATGTTCTACTATCCTGTGACAATAACATACTACCTGAACAGGTACATCGAAAGTATATATATCATGGCAGTGACAAGAACAACTCCAACATCTTGGGATAGTTCGGAGTACCAAGGCCAGTAGTTGGATCCCATCCTTCAACAGCCGAAAATCCAATAGTGTTACAGCCAGGATTGGTGCCATTGACAACTGTATTACCATATTGCAATTAGTGGACCGGCCTGTTATATATATAGGGAAGTATAAGGGCCAGCGGGAGGGATACTCACTGTCATTTAGCACTTGAGGATTCTGGTAAAGCACCGGGTTAATAAATCCAACCGATGTTTTGTTGATGGCTATCCTTTCCTCGTTTATGCGATTGATCTGTTCATTTGGGCCATCGTTAGCGGCCAGGTTAAGTCCACCATCTCAGAAGACATGTACAGTAAACCCATAAAAAAAAAAGAATGTAATAACTTACAATCGCTGAGAAGATGGGCGTGCTCGCGGACGTCCCACCAGACAATGAAAATTCTCCGCCGACAAAGACTGCGATATTGTCACCGTTCGCAGCCACATCCGGGATGCCACGGCCAATGCGATTATAGATGCCGCCCGTATCCCCAGCAAGAGCCGTCACATTCGGCAGCGCAGGGTTCGGCTCGTCAGGTGCCAGAGCGCTGTAGTAAGGGTACCCAGGATCGTGGTCTGCAAAGAACGTCGCCACTGCGTCTGCTTGGTAGTCCGGTACTCCATAAACGTTGCTGAACCCGCCGCCCGAGGAGTAGTTGACAGAATATGGGTAGCCCGCCGGATCGTAAACGGCGCTCTCGTTATCGAATACCGTGTATCCCGGGTAGACCTTTGTGGCCCCGACGTTGGTCACCCACGGACAGTTGTTGGGCCACGTTGGGTTGAAGATGTTCAGGTCAGGGCCGAGGCAGCCCGTTGGTCCGTCATCCCCATAGGGCTCGGGATAGTTGCTCACGCCGGAGTCGCCCGAGGCAAAGAGAAAAGAGACGCCTTGCAGGCCGAGCTTCAGATACTCGTTGCACTGACGCTTCTGATACGCGATGGGGACATCGGCTTCTTGGCCACCGTACGAGAAGGAGATGACATTGGGCGGCTTATAGACGCCGCATTGCAGGGTACCGTTGTAGCCGGTTCCATCAGGCTGAGGATCCGGATACGTTGGGTCGATGCCTGCGGCGTTGCCCGTTTCGTTGTAGGCTGTGTAGGTGCAGTACGACCCATCAATGGCGTCGAGGAGGGTATTGAATCCCCAGGTGTAAGTGTCGTTGGCCCAAGTTTGATAATGAATATCATCAACATTCCACACCGTGATGGTCTGCGGATAGACAATGGGGTACGCAAGTTCCAGATCCAGCATAGACTCACCACCGGCTTCAGAGAGGTTTGTCGTCGTTGCGACTCCACCATCGATTTCCTTGTTGAAAGGGTGTGTGCCGTTGGGAATTGTTGGTGTGAAGTTCGAGAAGAACAGGTTGAGATCCTCTTGGTCCCAGTATTGCAGCTCCGCCTCGAATATTCCCATTGAATTCGCCGGGTTGGCCAAAGATCCGGGCGGGATCTGATATAAGGCAGCAATGCATTCCGGCGTAATAGCAACGTCGCAGGTGTTGAGGCTGCTGTCGTTGCTGGCCAGTTGCAACTGCTGAAGAAGATCCCCAGACTTTTGCTTCTGCACCTTAAGAGGGGCTTTGGCATGCTTGTTCACCCGGCGTTTGAGGCCCATCCTCCGCTTTAGCTCGTCACCCGCGGCCGCATCGCCACCAACAGGAGCCATCAGCTTGATCCCCGGCGTGATATAGTCTATATGCTCCTGAATGATGCCCGGCACATGATATTTGTCGCACGCTGGCAAAACACCCCCTGTTCGAGCATCCTCATACTCGTAATACTCGGTGTCCAGGAGCGATTCCACCTTGGACGCAGGTGCATCGAACGCGAGCCACGCCTTGTTTTCGGATTGCACGACGCCTGTGATCCCATGGACAGCGAGCCACTCCCTGACAGCTTGCACGGCCGTCTCGCTGGGCTTGAAAGCCTCTACCACTTGGTCAGATGTCCACAGCCGACCATAGTTGGGCGAGTGCGGGTGTGAAATGTCGAGGAGATGCTCCTCAGCACGATCCAAATTTTGTGTCAGGCCAATTCTGACAGGCAATATTTTGGTTCTAGACACCCTATTACGCTTCATCCATCTTGGGCTGACCTGCGATCGCTCCTCATGTACAGCATAGTGGTCTGGGAGAATTGTCATTCATGATTGAAACTACAAAACTGGTGAGGAATGGAACATGGCACAAACCTCGATGTAATAGTTTGCTTGTAGCAGCCACTACAGTAGCGCTGAGGAACAGCACACTGCTAACAATGCAAATCTTCATGTTGATGGTGCTCAAGGGCCCAAAGGTGGACAGAGCTCCACGAATGAGATGATCTGCAGATTAAGAATGCAGAACATATGGTATCTACTTGTTTAAATACCAGCCCCTCAGCCTATGATCCACTCTTCGTCTTCATCGAGAACTCATAAAGTATTCAAGCATTCTACTGTACGATGCTGCGTACTCTCGTCATCAATCTGGCGGACCATAGACCTGCCTCTTCGGGAAACGAGCTTGCAAGTTCGATATCGGTCCAATTGCCGATTGGCCTGTGAGTACTGTCTTTCATATACCCTGTGCCGAACACCCGTTTCAAGTAATTAATTA
Source organism: Gnomoniopsis smithogilvyi (assembly GCA_027946515.1). Classification (NCBI taxonomy): domain Eukaryota; kingdom Fungi; phylum Ascomycota; class Sordariomycetes; order Diaporthales; family Gnomoniaceae; genus Gnomoniopsis; species Gnomoniopsis smithogilvyi. Next base: position 2,465,829 of record JAPEVB010000004.1, on the reverse strand, counting down.
CCTGGCCGGAGCTGCAGAGTGCGTTGCTGTATTTGACTACCTTGGGCTAGGTGCACTGCTTTATACTGCCCGGATGCGGAAGGCCGCAGAGCCAGCAGCACCAGCAGCAGCGCCCTGACCATTCAACGAGGTACTGGATTGTACAGTACCTTAGCTGCCCGATGGGGCCTTGTAGGAACGGGATCTGGCAAGGGGCATGGCATCCCCTGACTAACAAGAGAGTTGTGAACGACACCAAAGCTGATGTGGGGGACGTTATATTCGCACTAGAAACCGCTCGCTGTCCCGCGACATGCTGCGACGCTGGTTTTCGCTCAAGTGGCTCTGACAGTGAACCATTGCCGACAGCTACCTCACCCATCTTACTTGAATCCACTCGAATTCAAACGGAATGGAATTCGAACCAGACTCCTCTTGTACTCCATGTAATAGGGTGAATGATCTATTCGTCATAAGTCATGATGTCTGGCCTCCTGGGAAAGCAAGTCAAAAGCAACCTTAAGCCACAATCCCATCGAAGGTGCCTCCTCGGTAGGTATTGGACTGTATCCGCCATCACTCCGAAAAACAAACAAAGCCCATCCACCAAGCTTAATGATGCGGTGACTGGACTTCATCGCATGCCAAGCGAACGCAACGTAACCAGAAATGTGAAGAGCGTATTAGAAGAAGGAAAAAACATGACTTCTTTGGTATCATCTCCCAACGCCTTTGTACCCTGTTGCTGTTCTTTATACACTTGACCTATTCCAAATTACTTTGAATAGCTCCCCAATGGACAGTTAGGAGTCGCCCTTGGACTTTTTCGTGGACTTGGCCGTGCCAATATGGGTGTTGTGTACCTATTGCATTTTAGCTTAGCACTGGTTCACCGATGGATTCTGCATCATTGGCCTCAGCTGACTTACCTTCGTAGCAAATCTCAAACTCGACAGTGTCTCATTCAGATGCGCCTCCAGTGGCGATACCATCACAAACATGAGCGTCTTGGAATTCCCACCTAGCGAGTACCTCAGCAGGTACGTGAGCTTAGAGTTCCGGTACGGAACATGACGGCCGGTGCCGAGAGCCTCGATCACATCCCCAAGCGACTTCAAACTCGTGTTGATATTCTGAGTCTCTTTCATCCGGTCCCCCTCAGCACCAGATTGCTTGAGCCGTTCCGAGCCAGCAAGATCGACCAGGTTCAGCGTGCCTTCGCAGCGCTCGTGAGTAGCAGAGTTCTCGCCCGCCAGCTTCAACGTAAAGACGGAGTGCGAACGGGAAGACTGCTCGTTGGACTTGGTTGCAGCCACGGAGCGATTCTTCTGTGCTTCGTTGAGCATAAGCTCAACGGTATTCTCGGAGTCGAGCGTGACGGTCTTGCAGTTCACCACCGTAGTGGTCTTTCGAATCTCGTCATGCTTGATCTCAGGCTTGTTCTTGGAATCTTGCTCCTTTGCTGGTGTAAGAAGATCGTTGAGTTCCTCATTGTAAACTTCAATAAAGCTGCCTTCCATCGTATAGGTCCACGACTTCTCTTTCAACTTGTTTACTGTCTCATAGATCATCTTGGTGGCTCGCGGAATGACACCGTCAGCCGATGACATGGTGTAAGTCTTGCCGGAGCCCGTTTGACCGTAGCAAAAGATGCACACATTGTAACCATCCAGGGCGCTCTGGACCAGCTGAGAGATCTCATCAAATATCTCTTCGTTGTGGACCTGAGGAGTGAAGACCCGATCGAACTCAAAGGGGTACAGCTTCGCGCTGGCCTTGCCAAGAGCATTCTTCACTTCTGGCCCCTTGACAGAGATCTGGGATGATGTCTTCTCGTCCGGATAGTCAAGCTCGGCTACGGTTCCTTCGGAGCTCTCGAGCACAGGTCGGACGCGGCACATGACCCGGATATTGCCTTTCAGCTCCTGATACTTGTTGAAAAGCACTCGTCGCTCCGTTTCCTCCTTGATCAATTTTTGACGTGCGTCGTCTGCATTCTTCAATGCTACTTGCATCCTGGCCTCCATCTCAGCAAAGGAGTCTGACTGCGCCTTTTGTCCCGATTCCAAGAAAGATAGCTGGGCCTTTAGCGAGCGAATGGTGCCCTCGAGTGTGGCGTTTGTGCCGATGAGGTCGTCTAGCTGCTTCTGCAAATGACCTTTTTGAGTGCGTTCCAGGTCAAGGTCAGAGTTTAGAGTCTCGATCTGGCCGCGGAAATCCTGGATTTCATAGTCTCTGTCTTTGAGGATTTTAGCCAAATCTTGTTGCTCTGATCCCAGTCTGGCCTTCAAAACCTCGAGCTCTCGTGCGTTCTGGTGCTTTTCCTGCTCCGTTTCAGCGCGGTGTTGCCGCCTGAGGGCCTCTAGTTCTTCTTGATGTTGCCTTTCAAGGCGTTGCGTGTTGTCATTCAATGCCTTTTGCAGCTCCTCGAGCTGAATTCGGTGAGCCCGTTCGTGGTCCTCGAGTTCATATCTGTGTGATCTACGCTCTTGATCCAGATCTACTGTCAGAGTCGTCATCTGCTGTCGCATAAGGTCTAATTCGGTTTGAAGCGCCGTGTTCTTCTCATCCAATCGGCATCGATCGCGTTCGAGGTCGTTTGCTAGATGTCATTAGTTTCACAGTCACGGTGAAGTGCCACATATTGGTAGCCTACCTCTTGCCTTGGCTAGCTCAATCACCTCCTCCATATGCGTCTTATCTTTCAATGAAACGTTCATAACTTCTTTCATTTGCTTGAATTGCGCCTCGACCTCGATCAAGCGCTCATCCATGTCCCAGGCTGTGAATGCACGTATGTTAGAATCCTTAGTTAGAAATTGACGTACTTTGGAAGAAGACTTTGTTGGAGACGTATACTTCTTGGTCGAAGCCAGAAGCTTGTCTTCGAAATCGTCAAGCACCTGTAGGGCGTCTCGCACGGTGTGAGGAGTCTTGGGTGGCGGCACTGTGCCGTTCCCAGAGATTCCTTGCTGTGACAATGGGACTGTCGCAGCAACCTCTATTCGCGACCCTCTGAGCATGACAGGGCCCATGTGCTCGCTTGCTGAACGTAAAGAAATTGGAGCGGAAGCAGGGAGGCAGTTCTCTTGAGTTGAAATCACTTGACTTCGCGTTGAAATGCTGTCGCACGCACGTTCGTCTTTGAGGCTCAGTTTTCCCATCATGGTGCTGATTGAAACTTCTCTCCTTGACGTCGAAGCTTGCCGTCCCATTGCCTGCAACGAAGCAGCTTTCCTGATTTTGCGACTTTTGAAAGAATCGGAGACAGAAGGGGGCGGCATCATACAATTCTGTTTTTCTGGACTAGGAGGTTCCTCCTGGTTGCGGGTGCTCATGGCTGTCTGCGGCCGCACGCGAGTGTTGGCTCGTTGTCTGGTGTTTGTGGATTGATGGAAGGACATCGACGTTTGAGCTCGCGAGACCGTAGAGTTTGATCGACCCACGCCGGCCCCAGCACTCTGAGCGAGGCTGCCAGGGTTGCGGGAGTGAACGGAGGACATCGAAGCTGAGGACTGGTGGCGTGAGAGGCCTGTCGTAGTTGAGGGCGGTTTAATCTGTCAGAAGAGAGGGTCAGCTTTCCTGGTCACAAGATGTTCTCGTGATCTCCATGTTGAGCAAAACGAACTTCTGCCCAAGGGCGCAATTCGATGATGCCACCAAGGTCGCACATGTCGTATTCTCTCATATCGGGGTGACGGCGAAGGTTTGCATGGTCCACTTCGAGCTCTTCTTCGCTACTCAGCACTTGTCTGCTCGACAAGTCCTGTGAGCGCCGTGACAGCAAGGCCGCTGCCATGAGGCCTCGAAGGGCACACATTGTTATATGCGCCGGGGACCGTCGAAGAAGTGGTAAGGAGCAGGACTTTCGTCAGACCCCAAAAGGGTGCTGGAAGAACCAGCCTTTTGAAGGTGTTCGGGAGGTGGATGTCGGGTGTGTGAGTGATTATTGAGGGGGATGCTTAAAGACACAGCGTCTAAGAACGGCACAGGCAGAACTCACCCCAGACTGTGACGCAAGTGATACGCCTTTGTTGAGTGCCCTGGGCGCAGGAGTAGCAGAGGTAGGATACTCGGCTGCCCTCTCTATCAGGGTCTTTCGCTGTTTCGCATCAGGCTGAGGCGCTGTTCGGGCTGAATTGTCAGTGTGTGGGTGTCTCGTCTTGTCCTTTGTCGATGTCGTTGACCTACCATGACCCGACTGAGGTCGCTTAATCCCGGACGGCGGCAGCATTGAACTCTGTGGCCTGGAATTGGTTTGCGATTCGGAGAATTCGGTGAGGGTGCCAGGCCTCAAGTTTGGTGCTGGTAAGCGACTTCCTGGAGGACGGATCTGCGAAGCGCGAAAGGGCTGGATGCGACAAGAGGGTCAGTCAGATGGATTGAGAGCGTTCCAGTTTGGCAGGTCACACATACCGCATTCTCCGCATGATTGTCCATGATATACCGGTGGTTAACAATGCGTTTTTGGGGTAGAACGGTATTGAACAGGAAGAATGTGGCTAGGAGCGGAGCCCCGGGAAGTGATGCTTTGAAAGGAGACAGGATGAAGTCGGAGGAGGGGGTTTGCTGATGGAGCGATTCAAGAAGTAGAGCCTAGGTGGGTGCAGCTGCAGGTGGGGGGGGCCTGAGTAGAGGTGCAGCACATCGAATTCTATTTGCTTGGTGGAGTCCTGTGTCTCGGTTGTTACAGGCGAGGCTCGATCAATGGCCACTCAGTAGAGAGCGTGCGTGCAAGAGTCGCAATGTAGGAGGTTGGAGGCTGCGTCTACTCCACAAACATTTACTGCCTGTTGCGCGGCAACCACTTCTTGCGGCCCGCACACGCCGCATCCTTGCTCCTTGTAACTTTGGGATATGCGTGGTCCAAGCTCTTATACTTGTAGCATATGGACTTTCTGTCCACTCTACAGACTCGAGCAAGGTATTTGCTACGTTTTGTAGTCCTTCACGCCGAAGCCGCCCGCAGGTGCCGAGCTCTGGGTTCGGTTTCGGCCTCGTGAATTGATTGTGGCAGCTTCCGTAGAAGTCTGTCCACCTCAAATGCCGCCACTACGCGAACATGATTCGAAAGTGCCTCTGTCACTTCGACGATTTTTTGAGCATCAGTGGAGATATTGCGCAAAGCGTTCTTTGAGTCTGACAGTGCCTCACAGATCTCCTGGTGATGTTTCTTGTCTTGTTCCATCATGACACGAAGAGTTTGGGAAATATCATTACTCGCATTCCGGTTCTGCGAAAGGCAATCTAGGAGTCGAGAATGAGCTTCACGCCGCTGTTCGAAATCAGGGGACACTGGAGGTTCGGGCCATTTGAACCCCCAAGACCTCAGCTTCCTACCAAGGCGGGCAGAGAGGCCACGAACCCATGCTCCCAATGCAGTGTTGGAAGCAAGAAAGGTGAGGATACCTATGACAAGGTTACAGCAATCTCTGAAGAATTCGAACCAGGATGTCGACATGGTGAATATGTTGAAGCGTGTCTGTCAGAAACTGAGTTGCTTCGATAGGTGCTCTGCCCTGAAGAGAAGAAAGAGGCCATAAATCAAATCAACCCGTCCTCCTGGGCCTCGAGGGCAGCTTCCCTTGTGTGCAGAATGTCGGATAGGGAGGGAGCTGCGACTTGTGCTGTTCCCAGAGTTGCTTGACACCGCCGCCGGGCATCTCTCTATACGCCTTCGCCTTTCGATTGATACTCATAGCTTGCCATTTCTGGTCTTGAGGCGAACGACAAGCACCCAGCCCGTGATAAGTCCCAACCGTGACGGTCCAGCCGCGCTCCGTATCTGCCCACCTGGTGTTGACTTCCCAGTCGGTCTCGCATTTCTGACACCATCCCGAAACCTGGTGTTTGGTATTTCCTATTACGTCCTTAGGAAGTCTTATGCCTCGGGGCCCACCAACACCTAAGTGAGAGCATATTTCGATGCTTCTTGTATGAGCATTACAAAAGTTACAAAAGTGTTGTAAGGCGCCTGCATTGGCTTCTTTGTGAAAAATTGTATGCATGCAAGACAGGAATAGTTCTCCGTAGATCATGTTGGCTGCCCATACTTGGTTCTCCCAGATTCCTTCAGCCCACCAGGGAGGCCGATAGTTGCGATTTTCTGCCAAGTAAGAAGCTGGAACACCATGCCGCGGCCCGAGTAGTTGGTGGTTCGTCACAATACGCGCTTTGCAGAACTCAAGCATGAACAGGCCGACCCTGATAAAAGGTACCCTCTCTAGGTCTATAGTGTCGTGGAGGTGGATGTGAGACCAAACCGGCATATTGGTGGGGAACTGGGCAGGCCGGAGTTTCTGTGCCCTGAAGCAATAGGAAAATCCCGTAGTGTCCCTTTCCAGGCGGCAAAGTAGCGTATCCGTGGCATCTGTGTCAAGTCGTGTCGCCAAACAGCTGATATCCGCCATGTTGCGCATACGCTTGCATGTCAGTGCAAGACAAAGCGCGTCCGCAGGGGGGAGGAGTTCAGAGATAAGAAGGACCAGTTCAAATGGGAGCGTTCTTAAGCTTGGTGGTCCTGTTTCTTGTGACTTTCGGGGGTCTAGAATATCCCCGGCCTCTGATGCTAGACGAACAGTTGGGGAGTCACATCTGGACGAGACGAGCAACGAGGATTGGTCCTGATTGCGCCTGAGACCCAAGCGTGAGAAAAGTTGATAGAGCTTAAATCGTTCGAACATTGTAGGGGTCTGGTGACTGTAATTGTATTGGGTTAAGTTGCTAGAATAGCTAGTTATGGGAAGGGAGAATAGATATCTATCTACCTTGGTCCCTAGTACGAAGTATGAATGTAGTCCCCTGATTGGCCAGTTATTCTATAATGACCAAGTCCACACCATTCTGGCACTAGCAGATATTGTCTCGAGGATCGGAGCCACGTATCTGCGACGCAATCCAAGTTCTCGGCCTTGCTTCAAATGCATCGCGAGACTTGCCCCAGAAATTGTAAAGTCTTGCTGAAGTTGTCGACAACGAGGGGGCTCATCGGCGCAGGTACAGCGGAGGAAAGTGGGCGTTGTGTAGTAGCTGTCAGGCGCGATGGAGGCACGGCGGTGTTTGTTTATTTTGACGTACCCTCTTCTCTTGTCCCATTCATCCTCTTTGCTGGTACTGTGTATTGGGACCAATGTATGTACCTCAGGGTACTTGTTTGGCGAACAGGTCGCTCACGATGTGTACCACAGTGATTCTTTTGCCAGCACTATCACATGCCAACATTTTCATTTTGGTCCTACCGCAAATTCGCCGCAATGACATTCGTATGACCTGGAACCCAATGCACGTTAATAAGGAGTACAGTCTTGCCCAAAGAGCGCGTCACAAGCTGGGGCCCGTCTTGAAATACATTTCCTCCTACTACGTAGGTGGAATGACAGTACCTACCCAAGTACTAGGGCACACTCTGACAGGACCAACAAAGATGCTCGGCCAGGATCCAGACCCCTGCACGTGGCCCGATTCTTCACATGCTAGGCACGCTACCCAGCATTACAGGTGGATCCCGCGCTTTTTGACAGCTTTCCACCTTGACTTCTGATGCTACCTTTTGCGATAATGACGCTCCCACTTCACCTCCCGCTCCCTCTGGCCACAGTTGCACCTCACATCCTTTAGGTGCCGCCCCTTCAACGTTACAATACATTTGTCTTTGAAGGTTTTGCGCCTATGCGCCCCTTACTTGCGCATGCGATGCAGCCTCAGTAATCCTATTTACCAATCTTGAAGCGCACCAAGTTGACAATCAACCCCCCCCCCAACCATCGTCCTATTGCATTGCTCGACATATTAAGCACAATGGAGAAATTCTCCCAATTTCGCGACAGAGGCAAGTAGGATTTACTCCATACAACAAGGATCTCATATCAACTAACAATCTCCCTTTCAGGCTCCGGCATTTCTCCCTTCATCCCACATGCGCCGCCCTCCTCGGCGCCCACGAAGCTGTTCCACCTCTTCCTCTTCGTGCCGCGGCTCTTTGTCCTCGTGCTCTACACGGCCTTCTTCCTCTGTGCCTCAAACATCCCTTTCCTTCCACAGGCCCTCCAGAAGCTCTTCACCTGGGGCTTCCTCTTCATCGCCTGGATCTTCTGGGGCGACCTACAGCTCGACGGCGTCAAGCGCGGCTCGCTTTCCCAGCAGCCCCCGGAGCGCATGCCCGGCGCCCCGCCCGCCAGCGTCATCGCCGCCAGCTTCACCTCCCCCATCGACGCCGTCTATCTCGCCGCCGTCTTCGACCCCATCTTCACCATCAGCTACCCGGCGAGCCGTCAGGTTGTGCGCGTCGGCCTGTGGCGCGCGCTCTGGCAGGCCCTCAGCGCCTCGCATTTGCGTACCGAGCCGGAGGATGGCGCTAAGCTCACCACTGTCGCAGAGCTGCTGGCCCAGAACCCCGGGCGGGTTGTCGCCGTGTTTCCCGAGTGCGCTACGACGAATGGCACGGGCATCCTGCCCTTTTCGCCGAGCTTGCTGACCGTGCCCGGGGATGTCAAGATCTTTCCCGTGAGCATTCGGTATACAGCGCCGGACATCACCACGCCGGTTCCTGGAGCTTGGTGGCGCTTTCTGTGGCGATTGTTGAGTCGACCTACGCATGTCATGCGGATACGCATCGCCGATGCTATCTACAACACTGCGGGCATGGTGAACGGAGTCAGCGAAAGCAGTGGTGTGGAGACAAGGAGTGGGGCGAGAGCGAGAGGAAGCGAGGTGGATGAAGTGAGCTTCGAGGAGCAGAGGGTCCTGGATCGTGTTGCAGAAACTTTGGCGCGGCTGGGTCGAAATAAGAGGGTGGGCCTGACCGTAACGGACAAGGCAAAATTTGTGGAAGCATGGAAGAAGAAGTGAACGAAGCCTTTCTGAGGAGATTGGGCATAATTATGGTTTTGCATGGCTGAGGTGTTTGGTTTCTAGACGATGATTTCCAGATACCTTTTTGCTGTTCTTCCTTCGTGGTGTGTCCACCGTGGTGTGTCCTCCTGCAGGAGGGGGGTGGGGGATTGTCGGCTTGACCGTCGTTTGATGGAAGCGTCTGCCGTCCCACTATCTATGTTTATGTTCTCACGAGGTCTTTAGATAAAATTGAGCTATTCAGACATCATTTGAAGTCTTGTTGAAAAACACGAACCAAACACTTTTATGTTGCGCCCCCTATGAATCCCAAATCATGGTATCTATTATACATCGCAATTTTTCTCACCCTGCACCCTCTGGCGCCCCCATTATGCCGCCTTGCCATCCGTCGACATGGTCAAGAGCTTATCATCCGTGATGCAGCCCTTGCTAGCGTCACTCACCAGCGTCGCATACTTGGCCAACGTGCCCCTCAACACACGATGCTGCGGCCTCACCCACTTCTCTTTCCTCGCCTGAAGCTCTGCTTCCGAAACCTGCAGGTCAATCACTCTCTTCTCTGCATCAATCACAACCCCATCGCCATCCTGAACCAGCGCGATTGGCCCGCCCTCCATCGCCTCAGGCACCACGTGCCCAATGATGAAGCCGTGGCTACCACCGGAGAAACGTCCATCGGTCAACAGGGCAACATCCTGTCCCAGGCCTGCACCCATGATGGCCGAGCTGGGCTTCAGCATCTCCGGCATGCCGGGTCCGCCCTTGGGGCCCTCGTAGCGGATGATGACGACAGTCTTCTCACCCTTCTTGATCTCGCCCTTCTCGAGTGCCTTGATGAAAAGATCCTCGGCGTCGTACACCTTCGCCTTGCCCTTGAATACCAGGCCCTCCTTTCCAGTGATCTTGGCCACCGAGCCGCCGGGCGCGAGAGACCCGCGCAGGATCTGGATATGGCCTGTTGGCTTGATAGGGTTGCTGAGCGGACGAATGATGGGCTGGTCATCAGGGAAGTCCTTGAACTTTTCGAGGTTCTCCTTCATTGTCTTGCCTGTGACGGACATTTGGGAGCCATCGATGAGGCCCTCCTTGAGCAGGAACTTGAGCAGGGCGGGAATACCGCCGGCGTTGTAGAGGTCCTCGAAGACGTACTTGCCCGAAGGCTTCAGATCGGCCAGAAGAGGTGTCCGGTCCGAGACCGCCTGGAAGTCGTCGATGGTCAGTTTGACGCCCACAGCCTCAGCGATGGGCATCAAGTGCAGCACGGCGTTGGTGCTGCCGCCCAGGATGCTGATAAGCACCATGGCGTTCTCAAAGGCGGCACGAGTCAAAATATCGCTGGGACGAATGTCCTCCTTCAACAGATTCCGGACCGCGGGACCCACGGCCTCGCACTCGGCCCGTTTTGCGGCACTGACGGCAGGGAAGGATGAACTGCCAGGAAGCGTCATGCCGAGAACCTCGGCAGCACTGGCCATGGTGTTGGCTGTGTACATGCCACCACAAGCACCCGCGCCGGGGCATGCGTGTCGGATGATGTCGAATCGCTCCTCCTCGGTGATCTCGCCCGTGATGTACTGTCCATATGCCTGGAACGCTGACACGATATCAAGCGGCTTGCCTGCCTTGGAGCATCCGGGCTTGATGCTTCCTCCGTACACCATGATACTGGGTCTGTTCACACGCCCCATGGCCATCAAAACACCAGGCATGTTCTTGTCGCATCCTGGCAACGACACATTGGCGTCGTACCACTGGCCCTGCATAACGGTCTCGATACTGTCGGCGATGATCTCACGGCTCTGCAGCGAGTAGCGCATGCCGGTAGTGCCCATACTGATACCATCAGACACACCGATGGTGTTGAAGCGGTAGGGGATCAGGCCGGCTTTTGCGACGGACTGCTTGACCATGTCGGAGAGGTCGTTCAGGTGCATGTTGCAGGGGTTGCCCTCGTACCACACGGACGAGATTCCGACCTGAGCCTTGTTCATGTCATCTTCTGACAAGCCTGTCGCGTAGAGCATAGCTTGTGAGGCGCCCTGAGACTTGGGCTGTGTAATATTGCCCGACACCTTGTTGAGCTTCTTCTCGTCGGCTTGGCGGGAGCCGGTGGTAGAGAGGAGGCGACTGCGAGACAGCCATTGTCAGCATGAATTGAAGTTCTTTACATGATCAATTGGTTTCATATAAAGCATACACATTGTTGCCAGAGGCCAGGCGCCGGCCTGCTGCCAGAGCCCGGGGAGCTCTGGCTCTCAAGAGCGAGGGCAGAGTCATGGCGAGATGGAGCGATGGTCTCGAAATGGCGGGATGTGGGTTTCGAGAAATCAAGCGAACATGTCTGTTCCTCGTCGGGGCGGAATTTGTGGTGCGCCAAAAGATGAGTCAACAAAGGTCACAGGGACACGACAATAGGTTTAGTTCGTAGGTGTCAGAGCCCAAAGGAAAAAAAAAGAGATACTGACAGCTTGCGGTGACTACGAGCATGGCACCCTCAAGTTTCCTGGCTCCAAAACTCTGCGAAATCGGCGCCGAGCAACACCCCTGCTCCCCCACAGTCTCCACTCTGGTGGTCAGCAAAATACTGTCGGCCTCTCATTTGCTCGCCAAAAGTGTGTTTCTTCCGTGGTGCAACCACAGAACGGCTCGGTCCGTAGACTTGCAGGTTGATGAGCATGATAATGTTCTCAAAAGGGTCAGAGAAACCTTTAGTGATGTTTCGTTCTTCCAAATCAGACGCAGGCTTTTCTTACATCGGTCCCAAGGCGGATCTCCATTATTGAACATGTCATGCTCGTGTGGGTGGGATCCAGGCCCGCGAGTATGCTAGCAACGTACAAGGAGACGAGAGACGGCACGGCGCGAAGTCAGTCCTTCAAGTGATGACTGTCAGGGGCTAGAGGCACCAGCTGCTCGTCAAGTAATGGTGTAGGTGACATTGAGAACTTTGTCTCTTTCGATCATGCCGGGAGAAATGGGGTCTCAGGAGAAGGGAGCTATTGAAGACGACATTCTGAGGGATTTCCTGGCGGACAGTCTCGAGTGAGAATGGCATGGAAGCTCAGCAGTGCGGTATGCCGTTGTTCCGTCTCTCGTTCATACTTCTGGCAGCAGTGGACAGATTCTTATGCCTCCATGGCGAGCCACCGGGAGTACACTAGCAGCTTCGCTACTAGGAACTCTCAGTTACATGTCTACATAAGGGCCCAGGCAAGAACTGGAGCAAGGTGGCGGGTTGCAAGGCAACTTCAGGACAAACCGATTTGGCCGAGTGGTAAGTTTCGTACTGCCATTGAGCTGACTTTTGCACTTTTGCTCGAGACCAACGTTCGACTCACAGTCGAAGCACTATATTTTGGCCCCCTTTATAAAAGGTCGGTGGCGAGCAACTACAGAGGGCGGGCGAGCTCCAGTGCCCGTCGCCGTCCTGCACCTTTTACTTGTGAGCACACTTCTTGGGCTCTATTTCTTGGGTTGACATGGGGTCTTTCGGGGGCGTATTACCTTCTTTCCCACGTCTACGTCTCCTCCTATATCAGCTTATCACTGCGTTACCACATGCTTTACCTGTAAGGCATTCATGTCCTTGTACTTCTGCTGCAAAAAAATCCTGAAGGTCACCACGGTGATACTGCATATGAGTGCCAACAAACTATGCTTTTGTTACAGCATCTTCACTGGCAATAAGTTTCTTGCACGGTTCCTCTGCATACCCACGCAGGTACCTATCTAGGTGGGTATGTGGCAACTGGTTGTTGCATTATGAGGATGAGTAGTTGGTCATCAAACAGGATTTGTCGAAACCAGATGTGAATTAATACCATTACATTCTCGGTTTGCTTATTGTGCCTGCTCACCATTCTCCGATAACCTCCTTCTTCTCAAACAACTTACTGTGCAGAATCGAGGCGTCATTCACCAATCTGGGCTGTACATTATTCCTGGACCGCAAGACACCCAAATCCCGCTTTGTGCAGGCGAACAATTTGAAGCTGGACGAGGTCGACGATCCCCTGACGCCACTGATGGGGCACTTTCGAGTTCATACATCAGGGTATGGTGCTGCACGTATTCGACTGGGATCAGCATCGGACATTGCTGGCACCTTCCGTAAAACCACTTGCTGGCGTATAATCGTGGGGAGCGCAGTGGGCGATGTGGAGCGGACAACAGATGGCGATGTATGGCGCGGGCACTTGTTTCGGATGTAGTTATGGTATATTCACAAAGCTGTGGGGGAAGTTCGAGGAGAGGACGGGGTTGAAATCTGGCTGTAGGGCGTCGATTGAGGGCGAGATCGACGTGGAAAAGAGCACCTGGACGAGGGATCTCAAGGTTTTGAGGAGTATCAATTTTGGGAAGTATCAATTATGAAGAGGGAGCGGTTCTCCTAGGCTAGGCTCAGCTCGCTGCTTCTGTTCGAGAACAACCTCCTTCCAGCCCCTCCAGGATGCAAGTGCTCTTGGGCCCATCTTCACTTTGAACCCTGCTCACCATCCTTCTTCTCTCCCGAGGCAGGTCTCTTGTGTAGGATCTCGTCGATGATGCCAGCTTCTTTGGCCTCATCGGCCATCAGGTACTTGTCCCTCTCCATCATATCGTTGACCATTTCAATACCATACCTTTCGTAACCGGCCGCCCCATTTAGATGTGTCCTGACAATCTCGTTGATCTGCGCCCGTATCCTTTGGATCTGCGTGGCATATATCATAATATCTGAGGCCTGGCCCTTGGTCCCACCGAGTGGCTGGTGCACCATGATGGAGCTGTGCTGCAGCGCATACCTCTTGCCGGGCTCACCACCCAGAAGCAATATTGCAGCCATGCTCGCCGCCCCACCGACACAGACTGTTGATACGGGCGACTGAATGTAGGTCATGGTATCGTAGATGGCCAGTCCAGAGCTCACCTCTCCACCCGGCGAATTGATATACATAGTGATGGGCTTCTCGGGGGCGTCCGACTCAAGCCAAAGGAGTTGGGCGACAATGGCAGCGGAGACGGTGTCGTCTATGGGACCGTTGAGGCAGACAATTCGCTCCTGTATTCGGGCCAAAATTATCAGCACCGCGACTTTGTGAACAAGTAGAGGGGGGGGGCGGAGCGCACCTGTAGTAACTTGGAGAAAATGTCGGCTACCTATGTATCAGCAAGCATGTCTCTGTGAGGCGCGAAGGGGATTGCGAGGGACGCACATGTCCTCCAACCTCCAGACTAATTTAATCAGCATATGTAAATGGCGGCACCGAGCTGGTTAGAGCATACTGTGACTTCTGTGATGTAAGGCATTGGAATCGAAGCCCTGGGAGCAAAGTCGCGGCCGCCCTGTCCTGGAAATTGGGAGAAGTTGCGCCTCCGAGGAGTTGCAATGCCTCTGAGCAGGCGCCATGCTGTCCTCTGTGTATTCATGTTCTTCGGAAAGTGGTCTACCACGTCCCGTCGAAGTTTGCAAAATGAATGCCTCTGGGCGAGTAGGTCGATGTCAAGTCGAAGATCGGAAATATGCAAAGGTGACGTTCGTTCTATTCTCGCCGGCCCGGAGGGTCCACAGCAGGCTCCGGAAGCCCCTTCCCTGCCGCTGCGCGCCGACGCGCCTAAAGCTCCAGGCCCCCAAATTCCTTCAGTTGTAACTCGTGGAAGGTGAAGGCTTGAGTAATTCTTCGATCGCAATCACATACAAATCCCCCTCCGCATATCGCACTGGCTGTCCTTGACAGTCCTCAGCGATGCGTGAGCAAGTCACAAATGAGATATGAGGCGCTTTGCCCAATTGCGAACCGGCTTTCCAGCCGCGAGAAGCCATACCCCTACACCTCGACCCTACTCTACAGAGCATGTGAAGATCGATACCAACTCTCCAAAGACAGTGGAGGCTGGGCCTGCTGAAGCTCCTGCTGATGAGCCTGATCTTGACTCATTGTTCAAATTCGGAGAAAACTTGGCCGGAATCAATTACCATAACAAGACTATAAAAACAGCTGTTGGCTCCTTGCCAATTTCTCCCCTCCTGGACCCAACATGGCGCAAGGCAAGAAAACCACATAAGAAGAAAAAGCCTCCACCAGTGGATAGGATGCCCCGCTTTCAGAGGAATATGAAGCGGAACCCATATGGTGAGCCTTCCGAAGCCATCTGCGAAAATATCCATGTTAGACGCTGACTGTGGCAAATAGCACAGCTGCTGGCAGAGCCTGTAAGGCAATGCCATGTGACACGCGCGCGACTGCCAAAGCCGTTTCTACAAGGTTTTGGCCTCGTGACCCATCCGAAAACGCAAGAGTTGTGGTGGATGCCAGCAGGTTTCGAGGAACCGTCCAAGGAGCCTGGCGCCGAAGCCCATCTCGCTAGCGAGGATGGAACTGTATCCAGCAGTGACCTTGTGAGCGCTGAACCTGACTCAACCAATAAAGCCTCACTCTCCACGGCAACAGGGCATGAGAGCAAGGCTGCTGAAGTACAGGGAAAGCCACCAACTAAGCAGAACAGAGCTTTCTGGGCCCCAGCGCACGTGCTCGCGAGACAAGATCTTCTGATGGAGTTCTTGGACAAGAAGAGCAAGCACAGCGGTGGTCAATTCAGGTTCGCCATTGTACAGAGCGTTGGCAAACTAGTTGGCAAGGCTACTTGGCGCAAAGATATGCACGAAGTTCTCCGCGAGCGCATGCGTCGCGGGATAGTTGACGAGCTCATCGATGTGTCACAGACGTGCGAGAACGGTGAAAGAAATTACCTTATCAAGATTGGAACGCCTGAAGACTCGCTGAGATACCAGAACAATCACTGCTTTTTGTGTTTCACTGGCAAGCATAAGCCATTCAATTATTTGGAAGTTCTCAGTGTGCCAGGCAGTGCTCGTCCGGTCTATTGCCTGCCAGAGTTGCTCGGTTCAGAGCAGATGCAGCGACTCAAATCCTCAACCCGTTTTTTCGCCGATGAGTCGCTGTCACAGGAAGGTTCTCTGGTGTTGCTGAAGGGCAAAGGGAATGTCGACCTCACCAAGAGGCTCTGGAGGCTGCAAGGTTTCCTGGCCAATTACATGGAGCTAAATTGATTGACCAATGAAGCACACTGCGTCACTGCATTCCAACATGTGAAGCGCAAGACGAAGGCGGCAAATTGACCGCCCAGCAGTTTGCCGTGCAGCATTGATCATTGTTTGGCATGGTCACCTCAATACGTACCGATAGGGTATAGATTACCTACCGTCGTCGTGGTCTACACATCCCACAGATCCAATGGTAAGGTGTCTTGTTATTCTGGTCCTTATCCAAAGCCTTGAGATGACAGAGATGCACTCGTTTCTGCGCTAGAGCACTGCTATCGCTCATAGCATAGCAGGATGCTTCGATCTCTTTTAGACTTGTATACTTGCAAGGGATTTGGCGCTTCTACTCTGTATGGCATTTTGAACGGTGAGTGAGAAGGGACGATGGGTGGCGATTCGCGTGCCCGTAAGTATCGGCAGCTCTGGAATGGCCACCATGATGCACGTCATGTCTTACTGGAATCTTCAGCGAAAGTCCGGAGCTGATAGCTCTGCAATCTTCACCACCTTCCGGAGGAGCACAAGCTCGTGGACATGGATCTGACTGAAGGCGTTTCGAGCCTTGCGAAGATCAATAAGACGGAGGCACTCATGCAGAGAAGTGGAGGACGCTACACAAATGTATTGTCGCTCAGCTGGAGCGCAGGGCATAGCTAGATTTAATCGGCGAACCGAGGTATGGACTCGGAAATGACTTATACTAAAAATTGGCCAGTCGTGCTAGAGTTAGATGAGAAGCGCAGTATGCCTGTTGCTTGCCCGTGGGGAATATCTACCAAGTACTTTCCCCACCCCCATCAAATTGCAGAGGGCTGCCCATGCCAGGTGCATCCTTCACGTGGTGAGAGGTCTCAAAAATCACAGCAGAATCATTGGCGATCGTCAGCCGGACGAGCAATTGGCCATATGGCGGAGCGGGTCCACCCTCCCGGACCTCGATGTTGCCGAGAAAGTTGCATCGCTCTATTGAGAGACAAGACGACGGAAGGAGGTCAGATCGACTCTCTAGCTTTTCAGCTTCAGGCGCCGGCTCTGAGATCACCAATCCCGCACCGGGGCAGGCCGTCCCTAACGTCCCGTCTCTCCGTGTGTATGACAGTATTTCCTGTATACTAGCATAAATCGGCCAACGTACTCGAACAGGGTATCGACATGCAGCGGCAGCATCGGGATGTGGCAGGTTCACCAACCATGCCCCCGGCGATATCCCAAAAGAGCGAGGCTGCCAGGGGATCAGATGAGCGGTCCTTTTGTCTGGCAGGGGTTAGCGTCAACCCTCCTGCACGCCGGTGGAGCTAGGGAATTGGGGCCGTGGACTTTATTTCAACGTCGCTGTGGCTGGCTCTGGAGGTTGACCACCTCTTGTATGATACAGGATACTTGACGACCGGAAGCATCGCGAAGACGGGAGACGACGAGCATTGCAGAACAGGCGCGATAAATTTGAGTTACACAACCTGCAAACAAAGAGGAGAGGGCCGCTGGTGTTGCACAACGCTTGATCCGTTCGCCGACTACACGGAAAGTACGCGCTGAGACTCGGCAACATACGAGCAGATACGGACAGCGCTTTATCCATTGCCGAGCAATGGCGCCCCCGACTCACTTGCCAGAGGACCACAAGCCAGACGGGGTCTGTAACGAGTCAACGCAGGCAACGGACACGTTCTACATGCCGGCGACTTTCGCCGTCACCGATGTTCCGCCAGAGTACTCATCGTTCCAGCCGACCGCTTGGCAACATCAACCCAGCAATGAGTTGGACATGACAGTGCCTCGGTCGTGGGAGACCAAGAGGATTATCGACAATCATGGGCCGACCATGTTTGACTGGTATCCTGGCTCGGTCGAGCCATGGAATATGCAAGATCCAAATATCAATTTCACCTCTCCGCCCAGACAAATCGTGGACTTTCAGTCTCCATTTTTCAACAATGGTTTTCAGGAAGTGTCACAAGAAGTGCCGCTGAAAATCGAGAAGTCGTCATTTGAATGGGACCAAGCCTGGCAACCCAGCTACCGCGTCCAGGAGATCAGCCCGACTGCTGAGGCAGTACCGCAGTTATGGAATGGGTCAGGCTCATTGACAAGTAGCCAACAAGTATCAGATGAAGCGGAACGTCTTGGTCGAGCCCCAAAGCGGCGTCGAAGGTCATCAACATCCATCATGGATGTGCGACTCGCATCACCCGCCGTCGTTGCTATGCAGCCATCTCCAGTCGAATCTGTGGTGGATGATCATGCTTCAAGGCACTTCAGTCGTTTTTCAATACCACCTTTCCAAATCCTCGACTATGCTCCGCCAGCTTTCGAAGCCTCGCCTCCGGACTCATCATTAGGAGGCGATAAATCTGACGAGGTCTCACCGCTGATGAATGGCTCTCATCGAGGTTTTATGCCAGATATGGAGGCCAGTCCTGCTCCACTGACACCTATCTCGGACGCTTCTTCGGTCCTGACCCCGTCAGTCCGGGTGATTTCAGATCGACGGGACTCGGCCGCCAAGCTACGACGAGGAGACGAGACTCCCTTCAAAACTCAGTCTGTCAACACAAAGAGAGGTCATTATGCGTCCGAAGTGTGGGAGAGCCACAAGCCAATTATCAGAAAGATGTACATCGATGAGGGCAAGCCGCTTAGGGAAGTCATAAGTACCATGGAGAAGGAGCATAACTTCCCCGCTACGTAAGTTATTGCAGGTGCCAATTCTTATGTGAACATTCAGCTAATCCCTAGCAGTCAACGCATGTACAAGGCTCGCTTCAAACAATGGGGATTTGTCAAAAATAACACGGAGAAAGTGGTCTCCCAAATCCTCCGCACAAAATTCGAGCGAGACGCGGCCGGCAAGTTGTCACAGTTCACTCGCAACGGCAAAAATGTCAACCTTCAGAATTACCTGCAGCGTAAGGGGCTCACCGAGTACGATCTTGTGGACTTCCATCCCGCTGCCGACGCCCTTCCTCACGTCCGCTGCCGAACACCCCCCTGTGACATCCCCGAAGATCTTCGTCTTCCCGACAGACTTCGCTTCCAAGATACATTAATTCTGAGCTTCAAGCGAGCTTTCCTACTCTGGAGGCAGGAAGACCAAGATAATGCCTTCGGTTTCCAGCCTTCCGTCTTCACCTGGCGCGTGACCGACTTCCCCCATTTGTCCAGCCTCATTGAGTCCGCGCGGCTCATCCGCCAAGGCGACGGGGCTAAGGGCGTGGCGGCACTGAACCAGGCATTCTGGTCGATGAATACCTACCTGGCCTCGATGGACGCCACGGCGTCATTCTATTTCTTCTTCCACCGACAAAGCCGCCCTTGGCAGGACGACGCGCGCATCGCACTTGCAGTGTGGAAGTTCTTGGCTGCGTACGCATCGGCAAAGAATCATAACAACCACCCGCTATTTCACACATTCAAATTGATGTATGAGGTCGTACAGAAGGAGGGAGTGACAGGGTTGAGGGAGCTTCTGGTGGATTGTTCGAATACGGTGGCGGACGAGCTGGAGAGAGCCTTTGGCAAGGAGCATTGGCTGAAAGACTTGATTTGGCACAGATGTTTTCCCGAGAAGTCGAAGCTGAGGCAACTGCAACTGATACGGGACTTGCGAGATCACGGCCCAGCTAAGAAGTTTGTGACAAGGCTGTATTGAGGAGCCATTTAATTCAGTACTCAGCGTTTGAAGGCTCTGAGCGTGTCCACATTTACTTACCATGGATGATCCTTAAAATTCTCCCCCGTGAGGCGACAAAGAAAGAGCTTTCTCTTCGCCAAGGGCATCTTTTGGTGTTCGAACCATCGCCAGTTGCTCTCCGACTTTTGGTCATCTCAAGACTTTGAACAATATTGAGAAGCAGCACTGTCAAAGTCCGCTCTTAAACTGGGCGTCTTCTGTTCCACTGCTTTTCTCCACGTCCCTCCTTCTTCATCCTTGCGTAAGCCAGCGTGTCGTCCACTACTGCCCTCGCTGTCTCGATGCGCAAAGTCATGTCTGTTAGTCTCGGTGTTCCCCCTCGTCTCAAGATAAGTCACCCTCGAAAATCTGCGTAGTTCAAGATTCTCGCTTGTAACACATTCCCTTTTGCTTGGCATCACGTTCTAAATGTGAAATGTGATGCGCAATGTACTGTATCTGATCTGTCCCTTGCAGGTTACCACGATTCCGCAATGCTGCGTCTTATGCCGAACATGACAAATGGCTCCAAAGATAAGTGGATTCTTGATTGGAAACGGCTCATTTTGATAAGACGAGATGGGTGAAGTTAAGGCTTCGATTACTTCTTTTTGGACAGATGTGTTCACATACCTACATTACGGGAATGGTGGTGCCCGTCCATGAAAGTACACAGCGAAAGGCCAATACACGTTCTGTCGCGCTGGTGGGGCGAAACATCTTGTGTAGTAGGCAACTGAAAGTATTGGACAGCTTGGTCCTGGAGTATGGTATCTTCGTGTATCCAAGCGAGCAAGGACTACTTTGTATGCTTCTGCTTTTCTTTTAGAAATAGTCCTTGTTTAGAACGATAATGCAGCTTTGAGAGTCTACAATAGGTCACAGAATAGAGAATTGTTCGATCGGAATTCTTCTCTGTAGGTCGAAAAAGCTCGGTCGACTTATTGGAGGTCGCCGTTGACCCGAGCAGATTTTCAGTCACGCCCTCAGGAGAGGGCGAGACCGAAGTTACAGGCATTGGTGCGTGGATATGAGAATTCCTATACCAATCAAGTCGATTGCAGACCTTTGCTGTTTCCATGGTACCTTGGCTTTTAAAGCAAGGTCTACTCAAATAGAATGCAATTTTACAACGACTTTCTCGGATTACGCATAGTCGTTGCACAATTGGGTCGCTTCATGGGGGACAGCTACTCTGTGACTTCTCGCCAGGTCTCTGTTTCGATCATCGCATTTACTGACGGATTATATGAAGGAGGCTTGGTGGTCTGAAATGATTCACCAACCATTCTCATATTGTCCACGCACCATTGTCAAAGGGGAAGTATGTACTTGCGGATGAAGAGGCACTATGAGCCCATTGACGAAAGCTATCCAGAACAAGACATGTATCATATCAATAATCATATCTAGCACAGTTGAGGGATGTGTATCTATAATTACCAAGGCATGATGGCGATAATTTATACCTGGAGATGGTCAAGATTTCCCTACAATAGATCATTGACAGAATTATGCGTATGAGGTGCTATGCATATAAACGCACTTACGGTGTACAATCCTCTCGATTGAACGGGCATCTTCCTAAACAACAAAGTCTACATTATATGCTTCCACACTCCCAGAACATGTATTTCCGTATAAAAATCATTTTTTATGTTTAGAGAATCAGTCGTAAAAAGATGATGTGCTGACGTAAGATAACACAGAGGACTTATCGCTCACCCCACCAAGCCGGCAAGACTTACACCTAACATCCGTATTTGCCAATTAAAGACCCAGACGCCGGTTGCTCAAAATCTCATTGCTGCGGCTCACCACAATGTCGTCTGCTGCGAAGATCCCCGTGATCGACATATCTGCCGCCGGTGAAGAAGAGCAGGCAAAAGTGGCCAAAGAGCTGGTCGAAGCGGCTGTGGAGCATGGCTTTGTGTATATCAAGAACCAAGGCGCGGACATTCCCGTGGAGTCGGTAGAGAACGCCTTCGACTTGGTGGGTGCTACATTCCTTGAACAGGATATGGGTGGAATTGGTTTGTATGCTAAGTACCGTCTTCATAAGTACAGGGGAGGAAGATCTTCGCGGCGCCCCTGGAAGAGAAGCAGAAATGCACCATACAGAAGAACAACCGCGGTTGGTCAGGTATGAACTATGAGACATTGGACCCTAAGAATCAGCGGGTGGGTATTGCTTGGTGACTGACACTTGTAACCACGCAAAGGCTAACTTGCAGCAGGTCGGTGACTTCAAAGAGTAAGAGATATAGACAGACTTGTCTCGTGGTCTGCGTGGCCATGTCAGTTGACTGACGGCAACGCAGAGCTTTCAACTTCGGCAACTTCGAGGACGGCAAAGCCCAGCAGCCTCTTCCTGACAGCCTTGCTCCGTATGAGAGTCAAATCTGCTCTTTCTGTGCGTCTCAGCAACCTCAGGAGCACCCGGCCTCCTTTGCGTCGCCCCCCGGACGCTCTCCATGCTTATTGACCAGGATACTGACTACCTCCAGACGACCAGTGCTATTCCCTCTCTCTCAAAATAAATCACCTCCTCGGCATTGGCCTCGCCGTACAGCCCCCCGACTTTTTCCACGAGCGCCACCTGCGCGAGCACGGCCCCTCAGGCAACATCCTGCGCTTCCTGTACTATCCACCACTGTCCTCTCTCAACACCAACCCGCTGCAGCCAGACGAGGCCGACGTCCGCGCTGGCGCGCACTCGGACTACGGCAGCATCACACTCCTGTTTCGCCTGCGTGGTCAAGCCGGCCTTGAGCTCGACGTGGGCAACAACACCTGGGCGCCGGTGCCCGTGTGCCCGCCCGGCACTGAGGCCGACCCCAGCCCGCCCATCCTCGTCAACATCGGCGACCTGCTGAGCTACTGGACCAACGGGCTGCTGCGTAGTACCGTGCACCGGGTAGTGTTCCCGCCCGCGTCCTCTGGCATTGAAGGCGAGAACGGCGAGGAGCCAAGGTACAGCATCGCGTTTTTCTGCCATCCTGTGGGCAGCACGACGCTGGAGCCAGTGCCAAGTGAGAGGGTGCGAGCTCATAAGCCTGTGGATGGGTTTGAAGGCCGGGGAGGGGCTGAGAAGGGTGCGATTACGGCTGACGAGCACTTGCAGATGCGATTGAGAGCGAGTTACCTGAGCTTGTATGAGAAGGAGGGCGGGAAGACGTAGGTTTTGGGTAACGTTGAATGGGGTACTAGACAACGATCATAGAGACGGATGATTTTCCGGTCTCCAAGCCCCTACGGATTGAATGCTCTATGCGAAGTCCATCAACCACCCTTAATCAATGTCGAGTTCATTACAGAAAGAAATATGCCGTGCGCCTCGCAATGCTGAATCAGTATCGCCTCCTCTTCTGTGCCGCTGACGCTTGGAAACACAAGGCCTAAAATACCCGAGAAAAAAGAGAAAAAAGAGAAAAAAACAAAACAATTTTGTCAAAAGTTGCGCGCCTATAATTCGTTACCACCGCGCTCAACACGTCCCAACATAGTGCCTCCTCCATATTTCCCTCGCGAGCGCCCCAGTGCCTGCCTTCTGCCTGGTCCCACTTCCAACGGCATTCTTCTGCGCCTCTTCCGCCTGGTGAATCGCTTCCACCAGCCGCCAGTCATATACAGTAACTATGTCTGCAGCGCCGTTCCGCCCGTTCAATGGCTCGGCTCGCAGTTGAGTGAGGAATTCCTTGGTAGACTTTGTCCGCCGCGCCTCCACCAAAACTAGCCGTGGTTGCCTACGAGACGAGCCGGTCTGCAAGGTCGTGGATGCTAGCCACGAGGGGATGTCTCTGAAAATCGCGAATATACCATGACTAGGCAGCAAGTCCTCGCTCAGCCATGGCATGTTTGCCACGCATGGTGACAGAAGGATGAAGCAATTGGCAAACGCGCACGATACGCCAGCGAATCGACAATTTGGGGCTGGAGTTGGTCTGCACTGGGGTATTGATGTGTTTGGGGGCGACAATGGCATGGATTTCTTCCTAGCTGCCTTCCTTGAAGGGGAGAAAGCTGACACCGCCTGGAACGATGCGGCGTTGGGAAGTCCTGATGGCGTGACACTCGAGGTCGTCGCTCCTGATTCATCGTGGTAGATGAAAGTACGGGACGGTAAAGGAACAGAAGCCTGGACAATGTTCCCCTGGGAACAGGCGGAGCAAGTGATGTCTTCCAGAGGCTGCCGCGAGTTGCGTTGGCTCACTTGTGAGCTCGGGGACAGGGTCAGATCAATCACCTCGACTCTTGGCCTGGCATGCCGCGGAGTTACAGGGGATGTGTCCCTACGTCGCTTTCGTGGCGAGGATTTACTCGGACAAGCATTTCCTTTGGTGGCACTGTCTCGACGACGCATTTCAGACACGGCAGGAAACTCGAGACTGGCAGCAGTAGCAGGCAACACACCGCCAAAGACCGCCGGCACTGTGGCAGAAGTTTGAGAATCCTTGGGCTGAGAAGCGTCCGTCAAAGTAGCCTGAGCTCCTATGGCATCCGTGGAATGACTCTCGGTCTCACTGGCTTTGTGGCATCGCTTGGGGGGTTTCCCCTCCAGAGTCTTTATCCATTTGACCAGCTCTTGGCTGTCCTCCTCGTCCACGCGAGTCTTGTCGGCTTCCGCGAGGATTTGCAAGTCGTTAAAACCAATGCAATCTCTCCAGTGCCGGTCGGTGTGGATTTTCGAGACATAGGGAAATCGCAAGCTCCAAAATCGAGTGTTCGATTGTTTGCCGAAGGCGAAACAAGTCATGTCAAAGACGGCTGGTTCAAGAAAAACCGCCGTCATCTTCTTGCCCTGCATGATGCCTTCTGGTAATTCTAGCTCGAGGTGCGAATTTTCCTCCGGAGACACGTCCATGACGAAGACATGACGCATGAAGGTCTGCGTTTGAGTCGGATTGAGCTCAACCTCATTCACAACTTTGAATCTTGGCTTCGCCTGGAATCGGGTAACCAACTCTTTATTTGTCAGACAGCCAAGGTAGAAATGTGTGAACTTCACATTCGGCAATCCCAAAGCCTTTGCTCTTGTTGGGTCGCAACGAGCCCCGACCACGGCAAAGTCTCCAACATCGCCTAGCCCCTTGACGTAACCTTTCTTCAGTTTGAGACAGCAAGACATGTACTTGCGCCTGGCCACACCGAAACAGAAGTACGGCTCATCCGGCTTCAGGACCAGTCCTTCCTCTCTGTGCGCAATGCAAGATGCGAAGGCTTGACGCAACTCATCGGCAGCGACGCGGGACGAAAAGTTGATGACCCGTGACTCGACCACGGCAGCCTGGCCCTCCTGGCAATATACCAGCTCGGACAGACACTTGCGGCGGTCAGAGTGCCTCACATTCAACATGGACTTGTCATCGATGAGCAGCACATCAAAATAGACGATCATAAGGCGCTCCCATGAATGGGCTTGGCTATCCTCAGCAATACCAATGAATCGCCCGGACCTGTTGACGTGCTTTCTGATTTTCTCGAAATCAAGGATCCTTTTCTCGAGGTCACTGTAGACAACCAATTCTCCCTCCAGGATGCAACGCTTGGTGAACTTGCACTCTGCTGTTCCAAGTCGGAGGGAGGATTTGATGGCCGAATGCAACTTGAGGCGGTCCATCGTACTATCCTTGCCACTCTTCGAAAAAATCTGAATGCGATGGTCTGTGGATAAGTCAACATGAATTTGGCAGTACTCCCCATCCATCTTTTTCTCGCAGCTCATAAGCCCGTGTCCCAATTCGAGGCAGTGCTTGATGCTCCGAGCCTTGAGCCAGGTCTGTCTTCCAACTTTCACCCCAAGCTGTGGTTTGATGATAAGCGGTAGGTTATGTTCGTGAAGGCTGACTCCACGAGCTTCGCTAAAGCACAAATGCTGCTGTAATAGACCAAGAGCAACGGTAAAGCTGTCATGGATTTTCATGACCGTGGGTAGCAAACGGTGGTAGCCCGAGTACACTGCATACTCGGGCACGATGACAGGCTCAAAGTTCTTGAGAAGGATGCGACAGAGCCATTTAGCATTCCTTGGCGACAGCCTCCTGAACAAACTTGCGAGAAGGTGATCCTCTTTGCAAGATTGAGGAGCGATCGCCGCTCGTGACGACCTGACTGCAGCGGAGCTGAAACTATTGCGAGCTGCCAGTTGTTGAAGCGCAGTGTCGACTTCCTCAACGGTGACGACTTGTCCTGCCTCATTTGGTGACTGGGCTAAGACTTCCTCGACGCACTCGGCAAGATCCAAGCCGGCACGCGGATCAGTTTCCCATCGTCTTAGTTTGGTCTTTCGAGTGCCAAGTCCACAGGCGCTGGCGATAATGGACTCGAGTTTCTTTTCTCTGATAGAATAGACCCTGTCGGTGCGTCTTTCGGGAAGGAGTGTTGAAAGGATTGCTACCGCATCCACATCTTGCCGAGCAATTTCCTCGCGGTGCTCGGTGAACCAGTCTTTAACGATCCGAGTGCTGCCTTTCCCCTGTCGCTTTCGCTTGAGATCATTTTCTAAGTCTTGGAGAAGATCGCAGACAGTCTCAAAAGGAAGAGGCATGGCTTGTACTGGCTAGAAGCCAGACTTCTGGAAGCAACGGGTCAAAGAGTTGAGGGGAGCAGAGGAGTCAAAGGAAATATGTGGTGGTGCTTAAGATAACAAAGGGAAAGGTGCCAAGCAAGCAAATTATCTGCAGCCACCTGACAGAATGCGAAAGGGAATAGTGAGGTGGACTTCTCTATACTTAGGTAGGTAAGCTCTGCTTTATGATTTGTTTGGGGATACCTTCACTTGAAAATCAGGCCTTCCATTCATGTGTGGTGGTGTTACTAGGCTGCTAGGTAGGGATAACGCGACGGGAAGCGCGTCACACTAAATTACCTCGGCCAATCTGCTTATCTTATCAAGGCTTCAGGGTGCTGTCCGGTCCGAAGCCGATGTCCTAGTAGAGCAGGTGGCTTTCCTGCTCCTTCACACCTGACATGACGGCAAGGACGGATTTTCCGAAGTGAATCATTCTAGTCCCTTGGCCAGCATCAAGTCTTTTCACTGACCTCGAAACCATGGCCTGTCCAAATTCCACTGTGACAGAATGACCGGTTGGAGCCATGCCATTGCATGATCGGACACCTCTCAAGTACAAGTACCGTTGTGCAAGTCTAAGCAAAAAGAGCGAGGGGCGGAATACTTCGGGCTTCACAGAGATTCAAGTCTGCACCAGTAAATCTTATTCTCCCCAAAAGTCGCCCTCAATGACATAATCTGGCGCAAGATTTTGATAGAACCCTCTCAAGAAATTCTTTTTTTCGCCATAGCATGACTCTTGCATTCAACACAAGATACTAGATTTTCGCTGGCGGATTATTCAGATAGAGCCGGTACTTGCAACCCGTTCTTGGTGTAGGGCCTTAAACTAGAAGGAAACGCCGAAGTCAGGAGGTCCGTCTCATCGGATCTGGTGAGCGCTCCATGCAGGTCACTTCCGGCGCTCTTGCCTCATCTTGTTCCGTCCACCACCATGACCCTCTTCCACTTTACACCCAGAGTACGACCGACTAGACTATTCAACTCTTCTGGTTTCCTGACGTCTTCCCTATGACCTGGTGATATTCCCTCTTGTTCGATCTATCCTTGACGCTCCCGCTCCTCTCCATTCAAACCCACGGGTATCGAATCAGCCCATCCCATTCTACCCCTGGCCCTCTCTTCCATCACCGTCCACTGTCAGCCGTCTCGCCCTCTCGGTTCTCCCTGCCACTTTCAAGTCAATGCCAGACAAAGCTCAAGACACCCACCACCCTGTCCTGTCATTGCGTGCCTGTCCCCTCCTATTTTTTTTTACATAGATCTGCAAATCTTCCATTTCACCACTCACATTGAGTCCTACACCGCCCGGCAACATCTACAGCAAGCCGCACTGCGTCCAACACTCGGTCACCCCTCCTGCCTTCTCCTCCGCCTCCCCCTCCTCCAAGGACACCCTGACACCGAGACACAACACAGTCACCAAACTACAGTCAACTGTTGTCAGTAGCAGTCATGGCAACGCAAATGCTGGCAGCCAAGCAGCGCATCGCTCGTGATTTGAAGGATCTACAAAAGGAGAAATGGGTCAACATTGAGGTAAGCTAGGCAATGTCCCAGAAGCAATAGGTTTTTTTGTGTCCTAGAGCCTATGTCGGCTAACTGATAGACTATTAGCCTGATGATCGTAACATGTTCCGTTGGCAAGTGGCTCTGATGATCATCAACCCTGACAGTGCCTTCAATGGTGGCTACTTCAAGGTGCGTCCCTCCTCACAGTCTCACACCTAGGAGCCTCGAACCAAGGCTTACTTAGAATGCCTTTAGTGCGAGATCACCTTTCCTCAAGACTATCCGTACTCGCCTCCGAACTTTCGCTTCCTTAAGCCCCTTTTCCATCCGAATATCTATCCCGACGGTCGTCTCTGTATCTCTATTCTCCACGGCGCCGGTGAGGATATGATGTCGGGCGAGGAAGCCGGTGAGCGCTGGTCGCCCCTGCAAACCGCCGAGTCCGTCTTCCGCTCCGTCCTCCTGCTCCTCGACGATCCTGAGATCAACTCACCGGCCAATGTTGATGCTAGCGTCACCTACCGCGATAACCGAGACGAGTACAACAAGAAGGCCGCCGCCGCCGTCGCTGCCTCCAAGAAGGACATCCCCAAGGGTTTTGTCGTCCCTACGACCTTCGTGGACGAGGTACCGGAGAAAAATGACTGGGATGATGACTTTTACGCCCCCAGTGAGGATGAGGACTTTGACTTTGACGAGGGTAGCGACTCGGACGAGGCTATGGGCGATGCCGATAATGACGAGGATCCCAGCGACGATGAACCCGAGACATCCTCCAATGAGGTCTCTTCTACCGAGGCTACCCGAACTTGACACGGCGTCCGAGACTAGAAGATGGCCAAATGCCATCATTCAACACTGATTTCGGGAGGAATTGGGAGGCCCACGGTACTGGTGTGGTTCTGTTCGGCAGAATGCCACTCGACTTTACTTGCATAGCGCGCGACATTCAATCTTCGGTAGGCGTTCCGGCACGATACAGGGTTCATGCAACATGGCTATGGCGTCGACTTTTACGCCTAGGTACTTTCCGGAGGGCGTTCTGTGTGTTAGAAGCTCATTGGCTACCATGTCAAAGGAAGGGATTGCTTGGTTTTTGCCTGATGATTGTAGGGCACATTCCATGGATAGCCGGAGCATAGGATGGGGTGGGAGATGCATCATGAGGCCTCTTCATGGAGATTACATGGATACAGGATGACTGTTCACTAGGTGCTCAAGGCCAAAAGTCTTGATTCCGCTGGAACGAGATTCGAGTCGCCTCTCGAGGATAGATGTCACTTTTTCTAGTGAAATGGATACTAATTCACACTATGGCCATTCAAGACAGGACTGGCTCTGATGCTCAGGTGACAGATATTCTTAGATAACGATCAAGCCATCTAGTTACAGTAAGGTGCTATTTACTGGGGTTTACTGGAATGAACATGTTATGCTCCTGGGTTAGATACGTCCCTTGTACAACAAATACATAATTGAAATATCTTGGGTACTTTGCTAGAAGCAGGCCGGCCGGGCTGAACGCGGGCCGAGTATTCAATTCGCAGGGTCCATGAGTTCCCGGGCAGGCACTCCCGGCAACCCGGGGGCCTGTAAGTGGGTAGCTTTGCTAGTGGGACAGCCTTACGTAGCCGATGTGCTTGGCAGCGAACCTCAACCCAACAAGCCTACAGTACTATGGTAGGTAGGTAATACAAACTTCAACGTGGGAATACCGCTCTTACCCTGGCACCTGGCTCCTTCTCTTTGGTGCATGTATATGGGCTCAGTCTCTTTTCAAATGTGATTGTTTACAGCATCTCAATCGTTCACTCTTGCTCGTCAAGTAACACGGCCGAATCACAAGGAAGCTTCTCTCAGTGGTTCGCATGATCGCAACGATTTACCCGACATCCTGTCACAGCAGACAAGCAAAGCCACAGCCTCCCTCCGACCCATTACGATCGAATTGGACGAAACATTTGAAGATCTTCTCCTTCATGGACCTCGAGTGACATACACAGCCCACCTTTCTCGACTCCGCCGACAGCTACCCAGGTAGCCTTCCCCTCTCTAGCCGGTGCGATTTTTCAAGGCACCCCTCATAGGGCGTCGCCTAGAGGCAGTCATGGCGGGTTGGGTGGTCGATCAGAATGTGGTTGACCAGATTGCAAATATTACGGCAGAAAACTCGGAGACAGCTCGGCAAATATACGTCAAAGCACTAAGAGTTGGTTGAAGCTTTATCCTTCGGCAGACGGGCGCACTATCTGACTGATTATGTTTTGCAGCAACACAACGGGGATGCAGAAAGGGTAATAAATGATTACTTTGCTGCGGAAGGAAATCTTGAGGCTGTCAGTCTATCTCCTTATTCATGAGAGGAAAAAATAGATGCTAATGCGAGGGCCACCCCTCTACAGTTCGCAAGCAAATATACATACGATGAGAGGCAATGGAGCGCAGGTCGAGACGGAGATATGCCAGGTCAGCACACCCCATATTACAAGAAATTTTCCCTGGCTGTCAGGTTGGGCAATTGTGCTGCGATTGCTGATGCTAATGTTTCAATTTCCTCACTCAGACTTGACTGTCCAAGGACCTGACGAGCACCCCGCCGGATGGGAGTCCAACAACGGTAGCGGCCTCTCTGCGCCCTCACGGCCGCCCTCACGAAACAAGTCTCCTTTGGGTAAGGTGACAGACTGGGCATTGCAGAGTTCACTGGGTACACAATTTGCATTTAAATTTTGCCAAATGACCTGCTTCCTTGCTTCCTTGTGCAACCCGTTGCTTTAAAAGTCTGGATCAGGTGCTGACTTTGGATCTTCCTACAGGTGTCAGTGCTCCCACAAATCATGGCCAAGAGGACGAGGAACTTCAACAAGCTATTGCCCTTTCGATGACCGAGATGACTCCTGGCGGTGCAACACCACAAGAGAGTGGCATTACGGCGGCTCCGGAAAACCTGCACGAGTTGCCTTTCTTCGGCCCAGCGACGCATAACCACCATAAAGAAGACGAGTGGGCCATGATCCGTGCAGCATCAAAATCTGTAGACCCGTCACCCTCTGGGCGGAAGCGCGAGACCGGTGTACCCGGCTTCCTGGTGTGTCGC
The DNA here is from genome assembly GCA_027946515.1 of Gnomoniopsis smithogilvyi. Lineage (NCBI taxonomy): Eukaryota > Fungi > Ascomycota > Sordariomycetes > Diaporthales > Gnomoniaceae > Gnomoniopsis > Gnomoniopsis smithogilvyi. Next base: position 2,435,102 of record JAPEVB010000004.1, on the reverse strand, counting down.
GCAACCAGTGACAAACGACATCCCCTCGGTCCTCTCATGATGATGTTGCATGAGATCCCTGCAGCGCGAAATTTCTTCCTTCTCCTCGAGGGAGCGTCTGAAAAGTATGGCAGTGATAATGGATGGTGGAGGGGCGAGCAAATTGTGGCAATCGGCGTTGGAGGCTACCCGTCAATGGATGTCAGCCTGGTTGACGAGACGCAGCGCTTGGTAGCTTACCTCGATAAAGGCGATCGCAGCTACAGTACCGCCGACTCTCTTTTGGCGAACCCACTGATGCGAGATGGTTGGGGAGACCCGACAGTCAAATTCTTTGAGAGCCTTTATAACTGCTCAACCACCTCAGAGCTCCCACGTATGTGGACGACAGTCAAGGTGGAGTCAGACGGTGAGGTCCGTCCACAAGAATTCGCTATTCTCGAATTCAGGGTCCAGAACGACATGCCGGAGGCCATGTGCAATTTATATAGTCAGTGGGACAGTTTATTCTGGATACAACACGATGGAAACGACTGGCAAGATAGCCCAGACAAGGAACTCACAATCGCATCCATCGAGGTACCCGCTAAGGTGATGACGATGCGGGTCACTACTGACGGCACTCGTATCGAGGTCCCGCAGGTACTCTACATCGATCGATACCTGGATGGCAATGTCCAAACCGCCCGCAACATGCAGAATCAGATGTTCCGAATGTGGAAGGCTATTGGCAAGGCCCGCAAGATTGAGACCGAGCTCACTCAAGTCAAAACCAAGGGAGGGAAGACTGCAGATAGGAGAGACGTGCTCAGGAAGCTGATTGCGCGGAGTGAGGGTCTCATCTGGCAGGTTCAGGCCAGGGCGCTATGGAGAAAGCATCAAGAAAATTTTGGCACAGACGAGCAGATACCGTACCTGCCTGACCAGCTACTTCACCTGGCTGAGCCGAACGAGGAAGAGCAAGAGGAGATCGCGCAGCTTGAGGCCGAGATACAAGGATGCAAACAGAGGCTGGCACAGATTGAACAGAAGCTTGCTCGTAAGTGCGATGCAATCTCACCCTTGAAATGGAACTAACGTCTCCGCAGGCATAAAAGTAGAGACAAACGCCTGTTTATCCCTTCTCAAGAAACTCAACACGGCTTTCACTATCCCGAGCGAAGATCCGAAACTTAACCCCAAGCACAAATATACGCTGCGCGGTGTCATTACGTCGCCAGATGTGATTTATATGTGCCGGCGGAAGGAGCGCGAGCCTTTCGTGGAGACGGATGAAGTTGTCGATGAGTGGTTCAGGATCGCCTGGGTTCCTGACGAGGACTGTCCCGTCAAGCATGAAGTATGTTCACCAATTTCATACGTATAGGAAGAAGTGTGCTGACAATGAGACAGCGGACGACGATAGAGACAGTCATGGAGAATATGTTCACAGAAGTGAATGCCCAAGGCGAAATTACACCAATCCTTGTGTTTGCGACAGATGACGCCTTGACAGAGGCCTCAATTCATTTGTCTGGCGCACGCCAGGTATGATGGTCTATGCTAGAACGATTACATGAGATTGAGCTGTTGACTAACATTTCCCAGACCTTCGTCAAATACGACAATCGTCTTTTCAAACAAGAGTTACTTGAGCAGCCTGAGCCACGTGAAAAGAAGCGCGTAGGTTTCCGCTCTCCCGACTCTCCTGCGAAGAGACAGCGGAGCAACAGCGGCGACTCGATGGACTCAAATCGAGCTTCTCCGGGAGACATGAGTGATGGTGATCGAGCTGCCATGTGGGCCGATCAGATGGACGCATTTGGTGGCGATGAGGCCCTGGATACCGAAATGACTGATATGCGCCCGATCTCCGAAGACGAGATAGCAGCCCACATGGTGCCACCCACGCCTCCATTGTCAACCGACGGGGCTAGCGATCAGGACTCCCCACCAGTCATTCGGCGGTCTACAGAGCAGTTGGCTAACATGTCGCTGAATGACCATGGTGCAGAGGCTGGGAAGAGTCCAGAGATGGAAGAGCTTCAAACGCCCTTCATTGTCCGTCGCCCGGCCAGTGCGCAAGGAATCGACCAGCGGGGATCTGCTATGAATTGGCCCGTCATCGACGAGAATATGGCGATCCCAGGCAGCAACCCGGAGGAGTTCTATCATCAACCATAGGATATTATTAACTTACTATGCTAAGAGGAAGAGGGGTGCGGTCGATCATTTCATGGCCGGTCTTGACGGTCGATCATTGATCCAATAACCGACCATCACTGTTCCGAATCCTATCAAGACGGGAAGATTGTAGGCGCATTCGGTGGGCTTCGTTTGCCCTGTTATGGGGGTTTACTAGCATGCATGCATACGAGTCAACGTGGTTTTCTGAACAGACAATTGAGGAACATCGTTTGGAGTGGACATAGCAAGATGGCGTTTGCATTAGATTGGAGTGCCTTCAAATACTGCAGAGGTGCAAGGGTTGGTATTATTCACATGGCATGGTTTGGTATCTGTAGCATACAACAAAAGACGAGGTAAAACTTGGCGCGAAATGAGAAGGGAACAGGAAGTCTACTGCGAGGAACAGCAGCACTACGCATCGAGGCTTCGCTAAAACGGGCCATGTTTACTGAGTACGAGCAAATTCTTAGGTAGCGGGCGTGAGAAGTATAGCATGAGGATGAAGAGATACCCTTGATTTTCACAGGACTACGTGGTAAGCATTTTGCAAAGAGTGTAATCGATTCGGCCGTGGGTACACTTCTCTCAAAACATCTTGCTCATATAAGTATGATTGTTCTACACGAAAGCCGTCTGGAACATATGTTTGAGAGGTGGAAGTCGCTCTGAGTACACTCTGCGGCTTCTTTCATCACATTCTGGCTACGCTCTTGGATTTATAGGACCTCTTCATTTATCTACGTCCTCTGGCCAAAAACACGCAATCCACATTAAATGGTGAACAATGGACTGGGCAAGTTACCAGGGCGTTCCTTCTCCCGAAAGACACCCGCCGTGTTTGCGCTCCGTCTTTAAGGTCGAGCTTCGGCGTTTATGTACACTTCTATGCCTTAACATCCCGATCCCATGCACTGGATCAGGCCCGCTTCATCATAATTATATCAAATTCATTCGTTCACAATTAGACATGGACACGTCTCCCCCATCCTCGTCGTTTGCCTCGGTGCCCTCGAACAGGAACCGTAATCCCAAGACACCGGACTTCAACAGTCTCCGATCCTCTGCGATGCGAAAGCTTCATTCTGGGAACAGTCTGAGCTCTTCTGACGCAGACAAATCGACCAAGGCCGTTCACTGCGTTGCTCAGCAGCTGGCGTCTCCTGAAAGCCCGTCTCGGAGCACAGGCGAAGCTGCAAAGCTCCTTGCTGGGCATAAAAGTCCCAAAGGCAAGGAGGTAGACAGGAATATGTTTGGGAATGACAGTCAAAGGACTCGGATTCCTGCAAGTATCCCTCTTCTCCATCTATCACCGGAACAGCACGTCATGCTGCAGGAAGGCAGAAGTGCCGCGCAAGACTTGGCGAAGGGAAGGTTCAGAGAAATGCTTGAAGAGAATGTAGGAGAGATGGGAGACTTTCCAGAGGCCACGTTCCCTACATTTCCATCAGGAAGCAACAGTCAAGAACAAGGAGAGACATTGGCCACCACCAAGGCAGTGGCCAGCCTAAGGGAAGGAGACTCGAGCACCCCAAAGCCAACGCTGTCAACGACAGACTTCTCCCAGTCGCAAAGACATGAAAGAGAAGTCAAGTTACTTGTCAGCACATTGAACTTTGATCAATGCACGCAATTCGCGAAACGAGCGTACTACTGCGGACCGCCCGGCAAATGGGCACTTTTCGACGAGTTTGGATCTCAAGAGGTCTCGCTCATCACCAATGTGAGCAGTGAATTTGCACGGAAAGCCTTCAGCTACTTGACCGGGAAAAGACTATTTACGTTGAAAGCGAAACCGCTCTGCGTAATGTATATCGAACCACGGAATGGTGGTGAGGTCCTTATCAGGGGGCTTTCCATGGCCGCGGGTCCCCTTGGCAATGGGAGACGGTCCACGATGCTGATGCGGAAGCTCTGTGACTTTTTGGGAGATTTTGAAATGTGAGCCCTTCCTTCATCACTCATAGCCTCTCAAAGCGTCCATGTGTCCTCTCTCCAAAAGTAATGCTGGTTGGCGAGCTTCTTAGATTGTTCTCTGTGCCTCCACTTTTCTGGTGAGCAATCAGCTGACTTGACTGAACATCAGAGCCGCTATCAGTCCTTTCCGGCCAGTAAGCGGACCTCCCCACCTGAAAATGGAATCAAGGGACTTTGTGAATGAGTACGAAGTTACCATCTCATTTGCACGGCGCTGGGAAGCGGAGACAGTAGTGGAAGACGTGCATGGACTTGAATTCGAAGGGAGCCAGCTTGAAATCACACTCTTGACCCCTTCAAACAGGCCCCCTGTCCCACAACATATGTGCCTAGAGACGGTGGAAGCTCTAGACAAGCTGCTCCTTGACATTGCTGAAGGCCGAGAGCACTTCAGCAACGTGATGGCATGAGCAGTAGCGAGCGCGTTACTTTTGCCATTACTCAGATGGACTGCAACCAGAGATCAGCGAGTGTTTTAAAGTCAAAGGATTGGAGATTTTGTGACCACAATAGGACCTTGTGTAGCGACCCAATATCAACCAAGGGAGAGTATCGTTCATAGTGAAAACAGACATTGCAATGGCCAAGGCTTCTTCTCAAAACACGTCTCTGCTAAAAATATCTACTGTTTAACCTGGTGTGAAGGTCTTGAACGATCATGGTCATCGGGGAAGGTCAGACTTCTGTGCGTTGAATATGACATCGAAAGGTTGTTGATGTGCCAGGTGACATTAAAAGAAGAATATTTTTTTCCTTCGGGGGGTGCCTGATTACCCCTAACCCTGATGACGTGAATTCGAGCAGTCCATACGAGCCATGACCATGGACACACATAGACATGAACAACAGCATTATGACAGCTCGGTGTCTCACTCAACAACAGGCATTTCGCTCCACTCGGTCCTTTGCAAAGTATACCAGGAACGCGCTTACATTCAATTTTATAAGGAGGCCACGGTGACAGACTATGACCGACAGAAAGGCATTAGTTACAGGGGCCACTGGCCTCCTCGGGCGACAAGTGGTTAAGGTCTTCACGCACAAAGACTGGGAAGTCAAAGGCACCGGCTTCTCGAGGGCTGATGGAACAAGCACTCTCAAGGTGGATTTGTCGTCAACCGCAGAACTCGCGAAGACCCTAGAAACTGTCAAGTGGGTGGTGACACTGCCGAGTCCCGTTATTGGCCTGATTTTGGCTTGCTGACATGTTCACTAGGCCTCGCGTTGTCGTACACTGTGTGTGATTTCTCATTGCACTTCTTCGTGCTTTCTAAGGCTCAGCTGCTCACTATCTTCTGCTGTTACAGGCGCGGCAAACCGTTTTCCAGACAAGGTGGAGAATGACCCGGAAGGTACCCGCAAGCTGAACGTTGAAGCCACTCGAGAGCTTGCTAAATCATGCGCTGAGCGCAACATCTTGCTGATTTATATCTCTACGGACTATGTCTTCTCTGGGAAGCCGGGCGAGGCACCTTATGAGTCAGATGCGCCCACTGGACCTACCAACATGTATGGGCAGACCAAATTGGATGGAGAGCGCGAGGTTCTGCAGTCATATAAGGCCGCCGGGAAGGAAGGCCTGGGTCTCGTCTTGAGGGTACCAGTGCTATATGGCGATGCAGAGATGCCTTCAGAGAGCGCCGTCAATGTCCTGATGGATGTCCTGTGGAAGGCACAGCAGGGTGAGAAAGTCACCATGGAGCACTGGGCCCTGCGATACCCCACAAACACGGAGGATGTTGGTAGAGTCTGCCACGGTAAGTTCAATTCCATTAATTTTGTGTGGGAGACCAACAAGCTGACTAGTTGCTAGACGTGGCTGTCAAGTACTTGGCAGTTGACGACAGCGAGCGAGCAAAATTACCCCAGATACTGCAGTTCTCGAGTGAGGACAAGTTCACCAAGTATGAGATCTGTGAGCTCTTTGGTGACATCATGGGACTCAGTATTGAGAACATTGAGCCAAATACCCAGGGAAATGATCCCAACGCGAGCGTACAAAGGCCATATGACTGCCACTTGAGCACCAAGGCTCTCAAGGATCTTGGTATCGATGTTTGGACTCAAGACTTCACCGGCTGGTGGCGACGGGAGGTTCGAGCTTTCAGAAAATAATGAATCCCGTTGTTTGTTCGACATCGACTTGGGCAGAGTTTCAACGTGCGGCGCGTTCGCTAATAACAAGGGAGGGAGCATTCCCGCAACAGATGTCTTGAAAATGCGCCATTTCACGGGCCCGCAGTCGTCATGATTTAAATAGACGGCAAAACATTAACCAGATTAGGATCGGTGGTTCTCATACAATTTCGATTTTTGTGTTAGACACCGAATACCAGACTGGTATGAGCGTTGCCGACCTCAGACCACCAAGGTGTGCCAAAGCGCGTGCTTGTATGGTACAGTCTGGAATGGGCAATCCGCACCGTCCTGCTGGAATTCCTATAGGTGGCGATTACTCAAGATGGTTCCCTATTTAGAGAGATGAGCATGCCAGCGCGATCGCGATGGCTGATGAAGCGCGTACTTCGACTCAAGAATGCTGTGGACGTGAGGAGGCGGGTATATGCCTCCCTTCATTAACTAGCCTCTTTTCTCAAGAGGTGTTCATCTCATTGATCTCTTGCTCCCTTGTGTTCAACCGCTCCATCTTGTTGATTATTTTCCTCGCCAGTTGACAAACACTTGTAGTTCCTCCAACAACAAACGAAGAAGCTCTTGTACGTGAAGCGGGGATTTGACAGGAAACAGAACAGAGGGAGAGTCCTCATCACCCATGATCAGACCCAGAGGTCCACTCTGAACTCGGAGACACGACAACTCGGGTGACAAAGATTGACGAGCAACTTCACGATGGCTACGGGGTTCCGCAAAGATTCTCGATATCGTGCATTGCGTGGCAAAAGTGTCTCTGAACACCACAAGGAACTTGAGCAAGCCTTGGGGGGCGACCACATTGAAAATAGCAGTCTCTCCCCAACCCGAGATCTAACGCCAAATTGGAGGAAACGCTCAAAGACTCAGGAGCACATGGCAGCAGCAGGCGCTTCAACGGACGACCTCCACTCTCCACTGCTCTCTGTGCCACCAGTGCCTCACCCACAAAAGGAACATACCAACACAACGCGACCTAAGGCGGCTGTCATACCGTCGCGACCCGAGTTCGGACGGTCAATCTCACCAGCACCGCTCGGAAAGCGAAAATCAGCTCAAGTTACGGAAACGGCGACTCCTTCTGTTGTTGACGACGTAGCATTCTCGGACAAGATCGCTACCAGTGGCGACGACGATATCCAGGCTCAGGAGCTGCAGACCGTGCCCGAGCGGGATGGAGAGAAGGAATATGATGAGCAGCCAGTGGACCAAGAACAAGTCATTCACCAACACAGCCGACGCGACCCGTCCCCATTGGCTCGATCCGAGGCCGAAACTGATCGAATGCTGGCTGAGCAAAAGCATTTGTTGCATCAGCAACTGATGTCGACAGGAATGGCTTCAGAATCGATGCACTCACTGGCTTCAACTTCGACCTTCACATTCTCGACAAGAACCCCTACAAAGACCCCTGTTCTAGGCAAGCTTGGCTTTTTCTCCAGAGGACGATCCTCACGTGCTACCTTCTCCCCTGCATCCTCGACTATCGCGTCCATGGACTCGGATCGGACGCAGAGCACAGAGCCACTCATTTCGGCAGGGGCATATATGGCGTTCAACCAGCAACTCTTGACGCCTCCTCTTTCACCGATATCTCCGTCCAGAGATGCAAGAATGGTAAGCAACGAGTCCGATGATTTTGTTGAGATTTTCTGCTAAAATTCATTTGATAGTCACAAGTGTGTGTTCGGTACCAAGGGGAGTGGGCGAATATCCCTATTTCGGATACCACAGACACTGTAGACGTCCTCTGCCAGGCGTCTAAGGTTATGAACAGTCCGATCAACACATCTACGAGCGTTGTTCTAGAATCTTACGCATCCCTCGGGCTGGAACGACGGCTCCGCCACTATGAACGGGTTGCCCACGTGACTGGCTGTTGGTCGAGGAAAACCCAGAACTCACTCCTTATTCGACATGCTCATAACCCCGATAGCAACAAAGATCTAGACTTCGCCTCTGTGCCCGAGACACCACCCGGTTTCATGTTGCAGCTTCATCACTGCTCACGACCGGGCAAGTGGCAACAGAGATGGATTACGCTGCTCCAGGACGGACAAATGGTTTCTTCGAAAAAGCCAGCATCAAGCTTCTTGGAGAAGGATTGCCAGCGATTGTGTCACATGGCGGTTTGCGACATCTATGTCGCTACTAATGAAGAAGCTACCGCATCTCAGGATCATCGGCAGTCTAGAAGCTACAGAGCTAGCCCCATCAAAGGCCTCAAGCCACCGAAGAAGTATGTGCTCGCTGTGAAGGCTCAGAATAAGCCAATTACAAAGCACGAAGCCGATAATTACGTCCATTTCTTTTGCACAGAGAATCCAGACGTTGCGAGCAGGTTCCATGACATGGTGCACGCTTGGCGCAGCTGGTATATGGTCAAAGTGAAGAGGCAGAGCCAGAGCGTGCCATCACTGGATACCAGGGAGACCGAACCAGCGCCTCAGATTACTCCCGTTGAATACACACCGACGAAGAGTATAAGCTATCTTAAGGTATCTTCTGGCCACAAAGTGAAGATTTCGCGAGACGACACCCCTTATACCATCGGAGAGATAGGAGATTCGCCGCTCATTGACATGAAGCGATTCGACAAGCCGCTTGAGGAATACGGCAAAGACTGGATCAAAATTCAAAGACATTCGGGCGGATCCCCAATGACACCTGGGACAACAGATTCCGGTGTCTCATTGACGACGCCGTCTACTGGAGAGCTCGAGGGAAATGAAACTTTCGAATGTGTCAGCCCATCGGAAGGGCGGCGCAAGAGACTGGACACGAAGAAGTCCTCTGGCCCAAGCGGAACCGTCGTCACCACAGAAGGCTCCTCCGATGTTCCAATATCCATCACCAAGCCCCCAACGGAGAGGTCATCGACGCCGCCACCAGAACCAAAGCCTGAGGTATCCCCTTGGCTCCCTTCAGCATCCGAGCACACTGCCAAGCTCAAGGCCGAGCAAGCTCGCATCCCACCACCTGCACCACCGCGTCCAGCAACCAGCTCCGGCCTCACGGGGCGCACCTCCCTCCAACCGCCCACTGAGAGTCGTCGCCGCCGCCCCACCCATAGAACCCACCCATCACTTCCCCCTCAACAGGTGGCCCTCTGGCGCGAAGCAACCAAGTGGGCCGATAGTCGAGCCTCGCAAAACCCGGAGTCCTCTGCCTCCGCTCCCAGCGCAGGGCAACGCCTCATGGCCCACCGGCCGTCCATGCCCTCCCTTAGCCCATCGCCCGCGGCCACTAAGCGCGGCGCCCCCGCAAATTACCCGCCCATCTGGAGGGAGCCTGCCACCAGACCGTCAACGAGTGGCGGGGAGCGCGCGAGTCGGCTGGCGCGAGGCCGATCGACCTCTGGATCCTCAGTTCGTCGAGGCCAAGGGGGTGAGATGCCACCGCCGATGCCTAACATGCCAGCGCATTGGCGCCAGGGCGCGAGGGATGTGAATGCGAGGGCTGCGGCTGGGTTGAGTGCGCCGAATTTACTGAATGGGGGCAGGGGATGGGCGGCTAAATAGAGCGTCGATGTTGGATATAGGGTGACAAGACTAGTGGATGGACCGTGGATCTGACTTGTGTGTTGGTGTCTAGAAAACAATGGGGACCGCCCCATTTCTACTAAATTGCCTGGGATTCAAAATACATTTGGGCAACATTAGATTGCATTGCACACAAGGGCTTGGCGACGATATGTACGATTCTAGGATGAAAAGATGGGTAGGGAACAGTTTTTCGGTTTGTCAAAGAAGGGGTAGAATATTAAGCGTCAACGATATTAATACCTTATATTCCATATTCATTTTCGCCGGGGTTCTTTTTTTCTTTCTTTAGGAGCCAACCTCTGCCTGTCATTTCTTGCCTGACTACAACGGACCCTTTCGAATTGCAGGACTTACTTGCTCTTCTCTCCTTTGGGTACAATGAGCTGCATCAGGTAGCTGAAGTAATGAGATACAAATGACCACCACCGTTCAACTCAACTCCCTGAGACGATGTGCCACTTGGCAGGCGCGAAATCGGTGCTCCTTAGATCTCGACATCAGGATTGAGGCGTCTCTTGTACCCCGTGAAGTATTCTCTACCTCGTATATCACCTGTCATTGTCACTCTTCTGTGGCATCCTGCTTTCAGCAACTGTTTGCTCGCTGTTCTACGTTTGAAGTATTTCGTGGCTCCAACTTTTAATACTTGTCCTACCAGTTACCAACCTCAATTTTCCCATTTGCAAAACGCCAAAGTGAAATAAAATCGGCCCCAACTCCAGCCCTCAGCCTTCAGACTGGTCGTTCGATAAGACCTAACATAGTCAGAGATATCAACCCCCTTCTCCCGGGCATTGGATCTGTCCCAATATCCATCCAGAGTCCCGTTGTCCTTCTCAGGGGCGAACGAAGCCTTGTTCGATCGATGTAACCTTTTCGTTGGGGCTAAGCAGACTATGCAGCAGCAGCTGCCGCCGTCCCATTCTCCCCAGCAGCACTCTTGCCTGCTTCTAGCAAGAAAGCCTCCTCGATTGCCGCCCGTCGCCTCACGACCCTCAACCATCGCTCTCCCCACCGCTTAACCAGGCGTTCCCGCTCTTCACGCGCTACATCATCGAGATCACCATCCTCCAGGAGCTCGTCCTTTGACCCACTAGCCCAAGCAATCAGCGAATCTTCTAGCACGCGGAACAGCTCACGCATAGCCTTAACCTCGGCATCCCTCGTCTCCTCTGGCGACATGTCAACGTCCTCACCCACTGTAGACGTGCCAACGGCCAAGACGACCTGTCGCACACGGTTGGTAACCTTGGCGACCGTGTCAAAAATCAGCTCGTAGATGTAGCTGCGGGCAAGTGCCTCGCCCTTGGTCTTGCCAGCGAACACTGATATGGCCCACTGTACGACGGCAACGGGATTGACGATCCCATAGTTAAGGAGCTTCTCGATGATCTGCTTGGCAACGCCCGGATGCGCACTCCAGAAGTCCATAACTGCTGTGATGATCTGCGCGCGGGCCGGGTCTGATGTCGCGCCAGCTTCGAGAAGACGCTCCTTGGTACGCTCGATGGCGGCGAGTACATGTGAGAGCGACTTGCTGCCTACAAAGAGCACAGCGGTGGTGAAAACATCGGTACTAGTGATGAGAGGGTCCAGACCCTGGTCGATGGCTTGTGAGTGTATGCGCTCGATGACGGCTTGGATCTCACTGTCCACCTCCTTCTTCTTTTCCTCATCGGGGGCTTTCCGTTTCAGCAGTGCAGCCAACTCGCGACCCTCTTGTGCGAAGGGCACAGCTAACTTGGATGTCAGCATATGATAAGGATGAGCAGCACTTATGCAACTTACAATCATTCTCAAACTTGAACGGCGGCTCTTCCTGGTCTTTCTCCGGAGGCACCAAGGACTGGTAAGCCTCAGGCAGGGTCTTTCTGATGCGGCCCGCAAAACTAAGCCGGATCTCCTTATCGATGGAGCCCATGATGAAAGCCTTGTAAGGATGCAGATTCGGCAAGCTCACATCACCAGTCCACTCAGCCCACTTCCACGTGAAGCCGAAGTTGCTCAAGTGGTGAGAGAACCAATCAGTGAATCGGCTCGTCAGCTCCAGATCGAGAGTGCTGCTGCTTCGATAGAGAAATCTTATAGCACGACCAAGGCTGGGTGCAATGGCTGCAGGGGCGATTCTACACGCTTCAGTGAGCACTGAATGGTAATAGACGAGTTTGTGCTCAGGTTGAGGCAGCTGGAACTGCTGTGAAAAGACGGCATCGACAGCAACATCCTCAGGCTTCCAGGTCGACCTGCCAGCTGGAACGTCCCGCAGCTGGTCGAAGGGCGTTGCGCGGCTGACAAAGGTTCCGTCGGCGAAGTAGTTGTCGAGATCGATGAGCCGTCTGGCGGTGACGGCGCGATTAAAGTGCAGAATATTGATCGTGTCCGACAACACGTCTCGAATGATAGACGCGTCAACGGTCGCTACAGAAGGAACGGACTCGATGTCTTGGCTTTGGAAGACAGAGAAGTAGATTTCAGGGAAAAGAGGACGTGCACCGGCAGTCAAAGTCTCGGGAACATTGATTGTAGGCAGTTGGTGCTTCGGCGGATTGTCCATCCTCTCTTGGGCCTCCAAATGCCCAAGGGGCATCCTCCACGGTCGAGGAAGACATGCCAGCTTCCAGCCACTATTCGCCTCGCCCTGAAGCTGCTTTTGCAACAAACCTATGAAGCTAAAGTCGGCAGCAGGACTCTTCTCGTCGCCTTCGGGAAAGTATGGGTCGATCAGAGCCTGGAGCGTGTGAGGCTCGGAAGCAATGACGTCGGTTTTGTCGAGTAGCTCGATGGCGTTCTTCTCGAACTTGCCCGGGGCGGCAGCGATAGCGTAAGGAATAGTGAGTAGGATGATCTTGACGAGCTCCGTGCCAATCGTCTAGAGTCCAAAAAGTCAGTCAGCATATCACAATTAAGTCGTCGCCTGTCTAGAGAGCCAAACTCACATCTTCAGAGCTAGCAGTCTGCAACTCGACAGCGCGATCGAAAAGCGTGTCAAGAATAGGAAAGATGCCCTCGCCGTCTAGGCAATTTTGCAGACAAGCCAGCAGCTTCAGGTATAGCTTCACGTCCCTCCACTCGCCAGCTTTCACCTTCTCCTCAATACCAGCTGCTGCCTTGGCCAGCAAATCGTCGACCACTGCGGTTGTTGGCTCTGCTGGCTTCACGGCCTCTAGCGCCTCGGCCCCATCCTGCATTGTGGTATCCTCCGCGCCATTCTGCGCAGCTGGGGGCACTTGCGCTTTGAAGCTCAGAGTGTTGAGCACTAGCACTACTGCTGCGACGAACGGCGTCTTGAGCGGCTGCTCGATCGCCAATTGCAGTGCAAGATCAACAAATCCCTCACGCAGTCGAAGATCGTCGTAGTTATCGGCAAGTAGCTGAGCGACACCACGGATTTCCTCCGTGATGCCACGCAGCGGAAGGTCGGCAATGTCGTTGAGTTGTTTGCGGAGACGCACGTTGACGGGGGGCTCGTTTCGCCGGCGCTGGGGACCGCGGTGATCCCCACCGCGTGGTGTGTAATGATCATCGTCTTCTGGGAAGTTGACATATGTGTCAGCATTTGGGAGCAGCGCTTGGAGCAGGATATATGTTGAATGCCCAGCTACGAAAAAGGTACGGAGAGCAGTACATACCTCTGTGTCGTTGTCTCTTTCTAGGATTGTATCCTCCACCATGCCTGCGATCGTAGTCTGCCATCTTGACGCTTGTCGGAGTGCGATTGGCAGGTAGTGGTAACGAAACAGGCTGTAAATGGAAAGATTGCAGGACGGCGGAAGGTGAGGTTGGCAGCGTCAGCCTCGAGATACCTAGAAGCTCCTGTCGCGCTAGCAATCTAGACCAAAGACGCGAGCAAACGAATTGCGATGAATTGCTTATGTAAGTCGGTTTGCGATGGCTCAAATCCCTGTAAATCTATACAGGGAGATCCCAGGTTTCGGCAGATGCCATGAAAGACAGGTACTCGTGGATACCATAGTTTTAAGAGTATGCATGCACATGTAGTATAAGTCAATCATCCTTTGCATCAACTGCTTGTGGGACATGTTGTTATTCAAAGCTGTTGCATAGGCCTCATTGTTGAAGAGACTAGTGGAACGCTAACCCCACGAGAATCTGTTGAAAGTGCTGCATACTTACTAGGCAACACCCGCCTGTGGAGGCCATCTTGTCCCTCACAAAGTGGGATTCTACTCGGGACTTTGCACATGGAGGCGTCCATACGACTCTGCGTAGATACTTTCGCACAATCTGATGAGGTCTGAAGGTTCCAGTCAATTTCTTCGTCCCCGGTGCTCTCGGGCTTGCATCCCTCAACGGGAAGACAGTACGACACCGCATGACTGAGCAATGTAATCGCTTTGAAACGGACAATGACGTCGTAGCTCCCACTACGTAAGGGGAGGCTCAGAGATGTGATATCGTTGAGGCGAACGTATCGTGGCTGACTTAAGCTTTTGATCGATGTCACGGCAGCAGTAAATGGCAAAGCATCATGCTGTATAAAAATTAAGCGTGGGGGTTGGGGGCCTACTGGTACTATGCCGGGGGGGGGGGAGAATTAGATGTGACCAGTATTCGATGCTGTGCTCAATCTGTCAAGTCCTGGTGTCAAGACGCAAGTTAAGAATTTCGTGGGTGTGCATCTGGAAAGACCTGTATTTCTTGTAGCCGCACCAGAGCCGGCGTTCTGACCTCTTTTGATATCCACAGGTACTCGGAGCAACGTTGCCAGCCCTGATCCTCCTTTTAGTTGCCACCGGAGAGCGAGGCCCAGTTTCCTTGGCCACATAAAAGTGCCCTCGAAAGAATAATAAGAACAGTAGTTGATAGAAATCTTTTGAATCGTCATTGCCAAAACCGGGCTGCAGGCCACTCGCGAGACCCTTCATCCCTCCTTGCTCACGCCGTGTCCTCCGTGACTTATTCCACCTGGTATCCCATGCAAGCTCACCACTGTCCCTCTCTCTACAGGCCCTATAACAGTGATAGCAGTAGTAGTGTAGTAGTAGTAGTAGTAGCAGTAGCAGTAGCAGTAGTAGTGTCCGCCTAGCTCCCATCCCGTAATCCATTCCCACAACCTTTGACCCATCAACTTCCCTCCCATGGCGTATAGCTGCGAGATACAGCCTCTAAAAGTAAATATCATGGTCCAGCCGCATAAGTGGTCGCCTGCCACAAAAAGAGTCGCAATTCTTCGAGGCGGACGCGGACATGAGGAACGAAAATAAAGCAGTGCCAAGGCTAGTCGTGCAGAAATAGGAACATCGAGGCGTGGACCCGCCAATTTTCTTCAAGTAGTCGGGCCATGCCAAGGGTGCCGGATCTTTGACATGTCCTTGCAGGAGAAATGGACCGGACGCTTTGCCATTTCTCATTGTTGATCCTTTTTTTCTTTGCAGAGGTTGAATCCCTCGAGGGCTAGAAATGTGCTGACTGCTTTGCTTTCGACTTGTCGTGGATATCATATGCATCGTAACCGCTTCAAGTGTCCTAGGAGCACGCTGGTATGGATTGTGGTCTGGGCAACATTGCTGCAGACTGCAATCACAACCACGCGCAGGTCCGACTTTGTGACTGGGCATTCGTGGAATATGGCAACTTATGCTGCAAATTGTCGCTCCCGACAACTTCCGGGTTGTGATCCATATTGAGCATACGCGGGACTCAGTCAAGCTTCGCCATCATCTCATCCCTCGTCAAGGGTTGAAAGTTGTCGATATCCAGGCCACCTGCCTTCAGCTCTTCTTTCGCGTGTGGGGGAACCAGCTTGTCGTTAAGCTCAGTGGCAATCGACATTTCTACATAATAACAGTCAGTCGCTGATCAAAAACAGGATGGCAGAGATGACGCACCGTGCTTGTTGAAATTGAATAGTGGTGGCAATGGCTTCAATTGGCCGGTTCCGTGCCTCGAATCGGGAAACTTGGTATTCGGGTCGCGGAGCTCATCGAAGAAAGGGTGCACCATGGCATCAATCGCTCTGAGACGTTGCGTGGGTGTATACTCAAGGAGCTTGGCAATCAGATCGATGGCATTGGCGTCGGCTTTCCGGAAGACCTTGCTGAAGGGGTGTGGCTTGATCTGGGGAAATTTGTGTTCCATGTAGTTGGGGTTCATGGTGCGAATTTGCTCGCGGGTAGGAGTACCCAGAACCTTGATGATTTCAACCAACTGATCGATGCCCGACTCGCCCGGGAACAGTGGCTGCCCCAGCATCAATTCTGCCATGACGCATCCAGTAGACCACACATCTGCGATATTAATGAGTCAGCTAAGTCTCGACACAGGTGACAATGGAGCAGTGGCTAACCAATCTTGGTCGTGTAGTTGGTAGCGCCAAAAATAAGCTCCGGTGCCCGATAGTAACGCGAGCAAATGTACGAAACATTGGGCTCGTTCTCGACAAGAATCTTGGCACTGCCGAAATCGCACAGCTTCAAGATGCCACTGTTGGGGTCGAGAAGCAGGTTTTGAGGCTTAATGTCGCGATGACAGATGCCCTGCGAGTGGATATAGGCCAGGGCTCGAAAGAGCTGATAGATGTAGAGTTTGACCTCGAGGATCGGCATCGTGGTCTTGGACTTGTTGAAGAATCGTGAGGCTCGGTAGACAGTCTCAGGAACGAACTCCTGGACCAAGTTGAGATACACTTCATCCTTCTGTGATTTGTCAGCGACCAGGAAGATTTGATTGGAGTTTATCTGGAACATACGCGCTCGCCATTTGAGTAATAGAAGGCTTTCAGCTGTACGATGTTGGGGTGCCGAACGATGCGCATAATTTGAAGCTCGCGATTCTGTCCCAGGTCAGCGTGATCGCTTCGTAATCGACAATTCTTTCAGAAGCCCGCACCTTGAAACGCTTGTCCTGAAGGACTCGCTTAATAGCGGCATCCTCGTTCGATGGAGAGAGCTTCGTCTGGAAGACGACTCCGAAGGATCCATTTCCCACAATCTTACACTGAGTGTACTGTAAATCTCGTGTCTCCCCAGTGATGCCGTCTTGGACCTTCTCCCTGACGATTTCTAGAGAGATATTAGCAGGAAAGGAATGCACCTCTCGCATGGCTGACACTAACCTCCCATCCGCAGGTTGTTCAACGCTGCGGGACGACTCTGTGCCATCTTGGATGTCTGGCCTGGTGTTGCTATCGCTTGTTTGACAAAAGGATCTTGTAAAGTAAGTCAAGGCAGAAGGAGGAGCCGGAAACGTCGAGACACCTGAGACGAGCCGTGATGGGCTTTGAAGGAAGTCGATGGTGTTGAGATCTGGCAACCGCGCTTGGGCCGTGTGCAGTGAAACAGCGATGCTGAGACGCGATGGTGGAGTGGAACGTTAAGAGGTGTGTCAATCGAACAATCTGTCGTTGTGAATCGAGCTGTAGTGCAAATGAGCTGTCTCGGGTCTTTGGGGCAGCTTGTTGTTCTCGAGGGAAGTGGGTCGAGGCAGTGGAATGCGGTAATCAATGTGTCGCGCGTGATCGAGGAAGGGACCCTGTGTCAATCGAAACTGCGGCGACAGATTAGAGGTTGGCGGAAACAATCGAATTCAACGATGCATGAGAGATCTGGGATGGTGGGTGGGTTGGAAAAAAGAAAATGAGGATTGACAGAGCCTGGGTTGCATAGGTGAAAAGGGAAAGACGATGACGGTTGAGGGTGGGGAAGGGAAGCAGCAGCTTGGAAATGGGACCCAGTCGAAATTTGGGTGGTGGAGGATTGGAAGTCGACCGAGCGTTGAGTTTGAGTGTGAGCGTGACCAGCCCAGTGGACAGCGACCCGCGACCCGCGACCAGGAGCGCCAAAAGCCAAACGCACTAGCTCCAAAATGCGCAATTGGGAAGAGGAGGGTCCCAGTGCTGACCCGGCAAGCCCAGCAAGCCGAGCAGCCAACAAAACCCAACCTAGCCCAACCCAATCCAAGCTAAACGAAACCAGCAAGCATGCAAGCAAGCAAAGCTCACAAGCCAGCCAGGCGGGTTGCTCTGGTTGGATTCGGTGTAAATTGCAACTTCAAAGGCGTGGGTGCAATGCAGCCTGTGTTGGACGCGCAGCAAATGCTACACTCCCGAGTCTAGGGTTCTTGACATGCAGCAGGTTGGCCTATCTTGACGATTGCCGCACTGTCGAGGCCCAGCAGAAACGCTGTTTGCGCCTATGCCCCCAAAAGAAAAAAGGGTAGAATTGACGGGCAACATCGACTGGGCGACTGCAAGCCGGAGCGAGGCTGGCCGGAGAAGGCTGAGAGCAATGCTCAGGTCCAAAAAATGGACGGCGATTATGCAATTTGACCGTTAACAAATGTGCTTTGTCGTTGTCCCGGCCTAGCTAGAACTGCTTGCCAAATTTTGCAGAGCCGACTTGCTGCGGCGCTTGCGCAACAGGGAGGTGGGACGGTTCAATCGGAATTGCAGGTTGGCCTTGTGGAGCTATGTTTTTTGAGGTCTTTGCCGGTGGGCGCAGGTATGCTGAGGCTAAGGCTGAGACTGAAAGATAACACGCGCTGTGTAAGGGCCTTCTGGAGCTCGAACCAGAGCAAGTCGCAGTGCCAGGGTCGTGCCAACGATGGCGCGGGGGATGCCATCGTGACCAGCAGAGCTAGCCCAAAAGGCGGGGTGGGCAGACGCGGAGTGAGGGGCACTTGGCTCCCTGACGCACGCTCCTGCGCGATCAGTGCAGAGGAAGACATGGTGAGAATACAAAAAGCACGCAGATAGGAAACTCGACTTACAATGCAGTACTGTCGAAAGGAGGTTATGAACTATACATGGCCCAGTTTTCAAGCTTCCAGACTCTCGCGCTGCTTCAGGTTCCGGTTCGGAGAATATGTCTTTGAAGGTCGCGCGACCGTCGGCAATAAAAGAAATTGGGTTGGCGTGCAAACGATTCGTAGTAAAAGAAGTTATGAACACTAAGCACCCCAGGGACCTGACAGCTGGACTTGAGGTTGACTATGTCTTTCGATGGAATCTAGAATGCTAGGCAATGCTGAGGTTAGGAATGAAGGGCCGCAGGGACGAGGGGCTGAATGGATTGTGTAAGGCGTGGGTGGAATGGCTAAGTCTACTGTCGAGGCCCGAAAGGTCGACTCACTGGATGGACCGGTTAGGCTGAGATGAGGATGCGGCGAGTAACGCAATGTGGTAGTCGGCCGCTCACACGGTCAGGGTTGGCCAAGAGGAAGGAAAACACAAGGTGGAGTACGTTGTTTCAACTCAAAGTACAATGGCAGGATGAGTATGAGGCTGGAAAGGGTCGCGAATCAGAGACGGGAGGCTTGTCGTTGTACAAGCTTTCAATGGTTGCGGGAAAGGGAAAATAAGGCCAGGAGTAGTGAAGAACTGGAAGAGGCGGGAATTAGGGCCAGGGACGAGAAAGTAGGACGATTGGGAAAAGGTTGACAGTGGAAGTGGGCATGGAAATTGGTGCCTCGTTTTCTTTTGATCTTGTGATGCAGCAAATTCTTAGAAAGCTTATTTAGGTGATTATTATTACAGTACTGCACTGTAGGTAAGGTAGGTACGTAGCGTAGCGCAGCTGGAACTGACAATGTTGGTGAAAGCCCCTACTGTAGACGTTCCTATAACCAACCCATTGTCCAAGGTTTGCCGTTGAAAGGCACCTCTCACCCAGGCACCTGACTACGGCTTACCTAGATCTCAATGTTCCGGCTTCCTCCCACAGTACCTGGGGCCTCTATCTAGGTACAGTACAGTTCGACAACCTTGGTGACCATGTACAAATATCTAAAGCAGCCACGGCGGCACTTGTCGATTGCTGCGAAGCTCGGCTAGAGTCTCCATATGTGACGTACCACGGCCTGCAATGGCCTTGCATGGGCTCCAATCAACCAGACTGTCCCCGGTCCCTGCCCTTCCTCTCCCAGATCGCTCGTACGGGTGACCAAAATAGCTGGAGGGTCATTAACAGCCTCATCTAGAAATAAGCACCTCGTCTTTCATCAGCCCCTTTTTTTCCCATTCTGACTGCAGACATTGGAAAGACCCCGTCGACTCATCTATCTGGGTCCTCAGCTGTGGAGCATGAGTCTTCGCTTGCACGCACATAGTATGTATCGCGGATCTGAAGTAGCTGTTTTGTTTCTTCAGACCACGGTCGATTCGATATATGTACAGGATATGCTGCTTCTCTTAAATCACGTACCGAACGCCTTTGACGATCACATCCTACTTCAGCCCGATTCGTCTGACTCGGACCACACTGGCAGACTGTTTGCCTGTTGAGGGTCTTCGCCAGCTGCCAGACAAGTTCTCACTGTCAATTACCCTGTTGTACCGCGTCGACTGCCCACTTGAGTGGTAAGGAAGTTAAAGCACTGGAGAATTTGACACACCACCAAGCACGCACGAACACCTGCCCTCCAGCAACTTGCAGACTGCAAACTGCAAGTCCAAGATGGCCTAGCGCGGCGGGTCCGCCAGTTGCACCAAAAGCTTCAACAAGGTTGCTGTTCGTCCGTCTGGTCATTGTGACCCGCCTGCAGCACATTAAATGGGGCCCATTTCAATGTCATGTGCCCTTTTTCGAGACGGCCGACAAGGGCGCTAGATGGGCAAAGCGGACTCGGCAGCGGGAGCCTTGTCTTGATCTGCTGAGCAACCAGGCCATCCGATGTGCAGCTGCAGGGTCGTCCTTGAGCGCCGCCAAAGCCAATAAGTAGCCTGACAAGCAGCCCAGTAGGCTCTCGCTGTCGGTACCATCAAACACCGCCCAGGCTGCCACCCAGCTTGACGGCGAGGGTCAGTGTCGTCCGCCAACAAAGCGACAATGTCGGCGTCAATCCCCATTCATAATAGCATACTACGCATATACAGCTTTGGCTTTGATAAGTAGATGTCGTAGGCGGGTCATTTCCCTTTGATCAGACGCTTCGTTGATTGGAGCTGGAATTTGATCAAGTAAGGCATACACATTTCAGCCTATGAGCCACTCTGAACGAGGATCAACCATCCCACTGAATTTCTATACGAAAACGAGGATATAACCTACATTTTCTAAGTTCGCACAAAAGTTCTGGCTTTGGCCTAACCTTGCCGATTGAAAATTATCAAGATCGTCTGCGCGACTGGTGGTCTGTTTTAGACTCGTTGATGAGACTCCATCATCCTCCACGTCACCACGCTCATACAGGCCCAAATATTCCCTCGCGGGGTACCATTCACCACGACAGCAGACAGCGTTCGCCATTACCAGAACGCTGTCAACCAGTCTTCTTTGCAAGACTACCCCTGACTCTTTACTCGATCGAGTCTTGCAGGAGCTTAGGCTTACTGGATTCGAGGAGCTATCGTGTCCCGTTTTCAGTTGCAATGTTCTGGATTGACTTCCGGGACGCAACCCCTCCAAACGCGAGGCAATGCCTGCAGCTGGCACGAGGTCTGTTTTGCAAACGCCAAGTGAGGGGAAAGCTGCCCTTGGCTACCACGTAACACTCTTACTGCTGGTCCTCATAGCCCGATCAGACGACGTGCCTGATGAATTGAGATGGATTGCACACCTACCCACTGGTGTATTACATAGCACAACCACTGCTTCTTTGGTTACGTTTATCAGGTAGGAACGAAGGGATTCAAAGCCTGCTGCAGCAGGGGTGGTTTGAGCCAACCAGTCGGGGCGAAGGGTGCTTCAGCAGTGACAAGGGGTACCCCGCCAGCCTATGCAGCACAAGAGCTCCCCGATGATGAAGCTCTGCAGACCGTGCATCGGGCGAGTAGACAGTGCATCGGGAGTACATTCTGCAAGCCATTGAGCCTTCTCTCAGGGCGATTGATCCCGAGCAAGCGCGTACTTCCCTTCAGACACTCACCCTCAACGCCTGACTCCAATTTTAAGCTGTGCGGCATACAAGTGCGCTCTCATCTGAAGCATGAACGTTTTCTGTGTCTACCACAATACGTCCTCGACAGTCAGGATAAGCGGGGCAAGCAGACTATGCTGAGCACCCACCCTGATTGCAGCAGACCCATTCTTGTTGCCGCGACAAGGGCTCTGGTGGTCTGCATTCGACCTACTATGGTACGCCCCCAAGGCCCCTGGCAGTGGGGTATGCGCAACTTGAAGACCTCGTAGCACAGGGCTTTCCATAAGTCTGGCAGCGATGTGAGCATGAAACCTCGAGACGAAGCTGCCTTGGTCCAGTCAGCCACGGAACAGGACGAGGAAATGTTCGAACGTCTGTGAAGAGAATGGTTGTACCCCTCAAACATCAGAAGTATGGACGCCCTGATTAGCGAGGCATCACCTTGTGACCTGTGGCCGGGCTGCAACTGCTCTCTACCTACAAGACATGACAATCCTCGCATGCACAAGATCTACCATGCCTTATGGAGAAAATCTGCACCATACGAACACCACGAACACTTCCCATGCGGAACATGCAGCATCCACGGTACAACATCCACATTGTCCAGGCCACTTCACGTCGTCCGCGATGCTTCACATGTGTCGAGATCTGATTGCGAGCAAGGAGCAAGGATCCGTTCAGTGCAGCAGTACCACATACACACACATCTTCTGTCGCTGCATTCGTACCTCTTTGCTCGTCAGACCACTGATTTTACACAAAGAGCTCAGGGATCAGCTGCCCAGTCCCGGATCGAAAAGAGGTCTCATGACCCTCGAGCTAGACGCTAGCCATGCCTCTAGTTTGAAGCTGGGCCCGATCTAGCTTTCAACCTCAACGGTTGCCCGTACGCTCTCGATGTGTACAATACCGTCAATATGACAATTTTAGATGTGGTACATCAGCATACAACCAAACTTGCTGACGAGACTCACTTCAACATTTAGATTTGGATGACCGCATTGCACAGGGCCCAGCAGTCACAGCGATGCGTCTTGTCTGAGCGCCATATGCATCCCCTGGGCAATACAAAGCCAATCAAGTGCTCCGCAGTGTCATGCTCTCGCCTATGGCCAGCCTACTCCTTGATGCGTAAGGACTGCAGCTGAGGCTTCCAGCTCTTCAATATTGACTCAGACATGTACAGATGTTGAATGCTTGAGCAGGTCCATTATTCAACTCATCACAGATTCTGGCTTGCAACTTTTCGTTCAAGACACAGGCTAGGTCCTCTGCGTCAAGCTGTTCGTACGATAAGCACATGGAACAAACAACATTTAGGGCACCAGATCGTCCACATAAGTGCGCTTTCGTGGAACAAAATAGGGCATGCCCTCTCCCTGCATCTCAATCCTGCCGCGTTATCTATGTTGTCGGGAGCCTCGTGCGTCGAGATCCCGCCTAGCTGCAGAGGCGAGCCATATGCGAGTTCGCATCCTAGGGCACGCCCAAAGGGTGTTGAAGCTACTTCATATCGAGTGGGCTCATTTTCAACTTTGTCGTCCAGGTATCCTTGGGTTTCAACCCAGCCATGAATTATATCAGAAATATCGCAGTTCTGTATGTGGCGTCACGTCGTTTTTCCACAACAACTACCGAGCCGGGAAAACATCAACAACGGCGATGGCAATCTCCTACAGTACCAGGAACCTTGTCGTCGTACATCGCCTCGCCGGCCTCGTGGTTACCTGCATCTTCCGCCTCGCCACGGGAAAAAATGGCTGCCTCAACCAGACCAACCTCTTATCCGGAAACATCAGCAGTCACCGCCCAGCTGTTGCCCCTTCTCGATCTCGGAAAATTTGACCACTTGTTGTAGGGCTCATATTCGCAAGCAGACCAAAGCTCGCCACCTCGTGTCTGAGGAAGTGCTCCGACGGGTCGCTCGTTACACAGTTGACTCGTCGCTATTCAAGAAAAATCCTCAGCGAAAGACATGACTTGCATGCTTTTATCAAGCGCGTTCACCTGTCACCGCCTCGCAGAGAGCCGGCCAGCTGGCTCCTAATTCGCCGGCAACCGCGCCCGGGGCCCTGGCCTCAGGACAACAGCGCGGCGGGTGTGTGCCGAGTCTCACAGAAACCATGTGCGTGGTAGTTCCAGCATTGTTCAATCAGAAGCTCATGTCGGGTGCGCCAGTCATCTTCCCGTCGGCTAGGGCCGAAAGGTTCTTTTTTCAGTTTTATTTTTCTTCGCAAAAGCAGACAAAGCACTCCTTGGCGTTGGTACGGCTTCGTGTCGACTACCAGGACAAGCTCACACGCTAGCACACCTCAGGCACCACAACATCTACCCTGTCAAGCCATATTGCACGAACACCGTTTTGAGCTTCGTGATAACATGTGATTTCCGATGACTGTGGGCAAAGCATGTCTGGAAACCGCTTATGAATTATGATGGCAAACCCTCAGAACAGTGAAACTATGTTTCAGATGAACCTGAGACTCGGTGAGGGCTGGATTGGGTATTTTCAAGTCTCCAGCGAGCGCTGGAACATGGCTTTCTGATTTTTTTGCCTTTTTTTATCTGCTCTTCCTCAACACTTTCATTTGCATGTGACAAGCTACGCACGGAAGAATTAGCTTTGGGAGGCTCCAGACCGTCTTTCCTTCGAGCGTCTTTGCAGGCCTGCCTCAATGCTCATACAGCTTGCTGTTGGGGAAAGAGAAGCGTTGGCATGCGCGCATGGACACAGGCCAATAGGGGAGCCTTCGCCCCCCCCTCCTCCAGCTCTCCTTTGACTGTATATGTTGCGAACGAATGTGCTGGCCCGTTGCGTTGGAGGTCCTGCAGGTAAACTAGCTGGTATGCACGGATCTACAAGGGGCCAATCGATCTCTTTCGGCAGCTAGTAGAGGCGGCATGTTCCTTTTCTTCCCTTTTTTTTTTTTCCTTTGTTTTTCCCCAAGTCTTGTCATCGTTGTGCAGCAGGGCTGCGTGAGAATTTCCCACAGAGCTAGCCCGTATTGCTGTGCCCGACCACACCGACTACAGGATATCCGAGGTTCAGCGCAGGACGGTCTTCTTCCTCCGGTAGAACAGCAGGTGGTCCCCGGACCTGGTCTGCTGTTGCGGCGCTTTGCTGTGGCCAATTCTCGTAGGTCGTATTGCGGCGGCTAGGATATGTATGCCACAGGGGCTGCATCTCAGTGGCCCGTCACAAATGACAGGTTTGAGATGGACGCCACTGCAGCCACTCGTTATTTGTCTTTACTCTTCTCATTTCCTCAGGAAGAAAGCGACCAGGCCAGTGAGCCGCATCAAGGTGTCGTCAGGCGGCCTTCATTTTCAAGCCTTGTGGCGAGAGTTCGACCGCTCTCCTTGCTTGCCATTGCCATTCACTCAAATTAAACCACTAAGCAGCAAAGCTCCACGCGCCCCGTTGGTTACCGTACCCGGACGAAGCAAGTTGCCGAATCGCCACTCCAAAGCTGGGACCGAAACATCTTAGCCATCGGACCGATACTGGTAGGGAAGTCAAGGGTCGCGTGTAGTCAAGGTCCAGGGGCGAAGTCCACGTGCTCCTTTGGTGAGGTTACTTTGCTGACGCTCGAAGAAGCAGCATCATCATCATCATGGCATTTGTACGAATAGCATCTGCAGGAGCCAACTTGGGTTCCACACGCAGATGGCTGAAGGGGCCCATTGCCAAGCCCCATTGACCGTGCCCAGCTTCCGGAGCTGTGCCCCTCTTGTGTATCTCTCAAGCCTATGGGTGTCAGTATTTCGGGAAGATACTTCCATCCAGCCAGTCAATATATGTGGGCTTTACTTGGACGTCCTCGATTCTTTAATGGTAGAACATCGACGCCACTGCTCCTAGGAACCGTACGCACGGGATTTTCAGAATAACGCAAAGGCTCGCTGTAGCCTTGCCATGTGCGTATTTGGTCAGTAGCGAGAACAGGCATGTCCAAACAACAAGACATGGCTTCGAGTTCACCGGTCACTCCTCGCTGCATATATCAGACCATAGAGTTGTCGATCTGCAGCTTTCCCGCACGTAATGGTTTTCAGAATAGGTCGTTCCATTGCAGGACCCAATAGATCTTGATCCTACCATAGTTGGACGCTTGGACAGGCCAATTCTCTATTGACAATGAGTACCTTTCACTCCAGAGAAGTCTACCCGACCAGGAACCAGTGCCGACCGCTACAAGATGCGCTCATTACCATCTCGTCGAAAATCAAACCTCCTCTCCCACTTCCACCAACCCTTATCATACCTCCACAAACCTAAGCCCTCCACCACACCAAGGTCGTCCTGCCAATCCTGCTTCACCTCGTTGAAAGCCCTCGCCACCTCATGCTCATCGTCCACCTTATTCATGATAGTATAGTGGCCCCTCCAACCCTCTTGAGCATCCTGCTCACTCAACCACCTTTCCCCCTTCCAGCCCGTTTGCAGCACCTTGTGAACGTCCCTTGCCTTGTCATACCCGGCCTCGTTCCTCGCCAGACCAATCCCAACGCCTCTTTTCATTCGGAAGGGCCCTGTTGCACGGATCTGGAATGGCGCAGTGCATTGGGCGAGACGCTGCAAGTCGGGAATGACGGTAGACTGTAGCCGGGAGCCGGGGAGGGCATGGAACAGTGTGAGATGAGCGGATAATTTGTTCAAGTGTGGCGGGAAGTAACGCTTGCGCAGGGAAGTGAGTCGCGAGTGATGAGGTTTGTCGGTGAGAAGGGTAAGGACGTAGATGGCCTCATTGGGAGTTGACGAACGTGGTTGGTGTTGCGGCGCATGGACGTGCTTTTGTTCATGGTCTTGACGATGGTGGTGGTTCTCAACACTTGTTAGGTGAGGCGGTCGTTGAGGAAGGTTGCTATAAGTGGTGTGGTGGTGCTTCTGAACAGAGGATGCCGATTTCCCGGCAATGGAGGCCCAGGTCCGGGCACTTGATGCCTTCTCCATGTCTTTTGCCCCAAAAAAATAAGAGAAAATTGCTGCTTCGAATGTCAATGAGATGTACTTCTCAAGTTCTTGAGTTCAGGGTACGCACAAGTCAAAAATGCCTTTGGCTTGCGCATGGAGGTGTTGAAGAGTTGAGTGATGACGTACAGCTTGATAGACGCTGTAATTGTCCTTCTAATTGTCGTTGGCGCCACGCGACCTAAGCATTCAAGCTAGGAGATTTGAAACTAGCTCAACTTCCAACCTCTACTGATGAATATACGCACAGATCCAATTCATGTTGCATAGACCCCAGAACGCTTGCGACTCTTGTCCAGGCGCAAGCTTTTCCGCTTCCAAAAAAAAAAAACGGCCACTTAGGTGATGTGATGCCTTCTCCTTTGGCAAAGCCTGTTGCTCCCGTTCCACCACCGAGTATCACGATCAGTAGATTGAGAAGGCAACGTCACCGCTATCAATGAATATTGCTCAAACGGACGCAAGTTTGGAAATTAAGATGTCATGAATTCGTCTCCCTTGTGATTTGCTTCACCATGAAACAGAAATGAACAATACAATTTTGAAGTCAGGAAAGCCAGCATTAGGAGCTTTGGAACATTACCTGGGCAGAGTGGTAATGATTTGTAAGGATGCGGTGGTTTACGAGAATGTGGCTACACTGAAGACAGTTGACACAACTTACATTATGAGATTCGATACCTGCCTTATATAAGAGCATCTAATGGAGCGATTTGAGCAACTTGATCTTGTTGCCATGACCGCTTCTGGGAAGGTACTGCCATTTTCAACAACCATGGCCTGAGGGAAGAGCAAAAGAGAGATCGGTGATCAGGGAAGGGGACCAAGATATCTCCAGGAGGAAAATTCGTTACTGATGATAATGCCAATATGAGAATATGTGAAGTCTGGGTCATGACTTTGTGAGCAGACATGCCAGCGAGTTGTTATGATGGATTTTCGAGCGATGATGGCATTTATGCAAGAATAAAATTTGAACTCGCCTTTGAATTTTGTATTTCCTTGGGTATCAACCTCCAAACTTACTCAGTTATTACCAACGCCCTTTCACTTGAACTACATATCTGCCTCGAACCATCCCCGGAAGTCCAAGGTTACGCAGCCCTTGAAACAGAAGCTTTGACTTGTTATATTCATCAACAGCTTCATGTCAAAAGAGTTGCAACAGGCTCAAAAACCTCGGTGAAGAGGATCATGGCATGGCCGAATGGCCAATGCAGAGGTTGAAACTCTGCATCATTAATGCCTCAAATGATCCCTCAATTTTTGATGGCACCATATTTGCTAAGTAGGTACCATTTCATCTGGGTCCCTTGACTGCTCTCCCCAGCTCAGGAAGATTTGTTCCAGGTATTGTCTTTGGGACAATTCACCGGTAAATGAAGCTTGGCAATGGCATAGTATAGCTCAAGCATCATCTCAAAACCACCTAGGCCCTGTCAATGTTTGTAGTACATTGAGCATATCTATGCGTCAAGATTTACTATCGGACAACGAGGGATGCCTAGTTGTATGCAAATGCTCATGTAACATCGATAATCGACACACCTGATGGCTACGATTCTGCCAGCCTACTATTTGGTCAAAGGCTAGTAGCAGTCTGGGACGTGGTCTCGCAGTGATTGCGATAGGTGTTTGCTATGCCGCCTGGTTTCAGCGACGTCCAAAGCCAGGTGGTGCCTGCCCGGGTGGTGGTGGTGCACCAAAGCCAGTGGGTGGTGGCATGAAGCCAGGAGGCGGCGTTGGCGTGCTTCCGTTAGGCGGAGTAGCACTGAAGCCTGGTGGAGGGGTCATGCCAAAACCGGCTGGTGCTTGTCCTGGTGGAGCACCGGGGCGTCCAGGGTGAAAATCGCTGACCGGGCCACTGAATCCTATGCTCGGCGCTGGTGGTCGTGCGGGAAGTCCAGGCGCTGCAGGTGGGAGGTTGCTCGCTCCGCGCCCAAACCCCACAGGTGGCATCGGCGGTGGGAGGCCTCGTCCATGGCCTGGATCAAACCTTGGAGGAAGGGCGTGTCCACCAGCTGCTGCGGCGGCAGTTGGTATGATGGGGGGAGCGAAGCCAGGCGGTGGAATGCCGGGAACAGGAGATGGGCCAGGTGGAGGCATGCCCAGGTCGCCGTAGGGACCTACAGGTGTGGCAGGTGCTGCGCCATTTGGCGCTGTCGCTGAAGAAGGGGCAGACATAAGGAAGGCGGGTGGCAGTGGTTGCTGTTCTGGGACGACGTTGTGTTTCTTGCCCTCGGCGGCGAGCTTTCTCTCGGCTTCGTCTCCGTGCCTCTCGCCCTTGCCGTCCTTCTTGTAAGCGTACTCAACAGTGATTTGCTTGCTGAGTAGATATTGCCCATTCATCGTCTCCTTGGAGGCATCCGACGCCTCGAATGAGTCGTACGATACGAAACCGTAACCCTTGGAAACATTGTTCTGGTCGCGGATGACAGTCGGTGGCGACACCAGGGTTCCAAACTGCGAGAAGGTGTCGAAAAGAATCTTCTCGTCAACCTGCTGGTCCAAATTGTTGATGAACAGCTCGGCGCCAATATCCGTTGGTTTCTGCTTGTCGGCGCTCGCCTTGTTGACACGAATGGGTTTCTGATGCAGGCGGATGCCGTTCAGGACTTTGGAAGCATAGTCGGCGCTCTCAGGAGTGTCGAACTCGATGAACCCATAGCCCTGATGTGTCCGAGAGACACGGTCCATTGGCATGTGGACGTTGTACACGGGACCCATCTGGGTCATGAGCTCCCAGAGGTTGGCCTCGCTGACGCGCTCATCGAGGTTTCCGACATAGACGGTCGCGTCCTTATTTTGCTCCCTATTGCCCGTTGTTAGAATTGAGCTTCCTTCAAGGTGGTATCACGATCCGACTTACCAATGCTTG
Source organism: Gnomoniopsis smithogilvyi (assembly GCA_027946515.1). Classification (NCBI taxonomy): domain Eukaryota; kingdom Fungi; phylum Ascomycota; class Sordariomycetes; order Diaporthales; family Gnomoniaceae; genus Gnomoniopsis; species Gnomoniopsis smithogilvyi. The sequence continues at coordinate 2,405,614 of JAPEVB010000004.1, read as the reverse complement.
GCCATGGCGACGGTCGTTCTTGTTTCGAGGAGGGGATTCGCTCTTGGACCGCTGCGCCTTCGCAAACAATGTTGGCTTGTAGGCCTCGCAGCTCGAAATTGAGACTGAGGTCGGGGCTTACCTAAGCCAGATACAGGGATAAAGCCTGCGCATCGGGGAAAGTGGGCCTGCCAATTCTTTGGAGCTACAAGTGGGTTTGATTCTCATCTCATCGTCGCCATTTGGGAATTGCAGCAAACAATCAACGCCGAACCACCTTCTCCCAAGCTCATCAGCCACGGCCTTCCACACCTTACATCATTCATTTGTCACCGACATACCAAGATCAAAAGAATCATCACAACCATTAAGCCAAGATGTTTGCGTTGTCCGAGGAGTCAAAGGTACTGTCGTGCATCACAGGACGATGGCTGTAATCGCAAGCCTGCTGACCAGACTCAACATAGGAGCGTATTGGCAAGCTCATTGAGGTTGCACGCGTAGCTGTCCATTAGTATGTTGTGGTTGCAGTCCAAAGCATTCGTCTTGAACACTCTAATGAGAATACTGCAGTGGTTATCTGCCCATGATTCTCTACCTTGGTGAGGACAGACACATGCAATCATTGCAAGGCGGCATGGCTCTAACAATGAATCTAGGATACACCCGAAGCGAGCCCCGGCCTTCCCTTCACCGGTTTGCATCCCTTGTTCTACAAGAGACAGAGCTCCTTAGTTGACACTTTTCGCAGTCTGTTGTCGCCACTCTCTTAGGCATGAAGCGAATTACCGGCTCAAGATGAGCGCAGAAGCACAATCAAAACGGGTTTCCATTTGAATAGGAGGCTGGATGTCTAGAAGCTCGCGACTTGAGCAAGAACACGGCATCAGCCAACATCACCACTATGGCATCGGAAGGCGTTGGGAAAAGGGAAACAACTTGTCATCACTGCCCAGCCGGCCTCCTTCCTGCAACACGCAAGACCTGGTTGGCTGGTTGTACATTATTTTGATCGTGGCAAGACGATCAGACAGTTAGGGAAAATGCGATATCAATCTCCTAAGCCGTGGTCTATTCCACGAGTTGCTACAGAATGCTCTATTCGGAACGGTGGGCCTGGTCGCCTGCACTCAACAACTTTGTTATGATCGAAGCGACATCGAATGAAGAGACTCTGGAAATCTTCAGGTCACCCAATTTCATTTACCAGCGCAATATCTTGTGCTAAACGCGAGCTCCAAGATGCCCAACAAGAGGAAATCGCAGCCGAGTTAATTTGAGAGACATGGGCTCAGCGGCTTATCGGCGCAATTTTTGCGATAAGCAGATCCATACGTCACATTCTCATCTCAACTCCAATTTTTTGAACCCCTGCAGTACATTTCTCAGGCTCAAGCTACATTCATCTCGCGACTGCGACTTTCGCGATCGCGCAAGCAGCGGTCATTTCCTGGTCGTCTTCAACGTCGTCCATACCATGTGACTCAAATCAAACTCACCAACATGAAGGAGGACAAGATTGGAGGTTCAGGCGCGGAGGCGGCCGCGTTCGTCTCAGGCGTTGCAGCGGGATTCCTATCGACCTTTGCAGGCCATCCATTTGAGGTCATCAAGACACGCTTACAGAGTCAGATATATACCGCACCGTCTCAATTTCCTTGCGAGACCAACTAACAATGTATTGAACAGTTCGTGACGATATTAAGACCGGTAGATGGCCCTCCTGGAACATGGCTCAGGCGCTTCTTCGGTCCGACCAGCCACACATCGCTTTCGCCCGAGGCTTCACGTCCAACGCGATCGGCAATGCAATCGGCTGGGGTGGTTTCTTTGCGGTCAAGGCGGTGGTGGAGAGGTCCATCCTGTCGTTCAAATCCGACCCATCCGTCGGGTCATCGACAAGCTCGTCCGAAAACCAACCCAGGCTTTCAAGTGCTGACACCTTCGTTGCAGCCTCTGTTGCAGGCTATGCAACTCAAATCCTGGCAAACCCCATCTTTGTTGTCAAGACTCGAATGCTCGCTGTGCCTCGCGGCTCACCCAATGCGTACGCCAACACTGCGGATGCAATCTTGAAGATATATCGCAACGAGGGCTGGAAGGCATTTTATAGTGGTGTCGGTATCAGCATCTTCGGCGTCGTTCAGGTCGGTCTTCAGTTTGTCATGTACGACTACCTCAAAGACCAGTACCGGATCTCGCGAAAGGCCAAAGGTATTGTTGAAGGGAGCGAGGAGGATCAGCTCACCCACGCCGAGACAACCATCATCTCCACCATTTCGAAGACCGTCTCTATCACCGCGATGTACCCTTATCAAGTCATCCGGACCCGCATGCAGATGACGGACGCCAAGAACACCTTTGGGGATGGCATAATCGGCGTGGTCAAGAACCTGCGCAAGGAGAAACAGATCCGCGCATTCTACAAAGGCCTCGGCCCCGCCATCGTTAGGACGTTGCCGGCGACGTGGGTCACATTTCTTGTCTATGAGGATCTCAAGCCCTTTTTGCAAAGGGTCTTCACCGGGACGAAGGATGGAGAGGGCCGCAACTCTTAGACATGCAGAACGGGTTCTCGGAGTCCTTGGAGGGCCCTAAGGTACGCGAAGGTGTTGGTCCATGGCTCAGACAAGCAGTTTGAACTGAATCTGGATAGACCAGTCACTTACAGGAGATGAAGGCATCTGGAGGGAATAGGAGCACGCAGAAGATGATACCCACTGCATAACTGCATTAGAGCAGCCATAGGCGTCAATCAAGTCGGTTTTTTGTAATGGATCCTCCTGTACGATGCTCTACAAACCACTTGTCCAACATATCCAGCAATTCTAGATTGCTGTGACGACAAGAATGAGCGGCTAGCCGTCTTCACCTTCAAATGGACTTTCCATTACACTAATACATAGTTCAAACAGCACAGTAAGACAAGGATCCTTCAATGGCTTATCATGCGAATAGCTAGGTAGTTAAAGCAACACATGTACGTTTACACACATGTGCATTGGCTACAAGGTAGAGATTACGTCTGCACTAAATGATATGATGCCATAGCGCCCTACCGGCCAACCACTCTCTGGAAATCTTCTACAAGGACAATGTCCAATATGAGACTGTGTAATGCAAGTCAAGCCCATTCGGAGTCATTCCGCGTGCCCTGTTCCGATTGTAGGGTTGGCTCTCTAGTGAGACCTATTTTGTTCCCGCTCTGACGACAAGTTCTCGGTCACGGACTCGTGTCGTCAAAGGTTCACTGCAGCCATCTTCGAGCCTAGGTTAAATTTTAAAATAACAAAGTCTTTTTGGTCTGGAAGACCTCGTTTCACCAGACCCTGATGCCACCCCCCGCCAAACACACAACACTCATCGGGGGGGCAACCCTTCCCAGCAGACTTGTCGTTTTTTGTAACCAATCCTCGTCCCTGATAGTCCTTCAGCCCTCAAAAACTGATCCCACACCTGTCATGGGCGTACATGTCGTGATTGGTCTTTAGTTGCTATCGACATCGGATGATGCGATCATGATGGTGGTTGAGCATCACAGAGATGGTCTGCAGCCATAGGCTGGTCTCCCTCGAACCAATCTTTCCCTGCCATTTTCAAACTTTAGTGGTCCCAGACTCTCCGGCGTTCCAGGCGAGCAGCGTGATCATCACATAACGCTGGCACGGGTGGGTGATACATCTCCGGAGCTTGTTGGATCTAAATCCTCATTCGCATCAAAATTGGCGTAATTCAAAGGAGAAAGAAAAGTGAGCCATCAGAATTGCCCCAAAGGTGAAGCTGTAAATGTCACGGTGATGAATGCAACTCTGTAAGATATGTTTCGATTGGACTAGTGATGTTTGAACCAACACAGCTTACTGTGCTAGTCTCCTCAAGGCTGATTAAAATTATTGACTATTTGGGTAGTTAATGGGACTCTGATGAAGATACATCTCGGCGCATTACTACCATTTGTCTTTTACAGAGCCCCAAATGAACCATCACTTCTATCCTTCAGGTCGAGTAAGCGCACTGAACTGAGACTGTGATGAGTGGAACTCTATCCGAAAAAGCAGACTGGTGTGATCCAGGTATCTAAGAACAGCAATCATAACAGCAATATCAGTGTGTCAGCTACCTTGGATTGGACTTGCAAGCAAATACTGATTCGCATGCTTTCATGATTGTTCCACGCAGGTGCCCTAGGTACCAGAGAGCTGGGTGAACGATTGATTCTAGCCACATTTTGTGCCAAAGCAGGACTCCACGTGATGCCTGGATATAGATGAAGATACATTGACAGCTGGTGAACAAGTCTGTCAAACTGCTTATTATGGATTTAATCACACTAATTCAAGAATTTAAAGGCAGCAATATTCAAGGTCCATTTCCTACTAGTAACTATTTACCCTTTTGCAACCATGTGATTAGAAGCCGGGATGGCAAGTGTTGATCTTTGACCTTTTCGCATAGGTATATGATAATCACAACCGGTTACTATATAGCATGGTATATCTCGAAAACCCGGATAGTGGATAGCCCGATGTACCATTTCATACAATCGTATTGTGGAGCACAAGCATCACAACTTGTGTCACATGTCTCCATCAAACTCAACAAGACATTCACAAACTTTCTCAACTTGTCATTGTAGGAACATGTCTCAAACCCTCCCCCCCCCCCCTTCTTCCGAAAAAGCCAATGCTGACTTGTACATTCTGGGCTCTTCCAAAGCACCCAAAACGGCGGTGCCGTTATTGCTTGTGCCACCCTCCTGCACGATGGCGCGACTAGCGACATGTCATCGCAAGTCAACGACGCATAGAATAACCCAAGGAATGAAGGGAGGGTGCCCGGCCCCCCTTTAGACGCATCGCGTCACAACAGGGTCGGGCGCGGGATCTTTTTTGCGTACGTCTATTGTCAAAGCCCAAACGTCCCGAGAAGCCGGTACTACCATTTAGCTACAGTAGAGAGGCGCAGGGTCGGCTTGACAATAGTAGTGCGGAAACTAGGATGGTTCCCGCGTCACTACAACACAAGCCATGTCTTGACCCTTTACGCACATAGTAGGTCCCTGGAATTCCTACGCGGGGAGGGAGGGGGGGCACTAGACCTTGAGTGGCTAAACCCTAGCAGAAATCCTCCTCGGTAGGGTTTCCTCTTGAAGTTCCAACGGGGGGTTACCTCAAAAGAGAATTGATTATCCGGAATGATTACTGATATACAAAGGTGCTGACATGGACGGACGCGAAACTCCTTCGCGGCTCGAAAGGCTATGATGGTGGCTCGATGCATATTAAAATCCGTAGGCATTGCGCTTCTATAGTACATGGATCAGACGGGCCGGACTCTTTCCCCGTGGAACTACTTCCATGCGCAAGGTCTGTTTTAGTGCCTATCTGAACCAGTAGGAATGAGATAGCCGATATGACATGTCGGATGGGGCGTGGTGGTTTTTGACGGCAGCACAGCAAGTGGTCTGGACCACAGTTCAATGGCGTTACCCTTTTTCTGCAAGACTAAAAAGCCTCACCTGACAAAACTCGAAGGTACAACAATCCGGACTCAGAGGGGACATATACAGGGATTTGTACAGCTTCAACATACCTGATCTGAGTTTTTTTTTTGGGAGCACAGCTTGCACTGTGCGGGCGACATTAAGTGGCAATGTAACACCCAGCGCGAAGCGCGCCCATCAACAGCGCAACACATAAAAAATCTACTCAATGCCGAGCAACGTCGGACATGACAGTGCACCATGATCCCACGCGACCTGTATGATCGTATTGCACTGTCCACTCCATCCATGACGGCTCGAGTAATTGAAAAAAGTGAGCAGTCATACGGAGCAGCGTTGTCGAGTCTATGTCTGGCGTCACGGGGTGACGCCGAGTCGACTATCAGGGCTCGGGAAGAGTCGCGGTTCCTACCCACCGCCTCGACCTTTTTTATTTTTTTCCCGTCCTCTCATTTCGAATCCACACGAGGGCGTCACGATGGCGAGAAGCGCCCATCTCCCCCCTTTGAACGCATTATTCATCATCCCTTGATGTCGTTTATGTTTTGAGAGGGGATCGGATTCGTTCCAGAATCCCCCAAGCATCGTCAACGCTTCATCTCGTCAGGAAACGAGATGCTTCTTCTAGCACCCAAAAATAGCTTACCACTGAACGAACGCCAGGGCCACTCGAAGTGCTTGCGACATGGAACAGCATCTGCCGATGCTTGCAAAAAGCATTCTGCTGCACACGAAATTTTGTTACCATGGTATTGTGTTCCGATGAACCGATCTCGTGCTATGAGACAAGGATACGTTTTGCTTGCAGTCGAGAAGCACGTCGCAACCAACACGCCCGGTATCATTACTACTTACTACACATGTGCTGCGGCATGATATGCGCCCCATGTGTCCACAGCCACGAGGAACTTTGTACATATGCCAGATTCCTCCCCCGTCCCTAGGAATAATAAATCAAAAACACCAGCCCACTTCGTTGGTAGAACCATGAAGGGTGGATACGGTGCTGTGTTGTCGTCGAGGCGATCCACAATAATCTTGGATCGTCTATGAGGCAATCGAGAAGTAGCCGAAAAACGGCATTGCCGGATTACCCACTACGTACTTGTCGGTATGAGATGTCGGCATTTTCAAATCCAGGGAAAATCTAGAATCTGTAGACAACATGCTCGTGATGCCTCCCAATAGCAAAGGGGCATGAACATTCATGACTCAGGATTTCAATCGTATCCTGGGCAAGTGATCTTATCAGATTCATCTACGGCCAATGGCGACTTTGTTTCATACCCAAGCCGGAGGAGGTAGGTGCCTGGGAGGTTTAGAGTTTCACCCCCACGATTTGGGAAGGATGACACAAAGGGGAAAAGAAAAAAGACAAGAAGAAAAAAAAAAAAAAAAAAAGCAAAGCCGCCTACTGCAACAATCTATCTCGAGTGTTTCTCGTCACATATTCGAAAATCGCAGGAATTGCCCGATCTCGCAACGATCTTCTATGGCCGCAGATATGGCCGCTATATATGCTCGGGTCCGGAGGCTGTGGATCGTGGCCGAGAGATAAACCCCGAAAGTCAGCATGGACAGGCTTCCAGTGGCCAGGCGTACCCAGTAGTTAGGGCATGGCGGTTCGGGGTTGACATGTCGTTGACAGATACCCTAGATACCTAGCTAATGTCCGTGCGCTCCCATCGTCCGGCGTCTCCCCGAAAAGCCGGTTCGGATACTGCCGTGATCAGCTAATAAGGTAGCCTACTGTGGCACCTAAAAGTAGGTAGGTTACTGCGATATAACTCTGCACGGTTATCCGGAAAGTTACAGCGCGTCTCTGGCGGTTACTTGCCCAACCTCGCCCTATGCAAGTCAGCAAGCTGCGCCTAAACACGGACACTTTTGAATGCAGGGCGATTAACACAAAACTATGCCGAGTGCTGCGTTTGACAATGACAAAGTTTCACACTATTTTGACAGCATGCGAGCTGTGACACTGCATGTGGTAAGTCGAGGCAAACAGTAAGCCTGGAGGATGGTATCATCGACACTGGCTACCCATGGTACGTTCATGTGATTTTGGGATTCTGGTGGGAGAAGGGATACATCAGATTGGAACGTGCGATTTGCTTGCCTTTTACAGATACCCTGATGCCAATTGTAAACGTTTGCCCCCACGAGACCAGGAAGGGGTTCAAATCGTAGGTAGTCTGCAGGTACCGTATCAGCCGTGTCAAAAGCGCTAGTCGATTTGGGGTTGTTCTCGAGTCTTGACTTGACTCCCTTGCAGGTCAATGAATGGGGCCTGTCGCTCACAAGCCTCTTTTGGTGTATAACCACATTTCACTGGCCGTTTATTGCTCTCGGTGGAGTAGATCGCCAGCGGGAGCCCTACTCGTTTAGGACCTTTTTTCCCAGGAAATCGCGTAATGATTGGACACGAAGCTGACCTAGGTGAGCTCTAGCTTCTTGGCCAAGATCACGGACGTTCGAGGTGGAGCATACTTCGCTTAAGTGCTATCAATTTCGACATTTCTCATCAAGCCCTTGAACAATCGCAAGCCGCACCCAAAACAGTAATGTGGTTGCGATTTCGTATGTTGTGCATGTGCGGCTATTATTGTGGATGGCTACAAGGTCGGCGTTTTTCTGCGCTTCTCGATTGTCTCCACTTGCCGATCTCGCCAATCTGCAATTCGCTGCAAGGACAGGCTCTGTCCTCGACAGTGCCCTGGCCGTATAATGAAAATGGTGAGACAGTCATAAATCGATCTGCTGAAGGTTGTAACATTATTTCACGTGTATCGGCCTGCTTTCCATGCATAGCAAGGTCGGGTAGGCCGAGAGCAATCAGGACTCGAGGTTTGTTTCATACAACGATCCAATGTCGGTGACGCAAACCTTGGGAGGAGGGATTTGACTCGATCTCTTCTCGCTAATCAAGGCACACTGCGAGATACATGCGGGATTTACTCCACAGATTACCCAGCCCAGCCCCAAGAGAGATGGTACTTTGAACGTGCACCGCGGCCAGGGGCCCGGGAATCTGACAAGTGACAGCTGGGGGCCACAACGGCGGCTGTGGGTGAGATCGGTGACTGATGCGCTGCGGGTTCCAAGATTTGGTTTGTCTGCAGAGACGGAAGGCAGACTTGCGATGGGGATGATGATCGCGAGATCTTGCAGCAGACGTTTGTGCAATCATCTGGCATGCATAGGTTAGAAGTCAATCTGGCAGATCACCGGATTGTGGATTCCGGTGGTTCCAAACCCGCGAAAATTCCCACAGCGCATCTGATAAATGACAAGAGCTTACCCAAACTTGGGTTTCCTGAGCGAGTTCTAGTGGATCGATTTGCTGTCAGGTTTTAAAAGCAATATGACAGATGTTGGCGGTGTCTCTGTCAGAAATGAGACCAGCCGAGTCGGTTCTTTTCGAATGGTCTCGAGCCCCGGAATATGACCTCACATGACCGGTGGTGGAGACGATAGAAAACGCTGCGGCAGGTCGGAACAGCCGAACTACGACGACTTCAGAGACCATCTCATTAATCGATCATGTAGACTGTACGACGGAAATTCCCAAGGCTACCGCTTCGGAGAAAAGCTCCACACGTGGATACAATCGCTATTCGAGCCTTGCTTTGTTCCACCATAGTAGTTCTTAAGATCAAACTTCAACGGTTCGTTCCGTGGCGAGATCTGTCTTGCCGCGCATTGGAGAAAACAATCGCGGGCCCTTGCATGTGTTCGTTTGCGCCCTTTGTGGGAAACGAGACCCTGTGCTACAGGGCATGAATTCACGGGTACCTTTGTAGGCACTGATAGAGCAGACCTTGAAGGGCTGAGCCAAAATACTTTGGAGCCAAGCCAACCGAGGCAAAAAAGCAAATGGGTGGAAAATTCTTCGAAGGGAATAGAACTCCAACCTTTGAGCAGCACCAGTGCTGGAAGGCCGGATAATCGCGATTAGTCAAGCAATCGTCCGACTCCCGGCCCATCCCACGGGTTCAGTACGTTCCCCCACTCCATGAATACTTGATCGGCAGTCCACGTGTGTCTCGACAGGCAGCGTTCACGGCCATAACGCATGAACCTCCACACCGTACGGCGGTGCTCGGTGAGACTGCAGGCGGACCAGAGGTTATCTCACATGATGTCGTTGAGATCTGACTTGGGTGTAGGGTTACTCCCAGCACACCTGAACGCACAGCAGCCAATCAGATAGTCCGAGGCGCCGTTAGCACCCTACTATAGTAGAGGACATGATCCGGGTTGGCGTACGAGGGACTCTCTATCTACCACGCTAGAACAATGGACGGGGAGTTTTGGACCTGGGATACTCTTGCGACCTTTAGTGGGATAGGTTTTGTATGTGCCACCCCCGGGCGTTTCTCCACGGATCCGGGGCCAAGAAACTTATCACTTAATTGTGACGAATATCAGACAATGTCAGTAGTCATCAAGGCGTGGCGAAGCTATTGTGACTATTGTGGTGACTACCTTGGTAGCTCTGAATTTAATCAGACCTTCGACATTCTGCACTCGAAGTTGTGAAACGAAGCGGCTCTGCGTACCTAAGTTTCGGATCTCTGCCTCAGTGATTCTACGTGCTTACTTTAACTTACACAATGGTGATGCAAGATGCACACAAAATGTGCACGGGGGCGCGGCAGTCATTTGTCCCCACATCGTACGACTGCAATGCAAGATGCGCAAATCGTATAAAGAGTGCGACGATGACTCTCCCAGATCGGGAAACCTTGCGAATTATGGATTTAAGCATGTGCGGTCATACATACGCACAGGAAGGTTCGGAAACACCCGCAAAGACACATTCTTCCGTGTTGCACGACCTCAGGGGCCAAACATGGAGACGCGCGGAGACGGATGATTTCAACCGGGTCCAGACCCATGGGTCTGTCCTACCTTGAGCGATGTGTCCCAGAAAAGCAGTGCGAAGGGTTCGCATTCTTGATGCAGTGACCCGGACGCCTCTGAAATGCCGACAAGTTGGAACCCTCAAGCCGTCGTAGCAATGACAGTGTCGAAAGAGGGACATACGCCATAGTCCTTTCAAGCGCACATCTACCAAGTGGGCGGATGCATAGTAGACTGCCAATTGCAAGTGCGCTTGGGATTGAGTAGGCAGTTAGTTCCGATGCCTGCAGACGGCTAGCCGAGCTGCCAGGGCAGCCAGCTGGGACGCGCTTGCAAAATCCGAGTACATACGCCTTTATGAGGCTCCACAATAAGTGACAGGTCAGGTGGATCTGACATGCTACGGGGAAGCGAGTGCGCCCCGGGACGGAATGGAGGGCAAGATGATGCGCTTCAGGGGCCGTAGAAGAAAACCCGAGTATCTGGCTTGTCTAGGTCTTGGTCAATGGTAAATCCCGATTCAGATGTGCTCGACTGCGATCGGTAGGAAATTAGTAGCGGTCCTGCATGCAAGGTCGTTTGGAGGAATCATTTAGAGACACCACAAGTCGACCAACCTCAATTGGCCCTGAGAACGTAGCCATGGCACGTCGACAGTGCAGACGCTCAGACTGTGTACGAGAGACATCCCGCCCTCCTGTGCCGTGCGTGAATGGATGGCTGGATAGCACCTCCCCCCCCCACGTTTTCCAAGAGAGACAAAGCTTGTCTTCAAACAGTAAAAAAAGAGTGGGGTTTCCATCTATGTGTTTCTCGTGAACGAGGACGTGCCACGGATGATGGTTGATTAACACATCACTATGAAAGCCTAAACACCTGATGCCCGATTTGACAGTGTCCCTTGCTTTGGACAGCCGTTTGCGTGACTGGGCAAGTGACAATAGAAGAGGCCGAGATCGACATTTGAAAGGGCTGATCTATAGGCCGCCCCGCCCTCGAGTAAAGCGGTGGGCGTGGCGCGCAGCGTTGAGAGGCGCCAGCAAGACATGCAGCACGCCAGACGCAGAGGCGGTAAAGCTGCCAATGTGATCCAGGAATTTCCTGCTTTCCTGCCAGTCTATCGGCCTGTCTGCAGTTCATAGTCGAGGACAAAATTGATACAGCACAATCGACACGAGAGAAGAAAGGGCCCCACTCGGTCGATGTGGCTTGTTGTGATTACTCGGGGAGGAAGCGCCGACGTCCAAGGGCATGTGCGGCGCGGACCTACGCCAGCAACAAGGTGGAGCTCGAGCCTTTCAAATTGGTTATTGAAGATGGAGAGATGAAAAATTGGTCGCTATTTTTCCCAGAAACATGTATGCAAGCGACTTGTCGTGGCGGAGGCATAGATGGAAGGAGGTTGATGAAGTTGAGATTAGGTAGCATGCTGGGTGGTGAGAGGTCAGGGTGTGAACTAAGCGAGGTGGGGGTGTGTACTTTTCACAAGCACTCTGGTACCAAGTATCCAATTTTGACCAAAGTGGCAGAGCGGGAATAAAACCACCAGCAGTGGGCAGGTGGCAGGGAACCCCAGCCATTGTGGAGCGGCTGTCATGATCACTAGCTGGGGGAGCTAGGGCAGCAGGGCTCCATCATCCAGGGCCAGGCAGGGCTCCCCTCGCCAAGCTGTACAAGATCCTCCACTTTCAAGCGTTTTAGCGCGCACTAAACCCCCTTGTCGTCGAACTCACTCTCTGCCACACCTCTCGAAACAACGACATCTCGTACCAACATATAGCTTATTGTTAAGACTCATTCCGACTGTTCAGTATCGCTTGTGAAAGGCAGGCAGGGAAGGTGGAGGGTGGGGGGGGTCCAAGGAGAGAGGCGAGAGGGGAGGAACAGACAACTATCAGATACTTCTATCCATATCTCGAATAATACAACCTGGGTATGCCCTGACGATGGTTTGGATGTTGGGGGTTGCTAATGCCCGATATCTACAGCCAGAGTCTATACATGCTATGACGATATCGCGTGGTGTGTCCCGCCACGCCTCGTCCATGTCTCGCGGAGCGTCGGGCCACCATCCATCACTTCACCACCATGACGAATCATGGCAGGAAGCGGCACCAGTCCTATGGCTAGTCGTCACTTGTCTCGCTTCTATGGCTCTCCCTGATGAGGGGTGTGGTCTGGCTTGCGATAGCCCCGTAGGCTTCTTCTTCCACAATACACACCAGTGTGTACTTACTGCATACAGTTCCAGCATCTGCGCTGGCGCGTTTTTCTGCCCAAACCCTCATCACTGACTCTACTGCGACAAGCGGGAAATCTGGACGTGCATAGTTTCTACCGCATCCTGCGTACAAAGTAGGATTACTTGTATCACAGGCAGTGGGGTCTCATCAACCCGGTTCAGGCTTCGTCAGGCTTTTTTTCACATCACATCGGCTTACCCACGGTACTTTGTGGGATGACCTAATAATGCCTCTCTCCCGTCTCTCCCTCCCAGTCAAGAATCCCAGAACCCAGAACCCACCGGGTGGTAGCCGCAGCAGTGGGGGGCATCCGCACTGCTACCTACCTGGCCATGTACAATCCACCACACAGTATATGTCGATTCAGGTACATAGGTACCTTGTCAGCAGACAAATCGGGAGTCCGGGGGCCTTCCCATCATGTCTTGCTTTCCGACCAGGGTGTGAGGATGGAGACGGCCCACGGGAGGGGCAGAAGGGGGAGCGTCGTGAGGTGGATTCCTTGTCCAGTTTGTGCCTGGTACTTGCAATATTCGGACCCTAGTCTGCCTGGCCTTGACTTGACATCGGGGCAGGGCCCGGTGGTCTGAAGCCCATCCCACCATCATGTTTGTCACATACTTTTTGGGCTTCTCGCCAATCTCCTGCTGCTCTAGCCCTCTGGGCCCCAGAGATCTTTGCAAACGTATGAGCATGGGTCTTCGCATCGTCCAGGTATCCCAGATCTGTTTGAGTATTTTCTCTGTGGCCCAAGCGCACCACCATCCCACTCCCATCCGCCATCATTGATATATTGCGAACCTTCCCCAAGTCTCATCACGCCTCTTGCCCATTCTTCTGACATATAACAAGAATCATCACCGTCTTTACTGCAACAACGATCCAGCAATCCGGAATCTCGCCCTCTTCCGCTTCATTGCTCCCTTCACCTTACTATTGATACTTCTGTCACCACAGCTGGTTGTCGACGCAGACCTCCAGCCTGACGACACTGCTTCAACTGTCACACTACCTGACTCCTAATATCGTCAACATGGCTTCCTACCATCAGGAGCCTCCAGTCACCCAAGGTTGGGACCGGTGGCAGCCACACAATGCCGGCCCAGACTATGTGACGATGGACGGCATGGTCGCTTACGACGCTCGCGCCGTGCCCACTTCCAACGCTCTCCAACGGCCAACCATGAGCCCACAATACTCTCTGCCCACCACATACGCCGAGAGTCCAGTGACGCCCATGTCTGCTTCGCCTTACGGCAGTCATGCCCCCTTTGGAGACTACCAGCCCTACTCATACCATGCGCCCACAGATTCCACACCCTACACCCAGCAGATGCCATTGCGGAACTCACAGCGGCCAATGGCACCGCCGACCCCCCCACTGGAAGATGACCGGGGTTTGCGCATGCATACGGTCAAGAGCTCAGCTCGCAGATCCTCGAGAAGGAGTGTATCCGTTGTCAAGTCCGAAGCGGGTAGCGAGACCAGAGAAATCAAGACTTGCCCCAAATACGTCAAGAAAGACGGTTCGCTGCAGCATGAGTCCAACAAATCTATCGACAAATTCCTCAGGCTGGTCAAGACACGGGAAGCGGTCCTGCCAGTTCGCAACAAGACCGAAGCAGCGACGCCCGAGTCCATGGCCTCACCGGCAGCTGAAGAGGTAAATCGCTCCAATATCACCCATCAAGTCTGAATTTCTTGTGCTGACGGCTGCAAAAGACTCAGGAGCCTGGACGATCGCAGCCCAAGAAGGCGAAGCAGTGCCGATGGTGCCCGAAGACATTTGCACAGAACGCGCAATTGCAGACGCATGAGCGGGCTCACTCTGGCGAGAAGCCCTTTGTCAGTACAGCCTCAGACCATGTGACGTGAACACAGACTGATAGCCCCATAGGAGTGCAAGATATGCGGCAAACACGTATCACAACCAGGTAACTTGAAGGTACGTAGCATCGCGCCAACTGGGCGCCGCTGGTGAGGGAACCCCAATTGAGACTTGGTTCTAACATGTTATTCCAGGCACACATGCGTCGTCACACAGGCGAGACGCCCTATGAGTGCCGTTTTTGCCATGCGAGGTTCGCCTCGAATGGAGGCATGAAGGTTCACGTCAGGAACAAGCATGAGGGAGAACCCAAGAAGGGCTGTCCCATGCCAGGATGTGCGAAATCATTCACAACCATTGGCAATATGAAGGTGGGTCCAAACAACCTAGCCCACCACCTTGAATCATGCAACACCGTTCACTAACCACGGGCTACAATTCCTCAGGTCCACATTGACAGGTTCCACGAAGCGATGCTTCTGCAGTACATGGACATGATCGCCGAGCACGACCCATCGCAGCCTTTTCCTGACGACGTCGCCGAACTGTGGGGAAGGTTGCTGAGCATCTACAAGAACAGCAACTGTGGAATCAAGGGGCGAGGCGTGGACGACCCGGAGATCAAGGCTCTGGATAAGCGCCTAAAGCAAGAGCCTGGTGCAAGGCTAGAGATGACGCCCGTCAGCCCCGATTCAAGCACGCATGTTAACGAATATCGCCAATATTACGATCAGCAGCAACAACAGCATTACCACGCTGTTCTGCCCCACCCCGCACAACAAGCACAACAACAACCCAGCTATATGCAGCTGCCAGTACACCAGCCTCAGCAGCCGATTTACCACGCCCTTCCTCAGCCCGGCTCTTACAATATGGGCTGGGGGCAAGCTCCTCAATACCACTAGGCTTGGAGGCCTTTGGACGTTCATGACAATCAAAGTCCATCGCATGAGTGCTTGGAATGTACGAATAATAATATCAGGGCAAGATCAACACGATAACAATGCAGGTGTTGTACACCGACGAGGCTGTTGATGTATTACTCTGGCGATGGGCACGAGCGGTCACAGCGTCGAGCCCTAGCTTGGGGATAAGTGAGTTTCAGTCATGCGAAAGAATGTGGAGCAATCTCTTGCATTTTGGCTGGAGTTTTTGGGAAATTATTTCTATGTTTTCTGCTGTCTTGTTCTTCTTTTACGAATTTCATACTAAACTCTTTGAAGCCTGTACTGCAACATATCCTCCTCGAGGACGGCAGCAATCGATATATCATGTACATCTAAGCGCTATTTCTTTGTTTTACTGGGTGTTTTTTTTTTTTTTAATCTCAGTTGCCTATTCACGGATCTCATGTCTGTCACGGGGTTTGTTTTCGAGTACAGGAATTTCCTACGATCATATATGAAGTTTGTCTAATAGATCGGAAAAGGGAGTTGTGCTAGGCCAAAGGAGGGGGAGGGGGAACATCGGGGACCGGCGTATCACAGGAGACATGGCGAACCAAGGGAGATGAGAAAAGTGCAAATCGGCTTTGCCGATGGAGTTTTGAATTCTCGGTGTATGTTTCTAGCGGTCTCTTGGGGACTATCGTGATGGCCAGGCGGTAGAATTTGGCCGAGGGGATTACTAGATACCCTCCAAAGCACTTTACGATGAAGGAAAATTAAAGCAGCAGCAGTACAAAGCAAATCTGGCAGCAGATAGGGGTTGTGAGGCAAGCAAGTCGGGACAAGAAAGTTTCTCAGCTCGAGTGTTGGATCATAACGACTCCCGCCATCATGGCAAAGTTTTCTGTTTGGGAGGCATTCTCAGGTAGTCGAATAATGACAACAATTCGTCATCAACTCTCTCTCTCTCTCTCTGGGCCCAATTGAATGTTCTAAACCTTCATCCACATGGAGGAGAAGCAGGGCTGCCCAAAAGGTCTGCATGCGTCGTACATCATGAAATGCAAAGACCACAGGGCCTGGTCTGCCCTCGCTACGGGACTTCGCTACGGAACATCACTCGGGCCCGAGCCTTGCGAATTCGACCCCCATGTTCATCGTGCAAACTATTCGCAATCAATCTGCGCCTACAAGGTCCCCCGATGATACTAATCTGACGATAATTCAGTCCTGCTGCGTGCCCCGCCCAGGATAACGAACACGAACACGTATTTCTTGCGGTCCATATGTTTTGCTTGAGCATGTTTTTTTTTTCTTCTCTCTTTTACGAGCAACTATCCATAGTATGTTTGTTCCATAACCAAATTGCCCATTCTCCGAAACAATTGAGGGCCCGGGAATACCATCATCACGGCTTTCGCCGATAAAAGTGGTTGGCCGTTCTAGATTAGCGAGATCAGAGATGTGAAAAGCCCATGTAAGCCCGGCGTCGCCCCGAGCTGCGAGTGAGGGAGACCGGCATGCCATTAGGAAGTTAAAAATGCCGTCCTTAATTTCATTGCCTGCTGTTCCCTGATGATGCATTTGCGAAAATGGGGATGGGAATTCGATTGACGTCTGACCAAAAAAACTCAAATCGAGAATAAGAATTTACGTAGCAGCTCACCCATGACCAGGTTTACTGAGGAGGTGAGTTCAAGGGTGACTGTAGGGGGGGGGAGGATGGTTACGCGAGCAGGGGCCCAAATTTTCGAAGTACACGATACATACATACTATCCAGCGCTGCATTCCAAGACCAAGGGGGAGGGGAGGGGGGAATTCAGCCCATGCCCGTTTGCTACCCTGCCATGGTGGAACGTACATGCGTCCCACGCTGCTTCGCCAAGGGGCCCCAATGGCAGAGATTAGGATGCAATCGATACGTATGTGTATGCGTCTGCGTGGAAATGGGGCACAGCCCGATCAGGAGACCTGTCACCTACAGGACATTACAGGAAGGACTCCTCAACTTCTGGAATACTGTTGGCTCATGGGGGGGGGCCCTCACCGCCCGTCGTGTCCCTCATCTTGCCTTTGTGGCGGAACATGCTGGATGTCGGACCCGATGCTGGGACGCACATGCACATAGTAGCTGTAGTCCATTTATCCTTTGCAGATTGACGGTCAATGATGCGCGATGCAACCATCTTGTCCAACAAGAGGGCTGTCGACACACATATACACACATACACACACACACACACCACCACCATCACCATGCAGCCCTGAGCCGACCACGAACGCAGCTCTCACCGCCCGTGTCTAAGAGAGGCCAGCCAGTCGCTGCCAGCCAATATTGAAACCTTGATGCTGGACTCCACAGACAAGACAGCAGGAAAGAGGAGGGCAGCATTGGCAGCCTGTCAATACGGGGCAATGTGCGGCACACACAATCTGGCCACAGGCACCTATCAATCCCGATCCAGAAATAGCACCATAGCTGGCCACATGTCTCTGGCCGGGGAATTAACGAGCGCCACAAGCACAATCACGCAGGTCGTCGGAGCAATCTAGCAGGGCTAGTTGAGATTGGAGGGGACGGGATCGCAAAGCACGGTACTTGTTGACAGTCGACTGGGGCCCCGACTTTGGAAGAATTTCAAGAGAGTTATGTCTGTCCTCGCATCAGATGCTCACGCACAGATGCCATGTCGCTGATCGATCATCCCGATACTCATCGGACAAGAACGGTATCCACAATTTGTGAGCTGGCATGCTATACTTGGCCCCTCCAGCCAGGTACGATCTCCCCGGCCTGCAGCGGCATCTCGGCTCCGGCTCGCCTCTTGTCTGGCCAGACCCCGGAAATGTGAGAGCTCATCTCGCCCAAGGCCTGAAACGAAGACAGGCCAGGGCAAAAGAAAGAAAATAAAAGAAGAATGGCGGTTGCGACTAGGCTGCATGTTGGCACGTCAAGTAACCCCAGACCTGAAAATTTTCGATCCGGCAGACCCTTTGCCCACCCACTGCATCGCCCTGCGAAAAGAGGCTAAGACAGATGCACACACGGTCCGGTTCCTGCAAGGCGCTCTTCCGGAGCCAGCATCATCGCGGATGTGAACATGGCGTGTCGCACTGCAGGCAAATGAGCCCGGTTTTGTTCGCTGCCTTACTTTTGCCCGATTGATCCCCGTGCAGAAACGACAGCAATTCTGACACGGGTCCCACCGCCATTCGCGCCACATTTCGCAGTCGAGTATCTCTCATACAGTGCATACAGTATACACCCCTTTCCCTTGAGCAGCGGGAGAGCCATCGAATGCCTTGCATTGCATTAGATATTGGAAGGATGAACTCTCTCGGCTATTCCATGGCTGCATGGCCCAGAAACCGGGTCGGCGGGTATGGCTAGCTAACTAGCCCCCATGTAGCGTGGAAACAAAGAGGATGTTGTCACCGCTCTTAATCTCGTAGGCCTCCTCGCCCTCCAGCTCCCAGTCTGCGTCGTTAATTAGAACCAGGATTCCTGGGCGGCTGCTCAAGGTGTTAGTGCTGGGTCTCTCTGTAATGCTCACGGCGCGGGTGTAGACATAGTAATGCTCTGGAGTGGCGAGACACTCCGGAGAAGAGGAGGCAAGAGAGTGAGTTTGGTACGCACATGCGATCATCGAGGATGAAGAGCTCCTTTCTGCTGTCCTTCATGACGTTCTCACACAAGTGCTCGATGAGGTAGGCAATGGTGACAGCCTTCCCGTCTTTATCGTGCGTGGGGATGTTGATTTTGTGTATCCGCTGGTCTGAGAAGAGCATTTCCAGCCCGCCTCTGATGGATGAAATCTATTAGCACGGTGTTCTTGGATCTGTGACATGCGAATGCACACAATATTTCCCAAGAAGAAGGAGTTAACGTTCGCATGAGAACCAAAACAGTTCATGTCTGTAATTTGGACCTGCTTTCCGCAACGCGATGCGCCGTGCCACTGTCTTCTGCCCTCGCCCCACGGAAGCCCTGCGGAAGCCATACCCTGGCCTGCATTTGCACTGCACAGCACACTCACACAAGGATACGGGGTCGACTCGGTGTCTCGAGGCCGTGAGAAAAAAGGACGAGGCTGACTCACGTGAACTCTACGGTGACAGGCAGCTGGGACGGTTCTGCCGTTTGTGTCTCGGCCATGATGTTGGACAAGCCTTGCAATGTTGCTTCTGGAGGGGGGGGGAGCAAAGGCAAGTTGACGGGTCGAGCTTGGTCGGGTCGGTTGGGGAAAGTTCAGATGAACTGAAGCCTGGTTGCGGCTCTGCGGAAGACTGGCTAACCGCTGTCGTAGTGCGCGGGTAGTAGCGAAAGCCTATCTTTTTATGACATGAGGCTAGGATCTAGGGCGAAGGACTGGCAGGCTTCAGGCCTTCGCCTTGCTCGCTACCAGCCGAGCCAGCCTGCACCGTGCAATACCCTGCGCACTGTGTGAAATTTGCGAATGGGCTCCAACTACAGCCAATTGCACTCACACAGCAAGCGTTCAATTTCACTCAAGTTGAAGATGCACTGTCCCACGACTGGTTCGGCCTAATAACCTACTTGAAGCCGCATATGAGAATCTGGGACGAGTTATGAGAAGGACCATACGATGACTATGGGCGATGTCAGAGTCGTCGGCGATGTCGACGTCGATTATCTCTCTGCAGGCGCCAACAGGCAAACCGCGGCTGGTGACTGGAACATCGATGGCACTGTGGCGTTTGGGACAGATACAAATATTGCCTTATGGAGGCCAAATGTGAGGCATCATTCACCATGGTCGAGAGTAAGGACTGCTGCTAATATTTATTCCTGTCAAAGGACTCTCGCCCAAGAGGCATCCGCAAGCTACTGAGTGGGCACAGTGACCTTGTCAAGGCCATTAAGTTTCTGCCCGGCAAGCCAGGAGATGATAAAGCATATCTGCTCAGCGGTAGCGATGACAAGACCGTCAAGCTGTGGAAGCTGGAACTTACTACCGGCAATGCCTGCTGCATTCATACCGTACAGAGCCACACGTCGTCGATAAATTGCATCGCGACTGTGAGCTCAGTCCACGACGAAACGAGCATTGCCGACTGCGCAGTTTTTGCCACAGGCGCGGCAGACGCAACTATCAAGATATGGGCTTTTGATGGCAACGAAATCAAGGTTATTCAGACTATCAAGACCAGTCCCAAGTACTTTCCGCTGGCCGTTGCTCTGAGCCCTCTGGGCAGTGAGGGGAACACATTTATTCTTGCTTCTGCTGGTACCAAGGATATTATCCAGATCTATACCGGCACAGTGACATCTTCGACTACTGCAGATGGTACTACTGAATACATCTCGGACTTTACCCTTCAGGCAACCCTCACCGGCCACGAAGGTTGGATCCGTTCCTTGGACTTCACCCCTGAGACACCACACACCACCAACAGCGACCTACTCCTCGCCTCTGCCAGCCAAGACAAATACATCCGTCTCTGGCGCATACACCAGGGCACCGAACTTCCTGCGCAAGCCGCCACAGCATCGGATCCAACTGTGGGAGCGTATTTACCCGGCAGATCACCGGCCAACAAAGCCCACAGATTCAAGGCAGGCGCCGACTATTCCGTGACTTTCGAGTCCCTCCTCTTCAACCACGATGACTGGATCTACAGCGCCAAATGGCAACAGTCGGCTACCTCACTCCAGCTCCTTTCCACCTCCGCAGACAATTCCCTCGCCATCTGGGAGGCCGACCCCTCTTCGGGCATCTGGCTCACCACCGCGCGCCTGGGTGAGATCTCGCGCGAGAAAGGCGCCACCACCGCCACCGGCTCTATTGGCGGCTTCTGGACCGGGCTATGGTCTCCCATGGGCACCTCGCTCCTGACGCTCGGCCGCACAGGCTCCTGGCGCCGCTGGGACTGGGAGGCCGCCACCGCCGCCTGGGTGCAGGCCGTCTCCGTCTCAGGTCACACCAAGCCTGTCACGGGCATCGCATGGTCCCCGTCCGGTGACTACCTCCTCTCCACTAGTGCGGACCAAACCACGCGCTTGCACGCGCGTGCTAGCGCCACGAAAACCTGGCATGAGATGGCACGTCCACAGATCCATGGGTACGATCTGAACTGCATCGACGCGCTGTCCGAGACGCGGTTTGTCTCGGGTGCGGACGAGAAGCTCATGCGTGTGTTCGACGAGCCCCGCGCCGTCGCCAAGATGCTGCATGCCGTCGCAGGGATTGGCTCCGCGGAGGAGGCGGGCGACAGGCCTGACGCGGCGAACATGCCGGTGCTGGGGCTGAGCAACAAAGCCACAGTCGAAACCGAGGACGCTTCGGAGGCTGCGGCTGTCAACCCGGAAGTGGATCGCTCGGCGGTCGATCCGGCGACAATTGTGCGCAGCTCCGCGCTGGACATTGAACACCCACCATTCGAGGAGTCGCTGTCGCGGCATACACTCTGGCCCGAGATTGAGAAGTTGTATGGGCACGGGTATGAGATTTCTTGTCTGGCTGCGAGCCACGATGGAAAACTGATTGCAAGCGCATGCAAGGCAAGCAGTCTGAACCATGCTGTGATCCGAATCTTTGAGACGGAGCGGTGGACCGAGCTCCGGCCACCGCTGGCTGTTCATACACTAACGGCAACACGGCTGCGATTCAGTGCGGATGACCGGTTCCTGCTGAGTGTAGGGAGAGACAGGCAGTGGGC
Organism: Gnomoniopsis smithogilvyi; assembly: GCA_027946515.1. Classification (NCBI taxonomy): domain Eukaryota; kingdom Fungi; phylum Ascomycota; class Sordariomycetes; order Diaporthales; family Gnomoniaceae; genus Gnomoniopsis; species Gnomoniopsis smithogilvyi. Next base: position 2,383,626 of record JAPEVB010000004.1, on the reverse strand, counting down.
TGTGTTTGAAAAGCACGAGACTGAGAAGGAAGGGGAGATGAGTTATGTTTTGAAGCAGGCGGAGCCCAAGGGGCATACGCGAATGATTCTAGATGGTGCGTGGGCCCCAACAGCAGATGACATCGAGAGCAAGGCCTTTGCTACGGCTGGAAGGGACAAGAATGTCAGAGTATGGGCATTGAATGAGGAGGGCAAGTTTTGCCTCTGTACAACGATTGCGGATGAGCATCCTGTCACAGCAGTCGACTTCCTGTCAAGACCAGACCAGAGCGGACACTTCCTTCTAGCCTCTGGCAACGACGCAGGTAGCGTCAAGATACACACCCTGAAGATCCACGGCACTGCGGCCTCTATTGTGACGACGTTCGCATTACAGCCAGAGTATGTTCATCCCATTCCCAAACTTCGTTTTCGGACCGCACTGACATTCCATACAGACTATGCCTTCCCAAAGCTGTGCTACAGCTCTCCTGGCGACCAACCGTCCCGAACAGAGAGGACGACGGGCCTGAGCTCGCCATAGCAGGCGATGACAGCTCGCTCCGGATCTACAAGATCAGGATGTCCCAGGCATCAAACTCCATTTCGGACTAGATAGTCACGCCGAGAATTTTGATGAGGTCGAACTCATTTGTCGATTTTCTTGAAAACTCTTGCGAGCCAAGTCTAAACATTACATACGGGTGTTGTTGTTGTAGTATCATCATAGCATGCCCATGCCGTAAAATCATACCCATTTGTAGCCGATGCTTATCGCAAACGACTCATTCCTTCAATCATCGCCAAAACGCCTGACATCCCGTCGCAACACGAGACTGTCCAACTATCATCCGCGACGCAAGAAGAGCAGGCTCTTGAACACAGGGCCCTAGGACGCCCATCACCGACCACAATTCACACCAAGCGACAGCCATTCCCACCAGCCCAGATGCGTCTCATGCAAAGTTGTCAATTCCCATTCCTCCAACCCTCGCCCTCAATGCCACCAGTGTCTTGCGTAGCCGCCCTACAGCTCAACCTTGCCACTCGCAACCTCGTCCGCGACATACCGCCCCACAGCCCTCGCAGTCTCCGCAGCGCCCATTTTGGTCGTGCTCGCGGCATGCTGCAACAGAGTCTGAGCCGTCTCTTTGGCAACTTCGAGGGCTGAGTCGCCGTGAATGTAGAACCACGCACGGCCGACGAGGAACATGATGTGGTGGGGGAGGTAGAGGATCGTGGCGAGGGCGGTGAGGGAGAAGAGGAGGAAGACAATGGACCCTTAGGAGAAGTAAAGATGTTAGTTGGCGGTGGACTATTTGGGATGGACTGGCAAAGGGGAAAAGGGGGGGGGGAAGAAGGGAAACGTACAGAAGATGAATTTCTCAAGCGGTGTGAAGATGTAGACACACCAGGTCACTTCGACTTGGTAGATCTTGAGCTGGAGCCACTTAGTGAAGGAGCCTTTGGACGCCATGTTTGGTGGATGTGTATGATGAGCGTGTGTTGATGTTTTCTGGTCGATTCGACTTGATTCGGATGATGTTTGTCGTGGTGTTATTACTGGGCAGAGCGTTCGCAAAGTGGGTGTGTGGACACGGACTGTGAGCGTGTTTGCGTTGGCAAGAGAGTCAGAAAGAAAGAAACTAAAAACAAATCTACCAAAAAGTCGTCAAAGCAAAAAGTCAATGAACGATCCGATCGATTGCAGAGATTCCCTAGTCACCCGCGACAATGGCAATCGCATGAAAATGCACAACTCACTGCTCGCCTCGCCCGCTGCAATCAAACGGGGACCTAACCAAAAAAACCGGGGCTCCCGAAGTTTCCGTTCCCCACCCGCGATTGGCCAGCCCGGGGGCCCTCTGCGGGAAAAAAAAGGAGGTCCACCGTCATCGCCCGGGATGAGTGTTTCTCGGCTTCGCGCTCTGCTTTGCCCGTCAGCCTCGCTTTCGAAATCGTACAACTCACATGACATCGTGATGGTAGAGTATTACGGCTACGGCGACGATGTGGTTGAGGCATGCCGTTCTGCAAGGCTCCAACTCGTTTTTGCTCGGTAATGGATTAGTAGCATCAAGGCGTAGTAGTCAGCTTCATCTGCCTCTTTTGACCGCCGCCGGCGCGTTGTTCACCACGACAGCAACATGCCGCAAAGTGCAATACCCTCCGCGGCCCAAACCGCCACCTGACGAGGAGATTACAGAAGTCTACCTCAAAGGCAGCGGTCCAGGCGGTCAGAAAATCGTATGGCCTCGTCTCCCCTCCCTAATTTAATGTTCCTTTTCGCCTGTCCTCACAACACTACGATACCCCCGGCTTACAAGTTCCCTGCCACAGAACAAAACCAGTTCCGCCGTCCAGCTCAAACACCTTCCGACCGGCATCGTTATCAAATGCCAAGAGACCCGCTCGCGATCCCAGAATCGCAAGCTGGCGCGGGAGCACCTAGCTGAAAAGATCGATAACTTTCTAAATGGCGAGAATAGCCGCTCCGCCGTAGTGGCGAGGATCAATGCTAGAAGAAAGGCAAGCGCCTCTAAAAAGAGCCGCAGGAAACATAATAAAGGCCCTGCTGGCAAGGACGGAGGCGAAGAGGAAGAAAAGGATGACGAGCACCGAGAGTTTGAGGGCGAGGCACCGCTAGAACCTCCTGCGAAGCAATCTACTTCAAAGGGCGAGCCACCATCATAGTATTTGTTGATGGGCATACGACGCTGCTCGATATTCAAAGTTCCTTAAGAGCTTCCCATACCGCTGCATTTCGAGATACCCTAGCTTCACGAGAAAGAATCCCGTATATCATCACCTCCGTACCAAGTTGATGGACAGTTGACCCCAGTGAAGGAATATTTTTTTTAGTTGCATTTCTCTAAAACACAGCTGTCTCTGCTCATAAGTTGCCAGAAAGAACCATTTCATCCACATGGGGGCAGGAAAACAAAAAGCTTCTTTAGTTGATCAGCCTCGATTGTACTGTCTTGTCCGCCCCTCTATGCACAACCAATTAAGAAACCAAAGGCCGAACCACCTCTGCGCCGGGAGAGCCAGGGCACCACCCTGCGGTCGACCAAGGCCAAAACTTTTCGTAATGTGAGACTCGACAGTCGCGCGTGCGGATCTGGTCGAGACAACTCGAGACGATCGTGTGTCTTTGTTCTTGCGATTCGCTGTCACAGTGTCAGTAAACATGCCAGCAACAAGATCTAGTTGGCGGGATGGCAATGACTGACCTTAGAAGCACTTGCGGTGGACGATTGAGGGTCCGCTCTCGTCGTACTCCTGCTTGGAGATCCACATCTGCTGGAAGGTAGAGAGGGAGGCCAAGATAGATCCACCGATCCAGACGGAGTACTTGCGCTCAGGAGGAGCAATGATCTTGACCTTCATGGAGGAAGGCGCAAGAGCAGTGATCTCCTTCTGCATACGGTCGGACAGACCGGGGTACATGGTAGTACCACCAGACTAAAAAGCTTATTAGCTTGCTGATCCATGTTTACAGATTTGAAGATCAGTTCACAACTTACCATAACAATGTTGCCGTACAGATCCTTACGGACATCGACGTCACACTTCATGATGGAGTTGAAGGTGGTAACGTGGATGCCACCGCTCTCAAGACCCAGGACAGAAGGCTGGAACAGAGCCTCAGGAGCACGGAAACGCTCGTTGCCAATAGTGATGACCTGTCCATCAGGAAGCTCGTAGGACTTCTCCAGGGAAGAAGACTGCGCAGCGGTCTGGATCTCCTGCTCGAAGTCAAGGGCGACGTAGCAGAGCTTCTCCTTGATGTCACGAACGATTTCTCGCTCGGCGGTGGTGGAGAAAGAGTAGCCACGCTCGGCCAGAATCTTCATCAGGTAGTCGGTCAAGTCACGACCAGCCATGTCGACACGGGCAATGGCGTGGGGCAGGGCGAAACCCTCGTAAATGGGGACAACGTGCGTGACACCATCACCAGAGTCGAGCACGATACCGGTGGTACGACCGGAGGCGTACAGAGACAGGACGGCCTGGATAGAGACGTAGAAGGCGGGGGCGTTGAAGGTCTCGAAGACAATCTGTGTCATCTTCTCACGGTTGGACTTGGGGTTGATGGGAGCCTCGGTGAGCAGCACGGGGTGCTCCTCAGGGGCGACACGGAGCTCGTTGTAGAAGGTGTGGTGCCAAATCTTCTCCATGTCATCCCAGTTGGTGACGACACCGTGCTCGATGGGGTATCGCAGCGTCAGGATACCACGCTTGGACTGCGCCTCATCACCGACATACGAGTCCTTCTGACCCATACCAATCATGATTCTACATATTTCGTTAGAGCCGCCTCTCCTTATCAGTGCGATTTGGTGGGGAAGAGGTATTTACCCATGGTGGCGAGGGCGACCGACGATGGAAGCTAATAATGCCGTTAGTTGTTGGTCTTGTGAAAAATTGTGGTCCGTTGCAGGCCCACGCCGTTGAACCGTCGGAGCGATAGCTTGAGATGGTGCGAGGATGGGAAGCGGGAGCGGGGGCATGACTTACGAAAGACAGCTCGTGGAGCATCGTCACCGGCGAAACCGGCCTTGCACATACCCGAACTGTCATCGAATTAGCATTATAGACCCCTAGTGAATTTTCGACCTCTCAAACACCAATGGCATTCGTGGTGCATGAGGCTGGTTGAAGACTCGCACGACTTCGCTCGAGATGTCGGTGAGGGCGTCAGCTGTGGCGGGGGTTTTCGGGAGCTTACCCATTGTCGATGACGAGAGCTGCGACTTCCTCTGCAAGGTGAAAAAAAAGGCAGACGTTAGCAATGCTGTTCTCAAGTCGGATTGATCGGAAATTGGATGTTTCTCAATGTCTGCGAGGCGCTGTTGGCAGCTCGCGACATGAGAAGTTGCGCAGGGGCGCAAGGGAGTTGGGAGGCGACCAAGTGGCCAACTTACCCTCCATTGTGACAGATTACGTAGTAGAAAGTGTAAGGTGGAAAAAAAAAGGTTCTCGATAAGGTCAGTAGAAGAGAAGAGTCCGCACGATATCGAGTCGAACGAAGCAGATGGTGAGTCTGAGAGGAAATGTGTGGTTGATTGTCGTGGACGACAAGAAGTGTTGGGAGCACAAAAGGTTGGTGGTTTGGTCAGGTTGATAAAGGGGAAGGCGGAAGGCGGGACTGGGGAGCTGGGCCTTGGGTTGAGATTTGATGTGCGAGTGGGAAAGAAGCCATCGCACGGCCGACCCAAAATAAGTGGGCCCAAAGACAGGAGGAAGGTTGTTGCGATTCACTGTCAACGGCTGCCATTCGCTGGCAACTCACTGGAACGGGCCACTGGTGGGCCTCCACTCAGTACCTAGGTCACTAGGTATCTACTGCTACTAGGCGAGGCCCCAGCTAGGAGCCAGCACAGTAGACAACCTCCCCCCCCGAGCAGGGGTCCTTCTAAAGGGGGCCAAGCTGGCGGACAGGCTGGCATTTCACTTTTAGTCAATTCCATTGCTCTCCAGGGCTCCAGTTCTCAACGGCCAACTCCTGAGGGACAAGTAAGTGTCACTCGCTGGCCATGGCTCATGTTGTTGGCTGCCCGTATTGGAAATTGTTGTCACTACTTCATCTGAGCTACCCAGCATTATCTCTCGGGTCCTCCGTACTCCAAGTGCACAAGTGCAAACCATCAAGGGCATCTTCCAGGGCACATCACAATCTTCAGCGAGGCTGGCTAGTAGCTTACCTAGCTGCAACACCATGGAAAGCGCCTCATCAGGCGAAGGCCTACGTAACCTGAGAGCATCTCGATGTCAATCCGCATTCAAATGAGGCTGGTCCTCAGCCAAGATCCCATCTCGTCTGCCTACTAGAGGTACGCAATATGGGACACCCAACATGTATCAGAACGGGTGGAAGCTATCCAGATTAGGCAAGCTCCCACATGGTACACTTGCAATCCGCCCGCAATCACTCAAAACGTTACGCATATCCGCTAGGCCTCAGCATAGGAGCCTACTACTTCGTATCCAGAGAGAATGTGTAGAACTGGAAGTCGCTATGTTCCTCGGCGAGATCGATACGTGCCGAGCATACCACGGCTCCTGGGATACTCAATACACCGTCGTCATAGCCTATCAGACTTGGGCTTCCCTGACCTGGGATCTGAAAGTTGAGACGACATCGATAGGGCATAAATCCCATAGCGTAGGACCCAGATGTACGGCATGAACGTCTGGTCTGATCCGAGCGGCGCGCAACCAATGCCAAGCAGGCCTCCATCAAGGACATTGCGCAAGCAGAGGCGGAGTCCAACAACAGTGTCAGACATGAGACTGCACCGTCAGCACTTCTACATACTGCAGTCAAGAAGTTTCAAGATCGGGACCGGTGGCACCCAGCCAGACGGGTCAAGAGTTGAAACAAACGGTCGCCATGTGGCCGGGACAAGGCTGAGGGGCTAAAGGCTGAGAGCTGGACATTCCCGTGCCCCTCTTTACACATCCAATGGACCCGTCCGGCCCGAACCCCCCGAGGTTACCTTTGAGATGAACCATGGAGATGTTTGTGGGCCCTTTTCCCTAATGGCCGTTGGAGAGAATCATTGTTGCGGCTCTTGGTGAAATTGCTTCTGCAGTGGCTCTCGCCCAAAAGGGGTTGAGTCCAGTGGGGATGCGCACGGGGTTCCCGAAGCTGGAGCTCAAAGTAGGTACCATTTGTGGCAACCCAGCCAAACTTAGCCTTCTTCTAGAAGTATAACTTCCAATCCTGCACAACCGCCAGGAATCTCCCCTCCATATTCCACGTAGATGACAAGCTTGAGGCATTCTGATAAGCTGGTCTGCTCTTGGAACGATTCAGTCACAACATCCTCTAATAATGTTGAATGAATAGCACAGTTCTTCAACGCGGTAAACTGAAGTGCACATTCACCAGTTCGAGAAACACGCCAGCCATGCCTGATAGAGCACCCCGCAGCCGCAAGGCTGAGAATCGCTAAACCCTGCGGGCCGAGAATTTTCGAGAAGCTTCGGGAATATGACATTTTATGCTCTGTAAAAACAACTTTTTTTTGGAATAAACAGTCTCATCCACCACAACCGCCTTATACAATTCCCGACCTGTTGTAACTGGATTCTGATTCTATTGACTGTCCCAAACTAAAACATAAAATCCAGACCATACCCTCCCCACAGTCTCAATTTGGGCCTAGCCAAACACCTACCATGGCAGACAAGAATCTTTCCCAGCTCCTCAAATGGAGCATCGAAGCCCAAACGGCCGGCCAAACCACCGAAAATGCCGACGGCACCACGACCACGGCGCCCTCGCAGCCCACCTCGCAACTGACCCCGGAGATCCTTGCCTCCATCCTAGGCGGGCCCTCGGACGCCGAGCTGATGATCCAGTCCATGGCCGCCATCACATCGCCTACCCTGCCCGCCGCCGAAAAGCTCGTCGCCTTCGACAATTTCGAGCAGCTGATCGAGTCCCTCGACAACGCCAACAACATGTCCACCCTCAACCTTTGGACGCCTTTACTGTCGCAGCTCGACGTGCCCGAGAAGGACCTCCGCTTGTACGCCGCGTGGTGCGTGGGCACGGCAGTGCAGAACAACGAGAAGAGCCAGAGTGCTCTGCTGGCGGCACCAGGTGGGCTGACGCGATTAGTGGATATGGTTGTTGACGGAGCCGAGGACGAAGGGGTGCGGAGAAAAGCTGTGTACGCACTGAGTAGTGCGTGTCGGAATTACCAGCCTGCCATGGACTTTGTTGCCGAGGAGCTGGTGAAGAAGGGTGCCCTAGGGGAGGGGCAGAAGCAAGTGGATGCTGCAGATATGGAGGCTGTCGACGAGGTCATGAACCCCCTCAAGGAGAAGATCAAGAAGGACGCCACGGAGAAGGCTGCTGCTTAGAGCGCCGTGGGTTAGGACATGCGGACATGGCATGTGAATGGGCAAGGGCATCTCTTGGTACACATGATACCCCAGGAATTCATGGAAAAGTGCAAAGTGTTGCATAGGCGGCGTTTAGGGCGTTACAGGCAGCCACACCTCCAAAATTGGATCAAAGTCGGACAGCATGAAGTGGCTCTTCAATGAATTTGCTTTTCCAAGAAGAAATCGTTTTGCCCTTACAATCGGTGAGACGATGCGTTCCATTGTAATACAAGAGGACTTTAAGTGTCCTATGTGATATTCTTGGAGCAGGCTCGTTCCAATATTTGTCTGTCTCTGAATGATACAAATCTTCGCAGTATGTATTTTCTATATCTATTCTTTGTTGTCATGGAACGGAATGCCCATGGCTTGCATCAGTAGACGCGCCTGCCTGTCTGAAGTTGCAGTTGTCACTACGTTGACTCTGCAGCCCGGAATCGTCTGCACAAATAAGTTAGTCGCTTGTCTCCCTCTCTCTTTCTCGGGACATGTTCAACGCCATTACGGCACACTTACTTTGGGTGGGTATGAATCGTAATTCACCTGAATCTCTGGGAACAGCGCCATTTCATCTGGCGAAAATCCGAACCCAATATTCCCGGACTCGTCGCCCGTAGCAACACTGATACCCGGCCACTCCTTGATCCGTGGGAACACAAGATGAATCATCTTGTCCAACAGCTCATATGCTTGCTCACCCCAGACTGTCGCCTTGGCGCCCGCCAGCTGGCCCTTCGCTACGCCCCACTGGCTCACACCCCTTCTCACCCGCCGAATTTCAGGCTTCGCACCCGTGACAGCCTGCAACGCTGTGCGCGCTGCAAGCAGGTACGTCGGGTCCTTGATTCCCTGAGGCTGGTACACGGACATGGTGATGGAGAGAATCTCGGGGATGTTGTGGAAGGAGATGTCGCGTTCGACAGGCCGCAGTGTCGTACCTCCTCTGGGTCCTCGCAGCGGTCGATTCTTGTGGTAAGGCGAAGAGCCGTCCCATGACCGTAGACGTTGCCCGATGGGCTCCTCGCCTTGCTGCCCTGGGGGCTTGTGGATGTAGGTGAGGGTCAACAGGTCGGGTGCGATGGTGCTCCGGAGGGTCTCCTTGAGACGAGGGTAGTAGAATGGACCGGGCTGGAAGTCGCGGGCGATGGGATCGGACGAGGGTGGAGATTGGATGGGGTGAAGGGGACCGCGGTGGAATTTGGGTGGGTGATATTGGTATCTACAACACGACTTAGCAGGATGTCACGAGCGAGAAGCTTCGCATGTGAAAGGGAGGGCGTAAGTTGTACCTGTTAGCGGGCAGCTGGTATTTCCGGTTCTGAGCACGCTTCCACGGCTCTCTGTACTTCTCCAACTGTTCTGTAGTTGGCCCGGGAGCTGCTAATGAGGATTCCGCTTCAACGTCCTGCAGTGGAGATTCGACGACCGGCGGCGGCGCGGCGGCTGCTGCTTCAGCCGAGTACCATCTTCTCCTTGCGCAAACTGGCGCTGAGGGTCGTGATATTTGTTGTGTCCTGAGTTGCCGCAATGGCCGAGCCACTTCCCTCCAGCTCGTCATGTTGGTTGTCTGCGGTCAACGGGTTGGGTTGGAAGCTGATCGCAGGGTGGATCAACCGCGTCGTTGAAGAGGTCCGAAGCAAAAAGTTTGGATGGTCGCAGCGAATTGAGATGACAGCTGAGTCAGCCCTTAACCCACCCACCCCCAATAGGGAAGAATGACCACACCGAAGTCGAAGTAAGCCTACCCAACTCAAACACCTGTATACTTACAGTCAATCACTTGAATCTTCTCAAGTGAAGCATTGTATCATATGCAGGAGAGACAATCAAAACTTTTGAGACAAGCTCTAGAGCAAAAGAAAGCCCAGGGTGTCCTGCTACTGAGGCTCTGCAGTGATTTAGCTCGAGGTTCGGTGATTCGTATTTGCCTCAAAAATATATATTTTACCTTGCCTTCCATGAGAACAGAGACAGTCATTCTCATGCGATAGCTGCGCATGTCACCTGCCCGACAGTCTCTATGTGTCAGGCTGATGCTAACCTTTCGAGCGACACAGCTATCTGCCCAAAAGATCACCTGACTATTGGCAACCTCATCAGCAGGTGACTATAGTAAGAGACGCTCCAGTCGAATATAGTCAGTTCTTTTCAAACCGCGTGGAACTACTCGAGTAATCCATTGCTCCCCTGTCTCATGTTTGAATAGGTATCTCTACACATAGGATATCTATATACTTCGAGTATCGATTTGGGCCGATGGTCCTTATTAAAAATGTCCAACGAAAAACAGTCGCTCATTCAATATAAGCCGGTCAACGCCAAAAACTTTCTCAATTGAGCAGTAGCTCATATTCTCTCCGGCTCTGATCGGAAACTTGCAAGCTATCATACCAGGATATAGTTATGCTTAAAGTCAGAAGCCCCAGACGATAGTTTGTATGAGAGCCTTGCAAACATACCCTACAAATGCTTCAGATATGATTTAGCTGCACTATTGTATATGCAACTAGGGTAAAAAAAAGGGGGAGAAAAACAAAACAAAAAAAAAAAGGAGAGGCAACATTTTTCCTAGGAACACTAAGAGCATGTTTTTGAGTCAGGGTGTCAGTTGTTGTAGAACTCCTGTTTAGTGGAGTTCGTCGCAAGTTTGCTTCCAGGAGTAAATCTGAATCACCAACATAGGCATTGAGCCATGGTCATGAACCTTAGCTTGCCTGGGGAAAATATTGGCGTTCGACGCAGGAGTCAGTGACAGTCCAATATTAGACACCTAGATACTGCTTATAAGGCACCATCTTCAACATCCTTCACTAATGTTTTTTTTGCTTGCTTGAGGTCTACACCATCGTTCTTTACCAGGTTTATTCTCAATTACTTTTACATTCCTTCCAGAGCCGGGCTCATATTTAAAAACACATTCTTTCACTACATTCTTCATAATCTTCTTGCAGCTTTTCAACCAGACACTATGAAGTCCACCATCATTTCTCTCTGCACACTGATGCTCGCCGCCAGTGCAGCCGCCACTCCCCTGGCTCACCAAGCTCGTGGTTTCGTGCTGCAGCGACAAGCTTCCAATTCCACAGCCGGAGCAGCCGACGGGACAAACCTGCAGACATTCACTGGCACCCTTGGCGGCGCCGCACCGCCCGTCGTCAACAACGGAGATGCCAAGCGCCCCTTCACCATCGACGGCGACACCTTTGTCAACTTGAACGGAGCCCTGGGTCGGTCTTGTGATAGACAGAAGAACGCCTGTGCCTCGCTTGCAAACTCTGGAGACGCAACTGTCACCAGCGTTGCGCAGTGTGATGATCAAAACGCACAGTGCCATGCAGCATTTGCTTAAAAGACCTTGTTGAGGAATACAAATGCAAAGAGGAGCGTCGAGTTGGGACGCAAGTGAGGCTTCAAAGGGCCTGGAAATAAGTGATTCAATCAATGTGTAGACTGGGGTCATGAGGTGAAATCAGTGGTAGATCTTTATTTGTTCCACATCCGGCGTCATCGAATTAGTCTGTCGAAACCTCAAATAAAGTCGACTTACACATATAGAACGTGAGCCAGGCCATGCTGACTGTTATGCTAAGGCTGGCGCTCGTCTCCGTTTCAGCGCACTTATAGTTGTTAACCAAGTGAAATAGTGATTTTAAGGACTACCAAACGATCTGTCAACATATCGTGCTGACAAAGGTGGTTTTGCTTGTGCGAGAATGCTCTTTTTCCTTTCATATTCAACCTCTGATGAAATGGGATTGCCTTGTGCTGATTCCATTTTACTTTCCTCACAATTATGGACACCATATAAAAGCAGAGGGCCGCGAAAAAGCAATCAAGACACACAAGCATATTCTAAATCAAGGAAGGTATTGCCCTTTTTCTTCACATCAGTGTCTATTGAGAGATGAGGATTCACAGGTCCGGAATTGAAAATGTTTCTCATAGTTGTGGTATCCATGCAATTAGTCAAGACTTGAATATAGTGGCCAGTACTAGTCGTCTCCCTTGCTCAGCTCTGCCACATATGCTCACTGAGCTCGAGCAACTTGTCTGCCATCATCCTCTTCGCATTATTTTCAATGCCCCTCTCCTTGCTCGCCAACATCTCGCTGTAGCAAAGCTCCGTGAGCGTCTTGAGCTCATCATAGGTGAACCGATCTGGATCCCTCCCAATCGGCCCGGCTCCCTCCACCGCCGCCTTCTCGGCATCGTCCTTGGCCTTCGCAACAATAGCATCGGCGCCCCCGTCGAAAAGAGCCCAATAGTTGGCTGCGCGAGCAAGATCGATGCCTGCCTCGATGTTCTTCAGGTTCTGCTGGAGCACCAGGATGTTGAGCTGCATGCGTCCGGACCCCTTGGAGTTGATGGGCGCCACCATGGGGGCGTTGGCGACAAGGTATGAGTTTATAAGGAGGCCGAGACCGGTGCGGATGAAGGATACTTCGCGCTCGCGCAGGAATTTGACGACAGTCTCGTCGTAGGCCACGAGCTCGGAATTGAGGTTGAGAATCTGTGGATCGGGCTCTTTGACGTCTTGGTCGAGCAGGTAGGGGGCAGTCTTTGGATCAAGAGCTACGTGAAGGGAATAGGCGGTGCGACATCGCACCTCCATATGAAGCGTGAGTAGGGCGGTACCCGCGAGTTCTTCGTATGAAGATACTATGCCGTCGAAGGATCTGTACAACTTTGTTAGTCATGCTCAAGACAAACCGCCACATCGGGGTAACATACTGTACTGTTTCCTGCGTCATGGGAAGGAAGACTGGCCCATCCTCAGCAGTCACCTTGTTAGGATCGTTGAGCAATGTCCATCTCCGCTTCCCGGGCTGCGGTAGACTCGAGCGGTTGGAATCAGTCTCATTTCTGGTAATATGCCTGAGCCCAGCAACCTTGACGGAAAGCCACTTCATGCTGGTGTACAGTAGACATAACGAAGAGATCGTATCTCTATCCGATATAATGTCGCTGAGCTGAAGTGGCTTCTCATTCGTTTCAGAGATCAACAGCGCAACTTCCTTGTCCAGCAGGTCAGAATTTGGGACCTCGTCCAGCCACAATTTCAAAATGGTGTCGTGGATCTCGCCACTTTCCGTAGCCATGACAGCGGAAGCACGAAGAGCTTGGTTCGTGGTGACTCCTTCCTGAGTCTTGGTGACCAGCGTCTTATACCAGCCAAAACATCGGTCGTAGTATCTCATCATCTGTGTGATGATCAGTGAACTCAAAGCCTGATCGTGCGGTATTGTGTCGAGCATTTTGCAAAATGCCGTGACCACGGCAAAGAAGTCCGTGGCACCTTTGAAGACGGGCCGTCGGGCGACCTGATGCCAGTCCCCATCTTGCTGGAAGGCGTCTGCCTCGCCAAAGACATTATCGCTCAACTTGCCCAATGTCTCATCTAATTGAGGTTGGAAAACGTTGACCAAAAAGTTGTCAAGGAAAGTCGTCAGAGTGCTCGTAGCCAGATCAGAACCAGGAGGTACAATGTTCTTGAGCCTCCCCAGGAAGACAAGAGTCGGAGGGAGCAGCAAACTCATATTGAAGACATTTGGCTCCACCAAGGATTTGTAACTCTCATTCTGCTCACGCCCACCATTTGCAAACGCCGTGCTCTTTCTAGCATCGTTAGTCCGGTGGCCAGACTTCTTGTCGCCAGCTCTGCCTTTCAAGTCGCCGGCTCTCAAGCCGGGCACTGCTTGCTCGATGGTTTTGTCCAGGCTTTCGAACTCGGTCATCAGCTCCACAGATTTTGAGTCTGCTTCATTGAACTTAAACAAGTGCTCCCTATGCGCATCGAGTCTCCCGTTCACCTGGCCTGGCTGAGGCGTATTGAACTGATACAGATCCGCGTCGGTAGTCACGTAATTGTGTAGTAAAGAGCGAATTTCGTTCTGGTACAGATTCCACAATTCTTTGAAGCTTCCCAACAGCGTAGCGTTGTTACCTCCGCCCTCTCGCCGGATAAGAGCCTTGATGGATTCGTGGAAAAGACGATGTCCCTCTGCTATCGCCTCGAATTTGCCGTATAGTGTCCAAAGTAAGTCGTAGATCACATCTGCCCTCATCTGCGTTTCTCTGTTGTTGTAAATATGTAGTCCACCGGAACCATTCGAAACGCCTCTCAGCGAGCTTGGGTGCTTGTGATCCACCTCGTTAATCGTCTCGTTAACGACACTGAACAACTCTACCGGCAGCCGTTGCTTGATCGTGTCGACTGCAGTCTCCAGTCGACCTAACTTGTTGAGCGCTTCCACCAACAAAGCCACATAGGAAAAGGTGTCGGACTCAGGATTCCTGCCAGGATCCTCTTGTATCGGGTTGTCAAGGTCCATACTCGTTAGCACCTCGAAAAATGGTACGACTGCTCCGGACTCGGTGATGTCCTCTCGGAAAGCTCCTTGACTTTTAGCCAGATTCTGCCACCTTTCCTGACAATACGGCGACTTCAAATACAAATGCTCGTGTAACTCCTCCACTAGGATATCCATCAAAGCTGTCTCTTGATTCGCCAGATAGCTCCTCAAGTCACTCAGTGCACCAATATCGTCCAGCTCCTCCTTTCTGAGCCTTCGCAGCGCATTCTGCAACACTTCGACCGCCGTCAGGAACCTCTTCTCCGATATTCTTGCCTCCAACTGATCGGGCACCTGTCGTAACTCCTCCAGCTCATTCAGTGTTTGCAGCAGCTCGTCATACATCTGGCTCGAGGTGTATAGCTTTTTCAGCTCTGGATCGGTGGTGCACAGCGCGGTCTTGCTGTTGGCGAGGTTCTCCTTGAGAGCGCGGACCTTCTTTTGGCTTTGCATGATGGACCCCTGAATTTTGTGAAACGTGCCGATAGACGAATTGAAGCCCTGGTGATAGTCGTGCACAATCGCCTTCAGCGATTCTTGTAGGTACTGGTGCGTCTGCTGGAAATTGCGGTATTCGTGGGCGCGACCGACGGAGCTGTTGTCGAGGAGCTGCAGGGCAAGCTGGACAGGTACGCAATCATCCTGGCAGAGGTTGGGCCAGTCCTTCTGGATGATGCCCAGCACCTCGTTGATTTGTCGCTCGGCGTTTGTCCATTGAGCCTGTTGACTCAGCTGTTGGGCCTGGAGGTGGGATCGAGAGGGAGGGGCGCGGAGAGGTAGGGAGGCTTGGGTCGGGGTGCCACGGGGAGAGGTTAGCGATGGAGAGGTTGCATAGCGGTCATTGGTACTGTAGCCGCCATCACCATAGGGTTCTCGATCTTCTTCGGCGCTCAAGCGACCCGCGAAACCCCCGTAACCAGCTCCGTTGCCGTTGCGGTAGGCCGCACCGTAGCCTCTCGACATGGCGTCGGGCGTGCCGGCGTTTGCAGGGAGCCAGTGGTAGCAGCAAAGATCAGGTCAGGGCTGTTATCTGTCGAGGTGGCATGGGTAGGAAAACATCATCAAAGGGAGAGGTGAGCCAAGAATTTGATAGCAAGGCAGTGTTGAGGAAGGAGACAAAAGGGTCGCCAACACGGATCAATTGGAGTTACAAGGTAGCGCCTGTGACGACTGGCATGGCCACACTAAAACGCCTCGGCAGCGGAAGACTGCAGTTGTTTCATACACGTCACAGGCAACTCTTTTTCGGCTTACAGCATTTCAGGTTTATAGCGAATTGGCAGCGATATTTTTCTCTTTTGCAAGAATTTGAGGAATATGAAATTTTCCTTTTCTTTCTCCGAGACATATCACTTCAAGTGCAGGACCTTCCATGGCGAATCAAACAGTGCCTGGTCAGTTCGGCCCCAACTCTCGAACAAGAAGAAATAAGCCCAATCGTTTCTTGTAACTTCAGACAAAAGACTTTTCTTTACTTTGATATTGTATTACCACTGCACTAGGGCATGATTCCACGCTTAGGGCCTTCCTAGGATTGGTGAGGAGACACGTTTCTTATGTGCAACCGGTCATGACTGCGCCAGCTCCCTTCTGTGCGCCATGACAGGACGCGAAGTCAATATTACAAGATTATATGCCAAGTGGCTGCCTCGATGATGACCATAGACTAAGCCAGTTCAATTTGTACAATGAATATTTGATGCTATCGACGCTCTTGGAGCAGCCAATGCCATTAATAAGGCGGCAGCTCTTGCAGAAACGGACTCGTCAGGTCCGTATAGAAACTGGCACCCTGCACCGTAGTCGGCGCACCGGCAGTCGTCACATTGCAATTCTCAGTCCAGCTTCCCTCAGCAGCGTATTTACCCGAAATGTACTCTGCATATTCGCTCAATAGACACGACTTGCCCGGCCCGTCCTGGCATGATGGAAGCGTGTACACAGCATCATTGAGCTTGATGCGGATGTATGTAGCATTTGTGGTGGTCGAGTTGGTGAACCGGCTCTGCAGTTGAGGAGTCTTGGTGGCAGTGGCATTGCGACCTCCATCAACAAGGCAATTCAGCCTCTCAAAAGCAATGGTACCACGCATACTGACAAAGTGCGAGGCAATGAAGAGCCGATCTTCGTTCATTTCCGTGCCAGATAGTGCCGTCTCGTTGTCAAACACGCCACTCGCAGTGACGAGCTCTACCAGCTGGCCATCGTTGAGGAAAGTCACCAGCAGATCGGGCAGTGTGAAGGCGCTTCCGTCGGCAGCCGTGCCGTTTTGACCAGGCCCATCCTGTAAGATATCCACGAGGGCGTTCAGATAGGGCATCATCATCGTCTGCTCCAGGTCCGTGCCAGGACCAAGGCCATACCAATAACGGATGTCCTGGGCGTACTCGTACTGTTGTAGCTCGTAGTCGGTGAATATATTGCACCAGGGCGAGAGACGGCCTGTGATTTGACTTTCAAAGCCGCAAAGATAGGGCATCTGCGAGATGTCGGTCGACTCAAAGGTGAAGTTACCCTCGATGAGAGCTTCCAATCGCTCTTGAATGGGAGGAATGTACACATCCGCCCACTCAGTCGCGTAATCACCACCGGAGGAGTCCTGGCAGAGGTTAGTATGGGCCACTGGGCTGAGTGACGACGAGTAGGAAACTCACGTAAAAGTTAGGGCATGTATCCGAAGGCGAGAGAGAGTTTCCAATCGACCCTGTGAACCCCTTGGACGTGACAGACACTACGCTCCCGTACTCTGCTGCCGTGAATCCCAAAAACCCTTGCACAAAGAACTTGGCCGTCTGCAGCACGCGTGTGTAATTATTCGCCCAAACCATGAAATCATCTCCGTCATTGTACAACTGCGGATATCTGGTGCGAAGCTGGTAGCCCATGTCGTGTGCCTCCTTCGCTCCCGTGGGTGACTCCATGGACATTTGCAGGTCTACATTCGTGAGGACGGTCTTCCAGTCTTTCATAAAAGACAAGACGCCTGTGGGAGTGTAGTTTCCGGATGAGAAGCGCTCCTGCATGTCAACCCAGCCGGCGTAGGCACCCGAGTCGGGATATCGGGAGCCATGACGTGAGATATAGGCTGCTTGGTCTACGTAGCAATTCTCGGGAACGTCTGGGGAAATGTCGTAGACGTTGGGACCTAAGCCTGTCGTTAGAACATGGTTCGCTAAGTGAATGCAAAGGGGTGGAGAGGGAGATCATCACACCAGCGAAGTAGGGGCTATTTCCACCGAGCCATTCCAGAGGCTCGGAGGCAGACTCGCTAGTCGGGAGATTTATGCTGTTGGCTGGCGCAAGGACTTGGGCAGCCGTCGCTGAGCCAACGATGACCATGGAGGCTAGGATCGCTGATGAGGCGGACATCTTTGCGAACTTGGGCTTGTTCAAATGTGTTTATAACTCAAGAGGATGAACAAGATTGTCCGAGGGCAGCAACAAAGATTGGCGCTGGTGTCAGCCTGCACAGAAAGCCAAAGGACCCTCTTTCCATTTCGCCGGGCCACCGTCCTATTTATCCATCGGTCATGATGCCCCTCAAGATCCACGCGCTTGGCGAACGAGGAGGTGGGTATTCGGTTCGGAAGCCGGCGAGACTAGACAAGGAGCGATCACGGCTGTAGACTCCGAATTGGGGGTCAATAGCCCTATCCAGGCTCACTTGCTGAGGTTGCAATCATTGCAAATTGTGCCACCTGTTAATGCGTCCTTTGGCAGGTTGCAGCACGTGTCGATAGACAGGCCTTCGGTTTGTTGTATGCAAGGTACCAATCTCTCTGCCCCGGAAATTGGGTGGGTCCATGCTTACACCGGGCCACCCCTGAACACGACGTCGCTGAGGTTACCCAGCTGGCCCAGTAGGTCGGTCTGGGGTGCGGGTCGGGACGAGTCGATCGAGACCAAACTTGAGTTTTTGACGTTCGCGAGTCCCCAATTGGCTGGGAGACAACAGTATCACAGGACATCATTGCGAAGTAAAGAACACAAGAAACCATAAGCCCAGAGTCCTCTGCTGCTTTAGACTTTGCTATTGCAGATGAACTCTAGCTCCTCTCCGACAATGTCGACCTACCTGCTAGAGACTCTTGTTTGTTTGAACTTGACGCCCATTTGATACGTACACGCTTCGTCTTCAAGCCCACAAAGGAACAGTATACACCTTTGGACTCTGCCTTTGTGAAAATATCGGCCTTTGCCCCGGCGCAAGGTAGGTATCGGTCACAGCTACACCAAACGATAAGGAGCTCTCGTCCATCAGACCTACGTTCGACATGCTCAGTCGTCTCATCATGCCATGTGTTTATCAACGCCGAGTCGACGTAGCACGTGCAAGGCGTCGTCAAAACCTTCAAACGTCCATTCCGACCCCAGTAATTGAGTCACCTCCATTCGCTGTCCAACGGACGGGGCTCGATATCAGCGATGACCATGGCACAGCCATGTATTTTGCCTTTTCACAGCGTATTTATCAGTGCTTCCTTGTCGACCAAGGGGCCGCGCGACGCACTGTCAACAGAGAAGACGGCCTCATTCTTTCAAGCTCAAAAGCTCCGACAGTGCCTTGAGAGTGTCTACTGGGAACATAGTGAATGCTTACAGCATAGGCATTGCTGAATAGCTCGGACGTTTCCAACACGCGGAATGTTTTGGTGCCACCTGGGCCTTCGGCCGGCGACAGCCCTGACTGGCCTGCAATCTTTTCGGCCGTCTCCTGCGTGAGATTCTCGCTCCAGCATACTACGTTCATTCCCCAGGCAAGATACCCAATGCGTGCCACCACCGCACCAAGCCGTCCTAGGCCTGTCAGACCAAGTGTTGCGCCCGTCAGACTCGTGGCCAGTCCCCACTGCCAGGGTGGGTTGCTGAGCTGGTCACGGTTCTTGATGGCAGCGTCATTAAAGGCCACGTTACGTGCTTACGCCAGGATGAGCGCCCAGGTATGCTATGTAGTGGGGTGAGCACCTCCATTGTTGATGCTTGGGCGGCGAGGTCCCTTAGAATCGGTGCGACCAAGACCAGGAACCGCTACAATGACGACTCTGCGCCGTCGGGTAGCTACAAGATCGAAAGTGTCGAATTGTGTGCCTGTCGTCAGTAGGAGCTTCAGACTAGGCAGTCGTCCAAAGGAGAGAAACCGGGAAGGAGGTGCGCTCGCGCACACACGATAGCATGGTGAAGGGCTGCAAGCGCTCGACCAGACGCGATGTCTCGGACCCATCAATTGCAAGGATGGTGCCGTTGAATGCTGGGATTTGGAGCTTTGAAGTTGAAACATAAGCAAAATGGGGTGCTGATGTGCCAAAACAATTAATAACCAAGCTTGGGCACTCCGTTGGGCGAGGTCGCTAGCCTTCGCTTTCCCAGCTTTGTTGACCATGCAGCCGATCGGGATATCATGCTCGCGCCTATCGCGAATGGCCTCATTCTCACACATTGAATTTGCTCAGGCCTTTGTTTCTTCTACTCAAACGTGATTGCAGTAAGCATACCTAGGTATGCATGGCGCACTGCTCGTGCCCGAAAGTGAGATGCTACTATGCGCTTGTAGTATATAGGGGGTTTGAGGGTTACATGCCTGCATTCCGGGCATTTGGGAACATGACACCACCGAATACGCACAGACCACACCTTGTTTCCATAACGCCTTGAGCCTGTCAGAACACTGAAGTGATGCTAGCTTCTTCCCAATCCATGCCAGTGTCTCTGGAACAACAACTCAATTACAAGAGCAATTAAGCTGCTTTGACAACTCTACCTCCTACTAACTGTATATGCATGCCACGACTCCACTTGCAAATCAATAGAGCTCATGGAATTTCACGCCAAAATTCATCTTTCCTGGCGAGACCCCAACATCGATACTTGAACATGAATTCTGCATTCTCCATCCAGCCCATTGGCCGATTCCATAGACCGAGTGAGCCCGTCAAACGCCCGAAGGCATGTTCAAAACCCACCACTCCAAAATACAAGTCCAAAGACCCCGTTACTCATCCTACTGCAGGAGTTCGCCTGCTTCTCATACGACGATGATCACAAGTTTCATCTGGGTGACAAGTACATGAGATGGTACTACACCCCGGAGCTGGGTGCCGACCTGTCCAAGGGCTTCGAGACGTTTGTCAAGCACGATGACAATGTCGATGAGCACCTTGACAGTCTCCTCAAGACGATCACAGCCCATGAGCAGAAGACTGGTCAGAAGATCGATGCTCAGGTGGTGACCTGGCGCGGCTGTCTCACAAAGGTGAGCGCATTGAATATCGAGAGGTAGACTGGCATGGGAAGCTGATTATACGATAGATCATGGCAAGTCCCTTTGAGAACAGAGATGGGTATGTGACTGCTAAATGTTATAATCGGGATTTTCATCGACACAGCTAATGTACCTTCCTAGTTTCGAGCTGAACGCTACCTTATACCAAGTGCGCCGCCCTCTCCACTGTACGATTTGACACTAGCAACCAACTGACCATATATCGCTCAAGGGCTGCATGTACGATTCCTTTAGGTCTGCTAGGGTATCGCTGAGAAGTTAACACAACAGCCAGCTTTATTGAGGAGAACCACGCATACCGCATGGAGTCTCAAAAACAGCAAGCCGAACAACCATGGCGAGGACCAATACCGCAGGAGAAAATGCAGTTTTGGGGTGAGCTTCCCCAGGAGCCTTGTCCTATGACCCTGGTAGCTCCACTGACATTCGACGATCAGGTTACAAATTCGAGACCCTCGCAACACTACCAGCCCCATGGGGCGAGACCTCCCGCGATTACATTGAGAATCGTGAGAATGAGGTCGTCAACAACGAAGCACAATACTGCTCCGTTGTCCGCACTGGTATAGGCAAAACAGTCCTTTGTCTCGGCGGCGAGGTCGACGCCAGTATGTCATTCACTTTCCTCTCATCTTTTCCCCCTTACCAACGGACGGTTTCATGTGTTCATGTGGCTCTTCTCGACACCACATCTCCTATCTAACACTCCTTCTAGTATGGGACTCCAAGCCCCGTCCTGGCGCACCCATCAACTGGGTCGAACTCAAAACCTCGGCGGAAATCCGCAACGACCGCGACCGCGACAACTTTGAGCGCAAACTCATGAAATTCTGGATCCAGTCTTTTCTCCTTGGCGTACCCAAGATCATCGTCGGCTTCCGCTCCCGTGAAGGCATCCTACAGCGCCTCGAGGAGATCGAAGTCGAGGGCATACCGGACACGGTAGCTCGTGGCCGCAGACAGTGGGATGGCAATATGTGTATTAACTTTGCGGCCGAATTCCTCGACTGTAAGTTGTTTCAACGAATTCTAATGTATGTATAGCAATGCTGGCGTGTGAGTCTGACCGAATTCGCAGGGCTGCGTACGAGAATAGACGATGAGGGCGTGTGGAGGATACGACGGCGTGCTGGCGACACGCACATTGAAGTGATTAAGACGAGTGAGGATACAGGTCATGGACGAATATTGACGGATGAGTTCATCAATCACCGTATCAAGCTGTCGCTGCCTAAGATGGATGCGGGTGAGGATACGGGTGAGAATGCGGGCGAGGCCGTCGAGAATACCACTTAGCCATGCGGAGCGAATAGTGCGTGACCACAAAAGTAAAAGGCCACAAAAGAGGTACGCTATCACTGTACTGATCAAGGATGAGCTGCTTCCAGTCCCAAATAGGTAGAGCGAGATCAGACGGTTGGAAAAAACCTTATGCTATGATTAAATTATATACTACCTTCCGCCACGCATTCATCTATCTACCTTTCCCTTAATGCCAACGCCATGCTGCAAAATGCAGTTCAAAAATAACATGAAAAACAATCCGGGATATTTTGGATACGGAAAGGAAAATGCCCTATGCCGATGAGAAAAAATAACGCCTTGCTGTGCGCACTGATACACAAGCCTGGCCAATCTTTTGACACCAAAAGAAATAAAATGCGAGGATCCAAAGTCCCGTCTTTTCTTTGCTTGTCCCCCTTCACACGCCCAATGCAAGCGCTATGCCAATCAACCAAATCGAAAATCCACCTTCTGTCTCGAGAATCTCGCTTCCTTTGCTCCCGATCTTGCTCTGTTACCCTTACATGCATGCGAGCGCTCCAGCCCCATGTCTTCTAATTCCATCACTCTCCGCCTTCTCGACGTATGTGGCCCCCATGATAGAATTCAGATGACCGTTCTGTGATGTGTTCCAACAGCGATGATTGCGCGCTGACAGGCAATCGTGTTTTGGATCTCACAACAGTAGACAGGCCAGACGTGACGGATCTCGGCAACAACCCCGCAAGGCGATAGCGAGGAGATGATCGAAGCCAGGAATCCAAGAGACTTCACTTGCATCGTGCCGCCGAGACGCCAACTTCACGTACAAGGTCGAACAGGATCTCTGAGATGATACATACATAAACTAGCACCAACAGTCCGGGTGCTTTAGTGACCATTGGCGATGTTGGGCCAGCGACTCTGTAGATTACCGACCCAGCGGTTGTAGAGTTGCTCGGACAGTTGCTTGGCGTGTTCCATACCTGGCGCAGCTTCGCGGCCTGGGAAGCGAGCCTCTAGCTGAGCTTTCTCGAGCTCGCGCAGTCTCCGCTCATCCGACCTGTCGTTCCGTGATGGGGTTGACGGTGTGACAGGCCGGATGTCAGGAGCCAGGCTCTCGCGACGCTTGCGGTGGCTTCGAAGCTGGGGATTGCCTGTGTTGAGGTTCAACTTGGCCGGACTATTGGGGGCGGAGGTCTGATGCGCCTTGTTCATGTTGATGACTGTTCCATACGTGTAACCCTCTGGTGCGGCCTTCTCTTCGGACTTCATGCCGTTGAGGAAGGCGGGACTGAGCTTGCGGTCTCTGGCCATCGCAGATACCATGCTCTGCATCAGCTGATGCGCCCCTTCGGGGTCCACTGTGTCGAGCAGGGCAAAGGCGTCCGAGAGCTTGGCCAATGCCTCGCGTTTCTTGGATCCAGCGGTCTGCGCGTGCAGCTCTGCCAGTACGGGATCGATGGCCTTGACGTAGAGTCTATGACCGAGAGCCGCTTCTTTGCTTGCATACTCTGTCGCGGGCTTTCGCCTTGGGTCGCGGTTCTCTGCGTTCGAACCACGTGACTCCCCTGACCTAGATGTTCCTGAAGTTCCAGCAGACCCTGTCCCTGAGTCATCCGATGGCACACGGCGGAACGGACGTGCGTCTGACCCGGTATTACCATAAGACAAATCGGCCTGTAGGGGCTGGCGAGGCACAACAGATACAACGGACGATCTGGGTGAGCCGTTTGTATCGACGTGCACAATGGGGCGGCGTCCTTCGATTCCTGCTGAGACTTGCCTGACCGTGGTTTTCCGCATGGTACTTGGCGATGGTGAAGATGTGTCCAGGGGTGCATCTTTGGGATCGACCTTCAGCAGAACTTGCTCCGCCGAAGAGTTTCGGCTTGAGGGGTTCTGCTTGGGTTGAGGCGGTGGAGGAATATACGCCACAGACTTGACCGTGTCAAAGGTCCATCCATCATCCGCATCTTCTTTGTGAGCCAATGTTTGCAGCGTCTCCTGATAATAGACTGGATGCAACCTTCGCGTCTGGTTGTTATCGTATGTGCGCTTCCGCTCTACCAGCTCCTGAAGTATGTCCACCCGGCCAGCAGCAGAGATGAACTTGTGTTTCAGCAGCTCCTTGGCGGTTGGTCGCAGGTCGGGGTCCTTGTTCAGACAGCGTGCGACGAAGTCCTTGAAGTACTTGCTGAAAGGGCCCTCGAGAGTCGGAGGAGCATTCTTGGGAATGTGGAAGAGGACCTTCATTGGGTGAATGTTGGCCAGGGGGGGCTCTCCGTTGGCCATCTCCATAGCTGTGATGGCCAATGACCAGATATCCGCCTTGAATCCATATCCTGCCTGCTCAATGACCTCCGGGGCCATCCAGAAGGGAGTACCCACAAAGGTATTGCGCTGCGACTTGATATTGGTGAGCTGTGCGGCGACACCAAAATCAGCAAGCTTGACTGTTCCATTTTCTGCCAGCAAAACATTGGCAGCTTTGATGTCACGATGAATCTTTCCCTCTGCGTGGAGATACTCGAGACCCAGTAGTAACTCTCTACAGACAACGGCGATTTGCGACTCAGTAAAGTTACCGGCTTTGAGCTGCGGCGAAAGTTAGCGCGCGCCAAATGCAAAGGCGCCAAGGAACGGCAACATACCAAATCCAGACATGAGCCGCCACCCAGATACTCCATTACAATCCATAGCTTGTGACCCCTCAGAAAGCTGGCCTTGTACTGGGTGACAAAGGGGCTGGCGCAAGTGCTGAGAACGGAAATTTCCTGCTGGATCTCCTGGATATCGTCATCGCTAGACTCGAGGTCGATCTGGTAGTGGTCAGCTCTCATTCAGTGCGCCCCAGAAAGTGAAATTGATTCGTACATGTTTGATTGCGACGGTCTCGCCCGTCGCCCGCTCAATGCCCTTGTACACAACACCGAAGCTACCACCTATTGAGGCAATCAGTTTATCTGGAAATGTTGATTGAATCAAAGCAATCGAAAAAGACAGTCAATTACTTACGGCCCAGCTCCTCCAACACCTCGAAGTGCCCCGAGATGTCCTCCTCAGCCATGATGTGTGATGTTGATGGTGTTTCGTGCTGTGTTTCTGGAGGAGTGGCTGGGGCACGGCCAAGTGGATCCTGATGGTGTTTGCAGACCGCCTTTCAAGATTGGGCGGGCAGGGCAGCTGCAACTTTTTGCTGCGTTTTGACACCACGGACAGCCACCACCCACCAGAAAAGTTGAATGCCAACAGAATAACGCAAGGAATGTCTCGGGGAGTGTTGAGGAAGAATCTATCCCTTTTTTTTTTTTTTCTTTTGCCTCTTGGGCGATGTGGGATGAGCTTGGTAGGTGGGAAAGTTTAATGTTGGAGGATAGGACTGGTTTGTTTGAATTGGATGGTTGGTGGGGCGACGGGGCCAGAAAGACGGTCTACTGTAGTACCTAGGTAATCTAGATTGACAGCGCAGTGTGGGCCCTGAGCTTGGGCCACCATATGGGCCTGGAGGATGGGACAGGGTTGGGAGTTGGGGATCCCTAATCCGGGTGCCTGGGTGGTCCCCTGTCGAGATGGGGGAACGAATTCGAAGCCTCTTCAAAGCCAATTGGTGGTGTACTTTTTCCTCTGAGCAAGATGGAAGGAAAATTCATGGTGAAGACCAGCAGTGCATGAGCAAGTGCCATCATGAGCCAAAGGGATCCGGGTGCCTGAGAGGGGAAATAGGGGCATACATGCAACCTTTATAATCAATACCTTGCTGTAGTACTTGACAGGCCTTGCCAACTGTGGCTGCATTCCAATCGATCTCTCTACACGCCAGAATACCATGATTCAAGGCCAATCCAAGCTACCTGTATCCGTCTCGCTTGGGCGCCTAGCAACCGCCAACACACATCAATACAGGGTGGCGCAGATCTACTACTGCATCTCCTGGAAAACATATTCGGCGTACGACAATTGTGATATGGTGAATACAGCGGCTTTTGAAACACAGCAGTAGTATGTAGGTAATAATAGCAATTGCGGTTTCCTATTGACCGGTCGATTAGCGAAAGGTTGGCGAAAGGTTGTCACTGAACTTTCAACAAGGTTTGCACCCATAATCAAGATGCATTTTGTGTTCAGAATGCTAAATACGTTTCTGGAGAGATCAAGCACAGACCACGGGACGGGAGATCTGATGATCTCTTGCTCTCGGTTGATTTTAGCTGACTCGTGAGCGCTAATTTGTTACGAGTTCCTTATTGAACAAGCACCTTTCAAGAAATTGCCCAGACAGGAGTACCGCAGTCGCAGCATGCAAGGGACAGCCTCATTGTTCTCAGCTCGGTTGACCTCTCGTGCTAGTGACATCACACACTGCCCAGGTGAGGTACTGAAACGTAGTGTAGAATGTCAAGATGCCCCTCTATCTCGATAGTTGCCACGACAACCGGCCGTACGCCAGGGCCTAGGTTTGGCACTAGCACCCTTCTGGGAGATCCACTGAGGCTGAAATCTGGGGCACTAAGTCTAATGCAGACTGACGACAGGGATCTGGGGCCAGCCCACTGTTTATTCGGTATCTCGTCCACCTTCATTGCTAGATCCAGGATCCAGACTCCAGTTCGTTGGACTGTGGTTGGGAATATCCCACTTGTACACACACAACTGCACGTGTCGCTCATAACCTAGCTACTCGCAACCCATGAGCCTACTACGGCAAAGCACACCGCATCATGCTCACAACACATTCTTTTTCCTTTCATTTGACCTGACAATTGCATCCCTTACATAGTATTGATCCAAGGTTCCTGCACCAAGTACTTGTACCAAAACCTCCCCCAGCCACCCGAAACCCACATCCCCCGGCAGCACGAATTGCTTGCTACCCGCCCCACCAACACCTTCGTTTACAACACTTCGACGTGTCTATACTGTGGCGATCGTTCATCCTGAGTTGTCTACAGCTTACGATGCCATCCAATCGGCCCAACCAATACTAAAACACCATCCGACAACTGTCCCATCGCGTGTTTGGAGCTCGCCCGAGCCTCGAGCCTCGAGCAGGATGGTCCCCCCGCCACCGTCTTTTCCTACGCGCTTCCCTTGCTGGTGCAGGGCCGTGTATTCGTATGGAGGAGAGGTATGTCCATGTGCTGTTTGGCTGCTCTCAGGAAGGCCTCTACTGATGCGACGACCCTCCACAGTCAAAGCGAGACCTAGGCTTCATAGAAGGCGACTTGATCGAATGCCTCAACGCAGGCGACGGGTCATGGTGGACGGGCAGGCTGCGGCGGGATAGGAGAATGGTCGGCCTGTTTCCTTCCAACTTTGTCGAGGTCCTTCCCGATGACTTTCGTCCCGTGAGCAGATCTGTTAGTCCTCTGCCTCAGCAAACCAACACACCTCCTCAGAGCCAACCTGCCAAATCCAAGACTTTTCGGAAACCGTTCGAGGCCTACGCCAAAGCTCCGCACTATTCTACCGCAAAAACACCCGAAATAATCAGAGACAGTCCCGTTCGGGCGAGGGAGCTTTTGAGGGAGCCTTCTAGGGTGAGAGAATCGTCTACAGTGAGAGATGTATCGAGAGTCAGGGAGTCTTCGACGGTGAGGGATACCTCACGAGTGCGGGACTCGTCCAGGGTCAGGGATCATTCGAGGGCTAGAGACACATTCATGAGAGACTCCGCCACACCCGTACCATATACGCCGAGTCACAGCCATAACTTGGGCGTTCAGGAAGACATGGGCAGCATACGTACGCCGCGAAGAGGAGTGCATGAAGCTATAGGGAGGATACGAACGCCGCTGAGCTATGGTCAAGGGTCTAGGCAACCTTCACCTGCTCCATCTTTCAACTCACAGCTTCCACAACAGTATCCGCCTCAGCTCGATGACGAAGACGACGATGCTCCTCCCCCACCTCCTCCTCCCCATCGACATGTCGGTGTTTCGCGGCATGGCTCAAGCCTTTCGTACGACAGTCAAATAATGCCCCGGCCCCCAGGAGATATTAGCAGGCACGGCTCACAGCTTTCTTACGATTCCAGAATAGCAAATGACATGGTCAGGCACGGATCTCACGCTTCGTATGACAACAGAATACCCAATGACCCGAACCGTCATGGCTCTCACGCATCTTATGATAGTCGCATGCAGCCAGATCTGACCAGGCATGCCTCTCGTGGATCGTACGAAGAGCGGAATGACTACGAACCATACCGGCCTCCAGCGGCGGCGGAGAATCCGAGGCCTGGTTACCACACTCCTCGAGCGCAGTCGCCGAACCCCTCTACTGCCGGGTCAGGTATGAATATGACTCCCTCGCCGTTGAGAGAGGCAATGGACGGCGTCATGGAACAGCTGGATGCTTTGGGAGTATCACGTGAGCCGGAATCAGAACCTGAGTCCCCTGCAGCCCCTATGGACATTTGGTCGCCAGAATCCTTCGATCTGGTGAGCCAAAAGTCAAGAAGAAAGAGAGACAAGCAGACACGGCCGCAGACATCTATGGCGCTGACGCATGGTGATTCGGGTTACGGTACTGGGAGCGGTACTTCGTCGCAAGACCACACCAACTCAGGTGGCTATGGTCATGATGGTCGGCCCCCTGAGCTGAGTTCTTACGTGCAGCGAATGGAGTCGAGGTTACAAGACATGCATGCCCACAACAATGTGAGCATGGCCGACGAAGACGAAGATGAGGATGACCAGGCTCCACCACCACCTCTCAAGGGGAGGGCGTTCGAGAGGCCGAAATCATCCATGGATACACGTGCTGACGGCTCGGACCGCAGGCTACGGAGCAAGAGGTCCACATACGACGTCGGGAAGATGCTAGGCCGAACCTTCACTACCAAGACGAACTCGACGAGTGCGTCTTCCAAGACCAACAGCAGTTCGGCTACGCAGAGCACGAATCGGAGTCTCATGAGCGGCGTATCGGCCGGAGCTATCAGCGCGACCAGCGCCGGGAGTATGGCTCGCAAGAATAGGGATCGCGCCCAGAGTGCGCTCGGAATACACGACCTAGGCCTCGACCGACCAGAGACCCCGTTCACCGGAGTGAGTTACCACAGCAGCCATGCCTCAGAAACCTTTGCGCGTCCTAAGTCTCAAGCGGGCTTCGTCGACGATCAGATGGGCAACCTAGGAGGATTAGCCTCACCAACACCTAAGAAACGCAACTTTTTCAAGAAACTCATGGATACGGCCAAGACGGGTGTCGCAACCGGTCGAAGCAATATTGCGATGAGTGGTACCGGCTCCATGCAGTCTATGCAGGCTTTGCAAGCCTCGCCAATGCCACTGGGCATGTCCGATGGAACCAACGGCATGTCATCAACATCCGGATTTTCAAGTTCGATGGGCCCTAAAGATCCGGTTCGAGAGATGGGACTGGCCGCTGGTACTGACTGGGTTCAAGTTCGCCGTGATGTGAATCGGTCGAATACGCTGAGCCGTAACGAGAGGAATGAGAGAAGGGATAGGTGTCTGATGCTGGACTATCCTGCCCTCGATCCAGTAGACGAGCTCTATGGCAGCATCGAGGGTGATGAGGGCATAGACGGCTTGCCAATTCGCAATCCAACCGATTATCAAGTAATCAACTTCATGAACGTCGACAAAAACTCTCGCTTTCTGAAGAGTCTCCCACCTATGACAACGGCGATTACTCTGGCAACCACTTATGTTTGTAGGCCGTATCGCAGCGATGTCCAGCGATTACGTGCAATCTACACATGGGTGGCCGAAGTCATCTGCTGGGAGGAGGATATTGAAGGCATCGGCAAAGTCGATACCCGTCGCGTCATTCAACAGAAGCGAGCTTGTTCAGAGGAGTACGCTGTCCTGGTCATGGAAATGTGCGGTGCTGTTGGCCTCCACTGTGAGGTAGTTCGGGGCTACCTAAAGACGCCTGGAGAAATTCCCGAGACCAACATGCTTCCGCGTCCAAACCACTGGTGGAACGCTGTCTTGATTGACGGTGAATGGCGAATGATGGACTGCTGCCTCGGCAGCCCGTCGAACCCGAAACGTGCTTTGTATTCATGTGTCGGTAGTGGCTCAGCAGATTTCTGGTATTTCCTCACTCGACCATCGGAGCTTTGCTGGACCCACATGCCAGAGCACCATGAGCAACAGCATGTGTGCCCACCCGTCGCACATGAGACACTGCTGAATCTTCCTTGTGCCTGTCCGCCATACTTTATCAATGATCTGAACATGGTCGACTACAACACTTCCCTCACCCGGATCGAAGACCTGGAGATGGTCCACATCAAATTCAATGTACCAGCTGATGTCGAGATTGCCGCAGAAGTTGAAACTCGTGCTCTGAGCCGGGACTCAGACGGTGATTTCTTCGAAAGCGGCGACACTGTGAAGAAACGCGCACTCGCCCAATGCGAGTGGTTCAATGGCACGAAGCGCTACACTGTTAAGGCACTCCTGCCCGGGGACGAAGGCCATGGCACGCTCAAGGTCTACGCCGGCAAGCGGGGACTGATGCACAGCATCAAGGACATTCCGCATCCAATGGCCTTCGCAATCCCCATAATTCACACAGGCGAGAACCCAGCTTATGAATTCGTCACTCGCCATCCGACGCCCCATGCCCAACGTCATGACATATACGTTGTGCAGCCGCAATGCCAGCGTCTTGCCTTGAACAATACCTTTGTCTTCGCCATTCGCCAGCACCCATCTTCATCTGAGCCCGAGACACCAAGCGCAAATCCGGGAAATGCTAGTCCCATCCCATTTGCACGCCCTGGGTCCGCTATGAGTATCTCGGCGTCATCGAATCCTAGCTCGTACAGCGGAAGCGGTGGGAGCAAGAAGCCTGCGAAATTAGCGATCCAGACACCCGGTGGCAAGATCTTACGCCTTATGAGGAAGGAAGACCGTAGCCGTGGTATTGGCGTTGGCAGCTCTGCAAGGGGAATGGGCGGCGATGAAGAGACGAGCGATGGGGGCACTTGGGAGACAATTATCAAGTGCTCTGAGAAAGGTGTGTGGAGGGGCCTCGTGTTGGCCGATCGAATTGCCAAGTGGTGTGTTTTTGCGGAGTGGCATTGTGTGGGCTGAGGTTCACGGGCAGTGGTCCAACTCCGAACCATGGCTCCTTGCGGATGTACAACTACAGGCGTGAGACGATATTACACAAAGGGACAGGAATGGTGACCAATAATTGGTCGATAGGGCTTGTAATCTGTGTCTGGGCTACTCTGGAGCATCCTGGAGAATTTCTTCTGTTTGATTGAGAAAATACTTGTTTTGAAACATCAAGGCAGGCGTCATCGGCCACGGGCGAGGCTTTGCATGTCAATGGGCGTTGGCTAAGACCAAAGGATAGTGTACTGTCTTGTTCTACAAGCGTATCTTGGTTTCTGGATCGAGGGATGGGGATATGGTAACGGGCGGAATAATAACAAAGCGAGGATAGCGCAGTATTAGAGGTCTCTCAGACTTACGGGCATTCAGCAACGGCCTCAAGCGTCAGCGCTCCTTGTATGAATACATTAATCAAACTTTGACTGTTTGCTCTCACTCTGCGGAGAGATATCATGATTGGACGTGATGCGAATGACCTGTCGAGATGCACAGATGGGGTAGGGGCATAACTACTCTCCGGATAGATCAATACGGTAACATCGATCCTGGTGAAGCCCATTTTGCCCCATCGTTTCGAACAATCTCTGTCCGGTTGCGATGGCTTAGTCCTACCATACCAAGGACACGAGTAGGCAATATAAGCCATCTCGAAGTGCAGCCAACGTATTGGATTGGGGGGAGGGTCAAATAGATACATTTCAGTATATCTCACTCACGATGTGTAGTTGATGAATCATCTGTTAGGCCCTTTTATCCTCCTCTTCTTACCAGTCAACATATCCCATTCCCAGCCCTCCTCCTTCCACCTCCAGACCAAATACCGTCTCAGATCCTTATCCAGCGGCACAACTCTCCTCCACTCTTCCTCTCCTCTCTTAACCACATCCTCCTCCACCCCCCTTAATTTGTCCCTCCCAAAAATCCGATAACTATCCAACGCATACGCCCCCATGCCCGGCAAATGCGCAACCTCCCACCCTTCCCTCTCATCATCCTCTCCCAAGACCTCGCCTGGCTTCACATCCAGCCCGCACCCTTTGACAGGATACCCTACCCGCCGATAGCGTCGCTCCTTGCACGGCGGCCGCTCGACCCAAGCTTTTGCAAAGGCAATCAGCCGCGCGGCACGGATGTTGTGCAGGCCGATGGGATAGAGTAGGGCCGTCAAGGTGGGCAGGACGGCGGCGGCGAGGGCGGTGGGGTCTGGGTACTGTGTGAGGATCTGTGCGAGGACGGGCCGGGCTTGGGCGCCGCGGGTTTGGTTCCAGAGGATGGCTTGCACGCAGAGGAAGTAGAGGTTGTGGGAGAGGGATTCCTGGATGAGGCCGGCGCCGGTAGGCAGGGCTGGGGGCTGGAAGATGTTGGGGTGGATGAAGATTTGGGATGGGATGGAGAGTTGTGAGTTGAGCTTTGATAACTGTTTTGTGGTCTTCTTGACGGAGGCTTTTGGGCTGGCTCGGGTGGTCTTGGTTATGCGGAGCTCGAGCTTGCTCTGAGACCGAGTGGCCACCATCGTCGGATGTCGATATAGGTTCTGGGAGAGAATACACTTGCAAAAGGCTTCCAGGCGCTTGATGGATTATACCATGCTGTAATCTATTAGACCGACGTCGTTCAGCAAAACACAGTTCAAGACACGATACACCTTCGGAGCCTATATTTGCCACCTCGGCATGACGGCATGGCGAGCGTCAAGCAAGGAGATCACACAACTAGTCACAATCTTCTTCTTTTTAATATCTTATAGATCAACGCACACACTCAGACTCATTAGCCAGTCAGCGCCGGAATATATTCAAAGTTCCACGAACGTAAATAATCATTGAATACGGAATATGGCATGGACATGCGCAGTACAACGTAAGTCATAAGATTGTCAAAGTAGTATTCTTCTTGCACATTTATTCACTGGTAGTGTCTGTATGTGCTGGTCGAAAGTGCTATGTGTTCTTGATTGATGTCCTCAGAGCATGTTATTCAAAAAGAACAAGCGCAAGTTGGCTGCAGCTCCTTCACACACCCCGAGTCCGTCCATCGCATATGCCTCCCCTCCTCTACTAGAGAGTCTAATACAACAAAAACATCATTCCTCGCAATTTTTATAATACCGTACAAATCAAGAAATATACTAGCGATGTTTCACAAGCTTAGAATCAAGGAGACTGGCAATATGGAGGTATGTGTGCGATGGCCCTTAGTAATTCATTCTTCGTTTGGGGGGGATGGGATAATAGTGATCGAGACCTCCCACTGAGTGGTGACAGCATCAAGATCAAACACCCTAACCCTTACACTCATTTTGCAATATTCAGTGAGCCGACTTCGATCCATATGTCGTGATTGTGTCCCGGACATCGCCCGTTCTTTGAACCTTTTTTTTTTTTTTTTTTTCCTTCAAGGACTGTTGATCGTTTGGATATTTGTACGGCATAAGGGAGACAGACCTAGTCTTATCCAATTTGCCAAGCATCAAATCCTCACATCCCGGCGTCATTGACATTTTGTTTCTCATCCATATCCTTCACTGTACATTGACTGACTCAACAACCCTCACTATCACATACATATTCACACTCACTCACACACCTCAATCCCACTCACCATGGCCACCAAACCCCCTTCCATAGAGGTCACCAACCTCACTTATAAATTCCAAGACTCCTCCCTCGGCGTCAGCAACATCACCCTCGACCTCCCTCCACGCTCACGCACCTGCCTCATCGGCGCCAACGGCGCCGGCAAAACACTCTCCTCCGCCTCCTCGCCGGCAAGCGCCTCGCGCCCTCCAACTCCATCGCCATCTCGGGCGTCGACCCCTTCAAAGATGGCCTCGAGGGCGTCACCTACCTCGGGCTAGAGTGGGTTCTCAACCCTATCGTCCGCACCGACATTGGCGTCAACGAGCTACTGCGCTCCGTCGGCGGCGATGCCTACCCGGCGCGGCGTGACGAGTTGGTCCATGTGCTGGACATTGATACCGCGTGGCGCATGAGTGCCGTGAGTGATGGCGAGCGGAGGCGCGTGCAGCTGGCCATGGGGCTGGTGCGGCCGTGGACGGTGCTGTTGCTGGATGAGATTACGGTCGATTTGGATGTCTTGTCACGGGCCGAGTTCCTGGCGTGGTTGAAGCGCGAGACGGAGACGAGGGATTGTACGATTGTGTATGCGACGCACATCTTGGACAATCTTGCCGGCTGGCCCACGCATTTGGTGCACATGCACATGGGCACCGTAAAGGAATGGGGGGTAACCGAGACGTTTCTGGCTCGGCTTGAGGGAGAGAGTAGCGGCAATTCCAGGCTGGGCGAGGTCGTCCTGGGATGGTTGAGGGAGGATCTGAAAAACAGAGGGCCCCGAAGTCAGAATAGGCGTGGGCCAGAGGGCAAGACGTACGGGATGGGCGGGACGCAGTTGGGTGGGTACGGATTAGAGAATGGTGATGGTAAGAGAGGGGAGTAGGCATCATGTTGCTCCTTGACGCGCGCAGAGGCATCCTGAGGAGCTAATTTCAACAAAGCATGGCATGGAGTCCTAGAAAAAAGGAGATTCTTCATAGGTTGGCATTATGGCATGAGACTAAAGGCATTGGGCATTACTGTGCAGCGCATTTAACATGGCGTTCGTTGGGCAGGCGGTGGGCTCTCTTTCAACATACTTATCAGGGAAAAGACATGAGGGACGGATGGCCTCAACAGCTACCCACTCGAGGGGGATTTGGGGTCAGTTGGCGTTTTGATTTCATCAACAAGATACTGCTACACCCAGAGAGTGAGGTGAGCAAACAAATATTTCAACACAGAAACTGGTATTTTTTAGAAGGAAATGTGGCGCTCGACAGACCAGCACATCGAATCTATGGCTTCAACAGTATTGGGAGGATTCAACTATTCACATTCCTCCATCTAACTCAGCTATTCCAATGCTTTCAAATACAATTATATTCGCTTCAATCAGAGGGGTATGCTTTCTATCTGCCATCCTCACAACATGTCATCGTCGCCCACTTGGGAAGGATGGGAGGGGCTCCTTCTCCATACTATAATGCCCGCCCGTTCTACCATCTCATGCCCGGCACGGAATTGTGTCTGCCCTTCAAACGCCGCGCGATCTGCCTTTTGTGAAAGATCACCACTATCCCCATCCTCCCGTGCCGCTCATGTGCGTGACTGTGTGCCTGCCGGCCAGACTCGTAGACCTGCCAGGCTTTTGCTCTAACTATGAGCCTTCTCGTTCATGGCGTTGTTCGCTTTCAACCCCATCGTACTTATCGGCCTTCCTTACACCTCCCCGGCCATGATATCCGCCCTCACTGATCATGATTCGGTGCTGCCCACCGGTTCCATGTTCCGCCTTCGCATTTGCTGAGACCAAGCTTACTGCAGATATGGAGCCAACGCCTGTTGCGCCTCGGGCGTCAAGCGCTGCTGGGCGAACTTGATGACCATGCCCCCGTTGGCAGTGTTGCTCTTTTTCATATACTCACTCACCCAGACCTGCACGTCCAGGATCTCAGGGTAGTCATCGCGCGCTCCACGTTTGCATGTGTTGAGGGGTGTGTAACCCAGCCCAAAGCCTATGTCGTCCACGTCCGCCTCCGTTATGATCTCGTCGCCAAAGCCACCTGCCACCTTGGGCGGATTCTGCAGCAGGTCCAAGAGGTGATTCGCGGTCCAGCCCCAGCCCTTGTTGCCATACTGCTCTGCAAATGCTCTGGAGTCGCACAGTGTCTTCGTGTAAGAGATCACACCGATCTTTCGGTCAACAGGGCGAGCGAACTGGCCTGTCGATTTCAGGATGGTGGACTGGTAGATTGCCGGGAAGATCTTGGCTTGGAGACCTTCGACATGCTTGATGAAAAAGTCAGCGCCCAGTTGTTGCTCCGTCCTAGCCGACACGAGGTGGTAGAAGCGAGTGAATCGCTGCTTGTATGAATCTGATGCCTCCCCTTGTAGCTTGCCCAGAGTAAGCGTCAAAATGTCAGGGAAGTATGCTTCCAGCGTTGGCCTAATAACAAGTCAGTATGAATGCCTATCAATTGTATTTCGAAGGATACTGACCCATCAAATGCAGCCACGACTGATTCTAGGATGTCAAAAGCATTTGGCTCAGTCTTCTTGCCTGCCAGCAGCCTTTGAAATACACCCAAAACCTGCTCTAGTTGCCTATTGTCTAGGATTACCCGCTTGGCTTTGGGAACTATGGCTGAAAGAAACCTGGCACATCCCGGTACGTTGCCTCGAGTTTCCCAGACTGTGGGCGCCAGAATAGGGCCGAGCAGTGTGCTGAAGTTAGCAGGTAACTCATTGGTTGGCGTGGCTTCAATAAGAGCTGAAAAGATCTGGAAAACGTAGGGGACAAATTCTGTATCGCGATTAGTCGAGCTTTAGATATATCATGTATGATGGGGCTTACCTGAGACATCCTCGTTAAGGATGTATGAGAATGGCTCCCACAGGCGTTCATGCAGCTTTACTTCCTGGGATGGGTCAGAGAACCTGACCAACGCCCCCATGGCCTCGAAAAGGTAGTAGTAGAAGCGAGGATTACTTGGATTGGCCTTGATTACGCTGGTGATGTTAATCAGATGATCCAGCACGTTGTCCAGAATAGACTGGACGCCACGGTTGATCACGATCAGAACCCGCATGATGCAGCGCATCAGGAACTCATTTTCCTGCATCTTCGCAGGAGCCTTGTCTTTCTCGATGAGGTTGAAGAGGTGGTCGAGAAGATCCTTGGCCATCGGCTCTATATCGGCCCTTGAAAACAGGTGCTGACCTGCATCGTCCGTCAAAAACAGAACGCGCTCAACTGCAATAGCGGCATAGGTGTATACGACGTAGTTGTCTGAAGCCAGGTTCTTGATGAGAGGCGGGAATGCAGCTGACCACTGGTCTTTGGTCAACTGACTGCGGAAGTTGTGGAGGTACTTGATCGCATCGACCTTGGAGATCGGCTCTACTCCAGCATCATTCAGCAGATCAGCTGCAATGTGGTTTTGGAAGAAATCGACAACATTGACATGAGGGTTGACTGTCTTGACACCCTGCGCCGCAGTGACAGCTCCCTTGGCAGCGATAGCCAAGTATAAGTAGATTGCCGTGTCCTTGGCCTTCCAGTCTTTCTGGCCCTCCGCCAAGTAGTGATTGATATATTTGAAGACCACCTGCGTAACAAGGACCTCAAATTTCTCTAGCAGCTTTCTCAAGAAATCGGTAGCGGCGCGTCGCCTAGAGTCCGTGTCTGATCCCTCGAGGTCTCTGCGGATAAATTCGATCGGCTCGTCTTCGAACATTTCAACATCGGATTCGCGAAGAGTGACATTGGGAAGAATGACCTTCTCAACTATCTGGCCCAAAATTTCCTCGTTGTTGAAAGCCTCGGCGTGTTTCGATGCAGCAACGGCGGTCAGGAATTGCAAAGCCTTACTAACGAGCAAGTCGTATTTGCTTTGTGCGCCAATGGTCGACAGCAGATTCCAAACCGAGGTGATGAAGCCCTCACATTGAGGCGTGAAATCCTCATCATATTTGGCCGAGAATAGTGTCAGCACTTCGCATATGTCGGCCTTGACATGTTCCAGCGCTGTCGTCTCATCCTCGTCGCCATCGAAGATCGGGTTTGTATACGACAGGTACTTGCCAAGAAGGCCGTAGACGGATTGCAAGTTGGCTTCGACGGGAGCCGCCAGGTCCTGACATATGAGATCGTAGAGGATACGGATGAGCAGACTCATGGTCTCAAACCAGCCCTTCAACTGGACTGCGTTGTCTCGATTTGCTTCAATTTGCTGATCGACGAGACTCAGCAGACCGATAAACGCAGTCCCGAACTTGTCAACCACATGTAAAACCTCAGTGAAGAGTTCGTTTGAGGGGAAAAGTGGTCGCCACCGCACGAAGATGGAATGTGCGACTTCCAGAACTCCGTTGTTGATCTTGTAATCGGTAGGTGAAATTCGGCTAACGAGATCCTGTACATGGCGCATTTAGATTAGTACCGTATAACTCTCAAGCAAGTAGCTTCATTTGTACATACCTCTATCAGAGTATCCCACCTCTCCCAAAAGTCTGAGTCGGCAATGACACTGATGGCGTCACCAAGCTGAGTTTGGACACTAGGCGGGGACATGATCATGAGCCCCACCAGCTCCTGTTTGATAGTAGCAACCTCCTCAGCGGGGAGCTTGTGATTTCCTTCTTCATCCTAAAAGAACCTGTCAGATATACTCAGCGGCCGGTATGTCAGACAGACGGAGAACGCACGATGTAGTTGAGGCGAACGAAATTCTTGAAGGCAAGCGCGGCGGCGAGACGGGTGTTTGCAGGAAGAGACTGCTCGGCGACGATCTTGAGTAGCGAGAGAGAGTACTGGGGCTTCTTCTCTTCTTGCTTGAGGGCATTTTCGGCTGTTGGGGGATGGCGTGGTCAGCTACTGGGGAGCAAAATGAAGCTGGCAGGAGCTCTTTACCTTTTCTGTGCTGTTGAGGATCTAGTGTTGCATCCAGCAACTGGGCGATGTTCTGGATATCGGACGCCATGTTCACTCAAATGAAAAAGGGACGCGGACAATCGACAAGGTCTACAGGCGGAATTGTAGCCGTCGGTGTCGGAAGGAGAGGAAGTTGTCGAGCTGTGTGGAGCGTGGTGTTTGATGAATCCGAGAAAGAAAACATGGGGAATAGCAGCCTAGAAGAAAGTAAACGAACGACTCCCGAACTTTCATGGACGGTTGCTAGGTGCTCTTGCCTTGAGCCTTGGTGCCCTGTTCCATTGTGGGGCAGCGTTCGGACACCCCTGCAACTTTGGCATTGCCTTTCAAGTTTCTGGTACTCTATGGAATGCATTCACCCCGCCATGATAGCTTTGAGATCTTTTTTTCTTTGAACGTGCCCGTCCAAGAACTGAGACATATCATGAAAATATCAAGGGTATCAGTTGCTATATTCTAGGCGTGCTGTTGATTCGCACAAGCAAGCATAGACCTCCGGAATCGTTGGCTTGGACCGCCCGAAGCTGCAGGTTACGTCAATATGCAAACGCGGATTAGACCCTACCATGCCCACAGCTTGGTCGTGCACTGTACGGTAGGTAGTTAAGTATGTAGGTACCTACACGAATTTGCTGGTTGTCCGTGGCACCATTACTATTCGAATTGGAAATACGCCCCTAGCCCGGGTAAGCTAGTCAATTCCACTTATATAGCCACATGCAGGAGTAGTGGCCTATTCACGTAGTTATTACCTGGCTGGGTAAGGGGAGAGGAAAATCGAAGAAAAAAAAATCTTTGATGTTATCTACTACATATTTAGATGGCTTGAAAATCGGCGACCGGAGCCGGCGCGGCGTGGAAGGCGGATAGTGTCGGGATACAGGGATCTGGTCCCCCGACTCCGTGGGTCTGGTGATGGATCTATCAGCCGTGTGCAGCATTGATGCATTCTACTGCTTGCGGTCCAAGGATCAGCTTTTTAAAACTGCACACCTCACACTACCTACACGTCTTCCATCCTCACATCTTTCGCGCTGTCATGTGCTTTGTCGTCACACGACCCTATCGCATAACCAATTTCGTGCCCTCTCTGCATAGCTGGCCTGGGCCCTACTATCGCGCCTTGTGATAAGACCACCATAGGCGAGAGTAAGGTGGAGGGGGGCAAGTGAAAGTTAGATGGTTGCAATCCGGTGATCTTCTTTTTTCTACACGCCGCTATCGACGTTTGTGACTTGGCCATCTTCCAAGTTGCTCGCGGCGACCTGTCTTTTGCAATCCTCATCGTCAAAGTCTTTTCCTTCCATTAGCCCCGCCCAGCTTGAGCCTCGCCTCACATTGCGCCCCTCTTCGACAACTTGATGGCGACCCTGGCCATTTCGACCAATCCGGCTTCTTAGCCTACTCCTCTCGAGGTGGTAGATGTTTGGACGGTGCAGCGGCTTCACTGAGTCTGTAAGTGATGCTGTGCCCAGCAAATGCTTTGTTGTGTTTTGTGATGTCTGGACGCTACAGTCGCTAATTTCGCAGCAACTTCAGTTCTCCGTTACATTCATCGACCTTTTATTTTATGCCATTCACCTCCTCCAGCTAAGATGCTTCGTCGCATAGCATCACTGGGCTTCGATGGCCCTGATGGCCAACCTGGGGAAGACCGAGACCCCAAGTCTCCCATTCCAGGCGATGTCTCGCCGGCAACGTCCGCCGAACCCAAGAGCGCCGGAGGTCTTGCCAGTGTTTTCAAAGGTCTGACAGGCGGAGCCAAGATCTCGAAGGCGCCGCCCATACCATCCTCATCCACTACGCCCGCTTCGGCCCAATTGTCCTCCGAACGAGTCGATACCGCGTCCTTGGCTGCTACAGGTGTGGCTCCTCACTACAACGAGTGGCTTGACAAGTTGAAGGCTGGATCATTAAGCGAGAGAATCGCTGCCGCCGAGTCCCTCCGCTTGACTCTCGCCGATTACCCGCTTGCGCCTATCATACAGGTTTGGGATGCTGCAAGAGAATTGGTAGACGTTGCGAGGCCCAGCAGCGTGAGGATCGCGGGGTGGGAGTTGTTGTCTGAATGTGTCAAGAATTCTCTGGCAACCGACCTGGAACGAAAGGAATACTTCCAGACTATCTCCGCTCCTGCCCACCAGGACGACTTCTACCTGCAGCTGACTGCTCTGGTCAGCTTGACGAATCATGGCCGTAATCTAGCTGGATTCGACTACGATGTAGTCCCTCTTTTGACGACCTGGCTGGCCGATGCCTACAACGCTGTCAAGGACGCCAGGAAGAGCGCACGTGAGAAGAGGGGAGGAAAAGGGAAGACCAGTGCCCTGGTACCTACTCCCATCGTTGAAGATAGAACATTCTCTATGCTCTTTGCCTGCATAATCGATGTTGTCAAATTCAACTTTAGGGTTGCTGACGATGACACAATGGCACGGCTCATCGACACTCTTCTGACAATTTGCATGAAAACCAGCACCGAAGATGACCTCACAGCGTGTATCGAAGTGCTCGACGCCATTATCACATATGGGTCAGTTCCTAAGCGGACTCTGGCTCATTGTGTCGAGGTGCTCAGCTCCATTTATTGTCTTGTTGATAAGGTCCAGAAGACAGCTTGGCACACCTTGTCCAACTTGCTCAAATCGCACAATGGCCAGGCAACGGTCCGAATCCTATTGGGGCTTCTTCGAGATTATCCCCGGAAAGGCCAAGAAGTAGCCGAAACCACTCGGGCAGTCAGAGGCGCTCTGAGTGTCTTTCAGAAATTGACCTGGAAATCGGCAGACAAGGGTTATCCGACTGTGCCCTTGGCTTTGCTTATCGAAGGCTGTCAGAACACAGTAGAGAAGTCCAATTCTACGCGTATAGCCGGAGCGACCTTGAAGCTCATCAACACCCTATTCGATGATGGCGAGCAAAATTTGAACCCCCTTTTGGAAGATGAGGATTGGACAACTATTTTACAGGTTGCCGAAACGTGCGTGGGTCGACTGTCATTTAATAGCGAGCCTTCCCAGTTCAGATCAAGCTTCTCCAAAGATGACCTTAAAAAGGGCGAATCAATCATGGACCAGCTCGAAATTTTCCTGAGGAGGCTGGACAGTCTGTTCCAACAGCGCGGCCCGGATTTTATCCAGAGGCAAGAATGTGTTGCCTTCATGAGCAGGATCCCACATGTGCTCCCTGACTCCACAACAGCACTCGTTCTGGATTACTTTCAAGAGTTTCGATGTTGCTTCCCTTCAGACTTGGATTGGGAGGCCAACCTCTCTTTGGTCTTGAATCAATTTGTTCTTGACCGCAACCGCTCGACGCAAGTACGTCTGTTGGCTCTTCGAACCGTCACTGAGGTCTACGACATGTTAGAGTTGGTAGAAGATGAGTTGGAGGAAGACTGTGTTCCCAACATAGTCAAAGCAATCTTGTCAGGTACCGCTGAGGAAACCGATACAGACCTCTTACAGGAGACTGTGTCGTTCATGGTTTCTGTCGCTTTAGCGGCTGACTTTCCACTCTTTGATTACATCGTCGAGACGTTGAACGGCGTTATCACCAGAGAACGCTTGCAGTCGCCTTTGTCGTCACCTTCAGAAGTCTACTTTACCGCAGGCGAGGCCGTCAGCAGAGGTGTTCAGAGCCCTGCCGACGTTGTGACGAAAGGCTTCGTGCAACTCTTCATGAAGGTCATGAATACTGACGGCCGGAAGGCTACTCGGACTTTCAGTCTCCTAGTCCAAGTCGCTAAAAATAGTCGTTCCACCGATGCCCGCCTGACCGCCATGAAGATGTTATTCCGGCTCAGGGCCGACTGGGCAAATCGTGTGTACCTGACATCCTTTACTGAGTCAGAAGGTCTGGCCGGTGTTTTGCATAGGACAGAAGCTTCCTTGGCCAGAAAGGTTGCAGAAGATGCAGCGGCTCCCCACAGGTCGAAGAGCGATCACACCGGTAACCCACGGTCCTCCCGAGGCGTCTCGTTCACCTCAACGACGCATGATCGGATGGCTTTGAGCCGCTCAACCAGCAGTGCAAAACATGGTTCTCAGAAATACCACCAGCTCTGGGTCCTACCAGATCCAAATGCTTTACCAGAGACTCCATCTTCGATAGCCAGCCCAGTCCTGTTCTCTCATAAGGACCATGATGAGAAGATAGAGCCTGAGCAGGATTCTGGGGATGAGGACGAGAAACTCAGCGGAGACACTGAGGTTGAGGAGCAGTCTTCCGGAATCCTGGACGTTACGTCTTGGCTTGATGCAATTCTTCTGAATTTGACAGCTGGAAGCGACTGGGAAGTGTACAGCTTCTGTCTTGTCCACCTAGCATCGCAATTGAGCAATCACGCTCTTTTTAGGAGTGCTATACCCAAGATACGGGAAGCTCGTCGCATTTTGTGCGAGCAGAGCAAGCACAATTTATTCCAAGACCCACCACCAGGGACTGGTCTGCGGCGACCTGAGGTCAACATCTGTATCTTCCAAACACTTACCATGATCATGAGCTACCATCAGAGTTTTCAAAAAGTCGATGATGATGATCTAGTGCGCACTTTTATGCAGGGCATAGGCCACTCGACGGCAAAGACGTGCATCCATGCGCTGACGATCTGCTGTCATGAAATGCCTCTGGCTACCACGAGGGCACTTGTGACAATTCTTCAAAGAATGTCGACAGTCATCACACAACCTTACGTTGCTGTGCACATTTTGGAATTCCTTGCGGGTCTTGCGCGGTTGCCAGCGCTCTACAGCAACTTTATCGATGACGAGTTCCGCATCATATTTGGAATGTGTTTTCGCTACCTGGACACCGTCCGCGACAAGAAACGAAGTGTTCGCAATAGCTTCCCTGGTGAGACCGTGGCTGCTACTATCAACACGACTCACGAGTACGACATGCTGGGGCAACCAACGACCAGTGACGACCTGCCGCAATACGTCTACGCTCTTGCATATGCCGTTATTGTCTACTGGTTTCTTGCTCTACGAATCGGCGACCGAGCCAAACATGTGGGCTGGATTGCAAAGCGACTCTTCCAAGGTCCAGACGGAAGCCTGGCTTCGGACGAGCAGGCCATCATCACCATGGATTTCATGCAAAGAGTTGCTTATGCTGATGCAGACGAGTCTGCAGAGAGTTCGTGGTTCACAGACGCCAGAGCGGCAGAGTACACCGAAAAGCGTTGGATCGTTGCCAACAGTATTGTATCCGTCAGAAAGTCCAAAACGACTCCGTGGGCTCAAGTCACCAAGAGGCAACCATCTGGAACCTCCTACTTCACGATTCGCGAAAACTTCCAGCCTCCACCCCCTCACCAGAAGGGGACCTTTGGAGACAGCAGGGACCGAGGCTCGCTGACTACTAATAGCGCCTTGCCTAGCCACCTTCTTGTACACATATTGTCACATGGACCTACAGGCTTTGATCCTGCGCTGCGTCCTGTACCACTGCCCGATGAGGAGGCTGTCACGAGGTCAATTAGAATGTTTGACCGGATATCGACTGTTGACGGTCATAAGGTCGGTGTGGTCTATATTGGTGAGAACCAAACCACCGAGGCTGAAATTTTGGCCAACGTATCTGGCAGTGCGGACTACACGGAGTTCCTAAACGGCATCGGCACTCTTACGAAATTGAAAGGTGCAGAATTCAACACCCAGGGTCTGGACCGAGAATATGACACGGACGGCCAGTATACCTTCTGCTGGCGTGACCGAGTCACAGAGCTCGTGTTCCACGTCACGA
Source organism: Gnomoniopsis smithogilvyi (assembly GCA_027946515.1). Lineage (NCBI taxonomy): Eukaryota > Fungi > Ascomycota > Sordariomycetes > Diaporthales > Gnomoniaceae > Gnomoniopsis > Gnomoniopsis smithogilvyi. The sequence goes on along the minus strand of JAPEVB010000004.1, from coordinate 2,339,506 downwards.
CGCAGATGCCGACCAACCTGGACCATGATCCTCAGTGCATCATGAAGAAGCGACATATTGGTAACGACTTCGTGAACATCATCTTCAACGACTCCGGCATGCCTTTCAAATTCGACACTTTCCCATCAGAATTTAATTATGTCAACATTGTCATTACTCCCGAGTCAAGAGCTTCATTCGTCGCTACCCGCGAGAAGAACGCAGCCAAGGAGAAGCGAAGGAGCCAGGAAGACGAGCAGGAGCGCGGGTGGCACGAACATGAAGAGGATGCGCCCTTCTTCAAAGTTCAAGTGATGAGCAAGGAGGGTTTCCCCGAGATCTCGCCTTGTGCGGCTACGAAGATGGTAGACCTCAAGGCCCTGCCCGATTTCATCCGGCTGCTGGCCCTCAACGCCTCTGTGTTCTCACTCGTCTGGTCCAATCGTGAGTCCGGCGAGTACCCTTCGTCCTGGCGGAGTCGTCTTAGAGAGATGAATCGTCTACGCGACCGTTACGCGCCCAAGAGTCTTCTCACTTCGACGGCGGTAGCGTCCTCAAATGTTGCCAGCACAACCTCGCCCGGCACAACAGCACCGCCTCTGTCGCTGAGCCACGCACTAGCCTCGACTACACAGACAGGGCAGAGTCAACAGCCAGGACAGACGTCTGATAGCAGGCCACCGAGCGGCGTCAGGGACAGTACTATTTCGGGATTAAGTGGGATGCGGCGAGCCTCGGTAGCGACTTTCCTCACCACCACGAGCGAGCAGAACTCGCAGAGCCACCGCAGCTCGGTCATGAGCACTGCCACCGCGGACACCGAGATGATGCAAGCAAGCAACCTAGATTATCTAGTCGAGAGTTTGGACTTCTCGAAGTGGGCTTGAGATCCTCCGTTCCATAACACTCTTCTCTACCTTGGCATAGTCACTGGGGGGAAAACACATTACAATACTCAAAATTTGGTGAGACTGCAGTGAAGGAAGGTAATCTGATTAATTGGAGTGGACGAGGTATTCTCTGGAGCGTTTGCGAATGGAGTTCACAGGGTCTGCTTGGCACAATATACCACAAAAGTTTCTGCTTTTTGTCGTTTTGCTAGTTTACAACCATACATCTTGTTATTCCTTTTCTATCGACCTCTCGCGTTATGGGAACGGAGAAAAAGGGCCGAGAAAGACAAATGAGTTCGCAGACTCGAGATGAATGGACCGTTCAGTACTGTATTGTAAATAGGCCCCATATCTTCTTCTTCTCCCCTCTGGACAAACAAATTACCACAAAAGATTATTCCTGCATCGATCTGCACTCTTGTCAGCAAATGGAGCCCCATCACGTGTTCAATGCTCTACATTATGCAAGGATGCAGCCCAAGAGACACAAGGCTATGGTATTACACACATACTGAATCCTTCGAAGGATCACACCTGCACCGCCGAGGTCGTACGAGCTACCCATCATTGTGGTGAAAAGGCAGGTCACATCGTGCTCTTGCCGTCTGACATACCATACTAGGGGGAGCTGTCATGCTTACATACCTGCGGGCCTACGTGTGCTCCGGCACAAATCCCTCTCACCTCGGTACGTGTTATTCCAAACAGGTAGCTACTTAGCTGCCTGCGTATAGACCGCCTTTCCAAACGCCCGAAACAGCATAGGCAACTCATCATATGATAGTCATGCAATAATTTTTCGAATAGGCATACATGCACTGAGCCAAGGTCATCGGATCCGTAACTCTTCAAGCATACCAGCCGCCGAGTGGACAGTGACCGAGCCAGGATTTGTGCGTGCGACGTGAGGGCTCAGTAATAAGAATGTTGGATGCATGGAGCTTGTGTAACACCGCCAGGCAATAGCCCCCAGTCCAGAATGAATCAGCGGCGTATCGGGAGGTGTCATACAGTAGCACAAAGAACAGTCGACGCAGTTCGAGACTGCCGCCGTAAGCAGCCCGAATGAGGCTCTATGGATAGTGACATCCGACCAAACAACGCATTGCTAGCCTTCGAACCCCTCCGCTGAAGCAATGTTCTAGGTTTGGAGTCTTGGCCCAGACGAGTTTGATGGGCGCTGACCGACATGATCCCAGTTCATTTAGCTGGGTAGGGTGCATAAGCTTCTCAACGAACCAGCCGTGACGCCAGTGAAGCAATATTCGGGCGCTTCCTACGTAATCAACAAGTAATACAGGTACAGTTGGCAGCCGGAAAATAGATATTGTTGGGACTTCTTGTCAAAAGCAGCACAGATCCTCTGCCTGAGCTTTGCCATTGCCGCAAGTCCTGCCAGACACGAGAGCGAAGTCGCTACTACCAGTATCCACACATAGGTGACCGCGAGGCGGGGAAAGGCTAGCTGCACAGGTGAGATGAGCATATGCTTGCTGCTTGGCAACGTTGGGGCTGCAAAACATCATCGGACGTCCAGACTCTCCCCATGCCCGTGTGCGAAAATGTCAGCCCGGCACATTGAGAGCTTGTCTGGTAGTGAGTCAAAAAATAAAGAACTTGCGCTACAATCAGATGGTGCATCTCGGCAGCATTGTACCCATGCGCACGCGGCTCAAGTGAAAGCGATCGAGAGACATCGATCCTGAGTAGTCTCTTTGACAGACCGCAACTCCGACGTGATACGAGGCTCGCTGCGCCATGGCTTAGCCATGTTCCTATGCATCTTCCGAGCTTGATGGGCGTATCATTTGGGGGCATGTGGAGTCATTGGTACCTGGGCACGCTCCGGACGCCTGTCGGAATGCTCAATTCTCCAGTGACGAGCACGTCTCCGAATGTCAGAGGTTCTTCCAAACCTCTCTGTATGTCGCCCACTTTTGGAAGCCTTTTCGTTGTCAATATTTGTCCCAAAGAGTTTGCAAAACAAGGGGGAAAAAAAGGGAAAAAAGAAGAAAGGGGTAAAGGTTACAAGCTTGGAAGGGTCGTTACCTATGGATTGAAACCCTGCCTCACCTCCCTTGACCGCATCAATGTACATCTTATTCATACCTTGTCGTCGCAGAGCTTGTACACACGCATCCAGTAGTCTGACCATGACTGAGTCTCGATTCACAGATTCTGTCAGGTCATCAGCTGCCACTCAAAGTTGAAATAGCCAGATTCTAACATGCCTGTAATGCAAATGCAAGTAGTGCCTCCGGTATCTTCTGAAATCGATCCGGCCCAGGGTATGTCTTCTGCGGACGGGTTCTCAGAGCGTGTTACGTACGTAATTGCCGTTGCAACAATCTTGTCTCCTGTCAGGCCAAGCATTATATCGGTCATGGACATCGAGTCTGCCAGCTTTGCGTACTGGTCGTACCAGGCCATGTTGCCATTTCGTTCCGACTCTCGCTCCACGACCTCCAGCACCCGGTCGAAGTCAGTGAATTCACAAGATCGAAAGCTCACACCGATGGATGGGAGCCCTCCTGTAGGCCACTCGCTGAACGCTAGCAACCAGTCATTAACCTCTTGACCCGTTCCGGGCACCGTGCAGTCCATCCTCCAGCCCCTTTGCTTGAACCAAGTTTCTGAAGGATGACCAACCGGCAGCCCGTAGAGCAGCCTAGGAAAGGTGCTTCCCAATTGCAGACGATTTACTCCTCGAGTTTTCTTGAACCCACGCATTGCCTCATCATGGAGTGCTCGGCCAATTCCCCGGCCCCGATGAGGTGCTCTGACCAGAAGTGCTGCCACTGAGCCGACGAGTGTCTCCCCCTTATTGTCGAAATAAGTAATATAGGTGGCACAGAATCCCAACAGCAAGTTTGTCCCGGCTTCCCGAACAACAAAGTGCTTTGCATAGCCGTCACGTTGCAACACGCGCAGGAGGCCGGGCAGGTGTAACTTGAATTGAGGCGGCACGGACTGACACCAGAGCTCATGAATTTCTGGTACGTCCCTGGCCTGGTTCCAATGGGTCGCGCTCCATCTGTGCTCAATAAGTGGCTTCTGGAGGACATGCATCTCTGGTGGTGGTGGAGGTCGTGTGGGGCTTCCGAAGAATAGGATGTCGGCACCTATTTCGAGATCTCGTGAGGTATATCCAGGAAGTTGGAGGACAGTTGGGAATGCTGCAGCCGCCGGTTCCAAATCTTGGACCTTGCAACAAGCCACAACCACATGCGGGCGATGATCACCAATCAGCTGTACGATGCTGGACAAATCGACCTGAGAGGGCTGTCCTATGCTAGCCGGACCTGTAATGACAAAGACAACAACTTTTGCTCGCTTGATAAAACCAACATGGGTGCCGGTAATGCCGCATTGAGCTGTATAAGGAACATGACGAATCCAGGGATGATGCTTTGCAAGGCATCTACCCAAAGACTCGAAAGGATCCACGCCGCAGTCATCCTCAACAGGTGGGACAAGTGGTGTCAACAACAGAACAAGATCGCCCCTTTGAAGGAACTTTGAGAAGGGTAAATAAGAAGAATGGTCCCGAACGATCATCACACTGGACTGGTCCATCCCAGGCGACGTTGCTGCGACATGACCTGAGATCATTTCCGGAGACCACAGTCATATTCTGTAATTTCGGAAAGCTATATTGGCTTGTAGGTCATCTAAGGGTAAGTGTTAGTCTAAGATGACCAGAGGCCGTTCATGTACGCAATCGCCGGTTAGCGGTCGGCTTGTTGTGCTTATTTTGACCACGCGCAAAATGGAATCAACATCTTGCTTACCGCAAGGTCAGCAAAATACCCAGCATGACAAGACGCCTCAAAAAAACCACAAGCACCTTTTCAAGGTATACTGATACAATGTAGTATGCAGCCGGTTATGCGCCACCTTGTCGCGCAAAAGCGAGAGTACAAGGCTGGCTGTTCTGATCCCCACAGTCGGAGACGGCACTGTCGATATCCACTTCCCTGGGTCCGCACGATTGGTGACAAGACTTGAGAAGATACTGTTACCTGATTGACAGCCTTCCGCAGCGCATGGGAAACAGACTGACGAGGCCAGGTGCGTCACTTGACCACCTTTCACTCCAGGATGCACGACCAAATGTGGGAGTAAGAGAACAGTCAACGGGAAAGGTGTCACACCGTTGAAATGCTGCAGAAAGCGCCACTGGCCGTAATCCGCGAATGTGAGGTTACATTAACTGGTTTCCAGGGGGGTGAAATGGGGCTGCACCGGCTTGCCAAACGGTGAAGACTGCAGCTGTCACCTTGTCTTTCAAGACAGTGCTGTGTGAGTGAAAGGTTCGTCCGGCGGCACACCAGGATTTGCGATCACGATGGTGGGATTGATGCCCCATAAAGAGTGCAAAGCTGGAAGCTCGGCTGCGTCTTATTGGGACGAGGAGGGCATCGTGTAATCGCGTCGGGCACAAACATAGTCCGTGGACAGGGGTCCGCAAAAGTGCTGGCATCGTCACCCACTTGTTGCGCAGGCGCAGCGATTACAACCCCATGTATCATAGCCGGCAGAAGATGAGCTCGTGGTCATGTCGTGGAATGAGCACTACGGTAACCTCTTGTTCCACATCCGGGAGCCTGGGCTGTCCTGCATGAAATCATACCGGAGCCTGTTGTCCATTGGTGCACCAGCTGCGTATTTGATCGGTTGGTGGCTCTGGAACGGCCGCAGGTGCAGACTCGCGTTACACGCAGGATTGGCTGATGTGCAGCGCAGACACTGCGAACTCAACAGCGAATCTGCATAAAGTCGGAGTGATTACCAAGTCAGGACACAGTGGCAAACGTGGCTCGTCCTGACAACGGCGACTCGATATATATCGAGCCTCACTGTTGCCGCTTATGAAGTGTCGATAATGCCATCGTAGGCCAGGTTGTGGCGAGGTTCAAATTGGCGCGTTTATTGTCCCAGATATACCTGAAATGCACCAACGGTCGTGGAATGCAGTAGGATAAATGGAATCTCTGTATGATATTTGATCAATCTTCACGAGGTCGGTCATCCCAGTGAATCAGTTGTAGTTATAAGCTGTATGCGAGGACTCGGACGCATTCGCATCCTACGCCGAACGACGTAGTGCGCGATGTGCAGCACCGCGTGATTATGAAGTCAGGCAGTGCCTTGGATGATGATCGAAATACGTCGTGCTGTCAACTGAGTAATTTTCACAGCAGCCTCTTCGTATGTGCGAAAGGTGTCAATTGCTGCTGAAGGAGGCCGGTCGCCAAGCGTCACACTCACAGACGACAACCCGCCTAATTTGACCACGTTAGAGGTCCACAAGAGGTCGCACAACGATCTTGGGACAAAAGTGAAAGGTGCCAAATGAGAGTACTGGCATGGGTTGTCTCATAGTGAAAATGTCGAGTTCCTGAGATATAGCGGTGGATTAGTATGGGCAAGACTTCGAAGATGTTGTCAGGGACACTGGATTCTATGTCCGTTATTACGTAGTTGAAGACGAATAGATGTCGCCAGTCTACGGAATGAGAAACCCGGAAAGCACGGGCCACAGTTCCGAGGGTTGATGAGGGTCGGCGTTGAGATCATTATGGCCCGTGCGCGTCCCACTTCTGCCGATCTCCGGCCCGAGACGCGTGAACTTCCATCAAGAGCTCAGACGCGTTCCACCATGTAATGATAAAATCAAGTAATACTTTGGTGAACCTTTCCCCAGCTCACTCAGATGGAATCTCCATAGTGATGGAAGGCGAATATAAGACTAGAGTTCAAGTCTTGATTGAGGAAGTAGTGGACGGTGAGTTGGTCTAACAGGTTGAACCATCGCCAACGTGGATGCTAGTATCTCTGACATTCTTAAAGCATCCAAAGTCTCCGCAAAGAAGCGTGCGACCGATGTCAAGCCCAAGGTAACAGAGCTGACCTCGGTAGCCTACAACCAAGGGGTCCTACCCGAGGAGCTACTCCAGCTCATCAATTTGATCCTCTCGCGAAATTACTTGGACCAAGGCAGTCTCAACAGCATCCTGAGAAATCTATATCCCGTCGACAAGGTCTCGGAGCATGTCATCTTGAGAATCATCGGCTCTCTAGGCCTCGGTGAATTAAAACCATCTCTCACCTTGCAGAGCTCACTTTTACAATGGGTGATCCAGGTGTATCACGTACTCGACACGAAAGCGCAGGCCACGCTTTCCCGGGCATATAGCGTCCTGTTCAACCTGCTGGATGTTTCCGCTACAAGACCTCAGCTTTTCCATCTTTTGGCCATTGTGACAAGGCGCAAGCATGTTCAGCACTATCGGATACAGGCACTTCTGAATTTGACGAGAGAAAATGCCAACGACCGCCACTTGCAGGGCCTGCTCCGCGTCTACAGAAACTACTATCCCGAGATCATTGTCGCAAACCCGGGCAAAGGCAGCACCTTCAAACTTCCTGACCCCGAATGGAAGGACAGACTGTTTTCGATTCAAAGAGCACATCGCGAACAGCAGCAAAGCAATTATCAAGGGCCAAGAGACGGCTTCAAGACAGTTCAGCAAGTCACGTCCGGAAGCAGAGCGTCCAAGTCTGCAGGAATCCCTCCCGTACAAACATCCAACGCTCACGAGGTCTGTAAACCTGATGATACGAGATTCTTCGGTGTGTGAAAGGGGCTAATTGAAGTGTCCAGAAATCGGTCACACTCGAGGAGATTGACAGCGCAGAAAGCCTTGCTTCGAATCTGGACAAGATCGAGCTACCAGACCATCTCGTTGCAATACTGGTCGATCCACTCATGCAAAAATTCATGATGCTGAGGCCAGATAAGGATCTGAACAGGGTCTGGGCTTGGATGGACACGCAGCTCGCCGAGATGTTGAACGGCGACGCAGATGGAGAGACTATAGCAAATACTTTGAATGTGCTTCACGAGTATGCACGAGTCACGAAGGTCAGTTTCCCTCAGTCTGGGCAGCTTTCTAGCACATCTACTAACACACCTGGGTAGGACATATCTCCTTTCTTTCACGCCATCATCAAGTTGGTTGAACAGAGTTGGCATCTGAGACCTAACTCTTCCAAGATATATGATGTGCTCGCCTATGCGCCCATCGTCGATGCTAAAGGTGACATTAACTACCAAAAGCCTGCTTTGCGTGTATTGGAAATTGACCTATTCTTAGACGTGTCTACTTTCGTAACAGCAATTCAATCATCTCTCGATGCCTCAACCAATGCGCAGCTGAGCCTCCTCTCGTTGTCCACCAAGTTACTTCGCCAATGGGGTGCGATTCTGCTGTCCAAAGACACAGTCTCTGAGAACATTACTGCCTCGGTCACTCGCCTCATTGAGCATGCCAATCAACTCAGCCTTACACTTCTTCAGACCTCGCCGACTGAATATACATTCCACAAAATCCTCGACTTCTACGATAGAGTCGCCTTTATATACTCGAAGACCAGTCTTCTGCGTACGCTTCATGTCACTATGCCACCGAAATTGGCCGTGTATACCCTGCAGTTCAGCCCGTCCCTCGCGACGGTTTCGCGCCTGTGCACCATCCTGACGGCCTACAAGCAGGCTTGTGCAGTCTACATGTCGAACTCAGCTAAGAATCTTGGGCCGACCTATGATAAGACGCAGGTGCACTTGTTCAACGGTTTCCTCATGGACATTTGCAATTGTCTCTGGCGCGGCAAAGCCTTTGTCAAAAGTGATGCACACGCCAGGGGATGCATGATCTCCGATGAAGTCATCACTGCGCTCAGAAGCTACGTAAACTCTCTCACAGACAGCGGTAGCGGCGAGATGGAGTTGGGCTTGCTCTTCACAATGAGCTATTCGCCCCTGTTGTGCTTACAAGGCATGGATCATCTACGAAGGCTCGAAGATGAAGAGGATGAGGACTTTGAATTGCGGGCCAGACACGCCGGGCCTATCACGCAAAAGAGCCTTGTTCAAACTGCCAGGCAGGGTGGCGTGGAAGTCGTGTGGCAAGATTACAGGCTAGGATTGTTAAAGCACTTGGAAGACAAGGAGTGGAGGGGCATCCCAGAGCTGTTGTACAGCACGATGAAGAATCTTCTAGACGCTAGGTTGAAGAGCTGATCTATGGGCTTTAACAGCTCTATCTTCGGATACATAATCAGTCTATCTTGGAGATTGATGAATCTCGGCGCCAGCTTCATTGTCCAAGGCAAACTTTCGACTTGGCAAGACAATTGGCTCTGGTCGCAAGTATCTAAAGTGTCCACCACAAGTTCGCCCTCGGGGACGCACGCAAAACAGCCTCCTCTGGGATCTTTTTGTCCGTGCGGGATGTGGAATGTTAACAACTACCTAACGGCACGGCGCGGCGCGGCGCGCAGCGTTGCACACCCAAAGCCTCGGTTCTTCGGTGAGACCCCAGTGCGGGGATTCACGATCCCTTGAATGTTCTCCTCCAGAACTTAGCGGAATCTAATCACCCATGCCGGCAAAATTTATCCACTGCTGTTTGTTTATAAGTCGGCGGACTCATTCCTCAGTCTGCCGAGTTCCCATGTCTCTCCATCTTGGAACAATGCCTCCGTCTTAGAGCACCTTTTGCGAATAGTCTCTTTACATTATGGTTGGCCCGCCACCCTTGACGGGCCACAAGGTGCTCGAATTCGCGGGCTTAGCACCAGGTACACCACTTTTCCTATTTGACTCGAAAACCCCAAGGTTCTCTACTAATACTAAAACACAGGCCCTTTCGCCGGCCTCCTCCTCGCCGACGCCGGCGCCTCGGTCCTCCGCATCGACCGACCCGGCACCTTGCCCACCGCAGATGTCCTCACACGTCACAAGACTTCCATCGCCGTAGATTTGAAGTCTGTAGCCGGTATTGCGCTCATCCTCCGCCTCGCGCGTGAAGCCGATGTCCTCATCGAGCCCTTCCGTCCGGGTGTGATGGAGAAACTCGGTCTGGGACCTGAGGAAGTACTCAAAGTGAATCCCAAGTTGATCTATGCGCGCATGACGGGCTTTCGCAGAGACGGCCGGTACAAAGACATGGCTGGACACGATATCAACTACCTCGCCGTGAGCGGAGTGTTGGGAATGCTGGGCCGCAAGGGGGGCAAACCAACACCGCCAATGAACATCCTGGGCGACTTTGCCGGCGGCGGCGCAACGCTGTTTCAGGGAATCCTGATGGCGTTGCTGGCCAGAGACAAGCACGGCAAGGGCCAAGTCGTCGAGGCGAACATGGTCGACGGCGCGAGCTATCTCACCACTTTCCCGCGGCTTGTCGCCAAGACACCCATGGGTGATCGACCGCGGGGTGAGAATGTGCTGGACAGTGGATGCCCGTATTATGACACGTACGAAACGAAAGATGGTGGCTTCATGGCTGTCGGCGCGCTGGAGCCACAATTCTATGCCGCCTTGATCCGGGGACTGGGGCTGCAGGGCAAGGGCTGGGAGGCGAGGAGGAACGACCGAGAGTGCTGGGAGGAGATGCGGGATGTCTTTGCAAACGCGTTTCGCAGCAGAACGAGGGAGGAGTGGGAGAAAGTGTTCGATGGGACAGATGCGTGCTGCACGCCTGTGCTTACTTATGCGGAGCTGGAGAAGCAGAAGCAGAGAAGGGAGGGCGACCAGCGACCTGCTGTCATGTTGAGGGAGACGCCGTGCTTTGCTGTGGATACCGGACAAGGTGACGAAGTAATCCGTGGTCAAGGCCCTGGCGTAAAAGGGGATGGCTACGTGGGTCAATTGATGGCGCCTGGGGATAATGGCGAAAAGACGTTGAAGCAGTGGCTTGGGTGGCACAGAGGGGCCCAGTACGATGTAGAGAGGGACGGTCTGATATTGAAGGAGAAGGCGAAACTCTGACGATTCTTTGGAAGAGCACAACCTCCCATGTTCTATAATGTCCCGGCGCACAGAAGCAGCACCACCGTTATCTAATGTCTATACCCAATATTTTTGTTGGCGAACCCAATCTATGTCATTCTCGTCTATCACCGCGGTCAATACCGCCGTTGTTGCACTGTTTTGGTTCTATTTGAATAAAAAGGCGATTCATCTATCGTTGCTTGTTTGCTCAACTTCAGATGACAAATCGCGTCAGTTACTGACCGAGAGTTGCTGGATTGGGACTGTTCACGCACTCAAACTTGAAAAATAAGGTCATCATTCGTCACCTTGGCTCATTCCATTGTGAGTCGAGCCTTGCGGCCAGCCGGACTCGGCGGTGGTGGCTTTGGCGGCCGTGGCGAGATGGGCCGGTCTCGCGACTGGCAGACCGCGGAGCCTCGCGTGGAGGCGGACATGGTAACGGAGGAGATTTTGGGCGTCCAAGTAATCTCTAATTGCGCGTCTGAGTATACACAGACCTTGACTGCGTCCCTCTGCAAACACCGAGAGTGAAATGAAGTATGTAGGAAGGAATGAACTGTACACAATGCTTGCTTTACAGAGGGCGCAAGACGATGATTAAAAGAGAGTCACCGACAGGGCGTTACATATGTATGGTGTAAACAGAACCAGCATTATAACTTTGTTTTTTTCTCCTTCTCTTCTTACAAAGCTTCCACACTAGAAAGAGCTCAACCGCAGTGAAACCAACATGACCGAGACCCAATCACCAGCCGCATTAACCTCCGTTTTCCCCTGCCGAGACGTGCAACTGTCGTTCTCCCGGGCTCCCCTGCACGGGAAGTATGATGATCTGGCAACCATCCACGGGTATCGAAGGAAGAGAGGGGAGAGGAATAACGGGCGCGCGCGCAAGAGAGAGAGAGAGAGAGCTAGGACTCTACCGACGGCAAGTTACAGCTTCTCCTGTTGTGTAGCAAGCTAGGTAGCTAGCTAGCTAAGCTGGGACCACCACGCCCACTGCCGCTGTGAAGCAAGCGGGTAGGTACTCCGGATACCTCCCTCATACAAACTGTGAGCTAAATGGCGACATCATCTTGAGCCTATCTGCTCCGTTCCTGGAAGGGGAAAGTGTCTGACATGTGAAAATATAGACTATTTCACCGCATGTTCTGGGTAGCTGTGCTCAGGCAGAGAGTATCTTGCGGTGAGAGAATTTTCAAGCCAATCTTGAGGCTCTGTCTAAGAATGCAGCCCTCCGTCAAGGTTCACTGACATGCAGCGTCCAGGGCCGATTGCTTTTCCCTTCGCTGGCGGCTGGTCGAAGCAGCGAGGGAAACCTAGACATGCATATCTAGGGCCTGTTTAACTAGATCAACCAAGAGCTACATTTCCTGGGCATCAAACCGCCGAACCCAGATCCTAAGCTCCAATCGGAATGTGCCCATGCACATATCAGGCCTTTTAGGTTCTGTGCTCTCGCATGTCACGGCTTGCTCGGAAGTTTGGACCAGTCACTCACTTGCTGTCAGACAACACACAAAGTAGGTAGGTATCAAATTGTCGCTTGTCTTCCATTTTGCATAATCTCGAATATAATGGTATCGGAAGAGAAACAAGCCACTTGACCTCCTGTTCCCTGTGTATTGAGTGCCTGCGCAAAAAAGACAAACGATCTATCTACATACACAGTACGCAATAAAAAGCAGACGCCTCCTCCAATCAAGGTCAACCACGCCGCTGCTCTTTCCGATGCACCGAGTATGGCAGCCCATCTTATGTTCAGTTGTCGCCAACGCGAAAAAGTTTCGCCATAGACCAACCCATAAGTACAATGGCAGACTTGCCGCACACTACGTGACCCCATCAGTGATTGTCTTCAGTGTGATAACCTCGATGCCGTCCAATCTGAATTGAGCCACACGTCCCTCTTCACCATCGCACGTAGGGCGCTGCTGACCCTTTTACTGCACTTGGCTGACGATCTCGGATGCCCGTCCCAGCGACTCAACCATTTGCTGACACTCCTTCCGCCGGCGAGTGGTATAGTCACTTTCCTTGAGGAGCTCGTCCAGCTCGTTGGTTCGATACATATTTGCCATGAGTTCCTGCTGCATAGTCTCCTTGGTAAACCTGTTGGAACAGTTAGAAAGAACATTTCAAATCATTTCACACACGATAGGAAATTGTGAGAACATACTGCACGAGAGTAAGCATGATTGCCTTGGGGACCATGTCGATCATGGTTCGCTTGACGATGTTGTAGTATGAGGCAATGAGCAGCTTGATGACCTCAACCTCCATCTGTTCACGCTCAGAAAGAGTTCCAGAAGCCTTGAGCGACGGCGGGGGTGCCTCCATCGCCGCAGCCTTCTTCTTGTTCTTTGCTGCGAAGAAACTGCCAAAGAAGCCACCGCCCTCCAAGTTGGTGTCCGCCGGACTAGGACTCTGGGTGCGAGCCGGCGTTGCTCCTGTTGGCAAGGGCTTGCCGGTTTTCGGATCCACCTGAACCGGCTTAGGGTTGTGACGCTCATTGACAATTGCCATGGCGCGGTGTCCGTTCAAGAAATCAGGGTGACCAGTGTTGATGTAGCAAACCTCCATGGCCACCAGATCCTTGACCAGCTTGTTGGTCGGCTCCATGGCCTTCTTGAAAAAGGCGATGACGGTGTTGTGCATCTTTTCCTTGAGGGTTGGATACCGGCGGTATAGCTGCTTAGTAAGGAGCTGTGTGAGGATGCGGACCAGCTCATCGTAGACCAGAGATACACATTTCAAACTTGGCTCTTCCATCCGCTTAATCTCCTTCTTGACAATCACCTCAAAAGCTGTGGTACCAACGAATAAAGCTGGCGAAGGACCCGAGGAGTTATAGAGATAAGTCCGAATCTGCTCATCCTTGACATAATCGAAGGGGTCAATGGCCTTCACTCCGTTCGCGTATAGTTCATGGAAAACGAAGCTGATGCGCGCACCTCCGGACAACTCCGTGCTCGAGATCTCATTGTTGTTGCCGTCAAGGACTGTTCGCCACTCGCCTGCAAACTCCATAATGATGTTCATGACGATGTTGGCGCTATTACCCAGCATCGAAGGTCCCAGGCTCTCCAGCTCTTGGCTATACTTGGCCAGTGAGCTTGCGATCCTAGCCTTGATGTCAGGCAGCGTCTGCTTAATGTGCATCATCAAGATGAGATTTAGCTTGCGGGCCAAGTAGGGTGTACCGCAATACGAACTCTTGTTACGGTAGGCCTTGTGGTTCTCGAAGAAGGCCTGCTCAGCTTGGAGTGCAGCGTTGATAGCCTTCTTGTTGTCGATGTCCCTCTGCCCACGGTTCACAACCGGCACATACCCCATACGCAGTGGAATAATGCGCCCTGCCAGAATATCGACTACGTCGGTTCCCTCGTCCATCAGATCGACCTTTGTCAGAACACCAATCGTCCTTTGGCCCTCGGGATCGACCTCTCGCGCCAGCTTCAGACCGTCCGAGTTTGCTAGATCGATGTTTGCAGCGGTGACGGCCAAGATAATGGCGTTTGACTTGGTGATAAACTTCAAAATCATGTCCTTGATCTGCCTCTCAATATCACGTGGCTGGTCTCCGACAGGCACGCGGGTAAGACCGGGCAGATCGACGAGGGTCAAGGTGAGGACGTTTGGCGAATAAATACGCAAATTGATGGGGGCAGCAGAGATGCCAGCGTTTCGTCCCACCTTTGCCTCAGTTTCCCTGGCGATTTCATCTCGGATTTTGTTGAAGTCATAAAACTTCTGGCCCGGAATGTGCAAGAACTCGCCCCATTCGTCCATGTTTGCGGCCTTGTCTGTGCTGCCTTCCAGCTCTTCACTCGTGCCGTTTGTCTCTGTGTTTGCGGTTCCGGGTCGGTTGATCAGTTGCAGGACGAGGGGTCGTCTGGTCACAATGCCGGAGCCTCGGGGAAGACTAAGAGACTCGTCAGTTACACAATTACTGGCTCCCGCCCAAAAGGGCTCTTAAATTACGTGCTGCCCGCAACCTGTCCAGATTCTAACGTATGGCTGTATAGGAGCTACAACTTACAAGTCTCTGCCCACAATGTTTTCCAGCACTGAACTCTTGCCACTGGACTGGCTGCCAACGACGACGATCTGGGGGAGGTCGATGGGGTTGTTGACTCCAACTGTTGTGAAAACATCCTGGAGCTTATTGACGAGGCTGATTAGACAACTAGTTAGCCCTTGATTCATTCCACGATTTCATGATCCGAATAGGATTGGATTGGATTTGGAGGTATTGTAGGATGTAATGGCATTAGTGGTGCAGGCATGGCTAGAGGTAGAGGTTGTGATTTATCTTATGTGAGCTATGCCAGAGCACGAGAGTAACGTACGTGATCAGAGCAGGATCAGAAATACCGCCCGGTTGGGCGAAGGTACCTGAAGACATGTTGAGTGATGGTCCTCAGTGACTCTCGCTATTTCGGAAGGGTGCAAGTGTCCCTGATCTCGAAGTCCTCCACGGGTCGCTTCCGTCCAGCTGCTCGCGCTACTATCAGATGCTTCTTGTAGGGGCTCTTTATGGCCTTATGTGAAGTCGCCAGGCGGATTCTGGACCGGTAAAGCTATCCGAACTCAGACTCGATGGATATCGAAGGTTGGGAGAACCGGTCTTGACAATGATGCCTCGGGGCTTGCAATGCTTCGGAGCGCCTATCATCCATGTATTAGCGGTGTAAGTACTTATTTTGGTGACCAGCATCCAAGTTGGCCAAGTGTTGACAACGACCGCAGAGAATACTTTGTGGACTCACAAGGCAAGTGGAAGGTGGTCGGCGCGGTGTCGCAAGGGAGGAGGAGGAGGGGTCGCTGTAAGCTCGTGTGTTGTTCTCAGACACAAAGACGTTTTCTCTATGTCAGACAGTGGAAGGTGCTGGAACACGGAGTAAGTATCAGCTTTGTCGCAGGCCCTTTGTGATAAAGACGTGGTGTTGAGAAGCTGTAGTCGAAGATTAGAGTATCAACAGTCGGTCACAAGCAACAAAAGGTTGACGTACGTGCCACGATACGCCTATGGAGGCTGCCTCAGCTAGCAGGGTAGCCTGCCGGCCGTTGGGCATGCATCTTAGCGCGGATGCCACCAGTGGCCAATGCTCGGGCCGCTAGTAGACTGGGTCCTTCAGGTCAAACGCCAAGCCTTAAAACCTCCGTCCCGTATCTTCAACGTCGCCAGGATCAAAATGCGTTCAAGACATATGCACATATGCTGCATTATGTGTGCAATGTTGGAACACTGCGTGGCTTGAAGTCTATACTTTTGTTTTTCTTCCGGTAAATAGATGATTCATGTTGATCCGGGGAATTACTAACGCTGGTGCTCCTCTATGTGCTGGCTGCACCTCACAGCTGATATGCTTGCTAGGTACTATTTTGACACTCGCCTACTCACGGCTCCCACTCTCACTCTTGTCTTCCGCCATATGTGCTAGACCAAATGACCGATGCTGCACCGCCGTGATGCCTCTGCAGAACAGGCCCCACCACCCAAACTAACAAACGATCTACTTGTGTGATGATATATTCGGAGTCGAAATAAAAACGCCGGTGATTGAGATATGTGAAGGGCAAGCCGTCTGCAACCCCCGTTCCGTACTCCTGGATATGTCTGTCCATCTTCCTAACGCCAGATCACGATAGTCCAAACATATGCCGTCAATTTCAAGGGTAGCGTGCGTAGAGACTGGAAAGGAAAAAGGCCATTACAGGAGGTACAATCCGAGCTCAAGGCTCACGATGCCCGTTTGACTCTCGCCACTTTCGTATTGTGTCTCAGCTGTCCATTCATAATGCCTTCAGTCGCGCTGAAAACAATCTTGTATGCTCCTCGTCCGCGGCTAGAGTTCTGATGTAGTATGTTGCCCCAGGCAGAAAGCTTGATTCGAAAACATCATGTGTCCTGTAAGCACCCTTACAATGGGTGCCTTTCGTGCGTGGCTCTCCCGGAGGCGGCAATTGTCGGCAGACCCCAGAATATTGCGAATGGGGATGACGTACTTGAATTTGACCGAGACTCAGACGATGGCGCCTAATCATTGCTGTGGAGCACGGCGCGTTGGCGCAGCAGATGACAGACGCTGTCGCCGATCCTTGTTTGACCAACTGCAAATGCGGGTTAGCAGGGACGTGAATAAATGCAGGTCGAACACAGGGACGGAGCAAGAGACAAGAGATCCGAAACGCATGGGAAAGGAGATTCTCACAGTATGATTCTGGCATCATCACCACAGGATGCCCAAAGGCACGGATCAGTCGGGCTCCAAGCTACCGCATTGCACCGCGGCCTGTGCGCATCCAACTTCTCCACCAGACGAGCGCTGGGCATATGCCAGATCAGGACGGATCCATCTATCAAACAAGGTTAGTCAGAAACCATTTGGTGTAGAAATCCAAGCGCTCGTCTTCCTACCTTCAGATCCACTAATAACAAATTGTTCGTTCGCACCTCCGAGGTCGCTCCTAATAGTGAACTCGCCAGGAACGTGACCTTTGTACTTTTGCACCGTATCCGTCGTGGCGATGTTGATAAGCTGGGCTATGGCATCCTTCTTGTTGACGAGAAGGTACTTGGAATCGGCTGTGATACGTATTGACGTTCCGCGACAAGATAACTCCAGATCATACCTCAGCTCCCTGGTAGCATAGTCGAAGACGTGTATGTGTTGCTGATCATCCATTGCTACTAACCATCTCCCATCGGGAGATAAGACGAGGTCTTCGACTCGGAATTTCTTTGTCCATGTGAAAAGCTCTTCGCCCGTGGCGCTCCACGTAGTGAGAGCGTGAGCCTTGTCGAAACTGCCTAGGATGAAGGAATCGCCATCAGGAGCCCAAACGCAGCTGCTGACAGGTTCGACGAGCCTCTTGGTTCGCTGGATTACGGTGCCAGTCTGTATATAAAGTCAGTTCTTGCAATTGGGACGCCCAAGAGATATATGGAATGGCCGACCTTGAGATCCCATATTGTAGCACACTTGTCCCTCTCGCACGCGACCAGCTTGGTATCGTCTGGACTCCAGGAAACATTACCCACACCGTCGTCCACCGGCTCATCACCCCTCTGTTCCCTTAGCTCGTGTCCCAGCTTGAAAACAAGATTGAAGGTGGTCATATCCCATATGAACACGTGCTTGTCCGCACCACAACTCGCCAAGTATTTGCCGTCATTGGAGAAACGTATTTGCCAGACTTCTCCAGGTTGCTCCAGCTCGTGTAATACTTTGTTCGGGAAGAAAGCCGGGTCGCATACATGATCCAAGTATAACGAGGGCCCGGCTGGGTCGGTGTGCCACTTGCAGGTATCTAGCTGCCTGTCCTTGACCTGTTGGAAGAGGTCCGCCAGACGATGCTCAGGAAGCATGGCAGATGGAGAAACAGATTCTGTAATCCCGTTAGCAAGAAAAATCCCAAGTGGCCAGCATTTATGTAGTTCAGAGGCTAACGTACTAGATAGTTCGGCAAGCAGGTGGTGTCTAGACTGTCCCTCAGCGCCATCCCAGTGTGCCTTGGTCTTTATGTCGTCTGCGGACTGACACATCAGCAGGGTAGATAGGAAATTAAGCTGCTGAGGGTCTTGATTTAGAGGAGTCAACTCGGTCCGCAGTACCGAGAGAGCCTGCCTCAGATCTCTAAGCTCGAGAAGCTCCAGGTATTTCTGTTGACGTATGCGGAACCTCATGATATTTGGATCGGCGCCTTCCACGAGCTGTAGTCCGTTTGCCGAACGGTCCTGCTCATCGGCTTCTGTAGTGCCAAAAAGGAGCTCTTCCGCTTCGTCCCAAGACCCATTTATGACGGCGGAACGAAAAGCAGCAACTGTGGGGGACTCTAGCTCATAACCGCTATCTCTGCTGACACACTCTGCGGCGGCCTGATGTCCCAGATCCGACAATGCTTGAATCAATATTCGGGTGACCTCCTCTCGGTCATGACCAAAGTAGGAAGTGGTCGGCACGGCGGCGTGGGACTGCTGCTTTCCATTCTGCCGGGACGAGCCATTCATGGCGGCAGTAGGGGCCTTATATTTTCCATTAGTGGCAGGTCCTTGGAAAGTCCTTTGTTGTGTCCTCGAGGGACCGGCTGGTCCTCTAGATATCCCGTTTGAACTTGCCTCTCCATCTCCGTCGGCCGACATGCTGCCTTTACGCCTACGTTTAGACCCCCGCGAGTCGACGAGGGAACTGGGAACAGCCAAGGTTGACAGCCCTTGGAGAGATTGAGTCGCCTCGTTTCCGTCCGAATTGGACCGTGTCCTCCGCCCAAGCACCTGGCGCGGTTGGGTGGTCGGGATGTTCACGGATGGTCTTCGTCTCGCGATCGGGGGAACTGAAGTCGGCAAGGTAGGCTCGTTTTCGTCTAAGGCGTCGATACGCTGTTGTTGTCCTTGCTGCTGCTGAGCAGCACTCGCAGAGGGTAGCAGTTGTTGGGCAGAGAAGTCGGTGCTGGAAGACGACGGATGGGGTTGCGAGGTGGATGGGTGGTCGAAGGTGAGCTGGGGATCTCCTGGGGGTGAGGCCGACGGGCGATTTCGTTCCGCCACGGCGTCTCGTACGGGAGGCTCTATCTCCCGATGGATTCCAACCGCACTGATAGCGGCGAAATGGGCAAAGTGTAGGAATCAGAGGGAGGGGTTGGTCGTGATGATGCCGTTGGTCAGGTTGGGCGTTGGACTTGGGCCGGGCGTTTTGGACGTCGGCTTGAAGCTGGCTTCTAGTTCCGCAATGGAGAATAGAGTTTGGTCAAAGGGCCTGTGAGTGGAAAGCTTGAAGTCTGGAGATGTCCTGAGTTCGTGGAGGTCTGTGCTGAAAGGATGCTTGAGCCCGGAATGCCGTCATTCACAGGGGTTTGGAGGGCATTGATCTGGGCGCTGGCTTCGGCGAGGGCTCGGGACAGGTGGGCCAGAAGGGGGGGTGGTATGTTGGACGGGGATTCTCCGGAAACAGCTCAACAGCTAGACAAATTTGTGTTCTCGTAGGCCAACAAGTGTAAGTCAAGTAGTGATTTAGACAATAACAAACAGTGTAGTACTCATGGAGATCCACAGTCAAACAACAACTTGCAATACCATGTTCCTGGCTCTTGGCGATGTGTTGTAAATTAGGTGGGTAGGTAGGCGAGCTGTTGGCTGGTGCTCCAGCCAGGCAACCCGGATAGAGGGCATGAGTCCGGACTTGCAGGCAAGTTCCCCAGACGTTTGCACAAGCATACGCACTGCAAGTGCAGCTGCAAGTGAGGTGGCCAGGCCTGCCGGATAGATGGGCAGGCAAGCAGGAAGACCCTAGACCTTACCCCATAGAGGAGTTGGGGGTGGGGTCAGTTGATTAGAATCCGATAAGCGCCCCCCCCCCCCTTCCGGGCGCCAACACAAGTCCCTATTGCTACCTCCTGCTACATTGTTTTACTGTCACAAAGTCTCACGCTCAACCTGCATCAAACAGTAAGAGATCCTGATACTAACAATATCAAGACTTGGTCTATGTCCTGGAATCAAGGAAACACAAGAGTTGGGTTTCAGGCACAGTGCAACCTCACTAGAAGTCAAAGGGAAAAGATATATGTGCTCCCATTACCATACCAGATCTCTGAGACATGATGACAGCGGGAACTCTCTCATGATCCCCGTTGCGACGACCACGGCCCAGCCCGCTTACAAGTATGTAGTACCTGCGGACGATTCATGGCAAATGGTCCGAAAAAAGCAGACCGTCCGGTATCTCGACCAGTCGAGTCGAGTGACATGATCGCACTGATCCCCAGCCAAGTTATCAGATGGTTAATCCTCAACTCTCCCCATCACCAAACGCCCCCCCCAAATCCAATTCAGACTCTCGGCCTGTACAATGCCCGGAAGATGATCACGCTACCGACCCGTAGAACCCCAAACACCCGGGAGGCCATCCCGGGAGGCCAAAATTACTGCCACGCGCTGCTCAAAGCATGAACCTCTCGCGCGCCTGTCTCAGGTTGCTGCCACACAGGCGCTGCAGCCCCCGTGATTCGCGTCTGGCGCCTCTGATTCCCAAGCCGTACCTTGCTAATAAGCAACTTGGACAATGAGCCAAACCAAAACCCCTTCCCCCCTTCCCTCTGCCGAGATCAATATTCCGGGCCGCTGGAAGCTAGAAACAAGCGCCTGTGGGCGATCTCATGCTCTTTAATTTTCCATATATGTATGCTGCTCATGCTTTATCTTGACATGCGTTGCATAGAAGAGACAAAGTTTCCGAGTCGTTGCTTTGCCTACCACATCTTTTTGCCGTCCTGCTCTCCTTGCTTGTCATACTCACTCACTCGCTCACTCACTCACTCACACAAGAATTACTCTCGCAATCCTTTGGATCGAACAGGCTCTAGGCCGTGCCAGTTGGGTTTGCACTCCTGAGGTGGGCTAAATGTCACTTGAGACCTTCGCCCAGGCGCCTGAGCGCAATCCGGAACGATATGGGCCAAGGGCTCGTCAAAACAGGACAAAATGCTCGCAGCTAGTTGCCGACTTCTTCAAAGATAGCGTCAAGAGAGCTCGCGAGCGCAATGTGAGGTGAGTTTACCGACAGTAGTAGCCGATGTGGGGGGACAGCAGACACTGAACCGTAGCATAGGCAGAGTGAGCTGGACCACCGTCTTAGGGATCCTCGGACAAATCAAGAGGCAGTATGGACTTCCACCGGAACGCAGGAAGCCAAGTATCTGCGCTTCTTGAGGACGCGGAACAAGGCCGATGATTATGAGACCATCAAATTGATTGGAAAGGGTGCGTTTGGTGAAGTGAAGCTGGTCCGGAAGAAGACCGACAAGAAGATCTATGCTCTCAAGTCCCTCGTCAAGACGCAGATGGTAGCAGGAGATCAGGTCGCCAGAGTCCGAGCCGAACGAGATATTCTGGCTGAGTCGGACAGCCCCTGGGTGGTGAAGCTGTTCACGACGTTTCAGGACACAAAGTTCCTGTACATGTTGATGGAATTCCTACCTGGCGGCGATCTCATGACGATGTTAATCAAGTACGACATCTTCAGCGAAGACATCACAAGATTCTATATCGCTGAGATCATCATGGCCATCGAGGCAGTGCACAAGCTCGAATTTATCCACAGGTTAGCATACTGTCCTCTTCCTTCATCCATCAAACCAAGCTGACAGTTATTCAGAGATATAAAACCGGACAATATACTGCTGGACAGGGGCGGGCACGTCAAACTGACAGACTTTGGTCTTTCGACCGGCTTCCGAAGGTTGCACGACAACAACTATTACCACCAACTGCTAAATGGTGGTAGTGATATGCCCTCGCGCAATTCACAGAACCTCAACCGCTACTCCGTCAATATCGATCAAATCAGTCTGACGGTCAGCAACCGCGCCCAGATCAACGAGTGGAGGAAGTCGAGGCGGCTCATGGCATATTCGGCGGTTGGGACACCGGATTATATTGCCCCTGAGATCCTAACGGGTCAGGGATACTCATTTGACTGTGACTGGGTACGTGAGCTATCCGATTCTTCTTCTTGACACAAACTCGACTTATCACTGACAGCTTGAAAATGGCAGTGGTCCCTTGGCACGATTATGTTCGAATGCCTTGTCGGCTGGCCACCCTTCTGCGCCGACAACAGGCAAGACGTCTACCGTAAGATTGTCAACTACTCGACCTGTCTCTATTTTCCCGACGACGTCCAAGTCAGCTCTTATTCAGAGCACCTAATAAGGAGGTACGAACCGTCCCTTCCCATCAGCATTTGATAACTACCACTTACCTAAATCAATCCTCCAGCCTCGTCTGCAACACCGAATCCCGCCTAGGCCGCTCCGGTGCCCACGAAATCAAGCGGCACCCCTTCTTTGCGGGCGTCGACTTTGACAACCTACGGCGGTTCCGGGCACCGTTTGAGCCGCGTCTGACGTCTGACATTGACACGACGTACTTTCCGACGGAGGATCTGGAGCAGCAGGCCAAAGATGCGATGGATATCGATGACCCCAATGCGGGAGCTTTGCAAGCGGCGCCTGAACAGCAAGAGACACCAGAGATGACGCTTCCGTTCATTGGATATACGTTCAAGAGGTTTGAGACGAATTTTCGCTGATGTGTGAATCTGAAATGGGTTGCGGTGATGTAACTTTCATTTGTCTTTTGTAAGGAAGGGAAAGGCATGCACGGGTATGGTGGCCGTTGGTATAGTGCGTGCGTGCGCGGATACGTGAAGACTTGGGCATTGTCTTGACGAGCGGCGAAGGTAATAGCAGTGGACATTGGTGTATTTGGTGTCTGGTGTTCGTCTCGGTGTAACATCATGGCGTCCCTAAAAGTCAGACTTCCTCTTGCTTAATACTAGCATATCACAAATCTGCACTTTCTACATCCGTTCTAAATCTTTGCACCCATAGATAAATCGATTGGCATAAGGAAGCCAAGCCCTACTCCCTCCTGGTTCGATAGGAGAATGGAGACCTGGATTTCACGCTATCAGAGCCCTCTTCAAAGCCATCCGTTGCCGGTAGGACACCCACTCCGAGCAGCTGAGTACTATAGATACGCCACGGAGGCAAGTTCATAGTCTATACTGAATATTGGGCCTAGTGACAGGAGCTTACCTTGGGAGCAAGTGCGGTCGTCTGAAGCCGAGAGTATGGATTCGGTTAAGTAGAGCAGCCTTGTACGTACTTCAGGAGGTCCACTCACACCATCTTGGTAATTGCTTGACGGTGTGCACAGTAACAAGCCACACGCCAAGGTTTACTGCGTTGTAGATCACATGAGGGGACGAGCAGGCCATTTTTGAATGCGATATCTGACGATTGACTTTTTCTGCCGTCGCAAAATGAGAGCACGAGCTGAAGTGGTCGAAAATACAAGCAGCCCACAACACAATTATGTTAGTGAGTACTGATAGCGGTTTTCTGTTATTTCAAAAGCCTCAATAGCGGTCATTTTCTAGAGGGAAAGTTTCCCCGGGGTTCATCTCATTGATGAAGTTCTCATCACACAAGGGAACTTGCTCAGTGTCAGCACGTATCATTAAAGAAATCAAATCTCACCACAACTACTGACTATCTACGTTCATGTCGTCGACATATTAGGCTTCGCGTCACGTGCCAAGCTTCATCAAGCCACCAAGCCGGGACAGCCTCGTGAAAACGTGGGACGGAGGCTCCACAGTCGGTCTTCTGACTCCTGTCAGTCTTTCAGCCCGTGGCAGCAGCTCCACTCGACTCGAAATAGGCTCCGTGTCCGATGCGAGACCACGTTGTCCATGGCTGCCAAAGAAAATTTAAATCCCCTGGAATATCGGAATAAGGTCCAGGTGCATTATGCAGTCCTCAAACACTTGTTGAAGCAAGATCTCGGAACATAATATACGGTAGGATGTCTCCACATGGTCAGTCGCAAAAGGCTAGTCTTGCAACGCAGCATTTGACGACAAGCGAGCGGTCAGACTGCAAATAGATCGACCAGGTTGTCAACTTCAGCTCGGCTACGACTGCGAAGACGCCAAGCTGATCAATAATTGCAGATCCGCTCGTCCACCCTCGGTTGACTGCTTCAAACCCTTCGACGCGATCCTCAGGATGTTGTATCCACCTAACTTGGTCCGGACCTTTTTATGTGGCCGCCACTCGGCGGCGCCCAGTACCCACTGCGTAGAATCCTTCGTCGGATCTCTTGTTCGCAAGAGGCTACCTCCACCCAGAACCCGCTTGACCTGACGGCCACCGCTCCGCCAAACTGGCTCGGAACGGCGGGCTTCGTGGCCCAATGGAATTCCAATTCCCGCAACAGCATTATCGTTTCCAGGAGCTCGGTACCGGACTTCCAGCACCCTACAACTACCTGATCCACTATGCACGCAAAGAAAATCGATATCAAAAAGCAGGAACGCACTTGGATGTGAAATAGAGCCGCATAAGTGTCCAGTCAAGCTAGACTTTGGGGCAATGGCTAGCGGTGCAAAGTCGTTAGTTGATAGTATGGGAATAGCGTGATGCTGCCGACGATCGGGCCTGAGATGGCGAGCATGGACTGTTAGTCTCCTCGTCCGCGTTCACTGCATGAGTGAGATTGTCGCCTCGGCACACGATGCACCTTCATTATGAACGAAGCACGATGATCGAGAGATAGTGGCTGAGCTCTTCTAGTCGTGCCAACCGGACCAGCGACTAGCAAGAAGCATCAACCCACGATATGCGTCTCCCGCTCAATTCGGGTCCCAAGAGATAGTGAAGCGTCCGACAGCCATGTACCTCGAACATCATAATCAAAAGTCCAGCGTCGCACCCACTCAGGCACGAAAAACGTGCGCAGCCGATGAAGCGTCCCAGGGCTCTGTACATCGCTTCGGCAACCTCGCAACGGGATCTTGTGTCAAAGCTTTCCTCGATCCAACCTTCAGATACGCCGGTTCGGTACATGCCAATGGCAAGGCACCCGGGGGGGGGGGGGGGGCGGCGATCATCACGAGCCCGAGGCCAAGGAGGTGGGTTGACGAAAGTACCTAATGGTCGGCAACCGAACTAGTGCCATTTTGCCATCAGCAAGGCTTGAAAGCCGCTACGGCGATGGCAAGCTCCGTGAAGCGTCAACATTTCTAGTTTGACGTTGCCAACAACTTGGCTGGGCAAGACCCTTCTGGAGGCCTCGGACAGGTGTTTCCTGTTAGCTGTTGACTGTTGGCTGTTTCCTGTTGGCTCGGCTTGACTCGGCTTCCAAATACATATATGGGCTCGTTCGCTCCCCGCCTATCCTGATCCGTATTATTAGAGCGCACTCAGGTGGCCTGGCGTATAGAGCTGTGTAGGTCATAGCCATTCTTGCTTTCAGCTCGACGTGGTCATGATAGTTTGAATCGACCGGAGCCGGAGCAGGCTGAGCATCTGGCGAGCCTCATTGTGATAATCCAAGGGCTCCACTGCACATAGCCGAAGCGCCCGGGGGGAGCCAGAGACCGAAGTGAGCGAGAGACGCACAAAGGACCCCGGTGGAGTTGTGAGAGTGGATCGCGGGGTGCAGTGCGTCGGATGGTAAGTGGGTAACAAGTTGACGAGGCAGGGGTTGCAGGGTGTGTCTCTGAATGCAAGCAAACGAAATTTCAAGTTGGTTGAAATGAGGCGCTGATTTGTGGTATGAATAGGGGTCAACCGTTAGAGTCGAAGGAGAGTTTGCCCAGCAACATAGCGAGTGCGAAATGTGCTGATCAACCTCGACTCGCGCCAACGGACCATCCATCTCACACAATAGCAAGCGCCGCGTGACTGGCCTGGATAGGCGCGCTCAGCCCTTGGCCAGCACGTGGCTTCATCTCGAAAGACCTATGTGTGTGATTCATGTGCTTTGTGTGCTTCATCCGGGGAGTGCAAAAATCACTGGTCCACCGGCCTGGTCGATCTAATCATGCATGTCCCGGCGATCGACCGATGGTACTGTGTAGATCGTTAGTGTCCAGCAGTGCAACACTGGCAAATTGGTACACACCCTTCCCTGTCTCTGACTCTGTGCACAATACAATCCCAAGAAAGGAAAAGATTGAGAAATTGTCACTGAATCAAGGAGACGAGCCGAATCTTTGGGGCTACGAAGCATCAAGGATCTAGGGAACTTGGACAGAGAGGCTAGAGTCTACCTCCTGGACGGCGTGGCAGCCTGGCAGTCCCGGGTAGGTACCATAGTAATCAAGAGCACATGGTGCTGGGTAGCTAGGTAGGTAGGTAGTGTCCGGAGTCGAGAGTCTAGCGTCTAGAGATGAGAAAGAGGCGAGCTTCTCCCGGCCGAGAGAATATTCTCCCGTCCCCACTCGCTTCTATCCGATGGTGGCACTTGTGAGCGGTCAGGAAGATGCTTACGAAGTAGACAAGATTCCGTCTTTGAGTCAGATTGATTGGTGACCCGCCGACTTTTGCCGTGGAGAAGGTTTTCATGGAGCCTGTCATCTCAGAACGCCAGGAAGCCCGGCTTGGTCAAAGTTCGGGTCGACCCGACGAATCTCGGAACTTCTGCCAGGATGAGCACCTCATCAGACATCCACACAGTTTGGGGGGGGGGTTGTCTGGACGCTGGAAGCCTCCTCCACTTCGCCTGCGATCTGTTGAGAAACTTGAACGGTGATCGTCGCGACTCGGACATCATCCAGACAGCTTCGCATCTCAAAAGACAAAGGTGATGGGGAAGCTGATGAATCCCAATTGTCCCCCCTCGCTGTCCATCTCTCTCTCCACACCCAAGTCAGGAAGTCTTGTAGCAGCAAGACCTGTCTCTTCAGGGGCAGGCTCCCTAGAGATACCTACCCAAAGCGTCGGAAGCAGTATCCCAAAGCAGATCGTCTCTTGCTGCCCCTTGCAGATGGGTGGAGCGGCGACGGCAGGGGCACTTGGCGTCGAACTTTGCATGCACACAGGCCGATAGCCGTGGGCTCCAACAGATGCACATGCATCAATATGCGAACGCCTTCGCCGCCCGTTGTTTCATGGCCTGTCGCAGTCCGTCGCCTAGATACCTAAGGAATGGACTCAGACCTGTCAGATTGGACTCTCGTCCAGAACAGCTTATCTACTCACTGCAATTTATGTCAGGAGATGGACCGTAGAGGTCTAGCTGACGACGACGATGACTCCTTTTGACCCACAGACTACATCTGTGCAACTTGCAGCGAGTCACGATCTACCAGCTTTCCTCCACGCGTTTGTATTGTAGTACCTTTCCGACCCAAAGGGACGGGACCAACACAGACCAAGACATCGCATGCCAAGAAGGACCCTTCCATGACCTTAACTGAGCCTCCCAGCCCATATTGTTGCAAACACCATGTTAGACGCGGTTGGAGCGTGCTGCGGTGTTTTGTACGATACAAGACTCATCACTATGCGTGATGGCACCTGGTGGTGGCCTACTACTAACTATGGTACATTTGTTGGTCTCGTCCTCGCAGAAGGATCCGAGCGCTGCATATCGACGTGGTACTGCAGAAAGTGAGGTCACATTGACTGGTGCCACTCCTGATCATAGACACCCTCTTCCCTCGCCGTTGATCCGTACCGTTTTTTCTCAGGGGTATATTATGAGAAGATGTAACATCAACCTCCCAAACCCCCAGATGCGACGCGTTTGTTGCAATGTTGGTGGATGCCACCGACCGTCTGCCTTGAAATGTTCCCAAGCTCTACCTTAGTGTTTCTTCATCAGACCCACTGGCACCCTCGTTGCTACCGTTTGCAAAATAGGTCTCACTTCGGCTTCCTACCCGGCAGAGTATGTGACTGCTTTCATCCAAGGCGCGGAATCCATCCCGTTCAGACACTTGTCGTCTCCAAAACGGCATGTTGCTGCTAAGATTCCTCCGCCGTATTCGTGTCTGGCTGTGTACTTCGCATTGTTTTTCTTTTTCTCTTCCTTTTTTTCACCAGTGTCGTCGCGTCCCTTAACTGCCGTTTGATGCTCATTTCGCAAATTTGACAGGCCGCTTTGGGAGGCCTGAAGTTCTCAACCTGCATATAGCCCCGGATCATTTGGTTCCTCCTGGCCTACTGCAGAAATCAATTAATTTTTTTTTTTTCCCCGGCTGGACTCGCTACTGGCAGCAGCCCCAGCTTACGACTCGTGTATTGACAGCGTACCTCGGGCGAAGTCCACCATGCAGACACCCAATGTATCCTCACCCAATACTGGCTAAATCCAGGGGCCGCTACCACGCTGGTACAAAGCTATCTACTATGTACTCTTTTCTTTGTACCTGGACTCACAACGTCACCTAGCCTTGGGTCGGAAATTCAGGCCTGCCCTTACCCATTCTATTTTATTACCTGCTCCCCAACTTTTTTCTCCTCGTCATTCTGGTGCTATCTCCACATTGTCTGGACGGACCAGGTGCGAGAATTCGCGAGCCGCCCCTTTGACGACCCGTGGAAACGATCTGCTTGTCTTGTTCTGGCCTGTCTGCCCAGTGCCTGGCTTGCACGGTGGCCAACCCTTCTCAGCAGGCCGCCTTCAGCCAGTTGCCCACTTGTTGACGACCCAGCCGTGACCTTATTTCTCCCAGGCTCGCCCCTGTTCCGCCAAGTCTGGGTCCTTCTGACATCTTAGTGTGCTGTTGCGGCTCCACATGGTCGTTTTGGCACTTTATATCTCACCATTGGGGGCTGGCCTATCGACAGATCATTACCTTCACTACTAAATCCGTTGGCTAGTCCGTCCTGGATACTTTTCTCCGTTGCAAGGCTCTTCTCCCATATTATTGGACCTCGGGACCTGCATAACACCATACGATCTGGCGAGTGGGTAGGGAGGGTCTTTACAATACCCGCCTGCCTCCTGCTCTCATTCGCATTTCTCTTGCTTATTATGCATGCAGTCGGCAGCAGGCTAATGCTTATTTTGTACATCCGGGATTCATAACCTCCTGCATACAAGACTGCCTGCCTCTTTGATAAACAATGCCCGAATCTTCTCTTCCCTTCGCCATGTCGCGACCACGAGGTAGGTCAACCACATGCGTGATCATGGAGGGCTACTTGACGATACCGCCGGACCGGGGCACAATCCTAGGCCGAGCCCTCTGGAAGGTTTGTCAGCTCACCATTGCTGAAAGCTCTTACTAAACAGAAAATACTGACCTGACGAGGACAGACTCGATATGTGGTCATCGGAAGCGCGCAAGGAGAGGTTGATGATGGGAAAAGCAGGTCCAGTGTCTCCGATGGCATCACATACCTCTCGATATACAAAAATCCGGTACGGAAACACCCATGCAAGCCCTTGTGTGCATAGGTGAGAAGGCTAGCATAGTGACTGATGAATTCTTTTTTCTACAGGATGATTGGGAGCCCTCACAACAATATGCTGTCAACAATATTACCAGCTGTCAAGTCCAGATGGTTGCACATCGCAAGCAAGGACCCGTCTTACCGACCCTCGTCATCACCATTGCTTCCGATCCCGCCACTGAGAAATTGCGCAAGCGCAGATCGAGTAGGGCTGCGACACTGGTCTCCAACAAGGACAACGGTCCGACTACATTATGGTTTCGAACCGAAGGCGACTCTTCGAGGCTTTACGAGTGGGCAAGAAGCATCCAGCTCGTGATTCAACCTGCGCTTCCGGAAAATCTACCCATGAGCCCAATGAGTCCCATGAGCCCCATCACCCCAGCATCTCCATCTTTCCAAAATCCTTTCGTTGCATTCACTCCTCGAGAGGGTTGTGAATCCTCGCCCTTCAGCTCGGGCAGGCCACCGAGCGCCCCCAAAGTGACTCTTCACCACAAGGCATCCTCATCATTACATGCGCAGCGCGAAAGGCCCCTTACGATTTCCGGCACGCCAAGCCTGCGTTCAAGACGCAGCGATTTGTCTTCACTAATCAGTTGTAATGTCAACACAGCTACAACGCAAAGCTACGCCTCCATCCTTCCACACGATTTCTCAACACCTAGCGAGACAGACGCAGAGCTTTTCGGGTGGACGTCGGCACAAGGCCGGTCGTCAGTCTTGCACTCCCCGGCGCGGACAATCCGCGACAGCGTAGACTCCGATCCTCCGCTGTCCCCGGCAGCTTTACTGGATTCCGGTTCACCTCCTGGCCCGCGTGAAACAATTTTGGATCGGGCTTTCCAGATGAAGTACATCCCAGGATCGGATCAGACAGTTCCAGGCGAAGAAAAATTGAGCTCTCTGGCTCGCTTCGAGGCCCTGATGAAGCAGGCCGATGAGAGGAGACAGTCGAGGATCCGTCCGGTACGGCCAGTGAGCGTGAAAGAACAGCTCGAACTCAAGAGTGCGTGGGACATGGACGATTCAGACGAAGAAGACTCGGACTCGGACTCGGTCGACACCGAAGAAGAGTCTTCAGCGGCTGAGAACACCGCTGACGACCCGAACAGTATAAGGCCTGTATCACGAAGAACAGCCAAATTCCCCGGAACTCCACAGACGCCGGCCCAATCGCCACGAGGCACCGCCGGTCCCAGATCCCCAATCGCTCTCAACTCCGAGACTCTGGCAGTCCTCAACTCAGGAGCTCCGTCTGATAGGCCAAGGCTTGTTCACAGAATGCACTCCACCATGGGTAGCCTAAGTCTTGGCACCCAGCAGTTGTCCCTCGAGACTTCGCCTGGCAAAAGCAGCATCGAGTCCAGTGAGTCGTGGGAGACCAGCGGGCTGAATCCTGCCGCCGCGTATCGAACGAGCACGATCATGGAGGGACAGCAGCGACACTCGACGGCCAGTAGCAACGGCGGGAAGAGGCTCAGCTTCACTGAGTTTACTCGCCGGCTGAGCAACACAGGTAGCATGCTGCTAACTCAGCAGAGTGGATCATCTCCAGGTGATGCAACTGACTCACAGGGTCAATCAAGGAGGTCATCAGTTTTGCAACCTCGTACTGCGCCGTCAGTACTCTCCTCACCGAGGAGCGAAGTCACGGATCGCAGTGAGAAGTGCAAAAGCTGGCGTAACAGTGTCGGCATGTTCGGCAACGAAGGTGGCTTCCTTTGAGGGCTCATAAGCTTTTTCCGCGACCTGCACGCCAAGAAACCGGGCTCTCCCAGACCTTGGATCAACTACTCTCGCCCATCGCAAAAGAATTTCTTACGTATTGGAGATACCCGCATATACTTCACCATAGCTGCGCTACTCAGGCTCATTCCCACGGATGTGTGCTCCCCTTCTTAATACACGTCTTGCATATTTCACACGCTTGATATAACGACTTACGACAACTTTTCTGCCAGCATATATACCACAACGAGCAAGGCGTTAATTCAAATACATCACTGCATCGGTTGGCGGCACGGACAAGTCTGTTGCAACTGCTTTTTTTATTTTTTCAAACCATAATTTTAAAGGGGCAGAAGCAGGGAGAAGGGAGCTGATGGAGGTCCCTGATTAGCTTGGCCACCGCAAAACAAAAAGTGTAGATTAAACATCAGTTAGAGCTTTGATAAGATACTTCGAAAGGCGATGGAACGTGGTACTTCGGCAATATTTGGCAATGGGAACAAGGACAGGCTGGCATTTTGTTTGATACAGCCGTTTCATGGATTGGTAGACAGCGCTCAGCATATTTAGAAATTTAGTTCAGTGGAACTCTTGTATAATAGACTTCCTGAGCCAAGTGATCTGGGCAACAGCGAGATTGTCTCTACAACATTGTGCATATGAGCCCTGCCACTAGTACAGAGGGGTCCTATCAATCTGTTTCGCAGAATCCTCGTAACTATCTTGTACTTTCAGCTTCGGTCTCAGCTTTACCTTTGGGCAATGAACTTTGGGGTTGATTCAACTTCTCACATCTAGAATCATGGCTGCTGGTTTAAAACTGGCAATTTTACTTGCTTCCTTGATGTCTATCAGGAACTGTTCGATGATTATACCAGACGCCTATCATATCCCGGCTTAGATGCTGTGTATGGTACCTTTGGTATTCACTACTGTATTTGCGGAGTCAAATGTCCGCCATTTAGTTTGCTCCAGGCAACTTGGCCTTCGTTAGCACACATCCTCGATGTAGAAGCTTGCCAACAGGCGGAAAGTCGGGAATTTGGCCCGATCAAAAAGTTTCTCGAACGTCCCTTTCACGTATACCACCGGTGCCGCTAGTAATATTTGGTATTAATAAACCTCGTTAGTCTCGTCGATCACCCCGGGTCCCGGGCGGTTTCATGTCCGGAACAGTGGGGCCCCAAGAACTTTCTTCTTTATGAATAGAACAAAATTCCCATCATTTCAACCGTGAAGACGTTCGGGGTTGCATAGTGTAATGGTTATCACATCGGATTCTGATCAATTTGAACAATTTCCGGTAATCTGAGTTCGATTCTCAGTGCGACCTTCACTTTTGATTTTCTTTTTTTGCACCCACGCTGGATGTGGAAAAATGTTCTTTTCCTTTTTTCAATTTTTTTTTTATTCATTCCCGGCAAGCCTTATTTATGCAAGATGTGTCAGCGAGCACTGGAGCTAATTTGTGCATGTGGTAGAAGTGCCCTAGATCTAATAGCGACTGATGTTTATAGGCCCACGGTGGTGTTATAAGCACCATGTCGATTTCAAATGGATTCCATACCTGCTATTAATTCTGCATGTTTATAGAACATACATTCTTCTTGCCATGAATTGAATGAATGGCCGGCATATATCAAGAATATTAGGTATCGTGTAATGGTATGCCTTGGATAGTCTGGGAGACCTTGGGCAACAAAGGGCAACATTCCACAATATTCAAGGTACACTAATGGCTTGTTGCTAGACATGAAGAGGATGAAAGTGAATCTCCTTTCCTCATACTGAGTATGTTGAAAATCCTCTGTAGATTTATTGTCTGGAAACTGAGTAGTTCCAGGGACGAAGATGCATGTCTGAAGTTGTGTGGTGAGAGCTATGTCGCGCAGCCTCTTAATCCTTCCTATACTAACCCAGAACGACCTTCAAGTGCACGGCTCCACGACTCCCATGATAGCCCCGCCGAATTCCTCACTTCACATCTCCTCCCATGTTGGACCAACTACTGCCCCTTCTTGTTTTCCTGAAGCAGACATGGCGACGGCTTTTGATATATAAAACCCTACTCTTTCTCAACCCTTCCTTCGTTCTGAAACGGCTCATCTGGCCACGCTCGCAACCCCGCTTTCCGGACTCATTCGCGCCATCCCACGGTGCTCTCATCGCCGAGAAAGCATCACCACCAGGCCCAGTCTCAGTCTCGGAAAAGATGGCGCCCGTCCCGACACCTGGCCTTCCCCGGGTTGTCGTATACTTCCAATCACATCACAACCCCGATGGCAGCCCCGTCTCCATCCTCCCCCTCATTCAACAACCTGGCATCCGCCTCACTCATCTCATGCTTGCCGCCTTCCACATCAACCGCAAGCCCGACCCCTCGCAGATCATCACTCTTAATGATAACGTCCCCGCGCACCCTTCGTTTGACAACATATGGCGTGAAATCAAGGTGCTTCAGCAGGCCGGCGTCAAGGTGCTCGGCATGCTCGGCGGCGCGGCCAAGGGCGCATTCGCTAAGGAGACTCTAGACAGCGAGGACGATGCCGTGTTTGAGCTCTACTACGGCGCCGTGCGGGACATGGTGCGAGAGCGTGGATTGGACGGGTTGGATCTGGATGTCGAGGAGCCGTTCAGCCTGGGGGGCGTGATAAAGCTGATTGATCGCCTGCGGGCCGACTTTGGCAAGGACTTTGTCATCACGTTGGCGCCTGTGGCACCGGCGATGTTGGACGTGAGGCGGAATTTAAGTGGCTTCGATTACGAGGCATTAGAGGTGATGAGAGGGCGGGACATTGCTTTCTACAACTGCCAATTCTGTGAGTTACTTACTCCCTGCCTAGCCATGATCTGTCGATCGCGGGCTTCTGCTAACAACACCACCTTAAGACTGCGGCTGGGGTGACTGCTCTAATCCGGTCCTTTACGAGATGATCCTCATGCATGGCTGGGCACCTGAGAAGATTGTTGTGGGCCTCGTCACGAACCCAGCGAACGGATCTGGGTTCATACCCTTCAACGTCCTCGCCACTGTCATTCCTCTGATGGTGGGCCAGCACAAGAAATTCGGCGGCGTGATGGGTTGGGAGTATTTCAACTCGTTACCAGGCGGGAGGGAGAGACCATGGGAATGGGCACAGTGGATGACGCGCGTTATGGGCGCGGATCAGACCATGCTGCCCGAGGTCATCGCGCCTGTAGGCAAGATCGAGGCTCCGCCTGCAGAGGAGAAGGTCGTGGAAGTAGACGCGGATGAGGACGGGAAGGGGGAAGCGCCGCTGCCGGAGGCATTCGAGTATCACTCTGAAGGCCTCGCGGAGGACTAAAAGCAGCCAGTTAGAGAAGTGCACGGTATTCCTACTTCTTCATAGCATATTCATATGGGAGTTTCGAGTAGAGATTTCACAAAGGACAGCCTTGGATCGATAGTCGAAACAGGATAGATTCATTTGGGCGGGGCTTCGCAAGATAGACGCTTTTATGTGGTGCATATCAAAGCCTGGGCTACTAGACGCATCGTGCTTCTATGTTGCTGCCAAAGATATTGTGTTGGAGGTCATACTTTCGTAGACTTGTGTACACTATGATTCTATCACTGACAGTCGAAGGAATACGAACTTCTCGTGGACAGCTTCATCAACGACAGCCACTGCAGAACCAGATTCTGGATTGGAAGGCTGCTTATTCTACTTCCGACATGTTGAGAGCCCTCATAGACTCGATGGCTATCTATATTATCGATTCACTCAAGGCGTACTGTAATCCTGCTTGGATTTGAGTGGATGCACTGTCGCAACTTACAGTTTATCTACCCATGTAGGTCTCAAATGACACTGATGCGCAAATATCCAAGAGCCGTTCGTCGATACATACTCTACACATGAGATGCTAATCCAACACTATTGAAGCCATATCAACGAACAATGATCCAGCCAAAAATTCCATGGACCAAAGTGCCCTTTCCTGGACTTTTTTTTTTTTTGGACAAAGTGTCTCATATGCCTCGCATCATCCTACAGCAGACTGTCGTAAAGAACCCTTATCTATGACGAAGCAAGTAGATCTCTCTGACAGTAATCATATCGAGTCCGAGATTATCCTAGACCGTAGCGCATCCAAGACCTTTTCATTACGTCGAAGCTTCCAAAGCAGGCCACCGCTGTCCACTTTCCAAGTCAGACATCCGATGACACAGGGCCAGGAAATAAGCGTAAGCGGGCAGATAGCCTGTCTGAGGCGGAGTACAAACTGTCACACCTCAGGCTCTCAAATACTTCACTACAATTCCTTTCAACTCACTCCGATGTCTCTGATTTTCTGTACAGTCGGCCCGAAACGCCGAGGATTCCTGGCTGGCCGTATCGAGCAAAGCCGCTGCACAGCCCGGATGCTGACACATGGAACAGAACAGCTTGAGACGGACAACCTAGTTCTGGTTTGGAAAATGAGAGTTACCTAAACTTGTCACGCTGAGCTCGGCATGATTATGTGGCATTGTAAGCCACTCAGCACTGTAAATTCAGGACCAAGCCTAGTTGGACGGCCACAGGTCCGCCTTGTGTCCGGCCTGCAGATTTGATGGATCTGGCCCCTTGCCTTTGGGGCCGAAGCTCGCATGGGATGAACGTGGGCTCCTGCGCAAAAAGTGCAATATCAGATGAATCCTGTAATAATGCACAGCGACCTTGAGTATCTCGCCGAGTCAGGCTGATCACCACTTAGGTACAGAACAAGCAACGGTGGAACCCCGAAGATCCCGCAGGCGTTGCCCATGCCGACAGGAAGGGCTTTGCCAATCCCGGCAAGTCAGCGAAGATCTTTCAGTGCTTCTGACGTGTCTTGCCCAACCTACTCCCTTCACTTGTTGTCCCACCGGGCGACCACGAGAGAGAGAGAGAGAGAGAGAGAGAGAGTAGTCGCACTGCTGAAGAGAGATTGCTGGTCGTGGTGGCCATTCCGGCGGTGTGAGATGCTACTGCAGGACGGAAGTCGGCTCTTCCTGCATAAACATGCGTGGGGGTTTCAGGATTGTTCTTGATGGCTTCTATAATCCAGGAAAATCTTTGTAATGGCACGTGGCTGTGCCAGCCTCGGAGACTGCTCGCAGGAGGAGTTGATGACTGTACTGACGGGCCGTAGACCGTAACGGTGAGTACTGCATGCAGACCGGTGACCCTTTCAGGAACCAGTGCATCTCTAGCGCTGCTGCAGGACTTTGTACTACACTACCTACAATACTCACCTTGGCTCATACTGGCTTGAAAAAAGTCGGGATGCTTGGGTGAAAATAGTCGAAGCCGTACTCTCTAGGGATGGCTTCACGTAAAGAAGAGTGGATATGCAATAAGAGACTTGATCTCAAATGTCCATCTCGCGAGTGGTATTGCAATTGTGATGAGGCCATCGCTGTGGCGTCCTACTCTTCAAGCAGTCGGCCTATGATCACGAAGTGCATATCAGGCAGACGTCACCGAGTCCCCCTACGTGTCCGCAGAGCCTCATGAACTGCATGATCAGTTCGCATTGTAGGCGCCCCCAGCTGACACACATCAGCCTTACCAATACGCCAGCTCAGTTCTACCGAGACAACAAAATGCGAAGATCTGCAGTATTGCAAGCCATGAACGATGACGAGTCTCATAGGGCTGCAGATGCTGCTGCTGCTGCTTTTGCTGCTGCGCATGTCGTGCGACTAACCTTTGCGCAGAATCGCGCAAATAACTACGTTGCAGAGAGACGCAGCAAAGTCAGGCTGGTTTGGTGAGAAGTAGAACTCGCTCTTGCGAGCTTGTGTGGTCAGTTCTTGGTTACTTGTGTACTGGTGAAGGAGTGTAAAGCCAGTTGGTGACTACAGCACTGTACTGCGTAAAGGCGAAGGCGGAGCTTACAGCGGTACTAGCAGGAGTTTGTGCTCTCATCCAGATAGATGGATAGCGAAAAAAAACCCGCACGATCCGGAGATAATAGGCGACTGATCCGGTACAGATGTACAGTAAAGCGGCGACCCCGTGATCTGCAGAAGCCGTGGCCGTTTGCAAGGGTGCCGTAATATTTTGGGGGGCAGGACGTGACTCTTTTCGGCGGTGACTCTTTCGATGCACAGGACAGAGCACCCAGGTTCAGAGCGTCAAGCTTCCTAATCGGGACATAGGTGATGACAAAAACGCCCTGGCTTACGGAGCGTGTGCCTGGTGGGGCTTAGATAATAATATGGACGGAGACGGTAGTAAGATTCCAAGTCTAGGTCATCTTACTACAACGTCGAGCATGAAAGTGGGACACGGATTTCGTAATTGTCGCGGTGTGAGAACGGATGCCATGGTGCTCAAAGAACAAAACAAAGGTATGGAGCGATGACTCTCATCGTCCTGTAAGTAGGTAGTATGCGTCAGCAGATCAGCGGGCGGAGGCTTTGTAAGGACCTGATGTACCTACATTCCACACACACGGAGGAATTGGAGCCGAGCTTAGATGGGACTCGACAAGCCCTGGACTCTCAAGCGACACTCAATTCTAATAACAGAATTGAGCCTAAGTCTCCGTCCAATACACGTGCAGTTCTAACCACACTGTCCCACATAGCTGGCAAAGGATGGCATACCTCCGGCAAACTGAGCGCTTACAGGACAGCAGAGTAGGGAGGATCAGAAGACCGGGTCATTCCATGGCAGGAAACATTCAGCCCTACGAGGGTAGACCCCCTGTCGTGACACCTGAAGTGGACCCCTGATCCTCACCACGCACATGTTACTCTCGCATTTAGGCCCCCAAATATAGCAATACGTTGGTGCCTCGGACCCCAAACCATGCAGAAGCTAGGGTCCGGAGCAGCTTATGCCTCGCCAGATGTAGGTAACTTTGTCTGCTCG
Organism: Gnomoniopsis smithogilvyi; assembly: GCA_027946515.1. Lineage (NCBI taxonomy): Eukaryota > Fungi > Ascomycota > Sordariomycetes > Diaporthales > Gnomoniaceae > Gnomoniopsis > Gnomoniopsis smithogilvyi. The sequence continues at coordinate 2,301,431 of JAPEVB010000004.1, read as the reverse complement.
ACTTGCTTCTTACTTGCCAATGTTCCTGTTTGCCTTGGAAGCGGATGCCTAAGCCAGTGGGAACCCCCAATCTCAAATACCACATGGCAAGCAGGGGTGGGGGAAATCCTCCTTTCCCGCTGGACCACACGGCACTCCTGGACAGGGCTGCATGCCTGGGGATGGGGAGGCTCGTACCCTTAGTCTCCAGGTCATATTGCTCATCTGGGGAGGCTGTGAGTCGTCCACCGCCTACTAGCCTACCTTTTATCTCGTGTATCCACCACAGGTATTGGTGGGCAGCCTGGAGGATGAGGCTGACATTGCGGGATGGAACGGTAGAGTTGGCGTGAGAGCCGGTAGGAAGTATGACTTCAGAACCTTCTCCCTTCTGGATATATAAGACCAGAGAGTCTCCTGCCTGGAATATCAGTCTTCCTGTTCCATCATCACCATCAACAACCTCATCAAACACTTCAAGCTTTCAAACACACTCCAGCAAGCTCACTACACTTCACACCACTCCTATCAAACAATCTCAATTCCATTTCACCAGCCAAACCAGCAAAATGGCCATCTACACCACCTTCAACAACGAGCGCCCTATGCTCTTCGGCCGCAGTGGCTACAACAACAAGCCCAACGGCGGTGACGATGAGGAGAAGAACCAAGGCCGGAGCGGCTACAACTCCAAGCCCAATGGTGGCGATGACGATGACGACAAGAACCACGGCCGATCAGGATACAACTCCAAGCCCGATGGGTCCGATGATACCGAAGAGAAGAAGAGGACGTTGAACTTCGCATAAGCGATCTCTCGAGATCTTATTAAGCATCACGGTCATGTCATCACGGCTCGTGCCGACAATCCGGCACGGGTCACTGTACTTGTACAACAACACCCCAACACGCAATAGATATAGAGAAGCGCAAGCTTCATGGCGCAAGCCCCCCCAAAAAAAAACCAAATCATGTTGATCAGCAATGGTCGAGCATGTGCCACCATCGTTCATTACACCTTCATTTCTGGGATCGGCAGGCGCAACAGGCGGGGAAACATTTAGAAGGATCTAGACGGAGCGGTTGCAAGACCCTATACAGGGTTCTTTTGTGCGACAAGATAGTGATGCGGTATCTGGGGGCCAGGATTTACGTGTAGGATTGGTCCACATTTCCTTTCTAAGCTGGAGTTCGAAGGGTGTTGGAGTCTGGGGTATTAGACTAGATCAGACCACAGCAATGTGCCCATAATTAACACAATTTCCACATTGCATCCTCGTAGCCCATCCAGAAGCAGCAATGATCTGTGCACTGACGACCCACTTCCATCAATAACCAACGGCCGGAGGCAGGCTAACGCAGGCCCAAAGGTCTACCAAATGGCCTCCATTCGCGCAAATCTCTCATGAATCTTACACAAGCCCCGGCCTTTCAACGGTACACATCAGAGGCACCGTGATGTGAGACCAGGACCATTGCGCTGAGGGATTCTCACGCAATCACCCCCCAGTCAATTAATGATACAAGCGGCGTGGATTTTGTTAACGGACAAGAGACACTCCTATCGTCCAGACAAAGCAGGTCTTTGAGAAGTTGTGCGACTCCGTGTTCTTCGTGACTGAGCATTTCCACGTGTAATGCGACTCGCAATGCATTCTCGTTGGGACCGGTATAGCTTCTTATATTGGTCTTGACAAACTGTCACTTTCCTACACAGAATCTGCGGTCCAACAGTCAGTTTCGAATAAGAAGGAAGGGGCTATTGGGATGATTACTTCTCAAAAATGACACCGAGAACCTCTTCCACATCACCAGCCTCGCCTCGGCCAGTGATCCGTGCCAGACAGTCGGCAGCATATCGCAAATGTTCGGCAGCCAGGACAATATCTGGCTCATCGCCCATCAATTCATCTGCTCCGGCGCTGTCAACCACAGCTTGCCTCATGAAGTCCTCAAGATGCTCTCGGCATTGCGCCAACAGCTGCCGCTGTCTTTCAGTGCCGCCAAGGAGCTCCTGCATCTCCTCTGGTAGAGAGGTCAGGTTCTCAAACGAGCGGACGAGACTTTGCGTCAGTTGATGTATGCCACCCGGATCCTTTCCATTCAATAGCGACGGTGTCTCGGCCTCCTTGCAAGAAAGTATAAGTGGCTTAGTCAGGGTCTGCTGGAGAACAGATGACCCAAAGTCACCAAGCAGGCGCTCGAGCGTCGCTTGGTCCACCGAGTCTGACTTATTGATCGCAATTAAATGCTGCTCTGCCCGCGCGGCTAATTGCAGTGTCTCACTGTCGTAATTGAAAAAATGGCTGTTACCGTCCTGCTCTACAGAGGCCAGAACGATGATGACATCCGAGCTTAGCGCTTTCAGCTTCGCCCGTCGAATACCTTCCTCTTCAATGGCTCCGATTGTGCTGTCGTTCGCAAGAGCCCGAGTTCTGATACCTGCCGTATCGGCAAAGGTACACAAATATCCTCCAATGTCCAGACTGGCTTCTACTATATCCCTGGTTGTGCCAGCCTCTTTCGATACGATAGAGGCCTCACGCCCTACGATCAGATTCATTAGCGAACTCTTGCCAACATTTGGCGGACCTAATAAGGCGATACGGATGCCTTTTCGCAGCAATTCCGTTCTTTGGCCGGCGAGTTCATGTTGGTCAATAGCTAGTAAAATGCGCTGAACCATAGCTGTGACATTTCGCAGGAGCTCACGAGGCGACTCATCGAAATGCTGATCCTCTGAGAAATCGATGAGTGCCTCGATCTCGCCTCGCGCGAGGAGCAGCTCTTCACGCCAAGCGTCGTAGATCTGTCCTCTGATGCCTGAGTTCCCACGTACCGCTGCACGACGTTGCTGCTCTGTCTCTGCGTCGAGGACATCGCTCAGTGCCTCCACTTGAGAAAGATCTAGTCGGTCGTTCAGGAAGGCTCGTTTCGTAAATTCGCCCGGCTCAGCGTAACGGATCCCGCGCGGTCCAGCAGATGATGCGCAGCGGGGGATGGCGTCCAAGACTGCTTTCACGGTAGCGGGGCCGCCGTGAACGTGCAGTTCGAGAATATCTTCTCCGGTGACTGTTTTTGGTGCCGGGAAGTACAGGACCACGGCATCGGAGTCGAGGATATGTGCCTTGTCCGTAAGATCCGGGTCATGAAGAGTTCTCACTGCAGCATACCTCGGTGTGGGGGGCTGCTTTCCGGGGCAAAGGCTGTGATAAATATCTAAGCTTGCGGGTCCTGAGACGCGAATCACGGCGATACCAGCCCTTCCTTGGGCTGATGAGAGCGCATAAATGGTATCCTGAGTGAAAGGTCCAGCCAGAACATCGAGCGTATTCTTACTCTGGCCATGTGGAGAGGTCAGGCTCGAATTGACCCTCACAAAACTTGCGCCATGCTGCCACCTCCCAGAAAAGGTGTCTTGGGCACTCAGAGCAATGCCTTTGCGTGAGCCGAAGAGTGCAGCGGACAATTTGATGTTCAGCGCAAGTCTTCGAGCTCGAACGGCAACTCGAGCACTGCAGAACATTGACTCTTGTCGGCAAATGTCAGTCACACAGGAACTCGAGTTCTCAAGAAAATGCCAAATGAGTGTGAGTGGCTGCCGCCAAGCATTTATGGCAATGAAACCTAACCTGGGGAAGATACCAGACCAGGCCGTTGTTGATGCTCTCACGGACGGACGGCATGGGGCACACCTGCTATGCTAGCCTTGGCCTGCCCCACTGAATTCGAAATCGAACCCCTGCAGGTGGATTGGCGCTATCGATAACCACCCAAGACTGGTTTTTTTTCCTATTCTCTGAAGCCCGCCTTTCTCTCTGCGCAACAAACCTCACGGAGCGTGCTGTTATCGCCCATCATGGCTTCCGACGAGATTGTCTGGTACGCACCACATCCCAGATGGTGGATATGTATTCATACTAACATGGAACAGGCAATACATTAATCAGAACTTTTGCGCATTCAAGATCCGGTTAGCATCCTCCTCGTTGTTCTAATTTTGCGACAGCAATTGACAATAGCGTGAAGAACACCAAACAACCAGAAACAAACAAATTTTTGCCGGAACGAGTACAATGTCAGCGGTCTCTGCAACAGACAGTCCTGTCCTCTGGCAAACAGCAGATATGCCTCCGTTCGCCCGCACCCCGAGAAGCCCAATGTCCTTTACCTCTACATGAAGACCGTCGAGCGAGCTCATCTACCAAACCGCATGTGGGAGAAGATACGACTACCATCGAACTATCAGAAGGCTTTGGCTATGATAGATGAGAGGCTAATGTACGGGCCCGCCAAATGACTTCTACTCTCGTAAGCAATCGAAGAGCTAATTCTCGAATCTCACAGGTACTGGCCTGAGTTCCTCAAGCACAAAGCCAAGCAACGACTCACCCGTCTGACGCAAGTCGCCATCCGCATGCGAAGAATTGCCGCTGAGGAGGACCGTCTCGGCGAAAAGCTTGTACCCAAGATGGCGCCCAAGGTGAAGCACCGCGAGGAGGCCCGCGAGCGCAAGGCTGAGGCTGCTGCCAAGCTGGAGCGTACCATCGAACGCGAGCTGCTGGAGAGATTGCGACAGGGTGCCTACGGCGACCAGCCACTGAACGTGTCTCAGAAGATCTGGGAGAAGGTGCTCAACGGTCTAGAGAAGGAGGGCCAAGGAGTGCGCGACAAGGACTTGGATGATGGCATCGAGGAGGATGAGGATGAAGAGGAAGTGGAGAAGGAAATGGAAGAGGAGGATGATGAATTGGAGGGCAACGTCGAGTATGTCAGTGACGTCGAGGAGAGCGATGACGACCTTGCCGACATCGAGGACTGGATTGCCAGTGAAGAGGATGATGACGACGAGGACGACGACGATGATGATGAAGAAGACGACAGCGAGGAGGACAGTCAAGAGGAATCGACTACGAAGAAGGGTAAGGCAAAGGCGGGCGACAAGCGGAAGAGAGGTCGTGTTGTGCGCATGAAGGGCCGCAAGAAGATAGAGCGTGAAATGGAGGAGGAGCCGCTCAGAGAGAAATTGGTTGTCGCGGACTGGTAAACATATTCTACATGTCACATGGCGAGGCGTTGGTAGGGTGGATCGGAAAATGCATGGGCTTTGCTTCCAAGGATTGTAGGCTGGAGTAATTCGTAGAGGGCTCCTGCGGATACCATCTTAGTTTCAGACTACCAAATCCAGTTCCATGACTGGAAACTAGATTTGATTATGTGTATTAGGCGGACGTCGTAATTCCTTTGTACTGGAGGCGGTCAGTTCTGTATTCAGGGGGGGAGCTTAGACTCCAAGCTCCATTCGAAGTGGTCCCAAGTCGCTTCCGGCCCGCATCAACCTGACACAAAGTGCATTGTTACCCAACTTGAACCTGTTCACTTTCATTTCTCAGTACAACCCACATCCCACATCCCACAACTCCCGAGCCGGACATCTTGGAAGAGAGACTTGCCCTCCCAAACTACCGGATTTTCTATCTGCTGTAGACCAATTTAAATACGAGTGCTCGCGGGGGCACAGAATCACCCGGCGCCGCAACCCCCCACGCTGACGTCCTGAGCCGCCGCCGCCGCCGCCTGCCAACAACGAAACGAGACGAAACCTGAAGCACCGCCTGGACTGCGGGTTTCCAATCCTTTTACCACAGCGACACTCTTTCGGTGCATCCTCACTCACACATACCCGACGTCTACCTATACATTTCTACGCTACAAATCAACGTCCACCATGTCGTGGTATTCCAACATTGCCTCGCGCGTCAACAACTCCGTCTCGTCCCTCTCCCGCAACCTCCTCAACAGTGAAGCCGATGGCGATACCGAAGACGACACCCACGTCTGCCGTGTGCTCCGCCAATACTATACCGAAAAAGGCACCGGCTTCCCACAATGGCTCCCACCCGACCCAAAGGCCCCGGCCCCAGTGGTCGTGCAACAACCAGCTGCGATGAACTCTCGTTATGGCGCTGGCAGCCTACAGACCAGTCAGAGTGCGGGTGGTCTCAGCTCGCTATGGGATAAAAATAGAGGGGCCTCAGCCTCCCCTGGCGGCCCTGCTGCCGCTCCTCCGGGCCCGCGCAATCCCTTTGCCCCGCGCAATGCTGTCTCGCCGGATCCGGCTGCGGCAGGAGGTCCCATGAGGCCGCCGATGCCGGGTAGTGCGGTGCGAAACGGGAGCTACCAGGGAGGGTCGGCGCCAGGGAGTATACAGGACAGGTTGAAGGGGAGACTTGGCGGTGGCGCGAGGACAGTGAGTCCTGGAAATACGGGGAGCCCATTCGCGCCGCCTCCTGCAGCGCCGGCAAGGGGTGGCAGTGGAGATTATGATCCGTATCGGGCGGGCGGTGGCTACGGTGGCGATGGAGGCGGACGCAACAACCCATATGCGCCGGTCGGAAGTGATGCTGGAGCCACTGGGGGAGGTGCTTCTAGCCGATATGGAGGAGGTGGTTTGCCGAGTGGACCGCGAAGGATGGGCGGTCTGCCCAGTGGTCCGAGGATGAGATAGTGGACCAGAGTGGACGAGGGGGGAGGTCAGTACGTGTGAAAGTGCAGGTATGTGGCATGGTGCCCATACAAGGGTGTGGTCTACGGTCTTTGTCCTGGTAATGAGAAGCAACTAAGTCAGGGCGAAGAGGTCTCTCAGCATGTGCATTTGAATCAGTTCGGCTGAGCATGGAGTTCCGGTTATGTGGCCATTGTATATAGTCTTAGGGAATGAATTGCACTTGTGATAGAGTCCTATGGTGATACACGCGGTCTTATGATCAAGACCTTCCGGATTTCGCTGTCTCAACGTAAGACGGAGGTAATAGGGAGACTTATGAAACCAAAAGTCTCATAGAAAAAACATTACAGAAATAAAGGATAACAAGTTACAAATTTTGTCTCACAAGGCTTCCAAGTCTGCGTTGAGGCCGCGTGTAACACTATGCGTACGCGGTTGGCTTTGTAGGAGGCAAATGACGATGCTTGCAGGAACTGGAACCGCGGGGTCAGCCGCGCCACCATCATCTGCATACTCTTAAAGTCCTGTCCATCATCATCATATGATCACCTCCCAACTTCCTTTGCATCTTCTCTACTCGCCCGAATTATAACTCAATTTTTACTTTTCACTTTTTACCAGCTCCTATGGTCCTCAAGAAAATCCAAGATATTCCCTCAGAGCATCTCTCTTCTCAGCCTGGTCGTCCTTCCGGATCCACCGCGATCCGCAGACCGACGATGACGTCTGGCGGCACCGGAGCAGCTCACGATACACCTACACCAACAAACCGTCCAGCCTCTCCATCAGGAAGTCTCTACGCCATGAGCGACGACGAGGAGGGAGAATACAATACTATTACTCATGAGGAGTCTGGGAAAGGCGTCAAGCTTCTCTTCTCAAAGAGCAAGGTCCGGTCTAGGCTGCCTCACAAATGGCACCCAGCATAGCAACAGAAGAGCTGACTTTTTGCACAGGTCTACATCCACCCGACACCGAGTTCTAAAGACAATATTCCCGGCTTTATAGCCCTTCTCCAGCAGAAGCCTTCTACCGGTGGTCGACCTGCCTCGTCCGATTCGTCAGATTCTCGTTCCATAGCCTCCTCCGACCTATTACTAGCATGGATTCCCGAAACTCAGCTCGGCGAAGCTGCCAGTGTCTACGTGAAGGTCGACCTTTCCGAAGGCGAGTCTCCTCCAAGGCAGACCTATCTCGTCCCTCCTATACCGACCGTGACCACCCACCGTGGCTCTGTTGGCCACTACTCCTTCGCCATACCCGTCAGCGCCATCTACTCACTTCTGGTTCGACCGCCGAGTATGGGATGGTGGTTCGGCTCTTTCGTTATAAATAGTCGGGCCGGCGACAGCTTTCCAGCTTTGTTCTTCCATGACAGCGAATGTGAGTCGACCATATTGCAGAAAAAGAAGCACATGAAGGATAAGTTCGATCCCTTTGGCGAGAGTGGACAAATGTTCTGGGGAGGCGATGAAGTTCTGAGGTGGCTGAGGAGGTATGTGAAGATCGAGAGGAGTGTCGCGGAGCCCAATATCTACCTGGTTGAACCGAGTAGGGAAGATAGCGAGGGCTTCGGCAGTAGGCCCACGGCCAGCACGCCATCATCGATCGGTCGGCAGGATAGTACCAAAGGAATCAAAATTGGCGGCGCAGCTGGCGCGGGTCCGTCCGGGGCTGGGTCGAGCAGAGACGCGCAGATGGACCCCTTCACCAAGTTCGTTAAAGAAACAGGCTGGAACATCATGGAGAAATTCAGCAAAGTGACGACGTTCACGCGCAACGCTGCCAACGAGGTTATCGACAACCCACGTGTACCACCCCAAGTTAGGAGCTTGCTCCGAAACCCGGAGGTCAAGACACTTCAGGATGAATTCGACAGTGCCCGGGTATACCTTGCGCGATGGGCTATGAGTATAGCCGAGCAGAGCGAGCGAGATCGTCGTCAGAGGGTCTGGACTGCGCAAGACATCATGGAGATGGAAGATACTGATGTTGGAGAATTCGAGCTGCTTGAGGCTAGCTCGTTGTCGTTAGAGGAAGTAAGGAAATCGGTCACCATGAAGGAGTGGCAGACATTCTTCGATCCTACAACGGGGAGGCTCTCAGTGACAGTTGATGAGGTGAAGGAGAGAATATTTCATGGTGGCTTGGACCCGGAGGATGGTGTGCGGAAGGAGGCATGGCTTTTCTTGTTGGGCGTCTATGATTGGCACAGCACCGAAGTGGAGCGAAGAGCCCAGATCGCTTCCTTGAGGGATGCGTTCTTGAAATTGAAGGGTGCGTGGTGGGAGCGCCTTGACGGCCTCGGTGGTGAGGGTGACGAGGGCGAGTGGTGGAGGGAACAGCGCAGTCGCATCGGTAAGAATCCTTCGCATACCCTATTCCTTATCCCATCCAGCGAGCTCACAACCTAAACAGAGAAAGACGTTCACCGCACCGACCGCAATGTCCCTATCTTCATGGGCGAAGACATCCCGCACCCAGACCCGGACTCTCCTTTTGCCGAGGTCGGCACCAACACCCACATGGAAGAGATGAAGCATCTGCTCCTCACGTACAACGAGTACAACCGGGAATTGGGCTACGTCCAGGGCATGTCGGATCTGTTGGCTCCCATCTATGCTGTCATACAGGATGATGCCATCGCTTTCTGGGCCTTTCAGCACTTTATGGAGCGCATGGAGCGCAACTTCTTGCGTGATCAATCTGGAATGCGCACGCAGCTGACGACTCTCGATCAACTGGTGCACTTCATGGACCCGAAGTTATGGGAGCATTTACAAAAGGCTGACAGCACAAATTTCTTCTTCTTCTTCCGGATGCTGCTGGTCTGGTACAAACGCGAGTTCCCCTGGATGGATATTTTGAGGTTATGGGAAGGGTTGTGGACGGACTACCGGACTAGTAGCTTCCACCTATTCATCGCACTGGCGATCTTGGAGAAGCATCGCGATGTGATCATGACTCATCTGCAGCACTTTGATGAAGTCCTGAAATATAGTACGTCCCCTGCATTCCTCTTCCATCTCCGATCGACATTAACATTTAATCCCGCAGTTAATGAGCTTTCCGGTAGAATCGACCTCGAGTCCACCCTGATTCGCGCTGAAGCTCTGTTCCGCAAGTTTCAGCGTCTCATCGAGGCCATTGACAAAAAGTCCAACTTCCCAGCTCCACGCCTGAATCCTGCCGCGATTGCTGCTGCCGCACTCGCTCCACAGCAGGGTAAGAAGCCCGAGACGGAACCTAAGAAGGTCATCACGCCCGAGCTGCGGAATCTGCTCTCAAGGGAGGTCGTCAAGCTGCCGCGCAAAGAGGTGGCGGGGCAGGGTGAGGGATTCTTGGCGAAACCAGATGAGGCGCACGTCAAGTGAGCATTGCAATCGGCGGGCATGATGGGGGAAAATGCTTGAGTTGGAAAGGACTATTTGTACATTGGGCATATACCAATTAGGGATCGCTGCATTGGCGTTTTGGGCGGTGGCACTATTAGGCAAACGTGGGTTGGTCAGGGTTCCTGTAGAACAGATACGACTACGAATTGCATCTCCTGAGTCTCAGATTGAGAGTGACTGTGATCAAAGCAAAACGTTCGACTGGCCTGGCTGAGCGATCTATGTGGTGCTCCCCGAAATGAAGACTCAAGAGGCTTTAACCCAAACTAAAAGGCAACACGGAGGAGGATGAAGTGCCCAAGCAAGATGGCATTCGTGGAGCTATTCTTTCGTGGTTGCTTTCCAATAGCGTGATAGCATCATCGGCGATGTAGTGAAATGTGTGTGATACGTATAAGGCCAATGTATACTTGCAGAAGACCATTCCGGTCAGGTGGACGTCCAAGATCTCACTTATTTTCAAAAAGTTTCGACGTATTCATTCTCAAGACTTCATATGCAACTAGTCGTGCTTTTGCTCTTTAATATACACACGGGTATGCACAGTACATCTGCTCTATCAGGATATGCCTGTTCAAATGCAAGCGCACCAGCTTCAGCGTGCAAGATCTACGGACTTTTGGGTGGGGTATATCACAGAAACCCTCCTCTTCTTTCCTCAAGCTAGCAGATAATGGAACCATACCTTCCCCATGATAATATCCCCCAAGCCTGGACCATCGTAACACCGGCAAGGACAGAATCAAGAGTCACCCCAGGTGCTCTTACAGCTCGTCCTTCACATGGCCGGCGCTCAAGTCAGGCATGGCCATGATCTTGACCACCAGACTCGTCCAGCCAGTGAAGTGCTGGGTGCGCTGGCCCTCGCCTGTCTCGGGGTTATACTGCTCCCATGCGAAACCTGTCGCCTTCCAGCTCTTGAAAATGGTGTCGACAAGGTTCTTGCGCAGTCTGGAGTACAGGTCCTTGGCTTTGGCCTGGTGGGGCCCAGACTGGGTTGCGACATTCTGTGTGAAAGTTTAGCATACGTTGTGGGCATGTTGGTTAAAGGAAAGGGACAGGGATACGCACGTAGAGCTGAGTAACGGCCAAGTAGTTCATGTTGATCCACACAGGGCTGCGCCAATAGTTCTCATCTGTGCCGTAGAATTCTGACTTCTTGCTCAAGGAGCGAATGCCATGAGGGCTCCACAGCTCGTCCTCGTCGCCGATGAGGTCCAAGATCTTGCCGAGCTTAGGGCTATCAGGCTTCAAAAGGCCGGTCAAGAAAGGCATGAGTGACACGTAGCCTTTGTGGCACACCAGCTGATTCTCCTCGTAGTCGTCGATAGTAGCGTCACAATAGCAACCCTCCTTCTCGGACCAATGAAGATCATCGAGGTTATGCTCGATGGCGTTGAGGACCTTCTTGTATTCCTCCACGTCCTCGGGCATGCCGAGCGTCGAAGCAGCGTTGATGAGTGACTTAGTCATCATGCCGACCCAGGCCATAAGGTCGACGTGCAGCTCAGCGGGGTGAGGGGGCTGCGGACGAGGGTAGTCATCCATTCCAGAGGTGAGGATGTGCCTGGGGGTCCTACCGCGCCAGCGATACGCCTCCTTGGAGGAGTAAGCCTCACGATCGTAGGACTTGATATCTCCGGCCTGCGTCCTCTTGAACCATTCGAACTGGCGCCGCATAAGCGGGTACAGTGTACGGAGATAGTCCAAGCCTAGGCTTGAGTTCTCTAGATACGCGGTACCAAGAGCCTCATCTTGCGATAGCTTCTCCTTTTGGGAGTTGGCGCTGCCGTTTGCGGTCTTTTGTAATTTGGTGATGAAGGTATCGATGATGAAGAAGAGCGTGGGTGGGTTGGCATAGTGCGGGTATTGAACTTGAAATTCTTCGGGGACCTTGCTCCTGGCTTCCTCGCCTAGAATCATCTCACGGGGGATCCAACCATCCTCATCCATAAGATTGAACCAACTCTTAAGAATCTCGAGAGTCAGGTCCATATCCCAGTCTGCGATTGGAAGAAGGTGGAAGCCCTCGTCCCACAGGAAACCACGCGGGAAGAATGGTCGAGAAGGAATACTCGAGAACAGCTCGTACGGACCCTCCAACTTCTGCTGCTTGCGATTCCTTGCCTCGGCTGCGGATTCCCAGAAGCCCTCATCGTCCTCCTCATACTCAGGAGCATACGAGCGGTCGACCAGGTGCTGACCGTGGAAGTAACCAATACCACCAAGCAAGTTGGAGAACATGCTTCGGCCGAATTTACCGTACTGCGCGGCGGTAAACGGGGCTTTAGGGGCGAAGACGCTGGTGAAACGCTCGCCAAAAGACTCAGTGGTCTCCTTGATCTCCCTAGTGAGGTCCTCGCTGGTCAGGTCCTTGCCGACCGAAGCGCTAGAGAAGAGAATGTCGAACTCGAAAGCGCCCTCGAAGATCTTTTGGACGATCTGGGTGTTGCCGACGGAGGGCTTGTTCGGAAGCGCATACATCTGCCACGTGGGGGGCGGCGCTTCTTTGTTGATATCTGGCATTAAAGCAGTGATTTGCTCGCCAAGCTGACGCATAACAATGTTCTTCGCCTGCCACAAGACTTCGCCCGGCAGCATCAGGGACTGAACAGAGGTCTTCTCAAGGTCTTGGTCCTCAACAAAGTCACCTGACGGAGGGTGATCGCCTGTGCCTTTGGTCACAACAAGCTTAAAGTCGCCTAGGGTCTGCGAGTTGCCGGTGAAAGTAATGTCGCCAGCAAAGCCGTTCTCGTCGCCGTCGGCCTGAGGCTCCAGCATATTTCCTAGACCCTCCTGACCGAGGAACAGGACCATTTGGGTCCTCACATTGTCAGGAGCTCCAGATCGGGGGACACCTCTCACTCTTGCGGCCCAGCTGCCACCATTGGCACCGCCAGGGACCTTGACGAATGAGGTGGTAATGTCGATGCCGTTTCCAGCATCATGAACGGTCTGCACGCCTCCCTTTCGGATGTCGTACTCATCCCAGCCATAGCCGGCCATTCCCGAGTGTTGTTCACATGTGTATCGGAGGTCTAGATTGAAGAGTTCAGTGAGATTTAACTACAAAGTCATGAAGAGTATGTTCCTCATAAGACTTACTCTGCTGTGCTGATTGGTAGTCATCCAAATTGGACCACATAAGTCCAGTGAGAAGAGAGTTTGGCCCACGTTGACGGACACCGAAATAGAGATTTGGTCTGTAAGGACCCCAAAAGAGGCTCTGATTGTTGAGGCGGCCGAGTTCGGCATTCAGAACAGACTCATCTTGGGCAAAGCCACCGGCAGCAAAGAATAGTGATGCTGACAGGATGCCCACCAAAACGGCCTGCAGGCGTGGGACCGCCATGATCATACTGGGAACCCACCAGGTCGTCGTCAGCCAATGTGTAAGCCTTGCTGCTACCTTGTCGACCAATTGATGTGGACGTTCGACAATTCTGCAATTTTCAAGAGGGTGTGTTGAAGGATTTCCGTGTGTATGTCGACAAGATAGTTTGTGAGAGGGCAGCTATCCATAGACACCTGTTCTCAAGCTTGGGGTACGTACCCCTGAGAGGCTGACGTGCAGCGGCCCCACATTCGACCCTGATCCCTGCCACTTCAAGTTTTAGGGAGTTTGGCTTCAACGTCGTCTCTTCGTCCAAGCCACAGGGCACATACTTCTTTCATCAAGTGATCATCAACGAACACCCGGCTATATTTTGCTGACTCTTTACGTATCAGAACATATTGTCTTGTTTTCGAATAAATGAATGAGCCAAATGGCGTTACGCGCAGTGCTATGCTAATGACTAGATCTATCCAGAAGCCATCTTGTCCTGCTTCACAATATATTCGACTCAATCACACAAAACTTGCTGAACTTGTCCCTGCTTCCCCATATTTTCGGACATCGAAGAGGAGACAAATTTCGTCTCTCATCAATAAGGAGCAATGATCTGTGCCTTTGCACCGTAAATGTCTTCGTGCGACAGTTCTCCATATCCGACAAAATTCCCATCGAGGCAGGTGTCTCAGGCATTTCGTATTCTCGAATAAATTATTCAGGCTCGAAGACTTCGGCACACTTCATTGACTCTTCAATATTTGTTTAATATTTGCCACAAAGTGTGAAATTAACAATACACAGTGGTATGACAACAAAATACTAATACAGTGCAATCAAGAAGTATGTCCCTCAGAAAATACCTCGAAGCCCCCTTCCCCCCATTAAGCATTACTCAACCTCTCCTATTCGTCCTTCTCTCCGGAGAGATCCAAAAGCCATCAGCATCATACAGCCCGAGACTATCCACGCTCTTCCGCTCTGGACTCGTCTCGACCCTCAAGAACCGCTTAGCAGGCGAATCAGGCGCCCGACTCTTGATCCCAGCCCCGCCATCAACCCGCAATATCTTCACGTCCATTGCGTCATGCCTCTCATTCTCCTTATTATTAGAATTACTACCGTCTTCCCCCTTTCGGTATTCCATCCCCGCCGGCACGCTCCCCAACGACAGATAATTCCGACTTGCCTCCCGTTTCCGTGGCGGCGTGACAAACCGCCCTGTCTCCTCCTCCCGCAGCGTTGGTAGCACGGGACTTGTAGACGAGGCCTCACTGTGCCCGCTTGCCGCATGGCTGTACGCGCTCACTGCACTGTTCATACGCCGCAGCTGCGCAACCGTCGATGACACTGGCAGCAGCTTGGGCTCAGACGGGACGAGCCGGATCGTCTGAGAGCGTCGTCGCTGTTGTTGTTGTTGTTGTTGTTGTTGTTGTTGTTGTGGTTGTTGGCCGGAAAGGTCCAGATTGCCGAGTGACTCGAGCTTCTCGCCCTCAAACTCGGTGTAGTGCGACGATGAGGTATTGGAGGGTTTCCGCAACTCGCCAGCAGCGCGACGGTGCGTGCTGGAGTTGAGTGAGGCAGCGTCGTTGTCGGAATGCGTCTCGTAGTAGCTGGATGGAGGGCGGGCAACAGAGTCACGAGGCAACGCGGGGCGGGGAGGTGGCATGTCCGGCGTTTGATCCCTGTTCCTTCCGAGGGTTGGCGAGCTGGCCTTTGCACGAAGCTCAGCCAGTCTCTTAGCGGCAGGACTATTTCTGTCGTTGTCACTCGGGCTCGTCAACGAGATTCCTGGTACCGATGCCGACTCGTCCTCTTCCTCGTCAGGAACGGTCGACAGACTTCGCCGGTGAGGATGCGCTGTCGAGCTCACAGCGGACGTCGGAGCAGGCAGATATACCTTGATTTGTTGGCCACCACGCGGCGTCTGGGTCTTGACTACATTCTGTGGCGATGGACTCCTCCGTGGGCGCAAATCGGGCGATCGTGAGTTTCCTGAGATGGTTGATAGCGGGCTATCTGACCTCAGGAAGGACAAGGTGATCTCATTTCTGCCGAGCACATGGCTAGGCCCGCCGGACAGCCGTGGGGCGTCGTTGAATGCGTGTACCGGTGTCCCTGGCGCGCGGCTCACAGGTGGAACACGTCTCTCAGCAGTGACGTTGGGGCCGGTTCGTAGGACCACGAAAGGATCATCGTTTTCCTGGGCCTTGAAGGCAGAGATCTTGTTCGCCTCCATGGCCTCCTTGGTCGGCGTCTCATCGATGGCCGTCTCATCCACCTCGGGGCACGTTGACAAAGATAACGCACTCTCTGGCGAGTCGATGTGCACAGGTTGTCTTATTTGCTGCTGCTGGCGCGGCGGGCTCCCCCTGCTGGGACTTGACAAGCCATGGAAGTAGCCCAGTCCCAGTCCTGGACTCGGTTCCGCCACTGGCAGCGCTAGAAGGCTGTCATCACTGAGGGCGGAGTCCTGTGAGTCTATACGGGTGTGCGTCCGGAAATTTGGCTTCAGCGGACCTGGTGATCCCGAGGCTGTGCTTGAACCCACAAGGGTGACGCTCGACTCGCCGCCTACGCCAGTGCTAACCGTGCCAGACCTCTCCCTACCCATCGCGCTTGGCCTCAGACTTCCTTGACTGCGCTTCGTACCAGCCTCCGCCAGTCGCCTGTCTGTAGTCGACAATATATGCGTCAGCGTCGAGCCCGAGCTCGGAAATCTAGGATTCGACTTCCCCTTGGACAACCGCAGAGGTGCTGGCACAGGCCTATCCCCCGTGTCTTCGTAGATGTAATAGCTCAACCCCCGATCACGGGGCATATACATCATGTTTGCGGGGCTCATCGACCTCGGCGTCCCCGCCGTTTTATTATTCGCAGCGAGCAGCGCCTGCTGAGGCGGCTTCGGTAGCTGCCGCGGCGGCGAGTACTGCGGCGTGGCATCGTGCTGCCCGGCTGGGATTGTGAGCCGCGGGATGGTCGCGAGGTGATGCTGGAAGCGAAAGGTGGATGGGGCGTCATGTAACGTCGGGCGAGTGGGCACTTGCTGTGGTGCCTCGCTGGCGGGCTTGGGACTGCCGAACGACCCAAATGAGGCGATCTTGGGCAGGGTAGGCGAGAGGCTCTTCAACGGCCAACTCTCGCGTATGCTTCGTCGCCAAGACCGTCGCATACGACTCTTTTCTTTTCTTTTCTTGCCTTTGCGAGGGGAAACGTTCATCATTGGCCCATGGATAGCGTCCTCATCGACCCAGGCATTTGAAGTGCGCCGACGGTGCCCTGGTTCTGGTCTCTGCACCGCGCCACTCATCATCTCTCCTTCAGCACTTTGTCGCACGAGGCTCTTCCTGCTACTTGACACAGACAACAGTCCCGAGCTCGCCCTCTTGATCATTGGCAAAACAGGCGGGAGGCTAAGTGGCCTCCCCATGCCAGTCTCCTCCTCGCTGTCACTCCCATCTCCCTTGCGTAAATCCCGCTCCACCCGAATCCGTTTGCGCAACTTTCCACTCTTCTCCAGCGTCTCGGTGCTCGTATCGCCGCCACCTCGATACACGCTTACTTCGCGGCCGTCGATCATGATCGCACGCTTCCTGTACCCGTCCTTGCGCCGGCGCCGACGTCGCCATCGCTGTAAAAATATCAAAGTGGAGGCCAAAGCTGTTACAAGGATCACTGTGCCCCCAATGACGGTCACTATCAAGGCCCAGAGCGGAATGGTGGCCACTGCGGTGGCTGGGGCCGTATTGCTTCGGGTGCCGTAGGTGAGGCGAGGGAGGAGGTATATGACTGCCATATTCAGTCCGTTGGTGCGTACCCTGAGCTCCCCTTTTTTTTTTTCCTTCTTTTCCTTTTGCCTTCCGGTCGGGTAACTTCGGTACGGACAGTCGCGCTCGAAAGGCCTTCCGGACCTGGACACGAATCTGATTGCTGCCAATCTGGCGCCGCTGTTGATGTTCCGTCAGTGAAAATAAAGGATAGAACGATGGGGAAAATCGAGATAAGGGAGGATGTTGTTCACATGGTGGTATTTGTCCGAGTGATTGCTGTTCTGCATGACTGGAATGAGGTTGCCGGTGGTGATGGTGGTGACAGCATTCCTGAGTGAGACATCGACAGCCATCACGTCCACATTGTACGAACATACGAGGGTCACGAGCTTGCAGAAGCGAAAAAATAAGCGCCGGGAGATGCCATACTTGCTGGACCTTCTTCCTGTTTTGCGGTCACGTGTATATGAAAAGGGAAACGCCAACTTGAAGTGGCCCAGCCACACGGGCTTTTATCTCAATTGATCACTGGACGGGTGCTGTCCACAGATCCAGGACGTACAGGAACAACTCAAGGCAACTCATTGACTGAAGAGTATGGATTCTGATCAATCAAAGTATCAAGAGGTATCTCGTAAAAAGTCGTCGTGCAAATGCTATCAGACCAATGGAAGACCGTCTTCCTCCATATGCTCGTCGTAAAACGCCGTGGACAAAAATCAAAATCCCCATCCCGTCGGTTTGATCTCCTTGATTTTAGGTGTGGTTTCACAGTCCATGCTACTCCCAACTGGACCAGACTGCACTGTGAGATGCTTAGCTTTAGTCCTGCCATGCGCAACGAAAATCTGCTGTTGATCCCTAGCAACGTGCCTGAGGTACCGAGCCTATCTGGCCAAGAGCTGCATCAATGGCACGGAAAAGAAGTGAATTCGGATGGAAAATAAAGACGAGGAAAAAGTAAAATCAGGTTCCATCTCGCAACGGCAGATTTGTACAACAGAAATTCGACACAACGCTCCACTTATGCAGCACGACGTGAAATCGCAGGGAAGAAAGATGCCGAGACCGCTAGGGTCTAAAAGTATCGCACTCAGTGCTTGTGACTGCGAGCGTGGCGGTGCTTGTGTGCATGCACATGTGCATCCCGACGGGCAACGCCAGTGGGCTCCACGTATACAGTGGTGGTCGTCAGATCCGTTACCCAGGTTATGGCCTCCTCATATACGATCTCGGAAATTGTGACGTCGCCGGAAGCACCAGTGTAGGTGTAGGTCGAAGTGGCCAACGTGATCAAGGGGTCGCTGGCACTCGAGGTAACCGCAACATCGGTTGCAGCAACAGTGGTAGTTGTGGGCGTGACCTTGAAGATGTTACCCGGAACGTAGCTTCCGTTGACAGAAGCTGTCGAGCCTGCCGAGTAGGACAGGGTAGGGACAGCGACGGTGGTAGGATCTGCTGAGGCAGAAGCGGAGGTGGCAGCGTCGGCAGGAGCTGGACCCCATGCGAGAGTGATGTCGCCAGGAAGATTAGCCATTGGACCAGCGACGTCCTCATTCGCCAAAGAGGCAGGCATCTCGAACTGACACTCTCCCTGCTCAGCCTCGGAGATGACAGTGAACAGCGGGCAAGACTCGATTGTGCCATCCAGATTGGTGCACGTATCGACGGCGTCCTGCAGAGTGAAGTCGGTCTCGTCCCAGCCCATGATGAAGTCACCATGGTATCCGAAACCTAGGAGTCTTCATTAGTCTCGATGTCTAATGCTATTAGTGATTGAAGCGGCTTACCGAGAGGATCGCCGTTGGAGATGGCGAAAATGCCAGCACGATCACTGAAGGCAGCCATATCCCAGATGGTCTCGTAGAACAGACCAGGCAGGCGAACAGGGTAGTCATCAGGACAAGTGCCGTCGATCACCAAGTTAGGGTAGGCAACGTGGCTCTTGTGGTCTTCTGAGTCCAAATTGACGCCATCCCAGCAGGAGGGGAACATGAGTTCGAAACGAATACCGTCAGGGCAGTACGCGTCAATGTATTCCTTGGAAGGCATGAAGTGACGGTACAGAGAACCCTCGGCAGTCTTGGTATAGTCCAGGCAGTTGAATCCGAGGGCACGCTGCTCCAGATCGGTCTGAGTAGTCTGGCCAAGTGCAGCCCATTCCGACTTGTCTGGGTCAGGATCCTCATAGCTAGAGTTGCCGACAGTGTAGTTGCGGCGGTTGGTATCTCCAGCAAGCATGCGGAATCCGGGAGGGAAGGCCTGGATGGTTTGGTTGCCACTGGGGGCGGGGTTCAGGAAGTAATAGCTGTACTTCTTGTCAGCCAAGTCTATCTTCAAGGTATCGACCACTGCTAGTGAACAAGCTCCAGGGGGGTCGCTCCGGCTTTGCTACAAGATGGCAAGTGCAAGTCGGCTCTAAACGGCAAGACAAAAGAGCTTTTCGCCACGGGAGATAGCCTCTCGTCATGGCATGGCTAGCAAAAATGTAGGGAATGGTTGAGACTCACGCAAGCATGCCGCCGACATTATTGACAGCCTCGTACTCGCCAGTCTCATTGTCTCTGAAGTAAGGGAAAGGGGTCCAGTAGGCGGACTTGTCGGCAGTGACGGCACAGGAAGTGCAGTTGCCAGCAGTCAGAGTATCGTAGTCAGCAACGTCGCTGAAACCTGCACACAAGAGACACCTATCAGCTTCTATTTGTATGAATCTGTGGGATGAAAATACTCACCAGAGCTGCCGAAGATCTCATGAATGTGACCAGTGCCGGCCTTGCCATATGCCACCAGGGGATCAATGCGAGCCTGACCACTGACACCACGGCATTCCATACGCCAGAAAGCCGAGACTGGAGTGCCCACGAAGGCCAGGGCGGCGACGATGAGCTTAGAAGAGCGCATCGTGTAAGTTTGTGCGTGCAAGGCACGTAAATATTTCAGTGAATGTGTTTGAGGATGTTGCTAGACAGAGGAAGTCAGTTTTATGCAATTTTCAAATCGTGACCGAGATTGTTTGCGAGCATGAAGACGCGACTGGAAACAAGAAAGACGCCGTTTCCCAACAGTAAAATGGTCAAGGACCGACGGCGATCAATGAATGCTGCTGCAATGCTGCGGTGGTATGTTCAGGCGAGGGAGGGGTCAACGAACCTATGTAGCAGGGCCGGTTTGAGATGAATTTGATCGACCGCGAAGAAGAACCTCGAAATTGAATGCACGTTTCTAAATAGAGTGGTTGGTCAGAATTGAGTGTTGTCCTTGCTTTTTGTCGATGATCCTGTGGTATTGTGGAGAAGGTTCAAAGAAAGGGCTGCGGTGTATGTGAAGCTCGATGGCTCGGAGGTCGCTTCGAGATTGTAGTTGCAGATAAATTTGTGGGTTCTGGAGTGGCAATGTAGACGATGATAGTCACCAAGCCAAGGTCAACAGGCCTGGAAGGGAGTCACAGTGACTGCTGAATCCAAAATACCACTCAAGCGTCCATGACCAAGCCTTGTTCGCCCCAAGTCTGTCACTCTTCATCAACTTGATAACGCCGCCAACGAGGGCTTAATTTCCAACCACCACGGCACAACACTCCTCCAATTTTTTACACACAGTCCAATTCAGTTTGCGCACGAGACCACTTGGCCAAGTCCTCAGGGATCCAAAGTTCAAATTCAAACCCAGAAAAGAAGCAGGTAAAGGGAAGGGGGTCAGGCAAAGCCAAGGTAGAGTGTTTATATCGGGGGATCAGGGTACTGACCTTGGATAATGCTGAGTGCCGTGCCGAGGACACTATCGAGTGGCCGGGTTCTGAGACAATTCTTTCTAGAATCCAACGTCTGTTCAAACCCTTGAAGATGATCGTGATGCTGATCCAACCACGATGAGGAATGCGAATGTGCGACTACGGCGTCGAATGACGGAGGCGAGGCTGGTTCCTTCCCGCAGGGCGACCACGAGCTGAGGGTGGAGTGTCTTGTTCTTTCCCAAAATGGACACAGGGAGGCTTTTTCCAAACTCTTGGACTTCCGATTTTCCGCACTTTTGTCAATCCTGCTACGGCAAACTCCCAAACTCTTCCAATTGTGACTTGATCTTTGTGTTTTGTTTTTTTTGTTTCAAAAGAGTGATGCGATCAACACGTCAGTGCGAATGGTAGGTACGTCCGTCCTGGAGATCGAACAATATTGAGAGAGATGGCGGATGAAGGGGGGGGGGGGTTCAGGTCGAAAAATGAATGAGTGGATGGATGTTTCACAGATCCCAATGTTTGTACGTCTGAAGAGAAGAGAACGAAATCTCGCACAAGGCCACACAAGTCAGAAACGAATGTGAAGGTGGAAGGCTTGTGGAGGTGGTCCTGTGCAAGAGAAAGACTGACAGACGTAGAGTCGGAAGGAGGGACACAAGGAAGGAACGTGGGAAGCAGGCAAACCAACTGTCTACAGGTGACGATAAGAATGGCACAGAAAAAGAGGGATATGCATATAGTGTAAAGTGAAGGCCTCACTTAAAGTGAGGACAAGAAAAGGAGGGAAGGACCCCTACACCTTGCCACAATCCACTTACACTTACACGGCCCCTCAGGATTGGCAGGGATAGGGCCAGGGAGTAACGAACGACAGGGGGTAGCAGGCGTGGTCATTCATTCCATTTCGGGCAGTGGAGATCTAGAAAAGAGTCAGGATGAACATCGCATCTCGCATCTCTCATTGATCCCAGCCATCATGCACAAACATGAACCCCAATTAACGCAAATTTTCGTCAAATGAGGGCGGCTGCCTTTGGGCTGCGGGATTGCAAACAGGGCCCTCCCAACTCGACTCGCCGGACATGACAAGCCCACAGCGGTTATTTCAGTCCACCAGAATCCACTCTGGTATCCTGCATCCTGCGGTGCGCGGCTCGACATCGGTCCACTCATACGCAGTTTCTCGCACTTGTTCCGATGCTACTCCGTAGTGCCCTCGGGATAAATGAAAGAGCATGCCAGGTGCGTGGGTCTATCTGGGTGCAACCCCCCAGATTCTGGGGGTAGTCGCCGTGTTTGAGATGGCAGAGACCAAAAAAAGGTGTGGTAGGAAAAGGCTGGGTTGCAGGCGCACAAACCGGAGAAGACAGGACCAGGGGCGCAAAGACATGGAAGAAACAGGGTCAGTTACACACTGATTGGTAGTTCCAATTGGGGTGCTTGTCTCCCGCGTCCCCAGCCTCGGCCCCATACCTACGGGTGCTCTTGTGATCTGCCGCTTGGTGCCGATATACTCCATGGTACGCGGTACTTTCCGCGCCTTTGGTGGCATTCTCACCAAAGAGGCTGCTGCTAATGACTGATTGAGTGCATCTGTGAAAAGATACGTCCCCCTCACCCTGTAAACTCCTCCGCAGCCGTGCAACACACCTCTTGGCCCGGTATTTCTGTGGGTCCTGGTGTTCGGGACCTGGTTAGTCCACTCAAGACTCACCATCTCACCATCTTGCTTGCTTGATGCTGCAGCTGCTCGTCACACCGGGCATCTTCCGTGACTATGAGCTGCGCAATAAGTCTCACGCTGGGGCAAAGGGATAATTCGTTGGAGCACAGCAGACAAGGCCTGGGGATACAACATGCTCTATTGGCCGAGGCGAACAGCGATCTGAATCTAACTACTTTTCCATTCATTAACATGGGCCCGATCGCCGCCGGCGATCTTTCCCGACAGCAATTCGAAACATCAAACAATCAACAGCAGACTGACCGTCTTGCACGCACAGGAGGAGAACAAAAACTTTTGGGTGATTCGGACAATGGTCACGAGCAAAGATGCGACGGTGGTCTTGTATTCCTGTCAGACCACAATTTCATCTGCTGGTTTGCTGTGCCAGGTTCGTGCCACCAATGATAACGTCACACACATGGCTTGTCTCTGAAAAGAAGCGAACATCTCCTCACCTGTCTATGGCCAAAAGAGAAAAAAAAAAAAAGGAAAGAGAAAAAAGCAGTCCCATGCACACAACGGCCACGGCTGCAACTGCCGTCCGGGTCTTGGATGCTGTGGAACCTCAGCATGGAGAAAGATGCTCTGGAAATGCAACCCAAGGCAACAGCAAACGGGCATCCTCGAGATTCTTCATGATGTCTTGCGCGGCCAAGCGTGAGAGGCAAGGGAGAATAAGATTGCAAGGGGCAACTGTCAAGGCCGGGGCCCCCCACCCGGATCTTCAAAGGGGAAAGAAACACAGCGCCAAGCTTTGCCCAACATTGTTTCGGTCCCTTGTCCATATTCAATCCTCACCAATGAGAGGCGCAGCTCCCCTGTTTCCTGGCTGTGCCTGCATGACCCTTGCATGGCTATGCCTCGCGTGGACGGACTGCATGGCGCGCTTATCGATATCGACCCACATGTGATCTCTCTTTTTGGTGGCTCATCCTTTGGAACTGTTTACTCGGCATCTTGGTTCAATCTTCAAAAATTCCATCTGGTAGTTCTTGGCTTTTTGGGGGATGACGTGTGCCCGGTCGAAATGTTTCCATCTGCGAAATGAGTACCCTGCGCTGATTCGGAGACCAGGCTGCCGGTACCCATCATGTCCATCTCCATTGCCGCCATGACTCGAGGACAGTCGATCCCGTCGCTCCTCATACCCCAGAATTCGACAGCCACTCAACAGCTATTAAATGGCAAGTTGAGCGACTAGAGTAGGTATCCAGGCGACATTGCGAAGCGTACCGGCAGTTCAGACCCGAGAACGACAAGCGGTGGCCGGTACAGGCTTGTGGAGGATTTGGGAATGACAGGTGGATATAGATATAATTGCACCGAAATGAGAATCCCCGTCCCGGGGGGGGGGCGAGCAGTATCCATCACGGCGAACCGTGAAGCTACCCACAAGTACCTAGGTATGATGGCTGTTTTTCGCTTGGATAGACGCTTTGACTTCAAGATGCTATGTAAG
Source organism: Gnomoniopsis smithogilvyi (assembly GCA_027946515.1). Lineage (NCBI taxonomy): Eukaryota > Fungi > Ascomycota > Sordariomycetes > Diaporthales > Gnomoniaceae > Gnomoniopsis > Gnomoniopsis smithogilvyi. Next base: position 2,277,527 of record JAPEVB010000004.1, on the reverse strand, counting down.
CACAGCGTCGGTCAGACTTGACCACTGGAGAACACGAGATCTCACAGCGAACAAGGACGTACTACAATTGTGTACCTGGCAAAGCGGTTGGGCTTCACTATCTCCAAGAAATCTCAGAGTTTCTTTCAAGCCTGCCAGAGCGAGGCAGAGCCATAGTGGCCACAAGGCTGCCGGTATGACGAGGGGAACGTCCCTCAATGTCAAAGCCTATTTCTGCAGTGGGCATGAGGTGTCTATTCAAAATTCAATGCAACGCGGATACGTGGTCAGGGATGGAGAGGCACAATCAATCATTCTGGCAGGTCTGGGCACCTTTTGTGGACTGCACTTGTTTTGCATGAGAGGCGGGTCATCACTTATGTACTACGGTGCCGAGCTCCGAGAGAGAAAGTACGGTGAGTGAAGGGCAGGATCCAAGAGCATGCAGTTGCAGTTGCTCATCGATGCTACTTCACAATGTCGCGACCATGCTGCGGGAGTTGATGGATAGGTCCGATGTCCAGACTGACTTGGTCTTGCGAACTCGTAACACATACTCAATTTCACGATGCACAACGACTCGCTGCCACGGGATCAATTACTGCTCCCTCAAGTGTAGGCCTGCATGCTATAATATATACATTCCCGGGCGCAGGACCAGCGGTACAAAGCCTGAGACATGACTAATCACACCCGGAGACAGTTCGGCGAAATATACCTTCTACCTAAGTAATGACAGAACGGTTGCTTAAGATCTTTCTATAGACTCCAGGCCCAGCCAGACTACTTCATTTGGCTTATTCGTGTGTTATTTCATTTCTGTTGGTGGCTGTGTGTTGTCAACCTTGGGAAAATTCCCGATGCCAAGCACACTAGGCAGTCTCTCTGTGAGCGTCCTTGACTAGGATACACGGTCAGCCCGCATAGCGGATGAAGCTGTCAATGATGTGAATGACATACAGAACATAACAGAAAAAAGGGGGGAGATGGCCGGGAGAAGCGGCTTATTAGCGCCTTATGAGAGAATACGGTCGTCTGGAATGGATGGTGGCATAGCAGATGGCCACCTCGTATGTCGTATGATTTGCGGGAAAAGAGTGAGAGCGGAAAGAAGGGCGGCAGAGGCAGAAAGAATGAGGCTGTCGACCAACTCAGATACGAGCATACCTCGCCCTCAAGTATTCGTCGAGGCTGATCATCTCGACAGTGTCTTGTTGTGCATTTCGAAAGTATCGTGCGCATTTTCTTGATATCTTCAAGACCTCGGCTACAGATTCTTTCTGAATAAGACACCATATCTCAAGGCTACCTTATCTCGACCATCGTATCCGTCCTAGCATAACAACTCAATTTTTGGGGGAAGCTTGGTCGATTATGCGTAGGAATCCCTCTACAATGCTCATCTAGGCTTCACCAGCATGGTGCTCCCCTGATTCGCTCTGTGACGTCGACATGTATGCCGTGCGCCAGACGAGGTAGAGGTGGATGCGGCGACTTGTTCTTGATCAAGCAGTGGCGAGTTGCGTTTACCTCGGCTCTATTCTCGTGCCTCGACATTTGCTGCAACTTGCGCTTGGAAGCCTTTTATCAATTTTGTTGGTGCGGCTTATGCAAAGGCCTGTTGGGCGCAAGTCGGGCACGCTTTACTTTGGCGTTTTGATGTTCCTCAAAGTACTCCATTTCGCTCCGTGACTTTCAACAAAAGCGTTTGGGAAATTTTGGTAGGCTTTGTCTATTCTTGGATTGCGATGAAGCGCCGGTTGGCTCGTGTGGATTTGACAGGCACCCTCATTGCGCAGGACGGGACAGTCACCATGCTGTCGCCCAAGGCCACTGTTCACTTCGCGGCTGCTTACAATGAAAGACTTGACTATTCGCTCCGATGTTCGAGTCACATTGTTGAGCTTCTTATCGTATTAGAAGGTCTGTAAGTGTTGAAGAACAATATGATGATAGTTCTCGTAGTACTCAGATGCCTTACGCCCGCGGGCGTACGGAGATTGGATGATCTGAGCGATTAGTCCTCAGCTCACCGGCATGGAAGAAAGCAAAAAGATGTCCGGTGGCTGGATAGATGACAGAACAATTCTGACGTCAATACATGCTATGGACGAAGGTCTTTGCGTCCTCATCCGCCTCTTATAACTCTTCGACTTCCAATAGCAATGTCAATCATGGCGAGCAACAAATTACACGGAGTGCTGCATATCCTTGAGCGATCATTTTGTAAACCAAAGTATAGTTTAGCACCCCTTCATAGCCTTGTCTCTTTTGAATTCCCTCCTCACAGATTGCAGGAGTGACTCGTCAGACATCCCTCATTGAAGGCTGCGGCGATCGAATCTAGGTAGTTGTGTTCCTCGCCCGATTTTAGTAGTGCTGCCACTTCTGCAAAGTTTCCCACTTCTCTCGCTCATTTCTCCCTTGAAATTATGTGCCATTGGGGAAAAAGGCGACTAGCGGACTAATAGATTGGAAGGATCTTTTAATGGTACCCAGGTACATGCCTGGGAGAGAGCGATATGTGGAAGACACTCAGCCTTGCATCCGGCCTAGCCTCACTCTCAGGCTCGGCACTCACAGCATTCCTATAATTTGCCAGCACAGGACTCCTTGTGCGCCTATATCTTACTCTCTTGAAATTACAGGCCCTTGAGCCTGGGTTGCCACTATAAGGTCAAAGAACTCATTATTGACGATACTGGCCAACTTTGCTGACTGTAATATCGAAGACTGACTCCTGATGACATGCGGTTGATAATAGCCAATAGCGCCACATCAAGCTTGTAGAACACTGAAGCACATATCAACCCGGACAGCTGGCCGAAGAAATGAGAAGGGCCTAGGTGGTGGTTCACTCGCCCATCGCTTTTGCCTGGGTTTGAGTCGGGACTGTGTTTACATACTGGCCACCGATTCCTAAGGCAAGCTGGAACATGTGTATCGGGACGGGAGCAGGTGGTTGTGCTGGGAGCGGCTGGGCGGGAATCGATGATAAGCACACCTACGGTTACTCAATGGACTTCCTCGAACATTGGCATTGTAGTAAAAGGTCACAATGACAATGAGTCCTACCAGAAGAGCTATGAATGTGATGAGTTGAAGAAAGGACAGGAACGAGATGAGAGGTCCATTTGGATCTGAGCCAGCTGTTCTGCTCAGATACGAAGCCAATGGGCTTGATTCCGATCCCATGTTTTAAAAGACCAGCTGATCGAATTTAAGACTGTCTGTATGTCTTCGATATTGTTGAGTTTCGAGGACTACCAGTATGGACGGGCTACGATTGGCAGCCCAGATTTGAACCAACTAGTCATCGGGAAGTGACAAAGTTTTGTCACGGCGGTCAAGATGGATGACAGAAACGCCAGTTTAGGAAATATTCTTAGAAGTTGGGAGGTGTAACATCGGACGAGAGAACTTGTTAGAGTGCAGGCAAGGAGGAGGGGTCTCGCAGTGCTGTCATGACCAACTGGCAACATGGTGTTCCAAAGGTCTCCTTCAGGCTCTGAATCGAGTAATAGCTTCAGTCTTGAAGATGAGACATTCTTGGCTAGACGTATTTTGTTCAGATTACATTGTTGAGTCCTAATCCAGGATGTACTATAGTATCTGACGTTCTAGGTAAATCCCCTTTAGCTTCCGGGTAATGTCAACCCGGTAGAACAAGCGCATTAGGGTGTTCATCAGCGATAAAGATAGTCTGGCACAGCCGCTAGGTGTGATCCGGCGGCTAAAACAAACGACACACCTATTTACCTTGGGTGGGTAAGCTCAGCATCGTAACGCTAAAACCCCAGATTTGTTCTAAGAAAAGTAACAGCAGTGTTTATTATAGCCTGTCATAATCATAAGCGCTCTCACTGCACTGGACCATTCCTTCGGCTCCTTGCGTCCCGCTGGAATATCTGGTGCAAGTATAGCTGAGCCTCGGCCCTGGGATGTAGGATTAGAGAATTGGTAATATAAGAAACATTCTTATGTGCCAGAAATACTTCTGACTTTTTTATTTGTGTTTCTTTTAAAAATGGACGGCAAGTCTTCCCACATGGTGGATATCATATTGAGTATCTTCATCAGGAGTAAAAAGCTGCATACCCTACACCACGGATATTCATAGCATACCCACGAACATGCCAGGCCGCTCCCTCTCCCCAGCAGGATTCGCGATCCGTAAGCGAAGCAACAGCGGAGCCGCAAACCTCTCCAAAGAACCAGTGACCCTTTCTACAATCGACCCCGGCGTCGATGACATCGTCTTTCCGCGCGTCTACGAAGAGGCATGGGGCTCCGCAGACCTCGCCCGCTCAGAACTCGAGCGTGCGCGGATCTTCCTCATTCGATTTGCCAACATGAGCGGCGATGAGCTCATTGCGGCTGAACTGCGGGCTATTGTCCTGAACTCAATAAATAAGACGGTACCGGCACTAGCATACGCAATACAAATGCGAATCTTCGGCGGTCGCCATGCGACGTTTGCCGCCACGCCGCTCTTACAATGTGTGCGATTCTTACTGCTCAAGGCGCGGGTAGCTGATGTCATTTTCACGGAGAGGACTAAGGCTGCAATGGACTTCTTCTTCGACCCAACAGTGGCAAGAAATTTAGAGCCGCTGCCCTGGACGAACCCAGAAGCAGTCGCGGTATACAAGTATCCGGCTGCAAGGCTCAAGGTGGCCATCATCGGCGGTGGGCCCACGGCCCTGGCTTCTGCGATTTCTCTCGCTGAAAAGGGTTCGCGTAGCGTTGAAGTCCACATGTATGAGCAGCGCTGGGTGACAAAGACCACTGCGGACGGCCAGCAGACTGTGGACTATCCGCCTACAGCCAAGCGACGAGACCAGGTTGTCACTCTGCAAGAAAGTGTGACGACGCTTCTAAGTGAAAGAACACAGCAAGCTTTATTCGAGGGAAGACCAGAAAGAGTCTGGCCCGGATCTGCGAATATTCAGATACGCAAAGTCGAGGATCGCCTCCTTCGACGCGTTCAGGATCCAGAATTCCATGGTCTGGTCCACCTTTATTGTCATAACATGAAAAGAGAGGAATTGTCGAAGGTCGGCGACTTCCACGTCCTGCTCGGTGCAGATGGTGCGGCCTCATGGGTGCGCAAAGCTTATTTCCATGGCTACGAGCATGAGCGAGGACGCAGCTATGCCCTTGGTCTGGCATTTGATAGGCCGGCGGGATTGCCTTGGTCACAGCCGCTAAATGTGTTCCTCACCTTGGGACAGACACGATATTTGTTGAATGCAAGTGACTATGACGGCAGGGGATATCTGAATATGCAACTCACAGAGGAAGAATGGGATAAGATGGTGGCTGTCGACGGTCAGCCGATCACGTTTGGGCGACCGGGTTGTCTCAGGCGACCTGATGGGTCGATACCAGATGGATTCTTAGAGAGTCAAGTGTTCAAGCCGTCAGAAGATAGAAGTGGTACCCTATGGAGATCGATAGAGGATGGTCTGAGGTTGTTCGGTTTTAAGGAGAGTGAGGTCGTCAACGTGGTACGCATTCCCATCGTGGTGCAGGCGGTCAAAGAAGGGGTCCAGGTTTTGCCTGCAGACGACAGCAGAGCGCTGACCCGTCCGCACGCCCTCGTTGCCGTTGCAGGAGACGCCGCGATGACAGTGCACTTTTGGCCGGGCCGGGGCCTAAACAGCGGCATCAAATCAGGCATTGCCCTCGGCGATGAGATTGTTCACGCTCTCAACCGTGGGGAGTTTGTCGGCCTGGCACCAAGCGCTATGAAGGAGTATAACGATTTCATCCTCAAGCTGCAGGGTCGCGAGCATGACAAGCGCAGCATACCCATCCTCAACCAATCGGGCTCGCCGGAGATGCTTGGCTGGTTGCTCAGCAAGGCCAACGACGTGCCTGACCAAGTTGCGATTGAGTGGCTGATCGGAGCGATGACACAGATTGCTGATCGCCTGGAGAAGAGAAACGACTGGGCTTTTGAACCTGTTGCCAACATCGAGCCGCAACTCCGCATCGTCCTTCGACAAATGCATTCGGAAACCCTCAGGGAAATGGCCGTCAGTTTTCCTTGGCCGACGAGAGAGATGGGCGGTGCCGAGGTCCTTCCAATCCGATCCATGAAGCCGGAGGAGAAGCAGAAGTGGCTACAATCGCTGTGGAACATGCTCAGGGACGAAAAGAACAAGGAGAGGTCAAGTGGTCGTGATGTGAAAGCTCCTTCGTCATCCTTTGCACGATTCGAGGCGCCCAGACCGAGGACGCCGTCGCCGCTCCCATCCAGGTCACCTTCACCATTGGCCGCGGACGTAGGCCTGCGGAGGAGCAATGCCACGCAGTCAATCAGGCGGACGAGTCGAACTCTGAAGCTGCCGGATGGGGACGAACTTGGTAGTCGGCCGCGGGCTTCTTCGGGTTCAGGTGAAGCTATTGGTAGGATGTTGACTGTGCATAGGAAGCCGGCTGGCTCCATGCTGTCTGACGCCATGAGTTTGGCGTTGTTTCGTGTTGCAGGAGACTGACATTGGCGATTCACTCGTTACCTAATGAGCTTAGATTATTCATGATTAAAATCAGAAAAGAGTGAAGCTCAATGTGCTAAAATTGTCCGTCTTCATGATGATCTTGCTGTGTATACTGCCGATCACAGTGTTAGCCAGCCATCTTGAGGACCTTATCATCAACCTGAATGGGGATAATGTCTAGATAATTGCTCAACTTTGGGCAGCCAATTGAGCTACACAATAGAGGGTTGTGAACTACTATGTGCTCAAGAGAAAGAAAGATAAAAAGACTGGGTCTGGATCCCGCCCGGAAGGATTCTAGATGATAATGAACGTTCGCCGTAGCTCCATCGGCCCTGCCTTTACTGCTACCTTAATCTGCGAGTTGCCAAGGGTTAGGGTGCGGCCGACTTATGTGACTGCCTCCACGTAATCCGACTACTATCGAAGTCTTAACCACACCACCCACAAAAATCAACGATAACCTCATCTAATTGCGGTCCAACTTCACAACCAACCAACAACCAACCAACGCCTTCAGACACGAATACAACGAATAAAGAGCCAAAAAGATGGCGTAACCAGTTCCGGGTGGGATTTGAACCCACGACCTGAAATGGTATTGAACAGTTCATCCCACTGAGTTTGGCTGAGCTCGCTTAATATTGCCCTACTTGTGATACCTGTGATGTGGCCTATGCTTCCGCTTTTGTGACTGGCTATGTCAACTGCGCCGCACTGGCAGCCTCGTAGGTCCTGATCGGTACTTGGTGGGCGAGAGCTCGTGGTTCTAGTCCCAACTGCCGGGCATTAATTTGTGCGTACTGTAGCCCCTGGCTGAAGTGGCGAGCTGGGCGCCATGCCTTTCTCCGCCCTACAGATTGAGGCTGGCGTGATTTCCTTGCGTGGTTTAGAAAGGAGAATAATGCGCGCAATTCTTTATCTGGAATCGATACTGGTATGTGGCGTTGGACGGGTGGCTGCACTGCGCGGTGTCTGGTATCAGGTGGGACTTGAGTGACCGGTCACAAATACGGTACTGGTCACTGATGCGCCTCTGAGGGGATGCTGACCAGTATCTATAGCTGCGACCAGTCCCAACAGGCAAAGCGATGACTGGTCAGCAGGCGGCGCAGCGCCAACATTGCGACTGGTCACCTTGGTATCTTAGCATTATCGCTGCCTGAAGACTGGTCACAGCGTATAGACACGATACTGGTCACAGTTAATATCCCCCACACGGACGTGTTCCCTGAGCTGGGGGATGACTCTCTCAAGGCCTTGGGGGTCATCGCTGAGCTGGTGGCGGTAGACTGGGTCGTATCGCTCGGCGACCTCATGCGTGCCGATTCACTGACACAGGCGGCGCAAGCAATGACATGCAGCAATGCTGGAGCATTTGTTGACGTGCCCTCTTTCAGCCTGACACCAAGCGATTTCACGCTGGACGTGGATCAGTACGAAGACGTATACCTGGCGACCGAGTTACAGTGCGGCATCATCTCGGCACATGCTACCATTGGCGGCCACGTCTACACTTGCACATTTTTTGTGGATGCGCAAAATATTGACTGGAATAAGCTGCAGGTGGCTTTCCAAAAGGTGTTCGACGAGAACTCCATCTACCGCTCTGTATTCATCCCGAGCGCAGCTGGACACGCCTAGGCAGTTAAAAAGCGCTTTGCTTTGCCCTGGGAATTTTTTGACCATGGAAATGACCCTGAGTTCTCCCTCAAGGACTTTACTCGAAGCCTCGAGGCTAATATTGACGTGGCCGAATCAGCTATAAAAGTGACGGTTCTCAACCGCTCGTTACTTGTCGTCAGCATGCACTACGCTATATTCGACTTTTGGTCGTTGCAATTTCTCTTCGAAGACGCATCAGACATATACAGAGGAGGCACCTCAGTACTGAGGCCACAATTCAACTCTCTTGTAAGTTATGCACAATCATTAGATAGGGATAAGATGGACCAATTCTGAGCAAAGTATCTTGAAGGCGCAGCTACAACAAACCTGGGGGCAGAGCAGCCATTCGCCCCAAACACATCGTCGCGGCGGCCTATTGCCGGGGACATCGGCGAGTTCACGTCCAGAACAGGCTTCTCTGTAGGTGTGCTCCTCTACCTGACCTGGGCCATCGTCCTGGCCAAACATAACGGCAACCTGGATGTGACCTTCGCCATCACGCTGTCCGGGCGGGATATGCCCGTCCAGGGCGTACAGAGTCTCAATCGACACTGACGACCGTCCCGCTGCGTATGCGGCTTGAAGACAGAATGGATACCGCCTAGGGTCTATCGCATGTCTAAGGGGCGTTGTGGGACTTGGCCGAACATGCTCAACAAGGCCTTCGCAGGTCACTACGGGCTGGGGGGCATTCCTCCGACCTCTTTAAAATCACTGGTCAACTTCCTCGTGGTAAATCAAGGTGGGAAATCCACAGGGGGACGCCTCACCGGCTACACAAGCCTTGAGCTTCAAGAAGACCCAGCCGCGCAGGGCCACTTTGTTGTTGGGCTGAGCGGAACATTGGATCCGATCAGAACGGAGTTCGTGGTGCACGAGGTTGCCTCCGTAATCGAGGGCATCCTCGAGGACAGCACGAAACGCATCGCCGACATGGACATCATCACGCCTTCCGAAAGATCACAGCTCAGCATACTTTGTCCTCCGGTAGACAACCACCCTGCGTTGCTGCACAGCAAGATCGAGGAGGCCTCGGCGTCTTGTCCAGACCGAACGGCAATTCAGTACGGGCCGTCCGTAACCTGCACATACGGACAGCTCAACAGACGTGCCAACCAGGTAGCGCAATTCCTGCGATCCAAGGGCTTGGGTCCAGGGAGTCTAGCGCCAATCTGCCTGCCGAAGTCGATTGAGGCCATCGTGGCAATACTTGCTGTGCTCAAGGCAGGGGCAGTGTTTGTGCCCCTGGACCCGGAAAACCCGCCGGAAAGAAACAACTTCATCGTCTAAGACATGTCGGCCACGGTTCTGACATCTTCACCTCACAGACAAGAACCTAAGGGGCATATTTGACACCCAATCTTGTACCGCGGACGTGATAGACGTATACGCCATCAAGTCTGCCCAGCTCGACTCGGCGCCCCTGTACGCGGCTAAGGTGGGCCTAGAAGCAGATTGCCTGGCATATTGTATTTACACGTCCGGGTCAACAGGACTGCCCAAGGGCGTTCCCGTCTCTCATGAGGCCATCTCCGCCGGCATCGACAGCATTATCGAGGCCGAGTCGGTCGAGCCGGGCTGGCGCCTCCTCCAGTTCTCCAACTTTTTCTTCGACGTGTCTGTCAGCGATATCTTTCGCATGCTCAGCGTCGGCGCGACGCTCTGCATGGCGCCCATAGAAGTCATGCTGTCTGACCTGACCAGGGTTATCAACGACATAGGTGTCACCCAACTTTTCATTACCCCCACTGCAACAAAGCTTCTGCGGCCGGATGAGGTACCGGACGTGGAGGGAATCTACCTCGCCGGCAAGCTAGTCCCTGAAGACCTAGCAGAGACATAGACCGCCAGGGACTGTACTGTTATGAACTGTTACGGGCCGACCAAGGCGTCTATACTCTCTGTAATACCTGTGACGCGGTCCGCGCTGCCGCTTTCGTGATTAGCCAAGTCTGCCACGTCGGGGAGGGAGGCCCAACATTGGTGACGTGGCGACCATGTTGAACATCTACCGATCAGACAGCATATTTTATTCGTAGAACCTTGACGCTTCATATACACTCTCCTATAAGATGTGCCCTGTGGGCTTCCTCCGCCGATGTGACAGCGCCTAGTTTGCGCTTCCCACAAGGCGGGAGACCCCAAGCAGCCTGATCAAAGGCTACGGACAGTCAGATCCTTCCTGTCTACTTCACAACTCCTCTAGTCGTCGTTTCCCGTGCGGGGCGATACATATAAGCTCATTAGACACTCAGCTACAGGAGGCTTGGTGTCATGACAGGACTCAAGAGGCCTCAAGTGCTGCTTCAACCAAAAAAAGTCGTATTCGGGGAGCGCCTCGAATTCGCACTCGAGATGACCTCTGCACAGGACCACGGCATGCTCCTTAGCCTCCTCTTCCGTCTTAGGGACGGACACCTGCCTTTCGTAGGTGAAGGAATCAATTTTGAAGCGGCCACCGTCGCCGGGCTTAATGTTAAGGGTGTAAAACACCATGTGTGAAAAGAAGCGGATGATGTGAATGGAAGTGATGCCGGCCTCGTCCGGACCCGTGGCTAAAAAGAACCACTTGTCGTCATGGTCTGCTGGCCTGAAGCCGGCTTGGAGCTTCTTGAAGTCTGCGTCGCTGATGTCGATATGCCATGGTGTTGTCTCAGGCTCTACTATCGGGGGTGGTTTGTACCCTTCGGGCACCAGGTCTTCGAGATCTGATCCTGCGCTGTTCGAGATATGTTGTTAGCGAAAAAGGGCGGTGTTTTCCTAGCTCCGCCACGGGGTGTGCTAGCTCGTACTCTGCGATGACGTCCTTTGGCATGGTGTCACCGTTCATGGCGTCTCGTGGGTGGTATTCTTTTGCTGTTCAAGACGTTGTTATTAGCCATCCATTATATAAGTATATTGGGTGCATGTTCGACCGCGTCTAGAAGTGGGTACAAACTAATAAACCTGGGTTTGATCCGTCTGCACAGGCACGTTAGGTAGATTTGGGGTTCTAATTTTTTATAAAAAAAGTTTTAGGTTTTTTTTTTTTTTTTTTTTTTTTTTTTTTTTTAATTATAAGTAATAAAAAGCAATATAATAATAAAAAAAAATTAATATAAATATAATAGCTGGTTAAATTAAACTCTATAATATAAACAGCTTATGCTTAAGGCAAATTATATTGCTTAGTTATTTATATATACCTCTATACCTAGGTGACTTATATAAGCCGCCGCAGCCAGCCTTGCCAGCCTACTCTCACCATGTACAGCAACAATAAGAAATAGCACATTGCGCGAGGAGAACGTCTGGTGCCTTTGAACAATGTCCAAAAATATAGCCAGACGAAGCTTCGAATGGGACTTGAACCCATGACCTCAGGATTTGCAATCCCACGCTCTACCACTGAGCTATCGAAACGTGTCCTGTGACGAGAAGGGGTGAATCTGATGCATTATATCTTGCAACCCAATGCTCTACCACTGAGCTATCGAAACAGGTCTGGTGATATGAGAGGTTGTGTTTCATGCATTATATCTTGCAATCCCACGCTCTACCACTGAGCTACCGAAACAAGTTCGGTTATGTATGCCACAAGTCGCGATGATTATACCCTCAATGCGGTGTTCTGAACAGATGCGCTTGAAGATGTGTATCGCGGACACGGGTGCGATACACTAGCGCTATCTCGAGCGCAGACCCCGCGGCAGCCATCCGAGAATTTGAGATAAACTGATAAAGTCGTCTACTAGGCCTTTGCATCATGCTGTAATTATCTACGCACGCACACCTACAGGAAGGTATATGGCTTCTCTCATCTCGGCGGCGAATAATACAAGGCAGGCAAGTATACTGCGGGTAGATAGCAAGTAGGTGAGGGACGATCATCGGAGGCTGAAATGCACATGAGAATCGTACATCCACCTCTATCGCCTTGTTCGTCTGCACCTTTCTGCTTTACTCGCATCAGAGGTAGTCAATTGTAATCTTTGCAGCGCTCACATATACCTGCCCAACAGATCACACTCCTTTCTTGTTTATTATCGGGGGGGACCCGATCTGATACAAGGTCTTCTGCGCTCTTGGACCGCGCCAAGGTTCTAGCGCAACGGCGACGGTCGGAAACACGGCACAGTAATGGCACTTCCAAATATGGTGCGGCATTCTACTGGGGGGGCTGCATCCGGATTTCGGACGTCGATCTAGAGGGGTAAATATATAATAACCGACAGTATGGAGCACTATAATGAGGATTCTAGTTTCCAAACATTGAACTCGTGGCGTGAGTTCATGTTGCCAGGCCATGACAGAGCCTCATGATGAGAAGGCTACGGCAGAGCCTCCCGTCACCAGGCCCGAGGCAGATGGCGAGTACGTTGGCGAGACCAAAGCGCCATCACTGGGACACAAGATTGTAAATCTTCTGACATGGTGCCCTCCAAGATGCCGCTGGGACCCTGAAAATCCACCAAAATTCTCCATGGGCCTGAATATCCTCTTCGGGTTCTCAGGAGCATTCACTGTGGCCAATCTGTATTATAACCACCCCATCCTCAACGTTCTGGCAAGTGACTTTGGTGTGCCATATGAGAAAGTCGCCCAGATTCCCACTGCTATGCAAGCTGGATACGCAGCTGGACTACTCTTCTTGTGTCCCTTGGGAGACTCACTCCCAAGGAGACCGTTCACTCTTGGTCTGGTGTTCTTTACGGCAACGATGTGGTCAGTCTGAAAAGCACCGATCCCACGAATATTACTTGTAAACTAATCAAATTGTGTTGGAATATAGGATTGGTCTCTGCGTCACAACTTCGTTCGCCACATTCACCGGCATCTCATTTATCACAGCCGTCACGACCGTCACACCGCAGATCATGCTGCCACTCGTTGGCGATTTAGCACCGCCCGAAAGACGTGCATCTTCACTTTCAATTGTCGTCTCGGGGTTTATGCTGGGTATACTTGTTGCTCGAGTGCTGTCAGGTACCGTGACGAACTACACGTCGTGGCGCAATATGTAAGTAAGAATGGAATTGGTAAAAAGAGTCCCACACGCAAATCCCCCGGAGTATGCCACTTCAAATCATACAGTCAGTCGCTAATGATTGCCAGATACTGGTTGGCGCTAGGGCTACAGTATTTGATCTTCACGTTACTATGGCTGTTCATGCCAGACTATCCGCCCACCAATCCAGCCCTGCGCAGTCTTCGGTCCTACTTGCGCATGCTGTGGTCCATTGTGGAGATATTCTTCGCTCATCCGGTCCTTGTGCAGGCCTGTTTGATTGGATTCTTTACTTCTGCGCCTTTCACTAGCTTTTGGACGACTCTTACGTTCCTACTCGCTGATCCTCCTTACGAGTACTCATCCCTGATTATCGGGCTCTTTGCCTTGTACGTTTCTCCAAGTAGCCATAGTTTACATACCCGCTCTTACTTACTACGTTCTGTAAAAAAAGAATCGGTATTGCTGCCATGTGCGTCACGCCTCTTTACGGCCGAATCATCATCGACCGCCTTACGCCGCTATGGAGCGTGATCCTCGGCGAATCCCTCGCAATGGTGGGCATTTGCTTGGGGACCTACACGGGCCTCTTTACTGTGGCGGGACCCATTTTGCAGGCTTTTCTGCTGGATCTTGGGTTGCAAACGAGCCAAATCGCCAATCGTTCCTCCATTTACGCCATCGCACCGAAAGCTCGCAACCGCGTCAACACGGCTTTTATGGTCTTCACATTCTGCGGGCAATTGACAGGCACAGCAGTGGGAAGTAGCCTCTATGCGCGAGGTGGGTGGGTGGTGAGCGGTAGCTACAGCGTGGCGAGCATCGGCGGGGCTTTGTTGATGTGCTTGCTTCGAGGTCCATGGGAGGAACGATGGATAGGATGGAGAGGTGGTTGGGCTGTATTCCAGAAGAAGCTGCCAGCGTCGTCGACTGATACGAGTGACAAAGCTGATGATGAGCTTGGACAACCTGGGAGCTCACCCGGGCAAGGTGCAAGCAACGGTAGCACGATAGGCCCTTAGAGAAATAGAGATACCGATAGATCCATAACATTATAAGAATATGATCCATGGATTGATGTCCTTATTTCTGGGAGTAGTGGTCTGTCAGACAGAACAGCTCCCTTTGAATCCCATCCGCACCACTGCTCCCAAACCTCCACCACCTAGCCTGCCAAGATCCCATCACATTGATCATGAACCATTTCATGAAGCCCGGCATGTTGGGGAAATCTGCCCATCTGCCTCCTTCAAAGTCCTTGTCCAGATTATACCACAGAATGGGGAGCACATCCGTCATGTGCATATACTTCATGCTGTGGTTGGCAGTCTGTTCCGCGAGCGGCTTAGGGTCGTAATCTCCGTACTGGCCAAGAGACGCCAGCTTAGGCGGCTCATTTGCCAGATGGGTTGCTAAGGTCCCGCCAAATGAGTCCAAAATACTGATAAGTTGTGTACCAGAGTAAGAAGCTGGCGCGGCTAAACAGTTGTCGATGTAGTCCTTGAGGTTGCACAGTCCCTGAGTGAAGGCAGCTGTAACACGATGCCGGAAGCTTCACATTAGTTTACATTCCCTGTTTCACAAGACTTAAGGGGGCCTGAAAAGCATCAGGTCCTCAGCGGGGCTTTTAAGTCTGACAGACCATGTTCATGAATCTCCTCATCCATGATCCCCTTCACCCCTAACGCCTTTTCAAGACCGGGAAAGTAGACCTCCTCTTCAGCATCATGGTGTCCTTTCAGAGCCGTATGCCATGCTGAGCAGTAATGCAAGAAGTCAACGATATCCTCCGGTCGCACCTTGGCGGCTTGCATATACATGCTATTGAATGCGCGGATGAACATGTTGTGCACAAGCGCCATCTGAGAAGCGTCTTCGGTGAACGGGTCATCCTGACGAGAGAGACATCATCAGCCTTTCAACAGGTGGCTTTTCAGGGACAATGACAATCAAACCTTGCCAGTCTGAGTTCGAGGTGTGGGAATCAGACTCAAAGGCCCGTCGGCCTTGCGGGAATGGTGATTCGACATTTCAATCTTGGCCTGTGGTAATTCACTTCACCGACTCTTTCGGTTGGCCTCGGATACTCTTCAGTTAGCTCCGTGGCTTGAGCACCCTGATGTAAGAAGAAGGGATGGCCAGAACAAAAGCGAGGTCAAGTCAGCACCAGGATCGCTCGTCGTTGAGGCCGAATCCTTCTGGGCATAATCAGAGCTACCAAGTTCAGACACAAGAAACACGTCATGTGGCACAGCAAGATACATGATGCCGCCCGACTCAACATTATTCGCTGCATTCAAAATGCTGTTGGTAGCGCTGACGGCTTACTCCCGATAAGTAGTACCCAGGCACCATTGGGGCTGACACTCACCTCGCATCTCAAAGCCTCACTGCACAATTATGATCAAGGGCTAGCGGCTTGTGTGGCCGTCTGGGGAGATATTAGTGGAATATCTCTTGTTGTTTCTTGTGTGCACCTTCGTGCAGCTTTCCTCCACCAGCGCCGACTTGTGTCATGCCATTCCCAAACCTGGGCTGTAGTATATGGAATACAGGTCGTGAAGATTTTGTCTCTGGCGGCTATGGGAAATCCTCATCAAGCACGGTAGTCTCATAGAACCAGATCCTCCAAGATCGCCTCCAACTCCTCCCTGCGAAAGGGCAAACTCAATAGTTCCGTGCCCAGTATATCCTTGCGACTTGTGATCATCTGATGGTCGTGGAATCTGTATATTGAGTCAGCATCTCGTCCTCTTGTCAAGACTGATGCACCACTTACTCCTTGAGCAGCGTCCGGAAAGCCATCTCCGAGCTGCAAATGAATTCCTCGACGGCCTTGTTGTACAACATACGGTACTCTACACCCGGATTTTCACCGCCGGTAGCTGCACCGCTATCGTCCTCCATGGCGACGAGAATCTCTCCGACAAGTAAGCGGAACAAATTCTTTGCATTCTCGGGCAAAGATTTGAGCACGAAGGCCACACCATCCTTCCCACCAACCCGTCTTGCTCGCCTTCCTAGCAACTCGTGCACCTCATCAACGACCTCCAGCTCTGCAGTACTGCGAGACGCAAAGGTTGTGGCATCGTGAAACGCGAAATTAAAATTCGAGCGTTGGCCGCTATCCCACAGCGCGGTGAAGTCGGGCGTATCGACGCTGCAGACCAGGCGGACTCGGTCATGTGCTGCTAATTGTGATAGGATAGTATGAAATTGTGATTTGCGCAAGGGCGGTGCATCAGCAGAATGAACGACGAGTGTGAGGGTCAAGTCTGCTGCAGAAAGAAGGGACAAAATGTCTGGGACCAATGTGGCGGGTTGGCCGGCTGTAAGTTTAGCAGAAGAGTCAACAGCAGAAACGATCATAGTAAGGATTTCGCGAATGTTTGTGGCCCGCACATATCCATTTATGACGACGATCTTGTGTGTGTCACGATCTACGATCTTGCTGTACAAATGTTTCGCGAAGCGGTGCAGTAACGCGCGCTTAGAACCGTATCCGTACAGGCAAAGACCGAACCCTTCAGCCAGTTCAAATGACCATTGCTTGAAAGACTCCGCGTGCAGATTTTCAAGAAACTTGATGTCCGCCTCATGGGGATTCTTGAGCTCACGGAGAGTGGAGAAGTATTCGTCATGTGTGAGCAGGTCCAATGTCGCCAGAGTATTGGTGGAAGTCTTCGGTAGACCCGGTTTGTTTTGAAAGAAATACTTCTCATGTGACGGTAGGTCTCGTGGTGGTGTTGGCGATCTTTTCCGAATGTTGCCTTTTTTCCGGCCTCTTTTGGTCTTAGATGGTGTTGCTGCCGTAATGGTGTCTTCGTCGTCTGCAGCATCTTCTTCGTCCTCTTCTTCCGCTACCTCGCCTACCTCATCTACCTCCTCTCCACTGGACTCATATATCGCGCGTGCAAGATTTTCATCGCCTGCTTCGTCATCACTCGTAGCACCACCCACAACGCGATCGATCAAAGCTCTCGCGCTCTTCCGTCGGGCTGATCGGTCCGCAATAGTGCGACGCCCAGGTGTGTCGATGCCAGCGCTGCCATTCTGTTTGGATGGCGTCGAAAACTTGAGCTTCGATACTGAATGGAGGCCATTGGGCGTCAAGGCAGTCCCATTTGCTCCATCTACGCTGGCGGGAGTTGCTGAGCTCTTCGGCGCATGCCGTCTGCTCGGCGTGTCCGCCCCCGCGTTCGCTAATTCGTCCTCGTCTACTTCAGCATCTTCGTCACCATCATCTGGCTCATTACCACTGGGTCGAGAAGCTATTGTATCGCGAACGGTCCTGCGCCTTTTCGAGGGAGTAGACTCTGCGGCGTCCTCGTTTCGTTCTCCATTGACGACTTCTCGCTTGCGCTGTGGACGTGAGCTGCGGGTTTCCTGAGGAGCTGGTTTCCTCGCTGCCTTTTTAGGCGGCATCCTGGGCTATGAGTTCGCTGCAGATGCTGGGTTGCTCATGTTGAGTAATATCTACCCTTTCGGATGGGAAAAACTTGGTTGTATGTCGTCGCGCAGTCGCGTCTCACGCGTTAGCTGTCTGGCGAAGTGGCAGGCAGACCCTGGAAATCCGGGCCTACAGGCCTGCTCTCGGGTGTTGCCGCCCCCTGCCTAGGTGCTAATCGCGCGGCTCCGGCGCTTGGCCCTTCATGTTTAGTTACATTCTTCATTCCTAGTGAGATGGCTGCCACTAAACTCCGCCTTTCTCATTTACAACCGGTCAGCGTCGAAGACACTTCAAAGGGTGAGCTTGAAAGATGAATCTCAATCTTTCTGCGTCCTTGAACATCTTCAGACTGATCTCCAACCCGTCTCTATGTCTTCCTCACGCGACGGTGCCAACCTTCAAGGACCTCCCCATCCCATTAGACTCGGCCTTCCAGAAACAGGGTGCCAAGGTTGACATCAAGGCGGTTATACTTGACAAAGATGACTGCTTTGCTGTTCCTGAGACAAACGAGGTTTATGAGCATTATCAGGTGTGTCGCAGCCCCTTCGATTTTGGCGCTTATTCAATTTAGCTGACTTGCCTCAGGAGCAATTCAAGGCTCTGAGGGAAGCTTATCCGGGACGCCGTCTACTTATTGTATCCAACACTGCTGGAGCCCTCAGCTATGACCCCAAGAGGAGTCTAGCCTCGGCGCTTGAAAAGGCCACGGATGTGACCGTACTTTCGCATAAGACGAAGAAACCCGGCTGCGGCCCTGAAATCATGGAGTATTTTCGACAGTATCCCGAGACTGGAGTTACCAGTCCAAGCCAAATCGCTGTCGTAGGGGACAGACTCTCGACTGATATGATGCTGGCCAACTTGATGGGAAGCTATGGTGTCTGGGTGAAAGACGGTGTAATACCGCTGCGGCAAAAGAGCATTGTGAGTATTGTTTCCCTCGTGCCTCAAGCATCTTAGGGCTCTAATTTATGTTACCAGTTCTCGAGGATGGAGCAGCGATTTGGTCCGTACCTGCTTGCTCGAGGATACGCTCCTCCCCAACCGAGTAGTCCATTTGAGTAGTCACTCGAAATGGCGATTTTGAAGCCCAAAAGTGCCCTCAAAGGAGACCAAAACACTGTCCTAGACATGATTCTTCGTGATTCAGTCCCATTCGCCTAAAGAAATCACCTGATTTCCATCTTTTGCTTGTCCATACGAACGAAAACCTGACTCACTGCCCTCATTCATGGCGTTATTCATCTCGATCTGTCTATCACATCTACGAAATGTTCAAGATTCACCGAAACCTCGGAGCGCCCGAAGAAAGGGTGCCCCTAATCTTATATAAATGGGTGCACTGCGGCGCTCTGGGCGGTAGTCTTAACCTCCTCCTTAACAACGAGGTCCGATCAGAAGCACTCACTGCAGTTATTTTCTACTCTTTCTACTCCGAAGCTTCTTCGTACTTCCAGAATATCACATTCAACTGCCATCTCAAAGTCCTCGTGATTCCTTTGCGTTCGCATTCACATCTGAAGTGATCCCTTCACGAAGCCCTCAAGATGGGTGGCAAGGTCTGGTCCGCCGAGGAAGAGGAGTACCTTTGGGAAGCCATCGTCCCTCAGGCTCCTGCTGGCCTAGACTCTGCCAGCAAACAGGCGAAGAAGGAAGCCCGCACGGCATGGGCTCCCCTATCTTCACAGATGGAACAAGAAATGACCAAACGTCTGAAGCCAGAAGAGCATCTTCGCCGAAAGTACACACCAAGTGGTTGCTGTAAGTAGTCTGTACCTACCAGTCTGTATGATTGTGGAAGTCGACTTCTCCTCATACCCCCACTATATATCATTGGGCTTGTGTTGCTATGAAATCAAGCTCTCGCTGCCTGCTTGGTATCATCTAACATGAAATTTGAATTGACCTGCTTCCAGATGAGCACTACTTCCAAAATTACATCAATCGCCACTACTCACCCCATGCGAAGGCCTTGGTCCTCAAGTACAGGGGGAGTCTCAAGACTACGGCGTCTATTGCGGGCTCTCAGTCCACTACTAATAATGAGGCAAGCAGTCAGATGATCCCGGAGCCTATCGCTGACCCTTCCAGTGCAAATGGTCGATATTTGGCAGGCTCTCCTGCGTCTCATCACCACAACGGTATGGCGATTCCGATGCCCGAGGCTCCTATGCCCCTTGTTCAGGCGGAAGGTGTTTCGTCTGCCATGCAAGTTCTCTGTGACTCAGCCCTAGATTTGGAGAAGGCCGATTTACTTGATGGGGAGGAAGACGACAGAGAGGACGAGAGCATGGATAGAAGCTCATGTCCAAAGCGAGAGAGACCTGCGCACGTGGTCACCAAATACGCCAACGACGCTGTTGGCGCCTCCATCCAGCGTGGTCGAGGCTCGAGACCTCAAGCGCGGCGCGATCTCCACAAGACGCAGAGAGACCAACGACGCATTCGGAAGGCTGCTCATCGCCATGCTCAAGCCTCAGAGGAATCAACACCGACTGACGCTGTGATCCCTAACTCACCCCTCGGTAGGGGCTCCCCCAATGTCCATGCTGCCTACTACAGAAGTCCAATGATGTACGGACATCATCCAGCGCCCTTCGGCTACCACTACGGGATGCAGAATGGTGGCCCTCTGGGACAGAATGCCAACGCGTTTCACTCCAGCTATGCCGTTGGCCCCCACGGCTTCCACCACTACGGCGGCCGTTCTCAGCTCGGTGGTGTCCCTACCTCCAATAACCTCCCTTACTTTGGCTTCGGTGGCCCTCCTCCTCACCATGCATTCCCCTACATGGGCGGACACTACAACTCTGAGCACGTACATCACGACCGTCAGGGCTTTGGTAATTCTTCTGCATATACCCATGGGGAGATGGGTAGCCAAGAAGGCATGAACGGCCACATTGATGAGATGAGCTCGTCGTCTGATCTTGTTGAGAAGGTTCTCCGCAGCGGCAACACTGGATAGACTACTCCAAGTGACTGAAAGTGGACCAAATTAAATGGGTCGGACTTGATTGGTGCCTTTGATGGTCAGGCGCTGCTTTTGATGAAGAAGTTGAGGATATGCGAAGGCCTGGAGGCAGCACAAAATACATTATTTAACATAATCTCAGCGAAGCATTCTGCGAACAACGCTGTTTACAATACAACAAATTCAGTTGGGCAGAAGATGTCTCTCTTCTTTTTAGCTGGCTGAATTCGCATAAGATGCCATTTACCCGGTAGGACGTACGTTGCCTTGAAGATGAATTGTGCATACCAGATTATAGCATGGGCTTTAGCTCTAGATTTATGTCTTGGTTGATCAACCTGATATACCTGACGACTCTGCCCTCACCTTCCCTCCCTGTTGCAACATCTTTGAGTCCAGAAGCGTCAAACGGACTCATATACCGCCTTTACCTGTTCTGCAATGGACGACAACTCTTGCTTGTCAACTTCCTCACTCGCACTTGCATTCATCAAGCATGAAGAGTGAAACCATATATCAGTTGTCGTTGGAAGCGTTTCCCGACTCTGGGGCAACAACACCTCGGCCAGTTTCCGAACGTGAGAACTCCTCACCCCGCCTCCAATGATGACTTCCCGTAGGCTCTGCGGCGCGGCGCGGACAATGCGTGAAACAATATCGATGTTGTCGATCGCTCTGCCCGGACCGCCAGAGGTGAGCAGACCCTTGAAACCGCAGACGGCAAGGTCTGAGAGAGCCTCTTCGACGGTCGAGCCACCGCTGCCCAAGACATCGTCCTGCATCCTCGGTTAGCTTGAAAACAATGAAAATTCACTTGCTATGCCAAGCTGGACACCGTGGAGCAAACGTACAAAAGCCCGATGAAATACACAAGGATACGGAGCCGCCATGTCGACTAATTGCGAATTCCTTTCGACATCCACCCGCATTCCTCGCTTATCGTCGTCACCTGCATCCTCTGCCCTGGACGTCAACGCCCCAAAAACAAAGCCATCTCCTCTCTTCATGTCCAAGATGCCGGATGACTGCCACTTCCGAATCGCCTCAATCATGCCGTCAAATTCTGCTCGCGAGTAGACAAAGTCTGGTGTGCCATCGTCCGGCGGCCCACGCGGCCTAATCATGACCCTCAGCGGTGTACGCTTGTTCACGACGACATGGCGATAGGTATTTGCGTCAGGTGTAGTGCCGCCCTGGCTGTACGAGCCTTCTGCATTGAGTTCAAGGCGAGCGATGCCGTGGTCGGCGTGGATGATCGAGTCAGCAGAGGATGAGGAGAAGACGGGGACTTCAAGGTAGATCTGGTCCATTCTGATATGCCATAGGAGGCATCAATACAGAATGGGACAAATGGCGTAGAATGTAGTATTAGTTGTTGTTACACGCCATAGCCGTCAGAGTGTTCTACTGTATGAGTCGCTTCGAAAAAATGCGGAGCTATTTGTGGCGGATACCGCAGCAGTTAGCCCCTCATCTACGAAATCGCATGTAAAGTATTTGCTTGCCTCATGGTGGACCACTGGCGAAATCACCTTCTGCATCTGCATCACTACTTTACTGATTGTGTTACGGGCTCAGGGCTCTCTTGGGCATGATTTCCCTCCGTGATGATCATGTTGAAAATGAGTGTTACGAGTACAGTCTCAGAAAGTTTGGTGTAGCTCAAAGTCCTGGTCTTTGAGATAACTGGGCAGTCATTGCAGACAAGGCTTCGCGGTACAAATTTCAGAGTATCGGTAAAGTTCACAGTCTAGATATTTCTACAGATCATGCATCAAACTCCACGCTCGTTTAATAGCATCAAATACACGACTCAATGGTCCCACTCAGCATCAATCTTCTCCCAGTTATCCAAAAAGCCCTTGAACCACTTCACGCCTAGACCAGGGTCCAGAGCACCCGTGGTGGCCCGAATGGAATGCATAGACAGTTGAGGCAGTCCAGCATCGGCAGACTTCACTCCCAGCATACTCGAGATGGTAGGTCCTACGGTACCTCCGGAGCGGGAGTCATTCCTGATCATGAATTGCTGGTTCGTGCATCCACTGAGCTCCGCCACACGGTTGCAGATTGCAGTGCTGATGCTATCGGTCGTCATATGTCCGTTACTGTCTTGACAGACGGCAATGCCCGTGTTCAGCAAAGGCAGATGTTCGTTCTCGTACTTTTCGAGGAAGTTGGGGTTCGCGGCGTGGGTCACATCGGCTGACACAAGGAACGACCGAGCGTAGGTCTGTCCAATGACTCCAGGGCCAAAAGTTTTCCCGGTGGTCTCTGACAGAGACTCGACGGTACGCTCAATGACAGAGGGCAGGAAATTGCCCTTGGCGCCTTGACGGAGTAGACTGCCGATTTCCTCATCGTCAAACAGCGCGACTAGCTTGATTCCGCCATCTGTCTCAGCATCAACAGAATGCAAAAGACCCGTTAGTGCCGCCCAAGAGCAGAGCTTGTCGTCGATACGACCAGAAGAGATGAGCTCCTTGTCCATACCGCTCAGTACGGCCGGCGCGTGGTCATAGAGCTCGAGCTCCCAGTTGACGATGGACTTGTAGCTCTCAGACGAGATGCCGAGCTCTGATGCGATGAGTTTGACCAGCTTGGGAGGCTGAGAGGCAACAAAGGTGCCGACCTCGCCGACAGTCTCCTCTTGAGCTCCTGTGGACAGACCAATAACAGGCACGACTTGCGTCTCCTTATTCTGTGATCCTAGCATGCCGACACCGAAATGCGGTGCCAAAGTGGGGATCTTAGCTATGGGCCAGCCCAGCTTCACCAGCTTCTGGACTGTCTTGCCCGTGCCTTCTTCACGAACAATAACGCGGCCACCTATGCTAAGATCGCGATCCCACCAGGTCTCGTTCAGGGCGCCAGCGTAGGGAGCCACGCCAAGTTGCACATATCCGGCCTTTGTAGGCTTCTTGCTGACAGGTTTGAGCTTCGCTGTGAGAGCGTCGATGTGGCCAGCTATCATAGCCACTCCATTGCCGGGCTTGTAAGCAGAGCCGACCGTGAAGGCAATCAAGCTGCTACCATTTCGGGTCGTGTAATACTTGCCACCGGGCTTGATCGAACCGGACCAGTCTTCGCGAGTAGGCAACTGCGGATGAACGCAGTTAGTATCTTGTGTGACTCGCAGGGAATCGGAAGAGAAAGCCTACCTCTGTGAAGCCACCAGCGTTCAGCTTGTCCTTGAAGTAGCCCACGGCGTGGAAGATGGTAGGGTTCTCGGTCAGGAAGTCGCAGAAAGGCTTGGTGAAAGACTCGGGCTTAGAAGCCAGTCCACAGAACCGGCACCCGGCAGCGGACAGGATCCCAACACTTGACCTCTTGTCGAGTGTCGCCAGCTTTTGAGGGACTGTCAGCTTGGAGCAGTCGGCACACTCCTCATTGTGCCCTGCCCAATGGTATGGAAGCGCATTCGCGGTTTCAGAAGGCTCAGGAGCACGCGAAGATGAGGAAGGAGGCAGGCCAAAGGACGTTGAGGTCGAGGCGGAGGAATACAAGTTCAAATTCGAGACGGTTTCGCGCACAAGTCTTTCGAGCAGGGCGGGATCCAACCCAGGGCCAGAGTGCAGGGACTGGGAGCTGCGCGTGTCTTGCTGTCGTTTGTCCATATTCCTTCTGACCATTATCCGTTTCTATTCAAAAGATGCAGTAGGGAGGATCGAAGTCTTCAAGAGAGGTAAGGAAAGTGATGGTGTCACAGGGTGTCAGTAATCGCAACCGTGTTTCATTCGGGAGGAGACCAGCCATCTCTTATCTCTCCCGGCCGATGCCGGTGCCGTGGAAGCTCATTACCATATTAGGAAGGACCTCGGCTGTCAGGCGATCATACATTCACCATCTCCCCCCCCCCCCCCAGGAAGAAAGAAACGACCTTCTTGAACTTAGTATTCCCAAAGAAAAAACATGACATTTGCTTGATATGAATCAGCAGTAGGTCTGAGATAATTCTTCCCGAGTTTCTAAATAGAAAGACATGTGCATGACAGATTTTGGATTTACATGCGAGCAGTGGGTACCTCGAGACCAAGCCTACAGGTACAGCTCGACACCGTTGGAGGCGCAGTGCAATGCAATAATTGTTGTGTGGACTGATGAGAGGGCCCCTTTAAAAAACCTCGTAACTTCACTTTTGTGATTCGTATTGGTATCAAGACTTCCGTATTCCGTCATGTATCCAAAATGTCTCTCAAACATAGTCCCCTCATGACCATCAGAAGAGCGGTGAGCAAATGCCGATGCACCGTGATCTGCTGTTCATGTTGACTATTGACTTATATTTTGTTACGACAACTCATTGCAAAATCATCGATGAAACCAAGTTGATTGTTTGGGTTCGGATTTCATTTTGATTCCACATCACCGATATGTTATACGAGGTATCAGACGGTGGGGGACTGGGGGACTGGTTTGCGACCACTCCCTCCTCGTGTCTTCTCGTCATTTTTCAGCCCTACGAGCATGCATTCGTATTTCATGGCCAATAGAACTCTACACTTTTTCACAGAGAACTCGGCTATCAGATTTTAGCGTCCTGTCACAGCCCGCCCCAACCACGAGCCCGACGTTGCCTCTCAGATTCGCCAGTATGAATCAGTCGAAGCTGAAAGATTCGGTCATCAGACATTTCGGTACGCCGTGGCTGGATGAGAACACAGTCAGTCAAGCTGACGATGCATATACCGAAAATATCATCATCGTAGGAATGGCAAAGTCGGAAGGCAAGACATCTCTGTAAACAGGTCATGTCAGCAGCTATATGAAGAAGCTCCGCAGACACCGTAGATCATTGCTTGCCTCGATTGTCATTGTATACCATTTCATACTGACTGACACCTTAATTCGAATTCATCCTTTCTGAAGTGGAATCCTTTCTGAAGTGGAATCCGTCCAATGCATATTTCCACTATCCTCGCGGCTTCCGCGTCACTTCTGTGCTTAGTCCAGGCCAGAATCGGCGGCATTGGTGTTCCCGCCATAATTAAATCTGGTGACACCTTCGACCTGATCATCGAAGGAACCGGCTATATCCAGAGCGTGACAGACGTATCCATCGCCGTCGGCTACTACCCCGGAGCGGCTCCTCTAGGTGACGGACTCGGTATCTTCGTCACTGCGTTTGATTTGGGTGAGTTAATGCGGGCGCCCAACAATTCTCGTCATGACTTCTCTCTCTCAATTATCCACTGACTGAAAGCAAAACTCCTACCAATAGTTTCAAAATCCAATTATGATGGAAACTTTAATAAATCTGTGGTATTTCCAGCAACAACTTATGTGGGGGCTGCATCCTTCACTGCGAGTTTGGAAAGTCTGTATGGCGTTCAGTATGAGCCTGTCCTGACTCCTTTCAACCTTTCCATCACTATTGGATCAGAGACAAGTACAGATTATATATTCGTGGGTTTGTCCTAGTACCTGTTCTGAACGAGGTCCGCTTTGAAGTATTTCGAGACGCGCAGGCAGGAGTTCAGAGACGATAGGTGTCAGCTCTTGTGCAGCAGATGATGGTGACATAAGTAGATCGCAATGTTTAGTAGAATGGTGTCCAAATCTTCGAGAAATATCATATCTGTTTTGCACTGATTGCGTGTACCACATTGAGGAGGGGTGGGCTGGCTGCCCTGGTAAAGAAACACTTGGCTCGGCACATATGCCTATATCCCGTGAAGGTCTGCCCAATGCCCTACTCTCCTTCATCAGTTTTGAAACCTTGTGCTAACAAACATACGTAGTAACAATTCTTACAGAGGTTTCTTCGTCGATATCTAATGGCAGTAATTTTACACCCGCGTTACTTTAAATTGCAGCCACTTGACACTGCAACGGCTGACACCTGCCGATTGTGACAGACGGCGAGCCGGGATACGAATGATTTGAAGTCTTTCTTCTTGTATTGTTTTCAGACGGCGCACTCGCAGGAGTCCCTGAAGATGTTTACACACTTATCAGTAGCGCAGTCTTACGGCCAGACAGCCTTGGACCTGTGCTATATGATCAGAGAAGATGAAGGGCCACAGCCAATCAAAATCCGTCAACGCTAGCCTTGCTTTCCTAATGTGGCAGGTGGGGGTTTTGGGCGCATCCCTATCTGCTCTACGAAGTACGGCAAGACTGCTGCGAGTGGACGTGCCCCATTTACATGAAGGATGAATGAACAGGTGATAGGACCAAATTGTCTTGATGGGACAAGAAAATACCGGAGAAAGGCGTAATTTGACTCCCCGCTCCAAGCAACACGGCACTCGAGCAGCTCAATTGATACGTTGGTGGTGATCCGGGACACTGCTCGAAGGCTTTGTGCGAGGCTCATAGAACACCTGGGCAGGCTGGGCTGGGAATCTGGATGAACTTTGACTGGAATCCTTGTTACGTCCGTGAAAAGCATTTCCAGGAGAAAACAATTCAATTCTCGCTCTATGACATGTATGTGTCTTACCCCCCGGCGCCGACCGTATTGTATCTGCTCTCCCAGGATCAAGGGAAAATTGCTGAGAAGCAGTGGGTATATCAAGAAAGAATAGGGGGTATAGTTTGCAATGACAGGTCCCAATGACCGAAAATGATCCTTAGACACCAGACAAAAAATGGGGCAACAAAAGGAAAAGGTGGTATCTTCCTCGCCGGGCTCTATAGGCCTACACAAATACCCCTACAGCCGATGCTCCTGCATCAAGTCCAAACACCAGTAATCAAAACCCGTAATAACTTTCACCTGCCTCAAAGCACGGAAGCGTAGCTTTCCCGCTTATCTGACGCATCTTCACAACACCTCACGTAGCCTTCCTGAACAGTCGCTTAGTTCCCCCAACCTTGCCAATCTCACCAAACTTCTTTGGGATGGTTTGCGCTGAGGCCGGAGGGCCCGAGCCACCACTAGCAGCTCGTACCTTCTCCTTGATGCTCTCAACCCACTCAAGGCTCTCCTGGGGAATCTCCTTCCTCGAGCTTCGCGGGCCCGCCATGCCAAGCGAACTCTCCTCCTCTGTCCAACTAAGATGGGAGCTTGACCTCGATCGGCCTGTGCTGCCGCCTGATGCTGAGCCTGACTCAGATGACGGGGGCTCGGAAGCGCGTGGTGTACCATAGGCGATGGGTGTCCTGGGAAGTCTAGGTCCAAGCAGGTCCTCGCCACCGCTAGTCGCTCGCTTCTTCTTGACGAAAAGTGGACTGGTATCCATAGCTGAGACTGGTCGACCTGGAGAAACCGCTCGGTGATTGGGAGGGCTCGTCGAAAGACGATTGCTCATGCTACTAGCCGAGCGGGGGATGTCTCGCACCTCCAAGCGGCTCTCACTGCCATGATTTGAACGACGTCCGTGGTGAATGGCGTACTCCTTGAGGTATTCTCCCAGGTCTGCCCAGCCACCGCCAACACGGACCATCACCCGCTCACCATGCTCGCCAACACAACGAATGAAGAGCTTGATAGGAGCCTCACCATTCGCCCTGGAAAGATGGTACATCTTGATGTCCTGGTTTCCGCGCTGGTTTCTAGATCGAGGCACTGGAGCGAGCATAAAAGCCGGCGTAGGCCCGCGAGAGCTAGCACGAGACGACATGACCGACTTGCTCCGACCGGTAGGTGCAGCCGCTGGTTTTGGCTTCAAGTGCGGCAGCTGCAGATCCGGAGGGTTCAGATGACTCATGAACTTCGGTTGCGAGGACAATTTGATCTTTGCAGGCAGGTCGTTCAAGATCGCGCTGATCTGTCGCTGCATGTGGTCGTTCTCACCATTCGGGTCGCTGAGCACTATGGGGCTTCCAAGTTCTTGGGGAGTGCTTTCATACGTTGACGTTAAGGGTGTTTGAAGAGGATCGTCATCTTCGTCCTCAGGGTCTTCCGGGACTGCACCCAAAGGCAGAGAGACCGATCGTGTGTCACGAGGCGGAGTGCGTGGAGCGTTGCGGATGACCTTTGACGGCGCGAGCTCTGGCGTCCCTGGTGCATGCCGGGATTGGGGCTGCTTGGATGAGTTCGAAGGCCGCGATCGTGGCAGAGAAGACTCGCCGAGCGATGACTCGTCCGCGTCGATATCAGTTCCGGCCGGAGATCCATTGGTCTCCTCAGCTTCTTCTACACTGGGAAGTGGCCGGTCTGGATCATCAGCATGCTCGACGCTGATCACCACGCCCGGGTCAACATGCACGCGAATGGTGTCATCCCCTTCCTCCACATCGTCTTCTTCAGAGTCCTCCGCGACCTTCTCAAGGGCAGCTTGTTTCTGCTGCTCTCTTTCAGCGGCGACCTCTGCGTTGCGCAATATTTTCTCGCAAGCAGCACTCCACTCCGCGTAGCCGCGCTCCACGGTCTCCATGCGGTCGAGCCACTCATCTGGCAGTGTGTCGTCCCGTCCTTCCAGGTTGTCCAGCATGAAGTCCAGACCAGTTGCAGCCTGGGACACCTTCTTCTCCAGGACCAGTTTCATTACCTCAAAGTCATGTTTCGATATGGCTGAACTGTGAGTGGATATACTCTGTGGTGTTTGACCATCTTGTGATGTTGTTTCCGGCTTGATACTTGTCCAACCAGTCTGAATAGCTGATTCGGCATCTTCTACGGCAGACAGCCATGAGGGAATCCTCCTTAGGACAGCTAGCCGGATGCTCCAAGCGTTCATTAGTCGCATGAGCTTTGACAGATTGGGCAACGCCTGAACCACGGTCGCGGTTATGACAGCCGTCATATCGTCCATTTTCGTGTAGGATGCTAGCGATGCCATGCCAAACTGGCGCTCTAAGGTTGGGCTAGCCGGAGTGCCCGGTCTTGAGAGCGGCATGATGTGATTGTGCAGCACGTGGTTTTTGATTTCTTCAAATTGAAGCTTGTCCAGCTCTACCTGGATCTGGTCAACACGCGTCTCGTAGCGCGATACATCAGACTCCAGCAGGCTGCCAATGTATGTGTCGTTTGTCGCTGTAGTTCCCTCCGGCGCATCATCGAGTGTCGATTCGGCCCTCCCGCGTATGGAAAGCTTTCGCTTCGAGTACGGTGTCTGAAAGCCAAGACCTCCCTTTGCGGGCCATGACCAATTCCGAAGCTCATCTAGCCATTCGTAGATATTCTTGGATGCAACAGCAGCTCGGATTGCAAAGCTTTTCTCGGAAGGCGTAGCAGAATCCATGCAGGCCTTGAGGGGGCCGGTGGGGGCGCGGAAGGCATCAAGAGCGGTCAACGGAGAAAGGTGGGATATAAAGTCGTCCGGGGCTAGTCTGGGCTGCGTAGGGGAGGCCGAGTTCGAAGGGGGATGTCGGCTTGCGAACATCAGTCGCGCCCCTGGGGGCGGCGATATGGTAAATTCGGGCATCTTGGGTTAGCGGCAAGGATTGTCGGTAGTTTGATGATAAGTGGCGGTAAAACAGGCTGGTCACTGGAAGCATGGCCAGTCTGCCCGTGTCTTTATGAGCCTGTGAATGAGGAATTGGAAGTGTATAACCTCGGAAGGCCCATAATTGACGGTCGAGCCAAGAGCTTAAGAGGCAACGTGTGGTTGGTAAAGAAGGGATGGAGCTGAAGGTTTCCGGCCTTGCTAATAAACCTGCGCCCTTTTTTCAAGGCGCGTTTCCGTTGAATACTCAGGGTAATTTGTTCCAGTACCCGATGCAGGAGTGCAAACTTGTAAGCGGCGCAACGTCAAACAAAGTGCTTTTTTTGGTTGGGCGGCTCCTGCGGGCGAGTGGAAATGCCTGGGCCTGGACGCAAGGCTGCAGGAACTGACGGATCGGCGGTTGTCGCGTTGGTGTGGGTGGTCAAGCAGCCAGCGCAACAAAGTTGGGGCTCAAGGGATCGCGCGTATGGTGTGTATGTATGGTTGTATGTATGTGTGTGTATGTTGGTTGCAGGATGTGAATAGCCGAGGTGGACAAAGAGCGACGTGTTGTATGATCAAGCCTGTGGACGCAACGCAATGCAATGCAGGCAGCGGTGGACGAGAGACCTGTTGGACCCTCAAAGGGGAGAGCTAGAGGTACAGTGGAAGCGGGATAAGGCTTGCTTGAGAAACAATGCGCTCTCGTTGGTTCGGTTGAAGCAGAGTAAGACACTGGCCAGAAGCCGTGAATGGACCAGCTGGCGGACCCTGCGTGGTGGATAGTCTCCTGCACGAAAGAAGGAGTCGGTCAGGCTTGATGAATCAGTCTTGGTCTTTGTGAAAAGAGTGAATGACAAAGTCAGCGACGATGCAGGACTAAGACAATAAGACAGAGAGAGAGAGAAGAAAGAGAGAAGAAGGGGGGGGGGGGTGGCAACGCAAGTATAGCACGGG
The DNA here is from genome assembly GCA_027946515.1 of Gnomoniopsis smithogilvyi. Lineage (NCBI taxonomy): Eukaryota > Fungi > Ascomycota > Sordariomycetes > Diaporthales > Gnomoniaceae > Gnomoniopsis > Gnomoniopsis smithogilvyi. The sequence goes on along the minus strand of JAPEVB010000004.1, from coordinate 2,246,689 downwards.
CGATGATGCACCAAATGAGTGACAGACCAAGCAACGAGACGGGCTTAACGGAGAGAGACACGGAAATGCAAAACCAAAACCAGGCAAGGTCGTTTACGAATAAGGCACGATGGAAAGGGCTGATTCGCTTCTCAGCATGTGCAAGACAGCTCGCGCATCCTAGTCCGAATTATGCGTTCAAGCAGGGGGTCTTCAGCTCCATAAATCCAGCAAGTCATTCAACTGAGGAAATTTGGTGGACCCAGCTTGTCGAAATACCCTCCAGAAATTGTATATTCCTCATTTTAAACTTTGGCCGAGGGTGCGACTTTAAGATGATCAGCGAGATTGGATCCTCCAGTCTGAGCTACCAAAAATTTGCACCGCGTTGTGTTCGCGTCGCACACATATGATTACTAAGCAACCGTCCCTCTCATCGCACCATGTCAGTGTTGCTCGTCCCCAGATTTGTAAACCCCCCCACCCCCTTCTCGTGGGATCCAGTCAGATCTTGCACATGTCAGATAGATGCGGGTGTGTCGTGTGCTGTTCCTGACGCTGATTACCTGTTCCTGACCCTGTTCCTGACGTGCCTGCGTGGCCAGCTTCCGACGCACAATGAGATCAAATCAGGTGCTGGCCCAGTGGGGTGCAACGGGTTTCGAAGGGTCTCCACCTGAAGAGCCCCGCTCAAGAGCTCAAATTAGGATCACAGTGGACTCGCGAACGCTGGGTGGTCCCGGCTCCAAGCAGCCGGGTGTGTGAGGGGCATCAATTCAATTCAAACCATCCGGCCGAGCGAGCACGAGACGAAAGCACGACAGTATCAGTCGACTCAAAAACAGGGGACAACAAGTGGACACAGGGCCGGCGGACGTTCAATCTTATCCATGTATTGTCCAGTATGCAACTTTGACTTCCATGCAATTGTGTATCTTGTGTATCCTTTCACAACGTACATCATCCGTGTTCCCCTTGCGCCGTGCCATTCTACTTGGGCAGTGAACCTCCATGATTGTGCAATTTGCGGCCCTCCTGCTCTAGAAACTCCTGTCATACTGCCAAACGCCGCCCCCAAGGACCAAAAGCGTTCATGAAGCATCCTGAAGACCACCATAGGCGCCTTTTCTAACGTTAAAAGATGCCAACTATAGCATAACCTCGCCTCCGTGCGGTGAGAGCGCCCCAGGGTCAATCCCCTCGGACATTGCCAGCCACCCATCGCCCGCAAGCTCTTGCTCGGGTGGCAAGTTCAACCAATTCTGCCAGCTCTCATCTCCCAGCTGCGGAAAATTTAGTCCCTCCACCTCAGCAGGGAAGTCCGCACCACCGCTGTTATCCTGAGCGACAAGCGTGTATCCTTCTTCTGTCTCGGGCGTCATCGACATGCCTCCCTGTGCATCGGAGGGTATCAATTCGACAGGCCAATGATCATTGGAACTTGTAGTGGGACCGATGGTGGTGCTCGTTGTTGTCATAAGCGCCCCTGGAGGTGCTGTGATATTGGGAAGGGTAGTTTCGGTTATTGAGGACTGTTGCTGCGAGTCGAGATCGTTGAATGGAGCTGCTCGCTGTGTCATGGCTGAGAGATTAGCCATACCAAACTCGTTCAGGCCAGGGTGCATGTTCATCTGTGTTCGTGGCTGCAGACGGGTGGCAGCCATGGTCCCGGACTGCATCATCGATGCAAAGGCTTGCGCCGTTGCTGTGTTTGACGCGCTGCCACGACCCGTCGTGAGCTTGCTCGGGATTCCCATGGCACGCAGGTCTTGGCCTGGGCCTGCGTGGCCACTACTCCGGTTCGCCATGAGCCCGCTGTTCATGGATCCCGTGAGGGGCTTGTTCCTAATCACATTGTCCATAAAGATGGCCGCGTACTCCGCTGCAGCATAGGTCCCACGTAATGTGTTGAGAACACTCATGCAGATGTCAAAGCCCCGCTGCGACTGTTCGCGTACGGCTTCCTCTGGGTCGCTCACGCCTTGAAGGTGGATCAGCATCGCAGGCATGATCACCGTTACCCCAGTCGTGGGGAAGTATTGATCTAGCTCCAGGGCGTGCATCTCGCCCGCCATTCGCGTGATCTCAGCAGCAGCCTCCCTGCACTTCTGGCGAGCCACAGATGTGATATGCTGCTCAATGACTTGTTCGGCGCGGCCGGCCTCGGTCGTGGTCGCCCTGGGAGGGCGGATCAGCGGGTGGTAGACCTTCCCAATGGTGGTCTGGTAGAGCATATGGAGCAGACTACGCTGCATCGCCACGGGAGTGCGGCCCGCTTCGATGTCTGATGGTTGTAGGTTTCTATAGTGGCATGTTGGTGGGAGGGCAGCAGCCCAGGCAGAAAGTTCACGATGGACCTTCTCGAAGTCTTCCAAATGGTCAGTGATCATCGTCGGCACGGCGATCGTGCGATTGGTGACAGCAGCCATAAAGGACTGAACAGCCTGCAGCACATGGCCGATCAGAACGTAGAGCCTGGCCTTCTGGATGCACATCCCGGCGAGCGCTTGCTGCATTTCGATGTCATACATCATAGGGCAGTCTTCGGGCATGACGAGCAGATTATCATCTAAGGTCCCAATCTCGAAATCGCTCTCCTCGAGCATTGGAATGTCAAAGTCCTCGTCTTTGATCCTGATCAAGCGCGACATTCCCAGACCGATTTGCCGGTCTCGCATGACACACGACCACCATACCCGCCTCCGCTGCCTTTTCTTGACAGGGTCCATATTGGCGGCGCTGATGGTACTGCGGTGCAAACCGAGGGCTTGAGCTTGTGAAATAGCAATTCCACTCCAGTGCCATGTTTCTTTGGCATCGTCGGGAGCCTCATACCAGAATGACAACAGCAGAGAAGATTGTGTGAGTGTAAACTTGTCGTTCTCGTAGTCAAAGTCATATAGCAGCTTGGCCGCTGATAAGATGGCTCGTCGTAGGGCTCTCCGGCTTGCGAAGCCAGCCGCAGTCATGTGTTCGAGCTTGACAAATGCTGAGGCAGCGAACATGACAGACTGGTAGAGAAGCAAGCTGACTTGCCCGTTCCCTCCATTCCTGTCACTTATGCGACGTAAGAAGTCGCGCAGCTCCAGCATGGGAAAGTCAGGGTGGACATGTTCGATGTACGCCAGCAAGAGTTGCTTCTCAAAGACTCGACTAGGCAGCTCTAGTGCTCCCATGGACTCCAGGTATCTCAACCCCTCCCGTGTTATTTTGCCCTGAACTGGTGACTTGATAAGGGGTGGCACGACAGTCCGCCATGCTTGTGCTTCTTCGGACGGTCCCCAGGTACTTTGATCTGCTGCTGGGCCAGCTCCATACGTTCGGTCTGAATGGGGGGGTGAACCGGTCAGCACCAAGCAGGTCTCGTGGAAGGTTTGTGTTGTGGCTTGGCATTGACATGTGAAAGTTTAGCTGACGCAGTTTCAGCTGCAGGACACTTACATAATTGTGGGCCGTGACATCCTCGCCCTAGGAACGAGTCACCCGCGCACAGCTGAGCTTCATCGCTCGCTTTTTGGCTGCAAGAGGACGCATTCGGTAAGTCCTGTGGTATTGGATTTGGTAATATTGCATGGGTGGAGATGGAGGCGTTGAGATGGCGCCTGGGAACAGGTGTTAGATTTCGATGTCAATGTTGCAACAAGTGCCTCGTTCCCCGAATCCTGTGGACAGCTCACCTTCTCCTTTTGCTCTCGGGGATGTGGCAAACCAGGCCCATGTCTGCGCAATTGGTACACGGATGTCTCTTTTCAGAGTCGCAGCGCACCTTTCTGCTTCTGCAGATCTCACACGCTTGACTCGCCCGCTTCTTGACTGGTTTTGCGTTGCCATTGGCATCGGTCCCTGATTGTTTCCTCTTCTTGGTGCCAGCAACCGACTTGGCCGTCGTTGTGTCGCCATCGGGGCCGGCTTCAGACGGTGTAGAGACTGAGTGGTCTGAGGGTGTGCCGCCTTCGTGCTGGCTCGATGAGTCTGCCATGTCCATTTCGTCGTCGCCTAGCTCCTCCTCGGATCCTGCACTTTGCAGCAGGTGGACGAGTGAATTGTCGTCCATCATGTCTTGTTCGGTCGTCTGTATCATGTGTTGGGGCATGCGATTGGCTTGCAGCACTGTGCAGCATGAGATTGTAGTTGAAGAGGCGCTATGAAATCGACGTCGTCTCGTTTCTGCCAAATCATTGACGAATCGATATCCGGATCCGGCACTGGACGGGCTCGGCGGCGTTATGCGCGACGGCTGTGAGGTAGAGCCTTTTCCAAAAAAAACGAATGAAGACCTTGGTAGTTCTGGCTTGACGATATGTCTACCAATTCTACCAATTTCCCTGGATAAACCTCAGGCAATGCCTCTTTTCTTCCTATGTCACGACGGCGTGGGGGAGAAGGAATAGGACGGCACCTAAATGTGGTATGCGAGGGTCGAGTTGTTGTGACGGGAAGGTTTTAGGCTTGGAATTTTGATTGACCGTTGGAATGTAAGGGTCCTAGATATCAAGTCAATCTTAGATGAGGGCGAGGACATTCAACACATTCACTCCCCGTACAAGCCATGAAACAAGAGAAAATGGAATTATCCCAAGACCAAGGCGGAGGGGGTGGGTCGAAGCTATAATAATCCAACGGTTCGAGTTCGAGTCTACCTTGTGCGGTAGCGGGGACCCCGGTTTATCCCTGGACGAGTGGGACTGGGGCGGGCATTTGCCAAGGGTGCTGTACCTTTTCCTACCGACTAGCAACCTTGGTACCTCGCGCTCCAACGTCCGGGCTATCTTGGCCGACTCGCTTCTACTAGATGGTACTTTATAACTGATCTTCCATACATTTCTACAATGTCATAACTTGCATCAGCGTCTTGTGATTTTTGTTCCTCCCATGTAGATCTCCGAAAACGCGTCGAGGTGATAAGATGGCTAGCCCCTCACAACAAGGTGAGCAAATGCTTGAAGCTGTAACGTCGAAAGCGGATCCGTTCCCCAGAGCGGGTCCTTTTTGCAAGTTACCCACCCCGTGGAGAAAAGGTTCGACTGCTTGAACCCTTGCGGGTAAACAAAATCAACTAGCACCTTAGCCCGCGTGCGCTCTTCAACGTGGCGGTTGCGTGGGCACTTGCTCCAGGTCGCATTCCTGATCTCCGGTCTGGCCTTTTTAGTACTGTGTCTGAGCATTCTGTTGGTAGCGCGCGTCCATGATTATGTACTAGCTTCTTACATGCTGTACTGTACACCGACAGTCCCGCCCTCTCACCAGAGGTCCTTTGTCACCCTGCGGCGACTTGTCAAATTTCCTTGCATCGCCTTTGGTCCTCGTGAGCGAGTCAAGCGAGACGCTTGAGCCAATGTCTAATCAGGTTTACCGTGTTTCCAGGGTCAGGTGCTGCTTGGGACCTCTGCAGCTGGTCTAACATGTTACATGACAGCTTGCAAAGGCTTTTTGCAACCTTCGCTTGGTGGATCCCAAATTGCGGCGCTCGGCATGTGATCGCGGCTGGAATTAGGCCTTTTTTTTTCCTCCTTCTCTGTTTCTGAGGGCCCCTGCTTCACTTTCACGAGCAACCCTTGCTCATTCGAGATATACTTTCGATGCATCACCGTGACTATTGTAAATCTTACCCACCAAAAAAAGCCTCGCTGTTCTTTTTCGCGATCTTCGGCCTTAAATGTATTATGCCCCCCTTGCCCAATGCCACTCTCCTATCCACGCACTTGCATGAACCCGATTGCGCAAGCTGCATGCGATTGCGAAACAACAACATAATCCCAAGACCAATTTCCATGAGCCTTGGCCCAAACTGTCCATGGACAGTCCGAGATATATTCGTGTCTGCAACCTTTCTCCAGACTCCGCCAAGACTGTCCTCATTTGAGCAAATCATGATCTTGATGTTTATTCCTGCTCGGTCAACTTCCGTGAGAGAAGCACGGCTCCACCACCTCCACCTCTCCGCACGGGTGGGCGGGATCCCCACGAGACCGCGCATGCCCAGTCTGGGGAAAGCTGGCCCTCGTGTGGAGATGACCCTCCCGTCTTTTTCCGGGGCAACGGATCCAACATAGTTAACACTTCCGGGCCCCCTGTTTCCAGTTCGTCTTTGCACGTTTGGCCATACGATACTAAGAAAGTATGTAGTGCACACTAATAAGCTTTGGAGATTGGAACCGAGGTCGCCGAGGTATTTGCTAGAAAATACTTTGGTGGGCAATCTCCGATCTTTCCTAGTGAGCACAAGACAACCAAACAAGAGCCCACCAATTGTAATGAACCTGGAGACCAAATTGGGAAGGAGTGATGCAATGCGAAAAGTTGGGGAAGTCGCTCCGAATTCACATGTCAATCTAAATCCATGTCCATAAGGCTGAGAGCTATCTCTGACAGATGGACCGTCCCAAACAGCCTTGTGACATGAGCTCCTCTGCAATCATAAACACTGAGAGTGCGCTCTGGTCTCGTCCATCGAGGAATAGCCGCTGGGAAACAGTCACCAGAAGTCCGGCAAGGGACCCAGGTCAAGAAGACGACTCCCCCCGGTACTCCATTCAGCGATGGGGTGGTGTTCGAGCAATGATCGCTAGATTCTCGTGTGCAATTATGGCCCATTTTTCAATGAGGTGCTGATCTTGTAGGTGGCACCAGGTGGGTGGATAAGGCCATGATAAGATACCCAACTTCCTCACATGTGATCCGGACAAACGACATGGTAACGCTGTAAACACTTGAAATAGGCAAGGTAGCTCTACCGCTGTACCTGCTCATCATCCCCACTTAGGTGAGCCGAGAAGGCGGTCACCGTTATCAGGTGTAATCGGGGAGGGCGTCTACCTAGGTCGATCACGCGGCCCGCTGCGGTAAGATGGTGGTGGCTGGGCTATTGGCTAATTTACGCAGATCTGGATTCAAAGCAGCTCTGCATCTGACTACGCTGTACGTAAATGTATCGAAGAGGGAATTTCCCCCAAATTGGCAGCGCAAGATAGTCAATTGACCAATTTCTAGGTAGGTATAGATGATACTCGTCTACACTATTAGCCATGTTACAGTCAGCCCAAACACCCATCTGCCTTGCGCCTACTGTTGACATACCGAGCGCACTCGCCGGGACCCCATATCTTGTAGCAGAGGCAGTCCACGCTGAAGGCTCTACAGTTACGGTGCTTGTCCCAGTGGCACTCGAGGTAGCACTCGTCTCAGAGCTTCCCGGCGAGCTTCTTATGTTTCTCCTCGCTGCCGATGTCGACCTCATCACCGTTGCACCCGAGGACGTAGCAGGACCATCCACGACAAGATTCACAGTCGCCTTCGCTGTGGTGCTCACGCAAATCATGGACCGGACCCAAGATGTAGCAGCCACACAGGATAGTTCGGAAAAGGTCAAGAGCGCCTTGGTCATGTCGCCACTTGCGCAAACGGGGTCTTGACCATCACAGCTTGATCGCATCAGACTGGTAAATTGTCTAGCTTGGCGACAATCTTCTGAGGGTAAAGGGATAGTGGCTGCTGTTCTCGCGCCTGAGGGGACGTTGTAGAACTGGCCGGCTACCTGACGGCCATCGCAGAAAAAGAAGGACAGTAGGGACTTGGGAAGAAGTCATCGATTTCTAGCTGGGGTTTGGTTTCTGCACAACTCATATTGAAAGTAGTTGGATCCTTTATTTTAACTACCAGGACTTGGTATGGACGAGACAGCAACAGTCACATTCTGCGCGGTAGATGTATACACCACATCACCAGGAACACCACCCTCATCACTGCCAGCAAACACCCGCTCGCGCCTGGACTCTGCCCCGAGAACACCGATCTTGAGGCCGGGCGAGCGTTGGCATAATTGGGAATGTGGAGCAAACGACTAAAGGAACCCTCACAAATCTGCATGCCAAATCCGATCCTAATCGTCGCATTAAACAGGATGTCCTTACCTTCGCACGCTCTGCGGCTCTGGCTGGAGCCTTTGTCGCCCATAAGAGTGCCTTGACGTCCGGGGTAGGGCTCGTTGTCCCCGCGCGAAAGTTGAGCTTGGATATTCTGCCAGGTGATGCCCTTCTGTACTCTCGAGGATGCGTCCCAAAGCTATGCTTCGTGGTGAGACGAGGTGTCGGAGAGGCGAGGGGTAGCTGAAGAGCCGCCAAACTGATGACACACAGCCAGACAAACTAGCCAACAAGATGTATGGTCCAGATTGAACCATTTCTCAGCACAAATGATACCCACGCAATTTTCTGCAGCAATCATCTTAAGCTCGCCTAGGGGCCTGAGTGTAAGTGCTACCCTCTGATGGTTGTTTGTGGGAACTACCCGACCAGAAAAAACAGACAAATGCCTCACATATTAGACATACTCATCAGCAGCCATACCTTGCTCGTGAAATGCAGCTGGGCCAGGCTTGGTCACTACTCGTGATGCACTGGTTAGGGCCACTGCAATGCCTTGAATGATGCGTCGTCTAGCTTTCGACGTGTCCTAGAAAGGATTTCGCACCTGAGCGATTCAGAGGGGACTAAAATAAAAAATTGGAAAAATAGAAAACAGTAAAAAACACAACACCGGTGGCCCACCAACATTGAGGTATTGATAATTGCCCAACTACCATAGTAGGGCGAAAGGCTTCCTAAGCTTCCCAGATCGAATGGAAATTAGTGCTTACAATGACAGTTCTGCCTGCTCGCCATGTTCTTCCATTCCCAATAACAAATCTTGGCTGGCCTGCTCGCGATGGCAGCCAGCGTTTAGGATATTGTCTAAGGCTCTCCATGCCACGACGACTATCCCAATTGAGGACGATATGGAATGTTCTCAGTCAATTGATCAATTTTGGAGCCAGGAACCTGGGATCAAGCGTCGATCCGGTACCAATGCGGTAATAGTGTGTAGAAGCACTCGAGTTTCTCTTGCCACGGTTAGAGCCGAGACATAGATTCGGAAAATACTGCGAGACACAGCCAAGTGGATCTTCCGAAGAGGAGATACACTAAGGCCGCATGCGATCTGGTCGTCGAAAGCATCAATTGCACTGCCTGACAGCTTGCCCCGATAGGACCATCGGTTCGGGTGCCTAGTAGACATCACTAGGCGTTCGCTGGCGCCGCGTTCGCCGGTTCTTCTTCATCCGACAACGTTGCTTCTGTCTTTCTGTGTCCCACTAGCAGCAGCGCTTCCAATAGTGATTGTGTTGCTTTTCATGGACTTGCCTCTTCTTGGGACGCTTTCTGCTGCCACGTTCGCTGTCGCTGTTGGGTTGTTCTGCGCGCAGGGGTGATACTACCGGCTGCTGACTCTTTGCACTATATAACAGGCTTTCACATTCGTTTTCAACAGGAACTTACGCGTTTGGTCACTCATTCGCGAGACGATTCTCACCGGATTCAGGAATGGTATTGATTTTGAGGGTCAATATCATACAATTCCCGGAAGCGGCTCGATCGACTCTTTTCTATTTTCGGGTCACATATCCCTGTCTGACTCGCCGTTCGCCGCGTCATCCCTTGCAGCCAGGAGGGACTGCCCGGTATCAGATCCACAATTCACAAGCCCTCAGGAGAGACCGGTTTCATGCTTGGTTTTTGTCTTTCTTTGCGTCTGTTCAATATGTCCTGATCATTCCATGTAATGCGCAGCAAACTCATCTTGCGCATCTGCTACTCATGTCGCGTTGACGTCGCCCCGTCCATGGACGAGCCTTTAGACACAAGAGAATTGGTCCAAGTTGACGACGCTACATAATTGAAACAGCAACAATTTCCATACAGGGTGGTCAATATGGGGCTGTCAACCGGCTGGAACAAGACCGTCGCCATCGGAACACTCATGTTGATATGGTTGATCTGGAGCGTTAATTTTCTCAGGCCAGGTATCACCGACGATGTAATTGCAAAATTACCATCTCTCGGTAGCAGTGCCAGCACTTCTACAGACGATTTGCGACCTCTGGTCTTGTACTCTTACGCCGAATCCGAGAATGCGCGAGAGAACCTGGCTTTTTTCGTTCGCAATGCCCTCAATGGCCGCGCGGATTTTGTTTTCATTTTCAACGGCGAGACGGATGCGCACCAAATGTTACCACAATTACCGAATATACGAATCGTACAACGAGAGAACAAATGCTTCGACATTGGCGCACATGGCGAGGTGTTGAGGATGGGTGACCTATGGAAGGGGTACAAGCGCTTCATCTTGATGAATGCCAGTGTGCGTGGTCCGTTCATGCCGACATATGTACCGAGTTGTTGGATGGATGCCTTTTTGGGGAAGATCACGGACAAGGTAAAGGTATGCAGCAGAGACCGCTCTCTGATCGCGCATCCCCTGCCGACGACGACGACGACATGGGTCACAGGACGTGCTAACGCTCCCTCTTATAGCTTGTCGGCACAACACTAAACTGCCACCCTCGTGTCCACCTCCAATCGATGCTCCTCGCGACCGACGACGTTGGCTTATCGATCCTCCTCGACCCAGAGCTGGCCCTCTCGGCTGCGGACGACAATTTCTACGGCACACACAACGACGCCGTCGGCCTGTCCCCCTGCTTCACCACAATGCACAAAGCTGTGCACGCCGAAATTGGGCTGATGTCGCTCATCGAGTCGCAAGGGTTTACGGCTGATGTGGTGATGACGGCACCGCACTCTGGGACATCATTGGACAATTTCTGCGAGAGCGTCGGGCGCCCAGACGATTTTCTCTATAAAGATTCATATCTTGGGACGAATGTACATCCATACGAGACGATTTTCATGAAGGCGAATCGGGATATTGATCCTATGGCGCTGTCCAAGTTGACGGAGTGGCACTTGGCCGCGAACATGACGAGCTGGGACACATGTCGGCGGTGAGGTGATGAGGGGTTGCGGGCAGGGTTTGTTCCGCCCCTCTGAGCAGATCCGTGAGGTGATGGAGATGCGAGACGATGCGGCGAAACACTCAAAGGAAGAGGTCATTCGACCCAAAGCTGAGTTTGTGCGCTGGCTTCCTCGATGATTTGGTTATACGGGCCGTACCGAGGATCAACAGGGCGAACTCGCTCTGGCACGCAACGGAGATCAGATTGGTTGGGGCGTAACTGTTTAAAACAAGCATGTTATAGATTTTGCATATTATACCCTTGGTACATACAGGACAGATTATTATGTATTTGTCATGACTGAAAATCGGACTCGGGGAAACTCAGGCGTGTTGGGTGTGCGCATGCATGTCTATGACAACCTCAGTTCTCGTGCGCAAGCATTCATGGCCGAGGAAAAAAGATGGGCACATAAAATCAGGGAATGATGCTGCGAAAGCGTAGGTCCCACAGGCTGATGACACTTAAAAGGCTCGAGCACGCGGGTGTTCATATGTTGCCGACTAGGCAATTCTGTCTGCGCTTTATGCCACTGCACTAAAGCTTTACGGTGCGCGGCAGCTGTAGCAGAGTCAACGGCTCTTTGTGGAACATGTAAATTCTGTAATAGGATATCTAAAAACTGAAAAATCCGACATCTAGAGGCAGGTACCCCCACGACAGCCATTATAGACTAGCTTGATGAGGGAGCGTTGAGGCGCGAGGCCTCGGATACTGTCGCACACCCAGTTGAAGAACAGGCTTCGCAGAACATATATCTTGAGTAGCCGTTCCCTACTACGGGCAACCCCCAAAGGCTTTGGCTGCATATACTATTGAGAGCGTTAATTGATCATTGCTTACAACAACCAAGACAAGTGAGTATGATCTACAATGCAAAAAAAACACCAAAAATAGCTACTTGCCACTGTCGCCAAGAACAACAACGACCCCGCCATAGACGCGATGCACTTCGCTCTCGGGTCGCCGGAGTCTTGCTGAAAAGTTGGCTTGTGGCGGTGCGTGGCTCAGCCGTGCCCCATGCAGCTAAACCAACCCTTGTTGCTATGACGAAAGAGGACCTCGGCGAAAGGGCGGGGAGGGGGGGTCAGGGAAGACCAAATGACAGCAGCCCTTTGCCTCTAGGTTCTTCTACTAATTGTTAGTGTGTCCTTGTCGCAGCCAGATTTGACAACAAGATTGAAGGGGCCGCAATGATGCAAATCACAATCACACATAACCTTTCCCAAAAAATTGGGCAAAAAGCGACCAAAACGTAGCGCCTGGACCATCGTCATTAAACCATTACTAAATGTGAGAGGCGGTAGCGTAACAAGTTGCACTGATCATCTTGGCATTGACATGGTAGTCTCAGTGGGTACTTACTATGTAACTAAGCTAAGCTTGCAAGAGGTAGACAGACAGACACGCACGGAGAGAAAGAGAAAGAGAACGAGAGGAATAGGCCACAGATTAGACCATTGGGGTTTCGAAGGCATCTCTCGTACCTTTGTCTTGTTGGCTCTAAAATACCTTTTCAGCTCTTGGTCTGTTCGTTTCGTTTCGGAGCCGCCAAAGCCGATGACCTGGTGACCCGTCATGACTTGGTCCATCAAGCGCGCGTGGTTGGCCTCCCTTTTTGATGCCAGGATATGTAAGGTTGCATGTACATCATATTACGCAGTAGTTTGGTGAAGTCATTTAGTTAGTGCAAGGCAAAAAAAAAGTAGTGATTGACGGACAGCCGCTGTGGCCGTGCAAACGCTCATCCTATGGGGTGTCACCTCATTTGATCACTACACTCACTCTCTGTCTCTCTCTCCAAAAGAGGGAGTGGCTCAACTTGTTTTAAAGATTCTTGTTTCGTCTTGACTGACTACCCTCCCTGCCCTTCACTTCTTCCAAGTTATCCTACAAGCTTCAAACCTTTTATGGTTTTTTACTCTTCTATGCTCTTATCCACCCTTTCTCCCATCGCGGACAACCGACGGCAACTTCCTTTCTTCCCTCTGCACGTAACTCATACAGACCACCGTCACAATGGGTGCAAAGGCAGGATTCACGCTTAAACTTATACAATGGTTCAACCGCGGCGTCCAATTCGCCTGCTGCGGATTGATCCTGGCCCTGACAGCATACTTCCTCGCTGCCATGTCCAATAACAACATCACAATCCCCACCAACCTCAGGGCTGTTGCCGGAATCAGCGGCATAGGCGTCATCTACACCGCGCTCGGCGTGCTTCTTGTCTGCTGTCTCGCAGGCTTCACACTTACCTCGTTTCTCGCCATTGTGTTGGATATTGCTTTTATTGGCGCCTTCATTTATGTTGCTACCGTATATAAAGATGGCGCGAGTTCTTGCTCCGGCTCCAATGTCAACACCGTCTTCGGCTCGGGCAATGCAGATGTCCGTATTACTTCGGCCGATGAGGGCGGCGTCGCCCTACCCACCTACCGAACCGCCTGCAGGATGGAATCGGCTAATCTGGCAGTAGCCATCGTAGCTATGTAAGTACCTACTCTCTGCCGTGCCTGTCTCTCTCATATTGCCTAGGTACGCTACTTACATATTTTTTTCTTTCTTCTGTTTTGCAGCGTCTTTTTTATCATCTCCGCCCTTACCGAATTCGGTCTTGGCCGTCACCGCAAGAAAGAGCAGCGTTTCGGCCCTTCGCCAGCCAACAATTACACGGGCGGCTACGGCAAAAAGTCCAAGGGTTTCGGCTCGCTCTTCAAGCGCCGTGGCACCAACAAGACCGTCGACGACCCCAACGCCTTGCCCATGCACACCGAGCCCGACCAGCTTCACCGCCAGAGTTACACGACCGACGCCACGCACGTTGATGGCCACGGCTCCACCACCACCGGGTATCCAAAGTATGGCGAGGCTGGGTATGCCGAGCCTGGAGCTGTGCCGCCGGCGGGTGCCACTGTCAATGGCTTTGGAAATGTCCCTGGCTATAGTAAGCCTGCCGGGCGGTATGGAGACGGCACGTACAACGTGTAAACAGAATAGGCCGACAGAAGTGCACGAAAAGGACTGTCTCGTGGCTACAGCAGTGCATCTTCAAACTGAGTCTTCAAATTGAGCAACCAATAGTCGAGCTACGTCCTCATGGCAAGCAATGCTCTGGCTTTTACCTTACGATCATACGAATTATCACCTAACTTTATGAAAGGGGGGAGGGGCTTCAACACGAACCGTCAGCACATGCGTGCTGGCACATTGAAACAGACAATACCGAACGTGCGGGTCACTTGAAAATGGTGGCGGCGGTGGCGTTGGATATATACCCCATGTCTGAGACTATTCTGATGGCTCATGATGACCGAGACTGAAATTTTGGACCCTTTGCTGTGGTAATGATAGAAAATACGATATAATACAGCACTGCATTGATAATCCAACCACAATGCGATTTTATGAAAAGCAATCCGCTCGATCTTCCCGGCTTGAAATACCATGCAGTCGATGTAAAAGGTCCACTGCAAGAAAGCAAGCAGCTCAATTCATGAGACTCATAGGAAGCTGTACGTGCCATCTTCGGCTGGGCGCCTTTATCACTCATCCAGGGGGTATTCGGTATATAGAATATTAACCTACATGTTTGGTTCCTTGCTAGACACCATAGTATGACTAGCCAAATCATTGACTGCCCTGGCACGCGTTCACGCCCACGCCTGCATCTCATCCCACTCACCACCCAAACTCTCCGGCGCACCAACTTCATCCCACGCCACCTCCATCCTCTCCAACTCCCTCACAAAGAAATCCTGCTCCTCCCTCAATGCCTCACGCACCTCAGGCGCCATCTTCTCGGGGTATCTCCGCACGTTAAACCAGTGCGTCAAGCTCCGCAGCGCCTGCTCAAGTGGCAGCGCTTCCTCCATTTCGGCATCAACGTCGCATCCTGCGAGCCACTCATCGCGCAACTCGGGTCGACAGTGCAGGTAGACTGCAGTAATTACGCGCATATTGGACTGCCGCCATTTGCGCGAGCAATAGGGGACCTGGTTTTTAAAGAGCTTGAGGGTATAGAGACGAAGTTCGTTCTGTGGCACCTTGAGATTCTTGCGCAGGACCTGCGAGGATTTGTATTGCACCATAAGGAGGTTTCGATGACCTTTATTCTTGCAGATCTTCTGCAAGATGCGCAAGTAGTTGATGAGGGTGAAGAAGTTGCGCCGGGAGAAGTCGGTGATAGGCTCTTTGGGAAGAGGATTTACAGGATAACCCAGCTCGTCAACCTCCGGTCGCAGCGACGGCCCGCTTTCTTCTTTATTGAGAGAGCTGTCCGACCCAGGGCCATCCTGTGATGCTGATGGAGGTGAGCGGCGGCGCTTGATAGGTGGAGGGGCGGCTTCATCCTCGCTTTCGTCTTCCGTCGCAGAATCGTCTACGGCCTTTAGCGATGCGCCCGCACGGACATTGCAGTAGTAGAAGAAGCTGTATGAAATCAGTTTCATGTCTACATTTCAAATCAACATGAGGAGACCACTTACCTGCTTTCGATGTGATCCGTCTTGTTCTCGACGACTTGTTGAACGTCTTGATGCAGGAAGAGCTTTAGTACCAAAGGCATGTAATTACAGTCCAAGAGAAGCTGCGTCAAAAACTCGAATTTGAGAATATCTATCAAGCAAGAATCTGTGTCAGTGTAATCCAAGGATGGAATATCAATCAACTCACGCGAGAGTTTGAGCCATTTCAGAAGCAGTAGCATGATGCCACTAACGGCTTTGGCGGTGATTTCACGCGTCCTGGCAGCATCCAATTCCTCTGGCGTTGGCTCAGTATTATCCGCGTTCACCCCAGCGGTGTTATTATTTGGTCCATTGGGTCTAACATTGGCACCAAGCATCGCACCGAAAGGAGCTGCAGGCGACTGTTGAGACAGCAACACTGTGTAATGCGCCAATATGCCTTTGATCAGGCACATGCAGACAGACTGAAGCTGGGGAATAGAGCCAGCCTAGAACCTTGTCAGCAATGCCTATATAAGCAAGAACATGTCAGTATCTATGCTTACATAAAATTTCTCCACTGCTTCCAGACGTTGCTTGACTCTGGCACTCAAGGCTTCTGGATTAGGACCATAGTCGACTGCTACTTCATCCGTATCAGCTGTCGGCGCTGGCTGGGGCTTCACTAGGCCTAACTCTTCTTTTTCCTCGAGCGTCAACGAGGAGAGATCGAGCTCGTCCAAAAGATCCTCATCTGGCGCCTCCCAGCCACGGTCGAATTTCATGAACTTTTCTCGCTCCTCCCACATTTGTCGAAGAGCTCGCGTCATCCTGACCCGGTTGGAGAACAGCTCACCAGCTTCAAGGATTGATGCCGGGACGTCACTGCCCTCCCACCTTCTGCCAACAAGTATATCCTGAAGAGCGGCATTGCCCTTGCCGCCCGCACTGTTGCTTGTGGCATCAAGTGGCGGGTACATGAACGGAAAATTTTGATTGGTCTGGTAATTTTGTTTCTTGACACCTTTCCCACCGACACCGGGGGAAGGCGGAGGCGATGGCGCCGGCGTAGCGATATGGACTGGTTGATGAAGTATGGAAGCACCACCGGTCTGCGATCCAGGCTGGGGTGGCATGATACCACTGGCTCCATTATTTCGCGCGGTTTGGTTCGGAAGTGGTGGGAGTAAGGAGGTGTTATCTGCTTCCAAAGGAATGACCTCCTGCGGTGGAATGTAGGCTGGATATTTGGATGTGATTTCTTGACGGAAAAAGTGATAATCCAGAGGTGAAGCTGTGATGAGAGCTTGGTCTTTTCCATCTTCATGGGCTTCGGCTGTGGCTTTCTTGGTCTCGGCCAACTCTTTCGAACCGCCAAAAACGAGAAGTATGGACTTCCAGAAGAGGAGAAAGACTTGAGCCTGCGGGACTACTTGTGCTTCGTCCCATCGCATTCTAGCAGTGACATCGACGAAAAAGTCAACCAGACATGGGCCCAGCTTGACTATCGAGGCGTAAGTCACATGGTCATTTGCTGAGAACCGACTACGTACCTAACTCCAAGTGTAACTCGTTCAGTCCTTCCGGATACACGAGTGCGTGTTGAATCAACATGTACATGATGGTCATTGAGTCTGTCAACTCATCTTGTGCTTCTTGAGTGTTAGCTGTGGGCATTTGTATGGCGTCTTCAGTCCTGCATTTTTATTAGATTGGTCCCAAATGTCCACGGCATCCTTCAGTAGACGTACCAGAATGGGTCGAATGCTTTGCGCAGAAAATCCCAGAGTTTCGCAACTTGGTTTCTTCCAACGAGCGCAGCCCCATCTTTCATCGCAGCAAGCTGCCCTGCAGTCGACGCAGATCTCGCTTTGTGGTCTCTTGGTGCAGCCGTAGATGCTTCGACAGCGGTCTCGGTCCACCTTCCAAGAACAATATAAACCAGTCTGTCCAAACAATCCAATCGGTCCTTGCGTTTAGTGGAAGATAGTCCGGCAAGGGCGTCCATGACAAACTTGTTCCTGGCCTCCTCGCCTACCTTATCCCAAGATTGGTCCACACCAAAATCTTGTTTCCATTGTACCTCAAAAGCCTTCTGTACAGCATCCAATCGAACCCATTGCGAGGCTTGGTATACGAACCACTCGTCTATCTCCTCTTCAATTGGGCCCATATCCTCGTAGGTAAAATCGTAAGCCACAGGATCTGCCTTGGGAAACTCGGCTACGATGCGTCGCAATTGGGCCAGCGACAGTGAGTCTGACGGAGGTGGTGGGGCATTTCCAATCGGAGGCGGAGGCGGCTGGTTTGGCGGAGGTGGTAGTGCAGGAGGAGGGGGTTGAGAGGCGTTGCGCACCAGAAGCGGACGGAGAGGCTGAGGAACGTTGGGCTGTTCGCCATGCTCAGGCCCAATGTCTGCTACGGCGGCGGCGTCCTCCATCTCTTTCTCGGACTTGCTCGAAGAGTCGTCTTTGACTTCGCCAGAGCCCATGTATCTTGGGGGCCACAAAGAACTCATTGTGGCGCGCAGGAACAAACGCGCTCAGAGCTGGGCGATTTTAGATGCGGTGGGTCAGGCACAGGAGACCTATGCGTCGCTCATAATCGATTGGTACTGTCTCTGATTCCACATCATGAGGACCAAGGATCCAGATCAAGGAAGATTGATGGTGCAGAAGACCATGAGCGCTGCTGGGAAACTTGGTCAGATGCTCTTGCTTGCTAACCTGAGAGTCAGTGCAAGCATACAGAGCAAGATGTCTTGCTGACGTTGAAATTGAGCCGCGTTCGCTGGCGGACCGGCAGTAACTTCGCGAAGGAACAGCGTGGGGTAGAACCTAAAGAGGCAAGCGGTGTGTAAGAGGCAGCGTCCAGAACCAGGGATCCCGCGGCATTGAGTCATTTCACCTTGGGGCTGGCCGGAACATTAGCCCCACTATCCACCACCCTGCCTGGCATCCCGCTCCACTCCGTCAATGTCACCGGCAAGACCATCAGCAAAATTTCGACTTGACTTGACGAACAGTAGAATCGGCAAGAAGGCGTTATTACTGTGTTTGTAAACCCAGGAGCGACAGAGACGACTATGTCTGCGATCAGCATTTCTTTCCTCTGACAGCAAAGTCCCGTTGCCACCTGTCTGTCCGCTACTCTTCTCCTTTTGTTTTGGGCTCCCTCACCGATCATTGATGGCATTCAGGCGGCAATTTGAAACGTCAGTATCTGCAAATATCATGAGCTGATACTCAGTAACTGCTTTGAGCATCGTCTTGGCTACGTGCAAGTGGGTTTGGACACTACATCATGGATACCGAGGATCAGAGGGATGTCGAGCTGTCCACTTTGTCTGCAATCTATCCAGAGATACAGAGGGTACAAGATGGTGACCCATACACTTTCATCCTCGAGGTTCCAGTGACTCCATCCAAAGCCGTCACTGTCTTCTTCCCCGCGGCAGCAGAGGGTCAGGCCCTCGGTACGGCGGCTCCTCAGATTGGTGATGTGGAACCAAACGGCAATATTGACTCTCATGAACTGGCGCATCTGCCTGCTCTCCGACTTCAAATATCATTACCACCGACTTATCCAGTCGAGGAGCCACCAGCTGTCCATTTGTCAACATCACCATCATGGCTCCCTCTAACTACCGCCAAGAAAGTCGAGAGCGACTGCGCGCGTTTGTGGGAGGACCTTGGTCGGGATCTGGTCGTCTTTAGTTATGTCGACCATGTCCAGCAGTTGGCCGATGAGGTTTTTGGACTCGTTAGCGATGTCGGTGCTCTCGAGATTCGCCCAGAGCACAAAATTGCCGTCTTGGACTACGATATCGAGGCCAAGCGGAGGGCCTTTGATAAAGAAACGTTCGAATGCGGCGTTTGTCTGGGTACGTTGTCCTTCCATTTGACTTTTCGCTCAAATGACAGAGATCGTTCACACACTACCGCCACGTTCATGAGTCGATCAGACCTTTGCAAGGTTTGGCTCAGCACTTCACACAAAATGGGCTCTACTACTATGCTAGTGCTGTGAGTAGATGGGCTGGTTATTCCTATGACTTGCCGAAGTCCTCTGTAAAAGATGCTTTCGGAGAGAGCTTGTGCCCATCCGTGTATTGCCCTGCTGTGAAGTCAGGGTGCCAAACGGAAGATTCCCATTATTTTCCCCTGATTGTGGCCATCCATATTTCTACATTGGCTTCGGGCCCGTCAGTGGTGGTGGGCGAATTACTAATGTCAAGTCTAGATCCCAAGAAAGGTGCCAAGTGTCATCGAATGCTGGACTGTGGCCATGTCTTTTGCATCGAGTGTCTCCGGGACTTCTACAATAATGCCATCAAGGAAGGCGATCTTGCCTCTGTCCGGTGTTTAGAGCCCAGTTGCGCAAAGAAACGCGAGACTGCTCAGGCTCCGGATTCCAAGAAGCGCAGGAAACCGAAGACATATCTCAGTCCCAGCGAGCTCTTGCAAATACCACTTGACTCAGAGACAGTCAAGAGATATGTGACATTGAAATATAAAACGGAGCTCGAGAGTGACAAGAATGTGATCTACTGTCCTCGAGAGGGATGTCAAGGTGCAGCAAGATCCAAGAAACACAAAAAGCCGGAGGGTTTTGAGCTTCACGAGACAGAAGAGGACTCGGACCCTGAAGACGAGCACCCTGTCGCAGAGTCATCAGAGCCACCAAAGCCGACCATGAAGCCTTTCAAGCTTGAGGACAGACTTGCTGTCTGCGAAGACTGTGGCTTTGCTTTCTGTAGTAGATGCTACAAGGGCTGGCATGGAGATTACGTTATCTGCCATCCAAGTCGTGGCAAGGAGGAGCTCAGCGAGGAGGAAAAGGCCTCTCTTGAGTTTATCAGCCTACATACGACACCCTGCCCAACGTGCGCTTGCCCAGCTCAAAAGACACACGGATGCAATCATATGTACGTACAACGGCTCCTGTACGCCTGACTCTACTTTTACTAACTACCTTTGTTCAGGATCTGTTATAGGTGTCAAACGCACTTTTGCTACCTCTGTTCCGCCTGGCTGGATCCCGCCAATCCCTATCAACATTTCAACCAATTACCAAATGGTCGCCGCACTGCTTGTTATATGCGTCTCTGGGAGTTGGAGGAAGGGGACGAGAACGGGGAGAACGTGTTTGCTGGGGGCCGTGGACACGCAATTCGGCCACCAGCTTTCGAAGAAGCGGCCGTCGCAGAGGCAGCCGTCCTGCCGGGTGTGATAGGCGGAGGCGGAGCAGTCGTCGAAGGGAACGTGAGACCCGAGCGTGAGCCAGTGGCCCTTGGCGGAGACGTAGCCGTTGCGCAAGAAGGACCACTAGTTCTTCGACTTGGTGCAGGCGTGCTACGCGAAGGTCGTGGTGGGCAACAGCAGGTTGCTGCACCACCAGCACCACGTCAACAACCGGTGAGAGGTCACCCTCGCGGAGTACCACGACAACAACAACAGCCACAAGCACATCCAGGCCAGAGGGGACGGGGAGCGCGAGCGAGGGGCGCTGGTCGGCGTCAGGATGTGAACCCACACGCAAACAGGGCACAAAATCAGGGAAACGCCCGGCGAGATCCACACATCCTTGAGCAAGTGCGAGACGCCGCAGGCCAGCATGATCAGATGGAGGATGGGGACGCAGCTTGGATTCGACACTTCGTACATCTTGCGCTTGAGGATAACGAGGACCTCATCGATGAAGACGATTAGGCTTTCGGAGGCTGCTCTTGGGTGGGGTACATAGACATGTGTGATGGAACAACCCCATGCAGGACATGTCAAAGGCGTCACGCCGGGACTATCGTGGATAAACACGAGGTGGCGATCGATCACAAAACTCGCGTGGGCGAGATGATGCACAGGAGACTCCGGATGTACCAAAAGAAGATCATCCCGCACCTCCATCTAGCCTTAAGATCCCATAGGGCACCTCGAAAGGTGCTTTCCCACGGCATGGTAAAAATAAACAATACCGTACCTGCCACTCGGAGACATGCCATAACTCCTACGTGTGAATTACTACCGACTTGCCGAGCGGTGTCACCTTTTCATGTACAGCATTCTTTATCGCCTGAAGACCGAACTTATCTCTCCGCGGCTCTGAATCCCAGCTAGGAAATCCGATCCTGTTGCAGTAGGATTGCCCCTCTCTATCTGATGTTTGAAGCCTGTCACTGTCTACAGCCACATCATAACCAGGAACTGTATGCAGCATCAAATCCTCATCACAGCCTTGGCAAACAGTCTATAGATGCAACAGTACGCAAAATACTGGCAACGAGCAGGTCGCCTAGAGAGGCAGGTTGACCATCCGTTTTCAAGCGATTCGTCACCGAGTGGCACGAATATTTAAGCATATGTATTTGCCGGAACCTCTAGAGTCACATCGCTAGCATGACGTGCCGTGAGGGCAACAACGAGGCTTTGTAAAGTCACACCCAGTTTGAGTATGTGTAAAGAAGTATCAGATGGCCATTGAGTATGGTTAAGACCCTTGTGGATACGGTTGTCAGACTGAGGCATCTTCTTATCACTCCAGAGTGTATTCTACTGGGATGTCCAAGACAGTTTGCAACGGCTTGGTTCGCGACCTGCCCGTCAACTGTCATCTTGTGCCTCACTTGCCACGGTGAACCTGTCAAAGCCCGTCCCAAACCTCCTTCACATGACGCCTCCCAGGTAACATGATGTTCCTGCCCCTGAAAGTACAAAATGAAGGGTCATGTCAAATGCCAGATAGTGTTCGACCATGTCCATGCCCAATTCAATCATACTCTCTCATCGTTGCCAGCCAATATTGTCAAACATGCGAGGTGTCATTGAACAGTGCGCTTCGAGCACGTTCCGCTTCGCGTTACTTAGAATAGTAGCAGTAGCAGCTTTCTTTTTTACCTCGGAAACCAAGTCATCAGCAGGTATTGCCTGTTCATCACAACGGTCGTCCGCTCTACCCCAGACCATGAGATGTAGCGTAGTATTCTTTGTTTTTCCTTTCTCTCTTTCTCTGAACCCCCGATCGGAAAGACAATGACAGTATCAAAACACGTTCAACTTGTTTTAGTCCAGCAACAGTTGCTGATCACCGTCTGACTGCGTCGGAGGATTTGCGTGGGTGTTTGATACTATTGCTCTTACTAGCCAGAGAACCTATATCGACGGGTCATACAGCCTCCACGCACTTGCCTGTCTGGGAGAGCTGTTCGAGCTTCGAGGTCCTATTTCGGAGCGGTGAGGCCTTCACGGCTTTTGAATACATGTTGCGTGCAGCGAGACTTGTACAAAAGTCCGGTCGAACGTGCTTTCAGTGCCACCTTGGATCACGTCTATTGTCTTGGCTTGTTGCAGTGTCAGCGCAAATACCAATACGAAATCAATGATACGCAAGGCCACGCATTTTCCGAGGACACCGAAGCACACACGTAGACCATCCTTCCTTGATGCCAGTATCGTCCTGTGTGCGGTCCCTCCCACCGTTTGCCAAGAACTGTCTCTCGTCCAGGAAATGGTTCAGGACAGAAGCAATATACAAATAACAATGATAATACTACGTGGATTATGTTCAGCAGACGGAGACCCTCAACAGGTAAAGCAAGGCAACCCCCGCCGCGGGGGCCGTCCATCCAACTACAGGCCCACAGCCCCCCCGTGGGCGGGTACGGAACGGTACGAAAAGGCCTCTTTGAATCATGTACACTGGTGATCCCTGCCGGCAAGATCACTGACAGTGGAAATGCTCCCTCATCTTGTAAGATAAACGCGCACCAAAGCAGCCAGCCCCCTTGTGTCTCTTTTTGACTAAACAAGCTGTCCCCCAAATCTGATCTCCATACCGTAGCTTTGAAGAATTGCCGCCCCATGTGCCCGGGGGCACCCATGCTTGACCAGAGAGCCATGCTTGGCCCACGGTGAGCCAGAACAGCCAGTCGCTGCGATCGCCTCTTCGAGTTCGTGATCTCCCGGCACCATTAGCAAGGAGCCGACGCCTGCTGCAAAAGGACTGTAACGAAGATCAGCGCGATTGTCATCCGGTCAGGGCTCAGTACATCCCGGATGAAGGGCCCAATTTCCTCTATAGCTTGTGTGGGGAAACTCCCTACAAGCTCACCGTCGACAGGGAGGAAGCTTTTTTACGAATCCGTATTGACCAGTGGCTTGCTTGTTGGCCAGGCTTTTGCGAGCTTGCTCCGGCGCGAGGGGGTACAATGGCTCGCCGCGTCAAATGACCACTAGCACCAGCTGCAATACAGCTTTGAGGCGCGTCTGCACAAGGCGACACACCTCTATAGGTCCATTCAATCACCGAAGATCAATCACCGAATTCCGCAGAAGGTAGCCACCAGCTCCAGCTCTAAAGCTTATGTCGGCATAATGTTTGGTTCGACGCGGGATTGAGTGCTAATCACGCAGTGGGAGCTCCGCTTCCCGCCGTGTCCTATAGTACCTAACTTCAACTAGGTAGTGGGCTAGAACGTGCGGTGTGCGAGGCTTTGTTCCAACAGCGCAAGACCAGAACCAAATTATTAGCCCACATTAGACTCAACGGCGAAATAGCCGGGTACCTTCGTAAGCAAACCAAGCTACCAAGGCACTAGAGCTTCAAGCTGCAAGGCTGTCACTCGACTCAGTGCAGCAGCAAAGTGAGTGATTACGTTGCCAGTCAGTGCGCCAGGGAATACGACCGAGAGGCCGGCTTGTAGCTGTCAGGGACGCAGGAAATGCTATCCAGTGATTATCGCCACTTGGCGTCACTGTGAGGAGGTGGGCCAACGAGGTTCAATTGCAAGGGTATTAGCAGGGTCGCCTCACTGGTGGGGACTCATTAAGGTTTAAGCTAGAGGGGCAACTTGCAGACAATGGCAGCGTCACGCAGCAGACATTTGACCAGAGATCGAGGACAGTTGCAGCGTACCTATCATAGTAGATACTACGTAGGTGGTGAACAGAGCTTGGTTGATATCTTGCTAAGTTTGATTGGCGGTACACCCACCGCGAGTGCAGCAGATGCAAAAGCTTTCTTCCTTGCATGGCTCATTTGAAAGATATTTCATGCCACGGTCAACGGTCGACTAAAGAACGGATGGACCAGTGGTTCTAACTGTAGATGGTCAAGCAAGAACTGCTTCCAGCAGCGGCCACCGTTGTTCCTCGTCAGGGCATCCGCGGCTAGTACGCCCATGGCCCGGAATTGCCAGGTCAGACGGGTAAAATGCAGCTATCAAGGACGGGAATTCGAGGCTAAAGTCTTGCAGGCTACTTTGGTAAGCGGGCTAGACGAGACGGGCAAAGTTCTTGTAGACTTGACAAGGAATCCCCAGTTGTAAGTTTCTTTTCACGACCTGCCAACCTAGGAACTTCATCATGGTCGTGCAGCTTGTGATATTGCGTTGCACACCTGTGTTTGGCCGATTTGCTCGATAATAGCACCGACGAATATGCAGGTGACCGTGTGATGACAATGTTGTGGGGATCAATTACACATCTGCATCGATCTAGTGTACAGGACACTGATTGGATCGGGGTCCGAAAGGCAGCTGCCCAGAGCATATGGCAGCACCCATCGCCTTCATTTTACCGGTACGAGCCTGACCGTTATTGCGAGTTGGCTTGCATGGAATGGCCTCGGGGCACTCCATATCAGCGAGCTGTCTGTAATCTGGATCCACGTTCTTAGAGGCCTCGGCGCAAATACAGTTAGTAAACGGCGAGGCGAAGCACCCAGGCTACAAACGAGTGTACCGCGGGTCGCGTGTGGCCGCTCACCCACTTGGGAACTGCGCACTATCCACTACGACATGCTGAGCCATCAGGCGAGCACGACTGTGCTCAGAAGCCCTTGAGGAGGATAGCCGGTCGCTGCACTGGACAGGGATGAGTTTGCCTACTTTGCATGTGAGCACAGAGTATGATGTTTCTTTAGTCTTCCAAAGGTGGGACTGCCAGCTATTATACCCAAGATGAGAGCTGAGGATCGGTAGTGCTTAGGGCTGGGCCTCACATCAGAGCGTCCACTCCCGAGACCAAAGTTCTGGTAAGGTAGCGTTGATGTGACGGGAGCAGCATTCTAGAAGCCTTCGAATTCAGGGCTTTCAAAAAACATCCGGCGCTTATACAGCGGGAGCATTGTGAAAATCCACGAGCCTGCAAGCCCCGTGGGGAGCGAGGTTGGATTTGCTGACCACATACTGTGGATAATGCATGAGGTGGACGGGTAGATGGAAGGGGGCAAGTTGCACGGCACAGGGGAGGGAGAGTGGCCAGATCCATACACGGTAGAGGCACGAGGTGCGTGATCAGGAGGAATAGGGCTGCATCGTTACAGTTGGTCCGAAGTGCCTGCTGTGGAACACAAAAGCGTGGGAAAAGCAGGAAAACAAGCTGACAGAGACGGGCCGCAAAAGGAAAAAGGGAAGGGAAAGAAGAAGAAAAATGGGTGCAGGCAGGTATGGGGCCCCGTCAGTGGAGCAACCTGATTGGCTCCCCACCCTGTCTGCAAAGCATCAGGTCAGGCGGCCGAGGGTTCTGTATGCTCTGAGTAACGGATTACGTGAGACCCTTCCTACACCCTTTCACCCACATGGACCCTCGACGACCTACATCCATTCATCTCTATTCGTTTACACCTGTTGCATGATACTAGCAACTCGGCAGAGCTTGTTTTGGCATGTGGTTGCATCGGTGTCTCTATGTATTTCCTCATCCCAGCCTATATGCCGTGATGACTGCAGCCCCATGCGCACACCACGTCAGGATCGTCTCTCTTTCTCCTGAGCCTGCCTTGCCTGCGCCTGAGCCTAAGCCTGAGCCTGAGCCTTGGCCTGGGCCTCTGCTCCTAGTTCATTCAGCAGCATTTATTTCATGGTGTCGTCAGTATCTGACTCGAAGCCTGCAGCCTGCATGGGCACAGAGACGCACCTATGGGCATGGGATCTGCCGGGGATCATTCGATGGGCAAATTCACCGAGAGCTCCGCTTGGAATCTCGGCGTTTGCTGGAAGGCCATCCCATAACCCAGAGTCACTGCGGCGATCGAGATATTTCAGGCTGGCGATGCAGGCAAGATAAGACAGGGGGGGCGACCTGCTTTCTGGCGATGACAGTATCACAAGGCCACTCCATCGGTACATACATACAGTCTTGGGTTCAACCGTGTGTTTCGATCTGCTCGGCCGGGTCGGAGCCGAGTCTTGATGTTTTTGAACCCTGAACGGTTGAATGCAACGCCAGAGAGCCAAATGTAACTCAAAGCTCAAAGTCGACTTGAGCCTCAACAGACGAATTCAATACAATGAGTCCTGTCGTTGCATCGATGCGATGGAGTCAGTACTCGAGGGGGTCAACGGGCACGCACAGCTTGCAGTAGGGAGCCGCTTTATTCTTGGTCCTGGCCCACCGTTCCCATGGCCAATGTGCTTCTCGCCCGCAGAATCACCGCGCATGTGGTCTAAAAGTATGGGACTTCACATGTCCCCCGAGACCCTGCTCTGTCTCTCCTCTGTTTTTCTCGTCGCTCTTCGCACAACGAGTCACCTGGCACGCAAAGCTCTGCATCAAGTTGGTTGCGCAACATTTGATGGATCCACTTCCTCGAGTCTATCGCGTGGACTGATAGGCAGCCCAGAGCTTGGAGCAGTGTGAACGGGACAACTGCCATCGTCCATTCAGCGACAAGCTGCACGCAAAGTATTGCGCGCAGTTACTGGCGACTACATTGCCTGGCAGTGTCTGCACTGTAGAGGAATACAGGTCCCATTGCGTCCCCACCTGTCAGGCGGAGAGACCCGTTTTTCACTCCATCCTCATGAGAAACTCGACTCATCGTTTTGGCCCCCAACCTTGCCCGCTTGCCCAACCGCCGACGATCTGGGCAATCCGGATGGTTCTTGGTATCTCAAGGCCCTTTGTCCCCCCCCCCTAGCAAATCATAGTTTGCAAGCAAGCACACGGTCGACGAAAGAGGAAGGCAGCCTAGGAACTCACCAACTGCACAACGGCCCTGTCCGGTACGGCCCATAGACTTTAACAGGCCTCGGCCACCATTGCAACCATCCATCCGTCCCCGGTTCCCCAGTTGGTTGCTTCCCCTCCACCA
Source organism: Gnomoniopsis smithogilvyi (assembly GCA_027946515.1). Classification (NCBI taxonomy): domain Eukaryota; kingdom Fungi; phylum Ascomycota; class Sordariomycetes; order Diaporthales; family Gnomoniaceae; genus Gnomoniopsis; species Gnomoniopsis smithogilvyi. The sequence goes on along the minus strand of JAPEVB010000004.1, from coordinate 2,219,344 downwards.
CTCCAGATCCTCGGATGCATCTGGTCTTGGGGGCCTCCCTTCCCGCCACGGATGCACGCCTGCCGCTCATGCGACGAGAAGGTCTGTCTGGCGTCACTGCCGTGGCCAAGCAGTCAAAGACGCCATCCGTTGAGGTCAATCCACCAAAGATCGTCCAATGCAACATAATCAAAGATCACTTCTCCATCTGCTCAAAGGTACCCTGGAGTCTGGAGTCTGGGCTCTGGGTTCTGGGCTCTAGGCTCTGGCTACTGTTAGTACCTCGCCGCCTGTAGCGGTCACTGCACGCCTTCCCTGATTGGGCCCGCTGAGTGCTCCAATGGAGATAGTGCCGATCTCCATTCAAACGGGGCTCTACAAGTCGGATGTACTGCTAATTTGAGTCTAGGGCCACTGACCCGCAGAGAAAGGGGAAACTCGCGACAAGCTCCAAAAGCGTACCGGTCCGCTGTTGCACGACTCTCAGCACGCTGAACGAGGAATATTAGGCACGGTCCGGAAAACCTAGCGTACTGCATATGTCACCAATTACCCAAGTGCACGCATCGGAAAGGACGGTTCACAACGCCTCTTCGGAATGCCAGGCACGTGAGATGAACCAAGTGATCCGGGAATTGTCACCAGCTTTTGCATTGGATACTATGGTAGTACTAAACAGGCTGCTGCCAGAAAGACAGCTGATTGCCTATGACCATCTTGTGCATAATCCTTGCTGTATGTACATATAACTGGGTCTTCGCTTGTGCGGGCCTGCATCGCCAATGGGCCCACACAGCGCGGACGGTCCCGCGGCAACACCTTGATCTTGTTCAGCGGACGACTCCCGAGCGGCTTAGGCACCCGGACCAACAGGTCAGGAACAGATTTCGAAATGAACCTCACCAGAGGAAGGCACCTTAGCGTCTTGCAGGCTAGACCGGCAGACTGGTAGGGACACTCAACGTCTACCGTACGTCTCCTTGGGCCTGCTGCCGACTCACGAAACAGTTTGGGTTTTCTTTCTTGTCGATGCGGTGTGGGCACAGACCAGAGAATGCGCCGTTGTCTACCACAGTAGTTGCTGGCTTGTCACAATCGCGGGGGGCCAGCGGATCAAGAGATACGGCAGCCAGGGTGTGCTGACAGGCGGGTATGCAATGGCAATTTGCATTGCACTGGTCGATTCCGGATGCTTTGACAAGACCCGTCATGCTCACATGGTGATCATAGCACCCAACCCACCTTTTACGAGTCGGTCCGCATCAACAGTCTTGGTATTGCTCGTCACGGTAACAAACACCGAAGATGTGTCGGGTCGGAACGTGACCTCGCATGATCTATTTGACTATGGATTTTGAGTCAACCTGGTTGATGAGTACTGTGGTGGTTGCAATCAAACCAGGTCCAGTAAGAGGAAGGGTTCCAATACGATAGCCATGGTCGAATGAGCCAGCTGTTCATCTCGTCCCTATCGAAAAGTTGGTTCCTAGATCAACTTTTGGGGGCCCTCCCCGCGGGGGGTCCTTCACGGCAATTTGGGGGCAATGCTCAGATGAGACGCTAAGTTCTATCTAGGATTGGATGCTGCAAGCTGTCACCTGTCCACCAAACAAACAAAAAAATCTATAAATGTAAAGGTGACTGGCATGAGATCAGACACCACAGGTCTCACGATCGACCAAAGTGACAATACAGGAGACCAGTGCGACGGGCCCGGGGACCTTAAGTGAGGGGACATCCTTGGGAAACTCGCAGGTACCGTACCAATCCAACGGTATAAGCCAGGTTCCCCAACATGCCAGTCCAGTCTTTCAGTGTGACGAATGTTGCGCAACGATGCTTTGCAGGCACGTCGTACCGAATTTGTCGAAGAGTTTATTCTCGCTACTCTCTAGAACTTCTAAATACTGGACATCGTCGACGCCTCAAGTATGTTGGGCACAGCAATGACTGAAATTGCATGGCCGGCAAGCGGCACAGCAAATCATGGCGCGAAAATTAGCAGTCCTGCGCGAATGAGGGCTGGTCTAGAGGCGTGAACCACATCTTGTGCATAGTGAAAGGAGAGCTTGCAAACTGGCTTCATCCTTGCAGGACCGACTCCGTTTTTTTTTCCTCTTGAGAAAAAGACGTTGAAGCTGCTAGAATAAGCTTCTGCACAAAATTGGTTCTTCATCTCGTCTCGCCGAGGTGTTGTTATCAAAAAAAAAAGCGGACTGTCTGCTGCGGGGGAAAAGGAAGGCCCATCAAGGCAGACCCTGACTGCATGAGCTTGAATTTCACACACACGGCAATATTTTAGAGTTTCGTTCCGTCGCGGACAGCGATCATGTCCGACGCCATGATCCTGTCCCGCAGATACTTGTAGTATATCCTCTACGTCAACCCTTCACGCGCCAAAAAAAGGGGTTGACATTCTCCCCATGCGTACCAAACTGCTAGCCCAGCGTCTGTGAGCTACCGCAAGCGGGCCTTTTGCCGCCAGGCGACCTGGTCGCTGCAGGGATTTGGGCCGTGACCGTGGCCTCCCTCATCAAGGCCCCCAAACCTGTCCATGACGGATCCGCGATGCTTGCACCTTGTGGACCTATTCAAGGTCTGTCAGTTAGGGGAAGCAAGCTATGAAGCACTAACCAGCCATATAGCCACCTACTCATAGGGTAGCTGGTGCAAATTAGCAGGAAAACTGTGACAAAACCTCAGATTGATGAAGCCAGATACTCCTGGTCTAGCAGGGCGCGGTATCAAATTCGCGAATCTCCACAAGAGCGGGAGCGATCTTTATGCCGCGCCTCTTCCAGCTCTAGTCCCCGCGGCAGTCAAAGCTTCAGGATTTGTTTCCCGCCTCGGTAGGCGACCTCAATCTTAAATTTGGACGTCGTGCCAAGATGGACGATCAACACCACTTTGGTCCAACCAACAGATACTGTAGATCTGGAAGGTTAGTTGGTCCTGCAAAGCAGAAAATCGTGGCGTTCCTCGCTTGGCGCGCTTATAATGGCGAACACTTTATTGCACATGTAAGTTCTCACGATACATATTTCTTTTGTCTCTGGCGAGACATTCACTCTGTCGCAGCGCCACGCGGTCGCACAGTGAACGGCTTTTAGCACGTCACTGTGCTTTTCGAGAGAATAACTTGCATATCCGGATGGACTACAGGGCTTGATCGAGCCGAAGCCCCAACATCTGCAATATGCAGACAAAGGGCACAGCCTCTGCCAACCTGTCTACCCGCTGCAATACCCCAAGGTAGTGCGCATTCGCTACTGCAGCAACGTAAATGTATCCGCACTGCCGCAGCTGCACACTCATCGTGGTTTGACTGCGCCTTTTGCTTGGGTGATCCTTGGCTGGCCCGCACAATGCGGCCTGCACGCTAGCGAAGTGCCTCCGTGGCTGCAGGCGTCTCCTCCTTTTCCTTTTATGGAATGTCGCTGACTGGGGGCGGCATTGCTAGAGAAGAGGCGCGTCTAAAGCTCGTGTCTTGACGTCTACGTAGTAGAGTTCGGGACGCTCACCCGGGCTTCTTTGAAAAAAGCACCTTTGTGCCAACTTGCACGTCGTCAACACGCTGTTCGATAGTTCAATTTGGGGACATTTTATGCACCCATGGGCTGGCTCCTCGAGTGTCTTCGAAACATTGACTTGTGGAGCCCTGTCCCGGTACGAGGCCGGGGGCGCGGGGGCCGTCGAAACAATCCACGTCGCTTGCGTCTTCGGACATTTGACGCTTTGAACAGTAGTTAATTGTCCAAACACTGGACAGGCGGCCGCAACAGAGATTGTGAGGGACGCAACACACAACATGCCACAGATATGCCGCTTTGATTGTCATCGCGGTGTGAGGCTGGCTTAGTGACGGGAAGAGTTTGGCAGAATTGCATTTCTCCAACCAGATCTGTGAATGCACAGGGGCAAGCAGCAATTCCTTCGTGCGTAACCCATTTTGGGAGGTCAGTGATTTGCTAATGACTGGGCAGTCTTGCACAATTGGCTCCAAGTGTTCTCCCATTTCATCCGCCCCCCCCCCCAATATTCCATAGAACAGCCGAGGTGTGTGCGGGCGTTGGCGAGAACCATGCTCGTCTTCTCCCGTCTGTCAGCTGCAAACATGGTTACTTGTCTTTGGTTGATCGAGTTGCTTTCAATCCCTCAGCCTGCATACCCGTGTCACCAACAGGGCCTTCCTTTTGGACCAACGACGAGGCTGGTGTAGGTGGCAGGTGGGCGGCAGCAAAATGATAAAAGGGCCGCCGGCTGATTATGCTCAGTAATCTATGGATTGCCTTGTGTTGAGTGCATTCAACCGCATGAGTGAGCAATAAGTGCTTGACATGCTGTGATACGAGCAAAGTGCAAAGACATTGATAATGCAAGCCCAACCCCGTTTCTCTCAAAAGTGGTACGTAAGGTAAAGGTAGCTAGACGCTGCCGGTATAACGGAGGTATGTTATAAGGGCTCGAATCTGGCTGATATATAAAACAAGGTTTGGCTATTGCCGTGCACCTCCGTAGGACCTTGGCCTCACCAGGCTGGAAGTACCTCCCCGGAGATCGTGGAAGATGGGCCGGTTTTGGCTACTTACACCAGACAGCATCGCTGGGAACCCCCTGCTTTCCGGCCCTTGTCCTTTCTCTTCCGCGATTCTCCACCAAGAAGTCAACTACCCACCATTTTGCTGGAACCCCTGGTCTCTGGCAATCTCGTGAACCGATTTTTTGTTTTGCCCGGCCCCCATGCCCGCACACCATTCCTTTTTCATCGTCCAAGGGCCGCCATGTCCAACGGTCATCGAGAGAACTTGCGGGTCCGCAGCCTTGAAGAGAGCTGCTCGGGGGTTTTCGCTCGAATCAATTACCCTTGCCTTTGGGTCGACATGGGACAGGAAGTGCACCGAGCTCCAAGTAAACGATCCTAGCCATTCTTAGGCTCATTAGAAGAGTCGAGGTCGGTCGAAGAGCCAGCGAAATCGTCATGCCAATCTCCCTGTTCCCCAGTTTCTTCAGGAGGTCGTCGTGGTCGTCCTCTCCTTCATCATTATCGCCATGGTCAGAGTTCCCTCTTTGTGGGCTTGGTCTTAAAATGGAGGTACGTCTTTCTGCAGTCATCTCGCAGATCTCCCACCTCTACTAAAGAAAAGAAAAAAGAACAGAGGAAAAGAAACAAAACACACATTCACGTCGGTGCGATTCAAGCCCTGAGAGGGACTTGTGGATAGAGTCTGGCTTGCATCCATTCCTGCTCCACACTTGCAGAACAGTCCCTTGTTGCAAAAGCCAGGCAAGGTAACTGGCACTAGCTAGGACCTCCTTGAACCTTTCGGCAGAGCATTTCAGGGAACATGAACAGCGATTTAGCCAGTCCGATGGGATCTCTCCAAACTTTATCCTAGGATCTCTTCTACTGTGGCACCCTGTTACAAGTGCCTCCGCGAAAGAGAAGCGTTCCCCCCTTCCCTCCCCTTTGGAGAAATTCATTGTGAGGGTCCCACTAATTCTTGCGTTTCTTCGGTCAAATATTCAGCGCCGTGTCGGCTACTTTGGTACGAGCTTCTCGAATTGATATTCCGTAATATGTCCGCCATCTTGGGCTCCATCGTCGTGGGTCATTGGAACTTCGTTCGTCACCGGCTGTCAAAAAAAGAAGAAGAGAGAGATATACTACCAAGTACCAGACTATGTAAAGCAATACTATAGTCCAAATAGACATAGTCGGCCTAGGAGGTACCACGTCCATCCTGCTATTCTCAGAAGGGGGGCGGGCTCACGTTGTATTCTACATGCCGTAGGTATCTCAGCGGACAACCCCCCCTGTTTCTTACCTGCCAGATCGCCATCACCTCTCATCTCCTTCCCTGTATGGTTGCATGTACATCTGGGTACGTACTGTACAGTACACAATTGCTTTCCGAATTTGCATCTCTTGCACTAGGACGGTCCACACTCAAAAGGGCCTGTGATCCACTTCCAGGCCCATCAACCCCCTGACCATGGCCGTTCGTTACCCGTGGAGAGCTACAGCCCCCATCAACAGTGATAAACCCCCAGGATAGCGCCGCTGGCTTTCATCAAACACCCCCACCACATCTACCGTATCATTTCATACAAGTACAGCTTGCTCTGCTACCCCATGGGCCATCTGTTCGTTCAATTCTAGCTTCATCCATCGTTTCGTCTGTTGGGACTGCTCAACTTCAGCCCGTTTCACTTCCTTGGACAGACGACTGTATACTGTCACAGAACTTCGACCTGCTTGGATAGGCGACTTGGTTGGCCTGCTAAGGTTATAACGGGTGTGTGTGCCTTGGCCTTGTGTGGCTACAGTGGAATTTACCCGGACCATAAAAGAGGTCAAGCAACTCAACAAGTGGCGACGACGAGCTCTGGTATTCACCGTCGCTCCCAAAAAAACACGAAAACGGGAGCCAGGCCAGACCAGATCAGACCGCAAGAGATTCTTCTTTTGTCCTTTTATTCCGTCAACACAAGTCTCTAGTTGGAGAGACATGTTCCCATGTGCACCGCAACTTACGCAGTTACCATGGCAGAGTTGAAGGAGCCGGCGCACACTAATCTGTGGTACGGCAGTCCGGTTCAGATGTCGACTAGCCGTCCCAGTCACGCCGTGGAGACGGGGCTTTCGAATCCAGCCTCCTCGCCTCATTCGGGGCGGCCACGACAGGGCGCCTGGGGGAGCGTGGACCACCATTCGCAATATCCCTCATACAGCCGGTATCCCCAGGACGAGACGGCCAGCGACCCTTACGATCGGCACCAGCAGCATTCACTTACCAGTCACTCGAGTTTTTCGAGCTTAAAAAGACCCTACTCTGCCACTGAGCAGCCCGCGTACCAGGAGATTGTCCAGGACCTCCGTGACGATGGCTCCAAGCTTGGCGTTGGTCACGACCACAAGCTCCTGTCTTTCCGGAAAGTCGCTGACAAGCATACGATCGTCGACAACCATGGCCGGATGCAGCAGCTGGAATTGACTGCTCAGCTCCATGGAATGTTCTTTCTCTCCGAGATGCCCGCGCCAAATAACGACGGCAGCGTTATGCAGCCGGAGCTTACCTGCTACCGGCGCAATCTTTTCCAAGTGAGCGGGTCGTTAATCACCCCTCGAGGGCAAATGTCCGTCATCACGGAGACGGGGGAGAGCGTGCCGGTCCAGACCACCGAAGTAACAATCTCGGCGATTGAGTCGGTCGACGGTCATCCTGTCCGGCTGATTGTCATTCCGTGGAAGACTCCTCCACCCAATTCCCCTGAGGTTAACCAGGGCGCTGATCAGGAGCCTTCGTCTCTTCCACTCATTCCTTTCCAGGATGATGGATCGGAGACGGACGGAGAGTACGCGGTGTACCCAATTGGGTGGCGACGATTGCAATTTCGGATGTGAGTAATCCAACCTTACCGTCCTCTAAGTAGGGGATCGACGACAGAACAAGTGCTTGTGCTGACATCACGATGCTAGTGCCACGGCCAACAACGGCAGGAGAAAGGAACTCCAGCAACATTTCGTGGTGCACTTGAAGGTTGTGGCCACTTTGGCAAACGGAAGCAAGGTCGTTCTGAGCGAGGCTCAAACCGCACCCATTGTGGTACGTGGACGCAGCCCGCGGAATTTCCAGGCGAGGAAAGAGATACCACTGTTGGGATCCAGCGCTGGGTCCAGAGGTCAGGCTCTGGTCGAAACTGGACTTGGCATTGTTGCGGGACCTCTGTCTATCAAGCCTCAGGAAATCAAGGCGAGGCCTTTGAACATGGAGCTGCCTCGAACGGCGTTTACGTTCAACGCACCAAAGTTGCCAGCTAGCCCGATGGGAACCATGCGGTCAAAGTAAGTGACAAATTTCTACTAAAGTAAAAAAATACTACGAACCCGAAGCTGACAGTTCTGTAGTTCATATCCAAGCTCTTGGAATCCTGGAATGGCGCCTGCCTCAGCATCCTCAAATTACCCATCGACGACGATAGCTTCCGATCCGTACCAGAAACTGCCACTGGCGAGCTCAGGATATAGCGCCGAACCCCAAGAAATGCAATCTCACCTGCCGACCTCGATGCCATCTATGCAGCTGTCCATGGTGACGAGCGACCAGCCAGGACAGCAATCGACTGCAGGATCCACGCAAGTTCCCCCGATTCGGACACAATATGCTTCATATGTGGGAGCCTCAGCTCCTCCACCATCTCTCTCCGCCTCTACGACTGCAGGTAGCAGCCTGAGTGTTCCTCGGTACGTGGACGACGCGAATCCGCGACCAACAAAGAGTCCCCGACACCCGAGCCACCCTTCAATCCAGGGATCGATCTCAAGCACAGAGTCAGCCAACGAATACCGATATGGAGCGCCGACTTACGGCAGCATAAGCAGTGCTTCGGCCGATATCAGCCCCAGCACAACGCACCACGCTACTTACCCGAGCTCCGGGGCGTCGCATGAGAACAGCACAACGAGCACAGCCCAGCCGCCGAGGGACTACTATCCCTCATCGGCCTCGTGGACCACTACGGCTGGCGAGTCCAGTGCTCCCACATATACGAATGGAGACCACCGGTCTTCGTACCCGTATTCAACGGATCAGTACAAGACTTCGGGCGTGAAGACTGATCCGCACGCTCCCCCGCCACCGGTCTACCCTGGGCAGACCATGAGCCACTACTCTTGGAACACGTCATGAGTGACGAAACCCACAGGACTGGGAATTTCTACAAAGTGGCCTGATGGGCTCCCAGGCTCGACAGAGTCGCCCCCCAAAAATGGGAGATTATGGGCCATCCAGCTTTAGGTGAACGATGGCACTTTCGTCAGCACGAAACAATGAACGCGCCCAAGTTTCGAATTTGACCGACCAACTGATCGATCGAGTGAGCCGAGCTTTCGACCTTCTTCCTGTCCCTTTTCCCTCACCGAGCTTCATGGGCACCCATGAACGCTTCGACGGCCTTATTCGATATGGATTTGCGATTTCCACGGCTCAATTCTCAGGCGCACAGGATGGCGTTCTGGTATCGTGGATTGATGCTTCTAATTATTACACTTCTTCATGGTGCGACTTTAGCTCCGACGATTTGCTTGTTTCAATGCCATATATTTGCTATTTCACTTTCGACACTACTCGATACCAAGTTTGTGTAACACGTATCGGTCCGCAATATCGCGGACGGAAAGAGAGGGTGGAATAAAGGGGTGTTTATTTGCAGAGAGAGCTGACGGACAAAAGAGCACGGAAGGGAATTTTGTTTTCTTGCATATTTGGACTCTGGAGCAATATGGGACGATACGGTCTCGCGCGGCTGTCTGCTTGTTTTTCTTCTATATTTTACTTTTTTCTATTAGGTGCTGGAATGGTTAGGACTCCTCACCAGGTGGCATGAATCATCCGCATGTGTTCAAATACCCCCATGATAGAGCGGATTTAGGGAAATATCAGTTCTCCCCATCTAAGACTTTCTACATTATGCTACAGCAAACCTTCTTCCATGCTCAGCAGGCCGCCCGGGCTCGGTGGCCGCGGGCCGCGAGTCTTCGATTTATGCTTCTAGTATACCAGCGATTGTGAGAATCAAATACCGAATGGACGTAGATGCGCATATACCACCATGTCCCGCCCCGAATCTTGGGCTGTCTCGAGAAAAATGAATGTGCATGTTATCACAGCGATAGGCCGGATTGAATTGTCTCCGTTATGTCATCTTTGTCCTTTCCGCCCCCCCCCCTCCCCTACCTGTAATGGAGCATACTATGGTACTAGTTCGTCACTTAAGATATTCCAATCTGCGACATTCAGGGCCTCACAGCGAGGAACCCAAGACTTCCCAGGTTCACCGTCTGCGGCATTGAGCGTTGTACCCGTGATCGCCCCCCCTTCCCTTCCCTCTACCTTTCCCTATATTGGAAAAAAGCCGGTGGCTGGCCCAAGCTTGACAAGCTACACTTACAGTAGTCGACCACAGTTTTGGACGGCGCGGATTGCTGGGTCTGCCCCTGGGGAGGTTTGGAGGCGTTGGACATTCACCGCAAGAACAGACTCCAAAAAAGAGGTGCGCGTACCTGAGCAGTTCAAGATGTGATACACTTCTTGTGCCGCTACCGGTCCCTGTCCTGGACAACCAAATAGAATAGTACCTCGGGAGGGATAATATGTCAACTAGGGCCCCGTGTTCATCTGATAGACAGGTGATGGGACCCGGACCCATCTGCACAGATAATTTGGAACAAGGAAACGTGCTCTTGCCAAAAGCATGACAGGTAGGGAAGCCATTTCTAGGAAGGGGGCCAAGGAGGTTTTTCTGGAAAGTCTATATTTCGACTGGACACTTGGATTTAGGGGAGGGGGGGAAGATAAGCTTTCGCAGGGGCGAGCGGACCTGTCAAACGCAGGGCGGGTGCACAGTTGCGGGGGAGGGCATATAATAGACACGACGTTGGTGTGTAACTCTAGACGGACGTCGAAATATGTGTGTTCCCACCCCCCCTCCCCGGTCATGTTGTGCCGGGCTTGACCAGCTTTTTGAGGGATACAGTTTCGGCAGGGCGTGCTTGGATTTGTCTCCCTTATTGTCGGTTGCTTGTCCTGGGTTCGTGGGGTGAGCCAAGGGTTGGGAAAATAAGATATAAAAAAAAAGGGGGTGGGTTGCAGACCGTTCGATGTCACTTTGGAAAAGTCTAAGAGTGCGATGACGAACACTGGAAACGTCCCGGGGTTGTCGTTGTTGATATTCGATGGTGTCTGTTGGTGGTTAAGGTAGTGCTGAAGGTCATCAAACCTCCCCAACAGGGGCAGCCAGGTGCAAAGACGGGGGCCAATCCTGCTTACTTGCGGCTCAGGAGACAGCTGACCGCGAGCCGGTAGCCAGCTGTGGGGCCCTTTTTGGGGGATGGTAGCCATCGCCAAAAACGTCGTTTCTATTCTCTCTCTCTTTCTCCCCCCGCCACCCCCTCCCAGAAACGTCGGCTTCCTCTCAAGGATGCGCTCTCTTGTGCAACGGCGTCAAATCTCCGTGAACCACCCAAAACAAGCACCCTAGACCCCAGTCTTGCATACTCTTTGGGTCAAAACATCTTTTTTTCTCATCACGAGACTCCACCCTGCCCGGTCCGGATATCCCAAAATTACACGCGGCTTCTTATTTATTTCTTGTTTTGCGCCCGTTCGGCACTGCGCCAAAACATTAAAAGTCATTCGGCTTTCAAGAACGGCACCCAAAAAAAAAAAAAAACCCTAGCCCTTCACAATCCGCGTCATCGCCAGGGGGGTGGGCCGGCTTAGCAGATTGATATTAGGCTAGTTCGGGTCGTGGCGGCCAGGCACACGGCACTTCGTATCAGTGTGCATCTTTGGCAGCATCACGCAGCGCGGACCAGGGCAAGGCCCAATATGTTTGAGGTACCTAATGCTAAACGGTGGGTGTCCCTGCTCCCTTGCTGCGGCACGGCATACAACGCAAATGGCCCGAGCTAATCCCTCCCCTCCTTGTTCAGGGTTCGTCGCGATGAGCTCTACGGCTCATCCTCGGAGGCAGAAGAAGGTCATAGCCAAGCCGATGCTGAGGACGATGCAGAGGTGCGGGCCAAGTTGAATGAGCGGCTCTCGCGCCTCCTGGGCTTGGACCTGGGCCTGTCTTTGGCCGCACAGGCTTCAGAGCAGCCGGCAGAACCACCACAGGAGGCAGGCCCCGACGAAGAGGGGGAGGAGAAGGCCGATGCAGAGTTCGAGTTTCGACTCTTCTCCACAACGTCAAAGGCCGCTGCACCTGCCAAGGTCGTCCTGGACGCATCTGACGATGAGGACGCAGATCTTGGGGAAGGTGCATTCACTGTTCCCGAGCGACCGTCTAGCTACTATTTTGCCGGTGAGCCCACTCCTGAGCAGCTGCAGATGTACCGCCAGTCAGCTCTGGCCGGGGACGACATCGTGCTGGGCGCAAGAAAGCGAGCCTGGGGCCTGGAGCGGCCATGGAGGATCATCAGAATCGGAGGCCCGGCTAGGTCGCTCCAGACGCCATCGGTCAAAGGCTTGAACGTCAAGGTCAGAACCGCTACACCCATCGTAGAGGAGGTTGACCAGCAGAAGAGGAAACGACCGGGCAAAAAGCGAAGGATAGCCACCAGGATCAAGGCTAAAGCTGAGAAGGAGAAACGCGAGGCAGCGGAGAGGCAGAAGATGACCAAGGAGGAGCACCTCAAGGAGAAGAAGAAGCGGCTCAACAGGGAGAAGAAGTTGAAGCGCAGGGCCAAGGAGAGGGAGCAAAAGTTGGCCGGCAAAGGTCACGATGGCTCACAGCCGACAACGTCGAATCCTGCCGACTCTGGTTGTGATGAGGACTCGACCACCTAGGATAGTCGACAAGGTATTCAGAACTTCTTTTACACTGTGTTATATCTATATTCTATTTGACCTGCCAAGTTCTCGACTCATCACTCTGGGGTGGTGGTCTTGTGAGATGGTTCTGAATTTTCAAGCTCGACTATGCTTAAATTTCATGTCCCACTAAAAGTACCTAAGTAATGACTGGTTCGAGTGCTGAGAAGCCCTCGACGAGTTCTCCTACGTAACCGCTTTACACTGATAGCTTTCATTCGTCCGAGCCTATGATGCGCAAGGGCTTTTGAAAATAGGTTGCGTCAAGGGTCGTGATCACAGACGGCGGGCAGTATTGCACAGGGCTACTACACTTTTTGTCTAGGTCCACTGATTGTCACTAACTCGGTCACTGCTGACAGGCCCGAATTGAGATACGTCTCTGCACAGTACACTGGACAATTTTCAGTTTATTTTATATGGTAATTAGTTCATCGCTCTTCGAACGTCCTCGGACCACGCATATCAAAAAACCAAGTGGCAGCTCAACATTGATTTCAAAGACTTGTCCTGTTCATCCTCGTAGTCTTGCGCTCTAGTGTTGGTAAACCAAATTATTACTTGCATCCAAACTTGGAGCAATCCGGACAAATAGGAATTTTTATAACCTGCCCAATCTGCAGCGCACCCGGGTCTACACAGAGATTCACCGCGATAATAGAATCCGCTGTGATATTCAACCTAGTCCCAATCAAAAAGAACGTATCGCCCGACTGGATCGTGAGCTTCGGGGCAACTCCCTCACTTCGCGGGACACAAGGTCTCGTGCCCGGCGGCGTCCGACAGCTGGTGTTGTCCGGGTTGCACAACTTGGTCGGCACTATGAGCTGCTGCCCATCGAGGATGAAATCAGGAGTTGCGAGGTTGTTTGCCTTGGCAATGTCGCAGACACCACTGTCGAACATGGCCGCAATCTTCTCGACCGTATCGCCGGACATGACGGTGTAGTTTGTCGGGAGGCCGTCAGTGCAGGTGCCCGGAGGGCAGCTCTGACGAGAGGATAATAAGGCGCGCGGACGATTGTTGAGGGTCGATCCTGATGAGATGATGAGAGGGCTTGCGGCGAGGCTCATGACGTCCCATGAGCATGAGGCCATGGTGCCAAGCGTGGTGTCATTGTTATGATAGTACACATTGCGTGCCTCACAGCGTTTAGCTATGTCTGCATAGTGAAGCTCAGAGGGGGTAGTGAGTGCGACAGATAAACCAATGAGACTATGCAGCAGGAGATGAGCGAATGAATTAAACATTTTGGTGAGTTTTTGGTAGCGACAGAACTTTCCGATCGGATGGACGAAGACATGCAAGGAAAACGAACGACTTATACATTAAGATGACGGATAAATGGCGATGCATATAAAGACAGTCATGACCATCATTATTCTCATTCGAAGAAATCCTCGTACTCGTGTCTTGTAGGTACTCTTGCTTCCGTACGGTCCGGACGAGGCCGGGGCGTTCAGGTCGTGTACAGGAAATTACTTTCGCAGGACTCCATTCTAGTAGAGGCTTAATGTTTAGCCTAATTCACATAGCAACACTGGTATGAATAGAATACTCAGACTGATGTCTTTCTACTATTTGCCGATGGCACAAAAAAACAGACTCGTTCATGAATCAGGCTGGCTCAGGTGGCCGTGATCGTGGATAGATGCAAAGTTTCCGAGCGAACCTTGTTGTCGGTGGAATGCTCCTCTTCTAGGTAGCGGGAACCGAGGCATCAAGGATTCATTTATCAAAATCTTGTCTATTCAATACATGCACTACATCTACTTGTTTGATAATTTGCAGCAAACATATGCAACAGACCTATTTGTGCTGTGCGTCTCTCTACATCCATGGAAGAGTATACCTAGGTACTTACCTAGCTACGAGTAACAATCAAGGTGGATTATCTTATGACTTGGCTATTCGGCAATCTTGGATCAATAGATCGGGCTAATTAGGCCAAGAGAACAAGAAGTAATGGTTCAACACACACTTAGAGTTGATTGGGTATAGACAGACGGTGTAAAGGTTATCTGACTGCATTCCCACGGGTCCAAGACCACACACACAACCATTTGCTCCCAGTCTGGAAACCTTCAAGGTGATGCATGCCCAGGAGGATCCTAGGGGCTTGTCCTCCGGGTCTAACTTCAATGGATCATTATTATCGGGCAAGAATTTCCAAGAAGATGCAGCATAGATACATTACAATTTTCGAGGCCAACTTGCCAAACATTAGGGGAGGCCACCTGATAAGAGTCAACTTGTACAAGTACCAGAATGGACTTTGTACAATTCATTTTCTATGTTCTATATTTTTTTTTTTGAATGACACTTACTTCCACCATGCCTTGATGCATTATGGCCTTCCTCTATGTAGGTTGAGTATGTTACTTTGGGATACTTCTCATGAAGATAGATGATTGACAAATGGTTGTTGTTGTTTTCTTTTTTGGGGGGGGGGGTGGTCAGGGGACAAGGTTTGTGGCACCAACCAATGGTCACAGTAAGTAACAGCATACAAGCCGCACTGCACAGCCACACCTGAACAGAGCATCAGCCGCTCAGCTCGCAGACTTGCTGTACTCAGCTGGGGGAGCCTGTGACGTTTCCGTTAGGGAACCTTAACTTATTAGGTAAAAAAAGCTCCAAAGCAACGTTGGGTTTTTTTTTTTTTTTCATACTCTCGTTCTCGTCAAGCTTCTTGGTTTCCTCCTCGCCTGTCTTAGCAAGGCGATGAATGTGAAATCTGCTTATTCGACTGTCCCTTGAACTCTATCGCCGCCACGATGGCTGACTACGACGTCCCCTTGGCCTCTCTGTCCCTCACTCACGTCTTCTATGTAAGTTGCATCGCCCAACCAAATGCCGCCGACCTTGTCTAGTTCTTCATATAGTGCCCGCCCTCTAGCTGCTGCCATTCACTTCCTCTTCACACACACTTTTGATAGCCCACCTTTTAAACCAGCTAACCGCTCTCTCTCTCTCTCTCTCTTAAAAGGACCCCTCCGACCCCGTCTCCTACCTCTGCGCCTGGCTCGCCCTCGTCCCCCAAGCCCTCTGCATCGTCTACGTCACCTTAATCTGGTCCACGCGCGAAGCCGAAGTCCTCCTCATGTTTGCCGGCCAGCTCGCCTGCGAGGCCGTCAATTTCGCCCTCAAGCGCATCATCAAAGAAGAGCGGCCCCAGCGCATCCACAAGACCGGCAAGGGCTATGGCATGCCCAGCAGCCACGCCCAATTCGTCGCCTTCTGGGCTGTCGCTATGACGCTATTCCTGCTGGTCCGTCACACGCCAAGCTGGAAGGACCATGGCTACAGGCCTGCACAGCAGAATGGCAGCAATGGTAGCAGCAGTAGTGCTAGTGGTGGTGATGATGTCGCGCGGCAGGCTAGGAAAGAGGCGCGCAAGAGCAGTTGGGGCCAGGATTGGGTCATGGTGGAGACGTATGCCCATCGGCCGTGGTCGTTTGCAGAGCGTGCGGTGGCGAGCGTGTTTGTGCTAGGTGTGGCAGCCGCGGTCGCCTGGAGTCGCATCTATTTGGGCTATCACACGTCGAAGCAGGTCTTGGTCGGGACGTTTGCAGGTGCGCTGTCGGCAGTGGTATGGTATGGTGTCACGCACGTGGTAAGAGAGACGGGACTGTTACATTGGGCATTGGAGTCACCGCCTGCGCGTGGCTTGCGGCTCAGAGACTTGGTCGTGACCGAGGACTTATCTCAGGCGGGTTGGGAGAAGTGGGAGGACAGGAAGGTGACTACTGCACAGGCAACTTCGAGGAAGAAGAAGTGAGGAAAGCAAGAGAGTGGATGGCCTTTACGTGTACATATATGGGCTCAAGATGTATGATTCAGACTCGAATTAGGCAAAACTACATGTCATCACGAACTCAGAGTAATCAGAACACATTTCTTGAGGTAAACAACCAGATTTTGATTGCTATTCGGGTCGTATCCTGCGGACAGGAAGAATGTCTTTCAGCGAACGCGAACACAGCTACCTGTTTGCTTCCAAGCTGCTCCCGACCCGCTTCTTCGGACTGCAGCGGTTTACCCGCGAACGAATGGATGTCATAGACGCCATTAAATGCAGTGAATTCCCCGGGGGATATATCCTCTCGTACCACGATTGTCTCTCATTTCCCCATGACACCAAATGTAAAAAGAAGAAAAGTGCGCCCTGGCTTTCTAGCCAAGGGTACAGCCAATCCCGTACAGGTTTTAGAAATTATCCACAACGCCGATGCTCATGAGGTATTGTTCGTCAAACCAGGTGACTTTTTTTTGGCCAGCCTCTTTGGCCGTCGGCGCCTCTCTTTTGCCACTTTGTTCTTCATTTTAACCTTGATCTTTCCTTCTTGCATTTCTGTTCATCATCACATGCAAACAATTCTTACATGGACCCAGTCCAAGGCCTCCGGGGTACGGGTACTGCGAATCCAGTCCGTCTTGTGTATAATAATATAGCGAAGTTGAGATCCTGTCTGCCTTCATTGAGGTATTAGGAAGCCTAGATCCAGTCGGCCTTTGTTGTGGGGATGGGTGTGGTCGCCGCACTGCCACTGGGCCGTGGGGGTGCGACAGCAGCGAGCCGAGGGTCACTGGGACCGCGACCGGTTGGAGTGCTGAAGCCGACGCCAAGTGGGCTGGGCAGCTTCCTCAGTGACCTGTTGGAGGCGGACCGGGAGAGCTCCACTGGGTCTTGGTAGACGGTTGGGCTGAGGGTGATCAGAGTGGACCCCTGCTCATCGTCTGAGGCCGCCTCTGACTCGGACTCTGTACTGGCTTTGATGTCGGTGGTCACAGCCGTAGCAGGCGACCTCGGCACGGGCGGAAGCGTCTTCATCCGCGAGTCCTTGCTAGACGGCCTGCTCGGAGGGTCTGCGAGAATGATGTCCGTTCCAGCGTAGTCGGAATAGTCGGACACGGTCCTCGTCTCATACTCAGCAAATTGAGAGGACCGAATGGTCGGCATGGTACGCGGGTCAGGCACATCGGGAACATCAGGCACGTCCGTGTCTGTGCTCTTGCGAGGGATATAGTCGTCCACGTTTGAGAGGCGGATGCCAATCTGAACGGTGGCGGTCGACGTTATTGACGAGTCCCTCTTGTGCCCTCTGCCCATCCAAGGCTTGACAATTGGAGGCGGCTTCCACGTATCGCGTGTTGGCTTCGTTGCCATAGGCGAATATGTCGTTGCCGGCAGAACGGCAGCTGCGGAAGCGGCGGCGGGCTGGGGCTGATCGTTAGGATATAGTGAATAAGATTGTTTTCGGATTTGCGATGGCGACGTCTCCGATGGCGGCTGTGTCGGTTCCGGATATGCAGGACCTGAAGGTATCGAGAGCTTCGGTGAGAATGGGCTGCGAGCCGTCCCATAACTCATTGGTGATGGGAATCCTCGCTCGTCGATGTTGGTCGCATGAAGTAGCGTTGCGGAACTGTCCGATCGTGCTCGGCTGTTCGAGCGATTGACGGGCTGGAGCGAATGATTCGAGCCGCGATGGTTGTCCCTTCCGTCGCGAGGATCGTACATACTGTTCTTGCGCTCATATTCGCCGAGGTCTTGGCAAATAGAGTTGTTGTTCTGCGATCGAAGAAATAAGTGGAGGCCTGCGACCATGAGTCCATTGACGTTGGCAACAACAGATGCAACCATGCCCAGGTTGAGGGTGTTGAAAATGACCTTCTCCTGATCCAAGAAAGTGATGCTGAAGAAGAATGGAATGATGAACACCTAATCAAGTCAGTCATCATATCAGTGGCAATAATTTCCACCCAAGAAACTTACCTCGGAGATGAAACCGAGTGCCAGGTAGTAGATCATTCTTGAGGCAGCCACCCTCTCGGTAGGACTGATGTTGCGACTTCTGTTCAACTTGAGGAAAATGGTACCCATGACGATCAGAGTCAAGGTTGCCACGGTGACAAATACAGCAAAGCCGCCAGTTGAATACGTCCTGATAAACCAGAACAGGGATGCGAAGCAGAAATCCGGAGCCTTCTCAACAATGGCCACGATCAGAGTCACCAGGGTCATGGCGCCCACGATCGCGAGGCAGATTGTGATGTTCCATTTTCCCCGCGGTGCAAAGTTCGAGCGGATGCCACGCAGAGCCGCCTCCACCCCAAAAACTAAGTGAGTAAAAGGGACGAGAAAAAGAGCTAGGCGCAACGTTAGCAGTCATCACTTCAACAAGTGTCTCGAGTGGTGTAGAGACACTGACCTGGCAACATGAAAATTGCCACTATGGTGCAACCCCTGCTCAACAGGGCCTGTAAGCCAACCGACTGAGCGGCAGCAAAGGTGATGCTCTGGACGGTTGTGCCTAGAGAAAGAAGGAGAGGAAAGACCTCGACGGTGTGAATGAAAAACAGTCCCGATGGCGGCCTGCTTTGTGTCAGTTCTAGGCCTGCCTTCCATTCATGACACAAGACTGACGGGTCTGATGCCCTTCGCTGCATCCTTTTGTTGTATTGACGGCAGCTGTGTATTATGCCCACGGCCGTGATAAAAGCCGCAAAGGCATTAAATGAGGCCAATATGATGGTAGAGGTTCTGATGGATTTTGACGTGGCGAACTTCAGGGCGTTCGAGATGGCAGCCGTGGCAGCCGTGATGTTCGATTGTGTGGCCGCTTGGTAGTAAGTTGCATTCGCCGTGGCCGCACCGGGCGCAGCGAGCGTCGCTCCTCCCACGGTCGAGTTCATCGTGCCGTCGTCGAGCTCTCGGAGACCCGATGTCTGGTACTGCGTCGTCGATGAGGTGGCTGAAGGCGACAGCCGCGCGAGTCTCCCCGGATGTCCGTTAGGTCGTCGACATTGGTATAATTGTTTGTAGACGTAAGGGTACGTGTACTCAGTAAAGAGAGACTGACGACAAGAACATGGTCGATAGCATATCGAAGAAAGAGATCAGAATCTGCAATATCAGGTTCTGGGACGATAATGAGAGTGGATTCAGCATCCAGGGGTTATTTTGCCCGCAGCTGCAGGGCTCTGCCACGGACTAGTCGAAACAGACCCTGACATGGACAGGCAAATGGATATCCAGGAGGCAAGGGCAAACGAGGATCGCGAGTGGGCTCGAGCGACTGAGCTTGGTTTGGGCCCTGGGCACACGCTACACAGATCGCATGGTCGCTCCATTAAAAGAATGATCGCTTGGGCAAAGTTTGGTAGACGTGCGGGATCCCCCCCAACGTGGCGAGGCTACCCCCGCGCGGGCGAGGACGGGGAACGGCCAGGTCAGGGTCTACATAGTCGTGCGGCCACTTGCTCGCTGTGCCGTTGTGGCGCCTCCATGCCTTGCATGCGCGACTCGAAGGGCCTGGACGTGATGGTACCGTGCCATGGAAGCCATCGGGATGGCCAGGGGCCCGAGACTACGGACTGGGCTTGTGGCAGCATGGAACCAGGTCCCCTAGTGGCTCTTGTCGCCTACCAGTAGCGTCCCATGGCCTCGTAGGTCCGAGAAGCGACTCCATGCTTCCATCCGGCTCAGTTCCTTTCCCCGTTTGAGGATAAGCCCTACCAATTGAAAGTAGGCTTGGCTTACGCAGCGGGCGTCCAACACGCACAATGGCACTTCGCAGGATGTCCATGAGCCCCCAGTCGACAATACTTAGGCAACTTGTACTTTGCTGCCTCCTGCAGATGAATCTCTCGTCGAGGATTGGACACTTGATCTGCTTGTAGGACAAGACTTTCGAGTTCACGGAGGATTGCCACTCTGGGACTGGGACTGGGACGGGGGACGGGGACGGGGATTGGGACTGGACATTCGAATGCGCGCCATCGAGAAGATGTTGCGCATGCGCAGGTGGAATGCAGAATTCGTGGCACTGGAAACTCGGAACTGTATGGGCAGCATTGAATGTAGTTGGAGATGAGGCAGTCTTGATACACGTGCAGGTTTCGCAGTTGGCCCATATCCCTGCTTATCATTCTTCAGACGACGGCCAGCGGCTTCCCACGTCGTTGAATTTAGGTGTGCGGCTCAACACACTAGTCTCACTGTGGCTTAGCCTGGCAAGCCTGGGGCCCACTCGCCGGGAGGGCCCTAGTCGGAACGATGGCGTCCCGATGGTCGCCAAACGTCAGAAGCTGCCAAGACACTTTCTGCAGCGGGACATGACCTTGACATTCCTGACGTCCTGTCGGGCTTTGTCTGTTCTAGTCAGCCACTCCGCAAAAGTCTGACAGCCCTTACCTAGGTACGCCATTGCTGCTGATACTACGCCTTACTTCATCCGCCCACAGAACACATGCAAGCGAGTCGCATGGGGGGGGGGCTCTGGGCTGGGCTGAGCTGGGCTGGGCTGGGATGCTCCACGCGTGGGGATATTCTCCGGCCTGCACGACGTCTCCACCAGGGGGCAAAAATTACAACGTGGTGGCTGCATCGACCAACTTATCTGTTCAGAACACGACTCGAGCATCGTCAAGTATCGATGACAATGATTGCCAAATAAAGGTGCAAGATAAGGTCTGCCTTGTCATGTGTTTCGGTGGCGGCTAAACCCTCGCGCCTCCTGTGACCTCAGGAAGTGGCCCTGGGGGGTGGGTGGTTAACTTGGATTTGATGCTGTGCGATTTGTGCCGTCGTCCGTTCTTAGACCAAATTTTGTGCTTTTAGAAATTCACTGCGCCAGTCAGATAACCCGAATTGCCCTTGGCCACCTTGGGATGAAAATCTTAACAGGTCTTAGCTCGTAATGTGTGGCCGCATAGGCCTTTTGCGAATCCGTCACGATAGGTGCGCGCATCTTGAAGACAATCGGCAACCGTGTTCGCCGCTATATCCTTGTAATCAGCTTGCAAGGACTACCCTTCTACGCTAGCTCCCACCGAAGCACCCCTTGTTTTGAAGGCGCCGCGTGTATCGATTTAGAGCACTGACACAGCGTGAGAAACATGTATCCAAGGCATCGTGAACTTTGAGTGCTACCAAGAACCAAGTGCGAGAAATACCGCCAGGTATGTAAAAGTCGGCGTCGAGGAAGCACATACGTTTCCCCTCAAGGGAGTTTAGCCTCTTTGACGGCTTTCTTCAGGAATGTCGCCACTTTGCACTGACCCGCTCACGTCAGACCCGGAGAAAATTAAAGATGGCATCTTAGCATGGGGGCTGTGATAGCTAAAATGCCCGGCTGGTCCCTCCGACTGGCCGTTCCACCACAAATGACAGCTGACGAGCCCCCGTTTAGTGGATGCTCGGCAGCGACCGGAGACGGGGGCTTGGGTTGCCCAGACAGTGGGGAACGATCGCATGGAGAAATGGAGCAGCTCGGTTTTACCATGTCAACGTCATGCCCAGTAACACGCCCACAACCCGCGCAAGGGACCTTTGTCTCACGACACTGCAATCTGGCGATTCGCTAAGGGGGGGAGGGGGGTTTGACGTTTCTTGAGTCTCGTACATGCCTGTTTCTTTGCCCTCCAAAGATCTAATGATTGCTGAGTCGTGGCGAACCAACCTTGACGACGACGACTTCGTCCGATTTACGAAGCACCAATGGCGACATAAGATGCTGTAAACCATCGCTGGTACCAATTGCGGCCTCCACGTCATTGTGCGACGAGAAGAGGTCTTACATGGCACGCTTGAACAGCCCCTGTTCCGCCCTCTCAACTTGGGTGGCGATTGGATGACTCGGGCGCATCTGTTCGCGACGAGCAGGCCACGAGCAGTTGGACCTACAGTACGCCACTGGCCCCCCTATTCACACACGTGGCTACCTCAAATCCTAATCGTGAGGCATTCATGCACGTCTGCTGTTTAAGAATGCTTGGAATAACTCCCATGCCCAAATAGGCTTCCTGGCGTGGCACCATAGGACTTTTCTCCGGGGAATTCGGAGTCCAATCTTCCCAAGGCTGAAGTATCGCTCTTCGGAACATACTTGACAGCAAAAAACGCCGAGAGAGGCCGTTCTGTCAATGCCTAAATTTGATCTATTCCAAACGCCTCCGCTCGTCCAAAGTGTTCAACGATTACCTAAAGACAGCAAAGGCATGAACTCGGGCCGTCAACGGCTGCCTCACTTCACTCTATTCAGCCCGTCGGCGCGCTGCCGGTCTATTGTGCAAAAACCGTGTAGTGGGGTGATAGCCAAGCTTGTTGAGACAGTCGTCCGAACGCTAATCCAAGCTAACAAAAAAAAAAACTCATTGGCATCCGACTGAGGGAAGACGGAGGAAAGATCGTCTCGTCCGATCCGGAGCAGAACTTCAATATTAGGTGATGTGCCTCTAGGATCGCTACCCATTCATGCAGGGTCACGAGGACCCCCAGATTACAATGCTCGTCGTCCTCCTCTCGGCCTTTCGCAAAAGCCTATATTGAGTTGGTTTTGCTATACGTGTGACGAGGTGATCTTGATCCTCAGGATTTTCCTTTCCGTCTCTCACGGCACCAGATATGAACCAGAAAGGCACTGATGCGCTGATACGACGGAGACTTGCCCACCATTCCGTATGCTGCTGTTCTTCTCACCTCAGCCTACGAGCCAACCTGTATTTTTGTTATATGATATGCCTTGACTGTCAAGAATGTCAGGCCTGTAAATAGCTTTGACAATCTATTTCAGTAGTTCTGCAGTATGCGTACCGAAAATTTGACTCCTTGAGACAAACTTAGACTTAATGGGGCCGTCGATCCATCTGTGCAAAACATAGAATAGATGTTCATCTCAAGATCAGGCCAGAAAAAAACAAATAAGCGAAGGCCAACAGAGTATACGCGGCACATAATGCTAATAGCATTGAGCGCGGGGCGAGTGCCATGAATCGCCGCGACGATATGATCTACGTTAAAGCCGCCCTTCTAATCTTGATACCATGGACGTCGATCAGAGTCGAGCAGATCGTCGTTGAGGTAGTGTGCTTTTGAGGCGCAGGCGCTGCATGGAAATCGTCTGGTCCTTGGGTGGCACGAATTTGAGGCTTATTCTTGATGAGTCTGGTCAGGTGACAAATATGCGTTCACAAAAGTCTTGTTTCGATTATATTGAATGTCGACACAAAAGTCCCAAAGCGCGTGGGTTTTTGCTGAATGGTGTGAAGCGAACAGCAGCTAAATCGTCGATTGCAACGAACTTTGTGTAGAAAGAAGGCGCATGCATAGTCACACACATATCGTTCGGCCCGTGTTTCGTTTCACATTCGCTGTCCCAGGGCCTATGGAAAGCAAAAAGGACTCCCAAATCCGAGAACTTTCGAACTTTAAACCCTCGCGCTAGGTTTTGGAGAACGTCTTGCTACCATTTTTTAGACCCCTCGTCTACCTTGTCCTTGTGGTCGCATTCACCTTGATGAACTGCAGCCGGTGTCAAGTAAATTGAGGTGTGATGGATTGCAACAGTGAACAAAAGCTTGAATCTCTACTCCGTTATCCAATTGCTTTTCCATCGAATGGTTTGGCGGTTGCTGAAATACCGATGCGGGACCTGGGGAAGCTCCCACCTTCTCTCCCGAAACATTTGCAAGGCTGCGACTGAAAAGCCGGGGGATATTCTGCTCATTACGGCTGGCTGAGAGGCCGGGAGCTTAAAACTCGTGGAGTGGCAAAGCAAACATGCGAATCTTGCTCCTGGACCAGTGGTGTCCGTGTGACGAGGACATCTCGCATTTCGAGACGCAATGGCGCAGCTTTGTCACATTGGGTCTATCATTGAACAGCTCGGCAATGTTGAGGAATGGGAAGGGTCGCTGCATGTGTTGTCGTGGTCTCACAGTACTATTGGCCCTGCAATTTTAATGAGCCAAGCCAGGTATCTTGTCTGCCTTGAGTATGGAGTTTTCATACTTTTCTAACATGGCGAAGATCTGGACTGTGGTTTGGGTGTGCCGCACCAACACGAGCCTCGGCTGTTCAACAGCCCTGCACACCTCTTATCCACAGCCACGTTGGGCTTTAGAAAGTCTGCACCGTATGAACGGCTTGACAAGATGACTTTGTTGACGTTGTTGTCTCGATCAAGACTTGGTCATGAGTGACTGTCGAAAAACGCTCGGCGCAGAAAAGAATGACCTATCGTGAACGCTGCCAAAAGCTGAGGGTTGGCATATGTACAATCGTACTTAGCATAAAGAAGCGCCCAGAATCTCGTTCGATTCAAGTTGAGAAGCATAGCCACTCGACTGCGGATGAGGGCTCAATCTGAAGGTATCCTCCCTTTTTCTTCCACCCAAAGCAGCTCAGTACGTGCGGCCTGGTATGCAAGCTCATATTAAGTATGCGGCTGCGGCTGCGGCATCAAGTTGACCCAGCAATGACTGACGACCTTGGACTTCCAAGGCCCGTTTATTCATCTAGAGTCGATCCCTGGCGACTACAAATAATGCTCCTGATCTGTCCGTAGGAACGAGGACTGACGGCGGAACACACGCACTATCCTTCCGTCTCGAGTTTATGACATATCACCTGCGAGGCCATGCTCGGTCAAGGAGCCTTTGAGTGACAATTCCAAAGGGTAGTGAGCGCGAAAGGTGCGAATGCTTGGTACTTCGTGAGGTCGTCTTGACACGGTCCGGTGCTCTTTGTTGCGCTCTTGGAACACATCGCAAAGCTCAGGTCGGTGCCCTCTGGCCGTGTCATGAAGTCCGAATTCCTCTAAGGCTTTATTATTCGCAATCGCACGTTAGCAGCTTCAGAAGGACCCAATAGGTGTCCTTTAGAGTCGTTCTAGCATTCTTCCATGTGCATGTCTGTCCGAGCTGAGGATCGAGCTGGAACGCCCAAGCTTGGTTGAACACTCGTTTTCCTGGCAAATCAGTAAGTAAACTTTAGAATTGGCCACTCGGTTGAGGCTGCTTCAAACGATGAGAGAGGTTGTTAGAGATTGCGAACTCGCCCCTGAGCCTTTCAAATTGATCGCCGAACTCCTAATGAGATGTCAAATGCCGTGCCACTTTCCAGAGCATCCAGGAAATGCTTCAAGATACCTTCTCAGCTGCCTCCGAAGGCAACGCCATTCCGTGCGCTTGGAAGTCCCCGATACCTAAAACCTTGCGCCTTCTATTCCTCCTGACAACCTTCGAGAGATGTTTTGAGAGCTGAGCAGGAGATTTCTGCCACGATTCGCCAGCGACATGAAGCACAGAAAACCAAAGCCAGGAACAGTCATCTTATTTCGACTTCTTCGTCTCTTTCACAGTCACGACCACCTTGGCGCCCTGCGCCTGGAAGGCAGCTGAAAAGGCACCCCAGCTCACGTAGATTGCGTACGCAGGAATGAACACCCAGAGCATGTTGAAGAACACCAAGTATACCCACAGGTACATGAAGTTGCTCCCGTCCAGGTACTGGTTGCCGGTGAGCCATTCCGGGCAGAACGTCATGAAACCTGTATGCGTGGAAAAACAGGTCAGCTTGGGAGAAATTGTACAGCCGGTCGGGTAACTCGCCTCCGTAGAGCTCAGCTGTGGCGATGATCGTCATCAGGATATTCGCTCTTGGGTTCTTCTTGGCGATATCATAGCAAACAAGACAGGCCAGTGGTGCAACGACTAAGACTGTTAGGAGCTCGAGGCTGATCACACCCTGCGAGAATTTCAATTGTCAGCACAGCACCTCTTTTGGTTTGCCCAGCTTGGTGCAAACGCTTTCCCAGAGCTGTCGACGTGATGGCAACGACGTACAGTATCAGCCCCAGCCCATCTCTTGTCCGCCCGCGCATATACCATCCATAGCTGCGCGAAAGGATTGTCGCCAGCGGCCTGGCTCCCCCAGATTCGGTCGTCATGGCCTAGGTATCCACGTTGTGTCGGGTAGGCAGACTGCGCCTCGCGGGCGGTGATCTCATCAAGAGACTTCCATGAGAAGAGACACTGTCTTTCGTGATTGAGAGGTCAGCATTGTTTTGAAGTGAGAGTGGACCGCTTAGCGATGGCCTTGGAGGGAATGGGCGGGGCACAGACGTGGTAGAGGAAACTGCCCTCCAGGAAGAAGTGAATCCCAGCGTCGAAAAGATGCCAGATGAACAGAAAGCGATAGCTCGCTGGCGTTGAAGGTGAGAGAGCCTTCAGCGAAGTACCATAGGCCACGGCTAGGATGGCTACCGTCGAGGCTAGAGAGATGAGGGTCGTGGTGTCGAATAGGTCCGGAGGGAGGCTCGAGCCAGCCGTTGAAGTATTGGACATTTTAACGTATCAATTGGGATAATTTTGACTACCAAAGTGACACAGCTCGAACTTTTTTCTTTGGTAGATGAAGTGATGGTAAACAAAGACATCAACTGAGATGGCCGTCAATAGCAGGTGAGGTCGTCGTCGCCGGGTGGATTCAACTCCGAAACTGGTGGTCCGTGCATCGTAACATGTTATGTGGGGTGTTGTTGCAACCTCCCGTTGACGTCCATTGAACATTGATCTTTGAGCGCTTGTAGCACCTCTTCGTGAGCAGGTGTCAAAATATTTTCCATGAAAGATGTTTGCTTAAAATCAGAACTATTAGCCAAGCCAACAACTTGAGATCTAAATCGAAGTCGTATGTGTTCATTATTCGAAGGAAGATTTGCGGTCATTAATTACTGCGATTAGTATCTAATTCACAATCACTTCAAGTGTCTAATAGTATTTTGAGGAACGTTCTCTTGATTCGATGCTAGATGAACTGCCTAAGGGGTATGTGCTCGAAAAAACATTTATCCTCCACTCTCGATCACTATATGGCCCAAGCCATCATCCCGATTTGCCTACTGAGCCGTATTGCCCAAGAAAGAAATCATGCCGTAGACGCCAATCCTAATCTCATGCCATGGTCGTCGATGTGGGAACATGGAGAAACCGCTTAGTGGGTAGCCTTCTGCTTGTTGCCCTCAGCGGAGGCCTTGTCCTTTTGCTGTAAGGAAGGGTGTTAGCATCAAAATGTAGAGGTTGTTTTTGGTAGAGGAGGGATTGCTTACCTCAGAGACAGAGTCCTTGAGGTAGTCCTTGCCAGCCTCGGCACGGTTGCCGATGGAGACGTTGGAGTCCTTGGCGACCTCCTTGTTGGTCTCCTTGGAAGCGGAGTTGAGGACCTCAGAGGTCTTGTCGGAGACGTAGTTGGCGGCGTTCTTAACGGTATCCATTGTGATAGTGGTTGTGTTTGTTTGTGGTGGGTGGTTAGGTTGTTTGTCTGATTGTTCAAGATGGAGAGTTGTTTGAGGTTGTGTGATGATGAAGGAAAAGGAAATCTCGAGTGAAAGTGGGAGGGACTGTGTGTTTATGTATTGATTTGGATGACCGCAGACGGAGCAGTTGGTCAGCGAGTGCCTGCCTTTGCCGTTGCCTTGTTGTGGTCTTTCCGGCAATCACCATAGGCAGTGAATAACACGTACGCAAATGTCTTGCTTGCCTTAAGGAGACGCTTGTTTGCAGTTGCCTCCTACTACGATGTTTGGCATGTGAGCCAAAATCTACGTCATGGGAAGCTGCAACCCGGCAATAGAGGAAGAGGGTACGGAGGCAGCAGGAGGGTGCTTGGTTTGATACTACGCCTCATGGAGACAAGTAACCAAGGCATCATTGGACGACAAGTTGCTGGCAAGGCTTCTAGACCGTAAGTCCCACTTAGTGAAGCAAAGCCGACATGAGACCGCAATGTACAGTAGGGAGATGGGAGATGTGTGACCTCTGACGTAGCCACGAGAAAGTGCGCCACATCTGCAAGCAATGTCCAGACAAAGCGGGCCAAGCTGCTTGTTGACCCCGCGATCTGGCCACGGGCCCCCTTTTTTTCCAGTGCGGCTTGCGGCGGGTCAGCTCTTGTAGCAGAAGTGGGACAATGACGGATGTCTTCCCGGGTTTCCCCATGGCACATTGAGTACAGGTAGCAGATGCTCCGCCGCGTTCGTTTCTTATGCTAAATGTTCAGCCTCGCTGAAAAGAGCTGGTGGTAAACACGTTGCAACGATATTTGTGTCACTGCGGGCAGGACCGTTACCCTTGGCCTAGGCAATGGTTCTGGTTGAAGTCGCACGTCTAATCGATCTACAGGGTGCTTCAACCTTACAATATCACCCTGTGGCTTGAGCAGATCATTTTCAGCCTTATTGGATATCATTAAGATCTGGTTCTGGCATTTCTCACTGCGTGGGAAAGGGCTGCAAGATGGGCAATCAAAAAACAAATGACGTTGAGATCTTTCAGACGCTCTTACCAGAAACGGAAATACCCTAGGCCAATGTCGCCATCGTATTGGTCTGATGTCAACAGCTATAATCCCTGCCGGAGCATTCCGCCCGTGTCCTTGGAGCTCGGGTGATCCACAATGACGTGATAATTGTGGGGGAGGGACCAAAGAGGAACGACCCCAGCCAAGCAATCGTTCCTGCATCTATGTCATCAATGCGTCTTTTTGATGTCAACTTTCTAACATCTCGATCTTGCTGCGGGCCTACTGCAACAGACAGTAATAGCGGACCTATCCTTCCGCACTAGCGAATCTTCTTGTCAGCCGCAGCACTCATGATTGAGTCTGCTGCGTCTGGTCTCTTGAGGGCCCCCCTTAACGCCACAGCAGGAGAGCCTCGGCATAAACAAAGGGCGTAGTGATAATCTATGACCCTTATGCATGGGGTTGGTTGCCCATGAGATGTAGCAAGGGCTGGACTTTGTTTGTGTCAAAGTTCATTGATGATGAGAGATTTGTGCAATTTGTTTTGATGAGTCAGGTTGAAGTCACATCGAATCAGGAGTGTAGATAGATGACTCTCATTGCTTCGAGTCGTGGGGGTAATCAGATGCGAGAACGGATCAAGGGAAAAAAAGGGTTTGTTCCACAGGTGATGATTCCACTACGACATGATCAGGTACCTACCTTACACTCGATAAAATGCTGTGTCTTGTTTTACACAAGTCGTTCTCGACATGATAGTCCGGTCAGCTCTTCTGACAAAGTTGGTTGATAATATGCATTCAAGGGCATCCACCACGCTTGGCGATATAAAGGTGGTAACTTGGTGTTGAATTCGCTCCAAATGTGTCGAAGCTGGGCTTCTGAAACGTCCCTTAGGTTTCCGGTGGTCAAGCGCGCCATCTTCAAGCTGACAATGGCGACGCGTGTCAAAATCCACATTTTGGGTGGTTGGCATATGCTTCCGGGGTTCAACATCAAGTCTCACCGTCTTGGGTACACCAGACGGACACATGCATGAAGAGAGCTCAACTAACCAAAATGCTGACTAAAGAGATGGTGATACCCCAGATTTGACCATTGAGTATGATTATGGTCGTCAAGAAATGCATACCGTTGTCGAGAATAAGGAGCGGATGTGCTTCTCAGAGCTCCGGGTCTTCCTTTCATTGGCTTCGCAAAGAGGAAGACAATCAGTAGAGTCGTAAGATAGCCGTTTGAGCAAGGATAATTGCGAGTACTTTGCACTAGCTCTGGTGATAGAGGGCGGCAAGGCTGCTCCTACGTACCGTGGCAATCTATGCTGCGATGAGGTGTGCCTTTTAAGCGTACCAGAGCTCAGTGTCTTGACACTCTCGTTTTCTTCGGTTCAACTCTTCCATTCTTGAGATTTTTTTGATTTTTTTTTATATATATGTAATATGGAGTGAGCGAACTCAGCTCTGGAAGTAATGCGGGTCATGACTCTTGAGGACGAAGATGCGGGCGAGAATTGTTCCGGAGAAACGTCGCATCACATGACTTGTGTAATTTGAATTCACTCAAGTGGCTTTGCATTAGAGAGAGGCAGGGACTGGCCGATGATTCGAAGGTTAGCATTACGGTACATTTGTGCTTCAGAGCCGACATACTACCTGTGTAGGGTATTAGATTGTTCCCAGCCATGTACCTTTTGTTGTAGTGGGCACGCTGACATAACCAATAGGTACTTGACAGGGGTAAAACTTTTAGGCCTCATACCATAGTAACAGGCCGGAAACTGCAGTCACTGATGCAAAACTTTCCGCTTTATATCATCCGGGATTCAAGCAGGTCACACCAAGTAAGCTAACTCTCTCAAATGCTGAACCCAGGAATCCTGATGCAGCCAGTACCACTACTAGCTGAAGACAATGACAGAAAACTTTTACCATCATTTGTGCTCAACTTGTTTCAATTGAGGAGCCCAGTCTTTTTCCCTTTTGCTCTTTACTTCCGACGTATTATTGATATTTTGCTCGGTGGCCCATAGGACAGCACTCTGACAATGAAAGAACTTATACCTCTCTTCTGGGGCAAAACCACTGCCAGCCATGGGCAGCTGTATCCCCTTTCCGTAAGACATAATGCGCACGATATTGCGACTGGGGGGTGGCAGTCGATCAGCACTCCGAATGAAATCAAGGAATGGCCCATTTGGCAAAGTACGGCCTCCTTCCTATTACATAGCCTGCAAAGTGTCAGCTGAGCCACTTGAAGAAAAGTCCAAGGACTCATGTTCAATCTCTTCTTGACCTCGTCTTAGTTTTATTTTTCAACCAAGCGTTCATGATGAATGCTCAAAACGTATCGCCGACGTTAAAGCGCCTCTTACACATGATCAAATACTTGCAGCGATAACACAGACGTAGAATTATGACGAAATAAAATTTTCCACTATAATTCATACATTAAATTGGATTCATAAACTCCGGCGTTACTACTCTTTTTGTTTAGCAGCCCACCACAATCCTACCTTTTATGCCAGTCCCTGTGTAATATTCGTCGACTGACCCAGTCCCAGACAGCTCGCCATGCCGTAAAACACGTCAATAGCACTGTACACACCCCCAAACAACTCTTGACACGGACCCATCGCAAACACCGGCACATCAGTCAAGCTGTGCACGCCCTGTGACTCGCTCACCGGCAATGTGCCATTCACCACAAATCCGTCCACCGTCTGCGCCGGGTTCGCCATGTACCCGTTCTCCCCCACCACGACCGCCGGGGTTCGCGGCTTATCTTTGATCACGCGATAGTCCTCCCTGCGGTCCGGGTTCGCGCCAAAGCCGCTCGCAATGACATATCGTGGGTCCCAGTTGACAGGAAAGTTGGGTCCGGTGTTGTAGCTGACGCCCTCTACTGGCACGGTGTACTGGCTGAGGCCCGAGTTCTGGTACACGCCGATGGCGTCACGCTTCTCACGCGCCGTGGACTTGGACGCCATGTACTCGGTGTCGGCGGATCCGAAGACGTCGAAGCCGTGCCCGTGGTCGGCGGTGACGAGCACGAGCGTGTCCTCGAGGATGCCCAGCGCGCCGAGGCGCTCGATGGTTGCACGAACAGTGTCATCGAGCTCGAGGAGATCACCGAGTGCGCGGTCGTAGTCGAGGGAGTGCATTTGCTTGTCGATGGAGGCGGCCTCCGACATGAGGAAGAAGCCAGCATCGCCTCCGCGCGTGTTGAGAATGTCGACGGCTTTGAGAGTCATTTCCTTCAGCCCGGGGAGGTCTTGGGCCGAGGCGTTGGCACCTGTAGGGTCGTTGGTAAACGTGTCTAGAACGTCTGTGAAGACATTGCGGTCGAGCCAGACGGGAAGGTTAGATTTGCAGAAAACACCAAGGGCGCGTGTGTCGTTAGCGAGTTGATCAAGGGAGGTCTTGTTCATAGCGACGGAGTAGTCTTGGGCGGAGAATTCGGCATAGTAATCTTTTCCAAGGTAGGATCCTGAGCCTGGGAGAAATTGCTCCGCACCACCGCCGAAGTAAACGTCGGGGCTACCGGCGTGCGTCCAGGAGTAGTTGCTGAGCCCATGCAGAGCCTGGTCTATCAAGGAGCCGTAGGCGTATCTGGACCGCGTGTGAGCAGTCAGGGCCGTAGGAGTGGCGTCAGCGAGGAAGGCAGTTGACACAGCACCCCAAGCTGAGCCTTGGATTCGCCGGAGCAGCTCGACGAGAGTCTCAACCTTTGGGTCGTCAAAGAAATCGGGAGACGAGTCTACATAGACACCCATGGCGTTTACGCTGCTCTTGTGGCCGGAGTACAACGCCGAAGCAGAATTGGCTGAATCTGTCATGTAGGTGTCAAGAGAGTGTGTCATCTGGTGACCCAACACGGGGAACTTGTCCAGCTGCCTGATGGCGCTTGTCAGCTTTGCTTCAGGATAAGCGTGAAGATCGTAGAGAGAATAGATGAGACGGTGGCTGAGGCTCAGCAGCACCGTCAGAATGGTGGTACTCACATCTTTGACTGGTATCGCCCGTTGACTGACTTGTGACCAAGAAGCCGTGCAGCTGTGATCATATTCGTGGTCATACCGTCACCTTGACGGCGTGTCAGCATGGGCTCTTTTATTATTAATATAGATCATGATTGACTTACCAATGAACAAAATCACATTCTTCGCCTTTTTCTCTGCCGCCAGTGGCCTCACAGTCCAGCTCGCTACAGTGCTCTCACTCCCATAATAGCTCAATGTGACCACATACTCGCCCGGCTCATACAGCGCCACTCGACGGTAGATCTTGGAGGCCACATTCACCACACTCGGGGTGTCTGCCTCCTGCGCAAACAAGTCCTCATACCACGAGAAGGTCCAAGTCTCGACCTCAGGCTCCGGCAGGCCAAAATACTCCGCGACGGTCTTTGGTGCACCGGTGCTGTTGTCGGCCTTGGAGATGGTCACGCTAAAGGCGTCGTCCGGAACACCGTCATTGAAGGCTTCCGTTCCATTCACAGGCGCATGCACTTCGAAGCGGATGTCGAACTCTTGTCCCGGGAGGAAGTCTTGCTGATCTGGGGGTAGGATGCAACCGAGCGTGGGACAGGTACCTAAGCGCTGGAAGGTCTGGGCGGAGGCGGTGGAGAGAAGGAATGCCCCGAGGGCGAAGAGATTCAGTCTCGCCATCTTCTTCCGGGTACCTGGTTCTCTCTGTGTGTGTGTGAAGGAAAGCGGACGTGTGGGGGGCAGGCGTGAAGCCTCTCGAGAGACGCGTGTTCAGCTTAGGTGAGGCGAGTCTAGATTTTTATAAAAGAAGTGAACCTTATTCCACGTGGGTCCAAGTAGGGATGGATGAGGAGGCGTGAGATAGACCGTCATCTTATTAGATGAGAGCATTTCAGCTTAGTATATTTACACACTTGGCATCGCAGAGAATGGGATGGCAACCCGAGGCTATGGGAAGCTAAGATTCGATGGCACCCCACGTCTGGCGAATCGTGAGGACTGCCTCAGGAGGCACATGCCAATCGCCATATCGACTGTGTGCTACAAACGCAATGCATGGGTCAACATGTAGTAGGGCATTCTCCTATTTTAGCATAACCAGAAAGATCTCTCGACCACAATACCAACGACCTGCATGTTGATTAATAAAAAAAACTTGTGTCTTATCTCATGTGGTTCCCAGTGTGTTGTTTTCACAGCATTGAGCAACTCCTATCAACAAGAACTCAACGTGCCAACCTTCGGAAAGATGATTGGTAGTTGGCAACGTTGAGCCCGAAGCCAAGCCTGGATATCGCAGATGCTGTTCATTGCCAAGTGACGCTGACGCCTTGGCAACACCACAAGAGTAGAAACGGGAAAAAACGCCGCTGATGAGGAACGACTGCAGGTGGAGGAAACAGAAGTGCGGTAATTATTGAAAAAGAAAAGGAGGGAAAAAAAAAAGGAAAAGGCAAAAAGCAAGGCTTCGAATGCAGTCACGCAAGGAAAGAAAAGAGAGAAGCGGAGAAGGAAAAAAGAGAAGAAAGGAAGGAAAGCAATGGTATGCTGCTAGTCATAGTAGACATTCGATAGGGAACTGGATATCGGGCGACATATAGACAGCCGCCAGCAGTCACAATCCGGAAGTTATACATAGCAACAAAAGCTCTTTGAGTAATTTTAGTGAGCGGGTATAGCGTGTCTTCCGTATTTATACCTATTGATGACTATATACTGTAAATCCAAGCGGAGTCATTAAGTTTAACTTTTGGAGTTAGGTATCACCTGAAGACTCTTCATTATCCTTCGTTCCCTGTCATTAAATCGTAACACTCTGCCACATTCCACAAAAAGAGGTGCATGGCTTGGACTTTCCTAGTTGAAAGCATTTGCCTAGCACAATCTACCTCACGGCCATTGCGCCTTGCCACTATCTGCCAATTGCTTCGAGTATGCGACATCCTGCACCGTGTAGTTGCTTAGCTTCTCGGCCAACTCCTCGTCTGAGATATCGGTGCTGTTGGAATCTTGGCGTGCGGCTAAAGTATCGCGCAAGACGATACCATTAGACTCGCTAGCATCACAGCTCATGTACTGGAAATAGTACTCGTGAGCATCGCCGTCGAGACCCGAGGTACCAGCGTTGCAGCTAGTGTTGGCATAGCCCGTGCAGATGGCAATCTCGTCAATGGTGTAATCGACGTTGGTCGCCGGACCAGCCTCAAGCCAGTACTCGGGACTGGTATGGTAGTAACCGAGTACGATGGGTGGAAGACGCGGTACAGGGTCGTCGTAGTGGGTGGCTCTGTACTCGTCACCGGCTTGAGCGGTCACAAACTCCGCGAAGGCGAGATTTCCTACACGCGGAGAACCGACGGTGTACACGTCACAGGGGTACCTATTTGCTGTCAGCTCCCTTCGGGGCCCATTGAAACATGATTCCGAGTGCAGACACTTACCCAGCGATCCTGAAATCAACTGCAGCGAGCGTACCAACTGCAGCGCCGAGGGAATGGCCGGCTACGGTGAGAGTGTAATTCGGATACAGGGCATATGCCGCCTGCACAAAGCCTTGGGCGTACGTCTTGATTTCCTGCCAAGACTCATAGAAACCATTGTGAACGTAGCAGCCGTCGCATTCCGAAAAGGGCGTCAGGATGAAGTCGAAGTCCGCGATCCAGTTCCTTAAATCCGATGAGCCGCGGAACGCGACGACAATCTCTTCTCGTACAGTGTCGAGTGCCACGTAGCCCTCCAAGTCAAACACTGTGGTGTTTCTGTTGTGGACAGAAGTAATTAGCACTGCGAACTTGAGAGCCAATAGGATTTG
Source organism: Gnomoniopsis smithogilvyi (assembly GCA_027946515.1). Taxonomy (NCBI): domain Eukaryota; kingdom Fungi; phylum Ascomycota; class Sordariomycetes; order Diaporthales; family Gnomoniaceae; genus Gnomoniopsis; species Gnomoniopsis smithogilvyi. The sequence continues at coordinate 2,184,104 of JAPEVB010000004.1, read as the reverse complement.
GGAACAACATACGGCATGACGCCGAGGATTGTGGCCCCGTTGGCCATTACCTCAGGACAGCCACCTTCACACGTGACCAATGAGCCAACGACATCCTGTGAGTTACAGTAGGCTGAGGCCGAGTACTGAACATAGTACTTCATATTGTCATAGGCTTCCGTGGAAAGCGTGACGGTGTCTGTATGATGAACCAATTTAGGCGAGCTCGTCCTCAAACAGTGTCCAAACAGGGTACTTACCAGCGCGAACCTCGAGAGGTGACGCCACTACCAGGGCCGAAGCCATGGCAAGCGAGGACGCGACAGAAACCCTCATATTGATCGTCTCGGAACTGCCGCACAACAGGAAGGGCGAGAAGTACCAAGCACTCGCGGGTTCAACGGAAGAGGAAGCTGCCCAAGACACCACGAGGCCACTGGAAACAAAGATGGCCTCGAGGCGCAAGGGGCAGACACTGCGTCTTATATCATGCGGGCGTTCTGGACCTGACTTGTTGGGAAAACGAGGTAAGGGTGTATCCACGAAGATCCACATTCGACAGATGGATATAGGCGGCCCCCCCCCCACCCCCAAATCTGCAACGCTGCAATCGAAGAGGGAGTCTCACCAAGCCATTGAAGCCACCGGAGAATGGGCGAAACGGGGCAAAGAATGCACGAGGTTCCAAATGGATGGTGGATGCAGCTAGGGTCTAGAAAGACCGCCCGATTGCACTCCGAAAATGGGTCCTATCTCCACTTCCCCAGATCTAAATTCGAAAGCAGCCTCGCGGCCGTTGCTAGTGGTTGCATCCTTGAATTTGTGGCTCAGGTACGGCCATGTTTCGGAGCTTGACAGGACTACTGTCACAATGAACCACAGAAAAGAAACCATCGACGAGACGTCGGGCAATACAAGCTTGTATGACGTTGATGAAGCTGTCACGGTGTCAAGCGCTTGCCTGCCGTGCTGGGAATTGATGCCCGATGGAGCAGCACATTCGGTCGGATGCTCCCATTCGGGGTCCTTGGGGATAGCATCGCTGGCAGACCGGGGCAAGAGAAGAGCTTGACCTGTCTTGACTCGTCCATCCGGATTTCGATTCCTTAGCGCAGTCATGTGCGCAGAGTGGCGGCGCCTGGATGCTGAGAAGGTCTGGGGGAAATCTTCTCCGTGTGGAAGTGTGGCCGCGCCAGGGTGTGTTGCATCGCGGCTAAAGTGCCAGCACGCTAGCTCTCGTCATCCACATGCGCGTCAATCGCAGGGCTGTCTACATAGTAGCTGAGGACCTTTTTTTATTTTTGAGAGGGCGCCTACTATTGTCAACCGTTGTCAACATGCTGGAGGTACAGACCGAGGCCTGGCCGGGCAGAGGGCCAGACTGGGTAGGCAGTGGCCGCAAGTCTGTCATGGCCAGGTCAAATGAGAGAGAGCTAAAGTTGATCAGTCTCAGTCACTGTGCATTTCTGGATGAATGTCGCACGTGCAGCAGACGATCTCTCCTGTCACCATCGAGAAAATTAACCCAGAATAAGATATCTCTGCCATTCGGCAGTGGCATCAACCCTTCTTCCTCCCCCCCCCTCCACTTGACCCACCAAGAGAATGGTAAAACCCGAAGATAAGCCCGATAAGGCCCTTCTGCTTATTAGGGTTCTTTTTGGGAACATGGTGGAGGACAAAGCGAGGGGTACACCGACTTCTGAGCAAGAGGTATCAGCACGTGGGCACCCGAGACGGAGATGTGAACGGAGACGGCAATGACGTTGTCTTCGGCCAATCTCCAGGAACGCGATACAGTGCAGCCCAGATGCAGTGAGAGTGACAATGATGATATTTGGATGATGAGTAGATGTGAACGTGCGAAGATAGTAGACATGGCCAAGGAAAAATAGTCCGATTATGGCAGGCGCAAGAAATGTCAAGTCTCAGGTGCAGAATTGAGTGGGTAAGGGTTGCATTTGCATTATTTTTCGGCAACTTGCATCTGCAGTCGTAGTTGTAAGTTGCAGTCTACAGTTGCAGTTGCGGTTGCATTGCCGAGACCTGAGCATATCTTCCTGTTCTTCCTTTTTCTTCTGTCACGGTTCTTCTCTAAGGGCTTGTTCATCTCGACAAATTGTTGGGATCCTCATCCCAGCCCCGGAGTCAGTAGCGCGCGTTTCTTTGGCCCTCCGTCTTCTCAAAGAGGGGCTCCCGCCGAAAGAAGTTTCAATAAAAAAAACGAAGATCAAGACCCACATCCGGTGTGCCCTCGCGTAGTAGTAAAAGCCCTGAAGATCGGGCATGGCACCGCTTGTGGGGCTGCAAACCAGCATCACGCGGCAGTTCGAATCCCGAACAACATGCCCGAGAGAGATATGTTTCTGCTTTCGGAAGGACAACAGGCTCACTCGGCATACTTCATCTCCCAGCTTTAGAGTATTTGAGTCGTCCTGCCCGCCCTGTCACCAGTCAAGATGGATAGCACGGCAACTGATCCCAAGAAAGTGACGTGTCTTGATATCGCTCTCATGGGGGGGGGGGGAGAAACCCGAACGCATGTGGCCAGACAGCGGAGGATACTAATGATGGAGAGCCTCTTACGTGGCGGGTCATCCCCCCGGAAATTATTGCACTAGTGATCATCCCCGAGTGATCATTCTCCAGAGCTACTACCGGTCTTCCTCCCACGACAGATCATACCACGAGATACCTAGACATCATGGTATTGGCGAATATTGTGCGATTTCCAGCGAGTACCACCTCACATTGTAGGGTGCGTAAAAAGACGGGATAGTTACCTGGGCACGCAAGACGACAGACAATACTTTTACACTTCTCTCAAAGTAGTTTGGACAGCCTAGACAATATTACTTTGCCAAATCCTCGGCGCTGCGTCTGCGCAAGCGATATCAATCATCATCTCCCAAAAATGGCCATCCAGGGCACAAAGTCTGAAGGGGGAGGGAAATTTCTACTTCTGCTTCTGGACAGCTGTGCGACAGCGGTTAGGCAATAAATGAACAAATTGGCCCACGACCTTGGCGAAGATCATCAGGGGAACCTGGCAGGCCACCCAAGGTGGATACGCAAACGCACCTGATTAGGCGTTAGGGTGTTCATCTCAACTATGCGCCCTGATTTAATCAGAATGGACCACATACCGTACTTTGCGGTGCTTCTTGTGATGGGAGATTATGTCCCGAGCTGGACAACAAGCCAAAAATACTGCCCTAACTACAAGATGATGGGACAAATAGCACGGAAAACCGTCCGACCACCCCATATCGATATGGAGTCTATAGAAGTATATTTATTGGGTGATTGAGCATGGATTGCCCCGCAGGAGCTGGAGATCCTTCTCCAATCTCCCGAAAAGCTGAGTTGCATTCACGAATAAGCTTACATGGCTTAGGTAGCATAGGTACACAGACTACTACGTTCCTTGGTAGGTTTTTATGCACACTTCTATTCATACAACCCACCTAGCTGGTCTACTGTCACAAGCCTACTGTCTCAATTTGGAACAACCATTGATTTTCCTTTTTGATCAACATGACATTTGGTAGGCTCGCTTGGCAAAGCGGCAGCCATTCCACGTGTGATACCTTACCGTTGACCTGTTCGTCCGCGGGCACCTTACTTTTTGTAACAAGAGGCCCCCTCCTGCACGCTTGATAGCTTGATATGACCCATGGCGGAGCCCTTCAACGACAACAGATCCTATGACCTGCCGGTGTAAGTCAGATCCCCGGGGGATACTACCGAGCTAGGCAATTTTACCCCGTCCCACGCACGGCCTACGGTGATCTACTAGGCAGTCCGCCTCGCGCAGGTACCTCCACTTCAACCCAAGACATAGGTGAATTTCCCAAGACATAGGGGATCTGTATTGGTACCCTAGCAATCTGTGGATACGACACTCTTTCCCAAATTTCGGCCACTCACTCGAAGTTCGCTTGGGTTCCCTCGGGGCCCGGTTCCTGACATTTTGTCAAGTGACTACTATACCTATAAAGCATGCATTCGGCCGAGCTGCGTCCAATGAACCGGGAGCGCGCTCTCTTCGCGTCCATTGGTCTGTGTGCTTCCTCTCGTGTAACTACATAGTCTCTCTCCTGTGAGTCGAGGTGACTCGACCCTGTCCTTCTTTTGTCTTAGCACCTCAGTCTCTCCTTGGATCACATCACCATGGCGCCCACTCACAGTGCTGCGCTCCTGACAACGGCTCTGCTCACTACGACAGCGCTGGGAGGCTCACTACCAGCTGGCTATTCCGCCCCGCCTTACTACCCGGCGCCTTACACAGGATGGATTGCAGACTGGTCCGACAGCGTGCAGAAGGCCAAGGCATTGGTAGATACCATGACCTTGGCTGAGAAGGCTAACATTACAGCTGGCACCGGAATTTACATGGAGTAGGGCTCACCCGCCCCCCCCCCTTCCAAGCTCATCTGAGTACCTTGAGTGTTGACATTGTGTGTCCAGTCGCTGCGTGGGAATGACCGGAAGTGCACTTCGTGTGGGCGTCCCTCAGCTTTGCCTCCAGGACTCAGCCCTTGGTGTGCGGGAGACAGACAACGTTACTGCTTTCCCTGCAGGAATCACAGTCGGGGCCACCTGGGACAAGACGCTCATGTATGAGCGTGGTGTGGCTCTTGGCGAAGAATTTCGTGGCAAAGGCGCGAATGTTTACCTAGGTAGGTGCTTTCTTTCACAATGCCCTCAGATTGGATGTGTTTGATCTAACAAACCTTTACAGGTCCCACAGTCGGCCCTATAGGGCGGAAGCCTCGTGGTGGGCGAAACTGGGAGGGCTTTGGAGCCGATCCTGTCTTACAGGCTTACGGAGCGAAGTATACTATTCAAGGGTAAGGAATTACTGAGTCTATCTTTCCTTCTCATGACTTTGGCTTGAAGCTGAAGCTTTATCCACTCCAAAACGCGGCGATTAGGCTGTGTGTATTCACAATGAGATACTGACTGACTGGTCTCTGACAGTGTTCAAGAGCAAGGCGTCATGGCTACGATCAAGCATCTTATTGGAAATGAACAAGAAATGTGGCGCATGTACAACATTATCCAGCCAGCATACAGTGCAAATATTGGTAAGTGACCCAATAGCTCTGCAAATGGCCTGCGCCTTGGCTGACTGATCATACTAAAGACGATCGGACAATGCATGAGCTGTATCTCTGGCCCTTTGCAGAAGGCGTACGTGCTGGAGTTACATCCGTCATGGCCTCTTACAACGCTGTGAACGGTTCGCAAGCTACCCAAAATAGCTACATGATCAACAACCTTCTCAAGGATGAGCTCGGCTTCCAAGGCTTCATCATGTCCGATTGGCTGGCACAGCAATCGGGCGTTGCCGCTGCCCTTGCCGGACTCGACATGGCCATGCCAGGTGACACGATGATCCCACTGCTCGGGTACTCGTACTGGATGTACGAAATGACCCAGTCCGTCTTGAACGGGTCGACTCCCCGAGATCGACTGGACGATGCGGCCACCAGAATTCTGGCGGCTTGGTTCCAGATGGGCCAGGACAGTGACTATCCTGAGCCCAACTTCTCGTCGTATACCACCGATGCCGTCGGCCTCCTTCACCCAGGCGCTCTGATTAGCCCTTCTGGCGTTGTAAATGAGTTTGTCGACGTGCGCAGCGACCATGCCACGGTTGCTCGCCAGATCTCCCAGGATGCGGTTACTATGCTGAAGAACGACGACGAACTCCTGCCCCTTTCCTGGAACACGTCGCTGTTCCTCTTGGGCACAGGCCAACAGGTCAACCCCGACGGTGCCAACGCTTGTGTTGATCGTTCCTGCGACACCGGAACGCTGGGCATGGGCTGGGGCAGCGGCACCGCTCGCTATCAGACGTTTGACGACCCGTTGACGGCGATTACGGCGAATGCCTCGAACGTAAAAGCTTTCTACACTGATGATTTCCCATCCGATAGTACCCTTGGCACAGTCACAGAGGATGACGTTGCCATTGTCTTCATTTCCTCTGATTCTGGAGAGAATTCGTACACCGTCGAGGGCAATGCAGGCGATCGTTCCAACACCGGTCTTGCTGCGTACTTTAACGGTGACGAGCTTGTTCAGGATGCCGCAGCAAAGTTCAGCAACGTAATAGTTGTTGTGCACACTGTCGGGCCCATTCTGGTTGAGTCGTGGTTCAATCTTACTTCTGTCAAGGCTATTGTCTTTGCACACTTGCCCGGCCAGGAGGCTGGCACATCGCTTACCAATGTGCTATTTGGCGCTGTATCTCCCAGTGGTCACCTACCCTACTCTATTCCTGTGGCAGAGGATGATTACCCTGCCAGCGTCAGCTTGACCGGATTCGATTTCGGCCAAATCCAGGATACTTACACCGAGGGCCTGTATGTTTTGAACCTACATCTAACCTACCCTAAGTTATCAGGCACTGACTTGTCCCAGATATATTGACTACCGCTACCTGAATAACGTGGGCACCAAGCCTCGTTATGCCTTTGGTCACGGTCTCTCGTATACCAACTTCACCTACACTAACGCGACTATTACCAAAGTGACCCAACTCACCAAGCTTCCTGCCACGCGCACCGCCAAGTCTGGCTTGCCTGACTACAACACCACGATCCCTGCCGCCTCGGAAGCGTACAAGCCAGCTGACTACGATGAATTCTACATTGATCGTTACATCTACCCCTGGCTGTCCGACGATGATGCGCAAGCCGCAGCTTCAACCGGTGCCGCCGTCGCGGCTGGTACCAACGATGGCTACGTCTACCCCGACGGCTACAACACTACGCAAACCGCTGGCCCAGCAGCTGGCGGTGGCCTGGGTGGCAACCCTGCGCTGTGGGATACCGCATACACCATCAGCGTGGTGGTGACCAACACTGGATCGGGCTCATCGTCACGGGCCTTTGCCGGCAAGGGAGTCGCGCAGGCGTACGTGCAGTTTCCGGACGACAGCGGCTACGACACACCCGTGATCCAGCTGCGTGACTTTGAGAAGACAGATACGCTGGCGGTGGGTGAGAGCCAGACACTGACGTTGTCGTTTACGCGCAAGGATGTCAGTGTATGGGATGTGGTGGAGCAGAATTGGGTGGTTCCCGTCGTAGATGGGGGTTATAAGTTCTGGATTGGAGGTGCCAGCGATGCACTGTTCTTGGCGTGTAGTGCGGATACGCTGACGTGTGAGGAGGGACTGACGGCGCCTGTGTAGTTCTGTGATACCCTGCGACTTCGTTCATATGCATTTTAATAGCTATTTGAGCATTGTTCTTGTTCTCGTTCTTTATCTTTGGGCCTTCAGGACTGTGCCCGCTGGTATTAGGTCAGGCTGCTTACTGTTGGCCCGGCGATGCTCCCTTCCATGAAATAATCTGCCAGATAATGACGTACACTATGATGTTGCAAGATTATTATATTCTCACCTTCTGTAGATATGTCTTCCGTGAGAAAACCCGCTGTGGGGTAAATCCCGAGTGAGTAAGTTCATCGTGGGTAAACTTTGTTGACATGACTTCCGGGCTGAATTTCTGCAGGTTAACATGTAGGTCTCTGTCTTTTAGGATCACCTGCTATTTAATGATCGACTTGGCATAACCTTTTCGAAAAGATTATCTGCGGACTCTCGGCTGCACGGACGAATATGTATGGTGTAGGTAGTATGTCTTTCGTTCAAACCTACGTCAAGCAGGATTGCGACCCGGCGTGGTTGTCTACCTAGAATGCGTACACACTGCCGCTATCGACTATTTCATGGCTAAGACCTGCGGTATTTCACGACTTGAAAGCCCTCCGGCGCCTTCTCTAAGCAGTCGAAACTCTTCAACACCATCTTGATCTCCCCAAAGTAATTAACATCCCCGTCCTGCTCGAAACCCAACCCCTTGAAAAGGGCAATGCTGCCCTTATTGTCCGACTTAATCTTTGCCATTAGCACCTCGAGCCTCAAGCCCCCATCCGTCTTTGTCAACCCCGTCTCCCCGGCCTGATACTCTCTCAGTATCTCATCTCGATTCTTCCAGATGTAATGTAGAAACGTCGACACCGCCGCCTTGCCCAGCCCCTTGCCGCGATCGCCTTGCCCCGCAATCATGATATCGACCTCACCCACGCAGGTGCCGTCTGGCGCATCATCATCGTCCGACGGGTATAAGAAGAAGTTGATGTCGCCGATCATCTGGCCCGGGGCATCAACCTTACCGGCGTCGACGGATTGGTCGTCAACAACGTTGGCTGTGGTGGTGGGCTGGCAGAGAATGAAGGTGAGCTTGTCGTGGGATGCGCGCCAAGACTCCTGGTTCTCGTATTCTTCCTCGAGAGAGAGAGGTTCGGAGGCTGTGGCTTCTTGTATCGCCTGAATGAGCTATCAGCATTTGCCGGAACTCGAAATTGCAATAATAAAGAGATGAGTGGGGGGGGGGGGAAAGAAGAAGTGTAGGCGCACAGGGTCTTTCATCCACTCATGATAGCGCGGCACATGGCGCCGGTCGTATGGGACGAGCAGCACCTTCGGTGATGATATTGCTAGGGATTGTCAATGTCACTAAGTCTTTGAGTATTTGACTATGAGATGATAAGGTGTTTTACCTATGTTCTCATTGAGTTTCATGGTGGAATGTGAGAGATAAGGAGATTTGGCGGCTCATGATTGTGAGGGCAGAACTTGCTTGCAGACTGGGCCCGAATTTTCGACTTGGGCCGTTGAGCGGAGCAGAACATCTGCGACATATTTCTTCACAGCAAACTCAATGGCAAGGCGCCAGGCGCCCAAAATGTAGAGTCATGGTATTTTCAATTGATTCATTGAATTATGTACAGCAATGATTCGAGTGCCTGGTCGAATACTGCATCCTGCCAGCGCCATACATGATCGCTGCTTTTAGTCCTCTACCTCCAACGGTGGGAACAGGCTATCAAAGGCGCTCTTCCCTAGAGCAACCTTTGACTCTCCATACGTAAAGTCCAGCCCTATGGCTGCATACTCGAATGTCCTCTTATCCATCGAGACGCCTAACATGTCTAGCATTTGTTTTGACTTGTCTGGCATGAAAGGTTGCAGCAAGATGCCCATGATACGCAGCGACTCGGCCAAAAGGTATATTGTCCGGTCAAGCAATACTTTCCTGTCACTAAGAGGAAGATCACTTTTGGCCATCTTCCAAGGCTCAAGTTCCGTGATAAAACGATTTGCCTGTATGATGTTACATTAGTTCCCCGTCAATTCGTGAAAGCAGATCTTTGGAGGAAGAGGCTTACCGCGGATCCGACTTCTAACAGGTGCCTGAGTGCTCGGCGCGGGTTTGGCATTTCCATCAGGCTACTCATCTGATCATAGGAGTTGGAAAGAAGGGCCTCATGGGCTTTGAATAGTTGTGCTTCACGGGCAGGACACTTCGTCGCGTGTGCTTCAGCAGTATATTCACTCGCTGCTTGCACGCTCTCCTTCACATTCCATGCCTTTGCTCTGGTGACCCTGGACAAGAGATTGCCAATAGTGCCCTGCATGAGCTTTCTATATCTCTCCACAATGATATAGTTCTCATAATTCGCGTCATCTTCAATTCCGCCGTCATAGATCATGAAGAATCTCATTACATCCACGCCCCACCTGTCCATGGCGTAGAATGGATTGACAACATTGCCGCGGGATTTGGACATCTTCTTGCCGCTCATGGTCCAATGCGCGTGGCTGAGAAGCTTCTTGGGAGGTGGGATGTCGACCGCCAGCAGAAGCGCAGGCCAGTACACGCCGTGAAAGCGCAAGATATCCTTTCCAATGACGTGGACGTCGGCCGGCCACCCACCTTCCATCTGCTTGCCAGGGGTCCAATTAGGGAAGCCGGCTTTGGTGAGGTAGTTGACGAGGGCGTCTACCCAGACGTAGATGGTCTGGCTCTCATCTTCCGGCACGCGAATGCCCCAGTCCAAGCGATTTGACGGCCGGGATATGGAAAGATCCTCTAAACTGCGCTCCACCCAGCTCACGACCTCTTGCATCCTATGTTTTGGAACAACCCATTCAGGATTCTGATGGTAGAAGTCCAGTAGCTGGTCTTTGAGAGCTGTCATGCGGAAATGGTAGTTCTTTTCCTCGAGCCATTCGACCGTGTTCCCCGTCTCAGTAGACGCCAGAGACACCTCACCCGTCAAGGGGTCGACAGTCCTGGTGAGCATGGACTCGGGATAGAACGTCTCATCACTGACACAGTACCAGCCCTCATGCTTCTTCTCGTAGATCAAGCCCTTCTCCTTCAGCAAGAACCAAAAGTGCCGCACGGCCTCCTTGTGGTCCTCGTCGGTCGTCCGGATGAAGAAGTCGTTTGCGAGGTTAGCTTTCTCGGCGAGTGTCTTGAACTTCTCGGCCTGTAAATCACACCATGCTTTCGGAGGAGTGTCATTGGCTGCGGCGACTTGCTGGATCTTCATCCCATGCTCGTCCGTGCCGGTAAGTAGGAACGACTCTTGCCCTTTGAGTTTGTACCATCTTTTCAGCACGTCTGCAAGGACCATGCTATACATGTGTCCAATGTGTGGTGCTGTGCCACAAAGTCAGTCACACCCGCAATGATTATTTTGAAAAAATGGCAAATCTCACCAGCATTGACGTAAAAAATCGGTGTGGTCACATAATATGGCTTCTTCGGCTGCGCGTCTGCCCCGGGTGTCTGCTCCGACTCGAATTTCCCAGTCTCATAACTCTTCGCATAACCCCGAAATGTGGAAGGTGTGAAAAGCGCATTATGACGACAAGAGGGAATAATCCAGCCTGGTCTCTGCAGAAATTTGGAGTGGAGGCTCCTCAGCCTACCTGGCCTAAGGAGAAGTCGTTCCATTTGGTCACATAGCTTGATGGAGTCGTTGCGACTGGGATATAAAGTGAGCCTGTCGGACAGTAGTCGCGTTATGGAATACAGCACCCAAAAATTAGTCCCACTTAGCTCCGATAAGGCCTGTGTGAATGAGAAGCTCCGATTACTGTGATGGGGCGCCAAGTGCCTAGCTGATCCCAGCATTCTCCGATGCGCCGCACTGTCCATTTTTTTAAGGTCTAATTCGTACGCCTCTTCCCTCCCGATTTCTCTTTTCTTTCAACTACCTCCATTTGTCGACAAAACACACTTGCACGTCTTGATAGAGCCGTATACATAGGTGTTGTTTCTATCACGACAAAACCAGGAATACTTCGAAACTCACACAACGATCAGGTCCGATTTATAGCGCTGGAAGACGGGCGTTTGGCTCCGTCAGGTCGATTTCAGTCATACTACTCAAGCACGGAGCTCTCCTCAACATAAAGTGCAGACTCAAAAACGTGTCGAGATGTCTGCAAGTTCTGAGCCGACTGAGGAGGTCATGATCAAGGTCTCCAGCGACGGTGCTGAGGCTTTTGTTGAAAGCTACTACCGAGCTGTCAACGAAGGCCAGTCCATCGCCACCTACTACATAAATTCCTCTACAAAGTACACCAGCCGACCCGACGCCGACCCCGCCGACATTGTGATCAACGGCGCCCAAATTGCGACCCCGGCCGAGTACGAAGCCCTTCTTGAGGAGCAACGTGGTGGCCCCATCGCTCACAACAGCAACGGCGCTGACCGCCGGCGCGGCAACTCGAAGCCACGCGTGCGCTACGAGGTCGACAGTTTCGACGCTCAGGTCATCAACACCGACTTCTGCATCAACGTGCCCCCGAATCTCTCCGACGATGCCTCCAAGGCTAGCGGCAGGCGTATTTCGATGGTGGTGACTGTAATGGGTATTCTACACCTTGACAGCGACCCCGAGCCGACACGCAAAACTTTCAACGAGGTATTTGTGCTCTGGCCTAACTGGGACTGGGAGAAGGGTACCTCGAGGAACAGAGATAAGAACGCGAAAAACAGATTCCTCATATCCTCCCAAAACTACAGGACGCTCTAGAAAAGTGGCTTGCGTGGAGGCGAAGGCAGAATGAAGCACAACCCATTTCTCGATCTACCAAGTAGGAGCACGGCTACGAGATTGGGCACGAGCGCGACCGAACGGAGCACTATGAGCAGATACAGGGACGGCCGAAAGAACGGCTGCAGTAAGCTGAGTGAAGATGGGGGCGTGGAGGAAATTATTTCCCCTGCGACCGCGCCGCGATCTGAGTGGTGGAACACGCTGGCAGCGAAACTAGGAGCGCCTGTGGTGCAAGCCTTGTGCAGCCCAATCTAGTCCTACAAGCCTGATCCGCTCTAGCAACGGTGGAGACGAATGCATAGAGGGTGATAAGACATGGAACTCGATGGGCGCAAGGCTAGAGCGCGCAGCCAAGGCGGCCACGTAAATCATGTGGCGGAGCGCCTTTGCAGCACTTCACGTTCACGCACAGCATCTCCAGAACCACATCATGGGCTGCACAGTGAGGGCAATGCGGCAGGGCGGACGATCCTCGACTTCTTACAAGTATCGGGTTGGATATTGCGGAACGATTATGATGGATATCTGTTCAATCAGTGATATTGAAGAGTTACACTCCAAAAGAAAGGCTCGAATTTGGCACCAGGCAATCATACAGACGCTCATGTCTGGAGCCGCAGAAGAAGGCCGTATGTGATCTCGAGTCAGCAGATCATTGAGCGCAAAGATGCCTGCAGCTCGAACCAGCTCGCTCCTATGCAATGGTGGAATGATGTGAAAAGCTATATTGGGTAACGTCAAGCAGATACGATTCATAGAAACAGTCTTTGATGGTGTAAAGCATACTGCAACTTGGGCCCCCACATCTCGTAGGATGAGATGACGTGAGAGATCCTTCGCATAGCAAACCGCTACTGCATGCACTCACTTTGTAGACCCTCACTTTTGGCCGCAGACGCCAAGTCGTACAACTCAACGTCCAACGATGGAGCACCTCTCTGCAGGGGGCAAAGGCTACGCAAGGATCAGCCGACCATACTGGACTGTTGAGTTCTGGCGATCGTGCCAGAAAGTTTGATGAAGTGATCGCCAGGAAGCACTCTGCAAAAAAACTCCAATCATCCCGATATTCCTTATCCCCAGCTGCCAAGTCGAGCTGAGAATAGGACTCAACTACTGTGTCGAAGCGAACATTTATTTGTGAATGCCCAGATGAAGAGTGCAACACACTGAAGCCGATGAGGACGTGGTATAGAGCAACGGGTCTCGGCGCGCATGACAAGGCTGAGCATAGCATTGACCAATGAGGGGTTCTTGAACTACTGTGGTAATTGATCACCCCTGCAGGGACTCCCTCACAACTGGAGAGACCGCCTTCTCGAAGCCCGCCCGCCCAACAGGGTAATTTGCGCCTTTCCCCATAATTTTATAATGCGGACCAGACATCTGGGGTTGACAGTTGGCAGTGTTATCGCTTCCGTTCCCGCTTCGTCACTTTTATCAGGTGGACAATGAGAGGCACAAAGACGTGGCATTAACCGGCTTTGCTCCGTTCGAATGTACAAGCTTTCTTCTTGCTCGATTCAATCTCTAGGTTTGGCCGACTCATTCACTTGCTGTGGCACGACGCGTACATCGCGCTGCAAGTAACCATTGATACTTTTGCGATAGCAAGCCTCCCGCCCTGACCACCGCTGTGCCTTTTTCTTACCTGCCGATCCGCCCGTCTCACCATACTCGAAACGATCAATTGATCCTTCCATCTCTTTCGAGAAGCGCTCAGCGTTCCAAACCATTGCTAGACTTGGGGCTTTCTCAACCTTACGTCAACTCAGACGCATCGCGACAGCTTCCATTAGGACCCACTCGCGACGATGGCAGCGCAGCTCAATGGTCACGGCGCCAACGGCGCCAACGGCAACGGTACTAATGGCCACGCGAAGCACGCCAAGTCATTGTCTAGAAAGATGTCTAGCCCCATGATGCCAGCCTTTATGGTTTCTGCCCCTGCCAAGGTCATTCTCTTTGGAGAGCACTCGGTGGTGCATGGCAAGGTAAGCTGGAGCTCCTGGGAGCGCGACATACTGGGAGATCGCTAACGGGGTCCCTATCTACTAGGCTGCCATCGCCGCTGCAATCTCTCTCCGATCATATTTACTCGTCACCACTCTGTCCAAGTCGAAGCGCACTGTATCTCTGATATTCCCTGACGTCGAAATGGACCACACCTGGAACATTGACGACCTGCCGTGGGCTGCCTTCTCCCACCCGTCCAAGAAGAAGTACTACTACGACCTTGTCACCAGCCTCGACCCCGACCTACTCGCTGCGATTCAGCCTCATTTGGCCGATCTCTCGGCCGACAAGCCAGAAGCGGTTCGAAAGATCCACCGAAACGCAGCGCTGTCATTCTTGTACATTTTCCTATCACTTGGAAACCAGTCCTTCCCTGGCTGCTCATATTCATTGCGGTCCACGATACCTATTGGCGCTGGACTGGGTAGTAGTGCCTCTATTGCGGTCTGTCTTGCTGGCGCGCTTCTCTTGCAGCTGCGGGCGCTGTCAGGACCACATCCAGATCAGCCAGAGGAGGAGGCAAGGCTTCAGCTTGAAAGGATCAACAGATGGGCCTTTGTGGGCGAGATGGCTATGCACGGCAACCCATCCGGCGTTGATAATACGGTATCGACCCAGGGAAAAGCTGTTGTGTTTCAACGGACGGACTACGGCAAGCCGCCTACTGTACGGCCGCTTTGGGACTTCCCAGAGCTGCCCTTGCTACTGGTAGATACCAAGCAGGCGAGGTCTACGGCGCATGAAGTTGCCAAAGTTGGCGCATTGAAAGAGAAATATCCCAAGCTTGTGGGCGGCATTCTTGACACTATGGACAAAATCACAAGGACGGGAGAAGCCATCCTCGACGAGGATGACTTTGACAGTGAACAAGTGGATAGTCTACAACAAATCGGCCAACTGATGACTATAAATCACGGACAGCTCATGTCGCTGGGTGTTTCGCATCCACGGCTGGAGAGGATACGAGAGCTTGTCGACCACGAGGGCATTGGTTGGACAAAGCTCACAGGAGCTGGAGGTGGCGGTTGCTCCATCACACTGCTACGACCAGACGCGAGATCGAAACTCGAGCGATTGGAGCAGCAACTGGACGCAGAAGGTTACAAAAAATTCGAGACTACGCTGGGTGGTGATGGCATCGGCGTGCTCTATCCCGCTGTGATCAAGAACGGTATGGACGAGGACGATGAGGGCGGTATGGAGATCAACCTGGAAAAGTTCCTCGATGCTGAAGACAATGAGGCAGTGGAGAAATTGGTCGGGGTGCTCGGGGGCGGTGGTGAAAGAGAAGGGTGGAAGTTCTGGAGGGTCGAGTCCCACTGATGCGTCCCTCTGGCATACGTCCTATATTTCTTCACCAAAGCCCTTATCAGAAGAGCCTGCAACACTCGAGGATCGAAGCAGTAGTCCAAGGCCAAAACCGGACTGGCGTTATTATTTCTCGGCTTCACTCTTTGCTTGGGTGTAATATTGCTCGATATAGCAGCATGTCCATAGATACATCACCTTACGGTATGGATTCGTATATAATAATGTCTTAATGATGACAAAAGTCCACATTCAAAAAACAAAAACAAAAGGACAGCACTGGTTGCGTCCTGAGCATCTGGATATCATTGTGCATTGCCATTGTCCTGCTTTGCTCCTCACATTGTGACGACAGGGGTGAGCTTCCGTCGTAATGTGGGGTGAGCAGCTCCAAAACATCTTGAGAGTGCAGATCCCAGCGGGTTTGTCAAATATTGTACGACGTTCAGTACAAACAACAACTTTTCCACGAAAGCAGCCATGCCGCCAAAGTCAAAGGCAGGGCCCAAACAAAAAGACCCAGAGCGTGAGTACACCTCTTTGTCCCCTCAAAATTGACAGACCCGCCCGGCTGGTCAAAATCTCAACCATCTCCAGGAAGAGAAAAAAAAAAGAAGAAAAAAAGGACAAGACAACGTTTTGCTGACCCCTTCTCCTAAGCTGAGACCCCTCCAAAGACCCTGAACGAGCGCACCGCCCGCGTCTACGCCCAAGGCCACCCCTACGCCGCCACTCTCACAACCGCCGGGCCCAGCGGCCTCTCGCAGCCAGACCGTGCGCTCTGGGCCAACGCGCACTTTGCCCGCTCCCCGGCCTTGCTTAAGCGCCTCACCAACAAGTCGCAGAAGGACGTGTGGAAGGCCGTCAACGAGGCTGGTAGCTTGCCCTTACGAGCGATCCAGTCACCCAAAAGCTGGGGCAGGGATCGCTTCGGCGCGGATCTGGGCGGGTACTCGCCGGAGCAATTTGCGAAGCGGAGCGAAAGGGCTGTGCAGCTTGCTGCGCTTGAGGTGCAGCATAGGGCATTTTTGGAGAAGAGGGAACGGGAGCGAGGCAAGTGGGTGGATTACAAGACCAAGGAGCCTGTGACCGTCACGCCTGAGGAGATTGAAGAGGAGAAGCTTAGGAGGAAGGAGATTGCTAGTCTGAGAATGGAGCTTTACGGGGAGCGCTCGGGGGCGTACGGGACGGACCCGGAGTGGGACGATGTCATTCCCATGCCGGTGGAGGATGGTGAGGGCGCGCTGGCTGCTATTGCGTATCCAGAGGATTACGCTGAGGGTATAGGCCCTTCTTCCAGTGCAATTCCAGTCCAGCGATTTTCTCTACTAACATAAAGCCAGCTATTTCCTACCTGCGCGCCGTCATGGCCAAGAAGGAGTACTCCCCTCGCTGCCTTCGCCTCACGGAACACATTATCTCCATGAACCCAGCGCACTATACCGTTTGGCTGTACCGCTTCTCCATCGTGCAAGCTTTGCAGATCCCCATCCCGGAGGAGATTGAGTGGCTCAACGAGGTGTCCCTCAATAACCTCAAGAACTACCAGATCTGGCACCATCGTCGACTGGTGATGGATCACTATGTACCTACGATTGAAGCCTCACCTGACAAGGTCGCAGAGCTTGCCAAGACCGAGCAGCAGTTCCTGGAACAGATCTTGGCTGAAGACACAAAGAATTACCACGTCTGGAGTTACCGGCAGTACATGGTCCCAAAGTTGGGTATTTTTGGCGATAGCGAGATTGCCGCTGCAGACGAACTGATTGAGGAAGATGTACGCAACAACTCGGCCTGGTCGCACCGCTTCTTCATTGTCTTTTCGGACCCCAAACACTCCACACCCGGCAGCCTGTCCACGCAACAAGACCCCAAGGTGCCAGCAGAGATCATCGACCGCGAGGTTCAATACGCGCAGGACAAAATCCTGCTGGCGCCGCAGAACCAGAGCCCGTGGAACTACCTCCGCGGGGTGCTGGTCAAGGGCGGGCGGGCCGTAGGTAGTGTGGAGGCTTTTGTGGACCAATTTGTGCAGGATCTTGGGTCAGAGGAGAAGGAGAAGGTCACGAGTACGCATGGGCTGGAGTTGTTGGCGGAGATCTATGCCGAAAAGGGGGAGACGGAGAAGGCTGATCTAGCATTACAGCGGCTGGGAGAGAAGTGGGATCGGATACGGCTCGGCTACTGGCAGTGGAGGAGGCAGATGTTGAATGATGACAAGGTGGGCGCTTAAATTTCGTAGCAATGTTCTAGAGGCGGCCAATATACCGCATGTTCACCTGGTGTCCTATTTGTACAAGCTGAAAGGCGATGAATCCCACCTTGATAGCTCCATCGCACAGTGGACGTTGATCTCTTCGTGTCTTCTCGTTGGATTCAAATCTCGCCGGGCACAGTAGGTAGTACGTGAAATTGCCTAGTAATACATGGACACCCTCATCCCTTCAAGCCCCTCCTATCAAAGCGTCTCTCAAAGCCAGGAGAAGGTCTAATCCGAGCATGAAGCTCCACTGGGGACATTCAGGCAGCTGTACGTTTCACCACCAGTCACCACAACATCACTCCACGTCCAGTCCGAGCATCCAGTCGATCCGCACTCGATGACAACGTTGTAACCAGTGCTCGCGACAGCACCAGACCCGGAGATGTTCTCAATCACAAGGTCTGTGATGGGCACATTCGAAGTAGGCGTACCGCCGTCGAGGTCACCGCCGTCGTAGTTCTGCTCAATGAGGATGCCGTACTTTGAGATGTCGGACAAGATGATCTCGTTGTACGTCACGCCCGAAACCGAGCCTGTGTCACCTTCGATGGTCTTGATACGAATGCCTTTTTTTTAAAAAGCAGGTCAGCACTTGTGGAAGACACACGCAGGGCAGTGCGAAAACGTGGAGTTGAGTACATACCATTGACGGAGCTCTTGACCTCGTTGTTGTAGAACGTGACCGACGAGACAGTATTGTCATCTCGTCCACCAACGGAGCCAATGGAAAGTCCATGTCCGCCTGAGCAGACCGAGTTCTCGACCGTGATGTCCGTACCAGAGTTGATGGCCACGCAGTCATCTTGGTTGTACACATTCGCGCCCGTGATGACAACGTTGGTACTATCGCCAATGTCGAATCCGTCAGTATTCACGCCGAGACTGTCACCCGCTTCATTATTGATGGTCATATCAGTGATGGTGAGACCATCAGCGCCGTCGATGGAGACGGCCTGGATGGGCGTGTTGTAAATATATAGATTCGTGATGGTCGAGTCCGTGAGGTCATGCGCATAGAAGAACTTGGGCTTGGTCACACCGCCGGAGCCGCCCTCGCCATCCCAGTATTCTTGACCATTACCATTGAGAACGGCCCCTGAGGCACCTTCGATGGTGATGCCAGAACCTTCGATCTGAAGGAGGGGACCATCCCACTCCGCATACGTCCAGGAGGTCTCGCCCTCGAAAATGACCTGGAAATTATATGATCAATTACCGCGCATTGTTTCGAAAGGGCAAACGTGAACGTTCAACTTACCGTAGTGTCATCCTCAAGGTCAGAAAGATCCAGCGTCACCCCAGAAGGAACAGTAAGCGCAGACAAGACGATGGTTGCGCAGTCCTTCTGGGACACACTCGCGAGTGAGTACCCATCGGATCCTGAAAAGGTACAGCTCGTAGCGCGCTTGCCCTTGGCCTGCGCCAAATCAGGAGCAGGCGTGGGAAGAGGCGCCGGGACTGCCAAGACGGAGGCCGCAAGGCTAGCTGCGAGAAGAGCGGACTGAAGAGACATCATCGTGATCAGGCAAAGTAGGTGGCGTTGTGCTACTGGAACGAGCCCTCCGTCTTGGCATCTTGGCGTTTCCGGCCGTGTTTATATAGTCGTGGTCCGCATCGCGACCGTGCTGGTAGCTTGTGCTGTTGAGCACAATTCATTGCCGTGCCAGAGTCTCAAAAGACCGTGATAATGTCGGTGGGTCAGCGTCGCTAAGCTGCCACTTCCGGGGCCGCGATCCGCCCATGGGCACACGTGCTCCGAGGTATCTTGTCAAAGTCCTCCAATGAAGCTGTAAAGGTCAGCTGGATGGGTGAAATAAAATTCCACGGAGCTGGAAATTTGTTTTGCATAATTGCCCCCAATCAGAATTGGAGAGAGGCCGGCTTCGACAACGTCCTTTTAGGGAAGGTCATCCGCACCCTCCTTCAAAACTGGGGCAATTCGACCCAGGACAGAATTCCCCGCATAATCTTTAGCTCGATACCAATACCTGTCACAGTCCACGTGGGGGTGAACTAGTCGTGCAGGCTGAGATGAGAGAAGGAGACTCGACCTGCTTAAGTTGTGCAATTGATTGGTGGTATATCAGCAGCCTCAAGTCCCATTCGTGGCATCCGGTTAGTGTCAACGGCACCATATGGCATCAAAGACAAGGGCCACAAGGAAACGGGTCAGGTATACGCTCACCATGCCGGCCAAGCACCGCGCAGAAATTGAGTTGCGTGAATGACCAGGTTGCTGAATGAAACTCAAACAAACATTGACACCTACGGTCATATGACTGCATCAACTTATGCAAGGCCGGCTCTCAAATGCATCCCGTCTAAAGACGGAGTATCGGCGCAACGTTGCTGAGGGTCCCACACGCACGTACGCGTCAACGCAGCCGTGGGATAGTATGCCAGCGTCGATGTTGATCCATTTCTGCATCGGTCGGCCATTCCACTGTCAACGAGAGATTGCGCCCGTGGCTGGGCGAGGGTCACTCACCAGCCTCTAGCTAGCGTCGGAAATTCGACCTCAGTCACGATCCAGGCTGGCAGAAAGAAGGAATCAATTGACAGGGCGTCCGAGCTCCGACGGAGTTTGCGAGTTCCCGAGGATAAAATCCCTAGATAGGAATTCTAAGGGCCCGTTATGTTATCCACCGTCAGCATATTTTTCAGGAACACGGCCGCCCAATTATACTGCATGCAGTTGTTAATCTAAACCTGCCATATTTGGTCGGGCTGTTGATCCAGGGCGGCCTGTAATGTCGCACACAAATTTGTGCATTAACTCCAAGACCTTTGATGATTGAGAGGCTCTGGTGACGAATATGATGGAGCCGACATGTAGTCAGTGAGTCCGTGAGTCAGTGAGTTGATGAATTGGGTAGTGTGGAGGACGACTTGGACTGATATGCCCATTTGCGCGTTAAGTCGTTTGCTTCTGGTGATATGTCAACTCATAAGCTGGCTTGAAGATGGTTGATTCCGTGGCCGGATACGGCCTTACTTGGCAATGAATCGGAATAGGTCGTATATGCTCCGCTCGCTTGAGTCGAATCTTTCTCAGACCAACAGCCCATCTGCCCAGTGAGGATAGCCATTGCCGAGCGAGCCACTGTGCACAAAACAACCTCTCGTATTCCATGACCCCTTATGCAAGTGATGATTGGCAGTGACGAAGTCACTAACAACCGGGGCCCAGCACAATCTCGACTTCGAGGGCGGCCGGTATTTTCAGATCCAGAATCCGTCCTTTCGCAGCGAAGTGAGAGGACATGGGAGGATACTAGCAGTGGCTCGGAGCTGAGCAAAGCAGTCAAGTCACACCACACATCCTGCCCCTTGTGGCCTAACATGACGGTGAAAGGGCAAAAATAGGCTGCGGCACTTCGACAGGGAGTTATTCAGGTCATGTTCGCAGGAATGAGAAGTATTTGCTCTGCTCGAGAGTCCTGTGCTGAGTGTCACTCGCAATTCCATCAACACTGACTATAGAAATGCTCTCAAGAAGTTCTACGAGGTTCGGAACTTCTTGTCAGAGATCAAAGTTCGCGGGTCCGTACGTAGTCAGGTGCGTAGGGAAAATAAAGTATGGGAATCGGAGAATGTGTAGGAAGTCGTCGTTGATAGGTGACTGAGTGTCAAATATCTGACGGACTTCGCAGAGTTGAGATATTTGCCGCGTAGAAATTTTGGAAGGGCGTTGTTGTAAGCTTCGAATGGGGAGCTTGTGTCGTCGGCAGCGTTCTTGCGATCGGTCTCGAACATCATTCCTGTGGTTGTAAGCATCTTCCTTCACATGTACCATGTCACGCTCCTCTTCATGGAACCCGTCATCGAGTCTTGTTTGGAAGCAGCTCTTTTGTTGGCTGCATGAGCTTCAATTGCAAGGTATCCCTAGACGCCCAGTGATGAATCCCCCACGTCGTCCGAACCCCGGACGGGATGGTCTTTGCCCTTTCACGACGATGCCATCAAGTTTTGCTTCCTCAATTCCCTTGCACAAGTCGTCAACACCGTCGAAAATCGTACGCCTTCACTCCAAGGATTTATGCCTTAGGCTTGCGCTCGCGCTTGGACACCTCCTTGATCTGCAGGTCTTTGACGTTGGGTAAATTGATTAGCTACGTGTTGTTTATAGGTTGATAAACCGGGTTTGAGAAAAGCCGTGGTCAGATAGAGGGCGTACTGGGAGGGAGAGACTGCTTGAGCTTCTCGGCCTTCTCGGCGTCCTTGAGGGCCAGGGTGTAGAGGTGCTTTGAGCAGCGGACCTTGAACTTGATCAGGGAGCTCTTCTTGTTCTTCTTGATCCGGGCGGCTGTCAAATCCAGGTTTGTTAGAGCGAATTCTTATCAAAGGTTTGTCGCGGTCTCTGGTCGTCATGTCGTAGCAAACATACAGGAGGCATCCTTCCGGCGGCAGATCTCGATGAACTGTCATGTTTTTTTGTCAGTCAATTGCCCTTCTTTGCTGTCCGTTTGTCAATAAGCCGTACCTGCTTGATGTCGCTAACTTCCTGGGCCATTTTGACGGTGTTTGGGTGGGATGACTGGGATACGTTCAAGGTTGAATGGCGTGTGGTGTCGTCGTCGTCAAACAGTTGGGGTGGAGCTTAGTTTTTGGTGATGGCCGCTCTAAGGATTTTTTGTGGGAGGCGCCTTCGCCTGCCAAGACTTGTCTAAGCGGACGGCGGCCACTACAGGGATCAGTCCAAGTGGGCCCCGCCTGCCCCGGTGTCGCGTGGCTAGTGTCAGAGAAATGTGGCTGAGCTGGCCCATCACTCCAACACCGCAGATATAGAGAGAGAGAGAGACGTCACCTAGACCTTGTTGTGCTCATGGTAAAGTTGCTCCGTATTATTTCTAGTCCTCGCATGCACAGTCATATATAGATTCATACGTGGCTTTTGGTCATCTTGCCTCGCCTGAACCGTTGTATCGTCACTCCATTGTCCCTTCTTGAGTTCTCACTCCCTCGTGTCAGTGTGGCAAAGTCGGGGCCCGGTACAGAGTACACATATTCATAATACACAACTTGATCAATCATACATCCGCAATACTATAGTGGTATTACTGAACTTTGGCAACATGACTCCTCTTGACAGCGCCATGAAGTCCAAGGTCAGTTCATCCCCAAATGTACCATTGTTTGCTTGGCTTGGAAGCTGATGTCAAAGTCACAGAATCTATTCCTTGGTATGAGTCTATTGTATTCCTGCCAGAAGACGTTTGGGTTCGTTCATAACGACTAACTGACAACAATATCAGCATTCGGTGGCCTGGTTACAGCCGTCGGAATGTACAGCATCTGGGGCGGTGATATGTTTCCATCCGGGGAAGACCCAAAAGGCAAACCAGAAGATTGGACCCGTGAAGAGATGAGGCGATGGCTTGCCGCTGTAAGTTTCAGTCTTGGCGCTACGTCCACAATAAGCGATTTGGCTGATGTTTCAACAGCGAGACCTGCATCCTCAAGAAAGTGACACTCGAGAGCAACTTCTTGAGCGCATCAATGCCAACCTTCGGATCCCGCGGAAGACCAAGTAGTGGTGTTATGCTGGGGGCACAATGATCAGGTGCAAAAGGCCAGACACATGTTATGACAAGTGTTTTTACAGGAGCAATGGAGCGTACTGATACCCTGGCGATTACTTTCGTTCATTGAAGGTTGAGACTGGGACTGAGACTGAGACCAGTCTTGGTCATTGCGTGGCTCGAGGCTTACATACCGCTCTTCACCTTGAAAACCTAAGCACAGTGACTTGAAAGTCGACCAGAAGTGAGAAGAATACAAGACACAGCAAGTAACATTAGAAAAGTGGCTTTGCCTACTTGTGAAAATCGTCAAAGTCAAAAAAGCAAAAGTCCATGTACTCATGAAGACAATCAACATTTGAAATGGGCCCACTTACCTCTGTCTGTCCAATCATAGGAATGTATGATCCGGGAGCGCTGATGCAGGGTCCCTGCCAAGACAATCCACCCGTGCGTCAAGTCAGCAACTAGCAAGAGAGACACCTTGTCCTTCGTTGTCCGGTTTGGACAAGCACCTTTCTCTCTCCTCTCTCAAAAACTGCTCGTCCTGGCATGAGGACGTGATCAAATTCCATCCCGTTCATTCTCTCGACTGTTGCGAAACGCTCGCATAGTCATTGGCGATGGATTTCCTACAAGTGAGTTGCCCCTCATACCCTGTATTAGCTTTCCTGCAGCTAGCTAACATGGCCCCTCCACAGCGCCTTGCCAGTTTCCTCGACCGGCCTCTCTTCCCGTGGAAGAAGCTCATCATTGGTTTCTCGGTTGCCCAATATCTCTTCGAAGGTTTTCTATCCCTGCGCCAGTATCAAGTCTTGAAAAACACAAAGCCACCAAAGGTTTTGCAACAGGAAGTCTCCCAGGAAGTCTACGACAAGAGCCAGGCATACGGTCGCGCCAAAGCCAAGTTCGAATTCGTCAACGGTCTCTACGGTCAAATCCAAAATATCCTCTTCATCCATTACGACGTGCTCCCTAAACTATGGTCCTGGTCTGGCAGTCTGCTTCTCAAATTCGCCCCCGCTCGATTCACGGGTGAAATTTCCCAGTCAATCGTCTTCGTCTTGGCCTTCACGATAATTCAACAGATCATTTCGACGCCTGCTTCGGTTTACCATACGTTTGTATTGGAGGAGAAATTCGGCTTCAACAAGCAGACGCCTCAGCTGTACATTACGGACAAGATCAAGTCCATGGGCCTGACTGTTGTCTTGACGCCTCCGATTCTGGCTGCCTTCCTTGCGATCATCCAGAAAACCGGAAAGCAGTTCTTCTACTACCTCTGGATGTTTGGTGCTGGTCTCCAGGTGTTCATGATCACTATATGGCCTATCGTAATCACTCCTCTATTCAACAAGCTTACTCCTCTGGAACCCGGTGCTCTGAAAACTCAGGTGGAAGGTCTTGCTGCCAAGCTCAAATTTCCTTTGACTGAGCTGTTCGTCATTGACGGCAGTAAGCGAAGCGCACACAGCAATGCCTACTTTTTCGGCATGCCCTGGAAGAAGCACATTGTCATCTACGATACCCTAATTGAAAAGAGTGACACGCAAGAGGTTACTGCCGTCTTGGCTCACGAGCTCGGACACTGGAGCTTGGGTCACACTACTCGACTCTTTGGTATCTCTCAGGTATGTCTGTCCGCGGAGACAATGATGTGCCAGATCTTTTTTATAAGCTAACTCATCCAGTTCCACTTCTTCTACATCTTCTCGCTATTCTCTGTCTTCATCAACAACCAGTCCTTGTACGCAGACTTTGGATTCACGACTGTGCGGCCCATCATCGTCGGATTCATCCTATTCTCCGATGTCCTGGCACCTATGGACGTCTTCATCAAGCTGGGCATGAATATTCTCAGCCGCAAGTACGAGTTCGAGGCGGATGCCTTCGCGCAGAAACTGGGGTACTCTGCAGACCTCGCCAAGTCTTTGATCAAGCTCCAGGTTCAGAACCTCAGTACCATGGATGCCGACCCGATGTATGCCAGCTACCACTTTTCGCACCCCATTCTATCCGAAAGACTTAAGGCTCTGGACTGGAAGTCTACTGAAAAGGTATCCATTGACGACAAGGAGAAGGATGGTGTCGCCAAGGCGTCAGGAAGAGATGAATTGTAATATGCTTGCGGTCGCAGGCATGATCTGAATGAAAATGCAACTATGAGATACATATAGGTGATATGTTGAAAAAAAAAATCAAAATTGATTCAGCACAGCTGTAGTTTGATCACCTAGCCATTGCTGTTTGAACTAGGCCTAATCCCACCCCCCCTCCTTCATCCACGGGTAATTCGAGCCCTAACCCTGATAATAATTTCGCGACATGCAATTCGAGGTATCAGCTCCCAAAAGTGTCCATCCTTCATCGTCAAGGAAGTCTTGAACTATTTTTCGCGCCACGGACGAAATCGGAGCTCGTTGTTGGTTGCCAATTGCTATCAATCGCACATAGCAGTCGTCTTTGGGTATAAGCTCCCAGCGTTGTCTGGCAAACAGCCAATATGTCGCGCCTCTTCTTCGCGCAGTCCCTCCGGACCGCCGTCCGCGACGTTGCAAGACAGCCGAGCATTAAGAGGTCTGCTATAATCTTCCAACTTAAGGTGACTTGTGTCTTGCAAAACGATACAGATCGCTGATATGCCCCATAGATCCTTCTCCTCCCTCCCTACTCTTCGCCCCAGCACGTCCACACCCACCAGTATCTTCGCCAGGCGGCCAACGACCCTCCTCCAAACGCCTTTCACACCCACAGCAACAGCTTCCGTACACGAAACAGCAGACATCGTGCCCACATCCGCGATATCAGCACACCCGGCGCTCCTGCAAAGCCAGATCCGGTGCGGGCCGCGGCGGTACATGAACATGAACAGGCCCTCGCGGCTGATAAGGAATCGGCGGGTGGGGTTTCTGACTCGGATGAAGTCAAAGGACGGGCGCAAGATGATTGCAAGGAGGAAGGCCAAGGGAAGAAAGCGATTGGGAGCTGCTTGAGTGCTCCAGAGATTTCCAACGCGGGGAAATGAGCAAGTGGCTTGACTGGCAAGCTTGCCAAGAAGGGGCCCTGCAGTGGGGAGATGTACAAGGCCTCAAGAAGACGAACACTGGTTTTGCAGCGGCGAGAAAATGGCAAGGAAATCCGGAATAGCGGTTTTCTGGTATATGTACAGATTTGTGGTCCACAATGGCAGGACGTGTGGTCGCTGCTCTCCAGTCTGAGGAGGCGGCCTATTTTGGATGGATGGATCAAAGCTCAATGTTTTGCAGAAGCAGACATCTTGGTTGCACTTTCAAGACTGAAGAGGACTGTCAAATCGCCGCGAGCATGTGGATATTGCGTACGTTCCTAGAACGTACTCCCGTACTCACCTACAAAAAGGAAGAAGGATAAGAGCATTAGATGGGGAAAGATATCTTGAAATGTAGCATCCAAATCCATGCTTGCTTCCCCAAGGCAGTCCAAGGTCGTTCGTGAATTCCATATACAGAGAAATAACCTATATAGCTAGAAATGTTCAGCCAGCCTCGCAGCACTCCTTGCATGGCCACCTCTCTATTGCCATGGTGTACTTCATTACAGTCGGCGACTCAGCGTCTTGTATTCTCTGATTGTGTAGAAGGCTGAGCAAGTCCTCGAAGCAGCTTGCCTCATTGTACGCCAAAGTCCACCTTGTATTTCTCAAGCATAGCCAGGCTTATATTCGAGCCACCACAGACAATGACCACAATGTTCTTTGCAGCCCAGTCTTCCTTCGACGAGCCTTTGCTCAAACATGCCCTTAAATCGCCATTGTAGACTGTGGCAATGGAAGCACCACATGCGCTCTCCACCAACATTCTGGCATCGTCAAGAAATCTTGACATGCCCATCACAGACTCCTTATCAGTCACCACGACATTTATCAAATCACCCGCTGCACGTTTCGTCCACTCAAACGCCTCCTTCGCAACCCTGACTGCGCCTAGAGACGTCGCAATCGTCGTGATGGCAGGGAGCGTCACCAGCTTACCTGCCTTCACACTGGCATCAAGACTGTCGCCGCCAACGGTCTCAACGGCAATCACCTTGGGTGACGCATAGCCTGATTCCTTCAGCTTTTGCGCTCCTTGCATGATCCCACAAAGCAAGCCTCCACCTCCAACACAGCAGACCATGCCATCGATCTTGGTCCCAAAGTTCTCGGCCATCTGCCTTTCCAGTTCGGTCACCATGGTTTCGGCTCCGTCCCAAACATCCTGGTGGTCAAAGGGCGGGACGTACACCGCCTTCGCACCCGGATGTTCACTTTCAAACTTCGGGATGACCACCTCGCGCAGGTGCTTGTCTGCAACGGCCCAGCTTTCACCGATCTGCACGACATCCGCGCCCAGGTCGTGCAGTTTCTGGACCATGTGTGGCAAGGTGCTCAGTGGCACGACGACAGTCGCCGGTTGCTTGAGCGTGTTGGCCGCTGTTATGCAGGCCAGCCCGGCATTACCACCCGAAGAGCAGTAAAAGTGAATTTCTTGGGAGGATGAGGATGTTTCTACTGCGCGAAACATGAGATTGCCGACTCCGCGAGATTTGAAGGAGCCTGAGGGTTGAAGATTCTCAAGTTTAAGGTAGATGTTGCTGTAAGTGAAGGTTAGATTTTATGAGACCAATTGCAGCGCGGACTTCACTCACCAGCCTGCTGCTCGTGATAAGGGCGCCGAGTAGATACACGGCGTTTCTATCCACGGCTTCGGAGGGTTTTTTGCATTGGAGCCCATCTTGTCAATTGCGTCCACAGTGGGTTCAAATCAATTCTCCTCCGGACTGGCGCTGTATCTCAATGATCACTGGCCTCTCCCTAGATGTAAAAAGAATGAGTCAAAGAAAGATTTAAGGGATTATAATGAAACGGAGGGGCATGTGTCCCGATGGTCGCGGCAAAAATCAGCGATGTCCAAGAGCATCAGACGTCCAATGTCGGCAAGAGTGTTGGGTTCGACGAAGTCACGTAAGGTCAGAATTGAAAATGCTTTACAGGTTTGTGGACTTCCATTCAGTATATTGAGAAATTTCAAGAGAGACTCTGAGTCGTTGTTATAGAAGAGAGTGAAGGATCGACTCGGGTGCGCACTTGCGCATCGCGGCCCGGAGCCGGCGCCGAGATTCGGATAACTGAATTACAACTGCCTTTGAACCCCGGGGCCTATCTTCTGTTCCGGGCATGAGGTGGCCGCCACTTGGTGTTGGTACACAACAATTTATTATAAGCCTCGCAAGGCATTGTGATTGACTCTAAGGATTCCCAAACTACATATCATGTTCTGAAGAACATTGCGTTCACTGTGAGATCCACTTTAGCATCAGGGACTGGACCGCACAAAACGACTTAGGGTTCAGGCCTCAATTCCATCAAGGACGAAATCGCCTAGATCTTGATATTGACCGTTATCAGCAGAGAGATGTTGTTCCTTGTGGCTGGATTGACCGTCTTAGAGGACTACGTTGATTTGTGTGGTTCACGATACAAGAATTTACAGTGAAACTTACCAAATTGACTGTGGTGTATTGTAAACACACATGTAAGTACTCGAGGTCCAAAGACACTGCTTCACTCGGCCCTAATATCTGCAATGTTGACTGTATCATACTTAAAAATCATGAAAATTAGCAATCCAATCTTTGAATTCTTGTTGAAAGCATGGCCGTCATAGACGATACTGTAGAGCATGGCGTACCAGTAGCCCTTTGTTCCGCCCGTCAGAGGTGATCTCGGCTAGGCAGTACAGTTGTTCGGTCCAAATTGTGAATGAGCGTGTGAGCCTTCTGAGGCTGGTTTCCTTCCACTTCTTCTGCCTTTTATGACGAGTTTGTTGACGTACATTGGTAGAAACAGTGTTCAACATGAGCAAGTCTGCAATTGTCAAGTCTGTCCATACTTCTTTTCCCTTGTCAAGCTCATTGGTCTTTACCTTTCTATTGGATAGTATCCAAAAGTATCGCATTTTCTTGTCAATTTACCCGTCGAGATATCTGCTTATGGGGGAGATCATGTTACCACCCCCTGTCCTGATTAGAAGGCCGCCATAGAATGTAGTCGCATGGCAGTTTGGAACTTGATCGTTTCCTTCTGCCGGAAGCATTTCTTGATGTGAATCAGGAAACTTCAGTGTATTCCTATGAACCCGACCCAGTTGCCCTTGGTGACATGATTCCCAGCCTGATTTCCCAAATGGGACGCAGTCAAGGCATTGCTTGGTATTTGACCCTGACAACCACTCCGATGTCTTGCAATAACTCTTTTGCCAATGCAACATTACAGCTTGATCATCAGCATTGTGTCAGCTGGCAAATTCTTTTGCCCAAGTTCATTTGAACTTTTCTGCATACATCATTCTTCCTTAACGAGGGCCTCGGATATGTTGATTCACAAATGTTGGTCAATTCCTTCATCACATGCAAACTCTGCCATGAACAAGAACTCGATTAGTGTTGGCATGAAGTTATAAGACCGCACTCTAGATCACCATACTCTACTCCTCTGCCACATAGCAGTAAGTCACCATTCATGCCAGCATAAGCCTCTTCTGCCACAATCTCCCCATTGAAAACATTCTCCCCCAGCGCTATTCTAAGGTATGTGTTGTCCTTCACTCATCCTCCCATCCTGGGCCCAAACCAACACAGATCCTTCATTCACCAACTTGACCTATCTAGCGAGCTCCTCGGGTTCTGACAGACAAACTTCACCACCAAAAACATCTTCTACCTCTTCTTGCCAACGGTCCTTGCTCAAAACCAGGGGACATGTTATGTGTTTTACCTAGCTCGCTCTCATTCTCCACTTGCCTTGCTCTGGACCAGGCTTCGTGAGCAATCTCCATGTCTCGCTCTCACTCTCACTTTCACTTCCACAATCTCTTCTGCCACTTATTGCCTATCTCTCCCCAGGCGACCTACCTTGCCTAGCAACAAAGGTCCACATCACAACAAATCAAAAATCACCAGCAGATGTTTAGTTGCCTCATTCCCTATTTTCCTCCTGCTGTTTACAAGTCTCACCCCCGCTCGACGTGCTTTCCTCGCCCATAACATCCTCACATCCCACCTGACAATGCCATACACCTCAAGGCGTCTCCTGCTTCTCCTCAACGTGCTGACCCTCTCTTAACGTTTCTGAATACCTTTCTAAATATTGGCTATCCTTGTCCAGCTTTCCTAAACCTTTTACAACCCCTTCTCACGAAGCTTTGTGGAAGATGAGTGGAAACGTTCCTCGCCACCCCACCAGAAACATCAATTTCGCCCCTTTTATTACTTTGGACGTGGAGGAGCCCGTCAGACGTTTACCTCCACTCAAAGTCCACTTTGCTGAATTTGAACTTCCAGATACTCCCGAAAACAATCTCATCATCCTCCCGGTCACAAGGAGATGGGCACCCAGATTTGTATCTTCCAGCGACAGCACTGACGAGAAAGGAAACAAAGACGAGGTAGGAGACCTTGACAACGATTTGGAAGCCGAGCCTCAACCTCTTGAAATGGCTTCCAATCTCCAAAAAGAAAAGATTTTGGGACCAATTGATTCCCATCGTCCAAGTGCTTCAAGCAGCAAGGGAACCTTATCTTCGACTGATATTGACATTTCCTCTAACAAATCGGACTTACTGACAGCCTCGCTCACTAATCGCTCTACGGAGGTCTCTCAAGACTC
Organism: Gnomoniopsis smithogilvyi; assembly: GCA_027946515.1. Classification (NCBI taxonomy): domain Eukaryota; kingdom Fungi; phylum Ascomycota; class Sordariomycetes; order Diaporthales; family Gnomoniaceae; genus Gnomoniopsis; species Gnomoniopsis smithogilvyi. The sequence goes on along the minus strand of JAPEVB010000004.1, from coordinate 2,153,395 downwards.
CTCCACAGCGACTATGGTCCGATCCACGTCCAAGAAACCTATGCAACCCGACCATGCTCCTGCTGCTCGCTCTGCCGCACCCTCTCCACCCTCCCATGCCCTCAGCGGCAACGAAAAGCTTGGTGGACATACTTCGTCTATGACACCTACACCTAACCGTCCTAGGGGTTTTCGCCTCAGCCCTCTCGCTTGTGGTTCGCCCAATGCGCCTTCTGGAACTAGCGGACGTGTGACCGAATCCATCAGGAACGGCAAGCGCCACGTTGAGATAAACCTTGTCAGCGACGACGACGACGACGAAGATGATGATGCGTCGCCGAGCCAGTATGCCAACCATTTCGTTGCGCAGCGCTCTGACAAGTCGCTTCGCATGGCCCCCTCAGGCACTGGCGCCCCTTCTCCAAGCACCCAGGCTGCGTTTGATTCCACTGAGACCAGCACACACAAGTCGGCTTCGCATCTTTCGCAGCCTGTTGCTTTGGAGAAGCGACGATTCACCACTGCCCCACAAGTGACTTTTGCGCACGCTCAGAATCTCATTCAACGTTGCCCACCTCAGCGAAACCATGCACAGCCCGCCGTCGCTCGTACTAGCGAACCGTCTGCTGCAGAAGCTACTCATCCGACCATGGCGCTTGGTAGCAGCCCATCTGCTCGGTCCCGTCCCAACATCAACATGTCGTGGAAGGCTCAACGAGGTTCAGAAATAGCCGGCGAGGGCTCCCTTGTCACCGACGGTGCCTCTGCCTCAAACCAAGCAGCCTTTGAGAAGCTGTTCCGTCCTCGAACAGCTGCCAAAGTAGGTAGCACTTGCACGAAGGCTGGCGCAGAGGGTATCACGGGTAACATGGACTTTGCCTCGAATGTAGTCACAGGTGTCCAGCTGCCTCTAAAAACCCAGCAAGAACCCAAGAAGGATTCTGCAGGAACGAAGCGTCGTAGTCCAAGCTTTTCAGGTGGCGCGCATAAGTCAGAACACGAGCTTGACGAGTTGACTTTCGACGGCAGCGACACACTGACAAACTGCTCCCGCTTGCAGAAGCAAAAGCACGGGCACAACAGCGACAGGCCTGGTGATAGTCAGAACAGTAGTCCGTCCAGTTATCAGGGGGCTGAAAATCCATACAGGTCTCAGCTCGCCGCTGAATCTCTCTCTCCGGATAACGCCGCTCCAAAGGCTACTGGTACGAGTATCCTGGGCCCGCAGGCCATTCGGTCCAACATCGACGTCGTGTCCGCGCCTCAGGGGCAGAAGAGACCTGCAATCATTTCCCCCAGAATGGTAGTTGACCTCAATAAAACTTGTCAGACGGCTCCCAGAACTGCTGTACACTCGGCACTACACCACCAGAACCAAATGACATATAATCTTGGACGTGATAATTCCACTAAGGGGTCCATCAGCCGGGGCGAGCAACAGCATGCAGGGAGATGTGCACATATTCCCGTCGAGCAGATTGAGGACGACGTGAACGACGTGGACGACGAAGGCGACGAACATTTTGAGTATCCCGATGTTGATTATCATGGTGATGATGAGTACTCTCCTAGCAAGAGGCAGAGCAAACTACGGGCTTGGAATAAAGGCCAGAAGAAGCTTAACACCGAAACAGTGAGCAGAAGACCTTTCCGCGTCGTCACTCTTCGTATTCCCACTAAAGCACATCATCTCTTCCAGCCATCAAAGGACCCCTCTGTGCCCATGGGAAAAGACATCTTCTCGCGTATGCCCGCCGAAGTCTGCCGAAGAATCTACCGTGAGTTACTCAAGGCCAAAAATTCCATCGCCGTCTTGAATGGATGGTCGCAGGTGTACCGTCGCCAGCAGCTAAATTTGCACGCCTCCATCCTCGGCGTCAGCAAGAAGCACAATGCAAATGCGAACACCGTGCTATACGGGGACAATGTGTTTCGATACATACTCCGCGACGACGCTAGGATGGTCGAGTTCGAGGCTGGCAAGAAGAAGAAGAATGAGCGTACGCTGCCATTGAGGAAGCAGATCAACAATTTTCGCTACCTGGAGTTGGAAGTCGAGCCTAATCGTATCGACATGGTAGCCGGCATGGCATTTTACGCCGCGCTCGAGATACTGGTGGAAAACAAAGCCAACAGATTGTTCCGGCTGACTATCGACCTGTCGCCGCGCCTCCAGCAAGGCATTGAGGGCAAGAAGGGCTTGACCAAGATCTGGGTGTCCCAGAGAGTGTGGTTTACTAAGGCTCAAGGAATTACCGACATGCTCAAGCAATTAAAGGCGCATTTCGTATTCTTTGATGTTCACCTCGCGGAGAACAATTACTCCAACGCGACCAGCCTGCGCGCTATAGTGGATATGCGGCCCGAGATCAGCGACATTGAGGTATCGGAGGAGCTGAGAAAGCACAACGACCGGATCCGAATGACCATGAGTCTTGAAGCTCGTAGAGCGCTGGCCAGAGAGAGGATCGTCGAGCGGCTTGAGGCAGAGGCCTACAGGAAGCTTGATGTAATGAACACTCGCCTTGAGCAGGCTGTCCTCAAAGGCGCACCTCATATGGTACATCGTGGATGGTTCGAAGAGTTCAAGCCCAAGCGTAAGCAGCGCAAGACAATCCGGGCGAGCGGCGATGCAGTAGAGGGCGAATAGTCATCTGGCAGTGCATATTCTCGGAAGCAAGCATGGCTTCTTCTTGGTCTCTGCATGGTTCGTAGAAGGACGTCGAGTGGCGCAGAATTTACCCAGCTTCGGCTGAACGACAGGTGGATTTAGCGATGCAGATCGAGAATTCAAGGTCGAGGAGCGCAAAATAATGGTGGCATGTAGATTTGGTAGGAACGGAGAAAGAGAAAACAGAGGGTGAATACATATGGCATCACATCGTTTGAGAGAACCGGCAGAGAAGAGGAAAATTTGATCAACTCACCAAAGAGCTTAATGAAGATCGGCACATGAGAATCCCGTCGAAAGAAGCATGTGCAATGATGGAAATGCTTTCTTCTCCCTTCAATCCTGTGGTATCATAGCTTAAGTGCAACAGTTACAAATTCCTTCTGATCCTGATGTCAATGCTAGCGGAGCACAAACTCGTTCAAGATACCGAGATCTTGACCAGAGACACGTCTAGTGTCTCGGAATCGACCAGGACGATTTCCTTTGTCTCAGAGTACGAGGGCACCGCAATTAAACGCAATTGTTGCCCCTCAGGTCCTGAGATGACCTTCGTCCCAAACTCTGGTTGGCAGCCCACGAAGTAGACGTGCGGGCACTCCTTCATGACAAAAGGATCGTCGTCTTGGAATGGGTAGCTCCATAACGTGTCTGGCGCAGTGGGAGCACTACATCGCCAACGGCACATTGCCTCCATCATGCCCAGCCTATCCTCACTATCGACATACTTGAAGATGTCATCTACGTTTTGGCCTCCCGTACCCAACATCCTCCATCCATCCAGCTCTCCCTCCCATGGGTTTGTCACCGCATCAAACCAACCTCGGGCCTTAGATCCCGGGGTGGCGGCGAACGCTCTCGATCGTGGGAACATGGCGTTATGTATCGGCTGCTGGGGAAAGCTCGCGTTGGCAGGGTCGTGCTCGCCTGGCATGAGTGTTACTGGTAGGGTTGGCAAGAGCTCGGCGAGAAAGTCGTCGAGGATTTGAGATGGCAGGGCGTTATATGAGGCTTGATCGTAGCCATATTTCTTGGCCGTTGCTTTCTTGTCTGTGGCCGTCTCAGCGGCATGCGGGTTGCTGGCAGCTATTGAGTTGCCTGCAATGATCAGCCGGCTGATTTGAGATAGCTCAGCCTGTGCATTGGGGTCCAACGCCTCGCCTAGAAGATACTCCAGAAGAAGGTTCAGCTCAAGAGCATATGATGTGTCGTCGCCAGAGAAGTTGAGGCCGGAGACGATGGCGATCTTCCCGCTGGAGCCTCCTGATGGTGCATCTGACATGTCGACATCCTCCCCATTGGCAACCTTCTTGCCTTTACCCACCCCGTTCGTACCAGCTGGGTTTATTAGGGCCCATCGGTCCGGCTGCGGTGCCAAGTCCGCAAACTTCATGTCAATCACCTCGAAATCACCATTTGAATTCTCCGTTCCCATAACAGCCACAATACAGCCAGTAACGAGCATGATGGATTTTAGATAGCTTCCAGTCAATCGAAGTCGACCCGAGTCATCCTCCAGCATGACGGTATCACGGTCATCATCGGAGAAGTATCTCGTCACAGACGTAGGTGCAGAGATCCAGCGCTGTCTTGAATGTCAGACATAACATGCATCTAGGAGGTAAGTAGGTGCTCGGAGCTTTTGGCGAACTCACATCTTTGGAAACGTCGTCCAGAATATTCGGCTTCAAGGGCATGTCGACATAGATAGTGCCAGGGACCCAACACAGCTCGCCCTGGCGCACATCCAGCACCCGGTTGACCTTTTTGGCCGTCTCGCCGCCAATGACAGTGCCCTCCCACGCGGCCTCGGCCATTTCCTCGACGGCAGGCTTGATTTCTGTCAGCCGCAAAAAATAGGTGTCGGCATATTGTTGCTGATAACTGCGCCCCGTCTCAAGCTTGAAGGTATCGAGAGGCTTGTAGTTGGACTCTGGACGCTCGAGAATTACCTCCGGCGCGTCAACCCTGCAGCAAAGATCAGCAATTTTCTGGATTTATGATACAAGCGAAGTTGTGCATACGAAGGCTTCTGAAGGAGTTGGGACTGCACTTCGTCAAGGGTCACCATTTTGTGCAGAATTGTCCGTTGGGAGCACGGAGTAGTGAGAAAATACCTGGCAGGCCAGGTTTAAGTGAAGTTGAAAAGACGCGCTCGACGCGTAGATAGATTGAGTGGACCTGAGAGAGGTGCTGATGGACTGGCGTGGGGTATCCTTGCAGACTAGGGGCAGGGGTCTTAGAATTTCGAAAAAAAGTTCAGATCTGACTTCCACTCCCAGAACATCCTCCAACAAACATACGCAACGAGACGGAAATTTCTTGTCGCGAAACACACCACACAGCGCAGTAAAATGGATGCAAATATGGTTGGGGCAACGGCTTTCGAGCCAGACATGGCGCAGGTCAAAGTCACATTTACTACCACCGAGAGTGACTTGCAATTGCCCGAGAGCAAGAGGCAGCTCCTCGTCCCGGCTGGTACGTTTGCGCCATCTCAGGACCTTGCTTTTGTCGCAACTTTACACAGGATGGCAGACGACTAACAAGCTAATCAGACATCCGTCGACTCGGTCTCTCGCGTGTGCTCAACTCCGAATCTATGCTTGACACCCCCCAGCCCGTCCCCTTCGACTTCCTCATCAATAGCACCTTCCTCACCTCCACGCTCGAGGACTACCTCGAGAAGAATGGCCTCTCCTTTGAGACCAACATTACTCTGCAATACGTGCGCAGTCTGATCCCGCCCAAGTATGAAGCCTCATTCGAGCACGACGATTGGGTTAGCGCCGTCGATGTGCTCTCCGCCACGAGCCCTGCAGGCCTCTGGTCCGGCGACGCCTTCACCGCGGGCCACGACAGGATACTCTCGGCATCGTACGATGGTTTGCTGCGGATATGGAACAGCTCCGGCGACGTGATCGCCACCTCGCCCGCAGGCAGCCATGGTGGCCACAGCGCGAGCATCAAAGCCGCCAAGTTCCTCTCCACCTCCCAGCTCGCCTCCGCCGGCCTCGACCGCACGGTACGCGTATGGAAATACACCGAGACCGACGACCACTCTGCTGGCGAGCTGAAGCCAACCCTCGAGCTCTACGGACACAAATCCACCGTCGAGTCCCTTGAGGTCGACGGTGCCGCCAAGCGCCTCCTGACCGCCTCAGCTGACGGCTCCATAGGCCTCTGGTCAACGTCCAAAGCCTCGGCGCCGCAAGCCCCGGTCGCGCTCCTGCCCGGCAGCACACATGCCAGCAAGCGGCGCAAGCTCGCCAGCTCCGTTTCCACGCCCCAGCGCGGCGCGCTGCACCTCACGCCCATGCACAAGGCTCCTGCGACTGCCGCTGTGTTCGACCCCCGCGATAGGACGGTCGCGTACAGCGCGGGCGAGGACCACGACTTGCACACGATCGACTTGACGACCATGGCGAAGGTGAGCACAATCCCGGCGTCCAGTGCGCTGCTGTCGTTGTGTGCGATGCCTGGCCCCAGTGGAAGTCCGTTGCTCGCCGCCGGGACAGCCTCGCGCAACGTGGTTCTTATTGATCCGCGCGAGTCGCAGGCGCGGACAAGCGTCATGACGTTGAGGGGCCATGTGAATAAGGTTGTGTCACTGGCAAGGTGTCCTGATAATGAACACTCGCTTGTGTCTGGTTCTCATGATGGGACGTGCCGAATCTGGGACTTGAGGAGTGTACGAGCTGCTACGAGTGGAGAGGATGGAGCAGGTGGGGGTGTTAGTGAAGCAGTATATGTGATTGACCGAGAAAGCAGGGGAGGGAAGAAGAGGCCGCTGGCGGGCGAAGGGTGTAAGGTGTTTGGAGTGGTTTGGGATCGGACGTGGGGTGTTGTAAGTGGTGGTGAGGATAAGAGGGTACAGATCAACAGAGGAAGAGACATCATTGCTTCATGAGAGAAAAAAGGAGAATACCTTAGGCAAAAGGGGCTTTAACCGAATAACATGTGTGGAGATGATACCCGATAGAGTGGAAATCGGAATCTGTATTCCGCCAAACTCATACAATGTCTGCTCCCAGTGGTATTGTGCAAACAAATCGCATCGCCCTTTACGTGATCGTATGCGCCTTCTTGTCTATTCTTTCCCCGCCCATCATGACTTCATAGATTTCTCGAAGAGTTGACCGCCGCCCACAGAGGGAAGAATCTCTTTCTCGCCAGCTCCGTCGGCATGCGCGACATCACGTCAGTCTTCATGCGGATCTTGTCATACGGCAGCTTCTCCATATGCACGCTCGACATTATGTAACCCGCCACGCTCGAAGTCTGTAGCGGAGGATCACGAAGTATCTTTGCTAGGCCCGCACAATCCAGGTCCTTGCTAGTGTGCCATATGTGATAAGCCCTTAAAGCCGCTGGCTGTGCTTTGAGTTTTCCACCGCGGCTTTCCTTGTACTCCTTCAGCCAGACCTCCGCGGCCTCAAGCTTCCGGTCTTTAGGCAATGGCGGGGACTTGACTGACGTTGGCTCGCCTTTTGCACTTTTGACGACAGGATCGTGTGACTTGTCATTACCCTCTAGCACTTGTATGATTTCTGAGCGAGCTATACCAAGCGCTACGTTTGTGCCCCGTGATTCAGCTTCAGCTTCGATCTCCCGCTCATCGGCTACTTCGTCTTCAGCCAATGCTTCGTCCTCCCTCGGGGGTTCCAAGCCAGGTGGAACAGGGATTGGCCTGTCCATTTCAGTGTGGAATGGCAGGGCAGGAGTCGGATCCAATTGTTCTCGTTGGTGATTCAGCATCGCGAATAGCTGTACGGCAGCGTATGCATCGGAGGCTGAATAGCCGATCTGTTCCAAGTCTAGCGGTTGCGACCAATCGCTCGCTCTGACATTCTGATCCTTCTTCATCGGTAGGCCCATAATATCTTTTACCTGGGTTGCTAGTGCCACAAGCTTCTTGTTGATCAGGTTCGGCTGGCGGCTGGCCGAGTATTTGACTTGCTTGAACAGGTGGCTGAGCTCGAATTTACCGCGCACGTCTATGTCCAGAAATCTTCTCAGCCTGGTGCAGTCGCCATTGATCCATACGCCAAGCTTCGTGATCTCCGGGTCTTCCAAGAGTTTCTTGAGTGTTGGCGTGACAAACTCGTCCTTCCCAGGGTACAGAGCCAAATGCAGCAGCACAACGCGGCTCTGACTTGCGATTTGCACGAGCGATATGTTCTTGCGGACGCCGGAATTCTTATTTGCCTGCGGGCTCCATTCAAGGTCCAGACCAAGGAATTTCTCGCCCTCCAAATACTTCAAGGCCCTCTCTGCGGTCTGGGCACTTTTGCAGTAGTGAACCCTCACTTTGCCTTTGACGTCGTTTTGTTCGTCGGGACCTCGGTAGAAGGAGTAGGACCAGTAGGATTCTGAACTCCCTTCTTTTGCTACTCTCGCGGCCTGGAATATCGCATGTGGCATTTTGTAATCGAGGGGCGTGAACGGGACTTCGAGGTTCTCGGGCGATGCGGTAGGCTCAGACTCTGCCTCTGTCTGCGCTGCATAGGCTTCCTGGGCCGGGTCGGTAACAAGCTGTCGAGATCCCTCGTCCAACCGGGTATCTTGCACTCCGCCTTCCAAGTCCTCAGCGGCTGTCGTGTAATCCATTTGACTCGTCTGAGAGCTGGGCTCCTGAAGTACCATAGTGCGCTGCAGCCTGTTGAAACTCGACCCGTTTTGAGCCGTCAACTCGGTGATTCGCACAGCCGCTGCCTCGGGCTCATTGGCATCCGAATCGACTGCTCTCACATTTGAAGCCTCCGTATAAAACCGCGCGACATCGAGGGCAGGGTATAGTGGCTGCTGATGAAAGACAACCCCATTCGTCGGGTGCCAGAGCCTCCAATTAGGAGGGTGCGGAGAGGATCTGCTGCTCATTGTCGAGGTGGTATGTCTTGCAAAAGAGGGAGAGATTAGCAACAGCAAAGAGCAGACAGAACGGTGTGAGGAGGAGGAGGAGGAGGAGGAAGAACGCACAACAAACGTCGAGGAAGCGAAGGCAAGAGACCCGGTGGACCGTATGGGAAATTCATGACGCGCGCTCTGCTACCAGAGGAGAGCAATGCGCCATGCTGCCCAATTATCATTGCCGCAACATTGAATCTGGGGAGGCGAGGCTGCGGGCTCAAAAAAGCGGAGGGCGCCCAGGGACAGTAGGCAGCAATGCAGGGGGGGGGTTGTTGCTGTTCGAGAGAGAGTTGAGTGGGTGAGAAGACGCGCTTTGGAGGCGCGTTCCCCACTATAACGGAAGTGGGCTGTACCGCAGCATTCTATCTCCGCAGACCGGGTTGAAATTTAGCGGGGAGATGGGTCTTAGCACATCCAGTAATTGGGGGGCGCTAGACACAATCTACAGGTACCCTCAAACATCAACACCACGCAGAGGAGGCCCGTCAACGCAGGCTGCTATCAAAGAACAACTTGCCGCCCATACCCTCTTTCTTGCACTTAGCCACAACATACAACCAAGATGGCATCCCAAGTACAACCTTTGGGTGAGCTTTTGTCATCATGTCTGGACTGAACAAAAAAAAAACACTTCAGCTAATCACGATCAATAGAGCTTGTCGACAAGTGTGTTGGGTCCAGAATATGGGTGATCATGAAGGGCGACAGGGGTATGTCTGCTGTATCTCAGATATCTCTTTGTTTTCACTGTACTGACTCCTGCCTCAGAGTTCAGTGGTACCCTGCTCGGCTTCGATGACTACGTCAACATTGTCCTGGAGGATGTGACTGAGTTGTAGGACTCAACCCCCTTGCAATCTTTATGACTGGCAGAGAATGCTGACTGTGAGCTGCCTGCCGCCAGTGACTATGCTGGCAATACAAGCAAGCTGTCCAAGATCCTGCTCAATGGTAACAACATCACAATGGTAAGCTCACTTGTCCTTGGTCAGGATATATTGCGGCACACGGCTCATGTTTCTACAGCTTATCCCAGGTGGAGAGGGTCCGGTGGCGCAATCATGATCCTCTGCTGTCAACAAGGGATCGCATCATGGAGGGTAGATCGTTACTTGACTAGCAGGCATAGGAGTGACTGGCCTATGAAGCAGGACAGGCGTGCAATCTACATGGGCTGAGGGCTGGCTTGGAGAGTGGCATAGGGCATAGCATACCCACCCGAATCCACAGGACAAAGCATTGCAAATTTCAAGGAACGGTTTTAGTCCTCTCCTGAATACTTTCGTTTTCATGGGTTGAAATGACTATCCTTATATTATGACCGCTGCCTTTGACAAATTGGCTCATTGAGCAGTATTGCACATTCCATGAACGCCCCTATAAAGTGAGTCCTTGTGATCAGATACCCAACCCGCATTCACAATTTAAAACCTCTGGGCCTCCTTCCAAGCGGCAAAGCTTCAGCAGCAGATCTTACCCCAATGGTTGTTGGGGACGGTATCACTACTCGCACTTGTTGAAACCCTTTGTCGTTCATCCCAACACCTCGGCGAAGTCTAAATGCCACAAGCCCAAATCCGTAAACACCTCGTTTTCGTGCATAGCCAAGTCATTGATGCTGGGTTCGCCGCTGGCTTGGGCAGATTCAAGTTCGAAGAGGCCCGAGTGGCCCTCTTCAACACGAACAAGGCGATACACGGGCTGCTCGTTTCCAAAAGACAGCCGTCGAAGGCCAAGCAGAGCACGACTACAATCGCAGCGCCGACCTTAGTCTAGAACCCCGCACCGCCCCCGTTGGCCGTGGGTCCAGCGGTAGCCATGCGACGTAGCTCATACTCGCGGGTGAACTCGCGGCCAAGTTGGGCAAACTGGGCAATAAGATTCTTGCAGACCTCGATGAAAGCGTCCTTGGGTGTAATGGTGCCGTCTGTTTGGACGCGAATGAACAGCTCAGGGACGTTGGGATGGGCAACTGGTGATTGTGGTCAGCGGGATTGGCAAAGTCGAGAGGATGGGGGGAAACAGCGGTGGTCGAGAGTGCTCACCCTTGTAACCCGCCATCATGACGTGCGGGTGCATCTTCAGGTGCTCGGCGACGAGGTTCCCGATAGTGTGGTCTTCCTTCTTAATTAAGAAGTCGGAGCAGTTGGACATGCCTGATCAAGACGTTCAGCATCCTTTCCATAGTTGAGGGATCCCTTTGCCGTCGACTTACGGGGAAAAGGAGTCTCCGTGATCTTTTTCTCTCCATCCTGTAGAAGAAAAAGCTCGAAGCTAACATCATTGTCAGCCAGCTCTTCTCGGTGCGTACTAAGATACTCGCGCAGGGGCGACACGGAGAGAAGTACTCCTCAGGAATGTTGTCGTGCTTCAGATTACGAGACATTGCGATGGTTGTATTTGAGGAGTTTGTGAGCGGAACACAGTCAATGTTGACCAAATGGGTTGTGTGGCAGAGTGAAGGAGGGGGGAACAAGTTTGCCATAGCCAAAACGTGCCCAAACATAGGCTAGGTGAGGCGTTGGTGAGGGCAAGAACTTCCCAGATCGTCCCTGCCAGTTCCTACATGCCATGAGGTGCATCATGTCTTCCAGTCGAGGCCAACTAACAGGGCCCATTGATTCTGTGTCTTTCATGGAGGTACACATAGACATAGTGAGTCTCCTGTCCATCTCACCAATAATCCCCCCTCCCCGCAGGACACATCCAGCACGTTACAGTCCACTTGGAATGCCGTTTATATACATCGTAATTCATCCTGACAGACCTTATAAAACAACTCACCGATCAGGAGCGTTCATTGTGGCTAGAGAATAGCGAGGGTCGCTGGCTCCGCTGCGGGAAGAGAAAAAAAAAAGATAGTGTTCCTAACAAAATAAAAATGACTTGCAGATCTATGAGAAGCAAGGTAGATCTGCACGTCAAGAGAAGGAAGAGATGTGAGCGGCAAGGCGTGAGATTGCAAAGGACGCCAGGTGTTGAAGGGAAGAAAAGAATCCACCTTGCAGCGGTCGAAGGTTGGAGTTACAAGTCCGAGATGAGGCTCAAGGCTGGAGGCTCAGGTGGCGCGGGAGCGCTAATTAAGCGGTGTTTGGCCGTTCGCCTGCACCTGCAAGAAGGCACTGTTACTTCACTGGCTGCAGCATTGCCCAACACACTAACATCCCTAATGTCAATGCACCTGAAAGATTCAAAACCGCATGTCGAAATTTAAATATTTCAATTTCTCGTCATTGTTCTATATACGAAGTGCCTGATGACAATTCAGGTTTAATCTCCCCCCAGTTAGATCAACAATCTATTCTATCCAAAGCTCGCCACAGAGATCTCGCCAACTTGCCAGCCTGTACTCCTTGACAATGCCCACAACCAATGCAATGAGTTAAACATAGAGAAATCCGGCCGTGAACGCTTTCCCATCTACTCGATATGACTACAATCCTCCCTCCACCTCTCTCCATCCAGTATTCTACACGCCATTCGAATCGCAATACGATGGCAACGTAGGGCCTGTTGGGCCACTCGCCCAGCTACTCAATGTCTGGTAAGTGGTATAGGCCATGGCAACGAGACCAAATATGCCCAGGCAAATATCCGAGAACTTCCAAAGCGCTGACCGTGCGACTGCGCGGTAGTGCAGCATGGGCTAAATGATTCAATCAGCTCAAACGTTCTCAAGTTGTAAAAACTATAAAGACTTACTGGGTAGATGTAGACGAGAGGGATACACGCAAAGTTGCCCACCAGCGCGACGAATTTGTCAAGGTCATCCGCGCCACCCCATGCAATGATTGCACAGACAATCACAAAGAAGAAGCGGAAGACGTTCTTTTGCCATTTGATATAAGGGTTGTACTTGCCGCTGCGCGCGAAGAGACCGTTTTCGAGGATCTTGATGGCTGGGAAAATTTGCAGCGGCGTCGACAGCATGATGGCCATCGAGTACAGGAATTGCACGCCGTTGACCATCTTGTTGTCCTGTGGTAGGTTCAAGAGCACAACAGTCTCGGTCTTGGAGCCATAGGCGGCATACGAAATGGCGCCCATAATTGTGAAAAGTGCGGTAATGATGATCATGACCACAAACATCACCTTTGGGAATTTCCTGGGGTCGGCCATAGATTCCTGGATCGGGATGATGAGACCAATGCCCTCGAAGGTGAAGATGGCTGTACCGATGAACAGCGTCCAGTCGTTCTTATTGAACAGAATGATATCGGCAATGCCAAACTTGTCGAGCGTAAGGACATCATAGTAGAACAAGTAGCCAAGACCCAAAATGATGAAGACGTCGGCAACAAAGGCCGTGAAACTGAGTTTGTTGATGTCGCGGAAGAGCGAAAAAGGTAAGAAGATGACCATCTGCATCAATATCAACCATTTGACCTGGATATGGGTCTGGCAGTCCGATACGGCGAGGATGAAGGCCTGGAGATTTTCCGAGACGAACACAATGTAGGCCGCCACGAATCCGATCTGGCTGATGACGATGGATGAGAGAATGAGCCAGCGCAACCACTTTCCGTACAGTATGCCGCCCATGTCACCAAAAGATCCCTCAATCTTGAGGCGTGATGTGACCAGCAGCACGAAGCAGTAATAACTGAGCGCGGCGACGAAGAGCAGCGTCAAGTTACTAAAGACCATGCCACCGTTGAGGTAAGCACGCGGCAGGAAGAGGACACCAGTTCCCACGAACGACTTGAGCAGGACCAAAGCCGCCCCCATAGGGCTGGCTTTGCCTTTCGACTCACGGTGCTTCCTCCTGCGCTTCCTCCTCGACGGCGTCAGGAGGGCACTATCCTCCATCGGCTCGTGGCCATCATCCGACCCCTCATCACTATCCCACTCGTCCTCTCCCGAGGAGAAGTACTCGCCTGGCTTCAAGACCTCGTCGTCTTCCTCAAGCTCTTCACCGGCAAAGTGCCCGTACATACTGAGGAACTCAAGAAAGCTCGTCGTGAACAGTTGCGACTGGCGTGCCGACCCTTCCCCACCACCAAACTCCAGATCCCTGCCCAGGCCTCTTGCACCGGGCGCCGGGCTCCCCGCAGCGCGACGCAAGAAGTTCCGGCGCATGCCACCCGGGATCTTGATAGTATTGATATCGAGGACCTCCTCATCAGGTTCAGGCCGCGGCATGCTGAAGCTCTTGCTACGCTGCACCTTATTGGTGGCCTCCTCGGTCCACTTGTAGATGGGGCGCGTGATGTCACCACCCTGCAGCCGCAAGCTCGAGAACTCCTCGTCATCCAGCCCGGCGCCCGTTTCGGGCTGCTTGCCCTTGGCGCCAGCATCGCTTGCCTTGCGATTGCCCGAGTCGTCCGACTGGGCGTCGGATGGCTGAACAAGATGGCGCCGCACGATCTCGGGGTCCTCGTAGGGTGCACGGGAGCGCGTGTCAAAGGAGCCGTAGTTGGTCGGGGTGGTGGACTGTGCCAGCTGGGCGCTCGACGCGCTCGGAGAGTGTGGTGGTCGAGCGGGCGGGGTGCCAAAGCGCGGGGGAGAGGCGCCGAGGGAATTGGACAGGGCGGCGGCGAGGGCTGAGATACCCGGACCGGGAGATGTGGCGGCGGCGGACGCGCCTGGAAGAGGGGTTACATCTTTGCTGCTGCTGTTGTTGTTATTGTTGGTGCTGCTAGCATCGTTTTCGGTGCTTCGCTGAGCGTCGCGATGCCGAGGCGAGCTGCCGTACTGAGGGAAAGGCGAGGCGAGGCGGGCTGTGGCTTCGGAGCGTGGGACGGAGGTACCAAAAGAGCGGCTACGAAATGAGCCCGGGGAAGAAGACCGTGGGATCTCTAACGGCGGACGATCCCCATTATCTTTACCATTTCCGGACATGGTGCGAGTGAATGGATTACGATGGGATGGGAGAGAAGGTAGAGTAAAGTAGGACAGTGTAGGAAAGGCCGCAAAGGCGTATCGAGCCGAGAGCGAGGCGTTTTAAGCTTATCAAACACGGAGGTTGGTGGGAGACCAGTGTTGATGTTGCTGCGGAGATGCACAGTGGATGTGGATCACGGAGCCTTTTGCCTGTCGTCGATGGATCGACCGAGCGACCAAGATAGATATGCGAAAAACAGACGAGCTTGGGAGAGGCAATGAATGAGACAACGGAGAGAAAAAGATGGGCAAAATCCGCTCGTCACCGCCGTTGTCATGAAAGATTGGAGGAAACAATTGTACAAGATGCCATACTGGGTGTGCCGATGCTGATGCTGATGCTGACTCGGCCTGCTCTAGTGTTATGTACGGTGCAGCGAAAAAGTTGAACTTTACTTAGCATTATTTGTCCACGGGTCGCTCGTGAACGCACCTGATGAACCCGGCGTGGGGGGCCTGTCTTAGCAGATTTACGGTCAGATTGGGTGTGAATCTGTTACAGCTGTCTCAACCGGGTACGAGACATGACCGGGCCGTCTGCGAAAGAGAGTCTTCAGCGCCACATTCAGATGTCAGCCCTGACACACATGGTCATGGCCATGTGCGCGAAACTTGTCTTATTACATATCTTGGTACTGCTACAGAAGAAAACTGTTTAGACTTTTCGCGTATGCATCCCGCGCAGGCTCTTTGACGTACTTGCACACAAGATGGAATCTCGATATCTGACATGTTGTCTCTGATTCCTCAATCGATTTGGAGTGCATCCGACGGGTAACAACAGTCTTCGCCGCGGCATACCAGCATTATCAGGGATAAAATTCACCTACCAAGCTAAGAAGGTATTGGTACGAAAGAGCCTCACGCTGTACGGGGTCAGGTGGTCTAAGAAAAACAAGAGGAAAAAAAAGAACTGGCCCACCCACAGCATCAGGACTTGGAGAAGCATGACAGTACTCCGTACTCCGTACCGATTCCTTCTGGAGGTACGTATTCCTGGGAAGGAATTGCATACTGTACCAACTTGATAATTGATTGCTCCGGTGAGAGTTCTTGGTCTTTTCCCAGTAATACTACCCTGCGATTACTTGAACACACTGTCCATGCATTCATGCATCAAGTGACCATGTACACAGTGAATTGTGTCGCATCAAATCAATAGGCTAGGCTGCATTCCAGAAGATAGCTGGAGGGTGGAAATACAAGCGAGTTAGCCGCGCACGCGTAATCTGTACGTACAGTATAACCAGCACCCCCGGCCTCTTCCCGCGGCGCGTTCCTCCACCAAGAACCACCACCACGTCCAACTTCTGGCGCCCGCATGAAAAATCCCCCGCCTTGCTTTGCGATGCGGTGTGACCGCTGATCGCTAGTGGTATTTGGCGAACTGATAAAGCGTGTATCTGGTTTCGAAAACCGACATACAGCTTGTGATCATCCCTTTTCATGTTCGAGCTTTTCTTTTTCTCCCCCCAAGTGGCAAGGATATGATTCACATCAGGTAAACTCACTCTGCGTACCGACATATCGGGAAACCTTGTGTCCTGGTCCATTCAATCCATCATCTTGCGACCAGAACTTTCTACAGTTTTCCGTGCACCGCGCAGCCCCAAGCAGCTACTACTTAGTGTGTGTGAAGCCGCCGTCCATGTGTGCTTTTGGTCGCATCTTGCGTGGAGGACATGATGGACCACGCAAATGGAGGCAGGAAGCATAACAAGCTCGGGCTTGTCTCTGGCGTCTACATTCCCGTCTGCTTGAACATCTTTAGCATTTTACTGTTTCTTCGCTTTGGCTTGATTCTTGGGCAGATTGGCCTGGTGGGCATGCTAGGTAAGATCTTCCTCTCCCACCACCATGGTGACCAGGACGTCCGGTATTGACCAGCCGTGAAGGTCTCTTAGTGTCATCATATCTCATCGATGTGGTCACAACGCTTTCTCTGTCTGCCGTGAGCAGCAATGGTGAAGTCAAATCAGGTGGTACCTACTACCTAATCAGCCGGTCCCTGGGCCCTGAGTTTGGTGGTTCTATCGGGCTGCTGTTCTATCTCGCCCAGGTTCTCAACACGGCGCTCAATGTCGTCGGTCTGATAGCAGTTCTGAAATCCAACTTCGAGCAAACCTTGCCGCAGACATATTGGTGGACCTACCTTCTTCAGACCGTCGCATTGGTCGCCTGTACCGCCCTGTCTCTTGCTGGTAGTGGCATGTTTGCCAAAGCGAGCAACGCCCTCCTAATCATCCTCGGCGCTGCCATCTTGACTATCCCTATTTCTGCTGTCTTCCGCAAGCCTTTTGAGGATCCTAGCCTTGATGTGATATTTACAGGACTCAGTATGGAAACTCTGCAATCAAATCTGTGGCCACACACTGGCGGGAGGCACTATGAAGGAATACAGATATTCCGCGATCTGTTTGGCATCCTTTTCCCGGCCACATCCGGTATGTCTACATCCTAACCTGGCCCAAACATGTGGGCCATAGTTTATTGACACAAGTAGGTATTTTCGCCGGTGCCTCCATGTCTGGAGATCTGAAGTCGCCAAGCACATCGATTCCCGTAGGGACGTTATGGGCGATACTCACCACCTTCACGTCTTATCTGGTCGTCATCCTGTCACTAGCCGCCAGCACCTCTCACGGCTCGCTGTTAAGGGACAAGGACGTCATCCAGGATATTAGTTTGTACGCGCCAACTATACTCGCCGGAGAAGTGGCCGTAACATTCTTCTCTGCGCTGATGGGTGTGATAGGAGCAGCCAAGCTCATGCAGGCTTTGGCACGGGACAAGCTCTTCCCTGGCTTTTCTCTATTCGGTAAAGGTCTGCGGAAGAGCGACGAGCCTGTTGCTGCAATCTTCTTGACATATTCCATTGCTCAGCTGGCGCTCTTTGCGGATCTTGACCAGCTTGCGTCTTTGATCTCGATTTTTTATATGGTATGTAAGCGTGCATTGCAAAACTTGTCACCATTCCTCTGCCGGGCTGGAAGACGCGATTTCAAAGTCGGCCACGTTTCGATACCCGCTGCAGTGTCAGCCCGATTCAATTCCACAGTCGTCATTTCTACAGGCCGTTGTCCGTCAGTCTCAAACGCGATTGCACAATATCCCAAATCGATAGCTCAGCTCCGAGGTCGTTCTGTCGGCGAAATGAGAGTAGTATGGAGATGACCTGGCCTCTGGTTCTGAACTCTTGCTCCTCGCTGGAAAACCTTCTCTAGCTAGAAAGTGCTTCTTGCCTTCTCATTATGTTTCGTCTTCGTTGTTCTTGTCGTTTCAGGAGCGCTGCTAATGAAGACTGCAGTTGACATTCTTCACAATGAATCTCGCCTGCTTCCTGCTCAAGATAGGAGCTGCGCCCAACTTTAGGCCTGGTTTCAAATTTTTCACCTGGCAGAGTGCGTTTGCCGGCGCGCTGATATCCGCGGCAGCCATGTTCTTTATTGATGAAACATCCGCTGCTACGGCTGTCTGCCTGCTGATCTTCCTGTTCTTGCTGCTTCACTACCTATCTCCTCCGAAGCACTGGGGCGATATCAGCCAAAGCCTGATCTACCACCAGGTCCGAAAATATCTCCTGAGGTTACGACCCGAGCATATCAAGTTTTGGAGGCCGCAGATCATATTGTTGGTAAACAATCCTCGTCGCCAGACCCGCCTCATTCAATTCTGCAATTCTTTAAAAAAAGGGAGTCTCTACATACTCGGACATGTGATTGTCACCTCGGATTTTGAAAGTGGTGTTCACGAAGCCAAATCACAATCACAAGCATGGACAAGGTATATTTCGGAATTCTCGAGGATCAAAGCCTTCGTACAATTGAACATGAGCCCGTCTATCACTTGGGGCGTGAGGAACTTAATCCTGTCAGCAGGACTGGGTGGCATGCGACCAAATATTGCAGTCATTGGGTTTTACAACTTGGCAGAGCTCCGTCAAGCAAACCCGAAACTACGAGTACCCCAGAGTCACAGATCGGCCGACTTCAGTCGCACGCCGTCCGTAAAGGACATGAAAACTGCGAGGCGCAGGCGTGGCGATACCTCAGCCCGTCTGCTAGAGGGCCAACTCCCTACCGACGTCATCCGAACGGAAGGTATGATGAGCGCAAGCGAATATTTGACTATTCTGGAGGACTTGGCGCTGAGGTTCAGGATGAATGTGGCGATTGGCAAGGGATTTCAAACTCTTGAGACCCCAAGAAGTGATGGTGGAAACTCCAAGCGATACGTTGATCTATGGCCAATTCAAATGTCTGCTGAGCTCCAAGCAGACGGGAAGAGTGTTTTGACAACAAACTTTGATACATGTTCGCCTACCTGCACCTCCATCTTAGGACATAACGGACTATGCTAACGTCTCCCAGATACTCTGATCTTACAACTGGGCTGCATTCTGCACTCCGTCCAAGCGTGGAAGAAGGTCTACAAGCTTCGCGTCTGCGTATTCGTAGAGTACGAAGAAGAGGTAGATCCAGAGCGAGCAAGAGTCCACAAGCTGCTGGAGAAGCTGCGAATAGAGGCTGAAGTGCTCGTGTTCTGGCTAGCCAGCGGCGACCTAGCTGTCTACCAGACTATCGTTTCAGGCCAAACCGTGAACCTAGAAACAGACTCCCTCGTCAACGACTGTCTCAGGGGCGAGGAATGGTGGGAAGATCTGCAGACCCTACGGGGTCGATCTCAGAGTGCCTCGCAGGAACTGGACTCACTTGCTAACTTCGTCGAGTCTACTGCTGGCAGACCAGGCATCTTCAACCCGCACAATGATGCAGAGGATTTTGGCGACCGCAGGCGTCACAGCATGGCACGCCTAGTTGAACTACCGAAGAAGCCGACTGTGTCCGCCTTGGCCAGGCTTGGAGTGAACATGGGCATACACACGGCCAACTTGCTGCCAAATGTGTTTGACAGTAGCTCAGACGAACGCAGCAACTCCAGCAGCGAGTCCAACTCTGACGCATCCGACGATGACGAGATTGGAGATTTCAACGACGATGCCAGCGCAGCAAGCGAGGGCGATTTGGACTATCTCGAGCCCGTTCGCCGGCCTCTAATATCGCATTCGCCAGGGCGAAGAAAGAGTTATAATGATGCACAGATCAGAGAGCCCACAGCACGCAGAAATGTTCAAGTTGAGAGAATTTCCAGGACGCCTGGATATGTACAATCATATGGCACTATGTTTACTGAGCTCGTCGAGTCGACGGCCGAAGACGCAGACGCAGGAGGGCCGTCTTCCTCCGCTGGGTTCCTCTACCGACCTGACCTGGCCGCCGTCTCGAGCGCTCTAAGAGATATTGACAGGCCAGCCACTCCACAGCGGGGCATGAGTCGCAATACTTCGAAAGACAGATACGGCTCAGGAGTTCATACCCCCAAACCCATACGGCCATCCGCTATTTCCCGGCATAGTAGCCACGCAGTCCGATTTTCGAGCCAGGTGATCCCACAGACTGAGGTCACTGAATCAGAAGGGGGCGCAGGCCCAGTGTTAGGTTTCGCGGAACCAGAAACTCCCAGCGGGCGTCCGGGCCTTTCTAGAACATCGTCGCAACCCCGCATCACAAACCGCTTGATGCCGGAGACAAGAATCCCTGAGGAGGATGCTGTGCCTACAGTTTCATTTGCGCCAGAGCCGGAGACCAGGGAGCACACCATGCCTCCCTCCCCGGGCACAGGCCCCACGGACGTCTCGATCCACATTCCGGATTTGCTTGCATCCTACAAACTTGCAGCCAGTAGCAGCGACGACGAGCAAGACGACTCCAGCAACAGCGGTGGCGGGCTACCGCTGTCGTTCAATGACTTACCTAGTCGAGCGCAGTATCTCATTCTCAATGAACTGCTGAGTCGCCATAGTTCTGAGTCTGCGGTGCTGTTCACGACGCTACCTATACCTGCGGAGGGCACGTGCAGGAACGAGGAGGCCAGTGTGCAGTATCTTTCGGACATTGAGGTGCTTTGCAGCGACCTACCTCCTGTCCTGTTGGTGCTCAGTAACAATATGACGTGAGTAGAAGATATGCAGTCATGCAGACTTTTTTTTTTTGGAAGCTCATGCTAACGTTGTGAGACCGAATAGTGTCACTGTCAGTCTTTAGAGTCGTATACGGTTTGCACTACTCTGTATCATCACATTCAGTAGCACAGCATAGCGTGTGAATTGCATGGCGAACGGCGTGGCATTTGAAAATTATCAGAAGCACATAATTACGTTGTACTTGTGACGAATCAGTTCGAAATCAGGGAGTGTCGGGCGCATGAGCGCGCGGTCGTTACGCCGCCCAAGGGAGACCAGTCATAGTGCGTTGCTTCACCGTCCCGCTCCCAGAAGGGCACTGCATGACTGCTTTGTTCGCCGAGATTATTTTGTGCAAGCTTGATGAAGAAAACTTGAAAGAAAGTCGCAAGCTCGGCCGTGTTGAATAAAGCAGGTTCGGGTCCTGCTTGACTGGTTGGGAGTCGGGACTCACGCTCGAGGGCATTCTTTGTTGGCCCATCGCCCTCGAGAGGAGCCTCCCAATCTTAGAGTCCAGATGTATATACCACTCGTCTTGATTTGCTTTTGAAAAGACTCTCGGGAGGTCTGCTGCTCAAATCTCAAAGCCATTGGCACGTACATTCCAGACACCACTCAACGCGTCTCGCATATGCACCACTCATCCACGCACTCTTCATGATGAACCCCCACCTCCACCTCCATCAAGGCCCCTCCGATTGCAATCCAGGCCATGGTAATGCAAGGTCTATTGAGAACAGCCGAAATAGCAGGATCCGAGGGCGCTTCTTATCGAAGATCAACAAGTTTGTTCTGAGAAGCAGCCAGTCGGCGCTAAAGAACGAAAGGTCCATCTCGCCTTCATCACCAACATACCCGTTCAAAATAATCCATAAACGCGATATCATGCCGCTCTACTCGCCGCCTCGACCTATGATGCCAAGGACAGAGTCAGAATGCGAGGAGGCGCTGCAGGAGATGTTCTCATATACGAGGGACGTGCGGAGGCCCTCCACAGTGCCTTCTGAGGGCCCATTATCACGAACTCGGATCTTGTCCGATCAGAAGTAGGTGTGATGATCTTGTCTCCTTTCCTTCAAACTCAAATATAAGTCTATTCCCAAAGTTGTCAGCTGGAGCCCAACTCATACGGTGGGCCCACTATCCACCTTGAAGATCGCCGCTAAGCCTCAATGTGAATGATTAGAAAACTACCAGCGCCACCGCTGCCCCCACCCAAAGATGGATATATACCGCCAAAGTCATTTCCGAGGCTTTTGAATACAAGTATTTCGTTGCAGCCACCTAGGACGGCGGGCGCTCGGCTAGAAACGATTCCCGGCAGTCCGCTGAGTCCAACAACGACACGGTCTGTGCCGACGCCTACCAGACTACAATTCTGTGTGACACCGGGAACGCCGAGAACAGTCGACAGGAACAGAATTCAGAGAGCCATGACTGGTGATGACATTCGAGCGCCACGACCATTGTCTGAGCGGGCCATGATACCACAGGATTCGCTGTCGAGGCTCAGACCAGGGGAGGATGCGCATTCGGCTCGCAGCCCTCTCAGTATATCTGTACCGTCAACATTGTCTCCGACGGAATCGATGTTCACCATTGTCTCAGAGGGCAGCGAGTCCCGGGCACAAAGGACTTTCAACACCAAGTCAAGGCCGCTCGAACGGGTGCTCAATCCTCTGAGTCCACTTCACCAATCACCTCGCATGATGTTTTCCTCAAGCCGACTCACGAGCAGCACGAACAATGAAACAATGAGCCCAAGGAGGCCATCCAGACCTGGCGACCAAGAGCTTCCTCCTCCAAGTCCAAAGCGGCCACGACAGCACTCCCAGCTAGGCTTTCACAACATGCATGTGGACGATGACACGGCCACAGACAGTGAGGACAACAACAGCGAGGACAACCGCACACCCACACCATCCTCATCGCGACACACCCCTGAGTTCAGTGCAAAGTGTCACACCTGCCCAGAGCCATGCTCGCCCGGCCACGGCCTGTGTACGGCCTGCCAGGAGCACCTCGAGCCTCACACCCCCGACTGTGACGTCTCGGACTCAGATTACGAAGACTTCGATGTACGCACACCAAGCTTGTCGCCGAGGAAGACCAAGCCCAGGCCGCTGGTGTTGCAACCGACGCAGGCGCGTGGCAGCAATGGACCGCCCGCCTCGCCCGGGCCCGTCACTCCCTCCTTTTCCAGGCCCATCACCCCGACGAGGTCTCCTAGGCGCGAGGGCACACCACTCTCGTCCTTGCCTCTGACACCGGAGACGCCTCGCGGATGGTCGCGCCTTTCAAGTCCCCCGCACCAGGCGTCGGGGTCGCAATCACGTTCATCGAGTTCCGCTCAATCCCAGACACTCAAAACGCTTTCCTCCCCAGTATTCATCCGACCGTCCGCATCTCCGGGGCCGGGCAGTGCGCTTTTTCACCTCGAGCGAAGCATGCAGTGGGAAAACTGGGAGCCCCTGACCCCTGGTGCAAGCCCCAAGAACGGTAATGATGTTGTTCGCGTGGGGAGCGTGTCGGGAGGTGAGGTGAGAAGGATGGTAGTGCGAGATTCCAATGATGAGGGGGCGGATACGATGAAAATGCTTGCAAATGAAGAAGGGGAGGAGTTAGGGAGGAGTGGAGGTGGTGGCGGTTATGGGGATTGGTTCAGTTATTATGCGGAAGAAGAGGAACAAGAGGCGCTGAACAGGACGTCTGCAGGAAGCAGTATTTATGATAGGATACAGTCGATTTATGATGCATATGCTGGGGAGTACGACGAGCTTGAGGGAGAGGAGATGGAGATGTTTTGAAGGGCTTGGCCGTTCATGAGCCAGGACAGCTTTTTCCTTCGAGTTGCTATGCCGAGACGACAGAGATACCTAGGCGTTTGGGATGGGTCATAGATCGGCTCAGGAGGTCGTTCAAAATGAACTCTTCATATACACACCGCTCTATTTTGATGCCATGTAGCTCTTCTCATCTATGCGCAGATCTGATGTTAAGAGTCGATCCTTCATTGGTCTCTTGTCATCACGCGATTTTGTTGACGACCAGCTCGCCCTTATTGTCGCCGTCTAGCTCGAGTAAGCCGCCGCTTTCAAGCTTCTTCTTCCATTTGGTACTTTCATAGCGCGCTAAAATTAGAGTCATGCGAAGGATCTTCTCGTGGCTCGACTCATGTTCCGCTACTTCATCTGGTACGGGGGTGAACGTCCATCTACCAAAGGCCCAGTTCAGTATGTATCTGCTTTGAGGCTGTGATGGTGATGCAGTTGGAATTTCTGCGTCTGAGCCCGTGACGGTGGATGATGTCGATAACACCGCCTTGATCCGGTATACTTCGTCTTTTGGTGCTGTCTTCAATAGTGTCAGGAGGTTGTCGACATTGACGCTGGAGCCGTTTGGCCCACTGAGCTCGATGGATAGGACCTCGACTTCGGATTGGTGTCCCTTCTCGTGATCGTGGTCATGTTCGTGAGCGTGGTCTTTCGGTCCATCGTCCATTGCTTGAGCAAGACCTCCGTCGATTCCAAAGATAACCCCCATAGGGACTCGCCCCTTGTCGCTCTTTACCCAGGCCGTGTCGACTTCCAGATCACCAACACGGTCCAGACACTCATCAAATTTGCGCTCGTCACATTGCTCCCATCTGTGTTATCATTAGCCAGAGGATTTTTCAAAAGCTTATAGCACACTAGACTTACTTATTGAACACAATTAGATCCGTATATTTCGCCTGGAGGCGCGCCGTCACACTGGTGTCCTCGTAACCCTGCCAGTTTTCCACATCAATGACGCTAACCACGCCATCAAGCACATAGTCGCCGGTCGCGCGCGCAAGACGGTTAATTTCCATGGCCAGCGTCGCGGGGAAGGCAGAGCCAGACGTCTCGATGACGATGCGGTCCGGAGTGATCTGTGCCTGCAGCTCCTTGAGGGCTTCGCTGAGCTGGCCGACCAGATTGCAACAGATGCAGCCATTTAGCATTTCGCGCACACCTGAGATAGCATTGGATGATGCCAACTGCGAATCGATTGCCAAATCGCCAAACTCATTTTTTAAAAGGGCGAGTTTGTAGTCCGGGTTGGCGGCGCGGAGCTGGGGGATGAGGTTGAGGATGAGGGTTGTTTTGCCAGAGCCGAGGAAGCCCGTGATGATGGTTATTGGTATGGGCGCCATATTGGAAGTCTTTATCGGAGATCAGCAAAAAGAACAGCCTGGAAGCTGTTGGGAGAAAGAGAATGTATAAAAGCGGGAAGGGAGACCCAGAATTTGTCGTTCGATGCTCAGGTCATGAAAAATACCGCGAACATCTATCCGCGATGACTTCAGACAGACCCCGTTCTCGGCCGCCGATTCGGCTATGAACTTTAAGGTTATCGCTTATCGGGATAGACAAGGGGATCCTAGCAAATCGAGGAGCACATTCACAGTACAGCGTAGTATCTTGTGTCAGACTCTCTCTTCAACAGGAACATAGTCTACTTTCCATCCGACAATCACAACGGTGGAAGGGTCATGTCCACTAAGAAGACCTCGTTGTTTCTGGAATACTTCATCTTGGCCCGAGCCGGATGCTACTCGATCAATTTGACAGCGGGAGATCAACATCAGTAGTAAGGCTTCACGTTACACAAGAACTCAAGAGCGGCTGGCTGTGACGTCACGCTTCGACTTGTGGCTCTTCAGTTGGGAGGGAGAATTGCGCACTGCTCCCAGTTCATATCATCTCACATATCCTGACAAGTCCTAAGTTACACCCTTGCGTCATTTTGAATTGCAGTCATGTCTTCTCTCAATGCTCAGTCTGCAGGTGATGAACAGAAACAGAAGACTTACAAGGAGCAACTAGACGAGGCAGCTTCAAAGCCCAAAACCCTCGAAGGCGACAGTGCCAACCAAGGTGGGGTCGTGAACAAAGTCATTGGTAAAGGTGAGTAGTACACAAACCAATGTGATGGAAAGAGGGACTAAATTCACCCAACAAGTGACTGAATACGTTCCGGCTGCTGGCAAGGTCTTGGGTCAAGGACACAACGAAGCGCCATCTGAGACTGAGTCCAAGGTCCCCGGGCCACCCGATCTACCACACCATGAAACCCAAGTCGAGGAGTTTGTGAGAGACCAGCACCGTAGCAGGAAGGAGGATGGGAAGCTTGCGGATGCCTGATAGCATTTTGCAAAGCATGTGTCCTGGGTGCTTATGCCAGAACACGGTGTGCACAACACGCACGACTGAGCCTGGAGTTGTGATTCTGGAAGCATAGCACCGGTGTCGGTGCCTCAATTTCGACGGCGACTGCATGGGCATAGGAACATGAAGGCCAGCGTTGAAGGCCAGGAAAAGTACTGTATCATTAAGTCGTATAACTCTCACTATCTTCAAGATATCATGGGCGAGGACTTGCTTTAGCAATGCCTTCCTGTCATCATCATAACTCAAATAACAGCCATCCAATCGCAAACGTGACCACACCAGAGAGCAATGCCATGCTCCCCCAAATGGTTACCGCATCCGAGGTGACAGCATACGTCGCCGCTGGCTTCAGCTGACTCAGATCGTAGAAACCCGTCTGCGAGCCACTCGCTGTGAGCAGTGGCCCGGCCCACCACACATCTCCATCCCCCTTCAAAGGGCTAGCATAAATGGTGGCCGCCGGTGCGGGCGTGGCAGTGACGCCGTCTCCCCAGATGCTCACCCAACCGGTCTGCGCCTCGCTGTTGATTGGACAAGTGATGGTCATCGTAGGCGTCGCACAGGCATTGCATGTGACGACGCTGGAAGTGAAGTCAGGTGGTATCGACGGCTGCGTCCAGCTTTCTTGTTCGCCCGTGCAAATTTCCTGGATCGTGTAGGTGGCGAGCCATGCGGATGATATGTCGGCCGCCTGGGCTGTGAAGTAGTACTCGGTTGTAAAGACTGGGGCGGGTGCTGTTGTAGTAGAGGAAATAACAGCGTTGGGCGTGCTCATGGCCCAGAGCGAAGAGGAACTGCAATTGTCAGAGGCTGTTTCATTTCAAATTGAAGGGTACTCACGACATGGCCCTTGTGTATCAGGGGAGATTTTGTTCAGAGACAATGAAAGAATATGTACGTGGACGGAAGTTCAGGCTGAATAAATGAGTGGAATTGAGGCAAACAGCTTCAGTGATATTTTATTGCAAATGATCTTGACATGTTTGAAATCAGACGGCTACAGAGAAAAGAGAGTCTGGCCGAAATGAGAGAGGTCTTGACCAGCAAAGAAGGACGAGGATATCGCCCTCGACACCTTATACTCGTGGTCAAGGCAGACCGCGCATTGGTGAGGAATGCGATGGACATGAGCGGCCATTCCCAAATACCGTGGCCCAGTGGTGTAAGTGATGTCTCTCTCCCTGGCATCATGCATGAATTGTGTGTGTGAGATCAATATTTCACACCTTCTCGGCCATATGTTCGAGAGGTTCTAAGTATAAGTCGGCGTAGAACATAATCATATTCCTGCAGGGAAGCGATTTCCGATCTCGCGACCCAAGGAGAAAACCAAGACGGTCCATAAAAAAGTCACTGTATTGACAACGACATGTTGACAAGATGACTTGTATTTGTGGGGGGGAAAACACGGTTCTCGCTGTCGGCGCCGCCCTCGGGATCTCAAATGTCTTGGGCCACTGGAATGAGGACAGCGACACGCAACCCCCACATGCTGCATGGATACGTAGGTAGGCTACGAGAGACATGTCAGGTCTAGACTCGTGCAGAAAAAAGACAAACAGTAGAACATCAAGATTTCCCCTCATCAAAGCGCATTTAGCGTGCGAACTATATTGTTGCTGCGAATAGCACTGTTGCGATTCACTTGTCTCCCGTCTTTTGGCATCTCACACCCACCAAGTAGCAGAGTGCAAGACTTCCTATCGAGGATAATTTCAATCTGCGGAGTGTCCTCCTTGGAGTGACGTTGGCAACACGGCACTGTTGGTAAACGAGGTGACGGTCGTGGCTTCTCCGGGTGCTTTTTGATGAAGAAGAGAAAAAAGGAAACGGGAGAAATTTTCGATTGCGCGCGCCAGCTTTTGTAGTCGCAACGCGCTTCTGCAAAGTCCCCACTCTGTTATGTAAGCTTTCCCGGGTAGGGAGCTCAAGCGCTGCCGCCTGTTTTCCCAGGTTCCAAGGCGGCAACTCTACACCTCTGCCGCCGGCCATTCGGTCTCGCCCCCACCTTCGACCTCTTTCTGATCAACGCTCCAACCTCACCCTCACCTGCGCTGCTCATTGGGAAACACCCTTTCAGAACGATCCATCCAATCACTGTAGGCAAAGATATAGTTCAATTGTGTCTTGTCTTGAACGTTCTAGATAGGATCGCCGTCGGCGCCGAAACCCGGAAATGCCCTCGGACGACTACGCCTCTGCTAGCACAGGCGGCGCACTGCGAATAAAAGGCGCCAAAGTCAAGAAAAACAAAAAGAAGAAGTCTGGAAGGTCGGACCTGGAGAAGAACCTGTCGACTGGTGAGGCCTCATCTTCCAAGAAGTCAGAGCAGGCTGCCGGCGACGAATCAATAGAAGAGGAAGCTCCATCCGAGCGACGAAAGACGGAGGCAGAACGGCGGTTCGAGGAGGCAAGGAAGAAGAAACTGCTGGAGATGGCAGAGGAAGCCAAGTCGAGACCGGAATTACTCAAGACACACAAGGAACGAGTCGAGGAGCTCAATACATACTTGAGCAAGTTGAGCGAGCATCACGATATGCCCAAGATTGGACCAGGATGAGGGGCGCGACTGTAGCGCTGGGCTTTTGGGCACAATATTCTGTGGACGCCATCTGCTCTTTGGTATCTCGATCCAGCCCGTCAAAAGGGGCAGCCTGCGACTCAACCAGACGACACTCGGTCCGTCCTTTGGCTTCACGGCCTCGGGAGCTGTCAGGACGTCGCACAGCTAGAGGAGCAAGGTGCTGCCTCCCTGGATTAACTTCTTGGCTTATAGCGACGTGGGCTACTGGCGTTCATTTAGGCCAAATTGCAGGACTGCGCTTTCAACATAAATATAACGATGTAATTTGGAGCATTGGAAAGATAATGTGTGTACCCTCTCAGTATCCCCGCCGAGTTTCATTCGACTGTCTTCAAGTCTCGACACCCTGCTACCCGCTTCAGAGAGGCTGGATTATGACATTCGCGTTACCTCCAGGTCCGAAAACCCCAGCACCATGAATGTGGGTGTCGCGGACACATGAAATATAGTGGCTCATTACTGACCTCAGACCAGAATACACGCCCCTGACGGCTCTGTCTGGACGTAAGAGAGGTCTTGCCTGCCCTCAATTCCCGACCCCGGCACACTGGCGGTCGGAACAACGACCGAATAGCGCAGAGCAAAGCATTCCTGACAGCACGAGCAATAGGCAAAGTGTCCTATTGAGCTAGCGCCTTTTCAGCCTATTCATTCAGTGCTAACCTATTGCGTTCCCTTGGGAAGTGACTCCTGCCACTGAATGATACCAGCGTGGAGCGTGCTCGTTCGTACACAATCCGTTCGCATCACCTATAGCGAATATTTGAATCTTGGCTTCTATTGGCTTCTACTAGCATCCTCCACCTTCAATGCCTTGTCTCTTTATCTACTGCCTGCACCGTGGTGAACTCCATCTTGCTTGCCGTTGGAGCCGTAATCGGACTGATTCCTGGGCTTGCAAGTCCCCCGCTCCCTCTGGCACTTCAAAAGGGTCATATTTTGGGTTGCATCGCTGGACAAGAGTGTGATGTGACTCACTCCTGGCCCAAGAGAGATCATTGCACGTTCTACGATTCATTAGGAAATGTCACCATTCATCGAATCCCATGGGACTCTTCCTCAGGCCGGAACGACATTCGCCTCACACCCCCCCCCCCTTTATCCGTTGGCTCCTCTTGTTTATATTTTGCGCAGATCACTTCACACGCACAGCAAGACAGGTAAAGATTATTGGTGATCCCTTTGTAATTTGCATTATGTCCTTTATGGCGAGGTTATTCCAAAGAGAAATCCTTCCTGACCAAAGCCCTTTCAACGCTTTTTCCTTTGTAATCCAATTCCAACGATCTATCATGGGGTATCTCAAGGAGTGGTCCGATACTGGTTGACGCCGTATCCCGCTGTTAAATCCGTAATGCTATGCAAAATGCTGAAATCCAAGATCCTCTCTAGGTCATTACTACTAAGAAAAGCGGACGATTCAAGAAAGTCTCCGCAATAATCCAGATGCGCCGTGCTGAAAAGCTTGGTGAAAATTATTGGCCGTAAAAATGGGGTCGTGATAAATTGAGTTGTTCGGTATTAGATGATATTGCGGAGAACCCAGAAACCGCCGACCGCAGCAGCCATGGCGGGTTGCAGGAGGTTCTTTGGGGCAGCTCCCTCGGTCTGCAGGCTTGCCTCGGGTGTGGTGGTCGACC
Organism: Gnomoniopsis smithogilvyi; assembly: GCA_027946515.1. Classification (NCBI taxonomy): domain Eukaryota; kingdom Fungi; phylum Ascomycota; class Sordariomycetes; order Diaporthales; family Gnomoniaceae; genus Gnomoniopsis; species Gnomoniopsis smithogilvyi. The sequence continues at coordinate 2,123,511 of JAPEVB010000004.1, read as the reverse complement.
CGCTTGGCTGGGCGTTGACGTACGAATAGGAGGTCTGCGTGACAACGGAGATGCCGCCGTCTGGAAGAGTGGAAGTGAGGGTTGCGGTGACCAGGGTGGAGGAGGGTTTTGAGCTCGCAGTGGTTCCAGAAGTCTGACTTGATGCTTCCGTGCTTAGAGTCGTTCCTTGTTGAGAGGAAGATGGGGCGACTATCAACTTTGTCAGTGGTCATACAACGTTACGACTATGATTCGCTTCGGTGAAAATGAAGGTAATCAGTTTGAGAAAGACTTGGATCTGCCCCTCCCCCAACAGGGTCTCTGGAACCGCGTCACTGGATTTGATTCGAGAGATATGTCGAAAACATGACCAATAAGAATCACACAATGACGGCATTGAAGCCTATAAATTTCACGGTTTCCACAGAATTTTCCCACAGGACACTATCCCTTGAGAGAATTGCCAAATGGCAACCAATTCCAATGAAATACAAAAATGTTGAAAACGCCTCGTCAACATACCGCTTGATGAGGTAGTCGACGATGTGCTGGAACTGGTTCCAACGCTGGAGAACGAGGAGGAAGGGGACGCGGTGGTGGTGGTAGAGGAGGTGCTGGTCGCAACTAAAGTGGTAGAAGGCACAGATTGGGATAGAGACTGACTTGCAGAGGTGCCAGAGCCAGATGCTGAAGGAATAGATGTGGCACTCTGGCTGCTCACAACCACTGAAGTGGCAGTGGTGGTCTCAGTTGTCAAAGTTGTGGCATCGGAGGGGGAGGAGGTTGAAGAGGAAGCAGAAGTTGTAGCAACAGAGGAAGACGTACCAGAAGAAGCAGCAACTTGAGAGGAGGTAGGAGTAGGAGTGGCTGTGGCTTGGGTGGTTTCGGTCTGTACAGTCGTTTGCGTCTGAACTGTCGTTTGGACAGCCGTGCTGGTCGGCGTGGTCGCCGCAGCCACAGACGACGTAGTGTCTTCAACGGAGCTCGATGATGTCGTCTCTGCGGCGGCGCTGCTGCTGCTGCTGCTACTCGACGTGGCAGCTGCAGTGGAAGACTGAATTGTACTAGTATCCGATGTCGCGGAGCTCGTCGTGGCGTTGCCAGTCTGACGCTTCCCAACGTGAATAGCTGGCGCAAACTTCTCCAGCAGTCCACGAATCTCGCTGGTGCTCAACAGAGCGGACAGCGAGTGAGATTCGGCACCGACGGCAGCTTGCTCAGCATTCACACCATCATAGCCATCTTGGTTCTCATGAAATCTCGTCGAGGCAAGCCCCAGGGTCACAAAGCAGCACACCAGCAGTGCCAGCAGGAAATTTCGTCTGGAAGCCATTGGTCGTGGTGATCGTTTTTTATTATTATGGTTGTGCGCTATCCGTGCGGCTTGGTCCTGGTCGTGGTGATGAGGCTGATCCTGGTCCCTCTCCCTCAAAAGCTGCTTCTCCTGATCGGCTGTGGGTGGTGAATTGACTGCTGCGAAATTCTCGACATCTTTGGTGGGAGGAAGTGAAGAGAACATGGCAGTCGCAAGCAAGAGGGGCGCTGGAGAGGTGAAGTAGGGACAGGGAGTGGTGGCCGAGTGGATAGTAGGTTGCTCCGGAGAACGTGTGCCGGCAGAGTGGGACCGACTGGGTGGATCCGCCACCGAACTGCAGTTTGCAGACTGGCAGGCCGCCGCAAGTGGAGCGTCAAGCGCAATCTTTGACGAGGATCCCCAATGCAACTTGTCCGAGTGGTGGTGCCTTGATCTGCACAGTGGAAGTATATAGCCTTCTTATGTGTTGATCCTTTGCTATATCCCCCGGAGAACTTTAGTATGACGAATAGTGAGACCTTGGCCGAAGGGTCGCAAGTAAACTAAATAGTTCCGGCAGGTCGGATCAGATTGCTTGAATGATCCTGGTCCTGGTCCTGGTCCTGATTCTGGGAGATGCAGCCTGGAGAGGGAGGAGGGAAGAGAGAGAAAAAGGGATCGAGAGCAGCCTAGGGACGTAAACAAGTTTTCAGATTCGTTGTCGTTTCCGTTAGAGACAAGGCAGCAGATTGTTCGAGTCGAGTCAAGAGAGGACGCTCGAATCACACTTGCTGCTTTGGATTCAGCTGGGAGGGGTGAGACTGCAGGTGGAGCTAGACGACGCGATGCGATGGCACGGATGAGTGGCAACCGAAGTCCCTAGAAAAACATAAAAAAATAACAGGAGTAGTCTGTGACTGGGAGACGAACGATTGATAACGGAATGGACTACGACATGCAGCAAGACTACAGTGGAGGATCTACGTGCATACATATAGATAAAGGCGGCGGTCAGCACCATTAGAGGATTTCTCCTTGGTGCCCTCGTTTATTTTATTTTTTGGGTGGCCCCTTCTCTTCAGCTAGGTCTATTCTTGAGTCAGGGAAATTGAGACTTGTTCATCTCATAAAGTCGCCAGCAGATACTAATGTGTTCGGATTTTTGTCTACTGAGATACGAGGCAGTGTTCAGTATAATACGGAACACTGCAGTAGTGTAAGACTCGAGCCTAAAATGGCACTACAAGGTGACAAAATACTGGTGCGCACCAATTGACAATTTAGAGCAAACAGACATAGCAGAAATGGACCATGGTAATATGTGTCGGAACTTATTGATGCGGGCACAACCTTGATTGAGCTTGTTGACAGGGATATCCCTCACGGCTGCATCCCAAGTACACCCTCCTTTCTTGGACAAAGAACCTCGTAGGTTCGTCCTGCTTTGGCCCTGTACAACCTGAAAAACAAGATAGACTTTGACGAATTCGCCCCAGCATGAGCAGACTTTCAACGCGTCGTCACGGTTATCATGACGTGGAGCACGACACACACACACACCCTCGTATTATCGAACGACTTTGCTGCTGCAGCAGCATCATCATCCACATCATCCACCATTCACTCAGCTGAACATTGTGGATCTTTTTTTTTGTTTTTGGCGTGCTCACCAACACAGCCACAACCCTGGTGCGAGTGAGAGGACCTTTCTCTCTGACACCCGCATCAGCCAAGCCTAACGTGGACAAAGCGACACGGCCGACCGCCCAAATGGCTCAAGCTCACAAGCTTGCAAGCTCCTGAAAGCCCATCAGCTTGTAATAGCCCGTTTCAAAATATAGGCTCGTATTCACCACACCCATTGTCTTCTACCATGCTGCTGCAAGACCTAAAACATTCCGATCTACCCGCATGTGCAGGACCACCGCATCGTGTACTGTGGACTTGTCCGGATCCGTATGGCGCTGACCAATCTCGAATGTCGACTTGTGTGCAACGAGTGGAGAGGATTGGGTCAAAAAAAAGACAAACCCCCCCCCATTTTCTCCGGCTGCGACCAAGAAGTGAGGTCACTGACGGACGTCATCAGCCGAACATGGCCGACAGGAAATCATAGTTCGACTACATCCGGTACAGTCATCCTTGGGTGCTGGCATTGACAACCTACAGACTACTGTAACATTGTCGCCGCACTACACTTTGGCGCTCTTCAGCTTCCCTGGGCGGGGTCGAACAATTGTCACCTGCATCGGTCCAATGATTTTTTTCCTCCCTCATTCGACGGCCATTGATGTCGACTTGAATGGGAATTGAAACTGCCCCGTGTTCGTCTCAGCAAGGTGGATCCACCTTGTAGGCGAATCGGCAACGGCCCAGTCTTGCAACTCGTATTCCTTGAGGCCACATGAGAACGTCGTGTCCACCGTGGATCCAGCGGCTGGAGTGAGCTTTTTGGTTTTCTTGGCGCGAAAGGGAGACGATCGCATCAAGTGGGTCGTTATCGTAATGTTGATCAAATCAGTATGTGCCGGCGGCTTAGTTGAGGCTCTGCTTACCGATGCCAATTTTCAAGCGCTCAGCCGGAAAGTTTTCTATTCCTGGAAGACCGGAGCAATGACATGTGTCGGTTGGAAACTATATCTCACATAGTTCGAGCCTGACTTGGTACGGTCCGGAAAGAATTCATTCCTACAATACCTTCAGCGTAGGTATTTGTGTCTTGCTCTTTTCCAAGAGTGTCGCAAAGAGCAACGAAGATAGACACTGGAGATATACGTAGGCGACCAGGCTGATATTTTCAGAAGCCTATTGGTCACTACACTGCATGAGGAGAGGGCCTAAAATATAGTCTCTATGTTCACTGAGAGGCCTGAGCAAGATTACATAGAGCTAGAGGAATTAGTATACGAAATAACACAAACATATCCTGCAACATTCCAGTCCACACTCAAGAGACAAAATCCCAGTTTTATCACAAAGTGTGTCTGTCCCCTTAGCTTTCAAGTGGTCCTAATTAGACATTGCCTGCTATCTGCTATGCCTGTTAATAATGGTTGTAAAGGCTCGTCGTAGCCCCCAATTCTTATCGATACGCCACACCTAGCATCCCTAGCGTCCTCTTCACAGGCTGAGTGACAAGGGATAGCTATGCTGCTGTGGCTTCCAAGTTTGAAAACGCGTCAACCTGACCGAAGCCAGCTTTCCATGTGAAGATTGCTCCACTTGCCCACCTTCCGACATCTCACCACTTGGTCAACCATACCACGAAAGCCTCTCATTCTGCCATCACATCATCTGGGACAGTACTATGAGAGCCCTGGTGATTTTTTGGTCTCTTTCATAGTCAGTCATTCATTCCCAAGATTTCAAGTGCCATTTGATCCGACAATTCCGACAGAGGCCACGACGCCGATGGGAAGCACCACGCCATGGACGAGAACTTGAAGCCCCTGTGTCCTGATGGGGCCGACGTGGGCTTCAGCAATCAAGCAAAGGAAAACGAGGCCCTCAGACTACTTTCGCGGTCTCCTCATCCATATCACAGACAGCAATACGAGCTTCTCCAGCCATCTGACCGACTCCTGGCTCAGTCGACCTCAAATCCCCACCCCGGGTCTGACGATGCGTCTGATCAGCCCGCACACTTTCCAGTCTTTGCCAAAGACTCAACTCCTGCCACCGACAGCGGAACTGAAGCCGATGATGAGACATACCTGAAGAGACTGCCTCCTTTCAAAGCGAAGTTGCATAAGGGTTTGCGCGGTCGCAATGAGGCGCTGTCAGGGCCTGGGACACCATTGTTAACTCCCGCCACGGAGGGGGATCTGAATGGCATTTCCCTACTGGGACAGAGTCGCGCGAAAGAGGAGTACAAGCGGCGCAAATCGGACACAAGAAAGCGCAATGCTGTATTGGGTAGGAGAGGAGCAGAGGTTGCGATATTAGGATCCCTGGCCTGCCTCGTTTTGACCAAAGAGCCTGCCGCCGCACTGTGGAAGAAGGGCAAGTCATGATACTCCGCCTACGCGTTCTGGACACATGCTGATTTCAACTAGAGCTGCTCTTCAATTCCACCCTGTTTGCGACGCTGTTGTCCATCTATCCCCTGCGACTTACAATACGGACCTACCTAAAGCGCGAGCACCCACTCAATAACGTGCCTTTCTCGATACCCACAACCTTTGATCCGGCACCAGCTTTATACCCTCAGCTGTTGACCATTATAGTGGCCTTTCTTACCACCAAACACGTCCACAATGTTGTCCTACCCAACCTCATTCTCGGCATTGCCTCTATCCCAAGATTGCTTATTCCTAGCCCTAGCGCGCCAGAGGTAGTCAATGGTCTACATTGGTCCCTCACGTGTGTACCTTTGATACTACAGCAATGGTATTCAACAGTGACTCCAGTCGACAACCCGCACGGGCCCACCATATCACTAGAGGATCTCTCCCTCCTCTATCCTCTACACCAGACTCTCTGCATCATCCTCCGTCAAATGACCAAAGACAGCGATCCCACAAGATCCAGCGACCCAACAAAGGGCAGTCTACTCCCAACGGAGATCCAACTTCTCTCGATTTCTTTGATAAATCTATGGCTGCTTGCCGCCTCGCCACAGGCCGAAATTCTGAAGGCTATCTTGTGGGTAGGAGGTATTGGGGTGGTTCTACTTTGCGGGCCTGTTGTTCAATGGAGCATCAACTTGGCCAGAGTGCCTAAGTGGCGTCTCAGGCGGAACGAGGTTCCAGTACGACCAGCAGTGCCATTCAATATCTGGACATTGCTTGACTTCCTCCTCAGCTGTGTTTTCAGTTTCATTGCATTCTTCCTCCCTGACCAGGCCAAGGGAGAGTTTGGTTTTGAGACAGAAAGTTCTGCGGCGATGTCTGGATTCACCGATGATGAAGACGGACCCAAGGCGCATAGATTCCACCGAAGATGCGCCTCGCTTCAGATGAATGGGCTTGACGAGACCGAACCATTGAAGAGAGCCGAGACAGCATCAGTCGCCGAAGAGACCAACTCTGGTATATCGGAGCCTGAACAACTCACCAAACATTCTCGAAGACATACTTTACCCTCCGCGGTCAACACAAGGAGGCCTTCAAAAACACATACCCCAGCCGGAAGGCGAAAAAGATCTGCATCCTCGTCTATCCGTTGCTTTTTCGGCCTGACCCCAGAAGAAGCCAACAAGAGAAGTTGGCAGTATGCTACATGGGTGTACCTATCCATCGTAGCAGTCATTGCCTTAATCGACGTATATGTCACGAAATTTGCCTTGGACGGATGGGAGCCTGTGGGTTGGGCTGCAGGTTATATTTTCGGCGACTTGGAATGGTTCAGGTACAGCGTAGTGTTCGGTCTGGGCTGTGAGGATTGGATTTGTCTTCCAACACGCCGAACAGAGCTTGACGAATGCCAGCAAGGCTGGGTCCAGCAGCTTCGTCTCGGCTCGTATGGGGCAGCCAATACAAGGCTGCTCATATCCTGTTGGTGGGCCGGTGTCGTCGTGGTTGGGCTGGCCATTGTTTTCCAGCTCTCCAAATCCTACGAGGTCGACACGCGGCGCAAGGTGTTCCATTTCATGATGGTGTCGATGTTCCTTCCTGCGATATTTGTCGACCCGGCCTGGTGCTCGCTGGCTCTCACAATCGTCTTGGCAATATTCCTGCTGCTGGATATGCTTCGTGCAAGCCAACTTCCACCGCTCTCGACACCCATCAAGATTTTCCTGCAGCCTTATGTTGATGGCAGGGACTACCAAGGCCCAGTGGTTGTCTCACACATCTTCCTGCTTATCGGTTGCGCAATACCGCTATGGCTCAGCCTCGCGTCTCTGCCCCGGGCCGGTGTTGGATGCTTACGCGGTTGGGAAATCCCTACACGCGAGCTGAGCATGGTCTCCGGCGTCGTCTGTGTCGGTCTAGGTGACGCGGCGGCCTCTTTGATTGGTCGCCGCTGGGGGGTCCGTAAGTGGTGGTGGGGCGGCGGGAAAAGTCTCGAGGGTAGTTTGGCCTTCGCGGTGGCCGTCTTCGCTGGTCTCTTAGCCGCTAATGTCTGGCTGAAGATCGGTGGGTGGCCCATCACGAATTACTCGGGCAACGGACTCGAGACGACACCCTATCGCGGTTTGGACGCGCTGTGGGAGGGTTTCAGAGAACACAAGTGGAGCGGCGTGGTGCTCAACACAGGCGTGTGCGCCACAATGGCGAGTCTGACGGAGGCGGTCCTCACGGGCGGGAATGATAATGTGGTTGTGCCCGTGGTGTTGTGGACTTGCGTCAAGGCTACGGGGCTTTGACGAAGAGCGGTTCATACCCAAAGTCATCGGAACAGCCTCGCCTCTTTGAGGTCATTCTCAAGGTCTCAGAGGTGGGGCTAAATTGGAGCATATACATCCTCGTTCCAACACAACGAGAGTTCGGTGTCCGCGCATAATGAGGGGAGGAAGCAGGCGGAGAAGACCTCTGGGAAATGGGGTCGCATGCAATCAAAGCAATGCGATATGAATCGTCACGAAATGGGACAGCATAGACAGGCAGATACCTCAGGGTGGCGTTCACAGGCTTCACTACTGGATTGGCACTAGACGGAAATTCTCTAAAGCATGAAAGGAGGGGAAATATTCAAGGGTTTCTCGGTGTAGATGCTTGGCGTTCTGGAATATTAGCATCACGGGTCGTCCTCTCCCCCGCGCCCCGGGTGGGAGACGGGAATGTAATCAGCATTACAGTTTCATGAGAGTTCTCGTTGGTTCTGTGGGCCTGAGGTGGACTCATTGTCTTTAATTGAGGCGGTGGAAGAAGCCGTCGCGAAATACTAGCACGCTCGTCAAACGATTCTGTGAAGACCCAGACCGGCGGCTTCTTATATCAGCCAAAAAAAAATAGATAAAAAAAATACAATGACCATTCCGAATGTTGATCAGAACTGAATGAGTAGTGCAAAGACAGTAGAGACCATTGCGGCTCTGATCAAAATAGACTCAGTACACCACCACTTGAGCATCTCTGAGCATCTCTACACATCTATCAGCCTGGGGATCCCTTCTGCAATGAGACTTCCGCAATCACGACGACATGTGCTCACCGAAACAGAGGTTAAACTCATCAACCCTCCTCACGCAGGACAAGAACCGCCCCATCTTCTTCTGACCTCACCCCCGTTCCCTTCGTGCCCTGTATCTCTGCAGCTCCCCTCTTCCAAACACCCTCACACCAGCTCCTCACCCACGTTTTCTCTCGATCCTCCTCCTCCTCCTCCTCATTGTCCTCTACATGACGTCTCCCGCGTGCGTACACTTCCCGCAGACGCCCCGCCACCGATTTCCCAGCGACAGCATTTACATTTGCGACGTCTACATACTCCCACATGATCGCCGCCTCCACCAACAACTCAATTTGCGTTCTACGACGTGCGCGATCGCTGGACCCTGGACGACGCTGGGCCTTTCGCACCCTCACTGTGGTGATGAAGCGCCCCTGCCGGTCGCGCGGGTGCTTGCGTGGGACCTGGGCCGACTCAAGCTGATCGATACGCTCCTGCAGCGCCAGTATGGTCTCCTCACTCGAAGTGAGGAGTGCGCGAGTCGTGGCCAGGTCAGGGGAGAGGAGGTCGGGCTTGATGTTGGGCGTGCAGCTGGGGCACAGGACGGTGGTAGCTTTATTCTCGCGCGTTGATGGCCGTTCGCTCTGGCTGGCAGAGTGAGAGAACAAAGCGGCTGCGTCCTGAACAGTGCCGTTGATGGGAGGAGGCAACCAGGTTGAGTCGGTAAAGTGAGAGTTTGGCGTGTCGTCCAAGGCGGAGACGGGGAACGTATCACTCTGGGTTGGAGTCGACAGAGATGAGCACTTTGAAGAGATACTGGGTTGGGACGCTTCATAGCCAAAGAAGATGTCTGTTGTCAGCGCCGTGCTTCGATCGAGATGACTTCTGTGCCATGATCTGCGGAGAAAGGACACTCACCAGTCTCCGGACCTTCCATTATCCCAGAAACACCACAGCAGCCAAGGGGCGAGCGCGGCGGCGCCTGTGGCCGAGAATCTCTAGTGAAGGGGCTCCATATGAAAGTATCCCTTTTGTTACCAACAACGATGGTCCGTGGTGGCGTCTTCTGATGGTGAGGTGGATGATCCTTGGCTTGGCGGAAAGGATTCGCAGTGGTGTTGACATACCCAGGCTGGCCAGCCTGCTCATCGGACCAAGTTCCACCCGAATACATCGGCAAAATCAAGAAAGGTTGAGTTGCACACGCTCCGAGGGCTTTGGTAAAAGCGGCTTCATGTCCTGGGCTTGCTGGATCTAAGGGGTACTCGAGTGACAGCATAAATACCACTTCATCACGGTTTCACTGTCTACCTAGATAGGAACTTGGCTGCCTCAACTCTTTATTTTTATTCATAGCCGTGGCAACTTATCTAAAGCAGGCAAGCAGGCAAGAAAGCAACAGGCAGGAAAGAGAACCAGAGGCAGACGAGCAGGCTTGAATTGCTTGTCTTCAGGCTGTCAAGACTGCTGAGGCCTTGCTGGTACAGCACTGGCAGGACCTACCTACCTTTAAAGAATCTACCAGGCAATCATTAAGATGTTGAGCCTACTGAGTCTCATCTTTGCAACCAGATTGAGGGGTTGCCAGAAGTAGGCATGCTCGTAGATCAATAAGTGTCTCCGCGGATTGATCACAACAGCCGTGGCCATGAGCAGGCCAAAAAAAACCATCACAATCACTTGCGCTCGCGTATGCGAACGTTCAAACAGCAATTTGTGTTGCCTGTAGTGCAGTGCCACTCAAACACAACATCGCCAAGAATATTCACCCGAGCGAAATAGGGTCAGGATGGTGAATAAAAATTTCAGTCACCTTGCAAGTCACTTGACCCATGCTTATTTTGACTTTCCGATGTACTGCCAGGAACCGAGATTCCGAGTGGCGTGTCTGTAAGCAGCACACTTGCGTGCGTCCCAGATGCGGATCACTGACCCGCCTGAAACGCCACCACATTCCAGTTGAAGAGATCTGCTTAAAGAACCCACGTGTCAGCCAAAATGGAACGAGATAAGGAGGAAAGGTTTGCCATGTATGCCTCTTCTTTGTTCCATGGACGCTGTTGCTTGCTGCATGGATCACTAGTGCTCGATTGATCAAAGGGCTACTGTACCTTGCAACAGCGACTGATGGACACAGAGCAATTGATGATCTAGGCTCAACTGTGGTCATTGCAGTCTGGCGTATAAGCAACGTTGGCGGCATTTGCTAGATCGATATAGGTGTCAAGTTGGCATAATTCGCAGACTGCTTGGATGTGGGTGTGCAGGGCAAATCAAGTTGAACAAGTCGAATGAATATCGTTATGGCGGGACCTCAGGAACTTGCCGTATTATGTTGGCATTCATCGTTAGGCACATTGTTGTTCAGGAGAGTTCTGTTGAGCTCCGAGTCAAGTTTGGCGCTATCTGTTGGACGTTCTTCTCTCCCAGATCTTTTCGCTGAAAATGTCGTGTCCCCGTCTTCAATGCCGTATTGATTTCCATGCAAGTATTGGGCTTGGGGACGATGACGACTGATGACTGATAATCGTACAGGTGCAGTTGAAGGAAAGTTTGGTGTAGTCTGGTGCTGAACAGGTGCAAATTTTGTGATCTTCGTCGATCGATGCGACAATCAACGGCTGCCGCCCACCTCCAGAAACCAGAACTCGTGTCGCATTTCGTAAGAAAAAAAAATTAATAGACCATACGAGGCCCCTTGTCGTCTCCCCGTCAAGGCTACGCAATCTAGTGCAACCCCCATGTGAGATGTAGAGATGCTAGCCGAAGGCCCAGTCGCAAAATTGCGTAACTAAGAGTGCCGAAGAAACTCCACGACCGCGAACTTGTTTTCGATGACCGACCATTTCCCACTCCCACAAACCGAAAATAAAGACCGAATGCCGATGAACTTACAGACACAGTGGGCGAGGCGCTTTGAACCTACCACGCGCAGGTTGGCATTGGGTCGCTTCGCACGAGCTGTGACGTTGCTCAACGGGCACCTAGAAAATTCAGTCACGTCCATAACGGGCAGGGTAGGGATCACGGTAGAGAACATCGGAATCGCGCGTACCACCGTAGGTGTCCCGAGCCTCGGAGCGCGACGCAGTGTCACTGTAGCCGCCAGCAGGAGGAGCGGCATCACGTGGAGCACGGTCGCCGCCACGGTCGCCGCGGTCGTATCCTCGCTCAAAGCCGCCGCCACCAGCACCACCGCCGCGGGGTCCAGAGTACCGATCATCGCGGCCACCTGCGTACCGGTCGATGCCACCTCGGTCGTCGTAGTCCCGACCGCCGCCTCGGCGATCATAGCCACCACGGTCACCGCCGCGATCGCCGCGGTCGTCCCGATCATAGCCGCGGTCGTAACCTCGGTCGTAGCCGCGATCATCGTAGCCTCCGCCATAGCCTCGGTCTCCGCCGTATCCTCGGGAGCCGCGGTCGTCGCGGTCACGGTAGCGGTCGCGGTAGCGATCTCCGCCGCGCGGACCGCCAAAGCCTCCTCGGCGACGGTCATCGCCATATCGGTCGCCGCCAAATCGGCCACGAGGCTCCTCTTCTTGCCGTGTGAGTAATTACCATACAACAGATAAGGCAAAGCCATGGCACGGCGGAGGGGAGGAGGTCCAACTTACTGGGTGGTCCGAAGTACTTGCCAGGAGTAGGCGTACGGGGTCTGGCGCGACGAGCCTTCTCAATAGATAGAGTGCGGCCCTCGAACTCCTTACCCTGCAGCCCCTCCTTTGCAGCGTCGGCCTCCTCGGAGGTGATCATCTTGACGAAGCCGAAACCACGAGACTCCTTGGTGTGGGGGTCGCGCATGATTTGGCACTTCTCGACGGTACCGTACTTAGTGAAGAGGCGGGTGACCTCTTCCTCAAGGAGGCGAGGGTGAATGCCAGTGACGAACAAGTTGGAACCAGGGTTGACGGCGCCATCATCATCACGGTCGCGCATGGGCTCGTCTTTGACGGGAGCACTGTAGATTGATGGCGTTAGATTGAGATCAACTGTGCGCAGACTTGGCGAGTCATCCGACTTACCGATCAGCGCCAGGAGAGGCAGAACGACGGCGACCGCCATCGCCTCCGTTGTCGCTGCGAGGAGAGGCGCTGCGGTTGTCACGCTCGTAACGCGGGGCCTCATCTATGAAAACGCGGTTGTTAGCGTCTGTTGCTGGCTTGGATTGATTTGACAAGCGCGCTCCAAGACTATCGCGCGTCATCGCTGCAACGCGTCACAGGATAGGAAAAGGTACGTACCGTCAAAACGGTCACCGGCGGGGTTCTCGTAGTCCATCGCAGTAGTGGCCATCTTGGGCAACAAAGCTGATTGATATGAGGAAAAAGAGGGGAATTTGATGGATTGATGTAGAGGATGGAATTGTTGGTGTCAGTCGCGCAAGGCTGGCTCTTGTGGCGAAGCAAGACAGGCGAGGACGAAATGGGTATCGTTTGGAAAAACCAACTACACTGGAAATTGTGGAAAAGGAAAGAAGAGATTGCACGATAGGGTATCGCGCACGGGAATGAATGAGCGCAAGGCAGTGATATGTTTGCACTCCAAGATAAAGAGAAGATGTGGAGGTTCGGATGTGTGGATGGACAAAGGGACGACGTTGCTGAGAGCTGACTTTTTCAGAAAAGGGAGGAGTGATGTGGCCCGTGCTTCTTGGCCCGTGCTTCCCCCACTAGCGTTCTGCAAGCAAGCGGAGTCAATTGGCTCAGACCCACATCTAACCCCAGGTTGACCTTTCTAGGCAATCATAGCTTTCCCACAGCTTCCAGCATACCTACCCAGCTAGGCACGACTTATTGTATACGGTATTGAGCATTTGCTCATCGACGTCACAGTTAAAACCCATAATTCGCGTGGGTGGCCATTTCTCATCCAGGTACTATGTACACTGTGAAAAAAGCTCCCCGCATGCTGACTTGCAAGTGCTCTAAACTGCACCTTCGGAACACACCATTTGCTCATTTACCTCACCGAAAAAACTGAACCTATGATATCCAACTTTTCTACGCATTCCAACATATATCCGCTTTCATACTGTTTATATGTATGCATTCCGGAAGTTATGTTCTGGGGTTGTATCCCAGATTGCCTTTATTCAGCAGATGGGTGTAGTCAAGAGAATTTACAAGTTAATGATGATGGGGCTGTTGGTGGTAAGTGGGGACGAATGGTTGCCTCATTTTCCCCCATGACCAATGTTCTGCTCAATTCTATTGGATCAGAGCTGTACGTGAGCATCTTCATGCAGTCTGTGGCCTCACTTTTTATCCTTGGGACACTCTTCAATGCCACCAAGGCTTGCTGTGCCTCGTCCGAGATCCTGTTTCACGCCCCCACCCCACCAGCTGCTGGAGCACATCTTCCACTCACTCGGTGTCTTTCTTCAGGGCCTACTTGGCAATAGGCCTCTTATCGCATATATATGACTTGATGGTTCCCTTACAAAGCTCTCAGAGAAGACCAGTAAGTGCAGGGTTCAGATCGACTGTGTTGTATCTGATACAGCCTACGTAAGTGGCTAGGTTTGATACTGACGCAAGCTGGTAAGAGGAAACAACCCCCCCCCCCCCCTTCGAGGCTCTTAACGTCCAAATGGGACCTCTCGCATGCAACGAACCTCCGCTGAGCGGGGGTATTCTCCGTTGAATCCCGAGCAATGCAGAGATAGTACAGCAATTCATGGCCATTTTCAGTGTATTGGCGATTGCCACATCAACGGGAAACTTTGAATGTGTTTTCTCTACAACTCCATCTCTGGCATTTGACTCAACCCGAACAATTTCTCCTGTTCCACGAGCGCACTAACGTCTAATTCTGCTGGCTCCTCGAAATCAAGGAACCTCAGCGCCTCAGACGCCTTGCCACCACACGCTCTTTCGAGGGCGAGGAAGGCGAAATGGCCACCAACGACAGGCCGTGCCTTGAAGGCAAGGCCATCTGGGTAGCCACCCTCATTGGTTGTGTCATAAAGATCGGTGAAGGGATTGTCTGGATCTCGCGTCAATATCGTAATCATGCTCGTCGCATAGAATCAGGTAAACTCACCAGTTGCTGTCTCGTTCAGCCAATGCGCCACCTGCGTAAGGATTTCCGTCCGCGTCTTCTTGCTCGTAACAGCTGCCGCGAAGAATTCCCAGTCGCTCTTGGTATACAAATGGCGGCTGTCCAGCGGTAGACCATACTCCTGCATCACATTGTGATACCAATCGCTAGACAATTTATAAACGTAATCGGGAATGAATGTCGAGCTCTTATTCTTTTTAACCGCATTGTTGAGAGGAGCTTGCTCTGCGTGACCCCACTTGGCAGATGATAGCTTCTTTGGCTCGATGCCCGTAACTGACGCATCGGGTAGGTGGAAGCAAAGGAGTGAGTCTGCGTACAAATTATAAATGGTAGTCCAAGAGCCATACCAATCGTATGACAGCTTAGGGAAGAGTTTGCTCCTAGAAAGGCCAAGGTCCTGCCATTTGTCGATGTACTCGTCGGCAATATCACGGTAATACTTGGCGTCCTTAGTCTCCCCAAGGACGTCCGAGATCTCGCTCATGGCCCGAATGCCAATAATGCCCTTCAGAGCCAGGTTGGTTTGCAATGAGAGCCATCCGGCGAAGTCATCGGTTGAGAGCTGATTCTCGGGTTCCAAGGCCTCGTCGATGAGATAGACAGTCCACTGCTTCCACAGCTTGTAGGACTTTCTGACCCATTCCTGGGCCTGCTTGAGATCGGTGGTGCTAACATCTCCGCCATAATTCCATGCCCGATCGATGCCATTCTCATCGAACACTGAATTTGCCTGAATCTGTTGAATCCTTTCGGCGTTCTGCGACTCCAGGCGGAGAAAAGCGGGCTGCGTGTCGTACTTGTAGGCGTTGACGAGAGCAAGGCCCATGATGAGCATATTACCGCACTCCTCAAGAGGCATGTACTCGTCATTGCCATCAGCATGGCCGGTGGCATTTGGAAAGTGGTAACCAAGATCGTGCATGCTGTACTTATTGGGATACTGACCACTAGCCATGTGCTCCAAGAGAGGCTCCAAGAGGTAGGCCAGCCACCGAGGATTGGTATACAAGAAGAACGGGAAAGCCGGGAAGATGACATCCACAGTCTGAAAATTGCCGTTGGATGAGATCTCTTTGAGGAACAAAATTGGGTTGTCAACCGTCCCGGAGAATTGAGTAGCTCCGAGCACCTGTCGTGCGGACAAAGCTGCGATGTCCCTATAATCTGAAGATCCTGAGGCGTACGCATCGACATCGAGTTGTTGTGAATAGTTATTCGCAAGTGCGCTGGCATGGTCGAAGTCGGAATAATGGTGCTTAATCATATCCTGGGCGTTCGTAAAGGCTGTCATCCAGAATGGTCGCATCTGAGTTAAGCCCCTGGCAGCAGCAAATTGTACCACCGGGTCTTGTACCAGGGCGAAAGTGAACATGACACTATCACTCTTGGTGGCTTGCCTTGTGTGCTGGGGACGCCCTGTGCCCTCGCCGTTTAGCTTCTCACCAGACGATAATTTGAAAGACTTGGAGAATGCAAAGACTGGTTCCTCATCCATCACTTTTCTGAATTTTCCGTCCAGAACGTTCCTCAATTTGCCCTTGGCAGAAAAGTGCTTGCGCAAGTTTGCAGAAACACCGCTTTCGTGATCAACATGTTGAGGGGCAGAAAAATACAGAGTCCCCCATTCCGCCCGGTCAGCAAACTCGCTAAGTAGCTGCTGCGTACGACGCTGTACCTTCCAGGACTTGATGCCAGCAACCGCGGCGGTAGAGCCAGGCTTGGGTTCGGCTTGTTCAAGGCTCCATTCGATGTCATTGGACCTATCTCCGGTGACCCACTCTCCATTCAGATCGATATAGACATTGATATCGAAGGTGCCCTCAACGTGTACTGTCAAGTACGAAGCTGGAAGCGACTGTCTTAATGTGGAGGTCGGAGTGATCGGAGAGAGGAATGACAGAGTCAGGTTTGCTGGTGAGGAGATGTTGGACGGAGAAATGGAATAAGTCAGATTCGTGGTGGAGGCATCGAATGTGGCGCCGAGGTACTCTGGAAAGGTCACTTCATAATCGTGCGACCCTCCAAGAGAATCTTGTGGTCGACCGAGGAGCGGAAAGACCTCGCCAGACTCCGGAACAGAGGCCATGATCGAAAACCCGACCTGGGGGGGCTCCATATTAGCATCACTCGCTCCGCTTCTATTGCCCAAGCTGGCCGCTTCTCTCGGTCGTCATAGGCCCATCTTTGCCCAAATGCACAGGTCTTAGTGTCTATGCTAGTCCTCTCTTAAAAGCTTACCGAGTCTCCTGTCCAGAAAATAGGCCATTGCTCCCAAGGTGCATGACGAGAACGGACCCAGGTGCTGAGATATGGGTTCCGAACAATCAGTGGTAGCACAGGTGGTGTGAGAGTCGAAGCGCTGGCCAAGGTGGCCACAGCAGCTCCGACAAGGAGCTTCAATTGCATGTTGAAGGGTGCTCGAGCAACTTATAGAGAAGAGGTCGTTCAGCAAGAGGTTTTGCGACTCCAAGTGAGGATGTTGTGACGTCTCGCGCAGTCTACGGACAATGCGCAACGTCACTGGCAGGAAGCTGGGCCAGTCTACGACGAGCCTGCGCCGAGAAGCAAGGAGAGAGAGAAGGGAGGGAGGAGAGGACGAGGGAGCGCAGGTCAAGAATAGATCAAGACTCAAGTACACAAGCACTCAAAATTTGAGGCGAGGAAGAAAGAAGGCGAGGGAGAAAGTAGGAAAAGCCCTCAGCTGACTTAAACTGTGCTATTTGGCAGTATTGAAACCAAAGAACCCCCTGACAAGCCCAGAGTATCCGAGGCTCTAGCAAGGTTGAGCTGCGACAGGTTGGAGCAAGCGGTGACGTGTGGTGGGCTCTTTCCCCAATGTTTCCTCTCCACTCAACTAAGTCCTCCTCTTCGACAAGCCGCACAAATGCTTCACCATTCTCACCTCAGCCAAGAACTCGCTCAATTGTCAAATCGTGAAGCTTCGCTGGTGATCGTGACCTGATCATGCGCAGCTCTTGGGCTTGAGCTACGTCAGGCCCAACCAAAGAGGTGCAAGCACCGTATGCAAAGTCAAGTCCCCGGTGCAACCATCCGCAGCAATGGTACATAGTACGATCCATGCTTGGAACCCCTTCCGGAAAGCGCACAGTTCTCCACCCAACTGGGACAGCTAAAACAAGTCAGCTGCGGGCCTCGCGGACGGGACGCGACGAGCGTTACTCGAACCGCCTTCCCCGCAAAATTGGGTCCCGCGTCCCTCCCCCGGTCGGGATCCCCTCTGAGGAGTGGAACTCCTCTAAAATCTGGGGAAGATTGACCAGGGTGAGGTGGATACTAAAAGACATCTTGTCAGCCCAGTTCACGGAAGCTTCGGTCCAAGACGACAAAGTTCATGGAGCTGAAAGACTAACAATGGGTTCTTGAGGCGGATTCGGGCTGAGATGATCGGTCCGACACGGCGAGGCTTCTTACCTGGGTCAGTCAGTGACTGTCTCGTCTTGTATCTAGACGTTGATTACTACTTCCAAAAGAAGCGAGCCGAAAACACAGTCTCTTTCAACCCCCGATCATGTCGACGGAAGAAGGCGAACGAAGTAGTGCTAAAACCGTCCTCGTCATCGCATTGACCCACTGGTGAGGGAGAGTCCAGCAGGACGACCTCTTTATACCACGACGAGACCAACTCATCTCCGACCGTGACACCACACCAGAGGTTCCAAATCAAATGCGTGCGATGTGACTTATCTATCCATCATCAACACTGTACGACAGTTGGCATAGCAGAATTCTGTCCCGACGGCTCAGAAAGGCGAAAGCACACCGAAACATCTTGCGATGAGGCTGTTGCAAAGAAACTAATACTCTCTGTCACATTCTCCCGCCGCGTCGAAGGAAACTATTCTTCGAAAGATTGACAATTCCTGGCCTTGAAAATCTTGCGTCTGGTATGTCCCTCTGTAATTACTTCAAATCATGCATGTCTCTGATCCGCCAGAGAACCAAAAGAATCGCGGGAACTTGCGTCTCTAAATATATCCCGAACACTGTCGTAATCGAAAGCAGCCAGTTCTTAGGAGCTACAGCAGGTATCTTGTCAAGCCGACGGAAAAATCACCAGCCTACTGATCTCCACATTTCGAATGAGTGCAGTAGCTTGCATCTGCCCACAGCGTATCGTGAGCACGACAATCCATGCGCATGAGCATATTCCTATCTCGCATGTCCGATGTGATGTAGCAGGGTTTCGATGCCCTTCTAGGACATGGAAGGTGGGCTAATAGGCACGTTACATACCTAGTCTTTCAATTTCAGTACATCAGTAGCAACAAGTCCGGAGAAATTATGTAAGTGCATTCTTGGTGCCCACAGCAATGTTGTCATTCGAGAGCACCCTTCTGCCTTTGGAGTCGTAAATCATATCGTAAATTCGACTATACCTGACCAGGCTCTGGCTGCACGGTTTGAGGATTATTTGTTGCCTTCGAAATACTCAGCTGTGCTGAGTCCAACGTCGAAAGGAAAGAAGCATGGCTGGCCTATTACTTGGCAAAGTGTTTGCCATTACAGGCGGCGCAAGCGGTATCGGCCTCGCAACCGCAAAGATTCTGTACAGTAAAGGCGCCATCGTTTGCATAGGCGACATCGACTCAGCAGCCCTCGCCGTAGCCGAGACATTATTCAAAACACAAGCAGCCAGTCAAGGAGCATCCTACAAGGTTACCAGACTGGACGTGACCAACAGGCTCGAAGTCGACGCGTGGATCGAAGGTGTCATCTCCGATTTTGGCCGGCTCGACGGCGCCGCAAACGCTGCAGGGATTATCGGGAAGGCCCATGGGAAAGATGCAGTTGTGGAACTGGACGATGATGAGTGGGATCGCATTCTGAAAGTGAATCTGACGGGGATGATGTATAGTCTCAGAGCAGAGCTAAAGAAGGTGGTGGATGGGGGCAGCATTGTCAATGTGTCGAGTATACACGGAGTCAAGGGTAAATCTCCTTTTTTGATCCGCTTGATCGTCCTGAACCTTTGGTCCCTAACACTCTGCCCTCCAGGCTTCGCACAGCACGCGGCATATGACGCGAGTAAACACGGCGTGATTGGCTTGACGAGAGCAGCGGCCCAGGAGAACGGCTCAAGAGAAGTCCGGGTAAACGCCGTTGCCCCCGGAGCGATATACACACCTCTGATGCAGAAGCACTGGGAAATCGCCGGTCGCTCACCAGATGCGCCGTTCGATGACCCCTCAGCGATTCGGAGACAAGGGACAGCAGAGGAGGTGGCGAACGTGATTGCATTTTTATTGGGGCCAGAAAGCACGTTTGTGAGCGGGAGTGTATACGCAGTTGACGGAGCTTGGATTTAGCGTCCCGCTTCACAGCATTAGCCAGGTCGGTTTGTCTCGATGTCGAGCAGTGCATCGTGTGAGAAGAAGCGATGCACACTTGATAAGCATCAGTGTGGAGATATCAGCGAACTCTGCAACGGAATTCGTGACCACGCTTCTTCCCGGGCCAAAATGGACTGTTTCGAAGCTCTCTGGTTTTGCGATGAACTTGTCGTCGAGTCGCTCCCGCGAAGATGACCACTGTAATGGATTCCTGATGCTGTTCTGCTCTTCTTACCGACACGTATGTTGAAGGGGCTTGTGCCTCTGTCTCTACCCTCAGCAGCTTCAGCGCCAATGACGAAGTTTCTGAGTTACCAAGTTCCAACTCCTTCGAGTGCTGATGCTCCAGGGATTGCGTTCGAGCATCGCGAGCGTCGCTGCCTTCTTCGGTCCTCCATGCAGTCCTACCACACGTCCTCCGGGTTGACCACATGCTCCATCCCATCCTCACGCACATGCTCCCCTTTGACATCCCTTTTGCATGACTTTCGCATGTCATACGCATCCTCGCCGTCGCGGCTTGGGTCCTCAGGGTTGTCGCCGTAGTAATCCTTGACCACACGAAACACGCTGTAGCCCATGCTCTTGTAAAAAGCAATAGCTTTGCGGTTGGATGCGCGCACAAACAGGTCGACGAACCAGGCGTCGTTAGCGTCTGCGACCGCCTCGAGTTGCTCGCTCAAAAGCTTGCCGATACCCAGGCGGCGCGCCTCGGGGGCTACCGTCAGGGCTGTGATGTGTGCGTGCCAGGG
Source organism: Gnomoniopsis smithogilvyi (assembly GCA_027946515.1). Classification (NCBI taxonomy): domain Eukaryota; kingdom Fungi; phylum Ascomycota; class Sordariomycetes; order Diaporthales; family Gnomoniaceae; genus Gnomoniopsis; species Gnomoniopsis smithogilvyi. The sequence continues at coordinate 2,103,016 of JAPEVB010000004.1, read as the reverse complement.
TAGGTAGTGTTCCGAGCCTTTGTAGTAGGCTGGTGAAGACTCGAGCTTGCCCATGACTATGCGCAGTATCAGTTGAGGTTCACGTTGAAATTGTAATGTAATGAAGAGTAACTTACGATAGCCGATGATGTTGCCGTCCTGGTCCTCAGCAACCTGAAATAATGCTGGCCATTTTGCGTGATACTGCAGGTAGAAACCGAGCTCATACGTCTCGGTGAAGGGGTCGAGGTTGCATTTTGAGAATTTGTTGACGTCGTCAGGTCTAAAACGCCGGAAGTTTGCCATTTTCTTGGTAGGTAGATCAAAGAGGTGTGGTGCGTCTGCTCATGCAGCAGCTGGGTTCATCAGACGACTGGCGTTGTGAGCCAGCATAAATCCAAAGCCCTTTTCTCTCACAAGCGCAATTGACCCGGGCGCAACGAGATCAATTTAAGGCAGCGGATGGACGGGCAACCTTCAGCGCAGACGCAGGAGATGATGAGAGACTTTGGGGTGCATAGTGGATCCACTTCAACGTTGTTCAGTCAATTAAATTGTCCCAGACTGGAAAGCTTGCAAAGTATTTTCCGCCCGTGGCTCGCAACGCGCAGGACCTGGCATTGTTCAAGTTAGGCAGGCCGCTTTGCTTGGGAAGGAACATGTCATACTATGTATCCCACAAGATGACATGCGCTGACGAGTGGCCCACAGGATGTAGTCACACAGGAATCTATGCAGCAAGAACTCACACACGTTACCTGAGGGTAGTCAATGTATTATGATGAGATAGGTTGCGGTTTGTTAATGTTGATTCCCTACAAGTAGTATTATTATACGCGGGGCTTTTCTTTTTCTGTCCTGCCTGTCAGTTGCAAGTACCAATCCTTGCAGGGCTGCTCCCTGTGCATTAATTTTCCTGCGCTAACCCTGCAGCCCTAACCCTTCCGACTGCCGCTTGAACGCGTCTCCTGCCCGTGCCCAAGTCCAGCTTTATTAACTTTCGGGACATCACCTGCAGCCCCGTGGAGCAGAGGATTATGCACCGCTCTGTTGAGTCTTAACAAACGCCTACTATAGCAACTCTCCCAAGCAACGAAAGTCTTCTCCCAAGACCTCTCCTCTTCCATCCTTGGCGCTTATGGTCTGTCATCCAGTCCATTCCCACGCTAAACACGTCACCGGGGAAAGGCAACTCGACCCTATTTGTTTGGTGACAAACCACGCTGTTCTGAAGTATCCACGGTCGAGTCACCGACAACTCACGCCCCCCAGGGCCCCGCCGCCCTGAGTAACTAAGAGAAACAATCACTTACCGCCTCCAACGAGCGGCGAGCGACAACAACGAAACCGACATCATCCTCAAACCACCTTCACAGCACACCGATCTTGCCAAGCATGGCATCACCAACAACACCTCGATTCTCCCATTCTCGCGATGGCTCCGACTACAACTACTCCCCCTCTCGGCGACTCTCCCGCGGTTCTCTGGCGGGTGGCGACCGTGAAGGTGACAGCATGATGTTCAACAACAGTGCCATGGGTCTAACAGGCAGTAACAGCGGGAACGGGTTAGGCAATCTGGCTGACGAGCTGGCCGACGCCTTGTCAGATGGCGAGGATGAGTACTACGAGGAACATGGTGCGCCAGATATCGCGGTAGAAGAGACAGACGGCGATGCATCACGGCAGGATCCAGTGCGGGACAGCGGTGTCGATGTCGCAAGCCCCAAAGAAAGGAAGAATAAACACCTAAGCCTGACATTGCCTCCCTCGATCAACGGCAAAGGTCATCGCAGGAAGGGTAGTCAGTATGACGGGAGCGAGTACGGCTCAGACTCTGATCTCGAATCGCCCGGAATGCCCTCCAGCCTGGTGGCCAAGATCGATGCCGTCGAATCGCTCGCACGGAGAGGCACGGAGAACAACGGCGGACCAACAGACGGAGTATTCCAGCGCGTCACGGATAGCCTGCGCGATCTAACTTCCCAAGCCAACGTCGAGGCCAACACCAGCCGACTCATCACCGCACACACCGCCCTCGCGACTCACCTAGCCCACCAGACCCGCCAACTTCACAACCTCACCTTTCCGCTGCTCAACCCACTTGCACCACCCCCTGACGCCGACACGATAGAGGAACTGCTCCCTGAGCTCACGGCCCTGATAGAGATGATGCCACGGCCATCATCAACCGCTTTTGGAGGAATCATGGGCCTTCAGAACCTGACCAACGACCTTGTTGCTACCCTGTCGCTGATCGCAGATCGGTTGCAAGAGTCGCGGCAGATCACGACGACGGCCACAAGGAGACTGAGGAACGCAAAGGAGTTAGTCGTGGAGATGAAGCGGGACGAGGAGCTGCGGGACGAGGGTGAAAGGTGGCTAACAAGGGGCAACTGGAACGAGAAACTTGAGAAAAGGGCATGTGCTAGTGCATGTGGGGATATCATAGGTGGCTTTGAGGAGGTTTGCGATGGTTGGCGGGCACGATTGGCACAGGCAGAAGGCGCTCAAGCGTGAGACTCAAGGCGACAGTATTTGTCAAGGCTGAGCATGTCTCGCTCGACGCCACGCGGTCCAATTGCTGGGCAGAGAGGACCACCAAAATGACACACTTACGAAGATGCGCCACAAATTAGAATGATGGCTCCGCAAGAGGCGGGTGTCTCTGGACAGCATCTAGACCCCAGAGGACTTTGGTCAGGTCATCAGCAGCTACCAGATCCTGCTGCCAAGATTTCCTTTGTATCTTGGCAAAGATCATGAACGATAATACCCTGCGAGATCCCACGATACGGACACTGCGTTCTTGCAGATAAACATAGTGCGGGGGACGGCTCCAGATAGACAGGTTTTCTCAAAAGACGACAAAACGATCGTTTACCGCCCGGTTGGAATAGACTAGGAAATGAAACTCTGCAAACATCAGAGAAATAAACGAAACCAAACCCACAAATGTTACAAACCTGTAAATGCTCCATGGGTGTCAAGCGCTCAAACCAAAATGGCTTTCATGGGACACATTGAGTGGAGTAAGAAACGGCAAGACACACACTGAACAACGGGCTGTCCGAAGCTGCATTGGGGGATGTCAGCAGCCTACAAGGCTGAAGGGTATAAAGTCGTCCAGACACGTCCCATCGCCCTTCGACTTGCTTCGCTCCTGAATAATCTGCATGTAAAGGTCATGTCAGCAAGCAAATCTGGATTTTGACCCTCCTGGATTTAGCCTAGAACAAGTGGTACAGGTCGTGAAGCAGCACACAATATCTTCTGGTATTTACGCCCTGTTTCTTTTCCTATATATACGACGAAAACTTTCTGAGATCGGTTTTTGTATCGTGCATTATTACCATAGGAACCTCATCACAGGACATGTGAATCGCAAACGCCAACAATAATCCGCGAATTCCTCCGCAAAGGGTACCTTGCTGCCTTCTGAGCCGGATCTTCAGATATATGCAGCAAAAGGGTAGTGAGCAAAGTTCATAGGGCTTTCAAGCTAATGTGTCCAAATCCAAATACCTCCTTTCGCACGCCAGAAAGAAGATAAGTTCACACTAGCACATCGGCAACTAGTCAGTCGATCACACCCGTCTTCCGCGGGACAGTGTTCGCAGCCGGCTCGCTGGCAGGGCGCTTGTTCTGCTGATCCTGCTTCTTGTCCTGCTTCTTGACCTCCTCCTGGCGCAGCGTACCCACGGGCGACTTGGAAAGGAAATTGTTTCGTACGCTGCTGATGGAGCCCATGGCGCGTTCGATGGGTCCCGTCATATTTGTAGGCTTCTTCGAGTTGCGAGGGTGCGTGCCATCGCCATTGCCCGCAGCGATGTTCGTGTCGGCACCAGAACGGCCATGGCTGCGATTTGTGTCCGGTCCGCCAGCAACGGGGGGCTTGGTAGCTCCAAAACCGATGATACCAGGGCTTTTGGTACGCATCTCGCTCCGTTGGCTCTCCTCATTCTTTACCCTCATCTCGCTCCGCTGGATTTCCTCAACCTTCTCCGCCCTCAAGATCTCCCAGCTCTTCTCCCACTCCCTCTCACCACCGTCCATGCGGGGGTTCTGCCCGGCCTTTGTATCCTCGTACATACTATTTGCGTGCTTCCGGATGAACTCACCTTCAGACACCCGATTCGAAATAGAAAAGTCCGCATGGCTCATTTTCTCAAAACTCATGGGACTTTTGGGCCCACCAGCTCCTCTATCTGCAGGAGGTGCCACAGGAGGAGCTGCCTGCCGTGAAATTTCCCTCCGTTGACGTCTCGTCTCCGCCATGTCCCCGTCATCATCTACAATCACCACAACCCAGACGCCCACGTGGCCATTGGCCCCCAGCAGCGGCGTGCAGTGAATCCAGCGCCTCCGGCCCTCCTGCCCAATGGACTCGTGCCCATTCCCACCGAGTACTGTCCCGGTAGATCCAGTACTCCCCGATGCTCCCGAAGCGCTATCTGGTATCGTCCCCGTGCTCGCGACATTGCGCAGCCCATTCCCGGCGCTGATCCACTTTACGGTCGCTGTGACGCAGTGACCCTCCGCGAAAGCGTGCTCCAGCTGTTCGTGGATACGCCTGCTGCCGCCAATGCGGCTCATGAAATGACTCTGAAGCATTCCTGGCACGCGCAGCGTTGGGCTGGCGAACAGGATCCTCAAGCTTGGGTAAGGGCGCACGACAAGATAGTTTTCGAAAATCGCTGGCGGCTTCCCGATTGCGTTCATACTTGCTAGGCTGGGTTGCGAGCCCAAGTTCGGAGCATTCACGTTGATGTTGATATTTCCGTTCGCGTCTGACACCTCGTACCCGCGTCGAAGGCTAGGACCTTGAGGAGGAGACGACGGCGGGCTGGAATGATCGTGCAGGACCATACGAGGCTTGTGCCAGGCTCCGATAGCCTCGAGGTGCTGGCCCTGCTCCTGTTGGGAGCGATGCATACGGCCCCCAAAGCGGCGAACCGTCTCAAGCTCCGTGCGGCTCAGCATCTCGGCGAGGAGTCGGAAGTCATTGTTATGATCGAGTGAGCGGGTCGGGTCCTTGGCAGAGGAAGAAGTCGTTGCGGTACCAACGGCCGTGGGGGAAGGCTCTTCGAGGTCAGCGCCGGAATCGCGACGGGTGAGTGTGTCGCTGTTGGAGTTGGAGGTATGCTGGGTCCGGCGCTGCTCTTCTTCATCCTGATCAACGAGTTTGCGGAGGGACTCGAGGCCGGAGCAGTCCTTTGCCAGGCCGGATACGTCGATTTGCGCGCCAAGAAAGTAACGCACTTGACCTTTCGAGTCAAGCAGCGGCGTGCACATGAGCAAATTCATGAACGGCAGCCCATCCCTACGATAGTTGAGGAAAGTCTCGTAGTGCTCCTTGCCTTGCGCCAGTTTCTCGCGAATGCGCTGAATCGAGAAAGGGTTGGTCCGGGGCCCTTGCAGAAAGCGACAATTCCGGCCCATGACATAACTTGGGCCATATTGTGTCGTGCGGTGGAATTCTAAAGCATAGCACTGTCAGTGAGGTCAAGAGGCCATGTATTCATTATTTTACATCCCAGCTGAGGACGGAGACGTTGATCTTGATGCACACTCACCCTCGGACGCAAAGACAATTGGGTTGTCCTTCCTCGAAGGATCAGTAACACAAAACACTTCGGCCAATCCCTCGCTTAGGTACTGCAGGTTTTGTGGCATCATCCCCATGGTTTTCCGTCTCATCGATAACTCCACAATATCCGTCCATACATGCGTGATGTACGCCGGCAAGTCATCCTTGGCGAGCGCTTCAAACGCAGCTGCCGTCTTCTGCTTCAGTGACTCATTGACTGTCAATTCGGGAAGTGGCTTTGCGGCAAAGTCACTCGGATGGTTCTGCAACTCCACGCCATCGGGCCGAAGCCTTCGAGAGATGATGCCGTTTACGTATTCCAAGGCGCGAATAGCCTTCAATGCTTCCAGTAGATAGTTGAGTAAGGGGACACTTTGTGGCCGATATGTGCTGAGGAACGTCGAGAAGCGGTGCAGCAAGATAGGGTCCAAGACAATGATGCGCATGTGCTCTACGGAGAACAGCAACTCTGACCGGTGCTCCAAACTATACATAGCTGTATTTGCTGCCGGTATGACCAGATCAAAGCTTTCAGGATCAACGTCGTCTCTACCGATCGGATGGAGACCATCTAGATTGTCGACGCCTATGACTTGTAAGGGAGGAAGCGCCGCCACTGACTGGTCGTCAGTCTCGATGGAGGTCGCCGTCGTTCTTGAGGTAGAATGGCTCTCCGCCAGACGAGAGGGTGCTGTTTCCCTGTCAAACGGTGACACGGGCCGGAGGCTGACAGGAGACGCCGGCAGCTCGCCGCAGCGCTCGGCTGACACAGAGGTGTCGCGCCGTGGTCGGGGAAATGCTGGGATGTTAGGAGGCGAGAGAGGCTGGTGCTTCAGTGACGGCTCAGGGGACGTCTCAGAAACACTCGGTAGACTAGATTCCCATGAACGCTCAGTCACCGGGTAGAGAGACCTATCATCCATGGCGTTGCGCTCGGCATCATACCTCATATCAGCTGCCGGCTGGAAGGAATTGGAGTTGAGAGGATTCGGATGCTGGCCATTCTGCAGCATCCGCTCCCACGTACCCAGAGATGATTCCGTGAAGTCCGTATTGATCGTGTTGGAGGACCTCCGGAGGGGAATATCCGGTATCTCTGCTCCACCAACATCAGCATCTTCGTGAAAAGTCTCCCGAACGGCCACGGAAGGCTCCGACAGCTTCGGATTAAGATGCTTTTCTGGATAGTCCAGCGTGGCTTCTTTCGGCCGATTAGCTGTCGGCGTGTGAGTCTGGTCGCTTTGCACAGCTTGCTCGAATTGTTTGACCCGCCGAGCTATGTTGGGCACGTGGAGAGCGCGCGCAAAGGAAGAGCGGCGCCCATTTTTATTATCAGTCTTTTCGGTGGCGCTGTCCCGGGTGTCCGCCATGTCTTTGAACGTCTGTCTAGAACCCACGTGGGATGAAGAAGGATGAGGCAAACGAGAGGTGTGTGGGAGCGCAAGCCATCTTCTAGTGATCCAACCGTCCTAGAAAATTTAAATTTCCCTCTGACAGGATTGCGCACCATCCGACCGCAACAGAAGCAAACTGTTCAACAACCGGACTTGCGCCGTAGCTATACATAAGACGCAGTGCAATTTACTAGGCGAACTCTCCGGCGACCCGCTTGGTATCATTGGATTGGAGGCCACTGATGAGACAATAGACGCCTAGGCGACCAGCATGTCTGCAAATCACATGAACGTGGAATTTCCCTGGGGTAAAAATAGCGAGCGCCACTGCAGCAAACCTCGCATGGTGGGCGGTCAAGGCGCAGAGCGGCACGGTGGTCTGTTGCCCGCAGATCGTGACACAAGATGCGATCTGATCGTGTAAGCTTTGCAGCAGGAAAATAAAGTTTTGCTCCAGAGCCTAGCTCATTCCACTCATCTCATCCGGGCGGTCTGGTGGTACTCAGTATGTATTCCTTGCAACGAACGATCACACTCTACTTGCCGGTGCCGCATCTTTGCTGTAGGTTCGTGCGCAGGGGATGGTAAACTGTTGTTACTATGCAGATCCGGCATGGAATCGAAACTGTGGAGAGGAGACTGGTGTTTGCGTAGGAATCGACGCTTGACCTCGGTGTATGTGAGATGACATATGCAAGGTACTTCTCCTTCTGGTTGGCAATAGCATGTTCGGCGCCATGGAGAAAGAAAGGGCACGTGAAAATAGTTGCTCTCCAGTTGCGTTGGCAAATGAGAAATGCCTGTGATCCATGCCCGTACGATAGAGAGGTAATCAAACCCTTTTTATACTGGCAGGGTTGTACCGTGTTCAAGACAACTTCGTCGTTGAGCTTGGATACGCGAGGGTTCGGCCCGCCAGTACAGGCGGCATGCCATGACAGCTAGTCTCAGCATGTAATACCCACATAGCACACCATGGTGGTGAAGAACGATACTGTCGATGCACTTCGTCCGAACCTTGAGGGAGACCTGGATTGATGGCCACTGAAGCGATGTGCCGACTCTCGAGTCCTTGCGAGCTCGAGCACAGCATGCAGCGGCCCGAAAAGTATAATGCAACGCGAGACTGCGCCTGGAGTGTCCCAGTAGACAGAGTACGACGACGAGAGCCAGATATTGCAGTCGGCAGGCACTGACTGGCCTGTCCCGCCTATGAGAGGGAGGCGAAGACGCGGCTGGGGAGCCAAACCGGGAACCCCTGAATCCAAATCTCAGCCGTGCTCGAACTCAGCCAGTCGGGCGCGTGAATTGCGGATGGGCACGGTTGTGGCCAGAGCTTCTCGCATTGCCTAGCTGTCAGGGACTCAGGGCCCGCATTGTTAGCTTATTGAGAAGAAATACCGTGTCAGGCGTGTCTGGTCCTTTTCAAAAACAAACAATACCCCTCCTCCTCCCCCTCCTCTTCTTCTTGCTGCGTGCAGGTACGTGACGCTTTCAGTCTCCACCTTTTTCTGTGCGTCTGGATGAAAAAGAGCACAGAGTTCATCACAGACTGTCCGCGTCGTGCGTCGTACGCGACAAGACAATAACATTAGGCTGCTGGGCTGCTCGTTTGGCCTCCCTTCCCATCTGTGGAGTCTAGGGCCCTGACTTGAGGAGCGCTCCAACTTTTGTAGGTCGCAGTGTGATGTTTGGCGCGGCGCGGCGCAAGGACAAAGCCATCAGTCTTGACTCTTGTCGTGACAGGCCAAGTCTTTTGGCTGAGAGCATCCCTAAACCAAGGTCTGATCTCAGTGCGCGACGGGAAAAGGCAGGCCGCCAACAATAACAACAAAGAGGTCTGGAAAACACAAGGTGACACGCGAATCAAATAAGCTTATCGTTGCGAGAGAGCTATGTGGAGGCGTTTTCAGGAAGGGAGAGCGTATTTCGCCATCGGTGGCTGGTATCGGCCAACCTGACTGACACCTCATCGACAACCGAGTGCGTCGCTTGTTTGGAGGGGGGGCACGGGGGAAGAGAGGGGATTCGGCAAGGCTTGATAAGATGTGGGATAGGTGGATGCGCCTCATACAGCGGCACGACGTCAATTGACTGTATTTGTGCAATTTCCATATGGTTTCTATAATTGCAAGTCCGGGTTTCCCGTTGTTATCCAGCATTCCCATAAGGATGGCAATTATTCGAGGAAAACAAGCCGTGTTGTGCTGTGAGTCTCACAGTGAGTTCGACTGGCCCGTTCTGAGTCGCGCTAGGCCCTTTCCGAGCGCGTTGAACCAAGCGCAACAGCTTCTGATTGGTGAAAAATGGGGCTTCCCACAGCGGCTGCTGCTGCCAGACTGTGCCATTCCTGGAACCTCACTCCATCTGCTAGGCCCAAATTCCACCGCACCCTGCAACAACCCCCAGCCCTGCTGCACGACGCTTCGTCTAGGTAATCGATGTCCCTCATTACAGCACAAGCTGGAGATCCGATCCGGACTCGCGTGTGAACTCCACCACCACCCCAATCGATGCCGCCGACGACGTGCACGATCGGCCCGTGACAGCTTCCCATAGAACGCAACCAACACTTTCGATTGCTCGATCCCTAGGGAAGCAGCGCACTGCTTGCCGTGCTCCATTGTGGCCACCAAAACCACATTGTGTCTCCATCAATATCCTATTCGGCGCCGCAGTGTTCCTATTGTCGCGACACTAGCATGCAATAGACTGCTCGAGACGTTGCTGGATTCTCGCCCGCAGAGACAACGCCCACCAGCTACAAGAATCCCCGCATCTTCGCCTTCTCGCCTCCCATCGCATTCCATTCCACCGAGACGCTCCTCCCCTCCATCCCAGGCGACCTCTTCGTAGACCATTAACAAAAGCATTCGCACATCAGATCCCCAGCCGCTCGGCCCAACCCTCTCCATAACCGCCAACACGCAGTTGCGCCATCGAAAACGACCTACTGGATCGCCCTTGACCCTGAGCCACGGCCATCGTGGCTCGTGTTCACTCCCGCCCACCATGACGACCGATCCCGACAGCTTGGAGGGAGGCAAAAAGGTTCACTCTGCCTTTGCAAACAGTCGCGCCCAAACGCCATGCAGAATCTCGACCCCACCACCACCGGCTGAACGCGCCCGATTGGACATCAAGCACAATGCCGATCAAGGTAGTTCGAGACAGGCTATGGCGGCGGGTGCACGCGAGAGAGACTTGTCGAGAGTAGGCTTGGATATGGATGCAGTGGACGACCAATTGCGCAGAGTAATCAGCCACACACAACGCGAAGGAACTCCTGTAGGCAGTCCGTCGAGGAAGCGGCAGAGGATCAATGGTGACAGGTGAGTTTGTTTGTTCATACTTGCGACGTTGCAAGAGCTAACAGGATACGGCAGGTTCATCCCTTCTCGGACTGGTCAAGATCTACAAGCCAGCTTCAGTCTCCACGAGCCCGGCACACCTTCAAGTGCAGCAAGATCTAAGCGGCCTTCGCATGGCGAGCTGAATTTTCAGCGGAGTGAGTTCGCCCTGTAGGAGTCACGTCCCTACAATGCTAACCTTATGCCGACAGCTGAGCAAGCGAATCGAACTTACAGTACCCTTTTGCGTGCTGAGCTATTCGAGGGTTCAATACCGCACGCCACACCAACCTCAGCATCTCCAGAGCGTGGCATGCCAGGGTCGTCTCGGTCTGCCACCTCGCATGACGACCCAAGGTCCCGAACACCACCTGCTAATTCTACTGCGGCTCTGCCACCTACCATGACTCCTTCTACGCCGCACAAGAACTTGTTTTCTTACATGTCACCGCGTCACCTCAGCGGTATTGGCGGTCACATCACACCTTCCAAGACACCCCAGAGTCGCCATGGTCCCAACTTAGATACCAGAGCAGAAATCTATAGTCTGTCGCCAGTTAGGTTCGGAAGTCAGCAGATGCTATTGAGTCCAAGGAGGCAACCTCGTGCTGTCAGCAAAGTACCGTACAAAGTACTGGATGCACCCGAGCTAGCAGATGACTTCTACCTTAATCTGGTTGATTGGGGCTCAGCTAATGTCTTGGGCGTTGGACTCGGTGCCAGTGTCTACATGTGGAATGCGCAGACCAGTAGGGTCAATAAGCTGTGCACTTTGGACGGCGAAGACACCGTGACGAGTGTGGCTTGGATACAAAAGGGCACGCACATCGCCATTGGCACCAACAAGGGCTTGGTGCAAATATGGGACGCTGAGAAACAACGACGCCTCAGAACCATGAACGGACACACCGGTAGAGTCGGATCTCTGGCATGGAACTCGCACATTCTCACCTCAGGATCCCGGGATCGTCTAATCTACCACCGCGATGTCAGAAAGCCCGACCAGTGGGTACGAAAACTCGTCGGTCATAAACAAGAAGTCTGTGGCCTCAAGTGGAATGCAGATGACGGCCAACTGGCCTCTGGTGGCAACGACAACAAGTTGATGGTCTGGGATGGTCTCAACGAGACCCCATTATGGAAGTTTTCGGATCACACTGCAGCAGTGAAGGCAATCGCCTGGTCGCCACATCAGAGGGGCCTCCTCGCATCGGGCGGTGGCACGGCCGACCGCCGTATCATATTTCACGACACTCTCAAAGGCACCGTCATCAACGAAGTCGACACAGGTAGTCAAGTGTGTAACATCGCATGGTCCAAAAACTCCAATGAGATCGTCTCGACACATGGCTACAGTCAAAACCAAATAGTTGTGTGGAAGTACCCGTCAATGACCCAAGTAGTCAGCCTGACGGGCCACACTTACCGGGTTCTCTATCTCGCCATGAGTCCTGATGGACGCGTTGTTGTGACAGGAGCTGGCGATGAGACGTTGCGCTTCTGGAACGTGTTCGGCAGGAAACCAGGTGCGAGGGAGGACACTGACAGTGGTGGGGGTCGTCTTTCTGACTGGGGCATAATTCGCTGATGGTCCCCAAGGCAGGCTGTGATTTGTCTTAATCAAGACACTGCATTTTGCAAATCTCCAATCATCGGACAAACTGCGGTGGTCGTCTGTCTGAGGCTGTCTCTACAGCATCTCATCAAGCAGTCCTGAAACTTCTTGCTCATGCATCTACAGGTGTTGAACTGCGCTTTATCACTGGCTGCATCACACATTCAACTGCACTTTGGCTCTCAGAAAGTTGTAAACTCGATACACGACTTTATTGCTGCTTCAATTTTGCTCACCTTCTTCACATCTCTTCCCTTGAATGCAGCCAAACTTCACCAGCAAGTCACAGCATAGCACCGCAGTGCAGCAAGCAGCAGGGCCGCAACAGTATTGCATTAGGGGATTTTGACACTTCATTAGCGAGCGGAGCAAAGCAACAAGGAAGTTTTAGGTGCCATGACTGTGGCAAGGTCTCATTTGGCAGTTTTGGCTTTGTGGCAGTCACTTTCGGGCGAACAGGATAGGGTTTGATGGATCTAAATCGATTGTCATGGGTTGGCAAGGCAATGGCATAGGCAGGGTGGCCTACTTTAATACTTACCCCTCCCCCCCTGATTGGCGCTTCTACTGCTCTATCAATTTAGGGTGTTCTTTGCACCAGTTGTGTACTAGTTACAAGGAGCTCAAGGAGTAATGGTTCGGGGGTTATGGCGGTCCATCTTAGGTTGACGGACCAATCGGCTGGTAAGCAAGGACTGAATTTGGTGGTTCATGTTGTAAGGCGTTGGGGAGGTGGTTAAGAAATCACTCACCGCCCAATCAAAGAGACATACCATAGACCGTATGAGACATGAATATGATAATGAATAGAAGCAATATGCTTCACACCACTCTGTTCATGCTCTCAAATATGCGTTGTGTAAGTGCAACAGAGCTCTGTCTTAATGAAGGATGAGACACTCGGGACAGGAGGAGGCATCCTCAAGCAATAAATGCTTGTACAGACTTCCTGAAAAGACATTTCATGGTTGACAACAGCACTAAGGCTTGCGACAGAAGTTTATCGCCCATAGGTATTCATGCTACGAAATATGTCAAATGCTGTTTTGTCTATTACAACCATGAGCTGATCCAGCATTCAAAGCACCTCAGGCAGGAAACAAACGCTTCGTGTGATACATCCTCCATTAATGCCATCAACGTGGCAAGCAAAGTCATCAAGACATACAGAATCACCATCAACCAGGGGACTCGATTGATTCTCCAGCATAAGTAGAGCATTCTCGGATCATCAGGTCTGCTTTGACAAGGAATGGCTGGCGGCATACCTAATATAGACAAATCTTTGGTGTGGTTACGAAAACTTGGCCTCGTCTCGATCCCTTGCAGTGCTTTGGAAAATGAGAATGAAGAATTTAGAACTACAACACTTAGCCCTGGTGATTTGACACCTCACTACGTTTTCCATTAGACAGAGGACGTTGAAGAGCGACCTACCTAAAGGCTGCACTGCCACATCTCATGCTGACCTACCGTTGAAGTAATGCGGCTTCCCAGTCAATGATTTTGCTTGCGTTGCTGTGGGCTGTGTTTGCAATAAAAGGAAGCGACTTATTTTATGCCAATGTCCTGGGCGGTCAATTTCACGGATCCTCACCTGGGCACGTCCCTATTTGACCTGAGTCTTGCCTTTCACACACAGACATTACCAGACTACATCACATACCGTCTTTGGAGGATCTAAACAGTGCTGTGGAAGGCTGACGTAGCTGTGCGTGGTTTGGGGTTGGCCGCTCATATGTTGTTGAGGCAATATAAGCAATTAGGTACCACTTAATTGCACACAGTTGGCTGTCCGTGGTGGTAACAGCCCAGAAGACACCTTAAGCCAAATCAATGAAATTGAATAGATGTTTTTGGTGTTATGGCTGAAGAAGTCGTATTTTGCGGGCACACTATGAGAGAAAAAGAATCCATCGAGCATGCTGGTCGAGGGCACAGATACTGATGATTGTGATCATAGGAGCCAAGCTTGCCCTTCAGTCTGTTATAGGTATATTACGATGGATTCATATGTTGCAGTATTTCTGAGGGTACAATAACACAGTAACAGTCTGTTGTCTCAAGGGACAGCCACTGAGTGTTGCAAAATAAGTGCCAGCAAATTGGTGGATCTGGTAAGCCTCAAATTGAGCCAGAAGACAAACTATCCAATTACACTGGACTATCTGCGACTCTCATAGTCTCGGACCGAAGTTTCAATCGCTGTGCTGTCCACACCCTTTTCGACAGATTTTCGATTACCTCCCGTACTCTACTGAAATGACAATAAGCGCCTTGAAAGACTGACAATCTGGTCCATCCAGCCGCTTTGAGCACTTATACACTGGTTACCCTTTGTCGTACAGGGCCTCGGCAACTCCCCCAAAGCTACCTAGGTAGGTACTTTGACCCCCCCCCCCCGGGACACGATCTTCCCACATGATGGAGCGATGAACGGTTTGATATGTAGGCCTTGCGTGAGCTACAAGTGACGCACCGGAATATTCGTACATTGCGTACACAGTACAGAACTAGACTGGATCGCTGTGTGATTAGTGCTGGACCTGGGCGGCTCTCAGTGGGCATGTGGGCGCTCAAGGCCAAGTCTTATTCTTTACCTGTATATATCATCAAGGACTTCCGAGCCAGACAAGGTCAGGGCCGTCTCAGACAAAGCATACTCTGTTGAGGATGTTTGATTTTAAAAGACAGAATGCGACTTTTTCAAATTTCTTCGTGGTCATGCATTACCTGCCCATGCGGGAAGGCGGGTTGTGTCATTACATACCACCGCGATGTTCAGTAAATTTGCATTCTTCGCATACAAGGAAGACGTCGACTTGCTTTGAAATGATGTCTATGATATATTTAAACGCTTCAAGGACTCAAAGCCCAGAAACATGGCAGGGTACATGTTCACCTGCACTATAGGCTTGTCAGTTCTTCTTTTTTTTGAAGCAGGTGTACAGTACGTCTAGATCACAACAGGATGACGTTGAAACACTGACTAAGCGAGAGCCATTCGTGAGATGATCCGCCAACAGTGGAGCTTAGGGGTACCCAGGGTGAAGCGAGACAGGCCTCACAGATCTAGTGCTGGGTACTATTTAGTAGTTAGATACTTGGTATATGGAACACATGCATGCTGCAGATAATTTCGTGTTATTTGGCTCTCAACATGAACGTAATCGGGCTGACACAAGTACAGTACGTCTGCAACCGACTCTGGCGAGTGACAACATCAGCGGCTATCTCTTGATCACGTTGGTACCCTCCTCTTGGGATTAGGAAGGGAAAAAAAAAGGAAAAAGGAAGAGCCTACGGTACAGGAGGGGATCCCAAAGAAAACCAGCATTTGTGGCCCTATCAAAAAACGCTGCGCTAACACGGGGAGCTGGACCCGCAACTTATGACAGCACCACGCGCAGGGATGTGCCTACAAGTCCATCGTCATTCCTGAGCATATGATTGTATCCCTGCTTTCAGCGCGTCGAGACCATCCTTCTCCTCGACTCGACATTACAACTCTCCAAAGGTCTCACCTTTGCATTTCTACTCCATTCCTACCATCCAACCCGTCGCTGTAGCAAACCTCGTATCTGCTGCCGTCGCGTCACCACCGTTCGGGTCTATCACGCTTGTTGTTCAGCCAACTTAAGCTTATAGGACCGAACCACCACCCCTCAGGTAGTGATCATCAGTCTAGGGTTGCCCGGAACCTCGAGGACGCGAGACAGTGCTAGAGCAGCCGTCAGACTACCCTATCTTGGCGACTGTTACCGCCGACCTGGTAAGTGACAGAGATTACCGCTCCTGGCTCCAGCTGTGAACCCATCTATTTGCCCCTCAACGCGACTGAGCTCGCTACATACCCGCCTAGGTACTCATGGCATGTGATCATGTATTATCTACCCGGGAGCTCAACTGTCTTTCACATCTCATACTGATGTGGTACTGCCATGTGTCTCACCTGACATTCGCCTCTCTATACCATGCCCCAGCAAGACGCTTGTACGAACATGGCTGACAAGCTAGTCCTCAGGCTGGTCGAGGCTCTTCCTCGAACCTCTGCTCAGTCCGATCGCAAATTACAGCATCGGCAAACTCTGAGCGAGATGGCTGAATCAGATCCCATCAACATCCCCGGCAATAGGTCCGACATACACTCGTCTGCAGAGAGCGATGGCGCCATCCCTGACCTCGACCGTGTTGACAGCCTTGGCGAGTCGCCTCCGGAACACGCCATCGCCGATACTCCCAACCTTGGCCCTACGACTCCTAGCTTTGGTAGCCCCAAGCTGTCGAGGAACAACTCCTTCTCGGGAAGTAGCTCTTACCAAGAAGATTGGGAGGCTTTCCCACCACTTGATCGCCTGAGCGTCCTCGACATCCTCGACAATTTTGCCTTGCCGCAACAGCTCGAGAAGCTGCAGAGGAGTCTATCCGCCCAGACGCAGAAGGTGCGCAAGGGCCGAGATGTCTTCAAGAACAGGAGTCAGATGGCGAGAGAGCGCATGGTCGAGGAGTGGAGGAAGCGTGCCCCTACCGCAGAGGAGCAGCTGGAACGCTATCGAAAACGCATGCGATCGAATGTCGACAAGCTTGGGAAGCAGTGGAACGACACAAAAGTCATCACACTACGGGAGAAGATTTCATTTATTTGCGGAGTCCTCAACATCTTCATCACCGGCTACCTGATTGGGGCCTATCCCGAATACATGCATCTATGGTACTCCTGGCAGGTCCTCTACTTCATGCCCATCCGGTACTACACCTACCAAAAGAGGGGCATGCATTACTTCGTTGCAGATCTCTGCTACTTCGTCAACTTCCTCCTGATGGGGAGTCTGTGGCTCTTCCCCGGTTCAAAACGACTCTTCATATCGGCTTACTGTCTTGCCTTTGGAAACAATGCAGTCGCCATCATCATGTGGAGGAACTCGCTGGTCTTTCACAGCTTCGACAAGGTCACCTCGCTTTTTATACACATCATGCCGTGTGCCACCTTGCATTGCGTTGTTCACCTCTGCAACCCTGAGCACCAGCGCGACCGCTTCCCCGCTGTTTACGCCATTAAACACTCACCACCTGGTTCGCCGACTGCATATGCGAATCTAGTCTCAATGCTCACTTGGAGCACCATCCCTTATGCTGTGTGGCAGCTGTCGTACTATTTCTTCATCACCGTGCGCCGCCGCGAGAAGATTGCTGCAGGCAGACCGACGTCTTTCACTTGGCTGCGCAAATCTTACTCCAAGGCCTGGATCGGCAGGCTGGTGCTCTCGCTACCTGAGAGCCTACAGGAGACCGCCTTCATGCTGATACAGTATTCATATGCTGTAGCGACCATGCTGCCATGTCCACTTTGGTTCTACAGCCGCTGGGCGTCTGCCACGTTTCTTATGGTGGTGTTCATCTGGTCAATCCACAACGGATCCACGTACTACATTGACGTCTTTGGCAAGCGTTTCCAGAAAGAGCTGGAGGCAATGAAGGCGGAGGTTGCGAAGTGGAATGTACCCGATGGTATGGTGAGCCCAGTCATCACGCCACTCGCAGAGCAATCGCCATCAGGATCAATGCTTGAACAGGAACCGGGAGAGGCCGCATATGCCGACGCCCTGGGTAATGTCGATAGCATCCCGCTGCTTAACGAGGAACGTGATGGTCGGCACGCAAGTTCGAGTGGCGTTGATATTGATGGTGGCGTGAGAGATGTTGCCAGAGAGCGAAAGGCTGGGGATGTGTCGTAAGAAGAAGGAGGAAAGAGAGAGTCTTGTGAAGATTCGATATCATTTTATGCCTGAATGAGCGATGAGATTCATGATGATGCTCATGATTTGTGGCCTAGGCAAGGCACGTGCATTGTGATTGTGGGAGCCGCAATGTACAAGGACTATGTGCATCTGGGAATTATCGACTAGGGCGTGTGCCATGTATATCTGGGAATGATGGAGCGGGCGGAGTCTTTGGGCATGGCACCATGTTTTCGATGGGAATCCATTTTTTCAATCATTGGCGAAGCTAGCCTCGGTAGCATGTGTGGCTATAAGTCTCTCTAATGAGGAAAGACCGGACCACTTGACCATTTGCAACGATCGGCTGTCGCCAGACTTACACGCTCTAGTCCGTCCGCCAAGTGCTATCTTTAGATGGAGGAAAAGAAAGAGAGTATATGTGGGTTTTTTCAAAAGTCAACACAGACCAGGACTGGAATGCGGATGCTGGAATCCGAGCGGCATCTCGACTAATGAAAATCCATCTCGAAATTATATCGGCGTACATAAAGCTAACTTCATTCCTGTCCAGACGCGTCTCCACCATGAACATGCTTCTCAACCAGGGAGCCAGTGTCTTAGAGCAAATGATATGACACCAACACTATCCAAGGACCCAAATGTCGCAGCTACATATAAATGGGGTCCCGGCCCCCCATTGCATGCCATTGCTCGTAGTTTCCGGATACTGGGTCACCTCATTTCACACTCGCTTTAAAATCATAGTCATGAAGGCGCACCTCTTCGCCATTTCCCTTTGGGGCATCACCGCTGGTGCAGCCCGGCACCATGATATCGCTGCCCTCGAGGCGCGTCAAGCCATCCCGGCCAACGCCGCTGTGTCCGTGTGTTACACGTACACGTCCACATACCTGACGTTGGTGACACCTACCACTATTCCTGGGCCGTCTGTCACAGTCACCGTTCCAGGTCCCTCAGTCACCGTTCTACCCTCTGGGGTCTCCAGCGCCAGTGCCCTACCCTCTGGTGTCTCCAGCGCCAGCGCCCAACCTTCCCCCTCTGCTGCCTTTTTCTCTGTCATTCTAGGCATTGAGCCTGTGGGTGTGGCTAAGAGGGATCTCCAGAAACGTGCTGGACTGGGTGGCTTTGTCACCAACAACCCTGCCGCACCTAATGCTGTAAACTGTTCAGGAGCTACGATATTCCAGCTGCAGGTTGGAGGCGGTTTGTTCCTCGACCAGGGCCTGCCGCTGTTTACCACGGCCGGCACTTCCTTTGGAGAGTTTCGGAGCTTAGGCGCGCCTCCTGCAAATGCCATTACGACACAATTCAGCGGAGCGGATGGAACTGTGCTGACCTGGACAAACTCGGCATTCCTTGGCGGCGCAGTTTCTTTCTGTCAAGTGCCGGCCACGGGACAGGTCTATTCCACGTTCCAGGGACAGAACAGCGTCCCAGCTGGCTGTGTGACGATTCTACTCCGAATTTATCTGGGTAAGATATGTTCCCAATTATTGAGGGTGCCCCTTCTTTGTTCTCGCACAGAAGCTGATGATCTCGGACAGCTACTCGCTGCATAAATGGCAACATCGATGGCATTCCTACATCCTCTGCGGCGCCAATCCCTACAACACAGAGCGTGGGACCTACCCCTACCAACACGTTCAGCTCATTCACGCGTTTCGGCAACAGCTCGACGTCGACAATCCCCGACAACACGAACACCGTGTCAAGCCAGGAGACGCCAACTTCTATTGCACCCCTGCCCCCGCCTTCTTCAGAGGCCAGCCCGACAGTGACCCCATCCTCGGCAGTCCCGTCACAGCCGGCGTCTTCGTCAGCATTCCCAAGCGAGACTGCCTCTTCTTCGTCTGAAGTAGGACCTCCGTCTTCGTCGGCCTTCCCAAGCGAGACTGCCTCTTCTTCGTCTGAAGTGGGACCTTCGTCTTCGTCGGCCTTCCCAAGCGAGACTGCCTCTTCTTCGTCTGAAGTGGGACCTTCGTCTTCGTCAGCCTTCCCAAGCGAGACTGCCTCTTCTTCATCTGAGGTGGCGCCCTCGTCTTCGTCTGAGGTGGCGTCCCCGTCAACATCTAGCGTTGGGAGCTCGTCATTCACTGATGTATTCCCATCGTCAACGTCCAGCATCGAGAGCTCCTCGTCGCCTTCTCCCACTGATGTGTTCCCGTCATCGACATCAAGTTCCGCTGTCACGGACACTGGCGCAAGTTCGAGTTCGCTAACCTCAAGCGCATCGCTCTCATCGGCAAGCCAGATCACAATCACCTCCACCAGCACCGAAACAACCTTTGTTGTGGCCTCTTCTTCTTCTTCTGCTGCCGCAGCATCGTCGTCAGGCGCGTGTCCATTCACAACTTCCGGATCTCTCATGTAAGTTGGACCCCACTACCTTCCGTTCAATGTATTTCGTATAGACATCTGCGACCTCGCTTTCCCCCCACAAACCTGATCTTTGCGAAGTCCTCCTTCCCATGCTTGAGAGTTGCTGACGTCGAGACTTTATAGTGTGAATGGAGGGTTCGAGAATGCGGCGGCGAACCCCTTTGCGTTTGCGCCGCTTGGATCTCTCCCTGGAACGGCTAAAGCAAAGAAGAGGGAAAATGCTCTCCGCAAGAAGCAAAACTTAGAAGAGGTGCACGAGAACAACATTGTGCCGGCCTCCACAGCCCCTCGGACATATTCCAATCTCTGCAACAACATACTCGAGATCTCCTACCTTGGCGGCACCCAAGAGACTGTTGATGTGTTCGGCACAATTCTTCCGTTCACTGCGCCACTACAAACTTACACCATCAGCTTCGATATTCTTGCATGCGGTACCGACGGCACCGTCACCGTGAGCATCAATGACTTTTCCCAAACATTCGACAACCAAGATTGTACTGATGGCACTACGGCGGCCTGGACGACAATCAGCGGTACCTTCGTTGCCTTTGGAACAGTTGCTGACACAGTCTACATTCGGGCAACGGGGGAAATCGCGGCTTCTCAAGACTACTTCGACAATTTCGTCGTCGTGCCATTCTTTGGTGGCACCGGCGCTTCGAGCTCCAGCAGCGCGGCCGCCCTTCCTACCCAGCCCGCGCTGCGCAAGGTTAGGCTGTAGACGAATAGTTCATGGACTAGCATGCAAATGTAGTAGGGGGTTTAACATGTAATTCGACGATTTAGCCTATTCATTGATCTAGTCACATTGCTCAGGTGGATTTGGACTACTTTCAGATATCTCAACCTTTTGGTGTAGTAATTTAATTAATATATCAAGTGCAAACAATACCAATCTCAACACCGTAAAAGGGCAGTCGCTCATCACTGACTTCCAGTCGAATACGGTCTCGTTCACGACCAGGCCTGTTCAGGTCCTGCCCAACCCCCCCCCTTTCTATAGGGCAGTTCCGTGTGCTTTGAGGGCCGCATCAAGAAGTACTTGAACGCAGGTGAACTATCGACGCCGAATGACTGTCAGCAGATACACACTATGTTCTCTACTCAATGGTTGCTTCTTCTACTAGTTCCGTTGATAGCATGTTGACCCAGAAGGCATGTGGTTGGTAAGCTGCGAGTGATTTGTATTTATTCCAAATTGTGCGCTGCACGATCATTATTTTTGTGCGAGACGGCGTGCATACACCAAAGACACTGTAGAATTCATGTAAACTTCCTGCTTACCTAGGCTGCCTAGGTCGGTAGGTAGAGGTAGGTATGAGCTACTAAATATAGTGGATAGAAGAACGGTTCTTGTCTTTCAAGACTGCCGAAACCCTACATCACTCGCTTTCCTACGAGATCTGGAATCATATAGTTGAGCACATGCAGTACTTTTGATGCCAGACTATATGCAAAGCTCTTTGATAAGAGGTTTCTCAATGTTTTGGAGAAATAGTTAGTTGTCAGGCCCCCCCAAGCCCACCCAACCTGGACCCTCAAGGTCGAATCTCCATAGCCGATGCATTTATCCCTGCAAGCTTTAACTGCACCTCAAATCTACCAATTAATTCCACTACTTTCACATCCCCTCCCACGTTCGTTCGCGTTTGACTTACCTGCCCGCCGTCGCGCTATGGGAACAGGCCGAACGACCAGTCGCTCCCTGCTTTTCAACGCCCAGTCTTTCGACCACTTCATCCCTTCAATTCACGCGTCGCGAAGGCTTGCAGACGTTCAAGATGGGGAAACTCGTCCGACTTGAGCTTTTCAGTATGTTTCTAATCGCGTCTTATGATCCCCGCGAGTCCCATCTCGTATGCTGACGCGATGCGCAAACAGACTTCAAGTCCTACAAGGGCCACCACACCCTCCTCTTCGGCGATTCCTATTTCACCTCAATCATCGGACCTAATGGATCGGGCAAATCCAACTCGTAAGTCCACCAACGCCCTCCACCGTACGCGCGCGCGCGCGCGCGCTGACTTCGCGCTGACAACACCCTATAGCATGGACGCGATCTCCTTCGTCCTGGGAATCAAATCTGGTCAACTGCGTTCCTCCCATCTGAAAGAGCTCGTCTACCGTGGCCGTGTAATGAAAACTAGCAAGATCAACGACGATGGGTCCGTAGCCGAGCCCGCAACAAATGGTCACGCGAACGGCCAAACCAACGGCGACGATGATACCTCCGGTCGCGGCTCGCGCAACGACCCCAAGACTGCCTGGGTTATGGCTGTCTACGAGGACGACGCGGGCGACGAGCAGAAGTGGAAGCGGACCATCACACCACAGGGAAGCAGCTCCTATCATATCAACGATCGCACTGTCACTGCCCAGGCGTACAATGAGGCGCTGGAAGCCGAAAACATCTTGATCAAAGCACGAAACTTCCTGGTTTTTCAGGGTGATGTCGAGACCATTGCATCACAGTCACCACACGAGCTCACCAGGCTTGTTGAGCAGATCTCTGGATCTCTAGAGTACAAGGCAGAATACGACAAGCTTCAGGCAGAACAAGAGCAGGCTGCAGAGAACTCAAATTTCATGCTGCACAGGCGTCGTGGCATCAACTCCGAGATCAAGCAGTACCAGGAGCAAAAGAAAGAAGCAGAGAACTTCCAGAAGAAGACAGAGGAGCGTGATGCGGCCGTCGTTACGCACATTCTCTGGAAGCTGTACAATTTCCAAAGGGTTATGGATGAGTCTAGCGCCAAGATCCAGGAGCACCAGCAAAACTTGATTGAGTTCCGCCGAAATGTTGAGACCTTTGAGAAGAAGCTTGAGGCAGCCCGCAGGGAGCAGGTCACCGTCAGCAAGGAAGTTAGTAAGATCGAGAAGAATATTCGGACAAAGGAAAGAGATATTGAGGACAGAGAGAGCAGCCTTGTCCCAATCAATGAGAAAGTGGCACAGAGTACTCAGACCGTGGAGAGACTGAGGAAACGCGCGGAAAACGTCAGCAGAGAACGAGACGAGCAGGTCAAGGCTATTCAAAAGGCCAAGAAAGATCTTGCAACTGTCGAAAAAGCACAGCAGGAGTACGAGAAACAATGGCAGGAGACTATGAAGAAGCAGGGCAAACAACTGACCGATGCGGACCGCAAGGAATACAACAAGCTCAAAGCCCAGGCCATGGCTAAATCGTCAGCGGACCAGGCGCGCCTGGACAGTCTCATTCGCCAACTGAGGGGTGATGAGGTAACAGTCAACAGTCTCAAGGGCAAAGTGGAAACCTTCCAGGCAGCGGCCGACAAGTTGGCTGGTGAATTGAGCTCTATCCGCGAGAGAAAGGCTACGACCAAGGAACTTGTTCAACAGCTTTCTAGTGATTTGGAGGACAAGAAAAAAGAGCGCAATCAATTGGTTTCGGAGGAGACCAGGATAAACAACTCGCGGACCGAGATCGATGAGAAGATGCACGACATTCTCCGGAAGATCCAAGAAGCGGAGGCCGGCAAAGCTGAGACCGACAAGGAGAGGAGGATCAAGGAGATGGTTCAGACCCTCAAGCGCATGAACCCTGCGGTCCGAGGCCGAGTTGGCGATCTCTGCAAGCCAAAGCAAAAGAAATTCGACGAAGCTGTCATCACCGCTTTGGGTCGTGACTTTGACTCCGTGGTGGCCGATACGGAAAAGGCCTGTCTAGACTGTGTCGAGTACCTCAAGCAGCAACGATTTCCTCCCATGACGTTCATCCCGCTGGACAACATCAAGACCAATGCACCAAATTCGACCGTCAAAGGCATACCAGGGGCGCGGCTTACGATCGAAGCTATCGATTACGATCAGTCACTCGAGCGTGCCATGGCATACGCCTGTGGCAGCTCCATAGTGTGCGACTCGCTGGACATTGCAAAGGAAATCTGTTATAAGAGACGGATTCCTGTGAAGGCTGTTACTATTGAGGGCTACGTCATTCATAAGGCTGGTCTGATGACTGGTGGGCGTTTGCCAGATCGCAAGGGAGGCAAACGACAATTCCAAGAGCACGACGTAGTCAACCTGCGAAAGCAGCTCGACAAGTTCAAGGATACTCTGTCTCAACTGCCACGAACTGATAAGACCCGCAAGGAGACCTTAGATCAGAGTATCTCAAGCCTTGAGCAGCGCCTCAGGCAAGCGCGGAGCGAATTGCAAGCCTTCGAGAAGAACGAGGCGAGCAAGAAGAAGGAGCTGCAGCATGAAGAGCGGCAACTTGATGACTGGGAGCCCAAGTACGAGGAGAAAGAGGGCGAGTTGGAAAATACGCGTCAATCTGTGACCAATTTCGAAAAGGCAATTGCAAACGTGCAGGATAAGATCTTCGCCGACTTCTGCAAGAGATTAGGCTACACTGACATACGTATGTACGAGGCTCTGCAGGGTAGCCTGGAACAAGAGGCATCTAAGAAGCGCAACGAGTTCGAGGTTCAGAAGCAGAAACTCAAGAGTATACTGACTCTTGAGACCTCACGGCACGATGAGACCCAACGACGTCTTCAGGAGATCGAGGCCTCGCTCAAGCGGCTGGAGGCGGACATCGAGTCGTACGAGGAAGACAAAGCGGACATTGAGGAGGCGTTGGGTAAGGACAAGGATGAGCTGGAGGCGCTGAAAGAGAGTCTTGAGGAAGTGAAGGAAGTCTTGAGCAAGAAGGCAGACAAGGTGTCCGCGGCTAAGCAGGAGGTACAGAAGCGCAGCAAGGACATCGACGCTCGTCTGAAAGCCATCAGTGGACTGGAAGCCGAGATCCAGAAGAACAGCGCGAGCAAGTTTGCTCTGCTCAGACGGTGTAAGCTCGAGCAGATTCAGGTTCCTCTGGCACAAGGCTCCCTTGATGAATTGCCCAACCAGGACAATTTGCTGCATCAAGATCCGGACGCTATGGATGTGGACGAGGACGATGACGCAGAAATTGAAGCTGCCATGGATGACCATGGTATCGAGGTGAACTTCGACAGCTTAGATGACGAGCTGAAGGGAGTGAGTCCAACAAATTCTCCTACCCGCATTGAGAAGTTACAGGCTAACGAATGCAGTCCGAGGATGATGTTGAAGAGAAACTACAAGAGCGAATCAGCTCGTTGACGGCGGAACTCGAGAAACTGAACCCCAATATGCGCGCCATAGAACGCCTGGAGAGTGTCGAAACCCGTCTCAAGGCGACCGAGCAAGACTTTGAGACCGCCAGAAATGCACTCAAAGAAGCCAAGGATGCCTTTAACGCCGTCAAAAGCAAGCGCTTTGAGCTTTTCAGTAAGGCTTTCGAACACATCAAGGAACAGATCGTCGCCGTATACAAGGACCTTACGCGCTCCGAGGCCTTCCCCATTGGTGGCACCGCCTACCTAGACATCGAGGACGACACAGACACGCCATATCTCTCGGGCATCAAATACCATGCCATGCCGCCTCTCAAGCGTTTCAGAGATATGGAGCACCTGTCCGGAGGTGAGAAGACGATTGCAGCTCTTGCCCTGCTGTTTGCAATACACAGCTACCAGCCGAGCCCATTCTTCGTGCTGGACGAGGTGGATGCTGCGCTGGACAATGCAAACGTGGAAAAAATCAAGAAGTACATTCGTGAGCATGCGGGTCCTGGCATGCAATTCATCGTCATCTCTCTCAAGACAGGTCTGTTTCAGGACAGCGAGAGTCTGATTGGAGTATACAGAGATCAGGAGGTGAATAGCTCAAAGACGTTGACACTAGATGTAAGTTCTTCTCGCCCTCCAGTTCTCAGCCGCATCCAACTGACATTTCGTATTAGCTTCGGAAGTATGTTTAGGTGGTCCAAATTTTATGGGACTCTTGCGATTCATTGGCGCATACTTGCGGCTGCGTGCTTTAATTTTTTGCCCTTGTGGCGGAGCAAAGCAGGCATTGGGAGTACCTTGCAAGAAGTGCGTCTACAAGCCCGTCGATGGCTTTGCGCTGGCGTAAGGAGATGATGATTAGTTCTTGCAAACATTGAGCCCATCTGATATGACTACCATAAAAAGTCCCAGTAATGGCTTGTGGCGTGAGGCCCTGGCAGTTGCAATTATGTGCCTAGGTAGCATTGAAAGGCCCAACTGATATACAACTTTGATAATTATTGAACTCGGTCGACCGTTCTACACAGACTAGGCATCGAACGAATTGTCTTCGACCTTCCTTTCTTACACAGTCCACCAAGTACAATTGCGGACAACAAATGTTATTGTAAGGAGACTTGCTTTCCATAGTACAGCCGCCCTTCAATACATGTGATACATTGGTCACGGCAACTCCCGCCGGCGCCCTGCTGCTTGACTAGGTGGTCAATACTTGATAATAGAATGTACTAATAGACCCTCTGAGTGAAGTAATCCTGGACTTTGGCGTACTTGTACTTGGTATAAGTGTACCCACTCCACCCACCTCCCCACCAACGCCCCACATCGTGAGAAATTCACGGGCTTGAGTCAAAATTGTCCTCATTAAGAGAACTTTTCAGTTGCGATGCCACTTCAAACAAATGGTTGCATAGTGTAATGGTTAGCACATCAGATTCTGAGGCGTTTCGAACGCTCATCATTCTGGTAATCTGAGTTCAATTCTCAGTGCGACCTACGCAAATCTCGGAAAATCATTGGTAGACTTATGTGGTTATATTTTGCTTCATTTTGCTCTTCAGCGATAATTGACCCAATATTTTTAGTGTCTGCGAGACTTGAATTGTAAAGATGCTCAAAGCTTCGATCTAGAATCCCTAAATTCGTAGATTCCATAGGTCCAGAAGCTTTGATTCTTCACATTTTCGTAGGATGCACTATCACCTCACCTATAGTATTTGACACCGCAACAGCCTTACGAGTGGACTGGAAAGTGATGTAGGGTTCGGGTTTTTGGTACGAAATGAGCAGGGAAGCTGCAGCCATGGTGGCCCAGCAGGAAGGTGACGCTTGAGCTCGGAGCAAGTTGGCCTTTCGGGGCCGGGGGGGTTAAAGGCTTAGGTGGGAGGTCACTGTACCGCAGCCCGATCAACCTACTGAGGTCGAGCTGGAACTTCTAGCCACGTTTTGCCAACTCGACCACCCGTAAACTCAACGCAACCCAATTTCACAATCCCACTGCTCCATCGACCGCAGATACCCTCATTAGGAGCAGAGGCTTTTGACGACCACCAAATTCGACCCCTAGAATATAGTTCCATCCTCCCGCGGCGTGACGACTGCGTTGGCCTCGGTTGTATCTGGGCTGCCACGCGCTGTCTAGACTTGCGACGACACCATGGCCGCGCCCATGGACTATGAGGCTCTGAAGGAGCAGTGGAGTGATGTGGAGGAGCGTGATGGAGTCCGTCTCAGCTGGAACGTGTTTCCTAGCTCCAGGATGGTCAGTACTGTCCTCAAGCTCATGCTTGCGGTGTCTCGCGCTCATGGCTGACCGAATGTACAGGAAGCTTCGCGACTCGTGGTGCCCATTGGAGCTTTGTACACGCCTCTCAAGGAGAAGCCGGAATCGCCTCTGCTGCAATTCGAGCCAGTCACTTGTAAACAGCCATGTCGTTCAGTGCTGAACCCTTTCTGGTGAGTCGCTGGCCTATCCACCTTCTCGTCAACAACCATGCTGACAGCCCACTAGCCAGGTTGACGTACGGGCGCGTCTCTGGATCTGCCCATTCTGTCTATCCCGCAACGCCCTGCCCGCACACTACAAGGACATTTCTGCAAATGCCATTCCACCCGAGCTGCATCCTTCAAACACAACTATCGAATACAGACTCGCCCGCCCTGCGCCGAGCCCCCCGATCTTCCTATACGTCGTCGACCTGTGCCAGGAGGAGGACAGCTTGGCGGCGCTCAAGGAATCTTTGGTCATGAGCTTGAGCTTGCTGCCCGAGAATGCTCTTGTAGGCCTCATCACCTACGGCACCATGGCCCAGGTGCACGAGATTGGTTACACCGAGTGCGCCAAATCATATGTGTTCCGCGGGTCCAAGGAGTACTCGGCAAAGCAGGTTCAGGAAATGTTGGGTCTGTCCCAGCCTGCCCTGCGACCTGGCATGCAGCCCCAGCCTGGTCGGCCCATGCCCATGGGCCCGGCTGCAAGATTCTTGCTGCCAGTCCAGCAGGTGGAGTTCAACCTCACCAAGGCCCTAGAGCAGTTGCAGAAGGATCCTTGGCCTGTTGCAAGCGACCGCAGGAACCTGCGGTGCACTGGTGTTGCACTGAGTGTTGCGGTTGGTCTATTAGAGACTTCGTTCCAGAACGCCGGTGGACGTATCATGCTTTTTGCTGGTGGCCCCGCCACTGAGGGTCCCGGCATGGTTGTCGGGCCTGAATTGAGGGAGCCTATTCGGTCTCATCACGACATCGACCGCGACAACATAAAGTACTACAAGAAGGCGCTGAAGTTTTACGACAACTTGGCTAAGCGTACTGCGCACAATGGTCACATCATCGACATCTTTGCGGGATGCTTGGACCAGGTCGGTCTTCTCGAGATGAAGGGCTTGTGCAACTCTACCGGCGGACATATGATCTTGACAGATAGCTTCACATCGTCCATGTTCAAGCAATCATTCGTCCGCGTTTTCGACAAGGATGACGACGACAACCTGGTCATGGGCTTCAACGCTGTTCTCGAGGTTTTGACCACCAAAGAATTGAAGGTGACTGGCCTGATAGGTCATGCCGTGTCTCTTAACAAAAAGTCCACGTCGGTTGGCGAGACGGAGTGCGGTATTGGCAACACCTGCTCATGGAAGATGTGCGGTATTGACCCTAATGCCAGTTATGGTGTCTACTTCGAGATTGCTGGGCAAGGCGGCCCCGCACAAGTCGCCCAGACGCCTAATCGGGGTATGATGCAGTTCTTGACATACTACCAACACTCATCTGGGCAATTCCACCTCCGTGTGACCACCGTTGCACGAAACATGAGTGGACCTGCAGGTGATCCAGCAATTGCACAGTCCTTTGACCAGGAAGCTGCTGCGGTCTTGATGTCCCGTATTGCGGTTTTCAAGGCTGAGGTGGATGACGGACCGGATGTCCTGCGTTGGGTTGATCGTATGCTGATCCGACTTTGCTCGAGATTTGCCGATTACAGGAAGGACGATCCTTCTTCCTTCCGCCTGGAGAAGAATTTCACACTCTACCCACAATTCATGTTCCATCTACGGAGGAGTCAGTTCCTTCAGGTCTTCAACAATTCCCCGGATGAGACGGCGTTTTATCGGCATGTGCTCAACCATGAGGATGTCAGCAACTCTCTTATCATGATACAGCCCACACTCGACTCATACACGTTCGACCAAGAAGAAGGCCAGCCGGTGCTTTTGGATTCCACTTCGATACAGCCGCAGCATATTCTCCTACTCGATACCTTCTTCCACATCCTTATCTTCCACGGCGAGACCATTGCAGAATGGAGGAAAGCCGGGTATCAAGAGCAGGAGGGTTATGAGAACTTTGCAACATTGCTGGAGAAGCCGAAGGAAGACGCAAGAGTGAGTCAAGCACCCTTCCTCAGGGGTTTTCAAAGTGCTTTTTACTATTCGCAGAAGGGCTGACACAACATCCACAGGATCTTATCACTGACCGGTTCCCCCTTCCGCGTTTCATCGTGTGTGACGCCGGTGGTTCGCAGGCTAGATTCCTCCTGTCGAAACTAAACCCTTCTACCACACACACGACCGGTGCATATGGCGCACCAACACAGAGTGCCCAGACTATCTTCACTGATGATGTATCTCTTCAAACATTCATGGACCACCTGATGAAGTAAGTCTTTTGTGATTCCGGTAGTCCCGTGTGGGATCTTGTTGAGCTGACATATGGTTTCTAGGCTGGCCGTCAGCGGCACCAATTAGGACATGGCACATGGGCGAAAGGTCCTTCATATCTAAAAATAGGTCGAGGAGCGTAGGTAGCGTGGTTAATAAAGAAATACTTCATTTTCATGTTCAAGACTGCTTGTGCCGCCGGGGCCAATCAAACTTCAAAGGCAGGTTCGTACTTGTGCTGTGAGCGGTTTTGGTGAATTTTATGCCTGTGTCTGTCTATGTATGTGCATATGTGACATGCGCCATTCCTGTGTCAATGACGATGTTGCTTTGCTCGAGTTCTGATTGAAGGTTGGCCTAGAACAACAGATGTAGACTCTGGTTTCGTTTCTGCGTGAGTGCTCGCCATTGCTCTAGCAAGTGACACGACCAACATCTGACGGTAGCCCGTCTTCAA
Source organism: Gnomoniopsis smithogilvyi (assembly GCA_027946515.1). Classification (NCBI taxonomy): domain Eukaryota; kingdom Fungi; phylum Ascomycota; class Sordariomycetes; order Diaporthales; family Gnomoniaceae; genus Gnomoniopsis; species Gnomoniopsis smithogilvyi. The sequence continues at coordinate 2,072,733 of JAPEVB010000004.1, read as the reverse complement.
CGCTACCACTAATTCAACTGGCAACGTTGAATCAATCCTCCAAAAATTGCTCACCCTAACCTTGAAGCATCAATAAATGTTTCTGCGCAATCTTACATATTTCAATATTCACATGTTGTCCAACACCTTCTGTAATGCATGGAGGAATGATGGGGTCACTCAAGCCAGTTGGCCAATCAACAGCTTGAGACGGCTACTTAAAGCGGGTCATCGTCCCGTTTGGCGGATGGTCCCTTTGATTCACGTGATCCCCAAAACACACCAGAGGGCAATTTTGCGTTTGGCCGGCTAGGCAAGGTCGCCTCGAAAGATTTCCACTTCCCTCCGCCTCGGACTTGGATTTGACGAACGACTTCAACCCAAACCCACCACAGTCAATCCCTCGCCAAATCAGTCACAATGGGTTAGTTTTTGGCCCTCAGTGTCGAAACTTTGAAAAGACGAATCTCAATACTGATGTTACATCTTTGAACAGCCCCCAAGATCGACCCCAATGAGGTGAAGATCATGTACGCGCAAAACCCACCACTCTGAGTCCCCTGCCCCGCCATCGCCGACAACAACGACGACGACGACGAGTCCCGTTGCGACGCCACGTGTTGAACGCTGAGAATACGAAAACGAATATCAACGAACAGAAGATGCTGACGTGTTGGAAATAGCTACCTCCGTGCTACCGGTGGTGAGGTCGGTGCCTCCTCCGCTCTGGCTCCCAAGATCGGTCCTCTGGGTCTTTCCCCCAAGAAGGTCGGAGAAGACATTGCCAAGGCCACTGGCGACTGGGTACGAATCCGCCCCTCCCAATTGTACACACGAGATCGAAACTGTCGAATCTGCCCCACCGTGAAATGGTCGCGACGAGATGGAACATGAAGCTTACAAACGTGTCTTACCATCAAACAGAAGGGTCTGCGTGTCACCTGCCAGCTCACCATCCAGAACCGTCAGGCAGCCGTCTCTGTCGTTCCTACCGCCTCCTCTCTGATCATCCGCGCCCTCAAGGAGCCTCCTCGTGATCGCAAGAAGGAGAAGAACATCAAGCACAGCAAGTCTGTTCCCCTGGACGAGATCATCGAGATTGCACGGACCATGCGCTTCAAGAGCTTCTCCAAGTCCCTCGAGGGTGTTGTGAAGGAGGTCCTGGGCACCGCGTTCAGCGTGGGTTGCCAGGTCGATGGCAAGAGCCCGAAGGCGATCCAGGACGCGATCGCGGCGGGTGAGATTGACAGTGAGTATACACGGACATCAATTTCCTGGGCGTCGACAAATGGGTACCAGGGCCGTGGGCCCTATGCTTCACACACCAGGCCACATGATGCTGACATGTTCTCACAGTTCCTGAGGAGTAAACAAAATTTCGACCTCAAGAGGCAAGGTGGTTTGGGATTCTCAGGCATGTCAAAAGGAGTTCAGGGCTTGCTATTCACAGCTTAGGCGTGGCCATACCAAAAGCGATATGGCAATGATACACCCACAACAACGACCAAAAAAACTATGAACAAAGCTCCAGTTGCCGAGAGACGAAGCGCAGCCAGCCACTGCCAATTCTTGTGCCGACCCCGTGAAAGTTCCCCCGTCTCCCTTATTCCCCGAAGGTGCGCAGTGCAAAGGACGGTGGTAGCGCGTCGCAGATTGACATGACACCTGGCCAACACTCTGAAATCGGACCTTTAACTCCATGGTCTTTTTCAATTTTCGTGCGCAGGAAGAGCAAACTGGTGATGGCCCATCACTCTTACTCACCGCGGCTTCCTTAGGTCCTTCGGGGCGACGTGGAGGTTGAGGTCCATTTTAGAGGTCAACATTTCGATATTCATGATATGCGGTTCCAAGCGCATGTCTGTTCTAGCTGATTGATGTTATTTAGAGAACAATGAAATATTTTCGAACTAAAGTTCATCCTCTCTTATGTGCTTGTATGAGACTTTTGGTCTGTGTCGATGTGCAGGATATTTGCCCTACTGCGGTGACGTTTTGCGGGCTGTGAGCAAGCCTGGCTGTTCGCTGAATTGGCTTCATCATTGCAGGAGCGGGAGGCAACACAAGTCGACGTCCGTCTTGAGGCGATAGCAGGTCTCCTCGCCAGATGCATTGCACACGCCCAGAGCGTGTATCTCGCCGCCACATCACTTCTCTAAGGGTGTCTCGCTGGTCATTTTCTTGTCCTTGGAAGGGGGGGGGCTTTTCAAAGTGAGGCTACTTTTACACATCGACTGATGCCGCGGAGTGGGTTTGAGCTTACTCTTCCACAGACTCAATCCTCCGGTGATGCGAGTGCATGAACTATGTGATCTTTGGTCCATCCTATGCTTGACCCCATGGCTTCTCTCCCCATCCAGGGACCGACGAACTGCCAAGGCAAACTCAAAAGCGACCACGCGGTGCTCAGGCATACTAATTACCAGGGTATTAGAGGTCAATTCCTGATCTCATCTCCTGCGGTCGCGCTGGCACTATGAGTGGCACCAGCACTGTCCCGCTCTTTGATCGCTCCCCTCCCCTCCTCGGCGGTGCTCTGGGCCGGCATAGTCGGTGATCCTAGGTATGCGCTCATGGGACCTTACTCAGTCTACATTGCTCTCGGTCAGCTCCTCAATCCTTAGGATCAACAGCGAAAACGGAGAGTGTTAGGTGCAAAATTGGAACCACTGTCTTCACTCATCTTTCTGAGCTCATTTCCGCAAAATTAAGCTCCCGTGGGAAAGGTATTTCCCTGGTTCAGGCACGAGCGGATCGACGGGACGAGGCCTTATGTCACGACCCAACACAGGTCCGAGTGTCAATTATTGTCCTAGCAGCCTGCTAATTGAGGGTTATAAAGATCAACAAGGTATGGAAGATACAATCTCTCTGTGCTTTCGCTTGATGTGCGCACCGAGCGTAAAGCGGACTCTGCTTGTGTGTTTTCTATCGATGCTTGATTTTTGGCTTCGAAAGAAGCGCTGTTCCCTCCTTTCCTGAGATGGTAAAGTACCCTAAGGCTTGGGTATCTGACGGGGAGAATATGATCATCAACTGGTCATGAACCCGAACATAGCGCTGTAATTAGCGATGTATGTATATTCTGGCGCACTAAAAGTTTTCACAAGCGTCGCTTTAAGCGACCTACTGTGCACAGTACTGTGATCACCAGCATTGGTCAGCACCAGCAAATCAAAAAAAAGATGAAAATTTGCAAAAGAGCCTTGAGACTACGGGTCTTTCTGCCGGAGGTATTCTGCATCTCAAATTTGGTCGGATCGTTGGCTACACACGGATATCTTCCCGTATCCATCACGAGACTAAAATCAACAAGCACGTTGTCGTAGCAGCATATAGGGCCTGATTTGCCTACGCTCCAGATTCGCACATACTCTCATGTGTCCATGGTAGAGAGCCAGATCGAGCTAGTATCGTGCCTCTCAAGCCCGATGCAGCATAAGTGAGAGGGAGGGAGAAAAGAAAAAATAACCAGCATAGAGGGCGACCAAGAAAATGTAGAGGCCAACCAGGTGGGTACGGTACCACTCGGCCACGGCTTAGCGGAGGCTGACCACCTAGAAAAGCAACTTTAAATGAAAAGTTAGACATAGAATTAGACGATCTCACGATGGGCGCCCCAAAGTGGCCAGGATGGGTTCCGTTCTAGTTACGCCAAGATCGATAATTTTCAGATTTGATCTATCACAAGTCAAAGAGCATCGACCTGCTCCTCAACAATCTCGATGCGGACTTTGCTTCCAAGATCAGACAGTTACTATACTGCCCGACGCTGTGCATGTGATTACGCCTTTACGCCTTTTGTCACTCACGATCACAAGGGAATGATTTTTTGTTTTATATCAACTCAGTCTCTACGAAGGTGCCATAGAGAATTGCCGTAGGTACAACACTAGGTTCATTCGAGGAGGCATCTGATGTTCGGCTTCAGGCCCCAACTGTGCGGCTCTCTGCAACGCAACCCTGTTTGGGTGGAGGGTGACGAGGCTGGCTACCTAACTTGGCAGTGTAGATTAGGAAATTTCTTGCCTTGGGCTTTGACAGGTTTCGAAACGCGACCGCACATGCACACCCGGGAAGTCTAAACCGGATCTCACACTAGAGACGGGCCTCTCCCCGGGTCTTTATCGCAGTCGAGAGAAGAAGCAGCACATGAATTTGCAGTACCCTAAATGAATCATAGCCCATCAACATCGGACGGCGCCCACATTGTAACGCACTAGAATCTCTTGAATACCTGGCCTGGTACACAGGACTGTGTTACGGATAGGGCGGCAGAGGTTGCATCTACTTCTCCCATAGTGATAAGGGGGGGGGGAAGATGATGCGGAGAGTACGCAATACAAGGTACGGAGGTCCTAGGTAGAGGCTCATTTACAGAAAGTATTGTCAGGGATCATGGACCGCTGGTCAAGGCTATCAACTGTCAGTAAAACTTGGTCAGGAGGCCCAAAAATAAATCGGGACCGGTGTGTGAGGGGAAGTAGAAAAAAAAAGCACAAGGTGTAATGTTGGGTTTTGGGTTGCCAAGTACAACGACGATTGTTAAGCAAGCAACAAGTAAAGCAAGGAGCAAGGAGCAAACAAGCAAGCAGACTTTTTTTTTTCTTTGAATTTTTTTTTTCGCGGGCACTTTTGCAAGCTTGACAGCAGAGAGTGGTTGGAAAAGTGAATAGTTTTGTATGTTTTTCTTTCTATCCGCATACAGGCGTGGGCGCGTATCGTGAGATGCAATGCAAATGATGCGAGAGGAGATGTTGCTGTCGTGGCGCGTGGGTACGGTGAGCAAACAACCCTTTTCCGGATTACCTTGGGAACCAATGGAGTCGATTCCCGGTGCTCCCTTGCCCCCAGCGCCAGTGTCGCATACGCCTCACTGTTTTGCTTTTGCCGACAAGGAGACGGACTACTGTGTGTACGGATAGCCCATCTGTGTGGCTTTCGGACGGAATGAGGAGTGGGCACGGGAGGGAAAAAGGATGCGTTGTGATCAAAGTAATGTGTGTAGATCACCCAATCCTTCCAGGGTGCAGTTGGCATCTTTGGGCGTGGGATGATGTCCTCGTGGGGTTGATTGGTCCGTCGCAGAAAAGTTAATTCAAGCGGCTAAGCGATCCTGTCCGAGCTGGAAGTCTTTCAGGTCGTTAGTGAGCAATCCTGGAGAGTTCCACTGTCAGCAATTGCTCGCGGATCTTTGTCGGAGGCCCGGCCGAGAATGCTGGCTGGATCAATCTTCTGATGGACGACTTAAGACAGATGTGCGGTGAAGGTAGAGATGTGGAAGGGTGCTCAGCTTGTGCGACGAGGTTGTGAGAGTACAAAGTAGTACGAAGCTGGGCTGGGGTGTTGATGCCTATTATGTACGGAGGAAGCGGGGAGGGGGCGTTGTTTGGCATGTCCTATGTACCAAGTGGTAGCTTCTCGTATGTGTCAGATAACGACCGGGGGGGGGGGGGAATAAGAAAACAAGTAGAGGCCACAAAGAAATTGACGCTCAGGAATAGTGTAGGCGAAATAGGATGGACGGTGGCGTTGCAAGAGGTAATCTCTGGTTTCCTATGGGATTTACTCGAACAGTAAACACTTCCTTCCAGCCGATAAAGATGCAATACGGGCAAATTTTACATGGCGGCCGAACAACTCACTTTCCGAGTCCTCCTTACTGGTAGTCTATCACATAGGGATTATGCCCGGTCGCAGTACTTTCGCGTTGCTGCCCAGATGGTGTCCTTTTTGTTCTTTTTTTCTTCTTCTTCTATTTTTCCAGTTTCTTATAATGGTTCTTGCTGTTGTTGCTGCTGTGGCCACGGCATGAAAGGCATGGCCGATCTTTGCTCGTATCGGACACAACGTTTGTGTCAGGCGCCACAGCAACGTTTGGGCCAGAAGTGCATAGTTGCCAAAAGAGTATCAATACTCCGTACCTGACAGCAGCGACATTGTACTTGAAGGACCGGGGGCTCGAGATTGCTTCTTATCCGGCAGAGGCAGAGACAGCGTGCGGCGCATCAAGATAATGCCCGAAATGCATGTGTAGGTAGGTACTGTACCTATCTACCCTTTCCTACCAGAAAGCTTCTCCCGAAGTAGGTCCGTCTTGAAGACAAAAGCATAGATAGTAATAATGCTCTGGCTGGCTGTCTTTGGGTACTTCGTATAGTGCTGCGTATTTCGAAAATACCAAGCAGCGCGGCGGCCTTGATTACGTTCACTTCCTTGCAACTTTGTCAGAACGACAATGCCAATCAGCTGCCAAGCCAGTACAAAGCAGACATTCGTCGGTGCAGGTGGAGTCATCTCAACCTGCGCACGGCCTACGAGGGTCATGAGTTTCTTGATAATGTATTAGAATACTGTATGAGAGATAGTACTCTCGTGAATGTTGTACATACTCTCCCGGTGTTGTTGCCGATATTCAGTCAGTCTTTTTGATAAAATTGGAGCGGGATCTACTGCGTCAATGGAGATCATGTTGAATTCTTCGAGGCAACTCTGGTACCATGGTGGATCCTAGGCTTCACCTGAACTTTTGTTCAAAGCCAAAACTGTGCTAGTCTTACCTCCTGTCAGCCTGTAAAAAAGGTACTGTGTACTTCCAGGTTTGTGGCGCTCAAAAGAGGGTGTGGACAGCAGGGAAATGCCTGGACAGCCCCACTTGCTGTTACAGCCCGCTTACTGCATAGTACTATATATGCGGGGCGAAACGGGGATAGCCACTGTATGTACCGTAGTGCTTTGGTATTGTGGTAGGTACTACGGTACCTACCTACCCACTGTAAGCCGCTGGCTACCTACGGGTCGATCACAACGGCCACTGTGATCGCGATCCTGACTGGACGAGACCCACTCCACATACAAGTTACCTACCCACTGATACCTGAGGTCCTACGAATAGATCCTGCCATGGGAAGTCAATCATCATCGTCAACCTTGGGTCTCAAAAACTGTCAGGCAATGGTACTACTTGGTAGACAGAAAACCCGACGCGCAACCTAGGACCGTCCATAGTTTTATCCAAGGCCATCCCGTTCTTGTTAGGGGGATTAGCACCGCACCGAACAGACTGCATTGTCAAGTCCGCAAAGCCCCGGGGCCTCCCTTAGTCGCCGCAACGGCCCTGACTAACTTGAAGCCCTGCTTGGCGTCCGGCCTCCTCCATCGTTGCTACTACTCCACCGCTTGCGCTTCCTCTCCTCCGACCCACATTCGAAGATTCCATCACTTGCACCACCGCTCGAAGCAACCTCGCGTCCTCTCAAGAAACCCCACCTTCTTCGTGAAGGCTAGGTGGTGAGAGATTCTGCTCTTTTTCCTGTCCTATTTTTTACCTTCCGAGAAAAGGTAAAATTGGACTAAACACCCATTCCCTATTCAACTACCGATACCGTGTCAACCCGAGCCTTGACAGCCTCAACCCGGCCCCAAAGTAACAAGACCCACGAGCGGTGATGGACGGCGTCAACGATCAAGGCTAATCTTGTGCTCTTTGGAGACTCTTTGAAGCGTCTGCCCCTCAAGAGAGCTGCGCGTGTCATCGACACCTCGAAGGCCTTTTCCTTTTTAGGGGACAGAGGCTGGTCGAGCTCACGCTCATCAGCCTCGCCTCGCATCTAGAACACTCCCGACCTCGACAATAGACTTTCGACAACCGCCCACTACCATGGACTTGATCACAAGCCCAACACGGCACCCCATGCCATTCCTTTCTCCTCACGGGAGGCTTCGCAACCAGTCATGCGCCTCTTCGATCGATTCAACCTCCGATCCTCTTCATCACAAATTTCTATCACGGTCTCAACAACTACGACCCTCCCCAAGACCCTTCAACAACTACTCGAATGTCGAGCAGGCCGGCTCGCAATGGACCAACTCCTACCACCCCATTATCACGAATCTGCCGTACCCGCCAGGAGCCGAGCATCCCGAACACTCGCTGCGGAGAAAGACACCCAACGGGACCATTGACAATGGGTATGATGGCACTCCGACCCAGCTTGCTTGCGGTCCTCCGGCCCAGAAGTACTTGAACATGACACCCACAGGAGAACTGTTTCCAAACTCGGGTCGTTCTGTTCAGTACCCTACAACTCCAACATGGTATTCTGTCTCGCAGTCACCACATGCTAATTGTGACGATACGGGCTCAATGCGTCTGTTGACGCCTTCCGGTGGTGTTTTTGGGCCGGGCACTATGGGATACAGTCCAGCGTATGGTCCTTCGTTGGCCTCGCCGTCTATACATTCGCACCCAATGAGCTTGGGGTACCCAATGCGCAACAACACTTTTGTGAGCTCATACCACAATCAGAATCTCCCAAGTCCATCAGTCCACTCGCCTGCATCTTTCAACTCAGCAAGTCCCATTTGGAACGATGGCTCCCTCACTGGGTATCACCATGGCATGCAAATGCCCTCGAAATACCCGCCACATAACATCCCATACGAGAGCGGCTTTGTCGCGGTCCAGGCGCCACTGCCCCAAGTGGCTTTTGGCGGGCATGGCTATGGACCAAATCCGCCCTTCCATATGCCATATATGCTTGATGACGGGTTTCCACGCCACAATGTCCCTGCGATACATCAGTCCTCTCAGCACCTGCAAAATATGCCGCTTGGCTCTGGTCCGGCCGGTCTAGGGAGTAGCTTGCCGCAGACTATGAGAGAGCCAAAGTCCTTCAGAGAGGGTGTGCTGGTTGATGCTCACAAGGCCTACACGGAGTTAGTGACGCAAATCTCACGTACCAAAAAAGTGACTCATGGCAGGAGTAGCTCAAGGTCGATGAAAACCCTCATCTTCCCCAAGGCTCCGAAACACCTGGTCTCAAGACCCAGTTCTCATCTCCAGAGGGCTCACCAATCATTTCCCGGTGCAGTGCCTACCTACCAGCAGCGACAAATAGCACCGCCGTTGAACGGCGCAGATATGGCTAGCAAATTGGCGCGGGATTCGGGAATGCTGCCCTCAGCACGGCTCGATACGACTGGACGCGCTCTTGGCGGTTATCCTGTTGTTACGGGGGCCATATATGGTAATGCCATAGCGCAGACAGACTACGCAGAAAACGCAAGAGGCTGGTTTAGGATGCTTGAAAATCTATGCAAGCAAGACTGGAAATGGTTGGACGGCATGTTGATGGGGGGCTGTCTGCTTTATAGTCTGGAGCGCTATGAGGAAGCCTTATTCTGGTTCAACCGAATCATCGAACTCGATCCAAAGTAAGTAACCGCCCTCACTTGGCCCTCCACCGGAGTGCTGGCAGCAACGCTAACAATCTGAAAGTCACGTTGAAGCACTTTCCAATATCGGCGCGACGCTGTACTGTTTGAACCAGCTTGAAGAAGCTGAGAAGAACTGGAATACTGTCATCTCCATACGACCCGACTATCTCGAGGCTTTGGAGTTCCTCGTTGGCCTTTTGTGTTCGACACAACGAAGTAAACAGGCCGTTGAGATCATCGACAAAGTCCAAAAGTCTCTGCGATTACGCCCTGGCGAAGCCCACCTTCCGCAAAGAGTCAAGAAGGGCATAGGCACAGGCCCGTCTCAGGCTAATGAAACTTCTACCCCCGACGAGTCACTAGCTGCACAGACCGATCGAAAGCTCACTGTATCAAATGGGCTTCAAGATGAATTTGGATCAAGCGGCTATAGATTACCAGCCAGCGAGAATGGCAAGATGTTGAGTCTTGTTCACGCCAAAGGCAATATGCTCTATGCCCTCAAACTCATCGACCGGGCATCCGAGGCTTTTGAAGAAGCCGTACTGATCAGTGCCGGCAGAGACATTGGTTGCATCCAAGCCTTGATACGGATGATTCAGTCGGTCTTGTCACCAAGGCGCCCAGGTCATCAGCAAGCAGATCCAGCAGCGCTGGCTGCTCCTCTGCTGTTGCCGCCAGCTCAGGCTAAGCTTACTGCTGCAAAAGTCTTTGCAAGGACTCACGGCCAGCTTCCAGGGCTGCGTTATGTGCCCGACGCTGCACAGAAGGGCGCGATATCGACCACGAGCAATTCCCTCCTGTCGCTGGCCAAAATATTCCAGGACTCCATGTCCACTGGTGGTCCTACCTCTGGTCTCAGAGCTCAGCCAAACGGTGTCGGCGACATCCTGGCTCTGTACTACTTGTCCTTGTCTCTGCAAGAGAGCCCGTCTACCGCCAACAATGTCGGGATTCTTCTCGCTAGTGTACAGCAATCCGCAACACAGTCTGCAGCGGTAACGCCGTTTCCGAATCCTCACCGGCATCCCGGAATTGTTATCGGGAGTGGTCTGGACTTGGCCCTTGCTTATTATCAATACGGTCTTACTCTGGACAAACACCATGTGCACCTCCACACCAACTTGGGCAGTCTCCTGAAGGATATAGGGCAACTCGATCAGGCAATTGAAATGTACCGCAGAGCAGTGGAATGTGACGGTACATTCGATATTGCTCTGACCAATCTCGCGAATGCTGTCAAGGACCGAGGGCGTATCGAACAAGCAATCCAATACTACCGGCGGGCAGTGGACTCCAATCCAGAGTTTGCTGAAGCTGTGTGCGGGCTGTCCACGGCCCTAAACTCGGTATGCGACTGGAAAGGCCGCGGCGGAGTGTATTTGAATGGTGGCAGATTTGACAGATGGCATGTGGACAACAACGGCGAGTTGCTTGATGCCCAATATGACGAACAAAGCCGCGGTCTCATGAAAAAGGTTGTCGATATCGTTGCTCGTCAGCTCAGAGAGGCCTCTGGTTGGGGCATTGGAACTATCAACGGAAATGCTCTGGCTTCGCTAGTCCAGCAGCTAACAGCAGCCGGCGCAACAAGTATGGAACCCGCGCTGGATCTGAGCTCTGCACTACTCCGATGGGCGAGCAAGCCGTGGGAGGGCTCAAAGATCATCCGACTGATCGAGCGGTCGACGAGAGCTACAATGCGAGAATGGTACCTGGACAATCATGTGCGCCAAGTTGAGCAGCTGGACGGCTACCCTCGCCACAAGTATCCTCGCGTCAGACCTCCAAGCAGTTTGACCATACCATCAGCACCGACGGTCCTTCCATTTCACACCTTCACATGCCCGCTAACTGCTAAGGATGTACGAAGGATTTCTCAGCGGAACGCTCTTAGGATCTCATGCTCTACGCTCCGGTCTCCTTGGCTGCCAAATTCGGTATACCCACCACCCAAGCCTCCAAGTCCATGTCTAAACATCGGCTATGTCTCCTCAGATTTCAACAACCACCCACTTGCCCATCTGATGCAGTCTGTATTCGGCTTCCATGATCAAAAACGAGCAAGAGCATTCTGTTATGCCACAACCGCCAGTGACAAGTCAATTCATCGTCAGCAGATAGAGCGTGAGGCCCCTGTCTTCCGCGATGTCAGCAGCTGGTCCTCCGATAGGCTTGTAGAGCAGATTGTCAAAGATGGCATACACATCCTCGTCAATCTCAACGGCTACACGAGAGGTGCGCGCAATGAGGTCTTTGCTGCTCGCCCAGCTCCTATCCAAATGTCTTTCATGGGTTTCGCAGGGACCCTCGGCGCGGAGTGGTGCGACTATCTGCTCGCAGATGCGACTGCCATTCCTCCGGATACTTTACGGCCACACAGGTCGAACTTGAGCCTCACGGATGTCTTCCGCGACGATGCCGAGGGTGAAACAGAGGACTGGGTGTACTCGGAGAACATAATTTTCTGCAGGGATACCTTCTTTTGCTGTGATCATAGGCAATCTGCTGATGATGCCGAGCGAGCGGTCACCTGGGAGGAAGAGCAGCAGCGTAGGTGGAAGATGCGGAAGGAGATCTTCCCTAGTCTCCCTGATGATGCCATCATCCTTGGTAATTTCAATCAGCTTTACAAGGTACGTTACATCTCGGCCTGCTGCTTGCCTCGTTTACATGTTCCCACTCTAAATCTATTGCAGATCGACCCAACCACCTTCCGCACGTGGCTTAGGATCCTGAATCAGACGCCGAAAGCAGTTCTGTGGCTGCTCAAATTCCCAGAGCTAGGAGAGCGAGCACTTCGGGAGACTGCCGCCAAATGGGCCCCAGAGGAAGTCTGCAAGCGCATATACTTCACCGATGTTGCACCAAAACAGCAGCACATTTCGCGCGCGCGCGTATGTGATCTGTTCCTTGACACCCCCGAATGTAATGCCCACACTACAGCAGCCGACGTGCTGTGGTCTAGTACGCCGCTTCTCACACTCCCGAGGTACAATTATAAGATGTGCTCACGCATGGCTGCGTCCATCCTCAAGGGTGCATTGCCGAGGGGTCCGGCTGGCGAACAGGCCGCCGCTGATCTTATCGCAGAGGATGACGACTCGTACGAGAAGATGGCTGTCAAGTTGGTCAACGGCATCTCATACCGTCAATCCGATTTAGGCTACGGTCAAGCAGAAGGCAGACTTTGGGACTTGAGGAAATTACTCTTTGATGCGAAATGGCATTGTGCTCTATTTGATACCCGCCGCTGGGTGAGGGATCTGGAAGAAGCATACGAGGAAGCCTGGAGAAGATGGGTCCAAGGCGTTGAGGGCGATATTTATCTTTAAATACACAGCGGGCGATTCATTGCTGTCACGGCCGCCACAAGGGAATTGAAGACAAACGTACTGGAGTTATGGGCTGGAAAAGGTATCTGGAAAGCTTTTTTTTTTCAAAGAGTCAGTGGTGTTTCCGTCTTTGGAACGCGAGTTCTCTTGGAACACAGAATTGGAAGAGGAGGAATTGCATGGCTTGCGGGTGCTTATCTATGCACACCCGGGCAACACAGGAAGAGCAGGACTCAAGGGCTGGAGATACTTTCCTTGGGAGTTCACATGGAAGCACGTTATTGAATTTTCTCGTTGGTTTCTTGCCGTTGTGGAGCTCCTTTTGCGGCACAAGAGTGGCATACACATCAACATCACCTCTCTCAGCTGTTGCTCTTTGTTACGCACTCATTTTTTCTTGCGAACGGGTTAATCTTTTCTAAGCGCATCGTCCCCTCACTGGGCAGACCTCCGCTTTGCATAGCGTGCGTGGACTTTCTCTTCAAAGGGTCATTATCTCTATTCCTTTCACTTATTTTCACATTGCATTTACACAGACCCTTGGGAGCGCAACGCACGGACGAAACAACTGAAATCAAATCCTCGTGTACTTTTGTATTGATAGATTTATATATACCCCCGAGAGAACCAGCCTTCTCTGGTAACTGCTGCCAGAAGCTGGCGGTCTCAATGTTTTATGAACTTCTACGAACTGCGTTTTCTGTTTTTAAAAGACTCGAGAGCTCGCTTGTGGCTAGCATGCTGCTTGTTCGAGGTTCGAGGATCAGCTGAAGTCAAGGGTAACGTACTCGACCCATAGTAAACAAGGCTTCTCCAAAGCTCTCTGCTTTTCTCACTGTGCCGATCTCGAGCGGGGACGTGCTGTATATAGTGGAAGCAGCGGCAATTGCAAAGCACGCCTAAGGGGCCTTGAGTGGTCAAGCGCGTTTACGGTCAGAGTGGCCAGATGATGTACACAATTTGCGACCGTGTAATACGACGCAGTCTGTTACGCTGCTGAGAGATCCTTGGACTCAGGTGCAAGTTCTAACAGACTGTTCATGTGTTCTACCTTCAACTTCGTCGCTCTCGAACCATTTTAGCTCAAAGAAGTTCATGCTCCGGCGCACCAGCTCTACAATAGGCTTTATTGGCCTCTTTGATTATGCTCCACTGGAACCGGATCATTAGAAGCATTCGTTTGCTACGGTTTGAGGAACATCCCCTCCAGGACAATTCAAGTCGGCGGCACCATTGGAGCATCGCGCGTATACTGGGTGGCCTTTGTCCCCAAACTCCTTCGCCAACAGCTGTGGCTGTCGCTTGAGAAACAATTTTGCGTCGGCATCTCCCAAGTACAATGAGTGTACTGTACCTTGGATCCCAAACCATCCATGTTAAGTCTTCTTGGCCTCTTTATAGACATCAGCCCGTGTGCTGAGTTTGAATGACCACAGCCCGGGCGTCACGGCCCACTGCTCGACGACGACCGCGCAGTGACATTCCAAGAAGGGCCATCCTGATCTTGTCAACGCAGCCCTTTGTCTCGAGGAAGAAGAAGAAAAAAAAAAAAAGAAAAAAAGGGGAAAAAAGCTATGATGGGTGAGATTGCTTTATATCCCACTCATGGGTGAATGGAACCCCCTGGCTCGTGGCGAACCGGGCCCATTCCCGGCTCCCTCGGAGCAGACAACCCAAAAGACCGAACATACATACAAACAAGCACGTCGCATCAGAGTATTAGTCAAAGGGCTCAAGGCCACACACGATGTACTACTAGTTAGCCTTCTGTCAGGCACGACCCAAGAGCCCCCATACTTGGGCATTGCACTGAGGCCTGTGGTCTCGTAGCTGACCCTCCAGATGGACTAAAAATGGCCAAAACATCTCCTAACAAAGCCCATGTACATGTACGCTCAATAAGTCGCACTTGCCGCTTTGTATGTAAGAAGTACCGCGAACTCCACAGCATCCAATGGGAGATCAAGTTTCTATTCACCGGCATTAGATGAGGGTAGCTGTGCACACATGCATCACTTCGTACAGATCTGATAGCTAAACTCAAAACTCAGCGAAGAGGTAGGTAAGTTATGCGAAAAGCCCGAATTTAGCCTTTTCGAATTGGGGAGAGCTGGTAAATGTAGACGTGAGATAGAAGGTAGGGGAAATTGCGCATAATCTACCATGGTGATGGAACGTCTTGTATCAAGGCAACAACAATTGGGTTACAACTTTCCCTTCAGATACCAATGCAAATCTATCATGCTGCCTCTCAGCTGGGGAAGCGATTAGGAGCATCACCTTGGTATGAGATCCCTAGAGACCTTCAAGTCGCAGGGGTCACGAAAATGCATCTTCCTCTAGAAGTATTATGGTGGAATCTTTCCATTGAAAATCTAGTCAATATCCCATTTACATTGCCCGAAACACGTTTATCATATGTCTCATCCGGGTCCTCTTTCTTTTATTTTTTTTGGCACTACCTGTTCCATGCAAATAAATCCAGGACGGAATGTGTGGTGTACCAAGTGAATGAAAGACCGCGAACCCACGCCCTTGACACTCATACACACGTACACATACAACCAAGACGCAGAGAGCAAAATCATACATGACTTCATTGTCCGCATGTCTACTAGCATCAATGACTCTCGCTCCGCAAATGCCAATAATACATCCCACCATCTTTTCCGTTCGTGACATCTCGCAAAGGGCTTCCCTCAGTCTGTGTCTTGCTGGCGCTCCCCGTCCTCCTAAACGGGGACAGCAAGAATGACCTGGGAGATCGGTGTGGGAAAGCGGCAGATGAAAGCCGCAGCCCTGGCCTGTTCGCACTCTATGCACTGGCCTCAATAGGCTCGGGCGTCTCGTCCACTTCCTCAAGCGCACCATTCTCGTAGCCGTCCTGAGAGCCGTACTCCATCTTCTCCTGCTGGGCAATGGCCTGAGCGGAGACAATCTCTGCAAGCCGCTTGAGGCGCGGGGTTTGGAGCCCTGGTAGCGTATTAGCATTGGACAATGATCAGCGAGCATCTTCCATCAAAGACTCACAAGAAGGCGTGTATGTCTCGAGCGCAGTAATAACTCTGGGCTCGGCAATTTCATATGGACCACTGTCGTCCATATCGACAGCCTGCAGAAGCAAGACGTCGCTCTTCTCGGTGACCCTTGATGCCACAGCCTTCATAATCTCTCCGTTGATAGGCTGCTCGTAGTCGGCAACGAGGTACTGGTTCAGGAGCTTCTGGATTTGGTTGGGAGAAAGCCTGTAGTCCGTCAGCATTGGAGTCATCGGTCAGCTTGCAGCGGAACTACTTACATCCAGCAGATGTCCTGGATAATCTCGATGTCGTTGAGGGTGGCCTTCTTCAGCTGCAAGAGCTTCGTGGCTTGCTGTCAAGGTTGTTAGCATTACCCTAAACTCAGAAACGTTCATGTAACACGTACCATCAAGTGCTCAAGCTGCAGAGTGCCCTCGGGCATATCGTGGCTCTTGCACCATTCCTCGATACGAGTAATGTTGTAATTGATTTGCAGACCACGCTTCCAGGAGAGGAAGTTGCGACGCATGAGCAGATCGTTGAAGGCAGTGACACCAACCAGGCGCAGGAGCTCAGTGATGGTCTGCGTGATGATTGAGTCCTCCAGATAGTAGGCCTTCATGGCGCGGAAAACACTGTTCAGCAAGCTAAGCAGGTTGTCCATGCTGTAGGCGGGCTGGGAGTTCGTCTGCAAAAGCTTGCCGAGGAATCTGTTATTCTCGTTCGTAACGAAGCCTGGCAGCGATTGCGACTCGATGATGGCAGGAATGATCATCTTGTTGAGCTTCTTCTTGAGGATCTTCATCCAGGTGTGATAGATGTTGAACTCCAGGCTCTCCAGATCGTGCTTGACGATTTCGAGCAGACGATCATACTCATAGTTATCAGTCTTTTGTGCCTCGTACCAATCCTCGGCGAGGAAGACGAAGGAGAGCATCTCGTGCACATTAGAAAGCCAGAATGAACCTGGGTTGATGGCATCGTCGCCGTCGTGAGCCATGACCTCCTGCTGAATGGACTGCATGACGTTGGCAAGGAAGCGCTCCGATTCCTTGACAAAGCCGTTGTTCCACATCTCGGATGTGACGAGGTTGATTAGGTAGGATGGGAAGAGGACTTCCTTGTCGGAAGGAGGCGGGTTGGTGTTGGGGGAAGGAATCTTGAGGTTGCGGATGAGGCCCATGGTGACCTCCTCGTTCAGGCCCTCCTCGTCTGCAAGCAAAGCCTCGAGCTCCATCTCGATGCTGTCGATGCCTTGTAGAGTAGAGCCAGACATGACGGCTTGGCGACCAGTGATGGCCATGGACACAGGGCGAGGGTTGTAAGCTCCACTGAAGCGGTCGGCGTCCCGGATCTCGGCACCAGCACTCCGCCTCTTCGTTGGCTTCTTGGAAGAAACCAAGTTGATGAGACCGTTGGCGATGGGCTGAGCGCCGTTACCGTTCATGTCGCCATTGATGGGAGCTGCACGACGAGCGAGCTCTAAGGCTTCCTGAAGCTCGACCAGCTGCTGCCGCAGCGAGCTCTTTTCGTTCTCGTGGCGAGTAGACTCCTGTCTCGCGACCTCAAGCTCGGTGTTGGTTGCCCGCAGAGAGTCCCGCAGTTGCTTCTCCTCATCTTGCATACGCTTGACATTGGCTGTGGACTCCTCAAATCGTGCCTGCAAGTCCTTCATCTCTTCCTCCATAACCTGAAGACGCGCCGCGGCGATTCCTGCTTGGTTGGCTTCGGCCTGAAGATCCTTCGTCCGGGACTCAAGGGTATTGTGGCGAGTCTGCCAAGACTTGATCTGGCCCTGGTAGCTCTCGACCTGGCTCTTGAGCTCTTTGTTCTGGGTCTTCATAGTACCGAGATTCTGAGTAAGCTCGACGACCTTGTTCTCCAACTTGTAGGAGATTTGCTTGAGATCGCGTGCCTCCTCACGAATGCCCTTGTACTCCTTGCGGGCCTTGCGACCACGCCACAAGCTCTGGATGAGCACAATCTTCTTACGGTATTGCCTCCATCCGCGGAGAGCCGTCCTGGAGCGCCACACTCTCTGAATGAGGACAACAGCGTTTCCGATACGTGTCTCCATAATCTCCCTCCTGCGCAAGTAGCCTTTCATGGCGGACTGAGCCTTGACAAGGTCGGCTCTGATGCGCAAGAAGTTCTTCCTCTCCTTTTGACCACGCCAGACGCGTTGAATGGTGGTGGCGGCCTTGATGGTTCGCAACTCTTGAGCCTTCTGTCGGGCCATGTACGCTCTGGAAGCCGCCTGGACGCGGACAACTGCCTCGCGAGCCTCGAGATACCTGCGGCGGTAGTACTTGGCCTTCAGATTCTTTTGAATCATGATAGCAGAGTCGTTCAGCTTGTTGGTACGAAGATTCTCAAGGAAGGCCAGCATGCCAGCACGGAAGAAGATCTTTGTCAAACCCAGCTGGTACTTGTCTTGACCGCCTCCAGTGCGCTCTCCCAGAGCCTTGGCCAAGATAGCGCTCGCCATCTGGCGGATTTCTGAGGTCCATTGCTTCGAAGGTACCAGCATGTAGTATCGTAGAGCAAACTCCTCGTATGTCCATCTAGTGGGATATCCTGCAGTGCTAATTCGGACGGTTTCCAACACACCACAAGCTCTGAGTTGACTCAGGACCATGGGTCCCTCGAACTTCCATGCTTCCTTAGCCTCGTTGGGCTTGATGCATCGGATATAATGCACATCCGTGTTGTTGATGGTCGCCATCAGCTCGATCAAAGAGGAACGGAAGATGCCGCCAAGGGTGGGTTTGCGATTAACAGCCACACCAATCTTTCGGCCTGCAGCCGGCTTGACGGAGCTTACTGTTGCTGACGCCACATCCTTCTCTCGAACAGATGCGGCGGCATCGAGAACTGACACCAAAAACTTGTTGCTACTTGCCCTCAAGACTGCCATGTGCTCGTCGGGTACCGTGTCGCGGTTCTTTTCTATGAAACCTTCCGACTCGTATGTCACGTCGACGGCATAGTGACACACAGTGAAGGCCGATTTTCCAAAACGCGGCTTCTTGAAGAACTTGTTCTTGTCCGCGGCAAAGTTGGTGTGCAACTTCGTGACAAACTGCTCATCCGAACCCATGGGAAGCCTCGACTCCTCATCTAGTAAAGTCAAGATACCCATCTTCCCCTCAATGAGGTCAATGCAAGGCTGGTTGTCCGAGAAGTCGATAAAGGTCCAGTCGATCTTTTCCTTCAAGTACTCCTCCTGCTCCAATTTGAAGACATGTGCGTTGAATTCTTGCTGAAGCTTCTCGTTGGCGTAGTTGATACAGAATTGTTCAAAAGAGTTCTTTGCAAAATGTTCGAAACCGTAAATATCGAGTACACCAATGAAGGTGACCACCTGGCTGAGGACCTCATCGGTGGCCAGACTGTGGTTGGTGATCTCCACCAGCCAGTCGAACAGACTTGAGTAGATATACTTGGCGACGGAATCTCGTACAACAATGGCCTGGGCCTGAGAGAGATTGGAAACAATCTTCTCACCTCTAGTGATCAACTGCTTCTTCACAATCCATTTGGCGAATTCGTTCGCGTCGATACCGAGAATGGAACAAGCCTTCTCCAGAGAAGGCTCTGACGGCGCCAGCACACTGTCATTGCGCGAGGCACCAATCTTAACGTTGCCTATGTGTAGCAGACCAGCCAGCATGTTCACGATTTGACCCTGTGTCTCATCTGACACTCCTACAGTTGCCAGAGCGCTCATGGTCGCCTTGAACTCAGCCTTGTCGTCAACTCCGTCGATGACCGGGGTGTTGCCCTGGTTCAGGTACTCAAATTGCTCGACAGGCAAAAGTCCCAAAGCCTGCTTCTGTGCCGAGTCCAGGCCTGCTAGCATCTGGTAGAAGATGTGATAATTTCGCTCCTTCAAGGGCTGGAACACCAGTCTGGATCGCTCCAGCAAATATGTTCTAATCTTTGCGCCAATGATATTTGTCTCCTTGTCGAACATGATCTCGATATACTTTCCGAATCGGGAGGAGTTATCGTTTCGAGTAGTTTTCGCGTTTCCGAAGGCCTCCATAATAGGGTTGGTCGCCAGGATCTGCTCCTCCGTCTCGCTCATGGCCTCTGCGCCCTTTGCTTTGCCGCCAGGGTTGTCTGGTGATTCTCTGGTTGCGAAATATCTCATAATGTACTTGGCACTGACGGTTTTTCCCGCACCGGATTCACCAGAAACCACGATGGTCTGGTTCTTCTGGTCCCGAATCATGTCCGCGAAGGCCTCCTCGGCAATGGCAAACAGATGCGGTGCTTGTGTTGCTCTTTGCTTCCCGGCATACACTTGAACCATTCCAGGGACATAGAGCGAGTCGACACGGGCGAAGGGGTTGGTAGCTATTAGCACAATACCGGAGTATGTGTAGATTTCTTTTTGCAGGTAGCGAAGTCGGATAGCTTGAAGAACTGCAGGGAAACAGCGATTAGAATAATTGACTTGGCAATGAAAATTGTTTGTAGATTTAGAGACATACCTGCTGGCTCGTTCAAGTGAGAGAGATTGGTCAGATCATCGCTGGCTTCGAGAATGGTTGGATTCATCAATGGAGGCAAGGACTCGTCTTTGCCATTCTCAAGAGCCGCCAAGGTGACCTTGACCTCTTTTTCCTATTGGGGATATCAGAAGGGGTTCTGGAAGCTGAAGAAATGGTAAATGTGGAAGTCCTTACCTCGCCATTTTCGAGCTTGAAGGTGAGCAGCACTTTGTCGCCATCGATTTGTTTCTTTATGACCTCGGAAGCAACCCAGCCTTCGGTGGCATCAGGCTGCCAGGCTCTTGTACCAACATCATAATTCGAGGACATGTTCTGGCGTGGTGTGGCCTAGGGCCTCGGCTAGAGATAGAAGAACCGACGCGGCAGGGTTTATTGAGATGGTTGGAGGTAGGGAGGGCAAGGTAGAAAGAGGGAGAGAGATAGAGGCAGTCTGTGGCAGACACTACCGGTAGCAAGATTGGCGAAGGGTTCTGAAAGGAAGAGACATTCGTATGATGGAAATTATTCAAGGGTTTAGGATAGAGTAGGGGTATCGAAACAAGACGGCCAACACTACCAGCGTGGTCTCTGGAGGGCCAGAGGAACCAAGTCGGGCAGGTTGACGATGGAATCTCTTTTGGGGGCACCGTGTCGCAGTCGTCGGGAGAGGGCAAAATAGTGTTCGACGCGTACGAGAAGGGAAGGGTGGTGTGTTGAGACGAGGAATGATGGGCTCGGGAGTGCTGCGACAGGATACTTTGTCGGGGCTAGACCTGAAAAAGTGCTGTGCTGTCTACTCGAACCGAATAGGTTGTCGTCGTTGAACCTGGTTCATGCGGTCAGTGCTAGTGTGGGTCTCCAGTCAGTTTAGAGGAGACTGCGGTTGATAGGGGGTGGAGGCGTCCACTCGGGGCGTGTTTGGTGGCTCACTGACCGCTCCAACATGTGTACTGTCGGGTCTAAGTACTCTACTTAGTAGAACAAGAGACCGGGTGTGGACCCTTGCTCGGCCGTTGGTTAGGTACGGGGGTCTAAGATGTACAAGTACTTACTTGCCTTGGCACCTCAACTTCGACACGATCAGAGCTTTTCATTTGTGTTCTGAGAGATGTGTATTGACTTGCGGATGATTTTTTTAAATTTTTTTGGTCAGTCAGTCGAAGTGAAGTCAATCCATGCGTTCATAGTCGAGAATGACTAGGCAACCATTAGGTGTCCCAAGGGCAGATTACCAACTTCTAGATACGTATTCACACACCTGCCAGCACGGACAGTATGTCAGGACTGAGGTGCTATCTGCTTACCTCACAAGTCGGGACGAGTGACAGCTGAGACGCAAATGCAGGGGCCGCGGTGGAAGCTTCGACGCGCCACAGCCGCTAAAATACCTGCCTATAGTTGGCAATGCTGCTGAAGAACCACCTGTCTACCTTAAAGCCTGGGCTGTTTGAATTGTGTAGGAATCACATCAAAGACAACCTATTTGACTTTGGAGAATAGAACATTTGTTGAGATCCAGTAGGAGGTCGTCTTCATGACTGGTGCCTTTCGTCTGTGTCCGTCACTAACTCTATCTTGTCCTGCTCGCCTAGAGTGAACAACCCGGCTCTCCGTGACGAGGATCATATGTCGACGAGAACGAGTGCTGATAGGACATCCCCTGAGCGATCTGCATCTGGCTTGCTTCGAAGGTTCGGAGGGCAGACCTAGGTAGGTAGGGCATCATCGCCTCCCGCTCCCTAATATCTCCTAGAACTTGTTTCACTGAAATCAATACTACGGGGTGCCATTCCCACGCTCTCACCACCCCCCCTCCAAAAGAAACATGAGAACAACCCACCCGCCCAAAAGACAAGCCTTTGAATGGCAGGATCGAACAGGTAAATACCCTCATGATATGCAATCACTCACCGTTGTCTCCTGGGCCCGCGTCTTTCAATGCGCAATTGCTTGACGCATGAAAGTCTTCATTTCCCATGACGTGCGCCTCGGAGGATCCACTATATGGATAGTCACACAGTCTTGCCTCTACACAATGCTCTCCCGTGGTATCTCACGTGAAATACATGTCACTGTTGCGGGTAAAGCATAACCAAGCCCCGGCCTTCCTTGACGAACACCGGGGTGGAATACTACCCTGAGGCTCGAGGGCCTACATAATTTTGGTCGCAAGTTGCATCGGCGTCGTACTGCTAAAACGACGCATGATCCTGTGCTTGGAGGAAAAGTACTGCTAGATTTGATCTGGATGCTGTTCCGGGGTGCCCGTGCGGAACACATTTGACAGTAATTTGTGACATGTTCTCTGGTATGACGAAAAACCAGTTCACGGAATTGCTAATGGGCATTTGCTATGCTGTCTTACGTTTGACTCGGTATGGCACGAGCATTTTCGAAACATCGACCACCATACACAACATGCATATTTTCGCGTGGCTGTTCCATCGCCCGTCGAAAGGCACTGTCAAACACACAAATTTCGATGAATTTCTCACAAACATGAAATAGTACAAAATCAACCATGATAAACAAATCGTGAGGGGTAATGCAAATGTAAAACTCCAAGATATGCCAATGCTTTAAATCTAGGCCCATATAAAAGTTGAATAATTAGGTCCTGTTGATTGTCCCCCCTCCCACCTTGGTCCGAACCCTCTTTTGATTTCTTTTTTTTTTCCATCCCTCACTCACGCCCGTAAAATGCTTTTTGTTGAAATTCCAGATTCACGAGCATCTAATTCACTCAATCAAGGCTACTTCCCATCACGAGACCAGTCCGAGGCTTTAAAAAAGCACACGGGTCATGATCCTTGAGCTCAGTGAGTTGAGCTCATCCGAGATACTCTTCAAGTCGCTGATATGGACTCCGCTGATGTCTGCAATCATGTACGCAATATCTCCCTTGCTGTCACTGGTCTGCTTGTCGATATTGTGGCCCATGAGGATTCGGTAGATATCCTTCAGCGCACCAGGTACATTCTTGTGAATATAAATCACACGCGCGGCATTCTGTTCCTCCTGGCCAACGTTACGTAGAGTCACCTGCGGCAGGTTGACACTGCCGATTGTCAGGCCTTGGTTGATGTAACGCACCAGTGCCTCGGCCACCTCAATACCGATGGCCCGCTGTGCCTCCTCGGTACTGCCGCCAATGTGGGGAGTCAGGAGCAGGTTCTTGAGTCCACGCAGGTCCTCTGCCCACTCATTGAGGTCATTGGTGAAATAGTCGCCGTTGGCTGCAGGCTCGTGAGGGAACACGTCGAGAGCTGCACCGGCAATCCTGCCGGAGCGCATGGCGTTGACGAGGGCTGGAATGTCAACGACAGTGCCCCGCGAGGCGTTGAGAAGGTAGGCTCCCTCCTTCATCTTGTTAAGCTGAGGCGTGGAGATCATGTTCTTGGTCTCGGGAGTGGCGGGAACGTGGCACGTGACAAAGTCAGCTTCCTCAAGCAGCTCGTCGAGGGTCGCCACCTGGCGAGAGTTGCCCATGGCCATGATGGTGATCACGTCATAGTAAATCACATCCATTCCCATGGACTCGGCGAGGACTGACAGCTGCGCGCCAATATGGCCGTAGCCGATGATGCCCAGTGTTTTACCGCGGATCTCCCAGCACTTGGACGAGACCTTATTCCAGGTGCCGTGGTGTAATTCCATAGAACGATCGCCGAGCTGCCGAGCCAAAACGATGATTTCGCCAATCATGAGCTCGGCCACACTGCGGGAGTTGGCGAAAGGGGAGTTGAAGACTGCGATGCCCTTCTTGGCCGCATACTCCAGGTCCACCTGGTTGGTTCCGATACAGAAGCATCCGATAACAAGCAGGTTCTTGGCTTCGCTCAATACCTTCTCCGTCAACTTGGTCTTGGAGCGGATGCCGATGACATGAACATCGCTGGAAGACTGTCAGTTGCTACGTCTACAAACCCTACACTCGGGCGCGAACGCTTACCGGATCTTCTCGATGAGCTCGTCCTCGGGCAGGGAAGTTTTAAGAAACTCGACCTGGTAGCCCTGTCCCGTAAGGATATCCCGTCCGCTCTGGTTGACATTCTCGAGAAGCAAAATTTTGATATCCGTGGTCTCAAAAGGCTTTAGATTCCTTGCGGTCTCCTCTCGTGCTGCGATACTGCCAATGCTGTGTGGAAAGCTGGCTCCAGGGGTGTGAAAAGTGGCGGTTGGTGAGACGCTGAGGCCGCTAACAGCCCGACTGGTATTCTGTGCGGAATCCCGAATGGGCATCTCTTTGGGAGGCGTCATGCTGATTGTGTGAGAGATGATGAAGTCAGGGGGGGGGTGTTGTAGGGTCCGAGATTTCGAGGTTTTGGCAAGCAAAGTGATCAAAAGCTTAATGCCAAAAAGAATTGCCCCACTATACAGCACAATAAGAGACGTAGTGTTCGCAACGGGCTGTGAGATGGCGGAGTGCCAGTAACTATGGGAATGACGTGCTTGTGCGAGACTATGTCAGTAAAAGGTTGCAAGTTGCATCAAAAGCGAGCAACGTCTCTTTAAGTGCTTTCGTGATGAGTCTTCCAGGTGGTCCGGAAGCATTGAAAGACGAATGTTGGAGGGGTAATGACTTAGGTAAAGTCCCACTTTTTCCAGGGGTGCCGATGATTGTCCAGTATTCTTCGGCCGGTACTTCCGTAGCGAAGCACGGCCCCCATTCCGCAGCACCGATGTGAGGTGGTTTCGTGAAAAATTCTAGGACGACTTCGGAGTCCTCGCTACATAATCAGTCATACATACTGCGACCACACTCCACATAGCCTGATGCCCTTGAAGTACCTCTGTACATGTTTCTCCATACTTTTTTCTTATTACCCCAGTCTTTCTCCCCCACGGAGGGGTGCTAATGTGTGTGTGTATACATAGTAGTAACGCAGCGATTCGGGATCGACGTGGGACTGCTTCGACACCTTGAATGGAGCTTATGGTGAGTGTGCGCTAGGCACTAAGTCATATCAGACTGTCGAGGGAAGACTCACTCGTGGCCTGTGATATTCCCATACATGTAATGCACCTTGTACGATCTAGTCGATGCACGCGTGGCAGTTTAAATATGGCAAACCTAGAACCCAACACAAATCCGATTTTGCCAACGAGAGTCTTCGCCGGGCTGATCCATGTGAGGCAGAGTTAGTGAGAACGCTGTCGTGACAAGACGACACGCTGCGAACTTCTCCACCAGTGGCTTCGCTGCCTTGTCAGAAAGGTAGAGAGCCTCAAGGCAAGCCAACCCAGCAAGTAGTGCTGGGCATGCTGCTCCAGCTGTCGAGTGCTTATTATTGCTCGGGGGATTCTGTCTAGGGGCTGTGGAGCCGTTCTAGTCCCCCTCGGCGTGTCATAATCACGCTGTAGAAAAACGTGGACGGCTTCTCAGGTCTAGTATGTGACTGGAAAGCCAAGCAGGTTCGGTTGTTTTATTCCCCGCTGCAAATTGCTAATACATGACAAGCGATCGCTTGAAAATAAGACGATCATGTATTCGTGCTATGACACATAGACAGGATTTCACATCCTCCAGAAGCCGCCTGAGTACGTGGCTCTGCTTGCTGAAGACGCGTCAAGCGCTATAGCTACAGTGGTGAGGCAAAGAACGTTGGTCGATTAAGTTACAGAATGGCCATCTGAGGTGTCGGTGAGAGAAGGCCGTCCCAGTCGACAACACATGCATATGAAGTGAAAAGCGATGCATGCACCAATTGCCGCGTAAGAAAAGTACCTGGTAGGTATGATACATGCCTAGGTACAGTGTGCAGCAGCGGGCAGGCGCGTCGAGCGGGTTGCCATGCCGGGCATGCCACGAGCGCACTTAGGACGGCATCAATTGGTTCGCGATCTCAGATTTCAACAGCCCAACAGAAATTCGCCGCCCAGCAGAAACTAGTCGTTATCTCAGATTTAGACCACATAATGTGCTGACTCCTTGCTGGGCCTGCTTGTTCTGGTAGTGTTGGCATGATCCACTGGGCGGTCTAGCGTTTCACCAGGTCGGTCTGTTGAGATAGCTGCGAACAGAACGAGCGCTGCTAACCGTTGGTCTTAGCGGATGAGCACCACAGGCAGGGCAACCCCACTCGCGCCTCTTCTCCAAAATTTCTATCGCTTGGGTCCCGGTCCAGGCCAAAGCGGCTCCCCATATCCTATCCTTCCTTTCCACGATTTACCAAGTTTGATCCAACCATCTCTCTTCCCTCAAACCTCTCTTGCGACACGCACCCAGCCTTTCGTTTCGCATCTTCACAAAAAACATCCACTCTCAAAATGGCTGAACCCATCCGAAACAAGCGTCCCGACCTGCCTGTGGCACCGTAAGTCCTCCTCCGCACTCATCGCCACTCCCGCGCGTCTAGAAACTCGAGCTTTTCGCCATGATAAGGGAGGCTTTCATACTAACATCGCCTCCAGCACACCGCAAAACACCCCCGCCAACAATGCGCCCATTTCTTCTCATGCTCAGCAGCCTGGTGTCGACAGCATCAAGGAAGGTGAGTGCTGATTACCCCGCGCCTGTGCAATCCGTCGGGATTCACATACTCGCCAAAGATTCAATCACTAACATGCTTCGCCCCAACAGAGGATCTCGACAAGGCTGCGGCTGCCTCCATTTTCGCCCAGAACCCACAGCTTGTTCAGATGATCCAGGGCCGTCTGGGTTCCCTCGTAGGCCGTTCCTCTGGCTACATCGAGTCCCTGCCACCCCAGGTCAAGAAGCGCGTCGCCGGTCTCAAGGGCATCCAGAAAGAGCACTCCAAACTCGAGGCCGAGTTCCAGGAGGAGGTTCTCCAGCTAGAGAAGAAGTACTTTGCCAAGTTTACCCCGCTCTACGAGAAGCGTGCCGAGATCATCAACGGCAAGGTCGAGCCCACCGAGGAACAGATCCTCGCCGGTGAGGAGGACGAGGACGAGGATGATGACGACGAGGAGAATGCAAACGAGGCCGAGAAGGAGGAGAAGCCCGCGGAGGTGAACGAAAACGTCAGCGGTATCCCAGAGTTCTGGCTGTCCGCCATGAAGAACCAAATCTCTCTCGCCGAGATGATCACCGACCGTGACGAGAGTGCTCTCAAGCACCTGATCGACATCCGCATGGAGTACCTCGACAAGCCCGGCTTCCGTCTCATTTTCGAGTTTGAGGAGAACGAGTTCTTCACCAACAAGACCGTCACCAAGACCTACTTCTATCAAAATGAGTCCGGCTATGGCGGTGACTTCATCTATGATCACGCCGAAGGCGACAAGATCAACTGGAAGGAGGGCAAGGATCTGACCGTTAGAATCGAGCAGAAGAAGCAGCGCAACAAGAGTAAGCGAATTAAATTCTCTGTACAAGCCTCGAGCGACTATGCTAATCTATGAATTAGACACCAAGCAAACTCGCATCGTCAAGAAGACTGTTCCCACCGAATCATTTTTCAACTTCTTCTCCCCTCCCAAGGCACCTTCCGAGGATGATGACGATGCTGCGAGTGACATTGAGGAGCGTCTTGAGCTTGACTACCAACTGGGTGAGGATATCAAGGAGAAGCTCATTCCTCGTGCCATCGACTGGTTCACGGGAGAGGCCCTTGCCTTTGAGGAGATGGATGAGGATGACTTTGAGGAGGACGACGACGAGTTTGAGGAGGATGATGATGATCTCAGCGAGGACCGTGACGAGGACGAGGAGTCTGACGAGGACGATGTAAGCAAGACCAGTTCTTCCCCCACGACAACATGACTCGAAGCTAACAGCAGACTGCAGGACGATGGTTCAAAGCCCAAGCAGGAGGCTGCTGAGTGCAAGCAGAGCTAAATGTTCTCGTCACACGCTCGGATCCTTGGATCCTGCACCATTCAGACTTGAGAGTCTGGTCACTTGACACTCATCTGCCAGATAGAGGCAGTGCCATCTGCTCTTCGACCTTAGGGGTCTCTTTTGATCATTACGGGGTTGCCTATAGATCATCATAATGCGCCAAAAAGGCTTTTGATGGATTCCGCGTCGCGTCGTGTTGTTATTGGGTTGGAGGAGGACTTGGAGTGCGATCGGGAGAGGAGGACCGCTGGAGTAAAACTTTTTCTAGTGTCACTCAAGTGCGTATTGGGGCAGTTTTGAAGGGAGTGTGCTTCGGTTTTCGGACCTCCCCATATCAACAAACTTAGGTTGAGATCATTTCTCGTTCCCGCGCTTTATACATTCGGCCGCAACGTGGGTAGACAAGTGTCCCCAGGGAAAAGGCAGCATTCATGGGATGAAGGCGTTGGTAGAATTAAGCCCCATTGGCTAGTCTAGTTGACTCAATGCCTTCCCAGAGCACATCCACAAAAAAAAAGACAAAAAAAAAAAGGAACCATTCGTCCAGTCTACCAAGATTGTTCCTGAGCTTTACCTGCGATGGAGTTTTCTGGCCGCCTCTATGCGCACCCTTGAAACGTTCTTAACGCTTGGAACTCCTGTGCCAATCATCATAATACATGATTCGGGACAGTTTTCAGTCTGAACCAGTCAAGCCGTGACCGTTTGATTCAAGCCAACGCCACAGTTACACAACAACAGCCGCCAACGCGCACACACTGGTGATGGGTTGATGCATCCGTCAGCCCAAGGGAAACTCATCCAAGAACCCTAACCCTGCAGACGTGAAAGTGAAATTTTCTTAGTGAAGCGCAGCTTTTCGAGACTCTTGGGTATATGCAGCGAGTGCGAACAGACTTATTGAGTGGGATTCTGATGAATCAGAGCAACAAAGCCAACGAGTCCATTTTCTTCTCCATTCGACCGAAAAATCCAAAGAAATTCTTGTTCAAAATCAGTTTTCTGCCCCATTCACGACTCAGTCGTCCGAGTGAGCACAGACGAGTCTCACACATTCACACGTTCACACACTCACACACTCACACACTCCCACATACAAACACCCACGAGCAACTATGTCAAGGACACTGCCAAACATCATTATTACCGGCACACCCGGAACCGGCAAGACGACACACTGTGAGGTACTGGCCGAGAAATGTCCTGAGCTCAAGCATCTGAGCGTGAACCAGGTTGTCAAAGAGAGAGAGTGCCATGAGGGCTGGGATGAAGAATATCAGAGCTGGATTGTAGATGAAGACAAGGTTCGTCTGTCAGGTTTTCAGTGATATTTTTTCCTTTCCTTTTTTTCTTCTTTTCCAGTGTGCCGAGAGAAAAAACAAGGACGGAAGATCTGACGTGTTCTTAGCTATTGGACGCCATTGAGGAAGAGTGCAAAGCCGGCGGGTGCATCATCGACTGGCATGCCTGCGACATGTTCCCCAAGAGTTGGATTGATCTGGTTGTTGTGTTGAGGGTGGATTCAGCTATTCACTACGATCGATTGGCATCGAGGTAAGATCCCCTCTCGGTCCCGGCCCTGTTGAGAAAGCCACGCAACTAAACAGTCTTTGAATCACAGAAACTACCCTGAGGTCAAGCTGCAGGAGAACATCGACTCGGAAATCATGGAAGTGCTCCTGGAGGAAGCACGGGACTCGTACGATGAGGAGATCGTGGTGGAGCTACAGAGCAACTCTACGGAGGAGCTAGAGTCGAATGTCGAGAGGATTCAAGGGTGGTTGAAGCAGTGGAAGGAGGACAACAAGTCTGAATGACGGACTAAATTCAGTATCCCGGAACGTAACTTGAGATCAAAGATCCGACTGGGTAGAAGGGCGACGAGACAGGATGGGAAGGAGTTCAAAAAGAACCAATATGATACCCCTGATTTTCTTTACCGATGTTCGCTGCCCTCGTCTCACGGCCATGCCGCCAGTCTGGCCATATACAATCATTGCCCTGAACAGATAGAGTTTCTCTTCTATATTGAACGAACCACAGCTCCCCCAATAAACCTCATGTCTGTGACGCTCGATCTCTGCTCACACCATCTCACACGCCATCTTTTTAGTCTTGCCCTCACGAAACCCTTACCCTAGCGCAGCCAAATTCCCTCTGTTTTGATATCAAGACCCATCCATCACATCCTGAAAGAGTCACACCGAATCAGCCGAATTCTATCAAACACCAGCGCACATTTTCTTGCGTCCGACTCTTCTTGTCAACTTCTCACCCTCGCCATCCTCTCCATAAAATTGAAGGATTTACAAAGAAAGCTTCATCAAGATGGCCTCCCAAGCAACACATGTGGTGAACTTCATCACTGGCAACAAGAACAAACTAGGCGAGGTGAAGGCGATCCTGGAGCCAGCCATTGAGGTTCGCAGCCAGGCATTGGACTTGATTGAGGTGCAAGGAACACTTGAGGAGGTGACGATTGCAAAGTGCCGTACTGCGGCTGAGCAGGTATTGACATCCACCCGCCTTACCTCCAAGCACACCCTACTTTTGAGTGCCATGTCAACTTTTAGCATATCACAAAATCAAAAAGAAGTAAAGGAAAAAAAAAAAAGGAAAAAAAAAAAAAAGAGGATCCCTCCACTGACCGTGTTGTCCATAGGTTGGCGGGCCTGTCTTGGTCGAGGACACATGTCTATGCTTCAACGCGCTCAACGGACTGCCCGGGCCTTACATGTGAGTGAAAAAACCCCCCCTCGGCTCCCGGTCCTCGCTGCCATGGCAACTTCTGGGTCGATATTCTGTGCCTCAGAGACGGGATTTGGGCTGACGGCACAATGGTAGCAAATGGTTCATGCAAGACATAGGCCACACGGGGCTGAACAACCTCCTCGCCGCATATGAGGACAAGAGCGCCAAAGCGGTGTGCACATTTGGTTTCTCGCAGGGCCCGGGCCATGAGCCGATTTTGTTTCAAGGAATCACGGATGTGAGTTGATATCTGAATAGCAAAGGGAATTTTGCTGTCGTGCCTTGACAAGTACCTGGATCACTGACTTATGAGGTGTTGGCACAGGGCAAGATCGTACCAGCAAGAGGACCGACGCACTTTGGCTGGGATGCCATCTTCGAGTACGACGGACAGACGTAAGTTAAGAAAAAGCTTGATTTGGCTCATTTAAACTTGAGATCTTGGAATCGCAAAGAAATGCTGACTTCGAGAAATCAGGTATGCTGAGATGGACAAGTCAGAAAAGAACAAGATCTCGCACCGCGGAAGGGCATTGGACAAGTTGCAGACATGGTTCAAATCACAGACGACTTCATGATTGGTAGACCAAGTCTAGATATAGAACAGGGACTTCTGCTTGCTATTGATGGGATATCATAGACAGCGAAAGACGGTAGAGACACTAAACTCTCAAACACTATGCCTGGCCATAATCTTGCCTTCTGGCCTCTCACCTTACTCCATGACTAGACATGATAACTCCATATGCGATGCAAACACCAGAAGCAGACCGTCTAATGCTTTCCATACCACGCTGCGTGTTCCTTTTTCTTCCATGCTTACACCTCGCTCTGAAATAATCAAAGAAAGCCATCCCATGTCCAACTCCAAAGTACAGCTCCCAATGTCAGTAGCCGTTGCATGTCATCGATCCTGCCTCTGAAATTCAATCTCACCGAGCCCGTATTGACAGAGCTCGTTACTCATGCGTACGTCCAGAAAAGTGTCTTGGCCATAGAGAATCCTCTAATCTTCATGGACAGCATTCGCAGGCGGTTTCAGTCTGTAAATGCAAGCAGACGTCAGCGAATTGCCATGAAAAGTCGCCGAGGTAGTAAGGATTTGGGAGTGTTTACCTCAAGACTTCAAATTCCCGGTACCGCCTTAGATACTTATGCCCCCGACGGTACGCGTTCAGTGCCGAGTCCGCGTACTTGTACTTGAACTTTCGTCCGATGCGCTGCGTGATGACCTGGGCATCGTGAAACATTGGGTCAAAGACGAGCAGGTTGGCTTTGCCGTCTGCCATCTTCTCTATGCCGATGATTGTCATCGAGTGGCCGGCGTGCTGGAAGTATATGGGCGGCAGAGAGGTGCTACGCACCTTGTCCGCCGGGTCGAACATGCCCTGCTGGAAGTATCGCTCGACATTGACGAGCATGCTGGTCTCAGCGCGCATAGCTTCCTTTTTATTCTTGAAGCCCTGTGCCTCGCAGGGTACAGCTAGGTGCAGCAGCATTGCTTGCGCCTCTGGTGTGCCAATATATTTGCGAGTTCCTCGAACGCCGCCGGTCTCAACACGGCCCTGCTTGTTGATTCCTCGATCCCAAGCGGCCTCGATGAACTCTTGTATGTCAAAAATACTTGGAATCTTGCCGCCAAAGTTGTTGTGAGAGCCTGCGAAACTCGTCCCGAGAATGTAGGAGCACATCATCTGGATATTGCGATATCCGCAAAATCCACCCTCACGCCGCAGCTTTGACACGTGCTGTACGCATGGATGACACAAATAAGCGTACTCGGTCGAGGCGGACTGCTGCAACAGCTGGCGTAGCACAGGGACTATGTCGTGACCGACAACCTGGCCTTTCTTCTGGAGCATGGTGACGAGCCACTCGGGCATCTTCTCTTCATTGGCATAACGGCCGAGCTCGGCCTTTCCAAGCTTCTTAGGCTCCTTCGGGCCGCTGGGAACGCTGCCCTTACCCGTGGAGGAGGAAGTCGTCCCGTCGCTGCCCTCTGACTTATGCTTGGGCCAAGACAGTATGTCTCTCCACGCGAAGATAGCCTTCTTACGGCGGCTGTGGGCGGCGGTCTCCTCCGAGTCCTCGGATGCGTTGCCGTTGCGTGAGGGTGATGAGCGGCGCCGCTTGGCAGATCTGGTGCGGTGAGCCTCTTCTCCGCCAATGTCGCTGGCAGCAGCCGCTGGCGTCGCCTGATTCGGCATTGTTGACTGGTCTGATTTCGGTGGTGCTGGAGCTCCATCCTCCTCTACTTCATCGCCGTGCAATTCCAAGTGATACTCGAACTCATCCCGGCCAACGACTTCGTTGCAGCCTTCCATGGGACATTCAACATAGGCGACGCTCGCTTCATCCTGATTATCGGCGTCCCTTGCTGGGTTTGCCAAACCCGTATCCAGCGCGCCATCATCTGGTACAAATGGCGAGTTACCCTCCGGATGGTTAGTTTCCATGTGCTGTGACCAAGTTAGCTGGGATTCGACAAACGTGAGGAGGGTGGCAGCACCAGGCACACGCATAAGGTGGTGCAGATTGCAACAACAAATCGTGCGGGCTTACCATCAACATTCGATACTCCTCTTGTGGTCCTTGTGGGGGCTTGAAACCACAAAAGGGGCATTCCATCTGATCCTGGTTGTCTTCCATTGTTGCTGGAAATGTAAGAAAGGCTGAAGAGAGACTCGGGTGGGTGGGTACTCAAAGGTATGATTGGCGTTAAATGAGATCCTCTGGGAGGCCTTTAGAGAGGCGTTGGCCCCTGAACTGGGCCAACCACAGGGGATGATTAGCACAGTCGAACAGGGTCCGAAGTGAGCCACCACATGATCCTGTACGAGAATCGAGTGACTGCAAATATCTTGAGGGGATGCAACTGAAGAAGTGAAAGTCTTGACAAGTCAGGGAAAGATTTGGCAGAAACGGCGTATGAGACTCCAGTATACCTAGGAACCTAGGTAGGTATTGTGTTCCTGGCGACTTCCAAGGTAAGCAAAGCGCGGCACCGAAAGTGGAAGTCGCATCCCTGTCCTGCTGCAGCAGCACCACCCGGAAACAAGCCCATTCACAAATTGAGCCGCAGACGAAATCTGATAAGCAAATTGACCTCGAGTGATTCATTCCATTTGTGTTTGTCAACAGTAGCGCTTGACTACACTCCAAGCTACACATGTACGTGAC
The DNA here is from genome assembly GCA_027946515.1 of Gnomoniopsis smithogilvyi. Lineage (NCBI taxonomy): Eukaryota > Fungi > Ascomycota > Sordariomycetes > Diaporthales > Gnomoniaceae > Gnomoniopsis > Gnomoniopsis smithogilvyi. The sequence continues at coordinate 2,038,946 of JAPEVB010000004.1, read as the reverse complement.
TGTAATCTATTTTGGTGCTCCAGCTCGGGTCTATTTCCCCTATGCTGTTTCGAGGTATCAGGAAATGAAGCTAGAAACCATGCGCCGGCCGGAATTCCACTACGGGCACATCATCTTAGACAGCTGCCTCCTTGAGCTTGTCAGCAACCTGTGCAACAGTATCTGCTGCAGCACCTGCCACCGTCTTCGCTGCCTCTTTGGCCTTGGGGGCCTTGTTCTCTTTGGCCTTCTTCGCAGAGGTGGTGTCCTTGGGCAGCTCTTTGGTGAAGGGAATAAAGTCCGGTGCGCCGGGCAGATACTTCCTCAAGGGCTCAGGTACCCTCATGCCCTGTTATTTCCGTCAGCATACATTCAATAGTACATTGATGTGGCAATAGTCACTCACATCCTCTGTCTGGTAGTTCTCCATAATGCAGCACATTGCTCGCGTAGTTGCGCACAGTGTGGAGTTGAGGCAGTGGACATAGGTCTTCTTGACATCCGTCTGCTTCTTGTTGCCGAAACGAATCTCGAGATTTCGCGACTGGTAGTCAGTGCAGTTGGAGCACGAGACAAGCTCCTTGTACTCGCCCTGGAACGGGAACCAGGCCTCCAGGTCGTACTTCTTGGCAGCAGCGTTGTTCAGAGCCCCAGACACAATCGAGATGACCTGGTAGGGTAGGCCCAAAGACTGGTAGAAAGCTTCAGAAGCACCAATCATGGAATCGAACATCTCCCAAGACTTCTCAGGCTCAGTGATAACGAACTGCTCCACCTTCTCGAACTGATGGACACGGAAAATACCTGTAACTTTGGTCAGCTCCTCATCTTCGCTCGAATTGATCTGGATAATAACCAACCCCAAGCATCACGGCCATGCGCACCAGCCTCTCTCCTATAGCAGGAAGAGAAACCGGCGTACTTGAGCGGCAGATCCGTCTTCAGCAACCACTCATCGGCATGAAATGCCGAAATGGGCTGCTCGCTTGTTGCAATCAAGTACTTATCGTTCTGCGGGTTGGGTCCATCTGTGACCTTGTACAGCTCCTCGTCGAAATCCTCCAGCTGCGCCGTCTTGGCCATCTGATCCCTGAGCATGAACTGCGGCGCCTGCAGAGCGGTGTAGCCCCGAGCATTCAAGAACTCCAGACCGTAGTTGATCAACGCTTGGTTGAGGAACGTTCCCCAGTTCTTCAAGAAGTAGCCTCTGTGACCCACGACCTTGACTCCCCTCTCGGGCTCGTATCCATCTATGCGCGTCAACACCTCGTGGTGGGACAGACAGTCGCGCTTCTCCACGGTGACGCCCTCGGGAGCCCATGTGCGAATAACCACGTTGTTGGCCTCATCGTTAGAGACTGGCACGCTGTCGTGTACAATGTTGCCCACGCCATTCAGCTTCGCCTTCCACTGGGTCTCCTTCACATTGGCCTGCTCCATAAGCTCATTCTTGGCCTTCTCGAGCGCGGCTTTCTCCTGGAGGAGCTCGTCGGCGTTCTCCTTGGCCTGTTGTACACCGATGCCAGATTAGAAACAGTCATTGGGTTTCACTGTGTATAGCTCGGAGCAGGAGCTGCTCACCCTCTTCTTCAGACCAATCGCCTTCTGCGTCTCATTGATCTTGCTGTTCAGCTGGGTCGCGGCATACAACGTCTTGCGGTGATCATCCCATTCGGCAATAATCTCATCGACGACCTCGACGGGGGCTCCTCGGCGTCGCTGAGACTCCCTGCAGGCCAACAATCAGTCAGATAATTGCAACTGCTTCTGGTGCTAGCAAGCTTAGCTGCTTAGGGGCAGAGACGCACTTGATCTTCTCAGGGTTCCCGCCCCGCTCGGTAATGAAATCGTTAACGTCGAGCATATTGGGCAATCAATTTCCTAGTTGTGAGCTGGGAGAAAGGGCCAAAAACAAGGCGAGATGCAGTCAGGTCCTTGCTTTGGTTTTGAGGAATTTCAGAGGGAGTCACACGGTCTGGGGGCCACAAGGGCTGGCGACGTTGTAATAAAATTGGCGGGGCAGGGATCGACTTCGCGGGGTCTTTCTCCAGGGGTCAAGGTTCTTTGCAGGCATCTAGTTTCAGGCTTTTTTCCCCCGAGGGCATTCTTTGTCCAGACTGTTTATCAGCCTTATCGCTTTACTTCCGTTAGCATCATCCCCAGATGCGTATCGGGAATCGGCCTGGCAATATGTTTGTCACTCAGATAAAAAGCAGAGCTTTTTCGGGGAACGAAGGAGAGCGATTTGTCCCAACATGACATTTTCAGTAGTTTCTGGGCAGCTCAGATTGGCTTTGCAAACGTTTTCAACCTTCCTATCAATAGACAGGCCGTAAATTACACCTCCACTCGAGTCTTCTTAGTAGATATGTCTCGTGCAGACGTACTGTCCTAAGTATAAGAGCTTGTAGATGGATGAATCCCATATCTCAGTAACACCACCTCGTCCACGATGATTTGCCATTGAATGCGCCGGCTCTGAGCATCCTTCGCCAAATTCACGGCTTGATACCATCCTGTAGTACACTCTTCTTTGCGCATTTCCCGACTTGTGTTTGCTGCCAATTACACAAACTTCGACAACCACTCTGCGCACGTTGCGTGTGAGGGAGTCGATCTTTTCACATGCCCATCTTCCCTGTACCAACGTGGACAGGCAGAGTGATTGTCACTGCAAAGAGATCATCAGCAAATCCCCAAATGCGGACCTGAGTGAATATCTTGTAAAAGCGTTTTGTCTTAATTCAGTAAAAACGCCGTGATATCTGACGTAGAGCCCATGGGCTGACCTGTTCATCCTTGACAGGCCGCGCGGAAAGCCAAGTGTGCCTCCAACACATCGTGCAAAGCCTGGCACAATGTCCAGTGGTCTCTCTCTGCAACGTTTCCAGCCGGTTCAAATGTCCATGCCCTTTGATCCAACCCTTTAATGATTTCCTACAGACCGTGCAAGCAGTCCGCGGTCGAATCTTGCCATGACATGCTTCGATCCCTGTCAAACCTGAAGCACTTCTTTTCTTCCCCAGTGTTAGGCCAGGTCTGTTCGATTCCCAGCATCTCTGTCTCTTTCGGTCGACCGATACTCGTCCTTGTTCTCCACATGGACCTCGCTCACATGACACTGCACTTGCCGCCGGCGGGAGGCTCATTAGGATTCTGCGCCTTTTCGATCTGTGCGATGAGGAGCTCAAAGGCCTTGTCGACGTTCTCGTTGTAGCGGGCACTGGCCTCGGTCCAGCCGCAGTTGTACTTGTCGGACAGCTGCTTGCCATCCTCGGCTGTGACCTGACGCTGCTCGGGGCGCAAATCGCACTTGTTGCCCACGATGACGATAGGGACCCACTCGACGCCCTGTGGAGAATGGGAGGGGCTGATGTCAGTGCCAAGGCAAGCCAATGCTGGAGGACAGGAAAGAACAATCAAACAAGGCTGAGCAAGGGAGACAACAGGGGAGCTATGAGACATACCAAGTGGTTCAGCAGCTTCTCGCGGATGACCTGGACCATCTCGAAGGAGGACTTGGAAGCCACAGAGTAGACAAGCACATAGCCGTGAATGCCAATGAAGTGCTTGCTGTTCATGATGCTGTACTCATCCTGAATTGTCCGTCAGCCTTATGAAATTGATATACATTCAAGAGCATCAAAGCAAGGGAGGGGGGTGGCAGTGCTTACCTGGCCAGCGGTGTCGATGATCTCCGTTGAGAACTCCTGACCTTTGTACTTAATCACCTTGGAAAAGGTGTTTTCAATGGTAGGATAGTATGATTCCACAAAGTGACCGTCGACGAATTGGACGGCGAGAGAAGACTTGCCTGTGGGTTGCAGTCAGCAGCGTGTACATGCAAGGCGCAAATCCCACAAGCATGTGAAAGCGAAGATGCCCAACCAAACCTTGGTCGCAATGTAAAGACAGGAGCAATTTCGTGCCCATAGAGACCAATTGGCTATGAGAATGAGGATTGACACCAGAAAAACGACTCACCAACGGAACGGCTGCCCACTATGGCAACCTTTCTGCTCTTGGAGGGTGCCATCTTGCCGTTCACAATATCCTCGGCTGCGCGAATGCGCCACTCGTTGAACTTTTTGTCACCTGTGGGCGCTATCCTGAGGTGATTTCAGAGTTCACAAGGCGTGGTCAGTTGCAGGCACACTAGCTTGCGAGTTGGCAATCAAGTGTGTGAGGTTGTGTTGTTGTGGAAGAAAGATGCAGGTATGATAAGAGCTGGCAGAGAGAAGAAAGTGACGACGTTGAGGAAAGACGTTGGTCAAACCACGCCAAGTTGGGGGCAAGTCAGCGACTGCAGTGTGGGGAACAAAACCTTCTAGAAAACCAACATCCCTGTCCACATAGGTGCTTAATCTAATTCCCATGCGCCCTGGTCTTAGTTCATTCCAGAAAGGCGGCTCAACATCTCCTACGTGCTACCATATAGTCCAATATGCTTTCATGAAGCAAGACTATGCCAAAGCCTAGGTCTGGACCAACCTCTCTGTCATCATTGTGAGGTCGACATGAGGCGATTGTTGTTGAACATACCCTGTCTAGGTAAAAGTCTCGGGGTATAATGCATGCCTGTCTGTGGGTATGTTGGGATTTGATGTATCTTGATTGCTAGGCTCTATGACTGGCAGCCCTTGGGTATTCAGAGACCTCCCCCCCCTCAATTCCCTTTCATACATATCGTAAAGATCGTACCATACCACCCCTTAGCTTTCAGACCCCGCGTCATTGGTTGAAACAGCTGCAGTCACTCTCCAGCTGAAATTGTGCACGCCGGTTCATTCTTACCTGCCAAAGGAAAGGAACAACAGAAAGGGAAAGGGAAAAAAACAAAAAAAGCAGTCGCAGGGTATCTCTAAAGACCGACCAAACAGCAGCTCCTCGCGTTCGGTCGTGTTTTCTTTCTTGTATCACTCCATCCACCTCTCCTATCTACGTCCGGTCCTCCAAACGCTCCACAAGACCCTGAAGCTTTGTTGTAAAGTTCGAATAGGATGGTGTTGGCTCTCCTCCGTCCTGTGTCATCGCATTGTCTGCAACACGGTGATAGGTGATGAACTCCCGAATCGAGTCCAGTAACGGGGCCAGATTGCCTCCTTTGTGCATTGAACCAAAGCGCTGTCGCACTGGTTCGTACAGTGACATATATCCAAGCAGCAAAGACATGTACCCAAAGCCGACATTCAACTGGCTCTTCTCCACGGAATCGGCCTGTAAGTCGCATTAGCGGGTTTTCATCCGCTCTATTCTCCCTTGTAGGACTTACCTCGGATGTAGCCACGTGGTGATCAAGGAAGAGCTTTATGAGCCGGTCGAGGGGTGCCGGTTGTCCATCCTGGCCGTCGAGAAGACTTCGACCCGTCGCGCGATCATTTTCTGAGAAGTTGATCATTACGCCCAACATAAGTAAGAGCGCTTCGAGCTGTCCCTGGAACGCGTCGGCGTTGTATACGGAGTTGGTCGCGGCCAAGAAGGTGTCACAGAGTTTATTGGCCAGAATGCGCACAGTTCCTTTCTCGATAAATGCCATGGGCGCATCATGATTGTTGTTTGAGGTATTCAGTGTGAATTTCAAAACCAACATGCCGATCTCACCGAGGCGGCTGTTGTTCAGGCGCAAAGTCGTCGCAAGCGTGTCAGCAATGATGGGGAGGTACTTGAATGTCCATCGCTCTTTCGACTGGCCTTGCATGGCAACCATCGAATGCGACTCAAGCAGCGTGAGCGCAAGTTGGAAGTCGATGGATTCGTCTTGGTGGGGATATGCCCAGGCATCTGGCACTGGGGCGTCTGTGAGGAGTGAGAATAGGAGATCCGTCACTTCAGATGAAAAGAACTCGTCTCCGACTGTTCCCGCGTTTTTAACCACAAGTTCCAGAGCCTTCAGAGCTAATCTTCTAGGCGACAGCATGAATGGCGTGGTTGGCTCCCAAATGGGAAGAATGAGTAATGATGCCTTCAGCTTCATCATAGATTGTTGCCCGTTCCTTGACAAGTTGCTGGTTCGATCTTTGGCCAGCGCTTGAACATCGACGGTAATCCTTAAAAGTCGCTCCAGCAACACAGAGAACCCCTGGTCCTGGAGTTGACTGACGATGTGGGTGGACGCCGTAGTCGCCACAAGAGTTGTGAGGATCGCAACCAGCGCATAACCGGTGATGATATCTGTCTCCTTCCCAATTTGCTCAAATAGACTTCTATCTCCGTTATGGTCACGAAATTTCCGAACAAAGTTCTTGTCCTGCATTTTTTGCGAAAGCTCGATCAAGGCGTTGCGCCGGCTTGAAGAGGGTTTGCCGCTGGGCCGTCCAACGCGAGTGAGAAGGTCATCAATCTCATCTGCAGATCGGCTGTTCGCTCCTGCCTGACGGAGCTCATGAATACTTCGTACTGCGCCCGTAGTGAATGGCTCGTCTTCATCTTCGTCCATGTCAAACTGTGATTTACTCGTGGGTAATAAGGATTCTTTGAGCCATGCGTTCTCATCCACGGTGTCCAAGCCTCCGACCAGTGAATTTTCCGCGCGAATGGTTCTGCGGGCACTATAAGTAAACTTGGGACCAGTCTTCTTTTTTGCTGAGTCAGGACGACCATAGGTCCTAGCCCTGGAAGGTTCAGGTGTACTGGGGACGGTGGTAGGGCTCTCAAACATCGTCATGCCCTGAGGTTCAGGGGTCTCTGCTCGCTTGACTTCCGATTTGGAAGGCCCTGCTTCTTCTTCGCTCGAGCTCTCATCAGCCTGAGCCGCCAGCTCATCGATTAGCCGTCGCTTTTTCCTAGGCGCGGCCTGATTCTTTGAGTCACCCATTGTGGATCCCAATTTGGACAGTGATGCTCTCTTTTCTTGGCGTCTGGGTGAAAATGTGGTTGCGAATCCAGCACTTTGCGGAAGTTGTGAGGGTCGAAAGGGGATCTGTGTTTGAACGAGTGGCTTTTTTGGCTTGTTACTGGTCAAATCGTTTACGCTCTTTCCTGCTGCGAAAGTAAAAGGCCGAGAACTAGAAGTAGAAGGTCGTGAAGTAGAATTGGAACTGGATGTGGATGTGGATGTGGATGTGGAAGTTGCGGCCCTCAAAAAGGCCTCTGTTGTAGGACTCTTCTTCGAGCCTAAGGAATAGCCCCTTCTAGCAGGTTTTGCGGCCTTGATGGGCTTCGGCAGAGGAACGGGCCTGGCAGGAGGAGGCATGCGATCCTCTGCAGATGACGGCGGCGAGGGAGGCGTGGAGAAAGCGCGCGTGCCGTACGTGATCTCTTTGCCCCCAACCGATGCCCTTCTCTTCCTGGGGTTGGACAGTGCGCCATACGCAGGTGTCGGACTAGGTCGGGAGGCCATTTCAGTAATGGGGCGCAACTTAGGTTGTGTCTTTGTTCTCTGCTTGAGTTTTTCGATCGTGACGTCGGGAGATGCTATCTCGTCCTCGTCCTCGTGAAAATCCCAAACACTTGATTCAACTGGCGCCGTAGACCTGCCATCTCTGGAACGTTCCTCGGGTTGCGCCTTCCGTTTGAAATGTTTGCTGTATGTTGTAATCCTCCTCCGGGGATTCGCCCCAGAGTCTGGTCGAGTGGCCATGACGGGTCGGTCGGATATTACTCCACGTCGTCGCGACAATCGCTAGAGGCTGATTTGGCTGCGCTTACAGGCAAGGGAAACGCTTTCGACATCTGGAAGCTTGAAAGCTTCAGGTTGATCGAATGCGAATAGCGCGTCCGTTGATTTTTCAAGGCATCGAATGGTGTCTTTTGCGTGTTGGCGCGCTCTGGGTGACAAAGAACAATATAGGAAAGGGGCCGGAGTGCGGAGCTGGCGGTATGCTGGACAATAATATCGTGTGTTAAGGATCAGATGAGTCGAACAGGTTGCTGCTGGTGGAGACGGGGAATGGATGATGGGTTGTCAAGTCGTTGCGCAGGACATGCAAATCTCAGTCAACAAAATGGAGGTCGAGGGTTGCATCATGCGAGGCCGAGACGAAGGGTATTGGCCTGTTGCTCAGTGCTCGGTAGTGGACGTCTCAGTCTTCACAATGTTGTTGCCCCAGGGGGAACCCCTTTGGAGTCAACATTACCCGGCCGGCAACCACAACCGCTAAAAAGGCAAGGTAGGTACATAGCAGTTACCTTAACACCCACCTACCTACCTGGGTACCTCTTGTAGGAAGGTATTCTTTCTCAGGTACCCAGTAGGGCCTTACTGTCACCTCATATTTGTGCTAGCGGGTAGAATCACATCAGACAGAATACGTACTTTTTTCTCCCAATCTATTATACAAGATTACATGTAATAAAATTATAGGCTTGGCCCAGCATTGCTCACTTGGTTATAGATTTGGGTTGGGCTCAATTCTAGCGCTGCAGTACATCCCCACTGGGAGCGATAAGACTGCCTATCAGTTGTCAAGGGTCCAACCTCATTGAGACGCCGATGCTTGGGGCTCACAAATGTTGGTCCTCTGTCTGAACGAGGTAGTGATGTCTCCGTGTCCTAATCTCAAAGACACGTTCCATTTCTCACTAAAGTATAGATAAAAATTCATCCCATTCCTTGTGATTTTCTCGATTACGGGCAGCATTTTCAGTGATACCTTTGTGCCGCCTTCCCCGGGGGGTTACTTTGACTGAGGCCTTGCACGCATAAACAATCCAACATCAAAATCTCCACAACACCGTCTCTTGTCCGAACCTCCCCACCCCCAAAAACCAGCTTGAAGATGTCGACCAACAAGGCAGACGCGGCCTGCAAGCCATCTACAGCTCCCACCCAGACGGTCGGCCCAGATTACCGCCCAGACTCCCAGAAACCCAAAGCTACGGTCTCGCGCGAGTCTACGCAGCACAATGTCACCGTCCTACCGCAAACCCCCCAACTTATCGCCCTGCTCACGTGAGTACCTCTGTCTCCCCCTCAACTGAGATTACAGCCTCCTGGGCTATACTAAAAGTCATCACAGCAAGATTCGTGACAAGAACACGGACCGCGGGGATTTCATTTTCCACTCTAATCGTATCATCCGTCTGCTGGTCGAAGAAGGGCTGAACCACCTGCCTACCATGGCTCACACCGTGGTGACACCTACAGGCCAGCACTATGACGGCCTGTCGTTCCAGGGCAAGATTTGCGGTGTGAGCATCATGCGCGCTGGCGAGTCCATGGAACAGGGGCTGCGCGAGTGCTGCCGAAGTGTGCGCATTGGCAAGATTCTCATTCAACGGGATGAGGAGACTGCTCAGCCCAAGCTGTTCTACTCCAAGATCCCGGAGGACATTGCGGATCGTTGGGTCTTGCTGTTGGATCCTATGCTGGCTACGGGTGAGTTTTGTGGCTGCGAAGGAAGATGGCGGGATCGCGTTTGTGCTGATGTCGAGTCTGTGCAGGTGGCTCCGCAATAATGGCCGTGGATGTCTTGAAGGAGCGTGGGGTGGCAGAGGAGAGGATTCTCTTCCTGAGCCTCATCGCTAGCCCCGAGGGCATTGAGAGGTTCTCGGCCAAGTTCCCCAAGTTGCATCTCGTCACTGCCTTCATTGACCGGGTAAGCCACTATCCTTGAACGTGATCCTGGCACATTGAATTGAGCTAACAAAGTTTCCAGGGGCTCGACGAGAAGAAGTTCGTAATTTGACCCACTGCTTTACAAGTGCTTTTCATGCTAAATCATCCCTCAGCTATATCGTTCCAGGCCTGGGCGACTTCGGCGACCGGTTCTTCACTGTTTGAGTCACGAAGGTCTGACCTTAAGCAGAGTTATTGCTTCCGACGACCAACCAGAGGACATCGTTCCAACTACTTATCGCCTTCCGTCGTCTGCCTACTTCCTCGCATTTCCTATATTCCTTTTCTCCCGTGTGTCTGCACCAGACATGAGAGTATGATGTCTCGACAGGTTCTGACCTGCACACATGTGCCATTGATTGCAGCTCTCCACACGGGTCCGCAAAAGGAATACCAGCGACAACCTATCCAGCTCAAAAGATCTGAGCCTAGGGGTCGATAAATGCAGGCTCAGTATTCTCTATAGCGTTCACCAGCTATGCAACGTCGAGAAAATGCCCCTTGTTATGTATGTGCCTGTTTCAAAAGAAAAGCATCACCGTGCTATGCCAGCCGAGAGACCACCCCAAATATTCCAAGTCTCTCACTCCTCGTCGTCGTCTGCCACGATATCTGAGCCTGCGTAGCGTGGGTTCTCAGGGTCGCCGCCATCGCTAATGTCGGCCTCCTCTTCATCATCGCGGTTCTTCCGAGCGTTTGCGCGAGCACGAGGGTCCTCGAGACTCCCGAGGGCGGGGCCTTCACCACTCTGCGCGGCCAGTTCTGTAGTCTCGTCAGCAGCGTTCGTTCAAGTGAAGGGATGCCCTGTGTTATGTGTATCGGTCCGTTGCAATCGCAGAGATAGGTGGGTAAGTCTTACCAGCAGCATCAACCCAGTCGGCGTAGACGTCCACGGCGGCCGACAGATCTGATCACGCAAATGTGTTAGTGCTTCGTGAGTGTATACAGCATTTTACAGCCTCCTCGCAAGAATCGTAGTCGCAGGAATCTGTGTTCGACGAAAAAGGGAGTATTCGTACAGTTTGTAGGCGTCGAGAAGCGCTGTCCACAGACCTTGCACTCTAGCACACCAACACCGATCTTCTTCTCAATCTTAATGTTGACAGATTTCTCGTGGTTGCAAAACAGGCAGTTAAAGACGGTAGGCAGTGGTTCGTTCTAATGATATCGCAAGACTCAATTAGCAATGAGTCTTTCAAGTCGGCGCAATGGTGGATGGATGGGGATGGGAGGCTGTTCGCAATCTGAACTTACCTTCTTGGGGCCGTTAGGCTTGCGGGAACTCTTCTTGCGCTTGCCCATGGTCGCGCTTTTTCGTGTGTGCTATCTGCAGGAGAGCCTGTGATTGATGAACAAGAAGAGGCGGAGCAGTGTGCGACGACACTTGCTTGGTTGTTGTGGTGGACAGGCGCGACGACTGCCTTGCTGGGTCAGGTACAAAAGGGCTGGCTATATGTGGATCAAAGAGTTGAAGTTCAGCGCCGAAGTGTAAATTCGCTTGCCTCCAGCATTATTAGATGGGTTGCAGTGGATAAGGCCTGTGGGGGAGGCCTGTGCAGTGGAGATTAGCAGTTTGCTGGCAGGGGTACGTCACTTTGCTATGCAGTTGTTCTAGGTAAGGCTGTGTCAATACAAGCACCATAAAGATATATATGTATAAATTGCAAAATACAATGACCCCAAAGACATACTCTGAAATATGCACACACATACACACACACACAAGAAAAGAAGAAGAAAAGTGTGTGTTAACAATACAAATAATCATCATGTTTGTGTAGCCAAGAGTCGAACTTCCTACACAGTACCTGAGGGTTCACAAACGATAACTGATCAATGGCCCGCAAATGGAATGCCCCACATCAGGCCCGTGCCGGCCTCGCTCCCGCTAGCCGCATGCGCCCGCGTACCCGCCTGTGCCATCAACGCCAGCAGCAGGCAATCCGCGCTGTCTGCTGGCTTGCCTAGACTGATGGCTCGGAATTTCTCTTAGCAATTGCCCAGCAGCCCAATGATAACGTGCCGTACCAGCGGAGTGGCTGGCCACGGCACGGGAACATGTATATTAGACTTTGGCTTCCCTGAAGTGTCTTTAGTTATTGTCTCCTTCTTCCTTTCTCTCTTCTCTCCTTTCTCTTTTCTCTCCAGATCTCTGGACTTTCTGGGATCGTTTATTGCAGACCGAGTAGACTTATACACACGCCCACGCATTATACCGAGGTAGAGGCTCGTGCTGAATCGCTCCTAGACAGCTTAGTTACTGCTGTCCAACCCCGCGTCTTTGCATCGTGAGCTTGCCAACGAGACAAATAATTCGTGAGGATTGCAGTCTGTTCTAGTGACTGGTGATCTGTCTGCGATATCCTCGCTGTAGACTACAGCCTACTTATTCAACGCATACCGTGCCTTATCATGGCTTCCAACGGTCTGCCGCCCGGCACTAGCCTGGAAGATGTGATGAGCCAACTCCAGGCCATCCAACACAAGCAAGATGAGTTGCTTGCAGTCGTGGATTCTATATCCCATGCAGGCACTCACCCACCTGCTGTGGCCGGCCTCCGCTCTTCCCCACTCGGCCCGTCATCCCTTCACAACGAGCCCGACAACACCGATGACACTGCGGCCTCTTCCGCTGCGGCTCTGGCCTCCAAATCCACCGCGACGCCTCCCATGCGCCCGGCTGATTCGTCGCCGGGAACATCCTCTCCCACCCAGTCCGGGTTCACTTCTAGAATCATCTTGACGTGAGTGGCTTGTTGAACTGGTTCGTTACCAAGGAATAAACGGATGGCCTAATGTGTTGGTTCTACAAGTACATATCCTAAACAGATTGGGATCAAACCCTTCCCCATGAAATGGGGTGCCTCTGAGCCCAAAGAACGCGGCCCCATCGTGGTTTCTCGCTATGCTTCAACTATTCGGAGGCGTAATGGTGCGTCCTGTCTACCAATGGCTGCTGGCATCTGGAAAAATACTAATCGGACCATAGCTCTCGGAGCGCATGGTGGCTCTTATTCCATTTACTACGCACTTGCTGTTGCCAGTAAGGAACTCAAGGCTGACTACCGGTATGTATGATGTGCACACTTTGTAAAGGCCTTGTCCACTAAACGTTGCCAATGACAGCCCTGACTTCACCAACACCGAGCCTACAGCGAGCCTAGGCCCCTTCCCTTCATGGGGGGACCCAAAGAAGATCGTGGCCATGGACCCTTGGGGTCATCTTGCACCGTGGCTGTTTAAAGACATCATTGAGAAAGATGACAGTATGTGTGAACGTCAAGTTACGATACGATTTGAGAAGCATTGACTCTGACGCATTGCAGTTGACATCCGTCCGACTATCGCCATCACAAAGGCGCACATGAAGGTGAGACAGACACGAATCATCCAGCAAATGATAAGACTGACAAATAGTAGCTCCCTGAATTAGAGGAGAGTGTCCGTTCTGGAAGACTGTGAGTCACACACTTGGTGGTGATAGATGCGGAAGACCTTGTCTGTACTAATGCCCGAGTAGTGTCCCTGACGGCAAGATCTGTGTGAATGATCAAGGCGAGCTTGCTGTGACCAAGTTCGCCGTGGAGCCTGTCTGGTATTTACCCGGTGTGGCCGAGCGATTTGGCATAGGTATGTGGATGTGTAAAGCTGCCTTGTCTGGCTTTCTTTTATGCTAAGCGACCGCAGACGAGGGAACCCTTCGCAGGGCTCTCTTCGAATATACTGGAGGCAGTTACCCCGAGGTAAACATAAACCTGCGGTCCTTTCGGCAGAAGCTTCTGATTGACAGACATGTAGTTGATCACCCGTGGAGATATCAAAGTCTTCCTGCCACCTATCGGTGAGTGACTCAAAGCCCTCTTCGCGGACGAGAGCATGCGTTGTTGACATTAGATATAGGTGGTTTGACAGTCTACTGCTTCGGAGATCCTGCCAAGATGTCAGATCCCAATAAGAGGCTCGCCCTCCGGATTCATGACGAGGTTAGACACCACAAGGCCGAAGGGGAGACTCATTGAACGCAGCTGACAAGAGCATATAGTGCAATGGTAGCGATGTCTTTGGCTCAGACATTTGCACATGTAGACCCTACCGTATGTGGACGCCTGATGAGCTTCAAAGAGGCTCTTCGTATCCCAGACGCAGAAGGGCTTGCACCCGCATGGGCCAAGTGCCAGAGCTCGTCCACAACCGGCGCTGACAATTTGTTCTCCGTAGTCATCTTTGGTATTGAAGAGGCCGTTAAGGAGGCCCAGAATGGCGGCAGCGGCGTAGTTATCTATTTCAGGAAGGAGGGTCGTGCCCTGGGTGAAGTGACCAAGGTGAGCAGCATACACACCTTACTGACAAACCATGACAGCTACTGACATCGGGAAACAGTACCGTAAGTGCCACCAAAGGGACTGCCACCAATGCCAAGTCTCGTGATACTTTACGTCATGCCATCAGGCCCTACCAAACCGTTGCGAGTAGGCTAGGTCGAGTTTTTCTCCTCATGCTAACACACGCGATTCACACAGTCGTGTACAATGCCCGCAAGCGAGGCGAAGATCGCGCCTCCGACTATTTCAAGCGTACTGAGAACGTCGCTGGCGTTAAAGATATGCGTTTCCAGGCTCTGATGCCCGACATCCTGCACTGGCTCGGCATCACCAAGATTGATCGGATGCTGAGCATGAGCAAGTACGTTTGTGTCCACTCCCTTGTGTTGATCATATGCGGGTTTACTCAGCATGCAACTTTCGCCCCTCTTCCATCGATCGGTGACAGGTATCCGATTCTGATCACGGCTAACTAATGTGTCGCGTTGCGCAGCATGAAGCACGACGCCATCGTCGGTCAAGGGTACGTTGATGAACGAGAAACCGTGAACCCAGCAGAAAAGCCCGTGCTTTGAATGCCGATTCGCGTCGTACGCGGCGGCCGGGGAGGCTATGTCCTGCTGCGCATCAAATTACGGGCCTTGAATGGGCCCATCTATCCGGTCTTTTTACTGATTTTGCTTTCTCGTATACTAGAATACCTATTCACGAACGCGTTGAATTGCCTGAATCGCTCATCCCGGCGGATTCGAGGGTCGAGATCGATGCGAAGATTACGGCGGGTAGGTGTCCTGCATTTTCATATTCACAGGGACCTAAAGGGACGAAAACCTGTCTGCTAATCACGGAGTGTAGGATACTTCACCACTGGACATCGGATGACAAATGAGGAGCTAGCAGCTGTGCAAGGACGTCTCTGGGAAGAGTAAGTCTACCATTTTACCTGGCAATGTTCCCAAGAACCATATTCTTGTCGTGCCGTCGGTGTACAAAGTGGACGGTTGAAAGGGCCCATTCCGGACACACATGCTGACAATGCTCTTCTACAGCGTCGACCATTAACTTTGAGACAAACGGGAGCAGGTCCATGCCGGCTGCCGTCGGCCTTGAGGTTGGCTTGGCTGCACTGAAAACGTATGGTCACCATGCATTGTAGTAACCCTTCTCGAGCCATTCAATTCGCGAGCATCATGTCAGCAACGCCGGGACCAGGATCTAAAATGGCGAGCATCGTGGAAAACGAGGCACGCTCTCACTTCTTGGGAGATTGGGCGTCAACAGTTCAAATTGCCGCAGAAGGGCGATGTCATGGTGTCTGCCTTTGTATTGACTACAGTCACGTATGTTGGCTAAATTAGATGAGCTAAATTAAATAAGGGGAGGGGGGTGAACATCCCCGAACAAGTATCTCCGCTGCTGTTTTTAGATAAGTAATTGGAACTTTGCAATTTGTGAGAGCTGCGAAATCATACAGTGCTTTGCTCGACTCGTCCGAGCCAGAGGCACACGCAATTCAATGTGCTGTGGGTCCTTGTGTCCCGCTGCCACGTTGCTCTCTGCCGGTGTCACCGATGGATTTCGGTTCGTCTTACCGATGTGGGGATGTAGCTCTGGCCTGGTGGGAGATAAATTTGGCAATGTCACAAGGTGACAGAAAAAGGGCCAGTGCGATTTATTACCAAAAGGCTTGCTACCTTGAAAGAGGAGACCTCGGCTTCTGGTCCGCACGTTGCTGGTGTCCGCCCGGAAAGGTTACTGCGCCTATTGACCTCCGCCGTCAACACCGCCTGCTTAATGACGAGAAGCGTCCTCGTGATGGAGACGCTGCGGGAGTACTAAGCACAAACTACAGTAGCATGGCGAGCGGGTCCGTCATGGTACGGAGACACAATCCGGTCGGGTCCAACCAGCCGGTGTCCGGAACTTTGTCTGTCACCAAAGTTGCTCCTCGGTCTGTCGCCAGCGTTTGTTTAGGTAGGTATTTCTTCGCGCCAAGTGGCCTGGGCTGATTGTGAGTCGTGACTTGCTGCCTAGACCTATCCCTCCCCCCGCTGCCTCTGTGAGATGTGTTTCTGAAGGGCATTGTGAAACGCGCGTCCCCATCTCAGTGAGTCGTGGCGAACTTCAACGCGACAGTCCAACATGTGAATATTCAAAAACATGGGCCAGCTTCAAACAATCATGCAGGTTGAAGCAGCACAATAGCTGCAAGGAAAAATCGTACCATCAATCGCCACGTGTTGGAGGGTCAAGCCTAGCCATGGCAGGCAAGCTGGAAAGTTTATCAGACCGAAATTGCACCCAATTGTCTGGCTTGTCAAATAGGCGTTTGCAGATCAAGAGTGCTAAGCAATCATCGAGGCGCATCCGCGGCGGCGATGTGGTCTGTCATGGCATCCTGTTTCTGTTGGCTGGGAGCAAAGAAACAATGAGGGTATCCTGTTCCGGTCTACGATATCGGGTCCAAATTGTCCATCCACTCGTCGAACAAGGCTTCCAAGAATCGAAGTCATAGACAGACAGGTGCACGATAGGTATCGTGTTTGTTACATTACGCCAGCCTGACCGGCTGCAGTGTCGTGCTGACACAGGGTATCTCATTCGAGGGCTCTGATGGGCTTGCGTGATCGCCCGGCCACTCAACGAGGGGATGGAGATATCCTCGCAATGCCGAGAGGTCCGGACTTGAGCGAGGTGGAGGGCAATGACTGTAGGATGGGGAGTCCAGAGCACACACGGCACAGTGAGCATTGAGCCGACTGGATCAGTCCGGCAAACGATTGCTAATAGCAGAATCGATTGACGGTCACTCACATCGCATCTTGTTGGAGGAATCTTTCCTTCAGCCGAGCCAGCGATGGGCAAGCTAGTCCAGGCCCGAAAAGGTGACCAGAGATCAGGAGCGGGTCGGCCTGTTATTGACGCGGTGGACGGTGAGTACTGTGACACCGTTTGCTACTATGCGGGCCATTGACCCAGTTTTTCTTTTGGGAAAAACCCACCACGCGAGTAGAGAACCGTCACGCTTCACATTGCCCCTGGTGGTTGGATTCTCTTGTTCTCCACCAGAAAGCCACGCTCGGAACAGTCTAGGCGCCTCGTAGGACGGAAATCAAGCTTGGCAGCTACTTTGACAACCTATCCTCCTCGATCTGCCGATTCGTTGTTCTCTGAGGAAACTGATACTCCGCCGCAACTGGAACCTGGACGACTCCTCATTTTTTTAGATCATCAGCAATGCGTGTCTATCAGAATTGACCGGATAGTATGGTACCCATCCGAGACCGAAAAGTCGGTTGTTGGGGATTGATTGCAAGAGTGTCAGAAAGCATCTGGTTGGCATTGGCAACCTTTGACGACTTGGATGGCCCCGGCCGGACCAGTGCTCCGCAGAGCCCAACCAATGTTTAGATGCCACAGGCGCAGAACGGCACAGCTGGCACACCCCGTGCACAGGCCTGCGTGCAACCATTTCGTCTGGTGTTATCAAGCCTACCACTCCATGCATGAGGTCTGTACCAAGGCGATGGTACGTAGTACTTGCAAGCTCTACATCCTGCAGTACAGACTTCCATGTACCTCGCTGCCCGCGTGTCAACCTTACAGACCGGTCGCGTCGAGTGTCGAAGCTGTATCCATGCCCGACCCAATCCCCCGCCCACTTGTCACCACACCAACCCAGTAACCCAGGGCTGCCAGGCAGGAGTGTGCCTGGCGCTAGGGACTCATCGAGAAGGCCTGGAACTGGCCTGGACTCTACCATCTTGTCGCCAACCTGCGACCTGCCTGCTTGTCTCCGACCCAGTGGCCAAACTCCCTCCCCCGGAACCCCCACCCGTCAATGAGGCCCAAATACAGAGGTACCTCGTAAAAGCCAGTGGCGGCGGCAACAGCATCATTCAACCTCTCATACAAAAGAGGACACTGGCAGGTGGCAAGATTCAAGACCAGTGCCTATTTCGAGGCTAAACAAGCCGAGGACCTACTGAGTAACGATTGTTTACAGTACTAAGGTACATCAAGGCATGGATGACTTGATGTCGGTTCGCCGTCAGTGCTGGCCCCTGCCCAAAGGAATAACCTTTGACAAAGTGGAGAGCAACAGGCGGAATGGGAAACGCCGCATACCAGGGAAAAAGTACATACCCCCTAGTTCCAGGTACGGAGTACACTCCCCCCAAAGCTGGAGCCCCCTTATACACAGTACCGAGCGGTCCGTGAGCTATGATGGCATTTCACGAGCTGGGAGTGGGATTACGGGGAGCATCTTCCTGGCGGAGAATACGTATTGCCTTGCTGGACAGTACGTATCGAGTTGCCCTTGTTTTACTAAGTGTTATAATGCACGGTATTTCAGCCCAAGTGGGCAAAGCAGGGACAACGAACCTTGCATACATATATTTATCCAGCACTCTCACTCACACCTGAAGTGGTTGTTCGGCTCCCTGCTGCATCTTGCACATTGGCTATGCACTACTAGTAGATATATACTACGCACTTACATATACCGACCTAGCCTCTCGATCCAGTTCAGCTTCTTTGAGTCTTTTTTTTTCTCTGCTCTAGCACTGCTCGACATTACTTCTCACCTGTATCAAGATCTCGCTCATCTCACGGATCTATCTATCTCAAATGCTCGACAACATTCACAGCCTGTCGATCTACATCCCCGGCATTTTCCATTATACCTCAGACTCAGACGACGACACCATGGGCTCGCCTACAGCAGACTCTCGCCGAAGTAGCGGCATGTCACGAAGGGATTCGATTCGATCCAACTCGGGAGGTCGACGGCCAAGGCTTTTACGCTCAGTTGCAACCGAGGCTTCAATAACACCCTCAACTGCGAGCCGGAACGGCCTCGCATCGCCCCAAGACACTCGCAGGGCAACAGACCTCCTCAACCAGTTCTCAAGCTCACCACCCAACCCTTCTTCGCCCTTGTCACAAAGCCCATCTTCCATGTACGACGATCCAAGCATGGTCAATCTGCCAAGGCAGGATGTTGACATGGAGAGTTTCCGTCCGCGTCTCGGTATGTCACAACTCCGACAAAGTTTCTTCTGAAAAAAAAAAATTCGTGATACTTCCCGGATAATTTGCTAACTCATTGCATCACAGACTCAAATCGCTACTACAGTTTTCCAAGTTTCGACACGTGGGAGTCCGATCATTCTGAGCAGGACCAGCGCGAGCCCGAAATGAAGACTCCTTGATCGACGTCACTGGGCTTAATTTTGGGGAACGAAACCGCCCGGGGTCTGACGCCAGGGCCCTTGCACAGTCGACGGTGATGTGCGCTTCAACCTGCCCGACTCTATAGATGGTGCGCAGCATTACGCACCTTGTGCGACAGGCAGCAGGACGCGCTCACAGATGTGCATCACGCCAGCCTTGAAATACGGTCGCTACCTACCGAGTAGGCCACTTAACGTGGCCGTCCAGGCCTGGAGGCAGGACAGCATCAGGGATCGGTCATGGACTACGATGAGGTCATTGGATGGGTTGAAAATTCGGGATCATTTATTGTCTGCATCTTAGCAAGGCGTTGGGAATTGGATCAAGCTCAAAATACAGCAGATCTCAAGGCGTTCCTTTTTATTTGTTATTGGCTTTTATTGTTGCTACTTTCTTCTACGATATCCCCCTTGCTTGCTTCTTTGTATATCTGTATCCTTCCTAGGCCGCGAAGCAGGCACTGCGAAATTGCCGGTGCTGTCGGATATGACTAGAGAAGATGTCATCAAAAGAATGAACATACATCAATCAACATACCGTGGATGAGAGTCCAATTCCAGTTGCTTGCCGATTTTGGATAGTGCAAATGTAAAACATTGAGAGCCAAGCTGATAGTGCTTGCTCTCTCTTCTCTTCCCCCTCCACCGATGTGAGCTTCTTCCAAATTTGAAGCACCTAAGACTGGAGTAGTCCACATTCCAATATCTTTCAAAATGGATCCCCTTCTTCGGCCTTCCAGAATGTCCTTCTCACTTGACAAGGAGCGCCCCCCCACGCACGGCCCCTGGGCCTGGCGTCCTCTTACGGGACTGACCGAAAGCTACAGGTATTAGCATGGTGGAGTCACATGGCAGCATTCCTATTCGAGACCCGGGATGGAAGCTGTCACCTTTGTGGAAAGTCTAAGAAGCAGGCAAAGGTACCCACGAATTCCTTTGACGTTCACACAGGGGGGGGGGTGGTTCAAGCAGGCCCCGAGGATTGCTAGAATCAGTACTATGGCATCGATCGGCCGATTCGTCCTTCCATTCAGTATCACCAAGGGGTAGGCTTGTGAGGCGGTGAGGAATGGTTCAGAGACCGTGGAGGCACGGTGAGGTCATTCTCATTGATAATGGACCCGGGTGATCCGGGGGATTGTGCTCGTGGGGCAGGTGACTAGCGGAAGTGTGAGTTCGATTGAGTACAGGTGCAGAATTTCAGGAGACTGAAAGGATTGTCTGTCACGCAAATGAGTCTGCGATTAGTTTCGGTAACGGTGATGGTGGAGGTCTAAAGATTGGTGAGCGGCCTTTTTCACCGAGAGCCTGGCGTGCGGGTACTGTCCCGTCAGCCTGCGAAGCTAGTCCATAAATCCACCACATTCAAGGACTAGGAAGTTCAGAATACTTCATCACGATACGGAAATCCAATGGGGCTGAGGTGAGGTGACTGGTCGCTGCGACTCCAACCTTGCGAAATCCATGCAGTCAAAGTCACGATCATGTTGGCTGGGGTTGCGATAGCAGGCTGATCAGTCGTACACGTGTTACCAGGATCTTTCCAAGCGTCGGCAGCATCGCAGTCCATCCAAGGCTGGCCATTGCCAACCTTTGAGCGGCATCAAAGCCGCTGAGGTCACAAACTCTCTTATGGCTGAGACGCACCCGGGGGGGCCCTTGGGTATCATCCCACGGAGGAGCATCAATGCAAGTTCTAGACCTTGACAAGCACCTAAGCTGCATCTAGTTCTTGCCGATGGCAGCTCGGCCTGGCTGGACATGGTTTCACGATGTTGTTCTCGAGGATTCGACGTGTACATCTGTGGGAGCTGTGTATAATTGCCTGGAGTGTAATTTCTGTCGACAGCGGTTACGAAGGTATTTCCAACGTCGTCAGACTCCCCATACCCAGCACCGGAGATGTTTACCCCATCCCGTTTGGCTTGAGCTTAGAATAAATACGTGCTTTCGTAGCAGTGAGAATTCCTGAACACTAGGGCTCTCCGTGGGGTGGTCGTATGAGGAAACATCCCATTCGATGAGGCATCTTCCGAATGGCTCAGTCGGCCCGCCAACCTTTCGCAATCACCTGGTTTGAGATACAATATTGTGTATGCGATCTCATGCGGGTGTGACTCTGGTGCATATGTCACGATTCAGGGAGACAGGACTAGACTTTGAGCTGGCACCCGGGGAATAAGAGCCGTCTGTAGCCTGAAAGTTAAAAGGTGTAGCTGTGTGAAGAGACGGTGAGCTGTTGCGGTTGGTGCCGACGTAGACAGAAATCGCAATTATGCATATAGCGATTCAATCGCTTTTGACGGAATCATGCAATTATCAAGGGACACGGAAATACATGCTTCCGTGCCCGACTCGGGAAGCTGACCAAGAGGAAAATCAGGCTCCACCCTGAGTACACGTGATCTATGGCGCTAAGGCCTGGTCCAAGCGCCCTTCCACCGTCGCAGCTTCCAATTTTTTCAATCGTAGTGTAGGCCGCATACACCCAAGCCGATTGACAACTTA
Source organism: Gnomoniopsis smithogilvyi (assembly GCA_027946515.1). Lineage (NCBI taxonomy): Eukaryota > Fungi > Ascomycota > Sordariomycetes > Diaporthales > Gnomoniaceae > Gnomoniopsis > Gnomoniopsis smithogilvyi. The sequence continues at coordinate 2,017,344 of JAPEVB010000004.1, read as the reverse complement.
CACTCGCGATCTCCCCCCTCCCCCCGACCACCCACAACCAAACCGTCTTTGAGAATTCGAACTCGCAAAGATGGCTGTCGGCAAGTGAGTCAACCTGCCCTTTTCCCGGACTTCCCAACGCCAAATCCCACCGATGCAACAAGCTTCCGCAAGCCAGCAATTCGATATTGAACATGGGTGGGGGAACCAGAGTGCTGATGGGTCTTTTTTCTTCATAGGAACAAGAGATTGTCCAAGGGCAAGAAGGGCCTCAAGAAGAAGACCGTCGACCCTTTCTCCCGCAAGGACTGGTACGCCATCAAGGTACGAATAGATCCAAATTTCGAAATCACCGAGCAACACACAATCGAGAATAGCCCACACTGACGCACGTGCAAACAGGCTCCTGCTCCCTTCCAGATCCGAGAGTAAGAAAACCCCGATACGATCCGCAACGCGACGACCATTGTGAACAAGCGAGGAGAACCAGAATCTGACAAGTGTGCTTCGATTTGTAGTGTCGGTAAGACTCTGGTCAACCGGACCACTGGTCTCAAGAACGCCAACGACTCGCTGAAGGGCCGTATCGTCGAGGTCTCCCTGGCCGATCTGCAGAAGGACGAGGACCACGCCTTCCGCAAGGTTAAGCTCCGAATTGATGAGGTTCAGGGCAAGAACTGCCTGACCAACTTCCACGGCCTCGACTTCACCTCCGACAAGCTGCGATCTCTTGTCCGCAAGTGGCAGTCCCTGATCGAGTGCAACGTCACTGTCAAGACCACTGACGACTACCTCCTCCGCCTCTTCGTCATCGCCTTCACCAAGCGCCGCCCCAACCAGGTCAAGAAGACCACCTACGCCGCCTCTTCCCAGATCCGTGCCATCCGCAAGAAGATGACCGAGATCATCACCCGTGAGGCCGGCAGCGGTACTCTCCAGGCCCTGACCAACAAGCTCATCCCTGAGGTTATCGGACGCGAGATCGAGAAGGCCACCCAGGGCATCTATCCTCTCCAGAACGTACGTGGGCCCACGCAACCAGGGATTACTACCGCGAGCACGATGTTGGGCAAATTTAGGCTGACAAAAATTTATAGGTTCACATCCGCAAGGTCAAGCTGCTCAAGGCACCCAAGTTCGACCTCGGCAACCTGCTGTCTCTGCACGGCGAGTCGACCACGGATGAGCAGGGCCAGAAGGTTGAGCGGGAGTTCAAGGAGCGTGTCCTTGAGGACGTGTAAAGGGTTAGTTGGAGCGAAGGCGAACAAAACTGATTTGGAATGCGGCATGGACAAACGGTTTCTTCCAGCAATACCTCTCCTAGGGCAGTATGGGTCTTGCTTTCTCGTTGCATTGGGCGTGGCAAATCAGAGTGGTACAGGTAGTTATGGATATCTGTGCCGTTTAACGACATGAACCAGGCCGGATTGAAATCAAAAGGGAAATCGATCAAAAAACATCATTCAACAAGCGCCGCTTCGAGACAGTGAGATGTGTTTGCTTCGAGACGCGGCTCACTGAGTCTGGTGTCTTGGCTCCTTGTCGATGCTCTTGGGACATGTAGCAGACGGACCAGACAAGGCGTCAAGATTTTCAAGGAGGAGGGCGTTCTAGTTCTACGAATCTAGAAATGGCTGTAGTTGAATATATGAGAAGTGACGCGCATTTTCTCTTTGAAAGTTCCCTTCGTGTATGTTCCACTGTGCACTCAATGCCCAGGCGTGTGATTTCTACCTGTACAGGTGGGGCAGCACAAACCTTCACACCCTCGAATACAAAGCATGCCATCTAATGGGCTGCAAAGTACAGCAAAAGCACAGACCCATAGATGCTGCGTTTGCTGTCTCCTTTTCTTGGCCGTCGTGATGAGGCCATCCGCCACGTATCACCGTCGCTGGTCTGTCCAGTGGGTGGTCGGTCATGGGGATTGGCTACCAGGCACCCTAGGGCAAAAATCAAGCTGCCGCGGCTCGAATGCGCGACTGACCTCATCCATGCTCTCTCTAATAATAAGTCCGCCTTGCCATACACTGACCTCATTTCATTCATTTGTCTAATGCAATCGACCGTTTTAATCCTAAACCCTGCCTTTGTTCTACATCTACTCTTGAACATCTGACTGACTGACTGCTGGATTTCTTATTCAAACGCACTCACAGAATATGGCATCTGATGATTCCTTACCAACACTCAAGTTGCTGCTCATAGGGCCGTCCGGCGCAGGCAAATCAGCGTGTAAGTCGACGATATCGGTTGGGGTGTCGCACAAAGGAACCACGTGTGGTATTCTCAGGTTCATCATTACTTGACATTAGGGATCATAACTGACAGTGGAAACGTATTACCCAGTGTTAACAAGATATTGTGAGGATGTCTTTGAGCCAGAAAGCGCAACCGCTACTATTGGCATAGACTTCAAGGTATGATATGAATCATGACACTACTCTGGAGGATCTCATCAAGAGCAACCCACCTTTATGAATGCTCAGAGGGCAGGGCTCAGCTCTCTTTCTGCCTAAATGGAGGGTCCATATTCTAACATGTCGCGTTCCAGATCAAGAAACTCTCTGTCCGCGGGAAAGCCTACCGCGTAACGCTCTTCGACACTGTAAGATGTTGCCAAGCTACACATGCGCTTTCCCTGTTTGTCAAACCGCTGATACACTTCCCAGGCTGGCCAAGAACGCTTCCGGACCCTCAGCACATCCTACTACCGCGGCGCACACGGCGTCCTCCTTGTGTACGACGTCTCCAGCCGGACATCTTTCAGCTCGATGGAGAAGTGGTTCGATGAGGCTGAGGTCAATACCACGCCGGGCGTCGCTCTGTACCTCGTTGGCGCCAAGACGGACAAGCCCAACCGCTCGGTGAGTGCTGCGGAAGGTGCGAAGCTGGCGGAGGAACACGGCGCGCGGTTCTGCGAGGCGAGTGCGAAGACGGGGGAGAATGTGCGACGGCCGTTTGTGGAGATTGTGGATCAGGTGGTAGAACATGGGGTGGCTACCGAAGGTAGCGGGCGAGCGAGTGTGTTGAGGGTTGGCCAGGAGGCTGTGGCCGGGAGCGGGTGCTCATGTTGAGCACGTCGGTTGAAAACGTGCAGAAGATCTTCAGGGAGAGGTTTGTTTACGACTTGACGACCCGATGAATGTATAGAGGATGCACGCATGGCGTTAGGCATGAAGATGGTTTGAATGCAGCGCGCATCTTGGAAGATTATAGACAGTATGGCACGCACACTTTTGGTATACGTCCCTCAACGACAACATCGATAGTTTCATTGTTTCTAGGATAATTGAACCCTGCAGTAATGCCACGCATGATTTATGACCAAAATAAGCCCGTGAGAGCTGTATGCGATTATAACACACTCTACCATCCAACTCAGTCCTACCAGTCTATGCCCATACTCATGCTCGTTTAATCCTTCGGACCAAGGAATCGTACCACAGCTATCTGGATGTCAGTGGTCTGCTCATATTCATAGAACAGATAATGAAACTCACCCTGTCTGAAAGCCTCTGGGCTTTCAGAAATCACCCAATGCCCAGCATCAATGTCCACCACTTCAAATCGAGGAAAGAACTCTCCCACCACCGGCAACACCTCATCCGGCACATACTTGCTCTTGGTGCCCCTCACAAACAGCGCCGGCTTCTCAAACCTCACCTCCCGCGGGTCCTTGAACGGGAAATCTCCCATGTGACTCAGGGCCTTGCCGAGGATGTCGATTGGCACACGGAATTTCTTGGTCTTCTCACCCGGGGGTGTATGCAAGTTGGCAAGGAGGAATTGGCGGATAGGGAGGCTTTCTTCGTCCGCGGCCATGATCTCATCCGCGGCCCTTTGGGAAGTCACGCCAGCGTCCTCGATCCTCTTCATGGCGCGGACGTACTTGGCAAAGTCCGTGGAGAGGATGGCGTCGACCGGGGCGTTGTCGACGGAGACGATGTCTTTGATTGTGGAGGGGGAGTTGAGGGCGAGAACCATGGCTGTTTTTGCGCCCCTGGATCGGTGATCAGGGTTTGTGTATCTGCATTAAATTCGGGTGAAGACTCACATGGAATGCCCAATGAGTGTTGGCTTGTCTAGCTTGTGTTCTTTAATGAAGGCACTCACATCCTCTGCCATGGCCGTGTAGTCATGGCGAGGGTCGTGGGGAGAGTCGCCATGGTTGCGAAGATCCTGCAGCACTCAATTAGCATCTCCTGTATCTCTTACGCGCCTCCTATATATTTTCTCCCGCTTCTCAAATTCAAGAGAAGTATCATGCGCTATCGCTTACAAGAGCATATATCGACCTCCCAAGATCCCTCGCAAGGGCCCTGCAAATTGAGTCAGCCCCTCGTCGCATCAAGATAGCCTTGACGGATGAAAACATACTTGCTGATACTGCGATTGTTCTTCTTCGAACCAAACAGTCCATGCATAAACAAAATAGGAGACTGCTGATTTGGGTTGTCCGAGACCGGCTTGGCCGGCTCGTGAAGGTCGTAGACTAAGGGGACGGTATTGATGACGGACGTGCTGTATGAGTGATGTGTAGTACTAGCAAGAGGCCGCCAAAAGGCACGACCTCGGGCCGCGTGCCTTGCGCTCGCTCCCAATAACATTATTCGTTGCCAATCTCACTAAGAATCTGAAGGTTATCTAGACTGTTTGAACTTGGGTAGAGAAGGGCAAAGAATTTCAAGATAAATCGGTGCACGGGCCACCCGAGATCTGCGCCGGGAAAGACATTGGTTGAAGTGAGGTCAAGTCTGACACGCGATTTTACTCTCCACAGGACGAAATGTTTGGCATGGACTCTTGTTTCAATCATCACAGGATGTAGTCACCCATGTAGAATTGGTTATAACCAATCAATTCCAACAGCAATTATGCGCGTGCAGTCCTCGAAAGGCAATCCCTTCTGGGGCAAACTATTCCATATTCAAGGCGTGCTGTTTTCCGCCTTGTCTGAAAGCAGTGTCACTTCGACCTGCTTGAGGTGGAAATTCCAACCTACACATCTTCAAACTCAATCTCCTCGTCGTCGTCATCGTCCTCAGGCTCCTCCACTTTGATCTTCTTGGCTGGTCTGTCGTCTTCACCAGGACTATCGCGTTTTAGCGGAGAAGTCCCGCTACCATTCGTTGTTGGCTCCTTCTTAATCGGAACACTGGACTGGCGGAGCGGAGAGGGTGCGGGCTTCAAGCCCTGGCTCGCGGGCACAGGTGTACCGATGGAAGGAGTGGGCACAACGTCTTCGAACTCGTCTTCTGACTCTTCGTCATCAGAGTCTTCTTCCTTCTTCAGCGCTGCCGCAGCAGCCAACTCATCCTGTTCCCTCTTCAGATCATCCATATAGTTCTTGAGCTCCAGAGCCTGCTTAGCGTCCAAGCTTTGTTGCTTGTCATCAACCTTCTTCTCAGGCTCGGCCCTGACAAGTGATTCTCCTGTTGGTGTTCCTATAAACGATCCGCCATTCACTGTGCTGGAGGACATCCAGACTGGCAGTGCGTTTTGTTTGGCAATCTTCTCCTTGCGCAGCCGCTCTGCCTCCTTCTCTTCCTCAGTCGGACCATCGGACGTCGAAATCTTGATGTCGATCTTCTTGGGCCCGGTATCTGCCAGTCCCTTGACACTTGTCGGTTTGATGGGTTCAACAACGGTAGCTTTCGCGACCTGATGCTGCTCATCACGGACAACGGGTAGTGCGGTCTGAATCGCGTAGTCAAAATTGTTGTCAGGGACGACCACGCCGTCGATTCGGACCAGCAAGTCTGTAATGAATTTCAACTGGTTATTGAGTCTAGTGACCTTTTCGTGACCAGCCGAGGTTCTGTCGATCTCATGATTGAGGATGGTCTTGCATTTCTCGCAAGCGAAGCCCTTCTCGGTGATCATGTTGAGAACCTCCAGCTGCGTGTAGTCGGATTTGCATCTCGGGCACACGTACTCCTTACGCTCGCTCGCTGGGATGGTCGGTACCTGCATATCTTTGCCAAGCTTATAGACCCTCCACTTGATGGCGTCGATCGTCTGGCGGTAGTCGATATAGTAGTAAATCCGATTGCTCGGCCGGACGGCGCCCTCCTTTAGCTCGGATCGCACGTGTCTGCATGTTCCCTGAGTCAGCGCAGGACGTTGACTGGATCACGATTAAACGTACGAGTGCAAGAACCGATCATCCTTCAACTTGGCGCACAGCTTGTGGAGGTCTTTCATGGCAGAGATGTTCAACAGATATCCTAGATCGTCATCGCGCAATCTGGTGCCAGCACGTCAGCATGTCGCATATCCCTCAAGTACGCTATGGGAATACCAACGCTCCGTGTATAGCTAAAGCATCAACAACGAGGACGTGGCGGACATCGTAGGGAGGCTGGCTGTAGAAGGCGCGCGCGCAAGAGCGCACAAGTTGTTTGGAAAGATCCATGTTGATGGGTTGCTTGACGTGGTATCAGACTGTGAGTCCGAAGTCGCACTTCGAAAGTGTGACTGCTACAGAAATATAACTCGCGGCGGAGGAAACGACGGTGCGGCGGAAATTGAAAGGTTGGCGTGTCTGGCGGCAGGTTAGGAGACACTGGGCTAGGGTCGCGAAGTTGATAGACGGTCAGGCGGAGACAAAGCAGCAGGCAGACGTACCAGCTGGTAGGAACGACGCCTTGACTAGACAGTAGTCTCAGCTGTTGACAAGTAGAGTAACGGCTGAAGCGTGGACGAAAGGAAATTGCTTCGGGACGGCAGCGATGTGCCACCAGGACGAGGTCAATTCCGTCGCAATATCATTTCGGGTTCAGAAGGAGTCGCTCAGTGACGGAGCGCAACGTGGTATGGAGACGCCTGTAATTGTATTTCTATAAGTATTCCAATCCTCGTCTCGACAGGTTGGAGCTGTTCCGAAGCTGGGCGTGGAAATGCTCGACTTTCCTGACGAGGCGTGGGAGGTGACGTTGAAAATGCAAGACAAAAGGTAAGAGGCTCAGTGACAGCCCATTTTAGAAGCAGCCCTGGCAGCCCCACATGGTCAACCCCGGCTGCCGGTGGATGACTAAGATACGTGCTAGGGGACATACTAGTCATTATTCAACGTCGTCGGCTTCTAATTTGACATATCCATCTTCGGATCATTTTCTCACCTTGTAGCCATACTGGAGAGTTTCAAAATTGAAGAGATATTTGATATATAACTTGAAGGCATAGGTAATCAACTATCCCAGTGAGTCGGCTAAGTAGGTAGGTGGCTTCCAGAGGTCTCAGAGCTCTAGCCGAAGCCTCTAGTCTCCCGCGGCACTTCGTCATTATAGCTTTCATGACAGACCAGGGTCGATGATGCCTTCTTATTGCTATTCGCAACATCGCTTTGCCAGCAATTACATGAAGTCGCTTTTACAGTGCCGTTGAAAACAATGCAGGTGCTCTGGTACACGTGCTCAGCCTTCTTCCTCATGTCTACTTTGTCTATTGTGCGAGTCACCTTGCGCAGTGACAACGGCCGCTACCATGGATCTCAAAATGCCACCGATCTTCCTCCTAGGCACTCGTCTTACTGCTGATGAGCTGCAAAAGTGGGAGGAAAAAATACCTACTCTCACTCGGGATGTTAGACAGGCACAATTCATTGTGGGCAAGAGTACGTCACATTTTTTTTTATATCTCAATTGGAACTCAACCTGAGTCGAAGAGAGAAGCTGCCTCCATTAACATGGTGGCTCGAATACTTACTTACCCAGCAAGCCCGTGTGATAAAGGGTGCTGACTTGACAGAATAGTTTCGCAAAAAGCGAGAGCACAATTCGAGTTGCGAAAATTGAGGCTCTCAACGGAGGAAGCCTCGCCCATGCAAGGAAAAACATCATTCCCTCGAGCAAGGAAAAGGAAGATTGTCGATACGAGAGAGTACGACCGCCGCAGTGTCTCGCCCACAGAATCAGATGTTGGTAGTCTCACATCTGACGGTGAGAGCCAAGAACTGCCCGGGACACCAGTCTCATTTAGGGATGACACAGTCAAAGTTGTCAAGCTTGCCTGGCTGCAAGACTCCTTGTCACGAGGCAAACTCCTCGACTACAGGCTATACCTCGTTTTCGAGGCTGTGAGAGAGTCTCACAAGGCTCCACCCCCGTCGTCGGCGGAATTGTTAAGGAGAGCCCGAGAAGTTGCTGCAGGATCATCTCAGACTGCCACATCACCACACACTTCGTACGGACGACACAGGGAAGGTGGTCACCATAATAAGGCGCCATCGCTTCTACCACAATCGACTACGGAAGAGCATGCAATAGCAAAGCTTCCTCCCATACCGGACTACTTGAATATCAAGTACTCATGTCAGCGTCCGACCTTTGTGCATCCCCCGAACGAGGCCTTTATCGACAAGCTGAAAGAAGTGCGGGAGTTGAGAGCTATGCGAGGAGATCACATTGGTGTGAGGGCTTATTCTACTGCCATTGCTTCCCTGTCCGCGTACCCGTACAAACTAAAAAGTCCGTTGGGTAAGTAAGCACCAAGTATCTTGCAATGCGTCCCGCCGCTAACCCGCAACACAGAGATTCCACGCCTACCAGGATGTGGCGAGAGATATGCCGAGCTCTTCGCCGAGTTTGAAAACACGGGTCAGCTGGACGAGATCGAGCAGGCCGCTTCCGATCCAAAGATGTCTGCCATAAAGATCTTCTATAACATCCACGGTGTTTCGGCCGTCACTGCCGAGGAGTTCTGGAGAAAGGGCTGGAGAGACCTTGACGATGTGATTGAATACGGGTGGAAGTCGATATCAAGGGTACAGCAAATCGGCGTCAAGTATTACGATGAGTTCTTGCAGAAAATTCCCAGAGCAGAATCGGAACATATCGCCAATACGGTCCTGGAGTACGCAAACAAGTTACGACCAGGCTACCACATGACCATTGTGGGAGGCTATCGAAGGGGCAAGAAGATGAGCGGGGACGTTGACTTGATGCTCAGTCATCCGGACGAACATGCCACCCATAATTTCATCAGAAAGTTGGTCACAAGCCTTGAAGAGGCGCGGTTCATCAGTAAGTTCCTACCATGTTTGTATTCACACGATGCCCACCGATTTGCTGACCGAAAGCAGCACATACTCTTTCTCTCAGCGAGCACAATTCCGAGCGGGGCCAAAGACCGACCAGCTTCAAGCCATCTGGGTCTGGAGGCACAGGGTTCGACACCCTCGACAAAGCCCTCGCGGTTTGGCAAGACCCCAGCTTCAAACCAACGTCGTCTTCATGCAAAAATCCCAACCCGCATCGCCGCGTGGACATCCTGATCAGTCCTTGGAAGACTACAGGATGCGCCGTCTTGGGTTGGAGCTCGGAAACAACCTTTCAGCGGGACTTGCGCCGATATTGCAAAGACAGGGGCCTCAAATTCGATAGTAGCGGAATTCGGTCACGCGAAAGTCCGTACAATTGGGTTGATTTAGAGGAGGGGGAAAATGGTCCGCCTCAGACAATGGAAGAGGCAGAGAGGAGGGTATTTGCGGGACTGGAGCTTGTATGGAGGCCACCTGAGGAAAGATGCACTGGTTGAACTATGCTGCTCGTCCAGGCTCAACTAGTCGTACACTTGGGATGCTTTGAGTGCCAAAATTTTGACGCCTGCCTCCATCAACATTAGAACTGCGTGACATATGGAGAAGTCTTCGCTTTGATTTCGAGCCCTTTGAACAATCACGCGAGGAAATTACGCCTTCGGGCTGTGCCATAGTAGTCTACCCAAGGTCACATGTGTTGGCGTGGCACAGCACACGGCCTGGAGTGAGACGGAACTATAAATGTCAGCCTCGCCTGTGTCCACTGGTATTGGAGCCCTTTTCCTGACACTTGTCATCTTCCCATATTCTCGCCGAGAAGTTCCAAGCGGCTTTCGAGCAGAACATACATCGACGGGTCGGACCCGTCGGGCCTCGGGGCAATTGGCCTCCGAGCGAGCTGGCTTCATCGAATGTTAGTCACCTCAACTTTGCAGTGGCTCACCCGAGCCACCTCGAAACAATTTGTCAGCGGACTGGACTATTGTGGAGTTTTTTTCGAATGCTCGACGCGTTCTGGGGGGCGTTGTAGCTTCTAATCGACCGGAGGAATACCGTGGGCCGTGTTGAGACGCGGTGCGTAGCTCGTGCTGCCTGCCGGCCTGAAGAGGAAAGGGAGAGAAGCGGCCAGAAAGAATGCACCTCTCCCGTGGATGTTTCCAGTCCCAGCGGGCTATGATATCAACACAGTACTAAAAGGGGCCATTAAGCCAAGGTTTCAAAACACCGCCATGACTTTCATCCCAATTTCAACGTCTTGAACTGCTCAACTCTCATCTTCCTGTGTCCAGAAAATATTCTGCTATACATCTTCCTTGCCGTAACTCAAATTGACAAAACTACATTTGGTCAAGATGGCAATTCTCGAAGTCTCTAATGAATACGGGTGAGTAACCCAGCTTGATCCAGCTTGGACAAGCAGCGATGAGAGGAGACCAATACCCTCTAACAACCTCACCAGCTACGTCCTCCTCGTGGCCGGTTTCAGCAGCCTCGTGAACCAGTGGCATGGCATGCAGACCGTCAAGGCCCGCAAGGCAAGCGTACGTGCTTCTCCCCGCCTTCACCTGTCTATCACTATGGTAGCTATCTACATGCTAAACTGCGATTCCCCCCGAACAGGGCATCGGCTACCCAAACACCTACGCTACAGCTGAGCAGGCCGAAAAGGACCCGGCCGCGTACCAATTGAACTGCGCGCAGCGCGCCCACGCCAATTTCACTGAGAACCTGGCGCCATTTCTCACCAACTTGCTGATCGCGGGCCTGCGGCTGCCTGTGCCTGCGGCTGTGGCGGGCGCGGCCTGGTTGGTGTCGAGGGTCGTGTATACTAAGGGCTATGTGAGCAACCAGGGCCCGAAAGGAAGGACGACGTAAGTCTTGTCTTGCTCTGTTGCATCTTGCATCTTGCTTTTTTTTGGGTTTCTTTGTTGGCATTTTAATCATATCCCTTTCTTGCTTCTCTTCTCCTCATTGTTTTTATATTTGTGGCTAACTTTTCGGGCCGTCTAGGGGCGCGATTGGTCACTATCTGAGTATGATTAGCCTTTTGGGCATGTCTGGATATACTGCGTACCAGATGATCAAAGGAAACTAGACTATAGATGATGTTGTGGGTATCATGTATGAGGTGTGAACCCTGGAATGGGTTACAAATAGGCCTAGTGTCTTTGTAATGTCAACAGAGGCGAGCGGCATCCCTTTCTCCAGTAATCAAACGCCATTCGGCTCGACAAATGAAGTGCTACCAGCTCTGTTCATCGAGCGGAAACAGTCTCTTATTGAGCCTCGAATTGATACGCTGCTGAAGCTATCTAATATCCTACTCGCTAAAAATCGTGTGTACCGTCATCGCTCTTTGTGCAGAAATTAACGCCTCTCTACCAACGCCAAGTACCAGATCCCCAAGTGCTCATTACCTGCGTAGACAATCAGATAGCCACACCAATTCGCCCATGACCCGCGTCGAAAATCAACCAATGTGTATGAGAGCGTCTTCAACTGCACCAGACAGGAGAACGAACAGTAGGGCTCACTACTTCAATTTCCGTCTCTTAAGCTCCATGATCTGTTCAGACTCTTCCGACACAGCAAACATGGCCTGTTGCGTCTCTGCACCCTCATCCGCGTACAGATGCTCAATGCCATCATTGCCCAGCAAGAAATCGCCCAGGTACGTGATCGCATTGAGCATTTCCTCGCCTGTTGGGATGATCTGGTCTGCAGGCAGCAGAAATCCGTAGCTGCCCGTGTCACGCAACTTAATCTGGTAGCTGTAATGCGCGCCCAACTCGTGATAGAACCAGTCGATAGCACTTCCACCACTGGGCTCGATGCGTAGCCCGTTTGCACCGGATCTCGTGTCGGGCACAGCGCCCTGGCATGCGGGTTTCACCGAGTATGTTTCGCCTGAAAACAAACGGATCGACTTTGCCAGCCCGAGGGCAAGCTCTTCCATCTTCTCGAGATTGGGAGGTTCGATGTCGCAACTGTATGCGTATGGGAAGAGGATTTGCTGGGAGTACGAATGCAGATCGATCAATCCTACAAAGTCGACATTGTTCGTCTCGGCTTCGCGTTTGGCCCAATCCCGGAAAGCCGACACCTCGACGGATTGCCATGGTTCTTCTCCAGCATAACTCTCAGAGCACGGCTCATTCCAGTGGCCATTTCGCCAGGTGTCCCACTCGTACCCGAATGCGTGATCCAGATCTAAGCCGCGGCACCATGGCATTCTTGTGATTTGTCTGGACTTCCGCCATAACCGGTCCTCGTCCCAGGTGTACTCGATACCATCTGGGTTCATCTCGGGGATGAAAATGATGTCGTATGCCTCTAAGAATTTGGTGATCCGTTTGTCCTTGCCATAGGATGTGATCAATGCCCATGCCAGGTAATTGACGGTGGTCGTGGAAATCCATTCCCTGGCATGTGAGCCGCCCATGATCACGAGCGTCTTGCGAGGATGCAAAGGATCTCTGAGGCTCGAGTCAGCGCTGACAGTCAGCGCGGGGATGTCCCGCCCTTCGTAGGACTGGCCGATGACAGTGAAGCGCACGAAGGATGGGAACATAGCCTCTATAAGACGCATCCATCGGACCACCACGTTATGTGGTTGGTAGTCTCTAAAGAAGTAGAGGCCTTCATCGCCATCACCGGGTCTGCGTGGATTATTTAGCACGATGATGGCGGTGCCATCTTGTCGGGGCTGCTCCTGTGCAGGTGTTGTGGATGGATATGAATTCCAAATGGCGGCGGGCAGGTCTTCGATCATGACCCACCAAGACTCGTGTAGGGATGACGGGAGGAGCTCTAGGAAGGCGCGAAGCCTAGGTTTTTGTATTCTGAGGTCGACGGTGCCCTCTAACGATCCCCATGACCAGACATCCAAGTAAATCTGTTCCGTCGCCTTGGCCAGAGCGCGCTCCTCCTCGACCGTTGTGACATTGAAGCGCACAATGATTTCATGGCTGAACATCTGATACACATCGGCTGCGGTAAGAGGGTCTTCATTGTTCGTTTCGGAAGGGCCTCCAAAGACTATCCTTATGGCGCTATCTCGAACCCATGACAGTATGGGGAGGACGGACGAGCGCGCCTGTGGTCGAGCGGAGGTAAGTGTGAGGAGGGGGGCTGCGGTGAGGACTGTCGAGTGAATTGTACTGTCAGCTGCTGGAAGCTAGCAATGAGGAATAGGAAAAGCTCTCACGGAGGGGCAGTAGGGCCGAAGATGGTAATTGCATCTTATCGGCCTTCGTTCGAGATCATTCAGATATGCCTCACAGGGCTGTCGGAACAGGGCAAGTGATGCGATTAGCTCAGCATTCAGAAGAGTGCCAGTCGTTGTCCTGGCTTTGTACAGATGTTCGTATCTATATGATCGTCCTGGCTGGTTGTTGTTGACGGTGGTCGCGTCGCTCACTGGAAGATGGGGGACTCATGCCTTCTGCGTTTAGTTAGGTATCTTGATTACCTACATACCATAGTAGTACCTGACAGGGTAAACACCGGGGGGTGGGGCGAGGCTCAAGCCCGCCCGAGACTACCGTAGTGCGTTTGGCACAGCCCCACCACACCACACCGGCGCTGCCAGGTCGTCTTGTTAGCTTCACGGGTAGTGCCCAGAAGCAAGAACCTGCCCAGTGGTTCAGTAATTAGGTAAGTGGTAGTGGTAGTGGTAGTAAAACGTTACACTATTCAAATCTGGACAACTAGACACATCTAAATATAGCAATGGAAAGAAAACAGCTTTGCAATCTTGCATCTTTGTCCTCGGGCCGCTCCCACGGACCGGAACGATAGCAAGAAATCCACCAAAATGTCTGTGTGTCTTCTGTGGCCATATGCATGCACGGTACAGATGGGATAGGAGCCATTCATTCCATTTTCAGGCGAGCAGTGTGTTTTCACCTTGCATTGAATGCCCAGAGCCTGCAACCTGTACCACGCCTACCGAAGCCAGGTGGAGTCAATGCCATTTAGGGCTCGCTGCATTCAGTGACGTCTTCCAAACGACGAAGCTGCAAAAAAGACCCTCGTGGTTTGCAAGGAAGAAAGACATGCTGATCCCGGAAGCACGACTTTGGGAAGAGTTCTGCGAACATGGAGATTAGCTAAGTACTATAGTAGGTACCTATATTCAAGGAAGTTGACCCGTGTAATTGCAGCAGTAGACGCAGATGCAATTGCAGTTGACACAGGTACTTTGTCATGTAGGGTGTACGGTAGGTACTATAAGCATTACCATGGTCTTCTTGGTGGGGAGAAGCAATTTACTATGCCAAGGGTCCATGTCCATCCATTCTCCACTTGCGGCCGGGCCGAGCTTGACAGCCAGCCCTGAACATTCAAGGTGCATCTGATTCTGCCCTTTGCTGGTTGGAAAGTCATGGTCAGGTATGCTTCTGTTTCGTCAGGGCCACAGCCATCCATAACCCATCACCCACCACCCAGCAACCACCCATCCCATCCGCCGAAGCAAAACACAGTATCCAGCAGCACCTTTCAGCTCACCAATACAGCCTTCAGCCTTCAGCCTTCGTGTCCTGATTTTCACTTCCAATCTATTCTATTTCCCCTCTCTGTTCTCCTCGTGTCCCATAACAAATCCTTTACCCCCGTGTCTTTTCCCGCTTGTGATTTTCTCGACCCCCTTTCCGACCACTACCGTCACCGTCACCGTCACCGTCACCGTCACCGTCACCGTCTCGCCTTGTCCTTGTCCCTGCCCGTGCGACCACCCCGACTCCGACCGCGACTCCAACTGCGACCCTCTCCGTCAGACATTTCCAATCAACACCGCTATCGTCTCCGACTTCCTGCTGCTATGGCACAGAGAAGAGCATGAGTACTTGCTGTGAACGCCCAATTCGTTACGAGGCAATGGTCATCGTGACCCTGGCCGCCGCTCACCATGCCGTTCCTTCGCAGCAAGCGCGGCAATATGGCCAGCGAGTCTGAGATGCGACGGTCTACAGTCATGCCAGACGACCTCCATATCGCCGCCCAAGACCCCCCCTTGAAGACGGCAAGATCCAACATAGACCTTCCAACTCTACGCCTCTCGCCCTCCTCACCATTTCATCTCGATGCTGACGTTGACGCCGCCGCTGATGCCGCCGCTGATGCCGCCAACGCTGCCAATGGCTCAACTCCCACCTTCTCCGTGCCGGCGCCTCCTGTCACCCCCCCTCACGACAGCCCGTCCTCCTTACCTGCCGACGTCAACAACTCCCTCCATCCTCACGACCCTTCAGAACGACCCGACTCGCCCCCAATCCAGGATGAGACCCCCAAACACCGACGCTTTTCCATGTTGAGGTTTCGCAATGCCTCAGACTCCCAACTGTCAGCCCGGGCCAAAAGGCAGGCTCACGCCAATGCTCACGCTGACGACTCCGCTCCCCCGGTCCCACGAGGTACGTTGGACCTCAGCCTTCGATCCTCTTCCTACTCCTTTGGAGCCGCCGCCGCTGACAACGGTGCTACAGCTCCTGAGATCATCACCACCGCTCCCGCCACCGCCGACTTGAATCCAATACCCAGGAAACAGTCCAGAATGTTTTCGCGCCTAAGACGCTCCGGTGAGGAGCTGCGCATGCCTCCCCCGCCGGACCCAGTCCAGGTCTTGTCCAAGAAGGATCGGAGGAAATCTTTCATACCAAGCGCAACCGTGAACGGGAAAAAGTCCATCAGTATTGAGGAACCGCAACCAAGGCGCCCGAAGTCGTCCAACACACCACACAGTCGAATCGACGAAAAGCCCCCTCCATTGCCACTTACTGGAAGCAGGTTGTCTGAGTCGTCTAGATCTGAGGAGAGTTCTGGGAGTCGCATGCAGGGCTACGGAAACACTCCCGTGAATACGATCAACAGTAACTCAAGTACCAACAACTTCTTTCGTCTGCCAAGACGGAAAGCAAAGGACCAATTGTTCCCACTTGCACACTTACAGCGACAGCGAAGCCACGATCAAAATGGGTCCTCGGCCACGCCTTTGGCACCTTCAACGCCTGCTCGCCAGAGTACGTCATCTACGGTCTCCGGGCTCTCCCCTCAACAAACGGGCACTGCTCGCGCTTCGGTTGCAGGAGACGGAGTGAAAACACCGCCAGGGTCGTCTCCAGCAAGAGCCCTGTTCCACCACAAGACCAATGCTTCGCCTGCCACCGCTTTGTTTAGACCGCACTCCAGGAATAGTGGCGCCTCATCGCCGACGCGGTCGCACGTGAATCTCAGAGGTAGATCGTCAACTATGAGCTCACTAGGACGCGAATCACTCGATGACCGACTTGCGCCGCCACAGTCTCGAGCTTCGACTTCGACAGGACGTAAAAGCTTTGGAGACTTACTGGGAATCGGCAGGTTACGGGGCCCCGAATCATCCCGTCAGGGAGCTGGTACTCCAGCAACTCCAGGATCGAGCACGTCCAAGGAAAATTCTCTTAACATACAACGAGAGTTCGTTTTGCCGGAAAAGCGGGAGGACGAAAGCCCTGGGAAGTACCTGGAGCGACTGGAGGAAATTGCGAATCGAAGCGTGATAGCCGCTGCGCTGTCCAAACACGCTGATGATTTCCATCTTGCAGTGCTTCGGAGTTTCATGCGCAGATTTGGTTTCTTTGGAGACCCAATGGATATGGCTATAAGGAAGCTCCTCATGTCCGCGGAGCTTCCTAAGGAGACGCAACACATTGACCGGTTTTTGCAAGCGTTTGCAAATCGTTACCACGAGTGCAATCCTGGTATCTACACAAACCCAGAACAGGCCTACTTCATAGCATTCTCGCTCCTCATTCTGCACACAGATGTTTTCAACAAGAACAACAAGCACAAAATGCAAAAGCCCGACTATGTCAAGAACACGAAAGGGGAAGGAATCGCAAACGAAGTTCTCGAGGTCTTCTACGACAATATTACATATACACCTTTCATTCATGTCGAGGACGAGTTGGATCTAGCCGTGGATCGACCTGCAGGACATAAGGTGACCAAGAAGAAGACGCTCCTTCCGAACCCCATTGCGACAGATGTCGCGATAAAGAAAGCAGCCAAAGAACCCATTGACCCCTACACCATCATCCTTGACAACCGACTTGACATTCTGCGGCCGAATTTGAAGGATGTGATGCAAATGGACGATCATTTCAACTACGTCGGCACGGCACCGAACCTGAATCTCAAAGAACTACAAAAGACTTTCTTCAGAACTGGAATTTTACAGATTGTCTCGGCAAGATCACGTCCGGACGCTTTCATGACGGAGAAGACGGCCACAAATCCTGAGGAGGCTCAGCCAGGTGTCGTTGATATTAAGGTTACCAAAGTTGGTCTGTTGTGGCGGAAGGACGTCAAGAAGAAAAAGACTCGGTCGCCATGGCAGGAGTGGGGAGCTATCCTGACTGGAGCGCAACTGTATTTCTTCCGAAACACTGCATGGGTAAAGAGTCTCATGCACCAGTACGAGTCGCATGTCAAGCAAGGGCACGATGGGGTACCGATCATCTTCAAGCCGCCTTTGGAAAGCTTCAAGCCTGATGCCTTGATGTCAACTGATGGAGCCGTAGCTCTGTTTGACTCATCGTATAAGAAGCACAAGAACGCTTTTGTGTACGTGCGACATGGTGGATTAGAAGAAGTCTTACTTGCAGACAACGAGGAAGAGCTAAACGATTGGTTGGCAAAATTGAATTATGCCGCTGCATTCCGCACGAATGGCGTTCGCATGCGTGGTGTCATTGGGGGCTCTTATGACGGTCAAGGTCGAAGAGCACTTAGGAGATTGGACACCGAAGCAGTGCAGACGGCATCTGGAGAGGTCACAATCGCCAGATCCAAAATTGACCATCAGATGGCGCAGGATATTCTTTTCGCACGTCGCGAGATCATGTTGAAAAAGGTGGCCGAGGCGAACGAGAGGCTTCAGCTCGAGGAGAAGCAACTTGACGACCAATTGAGGAACTCACGTCATCTCCAGCTTCTGGCGCCTATCCAGCCGAAGACGCGGGATTTGATGCTAATGTCCGCGGCGCGGATGGCGGCACAGCTACAGTGGACGAGAATTGACATCTGGAAGCTCAAGTGCCACCGCGACATACTTCTGTTGGACTTGGAAGAGGAGCGTCAAATGCTGGGGCTCCCAGCGGGACCATTTTCCGAGGCTGTCAGTCCTGTTAAAGCCGCGCTGGGCCGCGAGGTGTCAAAAACCTCCAAGGGCAGTACGGGCACGGTCGTTCCATGCCCTCTTCCACCTGTAGCAGTAGGCTCGTCACAGAGTTCAGCAGGCGATGTAGCGGGAGCCGCCTCGGATGACGAGTCGGTCGCCACAGACGCGTTCCAGACACCGCCTACGAGCGCCATAGCCTCGCTTCCGCAAAAGCAAAATTCCTGGGAGGCGCCTGTCCTCAATCTCGAACGGACCAGAAAAGCATCTGTTTCGAGCGCAAAGTCTTCCTACCTTTCCGTCCCCGCCACACCGCCTCGAACAGCTGCAACTTCAAGTTCCGCGCCGGAAAGTGGGATTGCCGAAGAGGAGCATCCTGAAGAGGACGCAAATGAGCGGGAGGTCCTGGAACAGGCCGGTCTTCTTGGTGGCCAGATCACTAAAAGCCCTGAGACTCTCAACAGAACCAGGGCTATTGACCTCGACCAGACGCCTGAGCATGGACAGCACAGCAACTCGTTGGATAAGGACAAGAGTGACAAGAACAAGATACGACGGAGTTTGCAACGCACCCTTAGAGAGGGTGCGGGGCATCTGTCACATGCTCGCAGCCACCGCAAAGGAAAGGACCCTATGAGCAGCAGCTCTGTAGACGACAATGAGGCGGAGAAGCTGACCCGTGCAGCTGGACCATTTGTTGTACACGGCAAGAAAGCATCCGTTATCACCTTTGGCACTGAGCTCCAAAGCTTGTCCCCCGACGAGCGTCTTCGCGCACGTAAGACTTCAGCATTGGAGGACCCCGCGAATGATGAGGCTGTAGATGAAGCTCTTCCGCACGTCGGCAGTGGGAGCAGTAACGGAGATTTCAGGGTGTTCCTGCTTACAGGTCCCAAGAGTGCTGGTGAACGTCGTCGTTCGTCCGCAGCCAGCGCCAGCACTGCAACAGCCAAAAGTTTCAGAGAGTTACATAGGAAGTACTCCACGGCTGCCAGGGCGCCTGCTTTCGCTAGCAGCCTCAATCTCAACCTCGCTGTCCCAGCGGACGATGACAGTGACGCGGCGATCAGCTTTTCAGATGGCAGGCGCTCTCCTTTACCGCCAGAGCAGGTAGAGGAGGTAGAAGAGGAGCATGAGCTGGTGCCCGACGAGATCGGTGACAACACGAATGCCGACACGGAGAAAGTGGTCAATGACGAGGAACAAGCCGCCGGCGGAGACGAAGCCCACCTAGAACAGGCGGTCGATGACGACGAATTCAAAAGTGCTACGATGAATAGCGCGCGAGAGACCCTCTTCTTTACACCAGAACCGCCTGCGTCACCCGTTGCTAGGCAGTCCAGCACTGAGCATAGCATGAGCGAGGACACGAATCTGACTGAGGAGGGCAAGGACAGATTGCCAAGCCCGACAGTTCCCGTGTCTGCTTGATGTCCAGATTCCATTCCGACAAGACCACCATCCCCTCAGACGACCTCCCACTACTACGGACGTCGCGCGACGCAAGCACGACTTCACTTTGTACATCCACCATACAGTATATTTTTAATGAACATCGCCGTCCATATGGACGAGTCACGAACTACAACTACATCGTGCACCGAGAACCAATCGTGATTTGGACTGTTTCCTTTCACTGTCCCAAACTCTTTCTTTCAGTCTTCTTGGGATGAGGGCCAGTTCTTCTTTGGCTAGCGGTTTTTTCTGCCAGATCACCCGTATTGCAATTATGTATATAAATAGAGCAGGGGGCGTGGGGAATCATGGGCTTTGGCAAAGGGCCAAGAACTCTGAAATCGACTGATACCAAATCCTACTTCACCATCACTTAAGCGAAGTTAGTTCAGACTACATAGCATACCATACCATACCAGGCAGCCGGTGCTTTGGAGGGAAATGAAAAGTTTGTTTTCTTTGCTATAGCTGTAATTTACAGATGTTGTGACATCTCCTGTACGTTGAGTAGTGGTGCTTTGCTGATATACTGCGATGAAAGCCTGACCATGAAGGAGGTGAATGTTGTTGAACGCGTCTCAGTATGAATTGGCTGTTCAGGCTTTTGGCTCATGTTCTCGTCACATTGTTATATAATTCCAAGCTATGTACTCACCCGTTTTTGGCAACAATCAGCTTTCTTCATCTCTTGACATCCACACTTCTAACTTTCACCTTCAAACAGGTTCTCTTGCACTAGTCCTTCAACTTCAACCATTTCACTTCGTCCATTGCCAAAAGTAATGAACGCACCCAATCTGCTTTTCTTTTGTACACCAAGCACAACTTCGATCCCGCATGCACAGCACACACTGCTGCTCAAACCACACGTACCTGCGGGGAACTAGGTAAAAGGTGTTATTTGAAAAAGCGCTTTCCAATAGATACTGACTTTTGTGCGGATAATCTCAGGATGGCACCGCCACTCATGACAACACGGCTCCAGCACTATGAGCCTTTCTCGAGCCCAGGACCTCCGGGCTCTTCCACAACCACGCCTGCTCCATCTATTGTCAGCTCCAGCAACCTAGGAAAGATCTACGATGAAGTCCTGGTCATCACTACTGTTGAGAATGCTGCCACTTGTGGTTGGTTCTCCGGGTTCATATCCCAACCCTACGAATGCAGTACCTCCCTCTCTTGTGCAACCAATCTAGACAACATCATAGCCTGCTCCAAGAAGGGTGACAAGAGCGCTTTCTTCTCTGCTTGCATTGACCTGGCCGATGCTACTCAAGAGGAATGCAGTGTCTCTGGTGTGCTGTGCTGCAACAGCATCAACCCCTCTTGCATGACACTGTTGTGGACTGCCAATCCAATGAGATCACTGGTTGGCTGTAATGCAATCGCGTCCACTTGGGTGATGCAGGACTATCCATTCGAAGGAGGCATTCTCACAAGCAGCGGTGCAATCGATAATCCCACTTCAACCTTGTCCAGCTCCGAAAGAACACCTCTGAGCAACACCAGCCAGCCTCCTGCCGCTGGCAGCACACACTCAAGCGAAAGCAGTTCACAAACCCACCTACGCAGCCCAACACTCAGCTCTATCAGCTCTTCTGGCAGCGACATAGTAACTCCAGCACCAGTGCCAGTGTCAGGCCCCAGTTTCCCGACTTCCTCAGTCACTATACCAGCGTCCAATAGCAACACTTTGCTGCCAGTCAAACCAATACCATCTGGTGGTCTGTCCACCGGGGCTGAAGCAGGCATTGGAATTGGTGCTTGTGCAGGTCTGCTAGCCCTCGGACTCATTGCCCTCTTCCTCTTCAAGAAATCCAAAACTCGCGCCACCGCTCAGCCCGAGGAACCGAAGAACGGCACTGGCGGGCCCCTCCAAGACAATCCAAGCGGCGAGCTTCCTGCCGACGTCGCTCCGCCCGCCCGCCTCGCCCGCAGCCTCTCGACGGGCTGGGTTGGCAACGGAAACGAGGAGTACCACATGCTGGAGGGTGCCAGCGAGGTTCCTGTGGATATGCGTGGTCAGGGTGTTGGTGCTGTGGAGCTTCCTGTATCATTCGTGGGCATGCCCCCCCTCGGGATTTCACAGAGCCAATTCAGCGAGTACCAAACGCAGGCTTCCCAGTACCGGCGATACTCCTACATCACTCGCAATCCACAGGGCTCTGAGTTATACCAAGGACCGCCCCGCAAGAACAGCCTTCGGTCTGAATCACATATCTGATTGCTGCTACGACGCGTTCAGGTGTACTGCTTGCTGGTGTATGGCTTTCAATTGATGAAATAGGAATAGGAACCCTCATATACCTTGTCTTGGGGGCTCCCTTTGGCAAGTCTGATTGGATTGCACTCCAGCTCCGTTCTCGACTCGGACGAAACGGCGTCAACATGGAACTCTCGCGATTGGGCGGTTCGATTCTCGACCAACCCTAGATGTGATGACTCGTCCTCTGGTCATCCCATTCTCGGAAGAATTTTAATGATATGGATTCCGTCCGTCTTTCCCAGAAACAGAGAGTGTCAGTTGCGATGGAACACCTTGGAGAATGGTAATTTAGGGAACTTCTGGTTTCTCCCTGAGTCAGTGGAATGCATATCTGCTAAAAGTCTCCTTCTGCATGATCTCCAGGTATGTGTGGTGGCCACTCCCGGCCATAGGCATTTGAGACGGAGGGTGAAGTTGAGATCCGCCGCATCGATGAGAGATTGAAATCCGTCTCTATTGAGCATGATGTCTGTGTTACTGGGATCAAACCGCCAAGGAAAGAGCTCTGTCATTGAGATAGCAAAAGCCAGATTCTGATGGGTGATCGAAGTCCAAGGGCGAGTTGAATGATATGTGACATCAAGCTGGCGGCAATCAAGCACTGAATGTACCCTCTCAGTGGTGTTCTTCTGCCTTCCTGGAGATACAACTATCCCAGATCATCTTTGCATATAATCTTCTAATGTCATGACTCACGCAAGAGAAGAGGGTAATCGCAGAATTCAATTCTTGGTCCTCTATAGATCTGTGTTTGAAAATGGTGACAAACGCAAGATCACCTAGTCTTTGTTTTGGGTTACATCGTGTAGGACTAGTTCACAGAGCTGCTGCAGTCCTTACCCATCTGGTGTTGCAATCTCGTTGGTACCAAGCCCCCGGGACGCGGATAATTGCCTTCGAGTAGTAGTCTAAAGGAGAGAGTATCTCCAATAGAGCAGGACGCGGTACTGGACACTCGCTGTCGGACTCTTCTTAATCACGGGCACTGGCCTTAGTCCCATGGGTGCTTCATCGAAGCATAGCTGGCCAGGGTGTAATAGCCTAAAATGCGATGTAGTGCACTTGAGGTCTTTTCATTATATTCACGATCTGTTGCTGTAAGAAAGTGCTTGACAATTTCTGCATGTTCTTTACTGAAGCCAGCCAGTTCCTCATCAAAATGCAGTTGCAGTTGCTCCCAATATTACTCACTCCAACAGTCGTGATTGCTGGTATCATTCCAACGCTCTCCATCCCAGGACTTGGTGGACTGCCTAAAACAACGTCAAAGTCGAGCGCAACTGCTACAGCTGTACCTATATCCAAACCCACCGGCAAAGCCATAACCAGTGTCTCGTATGCCGGGAGCGGATGCCCATCTGGCACCGTGTCTTCATCTCTCTCATCCGATCAGACCGTGAGCCTTCCCAATCTGTTGTCAATTTGTAAATTAGCAGATATTCAATGGAAGGACTAACCAGTTCTGCAGGTTATTACGTTGGGCTTCGATGATTTCCAAGCCTACATCGGTCCTGGCACAATTCTCACAGACCGGAGCAAAAGCTGTAAGCTTCTCATCACGCTCAACTACCCACCCGGATATTCGTTCGGTGTGGTGTCCAGCACGTACCACGGTTACGCCCAGCTCGATGTTGGTGTCACTGGCTCGTTTTCTTCAGTCTACTTTCTCACGTCCCTGTTGTCAACCACATTCAGCACAAGTACTAGTATCCTTGGCGGTGGCGCCTACTCCGGAGGCACTGTTTACACGCAGACCAACACAATATCGACTTCGAACCTTGTGTTGAGTCCCTGTGGCTTACTGGGTCTTGGATCGAGGGCTGGACTCAATATTGCCAAGACGATCTCATTGACTAGTAATAATGCCTCAGCGACTGGGCAAATGACGGAAGACGACGCTACTTTTGGGACGACGCAGAGGGTTTCAGTCAAATGGTTCAGTTGCTAGATTTTGTATAAGCGTTTACTATGATCTTCTATCTTGAGGCAAAAAATTTGTCAACTTGTTTCATTGAGAGTCATTGTTACCACTGCTGTCCTGATCGTGATAGAAACCCCTTGCTCCCCCGCCCCCCGGGCAGGGAGACTTTTCAGGTAGAGCTCGTAATGAGCAATCTTCGCTGCTAAAGCCCATAGAAACAGGCAGACTGAAGAATTGATAGTTTATTTGCGCTCAGTCCTCGAAACTGAAATAAACCTCTGGTGGACACTGAGTCTTACTACACGCCGAGATAAACCGGCCTCAGGAAATAATCAATGGACGATGCCACCAAAGCCTTCATACACTGATGTTAAGTGTTCAAAGTTCAATTGGAACTCAGTCATACGTATCAGCTGTTAAGCAATGAAGCGACCTTAGAAAACGTAAGATGCATCGCGACCTAGTAGTCGCTCGTATTGAACATTTCAAATCATCTGTACCACCTACGCAGCTGACTCGAGCATCATTTTATATTTCGTATCCCGGTCTACGTCGCTGGGACGGAGTGTTGCACCAAGCAGGGCAAAACTATACTATCGCCTGCGGAATCTCGCTTAAGAAAAGCACTGACATTGTATCTGTCAACCAGATTAATCGCCGCCAGATATCAGATAGGGGCGGCTCTAGAGATTAGCTGGAAGATCTATATTTGATGACGGATGCTATCAAATCCCCTTCATCTGTCCACGAGTGTCCTGATGCCCTACCTCATATCTTTCAAGAGAGCAAGGAAGAAAAAAGAAAAGAAATTCCTGGCAAAGAAAGGGATGAGGTGATATGTCTCAGGCAGAACCATGAGAGAATGTCTCACAGGCTTACCAACAAACCAGTTCTCTCACTATTCAAGGGGCTGGTTCATCTTGGCAGGTATTCCATAATAGAAGAACAGAACATAGAAGAACGTCATGCCTCAAGTCTCAGCAA
Organism: Gnomoniopsis smithogilvyi; assembly: GCA_027946515.1. Lineage (NCBI taxonomy): Eukaryota > Fungi > Ascomycota > Sordariomycetes > Diaporthales > Gnomoniaceae > Gnomoniopsis > Gnomoniopsis smithogilvyi. Next base: position 1,992,536 of record JAPEVB010000004.1, on the reverse strand, counting down.
TGACACACAGAACACATTGTCAAAATGACACCGGTGTGGCCATCCAGAGCAACTCGAGCCTCAAGTCGCCAGAGAGTTGCACTCTAAGTGAGTTGATCAAGAACCAGTCATCAACACTATCCTCATCTTTTTCTTGTCCCCATAGATTCCCTTCGATTAGTCCTGCCAATTTCGTTTTTGGCCACATTGAGCAAAGCCTGGTCGCGAAGACCTGGGCAATGAACCACAACGGCTGCCCAACCCATCGACTCAGCAAGTGCTCCTGTTTGCTCGTCAAGCAGAGTCGCTTGTACTGTATGAAAAGGCCAGCGCGTCTCCAAACAGCAGTTTTCCCTTGCTCCGTTGCGAGAACAGAGAAATTGAGGCTCGGACGGCAGAACCTGTCTGGCAAGATAGACGAAGCCAGACTCGATCCAATGATAGCTTCTGGATCTGTCTGCCTGACCGGTGGCATCAACATTCTCAATCATCGAGTCATCGACATCCTCCACAGGAAGGCCGAAGAAGCACTTCTTGTTGACGGTCAGGCGCCCTTGAATGTGCATGAACCTGGAGCACGCAGAACCGCTGTGTTGGGTCCGCCTCGTCGGGTTTCACGGCTTCGGCGCCAAAAAGCCACCCTCCTTCTTTCTCCGCATACAAGAACTTTTTGCTCGAACGCATGAATTCATTGTGCATAGTCTGTGCACTTCACAGTTCAACACTATCCACAAAGACAATCCATTGATCTTGGCGGGAGGGGCGGCTGACTAGCCCGGCATCTTGGAGACGAACGTCTTTGCGAATGCAAAAGCGGATGATCTGCGATCTGCCCCCATTAAGCTGCAGAAGCAACCGTAAAAAAAAAAAAATTGGTGTAGAAAGGTACCGGGACAGTGGGCCGCGGGCCGCTGGCAGTTGCATGTCTTTTGCATGTCTTAGAGGATCGCCCGGCCGCTATCGTAAACAGCCCAATAGGAAGAAAACATGCTTCTTCAAAAAGTCCCTTCCAAATGATACCTACCCACTCTTAGCAGAGCGCAGATTCCCCCCCCCCTATTCTCGGGGCCCTCGTGTAACGGGCGTGTCTCTGAAACGCCATGTCCCAATGCTGCCCTGCCGTGTCTCATTCTTGGTCATTACAGTCGGCGCACTGAACGCGTTGGCTTGAGCAGCTCAGGTGTGGGAAAGAAGAGGGGAGAGGATTGCGCCTGGCAAGAAGCGTACACAGCATTCCGGGAACAGGCGAGACGTGCAATCTTCTCGAAGGGATACAAAGGGCTAACAGGAGTTGTGTAGAGTATGCAGCCCTCTCGCCGTTGGCTGGAGCGGCCCGTGTAAAGTGTACACAGAACAGCGGTAGAGCACATACACTATCCCCCACGAGGCTTACGGACCTTCATCTGCTATCAACAAAAGTCCCATACAGGGCCGCTTCGTCGAAGGGCAGACTCCCCCCGCACACCCCACCAAGAGATTTGTGCGTTGCTATCGGGTCGTGCACTCGAGGACACCAAGAGCTGTAAGCTTAGGGACACATCCGGCTTGCTGGTGGTGGAATAGGCATGGGGCGAGAAGCGAGCCTCGGTTTGGTGCTGCGAAAATGTAGCTAAAATCTGCGACTAATCCGCGAGCGGAAGAATGCCAACGGTTGTGCCAGTACGGCGGGACGCACATTAGAGGCTGGACCCTACGGCGCCAAATCGTGACAGCCCTGAGCCAAACGATCTTAGACCGAGATCCAGGAACCCGCGCCGTTGGCCTCGACGCAAGACACTTCCATGATTGCCAGAACAGCCCACTGGCGTCGATCGAGCTGCGCCCGTCTGAATCAAGAACTTACTTTCAACAAGGACGAGAGCAAGGGTCCTGGGATGGAATGCCTGATTACAGACAATGCTCAGCGCTCAGATGAAAACGACCATGGCTTTCCCTTCTGGGACACGGTGTAGGATTGATAGAGAAATCTTCCGATTGCAACGACCGATGTTTGTCGGAGTCTGAGGAGAGCCACGTTCTCCAAAAAGCGTATTTCGCCAAGCAGGCCTCCTACGCTGGCGGGCTCTTGGAGGGCGTAATTATGTGGTACTTGTAGACTAAAGGTTATTGCAGCCTGCAAAGGATGCATACCCTGGCCAATATTTGTCAACAAGTACCGGTCGGGGCACGAGGGAAACAAGGTTTTCTGGGGAGGTGACGGTATCATGGACCCGGCAGACCGGCTGCACGTGTAGGGGTGGGAGGAAGATTTGGGAGGGCTAGCCAAATACAAAGTGGCTCCACCCACGCGCCAAGGTACCATGTCGGCGATCTAGATCTCGGCTCGGTGCCGAAAAAATATAGCTGTTACATGTAGATACTGGTGTCGTAACTGTTGCCATAGCATAACCAACCGCGCGTCGACATACGAAGGGTTCGTTTGGGTGAGATTGTGGACTCGGGGGCAAAGGGAGGTATAACTCACCTCTCGCTGCTGGTACGCGACAGGATGTGGCCAATGTCCCAAAAGCTATCATTCTCGCATCACCTTTCACTAAGAGACACTTGCTGCTGGCGGCTGGACCAGTCGTGTATAGAACAAAAACATTCAGAAATCTCCCGGATGGGGAAGCTACCGTTGTCACGACGCGATTCCTGGCCGCTTGCGGAGGGAGGAACAGGGGCCCAAGCAAAGCACAAAGTTCCCTAGGGCCATGGAGGAAAACAACCAATGACAACAGCCGCGGGCACGTAAACGGGTAGGGCTATTCATAGGTGTAGAAATAGGTTTAAACCCTATACAGCCATACCGTGGAGCCGGGCCCTCGCTAGCGCCTGCTGAGATAGTCGCCATGAGACCTGGGTCATGGGGGACCTCATATTGGGACAGGCTGTACCCAGAGCTGCTATTGGACGTTGGCAGGGTGTGCACTTCGGCTTGTTGAGCATCCGGAACATGGCTCTGTTGCGATGTGCAGAATGATGCAGCTCTGACCGAGACGACCAGGCTCTCTATGGTTTATATTCCACAAAAAAAGAAGAAAAACCCAAGAGGGCGAGTCAACAACATGCAGAATTAATTATCCCATTCGCGGTACGCTGTCGCTTGTGTGCCACCACGTCCCCGAATCGCCGACCTCAACCCAGCCACAGCGGCATCCGGGTCGCACAATCCGCGTGCGTTGACCTGAGATCTCCTATCCTGCTCTGGAAGAACAATGACTCTTGACTTGTGGATCGTTCGTGAAACAATCAATCAAAGTTGTTCTGAAACCTGTCGTCAATTTGATATGCTGCCAGACTTCACAAACAATCTGTGCCGATTGAGTCCGTGCTTTCGGGCTATCATTTCCATAGTCTCAGTGTGTGAACAGATCGTCTCGTCCCTATTCCAATCGAGCCAGGAGTGGTACTCGCAAGCCAGGGCAAAGCCATCCCACCACCAGAAGGTGATGATTGCGGCATGCCAATGCAAGGGTAGAGCTAGCTGTGCTCAAAGACGGCGAGGGCCACCTTCACAAACGCTGGGTTGGCAGCTTGCCAGGAATGCCACCTGGCGTCGCCGTCCCAGAGCTCTGGATCCCGCTAAGCATTAGAGGAAACGTTGCCGTACCTTGTCTTTCGGGAAGAGCCTCGAGCTGTGGCACTGGATTCGAAAGTCCGTTTTTGACCGAGAGAGCTTGCATTCCAGCGCGTTGTGTCTGCATGCCGCCAGCCATCTTTGTCGTCTCCATGACAAGTTGGTATGGTCATCCTGAAGATGGCATGGCTGTTCTGCCCGCAGACCCCTCCTGTACTTTCAGCTCGTCCTTCCGCACATGGTATCTACTGTACTGTAAGCAGAGGGACCCACTACTATCATCAGCTGCAGGGGAAACGCAGACCAGGATCCATTGAGCATGGGTCCATCGTGGGGAACTGCTTCGCTTCCACACCGACCTGCAGAGCAGAAGTACATTAGAACAATCCTCGCAGATTTGCAAGATTGGCGAGATTGGCGAGCTCCCATCACGACGTAATCCGTTGCCAGGGGCCGGCGTAGTGAGGCACCCAACAAAGCAGAAAAAGCTGAGGTATACACCCTCCGGACGAATCTGTGGACTTATGACGAGGAGGGCGACATTCCAGGCCCACTCTTGCTGTGCTGGCAGTGTTTGACAACCAAAGGTATGGTTACCTGGGCAATATATTGCACATGGCTGGCCCGGACGCGATTGTTTCGGGTGCGCAGTACCGTATTCGCAAGCTGTCCCTTTTGGGACTTGATGTTGAGAGGATGTCGTGCAGTCTCCGGTTCCAGGATATATCTGTGGACCTCGATTGACTTTTCACCTTTTCTTCTGCTACCACAGACCTTGGGCCCTGATGGACAAGCGGTAATGCCGAACCCTGGTGCTGTTCCAGGCCCTGGAAGCGAGACGGTTAACATAACCTTTCCCAGCCCGGTTCGTCCGGGCACGGATTTCGTGCATACGACAGAGAGGGAGGGCTGCCAGGGTTGCTACCGAGCGGAGCGATGCGACGGATCAGCATAGTGCATTTTGACGCCCAACTCGAATCTCGATCTGGCCCGCCTCTCCATAGTTCGAGACGGTCAACAGCACGAGCTGAGGTGCAGCATAACATTGGAATTTGATCCGGGCTGCCAATGAGGCCCGCACGCTCAGCCGAGAGGAATTGAGGCATCCTAATAATGACAGTGGCAGTGGTAGTATCGAGTTACATAGTGTGAATTTGCCAAATTAGACCTCGAACCCATGCCCGTAATGTCACCGTGACAGCACTGGCTATTTAGGTACTGTGGTAGACACAGCAGACAAGCCAGGGCAAATCAGACCCGCGGGTCAGGACCCCTTGAGCCCTGTAAGGTTGCGTTTCCTCGCAAGCTCCCACCCCTTTCAGGCCCTGGCGAAGGAGCTATAGGGATATGTGCGCTTTGTGACTACCCGCAGCCCGGCCGTGACGTACCGACCAGCTGGGAAACCTTAAGCTGTATCCACAGAGTAGATGCGCCCGCACCCCGACCCGAAGATGCAAGCGGAATGGGGTGTGGAACACCACGGCAAGTCCGTGTATTCGTTCGCCGCGAGCCGCCCTGCACGCCTTCTGGCAAATCAAACTTCACAGCTGTGCTGTACAAAAGCGAGAGAATAACCAAGTTGTGGGGATTGACTGTGATTAATGACGATCGCAAGGCGTTGTAGGTGGATCTGCACAGAAAACCGTTCGCGGCCCTGACTACTCCTGGCCTTAGCCCTACCTCTCGAGGTTCTTAACTTGTGGGTCTGATTCGCCTGTGCGCGTGACCAATTTGCTCACATTGGCAGACAGCATGCAGAAATGATGAATCAGGACTATCGGTGGCAAGCTGGCGTTGACTGATGAGCACGCCCTCATGCTAATTATGCAGACATGGCTCTTGTGCATTTAGTGCATTGTTTTGCCCCTTTGGCATGTGTACCCGGCCTGGAGGGTGTCATTGCTACTGTGCGGTCTCCAAATGTCGGAAGTGTGACCCTGTAGCGAACACTGATTCGCTTCCTAAAATCTTTTGAGCATGAACATGCGTCGGCGCAAGCTGACGGTAAGCCATAACACACGAATGCAGGATCATGTCAGGAAGAGGATGCTGCCGGTTCTCGCAGCCGTGTTGAGCAATCTCCAATTGCCGATGTAGCGAGAACCGCGACGAAGGACTCACTGGCGAGGTCAACGGCACAGCTCCTTGGCGAATACCAGTGGAATGGGACACTAGGTAACAAGCGTTGCGTTGTGATGGAGGGGGGCCATCGACCCAGCCGCTCGGTGTACTGTGTGGGAGCAAGGCTGCTCCCGCACCCCATCTAGCCCGTTGGTCCCGCCAATGAGCATGGGCCTTCAAGAGAATCTTCCTCCCACTGAATCATTCGTGTTAGTCCCACGCCATGTCTTATCATGGTGCTCCAGGCTGCATTCCTTCAGGTGTCTCTGCTCCTCACAACGGTCCTGCTCGCGTAGGGCACTTGATGTTTTGGAGGGCTCATCAATTTGTAATGACCATTATGGTTGTCTTTGTGAGCTCTGGTTGCAGCAACAGATCGACAATTAGTTCCAGGTTTTTCATCTGAGACTTCAACATTGCTTTTCCGTCTCGTATCGTCCATTTTTAGAACTTAGATTGAAGCCATCTCAGCCAGATTGGCGAGCGCAGGGGACCCGGGTGACCGCCCTGGAAATCGGGTTGTACCATAGTAGCTTCCCGTCTCCCGCCTGCTGCGCACTGCGCACAGCGTACAGTAGTGGCGAGCTTGAAGGAATAACTTTCAAAACGGATCCTATCATAAGCCTATAGAAGGAGTGAGATATAGGTACAGGCTGCAGAAGCAGACTGCGGAGTGTATGCCATGCCTCCCCTACTGGCGCGGAGGTCCCAGCTGTCTGGGTCGCAGGAGCTCGAGTCAGCAGCCACCCGAGGCGATCAGCACGGGTCGCTGGCTGGGTGACCCCTGCGGTCCGGAGTTGAGATGGAATTGTAGACGAAGTCCGACCCCAGAGCAACCTTCTCCCCTCACCAATGACCATGGGCCTAGGGATGGATATTTGCTCCATAGGCCGAAGGGCTGAGGCTTGACGACATCTTCGTTCCAAGCTTACATGGAGCAGGGAATGGCAAAGTGAGGCGATGACTCGTGACATGTCCCCATCATCCTCAAAAAAACATCGAAATCTGGGATGCGACGGACCCCAGATGCTGAAATTCGCAAAATCTCCTACCTGGGCGCCGTAAATCACGGATGTCTCTCATCTATATTTCCTGACCAATGGTGCTGTTTCCGTGCGCTGAGGCGTTCTGCCCGGGGCGTGGAAAAGTAAAATCCAGTCATGCGATGCAGGCAAAGTGGGAGGTGCATTCGTCTGCGCCTCATGCAAGATTCATCATTTTCCGTGGTACTCTGAGAGGCTGCACAGCTATCAATGCTGAGGCACAAGAGAATGTCGGAGAAGCAGGATGCAATAGCTGCATCGATAGGTACTCCAAGACGACGAGGATCCTAGCACTTTTAGAACATTCCATCGGCGGCACAGGCAACACGCGATCTTGAGACAAAGTGAGCCATCGAACACTGCGTTGACCGTTCCGTTCGTTTTCGGCATGTGCGAACATCGTGGCATTGCCCATTCATAAGAACTGCCCCAGATCCCCTGAGGAAGCAAGAATGAGGTCGTTTCCCTTTGACCAGTTTCAGAATGTCCCGGGACAGACGACAGCTTTGCTTCCCACGACACCCAAGCTGGCAGCATTGAGAAACTGACTGACCGACTCGGGCGCGATTGGATTGCATGGGTGGGTGGAGAGTAGCAGGGTATTGATATTGCTTCGAGGTGAGGCTGATGCAGGTATAGGTCATGTGGGCATCATCTTTGATAATCCAGTTGACAATCTCGAAGCGGGACGTCAGAGTTACAATACGTTCGGGGATCGTCATGGCGTCGCCCCGGGCCTGTTGTTGATCTGAGTGAAGGCTTCCTTCCATTCTAGCCCTAGAGGGGATGGGCGGAGCAGTCAAGCCCCACTTGAAAGACGGTTGCAGTTCAGAGAGTGATTACTGATCAGTCTGTCTGGCTGCAATTCTTTCGGTGAGGCTCAAGCCCGACATAAAGTGGAATAGGGTTGACCCAAACCCACTACATGTATATCCACTGCCGTCCACTAAGAGAGAAGTCAGGCACTCGGATTTTCAATGAGGACGAGAAAAAGGTAGGACGGGACGCCTCGTTTGATGTATCTCGATAATGTTGTCCAGATTGGGTGGACGGTCGTCTCTGGTGCCAGTGTTGCGCGTGGTGGCACAAGCATCAATCACATTTCAGCTTTGGATGGAAACAATTCCGCAGTGTTGTACTTTGCATGCGTTGGATGCATCGAAGATTAGAAGGGGCCGGTGAGACGAGCATCGCAGTGTGGAAGCTGTCCAATAGTCAGGTTGGAAGAGACAGAGTCAATGCATCTTCAGCTGTCGACCGTCTCTCGATCTTTGCCGTTTTAAGCCGTGTGGGATCCACCGTAATGAAAATGGGATCCCACCTGCACCCCGCGTATTTCAGCATTCCGCTTGGGAGGGCCGGTCTAGCCCTCAGCAGCTGGGTAGCCAAAGAGGCGTTAGCCGTTTTGGGCAACAGTCTCAGTGCAGCCTGGGAGGGGTCGCTTCTCAAAGCACCACTTTCTCTTGGGGCAGCCCAGGTCCCCCAGTACCCAGGTATCTAAGTATCCAAGTACTCTTGTACCTCAGCTACGTACTTTCCCAAGCCAGCACTTATTAGGAGCTATGCTAGCTCACGACCGTTCATCGATCTACTACAGTCAAAGTGAACTTGACAGACAGGGAAGAGCTACCCAACCCAAGCACGTTTCGTCCTCGAGGTACTTCAAATACTCTTCTCTGTCCCGCTTCTCGCACTTGTTTCTCAACTCAATTCTTCATACATCCACTTCACCCAACTATTCATCCTTTAATCTTTTGGGTCCTCCTGAAGTGTGCAACACTATCGAGCATCAACTCTTAAACACCCGTGAAACCTCTTTCCCATCCAACCCTACCGGTCTTAGCGGGTCTTATCATCATCATCAGCCATCTCCAACATTCTTACTACTCAAACCGGGTCTACATCAATATGGAACATTTTCACCGGTCTCCACAACAAGGTGGCCATCAGGTCCTGGCTGCCACGCCACTCGCAGAAGAACCCGAGGATAAGCTTTCTGAAGGCAACTGGGCAGACGTCGAGAAGGTGACACTTCGTATGGCTATCGAGCACTTCCAAGGACATCCCATCAGAACTCTCGAGGAGGTCCAGGGTCTCTCAGACGAGGAAAAGAAATTACCTTTCAAGTGGTCCATTGTCGCCTTGTATTGTCAAGCACGTGGCTGCCGCCGCAATGCTAAGCAGTGCCGAGAACGGTATATCAACCACATGGCACCATTGCGACGGGACAAGATAGGGCCTGCCGAGGGCCGACACATCATGCGACTAGTTGCAACTCATGGCAAAAGGTGGGCCTGGATCGGGCGCGAGCTGGACAGGTCCGAAAATACCCTGAAGAACTACTGGAACCAGGAGCGAAAGAAAGGAGAGAACGGCCGGAGACGCAACGCTCCCCAGCCACATTCTTCTCGTCATGCCCTTACTGGACGCCAGTCTTCACTGCCCCCATTTTCCTATCCTCAGACCTTGCGCGAACACCCTCACTCACGAAGGGAAAGCTTGTCCTCTAATCCAGGCCTCATATCCGATCATGGATCTCCCATCGAGTCCTCTCCGCGCTCCAGTCGCCACAACTCTTTTGCCCCAGTCCAGCAACTTCCGCTTCCCACATTCCAGGGCTGGAAGCCTGCTCCTACCTCACCCATACAACTCAGCTATCCTATGGACCGCACCCAAGCATTATCCGGATCGTCCGCCTACGCCCCACATATCCAAGCAGACGCTCCGTCCCCTACTCAGGAATGTTTCGTGCAGCGTGGTCACACTATTTTCCCACACCACTCGGAGGGTAGATCCGATTTCTCGGACCGTCGTGATCAGCAGCTGCAGCAGTCTCGTGTTGACTCTGGTTGCCATCGCGCAGATCATGGCTTCGAGCCCTCCTCGTACAGCTGTGGCCAAACGCAGGTCCGGGAGACCCAACACGATCGCTCCTACCCTTATATCGCTTCGCAGCAGCCCCAGGCGTATTCACATACGAACATCCCCCTTAAGTCTCCTCGTGAGATACTCCCACCGGTATCATGGCTCATGAATCTCGCTGGCGATGTTCACCAACCATCTCAAAGGCCGTCAGTGGGAGCTCAGGCCGGGAATGCACAGACCTCTTCAGGGAATATGGACATTCGCCGTTTCCTGAATTGATGAAGCGGGTCTGTTCGTGTTGGGACTGTTGTTCCAAATCGTTTGATTTTATGACTGATTGGGGAAGGATGGCGTAATACTTGACACTGTCCTCCCCTTTGGCTGAATGGTGTTCTACGGCGCTCAAAATCGGCATGGACTTATGGATTGGGAGTCAGTGTAGAAGATATTATGGATGTGTTTGACTATTACAAGATACCCTGGGGGCCCAGCGAGAAGTCAGGCTTCTCAAGAGTGCCATCGTGCCACTCTCTTCACTTCTGTAATTGGGCCGATATCATCACCGCAGCGCATCACGTTATGATGCACATTTGGTGTGTGCCTGAGCGTCATGGGAATATGTAGTTTTTAATATCAAGAAGGGATCTATTCCTCGTCTTCCAATCTCTCCTTTTCTTTTTCTTTTGGAGAAAAAAAAATCTCGATATCAGTGAATGTGTAGGCCGCTAGTAGTCTATGTCTTCTAAAACCTCACATTTCCTGTTCAGTATTTCCGGGAGCAACAACGGTTCTTTCAGCGACTTGTCCCCTATATCTCGTCAACATTATCGCGATGCCTCGCTAGTGAGGCTAGCGTACCCGCGGATAGTTGATTGTACGCGATACCGCAACAAATTTTGTCGGATAACTTTGTCCTGGCCCGAAAATGGGTGTCCACTATATCAACAGGGTTCAACTCCTGGAAAACAACCATCAAATTGACAAACCTGCGCAAGAGAGGAGCAGGTGGAGAGATAGCCGACCAATGTTTTTACCTGCTCAGCACCCGGTAGGCTAGAGGGTCGGTTGAACAAGGTATGGATGATCTACTGCACACGACCCGATCGTACAGGGCATGCCTGTGCGGATCACGAAGTGGGTGGTGGACGAACTTGGAACGCCGGCGTAGTTGCCGTTGCGTGAAACACGAGAAAAGCATCATCTCCTAGTGGACCAGAGGATCACCCCTCGCGCTTAAGAGCATTGATGAATTGTACGGGATGTGTACTCAGCCCCATGTCTACGGAACGTAACCATTGAGAGTGTGACTGGAGACAAGGGACCACATCCTCTTGTGGCATTGCTTGAGAAGGAACTGCAAGAAGCAGCAAAAAGTGGACCGGGGGGCCCTTAGTCTCTCCTAGGTACCTTTTAAATATTGAATATCACGGGTCGAGTAAATACAGCTGAGCCAGAGTGATAAATTCTAAGATGGGAGATGGCACTTGGTAACTACCGCGCAAAATCTTGGTCTGCAAACCAGTCTGGAGCGTACAGCTCACAGGTTGCTAGCAGTATTGTCGTTGCACTCTGGGGATCTAGCATCCCGGATCGGTGTTCGGACTTATTGTAGGTGAGGTGGTAGCCTCTCCATCTATTGTTGAGGGGGGAAGGAATTGACCATGGTAGGGTTTTAGCTGTGTGTATGTCCGAATGAGTGACAGGGTCAGCCTGAAGACGATGGCGAAACAGCAGCGAATAGAGTTGCCTCGGCGCCGTATACAGATTGAAGCGGCGCCCAAGTGTACCAATGGACCGGGACAGAGACCCTGCTGTCCTACATGATGGTGACACTCACACAATAGACTAACGGGATAGGTAGGGGGGGAAGAGAGACCAGGTACCCCCAGAAGGAGCCGCTCCGTCATTTGTTTCCATCGTCAAGGTTCGCTGGCGCGAAATCACTTCAAGACATTCTTTCATCATGAGTGAGTCGTCCAATCCCCGAAGCTCCTGGTTCTTCATTCGTTGTGCATCTCGCGTATCTCCTCGAAAAAGCAACAAGTCTCCCACGAGGGTGGGCTTCCATACTTTTGCAAAACGATGCTAGCTCAGCAGGACCATCTGACCACTTCATGCTACCTTGGTACTGCGCGTCATCTAGCGGTAGTTCACCTTGCCATCTCGACTCTTCCCGCCCCGCGCTAGGGACGCGGCGAGGCACAATTCTCATCATCTCTATACCGTATATAGTGCTTCCAAGGCAGAGTACCATGGTAAGTGCCGGACGTCCACATGCCCCCATCATCTCCCACAGCTGGGGAGCTGAATTCCATTGGCACCACTAGTGATCCCGTCGACAATCTCTGCCCATCGACTGCCTCTTTCAGCTGAGCCGGCTGGGCATCACCGCCTTAGCATCCGCACCCTGACCAGGGGATTGCCTGTCTTGATCCCGGGAGAAAGGGTGGGGGGGAAAACCAGGCTTGAACAAGGCCCTGCGGGACCGGTCTGCTTCCCGGACCCAGCGGCTCGGTGTATGTCGTTGGGAGACCCTGTTGGACAAGGGCCTCAACGGTGGGCGGGCCGGTCCCCATCGCTCCGTCCTGAAGGCTGCATGATGCGAAACATGGTCTGTGGTGATGGATGCAGTCGGTCTGCCCGTTGTGGGCGTGGTTCTCTCTGCTCAGATTGACAGATGCGTGCGGATCTGTACCCAAGATTCGGGCACTTGAGGGTTGGAAACACATATTTACCAAGAACAGCAGCCTACAGTACAGGTCTTTGTGTTAATAATCGGTTGAGAAATTCTTGACGAGTTGTTTCCATGGCGTTCACTCAATCCCGCTTCGCCATCACGGGCCCTGCGCCTATTCCAAAAATGGTTTCCCCGAGAAGATTTGCGCCCAGCCGCCATGGCCGTTGAAAAAGTAAAAACAAAAAAAAAAGAGAAGAAAAAAAGAGAGAGAGACTTGAACAAATGACTGGGCCCAAGTCAACCAAGTATAGCCTCACTTTGCGAGTTTAACAACAAAAACGACTGCATCCGGGGAAGATCCCGGCGAGATTGATTTTGCCATCGACACAGAGACTGCCCCGCGCGGCCCCCTCCTTCATCCTCCCTCAAGGTCACGATCAGCAACGGGATCTGACCCACATATGTGTGGGATGCTTTCGTGCAAGCGGCTCACGCCAGATGGCGAGACTACAGTGTGGTAAGGCAGAAGGACGTCGTTGCTCTTCATTGCCGTCGCGGCACCTCAGCGAAGCGCGATGTAACCCTTTTCTACAGAAGCAGGTCTTTCGGGGGGCTGAACCGAAAGGGTCTGACAAATTGTGAGAATTGTGAGATATGAGATCTAAGGTTGCAGCTATCAGACCGAGCAGAATGTTGTACATATTCTGGGATGCCCACAAAATTTGACTCTAGATCCTTGACTGTTCAGGCCATGATCTACTAAGCCTCGACCACTTCTCATAGGAGGAAAATACATTAGGTATTTAGTCTGCGCATTCAAAGACCCATAGAGCGATGACACCTCGCTCGTCAAATGAAGCACGCATTGCAGTTTGGCTCCTCCAAGACCCAGGATTGACAGCACATCAATACAACGTTGATCTTTGGGGGAATTACCTTATTGAGTCCGAGCTGCGAATCAGGATCGCCATTTCACGTTGCTGCAAGGTCAGGGTCGCATTCAGGGTCAAGGTCGGGTGAAGCCGTCGGAAGGGTGCTGGCAAGTATATTACCATCCTGTCATGATTCGGTTCGGTACTCAGCGCAGAATGGGGACGGGCTTGAGAGAAGAATGTAACCCTGCGATGCTACCGGCCCCGACTCCCAGATACCCTGTGATGTACTAGTATCAATACCACTATGGTATGTATATCAATCACCAAAAGAGCCCCTTGGTAATCAGCTCCAAGCTCGGCAACTTGGTTCTCCGAGCCATATGAAAGTCGAGCGAGAGAATTTGTGCCAGTTGATTGACGAAATACACTATTATCGTATCTTTGCAACCGGGTCTGGTGGATATGTCGTCCCTACTTTTTCTCGGGTTTCAAAACACTGGACTGTGGCTGAGTGCTAGAAATTGCCTAGCTTAAATATTTACCCATATTGATTCTGTGCGTGCGCTGTAATAAGCTGATGGCGGACTTCCCAATGTACGCCTTCCCCCCCCTTTTCACTGCGTCCGATCTGTCAGAATGCTGTCGAAAACCTCGAAAACCAAGGACGCTCCAATACGGCAATCCAACGGCGTTCACGTCAACATGCCAAACACCGCGCCAAAATGGTTCACGGGAAGATACCTAGGTATATCAACGATCCCTATGTAGAACAGCTACTAGAACTTGGCGGCCGCTGGCTGATCGTGACATCGGGCTAGATGCACACATCACTTGGCAGATGTATTTCAAATCCATAACACCGGGTGGCCGTCAGGGCTGAACAGTGCCAATTTAGCCCTTTTAAAGATGCATCCATCTCATTCAACACGAAGCCGCGTGTCCTGAAGAGGCATCAGCCATGTTCCTGGTAACGGTGGACGCACCGAGTCTGCACTAAGAAAGTCTGCTAGGCATTAGCAACAAGACCGCCCAGCATCCAGGGACAGTCGTCTAGAACACAGGCAAGACTTGTCTCTCTCCTGCCATCGACCCGTGGGCACACAGCTTGTAGTAGGAAGCGTCTTGTCCGGGTTCCACAGCTGTGGCACAAGGACGCTTTTCTCGGACACCACCCAAAGGACCTTCCTTGTCTACCAAAGACGACTCCCAACCAGATTTACGATCTTGCGTTGCCCTTGTTTCTCCTCACGAAGTCATGACATATGACACCAATAACGCCTCACCCAAAGTCGCACAGAGGGCGAGACATACACCTGAGCCGTTGCACCGTTGTGTGCACCACCAGCACATTCTCCGTCCTGCTTTCCCCCCATCGCCCTGAACATGGGGTAGCTTGCCGTGCCTGGTCCGGCGTTTTCTTTTCCTTCTCGAAGCATTTCACAAAATGCACTATGTTGCATCTCGGGGGACACTGCGGGAGCAGCTCGGTGTCCAACGGTAACCCCAGATGCGAGACAATCGCCGATTTGTGCCCGTGCTGCAGTGTACTTGATGCGGTAGACCACGAAGAACGGCCAGGGGGTACCCAAGCTCGCTCAGACTGAGCTTATAGGTATGTGTATGTGTGTGTGGATGTGTGGATGTGTGTATTGCACGCGCGCTCTGCGCCGCGCGCCCTCTCCCCGGCGCTATGCCTTCCTAGCAGATCCTGCTTGCTGGGACTCCGATCGGAGCCGTCCACAAAGGTGGGTGTGAAAAGTCTAGAACAGCGCAGTAACAAAACCAGCTAGACGACCGAAAAAAGTGGCCTAGTGGTGCATCACTGAAGAAAAGGCAGTTCTGGACATGGAGCCCGGCGTGACGACAGACCCCTGATCAAAGAGACTGGGTTGGTGACAGGAGTGAAAAAGTGGCAATTACAAAAAAACCCGAACAAAAAAAAATCCAAAAAAATTCCCCAATACGGATAGAGGACGTCACCTCTACATAGTGAGGTACTCTTGCTTGTTTCGAGGCAGCCTCCGCCGAACGGATGCTCGCCAAGTCGGCAAATCCACCTCTGTCTGAGCTGCTGATCCGGAAAGACCTAGCTTTGCCAGGGTACGGAGGGCCAAGTGATGCAGGTACTGGGGGAGAGTGTAGAAACCTTATTGTTTTGCAGCGTGAGCACAAGGTTTTCCCTATATGATTTATATTATTCATTTGCACAAGGTCGGGAAAAGCAAGGAAAAGAACCCACAAAGACTTTGTGCTGTCGTGCAGAGGAAGATCGCAGGTCCTGGCTGACGCGGAGCGGGCTGCCTGTGCAAAAATCAAAATTTTCCCAGATCGTGCGACGGTAGCTCTCCAGGAACGAGATCTCCTTATGCGAACTGGCCAGCAAAAAGAACTGTTTTTAGTACAGTGTACTGGTGTCTTTGACCATACGGCGTCAGGTTTCTCCCTCGCCTACACCTTCTCCACCTGAACGAGGGAAGCTTCTGTCTTTCTCATCGAGGAAGCTCAAGCATCGTGCAAGGTAGCTACTTGCCGTATCCACCGCACTTGAGTCTTATGGATGCCTCTCCTGAGACCCTGAATTCACTCTGGAGCTGCTGTTGTTGGCGCGCACTTGAGGATGAATGTTCACACCTCAATTCGACTCGCAACTACGGATTACCAATGATTAACGGCGTTGCGGGCCGCTCGTGGCTTTTGCTAGGTTCAATATCGGATAGCAATAGACTTTGGACGTTTGAGTGTTGAGGCGAACCTCTTTCCTCCCCCCCCCTCCCCCGGGGAGAGAAAATTGAGGAGGACTAACTCGATCCACACAAGCTCGCGCAGCTTGACACACAAGTAAATAGATAGCTCTGATGGATTTTGACAATTCTCATTGCTAGTCTCCCCCCTTTTTTATTCTTCTCAGATCTCACTATGATCATGGAATCTGTTCGGGAGCCATGCGATACGTTTTCTGTCAACAGCATCCCAGGCCTCTTCAACTTCCAAGGCCCGGTGATAGAGTTTGGGCGGCGTGCGGACGGACGGACCTGATCGCCGTTGAAACCGCTCTAGGACCCTCTACATGCATGCAAGCAATATTTTCGTTTGCTCCAGGTTCATGCGGCTCGCTCCACCACGTAGTCCTTCGTCTTGGGATAATAATTTACTCTTGGTAAAGTGGATGTTAGAAGCAATCACGAGGTTGTTGTGGCCATCTAACACAGATGAACGCCTGTTGTTTGCCCTTTGTACATAATAAAAATACTACCAAAGTATATTGTACGTAGTAGCAGATACTACCTTGGTCCAAAAAGGACTTTGGGTCCAACATCTTGCCGTGCCGCATCAGCAAAGACGGTACCGGATCATCTGGGCCTCATAATCATCCGAAGGTTGACCTCGGTATACGCAGTACCAATGTTGTTCTGGTTTCATGGTGCCATGGGGTTACATTGTTTTGACTTTGCAACGGTCGAGAAGATCCCTTCCCCGAGCTTGTTTCTGAACTTTTTCTGGCGGCTGTCATCCAGTGAATCCCCCTCCCCCTTTCCCCCAAAAAATGCTCTCGGTGGAGCAGATGGTGGATACCCCAATTGTCGATGCTGGCAAGATACCCGAAAGGGGAAATTCAGGGGTGTCATTCGTGTGAGACCATTGGTCAGATTGCCAACGTGGCACATGCAGGTCATGCAGACTCGCGAGCCGGCCCCAGATAGGAAATTGTGTGGAAACAGCATGCACGCACGGGTTTGCGTCGATCAGTACATATTTCTGCCCCGTCAGTCAAACAGCATCTCTCAAGGGTTGCTTTTTCGTGTCTTGACCTGCTTTGCGACACAAGTTGCGAGCGAATGGGCCGTACCGTAACAAGCGACAGCGATCAATCAGACCATCTTTGGGTGCCCTGCCCTGTTTGTTGAGTCCGTCCGTTGTTGGGATGAATGCCCTCCCTCCCGTTGGTCTTGGGACGGTGGCTGATGTTAGCAGACCACCTTCAAAACGTCACCGACACGCTTACGGAACCGTATTGTTTTTTTTTGTTTTTTTTTTGTTTCTAGGCGCCATCAACAATTAGCCGTAGCTCCTATAAAAAGTACAGCGATACGCATAAAGGCACGCACACAATTATTCGCACATGTGAAAATCCCTCCCACAATTCAAGGGTTGGTTTCACTTTGCACGGAAGGCATCCGACAGAAATTGAGGTTTAGCAGAGAAAATTTAACACTGTTTTAGGCTTAGCTTGTCAGAATGATCGATTATTTTGTGCAGCCCCACCCCAGACCGCCGCAGCGTTGTATCCACCACCAAATCAATCGTGGGCTTGCGAACCCCTTCCTTGACGACATATCTACCTCTCTAACAAGGGGTCACTTTGCAGTTTTTTCTCGCAAAAATCAGATTCCATTTCACATGATCCTCGATGCGATCTACTTCCGTAATTACATGTTTGAGAAAACCCACATCGCATTGTTACAGACTTTCTCTGATGTGGTGGTGGTTTGCGGTCATCGCAGCAATCAGAGCCTCAGCACCAGCCTGGCTACTCCCAGGGACATGTTCTCGGCATATGGCCCCGAAGTACACAGACAAACCCAAGACTCCTTTTTCATATGAACACGTCTAATACTAATCGACTAGCGCCTTCACGTTGTTGATCATCACGAGTCAGGTAGTTCGAGTTGTTTCTGTGCGCTTTCTCCCCAAACACCAAGTTCAGCGCCGTTCTAATGCTGGGCAATGCCTCCCAAAGGGGCCTAGCTGAGCAAGTATGATTTGAAGGAGATCTAGATCTAGCACCATCAGCTGTCAACCTTGAAGCCCGCTAGGCTAGCCTGGAGAGGATCACAGTTCGCCATCAACCTTGTGAATGCATCATACGTTACTTGTGGCAACTCGCTTGGATTGCGGGCTGTATCGGCTCATTTGGTACAAGCACAATCAATCTATTCGAGGGGGTCAGCAGTGTGTCTGGCGACAGGTCTATCTTGCGCCTTCTTACCTGGCCTCTCAGAAAACTGTGAAGAGCAATCTGAGTGCTCATATGCACCTTCAGCCGTATCGTGTTCCCACTAGACACAAACAGCAATTCGTGCCCTGTTCAGAGGTTCATATTGGCACCTGCCGCCTGGAAGTATAGATAAACTTTGTCACAAATTAGGCATTCTCGCGCAACAGAGTATAATCTAACCATCGGAACCCAGTCAAAATGTGATAAGACCAGATTCTGTGTATTGTACAGGTGTCTACCCAACAAAAGGCCTGCCAAAGCATGTGGCCTTTCGCCAGACAGGTCGTGCCCTTCTAGAAGGAGAGCCGCAATGTCTAACAACTTTGAAAGCATAGACTGAAATCCACCAAGAGCATGTCTATTGTGTGAACGTCTTCATGTCCTTTTATACAGGTATAAACACCTATCTCATCATTTGAACAGCCTTGTTGCTGGTGTGCCTGATTCATTGCCTGTTTTTTTTTTCCTATGGCTGAGCTTTCGACAGAATTCTTGCAGCGACGAAGACAACAGTATTCAACTTTTCTCGATGAAATGCTTTCTGAAAATCCCACCAAGATCAGATACTGACACCTTTCCGTCTGCTATCGTTCGTTTTTGAACCCAGGGAATGACGGTTATATAGTCTTGAAAAAATCAGACCTCGTCACAGTTCGCATCGAGGGCATGTCGTGCTGCAAATTTAGGCAAGAAGTCACTTCAGCTCTCAACGCAGCAACAGCGTTGAGACTTCCATAGACTCGGTACCCACCAAGCCTAAAATTATTATCGTTGCAACGTCGATACCATGCAATAAACGTCGACTTAAGATACCGTTGGACACCGTCGCTCCCAAAGCTGTGGTGGCCCAAAGCCGTGGTGGAGGCGGGTCTCTGGAGCTCTAAGCCCGGTGAGGGAAGGAGAAGTAGACCTTGGACCAGCCGTTTGAGACTCTCAAGGACCGGTAGAGATACGTATCTTGGGTGGAAGGGGAAGGTAGGGATTGGTGTGGCCCCAAGATTGCCATTATTTTCAGCCCGCAAGAGCACAGGGCGCAGAGAAACGGTCGTCAACGTCTCGTCCCTGGCCCCCCCCACGGCCCACTTATTAGTTAGGTAAAAACGGACTTCACCAAAGGTACGGTCGAATGTAGCCCTTTACAGGACTACCTGGAGCAGAAACATGGGAAATACGGTGTGATACGAGATTCCTAGCTCCAAGGTGGCTGCGAAGCTCGGTGAAAGAGGTTGGACCATAATGCGAGAGGTAGAATAATAAAGATCCAAAAACCTTTGTCGTAGGCTATCATCCAAATCCACTGCCAAATAAATCAGTTCATTGATTCTGGATAGAGAATCATATATTCTCAGAGCTGAGAGCTCACTTTCGTGCTCCGTTGTTATCACTAGGTAGTCAAGTCAGCACTGGATGCGAAGTATGCGCATTTCTGCCGCCAATTCGATAATCACCTTTGTCGAGGTTTCCCAGACCTGATTGCCATGACACTCGAGATCGTCCTTCTGTTCCATCAAAGAAACGTTCTTTGATGTCAAAGTTAATGTTGCGCCTCGATTTTGCCTTCTTTTTGGACTAAGATAGGCTTCCGTTTGTGGCAAAGTTGGCAAACTCGCACCCTCAGTTTCCTTCCCTGAACGCGCAATCCGGTAATGAAACCGATGGGGCTGTTCTGTACAGCCCCTTCGCCATTTGCCGTCTCAGCAGATGTGTTCACCGAGTTCAAAACCTTTGGGGTCTACTTCCCCCTCGAACTGAACAATGATTTGTGACGGACACCACCCACATGAATCATGAAAATTGGTCACCTTCGATTATCATCGGCTTCTCATTATGTCTACTAATGACCTGACGTGCATATAGAACCCCTCACTCCTGCCGCTAAAGGGAGACGTCAGTCCTTGACAGCTGTTAGCTCGTTAAACGGCGCTCTCTAGCGCCAGCTGTCAAAATGTGTACAGTGCTTGACGGCACGATCGAGCGATCGCAGAAATTACTAGGCCTGCTCCAACATTATATGGCCTCGTGCTAAAAAAAAAGCTAGCGTATGTCGATTCCCTGAGAAGCACCAATTGTCAAAGTGCAAATGTTGCAAGGCTTTGACTCCCTCAAGCAAAATCTGGGTATCATTTCACGTGCTGTGTCCCGAATGAATATTTTCCTTTAGACTTCCCCGATCAGCTGTAGTTGCAGACTTTAGGCTCTGTCACGAACGTCATCCTCCTCTTCCCAAGTCGATCCGGTGATTTGTGTACTTTCCTTGGATGACTTCTTCCTTGTCGGCAGCAGCCTTGGTGGCTGTAGCCTTTTCGGATGCGTGTTTTTTGGCAGGAGCCTGCTGAAGAGGCAGCAGCCCGGCAGTGGCTTGATCTTCGAAACCTGGAGGACAGTGAAGTAAAAGTCTGGGGCCTTTGACCCGAGGGGCGTCCGGATTGTGGACTATCTTGGCTGGCACGAGTGAGGCGACTGACTGACGACATGAGCGATCGTCCATGACCGCGCGTAACTCCTGGCTGGTCAGGTACGCGACTTCTCTGATATGGGCATTCAAAACAGTCCGCTCGATTCGGTACTTGTACTTGGTAGCCTCATCTGGAAAGGGGTCTGCACCAGTCTGCACCTTCTGCATCGGACTGTTTCGAGGGCAATCAGGCCCTGCTGACTGGCCGGCGTGATCGATGCAGTTGTGGGCCATAGCCATCAAGGTCGATGAACAACAGCTGCTTTTGGAACTCTGGGAACTAGGTGTCTCATTCGAGTCGTGCCCCTTGAAGATAATAGGCTCGTTATGGTTGTCTTGGCTGTTGTCACTAAGCTGAAATGGTGCTTTCTTAATAGTCGTCGACTTGTCAATGCGGTTTGGATCGTCCTGAACGACGTTGTCTTCATTTGCCGCTGAGGTAGTGTCATGAATTGCAAGCTTGTCGTCATAAGCATCGAATGAAAATCTGCGCACCTGAGGCGGAGGCACGAATGATGGGCCGTAGCTACTATCGTCATTATCAATGGCGTGTTCTGGTAGGCCACCATTGGCCCTAATGAGCTCCTGTACAGGTGCCAAGCCGTTGACAATCGTTGGTGCTTGCACCGGGTTGGCGCCAGGAGACGGCTTGATCGGCCCAGGGCGAGGCGGCGTTGTGTGAGGTGTGACATGATCCCGAGCTCTTGCAGCGAGGACACCCTGGGTGATCAGCGAGCTGGAAGCAGAGCTTGCAACACCGCTGGACGATGTAAACGAGTCTAACTTCTGGGGCGACGTTTGTCTAGAGCTATGATCGCTTGAAAGGCGGGGTCGACCATTTTCGTCGAAGAACTGTTGGGCCGCTGACAATCTCTCTAGAAGATTGGCATTGCGCTTCTTCGCTAGTTGGGCGTCCGGCCGCCATAATTTACTCATGAAAGCGTCCGAGTTGTGATCGAGTACAATCTCGCGGTCTAGCAATGACATTGACTGTTAGGGACATACATTGTGGAATTATCGAGATAGTCTGTGTGAATAAAACTTACCGGTGTCTTGAGTCATAGGAAGGGCAGCGAAGTTGCGCATCTCACCTTCCATGATAACTTGCTGGCCTCTGTGAAGTCCCATGCCGTCATCTGAGGATGTGTGTCAGTACGAAAAGATCGAGATGGTCTGAAAAGGTACGGGGGCAATTGAATACTTGCCTTCGCTCTTGCTCAGGCGGTTCAGCTTGGCCTGGAAGTCTTTTGCATCGTTGCGGTTGTACACGCTGCCAGCTCGAGCGAATACGACCGACGAAACGCCAGCATGCTCAGCTATGATCTGCTCCAGACGCCTGACCTCGGATTTGAAGCTGGCCTCGCGATGTTTCCATTCGTCTGCAATGGCAGCTAATTCCTGGCTCTCCCTCTTCTGAGTACTCTTCAGTTCCTCGAGCTTGGCCTCCAGATTGCTTTGCTTGCTCAAACGAATCCTGAATTCCTCAATCATACCAACAACAAAGCTGTTGAGATGGCGCGGGATGGGCTGAGAGACCCCGTTTGACATGATGGTCGAGGATACGGTATCCATCATTTGCGTGAGGTTGGGATTGTGCCATGTCTGATCGGACTCCTTGTAGATAAAGTCGTTGTCGGTGTTGGGACTGGAGCGCCAGAAGCCAGTCGTCGGGTCGTGGGGAGCTTCATGGTAAGACATCGTACGCGACGACATGGAGTCACTTCGCTCCATGATCTGCTCGGGGTGGGGAAGGGTCACAGCTGAGGTAGCTTGGGCCTTAGCTGCGTTGCTCAGGCCGATGTAGCTTGAGATTCGAGACAAACGCGCTGTCTTCTGAGCTGGCTGTGGGATATGGATCTGGGTGAGAGAGCGCTGGAGTGAGCGCTCAGCGGATGGCGTAGTGACCGCGCCCACATCAGATTGGGTCGATATCAAGACGGGGTTTGGTGCAAACGCAGTTTGGGTGGTACGGGCTCGAGGGCCAAGACCAAGCCAGCTGCGGCCGTCCATGTTGAAGTGCGTGATGAGTGGAGAAAGGAAGGGATGATCTGAAGGAGGTACTCGGAGGCTACGAGCGCATCAGGTAAGATAGCGTCGAAAAGGGGATTTCACCAAGGAAGAAGTCGCGGAAGCTTGATCAGTAGCTGCAAAGCTCAAAAAGTATCGTACTCCGCCTTCGCGCGTGAGCTGACAACAGCGCAACGCGATATCGAATGTAAGAGAGTATCGTTGCGAAAGGTTGTCGCAAACGTGATGAACACAATGAGCGGTATGAAGCTTGATGAGAATATCTTGTCCTCGAGGTGATCCCGAGATGGGTTTCAGAGTCGCTTCAAGAAACAAGACGATGTTGAACTCGAAGTGAAATAAGTTGGGTTGGTGAAAAAAAGTTGGTGTCGCGATGGGTGCGATAATTATCTGAGACCAAACCTGCGCTGGACGGCTTTCAAACAAGAAACCCAGTAATCTCGGAACAATTACATCGGTTCAAAGGCATTGAATATCGCGAAGGTCAACAAGTGTGAAGGTCGCTGCTGTTGTGATCGCGCGAACGTGGTCAAAAACCACGACCGTTGGGTGCAGCCGTCCACTAGAGCGCAGAGAGAATCTGAAAAGGGGAGGGGAAAAATGGTGGAAACTCTATCACTGGCTAATGGCGCCAGAACAATAGCAAGCTTTCTTGATATCGAGAAATGATCAGGGACTCCAGGGCGACTGATGTCCTTCTCTCGGCCAGAGTTTTGCACAAAGACTCCAGGCGACCACGGCGGGTCTTTGGACGGCACCCCGCTGAAATGCGTGACGCGCGATGCCGTCTCCTTCACCGTCACTGCAGTGTGTTTGGCAAGGGACGAGGGCGAGGTCTGAAATTCGCGACATTTTTGTCGAGACATCATCGGTAACTTGGCCTGGGTCGCGTCCCAGCAACGCGCCTTCCTCGCGTACTGCCAATTGACGGACAGATTCTATCCGCCTTTACATCATGATGAAGTATATGACATTCTAGGTACACAAAATTTCCATTCTACAAATGCACTGTCAAGTCAACATGGTTACTTCGCAAGGTGGGATCGCTTCAAAGAGAGCCAAGAATCAAATGGAAAGGACCTCACAAATGCACACTTGCTCGCCTCACTTCGCTCACTATGCTCGATCAACTGGATAAATCTTCAATTGCAATCAATTTGAGTCTGTGGGAGCTTTCTCCAACCCTTGCTTGCTACCTTAGGTAGCATTTAAAGGCTCAATGCACATTTCGAGCTTGTGCAACCATCCGGATGGACTTGGGCACAAGACGAAGAGTGGCCGCGACAGCTTGGGAAAGGTTTCTTCTGCGGCACTGGGTCTAACTATCAAGGTAAGTCAATACCAGGAGACACCGAGTGGCGAGTGGAGGAAGACGTCTCACCTTCCTGACTTCTTCGACACGCTTGATTTCTCGCTATTCCGCTCAAACCATCAGACACTGCGGCAAGAAAGCCGTTGTGCTGAGACTATTGCCTGGAGACTGCCAGAACCATGCAACAAGAGAAGACACTCGTGTCCAGAAAGCAATCTGACATCCACCCCTGTCGAACTCTGTCTTGAATGGACGTAGCCATTTAAATTAGGCTGTCGTATCATGCAACTGCCTCAATGACGCACATGAAAAGGAAGGCAATGCTCTGCAAATCATGCGACGACTGAGAAGGGAGAGCCGTTGTCACCGTTTAGTCAGCCTAGTCAATGCTGCTATATGCCTTTTATCCACAGGCTCAGTCAAATAAATCGCCCGCCCTTCTTCGGTTGCGCTTGCGTCCGTCGAGCTTGTCTGCAAACAGCTCCCTGCCGACGTTGTTGCTGCTGGTTGGACCGTCGTCGTTAAATTTGGTAGGAAAAAGCTCCTTCACCGACTTTGCCGTGCCCTTAATGGTCAACATACCACCGTGGTCAGGTGTCTGCCGTGCCAAGCCGCGAATGGACATAGCATTGTTCTTGCTGGGGTCTGCTGTTGATTATCTCGTTAACTTAGTGCCCTTATTGCAAATAAATTGCTTCCTGAAAAACGAGGGGTCGCGAGAAGACGGGAGTTGAAGGAGAAGAAATAGGAGTCGACCCGTCGGACTCGACGGTGCCATCATAAGAAAGGCATGCCATACCCTCACTAAGCACGTTGACCTGGTCCATCACTGCGCCGCCTCCTCCTCCGACGGCGGACTTGACTGGGAACAGCTCTTTCTTGACAGCGGTGGGAAATAGCTCTCTGGGCCCGCTGTCTGTTCTGGAGCTCTTGGTATTTAGGCGCTCCTTGAGCGATCGCGCCTTATCTCGGTTATTCCGCACAGCCTCCCTGTCCTTGGCCAGGTCGTCCTCCATCGCGTCACGGTCGTGTCTCTCAGCTGAAAGAGGTGAGGCCGAGCGGTTGCGCGCGTACGACCCTTTCTCGGAGCGCAGACTATCTCTCGGTCGGCTATTGGGGAACAGCTCCCTGCCTTGATTGGCAGGTCTGTAGCGGTCTTGGTCCGATCTTTCAGATGGCGAAGGCGAATTGCGCCCTCGTCCGCGGCCGCGATCGTTCCCATTTCTGGGTCTTGGAGACAATGTTGAACGCTTGGACAGCGCTGCGGGGTCGTCGTCGTAAAGGTTGACGTCAAACGATTCGGGCATCTCCTCACCGCGATCGTCGTAACGGTCGTCATATCGGTCATCGTACCGGCCTCGCCCACTCCGCCTGTACGATCCTCGATCATCGCGCTCCCGGTATCGCCTATTCCTACCCTCGCGTCTGCGCCGTCCCTCCTCCGTCTCGGGATCCCACTCAGGGTTGAGGAGGTAGAAGCGACTCTTCTGAGCCGCGCCGCGCTCCTTCTTGTCGCTCTCAACCGCGAAGCGCACCTGCAGCGCGATTTGGGGCTGGTCTGTGACAGGCTTGGCGGGTAGAACCTCACCCACTGGGAGCTGTGTGGCGTCGGCAATCTCGACGGCCGACAGCAGCAAAAGGGCCTCTTGCGCAGCAGTCTCGGAGCTGAAGACAAGGTTGGCGGAGCTGTCGTTCACCCACTCGATGCGATCAGCGCCCTTGCCGCCGACATGTGACGAGACATACGCCTTAAGTTTGTCTTGGTCGAGCAGGTCGAGGCCGCGGATGTGGATTTTGTTTGGAACGAGGCGCTGCGATTCGTTCGTCGAGTCGCCGTTGGCCGTCTCTTCGATTTCACCATCCTCCTGTGGTGTTGGCGGTCAGTATCGCCGCGCCGTCTTCCTGGGCTTCCCTCTGAAGATGGACGCACCTGTAGATCGTCGCCAACCAGAATCTCTTCAACCTGCTGCTCATCCTCCATGGGGACATCAACAGCGTCACCCATTTCGATGTCGAAATCGAATTGGTCGTCCATGATGTCCAAGGAAGCCTGGCACCACCAGCTGGATTAAGGTGGAGATGGTGAATGCTAAAAATTTGAAGTCGGGCAGTGAGCTGATGTTTGTGTAGAGGGCGTGAGTCTCGACGAAATTGAGGAAGCCAGGGTTGTTGTCGCTTCTCTTTAGATATTGAGGAAACGGTAAGCACGCTGCGAAGTGAAGAGACGTGATGCGGATGGCCGACATGTAGTGGAGTTGGACAGGCTTAGCCTCACCCACCAGCAAGGTCAGGGGTCCTTATCGATAAGCCAAGCCTACCCGCCTCCTTCACAATAGTGCAAGGATTGCTGTGCCTTCTTGTCTGAATACCAAACAGTGGTTCACTAGGTAGTTTAGAAAGGGACATGGAAGTCTTG
Source organism: Gnomoniopsis smithogilvyi (assembly GCA_027946515.1). NCBI lineage: Eukaryota > Fungi > Ascomycota > Sordariomycetes > Diaporthales > Gnomoniaceae > Gnomoniopsis > Gnomoniopsis smithogilvyi. Next base: position 1,966,210 of record JAPEVB010000004.1, on the reverse strand, counting down.
TGTACCTCACTTTGTGATTCATACGTCCGTCTGAGCTTTTCGATACACTTTGGCAAACGCGGAAGCTGGCAGCAAGTTACCGTAGCTGTGTCCCTCCCAAAATTCATCACACAATTAATTTATGGTTCAGTACCTAGAACTCAGCTCATTTGCACCAGGGCAACTTTGCAGGTGATAGCTTACTCTCTATGCATTCGACATTGCATATTGGGCAATTATATGTGCTCAGCTTTCCCATACATGTATACCTAAGTGCTCTCTTCAAGAAAGACAAATCAGTCATAATGAAAGCGTACTGTGCTTGATCAGGTAGTTGGCAATCAGAAGAAGCCTTTCTAGGATATAGTCAGCCATGAGACATCACGGCAGGGTGTGCCACCAGATCTGACATGCTTTCATTGTCGCACTGTACAACCAGGAAAAGCACACCTGCTGCACACATGTATGACCTCAGATTTTTGCATGAGGAAGTAAGCAAATGGCACTATGGAGTCTTGTATTCGATGCTTGGCATCTAGCAAGGCGGTGAAGGAATATTCACCGGTGTAGAATCGATACATCACTTCAAGGAGGGAATCTGTAAGGTGATGTGACAAGATGAAACTACAGTCACGCAAATGTCTGCAAAAGTATGACGAATCCAACAAGTCTTCTTCTTGGGAGCTGGACACCTGCTTAGCCATCGTCTTGCCGATTAAAGCACTATTTTACCTCCCCTTCACTGCCTAGCCTCTTGGGGTATCCATCACCAACACAGCAGTGTGCCAGTCGTCTCTACAGAGCCAAAGTATTTAGGCATCGAGGCATTGCGAGCCTGATATGTTGCTTTCCACAACCCAACTTGACTCTATCAGGAGCAGAGATACCTGACAACCAACATTCAGACAGGCAAAGTTCTTCTGCTGTCTTTTTCAAAGAAATCTCCACCCAACGCCCCAAAGCATATCTATGAAAGTGAACTCCGTCTAGAGAAAAAAAAACAAATCTGTACCGGCCTTCCCATCTCACAGACCAAAGTCGAAGCTCAAGGAACAGCGACATGAGAGAGCCTGGTATCTCAGCCAGGCAATAAGACATCTTGCCACCCTCACGCTTGGAAGGAAATAAAAAATGTAAAACAGACAAGAAACCTTGGAAAATATCTCGAAAACGCCAATACCAATGGTAGCAAAAATAATGCTCACTGAATCAAGCAGTTTCCACCCTCTGCCGTCTCCCAACCTCATGTATATTCGACAGTGGCAGAGGCGTCCGCGCCACTTTCGGGCGCCGTTCTGCAGAAGAAGACGTCGCAGAAGCGGAAGCAGTGGCAGCTTCACCCGTCGCGGCCCCAAAACTCGACGACCTTGAGATCTCCGAGGCCGCCCTCTTCAAGTTTGGGAAGCTGCCCACCAAGTCCCCCGCCGACGGTCGAAAGTCGTCAATAGTATGGTCGTCGTCCTCGAAAGGGTCATTAGCGTCAAGCATGGGATCATACTCCCAACTGGCCTCTAAGCCGGTCAGGAACACAGGAGCGTGTCTCAGTGCGTGCCAGGAAAGGGTGTGGTGTTGCATGCTGATGTATAGCGAGTCGATCTTGCCATGAGCGTCGAGCACGGCGCAGTGGGCGCGCAGGAATTCGACATCAAAGTTGCCGTGGATAAGAGATGGGTCTAGGGGTCGCAGCATCGGCAGGCCTTGGAGGGTCTCAGCATCGCAGAGCTTGGCTTGGAGGGGCACCCAAGGCCGATTCCGAAGAAGGCTCTGGAATGCGGTTGATACGGCGGAGACGAATGCTTCCGAGGTGGTACCGTTGACGACAACCATTTGATGCAAGCCTCTGGATAGACATCGCTTGTACGCGTTTGTGTTTCTTTCAAAGGGAAAAGGCAATGAGCTCATGGGTAGGAGTGAGACATGGACCGTCCAGCATTCTGAGGATGTTGATGCTGAGGTCCGAAAAGGCATACTTGATGGCCGATTCGGTGTGACAGGAGTCGTGACGCTGATCGGCGCCGTTCTTGATCGTGGAGGGGTATCCGTTGACCTTCCATGCTGGTGAAATGTCGTTTCAGGTGACCTACTGATAGTTGGTGTAGGATCCGATGATAGCGACGTTCCTCTTCGCCTTCTCCGTCCTCTCACCGCTGAATCATCCGCCTCCAAATCTTCTACTTGTTCCGCGATTTCCAGTACACGCTCTTCCAGACTTAGATCAGCATCGTTGAGTTCGCATTGTCGGTCGTGTAGCCTCCGCAACTCGTCGTCTACTCTTTTAAGGTGTGTGCCAACGCCTTGAAATCGAGGTCCCCACTCCCCGCTCCGCCTTTCGAGTTCCCCAATGGAGTGCCACGCCCGGTTCAAGTTTCCATACGTCTTCTTGATCTCCTGGCTGATCTCTTCTGTCCTAACCTCTACGACGCCTTCTAACTCGCTCACTCTCTGTATCACCTCGTTCTCCTTCTCGCTGCCTCTGGACAGCAGTTCCTCCAATTGCTGCACTCTCTGTCGAAGCAGGTCCAATTCTTGCCTGTCCATAGGCTGCTCGGCCGTCTTGTGGTGGAAACAGGCGAGATGACCACACTCGCAAGTTGCACCAGGCAAAGATTTGTTTAAGGAGAAGTTGACGCAGGCACAGCGGTGGCCTTTGATCTCGGGCATCATCATGATGTAGCGACAGTTGCCCTGCGGTAAGTTGGACTCGTCGCCGTCGGTTGGGGCCCCCGTCGAAGGGGACGGGGAATTGCGCGCAGACATGTTCGGAGAGGGTAGGTGGCCAACGAAGATGAATTAGCAACCCTCATCTATAGCTAGCAGCTTTTGATCCTGAAAGATCAGTCGGTAGTGGCTTCTCAGTCACCACCGACATGCGAGGTCTTGGATCAAGCGGCAGGACTGGTTTGTGCAAGAGCGCATAGCAGAGAGGGAGGCTAGAGCATGCGACTGTGAAAGTGGGCTACGTAACGGTGAATGCGAAAGGAAGAAAGTACGCTACGCATGCGTGTTAGGGCCAGAAACGAGACAAGTGAACACCAGCGGGTTTCGGCGATAGGGCTGGGTCCTGATTTATCAAGGAGAATGCGGATGGTTCCAACGGGTACGGGCCGTCATATCTCTCTAGGTTTGGATGCGTTGGGCGCACGCAGCAGGGATGTAGAAGACCCCACGACATGTGAAGAGGGCCAACAGGAGCCTTGTCACAACAGGTAATATACAGGGGGGCTGCGGCCTGTCGGGCGAATTGAGTTTCGAGATATCGGCGGACGTGGGAGGTGGATATCAGTGGGGTATTTGGGCGACAAGGCAATCAGACAATCTGGGGGTGGGCCTGGTTGGAAGCAAGGTGGATGTCGGTTCCTGAACCCGGGGCAAGGCAATCCTGGGGACAGTGAAAGACGCTGATACGGGACGAATCTACTAGGTCAACTGGTGTGCTGAAAGAATAGTCTCTCTTGTCGCTCTGGAAAGTACATGGGGCGGGGGGAAGAGAAGAAGCCGCGGCGCAGATAATGAGATGATACAATAGATAGAGGGAAAGGACGGGATTGGAAAGACAAACCCCAGCGAGACAGGGGCGCTCGCAAATCTAATATGGCGACATGTGGCAGTGTGTGTGAGTGTGTGTGAGTGTGTGTGCGAGGATTCCTGTTGAGCCGCCACGCGCGCGCTGGATCTGAACTCTATTCGATGGGGAACAAGCTTTTGATGTACTGTCCATGTCCAGTACATCATACGTCCCATGCTTTTGAGAGAGGAGAGAGAAAGAATAGAAGCCTCAGGAGCCAAAGTCTAGCGAGGTTGTGGGCGCATGCCACACCAACAAAGATCAACCCGGAATCCGGAAATGAAAGCATGCGGTTCTTGTCCCCGTTGCAACGGACTTTGTGGACCACAGCCACCACGCTTTTTTATGTGGAGTAGTGTAACGAATTACCTCGGGGGGTGCCGAGATAAGGCGCAAGACGGTCGCAGGCTAGTGGAATCGACTTCAGCACCAAGATGTGCGGGTGTAGTTGAGCTGAGAGGAGAAGGGGGTTCAATGATAACAGGTTTGACTTTTTCTCAACATCTTGTTAAGGTAGCCGTCATTCTTAGCGTTCCAATGCTACTATGGTATATAGCCAATGCCAACGGCTGGGCCGGCACGGTGCCAAAGTTCACCATGGGTGGGCAAGGGTGTTCCATAGGTAGGTAGAAGAAGAGGATTCGGGTACCTGATTGCTTGTGTACTACATATACACATACATACAGACATAGTACTATGGTAGTACCTGGTATGTTTGGCAAGGTACTATAGTGTCTTCTTGCGTAGATAATTTCTTTTCTTAGCCGGCATGCTGGCCCCCCTTTGCACGTGTCGGAACAACACACATCACCGCTGCGAGGATTTGATAACAGCCCGCACCCAAGCTTTCATATGCGACGCTGCCCCCCAAGCCTGGTATCTCACCGCGCCGTTCAAAGTTTCAGGTCTGCCGACAAAGTTGCATACCCTAAGAACAGATTGGCGGTGGGCGAGTCAAAATTCGAAGCCTTCAATCACGTCAAATGTCATCATCAGATACCGCCTGGGCTCTGGAGGATGGGGTGGGTGGGTGAATGAATGAATGAATGAATGAATGGATGGATGCTCTACCCTGCCTCGGGATCGGAAGTCGTCCCATGTTGTGGCATGCCACTCAACCAAATTTGTAAACAAAAAAATAAATTTAAATTTCTTTTGCTTTTGCGCCTTGTTTGACTTTCTTTTCCTGATTCTGGTGGAATGAAAACGTACCTTACTCAACTGCCTTATTGATAAATATCAGACCCATGTGAAAGTAGGCTACCCATCTTACGGCTTCGTTTGACTCCGCCAGCTACGTATGACCTTGACAATGACCCTGACCATAACTTTGAACCTCGCAGGTCGCACTAACCTACAGCGAGAAAAGGCTTCCCAACGGTCAGGTTGTGCTGCATCGGGAGTGGGCATGATCCGCATGGCTGATGCGGTGGTGGGGGGTGGGGGGCAAAGATAAGACAGGCTTTCGTGAACCCTACGCCGACGCGTAAAGGACCGCCGTGACCCTTCCCACCTAATAATGTTCCCGGTCGGTTGCGGTGAGGCTCTTTCGCTCACCTCGTCGCCACGCCAAATTTAGCTCTCGGGTGACAGGCGCGGGACCAGGGCACAGTGACAAAGTTGCAACTCGACATTGACATCTTGAGAATGTCCTGAGGCGAGATGTGGCCTCCAAGCCTCAACGCCATGGCAGTCATGGCTACACAAGAAAACTTCCCCGTCCCTTGTTCACATGCCGCAACCCCCACGACTTCGCCCACACAAATGTCGGGTCCTGAAGTCTGAAGTCTTTTTCCAGTCTCAGTTCTAGATCTCCATCTGTTCCCCCTACACAACAAGCCTTACCCTCGGACAAAACGACTAGGTATCAGAGGCGAAGTTTCCTCCGGGTGCTGTCCGGCTTGCCGTCCCATCTTTCCACTTCCCACGGACTGCTGCAGCATGGTGAATGGGCTCATCGCTTGCCTATTCGGGTCAGGGTGGCATCATCTGCTTCAGTGGCTTTTACCTAGCCGAGACCACGGCCCTGACGTCCCTGGGCGGTTCTACCACACCCTCCTACTCCAGAATGCAACCTCTCTCGCTGCACAATACCGCCGGCAGCCAGCTGCATTTTAGCCGAGGGCTGCTCAACGGCAATTCCGATCGTTGCATTTCGCCTTCTTGCAGACCTTGCCGACAGGTAAACAAAGTGTAGAGCCCCTGCTGCTTGTGCAAGCGAGCCAGATCTCTACGCCCTCATCTGCATGCTGTGTGCATCGTCCTTCCTCGACGAGCAGTCGCAGTCGTCATGCACCAGCAGACCGGTCTAGGAAAATTTTACCACGTTCTGGCTTTCCAGGACGAAACGAGATGAGCGAAAAAGGGTAGGACCAGAGCCTCTCAGCAGCCAGCAAGCCTTCCGGGGGCCCTGGTGTCACAGAAGCTGTGGTCTCTATGATAGGGCGATAACACTGCATGGGAGGCTTGCAGATGTCGCTTGAGATCAAAAAGTCTGGCATTCTCGCCAATGTTAAGACCCGCATTTATCGCGTTTGCGGCCTATACCCGTGTCCCTGTGGTTTCTTATCCTCATAGCAGCGATAAAGAGCAGCTTGACATTCTTGACCTGAGACTTGGGTAGATGAATCGGAAGCCTCGCAGTCCATTATAACATGCATGCCGAGGTGCCGCTGAGAAAGGTAGTCCAGAGCTTACCAGGCGCGGTTGAATCGTACAGCAAGTGTCAACGGGCGCTCTGTTGAAATGGAAGGCCTCCGTCAACATCAACAAGCTGCGAATGCTTCACACCATTTCGTCTGAAGGGATGGGGGCCGGCACTTTTACCTAATTACGATCCACTACCCCGTGGGTTGAAAGGACATGTAGGGGGTCTCTTGTTCAAGGATCCAATGCCCGGAACGAGCCTTGACGTTGAACAAGGTTAGGGACCCCCACTGTTAGGATGCCACCGGGATGGGAAAAGATTCCCGAAGTCGTGTCGCAAGATCTCTTTGTGGGCAGTCGTTGGTGTCGACTCTCGACGATCTGCCATCCGACCTTGTTCTTCTTTTCTTGCCACGTAACAATACCTACAATTCTATCCAGCGCTCCTGGTTGCGTGACAATCACCGGTCTAGACTTTCATCTCCTGAACCCACCGTCGCTGACCACCTGGAAGTCAAAGTGGTTTAACACTAGAAGTAGCCGTCCAATCTGGTAGCTGGGGATATCCGAGTGTGGCCTTGCATTGGTAAGGCCGGACCGACAAAAAGAGGTTCTATACTTTGAGAGCGACGGCTACATTAATGACAAGGACAACGAAATCTATTTGAATTACATGGCCTTTACGACACAGCTCCTGCAAGACCACTTCAGATTTGATTGGCTCTGGCGCGTTCACTTTGTGCAGGTATGGAGCCTATCAGTTGTGGGCGGTTAGCCGCCATCTGCACCACACGCCCCCGCACAGATGTCAACATCAAAGGAGGCTGGTTTTGACGCGGATTTGTTTGATTCTCCTGGCATCGATTGTTGTTTTGCATGGCCGTTTCCAGTCATTACCGTGCTTGCTGAAACTAGCACTGCCTGTCTGTCTATCTAGTCTTATTCTGTATTTTTTTTTTTTGGTCAAGCCCGACGACAGGTCAAGTCCTGTTGGCGATTGTTGTCCGAGCCAATGGGCCTCACAGAGAATGTGTCGGCGTTGCTTGAGACGTACGATAATTGCGTGTCGCTCCTCAAGGCTTTCAAGAAGCAAAAGAAGCAGCAAGACATGGACCGCAGGGCTTTGAAAGCAGATGAAAAGCAGGCCTTGTTGAGGCGCTCGCTAAAATCTGACCGGAAGAAAGTCGAGAGGGCGTACTCCTCGCGGGTAGCTGAGGCCGGTAACCTCTTTGAGAAGGGCGACAGTAAGGAGCCACTCGTCGTTGTCTCTTTCAGCATGGAAACAGTGACTGAACCAATTTCATTTCCAGCAAAATCACGGTCTGCTCTAACCAGAGTATTGAAGAGGCTCAATGCTGTGATCGCCGGGCTGATCCGCGTAGCGTGCAAGGACTCTTGCCAGGCCATGGACTATAACTCGTTGATGTCTCTTTCCAACTCTTCCCGTTTGCAGGCAATAAAGGCCTTCGACCAACTATCTCATCGGCTGCACAGCAAGTCGTCGCACAGCTCCGTTGTCTCAGCAGCCACGTCAAAATCAACAAAGTCTTCCAAGTCTTCGAAGACTTCCAAATCTTCACAAAGTAGGGCCTCGGCTTCGACGGCATCAAGTAAAGACACAGCCCCCAGAAAGGCAACTAAGGTGTCCAAAGCACAGCCTCACATCCAGCCTCATGAGATCAAAACGCTACCCTCCCCTCCAAGGTACAACATCCGCCGGAAAGCTCTTCCCCACGAGGCCAGCAGGATACCACCTCCCAGTAGCGACGTACGTCGCAAAGCCCTTCCACCACTACCCGCGACGACCATCCAAACGCCCCTTCTGGACTCAATGGAATACAGCCGAAGACTCGAAGAAGACCTTGACTTGAGCTTGCGCCGCCGGCCGAGTATGATGGACCGTTTCTCGCTCTTGACTATGGAATCTGGCAGTACCAAGCTAGGCGAGATACCGGAGCGGAAGTGGCATCGCGGGTACGATGACTGGGATGGCCGAGGGGATGAATACAGTGCCCCTATCGTGTACCCTTTGAGGCCTTACCAGCCTGTGGTGAAGGAGAGACGGTTTCTGGGTCTCTTTAGGAGGGGAAATTGAGCGCGGAGCTTGGGTTTGCCGTGGAGGCCGTGAGAACAAGATGACAGATATGGAACGTATTCGTACACAAGATTGTCTTCCGGGTCTAATGTCGAGTTGGGCACACTTCTGGTCTACTGCAGCTTGAAATGTTTTCTCACAACAAAGTCCGGCTTGATTTTCTGCTGTGAAGAAGATCGAGACTATTTTTTCACCAGTACCAGTGATTATTTTGGAAACCTGTATGCCCCAAAAAGAGCTCTATAAAGCTACAAAACTCACCCTGTCCTGCGAGTACTTGCTAACACACATGTACGAGCTTCTTGTGGCTGGTTGCAGTCATGCCATATTCGTCCGTCCTGAAACAGTCTTGATGTTCTTCACTACAGCAATGCGCTCAGGCGTAATTTGTTGTATTTCGCCAATGCAGAGGCCTGAAGTTTCAGCGTGCTACTATCCCTCCTTTGCAGAACAGTGCTTTGATTTCATGTAGATCTATGAGCCGGATCTAAGAGGCACTGCTATTGTAAAGCGGTCCAAGAGGACGGGGCCACCCATAATAAAATGAATCTCTGTGTGACACTTGGGCAGCGAGCCCTATGTCGTCAACAAGCATGCTCAAATTGCCAACTTAGTCAGTCTGTCCAAGAACGAATTTCCACCTTCTTTGCGTCTGTGGCGTCCTTTCATCTTGTACCGCCCAGTCTCAATATCGATCTGCTCAATTTTGACCCACTTCGTCTTGAAGGCGAGCTTGAAACCAAAGTAGAACAGGAAGATCACTGGTAAGGTAAGGAGACTGGAAAAGAAGTGGCTCACCCTGCTTCTGATATCGTGGGTAGCATCAATCGGATCAACAGCCACCCATACTTGCGCCGCAATGATAAGCCCAAGACCACAAAGAGCAAGCCAAGACCCAACAGTGCCAACAGGCGACCGATAGACGAGCTCGTCTAACGAGTGCCCTTTCAGCTTCCACGCCTGGCGGAAGCGGATGTGTGACAGACAGATACTCGCCCACGAGATGATACTGCTGAGACCACTCAGAGCCACGAGCCAGTCCAGAACAATATCAGTCGCCACACCTGTGCCCATGTAAGAGAGGAGCCCAACCAGAGCTGCCAGGCATACAGCGGCGATTGGTCGACCCCGGCGGTCAATGTAGCGGAGAGCTTTGGGTGCTTGCCCTTGATCAGCCAGAGCCGCCAGGACTCGGGAACTGGCGAAGAAGGAGGCATTGGCCACCGAGAGGACGGAAACGAGAATGACAACATTCATGACCGAGTCCAACCCGTCTAGACCTGCATCCTGGATTGCGAGGATGAAAGGTGAGGTTGAAGGGTCGCTCGAGTCTCCGATGAGGCGGATATCATCATATCTCACAATCAATCCGACAATTAAAACCGAGACGACATAGAACTGTTGAAGATATGATGGTCAGGTTCTCTCTACACAAAAGTCCAACATCGAGGCTAAATCAATATTTGCGAGGAAGATGACCTTACGGTAGCAATCCGCCAAAATACTTGCTTTACCGCGCGAGGAATATTCTTTGTGGGGTTCATGGTCTCTGCAGCAGAGAGTCCAACAAGCTCAGTTCCTAAAATGTTGTCAACATTCTATTTTGTTCAGTAGTCTATGGTATTGGGCCCAACTTGCCTGCAAATGAGAACGCAGACGAAATCAACACACTGCACTATAAGGGGTGTATCAGTCTTTTGAAACTCCTCGTGATGTAGTCAATCTGAACGAGCCCTTGGAATTATCACTCACAAATCCTTTGAATCCGTTGTTGAACGCTCCGGGATCAGTCCAAAGCGAAAGCCCAATGTAACCCGAGGTTTGATTACCGACACAATTGATAATAATTCCGAGTAATCTGAGTCGTCAGCATCTTTCTCTCTCTCCCCATAAACCCAACTTCAGTTGAGACACGCAGTGCACTTACATGAACCCAAAGAGTGCTGCGGCTTTTATAAGAGACGCCCCAAATTCAGACTCCCCATATGCTCGAACACCACATAGATTTATCCCAAATATGGCCTGTTCAGGATTAGCACGAGACAACCAGAGCGGTGCCTGAGACCTAACCTACAACCAAGAAGATAGTAACAGACACAGCCTCGGGAATATTGTAAGAGCCATTATGTTCCCAGAAATGAAGGATCTTCAGACCTGCAGTGACTTCCAATGGCAGCACTACCAGCCAATTCATGGCATAGCTGACCCATGATGGTAAGCAAAGTAACATAGGCTTCATGCAAGGAAAAAGGTCATGACCTACTTCCAACCCATTGCGAAACCCCATGCTGGATCGATGAATCTCGTGCTGAACGTCGCGAATGATCCTGCGACCGGATACAGAGTGGCCTGCGTAGAAAAAAAAATACCTATGTCAGATAGGAATGTTTCATCACAATACAACTGACCTTACCAGCTCTCCAATCGCATGTACAGTACAATACAAAACTGCAGTACTTGTTAGTCCAAACTCAGCCCATTCAGCAGTCCAAGAGGAACCTACTCGCTCCCACGAAAATATAAGCTATCAAAGCTGAAGCTGGACCTCCTTGTGCCAGTACGGTCCCTGTTCCAATCCAGAGTCCGGCACCTACAGCAAATTGGTCAGGTGAAGGTCGGGACAAAATACGTCCAACGTCAAACTCGTTTCCCCCTGTACTCACCAATTGAGCCCCCGATGGCAATCATTTGTAAATGCCGCCCTTTCAACTGCCTGACCAAGGATGTATTGGCTGTTTGGACAGCTGCACGACGCACATTATAGCCATCTTGTTGAGAAGTTGTGTCGGACACAGTCTCGTCATTTTGTACTTTTGTAAAGGTTCTGAGCCATGTCGAGATCATGCCTAAATGACCTCCCTCATATGTAAGCATGTTATTTGTGAGTGATGATCCAACATCCATGGATGGATGTAAAGAATTTATATCAAGAAGTCAGATTGTGGGTTAAAGTATGTAGATGACTGTAACAAGATTCTGAAGCTCAGCTGCCTGCGGAATTCGTAGGTACCTAGGTACTAATAGCGTTCCCAGTGGATGTACAGATCGCCCAAAGCGAGACGGGACCAAGCCGACTCGGCCGATTGCGAAGCTTGTGCAATATGTCTTTGCGCCAGTCCTTGGTGACTGACTCGTTTATCACCGTGAGTGGATACCAAGGCAATTTGGCAGCTATCAGAGCGCGGGACATTGCTGATCCTCTCTGTACACAGCTAGATTACTCGGGCACGATGCATAGCAAACCTGAAGTTATGTTCCTACATCACTTAACAACTTTGAGGATATTTGACTTGCAATCAAAGTAAGGAATGCGGAAACGGCAGGTTGCAAGATGGATGCTCTAGACCCTACTTAGTATATGTTGCGCCGTCTACCCATGTATCTAAATCTTGCCTTTTCACTGCGGACTTGTCCCAAAGTGAGCAGATTTGACATACTGGGACTACTTGAATGTCGTATATCAGGACCCACGATAAAAAAAAATCCCCCCAATTCTAAACTTGTTTTGTCATAGACGCCTATCTTTGGTGACTAGGATTCGAAGATAGATTGTTGACTGCTCTTCAGCACTGTAAGCTTTATTACTCGCTAGCTACTCAGTATCAATGAAATAGGGAGCGATTCAAACTGCTACGATGGGATACAAGTTTCGTTTATATTCGCACGCTCATTAAGCAAGAGTTTGAAGTGAGTAAAATAAAATCGAGCTGGCGTGGGAGATAGTATCGCGGTTGGCCGCGAAACGGTATCTGTGTATGATTGTATTTGCCCTTATCCCAGTCAGAGGTAGGTACCTGAGAGACTATGACCCGAGACGCAGCAAGTAGTATGGCGTTAAAGATCTCGAAAGTGCAACAGTCACCTAAGATTTGGTCTAATCCAGACGGTGTGAGTCTCTCTAGTCAAACTTCCACCACATCACATCAAATCCATTCCTACCTGGGTATCTCGGAGGTAGGTGGCTTATTATTGAGTACTGCACACACTCCTTGTGCGTGAGCGCATCGTGTTGATGCTCGGGTTCTTTGCTACAGCTAACCAATTGTGCACTGTTCTGAAAGCTAAAGGCATCGGTTTTGAATCGCTATGGGAGAACTCCTCAGCTTGATTCCACTCACATTGAAAATTAAATAATGGCAGTGTTGGTGTTTAAGTCGCAAATAGCTGCTGAGGTAGACTGGCAGATTTGTAGACTGAGGGCAGGCTTATTTCTGACAAAGCCGATCCCGGTAATCAAAAGCCCCACAAAACTTCAACGACAAGAGCTTCCTGGCCTTGAGCAAAGCCCCTCCAACGTCACGTCTACAGAACAAATAGCTCGTTGCGACCCAAAGCCCGTTACTTATTCCTAGCCCACGCGCCGAGACCAGCCTGGTAAACAATAAATAATTCGGACTTTCCTTGAGTGCTGTCATATTCACCCACAAACCATGCGCACACGACACTGAAGCCACCTCGACCGACTGCATCAACCTTCCCTCTCACTTCCATAGCGAAAAGGCACGCCGACCATGGCGTCTGCCCTTACCTCCCTCCTGGCCCGTACCAGCATAGAGGATCACGACGAAGCTCTCTCGACCGCCGATGCCGCTCTGAAAGCCACCCCAAATCACCTCCCTGCGCAACAAACCAAAGTCATCGCTTTGCTTCGCCTTGAGCGCTACGATGATGCACTGCGCGTGATCGCCTCCGGCGGCGATCAGCTCGAGGCCCGTTGCGTACTGGGTAAGAGCTACGCGCTCTACAAGACAGGTGCATTGGACGAGGCTTTTGCGCACTTGAAGAAGTATGAGGGCGCGCTTGGCTCCGACAGGGCGCTCAGGCATGTCGCGGCGCAGGTCGCGTACCGTATTGAAAGGTTCGACGAAGCTGTTGAGATGCTGAATGGCTTGCTGGAGGACCAACAAGGCGGCAACGTGGGCGAAGACACCGACCTCAAAATCAACCTGCTCGCTGCATACGCCCAGCTGGAGTGGCAGGGGCGGGGTGACTTGGTACCCGAGAAAGGAAAGAAGCCTGGTCGAGAAGACATGGAGGCTTTTGAGACGGCATATAATGCGGGGTGTGGATCGCTGGCCCGGGGTGACCTGGCGAAGGCGTCCGTACTACTCAAGAGGGCTGCAGATCTGTGTGATGCTGCTGAGGACCTGAGTGAAGAGGACAAGAAGATGGAGATGCTACCAATTATTCTGCAGCAGGCTTACGTCCTCGCGCTGATGGGAAAGAAAGAGGAGGCCGCCTCGCTGCAAAAGGGTGTTGAAGGCTACGAGTAAGTACATGGCACAATAGCTTTTTGCGCTGTACACATATTGACCATCACACAGAATCTCTGACGAGTCGATCGATGCCGCTGGCAAGTGGAACTCGCTCATCTCAAAGTCACTCACCAATCCCTTCATGATACAGAGGCTTTCTGAATTGGTACCAGAAGCGTCAACCGGGAATTCCAAGCTGTTCAAGCACCAAGAAGTCAGCGTCTTGCGCAACAAGGCTGCCATCGATTTGCAGTGCTACAAGAGACGGGCGGTCAAGAACCATACTGCTCATCTTATCAAGGAGAATCCAAAACCCTCAACAGACTTAGACAAGGTCACTTGGGGCTACCTCAACGCTACGGCTAAGGCCAGGTCTGAGACAGACAGCCAAGCCTTGGCCAAGATTCTCGAGACATTAGAAAAGCGGCCGTACGATGTCGGTTTACTCTTGACCGTCATTCATTTCTATGTGCAGGTCAAAAAGTACGACAGCGCCATCGACGTTCTCCACAAGTTCTTCAGGTACATCGAGGAACTTGGAGCATCAGACCACGAGGACGTGAGGTACGCCCCCGGTCTGGTTGCTCTGGCCGTGGCACTTTACCGGACCCAAAATCGGAAGAGGGACATTCGTGCCGAGCTTGGCAGAGCAGCAGCATACTGGCAGAGCATACCAAAGAACTCTTCGACGACACTGCTGCGTGAAGCAGGCGTGGAGCTTCTCTACTCATCAAAACCGTCCGATTTGTCTACTGCAGGCGCCGCCTTCGAGCGCCTTGTCTCCCAAGATCCTGACGACAAGATCGCGCACGCCGGTCTGATCGCATCGTTCGCAACGACAGATTACGCCAAGGTCGAGCCCCATTTGTCATCCCTCGACTCGATAGAGAAGCTCACTGCCGGCATCGACGTCTCTACTCTTCTTGACGCAGGTGTGCCCGCCTTCCCAGCTCCCGCAACACCATCACCTGCCAGGAAGAAGCGCAAGGTAGACGACAGCGAAACAGCCGCGGCGGACGGTGCTACCACCAAGCCGACCACTACTCAACCTTCCAACTCCGAAAAGAAGAAGAAGAAGCCTCGCTTGGGTAAGAACTACGACCCGAACGTCAAGCCCGACCCCGAACGATGGCTGCCCGTACGCGACAGGAGCAACTACCGGCCCAAGGGGAAGAAGGGTAAGAAGAAGGTGGCCGAGTCTACGCAGGGCGGATTTTCGAACAATGATAATGAGACATTGAACCTCGCGGGCGGTGCGGGCCAGATCAAGGTCGAGAAGGCGCCGCAGAGCGGCGGTGGAGGGAAAAAGAAGAAAGGGCGAAAATAGGTGTTGCGAAAAAGTCATTGGATCTGATACGACGGCCGACTGCTGGTATGCGCAGACCACAATGGCCCAATGATGTTGGTTATAAGATGCATAAGACGATGCAAAAAATTGCCGTCGGCTATGGGGAAGGGCAATGAAGTGGTGCATAGCATCACGGAGCATCATGCGCAAATAGCGATACAGCCTTTGGCGTTGACCAGACTATGATTTCGTCTCTGTCCAGTTCACTTCGGTCTGTCCCTTCCCTGGGCTTCGTCCCACCAGTATCTATTCTGCTGTGATCGTCTTCCTAGCTCTTCATGATGACCGATCGGGGCCCTTTGACTCGTGTATTGCCTTACATACATTCACAAATTCTGCGATTGGCAGCCACGAAGGAGTATCCTGAACACCGTCCCCGTTTGTTCGGTCGCGCCGCTCCTGTTCTGCATTTTGGAACCTCCGGATGGTCTTCTGAGCTGTTTCCGTGCCTGCTTCTGTTCTCTTGTGGTAGTGCGGTATGAGCTTCAGCGGAAGCAGGACGCCAAGTTCGTAGCAGGCAGTGATCGCTGCATCCCTCATGTCGTTGCCCCCGGGCGACGACTGGTCTGTCGCAAAGTCCGGCCCGCACTGCGGCTCGTCATCGGCGAGATATTTGGCCCAGTTTGCCATCTGATTCGGAAACTTCGACTTGAGGGCCAGCCGGCGTTGCTGAACGAGCTTGTGGTAGATTTGGCATACCCTCTGCAAGTCGGCCTGCTTCTGCGTGAAGTCCTTGTCCATCCACTGCGCGTCCTTTCGAAGCTCCTGGTACACGGCTTGCAAGACAAAGGCCTCTTGGGCCGCGTTGGATCGTGACAGGCCCACCTTGCAATGAATCACGATCAAAACATCCGGCCTGTTGTGCTGACTGACGAATCTGCAGATGTCCGGTAACTGCATCAACAACGACGAGCCGTCGCCGTCCTCCAGCGGGATAACGAGGTGGTCGATTACAGGCGATCGATACTCGTCACCATTTTGGATTATGATCTGTGGAAGTCGTTCGGGCTGATCCCAGAGTGGATCAACCAGTCGCGCAGCCAAACCGTGATCTTGTTCTTGCACGCTGGATTGTCTTTTAGTCCACTTCAACCTCCCATGAGCCTTCCATACCCCGCCCGCAACCCAGTCATCGGGGTGGAGGGAGACCATAACGACGTGCTTGAAGCCATCGGCTTCACAAAGTGTCTGGAGCGTCTTGGGGTCAATAGAGCCTAGAATGCCATCCAGAAGAATGTTTGGCGTAATCCAGGTCGCTTCCACCCTTTCCTCGTCCATCCAGCGCAGCTGTGTCTCCATGATCTTGGTTGCAATGGCTCTCAGATTTTGCTGTGCATTCTCTCTCAAAGCGTCCAGGTCAGCATAAGACGCGAATCCAGGAAAAGCGTTGACAAAGCTGTCATCCAAAACAAGGCTTTGTCCAAGCTGAGCTTGGTTGGGGTTCCAAACTTCAGTCTTGCGAGTTGATTCTTGCCCGAGACTCTTTGAGACTACCCCTTCACTTTGCTCGGCGGTGTCTCCCTGGACGGTAGCCATTTCAACGGTCTTCGCGTTCGCGGCGACAGATTTCCATGGTCTGGCCTCATTCAACATCCCTATCAGTCCAGTGCATAGCTCGCCAAGCGACGGCGCTTGCTCCCGAAACCTTGGAATCAAAGACGACTTCACCCATGTTGGGTGCCTTTTTGAATATGCCTGATCAAGTGACGGTCCGTCCAAGTCGTGGTGTCCTAGTGGCGTAGCCATCTTGGTTGACTCTGCGCTGTTATGTGACTTTGCTCTTGGGCAGGCCTCTTCTGAATGGTGTATGTAAAGGCAAGTGCTCTGATTCTCGCCGTCGAATGCGCTATCTCCCATGCTGATGGAGCCTTTATTGCCTTGCGGATGAACTCTTGCAAGGTTGGCCGTTGGGCTGCTCTGCCAAGCATGCTGCAGGTACCTGGGTACAAATTTGAGGTTTGCTTGTGTACCTTAGGTATGCAAGGGTATAAAACGTTTGTTCGTCTTATTGCCGAGACTTGTAAGTGTGTTGTGGCACTGATAGGTGGCCCATTAGGTACACATGCATCAAATGACCTGGCATCTCACCCGGCTCATTCTCATATATTCAACCTGTCAGAAGCCGGAATCTAAGCTCAGAGGCCAGTGTACAGCACCAAATCTGCCTGGCATGTCTGTGCTGCCTCGCAGAATGACGAACATGCTTTACATGTCCTTGGCGATCTGTTTGTGATTCGGTGAGTGCCCAGGGGTCTCCACTTTGAATTGGCCTACCCTGTCTACCAAAGTAGCGATACCATCAGTGGTCAAGATCCTCTTTATGCTTCTGTCCACTTCACGTAATCATTTTCATTATTTGCTCTCGACGAGCAAAGCAAAGCAAAGCATTCTTATCGTTCCACTTACATTAATTCGATGTAGCCTTCCACCTGGCAAAGGCTATATCATGAAAATCCAAGCATGCTTGAAATGAAACGGTCTCCGGCCATATTGACAGGCTGAGGAAGTGACCATGGGTCACTAATCAAGTGGAAGTCTTGAAATAGCTTCGCAACAAGATGCATTATTGCTTGTATACCATTCTGAAAATGTGTAATTATCGAGAAATTCTATCAATTTTGAGCACTATTCGCATCTCAAAATGGTAAAAACCGGGTATAAGAGTGTTTATGTTCACCCAGGAAAACAACGATACAAACATCCTACGAGTAAACCTTCAAGGGCAGCACTTGAACATGATTGAGGATTGAATGCAGCAGGAAATGAAGTGACACCTGTGAGCTTGAGCGCGATTTGCACGTCCACGGCCTCATATACATACGGACTGGTGACTTTTTTTTCCAGCATTCGGAGACCACTGATAAAGATCATCTAATTACGCTGAGTAGAACCACACGATCCGTCCAGGTCTAGTGACCATGTATCAATCCCTATGACAATTATAATCTCCTCTTGCTCAGATACCTATTCTAACTGATGTGCCTCACAGAATCATAAATACTTCACAGTCAGACCTAACAAAACCATCCAAGTTACCGCCCATGCTGGGCCCTTCTCCAGTGTCCGACGTCCATTAGCAAAAGAAGTCTTCGCGTGTGTCTCGACTCCATTTGACACGTTCAAAGGCCGATTGTTGGCCGCCAAACACGTGGCAAACACGGCATTGACCTGGTCTGCGTGGTTATCTGGCGAGGTGACGTTGAAGTTGGTCATGTCGCTCGTGATCTCGCACCACTCCCAGCAATCATTGACAAGGTGCACTGGATTGGGGGCGCAGCAGTTGACCATCCATGGGTCAGAGGCATTGGTGCCCGGTATGACGCTGTATGTCACATTGTCGGGGATGGGAAGGTCTGCTGGGATTGATGTGCTTGAGCAGGATGCGTTGCCTGACATTATAAAGCAGATAGCCAAGTTGAAATGGTGCTTTGTGATGAGAGGACAAGAATGTTTCAGAGATAATTGGACTTGGCGAGGTTCCGTAACAAGTGTTGCTGTGCTTTATTGATATGTAGAATCATATAAAATGATCAACGTCGTTTTATCATGATTTATGCGACTCTGTGATCTTATGGAATCAACACAACAGCAGACCTTTGCAGGGCAGCAAAGACCAATGTGGTATGAATTGTATATAAATTGTATCCAAAATCGCCCCCAAGGCCCCACCATGCCTAAAATAAGCACAAGTGACGAAGTGTACCGGAAATGTGCTAAGTCTGCTTACTTTGTTTCAACAGCGAATCCTGCGTAGTGCTCAGCTGAATTGATGGCCTGGTTGTTGGTCATCCTCTACTACGGTGGCGACAGGACCGGTGTAAGCGGGAACGATTTGAATTACTGCAGCACCGCCGAACGGTTATTTCCCAGGCAACGACGAAGCCACGTAGAATATCTACACTATGATGGTTGTCAATTCCGTTATTCGAATCTTGATTGACACGAATTAAGTCCGTGGACTTGACTGGCCAGTGACCGACTAATACCACATCCAGACCGAGCCTAGTAGGTAATTTCTTTGTATGGCTGGCCGCGAACAAACAGTAGTCTGATCGTTGAGGTGGTTATCGAAAATCTATAGCTATTTCCTGGGGTATTCGCAGGAATGAAACGACAGAGACCGAATCCCAAGACCTGCGTACAAGTGGGGGACAAGCGCAGAGCTCACTTGATGCCAAGAGGATGGAGACGACGAAACTAGCTCACTCACGTTCTTCAACAAAGAAGCTTGTCGCCCACCTCACCCCCCCCCCCCCTTTTGTGGTCTTTTCTTTCTTTTCTGAGTGTGGTTATGCAACAGAGCATGGACGGGCCTTGATTCTGCCTGTAAACGATGTTCAATTCAGGAACACGAGACATAACTCATGCGGACTGAACCAAAATGCTCAGCATCTAAGGAGTCTCCACATTGCAGATAACTCTTGATTGAGTAGATGAAAGAATCAGCATTTTTGCCTAACCACTTTGTCCGTCAATTCTCTATCAAGAAAGGCAGCTCATACGATTGCCGGGCAGTGGAGGATTATGTACTTTGTGTTTTGGTTTGAGCTGGAAATCTATGTACTACCCTACACATGAGGGAGGGAGCGGAGGGGGAAGGGCTCTGAGGGCGACTATCATGGAATACTCCCTTAACTTTCTTTATTTTAAACATCCCCCCCACCTCTCATACACATTTACCATGTGTACCAGAATTCATAATTTGAAAAGTCTTGCTAGATTTGACTTGACATCTTCACCGTGAAGTGGGGGCTAGCCGCAAACCAGTCCTAGTATTTAACGCTTATCTCAGATAAACTTTCTAGCCTCGATCTTCCCTGTCGACCACCACTTACTTCGCTCGATACCACCACACCGACACCGCAGACTGCAGATGTACGGCCTCGACAGCTTCCCACCATCGATGCGGCCATAGCAGGCTGAGCTATGGAAATGGACGACCCAGAAGGAGCCGACGCGGCGCAGAGGCGCACCAGCAGCAGCAGCAGCAGGGCCAGAACGCAGGGTGGTCACGAGGCCGCGAACGGGGAAGGCTACCAAAGCGGCGCGCCTTCGCCCAGCCTGTACAGGAGGTATAGCCTGAATCGCAGCACTTCAAGCGTCTTTGAAGACGTTGAGATGGCACAGGATGAGGTAGGCTCTCCAAGCCCCCATCATTTCAGCCGAGACTCGTTGACTAACGTGGTCACGCGCAGCTGTACTCTGGCCCTGTGGCCGAGTCCCTCCCCTCCAGCATATCCGCCTTTCACCGCAGACGAAGTCGTGCAGATTCGACGACCAGTTTTGCCTTCTACCCGGACTCGCCCGAAGACCTTGACAGAGAGGCGCTGCTTATGGAGGAAGGCATCGTATCAGTCGAGGACCTGGACGAGGTTCCCTTCACAGTTGACATCGAAGAAGATGAGGAGGCAATTGCGGGTGTGCTTCTGCCAGATGGCAGTCCACTCGACAGCGGTAGACCTTCAGAAGATGATGACTCTTCCATGGCGCGCAGAAGGTCTTCGTCACGCTCTCAACATTCGGTGCATTCACGACTCATACGACGCGAGAGCAATATGACTGAGACAAGCGCATACGGCGGCGGCCGCTTTTCACAGAAGGTCTACATGCCGAACGAGGATTTGATGATCGTCCTCGCAGGCTTTCGGACGAGTGCGGTCGGTCTATCTGTCTACATATTCATATGCGTCGCAAGCTTCGGGCTTGGATGGCTATTGTTCCGATGGATGCCGAGGTGGCACGTCTGGATGACAGGCAAGAAAGCACCGCTCAGAGAGGCCTCTTGGGTAGTGATTGAAAACCAATGGAACGAGATGGCCATAGTCGACGTCGACGTCAAGCCTTTTGGACGAGCTATGTCTATGGTCTTCGGAAGCCCAGGGAAGAAGCTCTCATCGAGCGCGTACAGATTCGAATTCGACGATGATCCGATCTTGGAGGATTTGAGAGTGATCAATTATCGCTATGTGCGATTTTACTATCATCCACTGGGTGACAAGTTCAAACTCAGCAACGGCTGGAAAGATCCCCTTTGGACAGACGTGACCGCTGCCAAGGACGGCGTCGATAGCGAAGAGAAGGATCACCGTGAACTGGTGTTCGGGTCGAATCTCATCGACATCGAACAAAAGTCGATATTTCGGCTCCTGGTAGACGAGGTGTTCCATCCTTTCTACGTCTTCCAGATCGCAAGTCTGGTACTTTGGTCGATGGACCAGTACTACTACTATGCGATAGCAATCTTTGTCATGTCGGTGGTCAGCATAGCTACCACCCTCCTTGAGACACGCTCTACGATGAAACGACTGCGCGAGATCTCACGCTTCGAATGTGACGTTCGAGTCTTGCGCGATGGCTTTTGGAGCTACATTGGATCCGGAGACCTTGTACCGGGCGACATCTACGAAGTTACGGACCCGAACCTGACGCAATTCCCGAGCGACAGTCTACTACTTAGTGGCGACTGTATTGTCAACGAGAGCATGTTGACCGGAGAATCAGTCCCCGTGTCCAAAGTGCCAGCCACTGATGATATCTTGAGAGATATGAACCTGTCCGCCTCGCAAGTGATGCCCGAGATCGCTAGATGTTTTCTTTTCTGTGGCACCAAGATTATCCGGGCCCGGCGACCGCAAGATGATGGAAACCACGAGGCTGTTGCCTTGGCAATGGTTGTTAGGACTGGATTTGATACTACAAAAGGAGCTTTGGTTCGATCGATGCTGTTCCCCAAGCCGTCCGGCTTCAAGTTCTACCGAGATTCTTTCCGCTATATAGCAGTTATGGGTGGGGTGGCACTCCTCGGATTCACCGCATCCTTCATCAACTTCATACGTCTAGGCTTGGCATGGCACCTAATCATCGTTCGCGCACTCGACCTAATCACCATTGTCGTCCCGCCTGCTTTACCAGCTACGCTTACGATTGGCACCAATTTCGCTTTGAACAGGCTGAAGGCGAAGCAGATCTTTTGCATCAGCCCACAGAGGGTCAACGTTGGCGGGAAAGTGGACATTATGTGCTTCGACAAGACCGGCACTCTTACGGAAGAGGGTCTTGACATCCTGGGCGTGAGAGTGGTGAATCGAGTGGCAAATCGGTTTGACGACGTCCTCGTCGACCCAGCAGCTATGATGCCTCGGACGAATGCTACAGCCAATGGTGCCTCTGCTCCAAATTACGAGGTTCAGAAGGCCGCCTTGTTCACCATGGCTACTTGCCACTCCTTGCGATCTGTTGATGACGAGCTTGTGGGAGATCCACTAGACGTCAAGATGTTTGAATTCACACACTGGTCTTATGAGGAGGGCCAGCAAAGTTCTGGAGGCGACGACGACGAAGAGAACCTGGGTTTGTCGCCATCCGTTGCTCGGCCACCACCCGAAATGGCGCTTGATTTTCAGAGCACAGACAGCACTGGTAAAGAAGTCCCACTCGAGCTGGGCGTCCTCAGACTTTTTGAGTTCGTTTCCCAGCTGCGGCGCATGAGTGTCATCGTCAGGACATTTGGCCAGCCAAGTGGAGACATCTACGTGAAGGGCGCACCGGAGTGCATGCGAGAGATCTGCCGACCCGAGACTTTTCCCGCGGACTATGACGAACAATTGGCCTACTACACTCACAAAGGCTACCGAGTAATTGGCTGTGCCGCAAAGCACATCAAAAAGCTAACGTGGGTTAAAGCGCAGAAGATGAAGCGAACTGACGTCGAGTCCGACCTTGATTTTATCGGCTTCATCATCTTTGAAAACAAACTGAAACCCACCACAGCAGCCGTTCTGGACGAGCTGTTGCAGGCAAATATAGGAGCTGTCATGGTAACAGGCGACAATATCTTGACAGCGATCAGCGTTGCAAGGGAGTGCAATCTAGTCAATAAAACAGCGCATTGCTTTGTGCCTCGTTTTATTGAAGGGCACGCGCGGGACCCGGAGGCAAAGCTGATTTGGGAAAGCATCGATAATTCTATTTATCAGCTGGACGAGAAGACACTGGTGCCACTACCAGCGCCCTTGGAAGGAGACGCGTCACTACCCTTCAACATTTCTGACCTGAGAAACTACTCCATCGCTGTCAGTGGTGACGTCTTCCGCTGGGTTGTCGACTTTGCGCCAGTGGAGGTGCTACACAGGATGCTTGTTACCGGCAAGATCTATGCTCGCATGTCGCCTGACGAGAAGCATGAACTTGTGGAGAAATTACAGAGCATCGATTACTGCGCCGGTTTCTGTGGCGATGGCGCGAACGATTGCGGTGCTTTGAAAGCCGCAGACGTGGGAATCTCTCTCTCCGAGGCAGAGGCCTCAGTCGCGGCCCCTTTCACCAGCCGTGTCTTCGACATCACTTGCGTGCCTGAGGTGATTCGTGAGGGCCGCGCTGCGCTCGTTACAAGCTTCAGCTGCTTCAAGTATATGTCGCTCTACTCAGCGATCCAGTTCTGCTCGGTCTCCTTCCTCTACGCCTCCGCCTCCAATCTCGGTGATTTCCAGTTCCTCTTCATTGATCTGGCGCTCATCTTACCCATTGCAGTGTTCATGTCATGGGCCGGACCATTCCCGGAACTCTCACGCAAACGACCTACCGCAAATCTTGTAAGCCGCAAGGTTTTGACGCCTCTCATCGGTCAGATGTGTATCTGTATCCTAATCCAGGCGGTGGCGTTTGTGGTGGTGCGCAAACAACCATGGTTCATCCCGCCCAAGGTCGTTCACGATAAGAGCAACATCAAAAACTCGGAGAACACAGCACTGTTTCTCGTCAGCTGCTTCGAGTACATTCTATCGGGCGTGGTGCTCAATGCCGGTCCGCCTTTCAGGGTCAATGTGCGCAAGAATTGGCCATTCGTAACCACCATTGCCGTGACGCTGGTGATTACCTTATACATGGTGCTGGGCCCTGCGCATTGGCTCAGGAAAGGCATGCAGCTGACGTGGATCAGCTGGGACTTCAAGCTGTTCGTCATCACGCTCGGATTGGTGTACTTGGGCGTGGCCTGGACTGGCGAGCATCGCTTGTTCCAGGGATTATCGAGAGTGATTGGGAAGCTGCACCAGGCAGCCACGGGCAAGAGAAAGACGAGGAAGCAGTACAAGGTGATCAGAGAGGAGATGCTGGGACTGATATAGGGCTTCAGATTCCGCGCTCGTAGAAAGAGACATCTTAGAGACTGATAGAGTTCTACTACTTCTAGCACTTTGGTTGTACGCACAACTTGATAGATAGAGATCCACTGTTGAATCTATTTACCCGGACATGAACATCGAATGGAGCGCCTTCGCGAGTGACATCAAACTGGAAGGGTTGGAATTTTGACAATGTCTTGCCTCATACTTTTAGAGCCTCATCTGAAGTGTTGCAGGGGACTTTCTTTAGTGAGTGTGGGAAGTAGCATTCGGAATGTTTCACGGCTAGACCCTTCCCGCTTGTACCTGCGTTATGACCGCATGACTTCATAAAGACAGCTCAGCTCGTCAACTCTTACCCGCACAGCTCTGAGAAGCTCAAGCTCAGAGCCCTACCAATCAATCCAATTGCTAGTTGGGTCGATCTCTGCTTGCAAGAAGTATAGTCAGTTACTGTTACATTGTTTTCTCTCACAACTCTTGCTGATTCGTTTTAACACTGCCGTTAAATAAGTAAGTGCGGCGCCAGTATACAAACGTTCAACAAAAACAACAAACATCAAAATGAATTACGGTGAGTACTACCACTCCTCACACCCACAACACCCACAACACCCACAACACCCACATCACTAATTCACTTCCAAGACGCCCTCCTGGATACGGTCCTCGACAGCGGCTACCTGCCGCACGCGGTGATCCGCGTTGGCATCCGCCGCCAACTGCGGCAGCGACTCGACGAGATTCGCTCGTCCTCGCTCGCCGCGGCTGTCGATTCGAAGATGGACTATGTCGCGACCTCGCGCACACGTCCCATCGCGGTCGAGACCGCCACTGCGAACAAGCAGCACTATGAGGTTGGCACGGGTGTGTATGCAGAGACGCTGGGCCCCCGGATGAAGTACTCCTCGTGCTTGTATCCGAAGGGCAGTGAAACGCTGGGCGAGGCCGAGGTGGCTATGTTGAGGGCTTATGTGGAGAGGGCGGAATTGAAGGATGGGATGCGCATTCTGGATCTAGGGTGTGGTTGGGGCTCTGGGGCGCTTTTCTTCGCTGAAGTGTTGCCCAATTCCAAGGTTACGGCCTTCTCAAATTCCAAGACGCAGAAGCAATATATCGACTCCAAGGCGAAAGAGAAGGGCCTGACGAATCTCAATGTCATCACTGGCAACGTGGTGGATTATGAGTTTGAACCCGAGAGTTTTGACCGGGTTGTCTCTATCGAGGTAAGTATGGCTGTGGCGATCCCTCTTTAGGACCGCATTGACAGACTTCATCAGATGTTTGAGCACATGAAGAACCATGAAAAACTCATGGCCAAGGTTGCTCGCGCCTTGAAACCCGGTGGCAAGCTGTTCGTGCACATCTTCTGCCACAAGGACACCCCATACGACTACGAAGAGGGCTGGATGACGACGCACTTCTTCACAGGAGGCACGATGCCGTCTTTAGATCTGTTGCTCTTCCACCAGCAAGACCTAAAGATCGAGAAGCAGTGGTGGGTGAACGGAACGCATTATTCCAAGACCTGCGAGGTGAGTGGCCCAATTTTATCACCGGAAACCAGCCTCCGACCGCAAATTGACACACTTGACAGGACTGGCTTTCCACGATGATCAAGAACAAGAAGAAGCTGTGGCCACACCTGGTCGCGACGTATGGAGAGGAGAACGCGGCCACATGGTACTATCGGTGGCAGATCTTTTACATGGCTTGTTCTGAGCTGTTCGCGTTCGAGGGAGGTGACATCTGGGGGGTCGCCCATTATCGTTTCCAAAAGCCCAGCTCTTAATCGCAAGCGGAAGCCCATGCTCTGTTTGGACAATAGAATAATTTTCCATTTTGATAGACTGAAACCCCGGTCCTGTGCCTCTGGCAAAAGCCATTGGACACAGCCGCGTGTGATTTAATCATCTGCATCTCTCATGCCTTTCCTCGTTTTCAAATCGAAACCCGTGACCATAACGCCTAATATTGACTGCCGATTGTGCAATTGAAACCCGTCGCCCTCGAGGATCGATTGTCTAGTGGTCCCAAGGGTGCTTCATGCCCAGCAGTACTGGTCCTAGAGTCGGGCGCTTCGCGTCAGTACACAGATGTTTCGGGTATACCACGTCAGGATATCAAATACGAACCATCCTTCTTCGCGCGGTACATCAACTACGAGGATAGATTAGCAATTGCATGACGATGCCGTCGATCGGCCGTGGGTAGAGGAAGACATACGAAGAACCACATGCTCGCGCCCAAGCCTGTCGCGCAGAAGCGGTAGAATGGAGGCACGTGTGGCCTGAAGGTGGAGGGAAAGCCCTTGAAAGGTTGAGGCGCCATTGTATTGAAGTGATGCGGAGGACTTCGCAGATCGAGCTGACAAGTAAGGAGGCGTTGATTGATCATGACGGGAAAGCAAGCGAGGTGACCGAAAGTGGCCGGCACATGTGGTCCGTGCTTTCGACCCCAAGGTTCACCTAGGTGGGCAGGGTCGGAGTGCCGGCGCAACTTTTGGGAACTCCTGCTTCCTAACATGAACAACTTTTTTTGTTTAATCTATCCTCTCTTTGCTTGCGCTGAGCAACTCCAGGAATTTCGGGCATGTTCCAAATGCCAGATTTCTATCAAAAGATGGTCCGCTTCTTATCTCAATGATACTCCTGCAGAAGGCATCATTGAATACATTCAGAAGTGATCCCATGCTCCTACACCCGCGACCACACGCAAACAAGCTGCCTCCACCATACCGCGACACAGTCTGTCTCCTCCCACGATGAGCGCGCCACCTCTGGGCGCGGGCGCATCTAGCTCGCCACACGCATTTGCCCTCCAGCACCAGCGACCGAGAAACAGCTTCGTGGGATGCTCCCGCATTGGCGACTATGAGGTCCTGGGCAAGCTGGGAGAGGGAACGTTTGGCGAGGTCCATCGCGCAAAGGCCAAGAAAACTGGTGCTGTTGTGGCGTTGAAGAAGATCATAATGCACAACGAGAAGGATGGAGTGAGTCAACGTCAATCTAGGGGAAAGGGGGGGGGACTATCTGGAGCTTGCGACAGAAGGAGGCTTGTTCGAATGCGATGCGATCGAACAACCGCTGACAGGCCTCACCTTAGTTTCCCATTACCGCTTTGCGAGAGATCAAACTCCTCAAACTGCTGTCACACCGGAACGTGCTGTCATTGGAAGACATGGCCGTGGAGCATCCAACAAGGAGCAGTGGGTTAAAGCTCTTCCCTAGCCAGAGCAACACTTGACTGACAATGTTCGTGCTAGCCGACAAGCGTAAGAAGCCCGTCATGTACATGGTCACACCATACATGGACCATGATCTCTCGGGTTTGCTCGACAATCCATCGATCAAATTCACCGTACCCCAGATCAAGTGCTACCTTAAGCAACTCCTCGAAGGCCTCAAATACCTGCACGAGAACAAGATTCTGCACCGCGATATGAAGGCTGCCAATCTTCTAATCAGCAACGAGGGCATTCTTCAAATTGCCGATTTCGGTCTTGCCAGATTATACGACGAGCAGCCACCAAAAAAAGGCTGCGGAGGTGGCGAAGGCAGGCGTGATTACACTAGTCTTGTGGTAACGCGCTGGTATCGACCACCTGAGCTGCTTCTACATTTGAAGAAGTACACCACTGCGATCGATTTGTGGGGTGTTGGGTGAGTACCTTCGAGGAGACATCTTACGGTGATGTATGCTTATGATAATGGCAGTTGTGTATTCGGAGAAATGCTTGTCGGCAAGCCTATTCTGTCAGGCGAGAGTGACAGTCACCAGTTGGAGATCATTTTTGATCTTTGCGGTACACCCACGGACGAGAACATGCCTGGATGGAGGCAACTTCCCGGAGCAGAAGCAATCAAACCGCGACAGCGGCCCGGCGATTTGAGCCGCCGCTTTGCCAAGTGAGTACATATCGGTATTCAACACCTCTGTGGTGACGGCGCAGCTGACAACAGCTACAGATATGGCCCCGGAGCTGTTGAGCTTCTCAAGGAGCTTCTTCGACTAGATTGGAAGAAACGCATCAACGCCATTGATGCTTTGGAACACACTTACCTCCACTCTGACCCTTTGCCAGCCAGACCTGGCGATCTGCCTGTCATGGAAGAGAGCCACGAATACGATCGCCGGAAATTTCATGATCGTAAGGCTGCTCTGCCTCCTGCTCCTAAAGGAGGTACCGTTGGACGTGGTCCTCAACAGGGAGCAGGTGGACCTGACGCAGGATTTCACAACGATGCTTACGGTGGACGCAACGTGAATAATGGTCGCTATCCTCCACCACCTCCTCGGAATGGTCCAGTACCCGGCGAGAGACTGCCTGCATGGTCCAGAGGAGCCCATGGACCTCCCCATGGGCTCCCACCACGCCCCCCACCCCCAGTAGACAGCTACAGCAACGGCGAACCATATCCAGAAGGAAGTGCGTACCGCGAGCGAGACCGGGATAGAGACCGGGACAGAGAGCGTGATCGAGCACCAAGAAGTAGGCCTGTTGTTGGAGCAAGGAACGACGTCGACACCTACATTCCGGCCTACCAGCGCGAACGTGTGGACCGCTACGAGCAAGACCGGCGACGACGAGATCGGACCGAATTCGACCCACGTAGTCGAACACGTAGTCGGTCACCCGCGACAGTAAGGATACCTGATCGAGAGAGGGACAGTCGTAGATAGGATCGCGAGCCTGTACCACCTTGGGGATAGGACTCCTCACTGCGGTACCATGACCGTAACGAATACGATTCTGGATCTCGCCCAGCTCAATGGCACAACAACGCCATACATTATCCGCAACAATCACGGGGAGTCCTACAATCAGGGGAAGAGGACTCCTTACTGCGATACTACGACCGTGGCGCATATAATCCTGAATCTCTCCCAGGTCAATGGCATAACGATGCCACCCTTTATCCACGACAGTTACGGGAACGCGACTCCTCGTCCCTGCGGAATCACGACCGTGATGAATACAATCCTGTATCTCGCCCAGCTCAATGGCATAACGAAGCCACTCTTTATCCACGACAATTACGGGAATAGGATCCCTCAGTGCGGTACTATGGCCGCAACGAACACGATTCTGGATCTCACCTAGCTCCATGGCACATCAACGCCACACATTATCCACGCCTATCACGGGAACAGGACTCCTCCCTGCGGTATTACGACCGTGCTGGTTACGATCCTGGATCTCGCCCTGCTCAATGGCATAACGATGCCGTACTTTATCCACGACAACCACCATGGGAGCCATATTGGGACTACCCTGAGGAGCCATCCACAAGATGGAGATAGGACCATGATTACCACTGGTGACCGTCTTCTCCACGGCGACACGATAATGGCTACTCCGGTACGTCTATATGCAGCGAAAGCGATGACCATGGCAACGACAAGCTTGATTGAGCCTGGTCCGCGGAGGCTCGTGGAAAATTACCATCCTGATGAATGGTGAAGCAATCGTTCAAGCTCGATAGCAGTCACAAGCCGATTTTTGATTTAAAATTTGACATTAGATAGAGCGGGCTCGGTGAAATATTCGACGAGGGGCCTATCGAGATCCAGCATCACTCGAACGGTCCAAGAAATTCCGTTATATGCGGCACATGCGACTTCAAGGACTATCGAAGCGACGGGGGCCCTTTTCTCCGCGTTGATGAAGCATATGGTGGTGTTCACATTCGATAGGGGAAATCGGACGAGTACAATCAAGGTTGGGTTGATACCAGCACTCGCGCTCGGAGTTTGACAAGGTGGCTTACTTGGTGTGTGTTTTACAGCGTGGACAAACAGAGGGGATGCACAAGGACCACTTGATACCAATAAAAAGCAAAGACAGCAATAATGTGCATCTATCTCGATGGAATCCTTTGGGACATGGCTGTCCACTCTTGTGCAAGATGGAGCGATCTTTTCCGGGCCCATCTTCTATATGATGGCGATGATCAAGCTCAGCCCTCCTTCCATCTCGCTAGCTTAGCTCCTGGTGCTAGACTAACCTGTTTCTCTAGAGCGAGTCATCGTCTTCCTCCAGAATGGTCCCGAAACGCAGTCCTCCATTCATGGATCGACGCTTCCGCTTCGTGTTGGCCGGATCCCGCCATCCGGCGCCCTGCAGCGTGGCAATTAGATGATCTGATTCGGGACTGCTGCTAATGCCGGCCAGGAGGGCATCGAGCTGCTTCTGGTCGTCGTCCGTGTCCGGTTGGTTTCGGGGGATAGAAAGCTGAGAGGTGTTGCGAGAGGGCGTGTAAGTGGCCGTCGGGCCGTCGTAGAGGCCTAAAAGGGTGAATGTTGTGCTGGTAGTCAGGGTGAGGATGAGTCCGCAGGCTAGGCCGATGAAAATTGCTGAGCCGAACTGTGGAGAGTGTGGTGTGAGTGGTGGATATTTTCTGCTGTGTTGTTGCTTTGATGAGGGAATACATACATATATGTATAGAGGCTATGGACAATGTTAGCTATTGGCCTGGTCTTGAGATTTTTTCAAGCGGAAGACTTACCTCTAATCTTGGGAAGTTGCTCAGAACGGTAACCACTGGAGACAGGAGAAATCTGAATAAGATTGAATGAGCTCATTTGAATCCTTGATCACTTCCGACTGGGGATTGACTGAGCACCCAAAATCCAGGTGCTCCCTTGTTCGGAGCTCACTCACCGGACGGTATATATCACTGGAGCAAAGACGAAGAGCACAATCTTCCAGACAGCTGCAACAGGCCATGCGACAAGCTGTAGGATAGTGATGACCAAGTATACAGTTGTAAAGAAGAGCCAGTCAAGGCCATAGTAGACCATCAACCCGGACGATATTGTTATATCCAGCCACGCCATGGTGGTGGTGGTGGTCGTCTTGAGACAGCACGGAGGATGTCACAGACAGTTTAAGCCATCATGAAGAGGAGAGAGTTTTGGGTAGCTAAGTATTTTGAGCATTTGGGATTCCAATGGACATCAAGGGCAGTTTGCTGTATGTTGTCAGTTGCCAAAGTTAGAGTCGCTTAGAGGATGTGTTGTATGGTAACTAGATACCTGGTAGGTAGGGTTAGTTGCTATCAGGGTTCCTGGAGGCAGGGCTCCTCACTCTGGTGGTAGTTGGCCTTGGGAAAGCATACATCAGAGCAATCGACCCCTGCCAGAGAATGCAGGCTGCTCTGTGACGTGAGACCAAAAGTGCGGGGGGGAAGAATAAGAAGTGGGGCCTGCCGCGCCTGGCACGCCTGGCACCTTGGAACTAACCTGCTACGCTTGGAAAGAGCTTGGACCAGGTGGCATCCGAATTCAGTGATGAGATGAGAGAGATGCCTCAGCAGCACCTTTCGCATCCAATTCACTCTAGTCCCACCCTGTGCTATGAACTTTGGAAGTCAATTGCACCCTGCCATCCCCTTCCCAAGCATTTAAGCATTCAATCACTCACCTCCAGCAGCTGACTTGTGATCTTCCTGGCTTTGTTGCTCAAAGAGGATCCCGAATTCCTTTTTGAGGACCTTGAAGCCACGTCCACGAGCACTCAACTGAACGCATCCCACTTGGCTTTCATACTCCTTATTTGCGATCTACAAAGGACTACTTTACTTCTACATACAGTAGTCTCCTACCCTCACGCATCTCACACGTGGGGGCTGACGACTTCAACCTGAATAAGGTTCTCTCTATACCATCCAACGGGAGTGGCATTGCATGGTTTTGGCGCGGCAGCGGAAGCGGCACCCGAGGCTCGTCTTGATTCTGAGCTCGTCGATCATATCGTCGTCGGCTGTCCATCTTGGCTGGTGTCCTCGTCTCGTACTACTACCGCTCGTCTCGGGGCTGCTTGTACGCCCTCCGACCCCTGCCACGACAGCACAACCTCCTCACCTGACCTTCGAGACATGAGCTAAACCCATCCACCTGACCGAATAGCCGCCTCTCACCGTCCCATCCCTTCCCTTTTCCTTTGCGAACCCTTGCCGTTCTCCTACCGGCGAAATGGGAAACCAACCATCGACCACCAAGGAAGGTGGGGGTCACCAGGGCCGAGATACATCCTCTCTTAGAGAACAGTCATCGTCAGGCTCAGGCTCAGCCTCGGCCTTGCACTCGCGCAGTACCAGCACGCGAGCACCCATCTCCGTGCGTAACCACCGGGCTGCCGCCCCGGCCCAGGCCTCGCTAGCCCAAGCCCATGGCTCCACCGACATCAAAAACTCTCAAGCTCTCCCCATCACCTCCTTAGCAGCCTCGCCCGTAGGCTCCACCAAGTCTGCCTCTGGCGGTGCCGCTGCTCCAAAACCTTTAGAACCCAGGCAGCCCGTGCCTGTCCCTGTACGGACCGAGCCCGACAATATAGTCGCCGAGGCCGAGCCAAGCAAACCAGTCGACGTCCCCAACCAGAACGCGATCACCGCCGCTGCCGGCGCAGCAGCTGTCGAGCCGCCTATTGGACAGACGCCGCCGCTATCACCCTTCGACTCGAGCGAGGCTGGCCTTGCCAGCCACGGCAGCTTGTCCAACATGTCCTTCATCTCGCGCCCACCCCGGCTGCCACTGCCTATCGAGGAGGAGGTACACACCCCTGGGTCGCCTATCATCGCGCCTGCAGACATTGGCGAGCCCTTGGATGCGGCTGACCTGGATGGCGAAACCCTCCCGAGGAAGACATCAAATTTGAGCAACACAACCATCGACGAGGATGACGCCGAGGAGCTGCGCGTGGACAAGACCAGACCAACGGTCCCTACAAGACTAGAGTGGCTTCGAGGAGGAGAGAGGGTCTACGTGACTGGTACCATATTCCAATGGAATCGCAAACAGAGGCTACATCCGGTGTAAGTTCGCTCTCATCTTACGTGTGCAGTGGGGCGAGCTGCGTGGTGTTTCTGCAAAATTGTTTGTGCGGAGACCATGCATCGTCCCATATTACCGCTGAATTTTCATGGCCAACTTGTCGCTAATCAGGTTGACATAGCGAGGGACGACCAGGCGTCTTTGCCACAACAATACAGATCCTTCCCGGTACACATCATATACGCTTCTTGGTGGATAACGACATGCAAACATCGCCCGACTTGCCCACAACAGTGGATTTTGGCAACAATCTGGTCAACTACATCGAGGTCAGCTCGGACGATGTGCCTACCCCGGGAGACGTGACGGTCACACCAACACCACAGGCGACCCCGTCCGAGGAGAAGGAACAACAGGTTCAGGGAGGGGATGCGGCGGAGCAGCAGCAGCGCAGCCACAAGCAAGTGCTCCCTCCTGAGGCGTTCACGCGGACCTACCCACAGTACCTTGCCGACTACGAGGCCGACGACACGCCTGAGGGACAGGCGGCGGCCCAGATGGCCGTGCTGGCGATAGAAAAGCTCGACACGCCACCTAGTCTCCCAGGTTTCCTGGCGAAGCCGATCTTGAATGCTGCTACTTTGATGAAGGATGATAACAGCGTCCTGAACATGCCAAACCATACCACTTTGAACCATTTGGCAACGAGCAGTATCAAGAATGGCACGTTGGCCGTGTCGGCTACTACGAGGTACAGGGATAAGGTAAGCCGCTCCCTCTTTAGAAGCATTCGAGGAATGTGGTACTGACCTATTTCGAAATAGTACGTCACAACGATCATGTACAAGCCAGTTCCCGGCTAGTGTTGAGGGTCTCATCGTTGTGTGTATGCTTTGAAAATGCGCATAGGTTTCTTTGGATGGAGTTGAGGCGGGCGGGCACCATTCAGTCATGGCTGCAATCCTTCTCCCTGGGTCATGGACAAAGGAAATGCCATGGCGGTTTTCACGGGGTATGGAGGAATAAACAATCGGGAATGTTCATCTCAGGCGTTGTATAGGTTTGGAGGGATATCCAGGGACCAGCAATGAATCTTGATCAATTTGACATGAGCCCCTATCGCTTAGACAGAGGACTAGAACACTTTCGGCGGTTCCTGTTAAGCCCATCCATCTTTGAGGCATAGTGTTCCTTAATAACCAAGAGCTTTCAGTCTCTCCACTTCACGTGGACTTCATCCGTCCTGAAGCGCTGTGTAACGGTACTATCCTCCAGTGATGTCCTGAACCCACTCTCGTACGCCAATAGCCCAGCGTGCGCTATCATGATGCCATTGTCGATGCAGAACCTCTCGTCCGTCGCATACACGCTGCCTCCCCGGTCTCTTGCCATTGCCCCCATCATCTCCTGTAATCGTACGTTGCTCCCCACGCCTCCCACAATGAGCACCTGATCACTGCCCACATGCGCCATTGCTCTCTCGGTGATCTCCACCAGCATGGCGTACACAGTCTCCTGCAGACTAAAGCACAGATCCTCTTTTGTGATCTCAACCTCCTCCTCGCTCCCATCTGCGGTCTTCACTTTCTTCCCCGCCTTCATCTGCGCCGCCAGGTCATCCACGCGCGCCAGGATGCCACTGAAACTACAATCCATCCCCTTGACTGCATACGGCAAGTCGTGCAAGACTTTACCGCTTGCCTTCTTGGCCAGCTGCTCGATATTGTACCCCGGCGCAGGCTCATTGGGGATCATGATCGTCCTCGCAAACCGATCCAAGCAATTGCCCACGGCAATATCCAACGCCTCACCAAAAATCCGGTACCGCTGCTCCGCGTAGGCAATCACCTGCGTGTTTCCGCCGGACACGTACAGGACGACAGGGTTGTGCGCACCCGTGATGGACCGCCCCATCTCAATGTGGCCTACGCAGTGGTTCACGCCGACGAGCCGATCGGGCTTGTCCCACAGCAGCGCGAGGGTCCGCGCGGCGATGGCGACGGACGTGAGCGGGCCGCCCATGCCCGGCCCGCGTGTGTAGGCGATGCAGTCAATTTCCTGCGCGGGCGAGCGCACGCCGGCGGTGCGCAGGGCATCAAGGGCGACGGCGCAAAAGTGCGAGCGATGGTGCAGGGCTGTGTCTTTGGGGAGAAAACCTGTGCCTGGGGGGGAGTTGTAGGTGTGGCGGATGTTGGAGAGGACGCGGGCATTGTCTTGTTGGGACTTGTCCTTGGGTGCGGTGGGGGGTAGCGGTGGTGGAAGGGAGGGGGAAGGAGGCGTCTGGGATAGGGTGGGAGATGATGCCGATCCCAAGCTTGTTGGCGGAGCCTTCACAGCCGAGGGCGAGGAGGCGACGTTTCTTTGCAGGATTGTCTTGTGAGGGTGACATTTTTGGGCGGTTCTAGGGGTTGGCTTCTTGTTTGAAGTGTTGCGAAGGAGGAGGGAAAGCCGTTTAACGGACCAATAGCGAAGAGATTGAACAGGATTTCATGAGTTGTGTTATCACGGCGCTGAGGTGTCCTCCGTGAGGCAGGATACAATGCAAAGAACCTGGCCTTACACTAATGAAAAATGTGAGTTGTGGGTGATGAGTGTTGTTAGAAACTCAGATGTATCTTATTATATGACAGGCACAGATGAAGCCCAAGAGTCACTTCGAGATGGAGCAGGGATTGTTTTATCGATAGACATAGAGTTTATTACTGGGATCTAGCAGTACAGAATACTTACGCATTTTAAGAAGCAGGTTGCACAAAGTGCTTCTATCTAAATTTTACATTGTATTTTTCCTTCCTCTCCCTTAGACAACAACAACATTCGGCCTCATCTCACATGGAGAAAATCATTTGATGCGCCTTCGACTTTCAAATAGAGGAAGTCCTTCGGAACAACCTTGTCCGGGTGGACCATGGCGCCTCACTTTGGACCCTGAACTTGACCCGTGAGAAAAAGTTCAAGTTTATGTAAGCCGCCCAAACTGTCTTACGTACCTACCCTACCTACTTTGTGGTAGGTAGGCAGGTAGGTAGCTAGGCAGTGTACCTAATAATCTCTGCAGTTTTGTATGGGCACGCTTTTTCGGCCGACAGACCCCAGTCCCGAGTCCCACAACGCCCGTCATGTCCCAATTCCCCCTTGTCCTGGTCGGCAGCCCGGCCGTCTTTCAACCACAGCACAATTCCTTTTCTTCATCGATATCCACTTTCCCTCCTGGACATTTCAAAGCCTCTGTCTCTCTTTCTCTCCTGGCAATGAAGGATCACACAGCTCTCTCTTTCGGCAGCATCTTGTTCTTGCTGCTAGTATGCTACTCTTGGAGAATTTGCTGCACTCTGGTCAGCACAGGCTGAGTGCTGGGCTTGCACCATTCGCAAGAAAGCGGAGATGCATCTCGGCCCCCGACGATACGACAACGCTTGCATGCGCCTGTGCCTAATGCCTGTCTTTGCAACAACAACAATCGTTTCCAGGTCAGGACTAACGACGGCAATACTGCCCATGGTCTTCTCTTTTCTGAGAGACGAGCGTTTTGGTCAGGAGAAGTGCGCGTAGCACAGCCGGAGTTGCGTCCTCAGGCTTCAGGGTAAGCGCCCGCCATCACCCCAGACAAATAGCCTACAAAAGCTGACCGCTTCTCAGCTCTCTCCGGGTCTCTCTACTTTCCCATATGTTTCTCTGCCGAGACAGCATTCACAACAAATCAGTATCACGGTCGCAGGGAATAGAATTGCCATGGTCAAAGACACCAAAGGGTGGTGTTGCTTGTCATTTGCTTAATATCTAATCGGGTAAGTTCTCCTTCAGCCCCTGTGATCGGCGCCCAGCCATGAGATTGCCAGCTTGAATAGCCCCCAACCACATCCATGATATTGATGTCTATCTTGTACAGTGTATTTACAGTTCACCATCGTCCGCCCATATCATTCGAAAGCCAACGCCAACGCCAACGCTTGTCCACCGGCAAAAAAGTCATACAAAGTCTGCGAAATCAGACTGCAAGAGATGGGAGATTGAGAAGAAGAGCCTGGCGGGTATCAGCTCTCTGCTTTCTGGGTAGAAGCCCCTTGCCTCGCTGCTGCCGCCGCCGCGGCGGCGGCCTGCATAGCGGCCTGCTGAGCAGCGGCTGGATCCATCTGCGCTGCCTGGATCAGTGCTGCTGGTACTGGTCTTTGCGGGCGCCTAGCCTCTCCGAAACCCAAGGGAATTGTCGCGCGGAACCTAATGCAACGCGTATCGTATGGATCGACTTGATAGACGGGTTGCTCGCCTTCACTATCGTCTTGGTCATACTTCCACCGGTCGGATTCCCGGCTTTGTTTCCACGGGTCGACATCTTGAGGATCCCTGGGTGGAGAATTTGGCACAGTTCGTCTATCGATCCATAATCGATTCAATCGACCAATGCGACGACGAAAGGCGATCTTGGGAGGATCATTCTCGTCCACGAACGCACCCCTGAACTGGAAGACCGGGAGTGGGTCAGGGTCATCAAGATCCATTGGCTCTGGTTCGTCCAATGACTCCTGGGATGCGCTACTAGCCGGCGGTGTCAACAGATATTGCGCTTGAGCAGCCCGGAATGGTTGGCGAGTTGGACTCCGGACCGGCGGAAGGGGATTCTTGGTGAGATCAACATGGTGGCGATTCCACTTGTGGTGATTCTCGATCTTGGTGAGGATATCTCTCCTGAGTTCGTCCTCATGTTTCTGCTTCTGAGCCTCCAATTGCACAAGGTCCACTTCAACAGCCTGGGCGTTGGGATTCCGCGGCGGCCCAAGACGCACGGCGTTGGCAGCTGCTCTCTGTGCAGAAGAGCTCTCTTGTGATCTTTTCTTCACAGGTGGTTCCTCCTGGGCAACTTTGTCAGTACACTGAAGTGGCTGCAAGGGTGTCGGTGACCATAGCTTACCTTCTGGTTCCACAAGTCGGTATCATTGGTCTTGATGCCCAATCGGACCTTCATATCCCTCAAACTGACCCTAGTTTCAAACACCTCCTTCTCGACTTGGAGCATGTCCTTCTTCAGCAATTCTCTCTCACACGACTCGATGATGAGGCTACGCCCTGTCTCCAGCTCCCGGCGGAGTCGCTTCAGCTTGTCTGCACTCTGAACATCTCGAGCCCGGGTCTTGCGGGTCTGCCTTATCTCACGACGTCTGAAACAGATGTACGGATCCAAGTCGTCTGTATCCTGATGGGTCTCGAATTTCACCATGGGGTGCAAAGGTCCATCGCAAGCCTCCCTTCGTGATCTCCAGTACTCGTAAAACTCCTTTTCGAAATTATTTGCATGAGGCATCGCGACCCCGAGGCGTGCAAGGCCGGATACCATGTCGCTATACGGCGCGATGGTCTTGTCCACGGCAGCATAAGGAGTTGAAAGCGAGGCAGTCTCCTCGAACACGTCCATAATGCGCTCGAAGTCATCCTCGGAAAGTTGCTGTGAGGGTGGGTACTTTGCATTATACGCTTTGAGAAAGGCATCATCTTCTTCAGTCATGTCATACGGGCAACCAATACAATCCTCGACAGTAGACGAGAATCGTATGTAATTGGCGGGCTTCTTCCACCCCGAGGCATAGAGCTCGTCATAGTTGAGGTCGCTCGCCTTAGGTGGTGGTACGGGGATGTTATGCTCTGAAGCGAGGGAGTTTTGCAAATGTACTTCCTATAGATGGGCGGGTTAGTGAAAAGCCACATGTGATAGAGACGGCTGCAAGGCTGTGCAAGGCTGCGAGAAGGCTGCAGTAGAGCGACAGCCTTGGGTGAAGTGAGGCTGGGAAGAAGAGTCACGTGCATATCACGTGACTCAGGTACGTACCTTCTCTTCGGCGGCGTCGACGCCGGTGGCAACTGAGAGCTCCTGCGTGAGGGCGGCATACTCAGATGCATCGATCTCATCTTCGGTAAGGACATCAAGAGGTAACTTTGGATTGAGTTTCTTGACGCGAACCTTTCGAGTGGCCATGGTCGATGGAAGATGATGACACGTTGATTGCTCTGCGGTGTGGAGTGCACGAGGGCGCCCGAGAGCCACTGCAAACTGGCTCGGTTGCGGGCGGGGCGGGGTTTTGGGTGGCCTGGCCTGACCTGACCTGACCTCCCAAAGAAGGGGGGGTTAGGAAAGGGCGGAAAAAAGACCTTTGCAGGCTCAAAAACTGGCAAACGGCGGCGGAAATCCGCACCGAAAAGTCGACTATGTCATGGAATGGACTATGCGACAACGGCTCCTCGACTTTTTAGGATGAATTTCGCGTGTTGTGGTGCTGTTCTCGATGGTCGGAATTTTTGGCTGGGCTGTTGGTCTCTGCTTGTTTCGCTGCGGAGTGGGCGTGATTTGTTTTTTGGCTGGGTGATGGTCGGGTCGTGCAGTAACTCCCTCTGCACGCCGCTCAGTCAGAGTTTTTTTCGCGGCTGCAGCCTGTGCTAGCCCATCAGCCATTAGCCTTGGAACCTGGAAATGCTGGCAAAAGGTGGGGGTGAATCAGTTGTTGGGGTACCTTGAGGTTGCAGGGGGCCTGCTGTGGGACTGACTCTTGCCCCCCCGAACGCGCTGGAATGCGCCGTCCCTTAGGTCTTCCCCCTGGTCACTAACGTAAGCCAAACGGCGCTGATGGTGACGGATCCTTGCTTTTCCCGTAATCAATGGTGTACGGTCAATTTCAACATGCACCACAAAGCAACGGTATTCTAGACAGCAGTTGCACTGCAATTTCCGAAAATACCTTGTAGGATCTCACCTCATCTTGATTGGTACCTGATTCATATTTAAATATCACAGTAGTCTGACTGTTGCTCAATCGAGCTGATTGAAGGCACTTCAGAGGCAGTTCTGATAAAAGCTGCAAACGGAAGTCGAGACTCATGGCAACATCCATGAATCTGTTCAATGCATGCACTCACTCATGCGTATATGACTTAAGCAGGTCCATAAGAGAATCAATCCACATAATTTGCATTTCTGCACTTGGTTTCAGAGGTTTGAAGGACCAAATATGCTACTGTCTTTTCTGTTCTTACTTTCCAATCTGACCCAAAAATAGTAGGTCCATCTGTTGAATGATTCTGGTCAGGCTGTGAAATTGTAGCACAGTAAATCACAACTACATATTTCTCAATAACAGAAATCTTTCATTACCATAGTGATGTCCTGTAGAATAGCATTTGTATTGCCTTTATGTTCACTTTTGAGACAGTTGCAAAATTATTCAACCATGATGCTAGCTAAAAGCATCAATATATTCCAAATCAGATCTCTGCATTTCATTGCAGTATTCTGTAAGATTCAAGATCTATCTGCTTATTGTGAAAAGGAAGAATTCAACAATGGCCACCTACCTAAGGTATTTGCCATGGTACTACACTAAGCTTCTTATGCAGTATACAGCCCACCTGGTCCAAGTGGCCACGCTACTCCCCAAACAGGATAAGCGCCCACCGATAAGCACTACAACTGATAAGTATCACTTCCCCTTAGGTGCTGCCAGCACTTCTACCCAAAGACGAGGCAATCACGCCTCACGACCCAGCCTGCCTCCACGCCTTGTTCAACCTAGGACCCTGCGAATATCCTAAATCCTCCCGTTTCGTCTCTTCCAAGGCCGCCGAGTCTACCGCTTCAACAGACCTCTAGTCCCTTTTCTTCAATACCATGGGCAACGCTCCCTCCTCCGTCATGGACAGTCTCGAGCAGGGTTCCAACTGTACGTTTCTTGCCTCACTTCAACAATCATGCAGCCTGGGGACCGAATAGCCTCCAAAAGAGTCACCGCCATGTCTGGGGCTTCTGAGAGCCTGACGGAAGTTGCTGATGCGAAGTGCTACAGTCAACCGCGACGAACTCGAGCGCCTGCGGAAGCGCTTCATGAAGCTTGACAAGGTCCGTCTTCATCGGTCACATTCTGCGTAATACTATCAATTGGAGAAGAGGCTTAGCTGACGATGTGATTGTAGGACAACTCTGGAACTATTGAGCGCGAAGAATTCCTGAGCCTGCCCCAAATCAACTCGAACCCCCTAGCCACCCGGTACGTGCGATTTGAAGCGGGCAAGACACTTCCCGATCGAAGCTACTTCCTGTTCTCTGTCTTCCCCTCGAGCTATTGCTATAAAATGCTCAGGCACTGACATCAATCCGTCGCAGCCTGATTTCCATCTTTGACGAAGATGGTGGTGGCAACGTCGACTTCCAGGAATTCGTCTCGGGTCTGTCAGCATTCAGCTCCAAGGGCAACAAGGAGCAGAAGCTCGCCTTCGCCTTCAAGGTCTACGATATTGACCGTGATGGCTATATCTCGAACGGCGAACTGTTTATTGTTCTCAAGATGATGGTGGGCTCCAACTTGAAAGACCAGCAGCTGCAGCAGATTGTCGACAAGACGCTCATGGAGGCCGACCTCGACAAGGACGGCAAGATCTCCTTCGAGGAATTCAAGAAGATGGTTGAGAACACTGATGTCAGCATGAGCATGACGCTGGGTAAGTTTCCCCTGTCGCTGCGAGATGCTCTTGGCGAAGCCTTAGTAGGGTGAGTGCTGACCTTTTGGGATTACAGACCAGTTCTAGGCGGCTTGACCTGCGACACGATGCAGCTTGAACAATACAGCCGCAACGAAAGAAGCTCTTACTCGTCAGGGAGGGAACAGCTCTCTAACACTGGCCACATGACGAGCATGTCGCCAAGGCGCAGCAAAGGGCACGCAGGTGCTAGGATGAGCTACACCTGGATGGAACGACACACTTTGTGCGTTCCTGCTAACCCTCGTCAACGAGCTGCCAACTGCGTAGCTTTACGGTGGTCATCTTGTATTCATCGCATGGACCCGTAAGGGAGAGCATCTGCTGGAAACGGTACCTATGACTTGTAGTCATTCCGTGGTCTTTTCTTGGCAAGGCGTTTTCGGATGGACAAACGGATTAGGGCTCATGAGAATATGATTCGGCGTCTTTTCGCCCTCTTTAACTGTAAATCTGGGCCCTCCCGGACAAACTCTGTGACATCGGGTAGAGGTGTACTGTTCCGGGAGTGGGCGCTCATCTTGCGTGAACCGTGTCGGCTTGGGACGGTACGATCTTGCTAGAGCATCGAACATTACTGTCACAGTCTTCTTACGTCTTGCATGCTACGAAGTGAACGACGTGAGAGCTACAATACCTGTCATCTTTTAGTACACATGTGCAGGATCGCAGAATCGACAGGACTCGATAGCTCCATTAAAATCAAATTGAGCTCCTCAAGAATCCGCCAGCAGTTGAAGGTTGCGGGATCCCTGCCTGCCGGGACGGACCGTAGGGCTGCAGGGATCATTGCATCATGGAAAGTCAATCATTTTTCTAGAATTGCGCTCCAGCTGCAGTCTAATCATCATCAGCACCGGTGCAGTATCGTATCACACGGTCTTACCGTGAGCTACTCGGCATCTCAAACCATGAGAATGGTAGTCGCCCGATAGTGAGGGGATTTCAAAGCAAAGACAAGCACTTCAGATGGGTTTCGTTGACTTTGCCATCGACCTGGCCGCGGTGATCAGCGCGTCTCGCAACGTCGCGTCCAAGCATGTTGCGCTGCGGGGCCGCCAGCTTGATCACTATGGGCGAACGTCGAGTGTCGTGGCGGCTGTGAGGGCGAAGCAGAGGGGTGCGCAGACAGCCAGGGCTGAAAAGGCTGCTCCGGGCCCAGCGCATGAAGGGAGGACCAGCCAGGAGCCAGATGCGCCGCGGGGCGCGTCTTCAGCATCTGCAGAGATTCCCACGGCTGCGGGTGGTGAACGAGTGCAGAGCACGAACACTGTTCCGGCTTCGGTGTTGCCAGACTCACAGGGCACGGTGAAGGAACCTTCGGACCGAGCCGCGAACCGCGAGCCTGTGTTGGACAGTACCCCAGCTTCAGCTACTCTTCGGGATCTCAGGTCGGTAAGCGGGAATGGAGCAGGAAACAGTGCAGAAGATACGAGAGCATCGGACACAATCAAGAAGCAAGCACAGACGGATGAGGAGCCTCTACCTGAGGGCGTGAACCTGGACATCTTCCGGACGAGCCGTGGGAGCAGGCTGAGCCCACTGTGGAAAGGCGACAAGCACGGGAAGCCGAAAGAGCCAGCCGTACCCAGGCTTGTCGAGCTCGGGATGCTTCGCAAGGACCGAGAATCAAGCATTCTCAAGGAGCTGGACAATAGGGCAGCGGCTGTCAATGCAGATTTGGTAGAGAAACCAAGCGCTGTGGATCAATCTACCCAGACAAATGAGACCACCAATCAAAGCCTCCCTGATCCCCGAGTTGATCATCTATCACCACTACAGGAAAGCCGCAGAGA
Organism: Gnomoniopsis smithogilvyi; assembly: GCA_027946515.1. Lineage (NCBI taxonomy): Eukaryota > Fungi > Ascomycota > Sordariomycetes > Diaporthales > Gnomoniaceae > Gnomoniopsis > Gnomoniopsis smithogilvyi. The sequence goes on along the minus strand of JAPEVB010000004.1, from coordinate 1,923,112 downwards.
AACCGAAGAAGTCGAAGTACCCAGATATCCGGACCCGACCGCTGAGAATTCTGGCGTCAAAAACGCTGTTACACCTTCCGAGACGGGGACAAGAGTATCCAAACAAGAGGCTTCGCAACTTGGTGAGATGCTTGGAGAAGCAGCAGCGGCATCGACGACCAAACATGAGTTGCGGGAGTCAAGAGTACCATCGTCGCGGCTTGGCCGAATTTGGAACTACGGTGGCCTAGCAGCAGGCCTCGTTACCGGTGCCATTAGCGAAGGCTTTAATAGAAGTATCGGCGGAGGCGGTGAGGGTTCACTGATGTTGAGCCCTGCAAACATGGAGAGACTGGTGGCCAAGCTATCCACAATGAGAGGAGCCGCACTCAAACTCGGTCAGATGATGAGCTTTCAAGACTCCAAAATGCTGCCTGCTCCCATCCAGGAGGTCTTGCAAAGGGTCCAGGATCGAGCAGACTATATGCCAGCATGGCAACGTGACCGGGTCCTGACAGCAAATCTTGGGTCCGAGTGGCGTGATTTGTATTCAGAGTTTGAGGAGAAACCTATTGCTGCTGCGTCCATTGGCCAAGTCCATCGCGCGGTGCTGAAATCGAATGGTGCCAGAGTGGCTGTCAAGATCCAGTACCCTGGTGTGGCAGACTCAATCAACTCAGACCTCAACAATCTGCGCATGCTCCTCGCCGCCTCCAAACTCCTTCCTAAAGGGCTCTACCTCAACAAAACCATTGATAACGCCCGCGTCGAACTCGGCTGGGAATGTGACTACGAGCGCGAGGCGCAATGCGCGCAGCGTTACCGCGACCTCCTGGCCACTGAAGATGACGTCTTCCTGGTGCCGCAGGTCTACCCTGAAGCCTCTGGCAAACAGGTGCTCACTATGGAGTTCATGGATGGCGTGGGCGTCACCCGCATCCAGTCTTTCACTCAGGACCAGCGCGACTGGATCGGCACGCAGATCCTCCGCCTCTGCCTGCGCGAGATCACCGAGTTCCACTTTATGCAGACCGACCCCAACTGGACCAACTTCCTGTACAACTCCGAGCGCGACCGCCTTGTGCTGCTCGACTTTGGCGCGAGCCGCGAGTACCCGGAGCGCTTCATCACGCTTTACGTCCAGCTGCTCGCTGCAGCATCGAGGTCGGATCGGGACACGGTCAAGGCGCTGTCCGAGGAACTGGGTTACCTGACGGGGCACGAGAGCAGGACCATGCTGGATGCGCACATTGCCAGTGTGTTGACGCTGGCAGAGCCGTTCTTGGAATCGGCGCCAGAACTGTATGACTTCAGGGACCAGACCATCACGGAGAGGGTGAAGGCGCAGATTCCTGTCATGATCAGGGAGAGGCTTGCGCCGCCGCCCGAGGAGACGTATAGTCTGCATCGGAAACTTAGCGGGGCTTTCTTGCTTTGTGCGAGGCTGGGGAGTAGGGTCAGGTGTCGGGAGATGTTTGAAAATGCTGTGGCGAAAAGTATGCTGTTGGACAGGGCAGGGTAATGCCGCTGTGTATATCTGTGTGTAAGAGATGAGCATTCGGAGCTGTTACCGTATACTAAGGTGTATACATCACCAAGGACCAGCATAGAGGCTCCTATAGACCACTCACAATAATCAAATCAGGAGCATATCGTATTGTCTCTTGTGACTTCAGCTTCCATGTTCATCACCATAAGTGTCATGCTTCGATGAAGTGCTAACAATGACAAGCAAATAAACCTTCATACGGGATCTGAAGGTGCTTTTTTTTGTTGTTGTTGGGGGGGGGGAGATGGTGCACTTCAACGCGCATATATAGAATGTGATCATCGTAGTTCTGGGTATACATGCAAGCTGAATATGTTTGCGGATCCGTTCCTGGTTCTTCTGTGAATCGTTGCGAAATACTTCCATCGAAGCAACCTTCTCCTAGACATTCCCATCTATCGCCATCAACTTCCAGGGACCACCATCCGCACTAGCCAAGCATTTCTGTTGATACGCCTTCTGTGATCCCCCGCGGTATGGAACCGGTTTTATTTCCACTCAATTTAATCCCTTATCCTTCTCTCCATGGGCAATGTCTTCTTCTCCTTTGACGTTACCTTCTTCCTCTTCCTCTCAATAGCATGCTCACGCTGCTTCTCACTCATACCAGCAAACTGGTCCACCAACAGCTTCTTCTTCTGCTCACTCTTCTTGAGGTAGTACGGGTTGGCCTTCTTGCCTTCCTTGACCAACTCCTTCTCCCGCCTCCTGTGCTCTTCGATCAGCGCACGCTCCTTGTCTCGCTTCTCCCGTGTCTTCTTGCGACTCTCCATCGACATGAGCGCGCGTTGCAGCTTCTCCTTCTCGGCTGGCGTCTTGGCCTTCTTGATCGAGGCCTTGAGCTGGCGCATCTCGTCATCGCGATACTCGTCCAGGAAGGCGTAAGCTTGGCGGGCATGGTCCTCGTCGGCCTTACTGTTACTATGGATTGAGGAGCGGCTGACGATCAAGGGGTCAAAGCGTGGGTCGCGAGCAACCCTCTTTTGCACAGGTATGATCTCACGCTTGCGGCTGACAGGCTTTTTGGACGTCGTCTCCATAGGCGCGTGCTTGCTGCTCCGGGAAGGGGGCTTCTCCTTTTTCGAGGGCGAGGCTCGCTCTTTGGACGGTGCTTCTCCATCGCCAGAGCCGGAGTCAGAAGGAGCGAATTTCTTCTTGCGGCGGCCGGGCTGGGGAAGCATGGCCTGCGCCTTGGCTAGAGCGCCAAAGGAGACTTTGGATGCGCCGGCGGAAATGTCTTCTTCCTCGGACTCATCGGACGAGTCTTTGTCATTCTAGAGCATTGTTAATGAAATACAGCTCTCATTGAGACGTGATATACTCACAGATTCGTCAGAGTCGTCGCCACTGGCGGATCCCGACTCTGAGCCAGACTCATTCTCATTTTCATTCTCATCGGCTTCCTCCTCGCTCGGTGCGCCGCTGCTTGCATCGTCCTTGAAATCCTCCAGATTTGGTTCGGCCTCAGCTCTTGCCCTCACACGTCTTCCTAATAGTCCACCTTGTGGCAACTTTCTTTTTCTCGAATCCATGGTCGCGTGAATGCTTTGTGAAAGACTGTTGGTGCCCGTCGTGCGGTCAACGGTCAAAAGGTAAAGTGGTATTGAAGACGGGATCGAGAAATTTCAAGAGACGTAAATGTAGCGCTACTTGTTCTCAGGCACCCAGCTAGTGACAGTCTGAGTAGCGGTACGTGTACGCTGACCGGGGTCTTATCGATAGAGACCCTGAAGCGTACAGTGGTAAAGCCACCTGCTCGCCGAACTCACAACTACTTTCTTCCCCCGAAACAAACACTTTTTCCAACCCTTCGTCTCCAGCGCCAGGAGTTTGTCGTCCTTCTCCAACACCTATCGTTCACAGGTATGTTTCTGATAAGTAGGGGATGACTGTCTCTCTTGTCTGAACATCCATTTAGGCTCGCTCCACTGACACCGCAGTCCAATAGGTGTCAAGTTCTCTGGCGGTCAATTCCTTGTCCATCAAGGCATCGGTGACTGGTGATCGGTCTTTTGATAGGAAGACTTATCTTTCCATGCTCTGGAAAGCCGTACACTCTAGGGTGCTCTTGCCTAGGTCAAGCAGAGGCTTTTCACAAAGTCTCTCGTTACCAGGCCCCGCCAAACCACAACATAGGCCTTCACATGCTCGGCCAAAACAGCATTTGCCAACTTACTCATATTCCAGGCTCGGAACTGAGAAGTCCTTGTTGCACATCCAAGTTGCCTCGGATTACTACTCACCCTATGGTCCAGACCGCCGGCCGACCGTGGATCAATCCAGAATGAACCAGCTGGACGGCTCCCGGACCCAGGTGAAGAAGGATCATCGAGGGGATCAAATTCAACAGAACTCAGCCGAGGCTCACAAATATTTTGCCGGCGTTAACGGCTACCTGGCCCAAAGCTTTCCACAGCAGACAAACCCGTTATGGCCTCCTATGCACTCAAACATGGGACCCAGCGGAGCCAATCAAGGTACGGGTTACAACGGGGCTCCAATGCCCAATGCCTTCAACCCGTCCAACATGGACCCGGCACAGTCTCACGTGTCCAGTGATTTCCTGCCTCAATTTCTCACACCGAGCATGGGCACGCCCTCCAACATGAACACAGGGTCCTTCACTCCAGCTCACTCCGTCTGGGCCCTCGCTGGTGCCCCTCAACAAGGCCAACTCGCTAAAGGCAACCCTTTCCTGGACAACCAATTCGCGGCATTTTCACAACAAAACGCGATCTCTACTCCGGCCGGCTCTGCTCAGAATGTCAGCAACATGCCTACCATATCAGTCACAAAGAAGACCACATCGGCTGCGGCCGATCGACACCGACTAGAGATCACTGCTCCCAGTCAAGAATCAGGTGGCGTTCCCGACCCCACAGATGCTTACCTGATGCGCGCCTCCTTCCTTCCCAAGCGCCGCAACCAGCCTGGCCCTCTACTCGTTGTCATCGATCTCAACGGCACCCTCTTGTACCGGCCTAGCCGCAAGAACTCCACCAGTTTCCAGAGCCGCCGCCATGCTCAGGAGTTCGTTACGTACTGCGTCCAGACCTTCTGGGTAGTTTTCTGGTCCTCAGCGAAGCCTGAGAACGTCAAAGGTATGGTCAACCAGCTGCTCAGCAAGCCTCTCCGTAAGCAAGTCGTGGGCGTCTGGGGCCGCGACAAGTTCGGCCTGACCGAGCAGGACTATAACAAGCGCACGCAGTGCTACAAGCGCCTCACAAAGCTCTGGAATGATCCACTTATCATGAGCACATACCCCAAAAAGCGACCTGGTTTCGAGGGCGGCTGCTGGGACCAAGGCAACACGGTTTTGATTGACGACTCGGTCGAGAAGGCGAGATCCGAGCCTCACAATGCCATCACTCTGCCCGAGTACACTGGTGGTATAGATGATAAGGGAGATGTGTTACCCAGCGTTCATGACTACTTGAACGAGCTCTGCTATCAGGAAGACGTGAGCGCTTTCATGCGCGCTCACCCGTTCAAGATGGCTTAGTGGTATTCATTTGGAAAAGGTGCAGTAGCCGCGCACCGAAGAGGCCTCCAGCCAGGCCTTAGACCCTTGGCTCAACTTGAAAAATCAGGGACAGGTGTGTTTCGGGGCGTTCTAATGGGTCTAACTGGCGTGATATGCGACTGTGGTCTATTGGTAATCTCCTCATTTTGATGACGGTGTTCTGACCCTGAAATGTGTGCTTTTTGGACCACAAACCGCTTCATTGAATGGTCCTGCAAGTGGCACTAAGACCCATCTCAGTGGAGAGTGAGTTCATGAACGGACGTGGAGTGAGCAGCCCTCAGTGGCGCTTACTGCCTAACACACCAACGAAAATCCCGTGCTGAAGCCAGAGGTACGCATTGCGAGCCAGGCTGTCGTATTCATGTCACTATTTCGCGAGGGCTGCACGTCATGTCAACGGGATAAAGGAGACAACCTCCGAGTGTAGTTGTTGAGTGGATTTTGAGCGTTTTGCATTCGAGCATCAGGCAAAGGAAGGGGAACGGGGCATTTGGAGGGGAAAGGCTGGCGTTAATAGGATGCTTTGAAATACCCATTGAAGCAATGTGAGAATTACTTCTTTCTTCGGAGTTAAAAGCCTTAGAACGATAGACTTGGAAACAAATGGCAAGAGAAGTGCATATAACGTTGGGAAACAACAGCACCAGGACGACAAGCCTCCGACGCCAGAGTGAGCCATGCACGAGTATGTATCATGACATCTTGGCAAACGTATAGTATCAACAAAAACCCCATTCAAAATCTCTTGATAATCCTCGTCATTATCACCGACGAGAATGCCAGTGCTTATGGCACTATTGCGTGCCTATTGTTGTTTGATGGACTGGGACCAATTCAAGTGTTCGAGAAACAGCGGGATGCGTAGTTGACCTGCATCACGTATTGCGCCCCTAGACAAAAGGCTGAAGTTCACACTCTCTTCTGATACAAAAAAGTATCAAAGGAAAAAAAGAAGAAGAGACAAAAAAAGGGACCATGAACACATGGATGAATGGCATCTTATACGATGCGCATGGATATCACGCGCCAGGCTATCATGCCCATCCTGCTGAAGGCTCTGTCAAACGAGGTTTTATTGTAAACTCACCCACCCAAGCCCCCCTGCCAGATACGACGAGCCAATGTAAAAGCTGCTTGCGCGAAGAAACTTCACTAGGCTTTACGTAGGTATGTGGGAAGTTGTGCTTTACTTTCTTTTCAATTTATTCTAGTCCCTTTCAATTCCTAGAAGAAGTCATTTTAGCTGGAATCAACATGAGGAAAGTGGACGATGATCACCATGGCCAACAAGTTCCGCCAAGCTGATACGGTTGATCGTAAGATCGCCTGGGAGAAGTCGTGTTGGGCGCGACCTTGGATTGCGAGGCATGCTGGGGCTGAGGCATCTATTCCTTGTGTGTCCTCATTTGTTGGGTTTCATTCGGCTTGGCTGAGAGAAGTCTCGATGGAGAATATCACTGTGATTTGTAAACATCTCTGGAGATCATGGAGATCAAGGCTACCATCGATTGGGAAAACGTGAGGAGGAAATGCGTGCAATATCTTTAATTGTGGCATACTTAGAGAGTCGCGATATCAAATCGGCCTGAATAAGACGGATGGTATGAGTCAACATCATTGAAAGAGTCCACCCACGTCAATTCGATCGAGACACGGCAATGACACGGTGAAAGAGCGCAATGAGGCTCCGCCGGCTGGGATTTGCACGAGAGGGCATTGATCGCTCTACGAGGCGTTGCAGGATCCTCGCTCATTTGTCTCCTGATGATGATAATCTTCATTTACACTTATTGGAGCCACTCCTAGGACAGACAGAGAAGTTCTCGCGGCTGTGCTCGACGATACTTAGGGGGACAAGTGCATGACAATGCCCCCTGCTCACCCTGTCAAACTCTGCGCCCCTGCGCTGAAAGCAGAAAATCTACAGACAATGCCACTGACTTCAAAGCCTGCTGACGGCTTTCACTTTTATCCTGCTGCATCACTGACCTTGCTGGGCCAAAAGGCCGCCAGTCTGGTCAGCTCAATGTGGGAAGCTTGTGCTGTCAGGTGCAGAACGTAGGGCGAGGGGCGTAGCTGACGCTCGCTCGAGAGTGGAAATCGCGTGTTGGCAGGAACCTATCTCGAGAGAAGAACGAGTTCTAGCTGCTTTTTGCTAGTATGTAGAGTTGCTGGAGTAGGCCAGAACGTGTCGCTCCTCTACTGCTCCCCCCCCCCCCGGGGTGACGGAGTCAGACAGATGTACTCTTGACGTCTATCCATGAGTGAGAACCCAGAGAGCACTCGCGTGCATAATCTTCGGCTTAAAGGATGGTGATGTGCGTGATCCTAAACGGATTGAATCAGATCTAAGGTAAATGAACGCAGCCCAACTCCTGGGCTTGTATCGCTGCTGTTAGCCACGTCGATCGATCTTCAGGTTGACGCAGAGCCAGCGAACTTGTGTGGAGAATTACTGTGTGTCATGAGCACGCTCGTCTCGCTTGAAAGAAATTTTGACGCGCTTGGGCCAGCTCCCAACCACACACCGCTCGACGCTGTAGGCTCCATAAAGTCTGTCACACTGGTCTTGACGGCGAAGCCATGAGCAAAACTCCAAGTGAAAAAGCTGCAGATATGTAAGCACTTCGACTCTGGACTACCCCGCGTGATAGGAGAGTGCGCGAGAGGACACTGAAGTATAGCAAGGCACCCGTGGACGAGTATAAGCAGTCGCTGCCCCTTAATATGTGCTTTTCCCGGAGACTGAGGGGAAGATGATACAAAAGCAAGAGTGTGCGCGCGAAGTCTGGAGCTCGTAAGGCAACTTGAAACGAGGCTGTGGCGCTCGATTCGCTCCCCGATGCAGACACCATGATACGAGTGACTTATTGGGCAGTCTTAATATCGTATGAAGTTGGCAAGGCTGTCATACTATGTAGAGACCTAGTCCTTATGTCGGCCAGAATGCATGCAAAAAGGCAAGATTGGCATCCAGTGACTCGGATTTGGGGTGACATTGCATGTGCAGACACCGCAGGAAAAGCTTCGTCAACCGTTCGATTCCAGAGCCTCGGATTCACACACGAGGATCGCCGTCAAGGGGGGGGGGGTTGTGACCATCTTACCCCAGATGGGGGCGCGAGAGAGATGAGTAGCCCCGCCGCAGTTTCCGCACGTAGTACATTGTGTGGACTGCGGGCGTGGGCCTCCTTCCCGTAGATTTAGTCAGTCGTGGGCCCCATTGTCCCACTCTTACGGCCCGAGCCATCTGTGGGAAAGGACGAGGCCGTCGGGAACCCAGATCGAGGAGAGTAATGTGCACGAGGGCGTCATGCAGGCACACTTTAAGCGAGCTTGTAAGTTGGGTACCGATTTGCGGTCCCCCTCGCGGAAATGTGCATGATGAGGGTCTAAGGCGTCTTGGACGTCCAAGGGGGCCTTGTCGTGGAGGGAGCTGAATACCACCGTACCGGTACTTCTGGCGGAAAATAGGAATGACAGGCAGGTTTCTGCAGGTCCACCGACATGTACTGCGACAAAAAGGATCTGGGGAAGTATGCGTGGGGGCCAGATGTGCATCCATACTGACTTTGTACTGTGCTGTAGCTGGTGGGCGTCCGTCTGGTGGTCTGGCTTGGGCCATCCCGGTCAATGATGGATTGATATTGAGCTTATAGGGTGCTGGTCTTGTGCGTGTCGGCACAAGAGAGTGGATTCGTTGCCTTGGCTTTCTTCACTAAGCCCCAGTAAGCCCCAGCCGTGACCTGGTCGTCGAGCAGCAAGGGCAATGAGCATCGAGAAGGCACCATGCACTCGGTGATTGACCCTAAATGACCTTGTAAATGACCTTGCTGCCTCTCTTAGACCGGGGCCTAAGGAGGCGTGCCTCGATGCTCTTCGCTATCTTGACACTGGTGAAATGTAGGAATTGGACTAGCGGGCGCGGTGTTGAATCTTGCAATGTTCCCTGGGATGAAATCTCGCTCGTTTACCGTGCAGCTTGAAGTAGAAGGAAGACAAGTACATCAATAGCCCCGTAGCGGATTTTTCCGGCCTGTGTTCGATGGGTCGCTCCTGAAAAGTTCCCACTGCTCCAGGGGTGATCATGAGCCCTGGCAAGCTGGCAAAGCGCCTGCACGCACAGCTTTCTCCCGGAAGAATTTCTTGGAAAGTGTTGTTTGGTATGGCAAGCCAGTCCTTAGCCGTGACCGTAGGTATCTCGGGCAAATGACAAACCCACGACAAATCCAACTCAGGCCTGAGAAGTCCATCGTAAAGCAGGACAAAACACTGGCGCTGGGAGGACATCAGGCTCAGGAGTACGCTCAGAGATACCTGGCAAGGCCACCACCATCAAGAGCGCTTCATGCGGCTAAAGCAAGGAGGGTATCAACTTTCACAGACCCCCTGGCCTCGCTTCCGGGGTCTCGGGTCGGAGATTCCTCTGAAGGCTGTACATAGTGTGTTCTGGTCTCCATTTGAAATGGCAGGACAGATCTGATCTGATTGTCTGAGGGATCATTTGACCGTGGCGCTGTGGACCGGACAGCGGCAGGGGCGGTTCGTTTGCTGGCCAGAGCGCCAAGTCACCGGTGGACCGCATCTGGAGTGCTTTTGTGATGTGTCGAAAAGGGAATCCACTTTGCAGAGAGCGGTGTCTTCCGTCTGTCAGAAGCTCTGACAAAGCATAGCTGGACCCCTAACCTCGCTTGGCTCTTTTCCCAAATTAAGTTCGAAGTGTTTTTCTCGTCTCTTCTGGGGATCCAGTTGAGTCGAAGGCACAGAAGCACGCTGTTAACAGAAGCAGTAGATTCTGTGGCCGAAAAATTGCGACAATGAATCGGCTGTCTGCATTTGCAGCAAAAGGGACACAGATAGTCGTAGTACAGGATGTACTTTCCATCATCAGCTGGCGTCCTTGCGCACACCCCCATGACAGTCCGGCCAGATTGGCCCTGTCCTTGCGACTCAAGGGCTGAGGGTGCGCGGGAATAAACAAGAAGCAATGAAATGTCCCGAGATCGCCGGCAAAGGAAGGCTGCATGGCTGCAGCCGAGCAAGCGGGCATGGAGCTGACTTGCTTTCCCTTCTCCTATTTTCTCCCTCTTCTCCTCAGTCAGTCCTGCAGGTGTGACCGTTTCATGCAGCCACACAGGCTCCCCATCGCCAAACACGTCCCTCGCTAGATCGAGGCTTCGACATGACAGGCCAGGGCCTCCCAGAAATATATATCATGTGTTCCTTCCTCCCCCCCTCTTCCCTTTCTCCCATCCCCCCACCCACACGATTTCCACACGATTTCCAACGTACAGGTCGGGATGGCCTGGCGGAAAGCAAGGCTGGGGAGTCGATGTCTGCCAGTCCTGCAGGCAAGATCTGAAGATCGTAGTCTTTGTCCCTCGTCTATGTGTCTCCATGTGAGTGGGTATGTCGTGTGAAACGCTTCGTGGGGAGTGTTGTACAGCACATGAACTCTGAAAGGTGGGACCGAAGCTCTTCTTTTTGCGCAGGCGCTGCGGCAGAGTTGAGGACATGTCGTTGGACCCGAAAAAAGGGAACAAAACAAAGCACTCGGCAACAGGCACTGGGATCCGACCGGTTCGATCTTGCCTTGCGTTAGCTCCCGCTCTGTACATACGGGACGAGCACGTCAAGTTCTTGTTTCTTTACCATTCCAGATCTAGCAGAAGAGGAACTGCGTCGACAAGATATCCCAGTCCTCACGCCAGCATGGACTTGCTGGGCAGCCGCCAACATGCTTCCCCTATCCTGCTCAGCTGCGACTGCACGAAATGCCCCCCAATCTCACTCGGGACTCGCTTGGGGACTCCGCTACCTTGTACTGAGACACACAACAGAGAGAGAGAATCGTCATTTACGAGTGTATTGCAAAGTACCTGACTTGTCGCTAATCGAAATTGCCAAGGGATCCCGAAAGCCACAGATCCCCGACCAGGAGCCCACCCTGTGCCGTCCCAGCGTCCTGGTATCGCTCTTCCCTGTCTGCCTGTCTGGATTGTACGACAGAAAAACAGATTTCCCACACACATGTCATTGATAATGTTGCAGTTGGCTGATCTTGTCTCGGTCTCGGTAAGCAGTCTCAGCTTGGGGTAAGCCTGCAATCCATATTGTCTCTTCTATGGCGCCATGAGTAGGTCCTATGTGATTGTTCACCATGTTGAACATACACACATACACCTCCTCCTCCTCCATGAACGGCACCAACGAACATGCCGCAGCCTCATTCCCGTTTGGCAGGATGTGATCGAAAAAGACACCCTCGAAGCGTTGACGCGTCAGATTGGCCACTTGCAGCCTCACCTTGTAGACGATACGGATCGGCGGACTAGCAGGACCCAAGCATCCCATATTTCTTTAGGCGGAAGCGAACATACTTACCCTGAAAATAGTCACAAGAAGTTCCTACAGGATGCTGATGAGTGAAAGCTAACGCCAAGCTCATGTCAGGAAACATGTTAGGGAACATGTCAGGGAAGCACGACATGAAGTGTACGCAATGATTGATTCTGTGGCTGAGGTTGCAGAAGCACGCAGTACTAGCTGATGATCTCAGCTAGATTCGGAGACCGACGTTGACAAGTTGCTTCGCCTTCCCTTGCGCCCTTCCCACCCTGCCGCGTCTTCCTTTCGCACATCATGCACACAAAAAATTGCTTGACCTTTCGCCCTTCAATCCGCATCCATTTATCCATAGCCTAGTAGCCTGATCTTGTGGTATCACGAATATATAAAGAACAGTGCAAATGACAAAGCCAAAGCCAAAACAAAAACAAAAACAACAAAAAAGAGAAACAAGGGGCAGGAACACAGAACAAACCGCACCAAGGTGACGAATCTATGTACAGTGTGACCAGTGCAAACCTCCCAAAAACCCCCCACTCCCAATCCCCAAATACCTGTTGGACCGGTACACCTTTCACTGTCACAAGGACGGTTGGAAATGGGCCACCCCGACCCTGCCTCACTGCAGGTGAGACTCGAAAGAAGCAAAATCACAAAGTCCCGCCGTCCGTCCATCTAAAAATTTGGCACAGCCTGTCCATAACCACTCAAGATTTTTTTTTGTGCACCGCCCTGACCGCCCTCGTGATTGTTTTTCCAGAATGGTCTGAACCAACACCCCAAACGTAGGAAAAAAAAAAAAAAAAGTAAGAGGAAGAGAGGAAATAATCATACACCTGAAAAGTGAAAAGCAATCGCACTTTGCCCGTGAGGGCCCCATCGACAGTCTATGCGTGATTTGGGAGAGACAAATCTTGTAATGTCGCCTTTTAAAGGGGGGAGGGTAGCCGCGTGTTCGCCCTGTCGTTGTGTGGGAACCGATTCGCCCTTCCATACCGAACCCCATCACCACAGCCCTCATGTGTTGGCACATTGCCCACCCAACCTGCCGGACGCCTCCCCGAAAAAAAAAAATCCATTTTTCTTCCCTTCCGTCCATCGCCCTCTAGGCTTCCAGTGATTCCAGCATCTGTCGTGCAGTAACGGAGCGTTCGATATTGAACTCGCGCGAAAACTATGGCATCACCTTACTACGAACTTTGGAGCGCGCCTTGGTGTACTGGCGCTGCTGATCGCTACAGAGATGTGCATTCAGCTTATCGACCGGACCCAGCCGCCGCGCCCGCGTGCTCGTCGTATTTGTAAAAGTCCAAGCACTCCGTAACAACTGTTTTGGCCTCGCTGTCAGCATGGTGTTGACAAGGCCGCAAATGTAACTACACATGTCGAACTTACTTGCTGCGATCTGCTCCTCCCACACACCGTATTGGTAGTCCACTAGACCGTATCTCTCAATATTGTCGCAGAGGCGGACCAAGTCATCCATCATTTTCTGGGCGTTCTCTTCGGTAATCATACTTTGGCCTCGAGCCAACTGCCCACCGCCCTCAATCAACTCCTTTTGCATCTGGAAGATACCCAACCAAGCATGGTTGAAGTCGTTCCATAGCTTGATTCGGTCGGAGTGCAGATTCTGATCGTCCGAGGTCAGGCCTGTTGGTCAAAATCAATGTCAGTCAACTTTACCGACTCTTCACAAGCACAGAGACCCCAACGCAGAGAGCGCCCTGTAGTGTACAGGTGGAGGGGAAGAAATTCACAGAGAGACAAAGGGGGGGGGGGGAACGGAGGAAAGAGGAAGAAAAAGGGAGAAATAGACAAACGAAATGGACACATACCAAGCTCGTTGACGTTGGAAAGAAGCCACTCTGAAACACTACGCAAAGACTCTCCCGCGGCTGCCAGCGCGCCCTTTTTAATGTTTGAAAAAACCTCCTTGAGGGCATCCTGGTACTGCGAGTATGCCTGGTTGAGGTCCGTATTTCCTTGATAGTCCCCAGATTCTTCCATGCTCACGTCAGGCACCGAGGATGTCGCCTGAGTTGCCATGGTCCCCATGCCAGCAACATTACTTGGATAGTTCAGCATAGAGTTCCTGGTGTCTGTCGAGCCCTGTTGATATACGGCTGCTGACTGTGCAGTCGAGGGCTGCTGCTGCTGCATACCCGAGGCAGCTGCGGCGTTCGTTGGCTCGCTGGGGAAGTAAGTGTTTGTCACATCCGTAGACATAATCTGCTGAGCTGCAGGTTGCCGCAGGTCGAATGAGCTGCCCGGCGTATCATACACGGCACTTTGTGCACCCGCCTGAGGTACATTATACATCATGTTCGGGTTGTACGAGCCGGGAAAGTTTGGCGTTTGCCGAGCGTCTTGTCCGTATCCAGTCGTGGACTGGTGGTAGCCCATCGTATTTTGCTGCATTCCAGTGGCAGGCGAAAAGCCCGTTGCCGAAGGGTCCTGGTAGTAAGCGCCGTAGCCCGCGGAAGCTCCCCCCATTCCCGTCCGACCCGCTGCCGGAGGGGAAGTGTTGAGAGGGGCAGGTCGATACCTATCGGACGAGGAGCCAGCCATAGTGCGGTGTGCCTGTTGCGGCGGCTGCTGCTGTTGTTGCTGAGGGTTCTGCACGGTCTGGTGGTATCTTTGGTTGGTGTTGTGCTGGAGGGGCGGTTCATTCTGCCTCCTGCGGCGGTTGTTTTCGTCCATGCCCCCAGGGAGCGCGTTGATACCTGACGCCTTGTTTGGCGAGGCCAGCCCTTGCTTCGCCGGCAGCACTGCTGGCGGGGTCAAAAGGGCCAGTTTGCAACGCGATTCGGCTACGCGACCGTCGCCTTGGGTAGCACTCGAGTGAGGAGTGCGCCGTGAGACGTGTTTTAGGTCAAGAATCGCGCCGTGTCGAAGGCAAGACTCGGCGCAGCGTTCGCAGTTGGTGCAGACGAGGTAGGTCCCTGAACGAGGTAGGACGCCGACCGGGCAAGCTTGCGGCGTATTCTGCAAGCGGCAATTTTGCTTGTAAAGTGCGAAAAAGGGATTTCTCGCTAGGTCTTAGTTGCGCAATGTGTTGATGGTTGCGGAACGGAGTTTTGATGCAGCACAACACGTCCAGGTGTGGGCCGTGTTTCGTCAGATAGCAAGATGTGCTTCGCGTCGTAGAGAGCGGGAAAGGCTCGGAGTCCACAGTCAACGGGAAAGGTGGGATGGGGAGGGGTCGGGTCGAAGTTTAGTATGCGCTTGGGCAGTGAGTGGGCTTGGTTTGCGCTAGAGGGCAGGAGATCATGCCTCGTCCAGAAGGGACGCGGGTGGAAAAGTCGCGACGTTCGCGAAGAGATCTCCCACAGAAGAGGGTCTTTCTCTGGTCTGGCTGGCAAGAAAACAAAGCCAGCAAATTGCGCGAATGCTGATGAAGATGACTTGTCAAACTGCTGGTGTTGGTCAACTGGGAGGATCCTGGCGGCCCACGCATCGAACTCCTCGCATGACAAGTTGTGGCTTTGAAGATCTCGCTGGCCCAGGGAAGCCGCACCAGGGTCTCACAGGAACAGTAAAAAGTCCGGATGACCCAGACGCCCGAATCACCCGTTTGATGCGCCCAGCAAACGTCTTCTCCGTAGCTCGCGCCTAGCCTGTGTGCGGCCTGGTAGTCGCCGCGTCAGTGGAGAGGAGGAGGAACAAAGTCTGGTGCAGGGACCCTGGAAGGGGTTGACAGAAGACTTTCTGGCAGGGAGACGCCGGCTTAAAAAAGGGCAGTTGGGCCGAGTTTTATATCAGGAGGGGATCAATCCTGGCTGCGCCCAAGTTGGAACAGGTAGCGCGATTAGGCCTGGGCGCCCAATCTAGAAAGCTTCTTACCAGACCAGACACGTCCACTTGTGCTGTAGCAGTAGCTTCGATTATGCAGATCCCAGCCAGCAGCCAGAGGAGGCGTAAAGGTCGAAATGACGATAACGGATCATGGAACAAGGGCAATGGTCCACGGGAGCAGCAGGCCTCTCGCAGATAAGAGGCGCGAGTTAAGAGGACGGTCGTGGATATCGTTGTTCCAAAGAGACGGGCTTGTTGGGAGTTGAGAGTCGGGATTGACTTGATGACTTGCAGTGGTGTGGGTGTTGAGCAAGAGGAGGGGGTGGTGTATGGTTTGTACCTAGATTGTGGTCTCCAAGACAGCAAAAATCAGTCAGGGGAGGCCCCGATCAGAACTTGCCAGGGCTACAAGTACCGGTACTGCAGAGCTGCAAGGTCTCCACCGGATCGACGAGTCCCAAAATGGCTGATTCGGCGAGAAGAGGGGGGGGGGCGTGCCGAAGTACCTGTCGAGCACGGTACGGTACCTGTGTCTCGGCTGAAGGGATGAGAAGGGGTCCACAGAAAAGGGAATAGTGCTTGAGGCTGGAAGCTGCCCAAGATACGTGTGGCGCCGGAACGACGGGAGTGTTATTATTAGTAGCACCGTCGAGGACTCTTTGGCCTTCAGTAAAGCATTGCTGCTGTAAGAAATCTGGTTGAGGTGAGGTGCTTTTGGCTGTTGAATTTCCAAGTCTGGTAAGCCGACTGATGTTGTCTCGGCGTCCAAGACGAGCGGGCGGTCAGGCAATGTAGCACTCCCAAGCAACCAGTCTTGCATAAATGCAAGGTGCTTACCAGTCAGGTGATAAATAAATTTGGGAGATTCGATTTGTATGGATGCCGAGAGGCTTCTCGAAATGGGTTCGAGATTGAGAGGAAAGAAGAAGGGATACCAGACCAACAGGCCAATCTCGATGTGTGTCAGCTGCCCTGTCCCGGTAAGTCTTCCCGAGTACGATGTGCTGTCAGCTTTGAGAGACTGATGTGCAGTTCACCGACAACTTTCCATGCTCGTCTAGCCAGAAATTGTGATGAATGAATTAAAGGTGCTGAGAAAAGGAATGAGCCTTTGTCATAGGTGCACTCACTGACTATACTTGCCTGATTTGTAGAAGTTGCCCATGTAATCCTGATAAGCCTCCTTACACATTCAACTAGCAGGAAACTTGGATACCCATTTTCGATATTGTAGGTAGATAGACAGGTAAAATTGACAGCCTTCCACACTGCTACCTCAATGGGGAGATTGCATGAAACACAAATCCCAGACTGACAAAGCCATGTCCCAGAGTCAATGGTGGCCTCGATCCAGTCAGACGCACATGTGCAAGGTGCTTGTGCCCCCCTGGAGTTTAATTTTATAAACTCGGGTTGGAGTTGCAAAGACGTCTCATCTATATCCGCACATACACCAGGGTTCGTCGCTTTTCGCTGTGGTTGAGAAGGAAATGGAAATGATACATAGGGACTGGTGGTCAATTACACAGAGCATATTGAACACGTTGCGGAAGTTCCCGTGTGTGTACAAGCCCTCGATCAAGACAGATCTTCCAATTGAGGCTGAGAATTGCAACCCAGGCTCCAGCTGCTCGCGTGGGGATGGCAGTCAGATCTTCGGACTTTTCTTCTCGGAGGCTGGGTCATGCTGGTCAATCAGATCTATCAAATCGGAAAAAGCAAATCTCCCTAAACATCAGCCCAATGGTGGCCCAGCAGTCAGTCACCTTGCTTGTCGCTAGGTCAACGACGAGAAGACCCCCTTTCCTCTTTCGTTCCAGAGGTGAAGGAAAAAAAGAAGAAGAAAAAAAGTGATGCACTGCCTCATCATTATCTGACGGACTGAGCATTCTCACACGTTACCTCAGCCCTGGCCTGTTGGCCGAGGCTGGGGGTCTGTCGCTATTGAGCATCGTTTGGCATCGATCATAGCGCTCTTGCCCAGTTCCGGCACGTGAGGCGGACTGGGAAACCATGCGTGGGAAAGGTGAAAAGAATGTACTCCAGGGCCAAGGATTGTTCCACCCGAGACACGGTCGAGGACTCGAGGTCGACATCGACAAAGATGTCGGTCAGCGTCGAGGCCGAGCCCGAGGCCGGGCGCACACACAGCAATTGTACGGGGTCTGGTGTCAGACTTGCCGATCTACTTCGGTAGTACGACTAATGTGCTGTGATGAGGTGCGGGCAAGCAAGGTGTTGAGGTGCCAGGCCTACCTGCAAGGCCAGCATCTTTGCGGAGGATTAAACCTTAATCTGCGTTAAAGATGACTTGATCTTGTTTTGTGGTTGTCTTTTCCTTGACTCAAGTCGTGAAGTTGCTATCTTCGACAGCATGGAAGCCCTAGGGTGGGTGGATGCCCGCTGTTTCGCTGTACTAGCAGGGCAGCAAGTTTCAGTGTTGCGACTGTTGCGTTGTAGCTGGTTGGTCCGGGTTTGTTGCTAGTCAGAGGTAAAAAGAACATCCAGCCCTGCTGCTTGTCACACAGACTCTCACTCCGGAATCAGTCAGCCAGAAAAATCTGGCTCCCTGCTCATGAGTTTGAGACATAATCCAGCAGGGTCATCGGAACGGGAAAAAGCCGGGGGCTGGGTGTGATACTGCGTACTATGATGTATTGCACGGATGATGGCCGCAAGTTCGTTTGCAGTTGAGTCTGCTGCAATAGGACGGGACGACATTCACGACTGGCCCGGCTTTGCTGCTCGGCTCACCCTTGGGAGTATAGACCGAAGCTAGTGGGTGTACTCGGGAAGCTTGTTGGAGCGTGAGGCTTTCCAAGGACAAGGACCAAGCGGTCACGGCCCGGCAATTGATGCCCAACCGATTGACTCTACTACGGCACAGAGTTGATTGAGCCTCATTTAATCGTTTAAAAGTATGTTGCATAGTGTTGGAGGAATGGGCAAGCTAGCGGCAGTGGGTGCTGGTGGCGGTGGTGTGGTGGTCTTGCAGTCCTGCAAGCATGCGCAAGCACGGCGCAAGTAATAAAGCAATGCACGACACTTGTAGGACAGGCTCATCCAGTGAATGATTCGTATGAATCAAGACGGCGAGAAGCTAAGATGCTTTAAGTGACAAAAAGGGCTGCGAGCGGTCCGTCATAACACCGGTGAATACCTGGTCCCTTGCCACCACGAACCATGTCCCTCCTTCACTGATGATGGCAGAGCTGCAGGTCGCAAACGGAATGGCATGTCGTTGAAAATGATGGAAGAGGCAGATCTCGGCCCGTGCATGAGTGGGCCGCATCTTGCTCTGATGTTGGATGCGCCTTGCAAGGGGTTGGTGGCCATGCTCACACCCCCTTTCACTCACCCAACCTATCATAATGAGGGTCTTCACGATTGCCGAACATGGGGGCGTACAGATACTTCGGTGGCGTGGATCTTCCTTGTTTCAGCTTGCTGACTCGCATGTTTTAGTAGGTCAGTCCACCAGGTGTGTGTGCGCGCTATTGGAGTATTGAAGCATTGAAGCCGTGGGGCCTGGTTTTTTCCTACGGAGATGTTGAATTTGTGGACAACCATCTATACGTTCTGGATGGCTACCAGGATCGCAAATGAGCAAACACGAGATCTGTATGGATGAGAGCCATGCTGATGCTACGCACAGCCGGGCCCGGTCGTAATGAATGCGGGTTCATTGAAGCGGTCTGAACGCCCAAAAGCCGGTAGTGGTGGAAGAGTGGCATCGAGAAGCTCTACAAGCTTGCATGTGCATCTGCAGGTGTGGTGGAGACGCGTTTGCCCCACAGCAGCCCAGTGACGACGTGCGTGCAGGACCTCGATCATAAGAGGTAGCGCAACATCGAGATTGACTTCCTCTCAATGCCTCTCAACCTTTCATAGTGCTAGCTTGCAACAATGAGTGAAAGAGCAATATGGGCGCCATGCAGTGTGATCGCACGGTCCTAATGAGTGTGCCAATTGCCGGGGAATCTCGCGAGTCGGTTTTTTCGCATCAGCAACAAATCACCAGGTTTGATCAAGTCAATGGTGAAGAATCTGACAGAAACTTTGGCCATGACGAGTAATTCTGTCAGGCCTATTGTCCAATGACACAGCGCAATTGGCTTTTTTTGAAATTCTACGGTAGAGGCGTCCGGGATGTGCGCCTGCATCTGCACACAGGTGGAACGTCTTGGCTAATAGCTCGGAAGACTGTAAGTACAGTACATACTTGATAGTACACTTTTGTCCCCAGGGTCCCAAGGGGGAAAACCCCCAGACTACCCACCCCCCAGACAGAAAAAAGAAGACAAAACCAAGGGCCAAAAAAACGGGAAAAATTTAGCAAAAAAATTAGTAGAGAATCTAAAAAAAAACCTCTATGGGTCTGTTCAGGTAAATAGGCTCCTCATCTAAGATTTGCAAGCAGTCAAAGCCAGCCAATGGCCTCGACTATTGGCATTGTCGACGATCCCTTCAGCCCTAACAAGGCGACCAGTCGTTGCCCAGCTTGGATGAGGCGTACGACCCACCCTTGCGACCACCAATGGCCTTGAATAGGGAGCACTTCCCTCTAACCTGGCTTGGGCTGACGAGCTTCCCGAACCACACGGTCATCTCCGAGCTCCCAGAGTCGAGATATCTTCAACTCATCCACGTAGCATGCCACGGCGCAGATGAGACACAGGCGGGAGTGGAGGTGCACACCCGCAGTAGATGCCTGGGTAGGCAAGTGGTCTTTCAGACAAGCGCAAATTCTAGACCAGATCCTCACAGATAGCCAATAGGAATGACTCCGGGGACCAGGCAAAATATCATCACGATCAACGGTTTCCAGAAACTTGAAGAAATAATCTTCCGCTTCATCTGTACATTGATCACGGATCAAGCCACAGCGGCCCCCAACCAAGCACTACCCCTGGACTCAGAACGCGAAACAGAGCTATACCCCAGTAGAGCGGCGGCATAAACGGAATGGGGCGCTCGTCTTGGATATGTGATGCGACTTCGATTCGCAGGCGTCATCTTGAGCCTTATTCATTTCAGGTTTGCACCTCCGTGCTTCATTCGCGGGGGTTTGTTCAGAGTCCATGATGGTGATCAGGTCGCTTTGGAGGAAGCCCCTGTCGCCGACGAGCCACTGGGTTGCTGGTGCTTACCAAGCCCGCGCTGGCTGGCCCGTAATGCGCATTTCATCAGGCATTAAATTGAACCAGGTTCGAAATGGGATCCAGGGTACGTGCTGAAACATTTTTTTTCATCCAAAGCCCAACGCAACAGCATCCGGGCTTTTACCCTCAACAGGGCCCAAGCTGCCCTTCTATGCTCAACGTCTGCTCTAAGCTTATGATGCAAGGACAGAAAATGGGATGTCAATGGGCGCCAATTTGTGCTTGGGTAAACCTTGCGGCAAAGCTCGACACCTCCAGGGTCCGTCAACGAACGCCCGAGCCCGAAGTTGATGCCTGGATGTGTATATCACACGGTATATTGCTTCATGCGCCGCCATCCTGCCGGGCTGCAAGTTGACTGCCTACTTTTCGCACCCGGGCACGAAAGAATAGAGGCAACGGTTAAGCGTTGAGAGCTCTGAACAAGATGCTAGTAGAATCGATAAGTGCCTACATGCCATTTCTATCAAGGTATGTTGAAGATATCGGAAGCCTGAACGGCCACCCGTCTTGTCCTCGCTCAGTCAAGGATCAAGTCGAGTATCGACGTGAGCCATATTGTACAAGAGGTAGGTGGTGACTGCAAAACCACGTCAAGGACCACAGCAGCCACAGCCATCTTAACGCTTGACCCAAGCAGGTTTCTTCCTTGCCTTGAGGTGGCCAGGCTTTTTCCTTTCCACACCTCTGGGGTCGCGAGTGACAACACCAGCTGGATACAGTATTAGTACAAGAATTGTGAGGTATATGTGATAGTGCCCACTCACCTCGCCGAAGGGCTGGCTTCAGAGCCGGTTCATGAGCCATTAGAGCTTTGCCAACAGCCATTGCGAGAGCTTCCGCCTGACCAGTCGTGCCTCCACCCTCAACAAGAGCCCAGACGTTGTACTTGTCCGTTCTCGCCGTGGCCTTGAGCGCCCAGACCGCGCTCTCACGATCGTGAATGCGCCCAAAGGCATCTGCCAACGACTTGCCATTCACAAGGACCTCTCCTACTCCCTCCACAACCCAGGCGCGAGCCACCGACGTCTTCCTCTTGCCCACGCCTAGTGTCCTTCCAAACCTGTCGACGGGGATGTCCTTGGCTTTGTGGAGATGCGGGTCGATATCGCGCGTAAATGGCTCAATCGCGTCCTTGATGTTTGGCGGGGCAAGCTTGGGGTGAATCTTGTTCAGTCTTTTGACAAGAGTCATACATCTCGCATACTCGGAGGCTTTGACGTCCTCGCCCACAGCCAGCCGGTAGTCCTTTAGCGTCCTGAATGCCACCCTCTTAAGCTGGTCCGATGGCACGGTGGGAAGGTGCGCATATTTACGCATCAGCTTCTGCAGCAGGAGGTAGCTGTCGTTGAACTCTGGCTGCCTTGAGAAGTACGATGGTGATACCGGCACCGCTCGTGCGTGTATCTTCTGGGAGGCGTCTTTGTTTGGGTCCTCCCTCCTTCCGACCTCTCGAAGAGAAGATCCGACATCATCTCCATGTGAGCCTTCGCCGTCCATTTGACCCAGTGCAGCTTGTTTCGGACGATCGCCCCATCGGGGACGATTCACCAGCGGTCGGTACTCATATACCCGCCCGGGCGCGTCTCCTTCGCGATGCGGCCCAGATAGGCTCACCTCTGCCGTTGTAATCAATTTCGAAGCTGTGCCCAAATCGCCGGCCCCCTGGTCTACCTCTGTGAAAGTAGCAATCTCGTCTTTCGGAACGGCGTCGTTGGGTCCGGATGGAAGTGTCGAGAGCGGCCTTGTGTGCCTGGCCTTGGGGCTGATGTGCAGGCCTTGCAGCATATGCCGAATCTGCTGGCATTGCGGCGCTGAGGTGCGGCATCGACCTCTCAGCTGCGTGAACGCGGGTCGTAGAGTTGCCATTTTTGTGTAGAGTGCTTCCTCCTCATGACCACTGCGCACTCAGGGCGCCCGTAGTTGTGGATCTCTGGCCGGCTGTTGATGGATGAGCAGGAAATTCTGACACTGAGGAAAGTTGAAGCTTGGCGCCGGCCAATGAGCGAGGCCCAATGACCCACTTTTGTCTGTGTTAGCGAGCTCCGCCAGCGTCACTGTACGCACTAACAGCTATTATTTTCTGCCGCGGGGTTGATCTCAAAATTGAAAATTCGCCAGTGCCCAACCTCTTCTTCCCTCCTTTGACTCAACTCCCCGATCCATCCTCAACCTAAACCAACTTCTACGTCCTTGTTGAGAGCAATCAACGCAAAGATGGCCTTCGGTAAGCTGTACACCTACGAGGTAAGCATTCATTTGACACCAGGAACTCGTCAAACATCACCAATCGCAATGAGCTGACCCAGACGCCCCGCGGCAGAACAACCCTCGCTCCACGGCCATTCGCGCCGTTGCGAAGGCCAACGATCTCGACCTTGAGATCGTTGAGGTCGATACCACCAACCCCTCTGCCGACTACCTGAAGCTCAACAAGCTCGGCAAGGTCCCTACCTTTGAGGGACAGGATGGCTACGTCCTGTACGAGTGCATGGCCATCGCCATCTACAGTAAGAAATCCCCATGCCCGGCTGGCTCACACCTCCTCGGAAAATTCCACTGCAACATGATGAATATTGCTTCTAATAAGCATTATTGTTATCCCTGACTGAACAAATAATTTGTTGATAATGTACCCTTCTGATCGCAATGGCACACTCTCCTGCATCTGCTCCAAAGGTCATTGGGAGAACCTGAGCTAACTTGCGAATAGTCACCGTATGCCGACCCCTCGTTGACCACCCCCATTCTGACTCACTCGGTCACCGACGATGAGGAAGATCTAAGCTGTTGAACATAATTGACCCCTTGGTACAGTCCCAAAACGAGAAGACCACTCTGCTCGGCAAGACCAAGCAGGACTATGCCTCCATCCTGAAGTGGATGAGCTACTTCAACGTACGTTTTGACGCCTCCACTATTTCAAATCCCTACACTCGCTGATCTGATATGGCACAGACCGAGGTTCTCCCCAACATGGGCAAGTGGTACCGCCCTCTGATCGGCCGTGACCCTTACAACAAGAAGACTGTCGATGATGCTTCCAAGGCTGCCGCTAAGGCCATTGCCACCGTTGAGGAGCACCTCAAGCACCACACCTACCTTGTTGGCGAGCGTATCACCCTGGCCGACCTCTTCGCCACCGGCATCATTGCCCGTGGCTTCGAGTTCTTCTTCGACACCAAGTGGCGCTCCGCGAACCCCAACATCTCCCGGTGGTACTCGACTGTCTACAACCAGCCCATCTACTCCGCCGTTGCCCCCAAGTTCGAGCTCCTCGACACTCCCAAGCTTACCAACGTTGCCCCCAAGAAGCCCGAGCAGGCTAAGAAGGAGGTGAAGAAGGCCGCCCCCAAGGCTGCCGAGGAGGAGGAGGCCCCTGCTGAGGCTCCCAAGCCCAAGCACCCCCTGGAGGCTCTGCCTCGTGCCAGCTTCGCTCTTGATGAGTGGAAGCGCTACTACTCCAACCACGACGAGGCCGACTCCCTGAAGTGGTTCTGGGAGAACGTTCCCTTCACCGAGTACTCCATCTGGAAGTGCAGGTACAAGTACAACGATGAGCTTACCCTCACCTTCATGTCAAACAATTTGATTGGTGGTTTCAACACCCGTATGGAGGGTTCTCGCAAGTACGTATTCGGCTGTGCCTCCGTGTACGGAGAGAACAACGACTCCATCATCGAGGGAGCCTTCGTTATCCGCGGTGACGAGTTCAAGCCCGTCTTCGACGTCGCTCCCGACTACGAGAGCTACGAGTTCACCAAGCTCGACCCCACCAACCCTGAGGACAGGGCCTATGTGGAGGCACAGTGGACTTGGGACAAGCCTCTCGTTGAGAACGGCAAGGAGTACAAGCACGCCTCCGGCAAGGTTTTCAAATAAGCGATTCGTTTTTTTCTCTTTCACGACATGATGCCAGGGAAGGATAGGGGATGACGGGGGTCTAACTTAATTGTGTTATGACTTGTACGCGGGATACCACACGGATTCACGCGCCTCGAGGCCCATTCTAAGGGTTCTTTTTGATGGTCGTCTTCGTCTTGACTATGCATCTAGCTAGATTCCCTCATAGAAAAGACAAGCAAATTGATGGTCACCAAAAATCATGTGTCAAGTTCCATAAGCCCCTCCTGACCAAGTGGCTTCAGCATTTCTTTCTGTCAACGACATTGCGGTCATAATTGTTGCAGCATGTATTCTTTTTCATGTTGAACCCGAATAGAAGGACCTTCGGGGTAGTGGGATTACTCTTGAAGGGCATCCGCGAACAAGTGCCGAACCACCACAAACCTCTCCATGATCTCTTCCTCCTGCCCAGCCCCCGGCCCTGTTCGTCAGCTTCTCTTAGCCTTCGTTTGCTACCTAGGTTGGACCGCTTTTCCAAGTATATTTATTGCCCACAATGCCTTACGCTTTTGATAGGCACAAGAAAGGAATTCTCGGGGGTGTATGAAGTGGATGCAGTCGACACAATCAGAGGCTTAGTGTGGTTGGCTTGGGTACCTGTCTTTACATACAAGATATTGTGCCCGAATTCTTAACAAGTAAGCCAAGCAAGCACAGCCAAAGCAATTCGTTCGAGCTCATGTTGATAAGTGGCCCGTGGCAGAAGATCGAGAAGTAACTGGATCTGGTACAAGTAGGCGGATCAACCCACTGATGAGGTTGAACAGCGGGCTGACATACAGTTTATTAACAAGTCATGATAGTGAGAGTCTGAGGCCAACCGTGGTCAGATTTGGTTTGAGTATCTACAGTGATCACAGGCCGCTGAGTTTCAAACCTGCTACTACAAGCTTGTTCGTACCTGAATGAAAGCGTTGAGAAAGAAACAGTGACCTCCCACAATACACGCGGAAACATATTTCGGACGCATTTAGCCGTTCTCGACAAGACGGTAATGTGACCAATCAGTTAATATAATTCTGGGGCCCACGGTCCACAGCACGATGGCAATTTCGACACATCGTGGTGATCAGGCGCTTAATTCACCCTTACTGTTTCTCTCAGCGGTTGGACACGTAAATGCCGCATAGGGACACCTCGCAGGAGAGGGAGGGTCGAGGATGCCCAGTGCGCAAACAAGTTCGCAATGGCTTCCAAACACTGCCGGAATTGGTGACGGGTCTTAAATGCAGGCGAGAGAGCGAGCGCCAAATGGCGAAGGTGTGGACGAGACCATTGGCTGGGCCGTGGTGTATACTCCAGTGATAAGATCAGTGTGCTCGCAACTGGCAGTAGTGCTAGCAATGTGATGGAGGCGAAGGCGCCGACCTCTTGAACTAACGCCGGAATCGACCTTGCGTTCTGAACTTTTCCAAAGACTGACCCATAATAATTGGAGCGACCACCAGAGTCCCGTACGACACACCCTACCTTTATGGTTCTCAGACCACTGATCTGTCCAATCAACACCATCCAACAGGACCCGACAGAACTAAGAATTATCACAATTTATGGTCGGTGGGGCAGAACTAACTTCTTTACAGTGCGGTACCTGGCCCAGGCCCGGCTGTGGTCCAAGACCACGAAAATTATAGAACCTACGATGACGTTGTACGGTGTAGGCGGCGTGGCTCTTATGGGGTTTTAAAGTCTATGGTCGATTCATGTCTGCCAAATTTGTTGGTGGCACGTTTGCTCCCGAGAGCTGTTGCGTCAGTCTAGGGTATCGTAAGTAAAATAAAAGATGCTCCAATGCTCCAATGCTCCAATGTTGAAATATCATCGTTTCGTCATGTTCTTCAGACCTGATCCTTTAGTCCTTGGCGTTACTGTCCCGGGGAAAGGCGTTCTGTCAGCATCCCGACCTGTGCCACCAATTCTGCTCCAGAGACGCTGAGCTGCAGGCGTCAAGGACCCAGAAACCCGCGGGCTATTCGGAAATTTGGGTACCGGCGTCTTGTCGACGTTGCCAACCATGCCTATCTTTGCAGATGTTCGCTTTGATTGCGCTATACGGTCCACCATGCGGTGATGTAATCCTTCTCGCTTTCTCTGATCCTGGAACTTGAAGGGATTTGGAGTCTCATCGCCCGGCCCAAGATCAATGCTTGGCACGTCGGCAGTGGTTTCTTCGGGTTCTTCATCGTCCACGAAGGCATATCCATTTACCCGCGGGGTCTCATTCCCTTCGGCAAAGGTCGAGTCTCTGTCTCCTGCCCTGGGCCGTCCAGCAATAGCATCTCTCACCGCCGACAACGTGGGTGACGGCGGACGCGAAGGCTGAGTTGCGATAGCCGGTCCTGGCATCCGTGTGTTCTCGTACATAATTGTCTTTGGTGGAGCGCGAGAGGCTTCTTGTGCACGAGAAGCGAGTGTATCCGGAACTTCATCATCAACACCATCTGGTGCGAACATGAGAGCGTTTCTCGGCTTGGCCTTCCATGTGTCTGGCATAGCAGGCCTGTCATCGCTGTCCTCGATTGCAAGTCTGTCTTTTTCAAAGCCATCGTCCTTCAAGCTCTTTCCGCTTGCGGTCAACCTGGCCTTGACCTCCATCTGCGCCAACTCTTGTTTCGATGGTAGTTTATTCCCGCGCCATAACCAGCCGTATTTCTCTGCCCTCTTCTGGTTCTGTTTGTCCAGAAGCTTGTAAAAACTTTCATTGTCCTCGCTGGTGTATTTCGCCTGGAATGCGCCGAGACTCATATTTGTATCAACCTGAGGTGTTTCCTCTACGACAGATGGTGCCGTAGAGATTGTCGTCATTGGAGTGTCGCCGGCATAACCCACGGGTGTTTGTCCACCAGGCAGTGGCGTCGAAGCCTGCACGGGTCGCTTTAGTCGTTGTTGTCGGCCAGGGGTCATGACCTGTTTGAGACGTCGGCTCGCATTATTGATCCATGCCTTATCCTTTGACTCCAAGGCGTCCAGATATTCCTGCTGTGTCTCGCTCTCGAGGAGGCCTGGGAAGAAGTCGCGGGCAATGATCTTGGAGAGCGCATCGGTATAGGTTTCCTCGTCGATGACCTTCCTCGGCCGTTTTATTTTCTTTGCGGGTGGCGGTGGTGGCATTAAAGCCATCTCAGAGGCCCTCTTGCGCACGAGCGCGGAGGACGACTGGCTGGGATCCGGCATGACTGTCGTTGATGGGAAAGTAGTTGCGAATTGGATAGAGACGTTGAAAAGAGTGGAACGAGTGAGTCGACAACATGGCGGTGCCTGGGGATCGACACTCTAGCACGGGCCACATGCTATGCACGAATACTTCCCGAAGTGGATAAGCTTCCTTGTGGGGTTGGGAAGGTTAGCTTGCCCGGATCGGTCCCGTAAAGGTCTGGGAGAATTCGCCTTCGCACATGGATAGAAGGTCTTCGAAGGTCGAGGTGTTGTTCTAACCTTTCAGAAGCAATTTGATCTTTCCCACTGCTGTACCTGCAGTGTCCTCAAGTCTGGCTTCTGGTTTCAATCATCTCGTGTCTACATCTCTCGTCCCCCCGAGTTTCCGCTTTGCACCCTCCCCTCCAAATTGACGAATTTACCCCTCCACTTCGTCGCTCTTCAGCTGTGTACGAAGCGCCGTGCAACTGGATAGAATGGCGCCCTCGGCGGAGGACAAGGCCAAGGCCGTTGAACTGAAGAATCAGGGCAATGATGCCTTCAAGAAACACGACTGGCCTGCCGCAATAGACTTTTACAGCAAGGCAATCGAACTGGACGACACAGAGCCCGCTTACTTCTCCAATCGCGCACAGGTAGAGCATCCCCAAGCCTCGGTCACATCCAATACCTGCTCGCGTGACTGACGATGTTTCTTTGCACAACAGGCCTACCTCAAGACAGAAGCATACGGCTACGCGATTCAAGATGCAACAAAGGCAATTGAGCTGAACCCTGGGTTTGTCAAGGTATGTAGCATTCCGCTGGGTGGCATCTCGACTGCATGCAATGTGGAGAGGCTGACTAGGCTGCTCTTTCCAGGCCTACTACCGCCGCGCAGTCGCATACACGGCCATTTTGCGTCCAAAAGACGCCCTCAAGGACTTCAAGACTTGTACTAAAATTGACCCGGGAAACAAAGACGCGAAATTGAAGCTGGAACAATGCCAGAAGGTCGTGCGCCAAATCGATTTCTTTGCCGCTATCGAGGTCTCCGATCCCCCGTCAGCCGCAGAAGGTCTCGATATTGACTCAATTCCTGTGGAAGCCGACTATGACGGCGTGAAGCTTGGCAACGAGATGACACAAGAGTTCATCGACGACATGACGGAACGATTCAAGAATGGCAAGAATCTGCCCAAGAAATATGTCTATCAGATTATTTTGGCTGTCAAGAAGCTGGTCTACGACGAGCCTACCATGGTGGAGGTTGAGATCCCCGAGGATGTTCAGCTGACAGTGTGCGGCGACACTCACGGGCAGTATTTTGATCTCATGGAGCTCTTCAGGTTGAACGGAACACCCAGCGACAAGCACTGGTACCTCTTCAACGGAGATTTTGTCGATCGCGGCTCATGGTCTTGTGAGATCGCTCTTTTGCTGTATGCCAACAAGTGGCTGAGGCCAAAGAACTTCTTCCTGAACCGGGGCAACCACGAGACGGACGATATGAACAAGGTCTATGGCTTCGAGGGAGAATGCAAAGCAAAGTACAATGAGCGGATTTTCAAGCTGTTCTCAGAGTCTTTCTCAGCATTGCCTCTGGCTACCTTGATTGGCGAAAAATACTTTGTTCTTCACGGAGGGCTGTTCTCCGACGACAACGTTACCCTAGATGACATTCGGAAACTAGACAGGCACAGGCAAAGGCAACCCGGCCAAGCCGGTCTAATGATGGAGATGCTGTGGACCGACCCGCAGACCGAGCCTGGTCGTGGACCAAGCAAGCGTGGTGTGGGCATGCAGTTCGGACCAGATATCACCAAGCGCTTCTGTGAGAAGAACGGCCTGGAAGCTATTATTCGAAGCCACGAAGTGCGCATGGAGGGTTACGAGGAGGAGCATGACGGAAGGTGCATCACTGGTAAGATTCATAATCCAATCGGTACCCGATTGAATCAACTTGCTAATTCCAAATCAGTTTTCTCTGCGCCAAAATACTGCGACATGACGGAGAACAAGGGTGCTTACATCAACATTGGCTCCAACTACAAACTCGACTTTCACCAGTTCGATGCTGTCCCTCACCCTCCCATCCGACCAATGGTATGTTCCAAGCCAAAAGTTTCTCTGCTCCTCTTCTCGTCACTAGAGATTCCTCTGCATCCGGCTCCTCACTAACATGAATTTAGGCATACGCCAACAACTCTATCATGTCCTCTACCATGTGAGCATTTCGCAGGATATAGACTCGTTCGGACGCAAACCCCCTCTATTTAGAAGGAAAAAATACGCCAGCATACCCGCGGAGTTGAAGGATGGGATCTGACGGCGGCGTTACGGTATTTGCGTGGTTATGTATGGCAGTGGACGCTTGCGCGGGACAAGACAGGATATGGCGGACTGGTGGACGGCAAACGGTAGACAGTACCAGCATGCTCTTGCAAAAAGCAATATAGCATCGAAGAGTCTGACCCGGTCTGGATGAAGAGCCCCGGCGGAGATGGCGCGGCCAACCTGGGTTCGACATTGGAAGCCTTCAGGCGATTGCTTCTCACGCCTTCGAGGCGCGAGGATGAAACCAAGCTCAAGAAGAATGAATTCATGATTCCCCCCAAAGTGTCTTCTGATGATGCCTTCCTACCAGTGCGCCCAGCCAGTCTCCCGCTGCGCAAATTCTGAAGCCAGATGTGTTGCCGGCTCCAACCCATGCTGTGACGGCCGACGTGAAGGCTCCCAGATCCTCTCGAGGTACGCGCACCCAGCACTCAGGCCCGGAAACCCTCAGAATATCGACAGAAATACCCATACCTGTCACGCCAAGGAACTGCCTCAGTGCGGCGGTGAATTGCTGGCGGAGGGTGAGTTCGTCCAAGGTGATTTCTGGGGTCGTGGGACATATGACTTGCAGGTGTGCGTAGGCATGGGGTGGTGATTTGATGGTGGTGCTGTAGATCTCGTGGTACTTCGTAGATTTTGCAGCTGGTCCAGAAGCCTTGTTGATCACTTCATCTAGCGGTATGTCGACGTCCATTTTGCTGGTCATCTTCTCGAACGAGCTGGTCGTGACTATCTATGAATGGCTTGGGCGGGTGGACGTTCTTTGTGAGAATTTGGTCTATGCTTTCCATGTAGAAGTGACCTTGAATTTGCAGGGGTCAGGCGTTGGCCTCGCCTACCCTACCTAGCGGATTAACACATGCTTTTGTCTCTGCCGCCGATCCATCCACGCTTAACCTCAATCACTTGTCTTCTACCACCAACTCACTCTTGTAAGAGAGTCATTTGAGCCCGCATAGAGACTCTCGACATCGTCAAACATTCAATCCTCAGCTACGATGGACAAATACAGTTCCGAAACTCAGCGCCGGGGCAAGCGCGCCTGCATGGTCTGCTCTATTGTATTGCCAAAGACCGTACGTCTTAGCTTTGCACCAGCTACCACAATTATCCCCCAACACGTCTGCCCCATCGTGCACCAACCTGTCTCCTTGGACTATTGCTAATTCCTCACTTTGCAAACAGGAGTTCAAGCGCAACGGCTGCCCCAACTGCGAAGACTACCTGCACCTGAGCGGCAACGAAGAAGCTATCGAGCTGTGCACCTCCAACGTGTACGAGGGCCTCATCGCGATGGGCGATCCTTCCAAATCATGGGTCGCTAAATGGCAGCGCATCGACAAGTATCGGCCTGGTACATATGCCACAAAGGTGATGGGTGTACTGCCCGAGGACGTGGTCACGAGCTTGGCGGACGAGTACAACATTCGGTACATACCGTAAGTCGCGACACCTTACATCCACCGCCTGACAGGCCATTTTCGAACTGATCGCTCCGGGGGAGAGCTTGGACTTGGAATTGGCTGGCTGACTGGCGTATAGACGTGATGGGAGCGCAGGGAACGATGACTAGGGCGCATCTGACCACTCCAATTTGATGGTAGAGCTGCGAGGTGGGAATCCAGGCCCACAGATGACACAGGAGGATGCAAATCAGCAGTCGCCGAAACGCCCGCAGAACGGAAACGGCACTGGCAGTCAAGGGTAGAGTTTGGGTGGTGAGGATGATCAAGGTGACTTACCGGAAGCCGAATGTTCTTTGAGGCCATTTGTTCTGCCATCGATCCCAATGAACCAGCAGGATTTCAACAACAGCATTGACGGAAGTACACGTCAAGCCCGGAGGCGGGATGGCCAAGGCAAAGCCATTCAAGACGACTTAACGTCGTATGGTGACGAAGACCATCAAGCAGGATTCGTCAATCTGCCAGTTCGACCATGATCATCCTGTCCAACGGTCCTGAAAGTAGTATCAGCAGAGACTCAGACGTCACGCACCTTCGAAACGTATTGAGACAGGCTTGCCGAGCTCTGTTGCATCTGGCCGCGTATGATGCAGAGAGGGTCAAGCAGAATGATTATTAAAGAGGATCGTGGATTGCTTGTGGACTGCATGGAACAGATATAGCTGCATGGAAGGCGTAGGGAATACTCGCAGTTTTGAGCAAACCAGGCGTAGTCTGCCAAACCATACAATACAGTCGAAACAGGGTCATAGGCAATCAAGAAGCGCCGTCGGCGAGATTGTGCCATTTTGAGCTCGGAGGCTCGTTTTAATTCCCAAGGGGGTTTGATTGTAATAGCAATATCTCATGGTTTGCTTGCTTTGAAGAAGGAGACGGTTTCCTCAACTCAGTAATCTATGCTGCGAATCGTCTGGTTTTGTGCCATGAGCGCCACAGCAATGCGAGCTGGCTCCATCAGAGATCGATGACCATTCATGGGAAATGTAAAATCATGGGGTATCATTAATATTTTCAGTTGGCACAAGAATCTAGAATCAGCTAGCCAAGACGAGGCCGCTTGTTGAAGCCTGCGCCATTCCCTGACGACCCTCGTGACCGTTTCTTCTCCAGCTCCTCGCGCATAATCCTCTCTGCCTCACTCATCTTCTTCGGCTGCTCAATCTTGACGGCCTTTTTTGCGCCGCCCGACAGCGCATTCTTTTTCGCCTGCGCGAAAACGTTTTTTGGCTGTGGCTTCGCGCCGCCGAACGAGAAACCCGCGGGCTTTGTTGCTTCCTGGGGCTTGGGCGACTCTGTTGAGGCGTCCTTGCTGGCCTCTGCGCTCTCCGGTGCTGGTGTGTCTGCTGGGCTCGCCAAGGCCGAGCCGTCCTTCTTGTTCTCATCCTTCTTCTCTGCTGCGGGCTTCGCGCCGAAGGACAGCTTGATTTTCTCGCCATCGCCGAGCCTGAGCCCTTGTTTCTCTTCAGCCTCTTCGCCATCTTCCTCTCCGTTGGTTCCATCTCCGCCCTTTCCCTTGCGCCGTTCCTCAGCCGCCTTTTCAGCGCGTTTCTGCTGCTCTCGTATCATGCGCAACTCTCTTTCCTCGTCGCCCTTGTCCAGCATCTCCTTTTTGCGAATCGCCTCGGCCCTTTTCAGTGCCTCGGGCGAATTATCAATCCACGCAATTTGCAAGCCCTTGTCCGTCTCCTCCACGCGACACAGCCCTTCCCTCCCCAAGTACTTTGCATACTCGGTCAAGCTCGGCCACCGCGTCGAGTTCATGTGCACGTGCTCCTTGTTCTGGATGTACTCTTGGTAGAAGTGGTTGACGTGCACGGCCTTGGTGCCGTGCGACGTGCGCAGCTGCGTGAGAAAGTCGCGATTGAACTGGTTGCTGAACTCGTTGATGGCCTTCTTGGGGTCCTCGCCGACGACGAGCATTTGACGCACGTGGGACTCGGACTGTACGTGCATCTTGAAGCCGTTCTCGTCGCGCATTTGCCGCTCGCAGACCTGGCAGTACCATCGCAGGCGGCCGAGGCCTTTGGCTTTGGCTTGGTTGGACACCCATTTGGTGCTGCCTACTTCGGCTTTGCCCATGGTGGCAAAGCTGTATATATCTGGGTAGAGAAAGAGGTCGGGTGGCTTCGAGGTCTGGTTTGTTGACTCAACAAGAGATGAGGGAAATGTCAGACAGCGCGTACAAGTCTACTGCAGGGAGAATGCGTGGTGGGCTGTTCGTAGTGTTGTTGTATTGGGTGCGTTGAATGGAGGACTTGGAAGTTGCGAAGTTGTTTGGAAATACTGTACTGCGCTTGCGCCGTGTTGCGGCATGTGAGAATCAGGGTCCGTATTTGCACTGGTGGGGGCATGTGAACTTTGGTGTATATAAAGATCCCGTTTCCTCGCCCGGCCCCCCCCCCTCGCCTGGCGAGGAAAGGTCCAGGACTCTCCAGGTATTGGATCACAACGGCTAGAATCGTTCTTTCAGGTTCATTATAAGATGCTTGGAATGGACATGAGAGTGAATGGGAAGTTTGTGGTATTCTATTTCGACTCTGAATAACATTTTTCGCCCATCTATCTACATGCTTGTAAGCCGGCGCCATATTGGGTTTTGTCTTCCTCGTCTCTATAACTACTCTGTGGTCGAGCTTTCATTTCATTCTAAAAATGTGAACAGGCTTGTATGAAGTACGTTCATTGCTCTCGTAGCATCACGAGCGTCAACGACGCATGAAATGTTGATTTCGCTCGCACCTACGCACGCACCCCATTAGTATCAAAAGAGGAACAGGTTAGGGACATCGACCAGACGTACCTTGAGAAATCATCTCAATGTTGACGTTATGCTCACCCAACGTCGTGAACATCTTGCCAGCCACACCGATCATGTTCTTCATGTCTGCACCCACCAGACTCAGGATTGCCATCTCATGCAGAATACTGACATCGCCGCAGTCGCCGAGCTCCTTTGTTGCCTTCTCAAACTTCTCCGTTTCTGAGCTTTGCAGGTGAATCGCCATAGATACATGCACCTCGGACGTCGAGATCAGGTCGACTGATATCTTGTATTTGTCCAATATGACAAACACCTTCGCTACAAAGCCATGTGCAATGGACCGCTTGTTTGAGTGAACGTTAATCACCGAAATCTTGTCCTTGATCGTGACGGCCGTAGGCCTCCTCGGAGTCTTCCGGACCATGTTGATCTCGCTCGGCCTCGACCGCTTCAGCTCATGACCGGGTGCTAGGACTGGGTTGGGGATAACGATAGTGCCGTCCCCGCGCGGATTCTTGACGTTCTTGATGCGCACGGGGATCGGCGGATCCGCCTTGATGACCTGATCCATGGTGAGATGGTGAATGACCTCGGAGCCGTAAAAGGTCAACTCAGCAGCCTCAGACGGCGTGATGGAGGGCAGCAGGCGCGCCGTGGGGACCTTGGTAGGGTCCGCGGTAAAGATACCGTCGACCTCCTTCCAGATCTGCAGCTCGTCGGCCTTCATACCTACGGCGATGAGCGCCGCGCACAAGTCGGTGTAGCCGCGGCCAACGTCGCCATCCATCAGACTGCCCGGTACGTTACCAAAGAAGCCGGTGACGACGGGGACACGGTCCTCGCAGGCTAGGATCTTATCCCGGAAGGTGGCTGCAGCGTTGCGGTAGAAGGCAGCGTCAAGGCGCACTGCGCCATCGATATGCAAAGCATCGGCCAGGTCGACGTATTCCGCTTCCACGTGCTGTACTTGCAATCAGCCATAAAGACACCACATAGACGACGTGTGGGAATACGCACTCTATCTCTTAGCACATAAGTCATAAATATGCAACTTAGCCTCTCGCCGAAACTGACCACTCGGTCTTTTGATCTTGAGTTGATTTCAAGCTTGAAGCGTTTTGAGGCCTGAATGTACTCAACGAGTTCTTGGCACTCATTTTTCACATCCTTTTTCAAGGCCTCCTTGAGATCTGCATCGTTAACGAAAGCCTCGGCGGCAAAGATGTGGTCGTTGCAAATGTCTTGTATGATGCTGTTGGCCTCGTTTATCAACTCAGTCTGTGTGTCTTGTGAGCCGGTAGCCGCGTCAATATGCCGCAACCTCCTGTAGACCTCCAGCAGCCTTCAACCCCCGGAAACAGCGGTCAGCAAAAGTCACTCGAATGATGAGAGCGCCGAGGAGAGGGGCACTCGCCGACTTGTGGTACCAGTAACCTTCTTGCCTGAGCTACGTGCTGAACAGACGACAGCGACTTTATTTTTGCTCAGGTAGGCCCTAGTAAAGGGTTAGTGCAACAGCGCTCTGCAAAAAATCAAAAGTGCTTGACCTCTTCTTACCTCACAATGTCTTCTGCTATCTGTGAGCATAGCCATAGTTGTCAGTGCCCGTCCCGAGGAGTAGATTGAACAATAGACGTCATAAGTCGCACCTTTTCTGGGAATTTTCCAACGCTGGTGCCGCCAAACTTCTGCACGACCCAGCCATTTGGGCAGTCATTCCTCACAGTGGACTTCATAATTGAGTCTCCCATTGAGCGTTTTGTTCCGAGTGATAATCTAGGCCCATTGACACGCAGATGTTAGGAGAGTGGAAACGAATTAAGGACTGTCGTAGGGTAGAGTCATTCGTCCCGAGGTCACCACACTCAACGTTGACTCAATCGAGTGGATCCAGCAAGACTGTGAGCGAGCACTTCCACTTTCCCCAGTCAGCGGGTGTCGAATTCGCAGTGCAAGAGAACCACCCACGCCGGCCACGTTTTTGTGTTTGATGTACAATAACTTTTCTCAATTCGACGTATGTGTGTATGTATACACCACACAAGAAGAGAAACAGGCGCAGTAAATCCCAACAGCTCTTAAGAGACTGGTTGGTGTTTGGCGATTAAGCTCAACTGTGGAAGCAGCACAGTGGAAAGTCCTTTTTTTTGATGCTCATCCCAGAAGAGCCTAGCGTTCGGCAGCGGTCCCGAACCCGGAGCAGCCTCACCAGATCCGGTGTGTCCCTTCTCACCACAAGCGCCCTTAATCACTAGACACTGCATAGTAAAAAGGCCGTTTTGACTTAGCAGTCTTACATGCAGGTTGCTATTTTTATCTTCTCA
The DNA here is from genome assembly GCA_027946515.1 of Gnomoniopsis smithogilvyi. Classification (NCBI taxonomy): domain Eukaryota; kingdom Fungi; phylum Ascomycota; class Sordariomycetes; order Diaporthales; family Gnomoniaceae; genus Gnomoniopsis; species Gnomoniopsis smithogilvyi. Next base: position 1,886,818 of record JAPEVB010000004.1, on the reverse strand, counting down.
CACTACGTACTACACTACATCATGTAAATTTATATTTGCCCAGGTTTTTCGTCCCATGCGGTCGACTTTGTCGAATTTTCCAAAGATCTGGGAAATATCTTTCTTTCTTGTTTGGCGGGAGGAAGTCATCGTCAACAGTGTCCAAACGAGGTGTGCTCATCGCATGTTTCGTATTGCCGTAATGAAAACAAATGGGTAAACGTTGGTGATATCCGTGTCCGGCCTTCTAGTCATCTTGACCGTCTGATCCAACTTTAGAAAGAAAAAAGCCCCATACGTCTCAATCTTGGAATCGCGGGGTCAAATAAACATTCAATGGGGGCTTCTCCCAAAGCAGAAATATCTTCTGGTCTGCAATCCAGTTCTTGCTCTCATCCGCCAGCTTCATGTCAAAGTTCCACAACACACGGGCCAATATGAGACGCATCTCGATATAAGCCAAATTCTTTCCAAGACAATTCCTCGGCCCAATGTGAAAGGGCTGGAAAATGTCGTGCTGATCGTTGGCAAATTTCGGGTCTCCCAGCCAGCGCTCCGGGTGAAATTCATCAGCTAAAGCCCAGAATTTCTCATCGTGGTACGCGGCGTAGTGAAACACGGACACTAACGTCTGCAGGAGTTGTTTATGTTAGCCCTAAGTAAACGAAAACAAGGAAGTCGTCAAGTGGGGGACTCACATCCTCAGGGACGTAGTATCCAGCAACATTACCTCCACCTTTTGGCGTCTGGCGAGGAATTCCAAGAGGCGCGGGGGGGTACAGCCGAAGGGCCTCATCCAAGCAAGCCAGCATGTACGAAAGATTTGACACAGACAAATAGTCGATCTCATCCTCCGTCCTGAACGCCGTGCGGACCTCCTTCGTCAATTTTGCAAGGGCGTCCGGGTGGACCCCCAACAGATACGTGACCCCCGACAATAATGTCGCGGTCGTCTCGCTTCCCGCAGTGATGAGAGAGCTGCTCGTCGCCTTCAATTGGGGCATACTTAATCCCAGCTCATCCTTCTTGCCCAACAGCCCCTCAATAAAATCTGGGCGCTCAAAACCGTAGTTCATGCGCTTCAATAACTTCTCTTCTGTCAATCTGTTGTGCTCTTGACGCTTCTTCATCATGTCCTTGGGAGTGATCGCAAGCATCAGGATCTTGATCCACGGGAAGAACATCGCGGTTTGAAGCCATGTCCCGGCCTTGATGTTCTGAAAGATCATCGAGATCCAAGGATGGTATTGACCTGATTCCAGGCACCCAAAAGATTCTCCGAATGCAAGGTCACCGATCACGTCGAAGGTCGTATAATTGTACCCTGTAATCCTGGTGTCAGCCATCAAAAAAAGGGGTATCAGGTACATTTGTATTTTGAAGTGCTCTCGCTTACACTTGACCATGTCTGTGCTTTTGGATCCAGCCTCACAGCTTTCATGAAGCCTCTGCACCATCATATCTATATACCTTTTGATGATAGGCTGCTGTTCCCTCAAACTACGGTCGCTGAATCCATGTGCCAGCTGCCTCCTCAGCCGTCCGTGCTCCTCGCGGGGTGCGTTCATAATTGTCGTCGGCTGGCCCAGAACGCGGAAAATCTTATGAGGCTTCTCAAATTCCGGCTCCCCAGAGCTTCGGTGGCCCATGATATCCCTCCATGCGCGTGGATCAGAAAATACCAGCTCGTTTGGCCCAATGCGGACCACGGAGCCGTACTTCTTGTGCCACTTGAGGACATTGAAAGGCGTTCGGCCGGACAATTGAGAGATGCTATAAGGTATGCGGCTGCCACGAATGAACCATGGCCCAGGAAAGGATCTGAGAGGATGCAAGTAGATGTTGTAAAGCAGGCCAGCAATGTAGTAGCCGATGAACTGAGAATCATATTAGCGATGGGGTGCCATTGAGCGTTGGAAAAACGATTACTCACCGCCACCAAGGTCACCAAGAGCATGATGCTCGGTCTCAAGAGAAAATCACCCAGGCCAGGGCTGGCTGTTACAAGGACCGCCATGGTGAATTCCTCCCCTATAAGAGAGACGTTCTAGGATTTGTTTTGGTGGTTTGTTGTTCAGACAAAAGAAAACTAAAAACAATTTGCCTGAAATCGCTAGGCGTCAAGAGTCTAGGTAGTCTGTGTGAATGCATATGTCAAGGCAGACCCAAAAAAAAAACTGTTCCCAATTCCCATCAAATGGGTTCACGCATCTTATAACCACTCTCCACCTGCGTAGCAACGTATGCAACGTCGTCACGGAGTGGTCGATTAAACTCCACTACCAAGCTCCGAAATGGCTTGTTTTCCTGCCGGCGCTTGAGCACCTTCCCAAATCTTGCGGATTTAGGGAAGCAATGCGTCTCGAAGCACCCGTTTCCACAGACCGTGTCCCACATGAAACTTCCCGGCCGCTTCCGTATCCGTATCCGTATCTTGTATATACCTATGCTGTACATATTGTTGTTGAAAGCAACGTGTATGTATGTATTGAACGATCAACTGCTCGTGTTGTGTAGAGTAAAACTGTAAACCTAAATCAACACGTGCGGGTACTGTAATAATAGTCGGGCTGAACACTATTTGACCAATGAGACCTGCACTTTTATCAACCCATATCCGCCAGCTGATCCCACTGTTTGGTGGTGATTTCTGTGCTCGGATGAAGACGCCGCTTTGAGCGGTCCGGATGGATTGCGAACATGAACCAATGTATGCTTCAATTTCAGCAGAACGAGCGGGAGAGCTGCGCCTCTTGAAGCAATCTGTCGAATTGACATATCACTTTCGAGATGGAGGATGATACACTCATGTGATGCTTGTCTAGTGCTCAGATGGTCTATAGCATGTGTATGTTGAGATATCAAGCTTGCACACTACAACATCTTGGTTGGCAACTTGAGCCGCCACGATGCTGTCGAGTTTCTTGCTGACCCCGCCAGGAACATCAGGTACGTGGATTGTGTAGTAATAAGTAGAATTTATATACCATTGGAAGGCGGAGGCGGGCCTCGGGTCGACATGAACATCCCGACCCCGGACAAAGCAAGTAGCCTGCCCAATGATGAGTGACAAGTGTCGTAAGCTATCGAGTCGAGTATCAACCGAACATTCCCCGCATAGACCTCAAATTTTAGGCTTGATGTATTGAGTGCCTGTCGAGAGTCGAGAGTTGAGAATTCCAGGACGGACCCGCGCATACTGCGCCCTTCATAAAGGTACCAAGAGGCATGCTCTGCGCAGATGTCGAAACGACTGGCGTAACAAACCGGTCATACCTGAGAGGAGAAAGCCAAGCTGGTATTTTTTATGCGAATGAGAATGTTTCAGCCGCCGTAGGCTTCGACGCGAAAACTCCCAACAAACGCCTGAGCCCAGGTATGGGGTCTATACAAAAAGAAATACAATCAGACAAGTAGCTGATGACATCCAGACATCACTGGTGCTTGTTGAGTGGGACGTCAGCGCCAATTTTCTCGCCAAAGTTCCTACTCCTTGCGCTCCTTTACCTCCTCCTTCTCATCTTCAACCTCCGGCTCCTCGTCAAGATCATCCTCAATTTCTTCTTGCTCCGTCACCTTTGGCGCATTCCTTTGCTGCCTTTGGTCCGCAGTGATCTCACCCCCGCTCATCTGCCACTCCATGAGCTTGCTGAAAGCACTTTCGTGGTTGGCACTCAACTCGGTATAGCTACCGATCTCGGCGACTGTTCCCTCACTCGATAGCACGATGATCTTGTCAGACCGCTTGATAGTTGATAATCTGTGAGCAATGCTGATTGTTGTGCTGCGGCCTTGGAGCAGCGCGGCCAGAGCCGCGTTGACAAGCGTCTCGGACTCAGCATCCAGGGCGCTAGTTGCTTCATCTAGGATGAGAATGTCCGGGTCTTTGAGCAGCGCGCGAGCGATGGCAATGCGCTGCTTCTGACCACCTGACAGTTGAGCGCCACGTGCGCCGACTTGTGTCTCCAAGCCTTCGGGGAAATCGCTGATAAAGCCGCAATTGGCTTTACGCGCCGCGGCGATGATATCGGCGCGTGGGGCATTGGGGATGCCGTAGGCAATGTTCTCGGCGATGGAGCCAGAGAAGAGCACAGGCTCTTGCGCGACCATGCCGATGCGGCGGCGGAGGGACTTGACGTTCATATCTTTGACGTCCACGCCGTTGATAAAAATGGTGCCTTCGGTAGGGTTGTAGAAGCGGAGGAGCAAGGAGGCAACGGTCGACTTGCCACCGCCAGATGGACCGACTATACAAACATTGCTTCCCGAAGGAATTTCGAAGTCAAGATTGTTGAAGATGTTGACAGCCGGTCGCGTAGGGTAGGCAAAACTGACCCCAGAGAACCTGATGGGACCCTGTGCTGAAGTGATCTTCTTGCCCACTGTGGCGGGGATGGTGGGATGTCTGTCCTGCAATTCAAATAGTCGTGAAGCTGCTCCAACGCCCTTCATGAGCTCAGAGTAGAAGCCAGACACGCCAAAAAGACTGGAACCAGCAAAGACGGTGTACATCATGAAAGATGTGAGATCTCCCATAGTCATTGCCCCGGATCTGACGAGGTTGCCTCCGACAACGAGCAATGCCAGAATGGTCATATTCCCAGCCCAGCCGGTCGAGCCAAAGAAAGTAGCCGCTATTATCGACTCCTTCCGGCCAAGTTCAAAGATTTTCCGCACTTGCTTGTTGTAACGGCCGACCTCCTGGATTTCACCAGCAAAAGCCTGGCTGGTCTTGATATTGCCCAGACGCTCCTCGGCAATCTTCGTCAAAGTACCGAGATTCCTCTGTATCTGCCGACTGATATTTCGCATAAACCTTCCATAGAAGAAAGCCCCAACAGCGATGGGTGGAAACATGAGCAAGATCACAGAGGTTAGTTGAGGACTCAACCAAGCCATAGCCGCAAAGCCCGTTGCACCACTGACGAGCGCTCTAACACCGTCGGACATATTCTGGGTGATACTCTTGCCCACAATGACCGTGTCCGAGCCCAGTCGAGAAATCAGATCGCCCACGCGGTTGGCGTCGAAGAACTCGGCATCCTGCACATATGTCCTACGATACAGCTGGGTCCTGAGCCTGGCGACAACGCGCTCACCGACAATACGAAGGAGCACAACGCGGCCAAAGTTTGCGCAGGCGCCCAACGTCATGAACGCGGCAAATCCCATGAAGAATTGGTTTAACGTCAATCCCAGCACAGTGGTCTCGTCCTTGCTCGATGTAGCAATGTCCAAGATGCGACCGACCGAGAAGGGAATAGACATGGTAACAGCGGAAGAGATTAGCAGGAAGACGAACGAGATGCTGAGCCAGCGAATTTCCGGTCTAGCGATTTTGACAAGCCGAACGATCTCAGCCCAGCCGCCGCCCTTACCGGACGTCTTGCCCTCCTTTGAAAGGCGCGCGCTCATGTTGACCTGGGCAGCCTTTTTGGCGCGCTCGCTCTGCTTGAAGCCATGCCTGTTGATCTGCTGTTCGTCTTCTGCGTTCTGTCTGTTCCTCTCATTCTCGAGATCTTCCTCAGTAGTCTCCTTGATATCCTGCACCGCCGATTTCGGCGTCTGCTTGGCGTCCTGTCGCACCGCCGTAGTCATAGTGAATGTTCGGAACCCGCTGTATGGTATTATACCTTCTCTCTTCTGCGCCGCCTGGCATGCCCTTATGTATACCTCAGCCATTATTCCGGCTGGTGTCGACCGTTGCAACCTCGGGGTTGTTCGGAAGGATGGGAAAGATCGCGCGGCTGTTGAGGAACCTATCGGCCGGGCCGACATGGTAGAGAATGAGCTTCTGCCATTGTTGAAGAGTTCGGATACACCGCGAACTCCGGTGGGAAACCCCAGGCCCGAGCTTGTTGAGCCGAAGCTGAGCTGGGGGGAGCAGCTGGAGCGCGCCGTAAGCTCGTCGCGTCGCTGCTCCCGAAACCATTGTGGCGGAATGGTTCGGGAATGTGAGGGGTGAGGGACTATCTGTTGATGGTCGGTGTTGCTGCGAAACTCATATTCATCGTGAATTGGGAAGGGAATGAGTGTCCATCATCCAAGACAGCAAAAGTGAAAATTGAAAGACAGTGTTGAAGGACTGGCAAGGTTGTCCTCCGAAATAGAAGTTCGTCATCGAATTGGCATCTAGCGGGTCGGAGCAAGGGGCAGGGTCCACCTACCACCACTATTGTACCACAGTACAGTACAGTATCTTCACAGCCGTATTGTCTCGTGGAACATTCCCGATTTAGCTTCACTTCACAGTATTGATATATTTCCTTGGGACGAGCTGTCTCGTGTTATTTGTCTAGACTACTGTTCAAATAGCCTCCTGTGCATGAGGTGCCACTGGTAATTCATACACCCCAGAACCTCCTCCTCTGTTGATTCTCTGGCCAGAGCTTTTCTTAAGGCGGTTTGCCCGCACAATGGATCATCACGATAGGGCACATGTTGTGGGAGGGGACTCGAATTCCCACAACTTCATCTACATCCATTATATTATGCCTCCTAGAAGAACGTCGGTTCTACTCCTCATCCATGACCTTTACTTCTAGTAGTTCGTGCCAGTGAAAGCGCTTTGTACACTTCCAAAGCCTTGGGGACACTGCCTACCCAGCCCAACACTCCCACTGCGCATATAGCAGACTCGTGCATCCTGGCATGCTTGGTTTGTGCAATTTGGACTCATTATACTGCTCTTTCCCTGGTACCTATTTTGCAGTGTGACCAGCGTGCGATCTTTCTCCATCGCCTCCGTAACACGATGCCAGAAGGTCGCATTGAGTGGGTCGTCCTGGTTCCAACCGGCAGCCGCGCCGTACGCTGCGCGCGTTGAGTATTCAAACTCCCACACTGGACCGCTTCCGTCAAGTTCAGTGAACGAGGACACATCCGAATAGAACGTGTATGCATCCATGACTTCAAAGGAGCCTGTGTCAATTTCGTACATCCTGTAACCCGAATTGACATTCGTCAAGGGCGTGAGCGAGGGGCCGACCCATGCATTGGCAATGGCGTTCTCGGCGGTTTGATTTGTGCCATTATTGTTGTAGTATATGAATGCCTGGTCCTCGTGGGTGTGTCCAAAAAATACGCCCGCGATAACGTGGGGCGAATATCGCTCGACTATTTGATAGAAATAGTCCGCGCCGTTGGGCATAGGATTGGTTCCGTCCCAGCCTGTCAGGACGTGGCCTACCACATATGCGCGCTGCCCTGCATCCTCGGCCTTTTGGAGCTCTGATATGAGGAAGGAGAAGATACCCGAATAGTCGGGATCAGTCGTGTGCAAGAATGAGTAATAGTTGCTCTTATAGTAGAAATCCGTGTTCAATGTGATGATTCGGACGCCCAACGGATGTGTCACTGCGTATGCGCCATAGTGCAAGGCTGCCTCGGCTTGAGTGGTTTCATTGACCCAGCCGTAATGCTCCCAGAGGTGAGAGACGTGGTCGTAGTTCCACGAGAACTGCTCTCCCAGTCGCCCATCACCATCAATTGCATGCGGTACATCCTGATTCTCGGGACTGCTGTCATGATTGCCGAGCGCAACATAGATCGGGCCGCCGATATAGGCCTTGAACATTTGAAGGACTGAGTCTTCCACGTCCTCGACGAAGGCCTTCGATAGCTCGCTCTGGCTGGGAACGTGAGTAACCAAATCGCCGGTGTAGAAGGTCATAGCTGGAGGTTCCTCTACAGATGTTCCGGTGAGAGGCCCAATGGACTGGACCGCGGCCAATGCAAGGTAGTAGGGCGGATCGCATTTATAGTAGCCATACAAAGGGGCCGGAAACTCGACAATAGGCATGCTGCTATTGTTCGTTAAAGAAGTACTTGGTCTGCAACAAGGACTCTGGGTACAGTTCCCCTCTGCACCATACTCGTAGCGAGGATCTGAGGATGCCTGCTTTAGCAAGAAGTCTTTTCGTGATGCGGAATCAGTCGGTGCTCACCAAGATGCATGTCCGAAAGATGAAAGACCTTTACCCTCTGTCCACTCCTCGCGGGCACATGCACGTCGACCGGCTTCTCCTTTGGGAACGTTGCCTTCGTGGGAATGACTGGCGGTGCACTGCAAAACTTGGTGCTAAGCGATGAGCAAATATACCGGCCATCCAGCCCGGCGACATCAGCCTCCGCCAGAACCTGCGTCAAGACGGCTCCAAAGTTGCCGGCCTGATAGTTCGACTCGCACGTCGAATTTGTGCTGAACTCTGTGATTTGGCAGAGCTGAACCATGGCGTCTGGCAGATATGATGGAGCAATCTTGGCGACCATCTGGCCGATGGAAAGCGCGGCCACACATTTCGAGCAGCTGTCAGTGAAGGCGGAGTTGTTGGCGGATACGATGTCCAAGACTTGGGATATTGAAGCAGCGATCACGGCCTTTGCTGCGGAATCAGAGAGATTGGCAACGGGCTCGGGATAGAGGACTGGATCTGCATCTACCGTGGGTATAGTCGAAGGGTCAGTCAGGTTCAAAGGAAACGTGATGTTCAGTATGGGATCGAAGATAGCCGGCTGAGGCTCTTGCGTCGGCCCCGGATTTACTGCAAATGGGAGAATTAGCATATGGCACACGCCTAAATGTACGAGAGTCTTACCATAGAACGAGGAGTAGACTGTGGTAGGGAAAGCAGTCGGGACCACGTAGGAGGCAGCACCCGGCATGCTGTTATCAGCCACAGCGGCGACCGCGCTCGAGATCATGAGAGGATATTGAGGCTTCATAGCGAATTCTGGTCAGTAATCCTTATCAGGGTATCGAAGCCTTCAGGAAGACCCGATCGACTGGAGGGCCGAGTAAACAATAGGATGCAGGGTGGACGAACAGGAGGGGGGAGCATTTTGTACTATTTGCTCTCAGCCTCATGCTCGGCCTCGAAGCGGAAGTGCAGGCCGGATCAGCGATGCATGCACATCGAGCGCTCCGAAGCCACGCTTAGAGCGGAAATAATTTGAAGGTATCCAGGATGCTGGGCACCTGGATGTAAGTCGGTGAGGGGGGCGGGTCGAGCTATGGGACAAGGACTGCGGTATCTACTCGGCCGACGGCAGAAAACGTGCATAGTTTATTGGGCGGCGCACGAGGACAAGTAGAAGGAGATGGGACCTGCAGGAGATTGCTTTTACTAGGTACCTAGGCAAATATGACCCGACCACTCGAAACCTCAAGAAAAGAACATAAGAGTGCCTGGTACTTGTTTGATTCATTCAACCCATTGCACTACTCTTTCTTATTCTCACATTCACCTAAATTCATGACCTGAAATTACCTAGGTATCAAGGCTGAGTTCAGCCTGGTTTGTAACAAGTTCAGGCTCGTGCCAACTGAGAACATGAACTATATCACCACCCGCCATTGTCGAATTAAGATTACCGAAGTTTCCGGAGGATGCCTCAAATATAGCATTGCATTCACTGACATTTAAGCAAGTCTGTAATTTTAGTTGATTTGCTGTTGTTGTTCATTTGGCAGCATCACTGATGCTATCCATACGTTTACAGAACAATCCTAGGAAAGTCCACAAGCAGTTGTTAGGGGGTTGTGGCAAGATTGGATTCTGTAGCTCACTTCTCTCCTTACTCCCAAATATAATATAAGAGATTCAGTTAGAACATGATAGTAACTAGCCCACTCATAAAGAGGCACATGAATGAGATTGAAAGGGACAATAATAAACCCTGGCACGAGGACATCATGTCATGGGTAAGATATCAATGAAAGAGTGATGAAGACCCGTGGTACACCTGCTCTACATTGGTAGATAGCAGAATTGATTGGAGCACATGTAAATACCCAGTCCAGTTACAGTATCACATGTACTTTGAAAATTTAAGATGCTGCGATACAATTTCGAGAATTAAGACACTATCGAGTCTAGATCCGGAAAATCACCCCTTGTGGTGGTCATGAATTGTACCTCAGTAAATCAGATGCAAATGCAGCATCGATTGGTGGGTTTGCAACAGCACTGTCTTTCTCAACGCATTCTGGCCGATAAGCATGTGTCGATACCATATGATGGGGACTTCATGACAAAGGCCATATTCTTCTACTTTCGAATATCCAGACAGGAAATCTGCTGTTTAGTAAATTGCCGATGTACTGGGAATTGTGTGCAGCTCATCTGTGAAAGAAGCGCTATGTGAGCTAGTGCCAGGTCCTTCCTGTGGAAGCCTTGTCACAAGCTGACAAGGATCCAGGCCCGCAACTCCCCTTTCATCCTGCAATGCCTGCAATTAGCCGTGATCGACTTCACCAACCTTCCGTCTTGCGCCTCGAGATATAGCCTCACCAGGCAACTCTCTGAGTTGCTCGCCCTTCCTAGCTACCTGACGGACTGTTTTCATAACGGCTTGTCCTCCTTAGCTCACCACGTGACACATAATCCGGGCATGTGCCACCGCGAACTTGTTGTCTAGGAGTCAATGAAGGGCAGCTCCAAACACAAGACCATCGCGACTCGCACGGCCTCAGCATCAATAATCACTACACCCATCCATCGCATGCGCGGACGACCACGCAAGGATTCAAGATCATTGTCACCTTCAGTAATTCTCTCTCCCTCTCCGGTGGCTGCGCCCGCTCCCGCAAAGAGAAGAAAGTCGCGCCAAAAGTATGAGACCCGTCAAGACGACGTCTTCGCCATCAAGGATATCATTGAAGAGAAGCTCATAAACGGCAAGCGCTTCTTCAAAATTGACTGGGCCGACCATCCCACTACTGGCGAGACCTTTGAGCCAACCTGGGTAAATTTGAACGCTCGACCTTGACCAGCAACATGTTAACCCGCCTCTAGGAACCTGAAGAGAACGTGAACGGGAAAGCCATCGAGGATTGGGAGCGGGCAAAAAAGCTTCAAGTCCTGCAGTCTGAGCCCTCCGATTCTCAAGTGAGCCAGGACCAAGCACTCGACGCCCTGTCTGTCGTTGGGTCTTCACGCAGTAGGGCCATCTGCATTGAACTACCATCCAGGGCCGACTTCCTCAAGTCCAGGCCCGAATTCGACTCTGCCAGTGTCATTGCCATTTCTTCATCCCAACTATCAGACTGTCCACATCCGGGCTCGGAAATTGACCTCCCTCCATCACAATTCTGGGTTATTTCCTCACAGCCATCCCAAGACATTGTCGTTGCAGATTCACAGCCTCTGTTGACTGGATCTTTGGCACTCCAGCAGTCCGGGGCCAAAGCACTGCCGGGAGGCGTCAGCCAAACTACCATTCCAGACTCTCAAGATTTCTTGAACGAATTCATCCAGGGCGGTGTGGAAGTACGTGGCACCGCTGAGGGACTGACACCAGATCGAGAGGGATCGATCAGCCCTAAATATAGCAACAAAGAGTCCTCAGGCTCTACAATTCCCTCTCACCAGCCCAACATCAACCAGGTATCTTTTGCACATGACCTCCTTAGGATTGAGCCAGAGCACCAGCTTCTTGCCTTGCAGGACTCCCAACAGAATCCTTCTCCGCCTTTGCCACCTGCAATTGCAGACAATCAAGCCTCCATAAGGCCCATATCCTCCAGAGTTCCCTTTGACGGCTTCCTCACACAACCTGCTTTTGATCCTGGTGAATTCAGTCTCTCTGCTGAGTTGAAGTCGCAGTCTACATCCCACGTGGCGACCACAACAACACACCAGTCAGCTGAAGATCCATCTTTTGACGAGTCTCACCAACCAGCCCAGAGAGTTTCCCCACTATCGGGCAAGGCGTCTCAGTTCTTGACACAGACAGACGCCGACTTTTATACTGCTTCTGAAGACTACGAAGTCGTTCCGGACTCTTCGCTACGAGATCTGGGACAAACGAGACCGCTTCGACAAGCGTCACTCCAGCAGCCTGTAGCGGACGGCGTAGCGGATAGTGTCTGCATAACGACTACTGTCCAGTCCCAGCACGTAAGCTAAGCGCACCAGCTCATATTCGGATTGATTATCTCGTTCTAAAGAGATACTAACAAGTCATCCCCAGGGTACAAGTTCTGACAGCGCTCGTATTTAATAGTGCTAGGAGACAGTGTGCTTGATGATGGAAGAGTCCCAAAATTCTGCACCGAAGGTCCGTTCGGTAATGGATGAGTTACGCGCCATCCAAGCTCAATTCATACCAGCAGCAAATAGGGGTGACGCCGATGGCGCGGGGCCCGAAGAGACCCGGGCTCGTGAGGAGCTCTTAACTCCTGTCTCACCTTCCGATATTGTCAATAGTGTTGAGCAAGATCCCGTCGACAGTATAGATCAAGCGTCACCCCAAGCTCCAGAAGGGGTGGCACCATGGGGCCAGGAACAAGGAGTTGGCTACTTTGGGTACCCTTCTGTGCCTCAGCACGGCTCTGCGTCTGCTGCCGAGTCTCATTTGGCGTCTCTAGCAAGTTCCACACCTGCATCAGCCGCCGTGGATCAAGCTCCTGATATGGACGTGGCTTTCACGGCGGCCGCCTTGGGTGGGGAGTACGAATCAGGTCTGCATGCTGCCATCAATGACCTCGCTACCATTTCACCTGCTCTACTCGGAGGGTCAGGGCCTGGTGGGATCGAGGATGCCCGTCTTGGAGAGGACTTAACTGTGGTTCCTGTCACAGCTTCCGCACAGAGCCATAACGAAGCAAATTCAGGGAGTGATGACTTTGGTATATTGCCCTCGGAAGATACTGCCCCTAATGAGTACCTTGTTGCACTTCCACCCCCAGCTCGGAGCCGACCAGAAATGGTATCGATCATCAATTCTCATTCCAGGGACATCGATGTATTCGAAAACTACTTCATGCGTGGCCCTTCACGGTCGCCGGACAGCAAGGCAGTAGTCAAGATCACCGCAATGCTTGAGAATCTGGCTGAACTCAGCAATTTGCCACCGTACCACAAAGATCTTCAAGACCTTTCACAGGAGCAGTGGATGAAGTATGCCCGCGAAACCTCCAGCAAGCTTGCTTTCATTTATGAACTTCTCAACAGGCTGCGAGATTGCAATATGGAAGTTGTCATTCTCGCTGCCGGTGGGCAGGTTATGGAGAAGGTGGAAGCGATCGTGAGCCAGTGCAGCTTCACCTACCGTCACATACAGCAGCAAGACTGGTCTAAAGCATCGACTGAGCAAGGATCTGCTTGTAAGGTGGTCTTGGTGGACACGGCCCTTAGGGATGTACAGCCTCGATTAACTGAGAACATTGTGGTGGCTTATGATGAGAGCGCAGAGTCCTCTGGTCTGCTACAGCTATACAAAACCAAACTCTTGGAGGACCAAAGCCCTATAATATTCACCCTGGTGGAGGTCTTCTCGCTAGAGCACATCAATCGCCGCTTATCTCCTGCCATGGACCCACTTGAGAAGAGTCTGGCACAAGTGAGGTGCCTCATTTCACTGCTCGAGTATGCCGAGGAGCGCATAGCAGACAGCGTGCCTCAACCTCATGATCTTGCCGAGGAGGTGGCTCGATATACGGTAGAGGACAACACCTTCAGCCCACCACCGACAAGATGGGAGACATGGGAACACCAGCAGATTCCCGATGAGGTATTAGACGCATACAGGGTCTTCCGAAGTCAGTTGGAACCGCACCGTGAGGAGCGGAAGCGCGCTCGCGAGGACTCGACCAGTGGTACCGACACACCGAAACGCCCACGTATCGACATTGAGTCATGCTCTGCCGATGAGGCACAACTGAGCGAGACACTCAAGGCGCGCTTCGGCGCCAATATCCGTGTAAAAGACGATATGGTACAAGTATCTGTTGAGAAGCTGGAAGATCTAGTCTCCCTTGTGAGTAATAGGCTGCGTGTGCGTTCATACACTCATATAGAAACACCTAACATGCGGCACAGGTTGAAGAGTTGGAGGCTGCACTCAACAAGAAGGGCGAAGAAGTGAACCAGTACGCCAAAACTGTACGCAGATTCCAACCCAAGTATAAAGAGGCTGTAGGCGACCGCGGCAAATTCCAACTGGAACGCGACAATGCACTCAATCGGATAGCCTATCTCGAGAAACAGCATCAGCGTACCGAGATGAAGCTGGAGCAGGTGAAATCTGACAAGCAAGGGCTTGAGAAAGAATATCTTGAAAAAATCCAAGCCCTCTCGAGTTCCAACAATCCAGAAGTCGCAGCGGCTGCGAACTCCCAAGTTTCCAAAGACACGCTCGAGGCCACAAACAAAGCTCTCATTCAGAAGGTCGACTCGAAGGAAAAGCAAGCCGAGTATGCGAATACATCGTACCGCGAAGTCTCTCAACAAATGGCGTCAGTGACCAAAGAGAACGCAGAGCTCAAGCTACGCATCCGCGACCTCGAGACGCGCGCGAATGCGAACGTGGTGGAAATTCGCCGCATGAACGACGAGCGCATGAGGGATCAACTTCGCATGATGTACGATCAGGAGAAGAACATGCGGCTTGATCGCGAAAAGGAGATTGAACGCAAGAACGAGGAGATGCGAAATTACAAGGCTCGTTTCGGCGGTCGCGATACCCGTGGGAGTAGTGTTCCGCGCAGTCCAAGGGTGCGACAGGTGAGCAGTCGCAACACTAGTCCTATAGGTGACGGTGGTGGTGGAGGTGCTGGTGGCGTGAATGGGAATGGAAGTAATGGGTTGGGCGTTAGTGGCACGTTGTTTGGACCTGGGCGTTCGCACCTACGGGATCTGTAGAGGTTCCCATTTCCTAGATTTATCTGCAGTAGTTTTGAGAGGCGCGACTGGACTCTCTGGATAGTAAATTGACGAGGTCGTTCCCTCTGAGCGTGACACTAGGCTGTCTTGTAGGGTGGTGTATAGGATGAGCACAGCACAGCTTGAACTGTAATTGCTTGCTTAGACGTATTTGACTACTATTGCTTGACTGTGTGTGTTGCCAAATGTATGTCAGTTGCCCTCGGAAGGGGCCCTTTGGTATAGGTAGAACCTCTGGTCAGCACTTTTCAAATCACCTCTCAGATGAGGCTTTGGGTCAAAGGCAGGCTTTTGTGCACCCTCTCTGCTATATGCAAAGAATCAGGCTATAAGAAATGCAAGTCGATTTTTCTCACCGACCAAGAGCAGCATCCAAGATGAATAAGAATTAGACCTCCCGGTGAGAGTCGTACTATACATGATGGGATGGACGCAAAATGCCTTGAGTTCCTGTAGACTATCGTTCACATTTGTCTCTTACCAACATCGCCTGAGAACATACACAGAATTCAAAGAATTTGGGACTTCTGGCCCCCGATCCCTCAAATCTATTGAACACGGCAAACAAGAAAAAGTTGACACCATCCTACCCGGTTCTCCCTTTTCTTTCTTCTGCGCTTTTTGTCTAAAAGGTTCTCCAAATGAGGGCTTCTTTTTTGGAAGGGGGAGTTTTGCTGGTGGTAGAAACACATATACAGATTTTTTTTTTAAAAGAGGACGCTGTTTGGCTTTCGGCCGTAGGATTGGAGATGGGTCAAGATTGGCGACGTCAAACTTCTTTCGGAAACCTTTTCACACTCTTTCCCAGTTGGCCAGATCGTGGTGGATGCTGCCACGCCATTGTTCTAGTGCTCCTCGGTGGTCTCCGGGTACAGGTCCTCCTTCAGCTCGACGCCGAGCTCCTTGCGCAGGGGCTCGAGCTCCTTGAGGTATTGCTGGTACTGCTCCTTGTTCTCGACCTTGGACTTGATACCTATTGGTTTTTCGGGCAAGTGTCAGTAAATACTGGGTATGTATTGTTTGAAGCGGGTGCTTCGTTCCCAGCCTTTGGCAGACATGACGTACCCTCGAAGATCCGCACGGCGGTAGGGAAGTCGTTGACCCTTCGCGCGGCGTTGAGCGCGGCGGTGCACACAGAGGGCGACGGGACAAGATCGTAGGCAAAGGCGTTGTTCAGGTTGCGCTGTTGAGGCCGCGCGTGGTCAGTCACCGAGCTTGATCCTTTGGCTTATCGTGCGGGGGTGGATAGCGTGTGGTGTCGCGCGCCACGCAGTGTAGTTTGAGCTTGGGTTATCACATCAACTCACCTGGAGCTCAAAGACGTCCTGCACACTGTCGAACTCCTTCTCGTATCTACAATCAAGCAACTGCTGTTAGCCCAGTTGATCACTTCATAAAGCTGTATCCTGACCCAATTGACACCCCATTGACCCTCCGTTTGGGATATGACGTGACATGGGTCCGGTCATTGGGTCCTCCCTGGCGAGGACCTTGTTGAGGCGGGAAAGCTGTGGCAGTCTTGTCTCACCTGGCGCTGAACTCCTCAAAGGACTCCTCGTGGTGCTCGGACCGCAGACGCGACGAAGTGCTAAAGGTAGGACGGGCAACGACGAGAGGCCGGGCGACGGCAGGGCGGAGGGTGGTGGCTCGGAAGAAGGAGGTCGCGGGGCCCCGGGCGACGATACGGAGGAGAGACATTTTTTTTTGTTTGGGCTTTTGGTCGGCGGATGCTTTTTCGGTTGCAGCTGTGTTTGCGCGACCGGGTCCGAAGCGAGAAATAAGGAAGAAGTAGGACGTGGGTTTGAGGTGACGCAAGGCGAAGGACACGGCCTTGCAAGTTCGGAAGTGGAGTGGAGAGTGGTGTGTGTTGGTGGTGTCTAGGTGCAAGTGATGGGAAAGGCAAAGCTTGGTACACAGCAGAGGTAAAGACGATAGGTCTGTCGTTCCAAGTCTCCCCGGTCGGGTGAAATTTCCAGGTGGTACCACATTGATCCTGCGCCGCCGGGCCAATGGGATGTATCAATTTTGTCAAGAGGCTCCCGGTATGAGGGTTAGTCAGCCGGTTCTTGCCGATAGGAACAAAAGAGAGACATGATTACTACGGAGCAAATGATAAACGGCTGGCTCTGCACCCTTACCAAACGAGGAAACGTATCAACTTGAATGGCATATTGCGAAGCATCTATTTCAGAATTAGACTTTAGAAAGTACGGTTGGGAAATTCTGTTCAATCAAGTCACTAGACAAAACGAAACGTTCTTTTGAGGCACACCTTGGACACCTTGTTCGAGCTCGGATACAGGCTTGGACAGAGAATGGTCGCTCTCCGTCGACGAGAACATGGTTGGGACGCAAGCTGCCGAACTCATATCTACTACCGCCATTGGATGGTGAGACCAGTGTTCAATTTTGAGGGTCTGTAAATAGTTCCGCCAAGATACACACGGCGATGTAAAGTGGATCCAAAAAGTCCAAAAAGCCGAGGAAGCCTATGGCCGAGGAAGCAATTTCCCACAACCTGGATTGCATACGCCACTGGTATCACTTTGGATCAGTACATTGTCTATGAACGGTGGCTATTATTTATTATTCGTGCTTTGGATTGGCAACGAGCATACCACCATTGACGTATCCCCGATCTCCCCCCCCCCTCTTCAATCCGCCCTCAAGTTTCGGACCGTTGTATTCAAAGAACGAGGAACTGCATGGTATATTGCTCAAAAGTCTTCTTCCTGTACCAATTACTAGTTCCATGGTAACAGAGTGAGGTTACCAATAGCGCCTTTCGTAAGCAAGGGTTTGGGTTGTAAAGTCACATGCTAAGCTGGGAAAGATTTAGAGATTCAACCCCTGCAAACCAGGGGCACATTGACAGGCGACGCCGTCATTGGGATGTCAAAGTAGCTTAGCTAGATAGCTAGTCAAAGTAAGTGTTTATGGGGCAGTAAGGATATGGTTTTTTGGCAACAAGGTCTCCTCTCTGAAGGATGCATTGAATTTATGGACCTTGATCTGATCTGGACAATTAGATTAGGTGTTTGCTGGATCGAAGATCACTCACTGGTTCATGAAATGCGGAGAGTATGCCCCAGCTCAAGTTGGATTGACATGTATATACCGTAATTGTGATAAAAAACCCTAAGTGTACCTACATAGCCGTTTTCTCCGTTTCAACCGCACCTTGGTTTCTCTGTCCCGCTGTCACTAAAAGAAAGTTGCGGATTCAACGTTGGTTTTGTTTCGTTTCTTGCTCGCCATGAATTCGTAGCAACGACTCCTTCCTCGAATACAAAGTCAAGGCGGACATTCAATTGATTGGGGGACGCGAGAAACTGTGGGAAATAACAAGTAGAAGCCACTGAGATATTCAGGTCATTCAATCCTGCAAATCGGGTTGGCAGAATTGGGAAGTTGGGACCCGGCTTTCCCAACATCCCTGCTCCTGCAGGGTGAGATTACTGTGCTTTTACGTCGTGCTGGCAATTTGCTTCTCCTTTTCTTTTCTTGGACCTTTGGCTGAGGAGGAGCTTTCCGACTACCTGAGTACCTCTACCTACCTACTGTCGTCCGGAGTCCCGAACTTTTTCTCTCATCTCTTTTTCCCCCTCAACACCCACCCGACACACCTAGATTTTTATTTCAATCAACGCCTTTCGTGAACGGATTGCAGTTACACTTGGGCATCTGCTTCGCTGTTGGGTGTTGTTCACTTCAATTGGTTCTTATTCTTTTTGGGCTGTTGCGACGAGGCCAGATTCCTGTCTTGGACCGTCATTGCCCATTTTATACCTCTAGGTAAGCACGCGCGCCCATCCATATTTCAAGCCCGCCTGCACGAGACCGCGACAACATCAACAACAATTGACGGCACACGACCATCTGCACGCTCGGCAACGTCGCATCATTTTTCAATTCGGTGGCATTCTTCTCGTGCCGCGTTCCGAGCTTTTATTTTTTGCGGACCTTTGCCAACCCCAGTTTCACCCTGTTTCTAACATCCATCTGTTCACCCAGAACTAGATCTCGCATTCCTGTCCTCTTCGCTTCTTCAGTGTACAAAAGCCCATCATGGATAGCGCATCCTCTGCAACCTTCTACGAGCATCTGCCGCTGCCGACGATCGACCGGCCCTTTGGCATTCAGCTATGGCCAATCTTCGACAAGGCCTTCGAAATCTTCGCCGGCTACCCGGCCAGCGAGTTCCGCTTTGAGGCCGGCGTCACGCCCATGTCCACCTTGAAGGAGACGGGTATCTTTGTCGTCCTCTACTATATCCTCATTCTGGGAGGCCGCGAAGTTATGCGCAGCAAGGACGCTTTCAAGCTTAAGAAGCTCACCATAGTCCACAACTTCATTCTCACCGCGGTCTCGGCTATCCTTCTGGCCCTCTTCGTTGAGCAGATCCTGCCTACCGTTGTTCGCAAGGGTATCTTCTTCGCCATTTGCGATCACGACGGAGGCTGGACCCAACCTCTGGTTGTGCTGTACTACGTACGTTCTGCGCGTTGTTGCCCTTCGTCCAGTATTTTTTGTTCGTCCCCACAAGCTAACGCGTTATCATTAGTTGAACTACCTGACCAAATACCTCGAGCTGCTCGATACCGTCTTCTTGTTTCTCAAAAAGAAGCCCTTGAGTACGTGTCCAATAAGGCAATCTGTCGAAATCATTAGAGCAATGGACTGACAAGCCCTCCTTATCTTCAGCTTTCCTCCACTGCTACCACCATGGCGCTACCGCTGTTCTGTGCTACACTCAGCTCCTCGGTAGCACCGCTGTGTCCTGGGTCGTCATCTCGCTGAATCTGCTCGTCCACGTGGTCATGTACTGGTACTACTTCCAGAGCGCCCGTGGTGTCCGCTGCTGGTGGAAGGAATGGGTTACCCGTCTGCAGATCATTCAATTCGTTATCGACCTCGGTACGTCGTCTCCTATGACCATTGCTCCGCCTCAAATACTAATTCTGCGCAGGCTTCGTCTATTTCGCCTCCTACACTTACTTCGTTTCCACTTACAAGCCTTCTTGGCCTAATGCCGGCAAGTGCGCGGGTGAGGAGTTCGCTGCCTTCTCCGGCATTGGTGTCCTCACCTCCTACTTGGTGCTCTTTATCTCCTTCTACATTGCCACCTACGCCAAGGAAGGACCCAAGGATCAGACCCGCAAGACTCTTCGTCGCATGTCCCAGGCCCCTGTTCCCGACCCTCACGACCTCCTCAGCAAGGGCCCTTCTCTTCCCCAGGCCGAGACTACTGGCGCCAAGGTCAACGGCTCTGCTGCCCGTTCCCGCAAGGCATAGGTGCCTGGTTTTTCGGCGTTCGATCCGGATGCACCTGCTAATGGATGCCGAGTGCTGGAGCATGCATCTTTTGATGCCATGACTTACGCGGAAAAGCTAGAACTCTGAAAATACAGACATCTGAACAGCCAACGGAACTTTCCGGATCCTCGTCTCGGTCAAGGAGCTGGGATTTTCGTGTCATTGATGACTTGCGTAGTCACGATATCTTTCCTGGGATTGCGCCATGCGAGAAAAGGAAAGCAAACATGAGTGTTGAAGCGCGCCAAAGGCGTGAGAAGAGCCGGCGAGGGCTCGTTGCATTACGATCGTACCGAAAAGTTCACCTGGGACGGTTATCTTTCCTTTGGGTTCAAGAATTGGCTGATGTTACAGTACAAGGGACAGGACGAGGTCTGGGAAGGGCTTTGGTGGTCATGAACTGAACGACGGCACAAGAAAAACGACAGACAAAACCCGCCGTCCCATCCTTCTTTTTCGGGATGGTGGCGTGTATAGACGCCTTGAATGGCTTTTTTCCATCTTCTGTTGTCTCATATTGGCATACTAGAGACTTTGGTCCCGCCAGTGCATGCACGGGACCTGCGATGCTAGAGTAATATATAATGAATATCATAGCCCCTCAAGCTGCATAGACTGTTGAGAGCCAACGCGGCTCTTGGCATGTGATTTGTGTCCCCTGCGCCGACACCCTGCGAAGCATCGAGATGCGATGCAACGTTGAAGGTTGCGGTACAATACCACCCATACCAACCAGAATCTGCAACATCGATTAGCAAGACCAGGTCCACCTGAAACCCTTGTTGCAGTCCCCTTTGCTTCGTTGGTTTCTTTTAGGGCTCAGACTCTCGCGCCTGTTCAATTAGACGGGTGGTGCGGCGGCTTCATACGGCCAATTACGATAAAGGTCTATGGAACTGAGGACCTTGCTTGCGAGTACATAATAACGCTTGTCGGTGGATGGACCAGCTTACTCCTGCATCTCACTGTCTGAAGGGCGTGTTCCCCTTGAGAGCTACCTGTAGGATGCTGAAATCCGTCAAGTAGGGCTCCTGAATGTGGTGGATATGACACACAGGTTCGTCTGGAGCCTGTCGTGCTTTAGACAAATTTGCCTACACGTGAGAATCAGATTTAGCCGTATCTTTGAGGGGAGAATTTTAGTGAAAATGAACATGTGACGGATAGTTGTGTCACACATAAGGGCATTTTTACGCTGCAAACCTTGGAAGCCATTTCCCGCCTCCCCCTTCTCTATATTCCAACAAGGCATTGTTTTTTTATATGGAAATTCACTGCAAGCACATATGTAATACCATGCTTTTTGGAATAATGACAACGCCAAAAATATTTCCAACAAATTCCATTCCAAGTTTTCAGAGTGTGTTTGTCAGGTCCCTTTATATGTATAGACTTTCGGAAAGAGTTGGAAACCAGGACATTTGTAAATGTGCAGTCCTGAATTCAACGAAGTTCAAGATTGACTACAAGAAAGATTCTGACGGTCCCCTGAGTAACAATCGCCAGAAAAACGCGGGCGTTATTGTTTCAGGGGATGTATAGAGTTATAAGTGTCCACACATGCAATCGTTCTGAAGTCAGGGCCACACTGCCATGGCGTCAATACGATGATCCATCCCTCAGACCTGCCAAATCCACCGTCTCCCAAAGAATATGTTATTTCATAAACCAGAGATAACTTTTGCTACCTTTACATTTCTTCGGTTCTCTCAGATTTGGCTTGCCGCTGAGGGAAAGCGACAGATTGATTTATGCAAACGACTTGAATCCGCGACATCAGTGATCACGACCTCAACCCAAAAGTCTTGGACTCATGCATGCGGAAAAAGAACAATTTTTGTTCATAACTGTCCTTTCAAGCCAATACTGCGTGAGAAGCCTTGAGTAGATGGGCTACGGCAACATTCTCATATCCGGATTGTCCTGCCAGTGGCTCTCTGTCAGGACTTTCACGCTTGAGCTTAGTCTGTCTCTTGCGGATGAGTCTTGATGCCCTCGAGTTATATATATTATGTCGAAGGGTAATTAAGTAAGTATATACTATTCTCCCACAACATCTGGCTCAAGCGCTTCTCTGTCTCGTTAATCATATTTGAACGCAACTGGACAATATGACCCAAAGAACGACTAGGTAAGCCATCACGATCGCTAACTGAGTCACAGGTACGCAAATTTTTGCAAAAAAAGGGCAAGTGCGAATTCATTTGGGAGCTTCTCAGCTCCAGCAAAATTGTATTGTATATTTTGTGGCGTTGATCCTAAGGGCGAATGAATGGCCACGAGATATTTACAAAACGCAGAGATGATGACCAGTACAAAACCCCAAGAAAGATCAACTTGCTCGGCATACTGCTGTTACCATACTCATGGATTCCGCAAGGAAATAATACAGCCCCCCCTCTCCCCCGATTGAGAATCAAGATGTATTCAGTGGCCTTTGGACAAATGAATATGTCTAGTATAATTGTGATTCTAACACGTGCCCCCCGATAGCAATACCTATAGGCTACAGAAGAAGTACCTTTAAGATACTTTGTCTGTCATGATTTCGATTTTGTAGTATACATACATTCTGATACAAAGCCGTCCTGTTTTGAGCAAAAGAGGCACAGCAGCACGTAACGCTGGTTGGCTAGGTGAGCACATGATACAATCCCAACTCTTCGGGCTAATTAATGAACTGAAATTGAAGATCCCCCATTCTCACAGATAGGGGATCCCACAGATTTTTGGGAAAATCCCATCTTTCTCGGCGGAGCATAGGAATATGCCTGATCGCTCAAAAAAAGTTCCAGACAAGTCCGAAAAGAAAGTCCAAGGTTTGTGCAAAAAGACACAGATCCGGGACATAGCCGATATGCAGGTAAGATTCTCCTTGAAACCTTCTCAACTCTTTTCCCTTTCCCCTTGGGACCCACGAAACAACAACCAACATCTACCTGCATGCTCCTTTCCCCCCAAAAGCATAACTCGGCTACAAACATTGAAAAGAAAAAGAAAAAAAAGAAGGAAGAAATTCCTCCTACCCCACCCAGATCCTAACCTGGGAGGACCGCTACCTTTGCGACGGAACAGCCACATGCGTTGTGTCGCGTTGCAGCTTACCCGGGATACTATTTGGCCAAATTAGTCATTACGTTTACCCCGTACACCATTTCGGGACAGATACGCCGAAAAGAAAAAAGCCCCCGGGGGGGGGA
Source organism: Gnomoniopsis smithogilvyi (assembly GCA_027946515.1). NCBI lineage: Eukaryota > Fungi > Ascomycota > Sordariomycetes > Diaporthales > Gnomoniaceae > Gnomoniopsis > Gnomoniopsis smithogilvyi. The sequence continues at coordinate 1,863,657 of JAPEVB010000004.1, read as the reverse complement.
GGGAAGGAAAAGGGAAGGAGTTACCTATGCACATTGCGATTATGCTTTGATATAAGGTTGTGTTGACGTTTGTGATGGGAGCCAACCTTCCACGGGAGCGAGAGAGTGTGAAATTCAATGCTGGGCGGCGTTTTGGAAAGTGAGGACCGCCTCGAGTCTGTTCTCGGAAGGGTAGCTTACCTAGACCTCTGGTTTGCTATGTCAATGCCTGTTAAGTGAGAGAGAACCCGGGAACGGGACTATTAGCATTGTGGATATTCGTCAAATTACGTCTGCAGAGACCAAGGTCGTAGATCTATCTGTAGGTCCTGATAAGATGATCGGTTGCAGATATAACCTTTTGGCTGCAGGATAAGAGCCACGGACAATCAAGCTTTCACTCAAAGACATAAGGTTTTCAGAGCCTTTCTCTTTAGGGTTTGCCCATATATTGGGGCCTTATTAAGATTTATTCTGGACGCAAGCGAGAGCGAGAATCACTTGGATGAGCACATATATCGGGCAACTTTCTTTCTTCTTCTTCCTTTCACACAAAATCGAGAGGGTAAGGTGAAGAAATTAGAATTTGGTATTTGTCGATCGTGCTATGTTTGATACTGGCCGGCGACCAGATTGACTTCCATGTAGAGGCCTCCATGAAAACCTCATGCCGTGCAAGCCGTACCGAAGGGAAACAAGACAGACCTCCTGAACGCCTCGATAATGGGACCACAAAATTGAAAAGGTAAGAAGAAATCTTTGGAGTCATTTGAAGACGCCATGACTTTGTTGTCTATGACTCGTAGAACCAGTACCTGTAGCCAATTAGCCTCTGTTCCATATTGTGATTCAGGACAACTGATGTAAAAAGGAAGGGAAAAAAAAAACTTACTGTGCGCTGTACTGTACTTCGAAAGCTGCACTCATTCCAGTGCATGTTGCTGGCGGTGATCCTCCCGCAGTCTCCACGCGGTAAACTTCCTGCAATTGCCCTGTAGCACCATCCACCGTCTTCAACTTCAACCAAGCCACCGCCTTCTCCCCATTCTGTCCTGTGGGAGCATCTGCAGGCGCATTTTGGGTAGCGTTCTTGCTGCACGGCGCGGCGCCGAGCTGCCAGTTCTCGGTGTCCAGATTGAAGTACGGTGTCGTCGTGCTGAGGAAGTAGTGGTGGCCGCTGATCATGTAGTTACCCGGGGCCAGACGGCTGTTGGTGCTCGCGGGGACGAGGTTGTTGGTGTAGGCATCAGACTCGGAGAGGTTGAAGGCCATGGCGACGCGCGGGAGCATGTTCAGCAGGTCTGGGTAGGTGGAGGCAACGCAGGAGGCATTGAAGAGCGTGGCGACGGCGCCGACGGCCGACGGCACGGCGGTGCTGTTGGACAGGTCGCAGGTGTAATTTTGCGTGCCACGTCCGATGGCGACGTGCTTGAGAGTGAGGCCTTCAGTGACGGCAGGAAGGGCGGTGGGTGCTGGCAGTTGTGTTAGGGTCTCATTATTGTTCTTGTTGTTTGGTTGTGAGCAAAAGAACCATGAAACTCACTGTCGACTGGCAGTACTGCCTTGGACATATCGCAGACTGGAGAGGTGGACATCTGCTTGCCCGATGAAATCTTCTGGGCCAACAAGCTGAAGTATTCTGACAAGTCGTCGACGGAGTTGGGATTTACGGCGTTGACATTGAGCTCTGGGTAGGCGGGAGCGGCGAGGGTGGCCGTAGCACAAAGTGCCGAAAGCAGTATTGAATGCCTCATTTTGAATGTTGTTGTTGTTGTTCTTGTTGTGTGGAAAAGGTGCTTCGTAGTAGTAGTCGGTGACAATAGGTCCTTGCGATGGTGCTTTGCCCGGCTTCCTTCTCCAGGTATTTCTTTCTTTCTTTGTATTGGTGGAGTCGTTATAGTCGTCAAATACAAATTGTTCCCAGCAATAGTATCAAGCACGTGGATGAGATGTTGTCGATCGTAAAAGGAAATCTCGAACACCACAGACCCAAGTTGCAGGAAGACAAGGAAAAAGTTCAGACCAAAGGAAAGAAAGAGAGACCAAGATCCACGAGAGGGAAGATGGAAAGAGGAAAAAGCCGAGAGATATAGGGAAGAGAAAAAAAAGCAGCGAACTGATGAGGTTTCACAACATCCGAAAGGTGCTCTTGTGGAAAGTTAGGAAGCGGACACAATATTTCTTATACATAGACGAGGCTGGCCGCGCTTGCAGGCCGGCGGCACGCAGAAGAAGCAAGCCACCAAAATAGCATCCTTGCAAACCACTCCGACCCTGGGAATTGCTGGCACTTGTAGACGCAGACTAGTGGGGAAATACTACTTTTACCAAGTACCTTTCGCATACCCATATCCGCGAATAGAGCCGGTGCGCGGGAAGGGAGTGGATCGTATGCGGGTGCATGGGTATGTTGAGCATGGGGAGGAGGAGAAGAAGAGGAACAGAAAGTCTTGAATGGAACGGCGAAAGATGAGTGGTTGTGGCGGCTGATGCACGACAGGTACCAGGGTTTCTTTCCCCTTCCACCCCTCCCTGCAGATGGCTCAATGTTCCCTGTCCAATATCACAGGGCTCACGAAAAGGCCTGTTTTGGGGCATCTACTTCTAGTGCAGGCTTATTCTGCAGGCGCTTGCTCGGCTACATGCAGCCCTTTCCCACCACCTAGAGGAGGGGGTGCAGCGACAAAACCGAGCAGGTGTCAAGGAGCACCAGAAGGGCTTGATTTCAGGACAGACGACGGGTGAGATCGTTGTGGCTTGACGTCTCGGGTCAGTGCTTTATGCCGAAGGTATGTATTTGTATCAAGGAGTAGAAGGTCAAGTCTCGGACATGTTCAGAGTTAGAAGACAAGCTCAAGAGTAAGGCTATCGGACTAGAAAGCTTGATGGCCCGGAGAGCCAGGAGGAGGACGAACTCTTGCCCGGCCAAGCTTTTGAGGGTATATTTACATAGTAAATTAATTGCATCTGTGAACCCGGTCAACTACAAAGGTAAACCACCCCCCCACCCCCACCCCCCACCTAGAATTATACATGGCCTCTACCTAGCAAGATCTCTCTCACCCTTCGCAGAACGCAATCTGTCCATCCGAACCAACTTTGCATCTTCAAACCTTCGAAAATATCAAATGTAATGTACTATACGTATCAAGCAAAAAAAAAGATGATCCACCGTCCCGTCCCACCCACCCATCACCACGCATGCAGAACTAACAAATTGACTCTAATCGGCTAATTTGGCGCATGCCGGGTCTGTTGGCTCGGGCGCTTAAACAATCTCGCAGAGGAGGAAAAAGAGACAGCGGAAGAGAGAGAGACTCATACAACAAGACAGGAATAGCATCTTGCACTTTTTTACCTGCATACGTCTTGCAGACCAGCGCGCCTAGCCATGCGAAAGGTGTGGACGACGTTCAAAGTGGACCCTCTTCGGGAGCGGCTCGAAAGGCCAATCAAAGCCTCAAGTCGGTGAAAATGGAGAAGGGCGGGTCTCGGATACCCACCTTTTCCCTCCCGGGCGGTTCGCCGTGCAACAGCAACAACGACACGTTCCGTTGATTACCCCTCCAGGCCAAACCACCCTCGTCCATGGAATACTGCAGTATTTTCGTGTCGGCCAAGCAATATTTGTTTTTTCTTCCCGTCATTTTTGCCGCAGTTGCAGGGCTTGATCATTGGTTATTTGCCGATGAACATCTTGTTATTGGACCACAACCCAGGAGCAGCAACATGCACGCAATATATCCCACAGGCAGTCCCTGCCCTTTGCCCCCCCAAAAAAAAACAGGGCCTTTTTTCTCCTTCGTGTATGGCTCTACTCAGTGACCCACACACCCAAGGCTCGGGAGAGAGCGGGAGTGGCAGATCTTCCGTACATGGCGTGGGAGTGGAGGAGGGAACAATGTATCCCTTGAATGCACGCAGAACATCATCTTCCCAAGGGTAGGGTTCCTTGTTTTGGCCCGCTGACTCCATTCGGGGCGGGCGAGCAGTGAAGAGGTCCCACCAGCGGGCCGCCTTAATGGGCCAGCGTCTATGTAAGTTTTTTCGTGGGCGCTCTTTTACCGTGCTATGGTTTCTCTCCAATCGGGGCGACTTCAGAACAGGTCACTTCGCGGGTCACTCGGCACTCGAGAGACGGCCGTCTAAAAATAAGAATCTGACCACAAAAGTTGGACAGACGAATGGGGCCGGCCATGGAGAAAGGGCCAGATGGGAGAGGATCGCGAAGAACAGTGCTCGTGCTCTCGCCCAAACCGCCGGCCAGAGACCCGGTTTACCATGAACCCGGGTGGGCCCCATATTCCCCAGGTCATTCTAGAAAACCCAAGAACCACTCTGGCCTACTTGGTTGGCTAGAATCGCGTGTGCAATCTTGGCAAGTCTATCTTGTTGCTTCCCACCCCCCCCAAGATGTTCATATGCAAGCGGCAACTGCGCCGCCGTTCAGGTGACATTGACAGGTTTTTCATGGGTTCTTGGGTGGTATATAAAGGATGCCATTTATAGCCCCCGTTCTTTTTTCCCTATTTTCTTTCTCGGCTTCCCTTTCCCGCCACCATGGTAGTTCATGCACGTTCGTTTTGACGCTAGTAGAAGTCGCGAATAGCATTTCAAGGCCTGGGGTATTTGCGGTTGCAACACTGCCGAAAGAAGAGGTACTTTAGTCAGCAGTTGGCGCCAGTGTCCAACATTAGCATCTCCATATTGCGTACATACCCGTCCCTACCTCAACCTCGATGATCGTCTCACACACCATATTGGACCAAGAACATGCTGCTGACATAGTCTCGTTGATACCAAAGAGGGTGTGAAGGCCCACAGAAAAAAAAATATCCTCAGACTGTTGGCGCCAACGTCAACCTAAAATGCTCAATGGCTGGCTCCCACGAGTTGAGTACTATTTCTACACCCGCACCTCCTTTTCTGTGTGTACCCAGCTCTTTGCTCAGTAGAACCCCGGCCTCTGCCACTGGCAACACGCGTGTCAACGGCTGTCCCCAGTCCTATAGAATGTAGTCTGATGACCACAAATTTTTGAGAGAGAAGGTAAATCCAGGGTGTGTGTGTGTGAATATAGGACACCACCAAGAAGCCCGGCGGGTGTGTAGATGGCGCCAACAACGGGCTTCAACTAGCCAACCATCCAACTATTTCATTAAACATCTTGGCCCCCCTTCCAAGACGAGCCTGTCTTCTTCTTTCTCAGGTGAGGCAACTCTCGTACATGTTAAACTTTCTCTCCTCAGACCAGTGCTGGTGGTAAAACAACAGCAAGCTCATGAACAGCATCTTTGTCGCAGAAAAAGCAGCGGGCGTGGAACCCCGTAAGCAAAGACAATAAGTCCTTTGAGCAACGAGACTAGGGCTTTATAAAACTTTCCCAGGATCATTTCGTTTCGTCAGCGCCAAAACGAGATGAACCTTCTCTGGGGCAATGCCCCCTTGCTCGCCCTCCTCCTGATCTCACTCACATACCCGCCCTCTTACCCTAATGGACCTTTTCAAATAGCCTGCAAGAGGGTGCCATGTCTTCACTCGCTCAAAGTGACAAGACCACATGAACTGCTTTTCCCAGCTTCGCCCACGAATGCAAATGAGTGCTTGTCACACGAGGGAGCAGCAAAATTCTGAACAGCACAACGCAGGCATCCCCCGAGAACTGGCACATGAAATCCAAGACCTGTGCGGGTAACTGAAGAGGCAAGCAATAACTTGCATGGGATGCCATTGGCAAAACACGACGACCTTTGCCCCCCAAAAGACCAAACCATGTCTGCACTAACACCCATTTCACACCCTGTCCATTCTCAATACTACGTGTTCGGCATCGCCGTCAACGACATCCCAATGCTGGTCATGCTCACCCCACCGTTCAGCGCACCAGGGATCATAATCTGTTCCCTCACCCTCCCTCCCAAGCACGGTAGGCGAGGGGAGGCGGGGAAGGCGAGGAGAAAAGAAAAGAAATACGCGGCCATTGGCAGACCTGAATCCGCACCATCTGACGCGTCCTAACAGAGTAGGCAGCGGCGCCTGTGTTGCAATGAGACAAGGAAACAAAACCTGACATACCAGCTTTCAGCTCCAATTGGAGTCGAAAATAGAGTCAAGAGTTACGCGCCGAGCGGAGACAGAGCGCTTCACCGGCCGTTACACAAACTTACACGAGAAATCTCGAGTACACTGGAGCTGACGTGTGTCGCCGAGTAAAGGCAGCTCGCATTTCGGAAGGTGTGGTCCAGCTAGATTAAGGCCCAAATTCCACGACCACAAGTCGAGGAAAGTAGACTGAATTGGGACCGGACCAGACCAGAAGTAACATTCCTTTCGCATCAACATGTTGCAATCCAATACATCGAGGCGCAAAGTATTGAATGCTAACGGACCGTGATGCTGCACAGGCTGGAACACACAAAACCGGGCACTTTACTTTGGATCACGGACTGTTGCGAGAAAGAATGAGCTGGCAAGTAAAGTGTATTCCCGGGATGCCTGATGACCTGCTTGCTTTTGGTGTCAAATCACAGTACGAATCCACCACTGGAGTTGCCAGCGATTCGCTCGCCTCGTCACAGCCAAGATCATTTCCATCCCCTCGGCGCCTCGTGCTTGACGCCAAACGCTCTATAGTAATTTTAAAGATCATCTTCTTTCTCCCTTGAGATCAATCAGGATGGCTCAGCCCAATTAACCTGATCCGTAATTTGACCTGCTGAGGGTGATGCGTATTGGATCCTTAGCCGCAGACGAAGAGGCTGGATAGACATGTCAGTAACTTGAGCTTCGGGAACTTTTATTACAAATGTATGGACTTACCCCCTTGGCACCCTGAATCCTCATAGCCTGCGTAGCCTCCGTTCCCGGCGCCAAGTCTGTGCTGGAGATGCTGTTGAGTTGCAGCTTTTGGCTCTTCGGAACAGCGGCTTGCAGACCAACGCTTGACAACGGTCCACCAGAAGCATTACGGAACCGCGCGAGTGCCTGCACAATGCCCTCCGCGTTACGCTGCGTCGCAATTGTCACAACCAAGCCATTGTTATTATAGCAAGGGAAGCCAGCCGGTGCCGCACCTCCCTGTGGGGCGGGAGACGATGAACCGCCCATTTGACCGAGCAGGTCAAGGCCAGAAGATGGTGGGGGTGCTGCTGCTGCTGCCCCTGGGGGAGGCGTGGCTTGAGCGGGACTCGGACCGAAAAGGTCCATAATACTAGACATGTTGTTTGATGGTGCTGGCGTGCCAGTGCTTGATGGGGGAGCTGGTGATGTAGTTCCACCCAGTATATCGGCGAGCAGATCCGCATTGTTCTGCGAACCGCCATTCGTCGGAGAGGACGTTGGGACGCTGTCGCCCATCAGATCCATAAGCAAGTCTTGCTCCGTCTGCTTGATAGGCTTGGATCTCCTGTTTGCCTTCTTCCTATCCTTGGCAGAAGGCGCGCCAAGCACGCGGTTCTCCTCCTTAATAGCAGGTGCTGGCATCTTCTCCAGCACACCGCGGCGAATCTCGTCGTAGTTGAAAAGGTTTCCATATTCGACCGCACGTTGCTGTACCTCCACGTCTAAACTGGTCTGGTGTTGTTGAAGTATGCTTTGTACTCTTCCCAACTGTGACCCGTCCGATAGTCGTGTAGTCAACTTCGTCAATGCTGTGACGATGTACTCTGTGGTGACCTGCGTGGCGTAGTTGCTGTTCAAGAGCGTTTGGAAGAGATCAATAATTTCGCTCTCCTTGACCTCTTTGACCAGTTCTTCCTCCTCGTATTGTCCACCTCTGAGCAGCGCATCACCATATTCTCCGATGCACCACGCGCCTGCCTGCGTCAGACTCTCCTGGGTAATATCCTTTTTGAGATTAGCATACAACTTCTGAACAGCGTAGGTTTGCAGTTCTGGAGTCGTAGCGATCAGACGAATAACCGAGGACATGATAGGTTCCTTCACGTAGTTGCCAGCCAAGCTCAACACTCTCAACATCGTGTCCACGTGCCACCTCTTATTGGGTGCATACTTGTCCGCCGCAATTCCGATTTGTGTCGTTAATGTCGGCTTGAACTCGTTATCCGCGACCTCTAAGAAAGCCAGCAGCTCCCGAATCAGTACCCGGACGTTGCTCTCGTTGATGAGAGTGAAACTGAGGTCGAGGGCCCGCCTGCGTATGCTGATATCAGGGTCTCGCAGACACTCTAGGATAGTATTCCGGTGCCTTTGGACTGCATTAGGCTCAATCGCAACCACCTGGGTGAGTGTGTTCAGTGCCACATAACGGATATTGTTGTCCCTGTTGGTCAGGAATTTTCCGAGAATGTTCACACCCAATACTCTTAGACCAGAGTCGGCCTCGATCTCAAGAATTGTCCGCACGGCCTCGTACAGAATCGAGTTGCCCACATTCTTGGATGAGTCAGTGTTGGTCGCGACCTGGGCCAGGATATCGTTGATCTGCTCGCTAATCTGAGTATCACCCCTCGCTAGCACCCTCAGTAGATGCAGAATCTTGACCTGGACAAACGGATCCGTAATGCCCATGACATCGTGTTCCGGCGCATAGCCCGAGGATGCCAGACCCTTGAGCGTACGGACGAGTATAGGCACGAATTGGCGGAACTTGTCAATGATGCTTGCTTCAACTTCCTCTTCATCTTCTTCGTCGGCTTCGCACAGGCTGATGACCAGCGTTAGGCCACAGAGCAGAACACCGTGATTACGGTCTTGCAGAAGCGCGGTGGCCCTTTCGATAAAGTGCTCTTGCAGGTCTGGGACTTTTCGACATATCCTCATAGCGCAGAGGGCAGCTTTGCGGCGGATGTAGGGATTGGCGGTCGATACGAGCTTCTCGATCTCGGAAAACAGGTCACGGGACATCTCGATCGAGGCGATGTTGCCGAGGGTGCAAAGGGCCAGACCCACGACGTATTGGTTCGAGTGGCCGAGGTCACTGTTGGTGTGGTGTAAGTTGATAGCTCTTTCGCTAGGGAAGGAGGGGGGGGGAGATAGCATTACTTTTGAAGCGAGTTGGTCACAAGCGTCAAGACTTCCTGGTTCTCATCGAGCAAAAGACTTGTAGCCAAGTGTCCCAATCGCTTGTCGGCGAACCGTGGGGATGCGAGCAGCTTCAGACATTCGATCTGGCCGAAATGTGTCCTTTCGCCGAGGGTGAAAAGGTAGAGGAGTTTCGCGACATTGTTGCGCCTGCATTCCGAAGAGCGTTAATAAGGTGCCTCATTATCGGACAACTAATAATCCAAGGAGGGAAGCAGGGAGGGCATTGCACACCTAATGCTCGGATCGTGGCTCTCCTCGCGGAAGCTGGCTCGTATGGAGGCGCTCTCTTTCTGAATGACGGCGCGCTCGTCTGCAATGGTCTTGGCGGCCCTGACGTTGCGGATGAACTGCTTCACTGAGGTGTGACCGCTCATGGTCAGCTTCCAATGCTCCTCAGCCATAGTTTGGAGATGGTCTTTTGCTGGTCTGTGAGACCGGCTGGTCGTCGTTGGTGTGTTGTATGCCGGTGTGTGCAGGTGGGATTCTGAGAAGAGGACTCACGGGAAGTCGCAGTGGACAGGGAAGGCAACATCGACATTGACATCTTGTCTTGGCCCGCTGGAGGGGCGTGGCCGACTCGAGCTGGTGCGTCACGTTAGGCCGGGCTGGCACGCTGGGCTAGCAGCAAGACAGCCTACAAATCAGGTAGTACTTTTGGCGGGATAGGTGCTCGGGCGTTGGGCCAGATTTAGGGGGATTTGCGGCAAGCGGGTGAAAATGGGCAGCGATCTGTCTCGTCTGGTCTGGTTGTAGCATCCATGGATGTCTTAGTTTGAGTTCCCTGGCGATCAATTCAGCTCGGAAGTAGGCGCCAACTGGCAAAAGGTCATCAATTGTTCACTGAAAAGCTTAGGTAAGTAGATACAGCTTTTAGCCCTTGGAACCCCTGTCAAATGCCCCTGAGAGATTCTACCCAATCCTTCACATCAATCGAAGGCAGGAAAAGAACATTCGGGAAGATTTTTTTTGGGCAATGACAAGAGATAATTGTTAATGAAAATGGGTATAACTAATGTTTTCACCGGTCTGGCGCCAGCTCCTTCCCCGTGATATACATAGTGTGATGGTGCAAAATGATCACCAACCCGTCCCGTCTCCATTTCTTATTCAAGCCACATCCGGCCGTCTCAAAGGATGCGCTTCAGTGTTCAACACCCACTCATCCAGACTGACCACATCGAACTCGCTGAAAATCAAGTAGAAATACTTGAGCGTTTCCGCCAGCCAGAAGCTCTCCATGGTGTCAATATGTTCACCTCCGTCCGCCTGCGTCACATCCCTCAGACCCCACGCCCCAATATCTGACCTCGTCAACTTCTCAATGGCCTCAAACATTGTCCATGCCTTGTCCATCCACACGCTATCCCCGGTCAGCCGGTACATGATGAAGACGGACTCAATGGCTTCTGGCCTTAGGATATAGCTCTTGACGGACACCTCCAAGAAGCCTGGTGCGATGCCCTTGTCGCGAATCACTTTGTCCAGATCCTTGCTATTCGTTTTGTATACCGCATCGCCGTTGTAGCTGTAGTAGTCACGCACCGCGTCATGCCATTTTTCTTCGGCATAGGTACACTTGGGACCTGTTTGGCTGTCGTCAATGCCCCCACACGGAGCGAAGCTGAAGATTTCTGGCATGACTCCCGACGCGCACGAGTTGTATGCCCACACGCAGCCTTCCGTGAGCTGCTGTGCAATGTCCAGTTCGTCCGGTCGGTTGAAGATTTTCGCTGCTATCCCAACCATGCCTCCTACGAAACAAGTGAGGTGCTGCCCCTTTGCAGTGAATTTCTCCTCGCCGGTGTTGTGGTGAATCTCAACGTCGCCGGATATAAGTATTGGCTTATTGCCCGGGTTCGAGACTCGCCTGAATAGCTTCTCCTTGGCAACGCCGATGAACTTCTCATACATCTTACGCGGCTGCTCAAGAGCGCCCCCCAAGACCAGGTATTGTTTGGGGAAATACTCGTAGAGGGAGTCGGCCATGCCGCCAAGAGTGAAGCCACCATCATTCGTGAAATTCGGCTTGGACGGATCCGTCATGTCCACGGTGATGGGCCACAGCCCTGGTAGCTTTGTGTCGTCCTGCTGTTCCTCCAAAAAGTCGGCGATTCTCTGCACTGCATCGTAGTATCGATCATCGCCCGTCAACTGTGACAATTTGGTGAATTCGAGAGATAGTGAGCCCAGCTCTGACACGAGGACGTGCTTATAATGTTCCTGTTTGTGGCCGGTCATGTAACTGTAAAGCATCGTTAGCCGGAGCGTCCGGAAACTTGATTGCTAACCTCATACTTACAACTTCCAGTCCCACCTCGCAATGGGCATGTGATTCTCGGTATCAAACGCACACATCAGCAACTCAGCCACCTCCGTGGCCTTCTTCAACAGCACCTCATACTTTTTCCCACTCAACTCATACGCGCCCAGAAACCCACCCAGATACCGAATGGTCGTCTCGAATGTGTTGATACGGTCTTGCCTTGTGGTCGAAAAATCGATGGTATCTGCAGCACGCACCGCCTCCTCGAACTCTTCCAAAAATCCAAAAATCCACAGACTGTCTAGTGCGTCCACTAACGTTGCCGCCCACCCACCAAAGGTGTTCTTCGGCCTTCCCGTAATGGGTGTCACCTCATCCGCAAGCCACGCATACTTCTTGTACCCGAGCCAGCTGTGGATGAAACTTTCCTTGACCACGGCCTGCCGTTTCAACCGCAGCTCCTTAGCTGTGGGAGTTTCGGTGGGAGGCGTGGCTTGTATCCTTGGTATTTTGGCATTTCCAGCGGAGGCGACCTTAGGCAAAGACTGCGGATTGGGCACAGGGAAATGTGTGGGTAATTTCCGCCAATGTTTGGCGTTTAGCTCACCGCCGTTGATTGCTTCGCCGTTCTTATATATGTCCTCTGCGTCGGAAACATCGTGACGCCCTGAGCTCGGACGGTTCAATGGCACCATAGGAGGAGCTGAATTGCCATCATCGCGGTAAAGGTAGAACATGAAGACAAGCCATACTGTGACAATGACCAACAGGGGCTTCCAGCGGCGGAGAGAGGGCATGATGCAGAGCTGGTTGTGTCTGTGAGGGCGTTAAGTGGAAGAATAGAAAAGAGTCTAGCACAGTAGCCCTGAAAGTCACATCGCTCAAAGGGAGGTGGGACGTTGTCGAGACTGGGCCCCGAGGTTGAGCATCAAGGGGGAAGAACATGTAATATATCTACGCCGTTGGCTAAAGAGTGACTGCCAAAAAAGAAGAATCAAAGATGATAGCTGAAGCCACTATACCCAACGTCGTGTCTTTTGAAATGCAGCGACCTGAATGACTGAAATCTTCACGGTGGCTGGTGAGGAGGCAGAAAGGTGCAACAGGTATTCAAGTTCCGCAATTTAATTATTTTAGGTTTGCGAGCTACGAAAGGCGGGAGGGATTCCACCGCGGCCCGCAGCGTTGGGAGCCTCCACTTGGGACGGTCTAGCGGGGATAGCGGGAAACGACTCGTTAAAAACAGAGGACAGGGCATCAAGACAGCCTTTTCAGAAGGACCCTTATTTTGCTCGGAGATTTTGATAGGAGGATGCTCTTTACTCGTGACGATTAAAAGCCAAATTGTCTCAAGACATGAGGGAAAAGTGAAAAAAAAGGGTAAAATAATACCATCCGAAGTAAGAAACAAAACGATTGCTTGAAAAGACGCTGCTTCCCATATACCCAGCCTGATTATCAGAAAATCCAAGAAGACTACCTGCCCAGCCTGAAACTACGACAACTGAACGTTCCCGCAACATCTGCTCACCAAGCTTTATTGGGTCACGTACGGAAGAAACAAAAGTTGCTATTTATATTTCTCCCAAGGTTTCCTCGTAGGGCTGAAGGTCAAAACAAATCGAACCTGGGTACTGGGCCAAGAACGGGCACGCTAAGGAAGCACTGCCACGATTGGGGTGCATCGTGCCTATGTCAGTGCCTGTGTTAAATGAGTCCCTTTTCTATGGGCCACATAATCTTGCATATGCTTAATTGTAGGCAAGGCAGGGTATGACGTTTGACTTGCGCTTTGTTCTTGAATTCGAGGCCTCCGAGTGTTGGCTGTACGCGTCGATAGACGCCCGCCCAAGCCCCCATAGGTGGTCCAATCTTGTATAGTCGCTACACTTGGCTGGGCTCAGTGATGCAAAGATATACGAGGTCAGGCACATCGTAGTGAATCTTCTGAACTGTAGTAGAGATCTAGTTACGGAACGTCAAGTCGGCAATCACGTCGTGCGGACACTTAGGACAAGAGGCTACAGACAACGTCTTGCGACCATCTTCTCAACCTCTTCCAAGGAAATGCAAGGCGAGGACCGGATGACAAGACACTCGTGCGAAAGCAACGCGCCAGACAAATGTAGATGTGCTCCGCAAAGCAGTTTGATGTTTTCTCATGATCTAGGGAATCGTAGCTGTGGTATGGGCCCTTGGGACCTAGATAGTCCCCTTCTTTACTTCTGCATCATGAGCTGGACAAACTCGTTGTCTGTGAAAGGAATCTTGTCAGTAATTCGATTTTCTTGTGACAAGATGTTTCTAAAATGAGAAACAACTCACAGTCAATACGTCCGTCACCATCCTGATCAGCCTCGCGAATCATCTCGTCAACCTCATCGTCGGTCAGCTTCTCGCCAATGGAGGTCATGACGTGACGCAGTTCGGCGGCGGAGATGAAGCCGTTGTTGTCGCGGTCGAAGACCTAAGTCATTGTCAGACGTCGTTGTTTGCTAGTGACAGAACTTCGTCAACAATCGTACCTTGAAGGCCTCGCGGATTTCCTCCTCGGAGTCGGTATCCTTCATTTTCCGGGCCATCATGGTCAAGAACTCTGTGGTCGCGTGTTGTGTCAGTATCAGGCTGTGATGGTGACACAAAAAGGTTCTAGGCAGGGGTTTCCAACGTACCAGGGAAGTCGATGGTGCCATTGTTGTCAGCGTCGACCTCGTTGATCATATCTTGCAGCTCAGACTCGGACGGGTTCTGGCCCAGCGATCGCATGACTGTGCCGAGCTCCTTGGTAGTGATTTGTCCTAGGCAGCTATTTCAGCACTTTGGTTCTGTACGTATGAAGACTCGCGGACATGGCTCGCGCAGTATCAGGCGTGATATGTGGCATGTTTCTTGCGCGCGAGCGCAATCGTCTCGACAGGGGCTAGTGTGGCGTGTGCATTGAGGGGGTTGCTCACCATCGCCATCCTTATCCTGTAGACGGTGACGGGTTAGCAGTGATGCGCAGGGCTTGGACGTGGTTCGCATGTTCACTTACGAAGAGAGAGAAAGCCTCCTTGAACTCGGAGACCTGTTCCTCGGTGAGAGAGTCGGCCTGTAGTGCATCTGGGTCAGCTTGATGCGTTCTGTGAAATTTCCGTTATGCGTGCCCCTCAAGACGGGACAAGGCAACGCAAGGCAGGCAACGCGGGGTCAGAAAAAAAGGGGGCAAGCCAGAACAGGTTGCTCGGACAGCAAGAACGGAGGAACTGACCATTGTGAATACAAGTGTGATGGAGTCGCGAAAAGATTGGAATCCACAACAGGTGTTTCGATTTATGTGGTCGTCAGCGAAAAGTTGGCGAGAATGCGAAGAGGGTGAACTCGTTGATACGAGTGGTGTGGAAGAAGCGAGACCTAGACCTGAACAGCTAAAAGGAGAAGGGACCGCTCTGACAGGGATCAGCCAGCGCCAGCACACGTTGAGAGGCAGCACATCCTCAGCAACGCAACCTTGTCCAGTCACTTCACCACTCTGCTCATGCGGCTCCACACCTTGAAAGGACTAGACACAACATCTCGTCATTACCGCCTAGGTACTAAAATAGGACTTTCAATCCCAGCCCGGTCTTGATGAATCCCCTTTTTGCTCATCAAGCCGTCTTACAGTGACTATTTGTACTTGTCCCTCGTCTTCACACGTTTGAATTCAAACTGGTCGACATTGGACAGCCGTGAAGAGCACAAGTATGTATCCTGACAACAGATACGGTGTTCAGTGGGCACCTCGCTGTCCAGCTTCGGATTCAGCGTGATTAGTATAGAGGTACCTTTTAAGCAAGAATACTGCAGGAGCCTAAAATGCATAGCTAATGCGAGCCTGAGCAATCTGGGGCACGTTTTTTACGTACGACTAGGTTACTACTACCTGGGTATCTCAGGTGTCATTTTATGGTTTTTGTACACCTCGAATTGATGTGGCTGCAAGGCTGTCAAAATTCCTTGGAACGGTGACCTTAGAACTGTGATACTCCTTCTGACAAGAAGAAGAAACATTTCTACCAAGGTACCATTCCGAACAAGTTTTTTTCTTTTTGTCCCTTTTTCCCTCTCTTGTTTTCCATGGCCGATACTCTAATAAAACAACATTTAATACAGTAGGCACCCAGGCAGGTAGTAGCAAAATAATTATTCAGAGTGATATTGCAAGGGATCTGGGTAGGTAGGCCTGGTTGGGGGATTCAGCTACTGTACTATTCTCCCTTGTTGGCTCTTGCCAACCCCTGACGTACTGTCAATCCCAAAGCGACGTCAGACCGTTGGACTGGTGCTCACTTTTGGCCAGCTTAGCCCAAACCCGGGGTTGATCGACCGGGCTGAACTGCCAAACTGCTACCTTTCACAAGTTCACCAATCACCAGGTTCAGCCTCGCTGGCTACTATTCGAGTCCCAATTCGTCGAATTCGATCTCCGACACTTCTTCTCCCCATATCGATTCTAAACGAAGCCTTAAGCATCGCCTTTGCGCCCCGCCTAGTCCGGAACAGCACTTGGCCATGCGACGCTGCAGCAAGGCCTCGGAAACACCAACACAATTCACGCTCCCTCAATCCACACAAGCTACCTGGAGACCGCATTGAAGCAGCCGACCTTCCTCCTCGGTGTCCGCCATGTGGCGCGACCGGACCAACCTGTACGCCCCGGCCCAGCTTCGCAAGACACCTGCGCGCAATAGCCTCCCCCTTTGATCGCTAATTCCCTTACCTTCTACAGTTACCTTTCCTACCGACAATCCTACGCCCACCACCCGACCCACCGCAATAAATATGCGAGCAACGACCGCGGGCCTGAGCGCTTCGGCGCCACTTCCGGCTCCTCGGTCCTGTTCAACGCCGATGACGACCGGCGCGGACTACTTTCCGCCGGCGCGGCAGACTATCATGACGACGGCGATGCCGTAATCGAGATGGACTTGCTACCGCCACGGTGGGCCGATATCACGGACGAGGTCACAGATATCCTGGCGGATGTCGCGCGCAAGTCTCAAAAACTAGAGCGGTTGCACCAGCAGCATGTGCTGCCCGGGTTTGACGATGAGGAGACCAAGCGGTCCGAGGAGAAGGAAATCGAGAGCTTGACGCAGGATGTTACCAAGGGATTTCATGACTGCCATCGGTGTATACAGAAGATCGAGAGTATGGTGCGTGAACAGAAGGGTGCTGGCACCATGACAAAGGCGGAGGAGGTCATGGCGAAGAACATACAAGTCAGCCTGGCCACAAGGGTGCAGGAGGCAAGTGCAGGCTTCAGGAAGAAGCAGAGTGCTTATTTGAAAAGTAGGCGCTCCCAAATTCCAAAGTCCTCATAAGTACGCTGGACTAACCGACAAACAGAACTCCGTGGCATACAAAACCCTTCTCTTCCCACAGACCGATCTTCGACACCCCTTGCCGGCAGCAACTATACATCAGACATTACACTGCTTGAATCCGAAACGGACAAGTCCTTCTCGCAGTCTACGCTACAGTCTTCACAAGCGCAGAAGCGTCTCCATAAAAACGACGCTGCCATCATCCAGCGTGAGCGGGAGATCGAGGAGATTGCCCAGGGCATCATCGACCTGTCGGACTTGTTTCGGGACCTACAGACTATGGTCATCGACCAGGGAACTATGTTGGATCGCATAGATTACAATGTCGAGCGCATGGCCACGGATGTGCAGGCTGCGGATAAGGAGCTGAACGTGGCCAGCGGGTACCAGAAAAAGACGACAAAGAGGAAGATCATTTTCTTGCTGCTGCTGATTGTGGTGGGAATGATTATCTTGGTGGCAATCAAACCAAAGAGGAGCTCTGGTGGAAGTGATACTGGCTTGGGCGGTGGAAGCCCAGCGGATGTGGTCACTCCAGCAGATGAGGTTGCTCCAATAGATGAGTTCACCGAGGAGGGAGGTGTGGAAATGAGAGATATGAGCCATGGGGTAGGAGGTTACGGACTCATAGGGTTCAAAACATCTGGGCTAGTAAGACGAGGCGTGGGTGACTCAAGCCGTCCACCGTCGAGATTTACAGAGTGAAGTAGAAGCGACTGTTAAATACCATACAGCATTGCCTTGCAGTCAATAAAAAATCCAATACAGTCATGGTCAGAATTATGCATTATCCACAGCTTAGGGATAGAGGGCAAGTAAAAGCTATGCGATCGTCCCCCCCCCCCAACCACCTCCTCTCCCATGGAGGACCACAAAAGAGATGGTGGTTGTGGACGGGGGCATCTAGGGCGACGAACCACAGCTATTCCGTGAACGTCATGAAGTCAATATTTCCCGCTCGATGTGATTGAGCGGTCGCTCAACAAGACGAACGCCCCTGGAACCGATAGCCGGACCTGTAATTCTTTAGATGTAATTTGTCTCTCATTGCACAGAACTGTGGCATAGGACCGGGCAAGTCGATCGCAGTGGGTATCATCCATAACGCTTTGTAAAGACAGATGCTTGGGTCCCTTTTGCAGTATACACACTCTACCTTCTCCTCCTTCTTGCCAACTTCGGGTCCTTCATCTCCGCAGCTCGCCTTTGCAATTCCTTGACCTTGTCCATCTGCTCCGTCAATTTGATATTGCGCTCCAATTCCAGCAGACTCGACACAATCTCCCCCTTTTCCCAAGCCTCATCACACAACCTCTTGGCCTCGGCCAGTCCGAATCTCAGTTGCCGCCGCCGCCATGATAGCCTCGGGTTGCCGTCGACCCACTCATACGTCGCCTTTCCCTCACCCCTGTACATATCCACGAGCCTCAGCTCTGCCTGCTTCTTGACCGATGGCGTGTTGACAAACACGCCTTCGTCGCGCAGCATCGCGAGAAGCCGAATGCCCCGCGCAAGGTGGAACGCTTCCGGGGGCCGCTGGATTTCAGCGCCATTGGGCTCGCTTTGGATTTCCCTGAGCACAGTGGCTGCGGCGCCTTCGGCCGCACGGCTGAAAGACGTGTAGAGGAACCCCCAACGGACGATGGACTTCTGGAGGTTTGCATCGAAGATTTGACGCAGTGGATGTTGCTCGTGTCGTATGGGGAGACCACGGGGCAATTTCTGGAAGTTTGGAAAGGGTGACTCGGAGCGCAGGATCTGTGGCACATCAGCCATGTGCGATATCCACATGGGCTGTTCCGAGGTGGTGTGGTCAGCATAGAGTCGTACGATATACAGTGACAGGCGTTCAAGGTCCGCGAGGCGTTTCTCCCGGCCGAGTCGGTACAGAATGGTCTGCCAGACCTCGACGGCAGGCGGGAATCGAGTCGCGGCGAGTTGTAGGCAAAGAGAGACTTGAACACCGATATGTTGGTGGGATTTCTTGTGGTCATGGTGTGCTTTGATCGCGTGTGGTGAGAGACTATGGAGAATGAAGCCGGAGAGCATGTGGCTTGTTGTCGGGCCTAGCTCGATTTTGTAAGATGACATTTCCTTCATGGTTTGGAGTGCCATCGGGCCATTGCGCTGGCGAATGTAGGACTCTAGCACGCGGTCGGCTGCTGTGGCCTTTGAGGTTGATACGACGGCTAGCCTTGTACTCAAAAGAAGCCGGTATGTGGTCCAGTCGCCTACGCGGAGACAGTCCGCTATCAATTTGTGTTGCGCCTCTTCATCATCAAAGATGTCGGGGTGGATGTCGGAGTGAAGCAGCTCCTGAAGTGCCTCGTCATCGCCAATTGCAGCATAATGGCGGATGGCACTGACATAATTCGAGTTGGGCAGTGCAATATTGAGCTGCTGTAGCTGGTCGATCCGGCGAAGAACACCCCCAGCACTGCGTTCTCGCAGTGCAATTGACTGCAAAGATAGTGGCCCAATCATTTGGATTCCCATCGTATAGATGACGTTGATGGCAAAGTCCACGGACACCCAAGAGCTTGCGAACCACTTGGCTCCGAGTCTGTCGTTGTATGGCTTTTCGGTGATGCCAAAGGTCTCTCCATGAACGCGATTGATGAGATAGCTCAAATTCCGCCCTTCCATGGCCGTCTCCGGAGATCTGGAATCTGGCTTACTGACATCAATTTTATTCAAGACTAAGCCTGCCAAATTCAACTCGTCATTGATAAGCCTGGTCCTCGGATAATAGCCACCAACGCAGCGCAAGAATGGTCTGACCGCCATAGACACCGGAAGGTCGTCGAATGTGACCAGGACAGCCCGCCACTTCATTGCCAGTTGTACGTGGCCTTCATCATATAGATACGGTACCAGGGTGTCGTACAGGCCTCGAAACAGACTGGAAGTGTAAAGCAGCTGCAGCGTTTCCTGTAAGACAGGGTTGGGCTCAAGGATAAAGTTCTTCAACAAGTTGACAAATTCAGCCTCGCTGGGACTAGAAGACGGAGCCATTGCAAAGTGCCATCTTATGACCTTTCTTTTCCATCTCATGGCATGATGCCTATCGCTCTCCAGTAATTCCCTCAGCATGTATGTCATGACCGTCGAGTACAGCCGTGGCCACTGGACGTTATGAGTTTGGTGAAGCCACTGGGCGTAGCGTACCACATCTTGCAGGAGATGCTCATCAGACACTGCCACGTTCAAAATCATCGCCCAGAAGTTTTGCGCCAGAGTCCCTTCAACCTGGTAGAGGGTGCGTCTCTTAACAACAGACTGCCAGACCATGATGACACCATTGTGACCCATGCGCCGGAATGCAAACTCGAGCAAGCAGCTCCAGAGCTCAATGTCGTGCTCGTTGCCGACCTGGTCGATTTCTCTCACGAAGGTACTGTCCGAGACGCTGTCATCGACCTCCTGGAGTAATCGCTTTTCGTCCAGTAACAGCGAATGCCATTTTCCGTACAGCGTCGAACCTGGTGGAGGAAGGTCTACCTGGGGTAGCTTGTGTTGTTTAGATAGAGCCTGGGTGATGCCCTGCCTCAGTCCCTCGGAAAAAGAAACATCTTCGCCGTCATGAGCTCCACGACCTCGCTCTCGTGAGGTTAGATCCTCGACCACCGTCCTGGCATATCGTTCTGGCGGTAGATGAGAAATGAATCCCGGAAAGGAGATATGGCGCCTTGAACTAAGGCGCAAAGTCAGGCGCGGAACCAGGCGCGCTCTTGCTATTTCGTCCAAGTAGATGAAGAAATTTGGCCACTCAGGGCTGAATAATATCGATTTGCCTTGTGACGACCGCCGAACGCCAAGCAGCGCGTGCTGCATCACTTTTCCTGTGGCTATACCGGTCGCAGTGCAATGTCAGACATTTTAACGCCAAGGTACTGCACACAAGTCGTCGTTTAGCCGGTCTGTCATGCTCTGGTAAAAGTATTGGAGAGAAAGAACAGAGTTCGTGAATGAAAGAATAGTCCCTAAGCTTCAAGAGTGGCTCCCCACGCTTGGTGCAATAATCCCATGGACAGCCTACCTAGCTAATGAGTTGAAAGTTGATCCTCAGAAAAAATCGCTGACTAAGCCATCACCAACTCCACCCAATGAGCGCTTGCCGAGAGACGTTGACGAAGGGCCGGATTGAACCTGGATGTATCGAACCACCAAGACTCGCGTCACAGTCCTTCTGCAGCAACGAACCGCTTCCTCTCTATCAACAGTTCACAATCAAGATGGCGTACGTAATGTATATTGCTCGAGGCAATGCTCTCACTCTCGACGGAGTTCTGCATCAACGGCCAAATGAGCCCTTCCCGAAACAACCCGACACAGACCAAACGCGGAGAGCTGACCTTTTTGTGCCAATCTAGAGGCTTCATTAACGCCCCCAACAAGGTCCCCGAGTACCAGCGCAACTACCAGGCTGCCTACCGGGCGCACCAGCGCATCTGGAGAATCGTGAGGCTACCCATCCGTGGTTTCCCTGCCCGAGGGCATCGATAGAGCGAGCAACGAGGGAAGGGGGAACAACCAGACAAGTAGGAGATCAGATCGGCTGACTAGACGTGTGTTTTTCGCAGCACCCCAGAAGCACCATTCTCTACGTTCCTTTCGTGACGGTCATGTGGGCCACCACCGCCGGTAAGCACCACCAATCGACGTCTAGGTCGATTCAGTTGGCCGAGGAAGAGCGACGTCTCTGACTATCTGGGAACAGCTTCGATGTACGCCATGGGCCGCAAGGTGGCAGGCTACAACACCTGGTTCGGCAAGGCCTAAGTTTGGGCGAGATGCAAAAGAGACAGGGCTGTATTTTACAGGGGTTTGATAGAGCATGGTTTGAAGGCAGCATATCACCGCAAGGCGGTAATGGACACCTGTGAACCATCTTGCAAGTTTCCATATTTCATTATGACCAGTCTAAACTGAAATTGGCTTCTTTTTCCTTCCACGAAAGTGCCATTAGCCGAGCCGAGGAAGCCGACCTTCAATTGCGCCATATTGGCCCAATGCTTTTTGTTGTCCGCGCCTAAAACATGGCCGTCTAAATTACAATTGTTGCTATTCACATCCTGCGAAAGTACAACTTGCACTGCTGGTAGGGGTTCGTGATAATGCTGCCCATTGAAAGGCCTAGATGAGACTGCCCTGGGAGTCTTCCTGAACGCGCAGGCCATGATCACTCATAGTCATGTAGCCAGGCGAGTGCGCAATATGCACGGCCTGGCCGTTGAGATGACTGGACGAGTGCAGAGACACAGGGGAGGGAGAAGGCAGCGACATCGACAGTGACTAGTAGCCGGTCGCTCCAGGAGCCTTCTCGTCCTTGCGCAGACTGGTCAGCAGCTCACGGAAGCGCTCCTTGCCGGAACCCGCAGCTCCGCCCTTGCCACCCTTTCCGCTGACGTCCACAATCTTGGAAATTCGCTCCCAAGAGGTACCACCCGAGGTGGTGTCCTCGCGGGAAGCCAGGAACTGCTCGGCATCCTTGCGTGTGGCCGCGATTGTCTTCTCCTTCTTGCTGTTGTAATTCTCGTAGAAATCGTCGATGTTGCGCTGGGCCTCGGCGACCGTCTCCTCCCGCTGCCGTGCAAACTGCTCTGCCCGCTTGGCGTTGCCCTCGTCTCGCTTCGCCCGCCATTCCTTGATTACCTCGGGCTCTTCCTCCGCTTCCTCGTTGGCGTAAGCCTGATAGCCTGAGTTGTAGCTCACAGAAGGGCCTTGGCTGGTAATGGCACCGCCAGGTGCGACCGCCTGTGAAGCATCAAAAGTTAGTGTATTTCTCGAATGGAATTATAGTCGGTCACTAGTCGTTATGGACAGGGCAACGCACCTCGTTGGGACCTGAGAGGTCAGGGAACTGCGACTCGAACTGTGCTGTCTCGTCGCCGCCGCCAAGCAGATCATCATCACCGCCTGTCTGGAATGCGGCGTCGTCCTCGGCGGTCGCGAACTTGTCTGCATCGTCACCCAGGATGGCCTTCTCACGTGCGAGGAAGTCGTCGGTAGAGGGATCTGCGGAAGGATTGGCAATGTCGGTTTGGGCTGTAAGAAAGGGCCGTCGTCAGCAAAGCTGTCCATAATGTGGGGAGAAGGGAATATTGGCGCCTGGCGCAAGCTCACCTCCAGAATCGAAGTCCTCAAGGGACGGAAAGCGGTCCGCCATGCTGATATGAACGACCGGAAGTGGGCAATGCGTATAACTCAGGCCCCTGATAGTGTTATTGTCGTTGATGTATCTCTGGATACTGGAATGGAGGAAGGGAATTGAGTGCGTTTACTGGAAGATGGGTGAAGGATACAAAGGAGAGTGATTACAAGTGAGGTAGTCTGAGCATGTGCTGGTTGCACCTACATACCTGGCAATTGGGGCACTCACAGGGGCCAGCTGGTGCCTTGCCTATTATGGTCTAGTGGGCTTGACAGATGTAGCCCACTTCCTATAAAGTGATGTTTGTTGATCTTTCTTCCCGGCCTCACACATCCCCACACCCTCACTTTTTTTCTTCATCGCAAGAAGAGTCAATTCAACAAGTAGTGAGAGCTATCTAACTACTGAAAACGATCTGAGAGGACTGGATGCTCTAGGCAATTTGAATCGGTTCACGCAGGACCACCTGGTACATCCCTTTGTAACCTCTCAGCATCAAGCTTGGACTTGCATCCATTTCAGGTCCTTCCTTTCAAAGGCATTTCATCCAAGGGCAGGTTAACTTCACAGGCATCTATTCTCAAGATCTTTATAGCATCTTTCCAAGAACAAAGTCTACCTGGTAATCAGGCTAGCCTCATAGACCTGATAGTTGAGGCTTGTGCTTGCAGACCTGAACCCAACATCTGATACATCATAACCAGTCCATACACAAATCCTGACAACATGGCTTACAATGATGATGCGGTTCTGGCTCGTCTCTCTGCCCTTAACGAGAGTCATGACAGCATTGCCACTTGTGCCCAATGGATCATGTTCCACAGGTACGAATGCCTCCACCCAATTGTGTCGGATCTTTTTCTTGTTGTACTCTTTGCCAGCTTGCTAATACACAGCTGCCCATAGACGCCATGCTGAGCGCTCTGTTCAGATCTGGTTCCAGAAGTTGAAGGAGTCTCCAAGCACACGACGCTTGAACTTGATTTATTTGAGCAATGGTATATACTCTGCCCTTGCAAATCTGGTCTACAATAGAAGCTCCAGCTGAGTTGCGACAATGGATAAACTAATTGACCTTTTTCATTTGCAGAGGTGGTCCAGCAATCTAAAGCCCGTCACAAGGACGACTTTCCTCTGGCATTTGCCCCCATCATTGCTGAGGCTGCTGCTGTCACCTACAAGGGAGCTACTCCAGATGTCCAAAACAAGGTTCGGCGGGTTGTTGAGGTCTGGAGGGACAGGGCTGTTTTTCAAGAGCCCATCCAGGCTGCTATTGAGACTAGAATCGATGGTAGGTACATTTACTCTGCTTTCGGTGCTCGCTTTTCTAATGAAGGCCGCAGATCTGGACAAAGCCAGAGGGGCGGGCAAGAGCGGAGTCAATAATGCTACTATCGGCGGACCGTCTGTACCGTCTGAACTGATGCCTCTAATTGCGCCAGCATCGACGGTGTCCAAGTTGGCTATGTCGTGCAAGGCAAAGACAAGCACTGCCTCCCAGGAATACACCAAGAACACTGATCCTAACCAACAGACCCCCTCCGCCAATGTCTTTGCTGCACGACTGAATGGCCTGATGAAGTCGCTTGCCACGGCCGAGGTTGCCGTTGCGGAGTGCGTCAAGACCCGCAAGGACCTAATTGGAGCCCTCGAAAAGCTGCTTGACACCAACAAGACGGCCTTGGACACCGAGGAACGACAGCTCGCGGAACTTGTGGAGAGGAAGTCCGAGATTGAGAGAAAAAAGCAGGACGTGGAAATGGCTATCATGCGCGGCCTTGCTGACCAGGATACTGCCAATCGTGGCCCCAAGTCAGCCAGTCCGAAGCCCGAACTCGATAGACCCGAGGTCGAGGCATTGACGCCTCCCCCCTTAGCAGACGACGCCGATTTCTACGAGCCCGAGCCAGCAGCGCCCGTTTTCGAACCAACCCAAGCTTCTGGACAGCCGTCTGGCTTTCCCCCAGCCGCGGGTCTCGAGGCTCTATCCACTCTGGCATCCCAGTACTCGGCCGTACCTGTGTCGACTAATGGTGCGAAGAAGCGCAAGGTTGAGAACGGCGACGAAATTCCTGAGCTCGGCAATGTCGGAATCGATCCCGATATTGACGAGATGATCCGCGGGTAGGCCGCGGGAGACCTATGCTTGTATCAAAGCTACAGAGAATTCTTTGGCCCAGACTTGCGACATGCGTCTTATAACTTTAAGTCCAATCCGAATAGAACCGAGAAATCCCCGCAAATGTTGTTCAGGTCTACCTAATTATGGAGCATGGATCCCCTTCGCCTCACTAAGACCGATGCCAGCACCTCAGTCCTCGCAGATCCAGTTTGAATACATCATCTCGGACGATAGCCTGTAAGCCTATCTGCGAATTTGCAACTTGAAGACAATCGACATTGGCACTCAAACTGCAGGTTGTGATGGTATCGAGCTTAAGATCCTGGCACCTGCGACAGCGTTCTTGTTTTTACAACCGTCGGGACATCCAGGGGAAGGGAGCATACGTTCGGACTTCGTGGACCATACTGCCGCACGATCATCCACTTGGCCTGATTGCAAAGGACTTAAAATCACAATCAGGAGACTAATATATCATTTTGACACGTTGAGCAATGGCAATGTAATGCTGCTGAATACCACGGCCTGGTATGTAGAAAACTTTCAAGTCTTTTGTAACGAAAGATTTTGGCAGAGAGATTGGCAGGCATGATCAATAGTGCATTAGGTGCCTTATCATTCACAGGTCATGATATGGCGATTCGACTTTGCCGGAGAGTAGGCACATGG
The DNA here is from genome assembly GCA_027946515.1 of Gnomoniopsis smithogilvyi. Taxonomy (NCBI): domain Eukaryota; kingdom Fungi; phylum Ascomycota; class Sordariomycetes; order Diaporthales; family Gnomoniaceae; genus Gnomoniopsis; species Gnomoniopsis smithogilvyi. The sequence continues at coordinate 1,838,077 of JAPEVB010000004.1, read as the reverse complement.
GTCCCAAGGCCACTAGCTGATGTTATGCAGTATGGTACTTAGACCAGGGCAACTTAGGTTCGAATTTGACACAGAGTTTAATTCAAGAAATCCCTTTATGCTTGGAGTACTATACAGCATGTATGGTATTGAAAGGAGGACAATCAGCTTGAAGCTTTTGAGATTACTACATCATATACATGTCTTGACCCCTACTCACTTAATGGAGTTCACTGGCCGGATGGGACCATGACGAGAAGAAGTAAATGGGCAGACAGACTACCTGGAGTAATCTGCATTGGGATTGCATCTTACTGCGCCAGGAGAGCCTTCCAGCCTTCTAGTGGAAGATGGCCCGGGAAGCTGAAGCGACATCATGCTTATGGCTACCTTGTTTGGTCTTGCTTTTGTAACATGTCTCTTTGGCTGCACAAAGCTTCTTTGAGGACATGCTGTTAAATGAAGCTCTTCTCCTATCCTGCTGGAAAATACTGAAGCATCTGAGAAAGAAATTAGGCCATTTTTCAGTCTAAATCGTCTATACCATCATATTCGAGTCCCATTGCAAAGGCAACTAACTGTATGTGATGCAAAGGTGTTGCGGCAGCATGGCTTTTAGGTCACAGGTGAGCTGCACTATCTGCTCTTTCTAAACTCAGGACACACCACCTCCTCAACCATATTTGATTTGCCCTCCCAAGATAAAGGAATCCCCTGAACATCCATCTCTTTTAAACACAGCTTATGTATATCATTCCCACTTGTCTAGCCTGAGTGAAGCTAGAAAGTGATGTGCATCTGAACGCCTCCACTCCGCAAAGTGGGGCAATCTGCTGGGATGTGCTAAGAGCGTTGCGGTCATGAGCAACGTCCAAAAAACGACAAGCCAACCTCCCACTGACAAGTCTCCCCCTTCGAGAAGCTCCCACAGCCGCCACCTTCGTCTTCAACAGCCGAAACCTTTACAACGGATAGCGCAAGAACAGATCAGAAGATTCATCCAGGAGTAATTGTGATGTGGGTCATTTCAAGCCAGCACTGCAGCCTAGAAGTGAAGGCACACCAACTAATATCGAAGAGAACAGACCACCTCCTACCCTCGGTGGTGCCGAGCACCGTGTCGATCTTGCTCGATCTCCCCCGGTCTCGAAGAGAGCGGAAGGTTCGGTTGCTTCTCATAGAATAACTACGGACGAATGGTACCCTTTCAGCCCATACTTACACATCCATTCCATGCGGAACTGGCGCTGAGATACCATAGGGCATTCCGGAGATACTGGTCCGACAGGAATCCCTTTCCTGACTATGGGTATGTTGCCTGAGGCTTTTCAAGGCATACTCGTGCTTATATTTCTCCAGGTCGCCTGAAGAGGGAAACACCATGAGATCGATAGCCAGCAAGGTACGTCCAAGCAAGACGTTCGGTGTTGTCAACTTGTAGCTAAGTTTGAGGGCTAGATTGGCCAGGTTGGGAATCATGTGTTTGGAAACTTCCTCAACAATGCTCCCTCTCAGCCAGCTGCCCAACCGTCCCCAGCAAAACGGCCCAGCGACTCAACGCCCACCCAATCCTCGAAACGACCCCGGAACGACAAGGGGCCAAGAACGAGGGATAACATTTCGGTAGATGGCACTTCTGACACTCTCGAGATGGATCAGTCGGCAGACAGTGCTAGCAAGAGGAACACGAACCACCAGGGCAGCCAAAGTCTAAGATCGACTGAGAACCGACATTCCATCAGCGCTATCGACGAGTACCGCAGTACCTCCACCCATTCGGGGCTGCATGCTTCCAGAAAGCGCAGCAGACACATGAAGAAAGGGCAGGTGACTGCAATTGGAAGTCCTGAACAGGAACCTGACAAGCCTACTTCGCACGAGCTAGCTACACAGCCTCGCTTCAAGACCCCTGGCAGGCCGTTGATCTCGCAGTCAGAGCAGTCGAATGACCGAATTGAGGACGACGGCCTGGAGGTGCTCCATGGAGAATCCCGATCAGGGACTGCCAATGCACATGGCGAAGCACAGTACAAGAAATCTGTTTTCGCTCTCATACCTGACGCGTCGAGTGATGATGAACTGAACGAGGTGGCGCCACCGCCCTCGAAGACGAAAATGCGCGATCGGATGAATCAAGCCACGAGGCCGAACGAGCGGCGAGGCAACCAAGCGAACAATGGATTGAAACGCTCGGCTGGGAGCCCAGACGTGTTGCACGGCGAGCACCCGACCAAGCGACGTCACGAGCCCTCTAGTGAGGCCAACATCCCAAGAACCAAATTCTCTGCACCAACAATGGGGAACAGTCGAGGTCGACCTGGCGCTTTTCGCGTGATACAAGCGGTGTGCGAACCGAGTTTCATCTATTGTCCCGCTGACAATGTGCCTTGCTTCCTATTGACGAACGATAAAGATCGTCAACACTTCATCGTCGCGGACAACAAAGGCGCGGAGCTTGAGAGCCTCGGATGGATAACGCCAAACCTGGAGAGGGTTCAAGTAATCTACCACCACAGCGAATCATCCATCCTCAAAATTACGAGTGCTACTGGCATCGATCGAAACAGCAGGTTTTCGAAAGGGGCAGCCACGCTCGTAGAGTTTGAAAGTGTGCGAGAAGCTAACAACTGGGTGAAATTGTGCCATCGTGCAAACATTAGCATACGGCTTCAGATCGAGGATCGGTTAGTCTCTCACAACCACGTGCGTATACAGTGTGCTGATTCGCTCCAGGACGAAGCTGCGCATGACCATGAATGAAAAAATCAAGCGGATTCGCGAATGGAACATGAAGCAACCCGCACCTCTTCCTCAGGATATGCAGCTTGCAGCCCACCAAGCAGAGAACAGACCACGTGTCAGACAGAATATCGAGCCATCTTCGTCAGAAATCCGTCGATCGGGAAGCGCTGCTGGACCCAAAAGGCTACAAGCGCACATGAGAGCTGATGATGACCAGGACAGCAAGGCGCTCAATGTCAGAGAGCCCACGCACAGTGAGGAGCTCCGTTATCACGAAAATATTCATCCCGAGCAGGCGCAACGTAGCTCACGAAGGCCACAAGAAAATCAGAGAAATCTGAGGTCTGTCAAGTCCAAAGCACCAAGTCCTATACCATTGCCGCCTGAGAGATGGACAGAGCAGAACCCCGACTGGGTGGAGAAACGCAGCTACAACATCCCACTCATCTACGAGAGAACAACTATCAGCGCGACTGATATCGAGCGGCTGGACGAGGGTCAATTCTTGAATGATGAGATCATAAGTTTCTACGCCAAGTACCTGCACAAGGAATTGGAAACAAGGAACGAGCAAGTAGCAAAGAAAGTCTACGTCTTCAGCTCCTTCTTCTGGGAGAAATTGAGGTCCTCAGGATACGATGGTGTCAAAGGCTGGACTACAAAAGTTGACGTTTCCTCGTTCGACTACATTGTTGTCCCGATCAATCAAAGCGCCCACTGGTATCTCGCTATCATCTGCAACCCTTGGGCCTTACTCCCGAAGGAGAACACCGGAGAGGATTGTGATGCGGTACACTCAGCTGCAGCTGGAGAAAACTTCCAAGAACAAGCATCAGTTGAAGGTGAAACTGGTGCCAAAATGGAGACGGTCACCTCGAGCCTTGCTCATATCAGCTTCGACGAGCAACAGATAGACGGCACCGCGGCAATCGATCTTGAGAACTCCAAACCGATGTCAAGTGCGAAGAGGTCCAAGCTTGCTAGGAAGGGACCGGGTCCGAGGAAGTACCACCCAAAAGATCCGCGGGTAATTGTGCTTGATTCTCTTGACGGTGCACATACCAATGTGGCCACTACGCTCAAGACTTACCTCAAGAACGAGATCAAACAGAAGAAGAATGTAGACATCGAGCTTCCCCAACAGTTTGGGATGGCGGCAAAAGATATTCCATTCCAGGACAATTTCACAGACTGTGGTGTCTATCTCCTAGGTTACCTCGAAGAGTTCATGAAGGATCCTCATGAGTTCACGAAGAAGATCCTACAGCACGAGAGTCGAGACTGGGATGTAAACGCCTCTGCCATGCGGACTCGGATTCGAGAAGTCATTTTCGATCTTCAGAACAAGTACTGCAAGGAGCTTAAACGACAGAAACGCGAGAAAAAAGTTGCTTCTATGCAGAAGAAAGCCAAATCACTGACTCCACCAGCGGTGCTGCAAGCTTCTTCACTCCAACTCGCCAGTCAGCTTGCTGAGAGGTCATCTGAGACTGGGTCTTCCGTTGCGAACACTCGTCAGCGAATTCCTGCACATGCCTTGAGTAGCCCCGTTCGCCAGCCTGAAGCAGCCCAAGTATCCGAGCAACGCAGCGCCACAGTCTCTCCGCCTCCTTCCCAGCGAAAGAAAGCTGGTTCAAGGCAAGCAGTGGTGGCATTGGATCCGGTGAAACCCCCGGGCCAGTCATCTGGAAGTGACCCTCGTACGGCAGACGTCGATGAGCGCGAGGATGTAGCATCTATGCAGCAAGTACATAACAGCCCTACCCAGACAGTGACCAAAGAGAGTCCAGATTTGGACACCATTTCGTCATCGGGTTCGAGTCTGGAGGCTTTGAATACCGATGCCAGCATGATCGTACATCTCAGTCAAAGTACGGAGTCCAAAGAGCCCATACATTCACAGCCGGAGGAGCAAATTGTTTCTGGCCAGACAGCAGCCAAACCTAGTCGAAAGATCAAGTCGAGCGCTGCGTCGACCGGTAGATCTGAGAACGCAAACGTTGCTAGAAAGATTGGGCGCCCTATCACCAGCTCGGAGAGTCAAGAAGCACAGAGTACTGCGGTGCAAGACCTCACTCCAAGGCCGTCGAAGCCCGCAGATCCGATAGATTTCTCTGAAAAGAGCCAGCCGAAAAAATCAACAACGTCAGGGTCGACACCGCCTCAGACAACACCTCGGCCCCCGGAAACGAGGATTATGCTAGATGGTAACTACGACGTAAGATTGTTCTTGGAGCCAATCCCCTCGTCGCCGCCCTCTGCCACACCAATGCCGTTGTCTGGGACCTCCAGGACTTTCTCCAAGGGCCGCCGTGATCGGAGTGAGGCTTTGTCCATCGAGAATACCGCAAAGCATTCCACATCACGGCAAAATGGAGAGCGGAGCCGTTATTGGCCGTCACCCCCGGAAGCTTCTGTTACGCAAGCCACAAGCTCGCGGCAAACGGTGGTCCCTTCACCTTCGAACGACGGAACCGTGGCTCAGGGCAGGACCACAAGCAAGGAGGAGGGCAAGCGCGGAAGAAAGTCACATGAAGAGAGAAGAGCCTTGCGAAAAGTCAAGAATGACGATGATGATAAACGAAGCAGTTCTAGTCCTACGATTGACCTGACTGTTGATTAGGATCTTTTTGGTTCGCAGGGCTTTCCTAGACCTGCGAGTGAGCCACACAAACGTGGTTGACATGACCGTGGATCAGAATCAAGTCGGACATGAAGAAGTTGATTTGAGAGGTCATGCGGTCAATTGCCCCTCTCGTCATACCACCTATGAATTTTACATTTGATTAAATGATACTGGACGTGGCTCATTTCATGCATGGCGTACTCGAGGAAAGCGAGGGATTAGCATCACCACGGCGCCAACAGGCAGGCAGACGGCAGGTTATGTGCATTGTTCATTGTACTTGTCTGATACCATAGCTAATGCGATTCAATTCTTTTATCTTTATGGTTAGCTTTCTGGCCATTTGAACTTGTATCTTGCGGTTATAAAAAATTGAAGCAGAAGGCAACAACGGTCAGTGTTGACAATGGACCTCCGATTGCTACTGGTGCCACATAACGACTCAACAGGTGACGGAGACCATTTGGCATGGGACCTCCCCCTTAGATAGGCTTACTAGATGAGCCTCAGAGGGTAGCTAGGTCCTTAATCGATCAATATTCCAATATCAAAAAGCATATTGCCGAGATGCGTCAGCAAGCAGGATTGTAGCATGTCAACAGGTGCCAGGCTTAGGTATCGACCAAAGAACGTCAGTACACGATGCAAAAGAGTACTTTGGCCAGAGCCCTCTATTCCACAAGCCCATAACACAATGTACTTTTCAGAAGACAACCAAAAGCACCCCACAGGCCCCTTTGCCAGGCAGGAAAGATGGAGGGATGTGGCGTCTCTGACCCAAACTTTCTGTAACAGCTTACTTATTATTTTCGATCGAATTCTATAGATGTTTCCCTGATTGATACATGGCTCAACGAAGTCAACAAAGTCAACGAAGCCTTGTAATTGAGAAGCAGGATATTGGTTGGTGGAGATCAGATGGTCTTAAAGTAGAAGTAGAAGAGTTTTGCTCCCATGATTCCATGCAATTCAAATGCTACAATGCCCATTTCCGATGATGCTCTTTAATGTTTTGTACGCCTAAAGGACGTCCCGTTTCTTTAGTCTTCAGCCTGTTCTACTGATCCCCTGCTGAACTAAACTCATCCACTCCATTGGTCTGAGCCACGACCTCCTTCTTCACCCTCGGTACCTCAAACACCATGGCACCATTCCGTCCGCCGGCTATCTTCTTCCACCGACCAAGGCGGTGCTCCTTGCCCAACGCAATGACTACGCAAAGCCCGTCCTTTCCCTTTTCACCCCGTTCAAAAAATGAGATGTCGTTGACGATGCCTTTGATCAGCCCGAGGGCCGAGTCGGGGGTGGGCGAGTCTGCCTTTGACTTTTCGGCTTGACTTGTTTGCTGAGGAGGAGAGGACAAGCCATTCACGCCGTTGATTTGCGCTTGAGCCCCTGAAAATTGCGGTTGCGGCTGGTGCGAGATTATATTGCCGTCTTCGTCTGAGGTGGCACCCAGCACGCCCACGCGCTCAAGACGTCGCTTGTCCTCGGAAAGCTTCCATACACGGATGTACCCATCCCAGCTACCTGACAGGATGATATCTGAGTAGGGAATCGTCTTGAGGGCAGTGATCCACCGCGGCTGCGGCGGGGGGATGACCTTGGGGTCGGGCTGGATTTCGGCCGAGGCTTTCTCCAATGCCAGGGCAGGCTCTAGGCCGTGTGCTTGTGGCAGCACGAAAAGGGGCTTCTTCTTGGTCGTGCTCCATAATGCAAGCGAGCCGTTGTCACTGCCGGTAACAAACAGCTCGTCATCAATCATTGCAACCCGGTCCATGCTACCCTCGTGTGCGTTGGACTTTGGGTCCGCCGCGTTCTTGGCTAGCTGCTTCTTTTCAGAAGAGCCAAGACCACCGCCACGGAAAACAAGCTGCGTCTCCTCGGCAACCTTCCATAGACGCGCAGTACGGTCTCGGGAACCGACGCTGACGCAGCGCTCTTGCGCGAGAGCATCGACATCCACCACCTGGTCCTGGTGACCAAAAAGCGTCTCGACGTAGGCGAGCTCGTCGAGGGACCACACTTTCACTGTGCGATCTTTGGAACATGAGTAGAGCTGGTTAGTTCCGCGGCGGAAGGCGAGGCCTGTGACTGCATCGCGGTGTTGGTGGAAGGCACGGATGGGTTTGAGGGTTTCGGCGTCGTGGACGACCATGCGCCTGTCTGCACCGGCGGTCACCACATATTTGCCGTCTGCTGACGCCGCGACCTTGAGAATGGACCCAGTGTGGCCTTGATATGTCTTGTCCTTTATCTTTCTGGTATCACCGTGAGACGAGGCAATTCGTTGTGGTTTTTTCTTTGGTGGTGCTGGGGGCTTCTTCGGCTTCTTTTTTGTTGTCTGCGGCCACTGGTTCTGCGGGAGGTCTTGGAGTTTCCATTTGATCAGGAACATGTCGCTTGAGACGGTATAGGCATATGGCGCACACGTGGCTATCGAGGTGACATTCTGAGAATTCCATCTGAAAATGGTGTGTTGTGCCTTTTCAAAAAGCAATTCACTGGCAAGATTCCTGTAGACTTTGCCCTTCGATTCTGCCATATCCTCTTGTAGTCGCTCGCCAATCTTCTCTCGCTCGGCGAGGATATCCCGGTCGACATCTTCGGCGTCGAATCCGTATTCGTCGTCCACCTCCTGCTTGACATTTTCCAGGTATCGCTCGGCCAGCCTCATGCGCCGTTCGGCCGCCGTCTCGCCTTCGCCCTCGGAGCCGGACTCGTCCTCGCTCCCAGAAAAGATCTCACCATCATCACCGGTGGCATCATCTTCCGAGTCGCTGCCTGATATTGAAGAGTCACGCTCGGCTCGTTGGTTCTTGGGCGTGGTTGCGTGGCTGCCTGCAGGTCTCGTGCCAGCGGATTTCGCACGAGGTTTGGCCTGGGGAACCGAGTTCGAGGATGTTGCTAATCGTTTCTTGGGACCCTGAGACGCTGACTCTGGTCTCTTCCGCTTATTTGGTCCACCAGGTATCGTAAAGAAGGACGACATGGCTGGTTGTGCAGGGCGGACGAGGTCGAGACGTGGACTCGTTTGTTGCCTTGGAGCGTGAATGTGCAGTGGGTGCAGTGCAGTTCCGCTCTCCAAATCTTCAAGAAAAAAAAAATCGAGAATGCTGGAGGGGACCCAGCACCCCTGTCGTCTTCCAAAGTTTCATTGGCTGAAGTGAGCGGTAAAGGGTGGGTCCATGCCGTTATCGATAAGAGTGGGAAGGTGCGCGTTTCCGTGCTTGCCTGTTGCTCTTATTGAAGGCTGACAGAGGTGACGGAAGCTAGTTGGAGCACTTGCAAGCGCCCCCGAAGCTCAAACGGAAACCAGCAACCCTTTTCCTCGGAAGACAAGACCACTTCCAACACTTCCAATCACAGCAGCAGCAAATATGTGTGTACTTCTTGATCTTTTTGTCAATTCTGGACTGACTTTTCTTCCTTAGGGCCGAGGTACTTCTAGGCATAACGGGCAAGGACTTCACGCTGATCGCGGCATCCAAGGCCGCGATGCGTGGAGCTACCATTCTCAAAGCTGCCGACGACAAGACTCGCCCGCTGAACAAGCACACCCTGATGGCATACTCCGGAGAGGCAGGCGATACTGGTATGCTCATGTCGGACCCAGCTACTTGACAATAAGCCCTGCTGACAATCATCACGCAGTGCAATTCGCAGACTACATCCAAGCCAACGCCCAGCTCTATTCTATGCGCAACGAGACCGATCTGTCACCCTCAGCCCTCGCCAACTTCGTCCGCGGCGAGCTAGCAACCAGCCTGCGGTCACGAAAGCCCTACAACGTCAATCTCCTGTTGGGAGGTGTCGACCCTATCACACACAAGCCCAGCCTATACTGGCTGGACTACCTAGCGTCGTTGGCATCTCTTCCCTACGCTGCCCATGGCTATGCACAGTATGTTCTGACGTTGAAACTACTCGTTGAGAATTGTAAGGGACGTCTGGTTGCTGATACATGATGCAAACGCATAGATACTACTGCCTGTCCATCCTCGACAAACACCACCACCCCGACATCACCCTGGCACAAGGCATCAAGATCTTGAACATGTGCGCAGACGAGCTCAAGCGGAGGATGCCGATCGACTTCAAAGGCATGAAGGTCACGGCGGTCACCAAGGATGGAATGAGAGACATCGAGTTTGATGATTTCAAGAAGGTGGAAACTTGGTGAGCGACGTCTTTGGGGCAGAGGGTGCAAAGTGGCTTTTTGGTCCCGGTCTAGACTATCGACAGACAGGACTCTGTATAATATCATGGCAGGCGGGCATTAGAGGCATTCAATGGACACGATCATGAAGAAAAATGAAAACAAGAACCCTGCGTGAGCACACACATGCGAGATGACGTTGTGCGGTGGCGAAGGACGACTTTACAGGCTGCCTCACCTCAATTAACTATGCACAAGTATCGTTTGGCTCAGCTCAATTCTGAGTTAGTGAAATGACACATCTGGATTGGCAAAGTACAGGAAAGGCGCATCTGCAAGGGTGTATGTATGCTGAATAGTTCTTAAGTGACTCAGGTGACCAGGTAGCATGTCACTAGGCCCGTAGGCCTGAAGGAGACGCCTTTGCCGAGCGGTTGCAGGTGGTAAGCAGAACAAATGCTGAGGTCGGATCAGCCCTTCCGCCCCTTTAGTTACTATGCTCGATATATAGCGGATAAATTTTGGGGAATAATGAGCCGTGAATCGGGCCCTGGCTGGATGGAACATAATGCGTTGCAGAAAGGCGCTCTCTCGTCTGAGACACTACTACCAGATCCTCTGGTCGTGCCATGTCCGTAGATGCGGAAGAGAGGTTTGTCGAACTATCATGACGCAGCCTGCCCTCGGATGCGACAATGTAATAGTATAGGCGTTCTGCCTACTTCCAAAGACGTGAATAGAGAATGAAACATGGACAGTCAGCCCCGAGGCGTCTAGTGTCTACTGGTGGGCGGGCGGTGAGATGGACATTTAGGTAGCCCAGGCTACTGGTGCATAGTCTGGGAGGACAAGTATTCGCCTATCTGCTGCTGCTAAGTAACACACACCAAGACCGTCCGTATACGGCGGTGAGCATGGCATGGCAGGAATGAAAATTCTACTCCAGAAGTATGCTGGTTTGTCCCACAACCAATGAATCCCCCCAAATATCGTTTGCGTGTGCCATTCATCACTCGCTGCCTGCACGGTCAGCCACATACACTGCCCTTCTGCCACCAACAAGCTGACACAATCGTACTCGTACTTGTTGAGTCTGTCTCCGGGTTGAATTTGCAAGTTATCCATGATAATCCAAAAAGGGGGGAAGCCCGTTTAGTTTCTTCACCCAGTCGGCCAGCCTGTATTTGAGAAATCATCCAATTTTAGTCTCGGACGAAGGACTAGCATATGCTGTGGCGGGATACAGGTCAATGACCTAGCAGCAGTACCACAGTACATAGTACAGGATGACCATTAGGTGCCTAGTGGTCCCAAGGGTCCATCGTGCTTGTAGAGTTGAGGAGGTACTTCTTATCGCACCTTACGAACATGTGTCGACCTAGTACCGATTAGCGTGGAAAGGGCGACAGGGGCCCCTTAGTGCAGGTGCCCCTGCACTGACCCTTCGAAGCCAAACGCTTCCCGTCAAAATTCTTCAGTTTTGCCGCTTCCCTCTCTCCCTTCCACTTCTTCGATTCCACCATCACTTCACAAACTTCCACCCCATCAAACACCGAACTTCCTCTCGTGTGTTTAGTTCTTGCCTTTTCCTTTTGAAGAGTTCAGTTTCTGTTTTCTTCCTGAGGAGCCCCGAAGGCTTTTCACTTTGAGCCTCAACACATCACAAACGCGTGTCGCGATTTAGACGCTGACGCTTCGAGACGAGACCAGAATTCCACATAACAAGGCCTTCTTTTTTTCTCCTTCTCTTTTTCGTTGGTTCTGCTTTTTTGCGTTTCTGCATCGAGCATAACCGCATAGACTCTTCCTAACGAGACAACGTCAGATATCACTGACCCCTCGATTTGAGATACCTCTCGCCACACATTCCAAAGGAAGGTGAATGACTACCATCGACCACATCGATACCTAGAATAAACGATTCGCCAACCTTTTACCATCAACATCAACTGTAATTACTACTGTAATCATGGCTGATCAGTTGAACATGGGCAACCTGTCCCTCGGTGACCAAGGCGGACGCCAGTCCTACATCCCTCCCCACATGCGTGGAAAGATGGGCGGTCCTGGCCCCGCCGGTCCTCCTGGTCCTCAGCCTGGCATGCCCCCTCCAGGCCCCGACATGACTGGCGGTCTCAACAACAGCGCCTGGAACAAGTAAGTCACGACTCGTCCCACTCCCTCCGTCCCTGGTCTTAATATGCGGTTTCGCAACTACATACAGCCTGGTACTGACTGAAATCCTAAACAGCAATGCAAACTTCAACGCCGCACCAGGCTGGGACGCCCCTCCTCCTGCTGCTCGCGGTGGCTACGGCTCTAGAGGCGCCGGCTACGGCGGTCGTGGCGGCTTCAACCCTAACGGATACTCTGGTGGTCGCGGTGGCGGTGGTGCCGGCTACGGCGGCGGTGCTAGAAGCTCCGGCTCCGGCGATGGCAAGTGGGTGCCCGGCAAGAACCCCGGTGAGAAGGGCACACACGTTGCTGGCCCTCCCAACCCTCGCATTGAGAAGGAGCTCTTCGGTACAGCCGACGACTCGGTCTCTCAGCACACCGGCATCAACTTCGAGAAGTACGACGACATCCCCGTCGAGGCTTCTGGTCACGATGTTCCTGAGCCTGTCCTCGAGTTCACCAACCCTCCTCTGGATGATCACCTTATTGCCAACATCGCATTGGCTCGCTACAAGGTCCCCACGCCTGTGCAAAAGTACTCAGTTCCTATCGTCATGGGCGGTCGCGATCTGATGGCTTGCGCCCAGACTGGTTCCGGAAAGACTGGTGGTTTCCTGTTCCCTATCCTGTCACAGGCGTTCCAGACTGGTCCTTCGGAGACCATCGTCGAGGCCAGCACTGGCTTCGGCAACCGCAGCCGCAAGGCTTACCCTACCTCTCTCATTCTCGCTCCCACCCGTGAGCTGGTCTCCCAAATCTACGAGGAGTCGAGAAAGTTCGCCTACCGGTCTTGGGTGCGCCCATGCGTCGTCTACGGTGGTGCTGACATTGGTAGCCAGCTGCGCTCGATGGAGCGCGGTTGTGATCTTTTGGTAGCCACCCCTGGACGTTTGGTCGACCTCATAGAGCGTGGTCGCATTTCCCTGAAGGCTATCAAGTATCTCGTCCTCGACGAGGCTGATCGCATGTTGGACATGGGTTTCGAGCCTCAAATTCGACGCATCGTTGAGGGTGAAGACATGCCTGGCACCAACGACCGCCAGACGCTCATGTTTTCCGCTACTTTCCCCCGCGACATTCAGATGCTGGCCCGCGACTTCTTGAAGGATTACATCTTCCTGTCCGTTGGTCGTGTCGGTTCCACCTCCGAGAACATCACCCAGAAGATCGAGTATGTTGAGGACGTTGACAAGCGCTCCGTTCTCCTTGACATTCTCCACACCCATGCTGGTGGTCTGACACTCATCTTCGTCGAGACCAAGCGCATGGCGGACTCGCTCTCCGAGTTTCTCATCAACCAGCAGTTCCCAGCGACTTCTATCCACGGTGATCGTACCCAGCGTGAGCGTGAGCGCGCCCTCGAGATGTTCCGCAATGGTCGTTGCCCCATCTTGGTTGCCACTGCTGTCGCTGCTCGTGGTCTCGATATTCCCAACGTCACCCACGTTGTGAACTATGATCTGCCCACTGACATTGACGACTACGTGCACCGTATCGGTCGTACCGGCCGTGCTGGAAACACTGGTGCCGCAACTGCGTTCTTCAACCGCGGCAACCGCGGTGTTGTGCGTGAGTTGATCGACCTCCTCAAGGAGGCCAACCAGGAGGTTCCTGCTTTCCTCGAGACCATCGCTCGCGAGTCTTCATTCGGAGGCGGCGGCCGTGGCCGCGGCGGTGGCCGAGGCCGTGGAGGCCGTGGCGGCAACGTTGACTTCCGCAAACAGGGTGGTGGAGGCTTCGGAGGCAGCGGCGGCGGCTTCGGTGGCCCCCCTCAGAGCTACGGTGGCGGCGGTGGCTGGGGAGGTGCTCCTGCTCCGGCTTACGGCGGCGGCGGCGGCGGCGGCTATGGCGGTGGTGGCGGTGGCTACAACGGCGGTGGCTACGGCGGCGGCGGTGGCTACGGCAACCCCGGCGGCCCAGGTGGCAACTCCTGGTGGTAGATCTGACGTTCAATGCGTCGAAGTGTGATCGAGCACTCTTTTTTTTATCGGTCTTCTTTTTTTTCGTTTACACGGCATGGTCTTTTGCACACAACCTCCTTTGCGATCGAGCCACCCATCATCTTCACTTTTTCCGACAAAAGACGGCGCGCACATGACCTACATGGACTCAGTTTTGACGCTGGGTCAATAGAGTTGGCATGCATGCTGAGGACTTTAGCATGAGTCTCAGGCACTTCAGCATTTGCATTGTTTTCTGCACGGCCCCGGAATGCTTCTTTGATACCCATTAGACGTGGAATTATCCGGGACGCCATGGACACGGTTTGCAGAAGGCAATTTGAAGCATCCATCTAGGGCACAAAGATACCCTGGATTAGGTCAACGCATTATGACGGTCATGCTTTTACGCGCTTCACCCCAAACAAAGGATTTGGTCTGATAGATGGGTCGTGGTGGCATCTCACCGCGCTTGTTTTCATTTTTGCTTGGTTTTCTTTATTCAAATGGCACGCTTGGCACATAATAGACAAAAGTGGATTTCTCGGATCTCTGGTCGGGGCGACTCAAAAGTCTACAGCGTGCATGGGGGGGAACGTTGATAGACAAGATAGACGGGTTAATATGGGGCACAAAATCAGCTGGGAGAAGCGCGAGACACACTTCCACAATTACGACTTGGGCATGCGAGGCTTTTCTCTCGAGGACGGAAAACAACAGAGAGACGAGGCCTGCTAGTCGCAACGGTGTTCATGCGCGGACGCCATACATATGGAAGGGTTTTTCAAACTCTCGCTATTCCTGGATGGAGGAAGGCTTACTACGACTCATCAGCTGGGCTTCTTTGAGACTGACGGACGGGCCGAGAAGGATGGAATTCAGCGTCCAACAAAACGGCAGTCGATGAGGGAGAATGGCTGAAGAACAACTGGTTCTATGACACAACGACGTGTTCCCCTGGTAGGCAGGATTGTCTCACTAGGTACTGAGATCTTCGAAACAAAAAAAATCGATGACACTCTTCTTGCACTGTGAAACACTTAACTTTCTGCTCTAATATCTGAATTGTGATTGCAATATCTTAAGTACTGATCTGATGACCTCTACGTCTGGGTTTCCGCTCCCTACCACCTTTGCATGTGTTCTCGTGGTCCTTCGTATAGACAGACATCACTGATGAATGAATGTATCTTGTGACGCCAGTCCACAAGTTTCTCATCATAGCTCTGCAGAAAAAAGTAGCCACGATATCTTCCCTTGAACAGTACGACGAGACAAGTCAGACGCTGCGTAGAAGATAGAGATTCCCGAAAGAGACGTGTTCCTACCATTGTTCCCTTCCTCGCACATGCCCTCTCATTGTGTAATTCTACTTGACGACCGTCGTCTTTTGCTTTCCGCCTGAGGAGGTCGATGACCACCTTGCCCAACTCATACACATCCAGCTTGAACTTCCAATTTTATTTGTTCATCAACTATTGAATATTCGACTATAAAGGACCTCATGCCTCCCCACCCATAGATCCATTACCGGCACGGCCTGCCCTGCGTCCTCCGGCTTTGTCTCCCACTCCCGTCCAATGGCCAGCCGAATCATCTCCTGCGTCTCCCACGACGCCAGCACCCGCTGTGCCGCGTACGGCCCCAGCAAATTGGCGCGCACAGCCGCCGATACCAGCGCCTTGACGTGCCCCAACATAAAGACATACGCCGTCTGCGCTAGGCTGAGGCCGAGGATCTGCGCAATGGCTCCAAAGAGCGGCGCAAGGTGCGCGGCTACTGGGGGCAGGCCTCCTGTGCTGCTGCCGCGGTCATCATCATCCTCCTCCTCCTTCCCCTCCTTCTCTAGCTTGGAAAGCGGGGTGCGCAGGAGCTTTGCGTAAGACTCTACGCTCCGGCGTGCTGCACTATCAACAACGTTGCCGTCGCCGGTGGCGAATGACCGCTCCCAGATTCCCAGCAACGCGCGGCCCTGTGCGACGCTGGCGCGCTTGCCGACGGTGCAGACGACGGCAGCGTCGAGGGCATCGTCCAGAGCAGCGAGGGCGGTAGGGTCGCGGTGGGCGGCAAGGAGGAAAGGGAGGGTGGTGGAGGCATAGGAGGCAATAGAGAGGGGGAGAAAGGTAGTGAAGGACGAGGTGGGCCGGGTGTGGGCTAGGTAGGACTCGAGGCCGCTGCTGAAGGCGAAGGAACCTAGGGGCAGGGCGGAGTCGGCCAGGAGGAGGTGGAAGTGCGTTGTGGGGTTATATGAGGGGGCTGGTGGAACATGTTAGCCCATTGGAAATGTGATGCAGGGGAGAATGGGGGAATTACTCGTTGAAATGCGTGGTGGCTGTTGAGGACCATTCTCCTCGTGGTGGTAGCGAGCTCTGTACACAACATCGGTGGTGTTCTGGGACTTGAGGCGAGCTTTTGCCTGTGCCAGCTGCTCTTCTAGAATGCGGATCTCTTCCTTGACGGTTTTAGCTGACTCGTAATCAAGCTCTTCCGCTGGATGTGCTGAAGACATATTGAAAAAGTTGGGGTATCATAACAAGGCTGAAATGTGAAGATGGAAAAGTTCATGGTATCTCTAGTTCAATATTACAAGCGGCTGCGGGGCTGCGTTTTCCACAAGCCCCATAATCATTCATGGTATCAACCAAAAAAAAGAATACTCGTAGGCCCCAATCATGTCTCATGTCGATCATCCTTTTTGCCCTGTACTACAACACCGATCGCATTCTTAGAAAAAAAATTGTGTTGGTCAAAACCGCTTGGGTGCCGCTGATTCGAAAATTGAGAAAGGCCTCCAAACTAAGTACTAAAACGCTCCCTCTCCACGAAACGCCATCAAGGTCTGATATTCTCTTTCCCAGCAAGTGAAGGGCGCTCACGAGCCTTCTTTCTCTCTGCTCTCTTCTGCTCGAGCCTGGCAATAGCAGCAGCTCGTCTGTCGGAAGAGAGCGATGACCGCGTGGAGACGTTTCGGGTGCTGGGAACGCTGTTGGACTTGGGCTCGGGATCCAACTCGCCCTCCAAGGCCCGCTCCGTGACAAGTCCAAGCCGGTTCTTGTTGCTCAGTCGGGTCAGGTCAATGGTCTTTGGAGTATCTACTTTCCGGGGCGTGCCTCTGGCTGAAGCCAGACCGATGGGATCAGACTTCTTGTCGACAAGCCTGCCAGACATCGTCCTCTTGCTTCCGCGGCTGATTGGACGACCTAAAGGTGTCGAAGTCCGCCTAATGGATGATAAAGGCCGGTGTTGTAGAAGGTCGTGGGTGTCGTCATCGAATTTCGGAGTATGATTGAACTTGGCTCGCAGGTCGGAACCGGATTTGCGCTGGACGGGCGGTTTGATATCTGCTGTACTCTGAAACTCTTTCTGTAGCCTGTTGATAGTGATGCTGGCATCGTCCATCTCACGGCGGCGGTCCTCTTGCTCTCTGCCGAGGTTGATTTTAAGCTCGTCGAATTTTTTCGACCACGCACTGGACGTGCCGATCTCGGTAGATAGGGCCAGAGCATCCTCTTTGAGCAGCCCACCATTTCGCGGTTGAGTTGCGCGCCTCAGGCTGGAAACCTCGTCTCTCAATGCCTTGTTTTTGTCCTTTAGCTGGTCGTACTCGGCTTTTAGACTGTCATATTGCGTGTCCTTCCTGTTCAACTTTCTCTCGAGTTCCCTCTTCTCCATGTCGGCCTTTCGCTCTCGGTCCTCAACTGCGAAGAGCTCAGCCTTGACGCGCTGAAGCTCCTGGCGCAGATCGCTGAGCTCTTTGGCTTGCTCTCGAGCCGTGAGTGGCCCACCACGTTGCCGCTTATTCCTTTCTGCCTCGTACCCTGAGTCTTTTAGCGCGGCCTCTAACTCGTCAACCTTTTTTCTGTACTGTACAGCAAGGGCTGTCTGCCGAGTAAGGTCCTTAACCAGCTCGTTATCGTCTTGCGCGCCTCCATTCCTGCCAGGCCTTGCTCCAACCCGGCCCGCCAGTTCCGTGATCTTGCGTTCCATCTCCGCAACTTTGTCTTGCTCCTCTTTGAGGCGACCGGTCAAGTCCAGAGCCTCTGCATCCTTGGCTTTTGCGTATGACTTTGCGAGTTGCTTGTACTTAACAAGCTTCTCCATCTCAGCCTGCGCTTCCTCGTGATACTTCTGGAACTCGCTCTTCCAGTAACGGCCTGACTGTGATCGCGGCTCATTCAAGTCTACTGTGCCGTCTGCCTCCCGATCACCATCGTCCACTTCTTCCCATACGTCGTCGGCCTCATCATTGTTGATCTCCGGATCGAAGTCGAGCCTCCTGGCGTCGTCCTCGTTTGAGCGTCTGTTGTCCCTCCGCTTGCGCGAGTTCTCCAGAGCCTCTTGCAACTTTGTTCTGGGACGCGTCCGGGAAGCGCCATCGCCTGTATCTGTACCCATCCCGGTGGAATTGGCCTTGACTTCGCGCCCAAAGGAGACCCGCTTCCTACGCGTCGTGCCGGTGCCTGGCGTTAGGAGGATGCCCGGAGGCTTGGAAGGGGATTCGTATGCCTTGGTTTCAGGTATGGTAGGTTTGAACGTGGACTTCTCGGACTTTGTTACGGCTGCTCTAGTTTCCTTTCTAGGAATCTCTTTGGTCGGGGGCGCTGGCGTGCCAAAGATGGCGCGCTTGAAAGCTCGTGCGGCAAAGACCGGGGCGGGAGTGTCTGGCTGGTCGACAAAGGTGTCGTCTGTGAAAATAGCACGTATTAGCTTCAGTTCTCAGATTTGACCATCGTGCACAAACATGCAAAGGTCTCAATTACCTGGACCAGGAGTTGGAGGCGCGTTCGACGCGTTTCCAGTCGCCTTATTCAATGCCCATCCAAGCATCGTGGCTTATGATGTAGGACTCGAAGGTTGCGCGTTTGTCTAACGATTCTGAAATGTAATCATGGGGCGTTTCGAATTTGCTGTGTGTTGAATCAGGGTCGTGAAGTTGAAAGAAGGTAATGTCGGGCGGCCACTTTAGATCGTGGGGCGCGTTTCCCGGTTGAGGTTGTTGACATGGGATTTGTAGACTTTGGGCCATGGCGGCTGCAGGGACAACTGCAGCAGCAGTTGCACCCTTGCTTTGGAAGACTTAGCGCTGCGCACAGGGGGGGCCCCAGCAATGGGCCCCTGCAGCGATCCAATCCATCTGATCAACTCCACGCCGCTGTAAGTTCGTGATACTTCGTTGCCTCTCGTTGCTCTCGCTGCAGCATCCGCATTCTTGCCGCTTCTTCTATTGTTCAATTCAGTTCCCCATATTACTTAGCACATATTCTATTCTCGATCATGGATTCATCTTGCTAAAAGTCTCACAGCCAAATTTGGCTGTGAAACTTCCTGCGTGTTCTCATCTTCTGGGGAGCATACTGTCTCTGAGTCAAGCCTCACTTGTCAATATCAATAGCCACACACCACAACACTTATTCTTCCATAATTGTTCCAAAGACCTGGAATTTGATAGAACCCAGGTGCGCACTGGAGGAACATTGATACCTGGCCCCTAGTCGACGAGCGATGACCACACAGCCTGAAGACGAGAGGCGATTGTTCTATAGTCGAAAGTCAAAAGCTTATAAAGCTTATCATCCCACAACCTGATATCAAAAAGACTGATCACTCCATCAGTCAAAGAGGTTCAAATTTCACAATGGCTGGAAACAAGAAGAAGAAAAACAAGACTAATGGCAGCATTGCACTTGCTCCAGGCAACGCAGCTCCTCCAGTGTCACCTTCAACACTACAACCTGCAACTATGAAGTATGATGAGCTTCAGAGCAATGAGGTACTAGCTCTGCAAGCCATTTACGGTGAAGACTTCTACCAAGAGACAGCTACTCGCAGTGCTTGGAACAAATCAACACCCGCCTTTTCTATATGCATCAAGGCACCTTCAGATGAAGACATCAATCTCACCCTCGGTGTCGTTTTGGTCGCCACTTATCCCAAGTCTGAGCCCCTTCTGACCTTGAAGAGCCACAAAAACCTCAGAGAGTCAACATTGTTCAAAATTCAAAAGTTCGTGGAGACCCAGCCGGCAATTTTCGCAAAGGAAGAGCAGGAAATGATCTTTCGTATCGTTGATGGTATTCAAGAAATTCTGCAAGAAGCCGCTGATGCCAAAGCCGCTGGAAAGGCGCTTCCAACTCTTGAGGAAGAACGTGCAGCTCACGAAGCCGCCATTGCGAAGAAAGCAGAGGAGCAGAAGCTTCAAGAGGAGAACAAGAGAATGGAAGAGTCCAAGGAAGAGGACCGTGTGCTCCAAGAGATGGTCAAGGACGAGGTCCGGCGCATGAAGGACAAGGAGCACGAGGCACGAAAGAAAGACCGGCAATACACCGTTGCTTTCGCAACTCCATCCGATGGTCAAGTCTACGAAGATGAGACCATCGTGACGTTCGACCAGACCTGCAAATTGACCGACAACACGGGCCACTCCATCACGTTCAATGCTGTCAACGGCAAAGAGGAATTTCTTCGCGGTCCCCTCACAGTCGTTCACGAAGTACGCCCCATACTCCCCTCGGGGCAGAAGCGTCCTCGACTTGCCTTGAAGCAGGTCCGCGTGGATTCTGTTGGGAAGGAACAGCAATTCCGTAAGCAACTAGGAATCTTGGAGGACCGTTTGGAGTCCTTGAGAGTGAACCGACACAAGGCCATTGTCGAGGTCATCGGGTACCGTGTGGATCGTACTGTAGACATTACGGACGATGGGAATGCTATGAGCCGGAACATCCTTGTACTCAGTCCACTTACGGCCGACGGCTCGCTGGAGCGGTTGTTGAATTGGTCCGTTACCCTGGAAGTCAACAGATGTCGCAGCTTCACATTGACTCTCCTCGATGCACTCGGCTGGCTCCACAGCCGTGGAATCGTTCACGGAGACATTCATCCTAACAACATTCTCCTGGTCACCGAGCCAACCGGCGACATGACCCCAAAGCTTGCTGATGTGGCGTATCAGAGAGAGCTGCACAACATGTGCAAGACCGGAAAGACGTCAACGTCCATGACTGATGCACGGTCTGCCTATTGGTTCCCGCCTGAGATCGCCGCACAATCTAGCCCCCAGTACACGCAGAAGACTGATATCTGGGATTTTGGTCTCGTCTTTCTCCAAATGATTCGAGGACTCGATATCGCTCAGAAGCATCAGTCGCCCAAGGACCTTATGGAGTCTCTCCCACTTTCTCGCGCTTTGGCCGACCTGGTCTCGTCTTTCTTCCAGTCAGATCCGAAGCAAAGACCTCGCCCGTTTGACTTGAGTTCGAGCGAGTTCCTTGCGACCGATGCTCCTGTGCTAGTTGAAGGGCCAGCCTCTGACGCCATGCTTGGCCCAAACACACCTATCCGCGGAAGACCCAGGGCAGACTCCACCATCACTCGTGGCCCTCACTCGAGATACAAAGAGGACTTCGTGGAAGAAGGTCGTCTTGGCAAGGGTGGTTTTGGTGAGGTTGTGAAGGCCCGAAAGAGGATGGACGGCCAGATCTATGGTAAGTCATG
Source organism: Gnomoniopsis smithogilvyi (assembly GCA_027946515.1). Taxonomy (NCBI): domain Eukaryota; kingdom Fungi; phylum Ascomycota; class Sordariomycetes; order Diaporthales; family Gnomoniaceae; genus Gnomoniopsis; species Gnomoniopsis smithogilvyi. The sequence goes on along the minus strand of JAPEVB010000004.1, from coordinate 1,816,965 downwards.
ACTTGAACACGAAGGCCCCTGAGCAGTATCCCCCCCCCTCTAATCCCCTAAGCTTCCCGAATCGTATGAGAAAGATTCCTTCCCCGCGCTGAAGATCTATTTCAAACGATGATTGACCTCGACTGTTCAATTTACCCAATGCTACTCTGCTCTTGCACCTCACGGACCCCTTGTGACTAACAACGGCTGATGATTCAATATATGTAGCGATCAAGAAGATCACACAACGCTCCCAGGCACGCATTAATGAAGTCTTAAAGGAAGTGAAGTTGCTAGCACAGCTTAGCCACCCTGCTGTGGTGCGATACTACACAACTTGGATGGAGGAAGTGCCTACCTCATCGCTCGACGATAATGTCTCGAGTGATTCCGACGATGACCTTGGCGACAATGGCTCCGATGCGGGTTTCAACATCGAGTTTGCGGCCAGCCAGGGTCCTCTGGACTTCATCTCGTCCAGTCGTCGTCTAGGTAGCGATGCAATCCAAATCGCCTTTGAGGATGACAGTGAGGCCATCGAGGACGAAGAGGATGATGACGACGTTGACGACGAGGAGGAAGAGGACGACTCCGAGGACGAGGACGATTCGGAGGACGAAGAGCACCGCGATGGCGATCACCGCGAACTTGGCGCTCCACGTGAACGGCGACTTAGTCATCGACGATTCACAACGATCATATACATTTCTGTAAGTGTTCCTTCTTCCGCATTGCAAAGCATAACCTCTGCCTGGCACATGCTGACAAGTCTCATTAGATGGAGTATTGTGAAAAGCGCGTAAGTTATTCCCCGTATGAGGCATTTGGTCGAGGGGGACTACCCGATGTGCGAATCCTTGAATCGCAATTCCTCCAACGAGGCAATTGTTGAGCATTCTGGGATCTTGCCTTGGGGTGATGATTGATACAATTTTGGACCAAGCTAATCGTTCAAACGGCGTGATAGACTCTTCGCGATCTCATTCAACACAACAACCTATACCAGAACAAAACCGAAGTTTGGCGACTGTTCCGTCAGATTCTCCAAGGTCTGGTACATATTCACGGTCTCAATGTGATACACCGTGACCTCAAGCCAGACAACATCTTCATCAGTGTCAGCGTCAGTGGCGTTAATAACGTCAAAATTGGCGACTTTGGACTTGCGAGCACCGGTGAGATTGCTGCCGGCCACCCATCCAGCACTGAATTCGACCAAGCAGATGAGACTCGAAGTGTGGGCACGTCCGTGTACGTTGCTCCCGAAGTACGGTCTGGGGGTAAGGGGAGCTACACTACAAAGGTGGACATGTACTCTCTAGGGATCATGTTCTTTGAGATGTGCAGGCCCGCGATGGGCGGTATGGAGCGGGCTCAAGTTCTCGAGCAGCTCCGCAGACCCTACCCGGCGCTCCCTCCAGATTTTGATTCCAGCTCCGCACAGGCAGAAATAATCCTCTCGTTGGTGACGCATGAACCCACAGAGCGACCTTCGAGTGCCGAACTGCTCGAGTCCAACAAACTGCCGGACGAAATGGAGGGTGACACCATCCGACGTGCTATCGCAGCTATAGCAGATCCCACCACGCCTTACTACGAAAAGGTGCTGAAGATGTTCTTCTCGTCTTCAAAAGTCGATCAAGCTAGGGATTTTGCTTGGGACTTCAACGACCAGTCTCCTACCGCTATGGAGTACCTCTACCGGCGCATTACAAAAGAGACGCTAATCTCCATTTTCAAGACCCACGGCGCCCTCGAGACACCCTCTCCAAACCTATACCCTCACTCGGCGTACTATCAAAATCGCGACGCAGTCAAATTGCTCGACAGTAATGGTGCACTATTGCAGCTTCCCTACGACCAAATGATGGGCCATGCACGAATGCTGGCCAAGTTTAAGAACCCGATCCTTGGGCCCTCATATTCGTTTGGAAGCGTGTTCAGGACTCAGAAAATCGGGGGACAGCCTCTCCAGTACGACGTAGTCGATTTTAACGTAGTCACAACGGATGCCCTGGACTTGTCATTGAAAGAAGCAAGTGTCTTGAAAGTTGTCGACCAAATTGTGGACACGTTCCCTGCGCTTTCCACCAGCCAAATGGCCTTCCAAATCAACCATTCTGACCTCCTCGAGCTCATCTTTGACTTTTGCGGAATCGACAAACCGGCCAGGCGGGCCGCTGCAGAGGCTCTTAGCAAGCTACATTCTAAGGATATGAATTGGAAAATGCTCCGAATTGAGCTCCGATCTCCGAAATGTGGTGTCTCCGCAACAAGCCTTGACGAGCTTTCTCGATTTGATTTTCGCCATACCCCGAGCAAGGCGTTTGCTCAGTTGAAGACTGTGTTCGGCGAGACTGACTACTATCGCAAGGCAGCCTCTACCATCGCTCACCTGAAGGAGGTTCACGAGTTTACTAAGCGCTTTGGCGTGAAAGTCAAGATATTCGTCAACCCGCTCTACTGCGTCAATGAAGCATTCTTCAAGGGCGGTATTATGTTTGCCTGCAATTTTGAAGGCGGCAAGTTCAGGGAGGTTCTCGCTGGTGGTGGCCGGTATGACAGCTTGATCAAAGATCACCGCCATATGGCCGGCGGTGGCTCGCTGAGTCAACGCCACGCCGTTGGGGTGACCTTCAACTGGGATAGTCTTGTTCAGTTACCGGCTAAGAGCCACAGCAAGTTATCCTCCAAGAAGGCTTCTCAGGATCGCTCACACAGCATCTTCAATGAGAAGTTCTACGATGTGCTTGTTGCAAGCTTCGACCCAGAAATTCGACGTTCGACTGCACTCGAGGTTCTCAGGGACTTACTGGACAACGGCATCAGTGCCCAGCTCGCTAATAACGCGCGGTCTTCTGATGAGCTCATAGGCGACAGATCCGAGACTCAGCCTGCTTGGATCGTAATTGTTAAGCCCGAGATCCTAAAGGTCAAAACGCTGTGGACCAGAGACACTCCTGAGGCTGATATCCATGCTCGGGAGCTCATCAACTGGCTGCGCACTGAAATGCGCGAGCGCGATTCGGTCCTCCGCATCACAACCAGACCTCGGCCTGGTCTTTCTGAGCCCACTACACAAGGGGACTTCAGCGCCTATCCCAGCGGTCCTAGCAGCGGAGCCAAGCAGGCCGTCCGCGTGCTGACCGCGCAAACGAAATCCAAGAAATTCAACCGCCAAAAGGTTGTCGAGGAAGCTCAAGTCGCAGCCTCAAAGCTTCTTCAAAGCTTTCAAGACGGACCCATTGTGGCAATTGAGACCAGCGATAACGTCTTGCAGGCTGTCAACCGCACAAAGCTGTCCGAGCCTGAAACATGGCGCAAGTTGGACATTTCAAATGTCGAGAAGCAGTATGTACGCGACGTACAGGATATTTTGACGGAGATTCGGGATACTTCGACGAAGGGAGCATTCGTCTATAATTTCCGTACCGGCAATTGTGTGTATTATGATTTGACCCGATAGGGACACATTCTATGAAGGCGTACTTGGACGGCCTCGCAGATATTGAGTATTGATACCCCTTATTAGCTTGCAAAAGGAATGAAAAGCCATTGGCACCCACGAGGATGCTTCGCTACGTGCAGTCTATGTATTTGTTCGACTAAGACCTTTGGCATTCCATTCGTTCCTTGGGAACTTGTCCTCCAATGGGCTGTAGAAAGTCCGCACCGTCAGTTTCTGCGATATATGTGTCGGCTTTTGTCGCAATCGCATTGCACCGGAATAAACATGCCTAATGCCAAATTCCCATCCTCATGAGAATGTGGTGCTACAAAGATGTGCCTCTGGCCGATATCAACTGAGATAGCAGAATAGCAGGACCAAACTTAGAGAGGAACGCAATCATTCTTTGCATAGTCCGTTATAGTGCGTGAACCACCATCGATACTCCCGGTACTCCAAGCTAAATTCTCTTCAATCTACTAAGTGTGAAAAAAAAGTCAATACCCTCTAGCCTTTTCCCTAATGAAGTTGTCCAAGGTCATGCCAAAGTCTTTACAGTGCTAATGAAGGCAAAAGATCTGCCTCCTGGGTTGGACCAAGTTGCCACGGACCATTGCCTTCACCCTCCATTCACTTTTTCCATAACATACTTGACTCACCAAGTTCGACTGCCAAAATCTTAGCAACTTCTACAGCTGCCTATATCTCCAACTTCTATCTAACCTTGCAAATGACACAAAGCCAAGATGCCTCCAGGTCAACTTTCTCTCAGAAACTCTCTACAGTGCCACCTTCAAAGACAGTGGATTTCAGTTTTTCTTTACAGAACTTCTTCAACCTATCAACCACAATCAAACTTCTGTCTTGTGCATCGAGAATTGGAGTAGCAACAACACCAGCATTCTCCCACAAGACAAGATACAATGGAGTCTCACGACGACGTCGAGATGTTTCCTAGACTGCCACACCTGTTGGGTATTAGCCTCTACACTGAGCTCTTCAGTGACCAATCTATCTGTCAGTCAGACAACACAAAGATTCGCAACCAGTCGCAGGTCTCTGACGACCTCCCTTTCCCATTGGATATTGATATCAATATTCTCCCCTCCGACTACCAACATGTCTGCCAGCAAAGCCAACGGAAGGGAGATTGGAATCCTCAAACCTTCCATGAACTATCAGTCCTGCAATTTGGACTGCACCGCGACAATTTCCAGAGCTTCCAAGCCATGACTTGCCCTCTCAACACTGATGCCTACCCCGAACCTGTGTTCAACTGTGACTGTGGGGAGGAATTCGATAACCTAGAGTCTATGGTTTCACACAGAGAGTCCGACCTGCAGCATAAACCTTGGCATGGCATCTGGGAGGGTCAAGACAAAGGTATTTGCCTCTGTGGAAGGCCTTTCAATGACGAGGCCGCTCTGCGTCGGCATATACGGTTGGCCAAGGACAGCAGAAGACGGCAGCGATGGGTGGATGGCCAAAAACGAAACAAGGTACATTTTTCTACTCCATGTCTTGCACAGGGGAAAGAGAAAATATTAAAGAAAGTAAAAACCGATACTAATTCATTGTGGACTGAGTTCAGCAGCTTCAAATTCGCGGACTGCCGATGCAGAACAACCACCGCCCTTGCAGTGCAATCAAAAGCCGAGGATTGGAAGAGGCTGCCAGACTGCAACAACACGTTGAGGACATCAACAAGCTTATAGTGGAAGGAACCATTCGGCAGCTCATTGAGGAGAAGGACGGCATTGATAAGGCAGAGTGGCAGGTGACTGGGAAGATGTCGCAGAAGCAACGCAAGCAGTTGATGAAAGAGAAGGCCAAGAAATCGGCAGATCAGTCTATGGGTAGCAAGCCTTGAGGTGGCATTCCAGAGCATTGAGGCATACAAGGCTGGTACTCTAGTTGGTCATAGGCGTCTGAATCCATCTGCATTAATTGGGGTGTGTAAATGGTTTATACCCGCCAGTTGTGTTTGTGTCTCTACATGAATTCAATTATGACATCTTGCTGTAGTCTTAGACCTTCTGCATAGACTTCCTGCTTTTGTCTGAAGCCAGCATCGATATGTCAAGTAGAATGGATTTTGATACATCCTGTATCTTGAAAGAATACTTACAAGCACGTAAGTGTTCAGAAGTATGTTTCGTTACAATACAGAATAGATAGTCCGCACTACCAACAAGCAAAAACCAAGAGGACTTGACAACACATTTGTTAATAATTCCGTATTTCGCTATGAGATATACAACATGATATATAAGAACAGGGTTCAAATTATTCAGAACAGATGAGGAACTTTGCTATAGACCACTGAGATTTACAATCTCCAAATGCACATTCAATAAAGTAGTCAACAACAAGCCATATATCATTACTCAGATTGTTGGTCTTAGCAGGAATGTGTCGAAGAAGCTACATGTAGCCAGGCAGGTACTCATACAGTGTTACAGTGAGTGCCTAGGGGACAAGGGAACTTGTGAAGCACGTCTGCTAATTTAGATTCGAGAGCTAGGCCATTACGCCAACTTATCACCTCAGTGAAGTCTCAATTGGCCCATGAAATAGATTATGTATTACGCACTAACCGATGAAACAAGTCGCCAAAGTATTTGATCGAGTGAGACAGGCAAATATGGGTTGACTTGTAGTATTCAGTACTCTCATCTACCGCTGTTCATTTGGACAGGTTAAGAGCCTGCTACTCGCTTTCGTCATCACTGTCGTATGCGACCAACGGTCCAGCTGATGCTTTCTTCTCCTTCGAGGCCACAGCGACCTTCGCCGAGTTTAATGCCGCCAGCGTATTGCTGGAAAATATGCCGTTTTCCTCCAGCTGCCGTTGCGTCTCATCTGCCGCAGCCTGTGCCTCCGCTTCTCCGCTCTCAAGCATCAACCGTTGCTGCTGCTCCAGCTCATCATAGCCTTCACGTCCTCTTGGATTCACAGCATTCGCGCCCCGGGCAAAATGCACCTCATCCGGTGCCTCATAGCCCTCCAGGCCGTAGCTGCTCTCCATCTTGCGCCTCTTCCGCGCCTCCGGATCCCTGCCTTCGATCTCTGCCACGAATTCGTCAGGCAACGCCCTCCGGACCGCCTCAGCCGCCTGTTCCTCAATGCTCCTCGCTTCTCGCGCTTGAGCCATCGGGTTCGGGTCCTGGGTAGCCCAACGCACGTTCAAAATCTCGTTATGGTCCAAACTTTGATGTGCCATGGCCTCCTTTGCGAATTGGGCATTGGCCTCGTTTGAGTATGTAATGAAGGCTACGCCGCGGGTGTTCAGCACCCGAGTGCGCTCTATTTGGCCCCACTCGGCAAAGTGCCTGGCTACAATCTCCTCGATGTCGTCACTGACGTGAATGCGTCCCACATAGATGGTGCGGTTTTGGCGCATGAAGGAACCTACGCCGCCCATGTCGTCACGGTAGTCGCTGTGCTTGTCGCGGCCGAAACAGTCGATATTGGGGTTGAACATGTCGTGAATGGTTGGGAGGCGGTGGAGATATTCGCAGTCTTGACCTTTGGGACCTGTATGTGGGTAGTTGTGAGCATGGTGAAAGAAAAAAAATTCAGAAGATGGTGCAGGAAATCAAGACGTACATATTCCGCGTGCAAAATGTAGACAGAAGTATGATCCGGTCACCGAATCCGCTTTTGTGTATCCGGTATCCTTCGCGATATTGCACCGGCCCTTTGCGGCGCGTTGTGAAGTATACTTGTCCTCGCGATCGCCACCTGCCCACTTGTTGTACCAGATATTGAAGATGGTTCCCGTCTGTGGTGGCGGCTCGGATTTGATCAAGGCTGGGTCGATCTGCGGCCGTGCTGGGCGCTTCTTCTTGCGGATGATCTTCTTGACTTTCTTTGCGCCAGAGGGCTGGGTCTCGGCGACATCTTGCGTGGCCGTAGTGAGCGCAAGGCCCTCTTGTGGTGGGTCTTGTACGTCAGCCATTTGGTTCGGAGGGAGGTGTGTAGGGTGCGAAATGGGAAATTCTGGAATAGGTTGGGAATGTCGTTGGAATTTATGAGGAACTGTCGAGGCGAGGCTGACGCTAAAACGACAGGCGGCGGGCCGCCTTTGCAGGGGTTCGTTTTCCGCTGAAGCGCAACTCGCCCCACCATGTAACTTTCTTGATGCCGCCTCTTGTGAACTCATTGGCATTGGGACACTTCACTCCGAGCTATCATCAAGAAGGAAAATTTGTGATCCGCGACATCAACGCATTGATATCAGGAAAGATCAGTAATATCTCATTAGAGGCCGCCAGCTCATTTCCCTGGTCTCACCGGACATACAAAAGCTCGGTTCCGAAGCTGGGTCAACGAAGAGGGGCACCGGACCAATACTATTGAGGCCGTACACATCGACCAACGATAGCTTGAGAGCCACCCCTCTTGGCGCAACAACACCTGCCTTTCAGTCCCAAGGTCTGCCAACAAGTATCTACCCAGCAGGTCTCCAGTGGTCCGAGTGAGGCCACACCACAGCCAGGATGGTCAACATAACGGAGAAGATCAAGGAAATCGAGGATGAGATGAAGATGACCCAGAAGAACAAAGCCACCAACTATCATCTGGGTCTCCTCAAAGGCAAACTCGCCCGACTTCGTGCACAACTGCTCGAGCCGGCCTCAGGAGCGGGTGGCGGCCCAGGCGCGGGCTTTGATGTTAGCAAGTCCGGCGACGCCAGGATAGCCCTCGTGGGCTTCCCCTCGGTGGGAAAATCCACGTTCCTGTCCAAGGTCACCAAGACCAAATCTGAGGTCGCCAGCTACGCTTTCACTACGCTTACGGCTATCCCTGGTGTGTTGGAATATGGCGGCGCAGAGATTCAGCTGCTGGATTTGCCCGGTATTATTGAGGGTGCTGCCGAGGGCAAGGGAAGAGGAAGACAGGTCATTAGTGCAGCGAAGACAAGCGATATGATATTGATGGTGCTGGACGCGACAAAGCGGGCGGAGCAGAGGGCATTACTGGAGGCCGAGTTGGAAGCTGTTGGCATCCGGTTGAACAGGACACCACCGTAAGTACATCGTTTCCGCTACAGGGGGAACGACGAGCTGCTGACAGAGTAATACCAGCAACATCTACCTCAAGCCTAAAAAGGCCGGTGGAGTGAAGATCAATTTCCAAACTCCCCCAAAGAACCTCGACGACAAGATGGTCTACAACATCCTGCGCGACTACAAGTTGCTCAACGCTGAGGTCATGATTCGTGACGATGAGGCCACCGTCGACGATTTGATTGATGTCATCATGAAGGACCACAGGAAGTACATCAAGTGCTTGTATGTCTACAACAAGATCGACTCTGTCTCACTTGACTTCCTGGACAAATTGGCCCGCGAGCCCCACACCGTCGTCATGAGTTGTGAGCTGGACCTGGGAATACAGGACGTGGTAGATCGCTGTTGGAAGGAGCTGGCTCTGATCAGAATTTACACCAAGCGAAAGGGCATCGACCCAGACTTTGGCGAAGCTTTGATCGTCCGGAGTAACAGCACTATTGAGGATGTTTGTGATAGAATTCATAGGACTCTCAAGGATACCTTCAAGTATGCGCTTGTATGGGGCGCGAGTGCTCGGCATGTGCCTCAGAGGGTTGGGCTTTCACACACGGTGGCGGACGAGGACGTGGTGTACATAGTCAGCGGATGGAAAGCTTGAATACAGCGCTTTAGCTCTTGCAAGAAATCTCGCTCAAGTTCCCGTCGCATGAGACATGTGCGCTAGAGTAAAGGTACACGTGATGGTACTGGTCATCAATTCATTACCGGGAATCTGTGTTTCCAATCTGTCCTTTAGAATACCCTCCCTTCCAGCAACCTCACATGAATTGATATATGGGATATCCCTGTCGCCTTTGAACGCCGAAACCATCGTGTAAGCCCTGACCCTCCTGGGCCCATTCCCTCTAATCCATAGTCGCAGCCCAACCATCAAAGTGAGCGGGATTGTAGCCATGACGATCCATATCCAGTAGCGCATGGATAAAAAAGAAGAAGAAGAAAGAAACAAGCCCTTACTAGCCAATCTAAATTAAACAAAGGAGAAACTTTTCTTCGATGACTGAGCAATGTGAAGAATCGTGCGTGGAAGTTGTCGAATTACTCCTTTGTGGGGGAGACGGAGGCGGGAGGCGTAGCCTTCGCACCGAAAAGGCCGTCCTGGCCTTGCAGCCTCTTAGACGATGCCTGGGCAAAGAGGGACTTGGGCTTGACTCTATGAAGAGGCGGATCGTTAGTATCTCGCAAATGCAGAGGGCTGGTCGTGAGGGACTGGAAGTTTGCATACTTTCCGACCTGCTTGTTGCGCATGGCGCTCAATTTGGCAGTGCATGGCGACATGATCTCGTCCGAGGGGGAAATGTAGTTGTTGCCAGACCTAGAAAGATGGATACCCGCGTCAGAATCACTGAAGGCCTGTATCTTGCTTCTCGCCTGTGGATGATGGAGGGTAAAGGCATACTCCTGGGCCTCCATCTTGGACTTTAGCACTTGGCGGTGGTACTCCATGTCCTTCTTGGAGTCGATGGCGTTGTCGCTGGCTGCCATGGGCACGTTGGCGTCCTTTGCTGAAAGAGCGTTTGTGGTCATGTATGCTGACATGATTGATGTGTGAGAGTGTCTCGAATTGTAGCAGGATGTAAGTCGCTGGATATCCGCTTGTCAAAGTTGTTGCTTCGAATGAAGCGAGTACGTTGAAATAGACGTTGTGTTTGGTTGTACGATGTGAGTGTGAGCGTGCAGGTGCGAGTGTGAATGTGGATTTAAAGTGCGTGATGTGGAGCGCGAGATGCAACAGTTGTCAGGCCTTTTAGGGTGTCTTGAGAATGGAGGATGAGTCTGAGAATGTAATTCATGTCCCAGGGCTGGCTTAATTAGATCCGCTCTTGTATGAAATATGTCATTTCCAATTTCTTGTTGACTTGCGGACTGGTTGTCAGGGGCAACCGCCTTCTTTTTTTGTGGGACTCCTTCGAAGATCGCCACTTTCTCTTCTGCGTCAATGCGAGTACCACCACCTTCGGAAAATAGATTGATGTAGTAATTCTAGACCGAGACTTCGTGCCAGTTGTGACTCATCTCATTTCCAACGCTTTAATTGGCAAGTGATGGCGTAGTTGGCCCGACGAAGACGCGTACGGTCACTATTTTCTGGATCGCAATGAGACTACCGAGATGTACTTCGGCGCTGCTTGAGCGTGGCAAAGACAGTCAGCCATGCCAACCGAGTGAAGCTGTCTTGGCTCCAGCTATACCAGCCTGGCCAGGTACCAGATGAGCGCTGTCTAGGTGACGTTCGGGCCGTATGTGGATATGATTGATTTCTCAAGAGTACCCGATGAACATTTCTCTGTGCGGTCGTTGATTTAGGCGCGCACTGTTCCGGAACACTTCTTCTGCACGTATGATTTTATACACCAAGTCAAATGCAATATGTACTTTTTCTCAATCTGCAGTGCTACATACAACATTGACACGACCCAAGGACAAAGCCTACAGCCTCGCCTTGATATTCTGCCCCGGCTGTGCCCTCTTGACCCCATACTTCTGCAACAGCTCCTCCGTCTTCTTCGCCTGCCAAGCAATCTTGTCGGTGACCTCCCGACCTCGCTTGTTCTCATTGCGGCCCATCTGCTGCAGATGCACCTCATCTGGTCCGTCTGCCAGCCGCAACGTGCGGATGCCACTCCACATGGATGCAAGGGGTGTATCCTGGCTCACACCAGCACCGCCAAATGCTTGGACGGCGCGATCGATGACAGTCAGGGCCATCTGCGGGACCAGCACCTTCGCTTCCGCTATCTCCTTGAGTGACGCCTTGGGTCCGTGAATATCCATCTGGATGGCTGCGTTGAGTACGACAAGTCGGGCGGCGTCTATTTCAATACGGGACTTGGCAACCCATTCCAGGATGACACCGTGCTCTCGGAGCTGCTTGCCAAAGGGAGTCTTGGACGGATCATTGATCCGCATGAGCATCCACTCGAGGGCTTTCTCGGCCTGTCATCAAGTATTAGTCAAATAAATCTCACGTGCGCAATGACTTGAGTGCATGGGTGTGCAATGACTTACAGCGCCAATGGTCCTCATAGCGTGGTGAATACGACCTGGCCCAAGTCTGCCCTGGATGATCTCGAAACCACGGCCCTCGCCAAGAACGAGATTGCTGGCCGGGACGCGAACGTTTTTGAAGGTAAGGTGTCCGTGTCCGTGGGGAGCGTCATCGTAGCCATATACACTCAGCATCCGGTTGATGGTAATCCCCTTGGTGTTCGCGGGGACGAGGATGACGGATTGCTGGCGATAGACGTCCTTGTTCTTGGGGTCTGACTTGCCCATAACGATGTAAATCTGACACCTTGGGTCACCCGCGCCACTCGACCACCATTTCTGGTAAAACGGTCAGTCCCTTACTGCACAAAACGTCACGACAATGTGGAGAAACCCTATGGACCAATAGATCCTAGATGCAATTTACTCACCTGTCCATTCAGAACATACTCGTTCCCCTCCTTGCGGATCTCCAATTCAATGTTTGTGGCATCACTTGAAGCCACCTGCGGCTCGGTCATGAGAAAGGCGGATCGAATCTTGCCCTCTAGTAACGGCTTCAACCATTGGGCCTTCTGCGCCTCATTACCATACTTAGCCAACACCTCCATATTACCCGTGTCTGGCGCGGCACAGTTGACCGCCTCAGAAGCAACCTTGGACTTGCCGAGCCACTCAGCCATCAAGCCGTACTCGAGGTTCGTAAAGCCCGGTGACTCCTTATAATGACCCTTTGGCAAGAACATATTCCACAGACCAAGAGCCTGGGCCTTGGTCTTGAGCTCTTCAATGATACTGGGGTGGCTTTCCCATCTCAACTCGCCAGCGCCCAATTGGGCTTCGAGAAGGGGATCGGCGCTGAATAAGTGTGAGTAAGGCCGTCTGGTAAAAAGGGATGAGAGGGAGACATACGGGATGCATTCTTCTTCCACGAATTTGGCAACAATATCAAGAGTCTTCTTTGCTCGGTCGCTTACACGATCTTGAGCCTGTGGAGGAAATGGAGACGCCGGAGTCAGTCAAGATCATCAGTCGGTCTGTGTACTTTGCAGCTGGACTTACGATGATGGGAATCTTGGCCGCCATGATGAATAATGTCGTGAACACCTATATATGATTTTAATCTGGTCGAGTGCTCGATGCTCCCGTTTTTGATCTCAAAAGTTGGGAAGTTCTACAACAATGGTCTGGTAGGATACACAGAGCAAGCAAAGAATTCCGAAAGGTAGTTTCAGGAGTTGAAAGGAAATATAATCGTATCATCTACTACCGGTCGTCGGCCCATCTAATACTGAATCTGTCTAGAGCAGTAACCCTCCCCGGACCGAGGTCCAGCTTCCCCCGCAAAGCCCAGGCGGATCACCTAAGCGGACACCGGGGAAGAGCAGGGAAGGCTGCAAGCAAGGTTCAGGGCACCCCTCGCACCCCTGGCATCCGCCCGACTCGGAGCTGGCATCAAAGTTCCACCGGCGACCCGCCCTTGAATGCGTTCTCATTGGCTCGAGCGTGCAGGGATTTTGACCTCCGTCGTCGATGCATTCTCAAGTATTATGATAGAAGCCTTGCTCTTAGCATGGCACTTCATCCATCGCTCACGTCCAAATACTCATCAAAATTGCTTCAACAATACCTCTCCCACAATCACTGACTTAGCGCCTACCTGTTTACAGCACCTTATGCTCATGATTGGCTTCTTTAGGCTGTATCTGGACATGGTGTGAAGAAGAACTGCGACAGCTTTTGGATGCGTTGTTCATCTCTAAGCATCAACACCACTGTTTAACTCCTGTCTGGAATACCGGCAACGCCAGTCACGAACAGGCAGAGCCATTTTCAATCCTTTAATAGAGGAGAAGAAACACACCCACGATATCACCCAAAGCGTGGTTTGTCACAAAATGTCCGCTCCGACCAGGAATCCTGCTGAGCAGAGGGCGGTGGTTGGTTCTGGTGCCGCCGCAAGCACAGGTCCGGCACAACAACAATCGACCCAGAACCTCAATCAAATCGTGAGTAAACATGAAAATTCCATCTTCTTGCTTAATTATAGTGCGAAGTCGCCTAGCCCTGGCGCTCTATCTACACATCTTCTCTTGCTTAATATTCCCTTTTGTGACTCGGAGTGCGCTGCGGATCCTTGACCGCCCTCTCGACCTCACTCAGCTTGCCATGTGCTCGACTTAGCTTGAAAATGAGAACTGAACCACACTTGGCCTCTCAGGTCCTGAGAATGGATTCCGACCAGGATAAGAATCAGAACGATCTCCGAACTGGATGTCCAGACCTGCATAAGTCTCACTCGGAGATGCGATCGTGTTGATCTTGGAAGCTTGTTTGGTCCACAGGGAGCTAGAGACAAGACCACAATCTTGCAGAGCATAGACTTTGGAGGCAAGGAACCTTGGGTGGCAGTTGCCAGAACCGAAGTGCTGCTTCTCCTTCCAGGTACAGCCTCGTGACCACGGCTTCAACGACAAACCTCCCAACCGCCGTGCAGCTTTCCGCACCTCAACCTTTCAGATAAAATTTGCCTCTTCAGCACAACACCCCTTGGAGACACACCCGTGCACAGAAGTCAAAATCAAGCCACATTGTCCCATTTGGACGCGATCCCTCACCATGGCTCGAGCTACAGGTCCAGCGACCACATACGCGAGGAAGTCGTCCGTCGCAAAGACGAGGGTCAATTCAGAAGACGAAACTATGAGATCGGTATGCGATGCCCTGATCTAGACCCACGGATCCGCTGCCGACCAGGGAGATATGGAGGAAAATGCTTCACAAGTTCGAAACGTCTAGGCGACAAGTTTCACTTCCGTCTACCTATCCCAGCAAAAAGCAGTCCAAATGATGCTGCCTGTAATTAGGAACTTTACCGAGTGGTGATGCGTCCCGGGGGCAGCCCTATCACACATTTGGCCAGTCATATTCCAGAGCACCGCCCTACTTCTTTGACTTGGTGCAATCCATCAACGCAAACCGCCAGATGTAAAATCTAAATAAGCTTACTAACAACCCTCTTCATGAACCAGGTCACAGACTACCTCCTAAAGAGGGGGTTCCACAGGACCGAGGAGGCTTTTAGAAAGGAATCCTCCAATCTTGGCGTCGATGGCAGGCCTCAACACAAGACTGTCAGCGACATGGGTCCCAACAGATTCACCATCGCTTTCAGTCTGCTAAAGAAATTCGTTGAGAGCAACCTGGACTACTACAAGGTCGGCCATGCGCTCTAGTTCCATTTCCGCACATGAGATTAACTGGTTTCCTTCGCAGTTCGAGCTCAATAAGTTCCAATGGCCCATCTTCGTGCACTCCTATCTGGAGCTTGTGTTCTTGAAGTGCCCCGATGAAGCCAGAGCCTTTATGGACACGTTCAAGGATGACTTCCAGGTCGCCCACGCGGATGATCTCAAGCTTTTGGCAACCATCACGTTACCTTCTCACCTCGAGGAAAATGACGCTGCAAACAGGTTCAGGACAACCAAGTATCGCATCCCTGTGACTAACAAAGCATGGGATCTGATGCGTGGATACATGGACAAAGAGTGGGACAATGGTGGCAAGATAATACTTGACCTGCTTACCGAACACGCCGATATCAAAGCTGTGGACCGTGGACTTGCAAATCCGTACAGCTTCACTGCCCTATATGAGAAGAGCAAGAGTACGCAAATTGATCAGACCGAGCTCGAGGGTGTTCCTGGCGCGTTCGAGGGCATCAGATCCGATGACGACCCTTCCAAACCACTCAAGCTAGGCCCTTTTGCCATGGATCCTGACCTACAGAACGAGGTTCGGTCTGAGGTGATTCTAGAAGACCAGCGGAACCCACCAGTGGATGGGAAGCCGAGTCTTCTCGAAGAATTCGAGCACAAAATCAAGCGTGAAGAGAGCAACGATGGTCCTGTCCGTACAGACCTTCCACTACCGGCTCCACGGGCCAGGGATGTGTGGAATGAGGTAGAGAAGCTCAGAGAAAACCGAGATCGCTTCCGCATTGAGGGAAGGACTGGCGGTGTTGGTCCTGGGGTGTCCGTGTGCATGTTCACGTTCCACAATAGCCTCGGAAAGTAAGTAATCCTCCAAAGTAGAGTGCTGAGACTCACTGCTGACATGTCTTGTTCCAGTTTCAACTGCATTGAATTCTCCAACGATCAGAAAATGGTTGCAGTTGGTTCCATGGACTCCTATATCCGTGTGTGGAGCATGGACGGAAGTCATCTCCCGTCTGTTCAAGAGCGTGGCGAGGTGAAGAAGCCAACAAACAACCGCATGCTGATTGGTCACTCTGGACCAGTCATGAGCATCTCCTTCAGCGATGCTGTGAACTGGCCCGAGTACCGCGAAGACAGCCCCAACAGCAAAGCTCCTCCTCTACTGCTCTCCAGTTCGGCTGACGGCACCATTCGATTATGGAACTTGAGCACTTGGTTGTGCCTATGCACTTTCAAAGGCCACACCGGCCCAGTCTGGAAGGTGCAGTGGGGCCCTCACGGTCACTACTTTGCAAGTGCAGGCCGTGATAAGGTCCTTCGCATCTGGGCCCAGGACAGAATTACTTCGCTTCGTGATTGCGTCGGTCACGACGACAGCATCTCTGCTATCACTTGGCACCCCAACGGCGTCTATGTCTTCTCGGCATCTGACCAGATGGACAAATCAATTCGTATGTGGTCCGTCGTCACGGGCGAGTGTGTCCGTGTCTTCACTGGCCATGCCGACGACATAAGCGCCCTTGAATGCGCCCCCAACGGCAAGATCCTCGCTAGCGCCGATTGGGCTGGCAATATCCTCTTCTGGGACCTTGAGAAGGGTACTTTGATCAAGAGGAGCCGTGGCCATGCGAAGGTTGGCATCATGTCTATCAGCTTCAGCGTTGAATCCAGCGTCCTGGTTTCCGGTAGTCTGGACGGAACCGTTCGTGTTTGGGATGTTGAGGTTCCTGCGGACGGCAGCAAGAGTACTGTAGTTCCCGGTTCGATTGACCAGGGCGTGCAGCTGCAGAGCAACACAACCATCAGCGGAGACACCATAATGGTTGGAGGAGGTCCTCAGCAAACCACACCTGCCGCTGCGACCGCGACATCTGTTGCTACTGGCTCATCCACCAACGCAGGTGCATCAGGGGCAGGAGGCAAGAAGAAGGGCAAGGAAGCCCAGATCACGGCCGACCAGATCAGTGCCTTCCCTACGAAGAAGACGCCGCTTAAGAAGGTCAAGTTCACTCGCATGAACTTGGTCATCGCCTCGGGCTGCTTCGATCCCGCTGCATGATTGCAAATCTCTTACAGTACCAAGAGGTCCATCACTAGCATCCTTGATTGTGGTCGCGCACTAAGAATCACACATGTATTGTCATCAGGATCGATGCCCCTTTTTTCTCGGCGTTATGGTAGGGCCTGGCGACAAGACGGGCGGAAATGATACCCGGGAGTCGACATCGACGTCTACTTTGCTAGGGTTTTGATGTCTACTATACTTTTGATTTGAGGGCTGCTTATGGTGGCATAGGAGGTTGCACCGTTGCCAATAGATGGAGGCAGTGGAAAGCCATATCGGACTTGTAGAAACAAGCACTTCTCTTGGTGAGCTCGCAGCTCAAAAGACGCACTTTACATATGGCTGTGCGTCGAAGGGACTTGAGATCGGGTTTGTCGGAGATAGACAAAACATATGAAATCGACACTGCACAAGCTTGGTTTTGCCTCGAGTCAGCTAGAGAAGTCGTTCAAATAACTAGATATCCTCACAAAGCTCCTTCTCTACATTGAGTGCAACAGAAATGAACGTTCTTTGCCTGATTTGCACCACATTACAAGGTGGCTGAGACGACTATGATTTAGTTATATCCTCTTCCTCAAAATCCAGCATTCGAGCTTTGAAAGGGGTGTTGTTATTTCTTTCCCATCCTTCCCCTTGGGGGGGTTGTTAGTGCCGGTACGTCACGATGGTCCAAGCTCCTTTTGCCCGCCGAGACTCCCAATGCATCGCGACCATCCGGCATCAAGTGAACGACCATTCATCAGCCGTTCCAATTCGCCGCACCCTCAATCTACACTGGCTACTTGATACATTCGAGACGCATTTCAAGTCGATAACATCTCTGTGAAGACTGAGTATACAGAGAAGGTGAAGGCGAACATGGATCCCTTAGGCGAGTCCCCTTGGGCTGACACACCCGCCCAACCACCATCCTCGACCTCTGAGGTCACGGCCGCCGGTGAAGATGCGACCAGCAAACCTACAGAGACGGCGCCCACAGCCAGTGCAAGCTCCGGCCCTCGTCCCTCACGTCTGACTCCGCGCCGCCTCGTTGCGCAACCGACCAAGTTGCAAGCCGTCGAAGACGACCCACTTGGGCCCCTCGGCGCCGCCGGTGATGCCACACTCCCAGGCGCAGAAGGCGCACCGCCTATGCCCCCGCAGAAGGAACCATCTACGCCTGCGGCCATGACATCTACGCTTCCCGTGCGCACGACGATGAGTGCTGGACAACAGCAACAGGCGCGCAAGGGCGCGCCGGCGGATCCGCACCGGATTGACGACGACGATGAGCTGCAGGACGATGGCCGGATAGGAGGCCGTGCGCCACCACCAGTGCAGGCTGCGCAGCCGTCTGGCAGAGGGATGGGTCCGCCGAGTGTCAGTGTTGAGCAGGCCGCGAAGCCGAGCTTTACGATCACGGTGGGGGATCCGCACAAGGTGGGCGACTTGACAAGTAGTCATATTGTCTATGCGGTGCGGACGAAGGTTTGTCTCGTGTTCTTTACGTATTTTCCAACGATGTGCCGCAGAGACCAACAGCTGACGGAGCTGGTGTCGTAGACGACATCCAAGGCCTATAAGCAACCCGAGTTTGAAGTGAAGAGGAGATACCGCGACTTCCTATGGCTGTACAACACACTACACGCCAACAACCCAGGTATTGTGGTACCGCCACCGCCTGAGAAGCAGGCCGTGGGACGTTTCGAGAGCAACTTCGTGGAAGCGCGACGCGCTGCGCTAGAAAAGATGCTGAACAAGGCTGCGGCTCACTCTACTTTGCAGCACGACGCAGACTTGAAGCTGTTCCTGGAGAGCGAGTCGTTCAGCAATGACGTCAAACATAAAGAGAGAAAAGAGCCCAATCTGGGCGAGAGTAAGGGCATGTTCAGCTCGCTAGGCCTCGGCGGCTCGAGTAGCAAGTTCGTCGAGCAAGATGATGTGAGTTTGCATTCTTGTTTCAGGAACAGAACGGACTGTCTAGTACTGATGCGCTCCTACAGTGGTTCCATGACCGTCGTGTGTACTTGGATGCGCTTGAGAACCAGCTCAAGGGCCTTTTGAAGGCCATGGACACGATGGTGGCCCAGCGAAAGCAAATGGCTGAAGCAGCGGGTGATTTCTCAGCATCACTCCACGCGCTCTCCACCGTCGAGCTCTCGCCTACGCTCTCTGGCCCGCTCGAGGCCCTATCGGACCTGCAGATCACCATTAGAGATGTATACGATCGTCAGGCCCAGCAGGACGTGCTCACTTTTGGCATCACCCTCGAGGAGTATATCCGCCTTATCGGCAGTGTAAAGCAGGCATTTGGACAGCGACAAAAGGCTTTCTATGCGTGGCACACCGCCGAGTCCGACTTGCAGAAACGCAAGGGTAATCAGGACAAGCTGCTCCGGCAGGGCAAGTCTCAACAGGATCGGCTCAACCAGGTCAGCGCTGAGGTCGGCGATGCCGAGCGGAAGGTGCACCAGGCGCATTTGCTATTTGAGGATATGGGCCGTCTCCTCAGACAAGAGCTGGATCGCTTCGAGAGAGAGAAGGTGGAAGACTTTAAAGCGGGTGTAGAAACCTTCTTGGAGAGCTCGGTCGAAGCACAAAAAGAGGTAAGGACTTGAAGACCTAATAGTGTGGGTGTGTATTCACTGCTAACATCTATCACAGCTTATTGAGAAGTGGGAGACCTTCCTCGTGCAAATGGACTCTGCAGAAGATGAGAACGTTTTCTACAAGCCGCCTGTTTTCCAGCCAGCCGGCAACAAGCCCACTGGTGACACGGCTGTCGACCGAGCCCGAGCCCGCATCGATGAGGATTCTGACTAGAAGGTCGGAAGCGGTCGGCGCAGACTTAATACTTATAATGACCGTGGGCTTATTCGGCGGGGATCCCTCGGTATGCACATGGCGTGGCATTAGCGTTTTCGAACACTTTGAGTCAGTGTATTTGATTCGACGGACATGGAAAACAACAAAAAAGCGGTTTCACGCCGCGAGGGCTTAGCGTGGTTGCCCTCGGTGTATGGTATTGTCTTTGGAAGTGTTGTACATAGATCTCCGTGCTGCATCACCTCTTTCCTTCTATGTCCTATACCTCAATGCAGCACATCACCTCATCAACCAAGTCAAACGTGCATGGTTTTTTGACTGGACACGGATGCCAAGTTCATTGTGACAGCCTAGCCCACATGTCTCCCAATGTCTGGATCAGCCTATTTCTTCTTCTTGTTCTTACTGTTGAACCCCTTGCCCGCAACCTGTCCACCCTTCAGATTTGGTTGCTCTCTCACGTAGCTCGCCATCAAGCTCTCGAAACTGTCCTCGGCCGCTACAGCCTCCTTCGCGGCAGCCTCCGCCGCCTCCTTCTCCTTCTCCTCGGCAATCTTTGCTTCCTCTAAGGCAGATGACTTCTTGCCCTTTGCCGTCTTCGCCTGCGCTGCATTCCGCTCCGCGTCCTCCTTCATCTCCTTTGCCGCAAGCGCGGCGCCCGGGGTCAAATCAAAGGCCGTACCGAAACGCTGTCGGAAGCCCGCTAGTTTTCCTGCCTCGTCGACCTCGACGTTCTGTAGAGACACTTCCGACGGTTGCCATTTGAGGTGGTTGCGCGTGTCCTTTGTGCTGCGGTAGACGGGCAGCGGGGAGGTTGTGCGCGTCGTGTAGGTGCTGCCGTCCGAAAGCTGGACGATCTGCGTCCAGGTGTAAGGCCGTTTGGGGCGTACGATCTCGGTGGCATGGCGGACTTGGCAGGGGCGTGCTGCGAAGACGGCGTGTGGCGTGTTTGCTGTTGTGGGCCGGGAAGAGCTTGTGAGCAGTGTGGAGGAGGGGAGGCTCCTGGGCAGGAGGGAGGTTGGCAGTTTGGCCATGGTGACAGGGCTGGCCGGGCCTGGAATAAAAAAGCTGAGCTGTCTCTGGATTTCTCTGAATTTTACTTTATTTTCTTTGTTTTTGGATCTTTCACCATTTGGGGGTATGCGTTGCTTCGTCGCGACGAGGCTGATGTCGTTATGGTCTTCGAATGTGGAGTATGGAAGTTGAAGACCAGTCGCGACATGTGGAAATTTGGCGTTATCGCTATCGCGACGCCCGCCGCTGCCGCGGGCCGAGCTCCCTTCGTTATCAAGTATACCTTTTTTTTTCCCTTCTACATTGCGCCGACACTCGGCCTCGACGGTGTTTTCCTTTTTTTCTCTTTTGAAGTCTTACACCTAACAACCACCAACATTCTTGGTCCCATGGGCTGAGATGAGGAGAGCGTGCGTCTTGCGCCAATTGGGCAGATGCGCAGTGTCTAAATCACTTTCCCCGAAATCATGGAGCTTTAACGCAGCACCGACCTGCTCCGGCCTTGCACGCCAGGAGCTTCGAAAATGTGCCCGGGTTGATGGTGCCTTTGGTATGTTGCCAGGCTCATGGAATTGACTATCGTCTTATTGACCAGAACTATACAGGCACCAAAGCCAGATCATTCACAACTTTGCCCGCCCTTAGAACGCCCTGGAAGATCTCTCGTTCCACCCCGCCGTCCGAGCACCCGCACCCGCATTCAGACACCCGCTTCGACGCCCTCCCGGGCCCCGAGCAATTCCGCTCCGTGATGCGTCTCCTCCCGAATTCCGTCGTGGTATGCACGTCCACTGGCGCCGAGTCGGTTCCTAGGGGCATGACCATGTCCTCATTCACCTCACTATGTCTGCACCCAACGCCGCTCATCACGTTCAACATCGCCACGCCTTCGCGAACACTGGATGCTATCACACTCCGCCGCGAGTTTATCATACACATTCTCAGCGGCGATATTGATGGCGCAAGGGTGGCCGACTGGTTCCGATGGGGAAACTCGTCGGATCTTGGGGTGTTTGAGGAGGGCAACATGAGGGAAGGGTGTGGCTGTGAGGTTATACAAGGGCAGGCAGAGACAGCAGCGCCATTGCTTAGGGGCAACGGTGTCTTGTATGGCTTGAAATGCAAGCTAGTTGACGAAGCGCCACATCAGGGGCTAGTGAGGGTGCGGGATCATGCTGTTGTGCTGGCAGAAGTGGCCGACATCGTGGAAGGACGCGGGGAGCCAGATGGTCAAGGAGTGTTTGGGCTGGCCTACGCTGATAGAAAATATAGACAGCTTGGGGGAACAATAGTGCATGACGAGAGCTAGAGGTCGAAGATATGTTGGTGGCATGAAATCTTAGCGTCGCATGTGCATGGCGAGCATTGGGCCACGTTTTCTGGTAAAGGCCATATGGCCACCACTGGATACAGCAGGCAACACATGGTCTCTATCAATCCCTCTGAGCTTAATTTCGCGCACTGCTGCCGCCTGGATACATGCCTAAGCATGAAAGTGCTTGGCGCGTGACACTTGTTGCTCGCACCGGTGGCAGAAGAGTAGCTTTTCCAAGCTAGCTATTCAACTTCATTTACAGCCCACGTTTCCGCGGATTTCTGACAACAGACTAGCCCATCCCAACTGTGCGGAGGAATTGGGTCGCATGCCCAAGCCTCGTCCTGAGTTAATTAAAAGCTACAAGTCGTGGGATCCTTCTCCTCGGGACTAAATTCAAGTCAATCAGAAGGAATGAAATGATCCAAGGGGCCCTTGCGGAAAGTATGTCACGTAGGCATCTACCAAATGCGTCCACAGTCGCGAGGCGCCCGAACCAGCTGTGACGGTGACGTTTTTGAAAGGGTCTGTGTGTTTCTGAAGTATAATTGTCGGTGAGGCTGCCTCACAGGAAGCTGGGCTGAAAATCAAAAAGACGTGAAGCTGTCACGCTTTCTGTTGAACATCGGTGAGCAGGGCCGAAGCCATCAGCAACCCCTCGTGGTCTCGATGGATCGAAATGGCCAGCCACTTGACTGAACTACTGGGGGCTGTTCGTCCGACACCCAGGCAGATAGACAAAGCAGCCTGACCAATGTCTAAACAATCGATACTCTGACCCAGGATCCTCGGAGTCCACTGAGAAGGCTGGGGGCCTTGCACCAAAAAAAATTAAGCGCCGTGAGGGCCGCCATACCGGCTGGCAGGCCAATGGAGCTGACCGCCGCAACCCTCTGGCTAATGCACGCTTGCTCGAACCAACCAGTGCATTGTCAAATCATCTGATCGGGTGGCTGAAACAAACGCGACCTGAATTCGGTCAGCAGCCTGGTAAGAGGCGATGCTATGATGTTGTCGTTGACGTTGGTTGTTATTGTGGTGTTGTTGTTGTTGTTGTTGTTGTTGCTGTTGCTGTTGTTGCTTTGCTGTTGCTGTCCCATTTGCTAATGCATTAAGTGCGTCGTGCAGATCCACCGCCACCAAGGTCTAAAAATCTCCGTGACGTCGGGTGCCTTTGTTTTATAAAGATTATCAGCATTGGTATTCCCCGCGTAGAAGCTTTTGGCAGTGCTTCTACGCCTGTGACTAGAAGCCCTCCCGTCGCTCGGGAACTCCGGTTTCGAGCCGAGGGAAACCGCAGTCCACTTGGCAGATGAGACGTCGGCTTTTGGCTGAGCCGTTGTGCGGTTGCTGTCTAGTGTCTAGGTAGTGTCTGGTGATCTAGGGTTGCCGTCATCAAACGCTGACCGACTCGAACTGTGGTCGAGTCCTTAGTGCGACATTTTGGCATGGTGAGGTATTTGTCTGGGCTTATGATCGAGCATTTGCTCCATCTAAGCGATATTCTTGTCAGATGGTGAAGATAAATGCACTATACACACTCGTATTTAATCACTCAATTGTGGAGAGAAAGGGCGAGGATAAGCAAGCCACGGGCTATATTGCGTGCCAACCCGTGATGATAATTGCTGTAGAGGCTAATGCAGCCTGTCCCAATCGAGTGCCCTTGACTTACCAGAACGATTGGTCCGAGGCTCATACACCTCTCGCGGCCAAGAATGCAGGCGAACGTCTTCAGAAGAGGTGACTCGGGAGTGCCCCTCGCATATTCGAGCAAGCAGGCAAGCAGGCAAGCAGACAAGCAAGCAAGCAAGCAATGCAAGCAGTTACCGGCCTAGTGACACTACTGGCGATCTGCTGCAGATGTAGACCAGAATTGACACAAATGACACTTTTGGTGTCTCCAAAATAGGAGACGGTCCCAAATTCTCGGAACACAGCGCCTTTACCGCCACAATGTATTTGAGCACAGGCCTCCTCCACTACCTTGACGAGGGTCGAGAGTCAGGCGACAGCATAGACTCTTGACTGCTAAGTATTCCACACATGGCAGTATGTCACCCAGGAGATGGATGTTTCCATTCCGAAGCCGTGCACGATGTAGATCCCGTTGCGCAAGGATTCCAAGATGAACGACGTTGGTCTTTTGAAGCACTTCCCAGCGTGGATTATCAATCGGATAGGTTTGCTACGATAGACTGAGTTTCTATAGGTATATATTGCTGCATTGATGTCCCAACCGAGGATAGTGTCCTACAACGGAAGGTGGCGTGAGTGTGGACTCTTGCAGGCGGTCACTGCATGGGTTTAGCAAAATGTGCGTGCATATCTGGACCTTGGCTGCAGATATTGCCGGGACCAGATGGCTACTTGGTAGGTTTGCGATGTTCGCGTGTGGCGAGCGGAAGCAGCTGTCAAATCAGCTCCAATACGAAGCTGACGATTCGTTGGGGGCGGCTGCAACGGTGTCTGGGGTAAGGACAGAGAGGTTGGTTACACTCTCGATCTTGCTATACTGCATAGTCGAGCTTCCCTAGCCGGGTTTGCTTGTCACATTCAAGGTGTGCCGGGGACGAAGTTGAGACGATAGTAGTTGAGCGGGAGTTTGGGAAGGAAGAGGGGGGGGGGTTTGTTGCTTGAACCCCTAGTACTGATAGTATGATACCTTAATTCCTTAGCATTGATACTTGTGAGTGCTTAGGCCCCGGCCCCGTAATTCCGCCAAAACCAGCGGGAGGCGGATGAAAGAGGAAAGACGTTTCATGTCTGTATGGCGATGTTGCCAGCGTCTGTCGAATGATTCACTCGGGCGTTCATCACTGCTAATGCTTGAAACAGACACCAATAGAATTCCTGTTCAAGCGAGGACCGATACTCCGCATGGAAGAGAAAGACGGCTCTCGTCGATAGGTAAATTACGTAGGTGTGTATTGGATATCATTCAACATGCCGAGGGTCGCTTCACCCGGCTGACGTGGGTGAGCTTACAGTGGCGGCCCGGGAATGTGTGTCGTTCGTTGTCTTTGGAGATTATAAGTTGCCAGCTCTCGTGTCTCTGCACTGTATTTCGTAATTTTTCTTCATCAAATCTGAGGTTGGTTCTGGAACCTCGTGTCGATCATCCAATTCGGGACTCGGGGCCCTCTATAAACCTCTGATGGCTCCACCGCATTGAGCCCTGCAATTGAACTCAGATTGCTGTGTCAGGGGAGCCTCGTGGCGATGGCGACATCTATGAACTTAGTGCCTCGTAATAAGTCCAGCATGACCTTGTCAAAGACACAAAAGGCCATGTTTATCGAAACCTTCACAACTTGAGTGCCCATCAGGTAGGCAGCCAGTGTGTCTCAGTGAGTGAGGGAGCAAAATGGGTGAGGCTTGAAGTCGCAGGTTGGTATCTAGCAGGAAGACCGAGGCGGGCAATTGGGCAGAGAAGAAACTGCACCTTGCACCTACCTGCACCTGCACCTGCACGTCTGATACCGTCTCCACTCCTCATGACACTGCGCTCTAAACCCCGATTACGCCTTTTCCATTCCATCAGGAGCAGACAACTGCTTGTCAGGTGAGTGGTTGAACTGGTCGTTTTGAGGCTGGATTCAGGCGCATGAGGGCGTGTGAGGTTTGATGGAATTCGCTCAGAAATTGCTAATAAGTTTTTGGGGTAGAGGGAGGCAATTTGACTAGGTATCTACCTAAGGTACCTATGGACCTAGGCAGTGAGTAGGTAGTACCCGTAGCAACCTGGTCCTCTATAGGCACCGATAGTAGGAGGTCACCTACTTCCACAGGGGGCTAGCGCCTGGCGGGAAAATCCACCCACAGCACAGGGATTTTCGTCCCAATCTCACGGGCCTGGACCCATTGCCAGCCCCAAGCCGCCCAGTTGTCGCTAGGCGTGTGGTGCCCGCCTCCTCCCTACTATGTACTTGTCCCAGCCCAATGCACCATCACTTCATCCTGGGACCGGCCCGTTTCCTCTTTCCTGACCGTCCCGTCCCAACCTTCAACAATCCTCCTCGCCATCTCTCCGGGCACCAGTCCTTTTTGACGTCTCTTTTTCTCCTTCGAGGGACTTTGAAGTGTTTTACTTGTTTTGCGAGCCCATATCTACGCATCCATCAACTCTATTCGATTCCGATCCCTAACCTATTTCCCTCCGTCGTGTTCGCCACCCGTCCTCGTTCCCGTCGTGCTGCTCTTTGCACCTCCGCCGAATGCGTCAACTGCAATCGAGCGACTTTGAGGCGGACACCGCACGAATGCAGACATCACGCAACAACTGACTTGCGCTCGTCTTCTTCAGGACGAATTTCACGGCGTACCAACACTCTTCACCGACTCCACCTACTCTTGTATTCCTTCTGCTTAGGAATACAAATTATCTGCAAAACAAACACAAACCGACTCGTTCACATCCTAGTCAGCGGCTCTTTGAAACTCGACCTTCGACGACCAATCTCGACCCCGACAAAAGCCTTCCCATCTTCCTTCCCGAGCATCTCACCGACTCTCGTTCGACATCCTCTCCATCTTGATCACGAACCTGTCGTTCCTCATCACCAACAACGCGACTCTTCGTGATACCAATTTGTCGCCTGCCTGCCAATAACCCTCGACCCTGTATCAGGTGCTGCGTCAGTAAAGGGGACTGACTGGGTGCTGCATTACCTCTTCATCTCCGCAGTGTCCATCGTCCGCCTGGGAACGCGTCCTCTATTGACATCACGTACAATTCAGTCGACTCTACATCATCGACTCATCATCATCAGCGAAGCAGATTCTCATTCTTGTGTTACTCTACTTTTGCATTGCCGATTCCAAAGCAAGCTTGACTGCCCATCATGAGGGAAGTCAATTTTTCGATACCGAATGTCAACAAGGCATCGGTAGCGATTACCACTGCCCTTTACGACAGGCGGGCCCTCGACTGCAGTTCTACCTTACCACTCATCAACTCCCTCAACCATCTCGCCTATCTCACAACCTCCTCGGCGCGGATTCGAGATATCCTAACCGTCGATGGCGGAATCGAGCGTCTGGTCTGCATCTTAAAGCAAGGAAGGAGTAAAGATATGATGGACATGTGGAAGTGGAATTTGGCCTTTCAATGTGTCGTTAATATTGGAGTCAGGGGAACGGAGGGCGTGCGGACCAGAGTCGTCGAGGCTGACATGGTCCCCGTCATTGCCACAATTCTTGACAATTACATCAAGGTCACGGAAAAGCTGCGCGAAAAGGAGGAAAAGAAGAAGCGGTTGACCAGCCATTCTCATCGATCTAACCGACACGATCACACTGGTCTGGCTAAGACGAGCAGCAGCTTCTCCAATCGAGCAACTCGTGTCGACATCGACCACAGGGCGTTTCGGAGACCGGCTCCTCCTCCAATCGACCTTCCTCCGGTAGAGGTGCCTTCGACATCGTCTTTCAGCACTGGAGGGTCATCAGCTGCAAATGAGGCTGGCCTGCAACCCCCAGCTGGCCCGGTGGTCGCGTCTATCAACTCTCCCCCTGAACGTGCTTCGCTCCACCCACACAGGCAACACCACCACCATCGAGAAAGGGAAGCACGCAACCTCTTCCACCCGTCCGGCCGTATGCAGCCTTTGGCTTCAGCGGCCAGTACTGCGGAATCAGACACCTTCATCCGGCCCGTACGTGATATTGATAGGCTAGCATCAATGGGGCCCTTTGGCCATCCCCAGTTGTCTTCCCAGCCGACCTCCCCAACGACTCCCCTCCCTCCTCAAATCCGCTCACCGACAGTTCGACCTTCCTCTAGCCTGGGACAGGCCTCAAGAACTCGGCGGCGCCCGTCAATCCGCCACCAAAATTCAACTGCTGAATCTGATGATTTGAATGGGGACAGCATGCAGTCTGATGAAGCGCCAGAAGCAGACATTACAGGTGCGGCTGATATTCAAGACGTTGGCATTCAGGACATCACCATGGAAGAGGGCGACAGCATCATGACGGGGTCACAGATCGATTTAAACGCATCTACTGGCTCTGAGCCACAAGAACATGGAACGTTCAATATTACACACCGGGCAGCAATAGACGGAAGTCTTATCGCTCCAACGGCGCCGGTAGCGGGTGCGCCACTACTCGGCATGTCCCCGAACAGGCCTGCCATGGGCAACCCACCACCAACTCTGCCCAATGCGAGTGCCCCTCACTACCTCCTCGGTCGCCAGATGACGCCTAATCCTCAAATCCTGGCTGCCATGCCTCGTGAAGAGGATGTCCTCATGTCACTACAGCTCCTCGCCTATGTTTCAAAATACTGCAACCTACGCACCTACTTCCAAAAGAGCCACTTGGTGCCTCATTTAAAGATTGGAAAAGAGATAATGTCTCTGGATGATGACGGCGAAGCTATGGACCTCGACGAAGAAGAGGAGTTCGAGGAGGAGTTTTTGCTGCCCAACGACTTGAATATTTTCCCCTTGGTTGAGAAATTTACTGTGCGCTACCACAGCACGGACATGCAGTATTGGGCAGGTGTTGTTATGAGGAACTTGTGCCGGAAAGATGATACGCGTGGCGGCATTCGTCAATGCGCATATTATCAGTGTGGGAAATGGGAAGAGTATACGAGACAATTTGCAAAGTGTAGGCGGTGTCGGAGGACGAAATACTGCAGCAAGGAGTGCCAGAAGAGTGCGTGGGCTTTCCATCGCCACTGGTGCGTTGCTGCGACGCAATGAGGAGAGAGATACCCCGGATCTTGGAGCGTTTTGGTTCTTTGGCGGGTTTGTGACAGCACGAACAATTGGCATGTCGCTGAACAAACCGTCATAATGTCTACTTGATTTTCTCTTCACGGCACTGGCATGGCATGGTAACGGTGCGGCATGGTACGGCATGGCTGGGCAATTGACGATGGAATCCCTTTACTTCGCAGTCTATTATGTTGTTTTCTCTGGTCCCTCAACAATCAGCACTGCGATCAATACACGCATTTTCCTGGGTCCTTTTTTTTTCGCATGACCACCGTCAAACGTCGTCCTGTGTGTATGGTGAAATCAGCAAGAAGAGCTTGCAGTCGAGTCTCGATATCTGTCCTGCAATAGCATCCGACTGTAATCATTCTCAATTATATCACTGCGATGTATGTCGGTGACCACTTCCAAAAAAATGAATCGTATGCCCATAATCACTCAGGTCAGGCCATCCGCCCAAAGAATGTCACGTCAACCCAAGAGGAAGAATGCAAGTCAACGTGGCACTGTGGCTGTACCCCTGTCACAGGTGTATGTACTTGCAGACGGTGACAGACTTCGCTTTTTATAGGTAGCAAACCTCTTTGTCCTTGGTAAAAAAAAAAATCTGCTCGAGAGAGCAACTATAATTCGACAATACAATCTGTGGTATTCTATCTGTAACCGTGCGTCTGGATTTCGACTCAAATGAGATAGATGAGATCCCAAGGACTTGGCTCCATACTGGAGCTTAATCCACACAGAAACCTTGATGGTCACCACACTGCCATACCTGGGTCTCTGCTAATGAACCGTACTATAGGCGATCAATTGTTCTACGGCCAATATGCTGTGAAATCACGTGGGACGACACGCCATTGAAGATCATCTTTGAAGATGATGACCGCGAAATGTGCAGGGCTCATCCAAATAACAGGGCGTTCGATCCCCTATTTGTACAATTGATGCTTGAATTCCCTGGTCGAATTTTATTGTCCTTTTGGTTGTCACATTACGCCGTCCATGCCAAATTGAGCCGCCATCTCGATGGACGACTAGTAGGTCTGTATGTCAGCTCGGACAGGGCATTTTGTTTGGGCCCTCAACTCCTTAACAAAAGATCCAACTACCTCTTTCCGCCACCAGCCTGCCTCTTGCTCTTGCCTAACCGCGCGGTCTTGACAAACTTCTTCTTGCCGCCCGGTCCAGCACCACCGCCCTGGCTCTTCATCTTCCGGGCGTTGAAGCCGCTTAGGTCACCCGAGCTCATGGCATCGCCTGACTTGGCGTTCCTCTTCTTGCCGCCGAAGCCGTATTTGCTATCCTTCTTCTGGCGCTTGGTGTTGGCGCCCCGGCCATTCTGGTCGCCGCCGCGCCCGCGCTTGCCGTTCTTGTTGAGTTCATTGTCGACGCCAACATCAAACAAATCTGCCTCGTTGGTGAGATCATTGCCATGCTCGGCGCGTTCTGTAATCATGTCATCAGTATGAAAGTGGCCATATCATGTAAGAGGTGAGACAGGGGAATTGTTAGGGTCAACGTACTCTTCTTCAACTCCTTGATCTTCTCCAAAGTCTCGCGCTTCTGCTTCGACCTCTCCTGTAGCTTCTGCACCTGCACTTGCTTCCCAAACTTCTTCAGATCACGCTGCTTTCTCGCCTCGGCGGCGGCCTTCTTATTCGTAGCCTCCTCTACCAGCTTCGCCTTGACCTTTTCCATGTGCCCATCATCTTTGACCATCTCCGCAAAGTAATCCTTGGGCCGGGAGAATGGTACGCCCTCCTTGCGGAAGAGCGTGCGCGCCTTCTTGGCGGCCTCGAGGCACTGGGTGAACAGCTCCTGCTCGCGCTGCAGATCGTCTGAAATGTCCTCAATCTTGTCGCCTGTGGACTCCGTAGACACGACGACCTGGTGCGTAGAGAAGGGCGTAGAGGCGTCGCGGGGGATGGCGATGCGCTTGAGGGCAGCAAGGAGGGCGGGCTGGTTGTTGATGGTGAGTCTGGTCTGGACGTAGAGGTCTTCGCGGTCTGAGTCGGGCATATCGTCCAGATCGGAGAGGGCAATGTCGGATTCTTCGTCATCTTCCTCCTCGTCTTCCTCAACATCGGCATTTGTGGACTTTGTCTTGGTCTCGGTCTTCTTAAGTATGGGCTTGGGCTTGGCGACTCGTTGTATCTTCTCTTCCATTTCGACCTCTGATTCTGAGTCGGTGTCGCTCTCGTTTAGAAGGGCTGCTGCTGAAGTGGTCTGGAGCAACTATTTGTTAGTTTGAAGACTGCGAATTGCAGAAAGATAATTCAGAGGGAGTCTTACGCCACCCAGCTCCTCGTCCTCAGACTCATCGCCTTCAGACTCCTCTGCCTCCATATCGAAGAGGCCATTCTCGGCTTCCTCATCCTCAGAGTCTTCCTCATCGTCTTCGTCATCTTCCCACTCTTCCTCTTCGGGCTCATCCTTCTTCGCGGGCAGAAGGCCCTTCTTGCGCTTCTCCTTTATAGTGGCTTTGTGCTTCTTTTGGTCTTTCAGCTGCTTGAGTTTCTAAGCCGCAGAAGTTAGAATACGTTTTGGGGAAAATCGTCGCAATTTTGCATAAGAGGGCGCCAATTCATACCACGTCGTTAAAACCCTTCTCAGCTGCAAGAGCAACCTTGAGCTTGCTTCGTGGCGCCATCTTCTTTGAATTTGGCGTGCAGGTGAAGAAAGAGAAATGTTAATTCGCTGTGTTTTGCGAATGGGTGAGAATCGCAAGTCGCCGTTGCAGTCTTAGAAAAAAAAGGCTTATCTTATCGAGGGACAGGCGCAAGCCACCCCCCGGCTATACATCGGCCGTACTTGACATCTCTACCCGAGCACTGTTCCCTGCAACGACTTCAACCCTTCACTTGACCCAATGCGAGAATAAAAAAATATAAAAATAAGGGTGGATGCATCTTGAAAAACGTCACCAAATCTTGTAGCTGTGCATGTAGTCCGAGGAGGCTGTCAAATTAGAGTAAATACGACAGAGGCCACTATCTTGTCTTCTTTTTCCGGCATGCATTTTCCTCCAAAATTTTCACATTACAGGAAGTTCGTGTTACTGAAGCCTGAAAGGCTAGAGAATTACGAAGTCTTCGAGAAAAAAGTGGAATCTGACGATTTCTATGTCTAGTCGACCGCTCTCCCATCTTGTGCTTCTTCCAGGTGACATGGTCCCAATTGACTCTAGTCAATTGGTGTATCGGTCGGTGTACCTGACCGATATGGTATGGACCGCATTAGTAGAGGTGGCTTGGTGGAGTATGGACTGTGGGAATGGCACAGGAATTACATGTACGTAATAGAGAATCAAGATTTCAAGATTGATGTCTGCCATCATCTTCAGCCGGCTCGGAACCAGCATCTTCTATTTCTGATTTCTGGACACGTACCAGGGCAGTCCGCTTGCTTTGCCGAACTCTTCGCTGATGCGCTTTTGCTCTCAAGTGTATTCGCCAGCTTCGCTCTGTGAGGAGAGTAGTACCGCACAGTTCGCAGTATTTGTTGCAGCGTGTGTCTTGCAATGACGGTACAGCCTCTGCAGTTGTGAGAACTTCCCTGGCAAATTCTGATATGCTGGGTGGAGGAGCCATCGCATCTCCTGCGAGGAATTTCTCGGTCAAGATAATTGCCTTGTCTGTGACCTGACCTGCATATTGCGAGACATCAGTGCTGTCCAGGACATAGAGCTTATCTAGGCTGCCTCTTTCTTTAAGCAGCGGCATCATCTGCTTTGGGATCCACTTCATTTGATATTTGGCATATTGTCTCGTGGCGGTTTTCATCTTTTCTAGACAATCAAGCCTCAACTTCTCGAGCTCGTCTCCGGTGACTCCAGCTTCAATCGCACCCAGAAACGGTTGGAATTCTTTGAATCCAATAGACTGCCAAATGCCTCTCGTAGAGTCAAAGGTGTCTGATCTTGTTCGTAAATAATTATTCATCTGTATGATCTCGTCCATGAGTCCAGCATCCAGCATCTTATCGACTCTCCTGTCGAGGCGATCCCTAAGTGCTTGTTTTTCGGTGTGGACCCAGAAGAGCAAGGGATCGGCCGTCGGTTCTGCATCGCTTTGCGCAGCAGCCTCGGCAGCCTTCCTTTTCTGTTGCTCTGCGTAAATGTCTGAGGCACGCTTCCCAGTGGTAAGGAATATCTCGAGTGAACGACGGATCTTTCGTCTGTCGTTTGGGTGCCACCGGTCAGCCATGATTGGGTCAACTTCTTGGAGTTTCTTCCTCATGGCTTCAGTGGTGTCTTCCAAAATGGGATGCTCGCGGGAGTTATCGTGTGCAGGTGGAAGGATGGACGTTTCATCTTCGGACGCAACTAAAGTGTCCTTGAAGAGCAACGCCTTGGTGTAGTAGTGCGTCCCTCCAACAACGATTGGCAGGTGTCCCCTGCCACGAATCTCCTGGATAAGTCTGTTGGCCTCTCGTTTGAAGACGCCCACAATCCAGGTTTCTTCATCAAGACTGATATTGCCGAGGAGATGGTGTGGAATCGAGCGTTGCTCTTCTTGTGAGATTTTGTTTGTGATGATGGGCAGTCCTTTGTACATTTGCATTGCATCCGCATTGATGATTTCCCCATTGAAGCGGACTGCCAAATCCACGGCAAGCTACCATTGTAATTCGTCAGCTTCACTCTTTGTGAGAATGTGTATATGAGATGATGATGAGATGGATTTATCCTCAAGACAACTGACTTACTTCAGACTTTCCCGTACCAGTGGATCCCAGAATGACCACCAATGGGGCCGACGGAGGATTGCGAGCTGACATTGTGGTCGAACATCGTATAGAAGGTGAAGTGAGACGTGAGATCAGTCGGGATCTGATCATGGAAGGTCGGTCATTAGATCCTTTTTGGGCTCTTGTGAAGATTGTCGAATAGTATTCAATAAATATTGTCACTCACTAGGAAATAAACTGAACAAATTCAATTCTACCACAGTAAAGTAAACGACAGGGAATCGCGGCAGGCTGAAGTACTTAGCCTGCCTAGGCAGTGCCGGCCGTTTTAGTGCCTCAATAAGATTATGTAAAATCTCAGCTTGCAGCCCCTAGCTCAATGTTTTGTGGGGACGGGCTGCTCTTTCCGTATTGGACACATCACAAATTGGAAAGCACCAAGCTTGAAGCCAGATCACCGCCAGCTACACTAAGTGCAGCCGGCTCTTGTATCTGTACAACTTTTTGGCGTTGCTGGCTTCTCTTTCGCAACTCAACTTTCCTTCTTTTACGACTTCCCCCTCTCCTTTCTACCCATCGAGCAGGTCGTTGCTCGCCTTCCTTTTTCCCTTTTTATTCTTGTATGACTCTCTAGAGGAGTAAATTACAAACAATAGTTGCCCATCATGAGCAGCCGTAAGTTGTCCCTGTCCTCGTCTGCGCGTGCTCTTGCGCGACTTACCATCACCACGACTTGCTTCATCTGGCGGTCGCGTGGCCATTTGCGTTGCGAAAATGACACGCAGCTAATGTGTGCCTCTCTGATTCACAGTCCGTTTTCTCGATTTGGTCAAGCCATTCGTGCCGTTCCTCCCCGAGGTTCAGCAGCCCGAGACCAAGACCCCCTTCAACCAAAAGTTGATGTGGACCGGTCTCACGCTCCTGATCTTCTTGGTCATGAGCCAGATGCCTCTCTACGGCATTGTGTCCTCTGATACCTCCGACCCTCTATACTGGCTGCGCATGATGATGGCTAGTAATCGCGGTACCTTGATGGAGCTTGGTATTACCCCCATCGTCTCCTCTGGCATGGTCTTCCAGCTCCTGGCTGGCACCCACCTGATCGACGTCAATCTCGACCTCAAGGCAGACCGTGAGCTCTACCAGACTGCCCAGAAGCTGTTCGCCTTCATTCTGTCTGCCGGTACCGCCACTGTCTACGTCTTCACTGGTCTCTATGGTCCTCCCTCTGACCTTGGCGCTGGCATTGTCGTTCTCCTGATCCTCCAGCTCTTCATTGCCGGCATGATCGTCATTCTCCTCGACGAGCTGCTGCAGAAGGGCTACGGTCTGGGCAGCGGTATCTCCTTGTTTATCGCCACCAATATCTGCGAGTCCATCATGTGGAAGGCTTTCTCCCCAACCAGCATCAACACTGGCCGTGGCCCTGAGTACGAGGGTGCCGTCATTGCCCTCTTCCACCTGCTCATGACCTGGCCCAACAAGCAGCGCGCTCTCCAGGAGGCTTTCTACCGACAGAATCTGCCTAACATCATGAACCTGCTTGCCACTCTGGTTGTTTTCGCCGCCGTCATTTACTTGCAGGGCTTCCGTGTTGAGATCCCTATCAAGTCGTCCCGCCAGCGTGGTGCCCGTGGATCCTACCCCGTCCGCCTGTTCTACACCTCCAACATGCCCATCATGTTGCAGTCCGCCCTGTCCTCCAACGTCTTCCTGATCTCACAGATGCTTTTCTCTCGCTTCTCCGAGAACCTCCTGGTCCGCCTCTTTGGTGTCTGGGAGGCTAAGGAAGGATCTGGCCAGCTGTCTCCCATCTCGGGCCTCGTCTACTACATGTCGCCCCCATTGAACATGAAGGACGCCTTGATCGACCCCATCCACACCGTTGTCTACATCGCCTATATGCTCACTGCCTGCGCCGTCTTTTCCAAGACTTGGATTGAGGTGTCTGGCTCTAGCCCCCGCGACGTCGCCAAGCAGTTGAAGGACCAGGGTCTCGTCATGGCCGGCCACCGTGACCAGAGCATGTACAAGGAGCTTAAGCGCATCATTCCGACTGCCGCGGCCTTCGGTGGTGCTTGCATTGGAGCTCTGTCTGTTGCCAGCGACCTCCTTGGTGCGCTTGGCTCTGGAACTGGAACTCTTCTCGCTGTCACGTATGTTATCTACCCTGAATCCAACGTCTCCTGCTATGTGACTTAATACTAATGTGTTCATATAAACAGCATTATATATGGATATTTCGAGATAGCGGCCAAGGAAGGCGACCTGGGCAGCATGAAGGGAATGATCATGGGATAAATCCAATCGCGCCCGATTAGCCAAAGATTCTTAGAATTGGTGGTGGTGGCATTTATGACTCGTCATATATTGTTGGGAGTACGCGCCACGTGTATTTCGATATCACAAAAGGTTTTAAAAGGATTTGGGGGTGGACGTCTTGGTGCATTCAGGC
Source organism: Gnomoniopsis smithogilvyi (assembly GCA_027946515.1). Taxonomy (NCBI): domain Eukaryota; kingdom Fungi; phylum Ascomycota; class Sordariomycetes; order Diaporthales; family Gnomoniaceae; genus Gnomoniopsis; species Gnomoniopsis smithogilvyi. The sequence continues at coordinate 1,781,180 of JAPEVB010000004.1, read as the reverse complement.
TGGGAAAAGCATATGGTATAACTAGTGCCTTTTTGCTGCAGACCATCCGCTTCAAGGACCGGCCAAGAAAAGGTCACCTGTAAAATTGAGTAGTTAGCATATCGAGATATACTTGATATGCAGCACCGTCTGATCCCCAACCTCACAAGAATTGTCCGCAGGCTTTGTGGGTGCACTTGTGTTGGTGGGGCCTCATGAACCCCTCGAAGGAGCAGAAAGGGGCACGTCAGACGTTCGACGAACGTATGGGGATCATCAGTATTCATGAGCTGATCAAGATGACACACAGGTCAATTGAATGCAGTATGTGACGTTCATCCTGTTGTATCCAAGAGAACTCTACCATGTTTTATCAGCGATTCAATCTGTCGTTCTGTGAATCGGTACTGGAATTTCTGTCAAATAACGTGTATATGACCATCCAACCTGTATTGCCACACATTGGAAATCCTCCATGGCACAACAGTGCAAAAGAAGGGGAAAAACGCCCATACCCTCCATGTTCCTATGCCATTTACCTCCTCCTTTTCAAACGCCAAAAAGTCCCGCTCCCGAGCACCAAATAAAAGAAGAAAAGGACCAAAAGAAAAGTAAACTTGCAGTCTCCCAGCTGCCGCATTCCCTACCCACGGATTCACTTCGCTAATAACACTTTCAGTATCATACCAACCAAGCAGACCACCAGCGCGGCGATAACCCTATCAATCCAACGCGGCACACCGCCCGCAGCCGCCGTCTGCCTTTGCATCTGCATCTGCGCAAGCGGCGCCTGCTGGGCCTGAGCGGGTAGAGGTGCTGTCCTCGTGGGCTGCGGCACCGTCTGGCCTGGTCGCGCGGCGCCCGCCGACAAATCCGCCCTCGGCACTGTCTGCACAAACCCCTCGGCCAGCTCCGCGCTCTCTGCGTCCGCCGCCGCCGTGCCATTGTTCAAGGCAGCAGTCGCCGCTGCAGCTGCGGCATTCTTCTCCATCTCATCGCGAAAGCCCAGCTTCAACTCGGCCGGCACCTCGACCTCTTTCGCCTTGCGACTGCTCTCCGCCTCGCCCTCGGCCTCGGCGTCCGCGGCCTTTGCAGCCTCTTCGCACTCGCGGATAATTTCCTCGTTGGGTCGCCCACCGCAGCCGGAGCATTTCCATGCTCTGCTCTGCGTTGCGAGCTGTTTGCGCACCGCCTCGGAGGTATCGAGCCCGCCGAGCTGGCCCTTGGGATCGGTCTCCATGAAGGAGCGGAGCGCGACGAGCGCGGTGCGCACGCCCCATGCTGGCTGCCAGGTCTCTTCGTGATGGCCCGAGATGGAGAGGCAGATCTCACGATTGGCTTCAAAGCGGCCCGAGGGCGTGAGGAAGCGGAACGAGGGAGGGCGCAGCGGGTATGTGGGGGGTAGGACGATGCGCCCATGGTAGAGTCCGTCGGCGTAAGGGGAGTTGGGCGGGCCGCGGAGCGTAAAGTGCCATTCGAAAAGGTCTGTTTCGAGGGGTGCGGCGGTATAGTCGGCGGAGGGGACTGTGGAGAGCTCTTGGGCTTCACGAACTGGAAAGTGGTTTAGCGGGTTGGTGCTCGGGAGGGTTTATAACGAAGCGTTTCGAAATGTCTTTGCAAATAAATGGAATTGGGAAAGTAGAGCGGGTAGCAGGCTTACGAATGCGCTTGATGGTGGGCGATTTGCTATTGAATTTTGGTGTCGCCATGGTGGCAGATGGCTCGAGAAGTACAGGATAATTAAGATAGTGAGGAGTCCGGGTAGCTGTCTCGCTCGAGCAAGCAGTTCGTGTCAAGTTCGAGCGCCTCTCGACCTGGACTATGGACCAAATGGATGACAGGCCAGCATTAGAAATTAATACTGAGACCTCCCGTATCGAAAAAAGGAAAAAGATGACTTTGAAGAGGAAAGATGAATGGACAAAGAAACAGCTTCAAACTTGACCTTAGCTTTGTTGCAAGGTGTCTTGTTGCCGAAGGTTGATGGGACACTAATAATAAACGGGGAGGACGGAGTTGAAGGTTGGCTGATGACGAATGGGGAGCCCCCACAGGTCCCTGACTTACACGCAGGCATGTGCTTTTGCAGGGGTCCCAAAGTCTTTCATCAACCTTTCCCATTTCACCTCATCTCTGAGACGTCACCTCCTACTTGCAGACACAATTCATACTGATTCGAAGATTCTATGTTATTCTAATCTGTAATGGGTGGCTAACAAAACCTCACAATGGTTTTGAAGAGTTGCAAAAAGCACTGGGTGTGGCATGCATGTACTGCTGTATTCTTTACTCTTGTTCAATCATAATCATCCCCAACGCTGTATACCTGAATGGCTTTGGTCGCTATTATCATGACTGCATATACCCGAGAAGTGTTGACCAGCTCAGCGCCCCTCATTTGATGCAACTTCTGGCCCCGAACCATCCACCGGGCTGTCATCGAACGTACAATCAGGCCCCTCTTGGAAGACCAGCATTTGCGGCACCTGGTCACTAGGCATGCCTAACCTCCCGGTGAGGACGTGTCGATACATGTAGGCCATGGTGCAGCCTTCGACCCAACTGAACTCATTCCCGTTGGTCACCAACACAATCATAAAATAAGCCTTCCTTTCGCCCTGTGGCTTGCGACGGATGGTGCCATATGTCTGGTTCGAGAGTAGGTGGAACCGACAATGTGGGAATTGGGCCTTGAAAGCTTCATTTGCGTCGTTCAGAGCCTTACGTATGAAGGCACTCAAGCACGAGGGGGTTGGAAACATTGAGCGGTCAGCCACCAACTCACTGCCAAGTCCTGTGGGTTTCTAATTAGTTGTGGTATGGAAGGGGACGAGGAGCTCCACTCCATGCAAGTAATGGCGTACCCATTTCGACTTCCAGCTCATTTTCAGGGTCGCGAACAAGCTCCTTCTCCGGTGGCGCTGGACCGCCAGACACCCTCGCTGCCGCACTCAAATTCTGGAGCTTAGCCATCAAGTCGGCATCCATCGTGGCGCCAATAAGTCTGGTGAACCGGATCCCGTTGCAAAAGGCTCTGAGAGCTGCGTCACTCAGTGGCGCAAACCTTGTCGTACTGCTTGGCGAAGACATGCTGTGCGAACTGATGGACTCAAGAATGACCGAAGAAAGGCAACAGCGAGTTTGTGCGTAGTGATAGCTGATATGTATGTAAATGCGACTGAGTTCAGAAGAAGCTCTGGAAGTGAAAAGTCGATGAAGTTGTTGATCTGGCAACATCAGTCAAATCCAGAAGACAACCAACAACCCGTCCGTGTTTTGGCAAGTGCAATGGGTTTGGTGAAACGCAGGCGGATAATTATTTCGACTTCATGCTTTATGATGAGCGCCTTCAGATGTCCTCGATCAATGGCGAAGCAGTGGAGATATATGGTTACGGCTATGATCTTATAAAGATGACAGGATTTACCCTCCAATACAGCCCTTGATTAGTGATAGACTTGGGGGAGGGAAGCGAAGTTAGACGACTTCAGGACGATGTTATGGCTCATCAAGACCTTACGCTGGTCCTCAAATCCTGAAAAGTCTGAGAATGGCTCCAGGATCAATGAATATAAAAGACGAACCACAAAGGAACAAAACCAGACAAGACCAAATGATACCTGGCTCAAAAATCGGAAAAGAAGAATCAGGGCAGATGCGTTGGATGCCAAACCGACCGACTTGAACAGGCGGACGGGAAACGATCAGTTTAGCAAGCAGGAAGGAGACCACATATCAGATACCTGAAGAGGAGAGATATGGCTGGCTGACCCCTGCCCAATATTTATCAGACCATTGTTGTTGGTGCTTCAATGCTTCAATATGGCGAGATCTTTTCCTCTTGCGTTGTATTGCTACCTTTCGGCTGCCTGTCAAATTCCCCACCCTTATGATCTCCATGACCCAGTGCCCTTCTCACGACAACAAGAAGCAAACATTAGCTTATGAAAGCCCTTCAAACATACAATTCCCTGGCTCGAGACCAGACACACCTGCACAACCCTTCAGAGAAGTACTAGCAAAGCAATCAGCCTTGTTTTCGCCCATCCTCCTTCCCTTCACCTTCTGTTACTTAGGTTCTTTCCTTTTTGTCTCAGGACCAGCCATCGATTCTTCGCAAGTTTTCGATCAGTCCAAGCTTCCTCCAGACAGTACTAAGATCAAGTTGCGCTGGCGACCAACACGTCCAGGACGAAACACCTGAACGGCTTTGTCACAGCAGCGCGTACCTTCTGCAACTCACCTCCAATCTGGGTCAGTTTACCCAAAGAAAAACTGAGCGAGTGACCATAGCTGACGCTCAAGGCTGTAAGCACGAGGCTCAAAGTACCCAAAATGCAGTCAATTGCGCGATCATCAAGCCCCGAAGATGGCGACATCCACAATCTCGAGATGAAATGCTATGCCTGCGAGGCTACCTTCAGCAGTCAAGAAGCGCTTCGTAACCACAAGGTACAGATGAGAGAAGAGGAATATTCCAAAGAGCCATACCTGACGCACATTTACTGTCACTATTGTGACCAGGATTTCGTGACTGAGCGTGCGGGCAAAATGCACTGGGATCAGGTGAGCAGTCTTTGTGGACCATGCCACGACAAATACGCTCTGAAGCTGACCATGACATCTCTACAGTTCCACAAAGAGAAGCAGGATATCAACTGCCCTGGCTGCGACACGCACTTTGTTCACTTTTCTGCCTTTGTGCACCATGTGGAGTTCCACGAGTGTCCAGTCATTTCCCAGCAGACCGCAGCTGCTCGCTGTCAGAAGGAGTTGGACTTCGCCAGAGCTCTCGAACGGATCGATCGAATGGGCAGCGGAATGAATCGTGCCAAAGACTTCACCATATACTTAGATGGAGACCGTACAAGTATTCCAACAAACCACTTGCCTGCTAGGTCGGCGATCACCGTCGGCGCATCTGATCCTTGGCCCACCGAGGACCCCTTGGTGTCGCCTCAAACTCAAGTTCCCAACGCTTCTCACGGTCTCAAGCCGACGCAAGAGCATGTGACGCAAATGAAGCTGTTCGAAGAGCAGGAGAACGACAATGGAAACGAATGGCAAAGGGAAGAGAAGGCCATGACACGAGCTCGTGAATTGGTGCAAGCGGATCCTGACGACCCGAAAGGCCGTAACTTTGACCCAAAGAGACACTTCTGTGTTTACACCAAGATGTACAAGTGTCCTCGCTGCAAGAAACGGTTAGTCAGCTTGAATATTGAAACCGATTCGACTACTTCAGTGGTGCGTTTGCTAATATGCAGGTCTCTATAGAAAAGGTTTCAAGAGTTGGCCCGCTCTCAAACAGCACATGGAATCCGCCGCTCACGCGTTCACCAAGACCGTCGGATGTCCTTGTTGTAAGGACACTTTTAAACACTTGTTCTCCCTGGCTGCGCATGTTGAGTCGGCGGACAAGAAGTGCAATTTGAAGCACAGCGATATCTTTGAGATCTTTCTCGGTCAGCTGACCTGGAACCTCGTCGAGGTGGCAGGCGAGCACAAGAGCGACGGCACAACCAAGTTTGCCATTTCGAAGAAGGCGGAACACCAATACGGGACTGCCAAGCCTGCGCAGCCACGGCTCACAGTCAGCCAACATCGTGTGTCCGCTTCTGAGCCCAGTACCGCCCGTCTGCAGCTCACGTCGCGCGCACTCTCCCAACTTGAGAGGCAGCCTGAAGAGCCTCTGCAGCAGCAGAGTGCAGCACCGTGGTCTGACATCTATCAGCAGCAATTTCCGCCGTTGATGCAAAGTCAGCAATCTCATCAGGCTCGCGCCCAGACTCAGACCATTCAGAACCGGACTCAGATCCAGGCCCAGGCCCAGGCCCAGGCCCAGAATCAGCATCAGCTATTGCAGCCTTCCAGCTCTCGAGCTCAGAACCAAGCTCGATACCAGAGCCAGCCCGAGCCACCACAACTGGCACAACCTCCTCAGCGACTGGCTCGGTACCAGACTCAGGCACACATACAGGAGCATCGGCAAATCCAGAAGACTCAAGAACAGCAGCAGACGACTCGCGGTCTGGGCGGCGGGCTTACAGAATTGGCGCTGGCCCAAGTCCCCGCGTTCCCTTCTGAGAAGAATGTGAACTCTGAAGAAATGTGGAGTAATGATGGAGATGGTGACGCAGGTTGGTAGGCAGCCATCAATTGACGTCCGAGAGGTATATACGGCGGTCTTCTCTGGACACTCACCTGTTAAGCAGGCCAAATGTTTTGCACAGCAGCAGTCTACTGGTCTCGCATTGCCAGGGGAGGAATAGGCACCATGTAACGTTCTTCATGGCATCCTCGGCAACTGGCTCAGGAGGGGTATCATACTCTTGCTTTCTACCTTTGCATCGTCGAAGCACTATGGGGGGGGGGGCTGGAGGTCTGATATTTTGTCTGAATTCGGATTGTCATCTTACACACGCTTGGTCGGTCGTAGCTACATTGTGCTTCTAATGATCCCAAACTCTCATAGTCCACATCGAGAGGAGCGGATCGTTTATTTTCAATTTGAAAGCGCGCGAGTCAAGAAAATAGTTGGGGCAGGTTGAAAGATATATATTCGAGTGACACCTTGTGTATATAATTGTGAAAATAAGAGCTCAAGACATGTTGTTGAAGATGACCAGGATGGCATAAGTATTAGTAGTCTTCAGGAGATTCTTGATTCGCTGGCCGGGAGTGGCGGCTCCAGAACCCGGTAGCAGTGCATCAGCCTCACCAACGACATCTCGTCAGCGCCCATGAATTCGTAGTTCTGTCAACCTGCATTACCTAACTATCAACACGTATCACTGCCAATTCTTGCTCCTTCTTTGCTTGTTTGGAGCAGCAGTTGACATGTTCGGCTCATACTTTGCTTTTCTGATATGACGTGGTCTTTTTAGCTCTAGTCCTTTTCCCAAATCAATGGACAGGCGCCCATCTTTCGACATATCTTCAGTTATGGCTCGATGGGCCAGGCGGATCGAGCGGTGCTGTTGCCGCTGCGCCACCTACTTTCCACTCCTTTTTGTTTACGGCTTGACGACATGGGCAGTCCTGGTGGATTGCAGCATAGGTTATAATGCACAAAAGTCGACGTGGATCGGTATGCTTGTTCCCCGCCTGTCCAAATAGCCACCGCTCCCCCCCCTTTTTAGCCATCAATCTGTCCTTGAGAGCGCCCGGGATCTTGTTGACTAATTTGACCGCCTAACGACGACAGGCTTTTGGTCCTCCACGATCGCTATAGTTCTCTGGGCCATGCTCAACTGGTCCTATACCACCGCCGTCTTCACCCCGCCGGGTTCCACCACAAACGACTCTGGCTACAGCACCCTCCCGACCCATGAGGCCCCGCGCGCTGCCTCGACACTCACCGTGAAATCCAATGGCGAGATGCGCTTCTGCAAGAAATGCCAAGCACGCAAGCCCGACCGCGCTCACCACTGCTCGACGTGCCGCCGCTGCGTGCTCAAGATGGACCACCATTGCCCCTGGCTCGCAACCTGTGTTGGCCTGCGCAACCACAAGGCCTTCCTTCTCTTTCTCATCTACGTATCCATATTCAGCATGTGGAGCTGCGCCATAGCAGGCAGCTGGCTTTGGGACGAGATCGTCAGCGATACTGTATACGTCGAGACGCTTATGCCCGTTAATTACGTTGTCTTGGCGATCATTGCGGGCATCATCTCGGTCGTGGTGGGTGCGTTTACGCTGTGGCATATCATGTTGGCGGCTAAGGGTCAGACAACGATTGAGTGTCTGGAAAAGACGCGGTATCTCAGCCCCTTACGGAGGACGATGCAGAACGCGTATAATGCGCAGCACTCCGACGGCCGTGGCGTCGCGCTGCCGCGCTACGGCCAGCAGCTGCTTGACATGCACCAAGACATACTCCCGGGCGTGACACGGCCCGAGGAGGGTGAGGAGTTGCGCGAGCTGGCGCCTCACCGACGGGACGAGGAGAGCGGCGGTGGCGGCGGCACATTGTTGAGTGGCATGCCGCGGCACATGAGCTACGACGAGATGGAGCGCAACCGTGCGCGCAAACGTTACGAGGAGTATCTTGACGATGAGGACAGCAGCAAGTTGCCTAACGCCTTTGATCTGGGTTGGAAGCGTAACCTGCTACATCTGTTTGGGCACAATCCCTACTTGTGGGTGTTTCCAATCTGCAATACCACTGGCGACGGGTGGAGCTGGGAGCCGAGCCCTAAATGGCTCGAGGCGCGGGACCGGGTCATGCGTGAGAGGGATGAGCAGCGGGCGCGAGAACGCGCGGCAGGGTGGGGCGTGACCGGAGATGATGACCACGAAGACGCGCCGGTAGCGTGGAACCCACCATTGCGTGGTGCGGGACGGCACTATGCTGGCCAGGTCCAGCCGCCGAAGCCACTGACTAAAGCTGATAAAGTCCTGGGACGGGATCCGAATCTATACGCGGATGACCCACTGACAGGCAGTGCGAATCGACCACAACGGACGAATCCTGTGAATGTGAGGCGGGCGAAAACGGTTGATCCTTACGGGGACAATGATAGTCTGTTCGATACGAGCAGTGATGAGTTGGAAGAGGAAGAACAGGACACTAAAGGGGCGGGCCCCGGGCCTTTGGATCCCAAGAAGCCGGCAAGTCCGACAAATCCTTTCCACAACGCTGGAGGGGGCAGGTTAGGCAGTGGTGGCGTGAGTGGGCTGCTGCGGAAGGCCTCGAACAACTCACTTGCTGCAGCGGCGGCGGCGGAAAGGAAAAAGCAGGAGGATGAGGATGAAGGCGTTGACTGAAGAGTTCTTGGGCTGGGCAACTATTGGATTGTAAGAAAGCAAAAAGACAGTTTGGATTACTGCTGATTGCCTTTATCATTTTGATGGGCTTGTTGCTTGAAGGCGCTCTTCATCATGGGCTGTTCATCTTGATTTGCATGGCGTGGCGTTCCGTCTATTCACAATCAGCTTATATTACCGGGCTTACTACCGCTGGAAGACGATTCGCTTTTAAAACAAGCGAAATAATTCATTTGACACCCTTTCTAGGTCTTGGAATGCAATAGGATTCCTCGTTGCAAAGCCGCATCCCTGATAATGATCCGCGTGTCTGCCGTATCCTTTGGATATGTCACACCTCAGCAGAAGTTGTGGAGCATCTCCGACGGACTTTTACGCCAAAATCCATCCGTGTCCGAAGCTCGCCAGCGAGGCCGGGCCCAACGCGATTGAGCGCCGTCTTTCTTGACCACTCTTTTTCAACGTAGACTTCATGTGCTAGGCTGGTCCCCACTGATTTCTCCACGCCTGTTCTCGGTTGAGCCTCGCAGGCACCTGCCCCTTCTCCTCATCCACCCAGCACGGATCCCAACCCTTATAAATCTCCAGCCGCCTGCCATACGCCCTCTCGATCGCTCTCCGCATCGCCATGGCCTGCGCATGCGAGAAAAATCGCCACTCCATTGTAACACATCCCTCGTCCACCTCATAGCTCACCACAGGCTCACTCCGCGCCCCCAGCGGGCCCGCAGCCTGCATGGCCTCCTCATCCGCCTCCATGGCGGTCCGCAGCGCGTGCTCTGTGAACCCTGGCGTGTCGGGCTTTGCGCGAACAAGCAGCACGCGAGAGTCAATCCGCCGTGCGCTATTCCAGTGGTACGCAACGCTCTTGTCCGTACTCACCGGTACCGCCGCGCCCAGGACCTTGAATACCCCGTCCCGCGCCGCCTTGACAAGCTTCTGCGTGGCTTGGTAGCGGCCAAACACGACATGCGCACGAAGCTTTCCAAACGCGCTCTCCTTGTCGGGCGGTGGCCGCAGCAGCGTCACGGACGTGATGGGTCCCACGGGCGCCGTTGCCGCGATGCTAGCTGTCACGTCGGCGTGCGTGGTCTCCAGCGGGAGATGGTTGATGTACACGCCGCGATAGCGGTTGCCGACGCCATAAGGGGACTTTTCCTGCGGGTGATGTGTGAGTGTGCGCGGGATTTCGTGGTATGGAAGAGGGTTGTGGCGTTTGGGCCGGCGACGACGCCCTTTGGGCAGCGGCGGAATTGCCATGAAGGTCTCGGTCGGGGCGTATAATGGTGGAATCATCCAGCCATTGTTCCGGTTGCCAAGTTCATCGGTTAATGCTGCTGGGTTGGGTGTTATGGTGTATTTGTGGGTCAGGCTGAGGAGGCCAACATAATCCGTGGTGGTAGAAGTTGAGGATGAGCCGTGCCTAATGTCCCCAGGCGGCGAAAACGACGAGGTCGCTCTCGTCGCGGATACCCTACATCCTGTGGTCAATAGTCTAAGTGTTTTCATGGTCCTGAAAGCACCAAAGACACATCGGCCCTTGATGGCCGCCATGAAGGCTCATGAACACTTCAACTTTTGAGTCTGACTACAACCGTGTGAGATAATAGGTAGGCTTGTGTGGAGAGTCTGTTAAAGCTGCTTATGTAAGCAACACACATTTATGCCATCCCTTTGGCCGCAGTCCGTTCCTCAGAACATGCGTGCTTCTGATTTTCTGCATGGGAGTGACCAAATTCCCATATCCAGTATCTAGAAAACTTGCTCCTTGGTCTTAGTACCCCTCCAGGGGAATCATGGAGACTGGACGGACTATCCAACTGGTTCCCATGGGCCTTAGGAGTTGTTTCGGGATCATAATTGAAAAAAAAGTCGGGCTTGTTCCTTTGCCTGCGACTTCATCACCATTGACTTTGAATATTAGTTCGTTTTCAGTTAAATTACATGCAAAGAATTGAAAGATTCTTCCCTCTGTCAGGAGGACTCCACTTGTTTTCTATATCGTTTCGATTCAATAGTTGGTGTAGTCATTGTGCCCAAGATTGCGCCCCTTCTCAACTGCCATCTCTGATGGTGCTAAGCTTATCATATCCGGATCCCATGTCCCCACGTTCAGTTGAGGTTCACACAGGCTAATGTTTGGAAGAGTCCAAACGGAAATCCCTCAAGAAGAACGCCCAACGAATGCAGAGGTATTGTTTGGTTTCCCATTTCCCAACCAAAGAAAGCATACAACACAGTGGATATCTCTTGCCCACAATACAAAGATTTTTTTTTTGGTTCCCCGTCTCGCCGTTTGCCCCCCAAGAATACTCCATTCCTAATGATAATTGGACAAAAGAAAATAAGAATTTGAATCAAGAAGTTGACGACCCGACAATGCAAGATTCCTGTCCCAGAATAAAAAGCCCTCGATCTGATGATGTTCCACAATGCGCCTGGTGTTATATGCTGGGGTATCTGGTGCTCACACGATCGCTTTTCTTTGTGGGTGGAATCATCTGCCTGAGAGGGCCCAGGTTTCATTTTTGGGGCTTGTTGGTTGAGACCATCAAGGTCCAAATGCGCAAAATACTCGGGGCGTCAAGCTCCTGATATCACGAAAGGAATTTAAGTCGCTCCGAATGAGCACACATGCCGCTTTGTTGACTCGGATGCTGTGATGTTGTTGTGGTACAGTTTATGGCGATGCATCGAACATGGAAAATGTTGCCGCATTATTTACTGAAATCCTGAGATGAATACGGCGATGGCACCAGCGTGTCCTTGTCTGTGCTGATCTTGGGGCTCTGGTCTTTGCGGTTGAACACCGTCCGGCCGAGGCTCTTGAGTTTATTTGAGTTCTCGCCCTCGGTCTCGTAATCAACAAATACCGTGGTCATGGGCTCAACCTTGATGTGACAGAACAGTGTCGAGAACAGGTAGCGATCTCCGTTGTGGTCCAGCAAGGGTAGCGTCCGGTAGCCCTGCTTAAGACTCGTGAGCTTGGCTGTGTACGTCGCTACGGCAGGTGACCGATCATTGTAGTTGCCACCGTCGGAAAGCTTCACGGACCATCGAACGAAGACAAGATCAGGATACTTGGTTCGAAGATCAAAGGAGAAGCTCTTGTCAAATACAGGATTGAAACCGTTCTCCCTGATGACTTTAGTACGCTTCTTCAGCGGCCGGCGCAGTGGTTGTCCTGTGGCGTCCTGTTTGTCTCTTTTGTCATCAGCCGAGAAAACCTCGACTTCGATGTAAGGGTCGACGGTCCGACGCTCTCCCAGGTTGCTGGGTCGCATGAGTTGCTGGGCCGAAATCACATCGATCGTGAAGCTCACGGTCTTGCGCTCTCGCTTGGTAGCCAGCTCCTCCGACACCATCTGAATCTCTCTGAAAGAACGAGGCTTCAGCACGTAGCCGGACCCATCTCTGCCACCCGCAAACATTGCGTGGTTGAACTGCATCCCTAAATCGAAGGTCTGCCAGTTCAGGGCGGCCATCTGGACGCCACGTCTCCAGTAAGTCATTGGATCAAAGTTGTTGGACGTGATGCGGTGTTGACCTGGGTATACACGCATCAGGTAGCGCATGTTGTGACGAAAAAGGGCGTCTTTGCTGGCTCTGGTCGAGCTATTGTTATGAAAGGTCCGCTCCTTGAAGGACAGGATGTGGTTGAAGGCCCTGCACTCCGCATCGTCAAAACCGCGGAATTTAATACCGAGGCAGTAAACTCCTAGGTCACCAAGCACCTTAGTGATCTTGCTCTGCTTGGATCGACCCCCGGGCTTTTCTGCACCGCTGTCTTCGCTTGAGCTGCTGCTAAGCCCATCTTGCACGTCGGAAATCTCCCCTTCGTTGATGGTGTTGACACGACGGTTGCTGTCACGTCGGTTGCCCGGGTAGTTGGGACTAAGGAGAGGACTGTTGGGAATAGACGTTTCAGGTGCTGCCGTGGGTCGGGAGAAAGGCGATGTCAAGCTGTTTCCACGGCGTCTTGTACTGCTTGGTTCGGCGCTCTTTGGCTCGTTGAGGTTCGGCGACTTGCACTTGACCAGGATTCGACCCTTCAATTGCTCAGGAGAGGGGAGTTGGTTGTCGTCATCCTCGAACTTTTCCGTTACGAGTTTATCGCCAAAGATATCTTTCATGATATTGGCCATGATCTCCTGTTGCGTAGGATTGCAGTGGACTTCGAGGGATACCCACAACGGGTACTGAGACTTCACAAAAGCGTATTTGTTGATCGCAGCGATGGCCTCACGGAATTGAATCTGAGAAGTCAGTGTCTTCCCGTGCGTGACGACAGGTTGATTGTCGGGGCCGTCCCAGCAGTCAACCTCGACACACCGACAGCCGCGCATGAGAGCCGAGATGTAGCCTTCGATACTCGAGATGTCGGCAACTTGTCGGCCGGTGAGATACGTATTATGGGAACTGGAGATGTAATATTCATTCACCGGACGTGTAAGCTCGCAGTTCTGAGGGACTGGCTCGATGGGAGTGTTGTGAATCGAGGTGAGGTACCTCGCCAGAGCGCCCTCAGACATGTGCGGCTTCTCTGAAGCGGCATCCTCAGTATCAATTTTGGAATTTCCGCGGCTGAACTGATTAAAGATGGCCTCTTTAGCTGCGAGATCCGTAACATCTTCGTGCTGGACGTCTTTCAAGAATCGAATGAAGTCTTCGAAACTGAGTCCGTCTTCATGTCCAGAACTGGTTTTGTGATATACAGCACGAACGTCATCCCTTTGAGCCATCAAGCGAACGAACTCCTGGAATTCACCGTAATTGAGTGTGCCTGTACCAGTTTTGTCTGCCTGGTCAAATCGGAACTTGAGGGTATCCGCAGACACATGGATGTGCAAGTTGCGGCAGACCCGCTCGACACCTGCAAAGTGAATCTCCTCCTCAATGGGTGGGTTTTCGGGATAGAGTCTGTTCATCTCCTTGCGCCAGTAAACCTTGATGGCTCGGTCGTTGAAAGCCATCAGAGAGGTCATGAGTTCCTGTCGGTGTTTCGACAGAGCATCCAGGGTGTCCACCCACCACTCGAATTGCTCCTCGTTGTCCGCGATGAGGTGCATGGTCTTCTGCTTTCTGTCCGGCACCGCATACAGAATGGTGAAGAAACGCGACTCCTCGGATTCAGAAACCCCGCAGTCCATACGGTACTGACGAACGTCTGGAGATTTGCGGATTTCCTTGATGTCGTCAATGTATACACATTTGGAAGGTCTGTTCTTGTCCCAGAAGATCTTGCCGGCCTCTTGGTCCAAGGCCAGGTTAATACGCTTTCTCCGCTTGGTGGAGACCTTGGAAATTGAGGTTCCCTGTGTCAGCACTGGTGGAGCGATTGGCCCAATGTGTATGTCAGAGAGAGTCGAGGTGGCGGCTATGGAGGGTGCACCACCAGTAGGGGAAAAGTCCCGCATGGGTTCTCCTTCAGTAATGGGAAGAGAATACACCATCTGTTCCCTAACAGGTGCGGCCTCGTCATCACTCTCGGAGGTGACTGCAATGGCACTGCCATTGTCAGCTCCCGTAGTGACACCGCTATCACTTCTCCCCCGACGCATGACAGCCGGGCCGACGCTGGTATCGCGGCTAACGGGGTGAGTTGAGGATGTTCGGCGTGAAATGAATCGTGAGCCCTCCGTCTTCACCCTAGTTGAAATTCTTCTGATGATGCCACCCTTCTGTTTGGGCTCATTTTGCGTAGACTGTTCACTCCTTATACTGTAAGGAAGGGAATTTGTGCTTGTTTTTCGTGAGATGATGGGCTCAGGGAGCGGTTCCATAGACGGGAGAGTGGTAATTTCGGAGCCCCTGCCGCGTGTAGGCTCGGGCGATGGTTGTATGGAACTGTTAGTAGTAAGAACCTCAGGCCCTGGGGACATGATGGGCGAGGTTTGTTGCGGACTAGACGCCATTGAGGAAGTGGTGATGGCTGAAGTGGGAGCGGAAGAGACGTGGCCCTGTAGTAGATTGGTGGTCTGGACGTCACTGGGACGCGTGCGTCTCAGCGGTACGGTCTCAGAGCGCGTGGGTAGGTCCTCTTGTGATGATGAGGGAGACGTGGTGAAGGCGTGAGGGGAGGAATGTGTTGTGGACGTCATGATGGTCGATGTGATATGAAGCACCGGCCGGTAGGCTTTCTCCATAAAAGGTAGTCCTGAAAGAATATGGGCAGAAAGAACCCAAAACTTTCGAGAAGAGAACTGACGATTATATCGACGAGAAACTGGTCAACGGCCGCATTTTCAGGTCGCGAGTTATTGATGACCCTGTTTATCCTTCTTGGATGGGAAATGCGGGGAAGAAAGGGATCCGAGTTGATCTTCCACAGGAGGAATCGTGAGAGTCAAATACTATGGCACCTTCTCCGGGGGTCGAGGGTGCAGGTGGCCGAATGACCTCGTCGTCAGCCAGCTGGGTATTTGGCGCAACCGATAGACCCAGGCTTGAGTCTGGGGTACGGCTCGCTGCAGGTAAGGTACCGGGAAGGTAGACAGTCAGGAACCAGCCGGGTAGATGTAGTGTACAGCGACTTTGTGCACAAGAGGGGGAAGTTGCACCAGCAGCCCGGTATGCGTCGTTCGGGGCGTGGGATGAGAGCCAGGTTAGAAGTTTGAGATGCAGGAAACCTTTATGGGGCGTGCGTAGCAATACCTAGTCGCCTTGGGACGCAATGGTGATGTGGCAGATAGTCCTGCAGGCGGACCAATTCGGTACCAGTCGCGGATTGACAGCTGCGAGTTCCACCCAGATCGCTGCTGCAGGTCTGCGTTCTGCGAGGTCACGAGTCGGGATGGGCCCGATGTCCACCGAGGTGTCGACGATCTCAGTGCAGACCGAGTAAACCAGACAGTAAGGTACCGTCTCCGTGTGCCCGGCTTTTGTGCTGGTTGCGCGCGAGCCGAGCCTCGTCTTTCCCTTCTCGATGTTGTGTTGTCGACTCCCTGGGTGGCAGTCCCGAAGCTATGGTTGCCCTAGCTCTTATTGGATCTCAACCAGTCCCCTGCACAATAGTGTCTTACTACCGCTGCTGCTGCCTCTTTTTGCTCTCCTGCTGCTTGTGCCGTGCGTCCCTCAGAATAGCCTAATAGCGCAACACCGAGCAAGCGCATACGCGCGGCGAGTAGCCTGGTTTGCCTCAAAGTGTTTAAGATGGTCGCAGAACTCTGGAGTCCATCCGAGGTTCGCAGGTATGACTCGGCGCAAGAGGAACTTTGCCGCGACCAGGCGAAAGTGAAATGCAAAGTGGACACTGGGCGCAAATCGGGCCTTGGGTGCACTGGGCCCTCTGTTGAAATCTCTGTGGCTTTGCAATGGTCGCGGTAGTGACAACGAAGGGCTGACGTTTGTCGTCAAAGAAAAATAGAAAAAAGAAAGAGAGAAACAAGGTGAGTATTTCTTGGGGTATTTGCTCTTCAGTGAAGCTTAGGATTTATGAATCGTCCAGCGTGAGTAATAGTGTCGAAGGTTCGCAGTTGGAAAGTCGATGATAGAATGTTGGAGAAGATTCTGCCCTGGCGGTGTTGTTGGTCAGGTCGCGAGCGTGCAGAGACGCAAAATGTTGAAATGAAGTAAAAGACCAGATCGAAGATGTAGACAAAGGTCAAGGAGTGTGTGCGTGTGCGTGGGAGGGTGAGGGTAAAAGTAGTAGGGGGGAGAAAGTGACGAGGGTGGGTGCAGGTAGAATAGGTGGTGGTAAAGAAAAGTTGGGTTTGGGTATGGGCTACCAGGGTGCAAGGTGGTCGTCGTTTTCCTTAAGTGGGTGATGCTAGCTGTGCACATCAGCGACATGGATAGCAGGAGACTCGTGGCATGGCCGGGAAATTTGTTGGCGACAGGGAAGACGATGGCACGCGCCGCAACGCAAAAAGAGAGGCCCCGGGATTGAGAACGAGGATGAGCAGCAAAAAGCTTCAGTGGGCAATACTAGTACAAGGGGAAAAAAGACAATACCTCAGGTGCAAGCCCGACAGGGTTCAGTGCTGTAGCTCAGCTGGCAGTTGCTGGTAGTCCATTGGGGGTAACGTGTGCCGAATGCCTCTACTTGCTTCAAGTGAGGTTGACGGAGATGGGTACGTACTACGGTACTTCGGTACAAAGCGCTTGTATCACGGTACAATGTACGAATGGACGTTAGTGGCACTGGGCTGAGGTGCATTGGCAGGTGCAGGTCGCAGGTCGGCGTCAATCTTTGTCGAAAACTGGGGGAAGACGCAGATGCGGATGATGTGGGAATGAAGACGGGATGACATGGGGGGAACATCGATGCTGCATCTGCAGGAAGTCTAGGTACTCCGGTACGGTACTGCAGACAGGCAAGCCTGGCAGGCCGTGCCTTGCGCAAAGCCCTCTCATCGCTTTGCTCATTTCAGTGCAAGTGGACTGGGTACGGCCAGGACATACCCGGTTACTGAGCACCGAAGGGCCGCTAGGCTAACTGAGCACAGGTAGCAGCCCAGCGACAGGTACCCGAGGCACCCTCTTTTTTCTGACATTGGCAGGAGCGACCAGTTCAAAGTGCCCAGTGGAGTAGTGGTAGGGAGCTGCTTGACACAGGCACAGGCACAGGCACAGGCACAGGCACAGGCACAGGCACTGTCACTGTAACCGATACAGCTGGAGGCTTAATCACACTTTGTTAATTCGTAGGAAGGGCGCGAGACATGCAGATCAGGATCTGCCACAGTCGCTCCTTCTCAAATTCAATGTCCAAGTAATCAAGGCTGTGCATTTGCTGATTATAATGTCCTCATCGACCTGACCTGACGAGCCGATGACACACGTCAAAGATCTACATGAGCATCCTGCGGTAGTGAAGCCCGAGGCCAAGTACTCGGAAGGGGGAAAAGTACCTTACCTGATAGCGTCTCTATCCTTATTTGGAGATAATCGGCAGGGGTGAGCCCAGGAAAGTTGCCCGCTTGGTCAGGGACAAGGCTGGTGAGGTGACGTTTCTGGAGGTACTTGGAGGAAACTTCGATATGTTCCGCGCTTTAGGGGCTGTCGGAAAGCAGGGAGCAACCCTCCACGGCTTTTCAGTGGGCTGAGGGTGGGCTCCTGCTCCCCTTTTTAGCGCCTCGCCACGACCTGAAAGGAGCCTTGACGAAACACTGCATGGAGCCGGCACGAACTGAGGCCCCAGCTAAATCTAGAAGCAGCAACAGAGCACTCCTAGGGAACTACCTAGACATCAATTACCCGTAGCCAAGTGCGAACGCGAGGGAGAGGGCATTCCATCAGGTACTGTACAAGTACATGATGGGCCCGTAAAGAAGTCAGTCAGACTCTTAGAGACCGCTTCAATTCGCGATTGGATGCGCGGCTTAAGCCTCCTCATCTCAAGTCCTTCTCTGACGTTTCCGTGCCAGTCCTTTTCTCCAACTCGCTTATTATCCCACCACATGTAGAACATAAGAACACAATATCAGGATCTCAGCTATAGGCTTACGCAACAGCTGCATTTGGTTTTTTCAAGATCTGCTGACCAAAACGCGACAAGAAAGAAAGTACAGCCTGCTTGAGTACCCAAGAAAAAAAAGGACTACCTGGGCGCTTCTCAAAACATTCCAACCCGGGTCCCTTTTCCCTCGTGTGATTCGTGAATATACCGTTAAGATACAGACAGGGAGTTGGGAACCAAGCCCGGCACTGTCTTACCAACACCAAAATGGCCCAAGGCGATGGTCTGGTCTACCTCAAACCACTGCTAATTCGAGTTTGAGACAGTGCCAGGTCAGCTCCACCGCGCCCGGAACCCGGGGGAGACGGGAAAGCAGTTCAGGGCATGGAAAGAAGAAACAAATCCTACCCAATTCAACCTTGAACAAACCCGCTAGCCCTCTATGCGCCTCTCCCATAGTTGGGCCCACGCCACACTTCACCATACTATGGTAGACGAGGTTGATGAACGCGGCACGTCCTAATGTGCATGCTCCATCATTCCCCGGGACTTGTTCTATTTGCTTCGTTACGAGTTGAAAAGATCCGGGGACATGTCTTACAAGCCGTTTGGACCGTTCCAGAACAATACAACTTTCGCATCAAATCAGGTGTGTAGCTTGTCAGGAGTCTGGACTGGGGGGCAGGGTCCAGGTTTGTGACCGCCGTAAACTCATAAACCTGAGGACGGCTGTCCTTCCGGCTGTGCCTTGAGGAAGCCACTTCCAAATTAGATGTTCTAGGATTGAGCAGATATTTTGGCCTGGCCAGCCCAGGAACAGCCTCGCACGCGATACCGTAACATGCCACCGTAGGATTCGCTGCGAGAATATGTTGGTGGCGTTTTAGTTTAGCGCACGTCAAGTCGCAACGGCCGCGTTGTAGTGTTTTACTCGGGACGCGTTGCTCTGTGTATCAAGAAAGTTGGAGCCAAGAACTCGTTGGTTACTGTGCAACACGTTTTGCTGGGTAAGATCATCCTCCAACCAACCAAAGGAACTATGGCATCGTAACTTCAAAGGGCTCGAAGGGCTCGCTTCCGCGAACTGTGACAAGGGCAACGCAATATTTCCGATGGCAGCTGCAGGTGAGAGGCAGCAGAGACAGCATTGGCCCAGGCGAGATGGAAATAAGCGCTTGTTGGGCAATATCCAGGTCGCATTATAGGTAGGGCTTCACCGTATTGTCGGGTCCTCGCCGCGTCGTGACTCAGACTGGCAGGCTGACGGACTTACTTTTAGAAATTGCCGTTGTGTTACTGCGATGCTGCCTTTGCAAAGGATTCTGCACGCTCAGCCAATCTATGGTGGTTTGTGCTGTTTTCGGTCCAGGCGTCCACGCAAGTGCATGTCGCACAATAGGAAAAGTTTTGACCACTGCAGGGAAGTTCGGGGGGGGGGGGAGAATCCGTCTGAGTGCAGTACCATAGTAATAAGTCAGCAAGCAATGATCACAAGGTAACGCTCCTCTCGATGTCACGTCTACGCCGCAGCCCGCTGGAATTCGCACGTCAGACTTCCACTCCGAGTTCGCAATTTACTGTTTGACTGAGAAAATCATTGCCAAGGTATCTTGGCAGATTGACGAGTGCTGCGAGCTATCTCCCATTTTCCCAATGATGATGGGCGTTGTTTTGAAACACGCCAAAAAGATCCTGTTCCACTTTGACGGCGCAACGGGCTCCGATCGTGCTGCGGCGCCGGGCACCGAAAGAGTAAAACACCCTGTCGGGCGGCCTCCTCTCAGCGGATCAACAAAAGAAAGCTGGTACTATGGTAGTCAAAGTCCCTGATCGACGCTGATGATGGACACGCCCACTGCCATAGCGAGGTTCTGATCGGCCCGCGGTGAGGGATGAGGTATCGGGCGGCACAAGGCAGATAATTTTTCGCATTATCGGCACGTCCCACTTTGCGGTATGTCTCGGAAAGATATTGAGCTGGAATGAACGCCTGGGGTTGCCCCGTTGCCGCTTGAGCTGCGACGGGCCAATATTGAGCGCTGTTTTTCTTTTTGCGTGCTTTCACGACTCGAAAGGGAAGTTTCAGGCACATTTCTACTGTGGCTTAGCTTCACCTGTCATGGCCGTTCCATCGAAAAATTTGCCAATGGACAGAACCTAGCACGATTGGAATTGCACGGTTCTCGTAGATTCTCTTGCTTTATCTATCGACTCATGCTTCGCAGCGAATTGTGCAACATGACTCCAGTCTCGTGCATTCACGCAGTGGTTTCTGGCAATTTCGTCCATGGGTTCGCCGAGAAGGGCCCCACCGACTTGATATGGAAGAACTGATGGAAACGGGATGGAAGAACTGCTGCAGCAAATTCTGCAACTTGTCGCCAGCCAGGGGGTGGTGAACGCGCGCATGCAACAAGTACCAGGTACGCGCCCGCCCTGCCAGGCCTGCTGTTCTCCACGCCGAATGATGGTTTTTGGATGCAGCCTTGTCGCCATCATCCCTGCAGAACGGTTCTTGAACCCCACCTTTTGCCTTTGATCCCACATGGCAGCAAGCAGGGGCCCACAGTCTGGCAGTCGGACGTCGGGTAGTCATTTCGGTCCGCCCGTCCTGTCCAAGCGTGTCTCGTCTTGTGTGTCGAGAGGCTTCCATCACGATTCGATGAGAGCTCCATCGGCCTTCAGAGCGAGACTGTAAGCCAGCTCAACGCAATAAGCTTGCACAAGGCTGACCGCAGGTGCGGTCTCTTTGACATTTTTCTTTTTGGCGTCGCAGCTCGTCGTGCATTGCAGTCGTATCTTTACACTCGCATAGCGGTAACTTGGCAGACTAGAGGTTATCGCATACTTCCTGAGCCGTCGGTCCGGTGATAGGCTGGGTACTGGCTAGCTGTCAAAGTGCTGCCAGGAATGCCTCCAAGTGTCTAATTTGACAGAGATGGAGACTAAGCCGATGTTGCGAGAGCTGCCAATTGTTGCGTACAGGTTGACAATTTCACTGACTTGTTCCGGGCCCCGAAGTTCTGGTCTGCCTCTCAAGAGGCTCAAGTATTATGTTATTACTTGTACTTGGGCGTATAGCAAGGGCAAAGAAGCCCGAAACAAGAAATTGCTTTTTTCACAGAGCAAGGAGAGCACAAGTAGAAAGTTGTGGATAAGGTTTCTTCTTTTGTTTCTGTTGTCAGACTGTCCGTCATGTTTCAACGGCGGAGTCGGCTAGCCAAGCCGAAGGGACCCGGCCAGCTGCGTGTCAGACGAGCTTGCGCCAATGTGGGGTGTGCTAAATATACATTGATGCACTCTTCTTTTTGCTTTTTCCGCAGCTTCCTGTCTACGGACGATGCCTGCAACCAACGGTCAAAGGGGGGGGGTGGGAACTACCGTCAAATCTCAAAGCGGCTCGAGACATCTGTATCAAGCTATTTACAAATACGAGTATTCTCTGACCTAATTTTCGCTCCAAAATAGTTACTATCACGTGTGATCTGCTACAGGATTACAGAAAGTACTCATGCTGTTACTGAAATTCATATATAGTTCATATACATGGTACAGACATGTCCGTATGGCGTGCAGACGGGACGCTGAGGCTGTCCCCTCCTTTTGAAAAACAAAAAGCCCTGCGTACTATTCCACTCTCGGGACCCTGTCGGTCGTGGCCATGACAATATGAGAGATGGTATACACGATGTCATTGAGCTGTCATGCAGGTCAGTTGGGCCATTTCTTAATTAAGGTAAAGTCTCTATTACTGGCGGCGCATAACTCTGTACGGAGATACTGGGAGCCTACCTAAGGCATCTGGGTACAGGCAGGTACTATGCTACATGTTAGATTTACTGTTGAGAGTCCCTCGGCACCGACGCCGGCCAAATTAAAAAGTTGCCTGAAACCTTCTTTCTCCAAAATACCAACTTACAATCTCCAAACGAAACACCCCAGTCCTTCGATTGCCTTCCCCAACCTTGGCATCCATATGAGGCAATCTCTCAATGCACTGTGACTTTTGAAGGTAAATTCTAATCAAATTGTACGATTCCCCCGGGGCAAGTACTCCGTCTACTGCACAGATGCAATGTGGTCCTGAGGGATCTCATATTATCTTACTCACAGCCTCGGCATTGCCAACACGGATATTAACGTCGACAACACCGTACAGGCACAGAATTGCAGCTGTCACCTGGATGGATCCTGATCAAGATTAATTGGCTGCCTAGTCGCCTCACAGCTTCGCTTCCTTCACCGCTATTATTCCCTCCATCATCATAGGCCTTGATCGTCCAGAAGGCCAACATTGCGGCAGCTTGGCACGTCGATGGAGATAATCGGCACCCCCCCCTGGTGATTGATGAGCGGCAAGCTGAGACAAACACTCTTCAAGACCGAGTACCTCTTGACCCTATCGCATGGGTTTTGCCAGTGGGGTTCAGAGAATAATCGAACGTTGTATTAGAGTTATCGGCTTATCACGTTGCACCACATGGCTTCTGAGCTTTGCCTCAGCTATGATTAGCGACACAGCATCCTAGGGCGACTCTAGCAAGTGTTTGACGGCATAGAGCATTTCTGTCAACTGCAGGGGCTCCCACTGTCGACGTAATTGGGATTGACGCTCGGCAAATGCTCAAACAGGTCGAGGAACCAACATGCCTTGGAAGTAGCCCTGTCACGATCAGGCCCGGCACCCTGCGCCCCCATTCGTCAACTTCTTGCCAAAAAGCCCATCTGGCTGTCCACATATATGCTGTCTATCCTTCTCACCTGGACCCGGTGCGCAAATCTGCATCACACCGCTTCTTTCATCAGAGGTTTTGGGGGAGAGGTCATGCTCATCACGCTTGGAGGCGGGCGAACGCAGCGTCTACGAGCGTTCCAAGAGGAATCGCAGGGCCCGCCAGGCTCCGGATCGACATAGAACAGGTAGCCCGCCGACCGGGGCCGTGATCAGTTGGCCAACACAGGCCAACGCACCAAAGACAAAATTGTTGGTTCTAAAAACTTAAGCCTACCAACATCAGTAGTCTACCCAGCAGCCATGATGCCACTTTGCGACGTGGACCAGCTTGGCCGTAACCGCGTGCAACCGCATCTAGCGTTGCAGTCAGATCTGTCGATCATCCTATCTCCCAAGTTTGTCCCGCACACTGTGTTGTGTACCTTCTCGGCCGAGTACCGATGAATGTCCCATCGTGATGGTGCTATACTGACCAGTAGGGCAGCGTTGGGGAATTTGACTTTGAACAGCCTCACTTTTCATCAAGTCTGCTGACCAGCATCGTCATCGCCCCAACCAACTGCAACGCCCTGGAGACGAATCGCAAGCTGGTTTGCTGGTCCACCGCCATGATGAGGTGGTACTCGATAACTGATCACAGCAGCGTCTATAGCGCAAGGTTGTTGCTATGAAATACATACAGAGAAATTTGGCACGGCTTGAGTCCATTCGCCCAAAATCAAGAACACAGCTTGGTGTTCGCTTCAAACATGCATTCTTCCGCAGACTCCGAACCAATGCACAGCTTCGGAGATACGCCGACGCAACGCGAGTGCAACCGTCCCAGCAGTTTCCCAATGCATTGCTGTGACGTGTGAGTTGTTTTGGACATGATCGTCAGAGGTCATACAGCGGCGCCAGGATTCTATTGCCCACCCATCAACAGCAAGGTACTTCAGAGCTATCAGCCTCGGTCCAACGTCATACACGATATTGTTAGTGAGCGTGGACCTTCGCACCCACCAGACATCCTCTCTGATCCGACTCACAGCCGAGGACGTGCACACAGCAACTGTGGTTCGCTATCAGGATCAGCACCACCAGCGTCACCTGCGATTGCACCGCCAGCGCACACCAGGCTAAGTAGCAGGCCCAAGATGGTAACAAGAACTGAGTCGCGCAAGATGTGTACTGCCGCGGAGTGCTCTCAAGTGATAGCGAAAATCAATAGAAAGACAACATCTAAATTTTTAATTTTTCTTTACCAGGCGCGAGAAAAGCTTGAGGTAAACCTCAAAGGCGGCTGTTTGTCCATTTCGCCTCCATTGTGATACACCTGGTGAGCATCTCGGAAAACCCTCCCAGTGACTGTACATGGGCTTCCCTTTGCGATGTAAACCCCTTGCAATCCTTCTCTTACACATTGACTTACTCCATAAAATTAGCATATTGGCTCATGAGGTATGACTATAGGTCCAGCTCTCCTGACATCAAATAGCCTTTCATTCAAACCGGGTTGTCGAGCACGTCGGAAAGTTTCAGCTATGGCGGCTTATATCAACATTTATACCCGTCTTTGTACATCTTTCGCTTGATCGGCTCCTAAGGCATTACCTGATCGGCCTGACATCTATCCAAGTCTGACTATGAGGAAATGTTGCACGTCTATACGCCGTCGGTCGAAAATGAGTTGGCGTCAATTATGGGGTAGAGTCATCCACGCATCGGAGGCCAGTCCCTGTTTGAATTGTGCTTTAGTAGAAAACAGGGTCTGCGACGTTGAAAACTTTCCCGTCTACGACGTAGATCGGCATGCAAATCGCTAACAGCTGCGTCTGATGTCGGGTCTTAGGCGAGGCTCAGAATAAAGGGGTTGTGGGCTTCATCGTGGGCGCAAACCTAAGGCTATCAAGGGATATTCGCTTTCGCCCACGTTGTAGCTGAGCTATCGCCCCAGACTGGGCTCATCTGAGACCTAACAGCCGTCTCGCAGTGGTATTCCTACGCCTCGGGAAACCAACCATTGGCATAACGGATTTCCACGTCTAAATCCCAACACAGCCTATGACAGTACAACCAACGAACAAAGAACCCGAGAGCTCGCTAGGAGAACCCAAGGGAAGTCTGGGAAGGATCAGATGGCAGCACAAACCCATCGACTCTCAGCGACCTGGGGCTTTTGGTCCTTCACCGTTATGTGACACGGTACTGCATACGCGTCCCCCACCTCACCACTAGCAATGCACGATCGAAGCCTCATCGGACGAGACATTATGGTGACCCCTCGGTTTCGCAACAGAGAAGTTCGCCTATGCCCTCGTGCCACGAACGATAGATAAGTTGCGACTCATGCGAGATACTCCGAGATACATTCCGAGCCCCAGAATACTGACCTACCAGATTCAGACAGGTGCGTCTGCTCGGGAGGGGCCGTCGCGTGCCGAACGCATGTCATGGCGTTGCCACAGCCTGTATGGCCAGGCAAGCCAGGGAACATGGGAAAGGCAACCATCTTCTCTCACCGAGTCAAGGGCTCAACACCCGATCTCATCTGCAAGAAATGCACAAAAAAAGAAAAAATGCACGGTAGGGTCCCAACGTCCTTCACCGGTCAGAGATCCATCTTCTCGGGTGGAGTGAAATGTGATGAAAATGTCAAAATAAGCAGCAGATCTCATCGCGGCAATAGCGATAGACATCCGTGACCGATTGCAGCAGCACACCACCTTACACCTCGCCCACACCTTACCAGACAGCGGCATCGATCCGTTCTACCCCGAGAGTCGATCGGCATCAACATCATCTGTTCATGTAACGACAATCGGAGCAGTCCTCCATATATGAGACGCCTCATGTAATAAGTTCTTTTCTGTACACCGCCGAGCATCTTGATCCGCTGCCTGATCAAATTGTAGCTTTGAGTTTTCATCAAGGTGACGAAAGTAAGGGTCCTTTCTGAAATTCGCGGAGACTATCAAAGCTCGCATCGAACAGATTGGGGTTTCCTTGGGGCGCCGTCGCGGGGACGCAAATTTTGCTATGCCGCCGGGCGGAAGATATCTCCGGTGGCCATCTCATCACCAGCTTCGAGCATCATCCCTAGAACGGCCGCCTTGGCAGTCTACGAATGAGAGCGGGCCCCAATAAGCCAGCACAATGCAACAGCCCATCTTATCTCCCTCTGAGCAGGCCTTGCCCCTGAGACACGCATGCGCAATTGCCATTGGAAAAAGCCCTCAAATTTCTTCACGATGACCGCGTGTGGAAGCGGCACGTTGTTCCGGTCCGCCAAAAGTTTCCACACCCGACAATGTCCCAGCGATGTACTGTGGTGTGGTACTAGGGAACATTCGACGACTCTGCGCAAGCATCATCGGCAATTTCCCTTGGCCCATCCAATGCGGGCTGTCCGGTGGCACGTTGTCCAGCATGAGCAAAAGTCCCTCGCAGCTGATCTTCTATGGCGAAAACTGAACCATCTCAAAATTCTAGACGTGTCGTCTCTCAACCTGAACATTACTTCTGGCGGGGACGAAACGCATGTCATGATTACTTGCAGCAAATGGCAGGGTTAATATCGTGGGGAGAAAGCCCTGTCGAGTCTGTTTCAGACGTTTCTCCGACTAAAAGTATCCATTGTTGCAATAAGTTGGGCCTCTTGCAAGATTGCTCTACTACAGTACAAATGATCACCATAACCAGAGGCTACAGGCCCTTGCGACAAGGCTTGTGTAGCATTGTTTCCCGCATCAACGCGCAAAGGCGGAGTAGAGTCGATCGCTATTTTGAACGGCAGACAGCCGACGCGCAAGAGCCAAGTCGTGAGGATGCCCCGTCTCCTTGGGTCTGTTCCCTGCCTCAGGTTCGTCGCTTGGTGCCAGGGAGGAAAAAAAAAATATGGTAGAGGTGACACACGGCTTACGAAAAGCTCGTATGATGTTTTTCCTTCCGCGGCATTACACACTGGACGTGCGCCAATTCCGGCTCGCAGGCTCGTGGGCAGTGAATTGCATCCCGTGACAAATCCACCTCCCCCCCCCCTTGCAGTGGCCACTGCATTCACTATTGGACCACGAGATCAGGGCGTCCAACAGAGAGCACTTCTGTCAAACTCGGGGCCAAATAGGAGTGGCCAGGTCATGGTGCCACGACTTCAGATGGCTTCTGTTATGGTATATGTTACATACCGTAGTAGCACATGAGTCCAAGGGATATTTGCAACCTAGACAATAGAAGTACTAACAGCAACACAGTACCGATTAATAAAGTGGTATTTGAATGCTTTCCCACGCCCAGCACCCGGCTCCACAATCCCTGCCCACACGCCAGGCGTAGAAACTTGAAGAGCGACAGGCATCTTGTGTTTTCTAGAAACCTTCCACCTATGATGGGCTCCACCTCCGCAAACTCGGCCCCTGAACGCTTTGATACACGCCTTCGGATCGACCGGATTTCGCAATGCTGTTCCTGTAACGCTGGGAGATTGGTGACCATGACGTAGCTATGCCGAGTCCCCCGGAAGCCCTGATGCTCGGCCACACCAGTGAGTAACTATGTAATCTCAGTCCGTCATGATGACTTAGCTAAGTCCAACAAAACCAGGACAAACCACGACACCCAAAGCCTGCCGCTCAGCATCTTGCGGCCCTTCCATGATCGGGGGGAGGGTTGCTGGCCATTCTAGTGAAAAAATAAACATCCTCGCAATGCCAAGGGAAAAATCAGTCAGTTATGCTGCTATTTTGGGTGGCCGACATCAGGCTGTGCAGCTGATCCCAACGCCCTCCCATCCGCCCTACATCCCGCCTCAGCGCCCGCGTCGCTGTCATGTCCTGAACACTTGTCTAGCCCCACAAGGCAGCGCTTCCGACACATGGGTTCCAGGGTATTGAGAAGATGGGATTCCAGGACAAGCTTCGCTGACCAGAGGGGACGTGGTTCAACCATATGCGATTTGAACATTGCCCATGACTGTGGAGGTGTGCTTCAAAGACTTTCCATTCCCACTGGGATATTGGGACCACTGCGGACCGCCCGTTGTTTATCATGCCGCTCAATCGAGTTAGCCGCCTTGCTTTGAGAGACCCAGTACAGCTTTCACGGCAAGGCTGTTTGAGAAAAGCAACTCTGGTATGATATGTCGAGGACGACTTCCTGACCCTGGTAGTTTCGGTAGAGATACACACAGGAGCGCTGATCAACATTGGCGGCAAATTAGGTCGGAAACTTCCTGCCAGATCACGCGGGATTGGCTGTACATTTGGAAATTGCTTGATACTTAGGGATCAAGCAGGCGTGTGCTTAATGACGGCCTGTCTCTGCCTGGCCTGCGGAGACAATCCTCGTGAGCGAGTCACGCTCCTTCGCATCCCCCTCTCCGTTGCTGTCTCACAATTCTTCCATTTGTGAAAGATATTGTTCGTTACCGGAGAGGGTGGCGTCAATTGTGGTTAGCTGTGGCGCCCGGCTGTTCATGAGCTATTAACTAGGCGTTGTTGGAACCGTCAAAAAGTCCCAAAATGGAGAGTGCTTTGATTAGACTAGGGGGTCGCAGCAGTGTTCTTGTGCTGCTTGTATGTTCACGGTATTTGCTTCATGCTATCTGGTCGTCACAGCGAGGAGATTGACGGCGTGGCCGTATGACCATCAAGTCTCGCATTCCAAAGCCCCAACGAGACTTGATGGGCATGATCATCATCAGCTCCTTTGTGCCACGGTGCCCAGATGGGGACTTGGTTCCCCTCTGCGGGGCCAGCCGAAATCTTCGTGAGGACACCACGGTGTAGAAAGCCAGTTGCTGCAGATTCTCATGGTCACACCGAGCTACTGTCGACCTGCGACACTAACGTCGCCCCGAAGTGCCTACTTGTGTAACCTGAGATCCAGGATAATACTGCTGGGGCGCAGGAACCTGCTGTAAGACTATTGGCGTCAGTACGTGTCGGAACAGGTCGCGGCGGTGCCGATCATTGCGCCGGCCTGCACTTCACGGACTGCGCCGGAAATCTCATAATCACGGCACGTGAGTCCGCCTCAATTGACAACCGCCCTCACTCGTCCCCTAGACCTATGAGGATGGCGGTGGACATTGCCATATCACATGAGTGAAATCCGTCCGCAGGACATACATCTTGTCTGACCGGCTCACAAGTGTGTTTCTCAGCCTCATGCACAGTAAGCTTTTCTGTCAATATTCCTTTATGATATATCACATATCCCGTGCATCACTAAAGGTTGCCTCCTTCTTCCACATACATAATTCATAAGAAAAACAGGTGAGCTACCGATACTGTGCAGCAACAGGGCATCTTCAAGGCCATCTTGATGTCAGTATGTACCGCCCAGACCTCATCAAGCTACACCCTTCTCTCCGGCATAAAATCCCGCCCATGTGTCTCGGAACTGCGAGGGCGCGATGTAGCCCTCCTGCTTGCATCGATGGCTGCTGGGCACCATCATAAGAGCTGCGCAGTTGCCTTGTTCGGAAAACATTACAGATCGCTACCTGGGCTCATGACAGGATCGTCGTCCAGCGACTCGTTCGGGATTACGCCCACACAATTGAACATTACGACGTGCAGCGGAATGCTCAAGACCTGAATGCCACGTCAGTGCTCACGGTGTCTGGCCAGCCTCGGACAGGCTTGGTCTCAATGATATTCCGTCAAGAGGGGACGTGAGCCCCCCCCCCCCGGCCGGGATGCCTCGTTCGTGCATACTGTGGCATCGTTATCGTGTCTTTGCCCCAAGTAAGACCATTGTCGTGCATTAGTTACATTGGACAATGCGGAATCTGAGCGAAATATGCACCAAGCACTTCGTTGTTGCATTTGGTGAACCTAACTACCCAGTAAGGGCGCGTCGTGCATAGACAACGTGCCTTGTCCAGCGGAATATCCTCGACCACTCACCTACTCCTCCACCACCACCTTCCGCTCGGGGCCGTTATTCTTCTCACGGGACTTGCCAGCATATCCACATGTTGAGCGTACCCTCTAGCCAGCATACGCATCCACTCTCCCCGCAGACTTGCATATGACAGCCTAGAGTGGTCTCCTGCAGAGAAAAGCTTCCTGCAAAACGTGCCCATTGGAGTTAGCTATACCGCTAAAAACGACACGTAGGAATGGTCTATTAGATAGCACACTGACTATGTCCGAACCTGACTGCATGCAACCTCACCTGGCGAGACACGGGTGGGAGTGTGTGTATATGGGAAAGTATCTGGACTTCCACGTGGTGGTGAGAGCTAAGTAGATCGGACCTTTCCTGCATGATCTATGCATGCGTGTACTTTTGAAGGCAATACCATACCACCATACTCCA
The DNA here is from genome assembly GCA_027946515.1 of Gnomoniopsis smithogilvyi. Taxonomy (NCBI): domain Eukaryota; kingdom Fungi; phylum Ascomycota; class Sordariomycetes; order Diaporthales; family Gnomoniaceae; genus Gnomoniopsis; species Gnomoniopsis smithogilvyi. The sequence goes on along the minus strand of JAPEVB010000004.1, from coordinate 1,750,992 downwards.
GACAGTCATTAAAGTTTCCACGGGCAAGTACGTTTTGATTGCTAAATGATTGAGAGCCATTCTCATAGTCTTGAACCTCATGCAGCCCTTTGCCCGGCATTGTGCTTATCAATGAAACCCTTGCGCGAGCGACAGGCATGGCATGGACACTTCATAGACCGCAAGGAAGTCTTCAAGCCCTATCAGACTCCTTCAGTACTCCGCACCAGGACTGGCACAGGGCAGGGGCCCACAGATCCACAAAGCACGCGGCTCAAAAGGTCCAGAATGTTGAAGCGTCAATCAGGCGAGACATGGCCCCGATGCTTTGCCTCGTGGCGAGACGGGCTGTAAGCCGAGCAAATGAGGCTATATCAATGACTGTACAGTTTGAGCAAAAGGCGTTGTGTGAACCCTGCCCATTTTTTTTCAGAGTGGCAATGCGCATGGTACTTGGATGGGACCTGAGCGCTCGTTTCAGATACATATTCCCTCGCCGAGACGAATGGCTTAACTCGAGGGCCAGACTCATCCCGGACCACCGATCATATTCCCGAGTCAGAGGCAAAGAAGCCTGCTGAGATGTCGGCGCGCATACAAGCTCGGTCGCCTAGGACCCCGACGTGATGTCCTTTTCTAACCCAGGGAGTCACATCGTGGGCTCTACACGGAGAGGTGGAATACAAATCTCCTGTGGCTTTTTCGATTTGGGAGAACATGCTCCCATAGTGCGGTAATGCATTCATAATTTGTGACAGATCATAGTCGTCGAAAGGTGTGGTGTGACAAAGACTGTATGTACGTCTTTTGATATCTGAGGTATGCAAGATTGATGCGCTTACTGCTTTCTGATATCTACACCGCTCCAAAATTATGCAATCATCCGATATTCAGCATATTATATGCCACAAGTTGATCCTCATGATGGTGTTTTCTCTGCCCGGAAACTACCTACCGCATTATGAATCCGGCTCGCGATTTTAGAACGCCGCCATTCACAGACTAGTATTAGAAAACATAATGTGACAAATATCGGAAGAATAGTCAACCATACATTCGCCGTACAACGAGTATGAGTCTCCCCTTGCTCCCATGATCAATTCGTTACTTCATACATGAGGCTATCGACATAGCTCTTGTCTCTTGCAGCACCAAGGACTGTACAAACAACCGCTACAGCTTATCACACGAGTACGAAAGCATCATTCTGCGAAAGAGGGCAAACAGTGGACCATGCATAGGACGTTTTAGCAGAGACAAACGCGGGCCCGGCTCATTCTTACCTCGCAGCCTGATTGACCAGATCCAATCGATTGCGGTCCTACATTCGACAGATTTATAAAGTGGCTAGGTATCTGGAGCTAACGACAAAAGACGCATGGCTTTCTATTAAGACTGATCTCGTAAGATGCCATCCCAGCATTCTTTCAATTGATACGTAATATACTCTCACACATAGTCTGAATTGTTTTTGGCACACCTACCTTCCCAGGCAAGCAAACAATAAGCGATGCCTTCAGCTAGCCACAGGGTCTCGGCCTGACTTCAACGCTCACGAGATAGGCAATGTGGTATATGGTCCGAGACAAGGCAAAAGATCATGCATTATGTCAAGTTCGGGGTTTATGGGCTTTCATGGGTGTGCCGCTCGTCAGGTCGATAGAAACGTTACGCAAGAAGCCTAGGTAGTTATACAATGTTGTGTGATCAGGGGCTGTTCGGTATCCATACCTAGACCTACTTCACAATACAATTTTCGAGTATTCAATTTTTCCACACAAAGTACAGATTTCCGATAAGTTGTGGAAAATTCAAATGATCTTGCCCATTATAGCGATGAAAATACCTCGTGTAAACGGACATGGAAACCATAGAAGACACACAATCCGGCACGACAAGACTTTACGGATGTGGATCTTATACTCTGACCTTAGTAGCACAGGATGTGCGCAGAACAAGCGTATACACCACCTCGTGTGCCCGGAGTCATGGTATATGTGATCGTCTACGGCCCTTTCCATGGTTGGAGGACTTAGCGGTCCGGGATCTGTCTGTCATGATTGTGAAGCTGTGTGATTTGGGCATGAGGATGTGTGAGTACGCTGTGAAGATTACGAATACGATTACGGCGCCTTCTTCCAGCTTTGGGCGCGCCTCCTGTGAAGCCTACTGGCTTGCACAACCTTAAAACGTAACCTAAAGAGGACATCGTCCTCGAGGGCTAGCCTTTAGCCTGCACTTTGTGAAGAATTATACGCATGTGACGCATGCCTTCTTGGACAGCAAGGATGCAAGCAGCCGCTTCCATGAAACGATACGGATGCCTGGATTCGTGACATTACTATAATCTTGCTTAATTTGCAGCTGTCCGTTGTTCAACTTGACTGCCGCTACGAGAGACAAATTGTATCACTGTGGCTGTGTGAGAGTTCATGTTGAGCTGCAGTCTCTGTGGACGGACGAAAACGGATATCTGTGTGCGTATAGCAGCGAACGGGGTCTTTGAAGTGCGGCTCTTTCGTATGACCGAGCTAAAAGAAGCTCGTACATCGTAGTATGGTACCAAGACTTCCGAGACACGTGGCTTTCTGTTCCAATCAGCCATGAGGCGGCCTGAGTAACGCGCGCCCTTTGCACTGCATCAAGTTGTCGCCTTACAAGGCTCATAGTTGCGTGACCCAGTCGGACGCCTCGGAAGGACTCAGACACCAGGTTTATTACCGAAAGGCGGTGTGGGTTGAGCAGATGGGTGACATTGAACCAAGTACAGGATGAGGAAACACGGCGCGGAATGCGCATGCATGATTGACTGCTTTGGTGGACGCGATTCTGGATCAGGACACGAGTCTTGCCTGGAAGAGCTAATCGCAGCCCAATCTAGGTATATATCAATCCGCTATTGATGCGATCCGAAATAGTATGTTGGATGAGTCGACAAGTACATGATACCTCCTTCGATCATGCTAGGATAATGTCGCTTGAAGCAAGTGGCATGAGTTACTTACTAGAAAGTACACAAGCCTTCTCGACAAATACATTTGAGGACATCCTGTACACCAGATAGTGACATTGCTGTCTCCGGCTTGGCTCACCAGGAATACACGAGTGGCACCTCGCTGGACTTTAGCGTCAGGGATGTCTTTCAGCCCCAATATGCCGCAGTATGCAATCAACGTTGCAGCTCTGTTTGTCTAGGTGGACGAGCCACACTTCGTTCAATATTCATACTTTCTCAGGTAACATCTCTCTACCATCCCGGCACTAGAGTGTTATTTCAATATGAATGCTGAAGACCATAGACACCAGATCCCCCGAATCTCCCGCCTGTAGCCACCACAACAGCATCAACTCCTTCTCTCCACTACCTAGGTTTCTTCTGTAACACGCGTGGATGGTTGCCTAAGAATCCTACCTTGTGTGAATCTGATGTAGCAACATCTGGGTAGGACACTCAGGCCAGGTTGCGAGATTGTCGCTCTCGTCGGCTTTAGCATGGGCATCCTGATATAGTGCGGCGACGGTGCTGTAGACCTGTAAAGCTGATTTCCTGTCCAATTAAAGTCTGCAAGTTCAGGAAAATACAGTATCATGGACAGTGTAACAAGCATAAAGGAAGCAGTGGCGTCGATGCAAACACCCGACTGACCACAAAATTGTCTGGCAATTACATTATCTAGGCGTGTGAGCGCAAACCTGAAGCGCCAGAAGTTGGCTAGCTGGAGACATAAGAGTAGGAATTGGCCGAGACATGTACAGTAAGGCTAGGGTGTGTCGCAATACGTTTGATTTTTACGGAAACGACGGGAAATGGGAGGACGTAACACGGCATACAGGAGACAAGCTGACGACAATGTGCCTGCTTGCGTGATATGCAGGTGATCATGCTAGGTATGACCAAGATCATTCAGCGCTGGACGCCAAAGTGTTGGATCAGACATTTTAGAACAAATTTTGGAATGCGCCCTTCGTTCACTGTGCTACAGGAATAGATCAGGTAGGATAGTTGAGCATAGCAAATGGCTAAAAGAAATGATCTGTAGCTAGCCTGAACAACTAGGAAGTGAGGTTAGAGAGAGCATAACGCCCAACATACACGTCACAAAGTACATATGCAAAAAAGGTAGGTATACTACGAGATGGAGGGAGAGAATGGTGATAAATTACAGAATTCGCTGTCCGATGATGACCAGATGACAACACATTCTCGTTGTCGTTGGGGCTGGCTTTGCTTCATTCCCTCTGACGTGGTCACATTTTGAGTCCAGACATCGAGTGATATATCGACAGTTCTAGGCACGGTGTCGCAAGCATCCCAGAAGTCCAGCCGAGGCAGCTTGTGAAGAAACTCAGACAGCATGGCCAGCGCTAGGTATTCGCACTCCAGGGGCACTCAAATTCATGGATCAGTTATAAGAACATGCATTGATGCTTCAGTCACCGTGACGACACAGGCTGACAAATCAGGATGGACGAAGCAAAGCCCATGCACACACAGGCACATACAGGCAGTTCCATTCTAAAGACAAATCCCGGGCGAGACCACAGTCCGATCGAAGGTGGCTCGCTGAGACGAGATCCGAAGCTCTTGAGAAAGCAGATGAGGACTCGAGACTCCACACCTCGCGGTTTGTGGGGAGATCTATGGATAGCAGGGCAGCGAGTATCAAAACTCGCCTAGAAAGTGTTGGAATTGATAGAGCAAAGGGACTCTCCTGTGAGGTCTTATGTCTCAATCTCCACGTATGTTGAGTACGGGAAATAGTCTTATGGGGAGCACAAACCTTTGTTCACTGTCCGAGCTTGCACAGACGAATAATAGGCCTGTCGACTGGCAAAATGTCTCCCACGCTCATCCTGATCTCCTCGATAGCTTGAAGGAGTTGCAATATGGGTACCGTATTCGTAGGAATTTGCGTGGAGGGATCCATCCGTCCCAAGCTGACGAGATCACAGCCAAGGGTGGTTGTATTTGCAGGCGAGGGTGCTCTGATGGGCGTCACAGTGCTCCGATAAGAAACACCTGAAGGCTAAACAAGGTAGGGACAGTTTTGATGAAGCCTCTGTCCACAACCCCTCCGACGCACCATATTCTGATCGATCTACCTTCATGGGGTGGCCAGCCTCCTGGTAGATGCCCGATCACAGGTCTCTCATGACCTCGCCCACAGCTCTTGCGGCCACCCGCTTCCGCTGCTCCTCTGGAAGACCAGCGCTCATGTCCCTCACAGCTTGCAATTTACGCATCATTTGTTCGACCTTTTTCACATCGTCTTCACCTAGCTCGTCATCGTCCTTCTCAATACCTTCTGTATCAGCGCTTTCGGCCTCTCTTGACTGCTCCGCATCGACGAGGCCCTCTCTCTCCATGCGTGCCTCCCATATGGCCTTTTTGAGCCCCTCAAAGTCTTCCCTATCGAAGCCAAAATCCAGATTCTCAAGGTCGAGGTCCGAGTCATGCTCCTCCTCGTTTGAGTGAGATTCTTTGTCTTGAATAAGGAAATCATTTGCATCTTCGGCGCCGATGGTAGGGACCGACGCCCAATCGTTTGACTCCAAAGCTTCGAGGACTCGAGGGATGCCGACCTTTTCTGTGCGTCATCAAACGTCAATGAATGCATGTGCGGTTGGAGACTAGGGATCAAAACTTACCGCCAAATTCATTCTTGGTGTCTGCCGCGACTGATGAGGCAACGTGAACGAATTCAAGCCCAGCATCTCCGCAGACCTCATCCCACGTGTCGAGATCGTCTAGATGATCGACCTCACCCACACCGACGGCCAGGGTAACCCCATCCCATTCCCAGCCACCAAGTCCCTCTTTGACGACCCTTCCCACTTCTTTGATTAGACCTTGGCATGAAGATGATGGACTTGTACTCGTGGGAATGGCGAAGACGACGATTACTCCGCCCAAAACCTCAAGAACCTCCTTTGCCTCCTCAGTCAGGAATGATGCTGCCCACTCGTCAGGTACGGTAATGAGGTCTAACCACACTGGTACCGTGGTTGTGTAGTAGTTTGTTTCCAACTTGAGGTCGTGTGTCGTGCCAGCTAAGGTAGACGATATAGCCTCAGGTTGTGTACCAGTGAGATCTGAAAAGAATGTTAATAAAGCTGATCTTCGTCACAAGCAAATTACACAATTCATGCAAAACTGTAAAATCCACACCTTCCCTTTGCTAAGAATCATAGTCGAGTTCACAATAAGATAAGCCACTCACCCTTCACAACGCGACCCAACAAGTCCGTCTCGCCCTCCAACGCTACTGCTAAGATCCGACGAGGATTTGAGATTGCTTCGGCTTTGCCCATATTGAACAGAACAGGATGAAATTATGCAGAGATGAATTCTGGATAATGTCTCCAAAGGCTGAGATAGGTGAAGGAATATCGTGGTATGGTGAGATGAAATAGGAGGGCAAGCGAGTTTGGATGAGGTTGCAGGTGAATCCTTTCCACATAGAGCTTATATAATCCTGCCCTAACCCTTGTTCTACTCGAAAGGGCTCGCTTCAAAGCCGCTACAAACGGTATTGCAGATCCTCTGGACGGACGCAAACCACAAGCTTAAGGCTCAAGACGTTGACGATCTTCGGAGAATCTGTCATGAAATCACTTCAATTCGAAATGGGGTCTTTTGTTGGAGATATGTCCTCATTTGAGGGAGAAAGATGCTTTTCTATGTCCTATAACAAGAAAGAACGCCAGCCCAATGGTCCTGTACCCACCGATTACCAGAGCCAGAGGATTTAAATGCTTATGTACAAGGTACCTTGGAGCACCAAGAGGTTTTGTGACATTTCCTTCCCCCTCCTACTGGCGCCAAATTACAGTATTCCCTTTTCACGCCTCCCCGTTGCGCTCACCAGCTTGCGGCTCAACGTCGACATCAACCAATTCATGCTTCCCCTTCCAAGCCTTCTTAGCCTGCTTTTCCAATACATCCCAGTCACCGCTCATTTCACACATGCTCTTGAATGTGCCATCCTTCATCCTCATCAACTCCCAGGGATGCGCGTATTCCACGATCTCGCCTTTGTCTAGAACCAGAACCTTATCGTAGTCTACAATAGTCTGCAGACGATGCGCGATCGTGATGATGGTGCTATTCTCTAGCTCACGAATGGTTTCTTGGATCTTGGAGTCGGTGGCGTAGTCGATGGAGGCAGTGGCCTCGTCCATAAGGAGCACAGTAGGCGACTTGAGCATGGCGCGCGCAAGGCACAGAAGTTGACGCTGGCCTTGTGACAAATTATTGCCAGACTCGGTGATTGGCGAGGAGAGGTCGAGGAAGACGTTCTTGTTGGTGGCGACGGGTGCAGTCTGCGCGCTGGAGGCAATGCTCTCAGCGGCCGTGGTTGCTGGCGGGGCGTTGGCGAGGGCTGATGCAGGTCTACTGGCCACTGGCGTTGTCTCGTTAGGCCCGATAAGCTGGACGCGGCGAAGAGCAGCAAAGATTTGTTCGTCGGTGTAGGCACTGAACGGGTCGAGGTTACTCCTGATGGTGCCCATGAAAAGTGTAGGATCCTGGGGGACGATGGTGATGGACTCGCGCAAGTCACGCAGACCGATCTGGCCAATGTCGATATCGTCGATCAGAATCTTGCCCTCTTCAGCTTCGAGGGCGCGGAAGAGCGCTAGAGCCAGCGATGACTTTCCAGCCCCGGTCCGGCCAACAATACCCACTTTCTCCCGTGCTCCAATTTTGAAGGTCAATTTCTTCAACACGGGGTCAAGATCTGCTCGGTACCGGGTAGTGTAACCGATGAATTCCACTGAGCCCTGGCTAGGCCAGTTCTGCGGCGGGCGATTTTCCTCGATGACAGCCGGGGCCTCCTGTTCGACATCTAAATACTCCTTGATACGCTCTACCGAGTTCATGTTCTGCTCATTGTTTGCATACAAGCGTACAAGCCAGAGCATGCTGTCTGCAAAGCCAATGGCGTACGAAAGCGAGATACCAGCAGAGCCAGGGTCGATCTTGCCCAAGCTGATGATGACAAAGACACCAGCGAAAAAGGACACCAAGTCTCCTAGGACATCTGTTCTGAACGCGAGCCATCTGTTAGCAGCCCACAGGTAGATGAATGGCCGCAACTGAGCATTAATCTTGGCCAAATTCTCCCGGACGAACCGTCGTTCGTCACCATAGGCCCGAATCGTGGTCACGCCACTCAGAGTCTCGCCGAATTGCTGAAATAGCGGACTTCGCTGCACGGACTCCAGTCGCTTGAGATCGCGAGACGACGCTAGGTAAAACTTTCCAAGGAAGAAGTAGGCCAAAGTGATGAAGAAACCAGCCACGAGGAATCCGGGAGTAACACTGGCAATCAAAATGATAGTAACAAGAATACCCAGTGCACATGCCATGACCCCAATGGCCACCGGTGCGACCTCCTGGTCCACGCCCTCCAAGTCCTTGCTGAAACGGTTCATGATCTGGCCGAGCGGGGTCACATCGAAGAACTTGAACTTAGCCTTGGTGACTGCAGTCATCAGGCGATTGTGAAGCCTCCACGATGCCGTGAGAGATCCAAAAAAGATCCACACATCTCTAATCAACGCTGTGGCCGCACCTATCAGGCCAATTACAGCAAGAACGGCCAGATAGTAAGTGACGTTCACGTCAGGTGCGTCAGCAGCTGCAAATATCGTGCTGCTCGTGTTACCCTGCAGCCATGATTGAGGCTTGACATAGGTGGCGATGTTGGCGAAGTAGGTAGGCGAAATCGATGAGGATTGGTAATTCAACGAGCTGGTACTGAATTGGATCTTGGACACATCCTTCGTAACGTATTGGTTCGCCCATTCCTTAATCCATAAGTTGGAGGCGATACCAGCGACTTGTTGCAATGCGAAGACGAAGCAAGCCACGATCCAAAACCACCAACTACCCATGGCAGTGAGGTAGAGCTTCATTACAGGCCACTTGACAGCACCGACAGCCTTGGTTTCCTCCATAGCTTCTTTCTTTTCCTTCTTGCCGCCCAGCTTTGGCTTCGAAAGATGGTCGCCATTTTCAGCAGCATCGATTAGTGTCTCCCCGCTTTCACCAACGGAAGAGGGTACGCGTGAGGGAATCCTAGAGACTGAGGCAGAAATCGAGCCGGGTTTAGCCTTCTGCACCTCCTCGCCCAACTTGCCAGAGTCGATAACGTCGTTTGCATCACCTTGTAGAGATACTCGGCCATTATCCATGACCAAGACATAGCTTGCGTGAGGTACGGTCAGCGGAATATTGTGGGTAACCAAGATACAAGTCCGTCCCCTCATCAAAGGACCCTTGATGCAATTGCTGAAAATCCATTGAGCAGTGTGAGAGTCGACCGCGCTGAGACAATCGTCGAGGAGCAAATGTTTCGAATTTGAGTAGACAGCGCGGGCGAGAGAGATACGTTGCTTCTGTCCACCGGACAGTGTGATCCCCTTTTCGCCAACCAAGGTCTCGTCACCGTTGTCGAGAATTTCCAGATCACGTTCCAGAGCGCAGGCGACGATGACCTGCCGATAACGCTTCTCATCCATTGGCGCGGAGAAAATGATGTTCTCCCTGATGTTCGCGTTAACGAGCCAGGCACTTTGAGCAACGTAGGCGCATGTCTCAGCGAGACCAGACTCTGGATCAACAGGTACATCCTCGCGGCTGCGACCACCTGGCAAATATACCTTTCCGGTCATGAGAGACATCTCTCCAAGCAGAGCCATGAGTAGAGACGTCTTTCCGGAGCCAGTAGGGCCTGTGATGACATTCAGTTTGCCGATCTGGAAGTCAACATTGAGGTCGAGTAGACGAAAAGCCATAGAACCATCCTCTGCAACTGCTTCCTTGCTGCCCCAGATGAAAGTCGCATCTCTGAACCCAATAATTCTTTTGCCATTCTCATCGATATTATCCTCGCCGAGTTGTTCGAATTTCGTAGTCTCCTCTTCATTCAGGAACTCCTCGACACGGTCAACAGACACACTGGCTTCTTGGACGTGAGCGATCATGTCGCCAATCTGATCCAGAGGCATTCGTAGCAGCATAAAGAGCGAGATGGCTGTGAATGCAACGGACGGGTAAAGGGGCTTCTTCTCGATAAGTGTGTACGACAGGAAAGAGAAGAACGTGATGACGATTGGAACCGAATTCCAAACAGCCACTGCGGCAGCCCAGACCATGTAACGCTTGCGGAGAGCCTTGAGTTCCGCCTTACGCTTCTCATCGACAATCTCGGAGAAACGGTATTCCCAAGCGAAATACTTGATGATCCGAATATTTTGAAGAATCTCATTGGTTGTGTGTATACGCTTGTCGGTGGCAGCCATGATGTTCTTCTGGGTGCTGTTGAACAATTTGCCGAACATGATATTGACGGGAAGAAGCAATGCCATGACGATGAACCCAGGAATGGCACTCAGTCCCATGACCTGGTATAGAAGAAAGACTGACACGACGAGCTGCGTCGGCGCGTGAGCTACCAGAAAATGGAGGTACGCAGTGATCTCGGACACTTTGAAGCTGTCAACGGACATAAGGTTGATGATGGTCCCCAGGTTAGCCTGTTCGTCAGCTGCCGTGTCTTTCTTTGCAGAATTGTCTTCTGCAGCAGCCGCGGCGTCGGCATTTTGCTGTTTGGAATTGTCTTTGCCCAGCCCAATCTTTGCCTTCAACTTGGCCACCCAGCCTTTGGGAGCGGAAGCGTCATCCTTCTTGACCTTGCCCAACACGGAGTCATTACCTGCAGCAGCCTTTCGTCTCAAAGCCTTTGCGTAGATATCACCGATCAGGATGGCTCGGACATTGATGCAAATCTTTCGACCAATCCATAACGCTCGGTTATCGGCTACCGACCTCACCAGATCCGTCAACGGCAGCAAAATCACATACAGCCACAATACATTGAGCGGAGTCTCGCCAGGATCCTCAACATACTCCAAGATGGCCTTCAAGAGCATGGTCGGGATGAATGTGAAGAACCCTGAGAGAATGGCCCACCAGACCTGAGCAAGCAGCATCCCCTTAAAGTAGGCGAGTAGATGGTAAGAAAGGGCCATGGTCTTCTTCACTTGGCGGTAATGAGATAGCACTGCAGCAGCCTTGTCCTTCGGCATCAGATTCCACACGTCCTTGGCTTCGGTAGTCTGCTTGTAACCTTGCCAGGTAATCGAGTCGACCCAGGAGAAGGTGTAATTGGAGAAGATGGAAGCTAAAGGCTCGCGCGAGGGCTGAATGCCATCCTCCCACTCTAAGAGGACTGTCTTGTTTCCCTTTCTAGTGGTAATAGCCATGCCGAAGAGCAGGGTCGTCAAGGAGAACTCCACGATGACCAGGGTCTCGGTGAGCTTCGATGACGGCCGCACAATAGCGGAGCGGAAGACTATCAGGTTGAAAAACCATTGGAGTGAGTAAATAGCCGCAGTATGGTTCCAAATATGAGGTACACGCCATTGAGTATTCCCGAGAAAGAGACGAAGACTGGCGAGCAGCAGAACGTATACCCAGGTCACGATACCAATTACGGAAGGCAACGAAGCCTTGCCACCGAACGCGCCTGTTACCAGCGCAATGATGTTGACCACGATCACTCCGAAGATAGCCAATGCCTCGACAATAACGGAAAGGGTTTGTGCGGGAGGCGCATCAGCCTGGACGATGGATCCCTTGGTGGTTGTCTTGACAAGAGCCAGACGGCCTCCATTAATCTCGAGTGCGTCATCGTCGGAACCAATGGAAATGTCGTCTTCGTCCGGGGGAAGGTCGGTATGCGAATGAATCACCGGATGGCCATTGGTAAAGCCGTTCTGTAGAGTACTGTATGTTTTTGATTTGCTTCTTTTTATCCTGACGGCGCGAGTGACATTCTGCACGAGCAAGACTAGAAAGGATAATGATATGACTATGGCTGGCAGGAGAACTTTCAAATAGCTGCAAGATGCAGACGTGGCATTAGCAGAAGCACTGGACGCTTTGATTATGGACAAGGGGCATGGGCCCGAACTTGCGCCTTGAGCTTTGAAGGGGGAGGGCGGGTGGTTGCACTGACTCTCTTTGGAAGCACAGAGTGAAATCGTCGACATGCCATATCGGCCACGAACAGGCCGCGAAGCCGGACATGCTGCCGTCTGTGTCTGATCTGGTGTGGCCTGCTGTGTGCTGTGTGGCTGGCTGGTGAGTCGCGAGGAGGCGATCAAGCCGGGAACAAGCGAACAGACCGTTGACGGCTTTAGCAGCCAGTCAGTCCCTGACGCAGGGAATCCCCCCAAAAACGCGGCGATTGGGGTTGTTTGTCCGATATCGTCAGTTTCGAGTGACGTCGTGGTGGGTAAGGGAAATAAAGCAGCGCGGGCGAGCGCGTTCACAACATCTGGAGCACAACGGCTTTTGAGGGAGTCACAGGTTTGGAACGGGGGAAAATGGGAAGGGAAGGTAAGTGAGATTGCCCCGAAAAGAATCTGTCGTCAAAGAAATAACGGTAGACACGCAGGCATGTCTAGGAACCGGACTGCCTAGGTTGACCGTTGAAGACTGGTGGGGCCGCCCCGGGCAGCAGCATTCCGCCTAGGCCAGGCGAAGGAGCTTCTGCGTTATCGGTGGGGCATTCGTGCAGTTACCTCATACCGTCATCTGCACTAGTGTGACACTAAGCCTTTTCGGAGTCAAAGTCTGGGGCCTATCTTCCCTATCGTGCAACCTTTGTCCCCACTCCTCTTATCCACCTTTCCAAACTCTCGGTCTAGCCAGTCAGGCCAGTCTGCCAGAGTTCCACATCTAAGACATCAGTCAAGCCTCATGGCATTCAGATGACTTCAAATTGACGCGTCGTGGCAGAGGCACGGACGACACGTTGCCAAAATACTTCAATTGCGCGTCCTTCGATCCAATGTCAACGAGAATCTTCTGTTTCTCTCATCACGGAACTTAGAATCAAGGACTGCCCCGGAAAACGACTGCAACGCCCTCAAGGGTGTCCTTATTTTTTATCTTTTTATTTCTTTTATTATCTATTTGACTGTGTGACTCAAGCCGAAAATTGCTTAACCGCATGAGTGATTTTATCCGAACCTCCCAAGATGAAAACAGCATGCAGAGCCTCATGTCGGTGTCATCCTATGAGAACCTTAATGGGACATTGCTTACCTACGTATTTCTCTCACCAACCCTCTCCCCCTCCGTTGACACAAGAACCTCGGTCGCTCACGTCTGGGCAGCGCTGGGTACTTACATATTTGGTTGGTAAGGCAGGTAGGTCGGCATCCGTCACAAGAACGCCAGATGCCACTGCCTGTCAGATTCTGAAGTTGACGAAGTGCGTTGAAGCCACCATTAATACTGTACCTCGTGACTCATGTGTTACTTGTGCATGTGTTCGTTGCTCCTATCATGCTGGGAAAGAAGTTGGCTTTCTCAATTAGTCAGTGAATTTTCTAGTGCCTTGGCTGGCTAGTAGTCAAGATTCAACTAAACCTTGTTGAAGATTAGTAGAGGTTTGCCGCCATCTGGACTCGAGATCTTTTTCATTGAAGCATCTCGCAAATCAGGCACATCACGTTTGAATGGCCTGCATCTGACAATGCTTATCCTCTTGCGGTTCATTCCTGGGCACCCTTGGCACCGGGACCGGACCATGCGAAGCTCGCCGGCTGCTTTGGTGACATCCCGCCATATTGCACCCACACTTTTTTGAATCTTGTGAGGCCGAGACCCCATAGAGCGGACCACAGGTTTCGTTCGCAGGTGGTGAAACGGAGATTTAGTGGCTGGTCAACCCGGGAACGCCCAGCCTAGGCGAGCTGCAATTGGAAACCATCCGTCGATGTCCATGCCACCTCTGGAAGCGGCACCTGAATATCAGACATATCGGACTTCGATCAGCATGTTGGGAGAACAAGTTTAAAGATGGGCGGCAAAGGCTTGGGTCCGAAATCATACTTCCATTCTCGCGCAAATGGCCTGTTGTTGAGTTTCTTGACCAGGGCTACGACTGTTCGTCAGCAAAGAGAAAAGCGGTGTGCAATTTGTGACCCTTGCTGTACGGATTATTTGCACCAAATCCCGCCAGGGAAGACCTTATTAGATGACACCATGATCTACATCGGGCACACTGTCCGAGGAAGCTTCTCGACTGGGCACCGGGATTGACCCCCCGGAAGGCCTGCATCGGCCCGCGGTGGGAATGGACTCGCTCGGCGGCCATATATTTTACCCGGGTTTTTAATCAGATATAACGCGTCTGACAGCTAGAGAAATAATAACCTCCAGATATGCATGGGTCGCGCGTATTTAAAATTGATGTGAACGACGGTACAGGCAGCAACATATCATGCATCATTGGCACTCAATGTGAGAGCAGTGCTGCCTCTATCAGGTCTGGCGGGAGAGTAGTACATAACCGAAGCCAGTCTTTGAGTATCGACATCTGGCTTAGTTGGACCCTCAGAGCAAGCATCTGAAGTATGGGGCCCACATCCCCCCAAAGGATCTTCATCGTCCATCGAATCAACCTCATTCAACGTTGACCATCTCTAGCATTGAAAAGCGTTCAGTGGCTCCATAGTAAGTGCCATTTACAAAGGAAATGCAGCCAGTCATCAAATTCCAATATTCAAATCAAAGCCATTCAAGTCACCTCTTTTCTGAGGCGGCCATTCCTGCGCCCGGGCTCGACTTCTCTCCATCTGTCAGGCGTTGCGGAATGCCATGCCAGTCTTCTCGCTCAGAAGTCTCCGAAGACATCACCCCAGCATGCGTCTACTAAACCAAATAGCTTTGATTTACCATCATTTTTCAAGATCATGGTGTTCAGGTTCCAGATCAACCTAAAACCAGCCCACTGGTGCTCGTGAGGTGATGGCATCGTCGCAACGCAAACTCAGACTGGACGATTCTGCTGAAATATGCATATTCCCCAGGTAATTTCATCTGTTTCTACAAATATCCGGCTTGAGCCCTCTACTCTGACACCAAAGCCGATGGGATGGTTCGACCAGTCAGAATCCACCGTGAGGTGTGTTGCGGCCATTACCAGAAATGCTGTTGACACAGTGGCTTCGATCGTAGGTGCAGTGATGGTGGAGTCTGCTACAACCTGCTTTTATTAATTGGAGTTATGAAGAGCCTCAAGAGAATCTACTCGCAGTATCACGCCTGGTCTGATATGTCACTATGAAAAGTATGTTCGTACAGGTCAGATCTATGCGCATACCCTGGTCGCATTCTTCCAAATTGGGCACTTACACACAGTAGGTACCTGGAGCTCAGGGGCACTCACTCCAACATGGTATGGCCCATGAAACAAACACATATCCACAGTCATCATGGCAATCTCCCATATTCTTACTCTAAACTTTACTACACCTCCATGAGTGACCTCGGGAAGGATCAGTGGGTTTTGCCTTCTTCTGTGCTTTGCACCCATAGAATCACTTGAAATGATGTAAACGGTGATCAGGCTGCGAAAGGTCGCAAAGGCACTCATGCAGGCGATTGTTTCTGTCCCTTCCTCAAGATCGGGGGGGGGGTTGCTCACAAGTCACAAGCGTTTAGTAGGAGAATCAAGTAATTTCGAGGTCGACAAAATGGTCATCAGCTCTCTATTTGCGCACACAAGCCCCGTGTACAAGTATTGTCTATGAAGTATGATCCACTATTTCGTCAGATCCCCATCCATCATCTTCATCAAAGTATATGTATCAAAGTACCCATCAGTCAAGCCAAAGAGACTGTACCAACGGATCATTGAGAAAAATTTCTACCGCGCAATCCGTCTCATCCGATCGTCATCGCATGATACCAAGAAAGGCCGTGAGAGGGTGGAAGAGAAGCGAGAATCCGGTGATGGTAATGTACTCGATGAGAGTGCAAGAGCAGGTGTCATCGACCGCGGCTGTCGAGAAGGCGAGCCCGGTGCTCATCGAGAATTTTAAGCTCTTTCGTGGCGAGTCCCTGTTGATGAAAGAAGAGGAAGTTGTGATCCGGTGATGGAGTAGCTATCGCCGGACGGAATGATTGTAACCAATATTGACCCATCCCTCCCTCTCATCTTCAGAGCTGCAAAGAGGCAACCTGAGGGTTGGCCACTTTACATGACAACGCAGACGGAGTAGCCGTTGACGCCCATGGCGGAGTTGGCAGTCTGAGTGTTGGCGGAAGGCATTTTGATTGTTGGATTTGAAGCGTGGAGCTTAAAAGATTGTTATAGAATGAATGATTGGTAGTAATTGAGGATGAAGACGAATGAAAAGATAGCTAACAAATGGACCACTCGGCGTATATTTATACATGAGGATTGATAGCCATGAAATGACTATTTGGCGTCGCCTTTTCTTTGAACTTCACGACGAAAACTGTTGTCCCATCATGACGAGCCGTGCGCCGGAGCCCTGATCCAAAGTTTGATATTGTGTTGTTTGTCTGACGGTCCCAAAGTCTAGCCGATCTTTGGTGCACTCGCAAGGCTCGTTGTCAAAGGTACAACACACCAAGGCACAGTCACCATTCGGGCGGGCCTTGGGGGACAGGCAGGGTGCTTAGTATTATGCTCCTAATATTGTGGTCTTAGCCGAGGGTGTTGCCCTTTGACGTCTGTGCCGCGATCAATGGAGTACCTGTCATGGATTCAAGCCGGCTCGGGGCGGCGACACTGCATTTCCTTGTGCAATATTCTCGAAGGTCCTTATTCAAGGAATTGATTACATTATGTACAGTACAGATTTGCAATCGAGGCTTTCCTGGTGTATTCTTTACGAGCTCACTTTAGAACTCCGGTATTCTTCAAGGAGGACATTGCATTTGTCACGAGCGCAAAGTCCGGGCAGCAAAGCGTTCGGCTGGACAGTCTGCGCGCCGCTAGCTTCAATATTTTCAAGTACGTTGTTATCATATTACGGCACTTTGGTCTTCCTACGTAAGAAGTCGTGGGCGGTTATTCACCAGTTGGTCATCGGTTGCCCACCTCTGGACGTGAATGCCGACCCCATGCTCCACGTCAATCAGAACCAAGTTTTCCGGTATTATATACCTAGAATCGAGTGAATGGCAACCTGAGCTGTCGTCAGTTTTTCGAGTTTCTAAAAGAGGGCGGAAGGGCCTCGCAGGCAGACGACTTGAGCACTTACCACTTTCCTCTCCACGTAATCACAACCCACGCGGCACCGTCCTGGTCAACCTCCTTCTCGACCTTTGTGCTAAAGCAAATAGCACTCATGATACCGTCTCCAAATTTCTCATTCAAAATCGCCTTGTACGCATATCCATAGTTCTGGATGACCTCATACAGCCGGTAAATGAGCGGCTCGACAGGTGGCATGGGTCCGGCGCGGCCACGGTCCGGGAAGCCCATGAGCTGAGGTGCGAGGACCTCCTTCTGCAAGCCGAGGAGCTCGGAAAGCTTCTCCACATCAGCAGCCGAGGCCGTCGCCTGCCCGTAAAAGATGGCTGCGACGGCAACTTCGCTGCGGCCTAGGTGCTTGGCGAGCTCTTCAAAGGTGAGGTTGGCCTGATTCTTGGCGGCAAAGAGCTGTGGTGCTTGTTAGCAAGGCGGTTGGGGAGCTTCAAATCATGGTGACATCTTGGCGGTGCTGTTGTTCTTCGACCCGCGCACCGCAAATTTCATGGTCTCGTTCGAGACATCCATTGTCTCCGCTCTTTCTGAGCTAGCTATTCCCTCTGTTTGCCGCGAAGAGTGCGAGCAACTTGTCGTCGTCGGAAGATGCAATTGACAGGTGATGAAGGATCAAGTACCTACTGTCTGCGAATGCGCCGGCAAACGGTCGACAATCGAGGACTGGGTTTTTTATGGCATTTGTCAGCATTCGAGCCCAATCTCTTTGCTGTAGTCATAGGCATTTCCTTACGTCGAGTGTAGCGAGCTGCTTCTGTTGAGACATGATGTATGAATGTCTTGGTGGGATTCAAGATTGAATGGCGGCAATACAATGGAGGAGATTCTTGTCAATTGGAAATCAAAAAGAGCTGACCGGGCGTTATAACAACTCAGTAAAGAGGTAGAAGATTTTCGAGGTCAGCTCCATATGATGTCTAATCCGCCTACGCAAGACGTCATCACGATGTTAGCAGAGATCCATTGCGCCGGGACCGGCTCGGGGACAAGCTCTCTGAAGATGCGGAGAAATCCCGGCATGCCTCGGCGAGCTGGGCCTCTCTGCCTTAGTTGGTATAGGCATTGCACTAAAGCTCTCTACGGACAGACCCACTTCCCCAAAGGGCCCCCCCAAAGAGCGATTTGAGAGGACAGAGAGTCTAGAACTGCCTACCAGACTGCCACCATTCCGAGGCTGAAATGCTCTTTATTGAGGCTGAGATCCCAATGACAGGAAACGGGCCACAGCCAGTTGAAATGCGCTGTGGCTTACCGAGCTCGTAAGCGTACACCAATCCACTGATGTGTATGGCAGAGTCTGAGAGACAACTGGCCATGGATCTCCGACCGCATGCGGACAAACCGGGGTCAACTTTAAGCTTGAAGACGCCACTTCATTCTCTACACCCCACACTTATGCAAGACAGGACCTGGAGAGGGCCAGGCGAGGTTCCAGGTGTTCCCTATAAGTTTCGCTATTATATCGAAAGCTGCAACTCTGCCGTAGCTGCAGATGAGTTGAAACGCTCTGCTTCGAACAAAAGCCAGCTCTGGATCGGATCACCAGGATAGGCCATGAAACACGGCAGTAGGTGAAATTTGCGAACAGGGAGCGAGCCTCAGAAAGGAAAGCCCCGTGACACCATATAACAATCCCACCAGGTCGGTCGGTGCGGGTGCTAGATCCAGATAGGGTTTCAGCTACGGCATGCTCAGGCCGAAATTGGACGGCTGGAGAAATAAAATCATTATATTGTCGTTCCCGTAAGAAGCGCCTCGCTCGCTTTCCAACACCGGCTAATGCATAACATCGGACTGTAAGAGCATCTGGAATCCCACACAATTGAATAACCCCCTTTAGCTAGTCGTCTCGTCCTGTCCGTGACACTAGGAGAAACAAGCTTTTCCATCAACCAACGCCAGACCGTGCAATCCCAGGAGCGGATCCATCCGACCCTGATGCCAAGCCTCGCTCCGCTAAGAACTGCCGCTGGTTCAGAGGCGCCCGGGACGCAATGCGCGACACTGTTCAAGACCACTATTTGCTTCAGATCGCGAGCCAACAGCCAAAAAGAAGTGTGGATCGTAAGAAACCGTAAGAGTCAGCTTAGTACTTCCATTTTCGTTTTGAAGCCCCCTTTACATCGTCCACGTTGAGCAGGTCGACACCTTCCTTGACCAGTAAATCCCAGAGGCGGTTGCGGGTACTGATGGGCCAGGACGGGAGATCCCAATACCGGGCCTTTAGTCCCCTCTCGTGCGCCGCCTTGACTTGCGCCCGGATGCGCTCGATCTGCTCCGCACCTAGGCCGCCCATCCATGGCGAGCCGATGGTGGAGCCGAACGAGACGCTGGCATAGTAGCTGTTTGTAGCATCATAGCCGGAGGAGGAGGTGAGTTTGTGGAGCGGAGCGTCGTAAAAGTAGTCACGGTATGTCGAGTTTAATGTGAGCAGTTCGAAGGGCGTGTTGCCTGTTCCGACCACAGTGATAGGGCGGGTATGTGTGGTGCCATTGGCGTAGAAGGTGAGCCAGTCTCGCTGGCGCAGTGGCTCGAGCTGCTCGACAACCTTGGCCCAGGTCTCGGCCCCGGATGTCTTGACGTCTACCAGTAAAGTCAGGGTTTGGTTGGGATCCATGTCGAAAACCCCGCGGTAATTGTCGTTGTAGAACGCAGTGGCCGGATTTTGTCGCTCGAGTATATCGACCAGTGGCTGGATATAGAGTGATTGAAATGTCCTGTTCGGCTGCAGCGCAGCCTGGTCGTGTCCCACATAGAGAGAATCACTGCGCTCCGGATCGTCGAAAAGCCATACATCCGCCTCGACACCCATACAGCCTTGCCTTAGGGCCGTGAAGAGTGGCACCTTGCGCCAGTAGTCGTTGTGCGAGTGAATTGATTTTGGGACCACATCTCGGAGAAAATTGGTTGGATACCAGGCCAGGTCCTCTGTGCCGCTACCGGGTGCTCCCCATCTGCTAAATATCGGATCTTCCTCGTCCTTTTCTGACTCTGTCCAGCTCATCTGGGAGACACGCAGCGAGATGTCCAGTGCCAGTAATATTGCCCTGCATGAACACTTGTTAAATTCCATGTACTGCTTTGACTGTTTGTGCACGGGACACAACTCACAAGATTGTTGCGCCAGATATCATGAAAAATACTATCCATGGCCTCCTGCGTGATTGAGGGGTGTAGGAGTCATCGTCATCTTCATATTCCACCGCTGATGCTGCGTAATGAAATTTATTTGAGAGCAAATCACTCTCCTCATCCCTCACCATTGTGTCGTCACTTGCCCAGCTGGCTGTTCTCCGCGAAGAGGTGACTGGTGTGGTCTCATTGCTCAGATCGCCAAGTGATGGCACACTGTTGCTCCTAGTGACATCTATGTGCACTGTGGCAGTGCCCCCATATTGTGTGGTTTTGTGCTCCATTATGGGAGTTTCGATGAAAGGCTGTGGGCTTTGAGTATTGTGCAGGAGAACTAAGAAAGGAAACAAACAGAAAAATGAAAATCACAAAAAATACATAAAAAGAAAGGTGAGGGTATATCTATAAGGAGCACAAGAGATGTGGCCATGGCGGTATTGGCTTGCTCTTATTTCTCTCACAGGTGCTCAAGACAGGTAGGGAACAGCTTCTACTACCTAAACGTACATAGGAAAGCCCGTGCACGTGGGAAACGGATACCCTGCAAATCAGACGAAGTGTCACGCTAGAGAACGCCTGGATGCTTAACAAGGAGATGGTAAGTCGGGTCGAGACGCTTGTGAAAGAAGCTGGGGAGGGGGGGCAACCCGCGGGTCAGAGCACTACTACTACCACTACTCAGATGATAGAGGCGGGTACAACTGACACAAGGCCTTTGAAGAGTCCGGATTTGGGAAAAAAGAAACCAGCTGAAAACGAGAACCACTGCTGCTGGCGAATGGTATCAGATACAACATGCCAAGACCTTTGAAGATTTTCAGACTCAGACTAGTCTTTGAAGAGTGAAAGAGTCAGAGATACTGGCAGGTGAAAGGGAGGGGGAGGGCTGCTGTTCCAACTTTGGGTAAGGTATTTGACGAGCCAAAACATGGGGGAACTGGCAGTTGCAACCGAACAGAAACAGATGCAGCATCAAAGCTCGCACACCCATTCCGGTTGATGTGACAGAGCCCAGAACCATGACCTTGGCAACCCTGACGAGCCAATGGAGGCGGATGGATTGGCAGTGTTTACGCTTTAGGAGGCCTATCGTGACAAGAAACAATGGAAAGTTCCAGTCAACAGCAGCCTTAGTAGGGCTCAGTTAGCCATGAACATTTGTTATGCTTCTTTCGTATTATTGACCCGAGTGCCACAAGATGCAATATTGGGCGCATGTGAGGAATACGTGGCGGTTGAATGGCTTCAAGTTGACGGTGGGCGGGGGGATCTGGCCAGGCATGGCCCTATACCCCGGCCGCCGCATGTGTTGATCAGGGGTCCAAACAATAAGATCCGCCCCAGGATGCATCAGGTAGTCCCTTGAGAAATTCCCCACGTGGAATGCCAACCAAACAGATCCTGTGTCACACGCACACGCTTCACCTCGAATAAGGTTGCCCGTGGTTTGAATCGCAGAACCGGGCAGAGCTACAACAAGCGGAGAGAATCTTGATTTTTTCTGGTCACGGCTGTTGTGTCCTCCATTGAGAGGCCATTATATCGCATATGCTGTCAAATATTCATGCCTCGCTAATTTCAAAATCCATTAATTGCTGCAATTCAGACTAAGTTGAAACTTCAAACAGAACCGGATCACGTATCTATACCATGAACTATATGATGTACAGTACGGCGTAGAAATACTATGGTGTAAGGATATTTCTCACGCCCTGGCACCCAGGATGGGGGTCTGGGGACAGTCGTGAATCGTGCCCATTCGCCGTGGAAGCAGGGACACTGTGGTAGCTGCAAGCGCTGAGTGGAGCACATGCGGCGTCCACCCAAAAAAGATGGGGTCTTGGCATTCGCTATCGTTATCGCAGTGTCCAGTCTAAGAAACTTTTCTATACCAATTGTTGCCCAGCATTTCTCCACGCGCTTCACACAACAGACTCACTGGCTTGCTGTGCCTATCAGCAAGATCAAACCCTCTCCGTTCTGCTGCAACCTTCTATTCTATCCCCTGACACGATCATTTGCACTTGCGACTTGATTTTATTCAACTCTCCAATCTGGTCATCTGCCGGCCCATCATGCCTCACAAGCACAAGCGCAGAGAAAAGGTCGAATCCACGTGGGTGCCATCTCCTCCATCCATTTGCGCTTGCCCTCAACATGTCGCTGCATGTTTGCTGCCTTGGCTGTACTCGAGCTGACATCACACGGCAGATATGATCTCCCACCGAACCAGATTGCAAAGCCACTGCCGGTCGTTGCACCCGGCTTAACACGGAAACTGAACGAAAAGAAAGGCAAGGGCGGCAAGAAAGGTAAAAGCGGCAAACGATATGGCGAGCCCGATATTACCACCTCTACCACCACCCCTAGCATCAACACCGACAAGGCCCCCAAATCACAAGGACAGAAGCGCAAGCGAGGCGCTGCCGACATTCTTGATGATGCGCCTCGGGCCTTCAAACGGATGATGGCGCTTAAGGCGGGCAAGGCTCCCAAGGACGGACTTGACGACGGACAGAGGGCCAAGCCATCTAAGAAGAAAAATACCAAAGCTGCGGCCGATGACGGCGACGACGCAAAGACTGTTGCCAAGAAACCTGAGCCGACCAAGGAGATGCCATCCATTCGACCCGGCGAGCGCATGTCCGAGTTTGCTGCGCGCGTTGATGCTGCACTGCCTGTGATGGGCCTGGTGGCCAAGGGGTCCAAGGGCAAGGATCCGCTGGGTCTGAAGACTGCGCGCACGCGCAAGGAGCGGAAGATGCACAAGCTGTACGATGAGTGGAGGAAAGAAGAGGCGGCTATACAGGAAAAGCGGAGGGAGGAGGCCGAGGAGGCAGAGGAGAAAGAGTTGGAGGATGATTCCCTGGGTGTCAAGTGGCGTTTGGAAATGGAGGCTGGCGGCAAGAAGAAAGGAAAGAAAGGGAAAAAGGGCAAGTCTGTCTATGAGACGGACGATGGCGTGGACGATCCATGGGCGGAGCTCAAGAAAAAGAGGGGCGAGGCCAAGATTGGGTTGCATGATGTTGCTAAGGCACCGCCAGTTCTCAAGACCGTGCCAAAAGAAGTCTTCAAGGTCCGTGGTGCTGGGGTAAATGTCGGTACCATTCCCAAGGCGGCGGGTAGTTTGAAGAGGAGAGAGGAGCTGCAAGAAGTCAGGGAGGAGGTTGTCGCGCAGTACCGAAGGATGATGGAAGGCCGACGGGCACGACTGGGCCAAGAGGCTGAGGTCGAAGCATGATAAATACTGTTCCATTCAAGAGCGGCTTGCTTGCAGTGTCCGTAGATAGTTGCAAAATTGATACCCCATAAGCCCTCACTTTTCATTCATGACAGTTCAGAGAATGCTGGCTTCATCACGCCCCTAGAATTTTTTCTAGAACCAAGCTGCTGCGATGATTCAAGTGAACGAAAAGAATTCATATCGACCTACGGCCAATGAATCCCACGTTCATCCGCTAAATACCTACCTTACCCATGCCTGATTGAATTTGCTGCCGATATTTTTTGTCTACCTACTTCACGTTCGATTTGCGCAACGCGTTTTGCCAACTTACTAACCTTCCTGCCTTCCCACCACCCAGCGTTGCTCAAACCATCGAAACCTGAGTGATTCACTGCTGCAGCAGCATCTCCCTTGAGAAAAGCTAAATTCAGATTCTCATGAAAGTGCTCACAACTTATGCGACACATTTTCGGCTTTTCTGGCCAAGTCCTGACTGTCACCGCGCCTGAATGCGCTGCTGTGGTAGGTAGGTACTTTTTTGCGGCACTACACCCCACTAGCTCAGCTCGGTCGCTCCCGAGCCGCCGCCCCCACACCCAAACTTTCGCGACGGAATCAAAACTTCAAAATTCCATTTTGCCATCATCAAACTTCTCAAGGTCGCCTGTTCGAACCATCTTAAGCCGCCCGTCTAACTCGATTCTCTTGATCGCTATGAACGCAGGAAACGATATTCAACAATGGCGCAGGGTTTGGACGAATTGATCGAGTGGCTCGTTGGCGAGGTCGCCTTTTACGGTGATGGTGAGTCCACCCTCGATCGCAAACTTGATTTCATCAGCTGCAAAAATCTTGGCAAGGCATTTCGTGAGGATGGCATACAGCGTTGGATGGCGCGGTCTTGAGGCACCACGCGCCTGTGTGGGATGCCCTCACAGTTTCCAACTATGCACATCTGCCACGGCGCCCCACTCTTGAGGATAGTCACTGACATACATCCTAGGGTGTGCCATATCCGACCTCTTTGCCTCTGTGAGGAAGTATGGGAAGGATGACGAGGCTGCTGATGACGGCGGCAATAACGCTGCCGCTGCCGAGGCTGCCGCGAAGGCTGCCCTGACCGATGCTGAGCTGAGGCTCGGCCGACTCATATGGTCACACATTGTCGATACGGGCGATGTCAGTGTTGGTGTCAGCGGCAAATGGAATCATCTCACCTTTGACGAGATGGTGTCCCTTCCCGAGGAAACGGCAGAAGGGAGCGGCGCGCCTATCAAGGACATCAAAGCCCGGCTCAACGACAGACAGCCCGTACAAAACGGCAATGCCGCCGCCGAGAAACCCCCAAAGCCCATCAAGCTTCCCAAAATCCGACCGCGTCTATTCGTGGGAGAAGAGACTGTCTGGAAAACTCTGACCGGACATGGCATCGACTTCAAGCGCATTCCGCCCCTCGAGTGGAAGCTCGTTGTCTGCATAGGTTCGACCAAGGAAGTCGGCATCAGCCAACCAGACCTGGTTCGGGCCACTGGGCAAGACAAGCGTTCTGTGCCTAGACGCACCGATTTCCTATCGTACAAGGGCTACATTGTGAAGCGCACCCACATGGTTCGCGGGATGAAGACCAGCAAACTCTGGTTGACAAAGCTTGCCCCCGAACTACCAGCCCCTACAGACCCGCTGAAAGGTTTGGACATGTCAAAAGACATCTTGACCCGGGACATGGAACCTGTGCCCTGGTTCCATCAGTGGGTCGGCAATAAGACGGTTAAGGGCAAGGAGGAACTCGCCTATACCGCTCTTGTTCAGACCATCGTCGCTGTCATCAAAGCTTGGGGCACACTGCGACTTCGCGATCTGAAGTTGAAGCTAGGTGTCATTGGACTCAAGTGGCAGATGAAAATTGTATCCAAGTTTCTTCGGCGTGCTAATGAACGCGGGAACCTCGCCTACACAGCCGCTCAATTCTCTGGCAACAATGTCATCTTCAAGGACTGTATCAAGTTCATGCGAGAGCCGACGGAAGATGATTGGAGAGTCCTCCTAGCTACCGGCGTCAGGTCAAGACCGAGCTACAATAAACAGACTGGCAAGAAGATCAAAAGAAAATCGAAGGGCAAGGGCCGAGCCAGGTCAAATATCAAGCCCAAACAGATGGTCCGCACTCTTAAGAAGAGATTCAGACACCCACCCAGTCCCGCGGTGGCGCAATGGACGCCGGAGAAACCCTTCGCAAACACTCTCGCTGATTACGTACTTACTGGGGGGAAAGAGGGTTATACGACGACTGAAGTTAGCCACGCGCTCGTCGGGCCCGAATTTTACCGCTACATGCACAAGTTTATGAGCACGATGTGCAAGCCGGACAATCAGCCCCCGAGGCTTTCGGAATATGAGATGTCGTCCGAGTTGACCAGGTCTGGCAGTGTGCAAGCTTATGCGTTCAGCTGCGCCGGTGCTGCACCGTCGCACCAGTCTGAGGACATCCAAGGCGAATCAGCCATTGACCCAGCCCTGGCACAAGAGTCAATGGAGAAACCCGATTGCAGCGCTGCGTTTGGTTTCGGACCTGTCGACCACAACGTCTTCATCAAGAATGGGCCGACGGATTTGGCCTCGCTAGTTCAGATTCTCCCCATCAAGAAGGTAATCAAGCCTAATCGAGCCTACAATCGTCGGAAAGAGCAGGACCCAGACATGGCAGTAGATGGGACATCTCCGCAGCCACCTGCACCAAAGAGAGGCCGACCTAGGAAGCCGAGAAAAGAGCCTACGGAAGACGAGAACGCAGAGGTAGCACCGGCTGCCTCTGCACCGGCTGCCTCTGGGAGACGAGGACGGAAGCGCAAGGCCGCGCAGCGTGTCTCATACGTAGACGACCTTGACAGGTTGATAGATGGTTCGGATACTGGCTCAGATGGAGAACCTAGACCGAAGCGCTCGACGACCGAAATGGTTCAACCTACCGACGCGGGTGAACAGTCAGGCGCGGAGACCGTCAAGAGCGTCAAGACCTTGGGGAGCGAGGAGAGGGAGGAGAGCGAGGAGAGCGAGAAGATACCGGACAGGTCCCTGCCTGGCGTGTACTACGGGACCCCAGGCTCGCTGAATCCTAATCCGCAGAAGAAGGGCCGTCCCAGAAAGTCGATCGTCCTTGTTTTCAGGTCCGATAGATTCAAGGACCCGAATTTCCTTCCCGGCTGGCTCGAGTATCCTCATCCACGAGCAGAGTCCACACCACCGCCTCGAGTGGCTGTACCTATGCGCAAGGTGGAGGCTCTGGCTCCCGCGAATCCACCCTCAGAGCAAGCCCACGTACCGATTCTCACTCAACCTGAGGTCCCAAGCGTATTGCGGACACCTAGTCAAGCTGCACACTCTCCCACAGTGGCTCAGCCATCACCGGGTGCGGGTCACGAAAAGGACAGTGATTCGATCACTGTACAAGACAACACCACCAATGCAACAAGCCAGGGTATGGGAGCCCTGGAACACAAAGTCTTGCTTCCCCCGAAAGAGATATCGCCATCACCTGTCGAAAAGTCCGCCGAGACTCTGTCGGTTGTGACTAGCGCAACAGAGGCTATGGCGGCTCCGATGAAAATCAACAAGAAGAAACAACATATCATACCCAATGAAGCGGGCATGTATGTGTGTGAAAAATGCAATGGCACATGGGCGAATGAAAACGGTCTGCAATACCACTTGACGAAGGGCAAGAATCTTTGCAATCCCTTCTACGCTGAGAACCCGGACGCAATGCAAAGAGCGAGGCGGATCAACTTAGGTCGCTACGCGAGTTCCGAATCCGCGACTCCTGGCACTCCGGCAAGCAGCGCTGCGAACGAGAGCAGCGTGGCTTCTGAGGCCGAGATCAGTCCGGCACCGGCTCGTCGTTCCAAAGAGAAGAAACGCAAGCCTCCCACGAAGAACACAGATCGTCCCGTCCCCAAATCATTGGAAACCACCGAGCCGTCAAGTCCTGCGAAACCGCGACCAGTCCTCAAGCCGCGCAGCATCCTCAAAAACAGGGGTGTTGGAGGCTTGGGGGTAGTACCCCGCGGAGTTGAGGCGTCAGAGGCTGCTGCAATGCGGATTGCTGCTGAGCAAGAGACGCAGGACACAGCAGCAACATCGGGCTCTACCGCGAATGAGATTATTGTCCATGCGCAGAACGGTAATCTTGCTCAGGAATATTGGGAGCCTGACGAGGATTTGCCTTACCTCAAGCATATTCAACCGCAAGTGGCCAAGTCCTCCCAGCCTAAAAGCCCCGAAGAAGCAAATCAAGCCAACATTGACCACAACTACGATTACCATACCGTTGAAGGACAGCAATTAGGGGTCAGCGATCCTGAGTCGGCCTCCTGCTATCCTCCCATCACGGGTGAAGCCCCGGGTGTCTCTGACCCGTACCCTGCTGATTTGCTGGATCCAGCTTTGGGAGCGACAGGCGATGGCGATGGGGCTTCAATGAACATGATAGGCGCAGCGAGGAAAGTGTTACCTGGTATGCGCCCTACTCAATCTATCAGCCGGAATTTTTCTGCTACAGAAGCCCCTCGCGAAGGTGGTTCTGTCCAGAGGCCTCCTCCCTCAATTCGAATGCCAAAGTCAAAATACGCCGATAAGAAGGACAAGCCTTTTTCACTTTTAACAGAAAGACAAGTTCTCACTCATAGAATTCAAGAAGTCATCCAGTACCTGGTCGCCAGTAATGGCGGTGTGTTTCCCAAGGACAGGCAGACTTTACATTGGGCAGTCCTCAAGGTCTTCAAAGCTACTTTCTCATCACCAAATGGCATATTACCGACGCAAATTGGCACCATTCGTGGAGTTGGAGCACTCGAGAGGGAAAAGATCATCAAGACGGGCTCTGTAGCCATTCAACCAGATGGTCACTGGAAGCAATATGATATTGTGTATTTTCCGGAGATCCAGATCAAGACTGATGCAGTAGTGTCTCACCTGAAGGCACAGGCGGAGGCCGTTCACCCGGAAATGTATATTCCATTTCCTTTCACTCCAACGGAGGACGAGAAAATCTACTTTTCATCACTTGAGCCGCCTACAAACAAACGGGACCAGGCACCAGGTCGAAGAGACCACAAACTCGACAAAGAAATCGCGACTCTCAACGCCCCTTTCTACAAAGAGAAAGGACTTGCTGGCGTCCGGCCTCGGTTCCGTCGCGCCCGTCTGGAGTCCGAGTCGGAAGAAGAGGGGCGTCCCAAGAAGCGGTCTAGAGATGATACTTCCGAACTTACAATCAAACGCAAGAAGAAATTAGCAGATAATGGTGACGATGACCGTTCTGTGAAGCGCAGACGTGGACGCAAGCGTCGCAATTTTGACGAGGAGTATGTTATCCTGGAGCCTTCCAAGCTCAGCATTGATGGCAGCCGTACCACCAATCCGGGCATCTCGTCGCTTCCTGCCTCTTTCTTCTCTCGTACTACTGTGTCGGACCTCGAATTCCTCGCTCCAAACACTCAGCTGGAGGATGACTATGTTCCTTCGACTCCATCGGACTTTTCAATGCCAGAAGACGAAGAGGGAGAGGAAGTACAGTCGAAGGTGCCCATAGGAACCTGCGCGAACACGACCGAGCTGCACGCGAATGGCAGAGGTGTCTGGCTAAACCTGCCCAACGTATGGTTTGAAAAGACTAGCGGCAGCTTCACTATGAAGGGATGGATGCCTAGTCAGAGCGAGAGGCTGATTGAGCACTTACCCAAGACCAGCGCAGAGATGGCTTTCAGAATAAAGAGCCACTGTAAGACAGATCAGTGGGCTGACCCAGCCTTTGGAGCCTTTCTGACAAGCGTGGATGGATGTAAGGCCTGGGAGCTCTCGGACATCGGCAAGCACTTCATGTCGGGCTCTATTGCGCCAGACTACGTTTTCATGAATTTCAACTCGACCAAGGAGGTTAGTAACATGGCGCCTGTCGACTTACAGTGGCTGGACGAAAATGAGTGGACACTTCAGACAATTCCGTACGAGCAGCTTGAGGATTTCGATGACGATCTGTATCTACAGTACGACATGAGCGTGATCAAGCCTCCGAAGCGTGGTCCCGGCCGTCCACCCAAGCCTAAGCCCGAGGGTCCTCCA
Organism: Gnomoniopsis smithogilvyi; assembly: GCA_027946515.1. Lineage (NCBI taxonomy): Eukaryota > Fungi > Ascomycota > Sordariomycetes > Diaporthales > Gnomoniaceae > Gnomoniopsis > Gnomoniopsis smithogilvyi. The sequence continues at coordinate 1,721,436 of JAPEVB010000004.1, read as the reverse complement.
TTGCGCAAGTATCAAAAACGAAGCCCCAGAGACCCGACTGTCCGCGAACTCAAGGTACAGCGCGAGCTAAACGCGTACCCCACCACGAAATCCGATTACTTCCGCTCTAAAGGGGAGGAGAGTCTCGGAATCGACTGGAAGGCCGAGGACACACGCATCGCTGCTTACGTTGCTGTGTCTACCCTCACAGGTGGCATCAACAAGGCCATGGACTGGGGTCTCATGATGCGACTCTTCCCAGAGGCCAAATTGTCAAATCTGCGCAAGTTTTGGTCAATGATTAAGAAGGAGCGCGAGGGTTTCATTCACGGCCTGTCCGCAAAATTTCAGGATGAGTTCCTTATAGCTTACGAGAAGGGAGAGCATGGCTCTTTTGACTTTGATGAGCCTTTGAAATACGACTGGTTGAAACTGGTCAAGTGGACCCTTGCTTTGGTGGTCCGAGAGTCCATCGAACTCCCGCTTAGCAGGGTCAAATTTGAGGATGAGCTCGAACTCATTCACGTGGATAAGAACGAATTTGACTGGCGCGAGACTTATCACCACTGGCAGCGATCCGTCTTCAACAGGTTTCAGGACTCTACTTCGGAGGCAGCTTCCACAGCTCTCGAGGTTACGCCCGAGGTTGCTGACAACTACAAAATTATAGCGCGCTCCTGGTTCCGTGCGCTGTGCTGCACCGATCCGGAGCAGTATTCACCGTACGAGATCAGAGACAAGTTCAAAGGCCTGGTCCGTGAAGGTCATCTAACCGAGCAGGAGGTGAGCGATCTACTCGAAGCTACCATCTTCGACTTGGAGCACCGCCGCATCGCAATCAAGTCCAAGTCCAAAGCCCTAACGACCGGCCGTCCGTACCGACTCAACGAGCACTTTTCCAGGACGCTCGACCGCTACGCCAATGAGGTCAAGTTCTCCGTGGCCGCCGACTTCAAGCTCAAGCTGGACCAGGCCTTCAAGAAGGGCCAGACTGTTGACATCCCCTGGCGCACAGAGGATGGTATGATCCTCGCAGCCTTCAACTTACAGGCGGCCGGTCGCGTACGTATTGAGCCTAGGAACAGACCAAGTATTCCCTTTGGCTTCAAGCCAGGTTTCTACGAGTCTCGCAAATTCCCGAAGAGCTACTACCGCTTCGACCTGCACGTGGTGCCCACGCACCGTTACGTTTTTAACGAGGACATCGCGATCTTGCACGATGCCACACTGCCCGAGAACATCCCCGCCGCGACCGAGGACGGAAAGTTGCCCATGTGGTGTGACTTCTTCGGCACGCCCGACCGCGCGCGCTGGTTCAAGATGTTAGCTGGTGTGTTGTTCGCATACGCTACGCGTGGGGCCATGACAGATGAATTCGCGACGCAGGCTCTCAAGCCCTGTTTTGAGCAATCCGAAATCGAAGTTGTGCGCAAGTGGGGTCTGAAGAACGGTCTCTTGCGCGAGCTGACGGTGCCTGGCGGTGCGGTCACGGTGACGGAGTGGTGGTGGCTGGTCTTGGGCCAGCCGCTGCTGGATCTGGCCCCTGCGCCCACTCTGGACGAGGGCAAGGATGACACGATAAGGGCTGGTGGACGGCGAACCAAAGATCAGTATGAGGAGTGGAACTCCGGGCGGTCTAGGAGACGTGGAAAATACCGTATGCTATAAGAGGTGGATGTGATTCGAGGGAAAAGGACGGAATTGGATTGTTCTCTTGCATATGTGAATATAGAAAGCAATTGGCAGGGGAGCCGCGAGGCTCAGCAGGGCAGCTCTCTGTGATTTAGGATGGACAAGGCTAATAGGTCGGAGTTTCTGGAAAGGAATGGTCTTAGGAGACACAATCACGATGTGATTTAAGGATCGAGTGCAATCAGCAAATCACTTGAGAAGACGTAGTAAAGACACTCTAGGGGGCACTGCCAAGTTATGATAGAAAATATGAGGAAACTACCTTCCAAAGCATTCTGTTTCTTTCCATTCAAACGATGAGCATAGCTGCTTTGCAGTTCACATTGCATTTGCTCTTGCGGCGTCCAAGAGAGCCAACTTTTCTCTTCTCATGGTACTTTTTTCACCCGATTCTATTGGATTCCTAAGGGCGTTAACCTCCTCGGAACTGTCACCTACTTGAGATTTAGCAGTTGTTCCGGCCAGAAAACATCTTTCTCCAGGTGCTGGGGGAGACTGGGCGCCCAATGGATGGGTGGCGCGCCCAAATAGACGAGCCCCCCGCGACCTGAGTCTCGAGATGAGTGGTGGCCTAATAGACATCATTGACATTTATCAAACAATGCCATGTCCAAGGCACCATGCAGAAGTGAAACCACTTGCTACCATGAATCTTCGACGATGATAAGCAGCAAAATGGCAATGCCATGAGTTTGCGCTGGGTCTGTTGTGAACTTGACCATGAAGACATCGAAGTGCGTGTTGGGACATCGCGACGCTCCTTATATAGTCCTGGGGTTTTGTTCGAAGTTTTCAATTGGTGACGGCAGTAGACGTCACCCAGATGTCAAGAATCTCTCCCTTGAATTTCTGCTAGCTCGCAGTCCATTGATGCGCTCTTGACCTAGGCGTGAACCTAAATACGAAACTGTGCAGAATCTTGAACCTCGCGTCGTGAAACAAAGCAGAATTTGCGGTCAGTCATTCAAGAACTCGTGCCCTTTACAATCATTGGTTACCTAGATAGCTGATGTGTTCAAAATCCTGGCTAATGTAGAAGAGCTACGTCTAATGAGTAGGTAGATATCCGATGAGCCAGAGATAATAAGATTCCCAGGCAATCGTAGGAAACGATTGCCATGCATACCTAGGTAGGCACAACAACTGAGCCAATACCGATAGTTTCCGCATCAGGCAGGGTGGATAGAAGATTCTGGGAGGAACCTCATCCGTCGACAAGCTGTAGCATTTTACGCCATTCAACCATTGTTCTTTACTAGAGCAGCATGAAGATTCCAGGTACATTGCTGGCTATGTTGAGGGCATCACGTCTCTTCCAGATCATCATCTCCAGCATCTGCCTGTTCCCACCCCATGATTGGTCACTGGGAAATTTCTCAGATTTTCAAAGGTGGCCCCGACACTATCATAATATGACTTTCAAAATGCCTCCCCACCCGATCCTCGTGCTGTCTGCTTAACCAGCACAGCACAGGAGCAAAACCATTGGTAGGGGATGGCAATAAGGCCTATCTACTCACTCGAGATCCAGATCATCAAAGGTGTTGTTCAAACAGCGAATTATTTTATTTTTTTCCTGGGCCAGCGCCGTTTTGCTACGTAAGTTGGACTTATATTTCACGCACATGTTCCAGGAGCAAGACATGTGTATGGGCGGACTCTTCCGCCAAATGGCAACAGCAAAATCTGCATGTGCAGCTGCCAATCGAAAATTCGGTTTCATGTGACCGCTGGCGGCATGATCGAGCTGAGACCCGAGGACCCTGTCACGAAGTTTGCTCTGCCTACCTAACGTACGGGGGGGGACGGATCTTTGGGTTGCCAGAGCTCCAGGCCAGCTTGTCAATATTCTCAAACCTAAAAGAGCTGCCTTCCAGGTTTCCGTGGCATGAAGTGTGACGAAATCGTGTCCAGCAAAGGTTGCTCACGAGGAACGACAACTACCAGAAAACCGTATTTGGTCAGGAACACGTAAACACGCTAAAAGGAGGATTGGCGCGAGGATAGGCTCACCAAAGCATTGGCATGTCTGTACGATGTCAGGTAGATTTCAAAATAGTGAAACGTTGCGGGATATGGCGATCACGATCTATAATGATGAATCTTTATTAACTGTGATGCTTCGGACCAGAGCATTTTGCTATGAAGGAGAAGAAATTTGGTTGACTAAACGAACCCACCCACGGTCTGCCTGGATCATGAACATATCCAAACCTTAGTTCCTTTGAAGTGCATTGCCAAAGATAGACGTAATTAGGGAGACAATGTTAATAAAGTAAGCCGGCGCGTTCTGGGACCCAAGAAAGCCTTCTCTGCGGCTGGCCTTTGCCATGACTTAGCTAAAAACTTTCAGCTGGTCTAGATCGTGATATAAGACTTGGATCGTAATGAATTGACGAACCGGCAATTTGATTGGCAATTTGGCATTCTTACTATTCCATGCGCCAAAAAATGCCCCATGGAAGCATAATCCATTCTCCTTTTTTGAATGGACCCAGGACCGTGGTCCGCCTCACCGGCATTCGCAACTAGTGCGAGTAAGGCAGGAAAGACTAGCCTGAAACTCGGTGAGAATCCTCAGTAAGGCTGTCGTGATACCAGGAGAAGCCCAGTCAACGCCGGGAGGGCATGACACGCTAGCTTGGACACATCACTGGTAATGACGCATTTGGGGAATAATTGGTGCCTGGAAAGCCGCCTGGACCATCCTTCATCAATGCTGCGTGAGGCCCCACATTATTTCCGAAGTATCCAATTCTGCATTTGTGGGATCGTGATCCAGACTCCTGGGATCGCTTTGCCATACTGTCGGAAGAGGGACGACGCATAAATTTGCGCGTTACGGTCCGGGGCGGTTGGGGCCGGTTGGATTTTCTATTTGTCTACATAAATGCGGTGGGTCTCATCTTCTTGTTCCATACGAGATGCGCGCCTCAATTCTCTAAATCTTTTTGTGGTAAAATAAATTGATACCCAGGTGAAGAGGACGATTCATAAGTCAAGTGTTTCCCCTTCCACGCTTGGACGTTCGAATCCTCTCTGTACCTCGTTAAGGGCTCTCTTCCTGTACACACACACAAGTCCATCCACTCGTTTGCTCGGCACCCAGCCCATAAATACCAGCAATCATGACTTTCAACTCTCCTGTATTCTGGTACAACCAGCATCAAGGACCGCGGCCTCATCAGCTGCCTGATGCACGCTCCGATGTCAAAGGAAGAACCGTGCTGCGCAAGATCCGCGCCGGATACGCCACCATCAGCCCGCAACGAACTGCCTCGCCCAGACCTTCTCTGCAGGAAGTGCACGCAGTGCAGCCTACTCCTCAGCCTACTCCTCAGCCTGAGTCTCAGCCCGAGGCCCAGCCAGAGCCCGAGTCAGACCCTTTCGCAGATGTCGAGGAGGCTCCCCAGGAAGACCGACCTCTTACTCCGCCAGACTACGAGAACATCGACCCTCCCCCATACGTCCACGCTCTTCCGCCTACCCTCCCGGGATATACACCCCTCCCTGGTGTTGTCTCTGAGCCGAGTCGGGACGATCTTACACAGGCTCTGAAGCAGCGAAGACGTTACCGGGATGCGCTGAGGAGGCGGCTCACTTCGACGAGGAAGATCTTCCGGGGCGATGAAAGCGACGAAGAGAACTCGGAAAATGACTCGATGAGCGAGAGCGAATCTTCTCGTGGTGTGGTCATGTACCGAGACAATGATCAATGGGTTGGAACGACGGAGCCGTTGCGAAACAAGGCCAATGTGACGCCGAAGCAGCAGCGCGGTGTCAAAGGGTTCCTCAAGAGGATTTGGCAGCGCTGCATGGACTTCTCGGCCGAGCACCCGTGGCTGTTTATACTGGCTATTTTTGTGATTGTCGTTGTTGTGTTGTGCCTGTTGATTTAGAGAAATTGTGTGGCTGGATTTGAAAGGCCAGGTTTAATAATGAGGCGTCATGGTACGATCGACTGATTTTATACAAACCTATCCGGTGTTATACCCAATATTCAATTGAATTTGCCGCTTTTTCAACGAAATCCTCATGAGTGTCATGTTCGCAACCCTGGCGCTCTCACAGTACACTTAGGTCTCCTCTGAGGACTCGTCAAGTACTACACAGTGACAGCACTTGAAAACGCACCAGCAATGCGCGGTGAGAAATGCTACACGTTATGTGTTTCAATGCGAATCCTTGCTCAATCCACAATTGCAGGTCGTCAGAGAAGCCGTACAGTCTCGCCAATCCTCGGGCTGAAAAATCTGCAGATCACCATGCATCTGCCATCTCTGTCGTGCTCTGAAGGCGTGTGCAAGTCGCGGCTGACGGGTATGATTGGTTTTTATAAATGTGTTTCCTAAACACAGAATTCGAGTAGAGAAAGAGGCACTCGATTCCAGTGAAGAGGAGGAGGGGGGGGGGGGGGGGATGAGCTGGATCGGAAAAGATATAGAGCCTCTTTCGCTTGTTGTCCTGTGACTTGGAGGAGCGATCCACGGTTTACGCTCTCCAATGGAATTTGCCGGATGCCCGAAACACAAATCTCTCCAGGTTCATGCTCGTTGGACTCTGCAAGATTGACTGCACAATGTCCTCAATGGCCTGGGCTGGCGTGGAAAGCGACTTGGGAAACTTGAACGTAACTCTCAAATGGCTTGATCTTCTTTGTAACCATCATGGAAGACTTCTCCTGTTCACCACGAACGTCCGAACCTGCTTGTATCGTATACACGCCACTGGCAAAGGCATCCCATGTCCATGCAAAGGGTGGGTGTAGGCCGCTTCTTCAGTTGCCCAGCCGACACCTTTTGCCTCTCCGAAACTTTTGCTCACACGCACCTTGGCGTTATTTGAATGCCATTAGACGGCACAGAAGGAGCCTGAATTCGTGCGTGTGTGGCGGACATCATCTAGTCAAGAGTGTGGCAGAAGGCACCCAGCATGAAGCGCGTGGCGACGATACCCAGTGCATAATCGCTTCGGCGCTGGGTTTTCCCAAATTGATATCATCAAGATGGCCCGACGTGGATTCGTATGCTCAGTGGTCTGGGGAAGGCGTGAACGAGCCACTGTAATATCAGATCATCATATCTTTCAAAGAAAATGCTGAGTTTGGCAAAACTTGAGGCTCGTCGAACATTTCAGGGGTCTAGATGACTTATATCCCTGGTATCCCTGGCCGTTATAAGATGCTGACCAATCAGCAATCTACGGGTAGATCCGTCTCCATACTCCCATGGGCCCCTGCACCTATTGTAGGTGACGAGTTACTCTTTATATCGATACTGTGTTGAAGAATGGTCCAAGTCCACGTCCTGGTGGCGTGAAAATATGTGATGTTGGTTCTCTTGCATTAATTTGCCTCTATAATCTCGTCTCCAGTTGACCGGAAGCAACAGCAGCTATGCACGGCTCCAAGCACAATCGTTGGAGAAGGCCTGGAAGCTCCCCAAGCCATCAAGAATGAAGCAACCCCCCCCCCCGGTAAGATTATATTCTCTTGAGCGATTTGGTCGCGCCCGCTTGTTAATAAGCTTGTTCAATATTTTGCTCTTGTTCTCTTGTGCCTCTCCGATAATCCCCAAGCGTGTCGCTCAGAGCGCTACATCCGCCACGTTCAAACTAATGAACCATGCTCATCGCTAAAAGGGCATTGAAGAATGAGCTACATACAGCACTTATTCTACAGCGTATGAAATTAGAGACAAAGGGCCAAAGTAGCCGGGCTCGGATATCGAGAGATTCTGATTGCTTCCTTGGTATATATAGTACATGACATCGACTGAAAGCTGAGCAACTATAAGCCTTTATCTCAAAGAAATGTAGGCATTGTAAACGTGGGCTTCAGTCCATAAGACTATTGAGGGGACGCGGAGAGATGTTGGGTAGCGCCCAAAGTGCGGAGCGCCGCCACCTTGCATTCTCAGCCCGCAGATGAGTCCAACTGAGGCAAGGAAGCCCTCATTCACCAAAAAAAAAAAAAAGCAGAATGATATTGAATTACCTAGAGTGCGAACGCCCCTCAAAAACATGCCATCAGAATGACCTCCAAAAATCAAAATGTCCGAGCCGGAAGTCGAATCCGGGTCCCGAGCATTTTTGACTACGTCAATTCCAGGGAAACTGGGAAGCTCGGATGATAACCGCTACACTACTCGGACTGCTTGGGTGCAGTTACATCAGGTATGCAAAACAAACAATTATATTACCGATTTTATTTTATAACCGTCACTGACAACAATTCTTACTGCCTTTGCCTGACTTCAAACACATTTCCCAGATACTATTCCATAACCAGCTTTGAAGGGCTATCTCTTTGAGCACATTATGGAGAATTCAATTCCAGAGTGTAGTCTTAAGCCTGATTCTATTTAGTCAAGTCTTCGGGCCCCGGAGCTGAAAACCGGCAGTATAACAATACTCCGTGGACTTTGTGTCGATCGATCGACTTGGATCATCATTCCCACAGTTTCAAGGTTAAAGGTAACTTGTCCAGGAAGTAGCTCTTTACCTCAGGAAGGACTACTCACGTGCTGACACTTGGCAAACAAGCAGCGGTGAGCCTTTAAAGAGAACAGCGCCTCGCAGGACAATCTCAAAGTAGGTATTTACCTGAGTTGATGATCTTGTATGAAGTAGGTGTCGTTGTAAAATGCCATTGTCGCTCAGTCCATCGCTCTAGTGAATATCACCCACCTTCCGCGGGCTTGCATGCCGGCATCCTCATTGTCAACCGCAGGGGTCCCACCCTGATTTTGCCCATGGCCAACAGGTCTCTGAGGCTTTTTTGACCTGAACTGACGCTTCTCAAACCACACTAATCCTCATCCGCAACCTTGTCCCTTACCATCTCTGCTGCCGTATTGATCACCTTCTCTGGTGGTCTCTGCTCATCCGCAGGTGCTGCTTCAGCAGGCGACGACAGACCAGCGATGGGAGTCATCTGTCCACTGGGCGGCATCGACGGCACCGGAATACGAATATCCTCGGGTGAACTCGGTACCACCTTCGGGTCGAGCCCGGGAATGTGGATGCGCTTGGCCTCATTCTGATACGCGGCAGGGATGATCTCGATAATCTCGTCGCGCGGGAACTTGAGCTTGGGGATGTCCATCGTGCTGCAGTGCATCAAGTACGCGTATAGCACACGCAAAACAGACTCGTGGGCGATAATGAGCAGGTCATTTTGCTCTCGCTCTAGCTCGAGGATGATCGGCTCGAGACGGACGGCGAGATCGTGGTAGGACTAGAGGCAGATGTCAGATGAGACGGGTTCGTATACGATGAGAGTAGATAGACAGAAACTCCTCGATGCCAAGAGAAAATGGTGACTTACCTCAGCACGCGGGTAGCGATGGTGATAGGGGTCCAGTTCATGCTTCTCAATCTCATCTGGGTACAAGCTGCGAACTAGAAGGCGTATCAGCATATTTTGTCACCCATATTGAGGCCTCTGCATGATAATTAGGGGGGTGCTAGTACTCACTAGCTCGTTCAGACAACTTTTCACAGACACCAGGGTTGATCGAGCTCATTTGAGAGCGCTGCCGAATTTTATAGCCCTGTTCTTCGAGGGGCTTGGCCGTTTGCACTGTCCGCAGCCGGGTTGAAGTCCACACTGTCAAGGGCCGCAGGGGAATGTCCGGCCCCCCGGCCTCCACGGCAGCCTGGCGCTCTTGCTCACGATGCTTGATGAGCGTTTCAGTCATCTTAACGGCATAGACCTTGCCAGCTTCAGAGAGGCCGCCATCCGACCGATAGGCCTCTTCGGTAGCGCTACCGGCTCGAGCGAAGAAGGTCGTTCTGGACTTGATGTGAAGGTTTGTGAGGTAGAATACAATGCGGTGTGACAAATACTGCGTACAAAGTGTTAGTAAGCCCCAGGCTTGCTTGGGGCGATGATAGGGAATGAGCAGGTCCCATAGCCTCATATGGATCAATCCCCTGTCATAGGATGGTAGTATGGGTCACGTACGTTGAAGCTCAGGTTATTGTAAAAGAAAGCCCGGCCAGCGTTAATCATTTTGACATAGTTCAACTCGTTCTCGTTCATCGTCTCAAACACCGGGATCTTGGACTCGATCCGCCGAAGATATAGTTTCGCGGCCTCGTCGGGGTCCATGCCGTCGAACTACGTCACACAAATTAATTCCTGGACAATTTCGAGGAGACAGTCGGTGCACGCACATCTGGAGAGGATATCTTGACATTTCTGGCATTCTCTTTCAGGATCTTCTCGTCATCAACGAAAGACTCGAGAAAAAGTGTCTGTGAACAGAATGAGGGTCAGCCAAAGCGAACGCTGGTATATTTCAAATGGATCCTCACCTGCACGTCATGCTTTGCAAACTCCTTTGCAAGTGCGCGACGACCTGCAGCGGTAGGGTTGACGGCATCGTAGATGGCGACTTGACCGTTCTCGTGGTTGAGCCAGGCGTATATATCCTCGCGGCATTTCTTCAGAATCTTCTGCCGCAGTATAACTGATGCAGGTGACGCATTGGGAAAGAAGTAGTCTTCTGGCACGCTCTCACCAGGTCCAACTGTGGCTCGACGATAGTCTCCAAGGTGGAAAATGCGAGTTTTAACTCCGAGCCTGAACTCAGTCAGCCACCTACCATTTGGATCAATAGAGCCATACGAGAGACTTACCAGGCCAGATATCGCGCCATAGAAACACAAATGTGCCTGGTTCTGTTTAGTCATGTAATCCACATATAGATTGGGAAGACAACTTACGTCTTGCCCCGTGCTGGAAGGCCGACCATGACAATCGCTATTCTACCTGAGTGGAACAGCCGACCAGACATCGTGCTATAGAGCTGGGCTGGGGCCAGGCTCTGGTCCTCAGGAACATCGTGTATAGCGTCAATGAAGGTGGAACTCTTTCGACGGTAGCGCGGTGCGTTGGCCGCAATCTCGGCTGTCCTGTTGCGAGGGTCAGATATGGACATGTCCAAAGTGTCACCTAGTTCAGGTCTCTGGATGGGAATCATTCTTCCTCCTTTGCTACGATACATGAAGAGAAGTTTCACTTGCTTGAGGAAGGGAGGCCATCAGGGGAACGGTGAAGGGGGTGAGGGTGTGGAGGATAGCAGAGGCTAGTGTCCAGTTGTGAAAGAGTAGTAATGTTCATGATAATGACTTGAGAGAAGATGAGATGAAGAAAGTAATGTTTTCTCACAAGAGGGTATCCATCTTCCAGCAAGTGTCAAACTAATTGGTCAAATGCAGTCATGCAGTGGGGTGTGACGGGTGTCTGCAGTGATGTTGAGGATAATGACCAAGACCCCAATCGTTTCACTCAAAATACCTAGTCTTGATGAGAGGTGTAGACCGTGTTGATAAGTACAAGATCAGACAGGATTGTGCAAGTCCACGCTGAGTGAGCCCGAGGTGAGAATGTGGTGTGTCTGTGTCCAGGTCAAGTAATGCGAGGGACGTCGAGGGATGAGGTTATCGCCGTTGTCGTGATTATTGAAGCTTAAATGCCTCAAGTTGCCCCTGATTCTGGTATCAAACGATACTGCAGTCCTCAAACTTTGCAGTCCAGGTTTCCAATGTTACAATACTCCAAGGAAGGAAGTAAGGGAATGCAACTGGTAGCAGCTACTTTGTGTAGATTGATGCCAGGACAAGAGCAAGAAGATAAGAAGATGTCTGCAATATGTCTTGGGATGGCACAAGAGAGACTGAAGGAATAGTGCTGATGAGGATGCAAAATAGGAGGGGCTTCAGACAAGACACATGTGAGTCTGTCTTGTTTTTGTTGCGTGTCTGCTCAAATGGAGGAGTATAAGCCGTGGACAAAATAGAGAAAGAGGCCGTTGAGATACCCGAGTTAGAGCCGGCATGCGCACTGGGCACTGGACACTGGACTCTGAGGGGATCGGGAGTCTTGGCCTTGCTCCGACTTCTCACGGGGGGCAGGTTTGGAGGGGGTGGCATTAGCACAGCAGGGAGGGGCTGCTGTAAAGTGAATGGTGCACGGGCCAGGTCATACCCCCAGTCCCTGTCGTCACGCAAAGATCAACCTTGACTGTTAGTACCAAGTAGGTGGTGCCTCTGTAAGCAGGCCCGGTCAGGAAGCTATGAATTTTTTTGATCTTGTGCCTGTGTCTGCTATCAACAAACGTCTGCACCCCTTCTCCAGACAACGTTGGCCAGCCTCATCACCTTGCGCACATCTCCTCAACTCCCCTCATTCGAGTCGGCTGTCCTTCAAACAGCATTCCTGCGTCTGAAGGGTTCGATTTGATTGAGGTCAATTCCCTTTTTCCTCGACCCTGCGCCTGCTGACAACCCTGTCCATCCGACTTTTCTTTTGTGACGTCGTCCTTCTCATCGCGACTGCAACCTGCAATCTTCAATCTTGCACTCGACCTCACATCCTCACATCCTCCCAACCGCCTCCCCTTCTCCCACCCACAATGGCAACCATGGCTTCTTCTTCGAGTCATCCCCTGGCCTTCCTCGGCAACAATCCTATAGCACGGTCTATGACCGATGCCTACGACTCCTTCCAAGCTCGGCGCGCAAAGCTCGGCCTGTCCAATCCTGGCACCGTGGAGGGTCTGGCAAAAGAGGTTCAGCGCGATGTTCTCCTCAACAACTACATGTTCAGTGGCTTGCGCGCCGACCTCACCAAGGCATTCAGCCTGAACCCCCTCTTCCAGGTCTCCCACGCCTTCGCATTGGGCGAGCGATCCAACCCCTACACATTTGCCGCGCTTTACGGCACCAACAAGGTAAGTCGACCAGGCCACACATACTGGCGTAAAAAGAAATGAAAAAAAAATTAAGGCCAAGTGCTGATTCCTTGATCGCAGGTCTTCCTTCAAGGCAACATCGACAACGACGGGCAGCTCTCCACCAGATTCAACTGGAGATGGAGCCCCTCCCTCGTCTCCAAGAGCCAGTTCCAGATTGGCACCGGCGGTCAGGACATGGCGCAATTGGAGTCCGAATACACAGGCAGCGACTTCACCCTCAACGTCAAGGCTCTCAACCCTTCCTACCTCGAGAGCGGTCTGACCGGCATTTTCGTCGGACAGTACATGCAATCGGTCACCCCCAGGCTGGCCCTCGGCCTCGAGGCTATGTGGCAGCGCCAGGCTCTCAGTGTGCCTCCTGATGCCGCTCTGGCATACTGTGGCAAGTACAAGGCGGAGGACTGGGCTGCGACTGCTCAGCTCTCTGCATCTGGCGGTCTGAACACCACGTACTGGAGAAGGTTATCCGACAAGGTGCAAGCTGGCGTTGACATGAGCTTGTCTCTCGCCCCCGGCCCGGGTGGCATGATGGGTGGTCCCATGCAGAAGGAGGGCGTCACCACTTTTGGTGCCAAGTACGACTTCCGCATGTCCACTTTCCGCGCTCAACTGGACTCCAAGGGCAAGCTTAGCTGCTTGTTGGAAAAGCGTGTTGCTGGGCCCGTGATGATGACTGTCGGAGCTGATGTAGACCACGCTTCGGTAAGCCTACCATGTCCGTGTAATGATTCTAGACACTATATTGACATCATGCTACAGCAAACCGCCAAGCTTGGCTTAGGCATCTCCATTGAAACAGGCGGCGAGGAGCTCCAGGATCAGCAGGAGATGCTTGGTGCCCAGCCATCTCCTAACATCCCCTTTTAAAGAGGTTCAAGACGAATTGTTCAACTCTCCGCTCCGCTTCGATGACACTTATCATCAAAATACAGACCTAATTAGTCGAGGCTGTGGGACCAAAAAGTGCAACACGGGGTTCTGACCACACATCGATATCCGACCGGCTTTCTTTCCACTGCGGTTTCAGTATTGGCATGGCATGGTTGATTTTCAGTGCAACGGCCGGTTGGCGGCATGACCTCTTTGCATATTTGAGTAACGAGATGATAGACCACCCAATTTCTCATTGATGTACACGTCTTGGCGTGTGTACAGCAGGGCGAACGGGAAATCTGTTGCTCCCCGATGGGATTGGAGAGAGAGAGGGAAATGTTAGGTGTACAATAGATGGGTTTCAGGGTATTTTGGCTTGGACCCATTGTGGTAGTGGGGTGATCGACTCAGGGGCAAGACTGGCGGCATTGGATCTGAAATGGGGAGTTCACGGTAATCTCGCCACACTGTCAGCGAGGTCGATAATGTGGCAGCATGATCTTGTCCAATTGGGTCAAAACTGGAACTGGTCTGACGGACAGGGCAATCACTGTACATATAGCAATACGAATTGCATGTAAATCAGATCTGGGGATGCTGGGATGCAGGCAGAAGAGGAAACATGTATCATCTTCCCAGCTTCAGCCAGATGTGTTTTATTGAAGTCAATGTTGACAGTATTCTGTGTGTCTTTTCCTGTCTGGGGAAAATCGCTGTGGCACATTCGAATACCGGATTCCAGAGCATTGTGTATGGTTTGAGTTGAGGTGAGCTCTAGAACTAGTAGGATTGTCTTAAAGCTACGACACGACATGTTCTATGAGAGCTGCAGTACAACCCCCCCCCCCTCAACCGATCAACGGGCATATTCGTTTTTCCCCCGTGGTGATATCAACGACCGTAATCTTACTAGACACTCTGTAGAATTGGTTGGGCGGAAGATCTATTCAAATGTCACACAGTCATTTTTTGTCAAGGTATCAAACTTTACCTTCTTTATCTTTGATATGTTCGCCAGTGTGCATTGGACTCAACAGCCTTTGTCTCGAAATATTTGACAGTTACTCACTCCTTTGTGTTTGACCTAATCCCCATTGTATTCTATTCACTATCCAACGATCTCCTGCAAATTTGATACCCTAGAAGCCATTGGCTACATAACCGACATACATGCGCTCAAGTTTGGCAGTAATTTGCTTTGCAAGTGGCTCTTAGTAACCTCAACTAGCACATCACAATCACCAAATTCCTAGAATACGACACTTTACATGTCCCCAAAGCTAGCTGTCATCATCCAACGCTCTTCAAACTGGATATTCTTTCAAATCTTTCCATATATCTATCCACCTATCAACAACCGAGAAAATGCACATCACGAAAACTATCTTGAGTTTGGCCTGCCTAGCCATCACTACCACCGCCCTCCCAGCAGTCAACACCCAGCAGGCCACTATCATGGCTCGCGATGTCAGCACCCACGGCAACTTCTCCGAGTGGTGTAGCAATATCACCCCATACGGCAGTTCCACAAGCACCATCCAGGCTTGGTGTGGCTATGGGAATACCGACGTCTCTTCTGTGCAATACATCAGCCACATAGACTTGAACCAATGCTTACGAAACACCAACGGCCAGATCTCCGGAGCTACCAAGTAAGCAACAAGATTCCAAACAAAAGTCATAGTAAGAGTAATCGTACTAACAGTATCTTCATCCAAAGTGGAAACGCCATGCAAAGCTGCGAGCTAGGCCCCAGTGGCCGAAATGCCTGTCAAAACTGCAGTGGGGCCTGGTTTGACTTCATTTGCAAGACAAGCGCGGATGGCCCCAGCATTACCAGCTTGGTCAATCTGGGTAAGTAGATCAGTGAGTGGACACGATCGTATTCGATATTGACATCGGTTTAGACAAATACATTGGTCTTGAGCAGTCTCTAAACACCGAAGGCCTCGCAATCTGGGTTCTTAGCTGCTCGACCACTACGATGAATATCGGACAATTTGACGAGTGTAGCAACTTGGGCGCGAGCGATCCGTCCTGCTAAGGCACTCTGACATTGCAGATCATCATGAAGAGGGTGATGGAAAGGCTTTCAGTCAATCAGAGTGCTCCGAGGCTCGGAGCCAAATATAGAGATGAAGATTTTGACCTAATTTTACTGTACACCAAAAATGGCGTCAGCCATATAAATCTGAGGGCTTTGTTTTTGAAGGCACAGAAAGGGGGAGGGAACCTCCCACCCAGAACAACAACAATTGAAAAGGAACAAAGGAAAAAGGTTGGAGAACCCAATTCTCAGAGCTTTTTGGAAGAAGTATGATCTGGCAAATCATATCATCATTCCTGGACTTGAGCAATTCCTACCTACTCTGTGTTGCAAGGCATTGTAGCCTATGAAAGATTGCAACAAACTTCACAATGTCACTGCCTGCATTGGAGAGAGCAAAAAGCCTTTCAGACAAAAGAGAGAGTTCTGAATATTTTGTGTGCCTTCTGAACGAGTGTCTGAAAGACAGGCTCCCAAGTGAGCCCGGCCAGACCAATTGCCAAAGTTGGCCTCCGAATGTAATTCCCATCGCTTATTTTGCTCCGTAGTAGGACATGATGAGTCTTTGTAAACCAAACCCCTTTGCAACCCTTGCATGCCAGCCCGTCTATATTTTAAAAGTCTATTCCAATATATATCCCAAGATTTACCACATTATGTGATTCCCTCGTGAGAACAAAACAACCCTGGCCGAGGGATAGCGCCAGGCAAAGTCAGTCCAGACAGTCGCAAAAGAAATGCAAAAACACAAACGCCATGCTGATCATGCTATGTTGCCCTCCCAATCTTCAAGGAAAGAATAATGCGTAGAGCCGTATGAAAGTCAGATCGCTAGGAAAATCAAAGCAAAGAGAAGACATGCGTAACAAGAACATGAAAAAAAATGAAAAAAAAATGACAACTTCAAGGACATGATGAAATCTGCAGGAAATGCTGGACAAGCAATGCAAAGAACGTAAGAAATAAATGCACACCAAAACACTCTCTTTTGTCTGACCAAATCCGCGGAGGCGCGTGTCAATGAATCTCAAACGTCGAGCTTGAGATCCCATGGGTCGAATGCAATCTGACTTGTAGGAAATTTGGTGAGAGTAAAGATTTTCAGAAGGAAAAACTAAGGAAGCGTGTAGGAAACAACCCAGATGAGTGAATGAGTGAGTGGGTGAGTGAGTGGAGAGCCTATTGGCAGAAAAGCTGAAGAAACGCAACAAGAGTACCAGTCATACTGCCACGATTCTCAAGAAAGCGCGTTGAGCAGGCAGAGAACCGCTTACTCCTCGTCGTGAACTTCGAATCTCCACTCATCACTCGCGTACTTTGGTCTGCGGACCTTGATCCCGCTTGTCACGGCCTCAAATCGTCGGCTCCACTTGCTCTTCTTCTTCTTCAACGCGCGCTTGATTCTGCGACGGGGATAATTGACAGGCGACTCGCCACCCACAAAGATCGCTGAGTCGTAGAGGAAGGCACCAAAGAGTGCACCGGCAATGGGTCCACACCATGGGCCCCAAAACCAGTACGATGATCCGAATGTTTCCTCCGTGCCATAGCCGAGCGCAAGAAGAGCAAGACGCGGCCCAATGTCGCGAGCTGGGTTCATGGCTAAGCCTGTGTTGTAGCCAAACGCCATGGACAGCACGGTGACGACAAGACCCATGATGAATGCGTTCATGCCTGCTCCCGGTGGGGCGTTGGAGTCATCACCAAGGGCAAGGACGACAACAGCCATGATTGTTGTGCCAACAAACTCGGTGAAGAACGCAGTAGCGGGATCGACCCAGCTGTTGCGCGGGTACGTGAGGAACGCGGACACGGTGTTCGAGTTTGCCAGGTCAGTGGTCTGAGCGAATTCGATAATGCTCGTGCGAAAGAGGCCGAAGCTGATGAGTGCGGCGAGGAACGCGCCGAGGATCTGTGCGATACCGTAGCTGGGAACTTTGCGTAGCGGGAACCCACGGAAAATCCAAAGCATGATTGACATTGCTGGGTTGAGATGAGCACCAGATATACCACCGGCTACGTAGATACCGATCATGGCAGCGAGGCCCCATGCCCAATTTGTGTTGGTGGTAGCAGAAGTTCCGGAGCAAATGACCACGAGGTCGGAGCAGAAGCCGATGGTGAGTTGGCATGTTATCTATACGCAGTCACGTGTCAGTGTGTGCAAAGAGCAGACGAATGGGAGAGATTGTTTATTATACGTACAGCCAGAAGTTCAGCAAGAGGCTCCCTGAACTTAAGTCGAATGACGGACCAGTGTGTGTGCAGATTGTGGATCTCATCGAGCTCAGGGTCGTAGGGCTTCAGCTCGTCAGGGTCCTCTACCCAGTCTCCCTCGTCCATATGCTCGTTAGTCGGGGTAGTTGCATGTGCGTCGTCAGCGAGCCAGCCTTGCTCGTTCGGGTGAGCATTCTCGTCCGGAGTATTCTGCTCCGTCACGGAAGCAAGCCTTCTGATTGTCTCAGTGATAGTGCTGCTTCTCCGGCCCAGGTCTTGAGGTTCTGCCTTGCCAATCCGCTCTGCCATTGATGGTCCTTCTTGAGGCGACGAGACAGATGATTTGCGACGATTGATGGCTCCGCCAAAAGCTTTGCTACCAGTATAGGTCCTCAGCAATCTGAATTCTCGGTCCTGCTGGGCTGCCTGGAGAGCGCTTGAAATCTTGTTGGGATTCATTGTCGATTCGACGCGGCCAGCCTCCAGGTCAAAGTCCTCTTGCGCTTGCTTCTCATGCCGCAGCTGTCCGGGCGTCTGTTGGAAGATTTCACTCCTCGTAGGGATCATACCCGGACGGACGACGTGAGGCAAAGGCTTTGCAAGACCCCAGACCGGCCTGTTGTTCGTCGCAACCTCATACGCTGGGTTGAGATCAACATATCCTGGGTCAACGTAGGACTGATTCGCCATGATCGCATCGAGTGGATTGCCCATGCCAGCAAGTGTGAACCCAGTAGCGGACTGGCCGTCTCCATCGACATCGACGCCAGAAGAGACGCCACCGAGGTTGTATGTCCCTCGGCGTCTGAACGTGCCCTGTCGTCCAAGCGCACTCGGTCCGCTCAAGTTCCAGGTGGTTGTTCTTTTCCGCATGCCTGCCAGACCAGTCGGGGTCCTTTGAAAGGTGCCGCTCCGCCGCTTCGAGCTTGCCGTGGATCCGGCCCTGGCTCTGCCTGTGCTTCTGTTGGTGCTCACAGGGCGCAGACTGTTGGATACCGAGTGTCCGCGGCGACGACTCGAAGACTGCTCTGCCTCGTCCATGATAGTCGGCATCGGTGCTTTCCTTAGGGCTGCTGGCAGCCCAAGTCCCGCATCCTCATGGCGCTGAGGGGGGAGTGTTGGTTCCGGTAATGTGGGTGATGCGGCACGAGATTCTGGAATAGAGTCCATTATCTCGACCGAATGGCGCGGCTGTTCGTCGGCCATTGTATTTTGGAACAACCCTCGGGGGGGAGAGTCCCTTGGGCTTTGAGGGAGAGGGGGGGCGTTTCCTTTTTCTGATCCGAGTACCGGGATCTCGCTGCCTGTTGAATTTGAACCTCCTAGTGGGCTGTATATGCTCCCAAGACACAGGTAGGTATGAGGCAGGATAGGAGCCTGTATAATTGTCGACCTAAGGAAAAAATTCCAAGAAGAGGATGTGTAAGCCAACAAAACCGGGGGTTCCACATCCTGATATAGATATTCTCGATGCTCCCAGGGTGAGCCATCGCCGGACCCAATATCAAAACGAAAACAAAGGACCGAACCGGAACCACATTCCGGTGGTGATAGCAGGGTGATCCTCAGTTTCGTTTTGACTTGGATGCCATCCTGGATGTCCGTTGGGTGTGGATTCTCGACGATCCACAGGTTCCACCTGCAAAAGACTGGAAAACTGGATCGAGGTCCCGCTCTTCCACCCAGCATTCAGGGAATGAGCTTGAAAATCGCGGAAGGACATGACGAATTCACAGTGTATACATATCACAGAGCGCGTATATGTTCATTTGTGTGTGATCCTCTGCCAGGCGAAGAGATCTGTACCACGACCATGGCATATGATAGGGTTTTGGGCGCCTTGCCTTGAGATTCCTAGGTTGCTTCAGACAAATGCCACGAGCCGCACCAGGGATCATTCGGAAGTTAAAAAGCCCAAACGCACAAAAATGACAGCCTGACAAGCCATCTGAAGTGAAATTTCCAAAATAGAAACGGAAAGTTGCTTGATGATCAAAGCTTGTTTACCTTGTGCAGACCTGATCGACCCACTCGGAAATAGGGGTTTGAATGAGATGACATTCGACTGAGCTCAATTGAGATACACAGCACTTCACTTACAGCCCGTTCGAACCAGGGAGGGACAAGATAGCACAACCTGCGTAATCCACACCGCCACGCCGAATCTGATTTTATATACCGGGTCTGCCATTAAGGGCCAGCCGAGAGGCCGCCCGCAATCTTATACGAGCTCGCAGCAGGGAAAGATGAGAGGGCATCATGGTTATACTGACATTGGCTTACAAAAAAGAAGCACTGACTGTAAGACTGCGTAACAGACGACGAGGTAGAGCGCCAAACGCGCACGATATCCCTTCGCGTCGAGATCATGTCAAGCGTGCCTTAGTTTTCTGCACGGGCTCATCAACGGCTGGCACGTTCTAGAACGTTGCAGGGATCAGTAAAAGCTGTGGATCCTCGAGAAGTGGGTCCACAGCTCTCAGCCTCATCACCTTGAGGAACTAAATTATTGCAAAGCCTGTTGAGGGCCAGAACCTGAGAATAAAACAATTGCTAAGCAGACAAAAACTCTTGTAGGACTCGCAATGGACCTCGGCGGCCTGTGTAAAAGTTCTCAGATGCAGCGAGCATGTCGACCACTTGCATATATTTTGTCAACGTAAGTTTGTGAAAGTAGTTGAAAACCAATTAGGGCCTGTGAAGAGATTCATAGAGCCATTGATACCTGATATTAGACTTTAGACTTGTCGAGCCTTGGAAATTCCCGTGCAAAAATGGGGAGAATCTAATGCTTGAATCTTTGAACGATCCACCGAGCGAATCGTATTGATGTGTACTTGGTGGAATACAATCATTTATGAAAGTGGACTTGATAGCAGTCACTCGGTGATACAGAATTGACAGAGCTAATATGCAGGATCTTCGATGTTGGCATCTGAATCGATGCCTCTACGCGTGTGAAGCTGGTGTTGTTGCGGGGCTGTGGAGCAACACAGCCCCTACAAGCTTTGAGTCACTCTCATGTTGCTGGCTAGGAGACAGATGGAATATTTATATGATGTCTAAGTAAATGACTGAACGCGGATGAACAAAGTGGAAAGCTGCTTACATCGTGCTCCACGACTGAATTGACAATGGATATGGCTCCAACGCATGCTTTAAACATTAGTTGTGGGAGAGAGTCTCCTAGCGAAAGGATGTCAGGCCCAATAGAAAGCGGGCTTTGCAAAATTGTAAAAAGTACACCGAGTTGGTCGGTTCTCTTTTGGTTGAGATGGGCCACGCATAACGTAACTACTCCGCCGTGTGTTATACACACCAGGTGGGAAACTTTGTCCCCGTTGGTTGCATATCAAAGCCGTACAGGAAGTATACACTTCATACCTAAATGTATCAGAATTTTGGGGCCAATGCAGACTACAAGACGAGTCACTCATCACTTGCCCTGAATTTTTAGCGCTCGGTCTAATTCATATTGGAGGGTTTGACGTTACTTGCGCGCCACCATTTCGACGCTACTGGAAGAGGGTGCTGGAATTGCTGCTATAAAGAAATCATGGAAGATGCTAACATCGTCAAAAACTTGGAAGACTGTTCTGCTAAGTAACAAAGAGCGTGATGATAGGATTAAAGCAGGTATTTTCGTGCGTGGTTTTCTGTAAATCCTACGCCAGATTGCTCTGCGTAGCAAAATCACATTGGTTCCCGCAATACTTTTTCTTAACCCCGATTGACCCATGCGTAACCTTGTGACATAGTAAGGACCGTGAACTCCGTCAGATTGCCGTTTCATATCCCCTACAGCTCAATCTCAATACTCAAAGTTTTGTCGTTCTTAGTAGGCTCAACGTAATCCTCAAGCCTCTCCATCAACTCCTCCACGCTGATATCCTCGCCAAAGTTCTCGCTATTCTTCTTGTCGTGCTTGTGGGGTGGGATCAAAACGCTACTAGGAAGGTGAATGACCCCGTTCTTAGCAATGGCATCTTGAATCTTGATCGAGATATATCCGTTGAGCTTCACACGGATGATGCCGCCCCATCGAGCAACATCAATGGCAATATTCTTGTCGCCAAGCAGCGTAGGAACGTCCAGATGGTAGTGGCCACGGCCAACGTCGTCACGAGCCTCGGCATCAGACTCGGAGTAGTACGCATCCGAGTAGACAACCTCATTGGGCACAATATGATACTAGTAAGAGGTGTCAGCGTGATTCGAAATTGAAGCGATGCTGAAAGCACCAAAAAGTAAAGTTTTTGGGGGGGGGGTGCTCTACCTTGAGAATGGCCTTTAGGTAGCCAAGACCCTTCTCCGTGTTGAAGAGGAAGGCGTTGGCAGCTGGACCGAGCTTGGCGAAAGCAGCGTTGTCGGGAGCAAAGACTGTGCTGCCCACCATCTTTACACCGTGGATGAATTCGGTGAAATTGGTCTTCTCATAGGCGAGTAGCAGAGTAGAGAACTTCGAAGGGAAGAGGGTCAGCTCACGACCGACGAATGGCGGCGGCACCAGGATACTCTTGACGGCGTGAATGACACCATTATTGGCTCCCTGTAATAGTTACATTAGTTTCTGAACATCATGTTACACTAATGGAGGAACGTACAATGTCGACGGCAACCACTTTGCTATAAAAATTTACTCGGACACCCGACAACAGACCCACGCTTGTTCTGAGGCGCTGAGGCTTATCACCCAACAGTGGCTCATCCAGAGCAGTGGGTAGCGTGTGAGTAACGAGCACGCGTCCGGCAGGATACAGACCCAACCCAATGTGATACTTCAGTACGGACTCAATGAATTCTTTAGAGGGTTTCTTGTCCTCGGGAATGTGTTCGAAGGCGGAGTCGACAGGGACGAACAGGGTGTAATTCGCCTTGGTGCTGTTCAGCAACTGGACAATATCGTCGTACTCGTCGACCAACTCTGCGAATTTGGTAGTGTACTTGCTCTTGCTGATGAGCTGGTAGATGGTCAAATCGGAAGTCTTGTGTCCGTGATGAGGCCTGTCTATGGCGTCGACCCCGAAGTCCTCGTCGTCGTCGAAGATCGAATCCAGTTCGGTCTCGAACTTGCCTTTAATGTCTTGGACGACATCTTCAAACCCGGTCGAGAAAGTGTCGACCAAGTCGTGGGCTGACTTTGAAATGGAATCAGGTGATGATAGCCAATCCAGCCATGTGAGGTCTTCCTTGGGCTGCTCCTGGTGGACGGGGAGCTGGGCGAAGACTTGGGCGTCAGGTACGACGAAAGCAGTGGCCGAAGCGACTAAGGGCAGAAGCGTGATGGACTTCATGTTGATGTTTGTATTTGATGTAGGGAGAAAGATCAATGATCTTCAAAGCTTCGAAGCTCTACTTTTTCATGCAAAAGAGAAAGAACAGCAGCTCTGGCTGAGACAAAGGACCAGTGCAATGACCAGACGTGACGTGACGTCAAGAGAAAGCCGTTGAATCCGAAGTGTCGGGTACAGGCTCGACGCTCAGTCTTGTGGCTGACACCTATAGCAGCGGAAAGAAAACGAAACACTACTCACAATGCCACCGGTCCAAGCTGTCAAGGCGTCAATACAATAACTACTAGTGATTGCATGACTCTAGGTAGCTGTTGCGTCGTCATCCGTTTCAACTGTCGTGCCATGCGATTGGAGTCCGGAGCTTGGGGGGTGCCTTTCGCCACAAGCTTCGGAGTGTTCAATGCCCCGGCCCCGTATAAGCCCTGCTGGTGTCGTCCGTCAGCCAACCTCGGCTCGCCCTCCGGGCCGGCAGGGCCGTATGCACGCGGAAACTTCACGATATCCAGCGAATCTCGAGAGTGATAATAGAAATCTAAGTATACTAGTCCGTGACAAGTGCGCCGATTTAAGAAAGTCCCTGGTTTTCGCTTTCCCACCAGCCTCTGAATATTTTCAGTCTCTCCGTACGCTCCTTGGCCAGCGCTTTCCCCGTCTCTGTCTTCATCATGCCCTCCAAGAGCTCGAGCTTCTCCTCAAAGTGCTCAATGGCTCCGTCCAACCCATTCCCTCTGCCCTTAGCACCGCCAAAGGTGAAGCACCGTGCGATGCCTACAGCTCCGATGGCATCGAGCCGGTCTGCATCTTGGACGATCGCAAGCTCTGGGATGCTGGCAATTTTCTCCTGTATTTTTTGAGGGTCTTTCTTCTCCGTGGAGAAAGACACGTGCAGAACAAGATCCTGCACCTTGTCTGCGAGCAAGCTCGAGGCTCCACGCTCCAGCAAGGTGTCGCGGACTAGAGTGTTCGCGTCTTGGCCCGGCTCAAGATATTTCTTGTCGCCGACATCGTGAAGAAGTGCCCCAAGCGTGACTAGGCTCTCATCGTATTGGATTTGTGTGCTAGTTACTGACGAGCTGCTCGAGGTCGACGATCGGGCCCGCTCTTTTTCTAGGACGTTTTGAGCTAACCCGAGCACGCGCTGGATGTGCTTGTAGTCATGAGATGCATCATAGTGAGACATGTACTCTTGCACAAATTCCTCGATGGAAGCGACGAGCGTCTGTGATGGTTGCCTGGCTAAGCCATTTGGTTGGCTTGCTGTTGAAGCAGACATCCTGACAATAGAGTCTTACTATGCGTCACAGCGATCCTTAGAAGCGACAGTACTTTTGTTGTTGCCAGGCAATACCTTTGCACGTCAATTGACAGAACTGTAAAAAAGCTGGTTGATCTTACAACACAGGTATGTTCATGAACGCGGAAGACGCGCCGATTTATCTGCAGACGCGCTCGTGACTAGTTGCCAAGATTACGTAAGCTCAGCCGATGGAGCACTTCCAGGTGCTGCTACAGGCTTCACTTGGCAGCTTCGTGCTCTCCTTCCGGAATGACCATGCCATGTCTACCCTGGTATCTGGACGTCTCTGCAGGCTTCCACCCTTTCTGACTCAACAAGTCCGCTGTGGGTTGAAAGACCTCAACCTTCAATGGACGGCAGCACTTGATCATGTCCTTTTCACTATCACTTCCAAATCCCCACAGTGACAAATCGCCGCCGGGACACGTGCCTATGAATTTTGAAAGAAAACCGTCAGCTCTTTCGTCAGAATAGAGGAAAAGTTGGACAAGAACGTACTCAGCGCCATAAGAACATCCTGTTCAGCCAAGAACTCAATGTAATCACCCGCCTGGGCTGGGCACGGGTTCATGAAGTACCGCCCCTTTTCATCCAAGCCAGTGACTTGGAACAAGTTGATCACATCATGAACATCCGACTCGTTCAAACCATAGGGCGTCACAGCTCTGGTGAGGTTTGAGTGGCAGTGGAAGTCATATGTCTCGCCTGACAGCACCGTGTTGATGTACGGGTCACAGCGCGTGCCAAGCAGATCGTGGACGCGTCCTCCATGTTCGTCCTCGCCATACCAGGAGAGACTGTCTGCAATGATGGTGACTAGCGGGCGCATGTAGGGGAGACATGACCAGAGTCTGTCGTAAGTTGTGACATGGGAAGCGTGCAGCTGCTTGGTGCGGCTCGCCCAGAAGCGTTCCCGGGGATTGTGTGCGTTCCAGATATTGAGGTCGCCTAAAGCGCGAATCAAATCAGTACGTTGGGAATGAAGACCAATATTCTTCGTCTAGTGCCAAAGTGTCCGATATCAAGACATAATAACCATAGCTGGTTCCGCTGAGAGGGGGGTATATCCGCACCAACTTGTGGCCCCTCCGGCGTACTGATCCTGACTATAGACCCTGCGGGCGCTTTCCAAGCTCGCCCAGAGCGAATCGGAATCACAAACTCCTCCACAAGTGTTCTCGGTGCCTTCTGAAAAGAGTCGTACAATTCATGAGAAACAGCCAGCGGCGAGCCTGCTGAGGGCAGGTATGCCGGTACCGGCTTGGGGACCGGCTTCCGGGAACGGAGACGCTCTGCGGCGTTTGTTTGGTCACTCATGTTGGAATTTACGGAATTTTTGACCAACAGAAACCAGAATGTTGCCAATAAACAAGAGGCTACACTGGGACGAAGATCTCGTAAAGTCAAAAAGTGGAAGCGTAGGACTCGGAAAGGCAGAGTTGAGTTTTACACGGTGGGACTTAGATGAACAATTCGAGAAGCCGCCGAGAAAGATACTAAGCTTGACAAGGCTGTAATTTGTGGGGCCTCGCCTCGACCGATATCGTAAAAAGTATAAGTAATTCTGGGTGCCTTATCGGGCACACTCATCCAGAATCCAATACAGTGACTAAGGTAGTTCCTCAGGTATTTACAGTGTCTACTGGGATACACAGTCTGATGTGAAAATGAGACACCAAACCGACACTTAGACGGTGAAGCAGTGCCTTAACACGTCTATAGGGTTAGGGTTTCAGAAGCCCACACCTACCTGGGCGTCGGCATCTTGCATGCAATATTGTCATCTTGTACTAATCGTTTCCGGACGTCTGTGGAGCAGAGGCTCTCACAAAGCAAAACTTCCAATATGGCTACCTAAGTATTCAACAGGTTGGTACCTAGATTCAAAATGTATCGTCTACTTGGAGTCTTTGACGGTGGTTGAGAAGATACGTGAGCACGTTAAATTTAGGCCCCCCCCGAGCAACACTTCGACCGCAGAACATGCTGTGTCGACCGTGAAGGCAACCTGGAGAACCTATAACTCGGTGAAACATTCGCGGCTTGAACCACAACGAATGACAAGCTGGTCGTTGAAAATTGACATTGGCTTTGAGAACGCACGGCAAGCCAATAAACAAAAGCTTGGTATATCCGTAATCGGTCTCGGCATTAGAAATCACCTCGACGAACCTCTTGGAATATTGGCATCTGAGTGCCGAAACCTGTCCGGGAACCCCTACCGGAATGAGAAGTCTCTGCTGTCATGGAAATCCATCAGTTCTACGGGTCTTCATAGGGCTGAGAACTCTCGGCTAATGGCGGCCAGCCCCTGCAAATCCTGCCGTCAT
Organism: Gnomoniopsis smithogilvyi; assembly: GCA_027946515.1. Lineage (NCBI taxonomy): Eukaryota > Fungi > Ascomycota > Sordariomycetes > Diaporthales > Gnomoniaceae > Gnomoniopsis > Gnomoniopsis smithogilvyi. The sequence goes on along the minus strand of JAPEVB010000004.1, from coordinate 1,694,944 downwards.
AGGCGCGCTTCAGTGCTGGCACACCCCACCACCCCACTGTTTTCCCGAGCGGCCCGGTACATTTCAGGGTACCTCGTCTCAGGGAGCATCCTTTGTTGAAGCTTCTGGTACTCAACTTTATGCCCCGCCCGCCAAGGTCGCACCCAAACTTTTAGCTAATTGTCTAACCATCTCGCCATAATGCGCACCCGCTCTGATGACTCTAGATCTGAACAGATCTCGTCAGAGAAATCTCACCTCTTCCCCCGACAGCCTTCCTCTGTAAAATTCCTTTCGTCTGCTCTTTACGCACCTCGGGAAAGATCACCATGACTTCTAGCGCACCACCCCCACTTCGAATCGGCTACGTGCCCGAGCATTTCTCTACACCCATTTACTTTGCAAAGAAGTACTTTGGGCTCAATGCTGAGCTAATACCCTTCCCGTCTGGGACGGGCCACATGATCACGTCCCTGCGATCAGGCGAGATTGATGTCGGCATCGGCCTGACCGAAGGCTGGATCGCGGGCCTGGGAAAGGAAGATACTCCTGGCGATGGAGGTTATCGACTGGTGGGAACATACGTTGAAACCCCCTTATGTACGTACTGATTCTTTGCCCCTCCCAATGTGTCTGCCCTTGCAAAACAGAAAAAAAATACTAATGGCCTACTCTTCATAGGCTGGGCAATATCGACTGGTGCCCAACGCCCCGAGATCACAAGCATCTCCTCCCTCAAAGGCGGCAAGATTGGCGTATCCCGCATCGGCTCCGGATCGTACGTCATGGGCTCTGTGCTTGCAGATCAACAAGGTTGGCCGCCATACGCGGACAACGTCGTCCTCAACACCTTTGAGAACCTGCGCAAGGCGGTCAACTCGGGTGAGGCGGACTTCTTTATGTGGGAACACTTCACGTCGAAGAGATACTACGATTCTGGCGAAATAAGAAGAGTAGGCGAGATTTACACGCCATGGAGCAGTTGGAAGATTGTGGCAAGCACGTCGCTGGTCAAGGACGGAAAGCTGGAAGAGAGGATCGGTTTCCTGTTTCAAAAGCTGGATCAGGGAATCCAATACTTCAATGAGAACAAGGACGAGGCTGTGAAGTATATCAGCACGGAGCTGGACTACTCGGAAGAGGATGCAAGGGAATGGTTGAAGACGGTCAAATTCCCGACCAAGACCGAGGGCGTGGATTTGAGCGTGGCCGAGAGCACTGTGGCCGTTCTACGGAAGGCTGGCGTACTCGTGGAGGGTAAGGGTATGGGACCAGATGACATGATCGCAAAGCAACGGAAGTAGAGCTGTCATACAGAACGTTGCCTTGCAGGTAGACTCTAAGTTGCAGCTCGGTCCCTATAGGTTGTCCCGTGCAAGGAAAGCCTAGAATGCCAGCGACTTGGCTGTACGAGAGCTGTAGACTTTTCACATTGAGCCTATGCGAATCAAATCAACATACCGCTCAGCTCTTTCCAGGGTGTTCGATGGAGAACTATTATCAGCGCGAGCTGATCATAAACGATGAGCCTTATTCCCGGCGGTGCTACTGCTTAAGAGGGTCCCACCAGCCACAGCGTGAACCAGTCAATCATGGCTCGCAGGCTTTGCTCCTTGCACCATCCTGTATATGCATTAGTACAACATCCGCCACGTACGCCGTGAGCTATAAAGTTGATACTCACTCTGGTATGGATCCTCTGGGTCCCCCTTCACGGCGAAACCGTGAGAAACACCATAAAACAACTGCACATGATAACGCTTGTTCTCTCTCTGAAGCAAATCAAAAGCCTTCTTTCTTGCCTCCGCATCAAAAGCGTGATCATTCTCAGCACATGACAGTAATAGAGGCTCTGCAAGACTTATCAGTATAGGTTTGTCGAAAGTCAGAGAATCCTGGATAAACAGACGCTTCAAACTCGTAAAATGCTCCTCCTTCAGCGCCGTGGGATGCGCAAATGCACCCACCGAGACCCTGTCGCCCGCGAGCAGGTCCATCACGAAGGGTGCCCCAAAGCAATACCCTGTGCATGCATACTTGGTGTTTTCGTTGCCGTACTTGGCTTTCACGGCGTCTGTCCACTTGGGCACGTTTTCCTGGGCAAAATTAAAGTGCTTCGAGCGCCAGGCAGCGTGGTCAAAGCCCTCGGGAAGAGGATCGCCCTTGTTGGCGCGGTATTTCCCAATTGGGTCCTGAGAAACGTCAGGGCTGCCCTCGTCATGTTTCAAGACTCATAATCTGAATGAGTGAGGATAGTTGGTTTAGTAGGTACGAAGGGGGGCGGAGGGAGAACACATACGCCTCTGAAGTAGTCCATGCCGAGCGCGAGAAATCCCGCCTCGGCGAACCCATCCATTAAAAGCTGCGCATTGCTAGACATTCCCCAGACGTCCGGGAAGTACAACACGACATGGCCATTGGCCTTCTCTGGCGTCGCGATGTAGGTTGGCACATCGAGAATGGTGTCCATCTTGCCGCGTGGGGTCCCCTTGTGGATCGTGCCGAGCCAGCAGCAGGGTCCTGGGGGCTTGGCCAGGTACTTTTCGTCACTGGTGGCAGCCATTACTACAGGATAAGCGGTAGAAAGGAATAAAGACGGTGTTAATTTGCAAGAAGGCTTAAAAATATTGCGAAGGGCAATTGTTATCTATACGTGGAATGGGCAACATAAGGTTATGCGGGGGTGGGAAACCTACGGATACGTTGCCATTCTTTCCGGGTTCGGAATTATATTCGGCTCCGATTTCGTTTATAACGACGATGATATATCACCACACTCAACCTTGGATTCCAGGTGGAAACTTGAGATACTGTGTAGTTGAAGCTGATTGATGGTAAGCTCTGACTACAGAATGCCTTCTTTTGTCTTGTCGACATACCCTAGGCTTTTCACCTAATCAATTAGTTCAACAAGTACGAAGTAAAAGTATTGTTGCTTGATCTATTTGTGTCCTCCAAAATTTGTAATGCAAACGGAAATTGGCGGGCTTTTCACGATTACTGAACTCTGGAACCGGATGAGCCTATCCGAGCATTATATCAGTCCCAAGAAAGATGTGCTTAACTTTAACCTGCGTTGTATTGTTGATCTGTCCAGAAATTAAGTCCAGACTTGCAATTACCCAGTGGCATCTGTCATGTCTACCATAATCTGCTTAATTTTGATAACATTCACAATATTCCAACAGTACAATCAGAGAAACTTGCAATTGGATCAGAAACAATCCCCATTTGTAGTGCTCGGAGTGGGAGGGTTTTAAGTCGGCAGCCCGCCCGGTCGCTGGGCTAACATGTGCCTCGCATGCTCCCTCTTCGATCTTCGTCGCGAAGTGTTCCTTAGATTTGATGGTTGACACTGCCGATTTTGTAACGCAGCCCCCACTTTATTCATATATATATCTTGATTTGATTGTTTGGCACGATTCGAGTTGTGCGGCTGTTCACTTCATACATTATCGCACCTCGAGAACGTTCTCTCACTTGATTTGAAGAACTTGTCGACACGGCTGCGTATGGACGGCTTGCTCTTTTTCGTAGGCTCCGAAAAATAGTATGCTGAAAGAGTTTTAATCGTGTCTAAGGCAGCTTCCGACACATAACAGCAAAAGTACCTTACGTAGTGTTGCATAGCTTGAGTGGCTGATAGTGCAGGAGTAAGAATGTAAGTCCTCCCGTGTCCTTGTTATTACGTAACGGATCTCGAGCCCGTTATTGATCAATCCGCACAGCACTTGCACCAGGCAACTATCTAAGTGCTATATGGATGCCTAGGAAGGCTTCCACATGGTGATGGAATTTGTTGAAATTTAGGTATGCAACAATAAATTTCAGTTCCAGTGTCTGAAACCAACAAGAATGTGCTGGTCACACAAAGTATAATAATATGGCCGATTTTCAGAACGCTGCGTATCGATTGCTATCTTTCAAATATACACCGCCACTAGCAGCAAAGGGACAGACAGCTAGTGACGACGAAGTCGGCCGCAAGGCAGAGATCCAGCCTGGGGATGAAGACCTACCATCGCTCTCGTCCCTCTTGACATCGATTCAAGAAATTGAAGGATTTGTAGACGCTGGAACCAAGAATGATTCTGGCATACAGTTGCGGGAGGAATGTCAAGAAGGCAGGACATCCACTGCCAGAACGAAGCCTCTCAAGAAGTTCCATCTTTTCAACGACTTGCCCACGGAAATTCGACTCAAGATATGGGATCTCACCTTCCTTCCTCGCGTTGTTGAAGTACGCCCACCTCGACCACACAATTCACAAGGCCAGGTAAGTCATACGTGAAGCTCAAACCGGGAAGTCCGCCACGGCCTCCCCCTATACCGAAGACTTGTTCTGGCTTTTCTAGACTAACGCTTCAACAGTGGCAATCTGGCTGCAGCAATCCCGCCGCCCTTGCGGTCTGCATAGAAGCGCGCGAAGCAGCCCTCGCGCACTTCCGCATCCCTTTCCCGCTGACCATCGACACCAAAATCCCACCTACAGGCATTTCGCGGCAGAATGCCAGTGAACCCCTACCCTTCAAGCCGACGGCCTCCTCATACATTGGTGTGCCCTTTAACGGCACTTCTAGCAGCGGGGAGAATGGGGTTCAAGCGCGTCGCACGCTCTATGTATCACCTGAGCACGACACCGTGTGTTTGTTGGGCCGGGATTGGGATAACGGCAGACTCTCACACGTCATGCGAACTTTCCGGGAGGCAGACCCCTTGAGAGTGGGGATCAGCCGATTAGGGATGTCGGTGAGGGCTTGGGGCTTTGGAGGCAGTGTGGTGAGGATGAAGGAGCTTGGTACAACGCTGTTTCAGGAGCTGGACCAGCTTGTACTGTTCATGTATGGGGAACAAAATCCGCCGCCGGCATGGCGGGCGAAAGGGAGCGCGATTGTGGACGGAGAGGACCGAGAGCAGTATCGACGGGAGGGAAACCGATGTGAATTAATGCCTTGCGAGGTCCCGACAGCTTATAGGGTATGGTCTGGGGTACATGGAAGGCAGTTTCGAGAAGATGGGAAAGTGTTGCGTATTGGGAGGAACAGCAACGAGATTCGATTCATGGACTTGGACTTCAAGGCTGGGTGGTAAGACGGGCCATAGTCGCCCGAACGGCTTTCAAATTCTTGTCATTTGGAGTATCAAGGTTTGTAATGAAGGAATTTGAAAGGACTTGCGAAAGGAAATATTGTCACCTTGTGTAGAGTCATCATGGCTCAGTGCAAAACTTTGTCACATGATAATGAGCCCATCATCCAACATACCTCGTGGACGTTGAAGACGTGTTGCATGAACCCGAGACAGGGGACCCAAGCCGTTGACCGCACGGCTTAGGCAAGACTGACACCTCACAAATACCGTCAAAAACACCGGAACATACAAGCCCGAGTGACGTTGAAATCTCGGGTTGGAGGGCTTCGTAGAGACATGTGGTATTTTCCGCTTTTTATGGCTCGCGGTAGGCCATATTGTACACTAATACCCGGACCTCATCCTCCCAAGGACTTTCTCTCGGGCCACTTTGCTCGCAACTTCAGCTCCGTGCTGCAATGAGACAGCTCCAACGATTGCGAACAGTGTAGTGGAAAGGACCACATCAATACCAGATTCGGTCAGGTTGGCAGGCTGAAGGCACGTTGTGTCAGTAATAGGAGCATGGTTGGATAGCCGGCAGGACAAGGGGCTTACATTTCTTGGCTTCCAGCGCATCACCTGGTCTAACTGTGTCTTGAGACCGACTGTAGCCAGGCCCTGTATGGACATATAATCTTGCGGTCGCTGCTTGGTCAGCTTGTCGACGTTGGCCAGAGCGGGAGACTTAAAGTGCTCTCGGTGCCAAGGGTCTTCGGAAAAAGGCTCCACCTCCTTCGGTTGTGTCATGATTCCGTTCATGGTCTCGAGTACTATCACTTGTCTGCCTGTAGCACCCAAGTTCGTCAGCCATACCCATCCCCCACAAGTCCAGCCTAGGGACCCCGTGGTGATGCTGATGCGTACCGAAGAATGCCAATTTCGTGTTGAAGCCTCTCCGACCGTAGTCAAAGCTCTTGTGTGTCACGGCCAACCACCTCAACTCTTCGGGCAACATCCGCGACCCGTTGTGCCCCAGAAAGCGCTCGTAAAAATCATCCAGCTTTGCAGGGTCCTCGTTCACGTGCCATATCGAACTTGCTGGGTCCTTAGGCTCTTTGAGCTGGAAGCCGTATGGGGCCTTCAATGCTGGTGGTGTGTAAGCCCATCTAGGCTTGGCCTGTTCTATATCTGCCTCGGACAAGGGCTCGTTGAGGGGATCATCTCGCTCTCGTAGCGCGGTGGGTTGTCTCGCCAGGTCGGCAGCGCCGCGACATGTTGGTCGCGTTAATGTCGACGTTCGGAGGGGCCGGAGGGATTGCCTGGACAAGGACCAGGCTGATCGAGAGGAGTTGAGCGCCATGAGGTCTGCTGGTTGGGTCAGGAGAGAGGTGGGCGCATTCTCTCCTGGATTGGCGGCGGTAGGGGAAGGGAAGCGAAAAAGAGCAGTAGTGACATCTTCGAATCTGCGACCTTCAAAACGCAGCAGTAACTTTTTGCAGGTGGGTCTGGACAGGGATGTGATTTAGCGCACAGACCACCTGCTCAGAAGCTGCGTCCAGTCGCGACTCCACACCAGCTTCTCCATTTGCTGCAATGCGACGCGCCTGAGAATATTCCATTAAAACTCTTGCGACGCGAAACCCAAGTTTTTCCTTTCTTTCCTCTCCAGTTCTTAATTTTCTGCTCTCATTGCTTGAAGCAGACCATCTACAAATCAATTGCACTATGCCTGTATTAGAACAGTCATCTAATTACTGCTCACATCTTTAAGTCGATCATGGCTTCTCTAGCAATTCTCCCTGGCTCGCCGCACACCAAGCAGCAGTGCAGCGCTGCACTCCTCGACAAACTCACCAATGTGCTTCCAAAGGGCTATAAATTCACAATCAACCATCTTTCGACCCCTCCTACAAAGACAGACCCTCTTTGTTCTCCTCCACCGGGGGCTCGCCCAGATCGAACTTACCGAGAGTCGCATTTCTTAGCCGTCAGCATCGATGCGATCGCGAAACCCCGAGACCGATCTGCACCGGCGACCTTGCCCTCGTCGCCTCTGACCCCCGGCAGCTCAAAAGATAGCCCAAGACAAGTCCTAGTGCTCGCACTCCAGATCTTCATTTTCACAACTGCTTGGTCCACCACATTGTTTGTCTCGAAGGCTGACTCGACCGGTTACCTACACCTCCTCCACCTCCCCAAGGGCACACCTTCGCCAATTCGCGAGATTAGCTCCACTTTCATAGCCTACCTTGTTGAGGAGCGCCGCAGAAACAGCGTCCAAACTGTCGTGAGCCTTTTTGCGCGAGCACAGAACCAGTACTTGTTTCCCGGCAGCGTGGAGAATAAAGACAAGCACGTCTTGGACGACCGGGGACTAATAAAATGGTGGTGTCGCGTATTGGACTCGGTCATGGAAGATCAGGGCACACACGAGGATACAATATTCCGACCTTCAGACAAAAGGGGCGATTGGGAGAGCAAAAAGGCATACTTGGTGGTACCTGGTACTGACACTTACGAAGCACGTGCGTTCCTCCCTCGGACGTCCCATGCCTCAGCCAATTGGTCTCTCAGCCATCCCCTTGAGCGCATCTCACACTTCGCAAGGGAGTACGATTGGGTGCCACCTAGGTGCTTGGTGCCAAAATTCCCTGACGACCCAAAGTCTCGCTTTCGCGATGAGTTGGACCTCGAGGCGTCCAAGTCGGCACAGTACGAGGAGAAGGGGCTTTGGCGCAGTGTCACAAATATGGACCGGTTTTGGGAGATGATGTCGTTCAGGCAGGAGTGCTCTGGCGGACACATGACAGGATTTCACTGGCTTGTGCTGGAGCCGTATGGCTGGGGTCAGACAAACGAGATCGCCTCCCCAGTTGACTCGCTCATCACACCGAATACGTCTTTCGGCGGATCTGCCATGCTGCCGCCCGTCACACCACCCAGAAGACGAGATGGCCGCCCGGCATCCACACCCAAGTCGAGCCCTCTGAAAATTGCAAACACACCCAGCTCGGCGCAGCAGAGTCCACCCAAGGGTGACTCACCGGCCAAGCCGAAGACCAAACTCCTGCGGGGACCGATCCATCCCCGTCTGCCGCGTGTCAAGAAGCACGCACGCAACTATGTCCCAGACATACCAGTCACGACGACCTACTACTATTGGCCTCCTGAGGGAAGAGGAACGCGCATTGTTGCCGAGACCGATTATAAGAGATCGGTGGATTTACTCACAAAGCTGGATTTTGAAACTCTAGAACAGGCTGTGAGGAGCTCGATGAGGTGGATCAGCGAGGTTGGTGGGGGCCAGAAATGGGCGCTAGAAGTGGTTGGCCGCCGGCAGCTTCCACAAGTCTCGGCCGCGCCGGCGATGAGCATCAATAATATGAGTGGCCTGGTGCGCAAGAAGGAGAAACCAACTAGTCTTGAAGGCCCGCTTGAAATCACAAAGGTGGGGCCATCGGAGTCTGCAGCATCAGATGTATCGGGTGCGCCTGTCACCTTGCTTGCGGCTCGAAAGAAGCCCAAAAAGGACAATGGAGAACCTGCGACAAGCCCGACATCGTCTGTGACCACTACCGATGCAGTGGCAAAGGATAACCCATCTGCTATTAATGTGCTTGTGCCGCGCCAGAAAAACAAAGAGCCTCCGTCTAGCGACAGTACGACGACTAATGGGGCCACCACCGAAGTGCTCGTGGACGAGACTAGCTCGAGCAATGCGGTAGCGGCCGTCAACGTTTTGGAAACAGGCCTGGTGCGGAAGAAGCCAAAGACTTCATGAACAGTAAAATTGATATGGGCAATGGTGCATAGAGCACCAACGCGGAGTTGGATTCTAGGGAGCAATAGATACCCCAATACATGGCACATGGTAGATACCAGGGAAGGCGTTTTCGGTTGAGGAATTATGTCATATTCGCGTGAAAGAAAAAAAGATTATTGGAAGGCCGAATTAGGGGCCTCCTCACTTCATAAATTCTCGAGACCATGGTCTTGCTCCTAAGCTCTTTGTTGGCTCCTTGAAGCTCTATGGGTATCCTTTCGTCGTGCCTGGAAAAGTGATTATGCTCTTGTGATGCTCGCTTACAGCTTCCTCCGCTTCGCACTCCGGCCGTCTCCATCCCTTGCCGCGATTTCAAGGATAGCCAGCTTCTGCCTCGCCTGCTGGGCTGCCTGCATCAAAATGCGCTTCTCACCCATCCGCACAAAGACCGCCATCCTCTTCCTCTGTGACCAGTCGTTGCTGTTTTGATATAACATCTGGTCCTGGTCAAGCGTCGTGCTGTACTCCTTGGTCCTCTCATCGATTGCCGTTGCAATGGCAGAGTAGATAACCCGGTCTCGCGCAGTCTTATCGGGCACAGCCTCCTCGCGGACTTTCTTCACCACCTTCAGAATCTCCTTGGCCTGCTCCACCAACTCTTCCGGCACGCTCGCGTTGGTGGACACGTCCTCTACGCGGCCCTCGGAGTCTGGGTCTTTGGCGCCATACTCAATGACAAAGCTCTCCTCCATCTCATCCTCATCAAGCGCGCCCAGCACCTTTTCCCACTCGCCCTCCTTCAGCACACCCAACTGCCCCTTAAGCACCGCAAGAATCGACTCCCAGCTCAGATCTACTAGGTTCCATCGTTCATGCGCCGTAGTGACGTACCCGTAACGCCTCAGCAATTCGCCGTTACTCAGCGGGCCGTAGTAATTCAACACCTCCTCGCCCTTTTTGATCTCTCGTAGCGTCGTCGCCGTGAGAGCGTTCTCGCCGTGCTCGATATGCGTGTTGAAGCTGGTGTCCGCATTGAGCACGTCCGCCATTGCCACCATACCCAGCGTTGACCGGCCTTCCCGGTCCTCGACCCACTCGTCTTCGGCCCCCTCCTCGCCCTCCTCGTCGTCATCGTCCTCTTTCTCCAGGTCAAAAGCGTATGCCATTATCACACTGCCCATACGGAAGGCGAGCTGGATGAGCTCGTCGTCCGTGAGAACTTGTGAGTCAGGAGGGAAGAAGGCGTCTGCGTGGGCGCGGACGACGGGGAGGATCTTGGTGCGGATCATGGCTTCGGCTTCGTCGCGGCCGACTTTCGACACGACAGGGCTGGCTTGAAGTTCGGCAAGCTCAACGTCCGTCCAGAACATGGGTGTGTTAAAGTCGGCGGGTCCCTCGGGGAGGATGGCGAGGTAGGGAGCCCATCTTGAGGCAGCGCCGAGGAGGTGCTCATGGATGAGGATGAGAATCAGGGTGGTCCAGGAGTCTTGGGACGTGTCTACCTCCGCAGCGGGGTCGTCATCGCCGTCCATATCGTGATCCACATCCTGGGGAACAGAGGTCTCAAAGATTTGAGGGAGCCGGGAGACGAGGGAGGAGGTCTCTTTGCTGATAATGGTATCACGGGGGATGGTGAAGAGGACTGTGTCTGGTGGGATATCGGCAGTGGCAACTTTGCAAGACTGTCAGAAGACGGTGTACACAGGATGAGTAGCAGACTTTGGGGGGGGGGGAGAGAAACTCACTAATGCCGCGTCCTGCGCCTCTGCTTCTCAAATCTACAATCTCAATATCATTGTGGAATGTTGTCCCTGGCTGGCTCTTGAACCAGTTGAGGAACTCATTGGTCCTCGTGATGAAAGGGTCTCCACTCATCCTCTTACTCTACAGCTGTGGAAAGACAAGTCCGTGTATACAGTAGGGACTGAGGGCTTCATGGACAGCATGTGAATGAAGATGGCTAATCAGAGGTGAGAGATGTGGTAAGACAAAGTGACAAGTGAGCTTTGCAAATTTGAGATGCGGGTCAATTGGCAAGGACAGGGGAATGAGGCTCTTGCAGCAGGGGTCTTACAACCTTAAATCCACGTCCACAGACGATATATAAGCCTCAAAGTTCCCTGACTCTCGAATCCTCCTTCCACGTGAGTTGACAATTTTTTACGGTTCTCATGCTGCGAGCCACGTTGAGCACAAGGCTCGTGTTCCGATTTCCGCCAAGGAAATGCTGATTCATCAGCACTATTCAAAACCCCGTAACCAGTCTGGCCATCTATGCTGGCATTCCTGCATAGGCAAGGTCGATGAGGTCATTCTGGACAGGCTTCCTCTTCAACATCTTGGCAGTGCGTGTTGTTTTCCATCTTGATGCAGCGCTCGCTTGCTTCTAGTCCAAGTGTTTACCTGGATGTGGTCCTAGGTATCAGATCAGTCACCTGTCAGTTGAATAAATTCGCTCGATAACGTCATTCAATGGATGATGTTCTTTGCAGCGCAGGATTCTACGCAGGCCATAGTCAACATCACCGGAAATGAGTTCTCGAGTGCGTCAAGTTGATGTACCAGCGCTCCGAGGAATGCTGAATTGTATTGAAGAGAATTTAATCATTTGCGATTTGTCTTGAGGAAGCCAAGACAATAGGCAAAGCTGGTACATAACTTGTGGTTGTAAGTTAAACTTAAGGATGGAACTTTAGTCGAGGAGATTAGATGGTCGTCGAATGACGCGGAATTGATGCTGTAGAGACGGTCAGAGACCCTGACGTTGTTCATCTTTGACGTAGTCCCTCAGCATCTTAGTGAAGATTCCGTATCTATACGGAAAAAACCCATTGGCATGCAAGCAGTATAGGCTTACTCTATGGTCTCCAGGTTGAGCCAAGACATTGCCTAATAAGGTATTGTCCGAAGCAGTCCTCAAGGTTCATTGGTCCTTTGACAAGGCGTGGGTCTCGAGGCCTGGAAAACTTCAGCCTCGACTGCTAATATTTTCGCATCGAGCCACTATGATTGCATTGTTTCTCAATTCCTGCGGAGTTCAGGTTTGCGTGGCAAGGTTCCTTTTTTTTTCCCCATCGTATCATCAGTTTTGCCACTCCATGGTTCTTCGGGGTCTTGGCAGCTCGAGAAAAGCTTCGACTTCTTCATGGTGCACAGTGTGTCTGGGAATGTATATCCTGGCGTATGCGATCTTTGTTATTGCCATCCAGTCTCTGCTCTTGATTCTCGGGCCGTCACTTTTGCGTATTGCTTCTTTCTGTTTCGAGTTCAATTATTCATCGCCAAATGTTTATTCTTTTGGCAAAACACCCAATAGAAAAAGTTGGGCATGGGTACTTGTGATGTCAGGTGAGGCTAATGCAGGCAAAATGCAGGGCAGTACCATGCCTTTCGTGTTCGTCAACTACTGCATTGCAGGCCTCTTCAACCAACCAAACCAAAGCTTGGGACAGCTTCATCGTGTTGACTAGTCTGGACATTGTTGTGTAGAGTTCTTTCGAAGCGAGAACAAACCACTAGACAGTAGAGGCTGGGTAATTAGATAAGATTTTCAATAGGATCCATGGATCCCTCTCTGTGCGCACCCCTTTCTTGTGTGTTCCGTGGTAGAGGCATGTTGACACTGGTAATTGGTGGTCTATCATTATAGCTTGACTGGACAACTTTGACAATATGCAAGTCACCCATCCTGACAGAGGCTTGTTGTGTTTTACCTTTGATTGAATAGGCACTGCAATTTATTTCAGTGCTTTTCTTTCGAGAGGAAAGGTTCATCAATTTTCTAAAAGCAGTACTTGCTTTCGTCTCAAGTAGAAACGCTTCTCAAGTCGTCCCCACTAATAAAGACGGGAAAGGCCACCGCAGCTATTTTGGTACTGCGAACAGGAACATGACTCTGCGCAAACACCCCTAGCTAACCGGGCCTGATAGGTTCGTCCCCGGAATTTGCCAGCTGTGGTGTAGAAACAAAACACCACTGCATGAGATCGAAGGTGTGGCACTGCTGTCCGGGCTACTCCAAGACTCCGAACTCGAGAAGAAAAGATGATGATCGTCCATCTCCACCATGCAGGTAAGGCAGAATTGAAATCCCAATTAGTTCGAGCAGCGGTAAAGACGGTGTTTTACACACGTCCCAACAACTGAGTCAATTGCAAATAGGGGTTTGTTGGCCATAGTGTTGCCAGCTTTCAACACTTGGGGTACCTACCTCCTAGGTAGGTGGGCACGTACGTGCAAAAGTGGCTCTCTTTTTCGAACAACGAAGCATCTAACTGTCGGAAGGGAGAAAATAATTAGAGAAATTTTTTTTTCCCTAACTTGTCATTCGTTTCTCGAGGCTCTTGATGGAGTGCCCATCAATACGAGCTAAGTCGGCCTTTCTTTCTGGTCTAGCCTTGAACTTACTTGTCTAGCTACTATGTACGTAGACGATTGTCAATAAGATTCCATAAAGAGACTACACCAATGACATATTTCAGCAACGTTGTATTCAAAGACTGAGCAATGTTTCAAAAAATCGTGCGAACAACAAGCCTAGTTCGGACGGCTGCTTGACAGACCGGGGGGGTGGCAGTGCAGTAACGGGCGGAGTTGCTGTTGGACCGCTTAATCGGCTTCCCAGCGGGTGCTAAAATTACGTGAATAAATGGAGACTTTCGACGTCAGCCAAGGCGAGCCCCGGATCTCGGACGGGGAGTTTTTTTTCACAGCCAAGTGTGAATTATCTAGGGTGGTTAAGGTTACTTTCTGATTTAAGCATGAGTGCGGACCCACAATAAGGCAGGTGACTGTTTGGGATCAACACCAACAGTTCGTATTCGCCCGCATTTGTCCTTCAAGGTTTTGTACAACATTCTGGCGGGATGCCCGGACCCACTGCAAGTGGCTTCACCTCAGGGGTCGAGGAAGTTACCAGACGAACGGAGATCGTCATGTAGGGCTACCAACCATCTCAAATGCTACCACGATACTGCTATATAAAGACCCGTCTGTAGACCTCTCTTCTCGGCCATTATTCCCTTCCACCATCACCATCAACAACAATAACAATAACAACAACAACACACTAAATAACAAATCACTTCTTCTCACAACCAAAACCCCTCCAAAACCAACCATCAAAATGCAGTTCACTTCCACCATCTTCGCTCTCGCTGCCGCCATGGGCGTCTCGGCAGACGTTGTCTTCAGCGTCGCTGACTTCTCTGCCTCCTGCGTTCCTCACAGCTCCCAGTGCATGTAAGTTTAAATTCCCACTCCTTCGACCTCTCCATATATCAAGCAACAGTGCCTAATATTCCGCGTCTTTTTAGCTACGACTTCACCCTGTACCAGCCCGGTGCCGGTGAGACCAACGCCACTGGTGTGGACTGCACCAAGTCCGTGACCAGCGATGGCACCCTGCCCGCTGTCACCGACGGCACCTGCACCGACTCCAGCCGTACCTTCACCGTCACCAAGAATGCTGACGGCAGCTTGCTCTTGACCGCTGCCCAGCCCATCACTCCCAGCTCCGACCTGTCTGGCAGCTACACCATCCCCGCCTCCGACCTGACCACCACCACCACTGGTGCCAGCACCCAGCAGGCCTACACTGGCGCTACTGCCTTCGACCTGTCTGGTTAAATTCGGAAATCGTTGCGCTTTGCCCAAGGGGAAGGATTCCGGTAGCTGGCTCGACTTGACAGCTTGTAATGGGGGTGTCTGTGTATATAATGGGGGGAAACTGAGGGTTGACATGTAAATAGACGCAGGAAACAAGTATCTGTACAGATCGGATAGATAATCCAAGCTGCAAACCCGAAAATATTCGATGGATCGTATCATGTGACTTGTGCGGCTTACAACGTGATCCAGCGTCTGCCTGAGCCTCTGGGAACTCCTCCACAACAAATATTCGGACTTCAGCCGTGGAAAGTCTCGAATCGTTACTATCAGACGAAATGTAAGACTGCTGTGATCGTTTAGTGGCTCTCGGGATGCAGTTCGACATAATGTCCGCGGCTCGCTCCAAATATAAACCGTCGTGCCTCGACCTCAAAAGTCCAGTCCAATATTCAAAAGCTGCTAACATTTGTTCACAGCAACCTATACGCACCGCCTTATCGCATTTCTCATGTCTTCGAAACGCGACAGATACATACAGACAATACTTCAAAAAAGCTGCACATGATGGCTGAACTTACGGACGTCTTGATCTCATCGACCGCCCAAATGCTCAATGCTTCGGCACACGAGTTCAGCGCATACAGGGTGCCGATTCGTCGTCGTTGTACGTCTCCGGGGTACGCATATCAACGAATCGACACACGACTTGGTGTGACACTGTGCATTAGAATTTGTCGAGCCAGATGATCGCCAGGATCCTGCTGCAGAAGCTCCCGCAACCCCGAAGTCGCTGTTTGTTCTCTCCAAACTTGGCGCCACGGTATTCCAGCTCGCCGGCGAGGACCTTTGATGCCGCCCGCAGCCCATCTGCACATCGATGACAATGAGGAGAGTCACCGTTGGTGTCTACCCTCAGTCCGATAACTTGTGGTTTCCCCCCGGCGGCATCAACGTCTCCCTCTTGCCAGACACGCAGGGTGAAAATGAGAATCCCAACGCCCCGCGGTATTCTTGGCCTCCGCTTCTGACGGCAGATCATGCCTTCCCTGACGGCCCAGACGAAGATATGTCGTCCTGCCGGCCTGGCCAACACCCCGTGCCCTTCCTCAGAAATCATGTGCTCCTGGGTTCTCTTGGGCCTCCACGCGCGTAAATCAGGTAAGATGATTGGGTTATGATAGAGGAGCCTCGAGATCCTACAAGACAGATTCATATGGGCGACGACGTCGATGGGCTGTTGGGCACAGCGCAGCTTGCAGAAATGCTGGGGGCATTTTATCAAGGTTTGAAGATAGGAGGGGAAGACTGTCAAGCGATAAATTTGTAGACTGAAGGAAATCTCAGGCATGACTGTCGTGTATGCTGACTCTGGTTGATGCAGTAGGATATTGAGCTTTTAAAATAACAACAATTTTTGTAATGTCTCTGCAGCTCGTAGCATGTTGGTCTCCGGGCACTTCAACTGTCTTTGTCGATGCAGGATGCCAATCCATATAAACAGAAGGGCTGGGGCTCGTAGGCTTCGGCAAGATTATAGAGCGGTACAGCACCACAATTTTCCAAGACTCGGATGGAAGGTTACTTATTGGCATGAGACTTTCACGCCTAGTAGCTTGGACATTAAATCAAACTGCTCGGCCACGGGAGCGCTGGGTGCTAGGGTACTCACTTCAAGGTGTATACAATCGCCAGTCGAATGATTGACTTTGGGATAATCCGCCATCAGGAGACGATCGCTTGTGAGTTGGCCACCTCTAAGTTGCGTTATTTGGCCATGAGTCTAGCTGTGCATCATCCAGAGGGTTGTATATGCCCAGCCTGAAGATCACAATCCCGACAGAGATCATCCCCTTTGGTGTTGCCACGCTTTTGGCCAACATGTATCTCTAAGTCCTGTGGGATGAAATCCAGCGGCAGAGTCTACCGCAGTGAATGGCTTATCGTAGACCAACGAAGCCACTGCCAAGGTCATATTCTGTTTTGGACATATCTAAAGATGTATTACACTGTTTGGGACCTGTAAAGTGTACCGACCGAAAGGCCGATGTGACGACCAAAAACGGAGCCTTTGAGGAGGTGGCTGGCTTGACTGCTCGCTGGCAAAGGTGGAGGTTTGTCTTTCCATGTTTCTTACATCTACTCCACCCTCCTTGGCTTACGATAAGTTGCGGGTCGCTATATTAAAGACCCATTTGATTCACATGGCGGATGGTGGGTATATCTCATAACAAGATCGTTAGGTGGGTATGTTCACCGAGGTATCCCGACCATGCGGTGCCTGCAATGTTGTGGAAAAACGATGGGGAAAAGTAAAAAAAAAAAATTCTTCACCTTTTTGCAACCATCAATTACTAGAACAGGGCAGTAAGTCCACCTAGTAATATGGGCTTGAAGTAACCTGCTTCATGACTACATGACTCAGCGCAGGTTCCAAAGTAGGATATGTACCATTTCCCGATATAGTCTGGCTTGTCCCAATGCTGTCATCTTCCACGGATGCATAAAGTTTAAAATTCAAAAAAGAGCAAAACGCTTAAGCTGGACTTCTCCACTCGGCTTGAAACGATGAGCCGTTGAGTAAGGATGAGATGAAGGGATCAGATGAAAGGTATGAGGCTTATGCTGTGTAAGCTTCAACATGGGTATATACATACTCTACCGAGCGTCGTTCAGGGGTGGCAAGCTGATATCATGTGAAGGTAAAGCCTTGATGGACACGACCCTCGCTGAGTTCCTATGAGGCCTTTGGGATCGTGTCGCAATCGGGTCTTCCAAGCGATTGACCGGTTGAGTATATCAATTAATTAGAAAGCTCGATAAGCCTCTACACAAAATAGTTCGCAAGTAGATGTCCTAGTCTTCAACCTTCTCAAGCTGATGGGTAATTCAGAGTCGTGAGTTTGGCAGTGCGCACGCATAGTTGACGCTATGATACTACGCATGATCGTAAGCATATTTGTGTCATTCCTCTATTATCATGGTTCTTGTCGTCACTTTTCTATATATATAAATTCCATTGTGTAGACACGGAGACATCATCCTGATGGAGCAGTCCAAAGGTAACAAAAATTCACATGCGTTGCATGCCAAGACCTGTGATTGAATGAGGCTCAGAACGCACCTATTTCGTCCAATATATATACATCATAGCTGAGCGATTCTTACTGGTCAGCTTTACTATGCTGTTATATATGGGAGTTTTGAAATAAGTCCCCTGAACCCATAGACTAGGCAGGGACAGCGGCCACATCTGGAGGGCCTGTTCAATAGTGGCCATGAGAGGCCTTGAGATTAGCAATGGATCGGTATGACCGACGCCCGGTTCTCTGCAACATCGAGGTATTTTTATCGGTGCTTTGCGTAACGCAGCATCAGACTTTGCAATTGAGGAATTTTCCGTCAATGCTGCACTGCTGGGGTCAAAATAGTTGAGTACCACCTACAGTACTCTGATCTGATGGTTTGGCACGATCCAGGTCCCGCTGCCTGGCCGCCCCAGTCGCCCCTCCCCCCCACTGTCTGGTTCTACGATAGTCCTGTACCTAGGTAGTATAGCAGTAGCTAGCTACCATGGTAAGTCTACAGAAAAAATAATTACCCTAGCAAAGGCACCTGCGCCGTCCCCTTAGTCCCTTCGCTCTTCCCACAGAAGCATATTTTTTATTAATAAAAAATAAAAATAAAATCGGTCTCCCAATGGGTGATGTTGTAAATGACTCTCGAAGAGCAGCGGACTACGGTTCTGTGTAACCGTCTTGAGGAGCACAAATCGAGTCATTGTGGGGGGGGGGGATTTACGCGAGGATCCACACCTGCAGGTACGTCACGCATACCCACGACGACCTCACTTGAACATCGATAATCTCCATGCCTATGCGGCCAGCAGGGCCGTGCCAAATCAAACAATTTTTGCGAGTGTTCCTTGATTTCAGTTGGCAGAATGAGCGGATCAAAGCGGTCGATCGAGAAGACGGCGGCGTGTGGATCAATCAAACTATGCACTGAGTTCCTTTAGGTACTGCGTGGGATCGCAGGAGGTGGTGGATGACTTGCTACGAGGTGTGTATTGAGGGGGAGTGTCTGCACGTTCATGTCATCCAGCTGGGGCCCACCCATCCCATCAAGGGTTTGCAGCTGTGCTTAGAGTAGCATCATGACTGGACACCGCGGAAAATCTTGTGGTGTGGCCCGGAGGAAGCACGGCAATAGCCATGATTGCTTCACTATTGCCGTTCAATTACTGGCCACGTGATATCTGACTATTATCGTTGATGACCAAATGGCCGCTTTGATCGCGACTGGTGGTCAATTTAGAAAAGTTCACTCGCATAGGAAGTTTACAATATGATACCTAGCTAGTTAGTCCCTACAAGATTGTCGGGAGATCGTCAGGAGCATTCCGCGAATACTACCTGGTACGTGCCTCGCCGCGCTGGAGCTGACAGTTTTTTGACGCGCGTCCTACATACTGATTTCCACCGCTGGTGAATTGGTAGATACTTTTTTTCTTTTTGCTTCTCAATCTTTAGTCCACTGCTTGTGTGGGGGAGGGGGCCATTTGTGATGTGTGAACAAACGACAGGCCAGCCGGTCACTGTCGAGAGACCTCTCGCAATATTAAGCTGCGAAGTATTGAATCTTCACGCTTGAAATTGCAGGCTGTGGAGGGCCTTGCAAACACATGGTGCAGTGAATGGCTGCACTCTACTCATTTGTCCCAATGCCCGGGAGTCACTCCGTAAATGGACTTAACGCTGCATGTACATTTATCTGCTGCCCGTCCATACCTTGTGGGGAGGACGTTGCATGCTGGTGCCGAGTTCCCGAGCTCCTGGTACACACCGATTTCAAAATGCAGGGCACGCGGTACGAGAACGTCACCAGGCCGACGCCATGTGCGTTGTTTGCGAGAGGAGAACCTGGGAGGGAGATCTCCTCAGGCATGAAGCAGTGCCCATTTTGGGGCGAGTGCATTTCCATATGGAGCGGTGGGCTGGGGGCTGTGCCTTCAGGAATTTTGTCGAGCTTCCCAGGAGCAACCACTAGTCGATTCGATCGAAGGCTGTCAAGTGGTACTTGCTTGACTATCATTCCATTTAATTGGAAACTTGCTAAAATAAACATACATAGTAGCACATACCAAAAATACAGACCGACCAACCAACCAGGCGTCCCTATTCGGAACGTCTGTTGTGGTTAACGAAGTTCGGACGCCGAGCCGGGACGGGACTTGATTGCTTGGCTCTGCACAGAGCACATCTAGGCACGGTCCGGGACCATGGACCAGGGACCAGGGTGTCGGTATATTTGTACGGCTGGGTGTGAACAGTATTATTGTATGGAGGGTCATGCGGATATGCTAAGGTAGCAAACACGTACTAAGGTACTTTGCTCTCCGCATGCGGGGTGGGGTCGAGAAGGTCTTTTTCAGAGCCGCAAGTACGATAGTAGTATGCAATTCGATGCCCTTCTTGCCTTCCTGACCGTTGCTAGCCCCAGTGTCACTCACCGACAATGCCGAGATATGTGCGAAATTTTTTCATTCCCTCGTGTCCATGGCAGCTGAAAAGCCCTGCTTGAATCAAGATTACCATGAACGGACCTCCAATATATCCAGGAATCCCCCTCCACTGCTACCAGGAACACTACGACACTGAGCAAGGATTACCGAGGTAAAAGACAACAAATAGATGACATCACGGAAGTATTCTGGCTAATACCATAGTAGATTTGCATTTGTACCCTACCGATCGTGTACCGTTGAAAGTAGTGACCGGAAGGGTTACGGGGCAATATTAGTGGACAAACACAGTCTAGAACAGCATCGCGATCTCTTGTTGAGACGAATATACCTAACCCTGGTCTGGCTGTCTTCCTGGTGGTACCTGCCTACTTACCGCATCTAAGAATGGACCACCTAACAAAATAGACGAGAGTTGCATGGGCTGGTGGACCTGCAAGCAGCACAATCCCATCCTCTGCTCGCAGTTACCAATTCCATGGCCACTTTACTTGAGCCAGGGAAACTGACTAGCACCAAGTTGGACTGATGCCATGCGCCGGCCGAGCACCATGTCGCTGGCGTCATGTCTGCGTTCCGTGGAGACTGCGTAATACTACAGAGTACTATTGCAATATTGCTGAGCAGCTCGCCACGGTACGCGGAGATCTAAAATTTTATAAAATGGAGGGCACCCCTCACTAGTTCCAGGAAAGCGTGAAAAGAGCATCCCTCTCAAGCGTTCCTACAACTTCGATTCTCTCCTTTGCGCAGTTCTTCACAAAGATGTTTTCACGAGAAGCTATA
Organism: Gnomoniopsis smithogilvyi; assembly: GCA_027946515.1. Lineage (NCBI taxonomy): Eukaryota > Fungi > Ascomycota > Sordariomycetes > Diaporthales > Gnomoniaceae > Gnomoniopsis > Gnomoniopsis smithogilvyi. The sequence continues at coordinate 1,674,212 of JAPEVB010000004.1, read as the reverse complement.
TTCGCTCTGAGCCTGCTTCAGGCAGTGCCGTTTGCCGCGGCAGCTCCTGCCCCTCAGTAAGTAAAGTCCATACGTAAAGTCCATGACGAAGGACTCTCGTCCAGTTCGCCACTCCAGCATGTAACTGACAGTTTACTTCAGAATGGGTGACTATGGCGAGAACTCTGGTTCAGTCGGAGGTATTGACCCTCCGACTCCCACAGTCACGGCCGCGTCAGGCTCGCTGTATGGTAGTGAAGATCTGCTTGGTGGTCGAGCTGCCGAGCCTGACACGAGTGCCGATTCTGCCGTGGTTGAGAACCCTCAATACGTAAATGGTCAGGACGCGGACAAGAAGCTCGGTCTCTACCTCGACTTCAATAGCGTCGATGCTCCACAGCCTGTGCGCGGAGGATACGGCGGTACAGACCCGGGCCCACGCACCTACTACTATGAGCGTATTAACCCCGATGTCTATGCCGTACCGGGTACCGACAATGGTGATGTAGCACAAGCATCTTGGCCACTTGGCCTCTCGCACAACAGGCAGGGCTCCGACAAGGGTGCAGGATGGGCGCGTCAACAGAATGTCAACGTCCTTCCGAGTGCCACAGCTATGGCAGGAGTAGACATGCGTCTGGGACCCCACGCTTACCGTGAGCTACATTGGCACACAGCGAATGAGTGGTCGTTGATCCTCAAGGGTTGTGTGCGTGTATCGTCCGTAAACGACGAGAGCCAGACCTTTGTTGACGACGTCTGTGCTGGCGACGTTTGGTACTTCCCGAGCGGCGTTCCTCACAGCATTCAAGCATTCGACGAGGGAACTGAGTTCCTGCTGGTCTTTGATGATGGTTCATTCTCTGAGGACGAGACATTCTTGGTATCCGAGATGATGATCCGGAACCCCGTCAGTGTCTTGGCCAAGAACTTTAAGGCGGATCCCAGCGCATTTAACAATTTGGCCGATGACGAGCTCTACGTGAGTACTAATGCTTTCGACGTCGCCTTTTTTACGTCAACTCCAAGCAATAACTGACCACTCTCGAATATAGATCTTCAACGGTACACCTCAGCCCACCACGATCGATGATACTCAAAATCTCACAGCTTCCGCCGGATCTTTGGACGGCACTCTTCAAGCGCAAACTTACCACTGGTCTCAGCAAACCCCTTATGAGGTTCCTGGCGGATCTGTCAAGATTCTGGACCCAACCACCTTCCCCATTGCCGAGAACTTTGCCACTGCTCTCGTTACTGTGCAGCCCGGCGCCATGCGCGAGATTCACTGGCACACAACATCGCCTGAGTGGAATTACTTCCTCCAAGGCTCTGCTCGTATCACTGTGTTCCAGGCTCCAGAAGCTGCTCGTACTTTCGACTTCACGGCAGGCAGCGTCGGGTACATCCCCCAGGCTGCTTCTCACTATGTCGAGAACACCGGTACGGAGGACGTCATCTTCCTTGAGGTGCTGCAGGCCAAGAAGTTCACGGACGTGAGTGCCGCGCAGTGGCTCGCTCTAACCCCCAAGCAGGTTGTGCAGGATCACTTGGGTGTTTCTGATGCATTCTGGAACAACCTCCCGAAGGAGAAGGAGTACATCAAGCAAGGAGACAAGAACATGACCGCCTTGGCAGCAAGCTCAACGACGACGACCAACTCGTCGACAAAGCGTGACCTTGAAGAGGGAGCTGTGGAGGAGACGAAGAGGGAGGTTACCTTCTTCGCCTGATACTGCAATTGGCAAATACCACGAGCGGTACTGGTAAACAGTTTGGATTTGGGCTGTCACGAAGCTTATGCACCGTCCATAAACGGTCGAATTCTTTGTAAATATTTTCGAGGGTAGATTATGGCGCGAATGCAATACCCCTTCTCCATGTGAACTTTGTTCATGGGAATTGTCGGAATCGTCCAAGTGAGTTTTGCCTCCCCTAGTAGTAAAGCACGGAATGGGACGTATAGATGCCGGATAATAGATACCCATGACTATAAGTGACTACCAGGGTCATCCCCATACCACATCCTGCATCACCAGCCTCGTTGTCGTCCCAATGGCCAGGTCTAAACAAAATATTTTGTTTTAATCTATCCCAGTCTTTCGTTGCTGTCTGCAACGCGGCCAGAGGGCGCAAGGTGTTGCTACTAACGCTGCCAGCCTTCCTAATAATGCTGCTTGTAATAAGTCTTTTCAACACCACCCGCCCCTCACTTCTAATGTACATAACTTCGGTGTACATGTCAAGATGCATCCTTTTATATCGAAAACATAAACATGTAAGGTTGCTTCAAGCGCAACAATTCGGTATGATTGTGCCAACGCCCACAACACACGTGGGACTACTGGCCAGAACCGCAGGTCCAATTTCTACACTCACTACGCCATATACTTATGCTACTGCATGCACGGAAATCTTCGCCGTCACCGAAGTTACTTACAGCGATGCGACAGAGACGGTGATTATATCGGATGTCTCGGATACACGCTTCGGAGCTTGCCAACCAACGGGATTCACTGAAGTGGAAACTATCAGCCGATTTACATTTAGTCCAGCTGTCTGTCCTGAACAATGGACAGCATACTCGCTGTCAACGACGGACAATTCAGTCTCTACTGCTTGGTGCTGCAATAGGTGAGTGAGACCGTTGGTGCTCTTACACTCACGCCATGAATCCAAATATCTGATTAAGTGAAACATTCGCAGTGGTTACACGCTTTATTCAGCCACAGATTGGCCCATCGAGTGGGCCACCCAACCCTGCGTCAAAGTAATCGAAGAAGCCACCACCATATCCGAGACTGTTGTGTCCTCCGGCACCGCCGCTCACGCACCTTGGCACATCTCATGGAAAGCCTCAGATACAACAACACTGTGGCCCGTCCCGCCCGCCTGGGCTTCCGGTGGGGCGAAATGCATCGATACGTGGACGCCGGGCGGTTCCACAGTGTACGCTACAGCAACTACAACAACAGAGAAAGGTGGGTCGCATGCGACGAGCACCACGAAAGGAGCGGGAGCTACGGCCGCCGCTACTGCTGACGACGACGATGATGATGACGGCAATGGAGAGACGGTACTGGACTCGAATTCGACATTGTTCTGGTTCTTGGTGATTGGACTTCCTGTACTGGGTACGCTGGCGCTTGCGTTGTGTTGCATGGTTTACTACTATAGAGGAGCGCAGAAACGGGCCAGAAGGCGGAGAAGGAGGAGGATCAGAAGGGAGCGGATCAAGATTGTAGAAACATGAGAGCTCTGTCGCGGATGAGATTACAGGGATTGTGTATGGATGTGATTTGACATATGGCTTTGGCGTCGCGGGGAAACAGTATACGATTTCATGGGGGTTTTCTTTTTGGATCATGTATTGATTTCAGCGATGAGGTATACATTGGCAACAAGGGAACATAAAGGGCGATTTGTATCACTATGTAGTTTGAACATTAAAATAGCAATTTGCTCAAAAGAGTGCACGCAGATCTTCTATGTGTTGCATATCAGCGCATACATGCGCTAAGTCACAATCAGGGCAGGACTTGATCAAGTCAAAATTTGTGACTTGGCAATCAACGATTCCATATTCCAATCAAGCAATCTATATCTCCGTCTGTAGCCGGTAGAAGTCGGGGGAAATTGGCTGACATGAGCCATCAGTACGGACTTACCGGCTTAGTTAGGGGGGAGTTCCTTGACTTGTACGAGCCTCATGTACCTGATAACCCGGCTGCCATCAAAATTCGGCGTGCCACATCTGAGGTAGCAAAATGCTGAGATATATACCTATTGACGGTCTTCCATTTACAATCGGTATAATAAAGATTGTCTACTATACTCCGTTCCATTTCACCCCGCTTCAAAAATTCAAAATCACCCAAGATGGCACCAGCAAAGATTGTGTTTGTAGCTGGTAGCTTCATGTCCAGTATCTCTTCTGCTGAGCAGGTCCAGACAAATTTGGGTATTCTTAAAGAAAGCGGCATTGAGAAGATCGACACAGATCACACGTATGAAGACTCTGAGCAACGCCTCGGCCGGGCTCACGCTTCATCAGACTTCGCGATCGATACCAAAAACCCAGGAGGTTTATCCCCGGATCCTTTCGTCTTAACGAAGGACGGCGTCTTGGAGATAATGAGACAGAGTCTAGCACGGCTACAAACAGACCAGGTCAGCGGAATTCTCACACCGCGGTGTTTCATCCGTCTTGTTGACAAATGTTTATAAGTTTGTCTAATACAGGTCGACGTGTACTATCTTCACGCCTCGGACCGTCGCGTTCCATTTAGAGAAACACTCGAGGGTATCAATGAAGTCCACAAAAGCGGAGCATTTCGCCGGTTTGGCTTGTTCAACTTCCTCCCTCGAGAAGTTGAGGAAGTAGTGCAGATTTGCAAGGACAACAACTAATTACATTCTCCCCACCGTCTATCAAGGCAGCTACAATGCTGTTCAAAGACTGATGGAACTTGAGCTTCTGCCCATACTTTAGAAGCACAACATTTGCTACTACGCATACAGTCCTTCCGCAGGTGGATTTTTGGCCAAGACACCGGAGCAATTGAAGGCCAGGAGCTCGACCCGATGGGACCCGTCCAGCTTCATTGGAGAGATGTACCACACTCTGTACGCCAACAAGGAGTCGACTCTTGAAGCCTTGGGCAGCTGGCATGAGATTGCAGCGGCGGAGGGAATTTCAGGCATCGACATGGCGTACCGTTGAGTCGTATACAATTCTATTCTGGATGGATCGCTTGGTGACGCTATCATCTTTGGCGCCTTGAAGGAGGATCACCTGAGAGGTACATTGGCCGCGATTGAGAAGGGGACCGCTGAGCCAAGATGCTGCATCAAAAATAGAGAAGATCTGGGACCGTGTCAAGACTCAAGGCGGACTCTCACTTGGACAATTTCAATGGGTATCTTGCGGAATACTTCGAGAAGCAACCCGAGGCACGATCGTCGCAACGCAGACAGGCACTACTAGGTTCCGACGAAGACTGATCACCTGCAAGCTTGTAGAAATTGATGGTCCTAGCATAAGCTTTCTATTTTTGTTGGAAGAGTGCACATTTCACTTGGCATCTGTATCATGATCTGCTGCCCGCCAACCCCCGAAATACTTAAGAGTCTTGGTGTTGCCTCACATCACTAAATAGCAATTCCCCAAAGAAAATGAAAATTTATGACACATACTTTGTGACAATGTCATTATAAAGGGTTGTACCAGGTAATCTTCAGCTCGCACTTCTTCCAAATTAGGTGCGGGGGCGTTCTATTGGGTGGGGAGTTGTGTAGCGCAGTTGAGGAATATCAAGTATCTTTTACACCAAGACTAGGTGAAGAGATACTTGAACGGCAGAAAAAACCGGAACTTGCCGCGCTGCCCAGCTGCAGGTGATCGACACAACGCCAACCCAAAAACTGCCAAGCTTTAGTCCACTAATAAGATGGAATGTTGAGAGCAACACAAAGTTTTTGCCCCAAAAAGAAGCCATAAATCTGGGCGTGTCACAAACACAAGTAAGTCACCGACTTGACTGACTTGGCTTACAAGATAAAGCACTTTCCATTTCTCAAACTCGCCAAGTCGATGAGGTATTTCTGACTTTCTCTCTCTCCAACACTCCGGATGATTAATGTAACCAGCTGGCCTTTGCTGCAATGATAAGAGGACGTCTCTGCTCCTCTCACCTTCCTGGACTTAGACCAATATCACGACGACCTGCCCTTTTCATCCCACACCGCCAACGCCTTATCAATCTCACCAACGCCACCCCTCGCCGCGCCAGCAGCTCACAATCAAACTTGCCCTCTTCACCATCTGCACGCAAGCCGCTCTCCGCCATGGCTAACGACGAGGAAATCTCACAATACCTCAAAGAGACGCACGACCGCGTCTTTGAGCACAATACTCGCTGGGCTGCCGAGAAGCATGCCAAGGATCCGGACTTCTTCGTTTCCCTGAGCGCCGGTCAGAGCCCCAACTACCTTTGGATTGGCTGCTCCGACTCGCGCATCCCCGCCGAACAGATTACTGGTCTGGAGCCCGGTGAGGCTTTTGTCCACCGCAATATCGCCAACCTAGTCAACAACATCGACCTCAATGTCATGTCCGTCATCAACTATGCTGTTGAGCACCTCGAGGTTAAGCACATTGTGGTTTGCGGCCACTACGGCTGCGGTGGCGTCAAAGCCGCCATGACCCCCAAGGACTTGGGTCTGTTAAACCCATGGCTGCGGAACATTCGTGATGTGTACCGGCTGCATGAGAAGGAGCTGGATGCCATTGAGGGCGATGCCCGCTACGACCGCCTCGTGGAGCTCAACGTCATTGAGCAGTGCCGCAATGTGATCAAGACCGCTGCGGTACAGCAGTCATACGAGAAGAAGCATTTTCCCATCGTGCATGGTTGGGTGTTTGGATTCAACGACGGACTGCTCAAGGACCTCAAATTTGACCATACCAAGACTTTAGCGGATATTCAGAAGATCTACAATCTCACGAATTAGTTGACCGTGGGAAGAGAAGATTTGGCTTGAAAATTAGCGGCTATAGAAAGTCTGGACAAAGATTTGAACGTCCTGCGCCTGCTGCTGAGCGAGCCGGTGTGTTTTGTCTCGGGCGCAGTAACTTGGCATGGAGGCCGAGGCGCGGCTGGGCTGGGAATCGGGGTCAGTGGGGTGATGCATACGGCGAAGCGACCTCTGTACTTACTCGGGGAAATTTATCAGCTACGTGCATCGACGTAGCTGATGGACTGGATAGATCTCATTAGAAGATGTGTTATACCGGATACTATGGCAACATGATAAACATCAACAAGGTCCTCCCTCCCCCCCTTGGCTACCATGTCCTTCTCACTCAGCTTTTTAGAATCCCAACAATCCGTGCATCCGTCCCCTTGCTCGACACAGATTCACCGGCCGCTGCAAGGTCTCAAAAACTGTTCCGCCTGTGTCTCACTCCAAGCCCATCAGTTCTTCTCTCCAACATCGGCCGTCTCGGCGATCTCATCATGTCCAGCGTCCATTTTCCTCGCTGCGACCTTCTCGATTTCGGCATGCAGCCTCGATTCTCCCTTCTTGGTCTTCCACGGCCGGGGCCCCTCATGCGAAAACATGACCTCAACTTCCTCCAGCGTCTTGCCGCAAGTCTCGGGATAGAAAACAAAGAACCAGACCGCGGCGACAATGCACAGCGCGCCAAAGATGATGAAGATTCTCCACTGGATGTTTACAAACGCTGGCGGTGTGAAGAGTCCCAGCGCGAAATTGAAGATCCAATTGCTCAAGGCCGCCATGGACATGCCCGTGGCGCGTGTGCCCAATGACCACACCTCCGCAGCATACAGCCAGCAGACCGGCGCGAGAGTGAGTGCATAGACAACGATGAGGAGGTATGAGAAAACGATGACTGTGTTGGCGGGATTACCGCTTGTCACAGAGAAGACGATATTGGCGTTGCCATTGACGCCTTCGGGAACAGGCGTGTTGTGGGCGCCCATCACACCACCGATAACAAAATGGCAGAAGCCCATGCCGAGCGCGCCGTAAATTAGCAGCGTGCGGCGGCCCAGTCTGTCGATGAAGATGAACGTGACGCCGGTGAATAGGATGAAGACGGCATATTGAATCCCCGAAGTGATTAGGCCGATGTTGCCGCTCAGACCAGCCATCTCGGCGATGTAGGTCAGGTAGTAAACGATGACATTGGCCCCAGCAAGTTGCTGTTGGTGGTTCATTGTTAATAATCTTTACTTCAGGTGGAAGACGCCTGTAATAAGGGTGGAGTCTAGATCACTTACCTGCCAGGCCTGCACACTCATACCAGCCATCGTTCTCTTCCACATGCCGTTCTTTACAAACTTCCGCCACCCGCGTCCTGCCTCCAGCTCCGCTTGCATTGTGGTAACAATCTCCTCCCACTCGGCCACGACCAGCGGATCATTCTCATTCCCGCCTGCCTGAATCTGCGCCAACGTCCGGATAGCCTCCTTTTCGCGGCCAACTTTGGCCAGCCACCGGGGCGAGCGCGGCAAGAAAGGCAGACCTACCATCAAAAAGAAGCAGGGGATGAATTGAATGCCCCATGCGGTGCGGAACGAGGCAGGCCCAGGGATGAAACTGCAGCCAAAACCAATAAAGTACATGACCAGGATACCAACCTCGATGGCCAGCTGCTGAATCACTATGATCGACCCGCGCTTCTCAGCCTTGGCGATCTCGGCCAGATACACAGGTACCTGGCTGGAGGTGACGCCAACGGTGATGCCGTTCAGGATACGGCCCGTGATGAGCATCCCGACATTTCGCGAGGCGACCTGAATCGCGGTACCGATGAGCCAGAAGACGCATGAGAAGAAGATGGAATCTCGACGTCCGAAGCGGTCGGATAGGGGGCCTGCACACGCAGATCCTATGACGGACCCTGCTGCGAGAGCAGAGCCGATGGCGCCTTGGATTACACCTGACGGGTTGTTGTAGTAGTCAATATATTGCCGTGTCACGACAATGGCAGAGATAGAGGAGATGTCGAAACCGAACCTGCATCAATGTGAAAGTTTAGCTTAGTCGATGCAGGGAAAAGAGACCTGTGGGACGAAAAGAATGAAATGCTCAACGTACAGCATCCCACCTACGGTGGCTATAATGGCTACATAGTATACATTGTATATTTTTGGCAATGTTGGAAGTCCCATGTTGGCTGTCGACGCGGCCTTGAGAGCAAGAGGGAGTAGCAAAGCAAATCGAGGACTATGATGAACGCTTCGGTCCTTGAGCTGGGTCAATATGGGGGGCTTCCCCTCAACTTTATATATTGAATACTATTCAAACACTAGCCATCTCGTGATCAACTGATTTTCAGACCCGACTTTCTGGAAATGGATCCCTGCAATGCTACGCTTTGTGCGCGGAGAAAGACTGCAATATCATTTTGCGTTCCTTGGCTAGTTAAAGAAACCAAAACTAGATCAGTGAACGCGCCAGGGTGAGCGGGCTTGGCCAGCCTTTGAACATGGGGATGCCATTGGGAAATGACCTAGTCGAAGCCCTATGCCAACCGTTGCCAAACCTTTTAGTATGGATCTCAGAGCGCGGCCAAGAACAGTGCAAGGTCAAACGACTACCGAGCTCGAACTCTGAGTGGTGCGCTTCTACCTTAACATGGTACGGTCTGATGTTCTCCTATAACCCACGGCTTGCCACAGACCTTGCCAGGTGGACCTGCGGAATATCATAGCTGTCAACGGTAATAAATTGGGTACGTGGGGAAGTGAAGGCAACCTAAATCTACTGATATTTGCAGATGATGATGCAGTAGCCCCGCAATTTGCGGCAAGCCAAATGGCCTGGATAATCCGGGGCAATAGCTGGGGTCCCCATCCTTATTTCTAATTAGATAGCTTGATACTGCTATTCATTACATGTTCAGCAGTCTCGCTTCTTCTCTCCCCACCCTGATGGTGATGAAGGAAGAAAGGTCACATGATGGGTCGTTGCTTCATACAAACCCCGAGTATGGCCAGACAGAATTCCCCTATTGGCACAGACAATCGTTTGTAGTGGCGTTGAGTCTCATTGTCCTAGTGGAACCAAAATAGTCGTGCTTTGTGTTATACCAGTGTGGTGATGAAGTCCAGACTCCAGACTATGGCTTTGTTGTTGCTTGCCGTACACATCGGACAAAGGCACATGGTCAATTTGTACAATGCTCTTTAGATTTGCCTATCGTACGGCACAATCCAATAGATGATTCAAATCCATCGCTTATAATCGAGTAGATCCCTTATGATCCTTGAAAAATGGCCCGCGAACTGGGAAGTTTGCGGTCCTGAAAAGGAACCAGTAATTCTCCTTTCTGCTTCAGCAAGATTACGATACCTAGGTAGGTATTTCACAATAACACAACCTAACGAATGTAGCGAAGCTGAATCCTAGTTACCTACCAATCAACGAAAAACATCCTTCGGTAAGCATATGGACTGAAGATGTCAGCTAGGAATACTAAACAATCAGGCCGATACCGTTGGCCGCACAGTCCACAACGTCCAGGGCAAACTAGAGATATTGATGACTTTAGCTCAGACAAGGACCCGAAAGGCAAAGGGAAAGCCGTTGAGAGACTGCAAAGCAGTCGCAACCAACCCAGCCAACCTGGCAAATTTGACTTCGACGACGATGACACAGATGAACTCTACCAATATCTTTTGAGGGAAATCCAGGAATCCAGACAGATACAGATGTATGATGAACAGTATCGTGTAGGTCTTGTGCAACCCAACCAAGGCGATCAGTCAAGCAAAGCCACCCGCAGGGCGCAATATGCTATGACTGAGAGCCTACCACGTCCAGATACCACCATGTTTGAGGAAATTGCCAAGTCGTTCCCGGATCCTTTCATGTACATGATTACGAGCAATCTCAAGCGAAAGACAATAGCCGAAGTTCACTACTGGGCGACCTTGAAGGATCTCTTCTACAAGGATGCCGCAGGCCGACCAGTGGGTTTTATGAGCACGGCTGAAGTTCTTCGACGGATTTACTACGAGCTCCATATTCGAAATTCCCGAGATGACAACATTGAGTCAAGTTTCGCTCTCTATGCGCAGTTTGGCTTAGACTTGACCTCCGCGTTGCGTCCCGTAGCTCAAACTGGTCAGTCTATCTCTAATGCCATCAAGCATTATCATAAGTTTATGAAGTCAACCGACTTGCCTGCCTCAAAAATAGTCTTGAGGTTTCATTTGCAGTTCTCATCTCGACCAAATGGCTATCCTTCGGCACGGCCATCAAAGCGGATTACGAATTACTACTTACACCTCCTCAGAGACCCGATTGTTCTTCACAGTGACGGAACTCTGGTACGCCTAGAACAAGAGCCAGGGTTATCACATAAGCAAGGAGTCGAGAAAACGACGAGCGTGAAGAAATCCAGCAGCACGGAAACAAAGTTTTCAGACTTCATACCGACCACACAAGGAAGGCAGCCTGAGACAATCGAAAGGGTTTTGAGCCATGTTCCAGACAACAAGGTACCACTCAAGCAATTTGGTAAGAATTTGATCCCGGAGACTCTGCTAAAACTTGATGGTATATTTTCAGAGAAAGATCCCAGCGTTCTCGCACAATTGGGTCCCCGACTAGGAGTGGCCGGAATCTACAATCTTGACGAGGGTCTGCTGGATACACCTTCTCCTAATGCAGATGAATGGAGGGCATGCTGCAGTCTACTTCCCACGCTGGACCCCGATGAGCCATCGAGGGACATCCGAGCACGTTCAGTTCCCATACTACGCTCCACTCTCCGTATAACCCCTCCGCAACTCTATAGCGCCGTGGAGATCTTGCGTAGGCCAGCAGGTTTTCTCGCTCATGATATGGGTATTGGTAAGACACATACGGTACTCGCAGCGGTAGCATTGAGAGTTCTCATTTTGAATTCTAGACGGGTCTGTGAACAAGCTTGGAGTAGTGGATCCAAGGGTCAACATCTCAACAGGAACGCACAGCCCCAACCTGGACAAGTATGTCCCAGCCAGATCAAGAGGCCTGGCGATGTACTATGCTATTGTGTGCCAGGAGGTCTCACTCGGGAAATAGGCCGACGCACACGCGGTGTGTCACTGATTCAAGTCCCAATCAATGCAAGGACTGAATGGATCAACGCAATTGCGCAGGCAAAATTCAGCAAAGCTAGCTACGACTTTGTTGTTGTCTCCCAGTCCTCGGACGTTCCGGCGGAGCTCAAACGCGGTCGAGAGTTCTTCAAGGCGTTTGGAAATACGTGGAAACTCAATCCCACTTTGAAGCCACGCGATCAAACCGCGCCCCAGGACCTTCAGGCGGCGAATTATGACTGGGAAATCGGTGCAAAGTTTGGATACCTGGAGCCTTATGTCTTCGTCATCAGTCACACTGACTCTACGTGGTATGATATGTTCAGTTTGCCGATCAATGGCTCGCCTAACAAGATATACGCGGCCCCAGTGGGTCTCAGCTTTATTGATGAAGCACACAATCCGGATCTTTGGGTAACTGATAGTTCCGCATCACGAACCTATACCATGGCTCGGTAAGTGATTTTGTCAATACAACCCCCATGCAAAGCCTCGTACAAGGTGCTTGCGCATCAATGCTGGTTGGCACGCGGCTTCGTACCCATCCTCCTTATCTTTTCCCGATTCCTTGCACATTTCCTTGTATAACTAAAGGCTGACTAATACAATCATTAAGTGCCCACAAAGCTGTTATGAACTGTGCGAACTGGTTCGTTAGTGGCACACCGCTCGCGCAAACCCCATTCGAGTCCATCTTGAGCCTCGCAAAACAAATGAGGTTGATCAGCCCTGCAAAGCAAGCGCAGGTTCGAGAATTGGAAGACTCGTACCAGCAGCTCAGAAGCGCAAACAAGCCGAGTTTAAGGGACCATCACCTGTTCATATTAGAATTGCGAGGCGTTTTTGATCCTAGCATAATGCTCAGGTTCAAGCACACTACGAAGTTCTTGGATCAGCAGATTTCGAATATCACGCCGTCTCAACCTGAAATCGTCCTATTAAAGACGTCCTGGAGGTCCAAGACACAGATGCAGCGGCTTGCTGCGAGGGCTGAAGCCCGTGTCGGTTCAGGCTACCCTCCTGCGCAGGCTCTCGAAGTTAACCAGGGAGCAGTGGTGGCTCGCGACGAACTTTACTTCGTTTCACTCTTTCCAGCCGCAGCTGAACTAATCAATGATGGCACGATGAATGTTGACGATCGATTCATCCGCAAACAAATAGCAATGCTCGAAGACAGACGACAGGTGGCTTCTCTGCCAATAGTACAAGAGCACCTGAGCCGAGTGATTTCCAATGGGCCCAAGCTGAAGGCCATTATGAATGAAATATCAAGTATGAATGAGGCTGAACAGCTAGAGAGACCGCCTCCGCTGAAACTCTCGCGAGGCAAAGCACCACAGACTTACGGGAAGGATACCACAAGGGTGAGAAAGATGGTCATTGTGACGCCCAATCTCTCGACTGCAGTCTTTCTATTCATGTACTTGAGGCAGCCACAGTTCGCAGCACAATACCATCCCCAGCCGGTCTTGCTACACAAGGATCTATCCGTTGCAACCAGGAGCGCAATCATCATGGATTTCAGCAAAGAGAGCGGTGGTCCCAGAATCTTGATTGGCCCTTTCGATGCAATCGGAACCGCAACCAACCTACAGCGTGCTAATTACCAGATTCTCACCTCCCCACTGCCCCGAATGCGTGAGGTTGCTCAGGCTTTTGGCAGAACGAACCGCACTGGCCAGCCTCTGGAAGTGCATCATAAAATGTTGGTGCTTGAGGACAGTCCTGTGGATGCAGCGAATTTGTGCATGCTAGCACAATGTGAGATCAAGTCCAACATATACGACTTGAGTCAGAAACTTGAGATTCAGCCAATGTAGACTATATTGACTTTCGGTTGTCCAGGCACGTGGAGTCACCATAATCTAGTTGACCTAAAAACAGGATTTTGAAATATAAATTGCCCTGATTAGCAACCAAGGACTTAAACTATGTACGTATTAAAATTGGTTGTAGTGCGGCTCTGACCAAGCACCGGGACCACTTCACCCAAGGTGCGAATTCCGAGTTGGAATCAACGCCACCTATCTTAGTAGACAGGCAGCTTGAAAGCGTCCAAGTCGTAGTCCCAACTGTCGATACTCTCTTGGTCGTAGACACACTCCATTGTCGAATTGTTAGTCCAGATAGGCCGGAGAGGGTAGCGGCAGATTTGCTGATTCTGTCCAATGTTTGCTCCTTGCAGGACCGTTCCATTGAGCGTCTCGGGAGCGATTCCGTTCTCGACCCAGTCAATCAGAATCGGAAGGTTCGTCTGTGGCCACGGGCCGTTGGGCTCGTAGGCATTGGGAGCGCAGTGCGAACCACCAGGGACCAAGAACAGCCTGTAGAAGTCGTCGATCGCCTCCACGCTCTCGTTGTATGTGGCGCCCGGATTCAGAATGGTCCGTACCGAGTTCCAGTAGTAGACGGAGCTAGCTGTGGGAATGCTGTAGTCGGATTCGCCGTGGAAGTGAATGATCTTTGTCCCTGCGTTCTGAATGGGAGACAAATCGGGCCAGTTGGTCATGAGGCTGTCCTGATACCTATTCCAACCTTTGTAGATCCAATCGCGAAGCGTGTCGTACGTGACGTTGCTGAGAGTGGGGAGATTATCGCCTTGCACTAGATCGAGGAGCACCTCCACAAATGATCCACCGAGGGATGTGATATCGAGCTCCCATTCTCCAGTTGCCTCGTTGTAAGCAGTTGCGGCATCAGTCCATGTTGATGAAGGAGTGTAGGAGAAGTACACCCGTTTGCCTTCACTATCATGAAGACCATCCAAGATCTTTTGGGCAACCGCGATGCCCTGGGCACTCACACTGCCGTTTTGGGCTGGGGTTGAGCCTCCAAATCCTGAGGCGGCGGCGCAGGAATAGGGCAGGCCGAGAGTAGAGGTGATGTTGTATGATTCCGTGCATAAATCAGTACGCGAAACGACACCATCGACCTTGCCATCTAAGGGGTCACACGCTGTAATTGTTGCGTTCATAATCGCTTCCAGCTCACAAGGAGGACTGTGATTGAGTGTCAGAATATCTGGCGGATTCAAAGAGTGTTGTCTCTGCACCGTTGTGAAGGGGTTTGCTCACGGATAGTAACCCATCGTCTGCTCCACCACATTGGAATAGAGATGCTGGACCTGCTGGAACGCAAAACGGAAAGCGGGCGCTCCTATGGTAGCACCGTCGTAGGCATCCGCAAATCTCTGCCCTTGACTCCAACCCTCACGACCACCTTCAGAGCATCCCTGGCGATGGTTGTCAGCAACGTCGAGGCAAGCAAAGCATTATTATTCCTACCTGGTAATAAGTGTACACCTTGGTGCCGTTAGTTTGAAAGAAGTTCTTGGTGAACTCCCTTCCGAGCAAGCTGAGCTCTCGGATGGCCTGATATCCGAACATGTAGACATTTTGCCAGTCGATTGTACCGTTTTGGACGAGGAAAGTTGAAATTGCGTTGGTTTGATAGGTCCCGAAACCTCCGTCTGTCTGGCCTGCCACTGCGCCGTATTGCACGCCGCCAGGGAGAGACTGCAGCTGAGAGTTGATGGCATAGCCGCCTGAACAGAAAAATCGATTTCAGATGTTTGCACAAAAGTAAAGTGATTGGACTCGTACTTACCACCACCAGTCGACAGCCAACGATTTTGGAATTTATCAGGGGCAGGCAACCACAGCGTGAGCAGAACCGAGTCGTCTCGACCCTCGTGGCTGTAAGTAAATGTCACGTTGCAGTAGTCGAACGTAGCGGCAGGGAAAAAGGCGGAATATACGGCTCCAACAGAATAGTTGTAGACGGGGTTCGCGGTGACCGAGCTCTCATCGACACTCAGAGCATAGTCGTCGTAGTAGCCACTTGCAGGAAGATGTGCAGCTACATAGGAGGTGGTGCAGACATCGGCAAGGCTTGCTGCATGGGCCGTGAGAGCCGTTGCGGCGAGCAACGTCGCGATGGATGTTTTTGCGCCCATTCTGTGGTGTTGTTCCAATGGCTAGTAACAGAACGAGGGCCCTCTGATGACGAGTTGGACGGACAGATTTCCAGAGCAAGGTGGCCGAGAAAAAGTATTAAGAACCGTGGTAGCTGTTCTGTGCGTTCAGCTCAGAGCTTTATAGACTCCAGTCACCTCGCAAGGGTGTTCCCCGCCATGACAGGAGCAGCATAGTGTCCACAGCTCGGCCGAGCTTTTCAGATTGATCGCGGACATATTCTGAATAGTTGTAGCGCGGAACGCGTCATCGGAGCAGCGCACAGGAGTAGTCCCAGGGTAGTCTGCGGATGTGAAGACCCTCATTTCGGTACTCAGCGGATCCCAGAAATGTTTCCTTGCTTTTTGAATGTCCAGGTGGAAACAAGTCATGCTTGTACTAAAAGTATGTATGAGGACGGCCCACAAACCCCATGGGGGAACGGAATCCTGGCCCGGCAAACCCATAGCCGGGGCCAGACATGGGGGACGATCCACCTGACAATCTAGGAACCCTCCTCACCAGTGTTAATTTCGCAAGGTTGCTGCGCGAGATGCAGGTACAGACCTCCCCATCACGGTCGAAAATTATGTCCGATGCAGCAAATGTGGTGACAAATTCACGGCTTGTGCCAGCCGAACTATTAAGCCACAGCAATGCAGTGGCCTCTATTAAAAGTAGCCGAGTTGCCGTCGAGGTGCACGTATGCCGGCGTCGGACTGAAGGTGCTCGCTGTTGTTGCGCATTGTTGTCGAAGATAAAAATAGTCAATGTGTCTTTGCTCTTGTAAATGAGAAAGAATACTTTGAGCGCCCACATTTGTGTATATAGGTTGAATGCCGGACTTCACGGACAGAACCGCATCCCGGACATATAGACTACCTACATAAGTAGGTACTGGCGCCTAGACAGCTTCTCACCATATTCAACAAACTATCAAGCCTTGTTCAGCTATGTGGAAAGAAATCGATTTATCTGCCCATCTTGAAGAAACATAAAAGTGCTGTAGCTACCAAATAGGATCAAAAATGTTTTACTTCCTCGTCCGACGTAGCTGTAATTAGGCTTAAAAATTACCTACCTTCTCCGCATTCATCCGATAAGTCGACATGAACGGTTACGTAAGCTTCGTACGCCTACTCAATAGCTTGTATTGAGGGGTCCGCACTAGTTTCACCGTCGATTGATCACCTCAAAATCGTAACTTGATGGTCAACCCTCATAGTATATTACTCGGAAAAGCTAAAACAAAATGTCCACTCAGGGTCCTCAGAACTGGAAAGTCAAGGCGGAACAGAAATACAAACAGACCCATGCCTTGATTCCGGAAGCCTGGAAATTGTCCCCGGAAGTGACAAAGGATCTCGTACGCCCATTAGAGACATCTAACAACAATCTCATCGAACTTGACATTCCTCGCCGCTCGGGTATTCTCACTGCACAGGAGCTTCGTATCACAGAGGAATACGATGTTGAACGTCTCCTCAAAGCACTGGCATCCGGAGAGCTCTCGGCTCTTGAGGTGACTGTCGCTTTCTGCAAGAGAGCGGCGATTGCTCAGCAACTGGTATACTCCGCAGTCCTTGAGTATCTGGGCGTACATCTACTCTTGGAAAGGAAAATACTGACGGATACATGTAGACGTCTTGTCTCACCGAGATTCTCTTCCAGCAAGCTCAAGATCGAGCACGTGAATTGGACTCGTTGCGAGAAAAAGGACAGCTGGGAGGGCCCCTCCACGGCCTTCCTATCAGCCTGAAGGACTCATTCCAAGTTCAGGGCACTGATGCGACTCTTGGATTTGTGGCATATCTCGACCATGGCCCGTCTCAGGAGAACTCTTGTCTTGTGGACGTCCTGCTCAAGCAAGGGGCCGTACTATACTGCAAGACGAATACTCCACAGACCCTCATGACTGCGGACTCGCACAACAACGTTTTTGGTCGGACACTCAACCCATGGAATACAAGTCTTACACCAGGGGGAAGCAGTGGTGGTGAAGGCGCTTTGGTGGCATTCCGAGGCTCGCCGATAGGTGTGGGAACAGATGTGGCTGGCTCGATCCGAATTCCATCCTTGTGCTGCGGTTTGTATGGTTTCAAACCCACCGCCGCCCGTGTTCCGTACGGCAAACAGGCGCCCCTTGGGAATCCTGGCCTGCGCACTATTCAGGCCTCCGCGGGCCCCTTGACGAATGACTTCAAGGCCATGGCCATTTTTATGAAGGCCGTCCTCGACGCGAGGCCGGCGCAGTTCGATTCAGCCGCAATAGATATACCCTGGAGACCTGTCGAAGGGCTCAAGGGACAGCTGCGATTCGGCGTTCTTGCTGAAGATCCTATATTCCCTTTGCACCCACCAGTCAAGAAGGCTTTGGCTGATGCTGCCAGTTTGCTTCAAAAAGCGGGACATGAAATTGTCCCTTTGAAGGCGACTGATGGTCTCGTGGCTCCTAGCTACGATGTTGCCACACAATTGTGGAGTCTCGACAGAACTTCGGCAGCGACTGTTCTCAAGGGTGGTGAACCATTCATCCCGTCCATCGTGACTGGAAGGAATGCTATCCGACAAATTAAGTTTGATCGAAGCATTGTACAAGACACAAGGTCAATCGAAGAGGCACTCGAAAGGTTAGCGCTGCTTAACGTAAAGAGATCTGAAATCCAAGAGACCTGGCGAGAGCTATGGGAACACCATCAGCTCGACGCGGTCATTGCGCCTGGGAGTCAGACTACAGCCGTCGAGCATGACCAGTATGGACCGGCTCCGTACACCAGCATTGTTAATTTCCTGGACGTAGGTGATTGCCAGCAACATTCATTCCACACATCAGCCTCCCGGCGTTCAGATCAACTGACTAGTTTGATTAGTATCCCGCTGCTTCGTTACCCTTCGGCAGAGCCACCAAGTCGCATCTCTCCGGCAGTCTTGAAGTCCCTCCCGGGTCATTTGCCGCGCCTTGTGAGTTCAAAGCCCGATCCCACTGAGTCGCTGCCCCCTGCTTTGTTAATCCAAAGCTAATAATCGAGCAGACAACCCAGAGAATCTTGAAGGGGCACCACTCTCTATACAAGTCTTCACAACCCGAATGCGAGACGAAGAGTGCATGGCAATCGCCAAGGTGGTTGACACATGCTTGAACACTCAGGGCCTGGTGAGTTCCAGAGTGTCGAGAATATAAAGTCGATGTCTGCAGACTAGCTCTGATCTCGATGTGTTAGAACATCATTGCCTGAATGTGATTTGAGCAGGTCTATAGGGTGAGAATGGACACCTATATGTTTACATAGGTAGGCTCGGTGAACTACTCCTTGTGTATATTGAAGAGCAGTACATAAGACTGAAAGGATTCAGACGTATGACCGCTGGGCCGTTCAACTTTTCTATTGTATAGCTTCGTATTTTTAATATCTGATCG
Organism: Gnomoniopsis smithogilvyi; assembly: GCA_027946515.1. NCBI lineage: Eukaryota > Fungi > Ascomycota > Sordariomycetes > Diaporthales > Gnomoniaceae > Gnomoniopsis > Gnomoniopsis smithogilvyi. The sequence continues at coordinate 1,655,241 of JAPEVB010000004.1, read as the reverse complement.
ATATCCACCCTTGGTCGGTCTTATTACGATCACTGTTCAAGCCACAGATGCCTACGAGATACTCTCACACTTTACACATCTCCCCTAACCAACGGTCTCAAGTCCAGGCGGCGCGTTCCTGAATGCTTCTGCCATGAAGTTCATCATCCCTTGTGCACCATCCTTCCCAAACATCATCTCCGCATTCCCAGCTGCCTCCCGTGAGAACTCCCCAGAACGAGTCAGCATCTTTTCCTCAAAGTCCCTAACAAGCGGGTCTAGCACCGCCTTGAAAGTCCCTTGGGCATTATGCGCTTGCTCCCACGCTTGTCGAATGACCTCAGACAAATCTAGCGCATCCCACATCGCGCAATTGACTCCCTCACCCGCCGTGGGCAGCATGACATGCGCCGCGTCTCCAATAAGTGTGACACCGCTCTTGGACTCCCACTGACACCCAGCGGGTAGCCCCACAAGCGGTTTGAGGTCCAACCTTGCCCCAGCGCCCTTCTCCTTGATTTCCTCGTCGAAGGCTGTATTGGCCAACTCCTTCAACTTGAGCCCGTACTCGCCAAAGAACCTATCGTCTTCCAGCAGAGCCTGCCGAAGCTCAGCTGCTGTAAGATCCGCGAGTTTCTTCGCCACGTCATCGATGCCCACGTCGGTGTGATTAATGAAGAATGTGATCATCGCGCTATCCTGCGCTCCTCGTTGGCTCGCTAAGCCGTGACCATTGGCCAGCGCCATGTACGTGCCCTTTCCCACGCGCTGGGCAAGTTCCGGGAAGCGTGTGCTTATGTTCTTAATGATGAGCGTCACATAATGCAACTTGCTTGGTTCGGGTCTCACGTCCGTCAAGAGAGCGCGAACTTTTGACCACGCTCCATCCGCACCGACAACCAAATCAAACGTCTCCAAGATGTTCTGCCCCGCCCCGGTCTGAAGTTCCAGTGTGGTCTTCCCGGTGCCCTCGTCCCTCCTGGCCGAGACGATCTTCGTATTCCACTGAATAGCTTCCGGTGGTACAATCTCAAGCATCAGCCGCGTGATGTTATGCCGGGAAATCTCCGGCCGAGATGCTAAACCTCCCTCATCTGCGTGAAGCACTGTCCCTTCTTTGTCGGCTATCACCATGCTTTCCTCGCAGTCAGCCGTAAGTGGGAGGAATTCGTCCCATAGACCACAAGCGCGGATGGCCGCCTGACCAGATTCCACATGGAGGTCAAGCATACCAGAGGGTTGATCGAGCTCGGCTGCGGTGGGCTTGGCGCGGAGTTCGATGATTGTAAAAGGGATGTTGTGTTGGTGAAGGAGGGCGCCGAGGGTGAGGGCCGCAGGGCCTCCGCCTGCAATGGCGATTCTTGGGTCAATGTGGGAGTCCATTCCTGATCCGAAATGGAAATTGTACAAGTGTATATGGCTAGAAGATGGCGTGTGAGACCTGGTGGCACTGGTTCTACTGTTCCAAAGGGCTACCTCAAAACCATGAGAAGAAGACGAAGGAGCGCGTAGAGACGAGAAAGGCGTAAAAGACTATGTAATTGTGGATTTTACTTCTGTGGGCAGAGAAACCAAATAGCCTTGCAGAAAATCCCTCCGCCTCCCTCTTCTTGCACTCCAAGGAGAGGCACCCTTATATATGTCTCCTGAACAGCATGATTTATGTAGGTCTTACTAGGCGGGAACAAAGCAAAAGTTCACGGTTGGCCCACCAGGCTCGGAGAATTCGGTACTTTCGGTACTTTCGGAGGATTCGGGACATTCTAACATTTTGCTGGGCTGACAATCAGATTATAACAGCACCAAAATGAGAGACATGTCAGCACTATGCCTGCGCTAAGCCATTCCAGCTCTATAGGAGTGCTCCATTACAGCACCGGAGTGGCTTTAGGCCAGCGTTTAGACGATGAGGCGCTATTCGCTAGAAAAGCAATGGGGTTATGAAGACAAAGGTTCCTAAAGATAATATCGAATGGAGACGTATACAACCTCTAGCCTGGCTAAGTCGGTTCAATTAGGGCTTTATCTGCTCGAGTACTGTGATATTTCACGCTCTACCCTACTTGTTCAAGAGTAAAAATATTACTTTTGTTAAAAGCATAGAAGTGTTGTATTGTCCCGTCACTGCGCTAAAGGAACATTACAGGTATATCCTTTGATTCGTTTCGTAATAGTCGAAAACTTGATTTAACATTGCTGAATCAATCCTCTTGGATCTCGTTTCCAGTTTAAATTGGTTAACGAATAACGCCGATAGTAAGTCTTCTATAGCTGAAAAGCCACATCAGTCGAAGCATGTAGAGGTGCCTCTTCAAGTAGGTATATATGTGCTTATACGCTTCAGCAGAAGCCATTGGCTACAAAAATCCGTACCTGAATAGCATCTGGCACAAATGACTCAAGCACGCTGCATAAGCTGGCTTGCATCGCTTAAAGCTCTGGCAAGTATACTATCCGTAGCACGTAGTGTCTCTATTTCCTGTACAAGAGCGTCAATCCTCGCGTCTCTAGTGGCCAACCGGGCGTCGATGTTGCTGTAAACTTCTTGTAGTTTATTCAACAGATTCTCCGGCGTCACCTCAGAAAAGGCCGTGTGGGCTTTGGTGGACAGGTCTGCAACGCGACGTTCCAAGTTTGCGATAGTGTCGTTCTGAATATCATTTAAACCCTGGCTGCAGCCATCGAATTTCTTAGACTGGATCGCAAAATCGCCTTTGAGTGCGTCTAGCTCCAGCTTAAGCGCAAGCAATGACTCCGACTTTGCTATCCCGCTAGTAGCCTCGTTCCATAGCTTGTTTAGGCCTTTAACCTGTATCTGCAGTGTCTCGATGTCCTTTCTGCTCCCTTCCAGGAGTTCGGAGGCTTGTTTCTGGTGTCTCTCGAGATCAGCCCGCAGGCCTTTCCCGAGACGAAAGACCTTCTCAGAGATATGCGCTTGGTTGGGTAGATTATCAATCTTCGTCGACATATCATTTAACTTCCGCCGGAGTGTGTCTATGTCGGCCTTCAAGACTTGGTCGCGCTTGTCGACCATATCAGATACCGACGTAGTGGTGGGCAGACTGTTTATTGTTTTGAGCATCTCGCCCATATTCTGCTGCACATGGCGTGAAGGCGATGTACTCTTCGACGCTTTGGGTTCATCAGCCGTCTCGAGAAGCCTGGAGCTTTGTATCTCTATGGCCATGAGCCTCTGGTGGATGTTTTGAAGCTGTTCTGTGGCAGCATCTTTCTCGTTAGAAAGGCGACTTTCCCAATGCTCGAATTTGGTTTCGACGAGATTACTGTCCGCATAGGTCTCCTGAAGCCTGTTCTGTTGGTGCTCGATAACAGTGACCCGGCTTTCCAGTTCACGAACATGTTCGTTCTTGTCCGGTTTCCCCTCCAGCTGGGTTACTCTATTGTCAATTCTGTTGACGCTATCCTCAAGCCTCGGAATGCTGTCCAGCATTCCACATAGATCGCTTTGATGATGTTGCTTCGTGCTTGTCGTCACGGCTCCATTGTCAAGGACTGTCAATGTGTCGGTGGACTCTTGATCAACCGGCACCTTCGGCTCTTGAGAGTGCGACTGGATGGTGGCAACTCTCGACTCTCGAGATGCCCTTTTGGTCTGCGTATTTTCCGTTTCTTGAACAAGGAGCTTGTCTTCGAGAGAGGCAAGTCTAGCCTGTGCATTCTCAAGAGCATGCAACGTAGGACCAATGTCCTGGTCGCGGTTGGATGCCGAAGCCACCTTCTTCATAAGACAGTCATTCAACAAAACTATATGATCCTTGGCACTTGAAATGCTTTCTCTGATTTCTTTGATTTCCTGAGCGTGACGCGTTGCTTCTTCTGCAGTATTACCATCGCGAGAGGCAGGACGGGCTTGCAAAGTCTCGACACCTGGGTCTGGCGCCGATGAAGGTATCAGGCCGTGATCGCATAGGATCTTGACCACTAACTCTTGATAATGCTGATCATTAAATAAGCAACTCTTCACGCTGGCAAGCTCCTTTTCAAGAGTCGCCACCCTTGCTCGCAATTTGTGGTTCTCCGTATCTGAAGAGTCATTGAAGAGGACACGATTCGGCATAGGATCACAGCTGTCAATGGCTGGCAGGCCGTTCCTACTTTGTGAGGCGGTACCACGTATTTTCGGAAAAGTCTCAGTGGCATCGTTTGGGAAGCCATTCGTCGGCGACCTGGCCCAACCTGGCCGTTCAGATGCACTGGTGGGCGTCCGGTCATCCTGCCTTGCTGATCCCTTGATTTGATTGCGTGTCTCGAGAGGTGGCAGCGGCTGTGATAGACGAGCGTGTAGGGGTTCTGCCCGGTTGAAGTCGTTATCGCTTGGCCTGCGTTTTGGACTCGGCGCTCGTCCCGGTGGTTCGGGAGATGCAGAGCGCTTTCGAGGACCAGGTGGGCTATAGTGCAGGTAATCTATCTTTTTGGGGAGCACATTGGCCAAATCCACCTCTCGCCCTTCTGACTCCTTATAGAAGTAGCGTGCGTGTCCATGTATATCTACGCTGGAAGCGTAGAGACTGTCGTTGCTCCGTGTAGCAGCGCTATCTCGTCTTCTATTCGCAAGAAAGTCAAGCCACTTGTCTGCTGCCACGTTAGTGCCGCTTCGAGCCAAGCGATCCTCATCTGGGTTGTTTTTGCGGTATGTGCTGCGAGCGTCGACGAAGAGCTCGACCATGTCTCTGACGACATCTGCAGAAGCACCAAAGCCTTGCGCAACGGCAGGCCAGAAGCCGGACGAAGTGTAGTATTGACGCAGATGGTAGCAGGCCTTGAGGAGGACGGTGATATTGTTTCCATAGCGGACCTCGTGTAGGCGATGTTCGTCATTTCTGGTGCGTAAGGTGATGTGATTGTGCGTTCCATTGGTGTAAGTCCTTCTGAGCCAACAAGTCCCAAAGGCAACGGTTCGGAAATTGATGTCAAGCTGTCTGTCTCGATCGAAGCCTCGCAGAATAATCGGCTCGCGTCCAAGCGCTGCTTGGTTAGCAGCACCAGGATTGGGACCAGACCGTGCCATACTTCATGTTTGATGCCTTCGACCAGACCTTACGAGAGATAGGATGAGTGAATCAATTTGGTCCAAGAGTTGACCGCATAAACCTCGCTCTCGTTCTGTGTGTACGCCGTTTTTGTTCCCAATGGCAGTCCCAATCTGCGGAAATTCCTGCAAGACGTGAGTGCTAGAGAGAGGCAAATGACGACACCGCGAGGACAGGGCAAATTCAAACAATGGAGGCTCATATACTAGACTCAAAGTGTTAGAGGATTTTGGTGGGGGAAGGAAGAAGTCCACCATCTATTTGATCGAACGACACATGAAGGCGCGGGGGACCTTTTTGTGATAGGCACACAAACGCGTTCAGTCTTCTGTTTGATCCACTGGCCCGTGCAGCAATTCAGTGGTCCTTTACCAGATCTAGACGGAGCAGGGGAACAATTGCAGCGCGAATTGCGGGGGGCACCTAATTGGTGAAACTTGCTGGAGATAGCTTGTGTGTGTACCTAACTATCCAGTAGGTGGTGAGTGTACCAAGTAATAAGGCGCCTCAATTTGCTCTTACCTTTGGCCTGTCAAACCAAGGTTCCGGGGGAAAGACGGGAAGGAAAGCTTTTTGCCTGGTCAACCTGGCTACGATGGGAAAGGTTCAGTATCAAAAAACAAAAAAAAACCATGAGAGAAGCAAACAGAAATTGACTATCTTGCAATCAATCCTACGTTGAACTTTACCGCTGAAACCACAAAAGACAACATCCCCAAGAATTCAGGGGTCCATCCACTGCTGCAGGTCCCAGTCCAGGGGGTCCCTGCTTGACCCGCCCACTATCTCAGGTAGCTTTCAGGTAGGTACTGTGTAAGTGACGATTGTTTGATCGAACCCTTTCGACATCAATTTGCAAAATACTTTCAGCCACGCTCGCGACTCCCTCATTTTCTCCCACCCACCCACATCACTCTAACCAATATGGCTCCCAAACCACCACCAGGCTTCACAAATAACCCACAAGCCAACCCACCACCCTCCTTCCCACCAACCGTCAACCCCTTTCCCAACATGTCTACCCCTGACCTCGTCTTCCTCCTCCACTTCCGCCGCCGACCCTCCCCCACCCCTCCCAGCAGACCTCGACGCGCCCACCGACGCCGAATCCGCCTCCCTCGAAGCCTGGCTCCGCCGCAACGAGCCCTACATCACCACCATCCGCTGGCACCACTACCCCTCGCTGCCCGCACTCTCGCCCCTCTGGGGTTACTCCGATGCCGACTTCCGCGCGGAATGCCTCGAGTCTCTACTCTTCTACACCCGCGCCGCCGGCCGCAAGCTCACCGACGACGAGCGCGATGCCGTCTTATCGCCCATTGCGCGCACCGCCGTTGCTGCGAGCTACGACCGCCCCGTCGCATTGGGCTTGGCCTTCTGGGGCATGGCGCGGAGCTGGAGCAAGAGCGGGCTGCGCGAGATGATGCGCCGCAGCGCGGCTGACGCAGCGGCTGGTGCAAATACAACGCCAGGCGTGGGAACAATTGGTGCGGACGGCCACATCACGCACTTCTCGGCACCGCAGGGGCAACAATTTGGCGGCTTCGCACGCGCCGGCGGCGGCGCCACCAGAAGTGCGATTGTAGGGTCGCTTCTCCGGCGCGTGGCTAGGACCTCTATGGTGGGTCTGTCTTGCGCGGCTGGATACTATGCGCTGTGGACGCCTTGGCGATTCCTGTTGGGCAACCATGAAGTGGATTCAATAAGGGAGGATCTGCGTCTTGAGAATCTGTGCCATGACATGGACCAGAACATGAAGGACAAGATGGCGGATATCTTGAGGAAGCATGGAGGGCTCTGAGAAGTTCTCATTCCGAATGAATGAGAACAAATAGCATATGGTTTGCCTGTTTCTCCAAGACCATACAAGACGCACCGCGCTATAGCGCTCTGCTGCGCAGGAAAAGGACGGGGTGTGCTGAGGAAGCTTAGGCCGCCACACCCTGCCCAAGCCTACCACTGCCTACCACTTCGCTGGGCTTACATGGAACATGGCAGCATGGTCTAAAGCCTGGGACTCTACGAATCGACGAACACGGATCTGACTGGGCAAAGGAAAGGCAGCCCTAACGTGGAGACAGGAATTTGGCAATTCGATACCACTAAATGACGCTGAGGCCCGTTGTCTCGCTGGTAGGCGGCGGACTCCACAAACCCCTCGGTGGAGAATCCAGCAATTCTTTCCCTTGGCTTCATCTATTCCTGGGCGAGGTTCCCACAAGGACCAGTGGCTGATGAACTCGTTATATATCCACTTCTTATGTGCATTCGAGATACCATAGAGGAAACAACAGTTCATAATCAAGGCGTTATAATAATGGTGCAATATAAACAATAGATTTCAAATCAGAAAACCTGGCTCTGGCAATCCCAAAGTTGGACGTAATAATCTCTCCACTATCACAAATGGCTTTTGTCCTTGTACGGGAGGCATGGGCTTGTACACCTTGAGTCATTTCATTTGGCTATATAATATACTCGCAACACACAGTCGCAAGCCCACGATATGGGATCATTTGCTGCTGTTCCAAATTGCATCGCGATATTTCTCTCCGAATGGATGGGAACGAGTCCATTCCCTTCCCCCACTCCCCACATCCCCACCCCCGTCTTGATCCAAATGTTGTCCTCGCCTCGGGTTCTGGTGTCTCGCCGCCTATCGCCACGGGTGATAACCTCGCAAACATCCAGACCAGAACAATATGTTTGTCGTCCAGCTCCTAGCATGTACAAAATATTTGTTCCCCAGAAATCAAACCCCAAGTTGCCAGAACGCCACCGAAAACCCCCATCATCAAATTTCATTGCCCACGGCCAGCCGACCGTGACATTCTACCGACCCCCAAGACGCCGAATGCAGTTTGTTGTAAAGGGGGTTACCGCCTCCGAGAAGCCTGTCCCCAAATTGAGATAAAATATTGTCGTTATAAAAAATAAAAGATAAGAAAAAATTTGGACTGCAAAAGTAGAAAAGAAGTCGATCTGTCTTCTCTTATATGAACCCATGAGGTTCCCGCGCCTTCGTTTGCTCAGGACTGTCCTGCACGCTAGCCTGGTACCGCAATATGGGTGGCGATGTCGGCGTTGAGCGGAAGGCTTCAGATGTCGTGTACGCTTGGCCTGGTGGTGAGTAGGCCTGGTACCTCGTCCCCAGATCGCCGTCGTTGTCTTGGTAGTACGCGGGTGTGGTCCCCGCTGCCATTTGTGGTCGGTAGCTCTCATAGACCTCGGCCTGCTCGCGCTCGAATTCGTTTGCATACGCGCCGCCGCCCATCGACATGGCGGGTGCACCGGCGGCCTGCATGTCGGCCTGGTTGTTGTAGCTGTTGTTCCGTCGCAACGCCTGGCGAGCCCGCTGTGCGTCTTGCCTGGTGATGAGGTCTTTCTTGATCGCGCGCATCTTCCACCAGATCCACACGCCCGAGGCCACGGTGATGACGCCCGCGACGCCGAACAGAGCAAACTTGACCCAGAAGTCGGACTGGCCACCCACGAGAAGCACACCGAGGTAGACAAGTATGAGCTGTTTGGGAAGCGTGAAGAAAGTTGACACAGCGAAATGCCAGAAGCGCACGTCGCAGGTCGAGAAGACAGCGGTGGACATGTGAGACGGGACTACGGAAAGACGAATTACGAAAACCATCTATGCAAGAGTGTTAGCTAAGAAGCCATGGACGGGGGGAAGGGAAGACTCCTTGTTTTTTGCACATACCCAGAAGCCACCATCGCGGCACAATTTCGCCATAGCGCCATATGTAAGGTTTGTCCGCTCCATCTTCTCTGCTTTTCTGCGGAAGAGCTTCTTGAAAGCGAACCACGTTCCAACTGTGATCGTCATCAGCCACACAGCCCAGTACGAATTTTACGGGGTAGGTTTATATGGTGGGCAAGACTTACTCTCGCCGATGAACGTTCCGGCGGCAACCACGGCGAAACCAATCCACAAGCCATACACCACACCCGCCAGCAGCGCGACGAGCTCATGGCCAAACAACGGCGGAAACGAGATAATAAACAACACCGCGACAAAGATCAACCATCCTGCTGGTATATCCCGAACCTTTTCTGCGAAGGGTCTGAGCGCCTCTACCACCTGGTCGTGTTTTAATGTGATGACGGCCGTGAGGAGGCCGACAATAATAAGGACAATCCAGACTGGGAGGTACTTTTTCGAGAAAAACACTCTCTTCCAATTTACAGGCTGGTAGTCGGTCTCTAGCTCGTTCGGGTCGTCGTCCAACGAGCGCTCGTCCTTGACGTAGGCATCGTTGTTGCTGAAGTTTGTGGAGGATTGATTCGAAGGGATGCGCTGGCCGGGCATGCCCATCTCGATGGCGTTGGCATCGCCAAGCCTGGAGGCGTTGTAATCTACCATATCCGCATGCGAGGGATTGTTGTCTCGATCTGTCTCGGCAAGGGCCAAAGAACAATGTCGTCGGAGAGGTGAGTTAGAAAAAGGGGTGGTACTGTGTGGTACAAGTCCGTGGGGATCGATTCGAATTGGGTCGAGGCAAGGAAAACAGAAATTCGACAAATCTCGATGAGATGGCAACTCAAGATCGCGATATAATTGAATGTGGGTAATGTGGAAGAACGAAAGAAGACTCTGTGAAAGAAAAGGGAAATGTAGATGTCAGTGTTAGGATTTACATCTGAGTGATGGAGTTGGTAGGGGCACAGAGAGGCAGAGTAGCAGAGTAGAGCGAGGGATGGGTACAAGAGAGAGAGAATGGGTAAGTGCCAGGGGCAAAGTCCATATAATAGACATTAACATTGAAACTGCATTTCCTTTAATGAACCAAAGTGGCCTGGCAGTGCAGTGCCTGGAATGTACCAAAGTACTCGCGTTTTCCAACAACGGGTCTGGGATGCAAGAAGCACATGCAAGGACTAGCAGACCTGAAACTTGAAGTATAGTGTGGGAAAGTAAAATGGGTGGAGAGTGGGCGCCGATGAGCAAGATGAGATGGAAATTCGAGGTGGGAAGGGGGGGGGCTGGAATTATGCCCAACCTCAATCTCTGCAAGGCTGATGGCTGTTGAGTATGAAAAGATTACTACAGTGTCACCCAGGGCAGCGCCAGGATGGCTTGGCGAATAATGATTACCACAGCCCAATCCACCCACCTACCCACCCTACCCACCCACCACCACTACTCCCCCCGTCTGGCTCCAAGAGTTGTCCGTCAGTGAGGTCATGGCAATTGTCGCTGCTTCAAAGAGACTCCTCTGATCCTCGCCAGTTGATCTGCTTCAGGCAGGTTAATAATTGTTGCTGGTAGGTTGCCAAGCAGAAGCAGTGGAAATCCGAGTGTCACTCTCATTTCTCTGCTCTGCGACTCGTCACCCTTTCTACCTCAACTAACATCCAACTTCCCCTTTTTCCGCTTACATTTCCGGGCCCTTTTCTCATCCCTCCTCCTCATCCTCCTCCTCCCCCTCCGTGTCCAGGGCACAGTTGGGCCATCTGTCACGAGATACTTGTCTTGGCCCTCATTTGTTCGGACCAACAAAAAAAAAGACGAGGCAGATTTCCACACCTGCACTTGCACCGCCCTAGTCGCCACTACTGCAGACTCAGTACGAGATCAAGACCGTTTTTCTTTTATTAATCCTGCTGCGGCGCAAAAGCCGCGACACCTCCTTGTCGAGATCGTACTTGCACTGCCACAATGAAGCGCCCTGGTCGCTAAGAAGTGCCGATCAATGCAAATCAAGCCCTCCCGAAAGATTAGCATTCATGCTTGTTCTGCTGCCAAAAATACGAAAGACTTGGCACCTTCTTAGCATCACTTTTCATACAAGGCACGAGCTTAGCGCTCTCATGGACTTATTAAAAAGGTCGTTCATCGCCAGCGCATCAATCATCTAGTAGTACGGAGTACTAAAGAGCACGGAACAGTGAACCGCCCTTGGTGACAACTAGGACAGCCGCCAAACGACCTGTCCTGGGAAGAGGCCAGGTCGACTTCGGGACCCGGTCTGCATCCGGGCCACCTGGAAAGACGGGAACTGGTGCTGATGAGACTCAGCCCTGTCAATGAACCACTTCATACCTTGGAAAAGCCTTCTAGGACATCCTGACTTCAGCATCAGCAGCCGCCCAGTGGAACAGGAACAGCCATTCTCAGCGTCCTGCTCACCAAAGCGCCTGTCAAAAGGCCCCCGTCGGAAGGAGTCCCTTCTTGGCACCCGATGCACGCCCAGCACGCTTCTTGGCCAATCAACTCCACATTCCTACGCGGAAAAGCTTCGCCTGCATCTTTTTCGTCCCGTAAAATGAAGCACCCCAGGTATCGAGATTTGTCTGCCCGGAGACCCTCAACAAAGGCGCAAAGCGCATTCGGATTTTCTCTGGTCTCTTGAAACCTACTGGAAACCTCGCACTATATCGTTGCCGCGCTCAGCCGTGACTTGACTCACACAAAGACGGGCAGATATCTTTCTCTTTCGGTGATGAGATGCCAATGCCTACCGATTTTACCACTCGTACTATTGATTAGCGCCACAGCTTCCTGACGGCGACGTGACACTTCATTCCTGTAATATGAGGCTGTAGAATGCGTGACTTCTTACGACCTGGAAAGAAGCCATTGTACTATTGACTTGCTAGCAGTATAGCGTTTTGACCACCTACGTCAAATTGGCTTTCTAAAGACCGACCCGGTCGAGAGTTCGTGTCATTTCTTGGGTCATCTCGTTTCATAAGCCCGCTTACACAACGTCTGAACCTCATTCCAAAGAAGCTTCAACAAGAAAGTATACAGCACCTGCAAGAAGGTTAGGCTACAGCTTGGCAAGGGATGCTTTTTTTACCCCCCCCCTCCCAGAACTTGGGACGGGTTTCCGCGCTGTGGAGAATGCATAGCGCGAGCTGCCATTTTTCCAAACACGGTCCCATCACGATTCGCGAATTGCAATTTCCGAGCTCCCCAACAACTTAAGACTGGATCAGCTCGCGGGAAGGATTGTGCCTAAGGTTTGGCCGTGATCTTCCCTTGTTTGGGACATTTGGCCGCCTCAGCACAACTTTTGGCTTAGAGCTACAAGTTTTTTCTGCAACCGCGGAAGCTCGTTGCTGATACCTCCAGTTGTCTCGGTGTCCACAAGGGGTTCGCGAAACATCTTGCTGCGCCCGAAATCTTAACAGAGCAAATATCATGCACCTGAAAGATTCACTTGTTGCGATCCTTGTGTATTGCCACAGTAAAATAATGGAACTCGACCCCGTCGTCCATCTCAAAGGTGTGTCTCGGATGCCAGCGTGAGACCTAGGCAGGATATGATCCGTCAGAATGCATTGTTTAGTATCGTCATCACGTCAGAATTTCGAACCGCTGGACCTACCAACCGGTGGGACTGACTTTGGAAGGCCATGAAACTGTTCCTCTCCCCGCCTGGTGGTAGCTTGGCCCATCAAACATCTGCTCATGGGACAGACGGTGGCCTGTGAGCTGCGCCAAGCCTTCACAACGGCATGACTTGATGGATAAGCGTGCGTATGTTTCACAGCACGACGTCAACAACCAAGCTTGATAGAAAGAAAAAACATGATTGACAGCTATGGTTGTAAACGGTCACAATTCAATGGGGAAAGTATCTGTTGTCTCCATGCTACGATTTTAATTTGTACGGATGGCAAGCTCCTCTTGAGCCCCCCGCTATTGTGGTGACTCTTTGTAGTTCCCAGCGCTCATCCCGCCCTGCGCCCAATCAACATCTTCACCTCGGGACACCAGTCTTCAATGTCCGCCATCTTGTCAGACTGCCACCTCTGCGGCTGGTGATATCCCAACGGTGTCTCATAATACACCGTCTCGACCGCAAATGTCTTGGCCACTTCCTCCGGCGGCATCTCCGCCCCTCTCTTCTTCAACTCACCATAAAAGAATTGATCCTCAAACCCTTGCCCGCTGCTCGCATAGTCCACCTCCCGCGTCACCTGCAAAAACAACCTCGGATTCCGAATCGACAGGCCCCCATTATACCCTTGTCCGTAGATTGGATCGATGGGCGCCCCGACGTAGTCGTACTGGAAGTAGTCCTCCACCGCGACCTGGCTCTTGCTGCACAGCACACTGTCCGTTTGGAAGAGCAGCACGCGCGTCGCGTGCGAGACCTGCTCCCAGAGCCAGGGCGAAGTGAGGAATCGCGACACGGCCTGTGACGACGTGAGCTCGCTGTCTTTGGGCAGGAAGCGCACTTCGATGCGGCCCGAGGCGAGCTGGCGCTGGAAGGCCGGCGAGAGCGGCTCGATCCAGCGGTCTTGCAGCGTGAAGAGGATCATGCCCCAGGAGGGGCCCAGCACGCTGGCAAAGTGTAGCATGATGGGGATCAGGTTGGGGATGATTTCGGATTCAATGATGACTGCGCGGGGGCTTTCAGGGGTGAGCGAGGTCTGTGTGAGGGCTGTGGCTGGCTGAGCTGAAAAGCCCCCGTTGGCTTGGTCAGAGTTCGGGCCAGATGATGAAGAGGAGGAGGAAGAAGAGGAAGAGGAAGGGCCATTCTGGCCTGGCGAGAAGGCCGCGTTTAGATCATCGCCGTCAATGTTGATCGCAGCTGGTGAGGCCGCTTTGTCCATACTCGGATCGACGGTCGGTGGTAGCTTGAATGGCTGACTTGGTAGCGCCTCTGTTGGCATGGCTCGGAGACCGCTCCCTTCTCTTGAGTAAAAGTAACATGCTAACACAAACAGGCCGGTTATGAGCGCAAGTGTGTACTCCCTCGACCGAAGCCTGGATTTCCGCGTCGCCGTCATGTTGGAGTAGACGTTGGGAGATTGTGCCCGTGCCATCTGGGCTATGATAAGTTTCCGAGCTCCAGGCATTCAACCTTTCACGGCCCGTCTTTTACATATACGGACCCTAAAAAATTGGACCAGACGAGGAGTTTATATGGGGACGGCGGGACGGCGGGACGATAGGGGATTGCAAAATAAGGTAGGTTAAGGAAAACAAAGAACAGGCGGCTGTTCGCTTTTCTCTCCTAATCGTCTGAGACAAAAAGCTGGTGCTCCCTTGACAGATCCCCCCCAGAAGCAATATTTTGGATTTTACACGCTTGGCTTGTCAAGGTCCTGCGTGTGCGGCTAGCAGAAGTGGTCATGGATCTTGGATGGATGCCGGATTTTATCTTCAGACAGTCTCAGTCCTCTATCATTTAAGATGCTGGCGGCAAACGTACGTACGCGGCCCCCTGCGAGAATCCCTGCCTGCGTCGTGTACAAGATACTGTACAGAAGGTCCGCTACCAAGATTAAGTAAATGAATAAAAGTAGACAGCGGAAGGCTATATTGACTTCTTGTATTCTTAAAAGGCGTGGTTCCCCATTTTTCATCGACCAAGTGGGCTGCTGCACTTTGTTTTTTTTTTAGTGTGCATATCCCTCGACCCGGCCGTTTTCAGCAACGCTTTTTTTCGAATCCGTATCGCTCTTAAGCTATATTCTTAGCTCGCGGAAGTTCTCGATAGCTCTCGGTCTGAGCTGAAGAAGCAGTGACCACTTTCAAGCTCTGTATTACTCGACTTCGTTGAGGCCATTGGTGATTTCCTTGGTAGTTCTGCGTATTGGTTCAGGCCAACGCGATTTTCTGGAATTCTCTGCCTTACCGGCGGGCACTTACTCATGCCCCGTACAAGTCTCAATTCAAAGACTCCGCGTATCTGTATCTAAGTTTCCTCGATTTTCCTGGTACTTCATGTATGATGACCATTCTTGCGCGGGCTCATCGCTGCACCATCTCATATCAGCTATCCTCTGGCAAATGGCAAGAGCTGTCAGGCTTTTCCTATGGTAGATGCGGTCGCTAAGGAAGCAGAGCCTGACGGCTTTGTGTATTTCCGTTTGTAGTTCTGTTGATCCTAGCTAATGTCATAGACTGATACCAATGCCATAAGGGGCGCTCATCATGCATCTGACACGGCGAACTTCACGAGCAACGAGCATCTTGTCTCTCGGCCTTTGAGGTCCAGCATTCGAATGAAGCTCCAGCCCTCTGCAACATATAGGATCCTGACTGTCGTAAGCGCAAGAATGGGGTTCACAGCAAAGGCATCCTCGCTCTTGATCAAGATACGCAGGAAGACCAGCTCATTATCCTCGTACTCCCATTCCAGCACTTCGTCCCAGATTGGCTCCGTACGAGGCGGATTCTCGCCATGATGCAGGAAGCCCAGCTTATGATGCTTGTAGGGAGACGTCCTTTGCTTGCTGCGACCATCTTTATCCTCTTCGTGGGCGTCAGATGGTTGGAAGAGAGAAGCTGTGACGTATGGTTTGATATCGTCCACATCTCGACCCTGTGGGAGTGGGACATCCGTGGCTCCTGCAACGTGGAGCCGTAGACGCTTCTTTTGACCGGTTTTCATTGAGCCATCACCACCGGCACGGAGCGAGGCTGGCTTCAGCACGTAGCCATCTGTCCCTGCGAAAAGAGCCTCGTTGAGTTGCAGGGGCAGTCCAAAGCTCTGCCAGTTGAGGGCACAGATATGTGCACCCAATCCCCAGAAGGGAACTGGCTTCATGTTTTTGGATGAAATGCGAATGCCTTTGGGGAAGACTCGCATGAGGTGGTGCGCATTGTGGACTGCAATTTTCTGAGTGGCCGCAGGCATCAGTCCAAGTAGGCCAGTCTCGGACACGTTGATGAGATGGTGGTGCGGCTCGTTCATTTGGGCGTCCTCGAACCAGGAGTTGTCGACGGGCTTGATGGACTGTGCATATACACCAAGTTCAGCAAGCTCCGGGATGATAACGCCGGCCGCTGTGCCCTTCTTCTTCTCCTTGTAGATTTTGCGGGCTTGCTTCTCCTCCTCGTCCTCGGACGAAGTGTCGCTTGGACTAGAATCGGAGGAATCAACCTCGCCCTTCAAATGAAACTCGACGATGAGGACAATCTTGGAGCCGAGGTCCTCCAGAGTAACATGTTCTCCACCTTGCTGTTCTTCGTGGCCCTTGTCCCGAATTGCTTTGCTCAAAAGACGATCCCCCCAGACCTCTTTCATGATATCCACTAGACGCTGTTGGCCATGCGCACCGCAATGGTTTTCAAGAGAGACGAGGATGGGAGCCGGGCGATTGGTCCGGTTCTCTGTGGCTTGGACAGCCTCTTGGTCGACCATGTCTCTGATGGTTTCGCACACAGATCGAAAGGGGATATGAGACACCAAGGTATAGCCATGGGTGACCTTTGGCTCGTCCTTTTCAGAATCGTCATCCCATGCATCGATCTCGACACAGCGCGCACCGGCCCTGAGGGTGTTCTGGTAGGCAGTAGCGGATGAAGTGCCGTACAGCTGATGGGCCAACAAATACGTGTTGTGAGATGAGCTGATGAAGTATTCCGGCAGAGGGTGAGACCTGTCAACGACCTCGGGTGGTACATTGATGTGGGGCTTGTCGAGGAGGGCCGCCAGCTTCTGACTAGGCGTGTCCGGCGTGTCGTCCTCCAGGTCATCGGGCGTCAGCTCGCCTTCAGCAAGGAGGAAAGATTTCAAGGCATGGCTGGCGCGCAGTTGGTGTCGTGTGAGCTCAGTTCTCAGCGCTGAATGACCTCCGCCAGCGATGGTCGTATTATCGATTTCCTCGCCAGCTTCATCTTGCGACGGACTGCCCTTCCTCGCGAAAGGATTCAGGCTCGAGAAGGCGGACGACAGGCCCTCGGACATTTTTGGAGGGTTTTGTTTTCGTTCTGATGACGAAAACACCGACTTCAAGAGACGTCCGAAATTAGTAGATTCAATAAAGGACAGCTAAGTGCGCTAGGATTGCGATCAGCATATGAGTTTCGTTGGTCTGACTGTCTCACACTAACCTATCCAGTACGCAAGAGGTGAATGGGTACTGGTCTTGGCCAATGACTAGCCGTAAGCAGTAGGATTTTGTGGGGCTCAAATGGACGTTCAGTGGATTGCTGTCCAATGCCTGGGCAGTCGTCACCGCCAAGTGAATTATGTACAAAACTCTCTACAACAAGCCTTTCGACACTACCGGTTGATCAAGGTCTATGTCTCATGAGCGCAGACTTGTCAGACAGGAGCTGCCGGGCTGAGATCCATGTGCTTACGGTTTGGGACAAGGCACTAAACACAATGCCCATTTTTGCCACATCAATTTATATAGGCAAACTTCTTGTCGAATATATATATATATATATATATACAAGTGCAGCTTTCATTACTGATTGAATTAAATTGCCAGTAAATACCCAGGAGCCACTGCATTCCCAATCATCCTTCCGCGTGGCTACCACCTGACATCTGAAGCAGAAACTGGCGAAGGGATAGCGTGCAGGTGATGTGCCGAAGCTTATTAATGGGAAACCAAAATTGCAGAGGTAGGATGCCACCAAGGCAGAGAGATATGAGAGCATAGGTTTAGTCCGGACTATCGGCTTTGATATGCGAGCTTCGGTAACAGACGTCTGGATCCGATCAGACAGACAATCGACAGTCTGTCAAGCCTTGATAAGCTGAGACCCTATTAGAAAAATGACTATCATCGTATTGGTACAAAGCAGCAAAGAGCGCAGACTGAAAGACATGATAGGCTAACAGATTGTGCGTGTCAATTGGGAACGAGACTGGTGATAGTGATGTATCTGGAGCTTTGTCTCTAGGGAGATTGCTGAGGTCACGTATTTGGTAGGACTCAATTCAAGCTGAGCTGGTTATACGCCTTTCTGCTTACCGCAGGTTTCTGAAAAAATTCATACCGAAAGATCTTCGGCCCAATGATAACTCGCAAATGTGCGATATTCCTATGGTAGCACAAGATCGGGCAACATTGAATTTAGCTCCCATAGCCGCCATACACATTCGACCAGTCATGACTTCGAAAAGAACCAATTTTGAAGGCATCCGTATTTTTTGCTTTTCGAGAAAGTAGTGCAAATCACAAGCGCCGTGCTAACCAAGTCGGCGCCTCAGCCTCACGAAGGAAGCCCTTTCGCATGTGACAGCACGAGTCTTGGGGAGCCCAGAGTGAGTGAATAGGAATTGATAGCAAGGCTACTTTTCTTCTGTTTTTGACTAATGGAGAGTAAGATGCAACCATTTTCTGACATTGCTTCGTCACAGTCCAACCTGCTTTGAAAATGGAACCCGGGGCAACATGCCAGGCCTGAGGAGCAACAGCCAGTAACAGCGGATTGAATACTATCTAGGTAGACAGACTCATATTAGCACTAGTCATACTTCTCTCTCTCTCTTCGCATAACTTTGAGAGATTCTGTAGGCTATACAAGGCCTTAAAAGGCCCGAATTCAATTTCACGAAAAATCTTAACGTTACTTCTGGTCGACTACACTGGGCCCCTCCTCATCTCCCCGCTTCCCCAGCCTCAATCCCGGGGAAGACCTTGGTAAACCCATAAACTTTCCCCACAAATCCGGTCCACGCGCTAATAGACATGGGACGAACTCCCCCGTAGCTAACAAAGCATTCATGGCGAACAAGAGCCATCTTTAATTGATGTCACTGACTCGGGAAGTGGTCCAACCACGGTCCCACTGGGTCTCTACTCCGCGAGGACGCGGGCCCCGATTTCTGAGCCAGAAAAACTCGTGACAACCTCATCTCTGCGTTTGCCAACTCGAGAGTCTTTCAGTTTGCGAAATCGCCGCTTCCTCTCTTGGCCAAGATGCCGTCCCTTCGCTTACAGGCAGCTTTATTCTTCCTCTCTTACGGTCATGCGGCTGGTAGACTCTCGGACTACGTCGACTTGCTCATTGGTACCGAGGGAGCAACACCGGGGTCGGGCATTGCCAGTGGAAATGTCTTCCCTGGAGCGGCTTTGCCAAATGGAATGGCCAAAGTCGGCATTGATACCAGCTATACGGGGCTGGATGCTCTCGCTACGGATGTCAATGCTGGGTACAGCCCGCTGGGCAATGTGACCGGTGTCTCAATGCTGCACGTCACTGGCACTGGTGGTGATCCAACTTGTAGGTGAAATTGTTGAACCGTTGCTATGCGCTGTATCTTGGAAAGGTCACTGAGAAACAATACAGACGGGCTTGTCTCCCAAATGCCTTTGACAGGGACGTTGGATTCGATAAATATCGCAAACAACCTCACTTATGCCCAAAATCGCTCCTTGGCTAGTGAGACAGCTGCCGTCGGTCACTTTAGCACGACACTGCTGGATGGTATTCAGATCGACATCACAGCCAGCAATCACACCGGCATCATCCGCTACACCTTCCCCTCCACGACCTCTGCTGGCAATGGCAGTCAACTTGTCGACGCAGACACTAGGTCTGCGTTCGAAACGACACAGTCCGCTGATGACGCGCATATCCTCGTAGATTTGACTCATGTACTGCCGGCGCAGAATCCTAGTACCATGAGTTACTCACAGCAATACCTGCGCGGGAACTTGCAAATCCGTAAAGGATCCTCTGGGCAAGCTTCATACTCCGGCAGCGCAACGTACACCGGCGCGTGGCCCAACCCAGAAGAGCACCAGTATTTCTTCTGCGGCAACTTCAGCGTACCGGAGGGCTCAGTGCTGACCCCAACAAACACATATGCGCAAGCCGTGGGATTTGACATTGTGGACGGCGCAGGCACGTTTAGTTGGCCATACAACGCTTACGAGCCAGCGACAGACAAGCCTACCGTGAGGTCTGACACGGAGATTTACGCCGGGACAGGGAACAGGATGGGGATCGGGTCACTATTCAGCTGGAGTCGAGCTTCTAGCATCACAGGAAACTCCACTGCTATTATCGAGGCGCGGGTAGGTGTTTCTCACATTGGCGTTGAGAAAGCCTGCGCGTATATTGAAGATGAGATCCCCGCCACGAGAACATTTGACGACATTGTCGAGCAAGCCCGACAAGAATGGGAGACCAAAATACTCAGCGCGGTCGAGGTCGTCAACGATAATAGTACAACCAGCCAGAACGTCACCCTCAAGCGAATGCTGTACACAGCTCTTTATCAGACGTCCCTGATGCCCACGGACAAGACGGGCGAGAACCCCTATTGGACCTCCAACGCGTCCTTCCCTTACTATGACGACCATTACACCATTTGGGACACCTACCGCACCCTCCTACCAATGTACCACCTTCTCTTCACATCCACTTATTCCCGCGTCATCAGCGGCCTGATCAACATCTTTTCCTTCGAGGGCTACCTCCCAGCAGGCCGCGCCGCAAACTGGAACGGCCGCGTACAAGGCGGCACGCACGCTGATCTCGTGCTAGGCGACGCCTATGTGAAAAGCGTCTTCTCACCTACCACAAACACGACAGGCCTGGGTGAACTTGGTGATATTGACTGGACTGAGGCTTATGCTGGCATGGTCAAGAACGCAGAGATTCTTCCAGCGCGCAATGCCGACAGTGTGGCCTTCGATGGCGCGACAAAGGAGGGCAGAGGTGCGTTGGACGATTATCTGCAACTGAGATACATTACGCGAAACCACTCGAGGAGTATCTCGCGAGGACTCGAGTACCCACAAGATGATTTCGCAATCTGGGCCGTAGCCAAGGGGCTCGGCGTCAGTGAGGCCGAGCAAGCACGATATCTGGATCGGGCAGCGTGGTGGGAGAATCAGTGGAACAGTGCGGCAGTGACCAGCTTAGCACTCAGCGGCAACGGAACAAATACAACGTTCACTGGTTTCGCGGGCCCGAGGGACGCAGACGGGAGCTTCAACCTCACCGACTACAATCCTATTGCCTGCGTTCCCAGCTGTGGATGGGCGGACGACATTTACGAGGCCAAAGTCTGGGAGACCTCCTTTACCGCTGCACCGCACGACATGTCGCGGGTCATCGCGCTCATGGGCGGTGATGAAGCTTTCGTGCAGCGTCTTGACGCCTCGTTCGTTCCTGGACTTGGCGGAAGCACGGGCAATGCTAACAACGATGCGGGCAGCGCGCTCTTCAATCCGGGCAACGAGCCCAGCTTTCCCATGCCATTCTTGTACAACTACGTGCCGGGCTATCACTGGAAGACGGCGAACCAGAGCCGGGCGGTCGTGGATGAGTTCTACAGTGACCAGAGGAACGGATACCCGGGAAATACTGACGCCGGCGCCTTGCCTAGTTGGCTGATTTTTAATTTACTGGGCGTGTATCCCATCACAGGTCAGCCAATGTATTTACTGGGTGCGCCGCGGTTCTCCTCGGTGAAGGTTAGGTTGTTTGCAGGAACAGGCCTGGAGAGGACGTTGGCGATCCGAGCAGATGGGCTGACTGATGATGCCTATTATCCGCAAAAGGTAACGCTCGATGGTGTCGAGCTGGACCGTGCTTGGGTGAGCCATACTGAACTTGTTGGGGCGAGCGAGCTGGTCTTTGAAATGGGCTCGCAGCCCGCGAGGTGGGATGTCGGCGAACGGCCGTGGAGTATGAGCGGTTGGTCTTGATCGCCACACTGTCAAATTTCTTTTCAAATCTGTAAGCAGATTCCTGCCTACATAATTTAATCCCTAATCTAACCTAAATCTACTGTAACCCACGTGTATACTTCTATTGGTCTTCCCCTCAACATGGTGTGACACTGAGCGTTCACATTCACGCGGCGTACTGATCGAGTGTGGAGAAATGGGTGTGTCGGCTCTCGCCTTGCAACTTGCTCGCCTGGTATGGTCGTGAAGGAGGGTCCCATGTCTGCTCGACTCGGGCCGCCAATACGACATGAAGAGATCCCCTCACCTATATGTTCATCCTGTCGCTGAATACCTGACCTTGAACTTGTGATGCGAAGTGGTCCTGGCTCGACCGGATTGACAATTGGGAAACGTTACAAAGGCATAATTTCGTTGCTTCGACGCCAAAAAAATAAGGAACTTTTTCAAGATGCTAGACACGGAAGACACGATCGAGGACAGCAAGCACGCAGAGCTTCACCTAGAGGTGCAGCCGGCTCAGTCCCGAGACGATATCGCCAAAGACTATGACTACGCGGGTGCGCAAGCTAAGACTGACCCGGCAGAAATTCGTCTTGTGCGCAAGCAGGACTTGCGAATCATGCCCGTCCTGTGGATCATGTATTTTCTGAACTATGTCGACCGTGGCGCGCTGTCGCAGGCGAAGCTAAACAGCCTCGAGAGCGACCTTAACATGCAAGACGAGAACTTCAACACGGCGGTCTCAATTTTGGTAGTTGGGTATGTGCTGATGCAGATCCCGAGCAACATGCTGCTCACTCGGGTGCGGCCGAGTTTGTATCTGGCTTCATGCATGTTTTTGTGGTCGGTTATCTCAAGTGAGTACAGTACAGTTTTGCCGTCACACTGCGGTGGCACCGACTATGCACTGACACTAGAGGGCAGCATGTACTGGCTTGGTACAGTCTTACGGTGGATTACTCGCTACACGATTTCTTTTGGGCTTCTTCGAGGCACCTGTATGTCCGCCAACAGTCGAGGACAATACAAAGATCAATGCCAGAGGCTGACCTATCGATCCAGTTCTATCCTGGTGCACTGTACCTCCTGGCTGTTTTTTACACCAGAAAGGAGCTTGCAACAAGAATATCAGTGTTATTCACCGCACAAATGGCCGGGCTCAGCTTCTCTAATCTCATTGCCGCAGGGGTATTCGAGGGTCTGGACGGGGCGAGGAGCCTTGCAGGATGGAGATGGTAAGACTGTCTTACTCTGATACTTAGTGCTCATCTTAACACTCGTCAAACCACAGGATGCTTTTCCTAGAGGGATCTATCTCCGCACTTACCGCGATTGCAGCCGCCTTCCTGCTCCCAGATACTCGCACTACGACCTGGTGGTTGAAGCCCGAGGAGCGTGAACTTGCGGAGGAGAGGATGATGCAGGATCGACTGATCCATTCCCATGACAGCGAAACAGTGTGGAGTGCCCTACGTGGAGCGTATCGGGACAAGCGGACTTGGCTTTTCTGTGCAATCCAGAACTTTCACTACGCTGGCCTATCATTTACAAACTTTCTGCCCAAGTTAGTATTCCCTTCATCCCACGGCCCTTTGGACTGCTAATGAAACATACTTCCCGCTGAAGCGTCCTCCACAAGCTCGGGTTCAGCGATACAAAGGCGCTGCTGCTCGCCTGTCCCCCATACATCTTCGCAGGCATCGCTAGTGTGTCTCTGGCATACAGCTCTGGTAGGTTTCATGAGCGCACATGGCACATTACCGCCGCCTTCGCAGTGGCTGTAGCCGGGTTTGTGGCAGCCGCGTCGACACTCAATCAGGCCGGTCGATATGTGGCGTGTTTCATCTTTCCTGTCGGGACGTACGCAGTCAACTCGATCATTGTGGCATGGGTGGGCACAACTCTTTCACAAAGTCCGGAGAAAAAGGCGGTAGGCTGTGCTCCTCAAGTTAGGAAAGCTATCTTTGGTGGTTTGCTGACATTTGACTGACCCAAGATCGTCCTGGCCATGACCAACGTCAGTGCTCAAATTGCATCGATTTACGGCCCTTATCTCTGGCCTGACAGTGATGGCCCTCGATTTCTGATTGGTTTCATCTCTTCAGCGGCCTTTTCTTTCATGTCCCTGGTACTCTCTTGGTTCATGCGAATTTTGCTGAAGAGGGAGAATGTGCGACTGAAGAGAGAGGCAGCACAGGGCAAGGTCGTTAATACCTACGCATATTGAAAGGCCTTGGAGTGGAATAAGATGGAGTGTCTGTACATGATTGAACTGATTCCCAGCCCTATCTATCTATCTGGAGGAAAGGATAAAGAAAGCAAGAAAGCAGACAGATTCCGGACATCGATGTGCTCTTTTCCCCTTCCATTGTTTAATTCAGTTACCTCAAAACCTCCTTACGGGATAGCATGAGAAAAGCGGCTTCAATAGCGAGGACCGGAACATCCAACACGTCTCAAGCCAGTGTGCGGATTGCAGCACTGCTTCGAGGAAAATTGTCACTTGATGTAAATGAGTTCTCATACCGTGAGAATTGACGTAGCTGGAGACTTCATGTACGGAGGAAATAGCTTACAAAGCTCTGCAGTCTTCGTTACTTGTGCTTACGTATGAACCAGAAGTCATACCAGAAAGCTGGACCAGAACACAGAAGCTTTGTAAAGTGGCCGAAGCTTCAATGATAATTGTCGCCTCCCGCTTCGTTTCGTTATGCTCAGTAGGCGGAAGTTGAAACTCTGATCATCGAGAATTGGCCTACAACTTAGGGGAGGGGCGGTGGAAATATTTAAGGTATATACTCCACAAATTCATTGTTCTCCCACCGAGTGTCATTATACTCTTTATAAAATTATTTACTTCGATATGTGTCTGAAAAGCTTCAAGTAGCAGGTGAATAAAACCTGGCTGTCAGAGATATGCTGAATGAATGGAAGAATTCCGCCATATTTCAGCCCCTGAAACATATACATACAGGAAACGATACTACACACTAGTAGGCCGAGTGCCTACACGGAAGTGAGGTCTACCAAGGTATACATACATACACTTTCTGATTGGTGGACGCAAGGCAGCCCTGTTGAACAGCTTGTATTCTCAAAGGTTGTGATTGGTTGACTTACGATGATCATATCCATGTTAGGCTAGATGTGAGCCGCCTTGTCTTGTGTCTTGAAAAGCAGCCGCATCTAGAATTCTCTAGTGTAGACGCGGGGAAAGACAAAGCAATTCTGAAGCGACGCAGTTTTCATAGTTGAAATCGGTGCGTTCTTGATTTTGAAGAATTTACGCATGCGTAGCGAGCATAGAAAGCTGTGGCATGATTATAAGAATTCAGACCTGTTTTCAGAAGGCTACTGAAAATGTGGCTTGGCTACCACATCAGCTGAAGAGTGTGAAGTCTAATAAACTGGGGTAACACGGGCGTGAGAATATTCTTGTAAGTGAATTTAAGATACAAATGCTATTTTGTTGAAAATGTATAAGTATCCAGCTGATCGGGTTGCCCATCGTCTTGGCTCCTTGCTGTTTTCACTCTCCACCCCATAAGGATTTCGATTTCTTGTCATCCTTCTCTATCCCAACGTCTAATACCCTTTAACAATCATGGGTTCCATGCCGGTTCCAGATGCGGGAAGTCTGCTTCTCCACTCTTGGGATCATGGCCTTATAACCCAGGAACTTGTCAGAAGAAAGATCTTCCCACGGAGGCTAGGCCCAGAGGCCGTGAAAAAGGCACAAGGTCTAATTGTCCCAAGCACTTCGCCGGATACACAAATTTCGAAGGGCACCTTCTCTGGATCTTCAAAGGCACTGACTGATGTCTTCGCGCGCGTCGAAAACCGGTGAGACAGCTTTGACATAGAAGAAAATCAGGTCGGAATATATACTAAACTTGGTATCAGATTCCACTCTTTCTTCGACGTTCTCGGCATCGAGCCTTCTACACCCTTGACAGACCTACGTGAAGACAATGCTAGCATTTACAATTGGTCTGACAAGGAGGGTAGCAAAGCCGACAAGTTCCCACCGCATCTTAGTTTGATCCCAAAGAGTGATGCGTCGTCTTTCTTCGACCTCTTCGATAAAATGCGTCTACTCGACACAGGGTATCTCGTCTTCTCGATGGTGCCCCAGTCCATTCTTGATTTTCAGTATAGTTACCCGGATCAAGGCGCCACGATGGCCGAACTTGACCAAAGAAACGCCACACTGAGGGCTCAGAAGAAGAACATCCTGCGCGAGCCCAATGTCGGCGACCTGAAGAAGCACAGATGGTTCTCTGACGAGTGCTTCGCCCAGCAGCAATTTACTGGGACAAATCCTGTCACTATCAAGATTGCCAGCGAGACCTGGATCAACAATTTCACAAAGGCTGCCACGGACCAAAATAAGAAACAGTTTATCGATCTACTGGGTTCTGCCAGCAAAACCAAATCGCTATACGTCCAAGACTGCAGCTTCTATCGCGAGTACTTAAATTTGGCACCAGACGCAGTGCTACAGGCTGATGATACTGCTAAAAATGAGCCTCGCTATGCCTCCTCATCTGTAACTCTCTTCCACCTGTCGGCAGAAGGAAAGCTACACCCCCTTGCCATCATTGTTGACTGGAAGGGCTCCATGGACAAGTCTGTCACCATCTTCAACACACGCCTGACCCCGGAGCAACAAATGGACCAGGAGCACGACTGGCCTTGGCGATATGCCAAGTCAGTCGCACAGAGTTCCGATTGGTTGCAACATGAGGCTGCGATTCACCTCACGAACTGCCACTTGATTGAGGAGGCTACTATCGTTGCAAGCAAACGTGCCCTTCCCACCGACCACATTGTTTACCGATGCCTCCAGCCCCACTGGCAGAAGACCTTGTCGTTGAACGCCGCTGCACGTCAAACCCTTGTACCATTCGTCATTGTCCCGCTGGTGGGTATCACAGAGAATCAGACGTACGATTTCGTTAACAGCGCTTACCATAACTTCGACTGGCAAAAGAACTATGTGCCTGCGGACTTGGAACGGCGCGGGTTTCCGGTAAAGGAGATTTCGGATCTGAACAACACCAAGTTCAAGAACTACGCGTATGGAAAGATGGCGCTGTTGATGTGGCAAGTGCTGCGCAAATTCGTAAAAGCCTTCCTCGCCAATGGTGGCCAAGACTTGGACACAGACGCCAAAGTCGCTGATGATCTGGACATCAAGCGGTGGTGCGATGAGATGCGCAGCAAGAACGGCGGGCAACTGGACTCCTGGCCCGAGATCAAGACAGTCGACGAGCTCGTCGACTGCGTGACCATGTGCATTCACATCGCCTCGCCCCTCCACACGGCCGTCAATTACCTCCAGGAGTACTATCAGTCCTATGTGGTCAACCGAGCGCCTGCCGTTTGTGCACCGCTGCCCACCTCGCTGCAGCAACTGAAGGGCTTTCAGGAAGCTGATCTAATGCAGTCCCTGCCAATCAACAGGCCGAGGGAGTGGCTGCTTGCCTCCCACCTTGTACATTTGCTAAACTTTCGCGTTGCAGAGGACCAGAACCTGGTTAATTATGCCGTTTCGTTGTACCACATTACCGCTCCTGGATCCGAAGGTGGCAGTGGCGAGACCTATCTTCGCGCTGCGGCGAAGGATTTGGCTGATGACTTGACTACGCTTGGCGATACGCAGGACAAGTTCGGCAACCTCGTGCCCGGGGTGTTCTCAAAGATAAGCGGTGAGATGGATGATCAGGAAGTTCCTTACCGTGTCCTTCAGCCTGCGGAAACCGCTGTGTCTATCTTGATCTAGGTTCATCCAGTTTGGTCGGAGACTGACTGTGCTCCAAACTGAATGTTTCGATATGTCATTACAGTGTTTGTCATCACGGCCGCGCACATTGGTTTGCGGACGGAGTCTGTCTGCGCCCTGCCCAGGGTGAAAAGTTGAATAATGTAATCTGAAATAGTTGATACATCTATTTTGAGACTAAACATTTATAAATTGAGAACCTATCGTCTTCTCCAGTTGCTTGATATGCACATCTCGACATATGCCCTCCCCCCGTCGCGTTTTTGATGACTTTAGCGCCAGATATTGAGAAGTCAGACTCTTTACTTGAGATTTGAAGCTCTGGAATCGCAGGTCAAAGGTGTCTTGTGTTAGACTGGTGTCGAACTCCACCTCAATTGTGTCAACACTGCCAGTCTGTACCAGCACTCTCGACTGCATGGCCTTCGGAAAGGAAAACGCCGCCATTCGTTTGGCATCATTCCATCTTGACGCCTGACTTAGTATGTAGCTCGCGTTCCCAGGCACTCCTCTGACATCAATGGCTGCAGCAACGTGACATTTGGCAACGTCGTCGACATGTACTGTGGCGCCTGCGAAAGACCCAAACGTCCTCCCCAGTAACATCGCCAACACCATAGCGTTGGTCCCCTTCATACAATCAGCCGCAGTTTGGACCATGTCGTTGCGGCCGAGAACGAAAGACGGGTGTAGATGAATCACGTCGAAAGCTGGACGCTCCCTCTCGTACCATGACTCAGCAGCTTCGAGTGCTGCAATTTTGGAGTTTGCGTAGGCTGCGTATTCTGATTGGTATGGGCCGGGTGTGAACGAAACTCGGTCTGTGGGCTTTACAGGCTTGTGTGATGGCCGAGCCTCTGTCCCTTCCATATGGCTCACTGGCACAAGGGCAGCAATGGAAGAGGTAATGACAACTCTCCTCACTGTGCCACATCTGTCTGCAGCCTCAAGCAAGCTGACCGTTCCCTGGACCGCGGGCTTGATGAAGTGGTTTTCTGCTAAGTCGCAGTCTATGGGCGGTACTCGTGACCCTGTCGCCAACGGAGAGGCGATGTGAATGACGTGTGTGACACCATCCATGGCCTCGTCGTAGGCACCGTCCAGAGAAATGTTAGGGATGATGGCGAATGTGAGCTGTTCCCATTGGTTGCAATTGTCGGACTGGTATGTTGGATATGGACCAAGATCTAGAGAAGGGACTTTTGAGCGCACTCGACTCAGCAAATGGACTGCTTTCGCTTCAGATCTAACACTAACGCGGACCATGAGGTTGGCTCGCAAAGCGTGAACGAGGGTACGAAACCCAATGTGACCAGTCGCGCCAGTTATGAGGGTTAGACCCGGCGGTGATGATGAGATAGCCATGCTGAAATCTACTGTCGAATGTCGTGGCAGTTTGTGTAGGGTATGCTTGAGAAGAAGACCTTGATACTTCGTGATAGGAAGTTGCTCGACTGTTGAAGGTCTTTGATGAGACACGTGGAAAGAAGGATTTACGTTCTAAACATGTATTAAGAGATCGCTGCCATGGCTTTCTTCTTTAATAATCTTGGAGCAATTGCTTTAAGCTCATAATGTGGGGCTTTCCTAAGGCATTGTGATTATGCCAAGTCTCTAAGGCTGGACATCGTCATGTGGGCGAACCGGCCGCGTGGTAGGATTACTGTATATGGACTAGAGAAGGGTACTTTGGAAGCTGCGCCTCTAGTCCGTTCCCAAGCGAATTGCGGATAGTCCAAACCCAAAGGAACATGAACAGATTAAATTCGGGTCGCGCTATTATGCGTTCCGGCTCATGGGAGCAAAAGGCTCAACCACACTTGCCCCGAAACGTCGACGGGCTCTGTGCATTGCTCGGGTACCGCAATAGTAAACGTCGTCATACCAGATCTCCCCACCTGTCCAAGCTCGCACGCTTGTTATGTATAATGCCCAAGAGCTGCTAAATTACTTGCGTGATCAAAGCTTGACTCGTTTTTAGTTTCTGATAGCTATGAGCTGTGGCGACCATTCAGAGGTGTAGGCCCTACGATTGCCCAACAACCCTTCAATACATGCACCAGTAGTCCAGGAGATCGATCTAAGTTCGGCGTTAACACCGGATTTCCGTCTATGGTGATGCTTGAGTGTGTGGCTGTGAATCTCGAGTCTTTCAGGCCAATATCACTCACTATTGCTGAAAGTCGCAGGTGAGCTACAGGAGCAGTCTGTGGCCTGCATTGTACCGATTTCGCGACTTTGCATATACTTTGTGATGGACTATGCCTAGAAAATACATAGGATATAAATATATCTACTGTTTCTAACCCACGTTCCGAGCCCATGAACGGACGAAACCACTGTGTTCC
Organism: Gnomoniopsis smithogilvyi; assembly: GCA_027946515.1. Classification (NCBI taxonomy): domain Eukaryota; kingdom Fungi; phylum Ascomycota; class Sordariomycetes; order Diaporthales; family Gnomoniaceae; genus Gnomoniopsis; species Gnomoniopsis smithogilvyi. The sequence goes on along the minus strand of JAPEVB010000004.1, from coordinate 1,625,713 downwards.
GATTGGATGCCTTAGGTACAAACCTCCTTTGGAAACGGATATGGACTAGCGGTTTTGTGAATTTCACCTCCAACAAGTTGTTGTTAGCGAGAAAGAAGTTTGCTAATGAGAATGAGCGGAACTTGAACGCCCTTTTAATTTTCTAATGTTAGGCCCAGCTTCATCTTGTTGCAAGCTAATGAGTCTGCCTCGCGCAAGAAAGAGAGTCTGTCGCATCATGATAAAGATGAAATGAGATTCTATTCAGTCAGCGTCTTACTTACAGTTTTCTTTTGGGTGAGGTCCCCCCGGGGGGGGGGGGGGGTAATAGTGAGCAAAGATACCTAGGAACAGGAGAGAAAATCCAGCCTACGATTGGGTTGTTCATTATAGTGTCTTAGTAGGGCCAGCTTATTGTTACGGTCAAGAGGTAGTGTTGGTGCGTTCCAAGTCAAAAAGCTACATAGGTAATATCGAGCAAAAGATGAAGCAAACCTGGTGGAAACATACATGGACTCATGCTTTGCACTCATGAATAATGGTTCAAACCCCAGGAAGGTATGAGATAGCTTCAACTTCTGCTTAATGAGAAAATAGTTGATCTCATACAAAAGCAGTGCATAGTGATATTGACATTAGTGAAACTGGAAGAGGCACTCTACGTGACTGACATCGGCTTACCTAGGTAGGTAGGCTGTTGTGATTTCGAAATACAAGAAAAGTTGGCTTGACGAGAAACTGGCATTTAGACAATAAATGCAATCCCTAATACATACCTAGGTATTATGCCAGCTTACATTATTTCTGCAGGCGATTGTGATCAACCTAGAATGCTATGAAATGGATCATCCCGAGCGCGTTGCAAGATGTCACCGTGTTGATCAGCCGATGCACTGTGTAGTAATACTGGCCCTTTTACCAAATCATCTCCACTCAAACCAACGTCAAACCTACCCTTTCAAAAAAGCCCCATCCATGATATCATCCAGCCAAATCAAATTCACGATTTTACAACCGTGGGAGTCAAAGCACAGCACGGCGGCCATAATCGACGGCGGAACTGGAGTCTGAGCTCTGCATCTACCCAGGTAATCAAGCATGGCTGCCATCATGGAGCAGTCGGATCCGCTCAGGCTGTTGCCATCAGAAATCATCCTGCATGTTCTCGAATTCGCTCCTCCTTCGACCTTGGCCTCCCTAACAAGAGTCTCTAAAACTTGGCATCAGTTCATCGATGTGGACCACCAGGATGCCATATACTCCTCGCCCAGGAAGACTGGATATCCTCGCGGCGCCAAAGACTTTACGTTCCTGTCCACTGGGTCTAGCTTCTCCAAATATTACCACGGGGTTTCATCCTGGAAGGATCTCTGCAAACGCCAGACTCTTCTCTCAAGGAACTGGGCAGCTGTGAAGCCTGAAACCCGAGAGTCAATCATTCAGGTTGGACGCAGTCGAGTGTGGCGATTTAAGCCCGACTTTCAGCGTCGCTTCTTTTTGTCCACGTCTCACGACGGCGGCTTTCATGTAACAGATATGGATACTGGTCGAATCATCTGGGAACTCCCAAGCACTGAAGTGAGACCCTTTGCTCATCTGGAGTATCAGGATGGTACAGCGGTCTGGGACCGCTACGGCAACGCACTTGAAGTAGGTCGCTAGCTGATACCCTCACACCATCCGAGCCCTTTTAAATTCTGTACCACTGTAGTCTCTTGAAGGCATGAAAGCATTCTTTGGTACAACTATTGATTAAAATCATTTTATCAGGTCTGGAAAACGGACTTCCCCGATGGGGTCAGGGGCGAGTTCCGTAGAGTAGCCATCTTGGATCATGATTGTGAGACCAGAGGATTTCAGTTGGCATATCATACCCTATGCGTCGCCTCTTCCGAGGCAGAGGGTTTTGTATACGACATGACGCAAACTCCGCCAGTATTGGAGACACACATTACCCTTCCAGAGGGCGCCATGGGACATGTATATCAAGACGCCAATGCTGTCTTGTTCTCTATGGCCGAGCGTGGCTTCTATTTCTATGAAAAGTCTACTGGGGAGTTTCTTGGAAGTCTGGATGGCATAGGGTGCAGGAAATATCGACACTTCAAGCATCCACCTACACGGTCTCCCTCACTATTCGACCCTGACCGCTTCGAGCCCAGACGCCCTGTATATCCCCCGTCAAACCCGCGAACGGATCGCCTGACTCCTTTGAGATTGGAACGCGGACCGCTATCTGGCGTGATACAGACGCCAATCGAAGAGGATGATTGGGGAGCTGGGATGATCGACGGCCATGTGTTTGTGGGATTATCCCGTGGGGGCAGGATTCTGATATGTCCGAAATGGCGAGAAGCATTGAAGAGCAAACAGGATAGCACCATACCACCAAACTGGACTATTATTGAGTGCGAAGACAACGGTGATGGCTTCGATCTCGGCGGCTGGCTCTCAATCAAGGACAATATGTTTCTGTGCGAGATGGTTGGTCGCATTCACATCATCTCCCTCAATGAAGACGGCGAAGTCTACCAGGCAAATGAGAGACCCAGTTGGTCATTATCAACTGCGTCCTCATCCGAGCTCAAAGTACCTGTGAGTTTCATGGCGCTCTACGACGACTGTATCATGAGCACGTTTTCTGTAAGTTCTCTTGAGATGAGCTACAACATCGCGTGAGAAACTTTCTGATGAATGATGATGAACTTCTAGACCCTTGGCTGGGACTCTGAGGAAGAACGTGCGGATGATCAGCCGTTGCCTATCAGGAGAATATTCCCGACCAAAGCGATACGAGTGCTGAGCTTCGCACCAGAAACAGAGGGCTCTCAATCACAATCTGAGGGTCTTTGGAACGCTTCCAATCCACGTCCATCGATCCAAGCGCATGGCCGCTCGCTGGGACAATTCATGGATCTCATAGCCATCCTGGGAGGAAATATAGATGGTGTTGACGGAGATGAGTTGGTACTTGAAGGAGATGAGGACACCGAGGTCCACTTGCATTATGAAGACGAAGAGGAAAACCTGGATGATGATAGTGATCAAGGCGATATCCATAGCTAGGCTGCGCCGGAGACCCAAAACCCCGTCGACCGTCGCGAAGAACCCACTAGCCTATCAACCAACGCCTCCCCCCCCCTAGCTCAGCTGAGGCGGATCACTTAGGTAGATGGTGACCAGCGTATGACAGTGATTCGTCCAAAGAATTTATAGTGTATATGTACTGCGGAATGCGGCAGGCCAACCCCACATTATACCAATCTACACACGACGAAACGGAGAGCAGATCGGAAGGGAGGCGGAACAGCGATAGGGCGTCTCCTCAACCAGCCACCTTCGCAATTGACTTCCGTCTCAACATAACTAGCTACACGTTTTCTTTATGCGCGAAAGGGGCCCTTGTGCAATGAAGGCTGCTATGATAATGAACGATCCCCAGAGCAGCTGATGTATGGCGTAAAGCTAGCGAGCGGGCACTTAGCCTGCACACCATAGCCGACATTGGAATGGACAAATTGAAACCCATGAGCACTAGCTGCGTACAACGGGTCCAGCACGGAGCAAAAGCCTCGCGGCCCTTGCCACTACGTAGGACCCTTTTCAAGATGACGTCGAAGAATTTGATGTACTGCTCTGCCTTACACAAAATAAAGATTTTGTGGCTTCCGGCATTGAGCAAGACGCGCTGGGCTGAATGGTTTCCGAGTGAGAAAAAAATTAAAAAAAAAATCCTAAAAAAACATCCACACCAGTTCAACGCCTACAGCTGTCCACAAAATGACGCCAAAAGAGAGATGGAATCGCGTCTCGAGAGGGACAGCTGTTGATGAGGGCCATGTTAGCGACTTCCACTGTCACCTTGTCGCAGCCTCGGGCGAATTCGTCGGCACGTTTTTCTTCTTGTATATGGCCTACTCGGGCCAGCTCATGGTGCTGAACCAGTACCCGAGCCTTGCGGTCAGTGGTGGCGCGAGCAGTGAGACAATCGTGTTTATCGCGCTCGTCTATGCCCTGTCACTACTGGTGAATGCATGGGCGTTCTATAGGATCTCGGGCGGGCTTTTCAATCCTGCGGTGGGTCTTCTTTTTTTTCCTTTTTTTTCCTTCTCTATTCGAGCACGTCTGGTGTACAGACCTAGCCATGAAAGATGAAATTATGCTGACGACCACCACTACAGGTAGCATTAGGCTTGGGACTTGCTGGGAAGCTGGACTGGGCTCGCATACTCTTCTTGATACCAACACAGCTGGTCGCGTCGATGGTTGCCGGCGGCCTTGTACAAGCGATGTTTGGGGGCGATATCAGCAATATCAATACTATCCTCGTCTCAGGGACATCCATTGCTCAAGGTCTCTTCATTGAGATGTTTCTTACCGCCCAGCTCGTCTTTGTCATCCTCATGTTGGCCGTGGAGAAATCAAAGGACACCTTCATGGCTCCTATCGGAATTGGATTGGCTCTCTTCGTAGCGGAATTGAGTGGCAAGTCTCCATCCCCCCAACCTTGATTCGACAAAATATTCTCGACAGGATACCAGCTTTTGAATGCTAACAGTTCAAGTAGGCGTGTACTTCACTGGTGGCTCCCTCAACCCAGCCCGCAGCTTTGGCTGTGCCGTCGCCGGCCGAAGCTTTCCCAGATACCACTGGATCTACTGGCTAGGCCCAGCCCTTGGAGCGTCGTTGGCGGCCATTTACTATCGCTTTGTGAAATGGGCGCATTACGAAAAAGCAAACCCGGGTCAGGATAGCACTGGAACGGATATTGAGGCCGGAAAGCCGTAGGTTTGCTCTGTATTTTGCCGTACATATTGTTTTCAGGCGGCGTATACGGCTCTGGCGCTTGTCCGATTTTTCTTGTACTCACAAATTGTTCTGCGCATGATTGCATATCAAATTGTATCAGCATAATCCATAGCGACACTGAACTTACTGCATTTCCAAGCTTTTGATTGTGACAAGTCATTAGCTTTATTGTTGAGGCCGAAAAGCCTGCATGAATCGCGATCTTTCGGCAATATTTTGTGTTGCTACATTCAATGAGTCCTCCCAGGACTATATACAATCATTCAAACATCACATGCTATAATTTGTCAATCTGGTACAAGGTACAGCGCCTGTGAGAAAGAAACAAACACTCATCCATTATATAATGTATGATGGTTTGCCGAGGATGCTACATTGACTTTAGACAGTGTCATAGATAGTAGAACAATGAGAGATACATACTTAAGTCCGGCATAAGGAAATAGCCACGACCTAGGGGAGACAGACATAGCGATGGGAGACAAACACAAGTAGGAAAGACAGACATAGGGAAGACACGACCCTACTTGAACCAGCTTTCCCCATACACTGCAATCCTCCCACACCTGGCGTCCTACACCTTGATCTCTCCGACTCGCGCCCCTCCAAATCCCACCCAATCCTCCTTTTCAAAGAAGCCAAACACCAAATCGTAATCCTCAAATTGGTGCACGATCCTGTCCACCCGTCTATACCCAGCAATAGCATCGGTACGCGACTTTTTCAAGGCGAACGGATCAGGCGCGCGGGTGCCCTTGGCCTCGAACAGCGTTACAATGAATCGCCCCGGCTTGAAGATGCCCACCACGTGTTCGATGACCTCGCCGGTTTCGCGCCCGTTTTGCCCTCCAGGCACGTTCGTTTCGAACGAGGCGAAGCTACAATTCGGCTCCGGCGTGACATGCACTGTGAAGTAGTGCGTGGCGCTCGCGGCCTTGCTGCCGTCCTCATTCTCCTGCACGGGCGCCGGAATGACAGCATTAGCAGAAAAGCCGCACGGCGAGAAGAGATAGGCGTCGATGCGCGCGTCGGGGTACTTGGACGGCGGGTAAACCTCGGACAGCCCGCATGTGTCGGAAACCACAGTACCAAGGGCGTGTCCCTCGGTAGTGAGCTGCTCGATGTCAGTCATTGGGGTCTCCAAGCCATCAAGGCCAGCGCCGTTGTTGTCGAAAACGTCGAATGTCTCTTCGTTCGTATCGAGGGAGGCGTCGCTTGAGGTCATGTGGGCTTCAGAGAGGTCACCCAGATTGCCCACGGCTTCCTGTCTCGCCTCCGACGCCTGCAAAGGAACCCCACGCGCGACCGCACTCGCATGCGAGAGGTAGAACTGCTTGGCGTTCTCGGGATCCAGGTCCGTCATGAGAATCTCCAACGTCTCGTCCGGGGTATCGCTGCCGGCTGGGATCTGCGGGAACGCAGTCATGAGGCCGGTGGGAATCTTAGTAGTCGGACGAGTTGGGCTGTTTGAACTCTTGCCGCTTTCGGGAGTGCGCGGTGGAGTGAATTGGCTGCTGGGAGTGGTAATGTAGAGGTACCAATGATCCCCGTTCATCTTGCCGACCAAGTAAGCGCTGCCGTGCTCGAACAATTTGTCAAGAAAGTTGAACTCGTCGTTCCAGTTGCGGTGAGGTCCGTGCTGCTTGCTGGGGAACAAGAAGTTCTTGCGACTGTAGAAGACACGGTACGGGGAAGCCAAGGCGTTTTCGTCCTTGATATCTCCAGCATTGTGGAACGGGAATCCAACGTCAATAGCGGCGATACGCAAAAGTCGCCGGAGGCCGAGCAGCAGAGTCGTGGTGCCGCATGTCTTCAGAATGAGCTTGTGAGGGAAGACAAACATGCTCGATTCGGACAGCAGGTACGCATCCATGTGGTCAGAAGACACGACGGACAGCACTTTGCAGTGAACTAGGTCAAGCATGCCCTCCCAGGTCTTGGAAGGAACGGACAGCAGTCCTTTCTCCTTAGTGCCATGGGGAAGCGCGGAGGGGCTGGGGGCGAACCAGACCTCCAGCAGCTTCTCTGGGCCCTCGAAAGCATCGCTTGAGTCTAGATCGGCAGCGACATCGTGATTGATTGTCAGATGAGGCGTACTCTCTGATGTCGACAAGACGTAACTGTTAGGGACTTCAAGATCGACCATCTCCGTGGGCTCTGCCGGGTCGCAGCGACTGGTCGAAGAGTGAAGGCGCTGAACGAGATCGAGGTCGGGGAGGAACAACCGAAGGCTGCGCGGTGTGTTGTCGATAGTGCGCGCAGGAGGAAGAGGGATTTCTTCCGCGGGACACTAACTGCCAGCTCAAACAGACCTTGCGGTGTCCGTTTGAGAGGGTAGGCCCACAGGACGGTAACCTCTTCGTAGTGCTGGCGGAGCCAGCTACAATGGGTCTATATTGGGATTTTGCTAAAACGTCTCACGGATGGGACGTTAAGGAGGTCGGGTAGGGAGGGGGAGAAGGAAGACCTGCGACGACGGAATGGTGGGCTATTGGAGTGTCGTGTGCTTTTGAGTTCGAGGCCGACGCCGATACCTGTGCAGAGTATCGGTGGTAAGGGCGATTCGAATGATAGAGGCTCAGACACTCATCAAAGACTGATGCCTGGCTTGGATATTGGAAAACTGTAAGCAGCGCGATCGAATGGTGACAAGACCTCGCTGAAGACGATTGGTGTCGTCTGCGATCTTTGGTCGGGGGGATTTTGGGAAAAATTTCGAGAGTTTTGCGGTCAAAGGTCTTGGAAGCTTCAGGGGAACGCAGTGATAGGCTTCTGGTGGGGTTTCTTTTAACCCTGGCATTGGAGCCCAATTACGTAGGTGGTACTGGCCGATAGTGTGTACGGCGGCATGTCCCTGCGAACCTTAACAAGTATACTGACAGCGGACCCAGTGGCCGGTCGCTTGAGTCGCGCAAGGATCTCGATGCATGTGGTTCTTCAGATGCGGTGAACGCTGTCCGATTTGCACTGAGTGATGCGCCAAAAGCGTTAACGATTCTCCTACTTTGATGTCGATAACATGTCCTATGAATGACTTTGGTCGTACGGACCTGTGACAGTCGCGCTGTATGACAAACCTGCAATTCTTGCCGTCTGTTTTCAGAACCTGTATAACCGCCACGTTTCTTCGCTTTAGGGAACAAAGCCTTCTGGATGTTAGGGCTGCATGAACATCAAGTTCGGCCTCGATGAAAGGCCCTTGATGAATGGCCCTGGCCCGATCCTTCGCCGATCGCGACCTTTGACCAGTCGTATAAAGTTGCCTGCAAACGCGCCTCGGCGATGCGCGGAGAACCCCATCTGATCCGGGATTTCGGTCCGAAGTGTTTTTCAAAATTCGATGTTCTCGTTCAAGAGCCCGTTGACTCTACTGTCCTGACAACCGTATTTGTGATGGACTTGTAGACGGGGCACAGCGAGCAGTGCTGGTAATTAGATACTAAAGATGCATCGTCTGCGGCCTCATCGTTGGGGTGACTGCGGTTCGCGGTGCTCGACATATTTTGTCCGTTAAGAACTGTACCCTCAGGATATACTGGTCGTTTGCCTTTGGCGATCATGACTGAGAATTGCGGATCAATAGGCACACTACCCAGGAACTCAACACCAAAGTCCTGCGCCAGGACCTGACCACCGCCCTTGCTAAAGAGATAGGTGCACTCTGAGCAATTTGGACAGACAAAGCCGCTCATATTCTCGACGATGCCCAATACTTTGATGCCAGTCTTCTTGCAAAAGTCCAGTTCTTTGCGCACATCCGAAGTGGCCACAGCCTGGGGGGTGGTAACCATGACCGCGCCCGCTAGTTGTTCTGGTCTTGAGAACTGTAGCAGGTACTCAACAGCTGAGATGTGCTCGTCACTTGTTCCTGGAGGAGTATCAATCAACAAGTAATCGGTTTCGCCCCAGGCAACATCCGTCAAGAACTGCTTGATCATGGCGGTCTTCTTGGGGCCGCGCCACACAACTGATTCGCCCGGCCTAACAAGGAAGCCAAGACTCATGATACGGAGCGCTCCAAGATTCTTGTCGGGAACGGCATCGTGAATGCTGACTGGCAGCCAGCCGTCGGGGCCTTGAGTGATACGACCAGTTTCGCTTACGCGAAACATGTGTGGGATGTTGGGGCCGGTGAGATCGATATCGAGAACGCCCACGGAGTGACCAGCTAGCGAGAGAGAGAGCGCGAGTTGAGTGGTGACAGAGGACTTTCCAACGCCACCCTTTCCTGAAAGGACCTGGCAAAAAGCATGTTAGAGACGACGCGTGTAATTCAAGACGTTTCGTGACTGGAATGATGAGTGGAGGGGCAACATACAAGGACGATGTGCTTGATCTTGGACAACGACATGTCTCTGGCGTTTGGGTGACTATCTTTGCAAATAGATAGTGCTTATAAATTTACGTGCTTCAGCCGGAAGGTCTGTCACGGAGGAATGGGACATGCGTATGTCGCTGTCACCATCTTGCTAGTTCAATGCTTGCGACTTCGACATGTTTTGTCATCGAGAAGTTGGATACAGATTTCGGAGCAGAATCGGCAGCTGATAAATCTCCAGCGCCCGGATGGATCTTTAGTGACATGCAACAGCAGGGATTGCATCCCCTTAGGTCCCCTGTCCCGAACCGCAGTTGCATTCATTCCAACACGCTACGAAGTGACAAATGGGATCTCTCTCTCTCTGTACATAACATGCATGCAATGTGGGAGTCAAGGGGGACAAAGAGTGATTTTTGACGATGCAATTCCAATTCTTGCATGAATTATGGTGTCTCTTTTTGAATTGGGTGTAGGAAAGAATCATTAAAGCTGCAAGGGTTGAGTTGCGTGCTGAAGACAAAAAGGATTCGACTGCTACGTCTTGGTCGTCTCGTCTCGGACATGATCCCCTGCCCGGATTTCTTGGCCGCTTTCTCTGCAACTCCCCAACCTCGCATTCAACATCGAAACACGGTCCAGACAGTGACCGCTGCTCGTCTTCTTCGACATTACCTCGTCATTTTACTGGCCTAGTGTATATTCGTGCACGACTCGCCATCATAATCCAAATCGAAGCTCTGATCTACCCCGTCTCCTGTCTCTTACCACCAACAACAAGCACTGCAGACAACACGCGACGTTGCCTCTACCGCCGCTAGCACGATCTTGAAGCAGCCCGAGGCTTACAGGGCTTGTCAGGCCAGGGAAAACCGCCAATGACTCCAGTATATCATTCAAAATCAACATGAGAAGCCATTCTCACAAGCATGGACGATCCATGGGGTTCCCCGTGGGCGACGAACGATTCCAATCCTTCACTTGAGCCTCCTCCACGAACCTCTACTACCCTCGAACTACCTGGGCGGCTCCTCACCCGGAATCGATCATCTTCGAGTATTTCCCCCTGGGCCGTCGAAGAAGATGCTTTCAACGAATGGGCTCCTTCGGATACGGGCCTTGCCTTACCCCCAACCGCCGTCGCCAATGGACCCGCCTGGTCCGGCTGGGGAGGAGATAATGGGCTGAACTCGAGCCAGACTCAACTTTCAGTCAGGACGAGAGAAGGTAGTCTGGGTCAACCAAGTCCATCGTGGCCTCCGGCTCCATCTCCAGGGCTTCATCCGAGTAAAACAGTTTCGCGTCGAAGCAGTTCTCGATCTTTGTCCCGGCAACCGACACCAGATCCATGGGCCGCCGAGGCCTCCGAGCATCGCCTCAGCCTCCCAGCAGCTGTACACATCGCGGCTGAGCAAGCTGCATTCTCTACGCTGGATAGTCATGAGGAATTGGAAGAGAGTGACTTGCGGGAAAGCGACGAGGATGGAGCACATTCCGCAGCAGCAGTTGATAACGAACAAGTAGAGGACAAGCCTCACAATTCGGAGGCAGAGATTGAAGTTGAGAGCAATTCGAAATTTGAGGATGAACCTGTTGTACCGGCTGGGACAGAGGACCCAGGAAATAACGAAGATGACCACACTGGTTCGCCTAGCTTGTCCAGGCACTCCTCAGTATCGAATGGCAGCCACCAGGAAGAGCGACCTGATTCGCCAATCACTTCAATGGACGAGGATACTAAAGATCGGCCACAAGGATCGCGAAGATCCTCCACAAAGGTACAAGATATGGTGGAACTATTCGATGGCATGGCAAAGAGGAAAGACAGCGGCACATTACTGGTACCAGACCCGAACGGAGCCAGGCGGCGCAGCAGCGCAAGATCGGTATGCAGTATCAGGAGCGCTGGGACGGACGCCGTTAGTGAGTTTGGCGATTTCGAGGACGCCGAGGCCGAGGGTTTTGAATCAGCAGTTCCATCAAGACAGCCATCGGTCAGCGGGTCTCGCCCAACTTCCCGGGCCAGCCGTCTGCGTTCCGCTTCGAAAGTGTCACTACGCAATGCGGCTGCAGCAACCTCAGCTATAGAAGCTCCGAGTCCAATACCTGAGGAGCCCAGCAAGTTTGAAGAATTCCGTGCCAAATTTGGATTGGTCACGTTCACACCGGACATCGAATCTGTCGACAAGCTATTCGATCTGGCCAAGCTGGACAAGGAGCAGCCGCCTTTCAAAGACTATAGTTTAGATACAGTCGAAGGTATTATTAATGATAGCTTCACTGCGGTCTCGGAGCGGAAAGTCTGGTATCGAATATCTCGCCCTGGCACAATGCGCAAACACGATATGGGCGACGATGACAATTATCGCCGCGTGACTTGGGCAGGCTCAAAAGTCAAGGAAGATGCCACTAAGATTGTCCGACGCTGGATGCAAGAAGATACATATTACGCTGGTCGGCCAAAGGCCGGCAATGGACCTAAGATCCGGGGTGGAGGATTCGACTGGGACTCGAATAATTCGAAAGTCGAGGCCCTGTCGTTCGACGAGATCTTTGGCAAGAGGAAGAGTGTGCAGACTCCCAAACTTGGCACCGCACAAGCCCCACGGCCACTCTCGCTTCAAGCTCCTGCACATTCACGGAACTCCTCTACCGGCGTCAAGAGTCTACCACCGCGGTCCCCTCTGAGCATTCCCGCGCCGCCCATCGCACCTGCATTTGGCTGGAGCAGTGGCGGCAGCGGCGCGTCGACGCCAGTCTCTGTACGACCACCAAGTCTGTTGAGGCAATCAATCGAGGTCAACTCTACAAGGTCTGAAACCAGCAGGCGACCCAGTGTCCAGGATTCAGAGGGGCGATCTTCGTTACAACTACCTCCTCCGCCAGAGAGACCACCATCAGAATCATCGAGAACGATGACCAACCCACAACCATTCAAAGAACATTACGACGACGACGACAAGGATGATGATGATGAGTGGGGTGAGATGGTGGCTTCTCCAGCCACAGACATCCGTCCGGCTAGCAGCTTCTTTGAGGGCAGTCTAAATGGCTCACTGGCCAGTCTTGCTGTCATAAGTCAAGCTCCAGCTGCGCCAAAAATGGATGATACCAGCACCACTCTCAATACTGCCCCATCCACACTTGAACTTAACACAGAACTCGCCCCTGAAAGGCGCAGCTCGGCCCCTTCGGCCACCGGAGAAGTCGACGTTTGGGATTTTTCGGCCTTTGACAACACCACCAACATGCCTGCCATCCCACCCACGACAACATCGAAGCCCGAGTTCGACTTCGATACCCCTCTCCAGTCACCAACACTGAGCATACCATCTAGAACTTCCTCACCCGCCTCCATTCACACATCGAAGCCGCCTACACCCAATATACCACAATCGCGAGCTGGATCTCCAGCGTTCGAATTACCGCGAGCACCAACCCCTCCTACCATCTCCCGTCCTCAGCATTCAGCCAAGTCATCCCTCAGCCTGGTCCGACCGTCGCCGCTGCATCACGTTTCCACCCCAGATCTATCGTCTCCGGATCCTGTTCTACCGATGAATGCCCCAGCGAAGACAGTCAGCTTTGCGGAGGAAGTTGTGGATGAGGGGTTGGTTCGGCAGGTAGTGAGTGGGCTACCGGATCTGTCTTACATGCTCCGTTGACCACTTATTCCCCTCGAGATGCTAAATGTCATCATTCGGCTCCGGAGTATTGTATGCACTCCAATCACGTGCGCCTTGCATCATCATTTGGAACAGTAAGCCGACTTGGGTATCTTTTTGCATTACTTGCGGCGTTGGGTACACACAAAATTTACATCAACAATATACATATAGCCTGGGAAATAGATGCATTTGATGAGGATTGCGGCTGAGTTTTTGCCTCGTTGGTGCTGGCCTCGTCGCTGGGCATGTCTAGGCGAGCCTTTGCCCCCTCTCCCAAACAACTTTGCTCTCTCCAAGAACAAGACCACCCTGCGTGCGGACTACGATTTTTCCCAAGATTGGTTCTTATCTCGAGTGTGTCTTGCTGGTATCTTCTTTTTGGAAAATTGCCTTGTGTTCAACTTTCTCATTCAAGAGAGACAATCTCAACTGTCACTTGCTATCTACAGAACAAGTCGGCCCGCCTCCCAATCACCAATTCCTTCAGTATATTTTCCAATGTCTATGTGTTCGTCTATGGCCTGTCGCGGCTCTAAAAGCATCTAGTTGCTTCAGGAATTGACTCACACACTAAAGTTTCCAATGGACAAACTTAGCAACGTGGTCCAGTAGAGTTCATGGCTAACCCAAGTTCTTGTCCGGTTCTCGGTCGGCTCGCCGATTCTAGAGATTTCGATGGCTGCGTCCTTGGTTGCATCCGGTGGATCCCCGTCTATCCATCACTGTTATCATCTGGAATGCTCGCTGCTTCCACGTCCTGTCAGAGTTTAAGGAGGGAGGCTGCGGTCTCTGCCGTGTAACTGAGCAAGATGTTTGCTAACCTCCATTATTTCGCTACCAGTTCGTTGGAAAGAATTGCATGTGGCTTGTGGGAACGGCGTTACTGAACAACTGGCTGGGTAATCATTTGCCTCTGGTATCATTAACACGTCAATAGATTCTAGTGGTCTCAACATTGGAACACATTATTTGGCTTCAGACGTATTTTCTATTCAGGATTCTGGCGCAGCGAAGGACAAAGTCTCAACAACATTCTTCAGACTCACTCCAGCAAAAACCCAAGTCTATCTACACCATGTCTCTAGCCCAGCGCCGCACAACGCCCGTAGGCATCAACACCGTCTCGTCCCCCGTCTCTGAGGAGGCTTATTTAGATGGCGCAGACGGGACCTTGAGTCCCCACAACACGGGTCACGCACGAGGAAGCGAGTCTGGGGACAACAACCGATCGAGTATACCGGTCGAGGATGGGAAAGAATTCTGGCAGGCCCTCACCTACGACCCCTTTGGCCAGGCAGGCCCGCCGCAATTACACCATTATGAGTCCTTCCCGCCTGATCTTTCAGACAATGTGGGCGCATACGAGGTGTCCACCATCCGAAGAATATGTATGTATTTCCCCTCCCCTCTCTCCATGAAGAACGACGACCAACAAATCTACAGTTCAAGTCGCTTTCGCAATTCTAGCGTGCGTTCTCGCTTCCGGTATTGTCTGTGGCTTCGCTGCCTTGAAGCCAATTCTCATTGCGGAGGGCGTGTACTCATCCCTGTGCCCTGCTTCGTACCTGGACAGCGAAACGTCCAAAATTCCCTGTCCAGAGCAGGACATGCGTCTGAACCTCTTCTTCATCACGGCCTCGATCACACTCAATGTCGCTACCGTTCTGGCGGGCTACGTCCTTGACAATTATGGCCGCCGGGTGTGCTACCTCCTATCCGCCTTGATTCTTTTCCTGGGTGGTACCTGTATGGCCGCAGCATTTCATTTTGGCGAAAAACTTGCCAACTTCGATGGTTATATCACAGGAAACGTCCTTCTCGGCCTCGGCGGGACATTCCTTTTCGTCTCGTCCTACCAGCTCTCCAATGCCTTCCCACGCCACTCCGGCCTCATCGTAGCCCTCGTGACCGGCGCCTTCGACGCCTCCGCCGCCGTCTTCCTCTTCTACCGCCTCGCCTACGAAGCCTCGTCCGGCCGCTTCCACCCAGCCACCTTCTTCCTCCTCTTCGCCCTGCTCATGCCCGCGCTCATCCTCCTTGCCGAGTTCGGCCTCATGTCTGACCGCGCCTACAACACGCACCGCGAGTATCAAGCCGCCATCGCGCACGCGCAAGACCACACCCGCGACGCACACGACTCGGACGACGAGCTGCCATCGCCCACGAAAGTGCGCGAGCACCGCGCCAACCTGCGCGAGGCCCGCCTCGAGGCTATCGAGACAGTGACGGGCGATGCGGACGCTCGCTGTGCGGACCGCACGCAAGCCAGGGACCGTCAGGCGGCTAGTGGTGTGCAGGGAATCTTGTCAAACCGCAGCGTGGGCGAGCAGATGGCCAATCCGTGGTTTGTGCTGCTGCTGGTCCTGACGGTCGCGCAGATGACGCGCATGAATTACTTTATTGCGACAGTGCGTGCGCAGTATCGGTATCTGCTGGGTGGAGACGAGGAGGCTGCCGAGAGGGTCAATGAATTTTTTGATGTGGCGCTGCCAGTAGCAGGCGTGGTGACGACGCCATTCATTGGAGTGTTGCTGAATACCGTGCCAGTGTGGGCCACGCTTGGCGTGTTGACAGGGCTCGTGGGGCTGTTGGGCGCGTTGAATTGTATACCTGGGAGCGAGGCAGCTGGTTACGCCACCGTTGTGGCGTTTGTGCTATATCGACCGCTTTACTACAGTGCTGTTTCGTAAGTCTTTCCTGCCGATCCCACCATACACCACCATACATTGAAACAAAGCAATACTGACTGACATGCCTCTTTACTCAGGGACTACGCCACCAAAGTTTTTGGTTTCGCTACCTTTGGCCGGATCTACGGGACGGTTATTTGTGTCTCGGGCCTGGGCCAACTCATCCAACCGTTGCTGGACGCGTTCACCCACGGCCCATTGCACGAAAACCCCATCCCGCTGAATATTGCCTTTGCGGTCTCGGGGCCGGTGATCGCGGCGGCACTGACTCTATATGTGTACATCAAGACGCGGGAGAATGAGGCAGGGACGGAAGAGGAGCGGAGGGTATTGTTGAGAGGGGGAAGTAACAGTGACAGGTGTTCAGGCCATTGAGTGGATTGGAGTGAATGCAAGTAGTGGGTCTTGCTATGATGATGCTGGCTTTATGTTTTGGTGCGGGTACGCAGAAAATTCGGCGTTTGACAGCTTTCTGTACTGTTTTCTTATGCTTGCTATGAGTCGCAGATTTGACAGTTCCTAGAATCAAGAATAGACAAGTGCTTATGGATGTGTGATCAGAATCGCGGCGAGACTTGCCGCATCAGATACAGTTGACCAGTTCCTGACAGATTTTCTCTCAAACCCAAAGTGATTTGATAGTCCATTGGGGGGGTGGGGGTGGTTAGATGAGATGGCCAGGATGCTAGTATGACCGTCGTCCCATGAGAGGGATCCTTCGGGAGGCTGCCCCAGTCAAGTCTGTTCTGCCAAAACTTATAGCATACGTAACTGTGATGGACTGAGCTCCCCTGCCAGGGCTCGGAGATCTCATTCATTTCATCTTGCTTGCTTGTTGTGTAACCAGACCAGTGGCTTGCAGTCCTCTGACCATATTTGAATAATCTGTCTCTGGGCCATCAAAATTTCAATTGTACCATACCATTGAGAATAGCTACCAGATCATGAATGCTGACGAGGTGTTATTCTCTACAGCATTCCAAAATCAGGTTGAAGGCAGCACAGAGGTGTGCCATGTCTACGATTTGAGGTGGGACAAGCCATCACATATACATCCAGAGCACCGTGGGCATTCAGCTAATAAGCGATCAGCGAGTTTTGAATACCACTCAGCCACTAACGTCGTCCTCGTCGTGATCCTCATCCTCGTCGGACCCGTCGGGATGCTCCGTGTCTACCGAACCATCATCTCCGTGTTCGATAGAAACGTTATCAGAGTCTGGGTAATAATCCCTATGTCTCGTTTCAAGCCAAACCTTTCTGATCCACGTATTGGCTGCGAGTGCCTCCAAGGCTGCCTGGTCGATGGTCGAGAGGTCAAGATTGTATGTTTCAACGTGATCATCCTCTGTGATAGCAGGATAAAAGACGACGGGATGTTTGTGTATCGATTGTGGCTCAAGGGACTCAGAAATTCCCTTGAGAGAGAGTTGTTTCAGGTTCCGAGCAGCTTTTGGTAGCTTCTGGAAGAAAGCAGCCCACACACTGCGATTTTCACGGTCGTCCTCCATTTCGTCAAGTTGGGCCTGGACAGGCTGTAGGTGGACGTCTCGAAAAGAGAGGCACTCCAATTTATCAAACTTGATGACGAGTAGATCAAGCGTACTTGTATGCAGTCTCATGTTCCCCAAATCCAGTCTTCGTAGTGGAAATGACACTGGTTTTGGATTGGAATCACCCCAACGTGCCTCAATGTTTACTCCAAAGGGTGTCTCAGGATTGAGGGCCAGCCAAGACATAAGTCGAACAGAACCATGCCAGGTGTTACTTCTGTTATTCAGTCTCAGCCAGGTGAGATTTGATGTCAAGGCCAGAAGTTTCCGAAGGTTCGTTGAGGATGGATCACTGACCTCTTCCGCAGATTTCGGCATGTCGCTAGGAATTTTGAAAGGGTATTGGTAGGATCCTACTGATGGCAAAGAGTCCGATCCCAGATTTACGTCGAGATGCAATTTAGTCAGACGGGAGAGAACAAGAGGAAGCTTGGTCGGTATCCCCTTTCCCAGTATCGGGAGTACTCCCAAGCCACCACCTGTGAGTGCTACCGTGCGAAAGTGGTGGAATGGTCGAATGATAACCTCCAATCCGCGTAGAGGACTTTCACTTTGACCGATTGCAGTCAGTAGGACTCTGACCACTCGATTCACGAAGTGACTGGGGCCAATATCGCCATTGTTGCCAAAGAGTGATCCGTTCTGCAAAGCAAGATAAGGTGACCAGTCGGGTATTTCAGAGTATCCGTAACTCTTCCATGCGGGGCAGACACGAAAATTGCTCCTATATTTGTAAATATCACGGTAGCGGGTGGGTGAATTGAAATTCCGGACATCGATGCTCTCGAGATTGGGAAGGTTTAGTAGAGCTGTGGTAAGAAGTTGTAGAGCCGCACCGGTGTCCAGTAGAAGCTCCTGAGCATCGCAAGCATCTTGAAACTGCTGGTAATCATCCCGAGTGTTTGCATATTGTTGTCCAACGCTCCTGAAATAGTCGAGACCGATAATTAGGTGTGTCATGCAAGGTCCGAGAGTGGCATGGCGTGAGATGTCGACGAGTGTTTGCAGGCTGAAGGCCGTGATCACTTGTTGATCAGTATTAGCTGAGGTGTCTCTGATTTGCGTTCATAGCTCGATTTTGGGTGAATAATTGACTCACTGAATTGTTTCCTCTTAAAAAAGGCATTGGACCAGTACGGAAAGATCTTGTTCTCTACCAGCTTGCACGCCAAGCGCAAATTGTTGAACGCGGGAGTGGGAAGAAAACTGCTGACGTGATCGAGCAACTCGCGGGGCAGTTTGGCGAGCATTGAGTCCTGTGCTGAGGTTGGAATCATGTCTGACGACGACATGTTGTGAAGATGGCAGCAGAGAGTGACTCGGTATGGAGGGGATGGATGTGTGTAAATAGTGTTGACGATGGCAGAGTTGTGCAGTGTCTGTTCATGTGTACGCCCTTCAGCTTGTTGTGAGCTGGGCGACCGAGTGTTTATGTGGTGCAAGTTCCCACATGTACATTTTTCCGAGATATCCTTTATCGAAGGTTTTAAGTTTGGCCAGCTGAGAAGGCGTCAAGATCAATAAGAGGCTAGGAACAAAGGAAACTTTATATTATGATTGAGAGTAGGTAGGTACATAGGGAGATTATTCCCTGTCAGGTGATATCGCGATGCTCTGAGCCCCACATTGGCTCATTGCTGCCTGCTTGCTGCCTCCAACACGTCCCAATCGGGCAACTGCGCCTCAGTCCAACCGTGGCGTGTGAAGGGTTCATTGTCTGCCCTCAAATTACTTGGAAATTTCTTCCCATTTATTCATTTGCACTCGCAATTCTGTTCAGTCACTTGACCAGTCAAAGTCCAAACCAAACCTATACCATCAGCTCAGAGATCGTCGTTGAGAGTGCCCTCCTGACCCTCCCCTTTGTCAACCTACGCTCACTCAGCCATTCCATATCTCGATTTCACTTGTTGACTCTTCACTACTCAAGTCTGTATTCCGCAGTGGAAATCGGGTGTCTCTAGTGGGCTCGAGTAGCACAAGGCAGTAGGTGCGCACCGAACATTGATTATATACTTGACACTAATTCGACGAACAGGCTTGAACTGTGGGCTTTGTGTTGTGGGCAAGCACATACACACCCTATTCACGATGCCGTCAATCTCAGAATCCAGCAGGGGATCCAGTCGCGCCTCCGGTCTCACTCCCTCAAGCCTACCCTTGGCCGACTGTTGTATCGCTGCCAGTGGTACTTTTAGATCCGGACGCAGTCAAGCTTCTGTTCTCACCTTGGCGGAACGCCTCGGTGCGACTACCAGCAAGTCTGTCTCTAGCGAAGTCACGCACCTCATCACCAGCCAGAAAGACTGTGACAAGATCTCTTCAAAGGTCATACAGGCTAGCGACCGTGGCATATATCTTGTGGATATTGACTGGTTGCTTGTGTCGGAGAGCACTGGAACCAAACAGCCCGAGGCTGATTTTAGTTTGACTGCTGGCAACCACAAGGCTGTTCCGGTCGCGGACCATGCTACTACCGGTCCTAAAAAGCGTCAGGCATCCCATAGCCCGCCACCTGATTCCAAGAAGCCCAAGTTGGTCGACGCCACAGGCAAAGAACCTACTATTGGCAAGAGTCAGATTGCAAAGGACTGGGCAGTCCAGATTCCTATCGACGAAGGCTGCCCTCTGACTGGATATGGAGTTCACGTCGATGATGATAGTATCATCTGGGACGCGTCTCTCAATCAGGCCAATACCGGCAAGAACGCAAACAAGTTCTATCGATTGCAACTACTGGTCGGCCCTAACAATCATTGCCAGACGTGGACTCGATGGGGTCGTGTTGGCGACCGAGGACAAAGCAAACTCCTCGGCTCTGGCAGCTTGGCCGATGCAAAGCGCGAGTTCGAAAAGAAGTTTAAAGACAAATCGGGTCTTTCCTGGGAGGATCGAATGGAAACTCCAAAAGCTAACAAATATGCCTTTATCGAGCGCGACTACGACTCCGATTCAGAGGACGAAACGACCGAGGAGACCGGACCAGGCGAATCTGTCCGGAAGCCACCCCCATGCACCCTCGATGACTCCGTCCAAAAGTTGATGCAATTCATCTTCGATGATCGTCTTTTCGCTGCAACGATGCTGGATATGAATTACGATAACGAGAAGCTGCCACTAGGAAAACTTAGCAAGGCTAGCATTATGCGAGGCTTCTCTACCCTCAAGGATCTCAGTGCCATGATTCAAAGTTCCGGCGCCGACCCAAACAGCGTGGCCATCGAGTCAACTTCGAACCTTTTTTACTCACTCATTCCTCACGCCTTCGGGCGACGGCGTCCACCAGTCATCAATAACCTTGCCTTGGTCAAGAAAGAAATAGAGCTTCTTGAGGCCCTGGCCGATATGAAAGATGCTGCTACGATCATGAAGTCGGAGATCGATGAGCTAAACCGTGTACATCCACTAGACCGTCAATTCCTTGGACTCGGCTTGAATGAGATGACGCCCCTGAACCCAACCAGTGAAGAGTTCCAACATCTGGATATGTACCTCAATAGCACCCGGGGTCAAACTCATTATGTCAACTACGAAATTGAGAACATCTTCCGTATCGAACGCAAAGGCGAGCGAGAGCGATTTGAGAAGAGTGTCTTCGGCCGAAGCCCCCAAGATCGCCGCCTTCTCTGGCATGGTTCGCGTGTGGCCAATTTTGGTGGAATTCTCAGCCAAGGTCTCCGCATCGCACCTCCTGAAGCCCCTGTGTAAGTGGTCTTCTCGCGAGAAACAATCAAACTTTCGTGCCTAATGTATTCCACACATCATTCCTGCCCTCTCACGTCTTCTGGCCCCATTAGCCCGTTGCGACTTGCTTACCTTCTGTCCTGTCATTCACCCTATCTTGCCATCACTAACCTTTTTACAGAAATGGCTACATGTTCGGCAAGGGGGTCTACCTCGCAGACATGTCCTCAAAATCAGCCAACTACTGCTGTCATTACATATCAGA
Source organism: Gnomoniopsis smithogilvyi (assembly GCA_027946515.1). Lineage (NCBI taxonomy): Eukaryota > Fungi > Ascomycota > Sordariomycetes > Diaporthales > Gnomoniaceae > Gnomoniopsis > Gnomoniopsis smithogilvyi. Next base: position 1,604,747 of record JAPEVB010000004.1, on the reverse strand, counting down.
TGACACAGCTCTCCTGCTGTTGTGTGAGGCCGAACTGGGCAATCCGATGCACGAACGCACCGATTTCCAGTATGATGCTGCAGAGAAAGCCAAAGAACAGGGCAAGTGGTCCACTTTCGGCATGGGGGAGACAGGACCATCGCTCTGGAAGGATGCAGGATGCCTACATGCTTCGCTGAAGGGAGTCAAAATGCCTTCGGCGAAGCGTGCGCCTCCCGGCCCTACCGGAGTGGAAGACACCACGCTGCTGTACAACGAATACATCTGCTATGACGAGGATCAGGTCCAGCTTCGCTATCTGTTCCGTGTCAAGATGTACTAAGCTATAGAAGATGATTATCCGCACGGTGGTATCGTATGTGCTAGGGAAACTTGGCTCCTTGGCTCGCTGAAACAAAGAACGTTGTGTTACTTATAAGGCAAAGTCCAGGGGAAAAAGTCGCTGGCGGTCAAGGCAAAATCGTCCAAAAAAAAAAAAAAAAAGCGGTGATCAAAGCATCATCTTCGCAGACTTTCTCATATTTATCGGTCGTATCTATTAGAGCAGTCTCGCCGTCACAAAGTCGGAAATAGTGAACCTAGCAAAATACTACCACTACATTCTGCTCCTCGATAGTTCTTGAATCCTTGCTTTGGCTAGATTGGGTCAACGTGAAACCGTCACTGGGCATGTCACTCAATCAATTATGGCCAATGGAACTCGTCGTCACCACCAAGAGTTTTGCCTTATTATCTGCTGCCTTCAATATTGACCCTCGAGATTGCAGTTGAGCCATAGGAATGCCGGAGTGATCTGGGAGTCTACATGACTATCTCCCTTCGCAAGGCATGGAACAAGGGCGTCCAACGTGTCATTGGAGCTCGGCGATCAGACAGAAATCTTGACCCGTGAAAGTTGTTGTTGGTACGGCGAGATAGCCATTCATGATTCTGGAGAATTGCAACTTTTTTCAAGGTCTTGCCAAGGACTATGCAATCCGGGGCTGGCCATCAAGTTGTGATGGTCTCATGACCCAGACACGGCCAAAAATCTTCCAAAGTACCCGTCCAACCAAGCCGCGGCCTCTTTGCCCATTTCTAGCGGATCCTCCACGCCTTCGAGATTCCACTTCTTCATTGACCCCACGTAGCCGTCGGGCCGGACGTTCATGATGACGACCTCGTTGTTTGCTAGGGGTCCGAGGTATTTGTCGGTGCAGGTGCTGCCTTGGGTGTCGAGGTCGGGCACGTCGTCAAGATAAATGGTCCATGGTGAGCGAGATAATATAGGCGGGAGGTCTGAGATTTCGAAGTTGGGTTTGGGTGTTGATGCTGAGGGCCATGTTAGCATCATAGTGCTTTTGTGGTTCTTGCAGAGACATTGCGTGCTAGGGAAGGGGATAAGAACTCACTGATGAGAGCAAAAAGCGAACAGCTGGCTCACAGCTGTATACCGCTCCGGACGTGTGAAAATGTCTCCTGTTGATGGCACCCTTGGCCTTTCCAAATAGCTCTTGCTCGCCGTTGCCGACAGTCTGCTCATTAGACTGTCCTCCTCCGCGATTGCCAGGCACAATCCACCCAAAAATACGCTCTGCCTCAGATCCACCACGTCGGGAACAAACATGTATATCCTGAACTGTCCCAATACGGGTATATCAAGCTGTACATCCACTGGATTCGCATCGATATACCGACTCACTTTCCCCGGTGGTAGCGTGCACCCAGGCTTTGCGCCGCCCGCGAAATCGCTATCCGGCAGCACATTCAGCTCATTCTCTCCATACTCGACTCCCACGCCTGAGATGAATCGCACATTCTTCCTAAAGTTCTCCGCCAACGCCGCCGGGTCTCCGCGCGACATCTCATTGGCATGCTCGAAGTCGAATGCCACCAAATCACGCGCGATCTTCTGCCGTTCTGCCTCATACGACCCCAGGAGCACGGCCGGGTTGCAGAGCCCGCGGACCGCCAAGTTCAGCTTCCACGCCAGATTCCAGCTGTCGTGAAGCGCCGTGTTCATGCCCTGTGAGGCTTTTGGGCTGTGTATGTGCGCCGCGTCGCCGGCGATGAAAACGCGCGGCTCGGCGGGGGCTGTGGCGCCGGGGAGCTTGGTGGCGAATTTGGGTGCTACGCGCTGGGACACGCGGTACTGCCCATACCATTCAACGGAACGCCAGCGGATGCGATATGGTTGGAGGATCTGCGCGGCGCGGCGCATGATGGTCGCTTGCACGAGGTTCGGGTTTGTGCCCGCCGCGCCTGCTAGGTCGGCGTCCGGGCGCATCTCGATGTACAAGCGGGTCATGTCGCGCTCGCGCGGCATGATGAGGATAGAGCCGTATTGCTCCGAGAAGATGACGGTCTTGGTCCACACGTCAGGGAAGTCCGTGTCGACCTCGCCGTCGAGCACACCCCAGACGGACATCTCGGAGGTGTCATCGCGGAGGCTGCTAGACCTCGGGCTGACGAGCTTGCGCACGCGCGAGTGAGCCCCGTCGCAGCCGACGAGGAAGCTCGTCTCAAAGGAGCGCGTGTTGCGCGTGACGTTGAAGCGTGTGTGGACTTCGAGCACGTCGCCGGTGATGCTGACGCCGTCGAGTTTGTGGGACCGACGAACGGCGATGCCGCGCTTGGCGAGGTCGTCGACAAAGACGCGCTCGACCATGCCTTGGTGGCCGACGAGGACGAAGGGGTCGACCAGGTCCACGATGAAGGCTGGGTAATGCGTCTCTCGAGCCACACGCTGCAGGGAGGTGGAAGAAGCGGCATGCCAGAGGCACTTTCAAATCATGCTGGTAAGTATTTTGGAACACATGGTGAGGGGATAGATGAATCTGTCTGGTGCTGTGGAGAAGAGGTGCATTTCACAAGGTGCAGAGCCGAGGAACTGATTATAGTATCTGCGCTCTTATAACCGAGTTTTCCACCATACACCGGCTAAGGCACTTGACAACAAAGGAAGGATGGGCAGGGGAGAGAAGCTCACAATATCGTAGACTTTAACCCCTTGTTGGAGAAGTTCATCGGCGAGACCGAGCATACGAAGAGTCTCTATGGTCTTGGGTTGCATTCCATCTGCGCGACCAGCTGGCGTCTGTTCGGTGCGCTCGTCCAGGAGGAGGGGCGTTATTCCCAGGCGAGCAAGGGTGAGGCTTGAGGGCGGGCCCCGTCAGTCCCGCTTCAACAAACCAGGCACAGGGAAGGATAGCGAACATAGAGTGGTAATCAGATCGGATAAAACAGGTTTTAGCTTACCCAAGCATGAGACCCGCTGGGCCGGCGCCCACGATGCACACATCATGGCGGTCCGGCTTCTGCTCGACCCGGCCGAGGAACGGCATGATTCGGACGGGGTCATTCTCGTTGATGGGCTCCGGGCGTGGGGTGGCCTCGTGGTCGGAATGGTCGCCATTGGTCGTCATGTCCGAGTCTATGTCCATGTCGCTTTCACTGTTCGCGACCGGACTTGAAGCGCCTGCGCTCCCACCGTTGGTCGACGACATTCTTCAGGCCTTTTTTTGCTTTGATATGTTGCTCGACTGTGGCGCGCGGCGCGTCCAGGATTTTCTCAAAGTGCCAAGACTTGTCGTAAGTGGGGGAAAGGCGACAGAGAGAGATCGAGGTTACAAAACCCAGCAATATTGAAGAACCCCCCTTGTGGAATAATAAGATTCTTTTTGTTCTGTCTTGATGAACCTCGGTCAAGACCGGGAAAGCGACAACGTAGATTTTCCGCCATTGCTGTGGGGCAAAACACGAACGTTGAATCAAGCTGTGCCCCACACAACCAACCAAGGATCATCGTCGCTTCGGGATCTGCCGACGACTTGCGGCCCGGGCCTAGAGCGGGCCTCCAAAGACTAGCAGCTGACACCGGTAAGTTCCGATGGGGCATTTGAGATTGAGGTTGACATCCATTTTGATATTTGGTGCTCACATGGCTACTCGTCAGTCTTCTTATTCTGGTCTAGTCAGTCTTGAAAGTTTACGATAGGCTCATGGCTGCATCGGTGTGAACCTTTTCGAAACGTTACATCGATGTTGCAACAGGCACATCTGACTTTCTCGCTTCTTCGCGAAACTTAATCTTACAAGCCTGAGTACTTGCTTATTAGTACCTAGAGTATACTCACAATATAGGGACTAATAATTCACCTAGGCACTGCTTATCTACTGCTTTGAGCTATGTATTGGCTTCGGTGGGTGACTGAAAACGGACCATCTTGTCTCACTTGTCTTGTGGTAGCATTATGTATATCAGACTGTGGCTGGCTGACCGCTGAAACATGCAAGTTTGCTAGAACCCTTCAGAAATAGGCAAACTAGCATCTACATTCCCCAGGGGAGGCACTGCGCTCACCAGAATTTTTTTATTTTTTTTAAAATTTCCGGGTGGTCTGATTTAGGCAACAAGATAGAGTATTCCTTGGGTGCATTTCCCATGATCTTTGCCGTTCCTTAGTGTGCTGCTTTTCGTCCCGAGGTCGCGTGCAACGTAATAATGTTGCATCGCAATATTGGACCCTGACGCCGATCGACCAAGCCCGGCTGGACTTAAAATAGGCAGCGCTACATTCTGCAAGACATGAAACTCACTTCAGCACTCTGTTTACCAAGATAGGGCTTTGATGGCAAGAACTAGCTAGATAAGTGATTTAGGAGGACAGGCGAACATAGTGAGGGCCACCGTGCAACGTCAAACCGATCCCTCGTCAGCGAGCTTGTGGCCCTCAGCTCTTAGAGATGCAACTTGAACGTGTGGTGGCTGGAATTCGGTTGCACGTCATACATTGCTGCAGAGGAGAATTGATTGCAATCACTGGATGATAATATTGTCTCACGCGAATACGAGGATTTTTCACAGCTTCAATTATAGTAATTTGGTAGTGACAGATTCAATACCTAGGTACATTCCTATTTGGGGCCACAGCACCCAGCCAAGAATCATGGGTTGACTTTTGGCTCCTTATGCCATGTCGCCTTTGCTATCAATATCATCCGATGGATGTTGACCCACAACATGGAGCTGTGGGTAAGGGTATTTGGCAAGCGACCATCTAAGGAAAAAGGCCATCCCGAAAGCGATGATCATGAAAGCTATAGTGACTCCGAAACCCATCCGATTGTGGTCTGTTGCATCGCTCGGAAATAGGAAAGATCCGTCTACACAATGTCAGGACAGTCAGGTACCGCTATAAGTCAGACGTGTTTGCATGTATTGTGTTACTTACATATGGACGCACTGTTGCCAAGGGCGTTGACGACTGCTTGGACGATGGCTCGTTTTTCCGAGGGATGAGGAACTGCGCGGAATTACTGTCAGTGTATGTGCAATGCAGACCAAGAGAGTTCCAAGTTCAGGATGTCTGCTTACTCGAGTTCGAGACGTATATGCTGATCAGAGGGCCTGTGACAAGGTCAATATCGTACAAAGCCGGTCATCATGTGCTGGCCAGACGAGCATGAGTCTTGAACTTACATGCGGCGTACACTCCAGCGACGCCAAAGCATAGGAGGACATATCTTCCGGTATTATTCAATACACCCAAAATAATGGCAAAGGACACTATTGCGAGTGCAGAAGCTGCTGCAAGATGAAAAGCACGCTCCTCAAAGTAGTCGGACGAAAAGCAGAATGCAAGAATCGCGATGAAGGCACAAACATAGATGGGCGCCGTATAGTACTGAATCTCAAAGCCGGTGTAACCCAGTGACTAGAAATGTATCAGAATCAGCCAATAGGAATCGGGATTGTCACATTTCAGGATCTTCGTACCTTGACGAGTTCGGGGATGAAGTATTGGATGGTCTGAGATCCGGTCGTCGCCATATATGTGACCACAAAAGCCCAAGTGCGCCAGTCGGTAAGTGCCATCTTCAAAGCTTTGGTGTGATTCATGTCTTCGCCTCCTTGAGTATCCCCAAGTGAGTCCCGGGCCAGACGCAAACTAGCCAGAGTACGTTCCTCTTGTGTAAGCCATCGGGTTGTCGAGGGAAAGTCGGGCAAGACAAAGAAGGAGACGACAGCCACTATGCACGTCCCTGCTCCTTCAACGATGAACAGCCACCTCCAGCCACTCAGACCGTGGGTCCCATCAAGCCTTTGTAGAAGACCGCCAGCAATCAGACCGCCGAACATGCCGGATAGGGCCACTGCGGTGTAGTAGAGGCTGTAGCGTCGACCAAGCTCGGATTTTCTGTACCAAGCTGATAACAAGAAGAGGACGCCGGGTGCGAAGCTGGCCTCGAGGATACCGAGGAGGAATCGAAGACCTGCGAGAACGCGCCAACTGTGTGAAGCAGCAAAGCACATGGACAGACCACCCCAAATAAACATTAGGGTCTGTGATGGTTAGTCAAGGGGAGTGATGCCTCAGAAGGAAGTTGTACTTGCAGGCATGTATATGCTGGGCCGAACCCTTGTCAAGATCATATTGGAAGGTGCTTCGAAAATAACATAGCTGATGAAGAAGACCAGGAGAACTAAGGAGTAGTCCTGGCTGCTCATGTCCAGGTCGGTGCCCATGCCCCCCTAACATACAAAACGTCAGCCCATTGGGGCATACAAATCATTTCGGCTATAGTGATTAGGGCAACAAGAACTCACAGTGTAAGCGTTTCCAATATTGCTTCTATCGAGCTAAATGCAACACAAGTCAGTAGCAATTCCTGAACACCGCAACCACACAACCTAGCCAATATCTTGAAAGCCAAGATCCATGGCAATACGGCAACGGTAACCTTGAGAAGGCCCACAGCTTACAATAAAAAGGTCGACTTACATAGCTCAACAGATACATGAACCAGACACAGGGGACAAGTCGGAAGTCGATCTTTCGGAGAAGAGCGCGTTCTTTCTCTGGATCGATCTCCGGAAGATGATGGATTTGCTCCACATGGCTGGGTTCAGACATGTCTTTTCCCTGGCTCTCTGGCCGTTCCGACATGCTACTTGACGAGAGGCGCGGTTGAAACTTGAAGAATGAGCCCTTATCGAGCTTGTAATTGGGTAATGACTTGATACAGAAGTCGAGAAAGAGTAGCAACCGGGTTCAATGAAAGATGCGTATGTTTGCTGTTTTAATAAAGAACACTGAAACCTGGAAAACATACTGAAAACGCCCCAACTACCTAAGTTGTTGAGTGGAGAGCTTGCGCTTTATCAATGAGCAACCATCAGTATGCCCGAAACAGCTAATCCGCCAAACTAACCCAGTGACGAATCCACTCGAGAACAATAATAGGTAAAAGGGACTGCAATAAACCTTGCCGCTGTCGCCCGAGTCGGTCACTCCACATTTCTCCCCGCACTTCCCCAGATTATCTGCGCTAGGGAAGAAAAAATCCGGGGTGTGGGACATGAGCTGGAATAAATCTGACGATAGACCGTGCACAGTGTAGTAGGATCTTGTTTTGCAAATTTCAGCTGGGCCTAACAAAGCGAGCCCTTGAGGCTTTAGTGGAATCGCAACACCACTCACGGAGCCCTTGGGATGGGCGGGTCTCGATGTCCGGGGGTGCTTTTCCGTCCTGGTGGCTTGGCGTATCTCGTCTCGGGAGTCGGTGAGGACTACTTCTAGCGTGGATGGCCTCGTCTCGAGGCACAAGGAGGAGTAGCCACGGCTCTCGCTGTGTTCGTTGCCTGTGGGCCTCTAATAAGGCACATGGTGTACGCACTCAAGGTCATACAGGCTTAGTTTGATGCGGAGGAAAGAAAGCTAAGCCCTACACATATATTTACAATCTATATGGGAAAATCGCCCAGCATTACCGCCACCGTAGTTCTATGCCTTCTGTTCATTACGGCTGCTAGTATGTCTCGCGTCAGTTCTCATCACGGGTGAGAAGAGTGCATCAGCAGGGGGTGGGACTCTTCATGGCTAGGTGAATATTCACTTTTTGACTGCGAGCCAAAATCCGTATAGCAAAAGGAACTCAATCCTTCGCGAGCCCTGCAGTATTGTACTGCTTTAGCAAGAAAAACCTTTGGTAGTGGACTGGTCAGATCACGTAACCGTACGACCCCTCTTTATTGAATGTAACTCCATCGCGTGCAGGCCATGTCACCACCGGAGGAGCGCGTGTATGTCATCTATGATCTCAGCAATCACCCCCTGCTTGAATTACATCTTTTAAGAAATTGTACTCTAACCTTGTAAGCCCGCTGAATCCTGCTTTGCTTTTGTCAAGATCAAGATGCACAAGCTACTTCACATCATACTCCTTTGCCTTCTTGCAGCTCCAGTCGTCTGGGCCACAGGGTCACTGGGAGGAGGCGGTGGATACATTGATAGTGGTCCGCAACCGGACGATCTGAATGGTTCGAATTTCACGTACCCGTACCCCCTCAAGGTGTACAAGTTCACCTCGCAGAAGATAGACGTTGAAATGGCTTTCATGGATGTTCCACCCACCACCAACAGCACCGTCTCGGGGACTGAGAAGGTGGCTGTCCTTCTTCACGGCAAGAATTTCTGCGGCGCCACTTGGAACGAGACAATACACGAACTCACTAGCGTCGGCTACCGCGTCATTGCGCCTGACCAGGTCGGCTGGTGCAAGTCTACTAAGCCAGTGGGGTATCAGTTCACGTTCCAACAACTCGCCTTGAACACCAACAGCTTGTTGAAACAACTGGGCATATACAATGCGACCATCGTCGGCCACAGCACGGGCGGGATGTTGGCCGCGCGTTACGCGCTCATGTATCCGAGCAACATGACAGCGCTTGTCATGGTCAATCCACTTGGCCTTGAGGACTGGAAGACCCTAGGGGTTCCATATCAAAGCATTGACCTCAGCTGGGTGACGGAAAATGCTACCACTGCTGCATCCATCATGGCGTACGAGATGAATACGTACTACGTGAACACCTGGAAACCAGAGTACGATGTGTGGGTGACGATGCTTGCCAACATCTACTACGGGAGCAAACGTCAGGAGTTTACTTTCAACCAAGCCCAGACTACGGACATGATTTACACCCAGCCGTTCTTCTATGAATTCGGCTTGATCGCGCCTCGCACATTATTGATGATTGGGGATAAGGATAATACCGCAATAGGCAAGGCATGGTCACCGCCTGCAGTTCAGGCAGTGATAGGAAATTACAGTGTGTTGGGTCCAAGAGCTGCGTCTTTGATCCCAAACAGTGCCTTGATACAATTTCCGGACCTGGGACACGCACCGCAGATCGAAGAGCCGGGTCAGTTCCACCAAGAGCTGCTTGGCTGGCTGTCTACTACATGAGTTGGTGTAGTTTTCTATCGAGAACGGCTTCTCCTTTGCTGAACCTCGACTTTACTGTATATACAACTAGAAATAGCTTGTTCATCGTGCAAAGGTGATTGTAATGCATCACCAAGCATGTTTTGTGACGAGATGTCACACAAAATCACGTTCCCAGTGGTACATAAATTTATGCCTGAATATGACAATATTATTTGAATGTGCAATGATCTTGTAGATCCACGTCACATTGTGCAGGATGAAAGTTGTCTCAAAATAATGCTTTAGTAAACGAGTGACTTTGGTCAAAGAAATCTGAGTCTATGTAGAGCTAGCTCTATCCGTGATATGGCACGCCAAACGGGCTTAGACGCCCGGTTACCATGAAGGGATCGAACATCCATCCTTGCAATGATCAATGCTGTCCCATCCGGTATCCATAAGATCGGCAATTGGGTCTAGCATCGAGCCCCTCCGTCTTATAAGCTTCGCCACTCTTTCAGGCGAGACCACAACCATTTAGTTGTGGGGCTGCTTAGGGGGAGGAGGTGGGACTTTATTGTCCCTCGGGTGCTGTTTTTGGGACTCGGGAGGAGGCGGAGCGGTGTTCTCAGCGTCGCGAGTGTCCAGTTTCTTTGGCGCTGGTGGAATGGGTGGTTTCTTTCCGTCGCGGGCTTCCTGTATTTGGGGCTCTGGTGGAGGGGGAGGGTTGTTCGTGGTGTCACGAGATTCCTGCTTCTTAGGCGCTGGAGGAGGGACTGGGTCTTGGTCGTCGCCTCGCGGCTGTTGCTTTTGGGGCGGAGGGATCGGGTCAGGCTTTTCTCTTCGGGCCCACTGGTTCTTGGGTGGCGGAGGCGGGCTCTTGTTGTTCGCCCTGGGTACCTGATTCTTGGGCGTAGGAGGAGGTGGATTGGCCTCATTGCGGGCGTGGGGCTCCTTTGGAGGAGGAACCTTCCCTTCAATATCGCCAGTAGCTTCTGTCCGCCCAGCCAGGTCCAAAGACTGGACAATAGAGGTTTAGTGAATCATTCAATCGGAAAATTGTTGTGGAGTTACTTACGTTTTCCTTCTGGGGGAAAGGCGAGGCGTACACGCTGAGAGCAGCGGTCAGAGCGAGGAAGCTTGTGATCTTCATTGCGAAAAGCGTTCGGGAGTGTATGGATGTTTGTGTATTTAGAACGGATTGGATACCTATGTAAAAGGGTGTTGGTTGAAAAGCACAATTAGAGCCTTCTCGCCAGATGTCTTGGAGGCTTATATAGACAATCTGGAAATCGACTGGACGTCTAATAATTGGTTGTTGCAACCCACGATGACTTGGTCAGCAATCCACAACATTGCAATGAGCATGTAAAGAAAGATCATCAAGATCGTCGTTTGCGTCGTAATCCCCGAACTCACCAAATGCATTCGAAATATGTGCAGAAGCATGTTGAGGACTCAAAACCACTTTGGGAACTAGTTGAGGCTTGGAAGCGGCTAGATGTTCTGTGGACCTTGAGTCGCAACCGAGCTGGCATAGCCTTGCCCCGTGTCACTATCCTAACCGTGCAACCAATCACGTGTATTATTTGTGGATGATAGAGGTAAGTAACCCCAGAAAATTTGTATATTAAGCCCGGCCTCCTATTAGGCGCGTGGGTTGATACGTCAGGAATGGAAGGCACAGGGCTGTGCTACTCGATCAAGTCGTCGTCAGCCTTGTGGGTTCCGAAGACCGGGGTTCATTCTAAGCAGTCTCGTGCAAACCATTGCGCTTCGAAAGACATGCTGACCCCCAGCAGGGTCTGGACAATGCGGTGCATGACGGCCAATACACATCTAGATAGGAACGTTGACCAGTGACTCCAGTGAGCCAAAAGTTTACTGAATCATCAGGGTCGTTCTCAAGCCAATGGAGAAGTATAAACTTAAAGTCTTGCCTTTTTTTCCTTCCCTTTTTCTTTCTTTTTATTTTTCGAAAGCAGCCATCTCAGATCGACGCTGCATCCTGGAACTTCCGCCGATGGGAGACCATATAGACCCGGGTTTTACTTGGCTTTACGGTCTTTCTCCATTCCTTCGATCAGGTTTTGATGTCGTGATTCCGTTTTCTCGCAGACCCACGAGGTTAATTAAACTTACTCGAGTGTGACCCACCAGGGCCCGAACGTGATACAAAGGCTGTGCAAGACAGGTCATACTATCATCACATAATCGATAATCGAGCGTGAAGGTGGAGGGACCAAACAAAGCCTTAGTTAGGGACAAAGGCATAGTTATGTGTCTGCAGCAGTCTACTGCAAGCTTTCCAATGGACTTTTTTGATGCCCGTTATTGCTACCTAGGTAGTTTGGGCAAAATGATAGCCAACTCAATGATATCCTCGGATACAATAGATATCTCTGAATTTTTGTGTCTGACGTCTGTTAAATCCAAGGCCAATAATTCGATTCCACGGTCCAACAGCACGCGACCTCTTGCCTCTATTCAAGAATGTTTTACTTGTGCGGCCTGAATAAAGGATCTGCAACAAGGAATCTGCAGATCATGCTCATATCCCCAAAGTGGGGCCTGGCTGTCTTGCAATCAGGATACCTTCCGTGGAATTCGAGAAGTAATACTCTCCTGACTATCACGCAGTCACTCTGATCGGCAGCTTGCGTGTAATGGGAAAGGAAGGGAATCTCGCCAACGCTTGGGATTACGCGGTCACACAGCCAAGTGTGACTGGAAACCGATATCTCAGGATCCATGAGAAACGCTCATGAATCCGATCATAAGGGAGAGGGGATAGTATGTCATGTTGCCTCCATGCCAGAATGTCATGCTGAACTGCTGTGAGTATTGCAGCTTTGCGTTTCTCTTGACTCCAAAAACCCCATTGGTGGCTTCTCCAACCATTGAGTCCAAATCAAAACCGCAAATCGATGGGTCTGCAATGCTTAGATGCCCCACAATGGTGACATTCCTTTTAAAAGACAATGAGTAGAATACCTGAATACTGCATATATAGCATCCTTGATATTTATCAAAACTGAAATGAATTCTAGGAGTTGTGGCATTACTGCGGATACATTCCTCTGCAGCCCTCGGGTCTCTACTTTGTGGGAAGTTCTCGAGTAGAAATTGGCCCTATACAAGTTGACCTTACGTCCTATGTGTATCTTGATGTAACATCAATGATGGAAAGGATTCTCTGTTGGCTTTGTTACCCATTTGGTATGCAATAAGGAGCCATTGGATTGTAGAAGCTGTGAAGAATCATTTCTAGAGAAAGATTTATCGCATGTGTGCATCCAGCTTACAATGCAACCAATGCAAATATACAGAGGACTCAATCCGAATTCTGGCATGCTATGTCCTCAACCAGCACCTGATGCCTCGATGACTATGGTCATATTTCTACAATACTCACCTAGTCTGAGTGTGTGAGGCTTCTGCTATATGTTGGAGATCACTATTGTACTCTGTGGACAATACTCAGCGTATCATGATGAACCAACACCTAATCACAAGGCTGTACCGACAGGGGTCTGTGGGGCGTCGCAGAGATACCCCTGTCAAAACAGTGTAAGACAATTGGCTCACACATCTAGGTACCCCACAGCCCTATGAAGTCTGAACTCTGTGCAGACCATCGTTTTTAACACTTTAATACAAAGTTCAAGAACCTTCATACAAAAGCTATGCCATTCCATATCTCATAATTCACAAACCTCTGTCTTTCATTCCAGGTATGCAGTTTCTGGATCAGATACCAACACGCACCGAGTTCTTCCCTCCACCTTCCAAACGACTTTCGCAAAACTTGCAAAGACCTCCCAAGCTTGCAGTCAGTCTCCTTCTCAGCTCCCAAACCATCTTGCAACTCTGAAGTTACTTTAAATAAATGCACAGCTATTCTTACAAATCTCCTGCAGAGACTCAATCAACCTACAATTCCTTGACCTTGACATTGCAATGTCCTCAAGATGCTTTTAATCGCCACACGATCAAAATGGCTCATCGCCTCTTTCATGGCCGACACCCTCTTACATTTCCTACAATACGTATGCATAACAGTCATTCTCAGCATATTTGCCTGCTACATCTGGATTCTTGCCTTCTTAATCGACATACTCCTCATGGGCTTCCTCCGCGGCGGCCACAAAGTCAAGCAACACGAACTTCCCCATTTCTCCTTCGAAGGATGCCCGTACGAGCCCTATGTCAATACAATCCGAGAGAACATTGCTGTGTACCTAGCCAGCGATGTGATAACAGCGGAAATGACGGCAGACTCTCTGGACGGGTTGCTCCCTGCCAATCAATATCTGAGATATCCTGATGCCTTTGTGTCTTCATCCGTCCATTTCGCTTGGCGCATGTGGGAGACAATTGTGCACTTTGCCTTTCAAATCCCGCATGACCATGCCAGCCAAGAGAAGCTGGTGAAACTTATCGTGGCTCTCTCCAAGCGACCTGCTGTCTTGGTCAGGTACGAGAATGTAAGTCGCAGCACCGACTGCTGTTCGTCATGTTATCTACATCTTTGCTGACGCAGGTTGCGCACTTAGACCTTATTGCGCTTTTGGGATGCAATGCCCCACTACGACAATTTCATCGCAGTGTACGGAAACAGTAAGTCCTGAGTGAACTCAACCGAATCTCCTAACATGATTTCCCACCTTCCGGGGACTGAAAACATACTGACACGCATCACAGTGTTCTTTTTCGACTACGAATGGAGCCACACCAATGACAAGATCCATCAGACCAATCTCATGGCTTTCCTTGCCCGTGTCCAAGCGACTGGCTTACCGCACGGCCTCATGTTCGGCATGAAATGGTCCCTGCACACAGCTCTCGATGAAGAGCGGCTCGACGTCCTCCTCTGGGCTACTTTGTGGATAGAGCACTGTGGTGAATACTTGTGGTGGTTCGTTTCGCAAGAGTCCAACAACGGCGTCATCCTCAATAAGCAAAATTGGACGCACTACATGAGACGGTTCGGTGAAGTGGCCTGCGATGGTCAGAACGGTCGATACGTCCGGCTGCTCGCCCAAGATGCTTTCCGCACTATGGTAAGACTCACAGTCTCGGCGCCAAACCCCAAGTTTGATAGTATCGGGCAAATGCGGTGGGAGACTCTCTTAGCACAAGAGGGTTCCCAGGGTGTGTTCGCAGAACCGATCGCGCCAGACCTGTGGGTTGAGGAGGAAGAGGAGGAAGAAGAGGAAGAGGAAGTATATTGGTATTGGAATGGCGAGGGTTACGTGCCCCGGAACAGTCTGGGGAACGCAAGCGGATTCCACCCCTTACGTCCGCCCGGAGGTTTCTTGATGTACTCGAACATGACTGAAGAGGACGAAAGCGTGATCGCGCGGGCGGCTTGAGCATATATGAGATGATGGTGCGGTGGGTTCACGGCGATAATACAGCCAATACGGCGACTCTCTCGCTTCACTCTTGGAGGCTCTTTTACACTGTTCTCCGCAATGTGCGCCAGCAAATGCCGCATCACCGCGGGGCAGTCAGGGGGAGGAATTTCTGGCACAAGCGCAGAGGCGCGCCTGGGTCTTTGTTTGGAAGGCTAGTATATTGGTTAATGCACAGATAGCCGCAGTTTTACTTTGACATGCTTTGTTAAAACATGCAGCGAGAAATCTTAGCCCCCAATATACCACCAAACAAAGCATGCCTTGTGTTCCATATGTGGAAGATCCCAGCAAGCCATTGTATTCTTAGTCACGACACACAATGGAACAAATACTTGATGAGTCAATCAATGCGAGATAATTTGACGGGTTCCATCTATGATATGATCCATTGTTACTTTTCTCGCGAGAATGGAACAAAGAGTGATGGGTTTCTATATGATCGGAGCGGTAGGTCCCGGCAAACAAACATACATTCTGATCAGACATAAGAAACCTCTAATTTGTATCCTCAACCCGAAAATTGACATTAGATTCTACAATACTTCGTTCAAGGCTGCTAAACCCACGATGGCTAATTTTGCTACAGATCCTGCGACTGGGCTTCCCATTCCAGGATTAGGCTTCCCGCCCGACATCTATACCCGCCTCAAAAGGTTAGGTTATGATCATGCAGGCGGGCTCGAATATGACTGGGGTGATTGTGCACACGCAGTAAGTTGTACGAAGTGTAGCATATGATTCACACATTACTTGAAGCTGATAGTGTCCAGTGGTATGTGTTAGGTCTCGA
The DNA here is from genome assembly GCA_027946515.1 of Gnomoniopsis smithogilvyi. NCBI lineage: Eukaryota > Fungi > Ascomycota > Sordariomycetes > Diaporthales > Gnomoniaceae > Gnomoniopsis > Gnomoniopsis smithogilvyi. The sequence goes on along the minus strand of JAPEVB010000004.1, from coordinate 1,589,345 downwards.
TCGATACGTTGCAACAGCTGCGGCGCCCGTGCCATCACAGGCCGATTTTGAGAATTACTGCCAGTGTCTTTTGGCTAAGGTACCTACAATCGTCTCCGTAACTGGTGTCAGCAACAACAAGAATACAAGGCGAAGGTACCGGATGATCCTGATGGCTATCAAGACTCTCTCGGGCCATCAACGGACACACCTCAACGATGCAAATCCCGATGACTGGACCATGGAAACAAGGTTTCCGCAAGCCAACGACCTCAACTTACGAGGAATTGCATGGGATGTTCACATGGCCCGCACCATTCGACCTGGCGCGACGTTACCTCTCAGCAATACCCAAGTCTTTCGAAGCCAGAGTGCTGCGAATATCGCAGCTCGGCAAGCAAGAAGACAACAATACAAAGCGACACAACGAGAGGCTCTTCGGCCTACCGCCGCTGAGATTGCTTATAATGATAAGAAAATTCGCGAAGCCGAATGGGAGTTTGCGAACCGCCATACTGACTTCGCAGTCCAGGACGACGCTGGTAGGAACCACTTTGTGACAGTGGTCCCGTGCTGCCGGAACTTTAACAACTCACTTTGGCACGCTTTATCGTACCAGGTCAACGGCCATGGGCTGGACTGCGGCAAAAGCTGGCAGGGTCTGCGCGGTGGCCGCCGGGAGAAGGCCTGGCTCTACAACTACTTCATGTCGGCGCTGATGGACCCCACTCATATCCGCCATAGGGCATACACATGGATGCAGCAGAACGAGAAGACTATGCCAAAGACTCAAGCTGACAAAGAGATTCTGGCGACCTGGGGCGAGCTTTCCATTCTGCGTGCCCTGGCCACCAATAGGCCTCATGCCGGTAGGGCCAAGTGGCCCGCGTTTCCAGGTATTTTCCAGCTGATTTCTGACTTTTTCCGCATGGAGGTCATTGTGTTTGTGGGAAATAGAGGTCTCCCAGCCCCACCCGTTGCACCCAAGCAAGACGAACAGCCTTTGAGGTCAAGCTGGAGGCTTCCTTATGCGTATCATGTATTTGGAAAACACGAATACGGCACATCCCGGGGCTCGAGGCACGGGCAAAAGGCCGCAGGTAATGGCCAACTGTTCTTCGTGACTGACAACGAATGGCAGCATTTCGATGCGGTCAAATTCCCCAAGTTCAGCTCTACTGATGCCACAGATAATTTCGATACAAGCAAGACCGGCAACGACCACCGCTATGGCAACAGGAACTTCCCCTTTTTCGTTGACTACATAGCTGGCAAATATGCTGGTGGCCAGCTTCCGGATATACCTGCGCCCATGGGTCCTGCGATGGGCCCCGGCGGGCGCGTGTGGTGTCCCGCCGACGATATGGCCTGGCGTTTGCGAAACGTCCATCCGTTCGTGCGGTGCTGCCGGAATGACTGGGACATTGTTGACGCCCGTGGCAATGGTCAGATGCCGCGGCTTCCTACATTGGATGCCATGTCTGAATGGGGCTTGGGGGTGTCCATCGGTGCGCCTCCGATGAATGTTGCTCCTACAATCTTTGAGCCCTGGCTGGTGACATCCGGGGGATACTACCCCGAAGGTGATGTGACAAGGCTGCCTGCGGCTGGTGTATTCCATGATAACGTTGCCAAAAGACTTTATGATGCTTTGGATACTCTTAATGCCCAGGGACATCAGGTCGACGCTGGCGACAGAGTCCAGGAGCCAAATGAGCTTGAAGTGATTGCTGGCAATCCACATATACAGTACAGGCCGCGTAAAAGAATCCGTAGAGGACGGTAGAGTGTACGAGTGTTGGCGTTGAGGTCCTGAGCTTTAGATAAGGTGATAAATGACCTTTTCTGGATATAAATTAATGATAATAGTCCTGAATTGAAGCGTACATGGTGTTTGCATGTGATCAATTCCTGGCTCCTACAAGTACTCCAAAGTGAATTGGTGAGCCTTGGCCCTTCCAGCGAGGATGTACAGAAAAACTGCACCAAGGTAAAGCCGACCAACTTCCAACAAGAATTTCACTGGAACTGTCCCCTGATTCACACCTCTCGCCATATACTGTAATTTCCTCTTGTCAAGCTAGATGGCCATGTTAATCTGTCTGCCTCCAGCTCGCGACCCACGTAAAGGGTAAGTCTTATAGGGGTTAGGGTCTAATCCACCCCGGCTCTGCTGCTTGCAAGGGTGAGCCGCAATGGCCCTTCACCGCCAAAAATTTCCATGGCAGAAACGATACTCCGGTGCAGTCTCCTCTCCAACGTAACGAACAAGGTACATCATCTTGAATCACCCGCTTCACGCACCCAAATACCCATTTCATACCACACATTCACCAAATATGGCTGGCACAACTCTCCAAAAGCGCAGTCGGGATGATGCACCCAAAGTCAAAGCTCCCCGACCTACCAAAAAGCAGCGCAAGCAGGCCCTAGACGCCTACCATAGCGACAGCGACGCCGATGCCGACGCCGACGAGTTCCCCGCCGTGAACCTCATGGACTCGGACTCGGATGATATTCACAATGCCCGCGCAGACGCCGGAGGCGCTTCCGACAATGACGACGAGTCTGACGCCAGCTCCATCTCCTCCAACACACGGCCTAACCCACGCAAACTCCACCCGCCGTCGATTGCTCGTAATGCACCAGCCTCCAAGCTCGCACATGACGCACCGCCCTCGGACAACGACGACGACGATGATGACGACGAAGACAACGACGAGTACTCAGATCTTTCCGCCTCGGAAGGAGAAGGAGATGAAAACGGCATGACGGGCGCCAATGCGCTGCGCGTGCGCGGTTCCAGAGCCAAGCGTAACGATCCTGCCGCGTTCGCAACATCAATGTCAAAAATCCTGTCGACAAAGCTGTCGACGTCGCGGCGGGCCGACCCGGTGCTGGCGCGATCTGCAGCTGCGCATGAGGCGAGCCGGCAGGCTGTGGACAGTGCGCTGGAGACAAAGGCGCGCAAGCAATTGCGGATGACGAAACGCGCGGCGATGGAGAAGGGCCGTGTTCGGGATGTGCTGGTGGCAACGAACGGTCAGTTTGGTGGAAATGTGCATCCGGTGACGGGGGAGGTGCTGGAGGGCGAGAGCGTGGGTGCCGTAGTGGAGACGGAGAGGAGGTTGCGCAAGGTCGCGCAGAGAGGTGTGGTCCAACTGTTCAACGCGTTCCGAGTGGCGCAAGTCAAGGCTGTGGAGGCAGAGAGGGGAGTGCGGAAGGAGGGCATCATTGGTGTGGATCGAAAGAAGGAGAAGGTTACTGAGATGAGTAAGAAGGGCTTCTTGGACTTGATTGCGAGTGGTGGAGGTGGGCTCAAGAAGGGCCCTATGGAGGAGGCTTAATTGGGAGTGTAGGAGTAGGGTCGTTCGTCAATGCCCCATCTTTCATCACCGGGCAGTCTTCATTGCACTCTCTTTCTCGGCCCACGTTCTGGCTGGATGTGGGCTCGAATTTGAACGAGACTGAAAAGCAATGCTGTGCACTTTGTGGACTTGGCGGACCTCACCAGTCAGTCTGCAAGTTGGAAATTTCAGAGACATAGAGAAGTAGCATTTGCAGGCGTTTGAGTAGGGTCTCGAATTAGGAGCTATGTCTCCGAATTTGTGCCATATAGACAATATGGCAACATGACATATTCGTACACTTGTGCAGTGGCCCTTTTCCCTCACTAGGCCAAAGTCATCAACTGCCATCCTCCGAACGATCCGCAAAGCCATGTCCGACAGTTCGCGCAGGAATGTTCTCTGTTGGTGCTGTCCAGTCTCAGCATGGCATATATATTGGGCGCTGTATTTTGACGGCTCTCCTCCATGCAGCTGTTGGTCTTGTTGGAGTCTATCACACAGTCGGGTCATGATTTGAAGTCGCTGGCTTGCAGGTTCCTGGTCATTGACGGAAGTTTGACAACCAATCCATCCAGCTCCGGCGTCATGGTGACCTGGCATCCCAGGCGGCTGGTCTCGGACAATCCAAATGCCAGATCTAGCATGTCGTTCTCGTCATCGTCCGGCTCAGGAATCTTCTCATAGAACTCTTCGTCTCGTACAATTACATGGCATGTCGAGCATGCGCAGGATCCGCCGCAGGCACCTGAGATAGTAGTTAGTTTCTCGTAAATTTGGCAGTACCACTCTTCTCTGCTATAAAATTGCAATTGAGACCCAAAAAGGTTGCTACCATACCTTCCATCTCTATATCATGCGCCTGAGCGATATCCAGTAGGTTGTCGCCCTTGTTTACCGCAACCTTAATCTCCTGCCCGTCCTTGTCGATGAATGTGACATACAATTCCTCGCCAGGCTTAGGAGGATCGATGTGCCCATGTTGTTTTGTTGGTGTGGAGGAAAAGGAACGCCGAGCTGCTAGCCGTGGTAATTGGAGAGAGGTTCGAGATGCTATTGAGAATGCGACGGCGCTGTATGGTCGGGTAGATGGGGCAAAATGCGAAGCTGTTCGAAGAGTAGGTACTCGAGACCGCGAAAGGGCGCGCAGGAGAGCCTTGGGTGTCGCCATGACGATGTGCGTCGCGCAAGGAAGAAGAGGAAGCAGGACTGTGGAGGGGTTCCGAAGATATGACGGATCGATGCTTGACGCTCGGCGCAAATGCAAGCGGCAAAACAGGCAGCTATATAATGTGCTAGATGTTGATGCAGTAAGCGGGAAATAGTGGGCAAGATCTCAATGCGGGTTCGCTGCAGTACGCGCAAAGGATAGATGTCGTCGATGAGCGGCAAAGAAAGGAAGAAAAAAAACGAGGCTAAATGGAATATTGATCCAAAATACTCCGAGACCGACCGGCGGCCGGGCTTCTATCTTGACGTGCCAGATCCAATGCAAATGCTCTAGATCGTCAGCAAAATTCCACTATCGATAAGAGCAAGCTGGGGGCCCTGTGATTTTGCCTTAGCAGCTCGGACTAGGCAGGTCTGGAGAACTGAGGTAACTCTTCCCCGCCGTCGCTTGCCTCTATTTTCTTGGGGGGAGCATGGGCAAGCCTTGGATGATTTCATATGCTCTTTTTCATGCACAACCTGACGCGACGACAAACACGCCTGAATCGCACAAGGAGCATTTCCGTCAGCTCATCGAAGCTTCATCAAATATATATCCGCTTCTTCCAAACCCAGCAGCATCATTTTGGGGCAGCATTGGCGCTGCACATCACCAACATCAGCGGATTATTGGCGGCACGAGACCATGACGACGTGAAGCTTTGACGATCTCATCCACCACAATTAAACCACCGATATGGCAAATGACTCCCACGGGCGAGGGGTCAATCCTCTCCGACCCTACTATGTTCCTCCAACTATTGGCGATCCCACTATCGAGCCGACCAACATCCCCGGGCCTACTGCCTTCTCCCGACCGGCAAATGGTGCCTCCTCCGCAAAGTACGCGTCTAAAGCACGCGACATCTTTTCAGACCTCGACTACAAAGACTACATTGCCGAGCCTTCGCCCTCCGTGGTCGGCAACATCAAGGATGTCATCAACGAGATGATGTGGAAGTATACCTCGGTCTTCCTGGCCCAGCCCTTTGAGGCTGCCAAGTTGATTCTGCAAGTTCGGACTCAGGACGATCTAGGCGCACTGGGCGCAGTGCCAGCCTCAGTTGCGTCGCCCGCCATCTCGAGACAGTCTAGCTACAAGGTTGCTGCATATGATGAGCTCTCAGACTCTGACGGTGATGAGCCGGCGTATTTCACTTCGACGGTACCCCACACACCTTCGCCAGTGCGGACACGACGTCGACGATCCACAACACCACCACCTCAGACTCCAAAGGCAGCAGCGAGACCCGACTTGCCACCGCACATGTTAAATATACGGCGGCCGGACTCAATAACAGAAGTTATCGGGCAGTTGTGGCAGAAAGAAGGAGCGTGGGGCGTATGCAAAGGAACGAATGCGACGTTTGTGTACAAAGTGCTGTATTCGCTATTGGAGAATTGGTCGAGGAGTCTACTTAGTGCGCTGTTCGATGTGCCTGATCTAGGGCTGAAGACGGACATGGACCGTCTGGTGGATCTGGCCTCTCCATATCCTTGGGCGTCGCTGTGCGTGGCCGCAGCAGCTGCCGTCGTGACGGGCCTCATTCTCTCCCCGTTGGATCTTGTCCGGACGAGGTGAGTCATCCTTGATTATTTTGATTCGCATATGTCTCCCAGCAACTAATAAAGCCTGCAGATCCATTATAACGTCCACAACCCGCGGGCCCAAGCGCACCCTCTCCATTCTGCGCCACCTTCCCTCGTATCTCTGCCCACCTACGCTCGTTCTTCCTACTATCCTCCACTCACTCGTACACCCAGTCCTCGCGCTCACTACACCCCTCGTCCTGCGCACCAAATTCAAAATTGACAGCGAAGTCTCACCCACCACCTTCTCGCTCGCAAAGTTCTGCTCCGCCACTGTCGCTCTCTTCGTGAACTTGCCCCTCGAGACGGTCCTGCGCCGCGGCCAGGTTGCAGTGCTTAGCTCTCCTGAGTATGTGCGCGCCGCGGAAGGATCTGCCAAGGGTGGGAGGAGAAGTAGTGATGATCGGGCGGCGGCAGCAGCAGCGACGCAGTTGGAGACAATTGTGCCACCCGGGAAGTATGACGGCGTGTTTGGTACGATGTACACTATTGTGAACGAGGAGGGATCGAAGGTTGTGCCATCAAAGCTGGCTGCGACCCGGGGTGCTCCTAAGAAGGGCAAGGCGAAGGTCGCTGAGACGGTCTATCGGAGAGGCCAGGGAATTGATGGCTTGTGGAGAGGATGGAAGGTAAGTTGGTGGGGTTTGGTTGGGCTGTGGGGAGCTGCTGTTGTGGGTGGCGGTGGTGATGGGGAATTTTGAAGGATATGAAGCACAGTCACGGCTGAGGAGCGAATTTTATCCGCAGGGAAAGTTACCAGCATATCCAATGTGTAGACGCTAAGCACAACGCGCTTCGGGCACGGGGTAGCGTCTGTTGGGGGCGGTGGTTTAACGAGATTTTTTTGGCGGAGTTTGGTGCTATACAGCGGGAGGATGCTCTCTACTCATGATTCACGGATGGTATGATATCCCCTAGTTCGACATGTTGTATAGTGTTGAGATAGACCATGTGCGAATACACACGATGAATATAGGCCGGCTGGGATGGTGGCTCAGCGACATGCTCGATTCTCCTACCGACCGTTGTCTTTCTGACTTCTGCCAGCAAGACACGGTCACTGTAGGCATAATACTTTTCCTGTCGCCCCATGACTTGCTGCATCAGCCGTCTTGTTGCTTTTCCCGGTCCTTCTTTTGTCCTGGTCTTCTCAAATCCGGGCTGAAGCACCCGCTTAGGAACACAAAAGTCGGCCGGGGTTGACTTTACATGCCGTCGACGTCGAATCATTGACTGCTCCGAGGCAAAGCTTTTCATCAGATCGAACAAACCTACCTACCGGGCTTCGGCTGAGCCACACGACGCCCAGGAGTGAAGTTCATTTAGGCTCGGCGGGCCTATTGGCGGAGGAACCCCAGCATGGAGTCTACGACAATCCTAACCCGGCTCTCGTTCACGACTACCATTGAAACAACGCCTGTCACAACCAAAATTTTCCTCGCTAGTCAGCCTTTTACTGCGCAGCCGGCCGAGCTCAAGTACCAGGTTCACGTGGCCTGCCTTCGGAGGATTAGATTGCGTCCCTCTGCTCAAGGCTAGGCTGGGCGGTTCTGAACCTGGGCGACACTGCCCTACAGGCTCACCGTACACCAGACCAACATGAACGCGACATCGTGGCACGGACTCACCCGACGCGCCAGTTTTGTCACTCACTTGTCAGACATCCATTCATTGTCATGTCGTGGGACCATCCGTCCCTGCACCCCAGGTCTTGGCATCCCCGTCTCACGGGAGATGGGCCCCGAGGTTACCACTTCCGGCATGTACACGACACACCAGAACGTACGTATGCTGCTGTCCGCCGTGCAAGGATAAGCGTTGATTCTTGCATTTTGGCATATTCTTCACGTATCCGTTTGCAAGGCCTCTGGACAGGTGCGTCTGGAAGCTCGTCCATGATACGACCTGAGATAGTCCCTACCTGCCTCCGTGGGAGGATCCATTGGAGGAGGGCAATCACTCCGCAAATCCTACTGCGGCATTGAACCCGCCGATGGCATGTATGCGGCACATCGTGGGGCCTCGAGCCATGGTTTCAACCGCCAATAGTCCACGGGGTCTGAGACATCCTGAAGCCGAATTGCAGCGGACTGGGTCCATCGCCATAGAAGTTCAGAGGAGGCTGGCTGGTGTTGGCCCCGGAGCAGCCAGATGCGGCAGGTTGTGGCCCTGTGTCTGACACGGAAAAAGTTTCTACGTGCCATTCTGGCCGCTGGCACTTGCTTCTGTCAGGTAGAGTCACTGAGTGGGGCAAGATGAGGTGCGCGTTCCTGGCCTGGACACTCGTCGATGTATAAAGGACAGCCCTCTCACCGACTTCCTCCGTGGCCGCCAGATTTTATTCGAGTGACTGAGATTGCGGAAGGAAAATCAGGCGCACTTCAATACAGCACACCAGTCTCCACCAGGCTTACTGTTACACCACTACTGGCCTTCAGGACGTAATTAACCACCGTCTACAACATCCCACAAAACGTTCCAACATGGCCCTCCTGCCGACGGTCTTGAGCAGCCTAGCCTTAGCCACCACCGCTATCGCTCACTCCCATGTCAATAACCTCGTGATCAACGGCATCTACTGGCAGGGCTATGATCCTACCTCATACCCATACGAGTCCGACCCTCCAGTCGTCGTAGGCTGGACAGCCGCCGACACTGATAATGGCTTTGTCGCGCCTGACGCTTATCAGACCGGTGATATTATCTGCCACAAGAACGCCACTCCAGCTGGAGGCCATGCGACGGTCAATGCCGGCGACTCCATCTCCATCCAATGGGCCGTGACCTGGCCCGATTCGCACCACGGCCCTATCTTTGACTACCTCGCGCCATGCAATGGCAACTGCGAAACCGTGGACAAGACTACCCTCGAGTTCTTCAAGATCGACCAAGTTGGTTATATCAATGGGTCGGATCCCGGGTTCTGGGGGAGCGATGTCCTCATTGCCGACAACAGCACATGGCTCGTGCAGATTCCGGCTTCGATCGCGCCGGGCAACTACGTGCTGCGCCACGAGATCCTGGCCCTGCATTCGGCAGGTAGTCTAGATGGTGCGCAAAACTACCCGCAGTGCTTCAACCTCGCCATTAGTGGCTCAGGCACACTGGTACCGAGCGGCACGCTTGGCGAGGCGCTGTACCAGGAGACAGACCCCGGGATTCTGTACAATCTGTACACGGATGTCGAGGACTACACCATGCCCGGACCGACCCTGTACAGCGCCTTTCCAAGCTCGGTCGCACAGAGCGAGAGCACCGCGACCGCGACGAGCAGCGCAATCGTGCCCGGAGGCGCAAGCTCTTCAACGGCATCGGCCGGATCCACGGCAACCTCGAGCAGTGTGAAGAGCACGACCGCGGCTTCGACGACCGTGGCTTCGACGACAGCGGCGTCGACAGCGGCGTCGACAGCGACATCCTCGGCGGTACAAACGACGTCGGTGGCGTCGGCGGCCGCGGGGCAGACTGTATATGGACAATGTGGGGGCAGCGGATGGACTGGGGCTACAAGTTGTGTGAGTGCAACTTGCTCGACATTGAACGCGTATTACGCACAGTGTCTTCCTTGAAGTGGTGGGCAGCTTGAGAAATTCAGGTGACTGTCGAGCAGGATGAGGGCCAAGATCAGGGATTTCCACAGCGATTATTGGTTGTACATATTTACATTCTCCTAGTGTAAAAACCTTGGAACTTGCCATGGGCATTCAAGCTCCATATTTTGGCATTCTACTGCTTCAAATCCTTTGAAGGAAAAGGGCACTGACCGGCATCTGTCACGTTTCCTTTCCCAATGGATGCCGCCCCAGCATTCCCCACGCCTCGTGCCTCGTGCCTATCCATTGTGCTCGACGAGATGTGCTTGCGCGTCTTGGTTCCCACGCTCTTTGAAGAATATCTAAGAGTCAAGATTGGGTGACCGTAACGTGTCCGCAGTAAGACACCCGGCAAATCTACATGGCAGCGCGTTGGACTGGAGCGAGACATCGTTCACTGGCGAATGGCGCTGGCCTTCCGACGATGGGGTCCACTTCTAAGTCTGTGGCCTCGGAGAATAAGCAGGTCTGGATCCAAACCAGGGTGATAAAGCTTTAGTTACACTTGTTCGATCCGGCAGATAAAGACTAATGCAAAAGAAGTCAATAGAAGGGCACTTGCAAGGGCTGTCTGTGGTGCGTCGAAGATATTTTTATGAACATGTTTTTTCTATACATTAGGTAATCTATTTGACCTGAACTATACTTTATATAAAGAATGTAGCCTCTCCCTCTTCATGAGGCGAGCAGACAAAGATGATCGGATGAGCTCTCTACTCTTCATCCTCCGCAGCGGCCTTCTCGCCGATGAAGTACCGATCCACGCCAGTCGCCGGATTAGACTCATGCTCAATAGCAATCTTGCTGAGCAAGAGCAATGCGTTCTCCATCTTGGTGTCCTTCTTCTGCCTGTCCTTCCTGCCGAGGTCGTTGAGCCACTTGATCTTGTTCAAGATGACATAGACAATGGCGATGAATATTGTCACACCAATGGAGTAGCACCACACGAGCACAATCGTGACAAGGTCAGTCCAGCCGTTGGGTGAGTTCATGAACACGTCCTCGGGGATGGTACGCATGACACCACCGCCACTGCCGGACAGCCAGCCGAAGATAGCAAAGATAGTGGCAAGAACATCGACGACGAAGATAGCTCCAATGAGTTGCCACGAGGGCCAGGTCTTGCCACCACGGGTGATGAAGATGAGCCAGTTCTCAGTGAGCGAGATCTCGAGGAAGAGGACCTCCTGGATGGAGCCGTAGTTTTGAATGATACCGCCGTTGGGCAGGAACATTGTGCCGCGGATAATCCATGTGCCGAGGGCGAGGAGTCCTCCGAGAATGACACTCACGACCCAGATCTTGCTCAATTGCCATTCGACGGGACGCGGCTCAACGTGGGCGTTGTCGTAAGCGACGGCAACAGTAGCCAAGTCTGCGAAGAGGGCGATGAAGACAATCAGATCGGGGCGAACAGTCTCGTTCAGGATGATCATTGACGTGGTCAGGTAGATCTCGAGATGGAGACACAGCGCAATACGGTATTGAATGTATGCCTTCATGCGCTGGAAAATCTGTCGAGCAGTCTTGATAGACAGAATGATGGTGCTGAGACCGGGTGCGAGGAAGACAATATCGGCGGCGGCTTGGGCAGCTTCGGATGAACCTTCAACGGCAATACCGCAATCAGCCTTCTTGAGAGACGGGGCATCGTTGACACCTGCAGAGGTCACAGTTAGCACACTGGTATTGAAGGCTCAAGAGCATTGGGCAAGTAAGGCTTACCATCTCCAGTCATGGCAGTGAGAGACCCTCTCTGCTGCAACATCTCGACGACCTGGTACTTGTGCTCAGGGAAGACTTCCGCGAAACCGTCGGCGCGGGCAATGAGATCGTGCTGAAGAGTTCCAGAAAGACCGCTGTTGAAGAGCTTCTCAGAGTTGTACACCTTTGTACCCATACCAAGCATCTTGCAACTAAATTAGAATGGTCAGCCACTGTACTTGGAAAATTCCGGTAGAAAGACAAGGATAAAGAAGGACAACTCACGTCTCCTTGGCAATAGCAATGGCATCACCAGTCAACATCTTCACGGGAACACCTGTAGCATGTCAGCAACTCGGTTCAAATACGGAGATCGATCGGGAACACTAACCAAGAGCCTGGGCCTCCATGATTGTCTGAGCAGTGTCCTCACGAGGAGGGTCAAACATGGAGATCATGCCCAAAAGCTGCCAGTCCTCATTGTTCTTCTTGACCGCGACACCCAAAGAACGGAAACCACGTGCAGCGAACTCCTTAGCCTTGAGGTTGTACAGGGTACGAGTCTCCTCGGAGCAGTTGGCGAGCTGAACGATAGCCCTGGGGGCACCCTTTGCACAGATGTAGTTGTCCTTTCCGAGGCGGCATTCGCAAGTGATACGCTTGGAGACGGGGTCGAAGGGTGTGAACTTGTCGGTGATCCAGCCTTGGCGCAGGATCTCACGGGCCTTGGGGTGGCGCTTCAGCGTCAAGATGGTAACCTTGTCGATAGGGTCCAGGGACTCAATGTTGTGAGAACTGGCCAAGGCGGCAACAGCCATCATCCAGTCGACATCCTGACCTTCAGCCACGTATGGTTCACGCAGACTGAGCTTGTTGGCTGTGAGAGTACCGGTCTTGTCGGAGCAAAGTACGTTGACACCCTGTCATTGCCAAGTCAATTTCATATTACTTAGTTAGAATCATGCGCAAGGAAAACTTACAGCCAAGGACTCAATAGCGGTCAGCTTCTGCACAATAGCCTTCTGCTTGGCCAAGTACGCAGCACCGACAGCGAGAGTAGTGGTGGTGACGACAGGGAGACCGACAGGAACTCCGATGATGAAGAGAACGAGAGAGTAGTCGAGCAGAGTCTGCACACCAGGAACAGCAATGTGGATGTGACGGAAGAAACCACCAATCCAGGCGCAAAGCATGAAGAACATGACCAGAACGAGCAGAGATGTACCAATGCTGTCCATCACCTGCTTGAAGTGACCAACATCCTTGGTTCCTCCAACAAGACTTGCGGTCTTGCCGACGAAAGAAAACCTGGCCGAAGTCATCACAACAGCGTAAGCCTTGCCACGCTTGCATCCGGTGGTGTAGTAGACGGTATCACCCATGTACTTGTCCACAGCGAGCGATTCTCCTGTAATTGCGGACTGGTCTGCGCTTGAAATATTAGCCGACATTCTCTTTTTTCAAGGCATCACGAGACACGAGAAGCAGGTTATACTGACCGCAAGCAATCAAAGAATTGCCATAGTGGATGGACCCAGCGTCGTCGTCATCGTCATTGTCTGGCTTTTCGTCATCGGGGTCACCGGCTTCACCAGAGAACTTGTCCAAGTTCTTGAGTTTCTTGAACTCCTCAAAGTCTTGTGGTGAGTTATAGTTGCAAATCAGCTGGCAATCGCCGGGAACAGTTTGGCCGTCAGAAATAATGACCTATGATGATAGAGTTATTAGCATTGGAGTCAATGGAAAATAAGCCCAGCGCGTCCTGGTACGTACAATATCACCGGGTACGAGTTCCCGGGCCAGAATGACTTGCTCCTGACCGTCACGCACAACCGTGGTCTTCATTGCAATGTCACCCTTGAGACTTGCCACAATATCTGCAGCTTGCTTCTCTTGGTAGTAACCGACAAACGCGTTAAGCAGCAGGATACCGACAATCACGCCGAAATCAATCCAATCCTCAAGACCGAGAGCGAGTAGGGCAGCAAGTTCCATGACTGTGTAACCGTTCAAGTCAGTAAATGCCAATCTGACTGGTAAACGGACGATGTGAATTCAATGCACCCACCGTAAAGAATTGGCCCCTGGAAGAAGGACATGAATTTGGCAAGCTGGTTCTCCTTCTCGGCAGTGAGCTCGTTGAAGCCATAACGCTTCCGCCGCTCCGTCACATCATTGCTGGAGATACCCTGTCGGATATCTGCCTCGAGCCATTCTGGCGGTGGCTTGTTGCTGACGGGAGCCTCGTCGCCCAGATCGCTGCTCTTCCAGAACTTCCACCAAGGAACGTGCTCATGCTCCTCTTGAGCCTCCTCCTGGGGCGCGTGTCCACCGCGGGTGATGAAGCGGTCTAGCAGCTCGTACTCTCCTAGTCCCTTCTCATTGTCGTCCAGGGTATGTCCGCCGAAGCCGTCGCTACTGCTTTGGTCAGCAGTGCCGGCCTCGACATCGTCGTCGTGACGGTTTTTTTCGTGACCGAACGCCATTTTCGCAATGGGATACCGAAGAGGGTCACTCGAGGGCAGCCACAACGTCCCACAGCACCTTTGACCGTATTTTTATGAGTTTCGATCAGGGAAGGCCTTCTTTCATGCAGCACGAGTGGTTGTCAACGAGGAAGCGGAAACACGGGAAGAGAGGACGCGGCGGGACAATAAAGAATCTGTGGGCTTCAGTGAGGGACTTTTTATTCCCTCACGGTAGGACTGATGCAAGGCCCTCATTCGCCTACTCGGGTCTCCCGGCTCGCCTCTTTTTTGAGACCGGTCCTCATGACAACATATTCCCCATAGATTTTCCTCGGTGCGTTTATACACGCAGGCCCCACCTTCCAGGAACCAAGGTCAGGGCACCCATTGAAAGAAAGCCTAGGGCCTAAAGCAGGCATTGACAAATGCGCGAACATTGCTCGCGCTCGCGCTCCTCAGTAGCTTGCAGAAGCGTTGTTGTTCTGTGCCGCTCTGCCGTCCTACCGCCCAAGCATAACTTTTCTCCGGCGGTCTTTGTTAGTGACTTTGTGCGGTCAGTCTTTAACTATTGAACGACTTGTATGTTATTGGACAGGCGGCAGATAAGCCGCAAGTAGAGCCGCACGAGTTGACGAAGAAAGCTACCACAGTAGTAATCTCACATTTCCGGTAGTGCCGGCGATCGTCTTCGGATTGACCTGCATGTGGATCCAGATGTGCCGTCATCGCGCAGCCTATGCAGGTTTTCGGACCCGCTCGATGCTTGTCCTGACTTCGAATCTGCAGCCTCAGACTCGCGCCTCGGTCAGGAGGAATGTGGAAGACCCCAGTGCAATCTTGTTATTCCCGCCAGCACTTCTCGATTGGCCCGTTTGCCTCACAGTAAATCGCGCAGAATTCCCTTTTTGATCCTAGGATCTGGGTTGCCTTCTCGTCGGCAAGTGGCCGGTCCACCCGGTCCGGCTAGCATAGGGTAATAAATTCTTTCCTTTGTGTTGGGTGTGCGTTGTGCTGTGCGCACGAGCATAGTAAGGCGAGGTGGAGCGCGCCGATATGTCGGGGAGGTCGGACCGCTCTCGGCCAGATGAAAAGCCAATTGTAGTAGACCAATTTCCTACGGGACCTCGGCGTTTCGTGCTAGAGAGCGGGGCGACGTGCCCACGAGCTCACACGAGAGCGGGATTTTCTTCTTCCTTTTCGATACTATACCATAGTCCATTCTTTTTTTTAAAGCGATAATGGTCTTTACCGCCGGTCAAACTACATTTTCTTGACCGCCATGAAAAGCACACGAGCCAGCATTAGACTGTCACGCTACAAGATGCACCGGCCTAGCTCTTGCATCGCTGCTACCATTGCATGATATTGCTCGTCCCGGAACACTCGCACCCCACATAAGCACACCTATATCCCGGCCTGCTGGGACGGGCCGTAGCAGAGATCATCTTGGCGGAAAAGCTTAATAAAACGGTTGCGACGCACCTTTCGGATGCCAAGGGGTGTTTCGAAACAGACGAAAATTGTTTGGTTTTGCGCTGATGCACGTCAGCAAGAAAACATAGTAATGGATTCGTCCGCTGTTCAATTGACAGGAATCCGCAAGAGTGAGGCAAAGTATTCAGGGAGTTGGCTAGAAAGAAAATACATGGACACGAAAATGCACAGGGATCCGTTCACAAAGATTAACGCATATGAGATGCAAGATTGACAGGGATAGAAAGACGTATTCCTGCTCTCTGATGCCAGTTTCCGTGTTCACACGACCCAAGGAAGTTCTCTGATTCTGAAGAGGCAGAATTCAGACCGCGGAACACTGGTGTCCTCTTCCGAGGGGTATGGGTGACAAGGTGGATAAGGGATCAGACCAGTGGTTAATTGATCGGATGTAATTTCCCAGACCCCCATCCAGAGACCAGCCTGGACGAGCCGGTGGGTATGACCGTCGCCCGTTGCTCGTGGTGCGCCGGCTGGGTTCCGGGTCGTCCTCTCGTGTTTGTGTGCTTACGATAGTCGGCCTGAGGCAAGGTGAAGGCCGAGGTAAATCAATCTTCACCCTTGGTGCCTTCCGCGTCGTAGTGAATTCCCTCTTTCTCATCTTCGTGCCCATCCTCGTCTTCCTCAGCCTGGTACGACTCGAGGTCATCCAGACTCTCCTGCAATTTCTTGAGGACACCATAGTTGCTGGCGTTTTCCACGAGCGCTCGAAATTGCTCCACCCATGCTCCTCCATCCTCGGTGGCCAGACGCTCCAGCTCTTCTTCTGTGAATCTGCCCATGACCTGGAGAAATTTGCTATCCCAATCATAACAATCGTTTCGCACCTCCCTGCCGATGATGCCGCCCGAGTCTAGTATTGTCTCAAATATGCTGCGCATTGTTTCAACCGCGCTCTTCTTGGTGGCGTATGCTGACACGTCCTTTGTCCTCTTCACAATAGCATTCAGCATGGCTTCAAGCATCGCCTGTACATCTCCGGATGCATCGTACTGCTTCGAACCACTCAGACGAGAGTACTTCTCGTTCAGTATATAGTCTGCTTGGCCAGCATACTTGGCAAAGCTGATGGCTTTTGATGCCCTTTCTCGTTCTAGTTCCAGAAATCGCGCGTGCTCCAGATCGATGAGGCTCGCTAGTTCTCCTGATGGATCCTGTATTACGATGGCCGTTGCTATGGCCTGGACTGTGTTTGGAGGAAGAGCCAGGATCTTGGCGCTCAGCTCATCGATGCGGTCCTGGTTGAAACTTGGGGCGGCGTGGCTTGTGAGGCTACCATCATCTACTCGTTGACGTTTTGCTGATGGCTCTTGAGACATGGTGAGTTAAATTAGGTGAGAAGCAAAATTATTCGATGCCGGTGAAGTCGTCGCTGACACAATATGATGCAACGGATTAAAATCGCAGAATTGGCCGGTGTTATCCAACAATATGGAGATTTGTTTACTTTCGGGAAATTAGCACACAATGGATTCGCGTCACGTCGCGTTAGGGTGCTAATTGAAATTGACAGGGTTGGGCTTCCTTATCTTTAGTGCTCAGACCACGACTAACTTGTGTTCCGCTGGATCTGAGATAGTGGCTCATAAGCATAAAGTGCTGTCACTTCAATTCATCAATACAGCTTCATTTGTTTTATGCGCCTAAGTCCCTAGATCATCATCTCAATTTTTTTGAATGCGCAGCCATGCTGGGTTCACATGTGTGGATTCCCTGTCGATGACGCCGGTAAATACATGTTCATCTCACGATGACTTTCTGGAGGCTTTTTCGCCGAGGGCACTCACTAACACTTGCACCAGAGCCCAATACCGACGTCGATGCCTGCTATGTACCACTTCTTTGTTAATGGAAGTTCGTGAACGACGGTGCAATGTGTCGAGAATCTGGCAGACTTTTGCTGCGGATGGGCGCCTGAGTGTTCCGACTTCGCTTGTTTGACACTGGGCCTCGTCTGCTATGCTAGGTAACAGGTCTAGAAAGAACTGATTGCGCTGGGGACCCCGGAGCCCATAGCATGCTGTTTGAGGCACTGTCATCAGCATCTGCAAGATTTCCTCTCTGACCCTCGTACGCATGCTGTTGACACATTGGGTGGAGTTTGACGGACCGGGGCCCCGAGGTCGACGAGCTCCAATGCTCAGACAGGACAGCTTTCTCAAGTTACCCCATAGTGTTAGAGCATTGCTATAAGGCATCATCACTTTGAGCAACCTTTTTTACAGACCTTTGAAGCAGGAAATCCCAATTGGCATGCTTCTTAACTCTCTAGATGGATGAAAGCAATTACTTATCAAAGGTTGCACTCGTGTTGGAGTGAACGACCTTGACCAAATGGCACGAAGCTCATGAATGTACATTGGGGAAAATTAACTCTCTGTCCGAAGCGTTATCGGTTCTGAGTGGGGTTACATATTCGGTATAGAAGTATCATCAACACATCTTCAGGACAATTAGGTACACATTGCAGGATCAAACACCACATACAGTATCTTTCGACGAACCTCAGTGGAAGTTCAACGCTTCGTTTGAGCAAAAGAGGAGTGATGTTAAAGGATTACGCAAGCATCAGCACGCACTTTTGAGTGATGAAGGCTATGTACAAATCTTTTACTAACTTGTGAAGCCTGCAAGTCGCAGGCTGTGAGTGCACACGGATATGTAGCCTAGCTTAGGTACCTAATTGTCTCTTTCGATACATTTGCACAAAAACAAGGGAATCTCTTGAACGATAATCTTTGCTCTGATTCACTTGACATGGACACGACTTTCCAGCTCCTTATAATCCTGCGGTCCAAGGTTGCCCAGTCCATGTAAGAATGAACGGGGAGATGATGCAGGCAACCAAAATCCAAAGGCCATAGTGCCCAACCTTAAGATTCTTAACGCAGTGTGTGGGAGTAGATGCCGGCCACCCTCGCACACATCAACTTTTCTCGAAGAATTAAGGATATCTCTGTCGATACGACCAAGTGCTCCAATGTTGAATGACGGAATACATGACTCTAAAGTCCAACGACCCTTTCCCCTTCCACAACCTTCATCTCAGACACCCAACGAATGCTGACCTTCCCTCTCCTCCCCGTCCCCCGGGTCAATCTACCCAGATCCCGTGCGAGACCCAGCCACACGTCCGTCATACCCGCAGCAATAGCACCATCGTTCACGGCTGCCAATGTTGGCGGACCCTTCCAATCGGAACCTTTTTGCAGTGATGTTGTGTCGCGCACGCCGTCGTACTGGCCTCGGAAGTCTCGTAGTGAGCACCACGGAAATACCTCAGGGTCCTTACATGGTAGCTGCTGTAGCGTATGCTGATGAAGGTGAAACTCTCCAAGCCGTAACTCCGCCGCGATTGAGGGCGTACCTACCACAATGTATAGTGTGCGCAAGCTAGTGATGGTAGCGAATAGGCTGTACACTTTGCCCGCGAGCGAAGGGTCGTCTCCAGGACCCAGTTCTAAATCTATTGCTAGCGTCTGGATTTTCTGCGCGTAGGGCGCAAGCTTGAGAGAATCGAGACTGGGATGAGTCAGGTCACGGTCGTAGTACAAGACGTCCATAGGCCAACTGAGCAGTTTGTGGTAGCGAGACTTAGACAGATGACGAAGAGGCGCACAAAGGTCGAGCACCGGCTGGAAATTCGTCCTCAACACACCACGCGCAACCTCCAGTGCCTCCCAGTTGATCAGCAGGCGACTCTCCGGCCACAGTCTGCTTGCGGGATCCCACTCCCATTTCTTGGGGCCGATTGTACCATCGCAAATATCATATGCAATCGATTTCTGCTCTTTGGTACCATCGTCGTCAGCGAAGTGCCGGTCCACATGGGGCTTGAATATCCCAAGTGTGGAGAAGCGCTTGGTCAAAGGAGTAGGACAAAGTGGACACTCGTAATAGACCCTTAGGGGCTCGCTGAGGGGTTGCAGTATGCGTCAGCATGCGTTTCCTCATTGGAATTCAGGCATTCTCACTGTTTCCCACTGTAGTGTTTCATGAGGGTCTGTTTGGTGAGTTGCTTTCTGCAAAATGGCCACTGGCAAGCGACATTGCCGTGTCCTATGAGATAGTGGGCTCGTGGGTGGCATCCAAAGTGTTCAAGGAAGTACTCCTCCCATATTAGCATCCTTATCTCCGGGGGAAGCTCTTTGAACATCTTGCTGAGTGTCTAGAAATCATATGATTACGGAAAAGAGCAAGGAGAATTATCAACGATCAGAAGAACGGCAGCAATCTAAATATACCTTGGTTTGCAGTCTTCCAGAGTCAGCTTACGTCACTGAGACAAGCCGAAGGTGCTCTTTGGCGATTCGAGCCGTACGCCTTCAATGTTACACGCGTCATACCTAGTTGTCCCCACGATGGGCCAGCTAAGGTTCCATGTCTCAAGGCTGTTACAGGGCGTCACATCATCCTTCTGGAAGAGCACGAGATACAGCCCACTTGCTCAAAGTAGAGAGACATAACTTTATGAGGCACAGTTGGTTCTGTTAAAAGGACACAAAAGTCAAACCTTCCTATCAAAGATGGCTGCTACATATGTAGAAGATCTGCCACCACGTGCCACATCAGTCATCGGTATTGTTTTTTTTGGCTTCTCCAGCGCCATTCCACCTCGGTGAGACACTTCGCTGGAACACTGACGCCCGGTTTTAAAGACATATGCAAGGAGGCAAGAGTCAGTTTGTGTTAGTGCGTCCATCCCGTGACTGTAAAACAGGATTTATGCTCTTGCACTGAGAACTGGGCGATGGATTATCAATGCGAAGCCAGGAAATATGTCTTCGATGGACTACTAGAGTTTTCGTAGATAGTGTTGCGGCAACCGAGAACTGGATCCTCGCTGGGAGGGCTAAAGATGCAAGTATATAGACGTTGCCCTGGGGTAGCCAGTGAACCGAATCTCGAAAATTTTGGCTTCCAATGCGGAACAAGAAATCGCACAGTTGGGCTTCAATAAGTACTAAGGAGTCCCTTAAATCCTCTCTACTTTCACTCTTCCTGTTTCAATTCTTGTACATGACGAAGTACTTCTTGACTGCGTTTGATAGAACCTGTATGGAACACCCACCATTTCCAAGGCCATCCTGAGTATGTCAATCTCTCCTCTTGGCTACCACGGTCATCTGACTGTCTGAACACATTTTTTATTTTATTTTGAATTTTCAGATGAAAAAGAGACAGATGCAACGTCTGAGGCAGCATGTGCCTTAGGAGGTACCCAGGTAGGCTTCCCTTGCCCGCCAGTAAAGCGCAATAAAGAAACGAGAACATTTGCACTTCCGTTTCTGTGACAACATACCCTCATATCTGCACGCAAGTCCAAGTGTAATCACTCAGAGAATGGTCTAATTTAAGTGAGAGCAGAGACAAGAGCCAGTTGCGTGGAGGTTCCAAATATTGCATACTTTCAGTCAGAAGAGCAAGATGTGGGTGGACTCGCCTACGATTGGCTACATGGGGAATGCTTTGCAAGCGATACTTGCCTGGAACCTTTAGCATCAGCCTGGTTACACTAGCAAAGTCAAAAAGTAAGCAGCCTAGCTTTACCTCGAGTTCCAGAAGAACCTGATCCAGAGTAGTCGGACTGAAGTCTACGTCCCGAGGAGGCCACGCTACAGTTCGAACACAGCCAGGCCGATAGTGTGACTTTATTGAAGGCAATGCCTTTGTAGCCAAGGAAATTCTCCTTGGAAAGCTCCGTGTGGGTAAATTTGGACTGCGATTCAGAATGTCGAGCAACCAAGACCAGGAACTGAAACTCGCGCGCATCTACAAACCTTCAGCCGTCAACATGCCAGGCCGTGTTTCGAAAGCCCATGCTGCTTCCTACCACTACACACCTCAATCCGAAATCCCTGCCAGGCAAAGACCTAGCGCCCCAATCATGTTTAGTGCCCGGATGCCTAGCCACCGATCCAAGCTATCATGTAGACTCTAGTCAAAATGTATTTAGGACCAGTAGTGACCCGTAAACATAGCAGAGCATAGCCACCGATCTCAGAACCAATTGGGTAGTTGAGACCATTACAGCGATGAAGGATGAGTCATTCACCTTCCCGGTGTTTCCAAGGTTGGGCACCAATCTTTGCCACGGGGCTTAGTGAGCGTCCAGCAATGATCATCCCTTTTGCAATTTCAGCACCAGGTTGCATTGGCGGTGCAGAAAACTCAAAAAGTGAAGACCCTGAAGATCTTGGAGTTACCTGAGTAGCAAGGGCCTAGGCATGGCTCACTGTATGTGTCCAATTGATTTAAGTGCATACCCAAACCCACCAACAGAGAACTTACTTGGTTCAAGAACTTTTGGGCAACCTGGAAGCTGGTACCTAGGTACTCAGTACTTGGACCCAGGTACAAGTGACTCCCTTACGCTTCAAACAAACAACAGATGATTCGTCTAAATGATTCTTTCTACGAGACGACAATCCTACTC
This sequence comes from Gnomoniopsis smithogilvyi, assembly GCA_027946515.1. Lineage (NCBI taxonomy): Eukaryota > Fungi > Ascomycota > Sordariomycetes > Diaporthales > Gnomoniaceae > Gnomoniopsis > Gnomoniopsis smithogilvyi. The sequence goes on along the minus strand of JAPEVB010000004.1, from coordinate 1,567,525 downwards.
TTAGAAAGTCGGACCGATAGTAATGTTGGGTAGACATGAGCATTGACGAATGTCAGCCTTGCCCACAAGGCTGCAATTTTCACGCTCCACTGGGCCGTCTAATTTTAGAAGTCCCTCCTCTTTTCTCTTGTCTGAAATAGAGGGCAATCATCGTTCCGGCTTTCAAATTGACCTGCTTCTCTGATTAATAATTCATTTATGATCAAATCAAGGCAACGCTAGCTTTGGCTACCAAGTCAATCAAACATTTAGCACATTCAAAAATGTGGGATCAGACAGTCAGGGGGACGGACCCCTAAATGAACCTTGTCCTCGGAACCGAGGATGTGTTGATCAAAAGGGTCAGAGACAACCTTGTCTCTTCGAAGCTCGGCTGCAGCCTTGCCACCCCCAAAAGAAAGAAAAAAGAGGCCTCGTCACGAAGATAAGCCTCAGCGCGGAACAGACCCAGATAAGGAGGAAAGTCGACGGCGGGCATGTCCAGCTGACTCGGCGTTCCGTTATACGCGGAAGGCGAGGAAGAGTCAGAGACAGTGCAATTTCTTCGCGACAAATCACCTCGTCGGGTTTCTCGCGGTCGTACTGGCTGTTGTGTGTGTGTGAAAATTTCTTGAGATGTTTGCCCGCGAACTTCAGCAGAAGGACCGTTGCAACATGCAAGGTTACAAGGCAAGCAATCAAAAGAGGACGGCTCGGATTACACTCAACCTGTCCAGCCTGCACAGTCAGCACCTTGGCCCTCTCCACCGGCAGGCCCACTCTCCGAAAGAACGTTGCGAGTAAGACCCACAAGAATTGCTTGCCAAGTCCCTACCGCCCAACTCTCATTGTCCCCAACCTTTTTTTCTTCCCCATCGCTGTGGGTCTTAGGTGGGTTCATGCAATGCGCTCCCCGGGATGCGTGGCAGCGATGTCACGGACATGGCTGATAGGATTCTTTTCGCTATCGCCCACTTGCAAAAATCGTGGGAACGGTGTGCTGAGCGCGCTGTGCGTTGCGAGGCAATTGGGACTTTTGGAAAATTTTCTTCAAAGCTCCAATGTCTGCTCCACGTTTACTTTTGGCGCGTCATTACCTGTCAATTTTTTTCTTTTTTGCCCATTCTCTTCCCCTTCAATGTGTGCTTTTTAATTCTATCCTTGCCATGTCTCTCTCTCTCACCGAGTCCGTGATTATCCCAAACCGGTGAGCAGCTCCGGGATGACCCTGGACTTCCTTACACAGTGTGCTCTCGGTTCGGACGAACCTCAAGGGTCTGACTAAATTCATTGTTTGGACTCGTGCTCGGTATCGCCGCCTCTGGGGTGCGTCGGAGCATACCGGGCGGGATGGATGTTCCGGCTGCCTGTAGTGTGTGTATTTACAGACGTTTGTTTTGGGACAAGGATGTGCACAAAGATTTTAAAATTGGGAGAAAACAGGGGGAGAGCGAGCCGCAGAAGAATTTCACGTGTGTCGAGTTTTGTGTGGACTTCTGACCGCTGAACGATCAATTGGTTTTTCGGTGGCCGGGAATTTTTTTTTTAATAATTTTTTCATTGACCACGCTGATGACTGAATTGAGATCGCGGGCGTGCAAGTCTGACGTGGCACACATCTTGCATGCGGATATGCACAATTGATAGCCAGGAAACCTGCTGCTAAGCTTCTGCAGGGTGCGTTCAGCCAATGAGTATTGCAGGTGGATACTCCACAGAACGAACTTCACGCTCACCGACAAAACACCAAATGACTTGATCGTGCGATCACAACAAGTAGGCACATTTCACAGGTTCGCAGCACAATTTCATTTTACACGCACACAGCAAGTTTTTTTTGAAAGACAAGTTTGTAGCATTTGGATTAGTACAGTTATTTCCATGGTCCTCCGTCCGCCCGGCGGTATTTCCCTTTTGTCCCCCAACGAGAATGGTATCGTGATATCAGAAAAGTACAGCAGTGAGCAAAGAAAAGAGTCTAAATCATAACGTTTGTCGTAACCTTAATGCAAAACTTTTTCCCTGGACCTCCGTAAAATCCGTAGCCAAGAAAGGTGGTGGTACATAGTCCGATCAAGAAGAGCAGAAACTGGAAATCATAACAAACAATTGTAAAGCAGCAGACGATGGGTATAAGCCTGAAAAATATGGAATGTAATGAAATGAAATGAAAATGCAAGAACGCCTGGCTCAGTACCCGTGATCCAGCAATGCAGTACCGTAAAACCAGCATTCACACAAGGCAGAGAGAAGCATCAATCAGAACCGCCTTGAGAAAGAATGAGACAAGAGGGAAAAGAGCAACCAGAAGACCATGCCTGATTAAAACGCTCGTAAAAGAAAGGGTATAGTTGAGAGAGTATGACGCAGACAGATGAGTGAAACGACCGCAGCAAGGAAATGATGACAGTAAAGGTTGAGAGGAAGGTGGCGCGTCGGCGGCGCGGATGGCGCGAGTGGCGGTTCCCGTTTAGAAGCGCCCTTGTCCGCCTCGTGGGCTGGAGATGTCGTCAACGTGATTGCTGAGGGCGACAAAGAGGTCAAAGAATAGTTGGCTGCCTCCGTTGAACATCTCGGCTTGCATGGTGCCGCTTCGCTTGAAAGTGTTGCGGCTGCGGATGATGAGAGCGAGAAAGTGAGCGCGGAGCTTAGAGTCGTTGTCCGAGGTATTTGCATAGGCGTATCGAGCAGACAGGAGGATGGTGTTGCATGCAATGCCGGTGCCTGATTCATGAATTTGTGAGTCAAAAGAGCTTGATGAGTAAGTCATTTGTGGCGATGGTGGTACTTACGGAGTCCCTGCTTGCGCAAGGCGATGCGCTTCAGCTCGTCAAGACCAAACTTCTCGCCGGCACAGTAAATGACGGTGTCCTTGAGAACCTCGCCCTTGATGCCATGCAGCTTGACCGTGGCGGCATCGTTGCTCTCAATCTCCCAAGCATCGCGGCGCTTGTTATGAACCAGTCGGGGAGAGTAGTCGCCTTTGTACAAGTACTCAAGGATGGATGAAAGAACCTCGGGGTCTTCCTCGGGCAGGGCAAGACGCTTTCCAGAGGCTTCCATGTACTGCTTCCTCAAGATGGTGCCGAAGAAAGGAGACTTGGCCAAGACATCCTCATGAGCAGCGAATATTCTTTGCTCAGGGCCGACGACGAGTGTGACGATGGGTGAGTTGCTGCAGAGGTATGATGTGTTAGCACTGCATCAGATGGATGCATCCAAGGTGGATGCGCAGCAACAGATAGTGAGACCCACCTGACACCAGGATCCACAAGCGTGTTGGCGGATGTTGCAATCGACGGACGGCGGCGAGTTGATGCCACTGATGGTCGACGCTTTGAAACTCCCGAATCTCTTACAGATGCGGTTGGCGGTGGCTTGACAGATTTGGTAGAGGCCTGCGAGACACTCTGCTTCCTTCCTCGGCCGAACATTTTGTTATTTTTTTTCTATGCTTTCCCCTTTTTCCTTCAAAATTTGCAGTACGGCGGGTATGTCGTTCGTAGATGGGTATCGAAATTCGTTCCAATAGCAATGATGCTTCGTGATACAAAACAGGAACCGAAGAAAACCCAAAAAAATAGAAAATCGTACAAACCGGAAAGATGGATGATAGAAGCAGAAGCATCAGGAAATTCCTGCTCAGGGCGGAGGACAATCCCAAAGTTTTATATTCGTGAGTCGTGGGAGTCTGTGCTTTCGCCAACCTCGCCTACGCCCATGTAAATCCCAGGCGGTGACCGCGGTGACTGAAGGCAGCTGGCGCTTGCGAAGTCGAAAAATGGAGACAAGAATGACTCCACAGCTGCAGTGCAAGGATATTTGGAGCTAGGGTGGAGCGAACGCACGTGCGACTCTTTGTGCAAATGGGCAACTCGAGTCCACTCGGACTCGTGAATCATTGTGCACTTGCGAACGATGCAGGAGCTTGGGCAAGGGCATACACCACGTAATTGTTTCATGAGTAGACGAGAAAGGCATGCGACTAGTCGGAAAGGCACCGAGTCACAAACCAACTTCTACCATCTTTTTTTTTTCCCGGGAGACGGTGAGAGATAGCTTCCTCAGGGCGGTTAAATTGCTAGGACATGGGAATCTATGAGTTCTTGGTTGGGAACGGTGGAACAAGTTGCCAGGAAGTGCAGAATTTTTCCCATCCTCCAATCTGTCCCAAATTCACGGGCCACGGGCCCCCCCTTACCCCCGTACCCTCCCGTAAATTCGAGAAGACCCACGAGAAGGCTTCCACTTCTGGACCAGACGCCCGGGTAAGAACGGGGCAGTGGATCCGTGGGGGCACAGTGATGGACAGACGGTGAGGCCACAGGGATCCTGGTCTGCGGACTGAGTTTCCGGAATCCGGATAACTTTCAAGCCCATGTGGCGCCGGGGTCCCTGTTCTTGTCATCTGTCGTTACTTTTGATGAAGAGCCGTGGTTGCATGAACGGCGCCACCCCGGGCCGATTTAATAAATATAAGGGAGGATACGCCACTTGACAATCTCCTTGTACTTCTCCCAGTCCTCCCCATATTTCTCCTTGCAAGCCTCGTCGTCCCGGCGCTCCCGGTGAATCAGCAAGACCGCGAAATAGAGCACGTAAAAGTACGTGAATGCCGTACCCCAACCTTTGGCCGCCCCCAGAGTAACCTGACGCCCATCGAGCATTGTAACGAGCTCATGGGATGCGGCCACACTACCTGCGAGTGCACCTCCTGCTGGAAGGATCACATATCCAGCGATGCCTGTAGGAAGGCTGAACGGCAGGGCCTGCAACCAGTCGCCAAAGTAATTGATGTGTCGGCTCCTTCCCCACCAACCAGCCGTGAGTAGACGAGTGCCACGCTTGGTTTGGATGTACGACAAACCCTTGACAGACGGTCCGTCTGGATTCGCTCTGAAGACGCTCTTCTGGAGGTTGGACGCTCGAAAGATTTGCAGACCGGAAGCGAAAATCAGACTCACGCCCAATAGCCCCGCCCAACCAAGGTGAACAGGATGTATGGCAAGGTATCGGCACTGGGTCGAGTAGAGAAAGGGTACCCAAACAATGTCGCCGAATGTAAGCATGAACCCAAGGCCATCTGTGGTCATATCCATCATGGATAAAATCCTACTTTCATTATACTGGCCGTATAGAATGTAGAACAATTGTACGGCCGCAGTGAACAAGATGCTGTCCGAGAGGTATCCATAGTTGCGGTACTGCTGAGCGATGAACGCGAGGTTTAGAAGTGCCCAACCAGTCAGACCAGGCCTTGTTTCCAACCAACCCTTGACGTCTACCTTGCCGAACACAGGCAGTCTAATGCGTGGATTCAATTCGCGGCCGATCCAGAAGTCGTACACAATGCTGCCTGTGTGGCCGCCCTGCGCGAGCTCACGCAGGTCACTGTTGCCAGGTTTGACGCTGAAGCTGCGGACGTACACAAGAATCGAGATTGCCACGGCCAAGAAGATGTTGACTGTCAACAGCTCGAGGTAATTTGTCGTGATGAAAGTCCAGAAAGCCCACTCGGCTCCGTACATGTAGGTGCCGATTGCGCAGCTGATCAGTTGTACGACAGAGGCGTGGAATGCTAGGAGGGCAGGTTAACACAATGAACAGACTTTGACTGGCTCAAGGGCTCTGGTACTTACCGTTGAATCTGTATAGCAACGGACGACCAGACTCACGCAGCTTCGTCCCGTAGACCTCCTGGGCAGGCAAGACTCGATAGAGCACCAGGCTAAGTAGGTAGTAGACTACCACCCAGCCCGTGGTCTTCCAGCTGGCGAGGCCCCACACTCCTGACGCCGGCCAAGGAATTTGCATTTTCAGGTTGGCCCAACTGAGCGTGCTTGGCTGCAGGAGAACTGGAGCTGGGCAGCCTGAAAGGTCGTTGCAAACGAGGTAGAAAGTCTCGAGAAGTACAGGGAGACCGAGGACGAGTGCTGCGGCACCGGGACTGGTGGAGATGTTAGATTGGGTAATCGCTGCAAATGGGTAGAAGGGGACATACGGCCCGCCGAAATCGTATTTCGGGGCTTTGGCTGACATGGCTGTTGCAACGTGGATGATGATACAAGTCGGCAAAAAAAATGAGGTTCCAGGCGTGACGCTACAAAGACGCTGAAGTCGAAACGATCAGTCAAGGAAATGAGTATGCCTGAGCTGGCGGAAACTGAGAACGCAGTCATTATACGAGCTTTGTGTGGCTCTCTCCGGGGCCTCTGGCGGGCCCGTGAGCCTGGTGTTTTCACGATCCTCCTTCGCGGAAGCTTGGCTTCCGTGCCGTACGATATCGTTTGGTTGAGGTTGCTGAGTCATCATGGCTTTAAGCGCGTCTCGTATTCTCTTTCTAAGATGTGAAAGACGAAGGATATGACATCTTATTTCTGCTTTTCCCTTTCATTTTGTACGGACTGGGCCCTGGGGAACACTACAAGCTGGATGTCTCCTTATGTTTGTATCGTGATACTGATTTTTATATTGTGTATTTATCTTGTCAGCGCCATACTTGACACGTGAAACCTCTCCAACCCACATTGGCAACAACGTATCTGATTTTTGTTCAGAAATTAGAGTGTATTGAGCGTTTATGCTTTGAACTTGTGTACAACCTAGCTAGGTAGATTGCGGCTCATCTTTGCAGAAAGATAGCGAAACAGAATAGGAGAAGAATATGAAAGTGCTCGGATCATCAACATGGTGTATATAGGATATGAATACCTTTCACATAGAATATGGAAAACCTTGCTTGACCAAATTCAAATACCTTCTAGCAACTCGCTCTCAACCAAGGAAGAGAGAAGATTACAATGCCATATGCTGTCCTGGTGTAGAACTTGTGTTTCATACAGAGTTACAAATCTTGGTAGTAGAGATGATGGGTATCTAAGTGTGTTCACTGCATCAAATGAGGTATAGGTAGGTAATGAACGTGTTCCCTCTGGCCTGCTCCTTGCCTGGCGACGAGTCTTCTCTAACTTCAGCTTCAGCCTTTCTTTACAATTTCCCTTCCAGTCACCCCACTTTGAGACAGCTTGCAGAGGAAACGACTGACAAGAAGGAGAGAATGCTACTTCTCAGTAAAGCCGCACCAGATCTCAAGTCTTCCCAAACGCGTAATCTGTCGACCTATCAACCACATTTCCACATCCCATTGTCCAATAGTATTTTCCGTCAAAACTGACATCAACCTCGTTCCACACACTTCTTCATTCTCCAAACCAAACATTTCACCAAAATAACGTTGATCGCAATCACCCATCCCCCATCCCCCATCCTCCTATCAAACTTTGCCACCAAAGTGACAACTTCCCATCCTGTCTTTGCATAAACACACACTCGCTGGAGCAAACTGGTCAGCTCTTTCGTCGAAATCTGATCGCTTTTCGACAATTCGTTCAACACTTCTATTGAGAAAGGGTGCTTGCGCTTTGCATCCTTCCGTGTCAACAGCTTCGGAGACTCTTTCTTCCACAATCACCAGATTGCGATCCCACACCTGTCAAATCTCCCTTTACTGTTTCTTTCTCCTTCTACCTCTGCGGATCTGCTTCTCACAATCATCCAAAAGCTCTGGCTGAGCGTTATTTGAAGCATGGCCGACTTCACGGCTGACGAGATTGGCTACCTGGTCAATCACCTCTTTCTGCCGCCTCAACTTCCTCAGAAAGACGACTTCGTGTCTAGCTACGACAATGTCTTATTGCGATTGATTCAACAATCTCTCAGCAAGTTCATCCAAGACTTAGACATCGAAAAAGACGAGGCTGCCCAAGCTGTAGCCGTTGCCATCTCGAATTTCACGCTTCTGCAGAATGAGGATGGAAACGTGGATGGAGCGAAGCTCGCGCAAGCGTTCCACAGCCTGAGCAATGATAAAGCTGGTAGGGCCCCCCATCTTCCTCGAAAGTGCCCTGTGGTCTCTAACGAAATGTTTCATACAGATACTCTGACCCCGATACACATACGAGCTCAAAATGCTGCAATAATTGTCAACAACCATGGAAATGAAATTGAAATCGAAGCATTCGAGCTCTCTCCAACCGACAGTGCTGTGATGGGGGCCTCAGGAAGGCTACGTCGCTGCTTCCCCGGACCGTCTGTGTCCATCGACAAGGACCAATTTAGCGACACTGGTCTCCATTCGGTTCTTGTAAAGACTCTCTCAAACCTCAGCTACCAAGAGTTCCCTGGTACTGCAGCTTCCGACGTGCCCGTAACGCTTCGTGACACTTCTGATCCTGGCCTCGTCACTGAGCTTCTTTTCGCCTTCTTGCAACCAATGGGACGCAAAGGCACTGGCACGAGGATTTGGAAACACACTCGACAAGACGTCCTATACGACAACAGTGGATCACCCTGGCGACGTTCGTCGCTGTGGCTGCTCATCCGGGTCGTTATGCAGCTTGTCTTCACCCGACACTCTGCAAATGACTCTGACCTCTACTCCGGGCGAGACTACAAGTTGTGTATGCTACACATCTTGGCCACCCTTCTTGACCAGGCTGTCACCCTCGACGAGCGTCACTCACTTGCGCCCGATGTACTTCACTGCATGAGCGCCAAGATCGTCCGTCGTATGCTCAAGCTGGATGCCAGGCACGAGGAGCCCGGCATTGTCTATGTCCAAAGCGTCTTGCGACGGAACAATATGCATCTTGAACACAAGTGGGACCTTATCCAATTGAGAAACCAAGGCGACTTCGACTTATTAACTCTTTCGAGACTGAATTTCATAAACGACGTCTCTATCGCTCTGCCCAGCTTGGACGAGTTTCTGTCCAGCTTAACTACAAGAAAGCCATCCCAAGGCGGTGCTGATGTCACAATTACGCCAGGACTCCAGTCTTTCCCTTCGAAGCTTTCTTGGACGATTCGTCTCCAGTCGAATACCTGCCTTACAATCTCGAGAGATTTGAGACTTGGGTGGCCTCGCACCTATACGCCTGGTCCGCACGCAATGAAACAAAACCAGATACATGTGCATCCTTGGGAAGAGCCATCACTCAATATCATGCGGCCGCCAAAAATTCATACTCGAGCAACCCAGAGACGACTTCCGTGATGATATTGACCCTGCTTGAGCTCTGGGTCCAGTGCGATAGAACAGCCATACATGAGTTTCCTATGCTGCGAGATTACGATCCAGAAGTACCGGAACACGCTTTCCAATATCTACTACTTCGAACCAAAGACAATATGTTGCGTCTTCAAAAGATTGAGCATTATGTCACGCTGCGTCGGATCGAGGCCAAGTTCAGTGCAACTTCTTTCGTTTTCCAAGGCTTCGGCACCACGGATTCGTTCTCAGTCAGACATTTCGACAAGTCGGCTCATTTGCAAGTTTTACACAGAGAGATCGAGTTCAACGCTGATAACAACCGTAGCAAGAAGTGCGAAGAGCTGGAAAAGGCGAAGGTGGAGTATGATCGCCTTATGCATTTACACGATACTGGCAGCTGCCAGACCGTTTCCCGCGAAACGCGGGTCTTCCGTGATGGGAAATCGGTAAGGGAGTCATCCCTAGTGCACAAAGAGCCCTGCGTCAGGTGTTCATACAAGAAGGAAGCCAAGGCCATGCAAATTGATCTTTTCGAATGGCCACTTCCATCCGATTCTTCTCAGGCAAAGTCCGTGGTTTTCGAACTTCATGTTCCACCAGCCTTTTCATCATGGAGAAACTCAACAATATTTCTGCTGATGGAAGTGCTTGGGAAGGAGTATACTGCACATGAGACTGCTCGAAACAGCTACCCTCTCTCATCCTACGATGCGTTACACCGTCACTATCAAGGCAACGAGACTCAACGCTTCAGTCTTATGTCTTCAACCCAGCCTAATGCCCCTTCAAAGGTGAAAGTTGACACTCGGACCTTGATATCGATGGTTTGCGTCGACAATGGGCTCAATTTTCGATACTTCGACAATTGGGGTCGAGGATTCGTACGAGATCTCGGCCCTTCCGATTATGTTCTCGAATCATGCACGTACAAGCTGCCAACTCAATCATCCTCTCTTCAGAGATTTATACTACGCAGATTCGACGCAACAGATTCTACGTCAAACGATGTTATTGAAACACAATCAAGCTGTCCAGGGCATATCGGTCTGGCCGAGTACAGAAGTCTGGCTGCTACACCGGTGGGTTGCCGCTTGCAATGGATGAACATCCTTGTGCAGCTTACCTGTCCGACTTTGGACTTCAAAAAGATCGAAACAATTCTCGTATTACTTCAAACCATTTATCAAGCAGGGCCTCGTGGAAGCTATAGTGATTCTTTCCGACGGGCTGGCCATTCCGTGATAGGAGACGAGATCTTCGTGCAAGCGCTTTTGGAGCGCACGAAGGCAGCTGCAGCAAGAATCGAGTCCAATTGGGAGTCTTCCTATGCCCTGAACGCGTTCATTTCGATTGTTCTCCGTGTGCTCTCCTTGGCCCATTCTCTCGAGCTCAAAGTAGAAGCGTTGAGGTTGTTGATTGAGCTGAGAAAGATACCTTTACGCTGGACAAAAATGCTCAAAGAGAAGTGCGATGAATACTCGGACAGCTCTCAAAAGAGCCCCTTTTTGAAGGACCTGGTGTCAGTAACTTTTGAATGCATCAGAACCTTCGATGTTGACCAAGAGCATCTCGAAACCATCCTCCAAGATCCAGCACAGGCTGCCATCTTTCTCAGATGCAGTATTCTAATTCATGAATACAGAGCCCGGGACGATTCACTTGATGATCATTCCCTGGAAAGCATCATGTATTCACGATGGCAGCGGCTGTCGTGCCGGCTGTTGCCGTTTCTCTCCGCTAGCATCCTCAGCGTAGAATCTACAACAAGCCTGGACGATGCTATTCAGGACCAATGGCCAGAGTTTGAGAGAGGATCGCCATGGCAATCTCTCACGGTCAGCCACTGGGCCATTAGTGAGACTGGAAACCATAAAGGTCGGCGGTTGCCCCTTCATTACAACCTCTTGACCGGCCAATTGCTCGTCGACGGATCGCCTCTTTCACGTCTGTCGTCCCAGTACGAGTCGCATAACACTTATCGGAGGCTTTTCGACCACAACACATTCCAAGTGGTGCCTAGTTGCATGCCAGGTATGCAATTCGCGTCGAAGGAGCCCTACTTAGGTCATACACTACACTTTGGCCTTCAGGAGTCAACTCTGCTCATCAAAGCCACCCGCGATGGTCACTTGACAGAGCTGATTCCGGAGCAAGTCTTCAGAAGTACACTTCCGCACATGCTCGTCAACAACTTTGTTCATTGGTACAATAGTGATTCAGACAGTGTGGAATTCCGTGAAAAGCAGAATCCCTGGATGTCCACCACGACTACTTGGACTTTGACTCGAGATGGAGGACGGTGGCGCCTTTCGAGGCAAGGCAAGATACTTGTCGATCCTAAAAGCCCGACAGGACTGCAGATGGCCACCATCTTGGAGCCTTTGCAATCATCGCTCGAGATGAAGATCGTGACTGCTAGTGATGGACAAAAACTGGAGATTGAACTTCCAAAGTTCCAACTTGGTTTCTACCTGACACAGAGCGCCTGTTGTATCATGTCTAGGGACTTTAAAGGCTTTCAAATCGATACAAAGCAGTCCTTCGGCACACTGATTGGGTTGAACAACAAATTGGTGTTGACAAATTCCACCGGTGATGACCGACGCGTTTTGATTCCGCCCGGCAAGATCTCATTTTTTCGTGAGAAAGATCACGTTCATGTTAAAATTCAACCCGCCAGTGGGTCGATTTACATCTACAAGGTTGGTCAGACCCTTGGAATTTTACGTGATAATGGGGAACTCTATAGCAAGCTTCTATTGGTCTATATCCATGGCCTGACATCTTTTTGTCTTCCTGACCCATTTACTTGCCACACAGGCACGGAGCAGTCGCTATCTCTACTACGAGGAGCAGCAGTCAGATCTTTCCAACATTTAACAAAGAATGAAGTGGATTTGTTGCACGATATCCAGGCTCTAACACCAAGGAGAAACTTTTGCCCCATACAGTGCAAGGCTGCTCAGACAGTGGGGTGGAATTTACAGTTGCCTGCACTGTCACAGCATCCTTCGTATTATAAGAACGTCAGCGAAATACTGAAGCAAACAAAACTTATCGATAAGTTCTGTCCGGATAAATTATCCAAGCGTCCTGGTCTCAGTTCACCTGATGCAAAATTGCTCCGTCGTGATGCAGCCAGAACCTCTGCATTCCGAGTTTCGAGCTTCGGGTCTGAGATGTTCTTCGATGGTACCGACGTCAAATATCAATCAAGAGACCTCAATCTAGCTTCAGAGAGAGCTATTAGAGCTCTATCAATCTGTGCAACTTTGTTCAACCGAAACGACTCTCTGCGTTTCCAGCCCTTCAGCCACCCAGAATTGGCGTCGCATCTCTTGGACAAGTTCAAATCGACTCGTGCTGTCAGCAACGCATGTCTCGACGAACTATCTGCCGGCGTACTCGATTATGACGGCAAGTATTTAGTAAATCATTTGAGTCATTGGGCCGAACTTTGGTGTTGGCTACATCGGCAGTCCCAGAACATGGCGGTCTCAAAAATAGAGCCATTTCAGCTCATGATGTGGTTCGCGACCATGTCTTTCGATGCGCACGCAGACACCGACATGATCCGCACAGCAGCCTCCATGTTTCTTCAGGCTGAGATGCAAGATATACAGATTCCAACAGCACCAAGAATGCGCCTAAAGCTGGGCGATGCGTTTAATAACAAGAAGCTGCGAGGTATCATCGCAACACATGCTCTCGGAGAGCGTGGCAGCCCAGAACCTACTCCACCCGCTATTGCGGGAGAGTCTTTGCAAATGCGAGCTGGCAGAGTCCGCCGGGCAAAGACCATCAACCAGAAAAAGGCAGTTGACCAGCTCTTGGCCGCATTGGAAGATCAATGGCCCTGTCCCAGACCCAGAGAGCCTCAAGGCCAGTCGAAAACATTTATCAAGAAGCATCTTGATCTCAAGGAAGCAATGGTTGCGGTTACAGCAGAGATGAAGAATTGGCACCGCAATCTGGAGTTTAGTACCTATCTGGAGCTTATTGAGACCGCCGTCGCGGCACACCCAGCCCTCAACCTGGAGGTTCAGGTTTTCACTTACGGGGACCCTGGGTATTCATTGGCTCTACACAAGGCTTTTATTACATCCAGAGATTTCTTTTCTTCTCTGCCTCCTCGATCTCTTCCAAACCGTCCAAGGTTACCGGCGAGCAGCTTGAGACCGACTTCCAAATTGCACTCCTTAGTTCACAAACTCCAAGGACGGGCAAAATCGACATTCGAACAAAATTACGCTAGGGAGCTTGGGGAGAGTATGAGAGATCTTCACAATAGCCGTGGTGCCAACAATAGTTCTGTCGGACTCAGCGGGGACCTGTTGCGACGCCGACTTGACGACCACCTGAGAGACTCGAAGAGATATGCTGCGCAGCTACTCAGCGAGATCCGGGCTTGCATAGAGCAGTCTTCGGAAAATCAGCGACTGGCCATGGAATTCTACCACTGTCCACGACTATGTGCCATTTTCCTGCTTCAGCACCTCTCGCAAAAAGGGTGGGACAGTGCGAGCGCATGGCAAGCTCTGCCCCAAGCTTGGCAACCCTGGATCATTGAATTTGGCATAGCTCTGACCGAGATTCAGCGTGCGACAAGATTGACTGATGTTATGAATAACGAGAAGGACTTGATGCGGGAGTTACAGAATGAAGGCCACACGAATTGGGATCCAGCACAATACCCGGAATCGCTCATCTTAGAGATTGAGAACGGCATTCTCATACGCAAAGTTCAAGAAGAAATTGCGAGCTTGATGAGGTAAGTCAATGAATTTCCAATCCTTCCTATAGTGTCCAATGACCTTTATTCCGCACTATGTTTCCTGTTGGCTGACGTTGATGCTACAAAAGGCAACCGCCTGACATGGAAAATGCAGTCATGCAGTTGAACATGGGCGAAGGGAAGTCTTCAGTGATCGTACCCATTGTGGTCATGGCACTGGCGGATCGCTCGAAACTAGTACGTGTTGTGGTGACAAAGGCACAGTCGCGCCTGATGTTCCACGACCTTGTTGCCAAGTTGGGAGGTTTGGTTAACCGACGTGTTTTCACCCTACCGTTCTCTCGAGCACTAAAATTAAACCAATTAGATGCTCAAGCAATTTACGATCAGTGTCAAGATTGCATTGAAACTGGAGGCGTCATGTTCATTCAACCAGAGCATATTCTGTCTCTCAAGCTGATGGGCCTCGAGTATCTAATCACGAACCAAGAGGCCGTGGGTCGAATCCTACTCAGAACCCAGTCTCTATTAGACGCAAAGAGCCGCGACATTGTGGACGAGAGCGACGAGAATTTCAGCGTCAAGTTTGAGCTCATTTTTACAATGGGATCTCAAGTGCCAATAGAATTTGGCCCACAGCGATGGATTGTAATTCAGGAAGTTCTGGGCTTTATGAGGAAGCATGCCAGCATCGTTCAGGAGATACTTCCAAAGTCTATTGAGGTTCAACAACGTGGTCGATACTCCGGAGAATTTCCTCGAATTCGGCTACTCAAAGCCGACGCCACAGAAATGCTCTTCAGCCGAATTGTTTCCGACATCTGCAAGACGGGATTTTCTGGATTCCCCATTTCAAGACAGACCCCAAGCACTCGCCAAAACGTGATCAAGTATATCACGCAACAGGTCCTGAGAGCTTCAGATGTCAAGGCTGTTGAGCAAGGGCCGTTCTGGACTGGTTCTACTACCAATTATTTGCTACTCCTCCGAGGCCTCTTTGCCGGGGGCCTTCTGGCTTTTGCCTTTGAGCGCAAACGATGGCGTGTCAACTACGGTCTCGACAGTACTAGGCAGTCACCGACCCTGTTGGCAGTCCCGTACCGAGCCAAAGATAAACCGGCACCAAGATCGGAATTCAGTCATCCTGACATTGTAATAACGCTGACGTGCAATAGCTACTACTACGGTGGTCTCAGCGACGATCAGATGTCCCAGGCTTTTGAACACTTGATCAGGTCTGATCAGCCTGACGCTGAGTATCAGGCATGGGTTCAGGACACTAATGGGCTTCCCGCCTCTTTCAGATCTCTCATGGGAATCAATTTGAAAGATAAGCTACAATGCGAGCAGTACATTTTCCCTACATGTAAGCTTCCAACCCTGTAGCTGTGCTCTGTTCAATTGCCGCCCATGCACATTTTTGATATTCCAACCCCTGATGTCGCTATCAATATACTAACATTGCCGTCATAGTCCGATTCGCCAAACGCACAATCGACTACTTCCTCCAAGCCATAGTATTCCCGAAGCAGATGCGAGAATTTCCACAAAAATTGTCGGCATCGGGGTGGGATCTTGGAGATGTAAAGACTCATCCCACAACTGGTTTCAGCGGCACCGTTGGTTCCAGTCGTTTGCTGCCTCTTGATGTCAAATACCTTGACATTCCAAGCCAGCTGCACACTGACGCCCTCGTCCTGGAGAATCTGCTTCAGCCTGAGAATGAAGTTGTTCTTCTCCCTGATAGACCATTGGCATCTTCAGATGATATGGACGACGTGCGAACTTCAGGCTCGGATGCGAGTGGTCTTCTGGATCTAATCGTTAGCCGAAGAGACCCGAACCTGCGAGTTATCATTGACGTCGGGGCTCAGATTCTGGAATTGGCGAACGTGCAAGTAGCAAAGGAATGGCTGATATTGGCACACGAGACTGATCCCGAAGTCCAAGCGGCTATCTACTTCGATGATGATGATGAGATCATGGTGCTGGACATCCAAGGTGGCGCTGAACAACTGCGTACGTCGCCTTTTGCTGAGCAGCTCGACGTCTGCGTTGTCTTCCTCGACGAGGCACACACACGAGGCACTGATCTGCGTCTCCCAGAATGCTACAGAGCAGCGGTGACACTTGGTGCAAATTTGACCAAGGACCGGCTTTTACAAGGTAAGTCTGCGTACCTGTGGACGTCCTGATACAGGCCTTCCCAATGCTGACAACAACTTTAGCCTGCATGAGGATGCGAAAGCTTGGAGAGGGGCAGTCACTTGTGTTTTGCGTGCCTTCTGACATTCAGGCGAAGATTCGAGACGCCGAAGCAGAGAATCAAAATGGAGAACAGCTTGACAACGAGCAGCCTGATCGCCATATCGGCGTCTCCGAAATACTACAATGGGCCATGGGTGAGACATGCATGGATTTGTGGCGAAACACGTCCCTCTGGGCTAGCCAAGGGCGGAGATTCGACAAACAGAAAGCACTATGGCATGAGGCAGGTAACGGAGATACGACTTTGATTACTAGAGCACACGCAGCCAAGTTCCTCGAAAAGGAATCCCAATCACTAGAGCAGCGCTATCGGCCCACAGTCGGCGAGGCTGCGGAAGAATCAGAGGTTCCCATCAACGCGCGGGCACAGCAGATTGTTCAGCGCTGTGTAGAGGTTGGCAGTCTCACCTTTGATGAAGCGGCCTTGCAGGAGGAACAGGAGCGTGAGCTTGCACCGGAGATGGAGGAAGAGCGCCAGAATGAGAGACCGCCACCGGCAGAGGCTGCCAGACACATCTTACACCCGGACTTGAGAGTTTTCGTGTTGACCGGCGTGGTGCCTGAAGAATCCCCTGCGTTCATGCCGGCATTTAGGGCCCTGCAAAAAACGACCGCGGCCAAGCATCTCGATGTCGACCAGTTCCCAAAGGACATTCTGGTGACGAAAGATTTTGCCACGACATTGAAGAAGACTACTACCACTGACTTCATTTCGGACGCATGCCAACGCCCAGTGAATTGGATTCTTACCAGTCAACCTAGCAGCTGGGACTTTGTGGTAATTATCAGCCCCTTTGAGGCTCAAGAGCTTCTGCCAACCATCAAAAAAGGGCACAAGACCACCCTCCACGTTTACTCAGCGCGTCCAAATCTGGAGATTGATGCTTTAGACGATTTGAAGCTGTACACTGTGCCATCAACACCGTCGGATCGGCCCCTTCCGACCTTGCCTCTACGCCTCGCTGTTCAATTGAATCTCTTTGCAGGACAATTGCACTTCAAGTCTTTCGAGGACTATGTAGAGCTTTGCAACACGCTGAGGATTAGTTGGGGGGAAGCGACGAGAGGGGACACTATCGATGCAGATGGCTTTATTCGGAAGGCTCAGTCGCCAGCCGGTAAGCTTGTCATTCGGGATTCGGCGTTGCAAAAGAGTCCCGTCAACTTCCTCAAGACGTTCTTGTCAAAGACACGCAGAGACTGTCAGCCTATTGAGAGAACACCGCTAGGGCAGGTTCTCGATGGTACTATACTCCAGAGAAGTGACTTTGAAACTGTCTCAGGAGGTGAGGATGTCCACATGAGTGGCTTCTCGGAGGACGAAGACGTGGAGATGACTGGCTAGGATGCAGCAGTGATGCTTTTTGGAATGGAACAGGGCAGCTGCACACACAGCAGCGGATGCCCTCATCTCAGAAACTTTACATCACTTGCTGGGTCTCTGCGCTATTTGTTCCAAGAGTTCTAACGAACCTGGGCTGAATGGATTGAGTATTGATCTCGTTGGTTTCAGGCTGTGACAGTCTGAAGAGATAAAACGACCTTCAGAGGCATCGATGTCCATAGTACTTTCTCAGTCATAGCATGAAATGAGAATCGAAGAATTTTCTCATTTACAGCTGGTGCCTGCGCCTATGTATGAATCGAGGCCTGCTTTGCCTTGGCTCCTCTAATGGTCCGTCTCTTACACAGAAAGTGAATACTCAGTGATGTGATATACCCTCTTATGACACAGTGGGCTGGACAATAATTTGCATCATGATATTCTAGAACATTTTGATTTGCTAGGGAATTCTTATTGCGTATTGCGCCACATACCACACTGTGAAGGTAGCAATGCCCACTGCACCATTGTCAGACTAGGAGCCGTCAGATGCAAAGATTTGCGCACTGTCGAGGGCATCATTCGCCTCTTGCATTTTGATTAATGTCGACTGTCCCATTTACTGTTTATCAAGTGCGTTGATACTTTTCATGTTTATACGATATGTAGAGCATAAAAGGGGTCGTTTTTGTATGGGGGACCCCCCAGGGGACATACCGGGGGACAGCACTGCCCTGAAATATGCGATTCCCGCGAAATTTGTATGCTCAGCAAATTTACTGAGCATACAATTAGTGGTGCGGGGTAGAGCGTACATATATATATAGAATGCTCAGCTGTGCGCTACACATATGTACGGGAACTCAGTAAGAATGAGCATATACGGTAACATGCTGGTCCAAAGCTGTCAACAATACATTTTTCGAACATACGCTTCTATTGCTCATAATCAATCGAAAATGTCAACTCAAACACCCACACATCCTTTGAGACCGTCCTTTCCTCAAAAGGAGGCACATGATTCGAGATGTCCGTTGATGGGACTCGGCTCGATGGTGGGTTATTGGTCTCAGGGTCACAAGAATAGGTCGACAAGAAAGCTTGATCATGGCCAACAAAGCTTTTTATAGACAAGAGCCTAATCATGCTGCCTTCGTTTCAGTGGGGGTTGCGGCCCGTCTTACGAGGCCCTGGTCCGCAGACTCTGACCGACCTAAGAATGCTGGCAATGATGCAGGTGATGGATGGGCTGGGTGGATTTGCTTACTTTGGGCCGCCGTCCAGATGCAGGTAGTTGGCCTTGCTTTTATCCTTACAAGAAGCACTGTTAGGTGGGAGGGTTGACTTTCTGATGCGGATTTCTTCGGTATTGCCTGAGGATGCAAGCTTCCAATGATCCTCGACTTGAGCAAATGTTGATAATTGCGATCAGCAGTTTCGAAGCTGCTTTTCTGTCCCATAGTGTCTTTGCAGATGTCATCTTCCATGCTCATATCCATGATCGCTTGCGCGACCGAGAACACCGCCTTCATTTACTTTCGTGTGGATAACTTCATGCTTGGCTAGAATGAATTTGAATCTTTGTATTGTGAAGCACCGTCTCGACCTGGCCCGACTCACGGTTGCTCTTGCTGATGGGTCCCGAGCTACATATCCTAACCAACGGGGGGCATGGGAAATTGTTCAGTCACAGACTACTGCAAACTGCGTTGCCTTGCATGCAATCCTTCAGCCGCCATCCACCATATGGGCCTGCGGATGGTGATGCAGTTTGAGGCCCGGAGGATGGACCAAGGGAGTAGTATCTGATGTATGAAATCCAGAAAGCACCTCAACGCCGAAGTTTCCTAGAGGCGAGTATCCATTTCGCTGTATATATTTCGCCAGTACTCCTCGATGAACAACAGTCTGCTCTTACTCTACCAGCACCTTCATTCACATTATACCTTCTTGATCTGCTCAGGTAGCAATTTTTTTCTTTCTTTCCACACTCCATTCTTAACAAGCGGGCTTCAACACATTCTATTTGAGCTCTCTGCTGCGCAGCGCCACTCGAATCATCATTGCTGCTGATTACTCGTCATCAGTCCAATATGCGTGTTCAATTGATAGCCAGCCTTGCCCTGCTACAGTTTCACAGCCTCGCAGCGGCGGCAGCTACGCCCAACATGGGCTCGAACACATTGTTCGACACCAGCGGCACCCAAGGCACTGCTACCAGGCCCAGCGGTCACAGCTCCCATGATAGCAAGCCCCAAGCCAGCCACGGCGCAGGCATGCACGGCAGCAAAGACGGAGCCAGCTCGGGTCATGGATTTGACACGACAGGCAAAGGTCTCCCTCGCATGGTGGACTTCCATGGCATTCATGTCTCGCCCGCCTCAGGAGGGGTGGTCCACCCCTCAGACTCAGCGAGATGGAATAGGAGGACTGTGCCGAGCGCTGTGGCATTGCCAGATTCGGACGCAGAATGGGACTCCGCCTGCGATTTATCTCCCAACATCGATTTAAGCACTCCGGCGGGTATCAACAAAAGATGCAAGGACCCAGCCAGCTACATTCCAGACCCAGTCCCTGCCGACTGCGAAGCCGACCACTCCTGCGAGGCCTACGCTCGCTCTATCACGACTGAGGCGGGTTCGGCGACGACTCAGGCAAGCTTACTTCCACTTCCAACCGCTGGCGGTCATGTACATCCTTGTCCCGTCATAGGTCGTCGCGGCGATTTCCTCATTAGGAGATGCAACGAAGAGACGAACGGAACCCCGCCCTGGAATGGATGGCAAAGTTTCACCACGGAGGCAACTATAGGTACGGTCGCCACAAAGCCAGCCTTGACCACTGGACAATAGGAAGCGGGCTTGCAAGTGCCGGCGAACGCGACAGTGCCCTGATTTATACACCGTTTCGCCTATGAATTTCGGTTGCCAACGGGGTTGAGGTGGAGAGCCGCACGCCAAGGCAACGTGCGAGGGAGTCATGGTCCGGGTGATCGGTTCTGCCTTGACCAAAGCGTAAGATCTCTAGGGTAGGACACTCATAAGAAGTCAAATAAGTATCACATAAGTAGGAGGGTAGCTTGGTTCACGGAGATGTGCGCAGACAGTAAAAACAAATATGGGAGGACACACTCGTTTCATATTGTTCTTTTCGTATATTCACTTCTTTGTAGAGCAGATAAATCCAACTCGACTCCTCTCACTCTAAATTGAGCCATACATCGCTGCCGATTAGAGATGAGTTATAGATTGCTTGACTCGTGAAGGTGAACGAACTTTTCGAAGGAGTAGGTAATATCTGCTTAATAGTGACAATATGACGTTGGCTTGACGGGATGTGGGGTTCCCGGCTCGAGCTCATCCTAGTTGTATGAAATCGTACTTGTTCCTACCCAAGAGACTCTTCATAACAACCACTCGTTCTGAGAACAGAAAAAAAGTGCTTACTGTGGTGCAACAAGCGATCGCCAATGCAGCTGGCGCAGTCCAATGAAGCAACACATCATGATCGCTCATGAATGCGACTCCTCCCAAGACAACAGATAATTCACCTGCGAGTCGCATACCTCATCCATCGTCTCAAGACGTTCCCGGGTCTACACAGATCAGCTCCTCTCCACGTATTGCCCGCCATGGCGGCCGAGCACGCGGCCAAGAGGAGCTCATCAGACAAAGTCAATAATGGAACCATCTCATTAGGCACGGATGAGGCCATTACAGAGGAGGAGATCCAAGGCACAGAGACACCAGCTGCGCCTCGCAATGCATGTGAGTACACACACTTATACACACACTTGACCCTGTCCTCCTTCTTAAGAGTACACGTAACTGACCGCCGATGCCCCACAGTCTCAGAACTTATGGCGCCCAAGCCAAAGACCCATCCCAAGCCTGCATCCAAACCACCTACAACTACCAATTCCTTCGCCGGCCGCGCCGGGCTCGGCGCCTACATCGCCAACCCGACGGCCTTCCCCGCCAGCCGCGTCATCTTCCACACGCCCACTTCTGTCGCCATCCACGACATGTTCCCCAAAGCTACTGTACATACCCTTCTCCTGCCGCGGTCGGAGCTGCACAACCAGCTGCACCCCTTTGAGGCCTTCGACGACCCGGCATTCCTGGCGCAGGTCCGGACCGAGGCTGCGAGGCTGAAGGAGCTCGTGGCCAAGGAGCTGCAGCGTTTGCTGGGCCGGTATAGCCGCACCGAGGCAAAGCGCAATGCGGTGTTGGACGGAGAGGCAGAGCCGGGCTTTGATGCGGAGGGCAACCCGGTCCTGCCAGCGGGGAGGGACTGGATGAGGGAGATTATGGTGGGGGTGCATTCCGTGCCGAGCATGAATCATCTTCATGTGCATGTCTTGAGTCGGGATATGCACAGCGAGAAGATGAAGCACAAGAAACATTATCTGTCATTCACTTCCGAGTTCTTTGTTCCGTTGGAAGACTTCCCCTTGGCTGAGGACGACGAAAGACGGCATCAAAGGCATTGGCCGGAAAGACCCATGCTGTGTTTTAGGTGCGGGAGGACCTTTGGGAACAAGTTCAAGGAGTTAAAGGCTCACTTGGAAGCGGAGTTTGAGGAATGGAAAAAGGAGTAGGCGTGGTTTCGCGATCCCGTGAACTGGTATGTACTCGGTAAAAGCATGGATGGCGTTGGGAACAAAAAACCTTTTAAGATGGGTCACGAGGCCGTCTCCATCTTCGTCGCATTATTCAGAAGCAATCACTTGGTCATTGGACCTTTTCACACGAGGCTCTCGTCGTATTTCCCCTTGCATATCTTACACCCAACCTGTACCGCCTGACCAGTAAGGATGCTTGCAGGTCCGGTGCTTTCACTCTCCAGGACGTGAAAACCCGACTGAGCAATGCCGCGGTCCATTAACTAACCATTGACTTTCCCCAGATGATTCCCATTCCAGTTAGATCCAAGAGAGCATATCATGTGTGTCCTCTTTCACGCCCATCACGAACTAAAGCCCCAGTCTTCGGCCTACCATGCCGAAGAAACTGCTTCTAGCGTTGTTCGAATGGTCCGAGTCAAATGTTGTAGTCTTGCCGTTGAGATCTGCGGACGATTATTAGCACCTAGACTCGAGCACGACCCCCAAACAATTAATAACTCAAGGGCCAGTTGTTAAAGATATTCCGAACTTGCCAATACTCGATTCACTCACCACCATCCTCCTCGTTCTCGTCAGCCTCAGCATCATCATCACCACCCTCCATCTCCACATCCTCGCCCAGTTCCTCCTCCTCATCCTGGTGCTGGCTGGAATCCTTCTCGGCCTCCGCGTCCTCGTCCTCGTCCTCCTCCTCGTCCTCCTCCTCCTTGTCAGCCTCCTTCGCAGCGTTGCTCGCACGCGCCTTTGAAGGCCCACCGCGTCCAACCTTGGTAGCCTTCTTTGGTGTCTCGCCATCGGCCCCACGCGCCGCCGCGACCGCTAGCGCCGCAGCTTTGGCACTCGCAGTCTGCGACTTGCCAGCGGCAGCCAGCTGCTTCTTGCCGCTTCCGGGAGGACGACCGCGGCCGCGGCCGGAGCTGGGCTTCTTGGGTGCGGGAGGTGCGTTGGGATCCTTGGTGCTGGGACGGCCGCGACCGCGACCAGGGACAGGCGCTGCTTTCTTGGGCGCATTGTCGCCAATGACTTTGCGGGGACGGCCGCGTCCACGCTTGGGGGTGTCTCCGGTGGTTGCGGCGGGAGCTGCGGCGGCCTTGGGCGCGGGAGAGTCAGTTTCAGTGTCGGTCTTCCTGGGGCGACCGCGGCCTCTGGTGCTGGAAGGGGTGGACGCCATTTTGGTGGGGATGTTTAGGGGAGGTAGTGTTTGCTGGTTGTGTTTCGTTTGTCTGTGTGGCTCTGCACGATGGCACTGAGATGGAAATTGGCCTGGGCAACAGAGAAATTCCAATGGTGACTGCCCAATTAATGGTAAAAATGCCTTTGGTAGAAATACAGAAGACAAACGAGCCAGAATTTGTGGAATGAAAGGAGGAAAGGGTGGAGTGTAGTTTTACTTTTTTGGAGTTTTGCCTGTAGGAAATGCTGCTAGAGATACCTTTTATTACGCGACACGCGTGGACAAGGGTTTAACTGTGCTGCAATCAGCCGCTGAGTCAGCTGAAGCTCACTTGAACAGAATTTGAGACGATTCAATTTATTTTCCTATGAGTGTTTTCTGCGCCAGTTTAGGGTCATCAGTCATGGAATTATTCAAATTGATATGGTGATGATATTGAATGAATGCCTTGTTTCTCAGCAATTTACTTTAAATCATCTGAGGTTTCTTCTGTGGTAGCCGCTAAAACAAGATCAATTATAACTGGTTACATCCACGCCGTGTGCCTCGGGAATTTGCAAACCACAGCATTTCATCCTCTATGATCCGACCCCAACTTGCATCCTATCACGGATGGCCGACTGTCTATTGGGAAAGGCGGCAGATCAGAGCTTCACCGTAAAGGCTCCTCGAATGCGCTCCCCAAATCGGTAGAACAGTAGTGGAGCGGGCGCCAGCACCACACTAACCAGCGCAAACACAGATATCCCCCAGCCATAACCAACAGCCTTGAAAAGCGAAGGGGCAAATAGCGGAATAATACCCGCAAAGAGGGATCGAAATACTGCGCCTGCCGCAATGGCAGAGGCAGCATACTTCTCAAATGCGTCGATGTAGTAGTTCTGCGTGCAGTTGACTATCACGACCTGGCCGATACCATAGAAGAAAGCCGCTGAGACTGTGGCGAACCAATGCACATGGAAGTGGACCAGCCAGGCGAAGCTTTCGGGTTTCAATTGCTGGGTTTCAGGAAGAGGTGAGGGAAAGAAGGGGGAACGCTTACGAGAAGAGTGATAGGGGCAGCAAGACTGCTCCAATGTTTGCAAGTGGCAAGCGATACTCCGGCTTTGCCACGCCGTGGTTTCTGGCCTTCAATTTCTTGTACACATCGTCAATCCTCGGCACCAGCCCTCGTACCGCGAATAATAGCCCCAATCCTGGCCCGAGGTACATCAACCCGACCTTCTCGGTGTCAAAGCCGTAAATTCCGCCGTAAATGCTCTCAAAATTTGTGAAGAGACTGTACGCAGTGCTGAAGATGAGGGCTTGGTAGAGTGACATGGTGAGGACGATCGGCTGTGTGAGGATGCGAAGCGGTCGCTGAAATGACTGTTTCAGCTTCGCAGACAGTGGTCGCGAGTCTTCGCCTTCATACCAGAAGACAATGTTGCCATCTTCCTTTTGATGCAACTGTTTGCGCCTCTGTAGCAAGACCGGCGTATATGTCTCGCGGAGAAAGAGGAAGCCGAATGTTGTGTTGATGCCAGACACAATGGCGAGTACCAGGAAAACCCACCGCCAACCAAGCCGCTGGACGACCACGCCTCCAAGAAGTGGTCCCAACGTTGGACCCAGAAGGGGACCTAGGAGATACCATCCAAAAACCCCGGCTCGTTCTTCGGGATAGAACATGTCGCTGAGGCTGCCTCCGCCGTTCGCAATACCCACACTACCGAAGAAGCCGGAGATTGCTCGCAAGACGATCATGGTCTCAATATTGGGACTGAATGCTGTGGGGATCTGGAGGACGGTGAATATCGTGAAACAGGTCAGGTACAGCGTCCTGCGGCCGAATGTTTCCGACAATGGTGCCAAAATGAGTGGCCCGATACCAAGCATCATCACAAAAGCCGTTGTAGCTCCAATGACGGTGTCCGGCTTGGTATGAAGCCCATCTGCAATTTCTTTGATTCCTGGAGTGAACATGGAGCTGGCAAGGGGACTGAGTACTGCAGTAAGTCAGTTCTCCATTCCACGGTAGCTGTGTCAGTCTCGTGCGCATAGGCTCTGCTTACTAGCCATGGAGGCTATGACTGCCACATTGGCCAATTTATTTCTTTTCGACCATGCCCGGGGATTTTCAGGGTCATCATCGAGGAACTTGATCTGCTGATGGACAGTCAGCATGGGAGAACAGACTATGTCGTGTCCAAGCTTTGTTCGCATCTCACCTCGTGGCGCACATCATTCTGGGCTTCTCCATGGTGCAGGAGAGGCGAGCGCTCATTTTGTTGGGTAGACATCTCTTGAACATCATGTCGAAGGGAAAATGCAATCTCACAAGGAAAGAATCTCAAAAAGAAATAATTAGTAGGTCGTGCGTGTCCAGACCGGACGAGCTAGGGTACAGCCGCATCATCGAAAACACGGAAAAGAGGTGACGTAGACGGGGTGGCCGGGTCGAAAGAGTTGTCAGCGCAAGCCACAACAAAATACCGCGGCCATTTTCACCAAACTTTCGCGTTTATTCAAAAGAAGTCACTGGCTAGATCAGATTATGTCTATTCCCACAAATCTCACCAATTCCCAAGTGTAAATTGTGAATTACACATATTTGTCAACTCCCAGTCCTCGGCCCCCAACTCCCCCATCATGTCCTCGTCCCCCTTGCCCCCACACAATCCCGCCACAAACATGCTCGCCATAAAGTGATCATCCGTAGCATGTGCCTCGCGATATTTAGGATGCTTCATCAACGCCGTGATCTTCCTTCTTAATTTGGGTCCCCCGACTGCTTTCGCTTGCAGCACCCGCCCATACGCCGCCTCATCCACGCTCGTGCTGGCGCTGTGGCCCGCCACAAACGCATCAATCACCTCCTGGCGAAAGTCCATCGCCCACGCCGCGGGCGGCGCCACTTGCGCAAAGTTGTCTCGGTAGCGCAGCATTGGCCCCCAGACATTGCGGTAGAGATTGTGGACAGCGCCGCCGGAGCCGATGAACAGCGTCTTGTGCGTTGCCCAGTCGCGCAAAGGGCGGAGTGCCGCGCCGACGGCAACGTGGAAGTGCGGATCGTATTTGTGCTGCGATGAGATGATGGTAGTGGGCGGGCAGCCCTTGGGGAACATCCGGATGAGTACGAGGTATGTATCGTGAATCCAGTCAAAGGTAGGGTCGGGTTTTGAGGCGATGCCGGCGGCGGAGAGGTGTGCTTGGATGGTGGGAACCATGGCGAGGTCTGGATTGAGGACGTAATTTTCATATTTTGATGGGTGAACGTAGGCAACGGGGCTTTTTCCTGGATTTGGGTTGGCTGATATGATTATGCCATTGAAGGTCGTCGCCCAGTGGGCACCCTGTGGCATGTGAGTGAGATGAATCGAGAATTGATGAGACCTCCGCATAAGATATCCATGCGCAACTTGGGGCAAATCGTTTGGACACGGTATAAAACCATGGGACAGATAAAATTTGGACCTGTGCCCCTATCCATTTTGTCCCTACAGAACTTTCATGCTTCCTATTTTTCTGTTGTTTGGGGGTGGGGGAGTCGGTTCCAGCCAGCCAAACTTACCATCATCACGACGTGTTCTACTCCGTTCTTGAGCGCTTCTTCACCCATTCGTTCCCAGTATGTCGCTGATGCACTGTCCTCTCCCAACATCATAGTAGAACCGTGAGAGAAGAAGTGAACGGGGGACATCTTGCCCTCCTGTTTCTTTCCGACTGCCATTATGCTCTTGCTCAAGCACTATGTGTGGAAGTGGTTTCTTCGGACTGATAGCTTTTGCCAATGTGAGAAGGGGTTTTTGAGCACAAGGAAATGTCCTCATGCGGTTGAAAAAAACGAATAATTTCAAATGTCCGTTTCTCTAAACCGGATGAGGCTGAAGCTCTCGTACTTGAGTAGCGATGATATGATGCCTAAGAATGGGAAAGAGTATCACTATTCGCCTGAACACAGGTGGGGCCGTAAGTTGATCTGTAGTCGCCATCCTGCAGAACGAGTCAATTGCCTTAGAGTAAGACTAGGGTCCTCCCCCACCGTTCCGAAGGACGGATTCTCCTAGTGTCTTTCCCAAACTCCCCACCCCCCGGACATCTTCCCCAGATCCTCTGTGGATCCCGTGCTGTGGACCCCTGATCGCTGTCTGCATGGCCGTATCTTAGTGCAAGTGAGAGGCGGATTGTACTTTAGGTACCTAGTTGCGTAACATGGGCTTCATTTCTCGCATGCCTCGGGTCTGGGAAAGCTCGTAAGGTCAATGTCGCGACGCGAAATGCTTGCAAGCGCGGACTCAATTTCACTAAAGTCATCCGTTTCTCCATGCTAGCATATGAAATCCTTATTATTTATTGCAGAAAATACATCCTAGTGCCAAGTGCTTGGGTGAGCAGTCTACCCCATCGTCACCCGGTCAGTAATCGAATAACAGCAGGTACTAAACTCGCTTCCAATAAGTCCCGAGTATATCAACACTTTTGATACGATACAAGCTCAAGTCATTGTCTCAACTTTGAAGCATACTCGACTCCCCTCTTGCCCAAGAAATACGCTGTAAATCCAAGCGCTGGTAAGATCATGGAGAGGTAAATGCTTGCACCGGTAAGCAGTCCCGACTCGAAAAATCCCACCCCCGTATTTTCCGATTGTCTTGTAGGAGGCAGTTGTTTCGTAGCGACTTCCCTCAATATCGACGTTGTGACCTTGCTCGTCGTCTTTCCAGAACCGCCGGATAAGAGATCCTCAACTTTCTGGAAAACTAAGGGTGTCTTCTCAACATATTGCGGCCTCGGCACAGAGAACATGTCCCTATTGTATCGGTAGAGGAAATCAGCAGCGTGGGCTGTGGGTGCCGCAGGTCCGACGAGAAGGTGTGTGGGTATTTGATTGATAAGTGAGATGTGACATGGTAGAAACTGTGCGAGATATTTGGCTGATCCGGGCTCAGCGAAAAAATAGCCTGCTAGCAGAGAGGTCCTGTCTATGTGTCAATTTTCTCGTACGGCGTCGTTATTTGAGGCTGGGGATTACTGACCCGTGATCCTGATTGTATACTGCATCAGTCAAACTTGAACATGTCGCTATTGGAAGATACCGGCCAGTGATCTTGATGTTCGCAATGGAGGCGGTCCTAGAATTTCTCAGTACAATCAACTCATGCTGCAAGACCCAGCAAAGCAACTCACCTGTCCAGAACGTCAACTAGCTTGAACTCATTTGAACCAAAAGTTGACACCTGTCTCTTGGCCTCAGCATCGTCGATGGCCTTCCTGATCTCCTCCCTCTCATTCTTGCCGACTTTCCGTACGCCGCTCGCTCCTGCGAATGACAACGTTGCATAGCGAGAACAAGCCTCAAAGAACTCCTGTTTGACGAATTCGTTGACCAGCACTAAGTCAGGAGCATAGGGCGAGTCACCACCAAAGCTGAATCTTGCGGTGGTGATGGCCTTTGCAGCGGCGTCGATGTCTGCACTTCTGTCGACAATGGCCACACATCGAGACTTGGTTGACGATTTCAAGTGGTTTGATGAGGAGGTCTGATCAGTTTGGTCCACCAAGTTAAGTCCCTCTATTTCCAGATCCTCTCCGCTTCCTTTGAGGATAGCAAATGTGTTGACGTCCAGGGCTTGGGTAAGAAGCGCTCGAAGTATGGTGTCTGTCTGGAGTAGGGTAGTTGAGAGCTGGAATGTATGGTGAGTATTCTGTACATCTCGAAACTCCCGAGGCCCATGAACTCACATCGAGTAATACGCAATTTCCTGCAGCAATGGCAGCCGCCAAAGGTGTGACGATTGAGTAGAATCTGGTATAGCTCGTGGGCCTGATGACTACCACACCTAACCCAACTCTCCTGTTCAAATTGTCCTTGCCATGTGCAACGCTATACTCATCTTTGAGGTCCTTTTCAAAGTTCAAGGTGTCGTAGAAGTGCTTGATTGCTTCCATGGCAAGGTAGAACTCTATCTCTACCTCAGCAGCAGATGAATCCGAGTCTGCCTGCAGCGCGGCACAAATCTTCCCGGCTTCTTCTCGTAGGGTTTGGTGGAGAGAGAATAGTTGGTCTTGTCGAAAACGTCCATTCTCGGCTCGACCGTCCACCGCGGACATCTGCAGACGCTCGATGGCTGCTTCGTCGGAAGCCATATCAAGAACTCCTGACTTGAATCACGAACGATGATACTTGGCGATGAGAGACGGTAGAACAAATCTCAAGAATGGTCAGCAACAACACACGAGATGTTCTAACCGATAAGTAAAGATATAACGAGAAGAAATCGAACGCCCCGAAGCCATGGCTCTCATGAGATGCCCCCCCAGCGGGAGCTTACCCCTGTTGTGAGACCTCCAAGTTACAGGAAACTCGTCTAGAAGGCGGAAAGTGGGGGATACCCCCCCCAGGTCAATGTAATGCGACCAGAAAGGGGAACATAGTCTCGAGACGCATTACCAACGACATCTCATTCATCTTGCTGGCAATTGTCACAACTTGGGACTCACTTCAACCGCGACTTCTGCGGCTTGAACCTCACATAGAACCAATATGTCCGCTACCACGACAGACAACCCGATATCAACCACGCTGCATCGAGCAGCTCATGCAGACCACCTTCAGGATTACGAAGTTCATCTCAATAGCGACGGAGCAACCCCAGCACCACCCAACACAGACAACCGACCCTCAGCACCGAGTGCTTCGAATCCTGAGGGCTGGTATGATGAGCACCGCGGCGTCCCTCCGTACAGGCCCATCAACAGGAACTTGGACTTGAGCCAAAGACCCTGGGGTGGGAACCCTGTGGGTGATGCGTTTGTGTTCACGATGTTCACTGGCGTTTTCACTGTAGCAGTGAGTCTTCATTAGCTACCTAGGTACACTGCACGTAAAACTTGTCTGACATCTCTGTGATAGAATCTCAACTGGCTCTGGAGGAATACTGGTGGACGGGTGAATGATAGGATATTTAGGTACAAGGTTGGTGGTGAGGTATGAGGGCACGAAAATTAAGATCCATTCTGCACTTCAGGCTCCATAAGGGACATGGGGTTAAAGGCAGCACTGGACAACGCAAACCAACGGAACCGAAGTTCGAGGTTGTATCTTAATAGTTCATGTATATTTCGAGATGGTGGCCGTGGACATCAATCCATGTGCACAGCAAATGATGAATATATACGTGA
This sequence comes from Gnomoniopsis smithogilvyi, assembly GCA_027946515.1. Lineage (NCBI taxonomy): Eukaryota > Fungi > Ascomycota > Sordariomycetes > Diaporthales > Gnomoniaceae > Gnomoniopsis > Gnomoniopsis smithogilvyi. The sequence continues at coordinate 1,537,202 of JAPEVB010000004.1, read as the reverse complement.
ATGGTAGCTCAACCTCGTTCTCCAGCAGGTGGATCCTGACGCACCAAACTCACCCAATTCCACCCATTATTCTCGACACGTCTAATAGAACACAAATCTGCTCCTGAATTACGCCGAGCTGTATGACGGATCACACTTAGCTCGTTATGTAGTGCACAAACGCATGTCCTCGTACACTAACAAAATTCCCAATCGACGGAGTCCTCCCTTCCCCGCCCCCACCTCTCCGGATCTTGTGCGGCTCCCCTCCCTATAATTTTCAATACACAAACTTTGTAGTCTTCAACTATCAAAAGGAAAAAGAAAGATTCATTGTCTTCTCTCACTGTAAAAGGAGCAAGCTTGAACATCGTACACGAAGGAATTACTACAATGGCTAAGAGCGAGGTGCAAACCCCCGAGATACGGGACCTCTTGTCTCGTCATGAGGACCCGGAAAATAACCTTCTATTTCTCAAAAACGTCTCCATCCCACTCAAGAACTCTTCTCTCCCTATTCGAGCCAACGTCTACCTGCCCCTAAGCCACATCAGCAACCCGCAAGAAAAGTACCCCGTTCTAGTAACCTACGGGCCCTACGGCAAAGACATCCCCTATGCGACCTTCTTCCCGCGCTCCTTCGAGGAGCTCAACCCAGAGCACAAATCCAAGTACTCCGCCTGGGAGACACCGGATCCCGTCTACTGGACCCGCCATGGCTACGCCATTGTCCGCGCCGACGAGCGCGGCCTAGGACAGAGCCCCGGCCTGCTCGACACCATGAGCCGCGGGACCAGCGAGTGCTTCTTCGACGTGGTGGAGTGGTCCGCCGAGCAACCGTGGTCGTCCGGGAAGGTGGGCCTGCTGGGTATCTCCTACTATGCCGGCTCGCAATGGCGGGTGGCAGCGCGCAGACCCAAAGGTTTGGCGGCGATTGTGCCGTGGGAGGGCATGAGTGATTACTACCGCGACCGGTGCCGGCATGGCGGTATTTTGAGCAATCGCTTCATTGGTTTCTGGTGGAATCGCCAGGTGCTGGTAAACCAGTATGGCCGTAGCGGGCGGTCGAAACTGACCTTTCCACCGGATGGGCCTGGAGCAAGGGGCCAAGAGGACACTATTGAGGGCGACTTGTCAGAAGAGATCTTGCTGGCGAACCGGCAGGATCAGACGCAGGATAACGAGGCGAACCGCTTCCGCGACGATGCATACTACTCGAGCAAGGAGTATCGCCTGGAGGATATCGAGGTGCCGGTGCTGAGTGTGGCAAATTGGGGCGGCATTCTGCTTCACCTCCGGGGCAATGTCCAGGGCTATTTGCATGCGGGCTCAAAATTCAAGTACCTTCGCTTCATCACAGGACGGCACGACCTACCATTTTATTACCACGAGGAAGTAGAGTTGCAAAAGAGCTTTCTGGATGCGTTCCTCAAAGGCGACGACCGCATGGGCTGGAGCGAGCCAGGCAAGGTCGCGCCAGTGACGCTGACGCTGCGGAAGGGTGATGTCGGGTTCAACGACGCGGAGAAGGAAAAGGCCTACCCTAAGAGGGAAGAGAAGGCTTGGCCGCTGCCATCGACCAAGTACACCAAGTACTACCTCACTCCCAACCAGGGCTTGACCACGGCCAAACCATCATCGCAAGAGGCACAATCAGTCACCTGGAATGCGCTTGGAACACTAGAGAAGCCCGAGCTTGTCCAATTCACCACCGAGCCTTTCGAGCAGGAGACGGAGATTACAGGACACCCTGTCGCACACATTAACGTTGGATTGACGGCAGCCTCAGGAGTCGAGGACCCAGACATTGATGTCTTCGTCACCATTCGTCATCTTGATGCGTCAGGTAAGGAGATCTTTTACACCGGTACTGCAGGTGACCCAGTCCCTTTGTGCAAGGGATGGCTCCGTGTCAGCAACCGTAAAGTGCATGACGAGCACCCCTACCACAAGTCATGGCTGCCGCACCGGGAGTACTTGTCCACGGACGTCCAGCCGGTCAAGAGCACGGAAAAGTACGAGATCGATGTAGAGATCTGGCCAACGAATGTGGTTGTCGGCAAGGGAAACAAGCTGGTTTTTGAGATTTCCAGTGGTGACACGCAGGGCTCAGGCGTTTTCCAACACGCTTCTGAGATTGACCGGTAAGTCTCTAATTTTGAACTCCCAAGCCACATGCTTCGATGCTAATTTGACATAGCCCTGCTTCAAAATTTGCCGGTCAAAACCACTTGTTCTTTGGTGATGGCCTGGAGAATTACCTAACACTACCAGTAATTCCATCCGAGTAGACGCATCGACAGCAACGTCCTAGCCACACTTTGGGGGGGGGGGCTGGAAGAGGGGCCGGGAAATAGTTTTGATAAGGTTTCTCATCATTTACGTAAATGGGGCTGAAGGAAAAGAGCATCAACATATAGAAAATAGATATATACTAGGTACGTTTGTCTTCAACGTGAAAATACCAGTAATTGAAGGGGCTTAGTCACTCCAATGTGATATTGCCTGCTTACATTGTACCTTTTCTCCGGTCCTCACGACCGTCATACCTAGGTAACCTTTGTGCGCCTATAACAAAATGAAAGGCTTCTGGTGATGTGACTTTCCATCACACAGGCATTTAGGGCTTCCGAAAACTCGAGAAATTGAACCTGACTTAGCTTCGTGCACTACGCTTTGGCATGCAAATGTCCGAGAATACGATGGTGAGGCCACGCAGCTAAGGTTTAGGACATTCGGACGCCGAGGGAATGCCAACCGGACCATTCATAGTGCCCGGTGGGGGTGGGGTAGTAAGCCCAGAAGCGCAGGTACTACCAATAGACCAACAACCAACGTTGATTATCTACCTTGGGTAGGTGAATAAACGAAACGCTGATGCTGAGGTCCGGCGAAAAGAATCCAGACAGAATATAATTTTCCACCTGTTCTGTTCCCTCCTCAAGCAAGTGTGTGCTGAGCCAAACTTCGCCATGTCCTTCTCAGAGCACTTTTCCATAAAGAACATCCCATACGGAATCGCCACGAGTGATGGCCACCCCCAGAGAGCTGTAGCCACAAGGAATCACGATCATGTCGTGTTTTTGAACGAACTGGACCTCAACGTTGCCGAAGACCTTAAACAAGCCATTGACCAGGTAAGAAGCCATTTTCATGATAGGGAACTCCCCAAATTAACAACGGACATGCACAGTCGAGCCTCAACGCCCTAGCAGCTCTCCCTAAAGACAAGCTGAGACAACTACGAGCAGAACTTCAAAAACTTCTGAGTGATGAGTCTGTAATTTCGAAGCATGGCGTGCCTGTTGAGCAGGTTCAGTTGCATTTGCCAATCCAAGTAGGAGGTTTTACGGACTTCTCATGCTCCCTAGAGCACCTGGGAAATGCTTCCGAAGCAATGATGGGGGTGCGTTCGTTGCCTCCAGCTGTCCTACACTTTCCGATTGGATATAATGGCAGAGCCTCTTCGGTCGTAGTATCAGGGAGCGATGTTGTACGGCCACTGGGTCAGTACTATCGCGGGCTTGACACGACCGAGGTCACCTTTGGCCCGTCGCAGGTTGTTGACTTTGAGCTGGAGATGGCTGCTGTCATTGGAAAGCCGTCAAAAGTCGGTCAACGTGTCAAGGTCGACGATGCTGACGAGCACATCTTCGGTTTGGTCTTATTGAATGACTGGAGCGGTAAGGCCCCATTGGAATTTGTGAATGTGCTCGATCCTCTGCTGAGACTTCACTACAGCAAGAGATATCCAGAAGTTGGAGATGCCGCCGCTTGGCCCAATCAACTCCAAGAGTTTCAGTACCTCGATCTCACCCTGGGTGGTCACGCTCGAGGCATTGGAGGCCTTCGCAACACCGGCGCCTCCCAAGCAGGCAGCAGCGGCTCCGTATCTTCAAGATTCAAAGAAGGACCCAAGCTACCAGATCTCACTTGAGGCCGAGGTCGTGAGGGAGGGTAAAACAACCAAGATATGTAAAGCGCAATTGAGCTGGATGTATTGGACGTTCCGGGATCTCGTCGCCCAGCAAACCATCAATGGCTGTAACCTCAACACCGGTGACTTACTGGCCACTGGAACGGTTTCAGGTCTGCAGGATAATGAGCATGGATGTTTGCTGGAACTGACGCTGGTCAGGAAGAAGAGTGACAAGGCCTCAAGCAGTGAAGACGTAATCTGGCTGAAAGATGGAGATGAGACTAGGTTTACTGGGTATTGTGGTGATGGAGTGGGATTTGGTGATTGCAGTGGGGTTCTTAAGCCCGCTATCCCTTTCGAATAATATGATAGATACCGAGTCACCGAATCAACTGCGGGTTGTCTGGCAGAGGGCACCTTGAATCATAAGAAAATTCAATATTTGAATATCAAAAGCTGAGCTGAACGTTAAGGTGAATCGTTCATTCGTTGTTGTCCATTAGGTACCTACACATAGGTGGGTAGACTCCAACGTTCATACATTATTCCCTGAGCTTCCAAAGCTCCAGGGCAGCCGATCAGCTGGGTGGGCCCTGGCTCCACTCAAGCTTTGCCCCCGGCAAGCGCCGCCAACAGCCACGGAAGGCCACATCGTCAATTGGGACCTCAGCGCGACTTTTGTGAATTGAATGTTGCCTCTCACTTTCCAACACTCAACTCAAAGAGGAGCACTACATCCTATCGTTCTGCCTCCTCTTCCCTCTCAACCCTCTCTGGTCCCACCTGGCTTGTCTTCATTGACATCTGCATCATGGCTTTCCTCAAGTTCTCGGCGCTAGCTCTTTTGGCTCTTCGCGCCGTCTCGGTCTTCGCTGCCGCAGAGGTACGAATGCTCCCCCTTCTTCCGTGCAAGCTGATTTGCGCCTGTGCAAATGCCGTTCCAAGCTATTTAAGTTTCCAGTCACTGATGATGCTTCCTTTCAGCCCGAGGATGCAACCGCCTCTCCTGGCGCCGAAGCCCCCGAGCTGAAGATTGACATCTCGACCACCTTCCCTGACTCGACCTTTGGCGTCAAGCTTGTGAATGGTCACACGACCAAGGCCGTGGTTGAGATCGTCAACCATGAGGATGGACCAATTAACGTGGTCTTTCTGGGCGGCATGCTGGCGACTACCCAGCCTCTCCCCGAGGACGCACCTCCCCAGGCCGGTGTCTTGCGCAACTTGTCGGCCATGAGCTATGATGTCGACATTGAGCCTGGCGAGACTCGTGCCCTGCCCTTCCCCTTTGTGCAGGATATGCAGCCTCAGGATGTTGTCCTCAATCTTCTGGCCGTTCTCCGAAATGAGAAGAACCAGATCTTCCAGGTTGAGGCGCACAGTGGGCTGGCCAGCATTGTCGAGGCCCCTACCAGCATCTTCGACCCTCAGATGTAAGTGCTATTTTGACCTGGCTTTTGACCCTGCAAGGGTGCTAACTTAGCTTCTGCAGTATCTTCCTGTACCTCTTCCTGACTGGCGTCTTCGGCGGCACCCTCTACTTCATCTACAAGACTTGGATCGAGGCTCTCTTTCCCCAGGCTAAGAAGGCTCCCCGTTCCGGCAAGAAGGTCAGAAAGGAGGTTGATGTGTCTGAGCCTCTGTCTGGCAGCGAGTCCCCCGCTGTCGCGTCTGGTGTCGACAAGGCCTATGACGAGACCTGGATTCCCGACCACCTGCGCCGACCTACCACTAAGCGCGCCAAGTCCTCCAAGAAGACTCAGTAAAGCAAGGCTGGTCAAAAAGATACAGGCAGGGCGTGAAAAGGATGGCAAGCTGCCAGAGAAATCAAGGTTGTTGCTTGTTCTCCCGGCTACTTATGACGGGGTCACGGTGGAGAGGTCTATATCAATGAATCTACTCGGTATACAGACCTGGCGTTAAATTAGGCATGAAAGGCGTGGCATAAAAGTCTATTTAGGGTCGCTCGTTCTTCATGGCTTAAAATAAAAAATGTAGCCCATGTCGCGGCTCATGTACTTGTGTACACACAACCGTCGCGCATGCCGAAAGTCGGAATGTCATATGCTTGTGAATGCCGTCAATCTGCCAAGGGCTTTACATGCCATGGCAACTTGCCAATGCAAAGCTGTGTCATGCTGCTCATGTTGCTAGTGCGTACTGCGCATGGCCTCTACTCTAATATCACACAGAATACGAAGTACCCACAGCGGAATGCTCAGTAAATCAAGTCGATAATTGAAGCACAGTACGTACGTGATGATTTCGCAAAACATGGGTCCACTTCATCGCAAGAACACATTCACACCTTTGCAGATATGGCCGTCACCGCTCCGGAGCTCCAGCTGATTCACGTGGACCGTACGCTTGGGACCGACAAGAGCGGCTCGATGCTTGATCACAAATTGCCATCGACCTGACGGAGGTCTCCTGTGTTTGCCGATAATTCCCGAACCGCAGACCTCGAGTGGCCCTTCATATACGGGCCCAGAAGTCGTCGCTGTACCTGCTCGTTCAAATCAGCATAGCCAAAACCCCATCTCCATCACATTCCATGTATCTCATATCGCATCACGTATCGTCAACACGCACTCAGAACGGAATGATCTTGTATTCGGCCGGGGAAGATGGTTGTGATTCGTGCTTTGTTTTTTGAAATTCGCAATTCCAGATATCCGGGACGCCATCTCTAGAAAACAGACCCGAGCAGGCCCCAGCAAACGGTAGCGTCGCTCATCGTCGTCGTCTCCGATCCGCCCAAAGAACCGATTTTCCCTTTTAAGGTGCCATGTGCATCCCCCGCGCCGAATGTGGTTGTTTGCAGTATCAACAACTGCAACTTCTCCTTGCATGTCACCATCCCCATGCCACCGCCAAGTAATTTTCGTTCATCCTTGCAATCATCATCCGCCCATGGATGAGTATTTGGTTTACCGAAGACGTCTGGCTTCACGCTCGGACTCGAGGAGGCAGAGGATGTCGTTCTCGCGGACTGTGACGAACAAAGTCTTTGTCAGCACTTCTGTATCCCACTGGTTTCTGGTGTCCCTTGAGGCTGTATAGCCTCCGCAGCTTCAGCCTGGGTCGAGAAATTTGTGCATACCGGGTCCCTTCACGTTACGGATGATCGAACGGGTCTGGTCGTCCATGAACTCGACGCGAACCTGGGTAACACCACCGCGAGAGCCTAAAAAAAGTCCATCATAAATCAGCCATATGTCCTCTTGCAATTGTTTTTCTTTCCCATCGATATTCGCTCGCTGGCAACATCCTTCCAGTAGATGATGAAGCCCTCGTTGGGGCGGGGTGGGGCGTTTATTTCGTACCGGTACGGCCGAGGACGCGGGTGACCTTCACGAGCTTGACGGGCTGCTTAGAGGCATCCATTTTGATAGATGTGAGATTTCCGGGTGGTTTTTCGGAGGCGAAAAAAGATCGAACGGGAATCGGGGTTGATTGACGGGGTGGTGGTCGTGAAGCAGGTTGCGCGAAAGTGGATGTCGTGGTCGCGAGATAGCGGGCTGGCCGTCGAACTTTTCGCTCTGGTGGGAGGTGAAAATCAGAGTTTAGCGCGAAGCAGCCGCCAGCTGGCGCCAGCTGCCGAGGATAACCGTGACTTCCAACCTCACCTCCTGTTGATACACCATATTGGACTTTGCCATTCTTTTCCCTTGTTTTGTCCTATTTCATGATTAATGGGATTTCTCTTCTACTGTAGTTTGTCTCCTCCGTTGTCTCCTCCGAGATAAATTGAGTGGTTCTGTATCAATCACTTCTCCATGCTTCTCGCTCACTCCCTGAGCTCTCACATCTGCTATTAGTCATCCTCGATCTGGATGAGCTGCAGGCTCAAGTTGACGAGCATCTCAGCAGGAGGCACACGCGTGCTCGAAGCACAAATCACCTCTCTTTGTGAAGGTAGTGGAAAGCTGAGAAGTGACGTGAAATTCAATCTACAATTCTGTTATTGCCTAGTCCAAGTTTGCTCTTCATCGGTAGTCCTGCATCAACGATAATCTGTTGATACGTTCCTGTAAAGCACAATGGTATGAACAGACGAAGACATCATCAGATCCAAGGCAACGAAGCGCCTCATAAATGGTATATGCTCAAAGGCGAATTCGCCACCATAATGTCAGTGTGATACACACGGCTGCCAAAAAATTGAGAAATGCCCCCTGCGAGACAGTCCTCACGAACTTCGTTCTCTGTTGAATAGCGCAGAACTAGGGTTTGTGACATAGTTCAACATCCATAAGCTGTTCTCCCCAAAGACTCGGTACTAAAAAATTCATAGCGCTCGTATAATTGTTGATATCTGTTTTCTTCGCCTCAAGTTGTCCTGTGGATAGGATCTTCAGCGCTACCTTATTAATCACCCCTGTCTGAGCATCGTTCTTTCGTCCTCATTTGTCTCAAGCTTTGCGGACTCTCCGATTGCTGACGCCTACAAGAGTGCTTAATAGAGATCCTGATATTCCAAGTGTCCCAAGGCGGGTCTTCATGCGAAAATCCATGTGGAAAGGCCCCAAAGTCATTATACCATTACCGGGTATGATGATGCTACTTTTGAACCCTAATGAGGAATACAAATGTCTGAGACAGAAAACTTACAAATTTCATGGTGAAATAGAGAAACAACCCCACCAATACTATCCAGCTGGAATGAAACACTTCGGATAAATCTACATTTGTGGCCTTTGTACCTGGGTAGTGACCGCTGATCGGGGGTAGATCGATCATTTTATTCTTGTGGCTGCAGAACCCTTAGCATTGAAAGACATTTGACTGTTACTCAATAATTACTTCCTCTCAAGCTGTCATCGCCACTTCAGCCCCAAAGCAAGACCTGGAATCATAATGTTTGCCTATGCTCTAGGTCAAGCAGCATCTCACCATTAACAAACTGCAATTCAATGAATTAATCCACAATTCAGTGGCTATAAAGTAGAACATTGATCTCTACCAATATCCCATGGGAGATTATCCAACAGGATTCGTCACTTCAAACCCCATCTCATAAGCGGTATATCACAGGAGACTATCCTGCAAGAGACCCGAACATCACCCTAGTCCCGTAGCTTAATGTATGTGGTACCTGGTCACTTTGCCCCTGAAGCTATTTCATACTTTCGGCTGCCCCAGGGGTACGGGGGTCACATGGAGCTTCTTAGATGCAATGTTGGAAACCGCCCTTCAGCCGAGTAAGGGCGGTATCGCTCCGACAAAGACGTATATGTACAACCGCTGCCCTCCTTGCATCCGAGGCGCGTGTAGTCTTGATTCTGGGGCCCTTAAATGCTGGACCCTCAAGCTATTTGGACTTGGCATTTGCAAGAGACAAAGACTCTGGTAGCCCTGGACACAACTTGCACCAGAAAATGGTCCGCAACCAAGTCCGACCTCGAGACATAAGCAGCTTAAGATGCGACGGAAATAACCTGTCCCAGGTACCATTGCGTTCGTGCAACAAAGTGACACGTATCTATCATGGAACGACTTGTTGCGAAGAAGAAAGAGTTACCAAGACAGGTCTTCGAGGTTATTGAAAGGGTCACGGTTCGGAAGACCACAGTAGAGGGATCGTCATGAGCTCTTGAAAGTGTCGATGAAGTTGTCAACTGTTTGTTGGTACAAGCACAGCAAGCCGACTGCTGAGACCCTCTGGGTGGGTCCCGTAAGACTAGGAAGGCCTCTCCGGAACCTTGGTATCTCTTTCAAACAATTTCAGCTGATCACCACACCTTCCACCAGGGCGCCGTCTTCTTTTGGCCTGACGTCTCATGTCCCTTCAGACCATCTTTCTCCGCTTGGGCCCTCGCTGCAAGAACCTCTGCGTTTCGCTTCTCAAGCAGCATTAATTGCATCTGCATATCCCGAAGTCGATCCTCAGTTACAGGCCTTGGCCGCACAAGCTCCCCTTTATTCTCGGGAAGATTATAGAACGCTATTTCATCCTCTAGCTGAGCAATATAGGCTTGTCTCAAAAAGTCAGATAAGACGCATCGCCATAAACAAGTATTGGAGAGCTCGGCCCAGACAAGTAGGTTACACACCTTCACGTTCTGCCATGATCTCATCCGCCTCCAGCTTCACCCAGGCCCAATACGCCAACTGGTAAGTGAAAAAGGCCATCAATAGAACCTTCGCGACAGGTCTAGTAAAAGTCTTGTAGAATTGAGCCTGCGAAGAGGACAAGTGTTAGTGAGTGAGTGGTAGGCAGCAGGATGAGTGAGCTGGTGAGTCACATACGAGATGAGAGGGCTGTTGTTCGGATGAGGCGAAGCGCCGTTGCAAGGGCCTTGGAACGACAAGACATCGTGTGGAAGGCCGTATTGCTCGGCCAGCAAGTGTGAAAGCTCGTGCATTCATCTTGCCAGCTGTCAAGTTGTTGCCATCGATGATGAGGTTGAGAACTGTGAAGACTCTGAGCCATAGCTGCAAAATACCTGGATCGAGTGAAGTCAGATACCAGGGTTCGAGAGTACAGGGTTACCCCCTGTGTCAATTTACCGGCTAGCCGGGGTCCCTTCAAGTTGGGACGACACGTCTCCCGAGGAGCTGATGCAACTTTCAATAGATGTCCATTCTGCAGTCAAGGGGACAAAGTGCAAGGACATCTGTCCCTATTTTGTGCACTCTCCTTCAACAGACTCCTTCAAAACACCACCTTGACCACCCGACCAGTGGGCTTGTCCTTGCTTGACTCGCAATCCTTTCCTTACTTTCTTCCAAACATTACCAATACCTCCTTTTAATCGGCCCAATTCTCGAATACTTCATCCCTCTTTCCACACAATGGTGAGTACTCTTTGATCTCGGCGATCTACATCCAGACAAGGGCGCATCGAGTCGCATGCTCGACACGACTCAATCATGATGACACGCCTTCTCATAATTCCTCCTTGCCGCCAAGTGCTGTTACAACACAGGCTGACCCCAACATCTTGCATTGTAGGCGCAAACCCCTCAGCAGCGACGCGCGAACGCGAAGTTCGCCAAGGACCAAGAAGCCCGGCGCGGCAAGTCGAGCGAGGAGCTCAAGAAGAAGTCAAAGGTGGTCCAGAAGTCGCCCATTTCTCCATTTTGGCTCGGTATGTGAAATGACCTGCGATACACCGCGCCCAGAAGACGCGCGCCGAACTCGCGGCTGAGCTGACTGATTGACCCGGTCACACAGGTGTTCTCGCTTTCGTCGTCTGCGGCGGCATAATATTCGAAGTCCTCTCCCGCATCATCTTCGGCAGTTCATAGTCGCATTTCGAGACCCATAGTAGCAGGAGGACGGCCCGGAACGACAGGAAGAGCTGTGAAACCGGGGGATGTATATCGAATACGAAGAAGAGTACCATCAGGTGGACGATGGGATATGAAAGGCTCCTTGTATCCTCAACATTGGGTCACACTAAGTCGAGGACGGCGTACGGGATACTGGACAGGGTCACAGTACACGATTATTCAGCATTGAGCGCTCTCTTTTTCATAGTGAATCAGGGAGCGATTTAGGGGAAAAGTCAAGGGAATAAAGCAATTGGTATTACTCCATCTTTGGTTGGCCTTGCACCGTTTAGGACCCCTGAACACCCGTAAAATGCAACAAAGCTACCCAAATAGGGGGAAAATACAGGAAAAGCCGATGGCGGAAACACTTATGCACCAAGGCCCTTGCGCTGGCCGCCCATGTCGAATTTCATTTTACGACCCGCTTCGAATTGCTGCTCCAGCTCCTTGGACGCCTTGTTGATGTCGAGGTGTGGGCGGGATGCTACACTGGGCCCTTTGGTCGCTGCCGTTGCGCCCGCCTTCTTGCCACCAAGCAGCCGGAGGAACTTGGCCTGTCGACTCTCTCCGCCTTCCAGTTCCTTCACGTTCCACTGCTCAACTTCGGCTGCAGTCGCAACAGCCTTCTCCGGGGCTGAAATCTCTGGCGCCTCGACCTTCATGCCCTTTTTTATCTTGTCCTTTTTCGACTTCCGGGATGGCACCTCCTCCTCCTCAGATTCGGGATTGGCGGCGGCGGCCTCGGAGTCTCGCTTGCGCTTCTTGTCCTTCTTGTCCTTCTTCGACTTCTTTGTGGGTGCCGCGTCGATATCAGGCTCCGTAACGGCCTCAATGTCTTGTTTGCGCTTCTTCTCTTTCTTGGACTTCTTCTCAGCCTTCAGGGCTTCTTTCTCTTCGCCCTGTGCGGTATGCGCGACCTCGCCCTCGGCGTTCTTCTTCGATTTTTTGCTCTTCTTCAGAGACTTCTCAACCTTGACCGCATTGGGTGCTGTTCCTTCGTCCTCGTCGTTCTTCTTCGACTCTTTCTTAGCTTTCTTTGCGGATCTGGCCTCCGAAGTAGGCTCAAGAAGTTCCTCTTTTCTGGCCTTCTTAGCCTTCTTTGAGACCTTGTCCTTCACTGTTGGGGGCTCCGTAGGAGGAGCGGCCTCCTTGCTGCTCTTGGACTTCTTCGACTTCTTTTTAGGGGGTTCTTCTACAAATTTCTCGTCGCTCGAGCTTGAGTCGGAGTTGGAATCAGAGTCTTTGCCTTCCGGCAGCAGCTGCTGTGTCGTCTGACGCTCTTCCTCTTCCGCGCGCTTCCGCTTCTTTTCGTTGGTCTCAGCGTGCTTGACCTTGGTCTTGCGCGATTCTTTGGCTTCGGATTTTTCTTGACGCTTCGCCTTGCGCAGAGCTTTGCGCTCTTTGCGTTGCTCTTCCTCGTGCATGGCTACCTCATCTGTGACGTACTGTTGTCAACGTATAGTCTCGGTAGGCAAAGAAAACATCAGCTGCTCAAGAGCTTGAAAGCACAAATTGCAAAGCTTCACATGGCGGATATCAGTGTGACATACCTTTGCCTACAGCCATTTTCTTCGAGTCTTTCGCCATCCTGACTGTTGAAAATGAAGTTGGGTTGAGATTGTGAGTGTCAGCTTGGAGAATTTCGTACTGTCAAAGGTCCAATCTTTTTGGAGTGGAGTGAGATCTGCAACGGCGCACTGGATCTGCAAACCGGCAGGGGCACCCTTTTAGGTTAGCCTGGACTGGCCGACTGGCGGGCGCTGCCGAGCTACCGACTCCAGGGATTCGTCGTTCAGGACCCGTTGAAGGGAATGAGCACAGCAGCTGGTCATGCTTCTTCTTTTCCCTTCCTTTTAGCCCCCCGCTCTTCAAAGGGTACAACTGTCAACGCTTAGATGTATTGAAAGAAGCTAGGGTCCTTTAATTTATTTAGAGAGTCTGTTCTCTGTCATGAATCGATTGGGAGATCTACCAGATCTGACCTCGCGTGCAACTCCAACCGCCAAATTCTGCTCTCTTGTCTCCTCTTTGCATCTTGCATTAGACAATAAGCGACAGGTCGCGTGATCACTGTTTTACTGTGAATTGAGACGAGAAGTTCATGCCATTTCCAATCCTCTTGTGATGAATGGCGCCAAATGCCGTCCCAAATATATCACCCAACCTTTTATATTCGTCCCCCAGAAACTCCAAAGCTGACCCTTCTTGTATTCAATACCCTCGGTGGCATGTATGCCGAATTGGGTTTTTGCCCGCTCATCCCTCTGTCGAGGACTCTTCACTTGGCGACCCAAAGTGTCGCTGTACCTATTACACCATTTGATTCCAATGTCATCTGGGAAGGGTCAGTCTCAAAGATCCTTTCCGTGTCGTCCAAAAATAATACTTACAGCATCATTACGCCGTTTCCTTGCCTTTTGCGCCATTTTCTTCTTCTATCTCCTCGTCCCCGACTCTGTCTGGCTGCCACCGTCCCCTGAATACGCGTCATAAGAGAAGTACGACGGCGAAGAACTCGAAGCCGAATAGGTGAAATACCTGTCGTCCCCCACCTCGTAGCCACCGTAGCCCATATCCACGCCACCACCAAAGGATTGTTGGGTATCGTAGTACTGTCCCTGCGAGTCGCCGAGACGACTTCCCTGCTGGCTGGCACTCTCGTGGCCGCGTTGCACCATGTGTGGGATATTGAGTCCGCCCCATGGGAGACCCGAGAGTTGGTCCTCGTAGGCCAGGTCGGAGCCAAGCGGGACGCTGTAGGACGCCCCGGCTAATTCTTGGTTGCGCGCTTCGCGCTGTTGCAGCTCTTTTTGCTCACGGGCTTTCTCGCCTGTTCCTGGACGTTAACTTTATGCACATATTTGGGAGGCCGTGACCTCAATTCGCATATTGTACTACGGCGAACAGCTAGGAGGGCGAGATATGGAGGCAGGTATGGACTTACGGAACTTTCGTTGTGCAATGCGATTTTGGATACGCCTTCTCTCTTCGGGCTCTGTCACGTCACTCCAGTCGTCGCTCTTTGATTGATGCTTTGACGAGGAGCTTGAGCTGTGATGTTTCTTGGAGCTGGAAGAGGAAGAATGATGTTTCGACGTTGAGCTGGAGGGCATTTTGGCGTCGTCCTCTCTTACAGTGTTTGAAAATGAGCTCCTGGCTTGTTGTAGGTCTGATGTGAACTTGTCCTGGCGAGGGGTAGCTTGCTCCTCGGGTGGCTCCTCTAAGTCTTGGGAAAGAGCTGTGGCTGTGATAGAGAGGTTCGCGGTAGACTCAGTTATGCCCGAGGTATCTGATGAGGACATATGCTGGCGAAGTAGGGTATATGGAGATGTTCACGCCCAGATGGTATTCTCTACCTACACAGTGACAAGGAAATTGTGCTGGGTGGTTGCTCAAGATCCCATGAGGCCGCTCTTGTAGTGCTTGACTTGTGGTGATAACCTCACGAGTATGTGAGACTAGTCAGGAGTAGCAGACTATGCTTTGTCAACAACGATGTGATGGCCTAGGCAGGTGTGGACTTGATATTCAGGTGGCAACTTCTGAACATTTATATGACATGTGTTTACCGTGCCTGGGGGAATAAGGCAGCCATACCAGGATGTCACCCTGTACGTGTAAGTCGCAACGTATGCTATAAGGCAGACGCGTGGGTAGAGGTGGGTGGGAGAAACAAGACGGAATAGCTTCGGGTCCATGCCGAAGGAGTACGACTACTCCGACGAGACATGATGACTACCAGCCGCGACAGCTGGTGACGAAGTTGGGGGAGGGGGGTAGGGCAATGGTTCAAGCCATGCCTCGTGTAGACGTAAAGAGATGTGTGAAGGAATGAGTATATTCAAAGGAACCGTTTGCGAGTATCCAAGGGGCGGGTACACTGTTAGCCGCAGTGGGCGGATCGCCGTGTAGCCAAGAGAGGTGACCAAGGAGATGGCGTGTACCGGGTTCATCCATATTGTGGGGACGTCTAACATATGGCAAGTAGATACCTTAGGCAGGCAGCGATGAATGAGCAACAAGTCCCGCAGATTGGAAAGGTTGCACTTGCAAGCTATTTCGGACGAGAAAAGGACTCGGGCTTGTTCTTGCGATCCCGGTCCATGACCGGTCCGGAATAAATGCTGACGCCCTTTAGGGACAGCCTTCTGTCTGACATGCATTAGCGAGAAAGTGTATCAGGACTGGCAGGAGCCCAACAGTGTCATTCTGATCCACTTGGACCGCAAACCCCTTGAAAGTAAAATTGCTGTACAACCACCACTTGGCAGTGGCCTTCGTCTGCTAGACCTGCAGTAAAAGTTTTTGTAGATATGAGAGACTTTACGCATATGAGATACGTCTTATCTGTAATGAAAAGCGCTGGGTGCTTCTATAGCACTATCTGGCAGAGCTTCAGTAGTCACCCTGCGGCAGTCTGGCAAGACCGAAGACTTTTTATGTCCTCGAATTATGCAGACTTGAGCTCGCTGGAGCGGCTTATCAGACAGAGGCCTCTTCCGCATACAGATTGAATCCTATCTTCTAGATCAGAAGTATGCGTACTCACGTATGTCACATGCGAGCGTGCTCGAGAGCTTACCTTTGGCGATATTATTCAATACACTGGCTCAAGTGTTCATAAATACGCCCGTTTCACAGAAATACAAGGAGGGAAATGCAAGATGTGCTCCGACTCAGGGCAAGGCCACGTCGTCAGCAGTCAGACATATCAAGAAGTGGTTGCCGCAAAGGGTGATGGCAATGTTGAGAGGGCGGCGCAGCTTGAGAGACTTGCCAATGACATGGCTGGCTTCCTTTGATTATGTCGCCGCGTGACATGCGGCCCATGCGTTCGTTGTGCTGCGAAACGGGTAAAAGTGAAAAAAAAATATAGGTAGAACTATTAAGGCTGAGAATGTCTGCGCGGGGAAGTGCCCGTATGGCTACCTTTGTCGTCTGTCACCTCGCGCAAAAGCCTGCAGGTATTGCTGGTACATGCAGTCTGACATGTGGCTTGACGGTCCTGGGGCTCTGTCAGTGCCACATCTCAGAGGCAAACCACTGATAGACGTTGCGCGTTCTGGCATGATCTGGTCGAGTATTGAGGTGCATACGGTATGTCCGATAGGATAGAAAAAAAACCATTGTGAGTCTCGTGGCATGCTCGACTCGGTGACACGCCTTGATGACGCGCATTGATCCTATCCTCCTGCAGGTCATCTTATCGTTAATGGTGTCCAGAAGGATGTTCCGAGATTAAGTCTGCCATGCGGCTCAAGCCCCTCCCGGTCAACATCTTAGTCTGACTTGATACAGAATGAAGTCGTGGCCTCGGTCAACGGCGTCGCCAACATGCTGAGTATACAACACAGGGATCCCACCCATCTTGCGGTAGATGACGACTGAGTGCCCACTGTGTCCAAAGACCGGATGCATGATGTCAAGTCACGACGACAACGACGACGACGACGACGACGACTGCTGCGAGAAAGATTACTCTCAGATTGGCCATGTGGAGAGATGATCGACGTGTATCTGTTTGCATCCACAACACACAACGTCACATAACTGACAAGTTCTGACAGATAGGATAATCCAAACAGGCATAGTGTAATGAGGAAGTGAGAAAGTGACTTTGATGATGTTAGTGTTTAGACTGACAGTGACAAAACATAGAAAAGAGACATTTGATCCGATCTAGCCCGTAGCCAATTTGTGAAAGAGGGTCAGTTTGTTTCAGAGCCGCGGAAGATGTCGACCTGGAGACCTCCAATATGGATCGTGGTGAAAGACGGTGGAGGAATACTGAAGACCCGGCCACAGACGTTGCCGGACAAGATCGGGGTGACTCATTGTGTCCACGGGAAACATTTTTTGAGCTCACACTGAGTCACCAGGACGTTTTGGGATAAGTTTCGTAAGCGTAATCTAGACTGGACAGCGGCGAACCGGTCCTTATCGAATACTGAGCAGATGACCTGTTCAAGTCCACCGGCTCTCGGAATACGGAATGGATGTCGCTGCTGTGTTCATCCCCGGTGCGCGCTTACGAGGGTGTGTGTATGTGAAGAGCTTCGGGAAACTAGCCCGCGGCGTATTAGTCACGACACAAGAGCGTCCCCACAAACACCCCTGTCGCCGAATCGTCGTTGAATTCAGGGCGCAGAGAGAGATCGGCCGGCGGAAATCGGAATGCCCGACCTGGAAGGGAGAGGCTAGGCGGCAGCATCACACTGCCCTGTGATTCGCCAATTGATAATTTTCAGGACCAGCTCCAGCCCCGTAGGATCAAGTCCTTCTTTGGTGAGCTCTCTCGGCCGGTTCTTCCCTATAACACGGCCCTTGTGACTTGAAGAGTCTGTTCAACTGAAACATTGCGAGAGCACGAGACATATTGCGGTAATTACAGCGCCCCATATGCCTCACAACAAATTCATAATTCGAGGAATGCATGTTTGCCAGGGTCAATGCGTAGATTCTCAAGGGCAGAAATTCTTGGTCCTCAGCCTGTGACCAGCGCGCTTCCATATCGGAGTTCAATGTTCAACTCCGAAAAAGGCGGAGTTGGGGGCTGATATCAGCCTGGGCTATTCAGAGCCTCAAATTTAAGCTTCATTTTGAGTAGGCCACTTTGTAGAGGGTTCTAGAAAGGCTTTCCCTGCTCACGCGTCCTTTTAGTAGGCATACGTACTTCTAGGTGGGGTCAAGATAGGTAGATGCATAACTGGATAGGTAGATGTGAGGAGGGGGGCCACGCGTATACCAACTGATATGGGATGACGCGGACGTCGGCGGTGAGCCGCACCATGCAGGTGGGTGCCTAGGCACAAGACTTTTACGCTAAACTCTAACCATAACTCTGGGAACCACAATGTTGGTCTCAGGTACGGGCGATCAGTAAGACTGCGCGTCCTCGTCTGCATGGCGTGCGTGGTGGCATGTCGACAGCGAACATGTCCTCGTCACCTTGGATGAACTTCCAGGGCAGAGTGCCTCCAACAGAGAGAGACATTGGCGTATCGTGAAAGATCCTCCTAATAAGTATGAGCTCCCAAGTATCTTCCAGAGACACCAGGTTCTTCAGAATTCTCGCAACTTGCCAAGTTCAACCTTGGAAAATGCCGACTACCAAAGACATCCCATCAAGAGATTGTGGGACCAAGAGCGGCCGACCCGACAGTGCGGTAACTTCTTGGACTAGGGGTGCGGCCCGTTGGTGTCACAAAGCCTAAATTGTGGGTCCGCTTAGGTTGCACGACACACCTACCTAGGTAGGGTATGCTACAGTCCAAGCTTCAGCGGCCAGTTTCGTTGCGCATTGCCAACAACAAGCAAATTGGGGGAATAGCTTGAGATTTACCTACCATCTACACTCAGATGGTACTCAAACTTTAGCCAAAAGAATTCGATGGAACTTCATCGAAATTGAGAAGTCTCAGAGTACGGACATACAAAGTTTGTAATTTTGTGATTGGGCTCAAAGCCTCTTCACAAGCTACGCGGGAGGGGAGTAACAGAGCATCAAGTTTTGTACAATTGGTAACCTCATTGAATCTTCTCCTTTTCCCCCGTTTTAAAAATCGCTCCATACGCCTGATCTTCCCTTGTCTCTCAGGATTTATGTTCTGCTCATTAGGAAGAGAAGTCTGGGAGAGTGTAGGCTACTGTCAAAGCCAGCATGTTTCGAGCGTCGGCATATATTGCGTCTAGTTACTATGATTTTTCCTATCGTATTATTATACTGAGACTGTTCCTCCTCGCGAAAGTGCCCATGGGTACACGGTGGTGAACATATAAACAAAGAACGATTCAAGGGACCAGGCGATTAATAAAAGGTTCGGCGGCCATGGGTAATTGTGTTGCGATGCACCTCAACAGCATGAATTTCCAAGCGTTAGTGCATATCGTGAATTGCATGAAAGCAAACCCATCATTCCCATCACTCCGTTGACCAGGGACAATATTCCGCTCCGTTCACAATTCGTTTCGATGATGGCTTGGTGGGCCGGAGGACAAGATGACTTCATGCCTTTGCAAAAGTTGGACTGTAGGAATTGTACGCTGCACGCGAACTATCTTCAAGTAACGATTCTAGTATAGAATGCATTGTCTGCAGCTTCCACATTCTCAACGATATCAGTGTGTTGCACTTGATTCGGGATGCGAATGCATATTGCAGAGCCAGAACCGTATTGCCGCAGCTCCAACACATCCACAGACACGCTCCTGGTCGTTCGCTAACACTCGCCTCCAGCTTTGACGACTTAGAAAGCATGTTCCCCCTGAATGCGAATCCCCAAGTATTCGGAAACCGCCGATCTTCATGTGAAGCCCAACGCCTCCCTCTGCGCCTTGCGCTCCTCGACATGCTTCTTGAACCGCACTTCCTTGCGCCTTCTCTCACCACCGTCAATCTTGCGACCTCTCTTGTGCTCCCACATCCCCTCAGTCGCAGTGACCACGGCTGCTTTCTCTCCCTTCAACGGCAATGCATAGGGTCCTGCCACACCATTTCCTCGTGCCTTGTATCCATCCACCTTGACCTTGTCCTCTTCCGCCACCTCGTTGACTTTCTTATCCAAGGGTATGTTGACAACGCGTCTGCGGATCTCCAGCGGAGCTACCTCGGTCTCCTCCAGTGCGAGCTTGGCCTTGCCATCCTGCGCGTGCTTGATGTCGCCGCCCGGGCCAAAGTAACCAAGCCTGTACTTATCCCGCCAATGGATCAGGTACCGTCGTGTCCGGGGTGGCTCTATACCCAGCTCTTTCAACTGTGGCGATGTGAGGGAGAAGAGCGCCTCCCAGGTCGGAAATTTGGCCGTGTGTTGGCTGAGGCCGCGGCCGATGAGAGTGAGGAAGGTCTTGACATCAGGGACGAAGGGGATCGGTGACGGTATTACTTGGTTCGTCCGTTTATGTGCGCATCGGATCTGGAGGGGTTGTTGTATGGGAGTGCTGGCGACGGCAGCGGCGCGTGGCCGGGCGAGGAGGCTGAGGGCCGTCTGGAGCCGTGATGTCTTCATGTTGTGCTGAGAGGACCTGTTAGATGAGTGCTCTTGAATGGGAAAGGCCCGCAAGTGATCGAAAAGTGCAACGTACTCCCAGCCTGAGCCAATCCACACTACACAACAGCTGCTGTATAGCTGAAGCTTGTCGCAAAGTTGTCTGTGTCCTGGTCGCGCGCATCTCTCGGCCGGGCAAAAATTGAAATCTAGCATGGCCTGAGCTCAAGCATTGCCTCAGTGGCTCAGACCAGTTGGACGAACGGAGATAAGCTCACCAGAGACTATCGAGCTCAGCCTCACATTTTTGGGGGAAAAACTCCCAAATAATCAATGTAGCACATTCATCGTACCAATTAAACCCTCGAGGCTTCTTGGATTTTGCGAAGGCAAGGCAGTTGCAGCGTCTTGCTGACTGCACCAGGTGCGGTTGACAAGTCAAAGGTCTGAGCACAGTCCCTGGCGTACCTCTTGCCCTTGGTGTCAATCATCGGCGCTACATCCCTGGAGCCACGCCCGCCGCGATCTCAAGACCCACAAGACCCACTATAAGCCAATGGGCGACAACATTGCCCGATTAGTAACCGCGACCACTTACACCTCAACCCCCGTTACCTTTTGAGGCAAATGTGCATAACCAACCCTCCTTCATCCATTTTCTGACAGCCATTGTTTTCAGCATTTATCGTGTAATCGAACGGGATCAACAAGCGTACCTCATAAACGTCAAACCATATGACCGCTCTCCTTCTCTAGCACTGTCTTCATCAACGCCCTGCGCCAGCCGACGTCCAAGATGGGCGGACGCAAAGCGGTTGGCAAGCGTTCACAACAAGTCCAGGTCAACACTGTGAACTGTCCGCTGAACGGTTTGTGACTCTGCAGGCATCAACCCGTTTGACGACTAACAAATTTTACAGAGCCACTTCCTCATCCCGTGTTGGACTACTTCCAGCGACACACTCATAGCTTTGAGTCCGAGCATCCAGCCAAACGGCGCAAGACCGAGACTGCGCCTTCTTTGGATTCTGTCACCATTCTGCGGGATGATTTGATCATTCGAAGGCCTACCTCGGGCGAACTTGATGCGTTCTCTTTGTCAAATCTTCAGACTGCTCTCCGGTTCGAGCTGCGTGATCTAGTCGATCCTGAGTCTGATGCTGACTCCACTTCTCATCTTCTCTCCATCTCAACACGACCGTCATCCAAGCAAGAGCCTTTCTGTATGACCTTTCCTTTAAGTCAAGAAGATGTAGCGCATTCGATACCCTCCATACTTAGAGCCCGAGACACCTTTTGGTCTAATCCTAATGTCGAGGATTGTTGCTGGATCATGGTTGATGGCGCAGTTGACTCTGGTAATGTAACAACGACTCTCACCCTGACATTCAAGGTCAGGTGGAACATCAGCACCAACACCTACGTATCACCCTTATCATCATATCAGCGCAAGTTTCGAAAGGAGATGTTGGCCAAGGCATATCCCGATTTGTTCAAGACAACCGACAAAAGGTCGAACCCTTGTTCTCCTCAGGCATTCTATGAGGCAGCACATGTTCCTGATCTCAACGACACACCTCCAGAGACCATGTCAGCCGTGGGGCTAACTGCGAAACTGTACCCTTTCCAACGGCGCGCGGTGAAGTGGATGTTGAGCCGAGAGGGTGTGGAGTGGAGTCAAGACGGCAATGGAAACAGCGTGACGAAGGTTATTGGGCCCCGTCGCTTCGACGCGCCAAGCTCCTTTATAGAGATGAAAGATGCCGACGGACGAGTTTGCCACATCAGCCCCCTACTCGGCAAGGTTACAACAGAACTGGGTTCCATTCAGGACGTGGAGAAGAATCTTAAAGGCGGTATTCTCTCAGAGGAAATGGGCCTAGGAAAGACGGTCGAGCTTCTGGCATTGTTTGCTTTGCATCCACGGCCTCCCAGCCCACCCGAAGTATTTGACTACTACCTTGGCGAGCAAGTGAAGACAACACATGCGACTTTGATTGTGGCTCCGTCGTCTTTGACTAAACAGTGGCTGTCAGAGCTCGAGAAGCATGCACCCGGCCTTCATGTCATGCATTACCATGGCTTGAGTCAATCGAGTCGCGAGCACACCGACAAGGCGAACTCACTCATTGAGAAGCTGAGAAGCCACGATGTGGTCGTGACTACCTACAGTGTTCTGACCTCAGAGCTGGACTACGCCATGGGCGAGCCTGATCGAGCAAGACGCGCACCCAGAAAATACCACCGACCCCGCTCTCCTCTAATCCAAATACGCTGGTGGAGAGTTTGCATGGACGAGGCCCAGATGATCGAGAGTGGTGTCTCGAAGTCGGCCACTCTAGCCAGACTTTTACCTCGTGTCAATGCCTGGGGCGTCACAGGAACCCCAGTCAAAGACTCTGTTGAGGGTATGTTCCCCCCGATCCCTTGATCTCGTCTTTGCCTCCCATTTCTGTCGAATCCTTGATGGGATGCGGTCCGTTAGTCTACTATACTAGTTAGCATATTGGGCGTTTTCGAGTGACTGATTGATATGTTACACCATTTGAAGAGGTGTATTAGCGTACTGACGGACTTTTGCCTTAGACCTTCGGGGCCTTCTCCTATTCCTGCGATACGAACCATTTGCCTCTAATATTCATGCCTGGAATACATTGGTCCAGTCCCATGAAGATGGATTTAAGCGGCTATTTAGTGAAATATCTCTCCGTCACTCCAAGCGTCTTGTGAGACACGAGATTGATATCCCGCCACAAAAACGATACATCATCACCATGCCTTTTACCACTGTCGAGGAACAACACTACCAAACTTTGTTTAAGCAAGTCATCGACGCTTGTGGTCTTAGTCCCACCGGGGAGCCATTAAGGGACGACTGGGATCCTGATGATCCTTGGGTGTTGGAACGAATGCGAGCAGCATTGGATCGATTGCGGCAGACGGCCCTACATCCTGAGGTTGGAAGCCGGAACAGGCGAGCTTTGGGCCACAGAAATGGCCCCATGCGCACTTTGGCAGAGATGCTCGACGTTCTGATCGATCAGAGCGAAGCCTCCATCAGGACTGACCAACGTTCACTTCTTTCAGCAAAGCTCACAAGAGGTCAGATGATGGAAAATTCACCCCGTGTGAAGACCGCTTTGGAAATCTGGGAAGGAGTTTTGAAGACCAGTTCGAACATTGTTGAAGAGTGTCGGAAGAACCTAAAGCGCGAGATCAAGCAGGCGAAAGCCTCGAAGCCAGAAGCGAATCTGTCGGATAGCGAGGACGCAAGCGATGACGAGACGTATGCAGGCCGAGTGGGAGAAGCCCGACGCCGTCTGCGATCAGCACTCGAAATACAACACAAGGCCACTTTCTTCTGCGCGAATGCGTTCTTTCAGATCAAGTCGAATCAGGATATGACAGAACCAGATTCCGTCGAGTTCCAAGAGCTGGACAGATTGGAAACGGAAGGATATGAACAGGCGAAAGGTCTTCGCAGAGAGATTCTTGAGGAGAGCCGACGCAAGGCACTCAAACTTATGAAGAAGATCTCGATTTCAGCATCAGAACAGTCGTTCGTGACTATTCCAGAATACCAGGCGCTTAGCCCAAAGGGTCTTGAGAGCCGTTCAATCGCTGAGAGCATTACGGCCCTTGCCGCAGAACTCAATGATCAAGCTGCTCAGCTAGATGATTGGCGGGAACATGTCATCCAGCTCCTATTGAAGCCTCTTGTCGATGAGGAAGCTGAATCTGAGATTACGGGAGAAGAATACGAAGATTCCACTAAGCTGATGGAGGAGATCGTTGTGTACACGCAAATTCTTCGAACAGCTATTGCTGATCGCCAAGAAGCTCTGACCGGCGAGGTCAATAAGCTTGTGGAGCACGAGGCTAAGATGTCGCTTCGTGCCGCGAAAGAGAATGAGGGGCCTTTTCCAGAGAAGCTCATTGAGCTGTTTCAGGTACGCCAACAAGTCAAGCCAAAGTCGCGAAGAAGCGAGCTCCGAAACAACTCTGTGAAAGCCTCACTTTTTGAACTACGCGCTGCATCTTCTAAACTCCGTAACGATGTCAACAATGGCTCAGGACGCGCAAAGGTTGAGCTTGAAATTATCATGGAGCATCTGAATACCACCCAGCAGCAGCTCACTAAACAATCTAAGATTGCTGCGGCTCTGGACCAGGAACTCGACCTCTTTACAACGACGATGAACGCAAGAGTTGAGTTTTATCGCCAACTTCAAAGCGTCTCGGATATGTTGAAGCCGTACGAAGGGCCGACCGGTGATGCCCACGAGAAGCTTCTGCTTAAGCAGGAGGAGACTCTAACTACAAGACTGGATACTGCTCAGGCTAGGCATCGATATTTGCTCAACGAGAAAGAAGCCACTGGTGACTCGCGAATGTGCGTCATATGTCGGGAAGAATTCAACAAGGGGATTCTTGCAGTCTGTGGGCACCAATTTTGCAAAGAATGCATAATCGTACGTTTTCACTTCCATCCTCATTCTATGTTTCACATCGTAGCTAAAGAAAGGTCCACAGCAATGGCACCAAGCCCATCACAACTGTCCTGTCTGCAAGAGACACCTTAAGCAAGCGAATCTATACGACATCACTTACAAACCGCTGGCGCTGAAGGTCCATACCGAGTCGACGGGCCCGGGTCCTTCACCTGAGAAACCCAAGGCGAACGATAACAGTGCAGGCGTCGAGGCCAAAACCAAGAGCTCATCCATTTACACCGAATTCAGTGCCGAGAAACTCAATGAAATTCGCAACATCAACCTCGACGGACCTGCGTTCACGACCAAGGTGGACAATCTTGCCAGGCACCTGATTTGGTTGCGAGAGAACGATCCTGGCGCAAAGTCCATCGTCTTCTCACAGTATACCGATTTCTTGTCAGTACTCGGTCTGGCGTTCCGCCGCCACGGCATCGGCTTCACCTCCTTCGACAAACCGACTGGTACAACGGACTTCAAAGAGGATCCCTCCGTCGAAGTCTTCCTGCTCCACGCCCGCGCTCACTCCTCGGGCCTCAACCTAACAAATGCTGCACACGTTTTCCTGTGCGAGCCACTCATCAACACGGCCATCGAACTTCAAGCCATCGCGCGTGTGCACCGGATCGGGCAGGAACAAGAGACGACCGTATGGTTGTATATTGTCGATGGCACTGTCGAGGAGTCCATCTACAAACTTTCCGTGCGGCGGCGCATGAAGCACCTGAACGCCTCCCCTGAAGAGGGCAACGTAAAGGGAAAGGGGAAGACCAGTACTTCGACGCCCGACCTTGCCGACGATGCCATTGAAGCAGCCAATTCGATCGAGCTGGAGCAAGCAAACTTGTCCAAATTGATGGGCAAGGGAAAGACACAGGGTGAGGCCGTGGAAAAGGGCGATTTGTGGGAGTGCTTATTTGGTCATCTTGATAACGCCAATAATGAGACGCGAAATCCTGCTCCAGCCCTTAGGGGGTTCCTGGCTGCTGAAGCGGCGGAGCGACGGCAGGTGTAGAAGATCTGATGGCACGACTCGATTCGAGGGTTTTCAGTAGATGATAATACGTTAAGCGCCAGATCAAGGAGGATGGCGCGACACGCCTCTGTGTTGTGTTTTGAGCAGGTAGGAAAGCGGGCGCAATGGGAACTCAGCGTGTGAAGAGCCCAGAAGTAGCTTTCATGACTGTGCTGATGATAGAGGATGGCTTGGGGCATTAAACTGGGTTTCTTCGGGTGGTGTGGGTCTTCGTAGTATACGCAGACTTACCCAACCGCAGAAGATAATGTTAAATGAAAAAATTCGAATGATCCTCACAAGCATTGAAGGACGTTATATAGCAACCCTCGCCCATTTAGAGCTAAAGGATCTGATGTAAGAAAAGTTGGCAACAGGTCGAAACGCAATAAAGAAGCCGGGACGGTTTTGGTGTCCTTTCCATCTTCTCCTATCTCGCTCAAACGCTGAATTAAAGTCTATACAGTAATTGCCGTGCCTAAAGCACGAACCTACATGCATGCAGAACGCTGATATCCCAAAACAAGGCGACCTGCTTTTGTTCTTTCCAGCTCCAAGGTTCAACAACACACGGGAAAGTTTTATGTCTCTCCAATCACCGAGAAAGGCATCGTTCTCCCTCCACCTCTGGGGTATCAACCACGAAAATGAAAATGAAAATGAAAAATATTAGGGGTAAAGAAGCCAGTCACTCTCACTTGACTTCTACGGTCTCCCAAAACTCCAACCCTGTGCCTGCGCGGAAATAACGAGAGCATCATGGACTTCTTCCTGAGCCTTTTGGGTGGTGCGCGAGCGCGATTGGAAATGCCTATCGGTGTGTGTGTTTGTGTGGACGAAACAGCGTGTGTTCGATGTCTGCTTGCTACCGTCCACATAGAGTCGCCATTTTCGCGCAATTTTATCTTGTATGTAGTCATGCGCATACTGTTCCAAATCGGTTGAGACTCGGGGAATTTTTCCCCAGTGTTGTTCCCAAGATTTACCTTCTCCCGTTGTTCTTCAATTCGTCAGCGTCTTCTTCATACTCATATGAACCCCGGCTGTGCCTCTGAAGCCGGTGGTGGTGGTGAAGGAGCGGGAGCAGGCGGGGACAGCTGTACTCCGTGTTGTGACACCGCTGTATGTGCTGCTTGTGGTGGTCCGGTCGACAATGCCGGTACTGAGGTTTGTGATACCGCTGTCGTCTTAGGTGGTGTGTAATCGGTTTGCGCACCTCTGACCGTCGTCGAAGGACTCGATCCTTTGCTTCTAATTGATGGGGGGAGTCCCCTCTTCATCATTTTCCCGAGTACAGTGACGAGCTCGCAAGCATCCTGAAACATGTCGTTGTCAATACCCTCCGTCGCTTCATAGACCTCATTAATGGTCTTGCGGGCGAGCTTGCGACTTCCTTCCTCGTCGTGGACGCACTCGAAGAGAAAAGCGGAGAATTCGGTCTTGATGGAGAGTCGTAAAGAGTGCGACCCCCAAAGGGTCCTATCTGCGAGGTCCTCGGCAGCTTTGAAGGATTTCATTGCTTGGGGTAGGTAATCGCCCACGGGAAGGAGAAATGCAGCTCCGACCTCTGTGCCGAACCCAGGTGGGGGAGCAACAGGTCCACCTTCGTACTGGCCCCAGTGTGGTGAAGCGTCCTCGGGCCCAAGGCCTTCCTCATCCCTGGCGATACCTTTACCCTTGTCGATCTTGAGAGGCGCTGGCTCCGATGTTGGCTGCAACGGTGCGTGGACGGGCGGCTGGTTGTGAAACAGAACGATAATGTGGTAGAGTGATGCTCGCAATTTGTATGCTAGGACCTTAAGCTGGTTCGAATTTGTAACCATCGGCAGCACATACTGTTCGAGCATCACGAGACCCTCCCTCGCGAGCCAGAGAATGCGGTGGTGAAGGTGCTGTGACTCGGCAGCTTTCTGCGGATCCAATCTGCGTTGCTTCCTCGCCGTGACCAAAAGCCCAGAGAGCCTATCAGACAGTCCGAGAATTTTGAAAAGAGTCGATGAGAGGAGTGGGTTCTCCTGCTCCACTTCCTTGGCAAGGGTGCCAAGGAACTTCCTATCGACTACTGAAGATGCCATCAATGAGAAGACTGTAGTCCTCGTTCGGTTGGATATTGTGAGCCACGAGATCTTTTCTGCATAGGTGTCAGCAAGAGGATCTTGCCCAAAGCAGAAATAACAAGAGCTATGTGTTCAGCAGGACATAAGAGTATTGAATGAGATTGGTTCTTCTGCAGCGTCAGCTCTTTGTTTCCGGAGTCTTACCACATACACAAGAAGGCCAAGGTTGGAATTCAGCTTCGGTCCTATGTCTCGCAGTCGCATTCCCCTTCCTTTGGCCCTACAACTATCCACCGCGGCTTCGAGTACTGTAAAAGAAAGGCAATATCGACTGACAATGACGATACTGATGGCCCCCGGGAGAATGATGGTCACCTCGAAAGCGCCCAGTCTCCACCCTCGGCAAGACCTGACGACACGGTTCCTCCACTAAAAGAAAGGGTAAGGGAAGGGTTCTCGAGCTCTTCCGGACGCCACATAAGGGGTGGTATATTAGTTGCAAGATAGCGTGAGCTGTTGTCTGTACCGGAGCAGCATCCGGCAGAGATGTTGTGCGCTAACAATGGTCCTACTTCTAATTCCTAAGTAAGTTCTCGTGCGTGGCACAAGACTATGAATCTGTCGGTAGCAATTGCTTTTAGAACCACGGCTTAGCGCATCGATCCTGACGGGATACACACTGACCAATTGATTACAGCCAACCTTGAGGGCCTCAGAACTGGGCCGCCAATTTCAACGGGCGTGGAGGCGGGCCACCAGACTTTGCGCGCAAAGTTACTGGTCAACAGCGGACTGTACCGAGTCTGCAAGAATGAATTGCGGCGTGAAAATGTGGCTTGTTGTTGTTGTCGGCAAGCAGCATTGCGTCTATTACCACTGCGACTTTGGTGTTCGAAAACGAATGTCCTTATGAGAGCTTGACTCTGCTGATCGCGACTTGCTGTCAAACATGAACCGGCTTTGCTTTAGTCGGGACTGACGTTCTCGTGATGCTTTCCCAGCCACTAGCGGTGAGAAATGCCCAAACTGGGCAGCCGGCAGCCGGAATCCCTCTCGAACCTGAAGTTGTAATGGACCAGGGTTCAAGTGGACCCGTTAGAAGCGGCAATGCCAGGCGCTTTGAGCCTGTACAATGCGTCAGGGGTCTTTAAAGCGCGTCTGAGGCCGTTTGATGTCCAGAGGATTGAAGTGCGCGAAAGAATTCGGGCTCAGATTTCGGTCGAGTTGCGACGTTGGGTTTTGAAACAAGGTAGTTTGGTGCCGAGGGAGATGAAGGAGGCCAATGGAGCCCCTCAAAGCTGTATGAGCGCTGCAGGTTATGATGTACCTGTAGGGAGAGCTGCAGCACGGCGTGGACCAAAAGAGCACTGCGTGGAGAGACTAGGAAAGGACGAGAGTGCCTGCATAGACGAAGGAAGCAGTGGGGCCCAGATCTGTCTTTTTGGGTAAGGGGAGCTGTGCGCATACGAGTGTTGCAGCTTGTAACTGTTTGGCAAAGAACCAGGCGAGTAGTGACTTGATCTTGGGCTTGGATATGCGCCAAAATCCGGCGTCGATGTAACCAAGGATCAAGGTGGAAAAAATGACTGCGATCCAGAAACAACAGATATAAAATGAGCAACGGCTGGAAGGGCTACCTTATCGTGCAGGGTTTTGCTTGATGGCCTTGAGAGGAATTAAACTCGCGACTTGTATGACGACCTGGCCAGGTGCAAGAGGCCGGCGAGGGTGGCAACAAGCAATTTTGTTACAGTAAAACCGGTAGAATGGGTGGTCGCGTTGCTGATGATGACCATGCATACGGGATGCTGCACTGATGAGTTGTCAATGCTAAGCCTGGCCGAGGCGGCGTATAGTACGGGAATCCTTTCTCCTCTGCCTTGTACCAAGTAAACTTTTCAAGGTTTTCTCTCCAGTCCCCACGCTGAGTGAGGCAGCCCTTGCCACACTGTAACCGTGACTTCCGCTGGAAGCAGATGGATATTTTGCAGGCCTCCCAGTTTCCCAAAATACTTAGTACAAGTCGTATGTGGGCCCTCGGTGGGTCGATGGCGATTCCGGCCTTGTCATGCAGCCCCCGAAAGTCAATTGGGGCAGACAAGTGAGGTCAGCAATAGAGTTAATCTGGCAATGTTTGGATCTGGGAAGGAATCTGCGTGCAGACAACGGGTCCGAAACTTGAGGCTGGATCTGCAAGGGCCGAGCTGCTGCAGGGCCCAGCATCCGGATCGATGGACTGACACGCGCGCGTCTACCGAGGCCTGTTGATCAGGGTGCCAGGTGCCAGGTGCCTGCTGCCTGTCTGCAGATGAGGTTGCAACCGGACGAGCAAGCAGTGAGAAAGTGATTTGACAAGATGCAGAAAAGGGAAATGGCGGCTATTGTAGCCAAACGAGACAATGCCTTGTTCATGTACGAAACATGCAAGTCGGCGAACAGTACAAGAAGGGACTAGACAAGGGGACACGGACACGAACATACAACGGGCCAGGGCCAGGTGATGATGGGATGGGCTTGACGGACGATGTGAGAGTAAGTATTACAATACCTGGTAAATAACTTGTGCGCGTATCTACGGAGGGCCCGAAATATAGACGCCCATGTGGAGTCAAGGTTCTCAATGTCGTGCACTTCGGCTTGTGGCTCCGATGTCGTGTTTCTGATGTCGTCTTACAGCCCAGACTCATCAGGTGAAGCGTGACCAGAAAAAAAAATGACGGTGGGATGAAGTATCTTGAGGAATTCCCATGGTCGTCGACGATTCAGAAGCAAGCACCGACTTCACTCGAGCAGGTCCAGGTAAGAGGATTGCAAGGATAACCCGGGTGTTAGAGCTAATAAGCAGGTATGCATGCACTAAAACGGCATTACCTCATCTTGCTCAAACTTAGGTACTCACCGTCTTTCGCTCTCCTACTAATAATATTACCTACCTACTTACTACACGTTGAGTCTCGAGGTAGTCCTGTCATCTCCAATGCTCACTCGAAACATCGTCTCTCATTGTTTTTTTCTTTTACTATTCTGACTTTCTGCCCGAGATCGCGGGAACTTCCACACCATGTCTCAGACATTCCATGCCATGCTGCCATGCCACGCACATGCCATGCCATGTTCGTTCCCATGCCGTGCCGTGCTGATCCTCTTTCATACAACATAAGGATCACTTACTTTACCTATTCCGACGAAACGAAACACCAGGCCCAAGCCACGACGTTGCAATAATGCTGGTCTCCGTGTCACCGTCCACCACGCTGCAAATTCTCCCCAAATTGCCAGCACAACGCCCAGCGGCCCGGGGAGAGGCGCGGGAGTATCGCGCACCCACGCAGTGAACTCTCCATCTCCTTCCCATTACAGCTACACGAGGCTCGACAAGATGTTGGTTGAAATCGAGTAGACAAGCAAAGACAAGCTCCTCGTGTTCATGGTCACAGCTGCTGCAAAGCAACGCACAGCATCGCATAGCACAGACTTCCGCCTTGTATTGTTTGGTTGTTCACTCCATAGCCACGTTTCCACGAGCCCTGGAAGGTCACCTGTAGCAGGCAAAGTCCCTGCGTGTCACCCGCCGATCCGAACTCGAGAACGGCACGCCACGAACCAAGCCCGCAGATCCAGGTCGGAAAGTTTTGGTCTTCGGATCAGTAGCTTCCCAGTCTTTCATGCGCGCCCAGACCAGACTTTCCCAGCCACCTAATTTCCCCATAGCCAGGTGCTGGCACACAAGACATCACCAAGCAACCAAGGCAGCTCTCTTATGTTAACTGCTCAGCAAAGTACAACATCCGGTGCTATTTGCGAAAAAGAAAAACAAAGAACGAGGCTATAGCGTCCTCCCCTTTCGCACAACCATTGTCTGCCGGATTCGAACCATTGATTGCCTCTGACTGGTGCTACCTGAACACACCACTTGCCATTGGTCACGTGTGGTTCGAGGACCAATGTGATGATAACGTCACAGTCCGCGTGCTGTCTGTGCCGCGCAAACTACCGGGTAGAGGGCGAACACCAGACTGGCGGTGAGAGACAGATTCCATGGCCCGTGAGCAGCACCGTCCTTGCCGCGGCGCCTATAGTTTATGCTCTCCTCTGGAGTACGGGATGCACTGACATAGATAGACATTTGCATCAGGGTGCTTGTCCCTTGTCCTGGCTTGCGCATGATTTGAGTCCGGGGTATAATGGCATCTTTCGAATCAATTGATTGATATTCCCGGCAAATGATGGCGTTGTACTATAATACGAGTCCTATCAAATAGCCCTATCAGACTATTGGAGGGGAAATCTAAGTATTAGACTCAGTTGCTGCGGTCAGGGTATGCTGCAACAAAGTCTTGCACGACTGCTCCATTGCTTTCAAGTGAAATGCAGCCATGGACGGGATGTCTACCTTCCCTTCGATCTGGCAGCCCGGGATACATTTCGAGGCACTGACGATCGAAATCCCACCAAATCGGGAGCGCTAATCATGGCTGCTGGCTTAGGATCCCATGCCCTTCATGATTCCATTTCGAGGACACTACCGACTCGCCTTCCTTGGCCATGCAAAGCCAGTCCGTGGGATACATCGTTGCGCCCGCCCATGAAGGAAGCGCACATAAGGCTATTCATATGAGATCAGAAGACAGCGGTTGTACCAATTCAGATCTTATGGACGGATGCATACTGGTTCTCGTTCTCAATACGTAATGAATAGCCATTTTGGCGAGCAAATTTGTCTGGATTTTGCTCAAGTATCCATCATGATCCAGTATAGATCAGGCCAATCGTCCTCAAAGATATGTGGTCGGTTGTTCCCACTACCATCAGATATTTGTTGTGTGCGGATATTTGCAGCTAGTGTCGATGTCGGTAGGTAATTCATACTCGTGCAGATTTCTTGCTCCTAGTCTTTGGCACCCGGACGTGCCCTCCAGGCGAACTTGGAATGGAAACATCGAATGCAAGCCAGCCAGCAGGACGGGATATAAGGTATGAATACTTTCCCACGCATGTCAATAGAAGCACAAGTCCCCCACTTTTGCCAAGAACTGAAAGTCGGCCAGCCTGATCCAAGAGCCCTGTTGAAGAAGAGGGAAACGTGAGCCAGAGGATCCATGTGAGCAATGCTGGATTTGGTATCCGGATCGAGTGTATGCTGTTCCTCAAAAGATCATCAAGTCAAATCACAAAAGTCTGCGATACAGTGAGGTCAAGTATGCATGATGATAGAACAGCCTTCTGTGTAACAAAGTCCGTATTTGTGTATTGGTAGTAGGCCCTGTATATATCACAGTATCTGTACCCGACCCAGTCATGGCCTCTTGGGCCTTTCACATCTACCTGCCCAGGCAAGGCCCGTGGACAAGATAAATTCAAGCTAACACCCAACGCCTCGCTGATCCATCATAGATAAGAAGAGAACAACCCTCGAGATTTCAAAGCTCAACACATCAACGCCTCCCTCACCTTCCGTCTCTCCCCCTCTCCAAATCCGGCCGCATCCAAATACCCCGCCAGCCCGCCATACTTTTCCTCCAGATGCGCCTGAACACCCTTGACAAACCCCGTCACGGTACGTCCAAACTCCTCGCTCAGGCCCATCTCCCGGATTTCGGCCATGCGCTCCCCACGCTCCCCCACCAGCTTCTCGTCCGTCAGCTCGTAGTCGTATTCGATGGCCTCGATCGGCACGTCGCAAATGAGCAGGATCAGCGTGACCAAGAGGCCGGTGCGGTCCTTGCCTTGGGTGCAGTGGATGAGGAGGGGCAGCGGGGAGGTGAGCAGGGTACGTAGGCCAGTGGCAATTTCAGGACCGGAGGCGTCGAGTGTGTCGCGCGCTAGACCGAGGAGGCCACGTGGGGACATGACTTCGCGGCCGAGGATGGAGATGGCTTGTGTGCGGTAGCCGGTAAGGTGGAGAGTCACGAGTTTTCTGGGACTTTATTAGTCTTGATAAATTCATGTTTTTTTGGGCTGGTTGTGGGGGGAATGGGCGTGGTTGCGGATTGGACTTTTCAGAGTCCCCATGCAGAAATACAACTCACCCGAAACTGCCCCAACTTAATTGCTTCAACATATGCCTCTCAAACCCTTTCCCCGTAACCCTGATCTCACGATACTCAATGCCAGGAATCTGCACCGGCTCGGCCAGCGCCTCATTGCTTTGCAGCAGGGCAGGCACCTTCCCATCCGCCTCGCGCTTCTCGGCCGCCCTAGCGTGTTCCGACTTGCTGCGCAGGTCTACTACCGTGCGAATGTTGTAGACTTCGCGCAGCCGAGCACGGTCGGCCTTGGTGGCCTCGTCCGGACGCGCGGCGCGAAAGAGCAGGCCCTCGCGGAGTAGCTGACGGTTGGTGTGTGTGTTGATGGTGGCAGCGACGTCACGGAAATTGAGAATTTGCGCGAAGCCTCCATCGTGGAGGCCGGGATTTGGAGTGGAGTCCATGGTTGACTATTGACTTTGGTGAGTTATAGTCTGGAGTCTATGCGGGATGATCTTTGGGTCATGAGCTCTTGTAGGGTAGTGTGAAAGCGTACCTACTTACCTGCAGAATGAGATTCAAAAAAAGAAAAAACTGGGTTTTGATAAGTGAGGTCACTTTTTCGGACATTGGCCCCAGGCCTGATCCATGGGGGGACCCACCACCTGCAGGACCCTTGGAATGGGAGTCCTCGGGGTATTTCCCGGTACACACTAAGTATAAATTTCGTATTGGGACGACACGACCCACCTCACATTGAGATGTGACATACTTACAGTGCTGACCAAGTAAAGTGCTTTATCAGATCGTCTCCCTACCTATCGAGTTAGGTATTGAGTTAGGTAACTCGATAATTTTCCGCTAGTCCCGACAATGTGCATCTGGACTGCTGGTGTCAGTGCTGTGTCAATAGTCTCAAAGTGTGGATCTACCAAGCCGAGTCACCGGATCTGCGTGCGGGTTGCGCTACCACATCTTACATAGGTCCTGGCCAGAACCTGCGAAGTAGGTGCCATACAGCGAACTATCACAAAAGAGACTTGTAAAATGTTGTGTATGTATAAGCTGGTACACTGTAGGAAGATATCGCTCCTAGAAGTGCAATCCTTCGGTACCTACTTGAAAAGAGAAAAAAAAACCCGGCAAAACCGCCTCGATAGGTCACTCACTACTGGTCAAAAAGCCGGTCAATCATATCTCTCGGACTGTACTTTCACAGGAGACTGGCACATGCGCATTCTTTTTCAACCATTGCCGACCTCTTGACCAGTGACAGGGCTGGACAGCAGTGTGCAAAATGAGCTTGAATCAATGTGCAACCCATTCATTCGTCCTCACCCGGGAAAAATCATACTTAAGACGAACCATGGTACTGGCTATGCAGTGGATAGCAAATTAACCCAGTCCGCTAATCCATGCGGGGCAAGGCGGGAGCAAGCGCTATGACCAGCCCTGGTCCCGACCGTTCTGAAGTTTCGGGTTCGAGGCCTCTTTGCCAGACTACGCCGTCTTCAGCATGATGACGTCGTTTGTGACTTTCTGCCGCTGCGACAGGGGAATGCCCAGCGTAGGGATCTCACCTTGCTATTGTCTTGAGATGGCAAAAGAACGCCATTACAACAGACATCGTCACCAAACGGCGACTTATTGATTACCTACACACATTGTTACCTATTCACTAGTACGGGGCGCACCGTCGGTTTTGGTAGTTGCATGGCTCCAATGCACATACAGAGGCCCCACCCCTGCTCTTGTGTGCCTTTCTCCTTCACCTCAATCTAGCAGAGCACACTACTTCTGGACTCGGAATAGACCGAGACGGCTATCATCATCTCTCCTAAGGGCTGAGTATGTCTTGTATGGGTTCTTTGCTCCCCTTGCCATGCCTTCCCTCCCCTCGTCATCCGAATTCCTCAAGGGATTCTTCTGTGTTCCGGCCATTCCAGAATATCCCATTTCACTCATATTTCGAACTTAGTGCTTCGCGCACTTGCGTTCTCCCAAGTTTGCTCACTCATCATAACTCATATCGCACTACCGCTCCTTGAAACTCACAAATACACTGATCACTGGGTTGTACGAAGCGCGGGCAGAGTCACTTTGCGCTCTTCGACGATTTATATTCTCTTGCTCCTCTTCCTGTGATCTGTCTTTACTCTTCATGAACAAGGACGTTGCGCGACCACGATGGCCTCAGTCAGTGTAGGAACGCAGACAACGGTGCATGATCTGCACCTCCTGGACAGTCGCTCCAATTCAAATCCCCCTGCTCCAGGTATGCAACCCAATGTATTTCATCAGCAAGGTTGGATTTCCCATTTCAGTGGCAAGGGCAATTTGATTCTCCTGGTGTACTGTCTCAATTAAGAAGTTGGCGGTATCCGATCGCTCCGCTCTTTGCCATTGCCTCCAGATATGGAAGCGCCTGTCAGATATGCACACCTACGTCATACCTACATCTCATTTTCAGCTCCTTCGAAGCACTTCATTCTTTTTTGTGTGCTATGCGGAGGATGTAAAAGACAATAAACCATCATTTTGTATTTGTACGCATCCCTAAAACTATTTCAGGCAATACTGGTCGCTTGGTCTATGCGAATCCCCAAGACCTACCCTCTTTCCCATCTCTCGGCCTCAAGAAGAACGATGCAGCCGCAGGCGCAGCAGCCTCATTAGGCTGGGCAAACGCCCGGCCACTATCTCTCTGGACACCTGCGA
This sequence comes from Gnomoniopsis smithogilvyi, assembly GCA_027946515.1. Taxonomy (NCBI): domain Eukaryota; kingdom Fungi; phylum Ascomycota; class Sordariomycetes; order Diaporthales; family Gnomoniaceae; genus Gnomoniopsis; species Gnomoniopsis smithogilvyi. The sequence continues at coordinate 1,500,790 of JAPEVB010000004.1, read as the reverse complement.
AAGACGCCTCCGCCCAGACGGCGGCGACCCTGGCGAACGGCTACAAGATGCCAACACCCAGGCAGCCCGAGGGCAACAACGCCGGGTCCAAGACCGCTGCGGTCCTGGCCGCCGAGAACGCAAGCCGGGTCCCCGACCAACGCGCCTCAACGGCAGCTAGCTTATGGGGGAATTCCGCTGCGACACAGGCCTTCGCGGCTGCGGGTGGCGGTGATCGTGTCGAGCCGAGGGAACCTATGACGGAGCTCAATCGACAGAAGAGTTTGCGCGCAGCAAAGGGAGCATTCGCAGGAGATGCCCGGCCAAGGTCGAGTTCAAGCCCGCTAATGTACCCCGACTCTGCAAATGCAGCAGCGAATGCCCTCAGCGCAGCAACCATTGCCCATCGACCCAGCACGATCATCAACTTGAAAATGACCGACGTGGGAGCACAGCCAGTGACGTCGATGGGCAGCGAGATGTATACATCCAACCCGCCAGTGAAACCCGAGGTGGAAGAAAAGAATCACGACGAGGCTTTGCATGCGAGCGCTGTAGCGATGGCGAAGAAGATGTACGCCTATCAGCAGAAGAATTCGGACAGCGCGAAGCAGAGCCACGAAGATGGGTCACGGCCTGAAAGTTCAGGAAAGGGCGCCACGCAACAGTCAATGCAATATACAAATTTGCAAGAGGCTGCGTATAACTTGGCACAGGAAAGACTTGCCCGTCTCCAAGACGAGCACCAACGGAATCGTGGCATGTCAGATTACTATGGCACATCTGGCACATCGCCGACATCTCCCGGTAGAAGGCTTACAAAGTTGGGCATACTCCGTAGACGCGCCTCTAGTGATGGTGACGTCGTCGCGTCGCTTGGTGACGATGATCGACAGCGATCCCGGCAAATCCGGAAGCAAATGTCCCTCTTCTCCACGAAGCTTGACCAGGTTGACGAGGGTAAGCGGACGCGGGACCGAGAGGCTCTTCTTGCAGCTGCACAGAGGAACGTCACGGCAACTCTGCATGGAATGGACGAGAAGATGTACCGAGACCAGGGCAGAGTCCCTCCAGCTCAGCTTAGTGAGTGGGAGTCGAAGGCTCATGCTACCGCACAGGCGAGGAGTGATACTCGCACGGCCGGAGATACGAGCGGAAAGGTGAATCTCGGCGCTGGTCAGTACATGGACCGGGAGAAGGTGGAAGAAATTGCGGCCAAGAGGGTGCAGCCTGTCTTGGACGAGATCAATGAGAAGGCCGAGCTGGAGAGACAGAGGATTGTGGCGCAACGTGAGGAGCAAGAGAAAAAGAGGCAGGAGTGGGAGGCTGAGAAGGCCAGGAATGCGGAAGCCAAGGAAAGTACGCGGAAACATAAGGGTGAGTAACTCATATATCAACGAGTATTACATTCTTGATGGCTAATTCCAACTATACAGAGGAGGTGAGACACGAGGCCAAGGCACGCAAAGAGGAAGAGAAGGCCGCCAAAGCAGAAGAAAAGCGACTTGCCAAGGAAGAGAAAGACAGAAATAGGATCAGTGGGGTGACTGCCAACGAAGAAACACTCGCAGAGCGCACTTCAGAGGCGACTTCAGATGATCAACAACAACAGCAGCATAAACATCGCCTTTCCCGACCATTTACACCAAAAATACAAACAAAGACTACTTTTCCGACGAGAAGTGACAAAGCCGATCCCTCCAGCCTCTCTCCGGAGACTTCCCCTGGGTCCGCTACCGAGTCCCATTCCACTAGGGTAAAAAACTGGCTCAAATCGCGACTTCAGAGACCACGAGCAAAGTCCACCTCAATGAATACAAACAGTACCAAAGCTGAAAGGCCCGCCGGCGGATTTGTTGGTGGCCATACGCTCACACGCCTCCATGCTGACGGCACTGGGAGCATGACGAGTCTCAGCGAAGGCAATCGCAGCGTGAGCATGCACGAGGTTGCACTGGCAGGAAGGCCCATCTCTGCGCTGCCGTTGTCCAGAGCCGATGAGGAGGGTGAGAGCTCCAAACGGCACGGGCGTGTGTTGTCGTCCAATGCCAACCACTCTTCGAGCAGTATTGATAGTGACGCTGGGCCGGATCGCTCCCGGACCCGGACGAGGTCGAAGGCATCTGTGTCATCGGACATCGACATTACGCCGCCGAGGGCGATTGTAGATCCGGAAAGGGTCGCTTCGAGGAGCAGTGGTAGTCCGACGCGGGATTCCAAGTTTATTGAGATCATTGATTGAAAGCTTTTGAGTGGTGGGGCCTGGGTTTAAGCGGGTGTTTGGATTTTTGCTACTGAATAGGGAAATTGTAGAGTTACGGCAGGGAACAATAGAAGCCATGGTGTCATTCCATATCATTAGGTATTAAGTCTATCACAGGACAGACAATGCACTGCAATTATGCTCTCGAAAGCTGGGTGCGACAAGGCGTTGGTAAGACCATCATTGGCTTCTCTAGATGCCTCGGCCGTTTCGACGCAGACTGGCTTGCATCGTCTCTCGCTGCCTCTCCTTATTGGGTATCATTTTCGACCTTTTCAGGCATCTGCTCCATGCTCTTTACGATTGGGTTCGTACTCGCATCCTCAGGCTCTTTAGACTCTACTATGATCTCAGTCCGGCTGCTAACCGCACCCTCGCTATCCAGGTGGCCAGGCTCGTTGGACTCGTGGATGGCCTTGCCCTTATCTATCTGGTCTTCAGGATGGCCCCTACGCGTGGCCCCATCCCCAGTGTTTGGATGTATCATATTGCTGATCTGCTCAACAGCCTTTCCCTCTCCTTTCTCCATTCGATCAACCACATCTCCTTCGTATATAGCCGAAGCCTCCTCCTCGCCTCTCGAAGCATCCTCCGCGGTTCCAGGCTCTGGCGAGCTGTCCGTTCTCCGAGGACGCACAAAGATGGGTTCAGGACCCGGTGGGCTGACGAATCGAAACTCGCGATGCAGCTGCACATGTACACCACGCGTAAATTGATCATGCGACACCGTCATCACAGTCTTGTTGCCTACCGTCCTCGCACTTCTGTCAGTCCCTGTATTGACCTTACTTGTCGCGGCGCTGCTCAATCTTGTCCATATTTTCGAGTCGAAGAGCGTCGTGGGCAGACTCAAGGAAAGGCGGAAACGGCGCGGTCGACGTGAAGGCGGCTCCTGCTCGGCGCTGATGAAAGGAGTAGTTGGTGCTGGCGTGGAGGCTGCCGCGTGAGTACAGCTGTCGCGAAGCCCAGCTGAATGGTGGAGATGTTTGCGAACGAATTCAAGGATGGGCTGCAGGAGAGGGAGGCTGGCTGCGAGGGATACTATTTAGAACTTTGACTCTGGAGCCATGCGTCTCTTCCGCAGCTTGAGGGGTAAGAGATGTCTTACCAGTTACGATCAAGAGGTTTACTTCCACGCTCAAGAACAAGACGGCATCTTTAATTTCAAAGGAATCTTCTACTGCCGCTGGCACGCGCAATGCGATTACCATGACGCCGATAGCGCAAAGGCACGTCCTGTCATGGATTTCGAGGTCAGCATTCAACCCCAGACATGGTCATTTAAAAATCCACCAAAAGTCCCACTCACAGAATCCCACAGATATATATGGCGATCACACCGAGCAAAGGCCAGAATTGGAGGCGGAGCTTGCGCAGCTCGAGAAGCGGGAGTGCGAGAATCAGACTGCCGAGTATCAGGTGGCTGATCGAACCACCATAGACGATCTTGCGCTCGTCGAGTAAGCATTCGCCTTGAGCCGAGGTCTCCCAAAAAGATACGGCTGGCACGCAGCGGATCGCACCTACGGTCGTCTTTTGCACGAACACGAAGGATTAGTGACTGTTGGGTTCGTGTACGTGGAGGATTATGCACAAGATTGGGGAAAACTCACTCTGGCCACCAGCCAGCAAAACGACAAAAAAGCCAGGTACAAGACAGCGTAGCGGATCCGGGCATGCGAGAAGTGACGCCAGTAAAAAGCCAGTATCGCCAACTTGGAAACCCCTAGTGCGAGAGAGCTGAAAGCTTCACAAAAGTAAACGTCCCGTCGGGCGCGGCTCACGGCGTCTGCACGGGACAGCCATGTGATTTCGTCGAGGCGGAGGCCGAAGCCGTCTCGTATCCCTACGGAGGGAAAAAAATGGCGTTTAGCGTTTGCAGAAAAGGGAGGAAAGGATGGTAGCGGTGGGGAAATGGGAATGTGCAATGATGAGAGAGAGGCCTTACACACGAGTACCCAGGCGTTATAAGTCGTGCCGAGAAGGTAGGCGGCGATGCAGGTAAAGTCGTCGATCCAGAACGGCGTGCTAGTCATTCTCCTGGCGACCAGCCGCAGAACCAGTGCAGTGGTTGCGAGTGTCCATACTGTGACGAGGGAGGCCAAGGTAGCAACTTGAGGGCCGTAGAGCATAACGGCGTCACCAACTTGCGAAAGGCAATCGGACGAGAGACATCTCGAGGTTGCATTCTTCTTTCTTTTCCACGGCCCCCGTTATGTTTTGGAAAGGAAGGCTTTCTTGTCGAAAGACAAAGATATAAAGTCTATTAACAATACGTCAGATGCAGCAAGAAAGTGACGACAGACCGAGCGAGCATTTAGAAGCTCAGCTGCACGGCTTCGCACTTGAAGGCTTCGAAACATGATTCAGCTATGTACATGGGCTGGTAAACCTTATTGATTCACGCGCATAGTTTATTACTAACGTGTCGGGCTAGTACAACATTAGCAGGTACCTAATCTGACCTCGGAACACCTCGAAGTTTTCCCATCTTCGGGAAGTCGTCATTAATTTGGGGCAAACTCGGCTTCAGCATCCAGGTATAACACACAATTAATCAGGCTTCGGTCTAAGACGTCCCGTCGTACGTCTCTGCGGCAAAAATCACCCCATCCTCTACCAGCCAGCGGTTCATCCCGCATCTCGTCACAGTGTCATGTGAACATTGATCCAGTATGACTTGATTGATGATATTCGATCGAAAAAAAAGGACATTTCCTTTTGGGCACTTCATCACCATAGCTTTCATTGTGGATGGTCTGGCATTCTAGACATAGCACCTGCCCTTCGTCATTCAATTTATTAAAGCAGGAAAAAGGGTGTGAGGGGAGCAGCTTGTCCGATTTGTTTTGGTTCTTGAATCTCGCGCTCCTCCATATATTCTTTCTATGTTCGTATCAGCATTCCATGTTCCCAAGCAAAACTTGACAAATGTCAGATGTAGCAATCCTCAGGGACGTGACCAAAAAAGAAAGAAAAAAAAAAAAAGAGGTACTTTGAAGCGATCCCTACCATAATTTCGATGGGATGAGAATTTGAGAAGCATTGCAAAGCATACTGCTTCTACGCGTCACCAAACCCGCACACATCATCGAAAAGTAGGTATTTGCGGGATCTTCCAGGACTCGGACGTGAAGCTCTAGCGATGGTGTCTGCATTCTGAGATCCCGGGGACCAGGCATAGAAGTCAACAATGTCCTCGGGTTCGAAAGCACGATCATCTTACTCGCATTAAACCATCGAATACACATTATATACACATGATCGCAAAACAGAATGCAGCAAATTAAACGTATATGATGGAGTATGTTATAAAGGTATGTGAGCCTCTGGTACGAAATGTCAAAGAAGTAGGTGCCCTTGGGGGCTGCGGTCGCATGGTTCTGTTGCGTACACGGACCTGGACCAAAATATTACACTTGATCTCCCATTTCAGCCTGTAATACAGAGGACCGCATGTAAATTTGGGCGTCTCCTTGGATACTTGGAAGTACAGAGAGGCACGCCCCAGTTGACTCATGATTCAATTGTCTTGCACCGGAGAAAAGCACTCGATCTGGCAAAGTTCCTTGACGGTGGCACATGGGAAGCGTTTTTATTCAATGATGTATCGACCAAGGATCGTAAACTATCGACATATTTCGCAGCTCACGATTCTTCGAGTTGGTGAGTTTTTATGAAGGAATACCAACAGTTTCGGTTGTTGAGACTGATCTGGGAGCTGTTCGCCGAGCAAACTTGGGACAATCTTCTCAACCGTAGACCGTCTGGTAATTAGTGCAAACAACCCTCAGGCGTAAGATTTATGATGCCGTTGGTCCATCAAGTCAGCCTATCAAGCAGTTCTTACTCGCTCTTGGACACAATGACTATACTGACACCTGCGAATTGAATACCTGAAGTCGAGGAGGACGAGCCTGTGATGGTGGCAGTACCAGGTAGAGAGGCGGACTGTTCGTGCAACTTATGGCAGAAATAGGACCCCTGATCTTAGGGTCATCCCACAAAAAATCAGTCCACATCATAGTGACCCATGCCTCAGCATGAAGGCAACATACTGCAGGATGAATTTATGTGGTCTGGCGTCCGATGGTGAATTCGGGCTGAGCAGAGCACAGTGTTAATTGTGGCTTGAGCGTACTGTCCCTTCCCTTCAGAATGGTGACTGTGGATTTAGAGGGCTTATCTTACCTAGCACAGAGCACCTCTACCTCACCTCTTAGAACAGACATCTCAACCGCACAATTCGAAAGGGCAAGTATACCTGGCTTGTCACAAAGGTTGAATCTGCTTTGGTGGCATCGATCTCATGTTGGACTGAGCGTTCGACTGTCCAGATCTATTGACAGCTTTCAGCTTCACCAAATTTTTCGCACCGGAGCTTGGACATCACGAATAACAACCTCACCCTGTGCCGTCCGACCTTTTTCTCGCAAACCTCGGATGGCCATAAGTCATAATTCAATATATTGGGGGCAACATATGTACGACAGATGCTAATTTGGCAAAAAAAGTTAGTCGGCCAAATGCCCGAAGATGGACGAGGAGATGGAAGACGTGCACCCTTGGGGCTGGGAGCGTTTGCCTTTCGAGCTGCACCGCAAAATTCTGCAGATGCTCACCTACGACGAGCTTGAGTCGAAACTGTTGGCTGAGTACGCCGTCGTCTGCAAGTCATGGCAGACCCAGGTCGAAGAGATCAACTTCCAGGAGCTGTCGGTCAAACACGGTGACCTAGCCGAGCTGGAGAGCATCGTCGTGGGGCCCCGTCGCACATATCTCAAACATCTATGGCTGCGCATCGAGCTGGATAAGTACCCGCATAGGCTGCGTCTCACACCAGAGAATGAAGAAGAGCAGGAGTCGAACAATTTCAAGTTCACGATGGCTCTGTTTGATCTGTTCCAAGTGCTGGAGCAGTGGGACACGCCGGATTTCTGGCGAGAACGACACGGGCGGGGCCTCGAATTGGAACTGAGCGCCTACAGTCCCAGTGACAAGAAGAATCTATTCGGCGAGGCTGGGTTGGATATCGACGGGAACTCGAGATATTTCGACTCGCTACTCGACTTCTACTTGCTGGCAATCAACGACCCCCAGGGTATTCACGGCCTGCCAATGGTGAATGTGGTGACAGCATTTCACATCTTGCGGCGAAATTACCGCAACTTTTCGGCCATGGCCATCACTCCCATACTACGCTCGCTGCCTCGTTTGGAGGAGGTACGACTCGAGCCTTGGCAGCAAGCTGATATCATGGCACAAGAAGATGTCGATAGTGGTGAGTTTGCGTGCCCAAAGAGGTTAATTCAGAGTACTGTACATTGCTTACATCTCACCAACATTGCAGAGCTCGCCAGCCAAATACCACTCTGGCCAACACACCTCAAGCGTTTAAGTCTATTCGAGCACTTTGGCGCCTTCGATCGTCTAGATCCTGCTGATCCCGACCTTCCTCACGACAGTCGCTATCGTTTCCTCGCCCAGGGCCTGAGACGCCTCAGCACAAATTTAGAGGAGCTAAGTGTGTCGTTCATGATCAATGCCGAACACTTTTTCGAACCGTTTCTCAAGCTGCAATCTCGCCAGCAGCCCCAGCTTCAGCTACCACACTGGCCCCACCTCCGCTGGATCACGCTGACCGCCAGCTCTGGTTCCATATCGGACCACCTCTTCTCGGACGAGATCAATGGTCTTCTTCGCGGTGCTGGACATGCTGCAAAGAACATGCCGCAGCTGCAATCGATGGAGCTGTACAACGCAACTTGGCGGGGCGCTGGCGTGTTCCGCTACCTCGTGTTCAACAACACGGGGGTCATCAGCTGGACCAGCACCTGGGACTTCAAGCTGGGGCGGGAAGTCAAGACGGTGTGGCGTCAGGTCGCACTACAGCACACGCGACAGCAGCCGTATTTCTTTGAGGAAGTCAAGATGCCGGACTATATGGGCGGGCCCGAGGGGTTCATTCATGCGAATCTAGCGACGAGAGAAATGGTGCTGCACGCGATCAGTTCGAGGGAAATGATGGAAGGCCGGTCTTTCCCACAGCCAGCATTGAGGTTGAGGAGCACAGCCTCCGTGGGGGCAGAGGCTCCAGCGCGGCCTTCTGCATGAACCACAAGGGCAACTACGACATTGCGCAAAGGCAGCGCAGCTCAAGTTGAAGCGAAACACAGTTCTCCATTATGGAGTTGTGGTGAATTGATGCCATCGTTGTTGTGACAGTCAACGAAAAGCACGTTGCCACCGCCTCAGCCTGCGAGTCTCGGTCTCTGTGCAATTCAGTGGCGCATCGAGGGTTTTGTCGATCCTTCATGTTGACAGGTAATCTTTTCGCATGAATATCGGAGAAAGCCAGAAGAACGCACAGACCATCCGTGCCTGTGCCCCTGAAATGAGGTGTTCGGGTTCGGAATAGAGAAGCTCTGGATGGATGCGACGTTGAAGGTTCTGATTACCTGGTTCCATCTTGGGTAGCATGGGAGGTGGAAACCAGTCAGGGCATTCTCGCTAGCAGATTGTTAGGAATTACTGGATTTCCGGGATACCATAATAACAATGAGCCGTACAAAAGCCTTATCATGGTACTTATGTATCTGGGAAAACATGGAAGAAATGACTGTGATGAGATGAACAGACGTGGTGGCGTACGACATAAAAGGGTGTGGCTATGCCCCTATCGGATTGAAAGGGAAAACATCCGGGCTCCGGCCTGGCCCGCGACAGGTGTTGGTTCTAGATGGGTCCCCCCCCGCGGCGCCCCGCAAAGGAGGCACAGGCGAATCGCGAAAGAAGTGGTGTTCGTTTGGGTTTGTGACGGGCGGGTGTGCTGAAGAATTTGCCTGATTTTTATTGAGACTATCTCATGCTGTGGCCTAACTAGGTGAACATCTCCTTTTTTTTATTTGCCCCAGTCAGGGCACAGCATCGTCAAGCCGTGATAGTGCTCAGAAGATCGAGGGGGGGCCAAAACGTCCATGCTCTTATCATCAGAAGGAACTGTGTATAGCTCTGACACTTTTGGCACGTGTATGTGGAAGATTGAGTTCAGATTGTATGTGAGACATTCTCAAAGCAATTGCTCAACTACTACAACGCACGCTCTTTCAATTCTCCTTTTGCCCCCGTTACAGGCACCTACCGATCGGTTCCTCACCTCCAGAGGGTTCGCTTTCGGGACTTGGGATTTCTTGGAACTTTGTCTTGTGCTTCTTCTTTTGCCTCCTTCCTTTCTCCATCAGGTTTCGTGGTTGGTCACATATAGTCAGTGCTCTTCCGAGCTCAAACTGCAACCTAGACCTCATGCGACGAAGGCCTTCTTCCTTCATTGATAAAATTTTTGTCTCCAACATAGCACCTCATTTTAATGCAGCCTGGGAGACCTTACCAAACCTTGATTCTGTTCCGACCCCTACCCACCAGTGCCCGCCCAGCATCTCCGATCAATGCGGCCTGCCTTGATTGCCCTCCGCCTTATCCGAATTGAAGTCTCTTTTCCCTTCAGCGTTAAACAAATTCAATTCCAGCCCATTGTCAGTCAGCCCTGTCTGAACAGCTGGTCGGAGTCTGGATGGGCTTTGAAGATTCCAGGTGGGGTCCTGCTCGCTAGCGACTGATTGGACCTGGATCGCCTACGGCCAACACAATATCGGCTGCACCGACGACCAGCGCCGCCTTACCGCTTTCAACCACCAGCACCCAAACGTGTGGAGCCACGGCCACGAGCACACCGTCGAGGGCAGACTGCCAGTCTACCGCCTACCCAAACATTCCAAACACCTTCACCCTGGACTAAACCAGGAAGACCATTGTTGTGTACGCCACACCGGCACTAATCCTTTGGTAGCCTCCCAGCACCTCTGCATAACGACATAAGGTTGTTCTGCTGGCGGGGTTCACATCACCGCCAAATTAGCTCCCGTTTCAATTGTCTCATTGTTCCACGAGGGAACGTGGTGACGATCACGGCCGGCTCTTCTGATCAGCGTGCAAGGCCCCCAAATTGCAGCTGCAAGCCGGCCACCTCAGGCGACCACAAAATCAACACGGAAACATACCATGGCCGCCATGGCCGCCGCCCATACTGCCACTGCTACCATCACACCTCCCAGCAGCTCCCACGGCGATAACAACGGCTTCCAGTGGGACTTTACGACCGCCCCAGCCAAGGCCGAGGTATGCTTGCATTTGGACGGCCGAGACGGCCGATCTACACAGTTCCGGGCCATGCACGGCTCCATTGGGCGGTAACAGACTAACGTGTGTTTCAATCTAGAATTACCACCGGCAGTACAACGACAAATCCTCCTTCTCCAAAAACGACACCACCACGGATGGCTCGTACAGAACTCCCCTGACCGCGCAGAGTGGAAATGTTGCCGGCCTGGATCACAATTCAGCCTTTGCAGCATCGGTGAACTCCTCTGGTCGCTACGCACTCTCGCATAGGCACAGCAACGACGAAGACACCCCCGATACCATGGCGGACGACTCGCTGGACAACGATGACGAACGCCAGGGCAGGATTGTTCAAGACGCGCACAAAAGGGGCAAGCCGGAGGACTCGTCTGACGAGGAATCGAAGTGGATCCACAGGGACAAGCTCGCCAAGATTGAAAGTGAGGAGCTGCAAGCGGCGGGCATCACCCTACCAAGTTCACGATCCCGGAGTAGGCCTCGTAGGGATAGGAGTCAAAGCATCACGCGGCACGGTGCTGATGGCTCAAGGAGAAGGAAGGACTCGTCAATCACATTGGAGCCCAAGACACCAGATGCCACTGCAGCTATCAACGGCTATGCTCACGAGGCCGACGACGACCAACCCGCCCGTCCTACCACCGGTTCACGCATACCCGTGCCCAAGAAGAGCCCAGGACTGCCTCGGACCAGGGATAGCAGCCCTGAAGAGTTCGATAAGAAGGCTGAGGCATCAAAGGCCCGCTCAAGGTCGAATAGTACAACCCTGAAGAGCCTAGACCCATCCCCGACCCTCAAGTCCCAACCCAAAAGGGCCGGCACCGACATATCCCCCAAGAAATCGACGACGCCCTCAGGCGCACGAAAGACTTCGGCCCCAGCCAAGACGATTCCGCCCGAGGCACGAGGGAAGCCAAAACCCAAAAATAAGACCACGAACGGTAGCAGCAGCGGCACGCGACCCTCCACTAGAGATGGCTTGCGTGACTCGTCGACGGGATCGTTGGGACCAAAGCAAATGGAGGGTGATCCACCATGGATGATTAATGCGTACAAGCCGGATCCAAGACTTCCGCCGGATCAGCAGCTGCTGCCTACCGTGGCAAGACGTCTGGCTCAGGAGAGGTTTGAGCAAGAAGGCAAATTTGGGACTGTTTACGACAAGGAATTCCGGCCACTCACGGACGAAGGTTTCCTTCAACCTCCCCCGGGGGCCTCGTCCTCAGGCGACAATATTGTGGACCAAGTCGTCGAGGTCAATTCCGATGAGTGGCCTTTGAAGTCGCCCGAGCCAAGAAGCCCCGCATCGGTGGGACGATCGAGCACGTACTCGACCATGCCCAAGATTCAGGACAAGATGCCTTCGCAACAAAGCCCATTGCCAAGCCCAAGACCGCCACAGAACCCAATTACGCCGCCTACTCAGCCTCCAGAGCAGCTTGAAATCACTAGGGTGCCTGATGTCGAAAAGGCGGAAGATGTCAAGGGCAAGACCGGCAAGAAGAAGGAGGGCTGTGGATGCTGCATCGTAATGTGATGTTGCCACAACTACTAAACTTCGCGCCCTATTTGGCTGAGAAACATCCTTTGTGGACTATGCCACGCCTCGTGGCTCCTAGTTCCTGTGTACATGCGCGACCTTTTCACACGATCAATTGTCAAACCAAACCTCAAGCATAATCCCTCCCCGATACCGATTCATCGGCATATATCGATGTCAGCAGTCTAGAGACCACCAGGCTGCTAAGCTAATAACGACATAACGACTTCTCTTTGCTCAATCGAACCAAAAACCCCACCATCCGGGCGTCAACCTGGACGCTATTTCCTTTGTATTTGCCTTCCTTAATCTCGTGCTCACCACCACTGGAGGACGTCCGCTCGTCGAGCTGACAAGGCTAGACGCGAATTTCGTCCGGTCCGAAACTATTGACCGGTTTTATCTTTCTTTCTTATTGGCTGCGATGGAGTTTGACGGTCTCGAGAATGGATTGCGCTGTCTGGTTTTCCGTGCATATTACAGGACATTTTGATTTTTCCCTACATACCTTAACTTTTACACCACTTTTCACTGGCGGCTACATCTTTTACCGACAGCCAGCAAGTGAGAGGATATATTGCAGGCCCGAGTCAGCCCAGAACCACTTCGAACGGCTGACTGGGTCAGTTTATGAAGCTGCCAGATAGTCTGGAAAAGAGCAGGCAGGCGTGGAGGTTGGGAGAGCAATCTGGTGGGGCGGACGTGCGCAGGAGTGCACAGAGAGAGAGGGAGAGAGAGAGAGAGAGAATGGCACATGGCTCTGATACCCATTGGTGTTTCTTGGCTGCTGAATGTAGAGGCTCATTGGAGGGAGACAGACAGACAGAACTGAAAATACGAATTTTTTTGAGATTATCCATTCAGAAAAGACTAGAGAGATCGAGATGTTGCGGCAAGTCCGTGTGCACATGGATGAACGTTGGGGTCTTCTGGATTTGCATGTGCACAAGCAGTGAAAAGACGAAATTTCTGCTTCATGGATTTCCAGAGTGCTACTCACCTTCACTGAAGATGGACCTCAGAACTTCCAGCCCTGCATGGCGTCAGATGGACTGGTAAGTCGGAGCCACGATGGGACACCACGCTGCCTTCTTGAAGGCATCCGGCTCTATGTACAGTCTCGATCGACTGGAAAATCTTCCACGCCTGGTAAGAGTCAGAGTTTCGCACCGTTCCACGGCTACTCGCTGAAGAACGCAGACATGTAAGCCAACCATCGTATATTGTGCGCGACTATTCAAGATGCTACCATCGAAGAAAGGTAAGAGACAACGGTATATTTCTTTCATGGGGCAGTTCCAACACAGCCTGCGGGAGGGGTAAATCTCCTGAGATTACTTACAAGAGCATTGGGTATCTCATTGAGTGATGCACTGGTGAGAGCAATGATCCCAGAGACGACACCGGTCTAGCGGTTTCTCTTCATCGGAAGCATGTAAGTTGATTGGTTGCCTGGCTTTAGCAGCCTAATGGCTTTCACGACCTGGAAAGCGAGATTTCCAGACTCTTGTTCGGGTCAAGCTCAAATACATTGTATTGCGATGGATAGTGCTATTCTTTCGTCACTTTCCTAGGTCATGGCTGAGGCTTGAGCATGGTCCTGGGCTGGCTCTGACATTTCCTTTTCAAGGTGGCCGAACACCTTTGGCCTCTTGTGTTTCACACATTGTGTGACAAGGAACACGAGAATACCAACGACAAGGGGACCGAGCTGATCACATATTCGAATCTTGTCAGGGTAGCATCAGCACAGTGAGTCACGGTGGATCATAGTGTAGACAGCATCCTGACAGCGAGGTCAAGTGCCTGGAGGCTCGTCACCTGCTCCCATGAACCTGCTCAGGTTGGCTTGTCAGCGCCTGTTTCTCTTCATTTCCTCGTATCCCTATTTGCGTCTCAGTAACATACCTTGATTGCTCAGACATCAACAGACACAAGCCATGGCTGAGTGTTCTGGTCTGGAGGCTTTTTCACCATGTAATGGTGTAAGACAAGGTGAAGAAAGTTCTTGGGAAGAGTTGAATCGGAGAGCTTTTCCCCTTCCCGACTACTTCTAGTAGGTTCTATGCGAAATCCTCAGAAATCATCCGATACCAACATTATTCCTTGGAATCAAGAAATTCCAGCCTCTAGCCCGCATAAAAGCATTGGGATTGGTCCATCTTTGATCCAAACCTCGGTAAAGCTGCAAAGGGCTGACACATATCCTTGCCTCACCATCGGTCACAGTCAGTGGTCCTCGTGTGCTGAGCAAGCTTAAGGTCTTCGTCACGATGGGAGACGAATATACTGAACGTGGTGTCGGTAGCAAGAGAGCATCGAGAACACCTTCTTGCTCTTTGACCGATTCGGGCTTTGGATAGAATTCGGCTGCGTTCATTGCACCCCCATAAAAAAAGAAGATAAAAAGCCACCTTAATGTGACTGCGCCTACTACTAATGACTATGCATGCAAGTTTGAAGCAATTGTGGGGAAATCTGTCATAGTGGAGGTGCTCTCTACTAATACCGTAGTAATGCTAATAAACATTCGACATTGGCTCGGCAATGACGCTATAAATTCTACATGCCCGCTAGCGCAGCAAGATCTGGTACAAATATCTGGATGTCCTACAACTACAAATCTAGCAAATTCGGAGTCTTACACACAGCACATACGACTGAATCTTTTTTTGAATTGAACATTTACATTCCAAATATGGGCGTACCAGACACATTCAAGGCGGCGGTGGTCCCTGAGCCTGGTGCACAGCACGTTGTGAGCGACCGTAAATTGTCACCGCTCGCGGCTGGCGAGGTCGCTGTTAAGATCACCGCCACGGCCATCAATCCTGTCGACTGGAAGATTCGTGACTACAAAGTCTTCATCAAGGACTACCCGGCCGTGCTCGGGTCGGATGCCGCAGGCACCATTGCCGCCGTGGGACCCGAAGTGTCGAATTTCACGGTCGGCGACCGCGTCTTCTTCCAGGGCATCATTGGCAACTACGATGCCTCGACCTTCCAGCAGTACTGCAAGATACCAGCAGCGCTCGTGGCCAAGACGCCTAGCAACATTACAGATGACGAGGCTGCGGGTGTGTCTCTTGCTACTGTGGCGGTGATGACGGCGTACTACGACACCACGGGCCACGGCCTAGCGGCGCCGTGGGATGCCAATGGTCAGCAGGCCGGCAAGGGCAAGGCGATTGTGATCTTGGGAGGGAGCTCGTCTGTCGGACAGTATGCTATCCAGCTGGCCAAGATCTCCGGCTTCGAGAGGATCGTCACCAACACCAGCGCAAAGCACATTGACCATCTCAAGGGTCTGGGTGCCGACGTTGTCCTTGACCGTGCGACCCAGAACAGCGCGGCCGATTTCAAGACGGCCGTCGGTGACTTGCCCCTGGCCTTTGTGTTTGACGCCATCTCCGGCAAGGACACACAGCTCCTCGGCGTGCAGATTCTGGATGCCACAAAGACGGAGGGTAGCCACGTAATCACTGTGCAAGGTGCGGATGCCGAGGCCAAGGAACTGGGTCAGACGCAGCAAACCAAGGTGGAGGTGAAGCAGGTCTTGGGACTTGGCTCTAGCCCTGCGCTGAGGCATCTGAGTGAGCCGCTTTTCAAGAATCTCGGCGGGGAGGACGGATATATTGCCAAGGGCCGGTTCGTTCCAAACCGAGCGCTCGTTGTGCCGGGAGGCCTGGGTGGTCTGGAGGATGCGCTTGCGAAGAACAAGAAGGGCGTCTCTGGAGAAAAAGTGGTCATTCGCCCATTCGATGCTTGAGAACCCTGATCGTTGGAGGTGGAGGATGCTAGAAGCAGCGAGCAGAACACCAATAGTGAAATGGGAAAAGCATATTTTTTTTCACTTTATCGGACAATTCGGGACCATAGAGGGCCAATGGCAGCATCGTAAGCGAGTGTTGGCATCTCTGACCGATGGGAATTGTCACAAGGCAGGTTTTAGAAGCCATTCAGTTCCAGACTCCATTCACCTAGTCACTCCGTTTGAAGGCTTTGTGGTGCCAGTTCTTCAATTTTGCGTCCAGGTTTTAGGAAATTTGAGCCATAATTCTTCCTTGTGTTTCAGCTCGGAGGTATACTTCTCAATCTTCTGTTATGGGTAGTTCTAGGTCTACAACGATGGGTTTATTGAACCTCTTGCCTCCTGTGTGAGGCCAGTTTGTAGCTGCAATCGCACAATTCACCACGCAGGTCTCTCTTCGTCCCATTCGACAACATAGCGCCCTTCTATCACAACGGACAGATACTTCAGGCTGGCCGCCGATGCCGCGCGTGCCAAAGCCCGGAAGCGCAGTGGCACTCTCATTGAAGTGCTGACAAACGCCATCTTGACCACGCTGATCTGCAGGGCAACCTTTCCTCAGCGGCGAGCCATCGTTGTCGAGAGGTCTTCGGCCACCTCGAGATGTCAAATCAACAAGCGAAATCTTGTTGTTCCCAACTCCCGCCCCGGGGTCTTCCCAGTGCTCAACTGAACGTTCACCGAAAGCAGCAGCTGAGACGCCTAGGATATCCCACCGAACTCGATCTGCTCCTCTTGCCTCATGTACGTGCCCACAAATTGCGAGCTTCGGTCTCACACGCCAGAGAGCTCGGCGCAGGTCTTCACAGCCCATTGCACGCCGTTTCGAGATGGCCTCATCGCAGTGAGTGTACGGAGGGGTATGCGTTATGACAATGTCAGAGTCAAAGGGTATGGCTGACCAAAGATGGGCCGCTGTCGGCGTCTCTGATGTGGAAGGGCATGATGAGTCTTTGTCTTGTCCTGATGCGTGACCATCTGGAGATGTGTGGTCGTACCCAAATGCCCACATGCCGTTACGGGGACTGTATGGCGATCCAAAGACAGTGAAAGACGTCCGCAGTGCAGGGTGCTTGTTGAGCTCGATCGTGGTCGAGCTGTGGTTCAAGTATGTGATGGTTGGCGACGATTCCAAGGTCTTTAGGCACTGTTCTGGCGATTGAGGTGACTGATTATGGAAATAGGAGCCATAGTCAGCATAGAAGCGCTCGTCGAGCGTGACATCGTGGTTCCCTGCGACGACGACCTTGGCTTCAAATTCCGCCTTCTCCAACCACTGTACAGTCTTGGACAGCTGTGAACATGGTCAGACTCCAAAGGTTCTCATTTTCGCATTCAGCATTAACGAGAAGCAACATGCCTCGGGAAGACTGCCTTGATTTGTGAGGTCCCCGGCGTGAATCAGTACGTCGCCCTTTGGCAGCTTGAGGATCTGGTTGTGGGTATCCGAGATACAGACAAATCTGACGCGTCGATAACGCTTCTTTGGATTTTCTTGAACAGAATCCGTCGACATGACTTCTCTGATATGGTTTTGTTTCAGGGTCACCCAGACAAGGAGTTCGTGTAGTTCAGGCCTGGAGCCTGGAAGAGGGATGGTCCCGGAGGAGATAGTCTAGGGTTGGGGTCTACACATAGCATATCGACATGATAGAGTTTCTGAAAGTGCCTGAGTAGGTTCATTTTTTTGTTGATTTGCAGGGTAATTGAATAGAATCCCAGCATTGAAATCTGCAATTATATCGACAAGGTCGTCGTAGTCAGTATGAAGCTAATAAGTGATTGCACCTGCCTACAAAATACAAATCATAGTAGAGTCAACCCCCACACGTCTCCGATACCTACCTTAGGTACGTACCTACCTAGGTACCTAATGTATTGACAAATAATCCCCGAAGTCCCTCATCCGTCAGTCCTGTTCTGTAGATTTCAGTATAACTACTTCACTCGTCTAAATTTAAGCTTAACTTCAGATCAAACATTCCGTTGGAGCAAGCTATGACGACTGCGGCGAGTCCATGAAACTAGTGCGTCGATTTCATCATTACTTTACTTCTCTGTGCGTGCGGAGGAGACCTGTTTGTTACCTAAGCAGCAGTACTATGTCAATTAGGTCCGGCTCGGGCTTTTCGAATCAGCAATTCGGAGATGTCCAAAGCTCCTACGGACATAGGAGTTTGGACCTACACCAGGCAATTATTAGTTACATTGCACAGGAATTTGAGACCATGACGTATGGTGAGGCTGCATAGGTAAATAAACGTCTTTCTATATGAACTCCCCAACACCCTCACTCGGCTTTCGTTCACAACACGCCAGATTGTAGAAAAGAACATCACCTCACACTCCTAAGCAAACAAAAACAAGAAAGACTGATCTATCATTTTCCTACTTCGTCTACACCACCAAAAGTCCAACATGCCTCGTGTATTCCTCATTACCGGTACCAGTACCGGCTTCGGTTACGAGCTCGTCAAAAAGGTTCTTGCCGAGGGCGACATAGCCGTAGCCACGGCACGGGACTCCTCCAAGCTCAAATTTGACAACACCTCTTCCAAGAACTTCTTGGCCGTCGACCTCGACGTCACTAAGCAGCAGTCCATCGACGCTGCCTTCGACAAGGCACTCTCCCAATTCAAGCGCGTTGACGTCGTCGTCAACAATGCTGGATACGGCCTCAGCGGTCCATTTGAGACGCTTGGGGACAAACAGATTCGCACCCAGATGGAAGTCAATTTCTTTGGTTTGATTGATGTCACCAGGAAAGCTCTGGAGGTCATGCGGGAGAAGAATAGTCCACCAGGGGGGTTGATCCAGCAGGTTACTTCGATTGGTGGGCAGAGAGGCGTGCCGAGTTTCAGCATCTACTGTGCGAGCAAGTGGGCCGTGGAGGGCTTCACTGAAGCTCTGTCACATGAGGTGAGATCCATGTCTTTTCCGCGTTTGTTTTTGCGTTCCATATGTGGACACTAATGGGACCGTCACCAGCTCAAACCGGAATGGAATGTTAGCCTTCAGTGCGTCGAGCCAGGCGGTTTCCGAACCGACTGGTCTGGCCGCAGCATGATGTTTGGGGAAGTTGAGAACAAGGCCTACGATCACATCGATCCGAAGAAGAATGCCGAAGGTCGTCACGGTACACAAGCCGGTGACCCTGCCAAGGGTGCCCGAGCAATGTACGAGTTGGCTACCATGCAAGACCCGCCTTTGCGCGCTGTCATCGGCAGTGATGCGTACAAGGCCATGCAGACAAAGTTGGAAACCTACAGTGAGAGTGTGAAAAAGTTCGAGAAACTGAGCAACAGCACGGATGTGGACGAATGAGTGCCTTATTGGCATTGAATATGTAGCGCTCAATTACATGGCTGTCTACTTCACAGATCCTTGATTGCAGCCAAGTTCCCGTCATCATGTACGCTGAAGCTGTAATTATGGAAAATTTGTCTGCACTTAGCTCGCTAAATGACCCCGATTCTTGACTGGTCGCTCTCTCGTGTCCCCAGCATGCTTCCCACGTTTTGGTCCTTGCTGTTTAGTATTAGAAAATTATTGGGTCCTCGAGGTCGAGGTTTCGGGTGGGGTTCACTGTATTAAAAGTCTCGTCTGCTTTTACAAGGGCCTAAGTTGATGTCAATATGTTTGAAACTTTCAAACTGTCCATCATTAATGCTACATGAGTATGAAGAATTTCGTGATGTGCATATGCGAGTGATAGCACGAGCTCACTCTGTAAAAGATGCGATTTGCCCCAAGTAATCATTACATCGCATAGGAAACTAAGGGAGTACAAACTCATTGGTAAGTTATATTCAAGACTAAGCAAGGCTGCGTTATGCACAAAATCCTGCAATTGCCCATCTCCCACCGAACCAGCCCCGAGTCGCTAGGAAATTTCTTATACGCCCTCACCTCCTTCCTTTTCTCTCTGTATCAACAACTAGTTCTCCTTGGGCGCACAGGCCTCACCCTGTCGCTTCTCAGCCTTGCGTTCTAATATCTCCCGCAGAACCATTTCTCTCTGTTCTGTCCGCGTTTTCGGCTTTGCCCTCTTCTTGGCTTCCTTTTTAACCGTACCTTTTCCCTTACGACTCCAACGACGGCATTGTTCCTGGAAAGCTTCTAAATCGTTCTCCTCCTCCTCATCCGACGAGCTATCGTCAAAAGGGCACTTGGCCCTCTTCCTCTCTTTGGCGAAAGCCGCAGCAGCCGCCTCTTTTGGTGTTGTTACCAAATGCAGAGGGCTCGGTTGGGATTTCCACGACTGAATCTCGGGTACAATCTCACGCCGGTTTTCCTTGTCAGTCATGCGTGCTGGCCAGCGTATTCGTACGATATCTTTGGAGACTATGGCCTGATTTTTCCTCGAGGCGATTCTGTTGAATAAGTGTGTGATAGAGACCAGCTCTTCAGCCTTTTTGGCTCGGCGTCGCTGAGTTTGGCACGAGCCAGGCTTGCTTTTGTTTTTGGAGGACACAGCCATGGTATAAGACTATGAATCTTTTGTCTCGGGGAGCTATGCTATAGCTTGGAAAGAAGGAAATAGGTTGGAGCTGGGTTGAGATAGACTGAGTTGAGAGAACAAGACTGGGAGATGCAGTATGGTGCCCGACTGTATGGTCTCTAATTTTAGCGTTGAGTTCTGCTCAAGTTCTGAATAATCACGAAAGTATTCGAAATTGAAGAGGAGAAAAAGAGAACAACCAGGACTATGAGATCCCACATGTTCTTAAATGTTCCGGTGGGAATGAACCAGTTTCGTAGCTTTCCAACCTAGAGCCCTAGGAGCTGGCTCTAAGTCATGTTAGGGCATGAAGACTTTAATCTGGCGCCTGTGATCGAGTTCTATATAATTTGATACCAGCACCGGACAGATTGGTGCAAGACTAGCAAGTGCTGGTCTTGAAAAGCTCATGTGCTGTACTAAAAACTCAAAGTCACTTCCGCGACCTAAAGGCCCGTGATCACTTACCAACCAGCCAGTTCTATAACCACTTTGTCTAGGTGCTCAAGTACAAATCAATTTTCACTTGAATATCCACTTTGTGAAATAGTCCATCTCAGCTCCATCCTCGTCAGCAAATAGAAGCAGGGTGGACACGATCATGTCCAATGGTTGGTCACATGCCTACCTAACTAGTACAAACAGCGGACGATATAGCAGAACCACCCAGCTTTATAGCTGCAAATTAGTCTGCACAAGACATTTCAAGATTTTCTCTCCATCACTGTGAGAAACGGAGGCCTACCTCGACAGAATCCGACTGTGCCTGTCATCGTTACTGAGCAACCTCTACGATACATGAAGAAGCAAGAAATTACATAGTGAACACGAAATTTGCATGTGTTCCACAGGCAATATAAGACACTTGAAACGTTTTGTAGCTTTCAAGATGTTCAATTAAATAAAATCCCTGTAATGCAGTATCTACGCCCTTTTTACCCTCCAATGAATGACCAATCCATGTTCCTGGTTCTAAACGCCGTCAAATGCTCTTTGCTAGGACAGGTAGCCTTCTCAGCTATGCAATCGCCAAGCCTTTTTTCCTCTTTTTTTTTTTTTAGCGACGCCGCACCTCACTTCAGGTCCTGATTCTGACCGGAGAACAAAGGTGCGTGTTTGCCCTTCCCACTCCTATTTTTTACCACCGAAATCTAACTTCCGCGCAACCTTGCTGCCCCGGTCTTCTTCGACCTGGCCAGGCCTCCGTTTGAGGTCCGCGCCCATCTTCTCCTCGCCTCCGCTAGCCTTACGAGGTAGCTCCTGCTTACGCGTAGGTGGTGGATTACTATGCCACCACGGATGCTCGAGCATTTCCTTGGCCGTGATACGCTTCCTCGGGTCAAGTGTGAGGGTCTTGCAGAGCAAATCGACGCCCTCTTCGCCGACTGTGCCAAAGGTGCCGAGGTAATCGGATCGCGGGCGCACAGGAACAATGCGCTCGGGCTGGACGTATCCCTCTAGCTTGCTGACCCCGGGCCATACTTCCTCGGTGGGCGTGCCGATGCGGTCGGAGATAAGCTGGATCTGATCGATCTCAGTGTTCCCGGGCAAGTACGGGATGCGCAGGATGATCTCAGCCATGACTGTGCCGACACTCCAGATATCAACGGCACCGCTATAGAATTTGGCACCGTATAGTAGCTCAGGCGGGCGATACCAGCGCGTGATGACGTTGGAGGTCATGTGGCCATAGGGGTCGGCGAAGGAGCGAGCAAGACCGAAATCAGCCAGCTTGACCTCACCATCGGCAGCAATAAGCAAGTTGTTAGGCTTGATATCGCGGTGCAGTATGTAGTTTTCGTGGCAGAACCAGACTGCGCGCACCAGCATGCCCATCCATGCCTTAATATCGGCCGTACCGTAGCGGATTCCTTCTTGGTCGCGGATGAGCATCTCCAGGTCACCGAGAGGGAGGTACTCGAGGACAAGGCAAACATTCTGATCTTTTGTGGAAAATACCGAGAGTAGGGAGATGATATTGGGATGCGACAGTTCGCGAAGGTGTTTAAGTTCGCGCACGGCGTCGGGTGCGAGTCCTTCGGCGTATTCTTTCTGCTTCTTGATTTTCTTGATGGCGACGAGCTGGGATGGGTCGGCGCGAACGTGGCCGAGGTTGACAATGGCGTAAGTACCTTCACCTAGCTTCTTGCCTGAATGGGATGGGTCAGCAAGACGTCTCAATGGTATGGTGTCGGAGCGGAAGATGGCGCGTTAGACGCACCCTTGACGTATTTTTTCCTCTCTTCCAGGTTCATCTGCTCAGCAAGATCCATCATGGGGGCCTGGGCAGTCTGCCCTGCTGGCTGTGAAGCCTGTGGCGTGCCATTTGTAGAGGAAGGGTGCGTTGAGGCTGGTCGTCGTAGAGGAGACAGGCCGCTTTTGAGACCGGGCTGGAGGGGATTCGAAGGGGGGACGACGAGTGGTGAGGCGGCCATTTTTTCGAACACCACGCGCGTTAGGTCGTAGCTTCTGTCATGGCAAGAGTAAGGAGCCCTTGATTTTTCTGTAGCCCGCCAATTGCGGTCGCAGAATTACAGTCAGTAGGCCGTGTTTAATGGGCGCCGAGCTCAAGTTGTAGTGGATAGAAAGCCATGGCATGTCGTCGCAACCTTCGGCTCGAGCCGCAAAGATGGCCCGAGCTTCTCTGCGGGATGGACCCACCTTTCTGCAGGCATGCTGACCGGGGTAAGTAAAATAAGGTAATAAGAAGGTAATAAAGTAATGATGAATTCCACGTGCCCGGGGTGTTGCATTCAACTGTAATGAGAGCTGTCTCCACCAATGAAGACGTTGCTGCACCTTGAAAGTCTTTCAAGTCTCCCACAGGTTGTGACACGTGAGCAAGGAAATACTCGCATTGCAGTACCGTGCCCCGGTAAAACTCCGTCTGAAGGAGAGATGAAAGGCACCGAAAGTGCGACGGGCCCAGACGGCTGGCGCGTTTATGCGTGGCTTAGGCTGGTTCAAAGTCTAATTTGCGTTGACGTCAGCGCCGTGCTGGGGTCTTGACACGCGAGCACGTCGGCCAAGAACGACAGACGTCAACGAACAAGAGAAAATCGCCGAGGATTTTCGCCCTGGGTTTTTCTGGTACAGCACTGCCAATTGCCCGTGGCGCCAAAATAATTCAAATCATGTGTTTCCTTGTCCCTAATAAGTACCTAGCCATTGCGGCCTCCTCGGTATCACAAGGCTTTTTTCTTCCGGTACTCCTATATCAGTCCTTACTCTCTATATGCTACGCGTACCGACTTTAGTTTTAACCCCTTGCTCTACCATTTAATCAAACTTAATCTTCCAAAAATTCCGACCTTCATCACGACCTCTAAGTTTTCGATCAACAGCCCAACATGCTCAGATTGTCATATTGGGTATTTCCTATCTTTGCTGGCCTGGTATGGCTCGGCACGTTATTGGGATTGTTATTACATTGTGCGTGACTTCTGGCGCTCCTAACCAGCCAATGTCTTTTCTCAACCGTGTGGCTAACAAATATTCTAGGGATAATCGACACGCACTACGTACGCTATAGTTCCATGGAATCCAACCAAAGTATCGCCTACATCTCAGACGTCGGCGCACAAAAGCTCAAGCCTCTCTTCATTACCGGATGCGTCCTTACCACAGTCTTTCTCGACATCAGCTTCCTCTCCGATCGCTGGCTGCGACACCGCGGCCGTCTCGTGCCCAACACTACCCGCGGCGAAAAGATCCTCTCCGGCCTTACCATTTTCTGGGCTCTGATCGGCACCATTGGCCTGATCCTGCTCAGTATCTTTGACACCGCGCGCCACCCTACGCTACACGACCTATTCCTTGGTTTCTTCATTATCGGCTACTTGCTCAGCGCGATCTTTATTTGCTGGGAATACCAGAGACTCGGCGTGCGGAACCCTGAACACAAAATTCTAGCCATCTCTTTCTGGATCAAGCTCGCCTTCGTCCTCATCACTATTGGCCTAGCGATTCCCTTCGCCGTCTTGACCAGGAACGGCGGCTCCGGCAAGAACATTGGCGCTATCTTGGAGTGGGTCATCGCTGTCGTCTTCTCGTTCTACGTGTTCTCTTTCTACGTCGACCTATATCCCGCGGTGTACACGAAACACGGTGGCAGCTACCGCACAAAGAGCTGGGACCGACGCCTGCCCACGCATAAGATGGAAGAGGGTAACGAAAGGTACAGATTCTAAAGAGGAAAAAGACGAGGAGAAGTAATACAATGAAGAAGCATGTGCATGGATGATTTTCTCTTTTGTGGGGTTTCTGGAATGATTGTGGAAATGGAGTCAGCGGCCGGGGGAACTCACATACAATTGGGACATTGGATGGTATCATACACGCGATACCCGGTAGCATCAGGATGGCATTCTTGGGCGTTGCTGCAGCAGATATTTTACTGCTTGGTGTTTGTTGACTTTCGGCTGGCATACAGATTCCATAAATCATTACTGTTGTACAACTCTGTAACCCCATTCCTCATAAGGCTGAATGTGAGATTCTAACATGCGATTGTGATAACAAACAAGACAACAGTCATTCCACAAACTCAGGCTCTAAGAGATTTTCAGATGAGGGAAAAGTTGCAATGCTTGAACTTCCATATGCCGTTTCAGACCTTATCGTGAGAGGCCCTTCATTACCCAAAGAAGGCCTTTTGTACCCCAGAACGCCATGCTCGACCCATGTCTAAAAGCTCAGTCTATATGTGTCCGTTCGTCACATCAAACAACACTCCAGCCCATACATGGCCCTCTCCACATCTCTCTTGACTTGATACCAATCGGCTCTCCGCTCCGCAAATTCATACACCTCCTCGGCGCGAAAAATGCCACCGAAACGGTCGCCATCCGCAATAATCGTCGCCATATCCTTCGAATGTCGTGGGTCGATTAGGTAAATCTGGCTCAACTCCCGCAGGGCGCGGAAATATGCTAATAGGTCGGCATTCTTGAGCGTCTGGATGTATTCAAAATACAGCGTCATATCAGCAATGAGCTTCGTCGCGCCGTCGACCGAGATGCGCTGCCGCTTGATATGCTTGCACACGGCGGTAAATAGTCGCAGCCCCACCTCGCCGTTGAACACCTCCAGCATGGTCTTCTCGGTCGACCCGACCAGCATGCCCGTGTGCGAGCTGACGAGGTCGACGACGCGCTTAGCGGTCTGCGTGGGACCAAGGTCTCCGACGTGCGCGGCATGTTTTTGCGACCCGAAGCTTGCGAAGCTCTGTACGCTGGCGCGCTTGTCGGGTGCGCCGAGCGCATTGGCCTCGGGTGACGAGGGGTTGTAGTCGGACGGTAGTTGCGTCGTTGCGCAGATGTACTCGACCTCATCCATGAGCACGTCGATGCCCTTGTTGAGGCCCGCCGCGACGCTCTCGTCGAGCATTTGCTCGAACTTCTTCTTGGCCATGGCGGACTGGTCGAGGAAGTCGTTGCGGTCGGCAATTTTGGGTTGGGCAAGCTGCTGCTCGTAGAAGACGTCGATCATCTGGCTGATCAGATCGCCCACGTTGACCAGTTCGATGAACTGGACGAGCGGCGCGACACCGCTTTGCGCAGAGTGGTCTGTCACCTCGCGGGCTTTGTAGACTGAGAGATGGTCGACTGCTTTGTCGAAACCAGGCTTGATGTGCCGATTGCCGAGGATTCGGAGTAGGCTGACAAAGATTTGCGCGCATTGCTCGCGTGCTTCGCCGCCTGACTGCCCTCCGAGGCTGATGATAACGGCGGCACGGCCAAGACTTGTCTTGGCGAGGTGCACCAACTGTAGAGCTACTTCGATGCTGAACAGGGACTTGATTCCCTCAAGCCTCGAGGCCATGAGGGCTGCTTTGGCAGCTAGCTCGTCAGTTGGGGCTTTGTCTGGAAGTTGCCCAGCTTTCCTATCTGGCGCGCCGCTACCAGGTGTTGACGGCCTTGACGACGGAGCAGCCAAACCATTTGCTGTGGGCCCGACTGTCGGCTTGGTCGAACCGAACGGAGAGGAGAAGACCTGTCCGGGTAAGGCCGGCAAGACAGTGACAGGCATCATTATTGCCTTCTTAAACGAGCTCAAGAAATCCTTCTTCTCCACCTGACGGGTAAAGTTGGACATGTAGAATGACTCCTCGGTGGCATCCTGCTCGGAGAGCTTCCTTTCCCAACCGCCCACCTCCTCCTCTGCCTTGTGCTGGAAGAATTCCAGCTCGTCTTGCAGGTACAGATCCAAATGGGGCTCCACAACCCTATGCGTCTGCTCCTTTGCCTTCTCTTCGTTCTCTTCGTTGGTGCATGAATCTACCTTCAAAGACCGCAGGAACTGCAAACACTGCTCAAAGATACCCGAAACCGCGCGTAGGTACGACTCTATACTCCTCTCGCGCGCCTCGTCAAACAACGATGTTGCGTAGTCCATCACAATATCCTCCCGAGCCTTGTCGGCAAAGGCCCAGAAGACCTTGCCCGCTTTCGGAAAGACCTTGTGTATGATCTCCGACTGCTCGTTAAGCTTCCTGGCCAGGATCTCGAAAAACTGCCGTGATGGCTCCAACGTGATGGCGTCCGCGGATGTTTGATTAAGACAGTCCAGCGCATTGGCCGTAACCTCGCGATCGGAGAATAGCGGATGCTTATGCACGAACAAATCCTCGCCAGCGGTGCTGTTCAAGGTATCCAACACGTGCGCATATCTCTTCATTTTCCCCTCCACATCCCAGACCTCGTAGCCCTGCTCAAATTCTCTCAATACCGCGCTCTCGAAGATGTTCGTCATACGCGTTAGCTTCTCCTCCCGCTGCGCCCAACCCGCTGTCCAGTCACTTCTCCCAAACACATGCAGGTTCGCCAGCATCTTTGCCTGACTCTCCGGATCCCTGAAAACCTTGAAGATTGCCGGGTCGGCATGGCTCTTGGCGCGCACGAGGTCGTAGTAGAACGGCGCCAGCGCACCATAGATCTTGCCATACTCCTCCCTCGCATGCCCACGTACGCTGCGCACGTTCTTTAACACTTGCAACAGCGCCTCAGAATCTTTCAACGGGTCTTTTGGCGCCGTTGACGACACGTGCTGCGGGTTTGGACCCCCAGCCACGCTCAGCGTCTCAAATCCGTCCTTCAGCTCACCAGCCACACTCGGCCCGCGCGGCCTTGCTGTTGCCGCAGGTGTGACCATGCTTACACGTCGCTTCCGCTCCTCTTCTTTCTCGGCGTCGAAGAATATCGTCGCACTCTGACGCTGGGGCGTGTCACCAGGCACTCCCGTCCCAGCTGCCCCAGCAGCACTGGCGGCTCTCGCACGTGCTTCTCGCTCCTGGGCCTCTTTGCGCCGGCGGAGGGCTTCTTCGAAACGGCGGCGCGCTTCAATTTCGTTCCATAGGCCCATGGCTTTGAGACGGGCTACCCAGCGTGTGTCGTCGTAGACCATTTCGCGCATACGGGAAGAGGTGCGGGCGAAGCGCAGGAGATCGGGGACGGGGAGATAGTCAAGAATGGTTACGATGATCTCTGGAATTGGGGACCAGTGCCCATCAGCTTTTGGTTACATGAACAGGAGATGACATGAGGAATGAGCATACCAGCTGGCAGCGCAGCCTTGGAATCAATCATTTCGGCGGCACGAAGTGTGTTGAGGATGCTTGTGTTCGGAGGGCCTGGGGCCCTGCTGAACCGAGACATCTTGGCGGCGTCTGCTGCTGAAGAGGGTATTTGCGCATGGGGATTCTCGAATTGGTGTCCTTCAGAGCTTAATAGCTATTCAAGTTGCCAAATGTGGACGATGATTGTGAGCATTTGGTGCCAGTTGTTTAAGGATAGCTTGGGTTTGTCTAGGTAGAGGCCAAGTAGAGAGGGGCTGAACCCCTGTCTATCATTACCCACCGCATCCCGCCGACATTTAACCGGGGTCCTGAGCCCTGATCATATTCAATTGATTTCAACAACTGCCTGTCAGCGTCTTGTAGTTGGTGGCTCATTTACTGTCTTTCGTGACTACATGACTTATATTTTACTGCAATGTTCAGCCTTACTTTGATACATTGCCAATTGTAGAATGTATGTCAAGTAACGCCTTGAAAGTAGTGCTGGCAGAGGTTTATCAATTCCGCCCCATGAGCATGCCATGCTTTTACCTCATCTTGTCTCCACGGGGCCCTCCTCAGCATGCACATGTAGCTGCATTTGATCCTCAGCCGAGCCCCAAGGGCCATATCAGCCAATTTGAGGACTCTGCCATCTTACTTCGAATATCATGTTTGTCTCTGTTGGCTGTACAAGCAAGAGGACCTCACAAATTGTGTCAATGGATAAAGAGGACCACTGAACTCCATGTCATACCTGTATTGCGTCAAATTAGGTCAGGAATGCTGAGAAGAGTATTGCCGGTCGGTCTACCTACCAGTAGTTGACAGCCACGCATATGCCCTCCTCCGAGCAAGACTGGGAAACTTTGTGGTACCTGTCGGAAAGCTGTTAGTCTTGTGTTTGGAAGAGTTCGCCTCTAGAAGGGCCAAACTCTACCACATAGCTGGCAAGTACAGCATGTCCCCCCTCTCCAGCGTGACACGCATCGGCTGGGGCAGCTTCGAGTACGGTGTTGAGTTCTCGTCAGGATGATCCGGATCCCAAGTGGCGAACGGCACGCGCTCCGGCTCACCGCCTTCTTCCGCAGTGTCCATTACAAGATTGAGCCTGCCACCATTGGCGCTGTTCCTGGCGTATGTAGCAGGCCGAAGCGGCTGCTCATTGATGCATGGGTGGCAATGAGGAGGTAGCAGGACAAAATGCTTTTGACCCTGGATTTGTACGTAGATGTTTTCGTAGTTGTCCTTGTGTAGAGCGGTCACGGACCGAGAGTTGCCGATCCTGATAAATCACCGTGATGTTGGTTTAGATCGCATGTCTTGTCCCCAAGCGGTGTCGATACGTGAACTGATACTGCCACTAGACAATGGTGGGATACTAACCACATGTTGATAGCTTCTGCATCTTTCTCCAGTGCGATTCGCGCGAAAGGAATGTCCCGTTGAACCTCGCTAAACAGAGAAATATATTCATGCCGTAGGTTGTCATTCTCTGGGAGGCAATATTAGGTGTCAAGAAGCTGGGAAGAAGAAGATGCTCGTACTGACGAGTTTGAGCATATCGGATTTCTGAGTCTTCAGGAAACGAAGGGTCTGTCTCTTGACGCCTCACGTAATCCAGAAATTCTGGAAAGGGTTGGTCCTCCTCACAGGGCTTTGCAAAGATGAGTTCACCATTTTCATGATAGGTGGGAGCATCGGCATTGCTGATGAAAAGAGAACGCAGGGATTAGACTCAACTCGGACAAAGAGGAACAGTGTGAAGCCAGATGAGAATACAAGGCTCGGGAAATTTGACAAGAACAAAAGTGAAGAGACGACTACCTACCCCCTTGGAGTGATGGCGACGTTGACTGTCTGATCCTGTAGGCAACTCCGGAGATAGCTGGCCGTCCACGTCTTAGTGGCTGACCAAGTGGCAGCTCCCTTCCTCACCACGAAAGGTGTATTCCGCGCGACATAGCGCATGAACTCTAGTGGACTTGGCTCTCCATCAAGTTCTTGAATGTCAAGACTGTTTAGCTCATGGTAATTGTTGAGTAACTCCGCTGTAGGATCGGAATTTCGGTCCATGACATAGGAAAATCCTCAAGACGCCAGGACGAGGCCAGAGAGAGAATCGTCACAGCCTTGCGGAAGGGATGTCGTTGAAGTGTGAAAATTGACCGCAGTCTAGGAGGCGAGGTCCCTGGCACTTGGCGCAACTCAAGACGAACCACCAGGGACCCTGGAGCCCCCAATGCTACCTACCTAGGTACCTCTAGAGGTGCTGACCTAGAGAGCTACTATGTAGTAGGGACGTACCTAGCCAGGTCTGGGGCCTGAGAGGTAGAAACCTACCGACGAGGTTGCTGTTGTCGGTAGAACCCTTGCACACTGGTATCACAGGTACGATGAAGTAAGGAATACCTAGGCATGGAGGAGAGGCCAGCTAGTAAAAGCAAACCTTTAGTTCGGAGTAGAAAGTTGTGCGTGCCATGGCCAGGACTGCGTGAATATGGCGCCCACGATGCGTGATGGGCATTTCAATTCGCACAATACGCGGTATTTAGCCACTGAACAAGGTTCAAGGCAACCTTGATGAATGGTCTGGATTCTCTCGCCTGCACTCCACAGTTCGGCACCGACCGGCGTGTAAAAGCTGTGGCATTGGCGGGTGGGTGCAGCCAATCTACACCGCAGTGGGCCCAAACATAGCGATGTGGACGCCTGAATGACGGCACTATCGCCTGATGAAGCCACCAAATGGCCTGATCTTGGCAACTCGATGGACACCTGTGAAGCCGGCAGCGACATCTGCCATAGAGCACTCAATCACCGAGTGACGAGAATCAAATTGATAAATACAATCCCGAGATCACCTACTCACAGAGTTTGGGAGAAATTGATAAATTATAATAAGAGCGCAGAGGTCCCCCCCTCAAGCCATGTGGGAGAACTTTGCAACAGCAGATGCGGCGCCCTCCGGCGCGCTTATGCTGTTCGCTATGGCATACGAACATTCCCACCCCTTTGTGGCCTCGAAAGCATGCGTCTTATCGGACTCTCGAGCGATACTTGTAGCACTTGTGCACAGCGACTCGACGCCATGCCGTCCGTGATGTGGCCTGTTGCCCGACATTGGGAGACTTGAGAGGACGAAGAGGATGCTGTCGAGCACGAGCACAAGCACGAGGGCCCAGGGGCGACTCGACTGCTACAAGCACTTGCGGCAGCGGAAGAAGTAGCGGGCCATGAAAGGCAACTTGGAACACGAAAACGAGACTAAATGGTGGTCATCAAAAAAGTATCCTGACAACTAGGTATCTACCTAGGTACCTAGCTAGGCAGGCCAGGAATGTGGCGTGCTGTCGAGTACCAGCCTAACCTGGCCGCCTGGGTACCTCAAGGTATGTTTGCACCTGTATGTGGGTGCGTGTACCCAGAAGATGGTGCTTTCCTTTTCCACCAACACGCAAGTGCCGTGCTGTTGGATTGAGTTGAAGTGGCATGCTCGCCGGCCTGCAAACTCGTATAGGAAAGAGTCGAACATGGCTTCACCCGCCACGTAATGGGAAGATAGGTTCCGTGCGCTTTGGTCAATTGTTTCCCATGCATCTCCAT
Source organism: Gnomoniopsis smithogilvyi (assembly GCA_027946515.1). Lineage (NCBI taxonomy): Eukaryota > Fungi > Ascomycota > Sordariomycetes > Diaporthales > Gnomoniaceae > Gnomoniopsis > Gnomoniopsis smithogilvyi. The sequence continues at coordinate 1,469,339 of JAPEVB010000004.1, read as the reverse complement.
TTCTTTCCTCGAGGTCGTTACCTTTCTTTTCTACTAGGCATCCATTAATTTCCTTCAAGCTGTCTGTCACTTACTTCACAAACCAACCCCATCTATCGATCAAGTTTCCGGGAATATGAAACATTCCGACTTCCTAACCGCACCACACTTCTTGCAAACCTACAAGGACAAATAGGTTCTGTGGGGTCCATTTCCCCCCACCCCCCTTCTCCCCTTTACAGGTACTCAAGTCGACGAACAGGCTTCGTCCAGATTCGTCCAGACTTCACAGGATCTGGACACCCAGGGATCTGCTAAAGTCAAGCGGGCCAAGCAAAGCATCAACGGTGTCCGTGCTCCGCTGCAACAGACTTTTCCTCCTCCCCTTCCTCGGTCTCTCGGGACACCTTTCTAGCAGTGTTGGCAATCCCTGCTGTATATGATGTTCCTCTTTCTAGGTGTCTGACTTCTGAGTTTCCGCCATCCCCAATCTTTCATTTCCGCCGCGCTACCTGGCCATCAACTGAGTCTACCTACCTATGCGGAGTACCTGCCCCAAGGTACGTATCTGCACTATATTATACTACACTATACAACCCAAACACGCCACGACATGCTATGCCAAGGAGGTGTTTCTTGGTGAACCCGACCTTGGTGCTAGTCTGCCCAAATTCCGTCTTCGTTCGATTGGCGCGCATACGTACCTAGCAAGCAATCGAATGGGAAATTTTGACAGATCCGACAGCTTGGACCATCTCCACCCATATGCAGTCACTCCCCCGTCTTACTATACGCAGTACAAGGCCACGCCCTGTCATGCCATTCCTGTCTCGAGCTTGATCGCTGGGACAGCGCGCGATCGTCGAGTTGGTCGACTTCGTCTTTACTCAAAGCACGCCAATCTATGGAGCAACCAAGACTCGAGTGCGAGGAGGTACTTATCGAAAATTCTACGGCTCCACCGTGTCCGCTCCGAGGGGCGTCAACGCATCTTCTCCTCCAATCCACCCCCCTTCGACTTTTGGCGCTTGGTAGTGTCCCGCCTCGATCTAGGTCATTTTGAGTTGCGCCTCGAGACTAAGGGCCTCCTCCTAGCCACTTGGCCCATCTCGTCTCGCGCCCCATCCGGCCCATCTCATCTGAAAGCTTCCCGACCTTCGCTCGACCTTCTTCATTGCTTCTTTGTCTGTGGATTGTCGCATAGAGTCCAACCACTCCACAAACCACCACGCAAATCCGCCCTCTGTACGGGAAAGTTTGGGAACGCCTACATATCGCTACCTTGTACGCATCACGGCAACTTCCGTGCGTCATTCACTGGGATCAGGAGCGTAGCTATCGCGCCTTGGTCGACCGGGGCCCATACCTTGTGTACCAATGCGAGCCAAAACAGCTCCCTATATCACGTTCTCGAGCCAAAGTTAGATACCTACCTACTCACCTCACTCCGCTCCGCTTCAGCGCCACGATCTCAATATAAGGTTCCGTCCTCCGCGGGACGGAATTCGCGCGCATTACAGTCCTGTCCCGTCACAGTGCTGTCTGGGCTCAGAATAGCTAGCTGTATTCAGTCTCGTCGCGACGCTGGTTCATGCCTACCGAATGTTCAGCGTCCACTCCGGTGTCGCAAATACAGCATCCTTGGCCGCCAGTACCCACATCTCGAATTGACGCAGCTGAACGAGCAGCAACGTGATCGTGTGCTCATCCTACCTCACTTGGGCTTTTCTCCACTGCGCAGGCGCCATGAATGTGCTTATCATCCACTCTTACCGCCTGTAACACTGTCCGCAATTGTCGGCGACTCGGCTGGTGATGATCTGGTATCTTCTATTCCCGTTCAGAGGGTGAGTTTGCCTTCTCTTTTCTTACAATCTCGCAACCTTTTTTTTTTTCTCCCCTTCGGGACATTTGCATTGACTAGAATACCATGTCAAGGACGACCGAGGCTCCGGTATTGTCACCGTCGCATCCCCTCCGGACCATTTTGACCCGTTATGGAAAATATGCTGCTCGGCATGTCCTCACCACCCTCTTGGTGTCTGTCGCCGTTGCTGCCACGCTCATATATCCTCTTCCCTTCCTCTATACTACTGATTTCACAATTGCCGCCCCGAACCTCCCCCTCCATGTCTGGACGGACGCTCAGCCACTGAGCGAAAAGCGCTTCAACGAGCCTGATGTCATTATGCGCTCAATCTGGGTTCATGGGAGCTACATGAAGGCCCTGGATCGCGAGGTGCTTCTTGGTGCTCTGGAGCTTCAAGACGAAGTCCTAGGACCCACCATCAATTTCGATCCGCGCCAAACCACACGCAATGTTGCTCCGCAAGATCCAAACGTTAGCCTCTCACGCAGTGAGAGAGATTCTTTCCATGTCATCAATGGTCTCACCAATTACTCATGGTTCTTTCATTCTCCATTGCAATATTGGTCCTGCGATGCTGAGAAAATTCAGCAAGATACGGATTTCCTCTCCACCGTCAACGAAAGGAAGACCCAACCAACCTCGGTCAATGTTACCTTGAGGCACTCCATTGTGTTCAGTGGCAAGAATTTCGAAGACAGAAAGCTCGTCGCTGCTGACACGCTCGTCATCACCTTACTTCATCTCCGGGACTCACCAGTGGGAAGACAATGGGAAAGTAGAACAAAGGACTTTGCGGCGCGCATGTCTCACAAATGGGACGTTTTCCCGTCAGACGGTATGTCGACCGGATCTCAGCTCTACGAATTCCAATTTCGCCCCATCTCGATGCAGGACACGATTTTCTTGTCTCTTGCATACATCCTGACCCTCTTCTACTTCGTCCTGAGCCTTTCCAAGATTAGAGCGGTCAAGTCCAAGATTGGCTTGATGGTGACGGTGGTCGTGCAGATTGTAATGGCTATCGTATCCAGCTTGACCGTCTGTGCGCTTTTCAGGATCGATCTTTCAAGAATTCCCAGAGCATCTTACCCACTGGTCCTCATGGCCATGAGCTTGGAGAATGTCTTCAGACTTATCAATGCTGTCATCTTGACCCCTGCAGACCATAGCACCAGCAGCCGGATTGGCTGTGCTTTCGGGCAAACGGGTCATATTGCACTAGCCAGTGTGGCCCAGAATCTACTTATACTTTGGGGCCTTTCTACAGTGGTCGTATCAGGCGTGTCTGCATTCTGCACTTTTGCAGCTATTGCCATCCTGTTCGACTTCTTCTACCTATCGACCTTCTTCCTGTCCGTCTTGAGTGTGGACGTTCGCCGCACTGAGCTCAATGATGCGCTGGAAAAAGCGGCCATCAGGAACAATCGTCCAACCTTGGAAAGTCATCCTCGACAGTCCTTAGTGGACGCCATCCTGCAAGGTAGGATCGCCCTATCTACACGAATTGCTGGCACTGTCGTCATGTTGGGATTCGTCATCATGGCGCAGTGGCATTTCTTCGATAGCGGAGGTTCCACGTCAAACTCACTGCAGCTTTTTCGTTTCCTCTCGAGGGCCGGCGACGCGACAGCCTCATCGAATTCTCCGTACGCAGGCTTGCACCAGGCGCGAAGCCCAAAATCTTGGTTGCGTTTACAGGACCACGAGACGGCCAAGGAAGTTATCAACGTTGTTAAACCTTGGGCGCACAGCTACGTGGCCCGTGTGTACGATCCGGTCGTTTTTGTGCTGAAAGGGGCCGACCGCAGCCCGCCAGGTGAAAGGCGCTGGTTTCCAGACGTTGCGTACGACTTTGTTCACCACCAGTTGACTCCATTTTTTGTTACTATTCTTTTCACAGTTGCTTGTGTCCGATTGCTCATGAATTACCTGTTATGGAACGAAATTACAGAGGCTGGAGAGGAGGACGACTATGACGAAGAGCCTTTGATGTCGATCAAGAGTTTAGAGCATGGTCATGAACTGGACGTAGCGAAAATGGTCGTTGCTCCCGATGGCCAGATCATATCTGTGGGGCTGGATCGCAAGATCAGGGTATGGAATCTTCGGTACGAATTCGCCAGCTATGTACTGGACAGGCCCAGATCGACAACGGATGACCCCTTTCCGATTCTGGCGATGACCGTGGACGAGGATTCAACGCAACTTGCAATTCTTACTACATATCGGGTCTTAATCTGGAGCCTCACCGACCAGCAATGGGGTCCCTCAATAGCAGTGGATCTGTACGGTCAGAAGCCAGAGGCCTTTTTCTTTGCCTCTAGAAAGGATACAAAACGTTCCATTGTTGTCGTAAGGCGCAATGGTACTTTGACTGAGGTCTGGCCCTCTGTGCCTGACGCATCAGAACACTTTGTTTGCAAGAGCCCTCTCTGTTACGTTGTGCCCATCGCCGAAAAAGGTAAGCCTGTTTCCCCGATTCCTTTCATGCAACATGGGGCCTTTTTCTGCTTGCTCTGTAGCTAACGTACATTACTATGAAGCTACAGCAAACTATACAGAGCCGCGGTTATCATTACTTACTCTGTCACGCAATGCTTGCATACATCGCGTCTCCCTAACCAATGGATTCTGGGTGTCTTCCGAGGTCAGCCTGGCGACGAAGAACGACAAGCAGCCACATTCTCTGCTGTCTGTCCAAAAGTTTTCATCGTACTTGGTTGTTCGCTCTCAAAGTGTTGACCTGGTTGATCTTCATTCGTCAAAAATCGTTCACACGTTCATGACCGAGCCAATGCAGCCACGGTCGCTGAAGTGCATACATAGCGGTCAGAGGTTGGTACCTGGATGCCGTGGAACAGTGTCTTCCTTGACCCTTGCTTATATCAGCGAAGTGAGTGGCGATTGTGTTTTACAGACATATGTTCCGGACGAGAGATATGACAACATCTGCTTCTCTGATGCGAATGGTCCACCAGCGCGCTCCAGCTGTACTTGGAACGAGACCAGACAGATTACTCGGCGGATACAGGACCCCGGGACCTGGACAACCTTACGCAATGGATCTGTCGCCGGGGTGAGGAGAGTCCCGGAAACACTGCAGGTGAGCCACATTCGGGATCGATTGCCAGCGTTCGCTCAGTCGGGTCTACGCCGACGAGGACATGTGGAATCACGTCCTGTGGCCCAGAATTGGGAGACTTGGGTTATCACCAGACTTGAAAACGAGGGAAACTTCGAGACCAGACCGTGCGCCACATCGGAAGATACTTCGGGGCTAATCATCTCGGAGCTGGGCCCCATGGTCAAAGTTGGCCATGGCAGCGTCGCCGTGGGCTTTGGCAATATCATCAAAGTCATTACTGTCGGCCACGAATGGTACGACAATAGAGAAGAAGAGAGTCTGAGGCCTGACACAACACTCATGCCCAGTCGACGGAGAAAAGGCCCTACATCGAGAGTGAGGGCAGCGTCAACTTCTTACAAAACCCCCATATAAAGAGAAGCAGGAGTAACTGCAAGCTCCTCGACCTAATTTGTCTTTTCACATATCCTGGTTTCCACTTGTGTTTACCTTGTACGGCCCCTTATTCCCCTATTGTTCGGATCATGTTGGGTGTTCTGGGAGAGAGAAGCATTTTCGGGCGTAACAAGGGGATCTATTACACACTGACTCGGAGTCGGCAAGAGTCATCGGGAGGGAGTATGGCTCGCTGGATACCTGAACGGAAGGGTTTTCCAAGAACGGTAGATTCAACAAAACCGATTGTACAGCAAACTTGATACCATGGTCTTCTTCGTTCTTAATTTTATTGGAGGGTCGTATATGGGCGCTTGATGGGAGGGCTAGGAACAAAGCAATGTGTTGAGTTGCAACTTGATAAACCGCAATCATAATCCGTTTCCACTATCATATAGCTGGTCTTTATCAACAGTAAACACTTCATGGATCCTTTGACCTGTTACCCGGAGAAGAATTGAATCTTGATAGCCCAAGCAAGTTAAGGACTCGAGTGACAAGCCAAGGTACCCGGGGAAGCTCTAGTGCCCAATTATGTGTGGCTTTCTAGATAAAACCCTGACTTTATCAATGGAGCTCGATCATTGCATCCAAACGTGAAAACTCAATTGTTAGGGCTGAGAGATGGGTCGAGACCCTTGAAGCTGATTGAAGGACATGTCGAGAAGTCCAGCAAATGCTGAGCCGATGTATCTGCAAATCCAAACACTCGCCGTGGAAGGGAACAGGTTCTGCCTCAATTAGGTTACGCCCCAATTCAGTCGATTCAAAGGCCAAAAGCAACAATGAAACTATCTGTGCCAAAAAAAATCCGGCCAGACGAGGGAGCCTTAGTCAGTCAGTCAGTCAATCAGTCAATCCTCCTCATCAACATCCTCAGGCTTCTCGCCCCCGGCCAGCTTCCACTTCAGCACCTCCTGCGGCACCATCCTGCCCGTAACGTTGAAGTAATCCGCCTGGATATTCAGCCACCGGTTCTCGCGGCGGCGGCTGTCCGCCAGTGCCAGCAGGATACAGTCGTCCTCGTCAAAGATCTCGTCTGGCTCGGGTATCTTTGTGCAGCCCGCGTTGGCCTCGGCGAGGAGATTGCGAGAGTACTGCGCGATGTAGGCGTTGTTGTCGGCATCGTACCAGGCAAAGGATGGCGCAGGGGAGGGTTCGTGGCTGTGACCCTGTTTCTTGCTCTTGGCCGGCGATGATGACGACAATTTAGGGGCTTTGTCGTCTTTTTTCTCCTCGTCGGGCTTCACGGCATCGGTCGTCTCGCCGGGAACCTTGAAGTCGATGTTCTTCAAGTGTTTGTACCTGTCCTTCAGCCCGCTCTTGCTCTTGCCTATGGCTGCTTGGATCTCAGCCCAGGTCTTGCCCTCTTCCTTGAGCTGCCACAGCTGAGCATCGGTCTTTTCGCTCCAGTCGTCGTCGTCGTCGCCCTTGTTCTCGTCGTCCATCATCTCAGCATCCGTGGTTTCGCCACCAGTTTGCTCAACATCAGTCGTCTCCTCTCCTGTCTTCTCGCCATCAGTTGGGTCTTCACCCGTCTTCTCAGCCTCCGTAGTCTCATCTCCGCCTGGGATCTTGAAGTCACATGCTTTGAGGTACTTGTACCGTCGTTTGACCTCGCCAGGACCCCGTCTCATGCACTCACCGATAACGGCGTAGGAATTGTCGCTGTCATTTTTCAGCGCGATGAGCTGCGAGTCGTCGGAAATACTCCACGGCAGTTCGCCTGGCTGGGCGACGAAGCGTGGGTTCTCCTTGCCACCTGCCCGGATCTTGATGTTTGCGAGCATTTCGCGCACAGCGGCGCTACCGTCGGTCGTCTCACCCTCGTCGCTCTCAGAAGCCTTGGCGGTCTTTTTGTTGTTGGGTGCCTCTTTCTCAGACCTGGCCTTTTTTCTATTAGTGCCCTTGTTCGCCTCCTCTCCCGCGGTCTCGTACCGCGCCTTGAGTCGGAGGATGTACGCCTCCTGCTCGGCGATACGCTTCTGCAGCCGCTCGTGCTCGCCCGCAGCCTCCTCGCGCTCCAGCTCAGCTTTCGCCTCGTGGCGCTCGGCCTTGCGGAGGTGTTTGGCCTGTTTGGCCTTCTCCTTCGCAATCCTGTCTTTTCGGCACCTGCTCTTGTTGGTTTTGCCTTTGGCCTGTGCGCTCTTGATGAGCGGCTGCGTTTCGTCGTCAAATTCGTCCTGGTCAGACTCGGCTCCGTGATCGTCCTGCACGACCTCCACGTTGAGCTTGTGGCTGCGATTGGCCATCTTGGTTTGCTGGGAGGGACTGCGCCAGGCATGCTTCTTGGGAACGACAATGGGCGCGTTGCCTGGGATGAGGAGGTTGAGGGGCTCGAGATTGCAGTCTGTGATGACGACGCGTCGGCCGTCGCGGCCACGGACGGTGAGGTCGCCGTATGAGAGTGGCATTTTGGGGGTGGCAGCTAATGAAGTAGCAGTCTTTGGGGGGTGGGGGGCCAGTATGAAGATTAGACACCAAAGGTCTGAGTTCTCTGTTTGCGGACGATCGCTGTTGTTATTGTTGTTGTTGCTAACGGAATTGGAGACTCCCTAGACAACGTTTCGATTAAAGACAAGCCGATAGAATTTGCTTCATAAACGATTCCAATCCTGGAAGAGGTTGGTGTAGATTGGTGACGAGCTCCGATAAAGGAAGCAATTGGTTGTCCACTGAAGAAGAGAGGTGCGTGCTTCTTCGCACCAGCGTTGTTGTGGGAAATTGAATGGATATGGGACGACAAATCGACATAAATTTTGCAATTACCCAGCAAAAAGACGAGACATAAGTCAAATAGTAACGTTCATAACATCTCTGGAATCTTAGTGTATATTCGTAACACGCACTACTTGGATGTGCGCCCTCAAGGCTGCGATCTTCAAGAGCAATTACCTCACTAATGCTGTTCCATTGAGTACAGCCAATGTAGGGTCCTCCCTCGTCCCATTTGCAAATGGAGGCAGTACGTCTCCTTCACCAAGCCCGTAAGCCACGGCCTTTGCAAGAGGAGTGACTACGCCTACACATCGCTGTCTCTGGTTATATCCTGCGACAGCCACCTCACCCACACCGTTACCCATGGACTCCAGCGTGGCGTCTGAGTTGTCAAATACCATCCTGTTCGGGGTGTTGATGCTCCAGCTTCCCCATTCCGGTGTGCCTGCCAGCCTGTAGGTATTCGGATCCAACGTTCTTATGAAGCTGATCCAATAAGCCTGCAGGATTTTGCCCCCCGAGACACAGCTCAGGGCGTCGGAAGCTTCCAGTTCAAAGCAGCCTGGATCACCTCCGTCGGTCATATTGAAGCCCCAAATCGCGTATAGCTCGCTTGTGTGCGGTGTGAAGAGGCCTTGGTCTGCAAATCCTCCTGCTGTTTGGTCGAGGATGTTGTAACGATAGTGCCAGTTAGCCGTGTTCCCTTCAGCTGCGTTCATATCGGAGAAGAAGGCTGCTGTGCAAGTTTGTTTGAGCTCGGTCTTGATGGCTACATCACGCTGCCATTGTGAGCCGGTGCCGGACCAGACGGAGTCGTTGACTGGACGGGATACGTCCCGGCCGAAGAAAGACAGGTTGTTCAGGCTGGCGGGGTACAGAGACATGATTGTATCGAGAGTGCTGTTGAGGATAGATGGCACGGCTGACTTCAGACCTGAGCTGATGTCTTCATCTGTATCTGCTGCCGTATTGGCGATGTACGTCGCAGCCGCCTCGTTGCTGGTTGCTATTGATCGCCGACCATGTGATTAGTCTATATTACCATCTTACTTTGTATGTTCAGGAAGGCAGACTTACCGCCGTAGATGACCGGTATCTTTTGGAAACGGCCCTGTTCGTACATTTGGGGATGTGGCGCCATGACAATTTCGCCGTCGATTTGTGGTCCCCATCCATCGGATGTCAGAAGACTTTGGAACTGGGCGATGGGTATGTCCCTCATACATTGAATGGCGTCAGTGGCATTCAAGCAACCGGTGGCATTGATGTTGTTTTGAAAGGCTGAATCGCGGTCGACTGGTTGTCCAGTGCTGTACATGCCGGTGCTCTCAACTGCTGCGCCGACGAACAAACCGGGCCAGCCTGTGCCATTGTTTGAGGCAAGCAAGTTGTCAATAGCTTCGGCACCGCTCGAATCACCGGACATGACGATATGATTTGGATCACCACCGAATGCCTCGATATGCTGCTGAACAAACTGGGCGGCTGCCACAATATCTCGAAGTCCGTTGTTGGAAGCGGCACCACCGAGGCCATCGGCCACTTGGGTCCCACCAATGAAGCCCAAGATTCCCACGCGGTAATTCGTCCTCACGACAATCATGTTACCCCCAGATGCTTCGACGAGACCGGAGCCATTAAAGTTGCCGTTTGAGTTCGAGCTAAATCCGCCGCCCTGGATAAAAAACATGACGGGCAACTTTGAGGCCTTGGTGGCATTGGCTGGGGCGAAGATGCCCACGTTCAGACAGTCCTCGGCCATGTACTGTCTCTCGCTGCCGTACTGGAACCCTTCTTGTTCTCGAGCCGCAAGGCATAGCGGTCCATTCTTCGAGGCATCTTGGACCTCGGTCTGGTTAAGTACCGGCTGCGCTGCTCTGAATCGGTTCGTGCCGTTGCATGGAGCAGCGAAGCGAACATTGAGCCATTGATTCACGCCATTTTGAAGGCTTACACCTTGGTACTTCGCGTGTCCAAGGTCCACTAAGGTCTTTGTTAGTGGGACATAGTCAAGACCGTCTTAGAACATTTTCAATTACCCAAGGTTTCCACCGCTTGAACAGCGGTGGACAACCACATCACCGTAAACAGAGCAGGTAACTGCATCTTGTTCGCCTTGGTATACTGGATACCACGAGACCGTGACAAAAGAAGTTCAAAAGAATGAGAATACCTCTGGGGCAGTGTGAAAGACAGGACGGATAGGAAACTATCCTGGAAAACGAAAGAAGCTGACCGCGGGAAAAAAAAGGGAAATTTACTTTAGGACATCACGGGATGTCGGTTGGAAGACCCGAAGACTTTATGGAATTCAAGAATTACATAGTATGAAAGCAACCTGTTCGAATATGCTGCGGTTGTCTCATGCAGTACCGCAATGCACCCCTTTAATGTTACTATATAGTATAAACTTTGTTTGGTCGGCTTGGTCCGTATGGTGGACCTGTTTCTACTTGACTCTCCAGGGGTATCCCAAGGCTGAGTGGTAGATTGGAGCACTTGGCATTCCCTTAACAACTCCAATGTTGGAGTATCTATCTGCTTTTGTCGAAAACCTTATCCTGTATCCTGTATCCTGTGGGTTTACCAGCGGTGTCAGCACTTGCTACCTAGTCTGGGGTACTAGTGATTCCAGAGACGGTCGCTCACCTCAACTATTATTCATCTATAATCAAAAGGATTTGAGGCATGTATTCAGGCTTCAGAAGCGGGCTGTTGGCAATCCATGATGCATCCTTGACTCGCCCACGGCGCTGTGCACAAGCCCGCAAGTGCTTCGAGTAAATGGGACGGATCGTGTGGGGTTCTTGGCTCAAAGACTAACAGAATGCAGGCATTTGCATGCTTTACGGGCAGCCACCTATTGAAGTTAGAGCGGCTGGAATTCCAACAGCGGGATTCTCATGCATACTAGGTAGGTTTGTACCTTGGTACTGCAAAGGGCACACACAAATTGTTTACCAGCACATTTACTTTTGACTCGCATAGCCTGGCCAAGGTCTAATAAAAGTCAAGGGGGAACGGTGTTTGTGAGAAGACAGAGACTAGCAAACTGGAGAAATTCCTCCCATCGAGGCAGTTAAGGATCACCTTTTGATATTGTATTTTCACAGCATGTGCGCAGACATTCATAGCATAGTCGCAGGTCTTGGTCGTGAAATCGCACATTCGTTATTGTTCCTGTTCAACATCAAATCTTAGAAGAATCGGCTGAGCCTCAACTTGCTAGATATGAATTAAAATAGTCAACCACAACATCGTATCTAAGTAGTACTTGCCCAATATCAGTGGTGCTTGTACTCACATATGTCAGGCAATGTGATATTTTTGTGTCTGCTCCTGGCGTTGGTTTAGCAACCTGGAGGGGCGAGGCCTGACAATATGTTCAAAAAAGCGTCCGTCGACAAATACACACCAATTCCAAAAGTTGAACTCTGACTGGCTCCTGACTTGATTCATTCCTGGACTTTGAGCCTTATTTGTACACCCACCAATATCATTACGACCCGGTAAGGCCCATGAAACAATAATGAAGATGGTGATGCAAGAGGAAGGCAAATATAGGAATGTATTCCTGAAAAGCTGCCGAGGTTGCTATATTACAACAGCATCAACATTCTTGGTAGACCTAAGCAGATAAGCCAAACTCCTTCGCTTCCAGTGAATAGAATGGATAGAGTGTACAGTACGTGTTCCACACCATGTCCGCATTGATCGCGGAAGCATGACCTCGGTCGTTGCGAATAACAACGATAGTCGCAACCATGGGGACATGAAATGCTCCTGCAAAATAAAATTCTCCGACGCGCAATAGTCACTAGATATGATCTTCTATGAGTGGTACGATGGGATGGAATTCGAGATGAGATTGCGATGAATGGGCAGCACGATATCCGCAAGGACAGTTTCTTGTCCAAATTTGACGGGGGGGGGGGAGTTGGTCATGGTCACCGTATGGAGGCTATCGACAAGTCTATGCCACATGCTAGTGGTTTGACCCTCTGTCGATGATTATGACAATTATCATCTACGTAGGTACTGTTCCTAACAGCTACGAACATAGAGTACTGATACAGCTCAGGACGATCGAGATGTGCAGGGACACCTTATACATCCACGACAAGTTGTGCAAGATTCTGGTTATCATGGTGCGCTAACACTCGGGCCTAAGTAGTCATCGATCCCACTATCGCCGACAATATCCAGAAGCACTGGATTTTGCTTGACCAAAAGTGCCCGAGTACAATGCGACCACAGCAAAGGAGAACGCGATAGAAGACCTTCCCGGCCTCTCCGCCCAATGTTTCCTACCTCGCGTGTTGTCCAGGGTGTTGTAGAGGCAGATGGAGATCATAAGTCCCAGCTCTTCACAGTCTTGTAAGGTTTTTAAGCTCTTCAACCTGGGGACCATTGATGTGTTCGGCACGGAGGAGTGCTCAAGGCGTTGAAGCAATGCTGACAGCGTGCTGGCCCGGAGGAAAGGTATAGAACCCTATTCGCATGTAGGTGCAACCCCAATCCGAAATGAATCGCTCAAAAGGAAGTGCGACAACCGTGTAAATCACACAGCTTCATAATTCATAGCTCGCTCGAAATGCACTCTGTCCTCCCGTTCTCTCTGTATAACCCGTCTCAATGAGCAACGCCCTGTCCATGCACAATTGCAGCCCACCCTAAAATGGGTCTGAGCGCAACTTCTCATCCTCTGTCGATGAATTATTCAAAACAAATAGCCAGCCATCCCTACAGTAGATAAAAGACCTGTTGCTTGTTGCTCGGCAAAGTCTCGCTGTCGCGACAGTGGATAAGCAACCCTGCAAGAGCACGCGGCTCTAATCTTGCAAAAAAAGAGAAGCCGGCCCGCCGAGCCACGCTCACAAAAGAACGCAAAATAACCGGATTAATAAACCCAGGATCCCCTACTTCTCCGCCACTGACCCATGATTTACCGATCCAGCGTATGGACCTTTCCTATCTGCATCCAGTCTATCAGCAAAACCAATCTCTCTATCAGAGCAAAGGCTGAAACAAAGATTATCAGGAAACCTACCATAGCCAGCAGCACCGCCCATATTCGGTGGTGTATAAGGCACCACCCGTCCCCTCGCCAGACAGCAATAGCAAAGAGCCGCAGGCAGCACGAGGAAGAGTCCCATCATCACTGGAAAGGCCACTGCGATGCCCAGAAAGTCCGGCAGCACGCCGCCATCGTAGGTTCGCCAGTTGGTCGTTTCGGCCTCGGCGGCTACTGCAGCGGTGGTCATAGCTGGGCTTTGATAATGAAAATGATAATGATAACAAAGAGGTCGAGGTTTTGAAGAGAGGACGCCGAGGTCCGAGTGAGCGTGCGAAGAGCCGAATCGTTTGTCAGGAGCAAGAGCTCAGTTTTCTTGCAACTCCGGGAGAGGTGGGTAAGCTTGTAGGCCGGGCGCCTGCTATGTTGCGCGTGCCGGTGAGCCGGCGTTGTGCATATGTGCGCGTAAGGATTGGGCTGCGGTGAGCGAACGAAGCAGGGCGTTTGCAAGGACAGTGGTCAACGCTGTCGAAGAAGTCGAAGAGAAATGTTTCACAGATCAAAGATCAGGCAAAGAAGCAACGACAACAGGCAGATGAAGAAGAGAACAAGTCATTAATGAGCAGACACCCCCCAAAGAAAGGAAGTGGGATCAAATCAACCCATGGTCACCAGTTTTTGCAAGCCATCAATCCAGGTCCCTGGTCGCTCCTCAATAATGGGAAAAAGGACTGCATGCACGCCACTGTGTGAATCCCAAAAACGCCAAAGGAGTCCAAAATCTGACAAAGAGCCGCACTGATTGGCTGCCTCCTTGTCCCAACGGTACGGCTCGACCATTGCTCATCCCCTACCGTGGGCCGGATAACCGAACGACGCAATTTAAAACCACCCCATATGGGGCGGATCTGGTTTCAGGAGGAGCTGGCATCCTGCAGGGTGGCTGGCCCTCGCCGTGGGAGATATAGAAGTCGCAACACCAAAACGAATTATCGTGGTAGCTAAGGCTTCGTGGATGACATTTTTGGGGGAGACTCCCTCAAAAGTTTGGCTAAGCGCCAAGACTGATGGGCACAAAGAACGGACGATCAACTGCAAAGATCGTCTTTTGGCCGTCGGCATGAACCGCCGCCTTGTCAGGCCTTGGACCCACTCCAGAGGAGTCGAGACGGATCCACCACGGGCACTATGTTGAGAAAAGGGCAATGCCATCTGTTTGACTTTGAATGCGTGTGATAGCAGGGCCTTAGGAGATGCCAAGGGCAAGAAGATATCAAGGACACTTGCCCCTTGAAGGAGTCGAGCAAACCCGATCTCTCTCGAAACCAAGATAAAGAGAACATGCATGAAAATTGGCAGGAGTCGCCCTCCAGTATGCAAATTTTTCCATTTTTGCGTTTACCTTTCATTTTCTGACGACCGCCCCTCCGGGCCAAGTATGGCATCAATCACCATCTGATCGGGTATGTTCAAGTATTATACAATTCCGATTTGATCCTTAGCATCAAAGACGCTTATGCACTCATCAAGAACTCCCATAGCGCCTCACTGTCCACATACTCGTGGTGAATGATGTTCACCAGCCACAACTCGCCCTTGAGCTTCTCTAACAATTTCTCGCTGTCCGAGCCCTTGCCGTACACCTGCGCCCACTCGCCCCAGATGCCAAATGCCTCCTCAGCCCAGGCGCGGAAGCTGACTTCCTCGATGATAGTCGGTGTGATGATCTCCTTTCCGGGAAAAACACCCCAGGTCACGGCATTCGTGCCAGCCTCCTTGATCTCTGAGTCGAAACCGCCGCTAAAGTCCGACGACAGGAAGTCGCCCTCCGCGTTAGCTGCGTAGAACCACATTACATCCTTCATCTCAGGCTTGGAAAGCTTCTCGTGGAGCCGTTTCCAGTCGTCTTTCGGCATGAAGCACTCCACAAAGGCCTTCTGAAAGACGAAACCGTTCGCTGGACCCCAGCCAAATATCGGATCATTCGATCGGAGACCGTTTACCGCGGGTTGTGAGGCGACTGTCCACCAGCCGCGTGAGTTTACCGCAAGGAGCTGGTCCTTAATCCTGGCTGTCTCGGCGTTGAACTCCTCTTCACTCCATGGTATCGCGCGCAGCTCTCCCTTCAGGTGACCAATGAAAAGGTTGCTAATTTCCTCGGCCGTTTTTGGCTCCCCCCACAATGCCTTTGCTTGCGTGACGCTCATGTGCAGACTCACACCGTACCCATCAATCTCACCATATGCAGGTGATCGGGCATCTCCCCATCTACCGTTGGGAAAGTCGTCCCACGTCGCCTCGCGGCCCATGACACCCTCGCCTTCGGAAATCGCCAGTGTATTGGCACGGCTTTGGACGGGCTCGTAAGGGCGCGACGCTTCGAGCTGTGTCGCTTCGTATTCCGGGTTGGACGGGACCCGTTCGCCCGAGATAATGACACGATTGCGGGGCTCAGAGGAGTGATTGGATGGCCTGCGAGATGGATGGTCACCAACAGACAGATGGTGCTGAGGTGTCGGGATAGAGTTGCTGGACCCAGAACCGTTGACGGCAATCTTGGGGACTGCTGTCACAAGATCTTCGATTGCAGCATCCTCATCTGGTGCATCGGGAGGTATCAGGTTGGTACGCTCGAGTATAAACGAGACTGCCTTTTCGAGGTTGAGAGTGTAGAAGTGGAAGGCCTTGGGGCCTGGTGTCCTGCTCTTGATCTCCCGAATCTGTTCCACGAGCTCGCTGAGTATGTCCACGCCTACTTCTTTCACCTTCTCATCGTCCTTCTTCACGGCTTCCAGCCTCGCCATCAGCTCGTCCGGTAATCTTGCGTGGCTCAACTTGGTGGTCCTCTTGATCATCTGGTAATTCTGGATAGGCATGAGGCCGGGGATGATGATGATGTCCTTGAACGCGCCGCTGGAATGTTCTCGCAGTGTTGTCTCGAACTTGTCGTAGGCTTTAATGTCGAAGAATAATTGTGTCATGATAAAATCGGCACCAGCTTGAACCTTCTCCACGAGCCAGGGCAAGTCATGCTCCATGCTCTGACCCAAAGGATGACTCTCGTCGGCGTGTCCCTCTGGGTAGCCAGCGACACCAATGCAGAAGTAATCGCCGTGCGTCTTCCGTATGTACTTGACCAGGTCCACGGCTAAGTTGAAGTCCTCGCCTCCATCCATGTCCTCCTCCTCATTGTCGTCCTTGTACTCTGCGCGTCTCGGTGGATCGCCTCGTAAAGCCAGTATGTTCCTTATACCTAGAACCTTTGCGTCCTCTAAGGCCTTGTCGATCAAGCGCTTGCTCATGTTGGTGCAAGTCAAATGCAGACAGGTCGTAAGGCCCAGCTCACGCTGGCAGATCTCGGCAAGCTCAAGGGATTTTTGGGCGGTCGAGCCGCCGGCGCCCCAAGTGACATTAACGAAAGTAGGCTTCAAGGCGCGAGCCATGCGCTCGAGACGAGACCGCAGGTTGGCAAAGCCCATGGCAGTCTTGGGAGGGAAGAACTCGAGGGAGAAGTAGTCCGCATCGGGCGGCAGCGCCGCGATCTTGTCGGTGATCTTGTCCATATTGGCGCGTGATGACTGAGGAAAGCGTTTTGCTGCTGTTGGATGCCGGGTGCAAATCAGCTCGGCGGTGGACTGAGGCACTGATCAACCCCTCTCAACCAGTTCGACTCGCCGCGGGACGCACAGGTCGAAGATGAAAGAGGTGGTGGCGTTGACAAGCTCCACGTGCGCGACGTCACCAAGTCTTAGATAAGATTTTATCGGCGCACCAGGACAATGGACCTTGGCTAGGTTGGGTTTTTGAACGGAAAAGAGGAGGAAGAAAGGCTGGCTGGGACCTCCAATGGCTAAAAACCCAACTCCATCTGCGCAATCGCAATCGCCGTCATGACTTCGTGCCGCGTTCGGCGCGACCGCCCTAAGAAGTCGGTAGAAAGGTTGTGCAAGTGGGGCTCACACGACCTGCAAGCCATTCTATCAAGATTGGATTATCAATGTCCCGGCAAAAAATGGTGCTCCACCACCAAGCAACTTTTCAAGCAATGATATCAGCAATCTGGTTTTGATTATGTTTCACGGTCTACGAATGGTGCAATATGCTGAATGCTGATGATGTTTTATTACTGGCTATTCTGATAGTTAAATGCGCTGGTGAGTGCTGCTGGCGCGTAAGTGAGGTATATAGGTAACCTGTGACTCTATACTTTGTTAGCTCCTGTGACAGTGCGAAAGTGCTTCAGAGAAGTGAAAGTTGCCAATTGCGATCAGACATCCAAGGAAGAATTTGCCTCTCATTTGCTCCCTATAGGCTTGAAGCGGGAGCTCGAGTGGAAACTGCGAATAGTGATGGAAATTTCATCATGCAAATTGGAACGTAGGGGTTGTGGGCTGTGAATATCAAGGGCGTTGGTACTAACCTGTTGTTGGTGAAGGCGTAGTATCGTTTGAGGCGCAACAGGTCGGCCCATCGTCGATCCTTCTCTCGCAGCACTATTTAGATTTTAAGTAGTGAACCTACCCAGAGGAGACGCTTCACTTTCCCCCATGAGTCAGTACTACCAAAAGTCAGCCTCCACCTTGTAGGTAGAGCTTGATCTAGCATGAATGAAGAAGCTTGCTTTTTCTCAGGTTTGGTAAGAGTGCCGTTTGGAGTTTCTTCAGGCCCAACCACATTCTGCGCCAAGCAGACAGGCTGGGCTTTCAGTTTACCAGATGTTGATATCAATGATATCTCATCATTGCAAGACTTGGCCAGAGGCAAGGAGAAGAAAAAAAGGAGAGCCACTTACGCTTTAGGCAAGGCACACACAGCTTTCACATCAAAGCTGTTTGCTGCACTTGCAGTTTGTCTGTGTTATCAGGTCGACATCGCATCATGGGTGCCACGCAGAAAAGGGGCCCTCGTGATGACGGTTTTAGAACACCTTCTGTTTGCTCTTGACCACGGAATTCGAGACTGCCAGGACTGTTGGGGTATCCGAAGACGCAATGCTGGCCGTGATACGAATATGTGGTCTGAATTGTTGAAGAAGAGAGGAAACCCACGCCGCTGGGCTATCGCGGACGGGAAAGTTTTGAGCTATCGCGAATTCTGCCGCGCCAGATGTACTCACCGCCTTTCTTATCGCCGCTTATCACCATCTTTCAGCCTGCCTTTACTTCAACCTCACCACCCTTCAAATCACATCTCTCCCGCCTCTCTACACCCAACCATATAACATCATTTCTTCCTCCCGTTCGACTTCCACCGAGGCATTCCAACTACCCAAAAACCCAACTGTATCACACATCCCCTAAACCGTCAAGATGTCCGAGCGAAAAGTTCTCACCAAATACTACCCCCCGGACTTCGATCCCGCGGCTCTCACCCGCAAGAAGCGTGGCCCCAAACCCGTCGGGCCCAAAGTCCAAACCGTCCGTCTCATGGCACCCTTTTCCATGAAGTGCACTTCATGCGGCGAATACATCTACAAGGGCCGCAAATTCAACGCACGCAAGGAGATACCCGAGAATGAGAAATACCTAGGCATCCAGATCTTCCGTTTCTACATCCGCTGCACGCGATGCAGCTCCGAGATTACCTTCAAGACAGACCCGAAGAACCAAGACTACACATGTGAGCGCGGTGCGAAGCGCTCTACGGAACCATGGAGACGGGGTGTCGATGAGGAGGAGACAGATGAGCAGCGACTAGATCGATTGGAAGCGGAGGAGGAGGAGCGCAATGCAATGGAGGAGCTCGAAGCCAAAACGGTCGATGCCAAGAGGGAAATGGCCGTGGCCGATGCGCTGGACGAGATTCGTACGCGTAACGCAAGATTGGAGCGTGCGCAGGGTGATGGCATGTTAGGCCCAGAGGCGGTAGTGAAGCCGGAGCTAGACGAGCAGCGACGAAGAGAAGAGGAAGAGGATGCCGCGGCGTGGGCAAGGGCGCAGGGATTGTTGGAAGAGGCCGTGGAAGAGCAATTACTCGAGGAGGATGGAACGACACCATCGAGTTCAGGGCTGGGCGAGAGCTCGGTGGCGTCGCCTGCTTCGTCTGGGTCTATGCCGCCGCCGCCGTTACCGATGAAGAAGATCGAGACACCACCTGCCCCAGCAGTCAAGAGGAAAGTGGAGGAAGATGCGCCCGCACCAAGCTTCAAGCGACAGGTGAAGAAGAAGAAGGAAGTGCTACTACCGGGTATCAAGAAGAAGCCGTCCCTGGTGTGAGCGATCAGTTTGTGCATTCTGGAGTCATTGAACGATTGCATCATCTCGGTGCCAGGTGTCTGGGGGGATTTAGGGCCAATGCGCTGCTTGCTTTCTGCTTAGGAGTCCAAGATACCATATTATCATTATTTTAGTGCATAGTCACTACTTTGGCTTCCTGAATCGCAGTTCTTGCCATATTGCTCGGCACTGAGGATATTCGAGATGATTTAAATCGCACAGCATGTATTTACATGCTCGCAACATCCCACAGCCCATACAGTTGCTAGCATATGGGCAGTGCTCAGAGGCTAGTATAAAACCAGGAAGACGCTACAGGGTCCTCTTTTCCTCCATGTTCCCTAATCATTGGTGCCGTTGGGACCTCGCAATGTCATTCCACACAACAAAAGTACAGGTCCAATCTGTGGCACTCGCAGGGGCCCTCTGTTCTTTCTCAATACAACTTCCGTGGAGGGACATCACTTTGCTCACCCGCTTGCTCAAAGCCAAACTTGCTCGAAACAATCTCTTACTAGCACAACATGGCCATGAGGGGGCCCAGCAAGGCATGTTTGCAAAGTTGATACTGGCAAGCACCGCGAAGACAATATGTTTGTAAGAGTTGCCGCGTAGACAATTCCCTGGAAATCATGAAAACAGTTTCATGCTCAAACACAAGTAGCCAAGGGTAGACTTGCTACAACAATTTTATATATTAACTTAACGTTCTCTCTCCCCTGGGGGTCGTTGACCTGGCGCTCGCTATAAGATTTCCTCAGGTAGCCCGTTCTCACACCGTCTTGATTTTGGACATAGCATCGAGTCGACTGGAGAGAGAGAGAGAGAGAGAGAAGATTCCCCCTATCCTCGATGCATAGAGCAACCGACAGACTCATACACCAGTGATATTGAAGTCGAAGCCCAGGAATACAGTCGACTTATACTCTCGCCACCCAGACACCCCTCAATGGACTCCTCCACAACAACCCTCCTAACAATCCTCCTCCTCACCCTCCTCGCCTTCCTCTTAATCTTCGGCTTCCTCTACTGGCGCTTCTGGGGCGGCTGGATATGGCGCATCAAGTCCACAACGAAACCCCGCCAACACAAAAGGCATCGACGCCGCCGTCCCACGTCCTACGACGAGGAAAAGTTCGTCGAGTCATCCAAATCCTCGGCGTCCTCGGCCACGAGGTCGGGGCGCACTTCTTCGTCTTTTAATTCCTCTGCGCCTACGCCAATAGCCATTCCTGCGGTAGCTTGTTCTTGGTGAAGGAATGGTGAGGAAAAGACATTTATGACAGAAAATAGAGCAGTGCAGAGAGGTGAGATCCGAGAATGGAAGTTGTCTGGCTCAGGTCTGGGTATAGTGTGAAGGAGAAAGCCGCAAACATCTTGCGGCAGACAGATTATTACTCGAGAGTTTTATTCTGCTTCGGACGCCTGTCTCCAAACACATAATGAAGAAGATTTGATTGAGGAAGTGGTTCTGATCTGGTATCTTAATTTTATGCTATGCAGAGGAGTAGAAACCTATCGTAAATCTTGTCGGATGCCACCGTAAATCCATTCTGTTCATTCTAAGTCAGACCAACTCCGACACCAATGCTGGTCCCCAAAGGACAATCTCATGCCCCTAAATCCAACAGTCCGAACACCAAAAAATTCTACGTTCACGGCGTACACAAAAGTATTATACAAAACTTGTCCTCGACATGGCGCCCCAAGAATCAAGTCTTTCAGACTGGCTAACGTCCTTGTACACTCAAACGTCTCCCAAGTCTTGTGCGTCCGGAAAAGGCAAAACAAGTAAGAATCGTTGCCATCTTCTCAGGACCTTGTCCCTTGTGGCTTCCAGTTGGCCAATCCGCCCGTCCATCTGTCCCTCTGTCGTGTAATCATGAAATCTGTTTAAGTATGTTGTAAAGCGGGAGCAACCAAAGTGCGGCGAAACTCGTATCGTCATCAGAATCTTGATTCTGATGACCGTTGCAGAGATTTATGACACCTCTTCACCATCGTGCATTTCGCGAAACTTTACGCCTCCCTCGATTTTGATTCCGTCCTCTACCCATTTCGTACCAGCCACTTTCTCAAGCGGCCACCGACTTCTGGCACGCTTGAGTAGACCTTCTGTAATTTCCATGGCACCGAGCATGCCTACACTCTCGAATTCCTTCGCGTCGCCCTCATGGTCACCGTCTTCACCAGCGTACTTGATCCATTGCCACTCCACACGTGCAATCCGATGGCTCGTGCGGCTGCGCATGCGGAGTGCATCACTCATTCCTGGTGGCGGATCGAATGGCAATCTGCTCTCCAGAAGAGCGTAGAGCAGCACACCCAGAGACCAGGCGTCCGTAGCCCGACCATCGTAGTCCAACCCCATGATGATCTCGGGCGCTGCGTAATCCTCGCTGCCGCAGCGGGTCTTTAGCTTCTCATCGTCCGCTACTCTGCGGGACAAACCCAGATCCGTCAAAGTCGTAACGCTATAAGGGTAGGTTTGCCAGTCGATGCTTGTATCGGCCAGCTCCCGAGGTGTAAGATTGACCAAAACGTTCTCGAGTTTAATATCGCGGTGAATAATATGCTGTGCATGTAAATATCGCACGGCGCCCACCTGCTCTGCGAATATTCTCTGAAGTAGTGAGGGGCTGAGTACCCCTTTGTGTTTGGTGGCCACATCAAATAAATCGCCGCCCGGACAATAACTGAGAACCAAGAGCGCGCGGGACGGCTCGATGTTCCAAGCCTTGAGCTCGACCAAAGACGGGTGGTGTATCGTCTGCATAATCTCCAATTCGCGCTTCAAGCTCATCTCCACCCGGTCTTCGGAAGCGCCACCCTTGGGTCCGGATTCGCAAACCTTGACAGCCACCAAGGCCTTGCGGTCGAGACTGGATGCTGGCTCTGGTGTTAAAAGACCGGTGTCCATCGCATTGCTCTCTGCCTCCATCTCATTTTCTGACACTGAAACGTGACTAGTAGCCAGCACCACGCGGCTGAAAGTGCCCTGGCCCAGAGATTTGACGGCCCTCCACCTACGGAGCTTGCCGTCTTTTCGTCCGCGAGCATCAAAATACTCATAATTTGGATTCGGTTTTCTCGAAGAGTCGGTGGAGTCGCGTGCGCTCACTGAAGACTCGCTTGGTGGTGGACTTGGCGGCTTTTCTATTGGCGTCAAACCTCGGGCGTCGGAGAGATGCGGCTCTCTGCGTATGGAACCGTCATTGCGAGCGCCAGGGCGCGATCCGGATACCGTAACCATGCGTTTGGGAATATTTGTATGATCCGGTCGGTATTCGCTGATACTCCTGTTCCTGGTATGGATTTTGGTTTTGGAACCATCTTTTTCGGCCTTGCTGCCACTGTCTTCCTCCGAGGTATTGCTGGGATGCGACAAACTCTTTCGTTGTGCCTGATGGGCCATAGCTGAGGCAATTGATTCGCCATTGCTCGTAACCAGCACAGACTCGGAGTTGATGGTGGCGAGAGATGAGGGGTCTCTTGATGGCGGACGGGCATGGAGTCTTTTCCAAGGGCCGGGAGAGTCGCCAGACATCAGTGGCGACGGTAGCGGGGTTACGTCACCCATGGCGGTGATAATAGGGCTAGGAACGCGCGAACTAGCAGCCGAGCCGAAGCCAAGGCCAAAAGCCGCAGATTTGACACTGGGAGTCCGTGAGAGGAGTTTCAGGCTTGGCGCTGAAGACTTGTGTGACAATGACAGCGCGCCGGGCCTGGTTGAGTCGAGGGACGTCGAAGAGTTGTAGGTGGGATATTCACTGTCAACGATGGGCGAGAGACTTGAGTAAGGACTGTAACTGGCTCCGGCAGGTATTGGAATCTCGAATGCGAGGCCGCGAGAGGGTAATTTGTGAGAGTGGTCCTCAAAACCGGAGTCCACGCGCTGTGGACTTGATCCTCCAGAAGGCACCGTTACGGATTGCGAAAAGGTCGAGACGGAGGTTGGAGTGGGTTCGATGTGGTGTTGGTGAAGCGGGGGTGAAGGAAAGTATGAAGTTGAAGACGATGATGCCGAGAAAGTTTTACCAGAGTCGGAGGAAAAGCGTTCGAGATCATTGTTGGAATTGGCCATGGTGCCGCGGCTGTTTCGAAGTTTAAAAGCCTGGATGGCGTCTGTTTGAGGATGCGCGGTCAGAAGACCGGAGCCAGCATGAAGACGACTCGAGTGGGCAGAATCTGCGCCGATTGGGGGGGCTGAATAGTCTGAAGGCTGCAGGGACTGGGGCTTTTGTGTCTTGAAGGACATGACTTTTTCGAGGCCGCGCGCAGAGGCTGGCTAGCCAGGCTGTTGAGATAGTGGCAAGACAGGGAGAATGGCGAGTCGTGGAGGAGACCTATATTGACCCAATAAAAAAAGTAAGAACAAATCAGCACATCAAAGTTGCCAGATTTCGACTGCCAACGAGCCATTTACACAAGAGGGTGAACAAAATGATTGTATCGCCCGCGCCGTGTCTCAGTTGGTCGTGTTAGCGGCAGGCTGGCTCGTCTCTTGACGCGGAGTCTAGTCTAGTCAAGCCAGACAAACTAAGTGCCCGTGATAGCACGGGGCGGAGGCAGTCACATGGTTGGCCCTTGGTGAAAGCCTGATGCTGGTGATTCATGCAGGGAAAGACTAAAAAGTGGGAGAGCTTACAGAGTACGCTGCAGTTCCCTCAAGTTGGAATGGAGGGACCGCGAATAAGAGAAGCTTCGGGCCTTGCCTTGCCGCGCCTCGCTGAAATGTTTGCCAGAGGTTTGAAGAGCTGCTGCAAAGGAGAGAGAGGAGACTCTGATGCCCTGTGCATCAGCCCTAGGGAAATAAGCGAGTGGGAGTGACAGGTCCACGCGGGCTGTTGGCACGTCACCCTCGGAGCTTCGGTTGGTGCAAATTGTGGAAACCGGATAGGTAGAGTGTGGGTGTGAGAGAAGTGAGAGAATGTTTCGTTGGCGAGTTGGCCGAGGGACGGTGGTCTGGACAGGATAAAAGACCAAAGATCAAGCAACAGCAGGCGTGCACGACGCGATGGTAGAGTCGAGTGAGGTATCGCAAGGAAAGGATGAATTACGCAAATTATGTCCGGGTGGTGACGAGGACAGAAGGCTGAGATGAAGATTAGAATAGAAGGTGACGAAGGTAACGTTTCTAGGAAGAGAGAGAGGCAAGCAGCAATAGCCCGGATCCACACGTCCGACCAGCACTACTCTGCTAGCTGCTCAAGTGCAATGCGCCTGACCCCACTGAGACTGCCCAAATTAGCTGTCCGTGGAATCGGAACAGCTGCAGGGAGGTGTCAGCGATTGGAATGACATGCATCATGGGGGGGAGGGGACCGCGTAATATCCTTTCGAGTATTACTGCATAGCAAACGACCAAGGTTCACTATGTAATAAGATTGTCTGCCAGCCCGGCTTTGATCGCACAAAGTCCCACGAACAAGTACCTTGTCCTTACAAGGCCGTCCACGAGAAATCTTTAATGACATTGATTGAAGACGCCTCCTACCTCATCAATTCTGACTATACAGAAAATGTTGTACAGTGTGTAGTACCGTGGTCAAATCTAGTTATGTCCTGAAGAACAAAAGATCGGCGGATTCTTTGGCGCTACCCCCCCCCCCCCAGTTTCTCATTTCGTACTTGCACAGTCTGGACTCTGGCAAATCGATATATTGGACTTGATACATCACATCTAAAATTGCAGCAATATCAATCAACCTGACCGTCACGCGTCGAGCCGCGGAATCCCAGGCCATCAACCCCAGGTTGACAGCCCACCCATTCATCACCTGTCACCACCACCGAATCGAGAAATGACGCTGGTATTCCGCTCGTCTCCCTGGCTTGTACCTTATCTCTTCGATTAGCACCACTCACTGCTACATAGAATGCGATCGTCCCGTTCTTAACTGCATTTAAGCCCTGCTGCTCGGCCGCCGATGGAACGCTCTGATAGCCCTCTCTTCCCCCCCCCCCCTGCCACACGGCACATGGCAGTCAAGGGTGACAGCCGCCGCAGTGGAACCGCCGGAGCTTTACAAGGCTTGCCAGTCTTATCAACCGGGAATTGCAAACCGTCAATGAAATTTATCCAGCGCTCGAATTGAGATATTACCGCCGCTATCGGATATGAGCGACTCGATAGCCTTTACGATCCGTTGGCGAGATTGCTTGTCTCGATTGGCTGTCTCTGCCAAAACCACTTTGGTGGTACCGGATGTGGCTCCCGACTCCCGAGCCTCGACATGAAATGCATGGCCTTGATTTACAGCATGCGAGTCCTGAAAACGGACAAGTAGAATCATAGGCTTCAAAATCTCAGTTCAGGACCTTCAATGAGCTTCAGGATTTCACCGTCAGACCATGCGAGTCATCGAGACGGCAAATCTACGGAGGAACCAGCATAGCCTGTCGAATTACCATGTTCTGCAATACCGGCTCTCCATTGGCTCATTCCGTCGCTTCAAGCCCTGAAGTCGAGTCTGACCACAAGCAGCCACGCATGATGAGTGCTGCAATCTACCGCGCTTGATTTCGATCACTTGTCATTTTTTCAGGATTTTGGTCAAAAGAATCGTCCTCTGAATAGCATGAAAATGCACCTCGGAGCATCGCTTGGCTGGGCACTAGTCTGCAATTTTGGGGGCCAGATCATCGTTCTCATGTCATACTGACTCTTTGTAACGACTCAGTTCCTAAACTGTAACCTGCTCGTGCTGGATGAAGGAAATAAGCCGAACAGGCTCAGCAGAACTCCCGTTTCGACCCATGAGCTGGACATCGTTTTACGTGCTTTTCTTCTGTGCTGCAGCTGGCTGAGAACCTCCATAAATCACTCATCCTTCACAGTCCGCGGGCATAAGACCAGCCTGATATGGTCCTTAGCCATTGCCACCTCGGTACGCACTTGGTGAGTTCGGGGAAATGGTCAAGGGGCAGTCCAGCTAGGTTCAGAGGCAGTCTTCGCGCTCCTGCACTTGAAGACTCTGCTCAGGTCGTTGGCGTCTTGTTTCTGGCCACATACTTACCTCTCGTGGGCTTCTGAGCTTGCTTCCTACAAGTGCGGTAGTAGATTGCGACTCCACAAGCGTTAATGCCACGCTTCAGTAGCTTCAGTCCGACAGTGTACGCATATACATCCTTCAGTCGCTCTTATTTCACTCGTTCGATAAAGTTGTGTATTTAGAAATACATAGGGCAACTACCTGCGGGCCACCAGGTCAGCAAAATTTGACTGTATTCAATACGCAATGCGTCGAATGTTTGGTGAGGGACGCCTGGGCCACACACTTTGGAGTAATGATATGGGCGCAGAATATGTACATCATAGTCCACATGATAGATCGTTGCTATCGTAGCGACTGCCATGGCTGTCGAACAGGCCTGTCGCTTAAAAACGATCGTTCATTGGCCAGTTGTCCAGGGATATAGAACACGCCGCTTGTGAGCCTACTAGCAAAGGCTGAAGTATGTGAGAAGTTCCCCTATAGTAATACTTCCACGATTCATAAACATTGGCAAGTTGCAGCGACCCTGCTTTAGTAACTGACTACAGCCTAGCTGATGTGTGTACACCCATGAGTATCGCGAAAGGTCATAACACAATACTGTCAGCAGCATGATTTCTTTGCTTCGTTTCAAACTGTTGCAAGTCTTGGGAGAGAGTGTGTGTATGGATGTTGAAGAAGAAGCCCTCGACCTCCGAGACGAATCGTCATAGATATGCTCCAGCATAGAGCCTCGTGACTTTTGGCCCATCATCAGCTTCTTAGGCATATGAGACCCGGGAACACTTCTTTTTCAATCCGGCTGACTACCAGTAGTCTTCCAACCGCCACCTATTTCATAGCAAATTAGCTCGGCCTCTTCACAGCCAACAACCTCAACGTGGTCTACCATCACCAATGTCTCGCAGTTGCAGGGCAAATCACTCATGGCGAATGCCGCAACGAGGGGGTACTCGTGCCTGCTACAAAACGTCTTGTCCATATTTGACCCTACGGGAATCTTAGATATTAGGTCCTCTCGGCCAAACCTTTGACGGATGAACCAAATTGAAACGGTGTGGGGCAAGAACAGCACCCAATGTATTGGCTCGAATCTAGATTACATTGCGCCCATCGCTTCGAGTTCATTGTGCATGGTTCGAAAGTCTTCATTTTCCCGTCAAAACGAAGACTCCTCTTCTCACCCAGTTCGTAGCGTACATGCTTGCCGTGAACACATTTCTGCATGTGCCACAGGTAACGAAACTGCTCGATATCGGCCCTGGATGCCCCGCTTGGCGTCAGCCAATGAGTTGCGGTGCAAAAGTATCTTTCCGTGACGAACACGGTCGTATCGCCAGGTGGTGCCTTCACGGTCAACCGTGAGGGCGCATTGAGCGATATCAAGGTCAAGGAGGACTTTGATGGGCTCAGTGGATTACCAAAACAGTTTGAATTTGCGGGCGCGTTGAGGCCGGGCGAAGGAAGACTGTCGGAATATTTTGGTCACATAGGCAGCCATAAGATTGTATGGAGAGAACAGAACGGTTTGGAGTGGGAATGGTTCCAAGACCTCTTCTAAAACCAGGAGCCAAGTCTGGCGATTTAGCAACAATTAGTACGAAAGATTCCCTACATCTACATTTTGATTATGTGGGTGTTCAATATCAACCGTTGCCCTCGTCTGACCATGTCGTTGCTGACGAGCAGACCCAAATCATGTCAAGTCGTACCATCCAATGTAAACGGATATGATTCGCAACTTATGAGTGACCCTCTTCTGGGCCAGAAGACTGTTCAACGAGGCTCAGCCAACGGAGAAGGGGATATCGCTGGATCAAGCAATCCGGGCTAAAGACATCTTCAAGGTTAAGAGCGTGATGTATAAATAAGCGTGATTGTACATGGCTCGAAGCTCTCACGGTGCAAATCAGCGAACAATCGTGAATGATTCAGTGCATTCTACAGACAAACCACGAATCAATTCAAACTTCTGAATGCAGAAAGTCCGAAGTATACTGCCATCCCTGGTGCTGTTTCCGAGCAATTCGCTATAGTGTATCAAAGGCCTGAGGTAATTCATTAGATTCGCATATTGAAGGCATATACACATACACCATATTCTGGTATGCCAGTAGTGGTTAAGGCCGCCCATTCTATCATTTTCCGTTTGCTCAATATGACATCGACCTGCATGGGTGGAATATAACAGAAGGTTGATGCAGATTGCAAGACTTCGAGGCCACAGGCACGATTGGGCTGGTCGACATCGATTCTGCAGCCCCAGTGAGATATCCGCACATTCATCTGCCGCACAGTCGAGTCCGGAGATGCGCCCATCTAGTGCTCCCCGTCAAATCTCAAAAATCGAGCCCGGCTGACAATCAAAGCCCTGTCACCGAGATGATGATCAACCTGCGCAAACCACTTAGCACGCATTCCGGTCCTCAGCCCCAGATCCACAAACTCTTCGCCTCTAATCTTGTCAACAAGGGGCGGCAATTTACGCTCGGGTGCGGATGGCGTTACGTCTATCATCCGGACCGATTTCCTCAGCTTCTTCTCTTGCTCCTCTACTGCAATAATGAAGGATCTGGCGCATATCGTGCCTAGAAACATTTGGAGGCTGTTCTTTCGCATGTAATCATAAAACTACACACAGAGAGGAGGAAACTTGTGAAAAAAATAAATCGGGAGGCTTGTCTACGTTTGTGCATTCCCTCGCATCCCCTACTGACCTCAGTCTGAACCTTTTGGGTGTTGTCTGATCAACAGATTGGGATGAAAGGGAACGTCCCATCAAAAACCGATCGAGATATTGTCGCTCATGTGGAGTTATTGGAGGGGAATGATACCTCTACATGTGCACATGACAATTTTCTCGTAAGAAATCTATAGAGAGGCACTAAGGTCCTCGAGTGTAGTATGACCAAGTTCAACATACTTAGACCAAGATCTCATTGAGTCATCTTGAATCTGAGCCACAGATATCCCATCAATTTGTGAGCTTAGTAAGATAGATTGACGAGTTTATTGCGTTTCTGCTCTGGGCACCGCTTTGCTCTTTCAGCACAGACATGAAGAGACCTCAAAATTTGATATGAATGCCCTAATGCAGACGGCGAAGGAGAGGGCCATCAAACAGCTGTCTCCAGCACTTAGTGTTGCATATCGTGTAGGCATCGACTCACTTGTACCAAGAAGCCTAACAGAGATAGTCTGATCGATGATGGTTGAGCAACGCAAGTCGTCCGGAACTCCGTCGGAGCAGACCCGGAGCCAAGTGGGTCCTCGTTCGGAGTCCGAGGCCGGATGGGCCGGGTCGATCCTTGACGGATTTGAAACTCACGGTCTTCCCTCTCCAAAAGATTACTCACCTAGGTGGGAGTAGAGCATATTTGGCCCAGTCTCGGTTTTGTCCTATAAATCCGTGGATTTATTGAGAACAAACGGAGTTTTTACTGCTCCCATAACCCGAGTTCGCATGGTACGATCTCGATCCAAATGGAGTAATTCAATGAGAAACAGCTCGGCAACATTAGACCATTGGCATTGCATAGGCCGTATTCAAAACAACATCTGATGAATCAACCACACAATCACAGTTCTGTCCTACCGAGGTAAGTACCTAGGTAGGCACCAATCTCAACAACCGCAAAGTGTGGCTCGGCGTACACCCGACTCCTTACGCTGACCTACCTAACTCATCCTCTCAGAGAGATGTGATACACTCTGTTCTTGAACGAGAGCAAGGTGCAAGAACCAAAGTATGCCTCTATCCTGAAACTTCCGACCTTTCCACCGGAGAGTGCTGTCAGCTCATCTAAACCGAACTCAGCCGCCAACTCTCGGGCAACCAACAGACTTTATCACAATGCTTAGTTTTCAATTCTGACGATGTACTTGACACCACAGGCACGGATCACGGCGCCCCGCCATGCCCAATATGGCCACGAAGGTCTAACATTCTGAGCCAATTAGCTAAGCGGGAGCCCCATAAAGCCCAAAGGATGGGCTATGTGAATATTCATAAATCGGAAAGTCGTAGTCGTCTTCTTGATGATCATAAAAAACAATGTTATAGTGAGCCGCTTTCCCAGCGGAAGTAACGGGTCCGATCTTGACAAGAATGCGGCAATCGGGTACCAGCTCGGACGTCGCCTGTCGAGGCCGCGACGCGAGGTTGTCTGACAATGATATCTTCTATGCCCACATAAGCAGGTTGACAGCGGCATCTTCGGGATTGGCGAACAGACGTTGGGAGGCTGGTCTGGATTCAATGGAATTTACCGCTAAATGGAGCTTACTGTGCTATGGAGGTTAGCGACGACATATCCGAAGCGTTCCGTGGAGTGTAAGTCATCAAATTATGTGTTTGGCGGCACGACGCCGAGATCGAGGTGCCGCATGCGGAAGAATCAGCGAGCCGGATCAAAAAGAAAGAAAAAAAAGTCCTCAAGATGCCGCCCGCGCCCGCTCAAGTCGTCGGAGTTGTCCACTCCGTGGCTAGGTAGTCACCTGCTCATCATCTTGGCAATCGACGCGAATGCTGCTTGCTTACCTTTTCCGCCACGCTGCGACAAAGCCCGGATCTGTTGGAGGCCTACGCCGAGCGTCTAGATCGCGTGCTAGATTCCTGTTGCTTGCCTGACAAGCATGTTGAACTATCGCGGACGGGAAGAAAGTATGGCTCTGGTGCCATGGCCTCGCAGCTACCAAGCTTATTCGCCATCCTGCAGCCATGCGTAGCCGGCCGTCGATGTAGACCAAATGTGGAAGTAAGTACCTAGTGACAGAAGGGCGGAATGATATCCGCCTCGTGAGTCAAGCAAATTCAGAGTAGCACCCTCGCATAGGGAGGTCAGGAAAAACGACGGAGCACTAGAAAGTCATCTTGTATTGCATATTGTCTGACCTTGGTTGATGATACGAAAGATGCCCCTGGGTTGGCAATGTCTACGAACGCCCAGGCCCACGAGAACACAGCTCTCCTCAGGGAACAGTGAGATATCATGCAACCGGTAAAGGAGCTTTGATATGCAAGCTATCTCGGAGACAGACACGATGAAAAGAGAAGAATCCTTATGAAAAATTCAACGTCGTGGTCCCCCAATGCAGGCAATGCTGCCATGATGGGAGCTTCAGAGCACCGGATTGCAAGACAACACCGCACCATGTTGATAAGCCCTAATTGAGTTAACGTGCAATCTAATGGGGGCGTTTCGTCCCGTCACCTCCATATACGCGGTGCTCCTTTCTGTCACCAGCCGTTTATTACCTGCAACGCACCTTTGAGTTTCTTGGCAGCCAAAAACATTGCATACTCCTGTATTGTACGCACCGAACAGATTGCGCCCTTTTTCAGTGGACAGGAGATTCATGCATGGCACCATACTTTGGACGAAAACCACGTTGTGCTCAACCTGCCACGCGGCAATTGCCGCCCAGCGACGAAACATTAATCCTACTCAGCTATCTCTCGTGCATGAACGCCTTTAAGCCTCAAGATAAGAGGGTAGATTCGGTCGGCACGGGTTCGTTGTGTTCGATTGAGGCTTGCTAGGGCACATATATCCACTCCTGTCAATTCATCAGATGTCGGAAACAAAGTGACATTTCCACCGGCGACACAGGTCGCAAAGAGGACCCTGATGTTTCGGCAGGAACCATAATTAGCTATTTGCAAGGCTGCGAATGGTCAGAAATCAATTTGCTTGACTCAATGCTAGAAATCCGAAAGCAGGACCGGTGTCACAGAGTAAGTGACCCACGGTTTATGGACAAAAAAAAAGAGGACCCTGAATTTCGACAGGAACCATGAGTTATTTTGAAATTTCGAATCGGATCATAATAGCGCAGGATGCGATGACTTGACTCGAGTAGTTCTCATGGCATTGCAACCTCGAGATTTGCTGAGCCACAAGACAGAACCACGTTTCGAAGGTAGAAAGAATATTCGCAGACTATTGCATTGAACGAGGCTCTGCTAGGATATCGGGTCCCAGGACTCGGGATAGCAACTAGAATTCCTTAGACTGAACGGCCCGTAGTTTTTGGCCGTTGCCCCATCGGCGATGTGATTTTACGGATGGCATTTTCTCGGGACCTTTGCTCCTTTTCCACCCTTCCAAAATGACTGATGATGGCGCCACTCCCATCAAGCCCCAGTGTAAACGCAAAGAGAACATAAAGCTGTGGCGACAATCTGGGGAAAGCAGTAGCGACAACGCTAGGATTGTGCATGACCAGATGACTGATGCGTAATATCGGAGTCTCAGATCCGCTTACGATCAGCAGAAGCTGCATTTTGCTGGGAGCTTGCATCGCCGATCAATGGCACTGGCTGTCCCGAGCTGGCGGACCACCCACGCGCTCCTTGGAATTGCGACGTGCCCTAGTGCGCGTTCCATGACTACTGCCAATACATCGTTGTCTCGCAAGCTGCGTTTGTACCGACATTTCTTGTCGTGCTACAAACCTCCTCCTGTCTAGAAGAGTCAGGTAGATTTGCGAAGAAAGCGAAGAAATTCTGTAATAGTATTGGTATTCCTTGTGTGGCTGGCTAGTTGAGGGTGCACAGATAGCCGGAGGGCCTTGGGATCGAGCGCTGAACGCCATAGGAGCTCAGCAATACCATGATCGATATCTCGATATCTGACGCTCTGACTTCCTGACAAATCGTCGCCATGGATAATCTGGCAGAATGCTAAACCCGCCAAAATTCTTGGTAGTCAAAAGTCGTCCAAGATTACTTACCTACCTAGGTAGGTACGCGTTGCCGCATAGCTAGCTGTTTTCGCTTGAACACAGCATCTCAAGATTGGCAGCTCATCGGGAGCGCAATAGTTCTCCCGTGGCCTCTAGGCCTCTAGCGTTGCTATAGCGTCGGTTTGTTAGGACTCTTTCTTGGGATAACCGACAAGTAGATGTACTCGTTGAGCACACCTTGCACTTTCAAGGTTGCGCCGCAAGGCAGAGCTTGAGTCGCTTGTTAACTCGTCAATTCGTTGAATCGTTGCAGCTACCAAGAAATGCTATGCTGGTGAGACATGCTGGTGCTGGCGTGTTCTACTGAAATGTTGGGGCCGATAGGCCTTGGAAGGCCTTGGAAGGTTCTCCAGAGGGCCTTGGAAGGGCTTCGATATGCATGGTTTCTGCGTCCAGCGTCTCGCCGATGCTTGAACGCGCTGGATGTTGATCAAGCTGATTGGACAAAGTGTTTACATTTGCTGCATACCTAGGTATACAGAGGGACCACAGAGGTCATGTTGCCTCATCACGGGCCCTGGCTCTTAGTTTCCATATAATTGTGCCTTGTGACTCCACTGTAGGGCTGCGATTGGGCCTTGCGCTATACCACAGTACCGAGGTTGTGCCTTCGTCAAGGTGGTTCGCATCGTCGCCATCGTGCTTCTTGCAGTGGGATCGTTTTGACGAAAGCTGCAACTCACCACTTCCTTGAACTTTTCAAACCCATCGCTTCGACAGCTCTCAGCTACGTGCTCTAGACCATCACATACCAACTAGCACGAGTTTTGCATGTCATCCTGGCAGGCTAGCAATTTATTCAATTATCCAAACCGTTCCTTTCTGAGCCTTGAAATGTGTCGGATGGGAGGCGCGTAGCCCGGAAAAGCACCACGCCGTCGCGATTCCAGCAGCTTCACGCGATTCTCTCGTTAAGATTGATGATATTCTAATAAGGCGTGTAGTATAGTACATAACGGCTGGACAGCATGCTCCAAGGCATCCCAGAATACAGTTCTCCTGTGCAGCAACCGATCTTGAACCCGCGTACACCTGACGTCTGGAGCACTACGTGGCAGACCTTAACGGGCACCAAAGCTGCTGATCCTGATGCCATCGCGGTCGGAAACAACTGGAATTGTCATTTCATAGGTGTGCAGACGCCTCTGCACCCCAGTTCACCTAAGCTGAATCCCCCGCAACTAAGTCGATTCCCGAACTTCGTCGCAGACGTTTTACCCTACAAGCTTGGATCGAGATTCAAGCTCGCATCTAACAACGAGTATGCCGATCACCCGACGACACCTTCTAGCGTCGTGCACTCCCGTCCGTCTACTGCGTATTCTATATTCCGGCGACACGGTTTAAAACCTAAGTCCGGCGAAGTGAAAATTCTTAATTTGGGCGCCCACCAAGGCTCAGCCTTGCCCAAACAAGCCAAGTCGCACCCTGGGGCGGCTAGTCTTCTATTGCTTTCCAAGACATTTGGAGCAATGCATACCACAATCTGTCGCATGCTGATAGCGAGGTGCAGTTTGCTTGTTCACAAGTGCTTCTCGCAACAGGTTCAACTCGGCCCTGGACGGCTGGCTGTCAAACGACGCCTCGAAAGGTTGATGGCCTTTGTCTGATCAGTGCTGCAGGCGCAGAACTGTCCAGACTTCAAGATGTGCTGATCGTTGCCGGTCAAGGCACTACAATCCTGCGTTGGAGCCTTGTCTCTGCAGACAGCCACGGCACAGGCTCTTACACGTACTTGTTGTAAGGGGCTTGCGAATCTGAGGAATGGACTCATCGAGACTTTTTGCAGTCCCTCCTTGTGCGCCGTGCGGATATAAACACATGTAGGCTCTCCAGATTCCCCACCGTTTCATGCGAGGCGACCGCCACCCCAAATTTACAGTGGGCTCACCCACAGTCAGCCCATCGGCCAGAACCATTGTGTGTTGCCCAGGGCCGCTCGGACAGGCTGCGCGTGCGAGAGTTCTCCACGGTTCTCCTACTTACGAGAGACGAGTGAGGCCGGTGCAAACCTTGATCCTCCCCCGGGGCTTCCGGAACAGCCTCGCTTCCCCGGACTGGGAATCCAATTCCCACCAGGGGAAGTCCCTTTTGTGGACGGCATTCTGACATGTCTCGCCGGAAAGACGAGAAGATTCCGAACTCCCTTGCCCAGACAGCGTCGTATAGGGTGAGTCAAACTGAGGGAGCTAATTCTGCTTTGCTGTCTATGTGTATGTACAAGTCTCAAATTGCCAGGTCCCACCACTTCACGCAACTGGCTCGGGCTGCCCGCTGTGACATCTGTCAGGAATCAACCCTGCGTGCGGCCTCGGCGTTCAGCAAAATCTGGCGGAAGCGCCTGCGCGAAATGGGTTGAATGCGCTGCCTGGCGACACTGACTCACAGCAATAGTGTGCTCGGCTCAATTAATGATCGCCTTAGCCAAGAAGTCAAAAGACTGAGTACCACAGCATGTGTGCTGATTAGGATGCCGCAAAACTCGGGAGCTGTCAAGGTTGTCATTCGGTCTCGGAGATTCTAAATCTATGCGAGACCCCCAAATCAGTCGTACGCAAGCATCGCGCCGTTGGGGCCGTGTAAAACCAGAGTTAAGCATACTCTACACTTTTGTTTCGGCCAAAACGTGAAACTGTGGTCCTTCCGAATTGGTTACGTGGACATGAAAGGCCGTTTTCTCCATGCAACAACTAGACAACACCCGCCCATATCTTTTTGATTACTATGGAATGTTGTCGCACTCCCGAGCTCCCCGCGGTTAATTGCAGTGAGGGCCCGAGCAAGCATCATCCTTTGCAAGATGCCTGGTCAACACTTTGCGTGAGGGAACACTCTGGAATTGCATGGGGGGTCTTCTGAGGGCAGCACATGGAATATCAAAGGACCACTTTAGAACCACAAAACACAGTAATAATAAACACCTTGATACAGCGGTCCAGACCCTTTCCAACGGAGAGTGGCTATCGTCGAAGGATCCGCAGGATGTGATTGTCACTGTCAAGCTTCCGGACGACAAGACACCAGCCACTTCTACAAGCACAGTAAAATAAGCCTTCGCTGTGCGGGTTGCCAGCGCAGCCGACTCGGAAATAGTAGCACAGGGAAACGTGTCTGAGGTAAACGCCCCTGTTCCAAAAGAGGCCCCCCTCATGATTGTTTGGACCCGGTAGATGCATATTGGCCCCACCGGTATAACCTCGTTTGCAACGATGACCCAGCTAGGGCCAGCTCCGCCCCCTTTGCTCCCCTTTCGAACGAGTACCATAGTGCAGCGGTACGTACCCGCTCATGATGCGCCAAGAGGCGTTCTGCCCCAGGGAGACTAAAGGTACGTACCTGCCCAATGAACCTTGTACCAGAGAGTCCCAAGTTTGGTCATTCGACTGCCGATCTCCCATGTTTTCAATCTGATCGGGATGTACGCCAAAACTCTCGATCCATAAGAACTCTTGTCCCCCGCCCTCTTCCACACCACTCCCTCCTACTGTTCCTACCAGTAATCAAAGGCCACGACTGTACCACGGCTTTATACGATACGATACTCGACATTACATACATCAACAGCCTTCGGTACCCACTATCTACATCGACTCCATCGACCTCCCATCAACCCTTTCGACTCCATACCAGAGAAATCTACAGGAAGGACAGCCAGGCAAGGGACCAGCACTACACCTTCAGCACAATGGGTTCCACACGACCACCAAAGAAGTCATTTAGCAGCGGCAGCTCCTCTTCTTCGTACTCCTCTTCAGACTCCGATTTCTCTTCC
Organism: Gnomoniopsis smithogilvyi; assembly: GCA_027946515.1. Taxonomy (NCBI): domain Eukaryota; kingdom Fungi; phylum Ascomycota; class Sordariomycetes; order Diaporthales; family Gnomoniaceae; genus Gnomoniopsis; species Gnomoniopsis smithogilvyi. The sequence goes on along the minus strand of JAPEVB010000004.1, from coordinate 1,432,506 downwards.
TCCTCATCACGGGTGAGCCTGGACAGGCCGGTTGCCAGCATCGAGGAGATCCGTTGCATGAGGTGTGCACGCTTCACAGAGATGACATCCACCGACACACCAGCAATGTACGGAATGGTGACAGTTGGGACGGGAATTTACTACTGTGAGAAGTGTGCAAAGGCCACCGGGTACAGATGAGCAGCGGGGCTCATTCTCACCACTCCTGGCATATGAACCGCAACACACACTACGATGCTGAACAGCATCAAATTATTCTCCAATCCCGATGGGTTTCGGAGTACCAACTATCTTTCCAAGAAACTCGGGAAGGACAATCGTCATTTGCAGCAAGGCACCACAGACCCCGTCTCGACTGTCACACTGCAATCAAACACCAATGAGGCCACCGACACGGAGCAACGTGGACGATTGCGATGAGCACTCGCTACACTCCCAAGTCAATCGTTTGTAAGACAAGCATTATCTCGGACCAGCGCTGTCATTTCGCATCGCGAAGTGTCAGATTTCGCATCGGAGGGAACCCGCTGGATAAGGTTGGCGCTAGCTGAAATACTACCTCAGTCTTCAACCCTTCGGACCAATGCAAGGCAAGGCGCTGCACGACATCATTGGAACCTGACATTGGAGCAAATGTTGTCTGCCAGGTGGAATTAAATCAATCGATACTCGGAAGCAAGGAGCGGCAGCGGCAGCGAGTCGAATACGACAGCCGATCAACTCATGGCATAGCCAATTGGCAGTCATCAACACAAGCAGCATTGCGTCTAAAGTCGTATTTGAACGACTCGCGCCGTATCGGATGCAATCTATCGGCGTTCCCTGAATATGCCAGGCTGCCAACTTGGCATCAGCCTTACTGAGTCGTCACCATCCAGACACTGCAAAGATCAGCACAGCCTTGCATCCACAGCTTCCCTTCAACTCGAATCAAGCAACACCGGGCGGCCCATTTCACCGATCTGGGGAGATCGATCTTGTCTTGGCTTGCATTCCCGCCCTTCCTATTATGCATTGGAATTTTCGTGGAACGAAGTTTCAAACTTTTCAGACGTGAGAAATACGTCATCGGGTTGGATGGAATCTGGAGTGTCACTAATCTGGAACTACCCTGATTTTTCTGGCACACTCCACCAATCAAGGAGCCTGCTTGGGACGCCAGGTGACGGATGCTTACGAGAGCTTGACGACTGGATGTCGCAGTTCCCTTCTCTTCACTTCAGTGTTTACGCAAGCACAAACTTCTCTCATTTGGGATGGAAAATATGCATCAAAGCGCATGGAGTTTTTCATGTTTTTATATGCTCATTCAAAATACCTTCATGGTACTTATACATAGCATGGCGTTGTGCTTTTCAGCGAGTTCGACGATACCAAATTCTTTTTTTCTTCCGATAGCATAAAGGCCAGAAAATCAAAATATCTGTGAACACGGTTCAAACTCTCAAAACACAAAACATGTCCACCTTGCATCATGGGAGTGAAGTGAATTGCCAAACTGATCAATGTCGACATGCCACAAAAGTTTCTCACGCCAAGTGGAGACGCCGAGGCCGCGTGGACTGGCAGACGCATTTTGCACGGCTGCCGGCATAAACGGGACGATCGGGAATGCTTCCAACGGCATCTACGGTAATACATTGGGCAGCGTATGTGGCTTACAGTGGCTTGGATGGCTTGGTGTCACAATGTCACAATGTAAGTCAATTCCGATCAGTCTACCATCATGGTTTCGATATGAGACCACTTTGCTAGGGCGACAGTCTGAGACTTCCCGTTGCTGCCCAGTGTGACTATCGTGCGTCTGGTAGCTAGCTGCCCGTGCAACGGTTGTACCGACATCTCACCATCGCGGGTCTGCCCGACCCGCAGCACAAAACGCAATTAAAAGAAAACATGAAATTAACAAGATAGACTTCGGCACCGAGGGCCTGCGAGGGCCGTATTGGGCTTGTCTTGCGCGTGGAATGGGACCACGCAATGGAGTCATTGGGCACAGCATCGGCGGCAACCAAGGTTGCCTAAATAGCGACGACAGGGTCACCGACTTCTGCCACTGGACGATGCCACAAAGAGTGAAAAGTTAGTGGCATCGGGTTATGGGAAGAATTTTTATTTTTTCCCCCAGCGGTAATTTTTCAAAACACACCGCCCCTACGCCAAACGAAGCACGACGACCGCAATGACGATCAAGTAGTCCCCCTTGACAAAAAGTTCGCGATGCGCGCGTCTGTTCCTCTAGTTCAGCTGGTCAAGGAGATGGCCGAAAAACCTTAATGGGGGAAAAAAAAAACGACGGTCGCGTCGATCAAAGAGGCCGGCCGTAAACTGCGCCTGGCTCGTCCCGATGCTCTGGCAGCGGAGCATTAGCGTTCATCACTTGGACAGACCCGGACAGGGGAGGACCCTGAAGTCCCGCTGAGCCGCCCACGTTCCTCTTGCCCTGGCATTCTGTATTCTTTCCTCCTTCCGTTCTTGATATTAGGAGCCCTCTTAATAAGTGCTACGTCGAGGGCCTTTTCCAAGTTTCGGGACAACTCCTGGGCCTGGGCGATGAGGTTCTAGACCTTTTGGAATTTAACCCTACGCCGATATTCATGCTTTCTTGGAACCAGACTTGCTCAGGTGGTAACCGATGACTCGCGCTTTTCTCAGGTTGCTCCCGCCGCTAGCTTGCACGTTTGAGGGCTCCGTGAGTTTGAAGGAGGAGGAGAGGGAGGGGGGAGAAACTTGCCGTGACGATGCTTTGCCAGTCTTTTTTTCTTGGTGATATCTGTATGCTATCGCCGGGCCATCACGGTCTAGACCTCTGGAGTATGTTGCATTCTACGGATCTGGCCAGGTCGCTCGGATCCAGCCCTTTGGGGAGCTTGGACAGCGACACCCTGACTCGCACTCCGTACTGGGCGACCCTCCATGCTGGAGGCCGCAGTGGGGGCAAACGAGATGGATGAGGCCATCGTCGTCGCTCCAGGTCTGCGGCTTTTGCCCTCTTCCGGATATTGAAGCCTGTGCTGTCGTAGCTGAAACGGGGCAAGTGCATCAAATGGCTTCACATCGGCGGGGGTCCAAGTCGCAGGTGCTCATATTTCGTGTTCTTTCGGCACATGTGTTTAGGCCCTAGATGTGGCATTTGTTGACTGGGCCTTGGTTCTGTTGCCCCGGCATACTGCATGGGAAGATGCAAAGATGCAGTGTGAATGCATAAAAACAGGAAGACAAACTCCAGCCTCCGCTCCCCCGCGATCTGGAAATTGGTCAAGCCTGTAGCTGAATGTTCTTACCATAATACCTTCGCACCGCACGCACAGCGGGGGTGCCGCAAGTCCAGTTTGACCTGCATATAGATCATCTGGATCATGCAATCTCACCCCAATTAACCCCAAAGGGTTTTCAGGCCCGTAAGCCCGTTACCGCTGCATGGTGATGTCTTTGCGACTGGTCTTTGAGGGCTAATCAAGGACACAGAAAGCTGGGACTGTTCAGGTACGAGAATATGCATCCTGCATGAACAGTTCATAACAGCCGAATGAGCAGGCGTCGTGCCCTGCTATGACCGCCCCTTTCGTTGGTCCTGGGCATGCCGCGTTACCAATCCCTTGTTCAGGCGTCGTTCCACGCTCGTGTCTGCCGAAAAGGAAAAAGGAAGGAAGAAAAAAGAGAATAAAACCGGGGCCTGTCACGGAGAATACGGGAGGCTGACCTCAGATCGGCGTGGGTCGTCTAGATCGCAGCTTGAAGATCACATCCTATTGTACCGCACAAAGTCTACCCTGGTCATGCTATGCATTTGTCGCGAGCACTACTTTGGTATAGCAGAGCCCATTGTCGGGCCTTGGCCGGTGCCAATTCTGCCCACATTGTATCCTCATGACAATTTTTCTGTGGTCCAGACAGCTGCCAGCTTTGATGATCTGCGCTTCTAGACTCGGTTCTCTGTTACCGCCCTTCAAGATCAAGGAAGTCCGCCCAGGCCTTGTCAGGCGCACCCCCCCCGGTCCCCGCTGAAAGAAGTCTAGACGCTGCGAGATGACAGCCTGCCATTCAGGCAAGACTACTATTTTCATCAAGCTAGTAGGTGAGAGATAGCCAGATCTGACCTCATTGTGCAGCGGTAGTGCAATAGTTCCACGACAGCATCATCTTCTGAACAGGGCAGTCAGCCAGATGGCATGCACAGCATGCGACGAATTCCAATACTCGCCTAGTAAGGGCCCGCCCGGCAGTTCGTACAGCCTCGAATGTCTCAGGACTCAAGAGGCTTGATGCAGTCACATGATGTTGGTGTCTTGTTGTGTTGCTTTTCAGGTGCAAAGCCACGCCTGCAACACCACACAGTCGACATGATAGAAGGCTTTGTCGTCGTCGTCGTACTCACTACCACCACAACAACATGGCCACGATGGCGGTGAGAGTCGACGTCCTTGCATGCTGTCATGATCCAATGGGAAAAGATTGATTCGTGGCTATTAATTCTCTCTGTGTTGAAAGGGTATCTTCAAGGGTCCTGGGGCCCTGCAGATGAGTCGATCTAATGTTACTAGCGATGCAGGGTCGTGGCAGTGACGTTGCTAGAACGTGGTTGACGTGCGCCCTATCCGCCATCCGGTAAGTGTTGATGGACCCTTCTCCCCCAACTCCTTCCCTGGCTGACTGTAGCCACAAGATTTCCCCGAGGTAAAGGACGTCAGCAGCGACAATATGGGAATGCCCTCACGTCTCACCTCCTTGCTCCCCTCTGGTGTCGAAATCGACCTCGTTGCTGAGGATCGGAGTCTTCTCTGCACTGAGCACGGAGGAAATGCTCCGAAAGTCTGCTCGTTCTGCTCCACCAACCATCTCTCGGATGAACCCGAAGCCCGCTGTCACCTGCCTAGACCTCAGCACCGTTCTGCACAAGGCTGCGGACAAAGACGAGGGCATTCGCATAGTTTCCAAGAATTTCTAGAGTCGACCCTTGCGACCAATGAGAATCTAGCACTCGGATGATTCGGGGGTGTGATAATGGAGTTCGCCGTGCAAGTCTGCACACTGTGCTTTGGTCGGCGCATGGCCGCACACTCATGCTTATATGGGACTTGAAGAAATGAGTGCATCGAGCCGAGCAGCCTAGACAGTAAGCGACAAGCAGCTAGCCTCACACCAGGCAGGTACAGCCATCCAGACATCCATTGTTTTCCTGCTTTCCCCGCGTCGACCGGCCCCTATATTAGCCAACCAAATGCAGGACAACACTCCACAGCCACCGTCGTTTTGTAGCCAATATCTAATTTCGGCGTCCAAGATGACACGTGCAGTCACGGTGCTCATGTGCTGCGTAGACGGGGTGGGTCCCCCGGGGTAGTCCAAGGTGCCCGGGCTCCGGGCCGTACCTATGGCATAGCCATCAGCCCATGTTGACGTCTCGTCGCGCGTGCCATGCGCGTATCGGGTGAGCCTCGATAATTCGATAGCGTGTGGGAAGTACCAGGACCTACTGTTCTTAGTTTGCTACAATTCTCAGCATTGCTGTGGATTGCTGGTGCGTGATTGATGTCAGAGAAAGAATGCTCTGGCATCAAAGCTCCCGAGAACGCTATCGCATTAAAGCTTCCGCTCGAAGCTTCCAGCTCGCACATCAAATGCTACCTTGCCATCGGCTCGACCGCACTGCATGCAATATGTCGAGGAGGGTACATTCTTGCGTTTGAACTCCATCAGGGTGACTTCATTTCCCAGTGCTCGTGCTACAAGGTGTAGTAGTGAGATGGACAGTAGTAGTGCTTTCATTATCATGGTATGAAGAAATAAATGGGGGAAATGACGGGTCCGCAACTCCAAGCCCGGCGATGCATACATACCATGCCGTGAACCCAAACCAGCCATTGGCCCTCTAAGCCGTAAAGAATCCAATAATCTCATGAGAACACCGTCACATCATCCTTCCATCTTCACGTCCCCGCCGCTAGTATCCTTGCCCAGATTTTTGAGCAAGAAACTACGCTTGAAGTACTCGTTAGGGTGAACGATCGTCTCAAGCTGTGTTGCGCTCATGAGATTCTCATCCCTAGCCTTCTTGATCTCGGCCTTGTGGAGGTGCTCAAAGACACTGCAATGATGTCAGTTGCGATCACCGTCGAAACTGCTGGGCACTTGAGGCCAAACATACCGATTACAAGCCATGTGGAACTTCTGCTTGTCTTTGTCCTCCTTAACACCCTGCAACACACCCCTATCGCTGACACCCATGGTCTGCACCAATGCTGTCAGATTCTCCAAGTTGAAGTGCCTATACGGACAACCATGAGCTTCGCCCGGTCCGGGAGGGTGCTCTGTTAGGATTTTCTGGCAGCTGAATGGACTATACCCATTGCCGCGCCGATTTGAGTCTCCACCAACATCACCATACGCGTGTCGCACGTTGTACCTGTAGTCTTTGTTGAACTGGTCATCCGTAATCTTATTGAAAGACTGTCGCCAAAACGTCAGAGCCTCCTCCAAGTTCAGTCCAACACCCTTGAGGAATAGCGTGTATTGTAGACGACCAAAATGCTTGAGGTGTGCATCTCGGCGCAACGATCGGTGAAGGTGAGACATGCATGCTGGGAAGTGCTGAGACAGATTGTCGATGTTACGCGCTGAGATCTCGGCTCCGGCGGGTAGGTCGCCTGACCCGCTCTGGTAAGAGGCATCAGGAGTGATGAAATTCTTGGAGAGATGGTCAAGTATGGGAGTGAGGCGGTCGTCTTCGTCAAGTCTCGGAAGTGCGCGGGCGGTGAGCTATCGAAGATTGGGTCAGAAGTGTAATCGTTGGCGACGAGAAGCAAGATGCTGTACTCACCTCAAGGGCTCGTTCTAATCTCGATGTGAACTCGGCCAGAACCATGCTGGACTGCTCCTTGGAAGGCACGTAAGCCATGCCAGCCTTTAAATACACCCGTCTGCCCTCCACCAAGTCTGGCACACGCTCCCAATCGACTTTGCACCACGTCTCGTCCTCGGGTGGAACACCTTTCCAACCGTAATTTGTCGCACTAGACAATTTGCTCGCTAGCTCCCTCTTTTCATCCTCTGACACCATCTCCCAGTCTAGATTCAGACTTTCCACGAACTTATTGCGGTCCTTGGTGTCCTCTGCACCGAGACGTAATCTGAATAGCATAGTCTCAACACGCGCGAATCGCCGGCGTAAATCTTCGGTTGACGCGAATGCAAGGCGCAGAATGAAATGGCTGTAGTGATCTTTTTGCCTTTGTAAAGCAAGCTGTGTTGATCCAGAGCTGTTGTGGTCTAGACGGAGATACTTTTCAAGAAGTGGTTTCATATGTGCGGCGGTCTCTTCTGAGGTTTTGTTGCGGAAGGAACACGCTTCGAGCTCGGCGAGGACTGTAGACGAAGGACAAATAGTCAGTAATCAATGTATTTAATCGATATCATGGGGTCATTGCCTACTCCTCAACCGGTCGATCGCCCATTGTTCGAACTGCTCAAGAGTGATATCTGCTGTCGGGGGCGTCGCGTAGAAGTTGAGTCTGTGAGGGTATGTGGTTTCCTTATACGTCGAGTCGGCAAATTGCCGTTTGCGATGGTCGACATGGCGTCGTTTCGCGTCAATTCGATTGTAGTCTTGCCTAAACATCTTGACCCATACGTGCTGTCTAAGAGCGCCAATATGTAAACTTTGTGGTGCATGGGAAATGCGAATGAATTTCCAGTCTAGGGTGACGCGACGAGACGCGACTCTATCCATTTAGCCACGAGCCAATCAGATGGAAGTCAATTGTGAAAGCGGGTCCTTACGTCAGCCAGCCCCCTGCAAGGAGTTCAACGTCGGACAAGGCTGGTATGAACCTGCGCTGCAGCCCAATAAGCGATCCCTATATCGCTTTCCACGGAGCGTCCACTACGCCCTTGATGTTTCGATCGAAGGACATCATAACGTGCCTGGTCATTTCATTTTGGGATGATGTTGCTTACCGCGAACATGAATAGGCCATAGGTATTCTGTAGAAGGCAGTGACCCTAATCTACTTGAAGGCAGTCTCAAAGCGGGCGCACACCAACAAGCTTGGCAACAATGTCTGGCAACATAATAGTTCTAATCCATGCCAATTGATTGGAAATAGCGAACGGCAGAGCTGAATCGTTCAGTTTGGACAGGCCAGTTCTATTCGTCTGCATCCTATTTTGATGATTCGAAAGTACACAGCCTTGAGACAGAATATACAATCACAGCAGTGAAGGCTCCAAATTGGGCCCTACCAAGTTATCTCACTCGTGTCTTCGCTTAGACGACCCAATCATACCTTGTTGAAAATATTTATGGAGAGTGGGATAGAGTGGGATAGAGTGGATGAGTTTAGTATGTTGTATATTTGGATAAATGGTGGGTAGCATCCTGGATCGCTCATGTACGAACTTCAGGAGTATGCTCTTAGAATCATGAGCGCTGGTCACTGGGGTTCTGCTGACAAGACACCTTGGTTGGGGCAGAGGCACAGAGAGCGTGTGTCTCTGTTCTATCACAAAGTGTGTCACTGATTCTCTGAGCTGCTGTGAGGATATTTTTGAGTTTCACAGCAGCGACGCATGCCTGGATAGGGTGCTGCCCTTGTACACGTATAATCGACCTAAAGCGGAACTGAGCAAGTCGCTCCAAGCCTGGCATATCGTGTCCCAGTATGTTTTCTCTCGAAGTTTGAGAGTCGAAGCAAATGAATTCGAATTACTTGTCTGGAAATCGAAAAGCGTCGATGAGCGTCAAGAAGAAAAGCTGTTCAGTGGACGGCAATTCCGCCAGCGGCGGTGTAACCTTCACTGAGAACTGATAGAGCTTCACAATACAGAAAGTCCCTCCACGCTTAGACCAGGGATAGATACATGCTCAATTGGAATTGTGGATGGGCTGTTAAACATATATCCTTCTGCACGTTGTTTGAGCCAAGTCAACTATTTTTGATAGAAATGTCAACATCTGGATCGGCGTTAAACACATTGAAGCACATCGCAGCACATCGAAAAGAGGAGCATGTACGCAAAGGTCCGGGTTTCTTGGTTCAAGGAAAATCATCCCATCAGCAATCATCCAAATTGCATCCAGATAGGCGGATTGGGATCACAAGCGCCAAGCTCGTCAGCTTCCTAGGGGCGTCTGACTTCGTGCTGGGAAGGCCGGCAGCTCTGTCGTTGCCGTAGAATCCTCCCCTGTCGCAAGATCGCATGCCCATGACACAAATGGAGCCAATGAGATAGGTATTCAGCACTCCAAAGGGACTCATAAACGAGTTTATTCAAGTTGGACTGCATGAAGGTCATTGTCATCTAACATCTCAAGCCCGAGTCGCCGCAGCTGCTTTAGCGGGGCAATCGAAACCCTGAGATTTTTCTGACTGAACACAAAGAGGAGGTGAGCTATGTGTTGCAATATTGTGGGCCATAAAGACAATATCCATTATGGAGATATTTTCGACTTGAAGGCCGTTTCACATCTTTTGCCCTTTCAGCAGCAAGCTCTCGATGGAAGAGGGAAGAAAAACCTCGAGGTAGGGGGGTGGGTAAACCATCGCTTCTGGTCTTGACCACAAGCGGACTAGCGTGGCCTCCCACAGATCAAAAAATTTGGGAACTGCATCTTTGGAGAGCAACTTGCATCTACAAACATACCTACACAATTTCGAAAAGAAGCCCCAACCATCACGCTTCTCTCTATCCTCACCCTCTGCATCTGTTATTCATCATTTAGCAGACAGGATGGCCGGAAAGGAGCTAACCAAGGCGGACGAGGATGAGCATGTCATCCAGCCGCAGAGCACAACACCAGCAGCCGACACCAGCGACTGGCCACTGTTGTTGAAGAATTACGACAAGCGTACGGAATCTCTTTCGAGTATACCATAAAGACCAATCTTGCTGATATCTTCGCAGTGCTCGTCAGGACAGGACACTTCACACCCATCCCTCATGGCTGCAAGCCTCACATGCGAGACATTAAGAGCTATGGTAACATCTTCCTCATTCGCCCAAAGCTGCTCTGCAAATTGCTAACTCATTGTAGTCTCCTCCGGTGTTATAAACGTGAGAAGCGATCCTCCAGCGTCAAGTAATCGTAGAATACTGACAAACCGTTGCGCAGCTCGACAAGCCCTCCAACCCCTCCTCCCACGAAGTCGTCGCATGGGTCAAGCGCATGCTCCGCGTAGAAAAGACGGGCCACAGTGGTACTCTCGATCCCAAGGTCACAGGATGTCTCATTGTTTGCGTTGACCGAGCCACACGACTTGTCAAGTCTCAACAAGGCGCAGGAAAGGAGTACGTGGCAGTCGTGCGATTCCATGACAAGGTCCCCGGCGGCGAGGCAGAGTTTGCACGCGTCCTCGAGCTGCTCACTGGCTCCCTGTTCCAACGACCTCCTTTGATCTCAGCCGTCAAGCGACAGCTCCGTATCCGAACCATCTACGAGTCTAAGCTTATCGAATTCGACAACGACCGTCATCTTGGTGTTTTCTGGGTCAGCTGCGAGGCTGGCACCTACATCCGAACGCTCTGTGTGCACATGGGTCTGTTGCTTGGCGTTGGTGCGCACATGCAGGAACTGAGGCGTGTTCGCTCGGGTGCTATGGACGAGACCAAGGACTTGGTCACCTTGCACGATGTTCTTGATGCCCAGTGGCAATATGGTAAGTTCCACTCCAGACGTGGTCCGAGCGGTGTGGGGCATAACTGATCGTCGGATGATAGACAACAACCGTGATGAGACTTACCTGAGAAAGGCTATCCAGCCTCTCGAGACCCTGCTTGTTGGCTACAAGAGGCTCGTGGTCAAGGACAGCGCAGTCAACGCTATCACCTATGGCGCGAAACTGATGTTGCCTGGTCTGCTGCGATACGAGTCCAACATTGAAACGCACGAGGAGTGTGTCCTGATCACCACCAAGGGTGAGGCCATCGCTATTGGCATTGCGATGATGTCCGCCGTTGAGATGACTACTTGCGACCACGGCGTCGTCGCCAAGGTCAAGCGTTGCATCATGGAGCGTGATCTGTACCCCAGGAGATGGGGTCTCGGCCCTCAGGCCGCAGAGAAAAAGAAGCTGAAGGCCGATGGCAAGCTTGACAAGTACGGAAGACCGAACGAAGCGACACCCGCCAAGTGGACGGACTCGTATACAGACTACAATGCTCCTGCCGCTGAAGGCCAGGAGGCGGCCAAGCCTCAGGCCGCAGAGTCTTCTGAACTCCCCAAGACCGTTGCCCCTCCCGTCACCGCCGAGGCCGAGACTCCCAAGGCTAAGAAGGACAAGGATGGCGAGAGCAAGAAGAAGAGAAAGCACGAGGACGAGACGCCCGAGGAGAAGGCCGAGCGCAAGAGGAAGAAGGCCGAGAAGAAGGCCAAGAAAGAGGCTAAGGGCGAGGCGGATGACAGTGATTAGTAATGGCTGCTCGTTCCACTCAACCCAATACTTGTTCAAGGTCGGGATCGATACCACCAAAATTATCATCATGGCTGGAGTCAGTTCATCTGCTGTCTAGTTGGCGTACCGGTAGGGGCCGGATTTGGCCAAAAAGGCGTTCAGGACGGATAGGAATGTGTCGGCTGCTTGTAAAAAAAAAAAAAAACTCTGCTTTCTCTTCTACCTCTTGGCTAGATAGGGGAGGTTGAATGTCGAGGCTATACGTGATCAAAAGGAATTTTCAAAAAGATACATTCAGTCCCACGGCATGACACTATCCAAAGTCTGAAGCTTTCACCATCTGTGTCCCAAGCAAGGTGTGCTGGGTGGCCTTTGCCAGGCATGCCCCCAATCGCGCGCTTACTTATGCTGCACGCACTGACCACAAGAGACGCAGCCTTGCAGCTTCGGATCCCCGCCAAGACTACCATCGCCGTACGAGGCTGAGACCGGGTCGACGAATGTGATCTACAAATTTCAGGTGACCCGGATGGATTTGATTCTAAGGGGCGATCATTGCGCGGCTCAGGTATCATACCTGGACAGGCAAAACGTTGACAAAACCCAGGGCCAGCCCACACCCTTTCACCCACAGAATGCTACCGAACGGGACAAAAATGATCTTCTCTCTGTGCAAAGCGAAAAGTCTGTGAGGAACATCGTATGATTTCTTCGCCTTGAAGAACGCATCTTTTTTTGACATCTGTCTCGCACCGTCACATTGACTAAGAAGTCTGAGACGAACCCGATTTGTTCAAATCAGCCGAACTCAGTTCACGATGACTGCAAGAATAGGCGCCATTGGGGCAACCCCGGCCCAGGGGCTCATAGACCGGCGAAGATCGAAACTCTTTCTTGAAACACATTACCATATTTGTGCGTGTGTGTGTGAGTAGGTGTGTGTGAGTGAGTGAGACGGAGGAAGGGAGAGTGAAGAGAGAGGGACAGAGGGGAGCCTGCAGGGCAGGGCACGATATTTTTCGATAGTGGTCGCTGAAAATGCATTTGAGGGGGAGCGCATGTCAAAATTTTGGCAGCTAACATCTTGAAGGACAATTGGTGGTGCGCTGCATGCTACAAACTACAGCGAATTTTCGGGGTCGCTTGTGCAAGCTGCAAAAGCTCGCAAAACAATCTTAAAGATAAGGTATTCATTTCGTCGTCTGATCTCACGGACCTAGCACTCGTCAACCCTTGTGCGCCGCGCGTGCGCGTTTCTGTGCAATGGAAGGGATTGCTTCGTTTTCCCGATCTGCAACCGAAGCTGTGGCATCTTCACCCCCAGAGGTTTTCGGAAAGACAGTGACCCCATGAGTGAGACTAACTCGATGAACAGAGCCACGTGGACTCGTCCGTGCCCGTGTCGAACTTCGCATGAGAAGGGGGTCGCAGTTTGGGTTCGGTCGCTGAGAACGATGTTGTTTCGAACGATGCACGAATCTTTTCAAACAGTTCCTCGTGGGTAAGGCTACCCAGGGTAATAATGGCATGTGGAATTGAGGGTTTTTTAAAGTTTGGTCTATCCTTCTGACACGCCCTACGGAGCCTTTCGGCACGAGACCGAGTGTGCACGGAGCAATGGCTTGCAGGAAACATCGGGTGAGGCAAACGCCACTAGTCGAGCTGTCAAAGTCGGAACTCTATCTGTCGGCCGAGCTGGGCGATTCGGGCCATGTTAGTGAGGCTCAACTGAATGACCCTGGTGAAGTTTTGTGATTTGACCTCCAAATGACAGGTTATGACAGCGACGGTTGTTCATTTTTTGGTCCTTGAAATACAGCGTGGCAGTCTATGATTGGAAGAAACCAAAGAAGTCGAGATGGTCGGGCGGATCGCTGGCAGATCAGTCAGCAATAGAAACATGCTCCCAGCATATATGATCGACTAGAGTGTAGCAATGAGATGTTGAGACTGTTCTGTTTCACCATAGCTGCCGCAAGATGACCCCTTGAATTTCGCCATAATACTCTCTTACCCAGAGTCGCATTTGTGGGTTACTATACTACCCGAGTTGCAAATCGGAAATTTTGTATGGCCAGACGTCAAAGGAAAATACCTAGGAAAGGAGAATTTCCAATGAGGCTGCACAACTCTCCGGTTTGGGTTGCGGATAGTGCAGGGCCAAGACGGGAGGGAGCCGCGTCAACCTGAGCTCGGAACGACGGCAAGTGGGTGAACCTTGGAACTACACCCTCTACTAGTCTTGGCCAGCCTCTTGTCCCCGAGGTCCATCGGCGCCGACTTTTATGAGAAGCGCTCAGGACAAGGTGAAAAGTTTCATTCCATCATTTCATCCACATTGTCCAGAGGAAACTGGCCAGACAAAGTCGCGACGCGCGAAGAAACCAGACCCGCACACCCTTCTTTTTTCTTTCTTCCTTACATATTACTTCAGGCCAAAATCCTGATGCCACCCCACGATGTTCCTAAAAAGGGAAACAACATAGTAAAGGCTTAAGAACCTAATCTTAATCAGTAGCCGCAGTAGGTGCGGGTATACAAAGGGATGACCCGCCAGCATCAACATTGTGACGACGGCAGCACCTCATTGCACGGGGCCGGAAATGAGCAGAAGAGGCTGGCAGGGCTGGCAGGGCTGGCAGGTTGATGCAAGCATGGTGACCTCGATGCTCTGGCAGTTCTGGCTGGTCGAGAAGCCAACTCGGGTCCACCCCCCCTCACCCTTGCAAGTCGTCCCAAGTGGAACTTGGCCTTCTAGGGACAGTTGACCAGGAGGGAGGATCCCGGCGCAAGACCACCCCATGTTCCGTAACTCACAGGGTCGCTGATTTTCCGTGACTGCGACGATATCACAAGCAGGACAGGTAGTCGAGGCCCGGCATGGAAACGCATGAGGTTGGCCTTGATACGGGCCGTGCCAGCTCCCTGCGGTGAGCCCCGGGGTGGGTAGCTGTCCCATTTGAGTTTTAAAGCTGCCCACGCAGGATTGTTCATCCCATAATGAAGCAGGGAAGAAGGTTGTTTGTTGGCGACTGCTGGAGCAGTCGTGTGCTTTATGTTCTCGACTGCTGCTTCTGTGTGGGTGTATATAAAATCGAGGGCAAGGCCTCTTCAGTTTTCCGGACAATGTTGTTGTTCTTGCTTGTAAGTCAGATGAGGCATCTCAGGTCCGAATTTAGTCTAAGACGTGGTCAACATCCTCTACCTCTAACTCTACCTCTACCTATACCATCTTCCTCTCTATCGTTAATTCTTTCCTCCCGACCACTCACCTGTACCTTCTCATCTCGCCTCATTATATCTCTCTACCCTCTTCATGGTCTTGCTACGCCATCTGAACACACACTCCCAACATCATAATACGAAATTGTCCTCAATATCATAATAGCAGCCACAGCACTACAGACAACCTATTCACGACCACGATGTCTACAACAAGGACAACAACAACTGGGGCATGTCTCGCCAGCCTCCTGTTCGCGAGATGTATACATGCCATGCCAACGATGGCTGGAGTGCGTGGCAAATTCACTTGGATGGAAAACGTTAACGCCGCAAAGACACCGGTATTGAATGTCGATTTTCCGGATCCGTCTATGATCCAGGGTCCCGACCAGTGGTATGCCTTTGCAACCGCCTCAACAACCCAGGGCACCCATAAGCTTGTGCAGTATGCAACAGCACCTGCTGCCGTTGGACCCTGGACATATGTCAATGCCGATCTCCTCAAAGGGAACGCAGGCGCATGGACAGACCAGTACGATGTTTGGGCTCCGGACGTCCGCACGGTGGATAATGGGACCTATGTGATGTACTATACGGCGGCCCTGGCTAACAGCACCAGTGTGCACTGTCTGGGCGTTGCAACGGCAGAGAACATTGAGGGCCCGTGGCAAGTTAATGATGACGAGTACTGGCACTGTGATGAGGATCAAGGAGGCTCGATCGACAGTTCTGGCTTCCTGGACGACGACAACACACGATACGTCGCATACAAAATCGACGGGAATTCCCAGGGCAATGGCGGCTCTTGCGATAATACTGTGGCGCCGATAAAGTCGACACCAATCATGCTTCAGCAAGTCGCCGGCGACGGGATAACCAAGATTGGAGACCCAGTCGAGATTCTGGACCGGACTGACGCGGATGGGCCCCTCGTGGAGGCGCCCAACATCATCAAGTCCAGCAGCGGACAATATGTTCTATTTTACTCCTCGCACTGCTTCACGTCGACCGGTTATAATGTCTTGTACGCCACGGCCGACAATGTGAAGGGACCATACACAAGAGCTACTCAGCCGCTCCTCGAAACAAAAATGTTTAATTTGACCTCTCCGGGTGGAGGAACCAGCACGATCCCCGGAGCCGACAGTGACGACATCATGCTATTCCACGCCAACTGTCCCACCGATGTTGGCGGGTCGAATCGGTGTATGTTTGTCAGCAACTTCACGGAAACAGGCAGCACCGTCCTGGCCAACCGGTGAGCATGGACGTCTATCACATGGGACTTAACGAGAATAAGTGGTCGGTTTGGTAATTCCGGGTAATGGCAGGCATGGATGGGCCAGGTAAACGACACGACAAGTGCCGGGCAAGGAGTTCTGGTGATACGGCGTTGCGACATGCATTTTGTTTGAATGCCTTGCTCTTTTCTTGATTTTCCGGGTAATCGGCCGACGGCCAGTGCCCTCGCATTGATGCAGCGGCAACGGGATCGGAGTTCGGGCGGAACATGATATCCTGATAAACTCTAAGGCTTCAGAATGAAACTTAGAACCTAGACTTACTCAAAATTGATTATACCATGAACCATGATATGTTTCTCCCACACATTCCGAAAGAGTAACTTCCCTCCACGCCCGTGATGCACGCACAGAAGACGTAAAGTCTCTACGATCGATGGTCTTTGTCGTCACCTACGGTCGAACCCTGCTCAAATAAATACATTGCATGCCCAACTGATTTTTTGGGATTGTGAGAAAATCATGCGTGGATTGCCACAAGTTTCCGGATACCCCAAAGCTCGTACCGGGAGACTAGCTACCCTGAGGCATGAACAGTCAGGAATAATAGCGTGCCCGCCATCAACTAGCACAGCTAGATGGTCGGGAGCTCCCGACCATTTGGAACGCACACACTCGCTCGTATATACGATCAAGGCCAAGAAAATGGAGTTACTCAATCTGTTTGTGCTATAGTAGCTTACCCAGTTTGAAAAATTCCAATGGTGAAATCCACAGCTTTGACCGACAGGCCTGATTTATCTTGGCGCAACTGGGATGGAGCTTTCAGGACATAGCACAGCCGCACACAAACTTGATGAATATTCCATGCATGACTGCTCTTCCACAAAGACTCCTCCAGCATTGAAAAATTGAGCAGGCAATTTTCCATATAAGGGGTTCACTGGGTCATTGATTAATATCGAGAAATGGGGAAAGTTGTGGGATATTTTTGTTGGCGAGCTTGTGAGGCAATCTTTCCTCCAAGTTCTTCCAAGCTGTCGTTCCTGAATAGGAACGTCAGCAAAGCCGGTTGACAGATGTAGTGACATGGGTATTCTGGACACCGATATCTTGGATCTGAACAAAATCTGAAGGGCCCACGGTTTGAGGGCTGACAGAACAAGAAACGGCTGTGAAAAGCTCCGAACAGATGTCGTTTCTAGTTCAGACGACAAGTGGATCCACGCAGTCGGGATTCAAGTCCACTGGGGTTGCAGTGGGGCACGTTACTGGGTCGGGAGATCTTCCCGGTTCGGGCTGATGTAGGGATGACCCCTGTCAGCCCTAAGCGCCCGGGCCACCCGCCTGTGGTAATGCTGTTATTGGCGAGAAGCTGTAGAGTTTCTGGAACTTACAAGCGACACTGCTTACACATTGGGCGACGACCAGATCGCCCTTCACATGCTCAGAATGCTCTCTTCTATCGAGTGTCTGGCTGTTTTTTTTTTTTGCAGTATTTATGCAGTATGGACCTGCGGACGAATTACACAATGAGTGAACGATTCACACTTGGCGATACGGTACACTAGACCCCATTTCATGCACCCCGCAATGGCCACTGCACAACTTCATTGGCACATTGGCACGTCACCTCTTGCTCGACGATATCTACAGCTTGCTTAATGGCGGTCGCTACACCCAATTTGGCACAAGATATCGAATGACGGTGAATCATCATTGGACTGTACAAGTGTACCGTCTTTCGCATCATAGGAGGACCGGGGGACTGTGGGCTGCGATGCCTAAGCGCCGGCGCGAGGCAACACCCAATCAAGGCCTGCATCGCCTATGCGCCCAAGGGCTCTCCTGCAGGCATTCAAGATGGCCGTCCTGTTCGAATGCAGACACTCGTCCAATCTGGAATGAAGCCCGATGCATTGGAACCGAAAACCCATGGTTCTCAGAGCCACTGCAAAGGATGCTGGTTCCTACTGGCTTGTTGCAGGTGCATCGGAGATTTTCATCAGCGGGGTGGGCTTCACTGGCGGCTGGAGACTGTGTGATAGTGAACACTGCCGACAGGAGAGCGCCTTCAGCCCTCCAGCTGGGGCTCGTCTATTTCCGTATCGAGGTATCAGTCGACACTGATATGGTTTCTCTTGGGACCTGATGTTTGTCTACCTGTTTCCTGTTGGATTTTTGATTTGCTTTTCTTACTTACTACTGTGATTTTCTCGACTTTTTTTGCTACGTTGTTTTCCGCTTCATTCAACTTAGCTTAATTTTGTTTAATATTCTCCAGTAACGAGACTCCTGGTTGAGTCTCCTGCTTGGACATTCATTTCTTTTTGCAACAGCCCGTTCCGGGGAGGCGGCGAGAAACTGCTACAGACATCCACCTACGACCCTTTATCTTCCTACATTCTATCCCTCACCAAGTCCATTTGATATGGCGGTCCACTCCTTGCCCTTGTTGCTTCTCTTTGCCATACTTGACCCGCTGTGGGCTCTTTCAGTGACTCCAGATTCTCCTTGCTCCTCGAAATGTATATCAGATGGGTCGGCCTCCGCTACATCAAATACAGTTACAGCGGATATTGTATGCGATGAGTCAGACTTCACGAGCACCACGACAGGAGCGACATGGAAGGCATGCATGAGTTGTTTGCAGAACAGCACGTATACCCAAGGGGAGGAGAGCGATCAGGGTTGGTTTTTATGTGAGTAAATAGCCTGGCCATTTTCCACCGTACCTGAGCCTGACGCGTGTACTACAGACAATCTTCGCTACAGCTTCGACTCCTGTGTTTTTGGATACCCGAATGATACAAGTTCAGGATCGAATCCGTGCGAGACATCCACAGCTTGTGGCACTCTCAAGACTGCGCTTACATATGACAGCCTGAGCACCAATAGGTCGGACTCGGATGAGTTTGGCTATTGTGATGCCGATGGAGGCTCGCTCACAGGCCAGTATTACCAGGCTTGCTTGAACTGCGTTACCGCAAGTGATGAGTCGAGCTACATTGCAAACTGTACGTAGCGAAGTTCCTGCATCATTAATAGGGGATATGAACCTGGCTCACATGTCTTAGCTCTTGTGGCACTCGATGCAGGCTGCCTCCAAAGGCCTAACACTACGGATGTCCTAGGCTTGAGCGACTCTGTGTTCTCCACCAGCCTTGTTCAAATCATCGACCCGTCGACTCTCAACAATCCAAGCACCGGCCCGACCCTCAGTACAGCTGCGATCGCAGGTATCGCGGCCGGTGGAGCAGCCCTTTTGATAATAGTAGCCGCCATCGTCTTCGTTCGGTGCCGAAAGCGAAAGAATAGGGCCAACCTCGGGATGAAACCTCGCTGGGGCAAAGACAAGCGACGGTCGTCCTTCTCATTCAAGTGTCGCAATATTCTGGCGTCACCACTCTCGCCGAAATTTTTTACTGACCTGCCTCCGGTGGAAGAGAACCACCAGCCGTATGGCTCGCTGGAAGAGCAGATGGCTGGGATGTCGACAATAAACAGGGCCCCAGACGGGAGGTATTACATCGAGACGAAGCCCGCATATCACACACATCCTTATGAAACCGCATTGGATGGTCGGCGGACCCAGGACACGGTATCATCGCTTCAAAGTACCCTCGTTTCTGAACCATGGGACGATCTTCACGTTGCAAAGAAAAGGGGCCCTGCAAATAAGTCGCCCATGACGATAGATACCACAGAGGCAGGACTGTCGCCGCCTCCAGCGGCTCACAAATCCCCAAAAGCCAACGAATTCGGCATATCACCAACCAGGACCCGTCTTGCGCCTGCCATCAACACAACGTACTCCCCAGTAAATCACACACCCGCCACGACATCACCCGTACAATCTTTCAACCGCAGCAGCCCCAAGCCGAAGACGACGACGATGAGCAGCCAGGGCAGTGGATATCCCAGTCGCAAGAGTCCGGAAACATCATCGCCGCTGGTGCAGCAACATGGTTGGCCTAGCTCACGAGGTACACCGGAGCCATGGTTCCCTCCGCCTCCTCCTTCGGGGCCGTCCCCGTCAAAGTACACAAGGAAAGTGAGCTTGGGCGCGGTGGGTTCAACGAGGAAGGGGAAGAGGGAGAGTGGAAGTCCGGTCGAGAGTAAGCAGGTCCAGGTTGTCTTCCCTGGACCACCTCAGAGGTGAACCTAGCAGCCAATGGGTTTACTTTGTATTATAGTGTATGATTAATGTATATTCAAATGTTCATATGATACCCTGCCCAATGCACGCTGTCTGCAAACACTGTTTGTGATGTCTTCCTTGTATAAGTAAAGAGAAATATGCGATAGGAATTCTATCTCAATGGCACCCCTGTCGTGACTGACAGTACAGGGTCATCCGCACAACCAATCAAAAACCTTTCTTACGAATTCAGTACCGTCATACCCCTGCTCGCGACGTCACTAAGGGACTTTTCAGGACTTTCTCAACGCCCAATTGAGACGCATCTCACATCTTTTGGAGCATTCATCGCCAAGTTTGAGCTGAGTCAAAGCAAGCATAACCATGGGCTCAGAAACATCACCGCGTTGGACGGCTCTTGACCGTGACACGAATGAGACGAGCATTCAGCTCGCGCTCAACCTCGACGGCGGCGCATTCCCTCCAGAGACGAACAAGAAGCTTCTCTCAAACGACTCAGATGGACATGCAGCACAGTCTAGCAAGTCGCAGACTATCAGCGTAAACACGGGTATTGGATTTCTGGATCACATGCTGCATGCGCTCGCAAAGCACGCAGGCTGGAGTCTGGCAATTGCTTGCAAGGGCGATCTGCACAGTGAGTCACTACCCCCCAGACTAAGACGTAAAGAAATGCACAGAGCCATTGAAAGATGCTGAGCTCCCTCTTACACAGTTGACGACCACCACACCGCCGAGGATGTCTGCATAGCTCTCGGGAGCGCTTTTGCCAAGGCTCTGACCTCCATGGCTGGCCTCGCTCGCTTCGGCTATGCCTACGCCCCGCTCGACGAGGCCCTCAGCCGCGCCGTCGTCGACCTGTCGAACCGTCCCTACAGCGTCATCGAGCTGGGTCTCAAGCGCGAGAAGATCGGCGATCTCAGCTGCGAAATGATCCCTCATTGCCTACAGAGCTTCGCGCAAGGTGCCCGTGTTACCTTGCATGTCGACTGCCTTCGGGGCGAGAACGACCACCACCGGGCCGAATCCGCCTTCAAGGCCCTGGCGGTCGCTATCCGTATGGCCACAACTAAAGTTCCGGGTCGGGAGGGCGAGGTGCCTAGTACAAAGGGAACGCTGAGCGCACTGGGATAGGAGCCCAAGACTTCGAGCTTCAAGGAGACGGTGCAGGAACTGACGCCCACGAACCACGACTCGACACAGACGGATGGCACGGGGGAATCGGACAGAACGAGCTATTTGGTCAGGCGAAGGCCCAGAGAGTCAATTGGTACAGCCCTTTGGGCAACGCGACGATCTATGAGCCCTGCCCAGGCTGCTACCTCATGTCCGAGAAGTACCCAAGTACCGCAGAATCGCAGTGGTATGTCCGCTGGATGTCTCCGCCATAGGAATCATCGTTCTAGCATCTGCCAAATATGCTTCAAGTCAACATATTAGAAATCCCACGCGGTCAGAAGCAAGCTTGCTACTGTTCACTGCAGGCAGAATAGAATGTACTATTGTTACTACTTCAGGATCAACTGGCAGACAGCAAACCGAATGTTGTGCAGAAGGACGCGAAAGGCGTACTTCTTTCCACAGAACAAGTCTTCTACAGCACATATTGACTGAGCTGTTATAGACGTGCAAAAGATTTTGAAGACTGGGTTAGTCGTGGTACCCAACACATTCGCTATCGCGACTGCTACACTGTTGCAGAAAGATAGACAGGCTGCTGCGCTCAACAAAATTCCTTGTGACTCCTTTAGGTCTTCTATTCTTGTTTATCCTGACCGTGTTTCTCCATGTTGCGCATCCGGAGCGTGGCCTTGCTAGACTAGTCTGGAGTTAGGCCTGGCAGCCGATGGCTAAGGCAAAGACATTTGTGATATATTGTCAAGTTCGAAAGTCACTACTACTTAATACCTTCAGTATTCAAATTGTATGAAGTCATTGTTTCGAGCGCATTGGCTCCGTATTATTACATCAGCAGAGACTCTTATACTACAAGGCCTATCCCTCTATTCCATTTCGTCATACAGCTCATAAACCATCCACAAATTTTCGTCCAGTGCTATCTCCTTTGGTGCAATTGGGTACCATATATACACGAGAACCGAATCCGCACACTACCGGTCCCCCTCCAAAGGTTTTGCAACATCCTTCTGCTCCGTATCATCAGCGCCCTTCACTAATCCCTTGATACTCCGATCCGCACCGAGCCACAACAGGTCCGGTCGGCTGTAATGCCCCGTACAATGCGCAAACATCCGCGTCCGTGTAATCTCATCCAGATCCAAGTCCGCGTACACGATCCCTTCCTCGGTCACACCAAGCGGTTCCGTCAATCTCCGCCCGTCTGGCCCAAAGACAGCAGAGCTACCCCCTCCGGGCGCCGACATCAACGGCGAACCCGCGGTACCGTTTGCCGCCACAGCCTTGTCCGTCAGCACCGCGGTACAATGCAATACAAATGCCGAAGCCTCGATCGCGTACGTAGCTGCGAGCGTCGCGCAGCCCTCGGCGGACATGGACCAATAATCCTTGCCTTCCGGCCCGGAGTGCGGAGTCAGGCTGGGCCAGGCCGCGACGTGGATCTGCTCGCCTTGCGAAATGGTGTGGAACTTGAGCAGCGGCTGGATGTGTTCCCAGCACGAGAGCTGGCCCACGCGGGCAAAAGGAAGCTGTGCTACAGAGGAGAGACAGTGGCCAGACGCATCGCCGTAGACGGTGCGCTCCATGTGAGTAGGCTTCATCTTGCGGCGGTGGACTTTGATCTCGCCGTCAGGGCCGATAAGTGCTTGTGCGATGTAGATAGAATCATCTTCATTCTCTGAGAAGCCTAGTGACACAGCAATGCCGTTCTCACGTGCACATGTCCGGATCGTGTCCATCTCAGGTGAGTGGAGACGCAGAGAGTTCTTGATGTACTTCACATTGAGGTCAAAGTCTATTGGACGACTCCTATTGTCGATTGTCAGTTGTCCCAGTGGTCCCAATGTCCAATCTAGTTGGAGAAGAGAGTACCTACCATATCCAGCACGGGTAGCCCGGGATCCAAACTTCAGGGAACGCAACAAGCTGCGCCTTGTTATCCGCAGCCTCTTTGATGAGGACACAAGTCTTTTCAACGGCGCCAGCAAGGTCGAACCACATTGGCTCGGCCTGGGTGACGGCCACGCGTACGGATGAAGCGGACATAGTGTCAGTCATAGTGTGGAAAGAAGTTTTGATTCAAAGAGAGTCAATTATTGCTTCAATAATTGTGTGAAATTTAAGCTTCCATCCAAGTATTCTCCGTGGTAGTCATTTATGGGTTCGAAGGGAGTGAGTGCATAAACCCATCTCATAAGCCGGACCGGCTTGCAAGTCGGCTAAGTTCTGTACATCCTCTAAATGATAGCAGAACACTGCCGACGTGCTTATCTCCCTTTGGATTCGTGTTACAATACTTATATTACTATTTCGGGCTCTAGTCAACTTAGATATCAGGATTTAGGGTTGACTAGTATAATAACTCGTGCGAAAGACAGATCTCCACCAAGAGATAACACACTGAATAGTGTTGGCAAGGGGGCAATGTCAGAGCGAGCTTATTCATTGCAGGTACGTAAGGTTTCGGGCTGTAAGGATGATACCCTCTACAAGAGCGATTAGACTTGTGGAGGTTTAGGTCTTGGTATGCTATTGAAACGAGTCCCACTTTAACGGACCACCCTGGGGGAAAACCGTCCCTCAGGGCAAGGGTTCTAGCGAATTTAGCCTCTCATTGACATTCTCCCCGCCTTCCGGATGCAGAGGCCGAAGAAACCTCCACCAAACCGCATGCCAAAAGGCAATTCCATATCTCCCGCCAAGACATTTACACGCAATATTTGACAGGGACTCCATTCAGCTCGGTTTTTTCGCGGCCAGCCGTCCCTCTCATCCAGCCAGATCGTGGTGGTCACGCGACCCACCCTACAGACTTGAACCCTGGCACGCGTGCCTCAAAAGCATAGTGCTCGGACCCAAGCCATGAGCAAGAGATGCGTGCTCACGATGCTATGAGAGATGAGGAGGTCGCGGGCGCGGCGTGGGCTGCAACGCGAGGGGCTGGTTATGGCGCCGTGAAATGGGGCGCCTTTACCGGTATCCTCTCTGGCATCGGGTTCATGACTTCACCCATCTACAGGGGATTGACCATACAATTCAAAGTGTAAGTTATATTTAAGATACCGTTCGTTGAGAAAAGTTCGATGTCTGACTTCTCATCAGATACCTGCAAATGTCTGGAATGTTGGCCGGAGCAATGATCGAGGCAGACCACAGCATGCGACAGTACGAGGCCCGCGTGAGGATGCAGAGGCGGCTTGCGAGAGACCGGGCAGTATGGCAGCAATTTGAGGCTGAGTATGGAAAGGATGATGACGACGATTGAAGAAGCATTGGCTCCTTGGGGGGGGGGGGCGAGAGTTCATCATGTTGCATTATAGACGCCTTGTAAAATCCCTTCATGTACATTATCAGATGTGACCCAAGCAAAGCATCAACCTAATTTTTTATGTCTCCCAATCCTCCCAGAGTCGCCGTCTTGAGCCAGAGCCAACGCCGTGCCATGCCGTAAATCACCGCCCAGCTTCGGAAAATCAAGTCTCACTTCGCCTTGGTGGGTATCTCGAACTTCTTCGGATCCATGTTCAGCTTGCATAGCCGTACAACGCACCCACTGAGCTGTAAGAGGGTTTGGACACCCTCCAGAATCTTCATGTGCGTGAAGCCGATCTCCTTGATGAACTCCAGCTTGGCGTGTTCGCTCAGTGTTGGTATTGTCTTGGTAACTTTGAACATGGTGCTGATGATGTCGTGGCTCGAGTAGCCCAAATCCCAAAGCTCCCTCAGTGTGTCCAGCGCAGAGTCCACATTACCCTCAAAGCACGCTTTAAGCATAGCTTGGACCTTGATGGGATGAGGCGAGTCCACCACTTTGAACACGTTGTCGCCTGTGACCATACCGAAACCCGCATGTGTTGACTGCAAGTTGTTGATCGCTTGCCGCATGTCACCCTCGGCACTGAACACCAATGCCGCCAGCCCATCGTCTGTATACTCGACCTTCTCAGCCTCGATGATCTGCATTAGCCTCTTCACTACCTGCCCGTCCGTCAACCGCGCATACCGCAGGATCGCACACCGAGACTGCAGTGGCTCGATGATCTTGTTTGACTGGTTACACGCGAATGCAAACCGAGTGGTATTGCTGTAGATCTCCATGGTCCTACGAAGTGCCTGCTGCGCGCCCGATGTCATACTGTCGGCCTCATCGAGGATGACGATCTTATGGCGGCCCGCAGGAAGGGTGACTTTCTTCTGAGCAAAACCCTTGATACGATTGCGCACGACATCTATACCACGCTCATCGGAGGCGTTGAGCTCGAGCACGGCCTCCTTGTATGCGTCGCCAAGGAGCTGACGCGCGAGGCACAGGACTGAGGTTGTCTTGCCTATGCCTGGCATGCCGGAGATGATAACGTGGGGCATGTTGCCGTCTTTTGAGATGATCTTGAGGCGTTCGATGGTCTCGACATTTCCTACTATGTCGTCAAGGAACACGGGACGGTATTTCTCGACCCTGTATATCCGATTAGCTTTCGGTCAGTTGGTGAGGGCGCGGCGTAGGGCAGCTCACCATGGCAATTCGTAGTTTAGGGTGCCATTGGAGTTTGCGTGCAAGATCTTCTTGGCTGCTGAAGTGGACGACTCGCCCATCTCTTCGGCTTTTGCTGCAGGCATCTTGGCGGGGTCTTTGGGCGGCGATTCCGGGCTGTGGTGGACGTTGAGATTCACTTTGTTAAATTGAAGATCGCGTCACACGGGAATGGTAGACGCGACGACAGGGGGTCGCCAGTTTGAGTGGGGTGCCTGTACGTTCGCTAGCAAGACAACTGCAGCAGGTCTTGCCCGATTTGATCCATGACCCTTGCACTGCATATACCTACGGACTTTATTGCTTTCAGACCAACGAGTGAGTTCATCGATATTCAAGCTTCGCAATCACGACTCGGTCCGCTTTCCCGAGTCCAGAGTTGAATTATTTCTGCCTTCTTGACTGGCCTCACTGAACCCATCTTCGTCAACATAGGCGAAAGGCCGTTTCGACAAAGCCGGATGTAACAAGGCGACCAAACGTCACAAGAGAGGACAAGAAGTCCACAAGATGGAGGAACTTGCCTATCTCGATCAAAGTCGAAGAAAACGCTGTGCCGTTCCCAATGCCCGCGATTCACACTCAAGCCTACCTAAACTACATTTACATGGAGATTGAAGTCTCGCTTTGCGGTATTTCTGCCCGCTTAGCCTGATAATGGCCAACTAGAGCCGATCTCCTCTCTCTTCCCCCCAAGAAAACTCAGGCTCACCACTTAGTCAAATGACCGAAGCTTGAGGTGATAATATTGCCATATAGTGTGATTAAGGTTGATCTCGAGCTCTTTTCAGACTTTATCCAAAAAGTGTTGTTGGTGAATGTTCTCGATGAAGCAATACCCTGCTCAACAAGCCTGAGCACTGTAGAGTGGAAGCGTGATCATCAACGATTCGGAAGAAGACACTGGTGAAAGGCCTCACGTATTTCAACAACAGAATAGATGAGATGGAATGCGGAGACACAGTTTCCTTCCCAAAAAGACGCAGTCATAACATTACCCCATCCGTAACAACCTTTTTCAACGCCGATGATATGCGGTGATCCCTTATCAAGTTCAAACTGCCTTGCCTTTCCAGCTGAATCACGAGGAAGCTGGATTCATGATTTCTTGCTCTCCTCATTTTTCGCATCTTCCTTATCATCACCCTCCTTCTTTGACGAAAACACCTCCTTCACCTGCTCCACGATCAAATCTCCATATCCCTTCCCTTCCTTCAAGGCCTCCTTATCCTTCTTCGCCCTCTCCTCCTTCCAATTACCTTTCTCGCTCCCCATCCACAACCTCTCCAATACGCCCCGCTGTGCAATCTCACGCTTCTCCCTCTCCTCCTGCAGCCGCCTCCTCTCGGCCTCGGGCAGTTGCGCTTCCCTCCTCTCCCTCTCCAGCCGCATGAGCTCCTGTGTCCGCTTCGCCTTCTCAGGCAGACCGCCATCTGAGAAGCTCTGAAATCGGCGCATGGTGCGCTGGTAGATGGACTCGCCGGTGTAGTCGTACATGAGGATGTTGGTCGCGTACGAGGTGCCCGTGGCGAGCATGACGGCTTGCAGGCCAACGCGGCGCGGCGGGGTAAAGAGGGCAATGGGTCCGAGGATAGTCACGGCCCAGGCGCCGTAGTGCATCCAGTCTGGGCTGCGAACGTGGGCTTGGGCTTGTGCGGGTTGGCCTGATTGCGCTGGGGGCGGTTGAGACTGTGGTGTGGCCATCTTGGATAGTTTGGCCAGTCGGAGGCAGAATTGGGGACGTAATACTCCTAAGGATGAGTGATCGATTAGATGAGGGCGAATTGACTCCTCAAAAAGACGTTGACAGTGTCAACTCGTGTTGCGCTGTAAAAATTCGGTCTTTGCGACGAGATGTTACTTTCCATGACGATTTCCAGAGCCTACCACTTGGGAAAAGCTCTTATCGATAAGTACCGGAAGAGCCTATTCTCAGGTACCATGCACTCGGGCACCAGGGGTCCCTAGTCCCTGTACTCTTTAGTACCAAGTATGAGTACGCAGCAATTCGGCCCGAGCCTTTTGCGTGCACAGTCTGAAAATGAGTCCCGACTTCGTCCATTATTATCAATCCCCTCGCTCTTGATCTCGTCTCGAGATTGGTGTTTAGCCTGGTTCTGCAACAAGCGACCGCCGTCGAAAACGAAGATCAAGTTGCGAAAGCACATGGGACACGACCCTTTTTGTGTTTTTTCATCCCAACTTCCATCCTTCGACTAACATAGTACAACGCCTCCCGCCTCGAGTTTCCCCTTTTTGCGTTCTCGCTCTTCTCCTCCCAAAAAGTCTCGGGTTCATGGCGACTTACCTTGTCGTTCGGCCGTGGCATGTTTCCACGGCAGAATATACTTTGGATCGCAAGATCCCACACAGTCAGTGGTGAACATTCGATGAGGATGGGGCGCACGGTTAGGCATTTCCGTTGCAACCATCGACAAGTATGGGTATCAGCTCAAAGCTGGGGAGTTTGGCTCAGCCAATGAGGAATCGCAATTGGTGTGCCAGGATGCCCAACTTTCATGCCTTCCACGTAGTATTAGTTTTGGTGTCAAGTGCAACGGACATCTGGAGCCGAATGGTGTTTCATGGCCTTCAGGATCGCCAAGCGCTCTGTTCGGCAGACCATTGCTCAAAATACCTCATTGTTCAGGACAGTATTATAAAGCGCTTGATGTGCCTGTCATTGAACTTTCAGTGTTTCCGTTGTGCAATTTGAAGACCTATTCATAAATCAGTCCATCAACCAATTTACTTGCTGAAAAGCTGAAAAGCTGAAAAGGGAATAGTACTCGAACGTCACCCAAAATGCTGTACAATTTCCTCACTACACTGGCAGCAGCCAGCCTCGCCTTGGCCGCCACACCAACATCTTTCACACCTGGCTCCAACAACCCTCTCGTCGTCTCATACAGTGGGCGAACAGCTCTGAACGGCGTAGTGATTGCTCAAAATGGTAAAAAGAAAACCCCGATAGCCTCCCTAATCTACCCCCGCCATTTATAAAAGGCATTTTTTTGCTAACATAACCCAACCCAGCCGTCTCAACCATGCCGCAAATAGGGACACAGACCAGGCTCAACGGCACTTCATACGCAGTACTCATGATCGATATTGACATTCCCACCAACACCCCCCCAGCAACCTCAACTCTTCTTCACTGGATGCAGACCGGTCTCACGCCCGCCACTACTGCGACCAACTTGAACGGAACCACTGGCGTGTTTCTCCTGCAAAACACCTCCAACACAGCTCCTTTCGCGGCATACATCCCTCCAGGCCCACCAGCAAGAATCCCTCTCTCGCACAGATATGTGCAGATTTTAGTTGACACCAGCGGAGTTCAGCAAACGGCGCTCAATAGCCTGAAGACAGCGGCGGCGAACAGAAGCGCATTCAGCGCTATCAACACCCTGACAGCGGCTGGCTTGCAGACCAAAGTTGTCGCAGGCAACTTTTATAACGTCACGAATCCCGGTCCTGTGTCAAACACTACCACATCATCAAATGGAACTAGACCGACCACGACACCAGTCCAGGCTGGGGCCGTTGGTTTTGCCCCTCAACAGAGCCTGATGGCTTTGGTGGTCATTGCTGGCGGTATGCTTCTCTTGGCTTGGTAAAGCAGCAAACCTTGAGACCTTGTAAATGGAATAAAAATAGGCTCTGGCCCTGTCCCTAACGACAAAAGTTATCATGTCTGAAAAGATTCTGTTCCGGACTTCGTGTCAAGGTGTGTATTCTATGTATGCTGATTATTAATACAATAAAACCTTTCCCGGTGACTTGTGGTACACCGTTTGGGCACGAGTCTCATCCTGTCGTGCCTAGTGTCAAATTTAGACGGTCCAGCCAGCACCCCCTCCCATTCCCTGCTCAACACTCACACGCCCGAGCAAAACCTCGAGCAGCCTGAATGCTGCACTAGGATTGTGCTCAGGCAACATGTGACCTGCACCCTCTACACTCACGAAGATAACGCCCCTCTCGTACCCCCACGTACCCATCTCGCCAATAGAGCCGAGGACTTGCTGTGAGCCTGCATCACTCGTCAGAGTTCGTTCAGGAACAACAAACCTGCGATTCGGCTGGCTCTGGAACCCTGTAGTCCCGCCCCAAGTGATATTGTGTAGTGCGAACAGGGTGCCCATGGATGGTATGAGAAAGTCCAGTGCCCCGTTGGCGACAATATTCAGAGGCACGCGCTCAAAAACACTCGGCAGAACGGTGAAGCTGGGTCGCGGTGATTGGTCCTGCCCACCTGCATAGACCGGT
This sequence comes from Gnomoniopsis smithogilvyi, assembly GCA_027946515.1. Lineage (NCBI taxonomy): Eukaryota > Fungi > Ascomycota > Sordariomycetes > Diaporthales > Gnomoniaceae > Gnomoniopsis > Gnomoniopsis smithogilvyi. The sequence goes on along the minus strand of JAPEVB010000004.1, from coordinate 1,402,548 downwards.
CCGGAGCACGCGCTCCAAGAAACATTGGGCGCATTCATTGCGGCTTTGACCTCGGCGAGGTCGAAAAAGACTCCGAGTCCGCCATCCGTGCTCCCTGTTACACCCAAAGGATCGTACAATTTGGGGCAGTGGTCGAGGATGTTATAAACGTTGAAGCATGGATTGATCAAAGTAGCCGCTTCAGCCAGGATGCTGCGGAATGGTGAATTGCCCTCATCCGCATTGGGTGGGATGGGCATTGGTCCATCAGCTGGGAACTTGAAGTATGTTTCAAAAAACCCCGTATAGTTAAACTCGTTGGCGTGAAGGTCGCGCGCATAGGCGCGGAAAGAGTCGTTGAACCGAAGAATTTGCTGGTTGGCTTCTGTAAAATTGAGCATAGGTACTAAATGCTGTCAGTCAGCTTATTTTCCTCAAACTTGGTTTGAGATTTGACGGATGCCTTACGTTCAACTAAAGCCACATCAGAACTGATGGCAGGGTCGATGAGCATTGTGCCCTGAACATCAAAGTAGCCCGGGTCCGTCTCGTTCGCGTCCAGCATAGCCGAGGCGAAGTAGGGGATATATTGCTGTGGAAATTCAAGTCAGCGTTTGGCATAGCACTGGGTTCTTGAAAGGTGACAGTAACTCACCCCAGCATAGCTCTCGCCTGCAAGGTACACCTTGCTCCCAGTCAAGTTGAATGTGTCAATGAAATTCTTCCAAAACCCCATGAACTGCGGTGCTAGTTCTTCTGTGCTTGCCGCAGTCGGGGTGCCCTGAGCAAAACCGGCGCCGACGGGCTGATCAATCCCTAGAGGAAAACATGACGGAGTCAGACAAAAGTCTCCAAGCTGCCGGCGTGTTGTAGACACTCACAAACCACATTGGTCAACTTAGTCCATGACCAGTCATTTGACACAGGCCCGATTTGGCCGGGCTGCCACAAGAATTTGCCATTTTCTTGAAGCAGGCCGAGGAGACTTGAACAACCTGGCTAGGACTCATCAGTTTTTTACCTAGAGAATAAGGGCACAAGATGACTGTGACCAAAACTTACTCCACCATTCAGCCACACCGTGATTTCACTTTGCGCAGCTGGGTTATCCGAGGGGAAGAACCAGAAATATAGCTGCTGTGTATCAGTCTGGTTGGGGGAGACTGGCAGGAGCCCTCCGTAAGACTCTCCAATATCGAATGGCACATGAGGAAAGCCAGTGCCGTTGATTGAGAATTCTATCACACATCAGCGGTGAGGTTGGGGAAGTATGAGGCTTTCATCGGAGAGCACACTGACCCGCACTTCGTTCATTGAGAAATCGAGATGCCTGGCGTTTGGGGAGTGAATTTCCCGCATCCGGCTCAGGATGGGAGGGGTGACCTGCAACCAGCAAGCACCACGAGAAAATGAGAATCGGCGGAGTTAGGAACATAGTATAGGATTTCAACCTCTGGGACGGTTGGAATGGAGAGAGGCTAGACAGGTAGATTCAGATGTATTCACTCCATAGGTCGAACGGACAGGTACTAGGAGAAAAGAATGTGTGCTGATTATGTGACTCGGACAGCATTTTGATGAAGTGGTGAGAGTTACATTGCCAAGCTTGGACAACGGCATATATCAAAACAAGCGCTGTGGATAAATTATACCGCATGCTCCTGCTATACCAAGTAGAACCATGGTGACTTTCATTAATTTAGCTTTGACGCCGCGCCGAACCTGGCGGGGTTCAGATTGTAGGCGAGCCGTTCGCCTACCCGCGTTAAAGTGGGCCACAGGTCACAGTCTTCCTCACCAAACAACAATGAGTAAGGACTATCATCAATGTGGACACCAGAGATGAAGTAGTAAAAACTCCTGGCCAGGTGATTGGATCTGGAGTGAGCGAGAAACATGTATAGGAAAATGATCACTCCTCAAGCAGCTCGTCTGATTCCAGCAGCAGGGCAGGTAGCCGACTGGTCTATTGGGATATGATAGGCAAGAGTTGCTATAATACCGACGCGCAAGGAATCTTGTGGAATCATGCTGACAACATATGGTCGTCCAGCGCATATAAGACCCTAACATTCGATTTAGATTGGTCACCTCCAAAGTAAGCACGTTCAAGAGACCCCGCAATCAAACAGAAACCTTTGGTCTTTCCACACTCATGGAAATGATATTGTCTAAAGACGCATTCCCGGCATCAAATATGAGATTTGACACCGGATCAACCGGTGTCGGTGCATAGTCGGAATTGAAAACCATGGCTTTGGGCGTTCTGGGCTCGAAATGTCGAGGGGGAGGCGTCACAGGAGATGGTTCGTAAGAGCTCAGTGTGCGAAGGGATGCCCTTGAGAGATTCGGAGCCCTCAACTCATTGATATCTTCGCCTGTAGTTCTTAAAGCAAGACGAAGCGGATCTGAACAAGGTTCTTGGTACTTGTTTATCGTGGGTGTCTTCTCGCTGTCGGCTGCAGGTGGTGATGGAGGCATCGATTTGTTCGGATCCGGGATAGAAACATTCTGCTCATCTGGAGCTGGGCCAGAACTGTCGCTACCGTTGTCTTGAGTCTTCGGTCGAGTAGCACCTTTTGACCCACAGTTGCTCGATCCACAGTTTCGACAGGCAGGGCGACGGAAGGTGATTTCGGCAATGATTTCATCTTCGGAATCAGATGGCGGTCCCAGGGATGGATCCCTTATGGTACGAATCGTGTCTCCATTGCTTGGCCGGAATCGAGATGGTGAAGCTCGCCTGTCAGTCGGTCCATATTGTCCTCTTGACGTCTGAGATCGACTAGCATTCCTGCTTTGCATGTAGCCATCTACGCGTGTTGAATCTGACGATTGCGTAGTTGATGTAGATGGGTCAACGCCACTTCCCCAGCCGTCGGCCTTGGTGTCACGGCTTTGTCTCCTGCCTCGAACGCCCTCTTTCGATTTGGTGCGTCTTAAATGCTGGCCGATTATCTGCGAATCTTCCTGCCACAGCACTGTCCGGGACTCACTGGAATCGTTGTCACTTTCGGCTGCCACAGAATGGTCGTAGGGCGCGCTGGAATCAGAAGAGGATGAGCGATTGCCGAGCGGAGCTGCGTTGGCATTTTCAAATTGGGCCGACTGCTCGTCGTCTGTTACACTTGCTGTCTGAGGCATGTGAGCGTCGATTGCGAAAATGCGATCTCTAATGTCAACAGACTGGGAGCCGAGATAGAAGTCCAGCGCTCGTTCGATGAGGCCTTGGTCAAGTCCGACAATACGGCCTGAGCGACTCATACTCCGCGAGTCTGGCAATCTTTGGTTGCGTGAGGTCGCGGTAGCGTCGAATCCTCGGCTCTCAGCTGCCACAGATTGGGAACGGCCCTGAATGATCCTCGCATTTTGTGACTTCGGGGACGCTGGCCGGGGTGGTCTGATCCCCGTCGCCGTGCTGGGCCGTGAAGTAATTGCGCTCCTGACATCTGGAGGTCCCTGCAATGGAGATGATCCACCCGCCTCAATACATCGTTCATGCAAAGCTGGGACGTGCTGGGGTCTAGGAGACGGCTCTCTAAGTATGGGTGACTTAGCATTGCCTGGATATCCCGCCAATATTGTTGGCCTGTGAGGAGTTCCCAGTTGCTGCGGACCTTGGGAGATGGAGGACCCAGAGGGGGCCAGAGGCGACCCGCAAGGACTCGTCGATGGAAATTGCTCGAGGTCATTCTCTAGCGCATCCTCATCATTTTCAAATATGAATTCCACGCTGCCGCCCAGGATTTGGCCTGTACTAGCTGAGGACTGTGTCACTACATCGAGATCCACAACTTGATTACTGGCCGTGCAGGAAGGCTGAGTAGGAGAAGGCCTGGGTCTTGCTGAAGTCGAAGCTGGGCTTGGATCTTTCGATGGGTTGCCGCCGGGGCATCCGGTCGCAGGTGTGTTGACCATTTTAGAAACTGGCAGCGTAAGGGTCCCTTCTGCTGGAAGCGACTTGGGGGCAGCCTTCGAGTGAGCTGCGCCTGGAAAACATTTCGTTGGAGTCCGTCTACCCGACACTATGGGCGAGGGCTTGAACAGGAGGCTCTCGGCTCCATCGCTATGCTCGCTCGTCTTCAGCTCGTACTCCATTGGACTGAGGTGCACCCCATCCTTGCGTATAGTCAAATTTGCGAAAGGCGGTTCATCGGTGTCCACAATCAGCAGCTCCTTTACTCCACGACCAAGAAGGCCATAGACTTTGACTTCGCCCTGGTGTATTCCAATGACCGCACTGGTGCCCGCATAAACGGTAGTCTGATCTTCAATTCCGGTGCGATTACAGAAGACAATAATGAGTCTTGAGACGTGTAAGTTAGCAAGGTCCAGATGAGCAGAGACCCGGATGAGTGTTGAGCTTGACTTGAAAGGCATAGGATGAACTTACTCGTCGCGACTCTCGTCTCGAATGATAGGCTCCAAGCGTCTTGCCCAATATGCCAATGTTTCCATGTCAGGTTCATTGGGGAACTGGGTGAATTGTTCACACTCCTCGTTGGTGAACCAGGCCATGTTGATGATCGCTAAGTCAGCCCGTACGTCAAGTATGTGGAAAGCAAACTCGAAGGCGTGCCATGGGGCCTCAAGCCTGTACGGATTTATATCTCCCCCTGATGACGTCTTAGTATGCAGGTACCCAGGGAAGATGGTTGGGCATTCTTTTGAGGACTTACCAATTCCGATAGCGACGGTACCCAATCCTGGTACATGGTTCCCAAAGAAATCCTTTCCTTCTCTGGCCCAGCTCTCATCCAAAGGATGCAAGAATGCTTTGCGGTAATTTGCGACCGTTTCACCATCGCCATTGACGAGTATGGTAGAATTGTATTGTTTGGGACCTGCCCTAGAGTTGCCAGACGCATCAACCTGTTCAGGGTAGCCGACAAGAACGTTGGTATTATGCTTAAGGGCAATCGTCCGGGCCCAGAGAGAACTAATACCGGAGCCAGAGGGCTCGAGGTAAGGCGCAATCTCTTCGTAGGATCCGAAATTGTGTCCTTTGGGAATTTCAGTCAATGTCAGGATTTGAATGGCACACTGCCCAGCTGTGCTTTTCATGGACAAGTTCGTCCAAGCGTCCTAATTGTTGCACAAATTAAGGATTGTCTAAAGAAGATCTTACCTGAGAACGCTAACTCAGGAAGCACGAGTAAGTCTAGACTGTCTACCTCGTCTTGATTTGCCTTGGCTAGGACAGCATCCGCGCGGTTCAGGTTATTGTCAACCTCGCCGACCTGCGGCGCGAATTGGAGACAGGCAATGCGCATTTTCCTGAGGGTAAGTGATTGTTCGGCAACAATGCGCAGGGTATCAAAGTCAAACAAAATTGATTAAGAAGTACTAAGTTTGAAGGGCTGCCAGAGCGAGAATATAAGCGCAATGCGATCGTCGTCGTCACCAGCGAGACCGAGGGGGATAGAAACGGTCAAGTTGCTATATTGAATTAGCACAATATCAAGAACATTGTGGATATTGGAGATTTGAGAAAAACTAGGTCGCCCCAAGTATATCACCGCTCAAAGGTGGGAAATTGGGGGCTGACCGTGGGCACCGACTGTGCGCATGTGCTGCCAATGGCTACTACCCACCTAGGTAAGTTCCGGGTGTGACTCCGGCCAAGCATGCGGCAGGCCATTGCCTTGCAGTGTACTTGTTATCGGTGCACACGAGCGGTTTGTAGGTGAGAACTGAAAGGGGTGTGATTCCCGGCCAGTGGTCTGTCGAATTTAAGCGCCGGCCCAGCCAAGTTCCCGGTTGATAATCTCAAGTCAGTGTGCTCGACAGTGTGCACCTGCAGCTGAACCTCCGGAGCCCTGCAATTAATCATTGGTGATGGCTCCGGCTGATTTGGGCTAAAGACCTGTCTGCGCTACACGTGCCAGTGAACGCCTGCATCAAACCTTGTGAGCCGGCGGGCCATGTTCAATCTGTATTCGTTCGGTCCGCGGGGGTATATTGCAATCCTCGGCTCACTGCTTCCTCCGTAGAAAGAGTATGTTGTCACAAACAGAAGTACTCCATCTCTGCAAGGCCGCGCGCCTTTTCTATAAGTACTGGCTCCCAGCATTTCTATTCAGGACATGTCTACTCACAGCCATGATCGCTAAGTAAATTCATGCCAGACTGTAGACCTTCGCTGAGGCTCTTGGAATTGATCGGCGACTTCGAGCTTGATGTGTAAGCCCTTTCGCAGGAATCAATCAGCCCAACATTCTTTCTCACTGCTACCAATCCGACATGCGCTGCTCTACGTAGTTTGGGCCAGAGTTCAGCCAATGGCCATGGCCTTGTAAGTAGGTACTGTACAAAAGTACAGTCAGGCTCGGCGGGAATAAGCCCCTATGTCTAGCCACGACGGAGGATGGAGCAAGGAGACCCCAGCTAAGATGGTGTAAATTGATTGGCTGTAAAGACGCTACAGCCAGGAACACCGCGAGGCGTGTCCCAAGAATCCCGCGACTGGCTACCGTACCATCTCACCGTTGCCCGCAAGCCCATTGTTTGATGTGATAGGTGGTGGCTCATTACAAGCCTTGCAAGTCATCTCTGGCGAATCTAGTCGTTCGTTCTATGTTGGCACCAGGTGCAGTATAGATCATTGAATGGAAAGTCGTGACGGCGACCACTACGGGCTCTTGATTCTCATGTACACTTGTCTACTGAGAGATATTCGCCCAGATGTTCAAAAACGTTGGATTCATTGAAAACATGATATGTAAAATCGTAGCATATAAATCGAAATACACAATCAATACTTGAACATGAGCCACAGAAGAATTTCCAACAAATCGCTCTCTCCCAGGAATGCATTAGCGTGCTTCATAACCATCTTTGCTCAGACGACACAAATTTCTGTCTCGTGAAAATCCTAACTCCTCGCTTGACCTTATCACCGAAAATCCAGACCAAAAATACCAAGTCGACCATGCTATGAGTTACCAGCCAGTACTTTTCGCTTTAGGGTACCGAGTATCTTTCGAGTCCCCGTCAATGCTGTCTAAGGGCAGAAACTCTTCGCTGGGCAAGTGATCAGAAAAAGATGTGAGAAGTCCGAAATCAGAGTCAAGCTTCATTGCCTTTGGTGTTTTGGGCTCGAAGACTCGCGGCGACGGTGTTAACGGTGAACGTACTGGGGATGTGATGGTGTGCACCGACGCCCCGTCCATATTCGGGCATGAGTCGCCTGAATCTGGCCTGCCCTTTGCGTTTGATGGTGTAGTCTCTTTGTACACTCGAATCTCGCCAAAAGAATTCTGAGGAGACGACCGCTTCTTCTCCACGGTTGTTGGGGGCATCGAACCCTTTCTGAAAGTTTGCGGTGTATTGTTGCGCGATCTCTCGCGGGAGCCGGTATTCTTGTCTTGACGCGAGGAACCCTCCTGAGTGATCTCCGGGCTTGTTGGGTTGCTAGCTTGCCCTTGATTGTGCTTCTGAGCATGGGAATGAAAGATGATTTCAGCCACAATTTCATCATCCGGATCCAAGGATGCTTTCGCGCCGTCCGGTGCCATGATAGTTCGCATGGGCTTGGGGTCCGTGGACCCTCCTCTGTCTCGCGAAAGCAAGCGTTGCTCCACCCGGGGACCTTCTGGTAGCCCATCACTTCTTGAGCGAGTTGCTGTGCTTGCTACTGGCACCGGCGGCGACAATGGCATCGGCTCCTGGCCCCTCCCTCGACTCGCTTCGCGTGGGTGGCTGAGTACTTCTCCAACCATTTTAGAGAGTTCCCCCCACACGAGAGTCCTCGTCTCATCAGGTTCTATATGTGGCTGCGCATCACGATTCATCAAGGAAGTGCTACCAGACCTCGAGCGAGATCGGGCGTCGGCCCAAGTCTGGACCGAACCAGTCGCAGCCCGACTGAAGTTTTGTCCACGGTTCTTGAAGAGGTCCGATTGAGATCGCACAATCTCCTCACCCATTACGACTGGACTTTCCGTAAATCGAGTATCCTTACTAGGGACACGACCAATGTTCTCATCGCCAGACAGGGGTGTTCCCACTCGTCCTGCATTGCTAGCTTGTCGTGCACGCGCACGCCCCTGGCGTGAAGCATCGGAATCATTGCTCTTGGAGTCCATTGCTGATCCTGGCCTTCTCGAGATTGATTCTAATCGTTGGCCTAGTTCTGACAGATTGGGCTGTTGCGGCTCCGAAGTTCGACGGTCATAGGTAGGTCTTCCAGTTCTGCTGGCATTCCGAGATTTTGGGGATGAGGGACGAGGGGGTAGAGCCTTCTGATTCTCATCGCCCTTAGAGTCGGACTTGGTGTTCTCGCTTCCATGAAGAGAAGCTTCCGTTTTCTTTCGTTGGCTCGTGGTCGGCGCTGGGGACTGCCTCTTGGACCCAGAAATTGAGCGGCCTCCGGTAGTTCCCTTCGACTGAATGCTGACGAGCGAGCTCGCAACGGGACTTGACATAGCCGGAGAGGCTGGAGGGTAAACTTGCGGAAAGCGGGACTCCATGGGACTTCTCAAGGGGCGCTGCGACGTGAATCGAAAGTACTTATCAGGTAGCAGCCCGCTACTGGGAGAATTGCTTTGAGAGGCCGCTGGGTCGACTGAAACATGCCCGCCATAGATATGTGGACGATCTTGTGTCAGGTCATCGCGCGGGTAGGGAGTATCGATTTGGTGATGCGGTGGCTTCGGACTAGGACTGGTGAGCTTCGGTCTTTGGTCGAGAGGCGTTGGGCTAGGGCACGTTGGAGTTGCGACCCCAGGACTCTCGTCGAGTGGAAATTTATACGACGCGAGCTGTTGAGGGAACGGTTGCGTTTCCGGTATTTTGATTTTCGGTGATTCGGGTTTCGTCCTCCGCGATTTGCTAGGCAGTCCCGGAGTAGGACTCGGCCTTCGTTGACCGCCTGTGCTGTGCGTCTTGGCTTTTTGCTCTGTGTTCTTTGTCGTCGAGTCTGCTCTGGAATGGTTTCGGCCCATTCGACGCCCACCCAAAACCTGGGACGAGTTCTCGTCATCAACATCGGATCGCTGGACCAGCTTGGCGAAAGGCCCGTTGTCTGTATCAACAACGAGCACGTCTTTCACGCTGCGCCCGAGGATCCCGTAAACGTTGACTTCACCATCTTGAATTCCGATCACGCTGCTCGTGCCCGCGTAAACCAAATCGTCTTCGGTACCTGTCCGATTGCAAAAGACTACAATGACTTCTTCCTGTCCATCGATTCGTATCAGTGGCTCAAGACGTTGTACCCTGTCAGAAGAAAATTGGTCAGTTCGTCACATGTTCGCCTGGCATAGGTACCGACTCTGTTTGAGTCAAAGATAGGACAAGTTTGTTACTGTCTCTGGGTGAAGACACATAATGCTAGTGGAAGAGAGACGGAATCAAAGGACTGACCAATAAGTAAGAGTCTCCATATCCGGCTCCTCAGGCATACGACTGAAATGTCGGCCATCTTCACGGGTGACCCATGCCATGGTAACAATCACTAGATTAGCCTCCACGGACAGGATGTGGAAGGCAAATTCAAAGGCATGCCATGGTGCCTCGAATTTGTACGGGCTGCAAAGCGACATTAGTGTTGCACACACGGCTATACGGCGTAAACTGTGTAAGGCTCACTTCAAATCCATACCTGCAAGAACAACAGTCAGTCATCTTCGCGGTTTGAAACCACAGAGTTCTGCAGACCACTCACAGATGCCCATGGCAATAGTACCAAGATCAGGTACATCCTCGACGAAGAAGCCATCTTTGCCCTCCAACGCCCAAGTCTCATCAATCACGTAGAGGAAGGACTTTCGATAGTTGGCAACAGTTTCGCCATCACCGTTCACGACGATCGTCGAGTTATAATACTCCGGACCTGTTGGCCATTTGGGCGTAACGTCGACTCTCTCAGGATAACCGACCACAACATTAGTGTTGTACTTCAAAGCGGTGGTGCGAGCCCATAATGCGCTAATCCCAGATCCTTGCGGTTCGAGAAACGGAGAGATCTGGTTCAAAGACTTGAAGTTGTAGCCTATCTGAGAATTAGTACATCGCTGTCCAGACCCGGATTTCTTATCATTCCGGCATTTCGACGCCACGCACCTGTGAAGGCGAGCTCGGGTAGGACCAAGAGGTCTAAGTTCTCCAAATCGTCCGGGTTTGCCTTGGCCAACACAGAGTCGGCTCGATTGAGATTGTTATCGATATCCCCGACCTGGGGCGCGAATTGAAGGCAAGCGATCCTCATGATGGCGATCCAGTCTCCGGTGATCTGGCGCGGCAAGTCGTACTGTTTCGGTTCATTCCACGTCTCGAGTTGCACTGGACGTGATAGGCCGACTATATCCCCAGTGGTCTGGTTGGATATGTCTTGGAGGTCAACGCCTCTCGGCCCTTCAACGACTCAGCTAATTATGGGCGATGTTTACATCGACGACGTGAACAGAAGAAGGTGTGGAGGTTGCGGCAACTAAGAATTCCTCGACTATTAATCACGGGTATCGGGCCCTACCAGGCATGTAAGGCAAGGAGAAAGGGTGGAAGCCGAGGACTGTCAGGATTACAAGCGGCTAAGGCGCTGGGATGGATCCTTTACCTTAGAAGAATGTAGCGCCTTCTAGCAGGCTGGGCCCACAGGTCACTCCCAACGACAGCATATTACATACTACTATACATTCCACCAGTGGGTTTGTGTGGGTTCGCGTGGGCTCCCATACTGCCCATATCTCCGACCTACGTGCTAGGAACGACTCCAGTGGCTTACTGGCGGGGCCATAGCGATCAGCTCACCGTCTTGTCCTTGACGAATGAGTGGAGGCTGTCTTGAACAAGGACCCACCGTTACCATTCTGTCGGTAGCATCGCCGGCCTCTCACAGACCACATTACGACCCGGATGATTCAAGAGCGCGACGCGATCAGCATCTTGAGTGGGTTTTGATTGAGCGGACAACGCACAGAACATCACTTCGCGTGGTATTTGGCTAATCAGATCGCTCTTGCGGACTGCATCTGTTGGTTTTTCGTCCGGGGCGAAGTCTCCAGTGCCCGTCTATGCATGATAAATAAAAGAACCTGCATAGGGTCCCCTGCCCGAGGTGGTAGCGTGACCCAGTTTTCCCCTTTCCTTGGTTCCCTATTTGCTGAATTGGATTGATGTAAGCGCCGCGGCTTGCATCCACCCACAAGGGCTTGATTGGACAGTGCAAACCAACGTCGTCCTTCCTCCGAGCACGCCCAATCGGGAGCACACTTCGCAAATTGTATTGTGAGTGAGCGAAATACGGTGTGCTGTGCCGCAAATGCACATGCTTGAGTCCGAATTCGCTATCGTTCCAGTCTCCTACTCAAGCATCTCGCTGCCCAAGAAAGCCTGACTCTGGCTACAAACCGAGCAAAGCCTCGAGTCCAAGTTTGCTGGATGTGATCGCTTGTCTTTTTCATAGGCTAGGAGGGTGCGAAACCTTGTCTTGGACGTGCCATACAAATCTTGCTCACGTGCTGAACTAGCTATGCCACGTCAAAAGCAGGCTCCATGCAGCTCCTACAACGGTCATAACCGGGGGATAGGCCCCATCGAGTGAGCCCATGCAGTCGGGACATTTGGGCCTTGACATTTGTTGTGCGCTTTAACATGTGCCGATCGTCATCAGCTCGTTTAGTCTTACGCGCGTATACTCGTCGGGCATTCTCAGAAATGCGAATGATTTGGGTGTCTAGATGCCACGCTGCTGGGGTCCCGTATTGAGGTGGCTCTTAGCGAATGGTGTGTTGCTGCCTTTGGTTCTACTGGAACTCATCCCGCCTCTCAAACAAAATCAGGCTCTATGACGGCTCACATACAAGTATCCATTCAGAGCATCAGAGTACGCCCAATGATATGGCTGTCGGTCGTCTAGGAATAGTATAAGCGACTTAAGAGCTTTCCTCCTGAGCGAGTACTGCGCGGGCCATCTCGAATTTGACCGGCCCGAACTTTGTGTGCAGAGCTATCGGCCCATTCACTATCGTGTGCGGCTTTCTTAATAGTGAACATCCGGCTCGCACATTTTGGTGTGTGACAGTCGTCGGCAGCCCATTGGGGGGCCTGAGTGGACCGCCACGTCAACCCACACGTTGGCCGCCAGATCTTGACCCCTGGGGCTAGGGCAGGAGTTCCCCAGATGACCTGAAATCTGTTCGAACTTTTACTTCTTCGCAGGGATTGGTTGAGTGGGACCGTTTGCTCAGAAAATGGCTTTATTGAAGTCTCGTTGGTCCATAGAGATGGCTGGGCGCTCGGGGCCAGAGGCTCAAAACGCTGCTATCACTTCGACGCTATTCGGAAACGCTATCCGGCACTACCAGCCTTTCGGTGTTTGTATGTTTCCAGGGCACTGCCACGGTGGGCACGCGTTCCAACTATCACGGTGGCACAGGCGATCATTGAACAGCCTGCAGGTGGTCTGAGTGTCGGGTTGTTCACTCAAATTTTCCATTGTCCGGTATTGGGGCATCGCCAGAGGCCAGCCAGCCAGAGCTAAGGGAAGACACTGATGGTGATATTCGCTCTGCATTTGTGCTTTCAAAATTCCATGTTCGCTCAGACTGAGCTAGTTCACTTGATTGGGCCTCGTAGAGTCGTATGGATCGCAATACACGGGTTGCGATGTGCGCAATTTCAAAGCGCGGAACATCTGAGCTTTTGATTCTTCAGGAAGGGGTGGAAGCCCATCTGGAGTTGTCTTCACCCACGATGAAGGAAAGACTGAGGGAAGAGAGCAGGTCAAGCCCCCCCTGGGGTGGGGGCTTTGAAATGGGTCAACAAGAACTCAGTCGAGGCTCATGATGAATAGTGAAATACTGCTATCATGGAAACGTGCCATCGAGCATCCCGAGCGCACAAATTGCATCCCGTGGGTGTCTTAGCCACAGTTGCTGTTGTTCAGAGACCAGTGTTTTCTTTTTTTTTTTGACAAATGTAACATCCAGACAAAGGTTAGCCAGATGCGAGTCGGCCCTGTATGAAGGGCAAATCATTTTTGCAAGATAACGCCCATTGCGACAAAAGACAGCGATTCGACGTATGGATTCAAGTACGTGTCGAAACATGTGCACTAGTGAAGCCTTTGACCATGTGGCTGGGTGTTCGGCCTGACCTGATCTACAGACCCCTGTCTGCCTGCGCACGTCTGCCAAGTGGCCCCAGTGCGCTCCAGTGGCCAAGACAGGGCGAAGAAGCCGCGTCTATACCATTGATGGGCCCATGATAGGCGCTGACCACTGATCCACCTTGTTAGCCGCCTGAATTGCGGCTCTAACGAGATGGATTAATCAATTCTGTTGATCTCGACATCGTCGCATCCCGGAAGTGAGGAACGCAAACACGTATATATCATGACTTCAACAACACCGAATAATGCGCCCAAATCGACACAGATTAATCCGGATGTATCCGGTCTTGAGGATGGCACCCGAAGCAAGTCAGGGCCGGGCCGAAGTTACCCAAAGACACACTGTGTATGCAGCGCACGTCTGAATGTGCGTAATATGCAGAGATGCAGCCAATATCACATCGCGTGGGACTTTGAGGGCCAAAGGGGTCTCTTCCATCCCAGACATGTTAACCGCCAGGGCGGCAAAAGAACAGGGTGCTCGGTGGACTGTTAGACGCGAGCCTCCACTGGAACGAGGATCTTGTGGAAAAGAATACAGACCTGGCGGACGAAATATGCTCAGTTGATGGAGGCAGCGGATCCCTTCCTTTGTAAGCGCTTGTCGCCCAAGGTAACCTTCATTATTTGCGAAGTTTATGGAGACGGTCAGTTCGTCGTCGGCTGTGTGCATGTGTATGCTCCCGCCAATAAGCACTCTATGCTCCAAGCCATGGATCCTGGCAGATAATCCCAGCACCTTCCCGAAGCACTCATCCCTGCAAGGTGTGCGGGAGACTCCGCCGCGGAGCACCAAGCTTATTGGCCCGGTGGTGGAGCCTAAAAGGCCGCGGCCAAGGTCGGCGTCTAGACGACCACTCAACGGCCTCCTTCAGATTGGATCTGCGCGCACCAGGCGAATCTCGGTAGCAGTGGAGCCTTGTTTTGTTTGCCCGGTCAGATGAACTACTAAGTATGACCTGCAGATGATTTGCACACGACCCAAAGAATACCACCCTTCCAACAACTCACTTTTCGCGCTGGGCGAGCAACCCCACCTTCTCGGGATGCTCCAGACGTTGCCATTGGAGGGCCTCGAGGGGCCTCAAGGGCGTTGGCAGCTGTTGCTGCATGGGGTGTGGACAGCATGGCGTCCATCCATTGGCTGTTGCTAAAGTTTTTCTGCAAGCTTTCTGCTTGACTTCCATCGCCCGGGGGCTGAGTCCTTCGCTGCAATAAGTTTATATGGCTCGAGCAAATTTACCACGCGTTACACGGGCGCAAAGTATTTTGTTGCCCATGACGAGAGCAGGCGACGTTGTGCTCGTGCTTTATGCATGGCGCCCACGAAAGATCTAAGTCCGGTTCGGAAGTGTGGCGATTCGTCCATGGGCTCCTGTCCGGTATAATTGTCGTGTGCTGCCCGTCTATTGAAAGCCCCCGTGTACCATGATGTTTGACCTTTGCACCTGGTCTTGATCCTTCTCCCTGCCAGTCTCCTAGCCCTCCCTCCCTTTCCTGCTAGCTCTGCAGGTCAGACCCAGACTATCACCTCTCAACTCTCACTCTCACGTCGGCCGGCGATGAGATCTCAAGTGGGTGTGGTGTCATGATTGGGGCTCCAGAAGGCACACTACCACTACCACTTACTCTTCACTATCCTCCTCTCTCTCGCGGTTGCATGCTTGTGGGATCGTGAAGCTTGTATACTTTAATTCTGCCCCTCATGATGGCAGGATCGCCGATATCATTTGGGCTGGCCCTGCTCTTGGTGACCAGCACAACCGCTCTCCGGATCACACAAGACTCTTCCTGTTCGTCAGTGTGCGGAAATACAACAGAGACGACCGCCTCAGACATCGTGTGCAATGACTTCGACTACTATGCCTCATCGACCGGGTCAACATTCATGAACTGTCTGGAGTGTCTGCAGACAAGTAACGCCACCAGCGAAGCGGACAATGATGTTGCATGGTTCCTTTGTGAGTCAATACATTGTCAACTTCTCAGCATGAGATTAGTCCTCTCTAACAACCAAACCCCAGACAACCTTCGCTATGCATCAGCAGTCTGCCTATACGACTTCCCGTCACACAATGCCAGTGCCAACGCAACTTCGGCTTGCGATTTGGACTATGCCTGTGAGCCACTGCAAGGGGCCATCGAGTCTGGGAGCCTAAACCCGGCCAACGAGACCGAATATGGCTACTGCCAAGCCGACAACAACGCCTTCTACGGAACAAGTATCAACGACTGCGTGAGCTGCCTGCAGTCCAGTGCGTCGACGTATACGGCAAATTGTGAGTACTTCTGCAAGACAGCCTATTCCATTGGAGTGCAAAGCGCTGACATCCCCATAGTTCTGCTCGCCCTGCAAGCAGGCTGCAAACAAGAGCCGGAGCCGGGCACTCTTCTCAGCATCACCGGCTCACTCTTTTCCACCACCGCCATCAACATCACTTCCCCCATCAACACAACTACCACCGTCTCCTCCGCTGCCTCCTCCTCCAAACCATCCCCTGCCACAACTATCGCCATCGGCGTCTCCCTTGGTATCCTCGTCCTCGCCGCCATTGCTCTCTTCACAGTCTACTGTATCCGCCAGCGCCGTCACGACCGTGAAGACGCCCACCTCCTCAACAACCCCTATGCATCCCAACGGCCCCAGCAACACCACGACTACCTCTACTACGGCAAAGAGCCCACTTCCTCTAGCGGCGCGCCAAGTGCCTCCATCGCCTCCGCACCCGGCGCCTATGCTTTGCAGGTCGCTCCGCCTCAGTACACTGTTGACTACAAGACAGAAGACGTCAGCAGTAACGCCGAATACTACGACCGCCTCGAAGGGCGCTCGCGCGGCCCGCCATTGCAAGCGCACCCCGTGCGTCTGGGCGCCTGTAGTCCAGACTTGGTGTCGGCCTCGGGTTCCCAGGCGGCCGCGCTCCCCACACATCCAGCGTACATCCCGCGGTCCATGACACCCGGTGCGCTCGGTGGGCGCGCGAGCCGCGCCACATCGGTGTCAAGGTCCGGTTCTGTGTCGAGCGAGCAGCAGCAGCAGCAGCAGCAAGCACGGCGGACCGAGCAGGTCCGCAAGAAGCCATCGTACGCAATGGAGGTGTATCTCGACGCACGAGATGATGAACCGATCGTGCGTGCGCCGAGCCGGAACATCAATGTGGAGCTTCGAAACTCAGGGCAGACTTCGGTGAACAGCCCTGAGCAGATGTCGCTGGCGTTGCAGCCGCCGCCACGGGCATTGAAAGACCGGCGGCGGGCGTCCTTGTCGCCACCGCCACCGCCGGTAGATCGTTCTATGACAAGCACGCCGTTGCCCAAGAGCCGTCTGACGGCGAAGAAGCCGCCGAGACTGCAGATAGACGAGTCTGCGCCGCTCGACAGAAACATGGGAATTTCGGGCCCGCTGGCGTTCCCCGATAGTCGATTCTCAGTGCGAGCGCTAGGAAATGACCGTATTGTTGAGCAGACGGTGGATCGCAGTGGGCGAAATGGCGCAAATATCGTAGAGGTGCCAATCGCCAGTGGAAAGAGCTATTTGTATGGTTGATCCTTCGTTAGTATTATACCCGAGTTTGGAGTGGTTGGACTATGTCAGGCGCCATCTTGGATACAGGGCCTTTTGTCTCTTAGGACCGGGGACTTCTTGGGTGGATATACTTCATTCAACACATGTGGTAAAGCAGTCCACACTAGGCTTGATGCCCAAAGAATATATAACATTAATATCTACATGAATCTTCGAAACCAGCGAGCGTCTGACATATTAACCGAGACGATGTCCAGAGCCCCTTGTTCTCCATGAATCAGGGAGAGGCCCACTGCCTTGCGCACCTGTACTTCTTCCAGTTGCCGGAGGTGAGCGGATAGCAGTGCCATAGTCTCTCTGTAGCATCCTGGGTGTCTCTACTAAGCGGGCAAAGAAGCCAGGGGTAGGTGCCAGGTTGGGACCGCCCCCGAGTTCGGGATAGATACGGGTCAGAAAGTCATGGAGATGTGCAGCAACAAGACCAGTAAGCTGCAGCAGCATCGTCTGTGGCCCACCCATGAGAAGAGTGGCACCCATCATGCAAAGAGGAATGAGCTGAGCAGGAACGGTGAAAAAGAAAAAGCCAGCCTTCTGCCCTCTTGCGTCTTGGGTTGCGGTATACGCCATCGCCAAGATCAGAGCTGGAAGGAAGAAGACCTCGCCCAAAAAGTATTGCGCAAGTACCTGATTTGCTGTCAGTCACGTGCTCCCAATTTTGAATAATCGTTATATTGGGTACGCAGAAACGAGCAGTGTTTGGTTAAGAAATGTAGGGTGCTCGAAACCACACCGGGATACACAGAGATCAGAACCCGGGTCATCCATTAAGCAATCCCACCATGCCCACACCGCGGGTCTGGCCCTAAAGCGAAAAGGACCAGTCGAAGTGCAGGGGTAATCTTCCTCGTTTCCAGGAACCGTGATAGCTGAAGAGATAATACACTATCCGGGCAGATATGACGAGGTGAAGTGCAATGCGTGCAATGCGTGCAAAGGGCAAGAGAGGTAGAGCTGGCGCTGGCGTGGTGCAAGACTTACCACAATGACGAGGCCGCAGAAGACCAAGTACCACAGCAGGTCCTCTTTCCGGTTGAACTTGGGATGTGTCGTCTCCAGCTGGCTCAAATACTGGAAAATGAAGTATGTGTCCATGACTATACCCAATTTGGGGCCTGTCAAGAGAAAGCTGGTGACAAATCGCCAGATCTCGGGTGGGAATTTGAAGATCTCGAGGTAGTGGAAGTAGAACCACTGTATGGGAAGGATGCCAAAGTGACCGCCAATCGAAGTCGCAAGGACAGCACTGGCGAAAGTCCTGTGAATCGAGTGTCAGGCCTTCTTGTTGTCTCTGGCGCAGCACTAGGTGGATGATGCTTACCTTGCCAGAGGCGGCGCGCGCCAATATGCGTCCATGATCTCAGCCATGGTGGGAAGAGGTAAGGAATGAACAGTAAGGAAAACTTTGCGCGTCGCTTGATGCAGCAAATACCAGAAGAGACCGTCTTGACGGTGCGGCGCAAATGATGAGGGTGCAGTTGAGGTTTGGTGTAAGGTGGCCTTTTGGTGTGGCAGAAGCAGCTCTGTGGAACGAGAAAGAAAATGCACCAAGCTCCGAACAGGCAGCTCGGCAAGGCGAAGCAGAGGTGGGGCCTGTTGATGACTAAGCCACAAAGCTGAACTTTTTTGTGACAGCTTGACCCAGACCTGCTTGCTGAACTTTAAGAAGAGAGGGGCTCACCTTTTCCTACCTTGAGCTGAGAGCAGCCTAGAATTATTGTTCCCTGAAAATATTGGGCCTTGAGAAGCAAGAGTACGTAGCTTGGTCGACAGCGTTCTCAGCATGTAGTCCCATTTTCAGGCACGCGCCAATCTCGACCACGCAGTTTTGATACACATAGAATATCTCAGACGAGACAAGTATGGTGCAATGGAGATTACCAATATATATAGAGAAAGGGATAGGAGGCTCAAAGCCTCGCAAATGAGGATGATGAAGGTGATTGTTAGGGAGAAGAAAGAGTTGTAGAAAAGTAATGTTGAGGTTCGAAGAGACGAAGTCGAAAAATAAGTTGCAGACAAAAAATTCAAAAAGGGCCCCCACATCAAATCTGGTGGGCCGAAACTAGGCGGGACCGAAGTCGGCAGCCCTGGAATCCCTGCCAGATATTCGTGCAAGAGTCAACAAACTCCTGAAGTCGGCTCTGTGATATAAGTCTCCAGTCTCCAGTCTCCAGAGCCCACCTTCTCGCGTCCTGGTCTTCAGATGTCAGGCTGTTCGCTCTTTCTTCTACCAATTGATCTCTAGTGCGAATTTTGAGAGATTGAACAAGTCTATTTGGTGTCATCTATACCTTCATATTTATTTCACCTGGACCGTCCCTGCTGTTGACAAGACGAGCTGACAGGCGAACCTCCCCGATGGAGCGCCCTGCCTTTGTGGTGAGGCAGCTTGCCAACAAATTACATTCACGATCTTACGCCACTGCCGGTATTGAAATCCCAGCCAAGAAGCAAAAGTATGTGTCCTCATCAGGCACTTATCCCCTGGGCTTCCAGGCTGCAGGTGTCATCGTGGGCGTGAAGCCGAACAACACCACCAAGCCAGACGTGGCATTGCTCACGTCGGACCGCCCATGTGCAGCTGCTGCCGTCTTCACCAAGAACAAGTTTCAAGCAGCGCCCGTCACTTTTAGCCGGGATCTGCTCAAAAAGACAGGTAACCGGATTCAGAATGTCATTATCAACTCGGGATGCGCCAATGCTGTGACTGGCAAGGGTGGTCTCGAGGACGCTGTCAAAATGTCCAAGGAGACGGATAGAATTACTGGTGCTGCGGACTCAACTATTGTGATGAGTACAGGTGTCATAGGTCAAAGGTAAGGAAGGGAGTGTGAATTCCCTAAGTCGGAAAGGGAGACTGGCAATCTCGTGTTCAGGGTGTACAAGTCCCGTCGTAAGTGCGTTGCTGAGACCATCACAGGCTCCCACTATCAAAAATTACAGACGGCATTCCCCAAGCGCACAAAGCCCTAGGATCCTCTCACGATCACTGGATGAGCGCAGCCACCGCCATTTGCACCACAGACACTTTCCCTAAGCTGCTCTCCCGGAAATTCACCCTGCCCTCCTCGCCCGGCACAACATACTGCCTTGCTGGCATGACCAAAGGCGCTGGCATGATCCACCCCAACATGGCCACCCTGCTCGGCGTCATCACCACCGACGCCCCCGTCTCTTCCGCCGTCATTCCCAAGCTTCTCAAGAACGCCGTTGATCGCTCTTTCAACTCCATCACCATCGACGGCGACACCTCCACCAACGACACCGTAGCGCTGCTTGCCAATGGCGCCGCAGGTGGCAATGAAATTGCCTCTGAGACCTCGGAAGACTACGCTGCATTCAGTGCCATTCTCTCTGAATTTGCTGTGGACTTAGCTAAGCTTATCGTTCGCGACGGCGAGGGCGCCACCAAGTTTGTGACCATCCGTGTGACCGAGGCCGCCTCCGAGACGGGGGCCCGAAAGGTCGCAAGCACCATTGCTCGCTCACCGCTGGTCAAGACCGCACTGTACGGCAGGGACGCTAACTGGGGACGGATTCTGTGCGCCACTGGATACTCACTGATTTCCGAGCCTGGTGAGCCTATCAACGAGGTCGCCGAGGTCACTCCCGACAAGACAAACGTGTCATTTGTTCCTACTGACGGCTCCGCGGAGCTCAAGCTCTTGGTGGACGGCGAGCCTGAAACGGTGGATGAGGTGCGCGCATCCGAAATTCTCCAGGCGGAGGACCTCGAGATCCTGGTCAGGCTGGGCACAGGCAAGGAGCAGGCTACCTATTGGACTTGTGACTACAGCCATGAGTACATGTGAGTATCGTGTGACATTTATATTTTGTACATGGTGGCTAATTGTGCTTTTTCAGAACAATCAACGGCGACTACCGCACATAGACTGCGGTGTTCCCATTCGCTACATAGGAACGCAGAACCCAAGCCGCCAAGCTGCATGTCAGCTCAGACATTTTCTTCATTTCGAATACAAAATCATTTACGACCCTCGCATGTTTGGCGCTTGCGAATATGAAATCAATTTGACCGCTCTTGCCCCGATTGCCCCCCCCCCCTGGTGTTGATATATGTGCGAAGCAATTCCCATCATCGGAGAATTTCAGAGTATCCAAATTCATGCGCTCGCAAAGCTATCCCAATGTTACATCAATATGTAAGTACAGTAGAACACGTGAAAATCACATCGTTATCGCTACGTGAGTAAGGGAGAACTGTGCATCCTCGATTGCATTGTAGTTTGTGCGAACACGTCCGCCGAAAAGCCATAAGACTCTCGAACGACCCAAAGCGATTTGCATCTATACAAGCTGCTATGCCCCCCAGCATACTATTCCTTGGGGGTCCGTTACAATCCCACGCTTGTGACATACATGTGCTCCGCACTCCTTTGACTTTGTTTCGCCTGGGTATAATGTTGAACGCATGAACACAAACAGACTGAAAGAAAATTAAAGTCGAAACGTTTCGCAGCAGAGAACCTGCCCAATGCTCATTTCATTCACTCGAATTTCATTGAAACACCATCACCAAAACTCCTGGTCCATTTGAAAAAGCCCTCCCTTTCCCAGTCCGCGTGATTCCGAAGCATGAAACGCCGTGCTTGATGCAACACTCGCATTTAGATTTGTAGGGTGAATCTCGCATGATAAATGAATTTGTTCTGACCCTTCGGAGTGTGAGATGGTCCATTGCTCCCTCCTCAGTCTGAATGGGTGGAGGCAATAGTGAGCTTGTCGATATGACTTGCATCAACTCCATTTTTCTTTGCCTTCCTGGCCTGAGCCGAGCCTCTCTTTCCAGTGCCAACTCCGTTGCCAGTTTTGCTTTGAATCTCCTCCATTACAACAGTCGAAGTACCACTGCTAGCGCTAATCCAATCGCCGTCGTCCTTGGTCGCAGTCTAAGCCCCAAGGTCTCGTCCCTGAGACATCCGGCTGTTCTGCTCGCGCAACCACTCGGTCTCCTCCTCCATTGCCGCAGCGACTTTCCTAAGTTCGCGGAGAGACTCCTCAATATCTTGTTGCATGGTGCTGACGGCACTACCCGCCTGTGAGGCCGCGTCAGCATCTCCTCGCTGACTGCGGGAGTCAAGTAGATTGGGCGTGGAAAGGCCGCCTGCTGGGAGGGACTGCCTGAGAGAAGACGCCTTTGATTTCATGAATCCGGGTCGGGGCGGAGAGCCTGCCGCGCCGAGGCTGAAAGTGCTGCGGCGAGACGCAATACCGGACTGGCCTCCAGTCAGGCCTAGACTCGCGCGGTAGGCACTGTCCTGCTCCAAAACACGGTCGTCATAGTCACCGTTATCCGAGTCTCCGGAATACTGCGACATGTGATCGAAGACGGAACCGCTTCGCGGCCGAGGCGCCTTGTCAGATAGAATATGGCCAGCAGGCGTGGCGAATAAGCCACGGCTCCTGAGCAGCCAATACGAAGACTTGACACCACCGCTTGAGCCCTTTCGAGGTCTATCGGGTTCGGCGGAGGATCGAGGAGAAGATGATTGGTATCGCGAAAAGTTGGTGACCTTGGAGCCGGGAGCCGATCGAACAGATTGACCAAGACGCGAAGATGTGCTGCCTTTGAAGCTGAGAAGGTCATCATCCTGCTTCTTGCCACTGATGAGATCCTTCAACGCTTGGGCCTTCTTGCTCCACTGCTGCTTCGGTGCTGCTTTTGAGATGCCAGCGTCGCGGACCGACCGGAGGGGATCCTTGACGGGTCTGGCCGGAGGCCCCATGACTTGTCGCTTGGTATCCGGGCTAATTTGAACACCGACCAAAGCATCGTAGAGCGAATCGTCATCCCGAACACAATTTGCAGCGACATCTTGCTGGTTGGGCAGGCCGCCGAAAATGCCCGTTGCCAAAAGAGCATCTGCATCAGATCCGGCTGGGCTGGTTCTCCTTGAAGTATCGAGCGACATGCTCTCCCGCCTTGCTCTTTTGGCAGAACGGTCCTTGTCAAGCTCGTCAAGCCACGACGCTGGGCCCGTGAGCCGCTTTTGGCGAGCCTTCTCCTCCTTGTCCCTCTCCACTCGCACTGCTCTGGCCTCGGCGGCCCTCGCCTCGCGCCATTCTTTCATGAGCACCCTATTCTTTTTTGCGGCCTTCCTCGCAAATTTACGTTGAGCGTTGTGTTGCCATCGGTAGAAATACTTGAGGCGCAGATTGTATGTCCTGAATGCCAGCGCTTCAGCCACCGCCTTCTGGTCGTCTTCGCGTTCCTGTCTTTCACGTTCTTCCCGTTGAAAATTCTCGAATGTATCACGCACGATGTCCTCCACCAGCTTCTCCTCCAACTGCTCCATCAAGCCCTGATCACCAAGTACAAGCCATTTTGTAAAATCGCCCATCATGTCCCTCGGCTTGGGAGGTGGCGCCGGCGGGGCCGGCGCTGGAGGCAACGAAAAGCGATTTGGGTCTGGTGCGGAAGATGGCTTGCTCGTAAGGAGAGGAGGAGTGGCAGCCTTGGGTGATTGAAGTGTGGACGACGTTGGAGGAATCTTAACTTGGCCGAACGAGAAGGGCGCGGCTGCCAAAGTAGAAGCTGCAGGAGTAGCAAAGATGGACTCTGGAGCTGTCGACACCCCCTGAGAAGATTCTGGGTTGTTCAGAACCTTTGTCGTTGGTATATCGGATTTGGACTCGGTATGCTTGTCCCTATTGTCCAAGGGTGAAATAGCAGGGAAGAGACTGCTTGTCACTGAGGCAGAAGCTGTCACAGCACCAGGGAACAAATGTGCCTGCGATTGCTCTGCGGACTTATTTAAGAAATTGAAAACACCGCCAGAGCCCAGCGTTGAAACAGGTGCCGCGGCCGGCGTAGAACTTGTGAAAAGAGAGGACATCTCTCCTTTCGGCTGCTGAGACATTGACGGAGGTGGAAATACACTGCTCGATGAAGGGCTGGGTGCCAAAGGAGAGTTTGCTGACGGGAAGGCTGGAGGTGGCTTCTCTGTTGACGGAGGTGCGGGCGTGGCAGCATGCGGTGGCTTAGGGAAGAATGGATTCCTGGGTGGCGCGGCAATATCTGTCTGTACTTTTTCCTTCGAGAATGGAAAGCTATTTGCCGATGAAGTCGGTGGAGGGGCTATTCCCTGTCTCATCGGCGCAGGAGATGCTGAAGGTGACTCGTCATCGGTGAAGCTCATGTCCACTGTACCGGCTGTGTTGTCGACGACCATGGGGTGGTTGGAGTGCTGAGCGATGAAAAGGCCGTTGCTGCTGTCGACTTTATCGACAGCGGTCGACATCTCCTCGAAGACCGTGGTGTGAACGACTTCCGGCAATGAGTGTCTCCCACGCTTCCGCTCAATCACTTTTTGTGAGAATGAATGCTTTATAGTCGGTCTTGTGAGACCTCTCCTCCGCTCTACAATCATGTAGGGCTCATCTGTGCCTTCCGAGGAGAATTCCATACCATATTCCTTGAGGAATGCAAGACATTCATCTTCCGTATCAAACCGGAACATTTCGTTAAGAACCTTGGCCGTCAGATCCTTCGGATTACCCCTGACTCTCGCGTAAGACTTGTGAAGCGCCTTCAACATGAGCCTGCGGAGTTCAGTGAAGTGGATTCCTGCGAGACAAGCCATGGTATACGATACTTCAGGACTTTCGACAATCGCGAAGTAGCTGCTGAAAGATTGAGAACCAAGTGTGAGTGGTGCCCACGGCTTCATTGGGCCCTTATGGTGCCAGACATTCTGTAACAATTCAATCAAGCTGACAGCTGTCTGAATTTCCGGCGAGTCGAACCAGAATCTGTCGCTCCAGTCCTGCATTTGCTGGATAACGAAGGGGTCGAATGCGTTGTAGAGCAGGAAATAGGACCGGAATTCCGCCTCATTGTCGATTTGTATATTCATATCCTTGCACTCATCATAGACCTGAATCAAGGAGAGCAACGTCTTGCCAAGCTGTTCACGCTCCTGTTGCTCAGAGAAATCTGACTTCCCATCTTTCGATAGGAGCTGGAGCGAGACGGCGTGGAACCTGGTGATGTTTTCCAGACAATAGATCTGATCTATCCGTTCTTCGGGCGTCATTGCGTTTTGAAAAATAAAGTCTTTCCGGATGGCTCTTGTTCGGTCCCATAGGAAGCCGTGCAGCAGGGGGAGGTTCTCATCCCCCTTGAGCAGATCGTCAATGAGGTAGTCGACCGTGCGTCTCAATGCTGCTGGGGACCGCACTTCCGTGGGCAAAGGAGCGTCGATACCAGCAGCTGATCGCTTGAAGGACTTGACCATCAAATCAGGATTTGGCCATCCATCACCAGGGCCGCCGGGATTGCGAATACGCTCGGGTAGCTTCACATCGTGCTCGACTATCCTGGAAACCTTCTCGCCCTCAGGACACATATCTTCGCAAACACCTCTGAAGTCGATAGCGTCGCTAAGCTTCTTTCGAACATCCGGGTCGTCAATGATGCCTGCCTTGATCAGGGAGGATCGCACTCTGCTTTCATATGCCTTATATCTGACTCTGTAGTCGTCCATTGCCTTCATATTGTCAGGGTCACCAGGGTCGCTCGGCCATGATGGCGGCTTAATGTTGTTTTTCCGCAACTGATCATGAATCTCCTGTGCATAGAGAGCGGGCGACTTCTTCTGGCTTGTCACGTCTAAGCCCTGCACAGGTGCTGCTGTTGCTGTATTGAAGCCGTTTGTTCGCATCTCTTTTCGTTCTCCAGCGAATCCATTGACTGTCTTTTTGTCTGCGCCGCTTCCGCCGAAACCAGTCGTTGTATTGGCTACAGCAGATTTCTGTGGCTTTTGGAAACCAGTTGCGAAGGTCGCGCCCGGTCGTTTCGAATCGGCATTGTCCTCGAATGCATTCTTTCTCTTCTGAATATTTGATGTCGGAGTCGCAAAGGGTGATGCCACGCTGTTCGATTGCTGAGTCGACTGGCCAAATGTAGTAGAGGTTGAGGCTGTTGCGTTCGGAAGGGATGCGAATGGACTTGATGAAGCCGCGGAGCCAAAGGGGTTCGGGGAAGTGGTGGATGATGAACCCAGGCTGGCAAAGGGATTGCTGACCGCTGTCGCATTCTGTGATTGCGTACTAAAAGGATTCGAAGCGCCGCCCGCAGGAGCAGCTATGGCTGCTGCAAACGGGTTGCTCATGGTCGCGTCTTTGTTCGATATGTTGAATCCTCCAAGGGCGCCTCCACTGTTCGAGGATGTCGAAGTAGGGGCATTGGGCGTGTCTGGATGACCGAATATTGAGAAGCTGGGCGTTGAAGGCTTTTGAGAAGCGATAGAGGGCGCGCCGAAGGTAGGGTGCTGATTTGAGGTCGCCTGGTGTGGGAAAAGTGAGGTGGACGATGTGGACGGAGCTCCAAAAGACGATGTTTGCCCCGACGCGTCGGAAACCTGCGCTCCGAATAAAGGCGCCCCACCGAAGCCGGACATGTCCTGTCCTACGATGTAGACGGCCTCTCTCCTCACGATCTCCCGAGTGGTCAACTATCCTATATTGGTGGGGGGGGTGTCAAGTCCCTCGTCGCAGGGTGCCGACGAGGTATGGTGAAGTTGAGCAAGGAGATGCGGCTTGAGTGTTGTCGACAATGGGTTCAGCACTATGCTGCACTTGGACTAGCGCAGTTATCTTGAACAAGGAACCAGGAAGCAAAGGTGGGCATCCAGTATAGAAGCTCGAGGCCCCCCCCCGGCAACAAATAAGGCAACCTTTCGAATAAAAAGAGGTGGCACAGAAGGACTCACGAAAAGGCCAAGTCACAAGATCCTGGTATGTCCCAGCTGATGGAATTGGAGTTTAGATAGCATGCAGTCAAGTAGTCTCCCATTCATCCCCAGAGAGGGAATATCAAAGCTGAAATCCTCCTGAAAAGGTGCCTTCCCATAAATACTGCTCTGAAATCTGATACAGTAGGCGCTGATTTCAACCATTGCTATGAAGGACTTGCTATGAAATGAATACATCCTTTGAGAAGTGACTTCTTCTCCCACATGATTGGCTCGTTGACTAGCCCTTCGTTTGTTATCCTCAGCTCGGTCTGTGTGATATCGCCTGTACCTTTCCATTTGACCCTACGCATAGGCAGACTTGCTCACTTCCGAACGCGCTTATTGGTCTCTGTCTGATCAGAACATTGGAACGGGCTTTACGCACCCAAAGAAAAAGTCAAAACTTGATGATATTCAATGAAAGAGTCACCTACTCTTGCAGCCTTGGTAGGTAGATTGCTTTTGAGTATTTTGAGGAAGAAAAAGGGTATCTTTGACACGAAGTGCGGAAAACTACCTAAGCCGGTGTGTTTACCACGTGAGCCCGAGGCTGATCTTAGAATATAAGATGCACCTATCGACTACGACCTGCAATACGTGCTGGACCCAGTTCTTTCCTCATCTCATCCAGCTCTTGCACTCCGCTCAGGCCTTTGCCCCTCTTGACACGCCTCTTGCCCTGCAAGGCATGGCTGCCCAGGAACTCGTCCATGATGCCATCAAAATCTTGCCTCATCGCCCCCTGTACGGTCGACATAGAAGTCATGCCAGACACCATCGACCCCTCGTCATCGTCATCGCCCATATATCGCTCCTCCATCTTGTCGAATCGAGCGTCCAGTATGGTCAGCTGCTCGTTGCGCACAAGAGCAGACGATGTCATCGAATAGGCTGAGGGATTGGTGAGTGCGCCCTTTCTCTTCTTTTTGCGACCGCCCATCGTTGTGGTTGTCCATATTGACGATTGCCCGTCCATGGGTGATGGTCCTGTCGGCTTCTTCTGCTCCGACTTTTGATCCTTTTTGAACTGTTTAAAGTTCTCCAGCCAGTCTTGTGATGGGCCTTCCTCCGGTACTTCCGCAGCATTTACAAGCTCTGGAGCCTCTTCGTCGTCATTGTACTCCTTCGCAGGCTTCGCAGTGTGATCCGACTCCCAGCCACCGTCGTCCTCATATTCGTCATAGGTCTCGTCAAATTCGTGATCGTTCAGCTCCTTTGCATCTTTTGAGAGCGCCTGAAAAATATCCTCGTCGTCGTCTACGTAAGCGTCATCCTCGAGCGCCTCGAGCACCTCACGCAAACGAGGGTCCATATCCGGCTGGAAACCAGCGATCGCATCTGGCACATTTTGTTGTGACTGGTAGTTCACTTTCTGCTGTAGCTCCTTGGACGGCAACATGTCCTTGTCAAACAGATCTCCTGACTTGTGTTCCAGGTCCATCTGCCTGAGCGCTTCTTCCAGCGACTGCTTCCCCTTTCCTTTGTTCTGAGGGCCCTTCGCCTCCACAAAGACGGCATCGCCTCCACCATGACCGAGCTCGCGCACGTGCTGCATGTAGTCATACTCGGTGTCGTCGAAGTAGATGCCATAATTTGCGGCCTCGCCTTCGTTGTCTCGTATACTTTGGGCATCGGAGCCGAGTTCTGAAGCGAGATCGCCAAGCTTTTTGACTTTTGCATTGGGTTGTTGGGTCGGATTAAGAATCATCGACGGTGCCGAGTCGTCGTTGATGAGAGGGTCGGTCTGAGGCCGGTGTACCAGCGTGAAGTGCTGCGCGGTACCGGCCTTTTTGGCCTTTTGCCAGTTGGATTTGGGAGGCATGTCGATGTCTGAGTGGAAATATGGGCGCCAAGAAGGGAGAGGATGAAGTTTTGGTCAATTGAGAGAATTGGCGATCTTAAAGTGTGAGGTATCCGTGCCGTGTGTCCGTTGGCGCAGACAGAGGGATCGGCTCTGGAATTAGGACCCTTGTCTCCTCGAAATTTTTGAGAGTGACGGAGGGGTCCTGCCTGTCTCTGCTGAGGCTTATCGCTTATCTAAGCGGGGCAGCCACGACTAAACCTGATGAATTTGCCCCGCGACGTAATTTCTAAGCCAAAGTCGCTGCAAGTTATGAGCCATCCTGAATCAGCATTTTCTGGAGGCACATTAAAATCCAACTCTGCGCGCAAGAGGAGCTACAACTCCAAAGACTGCGCTTCGATTTGCTCGATATCTTCCAGCGGTTCTGCCAGTTTGCGTCCAAGATGCCTCAACCTAAATCGACCAAAAATGTCGGCCTGGGCAACGCCCTGATGCACGACCGCTTCGGCAAAGGCAAGGGCAAAGACCGCCGCAAGGGGAATGGAGTCACGAGAATCAACCATGCGACCGGTGAGGAGTACATCACCAACGATCGCGAGGAGGCAAGCTGGGTCAAGATGCGCTCCATCACAGAACAAGGCGCATTGGATGAGTTCCTTGCGACCGCGGAGCTAGCCGGCACCGACTTCACGGCGGAGAAGATGAACAGCGTCAAGATCATCCACACCGACCAAAAGAATCCCTACCTGTTGTCGGCTACAGAAGAGCGCAATGCGTTGCGCAAACACAAGGAAAATCGGGGACGTTTGACCGTGCCAAGAAGGCCAAAATGGGATGAGAATACCACGCGAGAGGAGCTGGATGCCTTGGAGCGTGAGAGCTTCTTGAATTGGAGGCGAGGGCTGGCAGAGTTGCAAGAGCACAACGATCTTCTCCTGACGCCGTTCGAGCGAAATTTGGAGGTGTGGAGACAACTCTGGCGTGTCATCGAGAGGTCCGATCTGATTGTCCAGATTGTCGACGCGCGGAATCCCTTAATGTTCCGCTCTGAGGATCTGGAACAGTATGTCAAAGATGTGGACCCAAGGAAAGAAAATCTTTTGCTTATCAACAAGGCCGACATGATGACCTACAATCAACGGAAGGCGTGGGCGAATTACCTGAAGGGTGCCAAGGTCGCATACAGGTTTTTCTCGGCACAATTGGCGAAGGAGAAGAACGAACTTCAGGACGATACCGATTCAGACTCAGAGGATGAGAAGCCAAGTAGCTCCCGGTATGTAAAGAAGGCAGAGGCTGTCGCTAGTGAAGACGAAGACCTCGAGGAGGAAGATGAAGGCCGCGAGCAAGCAGACGAGCAGCCTCACCCCTCGAGGGACACCGATGCTCCGGCAACCGAAGAACATGATGAGGACACAAGGATCTTGACGGTGGAAGAGCTAGAGGAAATTTTCCTGCAACATGCTCCCAATACCTCAACGGATGCAACAGATGGCCAGAAGATCACTATCGGGTTGGTTGGTTATCCCAACGTTGGTAAATCATCAACGATCAACGCTCTTGTCGGCGCGAAGAAGGTCTCGGTGTCATCCACACCCGGAAAGACCAAGCATTTCCAGACGATCCACCTTAGCCCGCAGGTTGTCCTCTGTGACTGTCCTGGTCTAGTCTTTGCCAATTTTGCAACCACTAAGGCCGAGCTGGTCTGCAACGGTGTCCTGCCGATTGACCAGCTGCGTGAGTACACCGGTCCAGCAACAACGGTGGCCAAGCGGATACCCAAGACCTTCCTAGAGGCTTTGTACGGTATCAAGATCAACATGCGCCCACTTGAAGAGGGTGGTACAGGCGTGCCCACTGCATCAGAACTCCTGAGGGCATATGCGCGTGCGCGAGGCTTTGCAACAACAGGTCAAGGCAACCCAGACGAGTCACGGGCGGCGCGGCACGTTCTTAAGGACTACGTCAACGGCAAGCTTCTTTGGGTCGAGCCACCACCCATCGACATCGACGCGAAAGAGTTCAACAGCGAGCTTTATGACCCATCGCACCTCACTGGGAAGCAACGCCTCGCCCTCGCCGCAGCAATGGAGGAGATGTCTGTTGCCAATAACGACGACGAGAGCGAGTTTGCGGACCTCGACATCATTCCTATGCCGGGGCAAAAGTCACAGAAACTGGACAAGAATTTCTTTGGACCAGGAAGCGGCAGCGCGGGACACGTGAACAGGCCATTCAGCTATAAGTACTCAGAACAGGGAAAGAAGACGGACTCTGTGACAGGTGGCAAGCATCTAAGCGGACGCAAAGCCCGTGCAATGATTGCGCTGGAGCAAGGGCTGGATCCAAAGGATGTACAGATGTCTGGAAAGAAGCACTTCAAGGGGGGCCAAAAGGCCAAGAAGGGCAAGACGGCACCGAGTACTCTGGATGACGAGACCGGTATGTGAGCTAAATATGTAGCAGAGCTCCGGCACAAAATGGATTCGTTTGCCGGTCCTTCTCTCCTTCGCGAGCGAAGCTGCTGCCGGTATCTTTCTCCAATTTTTGCCTTCCAGAGCATGTTTCGCAGCACCTGGGAGGAGACGAACCTCATACGTGATAGACGCTTTGAAAGATATGTCCGAACAATTACATGCTTACGGACTGAACATTACCTCAGTCGTGCGAACCTCGTCTTTCGCGGGGCACGGCGAACGCACCACACACGGAAGGGCTCCCTCGTCATGTCTGACCATGCTCACAGGCCCACACTTTGCTGCCATACAAACATCCTTCTCAGTTAGTATGCAACTTTCGCAGACCCGGTCAGTCTCAGAGCGGGCCAGTCGCAGGGTGTGCCATCAAGTCAGCCGGAGCCAAGGTGCATGGCGTGGATGAAAATCGGCATCTGAACCACAGTTTCAGGCTTTGAACTTAGCACCTAGATTTGGTTGC
Organism: Gnomoniopsis smithogilvyi; assembly: GCA_027946515.1. Lineage (NCBI taxonomy): Eukaryota > Fungi > Ascomycota > Sordariomycetes > Diaporthales > Gnomoniaceae > Gnomoniopsis > Gnomoniopsis smithogilvyi. The sequence goes on along the minus strand of JAPEVB010000004.1, from coordinate 1,371,370 downwards.
GCAGCCAAACGGATAGTAGCGAGAGTACTTTAAACGCCAGTAAACGAGATTCTAGGAGAAACAGCTCCTATTTCAGAGGCTATAGTAAACAGTGACGCAGTATAATTGCGACAATATATCAGCTTTCATATAGCTGGTGAATGAATGCAGTATACTAAAATACACCGGTGATTGGCATTCGGGGACAGTTCGCATAGGCGCCACATGCTTCTCTCTGTCAAAAAGAGAGTATGTGGGCAAAATCCTGATTTCGTTAGCCAAGCTTCGTTGTCGTGCAGCTGTTTGGTCCAAGGCAGGCAGGCACCTGTTGAGGCAGCGCGCGAAATGCGGGGGGATCCAGGGCCTATGAAAGCCTAAACCTTCAAAGCAGCCTTCTAGCCAGTCAGTCAGCCAGCGCATACGTACTTCTTTTCCGTGGCGAGAACATGATTGACATGGAATACGCTGTCTTGAGTGGTAGGCCTATGTGAGAAAACGTCAAACGAAAGAAGGGGCAGAAGGTTAGACGAGCTCCCGTGCGGTGGCGCTATAGAAGAAGAAGAAGAAGCAGAAGCAGAAGCAGAAGCAGAAGCAGAAGCAGAAGCAATGGCGAATCCGGGAAGAGTGAAGAGACAGTCAGACAGTGCAGTGCGAGGTGGGCTGGTTGGATTAATGCTTTGGTAGTGTGGTGGTACAGGGTGTGCATCAAGTAGAAAGTCTGATGCAGATCGAATGCATATTTGCCAGTCTGAAAGTCCGGGATTGACATTGCTGCACGTCAAGAAACCTGTTTACGAAGTACAGTTCATGTGGCGGATGTGTTGTGGTGATGGTGGTGGTTGTGGTCGTCGTGGTGGTGTCGTCCCCAATCCTGAGGAGGCTGCGTTGTATGAAATCCATCACATAATCGCACGGGCTGTTCGTTGGTGATGATGAGTGCCGCCCCTGGGCGCCCCTGACAGCCCAGGGCGACATTTTGGTTGCGGTGAAACAAATGCAGTGATTGGTGGTTGTAGCTGTTCTTTTGCTAACATTTAAATTTCGAGCCCACTTGAGAAAGCTTCCTCGATCGGACGCTCCATTCGCATCTGAGCTCCCTGATAGGGGCAAAGTGCGCAGGGGAGCTGGAAGGGGGGGGGGCAAAAGGGGGGTAGCGTGGTGGCGGGGCGGTATATGTTGTACCTGTTACTGTGTACAGTACATCAGTACATTCACACTGAGTTTAAAGGATAATCATTCAGGTAGTATCGGCAAAGAGTGAGGTTCTCACAGGAATTATTGCATGAGAAGTAATGGCTGCCAATCGACTGGGAATGGGCCTAGCGTTTAAAATGAAGTCAACAAACGGTCCCGGCGTTGAAAAGTCTAATAAAAGTTCTGGCAACGGTTCGTGTTTGGAATGGTGTGCGATCTAGAGTCATGGAAGCGCAGCTGGTCATGCCCGGCATATCCCTGGGGGTCGCGATGAGAGATAGTAGCAAAACCCAGGTGAGATCACCTGCAGGGTCTGCGGATAGCATGTTATACATGCACTTCATGCCCCATGTTGGCATTGCCAGAATGGGATTGTTCAACTCAAGAAGACGAGAACCCTGAAGTGACAGGTGGTTCTACAATTGAGTTCAAGGATCTTCAACTTGTGGCCTGTCTAGCAACGTGGCTAGGACAGGAAACAAACTTGGCTTGGAAGATAAATTGATGGATTTCTTCCAGTGTGACGCCGGACAGGAGGAGCTAGGCAGGTTTAGCGCACCCATTCATTCAGTTAGCACGGTAAGGTTCCTGGTCGTTCATCAATGCCCCTCTCTTCCTTACATAGTCCAAGTACACTAACGGTAGCCTCAGGCAAGGGTGAAATTCTTTTGACAAGACGGAGACGTGCCGAACATTGTCACTAAAAAAAAAAACCCGGAGGAATTTGTATACAGTAACTAAGTCTATCGTTGTAGTATCCAGTAGAGCCTACCTAACAATACCTACCTAGGTGAGATAATAGGGTCTGCCTGTGGACAGGTCCCATGCAAAGAAAGGGGCACCTAGCTAGGTACCCAGAGTGCCACAGTCCACAGTTTCCCAGCACCCATCATGCCGGCCACCCACGCAATTCCAAGCACAGACCACTCGCGCTAACGGCTAACCACACCTGGCCGGGATACAGCGACTTGCTATGAAATTGACGTCTGCCCCTGCCTTACCACCCACTACCACCAGCTCTTTTTTTATCCCCTTCTTCCCCCGGCCGTTTATTGTGCCAAGGCCTCCAGTCAATCAGGTACCTCCAGACAATACTACCACCACCACCACTACCACCACCACACCACACCAGACTGGTTCACCCTCACCGCGTCTGCATCTTATCTCTCCGCCAGCCTCTTTTCTCCGTCACCAACTGGCGTCTCCTTACTCGGCTCTGCCCTGCTGTGTTTTGCATATAGTCATCGCCCATTGTTTGTGTCGACTGGACTGATTCAACGCTCGTTTTGTTCCTATCAACAACACCGACAGACAACGCGACATGCCCATGCTGACTCGTTCAGTGACTGCTTGACTGATCCGACCTTCTCTTGGCAACACCACGATAAAGTGATAAATTGACTTGGTCCACATTGCGTCGAATTCGTTTGGCGATTCGGTACTATTCGCCGCTGACAAAACCAACACGTCAAGCGCCTTTTGGGTCGACCGCACCACCTGTTCCTATTGACAAACTGACGGCTGGGCTCGCGACAGGCGCAGAGATCCGGCATACTACGTTCAATCGACGCCGCCGATTCTCACTGTCATCAGGGACTAGTAACACTCTTGAACGGCTTCGATTTACAATTCGAGCCTGACGCCAACCTCGTTCGCCTTACTTGTCTTTTCCTGCCCAGGCCTTCTCTGCACGTTCAAAACGGCGTTGATCTGAGCCTTTGTTACCTGTGCCAGTCACCGGCAAACTTGACTAGGGCCCTCGACGGTGACGAATCGAGACCCACGTTTTACAGGCGATTTCTCCTTTTCAGCTTGACCACCGAAGTCCCTTGTTTTTACCTCTCATCGACCAGGAGGCCGCCTTTTTTTGTGTATCTGCAGCTCAGCTTGACGCGCTCAACATTGTCCATCATGGCCAACAACCCGTACGTGCAGGCCTCATTTACACGGTGCATAAGCCATTGTCTCTATGCCTAGACGCTGACAACCCCTCCCGATAACAGAATCAGTGCGACTTTCAAGTCGATCTGGCATACAATGACCAGCTATGACCGGCGTACGTGATGGCTCGCTCTATTTCTGATGCTGTGTGCCGACTCAAGGTTGACTGACTGTGTCCCAGACTCGAGCTATGATTCTCCCTATCGATCTGGCCGCCACGTTCCCCTGGGCCAAGACGGCCTCACCTCCGTCGCAACAGCCTCTGAGTCTCGGGCGGATATAACATCTCCCTACCCTGATTACAACGGCCGAAGCTCTTTCACCCATCTTAACGGTGGCACCTCCTACAATGGTGCCCCCATCTCCCCAGCCCTGCCACCACAAAGCCCTGGCGGTCCCAATCGACCATACTCGCCAGGTCTCCGGGGCCAGCTTGCGCGATCCGACACAAACGACGGTTTCGAGATGCAGAGCCCTGTTGGTGAAATTCCCATGCAAAGCTTTCAAGATGGTATGCCACCAGCACCCCCCGTCACCCACTCCTGGAAGCGTATCGACGCGTGGGCCGAGGAGAACTACCCAGAGCTCTTCGACCAGCTCTGTGAGGGCTGCACCGTCAACGATTTGAATGAGTTGGAGCATCAGCTAGACTGTACCTTGCCTGCAGACGTTCGCGACTCGTTAGCGGTGCACGATGGTCAGGAGCGTGGTGGTAACCCTACGGGTATCATCTTCGGCTCCATGCTACTCGACTGCGAGGAGATGGTGCAGGAATGGGATCAGTGGCGCCTCGTCAACCAGCAATTTCTACTGGACACGGCTATTGTCAACCCTTCAGCCCCGACCAAAGCTTTAGGTGGAAGCAGTGAGGCATCGTCCTCCAAGGCTGCATCGAGCCCGAACCCGAACGCGCCCAACACCCCGAACGATGCCGCTTGGAGAGAGAGAAGCTCATCGCCCGCCAGGAATCGGTCCCTCCGAACTCCATCCGCAAGGCCTACGCCCACTCTGGCTGGATCCCTCTGGTGCGTGATTGGGGTGGCAACAACTTGGCCGTGGATCTCGCGCCTGGTCCAAAGGGGCATTGGGGCCAGATCATCCTCCTCGGTCGTGACTATGACAGAAAGTATGTCGTGGCCCGCTCCTGGGCCCACTTCATGGGCATCGTTGCGGACGATCTGAACAGCGGCAAGTGGTTCATCGACGAGGATACGCAGGAGCTTAAGCTCCGAGAGTTCAAGTCGACCCGTGTTGAGCCAGGATACTTTGACATTCTGCGGTGGAGAATGGATCAGAAATATGGCCGCCGGGCTGCCAACAGGAGGTCGGCCCCACCTACTGGAACTACCTCTCCGCCCGTGCCGGGCTCGCCCTACAGTAGTGCTTCGGAACCTGTTGGGGAGCCTCGTGGACGATCACTCCAGCGTTTGAGCGGTGGTTCTCCAATGGCTAGCCCTATGCGTGCTGGACATGGTCCACAGAAAAGTCCTCTGGCTAAGGTCACCGAGGAGGCTTCGCTGCAGGAGCTCACCTTACCCAATGGCCAGGCAAAGGCAGACAAGCTGGTTGAGGTCGACACTCCTCGGCCTAGCGGTGAGGAGAACACAGCTCCAAGACTGGCGGCTCTGACGAAGGGAGAGGCTTCCCCCTGAATCCGAGACTTCCTCCACCAAGGCGAACGGGAAGCAGCCGATTGCAACAGAGGAGGCCATGAAGGAGATTGAGATTTGATGGGCTGCTCGGACGAAGAAATGACAACTGCGACGAATGGAAAGAGCATACATGTACTAGAAAGGAACGGCGTTCCCGGCGTTTTCACCAAGCCTCGAGCCTCTTTGGCCTTTCGATCCGCATCTGCACGATCATCAATTCGCGAGAACCTCCGTATTTCCAACACACCACTGGTCCTCGCCTTCGATTCGGCACCTTCGATTCCTACTGCCTTAGAAGAAGCAATTGTGCTCTTCTATACACAAACGACTTAGTTTTCCTTGTCTTTCGTCACGGCAGTTATCTGTGCCGTGGCAGATAGAGCGAGAGCATACGTTCAATGGCCTCACCGCGGTTTGAATTTATCGGGGGGTCCTTTGTGTATACTAGTTGGTTTTGGCATGAGAAAGTCTGTGAGACTGCCTGGCTGCCAGTCCAGCAACATTCTATTAATTGCATTCATGACCATGGCGAGACAAAAGCCTGGTCCTTCATTAATTTTGACCTCCCCGGAGCAGGAGGCGCCTCTGCTTGCGGCGTTGGATTGATACAAAACACACAAATTTTCAGCAGAGGGAATTCTGGTCTGAGGGAGATGGAGCACATGGATGGGCTAGGGACAAATTTCAATCTAGCACTTTGCCTACGTGCTCATGTGCGGGAGCTGTTTTCTCTCCGTGGCAAACTTTCAATAAATTGACCCTTCTCGGGTGTACTTGATCAATACTTTCTCACTGCGCTCTCTAGACTGCCGTACGTGTTCTGCCTGCTGACATTGATCTGAGAGTCAAGAAAGTCGATTTGGTACATATGATGTTAAATACGAACGAAGTTAGTGTTACCATGTGTCAGGAAAGAGATGGATTTCTCTCGTAGTAGTAATAAAGGAACAAAGGCTTTGCGTCCGTCTTCGAGTCAAGTATATGTATCGAACGGATCAAGTCATGGGTACGGTCATCTAAGCAAATCCTCTGTGCCCCTTGTCCCTTCCCAAATCATTCATATTCCAGCTCTAGGTGCTGAATCGGCACTGGAATAACCCGGTCAGGCTAAGAAGGAAATGGAGGGTCATTGGCCATACACGGGGTGTTCGTGGAGAAAATGAAAGGGCCTATGTGGCTACCGAAGATCACAGTATGTGGCGATGAATCTTCACAACCTTGTATTGTTTCTACTCCTCTGCTAACCAGCATAATGAAGCAGAGGAGAGCAGTGCATAGGTGACAAGAAGCCGAGTCCGTCTACATTCTGCAGAAAATGACCTACCCCAATCTTAGCAATCACCATCCGTTCACTCGTTATCCTTGACGTCGATGATAGTCGACTTGAACTTCCTAGCGGGAACCTTGCGGTTGAACAGAATGTCAAGCTCACGGTACGAGCGGTGCTTCATCTCTGGCAGGCCAAAGTACGCCAAGATCCAGCAAACAATGGCAGTGCTTCCCCAGACGAAACCGCACTTGCCCGCAACATTCCACCCGGTCGTGTTGAGCAGCTGCGAAGCCAGGTAGATCATGGGGATCTCGGCCACGTAGTATGCGGCCCGACCGACGCCGGTGCTCAGAGCACGAAGACGCACCGAGGACGTCTCGGAAATGATAGAGTAGGAGATGGGACCAAGGGTACCGGCGAAGACGAACGAGATGACAACGCCGAGAATGGCTTGCGCATAGTTGGTCGCGTTGCTCTGAGGGATGGAAGCGCAGATGCCGAGGATGAAGAGGAACATGATGTTGGTAGCTGTGCCCCAAAGGTAGATGGTACGACGGCCGAACCAGCCGCAGATGAACCAGGAGCAGGCGTTGGCAACGAACCCAAGACATGAGTTGATCAGGCTGAGCTGGAAGGAGAATTCCGTTGACATGCCGGCCTCTGTGTTCAAAGGTCAGTAAGCTCAGTCTATTTGTTTGGCTGCAAAAGGGGGGATGGTACTTACGCTCGAAGAAGTAAGTTGCCTGGTTGGCAATCAGGTTACCGGCGAAGTTCTGCGACGCGTACATCAAGCACGTAATAATGGTTCGCCTCCGATCGGTGCCCTTAAAAAGGTCACGCAGACTTGGCGTGCCACCCAGATGTGTCTCGATTTCAATCGTTCGCTCAATCATGGCAAGTTGCTCTTGAGCATTATCTTCGTTCCTGTCACCAAGGCGCTTGATGGATTTGAGTGCCTCTTCCTTGCGGCCGCGGCGCATCAGCCACCAGGGGGATTCGGGGGCGAAGAAAATGAGAATCAGAAGCGGAGTCTAGTCGAGATGGTTGATTAGCTGTTGTGGAGACATGTTATGGATTTCCAACCCGATTTGACTGGTAGACTCACAGGGAAAAGCCACTGCAAAGCAAGAGGAGCTTTCCATGCCCATTGATCAGGTCGATCGTTGTAGCCATACGTGGCAGCTGCGACAATGATGCCACCAATGGACCAACTCATTTGCAGCGTCGCGGTACAGGCACCTCGAAGGGCAAGGGGCACAACCTCGCTAGCATAAGCAGGAGAATTTGCGATGAAGAAGCCCCATGGAACACCTTCAAAAGCCTGTCCAATGACCAAGACTTCAAGTGATTCCGCCTAGGGTCCATGTGATTAGCTGTCAGTACGCAATATCCCAGGTGAATATTTGGCTTACAAAGAAGGAGATGAAGATAGTGGCGTTCATAAGGATCAGAGCCAAGATGGTCGTCCAGCGGTAGCCAAGGCGATTGGTGATGGGTCCGGCCAAAAAGACACCAACAAAAGCACCACACTGGCCGGCTTGGAACAGGGAGCTCTGCCACTTGGTAGCAACGGCGTAGGACCCGTCGCTTTGCAGTTCGCCGTATCTCTCTTGAAATGCCTTCAAAGCGACGAAATTACCATTCAAAAACATGTCGAATGACTCCATGACCTGGTGGCGGGAAGGTAAAGTCAGCTTGAAATGTACGTAACGATGAGCAGGATATCACATTGCAACTTACAATTGTGAAGCAGAAGATGAAAGCCCACAAGCAAGCCATCGGGTGCTTCTTAGCCGCCTCCCACGAGCCCATCTCATGCTCGCGGTTCTCGCCCTGGTAGGCATCGTTCAAGATGTTGGGGTCAACGAAGTCATCGGTCTTGTGGAAGCCAACATCCTTCTCGTTGCCGCCAAAGTCCTCAACCTCCTGGTGGTGCAGGTCCTGCTTTGGCTGAGCTGTACCTGACGACATGGTCGTTATCCTTGTGGGGAAGAATCTTGAAAAAGAAAAAGGCGTGCGAAGAGCAGCAGAGACCGGGACATCCTCACACACAAGACAGCCGGTCGGCGGGGTGTCTTATACACACAGCTCCCATGCTAGGGACAGCAGCATGCCTGCTGTACTCCCACAGCAGGGGGATACTAGCGCTGACCACAAAGCAAAGAGCTCAGAGGTGTCACGAGCGCACTTTTATTCGGGCCGTGTAGAGACATGGCCAGCCACCTAGAGTTCCGACTACTTAGGGGGAACCGTACTTCATGGTCACAAAGCGCACCAATGATCTCGGGCAGCTTGTGCGCGGGCTAATCTTCGTGCGGAAGCGATTGGTGATGATTTGTTGTCTCCGTTGGTGACCCCGTTGGGAACCCATCCGACCCATAAGGCTACAAAATCCGGGGGGACCTGGGGAAGAACATGTCAATGTTTAGGAAAACATGGGGAAAGTCTGGGGTCAAAGACTCGGATCCCTGCACCAACCTTGACGCATGCAGAACTGTTGCACCAGCCCTCCTTCGACTTTCCACAAATCAGGGACATTGCCTGCCTCCTGGAGGCATTCCTGTCTCATCCTCACGCAGCTGCCATTCATCCATATTGGCAGTCTGGCCCCGTATCTGGTGTGACCCCCAGCATCCAGACCAGACTCACCGGACCCGGTGGCTTGGAAAGACCCTCGTGGGCGTGGGGCTGATTCGCCCTTCCAAAGGGGGTCGTGACACGCAAGTGGGTTGCGCTGATTGTTTGGCTCCCAAAAGTCACCGAGACTTCGTAACTTTTGGTACTTCGTCTCTGCCGCCCCGCTGATGTCAAGTGCTACAGGTGACCTCGATGAAGCTGTACGCTAGGCCAATCACAGAGAGGTTCCGGGGCGGTTCAACGGCTGGACGGCGAAGGAAGGCATGACGATCAATAAACTTTTGTTCAACGCTAGTGATCCTTTCTGTTCTTCTCGAAATGAAAAATCGCGGGGAAAGACTAAAAGAGCTAAGAGGCCGCGTGACAGGTGGTATTCCCGAATCCTTCTGATGAACTCGCTTGGAAGAAGTACAAAAGTAACCTTGTTGCATTGACTGCTATAATACTTGCCTTGGGCAACCCGGCCGTCTTTAGAATAGAGGGGAGACTACACTCGTTGAAGGGTTGCAGCATTACCTAAGGAAGCAACCGACTTCTTGCGAAACAGATAGACAATGAAATATCCTGTCTCTGAGCTGTTAGTCTTATAGATGCCGTGGTTGACGGGTTTGCTAGAGAGCCACTCAGCTGTACTCATTGTCAGCTCCTCAACACAATATGTATTTCCGGACTTGTACCAGACTCAGACTAGCGAGCCATTAACGAGCGTCGTTGACGGGAGTGTTCGTGTCCCAGGAGCTCGGTCATCTCTAATAAGATGTCGAGACAAGCATTCCGAGTGTCTCTAACGGGTCTAGTCCTGCCCTGTCGCTCACCACTGTCCACCTACGCTAACTTATTTACCGAAGACGCTTCGTGCCGGGACCCACCTATGTCACAAGTGTCAAACCAGATCTACAGAGACTATGCTAGGTCTCATCGCCAGAAGACTTGCACATTGCCTGTCGAAATGGTGTCCTCAGGAATTTGGCCTCGCCACATGCCCTTTTCGTCTGAAACAGGCCGTGGCGCTAAATATGATTATTCTGGAAAAGGAAAACCATAATTCCCCCTTGCACCAATATGAACTTGCTCGACCTGCGATCAGTGAGTGATATTGGCCATTATCTGATACCTGTTTATGGCAGGTTCTATCAGTGGCAGAAAGGTCAGCGCCAAGATTCCACCCCGACTGCATGTCTGCATGTCTCAGGGCACGCCTGACCGAGTCTGAGAAGTGACAGCTGCGAGCCTGCGGTCTCATTTCTTTTTCGATGCGAAATTCCAGTCTTCTCTTCTTTATCACACTGTTACTGTTGGAGGCTAGACTGAAGGAGCGCAATCGTGGTGCATTACCTGAGCCGCTGCCATAGAGCAACACTTCACGGTGGCTGCAGTCAAAGCCCAGCAGGAAGAGGATGAATGTAGCGAGACGATCGTGTGAACACGTAACCCAAAGCTCAGTGAGATCTGACGAGTGTCGACAATTACAGCTCGTTGTCAACGAGTATGATTCAATTCCCGGGTCAGGAATTCAAGCGTCAATGCAGATACTCGATTTCATTTGGAAATTGGAAAGGAAGATGCTTATTAGTCTCAAAGAGGACATACATAAGGTAAGCATTGGCCGCTGCAAGACGTGACGTCTCTGGGGTTAGGGTCTGATACAGCCTTAGCAGGGGTCACCCTGAAGCCTGCCGCAGCTCGGTGCCTCCTCTGACAGCCTGCTGCAATCGTCGTCATCCTCAGACGGGTCCATCTTCAGCAAGTGCCCAAACCCACGACCAACCTCGACTTCGAAGCCAAGCCCTGTTCTAATCTTACGCCTCTTCAGACTCCGTAAAGAGAAAGGTTCGAACTGCCAACGATACAGGCTGCGCATTTAGTGATTGGCAGAGCCTCTCCATTCGGTGCCGGATATCCATCACCGTCGACGCAATGTCTGAGGAGCGTCTCTTCAAGTTCCGCAAGCCGGAATGGCTCAACAGCGTCTACGCCCGTAACGCAGGTGTTTACTCGTCTGGTGCATTGGTAAGTGAACTCTCGCTGCCTCCCCTCGCAGTGTTCTTGGACGAGCACCACATGCTCCGGGCCCACAACACCGTAGAAGCTAACCAAACAACGTGCCTCTCCGCAGTTCTCGCTCGCCTTCTACATACTCCTCGACGCGGCCGTATGGTCCAAGTCAGCCCTCAACGCCTCCGACGTACACGTTACCTTCGTCGACTGGTTGCCCCTGATCTTCTCGTCGCTGGGAATGCTCATCATCAATTCTGTCGAGAAACAACGACTTTCCGCAGACTCCTTCTCTTACAGCGGATCAGGAGTTGCGTGGAAAGCCCGTGTGGTGCTGTTCCTTGGCTTCGCAGCGCTCGCTGGTGGCATGGCCGGCGGCGTCACGGTCTTTGTGCTCAAGTTCGTCGTGTCCGATGTCCAGTGGCCGATGATGGGCATGGGGGTCGAGAACGTAGTGGCGAACGCGCTAGTTGGATTGAGCAGCGTAGTGCTGTGGGTCAGCCAAAACATGGAGGATGAGTACAGTTATAACCTGGCGCTGTGAGGAGGATGAAGACGCCGTGTCTGACTTTGACACAGGGACTAGAGACACGATGACACTCAGGAATTTGGGAGAAGCAAGAAGGACTGAAGAGGGGTGACATTGGTACCTTGGATATTGGAAGACGGATTTCATTGCGTACTGTATGATATGGGATCAGTGATAAGTGGAAACTGGAATTCAGGCGCTTTTGGCACACCGGCTGGGATAAGGACGTCGGTGGATCTGGCTCGACAAGGCCTTCTCATTATCAACTGCTATGGAATTAGGTCGCCGTGCTATCTACGTGCGCGTGAAGTCTATATTGCCGTGAGGTCTAGTTTTTGGTTTCGGTCGGACTACGTGTTCTTGTGGTATCGTCTATATCAAAGCTCACAGATGACCATTGCATATCGCTGAATACCCATTACTTGCTTCGCTTGTAGATCTTGGCCAGGAAGGCCTCGAAAACCTCCTTCTTCAGACCCTTGCTCTCGTCAATCTTGGCGATCTTTTCTCTGATCTCGCCTACGACCTTCTCCTCATAGTCTTTGTACTGCTGCTCGAGCTTCAGGTCGTCGTAAAGCTTCTTGATGATAGCTTCCTTAGCCTTGTCCTTTTGACCATAGTTCTCTTCGAGAATCTTCCTCTGCTCGGGCGTGGCGATTGCCAGCGCCTGGTTGACCAGCCACGAGCACTTGTTATCCATGATGTCTGTGCCGATCTTACCAATGTGCTCCGGAAGACCAAAGTTGTCGAGGTAGTCATCCTGAATTTGGAAATATTCGCCCATGGGGATCAGGATATCCTCGGCTTGCTTCAGATTCTCGGGGGTACCGATGTTGAGCTGGTGCAGGGCAAGGGCAACAGGCAAGTAGAAGGAATAGTATGCGGTCTTGTAAATGACGATGAAGCGGTACTTCTCCATAGAGAAGTTGTCCAGGTTGACCTTGTCCTCCGGTGCAGTGAGCAGGTCGGTCAATTGGCCGATTTCGGTCTGGAAGGTAGTTTCGTGGAGCAGTTCGATCATGTCGACATAAGCTGGGTGCGAGCGGAAGTACTTCTTCAGAAGCACATAAATCCCGGCCTCGAGCATGAATGCGTCGTTGATGGCAATCATACCCACGCCTTCGGTCCGGTACCAGCAGGGCTTGCCTCGTCGTGTGATGCTGCTGTCCATAATGTCGTCCGACACCAGGAAAAATGCCTGCAACAGCTCCGTGAACCAGCCAAGTGTCGCCGCCTTGAAGTATTCGTCTTCGGAAAGCTTCTTGCCCAGAAGGAGGGACACTGAATCAGGAACCGACATACCCCGGTTGCATTTCCCGCCGACGGCATTGATTTCCAAACTCTATAGGTAGGTAAAAGCGACGTTAAAATACGGCCGTCTGCTTGAGGGGCGCTGCCGGCCGATCTAACCAGAGGGCCGGGGAAAAAGGACTCACGGTCTTGAACCACTCGAGCTCTGCCTTGGGCAAGTTGTACTTTTGCGCATGCTCGAGCAAATCGGCCTCCAGCTTGGGGAAGACAGCCTCGAACTCCTTGAGTGTGGTCTTCTGGGGCTGCTGGTCGTCGAGCTTCTGTCGCTTAGCATCACCTCCGTTGGGAGTGGTACCGTCGGTGTCTGCCATTTTGGAAATGAATTGAAGTCTTGGGACGCTGGCAAGTGCTGCGATCGAGGGTGATTGTGAGGGGTTATGAATGAGGAGGAAGAAGAAGACTCGGGAGATAGCTTGAATCGTCGGCAAGGACGCCCTGAAGGTATCTTGTAAACAATGACCAATGGTGTGTATTTATGCTGTAATATCCGCCGCGATAAATATCCACAATCTTGGGCCATCTGAGCTTGCCGGCTCGGCACCGTCACCGTTCGGGTTCGCTATTGGGCAGGGGCACCCCAGCTACAATTGAACGCGACTTCGCACTTCGGAGCCGTCTCGGCGGGCACCACATGCTCGCGTTGTAAACATTCCCTGCTTGCCATTCACGCCCCGAGACGGTTCATTGGGAGGTAGCTTGCTCCTCATACTTCCCCAACAGAGGGCTATCTATCCTCTGGTTCTTGAACAGGCTTGCGCAGCAGTCTATTTTCCATTGCCGACGAGAAGCGCTCTTTGGTGAACCTCGGAGCCAGGAAGAAAGTATGGGCTTTTCGCAGCAGGACATCAACAACCTGCGAGCGTCGCTCCAGGATGCTGTGGTAAAGTGTTCAGAGCGATGCTTATACCAAGCCGCAAAATGGTCTCTTTCTCCCTGAATACTCAATTCTGTGACGAATCCAATCGCTGACCTGCTTGATCAGGGCTGCCGAATTGCTTGATTCCCTTCCAGAGACGGGGCCTGAATACGATCGCGTTGACATGCTCGACACACCCCGAGGCTACATGCCAGCTATCTTGACGCCGAATCCCGACGAATCAGAAGCAGAACTCGAGGCGCGAGAGTTCAACAAATATCTGCTGGCCAAGTCCTTCTTTGATTGTCGAGAGTTTGACCGGTGCACGGCAGTCTTCTTGCCCGACTCATTACTCTCCAGCATACTTATCCCAAGTGGCGATGAATCACCTCAGAGTTCCCAGATCAAAGGCAAAGATGCTGCATTCCCAAGACAGAATTCTTCCAGCTCTAGATCCAGCTCCAGTGTGCTCCCAGAGCTTAGTCAAAAGAGCTTGTTCTTAGCACTGTATGCCAAGATGCTGTCTGGCGAGAAACGAAAAGACGAGGACTCGGAGATGGTTATGGGCCCCCAAGATCTCGGCACCGTTTCCAACAAGCACTTGCCTCTGTTGAACCGATATCTCAAAACCTGGTTCTCTCAACGACAGACTTCACCCGACGACATGTCACATGAAGGTAGCCAGGGCTGGCTTGAGTATCTCTACGGCATTGTTCTGGCCAAAGAGAAGAATACAGACGAAGCTCTGACATGGTTCTTGCGAAGCGTCCACCTTTTCCCCATGAATTGGGGCTGTTGGCTTGAAATGACCGCTGCTACTTCCAAGGTCGAGATGGTGAGTCCTTGGCCAGAGATGCCAATGAAAATACCAGGCTAATGAGTGGAACAGCTGAATAAAATAATACCTCGCCTACCACAACATATTGTATCGTACATGTTCCACATCCACACCTCGCTGGAACTCTACCAACCCACAAACAACCTGCAGAATGCTTTGAGCCAGCTGCAGGAAATTTTCCCGGCCTCCCCATTTTTACTTACTTGTTCCGCCCTTTATTTATATCATACGAAAGCGCTCAAGGAAGCCGCAACAGAGTTCGGCCATCTGCTGTTCCTACATCCCCACCGACTAGACAGCCTCGACATCTACTCCAACATCCTTTATGTTCTCAATGAGAGACCAAAACTGGCCTTCTTGGCTCACCTCTGTTCCAGCGTCGACAAGTTCCGACCGGAAACGTGCGTCATTGTAGGCAACTACTACTCACTGCTCTCGCAACACGAGAAAGCTGTCCAGTATTTTCGACGGGCCTTGGCACTGGACCGGTCTTGTCTCTCAGCCTGGACTCTAATGGGTCACGAATATGTGGAACTCAAGAATACGCATGCTGCCATTGAATCGTATCGGCGTGCCGTGGATATCAACCGCCGGGATTACCGTGCCTGGTACGGTCTTGGTCAGACATATGAGAGGTTGGAAATGTTTCAATATGCCTTGTGGTACTACAAGAAAGCGGCTGGCCTACGTCCGTGGGACGGCAAAATGTGGATGGCTGTCGGAACATGTTTGCAAAAGCTGGGAAGGGAACGAGATGGTATTAAAGCATTGAAGCGCGCACTCCTCGCTGATACCTACTACGAATCATCGAACAGCAGCTTTGGCAACGCTAGTGGCTTCGACCGCGCTGCTTTGGGCCGGTTAGACACAGATGTCCTAATCCAGATTGCCTCGATGCACGAAATACTCGACGAGGAGGAGGAGGCACGTGCCTACATGGAGTTGTGCGTCGCACAAGAGGACGGAAACGTAGACGACCTCAGCGATAGCGACGCCATCCCCGGTGGGATCCTCTCAGACGAGCAAATCGATAATACAGAAGACAGAGAGAAGAATCAGGGGACGGGCGTCACAACGGTGACCAGCAAGGCACGCATGTGGCTCGCTAGGTATTATATGCGTCAAGGCGACCATGAGACGGCGAACCGACTTGCAAATGAGCTTTGCCAAGATGGCCAGGAGGTTGAAGAGGCAAAGGCCATCATGCGTGAAGCTCGCTCCCATATGGATAATACCCCAGGCCCGAGTGATGGTGATGGCTAGGCGCTAAAAAGACTGGTACAAGGGCGTGGGGATGGTGATCCGCGGGGGCTCTCACGAAGGTAGCTTCCTGTGCCTCGATATTCCGCAATGGCTCATGACGCACAAGATTTTGCAGGTATCCTTGACAACTTGACTCTGCGTTGTTCTATCGCTTTGCCTATTGTGGGTCGGGTTGGCCGAAATATGGGAGGTTTGGATTCACCATGTCATGGAAACGAACTGGAGCAACAGACTCCCACGGACCGCACACAAGTCGTCCTTCTTGGGAGGTACTTCCTCGGCGGCAATGTGTCTTTCGCCAGCAGCAATTACGAAGTGATGGAATATGATACCCGGTCAGGCGTGTCGCCTGCACCATGCGCAAGTGATATCTCTGATTATATCTCTGATTATTGCCCATAATCGTTGGGCAACCACATTTACTATCAAGGGCTCGTCGCACTGGCACGTCTAGAAAAGATTTCAACTATTAGAAATTAAGCCAGGTCCGTTTACGTGCAGTTGTCAACGAATCGAGCATATTTGTACATTGAGCCCAAACGAATGAGCTTGTATGGCGCTGCGTCCCGTGAAAGGCAGAAGGGAAGGCATCAGTATTGAGATCCAACAGACGCGGCTCACTGATGCAGAACGCACCCTGGCCACGTGGTTGCCCTGGCATTGGATCTGCCGTTACCTTCTCGCGACTCCTATATTCAAGGTCACATTGGGTCTCAGGGAGGTCGGGTTACCCTACAGACGGCATCATGCAGCCGTTCATTAATCATCAAGACTGCACTCAACCCGAGTCCAAGCTGCCTGCGGCTCGCTTTATCCCACAATTCGAACCTCTGTCGAGGCCCATACCCTTTGCTTGCCGCTATAGTGAAAACCGAAGCTACGTCTCCGTTTGCGCCTGTCCACTTTCAATGTCACCGTCCGTAAATCAAATTACCACCTCTACTTGCTCACCCACTTAACACAGCAGGCGAATACCCTACAGCTTGGACAAGTACAGCGCCAAGAAGGAACTGAAGACGAGCCCTTCTCGAGCCGCCTCTGCATCTTGCCAGACCCCATCCCCTGTGGTGCCATGTGTGAGCGCATACACCCACAGCCATACTTAGTGGCCAGCTCTGTTACGGCAGAGCTTTTGTATGGCCGTATACGAGTCTCACCTTGGTGGCTTTCGGTTTGCAACCGAAGTAGAATCATCACCTGCAGAGAATCAACGTCGTTTGTGCCAATTTTCTTGAGCTGCGAATTTGCTATACTTATTCAAATATGACCCGAGTGCAGACCAGTAGATTCGAACCAACCAATTGGTCACACTCGGCAAGGGAACAAAGGGCGAAAAAACCAAGCCCTATAGGTGCAAGTCTTGTCTCTAAACACTATGCTATCGGTGTCTTGGAAATTTTGCTCCCAGCCTACTCACACAGTCTTTAAATACTCGATGGTGCCTGTATGAATGGAGTTCGCTTGTTCCATGATACAAACCTTCTTCGGCTGGCTTTCGTTCATCTAACAGAAATGAGCCTGATCAAGTCCATTGCTTTGATGCAGGGCAGGTGTGATCGCTGCGCACAATATTTGACCATGTCTCGCAAAGAATTTCATAAATGGGCATGATGAGAGTGTGTCCTTCGAATAACGCCTGAGGTCATACAAAGGGGAGGAGACGATCTGAGGCTTCAAATTATGCTAACGTCTGCTCTAGTCTACAGCAGCTTCATGATTCCCTTCTCGTATAAGAGGTCATACAAAGCAAATCTTAGTTGTTCATGATTTTCCATCGTTCCATTATGCCGTTCAACATTGCGTTCATGAGAAACATGACAATCGTCTCCATGGGTCCTGTGTAGGAAGGTCCAGAAGGGTAGTTACGTGCGTGATGATGGTCCTTTCGTCAACCTAGCCGTTTCCCTATGCTCAACCACGAGACGTCCAAAATCGACCAAAACAAATCGTGAGAAATGCTGGCTTGTCTGAGATAGCTCGTCTACTGCACAAATTTAACAGATAAAAGCCGCAATTCCAGCGATAAAACCGAGGATGCCGGCGCCGGAACCAACCTTGTAGGCGCCATTGATAGTGACGACGCCAGGTATGGTAGTAGGAGTGAAAGGAGTGTTTGTGGGAACAGTGGGAGCGGTGGTAGTGGCGGTATCGAGAGACGTGGTGGCACCGCCTCCTAGAGAAGTGGTACCAGAAACGATGGTGGACGCCGAAGGAGTACTAGTGATTGTCGTCACAATAACGCTGCTTGGGCGAGAGATGGTTGTCACACCGGTGTCAGGAATGGAAGACGAGACTGGGATGGCCGTAACGTTGACGCTAGGAGACGCAGTGAAAGTGGTCTCGGTGCAGGACACATCGGTCGTGTACGTGCTAGTTCCAATGACTGGAGCCGGCGAAGAAATGCTGATCGTACAAGGACAGGCTTCAGAAAGGTCAGTCCTTCGCAACGCTTCGTGATATGGGGAATTGAGACACCCAAGAACTTACGCAGAGTGACAGTGGTCTCAGAGGTGATCGTGTAGGTAGTGTTCAGATAGGCCCAAGTGGTGGGACTGGGGCAGTAGACAGTATAGGACGCTGGGCTGTGTCAACTTTGGGGCTCGTGACGAAAGAGGAAGAGAGGTCGAGTCAACTTACGAACGACAGTGGTTATCCAGTCGGTGCTGATAGGGTCGACAGCGCCAGTGCCAGTTCCCTCCTCAGCGTGACCAGCCTGGGCAGTGAAGGCGAGGCCACCAAGATTGACCAACTGCTGCAGTCTCATCTTTCAGGTGAATTGGATGGAATCTTGATACAAAGTGTGCTTGTGGATTGGGTGTCCGAAGCGGCGGGAGTTGATGATGCTATGCGCGATGGCAGAAGCCAATGGAAGAAGGCTGAAGTTGGTAGAAACGGACGGTTTGGTTGCAGATGGAGAGATCGTACAAGTGATAAACGAAAGGAAGAAGGAAGAAATGGGACTTGCAGGTTCAGGTAAAGTTGGGAGGATGTGAGCTTTATCCATCCAGTGAAACGAGTGGAGGTATAAAAGGTCAGGAAGTATTTCTACATCAAAGCTGGCTGGGTGGTGGCTATCATAGCATCAGAATGGAGGTGAAAGGGCAGGTACGGCGTGCAAGGAAGGAAGTCATTTCACCCTCACCCTTCCCTCTCCCTGCAACAAGTGCCATGCACCTCCAAATGAGCACGAGGTTTATCAATCAGGCTGTCAAAGTAGTCTGTCAGAATCAAGTGGATAGTCATTTCACCTCCCACCGCGCTTACCCACCTTGCCAACTTGAGGGGAGCAACATACATATGCACCTTCTGTCTTGTATCGAGGTCGGACAAGGCACAAATCAACCTTTAGCACAGGCAAGGACACTCGTCGTCGCCGAAAACGAGGAATGGAAGGAGCTCTGGGGAACTATGGCACTGCTTCCCGGATGGTATGTCTGTCCATCCAAAAGAGCGCCACACTCTCAATGTTCTTACTTTCCCCCCAGATATTGGAGTGACGGGCAATTTCTGGGCATGATGTCGAATGGTGATGATTTTGGACGACCTTGCCCCAGGAGCAGTACCTCATCACAGATCAGTCATTTCAACACTGGGTTCAACACTTCCCGATTCTCTTCACGAGAACGAGATTGGCTGTCAGACAGCATTGCCATCACTGAGTTACATTTGTCTTTCCTGCTTCTCAGTGTCCCTCTAAGACAGAAGCCCTCCTCCACATACACCATACCTAGTCAGCGCCCAGCGTCACCTTGTGTCCGAGCATCTCCCAGCGACATCTCTCCTCTGTTTGACGACGAGCTTCATATAATTGGGGTCAACTGAACACTCTGCCATGGATTTGGTTCCATTTCGCTATACTACAAGGATAAGAAAGGTCCCAAATCTTAGCGTCGCCTTCAGCTTGGTCAACATTTGCTCTGCTTGCGCATAGAGAGCGGATTCTTATGAGAATGAACTCTCATCACAGCCAAGACTACCTAGCATTTGCCATGTCGAGCACTGTATAAGGTGGAGTATTAACGACAATAAGCCCCGCAGCTCCTAAATCGTGCTGAGCTTGCAATTTGTTCAAATGTACAAGTGAGAACTGATATCACACTTTCTATCTCAGCTCAGCCTTAGCCTACCTGGAACCGAGATGCCAATGAAGCTTGTCACAAGTATCTGCAACAAAATTCCACGAGCTTTCGAGCTGTGTCCTCGAAGCCTGTCATCACACTGGAAAAGTTCTGTGTGATTTCCCCCAATTGTTGACATCTGCTAATATTGCGACAGGAGAACTTCAGCGTCACTGGAAAGATCCCAAGAACACTGCCGTTGGCCAGATGACGGGAAGCAGACGGTTGCCGTTGCCATGGCCAGCTTTGCAACAAATACTACCTAATGAACAAGAATAGTTTTGTGCACCCACGCGATTACACTGGACAAATTATGCCGGACAAAATCTCAACAGTTCAAGCCCCTTACAGATGGGCCATATTTTGTGCAAGGGGCCCGAGGTCACCCGTGGACCTATCTCGTTATCGTCCGTGCCACGGGGAGGGGGTCCATTTCGAAGCGGTGAGAGACCACTGCTTTGCTACACACGAGCCTTTCCTTAGTCCCAAAGACAAATCGAGACACTTCAATACCTTTTCAACTGACGACCAAAGAGCATGTTCCGCCTCTGATAAGCATACATACGTTGCAATGCACCGTCAGATGGATTTCGCACCGATCAAGGAGGCGCCTTCATGTGCGAGCGTGTCGTGATCTGAGCATCTCTAAACTAGTTCCTGACACATCACATCGTAAGTCTAGTCTTTTTATCATTCCAAAAGCTGTCGGTCAGGGGTTTGAGGACTGCACCGTACTCATAGATGAAATGCAGTCTTCGAGGCTGTCGTCCCGCAGATCCAGACAGTCGAGATGCTGACGATTGCATGGCAGGACCATGCAAACATATCCAGATCGTTGAACATGTCGCTACTCAGTAGCTCCCGCGTCGCTTAATGTGATCTGTCAAGAACAGAAGGCTCAAGTCTATGACCATCCCAACTTGCACAGCCAATCCGGTAACCCCTCGGTAGCTCGCAACAAACTGGGCGTGTCAAGTCGTTCAGGTCGGTCGTCAACCATTCATACGCCTGCGCCCGGATGAGTGATCTCGGGCGAGGTTTTGTTGGCTGAGAAGCCGGTTTAGATCTCTACAAGCACAAATCCCCTGTACCTTCGTCCGGTCCCTTCTGTCTCCAGTCATGCATGACTGGCTTCTAATCCATTCGAAGGTCTCCGTCCAAGAATGGAACAGGTTCGGGCCAACAGCGGAAGACAAAGACACTTCGGTTGAAGGCGCCCTTAGCAGTCCATAGCGCCTTGTCGTACTTCTCGACTCGCAGAGCCTTGGCGCGTTCTAGGGCTAACCCTTTACTTCGCTTCGCCGTCTCCACCGTCAGCTTCCAAAGGCCTGCCTCAGCCTGGACCTTCGTCCTGATCTCTGCAAGCATGTCACTGCTGCAGCCACGCCAAGTCGACCTTGCTGCAAGTGCCTCTGATATTGAGAGTTGAAGCTTCGAACGCCAGCGGCAACGGAGACCCGGAGAATATATCTCGCCCGGAAGTCGATAGTCTCAGGGCGCACCTTGCAGTCGATTATCGCGCGAGCGGCACAAGCTACTAGTAGGCCAGCCGATTCGACTAGGAACTCAAATACTGCGGGCCGTCGGCTGGTGCTCTTGCATCGCGCCGTCTTTCGGGATGTGGGTTCACAAGGCTGAAGTTTCAATACTCGTCCCACCGGCTTGACCAGAACGGGTCCTCTCGGATTGAAGATGGAGCCAGCATGAACAGCTCCCGGCCACACTGCCTCTCGAACTGCCTGAACTGCCGAAGAGAAGACTCTTCAAAAATTGAGAAAGTCACTTAGCCTATCGAGCCTAGTGCCCGAAGCGGACCGATCCCGTCGAGATGGTTGCATGCCAATAGGACCTGCAAGTCGATGTACTTCTGAGGGCGACGTGAAAACCTTTCCGAGAGACAGATGTGAATTTTTCTTAGAGGCAAGTCCAGAACCTGCCGTCTTGTTGCATCAAGGCCAGACCACCGACTTCGGCGACATATCCGGCGACACAAGTGTCAAGGAAATGAACATGGCGTCATGTCTGTTGACTATCACCACTTGGCGGTCGAGGCAAGCAAAAAATCTCCTCAAGTTATCGCCGAGTGCGATGGTATCTTCGGTCATGCAGCCCTCGAACAAGCCTAGGACGTCATGCGAAAAGTTATGGTGAGCAAGTCCGGAGGGAATGGGCCGACCAAGAAAATGGCCTGTGATGGTCAGCCATGGACATGTACGACGTTGCCCATTCACCGTTCACGGTGCCTTCTGTTTACTAGCCTGCTAAGTCGACAGCAAATCCAACAATGACGAGCCGAAAACCTGGCGAATCGACTTTCGGTTGTTTGCACATTCTGGGTTGAGACTGGAGCGTGGAATCAGACCTCGACTCGGTCATTGTCCAGAACCACAGTGGCGACAATCGCCAAGTATCACCCAGCAGGCTCTGCTACTCAACACAAAGTTCTCTCTCCTTCCTGGCGATCATAGCCATTTTTACGCAGTGTATGCGCTCTGGTCTGGTACCACACTTTCCCATTCGGACCGGTACTTCACGCTTCTGCTATCGATAAATGATTATTTAGCGGAGAAGATCTCGGAGCCCGCTTCCTTGCAGCATTCCAGAGCGTTTACCCGAGTCTTCAGGCCCACCTCAGCCTTCCAAGGCACAAAGAGGTGCACCATACCAAATGCTAGTGTCATTCTGCACATTTCCTCTTGCCGTACTTGATGTCTTTTTCTTGAAATCCCCCCACCAATGACGATAGCCGACGTTGCGGGATTTCTTTCAACGCTAGCCTCCAAGGCTACGGCCCGGCCTTTGTCAATAATTCTTCAGCCATCCATAGGGCATCCGCCCCAATGGAGCAGGAGCATCATTGAAGCAAGGCATTTTTCTGCGTCGTCCTAGTAGAGTGGCCATCACTCGAAGCCCAAATATGGCAAGCCAACCGTCAAGAATGCACCAAACTAGCCAGAAGCCGTGAGGCGCGTTTTTCATAACATCTCGGTCCGGCTCACTGATCTATCACGTAAGTGAAAGCCGTGACACAACATATGCCGACCAATCAATGTGTGCAGCGGCTTTATTACATCTTCCCTGCGTCAAGGACGACAAATTGTGCTGTGTGGTGCTTTTGTGCGGGGCAAGTTCGACACAGACTCATGTCATGACGGGGCCCAGAAAGCTGGCATCGTCCGCAACAAACGTGAGTCTGTCCCCACTTCCCAAAGCAAGTTTTGCTTGGGACACAGCTTTGGTATCTGTTTCAGTGCCTTTGCCAAACAGCCAAAGTTACACACCTCGGTGAGGCACACTATATTGGTTAAACTTGACCTGCTGAACAGACCGAACAAGTTGGTTCCCAGCCTTGCCTCTGTAGGCTTAGCAGCATGTCAGACTTTTCGTCTTCAAGCGATTCCTTGCAGCGATTATTCATTGGTACTTCATACATGTTCGGCTTCTCTAGTACAGACCGGTCCAGCTGGAGGGCTGCATCCATCAGTCATCATATTCGGGGCGCACCTCACCCCCTCCCTGCCATACTAGATTTACTGACCGCCGCCTTTGTGAGTTTCTCGCTTCCACTGCCGGGCGTCTGGCTCCAGCTCGGCCCTTTCGGTAAGTGGATGTCGCTCACAGACTTTTCTGGGCCGTCTTGCCTGTCACCTCGATGCGCTGTTGGAAAGCAAAAACTGGTCAGCAAGACAAGGAAGGTGGTGCAAAACTGGTATCGACATGGAGGGTAGGCCCTCTTTTCTTTTCCATTTCAGCCAAACAGAAACGCCCGATTCAGCGAAAGCACATGCGAAAAAGTTGCGTGCCCCTGAACCGATCACACCCTGCCTACCCAGCGGCACGAGCCTGTCAAGGCTGGCCACATGGGTTCCTTGGGATCCCGGTCAGGTACCCGTTCAGCGGAACTATTACCCGGCCAATCATGGCGATCCAGTTCCTGAATGCTCTTCAAGCTAGTGTCTTGGCCCACGGGCCCACTGTCCCCTGGCCTGGGCCTTTTCAATCTCTATTCTCTCGGACAACCTTGATTTGGGCCCTCAGCTGCAGTCGAACACTTGGCACCATCACACCTGCACCAACGGCGGCCAGGTCATCATTCCTGTTGATATACGTGGATAAAAGTCAACCATGGCCATGGTTGTTTTTTTGGTGCGTCCAAACGCGCCATGATTTGTTCCACTGGGCAAATTTAGCAACGCATCAAAGGCTTAAAGGCGCTCATTCGCCGCGGGTGCCCAACAATGCTGCCGGGCCGTTAGCCAATGTTTGTTTGTTGGCCTTGCTGAAAGCTTGGGAAACAATGTTCACTTTGAACGATTCAAGGAGGCTTGGGTGGTCCAAGCGGGCTTTCATTATTTGCTTCAAGGGGTACCGCTAGGACACTATAACAAGGCGTGCTACTAAGCGGCCCGTTGGGCGGAAGGGCGGAAGAGACCGTTGGCGCCAACCCAGGATTTTCAAGAGGCAAGATGAGGCCTTTTCTGTGCAGCGGTGAGGGGAAATCGATTGAGTTTTTTCGGATGAAATCAACGTTTCCTTGCTTCTGGCAGACTCTGTTTCCTCGGACAACGTTCTCTAGCGGGGCAGGGTATGGAGAGGCGTGAAAAGCAAAAAGTTGTGGGCCCGATTGGTCAACATGGCCGAGCATGGATGACGAACAATGGTGGACCCCGGCCAAGTGGCCAGCTAGCGGTTCTCTACTGTACATTGTACACAGTAGTACGGGCGCCGTTAGCTGTCGGGAAGGGGATCAGACGCCTTGACTCGGGGTGATCTTGAATCTGAAATGTGAAAGGACCAAGTCCTGCCATCTAGACCATCCGGTACAAGGTACCTGTGCCTGGACCAGGGGTCCTGGATGTTTCTCTCACAAAGAGTACCCATCACACCCCCCCATACTAATTTACCACTGCTATGGACACCATAGAGCGTCCAGAAGTATAAAGCTCTTATGCCCACAAGTCTGCTCCGTTCATTCATTCTCCGAGATCTCTCACACCTATCCGGCAAGCCGTTGATATCATTCACTTTTTCCTACGGGATATACACTCCTTCCAGCCTCGTGCTACTCGCTCCCTGCCCAAACAAGAATTCACACTTTTCAGGTCCCTGGTGGCTTGATTACTACTATCAGAACAACTCTGTCTTGCGAAACATCTTCGTTAGAATTCTGATCTACACATAAGCTGTCGATCTGTCGATCCTTCCAATCACCTATCTTCTCACAAAAGACGATTTTCATATCCAGCAATCATGCAATTCAAGAACCTCGTTGTGGCCGCCTTGGCCTCTGTGGTGAGCGCCACCAACACTGTCACTCTCAAGTCCATGGACAGCACCGACCGTACCGTCGTGTGGACTGGGACCACTGAGGTCGACGACACTTCGGTTCCTGGCGGCGAATCAGTCAATGTCACCCTCCCTGATGGCTGGACTGGTAACGCGTACTCTTACAACAGTGGCGCCTCAAACACTCCTGGTATGCTGGCCGAGTTCGCCTTCAACAGCTATGCGGGTGCCACCTACTTCGATGTCTCCGCCATTGTCAACCCGGATGACACCACTGGCGTCTACCAGATGTACCCTGCCGACACTGCAAGCCCCATGTCCGGCTGCATGACCTTCGCCTGCTCCAACGCCTACTATCTGCCTGATGATGTTCAAACCAAGTCTACCACTAGCAGCACCATCATCGTCACCCTTGGTGCCGGAGAGTTCGAGGTGTCCAGCAAGCGCGACGCTGGTGAGAACCACCCCCGTGAGGCGCTTACAGACCCTTACTACAAGCCTACCCTCAAGGGACGCTTTACATCGGCCCTGCGATGGGCTCGCCGAGGAGAGAACTGAGTTCCATTCTGGGTAAATGGTGGACAACTGGGTTGAGGCAACCACCACATCATGAGGAAGCAGCGCACGCTGGAGTTGCGGCTCTTCTCTCAACGACGACACGATTTATATTCACCTTCAAAAAGTCTGTTAGATACCCCCATCTCCAATACGCAGGCTTGTCCAGCGAAACCAATGGGAGAGTGGAGTTTTTGGATTGTTAGAAACGATGTGGAAGCACGGAAAAGGTGCAAGGACAAGATGACGACTCCCAAATGGAAACCAGATAGAGAAACCATGGACTTGGCCTCCCCAGTCTGACACTCGTTTGCGAATCTACATTTTCTCTACACTCCTTTCTTGACTCTTTACTGCTCTTCATTTCATGTACATAATAATACCTAAGCCTATCGCTGGCTAAACAAGCTCAATTCTTGTTGAGAAAATCCTTCCAATCTCAATGTCCCATGCCAATGATGAAACTAAGTGAAAACGCACAAATTTCTTCTGTTATTTCGTCTTCGTGTTCACAAGCGACGTTGAAGAACTGAGTGGGTCGCTAAAGATTGGTTCCCTATTCAGCAACCCCATTTTCGCGGCTGCAGGGCCCCATTGAGGACGACACAACGGCGATCCCGTCTGGAGCCCTTGTCGTCATCCTCGTACAAGTATTCAGCTGAGTCTATCATCACGAACGGGGCTGCTGTCGTCACCGATCCCATTGTGTCAAATTGGCCGCGAAATACTTGAGACCATTCGACCGAGGTGCCTAATTTTACTGAGATGTTCCAATAGGAGGATTACCTAAATAAGACACCTTTCTAACAATTGTAAAAGAACCTTTGTCATGCAGACCGTTGCCTCGCCAGTGCCGGAGTTCCAGCATTGTCAGGTGCGCTCAACACGCGCACTCTGAGTCTATCTGCTCGACTCTTTGTCCAGCACAATGCACTGGGAGCCCTCAATTTATTTTTAGGTTTCGCCTCGGCGAATGGCGTCTAGCATCGTATGCTAACACTTCCTCGGTCGCCAAGACGTTGGGCGTTTTTCCCGCTGTGCCAGCCATAGAAATAATTCCCCGAGGGGCGCGTGGCAGTGAAGTGGACTTATCATTTCCGAACAGGCTAAGCCTTTCTCTAGAGCCACGCAGCAGAGGTGAAGGCCTGGGCCCTTTGGAAATGGGTTCGAACAATTGCTCTCCTTGTGTGCCAAGACAATGTTCGAGATCTTTTCTCTCTCTCTCTCTCTCTCTCACTCTCAAGGAAAACAACACTAAAAAGGAAATTCGCACGACGGGGGCCCGCACATGTTTCGTCCCATGTGTGGATGAACAAAACGTTAGGACGAACACTTGTGTTTGGATGCGTAGCGCAACGTCAGTGCGGAGAGACAGTCGCCCATCGGAAGGGGAAATCGGATAGACAGGAACGCCTCCAATGTTTATTAGTCATTTTCGGAGTCGGCTACGACCTTTCTTTTGAACTGCATAATCTAATTCGTAGCCCTTGGACGGATGCTGATTCATTCCCACGGTACCTTGGTGACCAATACCCTGTGTGTGGTGGACGAGGCGCAACGACCAATACACCCTCAAACCCCCAAAAAGAGTACCGCGGCCTCAGGAGATCCACGAACGTCGGCTCTTACGCGTCACACCCGCTCAGCGAACTACGTCTCACAGCCCCCGACAAGGGTGTGGTACGAAAGCATAAGCCCGCCAGGTGTCTTTGCGCCGGAATGAAATCAATTAGTATATCATCAGAAGCTTCATGCAGGCCTTATTGAAGTGCTTCCGCAAGTTCGCAGCAGGTCACACCCACACACGGCGCTTTTCTGATGCTATGGAAGGTTTCACTTCAAACGTGGTGAAATCATTCGGGGGTGTTTGACTTGGGGTCATTTGACATCTGTCACGGAAGGCTGCCGATAGCATGTAGGGCTGAAAGGTGTGTTTGTGTCTTGTTCAACATTTGCACACCTTGCACACCGTCGGGTTCCCGCATGACGGGCAACGGCTCACATTCGTCCAACTTCGATCGGAACAGCACGCCGTCCTGCAGGGCGCCACGCAACCACAGTGGATACCCGCGCGCTGGCAGCGAATAGGCGCACCGAAAGCCTTATTTCTTCGGTGCTCCCAATACCGCGGACCTTGAAACTGGTGGCTTTCGAATCTACATGCGCGCGTCCGTATGGCCGCCGCCAGTCATGGCGTGCCACGAGCTGGTGGTAGTGGTAGTCCGAAACAGACACAAGGCGGTGGTGTGGTTTCTTTGTGGTACCATCAACAATTGTACGCCGAGATAGGGTTGGCCTTGGATGCACATTTCAATAAGTGTAAGCTTACGCCGGCTGCTTTGCTGCTGCTGAGTGGTTGGAGCTGTCATGTAGGTAGGTTTGACTTCATTACCAAAATCACAATGGTACGTGGCCCCATCATCTATCCTCCATTTTTTGCGACTCTCCAATTACTCTGGGATTCGCAGACTGGCGAATGGCGAGACTTGTCTTTATCGTCCCGGGCTGTGAGACAGCCCAAGAGCATCTATTTCTCTGACTGTAATACGCCACGCCATATATTGAGATAATGCTTTTCCTGCCATATCCTTGACGGTAATGACGAACTTTATGCACGTTTGCTAGTCCTCACCATTCTTGACCTCTGTCTCCGTGGACTCTGGCTTGTCCATAGAGACTTTCTCCTCCGCCACAATAGGCGCCTCCCCTGATTTTGTGGCTTCGACTGGCTTTTCCTCACTGCTTTTCTTCTCGCTTGGGGGCGGTGAGGCGCTCTTGACTTGTTTCGACTTGATGATCTGCACCAGGTGATCGGCCGTGTCTCCGAAGCCATCAATGTGTTGCAGCTTGGTCTTGAAGAATTCAAGGTCACGCAGCATACTGTTTGGTTGTTAGCCTTCTTGCATCCGGTGTTGCCCAAGACGGTGATGACATACCTATCCCGTCCAGTCTCGGTCTTCGGGTCAGCCTCTTTGAACTCGGCACCGAATTGCTCCTTGATACTGGCAAAGACAGGGATCATAATCATGCGGACGGTGTCTTCAGAAAGGTGCTTGGTGAGGTTCTTGTACAAGAGAGACGTCTCCTTGACCAGAGTCTCCACGTATGCATGCGGGCCTTTAGTTTCCTTGTCCCAGTCGATAGTCTTCGTAGTCTTTGCGTGGGCACCTGCTCGCCCCGTCATGATCTCCACTAACTTATCGTATATTGTCTGCATGTGTTCTTGGTAATCTCTCTTGACCTTGTCGAACTCCCCCATCAGAACAGATGGAGCACCTCCAGATCCGGCGTGTCGCCGTACAAATTCGCGAACGTAGGGTATCAAAGCGGCAATGAAAGCAAGTGCTTGCGAGGATGAAGCGAGATGTCGGGTGGTGATATTTCTGAGACCTGCGGATCTCGTGGCGCCTGCACCGAGGATGAGCTGCTTGCAGCGAGAGTTGAAGAATTGAAGGTAGTTCATTAGTGACTTGGCAACATCGGACGTGATGGACGGAATGCCGGTGATGAGATGTAAATAGCTGGACATGCCATCCATACACAAGACGGCGGAGTTTGGCAGGACGAACGTCTCGGAATCAATGATAGCCTTGCCCTTTCCAGAGCCGTTGCTTTGTGCCGGATTCTCGACGCCATTGGCCTCTTTCTCTTCGTCTGGATACGGCATCCATATTTGCGTCCCAGTCGTCCAATCTGCTGGATCATTCGTGCTACTGTCGAGGATCCGTTTAAGCTGTTCGTTGTGCTTGTCTGAGAAATCGCAAGCGCCCCATTGGTCTGATTCCATGCCCTTGGCGAGCTTCTGTGTTTCGGCATCGCCGTTGCTTCTTACAAAGTCCTTGATTTGGTTGTTGACTTCGTCTTTCAGCGGCGTACCGCTCCTGCCTGAAATTGACTCGCATTCGTTGGCGAAATGCAGGTTGA
This sequence comes from Gnomoniopsis smithogilvyi, assembly GCA_027946515.1. NCBI lineage: Eukaryota > Fungi > Ascomycota > Sordariomycetes > Diaporthales > Gnomoniaceae > Gnomoniopsis > Gnomoniopsis smithogilvyi. The sequence goes on along the minus strand of JAPEVB010000004.1, from coordinate 1,342,022 downwards.
GGGTGAAGTAGCGGAGGAACATAATCAGCTCCAGATGTGTGCTCTGTTCAGCTCTCACCCGGAGAATTCTGACGATCTTGTCTTGCGCGAGGTCGACAGCATTGCCCAGGAGCGCTGATAAATCCAAAACTTTGTGAATCTCCTCTTGAGCCTCAATACCGGCAGTTGATGATTTTCTCGCCATGGGACTCAAGGGTGGTGATTTGAGCGGTGGTGATTTCATGCCCGATGGAATTGACCCGTCCTGAATTGATGCAGCAACATCGAGCATCAACTTGATCTGCGTGGACGTCCTCCTCAAAGTTTCCGTCACGCTGACATAGATCTTGGTCAATAGCTCCTCTGCATCAGCAGGTTCAAGCGCGCGCAGGTTCCGTGCAAGTATTGAGGACTTTTCTCTCTGTGACATTTTGCGGCCGCCACCAGTCGCAGTTGATGCAGACATGACCGACATATTGTCATCATCGTTAGAACTGGGCAAACCTTGCTTTACAAGATTCCTGATTTCTTTGATCACCGAGTCCCGGTACGCCGTAACAGCGACAGTAATTTGTTTCGCCCTGTACAAACCACCCAGAGTTTCGATGAGGGTCTTGCGCAGGTCCTCTGTGGACTCCAGATACGAAGGGAAAGCGGTCGGTTCCCGCGCGCGTCCGCCTCTTGCTCGTATCACCGCACTGTTCCATCGCATGAGAACCTCCTGGGTCGATACTGCTTCGACGTGCCGCCGCAGATCTGCTGTGAGGCTCGCCACAAATTTCGTTTCATAGGCCTTGCCGATCCGGGACCGCAGAATATTCATGTCCTCATTCACATCCTGCAGAGCAGTGGCACCTCTGAGGTCCCTCAACTGCACGTTCCGCAAGGCAACCGGTGGCGGACTAAATTCGTTTTCGTCACCAGCTATGAGGCCCTCTAGAGAATCAATGCCGTCAAGTGCTGCCTCCACTTCGCCTGTATCGACTAAAGTTTCACAGTCTGCCAGCTGACTGACAACTTCCCTTAGCTGCAGAACAGCATCATGAAGCTGCGAAATATTTTCACGCCGCCGTTTTTGCTGCACTGCGTTGATACCACTAATGACAATCTCATCATCCAGAGCCTCAAGCTCTAGCCTTAGAGTCTTGATTTTATCCACTGAGTCTGCGGCCTCGGTATGCAACTCTTTCAACGATCCCAGGGCACTAAAAAAGGTGGTTGATGCTGTCGATATTGACGCGATCAGGTGCATTTCGACAGTGTCCATGTACCATGACAGCTTTTCCTGCAAAATCGCATTCGTTGCTAATGCTTTTCGTGGTGCCGGCGCATGGCCATTTGACGCTTTCTCTTCCTGCCGCACAACCTCGGACCTTTCGCTTACGACATCGAACGTCCTTGGATTCTCTAAGTGGAAATCGTCGTCAAAATAGACTGCGGGTATTGTCGATAGCGGAGGCGGCCCTTGCGCAGCTCGCCTAGAATAGCTCGAACTCGCTCTTCGAAGAGGAGGCGGTGCATCAAGGGTCGTGAAGGAAGATATGGAGGAAATGGAAGCCTTTCTAGAACTTGCCCTTCTGCCTGGCCGTAAGCGATTGTTGCTGTCGTCACCAAATGGGTCCCCGGGCTCATCTCCCTTTCCACGACGATTTAGGAAGTCCTCCTCCTCGCTTTCTTTAACCTGCTGCAATTGCTTGTACAGTGCACCAACTTGCTTTAAATATGGATCGAACTCAGACGGTTTTATTCTCTGAATGTTCGTCAAGGTCACGGGAGGGATGTCTCTGGCAGTCGGTGGCTTATGGGCACTAGAAGCTGGGGCGGAAGTATGTGGAAGAAGGCCAGTTCGAACGATGGGAGGTTGGAGCAAGGTAGAGATGGCTATCGCATGGTCAGCTATGTCGCCTTGACGTGGACTTTGCACATACCATTTTGACCTGACTCTAGCACCGTGTTGCTCCAGCTTCCCTGATCCAATGCGCCACCAATGGAGTGAATCGAGCCAGCAGTCGAGGGCCGTCTAGAGCTGACAGAGCCCTGTCTGATGATCTTGTTAGTCCTCTAGGTGCTCATCATGCAACCAACTTGGTATGGCGGCATACCTATGGAAGGGATAGTCCTGTCGATGGAATTGCGGTGAGGTAGGAGAGGCCAGGCTGTCGACAGACTTCCGAGCCCCAGGATTCGAATACATGGTGACCGCAAATGATCCCAGAGTGCAATGTAGCACACTGGGGCAATTTGATGCTTTGGAAAAGCAAGAAGCGACGGATGGGCAACGCTACCGCGGAATCATTGCTGGAGTTGCTGCAATATGCTGTCGCAAACAGGGACCAGGACAGTTGCCTGTGGTTAACAATGTAGAATGCAAACCCCGGAAAGCAGCCAAGAGGATCGATCGCAAAAGGAGAGACTCGAGGGTTGTTGTCCTGATGCTAAATGGCTCCGAAACCCAAGTTCAGAGCTGCTCGGGTAGACACGACATACACATGGCAGCCCATAATACAGACACCTGGTCCCCTGGATGCGGCAGTCTCAATGGAACGTCGGACCCGAAAGTGGAGACTCCATGCTTAGTCATACCGAGCTGCACAAGCCGGGGTAGGGGGCCAGGACCAGAGCATGGACTGGGGAGCCCCCAGCTCCAGACCAACGCGCTAACGAAACCACTTAAACTCACGCGACGCGACACGCTCAAAAGAGCGCGTCTAGAAATTATACCTGCTTCGCCGAATAACCCATCTTCCAACCCCTCCACCCACAAACTCTTCTGCGATCTTTTCTCGTCGAGGGAATTGTATCACTCGCTCCGTCATACTTCACCGTCTGCAAAGTTCAACATGGATCGCGGCACTGTATCATCACTTCACGTCTATCCTCGAGAGGAGACCGACGAAACGAATTTGCAGGTGCAGAAACAGCTTGAGACATTCATCCTTGAATTCAGACTCGACAACGTCTTTGTATACAGGTATGGCGCCTTGATGCTGCCTCTCACATACGAGATAGCTCATATGCGAAATTTAGAGACCACCTTCGCGAGAATGCGCTTCTGCAAAAGTACTATTGCGATGTCAACATCGGCGACCTGATCAAGTACAACGAGGAACTCGCACATCGCCTGGTCACAGAGCCTGCCGAGATCATACCATTGGTACGCGATAACCCTTTGGTCTCACGCGAGAACATCTACTCTGACATGCAGTTCAATCTCCTAGTTCGAGCAAGCGCTGCGGAAATGCACACAGCGCATAGTCTTTCCTCACGACATCAAGATCGATCTCCCGCCTCATCAGCTCCTTTTGCACTCCGATGCTGAGGACGTTTCCATTCGTAACCTCGACTCCCTCACCATTTCTCGACTTGTCCGAGTACCGGGAATTGTGATTGGCGCCTCCGTCATGTCCTCCAAAGCGACTGAGCTCCGTCTCCAGTGCCGGAATTGCAACATGATAAAGAGGATCAGTATCGACGGTGGCTTTTCCGGCGTCACTCTGCCTCGACGTTGCGACCGAGAGAGGCAGAAGGGCGACCCAACAGATCCATGTCCCCTCGATCCCTACTACGTTGTTCACGAAACCTCAAAATTCGTCGACCAACAAGTTATTAAGCTGCAGGAGGCTCCAGACCAAGTCCCCGTGGGAGAGCTGCCGCGACACGTCCTCATTTCTGCCGATAGATACTTGACCAACCGTGTTGTGCCGGGCTCGAGATGTACTATCATGGGAATTTTTTCAATTTACCAGAACAAAGCAACCAAGAACTCGTCAACAGGTGGTGCTGTCGCCATCAGGACTCCGTATCTCCGTGCGGTCGGGATCCAAACGGATATCGACTCAACAGCCAAGGGCCACTCCACATTTTCGGAGGAAGAGGAGCAGCATTTCCTCAACCTCAGCCGACGACCAGATCTTTATCAAGTGATGGCTAGATGTATTGCTCCCTCAATCTACGGCAACGAAGACATCAAGAAAGCTATTCTGTGCTTGCTGCTTGGTGGATCAAAAAAGATCCTTCCGGACGGCATGAAGCTTCGAGGAGACATCAATGTCCTACTACTTGGTGACCCGGGTACTGCCAAGTCCCAGCTGCTGAAGTTTGTTGAGAAGGCAGCACCAATATCGATTTATACCTCCGGAAAAGGATCGTCAGCAGCTGGTCTAACAGCTTCTGTACAAAGAGATCAATCTACCCGCGAGTTCTATCTTGAAGGTGGTGCCATGGTGTTGGCTGACGGCGGAGTGGTATGTATCGACGAGTTCGACAAGATGAGGGACGAGGACCGTGTGGCCATCCACGAAGCTATGGAACAGCAAACAATCTCCATTGCCAAGGCCGGTATCACTACTATTCTCAACGCAAGGACATCTGTTCTGGCGGCAGCTAATCCTATTTTTGGCCGCTACGACGATATGAAGACCCCGGGTGAGAATATCGACTTCCAGACCACCATCTTGTCCCGTTTCGACATGATTTTCATCGTCAAGGATGCACATGAGCGTGGTCGTGACGAGCGAATCGCAAAGCACGTCATGAACATCCACAAGGGTGGCGTGGCAACAGAGGAACAGACAGAGTCTGAAATTCCAGTTGACACAATCAAGCGGTATCTGGCCTACTGCAAGTCGTGAGTAGTCCCACTCTCCCCATATGCAAGCTTACAACCACAAGACTGACATTCTCATCTAGCCGTTGCGCCCCTCGCCTAAGCGACGCAGCAGCCGAGAAATTATCCTCCCACTTTGTCTCGATTCGCAAGCAAGTACACGCCACTGAAGTAGAAGCCAACGCACGCTCCTCCATCCCAATCACCGTCCGTCAACTGGAGGCTATCGTCCGTATCACCGAGTCCCTTGCAAAATTGACCCTCTCACCCGTCGCGACCGAAGACCACGTCGACGAGGCCATCCGGCTGTTCCTGTGCTCGACCATGGACGCTGTCAACCAGGGCGGCAACCAGGGCAGCCGCGAGCTCAATGATGAGGTCAATCGGATCGAGGCAGACCTGAAGCGCCGCTTGCCCATTGGGTGGAGCACGAGCTTGGCGACGTTGCGGAGGGAGATGGTGGAAGGCAAGGGTTTCAGTGAGCAAGCGCTTAACCGCGCGTTAATGATTATGCAAAGGCGGGACACGATCATGTTCCGCAATCAGGGCGCTCAGGTTTATAGGAATGGTGCTTAATGTGCTGTAGATGCGGGCGAAGACAGGTAAAGGCGGATGCAACGGCGTTTGGGAATAGGGACGATAACGACGATTTTGTAATTCGGCTTGTTTGGGTTGGAGGTTTCTTCGGATATCAATGCAATTGCATACATCACGGCGAGTTTCAGCTTCAAAGGCATGTATTAGATTTGGTTTCTGCGTCATTACCAAGTCTGTAAACATGACCAAAGACCTTCATATAGCAATGAGGCCCAGTCCACCTATGCCAATGTCCCACACTCACACATAAGCAATGGTGTTATCGAAGCGTATCTGGGCATTAACGCCTAATGCCGCCTCACCGCCAACAACAGCAGGGCCACGGACGATGATCTAAAAGGGTCATCAAATTAGCAACGAGACTCGGTAACATGTGCTCGTTATTGAATGAGATCCTTACCTGTCCTTGGCTCTTTTCATCCGTCGTCTTAAATTCTCCCGAGTCCCTTAGCAACACTTCACAGCTCGTTACCGGCGGGCCGAAATGCGAGCACTTATCCTGATGCACGCGATAGTCATAGAATTGCGTCTGCGCTACCGCGCCTGCCACCTTCGCAGCCGTCAACGCATAAACGATTCTTGCACCAAGGAAAATCCTCAAATCCGACAGCTCCGCACTGGACAATTTCGGTATGCTCTCGCAACCGGCGCGATCCGCAGTGTACACGAGGCGAAGCTTGCCGGGTGTCCGCCCAATCGCAGGGCGCAGGCTATCATTGTACGAGGTGAGCAGCGAGGCGGCAGGCATAATGCCATACTGTGTGAGGGAGCGCGTCTGGAGGTAGTGGATTTTGCTGCCGATGAATGAGGAGATCTGTTTTGTGGCCTGCGCGTGCGTTTTGAGGAGGGTCTGTGGGCTGGCGACGAGGATGGTGGGCTCGATGCCGCGGGTTGCGAGGGAGAGATCGAGCTCGCCGGCGGATGAGTTGAAGGCGACCGAGGAGTTGGAGAAGATTGCTACGAGTGTCAGAGCGAGGGTGTATGTGCTGGTAAGGGCATCGGCGGGGAGGAAGAGGTCTGACGGGCCCATGCGCTGGGATTGAGGAATGGCAAAGAGCTGAGCAGCGACGGCCGCGGTGAGGTTCGCGGCAGTGAACTCGACCATCTCTTCTATCTCGTTTGGCTTTGTTTGCCAAAAGACGGTGAGATTGGGTGCATCATGCTGATCTGCGAGGGGAGGCAGCTCCTTGCCTGCGTCAGCGGGACTGTCCTGGATGATGTCCTGCCAGGTTGCGACATTGAGCTTGCCGCCCATGCCCTTGGGGACCTCGTTCCAGTCCATGTGCCTGTTGCCCTCATCGACTACCCACACTACCTGTCGGAGAGATGGGTAGCTCTTGACCACGGCATCAAAGGGAAACGACCCAGGTAGTGCCACCACAGTATCGGCCTCTGCCTGGCGCAACATAGATATTACGGCATCATCGGACTGGTCGAAGGGTACGAGGATAGCCTGCAGATTGTAAAAAGCACAGGCAAATAGGGCGGCCATAAACTCGACGGAGTTGGGCAGGTAGATGGCAACGCGGGCACCGCCTTGATCGAGAATGTGCTTGCCGATGAGATTGATTTGGCGGGTAACATCATCTGTTTGCTGTCAATAGGTTATCGTTCAGGATACAATATGGGACGATTTACCAAGACTGTGTTCAACGACCTTGTCCGCGCCAAGGACGGTCAAGATCTTGCCCTTCCCCACCGGCTTGCCCTCCTCTGAGGTTCCCTTCACGGCCTGCCTCCAAACGTCCCGAATATCTCCGTCGCGGCCCCTTGACCACTTAGAAGCACCTGGATCCTTCACGTTGAGACCAGCATTGAGAGGCATGCCATGGGGAGCCGAGTGGGAGCGGTAGACGGACGACTCGCCCGGTTGTCGCACGGGGGAGGGCTGTGCCTGGCGGGCCAGGAGGAGCGGATGGGTGTCGGGATCGGTGCGCGAGAACAGCTGGTAGGAAAGGAACACGATCAGGACCGTTGCAATGGCGGTGCTCCAGCCGTTCCATTGATAGACGAGGCCAGTGACGCCCTGGTCGACCTGCCACATGACATTCTCGAAGAAGCCGTTGAACATGATGGGCGGATTACTGGGCCGGAGCCGTATGTGACATGAGGTGTATGTACGATGGTGCGGATGTAGCTATGAATGTTTCGAATAGTAAAGAATGAGTGTCGTGGAGCAATAGCAGGATTGCAATACTTGTTCAATGAGAAGTGTTGTTGATTAACATACAATGTTCCGTCAGCGCAAAGTAGAAGTACAAGTGTTGCATGGCGAAACGTCGAGGAGCTTCCAACGGACCCGAGAACAGCGCCGCAAGCCGGTGCGTCACAGGGGAGCATCAAGGCCCCGCATCCTGGTCGACGACCCTGGGCTACCTCTTCCAAGTATTGGACAAGGGGCTGTACCATAGTACATAGTATACTTCAATGAAGTAGGCAATGTTAAGTACATAGAAGCAAAGTCCGCCCATGTGTGAGAGTACTTTTTGGGCAGTGAGTAAACATTCAATAAGCCTACGATTGGCCAGAAAAGGCGTCAATCATCATTGAAGTACAATGGTAAAAAAGGGAAACAATAGGTAGACCAGGTCTAAGTGCCGCCTGCAGCTATTTAGCTAACCCCGTGCATGGTACAATACCTGTGCTGCGTGCCTAGGCAGGTAGGTAGATAGAAATCGCGGTTGCTAGGATCCGGGATGTTGTTGATTTGCGCGCCGCGGGCAGTCTCCCCCTTCCCTCTTTTCAACTTTGACATTCACGACAACCCATTCGCCAAAGCCGACAAAAACGATCGTGTCTGGGCACTTGGCCTCACCAGCACTTGTTGCTTGACTTCACTACTAACCTAGCAGGATCCCCCTCTCCGCCGAAGTACCGATACTCCGAGCCCTTCTGCGGTGGGAGCACCTGCGCAAAAGCTCCGTCTATAGCTGTGAGACAGGACGAGTGTGCAGAGTCCAACCGCCAATATGTCGGGATCATCGACAGCCCTCGCTCTGAACAAGCAACGTACGCCTCTCAAACAAATATCTGGAAACGAAACTCCAGTCACGGAGAGCCCAGGGAGCTGGCAGCATCCTCGCATTGACGAAATCACCCGCCGCCAAAACGCGACCGTCTTTACCAGCGACAATGTCAAGACGATAGTATACAACGTTGGAGCCCTCGTCATTCTCAGCTTCATTCAGCGGATCAATGCAGATTTTGGTCCTAAAGCATTGTATGTAACAGTGTCGTGGAAGAGGATATTGATCAGAAGCTCACTCATAATGGCAGCCATGGCCCCGATGCGAAGCTCTACGTCTGGTGGACCTTTTTCGTTGTCTATATGCTACCTATTTGGAACATCGGCATCGCCTGTCTTCCTCTTGTCCGGCAAAAGGATGACATGTCCGACATCCCCTTGACCGCAGCACAGCGCAAGCTGTTGGGCCTCCCACCGAGTTCCAGACCAGAACCGCCAAATACTGTTTACAGCACACCTCCCAGGTACTCGCGCACACCATCCATTGCAGGCTCGACAGGCAAAGCAAGCCCCTCGAGCTCACCATTGTCAGCCAGCGGAAGCCCATCGGGCTCGAGAATGAATGGGTCGCCGTACTCTCCTGTCGCGAGCCCCCTCCTGCAAAAGGCTGTGGGATACAACGGTCGGCGGTCCTTTTCGCAAGGCTCAGGTAGTCCGAATAATACAAGCACGCTTGGCGCAAGCACGTCGGGAGCAAGCATCTTGGGTGCCAGTTTCAACTCCAGCGTTTTCTCAGAACCGCCTGCGACCCCCAGCCCGCCTGGTGGCAAGAGGATCAGCGTGGGACTGAACAACAAGTGGCTGTATGAGAGGAGTCGGCGGAGCTCGAATAATGTGTGGCCATAGGATTATCAGACATCGACGGAAAGCAGAAGAGATGGTCTTTTCGAGCCTGAAACGACTCACCAGAGACTCGTTGATTGGGCTTGTGGCATATGCTGACAGTGTGCTCGGCCGAAGCAATTGGAAAGCCGTGAGCCACCTTTGTCATGGAACTTAAACTTCCCTTACGCATGGTTCGGCCTGAAACAAGCACGCCGCATTGGCCTTGAGTGGCGGTCTATTGTACCAAATGCCGAAGCGAGGCCTTGATTTCTAAGACCAAAGTCTGGTATCTATGCCGTAAGACACTAGGACAGGTTGCCAGAGGTAGTGAGGGTGTAGTGCTACAAGGATGTTGGCCAAGAGGGCAAGGACAATCAAATGCTGTGCAGAAGGCGCACGAGACATGGTCTGGACGGCTCGTTCGTCAACACAGCATCATGTAGGCCATAGGTCTCGCGCGGGTCTTTGAAATAAAACTTCACGAACATTGCAATTCACCATCACATGGTCGTAATCAAGGAACCTAGACTTCATAAAGTTGAGTGGGCTTATGTTATAAATCTGTAATAGATGTATACTTTACGCAGCCCGACCACCCCAACCTGACTTCCAAAATTGGCCCGAGCGCCTCTCTCCAAAAGCAAGCCACATCAATACCTACCTACATACTCGGACTCCTAACTCTCTAACATCCTTGACTTTGCAAGGCAACTTCTTGCCTTGTTACCTACTCCCCTTTTTCTTTGGGCGCATCCTCACCCAAACCCTCGTCGATCAGTGCCGAAAGCACCAAGACATGCTACCCAGTCGCTGCCAACATGGGTGCAAGCGACTCGAAGCTTGTCTTCAAAAAGGGCATCTTCCGGCTCTGCGGTGAGCGCAACATTCCTGCCGATGATCCGTATTGGACCTCCGTACGTACTTATCCACCCGGCGTGCTCGGCCAAAGGCCGCTACCTCATACTGACACCCGCTCATCGTTACCAGTTCTGGGAACTGCCCGAGTCTTCAGAGGACGTCTTCAGCCTCTTCGCTCCATCAGATATCCGCCGTACGCGAGACAACGCCCTCGAGAATCTGGAAACACTCTTATTAGCCGTCACCTCCCGCCTTTTCGTCCTGCGGAATCACCCTTCATTCCCCGACCCCGAGTTCGCCCCGGAGAGCGATGCTCTAAATTGTATACGCGTTTTGACCCGTGTCATCCCCTATCTCTACGAGGCCGACCACCTACAGGAGTGGGAGCAGCGCTTCTTCTGGGGAAAGAGACGGAAGAGGACGAGGCAAGCTGCTATCGCCAATGAGGTTCTCTTTGATGAAGGCGAGGATGGGCAAGAGGATCAGGTCAAGGCCAAGCCATCTGACGAGTGGGAGGAGACCAGGCCGCTTGCTGAAGAACTCCTCGACACCTTGATCGATCTCTTGTTCTTCTCCGACTTCACAAGTACCAAGCAGCCCCATGGAAAGCCGAAGGTCACCTATGCGATATGGCAGAGCGGGGTGGGCTGCAACCAGACGGTCGCAACCACCAAGGAGTTCGAGAGTAATCGTATCGAGGTGCTCCGGCTGCTGCTGGCCATCACCGGGCAGAGCATGTACATGTCTGCTGCGATGTTGCCCAAGTATGGTACAAGGGCTCTGACGCATATCTGCACCATTCCTGATAAGCAGGTCGTCTTGTCTGTCCTGTGCTCTCTCCTGAACACCGTATGTTGCTCTGGTCGTCAGCTTTTGGTCATGTTACTAATGGTGTGCAGACAATGAAATACAATCCCGCCAGCTGGCGGGTCCCATACAACACACTTGTTTTCAAGGATCCGAAGCAGATCCTCGTAACTTATTCCCTACAATTCCTTCTCGTCACCATCCTCTACCCCATACCAGAAACCACCACTGGCGAACAACAGAAGAACTGGTTCCGCCATTTCCTCGGACGAATACATCGACCCCAGGATTTCCAATTTATTGTTGACGGCATGACCCGGATACTGAACCAGCCACTACAAGCTAACGCCTCGTACATCCCTGGCACACAGTCGTCAATCCGATTCGCACCGGAAATGATCATGCTATTTTGGGAGATCACGCAGTGCAACAGGCGCTTCCGGTCCTTCATTGTTGATACTGAGAGGGCACATGACTTCATCATACTCATTTTGTTCTACGCCTTGGAGTATAAGAGTGATGCTTCCAAGCAGGGCGTCGTGAGGATGTGCGCGTTCCTCCTGCAAACGTTGAGTGTGGAGAAAAACTTTGGTGTGAATCTCAACAAGCACTTTGAGGCTCAGGAGACACTGCCTCCCGTGATCCGTATCCAAGGGTTCCGTGGATCTTACGCGGATTTCCTAATTCAGGTGGGTACATCATTTCTTGTCATGAGGACAAAGGCTGATTTGCAATAGTCCATCTACAATCTCATTACTACCAGCAATGGCAAGTTGACGGCCATCTACCCTGCCTTACTAGCCGTCATCAACAACATCGCCTATTATCTTGAGGGCCTGAGTACCACGGCCAGCACAAAGTTGATGCAGCTCTTCAACTCCATGTCCTCGCCATCTTTCCTCTTGGCCAACGACACAAACCACAGTCTTTTACGGTCCTTGCTGGAATCGATGAACTCCATCCTGGAGCACCAATATAAACGTGAGTATTGAAGGTTTTGGCGCGTATTGTCATTTGGTATGAGATCAGGCGTTGACGTTTCGCAGAAAATCCCGAATTTGTCGCCGCCATATTGCGCAACAGGAAACGCTTCGAAGCCCTTCGTAACTTCACCTTAGAAAGTGGCCAAGAAGAAATCGAGAGGAGGAACCGACGGAGAAAGGACGCTCGCGCATCCTCCGATCTTGACTCCACAAGAAGCTCAATCGATAGTATGAGAAGTCCTTCTGCAGCACATTCCCGGCCACCGGCATTAAGCAACGTACCAGAAGAGGACGGTACGTTTACTATTGGAGAGGATGAAGAAGACAGCGACGAAGAACGTCCCACGCCGTCGCATTCTGATCCAAGCGAGAACCCCTCTCGCGCATCTTCGGTCTCAAATGTAGAGGATGCGGTTCCTACACAGCTACGGGGTATGTCGGAGAAAGCCCGCGGTAAAATGCCAGCGGGATCCCAGAATTTCTCCAGGCAAAACAGCATGACCAGCCTCAGCGGGTATTCCATCTCTGGTCAATCCCAGAGCGGCATGTTCGAGCCGACGGCCCAGTGGATCGACAGTTGGCTGCCAGAGCTGCCACTCCATACGATTCTGACTACTATCCAACAAGTGTCATCTCTTGTTCCACGTCAGGCCTTGGTTGCCGACCTCGCCTCGGCAGACACTTTACGAAAAATCAGCCAAGTCAAGCTGGTCGGCGTCGATGTTTCACCCGTCAGGGTGCATTCCTTCGAATGGTCACCACTAGCGCTGGGCTGGTACGAGTCGTTGATTTGGAGCTTCATTTTTAGCAGCGAAATGCAGATCTCCCGAGGCACAGTTGGAATATGGAATGCTACTATGATTAAGCTGTTCCGAGTGCAGGAGACCGCGCCCGAGGGACCGACTCTTACGTCGCCAAGAGGAGCGGTTGATGCAGTAGGCAGCAACATCGTGTCTCGCATTGGAGCAATGAACCTGCGTGGACCCCAGTCACCCACCAGTGGGTCAAATGCTGGTGCAAATGTGCCACTTGGAGAAAGAAGCTAGTCGTTGAACGCTGTGAAGTAGATCGTTTGATGAGCCTTTATATCAGCAAGCATCGAACATGTACCATTTTCACCTCTAGAGAAGAAAGGCGCAGGCACTGAGACCAGGAATGAAGAGCTGGGGTACAGAGCGCAGTTTATGCGAGCGCCGGGTGTCAAACGATTCCACGAGATGCACATCAGGCGTTGGGGGCCCGAGGAAGAGCTATTGTTGGCGCGAGACCAGCACGGATACAATACGGTCTGTTGAGGGATCTTTCAGTCTTTGGGTCGGGATGCGACTAGCTTCAAAGGATTGCATGGCGCTGACGGGTCTCCTGCTGGCGTTACCTGAGAGAATTTTGTGACAGATTCCAATGAATTTGGCTACTGCTATGGTGGTGAAATTGCCTTATGCCCTCTTTAGTGAACGTATGCTCGGCCCGTTCAGTCTCTGTAGAACAAATATTGGAGCAAGCCATGTTGGTTAGTTTCAAGTATGTTGCCGGATGCATTGATTGAACGGCTGACTCCCATAGCTGTCAGCATCCGCAGTCTGGATTTCGTGCTCGACTCCAAGTTGTTGCTCGGGTGGCGGCGGATGGCCGGCCGCATGCTCATGACACCAGCCCAAACAGCAGATGCGCCGACATACTGCCACCCGCTATCACAACATATCGTGTGGGGGAAAAGCATAGGTGGTCATCTCGCATGCCACTATTCAATAGATGGCTTTCATGTAGCATGATGTTGTGGCTTCTTACGAGGGCTACGCAGAAAATTCGACAAGCCATAGTGATACAGTATTACTGCTTCCTACCACAACGACTTAATTCCCGCAGTTGGTAAATAGAAGTGACATAGCAAACGAGTTCCAAGTCCTTTGGTGTCGCGAGGGACGGAAGGTAAGACATCAGGCATGCGCGCGGACTCGAGTCGTCAAACTTGCCACCCTACAAACTACCGCTGATATAGTCTCGGCAAACGTACTCTTTTAGCAATGGGTTGCCTCTCGAGCTTCCTCCAGCTCACGTCGGTCAGCATGTCGGGAAACAAGAAACCAAAAAAAGAATAAGAGAAAGAAGAAGAAGAAGAAGGAATATTTCTGTAACCGAGGATCACACAACGGTGGCGATAAAGTCGTTGGCTGCTGGATCGTCGTCTCGTGCCTTGATTTTTGCCCTTCCTGCACGTCGCAACATGCCCGCTTCCTGACCAAGTCGCTACACGCAATTCGCCATCGTCGCCATGCTTCATTGCTCCAAGAACCACGGCACGCGCCCCGGATGAGCATGCAAGGCTATCCCATCTGCAGATCAATTTCCGCCCCTGGCGACACAAAGTGGCGGTGCGGACGTGGCCCCCCCCTCACACTACAGATCTGTCGTTCCTATAGGGAACATTTATACTTGACTTTTGAGGCGCCGGTACTCTGAATTACCTAGGTGTGAAGCTTGACAGCTTTGTCTGGCCGTAACACATGACGGCCTCGGCTTGGTGCGAGCCTGTTAGGTGGAGCTAGACGTGGTACTTGGATGACCCTGTCTTACTCCGGTTTTCAAGCCACAAGGACCCCTGATTTCATGGCCAGGATCTGGTCTTTAGCGCAGTCAAAAACCGGGATACAAGCCACCCCTAAAATGCCTTGGGGACGAGCCGCCCGGGCCACGATACTGATAGGACGCCGTCCGTCAAGCGTGGGTGCAGCGTAATAAAAGGTGTGAGCGCTGGCGGGTCGCTTATGTACGGTGTAGAGGGGAGAGGGACGTGGACCGAAGGTCAATTATTATTGCTTAATGGTCTCGTTAATTCTGGGGAGATTGGAAGGCCAATGTATATTTTTTTCTGAGCCTTTCCCCTTCCTCCCGCAAGCAGGTCTTTTGCTTCCCGTACCTATCATTCGTTTGTTTTGCTAGTTGCAAAGTGGAGGAAAGTCGTTTTTTTTTTTTTGCTTCGTACTGCTTTCTGTAGATCTGGCCATAAGGGGATATGTAGTTTGCGCGACGCGATGGCTGCGACTGTGGATACCGCTGGCGCTGCGGTTGGCGACGAGATCAAACCGTACAAGATACGCGTCAGTTTCTCTCGAGCCCCATTGTTTCCCTTGGAACAAAGGGACCGCCTGCTGACACTCAGGAACAGGTTTCGAGGAGGTATATCGACTTGACAAAACAGAAATTAGAGCTGACTCGGCTGCCTCACGAGGGAAAGGAGCCCAAATCCACAGACTGGTGGGAGCCCAAGCCACAAGTCGAACCACTCGTAGACTTCTGGCTCGAAAAGTACTCGTGGCGAGACCAGGAAGAGACCCTGAACAAGACGCCCCAGTTCCGGACAGCGATATCTATTCCTGGCTCGGAAACGCCCCCTCAGGCTGCACTTCATCCACGTGCGTTCGCCGCACAGTAAGGCCATACCGTTGTTGCTGTTGCCGCCGTTCCCCTTCGTGAACCTCGCCCTCGTGCACCTCATCAAATCTTTCACCGAGCCGGAAGATGCGGTGAAAGACCAGCCGTTCCACCTGGTGATACCCGCCCTGCCCGGGCTGGGCTTCAGCGACCCCTTTCCAAACAACACGCCCGAGATCTCAACCACAGCAGAAATGCTCAACAGCCTCATGATACGCCTGGATTATCAGCACTATCTCGTCAGCAATACCGGCGCTGCAAAGTCGTCCCCCGCCGAGATTGACTGGAAGCTCGTGGACCGTTTGTCGGTGCACTACCCGACGTCTTGCGTGGGCGCGCACTTCATCGCTCCGCCGCTTGTTGCCCCAAAGCTGACTGAGGCGCCGTTGGAATGGGCAAAATGGACGATCGCCAATGCGTTGAGTTCGGGAATCCTTGGGTATAGCGAGCAGGACTTTTCTGCGCTGAAGCAGACCGCGCCTTCGAGGAGTGCCAAAGCGAAGGGTTTGACGCCGGGCAAGTTGGGTTTGAATCAGGTTGGCTTACGGGAACCAAACACTCTTGCGTAAGTTTGATTTTCCGGCAGGAGTCGTCGACCCAAAAGTCTGAGAGGGTGCATCCTGGGCATGATGCTGTCTGAGATAATCCTCCCGGCGGGGGTTTGAGCAGTCCTATTTTCCATGCTGACATGTACCAGATACGCCATGTGCGATTCACCTACGGGGCTTCTCGTCTTCGCTATGAAGGGCTTGAGCTTGCTCACGCCTCGCATACAGTTCACGCCAGAGCAAATAATCACTTTTGCGAACCTAGCGTGGCTGCCAGGGCCCGAATATGCAATGCGATTTTGGGCACGCTGCGCCACCAACGAAGAAGGGAGTGGAAAGGACAAGAAGCCACCCGTAAACAAGCCAAAAGTAGCCATCACAGTTTTCCTCGGTGGAAGAGAAGAAGAAGAAGAAGAAGAAGCAACCGGTGACGATACCATGGCGCAGGAAGTCGGCGAGGGCGCAATCCGACTAGAGGCGCCCTTGAAAGTCGACACACGTGCTCGGTACACGTGTCCAGCATGGGCGAAGACGCACTATAACGTCCTCTTCACCCAGCGCGCATCCGGAGACCCGGGATTGCTCGCCTGGGAAAGGCCAGAACTTATCCTGACTGGAATAAGGGGTCTCGTAAGAGAGGTTGTGAAGCTCGACCAGCGACTTGAGCCGGCTCGTCAACAGACTGCCGAGCCACTAGCGAGCGTCGTGGTCGCGGACGAGAATGGTGCTCAGGACGGCGGTCTGAAACCACCAGAGCGGCCAAGTCTGGGACAGGGTGACAGCTCCAGGACGCGGGTCGGATCGCCAGACGGAGGGTTGAAAGCCCCCGGAGCGTCCCAATTTGGAGCAAGGGGATAGTTCGAGGACACAGGTCGGGTCGCAACCACCAACTAGCCCCAAGGGCAAGGAGGCTGAGATGCCTGAGATGGCAGATGAATCAATACAACAAGATGCGGACGACACTGTGACTCCGAGGCCAGGAACGCCCGATACAGTTGTACAGGTACAACCTGCGAAGCCTTTGAAATTATGATGGTAGGAAATCAAAGAACGCCTGGCAGGCATAATCTCGTTCCGTTGAAATGACTTCCTTCACATGACACCACGGCATAATGAGCAACAGATGATGCCGCACCAAGTTATTCCATCTGGTTTAATCACAAAGAGTCAGGTAGATAGATGGTCGAATACCTTCCTGGGAAAGGGTTGGTTTCAATGCTCGATACGAAGGACATACAATCGAGGGCATTGGCCCTGTATATAATAGTCTGAGAACTGGTGATACGACCAGTGACTCAATGGAGACGAGGATGGTTTCCTCATTACTTTCCAAAATCAAAAACATAATGAATGCCCTTTGAACAGAGAGGGTGGAATACAAATCTCCATAAAGGAACTACCCTAGACGTGCAACTTTAATCCAGGCGGAAGCAACCGAATGGCATGTGACAGGGATCTATCCTAGCGGCACAGGCCGTCTAAAAGTACCTAGCTCTCCGTCCCGCCTGTTTCAACAGCTGGCCTCAGCTTATGAGGAGGGATTCAACTGTGTCGCTGACAAGAACAAACCCGACAACCTCGACCTTCAGTACGTCGAGTCCAACAATGGCACGTCGATAGACAAATCACCACCCCTTCCAACATCCGACCCACCTACCAAACAGCCCACGATGTACAGCTCACTCGTGCGCATCCAAAATACCTTCGGCTTCTTCACGACCGTGGCCTTTGTCGTCGCCGCCCTCATCGCCGCCACCGACCTGCTCGCTCCCCGCGCGCCCTCGGGCTTCCTTAAAACCACCAATCTGCAAGTAGTCAAGGGCCGTCCCCACTACTACAGTACCAAGAAGGAGGAGTATGCCATCATCAAATTCAGCCTTGACGCCGACCTGAGCTCGCTCTTCACCTGGAACACCAAGCAGGTCTTTGTCTATGTTACCGCCGAGTGGCCGGCCAAGGATGGGAGCAATGCCACCAATCAGGCTGTAATCTGGGACAACATCATCACGGCGCCCTCATCCGACTTCTTGGGTAACTATGGACCGGCGACGTTGAAGAAGCTGAGAAAGAGCGCGGCCGGGAAGCCTATCGACCCCAGTCGGTAAGTAGCTTTCTAGGCCCACCGGGACAAGACACTCTTCACTCTTTACTGACATGTTTGTCTTTTACTACTCAAAGTGGCAAGCTTTCCATCAAGAACCAACGCCCAAAGTATCAAATCACACACCCCTCCGGCAAAATTGGTGAGACCGACAATGTGCAGCTTCGCCTTCATTACAACGTCCAACCCTGGGTTGGGGCCCTTACCTGGAACCAGAACAGCGATCTAGGGCATTGGAAGGCCGTGGATGGCGGCGCGAGCAAAGTGTTCAGTCTGCCTGCCGTCAAGAAGAAGGACGAGGAAAAGAAGAAGTCATCATAATCCGTGGAAGAAGCGATTCATCAGAAGGTTGCGAATGGGATCTGGACTGCCGAAGGGACAGGATACACCAATTATCAACAAATTTCATGACGAGCGTCAAACAAAGACCGGCACAAGCTACAATTCAGATTTGAACAGCCCATTCGTGAAAGAAAATTGAGGGACAGTCCCTACAGGGTGTCTGTTTCAGAAGGAACACACCGCTGCTCACACCAGACCCATTCCATCCCAACGTGTCGTCTGGACCTATCTCCACAATGTTAGGAGTTACGAACATTTTTTATCGCCTCTTATGTAATTTGTGACAAGTTGATATAATCAATCCCCCTTCAGGGACATGAAATCCCCCTATATTGAACTTTGCTTAGATACCACTAAGGTTGTCTTCCTGAGAAGAAAGCTCTGGCTGGCGTCGATTGTGCGCCTCTTATAAGCTTCCTGAGTGCAAATCGACATCATGGTGGTCGACGGACATGAAGGATTAACCCTTTAGGAAACTTTCTGTAGTTCATTGAGAGCAAGTCAGCAAAATAGTCAACTACGAGCGGTCGAATTCTGATCGATGTCCACTACTCAAGACCTCACTTCACGGAACGGGCGGACTGCAGGACACAGCACAAATTGTTTTCTCGGACGCTCATCATTTTCTACTTGTCGCTTTTGTCGTTTCTGTTCGGCACGTACCCACAACTTTTGGGTTCATCTCTGATTGCATCCTGCGCCTCTCGCGCCTCCTGCGCCTCCTGCGCGTCCCACTTCATTCTGGGTGTGACAACAGGTACGCCCCGAAGACCGCGCTGTTGATCGTACGCCCCAACGGAAGCTTGAATTCGGCCTCCACGAAGCTTTCGTTCGTGTACCATCCTTTTGCTGCCGCGTCCTCTGCCGCTTCCGACAGCCTACGGCATGGTCTCAAGACTTTTGCACGACCGATGCTTGCTGATCAACCGATCCATGCCAACAGGCGAGAGGCGTGGTATGGTCATTGTTCTGAAAGGTCTGGCATCTGCTGGCGCGCCACTCTGTGCAGCCAGGGCTTCGTCCTCGACAGTTCTTAGTAGGATCCCGGGCTGGCGTGTGGCATGGTAGACTAGTGCTGGGCAGCTTGCGCCTGTCCACCCCGACCTCCACGACCTCTACCAGCCGCACCACGGCCCCTGCCGCCGCGTCCACCTCGTCCTCTATCATTCAGACCCGCAGGTGGCGGGACCGCATTATACGCTTGTTGCGGAGGTGCAGACGCATTGTGCTGAGCGTAGCCGTTGGTAGCACCACCTCGGGGTCCACCACGGCCACCTCTAGCACCATTTTGGAAACCGCCCCCTCGCTGGTTCCCATAGCCCTGCTGAGGTGTCTGGTTGGGCGAGTTCCTGTAAACAAGGTTACTAGGCTGGATATTCAGGGTACCCCGCTGAGCCCCGTTGTGACCACCGCCACGACCGCGCTGACCGTTTACTCCACCTCGCCATGCCCCCGTTGGAGGCTGAGGCGCGTCGCGCAAATTCTTGCCGGAGGAACCACGAGCACCATAGCCGCCACCAGCCACGAGTGTAGTCAGTGACGGGTGCGGTGCGCGTGCCATCTGTGCCTTAGATCCGGTGACCACCTGGCGATCTGTGAGGTTGAGAACAGACGTCGAAGGGACAGTTTGCCCGCGGAAAGCAGGGCATCGTCCATCCAGAGTATTGCCGCTCATGAAGGTGATATCGAAAACGACGTCAAGGACTTTGTTGCTACCCGCACGGCTAATGCCAACCACGGTACCGCGAGACGCGATAGGAACCTTGCCGATGTTCTGAACGTACACCACGCGATCGCCGAGGTGGAACCTTTGATTGCCCAGTCGGTGCTCCGCGTCGCTAGGCTTCAGCAGCGCGCTACGCGGCACAGCCTTAATGGTCTGGGGAGTAGTCTCAGTGGACGCCTGGAGGGCAGCCGCGGAGGCCTCTGCTAATTCCATCACGACGGTGGAGTCGAGCTGCTCAGCATCAAGAGGCACCTTGGGAAAGTTGTTGGTACCGAGGGATTTCAGGTACTGGCCGATCTCCTTGACCCGTGCAGTAGCTGTGGTCTCGTCGTTTGGCCACAAGTCTGAGGCCGTGACATCCCTCTGTTGCACATGCTGCTGCACACCAGCGAAAAAGTCGGGGAATTTGCTCATGTAGTCAATTACGAGGTTGACCGCTTTGTCGCTGAACTCCCAGCCCGAGTCCGACTTCTTGGTATAACCCAAAACCTTCAATTTCTTCGACTCGAATTTCAAATTGAGGCCCAAGTTTACCTTGAGTCCACCGACGGTAGAGACCTGGTAAGACGATGTGATCTTGCTGAAGGCAAGAGGGTGGAGGCCCAAATCCTTGGTTACCACGAACGAAGGGCGGTACTTATTGTTTCGTTCATACTTGAAAATGACCTGCTTCGCAAATTCAGGCTCCCTGTTCTTCATTGCGGAGACCATGACTTCCAGCTTCGGACCAACGTAGCCAGTAACGGCAAGGGGTCGACCGTAGTTAAAATCACCAAGATAGAACGCGTGAGAGCCTACTGGGAACTCCTCCTCGAGGGGCAGAGCGGCCTTTTCCAAGAACCGCTCATCCTCGTTGACTACGTCGTCAACAATAGTCTGGGATGCGTAAAAGTCTCGCATGCCAGGTATCTCGCCGTATTCCTTTACAGTGGCGCCATCGTCTGTCTTTAGCAGACCCTTGAGCATCTCGACGTGTACCATGGATTCCACGTCACCTATCAAGATGCCAAGGCGCTTGCTGTAGAATTCTTCCCAGTATCTGGCGTTCTTGTTCCACTCGTCAATCGCTCTGTTTTCACTGCGTTCCTTGACAACAACATGCCCAGAACCGTCGTCAGAAAGGCTGAAATCGAAAAGCTCGTCCGAGACGCGCACAATCTTAGCTTCCTGCAGGAATGGATATCCTACGAAGCAGCGCTTTCCAAGCTTAGCCTTGGCATTCTCTACCTTCGCTCGTGTTGCTGAATCTGCAAGCGTAACCACCATGCTCTCGTTTCGGCTGTCTTGCTGGAAAACATTGACTCCATGGAAACCAAGAGTCGCGTTGTACGGGAGCGTGGCCAAACTTGGAAAGCCAGCAAGAGCCGAAACGCTAAGAAGGGCGCCTTCCATGAGACCTTGCCTGTAACTCAACCCATCTGTAGGGGGCAGATCAAAGATATTCTCAACACAATGGCAGTGAGGAATGTCGGGAAATATACCCGGTAGTGACGAGAGGTACGTGAAGTCCTGTGCAGAGTCGTAGGTAAATTTTATGGGGACATTGAAACTGTTCCTCGCCTTCTCGTCATCCGATAGTAGCTCATTCTTGGGACCCATGGCGTCCAGAAGTCGCTTCTCGTCGATGAAAGGAATCTTGACCACTGCTTCCCAGTCCATCTTTTTCCCATTCATATCCAACTCGAAGTCTCGGGGGTAGAAGTCCTTGATGGGAGAGTCAGGGTTCATCATCAGGTCCCAATACACCGTTGGTACGATTTTCTTGCTCCGATCGGGCAGCACACCCATGAGCTGCTCGAAAGGTTTGAATGGCTGACCAAGCTTGAAATCCAGGTCCGCATTCAGGCCCTTGATCACGTCCGAGATTAAGGGGGAATAGTGGTACTGGTAGAACCAAGGCCACGAACAAATGCCGCGATAATAGTAGTACAACACCCACTGAAGGCCCTGCACATAATTCTCGCACAGCTTGGTCAGCTCAGCTTCCTTGTTCTCTGGTGTCCACTCGGGGAACTTTTCGGCGTAGTATTTGTCCTTCCATTCCTGGAACTTTTGTTGATAGAGGACTTCGTATTGAGCCTTCGCTTCGGCTCCTGTTATGTCCTGGACTTCGGCATTATCATACTTCTTCATCACGCGATTGATGGCAAGTTGCGACTCGTCCTCCTCTTCTTCGTCGTCGTCCATTTCTGGCTTTGGCGGGAAAGAGAGTACAAGATGCCGAGCGCCATCATCATCCTGTGGGGTGGTCCAATTAAGACGTACACTATCCGCGAGATCCTGAACGAACTTGCGGTCAGCAGCATTGAGACCAGCACCAAGGTCCAATGTCGCCTCGGAGCGCTTCGTCATGAAGGGCTTGATATTTTGCTTCCACAGCGTCTTTTGTGCCGATGTGACGACCAGCTTGCCCTTGGGTTTGGGGGCGGCCTCACCATTCTCGGCTCCCTTCTTGGCTCGAAACCATTTTTGGTCCTCAGACTCGTGTTCGAAGAACCGGTATTCCTCCTTACTGAGCTCTTCTAGGAAAATTCCCAGTCGCTTCAGGTTCATAGCACCGCCCTCGTTGATAAATCCATCACACTTAGGCAAAACCTTCTTGTAAGTTCGGAACATCATGGCAAGCGCACCCTCATTGATGTGGATGCGCGGCAAATTTGGCAGGAAATCGTTGCCCACGAAGAACGCCATAAGAATGAAGTCGTCAATGACGTGCTCCATGTTGAATGGGAAAGACAATGCCGTTGCGCCGTCTTGCTTCAGATCTTGAAACTCTAACTCCAAGTACTCCCTAACAATGCAGAGATGCATAAGATAGAAATTTTGATGCTCCAGTTCCTTGGACTGGACCTTGGATTGGCGGCCAAAGGTGACCTCCTCACGGAGAAGGCAAAAGTGGGGGTCGTGACTGAGCAAGCCAAGCATGATCAGATCCGCATCCAACCCGTATAGACAATGCCGCATGTTGGGATGGTAGTTGGGCTGAGCCCTTGCATTTCGGATGTACTCCATGATCTTGTGCTCGCCCTCACCGGGCACTTCATGGCCGGAGAGGACGATCTCGCACCCTTGCCAGTCCTTGTCCTCCGACACCTTCTTGCTGACGAAATATCTCAGCTGTTCTGATAGTTTCCGCATGAACTCCGTTCCAGGTGTGATGCAATTACTGTCGAAGGGTTCCTCCTTGGGCAGCTCCTGCCCCTCACGTAATGCCTTGTCTCTTGCCAACTCGGCGTCCAGGGCAGTCCTGAAGCGTCTTGCGCGTTGCTGGTTCATCTTGGCACGGGGGGCCACACCGTCAACGGCCATGAAGAAGAGCTGCTTCGGTTTGATCTTGCCAAACAAATGCTCGATATAGTTAAATATCCGTATAAACATTTCGTCCTCGCTCAAGCGGAACTGGGTATCGTCCGAGTCCTTGTGGGTGCAATTGTGAATGATGCCGTTCATGTCGAGATACAGACAATCGAATTCAGGAATTCGGTTTTCAGCAATAAGCTGGGAAATGGCAGGATAGCGCTCGGAGAGCCATCTGAAGAATTTGGGGACACCCATGGCGATGGTGTCGTGCAGAACAACGTCTGCGTGAACGGGTGCGTGTGTACGGAGCTGCTCTTATAGCTGCAGAGGCGCTGCGATCAGTTGCGCAAAACTATGTGATTGAGCTTGCCTGAGAAGTTCAGCGCAGGAACAAGGCCGGTTTCAAGAGAATAATGATACAACAGCCACAGGGAGCTCGCGGCAAGGCGACTGAAGCTTCCAGAAGTGGCTATGATAATAAAGCCAGGTACGGCAGAGAGGGAAGGGGATAGGTGTCGAGGTGAGGTCGAGGTTGAGGTTGTGTATGATGTGATGTTGTTGACAGTTGCGCAGCCCAGTTGCGATCCATGCTGCGACAAGCTGGACTCTGAGGTGGCGGGACCATTGCTGGCGGGGCACTGACGGGCCGTGCACGGACCATTGGATGCTTCTGGTAAATGTGTATCTTCAAAAATAGGTCGACAATTTCAGCTTTCCTACTATCGACCCTGTTGAAATAACACTTTTGGGTCACTTTCCCTTCTTACATAACGCGCAGGCTAAATTGCACCTTTGGTCTCCAATAGTCATCTACTTGAAGACGAAACAAGCGTAGGCATTCTCCAGTGGTCAGGTACGCTCTGGAAGAAGAAGAAGAGGGTCAGATCTGAACACATCTGATTAATAAAAGCTTGCATCTCTCCACGCCTGGGCAATTCCGAATATCTCTCACGCGTCGTCGTGATTATTGCAGAATTTTTGCATACTTGGACGTGAGGTGCTCCTCCTTAGGCATTTCCTAGGGAGTGCTTCTTACCACAAGATGCAAAGCATGGGTTGCCCGAGGCCCCCGGCCCTCCGTACGCACTCTAAGTTAGTGATGCAATTGTGTAGTGCATGGTCTCTTGTCTTTGGTCTTTTCAAGTCACAACAATCTCGACCTTGGACTTATCTTGGAGAATCACACATCTTGTTGGTATTCGTTTTGCCAAGGAGGACGAACGTGGCTGTGAATAGTATGGGTTGAGGAACAGGAAGGGACATACATCAATCATTCACACTACGCAGGCTGGCCCCCTTAGGCAGAACAGCCTGCCAGTAGGATTTGTCAAAAGCTCGAGTTTAAGTTGCTTCACCTCTGCATCCTAAAGCGATGTAACAACCGCTGTTCTGCCGTGTGAACGGCTCCCAAGGCCAAAAAGATTCAGTCCATAGCCACACAGGAATCACACCAGTATGAGAACGATATCTCGTCTTCCTTAGTCTGTCAGCCTGTCAGCCTGTCGGCTTGTATGGCATGGTTGCGAGGTGCAAGCATCTTGGCATCGGTAAGAGGTACGAGGAATGAAACATAATATTTGTGCAACAACAGATTGACGCGCCCAGCACCAAGAGCGTCAAGCATTCATTCCTCACGCATATACAAGTAAGACAGCGGGCCTCCTAATATGGGCAAATGCAATCAAGCATACACACTACGTAGTAACAGCTTCATTTGAAAAAGAAGAATCCGTTCCTTTTGATGAAAAGGATTGCCAAAGATTTTGTATCGAGAGGGCACAGATCCATGCGAACAGTCATCCTGCTACGTTGGCAATGACTGTGGTAATGTTTGGGAATCAAGTTTTGTCTGCAAGTCATCATTAATGCCTGGGCAGGCAGCACGCAATAGGTAGTAAGTACGAAAACAGCAGTAAGCGCATCAGCGGATACGAGGTTTGCACTGCCCGGGTCGGGCTTAAGTCTGTAGCAGTACGTACGTACGAGTAAAAAAAAAGGTGGTGTGGCGATCTCCCGGGGATGGACAACAGACGCGAGCAGGTGGAAGGATTGGCAGTGGTACAAGGTGGGCCAACATGCGGGCCGGAAGGTTTAGAGTGGAGTTAGCAACGCCTCCCACTATAGCAACAGTAAATTTGGTAACGTTATCCCTGAGCCTGAGCCTAATAATCCTGGGAGCGATCCATGGCACGGGGATTGCGGATCCAAAGGCGCCTGCTTACTGGACGAACTGATTTCGGCAGCGACGGCGTGGTGCTGGTGGATGTGGTCACCCCAGCCATTCACTCTTCCCTCCCAACCTGACAGGTCTGGAGTCTTGACGTCTTGACGCTCCCGTCCGTCTCCCACGCGACCCCCCCGAACCCGATCGAGAGAGACCTGAGCTTTGTCAAACCTGCTGCAGGCACTGGCACTTTCGCATCCACTCTCCACCATCAAGCATCTGCATCTCCCAAATCTCCTCAAACAAGGAAGAGCACGGTTTGTTGTTGATTGTTCCGGGACCCATTCCAGTGCATTGTGTTCCCACCTCGACATCAACAATTCACGTGCCAGCGACAAGAAATTGGAACGAGCCGGAGACGAGCTCACTTTCTTGGCAGAGAAACATTGCCTCTTACATCGTTTTATCATCAAACTTCCACACCATCGTTCGGATTCATGACTTCTTCGTCGTAATCCACTTTGTTGGTCTTGCGGCCCTTTGCTATTCCACACCATTCGCCATATCATAAACATCCGAAAGTAGCTCGAAACAGCAGCATTAAACTTGACATTAGACTTAATCGGAACGCCCTGCGTGGCGCATTAGCCGGCGAAACATTCACGATGCGTTTTCCATGCGCCCTGCCTCAGGGGCCGTCTCTCTTCGTCAGCTTCCTGACCCTCACCCAGCTGCTCACCTCCGTTTCCGCCCAGGACGCACTCCTCTACACAACCTCTCTCAGCACCTGCCAGGACAACTCGGGCTTTTCTGCCAGCCTGTTCGATGTCGTCTACACGCCCAACAACAACTCCATTGCCGTGGACATGACCGCGTCCTCCACCGTGCAAGGGTATGTGATTTTCGACTTCACTGTGTCCGCCTACGGCTACGATGTGATCCGCAAGACTATCGATCCTTGCACTGCCGGCGATGGCTTCTTGGGCTTCTGTCCCATGAGCCCCGGTAATCTCAACAACCCCTTCAACGTTCAAGTCGACCCGAGCGCAAAGACACAGATCCCGAGCATCGCCTACACTTTTCCCGACATCGACGCAAAGGTCAAGGTCTACATCAACAGCACTGACGGCACTCCGGTCGCCTGTGTCCAAGCTTCGGTATCCAACGGAAAGACAGTCGACCTTGTCGCCATCAAATGGGCCACTGCCATCATCGCCGGTCTGGCTCTCGCCTCCTCGGCTTTGATGGCCGGCTTGGGCCATCAGAATGCCGCCGCCCACGTCGCTGCCAATGCTCTATCACTTTGCGGCTACTTTCAGTCGCAGGCTGTCATTGGTCTTATTGCCACGCCGCTCCCACCCTCCGTCGCCGCCTGGACCCAAGATTTGCAGTGGAGCTTGGGCATCATCAAGGTCGATTTCATGCAAAATATCTTCACGTGGTATCAGCGATCGACTGGCGGTACTGCGGCCAACATCTTCGACTCCCTCAACTCGCTCTCCGTCCAAGTGCAGAAGCGCTCGATGCCGTTCACAGGACCAATCCAGAGTGGCATGTTTCGCCGGGCTGCGGCAATGGCACCGAGAGTGGACAAGAATTTGCTGAAGAGCGGCCTCTATCGAAGAGCTGTGGCCATGATGCCAAGGGCCGACATTGTGGTCGATCGTCTTGCAAACATTGCCAAGAGATCAGGAAATATCAAGACCGCCTCCGGAGACTACATTGTTACTGGGATCCAGCGATATGCATACCAAGCAGGCATTGAGACGACAAACTTCTTCATGACTGGTTTGGTTTGGTACTGCATCTTTCTGCTTCTGAGCGCCTTGGCCGTCGTTGTTTTCAAGTACATCTGCGAAGGTGGCGTAAGGGCGGGTTGGATGAACAGTGAAACTTTCGCCGAGTTTCGACGCGATTGGCGTAAGTAAAAACTCCATCATTGTGCGTCCAGGAGGTGTGTTAACACAGACCTTGTAGGAACACACCTGAAGGGAATCCTTTTCCGGATCAGCCTTGTTGGGTTTCTCCCAGTGTCCCTGCTCTGTCTTTGGGAGCTTACCCAAGGAGACTCTCCCGCGGAGATGGTCCTGGCTGTAGGCTTCCTTCTAGGTGTACTTCTATCCCTTGCCTGGGCATCTTACAATGTTATTCGCATGGCTAGACGCTCTGTAAGTTTATCGAAGCACATGTGTTCCAATGCTCAACGTACTGATGGCATTCGAAAGATCGCACTCCACAAAAACCCAGCCTATGCCCTGTTTTCCGACCAGCATGCACTCAACAAGTGGGGTTTTCTTTACATTCAATTCCGCGCATCGGCATACTACTTCATCGTACCTGTGCTTCTGCACACATTGCTCAAGGCAATGTTTGTTGCTTTCGGTCAAGGTTCTGGTGTCACGCAAGCTATTGCTCTAATCATCATCGAAGTCGCTGCCCTGATCGCTATCAGTGTTTTGCGGCCATACATGGACAAGTCGACTAACGCCATCAATGTGACCATCGCTGTCGTTAACTTCCTGAACGCCATCTTCTTGCTCATCTTCACTGATGTCTTCGGCGGTCCTGGCCTGATGATTGGCGTCGTTGGGATTCTCCTGTGGATCTTGAACGCAGTCGTGACGTTGGTTTTGCTTCTTATTCTCGTTATCTCGACCATTATCATTTTCTTCAAGTCGAATCCTGATAACCGTTACCAAATGGCCGACGATCGTGCATCATTCATGAAGTCCGGATCCGTGCTTAATACGACACAGCAGCTCGATGCTCTCGCTGCTGCAGCACGAGGCGATCACGAGGGTGGCTATATTAAGGCGCGCTTGGACGACGATGACGACGATCTACCCGGCTCCTCTGCATCAGACCTCCCCGGTCACCACGGCATTCCGGGGGCAAGGAATTCCGTCAGACGCAGCGGGACCACCTTGGCGTCAACGGAGGAGATGAACGAAAAGATGCGGCCGAGCTCAATACCAAGCACGTCAGGGTCGAATGGGAGTCTGCGAGATCGAGCGGCCGTCCCGGTGAGCCCGCTAGCGAGCAACAGCGGCAGTGCAGGCTCGGGCTCCCACGAAGCTGACAGGTTGACAAACAATGCGAGGTGCGTCTCTTCGCGGTATATTATTAACGATGACGTACACTGACGAGAAGCAACAGTCCTTGGCGACGAGGAGCAGGCTATGCAGACTAGCTTCGCCCTGTGCAGCATTTCCCAGTTTACGTATTCACGACATAATTCGACCATATTGAAACATGCGACGCCCGGTCGTTCAACAATTGACTTTTCCTGGGCTGGTCTGGACATAATTGGCTAATGAGCATAATTCATGACACTCGTTAACATACCCTTTTCTTTCTTTTTGGATACAAGAGACGTACGGAAGGGTTTGGGAATGTCCCCCATTCATGTAATGAAAATCACGGAGTTTCGGGCGTTGGACGCGGGCGAGGTTGAAGTCAAAAAAGGCCTATTGGATTGGGTGGCCTAGCGCTTGAATTGAGGGGTGGGGGGTTAAGGGTAAATCAGATTTGCCCATCAGGGTCTATTAAACGATGCTAGGCATGTGCATTTTCGAAGATATAGGGTATGCGTATATCATACGTAGCACTCATAATAGGAAAGACTACGACTTGGGCGCTTAAATCATGATGTCTCCTGCTGTTGTTTTGGTCACATTTCCACCGCATGGCGTTCACTGAGTTCGCGAGCACTGTCTGTTCCCCTCCCTCGCGACTAACACCACTTCATACCTTTGAGACGTACCCGTTCTCCTAAAGCCGTCGTAAGACATGGCCAAATTATCAAATGGCGAAAACATCGAGAGGCTCAGCTGAAAAAAGGAGAGGGTCTTTACAATTTCCGTGGGAAATCTCAAGGGTCGTTTACGCTGGTGAGTAGCTTTGTTGCAATGCCTCTCTAATTCCCTTTGCCTTCGCATGACAACTCACTGCGCTTTGTACTCGGTTTATTGTGTGACGATGCCGCTCTTCTTGAATAGCGTCCCAGAAAGCCGTCTCGTAGAGCAAGACTCCCTGTGGAAAATGGGAGCTCTGAAAGGGCTCATTCGTTTGGTCAAGGTTAATAACCCCCTCCCCAGCTCTGGAAAGCCGAATCTTTGGGAAGAAGCCAGTGCTCTGGTCTCAGAAAGCGGACCTCGGGACGGGGGATATCACGCCGTCATTATACTCATACGCTGTTGAATCTTCGAGCTGATATCCTAAAGGTGATGATCCACATATACTCGAATCTCCTATATATGTATACACTGTGGTGTTTATGACCATCCTATTTGTCCATTTACTTATGAAAATTGTGCGACAGGTGTTGTTGATAGGCTATTTGACCCAAATTCTGGCCAAAAACATCAGGTAGCGCGCCTAGTCAATAGAAAGGAACGAGGCGGAATAAGTTTCAAAAATGGGCATGCAAAATTGGTTCAAGACAATAATGATGGGTATCTCATGTAAATATTCTTTCGTCTTTCTTATCTACAATAGGTGTCCCAAATGGATCCATCAGGCTGGCCATGTACATAAAACATATACTTTTATTTTATTCTTGAAAACTTGCTGCTCTGAGCCTCATCGGCTTCCTCGTATCAAAAAAGACGAGTTTACAGGGCAGTCAGAGTGGGGAACCACTCAGCGAACAGCTGGATCTGCTCGTCCGAGCCAAGGGGCATGGCACCCCAGCCATCACCCAGCTCCTGTGTAACGATGGTGGAGGTGTTGACGCTGTCCCACTGGACCAGTCCGTCGCCGTTGGGGTTGCCAGTCTTGATGAAGTTGACCCAGTAGGCGTTCATGATCTCGGCAATGGCAAAGTCCTCGGCCTCGTACGCGTAGTACATGTTGTACAAGTTGTTCTGGGTGTACTGAATCTCAGTCATGTGCGCAGCACCGCCAGACTGTCCTGGGGGAGCGTGGTCCCACAGGTAGGTGTAGACAGGAGATGTGCGGTTGGTCGACAGCAGGTAGTTGGCCCAGAACTGTGTGCCAACCTTGGAGCGGTCGGTGAACTGGGCATTGTAGGCTGCGGAGGCGGTGGCGCTGTCGTTGGCGGGGTAAACCTCCAAGAACTTGTCCACGTACTCGCCAGAGTAGGTGGTGTTCAGGTCGTCCAGGTAAGTGGCGAGGGTGATGTTGAGTCCGTAGCTAGCACCGCTCTCATCGCGGGTGTTGCCAGTCATGACGGGCACGTCCTTGGTGATGCCGTTGATAAGAGTGTTGAGGTAAGTGTCAGGAATAGCGTAGTGGTCGAGCGAGGGCTTGAAGGTGGTCTCGGTGGTGCCGGGCTGGCCAGCAACGTCAAGAGCAGACGCTGGCAGTGCGCGCATGCAGGCGATGGTGGTGCAGTTCACCGACTCCATGAAGGTGGTGCTGTATGCCTCGGTGCTCTCGGCACTCTGGTAGCCCTCGGCAAGGCTGAAGGCCAGAGGGTCGTACGGGTCACGAACACCGGACTGGATGATCGCACCAGCAATTTGACCCTTGGTCAGAGGGGCGTTGAGGATGTGGTAGGTCGCGGCCGATCCAGCAGACTGGCCAGCGACGGTGATGCGGTCTGGGTCTCCACCAAACGCCTCGATGTTGTCGCGGATCCACTGCAGGGCAGCGTACTGATCCAGCTGGGCATAGTTACCGGAGCTGTTCACACCGGCGGAAGCCAGTCTCTCGGCGTTCAACTCAGCGTTGACGAGGTAGCCGGTGGGGCCGTCACGGTAGTTGTAGTTGACGAACACAACACCCTTGTCAGCCATGCCGCCACCGTCGAAACGGGGGTCCGAGTTGGCACCTCCGGACGGGTAAGACCACATGACAACGGGGAGCTTGTCGCTGGTGGAGTTGGCGGCGGACCAGACGTTAAGGTTCAAGCAGTTCTCGCTGAGGGCCGAGTAGGTGGTGCCACCCGAGATACAAGCGTCACCAAACTCCTTGGCCTCCAGGGTCTCGTTCCAGGGAGTCACGGGCTGGGGAGGCTTGAAACGGTTCTCGTATGCCGTGTCGGCACCGAAGGGAATTCCCCTCCAGACACCAATGCTCTTCCAGTTAGGGAGAGTCACGTTGACTGGGCTGCTGTTGAAGGCTGCGTAGCCCTGGACGGGGCCATTGACAGTCTGGACGACCGACTCGAACAAGGCAGCATTTGCGGTAGCTGCTAGCGCAGAGGCGCCAACGGCGATGCTCTGTGAACGCATATTAGAGTGTGCGTATAAATGTGTAAGAAGCTCCAAGGTCTAATGAGTGGTGCCTTTAGGAGGAGAGTAGTAGTGAGCGACTGGTGCAATTATTGCAGGATGAGTGGAAAGAGAGAACATACCGAGATGTCTGAAGCGGAAGGCAGGTGGTGTTATATCTTTGGGATCAAAGCCCACCTCCTTCGCCCCCCCCTCCCTGACATTATGGATATGGGAGTTCTCGGACGTGGTCGCCGTCGCGCCTCGACCCTTTCCCCTGGACAGTGTGGGTCTGTAGGGCTGCTGTACATAGTAGCTGCCTTTTCGAGGTATGTGTAGATTCGGCTCGTAGACAACTTCTACCGACAGTACCTGGGTAGGTGGCAGGACACAATTAATGCCGGTAGACACTATGTACTATAGTAGGTGGCAATGCTATACCCACAGGGATGCATAAATGTTCACATAGTTGTACATACTGCTCTGCATACTGTGCTAGAAAGTGCCCAGGCTGCCAGTGGCTTGTTCATCTGGTGATATGGGCGCGGGAAACAAATCGAAACCTCACTAATCGGAAGAAACTTTCACATTTGGTGACGCGTCTGTTGATCTGCCAATGCCGTTTTGAAACAAGTTAGCCTGGGAAATGGAGGGTCAAAGTGTGGATAGGAAGGGAGCCATTTGGAGAAAACCAGGTGGTGTTGGGACTTTATCGCCGCACCCACCTCGGCCGAAGCTATAGTTGCGCGTCGCTCTTAGATTAGTCAGTGGCAGTGAGAAAAGTAAGAGCTCTTCAGCCACACCGAGTCGTGCTCAGAGCTTGGACATAGGTTGGTCAAGCTGTCTTTCCGACCCACTACACATGTCAGTACCCATGCGGCCCACCTGGTACCACCGTGTTACGCAGTACAAACCCGAAGCAGTTTATTTTGCGGGCTGGCCCCTATACGATGCGTTTGCTATACCCAGTCCCCCTTTTGCATAGCCGTACGTTAATTGACGCGGCACCCTGATATCGCGACCACCGATCGGCGGACGACGAGCATTCTTAATTGTGTCGGCTTGGCACCCTGCGAGAACTCAGTGGCTGAAGGATTTTCACACTCTTAATGAATCTTTTACGGCAACTGCCGTACCTCGGTAAATCAGCGTAGAATAGGAACTTACCTGCATACATTTTGTAACACATTGTGATCATTCAGCCACGACATGGATGTCCTTGTTTGAACGCTTACGTCTGGCCGGCTCGTCAGTGAGGATGGCATCGGAGGAGGGAATGTCTTAGCTGGGAAGACAGTCTGAGCTATCATGACCAACCTGGAATAGGTGCCCATGGTCGCTGTTGTGCTTAGACAAGTAAGGCATTACAAACCTAGGCAGGTTTCCACTTCAGCGGCCAGCAGAGAATACACGGCAGGCACATGAACACATACTACGTGATGTTGTAAGTAGCCGACTCACATCATACAACTACGATGGGGATCCAAGACAATGTGGATAATAATGACTTTGCAAAATTGTCAGAACAATCTAAGCATGTTCCTGGGCTCCCCTTCAATTCAAATCCAAGAATTTTCACTTCAAGGAAATGGTATTGTCTTCTGGCATCATTATTTATAGATTTCCGAGCGGACACTATTTCAAGCTTATACTATCAAGAGGTGTTCTTGGGCCCACTTTCTTACAGAGGTTTGGATTCCCTTATTGAATCGAGGCGCTGTTCTTGGCCTACTTACGATCGTCATTTGTTGCCGGCCGAGTTTATTATCGAGAGTCCAGCCTTCCTTGAGCAGGCGATGGTCGTGTGGTCTTGGAAAGTAAACAATGTTGTGTAGGCAATTGCAGAATGTATTTACATAGAGATAGTATACTGTGTACTGCGCGATAGGTCTAGTGGGAGGCCAAGGCAAGTAAACCTTAATAATACTATCAACTGAGAACAGGCGCCGGGTAGCGTGAGAACGGTTCGTAGCCGCGCCGCTTACTAATATTGCGTGAGGCAAGTCAGATCCCTGTCAAATGTCGCTGAAGCTTCAACCTCGTCCTATTCGAAATTCCACGAGTCAAGACATCCCCCACCCATCCAAGAGCCATTTCAAAGACGGGACGCGATCCGTCAGTTCCTTTTGGAAGGCAAACTCTAGCCAGTCCCTCAAAGACTACACGAGGCCTGGTTCAACAAGATCGAGACGCGATCGTCGCGATAGACCGAAACGTGGCGGTCGTTTGACCCGACGCGCCAGGCATCATGGCTGCGGCCCCGCCGAAGCCAGCCGACGAGCAGAAGCTCCTCTGGAACCCAGAGAATGTCAAGGACGTCGCCGAGTCTGTTGGAATTGGCGCCCTGAACGAGGAAGCATTGAAGGTCCTGCAGCAAGATGTCGAGTACCGCCTTGGGCAGGTCATCATAGAAAGCCTGCGCTCCATGCGCCAGGCTGGCCGCACCACCCTCACCATCCAGGACGTAGCCCAGGCATTGAAAGTCTTGGAAGTCGAACCCCTCTACGGATACGACTCGACGCGCCCGTTGAAATATGGCGAGGCGAGCATGGGTCCCGGCCAGCCGCTGTTCTATATCGAAGACGAGGAAGTCGATTTTGAGAAGCTCATAAACGCGCCTCTGCCCAAGGTGCCGCGAGATGCTACATTCACAGGTCGGTGTGACCTCCCCTTTTTGTTCAAGAGATGAGAAAAACTGACATCGCCCTCTATCGAATCAGCACACTGGCTCGCCATAGAAGGTGTTCAGCCCAATATCCCTCAGAATCCCTCGACCGCCGAGTCCCGCTCACAAGAGTTGGTCCCCAAGGGCCCTGGCGCTAATCCCGCTCTCGCCGCTCTGGCTGGCAACGATAATGTCTCCTTTAGACCGCACGTTAGGCACATCATCTCAAAGGAGCTCGTCTTATATTTCGACAAAATCCAGTCAGCCATCCTTGACGATAACATCGACGATGAGGTGCGCCAGCTACGCGAGGCCGCGCTACAGTCTGTGCGCTCCGACCCGGGTCTGCACCAGCTCGTCCCGTACTTTGTCAACTTCATTGCAAATCAGGTCACCCACAGGCTGGACGATGGATTCGTGCTTCGCCAGATGATGGAGCTGACAAATGCGCTCATCGACAACGAGAATCTCTTTCTCGATCCCTATGCCTCGCCACTGAGTGCGCCGGTATTGACGTGCTTGATGAGCAAAAAGCTGGGGTCGGATGAAGGCACAGACGCAGTGAAGGAGCAATACGAGCTGCGCGAGCTGTCTTCAAACGTACTTGGTAAAATTGCCAAGAATTATAGCAAGTCAAATACTCGTCTGCGACCTAAGCTTACGAGGACCTGCCTCAAGTACTTCCTGGATCCTTCAAAGCCCGCGGCGGTGCTCTTCGGCGCGGTGAACGGCCTATCGGCAGCCGGTGGGCCAATGTCAGTGCGGGTATTGCTGCTCCCCAACCTCAAGGCCTTCGACGAAATGATCCTGTCCCACTTGCAGGAGAAGGTCTCCACAATGGAGTTCGATATGCTCCTTGGCGCCATCGTCAAGGCCATACAGACGGTAGAGAAAAATGAAATAGATATGATGAACGGGGTTGATAACGCCGTGGGAGAGAATGCTGCAGCGGAGCTAGAAAACTTCCTAGGCCCGAGAATCGGAAAGGCGGTCTTTAGTCTGCAGAATGGGAGGTTAAACAGGCAGGTATTGGATGCCAAAGCGTTCAAGGATGAGTAGGATGCCATCCGTCGCGCTGAAGGGAATGTAGTGGAGGGCCTCAAGTAAAGCAGGGCTTCCCCCAGACTCTTTGCAACAGTCACTAGTCACAATCCGGGACCGCCAATTATGTCTGCGGTCGGAGTTGGGCAGAGAATGCTGTTTGGCCTCCTGTTGGCGTTCATGATTTTTTCCAAGGGGTGGGAGCGGACAAAAGGCGTACTTTGACATTAGATACCTCAGTAGGCGTTCTGGAGCAGCATGCCACTGGTAGGGAAATGATATCTACCAAGAATGGTTACTTTAACGTGTTGCCTTGTCTCATTGTGAGTGTCTATTCTCTGTTCCGTAAAGCGTCTTGGTCGACAAAGGCCCCTCAGATCTCATGGATGAAGTGACCCATTATTACGAGATGAAGCATACATGAAGCGTCACTTGACTCAAGGCACACAATCTGCAAAGGCAAATGGAACGGGAGCTCAAGAAGAAGACGAGTGAAATGAGCACTAAGAAGAACGCGCTGTAGCCAGACTTTGCGGACATGATACGCGTAACAGCTGAGGCCCGCACGAAAGTGCGTAGGAGGGCCAAACACTTTCCGGTGATATGTCTGATGAGCTGCTTGCCTTCTATTTTGATGTCAGCCATATCGAGCTCTCCACTTCATGCGAGGTTAACGAGCGCAAGCACTGCGATGGACAAGGCGACAGGGGGCACGCCAATAACCCAA
Organism: Gnomoniopsis smithogilvyi; assembly: GCA_027946515.1. Taxonomy (NCBI): domain Eukaryota; kingdom Fungi; phylum Ascomycota; class Sordariomycetes; order Diaporthales; family Gnomoniaceae; genus Gnomoniopsis; species Gnomoniopsis smithogilvyi. Next base: position 1,306,120 of record JAPEVB010000004.1, on the reverse strand, counting down.
GGGCTCAGGGATTTGTCAATAAAAGGAAGGTTATGGAACCTTCATAGTCGAATTCCGTATAGATATACATGCCGCTCTCACTTTACTTTCCAAGAGACTTGTGATCATCGTCTGGGCCTTACCGCACCTCAATTAAAACCACTTCCATAATGCTGAAGACGGAGTGCAGCAAATGTGTTATCTAGACATGGAATAAAATTCCATTAGACTGTCAATCAGAGACCCGACGATTCGAACCAGGTTAAGGACGGTCAAAGCCAGTGAATTGGTATTTGTAGCTCCCACACACAGTCTTTCATAGTCGTAATCTACAGAAGAAACGCCAGTCCCAATGCCACCACTGTGGACGATCCCCAGATGATGTACTCGTTCCTCTTGATGATGACCTTCCTGAAACCCTTCGCGGTGCTATCATGCACCAAGTGCTTGATTCCGTTCAAGGTGTGGAACACAAAGGGCCATGCCAGTCCCATCTTGATGCCACCCTTGACCACGAAAGGAAGAGTCGCGAACGCTGCCGCCACGGATGCGCTCTCAAGGTGCCAACCCGCCAGCGGCGCGACCAGGTAGCCAATGCTGTAGGCGTACAGGCCACCGGTGAAGATCATGCCGGTAAATCGCTGGAAGATGGAGGAGCCAAACCAGGTCTGGTTCTTGTCGTAGATCTCGAGGTGCGGCGAGACGGGCCGTCGAAGACGCTGTTGCGCGAGGAGAGATTGCGACTCGCTGGGCGTCATGGGCTGGGTGGCTGCGGAGCGGCGGGCTTGAAGGACGGTCGCTGCTGGTGTGAAGAAGTTGGAGGGCTTGCCGGCTGTAGAAATGTCAGTATCATGGGGCCAGCGACGGGCACGTGGAGCTTGTCGCGAGTGTCCGTGAAGGAAAAGAACGGCTTTGTGACGTTGAAGATGGCAGCTTACCTCGGCGAAGGGCCGTGAGGCCTGCCCTTGAAGTGAGCATCTTGACTTTGTGTGTTATGAAGGACCGCGTGTGGTCTCTTGTTATGACTGTTCCTGTGTGGGGATGGTCAATTGACGACCAGCATCGACGGACAAATTGAAGATGAGGTTAGAGATCTGAAGACGAGTAGGTCGATGATGCACCAGCTACTTCCGTACCCGTCCCGGTCGGCTCCTTCCTCGGTAAGACTCGGCCAATGAGAAGCAAGTCGTTGCTCATCTCTCCTACCCTGTCGAACTGTCACTGTAAGCGGTCTCACGTGCAGCTGACGTAATCAGAGCGGGCCGGCGCATGGAACGACATCTCTTTCGAAAATTTGCAGGAGCTCTGTGTTTTGCGAATTTTCTTCTCTTCCTTCAATCAGTTGAGACGCCCGAATCACAGCACGGACTGGACGTTCTGTCCGGATGAGTCTGCTAGATGGTCGGACACGATTCTCGTGTCGTTGGTGTTTTCTCGCAGAGGAAAATTTACAGGATCCTTCGTTAATCTCTGGACGTCAGTTGCTCCATCTGGCTTCAGTTTCATTCTGAGATCTACATTCATTTGGCCGCAATGCCGGGCATTCAGGGGATAGAGGTTGGAGGGAGGGGGCTCAATGAAGGTTGAGCTGAAGCTAGAGATGTCATTTCACCCTTGCGTATTGAGTTGTTGGCAGTGGTTTGCTGGGTAGGTAGGTCTTAGACATGGTCGCATCTGATCATCTCTTTCTTTGTTCTTGCATCTCATTTCCGATTTGGAGGTTTTGCCTTGATATTTCATGTTGGTTTGGCTGTAGTCTAGCAAATCCAGCCTAGATTCCTATCTGTTCTTGTCTTTCTGAAGTGGACTTCCGAAAAATTGGTTGAGAAGTGTCTCGCAGGTTCTTGCGATACGATCCTCCGCATTATGCCATTCCAACATACCCTGGCTTGTGCAGCGTCTATCCGAAAGGACTCACCTGCAGCTGACGCGTGTGGTTTCCGAAATATCCATTTTCAACAGAGAAGTTGTCTTGATGTATGCCTACATTCTGGATATGGCCAAGGCAGGTGCGATGACCTCAAGAGGCCTGTTGGTGTCTCGAGGGGAAGGTGTTGTCTGGACAGACTGCTGAAGGGTATCTGGATGCTTTGTACCTAGGTAGATGCATGTGCTCTCAGTCAAGTCGGCCTCTTGAGTTCTTGAGCGGGAGCCCACAGCGATCCTCTCCATCATCTGCAGCACGTATCTGCTGGTCCAAGACAACCCAAGACGACCTCGACTGCACTTCTCTTTGTTGAACTGTAGATAACGAGACACCAAACGGCCCATACTCATCTCACCGTTCATTCGCCATGGCTATTTAAGATGGACATGCTCCTGTTCTTGTGGCTGACCATTCTTGGTGTCATGGCTATCATGGTCTTTGCTGGTGTCTTCGTTCTACTGGTCCCTGCCATTGAAGATTCTGAGGAAGCTGGAAGAAACTAGGAACTGTTTATGGAATAACAGGGAGGGACATTCGCTGAATTCTACTACTCTCTTTCGCCATCATCGTGGCAGCAAACTTGAAAAACCGCAGGTCCCTTCTTCTCTCTTTCACCGGTGTGTCTCTTGGCCATCAATCTCTCGCCATCTACCTGACTTTTCCACCTTCTCAATCATCGCAGTCAACCAGTCTTCAATCTTGTCCAGCTTCGTTTTCCACCTTTTCATCAACTCTGCAAGATTGCATGCTCAACATCAATCCACTGCTCTTCAATTGTCGCCTTTGAAGGCATTGCACTTGTCTTTTCTTCTACTACCACAACCCAACTTGGGTCTCGCACCAACCCTTCTTCATCTGTTCTCACCCGGACCTCAAAACTGCCTTCGCCTTGACCAATGCACATACGGGTCTGCAGCAATTGATCCACTTCAACAGCTTCCTCCTTGTGGTAAGTCTCTTGTTCAGGATAGAGTTTCTGGTCTACAGCACATCAGAGGCTGACTTTGTTGACTGATGGAGAAGGCAACACAGATTTCACGGTCTAATATCGAAATGGCGCCTGATACTCCTGCCCTGCTATTGAAGCTGTTTGGCAATGACCGCCTTGGTCCAGGTCACTCTCTACAGCACATCCGGGACAAGATCTATTCGCATGCCTGGTCCCGCATCCGCCGTGATGACCACAAACTTGATTTCGTCATCTCTGAGAGAGGCATCAACCGCAATGTGCCAGAGAGGTCGATCTCTAGCGACTATCTCTATGGTGCCATCAGAGGCCCATGCATGCCGCCTCCGCCTTGCCACTTGCACCTAGTCAACAAGCAGGTCTCCAAAGACTTTTCTCGATACATTTACAGTGTCAATGACCTTGAGGTTGATGTGGATTTGAAACCTTTGCACTCCAATGGTGGCCAGATTGCCTTGGATAGGCTCCAAAACCTCTTATCCAATCCAAACTTGAAGCGTCACACCCGAACCGTCCGCGTTCGCATACATTTCCCCGCTGAATATCCCGCGTCCGACCTGCCTAGTTTCAATCAAGCATCTCTGAACAACATTGCCTCTGCGCTTGATGCCTTCCAGAGCCTTAGCTACCTGGCGATTCGCATGGTACCTGGCCAGGGCGCACCTCTGGACTATGAGCTCCGTGTAGCTGCATTCCCTTTCTACCCGATGCGCAGTATGTATTCCTCGGCCACCTGATTTAGGCTGTTTCCTGCCTTTTGCTCTCTGATTTCTCTGGCGTAGTGTCAACTAACGTCAGACATTTTAGTGACAAACTGGACCATCCGTATTCTCAACGCCCAGTCGTTCCCTTACACGTGGGATCTCGTCGACGCTCGGAAGATCGTCCTTCTCAACCAAGCATACGAAGCTTACCAGCAGACCGGCAGCCTAACAGCTCCAATCGTGCAGAATACTACCGACACGCCCAGATCAGGGCCAAAGGACCAAATCCTCGACCAGTCGTCAAGCAGCGTCCGTCAACCCACCAATGGCAGCAAGAAGAGGCGTAGTCGCAAACAGAGGGCTGCTGAGACAGCCAAGCAAGTTATCAGCCCATGCACTTTGACCAGCGTACAGTCACCTGGCCCGCAATCGACTACAAACGATCCTCCACAGACTGATGTTGAGGTACAGCTGCTCGACCCTGACAAGAGCCATACTCATCCTGTTGCGGGAAGTACTGCTGCTGAGGAGCAATCGCTGGACCCTGCGAATACTCCTCACCAAGTATCAAGCATTGAGTACCCTCATCCAACTTCAGCGCCTTCGCCCCCTCTGTCATCCACTCAAGAAAAGGAATTGGCGTGCGCTGTTGGTTCCACCGACTCTACTGTTCCTTCACCAACCAACTCGTCAGTTGACAAGATTGCCAACGACACTCTGATTTCGGAACAAGCAGAGGACAAACTGCAACAGAAACACGGACCTCCAAGCCCAGCTCCCAGCTCTGTCACCCTCGTACCTTGCGATGATGATCTTCCAGGCGAGCACGTCAACAACGTAATTGATGCTGCTGGAGACTTCGATGGAACAATTCAGCTGCAGCAGGCGGACAAGAAGCGGCGCAGCAAGAAGGGAAGGAGGAACAAGACCAAGTCAAATGCAGTCCAGTCTGCTGAGCTTCATCACGACACCGGGTCTGGAGGAACTGTGGAGTTCGAAGTTCAGAGAGCGACTATCCAACCAGAGCAACCCAAGCCTTTGGAAGATCCCGCTCTTCGACTTGAAGAGGCTGCCGTTGAGCCGTCGTCTAGCACAAACAGATTTGACTTGACCCGAGGAAAATGGTCCGCCGTGGGCGATTCTCACGCTTTGTTCACTCCCAACACAGGGACGGCTTCGTTCTATGCTCGCACGCCGCGAATCGAACGATATCTTAGACAACAAGAGCGTTTACTTGCTGCTAGATCAGAAGCAAAGAAACGACAGAAGCAGGCCAAAGCTAGAAATCAAACGCGGAAAGCTCGGCAGCTTCTCCTGCGACGAGATAATATCGCTACCGACTCTCCGCTCTTGCGTGCTATGGAGCGTCCGCGTGATAATAGCAGGACGCAAGTCAGGCCGAAGTCTTATTCTCCGTGCACAATTCTGGACAAGGAGCAAACAAAGACTCTAGTGGGAAATTACCATCAAATGGAGGATCAAGCACGAAAACTTCGAGGCCAGATACGCGAGTGCGAACGCGCCATTGACAAAACACGAGGACGCGGCTCGATGGGCGTGCAGAGTTTGCAAGATGATGAAAAACGCAGTCTAGATCACCAAGTCAAATTTGGAAGCCCAAGTCGAGATCACCGCTTCGATTTTGACACCGGCACCATTGGCACTGATAGCTCGATTGACTCTCTTGACCAGGAAAGCCCAGAGAGTGTCACACAAGAGGACGCTGGCGACCGACGAGATGAGGAAGATAGGACGGCAAAGATCAACTGCCACCTTATAACCTACAGGCTCCCTCTCAAATTGCAAGAGGGGGCTTCAGAGCCATACAAAACAGACCTTTTGGAACCCCAGAGAAGCGAGTCTCAACAATCAGCAGGAAATGACCCTTCCGCGACTTTGGAAGGCTCGCTTGAGAGGCATTCGAAACCCCTGTCTTTCTCGCCCACTCCTCCCGTGTTCACACCGCAAGGGGAGCACGATGATGAAGTGCAGATTTTCAACCATAGAAGCGCCGACAGTCGTGATCTAGAGGGGGTTGCGCCAAACGAGGGTGTCTTCCGAGGACGCCTGCTCGATGACGAGCAAAACCTGGGCGATGCAGTAGACTTGCCGAGCGGCAACCCTCTTCGAAAAATCCACCTGGAGTGTGGTCCTGGTCAGCAGCCAGTCTCCCAGCCTTGTCCCGCGGACAACTATTTCGGTCCGCCTGTTTTGCCGGTGCCTCTTCCTTTGTCTTCCCAAGAAGTCCCATTACAAAAAAGCAGAGATGAGCTTGCATCCGGGTGCGAGCGGTCTTCAACAGAAACACTTCCATTCAAAGTGACTCGCAGGGCGTCGGAAACTAGCCAACCCTTTCTCGGGAGCAATGAGCGCCTCATCCAGGAGCACGGTCGGTCTGCGACAGAGACCGAACTATTCCAGGCCAGAGTTGACGGAATTGAGCTGGAAGAGAGCCAGAATGGTCGTCGGGACGGACAGCGTGGTCGTCGCGGCCGAGGACCATCAAATGACCGAGGTCATCATGGGCGAACCAGAGGCAACTACCGTAGCAATCAGCGTGGTGGCAGGACCCCAACCATCATGCCTCGCGTTGAAAATTCTGAGAACCCTTGGGCCATTGCCGTGCAGGCGAGTGACAGGGAGTTCGCGGCTCGAAACGAGGAACGGCGCATTGCGTTAGAGCGAGACATGCGAGCCAAAGGAACCAAATACATTGACTTCGCCGCTCCGATCCACGACAACTACATCCAGCTGGATGAAGACAGGAAGCATGCTGGTGAGAAAGTTGGATCCATACTTTATGGTGCTCGTTCAGAGGCCTTGTCTCCATCAGGTGAAACAATGCTTGTGCAGGAAGCCATGAGCGCGGACTCTGCGGAAACGAAGGTTCCGGATTCACACGATGCTGATTCTGTGTAAGGATTTAATAAGGCTTTTGTGATGGGAGGACCCCAGAACTGGTAATTTGGGTTGGAAGTCTTTATACGTCAAAACTACCAAGAACGCCTACTTTGGGCTTGCAGGAACCTTCACGAAAGAGCTGTCTTCGTTTTCTGGTCTTATCTCAGATCCTCGCATCATGACTGACAATGACGAATGGATGGGGGATGAATGGCATTAGACTCCAAATTTACTCGAAATTACTTGGTAGCTGAAGTGTTATGCGTGAAATCGGATGTTTTATCGAAAAAGGCTTCTGCAATACATGCATCCGCGCCACTGTATGTGATTCGTGCAAGCCTTTCAGAGTGAAGAACTTGAGCCCACAAGACACTATCTTACAAGGGAAGTGCATCACATGAGGCTTCGATAGGAAGCGTACCCTGTATTGTATGGATATGAAGTCTATATAAGTACACTGTGTTACCGGTACTTCTTGACGCCGATCTCTGTAAAGCCTGCCAGTTGCCATTCTCATGGCTGTGTGAACCAACAAACTCGCTTGAATCCACGAAACACCCCCAGGCCTGATCGGATCTTGAAAAAGAAACGTTCATTCCTCCATCAAGGCTTGCTGAAATCATGCGGGAGACTCTCGGATGTGTGTCCATGTGAGCACTCATAGAGGCTGACAAGGCAGCACGGAATTCGTAAGACAGCGTACCTCGGCGAATCGCCTCACCTGACTCCTCGTGGGCGCCGTGTATCAACTATGTGCTGTCCAAAGCTTGGTTTTGTTGGCGGCTCCCTTCTCAGCTCCCCTTCACGGAGGAGGAATGAATATAAACACACCCGAAGTTTTCGCCAGACTTCTCTCTGATATTTGAATGCATATCTTTACACGTCGATACAAAGCTCGACGATTTCAACAACCTGCCCCCGATGCGCCTCGTGACTCTCCTCAGCCTTGCGAACAGCGCCGTTGCGCTGTCCATTCCCAAGGCCGAGAAGCTAATCGAGAAACGAGTCACTACCACCAATGTCAAGCTCTGCAATAGCTTCCACGAAGACCCAAGCAGCCACTGCGAGACACATGCCGTGCCAATCGACATCCATGCCTGCAGTATGCACTCTCCCCTACTCCATACACTCTGTCGTGCACCCATTTAGACACCAAACTAACCAATGAACCCTCTCCCCCCTTTGTAATTTACAGCTAAACTCAGCGCCGCGTCTGCCGGCTTCGTCTCGTCTGTTGAGTTGTACAATAAAGCAGTCAAGTGCACACTCTGGTCGTACGTTGCTCATCATTTTCTGAGCGTGATTTCCTTTTCGCGTACAATGGAAGAAGTGTGCGTCAATACACATGCATGACGAACACTGACACCTGCTTCTTCGCTTCGCAGTACCACGACCTGCACCGGGTCTTTTGTGGTCCTTGTCTACAGTGGTAGCAAAGACTTGACGACAACGAAGCCGCCGTTTGATAACAAAGCCAAGAGTGTGTCTTGTGGGAGCGATTAGGCTTACGGTGTATTGTCTGTGCGTGGATGATAATCTCGAGAAGGAAGGGCATTGTTCTTAGGCAGGGCTTGACGGTGAGTCTGGTCAATAAGAATTTGGGAAGCTATAACGCGTCACCGCGGGCAACATCGATGCGAATCAAGCCGAACCGGCATGCGAACATTTTCAAATAACATTCCAGTTATTGACGTTGTACGCGCTTCTTTCTTTTATATGTACATTTTTTAATTGTTTCCTTAGGACGTCCGTGCTTTGGCATCCTTGATTAACTTCAATGTCTATGTGAGTTTACGCGATAGCTGAAATGTACGATAGTATTAAAATTTCAATAGTGTACCCTTTGGGAATAGAAAAAGGTACAATGATATCTTTCCTTCGACTTCCATTTTTACTGCTTGTAATCCAATCCGTCGCAAGGTTCTCCTGCATGTATTAACTCTCAATGGCCGTTGACCCCGTTTTGGCCCTTGTGCGTCCCGGTTGCAGGCGCACCGTTGTTCTCTGCAATACTGTGTCCCTTGGTGACATCAAGACCGTTGGCATACCTCACTTTAGGGTCTTTGGAGAAGCCGTTGTGCGTGCCGTTGAATTTCATATTCGCAATCCCATCGTAGCCCTTGACACCCGTCGCTTGCTCCAGACGTGTCGCGATTTCAGGGTCAACTTCACGGAATATGGCAATTTGCCGCTTGACAAACTCCTTCTCCGGACAGACTTCCATCTTGCCGGCAACGTTGTTGATGAAACGCTCCTTTGCACCGTCATCGAATACTTTCTGCCACAACACACGAGGTGCAACAAAATCCTCTGGCCTAATCTCGGATAAAGATGTGACGGCCTCGCCAGTGAAATGTCCATGTGTCTTGTCGAGGTCCACAGTACGCGCACGGAACTGGATAGGGTCGATAGAAGATAGATAGTTTGGCCGAGCACCTTGGTTGAAGAAAGCCATGCCACCATCACGCTGGAAGTTGCCAAACTTGTACGCTGTCCGAGGGGCGTTGACGGGCAACTGTTGGTAGTTCACACCAATGCGGTGGCGGTGGGTATCAGGATACGAGAACAACCTGCTCTGCAGAACAGGATCCGCAGAAGGCTCAAGTCCCGGAGGCAAGTGAGCTGGATTGAACGCAACCTGTTCGATCTCGGCGAAGTAGTTGACCGGATTCTCGTTGAGTGTAAATTCGCCAACCTTGGTCAGAGGAAACTGCTTCTGTGGCCACACGTGCGTAAGATCGAAGACGTTGATCTTCTGTTCTTCCCACAACTTCTCGGCCTCCTTGGCCGTCATGGTTTGAACCTCGACACTCCATTTGGGAAAGTCGCCACGTTCAATAGCCTCATACAAATCCTTGGTGGAGTAGTCGGGCGACTTTGAGGCCGAATCCTCTTGTGTGATAAACTTGGTGCCTTGCTGAGACTTGAAGTGAATCTGATTGTAGACCCAGTCACCATTCCTGTTGACGAATTTGAGAGTGTGACCGATGTAGCCATGCATAAAGCGGTAACCATCGGGAATACCACGGTCACCCATGAGAATCATAACCTGATGAATGGACTCGGGGTTTTGGCACAAATAATTCCAGAAGTGTGAGCTGTCGTCTGCGTGTGTAAGGTGAGTTGACGGGTCCCTCTTTTGGGTGTGGATGAAATGAGGGAACTTTGCGGGATCCTGAAAAATGGTAAGTATTGAACGTTTTCAAGGTAGAGAAGATGCCGTGAAACTTACCCTCAAAAAGAAGACCGGCGTGTTGTTTGCCACAGCATCCCAGTTGCCATCCTCAGTCCTAAACTTGACAGAGAAACCACGGGGGTCCCGAGCACAGTCATGACTCCCAGACTCGCCTCCGACTGTTGAGAATCGGACGGTGATGGGGCACGTTTTTCCCTTCTCAGAAAAGATATCCAAAGCCGTCAGATTGGGGATGGGGTTTGTGCACTCGAAAAATCCATGAGCACCAGAGCCTTTAGCGTGGACGACACGCTCAGGGATGCGCTCCCGGTCGAAATGCGAGAGTAGATCGATGAGGTGAAAGTCCTGAAGCAGGAGAGGACCACTCTCACCAACACGCTGGGTCTCATAGGGGTGTGGCATAGGAACGCCATTGGATGTAGCGTAGATGGTGTCCTTGGAAGTTGCTGATCGATCCGCGTCGTAAGAAGTGAACTGATCGGCCACATGGGCCTTGAAGCTGGTGTCTGTGGAGGGCGACATGATTGAATTCAACTCGAACTATTTATGAAATGAGTATGTGCAAGACTCGATAGGCGAAGTCTTACGGGGGAGATTGCACTACGAGATCATATGCCACATGGCAGTCCAAACAGCAGCGTGTGTTCATTATTATAAGTTTGGCCCTTGGTCCCTCAAGCAGATCTCGATTTGGCTGACCGTAGCCTGGCTTGCCACAATTCGTCATTGCTTTCCCTAGGAAGAGTCAATCTCAGTCAGCACCTTCGCAGCATGCTAGACCACTGGTATGTTGAAAATCGCAGCGTCCCGAATGACGTGGGCAAGTCTATGACGGGTATCCGTGAAAGGATAGGCAGTAGGCCGCTAGGCGCGTCTGGCCATGAGCAGCAATAAACCGCCCTGAAAGATCAGAATCCCGGAGGATTTCCTCCATGTTCGCTCGACGTAGCGGAAAGGCGGGAAAGGAGGGTGGGAATGGGAATTAATAAATTCCCATAGCTCCCATCATCGCCATCGATGTGACAAGAGGGATAATTCCGCATGTTGTGTAGCAATTACATTAGCATGCCGGGCCATTGGCCAGCATCGCTTTTAGTGCGTCTACTAGCCTAGGCGCCGTTTTGACGCGGGCCGGTTCAGATGATGTCGTCAAAGAATCATACTTCGACGACGACCTACGTAATGATATTGTATGTCCCGAAAGTATAAAGAGAGCATTTGGCGGCTAGGCTATAAGAGGATGGAAACCCGTAGGAACATATGGAAGAGAAAATTTCGCGTCCGCAAAGTGGCTGGGAAAGAACTATCCGCCGGTGTTGTCTAAGATAAACGTCAAATGTATAAATGGCTTCAAGACAATCGCCCGGGAACTCATCAATGTTATCGCTCACTGAACAAATATTTCTTGGAATAGTCATTCGGAGCATAGGGCGAGATAACCTCGCCCCGTTGAGGAGCCTGCAACCAAGGGCAGACCTGATCCCAGCTGCTTGAGTCTTTGATCCCTGGAGGGGCCCCCATGGCCTCGGCTGTCCAGATTTTGTGGTGATGATATCAATAATACATTGATTTTGGGTGCAATAGTTTTGTCACACTGACGCTCTTTATTTCTGTGCTTTGCTTGTACACTGGAACTTTTCGCTCGTGAATTCTGGCTGACGATCTCGCGGAAATGCAATCCCGAGAAGATACCGATCTAGTTCTTCACCAGATGACCACTCAGATGAATATGAAAGAAACGAAATGATTTTGTAACAGATCCACACTGTAGGTTTAGTACTGAGTCCTACAAGTGCTCATACAGTGGGTGACTCCCAGAGACACAACCCTGACTACCTAGGTACACGACAGAGGAGCAGTCGCAATCTCTTCGAAGGAGCTCAGATATCAAACAGCGCAGTGTGTCCCCAGGAGAGCCAACATGAGGCGAGTGCAAGCCAGTCTGGTATTTGTGATCTCAGATACGATGCAAAAGGCTATTTAGTCTTTGTGACCTCCGAGTTTTTTTTTCCAAAAAAAGAGAGAAACCACAGGCTGAGTTCAAGTACCCTTCGCCGCACCGCTCAATTCCAAGCATCATCCCTGTCGCTGACTGCAGCGCGCACGGACCAGGATTCCAACGTCATGCAAGTCACTCCAGCGACGGAAGCACGGTAGCCTTGTGTTTTGAGGACGCCAATTCATCATCTGCGTTTGTAACATATTATCTGTGAACACTGTAGCCATGTAAATGCGTCAGCACGATGGCTGTCCAAAGCAAGCCAATTCCGGCGCTATATGTTGTCTACATTCTGCGTTCGACTGTGCGTAAAGCCTCGCTATACATCGGCTCCACACCACATCCACCACGGCGACTGAACCAGCATAACGGCAAGGCAAAGGGCGGTGCGGCAAGGACATCGAGAAATAGTCTGCGGCCATGGGAGATGGTGGGCATAGTCTCGGGATTCCCGAGTATGGTGGGCGCCTTGAAGTTTGAGTATGTCCAAGTAGTCTCATACTTGTCAGCAAGCATCTTGTGGACATGATTTTCTGACACGGTACAGATGGGCTCTAAACAACCCACACTTGTCATTGCACATCGCACCCGAGGAGCGCCTCAGTATCTCAACACAGCGAAAGCGTAACGGTCAACCCAAAAGACCGCCACACAACATCACGTCTATTTTGTCGAATTTGCATCTCTTGCTGCGGGTACCGAGCTTTTCTAGGTGGCCGTTGACATTGCATTTCTTCGACAAGGACGTGCATACCAAATGGGGAAAATACTGTACTACTCCAGGACTGGATCCGCTCAGGCGAACACTGCAAATCGTGACGGACTTTGCGCCGAATGCTGCCGAGGCTCTTGTGGCAAGGACGAGTGCGAAACCTGTTGACAGAAATCCGAATAGTGATGACTCGGCATTAGAAGGAAGTGAAGAAGAGTACGTTGAGGAATCGGGTGGACCAAAATGGGGGATTCACGCTCTCCCGCTTGACCATTATCCACTTGCGACGTACTTGGAAAAAGGCCAAAATATCACTACTTTTGAACAGGAAGGCATGTGCGTGATCTGCCACGAGCATCTTGGCCACGACAAGGGGTTGTACACTATTTGTTCGAACGGCGAGTGCGAAGGCGTGGGACATTTAGACTGTTGGAGTCGATACCTACTGCAGCAACAAGGAGAGCATGACAATGATGCCATACTACTGCCGATGGAGGGGCGCTGTCCCAAGTGTGATGGCGCTGTGAGGTGGGTTGACATGATGAAGGAGCTGACACTACGTACAAGAGGCCAGAAAGAGGTCGATAAGATATTGAGGAAGCACAGGAAAGCTACCGGGGTGACCAAAAGCAAGGCGAAGGCGAAGGTAAAGGCGACAGCGGATGGGAGGGATTCAGCGAAGAGGAAGCTCCCGGCTAAGGCAAAGGGGGTCGGGAAAGGCAAGGGGAAGGTTGTGACGAAGTAACGTAGTTCAAGGCATAAACTAACGAGATCTTGTAGACAAGTAGTCTTGTCAGGAGAGGGGTCAAATTGTAGGTGGGCGAAAAGAGCTGTACCAGCCTATTTGACCAGGGGGCGAGAAAATTCAGCAGCCCAAGTCAAAGAAGAAAGACCTCATCTGTAAATAGGTAATTGCCAAGTAAAATAACATCCATGGCGGACGACGTTGAAATGCGGCTCTGTTGACGAGATGTCGTTGAGGTCGGCGGCCGTAGGCCGACATCCGTTTGACTTCATGTCTTTCCTATTGGCCGATCGTGTGGAAATCTTGTGCCGGCCCCTGCAAAGCCCCTGTCGATATCAGACTCAAAAGTCGACTTCATCTCTAAAAGCCGCAACACACAACGATCCCGGCTTCAAGCCACCACATTTGATAAATACTAAATTGAAAACAGTTATACAGTAAAACAAGTGGAATAGGAAAGAGTTGTATCACATTCCGTAACTTTTGACTCGTCAGGAACTAATCTTTGTCGTTGAAATAAGCTCGATGCGGCCCACGGAAAAGAATTGGGGGGTGGCACGGGGCACCACGCACTTTGTTCCAAGGCCCTGTTGGATCGCCCCCCCACACCTGTTTCCTGTTTCTCACCACGATTCGTCGGGGGTCTATAGCCCGGCCACAAAGGGACCACCTCTTTCTTACGCCAAGGGCAGCACGACGGGTGCCATTTTCACGTCGCTCTACCACCCTTTCCAAAGGAGGTATGATTGTGATTCATAATCAAGTAGGCATGTATTATGAAGATTAGGTGTATTCAACTACGGAGTCATAAGCCATCAGGATTAGGTCTGCTTTGCCCACGCACCAGATGAACGCCACCATGATGCTCAACGCTATAAACCAAGAAATGATATTCTGTTTGAGCCAAACTCCTCTTCTTGCCACCTTAGCACCTGGGTGGCTTCTCCTCACTGAACTGTTATCCAGAGGGACTGAGGCAATGTAGTCCTCTATGATAATGCGATGTGCAGGGCTGTTAGTGCGTCAAGAGGAGCGCAGAATTGTGCAGCATAGCCGGATTTGGCAGGGGCGGTCATGGCCAGGTGGAAGCAGGCCCACTTATTTGGTACCCCCGTACCTGTTGTACCTAAGCAATATCAGCCTCCAAGTGCAAACTGTAGCCATATGTGCCGCTCATGTTCTCCAGCTTTTACCAGGTTTCCTCGCCGCCCTTCCCTGCCTGCCCTGACTTGACTGACTTGTCGGTACTATGGCAAGGTAGCAGACCACCCAACATCAGATCGATTTGCAGTGTGCCCTTGCGCTCACCCTCCCAAAGTCCCGATTCTGGGGCGAGCATGGAGCGACTCTGGTTAGATCCGGCTGTCCTTTATGCACCGCACTGATGCACGCCATCGTCTTATCCCTATTCATCGTTTCCTTTGCTCTTCTTCCACCCCCCAGTTCGTTATTCTTTCCGTTTTCTCAAATCCTCTTCCACTCCCGTCCATACTACACCACATCTCTTACCACTTGCACCGAACGAGCCAAGGTAAGACTCGTTAGAGCGGTCCACAGCACCTTCCCCTTCTACTCCATCTTTTATTCTAGTGCTGCAAATCCGATCCCCCGTCAGCTATCCTCCTCCATTCCTGACGGGAAGTCTTTTGAGGGTTTTCGCCCAACCATCCACCCACCTCATCTCATCCTCTTTACACATTGCGCATATGCATGTGCATGTGCACCTCAACACCCCTCGCCTCAACTGCGACACTACTTCGTTGAGTTCGAACGCCTTTGACATAATAACCCACCCGTCGTCTCGTTAAGAACAGAAATTGGTTCCCTCAGCCTGCTTCAAGCTGGTCAGCCGCGGACTTGGTACACCCTTTACGGTCATATCACCACCATTTCCAATCTCGACCGCACTTACGATCCACACTACCACATCTATCTTGACCACGCTTATTCCCCGCAGCGCCCGGGCCTGTGGACAAGCGACATCATACAGTTCCACTGCAACTGGTCCCTCTGAAGACCCAGCGCAATTAAATCGACAAGTCGGCCTCGGCTGCGCGACTGCGATGCGATCGTGTGCACCTGCACCCGACTTCCAACCGCTGTGCGAAGGGCCTCGACAATCCCGCACCAGATCCTAATCTCTATAACAATTCTCGACGAACATTCTACCGTCGACTATCCTCACGATGCCCTCGTCGACCCCAGTGGCCGGTTCAGCCGGTGGTGGCACCCCGAGCGCAAATGCGAGCACACGAGCATCTCCCTCTGTAGGCGGCCCGGCAAACCAGCCCTCCCAGACGAAAATCCCTACCTCGAACCAGAACGGCACCGCGATACATCCTCAACAACCATTGAGTAGCATGGTCAGTCCGCCGCTGGATTTGTTGTCTGTCGAGCGTCGTGGCCAGCCGACCGCTGTGAAGGAGCCGTTGAAGAAGACCAACCGCATATATGAGCTCGAGGAGGCACCCGTCTACCAGCCTACAGAGGAGGAGTGGAAAGATCCAGTAGAGTACATGCGAAAAATCACACCCGAGGCTAAAAAGTTTGGTATCTGCAAAGTCATCCCACCAGACTCGTGGAATCCGGATTTTGCGATTGATACCGAGGTAAGGCTCTCCACACAACCCAAATGGCCTACAGCCATGGACGGAGCGCAAGCTCCGTCTGGTTTGCGTGAAGACTGGCCCCTACTGTTACAGACCGTATTTTTGGTGAAAGTGTTGCTAACAAAAATTGTAGCGATTTCACTTTCGCACTCGGAAGCAGGATCTGAACTCTGTGGAAGGCAGTAAGTTTGATGCCTTCAGTTCTTCATCATCATCCATCCCTCTTTACAAGCGCTGAGATAAGACCACGTGGAATAGGCAGCCGAGCCAACATCACCTACGTTGATGCTCTCCTCAAATTCCACAAGCAGAATGGTAATCACCTCAACAGGATGCCCTATGTCGACAAGCGACCGTTGGACTTGTACCGGCTCAAGAAGGCTGTCGAGTCCCGAGGCGGGTTCGACAAGGTCTGCAGAGGCAAGAAATGGGCTGAAATCGGCCGTGACCTGGGTTACAGCGGCAAGATTATGAGTTCCTTGTCTACCTCACTGAAAAACTCTTACCAGAAGTGGCTTTGTCCATATGAAGATTTCTTGCGAGTCGCCAAGCCTGGTGTTCATCAGCAATTGGAGTGGGAAAATGGTGGCCCGCTAACTCCCAGCCCGGCTCCCAGTCCGATGAAGCACTCGAGCATTAATACACCATCCAGCTTGCGAGGCGATTCTCCTGCGCGGCACGCATCAGGTGCATTGCAGGCTTCTATGAATTCCGAGCGAAACACCCCTGCGGCTGATGCACCACCCCCACCCCCGCCGCCGCAACCTGCGACTTCAGGTTTCACAGCCATCAACACCAGCGGTTTCACTGCAGTGAATTCAGGATTCATGAGTGTCAACCGACCTGTCGCCCCGGCTCCAGCCCCTGAACCGTCCAAGACCAACACTCCCACCAAGCAACAGCATGCAAGCCCTCTGGTTTCTGCCAAAAACACCCCAGAATATCGCCCATCAAGTTTGGGACCAGCAAGCGCACTCAAGCGACAGCTCAGTCATGATTCTGTCGACTCCGCCAGGGAAAATGGCATTGACAAAGACGAGGATGGTAACAACAGCAGACGAAGCAAGCGGCTCAAAAAAGGTACGTTCTGTGATTCATTGCTGTCATCTTTTCTTGAACCGTAATGTACTGCGTGATGTCAGCTTGCGGTAGCACTGAGCCGAAAGTGATTGGCAAAGTGTGAGGTTGGCGTGCACTCATGATTCCTCTCGCGCTCTCTTGTGAAAGAGCATTGCCTTCTCAATCAAGCCCCAATTCGCAGTCGATCTGTGCATCGATGAGCCGTGCGCTTCCTGTTTTGCCATGCCTTATCAGGGATGCTCTTTGGGCTGCAGGAAACTGCGCAGACGACTCCTGATTGGAGAGAACCGCTCAGCTAACGCAACCTGAATATTGCAGAAGGCGTACCAACTGTGGCAGGCTCACACATGTCTATGTTCCGTCCTATGCCAAGATTACCCAAAGACGACTCCGCCGTCACTGTGCCGGGGGAGGTAAGTTGCTTTTGACATCTCTCTTTCCGACTACCACAGCTAGCTGCTCTAGTATGGCTAACAAATAGCAAGAAATGCACTCACTGCGGCAAGGCTGAAGAGGCCGGTTTTCTCGCAATCTGTGAGTCGTGCGACAATTCGTACCATGGTGCTTGCTTAGATCCACCCCTCAAGACCAAACCAGACGCCGACTGGAACTGTCCACGATGCCTCGTTGGCGACGGGCAGTTTGGCTTTGAGGAAGGCGGGCTCTACTCCTTGCGGCAATTCCAGGAGAAAGCTGCGAACTTCAAGCAGGGCTACTTTGAGAAGCGAATGCCTTTCGACCCGGTCCTAGGCTGTCACCGGCCCGTCACTGAGGATGATGTGGAGCGTGAGTTCTGGCGTCTTGTTACGGACGTGGACGAGGAAGTACAGGTCGAGTATGGTGCCGACATCCATTGCACCACACACGGATCTGGCTTCCCGACCATCGAAAGACACCCCAATAACCCGTACTCGACCGACCCGTGGAACCTGAACGTCCTCCCGTATCACCCGGAGAGTCTCTTCAGACATATCAAGTCCGACATTTCTGGCATGACAGTGCCATGGGTTTATGTTGGCATGACGTTTTCCACCTTCTGCTGGCACAACGAGGACCACTATGCTTATTCTGCCAATTATCAACACTTTGGTGCCACTAAGACCTGGTACGGCATTCCCGCCGAAGACACGGAAAAGTTCGAGCAGGCAATGAAGGATGCAGTACCTGAGCTCTTCGAGACGAACCCCGATCTGCTCTTTCAACTAGTCACACTCCTCACACCAGATCAGCTCAAGAAGGCTGGTGTACGAGTCTACGCGGCAGACCAGCGTGCAGGCCAGTTCATCATTACTTTCCCCAAGGCTTATCATGCTGGTTTCAACCATGGATTCAATTTCAATGAAGCAGTCAATTTTGCTCCTTCGGATTGGGAGCCGTTTGGTCTTGACGGAGTTGAGCGATTGCAGCTATACCGACGTCAACCATGCTTCTCGCATGACGAGCTCCTTTGGACTGCTGCAGAAGGAACAACAAGCAATGGCTTAACAATCCAGGTCGCGAAGTGGCTCTCGCCAGCATTAGAACGTATCCATCGTCGCGAGCTTGCTGATCGCCAGGCCTTTGTCAGGAAGCATATCGACAGCTTTCCCCACGACTGTCCTCTCGGAGGACAGGACAGCGGTACTTGTCCGCTTTCGTTCAAGGTTGATGACACCAACGTCCCTGAAGAAGAATACTCTTGCGTATATTGCAAGGCCTTCTCCTACTTGTCGCGATTCAGGTGCTCGAAATCCGGCAAGGTTCTTTGTCTAATGCATGCAGGGAGCCAACCGTGTTGCGACATGCCAGAATCGGAGCGCTACGCAGGCAAGGACCATGCGCTTGTGTTCAGAAAAACCAACGACGAGATGGCCGCAACTGGTAAGAAGGTTATGGAAAAGGCCAACGTTCCTGAGATGTGGGAGGAGAAGTACGACAAGGTTCTCGAGGAGGAGCCTACGCCTTCCCTGAAGACCTTGCGCAACCTGCTCAACGAAGGAGAACGCATACCGTACGAACTCACAACCCTTCCTCTTTTGCGGAATTTTGTTGACCGTTGTAATCGCTGGGTCGAAGAGGCAACGAATTACACCCTCCGCAAGCAACAGAACCGTCGCAAACACGAGAAGGCGTGGCAAGCATCACGAAAGTCGATCGGAAGCGCTTCTCAAGACGACAAAGAGCGAGAAATGCGCAAAGTCTCGAATATATATCGGCTCCTGGATGAAGCAGAATTGATTGGTTTTGATTGCCCGGAGATACAGCTGCTAAAGGACAGGTGTGATGCCATCAAGAATTTCCAAGAAAATGCAAGGAATGTCATTGATCGTCCATCTATGCATCCAGTCGAGGCTGTTGAGGATCTGCTTGAGGAGGGTAATGGTTTCAATGTTGACATTGAGGAGATGGACAAGCTCTCAAAGGTCCTGGACAAGCTGAAATGGAATCAAAAAGCCAAAGAAAGTCGCGGGGTGTTCATGACCTTCCGCGAAGTTGACAAATTGATTGACGAAGCCAGAACAATTGGCATTGAGAGCTACAACGATCAACTCAGCCACTTTGTTGATCAACTCCAACAAGGCTTCTTGTGGGAGCAAAAGGCCAACGAGATCATCAATGCCGACGTTATCCACTATCAGCAACTTGAAGCTCTTTCCACACAAGCAACCTCGAACGTGCTCCCAGTGTCACCGGACACACTAGCACAAGTTGATCAAATTCTGCACAAACACAGAGAAGCTTTGCAAAGAATTGGGGATCTCAATGCCCGCTCGCGACACCAGGACTTTGAGAAGAGACCAAAGTATACTGAAGTCCTTGAGGTAATGAAGATGATTGAGGATATGCAGTCCAAACCGAGCGGCACCCTTGATCTCGAGAAAGAGCAGCGTCGCCACGAGGATTGGATGCGCAAAGGCAAGAAACTTTTTGGTAAGACGAACGCGCCACTGCATATTCTCAAGAGTCACATGGAGTCCGTCCTGGAACGGAACACGGACTGCTTTGATATTACCAGAGATAAGCCACGCTTGCCGGCAGAGCCCGCGTCTCGAGAACCATCGCCCGACAAGGAGAAGGCGGCCGGCAATGTCTACAAGTGGGATGATCCGAAGTTTCGTGAAGTGTTCTGCATTTGTCGCAAGGTCGAAGCTGGCATGATGATTGAGTGTGAGCTATGCCATGAATGGTGAGTTTCTTCAACTGCAACGCGCTCAATACACTAGCTAATCTTCCTCAGGTATCATGGGAAGTGCCTTAAAATCGCGCGTGGCAAAGTTAAAGAGGAAGACAAATACACATGCCCCATTTGCGACTGGCGAGTCAAGATTCCCCGCGATGCTGCGAGGCCGAAGCTTGAAGACCTCCTCGAATGGTATGATGAGATTCAGACTTTGCCATTTCAGCCTGAGGAAGAGGACCTACTCAAGAAGATCATCGATAACGCTCAAGCGTTCCGGATTCACGTCTCGACTTATTGTAACCCGGTCTTGTCAACCAGAAATGAGTCCGAGACGCAACGGTTCTATCTGCGGAAGATAGAGGGCGCCGAGGTCTTGCTCTCCGATGAGACGAACTTTTTCCGTCAGGAGTTACACAGGTGGTGTCCTGTTGCTCCGGAAGCTCCACCAATCATTGAGATATCAAAGAGCACTCGCAAACCTCGACCCACCAAACTCGATAGACTACTTCAACAGCACGGCGTCAATGATGTCGAGGATCTTCCCGAGTCTGTGAAAAGCAAGGGATTAAGCCTGAAACGCAAGCGACAGAATGCCGACATGGCGGCTCAGGCTGCGCACCAGGCTGCTTCCACTGGCCCTCAGGACCCCAGTATGTTATATCATAACCACTACCAACGCAGGGACTCTTCACAGCCTCAGACACCTGGTCTATCTGTTGCCAGTAGCTCGCATGCTCATCCTTCACGAGGCCCTGGGTCATCATCCTCGTCGACGCATCATGGCAATCCGTACGGACGGGCTGATTCGACCGGCCCGATGCTCCGTACTGAGTCTATGGACATGGATAGTACCAATGCGAATATCCACCCAAGTTTTTTCCTGCCTTCTGGTGCTGGATCTCAACTCGTAGGAGACAACACTCCTGGGGCGTCATTCGATAATCGCATGCTTCAAGGCCCTTCGGAGGGTGCTAGCACATTCAACGATTTCATGATGAACGACTCAGGTCATCACAAGGCCATGGAAATACTCTCCAAGACAAAAGAGGGCCGTGAAAAGGCCAAAGATATCTTCGGCTCGGGGTCTTTTCCCGGCGCGAGCTCCGCATTGGGCGCGACTGGCCACGATGATGGTGTGGACGATGGAGAGATGGACCAGATGTTCGCCGATATGGTCAATGATGATGAGGACGAGAAAGGAAAGGCCCTTGCGGACAAGCCGCTGAGTGCCGACGAAAATGAGAAAATCACGGCCGACAGCCTCGAGAGCGAGAGGAATGGGATGGATGCGCTCTTGGATGGGGAATAGGAGACCTCAACTCCAGTATTTGCGTTATAATTCTGGCCATCGTTATTTCGGAGTAAAAGGTGGTACTTTCAGGAAGTTGCGGCCTAAGAGGGCCCCGTTTTTTTGCGTTTGGAGTTGCGACAAAAGCATCAGAGGACAAGCGGACATGATACAGAAAAGGAACGATGGAAGGAAATGGCGCTGATGGACTGGGCTTGCTTAATTCGTGATGAGCTTTGTGGTCTCTCCTGGGACCTGCTTGTGTTTAGACAGTGGAGATCATTGATCTCTGGTGGAAAGAGTGCTCCTTTCAAGGGGAAGCGATAAGCAAGAAAGATAATCGGTGTCTCGACGATCGAAACGAAAAAAAGTTATACCCATTTGTACATAATAAGGGCGAGAGTTCCTGGTGTTACTTGCACTTTATTGTCTTCACGAGTACGGCACGTATGTCGGATGAGCGGTTTTTCGTTGAACCAGTCTCCTTGACACAAGAGCACTGGAACGATTGGATGCCATTATCTGCTAGTGTCGCAATGACTTGAACCCGAATACACAGAGCTGATACCGTGATCACCCTTGCTCTCCCGATACATGATTTTACAACAGACCCTGCTTTTGTAAATCATAGTACACCTTCTCCGGCATGACATTGCCTTCGGCATCCTCCATCTGGACGATACTGCCGTCATCCACCTTGTCCCGCTTCTTGTCGCGCTGCCTCTTGTCCCAGAGCTTGAGCGCCTCGTTAATCCCAGTAATATCTCGGAATAGATGGGTGTCATTGATTCCAAGCCGCTTGAGACCATAAATGTGTCTGGCTTCGTTGAAGTGCTTCTCAAAGGCACGGCGACCCATGTAGACGAAGTTGCCACAGATCTCGCAAGGGAATTCCACACCCAGACCATGCAGGCGGTACAGCCAGAATGGAATGGGCTTGCCGTCCCAGGCCAATGGCAGCTTGAGAGGATTGTAGATCTTTTCCTCCCCATCGTCATCCTCGTTGTCACCCATCTCTTGGACCTGTGATTGCTGATCTGACATGTTCATCAAGTTGTCAAGCTCCTGTTGCCTTTCCCTCTCTGTCATTCCTTGTCGGCGCTCGACATTGACGCGTGTGTCTTCTCGCTCGGTACTCATTGCGCCTGCTAGTCGTTTCACTCTGAATTCCCGTTCTGCAACAGCGCGCTCTTTCATCCTGTGCGCGGCCGATTTGCTCCCTCCGGCACCCAGGCCCGCTTGCTGTCTCTGTGCGAGTGCTTCTGCAGCTTTGATGTGTTTGCGTCCGCTGAGATGACCTTTATATACATTCTCGTTCTTGAACTCCTTCTCACAAGCATCACACCACACAGCATCAGGGCTACTCAGGGCCTTTCCCTCGCCATTTGATGCAGCGATAGATGTCTCGTCCTTCCAGCCCTCGACTTCATCCTTTTCCCATGCCTCGTCGAACTCCTTGTCCCAAGAAGCAAGCACCTTGTCCAAGTTTTCCAGAGGTCGTGTTCGTCGCATGAACGATTCGAGGTACTCTGCCAGATCGCCTGCGTACTTGAAGTACTGGTCGGTCAATTTGTCGGCCAATTTGAGACCGCCATAACCGGGCGCAAAATTGTCGAAGATTTGCAGATATTGCAAGTAAGCCAGACGCTTGACATTTGGAAGATTGATGTAGGATTCGTGACTGGCGTGCAGATCAAAGTATCGGCCAAAAGCCTCCTCGCCCGAGAACATGGTGTCCACAAGAGAGGGCATCGGCTCCCCGTCGCCTGCCTTGCGTGGCCGGTAGCGAATTTCTGAATTCTCTGCCTGCTCGTTGGGGTATCGCGCATGGTGCTCTTTGACCTCGTTCACTTGCTTGTAGAATTCCTCAAAGGGATCGCCGCTGCCGATCTGTAGCACTTCTTTGGACCGGAGGCCATTGACATCGCGATACAAGGACAACATCTCGGCGGACTGCTTCTGTATCTGGTCGAGGAGTTGCGACACCTCATGGTCTCTGTCGAGTCGATCGCGGATCTAAGGAGGAGGGGGAAGAGTCAGCAACGCCTCGGTCTGACAGAAACAAAGAGAACGGCGCAAATTATTTTCAACCTACCTGCTTGGGCTCTTCGCCCATGCGATCCGCGATACCTTGCTCGAGACGCTCGAGGTCCTCGGCAATGTAGCGTTGCTCCTCTAAAAGCATGATGAGGTAAGCTGCTGAAAGAGAGTTGTGACTCCTCTGGGGGGTGTTGCGGAGTATTCAGGCGAAAGCGGAGGAGGTACTTTATTAACCAAGCTTGTTCCGCAACGACAAGGCTGCAGAGGAAGTTGGAAATCGCGACCGACCTGAACGAACGGCCCGAAGTTTAGGCGTGCAGGGGACGGGCCTGTACGCTGCACGACCCCTGCCACATTTTTAGCAGCCGCAAACACTCCAACTTTAACCTCGACTTCTCCTTCCTTCTCCTTCCAGCTCTTTGGTTTTAGTTCTACACAGCTCGCTCAACGCAACCCATTCGCAATCTTCCCCCAAGATCCCCTCGGTACACCTGAAAATCGACAATATGGCTGAAGGAGGCGGTATCGATCGCAAGGCGGATGAGCGGATGGAGTTCAACACCTCCAAGGAGGTCACTGTCCATCCCACCTTCGAGTCCATGTCGCTGAAGGGTAAGGCTCTATCCCCTCAGATGCGCCTCCCCCCCGCGCGCTTCAGTGCTGACCAAGATAATTATAGAAAGTCTTCTCCGCGGAGTCTACGCTTATGGCTACGAATCTCCATCTGCTGTGCAGTCGCGTGCCATCGTCCAGATCTGCAAAGGCCGAGACACCATTGCGCAGGCCCAGTCGGGAACTGGAAAAACCGCGACCTTCTCCATTAGTATGCTCCAGGTTATCGATACCGCAGTCCGCGAGACACAAGCGCTTGTTCTGTCCCCTACTCGAGAACTGGCGACCCAGATTCAGAGCGTTGTCATGGCGCTTGGCGACTACATGAACGTGCAGTGCCACGCTTGTATCGGAGGAACGAACGTTGGCGAGGATATCCGCAAGCTGGACTACGGCCAGCACATCGTCTCTGGAACCCCTGGTCGTGTGGCCGACATGATTCGGCGTCGCAATCTGCGCACCCGTCACATCAAGATGCTCGTCCTCGATGAAGCCGACGAACTCCTTAACCAGGGATTCCGGGAACAGATCTACGACGTGTACCGATACCTGCCTCCTGCGACTCAGGTTGTTGTGGTGTCTGCCACCCTTCCCTACGATGTTCTCGACATGACGACCAAGTTCATGACCGATCCCGTTCGGATTCTCGTCAAGCGTGACGAATTGACACTCGAAGGTCTCAAGCAATACTTCATTGCCGTCGAGAAGGAGGAGTGGAAGTTCGACACTCTTTGCGATCTCTACGATACCCTTACCATCACACAAGCCGTCATCTTTTGCAACACTCGGCGCAAGGTGGATTGGTTGACCGACAAGATGCGCGAGGCCAACTTCACAGTCAGCAGCATGCACGGAGATATGCCTCAAAAGGAGCGAGACAGCATCATGCAGGACTTTAGACAAGGCAACAGCCGCGTACTGATATCCACCGATGTCTGGGCTCGTGGTATTGATGTTCAGCAAGTCAGTTTGGTCATCAACTACGACTTGCCCAGCAACCGTGAGAACTATATTCACCGCATCGGTCGATCTGGAAGATTTGGTCGCAAGGGTGTGGCCATCAACTTCGTTACAAGCGAGGACGTACGCATTCTGAGGGATATTGAGCGTAGGGATACCACTATTTTACACCTTTTAATTGACTGAAGCTGACATTACGCAGTGTACTACTCCACACAAATCGACGAGATGCCGATGAACGTGGCTGACTTGATCTCTTAATCGCCACGTGCTGATGAAGCAGCGGAGCATTAATATCTACACGGTGTGCAGCCCAGTCTGGGAGAGCTACCAGCGTCAAGTGACAGGGCTAGATTCATGGGCTCACACCTTGGCGTCAAGGTCACGAAATTATGAGTGGGAGGAAAAGGGTTGACGTTTAAGCAAGTGAGTTTACACCATGATGCCTGACAAGTGACATACAAGACTGACACGCATGACTGAAGCTCGAAGATCAAGAAAATTGACATCCATTAACAAAGCCTCCCCTAAGGGATATGAAAGTGATTACTGAGCTGTGACACGTCATGGTCGATAGCAATATGAACTTTTCTTTTCTGGCAAACCAGTGCCGTGAACTCTCTCTCGACCACTTTCTTGTGTTACAATGTGACGAGGAGGATGTGGGCTGTTAAGTACGCTGGATAGAACAAACTGGATGACTCGAGAATGAGAGCCTCAAACAGAATAGTACATGCGACATAGCCAAGAAGATGACCAGTTTGCAGCATGGACAAGTCAGAGGAAGCTATCTTCGATTTGTTTGTTTCCGAAAAGACAATTCTGAGCAACTTCACTGCAAATCGCCAGTCCTGGTTGAAGACCGAACGAGTTTTAGATTACCAGCCAACGTTCTTATGCGTATTATGTTGATCTCTGTCGAGCTAGTCATCCAGCAGCGCAGAACAGGCTCACAGGGATCGCTACGCTCGGGACAGTCAAGCTGCCGAATGCGCTTGTGACTGTTGTATGTGTCTGGCTGCATATTTCGACGCGAAGCTGATTTGTTTCTAGATCCTTCGTCAACGTTGCGCGCACAGTTGCTCGGTTCAGCTATCCATCTAGCTTTCGAGTTAAAGGGTCTCATGGTAATGACGCAAGCAGTCTGTACTGCTTACACATGGCGTAGAGTGCGTTAATGTCCATGAACGATTCTAAAAAGACTAGGTGGATTCGGACACCCAAAGGCCCTCTACGTGATCTCGCACGCTCGCGGCAAGGTTTATAGGAGGCGCGGATCGTTCAGGACACCGCTCCCCATGACGGATAATGACGGATAACCATCTGTGGATGAGGTTTCACAGAAAAGGACGCAATATTTGAATGATACTATTTGTAAATTTTTTTATGCACGTAAACTGTTCATACAGCACAGCTTGACCTCCTTGCATATCTTGCTGGCTCTAACGGACCCTCGTCCGTTTCATGCTCCATATGCGATTCAATAATACTAGAGTGGTGACTCAACCTCGGTATCGACAGGTGAGTTCTCATGGGCACTGTCAAAAACGCTGCCACAGACGGCCTTCTTCGCGGCGGCTTCAAGCCACCTCCGCCCTCACCGCCTGCCTCCACCACGCTTGGACTGTTTGCCTCGGTCTCCGCCTCGTTCACCGTCTGCAGCGAGCGATCCAGCCGGGCGAGCTGCGCCGTAAACCAGCTCTGCTTCTTATTGAGCGGGGTGTTGCGGCGTGACGGCTTGGAGCCGATGGTGGGTGGGTGGAACAGGTCGATTGACGGGCCTAGCTGGTCCGGGTTGCTGTCGGATTTATTGCGGGTGGCGTTGGCGCCGAGGATCAGGCGGCTGAGGAGTGGCTTCATGGTCATGACGCAGGCGCATACGATGCCCGTATTGGCTTCGACTAGGGTCCAGAAATCGATAGTGATGCTATAATAGGTCCAGTCTATGTCACGGCGAGTGGCGGTGAGTTCCGTAAGCCGGATGATGGAGACAATGCAGATACTAGTCGCTCGTTAGCATGGCGGCGTGGTGAGGTTGAAGCGCGAGCAGGAAGGTAGAAGGTAGGTAGGTAGGTAGCCTTACAAGAAACCAAAGGAAAACAAGGTAAAAAGCATCAGCTTTTGATTCCTAGGCGCCGCTCTCATGCCCCATATTACTGGTAGCGGCAGCAGGTATATGAGAAAATCCGTGGCGATCTGGATACCGACGATGATGTAGAAAGTGTTGAAAGAATGGCAGGAAGTCGCGTTCACACTCTGGTTCCAAGTGGCGTTCAATGGAACACATTGGGTGCAAATGAGGCA
This sequence comes from Gnomoniopsis smithogilvyi, assembly GCA_027946515.1. Taxonomy (NCBI): domain Eukaryota; kingdom Fungi; phylum Ascomycota; class Sordariomycetes; order Diaporthales; family Gnomoniaceae; genus Gnomoniopsis; species Gnomoniopsis smithogilvyi. The sequence continues at coordinate 1,278,937 of JAPEVB010000004.1, read as the reverse complement.
GATATCTGTCAGGCAAATAACAAGGACTACTACCATTAGGACTCGTAGTGTTCGCTGGACCCAGTCGTGTGTTAGGGTCCTCTGGTACAGGAACAGTATTGAGAACTTGGTGAGATAAATAGTAATGGCGAACAAGAGATTAGAGACCCAGAAGACCTGTCCAAGTTATTAGTATACCTGATGTATCAGAGAACCGCCCAATAGACTGTGCGTATTACTTACCTCTGAGGCCTTCTGGATCTCTGTTGTTGTGAGCGCTTCCACATGCTTGCCCAACCCATAGTATGCCTCGATGATGAAGCTGGCACTAACACCACATGAGAATATCAAGGATATTAAGATGGTCCAGTCCTCCCGGCCCAGGACATGCATCAGACGCCCTCTCAGATAGAACCTCAAGCTGACAAACAAGGCCGCTATGGTCCAGGTAGCTATGGCACAAGCCAAGACATGGCCCTGATAGGACGCACCGAGATGGACATCTGATGAGGTGCCATTGCTGGACATGGCTCGAGCCTCTCTCGGGCTCGTGCTCACTTTGCACCAACTTCACTACTTTCCAGCTTGGGAACTAACAGCACCACGGCACCATGATATATTGCTGCGTATCCCGAAACCTTTCCCAAGAGGCTAGTCAACCCGACTCCCGGCTCTTTCGGCAGGCTATTGCGATGACAAGGGGGCCAAGAAGCTGGGGTAGAAAGTATGTCTATTTAGCGCAGGCGGGTTGGCAGGCGATAAGCGAGGGTCTTCTGACGGAAGAAGCAAAGGCAAGCAAAAGAGGGCAAAAACCAAGAACCAAAAAAAAAACAAAAAAAAGAAATATCTCGAGGGACAGCTTCGTGAACGGAAGATGCCAGGATCACTCTAGTTCATAAACGATCTTCCGTGTCGTCAAAACCAACGATCCATCCAAGCGGCGGTAAATACACCGCCACCAAAGAGACGGAGAGGTGAAAATCGAGATGCCACTCGGCTATTGGACATGCAGACTGATTCTGCGTAGTCGGTGAAGAGGCACGTGCAGATGGGTCCTGTCCACCGGCCGGCGAGTGGCCCACAGCAGAAGTTCACGGTGTTTTACGACACGCTGGACACGTCCAGGGTCGAAAAGTAAGTGGGTCTTCATCAACGGTCTCGAGCCGGATCCACTGCTCGCGCAATCATGCAAAGACGCTCAGGGACAAGGGCCACCGGGGACCGGTTGTTCAGCCAGCTTAGACCGTTGAAAAAGATGGAAATTGCAGATTTGGATTGACTCTGGTGAATGAACGGAAGAAGGGGGGGGGTGGTGGCAGCCGGAAATCACTTCCTTGACCGGTGTAAATTCTCCACCAAGTCTGCCGAATTTGGGCGACAGCAACCTCGACAAAGTTTGAGAACCCGACAGTTCGGAAAGCTCTTGCATTACGGTCGTCCTCGATGCGTATTTTGCTCTGGATTGATCCTGCCAATGACATGTGGCGAGCTCGGAACCTCGAGTTCGCCTGGGTACGCTATCCGAGGTCCTCTGGGCAACCCCCAGAAAGTTGCCACTACTACCAGCCCTTTGGACTCGTTCCGTCTCAAGAACATGGTCACCAATCATACAAGTACTATATATGTATGTACTTGGTATGATGCTGTCCCACATCAACATCGGGCCAAAGTCTCCACATAGGTTTTTGTCCGGAGCTCGTTACCCAATGAGTTAAGAAGCAACAGACGGGCCACTGTTAACACGGCAATGTGCGACGAGTGGATCAGAACCAGAGAACGTTTGTATGCTTAGTCTGCGTGCGCAGATCCCGGCTCCAGAGGTGATCTACAATAGATACAACGGGGGCGCAATATCACCGACGACCAGGCTTTCGCTGGATGGCTGCGTCCAAGGTCTTGCTGACCTACATGGCGATCTTGGTATAGCGCACCATGGAAACGTTGCTGCTAAAAGAGGCGGGCGCCAAGGTTCTCTCTCAATAGGCGGATTGACGCTATGCTCTCCCAGACTTGACGGGATATTGTCGAGTCGTGCCTTTGATACCCGGTGGTCCTGTGGGAAAGTCGGTCCCCAAGACTTGTCAAATTACTGGCAAGGGACGCGCGGCCAAGCAGGACTAAGTATGAGGCTGAAGCCTTGATCATGAGGGGCTTGGGTATAGTGAACGAGACCAGCTTCAGCCACCTCTAGTCCCATGTTGCACTGACGCTTTATGAAGTCGTAGTTCTCGATGCCATGCAAAGTTAGAGCGGTTCAGGACATGACACTGTACACGACTCTCGCGAACGGAGGACACGGGCCCGACCTCAGAGCTAGATACCGGCATCCAGGGACCGTGAGCGGCGCCGGGGGCAATGCGGAAGACGGACTTGGAAGCCGATAAAAGATACCCGCGCCGCCGGAATCTGGTGAAACAGATGCGCAAGGAGTCTTGTCTGCGTGGACGGCTTTGTGTGAGTTTGGTTCACATGAGTCGCATATAGCTCGTGGTCGGAGCTGTAACTCAAAAAGCTATCTCGGCCGGAGGGTTGTAATAACACGTGGGAAGCGAGGCGAGTTTCATAAGTTTGTACACCACATTCACCGAGCGCTCTCGACCTCCTGAGCGGTACCCGCAACGATGAACGGTCCGCAACGATTGCCACGCCGTTTAGACAGGCGAGGTGGGGAGCTGTCAAAAACATGTCAGATTGTTATTCGAGATCCGCTTTGTCGGATTAGGTGCACAACGATCTTTTGTCATGTGCCAGCTACCGATCACCTTGGAATCATGCGAGGGAGGGCATTCGGAGAGGGGGGAGAGGGGTGGTTTACTGTTCTGTGATGTTGAAGCTGGCGATTGATGGCGGTGTGTGCCTGGGATACCGTGGTAGGATCCCCCAGTCCCACCAAGGCAAGATCGGGTTCTGGGCACAGAGACTACTATAGTAGAAGTTTGCGTAAGCCAGCTGTTTCTGGAGTGGAATCAACCAAAAAGATGAATTATTTGATTCTCTTGTTTATCCTGGAAAAGGTTGACAGTAAGCCACGTCCTGGTTTTGGATTGCTCTTGGGGGCCCCTGGTCCAGGAAGCTCGGTGACCCAAACTGACGGCAAGGATGCCTCGCCGGACTGCCCCTGACAGGCCCCTTCATCCCATCTTTTTAGGATGATGAGATGGGCCTTCATCGGTAATGGTCAGGATCTTAAAATGATGGAAGCGTACTAAGGCCGTTGGCGGGTCGGTCTCCCGTGTGCCACGAAATTGCAGGCTTGGAATGTGACCTATCGTGTAGTCAGTCTCAAGAGGGAATGTCCACCAGTGAGAGAAATGACGATAGTCGCAGCGTGGGATCGACGAGGTCGCATTGTGTTTTTTTGATTTTTTCTTTCTGTCTTTGCTATTCCTACTGAGTATCAAGCTATACTATGTACCGGTAGTACATCAAGCCCGCTATGGTTGGCCCAGACACACATCGTGATCGTGCAAAGACGTTGTGCTTATGGACCCACGTGCGTGATTCGTGGCCGTACCACCGGCGACCACTATCACTACTACCATAGTACATAGTACATAGTACAATGCGCGACAAGCTGAGGTGAGATAGATGTTACCCACGCTGCCACGGTCAAGATCCTTCTGCTGCAGGACGTTGAGGGGATAGTCTGTCTTGTTGTCCATATTGGGATAAAGTCGCGTGGGCACTCAGGCCATTTTGGCACGTCACCTGCAAACATCGCTGTCACCAAGCTGCACGCCAGCCTGCGGGCCCGGACAGTTGGGGCAGTGGGTGGTACCTACTACCTAAGCCAGTAGTAAACGACGAGGCCATGGACCCAGCAACGACTTTTTGGTCCCCACCAAGCCCTCAACTTTCTCCGGTTGAAAAAACGGCAACAGGAGCGGAAAGTGCGGTACCTTGCATACTGCTGCATGAAAAATCCTTGCACATACTTTTGTCGGAGTGAAGCGATGTCACCCTATATCACAACAAAAGCCCCCCCAGGCCTGTCTGCCTGTCTGACTGTTTGGCCTGTGCGGTCGTGTGTATGTATGTGTGTGTGTGGTCGTGCACAATTGAGCTCGAGGGTGAGGAGAAAGTCCCGACGGGTACATTGTGATGCTAGGCAGCCATTTTGCCGCCAAGCACAAAAAGAGAAGACGAAGAAGAAGAAAAGTACCTGCGTTTGATAGCCGGCATGCCATGCCCCCCATGCCCCGCCCTGATGGCGTATTCAATAGTGAACAATTTGTCTTCAGGTCAATTCTCCAACAGCCCCGTTGACTCTCTGATGACAGCGTGACTGCTGTTGGGGGAAACGGGACGTCGGGAAGGGCAAACCATCATAAATACACATGCTCATGCATATCCACAGGGGGAAGCTATTTTGGCAAAAGTCCTGATGTACTGGAGCATGATGTGTGTCGCGTGTTTGCAATACATAGAATATAGGCACGCCACAATCGATCATCCAATCCAGGCAGTGCGGGTGTGCACACTTACTTGGTACCTGGGTAGAGACGCAGACGCAGCAGCAAAGGTACCGAGTAAGCCCTAATTCTTCGGGCCGCCTGCGAGTGCTGTGGATGCCAAAGGACTTGTGGACCTTGTCCAGGCCCTGAACCCTTGAACAATATTTGGGCGACATAATCGAGACCGAGAGAAAGATCAGCAAAATTGACTTTGGACCTAGATTGGCAGCGTTTTACTTGGAAGCGAGTGCCGAACCTTGAAAGCACTCACAAGATGTGGCGCCTAATAGTCTTCTCGAAGGCTCGGAAGAATGGTTGACAAGAATGACAAGGCTCTGGTCATATTTGATATTACGCGATAGACATGGACGACACGGTTCAGAGTGGATTGATGAAGGTGGAGGCGCAGGACGAGGCGAGCAGAGGGATCGAGCCGGTGTGGATGGAGTGGGAATCAAAACTGCGGCCTTCGTCCCATGTTCTGGCTCATCATTTCAGAGAGTTGAGCCCCCCGTCAAGACAAGGACTCCACACGATCGGCAGCTCTGAAACCAGCATTTGACCAGAAGTTCGTTTGCTTGCCGCAGGCGTGCAATAGATGATCCTGTTGGTGTGTACACATGCCTATCTCTTTGGCAGTATCAACGTGGACCCCGTGGGCTTGACTGTTGACTCGAATACCCAGCGCTGTGGGTGATGAACATGGAGGCGATTGCAAGGAGAAGCATCAAGAACCCACATGCCAGCCGAGGTTGAATTGTCGACTGCGTCGCACACGAGTCGTTTCATAATGGCGGTCGCCAGTCACCGCGATGGCCTTGCTTATATGAATTCTTTGCGTGCGCAAGTGACAGGCAGCCAGCCCTTGGAGGAAATGAATGCGTATGGATAACGTGAATGTATTTATACTGATATTTATCAATATATAAATGTAAATGTAAATACAAATATGAATAGTTATATTTACTCTAATATATATATATATATATATGTCTGACTCTGGGAAACAGAGGGTCTGTGTGGGATTGAATGCTGCTCGGAATCGGATTCGGACTGATGATTTGTAGCCCGTGTCAGAAAGGTGTGTCCAAGAGCCCGTTGAAGATGAGGGATGGGGATGGATGAATGAATGGGAATGGATAGATGGAGGGAAGAAGAACATGGTGGTCCTGCAGCGGCTGGGTCCGCAAAAAGGGCATGGGCCTTCCTGGCACAATCGCAAGCGTAGTTGGTACCTCAGCTGGGTACCTTGGGCCCAGAGTACTTTGTACCGTGTACTTTGTACCACCCACACGCTTCCCACCCGCCTGGGCACGAATGGGAATAGCATGCTTTTCTCCCCTTTCGACCAGTTTTGGTGGGACCCTGACTTTAATATTTACCTCCCCCGGGGCCCTGGACCTCCATGCAAGCTCCTTCGTCTCCCCATCACCCGGGGGGCATTTGATATAAACCCATGAGGCCCAGTCCATGTCTTGTCTCCTATAGAGAGATCTTTGAACTTTTTGGGAGTCTTTGGTATGTGCTTCAGTGGTGACCTGGATCATCTAAGCCGTCTTTGTCCTCATCCTCATCCTCTTATCCTCAACCTTGACCTTGACCTTGGACTCAATCCCGTTCTCGACCTTTAGTCCCACACCCTGACGTTTTCTTCAACTACATCATCTTTTTCCCACTTCTTGTTTCAGGGTCCTTCAGTGCCGTTTCCTTTCAACGCTGATTACCAAACTGCAATTGCCAACACCTTTCTTCATCCTGGCGACGATCCCCTACTACTTCTCCTGACCATAACAATCGACTACTCTCCACTTCATGACGTCGGCTCTATGAAATTGGAGGTCTCATCATTCTGTCTACTCTAGTCAACTGTGAAGCCTTCCTTCTACTGGACAAACCCACCATTTCCATCCCATCCTCTCAACCTTACGAAACCCGGGACACAGCCTCATGGTAGATCAAACCTTCCGCAGACTCGATCTCCTGTCAACTGTCCGAGAATCTTAGCCTCAACAAGCTTTCAAAGAGGCCCAGCAATCCAGCAAAACTATCTTACAAACCAGCCCAAACTCCAAAGCGCCGTCAGTCAGCAGCTGCAGGAGCAACATAAAGTTCAATACACGACGATCACGAAACCAAACAGGACGGAACGAAACTCTACCGAACTTCCTTCTTTCAATCGATACCCATTAAGATACCATTTGACAAATTCCGGCTTTTTTTGTATTGTATTAGGCCACCTCGGAGCAACGGTGCCGTCAGAGTCCAAGACATTGTTGGATACATACCCACGGGAATAACTACTTCCAGTTGCGGGTTTTGGAGCTGCTGCCACATGCGTCAGCAGCTTTCAGCTACTTCAACCATCAACCACAAACTACAGTCAAGCCCGGCAACCCCTCCGAAGCTTCCCGCTCTAGTACCTGCAGACAGCTAGTCTGCCCCACCAACCACCCCGCTTCCAACCAAAACAGCATCCCCAAACGACACCTTTGGTCCTGTGCTTCTGCCGCCAAGGGTCGATTGCATTGGTTACCCAATTGCCTATCAGTGCCGCCGCGCCATTCCAATTCCGACTAACAAATCAATTTATTACTCACTGATTTCTCGAAAGGGTCTTGGTCCCCTTTACTTTTCTCACCATGGGCTTCTTTTCCAGGAAGGATAGATCCTCAAAGATCCCTCCCCAGAAGCCGTCCCTCACCACATCACAATCCAAGGTTAGCATTGATTCGGGACATTCTAGTGTCAAGTCCCCATCTGGTACTTTGAGCAGCCGCGCCTTGAACCGCTCCTCAGCCGGAACAAACCACACCTCTGCCCCCAACACGCCACTCACACCATTTTCTCCTCACGCCATACCCAAGATGGAGCTGCCAAAAGGCCCCGACCCCGACCTGGACCCTGCTGGTTATCTGAGGAGCTTAGGCGCTGTCCGTGAGAGGTGTCGTGTTTTGACTACCAAGGCCATCAAAAATGAGCTGAGGCATTTTGATGTGGACATGGGCAAATTCCCAGAAGTTGTGAGCTTTGTTGCTAGCATCATCAGGGTATGTACCTCTTTTGAGCATTGCTTGTGAGGCTGAAAGCAAGAACGAATGCTGACCTATCACACAGAGAGACTACGATGCTCCTTTCACTAGCATACCAGGTCATGGCCGACACCAGCACTTCTGCGTAGGAGGCCGTGACCGGATTGCACACCTGCTGTCAACCTGGGACAACATTGACAACACTGAAAAGTGTCGTCGTCTCATTGACTTGTTCCTGGTTAGTGTGCTGCTGGATGCGGGTGCTGGCACAGAGTGGAGCTACAAGAGCACAGAAAATGGCCGCATTTACAGGAGGTCTGAGGGAATCGCCGTTGCAAGCTTGGAAATGTTCAAGACAGTCAGTAAACTCATCTACAACTATGTTTTTTCGGATTGCACCTCTAACCCCATTTCACAGGGCATTTTCTCTGGCAGCAAGGAGAACAAGTACCAAGTTGACAAGGAGGGTCTACGCCAGCTGACGGTGGAAGTCATGGCGAAGGGTCTACAATCCAAAGAGGGTAACGAGATGGCTGGCTTAGAGGGCCGCACTCAGCTTCTCATCCGCCTGGCTGATGCACTGGATGCCAATAAAGAATTCTTTGGTGATGGACGCCCAGGGCACATGCTCGGTGAGTTTCAACACACTTGGCATGAAGCCTAATGACCCCAGACTGGAAAGCTAACTTTTCATACAGACTACCTTTTGTCCCACCCATCCACGCAAGCCTCTTCGATGCCTATTGTTCTCTTGCCGACTCTCTGGGATGTCTTGATGACAGGCTTGGCACCAATCTGGCCACCCTCCCGCACCGCCATCAACGGTATCTCTCTTGGTGACGCTTGGCCGTGCTCCACGATGCCGCAGCCTACCGCCTCCTCCGGCCCAAGCTTCTCGCCCTTCCCCAACGCCCGCTCTGGCTCAGCCGCCTGGGAGTCGATTCTGCCATTCCATAAGCTGACGCAGTGGCTCACGTACTCGCTCATGCAGCCCATGCAACAACTGATGAAGATTCACTTTGCCGGCCAACATCTGCTCACCGGTCTCCCCGAGTACCGTAACGGAGGTCTATTTGTCGATCTAGGGGTCTTGACGCTGAAGGGAGAGGACATGGCGAGAGGACTGGAGCACTACAAAAACTCCTGTCTACGGACCGGTACTCGCGGTGTCGAGGTGGCGCCCATGTTTGAGCCGAGCGATGATGTCGTGGTTGAGTGGCGCGGTGTAACCGTCGGCCTGCTGGATCGGCTGTGTGTGGACGTGAATGCCTCGCTGAGGAATGAGCTGGCGGGCAATGAGTTGACCTTGCCTCAGCTTCTGGAGGCGGGTAGCTGGAAGGTGAGTTTGGAAACGCGAAGCGCTCTGAATTACGTTGCACTTATACTGACTTTGACAAGGGCGGTCGTGAAATTGCCGAGATCAACCGGCCGAACACTAAGGAGCCACCAATTCTCATCGACAGCGACGGAACGGTGTTTTAGGATTGCGCCTCCGCGATCCTGTATCCGGGTGGTCTTGCCCATTCGTTGAAGGATGATGATGATCTAGCAGCTCTTACGAGTCTTTCATTGGCCTAGGTTTACGATACCCAAGGTTGATGCTATGAACGTCGCCTGACGTGAACGAGGGAGATCAATACCACCGGATCTAAATTCTCGGAGATTCTCCTCTTTTCATTTCATCCAGATCTTTTCATTGTCTAATGACCAAGAACATACGAGAGCTTTTGATCATTGGGGTTGGGCTTCTTACAAGACTTCCTTTAGTCCTTTCCATGACGTTGGCTTCTGTTGGTCCTCCAGGACCAAGTTGTCTAGAAGCTCAGTTTTGTCAGGGATCTTCATATTTTTTTTATTAAAAAAAAACGGGCACACATACGGCCCCGGAATACGGCGCAGTGAAAAATGGAAGGTGGTCAAAGCCTGAACGCCTACACGATTGGAAGGATAAGGGCCCGTAAAATCAAGGGAAGGGAATCAGATATGGCGGTAAATATCATTATTGTACTGTGTAATTCATCATGCAATATGAAGCATGCATAGAGAAGGAAAAGGAGGATGCTTTCTGCTTGGCTGGCTGGGCCTTGCGATAGGTGGGCATGACCACAATGGAAAGACCAACTTCATTCAATTATGTGCAAATTAGGGTTTACCCATTGTTCAATCCTTTGCAGCCTATTTTGGTTGATGCTTCATAACGACCTGCTTTCACCTGATGGGATGACTTTGCATAGCTTGATTTGTTTATTTTCTTTCATTTTGATTTGGTTTTGTACAAGACTGGAGATTATACACCAAAAGTCTGTCCGTTTGTGACGCTACGGTCTATCTGTACCCAAAGACAGCAGGCCCATTACTGAAGTGACTATTGGTCATACTTGAGTATGCATACAGTCGATGGCCAGCCCTTCCAGCATCCTCTATTTCTTCCCAGCCCTCTTCTGCGCCTGCTTCCGCTCGGCTTCTGCCTTTCTGGCCAGATATTGGTTCTTCTCCTCTTGAGCTTTCTCCTCAGCATACTTTCTTTCGGCCTCTCTCTGCGCCTGTGCCGCATCCTTCTTGTACTTGCTCATGGTCTGCGACACCTGCTTCTTTGCATCGCGAAACATGGCAAGCGGGCTCTTGACGGCCTCCTTTTTCTCCTGAGGCTTCTGCTCGGTCGCCGTCGTGTCGACCGTGCGCGGTGCCTGGTACGTGCCCTGCCTATTGGCGAAAGGGCTCGCGGGCTTCTGGTACGCTGGGTTGATTATGGTCGATTCCAGCGGCGGGAGTCCACACAGCTTGCGCACGATGGGGATGTGCCAAAGGGCGGTCTGGAAGTATTGCAGGACGGCAGCGGAGGCGAAATAGACTTGTACGGCAGCGGGGAAGCTGATGGTGACGAAGAAGCCGATGGGACCGAGGATGAAAGGTGCGAATTTCATCAACGTGGCTTGTTCTGAAGCCATGAATGGTAAGGAGCGCTGAAGAGAGCGTGGAATCAGCACTTGTAGTCTTTCTGTCGGGAGGGCGGGGGAGGGAAACTATAGTGACGGCAGCTCACCTTGATAGAAAGATACATTGTAAAGGCGCCCACACAAGGAAGGATATACAGCGGATCGGCGACCGTCAAATCCGGGAACCATAGTGCGCCTGCGTTCTCGAGCCCCGGCACCGGTAACATCGCCATCCCGCGCGTCAGCTTGAACATGCCGTATGCAAACGGGATCTGCAGCATGGGCCAGAACATTCTAGACATCTTGACGTTGTGCTGCTTCTGGAGGTACTGAATCTGCATGCGCAACTGCATCAATTCGGCGGTATCGCCTCCGGGTCGGGCCATGGCCATCATGAACTTTTGCTGGCGGTCCTGGTAGACAGGGTCCTTGCGCATTTCCTGCGACTTGTGCGACTCGAGCTGCGCAATGAGTGCTGGGTATGCCATGACGACGCGGATGGCGAGGGAAGCGCCGACAATGGCGCCCAGCCAGCCGAAGCCCATGTTGAAGTGCAGCTGCTCGACGACCCACTGACAGACCGAGGTGGGCCCATGACCGTAGTCGAGGCCAAGCTTGGCGAGGTAGCCCACGCCTTCTGGGATGTTGAGGATGGAGGGCGCGTCGAAGTCGGTGAAAGAGGAGAAATCAGATTCGGGAGAGAATTCGGAGGAGGGAGTGGTTGTGGGTGTCGTCGAGTCGGTGGAGGCGAAGCGGCGGTTTGAGACTAGGAGGGATTGAGAGGACAAAATGCTGGCCGCACCTATTCTGCTCCCTGACAGGAACCCTGTGGTTGAGGCGCGCGGAATTGTACTGCCCTTGCTCAGTATGCTTGTGCCGAACTGCCTTGAACTTGATAATGACGATCGTGATGTGGCCTCTCTGGGTATTGAGCGGACAGGAGCTCTCGAAAAGATCTGCGTAACTTGCATTAGGCTCCAGCTCTGACTGAATAAATGGAGAAAAAGTCCTTGAGCATACTTGATTGTGAGCTACCAGGCCAGGCTTGGCCCGCGCAAGGCCTCTGCTTGGAATCATGGCGGACAATTGGAAGCGTGTCGCTCTAGATGCAGATCCAGAGGTTTGAGGGCTCCCCAGTATTGCGCGTGCAACTCGCGTGGGTGCTGTATAGTAGGGAATTTTTTTTGGAGCTTTGGTCCCGGCTGGCAAGGCGGATTTCTTGGCCGGCATCGGTACTCTTCCACAGTCTCACAGGAATGACCTCAAGCCTGTAGAAGGCAGACAGGGGTCTGGGTTGTGTAGTAGGGTACCTCCATCTCGCATGTTGCATGAGATCTTGACGAAGCAGGATGGGAGACTCTATCCCGGCCTGTAGAGACCGTGTGTGCAACCTTGAGCTGACCATATTATTTTCTAGCAGCAGGTAATTGTCTTGAAGCTCTTTTCCCTGGTGCTTCAATCAATTAACAAAGAACCTCGTTTTCATCAGTACGTAGGTACTTGGGCTAGACCTGGTTTGCGAGAACATCCTTTTCTGCAGATACTGCTGCTGTTCGCGAGGCTTGGCCAATGATAGTATTCACACTTTTCGAGATAGAAAATGTCCAGACAGCGAGTGTCCCTTTCCAAGGATGGACCGTTGTCTACCTTTTCAGCATAAGCGAGACAACGATCTTAAGTCGCACCGTACCACCATGTTAGCAGACCAAGCTTAAAACCGCCCTTACCAAAGAATATCTTCAGCACTGAGTATGGGCGCAGCTCTGAACTTCTACATCGACTACACCATTCTATTCCATTGCTCAGGGTTTTTCCGCATCTTCACGTGTTTCTTCGTCGTGCGCTCGAACGATACAGCCCTACAAGTAACATCGCATGATATCAACTAATCAGTCCATTGGGATTCCAGAAGCCAACCTGGAAAAATCAGGCCAGCTCGGCGAGCGTACGAGTTTGAAATAAAGGCATTTTTTCAAGTGTATAGGAAGGAGATTCTATGCTCGTCTAACCAGCGAATCTGTTCAATGGCCCTTGCCGTCCAGTCTGACTGCACCCTGCTATGGGGAAGCGCGCCGCTTGGTCCCTCGTTCAAGCTATTCTCCGATCCTCCTCCTTAGACTTGGATTCGGCCCCGGGATTTAATAGGAAGAACAGAAGAAAATGAAGAGAGAAAAAGGTATGTGGCCAACACTGCAGTACTACTCGCCTGAAGCAAGGCAAATATTTCATGAAGCTGTTCAAAGATATCATCGAACAAGAGCCTTCTGAACCTCGATACCAGCCAATGATCGCCTTGAGCAATACCCCGTTGAGTAGCGTGGCCCTCCTGAAGGCTGTCCTATTTGCAGTCTCGGTACTTGCATTGGATTGCATGTGAGCCGCCACAATGATAGCGATCTTTAGTGGTGGTGTTCAGATCTTGTTTAGATTCCGTCTATTTACAGGCGCATGTCGGCCTATGCGGTCTCTCAACATCTTTCCAGAATCGACATTTCGTGTACACCAAATAGTGCTGTCTCCCATGAAGAACCAAGAACCTCTAGTGCAGACTCCAATATATATCCAGATTCCGAGCCCGGCATTCCCACACCCTCTATGTGGCCTCTGAGGACCTCCCGTTGAGCTCGGGTGTAGCTGCTCTCGGATCTGTCACCGACAGCCTTGGAAAAATGTATTGCGGACTCCACATGCCTCTTTATACCGGGAAATGGCTTCATTCGTCGCTTCACTCCAGGCTCGTCATGTCCTCCAAGCCGGGAACAGCAACTCTCGGCTTCTCTCGTGCCTCGATACCAGGTCCAACAGGGTGTCTTTGTCTCCTGGAAAGCGGGAAAATCTACGACGACATATCGTAAGCATCTCAACTCCACCTTCTCTTTGCCTAGATTAATCTGATACGTACCCTTGTGCCACTCCAACCTAACCTGAAGGCGGCCTCATGTGCCATTAGCTCACCGAACCCCAACATCATGCCGTTGATGAAGGGCAGGATCAAATTTATTGCCACGCCGCGTAGGATAGACCATGGCGTAGGAGGCTGATAGAGTATGATTGCAGGATCGGACGAGGATGGCGGTGAGGTGGAGACGTCCTCGGGGGAGTACTGCTCGCTGTCGGAGTGCATTGTGACGCCGGACTCGGCCATTGGGTTTGAGGGCTCTTCCGAAGCCATGATTGTTGAGGGATGAAGTGCGAAGCAGACGCTGGGTGATCAACGTGACTGCTAGCAACTGAGATGTGTTTGGGGGGTGGATGTGTTGGTCTGTCGCTTTTCCTGGCATATAAGTTGAGGGTACGGAAGCGCGAAGTTGAAGGTTGAGTCTTGGAGGTGGCTTCACCGTCACTACCTAGGCACTAGAGCTGCAGCCCGGGCGGCCAGGGCCATGAGTAACTAAAGCTGGGGTGGCCGTAGCTTCCCTGTCTCCAACTTCCGTCATAGTGGGGGCACCGCGGGGAACTCGTTGCCTTTCAGCTGCCTGCCTCCCAACGCCAGGCCGTGAAATAGGTACGTAACCTTTGGTAGCAGCACATCCAAACTTTGTTGGGCTGTAGCAAGCATTCAAACGATCCGACCTTTTTTTTTTTCTTTCCGATACAAACTGCGATTAGCAACAACTTTGTGTATCCAAATCAGAGACGCATCCCCTCCATATTCCTCCTCTTCTCCCCCTGCGAAGATGTCGGACCACGACGATCTTGTCCAGCAGTTCTGCGAGCTCACTGGTGCCAGTGCCAGCAGAGTAAGTGTAGCTTACCAATGCCGTTTGCTGTGCTTTCTCCTTCCACTTTTGCACATGAAGACTGACTATGCAATCTTTGGCAGGCTACGGACTATCTCGCATCCAGCGAGTGGAATCTCTCCGCCGCCGTCGGCTCGTTCTTCGCCGACGACGAGGAAGACAGCAACGAGCCTGCTGCTGGCTCCTCCTCTCACCAGGCTGCCCAAACCACCGCTCCACAAGACTACACTGGTCCCCGGACTCTCGATGGCCAACCTGCTCCTAAGTCGGCCTTCAAGGCCTCCAATTCCTCGAAGAAGCCCGCGAAGAGGACGGGTCTAGCCACATTGAGCTCTCTGAGCTCTGGTCACGATCACGATGACGAGGAGGACGACGACGAGGATGACGACGAGGCGGATCGTAAGGGTCCCCGCGACCTATTCGCTGGCGGTGAGAAGTCTGGTCTGGCTGTCCAGGATCCTGCACGTGGAAGCTCTAACAGAGACCCGCAAAATGTTATCAAGGACATTCTTGCCCAGGCGAAGGCGTAAGTGTTCGGTATCTCGTTAAGACTTCAACTCCGCTTCCACTAACGAATTACTCTCCAGTAACGCCAAGCGCGCCTCGTCTAGCGACTCTGGCTCTCCCGATCCAGCCCGCTCTTCAAACTTTCGGGGCAACGGCACGACCGTCGGTGGCGAGGGTACCGAATCGCGCTCGGTGCGAGGCACAGATCTTGGTGGCATAGTGCCCCGAGAAGACCTCCCGGTTGTCACACGGACTCTACACCTGTGGCGCGATGGATTCTCTATTGAAGATGGCCCTTTGCGCCGCTACACCGACCCCGAGCATGCCCAGGATTTGCAAATGATTCGGTCGGGCCGTGCTCCATTGCACCTTATGAACGTGGAGCACGGCCAGCGGTGCGATGTACGTCTGCAGCAGCACGAGGAGGACTGGCACCAGCTGCCGCGCATCTATCGGCCCTTTGGCGGACAAGGACGTCGACTTGGAAGCCCCGTGCCGGGTGACAGCAGCGTTTCATTTGAGGAGTCCGCCCCTGCTCCTGCCGCTGCGGCCAGCGCTTCGAGTGCCCCAGCTGCTCCTACCAATGTCGACAACAGTCAGCCGACAGTGGCTGTTCGTTTTCAAATGCCTGATGGTTCGCGTCTGCCTGCGCGATTCAACCTTACTAACACGATAGGCGATCTCTACCAGTTTGCCAGCAACGCCGCACCGGAGATGAGAGCTCGCCAATTCATCATCCAGTCAACTTTCCCGAGCAAGGAGCACACCGATCGAGAGCAGAAGCTTGAGGAGGTTGACGCGTTCAAGCGGGGTGGCATCGCAGTCGTGAAATGGGCTTGAAAGTTCAACTCCGCAAGTAGTTTGGGACCTCTGACCGAGCATTTCGGTGTCCTTTGGACGTAGGCAGGCAGGCGCCTTTGGTGATTGACCGTCAATTCTCTCGCCTGTCAAAGATAAGGCGGACCTCATGTGTTTACGATCGGAGTTGTGGACCTGCTTTGGAATTCAAAACATGCAGAGAGGGGTCTAGGGATAAGCAGGACTAGACATGTTTGCTTAGAGGATCGGTTCAGTGGTGAGCTGCTGAAGAGAAAAGATAATCAACACTTGTCTAAATACTGGCCGTGGTATTTATGATAACAAATATCAAGTCAACATCTTGTGAGTCGGTTTCTGACCGCAGCCCGATGTCTCTCAAAATGATTAGAATTTCGCCCAGTGCACACAAATTTTACAGTCGTCCTCTTACATTCAAGACGAACGAAGTGAGCCAGTAACGGTCATCTACGAGGTCATCGATTCCAGACGTTTAAAGCCATTCAAAACACAAGTAGCTTTCGGCAGGAAAGCTTACAAAGCGGCAGTCTGCTTGTGTAAAAGCCGTGACATGAATCTGAAGGTTACTTGTGGACTGTGCACAATCTGCTCAATGCCTCACTTTCCTAGCTTCACTTCGGGGATGAGGTGGCGTGAAGTAGCTTGATGTGTTTTGCAAATTACAATTTCACTGTCACCAAGTCACAGATGGAGCTACAGGCATACTTCAAGACGAAAGTCCAATTCAGTTTTTCATTTTGACCAACGCCGATGTTTAGTGAATCCTCCAGAACCGGGTATCAATCCTGAGTAGAAATCATCCTTTCCCAAACCTGAACTCGCCTGCCACGCCATGCCATGCATTGGGGAATTAAAAAAAAGAGCAGACTCAAGCACTCTTGTCGGCCGTTCCATGATCGTCATTTCATAAAGTGCGTTGGTAGTGTACAGCCCCTTTGACGGTGCATGATCGAAGGGGTAAGAAAAAAGTGAGCCGGAACGTGGTGGCTTGCTTAGGCAGCTGGTGCAGTCGAAGACGCAGCTGCACCAAGGTCGACATAGCCCTGCTCATCGCCACTGCCACCAACATCCAGTCCAGCCATCGAAGCAGAGACTCCCTTAACGTCACTGCCCTTAGCAGCGCCGGCGCCAGCGGAACCCTTAGCCTCCTTGGCGGGGGGCGAGTCAAGGCGCTCGAAGTAGCCGGCCGCGATCTTGGTGTTGAGCTTGGCGGCGTTCAGACGAGCCTCACCAGGGGGCAGAACGACCTGGATGTAGGTGTTGGTGGTGAAGGTCATGATGTAGAAACTGAACAGGGTACCGAGCGTGAGCTGCATCTCTTTGAACTGGTCCGAGTTGCGCGAGGTGCCAGACCAGCCTGCCAGGCGATTCTTGAAGGTCTTCATCACGTTGGACAGGCGCTCCTCGCGGTCCTTGTGCGGATTGCGGGCGGCCTCCTCGGACTTCCAGGTGGAGACGACCAAGAAACTGGTGCGCTCGTACAAGAAGATCTCCTCGGCCTCGATGGCCTGGCCAAGGTCGCCCAGCTCCTTCTCAATGATGGCAAGGTTGGGGATCAGGTCGTGAATGATGCTGGACCAAGCCTTGTACAGAGACTGGTCCCAGATAGACGTGGCGAAGGGTTGGATGTCCATTGTGCGGGGCACAGCGGGGCCGGCGGAGCTGGACGAAGCCATATTCTGCAGGGCCTCGGCGGTCTTGGTGCGGACGAGGTGGACACGCTCGTTGAAGACAGACTCCTTCATGTTGTGCATGATCAGGTCCATCTTGTGGACCAGCACAAACACCTTGGCGGCAGGAGAATACTGGGCGAGGGCGGAGACGATGGAGACATAGGTGGCCAGGTCACGGTCGACGTCGCGCGACTCGATGTCAAAGACATAGATAAGCACGCCGACGGAACTGAAGACGTGGGCGCGCTGCTGGTTGATGTAGTTCTCCATGAAGGCCTCCTGGCCGCCACAGTCCCACAAATTCAGGGTGAGATTGCCTAGGAACTTGACGTGGGAGAGGTCCACGTCGATGGTGGCGCCGCTGGGGACATTTTGTCAACACATTTGATTCTCGTGTAATTCCCAACGCGATAGTGAGGGATGAATGAGATTGGCTCCAATGCGGCCACACAGCGCGTCTGATCCAGATCGCGATGGAAGCGACCGGCTGATTTGAAGATGAAAAATGATTGAGGTGTGTACTTACAGGCGCCTGGTGTCGACGGCGAGGTAGTTGGAGAATATTATGCTCCTCATACTGGACTTGCCCGAACCACTCTTGCCCATCAGGAGGACCTTTCTCTTCTTGGTCTTCTTGACCTCGAAGGCAGTGCCGGGCGAGGCCATGTCGGCGGCGGAGGCGTTGGTGTGTTGGTTGTGAGCCTCCATCGCGTCTTGGGAGTTTGACGATGAGGACGAGGACGAAGAAGAAGACGACGAATACGAGTAAAGTACTGGTGCAAACACAGTTCGTTGAGAAGGAGGCTCACGGCCTGAGCCGACCGTAGATAGGTGAGACTCCATTTTTGTGGCGCATTTAGCATGGTGTGGCGCAGCTAGCGTGGTTGCGCCTCAGGAAAGATGTGTTTGGAGGGGTTCCAAGGTTGGCTGGAGAAAGGTGTCTAGGGATCAGGTGTGGCGTTCAAAATGTCCCCACAAAAGCCTTGTTGACTTCACCCCCGGTGCAGCACCAGACGTCAGCTGACAACAATTATGCTGGTAGAAGGCTGTGAAAGGTTATGAAGCCTGCTGAGCCTATGGTTACATGACGACGGTAGTCAGTTCCGCTGCAGCATCCGTCTCCAGCTGTTGGGAAGTCTGCTGGTGGTTGAAACATCTGCTACAGGCCTGTAGAGCTGCTTGCATTGGCTTCTTGGGACTGGGTGCTCGTAGCAGAATTAACATCCCTCATATTTCCAGCTATAATGTCTTTGGAGAGTGTGTGAGCTTGTAACAGTAGCGAGACTAAGAGCAATCCCAAATATAGTATAAGGAAAAAGACCTAGAAGAAAGTAAAGGAATGGGGAAAGGGGGAATCTTGGCCTTTCTTAGATATAAATACTGGCACTTCATTTTTGAGATCTCTGAATATATATTTATACATGTTTGTCTGATCCGTACTTTTGTGAGTGGAGTCTACGGCTGCCTACCATTGTGGCCTGATTCTAGTAAAGGTCACCACGAAAGTTTTATGCAGCACTATGCGCCTTCAGCTTAAAATTTTGCAATGCTCATTGTGTCTAGTAACAATAGATCAGTTTTGACAAGTATCATAAAACAGACCAAACCGAGGCCAGGGAGGTCCGGGGCATTAACCCACTCTATTCTCATCAACCATGCAAGCCAAGCTGAGTTTGTAAGGACAAAGTGCTATGTTTGCCCCATGTATGGAGGATCACAGGCAAACTCGGGTTAAGGAATATATAGAGACGGAACACAACAGAACAATATTTTCTAAACATTATATGTTTTGGGATATTGTATGGTTCTTTTTGATTGGTGGTCACTTGCTTTGAGTAGGATTGTATGCAGGTGAATGGAGAGATTCCTGTGGCCCTCAGGGGGCAAGGGTTTTTGCCTGAACGATCACATCAGGCGAGCAATCTTGAAACTCAGCACTACGATTTCCAACATGACTTCGGTGTTGCCATCAGGCAAATTCTGCTTCTTTGAAGAATGCCTAGGTGTCCATTAACCTGGAAAACGACCCCAACCGCTACATCATAATGCTTGATCCAGAATCATGTGCGCAGGACTGGGCGGTGCCTCGCCTGTTTCCCACTGTGTCTCGTTTTCACCAACGAAGAATTCGATGACGCCCCCGTCAATCATAATATCCTCGTGATTGAACCAGTTTTTGTTCCAATCTTGACCATTGATCTTGACGCTCTGCACAAAATAATCAGACTGGCCTAGAGCCGCTGGGTCAGTCGCGCCGTGGCTCAAAATTCGGAGGTTCTTGTCGACGTTGATCGTGATATTGATATCACTGAACCAAGGAGACCCGAGCAGATACACAGGCTGCGTCACTATTGGGTATAGGCCCAGCATTTGCCAGATCAGCCAGGAATTGAGCGCTCCCGCGTCACTGTTGCCAGGAACGCCATATTGGGCATCGTGGAAGAATTGATTGGCCAGCGCTCGTGTCTGGTTAACAGACTTGTACTGTTTGTTGAGGTAGTGATACAGGTATGGTGTAGCGAAGTCTGGTTCGTTTCTTGAAAAGATCCTGTCAGTATATGGTGGCCCAAAAGACCAGTCACTGGAAGGCCACGTGAACTTACCCGATGTTCATGATGGTAGTGATACCGGCTCCATTCTCGTTGAGATCTTGTTCCGTGGTATTGGGTAGAAACTGAAGTCCATCGCGCCATTAATCAAAGACTCGAACGCACGCTCAAAAGAGAGGACAGACTCACGATATAGTCAAGCCTTCGCTCGAATTCGGCTTGGCCGCCCATCAACTGAATAAGGGTCTCGACGTCGTGGGGAACAACAAAGCTATACTCAAAAGGAACCGCCTCATAAGTGATAGCGTCCCACTCGCACCCACCACAGAGGGCTGGATTATAGTCTTCAGCTGAGTCCCACGTCCCGTTGGCGTTTCGCGGTGCAAGAAACCCCGAGAATCCAGCGTGTTCGACGTCGGGGTTCCAAATCCTTTGCCACCCAGCTGAGCGGTTCAAGTACTTCTCAACGTCGCTGGGCGTCCCCTCGCCCGCAGCAACTACACTCAAAGCGTAGTCATTCAAGCTATACTCCACCGTCTTGGATACGGCTCGCGAGCTATCGTCACTGGACACGTACCCCAAAGGTATCCAGTCGTACAAGGACCCGCGCCCTTCTTTCACGCTGCCAGTCTGATCTAACGGACTGAAGTTATTGCTCGGTTGCACCTCGGCGTCTTTCAACATGGCTTGATAACCCGCGGTCCAGTTGATCATGCCTGTCCAGGTGTCATTGTTCCTGCCCAGGCCTTTGACATAGGCATCTGCAAGCACATTGTCTGCGTTGCTACCGCCTTGTACGAGTCCATTGTAGTTTCCGCTTCGACCATCTGGCATGTAGCCTTCCCATCGCCAGATGTCGATCAAAGACCGAATCATGCCAACGTATCTGGCCGGCTGGATCAAGTGGTAGAGACTGACGGTGCAACGAAATATGTCCCATAGAGTGTCTGTTGGTATTCTAGAGTCAATACATATATTTTGGACTAATGATAAAACCGGCGTAATGTTGATGTAAGCTGGAACTGCGATTGTAACGAGGGGTGTGCTCAAAAGAAGTATTTGCGGCTACTCAAGTACTCACAGAAATCATCCCAGTATGGTTCATTAGAGTACCATAACGGGTTTTGCGCCGTTCTATCTGAAGGCATGAGGTGCATGAAATATAACGACGAGTACAACAATCGGAGATTTGTCGTATTAGCCGTGTCATCCGTGACGACCTGGATTTTACTGAAGACATCTTGGTTCCACTCCTCCACCGCAGCGTTGACAGTCTCGTTGAAACTTTGGCTGTCACTGATCTCGTCTGAGACCAATTGACAAGCATCAGTGATATTAAGGAAAGAAATTCCGACCCGAGATGTGATTACGTTGGTGGAGCTATCGTCCCATGACAGCACTGCCCCGATTCGACTCCCTGGAAACACACCGTGGGCTGGATCTGAATCCGTGACCACGTTGCTGGCTGTCAAATCTTGAAAAGTGGCTTGTGGTGGGCCCTCTCCATCGTAAGTGTGTAGTCGCACCGCTGGATCAGTATTCCTGCCCGTGAAAGTCTGGAAAGTGCTGGGATCCGAGTCGAAATGTGTGCAGAAAAAGACTTGAAAAGGTGCACCTTCGTTCCAGCCGGCGCCATAAGTTGCATATCCTTTGACGAGACTCGAATTGTCGCTGGATGCCTCAATTCTCCCACCAAGGTACGATTGGCTAGTGTAGCCACCATTTTCAGATGGGAGATAATGTGACAGATCCATGAGAATGTGCTTTTCGCTGCCGGATGGAAATGTGTACTGCAATATGCCGGAATGTCTGGCAGCCGAAATCTCGACTGTAACGCCATTGATCAACTCCGTCTTGTAGTACCCGACTGTAGCAACATCGTCGCCAACACGCCGTTGCCAGTAGGTGGTATTGTCAAGCAAGTTGACAGGAGGAGCGACACTCGTCAATGGCATCTGAGCGATGACACCGTATTTGGGCGCGCCTCCTGTTCCGCTCTCATGGAGCATGGAAAATCCCGTTACATTACCTTGAGGTGTCCAGCCTCCATTGATGACCGAATCTGCACCAAAAGGCTCCCATGTATCTGGCCCTACTTTGGTCACCCCGAAGGGGAGCGCACCACCCACGAATATATCTCCGCCACCATCTAGGTAGACTGTCAGACTATACAGGCTGAATTCTGGTATAAATTTCACATACAAGCTTCGCCAGGAAATGGCCCGGAGCCTCCTATGAAAGGATTCTGCAAATTCCATTAGCCGCCTAGAGCTGGTCGTTCGTGTGTGCTGCAAGGCTCTGTAGGTACTTACCACATATTGTGAGTAGTCGGTTTGGGCTACGACTTTACCAGCCAAGGCAAGAATGAAGGGGACACAGATCATAGTAGGCATCTGAACCCGAAACATGACTATTTTGTGTGGGCGCAAGTCAGGAGTTGTCGCTCTAGAACCAAAGTTCTTTGGACGGTATCGAGTTTGAAATTATCGATGACAACCTGCCATAACACACATGAGGTCGAGGAAGTCTTGAAAGGGGAGCGACTCTGATGACCTCCGAGTATTTATTATTAATGCACTTTTTCGTATATTTTAAAGTCTATCGACTGATGACCATCGACCATGCTGCTTGTTTGGCGTGGATCTGCGTCTTCCCCGCAATCCACTGCACCAGACAGCGAAAACGGGTTACAGTCTGCAGACGCAGTGACACCCGGAAATTGAGGTCATCTATTATTAGTCGGTAAGTATCCTGACTTAGTTGCGATTCCCATGCAAGTCATCCCTGGTATATATGCGTGAACATACAGCTCAGACTCCAATTTGTCGGCCTCGTGATGACACTAGCCCGAGAGGACCCTTTCCATCCAATTTCCTTGGAGGAGGGGACGTTACATTGAGAGAATCGAGTATGATCCAGTTCATTCTTCTGTATATCAGTCTACACGAGGTTGAAAAGTTGAAAGAGAATTCATTCCTCAATATCCTGGTGTCAAGTCACCCGACAGAGTCGCGAGCACCACGCAACAATGCTGTATATTGTTGGACACAACTTTACTTTCAATCCATATCAGGCCGTGCCGAGGTGCATCATTCAGAATTCAATCAACAATATTCTACAAGCGAGCGTATAAGACATGGTGGCTGTTCGGCGAAGGGCTTTGGAGTCGAGCAGGCCGCCAAGCGCCTAAGCCGTATGATGGTCGACGTGACGGAGAGTAATTCACATAGGTACCTATCGGGTACTGCGATTTCAAGTCGCTTTTGACCCGCCTTGTCATTGACGATTCAAAGTCAGGTTGGCTGATTACACCTAGAGACGACAGTGCATATTCGGGTCATCTTGCTGTGGACTCACTGGCAATAAGTGGGACGCCGACGTTGACAAAAAGGGCACGAATAATAATGATGATCAATGGCCTATGAGCTTGTATTCTTTTGGAACGAATATTATTCTAGTATTGAGGAAAATGACTACCAGAGTTGAGATTGTATCCACTGAGTAAGGCGCTACAAAGTCTATCAAGTTGTCGCTTGATATCGATTGATCGCACGGCAGATATCGTGGAAACGCATTCGTTCGTTATTTGCTTCCCCGCTGTGAGGTGAGGAGATGACAGGCGGCCCGGTGTTCGGGTGAGAGTCGCCCGCCCACCAACTGACAAAGAAAGCTCGTGGACACTGACTGACACCGTCACTCCCAGATCGACATCTCACATCAGGAACTTGAATCGTTTTTCCTAGACAACTCACCTTTCTCCTCTCAGAACTTACATCTCGGGACCAGAGGCAGCGCAACGAGCAACTCATAACATCCTGCCCGTATACCGGGAGATTCGACTGGAATAGGTCAGCTGCAAACTGACTCAGAATCAACTACATTGTGAAATAACTCCATCATCATGGCGACCGCCGCCCCCTCGCGTGCTCCGGAGTCTGTCCCCTTCAGCGTGAGTGGGAAGACCGCCATCGTGACTGGCGCGGGTTCCGGTATGTACGCCTGAACAACCTGCTGTGATAACATTTCCCGTCTTCATATCGACTGATATATGCTGTAACAAGGAATAAATCTCTCCTTTGCGGCTCTCCTCTTGTCCCGAAACTGCAATGTGGTGATAGCAGACCTCGGTCTCCGTCCAGAAGCAGAGGAGCTCATCGCAAAGCACAGCGATGTGGGGAAGAGTCCGCGAGCTGTTTTCGTCAAGACAGATGTGACATCCTGGCCCGATTTATCGAATATGTTCGATGTCGCTTTGAAGGAGTTTGGCGATGTGGACGTCCTCTGCCCTGGAGCGGGCGTATATGAACCACATTGGTCGAAGTGAGTGCCAATTTGGAGAGCACTTGATCTACGATGCTTTGCACAAGCCCACGCTGAGGATATCGAATTGGTGTACTGACATGTCTTGTTAGCTTTTGGCATCCTCCAGGCTCAGTCGAGAGCAAGGACGAGATCAATGGGCACCCAGGTCACTATGCCCTCCTCGATATCAACCTCACGCACCCTATCCGAGCAACGCAGCTCGCAATGTCCCAATGGCTACACCCACCGTCAAGCAGCAACTTGAGAAATGTCTCGCTCTCCAACCCCAAGCGTATTGTGCATATTGGCTCTGTTGCGGGCCAGATGCCTAATTTCAACGCACCACTCTATGGCGCGTCCAAGTTTGGTATCCATGGCTTGGTGCGGAGCTTAGCACCCCTGGACGAGCAGCATGGGATTCGCGTAGCGGCCGTCGCGCCGGGCGTGGTGCGCACGCCGTTGTGGGTGGAGCACCCAGAGAAGATGGCGTATCTCGATCCAGAGCAGGATGGATGGGTGACACCTGATGAAGTAGCGGTGGCGATGCTGCGGTGTGTCGAGGAAGAGGGACTGGTGGGCGGGACGATATTGGAGGTTGGGAAGAACCAGACGCGGTCTGTTGATTATTTGAATGACCCTGGCCCCAGTATGGATCCGAAGGATGGCCTGGTGGTGAGGAATGCGCATGAGGGTAATGCGATGGTATGGAAGTGGCTGGAGGATAGAAATATCTGGGGACAGCCAGTAGACCGATGAATACCTAGGTACTTTAAGCAAGGTGGTGGGCCGTATCCAGCCAGCTCCAAGTTTTTACTATAACATCTTTGTTTCTCAAGTTGTGAATGGCGCCGGTGAGAAATCTACCTATTTCAAGAGCATCGTGCGTTACAATGGGTACATGCGTCCGATGTAGCTTTTCCATAGGAGAAGATGATCAAGACTCCATGAAAGTCTTGGTAAATCCAAAAATAGACAA
This sequence comes from Gnomoniopsis smithogilvyi, assembly GCA_027946515.1. NCBI lineage: Eukaryota > Fungi > Ascomycota > Sordariomycetes > Diaporthales > Gnomoniaceae > Gnomoniopsis > Gnomoniopsis smithogilvyi. The sequence goes on along the minus strand of JAPEVB010000004.1, from coordinate 1,253,955 downwards.
GCTCAGAAGAATGAACTCTTCTGAATGAATTCTTCGGTTGGAAGGTCTCTATGCTGTACAGCGGGCTTGATTGAAGGTGTTGTCTGATTTGTGTGTGTGGTCTAAGTCTAGGTGACAGATAGGTAGGTACACCTAGGTACTGGCCTGGTGCAAGACCCTAACCCCCCGCAGTGCAGGTGAACTGTAGACGTAACTTTCCACACCTCACATCCACACAATTCACCAACATGTCAAGACACTGTTCAATAACTAGAAACACACAACCAACCTATGAGAAAAGGGCAAAAAGAAGGTCCTGGCCGCGATTTGAACGCGGGACCTCATCCAGACAGGATAACAGTATTCTGTTATTAACCCTAAGGATGAATCATACCCCTAGACCACCAGGACGCTGTGAACCAGCTTGGACCAATTGTTGGAAACAGGCCAGAATGTGGAGTTTATAAACCCTATGATTAGGGTAGTGGGGCGCTTAGACCAACTTTTACGTCACACTGCCTCTCAATTCCTCACCACGTTTATTGTGGGTCCCAATAGGTAATTTCCTAATCCCGGTTTTCTGGGTCAAATACTACATCCGTAGTATTTGCATTTTTACTGCGAGACACGCGAGACACAGGCAGATCCGCGCACAAAACAGAAATGAAAATCATTCTGTGCTTCTGCCCTACCAAGTATGGGATAGTAACAGTAATACGGATATATTAACCATTACAACAAGAGGCAATGGTGATCTTTCTTCAACATGGTAATAAGAACCTGCTGACAGGAATCAAGAGGAGAATCAATAGTCACTGTCAATGAGTGTTAAGGTGAGAGCCTCTAGATCATGATTGTACTATTTCAACAATATAGACTATATTTTACATGATATAAGAGAATTTACACAGCATTTGGGAATGCTACAACTTGTGGCTTGCAAGGACCATCTGTGCAAGGCTTGTGTGATAGTAGTGGCAGAACGAAAATGTCTCTCACCATCTGTGGCGTGCGACGCAGTCTAACAAGAGGCCATTGAATTCAAACAGTTGTCATCAGATAGTCAAAGTGTGCACTGCTTTGTGGGAATATCGTCATTTCATTTCCTCATTCTAAACAGCCTGACCAGTACTACTCGCCAAAAGTTCCACATTCCATCAACCACCACAGCAAAATCCAAATAGGTATTTTAAGAAAGCTTCCAGCTTCCACTTGACATGATCCACACATCGATGATTATAAAACAAGACGCTTTAATGAGGTGTATCAAGCAATTTTGCAATTAAACCTGGAAAGAGCGCATGACACGACGAGTAGTGGTATTGCCTCCCATCTGAACGGCGTAGACACCACCAAAGGGGCCGTTTGCGTTGTTGTTGGACATCTTGACGAGGCACAGGTTGGTCTGGTCGCCAATGGTACCAGTGCACGAGGTACCAGCGGGAATGGCAATAGAGAAGCTGTAGTCCTTGTTGACATTGTTGGCCCGCTTGGAGATGAGGCCCATCTTGACCAGCGCGCGCGTCGCCATGCGCTTGATCTTGTTGTCGTTGCCGCTGTCGAGGCTCGTAGGGCACTCGCCAGCCGTGCCGGGCATGTCGGTCGACACAGTCGCCTTGGTGGCCGTGCTCCACTTGGCGCTCGCAGACTCGTCAATGAGCGCCTCGACGGGACCGCAGCCGTCGTCGGTCACGACGTGGTAGGTGCCGCTGACGGAGCCGCCGCTGGTGACCTGAGGCAAGGTAGAGCCGCTGAGAGCCATGCTCTTGGTGAGGTCGGTGAGCTGGTTGTTGCCGGAGCCGCTCTCGGTGAAGCCAATATCGTTATCAGTGGCAATGTCCTTGGACCAGAAGACGGTCGTGTCGACTTCGGTCTTGTAGTTGGGGCCGGGGCCGGGGACCACGCCGCCTTGAATGCCCAGGGCAGTTCCGTTGCCACCCGCGTCTCCGGTGACAGCCGCAATCTTGCCGTGAGCGGCAACGAGAGGGGAGGCCGCGAGGGCAAAGATGAGGGTCTTGATCTGGGAGTACATTTTGGAAGTTGAGAATACGGTTGGAGTCGAAAAGACAAAAAGGTTGTTTTTTTAAGATAAAGACAGTTAAACTGAAAGTTCTAGTTGGTAATAGTGCTGAAAGGAATGGCACGAATCAATCGCGACTGGAAAGTGAATGTTGGATGAAAGAAGATGCTGCTGGTGATGATGCTGATGATAATTTGAGTGTGCTTGAAGAGGGCTCCTGGCCACATTATATACTAGTTGTCGGCCAGCATCACAATCACCGAAGGACGTAGGGTCACGACGTTGCATGAGTTCACCCTGTCTCAACTTTTTCCATCCTAACCAGATCAGCACAACTATTCAGACGACAAACCTTTCATTGCAAACAATGTTGAGACGAGATGGGGGCTGATGAGCGGCTAAAGAAAGGAGGCTTCGCCTTCGCAAGTTGTCTCAGGAACGACGATGTTTCTGTGAGCGGACGAACGAGAGTCTTGGGAAACGGATGTGGTGGTGATCATTTGGCCAGTTTAGTGCCAAGCGACAAACATATGGTCCAGTCGATGGTTTTTGTTCATGATCTTCAGACGTTTGGGAGATCCTCCAGGGCTCCACAGGATGCGTACGCAGGGCAGCCACACCTGCCAGGATGTTCGGGCGCTCGGATTGCATGATAGGGATAGAAATCATGGTGTCGTTTGAACAAGCATTGAGGCTCAACTTGGCTGTTCAGGGGGTCCCTAGCCCATGGCAGTGCACAAAGAGCCTCGAAGAGGGATGAATCTGCCAAGTGATGTGAGCCGATCTCCCGTGGTGATTGTCATGATCCCTGAGTGCATCCGGACGAATTTACCGAAAACGTGTGTGTTGTCAGGAACAGGAGTGCGTAAGCGAGTTTGAGGCGCGAGCCCGGATCCAAGCTGCAAGGAAATGCTTCCAATTCGCAGCCCACAAAGTTAGGTGGACATCTTGAGCGGATGGCCGCAAAGCCGGAGACCCTTTCATGAGCGACGAGCGCCTATTTTTACGTGGAATGATGATCTCATGTGTAAAATTTAGATATCGTTGGTCTACTTTATTAGGTAGGTACTGAGGAAAGTAGTGAATTGTCTGTGGTATTTCCGTGTTATCGTGTCCTGTGCTCGGCTATTCCCTGATGACTGACACGATCTCGGCGCTAATCGTCGAGCCTCAAACTGTTCAGGTCTCATGTCGTCCCGTTGTCCCCCCTGTGGCTTAAACCCCGTCTTGAAATAGTTCTTCCCTGCGTCCATCCGATCGGATGCATACCGAGGATATCGCAAATGATGGGATGGAAATCAAGGACAAGCTTATCGCAAGGTGAGCCAAAATTTCGTCAGAGCATTCTATAGTTGCCCATAAAAAACGCGGTCTCATATCTCAAGAGAACACGAATTCTGCATTTCCAATTTAATTATGTAACCATAAGAACAGAATTAAGAACTCGACCTTATTTATATATGTAAAATACTCATCATCATTGATATAAGTGGTAAATCTAACGTTTAGTAAATCTTTAGCAGGCAGGGTGCATTCATTCACCACTTGTAATTGTGAGATGTCTCGAGATATAAATTCTCATATAGAGTCTCATGTTCTTCAGTCATGAAAGAGGATTGGATTTTTGGAGCGTATGGACTCTTTTGAAGAACGACCAAGATGCAGGTCAACTCCCGATGATCAGATAGGTACACAAGTTACGCCTGTGATTTCGAAGATTCTGCACCCAAAGCTCCTCCACCCTTTTCACTATACAATACCCCAAACTGTGTAGGTACACTGAGCTATACCGGACAATTCCCATACCCGAGTGAGGAATTGTGAACTTGTCTGTCGCGCTCGGCCAAACCCCTCCCCCATCCTGCTGCTGAACAAACAAGTCTACATTGAGACTCCATCGATAGTAACAGCTCCGGCGGCTGTCGCCTGCATGCTACTACCAACCGTCTTAGCACCCACACGCGTCTGGGAGTAGCAGTGCCCGTCTAGCGAGGTACAAAGTGATTCGAGATCCGTGGTGACCTGCGAGATCACACTTTGCAGTGTCGCCTTCATGCTGGCAGACTGCGCCTGCGTGATCTCGCCCTCCTTGACCATGGCAGCTACCTCAGCCTCAGCGTCGGGATATGAAACATGGATCTGTGGCCGATGGCCCGCATCCAGGTCTTGTTCCCACACGCCTCCCTCGGCCGCGGCACTGTAGATAGCTCGTACCATTGTAGTCAGAGCAGCCGGCCCGCCAGCTGCACCGAGGTGCGCAGCGACCTTATTTACCTTTCCCGCGCTGACCTTGGAGAAAGTTGTGATGATACCGATACACGGACCCAGTCCTGTGATACCTACTGTGTCGGCGGCCGTGCCGGTGACCACCTCGTTCAACTCCGGCTCGTTGTGTGCGCGCTTATACAGACCAGGCTCGTCCACGACGGTTTCCAGGGACAGGCTGCGCTTCAAGACCTTCTTTCCCTTGGTAGGGGCCGCCGGCAGCGTGAACTTAGGCACGCCTTGCTTGTTTGCCTTGATCAGCTCGGCGACCATGGCAGATCGCGTTGTGCCTCTGCTGCTGATGAGGTTCGTAGCAGTGTCTCGCCCACCTAGTTGGACAATGGCAGCCGCCGCAGTCCAGGCCAGGATTGGGCCAAGGAAGACTGTTGCGAACTTCATGATGATTTTGCTTGGTGCGAGTGATGTGTAAAGGTGATGTGCTTTTGAGTCGAACCCACAGGGCTAACTTAGATCTCAGGAAGATGAGGCTGTAGGTACTTGACCGTGGGACCGCAAGTGGGAGCAATGAACGTCTGACTGTTTCGTTGGTATCCAGACCAAACTGAAATATGTATGATAGCAAATGAAATACGAATTGAGAGAGAAAGAGTAGCTGCAAGTTATAAGGAAATTGTGCTGTGGTACCAGACCGCACAGAAGAAATATAAGGCAGATAGATCGAGAGGGAATGATGGTTGATGCGATGCTGATGATCAAATCTGTCCATGGGCGCAGAAATCATGGTCTATATATATTTCTCCCGTCTACTTTCAGTTCTATGGTCTTTCCGGTAAAAACTACTTGGACAAGGCTCTCGCCGATTTGACGATGATGAACCTGTCAGTCTCAGCCCAATTAGCAGGCCAGGAAGTATCACTTGCCTCACTTCAGCCAACATGACCGGCCCTGGCTTCGTATGAATCAGGTGAGGTTGAACTAAATTAAGAAACGACCTTGGCCTTGTCGTTGTGTTGTTGGAAATGATTGACTCCGTCCGAAGCCGTTGATAGGGCTAGATCATTGATGTGGATCGATAAGCTGCAGTCTTCCTGAGCTGTAAGGCCAACTGAATATGATTTCTCACTTTGATGATTCTAATTCCATTTATTGTGGGGACCTATATTATATTCTGTCGCTGAGCACCTAGGTTGGCCTCATGGCCTAAACACTGAGGAATATCCTCTTGGAGCGACAGAGGTGTCAGTTCTAAATTTGGGATTCGTCATGAAACGTCATCATACTGTCTCTATACACCACCTTGGAGAAGTAAATTATTGTAAGTTGAAGGCGATATTTTTGAGCAAGTGAATATGTGTGGATCGATCCACTGCAGAACCACTTCAAACGGAAACGGGGTCGAATCGAAGGACCTGCCGTTAAACGGTCTGCTTACCTTAGGTAAGCGGGCAAGGGCAAAGAGTGCAAAGACCCAGAATGTCCAAAGCTCAAGTCTTACAGGACTTGTTACAGACCATCAAGTTTGCCATGCATCTGTTGGATTTGGACATCCCACATTCTCGCTCGCAGATCATGCCATCTTGTACTTTCTTGCTTGGTCAACTATGAGCTCTGCACTTGCTCTCTTCACAGTTAGATCCATTCCTGGACTATGGTAATCATTTCACCTCTTTGTCCGCGTATTCACAACCCACAGCTTGGCCACTACCCTCAGTCGACACCTAGAAGATAGGCAGCCATGGCAAGGACTACTGATGCGTTTGACATCTTTAATGACCGCTATTATGGTCAGGAGTATCAATCCTTTGTTTCTACCGATAAACCTGCTAGTTGCAATTTCCCGCTCTGGTCAAATTTGCCTCAGGAGATTCGACTACAGATATGGACATTGCACTTTCACAAGCACCGTTTCCTTCGCGTCCTGTTGGAAGAGGTCACAGATCTGGATCCAAGCCCGGATGTAGAAGCCAGACAAGGAGCCGGAGTGCCGACGAGCAACAGCTATTGTGCCGAAGGCAGTGATGGCGATTTTGATGGATGGGGCGCCGTTTTCTCAGAGCAGCTGCAGGATATGGCCGAGACCAAGAAAAAAGAGCTGTTGCGAATAACGTTCCTTGATAATCCAATGCCTTCGATGTCCTCTCTGCAATTGGTGTGCCGGGAGTCGTACAAGGCATATACGTCTTTCTATCCTATCCACCTTCCAGCATTTGTCAGAGCATCTTACAAGCCCGGCGTCGACTCGAAATACAAAACAGCACGCATCGTCGCACGCTTACATCCCGATCTTGACACACTCTCGCTTGAGACGCCCCATGCACCTCAGATCATCGAATTGAACCTGCTCCCCCTGTTCCTGCATACTTTGGTACAATGCGACTCTTCGCCGGCCAACATCCGCTTCGGCATCCGGAACCTATGCGTTGACCTCGCTCATCTTAGCAGCGACCACACCTTCGATTCAGACGAACCTGATGGTAGGAATAATAATACAACCTCGCTTCCACCCGAAATTTCCTCTTCGGTCCGCCTTGCCGTGTCCCATCTACGCAACCTCTATTTGCGGCTTGTCGTCCAACACCTGGAGCCTCGAGTAATGAGCGGCCCCCTTAGTGGCTCGGGAGCTCGGCCATGGTATAATGCAAGCATGCCTATCATTCCAGATCCTTCATGGAGTTTCACAAGCACGGTAGAGGCCGTCAATGGGATAGATCCACGGCTGACCCTACCTGAAGGCGCTGCGGATTTGCATCAAGTGGTAAGTCTCTAAGAAGCCAATTCCATCTTTTGTGTGTTAGCTCGAGTACTCATGATAGAAAACACAGTGGATTGGCAATCAGATACGCCCCTCGCTGAGAGCCTGGGCCGAGCAGGAACGCTTGTGGGGCACACGCGCAGGCGCCGACGTAGCCGGTGGTGTTCGCGTGCGGGCCCTAATCGGATTAGATGCTCAGTATGTAACCATGCCCAACCTTTACCACAGAAGCCTCAGAGACGCCCTGCGGGAAGAGCATGATACCTGGGCTTCTTGGCTGGATCCCACGACCGACGCTGGTGTGCTTCACCGCGAGCTATTCGAAACTACCCAGCAGCGTTTTGTCGCTAGGCACGCAGGCGACTCAACTGGTATTCTCACGCCCGAGGACTGGTTCCTCATTCGCAGGTCGCAAACGGCCGTGGGATTCTGGCTTGTGGAGCCAGAAGCCCTGGAGGCTGCGAGCACTACCCGTAGGGCGAGAAAGCAGGTGGTCGATCTTAGCGAGGCAGGGAAAGATGCTATCGAGTTATGGGTATTCAAGCCAAAGTCCCAGCGATGAGTTTTGTGCTTACTTGATCAGTGGTATCATTATGTAAGAGGCTGGCAGTGGCTTTGGCGGGCTGAGCATCAGGCAGACGTACACAGCCATGTCTGCAAAACCAAGTCATTACCAGAGTGCTAAGGCATAGGTAATGGTCCCCTTAGTGCAGAGAGGGTAGTACATACTTCACTGCGGCAACATTTCAGGATTCTGACCTGTACTGGCTGGCCCCCAGAATGTGAGGTTGTGTTACAACGAATCTCAGTTGTGTATTCCGCATAGAGACCGAGCTCGTGCAGGTGCATTTGCGGAGCGAGCGTACCAAGCTCAAGTTATTTGTGAAGGCGAGAACAGTCCATATACGCAGCGAGTGAAGGTCCTATTGATGAGCTTCTCGAGTCAAGCCAGCCTGGAGCTGTGCTCCAACAAGTGGAGGAGGGAAGAGCTGTGTTACCAAAGGGTCTTGATGCTGCGCATTTTGACATATGGCTTTTCAAGTTGGAGGACATAAGGAAAACGACTGGTCGGATGGGCCTCTCGGACCAGGTTGAAATTATAAGTATATATAAGTAGATATCTGAATCGAAAGGCCAATCCCCACCCCCCTTTTTCCCGGACCTCGCCCCCTAGCCTTCGTCAAGGTGAGCGTATCATGGCTGTTGTTCCCACCCATCCCCCACTATCCAACAGGCCAAGGATACACCATCTACGGGCTTTTTCTGGTGCCACTGGTCTTTTCGCCCCAATCAGGACGACTCTTGGTCACCAATCGCTTTATAGCACAAGAGCCGCAAATGCCAGTCCAAGTCCCAGGGGCATAGCGGTCGCCGCAGCCCCAGCAGTGACAGGTGTGGTGGTAGCGCTACCAGCACCAGAAGGATTTGCAGTCGTTCCCGCGGAACCTCCACTCGCAGTAGCCGTGGGGCGAGTTGAAGCACCAGAGCCAGTAGCGCTGGGCGCCTTCGCGGTGTTCGTTCCTGTGCTGGCTGAACTCGAGGCAGAGGAGGCGGAGGACGAGGCGGATGCGGAAGAAGACGCGCTGCTGCTGCCACCACCACCAGAGCCAGAAGCGTTCGTGCAGTTACCCTGAGCAAAGTTGGCCGAGTTTTGCGCCAGCGTGCTCGTGAAGCCACCAACAATCTGCTGAGCAATGCTCTGTACCGCGGTTGGCACCTTGCCGACTACCGCGTCGATGAGAGCCTGTGAGTCGGTGTTGATTGTGTCGCTTTGTTGGCGCACGGTATCACACGCCCCAGCTTGCTGGATGGCGGTCTTCTTGGAGGCAAGGCTGTCCACCAAAGACTGAGCCTCACTCTGAAGCGCAGTAGATTGCGACTGTAGCTGCACGGCGTCGTTGACGCTAAGCTCAGCCGTGCCTTGCACGGTGGTCGTACCACTCGTGATGGTGTCGGACAGTGCGCTGGCGGCACTCTGCAGTGGGCCGATGTCGCCCGAGAAAGCTGTAGCGGCGGCGTTGAGCGCCGAAAGGGACGAAGAGACAGAGTTCAAGACGCCTTGGATGGTTTGCAGGTCGCGCTGTTCGATGACGCGCTTCTCGATAATAACGCGCGTAGGCGAATCCATAATCGAGGCAGAGGCCACGCTGGCTAGAAAGAAGGCTGCGAACTTCATGATGTATAAGGGTGCGTATGACGAAGAATTAGATGTAATATGAATGTTTGTCGTGCTGGTGCTCTAGTTCAGAGTATGTCAAGCTTCGTCTAAGCTATGAAGGATGCGCTGGATATGGTAGTGTAAATTCCCACAAACGATAAAAGGTGGGTGGTGTGTCTTAATTTTATACCAGAATCAAGCCTTGAAGAGCTGCAGGAGATCCTCACTCACCTCAAGATTCCTCAAGTATCTCTCAACATTTTTCCCAATCGGACAATATAATATGCAGTATGCAACTAGTTGCTCGAGGTAAGGCCATCCTAGTCGTGATTCTGTGCAGGGCCTCACGGTCATATGTCATGAGACTACCTGGGACGACCGAGGGATCGAATGAACATGCTCAGATCCCATAGTCCTTGCACTTCTGTGCGTGGCAATCTCCCAGCGCCGCCAGTAGGAGGCTGTGCTCGAGGTGTGTGAGCAGTTAAAACTTCATTTACATGAATCCAGAGTAATTGCAGGTCTGTGACTCGAGATCAGAATGCTTTTCTAAACTTGGAATGTAGCAATACGATGCCATCGATTGTCACACTGTTAGGTAATGAGTGAACATATTCCCAACTAGTGTGTTCCTATTGTGCAAATCGGGCAATGAACTCAACTGAACACGAACCAAAGGTCCTAGGAAATTGTGTCCATGGGGTAAAAAAAGCCTTTACGCTTTACGGAACTGGCGTTGCTAGTCTGTACACCTCACCATAGCGGACGTAAATGGCTCTTGTCAAATCACGGAGCACTTGTCATAATGCAGGTAGGTATTCGTAGAGCGTCTGCTAGTATATCTGAATCGACCAGCCGCTGGCAAATCAAACCCAGGTAGGAGAGCGAGCAATGCCAAGAGAGACATCATAGTCGTAAATACCTTGAAACAACAAAGTCCTGTGACCTTGTTACCTCATAGAGTTTGACATCGTGAAACTATTAATCTGTAAGCTGGGACGAATCGCTATGCAAAGACGAGTATCTCAATACTTACCTCTTGGCTTTTTCTACGTCAGGTTCAAGCCATCAATTTTTAGCTTGATTTTCCCCACAAACTAGGGGCCTGTCGGCAAGGTTCCAACTCCCAGAACTAGACTTGGAAGTCTGGTCTGCGATTCGATGGTTCGAAAAAAAGAAATCCTGATGCCCAGCAGTAACCCGGTCCGTGAGGTTTCATCGGCTCATGTCCGTACGATCTTTTCAGGAACGCTTCGGACCGCCAGGTGCGGAGCAGCGCTGGATTTGGCCCCCAGCGCTCGCATCGCAGGCTGAATAAGGCTTAGCCAGAACTTTGTTTCGACGACCAATGGTCTAAAAAAGACTAAGTCCACCCCTTGGGCCAACGGCTGCGCACAAAAACTTATCATGTGAGGCCGAGGCATCGTGCTCATTACGAGACTGTCATGGGCCATGGCAGTCATGCGCCATCCATGCGGGGGAAGCAAAGCCCTGGACAAGCTGACGCGACCAAGAATGAGATTGCAGTTGGAAAATCTTAATACTAGGCGAGTGGCGCTGCTCGAATAGACGTTCTTCGGATTCGCTGCCGTGATCTTGCTGGCATTGACGACAAACTCCTAGCTGACGGGGTCCGACTGGTTGCTCCGACTTGCAGATATCAGCACGGGTTTCCTGAAGATCAGCACAACGTTGCCTGCAGGTCGATGGTGTGGGCGACTGCACTTGGCCTCAGATTAGCACATCCCATAACTGAGCACTGAGGTCTGACCTAGAAAATGGACGAAATGATATTGCCCGGCTATCTCGCCATCCTTTCATCAAATCATCAGCGCTGGTACATTATCAATGTTGCGGGGTGCCATATCGTGGCGGGTATCATGTTGTGTTGTATATGCAGTTTGCACCTCCCTCTACTCTGCCATCTGCGACGCATTAAGCCATGCGTTCACCAACCCTCATGCATTCCAAGCCTTTGACGCGAGTGCACGCTCGGTGCCGATGTGACCCTTGCATTTCGGACACGAAGGAAGCTGCCAGAATGTGCCAGACCATTAGACGTGTGGCATCAGCGCTTCTATGTTTCACTCTGCTGTTCACTTGAAGAGACGGCGCCCGCCAGTCCTCACACCGAACCTCTCGACACCGCTCTGCTGTTGCTTGTGCCAAAGACCCAGATTCCCCACGTTTCCCCCTTCAGCACCAGCCTTTGTGCGGCTCCAAGCTTCGCGGACGTGGTCGGGACGTAGAGCACCCACAGGCGGCTGCTTCGGCTTGGCTTTGGGGTGTATAGATCTCGGCCGGCCATTCTTTGGCTCCTCGAAGTGTTCGTCTTCCTCGTAGGGCCATTCAGGCACCTTAACACCAGGTTCGGCTTGTGGCTCGTTCGACTTGGCTACCCACTCTGCCTGAACTTTGCGCGATGCCTCAATAAGGTCTCCAACGAAGACTTTGGCCACCGATTGCATAGCCTTACAAACATTGGCCGGAACAGACTGTGACACAGTCGCGTTGACGATCTACAAGTATAATGTTAGCATTTCATCTTTATATCCGTAGCCGTAGCCGTAGCCGTAGCCGTAGCCACAAGAGGAGCGCGTGCTGCGACTGACCCTTCGGACCGTCGCCTCCGTCAACTTTGCAGCATGCCACATCTCGTATCTCTCCGCCTGATCCGCGTCCATCTGTTGCACCAGCATGAACCGGAGTCGCTTCTCTTCTTCTCGCTCCTCCCTGCTCCGCTCGAATTGCGCCACGCCCATCTTGGCCTTGATCTTATCATCATCGTCGTCGTCGTCATCTGGGCCGTCCGCATCTACGGCACTTCGAGCGCCACCACCGCCGCTCCTCCCACTGGCGACAGTGAGCGATCTACCTCCTGCAACACTAGGTGTACCCTCCTTCTCCGCAGCCTCACGCGCCTTCTCAGCCTTGCTCTTGCGCCCCCGCTTTCGCGGGACACGGCTGCCGGTCGCAGAAACGGCAGAGCCCGATACCATACTGACATTGTCATTGTCGAATCCAACGCTTGGAGATCTCGGGCCAAATGGAGCCTCATCAGGCGGGAAAGAAGTTTGTCGAAGGGGGTGGGCGGAGCTCGTCGAGGTGATGGACATAGTGGAGGGCTTGCGGCGCTTCGACATCGGGGAGGGGCCAGAGCCGTCGGCTGTGCGCTTGCGATTAAGGCCATTGGTGTTGAGGGCCGGGAGCTGTGTGTTTGAGGGACCTGGAGGTGACATGGCAGGAGGCGAGTGCTGGGACGGCCAGTCATTGTGTGGTGGGGAGCTCATGTTGGCGATGGACGTCCAGTCACGCTGGGGCGAGGACCGGAGATCTCAGAATGGCGCAGGGCGTGATTTCGAGAGTGAAAAGCTAGAAATGGTGGGATATGTCATTTGTAGCATAGACAGATTCGCGATCGATACGAGGGAGTGCTGCTTGGTGTTATAGACGGAGTCTGACGCCAGGTACTGTTTTGGATCTGTTGATCGCGGTTGAGGTTGCTATGAACGGAGTTGAGTGGTCGTCACTTCCTGGCTGGAAAAGGAAAAGTGGAGCACACTTCATTAATGGAGGCGGTCCAAGCTTCCAAAGCCGAACAGCTATGGACCGCCGATGCAGGAACGCGACCCTTGCTTCGGCCGCAACTTTAGCGTCTCTTTTTTGCTTCTCAACCTGGAAACCTATTTAATAGGACAATACCTACTTGTGCAATTCAGAGCTACCACGCTCGCTGATTCTGTTGCTGACTCAAGAAAACAGTGGTTGTGAATCTGACCTATATAACACAATACCGCCATTCGATGGATCATCCTTGAGTTCCTACTGACCTCTCAAAGAGGCGCTTCTGCTACACATATTTTAGGGCTCGAAGGGAGCGAGGGCGGCTTGACTCAAACATCCTCTCAACTTACACGAGTCGAAACGTCCACTCAATTCTTTCCACGACATCATTCCTACGTTCCTGCTCGATAACATAATACCAAAATGGACGCAGCAAGCACGACTTCCTCCGAGGGCGGCCGCCGCAAGCGCCATCCGTCGGGCGACGACAAAGCCAGCAAGAAGCGCAAGCACCATAAGCACGTAAACGGCGAGCGTCGCGGAAGCTTCACTGCCCCACCCCGCGACCCGCGAGACGTTCCCGAGCGTCAGAAGAAGAAGTCCAAAAAATCCAAGAACAAAGAGCCAGCGCTCCCGGAAGAGGAGGAGGAAGAGGTGGCTGCTGACGAAACCAAGCACTCGGCCTCCAACGGCTCAGCTACGCGCTCGCCTTCGCCTGTGATCGACTTTGATGGACTCTCGCGGCCAAGTCGGGGGACAAGGGAGAGGCTGGAGGAGACCAAGGAGCAGGCAGACAAGCGTTTGAGTAAGATGTGCGGTGCGGTGCGTACCTTGCTGGAGTGTGTGGGCGAGGACGTGAACCGCGAGGGTGTGCTGGCGACGCCAGAGCGGTATGCTAAGGCCATGCTGTTTTTCACAAGAGGGTACCAGCAAAACGTTAGGGATATTGTGAATGGAGCGATCTTCAAGGAGGGCCATAACGAGATGGTGATTGTCAAGGACATCGAAATTTTCAGCATGTGCGAGCATCATCTGGTGCCATTCACAGGCAAGGTATGTTCACCACATTGCGACGCCCGGGAGAATCTTGGTGGGCCAGAAGACTGACAGGTGTCTGATAGATGCACATTGGCTACATTCCCGATCAATCTGTCATTGGTATATCTAAACTACCTCGGATCGCAGAAATGTTCGCACGTCGGCTACAGATACAGGAGCGACTAACTAAGGAGGTCGCCAACGCTATTATGGAAGTCCTGAAGCCTCAGGGTGTTGCCGTCGTCATGGAATCCAGCCACCTCTGTATGGTCATGCGAGGTGTCGAGAAGACGAGCACGAGCACGATTACCAGTTGTGTACTGGGATGCTTCGAACAGAGGGAAAAGACGAGGAATGAGTTCTTGACTCTGATTGGTATCAACAGGTAACGATACCTTTAGTACTGCCCTTCAATGAACATACATGCGCTTTGGTGGCCGGTCTTGGGCAAGGGAAAAACAAAAGGACGAATGATCAACTCATAAGAGCAAAAGCGGCAACGCCGAAGACTCTCGTTTCAACGCATCGAGCATCTTGGATTAATAGGCATTTTGGTACGGCGTTCAAAGGGAAGGGGGACTAATGGCGGATATGGCGCATTCAACCCAGGCATTCATCATGCCCGCCATCGCGGCATTCAACATGGAATTGCATCAGGCAAAGAGGGGTGGTGTTTTACTGTTTTACTCAACAGCGGCGTTGTGGGCTCAACACCTCATACCCAAAAGCATTTGCCCAAGACATTGGTGGCTCTTCATTTATCATACCACATGGCCGGATCTGGCTTTCATCTCAATCTTTGACTCGTTTTTGTGCGCCTAGCATTGCAAATTAGTTCAATAGGGGCGCGTCTCGTAATGGCATCAAATCTTGTGAAGACTAGCAGTCGCACTGTAATGACCCATTACTCCCAGCGCATCCTAACATCGCGTCATGCAGTACCGTATGCCCTGTGACTCCGTGACACCATGCAGTCTCAAGCAATACCCAGTCTGCTACCTCAGCTCTAACCCAAGTCACGTTTCTAGAAAGCCCACATACTTACGACACAATCCTCACTTGCCCTCCCACCAACCCCTTCTCTACCTCCTCTATCCTTCCCTTTACAGCCTCCCACACCCTCCCCTCAACTACTTCCACACTTCCGCCAGCATCCACAACCCTCAGATCCTCCCCTTCCTCCCCACCCGCCCCCTTCAACCCCTCAAACCCTTCTCTTACCCTTCTTTGCATCTCGCCACGCTCATACCTCTCCTCCCCCCAGCCGCCCCGAGCCGCGGCCTCCGCCTCACTCAGGTCCAGAAAAACCACCACGTCCGGCCGCGGCAGCCCGACCTCGGGCGCACGAGCCCACGACAGAGAGAGGGCGGGGTTGCGCTTTGCGGCCGAGTAGACCATGCCGGAGTAGTAGTAGCGGTCGCAGACGATGGTGACGCCGGCGGAAAGGAGGGCGTGGATCGTGGGCGCGGCTTCCCAGCGGTTGGCGGTGAAGAGCAGGTGGATGGCTTGGTCAGGGAGCGGCGTCGTGGTGGTGAGGTAGTTGTTGATGATTTGGCCGGTTGATGTGGTGCGGTCTGAAGGAGGGGGGGTCAGCGGTGTACGAGTGAATGAGGTGTGTGTTGTGCTCGCTTGAGTGCCTCATTTGTCCCTGCTTGCGTGTTTTTTTCTCGACCAAGGATCCAGCATAGTGATCCTCAGCCTCATGGTCTCATGGCCCCTTTGGCTCGTCCACCGCACAGACAAGATCTCGTCTCTCTTCCACCCGACTCCATTCAACCAAACTTGAACAGCAACCCAATGATCAGCAACACAATGATCAGCAACTTCGCAGCCACTTTCTTCCCACCTTGCCTCTAGTTTGAAGGTTCATCTCCACCGTCTTCCCAACCCAGAACAGCCGGACTAAAGGCACAATGAGAAAGCCTTACCAGGAAACCGCATAACCCTGACCTCCCTCCCCTCAGCCTTCAACTTCTTCTCCAACAGGCCAACCTGCGTCGACTTGCCACTGCGGTCCAGGCCCTCGAGCACAATGAACGCGCCTCGGGTCACTGGTGATTCACCTGTCGTGGACATGGCTGTTTGTGTATTCGTTTGTCTCCTTTTTTTTTTTTTTCCCTTTTTTTTTTTTTGGAACCAAAATCAAAATCTAGAAACCAGTACGAAGACCGATACTTTTCAGCATAGACGCTTTTCGAAGAATTGGGGACAATATCGCGTGATGAGATCGCAAATTGACAAAATGCAGGGTCTAAAGAGACGTGTTGTTGGAAGAGGTCTTGATTGTGGACCGCGCGATGCCTTGGGGTTTGGACAGGGGTGTCCTGGCCTAAGCAGTCCACCGCGGTGCCCGCTTCTTCCTTCCAGAAGAACGAACACAATGACACATTTGTTTAGGTAGGTACGTAGTTGAGATACCCGGACTGTGGTAGACTAATAACCGACTGACATAGCGCTACTAATGTTTTTTGTGCATAACACAGCCCAGACATGGCCAAATTTGTGAAAATATGTGGCTGCGGGTAGGCTTCGTCTCAGTGTTCGCAAACGCCTTTACTTGCACACAACATATACGTTCACACAGTCCAAATTGAAATATCAGCTTGATCAAGCGAACTTATATATTCCACGATGATGAGCCACATTAGTCTAGACCGGTCGTGCTCGCGGAGAATCTTCATTAAAGCATGGTAGTGCGTGCCACGCCTTGTCCCAAAGGAGCGTGGGGAAAACCGTCCAGTCCGCGCATTTCCCAAACCATTTCCGCCCAAACCGATTCAACCCGTCCCATCCATCCCGTTTGTGATCCTAAAAAACAATCGACCTCAACAAAACGTACCACTTTGAAATTTACAACACGCACAACGCCTGCCATACCGTAGCCCAACCGCTGAGAACCAAAACACCTAAAGAGAACTTTTTTAACTCAACCACCACAGCTAACAGTCGCCATGCTCAGATGAAGGGGAGCGTGGCACCGGGCTTGGTGCGTTGTCGCCCTCCTCTTTGGCGCTTGAGCTCTCCCAGAGGTCGAAGCTCTCACCAGCCTCCGCTAGTGGTTGGAAAGAAGGAAGCTTGACGGGCGTCTTGGGAACCTCAAGCTCATCCACTGCGGCCTTGACATTAATTTCGGGACAGGGAGCAGTCTCCCGTAGCCCGCTGGACTCTTGCTGCGGCTCCTGGGGCTTTTCGCCATCAACAATCGTCCCGTCCTCATCATCTCCAGGGACAATGATGACCTCTGTAGGATCGACACCCTCAGCGTAGAAGTCCTCAGCGTTCAAGCTGCCTAATGCTACACGAGGCTTCTCGTACTCCATGCCGCCTTCGCTGACACCAATAACGCTTCTCCGGGTGGAAGTTTGCGACATGTCATCCGCAGGCGGGATGTTCTCTTTGCCTCGGCCCTCGGCCCTCTCCTTGCGCATCTTCTGCTCGCATTCCTCGTCACTGCTGATATCGAGCATGCAAGTGCTGTGCTGTAGTAGATTGGTCATCTCCTGCTCGGGTGTATCCTCATGAATGTCGAAGAACCAGGACGACTTCATGCCAGAGTCGGACAGGCTATCGGCAACGACCGAGCTGGCCTTGCTTGAAGTCGATGCGTGGGAGGCATAGCTTGGGACTGTTCCCTTGAGGGCAGCATCAAGGGAAAAGCCACCAGCGAATAGGTCGAACGAAGGTGGGTCGATGCGACCAGCTCGCCGACGATTGAGGATACTGATGCGCTTGTTTCCACGTGGTGGTGAGCGACCGGCAGGAGCGGACATGGGCGTACTAGATGTCTGAGAGAGGCTGCTGGCAGTCTTCCGAGCGGGCGACTTCGGGTTCAGGATAGACCGAGGGCGAGGTGAGGCGGCCTTGACATTGCTGTAGGAAATGACGCCATCCTTGCCGGCCAGACTTGGCACAGAGGTTGACTTGGTGAGTAGGAAGGTAGGAGACTTGAAGAAGTCCTTGCCCAAGCCGTCGGGGTTGGACTTGGCGCGCTTGGACAGCAGTAGGGCCGGGTCGAGGTTCTCAAAGTCGTTGGCGTCGAAGAAGTCGGCGACCTTGCGCTTGCCAGGTGAGGAGACTGAGGACGGGATAGCTATGCTCGAGTCAGCACTATCGGAGAAACCATTTCTCCATGGAGTGCCCCTTCACCCCAGTATTGGGGCCGGCGGAGAAAATAAGACGAAGAGGTTGTGATGTGAGGAGAGGCTTACAATTTTGTACGTTTTTGATACCGCTCAAGCTCTGCAGTCGTGACCCATCGAGGGGAGCGAACGGTTGGCGAACAATGGTGGCCATTGTGTCGGGGAAGTGGATCTGATGACAGAGACGGCAGACAAACAAACAAACAAACAGCCGCGTCTGTAATGCGACAGCGACAGCGACAGGCCTGTGTTGCTTATTATGCGAGCTTGACACCGACGCACGGCGTGATGGGCCCTGTGGGAGAAAAACAAGCACACAAAGACCAATGAGTATCCGATTGGCTTTTGGCTGTTCAGCGTGCAGGCGTGGCCTGGACCTGAGGTTGATTGAAAAGGGAGGGGTCTAAATGCTGTGCTGTGGAGTCTAAAATTGACCAAGGGTTGGTCAAGGTCCGTGCTGGCAAAGATCAACTTGACCACAATTGTGGAGTCGAAGAGTGGATTGAGCTCACAAGGCTACCAAAATTGATGAATTGCCTTGGAAGCTGGAATGCAATAGGACTTGAGAAGGAAAGAAAGAAGAGGGAAAAAGGGGGTGAGCTTGAGACGCCTAGGAGCAAGCCAAAAGGTGTGGGAGGGTAATTGTCTTATTGCGCCCAGCTGGATGGAGTGGCTTGCCGACTGTACACGAAAAGGTAAGGTATCCGTAAGTAGGGAGAGCAAGGGAACAGGGTCCAGATCGCCGGGAGATGAGTGGTGAGGTCTCAGTGTTCGTCGTGTGTGTGAGGGAGGGAGGCCGAATGGAAGAGGCCAAGTGCGGATCAATGCTTCATGCGCCTCCAACGTCCCAACTTGGTGAAGCGCAACGCAGGTCAGGCGTAACCGGTCGTAGTCGGTACCTTGGCCAACCCTACCGCACCGTACTGCGTAGAGAAAGATAGCGGAGATGGTCTGCAGGTAGACTAGTGGTGTGTACCTTGCGCAATGTCCTCGAGAGAAAGTGAGTGTGTCCTGGGATGGTGCGTTACCTTGACCAGTAAAAGATGTCGGCTTGGCCACCTGGTGAGACGCTGATGGTCGAAGCAGGATGTGCTTTGGACAAGTCAGATGAAGCTGATAGGGCCTAGGGATTGGAAGGCCTGGGAGCTTCCGATGCAATAGCTGTAATGCGATATTAGACCGGCATATCCCCTGTTTTTCGATTAGACAGGACGGGTCGAAGATCGAAGGGTCGCAGTCGAGTCGAATTGAATCTCGAAACAGGTGGCAACGAAAGTTTGAAGGGTCCAAGAAGTGCAATGAAGGGCTCTTTAGGTTCAGGTGACGGGGTAGGGAGATGTGAGTGACATATGACATTGACTAGCTCAGCGTATGAGGCAGAGTCGACCCAGATCACGACATCTGACAAGAAGTGAACCGAACAGTGGACAAGGTCAGGGGCAGACATGAAAAGTCCATAAAAGGATTGCGATCAGGGTGAGATGGGAATGACGAGGTATGCACTTGGTAGGTGATCGAAGCTGGAGTGGAGACTGGGCAGTGAAGCTGCCAGACATACGTACATTCAAGAAATATCGGAGACTTTTCTCGATGAGCACACCTTGATTGTGTGGAGTTCCTGTTCCGGGCTCGTGGGCAGGGCCGGGGGGGGTGGAAGAAGAATGCAGGCAGGCCCCCCTGATCACACTTGAAAAGTCCGAAGTACGAGAATCCCTGGCGGCGCGTGACGTGAAAGCTGCGCGGCGAAACGAGGTACCGCGTAAAGTGGATATTCTTAGGTGTACGTACGATTGCTGCAAGGGAGAGAAAGATGAATAGCCAGCAGTAGAGAACGAATAGAGATGGCTGATAATACGGATGGCGGAGTCGATGCAAGGCGTATATCAGGAAAATCAGAAGAAGCAGAATGATCGTCGGCAGGCCTTCCCAGCTCGTCTTGTCAAGCTCGTGCTGTGCCGTGGTGCAAGAGGTAGAGAACGAGCTCGAGATGTCGTCGGTTGGTTCAGCCGAAAAGGAGGGTGGAAGGAAGTGCTTTCAGAAGCAACAACAACAAGGAGAAGAAGAAGAAGTGCCGTTGACGTGTTGTGCCGCGCTGCAGGTCATCCGGAGCCAGGTATGTTCGAAGTTCAACGGGTCTAGAGATGTAGGAATTGCTGCTCCAGGAAGAAGAAAGACGTGGTGGAGTGGAAGATGAGTCTCGCCCACGTCTGTCTCTGTGTTCACCTGGGCGGTTTGAGGAAGTGGCACAGGGCACTCGCCTGCAGAAGACTCTCAGGGCTCTTCTCTCTTCTAATTGGTTGCGTTAAAGAGCTTTGATCCCTGTCAAGCCAATCATCGCGTGCAGTCCTCCCCTGACACGAGGAGGCCACGAACCAAAGGAGGCACCGCGTCGGGAAGACGAGGACCACGAGGCCCACTTAGAAGACTTTCCTACCCAAGTATGGTGAGTAGGACTGTCTGGACTGCCAACCAGGTAGGTATACACACCCAAGACAGCTCTAGGGTGTGCTGTAGTAAAAATAGTCCCTACAAGATCTTCCTACCAAGTGCTAAGTAGACAGATCTTTCCCCGCTTTGAAATGCATGACATCCTTCCTGCAAGCACTCAAACCCCTTCTCACGCTTGTCTGCCACCGGAATTATGCGAAATGACGGCGCATCTTCGCCTCTTCATATGTCTCTTTCCATTGTCATTCGTTCGTCAAGATGACAAGTGCAACTAGATCGACAGTCATTGCTAAAGTGGTTGCATTGAAAGAAGTGGGAACCACTGGATGTCTCTTTCAGAGCCAGGAGAGTACTTCAGTGTATCTAGGTATATATGTACTCGGGTCCTAGCTTTAACGTATTTTCTGCTCATTTTGGTCAGCTCTCGTTAGGGCTGCTCTTCCCCCCCCCACACACCGGTTCGGAAGAATCTGCCGAGGGCCTTCCTCCGCCCACACACCGAAACCACCTAGGTACAGGAAAAAGAAAAGTCTTGGCTTGACCTATCTCGGATATTTCCAGGCCTCACGCTGCGAAGGAAGATTTCCTTCAACCCTTCATTGGCTTTGCTGATAACAAATTGCGCACGCCTTTCTTGACAACAGGCCAAACGGGCCTCTCAACCTCGAGCGCCTAGATTCCCAAGGGCGTTGCTCTGCTGGGATACCACTGAACCAGTCCGTGGCTTCTTATTCGTGTTGCTCTTATCATGTCTCTACTACACTACAGATTGGCCGGAATATGGGCTTCTAATGTTGTATGCAAGTCCATTGTCTTTCGCCCACGAGTAGATTCCGGACCAGCGTAGGATGCGACCTGATTACAACGTCGCTTCAGTACACACTCTTGGTAATATAGACGACTTATATATATCTTACCGCACCGACAAGCACTTCATAGTCGCGTTGAAATTTACACTATTGATGGACGTCGTTGAGATCGATTTTGTGCTTGAGTCCTCTCCTTGCGAAATCGATTGTCATGCTCCAATCTTGCTCCCTCGCAACGCTCGATATGATTTTCCTCAATCAGGTCTGACGTGTTTCTATGCTTGTCGCACAGGCGTTCATAGATGGTATCACCTGGGAGTCAACGCTATCTTGAAAGTGGCTTGGTCTACCAGAGTCAAACATCAAGAGGCAACGAGATCGCATGCCCAGGTGGTTGACATGCACCTCGGTTCACGGGCCGACAAAGTCGCTTATTAGATTACATTGCATTTCATTGTGGCTTATAGGGCAGTATTCAAGGCTCACAGTCTAATGCTTGCTAAGTGTATTCTTGGCTTTATTGTTGTGGCCCCATATTGACTTGGCGTTGGGGCTTCTCGAATATGATAGCTCGGCCAATCCATCTGTTTCTGTCAAGGTGCAAAGGTAATAAACGATGGCTTGCAATAAGCGCCCCTCAATAATTACCAGGCCCATATCAGAGTATATACAAATCTACTCACGCTGCATGCCCAGCCAAATCCCTTGTCGCATTCCTAATTCTGCTGTAGCGAACATCCCTCTAGGTGACCTTATCTCTTGGAAAAGTCTTGGACGTGACCATCGTGACAATGCTTATCTGCCTCAGCATAGGTTTCACTCAAGTTGATCGACATCGACAGTCACAATGGCGAGCTAGGCAAGCTAGTATCAACTGTCGAGTGATAAGGCACCTTGGACTGAAGCCCGCCAAATTAGACTTTGCACCGAACAAATAAATCATAGCTGCAGGACCGCAAACATGTCGCCAACTCTTGGGTTCTCTCCAGAAATGCTATCGTGAGGAGTTCGCTTTCCCAGGTCGATGTTTGTGTGGGCGCTGCCTATCTGTTCATTCCCCGACAGGTACACAGACTTGATCCCGTCCAATGGCTTCGGACGAGAAGAAGGACTACATCAAGGGCTCCGCCCCGGAAGAGGGAGTGCTCTCGACAGTTAGCAGCGAAAAGAAAGAATTCGTATGCCGACTTATGGTCTTGTCCTCCACAAAGCAAATACATGCTAACGGGACATTCTTCGTGACAGTTCCCCACAGAGGAAGAAATTGATCCACATGGAGAGACTCTTCAAAAGTATGCCCAAAACCTCCAGTCGCAAATGAAGGGCCTCAGGATGCAACGAGAAATCTGACAATTTTGTTTAGGGACCTTAATGTGACAGAAGATGATCTCGAGGAAGCAAAATCTATTGCGGCGCAGATGAGCACGGAGGATGTCCGGAAGGTAACTCACACTTTCATGAGATTATTTTTGTACGCAAAGGACACTAACAAAACTTCAAGCTAATGACCAATGTCCTCCGTATTCACGAGCGTGACCCGAATTTCCCACACATCATCATCGAGCGGATCCAGGACTTCCTCTCCAACGATGATATTTTCACCAACCCTGAGAAGCACGAAGCTCTCATCGTCGAGATGAAGCTCGAGGCCGCCCTGATCACTAACAACAGCCCTTACGCCGAGGTCCGCGCCGTGGTCGACAACAAAGATGACCCTACCACGCCCTGCTCCACCCTGCGCGCCTGGGTCATCGGCGTCGTGCTGAGCGTCTTTCTGGCCTTTATCAACCAGCTTTTCAGTATCCGCCAGCCGGCCATCGCCATCAGTGCAAACGTGGCCCAGTTGATTGCCTTTCCCTTTGGCAAGGCGTGGGAGCGGTGGATGCCGGCGTATGAGTTTCGCCTGATGGGCGTGACGCACAATACCAATCCAGGTCGATTCAACAAGAAGGAGCATATGCTCATTGCCATAATGGCGAATACCGCGCAGAGCTTGCCATATACGCAGTATATTGTGTGGACACAGGTTCTTCCGCAGTACTTCAATCAACGTCTGTCTCCCACAATACTCTTTTTCCAGCTTTCACGGGGGGGATGATCGGCAGGGTCCTGAGAGGTGCCTGGTGTGAATACACCTGTCAAGACTTCTAAGAGAAATAAGGCAATGGTTCCAGTGCTGACCAGGAATTCGAACGCAGAATACGCCAGGAGCTTTGCGTACCAAATTCTGATTGCGCTATCGACAAACTTCATTGGCTATGGATTATCGGGACTGATTCGGAAGTTTGTGGGTGAGTACATGCATTCTGTGATTCGAAAAAGATTGATGGAAGTCTAATTTTGCTGGACAGTGTACCCATCGTACTGTGTCTGGCCTCACTCCCTCGTGACCATCGCTTTGAACTCCGCTTTACACAACGAGTCGAACGTCACGGTGCCGGGCCCCTTCAAGAAGCTTTACAGCATGTCACGATACAAATTCTTCCTGTGGTCCTTCGGGGCTATGTTCATTTACTTTTGGTTTCCCAATTACCTCTTTGAGACGTTGACGTTCTTCAGCTGGATGACCTGGATTGCTCCGGAGAATCACACTTTGGAAATAGTGGCAGGTTTCAAGAATGGACTCGGTGTAAGTCCCTCACACACAATCCATGGAGAAGCTGCAAATACCGAGACGCTAACTCTTTTTTTTTTTTTGTGTAGCTCGTTAATCCGTTCCCTACTTTCGATTGGAATGTTCTATTATTCGACTCTGTAGATCCTCTGGTAAGCATATACTTGAGCCACCCTCATCGGGAGCCTCACCTCCTCAAATCCAGGGTCAATGCTGACTCTTTTTTGCGTCCAAAGATGGTCCCAGCATTCTCTACCTTCAACAAGGTACTGGGTATGTTCATCTGGGGCTTTGTGATCATGGCTATCTACTTCACAAACACCTGGAATACTGGCTATCTGCCCATCGTCTCGAATCGCGTGTACGACCATTTCGGCGAGCTTTATAATGTTTCTCGCGCATTGGATGATCACGGCCTCTATGATCACGACAAGTACATGGACTACTCTGCAGCATATCTCGGCGCCGCGAACACCATTGTGTATTGCGCTTTCTTCGGAATCTACACCGCCGCCATCACGCACGTTGTTCTGTTCCATCGGTATGAGATTGCCATGGGATTCAAGAATCTGTGGAACAGCATCAGACGCAAGAAGACCGTGGAGGGTACGGATGGCGGAGAATATAAAGATGTGCATAACCGATTGATGGCTGCTTATCCTGAAGGTAAGGAGAAAAGTTTCCGCAATCAACAGGAGGAGACACTGACATTGTGACAACATGCAGTCTCCGAGTGGTGGTATCTTGGTACGCTCATTGTCGCGGCAGCTTTTGGATTTGCCGGAGTCGCAGGCTGGCCGACATTCACAACACCAGGAGTAGTGCCGTACGGTGTCGCGCTGGCCTTGGTATTTGTTGTTCCCGTGGGGATTATCAAGGCTATGACGGGAATTGAGGTGACTCTCAATGTGCTGGCCGAGTTCATTGGAGGTATTTGGGTTCAGGGCAATGCGGTATGTCAGCTGGAGTCTTCGACCTGGTGCTATCCCAGCACGATACTGATGTCAGTCGGATTTGCAGCTTGCCATGAACTACTTCAAAGCTTTCGGATATGTCACAACTGCCCATGCCATATCGTTTGCCAACGATTTGAAGCTTGCTCACTACATCAAGGTTAGTCATTCAGATATGAGACTCTACTTGTTTAGTCGGCGAGAAGCTCACTTTGCACACAAATCAGATTCCGCCGAGACACACTTTCACGGCGCAGATGGTTTCTACACTGATATCAACTCTCGTCTGCACTGGAGTGATGAACTTCCAGGTAAGCTCGAAAACTCTCACCCTATTCCGGTCACATAGGCATTGTCTCATGGATCTCATCTATCAGATCAACATTCCCGGCGTCTGCACAGAAGACCCACCAATGCGTTTCTTCTGCCCGGGCCCCAACACCTTCTTTACAGCCTCCGTCCTCTGGGGAACCATCGGACCCTTAAAGGTCTTTGGCGCCACCGGCCAATACGCCCCCTTGCTCCTCGGTTTCCCAATCGGTATCCTCGTCACCGTCCTCATCTTCCTTGCAATCAAATACTGCCCCCAGCGCTACTCCAAAACCAAGCGTATCCTCCGTCAACTACACCCCGTAGCGTTCTTTTACGGCGGCGTAAACTTTGCGCCATACAGTTTCAGCTACGCATGGCCTGCGGTTCCCATTGCCTGGCTCAGCTGGATCTATGTCCGCAAGCGATACCTGGCTTTCTGGAGTAAATACAATTTTGTGCTATCGGCGGCGTTCAGTGCGGGGATCGCAATCTCGGGGATTGTGATGTTGTTCAGTGTGCAGTGGACCTTGGTTGAAGTGCCTTGGTGGGGAAACACACAGCCGTACGTTGGTTGTGAAGACAGTTCGGCGCCGTGTCGGTTGAATACGCTCGCAGAGGGAGAAAGGTTCTTTCCGTGGTGGGATGGGAATGTCACTCCGGCTCCTTGAAGCCTACCTAGGTAGGTACAATTCGAGGAGATGCTGTTTGGGATCAATGCTCCTGGTATGAATCCGCCAATCTTGAGCCGCGTAGGACGCTGCAATGACTGCTGTACTGTGATTTCCCTAGAGCTTAGAGCAGTGTACACCAGTAGTGTTTTCTCGATCAAATGTAAAATCGTCCTCTCAAGTTTTTGTATGTAAATGTATTCATCGAGACGCTGAAGCGTCACAAAAATTTATCGTGAATGAACTTTTCATAACCTGGTTTTCCTCAGCCCCCAAGTCTACTGTTTCTTCCTTATTGAACATGCACTTCATTTCGGAGAACTCGTATTCAACGAACAACCTCGCCAGTCTCAACACCCGCGGGCCTTTTGCTCCCAACTTGAGGCAGCGGACTTGTGCTCTCAACGTCCTGGTATGTTGGGCCCTTCTCCGAAGACTGCTCTAGATTATGTTCGAGATCATAATCGCTGCCTGCATCATGCAAGTCATGGCGCATTCCAATTCCTGTATCCATCTCCGTCAGCCGCGGACTGCCAGGCCCATTCGAGATCTTTGACGCGCGGCTGAATGCACTGTTGTTCGACACACTTTGTCTGCTGCCACTTCCGTAGCCCATCTTGTTGGAGATGGACTCGTACCATTGAACGAGGAAAGTAAAGAATGGTCGAACGGCGAGAATGGTGGCTGCGAAGAGGGAGAGACCGTGCTCAGCAACGGCCCAGATCATGCTTTGGTACCACAGGATGATGATTTGGGTATCGGGCCCGGGGTTGTAGAATTCGATGTAGACTTTGAGCTTCATGACGGCGGCAACAACAGCACTGAAAATTTGACCATGTCAGCTTTTTCGACGTTCAAGGCACAATCTGAAAACAAAGACATCGTAGACGCAGGATACGTTGGCTGGAGGGATGTGACTTACAGAAGTCCAACGCTGAATAGTGCGATGACAGCCCACCTCAAGTTCCCACGAACTTGGACGCCCCAGACGATGAACACGGGAATGATCACATGTAATACATTGAAGATGACATATGATAGCTCCTGAGCATAGTTGGCACCTTCGCACACAGACTCGCTTAATACGTATGGACTATGCGTTGTGCACCCAAGACCAATAATAAGAGTGACGACGACGGTCCACGTAGCGCAGATAATCATGTCGGCAATGAGAAGAATGTGCATCCATAGCCGTGTGTCGAGGCGGTAGAGGACGAGAGCCACACTGATTTTGACTACGCCGGAGATGATATAGCAAACATAGTTCTTATTGTCGACGTACTAAAGGAAAGAGTTTAGCCACTGGCGCAACAATACGTCTCGGTATTGGTTTTTGGGGGAAGAGGAAGGGACATACCAAAAGCCACTCCGCTGATCCATAGACAACTGCCACAGACGTCCATGCCATCCCAACCCAGAGTATCAATCCGGTCTGCATGTTGTTTCGAACATCAGCAAAGTCGCCAAGCAGTGGCCTCAGAGAATGAACATACCCATGTAATTATGAGTGCGACATCATCCCAGCCAAAAGCTCCTTTGCAGAGCTTGGTGCGCACGTAAATGCGAAGGGCTAGAGTGACGGTACATAGTACTGGAAAGAAAACGAAGAGACCTATGGTCTGATCATGCAGACTCTGTGGAGTCTGTGTAATCTGTGGAGTGTCGATGTTCGCGATCTGTCTACTCATGATGGGCATTAAGGCAGGTGGAGGAGGGTGTTGAGGATTTGGGAAGTGTTCTGGAAGGAAAATTGAGGT
This sequence comes from Gnomoniopsis smithogilvyi, assembly GCA_027946515.1. Taxonomy (NCBI): domain Eukaryota; kingdom Fungi; phylum Ascomycota; class Sordariomycetes; order Diaporthales; family Gnomoniaceae; genus Gnomoniopsis; species Gnomoniopsis smithogilvyi. The sequence continues at coordinate 1,226,518 of JAPEVB010000004.1, read as the reverse complement.
AGTTCGGGCAGCTGGAATGACCTGACTTATTATGCCACCTCCTTTAGTGTCGGGACCGGCTGAACAAAAAGCTCGTTGAAAGCGAACTATTACGCACTACCACTGGGGCAGTCTAATAGGGTTGATGTATTTAGGGAACGGCTTGCCGATGCTTTCAAAAATACATATTCTGCAAGTTAGCCGTGTATGCCACACTTTTCCGGACGTTGCTACCCATCTGGGCTGAAGAAATCCCATGTCGTGAAGCTGACTGTCACAGCATAGCTGCTGTGTGTAGGACCTCGCGGACCAAGGAAGCTGCGTTGAATATTGATCAAAATGGAGTGCACAAGTCTGGGAACTATGCCGTCGTGTATCACGAAGTCGCCAGGCTCCATGTGCGGCCTGCATGTTTGTGAACCCCTATGGCCGCATGCGGCTTTGGAATGTCAGCGAGCCTTACTCCAAATGGCGCGCCGGCCGGTAAGGTTGCCACCAGACCATCGATGCTAGCTAGTGCCGGCTTACATATGATCAGCTTACCGCATATTGGACTGACACTCTTCACCTGTAATAGGGTAACAGGGTAACGCTGCAGGAACAGTCCCTTACTTGTCCTAATTATAGACGTACATCACGGACATGACCACAATGTCCTGTAAATTTCGTAGATTGAGTGGGATTCGACGGAACTGCTCAGGCACCAATGCTGAGAAGCCGAGAAGCTTTTTCTTCAAACCTTGCGAGCATCGTAAAAATATCGAAGTCATCTCTGATTTTCCTAATCCGGCTGTCTCACCTGCGTCCACCTTGGCGTGAGTGGGAGAGAAACAAAGTAGGCCAATCGTGGCAAGATTCGAGAACACGCGACATGAGCCGCTGTGAGGAATGCCAATCCAAACTGAAAATGGTTATGCTTTAGTGCAGGCCTGGGTCCTTCGACATTGTTCCTCGAGTTGCCGAAACCGGTCGGCACCCGGGGTACACGCCAGGTGCGTCGCGCAGAAGAGCCATACTCAGGCGTTTGTCATAATTTCCCCTGGTCAAACACTATTCCTGCCTGCCAGCCTGGCAATATATCTGACTTGGACAAGCGCTTTCTTGCTTGAGTCTGCCGAGTGGGCATTATGATCCAAAGACTAACGATTTTAGTTCGCTCTTCTGGACGATGCTTCTTTTCCGAGAAAAGTCGAAGAATTTGCAGGCATGGAAAACACCAGATGAAGCCAGTGCGTGACCTGCTCCTGGTGTCTAAAAATTGACCTTCTTTGGCGACTGGCACCAAGTCTTCCCACGGGCATTCTTCGATTTTGGTACCCTCCCTCAGTCCAGTTTGGGTCTCACTCAACACGGCCGGACTCCGCTTTACACGCGCTGGAAGCCATGGGCAGATGAATTCCCGCAGCACTGATGTCTTGTTTAAGCGTCAACATGTACAATTCCGCCTTGAGTCTTTCCGCTTGCAAGGCCGAGATCTCAGCTTGCAAGTATCTCGGATCGCATTGTGATTTTCCGATATGCCTTGTTAGTTCCCAGACCTGTAGTCGCGTGCGTTTTCCCTTGCTGTCAATAAGCTGGGCCTTGATATAGCCCTTGCTCCACCAGTCCCTCAGCAGGCTGGGATACAGGTGTCTCGGCTCACTAGGTTGCGAAAATGCACGGAGCTCAGGCATGATTATTACCAATTCTGGCATTCGATCATACTGGCCCCATGAAGATGCCAAGACATCTTCGTCTTCTTCCATTGCGATATTCTCGGGCGTTTCGGTGGATGCCGCCTAGAAAAATCATGATCAACTTCGGAATCTGGGCCACGTACGTCGCAGCTACTCACCCATTTCTTGAATTTGTCCTTCATGTGTGATGGAAACTTTTTATCTACCGCGACCTCGTAGATTTTGCGAAGAAGAAGGTAGATCTGCGTCTCCAAGACCATGATGCGCAGTTGTAAAGACAGCTGTTCGGAGACTTTGGCTTTTCTAACAAACTTCTCCACGCTGAATATGTTGGGATTGTCGGCGGAGAGCCCTTCATCCTTCGCGTCTGGATCGAGTGAACCTCGCCATTTTTTCCTACTATTCTTGGGAAACTTATTTGGCAGCACTCCCCTGGCTATAAACTGGACGAGTGTCTCCAACCTGGCCCGGCCCTGTGCCCTTGTTGGTGGGGGCCGCGAAGCCTTTGATAGCGCTCTCAGAACTTGCGCGTAGCCAGTCCGGACCATCACCGCAAATGATCCGATAGTTTCTCCGAGAAGAAAAAGCGGGTAGATGGGATTGAAGTGACTTTGTCGAAGCAGTCCTTGCCTGTCGTGTGAGGTGCGAGCTTTGTTAGATGAACGCCTTGAATTGAAAATCTGCAAACTCGCGGCCTAGGGATGGGGTGAGGTCATTTGGGTTAGGGTTACTTGGCCCAAGTCCTGGGGATGGTAGGCCACCCCTATCCCTGCTGAACCTCCACTGACACGGGAGAAAATCCACAGTGTGACAAGTGATATCAGACCTCAGAAGAATAATATTTGACTTGATATGCGAATTGTAAGCGAAGTCTACGTGACCACAATTGAGCAGAGAAATGCGAATGCGTAAAATTTCATGGGACAAGTATAAATTTCTCAACTTCCCTTTGGCCCACCCACACCACTTATGCGGGGAATCTCGAATGTCATCAAGTCACACGCAGTGAGCACACAAGGTATCGGGGGAGATATCTCTTCAAACGTTGCATCATGTCCAGAATGCTCTCAAATACCCTTCACAAAGAATGAGAGTGGTCAGACCATTTCCATAACTGAAAAAGGATGAAAAAACAACTTAACAGCATTGGTGTCTCACTCTATAACAGTTAAGTTGTCAAATAATCTGCACTACAAGATTACCTGCCACTGCGGTCTCGCGTCCCAAATCATCTCCCGCCCGAATATCTCAACCTTAGCCAGGAGCACAAGCCCGTCGCTTTCAGACTTGAATCTGTGTCACTGCGCGCCCTGCCGGAGGAACACCGGCCTGCTCTGCGCATCGTATATGCACATCGAGGCTCCAGAGCACACAAAAGGCCTTGTCGCGTATCGGTCAACCCAGGATTTCGAGAGATTCTACTGTGGGACCTGCGGGTGTCATGTGCTCTGGCGAGAAGAATGTTCAGGGGGACTTGTATCCTGGGCGGTAGCGACGGGTGTGATTGAGGGATGTATCAATGGCAATCGTGACAACAGGGACCTCCCTAAAGGAGTCGCTGATATCTCATCAGAGCTGCAGTACGCGAAACACATCAACGTCATGAAGACAAGAGATGGCGGACTTTCAATCTATCTACCGAAGATCCGGGACAGAAAAATGGACGACCTGTCCCACTGGGGCCAGCCGGAAGATGATATGGCACGCAAAGTTGGCGTGGGTGAGGAAGACGTGCTCCTGGCCAGATGTCATTGCGGCAATGTCTCATTCCAAATCAAACGGCCGGATGAGTCGAGCCACATCCCCCAGAGGTCTTACCCGGATCTCATCCATCCATGTTGTTCGAATCCGCCGGCTAGAGTGGCTAAACAGGAGGATGAGAAGTGGTGGCTACGTCCGCCACGACGTGGCATCTCTCTTCCACGTTCGCAAGCGGAAGACCAATCAACTCCTGCAAGGTACCTCGCAGGGAACTGCGCTTGCCGCTCCTGTCGCATGACATCCGGGTTTGAGATCCAATCTTGGGCATTTGTGCCACGCAGCAACATCTTCTTCCACATACCCCGCCCTGCCACTGACCAGACAGACCTCGCCACTGCCAAAGCCGCGGTCTCCCTAGATTTCAACACTCTACCTACCGGCATCCTCCAAAGCTATTCCAGCTCACCGGGTGTGGCCCGTGACTTTTGCGCGAAATGTGGCGCCACCGTGTTCTGGCGCGAACAACAGAATGCTGAAGTCGTGGACATCAGCGTCGGGCTTTTTGATGCGCTTGAAGGTGCAAGGGCAGAGAATTGGTTGGAATGGTGGACTGAGCGGGTCAGTTTCTCCGAGGAAGCTGGAACGGGGAGGCATGGCGAGGTGGCCGCCCGAGCAGAGGGCCTCATAGAGAGCCTTAAGCGAGGGATGAAAGATTTTGCTCTGAGGAGTGGCTGATGTCTGAAAGCGGTCTTCTGATTGGATTTTCTGGATCCTTCACACAGAAATCGACTTCCCACAGTCTATATGCATTGCGATCTAAATGATTTGTGAAACACGCTCGGTCACCAGGAAGGCTTCGTTTGGTTTGAAGCCTTGAGGACTCTGGACTATCTTGAATGTTCTCATAATCATCAGATGGAGATTGTGAACTTGTTCCATCGTCAACAAAAATAACCTAGTCGTAGAATCTCTCATTCACACCTGCGATGATCTCCTTCTCTCGCGTGTCCACGAGTCCAGTGCGGAAGCGATGGTCTTTGGCGATGCGAGCGCGAGCCCATTCTAGATGACCGTCAGCATCGTAATAGTCATATGTTTTCCATGGGACACCCCCGCAGCTTACCTTCAGCAGTTACCTGGTGCTTGAATCTCTCCTCCTCACTCCTTTGCCCTAATCCAATCCTCTTCAGCAACGGACTGTCCACTGGCTCCAATATAATATTCGCCTCTGGCCTCGCAAAGTATATCAAGCTCACTCTGCTCCGCTCCGCCTGATCCGCCGGCGGTCTCACCACCCGGTGCACTGTACTTTTCAGATACCCACCACTCAGAAATTCAAGCGCGTCGGCAATGTTCACGATGACGGCGTCCCGTGGTGACCTGACATACTTCCAAGTACCATCCGGTGTCTGCACCTGGAGTCCAGCGACAGGTTGGTGAAATAAAAACGTCAATGTGTTATAGTCCGTATGTCCTCGGGCCCAGATATTTCCAGCCTGCGCATCCGCCTCTCTAGATCGCGGGTGATACTGCATGTATCGCAAATACTCCAGCCCTTCCGCCTCATACCGGTGCCGCTTCACGAAAAACTCCTCGTCGTCCAACTCCAGTACAAAGGCAAAAAGCCGGAGTAAAGGCAGTAGCAGATCGTTGTGGATTTTGAGTGAGAATGCCTTGATCTCATCCCAGTGATCCCGGATGAGTTGCGGATGGGGTCTTTCGTGCTCCGGGGTGAACTTGGGAATATTGTAACGCTCATCATTATCACGGCCTGCCAGCTTACCCGTCGACTGTGCTTTGTAGCCTCGAAAGTCGCCTTTGGCGGTATCGCATTGATACTTCATTTTCTCCTCGAGAGGCAAGTCGAAGACCGCCTGGCAGAGGGCATATTGACGCCGCACTTCAGCATCGCTGAAGCCGTGACCGGTGACATAGAAGAAGCCTGGTCCAGATATCAGGTTTGAAACAACAGGTATCAGTATCAGTGGCGTAGCGACGACATTACTAACCATTTTTGTTGATGAAGCCCAAGACTTGGTCAGCTAACGCCTGTTTGCCGCCGGGCTGGTTCCACCTCGAGATGTCGAGGGCTTCTAGATCTGCATAGTCGACTATGGCCAAACATGATTATCAATCCGAGAAGTTTCCCTGATCAGAATTGAGGAAATATACTTACGCTTCTCCTTGGTCTCCGCAGGATACTGAAATTCAGGGATGTCATCTATTCGAGCTGGCGACATCGTGGTCTCCGGACGTGTCTTGCTTTCCAGTCAATGGAAATACTTGACAAATTGAATTTTGAGATTGTGAGATGGGGCTGGACATCCAAATGGTATTCAAGCCTCTATCAATATTTCCTCTCTTCTGATGGTCCGGGAATGCCATTCCAGTGGCAGTGTAAAGCCCGACAGTACCCCTCATCGATGGTGCAATGGTCCACCTTGAAGACGAGCTGCAATGACTACTCCAATCATCGGAAACGCGCTGATAGCACCATGGGAATGTTGCAAAAGTCTACTTCAAAATTCGAAGCATCTATCGATGGCATCATGTCCCTTCCCGGGCTCCGGCAACCGGTCTCGACACATTTGGTGCAGGTATCCGCTTGCTGAAAATCAGGGTGTCTTGCAGGCTACCACTGGGCATCTATGTCCTTTTGCTGGGCATGAATTTTCTAGGTAATTTGATCCCTTACGACCTTCTCCCGAAGTTGTGTTTAATATTTTGAGCCAGCACGAGACAAGATGAAGGACTCAGACGAAGACGGCTACAATGTCACGCCTGTGGAACTACCGGAACATTTACCATCTTCCCAAAAGCAACGCTTACCCTTGAGGCAAAAGATCAGAAGTATCATTTGGGACTCCCTTGATCGAAGTCCAGAAGAGCGCAAGCTAATTGCAAAGATCGACTTCTTCATTCTAACATGGGCGGGCTTCACCTACTTCAGCAAGAATCTTAACACCAACAATGTTTGTGAGTTCTGAGCTTTGAGCCGAAATATGCAAAGGAAATGCTAATCGTCTTTTCATTCGAGCAAATGCCTATGTATCTGGAATGAAGGAAGAATTGAACGTCGTTGGAAATGAGTATCAGACATTTACTACAATGTGGACAATGTGGGTGGCCAAAGGGGTTGTCACTTCCCAGGCCCACTGACTACTGACATTGGTACCAGTGGATACGTGGTTTCACAGATACCATCCCAGATGATGTGCACTAGAGGTATATCGCTTCCTTAGGAAGTCTTCTGCAATTAAATGTGCCGCAGCTAATCTGACCAGTTCGCTTGTCATGGTGGTGTCCCAGTTGGGAGTTATTCTGGGTCATAATCACCTTTGTAACCGCAGCCGTCAAAACACCACAGCAGCTTTACGCATGTCGGTTTTTGGTAAGCTATCACTGCACACAACACCTTGAATATGAATCGCTGACACCACGACAAGGTGGGTCTGGCAGAGGGCACGTTCTATCCCGCCGTCCACACTGTCCTTGGAGGATGGTATACGAAAGAAGGTAAGCAATGTCCGATTTGCTCATCAAATTGTTTTTGACGGACATCTAACATTGGAGATAAGAACTTGGGAAGAGAGCTTGCATTTTCTTTGCATCTGCCTTCGTCGGCTCGATGTTCTCTGGTTATCTCGTGCGTGCATCCCCTCCCCGCGCACGCCTGAAAGCTTTACTCATGTCCCGGCAGCAAGCTGCGCTCTATACTGGCATGGACGGTTCTGGTGGCCTCTCAGGATGGCGTTGGCTTTTCATCTTTGACGGCATTATCACTTTTCCAATGGCACTCTGGGGTGCGTGTGTTCCCCTACTCATCGTTCTTATCACGACCATTGACACTTGTGAATACGACCAGGCTACTATGCACTGCCAGATCTTCCTAGTAACTCTCGTGTGCGCTGGCTGAGACCTGAGGAGAAAGCTCTTGCTCTTGAAAGAATGAAGCGCGCCGGAAAGAAACTCGAAGAGCCAGTCACCATGCAAGGTTTGAAGAGGATTTTAGGAAGATGGCACTTTTGGGTATACACAGCTTATTACACGTGAGTTCCTGACAAATATGACGATAGAGCAAGGTCGACCTTCTGATAAGAGTAACTTAGATTCTTCATCTGCAGCGAGAACATCGGTTCCTACATGAATCTGTGGCTCAAGAGCCTGAACAGGTACGCCCTTCAAGTCTCGATTGCAAGATTCAGCACTTACTTTTCACAGATACCCAGTATCCGACATTAACACATACCCTACTGTGACAAATGCGGTGACGATAGTGACCACATTGGCCTATGGGTGGACGAGTGATGCCCTCCAAGTCCGAGCACCAATTGTCTACTTCTCGCTCCTGGTTTGCTTCTTTGCCGCAGTCAATCTGGCCGTCTGGGATGGGGTTCCATTTGGTCTAAAGTGGGCTTCATACTATCTGACTGGGTATGTGAAAGGCTCAAGAAAGCTCTTTTGTCCAGAACCACGCTAATGAGTGAAATCATCAGATTTGCCCCCGGCTCCGGTCCAATCTTTCTAGTAAGCGCTTCACCTGCGTCGGGGTCCGAAGGCTTATGTGAATACACAAGGCTTACATACTATAGACCATGGTCAACGAGCACTGTGCTGGGGATAGTCTGGAACGAAAGATAATCCTAGGAAGCACAAATTCGATAGCGTAAGTGACCGTCTCGCAAATACTGCAGGCTGTCTCGCAAATTTATGGAGTGGCCATGCTAACAGGGTTGGATTCGCAGGTATGCCTTTAACGCCTGGATACCGCTAATCACTTATAACACCGAGTGGGCTCCGCGCTTCCTAGTTGGAAACACCACTACAGTCGCTTTGATATTGTGTGCGGCTTGCACCTTGACCCTCGCCGTTTTTCTACAGAATCGCGATGCAGCGTCCCGGGCTCACTCATCGGTGAATGAGACCGAGGATGAATTGATTGACGAGCAGGCAGATTCGGTTGAGGTCGGGAAACATGTGGCAGTGTGATGATAACGTTCGTGGTGCCTTTTTTCCGCACACATCCATGGGCTCAATTTCTACTATCCCATAGTCTGTCACTTCTCAGCATGTTTCATCAGACTATCATGGAGTGCCCACCTGCACGGAGTGATGGTGCTTCTACAAAAGAAAATGTCGGTGTACATAGATCCTCCAGGTGTATTGGTGTAATATAGCATCCTGATTACACAGGACTCTTGGCTGCAACCCTAATTGGATGAGCCTCGGTGTTATATACAAAGAAGTTCTTGTTCTCTCCGCTTCCTGGTGTGCCCGCCAGGACGTCCCATTCCCCTTTATTCTCGGTCTGTATGAGATATTGGTATTTCAGTACCTCTGCTAGGAAGAAAGTCTGCTGGGAACTTCGAGACCCGCCGCCTGTAGCGTTCAGAACATTGTTGATGAGACCGAAGCCGCTTCCAACTCTCAGTGTTGAGTTCTGCGCTAGCACATCTGGTAATAATGGTCAGAATCAGCCGCTGCTGCTGGGATGAGTAAAACAAAGCTTTGGAAGGAGGATCACTCACAAGCCCACGCTACGTCTCGCCAGTATTGATCTCCAGTCATCTGATACGCATAATACCAGCTTTCCACGGCTTCGGGCGCCTGTCCGCCAGAGTAATAAGCAGGATTGGGAATGAACCATCCAGCGCGGTCGTAAAGATCAGTCTGGTTCTGGTTCACAGGATCAGCCAGCAAATCCAAATCCCAACTGTATATAATGGGTCCAATCCCGGAGGCTGCGTAGCGGTAGCCATTGGCACACCACTCGGCAAAGTCAAGTCCATACGGCAACCAGTCTGCCCTGTCTAGAACTGAGCTGCCGAGGATGAATGAGCCACCAACGAAGCAAGCGAGGCCCTCGCTATAGTTCTGCTGTTGTGTGCCTGGTCCCCAGGTTCGAGGAATGCGTAGATCTGGGCGTGTTGATGGACTCGAGAGCACATTGGCGATGGTGGAATCGACAGCCAGAGTGAAGCGTTCACCGTACAACGCGTACCGCTCAGGATCGTATGCGTACATCTTCGGAAGATACTCATACGCTGAGTCATTGCCCGATGTCCAGCCACCAAAATCATCAAGAATGTCTCCCGTATCACAGCTGAAGGTCCCGCCTGTCAGACCAGGCCAAGTCTCCGCGGATGGCGACAGCCAGTAGTCCTCCGCCTTTTGTGCCAGCGCGCCGTACTCTGGATTCCCTGTGAGATCTGACAATCGCTGCCACTCCAGAACGAGTGTGCCTAATTCCGCCAAGCCTGCTGTTTGGCTTCCTGCTTCATTCAAGGCTCTATCTGAGAACGTCTGGTTCTCAATAAAGACCCAGTTGACGGGGATTCCGCTTGAAGTGTTGAAGGCGAATTTCAAGGTGTCCGCCAGACTTGTTGCCTGAGTGAGCAAGGCTTCAACGTTGCTTGTGTTCACTTCGAGATGACTGAATGGACCCTTCAACAGGTCGTAAGAGCTAATCAAGCCTCCAAGATACCGAATGTTCGTCTCAAAAAGGCTCACAACACTCTTCGGTGGTGTCACTGTCTTGGTGAAATCGACGGTGGGAATATAATAAAGGATGAAGTTCACGATGTCTGTCTGCTCCATGATAATGGCGGTGGACAGGGCATCAAAAGCAGTGCAACCCCATCCATTTCGCGAGTTGGTAAAAGAATTGTTTTGAGGGCGAAGTTCATCATTGGGAAACGCGTACTTCTGATAACCGTCCCATGCGAACCGGAACATCTCCACCACAGCATCGGCGCGAACCTGTTGATCTTGCTCAAAGCCGGTATAGTCATAGCCTAGACCTCGCTGCTTCTCATATTTGAGGCTTGAATCTTGTCCTACTGAGAAGCCTGTCAGGCATGATAACGTTGTGCATAGACCAACGAGCAGTCGAAGAGTAATAGCCATGGCGATAGTCATGCAACCAAAATGGACAATAGATCTACTGTGCAGGAAGAGAATGAACCATTTGCACATAGTTCCCGGAGAACCACGATTTATAGTATTTACAATGCATGCGAAGTAGGTAGCTGTCGTGTCATGCGTGCTGTCCCCGCGCAATTTGCTTCAATAGCTTAAAATGTGGGAAAAGCTTGGCAACAGGCCAGTCAGCCTCGTATCCCTGAATTCTGACGATCTATCCAGCAGATACAACGTCTTGGCAAATTTACCCACGCACCGAAGCTTTGGTCATGGCTGGGATGAGGTCTTTCGCATGTATAGTATTGTGGTACTACCAAAATTTCCAGAAGACTTCTAGTGAGCCAGATCACAGGCCCCCACGGTACTCCAGATGTGACCTGCGCAGATGGCAAATTTGCTGGCACGCTCTTATACTTGTTACTATTACGGGCCCTTTCAGAGCCTCTGTCAGTCCATACCAAGACAACAATAATGTTCATATATCGACGGAAGGCTCTCTGCCTGCACGATGCTCTTCCATGTTGCGAACGATGATCCGTACTTCGCGAGGGCGCGCAACAATATCGTAGAATTCGTTGCATAACAACCCAGCATAAAAAGCTCTTGCCAACAAAGTGGATACTTGTGAATAAGCTCCCGGTTCAACCGCCAAACGACCGTAAATCATGAGTTTTCAAGAATAATACTTCTAGTTAAGTGCGGTTGCAGCGGCTCGCGGTGCAGGGCGTGCAAGCGCGAATCTTATTGATCGTCTGCCTTGGCAAGTGTATAGTCACTCCCTTTCATGCACATTGTCTTTGAATTGTTCTCAATTATACAGATACTTCATGTTCAATGTCGCTAGGTCAGACTGGTAAGAAAGCGATGGTCCATTGAAGCTTATGGAGTGCTTTGTCACTGACTAATGTCCAGAATTACAAGTCTTCATCGTGAAGACTCATGTAATGAATGATTGTGAAATGTCCATTGATCACAAGAGTGTATCACAAGTGTGTCTAAGACTCTCCTTGTAGCCCGTCCAGCCACCTCCTTTGACCCACTTCAAAAGCTCCTCTGCCCTAGACCGTGGAAGGATATTTGCCAGATACTCTGCCTCCTTCCCTGGGACATCCTTGAATTGTCTCTCGGGATACAGCTCTCTAAGGTATTGGACTGTAAGTGTGGCATTCTTTGGGTAAGCGAATCCGAAAATACGCTCTCCTTGAGCATCCGGGTGCAACATGGCTGCAACGTGTAGCCTCCCAATGTCCTCGCTATCGACTTCATATTGTGGTGGAAGGACGGTGGCTTGGGCCATGTCTCCGTCCCATATAAGCTTGGCGTATGCAAGTGAAGACGGATAGCCCTGGTTTTCAACACTGAGGATTTTGCCAATGACATAATCGGGCAAAACAGCATTGAAGACGAAGCCCGGCTTGCGCTCCTTGACATACTTCCAAGCTTCTTGTTCTTGTTTGGTCTTGCTGGCACAGTAGACTGCGAGTCCATGGTCTGGTTTGTGCGGTGGGGTTGCCCAGGCTTGTTCGACCTGTCTTGTATTCCACGTATCCGTTGTTATATCGAAAACGGTGTCGTGCTCTCCGAACCATGCTGTTGCAGAGGAAGAGGTCTGAACGAAGCGCTTGACACTAGGTGTAGCTGCAGCTGCTTCCAGACCAGTCTTGATCAATTGCACAGCTTGAGGGATCACGTTATTCGGATCGAGAGAAAAGGTAACGTCGGATGCCGTTGCTGCGAAGCCAGCACATCCTGTATAGTATATATGAGCTAAAGTTGACAGTACTGAAAGTACCAATGGAACATAACCAATGTCTACGCGTGCCCAAAGGAATTATGATGGTGAGTGCTTTTACTTACCTTCCAATGCCTTCTTGGTAGCCTCAAGATCGGTGAGGTTCTGCAGTTCTACCAACTCGAACCTTCCGGTGCCATATTGTGTCTCGAAATGACGAGCAACCCATGCATTTTTCTTTGCATCGCGGACGGTCCCACGGACATTATAGCCATGTTGAAGGAATTGGTCGGCAACATGAGATCCGACAAAGCCATTAACACCGGTGACCAAGATCCAACTGCCCTGTGGAAGAACTGCGCCCTCTAGTGGTGCCATTATCAAGCTCGGTAATATAGATGGGCGGCGGAAGAGTACGATATCGAAAAGATCAACTGCTTTATGGGAACCACGCGGGGAGTCTCTCGCACTTTATATGGGCTGAACTGATATATCAGAATACAGGATTGATGCACTGAATGTAGGGTCGCTCCACTTGTTGGCTGCGCGCCTTGCATTTGTAATATGCCATATTACCTAGCGGGAAACCTCTAGCTACATCTATAGCGATCTTGCTGAAGTAGATGAGCTGGTGACGAGTCCTGCACCTTGGTGGATTCTGTCATTCGTGATCATGTTCGGATGTCTTCGCTAGTCACCCAAGGGAGGACTTCAATATCGCATTTGTAAAGTATGTTGCATTTGTAAGATGTACATAGGCATGTATTACCTATTTCGAAGGCTCTACTATTTACACCAGGTACATTAGAACGCGAGGGCCGAACGTCAGACGATGCTTGTATCCGGAGTATGACCGGCTGTCCGAGCCGATCATTTCTGTAAGGAGGCCAGACGAGGCTAGATACATGGTACAGAAGTGTCAGTAAGCAGGGAAATGCAGCCAGAATCATGTCATGTCCAAAATATCTAGGCAAAAGTATAGCCGGCGGAAGGCTCGGGGCTTGACGTTACTTTCCTGCCCTCTATGAACTTGGCTCTACTAAGGGGTAATATCTTACTTGAGAAGTACTTCTCTATCGAGCAGTCAATGTAGTGCAATGGAGAATTGAAGCTTAATTTTGAAAGTTTGCTACCACAATCTGCGGCCCGCTCCGAGCCCGGAATCGCCAAGCGGGCCGGAGGGCCTTTGTATCAGACCCGCAATGCTTCTCATCGTCAGGCGCAGATCGGTTCCCACACAATTCTCATCCAGCAGGCAACCCATAGTCACCAGGAGTACCCCAATATGTCTCAAAATGAAATTCATAACGTCGAAGGTAAGTATCAGTTCAAGAATACTCACTCACACGTAATGACCGTGTCTAGACAAGCCGCTCTCCTTCGGCGTCGTCCTCTTCCCCGGATTCCAGGCTCTCGACGTCTTTGGGCCTTTAGACGCCTTCAATATTCTCTCCACCCTCTACAAATTGAATCTCTACGTCCTCGCTGAGACCCTCGACCCCGTCTCCACCAAGCCGCTTACAGAAGGACTGGGCTCAGATTTCGGCCAAAGCATTCTTCCCACACACACCTTCACCACCGCCCCACCCCTCGACGTCCTCCTCGTGCCGGGCGGACGTGGGACGCGGGTATCAGGGATCGCCAGTGCGGTGGAGTTTGTGCGTGACGTGTTCCCGACGCTGCGATACCTGATCACGGTGTGTACGGGAGCCGGGATCGCAGCGAGGGCCGGGGTGTTGGATGGGCGACGAGCAACGACGAACAAGCGCGCTTGGGAAGAAACAATTGCTCTGGGGCCAAAGGTGCGCTGGGTCCATCGGGCGAGATGGGTGGAGGATGGGAATATCTGGACGTCATCCGGGATTAGTGCTGGTATCGATGTGACTTTTGCGTGGATGCGGGCTGTCTATGGAGACGACATTGCTAAGAATATTGCGGATCGAATGGAGTATACGCCTATCATGGACTCGGATAATGACCCGTTTGCGGACAGGTGGGGAGCGAAGAAGTGAGGATGGGTGGAGCTGGAGAATACAGCCGTCTTGCGTGCCTAAGGTCCATCAGGCCATTATTCACCCAAGATAGGATCACATGGACAACATAAGTGAGATGATTGCGCGCTGCTATGCCATTTTATGACATCTGGCTAGATAGGTATCTTTCCAGGTTGAGGGCTCTAAGCTCATGACAAGATAAGGTACGCGCTCAAATTGAGCATCATCTCCAACGGTAACACACGCTCCTATACGTTTGTATGATCTCTGTCTCTTGTATTTGTTCATGATGAACATGTTATACGATGGATCTAATCTCAGCAGCTGTCGGGTGCCTCCAACCGTCTTCGAGAAAATTCATGGCACGCCCCAGAATGATCACAATGGCTCCTGCTCGGATACTGGCCTCCACTTGATCAGACCGCTACTTGAATGAGGCCTTCGAGAGCTGTAAACGTACATTCACAAAAAGCATTGTCTATACAGACTATTTACGATACCATCTGCATCTGTACGGGAATTGTAATATGATTTGACATACTTCGATATGGGCAATCAGCTATTGAAACGACATTGAGCTGCCCTATTTAGATTGCATCATCCGGCCGTCGAGGCGATACATAGGCGGTAGGTTCGTCGCACAGCAATGCGCGCTCATGAATTCGTGGTGTTCCTAGATGTGAGCCAGAATCCCATTTGATCCGTTGTGACGAATTCGTCAATGTCAGGAAAGGTCGTGAATCATCGTTTCCGGTCTTCTCTCGTCCAAATAGCCCGCCGCGAGTTTGCTTCCCATTGCTCCTTCGTCTTTTGATACAGAAGCTAATGCCACATGATGTTAGTGGATCATCTGACAGCTTATACAACTAGAATTCAGGGTTTGGTGAAGACTTACGAAGCCAGAACTGCCAATCCGATGAGCAGCGCTCCACCAAGACCAACAGATAACCCAACGGCCAGCTTCTTGTTAGACTCAGACAGCCCATTAAATCCGTCCTCAGCATTGCTTATCGCGCTACTGATTCCGCTAGCCACACTATCAGTGCTAGCAGCAGATGTTGGCGGCACATAAGAGCTAGGGCTGCCACTCGAGGCCGAGACCGATTTGACACCCGCCCCAAAGGACTTGAGCGATACACTTGTGTCTGTCGTTGCGGGAAAAGTGAGATCCACGCCTGAGGCTACCATCGAGGTGTATGTCGAAGTCTTTGTGGTTTGGCTTGTAGTCTGCGCTGAAGGAGGGCACGCAGACAGACCCGACGTCTTACAGACAACATTAGTAAGAGTGTATTCCAAGGTGGCGGTAGCCATCGTCGAAGATGCATCATCGCGATCTCCCAACAGCGGTGGGCCAGTCCTCTTTGCTTGGATAGCCGATGTGCCCGTCGGGTCTATCCCGCTAGAAGCGGTCGCTGAGGCGCTGATTGCACAAGCCGAGTACAACGTGGTATAAAAGATCTGGACGCTGGTGGAGGGCATTGGACCCCACGTATTATTCAGCACGGCAACATAAGCTCCTGCTTGCGCACCAAGACCAAACTCGTAGCTCTCGACAACAGGGAGCGCGCAGTCACTGGAGTAGCTGGTATCGTCCCTAGCCTTGAGTTCGACGGACGTATCCGAAGGCGTGATGTTTGTTCTGAAATGCGCGATATCTGCAAAAGCAGTTGCGGTGGCTCCTGCGCCAACGTTGAATGCATCTGCGAATCCGGTGGTGTTCATTTCCAGCCCGGATGTGACACCTAGGCGAAGCGTGGCATCCAAAATGAGGCCTGTTGTGCTGACAGTGACTGGCAGAAATTCAAACGTTCCCGGGGATCTAATTTTGATTTTTAGTCAACTGCAGAAACTTAAGGACAATAGGGAAAAAGAATTCTCAATTTCCAGGATACTTACAAATTGATCGAGGACACATTTGACCCGAACAAGGCAAGCTCCAAGGATAGTCCATCTTCAAATTTGACATGGACGCCGCTGCTGATATCGTCCTCTGCATCTAAAGCTAGGATCAAGTCCAATGAGATGACAATTCCAACCAACTGGCCTGCGACCTCGAATCCTGCCGGTTGGGACCATTCTTTGGGATACAGTGGAATCGTATAAGTACTAGAGGCATTGAGAGCGATGTCAAGCTCAAAATAGAGCTCAAACTCATCGAATTTGAGATTGATCGTTGCACCAGGAATATCCTCTAGATCAAGGTCAAAATCTATAGGACTGAATCGACGTTAGTTATAGCCATGGCTAAAGTAGGTATACAAAGTGTCCCGGATGAATGGTAAGAATGAATATTTGGGCAGCAAGTAAAATCGCAGCACCGCAGGGGGGCATGGCAAAGCAAAATCCAAGGGAGAGGGACACCCACATTGTGGGAAACGCCAGCGCGTCCCAATCAACATCTTTCAAATCCTCGCCATTGCCTTTTCAATGTGATCAGTACTTATTCTACTAATCTGGACCAAGTGTTGACACCTCGTTGCCGCAGAGAAAGCAGGAGATTCAGACGACTTACAGTGTCCAGATGTGATTTTAATTGTGCAAGCTTCCAGATCATACCCAATAGCATCCGTGGTGTTATGTACCACGACTTCAGTCCAGTTCTTGAACGTGTTCCATGTTGTATCAGTGATATTATCGATTTCAGTCACAAATTCCTGGGCAAAGACTTTGAGGGCTGAACTGATGTTGAAGTCCGGGCTGACGGTCAATGTGGCATGTGCTTTCCCTTTGACGTAGCAGCTAATACAAGATACAGACAGCATTCCACTATCCAGCAGATATTGTTAGCGATTGAGATGAAATATCTTATGACCATTGGCAGTGGGTACGTACTAGCTGAACAGTTCTGCGTTGCTCCAACTTAAATCAAGACTTGCATTCGTTTTGTAAATGTCTGGAGAAGCGCGTCCAAGGACGGCGGTAACAAGTCGTGAGTCTCGAATGTCTTGTAGAATATGGTCATTCCAAGGTACCGAATGTCGGCGGATGTCCAGCACTTCCACTGCGAATCCAGGAAGACCTGCGGCAACAGTCTCAGTAAGGCTAGCCACCGCAACTAGAATTGCGGTGACCGCTGTATACACTCGATGATCCAGCATCTTGAATATGAATGACAACAGCAGATTTTCGTAGGTAAACAAATAAGTACCCTCTGGTTGATATTAATATTCTAAATGTCAAGAAAAAGGTTGGTAGATTTGAAACTGTGCCCAAACCGTGGCCTGTCCTGACTCCGTGCACGATTCATGGCGAAATGTGGCATCGCGAACATTATAAGTCTGACCTTTGAGAAATTGCGATTGTGATCTTCTGCATGTTGGCGAGGCTCTCAGGTGTGATACAAGCATGTCGACCAAAACTCTATTTACTTGTTGACGACTAAAACTGTGTTGATAGTGCTACAATGTGTGGCACAGCCTTCGAATATGTGCCGAGATATGCAGTTGGTTCAGGCAGTACTACATGACTTTCCAGCCGAGTCCCCATCCTCCACGATCCTGCGCCGGTATCACTTCCTCTTTGAGCAATACGGCACAGCTTATCGGACTTTTGCTCTCCAGGCCCAATTTGAATGCTACGCTCAAGCTGCGCAGTCGTGCCTGCTGACTGATTGAACAATGACCTGTTTGAAAAGGTGCTACGTGCTATCAAACGAGGCTGCGGATTTTTAAACCCTATAAATAGATCGTGTATTGCAAGGATGGCCACGAACTGTCTCCACCAGGTTTGATGCATCATCCTTTGGATATTGACCGGTAGAGTAAACATAGATGTCACCGTCGAAGGGTCTTTTTGAAATGTTCATCAGCTTACTCATTGCAATACTTGTTACCGAGGGCATGCCATTCCCGATATTACGCAGTCGGGCCTGGCAAATCAGAACCAAGTCGTAATTACTGAATCAAGTTGATCCTCCTCCAACCACGTCTTGGCTGAGCTGTTGAGAGCGCGCAAATGAACAGATGGTTTCACGTCCTCCCTCGAAATGGGGAAAATTGGAATTATCTATTGTCGGGCCCTCTTCAATACATGCTCATCTCAACGTTTGGAGGGTTCCGAATGTTTCTCAGGCATTTATTTTGCAATTCCCAACTAACAGGATTTTGACGCTCTCATTTGATCCTTATTTGGTGGTTGGGGAAAGGCATTGAGGTGACCCCTTGCTTATGTTGGTGGGATCGTTGGATCAGTGAATGAAATAGAGAGCCTGACGCCAGAAAATAGCTCAAATCATGCCTTTGAAGGCAGTGATCATACAATGAAGTGCTTCCCTGCCTTCATCGGATCCTTAGTCAAACTGGCGAAGTTCTTCAAGGATCGCCTTCTTCATATTATCACCTGCCCAAGACATATCCACCGCATTCCTCACCAACTGCACCATCTCCCTCTTCTCCAGCCGGCAATAGTGATACACCTTCTCCATATTCCCATCAATCCACACATCATGCATGTATGTCGGATCATCTGAATTGATACAAATTTTGACACCCGCCTCGATCAGCCTTCGAATTTTAGGAAACAAGATTTCCGCTGCTGTACGCCGGTGGTATGCATGGGGACACAGCGTCAGCCCAATCCCGCGCTCCTTCAGCCCCCGCAGCACCGCCGCGTCCCCTTCTGCGTCCAAGCCATGATCGATCCTCTCTGCCCCCAATCCTCCACAAACCTCAAACACTGCCTCTCGCATATGTGCAAGCGTGTCCTTCTGCCCAAAATCACAATGCATCGTGACGTGGAGCCCGTCCGCCCGTGCCCGCTGGAAGCCTTCCTCAAACAACATCGGTGGACGCTCATAGGCGTTGCTCGCCAGCCCCACAGCATGGAACAGCCCCTTGCCACCAGTAGTCCCAGCTGCCCACGGTCGCGCCGCCTCATATGCCGCGAGGCCATCTGGGACGGGCTCGTCGCGTATGAAGCAGAAGATCCAATTCGACGAGACCCCTAGGTCTGCCGCGCCATCGCGCTGGGCTCGTAGGTATCCGTCCAGTACAGCCGCCGCGGGGACGCCTCTGCGCGTGTGCGCTTGAATGTCGAAAAAGGGCTCGCAATAACGGACGTTCATGGCCTTGCACCGGGTGAGGTAGGCCATGGCTAGCTCGTAAAAGTCATCTTCGGTGCGCAACACCTCGCAGCCCGCGAAATAGGCTTCGAGGAATGTGGGCACGCCGGGCTGGCGGCCGTTGAGTTCTGGGCGGTGATTAAACGTGATATTGTAGGAAGCGAGGAGATCTTCGTACGTGGCGTAAGGAAGGGGGACACTATTTCGGTGGGCGAGTTTCCAGCGGAGGGCAGGCTGTAGTGTACCTTCGATGTGAATGTGTAGCTCAACCTTTGGGAGCGAGGCTATGAAGGAAGATATTGTGAGACCATTCATGATTGAAGGCTTTCCAACCACTAGGCTGCTGTTTAATTAGCACGAGCAGTTGGTTGAGAGAAATTCCGGAATGATGAACAAAGTCAGGATGCCAGTATCTCCGGCCTTGGGTATCGTGATGCTCAGCGGGCCGGTCCGGCAAGACAGGTCTATCTCAACACGGATCTGACCTCTCATCTACCTCCGTGATGAACTCGTTTCTTTGATGTCATCACACTGTGATTAATCGTTTAACGATATCTTGCAACACCTGCACTTGAGTTTTGAGTGTTTCAGCTCTCAGTCTCAGAATGCACTGTCGTGATGAGGGACGTGATGAGAGATATACTCGACGGCCTGTCGAGTCTGTCCCAGGTGCCCATATTTGCGATTGACGAGAATCAACGTGTTTTCCACAAAGGTGTTGACAACATCCCAACACTCGGACGTGCCCTTGTTGATTCTGACCTGATATTACTGACCGTAAATATAATACTCGTGAGACTGCCTAAGACGTTTTCCTGACCATTGTGTTCGTAGCATCCCGCGCCGAAATCGGGACGTTGATCGGCCGAACATAACCATCAATCTGTACATCTGTGAGCTCTGCGCATGTGGCTACCAACGAAATGGTAGAAAGTAACCTGAGGAATAGCGGGGTAATAAGGTCTACGGGCAAAGATATTGAGTGCCAGTAGCTACAACTCCAACACCGTCTCGGCGTCTCCAAAATTTCAACATCATCCCTCCAAAAAATACGTACAAACTATGCAAAATGGCACAGCAGCAATCCTTCAACATTCTTGTTCTCGCTGGGGATCACGTTGGGCCAGAGGTGATGGTGGAAGCTCTCAAAGTCCTCGATGTCATCTCAACAGCCCGGCCAAACCTGCAATTCAACCTGACGCATGATCTTGCCGGTGGCTGTAGCATCGACAAGCACGGCACCTCCGTGACAGCAGACGTCCTCGCCAAGGCCAAAGATAGCGACGCCGTCCTCTTCGGTAGCGTCGGCGGTCCGGAATGGGGTGCCAGCACTGCCGAGAACCCGGAATCAGGCCTGCTCAAGCTGCGAAAGCACTTGGACGCCTTTGCGAATTTGAGACCCTGCGAGTTCTTTGCGCCGTCGATGGTGGAGGCGTCTCCCATCAAGCGCGAGTTGGTGCAGGGGACCAAGTTTGTGGTGGTGAGGGAGAACTGTGGCGGCGCGTATTTCGGCCCCAAGGTGGAAGAAGGTAGCCAAGCGTCCGACCTGTGGGCGTATACGACGCCCGAGATCGAACGACTTTCGCGAGTGAGCGCTGCTGTGGCAAAGATCATGGGCCGTGATGGCGATGGACGAGGAGGTGGCGGGCCGGCTATTGTGTGGAGTGCTGATAAAGCCAATGTTTTGGCCAACAGCAGGCTTTGGCGACGGGTTACCCAGACGATCTTCGAGAAAGAATTTGCAGAAATTGAGCTCCAGCATCAACTTGCCGACAGCATGGCTATGCTGATGGTGAAGAATCCGAGAGGGTTCAATGGGGTGATCCACACTGATAACACATTTGGCGACATACTTTCCGATATATCGGGAGGTATCACGGGAACTTTGGGAGTGCTTCCCAGTGCTAGCATATCTGGCATCCCGGGACAAGGAAAATGCAACGGCATCTATGAGCCTGTACATGGCAGTGCGCCCGATATTTCCGGTAAGGGCATCGTCAATCCTGTGGCACAAATACTCAGTGTCGCCATGATGCTGAGGTATTCATTTCTCTTGACTGAGGAAGCTGCTGCTATCGAAGATGCTGTGGCAAAGGTTCTGGACACAAAGGAAGCTGGAGGTCTGGAGATCAGGACATCGGATCTTGGGGGCAATGCGACTACGAAACATGTTGGCGATGCTGTATGTGAAGTCCTGAAGGATATTTTGAATTAGAACAGACAATAGTTGGGAAAAGTCTCGCAGGAAAAAACTCGATGTCATTAATTGTGGCTGAACTATTAGCATATTGAGCCTCCCTGTGATCCATTCCACCCGAGTAACAAGACAGTGGCAACCACCTACCGTATGTTCAGGTATGGCACACAAGGCAAGGAGCATATTGCTGCACGGACTCATGACTTGTCGTGGATTAGCTTAATTTTGTGATTTATTGCATAAGCGACGTGTATTATATTTATTGCCACATCGACACACTGGAGCCTGAATAGATAGAGCCCGGAGGAGGGGAGGGGGCTGGGGGCTGAAAGTGTGGGCTGGGTGTAAAGCCTGCAAGGAGAAAAGTAGATTAGATTATGGTTCGCCGCAATCGAGCTTTGGTGCTTTTGGCAGCTACATAGAGATATTATGGGGTCCGTGAGGAACTTGATCATAATCCATATCCCTCTACAGACGTACGTCCACCATGTGCAACTATAGCGATGGAAAAAAAAAAGTATCCGATTCACATGCCAGGCATGATTACTTGCCCTGCTGCACTGTAGTCTACTTTGGTCACGAGAGTAAACATTCTCAAAGCATTCTAAAGCGAAGTGCGATTACTACATGCCTTTTTTCAGGCTGCCAGTTGTTTACAATTCCCACAAATCATATGAGTTACTCCGGGAAAATGCTATCTGGGATTCTTCGCCTCGTCTGAGTCGCCTTATCGGTGGCTTTGTTGGATTCTGGACAACCATGGCGGATTCTTTGCCGCCGTAGCCAAACACAAAATCATTTCAATTAGAGTTCAGACAGCTGTTCCGAAAATAAAAATAAAAAACACTCTAAAAATCCTGTCGTCCGATGCACGAAATCAATTCCCGCCTACCGTATCTAGCCACGTGCCCTGGAGAACATGCCTTGTCATAGATGCAGTAGCCGGCGGTTCTAGCCGCAGGGTATTTACAACGATGTCACTGTCAAGGGCATCGTACGATACGATACGGCGGAGCTTCGGAGCTCGGGGGAGGGGGGAGGAGCTGTTTCTTTTTTCCAATTGAATGGAAGTTTGCAGTGCAACGTGGTTCTGTCCGAAGCGCTGAGATGGCTAATAGGGCAAACTGATCGTTCGAGCTTAAGAACCATGTTATTGGGCTGCGAGATCATCATCCATTTAGACGAGTGTCAGAGCAGGTGACGTCGGATTTCACATGTGACGACCGCGTTGCATAACTATATCTATCAGATACTAGTACATTTCAATACACAGAATGTTAGTGTCTGATGCTCTCTTACTGCCAGAAGAAAGATCAACGTCTTTGGACCCTTGTGGAGCATGTGTAAGGAATCACTGGATTAATACACGATGATATTACTGTTGCTGTTGCTGCTGCTGTTGCTGCTGCTGTTGCTGCTGCTGCTGCTGCCAGCCTAGCCGTCAGATATCATTTTTGGTCTAGCTGTGCTAAGAAACTCTCTGGCCGCCATCGAATGCCACACTCTGGATCTCGTGACATCTGGCATCCTCTGTTTCAAGCTTAGCAGGTGACCACTAGACACTGGCAGATGTTCTAGACCCTCGTGCTGTCCGAATCCTTCCATCTGCTAACCTTTGCTAGCAGGTCTAGATAGACGCTCAATGAGGAGTAGACCAGAGAGAACAAAGTGATATATAGCCAGGAACCCCCCTAGAATGGTTTTCTGGTTTTGACCGGAGTCCGGATCCATCAGCTCGGTTCGCGCTATCAAGGATCCACCAGTCAGTCATTGGTACTTTGGTACGAGTATCGACCTCTTCCATGATCCCTGTCGCTGGTCCCCAAAACAAGAACCCCGATAACCCCACCACAGCTGTAGGAGGTGTGTGTGTGTGTGTGCGTGTGTGACTGCATTGTGACCGCTGCCGCAAAGACCATCATCATTCTCCAACATCCAACCTCCAACCTGCAACACTCTCCTCTTTCACGCACGCCCAACCATAGCTTTCTCTCTCCCGAAATCACACCCCGACCCACGAACAAATCCAAAAATACTCACTCACTCATACACACTCACAATACTCCAAGTTACACCTTTACCACCACCACCACCACCACCACCACTACTCGTACGCACCCACCGCAACCATGGCAGCAGTCGAGACAAACAGTCCTACCCATTCGCCCCCGCCACCCAACGCCAAGCGACCCAAGGGCATCCTCAAGAACTCATACACGCGCTCGCCACCCATCTCCCCTACCGCAAACAACAGCATCCCACCCGTCGCAGCGCATAGCATCTCCCCGCCTCCTGACCTGACCGACAAAGAAGTCACCATCGAAAACACAAAGATCAATGCTGGCCACCGTCGCTCCTCCTCGACCGCAGGCAGCCGCCCCGCTGGCTCCCGTCGGCCGTCCTCGCGCACGCCCTCAGTCACCGATCCTAACGAGGAGCAGGACCCGCGCATCAAGTGGGACGAGGCCAATTTATACCTTACAGAGCAGGAGCGCACTAGCACCATGAAGATCACCGAGCCCAAGACGCCCTATGCTAAGCACTACGACCCGGCTGAGGATCCAAGCGACAACGAAGACGTCGATATGGGCGAGGGCGGCAGCACCAAGAAGAGCACGGGTCGGGGTCGGGCCGAAGATGACATCCCCGGGCTGTCGCTCGGCGAGCCTGAAGAGGAGGTGCCCGAGATTCAGGCAGACGAGATCGCGGTCGATGAGTTGGAGCTGGGCGGCAAGAAGCGCAAGCACCGTGGCAGTGGCAGTCGGGTCCATGTTGTGGACGATGACGACGATGAGGCGACGGCGGGCATGACACCTGAGGAGCGCGAGAAACACCGCAAGTTTGAGGAAATGCGGAAGAAGCACTACGAGATGAAAGATGTTTCGCAGCTGCTGGGCCACCCGGAGGACTTGGATGAGCTCCTGGAGGACGACGATGACGAGGGCGCTGGCGCAGGAAATGGGCGCGCCGTCCCGCCTGTGCCTCCATTGCCTGCGGGGCTGAATGGCAGAGCGGCCTAGAGGCGTTCTCTTTTAATCTCGCGAGTCATATCCGGAATGCTTGATTGAGGATCATAGCTTTGTACTCTTATGGTCACATCTTATGTCTTCCTTGCCAGTTAGTGTCGGCGCAACAGGGAGCAGATGGGTGAGCTTAAGTCTGGCTGGAATTTCTAGCAATCATGGTGCTCGTGGAGATCCTGCAATTCATATATTTTGCGAATACACACCCAAGGAAAACAGTACATGAACAGACGGAGGCATTGTTGAAGAAAAGATGATTTCGGAGGATGGGGTGAACAAGCGTGGATTGAATGCCATCCTGTCCATAGTACATCTCAAGCCCCACGGAGTATGTGAGAAAAGGGCGGGCTGACTTGGCGCGATGAAGCATCGTTCAGGAGAGCTAGGGCACTCAGGAGCTAGTTTACATCATCAAGAAATTTCTTCCCCAGAACTGCTCGATATTTCAAGCGCCATAAGCCGTGAACACCAATCCCATGCACCATCAACCTTGAAACGCAAGCCTACACATTGTCTCTAGCAGGTATGCGCCTCATAGCAAGCCCTTTCTCGCCAACTCGACCTTCCGCGCCGCCTCGCCAGCTTTATAACCGCCCTTTGACACGCAAATCCGCTGCCCGTCTGCCAACTCGACCTTTTCCTCATGGCTGGGCCAGGGGCAGGGGCAATGGTGGGGGAAGTGTACGCACGCGAGCGTGTCGGGGCAGAGGTAGTTTGTGCAGTAGGCTGTTTGTAGCAATCTCGTTAGTTGTCACATTACACCGCGCAGGGAAGAGGAGTTGGGAAACTCACCTCGATCGACTTGAGATCGGTAGTATGAGGAGTCGGAGGGCACGTTCTGCTGTTGATGTTGTTGCTGGCCACCGCCGCCGTTGCCGCCGAACATTTGCTCGAAGAAGTTGAACTGCGCGCTCACGGTGCCCAGAAGGGCGAGCAGAAGAGAGAAGGAAAAGAACGTGCGCATTGTTAAATTTTCTTTTTTAGCGGGAGAAGGAATAGCAGTCTACAGAACGAAAGTCGTCACAAGTAGCAAGAATGCAACAAATGTCAGTTCGCATGTGTGATATATGTGATGAGTGTCCCTTATTCAATGCCCAGCTGGCCAAAACCGCATCCACACCTCGTCATCCCCTGGCCATTGCTTATCGCTATCAGCTCACGCTGACTAAGCTTCCGTTCCTACCAGCAACGACATTTTTCCCCAAGCTTCAAGGTCGTCACCCAATCGCGCGGACATAATTCGCGACACACGCCTCTGACCACGATGCGGCTCCCCCAATTGCAGCGGCCGCTGCAGGCTGCTTGTATACATGGCGGATATAGGCCGGTCCTGGCGAGCTTCGCCCTCCCAATACGGCCCACAATCCCAACGGCGCAAGCGTTACGTCCTGCGGAGGGTAGCGGTCTTGTCGAGGGCAGGCGGTATGCCAGTGTGAAATCGCAGGGAGCATACAGGATACCGAACAAGAAAACTATCGCGAAGAAGCTGGGCGCGAAAAAGAGTGGTGGTATGTTCTGTTCTACCTGTCCTTATGAGGAGCACTCATTCTCTACGCATCATACACACACAAAAACACACACACACCACACCAAAAGGCACAGCTGACCGTACTCTTTTTCCCGAATAGACCAGTTCGTCATCCCCGGCAATATCATCTTCAAACAACGCGGCACCATTTGGCACGCGGGCGAGAACGCCATCCGCGGGCGCGACCACACGATCCACGCCGCCGCTACGGGCTACGTGAAGTACTACCGCGACCCGGCCGTGCACCCGAACCGCCAGTTCATCGGTGTCGCCTTCAACAAGGAGGATACACTACCGTACCCGAAAAAAGAGCCACGCCGGCGCAAGCTCGGGCTTGTTGCACACGTGCGCAAGGTCCGCGAATCGACGCGCCCTGAGATCTCCGACAGCGGGATCCCGAACAAGGTGCTGCGCAAGGCCGGGCTGTGGAATATCGAAGCGCTGGAGCGGCGGCTGTGGAACGCGGACAAGCGGCGTGAAATGCGTGAGGCGGAAGAGCAACGCGCGAGGGACGCTAAGGCGGCATTGGTGGGATTGCCGGCGACGGAGGTGGCGGCCACTACCAGCTCGGAGACAGCTTCGATTGGGAAGGCTTCTGGCTCGACAAGTCCCGATGATTTCGCAGTAGCAGCTGGCAAAACCAGTGTACCGACGCGCCTCACCATCAAATCCACCACCAAAGAATCGACCACCCCTGCTCCCAAGACGCCCTTCCAGAGAGAACGGACACGGCCCGTCACACCCGGCGAGTTCCTCCAGAAATCATGGCAAGAGCGCCGAAACACAAAGGTGCTGCTCCTGAACCCGCGCTCGTACGCCTACGCCGAGAGCAACGCGGCCATTGGCCGGCTGTCCTCCAAGACGATGTACAGGGCACCTTGGGAGATTGGTGGGCGCAAGTCGCGGTTCCGAGCTCGAAGGAGGCGAGCAGTGGCCAAGATGGAGAAATTCAAGGCGGACAAGGAACTGGTGAGACGCGAGAAGGAGAAGGAGCGGCTGGCGGAGGAGAAGAAGAAGCTTGCGAAGCTGGAGAAGCAGAGGGCGAGGGGCGCTAAGAGGACGACGGAGGCGCCTAAGGCTGCAGAGGACGCGGGCGCAAAGGCCGCAAAGACGACTGTTGCTCAAGAGGCGGCCGCTCCGTCGGCCGAGGCTAAGGATTCTGGAAAACCTGCTGTCAAGGCAGCAGAGAAGCCCGTAGCAGCGAAGGAAAGTCAGAAGCCCGCCGAAACCAAGGAGGGCAATAAGCCTGCTGAGTCATAGGACGGCTAAAAATGTATCATACAAGGCAATCACAAAGTCAACAGACGGCATTGCGAGCAGATTCAGGTCCTCAAGTTTGCCATCCATTCGATGCAGCATTGGAGGCCATATTTCCACACAAGCTGCTAGGGCGGAATGCGCTGTTTATGTCCAGACCAGGGTCGAATCTTAAGTTGATAAGGCAAAGGTAGGTTGGGCACGAGACTGGTGTCCGCAGAGCTCTGCTAAAGCTCGCGTGCGAGACAACATCGCATCTAAGGCAAAAACTCTGATGATGTCAAGGCAATTCACTTCACATCATTCACGATGTATGCCGTGCCAGACATGATATTTGGAGAGCTGATCGTTCACTAATAGTAGATAGTTGAGTGATTCTCTGTACATTCTCATCAACGAGATCGCACAAGATCTCTACTTCCGTGTTTTCAAGGTTACTGGCAATTCCTCTATCTGCAAGCCATAGAAGCACGATAAATGCTCACAGCTCAAGTGATACTTGATCAATCTTGACAGCCGAGAGAGACTTAATTGTCAAGTTGAATGGCCCATTTTGAGCACCGAAGAAACTAAGCAATCCCATATTAGTTCCCAGTGCACACAAGAAAGCCAATCTCCGGAAAGGCGAAGTGGAGCGAGGTACATACCTCCTCATCATGAAAGCAAACCGCAACACAGCACTCGTGTTCAACGGCGGCACATCCACAATACTCCCTTGATAAGTAGCATTAAAATCCGCCAGCGCCAGCAGAGTCTTCCCCGGTCCCGTGGGTGGCGTGAAGTCGTACTCAAAGCTCACGCTCGCCTGGTCATTTCTTGCGGGGACGTTGTCTTTGAGCGTCAGCGCGTAGACTTTGCCGTCAGAAGACAGGGTCTCGAGGAGGATCGCATCGTAGCCTGTGATATTCACTGCCGCAAAGTCGTCGACGGTGCGCTGCGAGGCGAAGCCTGCGTCGGGTCGTGGTCCGGTGAGAAAGTTTAAGACGCCGGAGAATTCTGCTGTTTGCGCATCCGGGGAGATGTTGAGGTTGGAGACTGAGGTGCCGTTGCGGACGCTAGATGGGCTGGATGTTAACGCGCGCCTCATCATTATGAGTGAGTTTGACCTGGTTTTAGCATCCGAGCTTCATGAGGTATTTGAGGGTTTGACTATCATGGTCAAAAGCTCAAATAGCAAGATCGTGTCTGAGAATCGCTTGATTCGAAAATTAATGACAGAGATAAGAAATCAGGTCCTCCTACCTGTCGTCTTGTGATGTCCATTGAGTGGCATCCCACGATAGAGATCCACCGAACAGATCCTGAGAATCATACCGGGCTGCCAAGCACTCAGGGCATGGAACGGCCACAGCGATGGCGGGGCACAGTAGCAAAGGCGCAAGGGCCGGAATCAATGTAGAAACTGCTACCCTCATAATGTCTGTGTTGGCTTGTGAAACTCGGAATTACTGGCTTGGAGGGGGTCAAAAAAAGCTACGGACCGGTTCGCAGTTTTGTATAATATTTCTCAACAGCAATAACAAGGGGACCTCGATTTGACCTGCCGCGGCCCGAACTACAATTTCGTTTCTAAACCTTATGTAGGCGATCAGCCAATCCCCTTTTTTCACTTTACTCGTATGTAAGACTTGGCGGCAGTATGCGCCAAGAACCCAACGAACTGGGCGGTCTCGCGGGCCTGTGCTGGATTCCGCTCAACGACATGACTGACTCATAGTAGCGGCAAGTCTCCTGAAGATGCTTGCTGGTATATATATCAAACTTGATAACCTGAAGATTTAAGTCCGACACCATGAGATGCCTTTTCAGCTGCCTTAAAAGGACTCTCCTTGAGCCTGCACATAGACTGTTTGTGCGTCCATCAAGGCTCTCACACAAGTAGCCGAGGATTTAGGTGATCAGTAGCGCGGATCCTGATAGTGTTGGTCGGAAGGTTGATGCTGGCCATAGGGAGGCTGAGGCGGAGGGCCCCCTTGATACACCTGGTGCTGGCCACCACCGCTGTATCCAAATTGCTCGTGGGATTGCTGATGGTATGCCGGTGCGGAAGGGTGCTGTTGACTCTGACCATACTCGCTCGGGTTGTAAAAGTGGCTGCTCTCTCCGCCGTGGACCTGTTGAGACTGGGGATTGTGCTGTTCAAAGCCAGGGTTGTAGGTTTGGCTTTGGTGTTGCACAGGTTGTGAAGGCGCTTGATGTTGTGATGGATGGATCATCGCAGACTCTTGCGGTTTGCCCACGTCGACTCCTTCATTACCAATATCGTCGGGAACAGTGATACGAACGTCTGGCAGGAACTTGCGAACCTTGGACTCGACCTTCTCCTGAACAAAAAGCCAGCTCTGCCGCTCAAACTTTCGATGACCGCCGTTGACGATAGACAGAACGCTCTCACGGAGAGTCGTTTGGACCTTGCGAATCAAATTTCTGATTTTGCTGACCAGCTTGTCCTTGATATCATCTCCTATGCCCCGACTGCCTGTCGCGCCGAGGGACTCATCGAATGGATTGCCACCAAAAAGCTTCTCCAAGGGCCCCTGGAAATGGTCTGGCAGGGCCTCGAATAAAGTCTTTTCGATGGCACCCAGAATCTTGCGGAATTCCAGCCTAACTTCACGGTGAACTTTAGCCAGACCTGTGCTCAGCTTCTTGCTGATCACACCCGAAAATCCATGCGCTTCCTCACTACCCCCATCGTTGTCGCCAATGGCCCGGGACGCACCCTCTTCGTGCTTTTTCTTGCCAAAGAGCCCGGCAAAGTTCGAGACCATGTCAGTAAGTTCGCCTTTGAACCCATCGCCCAAGTCACGGGTCGAGGTATTTCCTCTGAGCCACTTCTTGATATGGTCCAAGGCAATCTTGGTAAATTGCTCAGCTAGTGGAGCATGCTGCTCGCGAAGAGCGGCTCCCACTTTCTCCTTGATCTCAGGACTGATTAGGCGAGCCTTCTCCTCGGGATTCCGGGTGGCCTCCTTGACCTGTTCACTGATGACACCGAGAAGACCATCAAAGGCAAAGTGCTGACCTCCGCCGCTACCACCGGAACCAGGACGGGAGTGTTCCTGGATTGCGTCGACGGCGGCAGACAGAAAGCTCTTGAAGGAGTCATTCTGACCGGCGCCACGAGACCGATCCTCGAGTCCGCGTTGCCCGTCACCGGTATGGCCCTCGGTCAAGTTGAAGATGTCTTGTATGTCGTCTGTGGCCTCATCCGCAAGATTTCCAAAGGATCGAGTGATCGAGGCCAGTTCGTGTGCAAAGGGTAGAGATTGGCCGCCATAAGAATCCGGGGCATCTTCGTTGAGGCCCCGGTCTCTTTGAGACCCTGATGAGCTTTTCTTGTCAAACAAGGAATGGAAAGCGTCAACAATCTTGTCATCAAGACTGTCTATGGTCTTTTGCTGGAAGATATCGATCTCCTGGACGATCTGGGGTTGGATCTGCGGCGCCAGAGAGTCGACATAGTGGTCGATCTTGTCGAAGACCACGTCAGGAATGGCAGCCCTCGACATGTTTGTGCTAGTGATATAACGTAATGAAGTGATACTTTTAGAGCAAGCAATCTAATTGCAAAGACAAGATATTTATCAGGTGAAGTTGTCAACAGTTGAGAATCTTGAGAGGTGACCACGCTGTCGTCAGCAGGGTACAAGTCGATGCCCCACCCTGCCAAGCGTGCACGTTCCAAGACTTGCTTGTTTCCACCGCGAGGCCACCAACATGCAGGCTCAGCCACCCTGCGCCGTGGAAAACACGCCTCCGCCATGCTGCTCTTTTCATTCACAGTCCTCAAGTACGGAGATGAAGTCAATTGCAAGGTCATCATTGGGGTGCGTGGTGCATCTGTACCTGAAGTCTTTTTATGACTGGCTAGCGGATGTCGCCGTTAGCTGTGCGTTCGATCGAAGCGACGCATCTTTGGAATTCTCTACTTCGAGAATCGGGTCAGTGAGGTGTTGCAGACCCGGCCGGGCTGCCCAGGTATTTTGAAGACATTCAAACATTACCTCCTAAGGTAACGTGTCGAGATGTGTATTTGGGAGTCATTCGCATACCGTGATCAAGACCACGCAATGTGGACTGATATATTCCTCGTGTTGCGCACTTGCTGTGAACTGCGGAAGTGCGCAAGTAAGCCTCTCTCTCCGTGAAGTCGATGGCCCCGTGTTACAAGACGAATCACTGAAATGGTGTTCAATCACAAGGGCAACTTCTTTGGGCAACGTTGACTAGACTTGTCAATGAAGTTGGCACCAAGCCGGGCGGATCTTGACAGGAAGCCCATGCCACTGTGGAATACAAAGATCCATGGATTCTCGAGAGACTTAAAAGTGCTGTTGAGGTACCATCTCCCTTGGCGGCACTAATGTGTCTAGTTTTGAATCATCTTGACCCGGACTGCTTCCAGTCGTTCTGTTTGTCCCAGTGAGACTTGCTCCGTCTAGCTCAAGCGCTCTGCCTGTTGTAGCAGGTACTTGGTGCACTTTCGTAGTTCACCGTCAGGTTGAGACATATCTCGCTTCGAGAGGTGAATAGGGGAATGCTCAAAATGGTTGTGGAGCAGATCTGCCCATAGCACTTCTTCAAGAAAAGGGTCAAAACAACGTTCCACGGAGTGATTGACAGTGTGGCGATTCGAAATAGTCTGAGACTCGCTTATGGGCTTAATTAGAAGCTTAGATTCTGTCCACTCTATGCCTAGAGTCGAGGAGACTACCTACCTAGGTATCTAACTAGGTAGGAAATTGATTTTCTGACGCAACCTCGTCCGACCGAAAATCGCACAACATATATGATATTTGAGGCTATGTAACCCATTCTGATTCAATTTGAGCGAAGACAACTAACAGCAAAATACCGCGGGATGCCAAATACCAATGTGAACACCACCAAGGCGGGCCCTATGCTTCACTAGAATTGTGCAATCAATTTCAACGCAATCCAGCCACCACAAACGACGATGATACAGTGTTCATGGTACTTCAAGCAGAAGACTCCTTCTTCGCTTCCGCCTTTTCCAGCGCATCATCGACCCCTGAAGTGATCTCGGGATCAACTTCGCCCTCACCGCTATCTCCGATCGCGGCGTCAAGCGCTTCCTCGCCTTTCAGTCCTTCAGGTGCTGCTGCTCCACTCTCCTTTGTGGCTTCAGCCTTCTCGAGAGGATCGTCAACTGCAGTGGTTGCTCCGGCATCTATCGAGACCATGAGATCAATGTTAAATTTTCAATCACCCAATGGAGATATGGGGATCACCAGAAGATGCCACTTGCCCTTTGGTGGAGTCATGTTGCCAGATTTTTGTCTGTGAAACAAGCGGATATTAGTAAGTTATATTTTGGCGACTGAAGCACTAAACTCAATTTCTGAACAAAATTACAGCATGCAAATAGGAAATATCCTCGAGAGCGCTCGGATCACAATTTTCGAGCTGCTAGGTATGGTATATACGATGTTTTCAATCCTTAGCAAGTCTCCAATGCCTCCTCACACATCACTAGTGAAAGCCTCTTGCGCAACATGTGCTCATCCCTCGTCATCTTTCAGATACTCTTCTTGATTTCTCACACATTCTAGTGGAGTGACGTCACGTCCTGATATCAGTGTGGAATCCATCAAGGCTTTGGTTACCTTTGATTCGAGGATGGGTCGCCGTTGGGGAACGAGGCTAGTCTCTACATGGACTGACCCACCACACCGATGGTGAACACTGCTCAACTCAACCTGGTGGGAATTCGTGGTGCTCCAACCTCAATAGTCCGTCAACTAGCAACAGTGTTCATTGATTCTCGGTTCAGTTGGAACCAAGCTTGCTGACCATTACAGGCTGGTGAGTCTCCGCTAGTGGTGGGCCGAACTCTCTAGATAGCTCAATCACTATTGAAGTGAAAGTCAACTAAGCGAGATTTTAGGATGAGGCTTGGACTGGAGTTTCTAAGGTTTTAGTTAAAAAGAACGCTATTATTGGGAGTTTTCCCGTGCAACCGACGGCCGCAGTACCTACTCGGTGCGGCTCCGAAGACTTCAAGCGGTGCTTTCGGTCAACCTGGGCAGACTAGCTTAGTACCTACCTGCCTAGGTAGGTAGGTATGTAAGGTGGCACCACCTCTAAACATTGTGGGACATCAGTAATCACGAGGCCTTGAAGATCGGGAAAGTCGTGGAGTTTGAACATTCAGAACGCATAAAATATACCCGTGAGTAGGTAGTCTACCAGATCAGGCTGGTGTGGACCTGAGCTTCCAATAACATCGGATAAAAAGGGGACTCTGGAGCCTTGGACCAAGTCGGTGTCTCTTCACTTTGACGAATATAGATTCCAAGTCCTTTTTCATTAAAGACTACAGAAGTTATTCCAGGTTCTCCACATGACAATAGACACAATCTGGAAATACAGTGCCTTTGTGACTGCTGCACCCAAAACCCCCGTCACTCTGGCGGCGTGCTCCAGTCCGGAATGTTCCCATAGACTCGGAAGTATGACCATGCATGCGACATGTCATGCCTTTCACACAGAGAATTTGTAGTAAGGGTCATACCTTTGTCTGCCTATCTTACTGGTTCCACTCCGTGACAGTAGCCCCTATCACTATTTACCCGGCCCGCACGTGCCATGCTCGTGTTTAGTCGTTAGCGGTGGCACAATACCTGTTGTTGTGTGCCGGGTGGGTCTGGAAGAAGCTCATAGTGAGCTGTTGCGGACTTACAACGTTTGTATTCGTATAATGGCCAGATCCTCACGCCGGTTGGTGGGTTTATGTTCAAAGATTTGTGCAAAAAACCATGCACTGCCCATGTTTTGCAGGCATGAGGTTAAACTTCTGATTAAGCATAATTAAACTTTCTGTGGGTCCGGTGATCAGCGGGCGGGTCGATCCTCGCGCGAGCTGGCCCGGCTGTGTTCGCTGTTGATGGTGACTCGTGGGATTTCAGCTCAGCTAACTCAAATTTATCAGCAGACCTCTAAGGGGGGAAAGTGAATTATTCCGACTCTGATGGCTTGCTGGTTCTCCGCGTGACGATGTTACAGTGGGACTACCAAGGTACTGAAAAGTCTTGTGTTTTTAGGCGCGCTTGAGTAAACGCGAACACTACTCTTTCTGAAAGATCTAAGCGCGAGATATACTAGCGAAAGCAGTGCTGCTTTAGGAAAAGTCTGAAACAAAACCTTCCTCCTCCAATCTTTCCCCGTCAATCTAAAAGCATCCAGGCCTTTCTAAACCTTGAATCAGGTAGTGCTGCCCTGTTCGGTGAAATTTTGACGGGCCCCACTACGTGATAGTTCCTAGAAATTTGGTACAGTTTTTCTAGCCATTTGGCACCGTAGCGAGCACTGAGCAGAATCAAGATCCACAACTCGGAGTGAAGCGATGAAATGATTGATCACAATATCAAGTTTCAGGCCTGACTTTCGGAAGGAGGATGGGGGCCCGGAAGATAACTCAGGGTTTCTCGAATATTTGACATACTTAGCGCGCTTTGAGAGCTTTCCAGAAGGCCACCAGGATGATGCAGAACACATATAAGACAAGGCCTGGGCAGCATACTTTAGGGTGATCTTGAAATGAATTCAACCCATCCATCACAAGACAGCTGGTCCTATCTGATTTAGCTTCACTCACACTCTTTTGGTCTTTTTCAGTCTCATTACCTACACACACACACTCACTCTCAGTCACTCTTTCAATATGCAATTTTCTCTTCTCGCCGTCGCAGCGCTGCTGTCCCTCGCTCAAGCTGCTCCAGCTGAGCTGGACAACAGGGCCAGCTGTACGTTCACCGACGCTGCTTCTGTTAAGAAGTCCAAGACTTCGTGCTCTACAATCATTTTGAACAACATTGCTGTCCCTGCTGGTACAACATTGGACTTGACTGGCTTGAAGTCCGGCACCAACGTCAGTAAACCCCCCTCGGGATGCTTGTGAGGAACATGAATAGAAAGAGTCGATGGAAACAAAGAAAAGAAAAGAACATTTCGGCAGGTATAGGGCTCGCTGACAATACTTGGATACCAGGTCATCTTCCAGGGCACCACGAGCTTCGGCTACAAGGAGTGGGAAGGTCCCCTCATCAGCGTTAGCGGGACTGCCATCACTGTCTCTGGTGCTTCTGGCCATGTCATTGATGGCAACGGTGCCAAATGGTGGGATGGCGAGGGCAGCAATGGTGGAAAGACCAAGCCCAAGATGTTCTACGCCCACTCACTGAAGCAATCCACCATCAAGGGGCTGAACGTCAAGAACACGCCTGTTCAGTTCATGTCCATCAACGGTTGCACCGATCTCAATGTCCAGAGTGTTACGATGGACAACTCGGCCGGAGACAGTGGCGGTGGTCACAACACTGATGCCTTCGACGTTGGCAGCTCCACCAACGTCGTCATCTCCGGCGCTAATGTCAAGAACCAGGACGACTGCCTGGCCATCAACTCTGGAACCAACATCCAGTTCACTGGAGGAACCTGCTCCGGTGGACACGGTCTGTCCATTGGTTCCGTCGGCGGCCGCTCCAACAACGTCGTCAAGACAGTCAAGATCACCAACTCCAAGATCATCAACTCCGACAACGGCGTGCGCATCAAGACCGTCTCCGGTGCCACCGGCTCTGTGTCGGATGTGGTCTACTCTGGCATCACTTTGAGCAACATTGCCAAGTACGGCATTGTCATTGAGCAGGATTATGAGAATGGCAGCCCTACTGGTGTCCCGACTACGGGCGTTCCCATCACCGGTCTCAGCGTTTCCGGTGTCACTGGTTCAGTTAAATCGTCTGCCACCGATGTCTACATTCTGTGCGGAAAGGGATCCTGCTCCAACTGGAAGTGGTCTGGCGTCAACGTCACTGGCGGAAAGAAGAGCTCGAAGTGCTCTAACATTCCCTCTGGTGGAGCTTCATGCTAATCGTGGCATGACGGAAACACTGAAGCCCTCAGATCACCTCATCAATTCATTACCGGCAAACGTAATGCTACCCATATTTGACGGATTGGGTACTTAGTCTTAATTGTCTCAATTCATAATTCATAGTCATTCAAATTGTATATATTCACTTCTCCATGTCAATGTGTTGTTTCGCGAATTGGGCCGTGGCCCATCTGTACCGTCAGAAGTCTTGCAGAGCTGAAGTTCTAGACCTCCTTAATTCTGTAGCACTTTTGCAATTCGAAGGCTGTTTCAATTCAGCATAGAGTATTACTTGCTTCAGATTTACTTGGTCCTTGTCACTTCTCTGTGTCTTTATACGTCTATACCACGCTACATGCCGCTCCCGTTTGCTGGTATGGCATTGTGCAGATCTTTCACAATCACAAAACACCACTGCGGCGGCTTCCCGCATCCCAATTTCTTTATTCCCACAATCATCACACTATGTTCCGAATTTCGTTTGTCTGATAATCTCGGTCCGCATCGAAATCCCGTTGAACATTGAAAAGGTTGGACCAACCCCGTGAATTCGGGCGCTTTGGCAAGGCCTTGAGCTAACACATCAGATCAGACGGCTTCAATTCACATCCTTACGTCGAGATCAAACTTTTTTTTCCCAAGGCCATTCCCGGGTCTTGATTTTCATCATGTGCTCATATCCAAGCCCCTCGATGGCACTTTGCTTTGCCGACCTCATCAGAACGATTATGCAGGACGCAGTTGATCGTGAAGTTGCGCAGCAAAGTTTCATTCTTGTCACTACTCTACCTTCATCGAAGCCTCCTACCAAGTCTGGTTGCTGGAGGGAAAGCGTCAAAAGACCTTTCTCACGACGAAGCTGGAGTCTACCATTGTCAAACTCGAAGTCCTCCAGATACTCCCGTCTTTCTTCATCATGGACATCACAGCCCTGAAGAAACCTGCCCATGCCAACTCGACATTATTGTCCTCGGATACAACGACTTGGGTTCCTTTTCAACGCACCAAGTACGTGAGGTCAGAAACGCTGTCCCCCGAAGACAACGGTATAATCATCGGAAGCACACTTGGCGGCACCGCCCTCATTCTGGTCTGCTTGGCCGTCGTCCTCTACCCCATCTGGCAAAGACGACGCCACTCCACAGCAAGCGGCACGCCAAAGCGCACCCCAGGCCGTTTCTCGAAGTCCTGTGCCTCTCCTATGCCTCGGCCAAGTGATGTTGACCCGGGTCGCCTGCACCGGGTCCGCCCTGTGACGCCCTCTCCCCGTCGACTCGGGCCCATCAATGCATCCGTGCCCTCGTCCGCCAATCTCTTCGACTCCATCTCGATGGGATGGGATCTCGAAAAGGCCCATGTACACACACCATCGGGCCATCCCGCGATCGCATGGCGCGGAGACATTTTCAGCAACGACCTGAGTCCCATGACATCTAAAGTGGAAAAGCCACCCACACGACAGGCCGAACCGTCAATTTCGAGCACTTTCGCTGCGGAGATGTCAAGCCTCCTCGAGAGTATCTCCATCAAGTCAAGCTATAGTTCCCTTCGATCTAGTGGCGCGGTGCTGGGCGTGCCAGCGAGGTTGCAAACACCCTTGTCGGTTCAAAAACTTCGACAGGATAGTTCTACAACGAGTGCTGGGGCGACAAAGGGTTCTGTGTCCGATGGCGGTGCTGGTGGCCCGATTGTCCCATTATCGAAAGTGGCTTCGAACTTCTCATCCATGGAGGAGAATTAGAATGTGCATGGCAGGTAATGAGGAAGTCGTAGATGTTAGTTGACGAGGGTAACGGCAGCTTGTTGAGCATGGGCGGGTAGTAAAGTCGACTGAGGAACAGCCGCCTTGTCTAGCGACTGGGAGAGAAAGATCTCCATTAAGTCAGGCATTTCCTCCAGATTCAAGTGTGAGGGAATTTGACATAATATTTGTAACCAAATAATTCTCACCTGCTAGCGTCTGATTTGAGGTTTTAGAATTTGCTCGGTGGAAGGTCCCGAGGCGCTGGACCCCAAGCACCCAGGTTTCAGGCTGGCCAATCAGCTTTTGCAGCACGGCCGAAATAGGAAGGGGAACCACAACAACGTCGCACCTTATCTCGAAGTAGTAAAGTTTCTACCACGACGGCGACGCCCGTCAGCATTGATCAATAAATTTATCACGTTCATCCAGCAAGATTGTCACATCATTGAAACCAAATCTGTCATCATTGAAAGTTCGAATTGAAAGCTGCTTATGGCCGGCTAATACTATATACAATATGAATACTCGGCTACCTAACTATGTACATGGCACACCTTCCATAACCATCTATTTAACCATCTAGTACCAGAGAGCCTTGTTCCAGTACGCAACCTTCTCGTCGGCCAGATCTGAAGTCTGTGTGTAGAAGTCGGTGGTGTTGAACACAATGTCCACCAAACTCTCGTTGTACAGCGGCCACTCCAGTTTGTCATCAGGCCACTGGGTGTTGGGGTTGCCCGTCAATACAAAGGACATGAGGTACTTTTGCATCTTTATGGCGGTGGCGGTGTCGACCGAAGTGGAGGGGGCCTGTCGCGTCTGGAGGGATCTGGCAGTGGTGGATGAGTTGGAGGACGACGTTGAGCTAGACAGCGTGTAAGTGCTGTACCAGTAGTAACTCTGGTCTGTGCCGTGGGTGGCCGAGTCGATCTGAACCATGCCGTTCCAGGTCTGGTTGTTCATGGCGTGGGTAAAGGCCATGTTGTGAGCGGTCAAATCAAAGTGTTGCTTCATGTCGCTGAAGCGCAGGCCGGGGCTGGTGTAGTCGTCCTCGGGGTAGAGTGCCAAGATCTCATCAACCTGGGTATCAGTGATGGACGGGAAGAAAATCTTCAAGTATGTCGAGACGTCCTCGGTCGTGTCCACACCACTATAGGCCTGGCCATTGGCCTCATGCTGCTCGTGGGTAATCACAGCCGGACCGCTAAAATTGAAGCGGTTCTGGTAGAACTGCGCCTCGTAGGTGTCGGCAACAAAGTCACCATCAACACGCGGCTGCATCTGGAAGGTGTAGTTCGTGACGAGCGTGTCGGCGGCGTCCTGGAGAGTGGAGAAGTCAACCGCGCGCAGGCAAGTCAGGTCACCTCCCTCGCAGCCGACAGCTGTAGAGACATTCTGATAGAACGCCTCGGCGTGCTCGTGTCCAGCGCCGGGGACGAAGCCGGGCGACATAACGTAGGCCTGGGCGTAGAGCTGCTCCGCGTGGCCTGCGAAACGGGTCATCTGGAAGAGTGTTTGAGACCCTCCAGCAGAGAAGCCCATGGCGGTGA
Source organism: Gnomoniopsis smithogilvyi (assembly GCA_027946515.1). Taxonomy (NCBI): domain Eukaryota; kingdom Fungi; phylum Ascomycota; class Sordariomycetes; order Diaporthales; family Gnomoniaceae; genus Gnomoniopsis; species Gnomoniopsis smithogilvyi. The sequence goes on along the minus strand of JAPEVB010000004.1, from coordinate 1,187,255 downwards.
TGGCATCGGGGTTGCCTCCGAAGTTGCCGATGTACTTGTGCACCCATTTCAGGGCATGCTCGACATCCCAGAGTGCGACGTTGCTGGTGCCACCCTGGTGAAGCAAGGAGGGGCCATTTCCAAGGCCAGTCATGCCAAGTCGGTAGTTGTAGGAAACAAAGATGAAATCAGTGGTGAGATCGAACTTGGCAATGTTAGTTTGGACCCACTAGTAAGTAAGTCAGGCAAGGGATACTCACAAGACCTTCTGGAGTGTTTTGAGACTTTGAGCCAGCAGTGAAGCCACCACCATAGGTCCAGAACAGAACAGGAAGGGAGCCATTTGCATTGGCAGGTGCCCAGATATCCATATACAAGCAGTCCTCCTCGCTGGAGCAGTCAACGTCGCTGTCTGCCAAAGACCCATCATTGATCTCCGTCTCAACGGGGGGCCATTCAGGGGCTGCAAAACGCAAATCACCCGTTGGTACGGCCGCAAACCGGATATTTTGATATTTGTAGTATCCAACGGTTGTGTTGGAGGCAGCCGGCACAAGAGTGCAGTAGTCCAGTGTCACTGTAGGAGTACTGTCTTCTGCCCGCCGGACGACACGCGTAGGGGGGAGCAAGGAGGCCGAGACGGCACCAGCCAAAAGGGCAGGTAGAAACGCGCGCATGGTGAAAGAATTGACAACCTCGAATATTCAAAGAACGAAAGGAGAAATGTTCTAGGCTGAAACAAACAAACAGGATGCTTTGGCAAACGAGAGTTGGATGTCGAGATGTCAGTAGCCTGTCAACGGTGAAACTAAATTGTTTATATAGGATTAACTCTATAAATATAGGCTTGAATTGTGTTCGTCCGGTTGTCAGTAAGTGGATACAGTAAGGTCCGGGTTGTGGGCGAGTTACCGACACCCAGGCCCAGCATAATTAATCTGTCCATAGCATCCGATCCATGGGATTCTAATACTATGGAGCCGGTGGGAGGAATCCGGTACGGCCTAGCTAGCAGTCTATGTACCATTTCGGCAGATCTAAACGTTAAGTGAGTATGTACTGTATATCTTCAAGGAGAGTCGGGCAGAGTGCGTCTTCCCACAGCCCCCAAATGCCAAGGCCTTGCTGCGGCTTGTTTCTCCACGTAATGCACATTGAATGACTTCTTGGCAGGGGAATTTGTTTCTTGGGCGTCGGCCTGGACGAAAATTGCAGAGACGTAAGCTTTCCCACGCTTTTTTCGTCATCTCCCTGTGCGCCTTGCCGACAGCCTTGGAGACTGGATTAGTGCCGATCTTGCCATGTATAAACAGACGTTATGCTTATCAGCTGGGCTGGGAAAGGACTCAGGAGAAATATCGCCCTTCCCTGCACCGAAACATTCCAGAAAGATCAGATAAGTAGAGCATTAGTTGGGAAACAACTAAATCCAAGGATTGGGATGATGAGCTGAACGGATCATATCATTCTGGCCCATCAGCAGGTCTGAGTCCATGCACGCCCTACGCGCCTTGCTTATAATAGCGTAGACATTTACTGCCTTTACAAAACATACATTCAAGAGGTCAAGTACGTGTCAAGATGATCTGGGGTAAGGTGGGCCGTGACGATAACAGGGCTCATGCACTTGTTATACCCATGATGAGCGTTAAAAAAGAGTGTTACGAGTCCAAGATACCTAAATCTCAACTAGCTCACTCACCAACAAAACTATGTCCATGCTGCTATATACAAACCAGACAGCACAAGCCACAAGGGGGACCCACCCCTTCTCCACATTGCAAGCATATCTCGCACCACCTCTACTTCACCGGCCCATTTTCTCATGACACAGGCGCCGTGGTGCTTGTAGTCACCGGCGTGGCAGCCCTGCCCGACACAGTAGCCCCGGCCTTACCACCACCAGGCCGCCCCGTGATGAGCGCGCCAGAGCCCGCCGACCCCTGAGAGGGCCGCGCGTGCCTCGATGCACAGGACTTGCCCGTGTTCAATGCGGACGACGATTCTACCACCACAGAGCTCGATGCGCTGCTGCTGCTGCTGGCGCTGCTGGTGGAGGTCTGTACAATGAAAGTCGTGGGAGTCGTTGCGGCGCTCGCCTCGACGCTCGTAGTAGCTGCCTCAACACTTGTAGTAGCTACCACAGCCGCGCTGCTTGTTGTCGTCGTTGCCGCGGCCGCGGCCGCCGCCGATGTGGTCGCCGCCGCCACGGCGCCTGTGGACAAATCCGCGCTGAACGAGGCCACTGAAAACACCGCGCTGGTCCCTGTGAATGGCTCACTACCAGCGCCAATGCTCAGCAAGTACTGACTATCCGACATGCCCTCGTTCTCGACGAGGTAGCTCAAAAAGTCCAGCAAATCGCCATCAAAGTCCGACACCGCAGCGGTCGCCACGAAGCTAAACACCTGCGTGTCGCCATTAGGCCCACTATACAAATCCCACGTCGAGCCAGCAATGTCTGGCGTCGCGACCGCCGAACCCGTGCTGGAAATCGGGCCCGCGCCGCCCAGCGCGTCAAGCCAGATCATAATCTCATACTCATCACTGCCCGTGGCGGAGGAGCTGGTGAAGAGATCGTACGCAACATCGGCGACAATGTCGGTACCGGTGTACGACCACGACCAAATAGACGGGATTGCGCTGATGTCGGCGAGCGTCACGATCGAGGTGTTGGTGACGGTGTTGGCAAACGATTTGACCTGCGAGCTGTTGCCGGTCCAGGACCACGAGGTCGACCATGCGAGGACGCCATCATCCGTCACCGAGTCGACGGTTGTGCATTGCGAGCCTGTGCCTGAGGCTTCGTTCCAGAGATCTTGGTAGATGGTGTAGGCGCCTGTCTCAACCGAGTCCCATTGGCCGCAGATGGAGGTGGCCCGAGGAACGATGCGACTTGGGGCGTCGCCGTGGGCGGCGGCAACAGCGGCGCCAGTGAAGAGGGCGGTGGTGATGAGAGCGTTCATTTCGAAGATGGTGCCAAAGTGTTCCGTGGAAGGGAGAACAAAGATGCTAAGTTATAAACACTAAAAAAACTACAAACGAATGAATCTGAATGAATGTGAGCCTCTAGGGCTGAAACAGCAATGAATAGCAACTATCGTGCTTTGCAACAAGACAGAACACAAAAATAATCAAGGGAAGAAAAGACGCCATTGCGAGGGGAGCAGGACTCATCGATATAATAACATAGTCCAAACTCTCGAACATAGTTCTACGTAAGCCTCCTTTTCCACACCGGCCAAACTTACCTTTCTGAGTTTGGTGTTCGTATTGTATGCTGTCAGCTCACGGCGACAGCCCGATTGATGATAGCGTCACTCGCAGTCGAGATTGAACAAGGAGACCCGCATGCACGAAAATGCACCACCAAAATCCTCCGAATGGACAGTGGTTTCGAAACACACTGGGGAGCCGGAATGTCGGAACACACAACACCACCATCACGCGCGCCTTGATTGTGGCGCCTACAAGTTGATGAATTTGCTTGCTTGCCCCTTATTATGTATGTACTCACTTGCCTCAGCATGTTTTTGACGTTCCAAGTACCCATTTTGGACCAGGATTGCTAGCAAGATCGAATTGGGTGTAATTCGAAAAAGATGGACCAGTCGGCTGTATCGGCACGCGGATTGAGAAAAAGCATGCCAGGTTCACATTTCGCAATTCAGAATCAAAGTGTGCCACGAAACAAAAGGATTCCATTTTTACGACCCCAAGAAGACACTGCCTATATGATATCCATTGCGCCAAGTGTGCAGCATCACTCCTTCTCGAGCCCGGCGACCACAGCACCATTTTATCTATCAGTCTCTCGTCGGTGACCATCTCATTAGTTGCATCCAACCTAGACCCAAGTCCCACGCCGCCCAAATAGAAGAAACCCACGAAAGAAATCGACACAGTCGTTCTTCCAAGGAAAGGGGAATCATTGTAATGTAACGTATCCTGCCGTCGCAATGTTTTGAAGTGAAAAAGAAAGAAAAAAAGGTAATTAAGAGCAAGTTTCGTAGCCATCGAGCGGCTTGAGCAACTTCTCTGAGAAGCTTACCCGCCGACGAGGTCGGGGTTCAAGGAGATGCAGCCAGTCCGACCAAGAGCACGACGCAACAGTCCACCGTCTTCGAGGGGCCTGCCGCCTTCAATCCCGTGGGTCGTAGATACGGCTCTTGATGTACTTGGTGAGCGCGACATCGCCCCACTCCTCCCACTCATTCCACTGCTCTTCTGAGAGTGCGGATACACCTTCCCGGCGGGCGGCCTTCATCACCTCACGTGCCACGATAATGCTGGCGTCACGTACACGCTCGATGCGCGGGTAGATGAGGCCCTTGTGGATTTCATCGGCGTTCAGTGACCCAGCGAGGGCTGCGGCGGAGGTGTAGATCATTTCATCCGTGATCTTGGTTGCCTTGGCCAGAATGGCGCCAAGGCCAATACCAGGGAACACATAGACGTTGTTGCCTTGGTTGGGGTGGTATGTGACGGAGCGATCGCCGTTCTTGACAGTGTAAGAGGCGAAGGGTGATCCAGAAGCAAAGATCACGCTGCCCTCGGTCCAGTTGACGGCCTGCTCAAATGTACACTCGGCCTTGGTCAAGGGGTTGGAAAGCGGGAAGAGAATGGGACGACGGCCAAGACCACCAGCGTCAACGGAAGCCTTGAGGGCGCGTACGATGCTTTCGGTGAAGACACCGAAGGTTGCCGTCAGACCAACGAGGGCGGTCGGCTTCACGTACTCAATGACCTCCTCGAGGGTACGGAATTGGTGGCCATTGTTGTCGGAGCGGGCAAAGTACTTCTTGTGATCGGCGAGCTTGTCACCACGGTCCTTGGTGACAAGGCCCTTGGTGTCCACAAGCCAGAACTTGTCCTTGGCGGCCTGCTCGCTCAAACCTTGACGAGTGTAGAACTCGACCAGTTGCTTAGCGACACCGACACCAGCGGAACCGGCACCCATGAAGACAAGGCGCTGCTCCTCAATCGGGACGCCTGACAGGTTGACAGCACCAATATAGCTATTCAACAATGTCAGCCAAAATTTCACTTTTCTGATGTGAGCCAAAACTTACCCAGCCAGAACGACGGAGCCAGTTCCTTGTATATCGTCGTTAAAGCACTTGTATCCGTTACGGTAGCGGTCGAGGTAGTTGAAAGCCTTCTCAGATTCAAAATCCTCAAATTGCACAACCATCTCCGGGTACACGTCCTTGGCGGCGGCCATGAACTCGTCCATGAAAGCTTGCTGTTCCGAAACGGAAGGACGCTTCTGGCGCAGACCCATGTAAAGCTCGTCCTTCAGATTGGTCTCATTTGCTGTGCCGCAGTCCAGAACAATGGGGAGGGTCTTGGAGGGGTTGATGCCGGCGCACGCTGTGTACAGAGCGAGCTTTCCGATGGGGATACCGATACCGTTGAAGCCAAGGTCGCCCAGACCAAGAATACGTGACCCATCTGTCACGACGCAGATCTCTGGGTTGGGGTAGGGCCAGTTCTTCAAGATGGTCCTAATTGATTTTCGCTGCTTAATCGAAATGTACAGGGCCTCAGGGCGAGTGTACAGGGTGGAATATTGCAGGCACACATCACCAATAGTGGGAGTGTAAACTAGAGGCATGAGCTCTTTGGCGTGGTCCATGAGCAATCGGTAGAAGAGGTCTACATTTTGCTCCTTGACGGACGAAAGGTAGAGATACTTGTCAACGTTGGTCTGACGAGAACGGATCATACGCATGGAGCGTTGACACTGCTTGGGCAGGTCCTCCATGATGTGTGGGAGCAGACCAGTCAGGCACTTGTTCACACGCTCTTCAGGTGTGAAAGCAAGACCTGTGGCATGGTATCAGCATCCAAAACGCAGCGGAGAGAGAGAACTTTGATGAAAATTAAACGTATTTATATTACCCTTATTAAATGTAGGTTCCCTCAGGACCTGCTGGCCATTGGCTGCTCGCTTGGTAAGCTCCGTGACATAAACGGGCTCCCGGGTCTGCTTGACCTCGCCATAGGTGTCCTTCCTATAGCCGCGCAACTGGTCGAGCTGTTGGGCCTTCATGGCCTCTTCAATGGCCTGCATATCGATAGAAGACATTGGGTTCAAGTTGGACGTCCTTCTCGCCAGGGAGATGGACATGCGATTGGAGACAGATGTGTGGGACGAGCGTCCTGTGGAGGGAGAGGGAGAGGATGATCGTGGAGTAGAAATATCTGAACTAGATGAACTGTACGGATAAGGTGCGGACGCCATTGGCCACTTAGGTATGGGAGAGGAGAGAAGATGGGGAAGTAAAGAGATAAATAGCTGGGCGGACGAGAAGAGGCTCGAGGCAGCTTTTGTGAAGGATGGCGAGGACGGGTTGAGGTCCGAGGGGGTGGTTACAGAGAAGTCCGAAGGGAAGGCGCTATGGAGCTGCTGCTGGGGACTGCGGTGGGGGTACGAAGATATGCCTGGTAGGGGTGACGGAGAAGGCGACGGCGGCGGCGGCTGAAGCTCGGGGTCTGGATGGATTGAGGTTGCGTGGTGTACACCTGCATTTACTGGAGTAGGATTGTTGACCACAGCAGCCTTAGAACGAGTGGCTCGAGAGGGCGTAGCTGACGTGGATGCAGGCGTAGAAAGAGGGGAATATGTTGAGTAAGAGTGAGCTGATGAGGATGATGAGACCACTCGACGAAGAGCTGGGGCCAGTACGGCATTGATCCGGCCGGGATGGGATATATGTACTCCTTTCAAAGCCGACGAGAGTGCCATTTTCCTTTCCGAGTAGATAGGGTGTAAGACTTCAGTGAGTCGCGTTCTAGGCCAATGCAATGCAAGGTCGATTTCAGAAACCCTTGCCGATTCACAGGATCTGTGACTGTCTGGAATAATTCCTCCCTGGGATAATATCGGTAACAGACAGTTTCAACTTCTGCCACCACCTGTTTCAACTCAGACCCCCGAATGTCAAGGTCACTTTTTTAACCTTTTGACAGACGCGATCCGACCTTCGAGATGATCAGGCTCCCAACAGATAGTCCGTCGATCCTGGAAGCTTTTAGACAAGACAAGACTTTGTAATAACTCCTCTTGCTGTCGTCGGGTAGTATAAATCGAGAGGGCAGTACGAGTACCCAGGTACATAGAAAGGATAAAAGAAAGTCCGCCTGAGTTGTGTGTAGTACGGAGGGAGGTCTGCACTGGGCAATAAGTGGGAGGTCAAAGAGGGGAGGAATAGTAGTAGTCGAGGAAAAACATTCACCAGGCGGAAAAGACCACGAAGATATTTCTAGGGTGACTACTCCGTACTTTGAATTTCAGCAGAGAAAAAAAAAACCTAATAAGCCCCGGACGTCCTTCTGTTCTCGTAGCCAAAATGATAGACAACGAGGAAAACTTCATGGCCGATATTCGGGGGCTGTACCCCGCGAATGCCTCGTGAGTCAACAATTATGTCTCATCCTGCACGTATCCTGCAGCAGGAATACTTTACACCAACCCATTACACAAAGAGGCCCAATGTTGGGAAACTCGAAAGTAAGCATGATACGGAGAGAGAGAGCATGACTGACTTGACTTGACTTTCTGCACGAAAAGCAAAAAAAATAGAACAGAAAAGCAAAAAAGACGGGTCTCTCATTCGCTTGGACGTCCGCTAGCAGGGGTCATGGCTCGGGGGGACCCGCTATTTGACGGGCTGCACTAGCCTAGCAGGCCTGACCGGAGTTCCTCCACTTTTGACTTCACTCCTTCTTTTTGGTGATGAATTCAAGTCGATCGTTTTGCGTCTGCTTATTTGACTGCTTCAATGTGTCCAATTGGACTCAATTCTTTGGATTAGGGGAGACAACCAACTGTAAATCTGCTATCAAAACAGAAAGTTGGCAAATTCTGATGGCATACCATGGTAATGAAGTGGATCGCGTCGTCAGGCACTTTTGAGCCAACTGGAATTTCCCCATTTGACTTGACAATTTCAAGTTGGGGTCACTGTGAGCCGCAAACCTTCACCACGTCTCAAAAGCCCATTCCGAATATCTCCGTTGGTCCCCCCCCACTCAAAACACTATTGCGAAATCTCACCCTTCCAATTCGATTCCTGAAGGGTGAAGCTCGGAATGAAGGCTTTCCAACTCGGAGCCGTCAACAAGTCCCACTCAATTTCACGCCCGAAATGGGTCCTCCAGGAGGGCTCAAATGCAAGCAACAGCAGACTGACAACATGATCTGCTGCTTATCAGCCGGTGGTCTGTTCCCCTTTCTCCCTGTTCAGCCCTACATTGACTATATTTAAAGCATTGTCCCCTTCGGTAGTATTCCGTGGCTATCATCTCGCCGCTGTGTATATCGCCGCCCTTCCCCTTTTTTTTCTTTGCCAGATCATCTTATTAGTAGACAAGTCTGCTGTTTCTTCCGTCATCAACGCCCCCCCAAAGCCGACCCAAGCTTCTAGAATTCCGGAACCCAATTAATCTCTCCTTTAAAGCAACACGAATAATTATTGCAGGGTTCATTGCCCGAACACCTGTTGGGATGACCCGATTCCTCCCGACCGTATGGAGTCTGCAGATGCGCTCAGCCCCCCTCCCCTGCCCCACAATATTGATTTTCCCCGGATTGCCACACATTTCACTTATTACCAGGTACCTAATCAAGAATTCGGGCAACTCCAAAGCAAACACATTCATTTTAGCATCCTCTCTCTCTGTCTCCCACGAATGATTCAGGGTCCTATCAGATCCATGTACAAGACAACAAGGGACACGAGTCCCAAGATGAGGGAATATAGAAAATCACTGTCTCTAGTAGTGCTGACAATCAAGTGCCGTCTTGTTCTTCTTGTTCTTTTCCCTTATCTTTTTTTTTGTTAATGCAGCCGCCGTGAATGTAGCCTATGCAAAGCACTGTCAAACCGGTGAAACACGACTGCTGGGCAACCTGGACGCCCACGATTCACCCACGTCTGATGTGCACTGCGGATGCTCGCCCATGCCGCAACAAGGCTCCACTTGCCTCAAACAGACACCCGCGTTCCCCAGGCCTCCTTGCGACTCGCACACGAACCTCCTATCCCACCCATCCCCTCCAATCTTTCTTTCCCTTGCCTTTTTTTTCTTTCTCAATTTGGTCTGATCAATCTTTTTGCCTTGCCCCCTTGCCAGTGTAACGTCGATGTTTCCCACCACCACCCCAGACTAGCCGATCTTGATAAGGAAGGCTTGGAAAAAGCTTCGCCTAGGTAAATTGTGAGACGGCGTGCCGGCACACCGGTAACATGCCCTGTTTGTATGGGAGAGGAGACATATATGACATGGGTTGAGGAGGAAGGGGAAAAAGAAAAAAGGAAGTGTTTCAACTTTGCAGGTGCTTTGGGGTAACATAGTAGCACTAGCGTGTCAATAACTTCAGGCAAACCATAAATTCCTATAATTTGGTAAATCATAGAACAGAAGCTTACGACGATGTTCCCAGACTTGGGGGGAAGTTGGGAAAGGAGGAAACTGTTTTCCCTTTGCGCGCGGGCCGTCTGATCTACAAACCTGTCAACCGGCGCGGGTCGAGCAACAGCCTTCCCCGTTATAACTGTTCAACCAAACTGGCTGCCGAAATGTGGGATCAGACCGTGGTTACAAGCCAAATTGGGGCTAGTTCATTAATTACCTCCTCGTCTTGTACAAGTAGTATACGAGTTCACCGTGGATCAACAAGGACACGCTGGCTGCTTTTTTGTCTTTGTCCCAACGTTTTCCCTTGGCTCCCAACGATGATCCTGACCCAGGAATTTCTACCCCATAACGCTTGCAGCGAAATGGGCACTATCCTGGTGTTACCAAAGCCTCGCTCGCTGAATGACCTTTACTCGGAAGTCCTGGGATGACTCTCCGCTGGTGTATGTATATCAATTGGATGCTTATACAGAAACATCGAATGAATGTCTACAATTAATGAAAATTTACATTCGTTCTCTTCTTGCAAGGACTCTTCTCCTCCTCGATGCATCGAATATTGTCATCAACGTAAAAGACACTCAAACCACCCAGAGAGCGCATATCGACCCCAGATTCTGCATCTGCCATCTGTCCATGTGCCCACCGCTTTATGACCTCTCTGGGTACACCGCATTGCATGCATGCATGCAAACATGCAAACACTATTTTACACGCGTGTTGCAGGGCTGCACAAGCGACAATCGGGGGTTACGCCTCTCAACGGAATGGAGAACTGCAAGACTAGTTGAAGAATGGCGTGGTAGTGCCACACACACTTACGCATGCACACACCAATCCTCGCGCGTGGCCGGACATTTTTTTATCTTTTAAGCTTTATGATGGTAGGTAGGGCTGGACTAATAACTGAACTAGCGCTGCTGGACGCCACCCCCAGGTTTCTCATCCATGAGGAATTGAGCTACATTGCCTTACCGACCTTCGGACTCCCTTCGACTTCCGCATTTCGGTCACCGATCGGGTCCGGACCTGGAACGCCCACATCTTTGGGAAAGACCTTTCTACAGATTTTCGAATCACGGTTTTAAGAGGACTTTATATCGTCGGTTAGGGAGCGTTCTCTGACGCGGCGGAAGGAAGGACGTTGGCAGTCCAGCAGCACAAGTGCGCAGCTTGAAAACCCAGATGGCAGGTCACGGCCTTTATCGGTGGCAGCCCGGAACATCTGGAACAGATACATTCCATATATGGTGTGGGGTCCTCAAGCTTTTGGAAAGGTCTATGTTATTTAGTAGCGCTGGTGGGTAGGGCTTGATCTGTCTCCGTCCAGGATTATACACAGGATGATCCACCAATGGACGCAGATTCGGACTGGACACTTGTGAGTGGTTCCTTCGCATTTGATCTTCGCATCTGATTTGTAGTTTTATATGTGCTGTGTGCGTATAGAGGACGAAGAAGAGCCTCATAGTAGTGGTATTCGAGTGACGCGGCGATTCTCTTCTGCTGGGCCTGAGCTACCACAGCGTCCTCGCGACAAGAGCGCATGGTTCCCCCTCAATGTATGATATGTTACCAAGGTAATTCGAGGGCTCCACCTATCAAGATGCTTTTTCGAGTGGCTGCTGCTCTTTTCTTCGCGAAGGTCTTTGGAAAACACCCTTCCGCTCAGGTGGTGATCGAAGACTCGTGGAGTAGTGAGCTCAGTATCTCGGCTTTCCTCACTACTGAGTGATTTTTATCTGATAGTTTCGCCTGTCTGGCATTAGTCGCAGGACCATCGGGTCCATGTAGAGCGTAGCTAACGATGTCGTCGCCTTTGTCTTCAGCGACACTTGCTCCCATTGGTCATTAGCACAGATCCAACAGCGCAGCTGCTGGTACATAGAGCCGATATCCAGTTCGCAGGTAACGACGTTGATCTGTCCACGCGATTCACTGCAGTGTCCAGGCGTATTGGTTTTTGCTTGCGGTCCCCAGAGGTGCGTGATAGGGATGCAAGTATGGGGGGATGGATTTGCTGGAACATGTCCGAGCCTATGGCATTGTCTTTGATGGGAGCCAACTCCTAGACTAAAACGGGCCACAAATGGGCCAGAAGTTACGACCAAGAGTGGAGGTGCATCAAATTGTAATGCTCTGAGTACAATTGGCATGATCCATTGCTGTCACAAAGATCGCTGTTAGCTTGTGATGCTGAAACGACGAATGAAGGGCTCCGGTTTGTTTGAAATGGCAGAAACGAGTCCAACCCTTTCTTGATAGTCACCTGGGCATCGGAGTTTGTAGTTGTCTGATTGCTGGCTCAAGTACAGCACACCTTGAGAAACTTGAGAACTTACCTTCTTCGATTTCTATCAGCAATACGTTCTCATTGATATGGCCTGCTCACCCGAGATCACCACATTCAACTCATCACCTCAACGTAGGAGAGATCGCAAACGACCAGGAAGAGACGTCGAGAAAGGTTCACAGCTTGCATTTGAGGGACCGCACGACTAACTACCACTTGCAAGGCCTGATTGCGGGACTTGTGCTGGCTCAGCCTTGTCAAAGTGAGTGGATGTGGGTTTTGATTTCTCTTTCTTTGCCCCGCCAATCCTCCAAAACCAGCACAAATTTCGGACTCACTGGTATAATTGCCGGGAAAATTTAAACGAACACATCTTTTTATCAAAGATCGGGCTTTAAACTTGCAGCGCGCTTTCTCCGTCGTATCAAACCTCGCAGCTCGACTCGCCGCAAACCCGTCGTTCTCATCAGCAGTCTTCATGAGTAAGTCTTCCCTCTCGTCGCGATTCTATTTTTTGACCTTTGAGCTCCTCCAATGACCTGTCGCTATCTTATCATACACCAAATATCCCACAGGAGGTCATCTCATCAGAGCTTATCCGAGGATAACACTCCAAAGGCCATCGTGCTAGGGCATTGTCCAAAGGAGAATCCTAACGGCTGAATATTCATCGTCTAACATTGCATACCTCAGGGGCCTTTCTTGGCTGACCATCTTTCAAAGAAGGAGTCTGATTTCCTACGTCCAAGAAACACGATGTCCAGGAACCTCTCGAGGGCCTTTCCCAAGGCCGAGAAGGGCGACGCCCAAAGTAACAAGAGATCAAGACCTCCAGGCGTCGAAGATGACGACCTGCTGGGCCCAAAGCGACGCGCTGGGCTCCCAATTCATACCCAGCCTGCCAGATTGGACTTCCCGCAGACTTTTCCTGATCAGAACTTGTCAAAGTCCAATCTACAAGGTGGTGTTGAAAAGCTCCTAGCTCAGCAGCGTGAAGGGCTGCCCAAGCAACGTCTCGTTGATCCTGAGCTGAAACCCTCCAGTTCACAAGTTTACACTCCATTCGCCACCTTCTCGGCCACCGCAAGTAGCATATCCCCTAGACGGGCGGGTCGGAATGAGCACTCACTTGCAGATAAGTCGAGTCGCAATGTGAGTGCCTCGGTCGCGCTTGAAGACCCTGAATCTTCAGACAGCGATCGGCCTCTGCTGCATCGTAGAGGAGTACAAATTGCTAGGGTTGAAGACAAAGGATTGCGGCATATGAAGAAAGAGGAGTCAATCAACCCTGAAGGTATACAGAATACCCCTTTGGGGAAACCGTATCACTGCTTCCGATGTAAGTCACTGTTTGCTTACTGTACCCACAAACTCTTTAGCTAGCCACTGACTGGTAGCAGCTGGTCTGAGAACCACTTCTGCCGTTTTCCCGGACGGCTATGGCTTGGAAGCTTCCAACCAGTATGCGGCGAAGTATGAGTGGATCTGCTCCGTGCGAAATTGCCGCCAGCTTTTCGCAACCCTCCAAGGACTCAACATCCACTTTCTTCTAGCTCACGAAGCGCTCAGGCTTAACGACAACATGGACGGGACTGTATCGATAGTTGGGGGCCGGAATGAAATGCATGAACCAAAGAGCATCATCGTATCGCAGTATCCAGCCCCAACTTCGCTTGCTATGGCCGAGCCCTCGCTGTCCCAACCGCTTTTGAGCATCCATCTCAAGGACTTAGCGAGTGTGACTAATGGAAACCTTTCGACAACTCATCGTAATAGCCAAAATGGAAAGCAATCTCCTCCGCCAATCAACAGCGACGTTGCCGGCGGCTCTTCCAAGGACCTCGATCCACTGCGCAGCGCCCTGAAGAAGGTACAGGCAACATCAGGGCTTTGGAATCACGTCAACCCTTTTCTTCCTCACAACTTTATGGAAAACTTGGCTAATGGGGCGAACGAGTTGGAACTACAGGCTTTGACTCAGATTTTGTCCTACCAACTGAGATATAACCTGAAGGCAGATTGGGTCACCAAAATGCTAAATAGGAAGAAGCGCCGGGCAGTTACAGTCATTGCGATTCTAGTCCGAGCTATCAGCGATACAAAGTCAGTCTGTGACAACTGCTCTGAGAAACCTGATCGTTCGAGATGCTGTTCGTCCCGTCACGGCATCTTGCCTGAACACGAAGCCCTCAAGCAAATGATCAGCGGAAAGTGCTGCTATTGTGTCCTGTTTGGCACTGAGTGTCGGACCCAAACCAAAATCGCTGACAATCCCTTCCAGCCTGCAACCCAGAATCAAATCCAAGAGAGTTCCTCAAACAACAGGCTGTCAACGAATAGCGGAAAACCCCGAGACAACCCAGTGGTGCTTCCCTCGTCACCTGAGCGCTGTGGAAAGTTGAACTTGTCGCCAAATCAGATTTCTACTCACGACCTACCGGACGCGGGAATTTCACTGTTGCCCTCCCACTTGGCTCCGCTCCCACATACTGTCCCTGGATCCATGGGCGGAGAGGCGAGCATTGGTAGCAGCGGGATACAAGCGACGTTTGGCTCCATTATGCGACGCGCGGTGGATCTCGGCATGAATATTCAACTATTGGAACAGCACGATCGATCAGGTGTGTTGCAATGGGTCACGATCGTTTTCTCCACTCCGCATCTAGAGGCTGTCCAAAGACTCCTGGAGCTGGTTGCTGTTTGTCACAAGGCACCTTTACAGATGCAGCAGGAGATCATTCAGGCTTGTATGGTGGCTCTGAAAGCTGTGTTCCCTGAGGTCACCCCGGCTGAGTGGATGACAGCCATCCTCACTACTCAGGGAATCCCGTCCGAGATCGAGCGGGATGTGCTGAATCTTGTAACAGCAATGCGCAAAGTGCGCCCCGGGGACCAACACGGCCTGGGCCAGAGGGTCTTGAGCACTCTCAGCGCCTATCTATGACCCATGGCTATTACAAAGGCAATTGGTTGTTCAGGTCCGGGATCTTGGGTGTGGTCATTACGGTCTCCGAACTGTGAGCCTCTATGGTGGGGGGGGGGGGAATGAGCTCACTTCGATGCTCACGATTTCAACGTCTTTTCACGCCCCTAACGGCATTCTTAATTGCCCTCTCAAAAGAGATACAATAATAAGGTGCAAACGAAGACTTCGAGCGGTCAGAACGCTTCCGCTACTAGCCCTGCCTGCTACGACCCCAATCATTGCAAAGTGTAAAGGTTGAAGGAAGAGGGAAAAAAAAAAGGAAAAAAAAAGGGAGAGAAAAAGGCCGGACGCATCACAAACACATTGATCCGGGAGTAATTAATGCGAATTGCGAGTGCTATCAGCGCCATCTGCAGATGTTGAGGGAAGGCATGAGCTTAGTGAGACGATTTGGGGGCATTTGCGAGGCGGACACTGACATATGACTGAGTGCTGGGCCTGAAGTTTCTCCTTGACGACGGAATGAGGAAGCAGTCAGGATTCTGGATGGGCAAGTCTTGCCAATAGCACCTGCGTTGAGCCTCAGATTGGTGTTGTAGGGTCTGGTGGTGGACAACCCGCAGGACAACCAGTGAATCCCCAATGTGATAAAGAACAGTCGCTGATAGGATGGTCGTCTGTAGGATAGCAGATCATGGAACGATGCCTATGCTATTTCGTCCAGAAAAATCGCTAATATTTTTACTCGGGTCTAACATCACATTGAACCGATAGGTGTGTCCGTTTTATAGAAGCGAGTTGAGAATACAGACTCATAGCGTAGGAGCTCGGTGCGTACTGGTAGTATGTACTTGGACCGTATATTCTCATGCTATATCGTCCTCGACGATTCGGGCGAGGGCGGACCTTGTACGTTGCAACGGATCTGTGCTGTAGCCGGCAGATCACCCGCTCAGCTAGCCCTGTTCAGGAAGGCTATCGAGGGATTCCTTTTGCCGGATAATTGATGACGCTGATAATGGCATCTCCACCGCACATCATACAGACACCACGGAATTATTAGAGCTTCGACAATACTTCGACAGCGTCAGACCATGGCGGAGGCATTGGATGACGGGTCAGAGACGACGACTGCTGGCAGGCAAAATTGGCCTGCTCCAACATCCGGCGAGTATACAATTTCAAACTTCGCCTTTGATACCGGCGAAACACTTTCAAGCTTGAGACTCCACTACCAAACCCTTGGTACTCTCCAAACATTTCGCGATGGCCAATCCAGCAACGCCGTCCTGATCATGCACGGCACAGGCGGGTCAGGCTCACAATTTCTCAACGACCAGTTCGCCGGCGAGCTCTTCAACCCAGGCCAGCCCCTCGACGCACAAAAGTTCTTCCTCATCCTCCGCGACGGCATAGGCCATGGAAAGTCTAGCAAGCCGAGCGACGCACATCACGCAAAGTTCCCGCAGTATACCTACGACGACATGGTGCACGCCGACCACCGGCTACTGACGGAGCATCTTGGTGTGCATCACCTGCGGCTCGTCATGGGCACATCGATGGGTGGTATGCAAAGCTGGGTCTGGGGCGAGAAGTACCCGGATTTCATGGACGCGCTGATGCCGCTGGCGAGCTTGCCCGTCCAAATCTCCGGGCGGAACCGGATGTGGCGAAGAATGGCGATGGAGGCGATTCGATCGGATCCTGCGTGGAAGGGTGGAGAGTATAGGGATGAGCCGCCTGTGTCGGGACTCACGACCGCGCTGGATATCTTGACGCTGATGTCGTCGAGTCCATTGCAATATCAACTGCAGTGTCCGAGTCGGGACGCGGCAGATGAGTTTCTGGAGCAGCGGATACGCTCCGGGCTTATAACAACAGATGCGAATGACTTGTTATTCGCATTGAACTCATCCAGGGAATACAACCCAGAGTCAAAATTGAGCAAGATAAAGGTGCCTTTATCAGCGGTGAACTCTGCGGATGACCAGATCAACCCACCAGAATTAGGAATACTGGAACACAAAGTTAGAACAGGACTTTCAAATTGTCGGTGGAAAAAAGCAGTGGTGTTGCCCATCTCAAAAGACACTAGGGGCCACGGATCGCACACTTGGGCAGTTCTGTGGAAGCATTTCTTAGAAGAGCTATTGCACGTATCGAAGCTAGAAACTTAAGTATTGGACGTATTATTTGCAAAAACTTGAGAGGATGCTGTTGCTGTATGAGGCATTACCCACTTTAATGAAGTTACTCACGAAGCTTCGGGTCAGGCCAAGATTCTTGTCGAAATCATCTTCTCGCCTCACCTTCGGCTCTATTCTCATACGATTCGCCGTAAAAACATATCCTCGGGGTAGAAAACCAAGAAAAAGAAAGTCCTTCATATTCGAGAATCATTTGAGTAACACCACGAATCTCCAGGAAGCTTGGGTCGTGTTGCATTGGAAATTCCATCACAAACCTCCCTGGATTTCCAGCCAATACGGCGATCACAGACCCTTGACCACAATTCCGGATCACATTCATAAGAAGCATTCACCTCCCCCCCGATGACGACGACCCTTCTTCCAGTTTTCTGATAAATGAAATAAAAAATGTGTGGGAATTGATTGCCACTCATGTTGATCTTTCAAGAAAGAAGCAAATGTGGCAACAAATAGCGCCTATTGTTTGGCTTATTTGCCGTCCATAAGAATCTGTTCAGCTTCTCTAGTGGCGTTAAGCCAACCCCCTCGTTTTGGGGGCCTTTGTCACATGGGGGAAGAAAGAGACAAAGAAGCAAAACAAAATTCACGAACTTTTCAGCCTGAGTGTTTTCCTTTTTTTAACCGCCGAATAGTCTTTCAGCAATGGCAACTCAGCTTGAGCAGCCATGACTCGGTATAGAACTATTGCACATGCAAAAGGCCCAGCCTAGAGAAACGAAGACAAAACTTTAGATATGGGCGAAAAGTTTATAATTCACTCGCCTCGTCTTTCCTTTGCTTGCTCAAGCTCTTTTAAGAGCGGCTCACAAACGGATCCTCGCAGTCACAGCAAGCAACAAATGGCCAGCACTAAACTTACTCTGAATCACCCCTTCCTCATCTCCCTCCTCCCCCTCGCCGCACTCGCTCTCACAACCATTATAGCCTTCATCCACGCCATATACAGCAATTATACAACCCTCGCTTCACTCTGGGCGCCTTGCACAAATCCCCAGCTCCTCGGCCGGCCCATACCTACACCAGTATGCTTTGCAATTCACTTCTTCCAAGCCGCCCACGCCACACCTCACGCACGCCTCGAGCAGGCCGTGATCGTGTCCTTCCTCGTGGGGCTGGCGACCATCACGGCCGTAGAGGGTCCGCGAATCCGAGGGATGGACATCGTTGCCGGGGACGAGAAGAAGAAGAAGAACAAGAAGAAGGGTCCCAGGAGGGGAGACTTGATCAGCCAGGCGATCATCGCGAACCTGACCATTCCCTGGCTGCTTTATAGCCTGGCTTTCGGCGCTTTGGCATGGCAAGGAATTATCATCCCGGCCTTTCTCTACCGCAGGCGCCATCAATCGCAACCCAGCGAGGCAGACGCAGGCGTCACCACGCACTACTCGCCCACCATTCCGCTCAGTATTATCCTCGGGCTCTTCCTCCCCGCCGGGACCATGCTCCTCCACCCTGCCGCAGCGCTCCCCATCATCCTCTTCCTCCTCTTCCCCGTCTGGACCACCCTCGCCCACCACCTCCTCCACCCTCTTACGTCCCGCTTCACCCTGCCAAACAAAACCCTCCTCTACGCTCCAGCTATAATAGCTTCCACCGTCGCCCACATCGCCTTCATCCTCTCTTTGCTCACAAATCTCGGTTCCCAGGATGGTGACCGCCCAGCCGCCCACGCTGCTGCCCTGTTCCTTCTTGAGCTTGACCACGTGGCAATCTTCCTCACGGCGCTCTACTGGATCCGCCTTGGGTCCGGCGCACACGGGGTCCTCGTCACCCTCGCCGCGACCATCGCGCTGGGCCCGGGTGCGGGTGTGTGCTTGGGCTGGCTGTACCCCTGCGAAGAATCAACGGAGAGGCGGAGAAGGCGGAAGGCAACGGGAACTTTCTTTGGCAGCCTGCCTGCTTAAGCTTGGGTGTTGGGTGTTGGGTTTGGGAAGGAGAGGGGGGTGGGAGATTAAGACTGATGATTGGCTAACCCGTCTGGGCTACATATATACACCAATAACTCCGTCAACTCACATACAACGGAGCACGGCTGACTGGGTAGACGGAGGGTCGGTCCTTAGCCATCACCGACGAGGTCCCTCAATCTGGGGTCAGGTAGAGGGCTACTGGGCAGTGCTATTATTACCCGCGAAGCAGGGTCTTCGTAAACGTACTCTATATTCCCCCACACGTTCAGTTGCGTGGTTGTGGAGTTGCTTTCTTCAGCTCTTTTAGCTTAGTCCGTAATGTCACCATCAAGTGGGTCGATCTCGCCATGCATGAGAACTGTCATGGCCATGCACACCAGACTCCACTGACACACCCAAAAACCCACCCTCCGCCCACCAACAGAGCATTGGTAGCGAGACGTTCGTGATCAAAGTTGCCGGACATTTTGATGCGTGATGTCACGGCCGAGGTTCCTTTTTGGGGCCATGCCGACCCAAGACTTTCCCTTCCATCCCTTCCCACGGCGCAGCTTGCGCTTTCCATTTATTCGATGCCGTAATGATGGGCCCACGATAGCCACGCTGCCCACGCGCATGCCCACGCTCACGCCGCACACTAGAGCAAGAAAGAAACGTGAAATTGCGATCCCTCACCGCGGCACCTACAAACATGGGCCGGCCGCCACACGAAACTCGTTGTGGGGGTAGCCAGCCATAGATTCCAGGGCAATCCACCTTCGATTGGGATTATTCCTAGAGGGATCAAGTTGTTTTATCTACGCCGTGCTTCCCGTGCTGCCCGTCGAATGACCCCGCCCATTCCTTGTTGGACATTGACATACACGACTCCAGAGTGTATATATGCACGCTGTGAAACTTTGTGTCCTTTTTTGATTCCATATCCGCTCGCAGCCTTTCTTCATACAAATCGTCATTGGTGTCTCATATTTTGGTGTCCCAATCAGTGACTCGCTCGAGTCACGCACGGTCGCTATTTCATCACATCATCGTCCCTTGCCTAGATGGATCCGGATCCATCCAGTCTCCAGTGTACCAACTCGAGGAATCCATGCTGAACGGCTCCAATCCGCCAAGGCCGCCCAAGCCAATGAAGTTAGTCCCATCTAATGCGCCCTCGAAAGCGTTGCTCGTGTTGGACGTGACGCCCGCCATCATACCAGCGTGAGCAGCAGCTGGCAGCGGCTCGTCCTCTCGGGGAAGAGCTGGCGTTTGGGCCTGCATGTGAGCCAGAGGATTCTCCTCGTCCATTTCCATGCCGTGTTCGGGTGGCGGATTCTGTGGTATGGCCGGGTTGTAGAGCTGGTGAGCTACGTCCGCATCCTGGAGTGCGTCTTGTTGCAGCATGGGGTCGACTGCCATTGAGTCTTGACCAGGCGTTTGATCCATATCGGGGGATGCCACAGTACTGGCTGTTGTAGGCCGTACCCAGCCTGTTTCCATGAGTTTCTCAAGGGCCTCGGACTGTTGTTGTCAGCTGCATATTCTCCCTTCGAATGGCTCATTACAGCTTTGAAGAGCGCCATATAAGCAGCGCAAAGGCAAGTACTCACGATCGCAAGAGCAGCTGGGCCCGGGGCCGACTGCTTGGTGATCTTAAGGCAACTGGTGGCCATCTCTCCAACGCTGGCAGGCGAAAGGTTGAAGTCATCAGGGCACACTGCGAGGGTGTAGTACAGCGTATTGACGCACTGATAGACGCAAACTGGTAGGTCGAGGTCCGAGACGGGCACGCCCTTGTCATACTGCGTCACAAGGGTAAACATGTCTGCCATGGCCTTCGCGTGCTCGAAGCACTGTGTCTGGCAGTGCTTCACGAAAGCGGGATCCAACATCCCTATCAGCCTCCTGGATAAACTCTCCCTCCTTCCGACCAGGACGATCCGATACAAATCACAATGACACTGGCGCCACCAAATGTGAGTCATCAAGAACACACATAGACGTGGGTGGTACGCTCGAAGCCGCAAGTTCTGGGCCGTCCACCGGAATGGGGCGGGCAGTCGATTCTCAAACGCGTCCAATTCGGCTTGAAGCTCCTCGCACTTCCGAGGCAACTCTTCAAGGTCTACCTCTGATGGTTTCTGGCTTACAAACCGCTTGGTAAAAGCGAGAATCTTGCTCCTGATCCATTGAATGCGAATATGAAGCGCCAAGAATCCAACGTTGTCCGTGAGTGGCGGTAAGCTGCCATCAGGTAAGGCCGGTGGCGGGGCGAGTGCCTCGGTGACCTCGGGCAGGTCATATTCAAAATTTCGCTCGTTACAAGGAAGCTTGAGATCGATCATTTCGGGTCGATGTGCCCATAATGTGAAGTCAGGGTGCCCGGCGGCCATACCAATATCGATCATGTACAGAGACCACATCAATCGCCGGCGTGATTCTTGAGCGAGGAAACAGAGCTTGGGTATCTCGTGGTTGAGGCGCAGGGCAGCCGCGAACCGGGACGCCAGGCCTGTCAGCATGAATGCGTCTGAGAAGCGGCGACAAAAGATTCGGTGTTTGATGATGAGAACCAGAGCCTGGATCTTGAGGACGGTGGGTCGATCCAGATCTCGAAGGATGAGCTTCTCGGCTACTGCGACACATCTGCTGCCATATTCACGGGCGCCGTGGCCCAGGTCGGTTAGGAGAGAGGTAATGCCGATGAGTGATAATAGGAGTGGTCGATCCATGGACCCAGAGTGATACCTCTGCATCAGAGAGGCCTGGTGCAGATAAGAGAAGAGCGGGATGTGGTGGATGTGGCGGAAAAAGTTTTCGAAGGTGCGCAATATCACGGTCTCCTCGGGAGGAGGCAGATGGCCCAGACGAGCGAGGGCATTGCCCTCAGCTTGATCAGATACACTGCGACTCTGATCAGACACATAGCCATCCCTGCCATTGGATCCGTTGAGGCCGCTGTCGTCGGCCTGGGAGCGTGCCGCGCCGGGCGTACCGCTCATTCTCGATCGCTTCGAGGGTCGGTAAACGCAGTCAAGGCCATGCGTGCGGCATCGGTCACACTTTGGCATGGTGCCGCTGCATTTTGCCTTTCTGGAGTGGCAAGTCTGGCACGCCTGACGGACTCGTCGCCGGGGCGGATGAGCGGCAACAATATGAACGTTGAGGGCATCATTCGCGGCTGGGCCGGCGGGGTTCATGCCGGAGACGGCGCCGGCGGCAGCGCCGAGGAGGTGATGTGGGAGAGCGTCGTCGTATGAGCATTGGAAACCTAGGCGCAGGCAATTTTGACAAACGTCACGCTGACCGTCGCAGCGGACCTTTCTAGCTCGACAGGTGACGCAAGTGTTTGAGGGCTTCTTTGGTGGGGTCTGCAGGCTCATCAATGAGGCCCCCGGGGGATCATGCGAGTTCATGTGGGCGGAAATCTTTGAGATGGGCGATTCCGCAGCGGTTACAGCGGGTGAGTGACGCTTATTGGGTGCTGCGTCTACCTGGGCGTGCCTCTTTCTGCGCGGAGGCAGCGAAAGATCCGAAGGGGCTTCAGGTGAGTAGGGTGCAGGGTTGTTAGTGGTGGTGCTGTAATGGTTGTGGTCACGCAGGAGTGAAGATTGTGGCCGTCGCGGTGGTAGTGAGCGATTCAGGTTTGAAGCGGACATGGAGATGAGCCGAAGGGTTGACGAGGGCGGGTAAATGAACGAAACTGTGCTGTGGCGGGGCAGCAGGGTGAGTGAGCTCGCGCTCCAGCTTCAAATCCGTAGCCTCCCGCTGCACCAGGCCTAGATCACCGCACCGTAGTCCCCTATGCTCGAGTCACGGGCGAACGGGTGGAAGCTGTCCGAGGCTGTCACGGGTCGCGGAAGGGGGCTTGATTCGGCCGGGCCGGGTGACAGTGTAGGAAGCTGAGGCGGGGTGGGAATTTCGGAAGATGGCGCGGGAGTGACAGCTGCGAGATGGAGATGGAGATGGAAAGGGAGGGATGAACATCTGCAGAGAACCTCGTGCTTGTCCAGGATTATTGGTGGCGATGGGAGAAGGAGTAGTGGATGCTGAGTCGACTCGCGGAGGCGGGAGTGGATGTAGAAGTGGATGTGGCTGAGGCTGGTGGGGTTGATCTTGAAGAAGCGTCTTGAATTTCGTTTGACGCCAAGTCGTAACCAGTTGGCACCATGCTATTTCTCATACCACCTATTACACTGCATTGAGAGAAGAGACAGAGAGAGAGTCTGCGTAGCCAGGCGTATGTGTGCGCGTGTGTTAGATTACGCGACGCGTGGAAATGTCACAGCCGCTATTGTGTGGGAGTGCTAGTAAAGTGAGGACCCAAGTCTTTGGCACTGAGTGAGTGAGTGAGTGAGTGAGGGATGTGGTGTAGTGCGATTCCGTAGTCGGCGTTGGTCCGAGGTTGAGAGAAAGAATTGATGACGCCGGTTCCAGCTAAGACTCGTGGAAGACGACAAGCAAATGCCGGTAATGAAATGGAACCATCTACGGGACGGGTTGTCGCAGTGGATGACCAACTTATTGTTGCTTTGGAGCTAATTCGATATGGTTGGTGCCCCGGACAGGCTAATAACGTGATTGACACTCGGTTCACCGGCCTTTTATTTAGTGTTGCTTGCTCTTTTTGGCTGAGAAAGAGAGATGCGACAAATTGTTGGCGGTTTTTTAGCCAAGGCTTGGCTAGCTTGTCTTTACTGCGCTGGGTCTGGGGTGGTAGTAGTGGGGTGGGTTCATGCGAACCGAGGACGGTGCTAGTAAATAAGAAGACGAATAGAATAAGAGGAACAAAGGGATTGAAGGAATGTTTCAATATGGCACAGCTCAGATCACAACACGACACGATATGTGTCCAGGGTAGGTGAGAGAGAAGGAAAAGTCGAAATCGTCAATACAATTGTGTCATGTTGCGATCGGCCCCTGATGCATTGCGCATGCGCCACAGTGGACATGAACAGCCAGCCAGCATATGCGGTGGTCGTCGCGTTGTTCGCGTAGTAGTTCCTGTCTGTCTTGTGTAGGTACAGTACAGTCTTTGCGCCAACAAGTCAAATCGTCTCTTGTCTTGTCTTGTTAGAACAAGTTGGATCTTTTGTCGGCTATGTCGTCGGCTCGGGGACGGAAGTCAGTGAAGTGGATGAAGTTGCTGAGTGCGCTGGGAGATGAGTAGAATGATGAAATCCAAACCTGCAGGGAAGGTACAATACGACCCCCGGGTTTCCACACCTCCCCTTCTTTTTCGCTCTTCAACGCGGCAGTCACTCCCGGTCATCTGGGTGATGAAATTCTTTTTCGGTGGCACCTTCCCCATCTTTTCCTTCCATGCTTACCCCTTGTGCACTAAAGCTATGCACCCGGACGACTGCGGAAAGGTGGGGTTCAATCGAGTGCTGTGTTGGAAGGGAAGAAAAAAAAAAAAAAGAGCTGACATGTGCAGTCTTTCGGATGCACCTCTTGCTGCACAACAACATGCCTATAATCCCGATGCCTTTTTCGGACTGCATATATTCAATGCTCTCACTGTAACTTTATTATTCAATGTCCTGAACGCAGCATCTCATATTATTAGGTAGAAGTATTCGGTATGTCACAGGATCTTCCTCTATTAATTTCAAGCCCAAAAGGTCTTAGGTATCACCTGCGTCCCTCCAGCGAATGTCGGTGGGGGCAGGCGTGAGGGCGGCCCCATTGGTCTGTCGAATACAGCGTAAAGGCCGTCTATTCCCTCTCGCATCCACAGCCCAATGTCCGCGATATATATGAAGTTGAAGTCTTTAAGAGGACAGACAGGATAATCCCAATGTAGTTGTATTAGGACCCCGGGCTACCCGCGAAGTCGAGGCTTGCTCGCCGGATCCTCAAACTGCCCCGGCCCGGGACGCCGTGCTCGGAAGCCTTACGGCTCGGTCCGCGTGAACGAACAGCCGTTGAAATGTATTGATTTTCCAAAGATCAATAAGTGGTACAACGGTCTATGGCTAATAAGAGGCATGAACATGGGGGCAGGCTTACTACTTAGGTACTTAGGTAGGCATGTCACCGAGCAGGCGGTGAATAGGAAGGTTCAAACAAGCTCATTTCCACCCAAACTTTTCGTTTCCGGTCACCTTTCTCGGCGTGCCTTACTCCTTCTTCAATTCTCCGACTTTGGTATCTCTCTCGCAACAACGCTAAAAATGATGGCCCACTCTCGTAGTCTTGGAGGACGTATAAACCTACCATTTCAGAAAGACAATCTACCCATCTCTGCAAGGCTGCGCATCATCATTACGGCATCAAGGCCACCGATGGTGTAAGAGCTACGCTAATCAAAGACCAGATCAACTCAAAAGACTTAATTCCTTCACATGTGTTGGCTCTTTGAACGCCGTGCGGCCGCATGTACCGTATTGCCAAGGATGCGTGCGGATGGCGACATATGACCTGAGTCTTTGCTCACCGCGTCCCGTGACTCTTTCTTTTTACTTTTGTGATTTCCACTCGGTCTCATTCGCGGTGACCAGGAATTGAAAGCATGCATCTCGTTGGAAAAAGAATTGAAAAATTGCCTCTGGCAGGGTGAAGTACTATCCAAGAGAAATTGGAAGTCCAGGTCGATATCGCTGTCTGTGTATTAATGTACATCTGGGAGCATACCGTTCCTGGGTCCACATAGATTGCCAGGGTTGGACTTTTGCTGTCTGCAGGGCCTGTCACGCCGCTCATTCACAGGAGGTTGAGAATCGCAGGAACACCAGAAGATACACAGTACTAGTTCCCACTTGTGGAATACAACCAGGACTTATGGAGGCAGAGTTGGAGTCCCACAATCGATCTTCCCCATTTCTACATGTCCAATTAGTAGTGCTGGTCTTTTTGGCCATCGGTGTTATTCGACTCACCATCTTCCTGTTCCTTCCTTCTCTTGGTCCTCCCATGGGTTGCTAACTTCCTCTCCTCCGTATGCCTCATCCTGTTGTCTCCGGCTTACAAAGGCCTTTCAGTTGTTCTTCGGCAACCTTTTCCTTCGCACAGGGTGAGTGGAAACGCAGTATACTAGTCGCTGGGTCTCGGTCTCGCAAGTGAAAGGCCTCTTTCGAAACCCTGGTCCGATGTCCCTTCATTTTGTGTGAAACCACAAAATCTATAGCTAAGAGATATGGATTATTTCTCGAACCGACGTCCGCATTAGTTTAAGTCTGGTAAGAACAGTGAATCAGGGGAGTACTGATGCAGTGTACTAGCCCTGACCGCCGGAGCAGACCGCTAATGAGAAGACCCCTCCCTGTCACCAGCTCAGGGCAAGACAAAGCGGCTTCGACCTGCTCATACCACCTCGAAGACCGCAGAAACGACGGCTTTATCATCGGACGCGAGAATGCCGCGATGTTCAAAAGGCTGCTGGTTCGCAATGCCCGCGTCCGGCCTCCCCAAAAGGGAGAAGCGCACAATGCATCCCCCGGCCGAATCACCTCAGCCCGGCGGCAATCGTGACTTCTGCCATATTATTGTGCTTCCAGAGCTCCGTGAACGGCGTTGAGAAGGAGATTGTATCGTGGCTCGGTATCAACGAGAAAGTGCATGGCGTTGGCCCGTGCCTCTGCAATCTGTGATGACGCTTGACTTCAAACTGTTTCATACCTAGCGAGTTCACGCACACCTGCGCACCACGACATAGTCTCGGTGTCTCAGCAGCCGTTATCCAGGAATTTGTACAAGTCCGAGAGAGAGAGAGCGAGACTCGAGGATGAAGTTAATCTCACCAAAAATGCTGGATGCAGGATTTTCTTTAGTAAATAGGACTGGCCTTGCGACCCGAAGAAGCTTAGGCGGCGTCACTCCCAATTCTGAAAAGCCGTAGGGACAACGCTGCAAGCCGAGAATCGAGAATCGCACTACCTATGAAAACTGGAATAGGTGAATTGCTGCTGAGATGACGGAGCAGTCTGGTAGTGCAGCTAGAATTACTCATACTACTTAACTGGAGTTTGGGAGGAATTGGAACGAGACCGCAAGTGAAGATGTCTTCAGGCCAAATGAACAAAAAAGGTTCCCTCCCAACACCTCGAGCATGGTCCACCGCTGCGAAATAATTCTGTAATGCAGTAATGTCTGAAGCCCATGATAGGGACTCTATCCTGCTGGCCTAGTTGACTATTGGCTGCGTGCAAGATATACTTTACGAGATACCACAGAACGTCATCAAATTGCAAGGCGCAAGTTGTAACAGTAATGCCAAAACTTCGTACGAATTGTCAAGGAGAACATCGGGACATCTGAAGAGGGCTTAGGAAGCCAACTGAGTATATCTCATGATTTCCTGCTCACACGCTCACCCACGCCGCCTATGGCCATATTTCTTTAAAAAAACAGTACCAGTAGCAAGCTCGAGCGATTCTTCAAAGTACTCCGCAACTCGCATTCTCCAAATCGTCTGGCGCATTGCATCTAATTATTCCCTATGCGGCGTGAGCCTGGTAACGGTCTGGGTTGGGGAGGGAGGCAACCTTGGAAGTGTCAAGGGACGTGGATGCACTGATGCAATATTGTAGTTTGAGAAACTAACAGCCCATGCAAGGAAACATCGTACCCAGGCTGTGGATGATGTGGTAACAGGCATTTGGTCTCAATCAGGGACGCATCCAGCTATCTTAACTAGGTAAATAGTGGACTCCGGATGTGCAAACATCTTGGGATATGATATCCAGAATAGCAGCGTCCTTCACATACGACCACACCTAGTGGAAAACTTGGGATCCCGTCCGCTCTCCCCTAAATAAGCCACTAAGGGCTGGATTAGTAGTTAAGTGGGTGACCATTAGCGAATACCCGGTGTTGTATGTTTTTTGTTATTTTTGTGGGTTTGTTGTGGCGGCCATATGGGGTACTCATGAGTCTGTCTGGACTCCACTGGAGTTGTGGATGCATATGGGCCCACAATGGTCCGATAACTAAAAAGCATGCTCAAGAACGTTAAGGTAGTATTCAGATAGAAGTGGTTAGTTTATTTGTTCATAATATCGTTTGAGCGGAGGATAACAAGGCATATCTAGGTACATATAGAGACACCTTGTAGGGTATAAGCGTACGCAGAACATTGACCATTCTTTTTTCGATGCTGGAACAATTTTACTACTTGGCGTAACTTGCTGCACAGTTGAAAACCCGAGACGACACAATTTGATGATGAGGAAGGGCCTATATCAGTCATTCTGCAAGGCTGGAGCCTAGCCTTGTTGCATAAGACTGACCCAAATGGGGCAGCCTTCGGGCAGGGCCCCCGGGGCCAGGGGAGAGTCTTTCAGCGAATCTCCAATACCTTTATCCTCCGGACGGTCACTCAATGTCATGCTTTTTCCCAGGAGCTTGCACCCATGAGTGAGAGCAGGGACCCTGACTGGTCGACAATCGGGCTCGAGATGGTCGGGAATGAGTCGCCACTCTTTGACATGCGTGACGAGGCTTTGTCTTGATCGAAACGCGTGTCCCGGACTAGGGCAGCATGAAGCATATGTGGTGAAAAGTACGCTACTTAGGCATTTGCACAAATTGTTAGACACGATCCTGACAGAACTCGAGACCACCTGACTACTAGCGTTGAGGCGCGAGACTCAAAGTAAATGTTGCTCATTGATGTATCATTTCATCGGGTGCTTGGCGCACAACCTTGAGTCACCTAGGGGTTACTCTTTCTTGTCAACGACACATGGGAGGGATTCTGCTAGGATATATTTGGGCTCGTCCTAAAGGCCGCCTGAGCTCGCCAGAGGGCCTGAAGTCTTGTGAGAGCTGGACTGTCCCAGCTCATCCACATTTATTTTATCGGCCTCCTCCTCACCGCGCAGCACAATCGTCCAGTCTTCATTGCTTTCTTCCATCCAATGTGTAGACTCCTGGCCTGCGCGCTCTCATCGTGACTCCTAGACTGCATCTGGCAACCTCACGGCAATATCGCCTGATTGTGTGATGTATCTCACCCAGGGTAGCGATGGGTATTGCAACTGTCGGGCTTTTGTCAGTCATTTTCATCTTTCAAGGTCCTTGTTGTATGTATGCTTACCTTAGGTTCCGTGATCTTCAAGTACCGCACCTGAATTCCACTCGTCGTGAAATATGGGATCTCAAACTTGACCTGGATAGGCCTCTTGGCACCCTTGCCAGGGCCTCCAACACCACCCATACTTCCACCGAAACCGCCTGTCATGCCACCTCCATGCTCATCGTCGCCTCGCACGCTTGGAAGACCTAGTTCTGCTCGCATCAGAAATTCCTTGGCGCCTCCAAACTGCTTGATCTTCCAGATGATGGCGCTCTGCTCCGGTGCATAGTGTACACTTCCGATGTTTGTCCTAAATCGCGGCGAATCGGCATCTTCTGGTACTGGCACAATAATCTCAACATTATTTGCGGTGCTTCGACGCTTGAACTGCGCACGTGCCTTCAGCATGTATTGAATTCGGGTCCCTGAGTGGCTCTCCACCACGCACTCAACCCAGATCAGAGGCTTGACCTGGGTATTGAGACGGTAGGACATAAGCTCGAATTCGCCATCGGGAGGAATGAAAGAGATAGTCCGGTCATTTTCGAAGCGGGCCAGGCGCACACACTGGTGGAATTTGACATCCTCCATCTCAATGGCTTTGCCACGCGTCGTGCGGCCAGTAGTTTCGAACATTACTTTGTCGTTTAATCCCAGGCGGAGCTCAGGCATTCCAGACAGATAGCACTTCATTTTAATAGCGCCCAAGATTTCAGAACGAAGGACGTTGCCATTGGCGGAGACGAGGAGGTTTAGACTTTCGACGACGTCGAGGAAGACTTCGTTTTTGCGGTAGCGGATGCCCTCAGATCGCCATGAGACGGCATTCGTCACTGCTATGGGTGGCCTTGCTTGAACCTCAAGCTTGTGGGATTCTTGTGTAATGTACTCTTGCAGAATCTTGGTCTCGGTGGTCTGGGGATAGCCAAAGTCCATCATCTCATCGAGCAGCTCGTAGATGATGACAAAGTTGTCGCGAATAGATTCCTCTTCTAGAACTTTGAAGTATTCAGTGAAGACTTCGACAATCTTATGGAGGAAGAGAAGGATCTCGGCGGCATTCGTATTTCGTTTTGTCAGAGCAAGAAGGTAGAGGTTATTGTGCCGTATGTACAAGTACTAGAGATGGGGGGTCAGTCATGCCCTGGTGCTCTGCCAAGCGCGGGAGGGCTAACGACTTACATTGATGCCTTCATGTGAGAAACAGGGAGGAACTGCGGAAGACTCTTCTTCTGCTTCGCTGAGCAGGACGGGGAACTGGTCGACAGCGGACATGGGAATATCTCCACGGTAGTTACGCGCAAGGAGGGTCTGCGACGCAGATGTGTTGTCAGTCCTCAGGTAATGTGTCTTGAGATATTCAGAGTCATAGTCTGACAGACCTTGCCCTTCAAGTCCAGGAAGAAGAGAGCGGAGGCCATCTTGACAGCTGTGGATGGCGATGATGACCGAAGTCAAAGGGCGGACGAGGGGCACGAGAGCAGTTGGCACGCTGGCCAAGAACGAGCTGCTATCAGAAGCTAGCGCATGCGATGTATCGACAACGATTAGGTATCGGAGCAGGTCAAGCAGCACAAAGGCATCAACAAGAAAAGAATCGCTGGTGGAGAGACTCAGACTCGATTTAATCTGACGATGTTGGTAGTTGTGAGGTAGGTAATCATCGCAAGTCGAATCTGGCCGGAATTCGCGATGCCAGCTTCCCTGATCAGGGGTGCCAATTCACTGACTGTCCTGGAACATTGGACCGGCGTGCACGGACCAGCTTAGTCATCCCAAATTCGAGCACCTCAAGTAAAAATCTCTGCAGATTCGAACGTTCCGTCTTATTCTCCTCTTCTCTCAACGCTTCCTAAAAGACAGTGCAGCCCATCACATTGCGACACGCCAGATGTGCGGACATTCTGTTCGTCATCGCCTGTGTCGACGTTGGTGAATTCTGCGATCGTGGAATGCGGAGAAGGAGGGAAACCACTGGTGCCATTAAGAACTGCCCAGCACTATTCATCTGTTGCTTGGGCGGCGTCAGAGGCACCACACATCATATTCATCCATCGCATGCTGGCTTGCTTATATTGCCCATCATTGTTTGTGACACCTATCCCTACTACGAGCACGAAGAGATGAAGTCGACAGATTGTGTCTCGATATTGGAGACGATGAAACTTGGTTCACGGAAGTACGGCGATGGCCCGCGCATTCGAGGGTTTTGACACGCGACTCCAAAAGTTCAGCCTCGAGCACACGCTGCCGCAAAAGCACCCACGGAGATACAAGCTAAAAGGGTCAATTGCACTGTGCCAGACCGCTTTGAACTTTGTGTCCTGCGGTGCGCGTCTGCCAAATTTTGCTTTCTTTCTAGTGATGTCCGAATTGCCGACCAGCTGAGGCAGCCACTTTGAATGCTTCAATACAGGCGATGCTGAGATCTTCTGCGACCCTTGTCGGTGTGTCGAATCGTCGTGTACCCCGCAGCAAATTATAACTTCCGAAGCTTCAAGACTGCACATATTTCCATGCTGAAGACATTCATGAGACAGCGCACTCGGTCTCCCTGATTGAGCCGATGCGTAACTTCATAGCTTGCCCTCGATCACATGAACCCCAGGTGGAAGAGAGGCGCAAGCATGACCGTGGCTGTGAATAAATACTTGTATGTTTGTGGGGGTGAAGCAAACTTTTTCTTCTTCTGTACACGGCATATGGCTCGCAATGCAATTTTGTTTCTGCCTCCGATCTTACGAAACTCGAGGAAAATGCCATCACAGAGTGACGGCACGCA
The DNA here is from genome assembly GCA_027946515.1 of Gnomoniopsis smithogilvyi. Taxonomy (NCBI): domain Eukaryota; kingdom Fungi; phylum Ascomycota; class Sordariomycetes; order Diaporthales; family Gnomoniaceae; genus Gnomoniopsis; species Gnomoniopsis smithogilvyi. The sequence continues at coordinate 1,155,729 of JAPEVB010000004.1, read as the reverse complement.
CCAAACCTTGATGCGAAAGACCATTTACCCGGTGCCGGATCAAAAACCCCTGTAGAATGGTCCAAACTAGTTTGCAGGCTGTCAGAGAAGAAGAAAATTTGCTTGTGATACGGGCGGATCCTTCTGTGGGGACGAATCATATGCGACTCCAGCAGAGCCCGCCATCCAATAGGCTTGCACCCCGTCAAACAAGGCCGTCCTTGACTGGAGGCTCATTGTGAGCATGTGACGGGCAGCAAGCCACGGTCCATGCAAAGACATCTGCGGCACTCGCTCCGGAAATCGAAGGGGGTCTGCAACAAGAGAAGGATCAAGGCCCCCCCTTTCCAGTGGTCCCTCTCCTGGCATGTGCCAGTGCCTTTCTGCGACACGAGCGAACTCTGGGGAACTTTGGGGGGGGTCGATGTCAACGCACTGCTACCGTCGGGTTGCATTTCCTTCACCGATGGCTTGTTCGTCCTGATTGTTGAACATGCAGGCAACAGTGCACCCGAAGACTAGCCATAAGGGTCGGTCAAAATGTGGTATTGACACTCTAACATGTGATTTTCTCACTGACAGGCTAGAAGAGCCAAGAGGCCCACCGATCCGGTAAGATCTCGGTCTAAGTGGAACAAGGCTGATGGAAGAAATATCTGCGATGTGCGAGAAAAACGAATAAAACAGACAGATTTTTCTCATTTTACAAGCATGGAGCAGCCAGGAACACACGATGATCCTCACCGAACATGGTGAAGACGGGGTTTGTGCAGTGTGCCATTCGTCGCATGCAGAGAGAACATACTATGGGAAAGATTTCGAGAATATTTCCCCTCAGACCATCCACAGGGGCGTGTCACGTCATTTACTGACCTCTGGGACATGCATGTGGCTGGGGGGGGGCGGTTTGCATCGAGGACAAGATCAGCACCCTCACATGATAACGCTTTCAAAGGCACCCTGGGGCCCGTTTGGTCCCTGAGTGTCGGAATCACGGGTGTATCTAACCATCGCAGACTCAAAACTCTGCCCATTTTTCCTGCATCCCTATCTCTTATGCTGTCGCCGTTGGCTATTCGTCGTCATTGCCCGGATCACCTTTGCATGTAGCATCCCGCAGCGAGACTACAGGAGAGTGTGCCATCTGTTTCTTTTACCGTTCGCAGACTGCCACACACTCTCTCTCGTTGTGGCGACCACCTCACCTCTTTCTCCTGACCACCCCATCTCTCGCTCACATTGCAACCTTATTCACGTAGCAGCAGCGTACTCGTTTTTCTCACACCTTCCCACCCTACTCGAGTATAACCTCTCTGATTTCCTCAGCCCTTTTGGGTGTCAAGACTGTCTGTCTGTGCGACTACATTATCTCCGCATCTTGCACTCCTCATACTCTTCTTACCCTACCATTGAACCTTGGCTCATCCGAGTCATTGTCTCGCACTTTGCGGGACTACTTCTGGAAACGAGACCACTTTGTCATTTGAGATGACGACCTAAGGTCCCTACAGAGCATTTTTGGTCCCTGGCGACTTGCTAGTTCCTGCTTGGAGCTGAATCGTCAAGACCGATTTTTAGAGGATTCCGCCTGAGTGGTAGGCTTGTCAAGCTGCCGTTGAGACGGTTTAAAAAAAAAAAGAGGACCTCGCACAGACAAAGCGAGTTAGAGGCGGCGTCCAAAATGGAGCACCAGTTAGAAAATCACATGCGCCTCCCACCTCCCGTCACCAACGGCAATCCCAACACCAGTACCGGTCCGGACCCGAATCTTCACCAATCGTCACACCAGCACATGTCGTTGGTTCAACAGGCGCATTCTCATTCATTATTATCACCGCCTTTCGGAGCGACTCACACGCCTACTTTTTACGGCGCAAGTAGTCCTCAAAAACACCAGCAGCAACAACTATCATCACTCTCTCCTCGACCGCCCGCGTCCGCTCCGGGCCACTCGCCGCCCTCCTACGCATTCTCACAGCATAACCACGATCCTGCGACTTTGAACTTCCCAAAAGCCCCTTCGACTGAACTTGCGCCTCTGCAACTCAATACGCAGGACAATCACGTCAATTTTTTACCATCACTTGCGTCTTTGACGGGCCCAACGCTGGGCTCGTCAGGTAAACTGGGTCGCTCCTCCGCGACAAGCGATACGTCTTATTCGCCGCCTTCCAGGCCACGGGGCTGGCCTAGCGGCAACCCGTATTCCGTGTACTATACCCCAGGCTATGGGCATTCGGCCGACTCGCCCGCAAAAATGGACATAGACAGCTCGAGCAGTGGCACAAGAGGGCCCATGAGCCCAGATACTCTGGGTGGGCGGGCAAGCAGTGTCAGTCTGGACGACCCAGACGTCAAGATGGCCGCCGAGGCTCTCGGTGACCTCAAAGCCAGTAAGTCTCTTTGTTTCCTGAAAATTTCACAGATTCGTCATCTAGCGAAAAGATTTTTCTTCATTGAATTGGGCAATGACATGACTTGGCTCTAACATATTTTGTCTCGCGACAGACTTCATTTCATCGCCTCGAAACAGAGCAACGCCTCTGCCAAACTCGCCCTCAAATCAATTCGGTACACCAGGTCCGCCAGAAGCCGAGCCATTGTTGTCGCTGGTGATGACCTCGGGCTCTCTATTAGCAAAACCAATCGAGGGCACAGTCTCGGCTTACAACACGACGAAGAACAGAACACCAGGATTCATTAAGGCCCCTGTGGAGTATGTCGAAGGTGTCGTCGGGTCGGGTCTACACCTGTCCGGTATCGAGGGTGGTGTGAGGTGGTTTTTCCGCGGCAAGGGCCGACAGCATTCCTCGAGCGACCTGGAGACGGGCGAGAACAGCCACAAGAGAAGGCGGGTCAACGGCAACGGCCGAGCCTCGACACCCTCTCGGCGCTCCGATCTTGCGCCTCTAACCGGCGCAAACGGTGGAGAGGTCGACCCTTACGGCATGACTGAAGAAGAACGGCGTCTGTCCATGAGCACAATCGATACCCTTCCGGCTTATGACGACGCCCGCAGTCCTGCATACACCGAGTACGCCATGGCGTCGCCAAGTGAGAAGGCCGACGGCCAAGTGACCCCGACCTCCTCGCGGCCCTCCTCGACCACGCCGACCGCTTGGCAGTCGCGCCTCATGCTGTCAACTTCAGGCCTCAGCATCGCTATGAGCGAGGAGTCCCTTCGCAGCCTCAAGTACTGCCTATCATGGCTGCGCTGGGCCAATGAGCATATCGGGCGCATCATCGCCGCACTCAAGGAAAACCTCGAGCAATACGAAAGCCACGGTACCATCCGCCTTGCGGACGGCCACGCCATGGGCGATGACCCGGCGCAAGCTCGGCGCGAGCTTGGCGCACGTATCTCGGCGCTGCGCTCGGACGTCCTCAAGACGCTACAGGGCGTCATCGAGACCGTGTCAAAATACGCGGGCGGCGCGTTGCCCGACAACGCGCGCGCGCTGGTGCGCAGGCATCTCACAAGTCTGCCGCAACGGTTCCGGCTCGCGACTCTAGAGTCCTCAAACGGCGCGGCCGGCAGTCCCTCGGGGCAACAGGCGGATGCATCGACCGAGGAAGGGCAGGAGAAGGAGGTACGAGAGGGCGCACAGCGGGTGCTTGTGTTAGCGAAGGAAGGGCTCGATATGATGGCGCAGGTCAGTGGTGTGTTGGATGGAACGATTATGAGTGCCGAGGAGTGGTGTGAGCGCCTCGGCAAGAAACGGAGGACTGAGCAGACGGAGACGGCCGAGGCTCAGGAACAACAGCAGCGTGAGCAGCATGAGGAGCATGAGGAGCGACAGGACCAGACAGTGCCATTCGCGGGTGTTGTGGCCGACAGCGATGTTAAGATGGGTTGAGCGAGGATGATGTGGTCGGCTCGAGTTTGCACACACAAAAAACTCATGAGCGTCATTCTACTTCTTTATAACGGTGTTCAGGGGGCGGGAAACGAAGAAAAACCAAAAAGAAAAAGAAGAAAAAAAAACACGAAGACCGCGGAAAGACAAAACAGAACGAAGAAAGCTACAAACCACCGAGACCCTTTCACCCTGGAGGGGGGACACGCATGATACCTGAGCTTGGAGCTCCTCGCATATTGTTACATAATAGGCCTTGCTAGGCAAATGGAAAGGCAGGGGGCTGGGATTGGATATAGCATTGGATGGAGTGGAAGGGAAGATACCTTGAGCGACATATTGCGGACGTATTTCCACGAACGCCTGTACCGACTGCTACGAACTAGCCAACTTTTCCTTGTTTTTGTTGTAGCTACCTGAGCAGGTCCTGATAATATCTTGATTACATAGCTCCCGAATCTACCTTTTCGTATTCATGGAAAACATTCGAGTTTGAGCACATCATCTGTCACTCCATGGTTGATGCTCTGAGGCAAGCGTGCCACATCTTCCTCACCACGCGGCTTCGGGTTAGTTTATTAGATGTTCGTGGTTGCGTGACTGAACTGGCGCTTCCTTCTCCTCCATCTGTAATATGACATCCTGGGAAAGTCTTGGCTCATTCCATATGAAGCGTCCTGTCACCGCAGCCCGGCTTCCCAAGTGCTCAATTACCTCGTTTCCCAGGTATCGCCCTCCAAGAAGACCCATATCATCACAGACGATATCGAAAACCAGCCATCTCCCAATCCGTAACATCCTCATAATCCTCGCTTCTCAATTCGACCTCCCCTACTGCATCTGTTCCATCAGCAGCAACATCAACCACCTTCCCACCGCCTACAGCCCCAGCAGCACCTGCGCTTCCCTCAAACCCCTCTTCCCTCGCCCTCTTTTTGTTCATCCATCCAAGGTATCCCCTCAGCGCGACGGCCAATCCAATCGCTAGCGCATAGCAAATCATGATCGTGCGGAACGCTGTACCGTACGTCGGCTCCTCACTGGTCTTGAAGAACTGGGGCCCAGCTATATTTCCTGCACAGTACGCCAAGAACAACATGGCCGTCACCGTCATCTTCTTGGTGACGCCACGGTAGTTGGCCTGCACCAGCGACATGGCCAACGGCATGGCCGCGGGCCCCGTTGCAAGCAGGAAGTATCCAAATAGCTGCACGCCCATGCTCACGCGCGCACGCACGTAAATCAGCGCCGCGCCCACGACACACGGCAGGATGGCCGCGACGATGAGCAGGCAGTTTGCTTGGCGGAAGCGGCCGGCGAGGTAGCCCGTGAGCATGATGGTGCCGCCGGACAGGAGCGAGTAGGGGATGTTGATGAGCGTGCTCTGGAGATTGGTGAAGCCAAAGGACTGAATGACCAGGTTGGCAAAGTTCTGCGTGCCGCCGTTGGGAATCTGCGTGAGAATTTCGAGACCGACAATGCACCATGTCTTGGGGTCGATGAGACATTCGCGCACTTGCGCCCACTTCCAAGCCGTCTTCTCGGTGCGGCCCGTACCCGCGACAATGATTCGGTCGGTGGCGTATTGCTTCTCCTCGGGTGTGAGGAAGCCCGCGGTGGAGATGGAGTCTGGCAGGGCAAACCACAGCACAAATGCCCAGAGGAACGTGGCCACGCCAAGAATGATGTACATCCAGCGCCAGGGTCCGACGGAGTCATCAATGTGGCCCACGCCAAAGGCGAACAGCGACGCGACGAGGCCGCCGATGGAGTTGCCGCTGAACCAGATACCTGTGCGCATGGGGATCTCATCGCGCGTGTAGAAGGACGTAGTCATGAACATGAAGGCTGGCGTGATGGTGGCCTCCACGACGCCGAGGAGGAATCGCACAGTCAGAAGGCCGCCATAGTTGGTGCATGCTGCTGTGAGCGCCACCACGGTGCCCCAGATGAGAGTATTGGCAGTTAGGTAGCGTGCGATAGGAAGCCGCGAGATGAGCTGGTTGGTGATGGGCGTCCAAAACAGGTATCCAAAATAAAACACTGAGGATACCCAAGAATATTGCTGGCCGACGAGATGCTATATGGCTGTTAGAATAGAGCACACAGAAAAAAGGCCCGCCCCCGGGGGAGGGGGCTTCAAACGAAGGTGAACTGACTGTGTCATCTCGAAGACCAAATACAGATGCGCTAGACAAAATTGTCTTGTCCATAAAATTGAACCCGTACGTGATGAACAGCAGCGGGATCAGGCGCATATCGATCTTGCGTAGAACGCGCTTCGCCAAAGCAGCGTCAGTGCCATGCCGGCTCGACTCGCCGTCAAGGACTTCTTCAGGACCGGCCATTTCGTCCTCTAGCCTCTGGTAAGGGTAGTTAGGATGACTGGCACTGTCTGAGGTCGACTTGGAAAAAGCAGCAAAAAAGTAATCCTTTAGAGACTGCCATTTTGAAGGCATGGCGTGTTCACAGGTCCTAGGTATTTCATGGAGACCCTCTCTCCCTTATCGCGCGGCTAACTAAACCTCAAGGTAGCGTGCTGCGCACACTATCTGTGGGGTGCACATTCGCCAGGCATAGCTTCCGAATAGGTATAGCCAGTACAAAGACTTCGGGGATGCTTGCTGTGAAGTTCCACTGAACGATAGCGCTTTTGTAATGATTGTGGATCGGCAAACAGGTGCATGCAGTGAGGTTGCCGGCCATGTCCTGCTTATCGACCACCCATGGTGGCTTTTGTGCGACGGCACTGGCCGGTTCCGCTTTCACCGGGACGGTTTCTTCCCCCCCCCCTCTCCCCCAACAATTAACCTGCGCGCACACTTAAATGGTGAGGATCAATATTCACAGTCTGCCACCACTAGCATATTGCGGCTCGAAGAATTCGGTTTTCCGTCTTTCTTCTTTTCGAAAGAAGTCGTTATGTCATTGCTATCATGAATCAAAGTGTGCTCCTGACAATAAAAGGGGTATATGTATATATGTGCCTTGCAACCCCAGCCGTATGCTCCCCATGTAAATGATGCACCGTATGTGCAAAGGCACCCCGGACATTTCAACCAATTTCCTGTGAATAGACACACCGTCCGAGCTACCTGTATGTGTGTGTGTCAAGCGCCGCTTCAAAATGTATGCTACTCCGATCTGTGCTTAAATTTCAAGTTGACAAAACGCCATGCGATAGCCGCCGCGCAAAACCCAATCTAAACGGAAGAGTGTCAGTGGATTTAGCATTTCCCAGAGGATTGTGGGGAAGACGGACCGCCGCAACAAAGAATGGAAGTCCCATCAATACGCCTTCCATGCCCATAGATCTTGCAAAAATTCGCAGCAATATGGGGTCACCGCACATCCGCCCAATACCTTCGACTACTTGGGCGATACCGAACGTACTGGCCCGAGTATCTTCGTCTGTCCAGGCTGTAATAAGTGACAGGACCGCAACGCGCGTGCCGTAACCAATGGCAAAGAAGAGCACAGCTATACGAGCACATTAGCTTGCGAAAAATGCGTTCAGTCAGAGGCTACTCACAGAAGACGAGCCCAGTCATCGAAGAGGCCAGCCCCATCAAAGTGGCGCCGATGGCCAGAACCGCGAGACTAGCGGACACGATATTGTAGTCGATAATTTGAGGTCGAATGTGCCACCTTGAGGTGAGAAAGGCAACAGTCTGTGGGAGGATAACGAGGAACAGCAGGATGTTGCTGGCGGCGATGCCGGAAACGAGCATTGCCGTGCGCGATGTAGGCCACCCGAAGCGAACAGCTGCGTATTGTAGTAGTACTGAGACCGTCCCTTGCCTTAAAGCGCCGATGAAGAGGACAAATAATGCTAGGAGGACATTTCTGTTCCTCAGAACTTGGAGCAGATGCCGTCCCGGCGGACTTGGCGTAGTCCTCGGTCTGTCGGGGGCCGCTGATAGCAAGGGGCTCGTTTCGTCCTGGTCTTTGCTTGGGCGTCTCTGGAACGCAGCTGGGCGAGATATAGTATGCGTCTCCGGAAGGATGCCGAGGATGGGAAAGCAGAACAGAAGGCATATAAATCCAACGCCAAAGGGGATAATGAGATGCTTCTCAATAGTCATGGAGGCCACGGCTGGTGCGAATAGCTCACAGACCAGGAAGGTGGAGTAGAGGTAGTAGAAGTATCGACTTCTTTGCGTTGGCGGACATGAATCTGCTGCCATCGCGTATATGGTCGCGTTTGCGGACGAGAGGTTACCCATCAGAAGAAAGATGGATGATACCCAGATCAACCGCATATCCCCGTGACCATATCCTCCCATGCCTGAAAGTATTAAAAGAAGGTCAGATCATTTCAGTACTTTAGATATCAGATCAATTTTTGAATACCTACAAATGAAAACAGTCCAACATAATGACAGAAGAGGCCCCATGATGCTTGTTGCGATCACCCCTTTGCGCCCTATCCGGTCGGCAAGCAGACCCATGGGTATCGCGGTCAAAAGAACTGTCAAGGGCATCAGCAAAAGACCCAACTGCTTGGGTAGTTGGTACGTCTTGCACATACTGGCAACACCGTCAAAAAAGGCCCTCCCGCTCCTCAGCTGTGCCAACTGATACTGAATGTCGTCGCTTTTGCACAGCTCGTGACTGTATCCGATGCCATCCGGCAAGTAAGGCTCGCAGACCCATCGTTCGAAGAGGGCTATCTCAGGAACGATCCTGATCTGGTCATAGGTCTGCGTGAGAAAGTCGAGGAAAATACACGCCAGCCTCACCCAAAGAGGCTGATATCTCGTCATGTCGTCCATATCGGATCCGGTTCCGGACCCGGCCTCCTCAGCATCAGCATTTGCAGTCCATCTGTCGTCCGCCGTTTCCTCCGAGCACGTATTGGCGGTCCTGTCCATGCTAATACACAGACCATTGAAGTAGAAGAAGAAGAAGGAGAAAAGGGAAATAAAGGCAAAAGTCAAATCATCGAGACCGCATCGGAAAGTTATGAGCGGTCTGATGGGCTGTTGAAGAGATGTCGGAGACGGAATGCGGAAGTTCCGTCACGTCTGGGGTGGAGTCAGGAGACTCAAGAAACCATCCCGTGCCATGGCGTGCTTCTGCAAGATCAGGGATTCCCCCGACTTGAAACGATCTGCCAACCGCTCAAGGCGCGCCTATATTTATCGTACCTAGTAATCTTCCAAGAGACTTTTGAAGATCACCATTTCTGCTCAGACGAAACAATTTGCACAATTCAACAACAGTGTCTTGTAGATATATTGTCAAGTGTACCGTCACAAAACGAGAAGCCATCGGTAGGGTGTGACATACAGTTCATCGGTACAGTGGTGTCGACCTATTTGCAAGACTACATAGGATCCATTGCATCACACAGAGTTACACAGCATCTGTATTCTGTCCCACTCGTTGTTCATGCCTAGGTTTACACTATACGATCTATGGCACAGCATATCGACTGTGATAGGCCCTTCATGTTAGCAAAAGGGCTCTTGAAGGAGCGAGTTGTAGGGTTTCTTCTTACTGTGTTCGAAAGAGCATTCTATGTGGTACCTAATACATGGATACTCTGCTTCAATGTATTGGCTGTATCATTGGCCGATAGATATTGGTGGATGATACAGCTAGGTACTATGCAATTCAGCTATATGATGAAATGCAGATGATTCATGAGCTACTGAAATTAAGAATAGGCTACCGGCTCTTTTTTTCCCCCTTCCCCTTTTCACATACTTTCCAGCATATACAGACACCAATTGAACAACACAACCCGTACATTCGCTACAACCCAAATGAGTACTCGGTGGCACTTGCTGCTGAGCTGCAAATCGTGAGTGAGTCTTGCGGGTGGGAAGATAATCTAAACATGAGATGGTTGTCGATGCCATGTGGGGACATCCCCAGTCGAAACAGTGTAAGACCATTGGCTTTGCGTATGTCAATGGTGCACTTACGTACTGACTCCCCACGCAGATATTCACCTGCCGTCCACCCTTTCTCGACACAAGTGTTCATCCGCGGCGCCAGGCAATCGAGTCTGGCCAAAGTGAAGGCCATAGAGCTCGGGTCAAAAGGCTGACGCACTCTTGGTCTCATTTCATTGCGATAATTAAACAATTCCATTTATTTCCCAGCAGACATTTTAAAATACATGACATTGGTCTTGGATATCATAATAACGTACCAAGGTCTCGTAAACCCAACTCCTATAGGTACGCTGCGAAGAAAGCGACCTCATCATATTAAGGACATAGTACATTTTGATACAGTGGAATGTCAATAGTGCTGACCAAGCCGTTGTTGTCCAAAGAGTCGTTGAGCGGACAGCTTATGCCCTTCACAGCCCCGTGGGAGGAATGCCGAAATTGTTCTCTTTGCTGAACTTGGGAGGCTCCTCGGGGGCCTTTCCTTTGGACCGGCGAATAAACGACAATGGCCTCTCACCAATGCCACTCGAACCACGTGAAGTGCTTGGTCCAACTTCAGGATCATGGTTGCTGTCTGAAGTGGGCCGTTCAGGTTCTGGAGCCTGTGCCGAGAGCCGTCGGATGAAGGATAACGGCCGACGATCGTCCAAACCACCAGGAGGAATGCCATAATTATTTTCTTTGGTAAATCGCTCACGCTTTTGCGAATTTGCCGTGCCCGTGCGGGTGGATGAGGATGGCCTCTCGTTTGACCCGCTTGGGGCGTTGCTGGAGCTGCCGACTCTGGAAGAAACGGACTTCGGGTCGATGGCTGAGGATCGGCGCCGGCTAAACAGTGGTCGTTTTCCATCGAGCCCTGTGGGAGGAATGCCGTGATTGTCATCGTGGGATGGAGCATTGCTAGAACTACCGGCTCTTGAAGAACCAGACTTCGGGTCTATGGCTGAGGAACGGCGCCGGCCGAACAGCGGCCGCCTTCCACTGAGACCTGTGGGAGGGATGCCGTGATTATCAGCATCGACTGATGCTTGCCTTGATGAGCGACCGAACGCCTTCCCAAAAACGTTCTGGTAGCTGCTCCTCCGGTCCTGAGGCGGGGCTCTGGTGGGTGTCCTATCGGCATTCACGTTCGAATCACCATCGATGTCCTGAGCCGAATGCTCATCCGGCCATACACCGCCGCGAAGATTCATATTTCTGCTTGCCTCGGCCGGACGAATAGGTGGCGCTTGTAGGCCACGTCGCGGGGTCTCGTCTCCGGCCTCATTATCAGGGGTTATAACAGGTGTCTGAACAGCCGGAGCTGCCGCTTCAAATCCAGAATCCTGCCTTTCCAACGTCTCGGACGCTGTTGTATACACTGTGTGAGCTCCTGCAGACACAGCGGAGTCGCCCGCATCAGATCGCCGTTTCCTGTGAGAAGCTTGCGGAGGTAGATCATCTTGGACAGCGCCGCTCATTGAGACGTCGGAAGCCACGCTGTCGCTGCGTGTCTGCACTCGTCGACGGCTCGACGGTCCGGGAGAGGAAGACTCCGCGGTAGGTTTTGGAGACTTGCCTGCATCTACAATAGCATCTGTACTCGGACATGGCTCTTCGGTTTGAGTTCCGCCCTCGACAGTCTTCGGTAAGGTCTGGGTACCCTCAGATCTCTTCCTATGTTGAGACGAACTGCCAACACCGTTGACGCTCTCGGGGTGTTTAGATGAACTCGTACCGTTTCTCTTATCCCGAGTCTCAGTTTCGGTCTGGCGTCGACTCTTCGCTGGGTCGGAGCTCTTGGACATGTTTGAACTTTTCGCTTCATCCTGGACCTTCCGAAGAAGGGCTTCTGGTACTTCGCCATCCCAGAGTTCGACAGAACGAATAGAGAACGCCGAACCCAAAATGCTTGCGAATAGTCTTTCGACGGTCATCATCAATGCAAAAGGCTCATTTTCATAGACAGCGATAATGACCCCATACATGACCTCGCCACGGACTACCCATGCGCCAGTTGTGCCCGCGCCTATTGCTCCATGTCAGTTGCCTTTCTTAGTTTAACGAAAACGAAGTGGGAACTCACTTAGAGGTCGTGTTGTTTGTATCCTCCGTACACGGAAATTTCTCCCTCGAATGATAAAGCACGCTGACCCCCACACAAGCTGCCCCTCTGCAACATCACCACCTCCACAAATTATATGTACAGGCCCCTCATCCATAGCAGCGGCGCTAGCAGACGCAGTCGAAGTGATACTGACGGGCTCTTGCGCGAACGGAGGAATGTACTTGTTCCTCACATAAGCAGGCATTTTGCTGAGTCGTAAGAGCGCAAAGTCTGTCGCATTTTCGGGCTTTGAACGATTGATGGCCATTTCGCCGCGAGAGTTCATGGATATTCCAAGAAAGTCCACTGCAGCATCGCGCGAGACGCTGTGCCATGCCGAAACCCGCCTGGAATCAGAGAGAATTTCGTCGCGATCTACGGCCTGTCCTGGTGGCAAGCGTGATTCGGTCGAGTCGTTGAAGGAGTCCCTGAATATCCCACTACCTTCGAGCATTGCATGTGCAGTTGATACGCCAAGAATGTATTTCCCGTTGACTTTGAGCAAGCCTCCAATACGACACAGACTTTGTACTTGCTTTCCGTCGTTCTCGACCGTGACGCAGCAGAGCGCGCCGCATACGGAATATTTTTCTTGGCAATCCTCAATATGGATGGAAAGTTTGCCACCGTCGGACAGCTCGATACTCTCTTTCTCCTCCAGTTCAACATCGATGAGGCTCCGGTCGCTAGTCAGCTCGATGCGCCCTCCGCCTTCTTGAATTTCGAGGCCCTTTTGGAGGTAGAAAATGTCTGAGACAGCTTGATGTAGTTCTGCTACTGAGACTTTGGTGCTCGCTGTTGAAGACGCTCGATATAAGATCCAAACTGTGGGCGACAGGAAAACGGTTTCCGCTGTTGCGCTCGCGTATCCTGACATTCGCAGCTCGTAAGTAATACGAATTCCTTGCTGCCCCAGATACCCGCTGATGCCCTGCAAATCCCGCTCCAACAATGGCAATGTCTCCATCTCAAATTCCAGGAGTGCTTCTGGGGGCGGGGTGATCTGCCCTGGCCATCCAACATATAACCTGCGAACCTTTGAGTATTGGTAGATGGCCGAGGAGTGAATGTCATATTCATAAAGACCTAGGCTAGTCGCGCCGCTGCTAGGGTCTGTGATCGGCGTGTTGGCTGATTGGGGAGATCCGACAGTAGAGCGCCCATTAGTATTTGAAAATAGAGACACCAAAGAGGCAAGATAGGCTCGCTGTGATACACCAAACACCGGAAGCTCGCCCAATGGCTCTCTATCGTCTTGCGACACAGAACTTTCTCTCGAGAGTAGGGATGTCCTTCTGCTAGAAGGAGGCCTCATAGCCCGGCTGGTGCGGCTGGCGATCGAGTTCGGAGTCGATGTTTTCTTCAGCTTATTCGGTGTGCGTTCCGGCGCAGGGGAGATTGATCGTCCTGAGACCAATGACAATGGCCTCGACAGGCGGCGCACCGTGGCAGTCGACATGTTCCTCAGACGCGGGAACGCGCCTTTGCGCCCCGATGTCTCGGATATCGGAGCTTGTTCCATTTCGCGCAGGCTCCTTGGGTGCGCCCTCGACTATCAGAACACGTTCGCGATGAGGACAGGTGAGTAAACAGCTTGACCGATACGTCAACGTGTCGATGTCGAGGGAAAGCGCGAGTGGACGTCAAAATCCCAAGTGGAGGCGGCCTTCTTCCACGGTCCTTCATGCTTTAAAACCGCCCACAGGCGGCCACTCGGGGGAGTGAAACAATGCAAACCTCCAACAATCGCGCTAGAACATAGGCCTTGGCCTTGGTCCCTCGCCCTAACCACTACCAGATGCCACAGAATGCAACGGTACCAACCTCAAACACAGGGGTGTAGCTGGATGATGGTGCGACGCTACCGTCGGTAGTGGGAAAACCACCATTCAACTCGTATTATTACCAACAAGTGAGGCGGCTCCTGGGGGTGCTACTACAGGTGCCGTGGGTTGGGTACCTAGGTTGACATTAGGTGCCAATACTTCAATTCTTAAGACGTGGCAGGTCGACAGCCATGATAGCAAAGAAAGTTTCGACTCGGCAAGTTAAAGTTTGCAATGCTCGGCTTCAAGGGCACCGCGAGCCCGAGCGTTGAAGGTGGAAAGCATCATACCTTACTATGTACAAGAGCCTTGGCGGGACACGGCGGGGAGTCGCAAATGAGACGGGATGCTCTCCCAACAAACCTACGCATCTATATCGAGCTGCAAGCTCTAGCAAGCCTCTGAAGGTCAATCGATATCACCGAATCAGTTTGCAGACTTCGTACAGCCTTACTCGATTACATGAGCAACCTCCACGGGACACACATAGCATAAACAAAAAGTTTATGTAGTGGAGGGACTGGTCCGTCTGTGTCCTATACTTCGCACCGGGGTTTCAGATATTGAAGGCAAGTGATATATATAATCTGCGACTCCGATTCTCGGCTATACTACCAAAAACGGTCTATGAGATATTCTCACATTATATAAAGTTCTCTTATACCGAGATGCAGGGCCGCCGCAATAATACCTTACCCGACTGGAAGAGGCGCTTTGGATTGAGAACAGCCTGGATTTATAGAAAGGTACGAATCAACAACAATGCAAAAACATATATGCTGAATACGGAGTGGTTGATCCTTGGCTGAACTACAAACGGATTAGGTAGGATTTACCACCTACCACTCTGTTTTATCGATCTCGGGAATTATACTTTGAGATGAGGTGGTACCGTACCGTAGTTCAGATCGGTGCAAAGCCAGAATCATCAGACCATTTGCTTCTCTTCACTACATTGCATATATCAGGATCAGCGTAGTACCTTGTGTGCAGCATATTACTTAAATGTCATATATGAATGCTTCACGTATGATCCATACAATGGAAACCATTGCACTGTACAATAAGAAGCTAAGTAGCCTAGAATGCTCTATGTAGAGGTAGTGCGATGTGACTGAAGTGATTATAGGCCATGGAACCCTCTCATCGAGATCACTCCAGGATCCCGGGCACCTTTGGGTATAATGTGCATCTTCACGCCCTATTGGAATAGCCACCTAAGTATAAGCTGACAAAAGTGGAAGCCATCAGTTGGTTCATCATCCGGCCGAGTCAGGTCGTTCAGCATATATACGGTGCGTCTCAACTTCTCGTAAGGCACCACGAAATGTCGATGTTTATAATGTAGACGCCCTGAGAGGATGTGACTTTGTTTTTATCACAAAACTTGGAGCACCCCAAATAATCGGTCATACGATGAACTGTATGCAAGGTAACCTCGGGACGTTCCGAGAGTGGGCCATTGATGAATTTTGTTTCAAGTCTAAGAATCAAAGCTCTGCTTGACTTAGGTACTCAGCATGTGCCATGTGGCATAGATATGGAGAAAGCTACTCAGTAACGGTGTCTTGTAGGGCACCAAACCATATGGTCTCAATGCAACGGTAGCATTGCTGTACCTAAGTAGACTCCCTAAACCTAAGGGAAAGCACTTGCGAAAATGCGAGCTGACTCTGAAGTTGAGAGTAAGACTGCTACTATTATCAAATGTCTACAGCTCAGGGCAAGGCGAGCTTCTTAGTACTTGGCTTGCAATTCCTCGAAGGTGTACATCAGTAGTATCGGGAACCCCGAGAGTCAACGTGCAAGTGTATTCTTTAGTCGGACTCTGCAGATGCTTCACTTGTCTTCTACGACACCTTAAGACAGCAGCAAAATTAACCAAAACAGATGACTTCTCAAGTCTTGAAACTCCTCCATCGCGTTATGAACATACTCCAGCTGGAACGATAACTTTTAGGACAGCAAGGGTGCAATCACACGAGATGTCTCCTACAAGTGTAACCTGCCACATGTCCACAGATTCTCTGAAGACAGAGACCAGATGTCGTGTCGAATTCTTGAGCCTTGAAGGCTGTTTGGGTCATCTGCCACTGCTGAACCAGAAATTGCACCGCCAAAATGTGATCGGCCAACGCAACATCACCGGCGGCGCGATATGGAGCTGACCTGCATCAACGGCTAGTCGGCCTCGCTTCCAACTCTACTGAACCAAAATTGAACACCCCGCAAGCCCGTGTTATCATCACTTTGAGCCTCGCCTTCCTCCTGCTGGTCTGCTAAGCCGCCTAAAAACGTGCTCTATCCAAGCCACTCCCAAGCATCCCGTACGACGCCACCGCGGCTCATAGGCTCCTTGCCCATCTTCCCGATTTCTCACATCGCCGCATACATTTGCGATGGGCAGATTTATATGAGAAGCCCGATGGCCCAGCACCCGAGCCCCAGCTCTTGGGGATCATAGGGTCCGACAAGGTGTACCAGGGCTTGCACCGGAAATTTTGCGCGCAGTGGTACGATTTGGGGACTTCTGGACGTTCAAGACGAACATTGTAGTGACCAGGCCTTTCACGTCGACGGAGGACATGATAAGGATGGCGTTGCACTTAATCAAGACTGTGGTGATCTGAAAAAGGGGGAAGACGAAGTCAATGGGGGCATATCTGATGCAAGTCCAGGCTCAATCTAGGATATATCTGATGTTGGCGGTGCCGCTGCCACCGTCAAGGTATCATGCTCAATGATCCACGCGCTGATATTCGTGAGGCATATGTATCCAAAGAGAAAATATTGGAGAAGAAAATTCGTTCGGGTACACAGCCCCTGAAGGTGCGTGGGCTGCTCGAGTCTTTCTTGAATTACATGACTGAATGGGTGCGATGATCAACGAAGAAGCCAGGTCGAGCTGCGATGCTCAATTCACTGTACACGCTCCATGATGAACGTATGAGCCTACCTGCACATCCTCAGAGTTACAACGAGTTGGTGAGGCGTAAACCATCTGGAATAACTTCTGGAAGCATTCAATGAGGCTGTGAGATAGCAAGTCGAGAATATTGTTCTCTACAATGGTGTAGGATTCTGAGCCAGAGGATATGGTCTAGACGGTAGGGCAGCCGCAATACGGTTCTGATGCTCACGAGGAAGCCGATGCATTTTAAGTGAAGTCTTGTCGAGGTGGCATTTAGCCTTGACTTTATGAAAGAGATGTGTTCGAGAAATAGAAATTCTGCTTCATGCTTCTGCCGTCATATACGCAGCATGAGAAGGCAGTGATAAAATCAACAGCAGAACCTATACCCATTGGTGCAGTGAAATGGTATTACTTGCCTTGCGTGTAGCTTTTCTGTGGGACACGCTGCAAATCTTTGGTTGAGGTTATTCGCCTCCACTTTCCCCGTGCAAATTTACCCCACGGGGAACCAACAGGCCCAAATAAACCCTTGGTTGGCAAAGAGAGCCTCATATCTTACAGTGCTACCGTAGACACAACCGCTTCGCTTTGATTCAATTGACAGAACGAAATAGCGAGCGCGAGCTATTTGCCGTTTGAACTCCCGATTCTCATATCCGCACTCTGGAATCCCTGAGGGTGAAGGGGTTCTACTGAGGCCAAATGCCCACATTAGATGGAGTTGACACAGGTCTATTCCGCTCTTAAGTCCCGTGTTGAAATGCCGGGCTATGTCAAAAGGCCAAGCGCCCTGCAACTATCCCCTTATCGGATGGGGAACTGCTGAAAGCTTAAGCTACAGCATGTACTGTGTGTACTCTGTCAGGTCTGTCTGGAGGCCCACATCCGATGGACATGCCAATGCATCGCCCAGGGATCTTTCCACCACCGCAGCGAGGCCGAACAGGCGAGCGCGTGGCTATTTCGCCCTGCTCGCCCTGCTCGCGGCTCCGAGTGCGACTGCAAAGAGCCAAAAGTAATCATCGCCGGATCGAGGCCTAGTGGGCCAAGGCCCGACGATACACTACCACGACAATTATTTTTTTTGTCGATGCTCAACAGGGATGCAAGGCTTCGATGACAGATGCAGTCTCCATTATTGGCTTTTCTGATTGATGTTAAGGCGCGGGGCAAGAAAATGGGACTGGGCTCTTGGGGCCATTTCGCGGGCCGCTTGGGGACTTGGCCGAAACCCCAGACTTTTTGGAAGCTTGCTACTCCGACTCCAGCTTTTTGATGCCATGACCCGCTGAATAGGCTTAAGGTAATAAAGCCAACGTCAGCCCTCCATTTGGCCAACACCCTTGTGCCTTGGAACTCTTCCAACTCCTCAGTCTTCTTGGTACGTGCTCGTGCTCGAAGAACGAGACCATGGCTATCATCAACCTCTTCCTCTCGCCCTGGGCACTGACAGCCGCCCCTGTACTCCTCCTCGCCTACTACCTATATCCATACTTTGTGCAATATGCCGCCCTCAAGGGCATTCCGGCGCCGTTTCCGGCCCAGTTCTCGAATCTCTGGCTTCTCTACGTGGTCAGACGTGGTGTGCGCTACGAGGTTGTGGACGAGTTGCACAAGAAGCTGGGCCCTGTAGTGCGCATACAGCCAAACCACGTCAGTATAGCCGATGACGATGCTATCCAGGTCATCTACGGGCATGGCAATGGCTTTCTGAAAAGGTGAGTTCAACACGAGAGAAAATCCCAAAACTCCCATCTGCCAGGGCTATGCAATCGTATCTCGAGGGAACTGACATTGAGTTTCTTTCCCCCACAGCGAGTTCTACGATGCCTTCGTCTCGATTCGGCGCGGGCTCTTCAACACCCGCGATAGACATGAGCACAGTCGTAAACGCAAGATTGTCTCGCACACATTCTCGCTCAAATCCATCTCACAATTTGAGCCCTACATGCACCACAACCTGGACCTCTTTGTCAAGCAATGGGATGATCTCATTGCGCGGGGCAACCAGCAAGTAGCCCACCTCGACTGCCTCAAGTGGTTCAACTACCTCGCCTTCGATATCATCGGTGACCTGGCCTTTGGCGCGCCCTTTGGCATGCTACGTGCTGGAGCCGACATTGCCGAGGTGCGCGCCTCCCCCGATGCGCCGCCCTTGTACGCCTCGGCCATCGAGATCCTCAACCGCCGCGGTGAGGTCAGTGCTACACTAGGCTGCCTACCGCAGCTCAAGCCCTATGCAAGCTACCTGCCCGACCCGTTCTTCAGTCAGGGTCTTGAGGCCGTACAGAACCTGGCCGGTATCGCCATCGCGCGCGTCAAAGGCCGACTTGAGAACCCACCCGAGACTGAGAGACTGGACCTGCTGGCACGACTGATGGAGGGCCGCGACGAGAAGGGCGAGCCGCTGGGTCGTGAGGAGCTGACTGCCGAGGCCTTGACGCAGCTCATTGCTGGCAGCGATACGACGAGCAACTCATCATGTGCGCTGCTTTATCACGTAGCGCGGACCCCCGGGTGTATGGCCAAGCTGCAGGCGGAGCTGGACAAAGCCATCCCGGCGGGCGTGGAGGTGCCCACGTACGATATGGTCCGCGACCTGCCCTACCTGAACGACGTGGTCAACGAGACGCTGCGGTTCCACTCGACGTCGGGCATTGGGTTGCCGCGGCAGATTCCCGAAGACAATCCACAGGGCGTGCACCTGCTAGGCTACTACTTCCCGCCTGGCACCGTGCTCAGCGTACCGAGCTACTCAATGCACCACTCCAAGGAGATCTGGAGCCCGGATGCGGACGACTTCCGGCCAGAGAGGTGGCAGAACATCACGACGAGGCAGAAGAATGCATTTATTCCATTCAGTCATGGGCCAAGGGCGTGTGTGGGTCGAAATGTGGCGGAGATGGAGATGAAATTGATTGTGGCGACGTGGGCGCGGCGGTATGATGTGGTGTTGGAACAGGAGGTTATGGAGACCCGAGAGGGTTTCTTGAGAAAGCCGCTAGAGCTTGACATTGCCATCAAGAGACGATCTTGAGACTGCTCAGCTGGGGTGGGTGGGCGTGCACATCAAGCTAGTTTGATAACTTTTCAGCATATGTTCCAATACGGTACATGCATTGCATAGGTACTATAGCAATTCCACGAGGCGTGTGTCGTATGCCTTTCCCAGGCACCAAGTGTATTATTTACTTCCGAAGTTTGCGAATATGTTGAATCAATTCCCCTGACATGACGTCGACGGTACTTAAATATCTTGAAGGCATCTTCTACGTTTGCCTTGCGAATCTGAAATCGAACTCCCTTCGATGCTGAATCAATCCAAACGACGTGTTCATGACCCCTTGGCTCGTCTCAGCAGAATGGATCTCGGCTATCCAGCCGACTTGGCGATGCAAATGACACCTCTCCATGGTATCCAACAACGTGAAGTATGTCAATTGAGTTTTCTTTCCCTGGCCAGCCTCGAGCTTAATATTTGTTTTCTCAGGATGACAGGTTTTGTATCCATGGAATTTACGATCCACACGTTACCTAATCCGTCTTCCTCCCCAGGTTCACGTAGGCGTTGCAGGAGTACGCTTTCGGCACGTCTCTTGTTTCTCCTGATGTCGCGCCATTAGGGATCAGCGCTAGCGAACTAGGGTCTTAATGTGATCGTCATATAACCTCCGATTCGACGGAATCCCATCATGAGATGGCTGCAAGCAAATACGGTAGTACCCTCCTATCTTACCATTGTGTCCAACGATGGGAATCCGGACAAGGCGATACCTACTAAAATCCCACTTCCCGGGCCGAGAAAGCTCAGGAAAGGGGGGGGGGGAAATACCTAAGATGTATGTACACCTTGACTCGACCTGGAATAGCACAACAATGGAAGAACCCGCCCGTTGAAGAATAGCCCCAAAAATAGTGTCTACACCACGTGGCGCCCACTCAAGATCCGGCACACGAGCGACTCATCCCCCGACGTTCTGGGTCAGGGGCGGCGTAAGCCTTGCTCGAATTAGCCAGGCCTGCGGCATCCAAGTGTGCAGTGGGCCACGCAAGCTATGCGTAACTGGTGAGTGGGCTCGAATTAAAAGGAAAAAAAAGAGGGCACCTTGCGCTTCGCCTTTCTCAAAAATGGATCTCTTGGCACAGCGAAGGGGGGGGTTCCTTCTTTATTCTTGGAACTTTAGTTTTCATCTTGTGTTCCTTTCTTTCCTTGTGATCTTGTACAATAGAAATCGATTCTTGTTGTAACCCTTTAAGTGCGACATGCTGCTAGTGTTGCAAAGTGTGCGGATATAGCTGCATCATGACCATCGCCGGCTACGAACACCACCACCATGGCAGCGCTGGCTTCGTCCCCGGCGCACGCAGCCGACACATGCGCACGATGGTGACTGCGGGTATATTGCTGGTCTTGATCTGGACCATCAAGAAGAGTGCATTGTTCAGAGAACATGTAGGTACTCATTAATCAGTCCCCTTTCTTGCAAATAAACAAGACCCGAAGAGTATTTACTAACACTATCGCCTTCTTTTTCCTTATTGCAGTATGAATCTGGCTTCGCTCTCATCAACCCCGCCCATATTCCTCCCTCCACGGGCAACGCCTCCGAGAATTTAAATGCTACAGACGTCCCTGCCGGGCCCGTCCCCATCGCCCTTCCCGGCGACAGCTTCTACCTCACCGATGCGCTCCACACCGCGCTCAACCCGCCCGCGCCGCCTGCTCCTCCTCCACCACCACCACCACCACCACCCGCCTTCCCAGACTCGGCCGCCGTGATCATGGAAACCGACCCTTCCAAGATCCCCAACCTCGTCCCCCTCATGCTTCACTTCGCCCAGCTTCTCGGGCCCAAATGGCCTGTAGTCCTCGTCACCCTGCGCGCCAACTGGATCGAGCCGGCCTCCCCCGCCTTCCGCCGTCTAATGCGCGAGCAGCGCATCAAAATCTTCTTCCTCCCCGAAGAAACGAACTTTGCCTCCCACGAGTCCGTCAGCATCTTCCTCACGCAGCCGTGGTTCTGGGAGCAATTCATTAGCGCCGACCGCGTCCTCCTCTTCCAGGCCGACAGCGTCATCTGCGCCAACAGCGAGGCCGCCATCGAAGATTTCGCACACTGGGACCTCGTCGGCGCGCCCATCGCCAGCCAGTACGGCGTGGGCTACAACGGCGGCCTGTCGCTGCGCAACCCGCGCGCCATGCTTGACGTCATCAACGACCCAGCCGTGCGGTCGTTTGAGGAAGGGTTGGCGGAGAATAATGCCGAGATTGCGCGGGTCAAGGCCGAGGAAGGGCAGGAGGCGGGCGAGGATGCGAATCGGGAGGTGCCGAGTTGGCAGAAGTTCGAAGACCAGTGGTTTTACTGGCAGTTGAAGGAGCGGGGTGAGGCGTACAAGTTGCCGGACACGACGGCGGCGAAGGCGTTTGCTGTCGAGACCGTGTGGCACGATCGGCCTCTGGGATACCACCAGCCGTTTCGGTGGCTTTCGTCTTGGCAGAAGGCCAAAGCAGTGGAGTGGTGTCCAGAGTTATCTATGCTGCAGGATGGTAGCCACTTTTTCTAAAGAAGAGGCTCAGACTTGTGGTGTTGTTGTCGCTGAGTATTGCGGTCAAGCCACTACTGTGAGATGGGTACCACGGCATAAGTGTGGCTTACAGCTTCGTGGACGGTGACTTTTGATTTGGCATTGTATGGCGTTACGGTAGAAAGGGCTGCATGGGTGGGCTGAACAAGCCACTTGGGATATCAATGTCAGAGAGGGATACTACACAAACATGTTATACGGAGAAACAGCAGACGTTCACAATCTGCAAAGTATATTGCGGCTCAGCCGAGGGTTCATGGGTACATATGGTTCATTCAGCCACGCTAGCCAAGCATTCTTCAAACTTTCAGATTCTGAGCACGACAGTGGTTCCCTCAAAGGCGATTTAAAAACCACTGCAAATTTGTTCATATGTGTCCATTCATGTCACAGTTCGAATAAAGTATCAGATAGGTGCAAGTAAGTAGCTCGCAATGCATTGGGTATTATGCTCGTCTCTTCATTACAAACATGCCGCTGGTATACAAACACACTCTCACAGCGCACACCCCCGTTTTCACTACTCTTCAAAAGAGCCCGGCATCCTTAAATACTCAGGCCTCGCAGGCGTACTACTCACCGCCGTGCGCGGATCCGCACGAGTCGGCCTCGCATCCCCCGTGAGTCTCGGTGGTCGTTTTAACATCACCACTGTGTCCTTTGCTCCTCCCCTGACCTTCAAAGCCTCTTGCGCGCGCATCAATCTTACCCTCGCCGGCGACATTCCCGCTCTTGGGTCCGTCGCGGCAGGCGGTGGTGGTCTCGGTATGCTCGCGCTGTCGTAAGAATAGCCGCTTGACGGCGGGGTGCTGCTGTAGGTGTATGAGGAGGAGCCGCTGCTTGGCGTTGTTGCAAAGCATCGCGTGCGGCTTGACGTTGTAGTCGAAGGCGCGGGAGAGGATTGGGGAATCATTTGCCTTGGTCGATAGACGGGATTTTCAACGGGAACCGAGGCTTGCTGCACCGCGCCGGACAGCCGGCGGGACTCCTCGACCACGGGTGACAAGCACCGATTTGCTGCCTTGAATGACCCGTAGGATCCGATACCAGGTGTTGACGCTGGCGTCGTGGGTGTGCTTTGATATCCTGTTTCTGCTGCTAGGTTTGACCAGTCTTTTCTCCAGGTGCCGGAGCTTGACTGGCTCGGGGTTCGAGAAGCTGACAGACGCTCATGCTCCCTATTGTCTTCTGCGGTGGGTACCTGCACAACCTTGGGCTCAAAACACACTGGAGGCGGAAGCACGCCCGTTTGCATCGCCTTTTCTGAAACGGCCAGTGCCCTGGGTCCGCCGACATGATGCCTCGCGTCACTGGTCTGCGCGGCTACCGTCACTGACGCAGCAAGCTCTTCTTTCGTCCGATGATCGAAACTCGTAAAATTCCATGGGCGTGCCTCCTTGACAGTCGGCGGCGGCGGGCGAGGACCGCTCAGGCCGGCTGTCTGGCCAACATTGGCTGCTGCTATCGCAGCGGCGTGCTGGGTGTGAGAATTTGGCCGGGGCACACGGCCATTCCGGGAGGAAGAGGAGGAGGTCGAATGACTCGACCCCCGACGAGAGATGCTGTCTTCAACGGAGACTTCCGGCATGGCTCGCATGAAGTCTGAGACACGGCAAGTAATGGTACTCGATGCAGAAGAGGGGTTGGTGAGGTATGGAATATCGAAGGGCCGGGTGGCTTTCTCGGTGACACAGAGGATGAAGATGATGACCGGACTGTGAAAGAGAGGATATTTGTTAGTTTATGAAGTCAACAACATTGTTTACTCGAACTTTCGATGTCGAACTTCCCCAGCCTCAATATTGAACTCCAAATGATCCACCTCACCGTGCATCCGCATGGCTCCACCGCTCTGCATAGACGACGGTGATCGCCCCGCGACCCCACCTATGAAAGAAGAGAGCTTCAAACTCACATCACGGCGACACAAGCCACCAAGTCGACAATAGAAACCGGCGCGGGGTCCTTGGACACGGCCACGGACACAACAATGAGTGAGACCAACCAGGCGATGGTGTCTAGACGCGCAACGACAATAACGGAGGCGTGGAGCGGGTTTTCAGAGGGGGGTTGGTTGCGATTGACCGGTTCGCTCTTTAGAGCGGCTTGCAGGTGCAGTGTAATGTACAGCAAGCCCAAGATGGACTGCATATCAGGGGTTAGCGAGACGTTGAGGCATGCCAAATGAACAAGTGGCGTTTGTCTGGCCTGTCAAAGTATGATATATAGACTTTATTTGTAATTGGCTTGGCTGAAGCGATGGAGTAGCGGGACGTACCGAGAACATGACCCAACTCTGGCCAAGACAGTCGCCTGACGTTACACGATGGCCGAAAAGAAGACCTGACAGCAGAATGCCGATGAAGCAGGTTGTGAAGAGGAGGATCAGGCAGGCCAACATCACGGCCGGGAGCACTGGCGGCTTCAACTTTGGCAGCGGCTTGTTGGTGGCCGCAGCCTGAGACTGGCCTTCGACCTTGTCGTATACCCCGTCGGAGTAGCTGCCAATGGAGGAAGAGCCGGATGACTCCATCACGACGTAGTGTATCCCGTGAGTCAATGCTGTTCGCTGCAAGACTTGCAACCCACGCAGACTCGAGTGAAGAAAGAGAAGAAGCAGGAAGAAGAACGAGAGGCAGAGCAAACTCCTGGCTCAGAGGAGCACTCGCCCTTTGCTAAAGAGTCCATGTCATGCAGAGGGAGAGCCATGGCAATAGTTTACCAGCCTTGTCGAGGATCTCATGGTGAAGACGGGCAGATGTCTTGAGCGGAAGTGGTTGATGTCTCAGGCGTTTCTGGCCGAGTGGGGGAAACCGTGAGACAACCAACATTCCTCAGCATGGCTACGGCGTGGACAACGCTGATATCTTCCACCTTCCCCGCCATCCTGTGGGTCAGGCTTGATGTTTGCCTCCGGATGCATGGTTGGGGAACACTTTCAGGCTGACCAGAGTTGAGGCTGGTGCTGAAGGTGACCGTTGAGAACGGCTTGGTGTATTGGACGCAGAATTGCCCCCCCCGACCCTCCCTCTAATGGAATATCAAGGATCATAAACAACCCGAACCCTAAATATTTAGCATTTGAATATCAGCTCGATCATCTTTTACCTCTCGGGGGAGACAAAGGAACTTTAATACCACACACCAGCGGTCGACCAATTATTGAGCCTTCAACACCACAAAAGATGGAGTGATGATCCTCTTTAGAAACCACCTTGCAGGGTCGAGAAACCCGGGGAATCCTCGATTCGCACAAGGAACCCACCAGGAATGTCAGAGTTAGCGCCAGGTTCCCGCATGCAAGCGATTGGCCCAGAGACGCCGCAGACGGTTTCGAGGCCATCAACCGCAAACCGACGACGACAGACTCTCGGCTCGACTTGGTCTCTTCGTCGTCACCCCTAGGATTAATAAGGACACCCACCTTCTCAACGATCAGAGCCGGCTTCCGCGTTGAGGCTTGTGGGCTGTGTGGGGAGAAGCTTCGTCATTCGCCTGCAGATCAGAGGCATATTCTCATTCTTTGCCATGAGGTTCGGGAAGCACGGCATGGCTGCACGTTGCTCATTCACGCACATGTGTGTGAATCAGACGAACCTTGTGGGACGCAGATTGATTGCAAGCGCCAAAACGAGGAATCACGGACTATGTGAACCCACCTCGGCGGCTACTGATCGGCTTCCAGCAATGATACGCCAGGGCAAAAATCAAGGTTTCCAGGAATAGAGTACGAATAGGTAGGCAAAGTAATAAGTCCGCCGCCGATCTGTAACCTTTCTTGCTTTTTGCCAATTTTCTCTCTCATCAATCAAATTGTTGTTGCTTCAAGCTGCAACACCATCTTGCATCCTGCACTGCATGTACACTCACACACACGCACACACCTGCAACACAGTCGACACAACTCTCACACATTCAATGAGAACAAAGAACCGGCGCGCTCTTTTGCTCCCTAATAATATTCTCATCCTCTCCAGCTTCTCTCTCACTCCTTCTAGAAGAACGCGCTCAGGCACTCGCCCACGCTTCTGCAAGGATTGAGTCGGTGGCTGGAAGAAAAACAGGCTCCACTTTCCTCTCCGCCTTTGCCCATTGTCACGGCCAACAATCCCCGTTCCCTGGCGACATCACTTTCTTGCCTGCTTCTTTGCTTTCTTGCGTTTTCTATTTCTCGCCTATTGTCCCTATTGTCACCCATCACAATCGCCATTGCTCTATTGTACATTCAGCGCTTTGTTTGTTGTATTCACTATTGTCCATGTATATACCTAACATATAACCCAACCGCCGGTTGCCTCGTCCCGTGAACCTCGGGATTGTTTTCGAGGTTTTCGAGGGTTTCGCAAATTCCTGAGACATTCTCAAGCCACACTTACTCATTTATCAACGCACAACCATCATGAGATATTCAATACCACTGGCGATAGCTACCTTGACATGCCAGGTCAACGCCCGCTTGCCATGGACTCTCGATATCCGGGGCGCTGACCCCAGCAGGCCGACTGAGATTCAGTCACCAGGCCTACCAGAGATCGATATCGATATTGTACCATCGGAACAGCCAGCACCCACAACAACACCACCGCCCTCACAGGCAGCTGTGGAACTTCGCCTTCGCCAGGACTCATCTTCAGCCTCCTCCTCAAATACATGGGAGAACTCACAGACTTGTGGTTGGTACTCGGGGTTATCGTCAAAAGCCTATGTTTGTGAGTCGCCGCTATCATGCGCCACCAACACCGACAATGTCGTCGCGTGCAGCACTGCCGGCATCAATGAGTTCTTCACCATCTGTCTAAATTATGAGGCCGTCCAATCTTCGAAATGCACATCTGCCGGCCCAAAGACCGCATGCTGCACCGATTCCGCCGCGCCTGCATGCGGTACCTTTCAATGGACCGGCACCCCGACCCGGAGCATGTACAGATGCTTCGCAACACCCACCGTCATTGCTATGATCGACGAGCCACAGTTTGTGATCGACGCTTCCATCAGCAGTGCATCGGTAGCTTCGTCCAGCAGTGCAGCAGCCGCGGCATCTCGGTCATCCGCATCTGCAGCTTCAGCGTCCTCGGAATCGGCGGCAGCTGCCAGCGCCGCGAGCGGGCTTGGAGGGTCCAGCGTCACGATAACCACGACGGCGACGGATGGCTCTAGTACCACGTTCACGGCGGTTGCCGGCGCCACTGGTAGTGCCAGCGGCGTCACATTCCTGACCAGTGTGCAGTATACGACCACCGGTAGTGACGGTGCGTCTACCACATACACGGCTATCGGGCAGAATGGCGTTGTTGGGGCAAACGGGAGCAACGGGAGTAATGGAAGCAACGGTTCTTCTGGAGGCGTGAGCACGGGAGCCATCGCAGGCAGTGTCATTGGTGGGGTCCTAGGACTGCTGTTGATGCTCCTTTTGATGTGGTATTTGATGAAGAAAAAGAGCGGTAACAAGCTAAGCTTCAAATTCTGTGGCGGCAAGAAGAAGGTCGAAAAGGGAGATAAGCACACAAACAAGTTCTCCTACACAGAGAAGAACAAGGATAATCGCGAGTACGACAACCGCCAATCCTCGAGGCCCGACGAAGGCAAAAGCAAGGGATTCTCGCTATTTGGTGGCGGCGCCAAGTCCAAGTCCAAGAAAGAGGAGAATACGACCAACAACTACTACTATGGCGATGAAGTGCGCAACGACAACCGCTCTTACGACAAGCGCAAGTTCAAAGATAACCGCAAATACCACTCCGACTCTGAGTCACCTTCTGTCACGCCCTCGCAAACGCACGGCTTCCACTTTGAACCCGAAGGCCAGGGCAGCGGTCAAAGACCTTCATTCGATTCACGCGACACGACCATCGTCGGCGTTGGCGCCGTCGGCGGTCGTGGCTCCTCGAGACGCGAACAACGCCAGCGCGGCCCATCCTCACGAACGCAGAACTACGAACCTGATTCTCGCTCCCCCTCGCCCGCGCGTGTGAGTCCGCTACCTGGCGCGGTTGTCGGTGGTGGTACATCGAGGCGCGACAAGCGAAAGCAGCAGCGCATGGAAGCGCGCAGCGGTTACACACCCTCCCCGGACCCCCACGCAAACCGTGACGTCGAATATGCCGAGGATGAAGAGGATCAGCGTGCGAGCGGAACACCGACAGACTGGCACAGCATAGCCCCACATGTCGCCCCATATTTGAACGATGGCAACGGCTCGCAACAGCCCCAGAACGTCCATGTGCATGTGCACATCCACGACCGGGACCGCGAGGGCGGGCGTGGACGAAGTCGGCACTCACAGAGTCGAAGCCGCGCTTCCTCTAACCGTGTCCGACATTATGATGAGGATGATGATGAGGATGAATTCGATGAGGAGCAAAGGCAGCAGGAGATGGAGAGAGGGCAGCAGGGCTCGCGAACACATCGATATCACCCTGGCTCGGGTAGGCGGAATGTGCCTATATCGCGAAGCCCGAGTCCGCCTCCAACAACGCTGGCTCCGCACCCTGATGAGTTCATTGGACGAGGTCTCTAAATGTAAATGATGGATGGGACATGATGGACTAATAATATGGTGTTATTTCAGTGGTCAGAGATGTGGCGCATCTGCTTCTCAAGCTACCAAACCAGGAAATTGTTTCCTCAATTGCTGGACACAGACGTGGCAGGCCACAGAGCTCCAAAGTATATCAATGGAAAGAAAGCATGTGACGATACCCGAAAACGACTACTTGGCTAACGATCATTCAACTTATGTTGACAATGCTATTGTATTGTTTCTGTTTCAAAAAATGCTTTTGTCCGAGATCAAAAACTCAACTGCCTCATGCTCATGAGGACAACCCCAATTCGATTTTTGCAACCTAATCCTGTTCCAAGTCTCACAACCTGCTCTCCCTGGCCCCCTTCAAAAAGTGCAAGTTCACAGGCGTAATCGCGTCTTTACCGCTCAACACCGCCAACACATTTCTCATGGCCAACTCCTCGAAACCAATATGCGTTTCTACCGTTCCTCCAGCATTGTGACACGTCAACAGCACCCTCCCCGGGTTAAGCCCTTGTCCATTCGCATCTAACTTACCCCCCTGCGTCCCTGCCGCAGCAATATCCAAACCAGCGAATCCCAACAACCGCCGACTCACGCGCGGCTCGTCCGCATGCACATCCAAGCCCGCCGAACTCACCACCCCACTCTCGAGCGCATCCGCCAGCGCCTCCTCATCCACCAGGCTCCCGCGCGCAATATTCACAAACCGGCCCCCGCGCTTCAGCCACGCCAGGCTGCGCGCGTTGACCACGGTCCCGCCATCGGGCGACGCCGGCGTGCACAGCACCGCGCAGTCACTCACGCCCAGCAGCGACTCGAGCGTCGGGTGGAACGTGGCGCCGAGCTGCTTCTCGAGCTCGGCGGGCTTGCGTACCACGTCGTAGTAGGCGATCTTCATGCCCATGGTCGGGTTGCCCAGCTTGGCTGCGATGAGCTGGCCGATCTTGCCCAGGCCGATGAGGCCGAGCGTGTGGTTGCGTGGATTGCGGGCGTGCGCGGTCGTGTGGTTGTGTGAGAAGGCGAACGCGGCCTCGGCGGCTTTGTTGGGGCCGGAGGGGGGCGAGTTCAGGTAAGGGATGAGAGCAGCGGCCGTGGTCCAGGGCAGTTGGCGGAAGGTTGAGATGACCATGGCGACAGCGAAGTCGGCCACCGACTCGGCCGCTGCTAGGCCGCCGTTGCAGTAGATGATGCCTTGGAGGTGATGTTAGCCATACACAACTTTTATATAGTCTCATGTTCTTGTTCTTCAGGCTTGTCTTCAGCTTATTGTCCACGTGCTTCATCGGCCGCACAGCCCAGGGAATGGAGGCTTGATAGGACAAGCACAAGCTCGAAATCAAAAGCAGTAGGATCATCACTTACCCCTCCTACCCAACGCCTCTGTATCTGCCCAGTCAAACCCAGCGCCCGCGCTCGCAAACACGCGAACACTCGCTGGCAACGCCCCGATCAGCTCATCGTCCCACTTGCCCATCTCACCGCCAGTGCCCCAGAAAGGCCGCATGATAGCAGCAAAATCGCCCCATTTGCGCTCGCGCAGTGCACGGAGGAATGCGGGCCGCTGGCGCTCTTCAGTGCTGGGACGGATGATGGTGAAGTTCTGGGCGAGTACGGCGTGTGTTTGAGGGTTGTATTTGATGGGGTCACCAATGTGAAGGATGGTGGGCTTAGAGGCGGCCATTTTCGATGAGTCCGGAAATGTATAATATAGAATAAGAATCTACCTGTGAGAATAAGATATGGATTTGATAGGATATGTGTAGGCTCTGGAGATAACCCGTGGACGGCTTCCAAGGCCTATTAGAGAGGTTGAGAGCTGTTGATTGGATCGCAAGCTTGAACGTATGTCGGCCGAGATACTGCGAGTTCACTTGCAGAAGCGGCTATTTGCACAATGGGTGTGACTTCAGTAATCCTAGTAACTGGCGATACTGCGAGTTTCTTAGTACCGGGTGAAGGTTGCGGAGGGGACGAGGAGTCAGTACCGAAAGCCTTCCTACCAAGTACACTTCAGGCTTGCCTCAAAGTAGGAAGACATCATGAATTTATACATGTTCTCTATCCCATCTGTTTCCCCTCCTTGTATCATGCAATTACGAGAAAGTGCATGGGCGTAACTCATCGGACGCATGCACCCCTTGTGCCGTGGGTCTGGTAAACGTCCGATTCTGGTGAATTTCCCCGCGCTGGGGTAAAAGAGTCTGGGGTAAAATCCCCGGTCTTTGCTGTGACGGCAGCATGTATAACAAGAAAATCCCCCGATCCATTCCAATTCGGTACAATTCGCTGCTGCGTTCTGTTAAAAATGAGGTGACCAGATTATTCTGGGTCATTAGACCCATTCGACCCAATACCTCATGTCGTTGACATTGCTGTGCTTTTTAAAACAAGATCCATGTTACAACCACATACCGTAGGCCGTTCTCAGGTCGTTGATCCGTCCTCGATTTGCCTGGTCCTGGGGCCTCTTAGTACCTAGGTAAGATCTCTTATTAACTTAGCGAGAGCATCATCTATTTACTTGACAACCATCTTGAGTGAAACAGACGGAAATGCATATCAGAACTCGGATGCTTGAGTATCGCTGCTGTACTTAGGTATCTTCCTTAGAATCTGAAACTACACGGGGCATACAGTCACCCCCACTGCCAGCCATCCACAATCTTCTTCGCATCGAATTGCTTCTTTTTCTCAGCACTCACTACTTCTCCAATAGTGTTCTGATGACTACCGGCTTCCCTGGATCTGGCAACGGCACGGTGACGGCCTTGCCGCTTTTTGTGTGCAACGTGATAGTCCCGGCGACCTTCTTGGGTGGCACTGGCGGTTTGGGAGGTTCGGGCTTCTTCACTGTATAGGACGGGACGATCTCTGTAGTGGTCACGGTCGTCGTTGTCGTTGATGTTTTTTCTGTCTTTGCTGCTGTTTCCGGTGCCGATACCACCGTCTTGACGCTGTGCGGGCCGCCTTTGGTGGGAGGCGCTGATGGATGAGACTTCTTGAGCACGGACGGTGGCGGAGGCTTCACTGCTGCTATATCCTCTCAGTGTCAGGGCTCGGATATCATATAAGCGTGTGGAGTGGACAATGTCGTTGGAGGACGGGTGGTTTATGCCATCGTCGGCTGTGGTAGTGGCTCTCAACGATGGCGCCCGGGACATGATATGAGCGGAGGTAAAAGCAGTGGTAGGGGTCTTTTCAGACAACGCACCATCAGTCTTTGCGGAAGATTTGGACGGCTTTGGTGCTTCTGCTGGAGGCGCTTCGGGCTTGGGTACTTTTTGCTCCCAAATAGTCTTGCCGTCCTTGGTGAAATGATAATGCCAGCCACCTATGCTCCGTGTCAGCCTACTCGAGATAGCCGGGGGTTTCGTTGAAGCATATGAAACAATCTCACCGTCTTCTTGAGGACTTGCTCGCCAGTATCCCTCCCACAGAGTCTCCTTGATGAACTGCCAATTCGACCAATTCGACGGTGGTGGAGCAGGCTTTTCTTCTTTTGGGGGATCATCGGCCGGCGGAGCCGTGGGTACAGGCTTAGGAACCGGCCTCCGGTATAATGGGAACCGTCGCACCTTCGAAGGGGCTTGGTTCTTTGGCGGTTGATACTTTTCCATAACGTATGAAGCCGACATGCTTATTATGTCAAACGAATGCTGACTTTGAGGCGCCCAACCTCGTGCTGATCGGGTAATCAAGTATTCGATGACAGCACTTTGACTGCGCGACGGTAAGATGTGGGAAGGCGGTAGGGATGTTGCCTACCCTTGATATATCTTCCTAAATGTCGTACATAAGTGCCGTGGATCTTCTGTCCAAAAAAAAGATTAGGCGTCGTTGAAGCAATACAATCAAGGCTCTTCCCTGGATGTCTGGGAGAATGAAAGCTTCCCGAAGAACCTTATCGGGACAATGAAAAAAGTGAGGCGACGAATCCGCGCAGGTCAGGTTATATCCCGTTTCGAATTGTTTGGATCAGAAACTCAATCTTGCGGCGTTATTAGCTGCTTTGAATAGTTTCGAAGATGTCCTTGTTCTGGTCCTATATGGAACCTTTGCAGTAGACCTCAAGCGTCCACAAGGCCATGATTGAATTCCTCGATACTTTGTAATATACCTTTTCCCCGCCCAAGACCCCATTTTGAATTTGAGTTTCATCCTAATCACTAAGATGTGAGTGGTCATATTGTATGGAAATCAGGACCCGTGACCGTGGGATTGCAGCCGTAGCCATAGTCGGGCACGGAAGCCCGATGCGTTTGGGGCAACCCAGCGGACATATCGAGTTAATCCGACTGCGAGACATCAACACCAGCATCCCCTTGGCGTGATGTGCCCTTCCAGTTTACCCAATGGTGTGCGGTCTCGGGGTACTTTGGGTAGTTGACCACGCTGCCCGACCAGCAAGGGGATGCCCTGTTCTCTTGGGAGCGTGTGGATCTACAGAATCGAAACTAAATACCATGGCACATGTGCAAATCCCTACCAGAATCGATGACAGAAAAAGCAACCCGTTTTGAGAGATGCACACCTTCTATGCCAGGCGTCGATAAGCAGGCTAGTCTTTATTTATATACATACTCCGGAACAGAGTGGAGGGGCCGAGCCGGACTGTTAAAAAACGTTGGGCTCTGCGTACGGTCTAAATTTATTTGTTAGTCCTGGTTGGGCTAGACTTATCACCGAGCCTTTTCATAATCTCATCTGGGATCCAACCATCGATTGTTTCCATTTGCTGGCATTTTACCACAAATATTGAGGAGGCCGTATGGACCTGAGGAAGCGCAGGCTTTACCAGCGTTTGAGCATGCGCCCATACCGCATTGGCTCCAACTCGGTCTCATGACAAACCACCAGTCGATTACGCTGTCGCAGAGGCTGTTTGGCTTGAGCTCGGCAGCATTTGTGATTCAACGCCAAGCTCAGGTGATTCGAGACTTTTGCCATTGAAGGCGGCAAGGACCATTTACCTACCTACCTACCTAGGTAGGTATGCTTCATTTATATCAGAGACGCCAAACCTGTAGAGTGATATTATACTGGAAGATACCATTTGCTCTACAATGATGAAGTCTTGCATCATTGGTGCAATGCTCGTGCATAGAGTCGGTTGCTGTTGGTACCCAACCATATGGCTCGTCAGAGACATGGCGTGAGTGACACACACACACTCAACTGCGACCAAAATAGATATGCCCAAAAGTGGGCAGTGTCTCTTTGAAAGAAGCGCGCACATGGCACCGATTGACTACAGACGCTGTTTCAGAAGCCCAACAGATGGATTCGTCGTTGGCTTCTGGCAAGGCCGCCACACCTTTGTTTTAGCTTGGGAACAGTTTGCGAAATGACGGGCTTTAACGGGGCACGAGATCATATCGCCGCGGCTCCAGCCAGAATGACTGTCGTCTAAGCACAATGTGCTTTGTATATTGGGCACCTCCAGCCTCGTGTGGTGAGTGCAACCCGGTGGCACAGCTCAGGCAAGCCGTGCCTTTCATCCATACAAATTTATTGTGTCCACTTTAATAAGTTCAGGGGACTCTCTTGCCCTTAGTCCAAGAGCAGAGCGAAATACACATACAAATTGGCAACGTATTTCTTTGAGCTTCCAAAGAGAATCAAGATGGTGGCCCCGGATCAGGTCTACCAAGCTTCTGACAGCCACGTGTAAGAGGCTGTGAAGATCATCGGCAATACCCAGGATCAGCCACTCCCTGCCAATGTCGCGTCCCATTATGGTTCAAGCCAGATTCGGATCAGTAGCGAGGACATTAAGCTTCCTGAGAGACTTCCAATTTATCAGAAAGGTGGGATGCAAGGCCCGAATCTTTCGATGTTTGAGGGAATATGGCGAATCACACACTTATGAAGCGTCATCGTCTTCAACCTTCGACCTAACGGCCGAGGTAAGACTGCGGCATGACCAAATTTGGCGACCTGGGAACAAACGTCTTTCTGGGAGTTTTGAGGGTCGAGATGCCTTATATTGCAGAGGAAGGCCTTCGTTGCGAGCCTCGTGGCCTATGAGTGGCTGACCAATGGGGCTTCACCTATCTATGTGAGCTTGACAGATTGTTTAAAGTGACAGAGTAGGTCAAAGTGATGATTCATATTTCTACATGGCCCCACACACTTTCTCTCATGAGTTCTTTGCAGTAGGTTGAGTCATTCATTGCTACTTGTACTGCCATAGCGAGTGCCTACCTGGTTAGGCACAAAAAGCTATTTAAAACCACCTCAGTTCAAAGTCATTCGCGGCATGGTCGGATACGCGGTGCTACGGGCATATTACCAATGCTCTTTCTGCGTCGAGGTATTATAAACTCGACTTAGACGTACTCCTCACCCTTTGAACTCTGCTGTCGGTACAGGCAAAAAATCCAGCTTCGGGGCCCCACCGTCAAAGATGGCGAACACCTTCATCTTCAAACTCGACGGGATGAGAGGGAAAGTCCACTTCACGAACCGAGCGTACCATGAGCTCGATGTCTCGAACCCACAGAAGAATGACGAAGCATGATAGACAAATTTTGCTCGGGGCCGTCCCTTCTTCTCACAATCATTGAAAAGCTTGGTCAGCTGTTGGGTCGATGGAGCATCGCTGGTGCGCTGCAGCAACGGTATCAGACCGTTCATAAGACGGCAGACATCGTCAATACACAAATTGCCTCCCATTCCAAGATTTGCCGTGGCTTTGTGTACAGCATCGCCGAGAAGCATGACACGGCCACCAGAGTTCCAACGAGCCGGTAGCACATTCTCCTCCATAGCAATTATGCTAGCCCCGATGAGAGACTTGTAGCAATCGTTGAAGGTGTAATCAGGACATAGCTTGAGATGTCCGTACTTCTCCATGAATGTGTCGATGTCAGCTTGATCAAAGCGTGGGCTGGGATATTCCACACAAGGTTGTTTCCCAAGAACGTCAAGTGGGATATAAGCCGACCAGATGAGTTGACCAGGCTGGCCTTCGCGGGCATGAACACCTGAGCTGCTGATCCCACCAATTCTTTCCTTCTCATGATAGCTGTTGTTCACGATTCCGTCGGCTAACAGCTGGCGCTTGGGTTCATCTGCAAAGTGGTTCCAGGACATGGCAGTCAAACAGGCGTATCGAGTCTTGAAGCCCTTCGTGAGGATATGGGCTGACTTGGGATCCTGTTTAGCAACCAGGGCAGCCAGCTGATTGCGAACCTCGCTGTGAACGCCATCTGCGCCAATGAGGATACTGCCCTCGTACACATTGTCCTTGTCGGTGCGCACCGTCACGCCATCTGGAGTCTCGATAAATGATACCAGGCCCTCTCGACTACGAATTTTGGACTTATCCTTGATTCCATCATACATTGACGTTAGAAAGCGATATCTATCGATGAAACGTGCTGGACGTTTAGCCCTAGACAGAAGCATGTCAGCTGTACTATTCTCTGCGTCCATACGTTTCGACAGAAACTTGGAAAGTGCTTACTTTTGGTACAGGAGCCAAAGCTCATCTGACGCACAAAACATTTTCATTTTAGAGTCCCAGTGCTCTCGCATTTTCAAAGGCACACAGACTTCGTCCAATGTCTTGTTGAGCCCAAGTTGCTCAAATACGAGCGCTGTGCAAGGCAAAACTAGAATGGACTGGCCCTTGTTCGGTGCGACATCTCG
Organism: Gnomoniopsis smithogilvyi; assembly: GCA_027946515.1. Lineage (NCBI taxonomy): Eukaryota > Fungi > Ascomycota > Sordariomycetes > Diaporthales > Gnomoniaceae > Gnomoniopsis > Gnomoniopsis smithogilvyi. Next base: position 1,119,393 of record JAPEVB010000004.1, on the reverse strand, counting down.
TTTTTCCAAGAGAAGGTAATCGATTCCAGCTCTTTCCAGTGCATTAGCTAGGGTGAGTCCTGCGACGGAACCACCAGCGATAATAACCTTAAAAGGTTTTGAAGGTGCGCTGCTCTCCATGGTGATAGCGTGTGGCAGTTTTGTCCGATATGTCTGGTCGCGCTAGAAGCTGTTGAAAGAGCACTCTCCCTTTCAGGTGTAGCGATGGTCTCACTAGCTCTTTGGATCAGTTGAAAACTTTTCCAACAGGTGTCCCGAGCGGCGAGCTCATCCTCGACTTAAGTATCCTCATGAGGTGATGCAGAGGCTCACAAGGGTTGCAGCGGTGGAGCGAGATACCGCCCTATTGGTCGTAATCGAAGGAGCGTGTATATCCACTCACCTCAACTCGCTCCATCTCACCACCTGCCCCGTCCCCCGCGAATGGGGCGCTGTGGGTTTCTGTAGATCCAAAGATACCTACGATGCCACGATTGAAAAATTTCAAGGGGTCAACAAGATGAAGACATGAAAGATGTATTCGCTCAGAAGTGCTCATGCCTGTGACGTGATGCAAGAAGCCACATCGAAGATTATATGAGATAAGCTATTGATATGGGGCGGCCTCGGGGCTACAAGCAAAGTTTCTGCATATATGAAAACACACACCTATGCCGCATCACTGGCACGCAGCACTGGGAATGGGTTCTCTGAGCTCCACAATTGCTACGACAGACAACATCGCTAGTACTCAGGGACGCATGGTAAAGTCGGACCGAGAAGAAGCTGGCGGCTATCTGCGTATTCACTAAAACCGTACTGTCAAAAGCAGACACATTAAGCACAAACCTCACACGTTGTGTTAATTTGTCAATGCTTCCTATGCCTCCAAGATTATTGATTGAATCTTCTGGAGGCAGAGGTGAACCTTGCTGATGATCAGTAAGACTTCAAGAGCTCAGGCCTGGATTGAGAATCTTCTGCTTATCAGCTTCGGACAAGATCAGATAAGGCGACTTGCTGGGCCTTGTTACGAGTGGAGACAGCTCGTTAACGGTAGGATTTGTGGATATGAGAAGAAGGGGATGTCGCCATCAAATTTTGCATATCATCACCGGTGGGAAGCTCCTGGCCTGCAAGTAAGCTTTACTTGATTTTTGATTCAGATCTCCAAAAGGGTTTCTGACCGGCCTTTTTCCTTTTTCCTTTTTCCTTCTTTTCTTGCAACCAACTGCAGACTCCCCCTCTATCCGCATGTAATCGCACGCCATAGCCATTTCAAGCCGACTGAACGTTTGTCTCTATCATCTGGAGCTCTTCGGCACGCCACACTCCATGTCATTTATTCGTCCACTGATAAATGCATATCTCTTGGAGGCTTGGAGCTGGCGCGGTACGATGTGTTGTTGGAGCTACTTATGTCTTCGGAGTAACAATGCCAGAACAACGGCCGATATGCCAATGGCAGTAGTGGAGACAATCAACCTGGTCTTCCTAACGGCCGGTGCCAATATATACTCGGCAGCAGCGTTGAATTCGGCGAGAGCATTTGATCGTGGGTACTCTTCGTCGGGAACGGGGCATTCCAAATACTCGCAAATCTCTTTGAACCCAAAGCCCTTCTCAAGGTCGAGTATCAACAATCTCTCCGGTGGTACAAGGGCTTTCACAGTATTTTCACTATTAGGGGAAACGATTAGCCTATTTTTTGAGATCAACCGCTGGGATCACAGTTACTTACTAGATCACCAGATTCTTCTCTAGTGCGGCACGAGCTTCTGGATGATTGGGATGCAAGCCATCTGACCATCGATTCCACATGAGCCCGAACATTCGCTCGAGCTCCCAGACAAATCCGTCCATGTACCGTGCTGCGGAGAGTGGGTATTCTCCAAGCTTGCCGTAGTACCTCCCAAGGGTCGAGCTGAGAGATTTGGAGAAAGATTGCGGGCTTCTTGTGGTCAAGATGAACTTGATGTTCGGATCGGCCACAAACATTTTCAGCCCAGCTGTCCCAAAATAACACGGGCATTCTACCAAGCACTGCCAAGAATATCAGATGCTGGAACATTTCCACTGATCGTGAACGGAACGATGCCGAGACATACATCATAGTCTCCGAACAACTTATCGAACTTCTCCCTCGTCCATGGCTGACTGGTCCCGCTTGCAATCATGGCATCGCCCATGGCGTGCATTTGCTCTGTGCCATGGGGAAGTAGCTCTGTGATGTGGAAAGGACGGTACCCAAGCACCTTCAAAGATTGAAAAAGGCCGATCGTTCCCGTTCTATCTGAATATTGTCAGTCTCTCTGGCTGGCTTCTCTGCACCTCTGAAATAATAACTTGCCGACTCGCGCCCAGCCCGATGACCTTCAATGGTCGAATGGTCTGAGGCGCAGGAAGCTTGTCTAGTGCACTCGACATTGTGACCTTGCGAGTGCTGAACGGGAATCGATAAGCCTCTTGAGGAACACGGGAAAACGGCAAAACCTCCGTCGCGTTGAGCACAGAAGTGGCAAGTGATTTTAGTCTCGGACAAGTTGTTTCTTTATCAACATGGTCTTGTTGACGAAAGAGTTGATATCGCACATCTTGTAGTGAGTAGCGACTGACTCGCCTTTCAGAGAGGACTCCACGCTATCATGCAATCGCTCGGGGTGAAAAGAGCGCCTTATCTTTCAGACTTTAATTTCGTGTACGTACGGTATTCATGCAATTCCCCCGAAAGGCAAACAAACGATTCGATGTCGAATTACAGGCTGTTGAAAGCCCGCCGTACACAGACTCAGGCCGAACACAGTCGATCGCCTCACACTGTCACAGCCGTTAAATTTCGGGAAATAAGTATACTAGCTGCGAGGTCAAAGCTTCAGGGAATCGATGGCTACTTTACTGGGTCCTTTGTATTGAAGAAAATTCAAATTTAAGGTTTTGATCCAAATTGTGCTTGGCCAATCGTCATCAGAGAGCGTAAAGAACTGTGACTTCGTTCTGCGTACTCAAAGGCGCCTGTAATCCGGACTCGCGACCCACCCCTTTTGCTTCTATAATTACGCCATATTGAGACCATGTACCCCAGATTTGGGTCAGAAGTTTGATTATGCCAATAATGGTTCGATAAGGACTCTATCTAGGGTGCCATCTCCTCAAAATTGGCATGGGGTCCGGCCTTTTTGATACTCTGATTGCGCTACGGTATGAGCGGAAGTCAGGACTGACGGGAACGCGCTCTAAAAGCGTAACTCAAGAAACTGTACAAGCCAATCAGACGACAAACACGTTAGCAAAAGTACGTAGAAGCAAAGAGAAGTACTTTGTGTCAGGTCGAATCAAATTTAGGTTTCAATCCTGTGTTGTGTACTTCATTTACAACACGGCTTGTGTTCAAGGTTGGTTTGTGATGTTGATTCTTCACGACGGACACTCGATTATGAGCCTTGTGGCGCCATCCACACATAGATGATATTTCCATTGGACACAGATACGCCCTTGCCTTGAGCTTTGGAGGATCAGCGATGCCGTGATCATTCTTGACTCCGACTCTGACTCTGACTCGAACATCGGCCAAGGGCAAGATATCGCTTATTGACCCATGTCTAGGCTGATACCATAAAGATGAAATGACCCCGCCAGCCTCGAAAGATCCAATAGACACAAAGAACTGTTGCAAAACTCCAAATTTGAAGATTGACCATCCCTCGCGTCAGAGGCCTCTCCAGCATCGTTGTGAACCAAAGATCTCGCAAGCAGGATGACCGTCGACATTATTGAATCGGTTGACGTGGAGATTCCGTATGTCAAACGGAATAGCGATGGAGAGCTTCCCAACCACGCCCAAATGTTCTCCTGGGAGCCAGAGTTCATGGATATGCAACCGAGCACAGTCCGGAATGTTCGAGTAGCGAACCAGAAATTCTCAATTGCCTCCTCAGGCTTCGAATATGCACGTCTCGACGAGCCGCCAGTGATTGATTACTCGGACCCCGATCAGGTGAAGGAAAAGTATTTTCCGAAGCTTGAAGAACTGATAAAGGCTAAGTGCGTGTTTTATCTCTGTCTCCAATAGTAGCGTATATGCTAACGAACCCAGACTTGGTGCCTCTGAGGTAAAAGCCTTCCACCATGTAGTTCGCAACACAAATTACGAGACTGGGATGGGTTATACACGGAAGCATCGATGCCCAGCCAGGCGGCCACATGTCGACGTTACCTCCAAATTCGCGCCCATTCTTATGAGTTGGGACGCCCCAGATATGCTCAAGGACGTGACAGAGAACGGAAAACACTGGCAAATGGTCAATGCATGGAGACCGCTTAAGCTGATCCAAAAGAGCCCCGTGACAGTCGCCCACACCGCATCGATGGCCTGGGAAGATTACCTTGTTGTTCCGCAGCCTGAAGTCGGGCCCGGCACGGAGGGTTTCTGGCTCCAAAGACCGCAAGATCCTGAGCGGAAGCACGAATGGTGGTTTATGGACAAGCAGACTCCGGAGGAAGTTCTGCTCTTTCTCCAGCATGACTCAGATGGAGCTCAAGTTATAGGCCACACCTCATTTCAATTACCAGGGGAAGCGCCTAAGGAGCCTAGAGAGAGTATCGAGGTCAGGCTGTTTGTTGTGTACTGAGTGCACTATACGAGAGGATAAAAGATAGAATTTGGTGTCGGTGGTACTTGGCTTTCAGCTACTTCTTTCCCCAAGATCATACACATATAAGCTGAGTTTCCAAGCTTTGTTCAACACTTTGTAACATATAACAAGGCCAAAATTTTACACGAGAATGAGGTTTCCCGCCTTGTGAGAATGGCCATGAGTCCTCTGATAGTTACATTGTTATTGACAAAATAGAAAAATCTATCAGCGAAATTCGAGTAGCCTCTTCCCCCAATTTAGGGTTCACCCGAGGTATTGACTATAAGTACCTGTAGTTGAGCTGTACTTGGAAAGGCCTTTGTCAAATATGCATGGATCCACCAAATCCGACAATACACAACAACCGTCAACAACATCATGTCTAGCGGCTCTTCACAGCTGTGACCCCTGAGGCCCAATCTCTTATTCGAAAAAGGACATCCACTCTCCCTTGTCTGTATTTGATCTACCACAGCTACCTAACAACATCGCCTCTCATCTGCTTATGCTATGGATTTGGAGTGCAACTCCAATCGTTATGCTTGTTTTGATGGCTTAGTGAATGCAATGGAAGCTTTCGTCAACGAGCGTGACACACAACGTGGATATTCCTTCCCGACGAGGCACCCAGCCGTCAAGCTCCGGGCCTGTTCACTAGACGTTTCCAGAAATATTTGCTTTCTCAGACTCGCTGTTGTTACTTTCATTATTTGTGACACCTGACTTTACTTTCTTCCATGATTGATGCTGCAATCTTCAGACTACAAAGACTCATAACACTTTTTGCAGTCCAGTCTATTCTTCTGCCGTCTCTTTCCTTAATACACTCTCATAATGATGACTTCCCCCAGAGTGAACATACTGTCTGCCATCTGGCTGGCTCTGTTGGCCTCTATTGTTGGTGGAGACACCAGCAGTATTAGCAAGATATCATATCCCATGAACAACTCATCATCTGTTTGTCACCAAACCACCTATTCTCTACTGAACATCACCTACCCGGACATCGACAGTGTCTTCTCTATAGGAACCAAGACCACAGCCTCCTACATCGAATGCTTGAAGCAAACAGTCAACAGCACTGCTCTTACCTCCTGTGCTCACTTTCAGGAGGATACCCAGCTAGACTCGTCAATTCAAGTGCCTTCTGGCCACTACAGCACTCCCCAGGCCAGCTCCTCTACTCTTCCTATGGATGACAAGCTGAGTCACACAACTTCGCAGATCACAAAAGCTTCCAGTAAGTACATACCTTCTTTGTTGCCATTGACCTTTGCTCATACTATGTTTAGTGACCACTGGACCTGCCTCATCAAGACCGGAGAGCTCAGACAAGCGAGTTCTTACAGGACGTGCCCTAAAGGTCCCCCCTCTCATGCAAAAGTCTTCGATGAATACGCTCGTTCCCCTGCCCTCTGGAAAAGCTTCCCCTCCGATCGAGTTTCAAACCCCATCGACGCCTGTTCTCACTCACGACCTGTCCGTTTTGATCTCACAAGCTTCATCCACGATCTCGGGCTCAACCACGCCTACATCTGAGGCAAATAGACCAGCACCTGCTACCCACAACGCGCTTGTCATCGGTGTCGTCGTGGGTGTGACATGTGGCTTATTGCTGGCTATACTTGCAGCTGCGGCATGCTGCAGCTCTAGAGTGAGGCAGAGAATGTGGTTCTGGCGCCGTCCCAAGAGCCAAATGCCTGCGAGGGACGGTCTCCCGCGGTGTGACAGCGTCGCGACCACCCTTACTGCAGGGAACGGCGGCATTAGCAATGCTAGCAGCGACACTGTCTTCGAGGCCTACGGTGCGAGGCCTGGTCAGACCTCTGCCACGGCGGGTGGTAGGGGAGGCATCGCGTCGGGAGGCACGAGAACCCCCGAGACTTACGAGATGTACAATCTTCGCGCTGGTTATGCAGCTGGTGGATACCTCTCCGCGGTCTGAGTGGTAGGGGTGCGTGAAAATCAACCGAAGTTGGTGCATTGTCTGAGTGATATCAGAGGAGGGCTAATTCCTGCCTTTGAATGGTGGGATGAGTATTCTTTCAGTCAGAACTTCGTGGTTTGTGGTCTACCTGGTGGAAGGGATGCGACTGGGAGGCTAGGTCAGTAATCATCGTCAGACGGGGAGGTGGATAAGATGATAGTTGAATTTAATTTGAAAACTCCATAATATCATGCGATCCCACGGACAACTTCTGATTCGTTGCCAATCATTTTCATTGCAAGATCTGTGGACTAACGCCACTGCTTCCTCACACATGTGTCCATACGCAGTGTCTTGGTGCTCCTACATTACGGCGACATTACCCTATGAACTTCTTTCGATCCTCAAATTTCGACTTTTGGATCACATATATGGGCATATCCAAAAAAATATCCTATGATCAACGCGTGCTCACATTCACTTGTGCCTCATACTATGTTTCAGATTGCTTGTCAGTTACTGGAACGCCGCACAGGTGTAAGAGTTCTAGAAAGAAATTGTTTTGTGCTTGGCAGGCCCCGGCCGAGACTACACAGGAATGTACAACAGAATGTAAAACCGCGCAGAACACCACAAGGAACATTCTAGACCAGTTTCTGTGGTTTCTATCCGCGGAAATGCATCGAGGGTAAGCTGGCGTTGTCTCTGAGGGGGATAAACAGGGCTTTAGGCTGCTAGTCTTAGAACTGGCCCTGGGTAGTGCTCGGCCAGCTTCACACTAGATATCTTCAATAAGGTCCTCGTGACCGTCACATGAAAGGGTAAACTTATCATGAGCCAAATTTGAAGGACAGCAATGATTCTAAAATTTTCTTTCTCTGTCTCCTTCATTTAATCGTAAATTTCGCCTGGCGCGCGTTTCCTTCATCACCACGCGTCGCCACCACGTCCACCATCTTAGAATCCTCAGCACTTCATTGCGGATTCTTGTATTTATAAAAGCACAACCCCAAATTTACCAAATAAACGCCACAGAGGGAAATACACTGTTATATCCCTCGTGCAGAATTGGTCTTTGTCTAAACACCCCACACACAATCTTGCCAAAATGGCTGTTTTCAACCAGGCGCTCATGATCCCAGGCCTCATCGTCATTACTGTTCTCTTCTGGGCATGGATCCCTTTCTGGGCTCTCTTCAAATGCATTCGATGCGGTAGGGGCCCAATCTCAGACGAAGAGAAGCTCAAGAGCGGCACTATCCCCTACAAAGCCGTTGGTCCACTCAAGGACACCGCCTATCGACCTCCCCAAATCTCGCAGCCCAAAGTCTCAGCCTCAGCATCACTGAAAGACGAGAGATCTCTTCCACCCAAAGCCGCGCATACGAAAAGAAACAGGGAGGATCATGGCATCAAGACAGAGACGGCACGGATTCAGAAACAGGAGGAGCGTGCCGCAGGGCAGAGGCAGCAGAAAATGAGTGCGAGTGACATGAGGCGGGAACGGCAAGAAAGGCGGGAAAAGGAAGCAGAAGCTCGGAGAAAGGATAAGGGTAAAGGGCGTGCGCCGCCGGCCTCAGGGGACAGCAGTACGACCACTACTGATGCTATCACGGCACCTGAGAACGTGGTGACCCGGGACACCAGCAGACACCAATCCAGCCGTCGCTAGTCAGCTTCATTTTGATCTCCACATCCTGTACTGAATAGCCCTGTCCGACGTTTTAGTGCAGCTGTCTCGAATGTATGTTGCCACGCCATCTTTCTCATTGTCGTAAAGCGACGCTGACGTTGTCGTGCCGCCCTAAAATCTACCCAAGCGCATGTATGCGTTCAAAATACTGTCAAACGCTTGCTCCTCCTCATCCTTATCATGCTTCTTCGAAAAGCCGTATGTATCAGACAGCTCGACTAGTGCTTCCCACAAGCGGGCGTCGTCAGAATCAAAATGACATCCGCCTGGACGCACACAGCCCAGGAACGGCTTTCTCTCGGGCGCACATACAGTGCCGGCCTCGGGCAATTCTCCGGTCTGGAAGTACTCCCTGATTACCTTGGCAGTACACAAAGAAGGGTTAGCATGTGAGCAGTGGCCTTCCGAGTCGTGCAGCAACACCACACTGCCAGGGAATAGGTCCCTCGACAACCGCTGTCCATTCGCCAGTGGGGTGGCCGGATCGTGGGTGTTGCCGATGATGAGCAGCGGGTGCGACGTGTTATCCCACTCTTGTTTTTCAAATTTCAAGCTCGGCCGCCAGGCTGGCTTCGCACTGATGCCCTCGCACATGAGTCTATTGCGAGTCCAAGTCGGGCTGACCCAACGACTTTGCTCTGCGAGCTTGTCGCGATGAGCTCTGAACGCCTCGCGTGTGAGGTTGGAGGGACCACCACCAGCATCCATGCAACTTACAGACGCGAAGGCTCCAGCCCAAGCTTGATAAGGTAGACAGGTGCCGGGATCACCCGCCCCGGCGGAACTATCGCACCCTGTCCCTACACCTGGCAGGACGGCGGGCTTCATGGCGGACTGCTTGCCCTTGGCAAGGCCAACAATGCTAGGATGAGACGCATTTCCCGATGCAATAGTTCCAAGGAGGCCCCAAAATTGCTCAGCCAGCGCAAATGGGAAGTAGACTGCACCAAGCAGGCTCATATGAAAATCACCACGCGTCAAGACCTCGGGACCTAGGCTCTCTGGCAGAGGGACAGCGATTGGCTCTGTGAAAGCGGATCAGCGAGGATCAAGATCCCGGACTCAGATTTCCTCGACTGAGCTCTGGAGTAAGGAGCAGAATATCGCATCAATGCACAATTTCGTACTCACCTGCCTTGATGGATTCCATGATTAGGGCCATGCGTGCTTCGATGGCCTCGGGCGAGGAATCGTACAACGGACATTTCTCCGGGCCAGCCTCGTAGCAGTACTGACTATGCTTGGTGATCACCATATCTGCGTCTTGCAAGGAGTGCTCGAAGAGGCCGGCATAGTGATCCGCAGGATCCATGTTGCCATCGAGCAGCAGGCGATGTACTTTGTCCGGGTGCATCGCCGCAAAGGTGCTCCCGACGGTCGTACCATAGCTCATGCCCCAGTACTGGAGTTTCTCTTGGCCAGGTCGATATGCTGTACGTTGGAGAATTTCTTCAATTTCCACAGCGGTGAGTGCAAAATCTGCTGTGGGCCGCGACGCCAGCAATCTGGCAGCCTCTCGAGCCCTCAACTCGCCTTCCTGCTCGATAATCTCAACCATGTCTTCGACAACCTGTGCAGTATTGATGAACGGCAAGACACCATCCTGGCCTTGGCCAGCTGAGCAGCTGGCACCCAGAGCACTTGAACGGGCCCATTCTAGACCAACAATGCTCTCGCTATCCCACAGCAGTCCCATGTCAATGAAACGTAGTTGCCATGTCTGCTTGTTGAAGGCATCCGGGAAGCACCGTAGCTCTGGCGTAGTATTGTTGACTCCGCGAGGATCAAAAGATAGGATGTCAAAGTACTTTGCGCTCTGGCCGGACTTCTGAGACGGCGAGACTGGACTGTCTAGGACGGTCTGCAGGTGTGGTCCGTCCGAGATGACTTGGAAGACGCCAGACTCCCCCGGTCCCCCAGGATTGAGCATCACCACTCCTCCATATCGCGGGTCCGTTACGGGAACCTTCGCCGGAAGCTTAGCGATGGCAATGGCAGCGCGTGGGCCGTTATCGCGGGCCTCGGCAGAAACGTTCCAGTTCAGCGGCACCGACAAGCGTGCACACTGATAGGCACCGAAACATGGTGTGTACTCGAGCGACCTGCTAGGTGTAATGTCACTCCAACGGAAGCTTCGTTGAACTTCTGGCTCTTCTGAGCTCTTTGACGAGGCACTGCGCCAACATGCGAAGAGACTAGCCGAAGATGGTGACGAGATGCCCGGGACGAGGAGCCAAAGGGTGAGGCAGACTACCAAAGCCACAAAGACTGGTCGGCGCCTTCGAGTTGGGATATTATGGACAGACTCGGCAGCCGGCCGCTCAGATTTCATATTTGTCATGTCCAAATGCAAGGAAGACAAACATGTGTGACCGGCGTAAACCTTGGGGATGATACCTGGATGAAGAAGCATCCCAAGACGTATTTTTCGACATAGTTCCCGAGGGTTAGGGGGCCCCAAAGCGGGGATAGCCCCAGTCAGCGAGATCGGACAGGCAGCGACACCCCTGCATCAGACTCGACATGATTCTGCCATAGTCACGTTTCGGTTCTCAGTGACGAGCCAAATGTATAAATATATATATGTAAACCCGATAGACAAAGGGCGCCATACCGCTGTTCAGATGTACATCTACCATAGCTTCAATCCGACTTTTGGTCTTGTGCGATGGGAGTAGCGAAGCGGGCTGAGGGGGATTGAAAATAGCCTCTCGGGGAATCTCACGAGGACTGACGACGAGGTCGCAGACGGGATACTCTTCATGAAGCTCTAACCACAATTTCCGACGAATCATACCTAGGTGGCAACTTGTCCCAACTCGATAGGAGAGTTTCTGGGCAGTACATCACGGTCCAGCAGCTTGAAGATGTGCCAAAGCGACGAACAGCTGGCATGCTGCACACTTGGGTGCGCAGTAGATCTATATTAGATTATATCTCACCAAATCCGGAGTCAGAATACTCCAATATTGCTCTACAACCGTTAGGGTTTTGACTGTTGGAGGACTGAATCAATACAAGTTGGTTCTCTAGGACTTATACGACCTGCCTTGGCAGTTGTGAAAAGCCTCAGCCTCCCTGTGTGCGCCTGGTCGATCATTTCCAGTTATGCAATCTTAACGACAAGGAGTCATTGCATGCGAACAGAGAAATTTCTTTGAATGCAGTTATCCAAGACAAGAGAAACTTCAAGTCCTTGTAGCAGTGAGGCTCAAGGTTCGCAGAGGACCATCCGACGTATGGCTAGTTGCCCGCGTTGGATAGCATGCAAATTATCTCGAAGAGAGAGACGGCGATTCCTGAAGTAACGGAATATATAACTTATAAACACTAATACAAATGCCTATCTCTTGCTATTCACGTTGACGTGTTGACATCTGACTGCGGCGGCCTTTCTGGACGCCACGATACTACCGGCAGACGCGAGGAGTTCTGGTCTTTCGTTCGCTTGAGAGGCTCTGTGGCCTTGAAAGATTCCTCCACGGGCGACTGAATAGGCAATATTGTGTCCCTTTCCGTCTCTGCATTCGGCGCGTTGTGGATAGATTGCATTGTTGGCATTTTGTTGTCACTGATGACGCCTAATTGGATCCCGTCACTGTTGAACAGATCCGGGTTGCGGGCCTTGACCACGGCAATCAGCTTGTTCAATATGCCAAACTCCAGCTTCAACTTGATGCTGTACACAAGACATTTCTGTTCAAGCTTGTGGGTCAGTGAGGTGCCAGGGAGCGATCAAATGGTACAAATAGAATTTCGACTCCCTCGGTCCACGACTTCTGAAATACAAGACATATTGAAATTCGCTGCACTCACCCAGCTGGTCTGCAGGTCATAGAAACCAGAGAATTCGAAACCCAGTATAGACAAATCGAGGAACACAACCAGCACATTCACTGCAATGAGCCACCGCATGACTGTCCTACCATCCACGTGCATTGCCTTCATGTCGATGATCGGCATCCGGTTGATGGACGCGCGCGCCCGCAGGAACCGAGCGGATTCCATTATGTAAATGATCGAGATAATGACCTCCTGTATGAAGAAGACGAGCAGCTGAAATTTCTCGTAGACCGAGTATGCCGCGACGTAGGGTTGGGGATTGTCCGACTGCACCAGGGCAAAGAGAGCTAACGTCGGCGGGTGGCATATCAGCGCATCAACCATGATCATGGTGAGAACAAGCCGTATCTTGAATGGATCCGAGACGAGCAAATGCAGCCTTGAGAAGAGCACCACACTGTGACCTGTTATCATGGCACACCAGCCCACCAGAACCAGCGAGGTCGAGAAAGCTCGAACAGCGAGGGATTCGTCCGGCCTGATGAACTTGACTAGGTAGCCGGAGCCATTAAGGGCTATACCCCATGTGGCAATAACCATTGACCAGAAGTAGAGTCCCTTGCGTCGCTTAAAGGTCGTATATATGAAGAGTGACAGCTCTAGTACATTGTAAAATGCCAAGGCGATGAAAGAAGTGACGATAAAGAGTGTCGGACCTGTCACAGCGTCGGCGCTGGTCAAGCCATTGCCCTCTCCGCGCGCGTAAAACGCCATGGGCCGGCTCAAAGGGCTTTTTGATCACTTAGATAACCGAAGAAAGAAAAAAAAAGAAAATAATGAGTGGCTGAAGCTCTAGCAGCAGCTGAATGTTGAAGCTGGGTATCCGGATTGGAAACAAATGAGCTTGTGTGGTGGAAGCAAACGAAGAGAATGGTACTTGAATATAACCCAAGCATTTAAAGTCTATCTGCGGATCTTCTTGTTTAGATATAGCCCTATTGCTTAATAGGAGTATATCGCGTAACTCTCCGTAGGGTTTCCAACAGCGTCAGTGCTTTCTCTAAAGGACGACACTCAGGCACATATCCGAACCCTCAGGGATCTCTGGGCTTTCATGCTATCTCGAGTCACGAGCCTGGTTTTGACTCAGTTCCTGGGGTCTGGTATTCTGGGACGCACGTCGGTGCGGTCGTTGCCTTGTCTTCAGCAAGCTCCCCCTTGAACCCGAAGACATGACAGGTGAATTACAACTAGGATATCTCACATATAGTACGGGGGTCTTGATCCTGAAAAGCAGAAACAAGAATGTGGGCTAAATAGAATGCACGGTTTCCTGAGAAATTGCCCATATATGCCAAGTAGAGTAAACTTTCGGGAGTTCGCATATGCCATGTGGAAGGTAATAGGCCATTTTGCCGCCAACGGACAGGCCGTCGTTCGACATTCGACATCGTAGGCAAAACCCAAATACTAAGATGATATACGGTTAAAATATACTCCACACGAAAGGCTGTTTACATAGTATGGTCTAGCATGCACCGGGCGATTACTTGCGCTTCCACCAATAACAGCATGCCTACGACTCCCTTCGTGAGAAAGTTGGAATTTTGTGCATCTGCGGAAATTTAATTCCAAAACACCACGTCATTATCTCCCCACAAATATATAATTCGTCGGTACCATCTCTCACGCTGGAAGAGCCCATGGGAAAGCTGAACTTGCATCCTTCTGATACACAAGAGCACAGTTGAAAGCGAGTCGAGATCCTGTACTTCGCAAAATCGCCCCCGAACCAGGAAAGGGCATTGATCTGGCTGGGCAGCCGACGGTTCATTGTAGGTGGACCGGACGGGTCTCAAGGATGCCGGCGAAGCTTATTTCAACGGCGTCCCACCACTCCGACGCCCGCGGTACGGGAAATGTCTGTGCAAGACTCTTGGAAATCCAAGCGGCCCCTTGCAAGATCTTCAAAGCTTGTCAGAGAGAGGCTTTGTCCCGGATAAACACTCTCTAGGGGGTCTACCGCGAGTCCAGAACGTGGATCGGGCCGCCGTTCCTGACTTTTGTGTCTTGAGCAGCATTACTAGACCAGACGTGTTGACTTTGCTCCGGACCATCAAACATCTCCAGCGAAAGTTGGCGAAGAAAAAGACAGATGGAAAGAAAGGATAAGGGGCTTCAAACACCTGGCACCAAAGGTTGGCAAATGTCAAGAGATGAAAATGATTCTAACGATTAAAGAACCTTCTCAGCTTATAAGTGCGCCTCATTTCATTCGTAGTATATAGTTGGGAAGCGAAGCTGAATTAGCTCCGCGAGGGCAATGGGTAACAGCCCGGAAGGATAGCATGGTAGACCTGGATCGTACTGTACCCCAGACTGCGCGCAAGTATGAGAGCTTGAATGGTAACAGGTCTAAACTTGAGAGAGGCATTGGCTCGCCTCCGAGATATGGAAATCGAAAAGCCCCCCCCCCCCTGCATTGAGTTCCGTGCCTTTTGCCCTCGCGTCGGAACGCCGACGGAGGTTGGGGCAAGGGGTCTCAGCTCGAGGACGACGAACATATCATTAAAAGCTAAGGACTACCAACAGTCTCACTAGAAGCAAGGCGAGTCATGCCTCCCGCCGCTGCTCAGCCCGACCCAGCTCAGCCCAGCCCAAGCACGGTCACTGGATGAACCAAATTAGGTCGGTAGTTTATCATTCCTCACTGCAACGGTCAGGATTTGATGAGAGCAAGAGTCGAACCACAAGTGAGAGTGGAAGTGCCACAAGTAACCCATGATGTAAAAGTCTAAGCCAGTGCCTTGCTAATGGCCTGCTTGAAAGGATTGACAGCCTAGATAAAAGGAAGCCAAAATTTGTTTGTCTCTATGCTGAAGGATCTATGGAAATTGAGATCTTTTGGGCCCAGGAACAGACTCTATATGTAGCAATTTTTTGTAGAAGCAGAGACCAAACGCCGACCCCCATTTGCTTGAATATCATCTCATGAACCACGCTTTCTGAACAAGCAAAATTGACCAAGCCCTACGCCGCCGTGAAGACCTTTGGAAAAATGAAAAAAAGAAGCCCGGTCTCACCTACGCAGCCGCATTCACCACCCCTGGTTGAGTATCCGCCACAGGACCCTCAATCTCTGTCTCCATCTCACTCTCGCCGTCAAGGCCATCGGGTTTGCCACCCTTGCCCTGGTGGCCAGATTCTGCACCCATGCCAACAATGTCGATCCATTTCCAGCAGTCAACCACGTCATTTTCAGTGCGGTCGAAGATAGCCTTGTCATCCAACACACCGTCCTCGACAGACTTCTCACTCGGCAAAGAGCCCGCGGTCTCGACTAGGTTCTGCTTGGAGGCGACATCCGCGCCATCCACAAGATCACCAACCCACGTCCTTGCCACGGGCACGCCGTTGGTCCGCAGCAACTGCAGCATAGCTCTGGTGTTCAGGCGCAGAGCGCGCTCGGGCTGCTGCGCGCCAAAGACTTTCTTGGTCAGCCAAGGGAACAAAACACCAAAGTCGCTTTGGTTGAGGTGCGCGCTCTCGGGAACGTAGAAGAAGTTTGGTTCGGGCAGCCGCACGCCAGAGCCCGGACGCTCAAAGGCTGCGGCGGAGACCACGGGGGCGCTAGGGTCCGGCGAGATGATGCGGCACATAGCGTGGAGATGCTCGGTCCACTTGAAGAATGTTTCAGACTCGATGGCCAGGATCGCGGAGCCTCCGGGAGCGGTCGGTTCGTTGTCGGCGTAGGCAGGCAGAGGTAGGTGGTAGAGAGCCGAGGTCGTCGGCGAAAGGAGGGCGAAACACCACATATCAAGCATCACAAGGAGATTTTTCGGTGTAATTTGCGCGCGAATGCGACTGTCTGACGCAGGAACATAAAGTGGCTCCTCCATGGCCTCAAGCTCCGGGGTCCCTGCGTAGTAGGTGGACTTTAGAAATTGCACCATTGTGGCCGCGCCGAAACTGTGCCCGCTGAACATGATGGAGCCGGGTTCATGAACGTGAAGCTTTGATGCCAGCTGAGTCAGCCCTTTTACCGGCGTGCTAGTGTTCAGATTGTGCATGTCAACCCCGGAATCGATGTTCAAAATCGCCTCATGTATCAAGCCAAGCTCCCACAGCCGCACCTGTAGCTGCTTGTTCCGCATGTCCCACGTCTCCTTGTTCTGTTCGTGTGGAATTTTGATGTAGGGCACAGCGCGTCTGGTGTTTTTAGCAAAGAATTTGTCTTGCGCCGCGGGGTCTCGAATGACAGAGAGGGCAGCGCTTCCGTCACGGTGCTCAGGACATATCACAACGACGCCATGGGAGGCCATGGACCCTGCTATGTGGGAGTACGCATTTCGAGTCCCGCCAAGGCCGTGGGAAAAATCATGGTAGGCCATCGACCATTGGGTATATGCTCAGGTTCGAGGAGGGTCGCATTCTTGTGAACAGGCACTGTGGTGTAGTGAACATGTCTTGGAAGAAATCTACGGCAGGATACAACGTCAGTAGAGGCGCAGATGTCTGTAATGGGGGGAACAACGTACGAAAGGATCTCCGAGGCCACGGACCCGAAGCCCAGGAACTTGGTGTAGGCTGAGACGTGATGCCTCTGCGGCGCAGGCAGCCATGTTATCCTCTTGCCCTTGGAGTCTGGCTGAGCTGGGTAATAGATGCGAAATAGGACAGTGTGGATGTCGGCTGCTTGCGCGGGAGCTTTGCTTGGGGCTTGAAGGTCGGCGATGGGTATCTCAACATCAATGGTGCCCACTTTATAGGGACCAGTATACTCCGGGAGAGTCGGAACGGGGTTGACTTTATTCAGATAGTACGCCATCCTCTCTGTGTAAGCCGCTCTCTCCGCAGATGTCGTTGACGGAGGAGCCATCGTGTGTCGCCAGCCCAACGGCGTCCGACAGAGGTGGTTGTGCCGATTGAAGCGCTTCCCTAGTGGTATCGTGGCTAGTCTGGAGGGCCACTGCAAGCCTCTGAAGGCACCAGGATTGAATTTCTATTGCAGACCGATATGGACAAGTGCGCAGACGAGAGATCGGCGATATTGATGACGATGGTCGGTTCACACAATGTTTGTCGGGAATGGCTCGTCAGGGGGTCTAGTTCTACAGGGTTATAGCAAGGGCCAGATAGAACCAAATAAATTGAAGTTGGTATTTTCCCGGGGTGATTCGTGATTCTAGGTAGTTATCGATACGATAGAGGGTAATAGGAAAAAGTTTAAAAAAAAAATCAAAAAAAATCAGCAGAATGTATATTACAAGAGAGAGTGTAGGAGAATACTTCGTAGGGAATAGGGGCTGTGCCGTTGTGTACCAAGTATTTTGGTAAAATGAAGTCTTGCCCTGACAAACTGGCAAATTCAGCGAGCTTCGCCGCTGAAACGACCCAGCTCGGCTCGGCTAAAAATGGAACTCACATGGTCTTCAGCCAATCACTGCTAAGTCGCGTGCTCTCTTTCCCTGTTCTAAGCCTAGGTCCCGGATCATCGGGTCGCGTTGAAAGACCGATACGTCATTTGAACATGACGGGACAGTGTGGCGTGTAGTCGCTCTTCCTTTGTCGGAAGAGATCTGAGAAAAATCTCCCTTCGTTACGTAGTGCGCTCGGAAAAGCCTACGCTTGATTCCAGACGTACTAGGTTCTTTGTGGAGAGAGGGGCCTTACTGACGGCCCCAAGATCCAGCTGAGATCTTATCTGTGCACGACAGTTTCAGCTCGTTTTCCCGTGCAGCACCTTGTCCCAAGAGTATAGACATGTGAAACCCAGGACCTGTCGTGGGGTCCGCTAGTACTGGGGCATCACAGTGAAAATACACATCAAGAAACATGCCCGACCCCGCGGACTCGGCCCGAACCGCCCGTCATCAATGCGGGCGAGTGCAACGTCCTCCAAACCATCGAATACAGACCTGTCCGCGGTCCCGTCCTGGTCGTCTATAGAGAAGCACGTTCGCTCGTTGGCATCGGGTCGTCCTATTCTTCCTCTGCAACTTGTCGCGGCCTTATCTCACTGGAAGCTGGCTGCAGGCCCCGTGAGACATATGGCGGCGGCAGCGCTCGGTACTCTTCATCGCCCTCGTCCGGTGGTCCCACGTTCCGATGTGATATACTGCAGGTGCGGTCAACCAAGCCGTCCATCTTCCACAACCGATTTACTCTGAGATCTCGTATCAGAAATGCACCTAGTGTGCTGAAGGTCTGAGCCTGCCTCTCGTGGCCGCGCAGTCATAAAAGCAGAGCGCCGAGGCTAGCCAGCGGGGGTGGGTTAACTGCCTTGGTCCTTGACGGCCTTCTGTGCATGAAAGATGAGACGACAATGATGGCGAGCGTTGTAAACCGATAAAGCTGGGTATGGCAATGAAGGCTGCGAGACTCGCCTCTTTTGCCACACCCTCCAGCTTGGCTGAAGGGAACGAGGTTGGTTGCTGCTTCTCCTGCCATCCTCAGCTTGTTGAACTGTTATTAGTAGCAGATCATTATTCGTGAAGAACGCGCCGGTATTGAGAGCTAAGCGCATGTTAAACGCTAGAGCCAGCATATCCATTCAAATCCGTTGATGTCTTTGGCTGGGGAAACATCAAGAAGGCTTCATCCAGTCTCCGTCGGCAAGTGCAAACAGCTGGCCTGCAGTAAGCTTCTGTTTCGCGTCACGCCGTTGGCTAAAAGTAATCGCAGTTTGCGACAGTAGTAAGCTCAAGACTGGGAGCGAAATTGAAAACGCCAATATACTGAGAGTGTACAGAACTGTACTGATTGCGTAGCTGAGCGAACCATGCTGTCGCTGGTTCGTGGCCTATTTAGGGGCAGTCTTATTTGAATGACCACGTGGAATGACAGCCATACTGCATGTAGTCGCTCATGAAACGCGTTTTGAGCGTGATCCCCGACGGTCGGCAGTCTACCTAGGTATGCACAAGCCCAGAAGATGATTGGGTGGTGCGCGTCCTTTGGATCGGGAGTGACATGAGCTCAATGCTTATGGATATCCATTCGAATCAAGCCCGATGCAGCCATCTTTCATTTTGACACGCTACTGCTGTATGTGAGGGTAACCCCAAAGAAATACCGGTGCGAAACCGGAAGGGTGTAATGCTGTTCTCTTGTCATCCATGGATTGCTATAGGCAAATTAGTATTCACGGAAGGAACTCACGATACGAAGGGTCGTTGTATCATGAAGTATTGCCAGTATACCTAGGTAGTAGTTCCGTGGCCATGTAATGGGATTTTTGGCTGGCATTGTCAAAGCAGCGGCAGATACTGTATTTTTGTTTAGTCTTGTCGTACTTGTGAGATTGCGCCCCAGCCATTCGCACCTGAAACTTCGTATTACACACCACATGTGGCGCGCAAGGACACTGCCACTCGACTCTTACTTGCGGTACGTCCACTCACGCCGCCTGGCCTGCTCGAATGATGCTGATTGGTAGGCAGAAATGCATAGTTGCGTGGCACGCAGCATCTGCTCCGGATTTTTAATTTTTTCAGATAGCTGAGTCAAAAACTGACTTCTTGAGCCCAAACACCGACCCTCCCTCTTCTCTCCCTACCTGCAGGGCCACACACTGCTTGTTGTTTTATTGTTTAACAAAGGAATGACGACTACACACCCGAGGCCATAACCAAGAGTCCTGTCGCAACGCTTGACAATGGCACTGCCTGCGTATCAATATAACCGTATCGACCTCGACAGAAAAGCCATCCGGCTGATTCGTGTCGTGAAAGGATTTTATGACCACCCCGTTCGCTGCGAGCTTTTGGAATCCTATCTCGACCGTGAGAAGGGTGTGCCCTACGAAGCCTTGTCTTACGCCTGGGGCGATCTATCTCCTGACAAAGTCCCCATCGAGATCGTCAACGAGAAATCGAAGACACCAGCTTATCTCAATATTTATCCGAACTTGTATGAGATCTTGCGACACCTAAGATGCAGCCACCGTGACCGAGTACTGTGGGTCGATGCCATCTGTATAAATCAAGATCAGACTGACAGCGCTTTGAAAGAACGCACACATCAAGTCAGACAGATGAAATTGGTGTACGAGACTGCTGAGAAAGTACTGGCATGGCTGGGAGATATGGACTCTGATACGGCTAAGTTGATGGACTTTGCAAAAAAGCTGGACCAACAAGTATTTTCGGCTTCAGCGCAGACATCAGACAGCAGCGCGCCCGATTTGCAATTCAATCCGCGATTAAATCCCCAATTTAAGAATCTTTTCCTTTCCGAATTTGAAGAAATATCTCTTCAGCAAAGGGCGGATATTGGGACCGCTATGTCCCACCTTCTCAATCGTTCGTGGTTCAGAAGGACTTGGATCATCCAGGAAGTTGCCAGCGCCAAGCTCGGAGTCCTCATCTGTTCTCATGGGATATTTACGGTTTCCGTCCCTATGCGAACATTTGCGTTATTGCCGCCGCTCATGCATTCAATCAAGGCATCGATACCACCGCACGCACAAGCTATCCTCGATATAATGCCCAGGGCTGGGCGCCAGAGGGAGGGCTGGTGGAACGAGGAGCACAATTTGCTTACTTTGCTCAACAAGTTTTCGGGCAGCGAGTGCCGTGATCCTCGAGACTCAGTGTACGCATTACTTGGAATATGCTCCGACACTCAGGTCACAAAAATCCTGGTACCTGACTACAACGTTAAGATAGAGGATCTTTGGAAGAAGACATTATCTTATATACTGTTTTCTGAGATTGTCGACCCGGAAACGTATAAACTACCAGCGGAGCCAAAGTGGCGTCAAACTACAGAAGGACACGAGTGCCCGCATCTCACAAAGGTGATTCTTGCTTGGGCACTGGAGAAGGGCAGGTCTACCAATGTCGCTCTTCGACTGCTCATCCAAAAAAACATGCCTTGGAAACAAATGCTGGAGGATTTCCTTCCAGAGTTGACCCCGCTCATTTTGGATCACCCGGACATGCGCACCACTGCAGCTCTTCGACATGGCTTTGGAGCACGTGTATTATTACAGCTCGCTGTCAAACAAAACAATTTCAAACTTTTCAGCCAAGTCTTGAAGACTGGCAATTTCGACATCGACTGTGATATCCACGAAAGGCAGGAATTGTTGTTTGATGTCATCCACGTGGGCGGAGTTGATTTTGCGAAACATCTACTCCAGCACGAATTCATCGACATCAATGCATTCAGTTCTCGAGGAGAGACTTCATTGAATAAGGCCTTGTCTCAAAGGAATTCATCCATGGCGACCATGCTCCTTCAAATCAGAGGCATCGACGTCAATCTCATCTCATCCGTGCCGGTGGGAAGCTTTCGCACGGCCAGTCCGCTTTTGGCGGCCGCACAAAGGGGCATGTTGAATCTAGTGGAATCGATCCTTCAACATGAAAACTTTGATGGAAGTCTCAATGCTATCGACGTAACAACCAAGGCATTATTCAAAGCTGCATCCAATGACGATCCTGATATTTTTGAGAAAATCTGGAACCACCAGGGTATCTCTGTGGATGCAAACCAAAAAATACGTGGCGCCACCTTACTTGGTACTGCAGCAGCTCAGGCGAAAGGGCTCTGTATGGTGAAGCTCATTCTGGCCGGGACCCATGGCGAAGTTGATGTTAATCAAGGTTCCTACTCTTACTTTAGACGCTTGGATCAAGCTCCCTACTCTTACTTTAGAAACTTGGGGTCGACTTTATTGGATGGGCAACTGCCAAGCGATCTGCGGGAACGCCCTCAGGATGCGTTCAATGTCCACGGCTCTAAGCTCAACATGAGACGGCAAAAAACTGATATGAGAAGAATGACGCCGCTCAAGATTGCTGCATACAATGGTCGTGAAGACATTGTACGATATCTTTCTGGAGTCTAATGGGAACATTCGCCTAGAAGCAGGAAAGCGTCGTTGGTTTGGGACGGCTCTCATGGCAGCGTTTGTTCAAAATCATGTAGGCATTGCAAAGTTACTTTTGCAGCACGGTGCTGATCCTGAAAGCGTTGGCTATTTGGCAGGGGTCACTTGGAGAGGAGGGTCTTGGGATGGTTTGTACACCCCACGGAGTTGTGCTGTCCGCGAGCAACACACTGAAATGCTCGAATTGTTGTCCCTTCACGAAGCAGAGAAGACAGTCTAAGGCTGAGACGGCAGACAAAGCGAAACTGCTCCAGATTTGGACCCGCGAAAGAGGCCGTACATGACATTGGAGAAAATTCGGCCCGACTCCCGTGGTATCCATGTCATGGTCTGAGGGACAGGTTGAAGCTTCTTCCATATGTCTGGATTTGTCCTTTGTTAATATCTAGTACTCAATTATCGAGTTGCAGCGCTTGTGAAAGCAAATTTGCAGAAGTCCAGTCGGTCAACGGTATGAGAGTTTGTTAATGTAAACCGAAGGCCCCCTTCACCAAACACGTCCTGGATGTGAAATCGAAGGACCCAGTACCTAGGTTCATATGCTGTTCGACCCCCATTGATGTGCCACTTGAAAAGCGTTCGTGTTAAAATGTACTAGGTACCTAACGGTCAAGAGCAGTAAGAAGCTACCTCCGTACCTACAGACAAAGTATATAAGCATCTGCTCTGCGAGAGTAGCCTGCCCGGGGTCAAGGTTAGGTAGGGTGGGCTTGTTATTTGATCCCCGCAGTCCGCTTAGTACCCGGAGAGGGCCTGCCAATGCCGAGCTGTAGACCCCAACTTTGCGGCTCCAGATCGGCGAGCCATTACTTTTTGGCCACCTTCACCTTCAACCACGCCGCTCCCGTCTCGAATTTACCACCAACAAGTTCCTCAGTATTCACCAATTGACGTCGCTCCCTCTCTCTCGCAATAATCATAGATAGAACCTACCGCCCACCATGGTTCTTCAAGATCTCGGACGCCGTATCAATACGGCTATGTCCGACCTGACCCGGGCGCCAAATCTTGATGAAAAGGTAGCCATCGCGCTCTATCGCAATTCCAAGCGCATGCTTTCTCGCGCGTACATCTGCCTTATCACCCCTTGCTGTAGCTGATAATTGTTTGCCCCAGGCTTTTGATGGCATGATCAAAGAGATCGCCTCCGCCCTCCTCGAAGCCGATGTCAATGTGCGCCTCGTGCAACAACTGCGAAAATCCATAAAAGCCACGGTCAACTTCAAAGAGCTCCCGCCCGCCGTCAACAAGAAACGCTTAATCCAAAAGGCTGTTTTCGACGAGCTTGTCAACCTTGTCAACCCCCACAATGAGCCTTTCAAGCCCAAGAAGGGCCGCGCCAACGTCATCATGTTTGTCGGTCTGCAAGGTGCCGGAAAGACAACCACATGTACCAAGCTGGCACGCCACTATCAAGCTCGTGGATTCAAGGCGTGTCTTGTATGCGCTGACACATTTCGTGCCGGTGCTTTCGACCAGCTCAAGCAGAATGCGACAAAGGCGAAAATCCCATACTACGGTAGCTTGACAGAAACGGACCCCGCAGTGGTTGCCAAGGAGGGCGTGGATAAGTTCAAGAAAGAGAAGTTCGAGATCATTATCGTAGATACCTCCGGACGACACAGGCAAGAGTCGGCTCTGTTCCAGGAGATGGTGGACATTCAGCATGCCGTGACACCTGACGAGACCATCATGGTCCTCGACGCCAGCATCGGCCAGCAAGCCGAATCGCAAGCCAAAGCTTTCAAAGAGGCCGCCGATTTCGG
Organism: Gnomoniopsis smithogilvyi; assembly: GCA_027946515.1. Classification (NCBI taxonomy): domain Eukaryota; kingdom Fungi; phylum Ascomycota; class Sordariomycetes; order Diaporthales; family Gnomoniaceae; genus Gnomoniopsis; species Gnomoniopsis smithogilvyi. Next base: position 1,095,713 of record JAPEVB010000004.1, on the reverse strand, counting down.
CGCTATCATCATCACCAAAACAGATGGTCACGCATCAGGCGGTGGTGCCATTTCCGCCGTCGCAGCGACTCACACTCCCATCGTCTTCATCGGAACCGGCGAGCACATGCTGGACCTGGAGCGCTTCGTGCCAAAGCAGTTCATCTCGAAGCTACTGGGCATGGGTGACGTGGCCGGGCTGGTCGAGCACGTTCAGAGCCTCAAGCTCGATCAGAAGGACACCATCAAGCACATTACCGAAGGTGTCTTCACCATCCGCGACTTGCGTGACCAACTTCAGAATATTATGAAGATGGGACCGCTGTCCAAGATGGCCGGAATGATACCGGGTATGTCAAACATGATGCAAGGCATGGACGACGATGAAGGCAACGCCAAGCTACGGCGCATGCTTTACATTGCAGACAGCATGACGAAAAAAGAACTCGACTCGGACGGCAAAATATTCCTCGACCAGCCAGAGCGTATGACGCGTGTCGCGAGGGGTTCAGGCACCAGCGTTCGCGAGGTCGAGGATATGTTGACACAGCAACGTATGATGGCTGGCATGGCCAAAAAGATGGGCGGCAACATGAAGAACATGCAAAAGGCACAGGCAGCCATGGGCGGTGGCAGAGGCGGCAACCAGGCGGCGCAGATGGCAGCGATGCAGAAACGAATGCAGAGCATGGGTGGTGGTGGTGGCGGCGGTATGCCTGATATTGGCAGCTTGATGAAGATGATGGGCGGTGGCGGTGGGGGAGGTATGCCGGGTGGTATGGATATCAACGCGATGATGAAGCAGATGGGAGGTATGATGGGTGGAATGGGTGGCCAGGGTGGTCGTGGGGGCAGGAGGTAGGCGCAGAGTTGTGACACTGTGGACTTATCAAACGAGTAACTTTGCATGGCCGGCGTTTTGGGAGGGTAAATTGGCATGGGGAGTTGGGCTAAGATTCACGAGAAGTGTGCATTGCTTGCGCCTTGCACCGGCGTCTGACTCAAAATACGGATTTATTCCTTCTGGGCATGTGCCAAATCTAATCTGATATGCACCAACTGTACCAGTGCTATGAATAGTGTGGTCCTCCTCGATTGCTGCAAACTACTCTCCACCAACGTCCATATCCATCTGACCAGTTCGCCATTCGCTGTTACTCATCTCCAGGCACATTGGACCAAACGAGGCTGGGTGTAACGAAGAAAGACCCACGCCACCTCCATAGAAGCGTCCACGAATCCCGACTGCTTTGCCCCCTTCCCCCCCTTCATGCAACTGTTTGCATCGCTTCCTCGCCTGACATCCTCTCCTCTGCGCGAGACAGATTGCGTTTTGCGCCGCGGCGGGTTTCATGGTTTCCTACAAACGACGCGCCCCGAGCCTCAACGGGAGGACTGATGTACGCCACTCGTCGAGTGAGGCCTTCTCGGTAGTCCCCCGCCGTTTCCTTTCTCAACAACCATAGATTGAAGCACATGTGGACATAAAGTGAAGACTGGTCAGCAGTATGGGGGCCAGATGTTGTGTAGATCATGAGGGAGGGCCACTAGGTACTGGCACTGCTGTGGGGAGGGTTTGTTGATTTTTACAATATGCGGTCAAGGGACTGTGATTACGGGTATCTTATCTCAAATATTGATGGCTAAGATGACTCCTTTATTGTCGATTATAGCAGATAATAATTTTGACGATACTTTCAAATTATATTGCCATCTGTAGCAAAGTTGCGCAGTTTAAAAGAACCTTCCTTCCACCCTTTGTCAAAGTGAAACGACTCTGCGAAACTGCTGCTATATTGCAATTTAAAGCCTTGCATTAAAGGATGAACCTGACGTCTTCACATTGATGAATCAGCAACTCATCGATGCGTTTTCTTTGGGAGCCAAGGTGCCAGCAAAAATTTCCATTGGGCGACCAAACTTACCTCCAGACGAGCACAGTCTGCCCTGGGCTGTCAGAGAATCCAAGTCCCTCCAGGCAAGACTCTGTTCAAGTACTCCGGCCTGACATTCCTCCTTTCTTGTGCGGGCGCATACGAGGGAGGTGACGAGTTGTCGGAGTATTTGGGCGGCGCTGCGTGTCGGAGTGAATACCACTTTCTGGCATGCTCGACCCTGTACTGTCTCTCCCGAGCGGTTTTCCCTTTTTCCTTCCTGTGCAGGTAGATAAAAAAGGCTGCTAAAGCCGCGACAGTGCCTAAAACGATCAGGCAAGTTACCGTGGGGCTTGTGCCCGGGTATGTGCGGTGTGGCTGCTCGTCGCCGCTCGTGGCCTCGGGTTGTTGTGGCATCACAGGCGCCATGATCATCCTGATTCATAGTTAAGAGTTTCCCCTTTTCGATGAAAAATAGTATGAGTGAGTTTTGTTTTTCTTTTCTATGAAAATCCGAGAACGCAGTGATACTTGGAGGTCGGACCTTTTTGCAAAGCTGAGGCTCTATTTTATCGGTCTAAAGCCAAACCACCTCTCTAGAGCTGTCAGAGCCTACGCCGTCTCTCTGGCGTGGCCGCCAGAGAGCACTAGACTTGAAGCCTTAGGGATTTCATATGTCAAAATCGCAAGTTCTTGCGAGATGTGCACACAGAAAGCTTGATTCCTTGATCAGTGCGCGACTTAGTCTCTAATCGTTTGCTTCTTGTCACATGCTTGTCTGTGGTCCTCCTCCACAAAGATGGCCACATGGACAGTCTGGATCGAGTATTTCTACCTCAGAAATTGGAAGCTTACGAGAAAGGCCTAGGGAATGATTGACAGAGTGGGGAAAATATTCAGGACGCACTCTGAGTACGCTTGACAGCCTCGTCTCATCCTGGCTTCCAAAGCTTCGATGATTACCTAAGAAAGATGATATCAACCAATACATCACATCATCAAGTACAAGTGGCCAGATAATTGTAGGACGTACATATTTCTTTCTCCTCCATCCTATCCAGCCTCCCAAGGAACAACATGCGATCAGCGCACGGGCGCCGCTTGACCTGGGCTCCATATGTAACTATCTTGTAGCTCAAAATTCTCGACTGGCTCGGAATTCTATGTCAGCCATAAGCTTGTAGCTGAGATCTCGTCTGCTTTCGGAAATCACATCGTTGCCCGGCCGGTCGAGCAGGTTACGGCTAATCTATCTCCCTCCCTCCTAGGGTACATGCTCTCAAATCCCAATGCAGGTGGTCACACTTTGGGGGTCCTACATCTAAACATTGTATTATGGCTGTGAAATTTGTAGCGGGTATCTCCATTCTGCTGCTGTCGCTCTCTAAAGTCAAAAATCAAACTTGTCCTTATTTTCACCCACCCATCTTGCAACTTCGTCACAAGGCGCTACCCACAGGTCTTTATCCTTGCTAATTAGTTCCAGCGTATTTTCCAATACCTTCCATCTCTCCTCCCTGTCTGTCAGAAATGGGTGGAATAAAATGCTCACATACCCACCCTCCCGCTTCACGTCTTGTATTCGTCTTTCCAGATACTCCTTGAAGTCTCCCGGACCCAGCGCTGCCTTGCTCACCCCGTGCTCGTCCCGAATGGACTTGAACTTTTCTGTATCCATATACCAAAATGCATCGACAGCTTTCCACTCGAAGGGAAGTATTACGATGCCTGACCCGGAGTCGATAGAGAAGTCGCCGAGCGGCGAGACATAACTGCACCCATGCTCTTTGAGAAGCGACAATGTGCGTGCCCCATTGATACTGCCTCCTGGAGGCCGAAAGCCTGCGTAATTGACCTTGTGCTCCTTTGCAGCGGCAAAACTCTTGCTGAAGTTCTCCTGCTCTTCCGCCTCGCTTAGGCTCTTCCACACTTCGTGTTGAAACCCATGCCACGCAACTTCGTGGCCCCGGGCTCGCAAATCTGCCACAGCGGAAGGGTACACTGGGAGAGACCAGGACTCGGCAAAGTAAGTTGCTTTGATGTCATGCGCAGCCAGCAAGTCCAGTATGCGAGGGAGGTGGGTCAGCACAGCGGGATCCTGGCCTATGGGGACAGTCTCAGGGTGACTTTTGGAGAGAACGGCTTGGGCCTCGCCTAGGTTGTCCATTGTAAAGGAGAGGGCGGCTTTGGCGCCGTTCGGCCAAGGAGATTGTGCTTTGGTGGACATATTTGGTGTTATCTGGAGCGCGGGGAGGAGCGTCTGGTTGAGCTGCTGTATGCGGGACATGTGTGAGGTAGTGGAGGTCGCGCTTAATGCGCGATAGTGTGATGTATGTCGGCGTTAGTGCGTAGATTCCGCTTGCGGTGGCGTGCCCGACCCCAAATACAAGTTCGTGAAAGTCAAAGTACTGAAGTCATCAACGTAAACGCAAAACCCCCGTGAAAAGGGCCCGCCATCTTGAAGAGATATAGTGCCAAGTTGAAGGCATAATGATCGGCCCGGCAGATGCTCCCGGGTCGCATCAGATCAATGGCGAAAATATCCGGGCGAATCAACACTGCGCTCCTATGGGGCTTCATTCATGCTGTCAAGAATCGAGTTGGGTAACATCGTTACCTGCGGTAGCCATTCTGTTTTCGGAGGCCTCGATTCGTCCTTGTTGAAGACGTTGGATCCTGTCAAAGACGCGAATATCAGATCTCGTTAATTGCAATCCATGATCTGAAAAAACAGTGACCCACCAGTAACCACTATCTCGAACTGTTCACGTATCTCGCCCTCCCAGGTCATGTCCCTAGCTTTCAGTCCGGTGCTGTACAGTGAGCAGAAAATGTTGGTCATCGAGGGCGGGTTGGGACAGGAACCATTTACACTCGGGCCCACTATTGGCGACCTTTGGAAGACTTGTTCAGAAAATGTCCCTGTCAGTACTGATTCCACCACAAGACCTTCTAGGGAACCTCATGTGGATGTCTTCAATTTTCTCGATATAATGGATGACCTACAAAGGTTGAACGCTCTGCAGCCTGGCATGCTGTCGCAAAGCCCCGAGCATTCGCCCACATCATAAGTGTCCAGATTTTGCTGACCGAGCGAAAACTCGTTCAAGTCCTTTGACACTGTTGCTTGAAGGTTTTTGGCTCGAAGCCGATATCCAGGTGCATTAATGGCTGCAGACGCTTGCCAAGTGAAGCTTGGGAAAGACAGAAAATCGGCAACGCCATCAGCACTGCGCAAATTGTCAGCAACAATCTATACAGACACTGCCGTGATATCTCCGGAATCCATTCTGGGAGTCAACCTACGTAGATTGCTCCAGCCGAGGCCCATGGCCTTCAGGCATGTCCAGTTCACATTTCGTCTCTTCCGACAGCACAGCCTGCTTCATTCGATTCTGTGCCTTAAAATGAGAGACAGGTGAGGATCGAAACACTGATGCAAAGCATAGTAGAACGAAGCAGACGAAAGACGCGACGATGACGGGTTTGCGGAAGATGAACATCGGCATGGTTTTGTAGATCCTTTTTGTGTGTTTATTTTTGTTTCTGTGTCTCTACCATTGTGTAGGCAGCTTCGTGTGTGGATGAAATCATTGAACATAAATCTACATATGGGAACGGCAAACGATCAGTCCCTAGAGTGGGCTCATGCTATACGGAATGCGGATTCCGGATATGGTATTTTGGTTGCCCGGTTGGAATGTAAAGCTTCGGCAGGTCAACCGCGGAGCACTTGCATGACTTGGAAAATTTGACTTCATTGTAGCAGGGGCAAGTGGTGAAACCATCCCTCGACACAAGATTTTGTAAGTAGTCTCTAGCTTCTGATGTTGTTTATATTCTGCTCTGTGTGGTCACTTCTGTAACGACGGATGAACATGTCGGGAGCCGTGGTGCATGCCAGGGGTGTGGCGTTGTACTCTCTGTCGACCACTGTACATACCCGTGCTCCAGTATAGTAAACTAAATAATATGTCTGTTTTAGTGAAAAGCACGTAAAGTGCCACATTAAGTTGTGTTTGGTAGGCTCTGGTGAACGATTCGCTCACTAGGTACCTAAGTGTTGCTCTCACGGATGTGCGTTGGACCTCGACAAATATGGGGGGGGGGGTATTTCAGCCACATACGGTTGATTCATCGATCATCGACAGGCACAGAATCATGTCCTGTCTTTTGAACTTTGCATTCCAGGTAAAGACACACAGTTTTGCCGGCCCTTTCTTGAGCAAACTCAGGCAGCCTCTGCAACTTGTCTTCTAACCTCAAAAGCAAAGTAATATGAGAACCTTGCAGTATCCAAACCTATCGAACTAGACGCTTATTTGCGTCACCAATTTAGTTACCCTGTATCTTGTTCCACGTGAGCCTCTCTCCGCCTCCTTGAGGCTGGCCTTATCTCTGACGACTCTCCCAAGACCTGCAGGTGCTGGACTCGCGAATTCATTGTAGACTGAGCACGTCTACCATATCAGCCTAGATTCCTGCCCGACTCTTTGCATGCGCCGCACATGGATTGCCCGAATAGCGAGGCACAGTCAACTTATGGTGGTGGCAGTGTATGCAGCCACAATCAAATACCAAGCTTTTCATATGCCCTAAGGAAACTGGCGAGAATTCATTATTTTAATCCATTTGCTCTCTTTGCACCAAACCAATGCCTTCGAGTCTCTCGTGACCTCAACGCAACAAGTGCATAAGTCAGACTCCAATCGCACGGATCTCTGTACCGTTTGACCTACAAAACTATTCACTACGAAATGGAAGCTATGGAATCAGATGATATTCAATCCCTTCTCCCCTTGGCACTTGTGACAGAGGAAACCATAATAAATGTCAGAAGAGTCCGTTATCAAAGTCAAACTGTCTCGGATCGGATTAGCCTGGATGAAGAAGGCTTGAGCGAAGAGTTGCAGAAAATTAACAGGGCGATCGTGGGACCAAAATCGTTTGCGGCTGAGAGAGAATTCGTGCTTCTGTAAGTATTGCGAATCAACTATGACCGAGATATTAGCCGCGGCTGATATATAGAGAAGATCGACTACGGGAGACCCTGCAAGAAGAACTATCTGCCCGAGACCCCTGAATATTTCGCGGACATCATTGGCATCGCTGATGGATGCGTGTGAATTCCCTGCATATGTGCTAAGAGCTTGTATCTTTAAGCGTTTCCATATGTCCCACCATACCCAATATAGCGATAATGGGAGCCAACGTCCGGAGGCACTTGGTCAGTGAAAAAAGAGGAGCATTACCTGACTGTAGGTCTTGACTGACGGTACCAAAACCAATAGTTGTGCTTCTGCGCAATCCGCAGCATGGTCATTCCGTTAATGTCGCCTTGCGCATCCGCCTGGTGGATTTGTCAACTGTCTGCTTCCTCTCAGTCCTGAACGAAGATACCAGTCGAACGATCGAAAAGACATTTTCTGAGCGAGGCAGGCTGATTTCAACTCATCCACTGTACTTCCTCATCTTGGTCATGGAGATTCGATCAGTGGAGCACAACGCAGCTTTTGAAAAAACGCTGTACCAGATCTACGAAGTCGAATCAGCAACGGAGATGACGCCGCCCTTTTGGAAGATGCAAATTCCGAGTATGACAAAAAAGTGGCTTGAGGACTATGACAATTTGCTTAGGCGCCTTCACGAGCTCCACACACAATTGTGTCACTTTGATACCGTCAGCGTTTTCTACACAAAATGGGCAGTCTTCCTTTTTGGATCAATCGACTTACTCGAGGAGCTTCGCGGTGAGGTTGGACTGCCGCCAATGTCAAAGAGGGAAAGTAGGATAATCAGAGAAAGGATACAATTCACTCGGACCAGAAGTGAATACACGGTTACCAAGACAAAAGAAATGCTAGCCAGGGTCAAGGGGCAGATCAATGTTGTAAGTCCAATCAGCATTCTCAATACCTAGCAAACACAGCGTTGACTTTTGAAATGATTCCTTTTTCGTACTAGGTCTTCAGCCTCGTCACACAAAAGGACAGCAAAGTTAACATTGCGGTTGCGGAGCACTCAAATCAACTGGCAACCTTGGCGGCTAACGACAGCGAGACCATGAAGACCATCACTGTGCTGACGTTGCTGTTCCTTCCTTCAAACCTCATCACTGTAAGACGAACATATTGTACCACTGATCGAAGCGGCGCTGACATTTTGGTACACAAAGTCCATCTGGGCCGCTGGCTTATTTGAGATTGAAGATAGATCGAGGAACTACCAAGTCTACATTGTAGCCACGATGACCCTCACAATCGCAGTCTTTGCTGTCTGGCTGTTGTATTTGCAATGTTCGAGTCTGCGTCGCAAGGGTATGAGGCCGATCCACATGGCAGCGCTTGATTACCTTTCACTTGGAGGCAAGGCTTCCCAGATAGCAGCTCAAAAGACATAAAGCTGGGTCAGGCCTGCCTGTGCCAATGTGATGGCTATCTAGATAGTGAGGAAAGAAAATTTCAAGGTAGGAAAGTTAATGCAAAAGATCGGGTACAAGTTTAATTCATTTCGACGTACGCAGTGTTCGATGACTGGTCTATCGGCCTGGGTAAGACGAAATCCAGCTCTACTTTCAGAATCTCCGGTTTGATATAATCGCTCACTTCGTCTGTTGGAAACCGCTGTATGAGTTGCTGTATTGGCTCCAGCCACCATATCACTATCAGGGCCTAGTAACTCATGCTGTGTACCAGACGAAACTTGTTCAGGAGTCTTAAACAAGCTGTCGATACATTAATACGAGATCTTCATCCAAACTTCATGCTGGGTCCCGAAACACAGCATTATAGTGGATGACTTCAAAGTGGTAAGATTCGACTTTCTAGACTTGGAGCAGTAATCATGTATCACTCCACACTGTGCGGGAATTGAGGGAATGCGCTGGCAACGCCACAATACCTCACAACCTCTCCCGTTCATGGCGTGCATGGCTTGAAACCGAATGCTGATCGATCTACGCATGCACCCAAGTATGTATTTTATACGGAGTGCTGATCTAAAAAGTCTGAAGGCCCAAGAGTTCGACTCAAGGTTGCCTGAGTGTTTCCTCCGAAGCTGGCAGTGAGTTGGGCTACTAAGCTACGGCATAGTCGCCTGTCGAATAATTCCCTATGATATCATCACGTGTCTGGGTATTCCATTGAATAATATTCGATTTTGAGTTCTAGACGTACTGATTTCAGAACGTATAAGTAGAGATTAACGGGTCCGCAAATCCGTGAACTTGAGTAACTGTCCGCTACCGTCTACCCAGCCTCTCTTGCTTGTCCAGCTTGTCCAGCTTGCCTAGCTGTCAATGGCCTGTCAGTCCTTTCTACTTCGAGGAAAAGAAACTCTGTATCTCAGAAGCAAAGTATACCAGACCTTTTGAGGCTAAGAAGATCTCACTGGCGACAGTAGCGCGGGTCACGTAAGACACAAAAAGCCGTTTCTTAATTAGAAGAGCAGCCTCAAATTGTGGGGAATAGAAGCCGACATTGTCTTCCCGAAGGCCTCTGACCAGCCACAGTCTATGAAGTGCAGTCGTTGTTATGGCAAGCTCCAATGAGGATTGGCTGGAAAGTATTGGACCGAAATCATTTCTAATTTCAGGAGGGACCTTGGGGCGTCTGTGAGCTCCAGAGCAACACATCAAGGACGGCCATCTGCAAGTCGCCGCAAAGTCGAAATTGCTGTTCCGCTAATCTCGTAAAGCCTCAGCGCATGGCGTTGCACGGCCAGAGTATATATGCGCGTGCTTCGCACAATGGGCTTCACTATTCAGCGAGATGATCTCACAGCATCTGACCGACCTCCTCGTGTCACTTTCTCTTAGTCTACAAGATCCCACAGCATCGACCTTCCAGGATATCTCGTAGACCGAGAGAATACTTAAAGACCTGCCATCACAACTATCGCACTTGAACTATTTTAGTCTGAAAACTTAGTTTCTCCCTCGCTACTTGTTTCCACCATGAAGGGCATTATCAGCTTCTCTTTTCTTTTTGCCGTTGGGTTGGCCAGCCCTTTTGAGCTCATCGCCAAACGGCCTCTTGCTCGAGATGAATGGGCCCCGTCTAAGCGCACTGGCTGTCCAGCTTATCTCCCCGATGGCGAGTTTGAATTCCCACACTACATTACACAAATCTCGGCTTCCCAGCCCGACAAGTCCTTTGGACCGCAATACGATGGCATTTTCACGCCCAATGATATCTCTTCCATCTTCAGCTTCGATATACCGGCCTCCCGCTCAGACTGGAACTGTACCCTCGAGTTCCTTTTCCCTTTGCAGTCCCAGCTCAAGACCTCAAGTTATACCTATAGCGGCGGCGGTACCTTTGTATTCACCGGGTACCTCGCAGGAAGCTGCCCGGGCCCACAAACCACGTTCAACAACCAACCGACTCCGGGAGTCTTCCCTGCCTTCCCAGCTGTGCACCTGGAACCTGGATATGCATACACACTGGATATTGGGCCATGTTTCGTTTCTGCTGGGACTTGTGTTGCTGGCTGTGAGTACCTATATTCATTACTTTGACCCCGGTTGCCCACTGGAAGGATGAGTTTAATGGTGAGGCTGACATCAACAGTAACTTCAACGACCGACACGAACTTTAAGTTCTTCCAAGATATTGGCAATGGAGCGAATGGCGATTGTCCTATCGGAATATTCACGACGTACAGCAAAATCTGAATAGTATTCGTGCATACATGTTACACAGAGTTGTACGGTATATATGTGCAAGGGCCAGGAAGAAGCTGTCTTTGGGAGTTCAGCTATGATCAATTACTCATCACATAGTCCTTGCATTTGAGCAGCAGTAACGAGGCAGGTGGATATCAAGATCAACTTGCAGAATAGATTCGACAGCAATCAAGCACTCTAATGAATAGTGGGACCACAGTCAAGTGACCCCAAAATGATCATAAGTCATTAGTTGTGCTGCCTGGCTGACTGCATTCTGCCATATTCGGGCTGACCACCAAAGTGGAAAATCGACTGACAAACACGCCACCAGGGACCAACCCACCCCAAATCACACCACCAAGCCATCCTGCGCTGCTATATGTATGAGCCGTCAACAGAACCTCTTAAACTATATCCTGCTATTCAAATATTTTAATCCCCAAAAAATTTTACTCGGTGGCATTGTGCGGGCGTAATATAAGCATATCTCATCTCAACCACAACTCCACTCCAGCAGACACTCAGCTCACTTGTAATCTGCACTAATCATAATTTATCGACCTTCTCCCTTCTCTCAAGAATATCTCTCATATAAAACGCGGTAAAATCGGTTTTTTGTTTGTTTCTCGAACTCAACTCAACAAGATGTGCCAATACTGCGCTGTTCGCCGTCTGGCCCTCTCCACTTTACGATCAAGGGCAACTCTTCCAGTGCAGCGGGGCGTTCAGAGACGATTAATTTCGCAAACTCCAAAATACCAGACATCAAGCCGGAGAGCATGTCCAAAAGGACGTTTCTGACGTTGGCGGGTACAGTCGGAGGCGTGGCTGGAATGGGCACCGCGTATCTCACCACACCGATATCGTCTTGAAGAAGCATGTGCCATGGAAGGTAGCTAGATTTTCCAACCTCTTCTTACATATTGGGACTGCAGTTGACCTTGTGCGCAGAAGATCAAGGAAAAGTCGTGATATGGTCGTGGAGAAGAGTGGTTTGGACTGAAGCCGCGTTCACTTTCTTTTCTGAAAAGGGAACATGACTGAACCCAGACTTGTAATCAGTCCATAGTTTAGGCGGGCCTAGCGATTTGTGCCGCATAGTTTTATATTGTATATACATTATTGAGATGTTGCGTGAACTTCAGCCAGGATCGTACTACGTGTATCCAATCTTCTCGACATTCATACTAAGAGACGGCTGGCACCGCACACGCCAACCTGTCTTGGAATCCTTTCCGATCCACGGGTCCAAGCCTGACATACGAGGAAATTGAGTCGACTAGGGTGATTGCGTCCCGAATTCATAGTGTCACTCCGACATGAGCCTTTGATGAGTGAGTACATCTTCCCTAAGGTTTGACAGAGTGTCGAAATTAACAGGACTAAGCATAGGTATCTATATGCAATATGCGATGAGGTCTTTCTGGCAGCCTAGGCCTTTGAAAATGTAAATCAGAGAGAGGTCTTATAGTCAAATGCAATCGATGCAATCGGCCGGGCCCTCCAGACCAGCCGCCATCTTCACCCCCATTTCATCATCAACGACACTCACCCCTCCACCCCTCACCTCAAGTCTTCCCACGCTCTCTTGATGTCCTCATAACTGGCCCACAACAACTCTCTCACCGTCGCATACGGAGCCCCTCGCCCCTTGTCCGGCATAAAGTGCCCGGCCCTCTCCCAGTCCCGCGCCATCCTCTCGCTCTCCTCACCATTTAGCGCTCTCTCTATCGCGACCAGGTCAATACGCTCTACGTCTCGAATATGCTGCCTCAAACTATCATTCAGCCTATCACATGCTGTGCGGAACTCGGGGTCCGAGGGCGCGAGGTCAATCAGATGCAGAAGACGGTCGCGAAGCTAGAGCCCGAGACCAGTCGTCAGCATGTGAGCCCGCCAGCACAAGGGCTAGTGGAGGACAACGGCTGGGGGAAACCTACAGAGGCTAGGTCGCCCTGCCGTCGTATGGCCTTGCCATTACCCTCATCTGCTCGCTGTTTCGTGCCAGGAAAGATAAACAGCTGCATCGCCACCAGGTGGCGTGCCAGCTCCCAGCTGAGTTGATTCTGCAGCGCCGCCGCCGCCATGTCGTCGCACTCGTCGACGGCCTGTATAAGGCCCTTGAACAGAATCTCAAAGTCGCGATGGTCGCGCTTGATCTCGTCCGAGACGAAGCGCACACCGATGTGGGACATGGTGGGGCGATTGTAAGGAATTGTCGTTCTCAGTGTAGTCATCGTTGAGGTGGCCTGTATTGGGGTTGGGTGAGACTTGTCCACTGTAAGTCAAGCGTTGGTGAAGGAGCTGGAGGATGGAAATAGAGCCGACTCTCGAGGCAACCAGACGAAGGTCTAATAACCAGGTGCTGGCGCTGTCAATGGTACATGCCGATGTCGTGGAACCCGAACATTCCTTGGTATTCTGTGGTGGTCTTTATATTTCCATCGGGCGAGCTGCTTGGACGATTGGTCCAGCTGCAAACCCAGGCCACTTCGCTTGAGCCCGGTTACCGGTGAAACGAAGCATATGTGGCCAAGGATCTCAACAGTCAGGACTGTCACTCTGCCTGCCAAGGAATGCCTCGTTCAGTATTCGATATAATGCACCAGCGACGATCTAGTGCTTTGTCCGGAGCATATTCTCCTGTCGGGTACCACGCCCGGGAACTAGGGGTGCTGTCAGATGACGTTGCCAGACTTTCCAGAACTTGCTCTTGGGTAGCGCCAACCTCGGAATCCCAGGCCTACGTGCGCCATGCCTGTAGGAGAACGGCTGGTCACAATTCAGGTCTCATTTGTGATTTATATATGCTCAGCCATTAGATTCGGATTACTCGAAGTTCTGAGCGGTTGTAGGCACGCCGTAGTCGAGCACCCGCAAGATAATCAAAGACTGCACAACAGCTGAACCCTTTCATCCAGAGATTTTCATTTGTATATGTATATATGCCTGCTTTATAAGGGGTATATGGTATGTGTGTAGACGTGTAGTGCATCGCAAAAAAAAAAGAAGAAAAAAAAAGAACACCACCAACTTCGCAGTCCCGAACAGACCACCGCGCACACTGATTATTATAAACAGAAAAGTAAATATGAGAATAAACTCCAGATCGATGTGACACAAGACATGGGGTAAAAATGCTCCGCCAGTACCATGTCGAAACAAGAGTCTGTCGTTAAATCATTCCTTCAAGCCGATAGCGCCATACATCAAGTATGGCCACTCTTACCAGTTCCTTCGGGTATAGTGGGTATGTGTGAGTGTTAAGAACGATGAGATGCATGAAAGTCGTAAATGCGTAAGAGATGAGGTAAGTATGAGACAATGACGATGGAAATAAAAAAAAGAGAGCAACGTAGACCAGATTCCAGGACGTCGAATCTTACAGCCCTACGATCTCATTCTGACCTAAAAAGGTCCGTGCCAGCTCATCACCCCCTTGCTGCGCGGCTTCCATCCAATGAATAGCGACACACATTAGTGCTGGATCGCTGCGCACGTCCGACTTGTCGCCTGCTGAGCTAGAGCTTGGAGGGCGATGCAATTGGCCTGCACCTATACGTTCATGATACTGACCATATCGACTGCTGGTACCGCTGCTGCTCCCGCCGCGGAACTTCTCCATGACAGCTTGCTTGAAAACTTCGCGAGGTTTGGACAGCGGGAGGGTGGTGCGATCGACAAGCTCAGGATTGGAGAGGTAGAAAAGAGCAAGCTCGCGTTGGGAGGTTGGGTCGCCTTCCTTGGCAGTAATGGTCCACATGCGGGCTGCATCCTCAAGACGATAGGTAGTGCTTGGAGGCGGCGGGGTTGGCGGCGAAACAACAGCCGTGCGGTTAGCCTGATCCTCAGCCGTTGGCGAAGGCCGCTGTGACAATTCGCCATCGATGGATTCGCTGGCTGTGCTGCCTGGAGCAGGCGGGTGAGTCTTGCGGGACGTGTGCACCCCGACTATCTCATCCGCCATCTCGACCATTGTCTTGCACACTTCCTGCTTCAGACCAAGGGCTGCGATGGCGCAATCCCAGAAAGCCTTGCCTCGATCAGTCTTGTCCAGAACGCCTGCCGGTACAAAGCTTGCAATGAACTGGAGATCCCGGAATAGTGTCTTGGGTCTAATTTCAGCATTGCGAAAAAGACTCTGAAGGACCGTGGCGATGGCATCGTTGTTGTTGTTAGCAGTGCCTGTATTGATCACAGACCTCGTTTCCGAATTGAGATTTCCACTGGCCATCCGGATGAGGCCTGGCTCCTGCATCGTTTGGGATCTGCGCTCTCTCAAGTTATCGATAGCCTCCTCAAAAGGACGAGGTCGTCCTGTCTGGCCGTATGTCTCAGCTTCCATTTCTGCAGTGCGTGCTAACCATGCAAGTCTTCGGCGGGTGCTGCCCGATTGTAATGAAGCAACAATGAGATGCTCTAGCTCATACAGGGCATTGAGCTTGGCGTAGGGGTTGGGGTGGACACAAAACATCCGAAGCAGACGCTGATAGGCATTTGTGAATGGAAACTCGGGCATAACTTCCTTTCGAGACTGGGCGGACTTTTTGCTCGACATCGTATCGCTGGTGTTCGAACTCTCGTTGTCTCGTCCACCAACATTGCCTGCCATAGTTGGAACGTCAGACGTGCCCTTGTCAACAGCAGAAGTGATGCCGGTGGTGGCAGCGTCGGCAGCGCTATTGTTGGCATCACGTAGGTTGCCGAAGCTCTTCTTCTTCCCGATCACACGAAGCCTAGAGCGCCGCTGCTTCGCCTTGCGCTCCGCAGCATCCCGACGGTCAATGCAATCTTGTCCAAGGTCTTCGAACCATCCATCCGTTTCAGAACCTCGGGAAAAGACAAGGTTCCCCAGATCGCTAAGCAGAAGGCTCGTGAGAGTTTGCCGCAGCTCGTTGAGGAAGCGCGTCTTTTCATCGTTGATCCGCTGCTGCTGCTGGTTTATCGCCATGTCATTGATTGAGACAGGACGTCGAAGACCATGACCGGGGTGCATTGAGCCGCTCAAATTGGTGATGCTAGTTGTTGGGCTATGAGCACGCGAGGTGGTGGAGCTGGCAGACATTCCTGATTGAAAAGGTGACCAGTATGTGGAGGCACTGTCAATGGTGTGGACGGGTGAAGCGTGTCCAAAATAGTCGCCTGAGTCCATGGGATCGCTGATTACTGTACTGCGTGCTGAAAATCCGTACCGCGTCGAGTCAAGACTCAAAGCCGAGGCATTCAGACCAGTCATGCCTCGAAGATCTCGTGCCGCGAGGGAGCCGGTCCGGCTTGATGCTGGCGTGAAGCGCCTGTCAGATTCACTTATTACGCTGCTCGCATCGTCGTTCGAAAATGTGGAGTGCGCAACGTCACGCCGGACTGGCGCGCCCTCAAGTTGTCGCTTATCCCGAATGTACAATTCACTGCTCCAAAGAACCGGCCCATCCATCATGTCGTGACCAACAAGTTTGCCAATACATGCTTCGACCTCACAGGTGAAGCGATGTATTCGCTCCTCGCCGCGACAAAAGTTCTCGATCCCATACTCCTTCAAGAAAAGCGAGGTCTTTTCAGCTTGATCATCAGAAAGCTTGTTGGGACCGCCCTGATCTTCACTTGCCGCAAGGAGCTCAATGATCTGAGACTCGGTACGGTAGATGTAAGTGGTGGCAGCACCCCGAGGCAAGCCACGATTGCGTTGATAAGTGCTGTGTCTCCGACGCATGCCCATGTTCTTCAGGGCGACCGCGATGTTTCGAGAATGCTCATAGGGAGCCGAATTGCGCACATCAGTCACATACCACATCTTGTCGCGCAGAGCTCTCAGGCGCTTCATCATAGCATCCAGTAGACCTTCCGCACGTTCTTGTGACTGCTTCAGCCAGATAAGCCACGCATCGTAATCCTCGATGGCGGATGCGCAACGGCGAATAGAGTCTCTTGGCCCTCGACTGAAAATGTTCAACAGAGTAGCAAAACCATCAGTGCGGAGGGATGGAGATGCAAGTGCGTTAAGCTGTTGCAGTGTTCGGAAGTACGAATGGGATGCGACAAAATCCGATTGGGCCTTGGACTGTGAGACAGCAGCTTCAAGCATGGCAACGAGAACTGGGGTCGCCTCGGCATGATCCCCGTCATCAGCAACCTCTTTACCCTTGCGAATTTCGGCGCGGGGTGAGCTATCTCTGCTCAGGTTGTCATGACCCGTCCGGGTCTGACGATAGGGATTTCGGCTGGGCTCTCGAGTGAGCCGAGATCCCCGGGATTGTCGGGATTCTCTGGGGCTCCTTGTCTTTTCAGTAGTGATGATCCTGTTCTTGGACCGATACTTTTTGAGGGTCGACGTTCTATTGCTGAATTTTCCAGTTTCTTGTTCTGGCGTCTGTGGGATTTCGAAGTCCTCAACCAGCTTTAGAATTGAATCCCGGAGCTGGTGGTAATCTTTGTCCAGCTGCGGCCCGTCATCGTCTATGTCATCTTCATCTGTTTCGCTCAAAGACGAGGAGTTTTCTTCTTCAGGGTCGTCATCAGGGTCATATGTCATTTGCGTTGAAAGAGATTTGCCGTCTGACGAGATGAACAGCACAGCCCATCGCTCAGCACATGGGTGGCAGGACCCTTGGACAGCCTCGTTACCCAGTATTTGGGTCACCTCATGGAGAGCAAGACGCAGACGATATCCATCATCTTCGTAATTGCCAAGACGTTCGCGACTTGAGCGCTCCCCTAATGGAGGGGAAGAACGCGCGGATGCGCCGGTGGCCTGTGGCTCCAATTCGGTCCCAGCAGCGGTGGTGGTATCGCTCAATACGGAGGACACACTCGTACTGACGATGGACGCGGTCTCAAAATTTGGATTGCTCCTAGTAGTGAGGATGGACAGGGGTTGAGAAGCGGCCGACATGCCGGAAATGGACGGTGCACCAGATCGCATCGAAGCCGACGACATGGGTCTTCGCTCAGGGAATAGTGCATTGACCAATGTGGTCAAGTCTGCCGGACTGACCACCAGATATGGGTGGACCTCAGCTGTCTCCCTGAGCGACGTGAGTGAGCGAGCCTTGAGGAGCCTGGGCCGAGGTTTTGAACGAGACCCCTTGAAGCGGCCAAGGAGGTTCTCAACGTGGGTTTTGATTTTCGGGGGCGTCGAGACCGGACCTGCCTTCCAGAGCATATCAACCACGATGCTAGATGCTTTCATGGCGACCTGCTTTAGGATTTTCTGGCGGCCGTACTCTGTGATGTGATAGTCTGTCATCATACCATGGCTCTCTGGGTGAATGACAACACCAAGAAGCCAGACCGAGAACAGCCATTTGTAGATGAACCATTTTCTGGTGCTGTCAACGTACTTGTGGTCAAGTCTTTTGAGGATCTGATTTCCCATCTCCAAAAGTCCTTCTGGAAGGCCTGTGGCATCCTCGTCATCCAAAATCTCAAATAGTTCATCAGTGGCCCGGTCATAGAATTCCTCGGCTGCAATTTGGTCCTTGGACGTCCAGTCAGAGATATTGAACCGTGTGCCATGTTGATCCTCGGCACGATCAAGAAGGAAGGCCCCATCCTCGAGGATTTTCATTAGGTACCACTCCATATTGGAACGACCCGACCATTCGCGCATGGACGACCATACGTTGAGAACATGGATAAGAATGGGCTCAATTGGGACGTTCTCATTTCCGGCCTTGGATTCCGTGGCGGATTTGGCCATAAGACGAGCACAAGCAGTAGCCCATATATCTGTCCGTCGTTTGTCCTCTGCGCTATCAGGCCCGGCTGAATTAGCGAAGCATGTGTAGATCAGCGCAGACAGCGCATCGTGTCTTTGGAAGGAGAGCAGCCGTTCAACGGGACTCGGGTTAGTAGAGGAATGCCTATTCAAAACACTTTGACCACGGGCCTGTGGCTTGTTGAAGAGGGGCAACACAGACTCGACAGGGTCTAAACCAGAATGGAAGTTTGTAATGGCTGCGCGCTCCGAGTTGGTCAAAGCGCATATCCGGGTTGCCAAGTAGTCCGGGTCATTCCTGAGTTTAGACAAGAAGGACAGGAAGGTTTCCCGAGCATCGGCAGAAATCTCATGGAGGAAGGGAGTGGTCGAGCCAGCCATAGGACCGGTGGCGATGATAGATCCTGTGGGTGTATCCAAACTTTCGGACGACACCATTCCGGCAGCCTGGATATAGTCCATGTCAGGCTCCAGAAGCGCATACCTTCTGACCTCGTCGCAACTATTGCGCACATCCTGGATAGCACCATACAGACCGGCAAAGGTCTTCTTGTCGTCCGTGCGAAAACATTCTGCGAGGTTCCTCTGGGCAATCTCGCCGCAACGAGCAAGGCGAGCAGACAATGCTGTTGATACCAAGGTGCGCTGTAGTCGGATTCTGGTATTAGCGCGCTTGCGCTCCTGATATTTAGACAAGCGGACCAAATGTGCCAGTTCATCCAGACTTGTCCCCTCTGCTTCATCACCTGGCGTTAGGTATGCATTCGTGTATAGAGAAGGGTCGGTTATGAGTGGCTGTGGAAGCTTAACGGCCGCTCTCGACATGGCTGTAGGTCGCCTTTCCTCGGTATCCAGGGCTCCAGAGGAAACCACCTGCTCCTCAGAAGTCATGGCCGTGGCCACCATAGGCAAAGATGGTTGCGCCACAATAGGTTTCCTGAGAATGGGGCTTGACACATGCTTGGTTATGGGCGGCGGCTGGGGATGGGTACCATTGAGGGATCGGGGTGGAAGATTCGAAGGGGCGTCTTCTTCCTGTAACGTGCTTGTCGGGGGATCGGGATGCGAGGGACTTGGGGAAGGAACGCGGCGCGGCCTTGTTGTGGAGTCGCCATGGCGCTCCGGAGAGGGAGGCGTGGAAGGCCTGGTCGTGTGGGCTGCTTTGTCTGCGGGCTCATCAGTATCTTGGGATGCCAGGAGAGGGTATCACAGCTGTCGAAGCGAGATCGCCAGAGCCACATAGAGACGCAGCGCAACAATGTGGAACATACGGGTGGCATCAGAGGAGTGTATCTGTGCGGGTGGAGGCGAGGAGAGAGAACGCTGCATGGAGTACATGGTGAGGCCATTCAGGGACGGGCGCAACCGTCCCAGACACTACCAGCGGTGAAATCAGCTGGCAATGCAATGGGATGGTCACTCAACGGAAGCGTATAGGTAGAAGAGGAGCAGATGTAGAGAGAGCGGCGGCTAGAGGGCGAGGGACAATGTGATCCAGTGTCGTCGTTGTGACCGTCATCGGACTCGCCTCGTAGTAGAAAACAAGGAGACGCTCGTGATATTTCTTCCAGCCGAGGATAGGGCAAAGCTGAAGCTGGAGCTTGAAAGGAATCGGGTTTGGAATAGAAACGGGAATAAGAACAAGATCCAGAGTCAGGTAAGGTGAGTGGACGAACGCATGCCACCATGTCAGGGAAGGAGGGAAGATATCAAGAACCAAAACCCCCCCGACTATTCGAGTGGCTGTCGTCGAGTCAATATTGTGGACTCACCCACCTACTGTATGTTGAGGTACCTGGGCAAGTATGGGATGGCAAGTAATGAACGAGGCAGGATACAAGGCAAGACGAGCGGCAGGGTTTGGTCTTGTTCGGC
Source organism: Gnomoniopsis smithogilvyi (assembly GCA_027946515.1). Classification (NCBI taxonomy): domain Eukaryota; kingdom Fungi; phylum Ascomycota; class Sordariomycetes; order Diaporthales; family Gnomoniaceae; genus Gnomoniopsis; species Gnomoniopsis smithogilvyi. The sequence goes on along the minus strand of JAPEVB010000004.1, from coordinate 1,075,603 downwards.
TTCACAGGCAAATCATTAGGTAGTCATAATACCCAGGCCTGCCAGGCAAGCTACAGAGTAAGTAGTGGAACGTGGGGTAGGGGTGCCCAAGGCCCCGGTAGAAAAGGAAGGCGCGCCAGTTGCAAGTTGCCAGCGGGAAGCCATGGACACCTTTCCCCACCTGAACTAGCGCCCATGAGCTGGTACGGGGCTGGTACGGTACCTAACCTACCACAGTATGTTTGTGTTGCTCTTCCCCGACCACCCTTTCCAGTTCCAAGCACCCATTGCCGCCAACCTCTCACCAAACAAAAGCTTGACGACGATGCGTTGGCACTGAGGGACCAAAGCCACTGGGATTTCCCTTCCTCCTTTTCTGGATCCCGTCGCACATCGTGGGCATGTTCATCGGTCATTCATGAACTCTAGCGCCTCACCGTCCGCTCTAAGATCCGTAGACAAGGCTCATCCTATTCTTCACCGCACCACCTAGCTGATCCACGGCCACCTCACCACCTTTCGGTCCAATTCCATCCCATCACCATCCACGACCCACGGTAGCCTCGCGATGGCCTCGTGTCTTTTTTCATAGGTGACCCAGCACTCCGGGTTCGGGCCTGGTCCGTTGCCACGCTGTTCCTGGCTATGATCCTCCGGTCCAAACCTACCGCCTTTCCAGCCCTGCCCCATCAACAAAGTCTCCGGAGCAATTTGCTTTCAGCTTCGGTGCCCGGGTGGCCCAGGCAATGTACTCCATGCCGTTCTGTGGCGAATACCAATGCTGGGCCTCTTACTGAGGCCTCGCATTGCGGTCCGCGCCGATACGGGAATAACGTGGCCACCTGGCACTGCTGTCAGCCTGGTCTTGCATTATTCGGATGACAATCGTCAGATGGATCACTAATAGTGACACTAATCACAAACTGCTAGGCCCCCGCCCAACATGGCCGCCCCGGTGTATTGGGTTCTCGCCAGATTGTCTAAGTCTCTTAGAAGAAACGTCGGTTCATGCACCTTTCGGCCAAGTCCTCCGGCCTCTTCGCGTCTTCACATAACGGCTCAGATGCAAACTGGAAGGCAAAATTCACAAACACAAGAGAAAACCATGACCTTGCCTTGCATTACATTTCAATGTCTCTGATATACTCTGCCTGAACAGCACATCCCAAGCGATATGCCTTCCCATTCCCTTTTTGTTGTTTGTTTGTTTGTTTAACTCCCCCAAGAAAAATGAGCGCTATATATCGAGCGATACTTATTATTCCAAATACCTGTGTTTCTCCGGCCCATTGCGGCAATATCTCTCAACCTGCCGAAACCCAGCGCGACATATTTCCCAAGTCGGCGGCGTGTTTCCCACCTATTGGCCAGTTCGCCAGCAAGTATTATCTGCAGAATCAAGCCCATTCTTCCGGCCATCTTACTCGTCAACTAAGCCGCCGGCCTTAGCCCGGGCGGCCACCGACTCGGACCTGCCAGCTCATCCGTCTCGATCAGAGAGGGGTCGTCGGTGGACATCTGCAGTCGGAACCCACATATTGCACCTCTTGCAGCACCCAAGGCCAATCACCGCTTGCGGCGACCCTCCTTGCTGCTGTCAAGGCCAGATTGGCGGCAGACATGGATCAGATGGGACGACATCTGCCAGCATGCTGCTGGGATTCTCCCAGGGTTGCTCACGATAGTCCCTTGCTGCGTCCCCGTTTTCCTACCCTTTCCCACCAGATGTGCCGGAGGTGATCGCGCCCGTCCCTGGGTAAATGGGTCACCTGAGCTACTAGGAGGTAGTTACGCCCTGCTTTCAGGGCTGGGTGATGGAGCACAGTTCGAAAAGATGGAGACTTGATTGCAACGTCATCGCACGCATTAAAGCCCAAGTGGGTTTTTGATGGGAGGGAACGATTGCCTCCTCCTGTGCCCGTGGCGGCTAGCATCAAGACTATGTTGGAAGGACGCCATGGCCTGGCCCATGTACCGTGGCACTTGGTCTCACGTGTTTCGTGTTTCTAGTTCCATGGCGACAGCTCGGCTACCGCACCTCGTGCTGGCGTATGCTCACTACAGCATAGCCAAGATGCGGCCGGCGGACCAGGTAACACCATCAAGTCCGAGGTGCATGGGTCGCCCACCCACACACAGCCACAGACAGATCGCCTGCTGCACGTCAGCTATTGGGCGTCCCGTCGAATCATACCCCGATGTTACCTTCCATCGTTCTTCGGCCCTATGGGCGGGTTGGACGACAACTCACTGCTGATCATCCGTCCGTCGTCGAGCTGTTTCTTGTGTCGCCAATCTGATCAAGTCCGCCTCCACCGGCGGACACACCAGGCGAAATTGGTGGGACAACAAGGAGATCCTGCATGTGCGCGTCTGCGTCGCGTGTTTCTGCTGATACGAAGGCAAGGGCTCCTGGGTTGATGATTCGCTAGATGTCATGGTAGTGTCTCGCTGAAAAGCTGAACATTTGTATCAGTTTTCTCTCCTTCGCAGGCTCGAAAGCAAGCTTTTCGATCATGATCTATGTGCCTTGTCACGAAGGACAGAAAAAGGTCTCGCCCAGTATCCCTTCGTATTTCTCTCTGCCTTGTGCCATTTCGCATGCATGCAAGCTCCTGTAGTACGTGACCACGCCATCATGCACCTCCACTGTAACGCATGAGACGGCGGTGACACTATCGTATGAATCCCTGGAAAACCTTTCTCCGGGTTAAGAGTGGGTGAGAATGTAGAGAGTTGTCTCTGATCATGCAAGCTCTGACGTGCCACTCAAACACCGACACGGCATAATGTACATTGTGCTGCGTGCACAAAAGTTGTCACCTCCTTTCCAAGCCGTGACTTTGCTCAAGAGATCTGAAGCAAGAGCTCGATAGCCGGAGAGATTGCCGCCGAAGGCGCGTCTTTGTTGGCTGGCTTGCCTCAAGCCGATACGACAGGTGATTTTCATCGAGTCCATCGCACGCAGTGCTCGAAACATCCAGCTGAGGGGCTTCGCAGCCTTTGTCGTGGTACTTCATTGCCCGAAAATCGCCAATACGCTACTGCTCAAGCCTAAACTGGCTGCTTACCTACCTAGGGCCTTCTATGCCCACAAGGCCTGTTCCTATCCACACTCTTCTACAAGTCAACGATCCCCAGCCCTTTGTCCCTCCCTCTTCCCGTTCCCCTTCCTCCAAATCAACACAGTCCTGCGCTCCACACCATCAACCTTCAAACAACGCCACGCCACGCACCGCGCCGGCCCGTCTTACAAGCCAGCCGGCCCCCTCTTCGCGCAGGCAGTAGCGACAACGCACACACCTCACCTGAACAAAGGCACGCGCAACCCCCCCCAAAAAAAAGGTAGGTCACCTTTCTGCGTTTTCCCTTGGAACGGCGTACAGCAACGGCATGGCGTACTGCAGCTGTTGTACCACCGACAGCACATCATCGACGGTTGTGTTTCCCCCGCGGGTTTTGTATACCTTGCACGTAGATGAGCAGTATTCACTGCTGTACTGCAGTAACCCAACGAGCAGAGGACCTGGTTTTGTCGTGCGCAGCAATTTTTGTTGAGAAGAAGGGGCTGGCCGGATCCGACTTGAGAAATAATTCCTCGTGATTCTCATCCAAAAGAAAACACGGTGTCCGCGGGGTGGACAGCTTACTCTGTTGAGATCTGACGAATTCAGAGCAGCTGCATTGCAGTGACCAACGAGGGACAGCCACGCCTCTCATATTCACTGCAAAAGCAGCGTTGGCAAATTTGCCTTGAAGAAAACCAGATCAAGTAATAGGAACGAATGCACTTTCTCAAATTGGCCCGTTACAGTGGACCTGCTATCTAGTCATCAGGTATAATGAACGGTGGCATGACAAAGCCACGACCGGTGCCTCCCTTTCAACGCCAAAAATGCAAGATGCAAATATGCAAGGCATGCACACACGCACCCACAAGAAGACCATCTGAAGGCGCCTCCAATTCTAAGCAAGACATCCCACCAAGTGCAAACCGCATCCGTACGGAACACTTTTCCATTTTACATTGCCCACAATGACCTTTTCACTCCCCTCGCCCAAAGCGCACATCAAATCCCTTCAGTACACTCATGATACTGGCCGCCTCGACCTCAATTGGTGCTCGCCCATTGCCTCGTGCTCCTCGCTCCTTTGCACTGCCCACTTGCGGCTCTCGCGCCTTCAACCGCGGCAGCCATGTATTTAGATCATCCGCGGCCTCCGGGAAGTGCTTGTGGCTCGCCAGAGTCTTGTAGGCATCCGCGCAAGATAGACTCAGTCCTAGACTACTCCCACTGTTGTTATTGCTAGGCTTGTCCTTACAACACCCTCCACCATTACCGCCGCCACCGCAGCATCCGCCGCCCGTGCCACTGCTCTTGAAGCTTGCAGCCAGCGAGCGGCAAAAAAGCCCAGACACGGGATCTGAGAGACACTGCGCGCACGTCCCCGGGCCGCTGGGGCCGCAGCCCTTGCTGGGGGCGGGCTTAGGAGGGACGGCCTGTTGTAGGCGACGCAGGCTCGGCAGCTTGACGCTGCCATCTGGCAGAATCTCGTAGCCGATGGCATCACCTTCAGATGGCGGTGGAGTTCGGGTCTGACCATTTGCACGCGACGCGGAGGCAGTAAAGGCGGATGAATTGAGGGCCGGTAGTGTCAGAGACTCGTCTGTAGCGTTGGGAGCAGCGGGTGTGGGTTATTGTTGTTGCTACTGCTGTTGTTGTATGAGGCTGCAGCCTCGGCGCAAGCGCAATACGTGCCATCCTCACAAAAGCCGCACCGGTCTTCGGGTCGCGGCGAGTCAACGGATGCGATGGTATAAGGGGTGGACGTCACAGCCGGGGCGAGAGATACAGGAGGTGGAAGGGGTTGTGCGGGTCTCTGGTTTGGCTTCCGCGAGAACATGGCAGTGAAGTCAATCTCAGTGGCGGCCTGCGTAGTGGCGGTAGAGCCACGTGGGCGCTTCTCCTCGGGTGCGGTCGAAGACGGAGAGATGGAGCGGATTGTGCGCTTGGCGGTCCTGCTTGTGGATTGACGCGAACCATTAGCAGATGAGGTCCTGCTGCTGCTGTTGTCATTGTTGTTGTTGTTGTCGGCACCGCCTGGCGACGTGGACCCGCCGTTGAGGACCTCCTCCAGGCAATGGCACCGGGAACCAAGGGTGCAGTTGCCGCAGCCGACGTTGACGCTGGCGATGGCCTCGTCGGCGCACGCACAGGGACCTGTGGGTTCGCAATTTCCGCAGCCGGTAGGGGCTTGCTCGATATCCTCGGGTGAGCTAATGATCTGGGCGATGGAGAACGAATGCGTTGTCGCTGGGCGGTGGGTCGTAGTTGGGCTCACACGAGCGCTAGCGCTTGTGGTGGTGAGGCTAGATGCGCTGGCGCGGCCGTCGTGGAGACGGGAAGGGGCAGAGGGGCGATGTTGACGCAGAGGCTGAGGCGCGAAGGTATGTGAATGCGGTGGAACGGAGGCGATGGATGGGAGGCTCTGCTGACGTGGGTGCTGCTGGGTGGCCTCGTGCAGACGATTTCTCAAGACCTCAACCTCCTTAGATCGCTCAGCCCGTTCCTTATCGAGCATATTCTCCAGAACCTCACAACGTGACTGCAGTGCCTGTGCATCCATCTCCAGGCGGCGGACCTTGTCCTGCAGGGCTTGCTGCACTTTTTCGTGTTCCAGGCTCTCGGCCTCCAACTGCTCCTCCAGCTCTCCAACGCGAGCGGCCCTCCTCTCCCGGAATGCCCTCTGTGCAGCTCTATTCTGAGCCTTCCTCTTCGTAGGTGGAGTATCAGTGGCCGGCTTTCGACCAGGTTTGGGCCGTGGCGGTATGACCCATTCCTTGGTAGTCATGGAGATAGGAGCCTGGGCCGGCGGAGGGCCCGGCATCGGCGAGATGACCGATGCCATTGACATTTTGTCGATGGGTGCAGGCGTTGTAGATACAGCAGCCGTGAGACTTGAAGTGGGCAGTGACTTTCTCACAGGTGCTGGCTGAATAGCTACCCTCAGATGTGTTGGCGGAGGTTGAGGGTGGTGAGAAGAATGAGATTGAGCGTGAGGAGGTTGAGTGGATGATGTGGACGGAATTGGCAGCAAAGTTGGAGTTGGGGTACTGTTTCTGTGGGGGCTCTGCGCCGAGGTGGGGGTCGACACGCTACTGCTAAAACCTGCCGGAGACTGCGCTGATGGCGGCGATGCAAGTGGTGAATTGGATGCACTGGTCTTCAACGGAGCAAGGCCAACTGCTTTGGACGACTTAACAGACGCCATGTCTTTTTCTTTGAATTTCTCCCTCCGGTAGTTTCGGGTCTGAGTCCTCAACCTGGTGTGTCTTTTGTCTACAAGACTTCAGGTCGAAGCCAGTCGGGTAAATGTTCGCCCCCGTGGATCAGGCGCAAGCCGCCTTGATTTGTTTGGCTTGTATATGGCTGTTGTGTTGGCACTTGGGATAGAGAGGACCCATTCCAATTGGACAGGAAAGCTCCTGGCCAGTGAAGACGGTGGCAACGTGATGTGGGCAGATGCAGGGTCCGGTTGATGGTCATGGAAGATCAATCTGATAAGATGACTTGGGAACTGAAATGCCGAGGACAGATTATGGATCTCCCAATGGCGTTACTCGTACGATGACAAGACAAGAACGGCAGAAGCCAAAGCCAGAAAAGGGGGGAACGAGCCGATGATGTAGTCAAAGCGAAGATGGACTGTTGCAAAGACGCCAATGCCGGCGAAAATCTCTTCACGAGGGATTGTCGTGGATGGGCCCGGAAGAGGATGATCTTGGCTCCTGAATCGGTGAGAAGGACAAGCACAGACACCCTTGCTATTGCCCTTGAAAGCACTGGACTGGTTTAGCATTCTTTCACCAGGAGGACATAACGGGCGTGTTTCTCCCCAGGTCCGACGGAAATGACACGATGCCCACCCCCTGTCTCCACAGTTTTGATCTGATAAGATAATTCTTGCAGTCCACACCATTTCCAATCGTGGAATAGCGCTATGCCAAGTGCGCCCGAGGAACCATGGCTTGCATGGCCTCCCCGGACGAGATTGACAATCAGATCGAAAGCTCGACTCGCATTGGCTGCTAGGACAAGACTCAGCCCTGACAGATGACCATTCATGCTCCATTCTGTAGGTAAGCGCAGTCAAGTTTCGACGCCTCCGTAATGAATTTGCTCATGCGAATTTTGTCTCGGGCCGTCACTTTGTACTTGGCCGGACAGAATTTTGTCTGTTGGGTCAGAGATGTGCGCGTCTTCCCCCATCAAGCACCGTCATCTTCCAGTATGACAACGACCGCAGCTCGACCCAAGTATTCCACGCGCCCAACTTGCGAGACGCGCCTTTGGAAAGGCCTGAAGCTTGTGGCTGCTTCAGGGTCATCTCTCGCATCGATGTCGCCCAGGTTCCCCTCCTGCGTGCATCACGTATGCTCCCATCCGCCGACAACGGAGCGGTTGGGCTTGAAGCCGTCTCGAACCACAATTTATGGCCCTCCCACAAACCGGCGGTAGTGTTTGCAGCTGCGAGCGTCATTAAGTGGTAGCTCCTTAAGCAAGCTGAGTAAAGGGACCGCCTTCCCCAGATAATTTCATGCTGTTCATGTTCTGCCCTCGGTCATCCGAGGAGCCGCTCGGTGTTGACCGAGGTGGGCACCCTTTTCCACTTATATGGAGGGATGTCCCATGCGAGAGCAATGTCTGACGATCTGATAACATTCGAGCTGCCAATTGATCATGATAGCTGCCTTGCTTGCCGTCTATTGTCGATGTTGGCGGGTAGCAGTAGCGACCTTGGAGTGACACAGCTAGACACACCCCAATGGCCAAGCTTGAAGATTGTTGCGCTATTGGATGGAAGCAAATCATATGGAACTATTACCTATAAAGGTAGGTGATTTCGAACATCAGCATGCGAAGCGGTGTTGGTGATCTAGGTCGACTGGCAGCGTGATGGTGAGTCGAGACGCGAGATTGTGGGCTTGTGCAGGTAGCGCGCCAGTACCTTGTTTCACAGGGGGCTTCCCAGTGACCCCGGGTATAGGAACCCCCCACGCCAAACCCGGTGCACTTTTAACCCTACTTTGTAAGGGATGAGCTCGAGACTATCGACTACATATCACCACACGGTCGCATCATTCATGAGCTCCCAAAGCAAAGGCGTAAAGCATTCGACGCGCGACCGTGTTCATTGTAAATTAACTCCACATGTGCAGAGTTTCCCCAGTCAGAATTCACGGACTTGAGCAACATCGACTGGCCAACGACACCCAAGCTGCGCAGAGTGGATAAAGAAGCGCTCAGCTCCACCAGCAGCTGGTCTACTGCGGTAAACATCAACTTTGAGCTAGTTTCAACGCCCTCAAAATGTCAGGATTAGGCATCGCGCCCAATCCGCGCACTCAGACAGCCTTCCAGCTCCCTTCGGACACCTCTTCGTCCGCATCCGCTTCTCCTCAACTCCCTCAACCACGAACATTCTCTGATCCTCCCTCTGACGATGAAGACGACGTACCCCTTCCTTTTCCAACCGCCCTCTCCCGCCACGACTTCTTAGCCCCGGACTTCGTCCCTGCCAACTACCTCTCTAGTCTTTTCCCCGGTGACGCCGACACCACACGGCACCAGACCCTTGAGGACCTACGGACCGAGCTCCGCGAGCGTTCGTCGGCCATCAGCGCCGAGCTCTTGGAGCTGGTCAACGCGAACTACACTGCGTTTCTGGGATTGGGCGACACGCTCAAGGGTGGCGAGGAGAGAGTCGAAGATGTCAGGGTTGCGCTACTGGGCTTTCGCAGGCAGGTCGAGGAGGTGCAAGGGCGAGTTCGCGGGCGCGGCGCGGATGTAAGAGCGGTCGGGGGAGAATTGAGGGCCGTGAGGGGAGAGGTGGAGACGGGCAGGAGGATGCTAGAGCTGGATGAGCGAGTGGAAGTATTGCTTGCGAGTCTGGAACAGGAAAATGACGAGGAAGAGGACAGTGAGGAAGACGGGGACGTAGTGTTTGCGGGAGGTAGTCCGGCGTTGCTGACGGAGCGGGCGAGAGAGTATGTGGCGATTGACAGGCTTGCGGATGCATTGGGAAGGGACTTGCCATACGTGAAGAAGATGGAAGAGAAGATTGCGAGGTGTAGGAATACGCTGTTGCTGGATCTAGGTGCATCGATAAAGGAGGCGCGCAAGGCGGGCGAAGAGGGAATGGGGCGGGTGATGGGCTTGCTGAGTATATATAGGCTGCTTGGGGCTCATGCAGATGGTGTGAGAGCGTTGAAGGAGAAGTAGTGATACCCAGAAATCGAGCGCATCTGCACAGCGCAGTGAGCATTTCACCAAGAACACAGACTCAGTTGCTGTGGAATTTGACACGCTCCATTACCTCTGTGTATCTACTCGGACGTTCGACTCCTCAACCATGATGACCAATGGGCCTGGCTGCAATTCCAGAGCACAATGACGGACTGTGAAATGTGACAAATATTCGACATGTATCATACAACCCTCCCAAGGGTCTTTTTTTCTCATCTGTCTCATTTCCGCAGTCCCTCATCTACTTCCGTCTACATCGGCCCAGTCAACATTGCCGGCGTGACCCCTTTCTCAATAGGCATGAATCCACCATTCAGGCTGAATCCGGGTCCGTGTGTTGTACTCAGCACAACTTCATGCAATTCCTTATTTGTCTGGGATTCCAATTCCTGACAGTCTTCCTTCACCTTGGCCACGAACGCCTTGACATTCGCCGCCACCATCTCCGGGGTGAAGCCCAGCTGCCCAATCGCAATTCTAACCACACCATCTCTCTCACGGTAATTATCCGCGCCAGCCATTTCCTGCAGCAGCCCCAGTACATTCGTGGTGATGGTCTTCTGCCGTATACTCGGCATGATGCCCTTGGGGCCCAAGATTCGTCCCAGATCCTTCTGCTTGGCCAGCTTGTCCGCGCTCGCCTGGTCGCAGATGACGCTCGTGAATGCAATCGCCCCTGATCGGATGATGTCAAACATGGTTTCTTCGCCGACGGCCACGGCGCCAGCCGCCTTGGCTTTGATGGCAACTGCGGAGCCTTCTTTGCAAATGACACCGATACGGCGGTCGGAGCGCACGGAATGCGGGAGACGGACGCGGCTCTTGATGACGGCGCCATTTTTGGAGGTTTTGAGCTTGATTGCGAGGTCATATTTCACACCGTATGGCGATTGGCCTACTTCGAAGGCACGGGCGTAACTGTGTGGAGGGGTCGTTAGTCCTGAGTATCCCGTGCTACGAGCTAGGAAGGTAGTGTATACCGGATGGCGTCGCAGAGGGAGAATTGTTGCATTCTTTTCAGCGGATCGACGCGGTAATTTTTGTAGACGCGCTTCTTCTTCTTCTCCTTCTTGTCCTTCTGCGGGTTGGCGGCGTACTTGCGCGCCTGGTGTGATGTCGCTGCCGGCGCGAGGAAGCGTGGGACTGTGGACTGTATTATTGGCCTAGTGGGGGTTGTGAGGTTGAGCCTCGCCAATGAGGCGAGGCATTGATTCATCGAGGCCATGGCGTGGAGGTGATTGATCCTCCGCGTCACGAATCTGGGGGAAGCTTCATAAGACTATGTCGTTCAAGATGTGAAGCTCGTCAATCAAATTTCGAATCGGCGCGGCTGGCAAAAGAGTGACAAGGGCCTTGGGTATTGACAGGGGTGCGGTTGCATGTACCTACCCTGCGACCCCTCAAAAATCACCCCGCCATCCTCTCCAAAGCTTTTTGACGGGCAAAACGAACGATTCTCTCCGATTGACTCACGAGACAACCTTGATAAAGACCGAGTACTCTCAACCCCTTCGGTCACTCAAAATCCATCGTCTTAGCTTTTGAGAACTCTCGTGAATTACGCTCACTATGAAGACCGACGAGCTCAAGGATCTGGCACCCACACTCGACAAGGACTTCAGGTCCATTGAGCCACACCTGCTCGCCCTCGATAAGCACCTGACCCTGCGAACATACCTCGATGGCTTCGCGCTGGGTGAGAATGACGAAGCAATCTGGGTTGCTCTTCGAAGCAATCGTGCTGCTGCCTCGTACATCTTGAAGGGCGCACTGGCCAATCTGCAACGGTGGTTTGTCTACGTCGAGGCCACACACCCCGAGATCCAAGATTCCATCAAGGCTGCTGAGGCTGAGAAGAAGAAGAAGGTCGCTGCGGCAAGCAAGGCGGGTGGAAACTATGCTCTTGCGCTGCAGGATGCGGATAAGGGGGTTGTGACTAGATTCTTGCCTGAGCCTTCGTGAGTAGTATCCTCCAGAAGACAGACTATATTTGGGAATCGTGTGTCTGACTAACTCGATTACAGAGGCTACCTCCACATCGGACACGCCAAAGCTGCACTGCTCAGTGATTATTTTGGCCACGTCGCCTACCAAGGCCAACTCCGCCTGCGTCTCGATGACACCAATCCCTCGAAGGAGAAGGGCGAATACCAGGATGCTATCATCGAGGACCTTGCCCTCATGGGCATCCACCCCGACAAGCTCACATACACCTCCGACTACTTCGACTACCTCTATGATATGTGCAAGCGATTGATCAGCGAGGGTAACGCCTATGCGGACGACACGGACCAGGAGACGATGAGAAAGGAGCGATGGGATGGCATTGCCTCGAAGCACCGCGACATGTCGGTCGAGGAGACCTTGCGCATTTTCGACGAGATGAAGAAGGGTTCAGACGAGGGCAAGAAGTTCTGCATCCGCGCCAAGCTGTCCGTCGACAATCCCAATAAGGCCATGCGAGACCCGGTGATCTACCGTTGCAACACTGAGGACGCTCACCACCGGACTGGCACCACCTGGAAGATGTACCCCATGTACGATTTCGCCTGTCCCGTTGTCGACAGTCACGAGGGCATTACCCATGCCTTGCGTTCCACCGAATATACCGACCGTAATCCCCAGTACCAGTGGTTCCTTGACACCCTTAAGCTTCGTCAGGTCCACATGTGGGATTTTGCGCGCATGAATTTCGTAAAGACCTTCCTTTCCAAGCGGAAACTTGCCAAGCTTGTTGATACCGGCCGCGTCTGGGGATGGGATGACCCGCGTATGCCCACCATTCGGGGTGTGCGTCGGCGAGGCATGACCGTGGAGGCGCTGCGGGATTTCATCATTAAGCAAGGCCCCAGCCGAAACGTGACTACCATGGACTGGACCGTCTTTTGGGCAAACAACAAGAAGGTCATCGACCCTATCGCGCCCCGTTACACCGCCATCTCCAAGAAGGACGCCGTAAGGGTCAAGGTGACTGGGGCCGACGCACCCGCGGAGCCGACTTCCATTGAGAAGCCCAAGCACCCCAAGAACAAAGACGTCGGCGTCAAGAAGGTCTTCCTCTCAGACGAGCTCATATTGGACCAGGCCGACTTGGCTCTCATGAAGCCTGACGAGGAAATCACCCTCATGACCTGGGGTAACGCCATTGTGCGCGACATCTCAGGTAGCGCGCCGATCACCAACGCTACCTTCGAGCTACACCTGGCTGGCGACGTCAAGAAGACCGAGAAGAAGGTGACATGGCTATCGACTAAGGGCACGACGCACGTGGCTGCTGAGCTGTGGGAGTTCGACAACCTTATCACCAAGGATAAGCTCGAGGAGGAGGACAACCTCGAGGATTTCTTGAACCCCAACACCTCGTCCATGGAGGAGGCTTGGTGTGATGAGGGGGTTGCTACGCTTAAGAAGGATGACATCATCCAATTGGAGCGCAGGGGGTACTACCGTGTGGACAAGGGAATTCCGGATTGCAAGGAGGGCGAGGAGAAGAAGGTCGTGTTGTTCTGCATTCCGACGGGAAAGACAGGCGAGGCCCGGGAGAAGAAATGAGCACTTCCTTGTAAGCGTGGCTTGAGAAACACCATAAGGCATCCGAGTATACCAGATCCCCACCCTCATCAAAATTCATCACGAAACAAGGTGGGTGCTCAGGAGTTGGAAGGCGGGGCAGCGCTGCTGGACACGATACTCCAGTCACAGAGTACGGCGACATAACTCTCAAGCATCTCAACCCCGAGTGAACAAGTTGATGGGGCATCATGAGTAGATATGAGACAGGGAACAAAAGTAACATTTAGATAAAACTGAATTCTTATCCTTCTCTCTGACCATGACGGCCGTGACGTTTCAGTTTTTTACTGTCCGGGTAGAATCAACATTGATGACTCGAAGTCCTGCGTACTCCTAGGCTAGTGCTCCTTGATGCGACTGATACCGATGTGGTAGCTCGCACCCTGTGACTTTCTGGGTCTGCGCAGCTCACCGAAGCGCAACTCACCGAAGAAGTGGATCAACTTTACCCCCAGATCTCCAGATCGTTACCCGGAGCCGCCCGGCTGCGCCGCAGGCCTCGCTATCGCCGCCCACCAGAGTCCTGGACCGGTAATGTGAGAACAAACTCTTACTTCATTGCGACCACTCAAAGCGCTGCTGAAGACAAATGGTCCGGCAACTTTGCGCCTCATGATCGTTGGCCCTGATAACCAAGAACAAGCTAGCCATAAAGTGACAAAGTGACTAGTTGCTCGCGAAGGTTTATAAAGTTCGGCTCATCGAGCACCGTAACAATGCACAGCACACCTAGGTGAACGTCTGTCTTATTGAGCGAACTACATTAGACTTCAAGGATCGCCGCTACTTAATCCAAGACGAAGAGACCCTCAGAGCAATAGAATTACACTGCAAAAATGATAACACCACCATCCTCCTCCTCGTCTTCATCCTCAACTACCACCGTCCCCCTCCGCCTCGCCTCTGGTAACGGCCCCATAACGCGCCTTATCCAACGCACGCCTCCGCGCGACGCTACGCCTGACGAGATACCCGTCATCGACGTCGCGGGCATCTTCTCGTCCTCTCAGGACGACCGACTAGCAGTCGCTCAGCAGATCCATGTCGCAGCCACCAATACAGGCTTCTTCTATCTTACCAATCATGGCATCCCCACGGCCGTGACTGACGAAGCCTACGCTGCGTGTCTGGAGTTCTTCCGGCAGGATATGAAAGTGAAGATGCAGGCAAGTGCAACCCAGAGCGTCTACTTCAACGGGTACAAGTCGCCCCGGACGCAGCGCATCAACCCATTCGAGGGCGTCGACGTGCGCGAGACGTTCAGCTGGACGTACGACCCGCGGCTGGACCCGGACGTGGGCGACCTTGATAGCATTCCCCCCGAAGTCAGGCAGTTCTTACGCGTGGAGCCGGACGCTGAGGATGGCGGGGCGCGCTTCCCTTGGAGTAAGACAGGCAGCGTGCCGAGCTTCGCACCTGCGGTGCTGTCGTACTGGCGGGCGAGCCTGGCCCTCGCGCGGGCGCTGGTGCGATCATTCGCGCTGAGCTTGGGCCTAGAAGAGGACTTCTTCGACGCCAAGTTCAGCTATCCAGATGCCTCGCTCGCGCTCAATTACTATCCGCCCCTGGCTCCTCAGACGATGGACAAGGAAGATGAGGTGTCGATTGGCTCACATACAGACTTTCAGCTGTTCACCATCTTGTGGCAAGACAGTGTGGGCGGCCTGGAGGTGCTCAACCGTGCCGGACAGTGGATACGGGCACGGCCAATAGAGGGGGCAGTGGTGGTGAATATTGCGGATTATCTGGAGCGGGTGACGAATGGGAAGTATCAGAGCACGGTCCATCGCGCCGTAAATCGCAGTGGGAAGGAAAGAGTGAGTATGCCATTTTTCTTTGGGTTCAATTTGAATGAAAGCTGTGGAGTGGTAGATAGCTGTGTAGGCGAAGATGGGGTGCGGTTGTATGAGGAAATTGGATGTCTGGAGTGGGTAAGGAGGAGGGTCAAGGCTATGCATGATACGAGGGCAATGGATGAGGATATGGCACAGAATAACATCGGCAGAGAGATTAGCTGATATTAGAGGTGGCTGTACATTTAAGGATTTACTACATGCTTGGGTACTTATTGAGGGCCGCAGCTTAGGTCGCGGAATGCATGCAGCCGGGACCTACTGATGAGAACTGTCGATCACGAAGAGTGCTGAGACTATGCTTTTTCCGCTTCGGTGCCCGGTGATTTGAGCGTCTCTGAATGCACAAATGACCTGTGTGCGTCTGAGCCTCTCCCTCTCGATATCTCATGTCTTCCGATCCGCTTCCGCTTCATATGGAGACTCCATCTCTCCCGAGCTCTCCTCATCCAGACCCTCTGTCAATATTACCTTGGAATCTTGCTCACGCAACTCGAATATACGCACGACAATTACCCAGACGCACATCCCACATACAAATCCCAAACTTGCTCGAAACCCCTTCCCAAAGGCCGGTGCGTCCGTCGTAGGATACAAGAACTGCTGGATCAGCGTCGTCGTAGCTGCTCCAAACGAGTTCATGATTGCCAGTACGAGCGCGCGTACCTGCGTGTCGCCTGAGGTGAGAATGTTTGCCCATGCATAATAAATTGGCGACAGCGGGCCGTCGAGGCCCGCGAACAGGTATGAGACGATTTTGAGGCCCAGCGGCACGTCCCACACAACGAGGCAGATAGTTCCAAACACCATAATGGTTAAGTTGAGGGCTACTGCGCGCATTCGGTGGCCTGTGGCGTCGATGTAGATGTTGAGGAGGAGTACCATCACGATGTTCCAGCCGTTAATGGCTGTTGGGATATTATTGACTTGGTATACGGACCAGGTGTGATCAGGGTCGTATTTCAGCCAAAGTTGCATGACGGTGTTGGAAACTTTGCCGACAGTGGTATTCCAGAACCTGGATTTTGTGAGTACGTTATATGTTCAAGGTGAGAAGGGATCAAGACCTACATCCAAAGGATGGTCAGAACGTAAAGCTGCCATGAGTTGATAGCCCTGAAAAATAGGTCCCACGTGAATTTGCTCGTCTCGTCACGTCCATCCTCTACCATGCGCTCCAAACAGCGCTGTTTATCCTCTTCAGTCAGATAAAAAGCTTTGGTGTCCTTGGGTGTATCAGGGAACACAATGAAGCCGAAGATAGCAACGGCGATTGTGATTATGCCGTCAATGATGAACACCCACCGCCAAGCAGCAAGTCCGTTCTTCCCGTCGAGCCCTGCGAGGACTGCACTTTGCAAGTAGCCCGAGATCATAGAGCCTACGTAGGCAGCGCAGGCAAAGATGGCAGTCCGCTTGCCCAGCTCTGTCTTCTTGTACCAGGAGCCTAGGACGTACTGGATTCCCACGAAAGTCGATGCTTCAAGGAAGCCGACGAAGAAACGAATTGGATAAAGCTGCGTTATGTATGAGCACGTTATCTCTTATGTACAGCCGGTAGATTTTACCTGGTTCACATCTTTGACGGCATATGTTCCGATTGTCAACCCAGCCCAAATCATTTCTAACCCAGGCAACAAGAATCTCGGGGGGATCCACGTGAGTAGAATGTTGGCTGGTATCGGTCCCAATATCTGCCCAACCGAGAAACATGTCGAGGCCAAATTATACTCAGTCCCATACATTTCGAGGTCCTCCTTCATGCCGCTCACATAGGCGTTGCTGAGGTTGGCTTGGTCGAGCCATTTCGTGAAATACGCCAGACAGGCGTAGGTCAGAATACAAAGATCGATTTTGAACAATAACCTCTTCTCGCTGGTCGGTAGACCTTTGGGATGCCAGATAAAAAACTCGGGTTTTTCTGTTCCATAGGATGAAGCGAAGAGGCGCTTTACGTAGCAGGAGAGCCAAGCCATGACTGACTGGGCAGATCGTTCCGTCCTTGGCTATCTTCGAATCTGCGAAATTGGGGTTTTGAAATGTTCGAACAGCCAATTCACTGGGTATCTATTCCACCAGTGTATCTCAACATAGTCCCCTACCACGAGTTCTTATCGCCTGTGCTTCAGGGCGGGCTTGCGAGGCGCATACTTCCAAAAGCTTTGAATGATAACGAAACCCCACTCCTGTATGGTCATTTCCAAATCCGCTTCACAAAGACAGATATGGGAGCCGGCTGTCGGGTAGTACCGTGCATGCCCGTGTGTTGTAGTAGGTATCGATGGCGATACGGGGTACAGGACCGGCACCGGGGTCAATTGCCGGGGCATTTAATCACCTGGTCAGTCTAGCAAGATGTGCATATGATTGACTCAGTATTGACTCAACAGTCGAAGACTGTCATTCACATAGACTACGTTGATCTTTTGTGTGCTAATGTCCGTTGCCTGCGGAGAGCATGTTCACGATTTGATCGAGACCAGAGAATTGGACCAGAGAACTTCTCCCGGGCTAAATTACCCACCAACGCGCAGTCGCTGGCGCTCTACCGTAACAGGTGATCAAGATGGCAGATGTTCTCGCCCCGGCACAAAATAAGGTCATGGGAACAGAGCCCAAGGTAAGATAATATTCGAGAGGAACCCAACCAGAACAGGATTAATCAAGCTTCAGGACTCAAATCAATACGTGTACTTCCACTCGGGGTCGGAAACAACGTACCGAAAGGTGGCAGACACACCAAGCACATCCTTCAGCTCGATACCGACCATCGATCTTGCCGAGATCGACAGTCCTTCTTTCGAAACTAGGAAAGCAATAGCCAAGAGTATTTATCGGGCTTGTCATGATTGCGGATTCTTCTACATCAAAAATCATGGCATCCCTGAGGACCTCATCTCCGAAACCTTTGCTCTTCTACAAAGATTCTTTTCGTTAGACCATGAGACCAAGATGGATGCGCATGTGCAAAAGAACCCTGCTATTCGGGGCTATGAGCCTATGCTGGAGACAAGACTAGATCCTACAACAAAAGGAGGTAAGTCTCTACACACTCGCGCAGCGTAACGTTAGCTCATGCTAATGACAACTATTTAGATACGAAAGAGGCTTTCACAATGGGTGATTGTGTGATTGAGCCTGAGCAAGACTACGTGGGCAAGACTGGACACAAACCACCATCTCACATCACAAAGGCCCAGAACATCTGGCCAGAGAAGGCGCCGTGGTGGCGAGATGGAATGTACAAATATTACAACCATATCCTGCCCTTGGCAATGAAATTGGTCAAAATCCTCGCCCTAGCTTTCGACTTGGAAGAGACGGCCTTTGATGAATTATTCAAGTTTCCGATCACGGGTATGAGAGCGTTGCATTACCCACCAACACCAGTTGATGAGGACTCGCCCAGCATCGGCCTAGGTGCCCACGCTGATTTTTCATGTGAGTCAAAGGGAAACTTTTTTCTAGACATATTCATTGACTAAATACGCTTAGGGCTCACTCTTGTCCTTCAAGACTCCGTGCCTGCTCTGGAGGTCTTGAACCAGGACGGAATATGGGTCGACGCGCCTCCCCAACCCGGCACGTTCGTTTGCAACGTGGGTCAATATCTCGAGCGCCAATCCAACGGCAAATTCCCAGCGACCGTACATCGAGTCCGGAATCGCACGGGCCGTGAGCGATATTCCCTGCCGTTCTTCTTGACGATGGGCCCTGATGTCGAGCTGGGAGTGTTGGACTCATGTGTAGATGCTGGCGAAAAAGCAAAGTACGAGAGTATTAATGTGGGCGACCTGTACATCAGAAGGGTGCTGCCAGCTAGGTGGAAACACCCGACTAGCATCAAGTACAAAGACGTGTCTGAGGAGCATTGGAGCTATGACATGCTGCTAGGTTGAGGGTAACTGAACTACGAGGCCATATTTCGGCACTGACACCATGAGTATTTGAGCCCAAAGTTTCTTGTTCATTTGAAATAGCTTCTACTATCGGAAGGATACAGTCACCAATTGACATAAGCCGCGGCACCACCCATGAAAGCACCTATCATCACACCTCTCGTTGGCATCCCAGCCCCATTTACTGTCACCACAGATGCCGAGGTCGAGGTGGTCGTGCGGCTAGTGGTCAGAGTAGAACGCGAAGTGACGCTGACCCTTGTTGTGCTGCTCGTACTTGTTCCAGTGCTCGTGGTGCTTTCTTTGGTGGTAGAAGAAATTGTGGTCTGAGATGTGGTTGAGGACTGGGTCGTCAACGTTGACCTTGACTCTGTCCTTGTCACCGTTACAGAAGTGGGCTGCTCGTTGGTCACGGTCGGGCCTGGGATTTCATCTGTGACGGTAGTCGTTCGTGTTGTAGGGATGGAAACGGTCACTGTTTGTGATGGGCCGGCTTGTACAGAGACTACGGTCTCGGTAATTGTGAGAGTGCCTGATCCCTTGATGGGCTTTGGCTGTTGGGGCTCGTATGAGGGTGTCGGCTTGAGGGGATTAGGTATCGGGAGCAATGAGCCAGGGTCAATGGTGGGAAGACAGAGGCCCTCCAGACAAACGCCGTCAGCCGCCGAAGCACCGGCCGGAACAGGAGTTTCGGCGAGACTTGCTGCCGCAGAGGTAGGGTCTTGAGCCTATCTACTTCGTCAGTCATCACTCTGTTGAGCCCATCAGTTTGTTGAAGAGATAATATTACGTACGTGGACCAGCCGAAGGACCAGCCCAAGGCTCAATAGGTGGATATACATCGTTAAAGGGATCCAGGGTAGTTGCAGACTCGTGTGTTTGTTTCCTGGTTACATCTTAATATAAACATCTAGTCTCAGAAAGTCCAGCTACGAGGAACGATTCGCATTTTACCTGGAGGAGCAGAGTTGGTTTATACGCTCCTAAATTTACACATGTCTGTATGCCCAGTGGGCATCGCAAGTCCACGAAGGCAACACCTGACAGATCGCCTGAGCGGTCGCATAGTAAGGTGAACATCGGATTGATCAAAAGCTTGAAAGCTGAAGCATCGTGTTCGCGTGGACTCGATCTATTAGGAAATTGCACTAGATCCCGCGTTTCTAAAATGTGATAAAGTTTAGCGCGAGTAGCCCGTACAAGATTAGTCTCCGATGTTACTCACTTGAGATGATCCTTCTCGGTCCAGCCTATAGTCTGTGCCTATTTAAGCCTGTTCCAAGTCCCCAGAGAATGGCACACCACTTGAGCAGTCTGATGCTTGACTGGAGCCGAGGCTGCACGCGTCTCTCATATTGTGATGCTTTTCTTTGACATGGCCTGGCTCTGATCGAGGCGGTCCACGTCCCCGCTCCCCGTCTCCGCTCAATGTGAGTCCACCTTCTTATGACCTAGGCTTTGCAGCTCGAACGGACCGAGCCAATACTCGCATGGATCATTCCAAGCTACATCCAACAAAGTGGGGTGAAAAGAACTTGTCCTCAGCCTCCAGTGACCTGGTCTCAATGGGTCCTACTTAAGTTCCGCAGCGATGCGACTTGTTGCTTGAATAGTCGACTTGGGCAGAACATCAGGGCCTGCTTCGTTCAGATATCTCGCAAATTATCTCAACCATCTTCTCGGGCATTACTGAGAAAGGGAAATGGCCAGATGGCAATCGAACGACGTCCTCGTAACCCCCATTCCCTACGAAATAGGCCTGGTATTCGACCGCTAGTGCAAGGTCATTCTCACACAACAAGTACGTCTTCGGAATAAGAATATCTTTGTCAACAAATTTGGGAAAACTGTTGAAGTTCCGTTCGCTGTGTGTCTTGATAATGCTCGACCACATCTTGTCGACTTGGTCGGGATCAAGATCGCTGTAGAAAATTGGCTTGGCTTCTTCAAGCAAGTGTATCAAGCCATCCTATCTTTTTTGTTAGAAAAGGGGGATGCACGCGATGAAGAAACTCATGTGAATAATATAGATGATGTTTGCTGACCTTAACGTTATAATAGTCCTGTAAAGGGAAGCTCTCGTTCTTCCCCATGATATTTCTTCCCTTCTCTGGATATGAGAAACCACACACATTGATATAATGTATGATGCCACCCGTGAAGCCACACTCTTGTCTTTCCAATACTGACTCGCCCTCGATGCAATGACTGGCTGGAAGGGTTCCAAAGCTGTGTGCCAATATTATGACTTCTCTTCCCGCATCCAGTAGTGGCTCCAGGGCATCATTAATCACGCTAACATCATCAGTATAGTCCGCATTAGGGTCTGTTCCTGTCGTAGGTAAAGTAGGAGCAACGATCGTGAAGCCTTTATCTCTCAGCGGGCTCAGCACACTCTCGTAGTGGGCAGGCCGTTGGAAGGCACCGTGGACCAACAATATGACCGGCTTCTCTTGAGCCATCGCAATCCTGTCAACTCACGGGCGGCCCGCGGCTGGATAGGTTCCCATCTCACACAACAGCTTGCGCACGGAGGTTGCTTTCAACGGCGAGGATGGATATCCAAGGCGGTCCGTGTGGACGATTTCGGGTCGGGTCGATCACAATGGTCTTGGCTAATTTCAATGCGCGTATTCGGTGGGATGCATCAGAAGCGTCTAAAGCTCCACAGAATGTTGGCCAGAAGCTAGAGGTTGGCACGTCAAGAAGGCTGCGTGGTGAAAATTCGCCGGAGAGTAAAGCTTGACACGGTTGAGGTCAACTACTGGTGGGTCATCGTCTTGCATTCTTATTTGTGTCTCAACCACGTCACATGTTGACCCAAAACCTGCTTAATTGGACGAACCCCGGTTTCTCATGATTGAATTAAGGTTACCAGTCAACCAAGTTAAGCCTTGCGGGAGGCATTAAGAAAATGCCATTTTAGTCTTGGCATATAATGCCAGCATAAAATGTTCTTTAGATGCCGACTTACTTTCTCATGGGCAGTCCCAGAAGTGTCTAGTCTCAGTAAACAAGGATGACTAGGTCCATCAGTACCTTGGTTGGTACCTGGTTGTGTTCAATATCCGGTTTTCCGTTGATCCAGGTGAATTAACATTCTCAATGGGGCTGCACATGCAAGCTTAGGTGATGAAGCAAATGCAATGTCGTGCATACTGGCTTGAACAAATTGTCATCGACCCAAGACAAACCTTCACTGTCGCCAAATTGAAGTGTTACGACTGAAGGGCCGGTCGTGCGCCGAACGAAATTAAGAGTCTTGTTCGAGGCTGACCTACGCCCGGTCTTTTTCTTCTCCTCCTCTTTAACATGTTGAGCTGATGCAGCTTGCTTGGAAAGTCTGTGTGCCAAAACGGGCTCGATGTAGGGCTGATTGAATACTCTGTGCGCCGGGCCTCGTTCGAGATTGGTGCTCTGGTGGTTGTCTGGCTTATAGTGTGACCATTGTATCAGTACCAAAATATGCCTTCAGAATCTTCTCGCGATGGACTGAATAGTTGCATGTTCTAGGCTTTTCAGAACAGAAATGCAACATTCTAATAATGGGAGGGACTCACGGATGTCTTACGAAAGGAAGTGACTTGTAAGTCGAGCATGAGCCCACACCACCTTCTCTGACTTCGGACACATGACTTGCCCAGGATGCAAGGCCAAAAGCGCTAAAGAACCACGATGCCATATACCAGCGGGAAATAGGAGGCCTTGTGTGTTGGCCTACATATTTGGCAAATCCCATCTAAAGCCCCTTCATACCTAACTACCTAGGTAAACAGTAGGCCCACAAGGAGACCACTTCAGGCCACGTCACTTCTTCCATTTTTTTCAATCAATTCGGAACAGCTAGCTTTGTGGTCAATCAGGCTACCAGAGTCGGCATGTAACTCTGCAGTCTTTGATTTGGACATGACTTCTCAACCACTGCGCGGCACTCGCCGCTCAGGAGCCAAAGTACATGAGACAAGATGTCAAAGCCTTCCGTTTCAGAATATGTCTTTTGCTCCGTTGATCACTTGGATGTCCTCAAAGCGAAGGCTCATGCGGCAGCCTGCAGTGCTTTGGTGTTCTTCGGTTTGGTCTAATGGGAGAGCCCACATCAGAGTCGCCCCACACAGCTGGCTGTTCTAGTTTATCAGGGTGCCTTCCTTCATGCAGTAGTACTCGCACTGTACAGCACAGAAGCGGAGATGTTTGCCCGGCCAAAGAAGTAGATGGAAAGTTGTCGCACCTTTCCATGTCGGAAGGAAGCGGTAGTCGCTCATATGGTATGTGGCTATCGACGTGTCTTCTTGAATACACGGTAATTCCGGGAGCCAGTGGGTCTTTCTGCTCTCAGCCCTGGACTCCGTACACGGTAACGATCAGACATCTTGATCTGTCCAGCCTACCTAGGTATTCTGAAGGTCGATCAAAGCCTCCTAGACAATGCCGGCGTCGCATAGCGCGATCTCCTTGAAACCATGAGCACAGAGACGGACAGAGATGCTTCCTGATACGTCACAGTTTCTATATATTTTCCTGACAATCCTGAGCAGATGGTCAGACCTCGAGAGTGGGGTCGAAAAGAAGCTACGTGGCGATTTGATATCATAATGAGCTTTTTTGGGTTTTCTTTTTTTCTGTTAAGTTTAATTATTCTTCAGCGCAACGACGTCGTGTGGTAAGCCAAGCTGGCCCACAAGATATGGCCTGTGAGCCATTGAAAGGCACTGCCACAGGAATTGTGCAAGTAGCAACTCTGTGGAACAGAGAGCCGGTATCGTGATCTTCATTGACAGCAGCAAGCAAAGTACTGACGCTCAGACTGTTGTGTAGGTGAAAATTGAATTGTGCTTCAGATTCTCCACTCGCTTAAGACCGTGAAAGACCGGCAGTCGCCGAGACGTGGAGTGTAATGATACTACCTACCTAACCTGTCTGGGTAATGCGAAGCGATGTTCTAGAATGTAGATCGGTCAGAATCTCGATGTCAGAAAGCTGAAGGACCCATTCTTGGAAAGCAAAAGTACAGATGTCCCAATGCCTGTCTTGGGAAGGGGGAGGGGAAACCACCTAGGTAGAAATAAATTCTTGGTGGAGATAAGGGCGGTGTCTGGACCTTTCGCCAAGATATGTCACTTGTGCGGCTGTTGTACGTACAAGACACACACACCTAACTGGGAGCTATTCTAGAAGGAGAATTCCACCGCGCGTCAACCTTCTCAAGCCATGCCAAGTTGGGAATCTGTATCGCCTTGCAGTGCCCTGGCTTTGCCTGGCTTTGCCTGGTCAACCTGGATGCTCCGCTCCCACTCGGGGAACAAGGACAGGGATACGATAAGATTAACGATGCACGTGGAATGGAGACTTGCCCGGCACAAACATGGACAAGGCCTACCTCTTTCACTTTCCGTCCCAGCCGCCCGTAAGGTAAGTCAAATGTAATATGTTGGGTCAGCCCCTCATTCCCTCTCACCGACCTCATATCACCGCCGAGAACTCAGCAAAGACGTCCTTGTTTCTCATGTTTGTGCTCTTGCACGAGGACACCTTCTCTCACCAAAGCAAGCCCACAAAAACCCCGTCACGCAGCTCGGCCAGGCGCCGCCTCTGCGTCAACCGTGGAGACCTGCAATCTACGAGGCGAGATTGCTGCGTCCGGTGAGGGAGGAGACATCGCGGAGTGGGCAGCCATCTCCGAGCAATTCGTGATTCCACCGCACCCTGCAGATCAGCTCGCAGGCTGAACCAAATCAAGATCCGAGGCTTGGATTCTACTGGGGCCGCCTTATTCCCTGGGGCCCTGATTGCAAGTGGCAACAAACAGCAATTCGTGGAGAGCAGCAGTATCTCAACAGGTGACTAACACTGCATATTCCGGCATCTGTCACCTGAAACTATCGAGACACACCTCTCAACTATTCCGGATTTCCCAATCACATTATTATTATTTTTTCACAACACATATACCCGCAGCTTCCTGCTGCACCCAAAACTGCCCATTGCCAATAACGGAGTCGCCCCGGAGAATTACACAGGCCCGGAGGGGGGCACCCGGAGCTGGAAGCGGATCCGAGCCGCTTTCGAGACCCTAGACGGGATATCCGGCCTCTACAATGGTCAACACAGGCAAACCCTCACCGGGCTGTTTTGCTTGTCGAAAGCGGAGAATCAAGGTAAGTCAGCGAGTTCTTGCAATATTACCTGCACACAAGCCTGCATTCTGCAGACATCCGGCTTATGCTGCTGCCATTGGGACCTACACGGCACCATATCTGACGACATAATAGTGCGACACAACAAGGCCTGAGTGTAGGAAATGTCGAAAGAGGGGCTGGAAGTGCCCGGGCTATCGTGATCTGAATGCTCTGAGAATTGTTGATGAGACGCAAAAGCAGTTCACCCGCTTTTCCGGAGACAAAGACGAGGATGCACTTGCAAGCGGTTCAAGTCAGGCGCCTGTCATACGACAATATGTACCTCGCGAGAGGAGATCGCCTGCGAGAACGGAAGTCAATAACTCATATCCATCACCTGTTTCGGAATCATCTTCGCCAGGTTCACCAAGAACCACTTACACACCCAACAGATATCGATATCAGTACTCAGACGACATTCCACGATGTATTGGGCCGCCCATAGGCGAGCAAGTATACACATACTTCGTCTGTAACTTTGTTCAAGGAAGCTCATTGCGAAACCATGGATATTTCGACTTTCTTTTCCCGCTGTTGGGCAACACGCCGTCCGATCGCAACGTGAACCCTCTGCGGCTGGCGTTCTCAGCCACTGCAATGATTGCCTTTGCCGCCCGACAAAAAGTACCAGAGCTTTTGCCAAAAGCCGAAGCCATCTACTTGAGAGCACTGGAGGCGACGTTCTCGGCGATAGGTGATCCACTGAAAGCACGAGACGATTCGACACTCGCATGTGTCACTCTCCTAACAACGTTCGAGGTATTCCACAGACCGAACAGCACCACTCTAGCTGCGCAAGAGCGTGAATTTCAAGTTGCCCATCATACTGATCTGACTCCTTCCCAGCAACTGAGACCCTCTCGTCCATCTGCTGCGAAACCGGAGGCCTTCGGTAGCCACCTGGATGGCGCAGTCGCGCTGCTGAAGCTAAGAGGCAAAGAACTCTTCAAAACCGTGGTGGGCCAAAAGATCTTCGCAATTTTGCGGTCATTGCTGGTAGGTGCCCCAGAATATCTAATTGCTTACCTCAGGACATGCCCAATTCCGGCTAGTATTGCTAACTACCCAACTTTGCCACGATCAGGCTTCGAGAAGTCTTTGCTACGGCGCGCCCCTCGACCCGGAATTGTTCAAGATCAGTGAAGCCTATGACCAAGAGCCTGCCCAGCGCCGCTTTGGCGAGCTCTCCCTCCGGGCAGCCGACCTGCGCGTCACTGTAGAGCGCTACCTGGGTGGCTGGAGCCCTTCGCACCCCAGTGGCGACGAACCAACGCGCGAGAAGATAGAAAATCTGATGCGCGACGCCGACGCCCTCGAAGCAGAATATGATGACCACATCAACTCTCTCCCGCTCACCTGGAAAGCAATGACGCTACGTTACATGACGACCTCCGACCCGCCCATTATGGGCGGCATACGATACGAAGGGCGCGTCGACGCCTACGCTGATATGTTCATTTGTTACTTGCTCAACTGGTCGCGCGCTGCGCGATTATATATTCGGTACTGCTCACTTCGATGCTACGCATGGCTGCTGGGCCCGGAAAACGATTGGCGGGACACGCCTAATTATGCATATGCGGCAGAGTTGTGTGAGAGTCTCATCGGAGACATCATCGCCAGTGTGCCGTACGTTTTTGGAGCGACACGGCATCCGGTACCTGGCGAACGGTATCAGCCGCCGAGTCTAGCGGGTGTGTTCTGTATGTGGCCTGTGTTTGCAGCCGCTAGCTCGGATTTCACAAACGATTCGCAAAGACAATTTCTGAGGAAAACACTGAAATATATCACGGAGGAGATGGGCATTGGACAGGCTGCTATTCTCGCAGGTGTATGTGGATTACCCTCGTTTCTTTTGTTGCACCCACCCCTCCCTCAGACTTGACATACTCCCTTCGCTATTGGCGCTCCTATGAACGACATGTTGACATAAAGACAGTACAATCTGCGATCGCCTTCAATGCCCATCGCCTTTATGAGAATGAAACAGTGCGAGGCCCAAGGAAGACAGCTGCAAGGGGTGGCAGCCGGGGCAGCAGCGGGATCAGTAATGTCATCCGGCCTGGGGGCCTTGATGCGAGTTCATGGGTCCGTGATTAGCTCGGCTCCAGATTATCATCCGAGGACAATTCCGGTCGGATTGTTCAAAAAGGAGTATTCTGATGACGACGAGAACTTCCCACTCAAATTTCCGACAGCATAACGCCAAACCTACACATGGTGTGCAATCTATTACACACCCAGTGCTTCGTTACGCACCGCATCAGCCAGTCGTGGCCCATTCTACGAAGCACCAGCATTACCCAGACTCGAATGTGGTGGTATTGGCAGGCTTTCAGCAATAAGAGTGTACTGATATAGGACGGGTCATAAACGGCGGTTCCAGATAACGTCTGCGGTTAAATACATCATCCTGAGAGGGGAGAGGTAGCAGGACTGGGCAGTGAGACCCTACTGAGTATCTTGACTCTTCCCACGCTCCTCGACTGGCGCAACGAGATAGTGACATTTTAACACAAGTCAGAACATCGAGGCAGATGGAGACAAATTCTACTATGCGGTACTCGTGATTTATTCTCGATCGACGGCCTCCATTTGATGGGATCTTGCGCACAATTAGCCTGGTTTCCGTTTGGCGTTGTCGCGGAGATGATAATGCCCCTTTTCGGTTAGCTCAGAGTTTACCAGCTGCCTTGGACAGGGTTGCGTCCTGCAGGAGTGTAGTTGCGCCTTTCGAGGTTTCATCGCCCTCCGGTTGTTCTGTCTGATTTGTCACGGCTGAACAACGACATTCACAAGGTAGGCCGCATATATTGGGTAGCGGGAATAAGTCAGTAGCCCTGCATCCTGATTCCCAAGGCGCTTGTCATCGCGGCACCTGTATATCCCACCTTTGGACGCAAACTACCTTAGTCATAATCACCACCCATTGTCCCTAGATACTCTCTCTCGTCGCATTTACCAGCCATATGAGCAAAATGGCGACCAAGTACTTCACTGCCGAGCCAGAGGTCAACATCAATGCCGCTACTCCCTCAGAGAATACCTCTTTCACGCTCGCCTACCGCACCTATGGATCACCCGGCCAGCCCGCGGTGATGATGCCTACGTGCTACAACGGCACATTGGACGGGACTTTGACATTTCTCTGGACTGCTGGAGACGATGGCAAACCTCCGGTCCTGGCCTCTTACTTTGTCATCATTTGTGGTTTGCTTGGTGGCAGCGAGTCGTCCAGCCCGTCCAACGCCCATCCCTCTATCAAAGGGGCGGCTTTTCCGGAGACGACCTACGAGGATAATATCCGGCTACAACACGCCCTATGCCAAGCACTGGGCGTGAAGAAACTTGCAGCATATATTGGCTTCTCGATGGGCGGACAGCAAGCCTATCACATGGCCACCATCTTTCCAGACTTTGTGGAGCGAGCCGTGGTCCTCGCCAGCTCTGCGCGTACGTCATGGCATAACTGGTCATTCCTGGAAGGTCCAAAGGCTGCGCTTGTCAATTCGGTCGACTGGCATGACGGAAATTACACCGAGCCGGTAGTCAAAGGCACAAGGGCTTTCTCCAGGGTATACTCAACGTGGGCTCTAAGCCAAGCCTGGTATCGGGAGCGGTGCTGGGAGCAGCGAGGCTTCAAAACGCTCCAAGACTATCTCGAAGAAGTCTGGAGCGGGGGACAAGATGCACATAATTTGCTCTGCATGCTGCACACGTGGCAGAAAGGAGATATATCGCTCTACGGGCCAAAGAAGGGGGACCTACCGGCCGCACTCGCGAGCATCAAGGCAAAGGTGCTTGTGATGCCGAGCCGCACCGATTGCTACTTTCCTCCAGAGGACAGCGAGGAAGAGGTCAAGCATCTGAAGAACGGGAAGTTGAGTGTCATTGAGAGTATTTGGGGCCATGTCGCTGGGGGTGGAGGCGGCACCGAGAAAGACAACGCTACCATCATCGAGGAAGTTCGGAAATGGCTCGAAGATTAAGAGAGATCGGAAACATCGATGATTTGAAATCGCATACGACTTGTGACAGCCTATACAGGTTGCACCGTTTCAGGCCGTCCAGCTTGAGGTAGAAATGCCTGAGATGTCACTCTCCTCACATGCCAGGCCTTCGACATCCCCCCTTTCACTCCACAATAGTCCACGCTTTGGACAAGGTGACGTTCGAAGCTTCATCTGTGTCACGCACGTAGAACGACTCATTGGTGGCGCCGCCTCGGAACACATAGCCGTACCAATACCTTGTACTCAATGTCAGCTTTTAGGCTATCTCCAAGTGCATAGCAATCTACTTACGTGCCACCAGTCGATCCACTATTCACACCTGCTCGATTTTAGTACGATGAATCACTCGGAAATAGTTCAAGACGTTATTAGACGGCACGTACCTTGCCAAGAAATGGAAGACGTGCAAGCCGTATAGCTTTCGCACGCGGCAAGGATATATGCATCCCACGTCTCGTCGGTGTAGTCTGTACTTGCCACTTCGGCATTGTATCCCGCAATGATCTCTGCAGGCCAAAGATAGGACCCAACGACCCAGTTTAGCGGTGGTTCGAGATATACAGAAGTGAAGTTGGCGGCGGCGGCCAAGGATGTCGCCATGGACGCGATGAGA
The DNA here is from genome assembly GCA_027946515.1 of Gnomoniopsis smithogilvyi. Lineage (NCBI taxonomy): Eukaryota > Fungi > Ascomycota > Sordariomycetes > Diaporthales > Gnomoniaceae > Gnomoniopsis > Gnomoniopsis smithogilvyi. The sequence continues at coordinate 1,046,189 of JAPEVB010000004.1, read as the reverse complement.
GCAGAAGTGCGTGCCTTCATTATGAGCAACGACGATACTGATTGAATGAATTTGGGGCTCAGCTAAACGAAAACAATCCACAGCAAGAATAATTTAATGATGTGGAATAGTCGCAAACATCTCTATTTTTCAGTCCGACCCCTCAAAATTTGTTGCGCTCTTTATCACCAAGCGCGTTCCTCTTTTCGCACTGACAGCTCGGTGTTAATTCCCAGAGAAGAAGGTGGTTGCTTCGATACGGCAATTTTGAGCAATTCCAGCGAATTCGCAAGCAATATTGACAATGATCTTATCGGCTTGCTCAAAAGACGCTAGGGACCGCGTAAATGTGTAAAGTTTTTTTCAGGTAGGACGTCCTATACGAGAAAGGCCTGATAACTTTGTAACCAACTTCCAAGATACCTAGTTCTCATTCATTTCGGCTTCTGGGGCTAACGATTTAGCCCAATGTCCATTATTTTCTATGAATGATCATAATCATTTCCCCTACGTGTTCTAGAAGTATCATAAGATCAGCCATGCAACCGTACGCGTAATGCCTGGTAAATACGGTCATGAGGGAAGGCGACCATGAGTGAAGACGGGGGTCCGCGGGGGCCACAAAAGCACTTCGACTTTGTGATCAACAGCCTTGTCTTCTGCTTTTGTTTTGTTTACCACCCTGCACCGCTGATCACTACCTAGACACATTCTAGATGCTGAAATTGCAGTATTCAGAATTTTTATTGGCCACTCAGTTGGTAAACTTTCAGTACTATGTTTGCCATCCACTGGAATTCGATGAGTCAAAGACGGGTTTTCAGGGGCTTCTTAACAATGCTGTAATTGCAAGTATATTAAGCTATGACAATCAATTACATCCACACAAGCTTCCAGAACAAAAACTAGATCAACACTCAATTCTGTCATTCACAATCATCTTTCTGAGTCACTCAAATGTATTCAGGGGCAGTAATTCCAAGTCAAGTTCTTTCTTAGCATACTATTACAGATGACCGCATACGATTTGGGGTCGCTGTGACAAATTACCTAGACAATCTAATAAATACTAGACAAGTGATTGTTGATTATCCGCGAAAGCTCGTATGATATTTGCAACAAGGCTGCGTTGAATGATAGGGTATGCACCTAGGCGAACAAATCAAACACACAGTATATTCTATCTGGTGTGCCCTGCATCATTGTCAAAATAGGTCACATGATGTGTCACCTGGCTTTGGTTCTGATATAAATATGCGTTAAGTCTGAATTACTGAAGGCGAGATATCGCCAAAGTCACCATCGTACCAAACTACTGTAAGGGGTCCAACTTCTCACATCAGGAGGGACATGCTGATGACAAGTTGTGTGAGGTGGCTTGCATGAGCTGCATCTCATTGCATTTATCACAGTCTCATGCAGTGACAAGACCCACTCTACACTATTACATTGGTGAAAGCCCCCCAGGCTGATGTGCCTTTGAAGTCCTCTGTAGGGTTTTGCCTCGTAAAGCTTGTTGTTGGCTGACTATCGCCCAATAAGTTGATGAGAGGCACATGAAAATATCTCTACTGATAACAAGTTAGAGCATGGTATTCATTCTTCTGTGAACTGCAATCCGTCCTCTCGACTTGAAGCCCACAGAATAATCAGGTGGTTGAACACTTCTCAGTCTTGTACTTGTGTTGGGCACTCCTGTTTTGACAACAGTGGCTACCGTATGGAATGGAGCGCTACACAGATGCAAATGTCATCATAAAGATGGTTGTTGACAAAACACTCGTGAATGGTTCCAATTGGATCATCCCATGATGAGCAGTGGACATTAGTTCTGTAGCAGCACGTAGTTGTCTCTGACCCTTACAAGGACCGATCAAGCGCGATCTTGACCAGTTCCTGATCCGAGTGGCCCATACATGCTGAGCTGCAATGGTGTGTACGTGATCCTGGCTACAGGAATCCGACTGTGTCAAAGCGGGCATCGCCTTCAGTCGCTCCCACGACCTCAGATTCTCATTCGCAACACAGGGCATGACTTCCTCGGAGCAAGCACGCACAGGATGAGGGGAAAAAAAAAAGCTTCCCAAGATTTCAGACCAACAAACTTGTGCAGAAGGTCAGAGCGGCCAAGCTGAACGGATGCGGCTAGGTAGGTAGGTAGCTAGGTGAATGAGGTTAGGTACTTCGGTAGGTAGTCGGCCTAACTTAGACCGGATCTCAACTATCACACTAGCGCGCCAACACGGCACATCCCGCGGCCTTGTGTAGGTATAACTTCGTTGACAGCTCTTTTAGTGCGATCCTTTCGGCACTTACCTTTCTACTGTTCCAATTATTCGGATCCATTAGCCCTTCGTCACAGACGGGATTCAAACTGTGTCCTTTCACTTTATCGCTATGCCCGGTACGGAGGACTGGACGGGCGTAGACTACAGTACCTAGATCTGCACGATTACACCCGGCCATCCAAACGCTTTATTGAGAGGGAGGTAAGTCGGGGTCAGACTTTAGACGCTAGGCGCAGGAAAAAAGTGAACAGCTCATGGAGACTCAATTGTATGTACACGAGGCCAGGTGCCCTGCGCTCGCACTTGTTGGTATGTACCCTATGTACCTAGCCGACTGATATACATGCAGATATGGCTAGTAAGAACAGAATGACGTTTACGCATAGTCTGGGAAGACGGGGTATTCCCATCCAGATTCACCGTTCGCAATGAGTCTGCTGTCCAGACCGTCTGCTCCCTGCGAGATGTACAGGACCTTGGTGAAAGGAACCTCGCTGTAGTACTGGAAAGCAGTGCCAGCGGGAGCGAAAACCACGTCACCGGTCGCCAATTGGATAGTCTCGCCGCTCATCTCAAATGTCAACAGGCCCTCGAGCACCTCAAACGCGCTGTGGCCAGTCAGAGCCTTGCTGCCGCTGCCAGTGCCTGTAGCGCTGGTCGTGGTGTTTCCAACCACGCTCATCGCAGACTCGTTGCTTAGCCTCTCGGACATGATGATCGTAGCGGTGGTGAAGTTGCCATCGCTTTGCGTGGGAGTCACAAGTGGCTGGACGATCTGGTAGAATCCTGCCTCGCTGCTAAGGTACTTGACACCGTAGTCCTTGGCCACAAAGTAAGGAGTAGCAGAGTCTGCCGCTAGCTCATCCACCGTGGTGCCCTCATGCCACCCAGTCGCATTGCCTGTGGAGGAGTAGGAGCCATTGACGATATCCCTGGACGGAACGTATTCAAGCTGCGCATACACATCGAACGATTCGAGGGCAGAGATTACGCTCGCATCGGGGGAGCTACTCGGCGCATTGTAATCGATGTAGTCATTGATTGCGTACGGAGTGAATGTTGAAGGAGTGAAATTTCCGGTTGCCAGGGCGTAGAAAAGATCCTCAAAACCACCAGGTTGAATAATGCCGACCATGTCGGTTTGTCTGGATTAATGTCAGCAGGCTATATGTAACGAGTTTGGTGTTCTGCACGGAACCATCACTTACGGGTCCAGAACCTGGAAAGTATGAGTGGTATTGTGTGGGACAGCACCATAATCACCGGGAGTAAGAAGGCGGGCCTCCTCGTTCTCAAAAGTCTCGGCGTCCGAAGTCCAGAGCTGGAATCTTCCCTTGAGGCAGAAGAAGTTCTCGTAATGGGTAAGGTGAGTGTGTGGCAAGACACCCAGAGCACCTGAGCCTGGAGAAGCCGTTGAAATCAACGTGAAGGCATTGTCAGAAGACGGCCCTGTTACTGGGAAGCGGTAGATCTGTCCGTAGACCGCAGTACCAGGAATTCCGTAGTGTCGGACGGCGTATGGCTGAGGAGAGGTGGGAACCTCCGAGACCCAGAGGCTGGAGGTTGATGCGGACGGGGTTTGACGGCGGAGCAACGGCACACTGCGCGGAAGAAGCTCCGCAGCGGCGGCAGAGGCCGAGACGGAGACGGCCAGAAACAACTGCAAGGCTGAGAGATGCATGGTGTTGTAAGCGAATGATCACGGCCCGCAGGAGTAAACCAGAAGAAGAAAAAAAAGAAGCAAAGAATAGACTATAGAGCGAGTGTGGGGATGTTTATCATAATTTGTTTCAATCCAGCACTGGGAATATATCGATCTTTATCTAATATCATGGCTCGTCCGATGATCCTTGGTAGTGGGTATTTTGTTTGCGGGTACCTCCCGGTAGATCTATGATGATGCATTCTTCAACAAACCGTGGATGCTACCTTCCGGAAAATCCGAAGTAGCATTGCAATGCCTGACTTGCTGTTACCATAGTACTACTCAGTATGTACCTGTAGCGGGTGGCTTTCTCAATTGAGACATATCGACGCCAAGGCACACAACAACGCCCAAGATTCGTGGTTTCTATTTCAGCGGGTGACTCCGGTTGTGGCTTTTCAATAGGTATCGCACTGCTGGCCGAGTGAGCCGACTCGGTGGTGCAAGCAGCACGTTTCTATGACGCCCTCCGCGGCAGCTGCTGGACAGATTTTAATAGCTACTGGGACAATTGTGAGTCTGTACTATGGTAGATGAAGCTAGATCTGCCAAGGGCTGATGGCCGGAGACGTCAAAGTTGCATCTCGCTATGGGGACTACCGAGCAGCGCACCCCCGAACCGCTCGATCTGGTTAGACCCGCATCCACAACTAATTTGTCCAACTCAAGCATTTGTATGGGGCCGTACTCTTGATAGGGGATACTCCTCTTAGGCTTTTCCGGAGAGTGGACTGCCCTGGTTCTTACAAAATTGAACATACTATGGAAATCTTTTGGCTACACGTGTCTACGGCCGGGTTTGCGAGGCCGTTTTCAGTCAAGTCCGCCGGCAAAGATCTTGGCTCATGAAAAGCGAAGCACAAGCGTACTACCCTCGTAATTAGAGTGAGTGGAGCTTCTTCCCTCGTATTTATGCCCGCGACTCCCATAAAGAGCGATCTTCCTCCGTCTTCACGATATTATTCGTCCTTATAAGCCGGATTACGGATTCTTCGTAAGCCACTAGTCTGCTGCGAGAATCGAGAATAACTGAGAATTGGCGGCACGCTCTGTTCCACTCAGAAGCCTTGGGCTCTTGGAAAGGTATGAGTAGAGTGGGGCTCGGAAACACTGTCGGTATTTGAGCATCTACAAAGTAAAGCATAATAACCCTATGTGGCACTACAACGCGGATTCTCCGAGAACGTTAATTGCACACCTGGCCTGCGATCCATAGTACCCTTGATGTTCAAAGTTGGACTTGTCAAGTCACCAACCCCATGACTAATCACCACATATGCTATTTTGACAACCAGTCAAAGCCAAGATGATGTAGATTTGGCTTTTTGTTAAGTCACCTTTGCCTAGACAATTTGACCATAGCATAGGCCTGCATGATGATTTCGATGCGGATCAGTACAGTAATCAAGAGCAATCTTCGACAAGACTCAACACCAAATATACAGACTTGGTCCCATTTGACACAATAAGCATCGCATATTAATCTCCTAGCATGAATTCCTCGGACGATGAGTTACTTGTAACTATGGAAGAGAGTGCCGAGAAGCGAGCTATCTACCTACATATATACGCCAAATCACAACCGGCCTTTCTCTTTACGCCAAGAAAACTACAGGCATTGACGAAAAACGTTCACGACAAATGCATTGAGTGCATTGAATATGTGTCTTCTTTGCCCGATCGCATGGGATATATGCAAAAGAGCGTTTTTGCCGTACACACAAATGAGTTTAAGAGTCGGAGGTATAGGTATACGAAACAATTCTGGGGCATCCGCAATATGTTCATTGTTCAGTTGAGTACCTTCCTGGCGAGGAAGATGGGTGACTGTTGGGGTTGAGGATCTCGAATGAGGTTTTCGTGATTGCCTGACTCACGGGTCAAATACGCATCAGCACAGGACATCACTTTACATGGCCTGTCAGGCAATTTTGGTGCGTGTATTTCACTTCAAAACGCAACAATGTAAGGTTAATTGGTTGAAAATCCTGACTGAGTCCAAGAAAAGCGCTCCCTCTTGATGTTTCAATCATCGATGTTGTTTCAGTCAAGTCCTCTTCCGAGACTATCGCTCAAGAAGCATCAGTTTGTCGCAACCCAAAATATTGTGTTTTTGAGAGGGCCAAAGGAATACAAATGGGACCCGTAGATGAAGTGGAACGATGCGGCGTATAAGGAATGTTAGACTGGCTCTCCAGCTAGTCTAGGTAATTGGATACAGAATTTTGGGACACAGAACTCTTGATGTCCGATGTCGTTGAATGGTATGAAACGCAATTTTCATCTACTAGTCACACCTCGCGCGATTTGACGTGCTACTTTATATCAATTTATGAAGATACTTCAATATTAATTCAAGATTCATTTCAATAATTACAAGTTTTCAGATAATTTATCAACACAATTTGTGATTCTTCTCAACATTGAAGTTGAAGAACGATTCCCGAGGTCACAATACCTAAGGGAGAGTCAAGGCTGGCGGGAATAGTATAAACTGTTGTGTAGATATGTAATTGCTGTGAAAAGGATTATGGATTTGTACTCATCACATTTCAGCTCGCTGAAACTTTTATTTGGTCAGGAGCATATACATTGCTGGCGCTCCTCTGGATAATGATCATCACCTGATGAAAGGGGTACAACGGGCAAGAGTCTCTGGAAAAGAACCTGGCTATCGAGAGAGACGGGCTTAGATTTGGTCATTGCCAGGGCCGGCAGCCGCGTAGGCTTGACTGCCGCGACGGTCGCACCATGTATGGCAGGGTGTTCTAAGTCATCAGCACATACAAGAGACTGGAGTCCCTTGGAAGGTTTCCATACTCACGCCAAAAGAAAGAACCAAGCTTCCATGGAAGCCTCGCTGGCAGTACATTTATGAATTTAACATATTAGTGGATACGATGGTTGGGTAGGTGAGACGTGAAGAAGTTGGCCATGGTCTTTAGAATAAGACCCCAGAGAGAATGATCAAAAGTCATCGAACAATAGCCTCAATTCTGCAAAGTTGCGATTCTGTCCATCAAAATGCTGTCTTTGAAGTTTTCAGCCCAGGTGGCGGGCGGGTACCGCCTTCGACAGCACTTTCAGTACCAGGTAATTCAACTTTGGTGGCTACCACAGGCGATTCAAAAAGTATTGTAAGAAGAAGTACATAGTCAGCATGGCTCTTAGGGCTTACCTACTCGCCCCCACCCACTCAGCTGGGTGGCAGTGTCCAGAAATCACTAGGCACAGGGCACTGTGGCGAAAGATCAGGGCACTCCTATCATATTGCCGAAATTTGACATCGATCACAGCTCTTCACGTTCGTCTTACTGTCCATGGAAAGCGAATCATTGCAACAGAATCGCTCCTAAGAAACGATGGCTGGATCTTCAGTCGACTCAGTCGCCAACTAGGTAGTGCCATTTATCTGTTGCATCAATACAAATATTGGTATACAAGTGATGAGACCTTTCAGGAAGGTTTTCTTGTGCAAGCAGAGCCGGTATGTCTCTTCTTTTGAAGCTGCTATCAGGTATGATGAACCATTTTTACCCACAGAGCATGCGAGTTTCGGAAGATTGATTCGCATTCGTTTGCATTTACAAACATCAGCTATAGATGATGTGCGGGCATCTGGTATTCATGTTCCCAGACAGAGGCTCGTGGATAGATGAGCTAGACATATAGGCTGACATGATCAATATCGTCATGATGAGTAGCGGCTTGTTGATGTGGGCTTACAGGGAGACTGTTCCGGAGACATGGGAGACTTTTGCAGTGAAGAGCGTCATATAGGTTCTGACGCAGGCGGACCAGAGGTGCGTGAGCTTCGTGCCCCCATCGTGATGCGGGTCATGTCTAGTATATACTATGATTTAGAAGGTGTGATAGGGCCGGCTACCTACATGTTGAGCCAGAAACAAGATGTTCAGTGAACTTTCTGGACGGTTAATACGCCACATGACACTTTCACTATGAAGACACATCCAATTAATACGCAGGCTCAGACAACAGGGCAAGCACCATTATGGGCAAGATGGAGGTGGTGACCGAGCTCGACCCAGGATTGGTTGTTCTCCGAGCAAAAAGTTGGTCAACAAAATGGGGTGCGCCGAACCACTTTGACCTAGGTCCTTCTCGGTCGTACACCCAATCGCCTCTATATACAATCAGGTATTGACTCAGCATGAAGGCTCCCGGAAAGTTCCGTGGCATCGCTTCTCCAGATGACAGCGCTATGTCCAACTTGGGTTCGGTGGCCAAACGGCAAGACAGGGCGTGTGAATGGACCTCATCAGAGACATCCATATCAATAGACCTAGGTGCTCGATTTACCGGTACATTCACGCATGGTCTCACTGCCATCACTGGTATATAGCTCGACGCTGGAACAATGCAGCTGGCTTGCCAACACATGAATGTGGCACCGTGTTCGCCACCAAAGCTTTCATAAGGTTCTCTCGCCCAATTCTTCGTGAAAAAGGGCGGCTTTCGAGGGTAGTAATGATATCAGCCATGGTACTATGATTAAGCTCAATGATTCAGGATACGGCGCATATGCTGGCTGCCCGCATCACGATGCTTGGGACCCACATCTTCTGGTTATGACGCCAGCAATGCGCACAGCTGCAGTACTGGTCATTTCTTCCTTGTAAATCAGAGCGCGACTCCGAGCCAGAAACAAAATCCTGCTACCCCTTCTTCAATTCCGTGCGGAGGGTGTGGTGGCCAGCACGGAGATTTCCTGCATCAATCTACAGACCAGTGTCGCACAAGACTACAACTTTTTGTATTCCCGTCTCTATAGGTGTGGTGGTAGGTAGCCTCTCAAGCCTCTGAATGGCCCCGCAACTGCGGAAAAAGAAAGAAGAAAAAAAAAATGGGTATATGCATCAACACCTCGACCACCTCAAGATCGAAAATTAAAAGAGCCACAAGCCATGGGTCCAATAACATTGAAGTCCGTTCATCCGGATCCGTAGCACACACCTCGACGCCGTGGCAGCCCGGAGTTATGAGCCTAGGGTTCCCCAGATTTACCCCAGATTTGCCCCATGGGGGATGCGGCTCCCGGGCATTTGGGTGAGGCCGACGCAGCGAAGAACTTACTGCATTTGGGTAGATTTGCATTAGACTGTACACCGGCAGATCAAGTAGCCGACTTCAAGCTTGGCCGACACGTCATGTGCACTCTCCACTCTCAAGAAACCCCCTTTCCGACGTTGCTTGAGTCCCCCACCCGATAAAACACAAAACAAACCTAAGTCTAGACCGATGGCAGGAAGGGCGGAAGAGTTTCTCCACAACCAAACTCATAAATTCCCCTTTGGTCAAAAGGTAATTGATTCTCCTAAAATCCCGACTGTACTTTTTGAATAATATGGCGGAACTGTCAGCGACAACACGCCAAATTGGACATGGCCCCATCACCAAGAGACGACGAGCTGCCAGAGCATGCCTATCCTGTCGCTCGAGGAAGGTTCGCTGTGATGTATCTAGGAGTGGCCCACCATGTATGAACTGCTCCCTCGATGGTATTGCCTGCGTTGTCAAAGCGAGGAAGTAAGTGACAAAATCCCCAGCACATCTACCCGACTGGTTAGCATGCATCCTGACGAAGATGTCCTCTTAGACCAAAATCAAGTTCTCGTCATGGAGCCAATCAGAAAGGCCCCGAGGATGATCAGCAAAGTGCGAGTCCAGATCACAGCGACGAGCATGTTTGTGAGAACGCGTTCAATACGGCGGACTCGGGAATTGACGCGAGTATGGGTGATTCTGATCTTGGTCAACTTGCAGCGTACAATGAGCCAGCAGCCGCAGGCTTGATTGGGGATCAAGGCATGGACATGTCCCCGTATTCGCACAATGTAGATCTCGCGCTACCAGAGGCGAACGTCTTCGACTTTGGAGCGACCAACTCATGTATTTCAGGTCAGTCACCATCAGGTACTCATGGGGAAAGCTGAACAATTCCAATTACTGACGCTTTGGAGATCTAGAAACCCCGACTTTTGCAGACAACTGGCTCACAGACTGCATTCGAGAGCATGACAACGAACTTAACGCTGGCTATCTTAGAGGTCCTGCCTTCCATCAACGCCGGGTGACGCAGAAGAACAGCGTCGTGTATACCTATTATCCATTTCTTACACTTGATAACCTGTTTAACTGTCCGCCGCATGATGTGGACTTTATGGAAGCAGAAGGCTGCTTTCATTTGCCGACACGAAAAATAATGGACCAGATTCTACGCCAGTATTTTCTCCACGTCCATCCACTTCTGCCCATTTTGAACGAGGGAGACTTCTGGGAGATGTATTACAATAAGCGGACTAGCGAACCCTCGAGCATGTCACTGCTCGTATTTCAGGCAATGATGTTTGTGTCTTGTAATGTGAGTGAAGACTTTTGATGACTTCATTCCATTCCAATTTCAATTGCTCTGCCTACTAACGAATTTACTAGTTTGTGAACTGGTCTCCGGAAAGTACGAGATCGATCGGTTACAAGAATACCCGAGGCCTCAGAGCCACATTTTACAGAAGAGCTAAAGTGCGTCAATCCGCTTTCCTTTCCCGCTCAGATGAAATATTGATTGCTGATGATTCATCCAGCTGCTCTTCGATTTTGGCACAGAGTCATCACCAGTGGCCATTGCCCAAGCCGCACTCCTACTCTCATACTGGACACCGCCAACAAGAACTGAATTGAGGTCCAATACTGTCTGGCTCAGCATCGCAGTGGAAAATGCTAAGAATGCAGATGCACCCTACTACGCCACGCTTCCCGCATGCCCTCGACCCGTCTCTATTGAAGAACGTGCCAGAGTCAAGAACAACAACCTGCTGAAGCGTCTCTGGTGGTGCTGCGTGATCCGAGACCGGATATTACCATTGGGCCTACGACGAGGTATACAAATCACACGAAACCATTTCGACTTCGAGAGACACCAGCCGCTTGGATTGATGGATCTGGATGACGAAATTCATCGCTCCATCGTGTACAGCCCCGATGCAAAGAGGGAACTCATCCAAGTCCTCTCACATGTTTTGGATTTGTGCGTGATCTTGACGGATGTCCTGCTTCTTGTCTTCCCGCTCGATGGCGCAATCGACTTATCACGTGGCCGGGCGATGCCCCCAATAAAGGAAGCCCATATTCGAAGCAACAAGAAGGCCCTGGTGCATTGGTACACAGCGGCTGTGGCAACATCCGCTACAGCTTCAGACGATGATGCCGAGATAAATTGGAACAAGCACGAATCTGTCATACTCTACACTCATCTAATGTTCACATACTACCAGTAGGTCTTACGCCATAATCTGAACATAAATAGAGTGCTTGGAGGTTTACTGACTATTCTGTCCCGGTAGCTCGGCGAGAATGGCACTATACAACCACGAACTCCAACACTACTTGGCACTAGTGGCCGAAAACTCCCCAATAGACATTCACAAGCTCATGGAGACCCGTGATGCTATTCAAAACGCGTGTTCCAACATCACTGAGAATATTCGAGGGTTGAGCCAACGACATCTGACTCGATGGCTTCCCATCAGCGCGTAAGTGTCTTGCTTAGAAACACTAGCCGCCTTCCTTGAACGTGTCAACTAACAAATCATTCCAGAGTTGCTTACGTTGCCTTTCCCCTCGCCCTTCATGTCCTCAACACTCATCTGTCGTCTTCCGCCCGTCAGGCCTCGAGTAGCGGCACCCTGATCGAAGTGATGATGACAATGCACAATCAGTACGACGGGGTGCATTGGGTGGCGAAACTAGTCCGATATCTCGTTGAGCTTGTGCAAAACGACTCCCGGCTCTCTGCTGGCAGGAAGGCGGCCAGCTGGGCCGAGTTACTCACTTTCAAGCCGCGAACCTACCTGCGGCTTGCCCTTGCGATGGACTTGAGCATGAGTAGTGGCAGAATACCGGATCAACAGGATTTTTCGGCTCGACTGGAGGCAAAAGTAATGCGAACTTTGGCTGGCTCAGAGAGGGCGTCTCGAATTCAAGATGCACGCTCGACGTCATCTCCTCGGGAGAAGGCGGCCACGACCGACGATCTGACGCTCGGCGCTGATTTCTTTGAATTGGATGACAAGGCTCTCGAGTCACAGGACAGGCAGGATTCGATATCAACTGAGGATGATACTGGCGCGACCTTTGCAGCTGGAACTGAGGAGGCGGAGCAAGATGCCCCGCACCCTTGTGCCACCGAAATGGACTTTGATGGATTGGGCTCCTTGGCAGCTGAGATGGACAGTTTCTTCGATCCGGGGTTGGGAGACCTGACGGTAGCAGGAGGTAACCCTACCGAGGACATGTCAAGAGACTTTGGTTCTGACAATGAGGCGGCAATGCTGACTGCTTAGATCGGACTGGTGAATTCGTCTTTTAAACTCTAGCCATGATTTCATGTCTGAACCATCTCAAGATTAAAGTGCTCATGAATAATTTGAATAAGTATCATCGTGAGAATCGCGCTTTCATACAGAGTTTGTTGAAATGCAATCATAGGACAGTCAAAGAATAGTGTAGTCCTTAGCAAGGGGGATACCCGGGGATACTCGAGGCAGATCTGGGACTGGGACACGAAGACGCCGATTTACCGATTGGACGTGCCAACAAGTGGATGTGATGCAGGACTAATGTACGTCTGTTCCTTCAAAACTCTCCTGCTTATCTTTTGCGGTTTTGGCGGATATCTCTTTCTGTGTCCACAAACATCGACTCTATCTACTGCACTCCTTCGAGCCATACAATGTCTGACCTGAAAAGACCCCTCCCCAATCCATCGCCAACCGGCTACATTATCACAAGTCCGCGCCTCGTGCTACGTACCCCTCGCGCCGAAGATGCCGAGCCCTTCATGCGCTTCCTCAGCGACCCGGAAAATTTCGGCTACGAGGCTGGCCTCACAATCGACGTCTTCCAACCGCGTGTTGAGAAAATAGCTGCCAGGACTGCTGCTGGCGAGAATGCCTTCATGATCATCCTCCTCCGAGAGACAGGAGATATCGTTGGTTTTGGGGGGTTCAATTCGCTTCCACGGACGGCTATCTTAAACTCTTCGGAGAGGAAGTCGGATGATGTCTTGGAGGGAAGCAAGGTGTTGGCCGGAGACATGGGGATTAGCATCGACCATCGATACCATCGAAAAGTCCGTATTATGCTAACAGCACCCAACGTCTTATCATGTTCCGATCAAGCACAGGGAGCCAGATATTAGCTGACAAGGCTGCCAGGGATTGGCGCGAGAGGCAATATGCGCACTCACAGACTTCGGCTTCGATACATTGGGGTGCGAGTACATGCACATGGACACTCTAGAGGACAATGAAGGGTTCCGGGCGCTGATGAGGGATATGGGCCTCACTGAGAAAAAGGGCGACGGGGTGGAAGTTGATGACGCTGTTTTCAAATTCGCATGGAAGAGTCTCAACTATGATTGGGACAAGGCGACATGGGAGCGTGTGAAGGAGGATTTGACGGAGAGAGCACTACTTCCGAAAGATCCAGACGTCCCGTCCTCCACGCTAATAAGTTGAGCCAATCTCAATACTTGTTTGGAAGCTAATCAATCTGGTAAAGGAGTCGGGGTTTCCAAACTTCTTGGCCATATGACTCGCATCCGTCTACCCTGTCAATCTGGTGATGAAAGCATCCTACTTGTTTATAAGCCAAGTAGCTTGCGCCTCGCAGTACCGATTTTATGTTCGAGTAATTTCCTTGTTGCTGCAAATACTCTCTTGACTTCAGAATTCATCAGATACAGTACAACTACCGAAGACATCACCAAACAACATCTTCCCGATCAGCATACAAGATGCGTTTCACCAGCATTGCCATGGCCGTCGCCTGCGTTGTGACATCTGTCCCAGCTCTCGCTGTCCCTGCCTCGGCCGGTGAGTTTAACCTTTGCCAGTCTTCAACTTTCAACGCTGACATGACTCGCAGATGCCGTCGCCGAGCGTGCCGACGTGAAGTTAGACTACATTTACACGCAAAAGAAGGAGCGTGCTGATGCTTCTCCGGATTACATCTATACGCAAAAGAAAGAGCGTGCGGACGCCAAGTTGGACTACATCTACACGCAGAAAAAAGAGCGCGCTGATGCTTCTCCGGACTACATCTATACACAGAAGAAGGAGCGTGCGGATGCTTCTCCCGATTACATCTACACCCAGAAGAAAGAGCGCGCTGATGCTTCTCCGGACTACATTTATACACAGAAGAAGGAGTAGGATGGATTCATCTAGGGAGGACATATCGCTACTAGGTGACAGAGCTTTGCGAATCCTGGTAAAGCAGCTACATGAATTGTCATTTTCTCATCAAATCATACAATCTACCCGGCTCAATACAAAAAGAAATGCCCGAAATGCGAGCTTACAATACCAAGTAAAATCAAGACTCCGAATCAGATCATAGCACCAAAAAAACGCTCCAAGTCATAACACCAAAATTCTAGATCGTCAGCTCACAAGCCTTATGCTTTGCTGCACTCACACGACCAGGCACTTTGTCTGCGCGTTCGTAAGAGGCTGCCAGTGAATGTGGCTCCAGGGGAACAATCGCGGCCAGGGCCTTTGGCGGGTTTGTGGAGAGCCATGTGGAGCGCCCCTTTTAGATGTGCTACACTTGGCATCGTTAGCTTACTCTAGTCGGTCGATACTGCTGACTCAAAAGTGTTCCTTTCATATGAAACCTCAAGCGTTCATATCGCCACTGCCCCAATGTACGGATGAAAGGCTTGCCTACTTTCTGCGCTTTTAGTATACAGCAATGGCTTCTTCTGCACCTAAAAGAGAGGAGACTTGGTCAAAATTGTTAATGTGTGATTGATTCAAAGTCAACATCTTCTATATAAAAATCGGCAGTCTTACACTTTATGCAGATATCTCGAAATTGATGATTCTACCCAAAGTTATGATTTTCGGCCCAAGAAATAGGGTGGAAACCATCCCAACTCGGCCAAGCGGCCAGGAGAACACATGGCCCGGCACGAACGATTGTCGGGGGTCTGTAGCATGTCATGCTCATCTACCTAAGTTCCTAGTAAGAGACTTCGGTGTATGGGAAGATCCCGTATAATTGTTTTTAATGTGGGCGATCTCCTTACTCGCCGCAAGGGCCCAAAATTTAAGCTTCCCAAGTTTGCTCGTTTGGGACAATCACGAACCTCCACCAATGCGGTCCTGCGCTGCCCAAAATACCATGGTGATAACCTCCGCGGGTTTGAAAAATGCCTATCGTCGTGGATGACAATAAGCCTTGGGACTGGTGGTGGCTGCCAAGATTCACTCATCCTTTCAAGTCTGTGAGTAAACGAACTATAATATAGGAACCTTCTTCACATCCTTACTGATTTAAATCTCGAGTACAGCGGCCTGATATTGCCGTCCCCTATTTCAACGTGACCATAACCGACCAAGCTCGTGTGGCACCCGGATACTTATTCTTGAGTCCCTTCGGAAGCGCGCTCTCTGGGCCACTCATCTACGATTCCGCCGGGCAACTTATTTGGGCCAGCAGCGAGGCATACAGCGCGCAAGACAATCATGGCCCGCACATATACGACTTCCACCCGTGCAACTACGCCGATACCCAAAGGCCAGAACACGATTATCACTTGTGTATGAATCGAGGAATCAATGACGGAGGCTCAAGCAGAGGCGAAGGCCTCATCCTGGGGGATGATTATCAGCTTAGGCGGGGCGTTCAGTTCAATGGCTCCTCGACATCCATTGACATCCACGAATTCGCACTCATTGACGCCGGGACAGCCGCCATAGTCACGCAGTATCGTCCCGCGCTGACCGACCTCTCAGCATTCGGCATGCCTGGTGTTGGATATGTGTTCGATTCCACGTTCCAGGAGCAGCGGCTCTCCGACGGCGCTGTGTTATTTGATTGGCGATCGTTAGATCACGTCGGCGTAGAGGAGACAAATGTTACCTTTTTCGGAGGGATGGGCCACGAACCTTGGGACTACTTCCACATCAACTCAATCAAGAAGCTCGCAGATGGATCGGGCGACTATCTCGTCTGCGCAAGGCATACCTCTGCGGTTTATAGAATATCTGGCAAGGACGGGTCTATTGTGTGGCGATTGGGAGGGACGCAATCGGATTTCAAATTGGTGCACAGTGGGGGGCCGGCAGATCAGTCCAACGAGCGTCTGCTAAAGTGGTTCCATTTCCCTCACGATGCCAATCTACTATCTTCAAAAGATGGCATCGACACCATATCTTTATTCGACAACGGCCGCACGCCAAATCAACATCTTGCACCATTCAGCCGCGCTCTCATTATCGACATCAATGTTCTGCAGAAAACTGCGGAAATCACAAAAGAGTTTTTTACGCCAACATCCATTCAACAAACCGAGGTGGCTGGTAGTACGAGAGTACTGCCCAATGGCAATGTTCTGGTCGGATGGGGCAAGACTGGGTGTCTCTCAGAGTACACCGCTAACGGTGAGCCCGTATTTGAGGCATGCATATTGGATGAGGGCTCTCCAGCACTGTATCGTGTCTACAAGGAAGAAAACTGGGTGGGGAAGCCGTCCTCAAGACCTTCATTGACGTCGTACTCGAAGCAAGGAAATATGACCGCCGCGTATGTGAGCTGGAATGGAGCTACGGAGGTCAGCAGGTGGAAACTCTACGGTGGAAGGAACGGAGCAGAGAAGGATAAGTTGATATGGCAACCAATTACCGAAAACCTCAAAGACGGCTTCGAGACAGTCCTCGGACCTTTGCCTGAGTTCTGGGCATATGTCTATGCGGAAGCGATTGGAACATCTGGGGAAGTCCTTGGGGAGACCGAGATCACGACTACCTATGTGCCGGCTCAAATATACGATGGTTGCGACGATTTATGGTGTACCCCTTCGATTGTCATACATATGAATGACGAACCAGAACAGACTTCTAGATACAGCGTTGGAATTTCAGAGGATCCCTACTTCAGCTCATCGGTATATGCTATGATGCCTGCTGTGCTGTTGGTAGTAGGATATGTCTCACGTGTCTGGTGGCGAAGAGTTAAGACATAAGGTGTCCAGCTTTGTTGAAAGGGACTTTCCGGAATTCATTGCTTATATGACAAATTCGAATGCAATTCCTCAAGGACTGTTGTGATTTGGTCATTTCTCTCTGCGGTCTCGGTGAGGGTGTGTTTACAATAACGGGAATGACCAAGATAATTGAACGTGAAGTACGGTGGAAAAGCACATCACAAAGTGAATAATGTCTTGTACTCTCACTTGAAATATGAAATATAAAGTATCGTTTTCGATTACGAGATATGCCTAACGTAGGAGAGCCATTTTGTGGCGTAGTTCTTTAGTATAATTTTGGGAAATTTGTGACTGTTCCGGAGTAGGACAAGGCATTCCTAGTTGCACCATTTTTCGTGAATCTAAAAAATTAGCGATTCGACCACATTGATTTCCGTCTTCTTCTCGCTCGACTCAAAATAGTATGATGACTATCCACCAAGCCTCTACCTAGCTAGATTACATTGAGCTGAACGTTCTGTGGAACACTATTCGACCGAACTTGTTCATGTTCCGTAATCCACACATGGCCCGCAGTCGTACTCGTCTTTGATTCGCACCTTTTGGCATGGGACAAGTTTAAGCATAAAAGAAGATATTTTGAATTTCTCGCAATCGGATCGACGTGGAAATGAAGTCTCCGCTTCGTATTGGATACAAATACCTGGTCAGGGCAGACGATAATCTAAGAAGCTTTCTTAGGGTCAACCGCATGACTTCGCTAGACTGTGTTGAGCGCCAAAAAAGCTCAAGTAGTTGTGAAGCTTGTATTTAAGCTAAGATTGTATGAATTGATAGTGGCCAACGCTTGATTCTGACATGGCTTTTTTCTATACGCTTGACGCTGTGTGACAACTACTCGTGCAAGCCGCCTAGAATCATGATACGTCTGTGGAGAACTTCCATAGAACACCAATCTTTAAGCTGAGTTTTAGAGATAGTCTGCTCTATAGGTACAACTTTTCAACACGCTGAAGTTGACACGGAATAATGTATATGCTCGTCCGGTGCAGATTTGTCCCCTTAAAATTAGTCTCCCTGACTCATTACGGCCAAGTCTTAATACAACCCCCGCGCGCGCGCCCCTTTCGACAACCTCTCCTAGCGACTCAAGCAAACCCTTGTAACAGCTTCATGGCACCACACGTACGTGGAAAGGAAGGTCAACAAGGTGAGTTTGGTTTAGCTGGAATGTTTTGTCTCCCCCCCCCCCCCCTACCCCGATTTTGATACATAAAGGCAGCTTGTACACCACATAAAGCCTGCGTAGATAGATCCTGCTCATTCTTCGAAATCGCCTTGTCCTCACCTACAGCTTGCAGCAGCTTATACACCGTTGACATCAGTCATCAATCACTAATTGTAAACCATACCAACACCGCTCCGTCTCATCCTATCTTCACGATGCAGTTCACAACCTTGACAAAGCTCCTGGTGCTCGGCGCTGCTCTTGCAGTTCAGGCACAAAAGTGCACGTTCCCGGTCGACTGCCGCGCTCTACAAGGATGCGTACAAGGTCCTCGGTGCCCTGCCGCCCTGAAGACGTGCGAGAACGGGTAAGGGACACATGCTCAACGGACCGAGAGACATATACTAATGAATAATTGTAATTTTAGCAATTGCATTTGCGCATGTTAGAGAAGACCGAAATTTTATCCTTGGCGGAGCTGAAGTAGACTTCGGCTCCGGAAGCCGCGAAAATTGGCCAAAAAGCTAGGAAGCAGAATATCTGGGTGAATGCAATGAACTTTCCGCTGTCTAAATCAACAATTTGACCTTTCGAAGTGGTCTTTTTTGACATGTAGCAATCTGCGATTTTGATGGTGCATGATGTGCATGTAATAGTACACTATGATGCTATTTCAATTTCCGTCAAAACCGATGAGGGCATTCCATATAACTTCCACGCTCTAGAAATCATGCTGCCTACCTACCTTAAGTTAATGCCATGGCTGGTGCCTTCAACAGAGCTTGTGAGGAGCGTGTAGCAGGCTACGTAGGTAGAAGCAGCTGCGGATGGTAATCAGGCTCTGGTCTTCAAGGTTGCTTGAGGCAAGGGCCCTTCCTATTAA
The DNA here is from genome assembly GCA_027946515.1 of Gnomoniopsis smithogilvyi. Lineage (NCBI taxonomy): Eukaryota > Fungi > Ascomycota > Sordariomycetes > Diaporthales > Gnomoniaceae > Gnomoniopsis > Gnomoniopsis smithogilvyi. The sequence continues at coordinate 1,027,094 of JAPEVB010000004.1, read as the reverse complement.
GTGGAATGTTCTGAGCGGCCGGTGCGACACCGAAGGCCTTGAAATTTCGGTCTCGAGGCATTATAGCGGGTTACAGCAGATTAAAAAAAAATTCATGCAATTACCGCTTGTGCAATGTAGATCTCCGCCAGAATCCCCCTCACATAAAAATCAGGAGTGTCTACATATTCAAGTAACGTTTCAATTAGTCCCGTGGTCGTGTTTGAATTCGTGTGTCTAGTAACCGCAGCTTAGCCCAGGCCAAACGACATGGCGTCGGCGGTGATTCATGAGGTCTGACAGGAGCTAAACTGATCCTCCGAAAGACTGACATACTACAGCAAGAAACTATACCGAAGTGATGGACCCGAGCCTTTCATCTGATATCTGACCATACATCCCGAAATTGTTCTGTTAGGACTGCATGTGCGTTTTGAGCTCCACGTTCCGACGGCGCTCCATCCGTCGCCAGGCAAGAAAACACGAGTACACCAATATTGGCAAACCGACCCCGACCCCAACTCCGACGCCAACGCCGAGTTCCCATTTGTGGTACATTTCATTTCTTGCGCGTTCTTGTTCAACGCGCACAATAGTCTCCGCCTCCCGTGGCTGGATCGTGAACGGGTCTGATGGATCGAAGTTGGAAGGATCTGATCCAGTCTTGTCGGGCTGCGAGACGGCAAAATAGTTGAACTTGTATTTCTTCTCATCTTCTAGGTCGAATGATTGAGAAGCGTATCCCAATGCCTCCGTCCCGTCTGTGATATTCGGCGCCAAGGGGTTTGGGAAGCCTGTTGCGAGGACAACGGACGGTGAAAATGTGTAACTGCCTGATGAGGCACCACCACTCACATCTGCAGAAAGATCAGCGATAACATACTATGCGAAGCAAGGTGGATGGGCCTTTGGAGTTGGATATTACTGTAATCCCATTTTGGTGCTCCGAACGGGGCATCACCGTATTGCGCATCCTGGCTGTCACCATCAGCACCCAAAAAATGCCACGTGATCCGCAAAGGAAAGGCAGGGTCAGCGGCCATCCAGGTGAGGATATAGTCTTTCTCAAGGGAAATCATGGGCGGTCCCGGGTTCAAGCCATATGTGTTGTGAAGGTTGAACGTGCAGTCAGCCCCGGAACATGATGCGCCGCTTCCTTGTAGACTGAAGGAGGTGAATGTAGCACGCTCTAGAGCAGCCGCACACGCAAGACCAGCCAAGAATACCGATGGAAATGTGACGCCGACAGAAAACATGTTTGAATTGTTTGAGTGTTTTACAGGCTGGTAGGAAAAGAACAGCCCAAAAATGAAAGGGAAGCATAGATATACCACTGGGAAATCAAATACACTGGGGAAATAACTTTCTTACCGCAGATTGGTTGCAACAAGACTTTGGTTGGAAGCTGGTGTTTTGCTTGATGCACAGCCGTCTTCTAGGACACAGTATAATTAATACTGGGCGAATTATACCTAGTCTTTGAAACTGTCAGCAGGATTCAGCGAGGCTTGGAGGTCAGCAACCAACATCTGCGCTAATTGGTTTCAGATACAAAGTCAAGTATCTCTTGACCACATAATTGACCTGTATCAGCCAGTTGGTTGCTCCATTGCCAAGAGTGAGCTGTTGCCTCTCTGCCTTAGGATTGGTACAATCGAGCTGATGGGCGAATCCGTTCAAGTTGGTTGCCTCACTGGCTCAACATCACATGCCTGTTACCTGAAGCAACCTTCGAAGCGTACATCGGCAACACTTGGGACGCATTGCACCGTCCAACAGGCGGAGTACTTTGTTTTCTGGTCCTATGGCAATACGTGCATCGAAATTTCACAGTTTTCCATATTTTATGATAGTTTGCGGGAACGAGGTGAAAAGTGCCATGTCTTGGAATTAAAATCGCGTAGGAGATTGTAAAGTACACAATGCATTGGTATGATGTCCCGGTATCTTGTTGTGGATCAAAAAAAAATTCAAATCAAAGCACATCAATTCAGTCTCCTACGTCCGCCTGCTGTCTGGAGATGGTAACAAAGCCAATACTAGAGTACAACTGCAAGCCAAGTGGTCCTTTCAGGCTTCATGCACAAGTGACATATTCGTCAGACGTCCCTGGATGTTCCGCAGCACGATAGCTGCAGTCGTTGTTATCATAGGTACACTAGTCATTTTGGTTAACTCAGTCTACCGCGACCATGGTCGAGGCCTCTGTAACTCACCGGATGGTCAGAGGCACAGAGGGTTCCGTATTTTGTATTGCCGCTGTAGCTATAGCAATGTTGGCCAACACGCTCGCAGTACTGCATGGGTAATGTCGTCAATCAGTTATTGCCACACGTGGAGGGAAGGAAATACTGGGGGAAAACGCACACCGTCAGTGTCTGACGCTGCGAACTGGGCAATAAGGCTCAGTATCACAAACAACCTCATTTTCTCAAAGTGGATGGGTGTGGTTGATTTTCGACAGAGAGCGCAAGTTTTTTGTTTCAAGAGTTTACTGAAACGATGCTCTGTTGTTCAGCTCTCTTACCTAATTTATATCAAAGTCGTGTCTCGCTGGGACTGCGAGCATGTGGGATCCTTCGAACGATACAATCTCACGATTCATTCCGATGGAGGCCCAGAGCATGAATTTACTTGTTCATAAGCGAGGCTGTAACAAAATACATTTGAATCTATTGCAACCTCGCCACATGGCCTCACCCTCTTCCTTCTCAGCCTCAAGGCCTGAATGACGAATAATGCTGCCATGCCCCTGGGAAGACCATTTTCAAGCCGTTGAATGGCCCGATCGCTCAAAGATATTGAAATCAGGATGCGATGAAAATATCTAAATCTAGTTTCTGAGGCGGCCAGATTGGTAGAGCATGTAGACAAAGGTTCCCTGCAGGGACTATAACCCCGGCCACCAACCAGGCTGAAGTGGCCCATATTTGTATCTAGTATTATGGCATCATCTTGAAACATGCTGTTGGTTCTTAGTCTTTTACTATGATGCCTCCTACTTTGGGTCACTCCGAGCTGCTGTTGGTGGCTTACTGGGGCTTATTGGCTCATGAACTATCCGCATGACCTCAAGCTAATCTGTAAAATTCCAAAAGAATATTGCAATCAAATCCTTCCATTTTCTTCATTAAACGGTAAGGAAAGTACGACAAGGCAGTGCTGTAACGCATAACGGCCAAAAAAAGTTTTCAATTATTGTGCACTGCTTACTATTAGATTTCAGTGTTTCAAAATAATCCATTTTGGAATACAGAGGAGGTTGAGTCCGTTTCTTTGTATCATGTAGACAAGTGAATATATCAGAGAGTCTCTGCTGTTCCTCCTTTCGATTCCCAATTGTATCAAAGCTATTCCAAACTCTCCTTCATAGTTCACTGATCAACTTGAGCCTGTTACACTGAACTTCGAGGTTATTTTACTTTCCACATTTGACGAGCAAATGTCTGCAATAATCACAGCCGTCGGATTTATATCCAGTGCGCTGGGTATCTACACGTTCACAGACCTTCATTTGCAAGTAAGTCACCGCATGATAATCATACTGCGAGCAGCTGTAAAGAAGTTATACTTCCGATTGATACTTCTCATGGTTAAGACCGATCGAACTCTGAATAAGCTGACCCTCATACACACCACACTTCATTCGCTTTATGTTTCTGTTTAACTGTTACCAAATTGATCAAGTCACTGACGATAATTCGAAAAAAGGACACAGGTCCAAAGACGACTATCCGCGTCACCGTGGGCGTGAACGGCTGGAATGGCGGCGATGGAACCACATTGGACAATGCCCAGGGCTCCGTCGACACGATCAAGCTGTACCAGGACGTCAATGATCATACAACCTATGTGGGCGGTAATCTTTACGCCGCGGGCAACGGCGCGCAGATTGATGCCGGAAACTACGCCGATATTCAAATCTCGCAGGACGACACCACTCAGCCCGGCTTCACCGAGCTGTACGGCGGCTCCGACGCAATTTGTATAGCCACGATTAGGGCCACATTTCCAGATGGAAGTCAATGGGCATGGACAGGAGACGCAGCCAGTGGCATTTGTAATCAGCTCGGCTATCCAAGTGGAGTTTTGGTATGACCGTCCTGCATCTTCATTCCAAACATGCTGCTCCAAGACAACCGTGAATAGTCAACTAACATTTGATAATGTGTCTCAGTTGCAGACAAAAGATGGCGGCGCTGCAGTGTAAGAGATCCAAGCCCAAAATCCTGCGCAGTCTCTTTCAAGCCGCAAACCACTAAATTGACCTATAGTCCGCCTCGATGCGCATGGCTCGATAAAGACCACACCAATGGTCTCCCAGCAGCAATTTTCAAAGTCTACTGGCCGGCCTTCAAGGATGGATGGACTGGTTACGACGGTACTTTGGGTGACTACCAACAAAAGGTGTGCGGCAACGAGTACGGCATGGTGGCATTTGATGACGGTAAGAAGTTTCCTGTTCACCTACATAACCTACCTGCGAGCCAAAACCAGACCCTGATTCTCTGGTGGTTGAACAACGCCTTGTTCTCATTTATCCAATGCTTTCCTTCTTTGCAATCACATAGCGCGCTTCCTAGCTGACATTAAGTATTAGAACACAAAGGCTCATCGAGGGATCGCGTCCAGCTTGCTGCCCCCTGCGGGAACCTCGATCCCGACCAAAATGAAGCGCAATACAATCAATGGCATCGCGTTTCCCCCTCGCTTAGACGACCGTCTTATCGTGAGCCACATCCCGCATGAACACCATAATGCCTCTGTTGTCTGCGCAGAACCACTGAGTAAGTCTCATCAAGTTTCTTATCTTGAACACTCCCTCTCGTGCCCCAGAAAAGCGCTTGAGATCGTATCATATTTTCAAATCGTAACGCATCGTCTTGTTGCGATTCGAAGGTATCTACGGAATGTTGAGATGCTATTGGCTTTCAGTGGCTCATGCAGTGATCAGATTCCTTCAAAGTATATTGACTGACTCTAACAGACTATGGCCCCGATTTCATTTCTGTGGCTGAAGGCCTATATTGTGATATGGATACGCGGACGACAACACCCCTCTGTGGTACTGCCATGGATACTGGTGGTGCATGTTTCGATCTTGAGGCCACAAAGGGTTCATCTCCAGCCAGGCGCGACCACCTTGTATCAAGGGCAAGGACTTTGGGCAAAGGCTTTTGTCAAGAATGCTACAAAGGTGATTGAGTGGGGGACATGAGGAACTTTGTAGGTTGGAAGACAGGCACCTGCATGTAGAAGAGCCATAAAAAATGAGCGTTTTCAAGAAGAGTGAGAGCCTCCAAAACTTTGTTTTGAGTATAGTGTAGCAATGTTGTCATGTTCCTTAGGGTTAGATTGCAGTTATAAGACTTCAGGATTTTTCTATGCTTCAATTAAACAGGCCACATGTGCTTCCATCGTGAAAGGGGACATCGTTACACAATTAGACAGACACCTCCCATAGGCCAAAGTGCGGTTATTACAGCGTAGTATGCTACAGTCCCTGCCCACCTGTGGTGAACCAGCCTACTTCACTCTATCAGCTTTCGCACAGTTAATCTAGAGAGTCTTGTTTGGGCGCATGACAGTGTCCTTGTTGTTAGACGAGCCTTCACAGGCAGTTGAGAAACCTCTTATATTGTAATTCATTACATCGAGATCCAAGGATTCGCTGTCCAGATGTATACAGTCCCAAACATTTGACATCACCTAACTGAACATCCAACCTCTGCTCTACCCTACATTTATTCTTCCCAGCGCTCTGAACCTCATCGCAGCCCTACTCGTCCCAAGGCGTCCGACCACTCGAACCCTCCTCCTCAACCCTTAATTCCAAGCTTTCTGCATCCACGGGCGTTGAGACCTCCGTCCCGTCGACGCTCGACTCTTCATCACGCGCACTCGTCGCCGGCGAGAACGTTGTCGGCGTCGTCAGATTGCTCAGCCGTGGCGCAGGGGGTGGGAACGCGTGTGAAGACCCGGTAGACTGTGGCGGGATGGTGTCTGCACCTCGGAGGAAAGCATCGAAGTCGAAATCAAACAAAGCCTCGTTGTTGGCTGGTGAATTCGAATTGAATGATTGGAGGTTGATCTTTGAGCCTGTAGGAGGTGGTGGACGTCGAGAATAAGAGGTTAGGAACGGCGGGGGAGCCATGGGCACAGATGGCGGCGCAGGAGGAGGAGGAGGCGGCGGCGGCGGCGGGAATGCCATCCCAGTGAAGTCGTACGGGAATGACCCCATGGGCAACGGCGGTGGAAAAGGCGCGAGGGGTGGGTGACGGCCCATGCTGCTGATGTATGGACAGGGGCGCGGCATCCCTGGTGACGCACGCCATGGCCTATGCAAGGGAAATGGGCCAAAGACGCCAGGAAGCGGAGGCGGAGGCGGCATGGCGAACTGAGGGTCCGGCGTGAAGGGGTTCGGGAAGCGAGGTGCTGGGCTCGCTGGAGCCTCGCTCTCCAGATGCACCCGGCGTGGCGGCGGAGACAACGAGCGGTCGCGTAGCCGAACCTGCGCCGGCTCGTGGTCCTTACCATAGCGCCGAGCGACTCTCGCGAGCGTCTTGCGGGCCTGCTCGAGTTCGTCGACGCGCTTCCATGGGTTCCCATGACGCGTAGCGGTCTGCATTCCCGTATCATCCACAGCCACCCGCCCCTCTCCGCCGCGGATGATGAAGAAGTACTCAGATGGCCTTTTGGTGCCGCTCTTCTTCCAGAAGCGGTTATCCCTCTTCTTCACCTCCTCGTACTCGGCCGTCGCGAAGCGGTACCGGTATTGCTCGCGCATCATGGCTACTGTCCAGTCACGCTTGTGAAAGCGGTTGCCCGTCGCTGCCTCACGGTCACCCAGCAATCCATCCAATTCGGACTGTACAGGGCGTGGGAGCTTCTGGATGCGGGCATCAAGATCGGCCTCATAGGACTTGGGACGGTTGCGGAGGAAGCGGGAGGGAAAAGAGCGCTTGTGGGCGGACTGGTAGCCCTGTAAAGCAGTCCGGGTCATGGCAGCGAGATCGTCCTGAGCGTACGGCTCCGTGATGCAAGAGACATAGGGGCTGCTCTCGGCGTAGCGAGTGCAGACAGGGAAGCCGCAGAAGGAGGTCTTCTGCATGGCATCTTGACTATCAGAATAGTAGATGATCCAGGCCTCGTAGACAGGCTGGGAGACACCTTGATCTGTGGGCACGCGGCTACTAAAGATTAACGTTTTGTTCCATGCCACCAGACGATGGCAAACCTACTAGCTGGGAAGCTCTGCCTCATGACAAGATGAGTCGTACGAGTCGCGGGAGTGTTGGCTGCGCACATCATCCTCAAAAGGGTCACAGGGAAGCGTGTAAGCATCGGAGTGATAGCTGCCGAGCGACACCTGGTCGTCCGCCAAAGGACGAGCCCGCTTGTCTTCCCAAGGCATACTGGGACGCAGCAGCACAACACCAGAACGGCTACAAAAGGATGGAGGAGAGGGTCTGACTGAAGCGGGACAAGGAAAGCAGTCCTTGGGGGAAAGGATGGACCAGAACAGGAAACAAGAGAGACCGAAGGTGGGCGATCACGGTCAGCTTTAAGAAGAGGAGGCGCAGCGAGGGTCTGCTACCCCGCCGTATTACTTTGGCTCACCACAGGACTCCGACGGTGTAACGGTACTGTGATACGTTCGCGTAGGTCGTGCTGCACAAAGCTTCAACTTTGATAGACATTACAGATACGAAACCCCGGGCACAGTCCTTGTACAGCGTTTGTTGGCGCCGATGGTTTTGAGGTGGCCAGCCGAAACCCCAACACAAGCGCCTCGCCCACACAGATTGGACAATTGGCCATAGTCACAAGGTGTAGTAGTCCATTGATTGCCCTTAATAGACAGGAAGTTCAAAGCGCCGCGAGGACCAGACGGCTGCTGCCTGGACAAGCACTGGCTAGTCCAATAGTACGGGCGAGAAGACAGACACCTTAAGAGTACCCACCATACTGTAGGTAGGTACTGCAAGGTAGTAAGTAGATGTGTCTCCTGCCAGGACACCAAACTCCATAGTACACTTAGTATAATAAACGTGGGTCTGGAGAGGTTGGCCCGAACGAGACGGCAGCATGTGGGCAGAGTTCAGACCATGCAGGATATCGGCGCAGCCAAGCTGAGGCTGTCAAGGGCCTGCATCTGCGCGCCAATAGGGTGATGCTCGTTTGTTCCGGATTGCGCCGCGCCATACTTCCAAAGTGATGGGCCGTTGCTGTGATTGGGACGATTGCGTGCAGCTTGCATGCAATCTTGCTGCGTGTTTGCATGCCTGGCGAACTTAGTTGGTTGGCAACCGGCAACATAGCCGACGCGTAAGGACAGTGTACATTGTCCAGCCTGCCAGCCTTGTTTGTCGCAGTGGAGCATCACTTGAAGTGACAGGGCTGGAGAAGGAGTGGAATCTGGGTGCCTGGAGGCTTCGCAAGGTTGGCAGATGATTAGGTCGACGTTGTCATTGCTAGGGTTAGGGGTCTGATCTTTCGGCAGGGACCGTTGCTGACAGGGATCAAGCCAACATTGCTCCGGCGGCTCCCAATCGGAAAGTTTCTATTCCACAACTCCAAAAAATGTCTCCTTGCCCGCCAACCATCAAACACTAATAACAGACGGACAATTGATTGCGTATCAGCGACTTGGATTACACTTCTCATGTGCAATTACATGTCCTCTAGCATTTTATCATATTGCAGATCATCTTAAAACATGTACGATGCAAAAATAATACGCCGAATATACTGGAAAGGAGCCAGCCACTGGTAAATTCACCTAGCTCTCCTGCATCACCTTCACGCACTTGATGGAAATGATCCCATTGTGCATGTCCGGACACCTAAGACTGCCTCCATACGGTGGTACCAGGGAAGCGCTCAATTGTACGAGACGTCAGTCTTTAATTATATCCGCTTCACCTGTGAGCGAACGGAGCATACAAATTACCTCACGCAAGGCCTGCATCCAAAATATCTGGTGGGTTGATCCGCGCGCGGCTGCTCCCCGTTGTCCGTTATGTTGTGATTCCATCTGAACTGGCCATTGCTGGCAATAGTGTATCGGTAGGGGCAGGTGAGTTTGACTCGCGTCTGCCATGGCTTGGTCTGGAGATGCCATCACGACCCTTTGCTTAAGGATTACATTCGAGATCATTCCCGCGCCGATTTGATAGGCTGTATGAGGATTTGGTTTGATGTTTCAAAATTCCAGTCAAAGCTTCTTGCTACATGCTCCATGTTTCTTATCAGATTACGGTTCTGAAAGATCCAGAACGTGTCTTCAACCCTGGAAATGTTGGTTAGTTGCGGTGGATCTCAGCTGGAGCCCATGCAACTGTTGGTGCCGCGCCGCACAGCGCCAATGTTCTTGCAATCTGCCAAAATAGTAATTGCAATCATCGGTGTGCATATGGCCACCTCTCCGTCCCTCCCACACACACCCAGCATTTACATTCGTTCAATATGCTTGCTCAAGTCCTTGTTGCGGCCCTCGTGCTGCTTGTGCCCTATCTCTGGACTAGGATTCGTTTCAAACGACTGCAACAATATGCGCGGTTTCCTCAGCTGCCCGCCTCGGCGGTTCTTGGGCATTTACAAGTAGTAGATGATTTCATTCGTCGCTTGCCTCCCAAAGCGCATCCGAGTGAGTTTCCTTTTTTTTCAGTCAGTTTGTTTGATGGCCTAGCAAAACAAATTGGCTGACAACATCTAAGACATGGCGTTTGCTGCTATACACGACAGCTTGGGTCGCCCTCCTGTGGTTTTCGTTGACCTTCGACCAGCGAGTTCGCCTATGCTTGTCATAGGAAGCTTTGAGGTCGCCGAGCAGATAATCAAGGCCACAAATCTTTTTCCGCACAGCCCGCCTAAGGCTTTGGATGGGTGGGCGCATTTGGTTCATCTTACGGGGACAAGGTCTATCATGACGGCAAAAGTGAGCATTTTGAATAAACATTCCAAGGGCAATAATCCTTAGCACTGGGTCACCGCTAAATGCTTGGTACTCTCATATACTTGCTCAGACATCCAACGTAGATACTGACCAGATGATCTTATTCACACTAGGACGAGGAATGGAAAATGCTCAGAAAAAGATTCAACCCGGGGTTCGCTCACCAGAATCTCATGACTCTATTGCCGTCTATAGTAACATCAGTTTCAACCTTCTTGGACCACCTCGACGACTTCGCGCGCACAGGCGAGGCCTTTACACTTCAAACGCTCACCACGGATCTCACCTTTGACATCATGGGCAAAGTAGCGCTCGACATAGATATAGTGAGTCATCAAATACCAAGTCCTTTGAGAAGATCTTACTTATTCATATTGCATATCAGGGCGCCCAAACCTCTCAGCCAACAGAGTTTCTGCGGTATTTCCGCGCGCTCATTGAAACCTACACAGGCGATCAGATCCAGTTGCCCCGCTGGTGCACCCCACTACTAGAATGGAAGCGCACCCGGCTGGCCAAACAAGCCCGCACTGAATTGCAAGCCATCATCCGTGCCAAATTTGCGGAACGTGCTACCAACACGCAATCGCGGAGTGTCCTGGCCATCAGCCTGGAGGACATGGAGACCCTATCCCCTGACACGCTAGACCTGACGTGCGATCAGCTTAGCAGCTTTCTATTCGCCGGACACGATACTACCAGTACGACCATCTGCTGGATGATATACGAGCTGTCCCGATCACCCCGGGCTCTGCGAGCGTTGAGGGAAGAGCTGGCCGGAACTTTTGGGGCGCACGCAAGCAGAGAGACCATCATTTCTCTTCTCCTTGGGCCGAAGGGAAGCGAGCTGATGAATCGAATGACTTATGCGTCCGCAGTGATCAAAGAAACCCTCCGCCTCTGGCCTTCGGGCGCAACGGCCCGCATGACACAGCCCGGAGACGGACTTACGGCGTCTATACGCATAGGAGACAAAACGGAGGCTTTCAACTTGGACGGGTTGATGCTCTACCATGTCCACACTATCATCCAGCGCGATCCAGCTGTCTTTGGCGAGAACGCGGATCAGTTCGTGCCCGAGCGCTGGCTTGATGGGGACGAGAAATTCCCTGCCGGCGCGTGGCGACCGTTCGAGAGAGGTCCGCGGAATTGTATCGGACAGGCGCTTGCCCTGATTGAGGCGAGAGTGGTGTTGGCAATGGTGGTGGGGAGATACGAATTTGACAAGGTTGGACTGGGCGAGGCGAGAGTGGGTGAGGATGGGCAGGTAGAGGTTGCGCAGGAACTGTACATGGTGAGTCCCTATATTCTTTGTCTCAAAAATGATTCGTTGTGTGATGTGGCTAATCGTTGACTGGGCGAAGACGATGCAGGTTACGCCCAAGCCCGTGGATGGCATGCTGATGCGGGTCAGGTTGGCTCACTGACGTATCAAAGGTGTGTCCTGGATTTCATCCTTGTGAAAGAAATCCATGGGACTTCCAAGGTGTTACTTACTGCTTCGATTTCTTGAATGGTCTTTTACCCCGCGGTGAGGCATCAGACCGAGGACATCTAGTGTACTATCCACTATTGTGCCCCCTGCGCCAGCCGCTTTTAACCAGAACCAGCACAATCCTGTGTTTTATTTCGCTGTACAATCTGACTCGGGAATATATTCTACCCTCGATGGTGGACTCGGTACAAGATCACGTCAAACAGGTAGGTGGATACCTAAAAAAAAGTTAGTAACGCGAACTGGTCGATCCTCTCGACTTCAACAAATCAGGTAAAATCTCATCAGCCGGTGCCATCGGAAGAGGTGACAAGTTAAATGCCCGGTGTCTTGTGGATATCAAAATGCTCAAATTTCCCGAATCACCTGTTTCTATAAATATATATCCCATGACAGACGACTTCAATCTAGAGAACAAAATGATATCGAGGTATAGATGCCAAATACAACACCATGACGCCGGAATTCATCCGAAACCTATCTCATGAAGTCGCATTTGTCCCAATCGAGTTTCGAAACACGTTGTCGTGGCCCTTCTAATCTAAGGTCCGAGTGCCCAGTCCAAACCATTCTCGCAGGCCTTTGCTCTTGGACTCGCCCAGTCGTGGCGCACCTATCCTAGCCTCTCTTGCGGCCGCTAACTCAGCGTTGTTCTTGATGAGGTCCAAGACCATCAGGTGCTCCTTCTTGAGCTTCTCGAAGTTCTCATCAAGTTCCTTGTGCCATGGGTACAGGACGCCGACTTGGAAACACAGCGCGCTGCTGGCGACAGCAAAATTTGTGATGGAAATAATGCGTGTGATGGCAGGCATCTTTTTTTTGTCTTAATCAACGACGATATGCCAAATGTGAAAGGCAGTGACGATGATTGCGATGCAGGTGCGCCAATCTCCAAGATGCGGCTGACTCGGGACTGGAGTACGTTAGCACGCTGAGAGATTAAAAGAGAAATTGGGGATGCACCCTGAACACTTCGGCATACTTATCGAAACTGTATAGGGTATTAGCTAGCTTTTGCGCGGCGTAGTAGAGAAAGGGGATTAAGAGGTGTGATGACAGGTGGCTCTATGAAGGTTTTGGTGTGTGTTGTTTGAGAGAGAAGTCAGAGAGGGACTTGGCTTTTTGTCAGCGAAGTCGGCGAGACTCGGAATCGCGGAAAGGGGTGTCGCGAATCATTTAAAGTGGGGTCTGACATGTGAGCTATCCCCACTATTAATAGGTGTGACAGACGAATTGGGCCAAATAGGAAGTGTCCGAAGTAGCTGAGAAAAAAACTACACAACAAACTGATATGGAAACTTCGAGACAAGAAAATGGGCACGCCGCCAATCGCGGGCAATAAGGTTTGCAATAAAGTGGTGCGTTGAAAGATTTCATCAGCGGCTGAAAAAGAATGCCGACTTTTCTCAAAATCTGAGTCGAAGCTCGTGAGCTCAACACACGACAATCCGCTTTGTTTCACTAATAATGTAGTTGCTTTGATTATTGATTATGGCCTTCTCTCGCTTGCGGAGACCCTATTATAACCCACTCCGTAGACATGATCTTCAGGACTTGGACCCAACGAGCCTGGCAATTCTGATAGCGGACGCGCAATCTGAGTATTCTCCATTTCAGAGACAGTGTTTAAATGCTGCTGTGGACGTTGTGGATTGTAGAGCACGTGTAATCCTCCTTGACTACCGAGAGAACTAACGGAAGGATTGCTGCTGTGCGCAGGCATTGATGTGGCTCCCGAGAGCCACGATGGAGCAACAGACGTGGGCCTGTGACCAATTTGCCCTGGAGAATTGGGATAGGGATAGGGATAGGCAAATGACTTGTCTTTGTCGAATTGTCCATCGTGTGGAGGACTCGGAAAACCATTAGAATCTAAGCGCAAAGTCAGTGATGCATCTTCTTGGACATGACTTGAATGTGCAATTACCTTGATATGGACTAGGCATATACATTCCAGGTGTGCCATCCGGATCTGGCTGCCCTAATGCTCCCGACTGATGTTGTCGATTCTTGCGACGGCGGAGGTAAATTGAATATAGTATGATTCCAAGTATCAGGGCTCCAATGGCACTCCCGATTGCAATTCCAACTATCCCGCCAGTCGATACTGATGAGTCGTCATCAGTGTTACTCCCACTGCTTGATGGGACAGTCGATGAGACAGTCGTCGAAGTCATAAATGGAGCTGCATTGGTGGTGTTGGTGGACAACATGGCAGCAGTAATGTTACTGCCAAAGCAGCCGTCGGCTGCACACGGGTTGGTCAAGCAGCAACCCATGAATGCAATAGGTGTGAATTCGCAAGTATACCACAAGCCGGTGGAGACGCATGTCTGCGGCAGTATATCGTCGTAGCTATCGGCATCGAAGCTCGTGTAGCCAAGGTGATTCGACGGACAGTTGCCAGACCCATCGGCACAGGGGTCGATGGTGCAGCAGCCAACGAATTGAGTGGTATTTCCCTGGCAGACATAAAATTCACCGCTGCCTTGCTTTGGGCACGACCCAATCACTTCCGCCATGCTTTGATAAAAGGGTTGATGCAGATGCCGAATGAAGGGTAAGGAAGGGAAAAGGGCTAAAGGGTTATTTTAGCCGCGTTGAATTGAAAAAGCAGAGAACGAGAGGAACCTGAGAACATAGATCCGCATGACAAGGAAATAATAGCAACTGCCACGACGCCTGCTGACATCGGGTCCACTTCAGCTTCGAGCAACACAACCGACAAGACCTTGCAATGGCGGGCTTGGTGGCACTGGCGAATGCACGTTGGTTCTGCGGTTGGGCATGTTGCCCCGCTAAAATGTCAGGACCGACCCAATAGTATTGGAAGGTGGGTGACATTGTACGCAAGTGAACCTTATCTCTATCTTCGCAATTCAAGTTCGTATTTTTCTCAATACATTTATTATGAGTTCTCAGCTCCGTGGCGCGCGCGCGTGTGTGTGTGTGTGTGTGTGTGACCTTGCCGGCCTTCGGCGACGGGCTGTGTTGCTTGTGGTGTGCGGCAGGCTGATAGACTACTGCAGCATAGCTGGCTTGTGACAGAAAATAGATATACTCTTAAACCTGAACATGACCTCATTCGTTTTCTACACATCCAATTCTCTCAGAGCCTGCTTTTCTAGCTCTCACTTCCCGTTTAATGTCGCGTCCGAGAGCCACACTCACCAAGAAGCCCCTCTGTGTGCTCTAAGAAGCTTACAGTAATATCTGCCTTGATGTCTATCAATTAAAAGAATGGACAGCAACAAAATACCTTACAATCATACATCCTTTTGGGCAACAAGCAAGAGAAGTCTTCTAAATGGCAACTCATGAAGATAGAGATTATCTCAACCAATTGCGTGTCATTGATCCGCTTACCTAAGTCAGACGACTACATCCCCATCTAGCCGCTACCGGGATAGGAAATCGTCTCCAACGTCATCTCAATACACAATACTTCATCAACATCAACCATGGACTCAACTCATCTTCCTTCTCTCCAAGAGAATTATGCCAAGGCTTTAAGTCTTATTGATGAGGCCCACGCGCGGGATCCAAACAAAATCCCCTCCCCGGATGGCACAGGCGAAGTACCTTACGAGCTACACTACGCGCAAAAAATGACGCGCTGGCTTTCACAGAGGTGTCCCGATGCCCCGCCGACTCTTCAGCTTGCTTGCAGAGCGCAGCACTTCAGGCGGTGGGTTATCTTTTGTTGTGGTAGGGAAAATCTCAGAGTGCAGTGGCTAACGGCGACGAAAAAAGGTGGGAGATGCCCCGCAGCAGTTATCCTATGACACGGCCCGGCTATCTTACCTGGCGAGCAAAACAAAAGACACAAGCCGCCGCCCAAGTCAAGGAATTGCTATCTTCGATGGATGCGCCTATTCCAGCAGATGAGTGCAATCGCATCTCATCTCTTATCAGCAAGCAAGACCTTGCGAACGATGAGGAGACGCAGATCCTGGAAGACGTGGCCTGCCTCGTGTTTTTAGATGATCAGTTTGATGATTTTGAAAAGAATCCTGATCATGATGAGGAAAAAATCTTGCGCATTTTACAGAAGACGTGGGTGAAGATGAGTGATAAGGGGAGGGAAATGGCGACGCAGATGAAACATAGCGATCGAGCGAGGTCGTTGATAGAGAAGGCTGTCAGTCAGGCATCAGAGTGAGAATTACAAGGATCATACTCTATTGGAGAGAAACAGAGTTCAGCGCGACGGTCACATCCCTTTCATTGATCTCTCTCAGGCGCCTATAATAGTGATTTGGGCGGGCAGGAAGCTGCCCTATGGCGTAACGGTCAAGTTTGACATGAGAGTACGAGCGGCCTCGTTGCATACAGACTGGTCAAAGCCGGCGAGAGGCAAGTAATCCATGGAGCAGTTGCCGTTGGGAGCTTTCACCATCCAATGGTCGAGATCACACGGGCGCTGCCGGACAGATAGCCCTGTATTCATGGGAGTGCTGTCTACTGTGCTTTGTCACCGAAGTACATGAGAGAACAGTCGCGATGCCGCATGGGTGGAATCAGACGAAGCTTAAGCGCGTGGAAATCGCAAGTGTCATTAGTCTCCGATGGTATTTTTCGTATCTAAGATGCTGAACCCAACTGCGGGTGTTACGATCGAGCTTTCCCTACCAAGGACAGAAATTTGAGGACGTTGTGATGTGTATTTTGTCTTAGGCTTGCTCCTCTGGATCTCAAGTGAAACGGTGATGCTTGCCATGGATTGTATTGACGCTCAAAGGCAACGTTTCTGAAAGCATTATTGGAGCACCGCTCACAAATGCGGTATCGTAATCTCTGATATAATCACTTCATTAACGGCTGTCCTTTGCGCGAACGGATTGACTCACAGGTATCGTGAGAGGACCTCACGAATAGAGCATCCGGTCGCGAGGCGTACGAGCTTCATAGGCGGGATTCATGCGGGGATAAGTCTAGCTTTACACCACTCCACAACCTCGTACATTTAGAACTCGAAGTGCCGCAATAGCGTGTGTTGTACATCAGCGCTCAAAGAGATGCGGAAAACACACGCGATGGCGTATCTTCTTACTGCTCGCGGGCTTGAAACCGGCCGAGCTGGGCATGTCAAGCTAAGCCAGGCCGTTTCCCAAATTAGATCATTAAATCGATGGTTCGGCCCATTCGGGCAGCCCCAGCGTCAGCAGGAAGGCGATCAACATCCTTGGCTGGCGAATAAGCGCGATGGCTCCACTATCCGCAGCTGTACCAAGTAAAGACAGGGTTGTAAGCGCCACCTGCAGGAACCAGCACAGACTTTCTCGACCCGTCCAACACAGGCGCCAACATGAGGTGCAGGTGGACTTTCATCAAGCCTCTCCACTCGCAGCCTCATCAATCACCCAACAGCACCAGTCCATACCTACCGAGCCCAACAGCATGCCGCTTGCGCTGTAATATGTTTGCTTGCCGCTGGCATTCATCTCTCGGCAAACCAACGTTCCTCCTGCTGGTGGACGAGTGGGTCCTACCATGCTTCGAACTGGAGAACCCTTGTGGAACACTCTCATGATAAGAGCAACTTGGCATTCAGAGTGTTGGCGGCCATGCGGGGGTCCACTGCCAGCATTATCCCAAGCATTCACATCTGCAAAAGGATGGAAGAGCTGATTCGAGGCCCCTCGCCCAGTGGAGATGGGCAGGATAATGGGCTCGAGACCTACTTGTGGCCGTGGCCGAGGAAGATCCGCCTCGCCCCCCCCTCGGGACCACCACGCTTTGAAGGACACAAGTTGACCGTATACCTAGGATGGCCCGTAAGGCCAACCAGGCTCCCTCTGGAGAATACCTCACCTCACCTCACCTCACCTCGGATTCAGTCTCTTTCTTGTTTTGTTTCTTTTTGTTTCTTCCTTCCCATCTCATGCTCTACACTTTCATCTTCTTGTTTCATCTTCCTTGATTCGAAATCTGCTCTTTTGTGCCCAACGTCGTTGCGGCGTCCAACCTCTGTCCTGCCCAGACAATGTAGTCTCGATGCATACCATCGAGTTTCTTCTTCTTTGTATCTCTATTCTTGTCCTCCACTCTCTACCCGCAGCTGCCGCGGAAATCGGGCAAACCTCGTCGAACACCAAAACATTCCATCCTATCACTACGCAGCACCAGTCCCGACTGAGTCGCAATCGAGGCTCACCATTCTTGAGACATCCGCGCCGCTCGGATTCATCCACATGCCCATCCAATTATGACCAGTGTGGTAATGGGCTTCCGGACAACTTTTGCTGTCCAAGTGACAGTTCTTGCATATCACTAGACGACGACACTACCGTATTGTGCTGCCCGAATGGCGAGGACTGTTCCAGCGTTCAGGCTTCCTCTTTTACTTGCGACATCAACGCCTACAATGCCACGGCATTCCCTACCGCTGTAGTCCACACAACAAACCTGACGGGGCAGCTGCCTACTTGCGGATCATATTGCTGTCCGTTCGGATATAGTTGCAGTGGAGACACGCTCTGTATCCTTGACAACGATGACACTCTCATCACCGCGACGTCTACTTCTTCGACAACCACGACTGCCACTGCGTCCGCCACCAGCACTGGTCTGATCGTAGCCAGCACATCCGTGTCTCCGCCCGCAGCCTCTACTCAATCAGACAGCGGCAGCTCATCTTCAAGCACTAAGAAGCGAACCATCGGTATTGCCACAGGATCGGCAGTGGCTGGAGTGGCAGGAGTCACTGCTATCTTGATAATTGCGTGTGTAAGAAGGAAACGGAGGATTCGTGGCAAGGGGTCTGTGAGAGAGCTTCCGCGGTCGACGAGCGAGAGCGAGAAGCTGAAGGCAGCACTGCCTACGGATCAACCAAATATCCTCCATAGCTATCCGAACACCCCACCACCTCTGCCCCGGAAGAACTCAGTACGCCCTCTCAAGAAGAAACGAAAATCCTTGTTGAGTTGGGTGCCGTCCATTGTAAATCGAACACCAGTTGAATTACCAGCGACACCGGTGTCTTTCAGCCACTGGGGCCAAGTTAGACGACCCAACGACGTTTATCGGCCCTATCCCAGGGATTCATTGCGCGAGGATGAGATATACGAGCTGGAAGCGAGATGGTTGCCACAAGAGCAATACCGCTGAGTGCGGACTCCTTGTGCTTCGGTCCTGAAGAAATATACTACAATAAAATCGGTTCATTGTTTACTTGAAAGCTTACGAAAATGTGTGCTTTTCGTTCCTCTTGCGGCCGTTCTGCCTGTACAAACAGGAGAGGTCTCACAACTGCTTTGTCCAAGACGAACTCGAAACCTTTCATGCTTTCTCTTCATCAAAGGCAGACGTCGAAGATTAGGCAACGTTGACAGCGAAGGGATCAAATATCGCCAACGCGGCAGTCATCTCCGTTCTTGATCCCTCCGCGATCAACAATATCGTGACACCGCCACCCTTCATGTTCATACACAGCCTTCCAAAATTGTCCCTCATTCCACTGCTGGAAATGCATCTGCCCACAGTGCCCTGGCCCCGCAAAATCGTCCACGACACCGCCTACATTTTTATCCCTTTCGCCTTCGCTGTCTTCTTACTCCTCCTGGGTGGCGCCCTCCTGGTCACCTGGGGCCGGCTATCGAACGCTGTGTTGGTGGGCTTTTGTGTGACAGATGGGATACTCATCGGATTTTTCGTCATATGCCACCTGGCGCTGTATTGTACGTCGCCCAAGGAGAAACTTGGAAACCAGGACAATAAGGAGGTCAGCGGCTTGTCCCCCCACGGAAGCGTCTTGGATGCCGTATCTGTGAAGCTTGGGAGTCCACGGGTATGCCGGAGCTGTCTCGGTGGTCTCTCAGTGCGTGTCCCCGCCGTTGCAACATCCGGTGGCGCTATGGGAATGGGGAGACTTGAGGTAAGTCATGGTCAGATACGCCCCGGTAGAACCGATTTTGGCTAAAGTAAATTACAGCCCGTAGCTGGAGAGACCCCTGGTGCAGATGAGGCAGTTGGAACATCCAAGGATGAGCAGCTTCCACACCAGACTGGACTTGCAGCAGGAAACGAGCCCCAGGACAGGCATTCAGCCCCATCGCCCTCGGTCAGGCAAATCCAACAGGAGCGTCAAGACAGGACGGAAGACGAGCTTCATCTAAGTTTCTCGCAACCAATGAGTCATCTCTCTGCGATGATACCACCATTGAACCTGGGTCAACGCCGCGGAAATTCGGCAAGTGGCTTCTATGCCTTCCAAAATCCCGCCTCTCCGCGGCCTGACTCTAGGGGCGGTCCAGGAATTCTCATCCAACCTCTAACTGAGCACGTCGCCCGTCCTGATCTCGTTACAAACTCAGCACCGAGCCCTGCTGTGGTTAACAACGCTCCACTGAGAGACAGCGCACCATCACAGCCCCAAACGCATACTCGTACGTATGTTCGCTCACGACTTACAACACCCGAACCCTCAAGAAACACACGAGACCGAAACCCACCACCCCTGACGCCTCCACCACGCACCGGCTTCATAGCCCACCAGCGAGCACAGCAAACAGCTCCCAAGATTGGCTCCCCTCTGCGACAGTCCCACCAGTACATTCCATACTGCCCACGGGATGTTGGCCCTCGCTCCTCGAGCCAGATCCGACAGAGCGACAGGCGTGACAGCGAGCAGCTCCCGCATGATCCCATCCGCAACACCACTCAGCGCCGCGCAGACGTTGGTCCTACCACTCTGGCACGTGACCGACGAGCTATACCGGATCACCAGGAGGACGCTCAAGGACCCATGAAGGAGGCTGAGCTGCCCAGCTTTGAAACGCACCTGGTGCGGTTCCACGAACCAGACATGGCGAGGTTGATTGCAGGCGATGTTATCAAGGTGATCCCTGAAAGCCACCCGCCCGAGCTGGTGTGCGCGCCGGGCTTGTCGTCCTCCAAGGCGGACATCGAGATCTTTGAGAATCCTGAGCGGAGGATGGTGGAGATGAGGCGTAGCGTGGATTCGATCCGGCGCAATAGGAGTCGCAAGGCTGAGGTTGAGAAAGCTGGGTGTGTTGGCGAGCGGCGGTATTTCTCCAACGATAGTGGGTACTGCACGGCATCTTCAAGGCTGGTCTCTACGAATCTGTTTGGGCCGATGATTGAGAATCAAGATGAAGGAACCCCTCAGTGCGAACAAGCAGTTCTTCCACCGTCTTGGGGATGGGAGTCATCTGAGTCCTCAGAGGGCGAGAGGAGGAGATTGCGGAGGCAGAACTCAGTGCCAGAGCTTTGTAGCAGATTTCGTATGGGGCGAGAGGGGCGAGAGGATGAGCATGAAGCGGACGACGAGGGGAGTCAAAATTCGTCCAGAGATTAGCGCGTGTGGGACTGCATGGGCCCGGCGAGTATCGTGGCACGGGATGGGACATCTTTCAGAGAAGCATTGAAACTAGAGAGGCTGCAAAGGGTAGTGTATGATTCGAAAACCTCCCCGGATGTGTCGACAAATTGAAAAGAAAAAGCCATGAACAATTAGCTGCTGAATACCATGCAAGGGGAAGTGCCATGGGCGACTTAATTTTGAAAGTGGAGGAACATAACATTGAAATAAAGTTGAGATAGGAGACCAGTCATCTGCATAGGCCCAACTACTACGCGCTCAGCAATCAACATCCTTCGCCGTCGCTAGACTCTGCGACTGCAGAGTCGTCGACCGCTAATGACTTTCTTCCTTCTCTGTACGTCTTAGTGGGCTGACGGTGCTCGAAAACAGGAATCAGTTGCCTGGATGAACCAAGGTCTCACGAGTCTGACTTGAACAGCATCAATATCCACCAAAGCTAGCTCAAGTCTTCATTTCTTTTGTAGACAAGCGCTTGCGGACGAGGAAAGAGACGCTGGTATGAGGTTTGGAAGATTGTATCCTGCCAAGGCCTAATTGTTCGCTAGCCGTATGCGCACCTGCAGCCCAGCTCCTGACCAGGCTGTAAATCATAAAAGACAGAGAGTCATGACACTGCTCAGGCGAGCGGCAGTTGACGACCGAGCAGTCAAGTCTCGTGGACATTCTGCCAGTCTTGCTGGTTATTCTGAGGGTGCTTTACGCGATCACCACGTCTATCTGGCGTCCTCTTTCCAGCTTGTGAAGGTAGATTGCATCTTCTCAGGTGGCATAAATGTGCTGCTTTTTCCTGGTCGAAATGTGCTATATATCAGACAACTTGTTGTCAGTTTCTTCAACATTCGGACAGGGAGGGTCTGAGATCTGTTGTTGCTCTGGAGGCAAAGATGCTGAATTTCATCTGGTATCAAATCCCCAACGCCTTGGTCATGACTGTTCAAATGCAGAACGCCCCGTATGTCTCCCTATCCTCAAAGAATTTCCTCATCCTCGTCGACGGGAGGGGATGCTGCTGGTGCCGCAGCAGCAGAGCTCGATTCATTGACCTTGTTCGTAGTAGCAACCGGCTCGGCCTCTGCCATCTCATCATCCAACTCTTTCACATCCTCCCAATGATCTTTGCTGTTGTCGTCGTCCTCCTCCTCCTCCTCCAAGCCTGCAAACATATTCGTCCCCTTCTTGCCGACTTTGCCAGCCGCGGCATTGATCTCATCCCAGGCCTTCTTCCGCGTCTCTACACGGGAAGCGGAGTATTTGCTCTTCTGCACCTTGGTGGCCGTCCGGTCCACAATCGCCTCGGCCTTCTCCAAGCCCCTCTCGTGTCTCGCTCTTGCGCGTGTGCTCAAGACGGCCTTGCGGCCGCGCTTCGACTTTTTGGTAACACCTGCATTTTGGTGAAGGCCAAGGACAGCGGGCCGCTGGTTGAGGGACTCTGAAGGGGGCTGAACCTCTTTTAATGATTTGTCGGTGTTGATAGAGGGGGATGTTGCGCGGCGGGCTGCACGAGAGTGCAGGGACGGCGCTAAAACAAAACAATGGTCAGTCAAGATGGTCCAAATTTCAATCATGAGCGAGTCTCACCTTTGGCCTTTTTGGTTGTTTGTTTTGCCATTTTTTTTTTTTTGGCTTATTCGTAATGTGGTGAGAGAAGTCAGAAGTTTGTTTAGAGAATCGATCTTGCGTCTTGTCTTGCGCTTATCGATAGAAATTTTGAGTGGGGCAAGCTCCCTGTCGAGCGGATAACATGCAGGCAAGGGGCCTGTGGGCATCTGCTAAGAAGGCCGCGCTTCTCCCCTTCTTCGTATAATTCCGATTCTCTCTCAATTATCATTCCCTCCAGAAATAAAAGAAGAAAAGGAGAAAAAAACCCTGACACCTGATATTCAGCCACCCATTTGAACACTGCAAGTCGTGTTCTGTAATTTCCCGGTTACTGGTCTCTGGTATGATCACTTACTAAAAGTAGGACTCCATCCTCTGGCATTTCATGATTCGCCTGTTCGAGAGGAAGAGACTACAGAATTTACCCACTACAAGAGGGGGCAAGTGACCATAGTCCTGAGCTATGGAGAATGCCAATCCATGTGAGGCTGTTGCTGATGGCATTTCTGGGATCCCATCACCAGGTGATCCAGACCGTGCGCCCACTACGAAACATGAGTTGGCCTTCATTTAGAATGCGTTCACAGATGCACAGTCGACGAGCTATGAATATCAAATTAGATCGAAAATTCTATAACGCTTGCATTTCAGCCTCTATTTTGCGCTGAAGGACTTCATTCAGTTACGAACTAATATCCAACTCTTTTCGTTGAGGAGCACATTGCCATATTCGTACAGGTGGGGCAGATTGGTATAAGATGGTTGGTTGAATGACATGCCCAGGGAGGCAAGGAATCATCATGTTCGATCGGGCAAAAGTTCTCTTGACGACAATAATGGAAGCTCCGTATCATATCTGCTTGCAAATAAGCAGGCGCAAGCTCAAGAAACAAGATGGCAGCTGCTCTGAGAAAGCAAAAGAAAAAAAGAAAAAGCGTATGAGTGCCGCGATTGAGTGACTGCGGTGAGTATAGTGCAGCAAAAATACCACAAAAAAAGATGATTTAGCTGCACAAGGTTTCGATCCTTGGACCTCCGGGTTGCAATTTTATGAGCCCGGCGCCTATGTTTTTATTAGAATTTATTGAATTTCTCAAGGTGTTCAAGTTCACTCACTCTTCCCCTGAGCTATGCAGCTACTGATTTGTTGAAAATTTCGAAATTTGCAATGACTCATATTGGGAAATCTTAATTCGTTTCATGGGTGAGTGTGGATCCTAAAATCTCCGGCTGCCGGACCCCGGTTTGACACGACAATAGTACATGAACAATGAATGAACAATACCAGCTTCTTTATATGATGAGCTTCCATGTATCTGAACAATTCCTTCTTCCTTCTGGTGCTGATACAGATTGAAAGTAAGGAAATGATGGCTGTCTCTTGTCTCCATTTTACAATGGAAATTCTTACACCCACATCATACCTACCTAGGTCCTCCCTTATCCTGCCCTGATGCCAGTTAATGAATCAAAGGGAAGAGTTTCCAGATTTCGCCATGTAATTCGGTACTGTCATATTGGGATCAATACAGAAGAATGGCGGACACTTGTATAGACCCTGACACTGTGAGTGATAATACGCGACTTAGCCATCTTGCAGGCCGGACGGATAGACCTATAATAGATCTGCATTAGTCTTCCATCTCATCATGGTGGCATCTAAATGTATACCTAGGTAATTCGGAAAGCCAACTTGGAACCACGAGAAGGATTCTACCACAGCCTCGCTCAGGCCATGACCAAGAAACTGACTCGGGCGGTCAGGTATGTCTTTGAACTCTGCATACATATACACAGAGACATCCGTTTTCATCCTTCTGTCAAGGGCCTTGTCAGCTTCCACCCCCACGAAATGGTCGTAATTGTAAGGATAGAAAGGCATACACAGGTACGGAATATCTGCCACCCAAAATCAATATTCAGCACCTATCCTCAGGGAACGGCTTCTTGGGGGACATTATCCACAGGAGGACATCGCAAATGGAACGTTACAAACAAGCATCACACACGATTCCGAGACAAACTTGGGTACAAAGCACCGACATACAATATGTTATGGCTCATAGATGTGGCGGCAGGTGCTTCCATGCGGCTGGTCCAAGAGAACATAGGTAGGTAGCTGCGGCCAGTCCACCCGACCACTCTCCACAATACCCAAGACGCCCAAGGTCCCCAGAGTCCTTCGCCGTACCAACCCAGTGGTGTCAATATCGATGTCTTTTGTACAAGAAGCTCCTCCAATATCAGCCTAGCACTGAAAAAGACAAACTCTGGTCACGAGCGACAATTACTTGGACTACGGACCTACCTAAACACTTGGATATGCCAGATATGTCCCAAAATCCAATAAGGAATGCAGGAAATGCACCCGCTCGTGCGAGTCCAGGCCAACCGCAAGAACCTGACGAGCAAGCACAACAGATTCCACACAACCCAGTCAGGGTTATCACCCCACGAACAGCATGGGCACAATTGAACCAACAATATGGTGAATATGGACGGATCCTATCCCTGATTCCTGGCTTATTGGGACCCAATCAACAGATGGTTGGCCACGCAAACGATCAGAATGCCGAGGTGGACAACACCGCCCCACGAGGGGATGCTCAACCAGCCGCCGCTGGCCAACCAAGCACGATGTTCAACCGGCCTAGTGATCCACCCAACTTGGCGCATCATGGACCTCCCCTTGCACAACCTCCTCACCGACCTTTACCAGTAATCCGTCATGTCGTTGCTGAAGTACCACAGCCTGCCCCTCCGCCTCAACCCCAGAGCCAGGGCCACCTTCAGCATGCTCGTGGAATTTACACGTACTCGCAAGTTGGTCGGGTCCTCGAACCCTTATTTCAAAGGGGGTCTCACCACATTGTTCGCATACCACGTTCAAGCATATACGTCTACAATGGCATTCTCGAGCGATGTTGCCACGCAACGAGGATAGGTGGCAACGGAGTAATATACATACTGTTCTGCTGGGAGGAATGTTGCCAAGATCTACGTTCATACGTTGAGATGCCGCCGCCTTTTGTCGAAGAGGAGTGACAGCTTTCCATGCTGTGATCATCAAAGTACCAGCTCTCTCAACTGTCTGCTCACAGTTCTATCGGGGTCTACCATGACGTACAATGGCTCCGACTCCGGCATTCAACATGCGATGGTTCTCATCAAAGGATGTTCCTTGGCGAAACATGGCTTTTGTTAGGCAAAAATAACACGGAGCGGTGATTTGAGAGCTTCTCGGGGCGCTGCAGGTGCTTTGGGGAAATTCGAAGCTGAGAAAACGGCAATCGTCCACGGGGTTTAATCGGTTTCATAGAAGGTGAAGACACAGGTAAACTTAGAAGCACAGGATTTCCGATGAATAAGACGGGTCCCACGGGCTACAAGCAGTGATCCCGAAGTTCATAGAAGTATAAATATTAAAACACAGACATTTTTACATCTGGCGCCCGGTGGCATTAAAAGCCTGTCCGGGGCTCCTTGATCGTCTGCTGAGGACTTGTGAGAGTTCCTATTAGAATGTATCATCGTGTAAAGATATTCGAAGAATGGCCAAATTACGGCAAAGCTGTCGCCTGATAGTTTCCTCTCGAACAAAAAAAGAGACTGAGACATCACCTACTGGAATTCGAATTTTTGTTTTCGTGTGGCGTCAAGACCATTATTTGTGACTCAATCGACTGCTCGAGGTCAGGTCGGGCTTACCTACCTAGGTACACTTACTGATGGACTCTTGTCTCGTTGGTGGAAGGTCAAGAGGTCGAGAAAAATTAAGTGTACATTGGAGGACATTATGACACATCCGAGAATGTTACCTGCCCTAGGTAGGTAATCATGGGTAGATCGATAATGGATTACCATGAAGGGCGTGTTGCGGACGTACGCTTACCTAGGTATTGTCAGTGATGTGGAGTAATTGTCACAGATGATTTATAAGCGGACGATTTACATAAGCTCGAAACACCCTATAAGATGACTTGACGACTCTGCCCCCATCTTCGCCAGCGATAGGATTGTGCCAACAGATGTCCGCAAGAATCGAAAGCATTGCAAGCCATCTCAAAATGACCGCCAAACCAGATATCCACCTCTGTACGATGAGCCAGAGACGGAGCGTTTGCGCGGAGTACTGACCATGCTGCAGACACTGCCGCGACCCCGAACGGGATAAAGGTGTCGATCCTACTTGAGGAGCTCGGCCTTAAGTACCAGGTCAGTCGTACATTTGAATAATATATTCAATCATTTTTCGTCCACTAACCTGCAAGCAGACCTCCAACCTCGATTTCTCCAAAAACGAGCAGAAAGTGGGTCGATCCTGGCTGCGTGCACGCTTCTACTGGGAGTGACGGTCTCGGGGAAACGGCAAGATGAAAGCTGACGGTCGAATAGGAGGATTGGTTTCTCGAAATCAACCCAAATGGCAGAGTGAGTCGTCAACTTCAGAAGGTTTTTCGCGAAGTGGAAGACGAAAGAACTAAACTATTCCCAGATCCCCGCCTTGACCGATAAATTCACTGATGGCTCGACGATTCGCCTGTTCGAGAGTGGCTCGATTATGCAGTACTTGGTGGACAAGTATGATCCAGATCACAAGGTGTCATACCCTTTTGGATCCAAGGAATACTATGAAACCAACAATTGGGTGAGTCTCTGAAGTCGTAGTCCAAGCTTGTCAGGGGTGCTAATAGTCCCAAACAGCTCCACTGGCAGATGGGTGGACGTAAGGAATACCCAGCTCCTATCCCTTTTACAAGGCTTGTGAACGAGACTCGAGAAAGCAGTGCAATTTGCGGACATGATACAGGTCTCCCGATGATAGTAAGGCTGTTGACAGTTGTGTGTTATAGTCGGTCCGATGCAAGGCCAGAGTAATCACTTTACTCGGTACGCCCCGGAGAAGATCCCCTACGGTATATCTCGCTACCAGAACGAGACCCGCCGTCTGTATCGTACGATGGACACAGCCCTCGAGAAGAACCCATCAGGCTTCCTAGTGGGTGATCGTGTCACTATTGCTGACATGGCATGCTGGGGATGGGTCGCGTCGGCCAGTAAGTTGCCCTCTGTGTATTCGATGAACTATAGCCTGTATACTTTTGAGACGAAGCTGATCGATGTATCTCCCGAAAAGAGTGGGCAGGCGTAGACATTGATGAGTTTCCCAGCCTGAAGAAGTGGCTGTTGAAGCTACTGGAGCGCCCTGGATTTGAGAAAGGCCGCCACGTGCCGTCCAGGCATTATGCCTTTGAACTTGCGAAGCTAAGTGAGGAGGAATTGGATGCAAAGGCTGCGGGCCCAAGGGCTTGGGTCCAGCAGGGTATGAAGGCGGACGCGAAGAATTGAGAGCAAGCTAAATTGGGAATTAGGCACTAGGGTGGCAACTATAATAACCCACTCACTCTTTCGACTTAATTCTCAAGGTGGTGTTAAATCTGAATAGCAATTCGTAGCTAGCAACGTTACGTACGGATAGATTGAACAACGTCTGAAGTGGGTGCTGATATCAAGAAGTCAGGCACCTCGTGGTGTTTCCAAATAGCCTCATGCATCACGTCTTCGAATAGCTCACTAACGTAGCATTACACCTCGCTCCGCACATTTTCTCAAACGGCAAAGTATTGCTAAGGTTGTAGAGCGCATTGTCGTCTACCCAATCCCTTCTCAGGTAAGCCCTCTCCAAGGCACCACGATATCGAGGACTCAAGTCAACAATCTCAGCAATAAAATCAGCTTCAGAGAGAACTCGGAGACAAAAATCAAATGCAAAGTCATCCGAAGCAGGGCACCTGCAGTATCGTCACTTATGCTAAGTCACATACCAGGTATGCAGTGTGTTGTGAAATGGGATCCCTTGGTATTATCGAACTTGGCTGTCAAAGGACCTCAGCTTGGTATAGCAGGTGTTTGCTGATGATGGTTGCCAAGAATCTGATTTCTGCTTTATTCGAGACACGGATCGCCAGTTTATAACTTCTACAGAGTTTTTCGATATCAAACAAATACAATCAATGGCTTTCCAGTGATAGTGGGTTTTTAAAAGATGTCTGTGGAGGGTAACAAGACGGCAGCCAGCCGGCCCATGCACCCAAAATAGTCCTGAGCTTGCGACCAGTCCGTTCGATGTGGATCATGTCAGCAGACGCATCACAAGTATAATTTTGGCCTTTGAATGAAGATGTCACTTTCTCAGCTCTGAATGATGCCACCTGATTTTTTTACAAGTTGAGACAGATTGTTATTGTTGCAACTCAATTCCTTGTCATGCCAACCTTGGAGCCTAATTTTGCAGTGTAAGGCTAGGCTTCGGGTACGCTGACCAGGGTTGCGACACTAGTACCAAAGCAGTTAGCTAACGACCGGACCCACTCTGGCAGTCAGTTCAAGTTTCGGGGTTCTTAGAATCTTCAAGCAGCCTTCTTCACGCCACTCTTTCGATCTGTCAACCAAAGTCACACCCCTAAAAGCTGCCCAGTATTGCAGATCCGTCAAGATGTCGTGGAGAAGCCAAGGAATCACTGGTTCCAACAACATCCCTCTAGGCAAGCGCAGATTTGGCGACTCCGATGTCAAGGACGAAGAAGCTCCCATCAGATCTGATTCCAATGGTGGTGGCTACTCCGACGGGCCTGATCGCGACCTGAAGCGCGGTCGCAGCACCGAGCCCAGTTAGTTACAATCAGTCCCCATCTGTCCTTCTCATACGATTTTGAAATGCTAAGTTTCATACAGGAACCGACGCCGATGGCCCTCGCCGCCGCAAGAAGCGGAACCGATGGGGCGATGCTTCCGAGAACAAGGCCGCTGGCCTCATGGGCCTTCCCACCGCCATCGTCGCAAACATGACCAGCGAACAGCTCGAGGCCTACACCTTGCATCTCCGCATCGAGGAGATTAGCCAGAAGCTGAAGATTGACGATGTCGTTCCTGCTGATGGCGACAGGTAAGCTGCTTTATCCATCTTACAAGTTTGCTTGCCCCTATTAACAACATGTCCCTTCCAGATCGCCCTCT
The DNA here is from genome assembly GCA_027946515.1 of Gnomoniopsis smithogilvyi. Classification (NCBI taxonomy): domain Eukaryota; kingdom Fungi; phylum Ascomycota; class Sordariomycetes; order Diaporthales; family Gnomoniaceae; genus Gnomoniopsis; species Gnomoniopsis smithogilvyi. The sequence goes on along the minus strand of JAPEVB010000004.1, from coordinate 997,700 downwards.
CCTGCCCCGCAGTACGACAACCACGGTCGTCGTGTCAACACTCGCGAATACCGGTACCGGAAACGACTGGAGGATGAACGCCACAAGCTGATCGAAAAGGCGATGAAGACCATCCCTAACTACCACCCACCACAGGACTACCGACGACCGACCAAGACTCAAGAGAAGGTCTACGTGCCGGTCAATGACTACCCGGAAATCAATTTTAGTATGATTGCTAACCCTCTAACCTCTCTAACCATGCCTTCCTCCCTTGCAGTTTGGCGAGCATCCAGACCTCGCACATTAGCAGCACTCTGTCGCAGGCTCGTGTCACTGATCAAACCGTACTCATCATAACTTCTGTCTTTCCTGATAACAATACTAACACCTAGCTCTCCTCCTCTAAGTTGGCTTACTCATCGGCCCTCGTGGCAACACTCTGAAGAAGATGGAAACCGAATCAGGTGCCAAGATTGCCATTCGTGGAAAAGGCTCCGTCAAGGAGGGCAAAGGACGCTCTGACGCTGCTCACGCTAGCAACCAGGAGGAAGACTTGCACTGTTTGATTATGGCCGACACCGAAGACAAAGTCAACAAGGCCAAAAAATTGATTCACAACGTCATTGAGACTGTGAGTAGTTGCTTGCCCCCACCCCATCGTTTCAGCCCTTTCGACACATGGAATACTAACAAACACAGGCTGCTTCGATTCCCGAGGGCCAGAACGAGCTCAAGCGTAACCAGCTTCGTGAGCTTGCTGCTCTTAACGGAACCCTGCGTGACGATGAGAATCAGGCATGCCAAAACTGTGGTCAGATCGGCCACCGCAAATACGACTGTCCTGAGAAGCAGAACTTCACCGCAAGCATCATCTGCCGTGTGTGCGGTAACGCAGGCCACATGGGTCGCGACTGTCCCGACAGGCAGAGGGGCCAGAGTTGGCGTAATGACGCTCCTGGCGGCCGTCCACAGGCTCGTATCGGTGGAGAAGCCGACGCTGACTATGAGGTACGTTGCTAGACTCTGTCGTAATAAACACAAGTGCTAACAATTCGCATAGCAATTCATGGCAGAGATTGGTGGTGGCGCTGCGCCCGCTCGCATCGAGGCCGGGCCTGGCAATTCTAATGGAGAGGCCAAGCCGTGGCAACGAGGACCCACTGGAGGTGCGGCTCCATGGCGCACTCGCAACCAAGATCGCGACCAACATGATGGAGGCGATCGCAGCGCTGGTGGCATGGGTGGCCCTACAGGCGGACCTGCTCCTTGGGCGCGTGATCGCCGAGAACGCAATCCTGACAGCCATGGGGGCGACAACTACTACGGTGGCCAACAGCAAAATGGTGGCTACGGCGGCGCAGCTCCCCCGGGAGCGGCGCCGTGGCACCAGGCTCCTGCTGCACCTCCCGGAGCGCAGCCTTACGGAGGCTATCCCGGTGCAGGTGGCTATCCAGGATACTCAGCGATGCCTGCCCCTCCTGGCCTGGGAGGACCACCCCCACCGCCGCCTGCTGACAACTTGACTGCCTTGATTCAGCAGTTCAGTGGCGCACCTCCACCTCCACCTCCCATGGATGGAGCGCCTCCACCACCTCCTGGTGATCAGCCGCCCCCACCCCCTCCTCCTGGTGCTTAGGATGGTCTGCTTTCCTTGCTGGCCTCTTCTCGGCCATCTGAGCAGAACTGACACAGATCACCTGACTAAATGGACAACTTAAGTTCACTCACCTTAGGTCAAATAGTGAAACAGCCTACTCACCGAGAAAATGGATACGGCGTCCGCCGCGGAGTGGTTTTCTGACGAAACAGCAGATTGACAGCATCGCGGTGTAGAGGGTCCATCGGGAATACTGACTGTAACTTTATTAGCTTTTACTAATCAGACGAACAATAAAAATTTCTTATCTACATCCTGATCATTGATGGTTGAACTTGGTGCTGACTAAAGGTTGTCAGTTTGGAATGTAGAACTTTCAGGTAATTTGGCAGTGAACACCTCTCAGAACCGTAGCTTGATAAAGTGTGCTTGATTCACATGATTATTCAACGATGCGCGGCTGTATGCAGGCCTGCCATGATTCATTGCGGCTGCAGCGCAAGTTCAAGAGATGAGGACTATGGACCCTATCGCGGGACCGCGTCGCGCAAGACGGCATGCGGGCGGGGCAATTGTTTTGGGTAGAGCCGCCAGCCACCCTCTTGGAATTATGAATTGTACTCCAGCTTTCTTCAAACAACTACCGCAGGAAGTATCAGCACTGAAGGACCTGTCAATTAGCACCGAGCCTATGTTTTGAGTTCAGCGATCGAAAGACGAGCTCAAGGAACATAGCTTGATGCATCGTTGATTCACTCTAGGTCTATTTTACATTCCCCCAACCTAGATCCCTGCATAACATCACCTGGGCACCGCTATCTCATTAGCGGGGGTAGCTTACGGTGGTACCACCTCGTCAACAACGACTCGGTCGCCTTTGATATATTGCTCCTCGATGTGCCACTGTTACTGAGCCTGGATCATCCTCATACGGCTCCGGACCTGCTTTGGTCTCTCACCGCCGTCGCACCGATCGAAGACGGTACTCGACACAGACTGCAGCTCCTTGGAGCTTCCTGTCGTCGCGTCTCCCCTGCACGCCATGGCGAATCCATTAGCTTTCCGGCCTTTGCAGGTCACGATATGGACAAGCATCATATACCTGGCTCTGCTCATTCCTCTCATCATCCTCAATGAGACTGTGCCCAAACCTCCATCAACCCCTGTACCTTATGCAGGCATCAATCTCACCGAGGCGTGGCTTGACCTGGCGACTCTGACACAAGGTTACCATCCATACAACAGCCACAAGAATGACGAGGTCCGAAATTGGCTCCTGCTGCGCATTCAGCAGATTCTGGAGGAGAACGGCGCCGACTGGGCCACCGAGACGTCTACCAGCAATGAGTCGTGAGTCACCCTATGACATGTGATTCTTGGTCTGAAATGTTGCTGAATAGTCCCTGCAGGTCTAGTTCCCTTGCCAAGGACTCGAAGCCATTGGTAACACCCCGCGAGGAAGTGTCACACGGTGTCACTGTCTTCAACGATCTCATGTCCAATGTGACAACGTCATTTAGTGGCCAGCCCGGTTCACCAGTATCTAGCGTCGCTGCCTACTTCGAGGGAACCAATGTGCTCGTCTACATACGGGGCACAGAGGACGAGCCAGGCGAATGGTGGAAGACCAAGGGAAGTCGCCGAAAGTTGCCCATTGGTGGAGGCGGTGTTATGGTGAACGCACACTATGACTCGTAAGTGACCCTTGGCCTCGTGCGGTTCATCCTCTCCTAATGCTTTCAAAGAGTCTCGACCGGTTTTGGAGCGACCGATGACGGTGTGGGTGTCATCACTGTCCTCCAGCTAATCAAGTACTTCACGACCTCGGGGCACCAGCCGAAGCACGGTATTGTAGCTCTACTCAACAATGGTGAGGAGGACTTTCTCTACGGCGCGAGAGCGTTTGGAAATAGTCCACTTATGCCTTTCGTCCACACTTTCCTAAATCTCGAGGGCGCTGGCGCAGGTGGCCGCGCACTCCTCTTCCGTGGCACCGACCAACAGGTCGTGAGTGCTTACAGCAAGGCTCCACACCCACTCAGCTCTGTGTTGACCGCCGATGCATTTGGTACGGGCGCGATCAAGAGCCAGACTGATTACGTCGTCTTTGATGGCGTGTATGGGCAAAGAGGTCTGGATTTGGCTTTTTACAAGCCCCGTTCCAGGTACCATACACATGATGATGACCTTAAGCACACCAGTCGAGCCAGCCTGTGGCACATGCTTTCAGCTTCAGTTGCAACATTGCGCGACCTCTCTAGTACGAGCTTTGTCGGCGACAGAGCCGATGGTGACGCCACCAAGGTACCGAATGGCCAAGGCAGTGACGGCGTTTGGTTCGACCTGTTTGGAAGCAGTCTAGTTCTGTTCAACCTCCGGGGCATGTTTGCGTGGTCTCTTACTTTGCTCATTGCGACGCCTCTCATTCTTATGCTACTGACGTACCTAGCCACGAAAAGGGGCAAATACTATTTCTTCCGGAACAGGGTCAACATCTATGAGCATGACGGGCTTGCTTCAGGAGATTATGAGCGAGTCAAAGTCGGTGGCCTCCGGGGAATTATTCGCTTCCCGTTTGCTCTAGCTGTGTCTGGCGCACTGGTCTTTGGAGGAGCTTTCTTGCTGCGGAAGGAGAACCCTTTCATTGTACATGGCAGCAAGTACACTGTGTTAGTACAAATCTTCCTGGGGGTTACCTCACCTTGCGCTCATGAAATTAGACTGACACAGAAGCAGCTGGGCTATGTTTGTCTCGATTGCTTACTTCTCGTTCTGGTGCATCATGAGAGGGGCCGATGCCGCAAGAGCAAGTGCTCTTCATCGAGGTTATGTCAACATCTGGCTGTTTACCATTGGTTGGGCGATCCTCGTGGTTGTGACCGTCTTTGAGGACCGATTCCAAATTGCCTCTGGCTACTATGTGGTCTTTCTAAATTCAGCGCTGTTCCTGACGACACTCATCTCCCTCACGGAACAGTTTGCGTTACCAGATATAAAGACATGGGGACAAGACTTCCGAGATGACCACGAAGCGCATGAGCCGGTCGATGAACATGCCATTGCGCCGAGCCCTGGGGAGTATGACGGGCCGGCTTCTGATGACGACGCAGACGATGAAGGCGAAACAGAACCCGCTAATGCGAATACGCCTCTGCTTGGTAGATCCAGTCGTGATGGAGGGGATCGCCGGAGGACCACATTTGCAACGACATACAGAAACTCTATCGCCGCTCTCACGGATGCTGCGGCCGGTGCCGCAGCTCCACCATCGAAGCGTAAACACAACAAGGACTCGGGTGCCTTTGGCAACGAACAACCTTGGTCAAAAAATCTTCCGACGTGGACGTGGCTCCTACAGTTCTTGGTCATCGGCCCATTCATGATCATCCTTGCGACTCAGACCGGACTGTTGCTGACAGACGCTACAAACCAAACCGGTACCGACGGTTCGAATCCGCTACTCCCCTACCTGATCATTGGGCTGTTCAGCCTACTACTAATTCTACCTCTGATGCCTTTCATGCATCGCATCACGCATCATATCCCGCTATTCTTACTTTGCATCTTCGTCGCTACGCTAGTCTACAATCTAGTGGCCTTCCCTTTCTCAGCCAGCGCTAGCTACAAGGCCTTCTGGTTGCAGACTGTCAATCTCGACACTGGGACCTCTGTTGTCAAATTCGGTGGCATCGAAGAATACCTTCGCCTCATCATCGCCGAGCTACCCTCGGCCGCAGGCAAAGAAGTTGTCTGCCATGACTCGACAACTCGTGCTGGCGTCACTGACTGCGCATACGACGGAACCGATATCCCGCCAAACGTCGCCGAAAACGTCATCGACGGTGTCCCGCCACTGACGGGATACGCTGAACTGGTGACCTTTAAGGTGGCCCCAGGGAAGGAGCCCGGCCGAGCCAAGCTGACGGTTGACGCCAAGAACACCAAGTCCTGCTACCTTAAGTTCGCGCGGCCAATTAAGAAGTTCACTGTCGCGGGGGCCAACGGCTGGGATGATCGTTTCGGTCGCATGCCACACTCGGGTTTGGGTCATGTTCTGCTCTGGCGGCGGGAGTGGGATACACCGTGGGAGGTTGATGTGGAGTGGGATATCGAGGCCGCAGCGCATGATAACGAGGTTGAAAAGATTGCAGACGGACAAATGGCTATGTCCGAGGTGGATGAGCTGAAAGTCAGGAGCGCGCAAGGCCTAGATGGCAATGTCACTTGCATCTGGAGTGACATCAACACGCCTGGCACGATTCCTGCGCTGGATGAGGCTATTCAGTATGCACCTGCGTGGGCTGTCATTACTAAGTTTGCCGCGGGGCTGGTCGAGGGCACAAAAAGCTTCATGATCTGACGGAATTTGGGCAACAACGGAATGCGTCTCAACGGGTCGGAGGCTGTAATGAATGCTACACTGGATCGGCATGTAATGTCACGAGATTGACGAGGGGACGGAAAACCCTAGATCGGAGGGGAAGTGTTTGTTGACATTTGCATAAAAAGGGCGCTTTGGGTTTCCCTTTCCTTCCTTCGCATACCTAATAAGCAAGCGTGATTCGTGTACCTAGCTGGAGGGGTCGCGCTGTTCAAAGCAACGGCTGTGGTGGGCGGCAACATTCGAAGCAGCATTTTCTTTTTAAAATTGAAAACGTGTTCAAAATATGCGGCTTTCGGTGTACACTACGCCATCTGTGCACTGACCCGGCGTATCCACGCACTGACCCGGCGTATCCACGCACTGATCCGCTCTTTGTCCTCCCGAGACGCGTGGATGTGTATTGCCGGATTTCGAGGATCTTGTTGGAAGACAAGTTGTACAACCACTGGAGCCGACAGAGTGTGAGTAGCACGGACGTTCTACTTGGGTTGGATGGAAATCAGGATCACGTTGCCGGGTCCTATATTCCCTCAGGCGTGACGAAGTCGACAGGTGAATTGACACCAAGGCATGATTGGCTCTCAAATTCCTCCGCTGTAGTAGCACAACATTGACTGCTGCTACCACAACGTTTGTTCAAGGGTTAAGCTTTTAATAAATCTTGCGGAGAGAAGTTGCAGATCACCCGTTAGAGAAGGATTGCCCTTGTTATTGCCACACATAGTGCAGCACTATATACTTTGTACTATATAGTCAAAGACAGTAGTATAATTTCATCGTTGCGGGACCTGGTGCCTTGCGGCGTGGCATTTGATTAAAGTAGGTAGATCAGGGACCCCCCCCCGGGTCGCATGTCAAGAGTTTAGCCGTTATGCATGTTTCGTTACTAGGGACCCGTTGGGGCCCTGAAATTGAAACAAAATGGCTGCTTGATTTATATTGTCCCGTGTCCCGTCGCTGTCACCCAAAGGAACCGAATTACCGTTATTGAGGAGGTCTTTGATTGTCACGTTGCGATTGTTAGACTATGCTTACGGTATCTACAGGAGAAGGCAACAGAGGCAAATGATCCGGGACACGTTGGTTTATGGATCTGATCGTCGTATAATCCCAGTCCGAGCCCTTTGCAGAGCGGCATAAAAACGTCTAGCCCTCTGTATCTCGACCCTCATTTCATTGTTACTTTGGAAGCGGTATCACTAATCTTCCAAGATTTGTATACTCTGACACTTCTTGCAGTGGTAAATCACTTCTCACATTTGGACACTCTAAGCACTTTGTGTTTCCCAGTGACTTCTCTCTTCTTCGGCTGCCGAGCGTTGGTGGATCCCCGGCACGCGCCCACCGTTCACAGTACTACACAAAACTCCGTCTACGACAAACGATCTCGGCTGCCAAGTGCCGGCCAGGTCCTCCGAAAGAGGCAGGTCATTCGGACATATTAATCCGCGGACCCTTCAACGTCGTGCTGTTCTACTCTATTTCGTCTGTCTGTTTCGTCTAAAGTTGGTGGTAATTGAGACTGGTCTCGCTTCGTCACGCTCGAGCAGTAAACAGAAGAAAGCAAAAAGTGATCGTCGTCAAGGCTGGCGGAATTGACCAACACACCTAACGCCTTTTCCTTGCTCAGAGCCGATCCCACTGAACGTAAGAGTATTTGATTTACGATATGAAGTCCTTCGTCGTCGCCCTCACCACATTGGCCGCCGCGGTCTCCGCGGCGCCAGCAACGTGCGTGGCAAGCGCTGCCGCAAGCACGTCGACGTCCCTCTCCATGACCGACTACACAGCAGCGACGGCGCCGGTGACGGGCACGGGGTATGACATTGACGCCGCTTTCCAGACTGCGTATGGGTTCAACAGCACGATGGTACGTCTTCCATTTCTCCCTCTGAGAATGTCTTGTTCCTGAAGTGCCGTGGTAATGATGATTGTTGAGATGGTGGTGATGGCTGAGACTAAAACCACACACAGTCCATATCGACGACGCATTCCTCCAACAGCAGCGACTATGCTTCGTTCAAGTGCCAATTTGCCTGCAACGGGAACTCGGGCTGTGTCTCATTCTTTGGTCGATATGTGAATGTCAACACTGATGAGGAGACTTTTGAGTGTCTCAACTTCAAGACAATGTGAGTGAGCTGTCTCTCTGGGAAGCTGGTGCGTTGCAACTGGTGGCGTTACTGACAATTATGGGCGTGTCAGACTGGATAGCTCCGCCTTCACCACGTCGACGTCGAATATTGCGAATGGAGGGTACAACAGGGTTTGCTCGTAATCGGGCCTAGTCGTTCGGGTACTCAAGAATGTTGATTGATCCTATCGATGCGTTTCGTTCGGAGACGTTCCGGATATTGGTTGAGTGAACGCCTTCGCTATGGTCTGAGCTTATTGGCGCAGGTATGTGGGGTGGATGAGGGTGTCCTGGCCTTGTCACTGAGAACCTTGTTGAGCCTGTTCTCGTCGGCGACATAGGGTGTAATTCTAGTTTTCGAACCCAGCTGTTGTCGTCGGAAAGATGAGACAAGATTTGTGCGTCTCTATGCGAGTGTGTTTTAGGCAATAAGCTGTGAAGGTCTCACACTTTTGAGTTTTCCGCGGTTTTTTGACCATATGTATCCTGACGCTAATTGGTAAGGAAAGCAAATCAATATTGGGTATCTTGTGGTAAAGTCACCGTTTCCTCTGGCTCATGGGCCATCCTAAGTTGAACCTGTTGCGCCATACTCCGTCCCGAAGGAGTTTTCCCGACCGTCTCCAGTATTGTATCCGTTCCGGTATGCTCTCCAACTGGACACGCCCCGTAATGACATTTGGCAAAGTCGAGTCGATCTGAACGCTGGGCCCCTTGCTGTGTGCATCAGAGAAGGTCTTGCAACTGAGCCTCACACCTCTTGACCCGAGCCTCTGCCATAGTCGTTGAATCGTGAAGTACTAGCAAGGAGGATTGCAAATATTGCGCTGCTTTTCTCGTTAGCAGAAGCCTTGATGGTAATGCCTGACGTGAGGTCTTTGTCGACAGGCTGGGACAAGTCTCGTACATGTAGGTCGGGGCCGTTATGCTAGCCTCATGCAGCCCTGAGTCTCCATGTCCGTGTCTTCAAAGTTCCCGCTCGAGTGCTGGTCAGGCTGGCATCGTGAACAATCTCTAGAACTCCGCATTTTGGCCCATATCGATGTCGCCATCGCCATCATGGCCAGCAGCACCGGCGCCGCGCGACATATTCTCCAGTGCCTTGCGTGCACTGGTCCACAACTCGGCCTCTTTCTCCAACTCGACTTGGTTGCTCCGGCTGTTCAACCAGCCAACATCCAAGTTGCCCACCATGCCCATGCCATTTGGCTCAATTGTAGGTTTCTGGGCTGGGTCGACGCCTTCGTCATCCTTCGGCTTGGTCTTGTCAAGGGTCAGGATGCCGGCCTCTTCCAGCCCAAAGATCTGACGCTTCATGCGCACATCCACTTTGTGCAGGGTGGTCAGAAACTTGTCCATGGTATCCTGGAAAGTTTGAGTTTGCTCGTCGGTGGTCTTTGGTGGCTGATCGTTCTCGTCTGTGGTCTGAGGCTGTCTGCCGAGGCTTTTTAGGGCATTACCGCTAAGGGCGAGGAGGGAGACGATGTCCTAGGAATGAGATCGTTAGATGCGACGGTTGACGTGGTAATAAGAAGACAAAGAAAGGTTTCGAGACGAGCAAGCTTACTTGGTCGATCTCAGCAAGCTGCGCCATTCGTTCTGCACGTGTGAATGGCGCATGGATATCGACGGGTGTCCCCTCCCCGGTGTTTGAAGGCTCCATTGTGATGATATCTGGTGGCCGGCGAGATGTGGTCTTGTGGATGTCAAGAATGACGGCAACTTGCAAGCTTGCGACAGTCCCAATTTAGGAAGCCAGCTTCGGCTTAAGGTACGTAGGTAGTGCTCTCACCTGCCGGGAACGCACAGGCCAATAGGCCCAGACCAGGCCAACATTGGGCTAGCCAGAAGAGAACCCGCAACCTGACAGGCGGGCACGAAGGAACTGGGGCATCCCCGCTTTCAATCTTTGTGCTGGGAGCACTGGGGTAGTGTTGCATTTGGCACCCAGGGCACCCTCAGGACCCTGTAGTTTCTTTTGCAGTTCCAGAGTGCTGGGATACCAAAAAATTTAATTAGTGGGGGAACACCAGATTCGCCTTCATCCGACAGACCTTTTCTAGAAGGGTCATGATTTGCGGCACCCTGCGCAAGAAAATGATGCTGATGAGCTGACAGGTGTGTCAAGATCATCATGGTGTGTGACCACTGGCTGCTAAGCTAGCGCTTCCAGCCAGTCGGTACGAAGGTTGATCACAACGCCAGAGAGAGATGTGGGACGAATCGGGCCGGAGATTCCGATAGAAGTGGTCAGGAGGGTGTGGTCTGCTGTCGTAGGCCAGCAGGGCCAGTATTGCGTGTTTCGTCATACCATGTACGCCCTACAATTATACTATACTGTGCTGAAAGGCTTGGGAAAGGCTAGCCCGAGGTGATGTATGGGGTCGGACCGTCCGCGAGTGTGGGTGTGATCGTGAATTAGGAGCAGTGGGTATCAATGAAGGGTATCATTGGGAGGACCCAGCACTGTGGACCCGACGGCGTTGATCAACTCGCAGTATCACTTTGCACCTGTTATTACCTACTAAGTAACTGGAAGGGAGGGGTTCGAGCAAGGTACCGAGACCAAGGGAAGTCGTAGCCTAAATATGCGCCAAAAGCCATCGTCAGCTGTCGTCTACAGTCGCCGTCTGCCGCCGACAGAACTCTAAAACATTGTTAACCGAGATCTCCATCGAGATCCATGCTGATCTGTGCGTACATACAGGCCAGATATTTTGTTATAGCGCATTGTGCTGATGCAAGACTATGCAGGTTTATTGGAGCGTCTCTCTGTCAATTTTTCTATTTCCCTTCTTCCCCGCTTCCACCACTCGTTGCATATAGACAGCATTTGCACTTGCCTGGCATTGTGGCAAAGTGACAACGTAGACAGGTGTATTGATGAGGTCAATCTCGAAATGCTTCTCATGCATCGATACTTGGTACACTAGATCCCTATACTATGTACTGTAGACGCTTGCGGACTCTGGGGTCCGTCCTCTGCGCCGTCTAATAAAGAGGGGACTGTCGAACATACCGTGACTTAGCGCGAGCCACATAGTCCCAATGCAAAGTAAGTAAGTAGGACAGACACAGCCATGCTCCTCGACTCGGTTCGTTCAAGCCACCTTTGGATTTTTGTTTCACTTGAGCGGGCATTATCTACTACATAGGTAGGTATGTGCATGGTAACAAGGTTGCTTGGCCGCAGCCGAAACGCCTTGTCAGGCTTGTCCATCCCCTTGACGACCCCAAGAATAACTCACCCCCACCATCCACCTAAATCCAGCTCCTACCACCGTACCCACTGAGCCGATCCTACCCTGCCAAGTGCCCAGAGCCATTCTACTGGAGCCTATATCGTGGTACACATAGCATTTCAGTGAAGATCCCTTCCTTCTCCACACACACCGAGCCCTGTTGTGGGTAATGCCATTGAGCTAGTGCACTACAAGTAACAAAAGGGTCCACAAACATCACCTCAACCTCGCCCAACACTTGTCTCGACCGAGATACATTGCCGCCATCCCTACAAACACTTCTTCGATTTTGCTAGTCTGCGGACATCCTTCAAACGATCCATCTCAAATTCGCCTCTCTCTCGCCAGTCAGACACCCCAACAAGATATGCTCTCTTCGCTTTCTGCAAGGTAGCCTCGAGCCACTGGGCTTCTGGTCTTTGCTCCGCTCTCCTTCCCTCCACCCCGCGCCTTGGCCCCGATCCTCTTCCCAATCCCGTTTCCGCCGAACTCGCCTGGGCACCACGAGCTTGACTCCGCCAAAATCCTCTCAACACGACACCAATATGAAGGCTAGCATCCCGAAGCGATTGCTCACTCTACGTGACAAGAAGGATGGCCATCGTAGGAGCAAGTCTTCTGAGGGGCACAAGGTACGTTCAGGCCTCGCTAGGACCGCTAGATCGACGCGACGCGCTAACACATTGACGTCTCTAGTCCCGACCTCTCTCTAGTGAAACATTCTTTGCCATGTTCAAAAACAACTCGAATACGCAACCGGCAAGCGGGGTTGACGAGAGAGAGAAAGAAAATGCCAAGGTTTGCATCAATGGCAGATCTCACAGCGAAATACCCAGAGACTGACGGCTAAACCGGCTACAGATTGAAGAAATGTCAAAAACCCTCGACGACATGGAAATCCACGACATCTCGAATGAATACCTTACCTTTGCTCTGAGAAGCAAGTATGCCGCCGGAAATCCCGAAAAAGCCCTCGAAATCCTCCTCCTTCACCAGCGCTCCGAGTCCGGCACAATCCTACCATACGATCCGAATGTACATATGGTCGGCGCTGAAAACCGTGGAAATGTGACCTGCTATCTCGACGCATTGCTCTTTGCCATGTTTGCTAAACTGGAAGCCTTCGAGTGCATGTTGAAGCACGATCTGCCTGACGAGTCACAACGGAACCTGGCTGCTTTGATTCGCCTGTGGGTGAACATGCTGAGAAGTGGAAAGCTTATACATACGGACTTGGTATGCGCTGCAACGAAGACCAATGCTCGTGGATCAATGCTGACGACCGATAGACGCAATTGATACAAGAGGCACTGTCTGCTTGCGGCTGGTCAGATGCCAAATTATTGGAGCAGCAGGACACATCCGAGGCCTTCGCATTCATCACGGAGACCCTCCAGTTGCCATTACTCACGCTACAAGTTGATTTGTTCCACCAAGGGAAGGGCGATAAAGGCAAGTCAACGTCTGGAGTTTGCATGGTCCGTCATCTTGGCTAATGGAGAGATAGACGATCACAAGGTGGTCTACGAACGCCTCCTAAATTTAGCGGTGCCAGCCGATCCCACTGGCAAAGGCGTCAAGCTCGAAGATTGTCTTGAGGAGTATTTCAACACCAAGGTCGACGTGTCCCGCGACGGTGTAGAAGAGAAAGGGGACAGGCCGACTTTGAGTACTCGGAGTACAATACGGATCGTAAAAGATGACCCAGTACCAGCGCAAGATTCGGAAGAAGAAGCCGAGGCATTGGACCAAGTTGACGGAGAGTCACTCAAGCAACGGTGGTCCGCTGTCGACTCATCTACTCCGAATGGAGAGTCTTCCACACCCGCGACTGAGCGCCCGACTGTCCGTCATAGATCGACAAGCATAATACAGCGCATTGTGCTGGATGACGAAGGGAAACCGACCGACTCAGACGCTGGGACCCTGCTGCAAAAGGCCAAGAGGAAAGGGTCTACAGTTGTGAAAGCTGTCACGATTCCTGCGTGGCAGTTTTTTAGGCTGATCCCCTGGCACTCGGCCGTGGAGAGCGAACCACAAACTGACAAAGAGATCGTCACACATTTCGACCAGCGACCTGTGGTGGGCATTTGTCTAAAGAGATATTTGATGACGGAGGACGGGCTTGCCAAAAGGCAGAATACGTTCATCGATATTCCAGACAGTCTCCGACTACCTCATTTCATGGTCGCAGACGAGTCCAAGCTTGAAGAGGAGAGTTCTCTGAGCATGGAATACAAGTTGGTCCTTCAGTCTGTCATTTGCCACAGGGGCGATTCAGTACATTCGGGTCACTACATCAGCTTCGCTCGGGTCAACCCTAAGCTCCTCACTGACAACCGGAGACATGACAATGACCCTCCCCCAGATTACGAGGATGCACAATGGGTCAAGTTCGACGACCTCGCGGAGACACGTGTGACTTATGTGGATGACATCAAGGAGGCCCTAAAGCAGGAGATGCCGTACCTGGTTTTCTACCAGATCGTCCCAATGGTCGACGTTACTAACATATCTGTCGCCGGATCCGAGACTGAGCCGCCGTCATATAATGACTCCACTCTCAATGTTGCTAGCATTACGACCGGTAGCGATTATGCGGGGCTGTCAAGACCAGCTAGTGGCTATTTTGACAACTCGACCTTGAACTCAGCAGGGCCTTGTCTACGATTCTCGTCCGAGCTGGACCGACCGCCTCGCCTGAGCCTCAGTAATGAGGACGATGGTCCTATGTATACCACATTTCTCAGCCCCGACAATTCACGTCGGGGTAGTGTAGCTTTCTCGGAGCCTGCCGGTACCCCGGCAATCACACCCGAGAACGGTGCGTCACCAGCAATCACACCAGGGGAAGAGACTACGGCGCAGAGGCTGTCGCGGGCAGCGGCCAAGTTCACAAAGTCGAACGGTCGCAGCAGGCCGACAAGCCAAGTGGGAGAGAGTCGGATCAGCATTAGTCTATCGCGTCTGAACCTCAAGAGCAGGAGTAAGGAGCCGCTTCGTGAAGCTGGCCCGTATCTAGAAGATGGCGAGGAGACACCCATCGCGACTGTGGCGCCAGAACGGTCATCAGCAGAAGGCGGGGAAGGCGACAAAAAGGAGAAGGACCATCACCGGCACCATCATCACTACGGCCGAAGGGGGAAGTCCAAGAGTCGCCCCGGCGACAAAGACCACGAGACGAAGAAAAGCAAGGCAGAAGTGCCCGACCGGGAGTGTACGGTCATGTGATGCGAAAACAAGTATTGTTTGCATGAAGGATCAGAACGGAACAGCAAGCAGGGCGTTTGGGCTTACACATTGGCGTATTTGTACGGAAAGCATTGGGAAGCCTGTCATTTTGCATACGCCTTGAGAGACCGAAAAGTGGAGCGGTCCTCCAAAACCTACTACAGCGTTGCGGGCAGTACGCAAACTTTGCATATGATACCATGAGATGAGAGAAGGCATAATACAGGGATCTCAAAGACAGGAGAAAAGCCAGAGCCTTTTGTTGAATGGTGTAGGAAAAAATCAGGCCGGTTGGGTTGGTCAGTCATTGTATATCGAAGAGCTTGTATAGTATCGTCAACGGATGTGAAGATCAAGGAAACTCAAAGACCCTCTTGGGAATGAAGCTCACTACATACGTCCCTCTCATTGCTCACTTTACTTTCACGACTTAGTGAGTGGACAGGACTCAGCGTGCAGGGTGTTCGGCAGGTATTCCAACAGTCTCGGTATTTACGGGCGCCGTCTCGGGGTGCAACATGTCGGCCGCGTTCGCCCTGTAATGTCTCGGCAAAGTGGGTCCATTTGACTGGTGTTGCTACGTGTTATGAATTTTTGCATGGAGGGCTAGATTACTCATTTTGAAAAGATACTAGTTCTCTTTTCTGGGGAGGGAGGGGGGCCGCATCGCTGCCGGTAAAAAATTACGATGCCGGTCGTGCCGTTGGTAAAAAAAATGTTGTGATGCCAATGAGGTTTGCCTGAGGCCGAATGATGGAACGGGATTCGGCTATGCCGGTGGAAGGGTCACACCGAGAATGGTTGAAGTACTGTGTACATGCAGATATCGTCGTCTTTTTCCACGAGGCTTAGGATACTGCAAGTCTCTAATCTCAGAGCATGACTTTCTTGGCGACCATAACATGAAGATATGATGGTCTGAACGGGACAGAATCAATCTCAACGGCGCGTTGGTGGGGGAATGTGAGAGCAAACCAGCTTCGATGTAATTTCGTTCTATGTTGCACATAAATACCAGTCAATTCAGTGCGAGCTGTATACACAACCGTGAAACGCCTCCAGTAACTTTTTCTTGTTTGAGCATCCTTTTCCTGAATAGACCAAGCCCCCCCAAATTCCATCATCGCCCGCCCACGGTATGTCTCACGCCTCAATCTGTGACTTTACCCACTTCTCCAGGCCACCCCGCGCAATAATCTCCTGCACATTCGGCGGCAGCTCACCAACCTTCTGGCTCCATGTCTCGCCGCCCTCGCCCTCCGTCACCACCACCTGGCTCCGTCGCACATCCCATACAAACCGCCACCCCGTCCGCCTTGTTGCGACCTTGTCGTCGCCCTTGTTGAAGGTAGCTCGCAGCCGCTCGACCAGCCTTGGAACCTCGACGCCCATCAGCGCATTGTTGATGCTGTTCCGCGAAAAGATGTTACCGAAGCTGCCCGACACGACGAGTGGGATCTGCTTGGCGAGGATGGCGGTGGCGGCCTGCTCGCGCGAGGAGCCGCAGCCAAAGTTGAAGCCGGCGACGAGGATGTCACCGGGCTTGGCGATGGTAGCAAAGGCCGTGTCGTAGTTCTCCATGCAGACCTCGGCCATCTTGGCAACCGAGACGTTGTCCTGATAGGTGTACTTGCCCGGGTAGATGCCGTCGGTGTTAATGTTGTCGGCGTCGCAGAAGATGATCTCTCCCTCGACCTTTTCAGGGAAGCCCGGGAGAATCTCGGTCAGGGATTCTTCACTACTGCCATTGGCCGTTGCTTCTGGTGACTGAGAAGAGGCAGACTCAGTGTCGGTGGAGAATTCCTGCTCTCCTGCAGCGATCAAGCTCTCCGCCTCGGCCAAGTACTTGTCGAGCGCGTCCTCGATGCTCAGCGCCTTATCGACCTGGTGATCTCCCTCGCCCTCGCCAATGATGACCTTCTCCACGCCCTCTGGCTTCTCATACCAACCTGGTCCGGCAATCTTGCCCTTCAGCGCGGATGCTGCTACGACCTCGGGGCTAGCGAGGTATGCCTTGGCGTCGGTCGAGCCCATGCGTCCTTTGAAGTTCCTGTTGCTCGCGCTGATGCCGTTCTCACCTGGCTCAAGAAGGCCAGTGCCTAGGCCGATGCACGGCCCGCAGCCAGCGGGAAGTGGCTTTGCGCCGGCTTGGAGCAGGACTTGCCAGTCCCCGGCTGCTTCTGCGAGTTCCTGTTCCGGGATGGAGGCGGCTGCGATATAGAAATTCACGCCATCGGCGACCTTGGGGATCTCGCCATTGTTTTCTGCCGCAGCTTCTCGGAAGACTCGCGCTGCGGCGGCCATATCGGATGAGCGGCTGTTGGTGCAGGACACGAGGTAGGCTTTGTGAAGCTTGATCTCCTGAGCCTCAAGGTCCTTGAGTGGTGTGGCGACCTTGACAGAGTTGGGACCGGCCACAAAAGGTGACAGTGTGCTGAGGTTGAGGTACAGCGACTTGGCGTATGTCGCGCCTTGGTCCGCACTCAACGGGTTCTGCAGCAAACCATCAATCTTCTCGTGTGTGAAACGCTTTCCAGAGCCAGTCTCAAACATAGCTGCGGTGGTAGCCCGCGCGCGGAGCCAAGACTGCAAAACTGAATCGATCGGAAACAAGCCGGTGAGCGCACCCCACTCGGTGGTCATGTTGGCGATGGTAAGACGGTCGTCGACAGGGATGCTGCGCATCGTCTGCTCGGAACCGGTGAACTCGATGGCGTGGTTAAGAACATCGTCTTGGTTGAACAGTCCGCACAACGCAACAATCACGTCCTTGCCCGTCACGCCAGGTGGCAGGATTCCGGTGAGGGTGACCTTGG
The DNA here is from genome assembly GCA_027946515.1 of Gnomoniopsis smithogilvyi. NCBI lineage: Eukaryota > Fungi > Ascomycota > Sordariomycetes > Diaporthales > Gnomoniaceae > Gnomoniopsis > Gnomoniopsis smithogilvyi. The sequence continues at coordinate 980,314 of JAPEVB010000004.1, read as the reverse complement.
CGATGGGTGGGATCTGCCACCACGTGCGACCGGTAGCCCATATACTCGCGGCGTCGGTGCGCACCATGGCGGTTCCCAGGCAGCCGATGCCGCCGTACATATTGCTGTGGCTGTCGGAGGCGACGGTCACGGTCCCGGGCCAGGCGTAGCCCTCCTCGACCATAATCTGGTGGCCAATGCCGCGGCCCGCAGGGTAAAAGTCAACGCCGTGCTGCTGGGCAAAGGCCTCAATTTGCTGGTATTTCTTTAGATTGGACTCGCTCTTATTTTGCACATCGTGATCCAATGTCATGACGACCTGACGGTTGTCGTGGATCTTGGACGCGCCAATGGACATGAATTTGAGGGCGACGGGCCATGAGTTATCGTGTGTCATACAGTGGTGGGGCGAGAGGGTGACATAGTCGCCAGCCTTGACCTTCTTGCCCGGGGCAAGGCCGATGGAATACCGCTGGACGATCTTCTCGGTGAGAGTCTGTGGTGTGGAGGTAGGAGGGTTCTTGATCGAGGCGAGGAGGGAGGAGGCGGAGGGATCTTCGAGTTGGGAGTGGAAGGCTGTGGCATTAGACCTTGAGGCTGAAGTCGTGTATTGGTTTATCCTTTTGGAGTATAATGGGGCTCTAGCTCTAGGGAGGGCCAACTGGCGAGGGCCTCGCACCGCCACGAGGGCGAGACGACGCCTCTATCCATGGAGTCTTAGTATGTTCGCTCTGTGGTGGTAGACAAATAGAATTCAAGGAGGGCTTTCAAACTCACCAAACAAAACATGGTGTGTTATATGTGCAAAATCGCAGTCATTATCACGGAGTCAACAGCCATGCGTGAGCTCTATCTCAGAACGTCACAAGCAATGAAGTAGCGAGTGTTCTGTCAAGAATGTGTATATAACTTCTTGAGATTTCAGTGGGGAAGATGCAAAAGTGACTTTTAGTAAAAATCAGGCCGAACATCGCACGCGACGGTGACGGCAGATTTTCTGTCAGCAGCGATTGCGGGGCTCTGATTGGCAGGTGGAGGGGCTCATTTCAGGGGTATAGCTTCCCGGATGAGCGCCCAGGTGTCTAGGTACTATGTACTCTGCACAACTACTATGTAGTACTGAGATCATTGGTTGTGGGTTTTCCCCAGATTCAGAGCCCGAGTTCGGGAGTGGAATTCAATCAACACCGTCCCGTCCCGTCTTGGGGGGGGGGTCGTCCATATTTAGACGTCCCTCATCATAATTATAAATATAAGGTGGTTAGGTCTGTCAATTGGTATCGACATCGGTCGAAATACAAAATATGGCCATTTTACAAAGGTCAAGCATCAGGCACCACTAACACTACCCATCGGATGTAGTACTACTAGTAATGTACGGTAGTGTGAGACCAACAAAAACCCGGCTGTTATTCCAAGCAATGCGGACGCTTGCCCAGACCCGGGATGATGTTAGACCGGAGACTTGTCTGAGGCGCGCACGCCCTCATCGACATATTTCTGAAGCCCGTGCTGAAGTTTGCGCCTTATTCAATTGGCTGGCTGCTTTTCGGCGATAGCACATATGTGTGCATCCAGTGAAGAGTGAGAGGAGAGGAGAGGAGGAGGAGGAGGAGGAGGAGAGAAGGTTAAGCATTCCGGTGAGCCGAACAAGGCCGATGCGCATGTAATATGTAATATGCGAAGCTTCAGCCTCATAATCGCCCAGATCGTTGTGTCCGGCTCTTGGTATCCAGAAGCGTATTCGTATCAACTGACATGTGCTAGAGCCATAGGTACGCCGGCTGGCTGGCAGGCGCTGGTAGGAGGAGGACAGTGGAGAATATCTCAAAAGCAAAAGCCAGTTCGCCGAATCTCAACTAAGCCATCCATCCACATCCGGAACGCTTCCTGTTTGTTGCAGGTTTTAACAAACCCTCACCCCCCACTGCATTACTACGCAGTAGATGTATACTTTTCAAGAATAATTGTCCACCCTTGCGATACCCTCTAGGCATTTCCACTGTAGACGTTTGCTAACTCCGAGACCCCACTTTGCGACGACCCAAGTACCGAATCATGAGGCTGCAGCCCTCTTTTTAAACTTTCTGTCTACATGTTACTTGCAAATCCCGTACGTGGATCAATCCTGGATCCAGCAACTTCTCTCTCCTAGGTTTCACCCTCCAAGCAGCAGCAGCAGCAGTAGCCGCCGCCACCCGCCCATCTGAATCTCCCTCCCGTCGCGATCCCGACGTCAACCATCCTGCTCGTCTACGACCTGGATATCTCGAAGCAGCGGCCGACTGGTTTTCATTTGGATTCTTTCCAATCCCCGGGCGCAATTGGACGTCAGTCCAAAAGAGCCTTCAGCAAGCACCCTCGGACCGTCAATCATCATCACCACCACCGCCGCCCGCCCGCCCGCCATCACCAGCAGCTAGCTACAGAGAGACGATGGCTTCCAAGCCGGGGGTCCATCAGACCCAACCCTCAATCTCGTCATCAACAGCGGATTCACCTGTTTCTGCTGCCGCCCCTACTCCCGCTGCTTCCACCACTGCTACCAGTAGCTCCGCTGCTCCGCCGATCGTGCCCAACAAGCCACAACGCATCCTTGCCTGCGTCTTGTGTCAACACCGCAAAATCAAGTGCGACAGGACATTCCCTTGCGCAAATTGCCTAAAGGTATGCATGTGAAAGAAGGGAGCCCTCAGAAGACTATCCAACTGATAGCCTTTCCTCCAACAGGCAAACGTTACTTGCACCCCGAGCACGCCTGCTCCAGCTCGGAAGCGCCGGAGACCAAACCAGGACCTCCAGGAGCGTTTGGCACGATGTGAAGAATTATTGAAAGAGTATGCTACGGCAAAACCCGACTCGCCGCCTCCTGCAAAACCCCCATCCCCTAAACCTGTGGATCGCATCCCTGAGCTGGAAGACCCTCTCCCGAAATGGAAGCCCGCCGGCAAATTGATTGAAGAGGACGGCGGTGTGCGCTTCATGGACTCATACTTGCTGACCACAGTCTACGATGAGGTGCGTAATGTCAACAATGTTGCGCCCCATCATTGGCGCTTTGCAATGCCATATTGACGTGCCCCCCTCTAGCTGAAATCGATGCGCAAAATCGTGGACGAAGAGATCGCATGCGACGAGCCCACCCCAATGCCTTCTGACGAGGTGGCCGATACGCCCGATGAGAATGCTGAACTCGTCTTTGGCGCGACAGAATCTCCTACTACTAACCCAGAAGAGCTCTCCCCGAGTCCAAGCCACATCGTACGCCTCTGGCAGATCTATCTCGACCGGTGTAATCCCTTGACCAAGATTATACACGTCCCTTCCGTCCAGCCCTACCTCTTGGAAGCAACAGGGTCTTCTCCGCAACTCCCAAAGAACGTCGAAGCTCTTCTTTTTTCCATTTATCTCCTCGCCACGGTCTCAATGAGCAAAGACGAATGTGAGGAAACGCTGGGCATGTCACGAGACAAGGCCCTGGCCAGATTTGGACAGGGCGTCAGGGTAACTCTGGCACGTATGGGCTTCTTAAAGACACACGATCTTCTGACCTTGCAAGCGCTGGTCATATATCTGGTAAGGCTCTCCTTCAAGCAAAACAAGCGCTTAGCCGCGGTAAACTTACTCGGCACAGATTTCTCTCCAAGGCCGCTACAATCGGCATGCATCATGGATATTGAACGGCCTCGTAATTCGAATAGCCCAGAAAATGGGTCTACATCGTGATGGCGAACAATTGGGTCTGAAACCTTTCGAGACCGAGATGAGAAGACGGCTGTGGTGGCAAATCATCCTGGTCGATGCCAAGTATGCGATGCTATCAGGGCTCAGTCATACGCTATTGCCTCGCGGCTGGGATACAAAGGAACCCAAGAACATCAGCGACGAAGACCTGTTGCCTTCGACAACAGGCCCCATCAAAGATACTAATGGGCCGACAGATATGATCCTAGTCCTCGTCATCTGCAAAATTGCAAAGAGTCTCATACATCTACCCGGACTCGAGACCGTCCTCTTGATCAATGAGCTTGATTCAACAAGAGGTACCACGGGGCCCAATAAGCGGCAGGTAGACGAGTACAGAGGTGTTATAACGGAACTCAACAAAGAGGTCGATGAGTTGTTTGTGAAATACTCCACACCTGAAGCCGGTCCGCTTCACAAACTTGCTCGACAGCTGTGTGACCATCTCCTGGGCAAGCTCACATCATTAGGCAAGCCACCCGGTCAGGAAGCCGATTGGGGCACGGAGGTGTTCGATCACACAAGCAACACATTCAAGCTAGCAGTCCTGACTACAGCCCACGCAATCGACCAGTATAAGTTAGGGGTGTATCCGGGCTGGGACTGGTTCTCAAGGCTGCACTTCCAGCTCGATGTCTTCGCCTACCTCGTCGGGCAGCTCTGCCACCGCACAACCGGCCGTCTGGTCGACAAGGCATGGGAAGTCGTGGAAGACGTGTACAAGTATCACCCGGAATTCTACGAAGTTTCATCTCGGAAGATGTACTATCAGCTTGCGCATTTCATCTTCAAGGCCTGGCGCAAGCGAGAAGAGGTGCTCCGTACCCGGTCGGGCGCTGCACCCGAGACACCACATTGCGTGCAGAAGCTACGCCTCTTAACGCCAGGATCAGATGACAATGCGAGTGTCAAAAGCGAATCGGGGAGGACACCCGGTAATGAATTTTTTAATTTTGCAAACGCAAATGGTACTGGCGCTGTCCCGGGCGATGTGATGAATTTCAACTCTTCCGAGGGCGCGCCATTCGACACCTATATGGGCAACTATTTTGACTTCAACGGCGCATTGGAGTTCGATATCTGGGGGAACTCATCGGCGTCATTAGCTCACGGTATTCCGAACTTGGATCCGAGTACTCAGCCGCCCATGCAGCACTTGGAGGATATGATGCCGTACGGCGTTATGGGACAGGGTGGATGGAAGTAGTCACACCGGGGGGTGGGGGTTAATACGGGAATTTGCTGTGCAGACAAAAGAAGAAGAAGAAGAAGACGAAGAAGAAGAAGAAGAAGAAAAGAGGGCAATGAATACTGCCCCTTTTCTGTGTCACCTGGTCACACGGCACGTGTATAGCACACAGAGCCCCAATAGTCCCTTCAGGGTGCGAAACGTTGACTATCGGGTTTTATTTTGAGGGGTCTTTAATATTTTTGGTGTCACATAGATTCCGGTTCAGGTTATACGGACTGGCGGCTGGTTGAAATGGGGCTTGGTGGGACAGACACGTTCTCAGATGTCGGGGCATCTAATCACGGAGCGTTGCTTTGAGTCGGAGGTTTCGAACGAATTTTGTCGCTTCCTCCGCGTGCGTACGACGATGAATGAAACACGCCACACTTTTACTCTATTTGCCTTTTCTTTGCTTTTATTCTGTGATAAAGCCGTGTAGTGTGCTACCTCCGGGAAATGCTCGTTTTTTGGTCTGACGCTAGAATGTCTGACACGATTTGACCCGGATGAACGCTGCCTTACGAGGGAGTCATACCGCATGCGGTCGTCTTTTTTCTTTGATTATCAAAGATCGGAGATCTGAGTCATAACACGGCACGATTGTTTACCCGTCCAACACACACACCCATAAGATTGTGGTTGAAGAGGATGGGGGGGGGACTAAAGTAAGGCGACTATGGCGATTCTTCCAATGACCGTACAACCTGAATATGACGGCGCCCATTTCAGTCATCACAGGGTCCCACGTAGGCTGACCACTACAACCAAAAATGAACAAAAATGAACAAAAATCGGCCCCTAGGTGCCAAGGGGACAAAATCGAGATCCTCCCATGATAAGCCAACGAAGAAGAGCCTTCGGGGCCGGGCTAAGCTTTCGGGTGGATCTTCCGATGAGATGCGGCCTGGGAAGCAAGGTTTCTCGGTGCCGAGCAAAGATCTTTCCATGTTTATTTGCAAGTAGTGCAAAAGGTATGCTTTGAGCTGACTGGCCCTGCTTAGTCTGCCATGCTGCCAGCCTGCGCACAATTCGGCCTTTCCGATGACCGAGGCCGGTGTTTACCACTCTTTTCCCCCCCCCCCTCTCTCTTTCTCACCGCGACGAACGAAAAAAATCCCTGAGACGTGCAACCTCAGTGAGCCGCCCGCTCATGCAAGATGAGATGACGGTGGTCTTTTTGTGTCCAGGACTGGTAATTTGTCTGCCTTCGTTCCTTTTCAAGTTCCACTCTTTTTCTCTTGACTTTTTGTCTTATTATTACCTCTTTCGGCACGGCGAGGCAACCAGCTGTGCGAAAAGGGGGGGGTGGGTGCTAAACTCCGCTGGGTGCGGTACATTGTAGGGAATTCTTTTGGGTGAGGTCGGACAGACTCGTTTTATCCGAAGCCGAACTAGTCCGGGAGAGTCTTGCTTTGTGCACATCATCACTTTTTCGCTGTTTTTTTTTTGTTTTTTTCTTCTCTTCTTTGGTTGTCATAGCTTGTAAAGTACTATGTCCGTCCAATGGCCGATGTGCAATGTGCAATGTGTGATGGTCTTTTTGTGCACTTATAGTCCCTAGCTCTCCCATTCTTCCTGCCCTTACAGATTAATTAGTGTCAACCCATCAACATCGTCATTATCAACTTGCTTCTTCTTTGTGCAGAGTGATACCATCCACCCACACATATCCATACATTCTTCGCAGTACCCCCCGCCCAAAAAAAACAACCACCACAACCACAACGAAAGCAACGTAGACAAAACCCCCGAATGTAATTGAACACACTCACACGAAACACACGATATTACACATTGCCGCCTTTTCAAATTGCCTCTGGCAGTTCTACAATATCATCTCACACACACAGGCACACATACCTTTTTCCGCGATGCCTTTTTTCAAACGGGCCAAAAAGGTCGACCAGGTGGCCAATCCACCCCTAGACGGGTCGAATGCTCCCGTTCCCCAAGCAGCTGCTTATCCGGAGGATGAGGGCGCGGACGAGAAAAACACCATGTCACTGGCGCGAACGCGCACAGAGGATATTGTGTATCCGACGGGGGTCAAGTTGGCACTGCTTATGACTTCGGTCTTTGTGAGCATGTTTCTTGTGGCTCTGGTATGTGGACCTTTTCTTTTCTGGGTGGTTCGATTGTAGCAGGACAGAGAAGGAGTTCTCGGGCTATATATCTGGTCTGGTGTTTTGGTAGCGGGAGCTAACATTGCTTTAGGATCGACTCATCATCTCGACGGCTATTCCACAGATTACTGATGACTTCCACTCGGCTACTGATATTGGCTGGTAAGCTTTCCTCCCTTCATGGGGACTTCGTGTAAATTTATCAACATTCGTTCCATTCTAACAAACGATCCAGGTATGGCTCGGCCTATATGCTCACCAACTGCGCCTTCCAACTCTCTTTTGGCAAGTTGTACAGCTTCTACAGCGTCAAGACCGTATTTCTCACCGCCATCGCCCTCTTCGAGATCGGTTCCGCCATCTGCGGCGCCGCACCTTCGTCTACCGCCTTCATTGTCGGCCGCGCCATCTCCGGGGTTGGCTCGGCGGGCATCATGTCCGGCGCCATTACCGTGATCGTCTACGCCGTGCCCCTCCACCGCCGCCCGCTATTCCAGGGCCTTTTTGGCGCCGTATTTGGTCTCGCCTCCGTTGTGGGCCCGTTGCTAGGCGGCGCGTTCACGAGCAAGGTCACCTGGCGATGGTGTTTTTATATCAACCTGCCCTTCGGCGGTGTCGCGGCTGTCTTCATCTTCTTCCTCCTCACGATCCCCGACCGTAGCACCACACACTTGCCTAGTAAGCAGAAGCTCGCCCAACTGGACTTCCTGGGCATCTTCTTCCTTCTTCCCAGCGTGGTGTGCTTGTTGCTGGCTCTGCAGTGGGGTGGCAGCAAATACGACTGGAACTCGGGACGCATCATCGCGCTGCTCGTGTTGGCGGGTGTGCTCGCCATCGCTTTCGTCCTCGTGCAGATCTTCCGCCCTGACACGGCCACGATTCCCGCGCGCATCTTTTGCCAGCGGAGCATCATCGCGGGCTTCTGCGCGACCTTCACGGTGGGCGCCTCTATGATGATTGTTGTGTACTACCTGCCGATTTGGTTCCAGGCCATTGAGGGCATCAGTGCCGTCGATTCAGGCATCCGCCTCCTTCCGCTCGTGCTGAGTATGGTGGTGGCATCGATCACCTCGGGCGCATTGATTGCGCGCGTGGGTTACTACACACCATTCATGCTGTTTGGATGCGTGCTCCTGTCGATTGGCTCTGGCTTGCTGACGACACTGCAAGTCAACACGGGAGAGGGCAGGTGGATCGGGTATCAGATCATTTACGGCTTCGGTATGGGGTGTACCTTCCAAGCGCCCAACCTGGCTGCGCAGACCGTGCTGGCCACTAAGGATGTCCCTGTCGGTACAAGTCTCATGTTCTTCAGCCAGCTACTCGGCGGTGCCATCTTCACCTCTGTCGGGTCCAACGTCCTGAACAACGAATTGCTCAAGAACCTCGCCGGCATCCCAGGCGTCAACCCAGTCGCGCTCCTCAATGCAGGCGCCACCGAACTCACACAGGGCTTGGCGCCGTCAGAGGTGGCACCTGTATTGTTCGCGTACAACCAAAGTCTGCGGGTGGTGCTGCAGGTTGGCTTGGTGATGACGTGCTTGACTGTTTTGGGCGCGTTGGGCCTGGAGTGGAGGAGCGTGAAGAGCAAGAAGCCACACAAGGCGGACGAGCACAACGCTGCCGAGAAGGGGGCTTCTGATGCTGCCGCTGCTGCTGACAAGGACGTCAGGGTGGCCGATGCGGAAACAGAAGATGAGGGGGATCATGCTAGGACGGCGAGCGCGAGTGCGCCGTCTGAGGCACCTGTGGCAAAGGAGACAAAGGCTGTGGTGTAATTAGTAAAAGCATTGTATGTTTCCTGGCATTTAGATACCCTGCGTCTTGATATGAGGGGGAAAGCATAATATGGGCGGGATTGGCACTGTTTGAGGTTTAGGGATCCATCATCACTGGAGTATTGGGCCGGCGGACTGGCAGGCAGTTGCGAGACTTATCATAGATCTCCATCTTAATCTCAACTCTGAAGAGGAATGGAGTAATTCCAGCATCATTTCCCTACTCAAAAGAAGATTGTTGAGCTTGGCTCTGATTGTGTATGATCATGTCTGTAAGAGAACGCAATAATTGTGTCTCCGCCCTCCACTTCACCTTTTGAATTTTAACGTGGCTTTTCAAGCACCGAAAGGGATTATGCATGCTCATTCCAGAATCAAGGTGAAGGATAATGTCTCTTCTGTCAGATTTTGGAAATTCGCTCTTTGATGAACCATGCAGATCATGCAAGAATACAATGAGTCCTGTAGCTGCTGATGGATATTTCCTTGCATGTGATGCTAATACTGACTGCAGACAATTATATGTCTTGTAAACTTGACCGAACTATGTCATTGAGCCTGCCTGATGAACTCACAAGTATATCCCATGTCATACATCCTTTCCTTATCAGAAAATATAGTGACATTCTTCCCAAGGCTTGCCAGCTAAGTACCATGCGTCCGTCAAGCCATGTGGCACCTGGGACGATGATCTGATGTTGCTTCCTCTACATCTCAAGACAAGATGTCAATCTCGCAGTGTGTATTTCTGGAAGATTTTCTTCCGATCTACTTTGCCAGCGGGCCTACGATTCAAATTCCTGTCACAAACATGGCGACTCGAGTTCCATCGAGCATAAACATCAAATCAACCACTACTTTGTATTTCATTCCCTCGAGTCCATAACCTAAGCTTCTTCGCATTTGCAGTGCTTTTCTTCTATCTACTTAACCTGTTGACAATCCGATTGCTTTCTCACAAGATCAATGCCTCCTATTTCAACAGCCCTGTCAACGAAACCGATGATGGTCCTTGCTGCTGAAAGCCAAAACATCATTGAGCCACTTTCTCCTTCGGAGCTACCCAGAGAGGTTCCGCCCTCACCACAAGCCGGTAAGATGACTACCGCCATGATCATTCTCACTGTATCGAATAATAATCCTCTCCATCGTAGGTATTTACCATTGCAGACACCCAAGCCAGCAGGCCTCCGCATACTTTGCCAACAAGGGCTCCGTCATCGAGCAACGCGACCACGATCCCAGCAACGAAGACGATCAGGAGCTACGCGACCTCGAGCGGGAAGGTTATGCGCCCGGCGGCCGAGTAGAGCTCTGTACTGCGCAGGCCGGCCGAATCTGTCCACCGGGCTCGGCGTCGATGGTCCATGTACACGGCCGCGGCGGATGGAGGCAACAACATGGGCTCAGCTCTTCAAGCAGTGTGCGGGGTGTAAGGTCGCTGCCGGATCTTTCCAGTGCTCAGGCAGCACTTACAACACGCGGCGGCAAGGGAAGGAGGGAACGAGTGGGAACGAAGAAGGTCGAGATTGTGGGAGGTAAGCCTGAGAACATGGAGAGTGTGCAAATGGCGCCAGGGAGAAAGGGACTGAGAAGGGCTCTGAAGAAAAAGATTTCTGCCCAGAGGTTTGATTTTCAGGGAGGGGGATTGAGAGAGCTTGTGCGCTCCCTTGGATTTTGAAGCGCCGTGTGCTGCAAAGGGGGCCATTGATTTTGAAGATCTCGAATATTCATGAGGTTACGTTTGCTGGGGTAAGTTGACAGAGTGCTCTCCGAGAATCCAATTAAATCAACAAGTTTATAAAAAGGACTTCGGTATGATTCCATTTTTTTTCTTTCAATTCCCCCTCCTAAATTGGCGTGAATCCGAGAGACATTGGTGTAACATGACAACACTCTCGACGTTCGAAGCTCATCATCCTCTGGCACAAGCGATTCAAAGTGCAAATCGCCGGTTTGACTGCAGACTAAGTCCCTATACTTGCACCTCTCACATCTACCTCCAAGAACTTGACCATTTCAGTGGGAACATACTAGAGTAGACCATCACTGTTTACAGCCGTCCACAGGAATCAAGTCGTTCTCGGGGCCCCCACAATTGCCGAGATGCCCAGAGTGTCGGGTTTCCCGTCTGCAGCGGAACGGCCCGCGAATCGGGTTGATCCTGTTGCGTACCTCGGCATTCTTTGCAGAATGTTTGCAAGGATCACCCCAGATTAAAGGTGCAATTTCGGCATCACCCGATGGGGATCTCTTATGGAATGGCAGCTGGTGAAAGAGGGTACTTACTACCTACCCACCTTGACCCCATGGTGAACTACTTGCACCCTGGGGTAGAGTCGTCTTGTGTGTTCCCTTCCAAGTGGCATTGGTCTGATTGAAGGTTGTTCCTTATGATTGTCGTTTGGCCATAGCAGGCCGTACATCATACTTAGCTATAAACGCCTCTTGGAACGAATGACTAAAGAGTATATTACAACTCAAGCCATCCCACGGCTTTCTTCGTTATTTTCTTGAAGGGGAATATGACCAACCGCTAACCGGAAGCATCTCACGCAGGGACATTGTGGTTGAGGAGCCAACTGGAGGAAAAGCATCGCGTTTATTTTTTTGGTCGCCGGCTATCTCACGCAAATAGCCCGAGCGCCATGTACCTGTACAGGCCTCTCTCTTTCGAGGCAGCAGTTATCTCACATGTATGATGTCTTGGAGAACCTTCCTTCGTCCCTCAGAGTAGCCTTCCTTGAAATCCGTCCCATCTAGGCTCGCTCACCCTCCCAGACCACTGCTGCACCAAGGATATGTCTTCAAAGAAAAGGTACAGGCCAAAATGTGCTCACCCAGCTGAACGGAGCAAACCAAAACGAAACATGTCGATAAATGTCACGCGTGACGAAAACAGTCAGGCGTTAGGATGAGGTATCTCGCAAAAGCAGAACGCGCAAAGAAAGGGACAGATAGCACTGAAGTCAGTAGTGGCCTCCCATCTAGCACTCGTCGAAAGCATCTTCCGTGTAAGACTTGTTGTAAATGTCGCCGTGAGTGTTGTTGAAAAAAGTGTGGGGATGGTATCCGGAACCGGTCGTGAATGAATGAGTAGGCTCAAAAGAGTGGGCAACGTCGGCGGGAGTGACTATCTTCACGTCTTCGTCATCATCATCGGGGGAGGCTGCCTGTGCAGGGGCCAAGTCTGGAGGCTGAAAGCGAGGGGCGGTCTCAGACAATATCTGCTCGTAGGCGCGCATCTTATCCTCGTTGACTAGGGACTTGGACGGAGTGATGTCAAGGGGAGGGTCCTCAATCTCCGAGTCATCATCAATTTCGTAGGTGTTCTCGAGCTTGACGGCTGACTTGGACTTTTTGTTGGCGGTGGACTTGCCAGTGGAGGTGGCAGCTCGCTTGCGACCGCCGGTGGTCCGGGGGGTTTGAGGGTTGTTTCTGCTGCCTCCAGGGGTGGAAGGAGCAGTGGGAACTCCCTTGCCCTGCCTCAAATTCTCAGCATCCTTTTTGATCCCTCGAAACTGAAACTGGATCCCGTCGGGAGTGGAATCGCCAAAGTACTTGTGAATCTCTAGAAGTTGGGAGAATTATTAGCTTACCGCGTTGTGGTTGAAGTCGGCCGGGTCCTCGCCGCGTTTGACCAGGCCCCGGATGGCTTTGCTGTTCCTCTTGATTGGCCGAAAGAAGTGATCGATTCCGCTCACAGACCAGTCAGACCCGTAGTGGCTGGCAATGTCTGGACGAATCAGGAACCGGTCTTACCAGGGATGGGAGATATGAGAGTGTTCTTGGTGAAGATGGAATGAAATGACAAACTTACCCTTGTAGTTCAGCCTTAGTTCAGGGTGCGCCGCAATGACGGCAGTGAGCAGGCGAAGCTGCCCCTCGTATGAGCGGAAGTTGGCAGGCATGGTGTCGATTGTCTGTAAGATCGTCAGTCGAAGCAGACCAATTAATACTTGAATACCGGATCTGTTGATCTGATTTGGTTGGCCGGTGAAGTTGTGGTGTAGAACGCCGGCTATGTTTGATTTTATCTTCGGACAGGACCAATGGGCAAAGCTTGCGCAGGAAGTGAGCCTGCCCAATCAGTCGAGGGTTGGGTTGATGTGTATTGGGAACAATACTTACACACCAAAGTGAAGATGGGATGGATGGATGGTTGCAAATGTCTCTAATGTTGATTGATAATCAGCCCTGGTGGCACAAGAACTTGTGTAAATAATTGTGAGGGAAGGTGGCTTTGGGCTTGGGAAGGTTCTCAGGAATGAAATTCTGATATTCAGATGGAGACTGTGAAAGCACCTATGATCGTGGACACACCCATCGACTTGTGGACAAGTCACTCACCTGCGAATCTGTGAGGCAGGACGTACCACGAACAAGCATGCGTAGGGCTGAAAAAGGGAATGCAAGGCGCGTGCATATGCAATGAGATGAGTCCAAAGGAGTTGAAGTGGAAGTTATGGTGAGTAGATGGTGGGTTAGGATTATCAAACATGAAAGACCATGTCTGTGGAATATAATTAAGGCGTGGGAGAGGTAAAGGCAAGCGCATGGATTTCCAGAGAGCTTCACCCACTCGCAAGGTCATGAAGTTGAGGGAGATGAGACAGGAAGGAACTGATGGAAATGTATTACGAGAAGATAGGGAAGTGGCCAAAATGCTTAGTTGGGACAGAACATAGTAAGGCAAAAGGACTCTGCAAGACTTACACGGTATGCTGTAAGACTGTAAGACTGTAAGACACTTGATAACCGATGTCAAGAAAGAGGCCCGGATGAATAGTGGCTGGTGAAGGTGGACTGATCACGTCCCAGCGGGTTCTGCAGCAACTTGAACCGCAGCCACAGCTGTTCCTAATCAAGTATGGGAGGGATGACCGTATGCAGCGCTGGTTGCTTGCAATGAGAGTCGAAGGCTCCTGATGAGTTCGGTAGAATTTAGTCTGGGCAAATTGGCAAGTACACAACAAATGCTGACGAGTGGACAATTTTTTCAATTGATAGTCATTTGGCTGGGGCAAGGCTTGAGTTGAAAGATTGGACAGAAGAAACGAATTGGGAGATGTTGAGTCTGAGATATCCCCAAGATTAGGTGGGACAAGCTTTAGGAGATTGTTCGAGGTTGAGGTCAAGATCGATACTCTCAAGTTCTGGGGTGATTGGTGAAGTTGGGATAGGTGGGGACATACCCAGTTGGCACAACAACCTAATTTTCAGGCCTGCTTCGCATAATCAAGACCACAAAATTTCGTCAAAATTCCGCAATCAACCACTTCATCACACAGGGTTTTCACAGATTATTTGCTGCTGCTGCAGTACCTGCAAGATGCTGGTGTTTTGGTGGCTGGATGTCCCTCAGTACCAAGGTCTAACGGCAAACGCAATTCTAGGGAGCAGATCATCTGTAACTTCGCCCGGACAAAAAGACAAGCAGAAGCATGATAGTGAGCGGGCATGCATTGGACTAGGTCAGAAGCAAATTTCATGTCTGTTTATGCAGTGATCAAGATTGAACCAAATACACCACCTGCAAAATTCAATAACTGGTCGTGTCGCTAGTCTATATGCAAAACATGTAAATTGAAAAGCACACCCATTTTTCATCCGTCTATTGCAGAGACTTTTCAAAAGGCGTCCTACGACCGTTCGCAGCACCATTCGCAGACGGAACTGACAGAACCGTCTTCATCTCCATTGGATGATCGAAAGGCAAGGGGCACTCGGCCTTGAGCTTGTGCTCCTGCTCCCCACCTCCGTACATCAGGTACTGGATGCCCAAGAAAGCATCGCAACATGCCTGAAAAATGCCACATAGTTTGAAAGCCCAAGGAATTTGTGTCGTCGATGTAAAGAACCAAAACATCTTCATCGCATCACCAGCCAGCCAGCTGGCCAAGACAGACACCCGGAAGCCCTTGCAAGACCGAGAGCGCATGTTCGAGAAGATTTGCGGTAGGGGCAGAGTCGCCTCGACGGAGAGTCCGACGTAGCCAAGCAACACAGAATACATAGCGTAGAGTCCCGTGAATGGGGCGAGGATGAGTTCGAGCGCTGTGAGGGTGATGAATAGGTATAGCAAGAATTGCCAGTATCTGTGAACCGTGTCTTGTCAGTACGCCTCTCGCAAACCTTGTCTCTTTTGGGGATGGGAGGTGGAAGACTATAAACGTACGGCTTGGGAGATCTCCACTGCCAGAAGCTATACGGCCGTGGTCTTTCCCAGAGTCCCTCCTTTGCAGCGCCCGCGAACGGGAGAGCAGCATCTCCGCCTTTCGACGCAGGACCTGGCCGGTGATCCAGCGCAATTTTGAGCAGCAGGACCTGCATAATGACCATGAGGAAGGATTGTATAAGCAACGCGCTGTCGAATCGGGCACCGGGGTAATAGAATATCCTGTCAAATAGCAGATGGTCAGCGCAGGTAAGGGACACTCGATAGAACCGAGCTACTCGGGGCAAAGGGGCTTGCTTCGCCGCACCTGAAAAATGATGCCACCAGCATGATCAGTGGTATATCCAAGGAAAAGCCGGCGCTCGACTTGTTCCGGTACATCGAGAGCGCCTGGTCACTGTACGAGAGAATAGGCGACAGGATCAGGAAGAGAGGGGCGCAAAAGCCCGCGACCGATGCGAGCCACTGCATGGTGAAGATGGCCGACGACGGCGCGCGTCACGTCTCGCAGGATAAAGGGGTTCTGACGATGCGACAAGACTCGAAAGATGGGGAGGCCGTTGACGCGCAAGGGGAGAAGAAGAAAAAAAAGAAAGGAGGGACAATTTTTCTGTTGAGGAGACCGCAGCAGCTCGCTGGTGGCAGAGGTGATTCTAGACAGGGTCGAGAGGGAAAGCACGGAGCGCAACCAAGGAGCGACGTTGCGGGTAGGAAAACGATTCGGAAACCCGCGAAATCCACAATTTGGCCGGTATGCCTGGGAACGTGGGAAGGGGAAACGCGGGTCCACTTTTGGCATTGAGGATCATCTTGAAAGGCCCTCCGTGCCGCGTGCGGGCCGGGTGGTAGTAGGGCGTGCCAAGGGAATTTCCCATCATGTCAGCGGCCAACGGGTCCAGGTGGTCTTCCCCTAACCTGCAGGAAATGTCTCCAAATTTAGACGTGCCACAACAGCTAATGGATGGATGACTATGCTTGAAACCCAGAACCACTTGCCACAATGTACTCCTTGTGGTCTCTCAGGCGTAATTGCTCAGCACTTTGAGAGAAATCCATGTGTTCAGTACACCAGGATTGGTACGAAGGTCATAAAATTGGTGGACTCAACAAGTCGGGCTTCCTACTCCAGGTAAGCTTCAGACTTGATGTTGCCCCCACCTGGAACTCAACAGTCTTAGAACAGAGCGGACATTCCTTCGGCCTCAAGCGCCAAAAGTGGCCGATCTGACCTCATATCTCGTTCCAAAACCAGCTATTGCTGATCATGTGTCAAAATCATATGCATGCACGTTGTCAACCTGGGCCTCACTCTGTATGCGCAGCTTACAGACGCTCGAAGACTGGCCATGACCAAACACGTTAAGGTACAGAGCCTATCGTTGCACTCACTCCTATCAAGACGTTCCTCACTAGCTGTCAGGACCATCTCAACGTGATTGATCGTCCTAGTTCCACAGATCCTATTCGGCTCTGATGTCACAGAATACTATGCACTAGGCCTCACCACGCCTTGGGAGTGGCATCATCCGACAAGTGATTACCTACCTAGGTAGGTAGGTAGATGATTGGGTTAATCCACCGCCTATGTTAGCCGAAGCGACATTACTTCCAGTACCTAGGACAAGAACATTTCCAAAGCGAGTCAAACCGTGTCTCATGACATTGTACGCTCCTTTTGAGAACACAACCTGGCATATCTCGGATTTGGCTGGCCACCTTAAGTTCGATCTTGTTGAACAACTGGGGCCTTATGATCTATCCCCTCGGACGCTTGAATCAAATCACATGATACAGTTGTGAATTGAAAATGAACGCCAAAGCGTGGTATGCAGTCTCGTCAACTCAAGACCTAACATAGCGCAAGCCACCATGTTCTCTGTTTCCACCTGGCAGACGTGTCTATGCGCTTCATTTCCCATCATCATATTCATGCCGACATTAAAAGTCCTCATCGATGACACTACAAGACAGAATCAATCAGGAGCACAAGCAGTCGAAGAGCTACCATCTGGATCCTTCGCTAGGTCGCGATCAATGCACCCATTGCTCTCGGTCATGTCTGTTTTTGGAGCTCATAGGCTCTGTATACCCCGTTCAATCCTGGCCTTCAGTCACCATACCTAAAGCATTGGGCATCCCCACCAGTATCTTGCCCTTGGGCACGCGAACATCCTTAAGCTTCATGCAGCCGAAAACATTCAATTCCCTCATGTTCGGGCAGCTGCGAAAGATATTGGCCACGATGAAGTCCGTCACCTCTTCACAGAAGCTGGCCTCAAACTCCTTGAGCTCAGGATAGGTCTTTTCGGGGCTGAAGACCTCCTCAAATGCATCTTGTGAAATATGGCGGCACGCGTGGAGGTTGAGATACTGAAGCCTCTGACCTGAATGTGCCATCAAGGCTTTGAACCCCTCGGAGCATAGTCCAACACTGTCAGGGTTTTCGCGGGGCTTTTGTGAGTCGAGGTAGCGGCACTTCTGCAGATCGAGGAAGGTCAGACCGGGGTTTTGCCAGTCAGTAAAGAGGCGAGCGAAGCCAGCATCGGTCATCACCTCGCTGTCAGTGATGCGCAGCTTAGTCAGGGACCGGCAGTTGTTGTGAATGGCGTCTAGTACGGTATTGTCCAGCTCCGGCGTCATGCGCAGAGACAAGGTTCTCAGGCCCACCCCAATACGGCCTATCACCTCAACCCAAACATCAGAGTGCACCGTCTTGTGGAGGTGTGTGCTCAAGTGTTGAAGATTCTTCAGATGAGCTAGCTCGCGAATACCATCGCCACTGACCATCTGGTTGTTGCTAACCTTGAAGCGCCTCAATGACGGAGTCGTATCCTTTAACAAGGCCATACACTCGTCATCGAAGTGTTTGTCTGTGTAGTAAATCTGCAGCCGCTGAATGGACCGGCCTTTGGAGACCAGAAACTTCTTGAACATGTCATTGCTCAGAAGATTGGCGCCGTGAAGATGGAAACCCTCAAGCTCAATGTGGTCTCGTGAGAGTAGATACGCCATGACATCGTCCTTGAATTGCACAGCATACTTCACCTTCAGACTCTTCATGCTGGGCACTGTCTGAAAGACACTGATCAAATCATCAGTTCTAAGCTTCGTTGCGTCGTATATGGCGATATCTTGAGCAGTCGGTTGAAGAAAAAGCTTCAGAGTGCTGGGGTCCACAAGACGTTTCTTGGAGAGTGTGCGGGCGATCTTGTCAATCGTTCTGTGAGGCATCTCACCCAGGTCGTCTGCGAGATGAATATTCTTGGCAAGGGTCTCAATGCAGAGGCTCATAAGGCTCTTAGCACCAAGCGTATAAGTGCCATCCAACATGTTGCTCTGATTCTTCCGGCGACGACCAACAGGGCCGCCAGAAACGACCTTTTTCTTTTTCTTGGCCGGGCCGTCTTCCTTGTCAAGCTTCTTCCCACAAGGGTTGCAGAGAAGGCCACCATTTGGGCCTCCCCGTGAGTAAGGTGTGACTGTGAATCTGGTGTCGCATTCATCGCCTGGATTGACACTAAAGTTTTAGCATTGATTCTAAAAGGCGGACATACGATTGACGAAGACTAGGCAGGCACTTACAATTCGCCATCTGCCCAGGTTGAGGTCCACTATTCCTCAAGAGCTCCTTGATCAGGTCGTCTTCTTCATCAGAGTCGGCTAGATGCTTCTTGCGCTTCTGAAACTTCTTGGACGCCTTGATCTTTTCAATGGCCTTTTGCTGGTCCAGCTTCCGCTTGGCAGTTTTGCGCTTGGGACTAGTATCGTTATCCCCATCTTCGATCTCTTCCTCAACAGAATGGGCATTCGAGGGGCCCTCGCCAGCATCCCCATCGCCAGCTAGGGTCTGCTGTCTGCGTCGTTCGTGGTCTAGGCGGATTTGATTGGCGCTGATATTGTGACTGGCTAGGAAATCTGTTAATGCTGACTGAGGACCTCTAATCGCTCGACCCCGGCGGACGGTCTGCTGGCCAATTTGAACAGTCTGAGCCGTGTTGCTCGCAGTTGCAGTCGTAGTCGCAGTCGCAGTCACAACAGAGGCGGTGGCAGCTGTGGTTTGAACAGCAGCGCTCTGATTGACATCCTGAGCAGAGGCCTGGCCATTTTGAGTAGTCTGTTGAGTCACTACAGTGACCCGGGAGCGGCGTCCCCTAGCGGCCATGATCAAGGTCGCAGACAGCAAGACTCCGAATGCAGCACCCTCGAAGTGATCGGTAAGGGTGAAGAGAAGGTATCAATGTCCAACTCTAGATACAAATTGAGTGTGGGTAGTCGGCCATATGCTGGCTTGGGCAAATGGGAAAGGCAGCCGACAATATCAAAGTCTCAATGCAAACTTTGACAAAGTGGCGATGCGTACAAAGGAATTAGTGAGATCTTGAGGTTGGAGGTTCGCTAGGATACGCGAGGGAGGCGCGCTTTCCCGTGGTCCGGGCCATGCAACCACTTTAAGTGCAGCATGGAATCTCCAATTTTTTTCAAGGGAAGAACCTGGTAGATCCGAGTGGTGCCTAGAGTTCCTGCAGTAAGTTTTAATGGGTGTCCACTTGGTAGCACCTTCCCCGTGATAGCGCGTTTAGGCTAAGACCATCGCGACTTGGTTCATTGGTGGCAACGTCTGGTCCAGCTCAAAGGCGGGCAACTTTCTTTTTGAAAGCCTCTTTAATTTTTCTTTTGTTCGCCCCCTTGACCCGCCCAATTCTACAGTCCGAATACCCAGGTCGGGATATTCTAGGTAAATGATGCCATTGAGAATCCAACCCATCTCTCTTTATAATTCATCGATCGATTGATCTAGGAGACTGGTTTCGTAACGTCATCTATTTGGACACCCCCCTCCCCACCGGAAAGTATCGCCGGTCGCCAAGATGCCGCGAACTAGAAGATCGCTTCTTGCTGGCACGGGCGGTAATGGTGAGTTTCTTTCGGTGTAAGGACATGCGCTCATCAATTCTCATCGCTGACTCCATTGCTAGCCGACACATCACTCGCATCTAATGATGCAGCTTCCAGCGCTTTCAGCCCCTCCATGCCCGCCAAGCGTCCTCGTGGTCGTCCAAGCAAGGCATCCCTAGCAGCAGCAGCAGCAGCCGCCGCCGCCAGCAGAGACTCTGTGTCCTCTATCACGACTTCGAACGACTCTGAGTCTGTCTCAGGATACTCGACTCCCTTCACCAGCAACGCTGCGACCCCCGCAGAGTCAAATCGCCAAGCAAAGCTCGAGGTCGTCATTCCCGTCGTCAAGAGCCGCGATTCCGCTGCCAAGGCCATGCAAAAGGCTAAGGACTACATGATGGGCAAAGACTCCAAGAAGAAGCGCATATTCACCGAGATCGCCGACAGTGAAGATGACGATTTGTCGGACACATCTCCCATTACTCGACGCACGCGCAACGATGAGCATGTTGCTCGACAGCTACAAGAGGACCTGGACCGGGAAGCTGCCGAGGCAATCCAGTCCCAGGATGAGTCTGACGACGACGAGCGCGTACAGGACGATCAGGTGGACGAAGACAGTGATGATCTCGCCACTTTTGACCCTAAGGGTAAGGGTAGGAGCAAGCCCACAGCTTCTCGGTCCCGCGGCCGAGCCCCTACGAAGTTGGTCGTATCAGACTCGGAGGACGATGAGGAGGATTTCTCCGACTCAGTTGAGCTCGAGCCGCCGACCAAGAAGCGCAAGACAGCCGTCTCGAAAGGTAAGAGCAAGGCCAAGGGTAAAGGAAAGGCTAAGATGCCTCCACCTCCCCCACCAGGCTTCGACGACGACGAAGACGATGACATACCCCGTAAGTGGCTGAAGATGCTTCTCCCACATCATTGATTACTAACACTCTGCAGTTCGGAGTAAGAGGAAGAATAAGAAGATCGCCGACACAGAGGCAGAGGAGGAATCAGCTATGGATACGCCCACTAGCGACGGTTTTGACCTAAGCTCGATTTCAGGAATGGCATCTGATGAGGATGAGGACCAAGACACTGCCACAGCTCCACGCAGTAGGGTTCGGAACGCTGCTCGTCGCGGGTTCACTGCCTATCAGAATCGGAAGAAGGAGCGTACTAACCGTGGTAAACTGGAGTCACAACATCCACAGCTGTTGACAATGTGGACAAAGCTGGAGGAGATGGTGCCTCTGAAAGCTGGAAAGGCTGAACAGCCCAAGAACATCTCGCGCCTCCTTAAACCATTCCAGCTCGAAGGTTTGGCGTGGATGAAGGCCATGGAAGAGCAGACCGAATGGAAGGGTGGCCTTCTCGGTGATGAGATGGGTCTTGGCAAGACAATTCAAGCGGTCAGTCCGACGAATCAAGCTGAACCTGATTCATACTGACAACCCCCCTAATAGGTCTCACTGATCATGTCCGACTACCCTGCTAAGCAACCGTCTCTCGTTCTTGTTCCTCCTGTTGCTCTTATGCAGTGGGTCAATGAGATCGAGAGCTACACAGATGGGACACTGAAAACCCTCGTGATGCATGGCACCAACACCAAGGCTGCCAAGGTCAAGACGATAAGAGATCTCAAAAAGTACGACGTCATCTTGATGTCGTATAACTCCTTGGAGTCTATGTACAGACGACAGGAGAAGGGATACAAGAAGAAGGACAGTCTCTACAAAGAAAAATCGCTGATACACTCGATTCAATTCCATCGAGTGATCCTCGTGAGTATTAAATGGTCGTCTGTCTGCGGTTCCGCGTATTGATTGAATGCTAGGACGAAGCCCACTGTATAAAGACTCGCACCACGATGACAGCCAAGGCTACTTTCGCCTTGAAAGTAGATTACCGCTGGTGCTTGACCGGCACTCCTCTTCAGAACCGGATTGGCGAGTTCTTCAGCCTTATCCGTTTCCTGAACATTAAGCCATTCGCTTCTTACTTCTGCAAGCACTGTCCTTGCGAGTCGGTCGAGTGGAAGATGGATGACGATCACAAGTGCACTGGTTGTAAGCACAATGCCATGCAACACGTCAGCGTTTTCAACCAGGTGAGAATTTCTTCGTTTCTCTGCGACCCAAAGAGATGGCTGACCACAGCACATGCAAAACAGGAGATTCTCAATCACATTCAGCGCTATGGAAATTCGGGTCCCGGAAAAGAGGCCTTCCGAAAACTCCGACTCATGACGGACAGAATCATGCTCCGTCGTCTGAAAAAGGATCACACCGATTCTATGGAGTTGCCAGTCAAGGAGATCTACGTCGACCGCCAATTCTTCGGCGAGGCAGAGAATGACTTCGCCAACAGCATCATGACGAACGGCCAGCGCAACTTCGATACTTATGTCGCTCAGGGTGTTCTTCTGAACAATTATGCCAACATCTTCGGTCTGATTATGCAAATGAGACAAGTCGCGGATCACCCTGACCTGATTCTGAAGAAGAATGCAGCTCAGGGTCAAAATGTGTTGCAGGTGAGTCGCTGCACAAACTTTCTATATTCAAAATACAAGCATTTGGTATGGTTTACTAAAGAATTAACACAGTGTAATATTTGCGACGAGCCGGCTGAAGACGCAGTGCGATCTAGATGCAAGCATGACTTCTGCCGCGCTTGTGCAAGGGCCTACCTGAATTCTCAGGATCAGCCTGACTGCCCACGCTGTCACATCCCTCTTTCAATTGATCTCGAGCAACCAGAGATTGAGCAGGACGAGGCCCTGGTTAAGAAGTCGAGCATCATCAATCGAATCAAAATGGAGAATTGGGTTTCTTCTTCCAAGATTGAGCTGCTCGTCCACGAGCTTCACAAGCTTCGATCCGACAAGGCCACCCACAAGTCGATCATATTTTCCCAGTTCACAACTATGCTCCAGCTCATCGAGTGGCGATTGCGCCGCGCGGGCATCACCACAGTCATGCTGGACGGCAGTATGACTCCAGCTCAACGAGCAGCTTCCATCGATCATTTCATGAAGAACGTGGATGTGGAGTGTTTCCTGGTGTCTTTGAAGGCCGGAGGCGTCGCCTTGAATCTCACGGAGGCTTCCCACGTCTTCATTATTGACCCGTAAGTTCTGAAAGCGTCCCACGATTTTTAACATACTAATCCGTTTGTCTAGATGGTGGAATCCTGCGGCTGAGTGGCAGTCCGCTGATCGATGCCACCGCATTGGGCAGTCTCGCCCTTGTACCATCACACGTCTGTGCATTGAGGATTCTGTCGAGAGTCGGATGGTCCTTTTGCAGGAGAAGAAGACGAACATGATCAACTCCACCATCAATTCTGACGACGCTGCCATGGAGTCATTGAGCCCCGAGGACCTTCAATTCCTCTTCCGGGGAAGCTGATGTGTCAGCATGGCACACTGACCACCTATGCCTGAACTGAGAAGCCTGGCTGTCTGGCGCGTAGCACGTTACTGTGCACTCTGTCAGGTCTATGGTAAGATCTTCATTCTTGAAAGCCGGTGGCTCGAAAATGATGCCTCGTGAGTGAAGCATGCAGCAACGTAAGACTGATTGTGGGCTGTGCGCCAGCACTGCTCTTCGGCTATCACTTTATGCACATCTTCTCTTTGCACGGCTTGATCGCGACTGCCAAATGGCTTGTATGCGGTAGTGCACTGACTCGATTTTGATGGGATGCGCCATGACTTGAGATGAGTAAGGATTAATGAAGACAGAGGGAATGTATTTGATAATGATGGCTCTCATGCCCGCGTTCATGGAAAACGGAAACATAGACTGTGTTCACACGACAAAAGGAGTTATGCTACCCATTCGGTATCTGGCCTCGTACACAGCAGAGGCGTTATTGTTATGTTGAGAGGTTCCTTACTTGAGCTCACGAATGACGGCAGACGGCGTTGGCCATATGCTTGCAGCTCTAGACGGCGAGATTAGATGGCTAGATTCCTATAGTGCTAAATGGAATGTCTGACTTAGCAAATCCCATTGATATCTTTTAGTGAGGATCCGCGGAACGAAGAGAATGGCCTTGATATGGAACATGTAGGAGAGAGGCCTTGGACGCTTGGCTTTGCCTGCAAACATGACGGGTCCATGCCACCTTTGCGATGACGATATGATAGAAGTAAAAGAAGAAGCTAGACAGGCATCGAAAACTAGCTGGAATCCTCATGTAACAATAATATCTTGAGAAGTCCTATTCGCGGGCATATTGAAGAGTTGACGGGTGCTTAGTAAGCACCGACGCGGCACCGGATCGACTAGGTTCGGAATTTCAACGTCACGTCTTGAACTCGACCACTACCTTCAAGTCCCAATGATTCCTTTATCACGATAATACGGAGACCACACCTCTCAAGATGGCGGTATGTACCCTTGTCATTCTCCTTGACTTTGCAGCATGACTGATGCTATCTAGGTCTTCATTCTTGGCGTGAACTTCGGTGAGAAAAAGCTGGTGAAGGCAAGTCACTCTTTGTTTTTGCAGGGCTGCTATACAAAGTCCACCACTAACGCCTTCGCGTCGATAGAAAGCTCTGACCTCCTTCTTCGCCATCGGGACACAATCCGCCGAACGCATCATGGCCAAATACTCCATCTTCCCACGCCAGCGCATCGAGACACTTTCCCCCAAGACAGTCCTCCAGCTCACCGCCGAGCTATCGACCATGACGATCGAAAACGACGCGCGCAAAGTTGTGCAGGACAACATCAAGCGGCTGAAAGACATGGGATCCTACCGGGGTAGGAGACATGCCATGGGCCTGCCGGTGCGGGGCCAGCGCACGCGCAACCAGAATGCTACAGCCAACAGGCTGAACAAGGTCGAGCGGTTTGGAAGGTGGTGAAAATGTCTGGGGATGGACTTGTTTGAAATTATACTCTATATGTGGAAAGGCGTTGGAGGCTGAAAATTGCTCTGTGACAACCGTACAGCAGTTATTGGCGGGGCTAAAATTTGCGGACAGGGCTTCCGGGCTTGTCCCAAGCAGACACCATGATTCGCTGTTGAAAGCACAACGTGTTGTCGAGGTTGCACAGGCTTGAGAAGACACAAAACACTATATGTCGTGGATAGATCACGGCGCATTTGCAGGACCGTCTGCTCTAGACATGGAGAAACGGCGCCAAGTGAGGGAGAACAATTGGATGGCAGGATCGTGCGACTATAAGATATTCATCGAAGCCATCATTGTGGGGCCGGATCTCATCAGATCTAGTGGGACAATCGAGTGTTTTATATCAATTCTATGCGTCCGCGCCGCAAATGCCATGACTGCAAGATTTCAGCTCCAATGGCTGAGACTCAGTACAAGCTCAGCAATGTCATGATCCGACATATGCGGCCAGGTATGCATACGCTTGATACGTACCAGTACTCGCTTCTATGTTGTGAGGTTTCCAAAGGATGTACATCTATCTGATGTATTTGGGAACTCAGCCGCAACCATTGATTATAAAAAAAAATAACGATTTAAGGTGGCGGGGGTAATGCAACATATGATACGCAGCTTTTTCCAAGTACTGCACTAGGCACTTTCTCTGATAACCTACAAGACGCGGCAGTGCCCATGCGTCTCTTCAGCGGCCGTCTAAGCTGCTTCATTGGTACGCGCTCCTCGCTCATCTCGCGTCTTGATCGTGATCATCCGAGACAGCCGGTAAAGCTCAAACCAGGTGGCTAGTGAGCACCACTGTCTCCTTAGCAACGTAGCAAAAAGCTCTTCATCGCTTTGCCATCCAGCCTCTCTATCTTACTCGACCTCTGCACCGTAGGATCTCATCACATCTCCATTGCGCCAAATCTCAGACTCGGCAAATCGTCCTCCAAGGGAAGCGTGCCCTTGGCCTGCAACTCTAGCGCCACAGCATCGACATCCTTCCACACTCGCAGGATGTTTCCACCCACGACTTTCGCAGCATCCTCATCACTGACCCCCTCCTTTAGCAGCGCAGCGACCAAATCTGGGTATTTCGACACATCCTCCAGCCCCTCTGGGACAGTCGGGATGCCATCAAAGTCACTTCCCAGCCCAACGTGGTCGTACCCGATCAAATCTCCGATGTACGTGACATGCCTCACAACTTGCGCAAGGGTCGAGTTCGGGGGATAAAAATCCGGCACTCCGCTGTCTTTGCCGCTTTCGACGCACGAGATGAAGTCCGGAGAAAAATTGACCATGACCACACCATTTCTTTCCTTTACCAGCTGCAACACATGGTCGTGTACATTGCGAGGGTGTGGACAAACGGCGTAGGCGGAACTGTGGCTGTACATGACGGGCGCTAGGCTGCCCTCCCAGCCATCGTCACCGCCACCAAGCACATCGACCTGGGTGTCGACGCTTGTGTGCGATATGTCAACAAGCATGCCGATGCGATTCATCTCGTGGATGAGCTTCTTGCCCTCAGGGCTGACACCGCCCCAGATGCCGCGGTTGGGCGGGACGAAGGCGCCGTGTGATGTCGGAGTGGACCATAGCGCAGCATCGGCGAAGCGATTGGGGCAGTTATGCGTGAGCGTGACATAGCGGACGCCCAGCTCGTAGAAGCGGCGCAAATTGGCGACGCTGTTGCCGATTTGGTGCAGACCCTCGATGCCGAGCGGGGAGATGAGTTGGCCTTGCTGGAAGGCGGCCAGGGCGTTGGAGGAGTTCACTTTCTGGGAGAACTGGGTTGGGTAGAGCGCTTGAAGACGTGTGACTAAATCGACCTGCTGAAGGGTGGCTTGCACGACTTTGTGGGATGTCAGAACCAGGTGACTACCTAGGCAGGTAGGCATGACGACATGGAAACTTACTCGGGGCGTAGATCTCATCACTAAAATCCGTCATGTTGTCTGGACACATCCAGTACACAGACCAGAAGGCGCCGCCATTCATACCGTCCCTGAGTCTGGGCAGATCGACATGGCCGGGTAGACCGCCAGTCTCGAAGGGAACTTGAAAGGTCTCATTGTTGATGTGATTGTTATAGGCCATCCGAATCAAAATGGGCATATCATTGTGGCCATCTACATTCAAGGTCAGAACTCTTATTCCTGGTGAGATATAATTAAAGCTCGGGGGATAACTCGCCTATCAGAGGAGTATTAGAAAGGATGCTCTTGACCCGCTGCTCAACGGTGACCGGCTTAGGGGCAAAGTGGGTTTTGAAGGCATGGTGGCAGTGATGGGGCACGCCAAAGACAAAGCTTGCTACAAGAATGGATACGAGTAGCGAGTATACGGCTGTTGAGCGATTGCTTGGACGTGGATGGGTCTCATCTCGCGTGTCGGTCATTCCCTCGTAGGGTGCCTCGTAGGGCTGACTCTTCTCGGGGGGATACATCGCACTAGCAGGGAATCCTGAGAGGGGCACGAATAATGCGATGGAAATTATAATGAGTCGAAGGTGACATTTACAAGGTCTTGAAAGAAAGAAAAAAAAAACCCTCAAATGCCCCGGACAGTATAGTGTGTAGATAAGTTAAAGAGCTGTGTCCATGGTCGATGTCGTGATGGTGATTGATAAGCGGTACTGGGTATGCGCCGGCAGAATGAGAGAGTACAAACACAAGTACCAAGTACCCCTGTCCGTCTGATCAACTCGACCGTTCCATTGATCTCCCCATTTTCCTCCGCAAAAAGAACGGCGGCTAGCTTATGATTTGCGTCGCCTACGGTCATGACATGCTGTCACCTCGTTCCTGAATTCTCCACTAGTCTATTCTTCGCGACGCTTGAAATGTACGCCTTGAAAACAAGAGGTCCGGAGCCGGATAAAGACGCGCAGACCCCTGAAGAGGGTCTTGCAGTCCAATGTACTCCGTACTTGAGAGTACCTCTGATAGGAGGTGATTCCACAGCAAATGATTCTCATATAATTAGTACACGGGTATCGGAAAGCAAAGTCAAAACGACGTCATTCTTCGTGCCGTGTCCGTCGAATGGGCAGGACGCATGGCTGGGCGTTTTATGTTTCATTTCGTGTGCATGTGCTTTTGGTCCTTGGATGCGCGTGGACATGGAGAGGGGCCAAACGTACAGACGGGACAACCTGTGCGACGCTAAGATTTGTTCAGGGGTTCAAGATTGGGCCTCCAACTGCACCTGCAGCAGCTTGCTGCCACTGGACCGGCGCCTTCCAAACTCACCTTTTGGTTCCCCCGGAACGCGCCAACGATGGCCCGTCAACTGGGCCCCCCTCTGGAAACCAAGTTCAGATGGGCTGTCCTCGCTTGTTTCCCCACTGGGGAGATTTCCAGGTTCTTCAAGGACAATCAATCGCGAAACCATTCTGCAAGTTTCCTTGGTCCTTTTCCACCTGACAGCGCAACAATTCAGCTTGCAGAAACAGTAGCTGTGGCCCCCCTTTTTTTTCGATTCATGCACAAAGCTGAATCCCTCCTTTCTCTCTAATCCTCATCTGCTACCTACTTGTCTCTCAAGTCGTTGTACGAAGGTGTCACCGTCCCCGGCGCTTGACGTCTCTCTTTCGATTTGACTTTATTTGTGACTCTGCCTCTCTCCGACCACTTGCGATTCACCGCCAACATCACCAGCTTCCTACCTATCTGCTGTCTCCCCTAGACCTAGACCTAGACCTAGACGTTGAGGCCTTGTCCGGAAACGGCTCGAGACCCTCGTTAAGACCCACGATCCTCACCCAACTGGTTCCACGCAAAGGCCCAGAACTAGGTCATTATCCGCCAACGACTTGACTAGGTTCAGGGACTTGCTCAGCCTCAACGGGATTTCTTTCCCCTGCTCCGCTTGAGCGGTAACGCCAGCGCCAGCATTCGCTCTCCGCAAAAACCACGAGACGAAGACATAAATGTCTCTACGCTGTTCATAGCCACGACCAGTCACTAGCCTCCACCAAAATCAAGCTCGACGCAGCTTCAAATTCGTTGTCAGAACACGCCATGCCGAGCTTCCAGGACAGCTTCTGGACCGGCGACTATGCCGCAGGTAAGACATGCGGCCAGACTTGCGCCCGAGGATTAACATCACTGACAAGCCGCAGGCCTCGGTGTCCTGTTCAGCAAGCTGCAACAGGGCAGTATCGAGAATCGACAGATCCTGACGGTCGCCCGCATGCGCGCCGAAGCCGAGGAGATATATGGATCGAAGCTCGCAGAGATTGGCCCAGCAGTCGACAAGATTCAGGGTGGCTTTTCGAAAGATGACGGTGCCAGTGTTCGCAAAGTATGCAATCTTGTCCCCACACTCTTTGGCGCTCAGGAAACATGACTGACCGCCGCGTCCAACAGGCATTTGAGGGTGTCCAAAGCGAAATGTCCGAAGGCGCCAAGAATCACAAGAAGATCGCCCAAAATATTCGAGACCTTGTCGTCAATCCCTTTTCTAGATGGTGTGATGCCCACGAGACGCGCATACAAGATTCTCAGGACGAACTACAGACTCGCATCAAGGCCCATGACAGGCAAGCCGAGGTGGTCAAGAAGCTGAGGAGCAACTATTTCAACAAGTGCCGCCTAGTCGAGGATCTCGAGGAGGAGAACAAGTTCGCCTTTCAGGACCCACAGGATAGCCCTAAGCCTGGCATACCTGAGATCAAGGTCTCTACCAACAAAGAGAATGACGTGAGTGACGAGGACGAGATTTTTGAGATCGGCGATGAGCAATTCGATACGGCAGAGATGAAGAAGAGGTTGGAACACATGTTGAACAACATCAAACTTCAAGACACCAAGGTGCCCATTCTCGGAACCTACATGAATACCTCGTCAGGTGCGGACATTGTCGAGTATTTGCAGAAATTCATGGACACCACCAGTGTCAGCTATGCCGAGAGAATTGGACAGGACTTGGTCTCCAGCGGCTTCTTGAGACTCGTGGGAAATGTTGGCAACACTTTCGCGAATAGCTCCAAGCTATTTTACCAGTGGCGACCGAAGGCTTTCCAACTGTCCGGCGTGCCAGAGAAGAAGCCAACAGTAGGGAGGACATTCTCACTGGCCTCTAATGGTTCGGAACCAACCGACTCTCCTATTGTCGGCAACATCAACGAGTACCTGGCTGGCTGGAATCCACTCAATAACCCATACCCCAACGAGACTCCAGCACAACGCTTGCGAAGGGAGCAGGGAGAGGCGGATGAGAAGTACAAGGCTGGTGTCAAGAAGCTGGATGAGACCCGGTGCGAACTGGAGGAAGCTATCACCATGCACCTCAAATTCTTGGAGCGGTGTGAACTCGACAGGCTAAAGGCCGTCAAGACCGTCATTCTTGATTTCTCGGGCGCCATCGGCAACGTGCTGCCCATCATCCAGTCTGCCGTCGACAAGATGATGCTTTTCCAAGAGACAATCCAACCACAGGGTGATTTGCGTTATCTTTTGGAGAACTACCGCACCGGTCGTTTCGCACCAAAGGTGGTGATCTACGAGAATTATTACAACAAGGTCGACGAACAGACCTTTGGTGTGGACCTCGAGGCTCGCGCTAGGGCGGACAAGAAGCGAGTCCCTATCATAATCACCGCCATTCTTACTTACCTCGATAATCACTATCCTGACCTTGAGGGCGATGACGCCCGGAGAGGGGTCTGGCTGGTGGATGTACCACTCTCCCAGACACATGCTCTTCGCGCCAAGGTTAATGACGGCAAACCATTTCCTCCTGAGATCTTTTCCGAATTCGATATACCCACTGTTGCAAGCCTGCTTAAGCTTTATCTTCTTGAACTTCCTGGTAAGTCCCCGACATCAAGGCCCTGTATTCTATGTGTCGTTACTAAGAATGAAATTATAGACTCTCTGGTGTCTTCCCACGTATATGAGATCGTCAGAACGATTTACAGCAACCCCGGTCCAGAGACCTCGGACGATGCCCAACGTGTCAGTGTGCTGCAGCAGACACTGTCGCAGCTGAGACTCACCAACATCGCCACTCTTGACGCGTGCATGAACCACCTTACCCGCCTTATTGAACTGACAAGCGCCGACGAGGAGTATGTCAACTCTCTCGCAACCACATTGGCGCCCTGCATCATCCGACCGCGCGTGGAGACCTCCTTGACCCTCGAAGAGCGCCACGCATTCCGCCTCCTCCGCGACTTGTTCACCCACAAGACCGCCATCTTCAGCGAGCTCAAGCGCATGTCGACGCAGAGCCTCTCCAACCCAACAGCTGCTTCCAAGGAAACACCCCGACCCCGCGCCATCAGCACCAATGAGAGCAACCGTCGGCAATTTCAAGAGGAACGCCAACGCCTTCTCCTGGAAAAGGCCGGTGGCGGCCGCAGCAGGGCCACCTCACCAGCCCCTAGCCCCCGTGGACCACCGGGCAGCTCGCACCGTAGGGACCGCAGCGTGGGCCGCTTCCCCGTAGCGGCGCACGGCACTGTCACCAGTCCAACAGAAACCAAAGACCGTGGCCGCATGAGCATGGGCCCCGTCCTTGGCGTCAAGCGCTCATCGCTCGAAGTGCCCGGCGAGCCCGCCGTATCGACGCCGACCGATTCCACCACCACCACCAACGGCGGTAGCGATAGCGTCGCGACTGATTCACCCGCATCGACGCGCAGTCGCTCCGAGACGGTCAAGAGCACCGACTCGCTCGTAGAGAAGCGCAACTCACTTGGCAGGACCAACCGCCAGAGCATGGGCTTGGGACGAAGGATTCCAGTGAACCCGACTCCGGTGACGGAGCCGGTAGCCGCAGATGAGCATCGCGGGGTAACGCTGGAGGATAAACCCATGGATGACTAGGGTTCTATCCCCCAGAGCCTGCTTGTCCGGGCTTTGAGAGATCTATCTCTTGATTCGTATTCTTGATTTATTCGTGGCATGAGCGTTTGGGAGATCGGGATCATCATTTAATTGAGAAAACATCACCAAACATGAACCCTCGATTGGTGCAAAACAGGGCTGGGCGAAGAAGGTAAGGGAGGACGAGCATGTAATACACTGGACTGGTGGTGGACCAAAAAAAGACAAATATGTATCTATGTATGTATGTACACCGAGCGAACGCGATCACGACCCAAAGATAACCACGAGGAGTTACCTACCTTTTAGCGGGAACGCCAAGGTCGAATAACAGATATGGGGAAGATTGGGATGGGAGCCAAGAGCAGGGCATCCTAGGTGGCCGGAACTTCAATTTTCTTCTAATGGCATTTACCTTACAGATGCGACAATCTCAAGCTTGTGAACTATGATTAAGGATTTTGAGTGTCATTGACCTCGGGCTCGTAGTCAGTGTAACCGCATGGAAGGTTTGAGTATTCTCGTGGGAATATTTTGAAGGTGAGAGATTATGCCACAAAAATTCTGGGAAGAAAGGCGCGCCGGATCTCTTTCATCTTCCATGGAAATCATGTAGATTTATCAAGGCATGCACCGAGAGCCCATCCGAAAGCTTGACATGCATCACGTAAATCGTTCAATTCCCTGTTTCGAAACGCCAGAGCAATGATACATGTGGCCAAGGAGCCTGTCCATCCTTCCCATCAATGACGCCTGCCCAACCTTAGTGAAGATATACATCTCCCAGATATACATTTTTGTCCTATTTTGTAGACGAACCCGAAACACTGGCCCCAGTGCAGTAAGGAGCAACGAGCAAAACGCAGTTCCTCTGTGGTCCAACCCTCTAACAACGTACCAACCCGCGCCTCACTCGTTCAAGATGTTGATTTGAAGGGCTCTTCATGAACCTGTTCTGATCGTGGGCATTCCAAAATCCTCTCGTCTTCATGCTACCGGAATAAAAAGCGCCTTTCGCTTCAGCAGCGCTCAAGGTCCATGGGGCAGAGATCTCCTGTGGACCCAACTGAAGTACCCCGAATCGAGTTCCGGGATCAGGCAGACTGCTTGAGCTCCCAATCCTTCCTTCCGTGCTTCTCTGCTACATGCTCCAATGTAGTCTTAATCTGGTCTTTGGTGCATCTGTCGAATTGCTTTTTCAGTGTCGGGATTAACGCGCTCTTGGCCAGAAACTTGAACTGCATCACAGCAGCCTTGAAGTCCTCCATCTGGTCCGCAGGGACCAGATCGAGCACAGTTTCAGTGGCTTTTGATGCACCAGCTCCGACATCCTGATTGGTTGTAGGAGCAGGTGGTGGAGGCATAGCAGCCTTGGTGATTTTGTCACTAGCATTTGACTTTGCAGCTTTCTCCCCAGTCTTGGTCTTGGTTTGCCCAGGGCTGGTAGTCGTAGCGATCTTTCCGTGAGACGGCCAATACGTTGTGCAGAAAGGATCGACGGAGTGGTGGTGCTCGAGGTCAGCTATGCATGAATTAGTGATGCTTGCATGGAAATGGGACCTGCCGGAGATACTCACGTATGAGGAACTCCATCCTGAACTTGTACATCTGGGGGTTCGGATTCGCCCGCTTTCGATCCTCAAAGCAAATGCCACTGGTCTCAGGCTCCAGGTTGCCCACCATCAGTCGACCGGTGGGCCGGCCCACATCGTCTTCATCGTCCAGGAATTCATTCAGAGATTTTGAATCATCCTCCTCGTCCTCATCGTCGGTCATTTCATCAATGGCTTCGTCCTCCTCCTCTTCGCCTTGAACCCACTCTGCTTCCGAATCATAGTCGTAATTGAGCGGAAGGTCCTTGCCAAGAGGATTCCTCGCCATCTTCCTCAGCTTTGCGACGGACTGCACACTCGTCACCGTCCCGTAGTAGGCAGGCCGCACATCCTCGTGAAATGACAACTGCTTCATGGGTATGGACTTGAGTAATTGTTTCATCGGAAGCCTGTGAGACCCTGCGATCAGGTCGGATGAATTGGTCGACCCACCGTCCTGATCTGTCATCAGGTCTTTGACGCACGGGTAGGATTTCCCACGAGGCACGGGCAAGCAGACAAGTTGTAGTCTCGTGAGAGGATCAAACGGCTTTGCTGTCACAGGTGGTCGCCTCCCTTCCAAGTAATCGGTCAAATTCTTCGTTTTGGCTTCTCTCGTCTCCTCGTCGACGGCAAAAGGGTTCTTTGCCATTTTTACGGTGGTGTGAACAAAGAATGGGAGCGCCAGTTTAGCATATTCCGTCTGGACAGGCGCAGGAGACGGGCTCCTAGCTTTCACCGCGGTGCGAACGACAGCCAGTGCCTTGGGCGTGCCTGGGTCCTTCTTCACGAAGAAGGAGGCGATCTTTGTCTGAGCACGCGCCTTTCTCTCAGCCTCTTCTTTCTTCTCACGGTCTCTCTTTTCGTGCTCAAGTTTCTTCTCTTCCTTGGCTCTCTTCTTGGCCTCAAGTTCTGCCACCCTCTCAGCTTGTGCAGCCTGCTTCTCCGCAAGCTTTTGTTGCCTCTTCTCCTCGTCAAGCTTCTTCTGAACCTCCCGCTCCTGTATCTTCTTTTCCCTTTCAACCTTTCGAGCGGCTTCTTCTTCCTCTTTCGCTTTCTTTTCGGCAGGAGTCAGTTTCTTCCTCTTTTTAGGAGGACCTTGTCCTGTGGGTAGGGCTGTTCCGGCCGGCGGCATGGTTGGAGGCTGGGATGATGCTGTTGAGACGTTGTTGGCTGAGGGAGCTGACAAAAGGGGTTGTCTGCTTGGGGTTCTTGGAGAAGCAGGACCATCGGCAGGGGTGCTGGAACCTGGATCGGTGAGAGCGGCTGGGCTGCTTTGAGCGGGAGGAGAGTAGGCTATAGTATTGGCAACATGAGGTGGGATGGCGGTGCCTGGAAAGGAAGTTAATTGGTGGATCCTGTCATGATTGGGTTCGTCCTACCTATATCTGCGGAGCCCATGCCGACAGTGGGCTGGACTTGAGTCTTGATAGCAGCAGCATCAGAATCATACTCCTTCGAGAACTCCTCGTGGCTCCTCTTCCTGCTGCTGGGAGAATCCCTCTCCGTCATGTTGGGTGACATTATCATGAGCGGCATTGATGTGGGTAGGACCAAGGCCCAAGTACGGAAACCAAGGCTGGGAGTTAAAGGCGATAGTCTCGTGTCGAGCGTGACCCGAGCTTGCAGGCTGCTGGGCGTGTTCGATAATCAGAGGCAGAACTCGGTCTAGTAGATTGGCGGACCCAATTGGATGGATGGATGGGGTTTTTAAAGAGCATTGACTGAAAAATAACAGATCAAAGGGCAATAGTCGTAGTCGGGTTGTTGAAAATGTTTCGTGGTGTGGCAGTAACGTTCGCCTGCACCATCACAGCTAATTCTAGGCAAGAGAGACAGACACAGAGAAGGTGGACCCTGACGCGTTTGGGTCGCGTTGATGGGGAAGGCGCGTGGGGGTGCACGGGCCACTTCTGGTCTGACTTTCCAGGGCCTGCATAGCACATTTAACATATCCCTGCAGGTGCCCATCTAAATTGGTCTCAAACTTAACCTCACCTCAAGGTTCTCTCTCCCGCCATGTCTCTGTGTGGTCACGTAGATCTTCCAATTCATTTACTTCGGCGAGCGCAGTCTAATTTTCATGATCTACGCTCATCCATGGAGGTTTGCCCCCGTCCCTAAACCAAAAGAACTCAAATTGATCGAGTGTTTCGTTAGATTGCTCTCCGATGACCTTATTACTACAGCGCCTGTTCCCTTAGTCAAAAGTCCAAGCACTCATGGCCACCTCTGGGGAATCGCACCCATCGATTCCATCTACACCTGTTTTCCATGCAAAGCCTCAGATCTCTCGTAAAGGGCGGCAGCTATTGACTCTTCCCTATCACGAGGAAAGAGAGCGGTGACCCGAGTTCCGCTTGTCCGCCGCCATTCAGTTGCTTTTCGGGTCCTCAAGTTGATCGACACCACGTCTTTCAGCACGGAGCCATTCCGCCTGGCCAATTGCCTGGTACAGAAAGTAATGGGCAACATCATAGACGAGATGGACTCCCCAATCTCACCTCAGCCTGGAGAGTCTGGACCCTGACCTGTCTGAAGCTTAGATTCTGTCTAGACTCGGGAGGTCTCGGATAGGGTTCTGTGCTAGAATCCTCCTTGGGACCAATTGGGTGTCTGTCGTCCAGGATCAACGCCAAATCTCGAAGTCCGTTGCAAATTTTGCGGATGTGTCAGACCAAAAACCTATGAGTAGTTCCCGAGCGCTGCTGCAAACGGCAACCCCATGACGATTGTTGGACGAAAGCGGAATCCGTGCAGCCTCGGGTCGCCTCTTCGGCTGACACGTCTGTTGATGTCTCGAAGCTTTTGTGACGTATGGCGAGGATTGTTCTGGAAGGCCGAGGCAATCTTGATCGAAATGGGAAGGTTTTGACGGTAGATTCTCACTTCGAGGAGGCGCCCGACGCGAAGTCGCGTGAAGCCCTTCGCGCCTCCCAACGCGCTACCAGCCAACCTAGTCAAAAGTTCTATCTTGAGCGGGTAAGGCTGGTACCAGCTGATCGTTGTGCAAACGCTTTCCGCACGTGGCGAGTTCGCCAAGTTCGCAACTCTTCCCCCATCGCGACAACGATCGCACGTCATTGTCCTCAGACTGCGCATCGCGATCGTGATCAGTGATGGCTTGCTTTGACGGACTTTTCCTGATCCGAGACGACGGAGTGGCTTCGGAGAGCCTGCTTTAGTCCATGCTGAGCAAGTTTGTCCCGACATGATGTATGCAGCTGGTTCTGTATGACTTAACGCCTGATCTTTTTAGGTGGAGTATGGTTATGTTGCCAAATTGGAACCAGTTCTGTCTTCTTCATATCGATATATAAATGGACCTTCAAGTCCGCATCAAGGTGATCGGAGCCTGATGCACAGGCGATACACAAGACAGAATTCCTTCTACAGTCCTTTCTCCCTCTTCTTCACTCGAATTATTAGGTTATTCTTAATATCAATAATTTACTTTCAATAAAGCCGTGAAGCCAGAAAAGATACCAATACTTGTCAACATGAAGATCAACACCTTTTTGAGCACTCTTTTGAACGTCAACCTTGTCCTCGGCGGGCGATGGACACAGAAACGTCGCGAGACCAGAGCAGCCAACGCCCGGAGATTTCCTGAAGCGTTTGCGCCAGAGCACGTGCCACGGCTCGCGAGCAATGGCACTGCCCGCATTCACTCGTCTCGGCCTCTCAGCGTTATTGACGTGGCAGAAAAAGCCATAGAGTCTCGCAACAACGAATCACACACCACTTATAGTGCGAACTGGGCTGGTGCGCTTCTGGTAGGATCCGGATACACCGCTGTTACCGGCACGATCACAGTGCCCACGCCTACTGGCGCGAATGCTGCCACACAGTCCGCGGGAGCTGCTGTGAGTCTTCTTTCCCATTCTCTCCTAACCCCCAAACACCCCGAGATCTAGTTAGGAAACTGATGATTTATCATAGTGGGTTGGCATCGACGGTGGCACCTGTAGCCAGGCGATCCTCCAGACAGGCATCGACTGGTATGTTACCAATGGCCAAGCCACCTACGATGCTTGGTACGAATGGTATCCAGATTATTCGTACGACTTTAGCGGCATTACAATTAACGCTGGCGACTCCATACGCATGACGGTCCTCGCGAGCGCGACGACCAACGGCGCGGCGCACATCGAGAACCTTACAACGGGTAAAGCAGTATCGCAGGCAATGACCGTCTCGTCCGCCGCAGCGCTGTGCGAGACCAATGCCGAGTGGATCATCGAGGATTTTGAGAGCTGCGACAGCAGCGGCAACTGTCCCCAGGTGCCGTTTGCCAACTTCGGCAGCGTGACGTTCACGCAGAGTTTGGCTGTTCAAGGAGGGACAACGGTGACGCCCGCAACTGGATCTGGTCTACAGGTTCTTGATCTGTATCAAAACTCGCAAGTCTTGACAAACTGCGCGGTTAGTGGTGAAACGGTGGCGTGCACATATGTTTGAAAGAAAAAAGAAATTATATAAGTGAAGAAGAGTCAGGTGAAAGAGTGATGATGGATATTATGGACGTTCTCTTGACGACACATAATGATAATTTATGAAGACTATTTTTAGTTATGACAAGCAATCAATATATTAGTATAGTACACAATAATCGAATGTCTCAGTCTAATTTGTGTAACTAGTATTCCGCCTAAATTAGCGCTATATTTCTAGTTCCAAAACTATTCAAAGTCATGAGGAAGGAATTTGAAAGTGAACAATGGAGAACGTGGGCTAAGATTTCCGCGAAACGCCTAGTGTATATCATCTACTTACACACCATGGTAAGTGCGCTCATGAGGAATTCCCGCCATGCGAGGGAAGCAGCACGCCAAGCACCTGAACCGTACATGGTGGCCGGGTAGGCAATAAATACCTAGGTAGGTATACAGACCCTTCTCAACAGAGGCTTAAGGGCGTTGCACTTATCGTCTTTGTCACAGATCATAATCGCATGCAATGTCTCGGTCATGCGGACCGGTCGAGGAGATACTACTAGTCATCACACTCTGATTCACAGGTGGAGGTGCATTCATGGAAAACAATCGCCAATTTTGGGAACAGTATCAGTGTTTCAAAGTAGCCCCCGTGGGAACAATCGTCGTATTATCGGTGGCCGTAAATAACCACTTCAAGTATCTGACCAGGTAGCAGGTACCCAGTATGAGAATGATAGACCATCCAGACCAGGCAAGAGTAGAACCAGATATCTCCAAAGCTCGATGATCCGTGTAGTTTGATCGAAGCAATCCTCGCCCACCCTTTCCCTTTCCCTTCTCCTAGAACGCCCAGCAATGCAATGTTCTTCGATGATGACAATGAATCCATAATGAAAGCAGACAGACAAAGTTTAAGGAAAATTCAGAAGCAGGGACAGCCGTGTGTCGTCGTGTGTGTATGCAGCTAGTCCATGTCCACGTTCCACGCAAAAGTATGAAATTGACAACGATTGATGGTATTGATGGTATTTCCTCCTCACGCAGACCAGCGTGGAACGACCGATTGACGAAAATGAAAACATGCGTGTTGTTATTGGTGCGATACTGTTGACAGAGTCGACTGGACAGCCTGCGAGTCGACATTGGTGTGTACATGGCAATAAGGGGCCTCCTTGTCCTGCAGGATTATAGCGACACCTATTAGTCTGGGTTGGCAATGAACAGCCGGCCACTCGTGAGGGTCATTGTCCTCTCGTCGACACTGCCTCTCCGTCTCAACTCGTCCGGATTCTTGACGCTCTTCTCTCGCGTCAATGTCGCGTTCATCAGGCTGTTGCTCAAGCTGTTGCTCGCAAGCCTTGCAGCTGCAGAGTCCATATCCGGCACCTCGTCGGCGCGCTCTCCGGCACTGCTGCTCCGGCTTGCCGCATCGCTAGCCCGCTTGTCGGAGGAACCGCCGGCGAAACTACTCCTCCGCTCTGGGGTATTCTCGCCATTGCTTCCAGTGCCTGTCCATCGCCTGTTGCTATTCTGAGAGCCACCTCCCGTCATGTGCAGGCCACTGCCGTTCGAGGTTCGGTAGTTGAGCCCTCTCCGTCCCTGGCCGATGCTTCCCGCGGTACTGGATCGCCCGCTGCTTCCGGTCCTACGGTGGTGCAGACTTGAGCGAGCCATGTCGTCGTCGTCACTATCCTCGCCTTCCACCTCCGTCGCGCTAAGGCGAAGGGGCACGCCACCTACACCCACGTAATTGCTGTCGGGCGAATAGCCCACGACAGTCGGCTTGCTGTGGTGCCGGATCTTGCCAACAACTTTGCCGCCGGCGCTGGACAGTCCTGTAGACGAGCGCCCAGCTGTGGATGAGCTCGTGGTAGAGGCTGCGCCAACAGATTGTAGGGCGCGCATCTTGGCCTGCTTCTGCTTCGCCAGCATATAAGGGTCTTCTGGTTGTGCTCGGTCGCACCATACTGTGGCTTTTTGCTTCCGAAGCAGGGCAACGTAGCTCAGCGGCTGTATGGAACCGTTGGACCGAGAGGAGGTGGAGCGACGGAGGTCGGCGTCGTTGGGAGGAGAGTTTCGGTATGCTGCTGGCGGGGGTGGGCCTCGTTCGCCGCCGCTGGAGACTGAACTGAAGGTGTTTACGGAAGGGGTGCGGCGGTTGTGGCCATATTGTTGTGGTTGGCCGAGATACATGGCCTGTGGTTGTTGTTGGACCTGCATGGGGAATATGCTGGACGAGGATGTACGGGTGCGAGAATGTGAGCAAGGGACCTGGGCGTGGCTATCAGGGGGGAGGGGCCGTCGTTTTGGTATTTGAGAGTCGAGCATTCTCAATGGGTCCGCCAAGCACGGTCACACGGGAAATGCGGGAAGTTGAGGAGTTTTTCAGAGCCACAAAGAGATACGGGCTGTATTGCGGCAGTGTTGGCGGTCGATCGACCAGTCTCGGGCAGGAAGTGATAAGCGCGCAGGCGCCGAACAGGCCGTGCGAGGGTATGCGGGCGTTGCGGGCGGTGTTCGTTCTGACTGGCAAAGTGGAGTTTGTCGACCTGTGCTGGGAATGACGGCCGGGTGAGATAATGGAGCGAGGGTACGCAACCAGGCAACGTTGGCCTAATTTCCACTCCTTCTATTGCGATCCCTGTGGTGGTCCCTTTTGACGTGGGCTGTGGGCTGTGGAGGGACACAAGAGCCGAGCCAGCTCAAGTCGTAAATTCACCAACCGAAAGCGGCACCTGTGGGCACTTGGGCATACGGCACGCGAAACCTTACACTGAACGATGCGATGCGAATGTCGGGTCCCGCTCAGATCCGTTTAATGACTGTGCGAGTGTGACGCTGAGATGGCGTGGTGTAAAAGGTAGCCGTCGGAGTCTTCTATCCACTCGGGCTGTCTCGCTACGAGTTTGAAAAGGAATGGCGAATACTGCAGCCAGCTGATGGGAGATGAACAAGCAGTTGCGACCGTTGGGTAAGACCGCTGTGCAGAGGCTCTGCTATGGTGTTTTTCGGGTGTTGAGGAGTGAGGGCCACGATAAGGTGATAGTAGTGGTGGTGGTGATGAGGTTTGAACTCGGAGTTTGAAGATGCCGAGAGAGAGAAGAAGAAGATGAAGGTGGATATGGGATTTGCATGAGGATTTGCGTTGCAAGGTCTGACGTTGACGTTGGTGTGATGTGCGGCGCTTAAAATAGGCAGGGCGAAGGAAGGAGGAGTCAGTTACCAACAGCCGGGCACCGTCTCTCTCTCTCTACCTATGCGTTGTACTTGTACAGGGGGTCTTGATCCAAATGTGGGAATGATCAAGAGATTGATTGTGCGAGAACTTTTGCTGGCAGTGCTGGCAGTCGCGGGCCCCGTCTTGTGTTTCTTATTATTTCCTGAAGCTGCCTGGCCTCGGTCTGATTAGAGTGGTTCAAGAGTGGTCAGAGCCAGGTCCGGTCCGGGAACTCTGGCGACTTTTTAAGACGACTGCTTTGTATGTATGTAGACGAAAAGTAGGCGACGGGGCGAGCAAAAAGTGGGAAGTGAGCCAAGAGTGACAGTGACAGATGAAAAGTCGCAGGGGTTTGGCGAGCGATGATGTATATGGTGCAATATGTGAAAGAGTTATTGCCGTTCGCTGACCAGGCTCGATTCAAGGCACAGCACAGACCAGTACGAACGAGGTCATCGACAACAAGCGACGGTGACGAGGCTGCAGATGCGAGAATGTGCCCATAACCTGATTATCTGCGACGACGAGAGGAGCTGGCGCTTTCTTTCTTCCTACCTAAGGAGGAATGGGCAAAGGAGCGGGAGTCGAGGGTTAGAGACAAGTAACAGTACGGGATAAAGTAGACTGGCTCGTAGACCTGGGAACAGCACGACTTTCATTCAATTGCCCACCTCGCCTGGCACCGGTGCGCTATTCTGCTTTTCCCTTGGATTCTTTCTTGATTTGGTCTAGCGGCATCAGCATTTAGCCTTGTCGAGCATAGTGCCAGGGTAGACCGCAGATAGAAAATACCCACTCTCCAACAGCAGGGTCTAGGTTCTGAAGCCCAAGATGCACATGGATTGGGATTGCTGTCTCTCAGGTACAGGTACTTTTGCCCTTACGTTGCACCAACTTCTTGCTCCCTCACCACCCAA
This sequence comes from Gnomoniopsis smithogilvyi, assembly GCA_027946515.1. Classification (NCBI taxonomy): domain Eukaryota; kingdom Fungi; phylum Ascomycota; class Sordariomycetes; order Diaporthales; family Gnomoniaceae; genus Gnomoniopsis; species Gnomoniopsis smithogilvyi. The sequence goes on along the minus strand of JAPEVB010000004.1, from coordinate 938,484 downwards.
ATCGGTCTTCTAGCAGATGGGTACTCTCATCGACTCAAACGTCCTGCAGACGAAGCCAAATTGATGGTACCGTAGCCATTCCTCACTGTTGACGAGTCCTTGCCTGGCAGCTGCCTGGGTGCTCGTCGCCAATGTGTGGGAGCTGTGGTACTCCAAGGATGCAAACGTCTTACTCAGATAGATTGCAATTTACCATAACCCCAACTATCTGAAGAGAAATCTCAGCCTCCCGCTAGAATTAGTTCTGGTCGGCCGTTTCAGGCGACCAAGCTCTCTTATCGTTCTCCCGCCCCTTGCTGCTCAACAGGGCCACTAAGCTGAGATAGGCCAGAAGAAGAGGATTCCAGCGCGTGGCCTGGCGGCCTGGTGGCTTGGTGGCTCCAAGCAAAGTACTTTGTAGAAAACTGGACAGCCTTTCCGCTTCCGACAAGCCGGGAGCACAAGAAAGAAGCACCGAGGAAATGCCTGTCACACGCCAACCCAGCCAATCATCGGATCACATCCGAGTTTTGATGTAATACATGCTCGCGTCGCTACCTTCGCGAGCCTGCAAAGATGTTCCTGGCGCCCGTCCTAGCTGGTTGATTAATCATACTCATTCACTTCAGTACCGTGTTTTCAGGGCACCAACCAAACTAATTGCTAGATTCCGTTAGCTAATGTTTCCCCTGGCGCTGTGCTGCCAAACCAAACATGGCAACTATCAACCAATTCATCGAGATCGTTTCTACAAGAACTTGGATGCAATCGCAATCCCGACAACTACCATCATAGAATACTGAGATCATATTTCATCATGGCGCCCCTTGGCTTGCAGCAATAACTTCAGTTACCGACAAGAGGGGCCCTAAAATCTAGCTGGTACTTGTGCACGGTTATTCGGCCAGCGCAGCGGGACGACGCGCGCCGCGCGGACCTGTTCATAACTCTTTGGTCTACTATGTTCGAATGTGGGTGTCATTGGATTCATAATTTTCGATTTTTTTCGATTTTTTTTGGTGGGCCTCCTCAACTCCTCAGTCTATCTGATTTGACTGCTAGAAAGCATTTCATAAAAGCAATTGATAAGTCGAAGAGTCGTGAATCACATTCATCGGTCTCGGGGTCAAGACAACTCATTTCAACCCCGTTGGCTTTGACCGGACGTTAGCGCCCGCCTCCGAACAGGACCTCAAGCTTCCGGTGTCACCGATGTTGGTGCCAACGGGGAAAAAAGAAAGTTCAGTTCGAAAATCTCTGGTTTTGGAGCAGCTCAGTAAACCCGTTGTATCGGCGTGCCGGGTCACTGCTTGTTCACACAGACAACGATCCTGGCGCATTGATAGCACGAAGGGATACCCTCCATATGATCTACAGGCCTCCCGAAAGTACTCTAGAGGGGGAGAAACGGGACGGGAGCATCCATATCCGCTCGTTATATTACCTTCGCACAATTTTCAAAGTTTCAGCAAGAGATTCTAGATTCTCCTCGTACCGCGAAATGGAAAACAATGCAATTGGACATGCCCGGTCTTGAAACGCACCAACAATACAGAGGACAATGCGCAAGTCGCTCCCAGATCATGTAAGCCCTCTCGCTCCCGCTCGCTGAGGTAACCGAACACGTCTGATTGTCCGTTGCGGGGCTACTACATGGAGTAGACGCAGCGCTTTCGTCGCTGCAAGCGATATCACGGTACCATCGCCTCTCAACGCCATCCACCTCTCCATTCTTTACCACCTCCCATCGCCGAACCGACCGACCATTACAGCTGCCAAACTGCTAGTCTACCTGTTCGGCCATGTCTATGCAAAGAAACCTATAGCTCAGGTCACCATTTACAACAAGGGCGCCGCAACGGGACAGTCATGCCGCAAAGACCGCCACACATGTCTCATACCAAGGTCCAATATAAAAGGGCCATCATCATGCCTTGTCGCGGATCAAATACGGCGAGACACGCTTGGGGCTGTCGATCTGTGATACGGTATTTTTTCTTCGTTTTTTTTCAATATCTCTCAAGAATTCAGACCGGGCGGCTGCATTGCACTGCATAGAACGCATGTCTTGCTCCTCATCAAGCATCCCGCGCCGGTGAAGGACCCCGCAGGATCGGACAATGCTAGGGATACTTGACTGTGGCCGCCGACAGAAGCACACCGGTCTATTCAAGAAAACAGGTTCGGTAAAAAAGGCAACGCAGAAAAGCGATGCCTGTTCTGTGGATTGTGGTGTCTCTTAGCAAAGTGATCGGTCACCAATAACGACGTGGAGATATAGCCCGGAATCCGGCCCAGTGCCCATTGAATACCCCACACTTCGTCTCCAGAAACTTCCTGCCGCGGGGAGGTTCCGAGCACGAGGGAAAAGTGGGAATAGTACCACGCCAGATGGCTGATTACAAGCATGGCGATGACCATGGCTCGGCGACACTGACCACTTATAGTACGAACAACCGAAGGGCACGAATTATGCACATAGCATAGTAGTAGGAGGTCGGAAAGTTGAGGCTCTTCTCAGCAGATGGCCCTTTCTTCAGGAAGATAAAGGCCAGCATCGTAAAGAATTACTCTTCCCAAATGCAATATGGGCATCGTGCGGTTTGCTGCTTAGGTGCTTGACTAGTTGCGAAACATATTGCCAGCTAGGCCAAGCTTGTTTTTCTCAACGCCTTGCTGCAAGGTAGTTCAAATCAATAAGATCCCCTCCTCTTCTTCTTCCTCTTCCTCCTTCTCCTCCCTTCATCAGCATGCTGCCGGCGCCGGGGCTTTTATGCACCCTAGCATGGCGGCCGGGGCTGCCTGCTCTTGCAGTAGACCGCATGCGCCTTGGCACTAACCTACACATGGGACTAGCCAAGCAAGCCCAGCACGCACAACAGATTGCAATTGCAATTCGCATCTTACATTTTAGCACGAGATTGCGCGATAGGGTTGCTTAGCTCGCACTTCGTACCGGTACTTTCAAAGGAATCAAAGATGTCGTTCGCGGGGGCGTTATCCCCCCCCCTTCCCCCAATCCACCACGTGCGAGCTTCACAAACGCTGGATTGGGAGGTTGTTCGAGCTATGCAGTAGCGATCCACATTGGCTCCTACTGCTCTATCTTGATTGTGTATTGAGTGGAGGGAACAGACGCGAGCGGAACCCCCTGAGTATCTGGTTGTGCTTCTTAATTGGAATTGTTTTAGAATCTCGCGGAAGTTTTTTTTATTATTAAGATGAATTTCTCACCGAATGATGCTCGAGTTTCCTAGAGAAAGCGAAACTCAGCCTCAACACCAAATGATCGACAAATTGTCTTCGCTAAATGAATGACTCGCCAAGCGAGATGTTGTGCGTCTGATTTTGTATAGAAATTGAAGGTACACTCTGTGGATAGAGCATCTCGTGAGTAAGAGGCGAAGCTCGCCTCACCTCGTGTGGTAGTACTGGTGAGAGAACCGTCATGGCGTGCGTTTGCAGTAGCCCCTTCAACACCTCCGTAGACGGCACGGGAGGTAAGGCACGGACCTCAAGATCCTCGGGAGTGCAGATAAGAACATGGTCATAATACTAAGGAAAAAAGACTCGCAGCTTTCCTGTAGCATCGTGGCCTCCGAGTGCGAGGTCTAAGAAAGGGCGCTTGGTCCGGGCGTTCGGCACACGAGTCGGAACCTAATTTTGCGGGAATATCGCTCAAACGTGCCTGGGCCGATGAGGCCATCACCAAGATTGCAGGCGGCGGATGACACGAGCTTGATTCTTAATTAGCCTTGGCGTGGGACCTCGACTGTCTCCTCGCGCCGAATCCGTAGTTGCCGGAGCTTTTTCTCCTGTACAATCAATCTATCGTTTGATTTCCAGAGAATCAGAGAGAATGGGCTCATTTGTCTGTGGAGAGAGTCGCGTCCCGTCGTTGACATGTAACATCAAAAGGGTTGAAATCCCGATTCTGGTGACAGATCTCGATCGTATGTGGAACTCCTTTTTTTTCTTCTCTGGGCTTCCTTTTCGTCCACGGGTGGGCCAAAGGTAGAGAAAATCAGATACATTTTCTACAGGCTCGGTAACATCGCCGGATCAACCAAAAATTGTTTTGTGTGAAGTCGCCGGGGTGGAATGAAGTACAGAAACTTGAAATGTGGCCCTGTGATTTGCAAAGGGGGAAAAGTTTGGTTCAATATTCAAGGTCTGAGGGCTGCAGCACAGGAGAGACCCAGTCAAGTGGACTAGGGGGGCCGGTTCCAGATTTCACGTCATGCTTTCACGTGGAAAGAAGAATGCATGGTTGTTGCGATGAACATGGCGTCAAGGAGTTCCAAGCAGAGCTCGCTGTTTGACCGACATCAAAGCCTCTGTCACTTCTGTCAACGTTCATCTTGCTGCGTCTGTGGGTTCAAGCTGACCTCGGGCAGCTTGCCAGAGTAGCTGCTCACGTCATAGCGGGTACGGCGACCAGTCAATATGCTTATGCGAGCAATTAATTGAGCCTTACCATGTACGTGACTCGGACCAAGAAATATGTTTTGCTCTTGAGGCCGCACGTCACATCAATAACCCGGGCGATATAAATTGCTGATTCTATCATGGGTTGTGAAGCAACGTTGCAGGTAGCCCGTGAAGTGGCAGCTTGTGCCGTCCCAATATAAGCGCCAATGCCAGCACCGGCTGGCCGTTGAAGACAAACTTGGTTGCTAGTCTGCCAGTCTGCGCGTCTAAGAGCTAGGCCAAGTAGGTAGGTTGCAAACCGGTAAAAAAGGAGGAGCGCCACCACATCCCGATGAATGGCGCTGGCCTCGAAGCGCAAAGCTCAGAAACCAATCAGCCAATGGACTAACACAGAGTTGCCTAAATTCAGGCCCCTAGCTTGTGGTCCGTACCACTTGGTAGAACCGTAGAACAAGTTGACATCTGTGATATGTTGTTGTGAGACCGGGGTTTGATATGATTCTGGTCTTGTCTAAAGACTCAGCGAACTCTGGTATGTGTGATTAGATGTCGTCGGCAGTGACATGCAGATCGCTCCCCCTTCCTTTGGGGCAGGCCCAAGATGACGGGAGGCGTAGACCCTGTCTGCATGGCCAAACAAGAGGCGTTGATTGGTGCATGTGAAAATAAACAACCCGGCCCCACACGACAACGACGGTAGTGAGGTTCACAACGTCTTCATTGTTTGAGTTGGCAATGTTTTCAACGCCTGGTATTGCTAGCGGAAAGCTTCCATCTCTCTGTTGAGGCTTACTAGCAGTGAGAGCATCGCCCGGCCATCCAGATGTTGATATCGGGGTCCATCTCGTCGCCTTGCCTCTGACGTCACTGTCAATATGAAGTTCGCGAAGGAGTTGGAGAGGGACTTGGTTCCAGGTATGAATTCTACTGTCACGTTGACGCTGTGACCAACGACCCTGACCCAATCGCAGAGTGGCGCATCAAATATGTCGATTATAAGGCCGGCAAGAAGCACATCAAGGCTATAACGAAAGCCCTCAGCCGTGCTCAGGGCACACCTGCGCAGGCCCCAAACAAGGTCGCCACGCCGATATCAAACCTGGCAACGCCGCCTTTCGTGACACCAGCACAACGCCCTGGCGACTTCCAACGCAGCCTGAGTCCCGCTGCTGAAAATGGTGATCAGCTCAAATCCAGGTTCGCCACGATGAGCCAATCTCCACCTCGCTCTATCCCTATCAATAGTCGCAACCGTGGGGAGCACCAGAGTCTTACTGAGGGTGCGGAATCTGATGTACAATATGGTAGTATTGTTCCCACGCCTCCAGATCGCGGCTTGGCCCCCCTGGCGCAGAAGACCAGCCAATTCGAGCTCCCGGGCCCGGCTATCAAGGTTCCCTCTAACACGCCTGAAGCGCATGGGGCGAAACCGTCGACCCAACGCGCCAACTCGGCCACCTCATTAGGCCGAGCCGCCATGTATCGGAGTGCCTCTACGACAGGAGCCAACAATGGACAGCCCACCAGTGGTCCTCAGGAGCCGGGGCGTATGGCCCTCCCGCCGTCTGGATCCACCTTCCCGAATCTGACTCCCAGCGACATTAACTCGCCTCGCACACGCCTCCGCAGGATGTTCACTTTCACGGGGCCTTCAGCCCTCGAGCGCTATAACTCACGGGGCGAGTACGATATGCGGGCACTTGATGAAGTGCGGGAGAAGGAACGCGAGTTTTACGAGTTCCTCGATAGCCAGTTGGACAAGGTGGAGACCTTTTACAAGCAGAAGGAAGACCACGCCGAGAAGCGACTCGTTTTGCTTCGCGAGCAGCTGCATGAGATGCGTAACAGACGGACGTCGGAGATTGTGGAGGCTAGGAACCGCAAGCGGACTGCCGAGTCGAATGGACACTCCTTTGCTGAGACTATGAAGGTTGATGGCCCTGCGCGCATTCCTCTGCTTGACCCTTTGAGGGCGAAGCTGTTCAGGCCGGGTCCGAACTCCAAAGCGCTATCGAAAATGGTCACGCTTGAAGACAGAGGAGGTCAAGGCAGCGACGAGAGGCGTGACTACGCTCGGCGGCCGCCTGAGCATGATGTGCCGTATCGCACTGCGAAACGAAAGCTGAAGCTGGCGCTGCAAGAGTTCTATCGCGGCTTGGAGCTCCTCAAGTCATACGCGCTGTTGAATCGTACTGCCTTCAGGAAACTGAACAAAAAGTACGACAAAGCAGTCCATGCACGACCAGCATACCGGTACATGACCGAAAAGGTCAACAAGAGCTGGTTTGTAAATTCTGACACCGTCGACCAGCAACTGCAGGCAATCGAGGATCTGTACGCCCGTTACTTCGAGCGTGGCAATCACAAGGTTGCAGCGGGTAAGCTACGAAGTCTCAGCAGGAAAAAAAGGGACGAATCTGGCAGCGCATTCCAGAACGGCTTATTCATTGGCACTGGCGCTGTCTTCGCCATACAAGGGCTTGTCTATGGTGCGCAGCTCTTGTTCAACGAGGACGACTTGTTGAGGACGCATACCATCTATCTGATGCAGATATACGGAGGCTATTTCCTCATGCTGTATTTGTTCAGCTTGTTCTGTCTCAACTGCAAGATATGGACGGCCGCAAGAGTCAACTACTCGTTCGTCTTCGAGTTCGATGGGCGCAGTCAGTTGGATTGGAGGCAGCTGGCCGAGTTTCCCAGCTTCTTTCTGTTTCTGTTTGGATTATTCATATGGTTGAATTTTTCAAGATATGGCTCCTCGGCCATGTACCTCTATTACCCAGTGATACTAATAGTCGTTACTTTTGTCATCCTCTTCATGCCGGCTCCTATACTATTTCATAAGAGCCGGAGGTGGTTCTTATACTCTCATGTAAGTTTTGCTACCCCAATCTTGTATGGTCTCGGTTTCACTACACCGGGAAAATTACTGACATGTGTACCTTGCAGTGGCGTCTTTTCTGGGCAGGTCTATACCCCGTTGAGTTCCGTGACTTTTTCTTGGGAGACATGTATTGCTCCTTGACGTATGCCATGTGTGTAAGTCATGCATTTCAACTCTTCATTTAGGTCGACTTTGTCTAACAGCGACTAGAATATTGAGTTGTTCTTCTGCCTCTATGCGAACAGCTGGGAAAATCCACAAAACTGTAACTCCAATCACTCGCGACTCCTAGGCTTCTTCGCCACCCTGCCACCTATATGGTAAGAGAAATCTACTGCTTCAAAAAGGTCCTTCCAGAAAACTAACACTGATCAATCGTACAGGCGGTTTTTGCAATGTATTAGACGTTATAGAGATACGAAGAATGTCTTTCCTCACCTCGTCAATTGCGGAAAATACACGGCGAGCATTCTCGCGGCTGTGTTCCTCAGCGTCTACCGCATCGAAAACTCTCGCCAGAATTTAGCCCTCTTTGTTTCTTTTTCATTGGTGAACGGCTTCTACACAGCTTTCTGGGATATCTTCATGGATTTTTCCCTTCTCCAACCGCACACAAGCCACCGCTTCCTACGGGACATCATTGCCCTCAAGTCACGCTGGCCTTATTACCTCATCATGGTCGTCGACCCAATTCTCCGCTTCAATTGGGTCTTCTATGCCATCTTCACTCACGACACGCAGCATTCATCCACTGCTTCTTTTCTCATCGGCTTCTCAGAAGTCACCCGACGAGGCTTGTGGACTCTACTCAGAGTCGAGAACGAACACTGCGCCAACGTAAAACAGTATAAGGCTTCCCGCGACGTACCTCTGCCTTATCATCTAGACTTAGGTGTTGAGGCCGATCCACTCACCAGCGGGAGGAACAGCTCGGAGTCGAACGAGGGTGGAAAACAGATTGAGGGACAAGACAATGGGCTTTTGCAAAGCCCTTCAGCTGCTAGGGTCAACTGGACGGGTGCTGTCATGGGACGCACACCCAGTGGTCGATCGACGGGCGTCGATGTGCCACACAGTACCCCTGGGACCTCTGGTGCGGCGGAAGAAGGCCGCACACCCGGCGAGGAGTCAGTTAGGATGCGACGGCGGCACGATACGCTTGGAAAGAGGACCATACGGGGGATCCTTGCGGATGCACACAAACAAGATTTCGAAAAGAAGCGGAAGCCAGAGTCAACTCGTAGTGGCGTTGGGACACAGACGAGTGAAGCGCACGAGGAGGATGACGAGGACGACGACGAGGACGAGGAGGATGAAGACCTCGATGGGGAAGCAAGGTCGTTGCTTGATGAAAGAGAGGAGCGTGTGGAGGCACAGCTACTGGCTAAAGCTGGGAAGAATGAGGATAGTGAGTAGGTACCAACGCGAAAGGTGCACTCTTCTCCAACAAAATTGTGGAGCTCACACATCAATCAAGGTAATAATCGACATTTTGAGGTTTTGAGTCCTGCGATTTCCTGGTCTGCGTCCGTTCCCACGATGTCATCCTGCCACTGTACCTTGATGCCATATTGCCCTTGACTTGTCAAGCTGTCTATGGGGCTGAACAGTTTCGTACACACTGGGAAGACACCATAGACATTGATTAAAGATCATTTTCTCACGCTCGCCATCAGACATCCCGTCTCCTCCCCCCTTCTCGGGTTGGCGCTCGAGTATGGCCGAAAGGGAGATTGAAGAGGAGAACCGAGGCAAGGTGCTCAATTAAGAATTACAAGATTATAGCAGACCGTCTCGGTCTAGAAATTTTATATGCAGTTAGCACACGGTGGAAGAGCGTGTCCTCTTTATACACATTTGTACAAGATGTGTGAATACTGGCCGGCCTAAAGTTGTTGGCCAACAAACATGAGTTGGACCCTGGATAGCTTGGATCTCATTCCAAATCTACATGGGCTATTGCGGCTGCCTCCACATTCCCAGATCCTGTAGCGAAACGCCTCGTGGTTTGGTGCAATGGTTCATTCGAAGCGGTCCTAGCCCTACCAGGCAGCGTGCTTGATGCTTGAGTAAACGGCCACCCAGGAGACGATGGCCCCTCATCCCGCTCCATCGGTCCAGCCAAATAGCTCATGTCGGTCCCAGGCGATGCTACATTCCATAATCTTACTGGCGGACTGCGATCTTGGGAAGCCGTGGATCCCGGGCGCAGGGTTGATTTGCTTGCAAACCGTGTGCTAACTTTCTGCGAAGAAGCCTGAGTTGAGTGAGTGAGTAGAGATGATAGTGGCGCAGGCCGACGAGGCAGCGGATGATGGTCCTGTATATCTCTCCTCGAGTATGATTTCTGCGAAGCTATCGGTATTGGTGTTAGATGTGTCCCAAAGTTGACATTGGGAGTGGCGATTGTGTTCTGCGTCGAGGTAAACGCCTCGGACCACCACTGTCGCTTGTAATCGCTTTTCTTGAGGAACTTTATATTTTGTATGGCTCGTGAGCGAGGCCGGTTTCGCTGGTCAGATTTATTGCGACTTTGGTATAATTGGTTGATAGTCGGCATGCAGGCGCAAGCCAGCCCTATGGCGACTTCGGCTGTTCTGAAAGTATAAGGTAAGCAGGTGGTTGCTTATAGTTTGGGAGGAGGGGGGGGGGAGACTGTAATATCTTGGTACCCAAGTAGATTGAATCTGACAAAATCCACTGTTTGATCTTCAGATTTCTGTAATTGGATGACAAGATACATCCTGATAAAGCTTGCCACGGTAGCCACACCACCTGCACCTAAAAGCAAGTAGACCCTAACCATTTGTGCGAAGGACATCTTGATGGCCCTGATGACCGGAACAGGTGCTAGTAAGACGGCGAGATCTGTCACTGCGCTGACCACAGTGTCGGCCACGAAAACTGCCCTCTGGTCTAAGCAGCGTGCGGGAACGGATGGATCCCAATACCCGTTTATGGGCTGACAAATATTCATCTTGATGAACAGAACCGGGACATAGTATCCTGTCATGGCGGCGATGAAGGCATACCAGAATATGACAAAGGTCCGGTTGATACTAAAGACCCGAATCACCACCAGTAAGAGCGTCACTTTGACGAACCAAGCGTTCGGTCCGTACACAAGAGTGTCCGCATAGAGTGCCTGTTTCTCATTTGTTAGAAGATACCTGGCAATGAATTTTCGGACGCCAGAGACCTAAAGGTTGTACCTTCAGATAATTCTCGAAGTTGCCTGCGGAAATCTCCCAGGAATGATAGCCCCCGCCAAACTTGTTCACTTTGAGTCGTCAGCCTCGACATCTTAAATTCAGTCAGTCATCTTGATGACAGTACGCACTTGCAAAGGCAGTGCAACTGTACAGAATACTCAGAATCTGTACACCGGAGTCAACTACTGCCTCTCTTCCCAACCCCCCTTCATCACCGATGAGAATTACATAGGCAATTAAACAGAACCCTGCTGTTTTGTCAGTCCAACGTTGACATTCCTGCTATTTTGGGTAGGTCGTACAGTCATCGATAAGGAATGGCGGAGTGATACGCCATCGAGTCCAAAGCCTCAGTCCAACGATCGGGGTTATCAACGCGACAGCCAGAACTTGGGATACAAAATTGATGGTATGGAGAACATCTTCCGGGTGTTCGAAATTAGGGACTCTTCCTGGAGGAGGTGGAGTTGCGCCTTGCACAGGTTGCTGGGTGGACATGTCTCTGGTCAGCAAAGAACAAAGGGAAGAAGTATTCCCGGTGGAAAAGCTAGGCCCTCATAATTCTGACTTGACTTCGTGGGAGAGGAACCAAGGAGTGGCGGTTCGTATGGGCCTGTCAAATGACAAGCAGTCGATCAACATATAATAATGAGCCTGCAGGAGCATGACGGCCTTCGGAGCCGGTGTGTGATGTAACCCTTTGTCCGCGAAGATAGGACCACCGACTCATGTCGATATCGACTCACGCCCGGCGCAGCTCTGAAGCCCTCAGCATATTCCATTTCAGGCCTAGCCCGAGGTAAAGTCCGTCGTCACATCGAATCACGCGCATTGGCGATAGCATCGAGTCATCATCCCTCGGCGGCAGGCCACGCCTCCAATATACTTTGAGTGTGCCTCATCTGGATTGAGATTTCATCACGTTATCTCTGTCGAAGTGTTTTGCATAATCCGGAACATTTGATAGCCTGGAAGATGTGTGTCATTCCCCTGTATAGGTACTTTATACAGGCCAGAAAGGGAAGAAAATACCTAAATGATGCGCGCATTATGCATGGCAGACGACCGGCCAGCCAGAAAGGTATTGCCGGCTCAATACTCAACTGCGAGGCTGATACTACGTGGCTGTGACGCACGCTCAAGGCTCGAACTCTTTCAGCACGTCTTGTTTGGCAAAGCCAAGCGGCCCTGGAAAGCCATCGTTGTCGATCATGTTCCAGCCATGAAGACGATCGACCCTACTGGCGCCCAGCAATCACTGTGTCTTGCGATCGACAAGCAGCTTGATTGACTCGAACTTTTGGAGTTCGGCTCAAGACCTACCGGGCTGGTGCTTTCTAATTGCAAGTCTTGCGACAGCAGGAATATAAGCCTCGTCAATGGTGTGTCAGCACAATGTTACACATTCAAAGATTGTGGCGTGACATTTTGAACTGGCGTTCCAAAGTCAAAAAGTCGTGAATGCACAGCTCTAATTAAGATCCAACGGCGAACTGCAACTTTGCAAACTTGCAAACTCTCCAACTATTGTAAAATTCTTTGTCTTTTCTCAACAGGTAGATCTTTCGGGCAATTACTCGGGACTCTTTTTGCCAATATCAACTCCATCCAAAAGAAAGTTGTGGACGAGAGAAAGCTGAACTATATCTGGAAATTACTGGCAGGTGGCCTACCTAGTACACGATTCAAAAGGGCTGACCAGGCCGTGGGAACGAATTAAACTTTCTAGCTCGGACTTTGACGGATGTCAGAACCCCGCTCCCGTATTAAGGGTGCGCCATACTTTTTGTGTCATGTCATAGCAAAAAGTGGCCATGTGAAATCCGACGGTTCGCCCAATTTGTCGACCCAACAAGCTCCTGACCAAAGACGATTATAGAACTGCAGGAAATAGCAAGCACATGTTTGTGGTAGGGAAAAACAAATTAAAGTTTACATGGTAGACCCAGATACACGGACTAACTCCTGTTTTTACGATGTTTACTGATACTCCGATTAGGTTATTCCTATACGGTTCTTACCCTGATACCCGCAAGCGTTCTGGGTTCCAATGATCTTCCTGAAACCGTCAATCAGCCTTTTCCATCGCTCCTTGTTACCCGGCGATGCAGCCAGAAATTCACCTATCTGTTGCAAGCCATGTATAGTTTCGGACATCCGGCGGATCGTTTTGGTACCACATAAAACACCAACCTCGCATCCGTCGACAAAAGCTATATCCTGCAGACAGACATAGAAAGCGACTTGCTTTGTCACGCCTATCTCATCGGCTATCTCGCTTAAATGATCAGCCTCAATCCCCTCCAGCAGTTCAGGACTACCCCATAGGACACCCCAGGGCGTGTACTTGATGCCATATTTAGCACAGAAGTCCCGCACCCCAGCATCATACTTGTCGTCAGGGTAAGGAATGCCGGGCGGCATTTTAGGGTCCAGTGGATCAGAGGAGGTGGACTGGGTAAAGCGATTTTGCACCGTGACGGGCTTGGTGTCAGTTCCAGCAAGATCGTATATTCTCCGTAGTGTGCCAAGGTCAGTGTTAGAGACGCCAAGAAGGCCAATCTGGGCGGGTACGAAAGCTTCCATGGCTCGCCATGCTCGAAGGGTATCGTCAAAGTCTGCGTAAAGAGAGTGAAGAACCAGACAGTCGATGTAATCTGTGCCCAAATTACTGAGGGACGAGGCAACGGACTGCTGGACTTGAGTCTCTATATCAACAGTTGTATCGTATGGATACAGAGCTGGATCTTTGCCCGGCTTGTAGGGCGAGAATTTGGTTTGAATCTGGCCATCCTCGTCAGCACAAGGTTTCGAAGCAAGAAGCCGTACACAAGGTTGGTAGCGCTGCCCCAGGATGGTAGATATCTTGACACTCATACATAAAGGTCATCGCGCTTGATGAGCCCAGACTTGACACAATTCCTTATTCCGTCACCGACCATTTTCTCTCGATAAGCGCCCAACGCGCCGGCGGTATCGATACCCCTAAACCCGGCATGGAGTGCCGCCTCGACAAGGCTTGTTGTTTCATCAAAGGCAAATGCGGTGCCATAGATGGGACTTGGAATCTTCTGAGAAGACTTCGGCTTCATCCTGTGAACCTGTGAATATGTCCTTGTATGACACCTTGGGAGCAGACCTTGAACACCGGAATCATTGAATTTCTCGTTGTTGTAAGCTCTGGTCAGCTTACACCCATCCAGATACAGCGCCTGACTCTTCAGCACAGATAAGGACGCCCGAACCGTTGCATCTTTGTTCCGCGAATGATTGGCGGATTAATAATTAGTAGAACAGGTGGTTCATACGCCTTCATTGAATCATAGCGAAATATTTCTTGAACTTAAATATCCATAGGTACATCTAGTCCTTCAGCAATGAATCTAGACCTGACGTTAATGGAAATCCTCTCTGATGACTAAACCATCACGTAGCCCCTAACCCTGAGTAATTCCAATTTATTCTCGTCGAGCTTCAGCATTGCTAATCTCAGGCTTGTCATGGAGCCAAGCTTTGGTAGAGGCGACTCTAGTCTCTTCAGGTAATAAGAACCGGCGGTAAATCTGTTTTTGGGATGTTAGGATGACCGGCGCCTGCTATTGAGCCCACCTTGGAAGTTGTTACACGCTATCGAGGCTCCCGCCATGTCTGAGGAGCTCGCAGATGAGGTTGAAGCCATCAACTCTATATATGGCGATGGCAGCCTCGTACGAATCGGAGAAGACTCGGACATGTATATCTTGTCTTTACCAGAAGAGACAGTATCTCTCCGCCTGCAATTTCCGCCGGACTATCCAGCCGTGCCACCCAGCGTGGTCGGGACAAACAGCTCTGGGGGCAAACGCGGCGTGGGTGCTCGTGATTTGGAACTTTTCCGCAATGCATTGGGCAACATCTTCGAGCCTGGCATGGTGTGTCTGTTCGACGCAATAGAGGAGCTGAAGCGACTGCAGGAGGAAGCTGGGCTGAACCGTGAAACATCTCCCGAAAGCGAAGTGGTTGAGAGGGAGAGTCAGGCGGTTGCCCATGCCACTGGGGTAGATGAACTCGGTCCCGAGCCGCCATGGATATTGTCTGATCCCGTCACGGAACTGAAGTCCGTTTTTATCGCACGTGCTGCAGCAGTGACCTCGCCTGATCAGGCAGCTCAGTACGTCCAGCATTTGCTGGCTAGTGACAAGCGTGTTCGGACCGCAACGCACAACATCACAGCGTGGCGGATACGAGGACCTAATGGGACATCATTTCAAGACTGTGACGACGATGGAGAAACCGCAGCTGGAGGCCGCCTCCTTCATCTCATGCAGCTCATGGACCTCTGGGATACGATGGTGGTCGTCACGCGATGGTATGGTGGACAGAAGCTTGGGCCTAGAAGGTTTGCGCTCATCAACGCCGCTGCACGAGATGCTTTCGTCCGGGCTGGATTGGTTGAAGAGCCATCAGCGGGCAAAAAGAAGGGCCATGGAAAATGAGAGGTACGACATCGACCAGCCAAATATAATCTTCGTCTGTTAAGCTACAGCTTTCGACAACATTGGCTTGCTTGCTGGCTCTGCCCGGCATTGACGAGGCTCAGCCTTCCATCTATCGGATTTAGGAGTCCTGCAAATAGGAATGCTCATTATTCTGGCACAAGCGCCAAACAGGGCCAACAAGGGAAATTTGTCGACCAACTCCAGTCCAGCCAAGATGCTGAGCCGATCAATTTTTCCCGTCGAGCCCTAATCAGGATAACAAACGCAGAACAACGTTGCCTTGCTTCGACTCCACCAAACAATATTGATCAGAATTGTGCCTATCACTCAGTCGCCCCATATAACCATTTCGCTATGCATAGATTTGCGCTTGGCGCGCAACTTGATGACGTCCACAGGACGTAGGGCTGACCTTTTGCCACTTTTCTCGTCAGAATTGGATTGGAAAGTTGCGGAAACCTGATGACCAAGGCCGATACTTGCTGCTCCCGTAGTTGAGAGCCTTTGGAACGTTGACTCTAATTCCTGTTCAGCGTAAGTTTATCCAGGTTTGTGACCCTAAGGCCGATACTGTGACGACTCCTCGCATCAATGGGATATATCATATGCTGATGCCTGTTCTGGTCATTGCTAGATACGACTCGCACTTTGAGATTGGCTTAATACATGGTTGACGTTGGGATCCTGAAAAATCCCATGTCTCCACGCTTTCAAGTAGAACATGCCACTATGGTAATGTTTATGAAGGTTTGTTGCATAGCGTTTGCGCAAGCGTCATCCAAATTCCGGGCGAAATAGATCAGAGTGCAGGTTCTTGATTCGCAACCTGACATTGCCTGCAAGAAACCGACCCAGTCTATTCTTACACACCCAACAAATACTAGACGCTGGACCGGCGAAACGTTGCTCAGCCAAAAGACAAAATGCTACCGTAGAGCTTGTCAGCTCGGTAGCTACCGAATCACCCGATATCGAACCCCATCTGTCACCCCGCAATCCTGCGTCATCCCACATCACCCCATGGGCGATGACCTAGAACACCTCTCCACCTCTCCACCCAGCGGGACCTCTCACCCTTCCCCACCTGGGCACTCTCACAACATGGAGATCCGGGGCAAAAGCGTGATACGGTATGCGAATGTAGCGTGAGGAAGCCCAGAGCCCTTTCTCGGGCACCAGTTTAAATGACCCAATATCGTGAAACTAACACAAAGCTGTCGCCCCTCAATTTCTCCGCCCCGGTCCTTCAGTTTGCCATTCTTCCGTTCGTGTCCTACTTGTACCTTGAGTGTACTACTCTCACACTCCTTGTCCCCATTACGATTTTGCCAGCGACGCCAAAGTAAACATCGTCCCATTAGCAATATCGAAGTAGCCAAATCTGCCGTTACGTTGAGAACACACCGAAACCAGGCTCACCATGGCACACAAACACTTCATCAATGACCCTACTCATCTCGTCAACACCGCCCTGCAGTCAATAACCCTCACCAACCCCTCTCTAGCCCTCGACGCCACCAACAAAATCGTCTATCGCCGGCCGTCTCCCCAGCAACTCGGCCAGCATGACGCCAAACCCCAAGTAAGCCTTATCTCGGGTGGTGGTTCAGGCCATGAGCCCTCCTTTGCAAGCATGGTTGGCCAAGGGCTGCTTTCCGCCGCTGTCGCGGGAACCATATTCGCCTCCCCGTCCACAGAGCAGATCCGCACCGCCATACTGTCGCGCGTGGAGCAATCCGCTGGCGTACTTGTGACCGTCATGAATTATACCGGCGACGTGCTGAACTTTGGTGTTGCGGTTGAGAAGGCCCATGCTGCAGGCGTCAAGGCCGAGATGGTTGTGGTTGGCGATGACGTTGGCGTGGGGCGGGCCAAGGCAGGTAAGGTTGGACGGAGAGGTATTGCGGGGACGGTGCTCGTGCACAAGATCAGTGGTGCGCTGGCCGCGCTGGGCTACGGCCTTGATGAAGTCGCGAGCGTGGCGAGACTGGTGGCGAAGAACTTGGTGAGCGTTGGCGCCAGTCTGGAGCATGTACACGTTCCAGGGCGTGCGGTGGGGAAGAAGGACGAGGGCAGTCTAGCGGAGGATGAAGTCGAATTGGGCATGGGAATACACAATGAGGCAGGCTCGGGCAGGGAGCGCGCAGAACTGCCAGTCCTGGTGGCGAAGATGCTGCGGCAGTTGCTGGATCAGGGAGATAAGGACCGCGCATTCTTGAATGTGAATTCGAACGAGGTGGTGCTGTTGGTGAACAACCTGGGTGGGCTGAGCCCGCTGGAACTCGGCGGCATCACGACAGAGGTTGTGGGCCAGCTGGACAAATCCTGGGGCATACAACCTGTGAGAATCCTCGCCGGCACGTACATGACGAGCCTGAACGGACCTGGTTTCAGTATCACGTTGTTGAATGTGGTCAATACGGACATTGGTGGTCCGAGCATGATCCAGCTGCTCGACCATCCTTGTGAGGCGACGGGCTGGGCAGCGCCTGTGACCAAGGACACGTGGGAGCAGAAAAACCTCGCGACACGCGAGGATAAGGCATCTTCGGCACAGAAGGTGCAGCCTAGTGACCTCAAGTATGACGCGAAGTTTGCTACGCAGGCGCTCAAAGCGGGTCTACAGCATGTCATTGCCGTGGAACCGGATGTCACGCGGTTCGACTCCGTCGTGGGAGACGGAGACTGCGGAATCGGACTGAAACGTGGCGCGGAAGGTAGGTTTAACACGCTCTGACCCAACAAGCCCTCCTTTCGCTAAATCCTTGACCAGCTATCATTGAACACCTGGCCGCAGAGCCCCTGACAGGTGACGCCGTGGTCGACCTCGCCTCAATCGTGACAGTGGTTGAAATGGCGATGGATGGTACGTCCGGCGCACTGTACGCCATATTCCTGAACGCACTCGTACACGCGCTCAGCACTCTCGCGCCGGGCGAGGCTTCTCCCAAGATTTGGGCGTCGGCACTGAAGAAGAGTTGCGAGGCTTTGTCGAAATACACGCCTGCGAGGCCCGGCGATCGCACCCTGGTCGACGCGCTCTACCCCTTTGTCGATACGCTTAGTGAGACTGGAGATGTCAAGAAGGCGGCAGAGGCGTCCAAGACCGCAGCTGATGGCACCAAGGGCATGGTGGCCAGCCTGGGACGGACGGTCTACGTTGGCGGAGAAGGGTTTCAACAGGTACCGGACCCTGGAGCCTGGGGTTTGGCGTATTTCTTCCTTGGATTAGCTGGTCTGGAAGCGCCCAAGACTGGTGAGGAGGGCTGGGAAACGGTTTAAGTCGTCTGGGGTGAGTGAGACGATGACAGACTTGTTGCGGACGGACATTTTCTCCTATGCTATTTCAGCCTGTGCGGGCGTCTGACGCGGTTGATGAACAGCATGTAGCCTTGAATCTTGTAGCTGCGTATCGAGCTGTACCATGATCATAGCAGCAGTAATAGTAACTTTGGCATGCGGAAAGCTTTGGTCCCAGGAGAAAATCGACTTAATTTTCAACGCCTATGTCCGCATGTGAATGACCCCGATCCCTATGTAGAAAGCAAAACACACCCTGTTGACTCGTTCGGCCCCTGCGCGGGTATCATGAAATTGTAAACAGTCCCTTCAGCTCAATAGCACCAGGATGACGGAATCTCCTCGCAACAACCTGTGCACATTCAGTCAGCATTTGGGGATCTCTCACTTTGGTCTGTCTCCCTTTCATATTGTGGGAAGGGGAGCGCCTACATCTTGCTGATGAATCTGTCCTTGTTGATCGGCCTGCCCTTCTTGCCGCTCGCCAGCTTGGGCGTTTCGGTCCACATCTCCTTCACGTTCTCAAGCACCATGTTGCAGTGACGGTCGAAGGCTTTTACTCGTGCCAGAAGCTTTCGGTTGTTTCGGATGGAAATCAGGACTTGAGTGTGGCTGCGGACGGCGGTCTGGAGGATCGAGAGGGGGCCAGCGGAGAATTCATCTATTGAGGCGTCATTAGCGACTGGTGTACTCTACATTCCTTGGACGCAAGCAATGTGTCGTCTCGAGGCCCATTCCAGCACGTACGTTCTTCCAGCTGAGAGATCTCGTATTCTCTGCGACAGGTCAGTCGTTTGCACATTCGGCGCGACAGGAGGATACGCACGTGAGTTCGTTGCGCGGCTTCGTGAGCAGCTCCCTGGAACAGAAGGTCAGTTCATGGCTATATTCAGGCGCAAGTACGAAACACTAACTGGATCTTGGCGTCGGCCATGTTGTATGGATTTCTGTTGTGGTGGTGGAGGTTTAGAATGCAGGGTTGGGAAAGGCACAGCTCCTTCGCGCGGGCATGTGTACTTGCAGCCTTGCGCCCTGGAAATCTCAAAGCTGCGCGAAGTCCAGAGACGCACGTTGATTAGCTCGTAGGCCAGTGCAAAAGGTGGGTCCGCTACCCGCACAAGACAAAGTGCCGCGGACGTGGGTCTCAGGCCTATAACAAACAACCCATGGAAACTTTGTTCGCGCGGGCGGTTCCCTTCGGCAAATTTGAGAGCTTTCAGAAGACCTCGGCTTTTACACACCCTCCCACTACGATCCCAACCACAGCTGCCCTGCAAAAGCTTTTGCTGACGACATTCCTGGGACGGTCCGGTGTTTTGATGCGTTTGCTGTGGAGGAGTAGCCGCGTTTCACAACCAGCAAAACATATAAATGTTCGCGCGGGCGCTTTCGGCGCGGGCTGGCCTTGCATCAGCTGTCTGTCGTCGGCCCTGCACAGCTCCTAAAACCACAATGTCACCACTCAGAGCAAAGATTCTGGCGCCCGAAGGCGCAAGGCTCAAAGTATGTTTTGTCTCGTGCTTGTATGAAGAGCCTATCTTGTTACAGAGTAGTAGACTGACATCTACCTGCAGTCCTCACTATCGTCAGACGCAGCGATTTGGAAACCTGTCCAAGGAGACGAGCCCGAAGATGTCGTTTTCAGCAGCATATATGGTCTGCGGACCATTGAACTCAATCGGCCAAAAAAGCTCAATCCATTGAACGGATCCATGATACGAAAAATCGGACCGCGACTCATCGAGTGGCAGAAATCAGACATGGCGAATGTGATTGTCATGAAGGGCGCGGGGAATGCTTTATGCGCCGGCGGAGACGTCGCTGCACTCGCCAAGGATAATCAGAATGGAGAGGAAGGCCAGCAGCGATCCGACGCATATTTCGCACTGGAGTATACGCTCGACCACCTCATTGCCACATACAAGAAACCCTACATTGCATTTATGGACGGCATTACCATGGGCGGTGGCGTTGGACTTAGCATCCACGCCCCGTTCCGGATCGCGACGGAGCGCACAGTCTTCGCCATGCCCGAGACCACCATTGGCTTCTTCCCCGACGTCGGGGCATCCTTCTTCCTACCAAGGTTGCCAGGCGCAGTCGGCACCTACCTGGCTTTGACTAGCGACCGCTTGACTGCCGCAAATGCCTTCTACGCTGGTATTGCCACGCACTATCTCCACTCTGCAACCCTGCCAATGCTTGAGCAGCGACTGTCGGAACTGAGGTTTAGGGACTTTGATTCATTGGAGAAGCGCCTGTTCCTTGTAAATGAAACCATTGAGGAGTACACGACCGGCCTGCCGCACGACCAGCCCATCCACCTTGGCTACGAACTGCGAAAGGCGATCGACAGGTGCTTCTCAAAGGACACAGTCGGTGGCATTCTCGAAGCACTCAAGAACGAGCCGGCAGGACCCACCAAGGACTGGGCGAACAAGACTCTTGCCACACTGCACGCGCGATCGCCGACGTCGGTGCACGTGACGCTGAAGCAGATGCGGACGGCCAAGAGCAAGGGCTGGACGATTGCCGACACGTTCAAACGCGAGCACCAAATCGCGGCCAAGTTCATGCGGCATCCGGACTTTGTGGAGGGTGTGAGTGCGCAGCTGATTCGCAAGGACAAGAAGCCCGTGTGGCAACCTGCCAGCCTCGAGGACATTAGCAAGAACGACCAGATCGCCGAGCCATTCTTTGAGATCTCGCCGAATACCGAGCCACTGCAGCTGCTGACAGATGCAGACTACGCGGAGTACCCATACCGGAAGTTTGGACTTCCAACGGAGCGGGAAGTATGGCTGGTGATGAAGCTCAAGCCGGGCTACACCAGGGAGCAGGTCATCAAGGTGTTCTTGGCGCAGAGAAACGGAAAACAAGGTGTCCGGGAGGTTGTGGGCGAGATTGTGGACAGGAATACGAGGCCGAGGCCGAATGCGACATCGCCAGGTGTACTGCAGTGGGTTGGAGAAGACTTTACCTCAGCGCAGGAGAAACACGAGGAGGTGGTCCCAGCGGCGAGCGATCCTACGCCGTTCAGGACGTCATCTGACCTCAATGAGTTTGACGAGGACGAATCCTAGGAGGGACGAGAGTAACTAGTCAATAACAATGGGGGGGGGGACGATGGCTTTTTTATGGATCCTCAAAATGTACAAAATGTAATGCCGAGCACCTCCGCTTGTTCTGCATTGCGATATTGAGAAGATGCGTGTCACGATAGCCTCACCAAGAAAAGGTTACGCCCGGGTGCAAGATAAAATCGCGTGACGAAAAGATATGCGGGGAAGCGTTGATTGAACAGGCAGTCAACGGCTAAGAAAGGCGCCACTAAACGTACCTGGTATTTGGAAAATGGTATCAGAATTTTGGGGGGGGTTGGTCCACGGAGTTGTCCTGCGGGCTTGAGTCATTGGCGGGAACCAAGAAGCAGGAACAGGAGTCGTCGGAGGTATAAATAAGAGGGGATCGTTCTCCCTTCACCTCGATTTTAGCACCTAACTTGCTCTTCGATTGTTGTCTGTTTTGACGTTTATGTTGGCTGCCTTAGAGAGCCGTCTCGGAGTTGTGCCAAATCTGAGTCTCTAAAGTCCGACTAGTCAAGAATGTAAAGGTTGAATACTACCTGAACTACCTACCTAGGCACTAAACGTCATTGAGAAGCCCCAAGCCCCGGGTGCTTTGATCTCTTGTTAGCGCCATTTTGGCCGCTGGCTTGCAGCTTACCCCTGTCCCGCCAACAACGGACCAGGGTGAGAAAGAAAGTCGCGACTCACTTCGCGTTTATTACGATTGTGTGTGTTACTCGGCCCCGTCTTCTCATCAAAGCGCCCCCTTCTACAACAGCCTCTTTCAAATTAGACGAAGCACACAGCATTCTTCCCTCACCTCCGGCTACCACTAGATCCCTCGTACATCTTGCAAAAGGACATTTCACAATCTTAAGAGCCTCAATTGACGTGGTGTCGTGGGGTCTTTGTCCAAGCTCATTACCGAAGTGGGATAGCTGCAGGCCGTTCTCGTGAGGATCCACAGTCGCGTCTGTACGCGCTTTGAATCCCTGGGCTGAGAAGAACGTGAACCTGGACACGCCTTCTTTTAATGGTACTCTCTTCCTAAGGACAACTCCACTTTGCAACCGGTCTTTTGTTGAACTGTTTCTTATTCTCCCGTCTCTTGCCCATCCGTCGTCTGGTCCACCTATCTTCCGGCTATCTCTTCCTCCCACTTCACAACTCAACGACCTGCCATTTCATTCTCACCGGTCAACCGCCGACCACATCTACCGTCAACACTGCTTTCGGGCGATCGCAACTAATCCTCATGCATATTGAGACTCCTCCATGTCTCTTCCCAATATGACGGGCCCTCAGGGCAGCTCTTGGATGGGCTACCCTCCTCATGGACATCAGGGGCAGCAGTCACAGCCTCCTCCTTCAGAAGAGAGCGGCGTGCAAACGCGGCATATGGGTCGTAAGCATCCATCTCGTTTCCCATACTAAGTTTCAATATTTCCAGTAAAACTCACATAGTATTTCACAGTCAAGGTCCAGTACACCTTTGAAAAGGACCAACAAAACTGCCTCGCGAAGTGGCCTCACGTCTTGCAAATTCAATCCATCCCCCTTGACGACAGAAACTCAATCGGTCTCGTCGATCTCCGAATATGTCTTGAAGCTATCGCTCAATGCAGTCCCGAGATCATCAATCAGCATGACAAGGACTATGCTGTGTATGCCTTGGATTATGCGGAGGAAGATACGCCACTGGTAGGCCAGGGGATGCTGTCATGGGGTCTCGAGCCACCTGGCCCAAACACGGAGCCGAAGACCGTCACCGGCCGTGTGGTCAAGAACATGCTGGCAGCTTTGAGAGGTGGCCCACCCGAGACTTTGGAGGTCAAGCTCAAGCTCAATGGCGTGCCGAGACTGCACCGGCCTCAAACCTCGCACAATTCAGCAGGTGGCTATGGAAGCAACGCGCCGACACCGACAGCTACCGATAACAATAATGACTGGTCCTCCTTCGTGCAATCGAACCCCAACCTTGGCCGCCCGAACAACGTGCCCGCGATGCCAAGTCCCGGTTTTCCTCCCGTAAGATACGGCTCACCCATCCAACAGGCACCCAGCCCTGCCCCGGATGCTCGGTTGGACATGTACGCACCGCAACCTCAACCACCACCTCCACGCGGTGCTCCTACACCACCAACCCTGAGCGCCGCTCCAGTGCCTTCGCTGTCTGGCTGCTATTTCCCACCAGTCCCATCATCACAGGGGCCTGGGCCCGAGGATGCACCCCCACTACCAGGACTCACCAAGGTTGACGACTCCGAGAAAATTGCGCGTCCTAAGAAGACAAAGCGGTCGTCATCAAAGGCACCTAAAAAGAAGGCACCGACCGGCAATCCGCCAGGTCGACCTCGAAAGCGCAATAGACTTGATGCCGGCAATACCTCTGCCATGGAAGATGCTACTGACGCCGACGAGGCACCTGCTATAATCTCCAAGAAGAAGACGGTCAAGACAATCAAAGCCGCCGATGATGCTACTGACGCTGACGAGGCACCTGCTGAAGGCCCGAAGAAGAAGAGAGCCAAGACAACCAAGGCTGATTGGCCCAGTAAGGCACCGCTCAACTCGGCCTCGGGATCCCTGCGAGTGGCCGCCAGTACCTCAGGCTCTCTGCGTACAATGAGACCGTCGGCTTCAGGTGGCAACGTAGTTGGAGCAAGTCACCTCCAGGAAATCCCGCGAGCACCTACGCCCGTGCCTGGACAGCCGCCCAAGGCTCGAGGCATAGCTATGGGTCAGGCGCCTGGGAGGAGGTCGTCGATGGCAGACTTTGATGGTTCATCGCGACACATGATACCCGAAACGAGCATTCATGGGGCCCAATTGCAAGACGCCCTTTCGCCATCTGATTCACTCGCTCAGTCACCGTTTAATGCCTACACACCAGATGACAGTCCGGCAGATATAGGATCATCACCGCCAGTACCGAGGTCGACTCACTCAGTGCGGTCGAGTCTTCCGCCCTCGAGTCCAGTGTTACCTACGATGCTTTCTATGCCACAGCCAGATTCTGGGTTTATGAGCGGCGGCTTTGATGAAATGGTAGATGAGTATGATCTACCTCTGCCAGTACCACCTATGTCTTCGAACTTCCCACAACCCAAGATCTTGGGCAAGAAAAAACTGGCGCCCAAGCCGCCGAAGTCTGTCCAGCCCAAGGCTCCACCTCCGCAACTTTTCCGTGCACAGACTGCGCGACCAGCTTCACGTGGCATTCCGGAACCACCCCCCAATGTACTAGTAAGGCCAGCATCTCAAGGAATATTCGATAATGCCACTTTTGCACCTTCGGGCCAGAGGAGTGGATCCGCGCCACCAAAGGAAATGATCATCCAGCAAGAAATCCCGGGAGATCCAGAACTCTTACCGAAGCAGAGCATCTACTACACTCGTCCGGGGTCAGCGAGGAACAATCCAGCCACCGGTACGATTGAGGAGACGCGTCAGTTGAAGCGAGCGAATACTGAGCCCAATATTCAACGACAGGAAATCCCGGATCCCACGACTGGCCCACTGCTGCCAAAGCCTCAACTCACCGCTGAAGTGAACACAATTGGACAGGTGGCTCAGGAACCCAAAGGCCGAGAGAATCAGGTGGGCATGTTAGGACTCGAACAGCGAGAAGTAGAGCATTCGCAGCAACAGCAGCAAAATGACCACATGAAGCAGGAGCTTAAAGAGCCAGATGCACGGCTATCGGATTTGCCACAGGAGCAACAAGAGCCGGCCGAGAAAGGTATGCAACAGCCAGAAGCCGAGGGCGAGCCAAAGACAGCGGGATCAGATGAATCAGCGGATAGACAAGAGGCGGTAACACCTGCTGCACCGACGCCCGTTGTGCCAGAGACAGCTGACGACACCGAGGCCCTTTTACAACTTCTTGCCGGGCCGATGGCAAGAGACATGCAAGACGTCGATTCAGACTTGCCACCAGTAGCACCAGCAGAAGGCCCACGCTTTAACAACAGTGACAGAGCTACCAAGTCGGAGGCCGCTGGCTCCATGCCACCCGCTCTACCCAGTGATATCGGCATCTCAGCGCCAAGTGACCTGCCGGGGTCTGGCTCTTCAGATGGAGGCAACGCTCTTACCAAAAACATGTCGAGGAAGAAGTCGATCAAAGAAAAGTTAGAGCAGGCCGTTCAGGCCGGCATGATGCCAACCTTTTGTTCGAATTGCGGGTCTATCAGTACTCCGACGTGGCGCAAGATCTGGACACAAGATAGCGACGGTAGTCCAGACA
Source organism: Gnomoniopsis smithogilvyi (assembly GCA_027946515.1). Classification (NCBI taxonomy): domain Eukaryota; kingdom Fungi; phylum Ascomycota; class Sordariomycetes; order Diaporthales; family Gnomoniaceae; genus Gnomoniopsis; species Gnomoniopsis smithogilvyi. The sequence continues at coordinate 912,880 of JAPEVB010000004.1, read as the reverse complement.
TCCCTGATTACTCTGATGAGCCCGGTCGTATTACGGCGATAATCATCCTCGACAGGAACGAAAACCAGAAGCCGACTAGGTACCGAACGGTCAAGAAAACGTTGGCTCCAGCTGAGGACAAGTCAGCATGGACGGAAGAGATTCTCTGCAACCGTGAGTGTGATTGTTCACATGACCAAAGGTCAGTAACTAACGAGGTAACAGCCTGCGGACTCTGGCTCAGCAAGTACAGGGCTCAGCGACCTGAATCAAAGTGGGAGACGGACTTCACGCAGCCTCCCAAGACCCGGGTCAAAGGCGGGAGGAAGGCCGAGAGACAGTCTCGGTCCAGGAAGGGTAAGGGCCAAGGCACCACTTTGGTCCATCCGACTTCAGAAGCTTATTATACTACGGATCCGATCGGGCCAGACGACCAGGGAAGATCCCCAGCCACGGACGGCGAGGAAGTCCTGCTACTGCGTGCTCCAACTACGGAACCACCAAGTCGCGAGCGCGATGCACGATCCCAGACAGCGGGACTTGGAGATTCTTTCGACGCTTCGACCAATCGGGCATCAACACAGTCTCGTGGCAGTGGTGCGGTTCAGAGCCCTGCCATTCCAGAGGAAGATGACATGGGAAACACACGACGACTTTTGTTCCCATCCCCCAAAAAGGATGGCCAGCTTAAGGTGCTGGGTGAAGTCGCGGTCAATATTGTGCGCACTTCTGCAAGCATTGAAAGGTCGAAAAACGCCATTGTGGATAAGGAAAATTTGATGGATATAAACATGGATGTAGACCTTCTTTCCACGCCAAAGATTCGCGACGATGGAGATGCTATGAGAGACTTGTTCGGCACACCGGCACGGCCGTCAACGCCGCCTCCCAAGGACAGGCCAGTCGGTCCGTTCAAGACCCCTACTCGACCAACGCCGAGCCATCGCCCCATAACAAGGAGCGTCTCCAAGTCGATACGGAGGTCTAACGCGAAGTCGCCGGGCCATACAATAAGCCATATCCATCGAACACCCACCAAGACTCCGCGCTCCAGCGCGCGCCTTCGAAATCAAGGCCTTCCCAGTGCCAGCAAGATCCAGCACGCACATGCACACTTTACCGCAGACGATCATTTCCTCGGCGGCATGTCAACAGACTTTGGCTCGCCCTTCAACTCAACACTTACCCAGCTCCTATCAGAGGCTAATGACTTCACCGTGGGCTCGGACGCACACGGGCTGGGCGACTTTGAGCTTCCTATGATGGACAGCGACACAGGTCTTTCGGGCCACCTGGAGGGTCTGGACTTTGGCCACTTCCTGACGACGGATGCTGCGATGCCGAGCAGTCCGCCCATGACAGGAAAGAATACTGCGCATGTCGTGTTTGATGCGAATGCGATGGACTTTGGTGACTGGGGTGCGTTTGGTACGGGTGATGGCAACATGGACGACGTTCACAAAGATTTGCAGTAGTTCACTCGAACACTGTTTTCACCGAAAGTTGAAAGAGACTGAACGGCAAGAATTTTGATCACACACACGGCCGGTAGGCAAACAGCCGTCCTTGTATTCATTTTGTTTGATATGAATTTCAGGCCTTGGCGTTGGAGGAACCTATGTGTACATGCATTGCAATGCGTTGGCTTGCTGGATTGAAGGCGTATTTGGAACAACAGTAGGAGTGGGTTATCTCATAGGAAAGGGGACCAGAGAGGCACACTGACTCGGTACGATTGGGTTACCACTACGGGGGCGGGCATACATTTGATCATTACAGTGCTTATCATAGCTAACGTTGCGTTTGGTTTGTATTTGGAGAGTAATGAAGCAAGAAGTACGATCTGCACATGCCTCTTTCATTCAACAATAGAGTGACTTAGTGGAGAAAGATCGTCTTGGTTGTAACAAATTGATTCATGTGATGAGTCGCAGGCGTCATAACTTGCTTTACATACCATCAGGATTGCTACTCGAGGAACGTCAAGCATGCATGCGTATACAGACAGATCTTGATCATCGCGCTTTATTAGCGAAGACCCCTGATGTGCTAGGGTATCACACAAAGTCGCCCATGCGCAGTCGAGCAAATCTCTGGCTTCCTTTCTTCCTCGTTGTTCCATAAAAAAATTGCGTAGACCAGTTCTGGCGAGAATATAATCTCGTTACGTTCTTCTTGAGTATTCCGGTGCTTGGATGTCCCCTCACTTCCCTATGGGGTGCCTTTTGCGGTGAATGCAGGGCCGGGGCCATTGGAAGTGGGGACTGCATCCCAAGAAGGTGCTGCCATGCTGTTACATAGTAAAAGATTCGCGTCCTGGGGAAATTACCAAAACAGGACAGTGAGGCACGGGACTCAGTGTCCATGTCGATTCGACGCCACCGCGCCCTAGGTGGTGATGGCAATAATGAGATTGGCAAGGTCGTCGCCAGAAAGTCGCTTATCACTCTTCTCGTCATTGATACGTTGGTCCTCCCCTCACGGTGAAAGGCCCAAATGACATTGAGAGACCGAGTCAGATGGCCGTGAAACCGACACTGAACTACACTGAACCCAGCTTGCCCCTGCTACGGGCGCGTATTCAGTTGGCGCCGCCCGCAACATTGTCGAACAATTCTTGATAGCGCTGAGAGAGCTCAACGACTTGCTGGCACACCTTGAAGTCTGAATTTCTCGTGTCAGCATAATGTACCAAAAAAAAAAAAAATTAAAAAAAAATTGGGGAACCGAAGGTGTCTGGTCTCAAAAGCTAGGTGTTGGAAATTCAATGCCAAAGCCAGGAACAGACTGGCGCAATGACCGGTGAGGGTCGGATCTCGATCATCAACGCATCGCAACGATAAGAATCTTGTAGAGTAGATAGCACATACCAATCCCAGAGCCCAGATCAACAGCACTGAGGACTTTGATGGTGAGGTCCTGGTTGACTTTGCCAATGATCTGAGCTGCGCCGTTGGGCGTAAGATGTGCTTCCTGAAGGCGGTTGCGAGATCAGTACAGGTTCTATGCACGGATACATCGGCCCACGATTACAATGGGGCAAAAGCTGAAACGTGAAGGATCTGTAGAGTTGAACCAAAGACACCTCCATCGGATCCTCCCGCAAGAGACCGACGAACCTGCTTTTGGACCCTTGCTCGGAGGGACTATGCATGAGGCATCTTTCGGCTTCTGTCCTTGGATGATGGCGCAGTGCGGGCCGAATGACGACGATACGACCAACGGATAGATGGGATCAGGGTGGGGAAGGAAGATGCCGACATACACGATTCAGGTAAGCCTTGATGTGTCCGTCAGCATCGATGGTGGCCTCTTCACCTCGCAGCTGGTCGACGCGTCCAATGATGGTGACATTGCGGCCGATATAACGGTCGAGGTAGGGCGCGGTGACGCGAGGAGTTGACTGAGAATCCATCCTTTTTTTTGGGGGGGGGGAAATGAAGAATCGAGTACCAGAGCCAAACTAGGTAAGATTCAATTGATAGACCTGAACGGCCACGAGGAGTACTGTGAAGCTTCTTACAGCACGGCTGTTGGCTTGATTCAAGTGTATGTGGATGAATCGAGGTTCGATCAATCTGGATTTTGATTGGTTGATGGCTTGTCTGGGAAGGAAAACAAATCAGGAACGACATCCCTGTCTTGTGCCAAGAAGTTGGTACCGCCCAGGCAGGCAAGCACAGGGGCAGGAGGGGTTCCTTTTGATCCCAGGTGGGCGGGACGGGGCCTGTCGCGTCTTGACCCTTCTGGAAACCCCCAAGATCCACCGGAGTGGTCAGATCGAGATCCTTCAGGGTTATTCGAATATAGTATTTCCGGTAAGGGAAACCGAGCGTCACATTTCTCAGGTGACATAGTGTCGTTACAAGACGGGAACCTAGTTCCCACGCAGCCGCGACGACGCGACGACGCGAGCCCCTAGAAACCCGGGGAAGCCGTTTTTCATAGTTTGCCCGCCTTCCCCGCCCCCCCCACTGGACATACCTAGATGCCTACCTACTTGGTACTTGTCGGCCCAATAGGTGCAGGCAGGCCTGAATATGGTTTCGAATCACAAAGAATCTTACACAAGTCGTCTTGGTAGCCTTGCAATAGACCCGTTGCGCGATGTGAGCAACGACGTAACAACGTGTGTTCCCAGCATGGACCAATAAACTAATCTATTCATGCTGACGAACAGTATCGGATACTGCCCTCTCATATGAGTCCGAGATTCTCTGGTTTGGAAGATAGACGGATGGATATAGCAGTGATCCGTAGCACCCGACGCCGTGGTGACCAGATCTTCAAAGCTACGTCATATTATCTAATTTGCCGCCGAGGCGAAAGAGATATCGCTCAGTCCCTCTTGGTGTCCACTGATTCGTTTGCTTTGCGATGTAGTAGCATGTGGGTGTCAAGCTTAAATTTTTTATTTACTTTTCGCCACGGTCGAGAACAAACTTATTCAACAATAATCGGGAATGCAGTGGCGAATGTTCATGAAAAAGATGGGATTCTCAATTCCCCATCATTGGTTTGACCCCTGACCGAAAGTTCATAAGGGCCTTTCCTGTTATTGACTAAAACTCCTAGTCTGAACTATTTGACCTAGGTAGGGGTGGGTAGGTGGATGGGCAGGCCTGACAGGACGGGGACACAATCCCGCCAAGACATGGATTTCCAGAAGGTTACCTGAAAGGCCAGCGCCCTAGTAATTTAGACTTTCCGTCTTGACAGACTGACAAGTACCTAGGTAGCTAGGTAGCTAGCTGAACTTTGGATCCACTGCCTAAGCAAAAAAAGAGCATCAAGCTCTGGGTGCCGCAGAGAGACACCAGCCAATAAATACCAGAAGATGGAGCAGAATGATGGCTGAATTGGATCAAAGACTGAGAGTCCCCAACCCTCGCATCGCGGCCAGCCAAAAAGGGAAGAAAGAAACAGTATCTCAGGGGGAGCTTGGCTGCTTGGTAATCTGGTCCTGTACTCGTGCCACACCTGCATCTTCTACTCAGCCCATTTCCGGGGTAGCAAGCCCGAAGCCAAACCACCACCACCACCACCACCCCTTCCCCGGGGTCTATCGACTTTCCCAGCAGTCTGGCATAGTTGTGCTTGGCATAAGGGATCTTCCTTCCCAACAATCCAGACAAAGAAGTCAACGGCTTTTACCGGTAATAAGGTGCTGGTCATGCTCGATCTGGATGATGTAAATCTTCACCCACATCTCATGTCATCTTGCCAATGACTTGGAAATCCCGCCTGGAAACAAGCTTCCGCAAAGATTTGCCCCACTGCCCGCCAGTAGGTGGCACTACTGCCATGGCCTGCACGCACTCTCCTCAAACGTCTTCCGAACTTGGTCAAGAAGAAGAACAGGAAGAAGATGATGAAAATTGAATGCTGAGGTAACATTGGCCTGGTAGTTTTAAGGGCTGCTACCCCTATAATTTATAGTATTATACCTGTGTTTCCCTTTTTGTCCTAACCTAATTGTTGTCAAACCCTCGTACACGACAGGGCTGCTCCTTCTTGCGATACTGGTTCAACACCACATACAAAAATTATATTCCATTTCCTTCTCCTGGCGCTTACTTGGCACAACCTCATACATGTTTGAAGTGACCCTACATTAGCAAGTCGTTCTTTTTCACTTTGCCTTTCTGCAAGCTAAGCTAGCAGCGCAAGCTACAATAGCTGGGGATACCAATCAGTTCGCGACTTGTTGTTACCTTTGTCCGGGCGGGTACTTCTGCCTCTTGTTTATTATTTTCCAGACCAGAACATTCCCCAAGTCAATCATCGCCTTTGGCAATTCCCAGTTTTCGTGGCTTCCCTGTTGCGACTTGCAGCGCCTGCACCGCAATCTTGTCTCCAGTCGCCCCCTCCTACACTATTTCGTCGTTAGCGGAGCTTTTTGTCCGGCAGTACAAACGCGGCAGCTAAATCCGCTACTGGCACAAGCTCGAGCCCTAGACCAGGCCAAGCTCCTGCCCATATCAACCCCTCGCGTCGCGCCACCAATTCCACGAGCTTCAGCTTGGGCTGTAACTTAAGGTCGACACGACAGAATCGTTGGTTCTTGTTTCCAACACTCCGGGAGACTCCAATACCTCCTTTCAGCGGTTATACACTTGCTCGTCTCGGCCGTTCACAACCCTTGTCATTCGCCCTAGACAGCTTCCTTACAGGTTGCGCAGCCTGACGGAGAGCTCCAGCAAGCCCCCCTTCTAGTAATTCCCGCCTTTCAGACCTTGGTCGCGCTCGTGTCCACTGTTAATTCGGCATCTTTCTGGCAACGGTCGATCACACCAATCTTGCCCAACGTCATTGACTTGCTCTGTCCTCATTGAATTTCAACACTGCAGGACATCGTCGCAAACACATCCCCCCCCCCCAACTTCAGCTATTCCTAGCCAGACTTTGGCCCGGACTGGGACGCCAATAGTCTTCCAAACGCCAACGGTCTCTCTCCGAGCATGACGACTATGCCAGATTTTGATTTGGATCCTTCACACTCGGGCAGTGGCGACTTCAATGTGGACAATTTTGACTTCGGTATGGACAGCTTTGATCCCTTTACTGGCCAATACCTCGACCAGCATCTCCAGCCGTCGTATGCGAACGGCCCTCAACATAACGAATCGATCAGACCGTCAGACCTTGCTGCCAATGCATTCGCCGACATAGGCATCTTTGGAGCCTCCCGCCCAACTCAGCTGCCCCTGCAAATAGATCCTTCTCTCACTGAAAGCAAGGGTAGATTGGGTCAACAACAGACGATTGCTCAGTCATTGACCCCTCCCACTTCACTGAGCCCCGAGCGCTTGGATGCAATCCGTCCGCACCAAGACTCTTCTGAAGGCGCGGCCGCTCCCAAAAATCCGAACACCTATAAGAGAAAGCTTGCCGAAACCGACGACGGGGATGCGAATGCCGAGCGGAGACTAAAGAACCGTGTCGCCGCCTCGAAGTGTCGGGTCAAGAAGAAGGGGCGGGAACAGATGCTGATACAGGAATCTGACCAGAAGGAGCAGGAGAATTTGGAGCTGAGGGCCGAATGTAGACGTTTGACCCAGGAAGCTCTTTGGCTGAAGAATCAGCTGATCACCCATGGGAATTGCGGCGATACTCGAATTAACAAATGGCTCGCCAATTCTGCTGCGAAGATTGTACACAAGTTTGGCGAAGGACCAGCTTTCCAGCTTGATGCTTCATCTCACCCGGCCGCACGATCATTTGCAGAACTTGAATATGAGCGCAGGGACAGTGGCATTTCCACCAATTCCAAGCCCGACTCCAAAATTGAGCATGGCAGTTCCCCTTCCACAGGTCCTACAATTCCCGTCAAAATCGGCCTCGGAAGTCCAGTGGATGATGCTAGTACTCAGAATGTGCGCAATTCTCCGGTTCAATTGAAATCCGAAGCAGACCTTGAGCTGTTGGGCGGGAAATCGATAAGGCGGACTAGATCGCTTGATCACTCAATCTTGGACGCTCTTGCCGTTGGCGCTGCTGGTCGCGCGCAGTCTGTTCCTCTTCAAGAATCCGACATTCCTCAGCACGCTGACGGTGCCTGTGGCGATGTCATCCCCCAGGACCTATCCTTGAAGGGGCAGGTCTCGATTGTCTCATCATCTGCGTCTGTGGCGGCTCCTCTTACCAGTGCGGTGAACAGTGCAACGGCGGTGCCTCGGGACGCGCAGCTGTCGGTCAATGCCATGATCATCGATCCGAGACTCCGAGGCGGAGATATGCCGCGCGATTTGCTCCAAGCGAATTTAGAGCACTGCGCTTCATCAATACAACAAGAGCAGCCAAACCACGACGAACTCTTGCAAATCCCTGAGACCAAGTGGATGGAGGCTTAGGTACACTTCCCCCCTGGTGACTAGGAGTTTTTCCAGGAGAAGTCAGACGGGGTCCAAATGTGGTATCGTTAGGAACAATTTGTTAGCCCACGTCACTAAAAGAACAAGTTGTTCGCTCCATTCGTCCCAGTCTAACTAGCGCCCACATTGGACCTTGGACCTGCATCGCAAGATCGCGAGTAATGGGGTGTACTCAGGCATGGTACGAAAAACAGAGGAAATTTGCTGTTTAGTGCCGGTGAATTCTTTTGGTTTTTTTTTTGTTGTTTTTGCATCCCAATTGGCGTTTTGCGGACTCGATGGGCGTTGTTTCTCGCGGGAGGATACATTGCTGCTATCATGTTGTTTCTTGGGGTATTTACGGAATCGGGAAACAGGCAAACACATTTCCATCAGGAAGGTCGAGCTCGCGGTCCACGACGGGAAGATCTTGATGGAGGGACTTCCAAGCTGAGGAAGAACCAAAGCTATGATCAACGATAATGAGTTAGGGCATAGGACGGTGTGCTACGACTCTGGGACGGGGATTGAAAAAATAAAAACAGCACCACGGCGGGATCGCACCTGTAACTTGAAGGCAATCATTAGAACATATCGATTTCGCAAAGAAGGGTGCTGCAGTGTGCTTGTGTCGAAGCAGTAGTAATAGTCGAAGTGGTTAGAGGACTACGTTCCTGAGTTGTCGGGGCATTTATTTCTTGCCATCCCTACGTACCTCCAGTGAAGTTTGGAATTGTTCGACAAAATATCTACGTGTGCATGAGGTCATTCCCGCATAATAGGTGCGCTGACCTAGCGGCTCTCCGAAGTAGGTAGATAAGATTGCCCATCCGCCTAAGTTGGTGATAATTCTATTCCGAAGGGCGACGATGAGTGTGAAAACATTCTCGAGGCTCGTAGATTTTTTTTTAAGAAAATATGTTTTTGGTCTTGGACCGAATCGAGAAAGGATAAATATTTCGAAGAAGTCTGTACTGGTCATCCAATTCAAGTGCAAATTCATCATATTTGTGCCCTCAATTCCTTGGTCTCTCAACTGGGGCACTGTTCCTATGACGTAAAGCAGATCGTCGTTCGCGATGGCAAGGGGCCCTGCTCCAACCTCTACCTAGCAATTTATACACACCACATCCCCAAATCCCTGGCGTTATTTGAAAAGATTGGTGAGCGGAAGGAATAATATCAAAGTTTTGTTGTTGCCAACGCATCACATGTCATATAAATCCCCCACAATCACCAATGAAATAAATTTCAAGTAGCTAACTACATATCTTGTCAATAATTACCCACCTCAAGAGAGAGGACCTGGCTTTCTTAGCTTAACAATATTGATTATCCTGCCTATCAAAGGAAAAGCTGTGACGACATTGCACCTGAGTCAGGGTGAGCCCTGTAGACCGGGGGGAGGGGTTTTTGGTGGGTGATGGAGATTATCGAGATAATGCAGCTCATATTGTGCTGATCGCACGGGCCGAAGCGAAGTGGGAAGGACTCGAAGCGAAAGGGTCCTCGGAGGCTCGGGAATGCCGGCGACCGGTCAACGACGTTTCTTTGGCCTCGGGACGAGATTTGAGTACTTTTGCTCTGTTTTTTCCAAGGGATAAAGAGACGATGATATTACCATGTGAATTGATTATAGCATAAAAGTCTAGTCTCATAACCGTGATTGGACCATTACTCGAATTTGAAAGTTCCCGCGCGTCTTAGCTTACAGCTGCCACATACAGCCTAATGTTTGTCATTCATCACTTTCAGAGTGATGGAGGATTTCCTGCAAATGTCTTGAGACAATGAAGTGTTTTAGTCCGAATGTTTCGAGAGAACATTCTTCAGTTTCCGCAAGATATTACATTTGTATCCACCCTTTACCTGGAACAGGCCCCATCTTCGCTCGGAAGTAGAGGATACAGATTGCCCAAGCGACGTCGCCTAAGCAACCAAGACCTAGACGGTACCACAACCTTTTGTTATATCACGCATGTAAGTTGCGCCGAATTTGCTGTAGGTGGGAGGAGACTGAAAGGCAAGTGGACCGGCCACGTCAGAATTCCAACAAGCTTCTCTAGGTAGCGTAAGACGTGCTTCATGTGTCCCCAGCAGGGGCAACTCGTCTGGGAATTGTCAGCTCCTGAGTAAATTACTACTCATGGAGATGAAAAATTCGCTTTTTCATAGTGGTATCGATAGTGAGAAGGAAAGAAAATAATTTCGAGGTTCTGCGTAGGGCTGGAGAGAATGTTTAGAACGCGTGTGGTTGCTACCGCGTCCCCAGCCCTTGCTTTGGAGATCCTCCAGATCTGGATAGAGAGAAGAGTATTACACCGGCCTCAGCAGCCTAAAATCGTCTGGTGGTAGTTTCAGGGGAATCTTGGTGTATGATCGGTCCAACTTTGTCGGTCTCTGGCGCCTGCTGCGAGTCGTCGGGAGCAGGACTTCCGCCATGGCCAACGATAAATTCGACCATGGGCTCACTGATCTCCCTCACTCTGCCATAAGGAATGCTTCGTCATCGCCCTGGCCTTCGGTTTGATCCATTATCGTGCCATCGCTATCCTTGTCAATGTCCTCCTCCTCCTCCTCCTCCTCCTCAGCGCTCAAGTTGCCATCGATGGTAGAAGTCGTATCTTGGTAGTCTACCTCACCCGCAATGCCTTGTTTCTCAGCGTCGTCCGCCAGGTTTAGCAGAATTTTCCAGGTATCATTGACGCAATCAGTACTTGCCACATTTGGCGAGCTGTCAGTTATCATGGCGTCTCCGCCATCTCGAGGCCGCAATTCGGGCTGAGGCAACGGCTGAATGTCTGCTTGAATAAGCAGTTTTAAAATCAAGGCTTGCAGGTCTTCACTGTACTTTTGGGAGGTTGTATATTTTCGAGAAGCAATACAGATTTGTAGTGGATCGACAGCCAGGCAGGCCGGGAAGGGTTCATCAAAATCATTCAGTCCTCCGGTGCCTATCCTATGGCGGAGCTCGGGACTGGGGAAATATTGAAACGATTCGGTCTTCCACTCATTCGCATCGTTCATGATCTGCTCGCAGACGAAATGCGTGTTTTCTGGTCCCGGGAAGTTTGTGACCGGTCGATGGGTATATTCTGGGAATGCCCTCCTGGTGGCGGCCGGGTTGTTGGTCGAGGGATAGTGGTACTTGATATGGTACCAAATGCGACGGCTGTCTCTCAGACCCTTCAAAAAGGTTTGAAGAGACGCCTCGCTGATTTGGTTACTTTTTGTTGTCGGCATCATGAAAAATAAATGTGGGCGCTTCCTCATTTTTCTCATCACTCCACCATCGTCTTCAACAATTCCAAAATTTCCCGGCTCTGAATAAGTAGTCAAAATGCCATGTTCGTGCAGAGAAACGAGCCCAGGCCTGATAGTCGCAGTTTCTGGCCAAATAGGTTCCTCAACACCGGGATGGTATGGAAGCAGACCGCAAACGTGCTGCTGGCTTAGACATAAGATTTCACGTTCCCAAGACGTGCTGTCTTGCCAAAGTTTCTTGGTTGCCTGTTTAATACAGCCTTGGCAGTAGCGGCGGTGTTTTCTCACTAGACACTTCTTCATGGGTTCCTTTTTGTCGGAGTCAGAGACCTCGAGCCATGTCTGCCATAGCTGCTGGAGCATCTGACATTTTTTCCTTATGGACATTACCCTTAATAAACGAGACGTCAAAAGTCTGAACTGATCACTCGAGGTGGGTAGTTGGAAAACGTGTGGTAGAAAACGCACTGTGGCCGTCGCCCTGGCGAGTGACGATATGAAGTTCGAATTTATACAAAAAGTGCACTTAAGCATTGGACTTAAGCGATCCCCCAAATAATTCAACTTCTGGCGAATATATTTAAATAGCTTTTTAGAGCACTAGAATTGTAACAGCTTAGGACTACCTAAGCCGGCACTAGTAGTCGATGGTAGCTGGTATGGATCGACTTGGCTCGAAAAGGCGGGCGACAACTTTGATGGAGACATTGCTTGACATGTGGTCACTAGCCATGGCACGTAGGCATAGAATCGAGCTTGGGAGTCGGGAGTGTTGACAGGCCTAGTGCACGCACACCCTCGGGAGGTCAATTTGCTATTCTCGGTCAACTCGTATCTGGAACACGATTGAGGGAGAGTGGCAAAAATTGGGTGTTATAGCATAGGACTGCCTTGGAGTTGCGCGATCCAGTATCTTCACAAGGCAGAGTAGAAGAACGGGACGGGTACTAGTACAAGCTGTATTATTCTCACCCCAACTAAGTGCCACCAGACCTTCCCTTTGCAATATTCTTGCTGTACTTCCAAAGGGACCGGTACTTGGGTCCTTGGCGCTTGGCCTCCCAACCACGTGCCTTCTTTGGCGGCTTGAGGGAGCGTATACGCTGTCGCCGGAACACGATTTCCGCACCAGGAATGTTGTGCCGCGCCATGACCGCCGGGGTGTTGTTGTCCCATTCGGATCGGAACATGTTGAAGCCGAACGGAGTGGCCTTGTACGCGCTGCGGAAATCCAGCAGGCGGAATCCATCACGACGCTTCGCGAATTGTTTCTGCAACTTTGGGACCTCTAGAGGCTGGTTGTTGTTTTGTTCCAGAATCCAGATCGACAGTCGATGGTATGGTGAACCCTCCTGGCTAAAGGGCGGCAGCCAGGGAACGGCAATCTTATCCTGTTGCTTAGATGAGAGAAAGCCAAGAGAAATGTTTTTGGTGAGGCAGTTGATGGGAATGTTCGCCGCCATGAAATGTAGCCGACGGCCAAAGGAGTCGTCCTCGACGCTCGGCACATCGCTGTCCATTACCACGATAGACACCAGGCGCTCCTCGGAGTCAAACACCTGGACACGCAGGTTCGGCGGGGTCTCGGAGACCAGCGAGTTGACAATCTCACCCGGCTGAATGCGGTACCTGTGCCACGCCAGCTGTACATCCATCGTGGGGTCAAATTTCGGCAGGACGTCTGGAACGATATGGAATTGCTCCACACGTTGTTTCAAGATCTTGTAGGCCATCTTGCGCCACCTCTGCTCTGCCAGATGACGATAAATCGGCTTCTTCATGTCGCCTAAGACGTTTGCGCAAAGTGCATCAGCATACATGTAAAATCGAAAGAGGCACTAGTCACACTGAACATACCGAATCCGTCTTCGAACTTCCTCTTCACAGCAGGGTCGTTCATGTCGGCCTGGACCTTGAGATACGCCAAATGCTTGCGCAATGAGCGCAGCTTCTTGGCTTTGTAGTCCTCACCACCGCGATTCTTGCTCGCCGGTTGAGCCTCTGCAGACCTGAGCTTCTGGTATGCCTTCCTGATGGCGTCAAGCTTTTGGGCCCGGTCCTCGGCGAGTAGCTTTCGAGCCTCCTGGAAACAATGATATGGTAATTGCTCAAACGGAATGTTAAGTGTCTGGCGCACTGCAGCTCTTCGTCTCCTGGACCCAATTGGGTTGATGCCCTTCTTGATCAACTTCTTTTCCGCCCATGGCAAAGTCGTGGTATTCGGATCCAACCATCGCGCCTTCAACTCGCTCTTTGCGGCCACTTCAGCCTCCGATTTTCCGGAGATATCAGGTTTCGAGTTGCCATGAACCAAATCTGCGGTAGCCTGGGTGTCGGCCGCGGACGACGAGGCCGTGGTCGTCGTGGGTTCGACGTCGCGACGGACGGTTGAGGTGGAAAAGAAGCGAGCTGTCGCATTCGATATTGATGGCCCGGCTATCTGTGTTGCACATCGAGGCCGTAGGCATAGCGCGATAGGTCGCGCGACCTGCTGACACCTCGACATTGTCAATTTGTCCACGGACTAGGCGTCGGAGCTGTAGGTGCACTGATGGCACGACGTTAAAAATCGCGGCTCGCGACACTCTATAGCTCTCAAAAAATTTGGGACCACTTATTTTTGATACCCCAGGAACAGACGAGCTCTAGCTTGCGCGAAAGCTACTTGCCTGCCGGCTTGCAGTGGAGTGGTCTGAGACTGAGATAACGTTGTCGCATCAAGACTGGTCCGTGCAGCACCTCAATGATCTTTTCGACCGCAAAGGCTCAACACCACTACCAGAGCAAACCGCGACTTTGCGACGACCTGTCCCCCCAACAGGTGTCAAGACTATCGCAATGGCTTGCCAAGGGCTTCGAGGCCTCAATGAGGCTATGAGGTCGCTCAGACTCTCATCACAAGTCTGCAAAAATGTAGCAGCAACTTCAGTACGTGAAGATGGCCAAGCGTTCGACCCTTTAACGGCACCGTGAACTGACAATATCGTCCAGACGGGTAGGACGTCATCGCCCCTTATAACACGCACAATGGCAACGACCGCCTCACCACCGAGTTTCACCACCTCCGCCTTCGAGTCGCCCCCAAATTCAAAGTTCATCCCGTACCAACCTCTCACCGACGTCCCCGTGACCGTCCACAGCTTCCCCAGCCTTGAGCCACGCTCCGTACTTTCCTATTCCGCAAAACATCTCTATCTACCCTTACGGCGCGATATTCTCCATCTTGCTGTGACCTACGAAGGCGACAACACCCGATCGGGTACCGCAAACACCAAAAACCGCTACGAAGTCCACGGCTCCCACCGCAAATTGTACCGACAAAAGGGCACTGGTCGCGCACGTGTCGGCACCAAGCAATCGCCTTTGCGCCGGGGAGGTGGTAAGAGCTTTGGCCCGAAGCCGCGCGACTTTGGCACCGATATGAACCGCAAGGTGTACGATCTCGCCTGGCGCACGGCGTTGTCGTACCGCTACCGCCGGGGCGAGCTGATCATCACCGAGGACGGCATGGAGTTACCGCTGCCCGAGGATTTCTTGGCGCTGGCACAAGCCGGACAGATGCCCATCCAGCTGCAGGATGAATTTGTGCTGCGCTATCTGGGTCAGATGATGCAGGCACTGCGATGGGGCCAGCCGTACGGGCGGACGACGTTCGTCACCACGGAGCGACGCCCGAATCTGTTTACGAGTCTTGATGTGGCTACGATTCACGGCAGGGCAATCAGTTTGAACAACGAGAAGAACCCGTTGGACGTGAAGAACTTGTTGGAGACGGGACGGATCGTGATGGAGAGGAGTGCGCTGAACGAGATCCTCCAGAGGCATCAAAGTGATCTGGTCAGCCATATCCCGGTCGTGGGACTCGGTCATAGGCGACCGGCTGTCGGAGAGGTGGTGGTCAGGGCTAGGGATTGAGTTACGATAGAGAGCTTGATGCTTGATTTGGCATGCTATAGATTCATGGTCGCAAGTATCGGGGCGTGTTCATGTGAAGAGACTAAGGTGTGGAGCTCAATCTGTATGTAATAGCAGAACCTCATACATTGGGTGATGGGTATTGGCGCATGTATTAGATGAGGCGCCCCATCATCACAGTAGTCACACAATTCTCTGACCCCTTTGCCACTTCAGCATATTGATGCGAAAGTATTTTAGCAGAACGTCATGCCCAGCAACAAGAATTCCTCATTAGTGTCTACTAATGATACAGGCTCTGCGTCCATATGTCACTTATGAAAAATTTCACAAGCACGAATGGCCCCCAGAAGACCAGCCCCGTTGAATAAGGAATACAAACAACAAGCGAACAAGGCTAGAAACGATGCCCAAAAATACGAGATTGGATATGTATGTAGACACTAGTGCGGCGGAGGAAAGTGTGCCTCGTCTACAGCATAGTTTGGCTCGTTGCGGTCATGATCTCGATAGAGCTGCTCACGCATACGCGGGTCGTCAAACCTCTCGTCGTAGGCGCGCGGGTATTTCTCGACGAGGTAGCGCATTCCCTGCAGGAACCTGAGGTAAACTACAATTTTAGACACAGCGTGTATGTAGAACATGGTCCGGGGGAAAAGGGAACTGACCAGCCTTTTTGGGAAGCATCTTCTGTAAGAGACCTCATCTTCGTCTGCCTGAACACCAAGGCAACTGTTAGAACATAACGGAACAAGACAAATCTAGACCAAGACTCACAAAGCATAAAGTAAGAGCCGATCGTTGTACTCGCAGACAGGTTCCGAGAAGCCGACTTTCCACTCGTAAAGTTGCAGGAGTTGATCCCTCTCAGCGTCATCTCCAGGAGCCCAGGCATTCAACATCTTGACGAGACCCACTACACAATTAGCATGGAAGTGAACACCATACTAGCGCTGCAGCAATTGGGATCTTACTCTCGTGATGCGCATAGTAGCAGGCACCTAGATAAGCGAGACCAAGCCTCCCGGTCGTGCGGTCACGTCGTAAATCTCCCATCTGCAAGTCACCAATCACCATGATTGGTTTGATTGTTCTCCCCTTTGACTGCAGCGGGATCAACAATCTGGGAACTACTTTTTCCACGAGATCTATGGCGAGTGGGAGGAATTCTACAAGGTCCAGGAAATGCTGATCATTGGCCCGGGCTTGCAGCAGCCTCCCTATGTCAAGACGTAGCACACGAGAGAAGAACTCGTTCCAGTCATGACACCATTGGTTGCACTGTGGTTTCTTGGCATGAAAGGTGTCGAGATGGAATCCAAATCCTGATTCCATGGGCGAGACAGCAATTCTATGAAGGGTACAAAGCAAGTCTACGACTTCGTACGGTTTAGGCCAAGGGTAGTATTGCAAGTCTCGAAAGGTGGTGAGGAAGAAGGACTTGTTTGGGTCCGATTGGAAGGTTCCATATCCTCGGGGACTGTAGACAGTCATTGGAATGTACTGTCCAAGGTCGTGCTGGCATTGATATTCACTTGTCGCGGCTTCTTGGTGATATTCGCCCTCGATGACTCTGAGGAAAAAGTATGTTCTCGATTTGCGCTTGTCGAGTGACTCAAGCGTCACTTTGTAGCCCCTGGACCATGGCTCTCTATCGTAACGGAGGACTTCAACGACTCTGCCTCTGGGAAGAACTGTGATGTTATGTCAGATCTTCAACATTCACAATGTAGGTGAGGGATAGGGAGGGTTTACCGTCACAGACGTTCTTATCCAGATGGGGTTCGTTCAACAGTGACAGGGCCTGCATGGCTAATGTCGATTGCAAAATTCTGATGGGCAATGAGGTTGATGAGCTCGATGAAAATGCTGATTGCAAAATGTTTGGTTGCAAAATTCAAGGGGGTTTGGTCCGGTTGAGACTGGCGCCGCCATAATAAATCTAACCATTCCGATGAGATCTCAAAATCGTCAGTGCTCCTTCGAGGCAATCGCGACGCTCTACTTGGGCAGTCTGCAGTTGCCTCGCTTGGGAGGTCTGCCTCGACGATTGCAGTGTAGCTACCAAACCCATTTAATCAAAAACATGCCGTGATCTGAGATATGGGCGGTTGCAATAGCAGCAGTCATGAATGTTCAGAGGTCAGTAGGATATTCAATCGCATTGTCAATTAAAGCCCAGTGGCACTCTCCTTGAGGGTTGAGGATACTCTGAGCTTGCCAAAAACGTGGTATTGGATAAAAAAAAGGTAGCAAATTTGGCAGCAAGGTTCTCTCCTGACTCTCAGCATGGAAAGTACACATACCGCGTTGAGGTGCATCTGAGAACTGCAGGTGGAGACCCAAGTAAGGGGCATATAAAGCTTTAACAGAGGAGACAACAACACAAGGTCTTTGTGGATGAATCTGTTTCTCGACTCCTGTACCAAGTGCCCACGAATAAGAGAGGATACCAATTGTAGGTAGACCATGACGCCAGAAGTGATTGAATGAGTACGCAAGTTGCTCATGGAACGCACCTGAATGCTCTACTGTAAAAGGGAGGTGCAGACTCGTACCCTAACTCACGACAGGACCTCTGGTGTCGAGATAGACTGCTGTCCTAAGACTGTGATTGAGCAAGTCGGGGGAAGCGCTTGGCTGCACCAAGTAATCCAGTCTAGATATCGGTTGGCTCCAATGCATCGCCGGAATCGAAAGGGTTGATGGCGATGGATCTCTGCTCCATCTCCAGCCTCCTACTGCTCACCACCCTCAATCTGTCCTGCGTGGAGCGCGACTTGCCACTCCTGCTGACTCGCGATTCACCCTCCGACACGTTTACTGCATGCCGCACGCCTTGGCCTCATATTGCCATCGAGTTCAGGAACCGCATGTAATGTTGCTGATCTAGCCCACTGAATACGGTGTGGATTAAAGGGGCAATGGTGACACAAAATCGATGAGCCGGTCAGAGCGACCTGCAAGGCGTTCAGAGTACTGGAGCCCGACCAGTCGAAATAAGAGGATGACACTATGAAGGGAGTTGACTGGGTGAGAGCTGTGAATTGCATGCGCCTCGTCGAGACCGGATAGTGTGTTGCCACTGCGATGGTGAGACAAGAAGACTACTTTTGCCGGGGCGGTCGAGTAAAGGTTGAATTGTGGCCATTGCACGTGTTGAATTATTTTGAACAACCCCAAATTAGATCAGGCACCAAGCCACAGCACCACCACCCAGCATTCATTCACTTGCATACAATGTGACTCTCAGTCCGAGCACTAAAAAGTCTTACAGCTTACAACATACTTGGCGCCCTATACGCCTCCTACGAAGCTGGAGAGCGCTCATCGTACACCCGAGGGCTTGTTCGCTCGAACGGACCAGACCATACGTGTGTTATGAAGCCTGTGTAGAAAAGAAGAAGATGCTGCTCGTCCAAGGGCTTGCATCTGCAATCCGAGACTCCGACAATGGTGACCAACTATTCTGAAGCTCTGCTCCCATGGCGCCGATTTGAGACGAGGGGCCGCTTTGCAGCTTAAAGATCCTACTTCCCATACTGAGTGTCCGTTCACTTCCAATAGGGTGGGTTTCTCGTGACACGCATACCCGCCCTTTCCTCGGGTAGCTGCAGCAGGGGACCCAGCCTTTCCCGCGGATGCTAGGAAGGGGAAGTTGTGTGGTGGTAAGGGTTGATGCGTGGCCCGAGTGACTGGGGCGATATACAACGTACATGGCTTATGATGAACCTTTCTGCATTCACCGTTGCAGCGTCGGGTAAGACGCGTGTGGAATAGAGACGGGAGGCAGTAGCCGGGCCCGCCTCCTGGGGTGGTGTTCTCCGTATGTAGCAATATTGATGCTGCTCCGGGGACCACCGCGAAACAAGGCCTGGAACTTCAGTCACCAAATAACCTAGTATAGACGTCGCATTATGCATTCGCATCGTGCAGAGCGCCCCCCGTCTGCCCGGTCTCGCCTGTCTGCGAGGGCGACCCGCGGGGAGGAAAGGAGGCTGCACCTCCTCGGTGAACCCAGGATCAGCTTGCAGCACTCATGTGGCCAAGCAGTCCGAGGCTGGTTAACTCTCTGTAGAGAGACGACACGCGAGCCTCGCTTGTGGTTCCTGGTCGCCACGCAGCCTTGTGGGAATGCATACTGGATGGGTCAAGAAGTAAGGTGACGGCAAATGTGTGGTTTCGTCCCCCTTCCCCCCCTTCCCAGAAAATAACGTGCGTAGCCCGGGCAGCCGGGCCAGCCACACGGAGATCAGTGCAGGCTCGCTTGAGGAAAATGCGACCAGTCACATTGGACATATGATGATGCTCGTCTCGATCCAGAAGCAAATACAATGCTCCCAAGATCGATATAAGAAAGAACGCTTCGCATGTGTCCCTGCTTAGTCTTGACAATTATGTCATCAGCCTTGCCATTCTGCCTTGCGAGTGGGGGGCCTCATTCATGTAACGATGCATTGCGAACCACGCGCATGCCTACCCAATGCAGAATCAAATCTCATGGGAAAAAGCAGTAAAGATCGCGTCAGTCATGCTAATCTGCAGCTCCTGCATGGAACGAAAAATCTGCCATGTGGTCTGATGATCAGCGTAAACTGGTCAAAGGGGGGTGCATTTCTTGAAAGGGACTGAACGGCTTTTGTCACACTTGATGCCATCATCAATCCGTTGTGCAACAAAATAGCCATGAAATTAAAGTGAGGCGCAACCTTCTGAACCAGCCGAATGAATTTGACATGTCTCAAGCAAGACACCCAGCGAGAGACGATCAACGACCAAGGGACCATTGTAAGAAATCTTGAAGCGCCACTTGGACGCGCTGTGCCACAAGAGAGCCTGCGGTTGGATTACGGAGCCTCCAGACACAGTCGAGTACTGCAATGTGGGTGTGCAAAAACCTCGGTTGATTCTCCTCTTGTGGCGTCGCAGATCATGTCGGTCGAGATTTCGCGGCAGCATGAAGCACTTGCCACTGCTCACCGATATCAATTCCGGTAGATTCCAGGTGATCTTCTCAACGGAGCTCAGCGCTCAACGCCCCAGAATTTTTGCACTGAGATAGGTTGAAGCGGGTGGGGGGGGTCCTTCGTCTGCAAACGCAGGCTTCAGCTAAGCATTCGGAATGTGACAATGACGCCTTTTGACGAGGCTTATCAGACTTGGCAGCGGACGGTCCGAGGTACCGTACAACATACACCGGCAGAGCCGCGTGGTTGGGACGAGTCGCGAGGTGATTGCTGGACGACACATGGTCTAGGATGAGCATTGAAGGCCCGCAGCCGCAGCCGCAGCCGCTGCTGCTGTTGCTGCTGCTGCTGCTACCGCTGCCGCTGCCGAGCCCTGTCCTACTCCATTTCACTAACAGGAAAAAGAATCGAGGTGCAAGGAAGAAGAAATGAACAGCAGGACTTCGGCACCTGCAAGTTTAACGAATTCCGAATTCAGGAATCAGGTACCTGCAGAGGCCCTTCCAGAGTACGTCTGCACAGCGTAGGCTCTGCTTGCTATGAACGTACCCACAGATTAATCTCTTTTCCATGCTCGTCCCTCTCTTCCCTTCCCCCCTGTCGAACATTGATTCGGGGCAAGGCGTGAGGCCTTTGTAGCGACGTCTGAGTTTTTGCATGCCCGTACATTATCTCATGCTTGTGTCGTTGATAAAATAAGGTTTGGGAGGCAGCCATCCAGGTGGTTTCAGGGTCGCTGCACTGGGATCACACCTATGAGGGGACTGTGGCTCCGGAAGCGTTGACACAGTAGCAATTGTGTCCCGGGATTAAAAGATGTGTTTCTTGGATCTGACGTGTCGTGTACTTACTAAGTAGTACAGTGGACCCTTCCATGTGAAGACAGTGTGTTATTGTCGGATCCCATAACATGAGACTGGTAACAATGAAGTAGGAAGCTGGGGTATGGGCTTAAGCGGAAGCTTGAGCTTGAGCTTGAGTTTGAGCTTGAGCGCATATCGGTTGAGATTGAGTTCAGACGCTGCCGAAAGGGTCAACAACAGTTTGTGCAGTTATCACTTGTAGGAAAGTAACTTCTTGTCGCGAAGGCATGAGCTGATAGGTGAATCTCTTGCAGCTAGTACTTGTATTGTGGTATTGTACGTACATAGTGTGGCAGTGTGGGCAGAGGTGGAAACTTCGTGATTGGGGGGATGGGAATTTGCAGGGGGATTAGCGTGAAAGGTTGGGGGGCCAAATTGCAAAGTTTGGGCGGAGGGGGGTGCAAGAGAGGACTAGTGTTCGACAATTGGTAACATGCATGGCGGGCACTGTGCAGGGATATCGACGGTCAACTTGGACGGATAGCGGGCCAAGTAAAGAAGTGAGAAGTGATATCTTTTTGTGACTGTTTTGCACCTGTTCCTGCACCCCATGGTCCCCTGTATGGTGATTCACTGACATCGCGTGCAATCAGAAACCTTCTCTTCCGTATTCGGTCTCTAGCCCCCAAACCTGGAAGTGCCCCTCCATCAAGCACAGAAAAAAGGGGGGGAAAAAGAAAAGAGGGGGAAAAAGAATAAAGGGAAAAAGCAGGCCAAGAGTGAGAGATTGAGAGAGAGCGAGTATGTCATCTAATCCTGTTGGTAAAGTCATGTTCAATTAGGCCTCCAACAAATGCATCCGCACTACTTGGTGTCATCACGGGAATGTTTGACATAGCATCCATTCCTAATCGCAGTAGTCCCGACGGGCCTTTACTGTTAAGACAAGCCGCCGACCATCCCAAGTCCAATCCCGCCAGCCGACTGGGATGGAACATCCGAGGCTTCTTAGTTGATGGCTTGTTACTTTTACATGGTCAAGGTCTCTACATATGGAGGTACTATACTGTCTACCTACCTCAGGTACTACTACCATAATACTGTATACAGACTGTCGCCGCATCACGGAAATGTCACATTGCTTTCCTGTCTGCGTCTGTGCTGCGCATGCGCCTTTCTCAGCAGTGTTCACCTCGATTCTTTCGGTATCTTTCCGGTAGCCCTGCGCTGGGTCTACATTCACGAGAACAACAGTAATTTTCCCCAGGCCTTGACAAAATTATGTCGTCCGTCCACTCGATTGCGCGCGGCCACGCAACCGACCGGCCACGCAACGACCGGCCATACCGGGACATCCCAGCCGTGATCCTGCCGCCCCGGAGTTCTCCAGTCCACTTGCATCTCCACAAACGCCCGCACGCTCCACACCAACGATTCTGACTATGTCGTCTGCCGTCTGCCGTCTGTCTGTCGTCTATCATCTGTCGTCAGTCCGCGAACGCCTTTTGGGGCTGCGCTATGCTGTGCGAGCCACCTATCCTCGGAGCCGCCTTGGCGACATCAACTTCAGCCTTGTTTTTGTTTTTCTTCTGCTCCCTTCACCTTATTCGTGCTCACCTCTTGCTGGGTCTACAGCCCATCTACTACTTTACGCAGTACTCTCAGTAGGTACCTACACTCAAGTCAGAAGCAAGGGCGTGGACCAAAAGATGTCCATCGCGTCCTGCACGCCCTGACCTCGATCGAGCCCCATGCAACCTCACCTGCCTCACTTCGGATCCGGGACGACAACACTACCCCAACCCATTTGGGCACACACCCAATATAAAACAACCAACCACTCACTCCATTATTATTCCTTGCTTCCTCTCCTCTGATCCCATACACCATCCTCTAACATATTCATGCATTGTGTGTCTATGCCTCTCTCGAATTACGGCAACTCGTGGACGCAACAAACCCATAGCAGTCGACTGCTCGATGCTATCCTCGTCCGTACGGCGTCGTCCAGCTAACCCACTAGTATTTATTGTGCTGTGTTATTAGACACCGAATTTTCATCAAATTCAAAGACCGGTCCAACTTGGGTTGCATCCAGCACTGCCGAACCATCAAACCGAACCGTTCTTGCGAGTTCCATGGTAGCCTTCGAAAATACAAGTACATACTCACTTCCAACCCTCTAGATACGTCTAGGTTATAAGCAACACTCCCGTCAGATTTCGCCCCAACTTCAATCGCTCAAGTTCGTCAAAAGCTGAGGGCAACTTCTTGCTTGTCGAATTAAGCGGGACCAGATGGCATTCCAGGATCATCCAGGCGGGTCTAGCTCCCAGCAATCTCAGGTAGGTCTTATTTATACACCTCTGATCCCGCTGGCCCTGCACCGCGCCAGCTGCATCACGGGCCTGGCCCCTCTTATCTCTGTCCACAGGCAACTAATTTCCAGAACTTCAGCCTTTTATGGACTCTCAATTTGATATTTTTGAGTGGCACGGGCATTTTCAATCCTGTGTCCGTTATTTCCTGGACCATGCGCAGCACACGGGACCTGTACAGGCAGTTGCGGCGTTCTTAAACATTCAACTTCCCTACCAACAATCTCCACCAATCAGCTCTTCAGTCAAAAGTGGCTCTCCGCCTGCCAACTACAACTTCCGACCCATGCATTCCTCAGGATTTCCAGGCATGGCAGGGCCCGGCCCCTCGTCCATGGGATTCTCTTCAAAGACACAGGCATCCTCACTTGGTGTGGAAGCCCAGCAGCAGCAGCAGCAGCAGGTGTCTGTAACGCTTACGCCCTATATCCGGCGACTAGTGGCCACCGGCTTCGATATTCCCGGCGTTCTACACGGTTTCTTTGGCGATGCTTGGGCGGAGGGGGTAGGGCCTATGCACGAAGCAGAGCGGCGCAATTATCTGTTCGCCGCCAAAAGCGACAATTGGGCTAAAGTGAAGGCAAGCTACGACATGGACGGGAACCAGATGGTGCCCTTTCTCAAACCACTGCAGAATGTCACCGAAAAGGAAATTGTGGCCGCCGAGGCAAGCTGGAGCGAATGGCTGGCGATGCAGGACTGGATGTTGGGACCGCGGGCGCCAGTGGACGAAGAAGGTGGGGTAGCACCCTCAGCGCGAGACCAAGGACATCAAGGACCGAAAGTGAGGATAAAGATGGAGGACCAGTAGGCTGCGACGATCAAATCGATGGAGTTTCCATGCTGACTCGGGTGTGTTGCCAAAGGGAAGAAGACGACCTAAGCGCTACGCCGCGCAGCCGTATTCAAACTGGCGCGAGAGTCCGCAAGCGATGCAGGCGATGACCGGCTTCCTCATCGAGGTCTGATTACGATCGCCTTGACAATGCATTGTCGCAGATTACGAAAACAAAATTGTCGGTTCTATCGTTACCGGGGGAGGGTTGACTCCGCGGATTACGTCTGGGCTAGATGGGTCCGCGACCACTACGGTCTTTTCTGGAAGCAAGGTGCATTTAAGGGGGGGGGGGGACTTGATGAAGTGGATAAGATTTCCTGGTGTCTTTCACCCGTAGACGACCCGCAGACGTAGGATTGACAGCACTACGTCCGCGAGCAATCGTCTTCACGAAACCATACCCCATAAAGCGGGCGTTCATATTTTCGAGGCTGAGAACAGCCACACACACAAATAATCTCAGACAACATTGGACAGAAAAAAATAAAAAATTGATATCCTTACTCAGGTCGCCGTGCCTGCTTGGTTGACAATTTGAGCTCCACCGGTGAACAATAGCCAACACAAGTGGCCACCTTCAGATCCTATTGCCAGTCCGCCACACATGCTCGCTTTTCATGCCGATCTTCTAGTTCGTGTCTTTTTTATTTCTCGATTACCAGGGTCCTAGCGAGGTACAGACGAAAAGGAACGAGGTGACAAGGATCTCATATTGTGTGGCACCAAGCCCCGCGAGTAACGAGTGACGAGTACCTACGCATGGCGCACAATTTGTTTACGCCGTTCCATAGTATCCCGATCAGAAGGATGCAGAATATGCAGGTAGTGGAGCACAGCATATTTTTCTTTGGCAACAAAGATCTATTCCAGCCCCCAAACCCGAAAATCTTCGGGATTTGTGTAGAAAATGGATCGACAAATCAAGTGAGGCGGGTTTCTAAAAGGACTCTCCGCGAATTACTCACTCAATACTACTGGAGATTCTGTTTCAGACGCGCGCTGCCCCAATTGTATCTGTGTCGTACTATAACCAAAATCGGTGGTACCAAAACCCAAGAAAAGGATGGGGTAGTATATGTAAGCACTGAGTTGACCCAAGGTACTATGGCTTGGTATTGATCCTAGTCTTGACACGATGCTTGGCTGCTTCCGTGTTTCCGGTGACGTTGCTCCACGAACGGCATTCCGAGCATCAAAATGATTCGTTAGATGGCTATAGTGCTAATAAAGTGGATGAAAAATTGAAGCGCAGTGCTTCACTTTTAGTTTTCTGATCACTTGAGATGTTGCTCCTAGGTCCGGGCCCTGGCCATACCTAGCTTTCCGATGAAGAGCGAGAGTCTGTTGTATGGCGATGTGAAGATGAGACGGGATTAGGTACATCAACATAATTTCTTGAATATACTGCTTGAAACATGTGTAGCCCTTCAGGAGTCTAATAAACTGTCCAAATGGTTCAAAATTACCTCCATTACCACACCTGCAAAACTTTGACATCGATGACTACCTCTGGCGCCGGGTAATTAACAATATCAAGAGCATTCCAAGAGTGACAAAAATTATGGACTATCAAATTATGTACAATGAACAAATATATACACAAGGAAAGAAAAGATGAAAAACACAAGTGGGGAGGGGGTTTGACTGAGGAGGATGACATCCATTCCCTTGGACAAGTCACTGCTAATCATCCAAAATGCGAAAGATCATGACTCGACCTTGGCCACTCTCGAACCATCTCAATGCCTTCGGAAAGCCCTTCCGGCTCAGCTCAGCATGGTGAGACAGCCAATACACCTGTCTGAGGAAACGGGTCAAGAGGCCCCCAAATATTACCATCCGCATCTGGGCCAACACCCCTAGTAAGGAATGCCATGTTCGAAAAGTCCATGGCCGGTGGCTGGGTTCCGGGTATATTTTGCTCCCCCTGGACCCATTCAGTAACTGGTGTGATATAAGTCCCAGCTCTGAAACCATTCTTGGTGTTAAAAGTCGTTACAATACCATCTACCTCGAGCTCGACGTAGTATTCCCGGGTATATCTCGAAAGCAAATCTGCTTGGTAGATGAACTTGTTCTGTTCATTGGCGCCGCCGCGGAGAGGAACAGCTGCCAGAATTCGATTTGTGACAACGCCGGTGCACGGGTTAATGTCTCTGGCATAGAGTACGGCAGTTGCGCGGTTGTTTGATGTATAGCCGATGAACTATATAGTGTAGTGGCATGGCGTCAGTGGATGAAAGGGAGAAGCCAACTATCCAATTTATGGGTAAAATGGTTCACTCACCCGAGACTCAGCGATTTCGACGTTTGTGCTAGGGTTGCTGATTCCGAGCAGGGCCAACTCCATTCGAACATACGCCACATCGCCCAAGGTGTTGATCTGAACATTTTGTGCTACAATACTGTATGCAATCACCTCGTTACCTCGACGGTAACCCAGGTACTGAATGTAGTCGCCAGCCTGGAAAGGTGCTGCCACCAGCGGATCAGGTGCGGTACTGGACCAGGTTAACACAACAAATAGGCCCCACTTGACTTATTGCAAAAACGCTCGAGATACTACTCACAAGATTCCAGGGCCAGCGAAAGGACGTTGAGACAAGGCGCACAACGGGTCTGTGTCGTTCCGGGGGATGCACATTGGAAACCCAGAGTACGCAGTAATGCTTGGGCTCTGATCATCTGCCGTCATGAGCGGTGATATGGGTCTCCCTGAGCCATCCACGGGTACCGCCGGGTTGCCGACAGAGAACTACACGATGCGCCATTAGCAAGCGACATGTCTGAGATGGAAAGGAGCACTTACAACGCCGTTGGGGTCGTTGATACGGAGATTCTTGTCAATTCCGTCAGCGTATGTTGGAGTCAGGGGTGATATATTTGCTCAACAGTTCTCAGAAAGAGTGAGGTTGCAAACTCGAAGTTCTTGAGTATATGAAGTTGGACTCACAGGGCCGTTCTCAATCTTCATGCTACCATCGGCAAAATCGACAGACTCGACAAACCCAAACGCAAGACCTGTAAAGAATTCCCAAATCTGGATCTGAGCGACGCGAGGCACTCCATTGATGGTGTTTCCTTGAACCTGGGTATCGCCGTCAGTACGATCAGTCTGGAAGATGTCAGACTGCGCAGAACTTACAAAGGCCTCAAAACCTATGAAATCCTCCTTGTTGGCAGCGAATTCTTTGAAAGGAACCCAAGCTGAAGGGAATTGGACCAAGACATTCTTGGGGACCGTCATGCTGTGGCCGTTGACAACAATCACTCCCCCAGTATTATATGTATCATCATTAGCTATAACATCTTCCAACGCTCCATCAATCCACAAGAATGAGTCTTGAGCTGCAGCGCGTAGAGCAAGAAGCAGGAAGCTGAACAAAAGACACGACAGTCCTGAAAAGGAGCGAAAACAGGACATAGTAGGCAGAAGAGCGGAACAGAGCAAACGAGTGCGTTTTGATTGTCAAATGCAATTATTTACAAGAGCGTGATAGTCAAGTCCATCGCCTGTCCTTGTCAACAGCCCGTGAGCTACTTCTTATATCATGAACTTCAGGAAATTGACTTTGAGGAATTTAGATTCAATTTTGCTCTTGCATCCAGCCGAGACTCTAGCACCGCGCACAATGTTTGCGAAAATCGAACAATATAATCGCTCACTGCACGCCAAGTGACCGAAAGAAAACGCCGAGCTGTCTATTTTCACTCTTGGCCTCGATAACTACATCCTTCATCGCAAACCGATGATACCCATAGAGTCAGCGGAGTGCATCTTAGGGTACCAGTCGGACTCGCTTTGATGTTCGTATTGTTGAACCTGGTTTGACTTGGTCCGTGTCGACAGTGTTTGCGGGGTGGTTCGGAGCACAGACAGAGAGGTGAGCGGCAAAAGTTTCCCATTTCACCCGTGCGTCCCTTGAAAGTACTTAGTAGCGGTTCGGATTCCTGTGAGCCCTCCTGAGAAACAAATATTCTCGACCTCGTGATCTTCTACTAGTAAGTCTGGGCATTGGCTATTGGTAAGCTTGGTACACAATACATAGAGTAGAGTGGATCATTCGCCCCCAACCCCAGATTCCCCAGACAGACCCAGGCGTCACACAGTGGAGAAATTTGGCTTTTAAACCTATCAGATTCTAGAGATTATCAAATGTACTGCGTTTTTGGAGTCAGTTCCCAGAACAAAAGCTAGCCTATCCAAGCACAATGTCCGTAGACATGCATGTGCGTTGAGTAGGAATTGTATGGTCACACCTGCAAAGCACAAAAGACCTGCAAAGTTATTGATAGTATAAACTTCTGTAGAAAATGTCTTGTACAATGATCTACTGAAAGGTTGTCTTTCTCATGGCATGCTTAGGTATTCTTCAGCGAACAGCATTTTGTACTTTTCTGCTCCCAAACTCTGGGACTTGAGTGGCCCCAATTTCTCTTTTCAAGTCAGCGGAGAGCCTTGCCTCCGAGGTCCACCCGGAGGAGGTCCAAGAGCATCGCAAATAAAAGGGATACATAGTCCGTGGAAGGAGGGAGGCCCAGATAGAGGGACCCACCTCGGTGAGGAACCTGTATCTAGGTATCCCTTGAGTTCTAGTCAGCCTCAGCAAAAGCTTCAGTTCATCTGGTTTAAGCTGGCACTATCTTCTGTTTTTAAGCCTCAGTACAAGTAAGTCAAGGATCTAGCTTAGGACTTTTGTTTCGAAGCAGCCAAGGAACGACCCCATGCCCACAAGCGAGTCAATGCCAACGCCACGACGACGTCGTCTTGTTGTCAATACGCTATTGATCACATGACAGTCGAGGTCAGGGTATGTGTAGATCTTGTTTCTTCAACTGGATATCCTCATCGGGCCGAGGCCATCTCCCGATCGCTTCTCACCACGTGGGGCGTTGTACCCGTACCTACTTGTATTGCCATGTTGTCTGGAGAATTCTTCCTCATGTACTTGACTCGGCCACGATCAACGACATGACAAAGAACAGGGTCAAGTAAGCTTACGATGTCCAAAGGGGTGTTGCACTATTCTCATTGTCAGACGCTCAGAAGGCATACAACTGTCCGTGAATTTGTGAGCATCACATAATGCCACCACTTCCGATAACATCATAGTCATACTTCAGTAAATTGCAGCTGTATTGATCAGAAAGAAGGGGCGGTTTTACATCGGCAAAATGCCCCTTGTTCCATGATTCTGCATGCAGAGTCATTCGCCATCACACCACGACCTTGCCCGTCCGAGGTGCATCGCGCGCTATGTCAATGAGATCTTGGCCTCCTGAAGACGATCAATCCTCACAGATCGTGGACCATTGTCATAGTCTTGGCCCGGTCGGATGGCCTTGGCTTTTGACGTGCGTGTCGCCGGAATGCTCGGTGTTGCGGCTCTTCACCTAGATAGCTTGGAACTGATTAAGCTACCTTGGCAAAGTATAGTACCACTGTGACACTGGGGGAACACCACAGTCAGGCCGATTCGTTGATTATCAGATGACGAGAGTTGTGAACGCATTCTATACGTGGAGATATCTCAGTACTATTATATTAATATGTCATGCAGGACGATGATCACATAAAGAACAAACTGAAGCACGCCGACGTCGGGACGCCAGAGTCAGATGTTTGGAAAGAAAATGCAACTGTGCGTATGCAATGCTGACCTAGGGAGATCTATGACCGAGTCGAGTTGCATTGGGACGTACAATGCTCATCGATAGTCATTTCTGAGTCTTGGAATACACTGTCCCCCGTCGTAATTAAAATCAAGGAGAGCCTTGGCCTGTACTATTCCTTGACAGGATGGACCACATGGTCTATGCGTTGCCATGTATACCTGCATTAGACAGCTCCATTTGGTTACTTCCGAGCATGTAGTGTCTCGGACATTACAAATCGCAGCAGTATAGTCACATCCATGGATCACAGAGAGTACGCAGAGCAAGCGGACCTCTTGCAAAAAAAAAGAGGGAATAAAAGAGACAACTCGATGCTTGGCGATACTTGGAATCCTGTGAAACAACAAGCGGTGGGGACCATTTCATCGGACTCCGCGTCTGAAGGATTACTTTGGGAGTGACGAGATATACACAATCGTGCAGGTGAGATATTGAATATAAAATGGGCCGCTCTTCCTCACGATGGATGAGGAATTGTGCGTATCAATCGAGCAGCTTTGTCTTTTACTCCAGATGGCCTGGCTTGCACCATTCTTTTTTGAAATTTAGAAAAAGCATTTCTTCATTCCATTATACCAATCTTCATTTATCATGCGTCTTTCTAACAATTTTCTTGCGGCTTTCAGCCTCTCGTTTCTCATAGATACATCTGCCTGCTATCGCAATTGGACCTATGACATCCCTCCGGCTGAAGCTGAAGCTCTGGCAGGAATAGTCGAGGATGTTCCTCCACCAGTCACTGTGACAGCTAGAGCTGAAAAGCGAGAGACAGATGTGCTTGTCAAGAGGAAGGACAATTTGAGTCCTCTGTACCCTCTAGTCTATCGAAACCCTTTACCTATTCCGCCAGTCAAGGAACCCCTAAAGTAAGTTCAATGAAGTGAGCAGGCGGGCATGCGGAAGACAAAATCATTAACCAAACAATCTAGGAAAATCACGAGCCCTGTCACTGGGAAAGACATATTCTACTATGAGGTTGAGATCAAACCATTTGAACAGCAGGTTTATCCAGACCTGCCACAGGCTGCCCAACTTGTTGGATACGATGGTATCTCTCCCGGACCGACTTTTATCGTTCCTAAAGACACCGAGACCATCATTCGCTTCATCAACAATGCTGAACTGGCAAACTCGGTTCACCTTCACGGTTCCTACTCTCGTGCCCCTTTTGATGGCTGGGCAGAAGATGTTACCGAGCCCGGTCAGTACAAAGACTACCACTACCCAAACCAGCAAAATGCTCGTACGCTGTGGTACCACGACCATGCCGTCCATCATGTACGTATTCCTTAACCCCAGCTTCGCAAATACACAATGTCGTACAACTATGTACAAGGGTATATAAGCTAACAATATGATTCAATAGACAGCTGAAAATGCCTATGGTGGCCAGGCTGGCGCGTACATCATCACCGATCCGGAGGAGGATGCTTTGGGTCTACCCTCGGGCTATGGAGAGTACGATATCCCCTTGATCCTCAGCGCTAAGCAGTATAACTCCGACGGATCACTCTTTTCCCTTGTTGGCGAGGATGTGAGCCTTTGGGGCGACGTGATCCAGGTCAACGGCCAGCCATGGCCCTTTTTGAACGTGGAGCCACGCAAATACCGCTTCCGTTTCCTCAACGCGGCCGTCTCGAGGTCATTCGCCCTGTACTTTGCTGCCACTGCGGACGTCAATGCTATGCTACCATTCCAAGTGATTTCTTCAGACACGGGCATGCTCACCAACCCCGTCCAGGTTTCCAACATGGTCAGTAATATAATCCATCGAGTCTCTGACGTCTCAGGTTCAGCAGAGCTTCCCAAGCTAACACGAGCCCTTTCCATCTACAGTACCTCTCGAACGGTGAGCGTTACGAAGTCGTCTTTGACTTTTCACCGTTTGCCGGCAAGGCAATCGAGCTACGCAACCTCCCCAGCGCGGGTGGCATCGGCGTTGAAGACGACTACCAGGACACCGATAAGGTGATGCGATTTATTGTCTCCTCCACCGCTGTGACGGACCTCTCCGTTGTCCCAGGCACCCTCCGTTCCGTTCCGTTCCCTACCTCGCCAACTCCGAACGTCATTGACCACCACTTCCGCTTCCACCGCTCCAACAGCCAATGGATGATCAATGACGTGGTTTTTGCCGATGCTGACAACCGAGTGCTTGCTAATGTGCCTCGTGGCACCGTGGAGATCTGGGAGCTAGAGAATAGCTCTGGCGGCTGGACACACCCAGTCCACGTGCATTTGGTCGATTTCCGAGTTCTTGAGCGTCGTGGCAGTCGGGGTGTCATGCCCTATGAGGATGCTGGCCTGAAAGATGTTGTTTGGCTCGGCAAGGGAGAGACTGTGGTCGTTGAAGCACACTATGCTCCCTGGGATGGTGTTTATATGTTCCACTGCCACAATCTCAGTAAGTAGTGCCTCCTCCTTCATTATCATGAACATGAAGTCAAAGACACCTTTTCGAAACTAACTTTTCTTGCGTAGTTCATGAGGACTTGGACATGATGGCTGCCTTCAACGTCACCGCATTGCCCGACTTTGGCTACCCCGAGACAACCAAGTACATCGATCCCATGGAAGAACGCTGGAGGGCCAAGGATTTCACTGCCGCCGAGGTCTCGGATCGCGCAGGTGTCTTTTCTGATGCTAGCATCCAGGAGGCGGTCGAATCCTCCGCCTTGGCCAACCCTTACTCAGACGCTGCAGATGTCCAGGCCGCACTGGACCAATACTATGAAGCCAAAAATGCGCAGATCGAAGCAAGAAAGGCCTCTGGCGACGAGTCCAAGTCTGCTGGGGCAATTCCTCGTTACCGCCGCTTTAGCTTCTAAGCTGAGGAAAAGAGCGAGAACAGAGTACCTGGGTTAGTACTCACTAAGGGATTGCACTATTTCAAGCATACAAGTCTATTTCTTTTTTTTTTTTTTTTTTTTTTTTTTTTAATCTGGAGGTGTATCCTCATCGCTTCCCTTACCGATGTTCGACCGCCATAACGTTTTCTTCGATTCTTATACCATGTTCATTGGTATGCCACGTGTGGGATAGTACATAACAAGTATTAAACTGGGTATGTACAATGTATCTCAAGTATCTCAATTTTAAGGACAAATTCAAAGCCCGGAGTGATGTTCTTTTGAGTTGCTGGAGCGTTGGAAGACAGCATCTAGAACTGTCAGAGTCACAGCATCACCACCTCTGCCATTATCTTAATCACACATGTGGCTTAATCAGTGCTAGATTTGACTTTTGCATCGATATTTGACTTATAATATGTGATTGCCAAACGCCCGCCTGGTCCGAACGGATGTTGAGTAGCAAATTTGTTACAAGGCGGACTGTGCCTTGATTCCTTGAATAGCAAGTCAAACCACAGGACTCAAGAAACTTCAAGAGCTAAACAGTGAATCAATCAAAGTCGCAGATACTGAAATCACAATACGTGGATTCATGAGGGGTTCAGAAAGATTCATGAATTGGATCAGCCCCTTTCAATTCTTCCGCTATAAACTTCTCCGCGTGCCCATATCCCAGTTGCGGAGGTACTTTATACCTACAGGTCTATTGCGCATATTGTGCCTTTCTGAGTACAAAGGTACCACCAGTGGACATGGACTGGGGTCTCGGATCGTGCCGCAACGACGCTTTACCTTGTTCAGGTACCGCGCAGCATGTACATGTATCAGTACAGAGGACAGGCAGGCACAGAGACTCAGGCCCAGGCCCAGGCCCAAGTCCGGTTAGATCCCCGCACCTGCAGGGCTGACGAGCTTGACTTAGCTCCCATCCCCAGCAAGGTTTCTCTCAACCACATGCACATGCCAATGTCAACACATGCGTACTTGTCACAACAATAGCCAGTGGCCTTCAATCAAAAAACATCCTGCCGTAGCTCGTCATGACAGTCTTGAGCGCTTGAAGCCCCTATCAAAGCTTGTCCGCTTCACGTGCTGATCGATCCTGGGCCTGTTTCGAACCCCAATTGTATACCTACCAAATCTTATCGCATCGCCTCGCGTCGATCTGGAACTCGCCCGCAGTCCAGCCCTACCTTTGCTTCCTGCTACCTCATATACAGCGACCTCTACTATAGCATCCTCGAAAACGCGTCGATCTTACCTACTGTTACAATGGGCGGTGATGGGGCCGCCTTCAATGGCGGGCCCAAGCCCACGCCCAAGTCCAAGACTCAGGATGCCGAGACAGCCTGGGCGTCCTTCCTCACACACGCGCTCAAGACCCGCCTCGACCCAGACAAGTTCACCGATCTCGTCCCCTTGCTCGCTGCCCGCCACCATCTGCACCCCTTCGCCGTCGCCGACCTCTTCCTGCGCCCGAATCCGTGGAATCGCTACGCGTTGGATCCACGCCTGCCGCACTACCTGCAGACCTTGCTGGACTTGAGACTGGTCGACTTGCAGGCCGTGCTCGCGGGACTCTTCCGCTGGAGTACGGCACACACGCTCGTTCCACGCAAGGAAGATTCTGTTTCTGCGAAGGGCGTCAAGAGCGAGGCGGATGGAGAGAGCAAACATGACGACAAGAAGGACGACCTGGTGAGGTGGGAGAGCAGCTTTACGAGTGAAGAGGTTATCTTCTACCGGCTTACCAAGGCCGTTGGATCTGGCTCGGGGGTCCGGGATACCAAGGACGCGCTTGAGATCAGTATAGTCGTGGCCAAGTGGATGATGCTCTTCACGGCCGCGAGTGCTGCGCTACCATCAAATCACGACGAGGATGTGATTATGGGTGGGATCAATGGCGATGCTTCTGCGTCCAAAAAGACGAGGGATGATCTGGAAAATTCGCGAGCGGCATTCGTGATGTTGCTGATGGCAGTGTGCGAAAACCCTGTGGTGCTGCAGACTTTGGGTGCCCTTCATGCGAAGAGTGAGTGATCCCCTATGCTCTTGTGATAACACCGGGCCAGGCATGCCCACTGCTGACATATCCTGCTAGCTGCGCGAAAGGCTCTCTCCCGAAGCCTAGCAAATTTCATACCTTCTATCATGCCTGTTCAAGGCGCAGCCCAGATCGTAGCCAGACTGGAAGTCTTCCGGTCACAGACACTTGCAAATTTCGAGCCGGTCGATAAGAAAAAGGAGGCCGCGAACGAAGAAATGCATGAGCTCCTTGATGAGACAATCGGCTTACAAAATATTGTGCTACCGCACCTTGACGTTGCCAGATCTCGTGCTGGCCTATATATTTATCTCAACTCGGCTGTAAGTTTAGACTTCCAAAGTGTGAAGCACCATCTGCTGATATATTGCAGCTGATTGGGCGGCCTTTACTCGATGATTCAATTTATGGGTACCTACACAACAGATTCGAGGTGAGTCGCTTCCTTAACAAGAAGAAAGTTCGGAGATGCTAAAGTAGGATCCAGGATGATTTACAATCCACTGCCATCGATCTCATCCTAGCATCATTCGACGTCCTGGCGAATGCTGTAGATAGGAAAGAAGGCCAAAAATCAGCACATCTGCTGCGTTCGTACCTGATCAACAAGGTCCCACTAATACTAGCCTCCTTCGCGGCGATGGCGGGTCCAATGTATCCCTTCAATTCCGAGCTCTGCATTACTACTGCGCTCGGTCGGGTTGATACAAACACCTTCCCGACTCTGTCATCGCTGTTTGAGAACGTCAATAGCAACCCTTTCACGGAATCTGTGCGTTCCGACTTCGTTACGGCGTGCTGCTTGCATGGACTCGTGCCCGAGACGAGCATCGACAAACTGATAGGCGATTACGCGTACCAGACGCTCCCAGCAGGTGGTCGATATGTCAAGGACAAGTTGGTACAGGAATGTGCTGCAGACCAGGATAGGACGATCAAGCTTATTTCTGAGCTTGAAAAAATGGAGGGCAATGCCGGTGCTGTCTGTCAAGCACTTACAGAGGTAAAGAAGCAGTTGTTCCTAAACTCCGCTTATCTTGACGCCAGCAATCGTCTATTCAAATTTCGCTGACACCTTCCTCCGAAAGATACTCGGGCGACTGTGCACCAACAAGGAAACGATGACATTGAAATCGCTATGCAGTCAGCTGGCCAGCAATCCATTGAATTTGGATGTGCTTCTGCTGTTTGACAAGACGACGTCCATACTGAGCCCGCTGTGTGATCTGCTGGATAGCTGGAGGTATGAGAACGACGAGGGCGAATACCAACCCGTCTATGAGGAATTCGGGTCCATCTTATTGTTACTGCTGGCATTCGTCTATCGCTACAACCTATCCGCTTCAGATCTAGGGATTCGCTCACCGGACTCTTTTGTTGCGAAACTTCTAAGCAGAGGACAACTGAGTCGGCCTCTGGATGAGCTGAGCGATCAGGAGAGGGACCAGTTGGATGGCTGGATCCATGGTTTATTTGACGCTGATGGAGCAGGTCTAGCTGACGAGCTGCTCTCATCTTGTCCACCACAGAATCTCTACCTCCTGGTACCGACCCTTTTCCATCATATTGTCCTGGCCTTCACCACTGGCTATCTGACAGAGGAGAGCCTCAAGACAGGCATCGAATGTGAGATCTACCGTCTGATAATCACGATTCGATACTGACATTCTTGCAGATCTTGTTGAGCCATTCTTGATGCCTTCTCTTGTCACAACCATCATGTATCTGTCAAATTGTCTTTGGACCGACCGACCGGAGGAGAATAAAGCCATCGTCAAGATCTTGCAGCTTATCTTGAAGCCAAGCCAGAATTTGACGACCGAATCAAGAGACATGCTGAGGTCCGTCAGTAACATAGTGGCGAAGCCACTCGAGGGCGGACTACGAAATTTCCAGCGCCAAAATCCCAAAAGCCAAGACGTCGAGCCCCTCCTCCAAGTTCTGAAGGAAAACATCGAATTATCTCGGAGGACAGGCGCGGCTGGCGATAAAGAATTAGAGAGCTGGACTAACAGCAGCAGTGGCGGTCTCATAGCAAACATCAAGCATGCTGTACACCACCTCACGATGTGGAGTATCAACCAGCCAGAGATGCCTTCACAGTACACGCACCGCCAGATGCTCGTTGCGCTGCGTATGCTCGGCGCAAAGCGCGTTCTATGGGCCATTCTGGAGGAACTCAAATCGCAAACCGAAGCAGCAAGCGGCAGCGCAGCCTATGGTTACGATGTGGCAGTGTCGCTCGTCTGCGCGCCGGATGTAACCACAACAAGCACCACTCAGCCGTCTGTGCTCGACGACCCAGCCAGCCAAGTCACTCCGACACCACCACAGCGGCGGCTGTCCCTCCGCGACGCATTGAAGTGGGCCGCGGAGGAATGGAAAAAGGTTCAGAAAAAGGATCCCGTCATGGCAGAGATCATCGTGCGGTTGTATCAGCGCGTCGAGAAACAAATGGCGCCTGCAGCGATGGTGATGCCTTCACTCGATACGGCGGCTGCGATCGCCGATGCCCTTGTCGTGGACGATGCTGCAGCGGCGGCAGTCATGTCGGACTCTATGGCGCTGGACTCTGCAGCGGTCGCAGGGTTGCCACTCGACCTTGGGGCAGGCGCTGGAGATCTGAACCTTGGCGATGCTGGGGCAGGGGGCTCAGGAGGCTTGGACCTTAGTGCTGATGATTGGGGATTGGGAAACTTGGACAACTTGGACGGCTGGGGCGATATGGACTTGACTTGATGGGCAAGCTCACTCAGTTCCGATGCCGCTGGAGCGCTGGAATGTATCCAAAAAGGAGGAGTGTTGAGTTGTGGGTCCACCAGGTTCAGACTCAGCTGAGCTGGGGCTGTTCCGGGAATCTGCATACATAGCGCATCCTTTCTGTGCCATTAATGCCCATGTGAGCTTCCACCCGCCTAGTCACGAATAAGCGAAACTTGGGAGTAAGCGTCGCCTCGACTCGCTCGCTTGAGACCACTTGACTTTCTCTTGACCTTATTTTCTTTTATTCCGTTTCTGTTACAGAATCTGATTCTATCACGATTGCCTTGCAAGATACATTCTTGAGAGGATGCCTCGGCGACCGACAAAGGGGAGAGAGGTCTCATTTGCAGCGACCAAAAACTTACTTTGAGGTTGTCAACATTCCACTCAGTGCCAGCCCACTTTCTTCGCATCCACTTATATTAGGCTTCCAGAGACACACAGCTTTTGCCCAGGGTTTTCAAGTCTTGGCATCTTCTTTCGGTAGAGCTGTAAGGCGTTGGTAGACCAGCTGAGCAGCCACATTCGTCCAAATGTGGTCTTAGACCCGATGCTTCTGCAAGCCAATCGCAGCCATCGTGGGTCCAAGCCAACATCCTCGCACCACAAAAGGGCCTCGTTTAGCCAAAGAAAAGTGCGGTTGAGTGCAGTGCCACCTCGTGCCTGTCACGTATTCTGCCCCTTCTGGTACGTGGGACAGCCCATGTGAAGTGAAGCGATTAGGAAAGTGGATTCGGAAATTGAACGCTTTAGGGAGAAGCGGCTGGAGACCTACCCCAGCCTTCTGCCCTCGATAAACGCAGCCAGCAAATGGGATAGAGGCCGTAGTGGGTTCGAGCATGTGTCTTGTCTTTCAGCTCAGGAAAATGGTTCCATTTGCCATGTGGCAGCGCTGGATGAGAGCCTTCTTGCTCTATTATTTAGAAAATGTGAAGCTGGTGCTCAGAGCCCCGTGCAGACAATCGCTGTTCTCCGTTCTGATTTACTTTATGCACACAACACACGCAGTTGGTAATTTTTACAAATCAGAATCGACTCAACTGTCTTGTCATTGGCATTAAAGCATGAGGCCTTTCTTCCAATTGGCAGCCATTGGCTGCTCGCTACCTCTCATCGAGGCCGGCAGCTTCAAATGGAACGGCAATCAAGCTCGCGATGTCGGGGAATACATACCAGCGCACGAGACTGGAATCGGTCGAAATATCCAGACTCTGGCCATGGGACCTGCGCCGACTAGTCCGGCTCAGTTGAGGAAAGAGAGATCCGGCTCGTTTGCTCAGAGGCGAGATACTGATGACCCGCCGGGCAGTGTATGTGGTTACCTGGAGGGTAGCTCAGGTATGTTGATGTCGGAGAGAACGGATCTTATTTCATCAAGATTTCTCTGACGAACAACAATAGCATATCCATACGCCTGCGCTGTGACTGATTCTTGCCTATTCACAACTATCAGCGGCACATGGGTAGGTGGCTGTTGCCCTACAACGTCGCTGGACTGTAACATCGCAACAACCTGCATTGATTCCTCAGTGTGGGCCACTTTGACTTCTATTGGGGACCATACGTACAGCTGGTAATGTCTTTCTTTGTCAATCTCCTCTTTTCACTAGCAATACATATAACACACAGACCAATATTGGGTAGCTAACGACCGTGCTCAGTACATACTCAGATTATCCATATTGTTTAACCATGACCTATGACGACCTTGTGGGCTATACAATCATGAACTGCGCAGCGACATCACAGTCCTCATTTGAACTTATAGATTATAACCCAGTGACTGCGACTAGTTCGTCACAAAACAGTGCAGTCTCGAGTATAGTCACTAGCGCAGACAACGACGACAATACGTCCACCAGTAACCCCTCAAGTACGCCGTCGTCGCCGTCCGCGACTGCATCACCAACCTCTACATCTGCTGCGAAGGCTTCATTACCCATCGGTGCCATCGCAGGAGGAGCCGTTGGCGGAATTGCTGTCATAGCCATCTTGATCCTGGGACTCGTCTTCATTTGCCGCAGAACGAGCAAGAACAGGAACTATAATGACGCACAAAACGGCGGCATGCAACCTGGGCAGCCTCCAATCAATGGTGGCCCGCCACCGGGCGGGTATCCTACCCAGTCTGCCATGGAGCAGCAATGGCAGTCACCGCCCCCAGCCTTCCAGCCAGGCTTTGGGATGGTTGACAATAACAGCAACAACAGCGCCAACAACCGTGCCTCGATTCAGAAGCATCCCTACGACTTGAAGAGTACTAGCAGCGCATATGATCCGAGTCTGTCCTTGCCGGGGAGCCCACCCCCGCCGAATCAAGGCCCTAGCCCAGGCTATGAGCCCAGCACTGTCACTCCGCCGCTGGCCCAAGGTCAGGGCCTGGGTGCCTCGCCGACCGAACCGGTCTTCCAAGCCTCGGGCACGGGGCCTAATTACGGGATACAACAGCATCAGCCTCAGCAGTACAACACCGGGACGTATCATGAGATGCCGTCTATGCGTGGAGATGGGGAGCTCAGAGAACTAGCTTAGTGTGATGATTAGAATGTGTGAGGCATAGGCAGGTTAATGGGGGATAATCCTGACTTTGTTATTTATATGCATACTGTGATCACTAGGCCTGTATGCGTGTCACACCGTCTAATTGCAGGAAAACGATGCAAAAGTTTAAACGATGGCATATTCAATCGGCACGCACTATTGACGTACACTCAGACTTTAAAATGCTAGACTTTATGATCCTTGAGGGGAGAGACCGGTTACGGTCTGCGTTTTCGGAAAGCGTATAATATCCAATTATCACGTTCAAGATGCGATGTAATTTTAGACATGCACTTGGATATTCCGTTTTGTTCATTTAGCTTCGCTAGCTATACGACCAAATTGGTGACCATCCATGCTCGCCTGTATGGCTTGCTTGACCGCACGTTTAAATCCGTTGAAACGACTTCGTAACTCGTCATAGTTTTGAGTCCACTTTTGAGTCCTCACTCTCGGACTCCTTCGTAGTCTTGTTGTTAGTCGCTGCGGTCGTGCCCTGCTCCTTACCGTCACATCTCTGCAGTATCCAGTCCCTCACATCTGTGTAGAATTCCTCCCTCCCCACCTCAGCGTGCAATTGATGCAGCCATCCCTCATATGTCTTGAATGTCTTATCCTCGATCTGCGTCTGGCGCTCAAAGAACTTCTTGCTCTCCGGATAACTCGTCGCAACATCCTTATCACCATGGCCAAACCATAGACTCTTCACCTTACTGCTCAACTTCAACTTCCCGCTCGACAGCTCTCCCGACCGATCCAACAGACCGGCCAACCCTTCCAATGTTCCCGTGTCATGGCATAGCGTATCCTCCTTCAGACTCTGCTGTACCGCCTCATCACGACTCAATTGCTCCGGTGGGATCGGGTTCGCCAGGTGCATATGCGGCAACACCCGCCCGGCCAACCTACCCGCAAACACCTTGAGCGCACTCGGCTTCTCCTTGTCATCCAGCGCAACCAACGGCGCCTCGAGCATCCACCCGCGCACGTGCGCCACGACATTGTCCTCGTATTCGGGCGTGCACGCCAGCGTTAGGACCTCGCCGCCACCCATGCTGTGGCCCATGACAAAGAGCGGCACCGTGCGCGGCTCGGCGGGCAGGGCGACGTCCGTGATGAACTTGGCGACGTCGGCGAGCACCTGGGTGGTGGGGCCCGTGAGCCCGCGCTCGGCGGGCTTGCGGACAGATTTGCCCCACCCGCGCTGGTCGTAGCCGTAGACGGCAATACCGGCTGCAGCGAGCGTGGGGAAGAAGCCGTAGTAGCGTCCAAGGTGATCGCTGAAGCCGTGGATGAAGACGAATTTGGCGATAGTTGGGGTGGACTCATCGGGCTGGTGGGTATCATCAGTGTCCGTTGAGATGGCTGGGTAAGGCAAGACTACATGTTGACGGGGTCATTACTCACGAGCCAAAACTTCTGATAGAGACTCGAGTCCCCGACATTGAATTCTCCTTCTATTTCTTTGACCATTGTGACAATGTGCTGTCGTTCAGTGTGACACACACACACACAGAGAGAGAGAGAAGGACCTCTGTGGATGGTAACCGGAATGACCGGACGAGTGAACTATATCCGGGTCTTTAAGTCGAAAACGGATCAACGCCGAATTATGTAGCTTGAAGCTAATGCCAACTCGAGAGAATGACCTCTGAATATTTTCCCGTCAGCGTTGCGAAATGTTGCCCTGTTTGGAATGTAACAAGATAGCTGGTCGCTCCTATGGGAGGGGTCCGGTTCCAGATGGGATGGAAGAGATTCTGTGCCGAGGTGTTGGTTCCCCCCTACACAAATTGTCCCGAATCACTTTCCAAGTCGTTCTTGTCTCTCACCGTTGAGGTTGGGTTCTTTCGCCGGGCACAAAACTAGTATCGTGTGAATGAATAGCAGAGACGATCGTGAGAATAATGATGACGTTCAGTAAGGCTGCCTACTCGCTCCCCGACTCGAGTTCCATAGCAGCTGAGTAAGTCGCAACTGGTAAGGATCCACCCGCAGCCGCTAAGCCTCCGCAATCACATGCCAGCCAGTCTTTAACACTCTCTCCACAATACCAACAATCGAGGACTGTACTATGTTCTGCGTTTCAATTCAATGAGTGCTTTACTTACAAGACACATTTCTTCGGCAAGACAAAAACTGTATTACATATCCATACGCATACTGCAGAAAGACGTAGTCTATTCCAAACACAAAATCATCCAGAGGCTTTCCCGCTCAAGTCCAAGAAACCGGGGAATCACTACCCAATCAACCCCCATCCGACCATATCTTTTCCCCTGTGCACATATAGTGCGCCCTTCCCAGACCTGCCC
Source organism: Gnomoniopsis smithogilvyi (assembly GCA_027946515.1). Lineage (NCBI taxonomy): Eukaryota > Fungi > Ascomycota > Sordariomycetes > Diaporthales > Gnomoniaceae > Gnomoniopsis > Gnomoniopsis smithogilvyi. The sequence goes on along the minus strand of JAPEVB010000004.1, from coordinate 870,692 downwards.
TAGCCCAAAGGGCTACATGTCAAATAGACAAAAGAATACCAAACTTGACCCCTTTTCCAATCCAATCCTGACATTCGTCGTAGTATATCATATCGTGTTGCACGTACTCTTCGTCAAGCTGAGACGTGATAATCACCACCCTGGCCTGGGTACCCGGAACGCCTAGCAGCAATCAAGCAAAAACAGATGCCCTCGCCTGAACGATTGGTTCATCGGCTTTGCCACTGAATTTCCCATTCCTTTGCCCTTAATTGCAAAGTAAGCAGACGCGGCTCGCAAGAGCAAAGGGAAAGCGTAAAAATACATGAGCCACATAAGAGCTCAAAACCTGAACATGGGTCATCTCAAACCACCGGTGGCATTGTGGTTCCCATCTTCCATACGTTGGCTCTCCAAATGATTCGTGAACTTGGTCATGGGAGAATCTTCTCCCGACATCCGCAGGCTAATACCGCTATCATCGGCAAAGTTAGGGTGAGAATCGGTATTGACAACATGCTGATTCTGGTTTTCAAGACTCGGAGTCAGCGGCGCAAGAACCTGGGTCGAATTGCCTGTCATATTCATGACGAATTGCGCATCTTCGTGAAACCCCGAGTCTTCAGGAACGCTGCCGGTACTCAACCGCTTGTGGCTGCGGTGGTCGATCTCCTCTGTCCCATGCTGGCTTTTCCTCTTCGTGCCGCTGATTGCATGAGTGGTCGATTGCTTCATAAAGCCGCCCTTCTCCGCCAGGAACCAAATCATCTCGTCTATCCAGCACTTCAGGCACCACCACGCACCGAAGCTTTCGGCTCTACTGATGGTCAAATCGCGCATCATAGTAGTCCCCACTATCTGGACGTATTGGACAATATCTGCGTGAGAGGCGTAAGGGAACCTTGATGGCAAGGACTTGAGGAATCCGACCCATCGATCGAGAATATTTGCAGTCTCACGGGGGCCCTCATTCTCGGGGTGTGCGAGGTTAGGGTTTTGCAAATAGACGTCACCCTGCACTGTGACGCTCTCCACGTCCCAAGGAACGTCTCTGGGGTCCAGAAGTTGACGGATCTCGTAAACGAGAAGGTTGACCACATCCTCCATACCCTCCAGAGGTACAGATTGCGCGATCTTTCGAGGTCGTACAAATGCGATAAAGTCAATATACATCTGGGTGCGATTCGCATGATTGTGCAGGAAATTTGCTGTAGCATGGGCTGTGGTGTTGACTCGGAGGGCTCGGTCGAGAAGATCTGCGAAAAGAGCTGCAGGTGCCTCCTTGGCCCTAAAAAGATGTTCTCGCTGTCCTTCGAACGACGTCCGAATATGGGACACCAATCTCTCGGAAATGTTGCGCAGACTTTGTAGGCCATAGGGAGGGATGACTTGCAAAGCTACCACAGATACGATTTGCATCATGTTTTGGTACATTCGCAGATCGCTGAGCTCCACCCATGGCTCCAAGGCTGGATTAACCAGCAGTTTCTGCACTGGTACCGTCAGAGTCCCGTGAAAAGCTGCGAATAGGTGAAAAAAATTCTTCTCCTTGCAAAAGCGTATGCACTCAATGAGTGAGGTGCAGTGAGAAAGGTAAAGAGCCTCTAGAGATTTGGCAGCGTCCATATCTGTACCCTGGGGGAGGTATGGCTCGATAGGAGGGAGCACTAGGCGCATGGAAGTCGACGAGTCGTCTATCTGAAGACTGATCTTCTTCGCAGTTTTGCTGCCCGTGGTATCCAACTCTGCCACACTAGAGACCTGTGGATGGTTATAAATGGCATGCTGAACTTCTCGAGAGCTCGTCTCCTTGGGCATGTTGTCCTCAGGGCGCGGTACAATGGCATCCTCTACCGGGGAAGGGATATTCTTCTCAGTCCCTGCAGCTGTGGACGGTCGCGTGGCATTGCTTTCACAGGCATTAGCCAAGAAACAACCTCGTGATGGGGATGGTCTTACCTAAAATTCAGGCTTTCGGCGAAGCTCGGTATCGATCGAGCAACTACCGAAAGTCGCTCGATGTCTTCTTCGACGTCGTCGTCAACGACTTCGAGCTCAAAGTCGACGTAGTGATACTTGGACTCGCCACGAACGCCAAGACGACGCGTCCTGAGTCCAGGATAGAGCACTCTGACCAGCTTTCCAAAACTGGCTGGATTCAACACAGCAATTTTTTCGCGCGCGCAACGTCTGACATAGCTAGTATAGACTCTACTACGAGGCACAGACGTGCTGCCCTTCCGACACGAAGATTTAATCCTGCACATGTTCAGATTCAGTCTCATGCTGGCATAGTAATGACTTTTTGGGTGTTGACTCATGAGGCTAGCCCTGATGGAAGAGCAATCGCATGGGGCGCACGGCGTGGAGCGGGAGGGGACGGAAAAGCAGGAGAACTTACCAGAGCATGGCAAACAGTTGGCGACTGCGCTCACTACTAGGACCGCGTTCGTTGCCATGGAGCTCGGTGGCCACATCCTGTAGTGATCTGTGGCTATTTCTGGTGAACAATTCCCGCATTTCCTGGTCATTGTTGGTGTTGGATCTGGACTTGGACGGGGCAGTGGCGCCAATGTCAAGGCCTGAGTCGGGGGCCGGACTGTCATTGCGATCCATCAATTGGGCCCCAAGGCCGGGATGACCGTTGACGGGCATGTAGTCGCCAGGAAGAGATTGACGGTGGCTCATGTGTTGGGATGCTTGTTGATGCTGTTGTTGCTGTTGCTGCTGCTGTTGCTGGTGTTGGGTCTGAAACCTGTATTGCGCGCCCACACCATTGTGTACTGATGGTTCGGCGGAATACTCGCGATGCTCTGGCATGGGCAGTCCGTGGAGAGGGTACTCGGGTGAGGTTTGTCGCGGTGCTGGAGCGATCTGGCGTAGTTGACCGGGCTGCTGTTGCTGCTGCTGGACGAGCCAGGCGGCGGCATTGTAAGATTGCGAGTCGTTCTGTGGATTAGGGTCGATGTTATTTGGCTGGGTGGTGGCACTGCGCGCTGAGGATGTTGATCCTTCACTCGGCCTTCGGCCTGGTGGGAAGCGCGCGTACGCTTCTGCGACAGGGTCAGTAACAAGAGACAGGAAGTCCGCAGTAGGACATTTAGAAGTCGTCGCGTCCATCACGAGATATCCACGACATGACGGGCCAAGGCAATGGAGAACCTTGGGAAGGGGGGGGGCGTGTGGACGGCGGGGTTGCGTACCTGTCGAGGCCATGAAGGCGACTAGGGAATTGGTTCGGCGTCGAGTGGCCGTATCGAGGATGCGAGGATGTGGCGGATAAGCGAATGAAAAGAAAGAAAGATGGAGGATGAGTGGAGACTGAGGTTGAGGCTGGATGCGAAGGGAAGTATAGCAGCGATACCAAGGGCTCTTTGAAGGGATTTGGCGGGTTTGTTTACAAGAGTCCAAGATTTGGCCAGGAAACGAGCATGGCAAGGATCGGTTGGTATTGTAATGACCCAGCCCATACCAGCCACCTGCAGGTGTCTTTGGTCCACAACAATAGCACGGACCATTTGCAAGTGGTGTGTCTGTTTTTCCGGGCCTGGGGTCTGACTCTATGTTTACTGTGATGTTATCCGGCGGCATTATCAAGGTGGGGATGTCTCCAAATGCGGCGTGGTGTCTGGCTGCCTTGATCCTCAGGCACATTATCCTGCATGTCAGTGGACTTTACCGAGTGCATTGCTTTGCTCCACTCCACTTTTCTGGGTGGTGCTTTTTCACTGGACACTCTGATGTCAGCAGCCAAAAGTCCAGCTCATCAGTCGTCATCGCACCCTTGTGGGGAAGGAAACCACACGCGACAATAGGTTTAGTACATGATTGCATTCACATTCCAATTTGAAAAGATCAACTTGTCTCTTTCCTCTTTACAATCTCAAAAGTGCAAAGTTTATTGTGGTCTGTAAATTTGAAGCTTGACTGCTATTATTTACAAAGAACTCACTATCAATAGGAACGGTCAGTTTGTCCTTGGCTTCAACAGTGGGGGGTGGATTCATCAGCCACCTCATAGCACTGGACTTTGTGCAGTGAAGCAACAACACCCTTGTACCGCTTCTTCCGGGGGATCTGATCGCTTAGTTGGCCGTATACCCCCCCCTCTCCCTCAGGCCGCCCCGCAGCCCCGTCTCAGCTTGTCCTCGTCGACCAACCTCCTGCATAGCTTTCGCAGCTTTAATCTTTTCCAATCTGACCAGCTATTCTGTACCACAGATCATCCAACATCAACCACAACCACCACCACTACCACCACATCAACAACATTTACTGCCAAACCCCCATCACTACCTTCAATCATCAACCACTCTTACCTCTGTAATCATGTCTGCCCAAGATAAGGTCCAGCACTACCTGGGTGCTCTTGACAGGGAGGTATGTCGTCACGAGCACCTTCTTGACAGCTCTCGCCGTGATCCCAAAAAGCTAACCCAGCCCTGTGCTGTCTATCTGTAGCTCTCCAAGTACCCTACCCTCAACAACATCGAGAAGCAGGCTGGTGTGCCCAAGACCTATGCTGTTATCGGCCTCGCTACCCTCTACTTCTTCTTTATCGTCTTCAACCTGGCCGGCCAGCTCCTGACCAACCTAGCTGGTTTTGTCATCCCTGGCTACTACTCCTTGGAAGCTCTCTTCTCTGCAAGCAAGACCGATGATACACAGTGGCTCACCGTACGTAATGCCCTTGCGCCATTCCGGACACTTTCAAATGGCTACTAACTTGTCCCGCTGCAGTACTGGGTCGTCTTCTCCTTCTTCACGTAAGTCTCGCACCGTTCTATGCCTCTTCTGGCCATTTTCACTGTACTAATTACATGCGCACAGTGTGCTTGAGAGTCTCTTGAGCGTTGTCTACTGGTTCCCGTTTTACTACACCTTCAAGTTCGTCTTCTTGCTGTGGCTGTCTCTGCCCGTCACTCGGTATGTAAAACTCAAAGCCCTTGTGCTGCCCACATCTGTGCTAATTAAGATGATAGTGGTGCCGACATCATCTTCCGTTCGTTCCTGTCGCCCATGTTCGGTCGCTACTTTGGCGCTTCCACTGCCCCCGGTCTGCGCGCCCAAGCCGACAAGACCGAGTAAAGAGTCGGTGTGCGAAAGTGACGTGTCGAGGGTGCGCGTGACCCTTGGTGCAGTTAGTCGTCTTCCGTCTCTATGGACATAAGGGCTTGAGAAGGTAGACATAGATGGTCCCCGGCACTGGCAACCTCATCAACATATTCTTTGCCGCCTAGCGGGGATCATGGAGAGGGCCTGAGTTGAAAGCGATGGTTGCTTGGGTTAGTGCAAGCTGCGTTAGCTGGACTGCATTGCGTGATAGACCAAGGAAGTTCTAATTCCTTTTCCGGAGCCCCCAGAAAGGGACTTGCCAGACGCTGAGGGACTTGAATCTCTCCTTGTATGTGTGTGGGGTGGAGGATTTGTAGGAGCAGGATGTGTACAACTAAAGTGAAGAGAGTATTTCAAACATGGTTCTATCGTCACTTGATTGGTCTGCCAGGTGCCCACTTCCTACTGCATAGGAAACTTGATTGGCAAGTCCCAGGCCTGCACTTACAAACCCAACAGATTAAAGAACACAGACGCTTTGTTTTGTATATTTAAGTATATTTAACAATCATTGATTGTGTTGAAAGAAGATGAGAACAATCGGCTTGCATTGCGGGTTGGTAATGCTAATTAATACCTAGATACCTAGGTGTTAATTGACCCCTGTCTTGCTGCAACAGCCATGGGCCGGCTCGAGTCCCTGCGGCTGATCCAATATTCGATGTCCTGCATTGCATGTTACAGAAATCCACTTAAACCTGCTATCATCGAAACCACCAACAACCTCCTGTCTCTGACCATAATTTCTCTCTTTCGAGATTCAAGTGTGGTCTAGGATTACCTTTTGTCTTCGAATAGTGACTTTGTGCTTCGTTTACTCAGCCAATTCCTCTCGGGTCTTGGGAGATCCTAAACACGGCCAGCAATAGCCGACGAACCTCAAACGAATACACAACAGCCTGCCGCCCACGTCAAACCCTACACTTGAGAAAGAAGCATACCAATCCCGACTACGATCTAGCGAACGTCTCGCTCATCAAATAACTTGACAGCCCGTTAGGGAATGTCCCCACCATGCACTGGCAGCTCTCACCGCTGCAGTCGCGGCTTGCGGCGTCTGTCATCGCAACCGTCCTCCTGATCATCCTCTACCTTTCGCTCTTCAACCCCCAATTCGCCCTCGCGGAGGAGATGAATCTCGGTTCGCGCATCATTCTTGACGAGTCAATACCGCTAGATGTACAACAACGGGAGGACTTGGAGATGCGGGAAGGCGGTATATACGAGCCAGAATTCGAGGCATTCGATAGGAGTATATTGGGGCGAGCTGCCACTGCGGACACGACAGCTTTGACGAACAATGTACCGGCTGCGATGAACATAGCTGCGGGCGCTTCGTATGTCTTCGTCTTTGACAGCTCACAGCTGTCGAGCAGGGACGATTCCCCTCCACTGGAACTACGTGGGGAGCCGGCGCCTGCAGCGCAGGTAGCAAGAGACGAGGCAGGGTCGCTGAGAAAACGGGCGAACTCCACAATTTACATCTCCGCCAACACATGCCTGCAACCATCCTCAAACTCGACGGCCTCGAGCAATCCTCCGCAGCTCACGCTTTATGTTTCTACGTCGGCCGACAATACGAACCCAGGACCCGATGCCGACATAGTTGACCAAGACGAAGTGGTTTTCACCGAAGGTGCCGTCATGTACAACTTGACGACCGCAGATACCGTCTACGTTGCAGTGGGGGCTAGCAACATGTCCAGCGACTTTTCTGGCATCTACAATGTACAGATTGCAGGATCCGTGGATGGCTGGTACCACAGCTACGGTGAGACGGCCGCAGACGTTAACCTCTTTTGGGTGGACAGCGATACCACTTCGGTGCTGCTAGAGACCTCAAACTTGACGACCAGTCGGGACCCAGCTGTAGAGGCCGCAGCGATGGCCGCGCGGCCGTACGCCATGTTCGCCCAGAATAACGAAGACCCGTCTATCAACGGGCTACGGAACTCATATTGCGGGCTGAACAATAACGCGCAGATCGCGGCCGTTAGGAACGGCCAGGCTACCACAGAGGTCACGACCGGTATGACCAGACGCGGTGTTGGTGCGCACCCCAAGCAGCAGTTCTATTTCAGTGGACTGAACTCGAGCACCAACTATACGGGCATATTGGCGAGAAATGTAGATAATGCAACAAGCACCAGTGTAGTAGGAGGAGGCGGCGCTGTCTTGTCCACCACGGTGTTCCAGACGAAGTCAGGTTGGTGTTGTCTTTCTTGAAGGTGGTCGAAGGAACTTTACTGACCCTTCCATCTAGCCTACGGTAATTGCCAACTGATCTTCAACCTCACCTTCTGCGACCAAGTCGCCTACGCCGTACCCAGCAATAACCAGACGTTTGCTGATCCGACGGCTCTGGGCCAATTTTACGACGACTATGCCCTTTCCCTCTATGACGGCTTCAACAAATCCATGCAGTTGATCCCCTGCGAGGCCGACGACACGCAGCAATACTCGCTCGCTCGCAATTGCACGACCTGTCACGGCGCATACCGAAACTGGCTGTGCAGTGTCACTATTCCGCGGTGCGAGGACTTCTCCGTGACCGACTCTTTTCTACAGCCGCGGGCTATCAACACGACGTTCCCCGACGGATCCACACCTAGCCAGGATGAGCTGGCACAGTACGCTGGCTTCAAAGACCAGCTGAGCTACCAGACGAGCCGCAATCCCCAAATCGATGCGGTCGTCAAGCCTGGGCCCTACAAGGAGGTGCTGCCTTGTGAGGAGCTGTGCTATGATCTTGTCCAGAACTGCCCTGCGGCGATGGGATTTACTTGTCCGCGGCCGTGGAATATTGGGTTCAACACCAGCTACGGAACAATGACTGGGACGAATGGGTCGACCATTACCTGCAATTATCCGGGCAACTTCCACGTCAAATCGGACGCGTCCTCGCTAATGGGCTCGTGGCTGTTGACGGCTGTGGTCATGCTGGTCACTACGACTGCTGCGTCTTGGCAATGAAAAGTTTCCAATTCACCAGGTCGACCGGGTGGATCAAGTTTGCTTGTACGGCGTTCTATGAGACGGTATATGTTTTGGAGGGGCCTTGTGCATGTTTTCGATACTTGTCATACATACAAGAAAGACATGAGGTGCTGCGTCGGCGTTTAGGAACGGTTGCTTTATTGGGATTGTTTGTAGAGGCACAGGATGATTGTTGGAATAAGCATTAGGCATCTAACCAAGAGCAGTTCCGCGTTTGTTGATGACCTTAACATTCGCTAACGAGATAGACAGCTATGTATGAGGCTAATCATTAACATGAAGCAGTGCGATCGTTCGTAGGCGCGTGACTTACCAAGGAAATTGTCCGGAGGAGCAGGAGGATGTGACCCTACATGCGCCTAGCCCGATTTCTTTCCTTGACATACATACCTACTTACCTACTGTATGTTATTAGTCCGCTGCAAGACTGCGGCTGTCCACGGTGGAAGTCAGCCGATGTGGACATGGGCCGACTCAGTTTCTAGTTATCAATTGAGAAAAATATATGCTCATCGGTCTTGCCTAGGGAGTAATCAATTCATACTGGGAAGGTAGATTATATAGACTGAAGTCACTGTACTGAGCCTTGGCCCGATATTGGGCCATTAACCCAGGACTGCCTGGAGGTGACATTCGCAGGCTTTGCATACCAGTTTCTTTTTACCGGGAAGGACTTTTCGATATGCAAGACATGGCACGTGAATAATATCAATATGCATTCCAGGAAGAGCGGTAAAGACGTATTCTTGGGTGGTGGCGGTGGCACGGCCGAGCCGATTGGGTGACTGGTTAAGTCATGCGCTCCGAGGTTCGAGAAAAGGCCGACCGAATACTACTACCGTATGTAGGTACGTAGGATCTTCGAATTTTTTATTTTTTTTTTCGATTTTTTTTTTTCACGTTGGTTTCTTACTTGACTTGTATGTAAATCTTGGAAATCCTGGGCAATTCGAGTCATCGGCATACTGAATATACATGACCTACCAACTGGGTATTCTCCTAGGTGACCAGATAAAAGACCTACAGTCCCCCCCCAAGCATTGTAGCCCGTCTCCAACCACATCACTTACAAACCAACAAGACTTTCAAGTTTCAAAATTCACAAGACCACATCACTGCCCCAACAGCCCACTCTATAAGGCCCAATTGATGCAAATAGTCTCACAAGCACACAGTCCATGCCATTCACAACCGTTTCAAAACTTGCACAAGTTTTGAAGAATTGAGAAAGAAAAGCGAAAAAACGAAAAGCATGGGAGGCGAGAAGCCACAAGACGAGACACACGTAATTACAACAACAATCACGGCGCCCGAGTCTAGCAGCAACATGCAGGAAACCGCTCCTCATCCACCGACCGAAGCCGCCGGTGGTGGCCATGACCACCACAACAGCACCACCGAAACTTTATCAAGGAGACGACGGACCGCGATACCCGCCCTTGGCAAAACCACCGTCTTTGCCAGCCGCCATGACCCTCGCTTTTGCTACGGCCTGTACGTGCCGCCCGATTTCTTCGCAAGCACTTCGAATACGGCGCCGGAGCTCATCGTGGTAGTTCATGATTCTGGCCGTGGGTTCTTGGAATATCGTGATGCATTGGCTGAGTTTGGGCGATGGAATAATGTAAGTTAGCTAGCTACCTACTCATATCTCTACCCCTCTCCCCCCCCCTTCCAAACGCTGTCAAAGCCGTTTTTGTGGCTCATGAGACGTAGAACCTCAGAGATGAGTCTTCTTGCTCTTGACATAGGTCTATCGAGACATGATTGATAGACTTTTCATGATATAGCGTTGAGTATCCTCAAGATCGTCAGATCCAAAATAATCACCCAGAATCAACTAACCTTGAGACTTGAACCAATAAAAAAAGTGCATTATCCTAGCCCCTCTCTTCCCCGCCAACGTCCTCGGCGATGACAACCGCGACGGGTACAAATACATCCTCGAGGGCTCTATCCGGTACGACCTCACCCTCCTCGCCATCGTCGACGAGGTCCGCACCATCTACCACCTCCCTTCCCCGCGCTTCGCCCTCTTCGGCTTCTCCGGCGGCGGCCACTTCACGCACCGCTTCTTCCTCCTGCACCCAGACCGGCTCTGGGCCGTCTCCATCGGCGCACCCGGCTCCGTGACGCTCCTAGACCCGCAACGGGACTGGTGGGTCGGCACGCGGGATTTCCCAGGCGCGCTTTGGCGGCACTGGCGCCGGCGGAGTGGATGTGGGCGCCATGGCGCGCGTGCCGGTGCAGATGGTGGTGGGCAAAGCGGACCTGGAAACGTGGGAGATTACGCACCACAAGGGCGATCGGTATTGGATGCCTGGTGCGAATGATGCGGGCAAGACGCGGCCCGAGAGGTTGATGAGTTTGCGGCGGTCGTTTGAGGATGCTGGGGTCGAGGTGCGGTTTGATATGGTCTCCGGTATGGCCCATGACGGCCTGCGTGCGTTGGAGACTGCGAAAGATTTTATCGCTGAGGTCCTTAGGACCAAGAGGTCGTGATCCGGCTTGCACTGTCCATCACTGGTGGCTCACTTGGTCGAGGTGACCCTCAAAGGCTCACGTTTGGGAGCTTGCGCGGCGAGAGCCCTGAACATATTTTGCGTCGATCTACTCATAGACGGAAAACAGGGCACGGCACGATACCCAAATGATCTCAAGAGGAACAGGGTTTGGTAGATGAGACTGTTAGACTTCCAACTAAGCGGCAAAGCACTCAAGAGACCTTGATGGTGTGGGGGAGAGTAAAAGTCGAAATGAAACGGTATATCCGTCGCCGTAGAGGGCTTTGACAAATTATTTCCCTGGGCCAAATGCCATTCCTATATATATAAATGCTGTATACTTAAGGCATTACTCCTGTGGTGACTAACACTCGCAGTCCCCACAAACGCCAAGCTTCTAAGCCCACATGAAAGCCCAAGACGCGCCAGTTTTCCTTTAGTTTTTTTTTTTATCGACGTGCCGCCTAAAGATCCTTCTTAAACGCATGCTCCGGCTTGTGCGTTGTCTCAAAGTCCACGTGCACATATGCCCGCTCAATATCCGGCAGGCTCTCCAATTTGAATTGCAAATCCTCAGCGACATCGTGTGTCTCTCGCAGGGTTTCGTCCGGATCCATGACCACATCCACTTCGGCGATGAGTCGCGGGCCGGAGTGATACACGCGTACGGTGTCGATTTGCTTGATGAGCGGACTGTGCGTGCAGCACACGTACGTGATGAGCTGCTGCATCTCGACAGAGGCGACCACGCCTACGAGGAGCAAGAACTCGGTAAAAGCGGTGCGCAACCAGTTGAAGCTAACGATGAGTGAGATGATGATGGCGCCCATAGGGTCGATCCACCAGGCGAGCTTGGCACCTCCAACTGAGGTCAGAATACCAAAGCCGTTGATCATGAGGTCGTTACGGTGGTCCTGCCAGAGAATATCGATCTGGCTGTACTTGTCCTTGAGAATCCAAGTGTAAAAGAACAGTACCAGCTTCGTCATGAAGGCGCAGCAGACAGCGATGACGGAGGGGAGGTGAAACTTGTTGGTGCCATCCTCGCCTTCGCGGGTGACGAGCTCCTTGGCGGAGAAAGCGATCAGGATCATAGAGACGGATGTCATAAGGAAGCAAAAGACAATGTTTCCAACCGTCTCAAGACGCGCCTTGCCACTGGGGAAGCGGTTGGGGTCGACACGCCTGACAGCGCGGTTGGAGAGGATGAGTGTGACGTTGGACATGGGGTCGAAGATGGCGTCCGCCATGGTGGTGAAGAGTGAGAGAGAGTTGGACGTGATGGCTCCGAAGAGCTGCAGTGCGCACAGCAGGACGTTGGCAATGAAAGAGCCCCAAATGGCAATCTGATACTTCAGCTTATCCTCGCCCTCCTGCTGCTTCGCATCGGCCACGTGCTCCTCGACTGTCTTGAGAAGCCGCTCGATGGTCTCGTTCTGGCGATTGTAGAACCCCGCCACACGGTGAAACTGAACCTTTTTCCGTCCAAAGCTTGGAAGAAAGCGCGTCTTGCTGTGGGCGTGCCTGATGCTGGAAGCAGGCGAGGACACAGCCACGGTCGCATCTTCGCCTTTCTGCGATGATTGCTTCGGGGATGATCTCCCATCACGCTTCCTAGACATGTTGGCCTTGATGTTCTCCAGCTCCTCGGAGGTCTTGTAACCTTGCGAGAGGCCGAAGGGATCACTCTCTGCGGACAAGATGGGCAGTTTGCCGTCTGCCTTCTGATTCTCCACGTCGTGCTCATGCTGGGTTACATGACGGGCATGTGCGCCATCCTGGCCATCAGCGGGTTTGGACTCGCCTGCGTCCAGGGCGGTGGAGCTAGCGTCTGCATTGTCGTTGGAGTGGATGGGGCGTATGGCGGACATACTTGTGCGAGACGGATGAGAGGTGTGGGAAGAGTTCTGGTGAAGGTGGAAGAGGTGAGGGTGGTGGGTGATGGAGTTGGACAGGTCGGGCTCCATGATACAAATTTGTCTGCCAGACAGACTGGCGGGTCAGACTTGGATAGGGTGAATGAGGGACCCAGTTGGTCTGACAGAATGAAAGAGACGATCGCACAAATGGAGCGTGCGCTGTTGCGTGTGCACCAAGGAACTTGCCGGTGCTCAAGTGGAACAGATAATAATAAGGAGTAGAAGAAGGAACGCGACCAAGCACGCAAGTAGAGATGGAGGGATGTCGGTCAAGTGAAGCTGATTAAGCGGCCTGAACCAGTTACAAAAGGGGAGGGGGGGGGGCAAATTTGACGTCTGTGACTGCAGGAGGACTCCAGAAGACTTTGTGATCTATCTGTGACTGCTTACACTGCCCATGTGTCACGACTGCTATGACGAAAAGCAAAGAGATAGAGCAAAGTCTGGGTGATCGAGGACGAGGCGTATTGGTCGTGTTTATGGAGCTATGTTTTTGCATGCGCGGTCGTGGATGGTTGTGGATGGTTGTGGACAGCCCTGGATGGCCCTGCATGCCCTTGAATCCCGATCATCAATTTCCAGGGTCCGGCGGGCCTAGTGGGTCACTTTTTACAGGACCGCCCCGGCGCTAAAGAGCGAGAGCGAAGGATTGCAAAGTGGACAAAGTGGATCGTGACCGACTTTGGGGCAGAATTAGCCGCATTTCCGCACCTGCAACTCAATCTTGACGACGTACCGCCGACATCCTCACACAACACAACGTTGTACCAAGTATCATTAGAGTAGTTGATAGCCCGCCCGCCTTGCTTTCCCAGCTTCGCCTCCCACGTGCACGCCCACATCTCTATCTCTCTCTCTCTCTCCCACCCCCACACACACGGGCAAATAGTTGCCCTACCGGATCTCTTCAGCCGGTATCGCCGCTGCTGTCGGTATCGCATTCCCTTCCACCATTTTTCGTTACGGGGTGAATCTCGTCCGTGTATGGCAACTGGAGCCTGCCTAGGGACCCTCTTAGCGATCTGCAAACGACGTAATGGGGCAGAGTCAGGAAGCCATGGCGAATTCTGAATGACTTTGCTCTCGGAGATGACGAGAAAGAATAGAAGATTTCGAACATGTGTCTGGATTGGCAATGCGTGTCGTTATATATATATATATACATAATAGCTTGCGCCGGTTTGTTTCGTTTCGTTTTGTTTCGTTTCATTCCGATGTTCAAGTTTGCTAAGCTTTTTTATGCACGCTCTCCCGCAACCATGTTTTCGAGCATTTTGGGCCTATGATCATCCTGACAGCCCGACAAGGCTAGCGGCCAAGTCAACTCAAACCGGGCAGCTGCCGGGTTGTCAAATCTGCCAAGCTAGTCAAAGCTTTACGCTAAGAAGTGATTTCCCCTAGTAGATTCTTAGCATAAGACAGGAATTGTAAATACTAGGTACTCAGCAATATCTTTAGACTTTGTTTTGTTCAGGCGATTGCACGGATAATATCCAAGGTTTCGGGAGTCACAGCAGTTGACTTTCCGACTAAGGTCGGTCTACATCCTCCATAGACTTCTCGCGAATCAGGGGATATTTTAGTTGTGTCAAAATGGATTGGCTTATCACGCGACCAGCGATCAAACTGTAAAATACCGTTGCAAGTATAAGCTTCTCATGGTGACAAGAGAACACTGCCTATTCCCCAGTCAATGCAGCCTTGAGTGTGAATAAAGTGAGACTAGAAATTGCCATCACATGTTTGTTGTTAAGAATGGAAAAGAAGGAAAAAGGAAGACACCTAGCAAATTGCTTTTCACAATCGTTCCATGAATCTTCCTGTCTACTATCTTAGAACTTTGAAAGGAAACGAACCAATACACTCCACATTGGCCAACATGACTGTACTACTTGCGGAAGTAGAATGTTTGGGCCACCACTCTCCTGCTCATACCAGTATCTACAAATTTCATGAAGAGGCTTGTCCCCTGCAACATTGCCCTCATCTATGCACCCATCACACCAACACACTCAGGACGTCGCGCAGACGCATTGGTCGTAGTCCGTCGTCGCAGCACTTGGACACGCAACCTCAGAAAAGTTTACCACCGGATTATCCCCAAGGACCTCACCCAGCGCAGAACTTGATGCCATGATGTCGAAGTGGTAAGAGTACCCGTAGTCGTTCGTGCCGCTGAAACCCACAATCAGTAACCGTTCTTCCTGCCCATCGACCGCTAAGAGTGTAAAAAGAGTCCCCAGACTGAATAAGATGGAAAAACTCACCCAACAGCCGGACACCACTGCGCATTACCACTATTCGGACACAAGTTCGTCACCATCACAATGATACTCTCCCCAGAAGCACCGCCGGCTCCACAGGAGCTACACGGACTATCACCCGTGCTTGTCAACTCGTAGCACGTCCCGCAACCCGTGCCGCACCACGTCGAATCGTCACCGAAAAGGGCCTGCGAGGCAGCGGCTGTGTACACGCCCGAGGAGATGCCCGTCTGCCAGGCAAAGTTGCCCGACGTGAAGCCGCAGCCACACGCGCCTTCGGTGCCATCGTAGTAACGCTAAGTTGGTATGTTCAGTAACCAGGGTAATGAGAAGTACACAATGACTTCGCAAAGTTGGCACAGAGAGAGAGAGAGAGAGATATTTTCAAGAGAAGAAATGATCACGCACAGTGGTGGTTGCCTGGCCACTGAGAGCGTGGGCAGCCGAAGCTAGAGCCAGTAGAAAAGTGACGGAATACTTCATCTTGGCGGGAAGCGATGCTGAGTTCGATGAGTTGGATGCGTACTACGAGAACACGACCGATGTCATGCTCAATATTAGGGGAGCCAACGTTCTTTATGCAGAATCTTGAAGCCCTCCCACCAGGTCTACTTTGCCTCAAACTTGACTGCCATCCCGGAAATTCACTTCTTTTCTACGGGTCACTGCTACCACCACACGGAGATACGGGTCATTTTCCTTTTGTTGTTCTCATTGCCCGGTATGAAAATTTGAGGTCACGCCCACGTGCCACGTAAAAGAATCCAGCCAAGGTGACGCACCGAACCGCCAAATAAGAAAGGATCACGGTCTCATCTTTGCGACTAGCCCTGCCCTTGCACAACTGTGACAGGATGAAGTCGACCAGTCGCGAGACCAATGAGTGGGTGGGTTGGTGCCCGCTGGGCATGGAAGATGAGCATCCGAAGGATGAATCGGGCTGGTGCTGTCCTTGGATCCGGCAACTCTATCCCGGATTAGAGCGGAATGAATGTCTAGACACAGACGAAAGAAGGAATTGTGAGAATGAGGACGCGTCAGAGTCGATACACTGGAAATCTTCCTAACGTATATTGTAGAATGTACGCCTCAAGAGAGCATCCATAAGTTGATTGGGTAGAAGGCCTGCTGCTACTGGTCGCTAGGGCCATCAACATGAAGCAGCCATGTACGTCACGGCTCAAGAACTGGTGGAAAGCAGGAAAATAAGAAGCAAGGAGAGAACACTCGCGTGTGTGTGGTCCCAGACAGCCGGGATGAAGTCCCATTCCTTCACCTGGTCCCTGGGCAAGTGTGTCCGCACGGCGTTGCATGGCAATGTACGCGGTGAAATGGCCGACATCCGGTGGACATGCCCGACAAGTTTTGTTTAATTAATTAGTCCACACGTCGCTGCGTATTTTTTGAAGCCACCATGCCGACTTCCGGCTCTTTCAGGGTTTGTCGAGGATGCCACGGTATAATAGTCCCGTTTCTGATATATCTGACAAACTGCGTGGGTTGGGGGAGCATGCGCGCTTGCATTGTTAGCCGCGCGACGTTTGCTGTCTTAGTAATCTGCGATAAGAGATAAGAAAACAGTACGTACCTTTTTTCTTTCAAAAATTCCAAAATGGGGTCCATCATCGCCCTCAACCCGCCGCCGCCAGTCGCAAATCCAGACCATTTATCAGATCATCAATTCGAGAAGTTCCACCAACGCCCTCCTAATACACTAGCCCAAATCACGCAAAATGGGTCGCGATCTTCAGAAACGCAAAAACCGCTCCTCGCGGCCAACAATTAGGCAGTCCAACAGGCTCAAGAAGCCTCTCAACCCCCAGGGCAACAGCCTCGTTGCAAGGAATTGGTTCGTCCAAAAACCCTACACTTTCCCCCCCTTCTCTCTCTCCCCAAAGATCCTCTTCTTCGCCCCTTTGGGAGGAGGAAGCTGACTGAAAGACGTTACGCAAAACAATAGGAACAAGAAAGAAACCCTCTCCCAAAACTACCGCCGCCTAGGCCTCACAGCCAAACTCGGCAAAGCCACTGGTGGCATGGAAGCGCACCCTTCCGCACCCGCCTCCCAAGACCCTCTCGCCGTATCGCAGGCCGCCGGCACCCGCAGCGCGATTCGCTCCGTCAAGGTAGAGCGAGACGCCGAGGGCAAGATTGTCAAAGTCCTACGCCGGGAGAACCCGCTCAACGACCCTTTGAATGAGATTAGCGATGATGAGAACGACGACGAAGCAGAGCGGACGGAGGAGGAGGAGCAGCGTGAGGTGAAGGTGGTGGATCTGCTAGAGCAGCAGGCGAGTGTGCCGACGGAGAGCCACAAACGACACCAATCGGCACGAGAGAGGGAGTGGCTGGAGAGGTTGATTGCGAAGCATGGGGATGATGTCGCGGCTATGTCGAGGGATCTCAAGCTGAATCCGATGCAGCAGACCGTCGGGGAGATCAAGAAGAAATTGAAGGTGTATCGACAGGAGTTGGGCAACTGAAGTATAGAGGGAGGGTTTCATTGCTTGCGAGACTGGGCAAAAGTTGAAAACAAAAGGAGGTTCTGGACACACTTCCGCTGAGAAAAGACTCTGCAAGGTCCAATTCGGAGGGACTGCGCCGAAAGTGTGGAGCGGAATCGCGATGACGGAAAGGCTATCTGTCAGACCAATGGGCTCTGCACAGCAGCCTTTACTAGTTGGGGGCATTTTCGCACTGCGTGAATGACAGACGTCTCATGCCTAATACTAAGGAGGATGATCGGTGTTGTTGGTGTTTTACGGCTGTCAGAAATATCAGAGGCCCTTGCTGCCTCGCCCCTCGACTATTGCGGTGGAAAGGACGCAGTGCCGGTAGGTCTCAACACGGGGGACCATGCAAAGTTCTTCTCGGACCAAAATGGTTGGAGATCGCGCTGTTCAATACATTTTCGTCTAGGGGGTTTTGTGGACAGAGCGAGCCCTGCGAGATACATATTTGCGGCATCAAGTTTGGCGTTCTTGGAGTTCAAAGAGAACCTAGACACGGGCGGTCAATCGGAAAAGTCAGAGTAGATTATCACAGTCCCGGTTTAAGGCCGAATTTTAGTTGGTCGGTCAATTGCAGTGGTAGTCACATTTACGCATTCCAGGTACCCAGACAAGATGACTCAGTGCATGTATCAGATGTAATTCCTTGTGTTTGGTATCTCCCAAAGCTATATGGATAAGACACGGCCAAGTCCGGCAAACGCCTCCAACACCGAAGTCCCAAAGATATTGCGTCTTTTGTGACGATGCCATGAGCCTGAGACAATTCAAAGTTGCTTTCCAGCGCCAGTAGTATGTAAACTTCCTCGTCAAAGGAGCCGTCTATCCTTGTCATCATGCTTTAGTGCTTTGATGCTTGCGGATGCTCGCAATGCACTTTATCCAAAGCAAGTCAAAGTCCTAGATCATCCAACCTCATTATACGTCTCATCTTCATCGCTGGCATCTCTACACCTGCCTCAAGCCGATATTGTCGTAATTACCCGCCGGGAAAGTAACCGGCTGCCCGTACTCGTCGTGATCTGCTGGTGGGGGGCTGTACAGATGAGCGTGAGGACCGCCCGCTTCTGTGCCCGGCGCAGGCCCATGGCTCTCGTATGCCTGGCTCGAATACGCCGTGTTCATGTCGTATCTCGATCCGGCACTTCCCAGCTCGTGGGCACCGCCGCCGCCGTATGAGGTGTCCGAATGAAGACCTGCGCCCCCGTAGCTGGTGTTCATGCCGGAGTCGTGAGCTGCCCCACCGTAAGAGGGAGAGTGGCTTCCACCATAGGGGGCAGCGTTAAATTCGGGCTCGTCCGAGTCGTGGCCGAGGCCGCCACCGAGGGGAGCGTAGGCTTCCTCGTCAGCGGGGCCGGTGGAGAAAGCTGCCTTGTCTGGATCATACTCGTCGACAGTGTGGGTGCGTTCGTGTTTCCTGTGAATGGAATCGTAGCCAGGCAGAACGCCGTTGGTATTGAAATATTGCAGGGTAGCCCAGGAAATAACGGTGCCGAATGCCCAGAATAGTCTGTTGTAGGGAAGACTGATTAGTTTCGTTGATCTGCAGTGGAGAATTGTATGTAGCAGATAGATTGTTTGGTTTCAACTTACGTCTCAAAGACACCCAAGGCCACAATGGCCTTGCTGGGACCGCATGCGGTGCCGCAGGAGTTGGCGGTATTGTATGCAGCCTGTGTTGCGAAGGCGGACAGCCATATTATGGTGAAGATGGCGTCAACAGTGACGAGTGCGTTGGGTTGAGCGATATTGCTTGCTCGTGGGTAACGGGGAGCCATAATTAGATATATCCATGCTGGGACGGCCAGGAAGCACTGAAAGAAACGAGCGTCAGCAAGAAGTCACACCTGACATGTGGACAGTATAGATGGATGCCTACCACTCCAAAGGTCCAACCATTCTGGCCGTTGATATCTCCGCCCCTAAAAACAATGATTTCCAATATCCAGATCGTCACAGACAGGACGATCTGAACTATGTGGACAATCAACTTGTACAAGGGGATCTTGTCATAATTGAACTCGACCATATTGTCTGCTCGGTGTCCCTCTCAAGAAGCGTCTTGCAGCTCGAGTGTTGACTTTGGTATTGATGTGTTGAAGACTTTCACTTAAGCACCTCGCAGTGCAGTCGGCAGGGGAACCGTCGCCAACAGCAGCGGTCTAGTCGAGACTAGCGCAGGGACGGTAAAGCGAGGGAAGGAGAAAAAAAAAAGAGAAAAAACAAAGCTGCCTGCTGCTGTTACTCCGAACACTTGTCTTGGCGCAAGGGATCGTTGGACAGGATTTATGCGGCTCGAGTCAAAGGGTACAGGCAACGAAGCGGTGAGGGTATGCTTTGTTGTCGTTGCCGTCGGTGGTGTTGTTGTTGTTGTTATTGATTGCGGTGGCTGGTGGGGGAGAGTTGAGAGGATGGAAGGAAACGGGAAAAGAAGCAGGGGATCAATCCAAAAAGCAAAGGCCTGGAAACAGTGTCATCAAGTATACCTGTGACGGTAGCGATTCAAGTGGAAGAGGGGGGGGTGTGAGGGAGCTGCAAGTTGACTACCTAGCAAATAGAGCCAAGCCACACACTCTTCGTAATGGAATTCCCAATCGCAAACAGAGCTGCAGTGCTCACACGGGCAGTGTCCAGTGACAAAAAAACAACCCTGACAGCGGCACAAACAATAAGGAAAGGGGAAGCGACGCGCAGCGCTGCCCAGCTTTTTTGCCCAGCCACGGCCGACACAACAAGACCCGTTCTTTTCTACACAGCAAGATCCAAATTTAGTGGAGCCAGGAACCACTCGTGGCCAATCAATCTGACACTGACCCTCTTACGTGCACAAGCTGCCATGGCGCGGCTGATGTCAACGTGCCTCTCCAATGCTACCCTCGAACATGGGAAGCACTGGACACACCCGCCACAACCAGATGGGATCATCTTGCTGCTTTGCCTGCTTCCTTGCGCCAGCAAGAAGCAGAATACTTGGTTAAGATGGACCCCTAATACCTAGTTCCATAGTGTATCCTGGAAAATCTTGTTACCAACAATCTAACACACGTCCAAAAGCATTCACGACTCGCCAGCATGGGAGCAAGATTGGCTGGCTAGCTACCGTACCTACGCTACGCTTTTTTGGCCAAGAGACAACGTCCAGGCTGACGCCAGCTGGCGCGCACAGGCTGAGCTGTCTAGGCGCGGATCTGGCCTCAATCTCCAATCATTGCACCCTTTAAGGACCCAACCACATGTTTTCTTTTCCACGCCAGGGCAGAAAATGTTTAGCAAGTATATGACGACAGAGCACTGAGGCCCCAGAAAAGCCTCCCACAAGCTCTCCACTCTGCGGCGCAGCCCCTTGAAGAGCCTCAACCATATGTCTCCACTGCCACCAGCAGCAAAGTGAACCCTATCATGATCGCTGCGTTATTAGTCTGCCGCAGGCCTCAGGGACCCTTTCCTTTCCTAGCTGCCTAGCCAAAGAAAAAGAAGAAAAAAGCTCAGCCACAGCTCGTCGATCCTCGGTACGCGCAACGCCCGGCAGGGAATCAACCGGCCGCTCAGGACGGGAGGCGGCTCTTTCCATACATTCTTTCAAGGGTCATGCTCGTTGTGGCGGTGCCTATTTATATCTTGGATTGTTGCATTCGCCCAGCTTCGGCCCCGGAGCCGTCTCGGCCGGACCAAAGAATGGCAGATTCGGAATTCCCACATTTTCTCTACGCTGTTTCTACCTTCGCCTTCTGGCACAATTCATTGTTGCCGAGGGCTTTGAAAAGAAAGACTTCCTCCTGGGTGACTAGAATTACTTATGCATCTCATATCTCAGCGACTGCTTCAAATTGAAAACTAGAGGAACACATCATTCGGTGTCTCGTCCAAACTATATGGAGTGGAGATGAAATGGAAATCCATTCTTGTAAACGCATGTAAACAATGAATACTCGTATCACTTTGTCAATCGAAAAAATTATCAGGGATAAGAAGAGATATGGATTCGGGTTATATCGGCAATGAAGTCTTGCTGTCGTAAGTTTGGAGTCGTTGGGCCACCCTGACACCACCATGGCGGTCTTGGAGTTGGAGGCCCACCGGATGTCTCTAGGTGACATACATGTGGTGCTTGCCTTTAATAGTAGATCAGATTACCTCTCTCAAGCAGTGGGGGGGGCACTTTGCCAACTAGTCTCGAGTAATGAAAAAGCGTAGAAATCCATTTAGGGACTTAATGACGGGGTGCAGCCGCCTTGTATCACTATAGGTACTTTCGATTCTAACGTGACCACCTCACAAAGGTCAAACTGTCCGCCAAGCCAGGTAAACATCATCATATACCACGATACAAGTGTACAGCTGTATTTTCGAATTTCACAGAAAACCATTCATCATCTTGCGAGTTTGCACATGTGCCAAAGTGCATTGATTATCACTATTGGTGGTTGGGTACGGTTAACACGCGTCCAATTATTCATGTAAACTCAGTCCAGTCCGTTCAACGCCGAATGTCGCTTTTTTTGGTCATCCTTCCAAGCAAGTCCGGCAAGTCCAAAACTCCCGCACTTCAACCCTTCAACGCCGTATATAAAATACCCCAACATGACCCCATCCGAGCCAACAAACATGATTCCATTCGCCCCAATTCAAACAAACTTCCATTGCCTTTCCTTCCTTCCAGACACGTCTATAGATAAGCCTGCCAAAGTGCGTCCTGCATCGCCAGATTGATTGGATTCACTGCCTTGGAGATCAAGTCGATGACAGTCTGGTTCGCAGGGACCTTGGCCTCAGGGTCTGTGGTCGCTAGTGCCATGGCTCGCTTGACGATAACGTCACAATTGGCCTGCACCGTGGCACGCAGCTGTCCTTCATCAAGTTGCATCGTTCTATGTGTGCTTGTGAACCAGAACATAACTTCATCGCGTACAAATAGCGTGAAAGCGTGCTCGAGCTCAAGCTCGGGCTCCGTCAGGCACCGTGCAATGGCCATGATTGCACAGCTGAAGACGCCTTCGGTAGCGAGCGGTCCCATGAGCGTTTGCAGGTTGGGTGTGAGGCGGAACGGCACGTGCTCGTGGGTGGAGCTGAAGAATGGTCTCTGGTTTGTCATGAACGACAACAACTCCGAGCTCCAGATATTTCCCGTGCCGCGTGAGATGTGGATCTTCTGAGGATAGCGCTTGTCGATGTACAATACATAGGTCATGAACGTGAGAGCGGCCAGCTGGTATGAGAAACGCCGCTTGAACAACCAGAAGTCTGCAAAGTCAGGGTACGACCTCTGGAAGAAATCCAGAGCCACCGTGCGAGGCACCCATTTATCCTGGATGGCGTTGAGGATCTCCAGTCTGGCAGATGCACTCTGCTCGCCCACCTTTTGCTGCAGGATGTCAGTCTCTTTGTTCTCGTTGGTTCTATATCCAGGCTGTGGAATATTCAAAGCTGGGCAGAGGCTTACCTTATTAGCTTCGCTGAGCGCACGCAGGTTGTCCATAATGAAAAGGACGGGTTCGTCTTTGGACATGTTGTTGCGTCGGCAGTGATCCTCAAAGACACCTTGCAAGGTGATGTACGATGTATCCTCTTCCACAATTCTAATGTGGGGTGCAAGTGGCACCATCAACGGCAAAGTAAATTGCAGATCGCGACGTCTGCTCTCTTTCTTGCGGCTGAGCCGTTGATTCAGCTGTCGGAAAAGCTGCACAATCCTTTCTTCTCTTCTACAGTGTCGTGCGGCAGGGTGCTGCACTGCGAAGGGATGAATGCTGCCATCATGACCGCGGATCTTGAGGCGACGGTGAGAGGCACCAATGGTGCGGACGAGATCGACAGTCGGGATGAAGCGCTCGATGCGGACAAAGTCTTGGTTCTTATCCTTGAGCTGAAGGTACTGCCCGGGCACTTCGACCTCATCAAACTTCTGATACTTAAACTCGCTAAGTAGAGGAGTGTAGTTCTCCAAGGACATGTGAGAGTTCCTGCGATCAAGTTTCTCCTCAAATTTGTCGCGCCACTTTCGCAGCTTGTGAATGTACTCGAACATTGTGGGCTTGACCACGACAAAGTCCGCCTCAAATGTCTTGCGTATGTGCGCCGGCAAGATAGTTTCCGCGAAACGTGTTATATTGGTCTCGGTGGCCTGCGGCAACTTTGTTCCTCTAGCGTACGATGTCGGGGCGCGACTGACGTAGGCCAGACCGTCGTTCAGCAGCGCAACGATGAGCCTGTAGGCATCCTCATCAGGAGGACACTTGAAGTGTTTCTGAATTTGGTCGACCATGGTTTCCATCGACAAGGCAAGTAGAGGGAATGCCGTCTTGAGCTGCGACATGATCTCCTCTGTCAATTCCCAGGGGAATTTCTTTTGCCCATCTCCTGTTGTTGATGGGTTTTCGGGTGCTGGAGTAGCACTACTTGTCGCAGCTGGAGTAGCAGTGGCCGTGGCGCCATTGGCCTCCGCACCTTCAACCTTCACCTGTCCATTAGTCTGACCATTGGCAGTGCCAGGTCGCGAGCCGGACCCCTCCTGTTTTGGCGCGCCATTGGTCTCTTGCTTCTCGCCAGCCTTGTTCGCTGCCGCTGCCGCCGCCTGCTGCGCAGCCTTGGCCTTTTTAGCCTCATGCGCCTTCTTAATAGCTTGCATATCCTCTCTATTCGTCCGTAGCTGGAAGTAGAGTGCCTGAGGATAAGACCTTGCTATCTTAAGCAGGACCGAATGCACACGTGTCGCTTCCTTGTGACTGAGCCCAGTGAGCAGTTGAGGAATGAAAGTGATCCAGTACCAAGTCGGCGTCTCGCCCTGGAAGTCATCAAATCCGGTGGAGATGGAACCATTGGCATCATCCATACTCAGGAGCCACAAAACTCTTGCTATCAGTTTGCGTGACTTGGAGTTTTTGTAGGCACTGGCAGCCTGCAGGTAGCAGGTAATCGCTTGGCGCGCTGAGTTCGTATCGCTTGGGTTCTCCTTGAACTTGCGGTCGTTGAAGTATCCCCACTCAGCCCATGCCTTCGGGGCTGCGATATCGAAGAACAATGCCGTGCCGAAGGCGTTGTCAGCCTCTTCTTTCTGAGAAAGCTTCTCCAAGAACATGCCTTTGAGGGTGTAGAACTCGGCTTTTTGACTAGGACTGAAGTAATTCAGGTTGGTGTTATTGATAACTTCTAGGCCGTTCTGAAGCTCCTTCGGATTCTGGTAGTGGCACTTCGCCTGCTCTCGCAGCTTGAGAAATGCCTCCTGGATCTCTATATTGGGGAGTGTGTAGATTCTGCCGAGTTGAGTGATGCACACCTCCGAGAGGTTGTGCTTCCTGGCAACATGCGCGAAGCGGTTGATGATCCAAGCTGTCTCATGATATCCTCGGTACGCAAAAGACGATCCACCTGGATTCTGACCTTGATTCGGTAGCAATGTAAGATACTTATTGTTGATGAGTGTGAAAATATGTTGTCGCCAGTTGACCAGATCCTGCCAAGCAGTAATATCATCCCAGACGTTGGGAAGTCGATCGCGCCACCCACTCAGCAACAATTTCAGCTCGCTAGATTTCACGTCAAGATTCTGCTGGGTAGTGTTTGCAAGGCTCCCACAAATGACGCTCGCATCATGAAGTTCTACCAACTGCTGGAAGTTTTGCAGCAGCGGTACATGTGCGTGAGTCGGCTGCTTTGGCAACTGGTGCCATTTGCGGATTGATAGTTGTATCGCCTCGTCCACGCATCTCTGGAAGTCTTGCTGATTCTCTTGCCCGTCATGAAACTTGCGCAGAGCCACGAACGCCTGGAAGAAAGATCGTCGAGGAGTAGGAGCGTCCATGAGTCCTTTGATCATGGACTCGATGTGTTCCTTGTTCTCCTGGGAAGACCACATCTCCGTGTTGCGCCAAGCGCACTCGAGAAGAAGATCCTGTATGTGCTCATGCTTGGAGAAATCTTGGAGGATGTCCCACTGTTGCAGCTTCTGCGCACATAGCACCCAGTGATCTTCCCACAAGGTGTACTCAGCTTGAGAGAAGGCAAGCACGCCAGTCCTCGCCTTGATTTGAGCGCTTTCGTACATCTTCTGTGCCTTGTCCCACATGCCATTCTGCTCATATGAGAGGGCGCTGTTCGTCTCTATGAAATCACATCGTCGTCGCCACGTGCCGTAAAAGAAGTCATCCTCTTTCAAATTGGCATAGAGCTCAACCAGCGAATTCAGATTGCTCTCTCTGACCTTGTCGCTGTCGGTGCTCTCCTGGTTGATCGCAGCATCTTCGAGCTGAACCAGTGCGGTGTACCAAGCATCGAAAGTCTGCGCGCAATACTTGAGAACATGAGGTGGGATTCTGCATTCCGGTGTTGCCTTGGCAGCGCCCTTGAGTAGCGCCTGGATCACATTGGGCCTCTTGTCAAGCTGTCGCTGATGGTAGTCTTTCGTAAGCAAAAGCACGAGACCTCGCTTGAGCTCTTCGCGTTCCTCCTTAGTAGTGGCAGACCAATACATGGGAAACAGCGTCTCCCACAATTCCTTGGACAGATACGGATCGAGGTGTTGGAGTTGGGTTAGGGGATCAATGATGTCCCTGATCCGAACATCACCAAGCTCCGATACGAAGCGGCGGTGGTTGGCCATAAAAGACTCATACTTGTCGTCAGCCATCAACGTAGGCTGTCTCGGGTCCTTTGCGTAATTTCCGAAGACCCGAGAGGCTGGTAGAGTTCGGAAGTCCTCTTGGTGCAGATGCAGTGCACTGTTGGCATCGACGGATCCCAAGAGAAGCTGTGAAGCCTGTGCAAGCCAGAAAGTCTCGCCCAGCGTGTCCCAATTCTGTGTATTGATGGCGTAGAGCAAACGGGCGCTAGCATTCTTCGACAAACTCTTGTCGAGAAGTGCCATGAAACGATTGCGCATACCCACGTCCTGAGCTCGGGTACCAATCAGGAAAGCGTGCTCCATGCGCACAGTCAGCTCCGTCCGGGCTATCTTGGGGTCTTCATATATTCGAAGTACGAGATCGAGGTACTTCGTTAACATGGTCGGGTCAGTGCGGTGTTCAAAGGTGAGCATCTTGTGCAAAACGGCTGTCTTCTCTTTGAGAGTAGGCCAGGTGCCCTCAGACCGGAAAATCCAGCTCTCAACCATGTCCAGGATCTTTTCGCACAGCGGAATGTGCAGCGACTTCTCAACAAGTGTAGCGAGGACACTGAGGAATGGCCGGCGATTGTCACCCAATTTGTCCATCCTCTTTGCTGTGACATCAATAGCCTTGAGCATCAGCCCTGTTTGTATCTCGAGATCGTACTCATCCATCTTTACAGGCGCATTTTGGTCGGCAACACGGAGTGGCATGTTTGCCTCTTGGCTGAGAGCAGTGTAGTGAGAAACGTGGTCCCGAGCCAGTTTCGATTGCAAGGACTTCATGATACCACCAATGTGAGGATCAATCGCAGACGGGCGACGATTTCCCAAAGACCACAGGATATTGATACCAGCAACATAGTTCTGAGCATTCATCGTCTCAGTCGCGATATTGGACAAAAAGGTAATAAATTCGGAAGTCGGTGCCTCGGGTTCGCCTTCTGCATCAGCGTCTTGCATCTCGACGTCTTCCGCGGCCTGGGGCACGGCATCCAAAATTCGCTTGACAGTCGCCCTGATGTCTCGACCGTCGTCGAACTTGGGATCAGCCATGTGAAGACAGTCCTGAAGCTCGGGATTCTCGGACTTCAGACACTTCTCAAGAATCTTCTGGATCTGAGTAATGTTCTTCATCAACCACTCGTCCGATTTGGAGTTCACTATAATGCGGACAACTTGCAGCGTGTTGATGATGTTGGTAATGAACTTCTCGTCGTATCGCTCCTTGTTCTCCGGGTCAGCCTGGAGGATCTGGGTTGTCTTTTCACTCGCCAGGACGACGTCCGTCACGTTCGGGAAAAGGTCCACGTCGAGATCAGCCCAATACTCGGGCAGTAGCAAGTTGTAGAGCAATGTCATCGCCTTCTTGTTCAGCTCAGGAGACATCGGGTGAGCGGGTGAGGCTCCAGTATCCTTGGTCTTGCTCGAGGGAAGTGGATACCGCTCGTTGAGCTGTGCGATGAACTCGACGAGATACTTAACCATCTTCTGTCGCACCGGAGCCGGAATTTGATACTCAGCCTTTTCTCCAGCAGCATTTTGTCGTACGGCAGGCGGTGATGCAGTCGCCATCTCTTCAAGCTTCCGCTTCTTGCTGACTGGCGACAGAGACCCATTGCGTGTGGGACTCGCTACTTGACCTGTAACTCGTCGCTTCTCCCATTCCCAGATCAACCACATCATGTTAAGCGCCAGTCTCCGGCTCTCAAAGGAAGGATTGGGTGGATTGGCAACCTTCCTCAAACATTGGATGATGAGAGCAGCGAATTTGTCACGCGTCTCGTAGAAGAGATCCGGATGGCGTACGAGGAATTGGAAAATGCTTGTCATTTGTTGCACATTTTGTCCTTCCTCAGCAAGAATGCGACGCGGTCCCGCGGACCAGACAGCATTTCGCGGATCAGCAGGCTGCACCGGACTGCACCTCTTCGGTAAGACGGGTGCCATGAGTTCTAAAGCCTGTGTCACCAGCGTGCGCCCCTCGTTCTGGTTGTTCTTCAAAAGTGATAAGTAGACCTGAGTCACAATCTTGGCCGGCGTGTCGTAGTTCGCGATGAAATAACTCAGCACAACGTAAGCCGCGTGCTTGTTGAGCGCATCGTCCAGCCTGATGTAGGTCCACCCAAACTTGATGATGTCCTTGCGAGCATCCTGGATGTTGGTATTGTGGTACTTGATCAGCATTGCGGACAGCTGCAAGACCTCCATCCTCGTGTGGTCGATGCCAGGCTGTGTCAGATCATCCTGCGGATCGGCAAGGCTAGCCTTCCATATTTTTGTGCTGATAGAGTCGATGATGGCCCTGTCAACCAGGCGGTTCGGTCGATGCGGAGGTTGATCCCAGTGCCGCATTACGTCCATCGCTATGATTGGATTGACGATATAGCGCAGCAAAAAGACCTTGGTCTTCTGTGGCGCAGTTTTGCCTGCATAGATATCCAGACACCTCAGTATGGCCGTCCTCCAGAAATCAATGGACTCATGGCAGATAACACTCTTGTAAAGGTAAGAGAATAGGTCTTGTGTGGGCCTGAGGTTGCCGGTCGTGACAGCGTCAATGAGCTGGAACAGAGCGTCTAAATCTTTCGGATTCTGCTCAAGAGACTTTGTCAAGATTGCGGTGACGTGATCCACAGCTTGGTGGGCAGCGAGACGCAGCTGGCCTTGGACCTCGTTGGCGTGGAGCTGACGCTCCAGCTCGCTTCCCGCCTGTTTCAACCAAGTCAGAACCTCCTTCTTCGCCATCCAAGCTGTGGCGTCGTGAAGGCAGAGTGAATCAATAACATTGATCGCAGTGACCACAGCAGTAGCTTTGCCTTGCTTGTCATCCGCGGGAATGTTGCTGCAGGCTTGAACCAAGCTATCGATGTTCGCAGCAGCATGATCACGAAGTGGTCCGCTGTCAGCATCACTTAGGACCTGCGCGAAAAAGCGACGATACTTCATGTCACGAAGCTTTTCCAGCAGCAACGTCCAGACTTCCTGCGAGTAACGGTTCAAGTACCTGTACATCGGCTTTCTGAACGGACTGTGGTGTGTTCTGCGCAATTTCTCCTCCAATTCCAGTGCGAGATCGATGACTCTAATCTTGTACGCTTCAGCCGCGGCCGGGAGTAGGTGAAATATGTTGAATACCGCTGCAATGACTTCCATCGTCTCATTCTGTTCGAAGAATGTGAACGAAAGCTGCTGTAGGACATTCACATCTGCCAACTGTTTGACGTGTTCCAGGAGCCGAGATCCAATCTCGACCTTGAAATAAGAGGTTAAAAGCTTCAGAAGACGTGCAAGGTTGTTGAGACCCTGCAAACTAAGTCTCTTGGCGTCTTGAAGACTTGCCAGAACCGGCCTCAGACCTGATTGAAGAAGGTCCTTAGGCAACTTGTTATTATTAGACAGGACTGTTTTCAATGCGTCGTATGCCGCATCGATGATGGGCGTTTGCTGCAAGTAAAGACACTTGAAAAAGGTCGCGACGATCCGGGTACGTTCCTTGTTTGGCTGGTTCGGCTGCGCTGCCGGCTTCATGAACTCGTCAAACTCCATAGCTTGCGAGAGAATTTTGATGCATGCTACCCTGAGGCTCACGATGTAATTCTGCGTCCTGAACTCGGCGGCTTTGGTTGCGAGTGAGTCGTCTGAAGCCTCCGCCAAAGCTAAAGACTCCATGAGCAGTCGAGTCAGATTTTCGTCCATCTTGACGAAATCAGTCTTCAGAGACATATAGTATGTGACAGCGTCAATGTATCCAATCTGCACGGGGAAGGGCAGAGCGCGGAGCGGTTTGGAGAAAATCTGCGACAGAAGCCTGTCTCTGTGCGAGTCCAGTAGCTCGCAGACCTGTGAGTTGGTGGCCTTTGCTATGGTATCAATACATCGCTTCGCAGTCTCCCGAACGTGCTTGTTCATATGTGAGAGCTCCTGGTTCAGGACATTGCAAACGATGGCCATCTTGGGTTGCTTGGGTAGTGGTTGACCAGGCACAGTTGGCACTGGTTGACAATCTTCCTTTTTGATGTTCTTCGTGATTCTGGCAAGCAGGATGTCCAGAGTGTCCTGCGCAGCGCGTCTGGTACCTTCGGGCAGATCTTGCGGCATATCTTTCACGACGTACAGCAGCGCTTTGAGACACTCGGCCTGTTTGATGGTGATCCACGTGTCGCCAAGGTCGACATCTGTGAGAAGCATGCGGATGCCGAGACTACCTCCAGCCTTGGTAAACCACTCCTCCTCGTAGCAGCCGTGGCAGAAGGCTGATCCAAGAGTGTTAAAGAATGTCAGGCGCCAGACGTGGCTTGAGGATCCAAGTATCGTGCTGGCGGAATTGTAGACTTCCTGAGTGGCGCGTTGAGCTGCTTCGCGAACATCCGGGTGATCAGATGCCAATGATTCGAGGATTGCATCGCAAAGAACACGTGTATCAAGACACATTGGACCTTCGCCCGCATTTACGTCAAATGGGCTGTTGTTGCGTTTGTTATCCACGAGAGCCCTTCCAACTTCAATGATTGCAAAATGGCGACACAGGTTGAGCAGGAAGGTATTGGCCTCGTCTTTGAACTCCGGGAGAGAACTTGCAAACATCATCGCCTTGATCAAACGCTTCAACGTGTTGTCTTGGTCCTCCTTGTTGGCCACTGACCGGCCACGATCAGACTGCTCGAATACCGAAAAGTCGGCGTCCAACTTGCGAGCCAGCAGATCCTGGGCCTGTAGCCGCACCAGCCGGGGGAGGTCGTCAGGCAAGCTGTCGTAGCCAATTCGCAGCTTCAATTGTGCCTTGAGGAAGTGAAATGCTTTCTCCTTGTAATACGAGTCAAATTGTTTGGGCGAAGCACCTTTGGTTGGCTTCTGACCTTCCGTCAACTTCTGAATGGCGAATTGAATACCCATGTTCGCAGGGAATGGCCTATCCCTCTTTGAACCGATTAGTCGCAGATCAAAACTCGAAGGATCATCGATGAAGTGCTTATATTCCAGAGGCAAGGCATCTGTCATATACTTTCGATTGCGCCCTCCAAGTTTCCCGAGAATCCTCAGCGTTGTATGTGCATGGAAATGCGTGTACGGTGCCGGTTTGAGGTGGTCGAAGAGAGCAGTCATCAGCTCATCCATGACAGGGGCCATGATAGGGTCCAAATAATCGGCTGTCAAATTGTCCACGCAAAGCTCGAGTGTCCTTAGACCCTGTCCCACTAGCTCACTACCTGCTCGCAAAGCCACCACGAGAGGACGCATGAGAAAGCTGAGATGGGGCAGCAGATTACTCAGCCTGGCAGGGACAGTCAAGCACAGCTCCACATAGAGATCTCGCTCCACAGGTTTCCGGGCTGCTCGAAGCAAGTTGTTGAGGACGTCCAGCAACATCTCGAGAAGGGGGAGTATGCGCTTATAGAGGTGCTCGAACTTGCCGCCACCGATGCTGCGAAACAAGGACCTCAAGAGAAGGAAGTAATTCATGGGCTCCTCAGCCTTCGTTGAGTACTCGATAGACTTGGTCACGATATCCACGACATGCGGGAGGAGCACTTGCTCGTTCTGGGCAGCGAAAAGGGTGACTGCCATGAACGCCAGCTTGAACAGCCTCAACAAGATTGATGCCTTCTTCACATCAGCAGACCCAACGTCTTCGATGTGCTCCATCAAGAACCGGAGGAGCATACCACAGAAACTGGGTGAAGTGGCCTCGCTGGCAAGAAAGAATTGAGGAATGTGAAGCAGCCCAGTGTGGTCGAAAATCATCTCGTAGAGATGGGGAATCTCTTGCTGGAAGACCTCATTGAAAGTCGCAGGATCGATACAGTGAAAGACTGTGGCAAAAGTCTCGAGAAGCTCCTTTTCCTCCTTACTACTCGAATTCATGTAGAAGTTCGCCATGTACTCGACTGCCGACTGATACTGTGACTCGCCGATCGGCTTCTCGATCTCGTAGTAGCGGAAAACATATGCACCTTCGCGGAAGAGTTTGATGATGACCTGAACCTCTTCCGAACTGAACCCATAGGCGACCTCCTGCCAGTGTGGGGGTGCGTTCACTTGCTCGACTGTCTGCGGAGGATTGCATATCCTAAGTTGGTAGAAGGTGTTCTTAAGACCGTTCATAAGGTTTTTGAATAGGAACTTGTTGTCCACCACCGGATCTGCACCCTTCTCGCGCGGGTTGGATGTCTTTATGGGCATCGCATTGAAGATATCAATCTCATCCCAGTCAGGAGGTTGGCTCTTGTCCGACAGATATGTGTCTTGTATCTGCTCCTTCGTCTGCTTTGCGTAGGCTTTTGACATTTTGACCGCGTTGGCATACTGTCGGTTCATTGCTGCGAACTTGTCTCCGATGGCATTCAGGATCATGATCAGGTAATGCCGAGCATCAACCTTGTTCTCCATCTTGGCGATGCACTCTGCCATGTTTAGCAGCAGCTTCGCACTCATAGTTTGAAAGCTAGTGCCAGGAAAATTGTCCTGCAGGTTCTTCGTGTAGACCTCCACGGTTTTTCTGATCTGCAGGGGGGTGAGCGAGTCCCTCACGTGGTGAATGAGATCTGCTAGCATGCTGTATGCTAATGGACGCATGTTCTCGTAAACGGTGAGGCCATCTCCAATCAAAGTCCTCTCATCCAACAACTCATCAATCTTGGACAAGAAGATCTTTCTGAAATTAAAATTGATGATGTGCCGAATTGCAACGAGGAGCTCTTTGCGTGCACTAGACTTCTCACGGGGGCAGTCCTTGAGTAGCCGGACCACGATATCCGGCAGGGTGGGGAGGAAGTCGGTCAGTTGCTGCGAGTATTGCCTGAGTAAATAGGCCAGGAAACTCATCGTCTTGACCTGAGCTGTGATAAACTCTCCGAATGCAGCCCTGTTCTTGATGTTCGGACTGACACCTGCGAATATGGTGCCTCTGGAGGCTGCATCTGCATGTGCTTGCTCCTGAGACTTTGCCTGAAGGCATAACACATTCTTGATTAGGGGCACAAATGCTTTGACGTTGTGCGGGACGGTGTTCCTATACACCTGAAAGATCGAGACGACGATGATGGGACATTCTGAGAGGACCTTGAACGATTGCATCCCCTTGAGCAGTGGCCGGGCCGTCGGTTGATCCACACCAAACTCGGTCGTCGTGGCCGTTGGTGAGGCCGGTCGGGGCGACTGGTGCTGGGTAAAGTTCAACTGCGAGCTCGAGGGTGTCG
The DNA here is from genome assembly GCA_027946515.1 of Gnomoniopsis smithogilvyi. Taxonomy (NCBI): domain Eukaryota; kingdom Fungi; phylum Ascomycota; class Sordariomycetes; order Diaporthales; family Gnomoniaceae; genus Gnomoniopsis; species Gnomoniopsis smithogilvyi. Next base: position 837,606 of record JAPEVB010000004.1, on the reverse strand, counting down.
AGGGCATGCCATTTGCGCCCATCGTGGGCTCATTGTCAAGCTGCTCCCGCACCACCCTCTCCATTTGCTCGAATAGCTCCTGTATCAAGTTCAAGAACTCCTGCACCTTGTTCTGAACAACCTTGGACTGGTGTCGCATTATGTCCGAGATGATTTTGACGCATATGACGGCATTTTCTTCATTGTCGTTTCGCACAAGCTTCATCAAAAGCTCTACGGTCTCGAGCGCGTATGGTTCGAAAGGTTCGGTCGGCGTGGGATGTGTGGGGAATCGGTGGAGGATTTCGAGGATGGTGTTGCGGAGTTTCTACATAAGGGTCAGCGAAGGGCCACTGAGGGCCGAATACCAAGGTTTCAACCATACCTGTTCATTGGAGTTGCTCTGGAATATGCATGGTCCGTTGAGGATGTTGACGAAGACAGGCATGACTCTCTTCAGGAATATGGAATATGATGCCATATTCGTGAAGACGTCAAGGTTATCCCTCAACTGGGTCGCAGCCTCGACTTTGACACGGGATTCTGGCACATCATGATCGTCAGCGCATGCATCTCTTTCTCCATGGCCACGAGTAGCGGAGAGCAGTCATGTCGCGATCCAGGCCAACGTACCGGCATCCTGTGTGGCAAGTCGTTTGACCACATCCTCAAGTAGCTGTCCGTGTGATGAGGACGACATTGTCATTGCAGTTGATCAAATCAACCTTGCAAGGGCCATATGACGTGGGGCTGGATCTGATGTCGTTGGGGGGGCCCCTCCACCCAAAGAAGCAAGAGCTTCTTCAGAAAGCGCAATGAAGCTGTCCAATTTTGTACACGGAATTCATAATAGCGCGAGGAGTTGCTCTAGAGTCGTGTGAGCGCCTAGAATATGCGGGAGGGAGAAGTCGAAGAGCGTGTGTCGTGGGTGGTGGTGGTGATGGTCTTGCCAAATTATGCGCTTGTCGCGTATTGTCGCATGCGATGGCTTGAGAGAACTTGAAGCGCGAGCGACTTTCAAAAAGCTGGGGACCGTCTCGATCTAAAATGATGAGGTAATCAGCATATGATTGGCTGTCGACTTGAGGGCCGTGCACGCTGCATGGACAGGGGTACTCTCATAGCTACGATAAGGATCTTATCTACCTACATCATTATTCTGTCCTGATCTAGATGCTTCATGAGATGGCAACTTCATTCTTCTTGGCGTTGCATTTTGCAAGACTCTCAAAGGCCCTGAGTCGAACCCAGATCATAATAACCTGATTCCGATATCCAGACAAACATAAGCGCAGATTCAAGCTCTGGAAGACTCTTACTTGAACTTACTGTCTTGCTTTCTTACTCTATCCTGTGGGCTCAAATCACTAGCTATCTCCCTGTCACCTGCATGGCTGACTCTGGGAAAACCCACAACAATCCTCATGTTTTCATCATCACATTTCAACTCAAGAACGGAATGAGGTCTCTCAAAGTCTAGCTCAAGGCATAGTATTTTCATATGGTCAAGCGAGAGTTTGCTCCGCGCAAGACCGCTACCTATTCCCAAAAAGGTTATATGTACACCCAAGCAGGTATGCACACAAACACCAGGCTCCATCAAAAAGGTGTAGTAGAAGTACAAGAATAATTTTTCATAATTTACCGACCAACGCCTCTGATGTGTGCGTTTTACACTGGTATCGTCAGATGTTCCCATCCACCCAAATCGTTCCAGAAAAAAAAAAAGAAAAGGCCCTAAAACCTGCGCCTCACAGAGGCCGCAGACGAGAAAGAAAGAGATAGAAGTTCATTGACACATAAAGATCCAGCACAACCCCAGATTTAGGGCATGCCGAACATGGCGCCGAGACCGCGCTTGCGACGCTCCTCACGGCTGCGCCTGAACTTGCTCTTCTTGTTGCTCGCCGCGGCAATGGCGAAGCTTGATCCAGTGCCCGTGCACTCGGTGCCGGACGCAAGAGGCATGGCCACTGACCACTCGCCAGAGGCACAGACCTGGTACGTGTCGCCGAGGCAGACGTAGTCGCCATCAGTGGTGCAAGCGCCGGTCTGCTCGGTGCCGGAGCTGCTGGAGCTGCTGCTGCTGGAGCTTCCGGTGGCGGTGGCAGCAGGGGCAGCAGTCGTGGCGGCAGCGGTGATGGTCGCCTCAGAAGTGGCGGCAGCCGTTGTTGGTGCGGCAGCACCAGAGGTAGCAAAAACGCCGCCAGCCGCGCCAGAGTCCGCAGTGGCGCTCGCAGCCTCCTCGGTGGTGGTCGCCGCGCTGCTGGCGACCGAGCCGCTACCAGAACCGACGCCAACCGTGCAGGAGCCAGCGGTGGTAGCGACGTCAGCACCAGAGGGGATGGCGCCGTTACCGTACTCGACCGCGGTTCCTGGGTCGGGGTAGATGAAGTCACCGCTGCCGACCGTGCAGGTATCGGAGCCGCCGAGGTTGGCGACGAACATGTCAGGCAGAGCATCGTAGTTGGACTGGTCACCTGAGGTACCAGCAAGCTCGATTCCGGCGCACTGCATGTAGAACTCGCGGTTGCCGACCTTGTTGATCCACGTCCAGGCGAGGGTGCCCTTGCCGGAGGGAATGTTGTCGGGCACGGTGAAGTTGTAAGTATAAGGGTCTGGTGCGGTCGCCGAGGTATCCGAGCCCAGGTTTCCCGCGGTGTTGCGAGCTGGGCAACCTCCCTCGAAGGACTTGATCACTTTCCAGATGCTGTCGCGGTCGGGGTTCTCATCATATGTGATGGAAATCTGGCAACTGCCACCACCGTGAACAGACTGACCCAGGAACTTGAGGGGCTGATCTGATCCAAGGGACATGGTGTTGGTGGGGCCACCGTAGGTGGCGGCTGTCGACTGGCAGGGGAAGTTGCTGTACGAAATGGGGCCGTTGGTAACAGCCGGTGCAGTGTAAACACTGGGGAAGGCCAAGTCCATGTGAGCGTTGGCGACGGCAAAGAGGCCAGAGGCCACGGCAATGGTGTTGTAAAACATTGTGAGTCGAGATTCGTTCCAGACGAGTAAACTCTTGAAAAAGATTGGTGGATGTAAAGACTGGTGGTCTGAGAAAAAAAAAAAGAGTCAAGATTGCTAAAATGTCGAGATTGCTCCTGTTAGGTAATTAGCATCCTGCAATACTTATTATATTGCACCTCGCGGCCAAAGTCGAGGCTCTCTGGCTGCCTAGGCCATTGAGAACCAAGACAATGGCCAGGGTCAAGACGTCCAAACATACCAGACAATGCTTTGTGGCGGTGGATGGTTGCCGATATCAAAGACTCTTTAGCACAATGACAATGTTCTCGAGAATGCTGATTTTCTTCTTTGTCCGAAAGGAATGGTATGCTCCAGGCAGGGATAAGATGAAGAAAGTGAGGAAGAAGGGAAAAAAAGAAGCTGGCCTTCAAGGAATGTGGCTGCTTGGGTTCTCGTACGAAAAGGAAGATGGTGATGCTAGATGTGAAGGAGAGAGGTCGAGGTTGGGTGACCCAAACATCTTTATACAGCGGCCGTGTGTCCAGAGCGAGTACATAGTATGTTCTGGACATGGGTGTATCAAGGGTGTATCATGGGTCCATTAGGTAGAACTAGGGCGACACGTCCACTAGGACCCAAAGTGCTGGGGAAAAATTCATGGCCAGTAGGGGTCGGTACCTGCATTCGTGGAGCCGGTATGCGAGGCAGTGTGGATCCCCCGTTTATAGGATCAGGGGGATGACAGGAGGAGGGAGGCAAACTACCAGGTGCCATAGGCTGTGCTGGGCTTGCTGGCTTGTTTCGGAGTTGTACATGATGGGGAAAAATAATATGTTGCCAGTGGTCGGGCTGCTAGGCCAGTTTACCTACCTACCTGGCATGCAAGCCACCCCTGCTCCCTGGCGAGCCCATCTGCAAAGTCTCCTGTCGCATTACCCCTGATTAAGTCCCGATTTGGTAGGCCAAGAAGTGTGCAAGATGGTGGTGTGAACGATGCAAGTGTGGCTGCAGGTGCAAACACTACATAGGTGCGCATGCAGATGAGCGGGAGAGAGAAGCCGTGTCTTTACACCGCAGCAGGCAGGAAACGGAAGGTATGAACGTCTGACTGTTTCCTCCCAGCACAGAGGAAAAAGAGAGACAGAAAGTGAATTCCCTACAATACACAACTACTAAATGTAGCCGCCAACGCGGCCCATGTCCGTTGTCAAATTTGAAAGATCAGAAAGTGCAAGATTGGTCAACAAGCCATGGCCAAGCTTTTGCCGGTGCGGCCTCCAAGACGGGGCCCCTTCGGGTGCTAGGGGACGGACATGTCGATCTCTCTCTCAAAAAAGTGACATGGGTTTTCGAGGTGAGCACTGAGCAGGAACGCCACGCACGTCCCATGGAGGGGTGCCCTCCTCGGGAAGGCTCGTTTAGCCCGGTCGGGCCATCAACCTGTGGCACGCCAGCACGGTCGGGACGGTGAACAAGCTGTTTGTGGTTCGGATTGTCCAATCCAATCAAAATAGTCCCTGCATGGAAAAGAGGCGCAGAACTTCAGATGTTCTGTTTCCGTCTCCTCTATGGCCAAAGGCGCAGCAGGCAGATCCCTGATGATCCATGTACTATGCAATTCCTTCAGGGGGGCGGGAGGGAAGAAAAAACCTCTTTCGGTCCATGTAAGTGGGAGTGTCGAAAGGTGAGTGGCTGACAGCCCTTGACACTGGATTCAGGGGTCCTATAGTTCCAGTTTTTTTTTTAAGGTGAGCATTCATCCTAGTCTATCCAGTCTGCCCAGTTGCATTCCGCACAATCCTCCTTCCGCCCCACCTGTGCACGCATCCCGTCAGGGGCCATTGGAGCGAAAGTCAATCGAATGGCTGCCGTTTGCTCGCCTATCGGAAAATCGACGCCGTACAAAAAAATGTGCCTACACATTCCAGGTTGAGGCAGCCTGACAACTGACTCATGCATAGTGGCGCCTCTTGTCGGCTGAAAGACCGATCCCAATTCGTCCTATTTCGTCCTGCAAGGGATGAGGACTTTCCAGAAATGGCTTATAAGCGCCGAGCCTAGGTACGGACGGCATGTGGCGTGTATTTGGGCTTGGTACTATGGTAGGCTTCGCCTGTGTTCATACATTCCGTTCGCGAGAGAGGCCGGGGTAAGAATTAATGCATGTTTGCGCCTCACACACAGATCATGCCGAGGGACGGGTAGCCCGAGGCATGTACCACGACGGGATAAGTGTCGCTGTCAAGGAAGCAAGAAGGATGAAGGAAGAAAAGAAAAATGCACAGGAACCTGCACTGATGAGTCGATGGAACCATGGTCTGCTCAACAGCGGCCGACTCCCGCATCATGCGCCTCGGTCGTCGGTCGACCAAAACTTCCCAAGAGCCAAGAAATCCAGATCTACATACTTGGTAGTACATAGTATTATTTTTTCTCATTTTGCCCGGCCTACTGGGGGTGGAACCTGGGTTGAGCCGTCCGAATGGAGGAGACAGGCCACCATGGAGGGAGGGGTATGTGGAGTCATGGAGTGCGCGTTTGTTTCAAGTTTCGACCTGTCGTCTCTTGCAGCTTGCTTCTCTGAAAAACGTCCTTACTTTCCTTTTTTCCGATTGTTCATCCCGATCATTCAAAGCCCGTCGATCCGCACCTCCCCAATATATTCCTGGGATGCCCGTGGATTTGCAATCCTGGGCGATCATCAAAGATCTTCAGGCACAGAATCTCGTCACACCCATTATTAGCCGACAGTTGTGTGCTTCAGTCACACCACCGCAAATTGTTACCTAGGCAGTATGTCGTTCCCAGAAATGTGGTGCCCAGCTTGAGCCGCAAAGCCGTTCTAATCACTGCGATCCAATCGACGGTTAAGAATGCAAGGGGAGCGCTTGAAAGCACTAGAAGAAAGCTTCTACGCGCTTGCTTGCGTGGTGGGCGAGCATCTGTTAATGTCTGGGGGAGACTATTTTGAAGCCACCATAGCCAATCGTTGACATGCAGTCGCGCAACATGTTTCAGGTGGGCCCAAAACCAGTCGAGCGCTATAAAGCTGGGGTGACTAAGACACTCGAATGGACCGTGCCAGTCAACCTGTCAAACGTTGGCGCCCGTCCTTGCAGCTCTTGTGCAGATTCTAGCATGCAACACTACCGTAGCCGTTGCAGTGGTTGCGTTTCAACTGCTTCACATTTGCACCTTATGACCGCTTCGTTCGCTGTCCTGCAGGCAAGCCTGGAAATGTGCCGCTATCCACCGCTCGGAGCCACACTCTCATACAAGTATATTCCGACTGTCCGACTTCTATACTTTTTTCTTGCTGTACTAGGTAGCAAGACTGGCCTTCAGAACGGCCCCTTCACACGACGGCATCGTGCAGACGTCAGCCGGGGAGTCATGCGGACCAGCCTGGCCACCGTTGCTGGGACCCCCTATCAGACGGGTGTCTTTGGTCTCGCTCCACGCGACCGCCCGATCCCCGCCTAACACCGCTGTAGTCGGTCAAGGCTTACACTCCCTATTCCCTTGATCCCATAAGCTATAGTCCAAATTGACGAAAACGGCCAAAAAGATGGACTAATTCGTCCCACATGCTTCTGCCTGTGAATCCTTTTTCATCCGTCGTTCCCACACGGGAGAGGCAGCCCGCCAGGAGTGCCCAGAACGGGTAAAAATAACCTTCATCCGAGGTTTTTTTTCTGAACCACTTACGCACGGCCGTGGCGTTTGCTGTGTAAAGAATGGGATGCATGGTGGACCCCGTAGAATTTAACAATCCAGAAAAGGTCTCAAAAATTTGGGGTGAAATTCCGCCCAAAACATCTCTTCCTATTCCCTGCACAAGTTTATTAGCCACGAGGCTCCCAATCCTTGTCCAGCTGGAAACCCCTGAGGAGAGCATAACGGTCTTGATGAACTCCGGCCGCGATGGACAGGCACGCCCCAGGATCACATCCGCATAACTTCGTATTCTTTGTACATGAACTGGTGGCGTATCGTAGGATTCTAGTAAGGATTATTTTCAATGCCCTGTGCAGTGGCAAGTATTGTCAAATGAGGATACGACCGGTTCTTTTCTTTTCGCCACGTCCTAGATGCTTACACTATGAGACCCATGGTCTGGAACAGGGCCGGACAGTCATCTGGGCAAAATAACAATCATTTGTAAATTCTTGCTTGACAGCATAGACGCGGCCATTCTTGGGTAGCAAAAGGACAGTAAATCGGCCCGCGAATGTTTACGAAATGGGACTATCCCCGGACTCACGCTGGTGCACCCTGCCATACCTAGACGTGTGCTTGCAAATGTTTGTTTGCTTCATATCCGGTTTGCGTGGATACTACGTAAATCCCCGGGGTCATCTTACTTGATATCGCCTTCGGCTCTTTGTTCGGTTTGACAGTGGTCTCTTGGGCTAATGCTCTTACTCGCTCGATCTGGGCTTGACGTGAGGGATTCGGCATAGAGGGTTGTCCACTTGAGCAGGGCAATCCCATTTTCGACGCCGTCACCCTTCAGGAGTTGCTCTGTTGTGGCGATTTGGCATGGACTGGGGAAAAAAAATTACTCCTCAGTTCTGGTAGCCCTTCTCATGGCTGAGCACGATGACCATTGTACCACAGCGGCGTTGCGTTGATGCCTAGCTCAACATGCGCATGCCAACTCACATTCTGCGCCAGCTGGCAGTCAATGCAGGATGAATCAGGATGATACAGCCTGGGTCCTGCGACTTGAAATATTTTGTCATGGAAATTACCACTGAGATCGGACGAGGTAATCACGGCCGCCCCGGCCCTCTGCTCATCGTTGGTATCGTTCAACGCCACAGAAGTGTATTTCTCCCGGAGGTTGCATCCCTTTTCGATTGATGTGTTGGACTTCTCCAAATTGCTCTATTTCTTCTCAATTTGTTTTCCATGTGATTTTTTTCCCGTCAGACATGTTCACTCTGAGTGGCTCTGCAATTAGGCTTGTAACGCATCCGGGAGAGACAGTCGTATGTTTCGTTAAACATGAGCAGAGGGGTGACACAAGTAATATAAATATTCTGAGAATCCTGAAATCAGACTCTATGAAATGTTTTTGATCTCATGCAAGCCTTTGTTGGTGTGAGAACGTTGTTGTGCGCTCTAATAGTATGAAGTCACAAGCGATGATGAAGAACTCCAAGTGTTAATGGACCCAATGTGTTGCTTTTATTGATTATCTCTCTTGGGGAAGTTATCTCGACGTCGATTCTATCATTGGCAAGACTCAAGCACAATAGAGAAGTTCATTAAAAATTGGACGTCGTGAGCGTCTCCAACACATCAAAGGACATTCAAGACTTCCGAGCTGACTTATGCCAAAGACTGCATGGGTTGTAGAATGACGGTTAGCTAGTTTGATAATGGAAACGATGATAAGAGAACTAAATCTTGATAGACTCTACAAATGAAGGAGTTTGAAGGTAAGGACTTATCAAATTCAGGAAGCCTACATGTCAGTTGCATTGGTGTACGTATACCTAACATTGCCAGATTAGCTCACAGCAAAGTAAAATCAAGCCCGTCGACACTCGAGCAGTCACATACCGCAGCTTGGGCATTTTCGTAGCGCCACCAACATTGCGCCCATATCAATATGATGCACCAGATTGCTAGGCCTTGTGGGAGGCAAAACCCGAGCTTGAAGCAAGGTGCCGCGCCAAGGAGGAGCAAAGACTTCAGGCTGAGGAGGAACTTCAGTCTGCTCGACAGATATGCGAAGAAGGATGGGCATGTCCGGACCACTTAAGACGTGAAGTGAATAGGATGCGCATAAAAGATGTTCAATCGTGGATAGCAGCGGAGAGCTGGACATACGAAAACCGAGTTCTGGATGTGCACAGAGGTGTTCTTAGAGGCGAGGCTGTGGGAGGCTGAGAAGCTTTCCAAGAGCACAGATGACTGGATAGATGAACAGAGCAGAGATGACTGGGAAAATTGGCATAGCTCCTGAAGATAATCAGATTGTCTCTGCTGAAAAAGGAGGACAGTTCTTCGTGCCCACGTCAGCCGCGGTCCCTCACATCCATTCTCACAAAGTACCCAATGACTCTACGACCATCTTCTTCGCGAGATCTAAGTCTAATTCAGCCCTGGCCACCAGTACCTCCATGCATTTCCTGAACACCTAAAATCTTTGCTCAAACATATCAACAGCCCTCCACACAATTTAAACAGCCGCCGACACCGTCGCTTTGTCGCCAGGGTCGCAATCTGTCCTGCAGCGTTAGGTTCACGCGCACAAAAGACAAAGACATACGCGAAGTGCTGTCCCCAAGTAGATAGGTACTCACCCTCAAAGACGTAGCCAGCGCGCGTCCACTTCTTCAGCTTATCGCGCTTGAACTCTGCAAAGTCCCACTCCCCAAACTCCAGGTCATCTTTGGCGAGGAAAATATACGACTCTGTGATCACCTGCTCGCCCTCGACATTACCCTCACCTTTTTCGTCGCCTACCTTGGTCAACAGCACGGGCCGGACTACGCGACGATCATATTGAGAGCCCTCGCTGGTAGCAAAAGATTAGCAGCTGCGGGGAAACTTGTGAACCTCGTATTTAGGAAATCGATGTCTAGGATTGCAGTACGAAAAGGAGTGACGGGCTTTCGAATTCCATTCTCGCGACTCTCGACACTGAGGCATCTGAAGAAGGTGGGGCACCTACAAAAAGTCCAAACGCTCCAGGTTGGACTTCGTAATGCCACTGACAATCATGCCGAAGACACTGTGACCAGGATCCTCGATCATTCCAGGGTAGTCGGCGCCCCGAACTCGATGCCGGCAGTATCCGTGGAGGACGGCGGGGCTGAAGGTGTGCCGTGCCTTGACGTCGTGGGACGGGTCTCTGTCGCTATAGCAGACAGAGTAAAAAACTTGAGGCTCCATCTATCGTTGCATGGTGTCAGCCAGCCTGCATTCCCTTGAAGCAGATCGCCAGAGGGGTCGAGTTGGGGCTTATTACCAGCGTGCCTATAAGGTTGTTAACTTCGAGGCTCCACCATGATATTAGAGAAAATAGTACCATAGAAGAAAGCTGTTCGAGTCTCCTCGATCTCTGCCTTCTGAGCTTCAAGGCTGCTCATCTCGTCGGCGAAACGGATGCAGTGGGCGTTATAGAGGGTCCACTGCTTGTCGGCCGTAAGTTAGGCAGGACAGGAAATGCTGAACGATTTGAATCAGGCAATGGCTGGATGTAAGTGGCCGTGAGGGTGTGGCCGATGAGAGGCTATGTTGGTTGGTTTTCTTGGTAGATTTGGGCGTAGTTACCAAACAGAGGGCAGCTTGCTACACTCAGTCTCTCGCAGCTTTGAGGTCACGATAAGCTTCCGCCGTGATCGGCGTCGTCGGACGGCAACCGACGGGACCACATGCAAGCACCATACCTACTAATATACCATATTTTGTGTTTCTCGAACAGCCTCGGATGAAATGTTATGTCGAGACCTATCCTGTTCTGGATTTAGATTATTTGCTTTGTAGATATTATCTGAATGATATGCCGGAGACTTCTGCCTTAGTGGGTAGCGCTCTCCTCACCGAGCTGCAGTGACTATCTCCCGGGTCTCGAGGGCTTAGATTCGTACGAGATCTAGGTAGGGATACGGGGACTGATTGCCCTTTTCTATTATTGCGTTATTCCTATTCCACTCGCCCTCGAGAAGTAGACTTCAAATATTTGGGCACCAATTCCTCTTCATCTTTTGCCGCTGTCCGCTGCCGTGATCACACAGTGTGCGGTCTCAGAAACGCTATGTTCTTGAGCCTGTCCTAGCCGTAGCAGTAAATCCCATTCATTGTATTCCTGTCTTGTCCTGTCCCTGGTATCTATCATAAATCAAGCAGTGCTTCCAAACCCCTAATAATGCAAGTGCCGTCCGATCCGTTTGCGAAATCCTTTCTTGAACACCTAGCAGAATGCCTGTCAAGACGCCTTGTAATGCTCGTAAACGCTTTTTGAACCCTCTTCAGAATGCTCCAAGACGTCATCACTCATTCAATTCCATCAAGCCTATCCTCCCCCTCTCGCCTGATGCGGCCGTCTCCTTGCCCTTGCCTTTACCGCTACTGCGAGAGCCATTCAGCTTGGTTACAAACTTGGACCTGGCATTATGCTTGAGCTGCTCTAGCTCAACTTCGAAGTCAGCCATTCCATCGTCGTCGATCTCGCCCAAAACGCGTCCATTGGTAGAGCTCTCATCGAGTGCCTTGAGCAGCAGCTCCGTTGCGATAGGGTCTTGTGGATTAAGGGCCAAGGCCTCGTGCAGCACATTCACCGCCTCATCTGGCCTGCCGATATCGAGATAAATGAGACCCTTGGAGCAGAATATGGCCGCATCCTTGCCGTTCTCCCGCAGGACCGCATCGAACTCGATAAGAGCTTGCTGGAACTTGCGCTGGCGGCGGTAGGCGTGCCCCAGATTTGTGCGCGAGACGATCCAGGCTTGTGGATCGCTGTCGATCGCCTCCGATATTTGAAGCGACTCCTGAAATTTCTCAACGGCCTCCTTCAGTCTGTTTTGGTGGTAATAAACAATTCCCATCTCGTTCAAGAGCAGTGGATCCGTGTCACACAGCTCATACGCCGTGTTGAGGAACTCCTCCGCTACCGTCATGTTGTTCATCGCATGATGCTGCATACCTAGGAAGACTTGGGGTAGATGGGTACCCATGAACAGCCTTGCCGCTGTTGAGTAGGCGGAGATAGCCTGGTCGTACTCGCCTTCCGCGGCGAAAGTATGCGCGAAACCGATCCAGGCAGGAAAAAAATGCGCATCCATCATACTCGCCTTACTAAAGTAGCGGCGAGCCTCGGGAATCTTGCCGATGTGGAAGTAGTAGATCGCAACCGCAAGCCAGGTACACGGCTCCTCAGGATGAGTGTCGGCAAGCTCGTGTGCAACCAGAAATAGCAAGTTCTTCTCTTTCAGTTCATACAAACAGGCTAAATGGGTCGGATAGACACTGAAATTGTACTTGTCCTCCGTCAAAATAGCATTGGTAAGCTGTAGAGCGTCTTTGAAGCGTGACTGGGTGAAGAGCTGATCTGCCCTTGCTAGAAGGATGTCTGGATTGTTCCCAAGCTTGTAGTGGGTGGTCAGAGTCTCGCAAGCCGCGTTGAAATTGTTTTGCTTTCGGTACTTTGAGAGCCGAGTGCAGTATAGGTTTTCAACATAAATGGCGATCTCCTGAGCAGCATCGCTATCATCGTTGGGACCCAACGATTCAAAGTCCAGCGACTCCAGAAAGTCCCATTCCTCTGTCGGCGACAATAATGAGTTCTTGGTCAACTGATTGAAGGCCTCGAAGCACTGAACGTCTATGCGGACGGCGTTCTTATAGCTCTCCTTGGCGCGATCGAAAGCATTCTGCTTGGCGTAGCAGATGCCGCGCAGGTAACACATGCCGGCCTCATAGCGTCTATTACCCGCCTCCGCCTCCGACTCGATGCGTGAAGAAACATGGTGGGATCTTGAAGTTGAGGTAGTCTGGCGCTTGTTGGCCTCGCCGGATCTAATGAGGAACGTGGGGTCTCGCTCGCCGAGCACACTAAGTGCTTCGTCGAATCGAGCTTGCTTGATGAGGCAATGGGCGGCTAGATACTGGCAGGAGGGATTTCTCCTGACGAGGTCTCGGTGTTCGAGGAATTTCTGGGCTCGGGTGTAGTTCCCGGTTGAGAAGTGGACCTGGGCCATCCAAAAGGCGTCGTTATCGTCGTCTAGATGTGCCCGCGTCAGTTCACCGCCAAATGGCAGAGCAGACTCATAATAGATGAACCAGGGCAATAGGAACTTACTTGTCAGGGCCAACAGCTTGTCACCAACAAAGATCGCTGTTTGGAATTGGCCTGCATTGAAGGCTGTCTGCCGCCATTTGCGCAAGAAAGCCTCCATCTTGGTGTGGTCTTGGTCGCCGTCCAAAGACATGGTGAAAGGCACAAAGCGCTTCTCAGTCCACCAGATTGCAATATGTGCAAGAAGCGAAGGTGAAAACTGCAAAACTATGAAAACAAAGCAAAGCAACCTTGAGTGCAATGGTGTTGTGGAAAATGCGATGTACTAGTCTAGGTGTGAGGTACTTGAATCCAGGACGACGCGTTGTAGAATTACCGTGGTACAGCAGGCGCGTACGGGTGCATGGGCCTGGAGCGGATGCCATGCGCTTGTGGACAGGCGTTACCCCTGCAAGTCCATTCCTCTCAATGCATGATGACTAAGTGCGCAACATCAACTTGAACCTCCTATCTGGTCCACAACCCTTTCTATTCCCAATGCGTATAATTCTCACAAGCAGAAACATAGCCCAAGCCAGCCAGAATCAGACCTGGGCTTGAGGAAATCCATGAATTTTAAATTACAATGCCTAATTAGCAATGACACAAATCATCACCGCCAAACATGTGACAACACACTCTACAAGAGGATGCAGCCTCAATACTCCACTGACCCAGGTTACTCATATTGCCCCATCGCTGAGACGCTGGGACTACCCACCCCAGCGCCCAATTCCTGGGCCTCACCACCAGTAGCTGTTCGATGAATTTGCAGCCAGTTACCAACAAGCCAGGATCAGGAAATCGGTAGATCCTGGTGCAGCCGAACAGTGCAATCATCACGTCGAATCCCTCTTCCCCTCTGGAAAACGTGCGGCGGTGTATATAAGGTCCATGAAATCTTCTAAACCTGATATATGAGATATTCTCAAGACCCATCCCTTCTTTATATATCTCCTTAAGACTTCGCGTCAGGATTTGGCGACTGTGGTTTATGTCTCAGGATTCGCCCTTGGGCACAGTCGTATGTTTTACAGTGCTGAGCCGGATCGGTTCATTTTCTTTGGGCGAAAAATCTAGCTGTCATGCTTGGGCACCCGCCTCTTCACTCATTCAGTGTTGAAGATCCGGCTTCGATACCAATGTATTGATGATGGACGATGAGCGCCTCGAAATTGTTTCGCATTATCACATAGATGAATACATCCAATGTACCACCTTTTCCATATCCATGAACGCCCATTTCGACCTTTCTTTGCCAAATCTCCGGCAATCATAGTTTTTCTCCATCGCGTCCCGCTCGAGTTGTTCTTGCAGTCGTCGTTGCCCTCCAATTGGTAGCTTGTCTTTCACATCATGTTTTCGTTGCATTGTGGGCCTAGAATAGAGGGTCTGTCAAGTGTATGAACAGGTGGCGCGACTATGAGTTTGAAGTTGGAGTCCCCATTCCCGGAATAGGCACATGAGGCGAGGAGGTTGAGCCCGCGAAAGACCGCTTGGCACCCTGAGATAGGTAATTTCAATACATTGATCAGCTTTGACATGGACACGTCGTCCTGATAAATGCTCCTTGAACACTAATCCCGCAATCTCGCAGCAATTTGTGAGCTGCGAGGGGTCGAGCTTGCTGTTTGCCAAATCTAGTGTGCCCGAACAGTCAGCGAAGGCCAATTTGTAGTCTTGAGTTTCATGAATGATCGGCGGGGAAATTCACCTGCATGAGATGGAGGTGCTCTGCCGAGTCCACCGCGAGAGCGGGTCGCAAGCAAGCATGAACAGCGAAACCGTGAAAGGATTGAGGGAGTGGGTGGTTGAGGATTCGCCAGGACGCAACATGGCAGAGCAACAACACGGCTTTGGGAAACAGCGCCTATTGGGAGACTTGGCGGTCGACGCGTAACAGGGCGAATGATGTGATCCAGCGGGCGCTTCTGATGAGGGTGATAGAACAACTTGCACAGACCTTTGCAAAAACAAAAAAATGCTCCGTATCCGGACTACTTCCAGCAGTCGAAGAATGTATAAAGCGTGATGCTACAGACCTCCGCCACAAAATGCTGCGAGAATTCGCGATTCGGTGGTCGGGGCAGTCATCAGCAACCTAGTCCACAGAAGCCGGACAGCTTGAGAAAATCCCTCCTACTACGTATTTTCTTAGAATTCTCACTTAGAAAATCCTATGTGACATTCATGAATGGGATATCACTGAGATTCAGCGCCACCAGGTCCACGTAGCTAAGGAAGAGGAGACGCGGTCCCCCATGGGGAACTCCGTGGCTCGCAAAACTATTTCTCTTACTTTCTGTTGTATTCCGGCACGGGGCATCTGACAAAGTTTGAGACGAAAATGAGACACCGTTGAAAAATGCCCAAGCGACGGTGCAACATTTCTGCCGTCTCCTTGCTTGGACATTTCAAGAAGAGCGAGTGCTCGAGGCTCGGACGGGGTGCAAGGGTCACAATTTTGAGCGTTGCATCGATACAAGCCCTGACAAATTTGCGAATGACGAAAGGGCTCGATTCACCAAAGGCCACGGCGTAGTGTAATGCCGACTTCCGGAATATTTGCGACCATTTACACGTCCCACAAGTACATTGACTTTGTGACTTGTCGAGTTCGCCAACAAGAGGGTTTAAGAAGGGGGCGCATAGCTGGCCGTATTGCTGACTGCACGGGGGAGCAAAGAAAGCTGATTGAGCGGCCCAAAGTACCTCGACTGGGCCGGTCCTCGAACCTTGTGGACGAGAAGACCAGAAGGAATGCCTAGGAGCCGACGGCACGGGTCTCAAGGCATAATAGACAGACCAGAAAACCTCAACTCCGCAAATGTCGTCTTCCAGACCGGCGTTCTGCAGGATTTGTTGACCCCTGTGAAGAATACATCCAACAATAGGATGATGATTTCAAATTTTGGTGACCAAGCGCACTGCGCCAAGAATGTGGCGTTGAATGCGAAGTGGAAGATCAAGAAGATTCAGGGCCATGTGCGAGAATCAGGCTCGGTGCGCAAAAGAAGACGGCAGGTTGTCCAAGCCGGTCTTCCACACCTGACTACACGATGAAAACTGGTGCGCAATTATCAGACTCGAAGAGTCAGGGAAATCAAGGTGTATGAGCGTGAGGGCGTGGTTGCCACGTACCCGGTTCTGGGCAATAAGTTGCATTTTAGTGCGTTCAAATGAATGCTGAATCACATACAGCCGGCTTAAAGACCAGAAAGCAAGGGGAAGAGTCTGACAGTCCTTCGCCCAGAGTCATCATCACTAAGATTTTTATTTACATGTGCTACAATCGCCAGCAATTTGACTGTCATTGATGATGAAACGCGATACGTTGGCTAGGTAGTAGGATCCGGCTTCTAGATCCGTGGCTATCTTGCTCGTATGGTGAACCTCGGCATCTTCTGTCCCACTTATATAGTGCCGTAAATAGCGCCAACTTCAACATCCAGTTTCAATCCGCGCGTCCCTTTTTTTTTTCCTCCTCGAATGCTTTCGGATATTCTCCTCACCTTGCTAAAGATGGTCCCACGGCCTATCCGACTTTTGGTCAACGGCCAGTCGGAGCCCCTTGGGGTTCACACGCCGAACCCAGAGTTTTCGTGGGCATTGGACACGGAGTTAGATGCGCACAACTTGGTCTGGTCCCATTATGCCATTGAGGTATCCAAATCTACCAGCTTCCAGAAATCCCAACTCGAATGGAATACGGGTAAAAGGCGTGTCGAGGAAGGCCAGCTCGCTATCTCATATGAGGGAAGGCATCTGGATAGCAAGACACGTTACTACTGGCGCGCGCGTGTCTGGGTTGAGAGCCGGAGTCAACAGGGCCAGGAGCCGAAAGGCGATGGCGTCACTGAGACCGGCGCACGGGAGTCTGTCGAGACATCGTGGTTCGAGACGGGTCTTTTTGAGAACAGCGATGGGGCTGTGACGCAGACCAATGCTTTCCTTTGGCCTCAAGAACATCTGCTCAGGCGACTCTGCTACAGAATAGGAGCGTTTAGCATTGTGAACTTCTTCTTCAGACCTCTGCTGGCCTATCGACACATCAAGAGTATCATCAGTCCACCGCCATACGCGCCGACCATTGTCAAGACTTACGCATGCCGGAAGAACTTGCCTGTTCGAATTTTCTTCCCAAAAAGCCATCCACCAAGCCTCGAGTCTTCCGGTCGACTTCCCTTGCTGTTGACCATACACGGGGGCGGCTTCACCTTTGGAGACCCGACAGACAACGAAGAATGGAACTATAATTTCGCTAATAGGTACTCGACGCTGGTGATAGCTCTTGAATACTCCAAGGCACCTAGCAGTCCATTTCCCAGCGCCCACTCTGATTTGGAAGCTCTTGCCAGGGCAGTTTTCACTGATACGGAACTCAAACCGCACATTGACACAACCAAAGTCGGGGTGATAGGTTGGTCCGCGGGCGGCAGCCTCGCACTCGGCCTCAGCATGCTGCCTTCGATCCGCGAGAGCATCAAGGCCGTCGTAGCCATGTACCCTTG
Organism: Gnomoniopsis smithogilvyi; assembly: GCA_027946515.1. NCBI lineage: Eukaryota > Fungi > Ascomycota > Sordariomycetes > Diaporthales > Gnomoniaceae > Gnomoniopsis > Gnomoniopsis smithogilvyi. Next base: position 820,350 of record JAPEVB010000004.1, on the reverse strand, counting down.
CACAGACTTTAGCGCCAAGACAGAAGAGAAGATCAATACAAGGCAATACAAGCCCGCCTTGGGTGGTCCTCGTGGATGGACGAACGATCTGCTTAAGGATATATCCCCCTTGTTCGGCTGGGCCTATGTCAGCCCCGGAATGGATACTCGCGACCCTCTGCTCAGCCCAATGTATGCCGACAGGCAAGATTTGCCGCCGCGCGTGTGGCTCATTGGCTGTGAGTTGGATCTGCTGGCTCACGAAGCGTGGCGAATGGCTTCGCGCCTCGCAGGCAAACAGGTGCCAAGAATGGATCAAAAGGTTGGGAAGGAGGAAACTGCGCCGCGAGGCGAGTTAATCCTGGGCGGAGATGAAAGATTTGCGTGGGAGGAGAAGATCGAGGGTGGCGAATACAGATGGTTACTGGTGCCTGATGTTTTACACGCCTTTGATATGCCTCTGCCGGAGATTAGACGGGATGCAACAGAAAGAGAAGATGCTGAACCGAAGACGGAGAAGCTTATGGGATTGATAGCAGAGTGGCTATGGCGGTAGTCAATTTACACAAGGTTCCCAAGGGCGTGGTAAAGCGTTCTCGTGAACAGGACTCTGTGGAAGATGGACTGAAATCGTCTTCGTCTGCATTTCATCTCGAAGAAGGTATCGTACCTATCTGGTAGTCCTTTTTGCCCTACTCAGGCCCCCAAGCGCCGCCTCCAGGTGTTTCAACAACAAACCTATCTCCCGCACTTACTTTCACCGACCCCTTTCCGCCTACATTTACTCTGACCTCTGCCTTTCCAGTGCCATAATCACTCTCTCGTATCCAGGTATTCAGACCCCTCACGCCGTGCCCCCCACCCTCCATCCCGTATGGCGCAAAAGCCCTTCTCTCACTCAGTATGGACGCCGTCATCGGTACCCTGAATTCCACCTCTCTGACCACGCCGTCACCACCGGGCTTTTGACCTCGACCACCGCTTCCGGCCCTCAACCCAAATCGTCTGAGCACTACCGGGTATCTTCTCTCGAGGCTTTCTGGATCTGTGATACGCGTATTTGTCATATGAGTATGTACACCACTTGTCCCATCCCACGTCGGTCCTGCGCCCCCGCCACCGGCTATGGTCTCGTAGTAGCCAAATCCAATTGTCTCATCTTGGTCGGCCGCCGCGCCCCGAGGACCATCAACGCCAAATGTGAAGTTGTTCATGCACCCCTGGCTCGCTGCGCATGTCCCGAACGCTTTGAAGATGACATCGACAATTCTTTGAGATGTCAAAACGTTGCCGGCACATACAGCTGCGTCACGGTGGGGACTCAGCAGCGACGACGGCGGGATTACCAACTTAATCGGCTTGATACACCCGTGGTTCAGCGGGATGTCATTTTTTACCATGCACCGAAGTGCATACAGCACAGCCGAGTTGGTTATTGCCTCAGGGGCGTTCCAGTTGCCAAGGACCTGGGCGCCAGTCCCAGTGAAGTCGAGCACCGCGGAGCCCGTTTCGGGTGAGATGGTGACAGTCAGACAGATGGGTGTGCCGTCATCCATGTAATCTACTGCGGTGAGCTGTGGCTCTCCGACCACAGTATTTGTACTGGTATGTTTGGCAGCCAAGGATTTGAAAAGGTTCCGAATCGCCAGCTCAGCGGCGTCTTGAATTGCGCCCATGTACAGCTGAACCACAGGCATGGTGTATTCATCAATCAGCTTCCGCACGAGGCGAATACCACAATGATTAGCTGCTGCCTGTGCCTTGATATCCGTCACGTTGTCTTGGAAGCACCGCGATCCAGAACAACCGGGGTACTTGGCCGGCTCAACGCAAAGAATACGCTCAAGTTCTGCGTCCTGGAACTTGCCGTCGCGGATGAGCAAGAAAGACTCAAAAAGAGCTCCCTCTTCGTACAAATACTTCGAAGTCGGGGGCATTGATCCAGGTAAAATCCCACCGACGTCTGCATGATGTCCGCGTGATGCTGTCCAAAAGATAATTTTCGAGCGGTCTTGAGCGTCAAAGACAGGTGTGATAACTGTCAGGTCCGGGAGATGGACGCCGCCATACGTTGGAGAGTTTGAGAGCAACACATCGCCATCTCGAAGCTTTCCTTCCCACTCCACGATCTGGGACTTCACGGCGAAGGCCATACTGCCGATCATCGCAGGTACATGCGGTGCATTGGCCACGAGGTGTCCATCAGGAGTGAAGATGGCGCAGCTGAAGTCAAGCCTCTCTTTGATATTTGCACTGACACTGACCATCTGGAGCACACGGCCCATCTGCTCTGCGATCCCAAAGAAGCGATGCCGAAATACGGAAAGTTTCACAGGCTCAATCTGCATGTCGTCTTTGCTGCTCTCGTCTCTCTTACTCGTCTCCGGAGCAACGTCGAGGATGAGCAAGTCTTTGCTGCCGTCAAATCCACAGGACGAGTTGGGCCCAACGACAATGGTCTGAGTCTTGTCGACTACCAGAGCAGGCCCCTTGATAACAAGGCCAGGCTCCCGTTGGAATGCACCGAGTGTGTATATTGGCGTATCAGTCCAACCTAGTGAAGTGAAGTATACGGACCGTATCTGTCTGTCTTGGACCTTCGAATGCTCAAGACTGGATGGGACACCCGCCTTCCCCTGACTGCAACCGTTGTCTTTGGCACCATCAGGGACATCTTGCTTCCCGCTCGCAACGGCTCTGACGCGAACCGCATCGACCCAGATAGACCGACCAGTAGGTGTGAAACCGAATTGCCTATGGTGCGCGGCCACGAAATCTCTCCGCGCTTCTTCGATCTCGCCGTCAGCGGCTGTCATGATGCTCGTCTCGCTACCATCGTATCGCATGCTCAAATATTTGCGGACCTGAACGCTCCCTGGCGTGAAGCTGTGTATAGAATCATGCTGCCTTGCCACATCTGCGAGCTCGTCGATCGCCTCTGCGATGCTCGCTGCAGAGGCAGCGATGTCTTTGTTGCAAGGCCTCGTCTCCTCTCGCACCACATCCGCCACACCAATTCCATATGCTGACAGGATCGAGGCGTATTTGTGAATCAGCACCTTCTTGATGCCCAGTATCTCGGCGACAGCACATGAGTGCTGTCCGCCTGCGCCACCGAAGGAGGCAAGGTGATGCGCTTCGGTATCGTAGCCCCTGGCTTCGGTCAGGCTTCTGATCGGGCCACACATGGCTTGATTCGCGACCTGGAGAAATCCAGCGGCCACTTCCTCCCAGCTCAATGTCTTGCTTGTGTCTTGATTGATCACCTCAGTAAGCTCCTGGAACTTTGCAAGTACCACTTCTCTGTCCAGGGGCTGGTCCTTCTTTGGACCGAATACGCTTGGGAAGAATTCTGGTAGCAGCCGTCCCAAGGCCAGATTAGCATCGGTCACAGTCAATGGCCCTCCATTACGATAGCATGCAGGCCCAGGATGACTGCCGGCACTTTCAGGCCCAACGGTCATTAGTCCGTCTCGCCAAGCAAGAACACTGCCTCCACCAGCAGCAATCGTATTGATGTTGAGCTGCGGCACATGGATCGGGATCCCGGCCGTAGTGGTTTCGAATACTTGGTCCAGCTCACCGTCAAAGCGACTGACGTCTGTACTAGTGCCGCCCATGTCGAGTCCTATTACTGGCACCTTCTCTGCGCGACCATAGCAAGTTACTGCATAGCCCACCACGCCACCAGCTGGCCCGGACAAGATCGAGTGTAGACCAGACACCGAGGTCGCGGGAACGAGACCGCCAGAGGACTGCATGAATTCGATCCTCGTCCCACTCTTTTCCAGGTTGGGGAAGTTGGACCGGAACGTGCGCAGATATTCCTCGATTGAAGGCGTCAGGTAACCATCGACTACTGCGGAATTACCACGGGGCACGATCTTGGAGCGACGCGACACCTCATGAGACAAGGAAATATGCTCAAAGCCAAGTTCCCGAGCTAGCTCTCGAACGCGAAGTTCGTGCTGAGGAAAGTTGTAGGAGTGCATCAAGCAAACGGCGATGGATCGATAGCCCTGTGCGTAAATCTGCTGTAAATACGCCCGAACTGCGTCAACGTTCAGGCTTTTTGTGACTATGATGCGCTCTCCTGAAGTTCCAAAGACACTGTCTGCTATGTTGCCTGGTGTTGGGTGGTGCATTTTTAGGCGTCTGAGTTCAGAGTCAAAACAAGTTTCCGGGACGACCCTTTCGTGAACTTCAAAGACATCCGAGTACAAGACTTCGGGTCGTCTAATGGAGAGATCAAACATGAAAGGGCGTGACTGATTTCCAATGACGAGAATGTCTTTGAAGCCTTTTGTAACGAGGAGCGCGGTCTTCTCTCCTTTACGCTCTAGCAGAGCGTTGGTGGCTACGGTTGTGCCCATTCTGATCCATTCTAACACATGAAGCGGTCAGATTGAACTCGAATGTATTGCAGGTGGCAGCCCAGCTCCTGTGTCAGACGTACCTACATCACCGAGATCCAATTCTGTCCCCCGTGGAATTGGCTTTCCGTGGAATGCTTCCAGGACCAACCGGATGGCCTCCGTGGGCGCATCATCGTAATTGTTTGGGTCAACCGAGAGAATTTTAATAACGATGTCATCGTGGCCGCGTACATTGGCAATGCAATCGGTAAATGTACCGCCGCGGTCTATTGAAATACGAAGGGACCTTTTGCCTGTGACAGCTATCGGCATAATGGAGACGGTTTTGTTTTGGTTGGGAAAAGATTGCCTATTCGTGACGCCTTTCAGGAAGTCGGGGACTGTGCTCAAGAAATATCCACGCTCCAAGAGCGCTCGTCACCAGCTCCGCCTCTCAGACTTGCCTTCTTGAATCCGGCATCGTGGTGATCGGCGAACCATGGAGCAGCATGTGGATGTTTGGGAGATCGTCGGTTGTGATCGGACCCAAGGACCGATCCAAGGACCGGCCCGGCCCAGGCCTCCAGGGTAGTGAGTAACATGCCGGATGGAGATACGTAATTGCCCAGAGAACATCTGCGATACTTATCAGAGGGCTGCCTACATATTCTAGACGTGTTATATGCGAAGATTCGATTGTACACTAGTCATTCTATGCATGTCCCATTGTTGCAATGCCACCTCTAATAGATATGATGCAAATCATGTACCCCGTACGCCTTCCCAATAAGAAAAATCCAAGGACTCTTCCCCTTCACTGTAGCTGCCGCTCGATGTCGTCAGGTTTATGGTGAAAACCAGAATCCTGCGCCGCACTTAAATCGCCAAACGAGACCGTGTGGATGAGAACCATTCCATGATCCTGACAGTGGGTACCGAGTAAAGAAACAAGCCGACGAGAGCAATGAGATAGCCAAACATTTGCAGCCAGCCTATAGGTGTACCCCATATGAGTACGCCCGTTACGACCAGCAAAATTCCTTTGAAGATGCTGGATAGTGACATGACAACACTGCTTGTTTTTCCAATCTGTTTATACGTCAGCTAAACCTGGCAAAGCCAACACCCATGTTTGAAGACTCGTGTTGCGGGGAAAGTGGCAATCTTGAAGACTTACCAAGAAAACACTAGCAATATTCAAGCCGAAAGCCACCATAGCGTTCAGGACCAGTGGAAAAATTCCCACATTCTGAAAGTCTGCCATGTGGAATGATCCTGCTTCGGTAAAATAAACCACAACCAGGTTCATAGCTCCACACACTGGCGCAAAATAATACAGACTGACAAGCGGGTCCATGTTCTCGCCATCGTCTGACAGAAGCACTTGGATCATGACAAGGCGCGTAGACTCGAACACGAGCCCAGCGACTTGATAGAATACGCCAATCCAACTGATACGGATCTCGCCGACGCTGGCCATAACGACACCAAAGACTATGATAAGGACTTTGATAATGGCGGTGTTGGTCGGATTGGCAATGCCCCAGAGCCAGGCGATGAAAAGGGTCATAACAGGGCCTCCTGCCTGCGAAGGGGTGGCGGATGTCAGCTCGGGGAGGGTGAGGGGAGGGGAGGTGAGGTGAGATGAGATGGGGAAGAGCTTATACTTTGAGCATTTGAATGAATGCCACGCTTAGATAGAGGTAGGGCATGTTACTGCAGACTAGACTGGCGCTGTAGACAAGCCCAATGGGGACAACAGCGCGCAAATACTTTTCGCCGGACATTTGGACCGCTTTTCGGCCATTGAGGAGTCTCGTGGTTCGGGCGAGGATCTGAGTGGCGATGGCTGCAAAGATCATATGCCATGTTGTGAGTATTATAGCTGTTGTACTGAACGTTAGATCACAGAAAACACGGCGAAGTCCAGCTCCTCAGTTTGACGGGTGTTGTTCTCACGGTATGCTGTGAAATTGGGTTAGCCGTTTCCAACTTGTACAAAAGCGTGTGCTTGCGGGCAGTATGTGAAGCTTACGGAAGCCAGCAGAGTCTATAATCCATTTGTTAAACAGGATTGTCAAATTCGAGAAGAAGATCCAGCTCGTGATGTAAAAGGCTGGGTGGGCACCAGAGTTTCGGACGTGCCTCTGCGGCTTCTCTGTTATGGGGAGGGCCATCTTAGGAGTGGGAAATGCCCCGGTCGGCACTTCAGTCGCAGAGAGTTCGAGTGAGGTTAATCAAATGTTCGTGAGGGGGGATTATGTGCTACCTGATGGACATCATTGTAGTCCAGTGAGCGACAGGAGCGGAGGATACAAAGAGATGCAAGTGCTCAGCGTGTTTGTAAATAGGTTACCAAATTAAGCATTTCATTGACCCAAGTAAGCATCGATCGGAGGGGAGCGAGACAAAATACCTTGCCTACCTAGGGAGGGAGACCTCGGGCAAGGGAGAACCTCGGGCAATAAATGTATGAGTATCTATTCTAAATAGGGCCGGTAGGTGGGCGCAACAAAAGAAAGTGTGCCCCTTCTGTAGTTCTTCCATGCGCCCTTTTCCTGTAGGCACCGCTGAAGCTAGAAAAATACGGCCTGGGAGGAAATTTATTGTGCGGGTATCACCACTCACCAAAGAAGTCGTGAACTGAAACACCAGGGATTCTGAGAACAATTGAGTGGCTATAATACGTTGGAACCTGGTAATTGTGCCCTTCCTTCGGTGCCTGACCGGCATAGAATTACACAGTCCATTTTTATTTTACAGACTGTAATCATCTATCCAATTTATTGCTGTTGTTGAAAGGACACGCAAAGTCTAGAGACAGTACTTATGTTGATTCTCTAAATAGAGAAGTACCTAAAGAGGATCGTCAAAATAAGGTTGCTTGGGGTGGATAAGAGCACCAGTAGCAGGGGTCTCCCATGCTTGTCCTCAACTGTTAGATATCCTCTTGGTAGGGATCGGCGCAGGGATCTCGTTCTTCTACTCTACTAGCCAATGTACAATGTTTTCCTCCTTCTCATGTATATTTACCAACGTCGCCCAAAGGGTGGAACATCAACTGCCACGTGCACCCGTACTTCAACAAATCTTTGCAACCTCCACGGTGATGTCAAGGTACCTAGGTATCTCAGCTATGCTATCTATGTTTCAAAGGCACGAGAGATAACATTTGCTCGTATGTCGGCCAAGGGATAACGGCTGAGCTGGCCACAACTGAACACACCAATGTCTCCCTTCGTGCGCCGCGTGCCGCCAACTGGTCGAGGCCCGGCCTAATATCTCGAAAATGACACGCGCATTATCTTTTGTGCTCTGACTTTGCCGCCATCCTCATCATCATGTCATTGAAAAAACCAGTGCGCAGCCTTCGGGCCCTTGCGGCAAGTCTACCAGTGACAGCGCTGCCAAGGGTGCCTTTGAAGGTGCCTCTGACTCCAAGAACAAGAGCCTTTATAGCTTCCGTGACCCTCGTCCTGGTCTGGATCATTGGCCCACGCACTGGCTTTCGTCAGGAAGCGGACACAGATCCACTGTTTCCGCAGACGTCAACTTCGATAATTGAAGAATGGAAGACTATTCCATTCGTCAATGCCCACCAAAAGGACCGGGACCTGGCCCGTATACCTACGGCTTCAGATCAGGTTCTCAGCTATGAAGATGCCAAAAAAATATGCTTTCATTACCATCTGGAGCCTCACAATATTTCAGCCCCAGTCGGAGCGGAAAGCCTGGCCCAGCATGGCTCCACCCAGCGGAGGATCTACGACCTGCTTCTCATAACTCCCACCACCACCGCTGAAATGCTCGAGCTACACCTCGCATCCATGTATCCATACGTCGAGTACTTCATCATGCTTGAGGCACCATCCCTGGACAAGAAGGCCTCAGCCGATTCCTCTCGCGAGTCGCTTTCTGGCGCACCAGGGACCGAGGCACCATCGCTCCTCGACAAGATCTGGAAAGACCGTCTCTCCGCATATCACGCCAGGATCATTCGCCATAGCCTTTCTCAGCATTCACAAGATTTCAAAAACGGCCTGGATCATGAAATGACGACGCGTAACGCCCTCTACACTCGTGTCATCCCACTGCTCACAGGCAAGCAGAGGGTGGAGCCTGGTGATGTTCTACTCATCTCGGACGTCGAGGAGCTTGTCAGGCCTGTCACCATGAAGGTTCTCCGCAATTGCGCCATTCCTGAGCGAACGACCATTCGCACTAGAAGATACTGGTATAGTTACCAGTACATGAAGGTTGCAAGTCTCGGGATCTCGCCGAACGCTGGAAACGAGTGGTGGCCGCATCCCCAGGCGACGGTGTACACGGGCGCCGACACTGTATTGCCCGATGACCTGCGGAAGCAGAGGAATCAGGACCAGTACATCTTTGGTGATGGGGGATGGACGTGCTACCTCTGCGATAGCACCATCACGGAGACCCTAGCCAAGCTGAACAAGTCGGGAGTGATCTGGGCAGACGGACCGCGATGGAAAGCTGCGGGCCGAGTTGTGGACAGGATGATAAATGGTGTTGACCTGTAAGCACAGTGACTCTACCTTTCTTTCCCAGGCATTGCTAATATGCGAGCAGCCTCGAGCGCAGCAACCTTTCTCGCATAGAGTCAAATCCCGACCTGCCCCCCTACCTGCAATCCAACAAGGATCGGTTCAAGTGGATGCTTGATCGTGATGGCCCTGGAGCCAACTTCATCGACTTTGATACGAAGGAGTATGCTCGTTATGTCGCCAAGAAGAAGAATGTGGAAGGCGAACCGGACTTCGAGAGGACGAATCCCGACTTGGTGTTTAATTTGGAGAACACTCGACAGGATGACTCGCCTCCTCCGCCACAGGTAGACTGGCGTGCTACTGGGGCGACGGATCTTGCGAGTATGTCCGACGAGAACAGGAAGGTATTAACGGAGCTCCACCAGCAAGTCTCCGGTATGAATCCTGAGGAAATTAATATTAATGGTGCATGATTTCGCGGCGAATCGAGGGCAATGGGGGCCTGCAACTTATCTGAGGTAGAGTTCAGCTTTTTGACCAACAGGATTTGCATTACTGGGTTCCAAGGTTCGTAATACAGTATGACTTTTGTTGTGGGCCTGCACGAGTAGAGTTAGAAGATCAAGTTGGAAACTTGGCACATCTGATCGCATTTACAGTGTCGCCACTAGGCCCACAATATAATTTTGACGTTTGCATTACAAAGTGGCTAGCAAAGTATACACCACTGTATGATATCAATTCTGTAAGACAACTATAAGATCCTGGAATCACCTAGAATGTCTTCAGGTTTATTGAAATCCTGACCTGTTCAATTTCAATCCGCATCTCTGCTCAAGTTACCTACCGATCTTACTTTACGGCAATTACAAACTTCATATAGAACCAGAAAACCCTTCTGTCTTTCTGAATTTTATCAATACTTCGATTGCCCTCAGAATAAACAAACACAATGGCCACCATCGAGCAAATCGACAAGTCCGCAACAGCGACCGCACAAGGTCTGATTGCTGCCGATGCTAAAACAACCAGTACGTATACACAAAGCCAAATTACCTACCTAGGTAGATTCGTTCCCGACATGATTCGTGAAAACTGATCGAGCTGCACAGTGGCTGGTAAGGAGCCTCAACAGATGAAGGAGCACGCAGCAAGCGTCCTCAATCAGGCATTGCCGACTGTCAAGGGCTGTATCGAGGCAATGGCAAAGGATCCCAAGCAGTTGGAGCAGACCGATCCTGATGTGCTTGGGATGCGTGCTGTGTCTCTGGCTGCATTTGGCACGAAGATCGGCAGCACATCGTCCAAGTAAGAGCAGAATGGTCTTTTCGCAAGATGTCGGAGTGCGTTGGTTATACCATATGAAGATGATGATTTTGAGGAGGTTCCAAGTTTGGCACTTGATTTGTTATACATTTTAGCGCGCACTCTGCCCATGGGTACCTAGTTAACCTTGTGGTTTTGGCAAAGCAGATAGCGACGTACGCAGAAGGCTGGGGCAAAGGTAGTTAGCTTTAATCAATTTGTCAGAAGTATGTTCGAACATTCAGACACATGCTTCTCCTAGACAGTTTGAGACGCAGCTTACCATTGTCACGGAACGCTAGGTATGGTTAAGTGAGCGGCACAAGGAAGTGATGAGAATCCGTCGTAATCCAATCTATTTTCACAATTCACTATGGCGTAGGTTGCAGTACTTAGGTAGCGCTCTAATAATTATTGCTGACAAATTGACTTAGCCAGCTTCAACGATTGACTATATATATCCTCAGCTTACAGAAATCTTCCCCACAGAAACGGAACATTGCATAGATCTGACGAGAATTTGAACATAAAATCAAGTCAACATGCAAAATTTCGGCCTGATCAGACGAGGTGCTGGAAAGGCCGTCCTGGAACCCATTCCGGTGCCGACCTTGCAAGACGACTACATACTCGTCAAGACCGTAGCAGTGGCTTTGAATCCGACTGACTGGACCACAATTGATGCAGTCGGAGACGATGGGACGCTTGTGGGATGTGATTACGCTGGCGTAGTGGAAGCAGCTGGGCCCAAGGTGACCAAGAAATTCCGCCCAGGTGATCGCGTCGCCGGCTTTGGCCACGGTGGTAATGATGCCCTCCCTCCGCTAATCACTTTCACAAGGTCTTGAGGTTTGATTGAGTCTTAGGTAACGATGCGAACCCGGAGACTGGTGTCTTTGCCCGGTATGTTGCCGTCAAGGGGGACATTCAGATGCATATTCCTGATGCTGTTGATTTCGGTGCTGCAGCTAGCGTAGGTTGCGGCATTGGGACAGTTGGCTTTGGACTATACAAAATCCTGGGGCTTCCATGGCCAGGCACAGAAGAAGAAGTTGTCACCCCAGAGTGGATTCTGATATATGGAGGGAGCACCGCGACTGGAACACTCGCGATACAATTCGCAAAGCTGTAAGTCTAAGATCGAACGAGTAAGTCACCAGCCGTCATGTTTATTTTTCTTTAGGTCAGGCTTCAAGGTGGTGACAGCCTGCTCCCCTCGAAATTTCGATCTTGTCAAGAGCCTGGGAGCTGATCTTGCTTTTGACTATGTGTGTACCCATCTCATGATGCCCATCGTCAGTACAAGGCCGTCTCTAAGTCGTTGCTGTAGAAACTTCCAGACGTGGGTCAGAAAATTCGGGAAGCGACCAATTTTACCATCACGAAGGTTTTCGACACCGTAGCTGTCGAGACCTCTGCCAGGATATGTGCTGTAGCCTTTGGCCCAAGTGGCGGCATTTACTGCAATTTGCTCGGAGCTGACTGTCCACGCGACGATGTAGAGTCGATCTTCTTTCTGGGTTACGACATGTCCGGCGAGCTATACAAATTCGAGGGCGAGGTTTACCCAGCGAGACCAGAAGCTTTTGAATTCGGACGCAGATGGTATTCGGTGGCCGAGAAGCTGTGGGCCGAGGGCAAGTGGAAGCCTCACCCACAACGTATTGGCGCAGGAGGTCTTCTAGGTGCTGTCGATGGGATGATGGAGATGCGGCAGGGGCTGGTCAGCGGCCAGAAATTGGTCTATCTGGTGAATGAAACAACATGGCCAGACAAGACCTGAGCACCGCTCGAGATCTTCTAGTCTGACTATGAGGACCTTAGCAGCTTTGGTGTTGAAAATCTCGTCAGCAAAGCGCTCGTGGGAAAAGTATAACTACCGGTCAGTGAAAGGTTTGCGCGAGTAGAATAATTGTTAGCGCAATAGGTTGGTGGCTTCATTCTACATGAGCAGTACCACAATGTTTTCGCCTCACAAAGCTTGGACCTTTCTACTTTGGTATCTGTCAATTTAATAGCGGAATGGTCGTACAACTAAACATTGGTATACAGTCGCGTCCAGGCCTTCCTGTCCTATAAGCCTGCCACCACTTGCAAATACACGATCAGGGCTTCTCCTTTGGCGTTCGCAATACTGTGACTTTGCCGTTCTTCGAATCTTGATCTCAGAAAGGCAGCAGTCGAGCCCGGCTAGACAACATGCTTATCAAGACATCCTGTCAGTCAAGACAATTTCAGCTCCCAGGCTCTCTAGAAGTTGCTGCCGTAATTGTCGCGGCCACCACCCCCGTAGCTGTCGCGACCACCACCTCCGTAGCTGTCGCGGTCCCGGCCACCGCCACCGTATCCACCACGGCTGCCTCCGCGTCCACCACGACCTCCCCGCCCATAACCACCACCACCTCCACGGCCAAAGCCTCCACGGCTGTAGCCGCCCTCACGAGGTTGACGCGGGGTAGCCTCGTTGACAGTAACCTTGCGTCCGTCAATCCTTTTCACAGCGTAAGTCAGCACATACGATCAGAGACGTAGGTATCTCGGCATGAGATTGGCGAGCTCAGAGGATACAGGCCGGTGTAAAAATTGGGAAAAGCATGACTCACTCAGTCTCGTGGGTCTGTGCGATAGCCTCATTCATCACGCTTTCGCTGGACTGGTCGTTGGACTGATCATCACTGAACTCGACGAAAGCGAAGCCACGGCTGGTACCATCGGGCTTGGTGGGAATGTGCTAGACGGAAAGGAATTAGGCTCTTCCATCTTTCCTAGGCAGGTGCTGCGCGAATTCATGGAGATGTAGCTGGTGCTTTGACACAGCTGAAGTTGCTTACAACGTCTGAGATGCTTCCGAACTTCTCGAAGTGACTCCTGAGCTCGTTCTCCCCGACATTCCATGACAGACCACTGTACGCACGTGTCAGCAAAGGGCGTTGTCACGGAAGATTGTTGTCACTTACCCAATGAAAATCTTTGAGGCGGCGACGCTGGCTGAGGCCGAGAAGTACCTGGTAAGAAAATGTCAGTAACTCTGCCCCGAGTGAGCGGAGGGAGAGCGGCCACACACCATGGCGTTTAGACCAAGACATGTTACGTTGCGGGACTGAGGAGGAGAGGGAGCGGATATTCAATGTTGTATTGAGTATCACGAAGTACATGATGATTTGGGCATAAGAAAAAGTTCTTCGCGCTCGACGTCATGCTACACATTGATGGCACAGCTGATGCGTGTACGAGCAGTAGGGACCATGAGGTGTTGGAATCGTTAAAGTATGAGCCTCCGACCGAGAGGTTACGTTGAAGTTCTAATCCAACGCAAGACTTGCTCTCTCTTATCTCTTTTTCGGAGTGTGCAGGAGGGACCAGGTCCAAGAATCAGGCTGGACTTCTCAGGTCTGAATTCCTCATACATGAACCTTATGCGTTAAGGGACGTAGGATGGGCTGAGATGCCCCAAAGGTTTTTTTTTTTATAACAGCGAGGATGATAATTTACCTCGACATAGCAGGACTGGATGAGGCGAAGGGCGTGGTCATGTTGGCCATAGACCGAGCCGAAGCTGCGAGAGTGCGGGAAAACATTTTGAGAGTTGTTCTGCTTTTTCTTTAATCGTAGAAGAGAATACGCAATAAGAAAGCTTGAGTTGATGAGAGGAGGAGAGCTTGGCGTTGATGGTATCGATGAAAAGATGGGAAGAAAGAGAAGGACGCGCCTGGAGTGGAAAATTTCAAAGACATCGAGACGTGACGTTGAAGACCCTGCAAGCTTGCAAGACCCTGGTCCCTGGTGGCCTTTTTCCGTCCGCGCCTGCCCCGGACTGCAGCCCTGTCAACCTGCAATTCAGACCCCTCCTCTACTTTAAGCTCTAGCTGTCGACGACATCACTTGGTACCTATGCCCTCGACCCTGGCCTTCTCTGTCCAGTCCACTTCACGATACACGACAACGACCTCCTTCGTTTCCCCACCAACTTATCAGGTCCCTCCAAAGAAGCCATGGCAAGCTCCAAAGCCGATAAGATCGAAAAGATCATCGCCCGCCTGCAGTCCCGCATCGGCGAGGGACAGTTCTACGAGGCCCAGCAGCAGACGCGCGTGGTGGCAGCGCGCTACATCAAGGCGGCCAACTGGGGCGCGGCCATCGACATCCTCTACAACGTATCGCAGTCACTGCTCAAGGCGGGCCAGGGCGGCAGCGGAGGTGACCTTTCAGTGTTCTTGGTGGATGTGTATAAGCAGGCCGAATTGAAGCCCGATGCCACCTCCAAGGGCCGCCTGTTGACCTGCCTGCGGCTTTTTGAGAGCGGTGAGCCTACAAGGAAAAAGTTTGTGGGCGAGATGATTGCGTACGTTCTTCTGTATCTCTTTTGCTTGTTTCACCAGGGGAAGAATGCTGAACACCGATATCAAACAGCTGGTCTTCCAAGTTCGGAGAGTATCCAGCCGGCGACCCTGACTTGCACCACGTTGCAGGCAGCCTCTACGCTGAAGAGCACGAGCCCTACGAAGCCGAGCGACACCTCCTCCTCGGCACTCGCGACTCGGCCGACGTGCTAACCAAGATGGAGTACGAATGGTACAAGGAGGACGACAGCCACACGGCCGCGACCTACCTCGCCCGCGCGGTGCTGCCCTATCTCCTTGTGGCCAATGTCCGCGCTGCCAACACTTCCTACCAGACGTTCTCAAGTCTACTTTCCGCAGACAAAGGCCCAGGTCTTGGCGTGCAGGATGTCAGTAGCGGGCGGGCGGATGTGCGGGTATTTCCGAGCCTGCCGCTGTTGAACTTCTTGGGCCTGCTGTTGCTTGCTGTGCAGAGGGGCAGCCCTGAGCTATACAGGCAGCTGCAGACCAAGTATGCAAGTCACATCAAGGAGGTGGGCTCATGGGACGAGGCGCTAGAGTTGATTGCAGAGATGTATTTTGGCATTCAACGTCCGCGGCAGAGCAACCCACTGATGGACATGATGGGCAGTTTGTTTGGCGGTGGCGGTATGGGGGGTATGGGAGGTGGCGCTGGGGCGTCGAAGCCGCCTGTCCGAAGAGTTGAGGCACCGAGCGCGGAGGGTTTGGATTGAGAGGTTGCATTGTAAAAACACAAAAAGACGTCGCTATTTTACCGCTGCCGGTGATACCCTCTAGAATACGCCAAAGACGGCAATGCACATACGAACACCATTATTCTTAACGCTTCAAGCCTACTAGACTAGACGCGTTTCCTCTTCCTGAGGTTCGTACATCCAAGTATCTTCCGCCAGAGCTGCGACTTTCGCTCGGAGACTTGCTCGAACGGCCTCCAGGAGCTCTGTAACGTCTTTGTTAGAGGCCGCATCCTGTACATGACTGTTTGTAGTAGGTTACATTGAAAACTTACCTTCGGGCTGAGCAGGAACAGTATTCTGCTGGCTCTGGTGTTGCTTGACAGCATCGGCAAGTCTTTGCCTCTCCTCTGTAATACAAGCGTCAGCCTCTGTCTCTCCCCTTTTGTACCCCACATACAGTGTGCGCAGTAGGTACTCACTCTCATTCTCCTGCCTCATGTCTAGCACAATCTCCTCAGGATCCTCGACCACCAAACTCGGCGGCTCTTCCAGCTCAAAATCTCCGTTGATATCCCGCACTACAATGCCATCGACGTCCTGGTCCTCTTCATCCGCGACCACCGTGTCGCCGTCGGCATCCACCGCGCCATGCAGCCCATGCTTGGGCGGCGGGCGCCGTGTGAGTTGGCTGCGGAATAGGGCCCGACCAGGCGCGTTGGGCGGTTGAGCGGTTGAACGGGGCTGTGCAGGTAGTTGTGGTTGGAATTGTTGCTGCTGCTGCTGCTGTTGTTGTGTTGTTGGTGGTGGTGGATGCTGTGATGTTGAGTATGCGACGCTGGCGGCTGCTGAGGCGTGCCGGCGGTTGAAGATGCTTTGCCGCGGGTGGCCGTAGCGGTCTGTCATTATTGGCGAGTTTTGGGGAAGGGGGTGCTTGAATTTGAGCGATGTGCTTTCGAAGATTTTGTACTAGATTTGAGCCAAGGGACGTTGATGTGTGAGATTCTTAAATTGTTGTTGGTGACATGAAATGGAGTTGATGTTTACCAGGCTCTGGAGAGATGACTGCCAAATTCGGTCACTCAGCAGCAGTGCTGGGACACCCCTGCTGCTTGTCACCCACCCCCCTTCTCAAGTCACAGAATTGATGGATTGGAAAAAGCAACCATGCAGCTAGCTGTCCTAGGTGATATCAATCAAGTTGTTCCTGGATTTAATTTGACGTTGGCAATGCTACAACTTAAGTATATACACAAGATTATACGGTTCGCTGCCTTAGAGAGAAATACAGATCTATACGTACCAATATACGCTGGCGCAGTATGGTCCAGTACAAAGTGGAATGTCTTGCGTACCTACTGTAAGCTCATCCTTTCAAGATACCCAAGCTATGAAACCTCAAGCTTTCGTTCAGCAAAAGCATTTGATATGTTTGGGTAATGATGATTTGTCTCAATCAATATGGGTTGTTTGGGCTCTCTGATATGTATCCAAGATAAGCACTGTACTTGACTTCGAGTGACAGAAGCTCCACAGCTTCCGAGGAGCCAAACAATAATGAGATCCGAGAACAGCTCTATTATTAGAATGGCAAGGTATAAAATTTGGCTTCTCAGCAGCCCAGTACCCCTGAGAGGCCTCAGTAAGTATCTCCTTTCAGACTGCCCTACACCAGCTTCCATTGCCCGTCCTTCGATTCGATCTTGACCTCCCGATTCTCATCGATACTCCTTCTACCAGCTTCCAGAATGGCTGTAGTGGCGATAGTATTCCTCAGAGTCGGCAGTCCCTTCGCATCCAGATCCTGCAATGTCAACGACTTGGCGTTCACTGAGCGGCATCCATCGACAAACTTCTCCATCGAGATGTATCTACAAACTCAAAGTTAGCATCTGTGCTGATCTTGGAATAGTACTTCTTTTGTCTTACCCGTAGCCAGTCTGCCCGGCAAAGTTCCCATCCTCGTCAGGTGCGTAGCGCATATAGAAGGGATTATACCACATCAATTGACCTGCAGAGTCATCCGCGACGTCATACCCACGCTTCGCCTGGTCGACACGGATCTCGCCGTTGGCCGCGAGATAGTGAAAGTACTGGTTCGAGTGCACGCCGGCCTTCTGCGGTGCGGTCCAGGACGCCGTGTAGACGCCTGTGGCATGCTTACCAGGCTCGGACGGCCGCTCCCAGTGCACAAGCAGGGAGATAGTGTCCTCGGTCTTCTCATGGCATCCCAGGCTGGTTGCAACGCCCTTGGACGCGGACGCAGACACTTTGACGGGGACGTAGCCGAGCTGGGTGACCATGGACTCACAGATGTCGATGTGGTGCGAATTGAGATAGTAGCTGATGTCGGAGTCGACGCCAGCCCACGACTTGAATGTCTCGAGCTGGCTCTTGGGCTGCGACATGTAGCTGTAGAAGTAATTGAAGTCGCCGAGCTTCTGTGCACGGAACCGGGCGTCCGCGTAGGCCGGATCGTAGCGCTTGTGGTGCTCAATGTATACATACACGCCGTACTTTTCGGCGGCCTGGATTAAAGCAAGGTGGTCTGACAGGGTCTTGACGGCGGGCTTGGTGATCATGACATGAATGCCACGCTCGATGGCGTAGAGTGCGATGGGGAAGTGGGTGGGATCCGGGGTGAAGATGGTGATAGCATCGCCTGGAGAGAGGGAATTGATGGCCGTCTTGAAAGATTCTGGGTCAACAGTCTCATTGTCCGGGAAGGAGTCGAATGAGGTGTCCAGATTATTGTAGGCCTGCGTGATGTTCTTGTGAAGATGCTCGCCTGGTGCGGTCCACTTAGCAATCTCGAGCACCTTGGAACTAGACAATGAGAGTGCGGAAAGACTCACGTATAGCTGGGAACTTCTTGCCGTTGACACCAACCATGCCCAATTTGCTGACTTTGCCTCGCCGGCGAAGGTCGAACAGAGACAGACCCACGACGCCCACTTTCTTGTCTGATCCAGACGCACCACCGCCCACGAAACCGGTGGTGTACTCACCAGTACCAACCTAGGAAACAATTGGTCAGTCAACGGCATTGCCATATTCAACGGGGTGATCATTTGGATTCAACTCACCATCAAAACGTTCAGAGGCTCCATGATCACTAAGGTTTTTTTTTTTTTTTGGCTCAAAGATCGGGCGTTGGAATCTGGGTGGAGATCAAAATGAAAGAAGATAGACGCCAAGTGAGAACGACGGTCTACACTGGCGGGTATTGTAATTTCACAAGCACGATGATGTGAGGATGGAATGGGCTCGTAATGGCATCGGAGAAATTTACTGTATGAGGGGAGGGAGGGGCATGAGTGGAAGGAACTCGTGCACCAATGCTACTAGAAGGCGAAGCGAGTGGAGCAGGGCCCGTCGTAACGCCTCTTGTCTGCAAGCTTCGTTTTGAAGTCATGCCTGTCTTTGACTTCCAGGTTTCTTATACCAACGATAATGTCGACCTTATTTTTGTTCTAAACGGACGGAGGGCGTCACAGCGTGAGTCAGTTCTGACCATCGTCTGTCAAGCTCCTCTCCAGCACTACATTTGCATTCTCATAAAGGCCATCAAAAGTGTCAATGGGCGATGGTTGTCAACACAGCATGCAGAGAGAAATAGGAAGAAGATACAACGAGTACCTACAGGGCATTCGCGCTGGAACAGTAGCCGAGCATCGGGCCCTGTTCCCTGGCTCAGATCCACTACATATGGATCGACGTTGAAGGTACCAAAGTAGCCCATCCATCATTAGCCACTGAAGACTATGTATGCACACCCGCAGCTCGTACAGTAGGTCTCCATTTCCGGAGCTACGTATGGTGTGATCATGAGAGTCGAGAGAGGGTGCGTAGGTAACCCAAGTCTCGAGAAGAAAGGAGAAGGCGACGTTGAGGATAATATTCGACATCGTGGGCGGAGGGAAGTCATCGCTGCTTCGCTGCTTTGCTCAGTCTTCCACAACGAAAAGTAGGTACCTAACTTGCTTACCATAGTAGGAGTACCCCACCCCTCAGCCCCCTCCAACACTACCCCACCCCCACGTCCTGAGATCAAGGTTGCAATGGGGAACAGATGTGACAGGGATTATCACCACCTAACAGCTTAGATTCCTGTAGGTTTCTTTGGAAAAGTTCTCGACTGCAACAGTACCAGTCTTCATTTGTCCACCGGAGATTCAGCACAGAAGTAATTCATGCAGGGCCCAGGCAGGCAGCCAGCCTACTCGAGGAAGCAGCCCCAAGATCTGGCATCGACCGGCTAAAGCCATTGAATGGGTTCCTACCAGAGCAGTGTTGTCCCTTTCTGGAATAGCAGCCCTCTGAGTGGTGGAAAGATTCGACGGCCAATTTTCCATCACTCATCGGTCCGACATTTTCAAGCCGCATATCTAGACTTCAAGCCCTAATGGTTACGGAGCATATTGTGCATCCGTACAAAGACCCTTACAGACACGTCCTAGGCAGGTTAATCTAGTCGCACTCCTAAACAGTTGGATGGCCTCTCGACCAGCGCCATCCATGAGCTTCATTATTGGTCTCCTCCACCTTCGCGATCGCGAGACGAGGCTCGCATAAACAGCGATAGGCCTGTCCCTTCACGTCCACCGCCTCCTCGCATTTACCCCTCCATCCCCGCCTTTCTGCCGCTGTATAATGGCCCACATTTGCCCCAGATCCACTCTAAGTGACATGATCCCCCTCGAGGGTTTTTCTAGAGAAATGAAGGAAATATGTAAGAGAGAGAGAAAGAAGGGGAGTCGTACAGAGTGAGCATTCCGGTGACCTATTCAGTCAATGCCTGACGCCAGTGCTCCTCCGATTATCCGAATTGATGAGCAGCAGGACTTCATTATCACTCATTGGACATTTCATGGTCGAGAATTTCAAGACGTCCAATCGTGTTATTTTCAGTATCTGGCTACATAATAGCTTGCATGGCAGCAGACCTCGTTTTGCCGTCTGTCGCACAAAAACGACATTGACCTGCAGCTCCAGGTCACCGGGTTCCACTTGCCCTGACATATCGTCCGAGACCCGACAACATTTCCATTCATCCCGGGATTTCTGGTGAGAAAACTACGCCGAACAAACATCCCCTTGATGGCAAAGAGAGCATCGTGTATTCCCCAACACGGTAAGGGACAGACACTGACCGCTGGCGCCGGACAGGAGTTGCCGCTCTGCCGCGGAGTCAGGTCATTGCCCACCCCACGTTGTACATTCCCAGATTGTTCCCAGAGGCTTCTCTTGAGCTTCCTTTATCCCTGCTCCCGTTCTATACCCAGCTATTTCCCCCGAGCCCAGAAAAGAAATGGACTACCACCAGTGTGGTACCCTGACACACACACACACACACACACAAGCTACCATGTCTCGGGCCAATGTCTACACGACTGCCCTCGTCTCTCAGGCGAGACGTCAAGTTACCCTCTTATCCCCGCTACCGGACCGGCCCACAGGAAACTATTAGCTCATGGAATACACTTCTAACGTGCCCGTGAAGAAGTCCCTCGTGTCAGACATATAAGAAGGTACTTAGCCCTCATTTTCTTCTTTTTCTTCCCTTTGTTACCGTCTTCTTGAACGATTCAATCTTTCAAAGCCTCGCTCCCAAGCCCCACCCCCTTCCAGTGTCGTGTGAATTCGGCCTGATCCCGCATATTCTTACCATCCCCATCTCTCACCATGGCAACCAACGGTCACACGACATCGCGGCGAGCGCTGCCCTGCGGCATCTACGCTCCCACGATGACATTTTTCGATCCCGAGACCGAAGAGCTCGATATACCCACCATCAAGAAGCATGCCGCCCGTCTCGCAAAGGACGGTCTCGCCGGACTCGTAACTATGGGCTCCAACGGCGAAGCCGCACATTGCACGCGCGAGGAGAAGCTGGCAGTGACCACCGCAACGCGCGAAGCACTCGACGAGGCTGGCTTCAAGGACGTACCTATCATCCTCGGTGCCACCGAGGGTTCCGTCAAGGGTACCATCGAGCTGTGCAAGCTGGGCGAGAAAGCCGGCGCTGATAGCGTGCTGCTGCTGCCGCCGAGTTACTTCCGCGGGCTGATGGATGAAGACGCAGTGTACAGCTACTTCATTGCGGTGGCGGACGAGTCGCCGCTGCCAATTGTCTTGTACAACTACCCTGGTGCCGTGGCGGGCATTGACATGGACTCGGACTTGCTCATCAAGCTCGCACAGCACAAGAACATTATCGGTACCAAGTTCACGTGCGGCAACACGGGCAAGCTGACCCGCGTGGCGCAGGCAACAAATGCCAAGACGCCATGGTCAGAGGGAAGTGGATACATGGCCTTTGGCGGCGTGTGCGATTTCACCGTCCAGACGCTGGTCAGCGGCGGAAGCGGCATTATCGCAGGCGGCGCGAATGTCCTGCCCAAGCTGTGTGTGAAGGTGTGGAATCTGTACGCGGAGGGCAAGAAGGATGAGGCCGAGCAGCTGCAGAAGGTGCTGAGCAAATGTGACTGGGTGCTAACCAAGGCGGCAGTGCCGGGCACGAAGCAGGCAATCCAGAGCTACTTTGGGTATGGTGGGTATGGGCGCAGGCCGTTGAAGAGGCTGGAAAAGGCCAGAGTGCAAAGTATCGAGGAGGGCATTAAGGAAGCCATCGAGATCGAGAAGTCGTTGTAGATGTCTCATCGAGAGGGGGTGGACATTGAGCAAGAACATATCTATACCGCCTAGGTTCCTTTCGTGTGGGCCGATTCGACTTTCGTATACGCTGTATTGTATTCCTCTACTTTCCTAATTGGGATTTAAAGACCCACAAAAGCAGCGGATTCGGGGCCTCTGATGAGCCGTCCTGGAGATATATCATCCAGTTGACATACTTTCTACGATGGAGGAGCTTCTGCATCTGTTATAGCACAATAAATTTAGACACATTATGAAAGATGGGGGTGCATGCTGCAAAAATGTGACAAAAGAAAGGCGCGAAGAGGAGGAGATCATGCAGTTCACCTAGGCGCTCAGTTAGGAAGGGGGGGGGCACCAAGTCGCAGAACCAGTCCTTTACTTCCTCATGCGCTTTCACAGGCGTTCTACGAAGAATTCTATAACGGCAATACACTGAGAGCCAACTACAAGTCCATGCCCACGACTAAACCAGCGCATTGACTACCTTTTTTAGTCGAGAGGGAGGAACGGGAAAGAGAAGAAGCGAGCCGAGGTGGCTCTAAACACAGTGGGAATGAAAGGCTATAGGAAAGCCAGGTGCGTCTTATAGATGCAATCTAGGTAGCAATCGATTTTCCAAATTTCCTGCAACAGGAGGCTGGACCACGGGAACATGCCTAATGGTTGGCAATTTCCTCAACCTGGCATGCAGTGTACTGGGCCGACTGGACCGTTATTGGCTTTATACGTAATCAAAGTTCCATTGGGAGTTATGGATAAATTAGGTAGGTAACTGGTTCTAATGAGACTTTTGCTGCGTTTTGTTAGAGGTCCTACTTAGCAACGAGGAATCTCATAAATACAGCTCACAGTAAATGACTCAACCCTAAGCGTCTAATCTGCGCGCAATACTCAATGTGTGATGTGTGAACACGAGTACCATAGAATCATGGTAAAAAAATACATAGACAAAACAACGGCGGTATCAGCGGAGATCTTACCTCGACTACCAAAGGGCAATCTTGCTTCAAGAAGGACAAGAATGACATTCGAGATTCGGGCAGAACTTTTGTGATAATGCTAGATGTAATGTGGAAACTTTGACCTTTCTGAATAGCTTCAAAGGCGAAAGGGGGCGTGGGAATGTGAAAGGCACCTCGGGAGAAAGATCTGTAGATGATAGAACATTGGTATACGCCCATGTGAGCCCATCCTATACTGCCTGCCAGCGTTGGGTCCGGTTTCTTTCCTATTATTGCCCCAGACTGTCTGGCTCTCTAAAGCATCGAGTTCGACGACTAAATGCTTCCAGGCTCGGCAGCTGAGCTCCTCTTTGGCGGTACGGTCAACCCCAAGCCCTCGACAACAGAATTATCATGCAATGTGAATAACCTCGCAGGATCTTGCGAAGCAGAAATGATTTCAAAGCACCTAGTTTCGGGTGTAGAGAAATGCTGCCGACTCTCAGGGATTTGGGCTTTGCGGTTTCCTGCTAGCCCTATTCCTCGCATGCTTCGGTCAGCTGGTTTGCCTTCGTCTTGAATGAGCGTATCGAGAGGTTGGTGTTCCAGGGGTGACTTTTTCGTAATCATCTTCATTTACTGGGCCAGTGAGATGAACAAAACACCGAGGAATTACCAATTAGTTGCAATCAAAAGATGACAGAGGAGGTAATCAAGGCACACAAGGAAGCCCTTTGGAAGTCCTAATTCTAGTCGCCGTGAAACGCATTATAGTGTTGGTCTATAGAATAAAGAAAAAAGCCTTTCTCTGAGACGGTAGTCGTCCTTTTTTTGAAAACGTGACGACATCTCCAATCAACATCCCTCGCGTCGTATGATGATCTCGGTGTGAATCCATCTCAGCAGATGCAATAATGATAGTCGCCCTGCGAAATTGTATCCGTTGAGGAACTATACGTTCGACTACACCTTGAACTTCGCCGGATGCAGGGTATCAATTTCCGCAGCCTTCGCCTCGCCATCAAAAATAAACTCGGCCATCAAGAAACCAGTGGCAGGCCCATTCTGGATGCCCCAGCAAGTGTGACCCGCCGCGATCCATATGCCAGGCGTCGCTGTCGGGCCTATCAGAGCTCCCCGCTCCTTGCCAAAGCGGATGTGCTGAGGGATGTAGCAGGCTTGTTTGGCTTTGACGGGTGCCGCAGCTAGCACGGGCGAGATGGTGCCCAAGTAGGCGGTCAGGTCATCGCATTGGCCTTGGTCGGTCTGTACTTGGTCGGCAGTGTCGGGTAGGGGAATGTCCTTGTCGGGTTCACCTGCGGCATGTCAGTATCTTCGGCTATGACTTGACGGATGGGGAGTAGACGACGTACCACAAGCATAAACCTCTCCGAACGGCCTTGCATACACCTCAGGATCTACATTGCCTCTATGCTTCCTCTTCTGACCTGCCCTTGCCCTGTGCTGAGGCACATAATCTCCGGGCAGCTGTATGTCTGTGAATACGGCATAAGGGCTGACATCTGCCTCGTAGACCACACTATGGGCACGAAGACCTTCAATTTTGCTCCGTGGCAACAGTTTGCCTGTCCACGGGCCTGCTGTCACGATCACATCGGTGACGCCACCGATGGAATTGATCGCATCGCCGTTGTTTCGATCCACATACTCAACGACTTTGAGGTCGGGAGACGTGCTGCAGCTTGTAGTAAAGTTGGTGACTTTGGCACCAGTCCGAAAGTCCACGCCGGCGGATCGAGCAAGCTCGGCAATGGCGGTGGTGAAATGGAGAGGATGCACTTGAGCAGTTTCGGTGAATCCTGTTCTGCCCATCTCTTCGTAGTATTGGATGAATTCGGATTCTATCCAATCGAGGTCGGCTGGCAAGGTAGAAGCGCCGAGGAGGGATGTTGCGGCCGTGTCTTGTTTAGGGAGCTTCTCCCACTCTTTTTTGTTGTTCTCCAGCTTTGTCTCGCTGGATCCGATATGATTTGTATCGTCCACTCGCTCTTCGACCGTCTTGTCCCTGTCGCTGACACTTGATATGGAAGCTCGTTCAAGTGTTGGTGCTGAACCTGGTATTGGCGCAAATGATGACTGTGTAAATTGAGGTGTTGTGCCGTTTGTATGTGCGCCCACAATGTTTGAGGTTTCTGGTTGTGGTTTTGGGCTTGTAGCCTGTGCATCCGTGTCTGGTACAAACCTCGTCCCAGGTAGAGGAGCTGCTGCTGTTGCCTCACTGGTCTGTATAGCGCTGGTCTCAACCGAATTATGGGATGACTCTATCTCTGTGGCCTGGAGAGCACTCATGCCAGGTGCTGCAGCTGGTGTCTTTGCTTGTGCATTTTCTTTAGCTGCTTTACTTGCCCCAAGATCTGTGTTCTTCACCACTGCTCCTATTGTGCCACATTTGACTTGGCGATACCCCCATTTCTGATCACCGCCATACTGCTCAGCCAACTCCCTGTGCAGACGGTACGAGAGTGGAACCAGACATTCTGGATAAGCCCAAAGTGCCAAAAGCCCCCCAGACTTGCCGGATGCGCCTGCGGCTATGGAGGTCGCTTCTAGCAGTGTGATGCTGTGTAGAGAGGGGTTGAACTTGGGGTGGCGAGTCAAGTAGTAGGCGGTAGTTGAGCCAATGACGCCACCACCTTGGGAATAATAATATGTCAGTTCTGAGTGAAAGAGAGAGGAAGTACGCGAGATAGTGAATGGCCTGAGCAGAGGAATCGCGAGGACACTGAAAAGCATGTGATGGGGTTGATCAGGGTCCAGACAGGGGGCTGTACAGGTGCCTGTTTTCTTGTAACTAGGTAAGGGTTTTGGATAGGATGGAGCAGACTATCAAGTGGAGTGGGAGTCAGGATTGAATGAGAAACAAACCTATGATGACAATGTTCTTCTTTTTCTGAGGAAGGTCCATACTCTCTGGTACTTCAGCCACAGTTGGAGGTTGTCTAAGTTTGAGCCAGCCCTACCAAAATGATGTTATAGCCAGTGGCCGAGCCAACAAGCCTGGGGGAGGGGGGCGATTTTTCGCTGTATTCCAAGCAAATTATACGCTGTACGCCAGATGACTTGCTGGAATATCCTCTAATGAGTCTAAAGAGGAATAAAAGACAATATAAAATAGGGCAAGATGTTTTGTAAGGTACGAAAGTACTTGCACATCTATTATTATTACCTGTGAGATTGATCAGTATAGGCCTGGCGTATGGATCTCCAATGTAGATAGATACTTGTAGTAAGTAGTTGGGGCCAGGGTCCAAAATCCTTATCACTTATCCCATGGCGGGGCCAGGGCGCGGGGTCCCATTCCAGCTTTCCTGAGCTACATGCCTGCCACCGGCTGCCTTATTAATGGCCTGATTGCAGCTGTCCCCGCATTCCAAATAGACCACACCACAGTCGCTCATTATGATACAAAGAAAATTATCAGTACTATCAAAATCCAAACAGTTTTTTTTTATACATGGCGGTGACTTACTCTTCTTCTGTCAGCTACTCAAATTATCTACTTTGCAATCAAATGATTGCACTGTAAGTAAGCTTTGTCTTTTTCTGTTTCGGGCCCGGGAGGATTCAAGGGTCCGCATGTCAGGGCCCTGATAGGCCAGTACCAGTCTGGTTAAGATCGGCGCTTTCAGATCGATTGGGTTCCATTTGCGGCTTGGAAAGCTAGGAACCGAGGTTGAAGAGAATGGTGACGATTCATTCAGCTTGAGAGGGTAACACAAAAAGAGAAAACATTGTTTTTGGGGTGGGAATGCTATCAGCTTGTCAGCACCAACAGCTTGAATCCTACCAAAAGCCAGTCCTGTTCCTTTCTTGTGATTTGCATGCAGCCTCATCAAGCCAACAGCAGATCAGAGCGCGGCTGTGCATCCCCCTCAGCTCACATCACTGTTGGATTCTGGTAGTAGATGAAACTCGGATCACCATCCACTGCATCCCATCTTTGACATTTTTCCATCATTACAAATCGCCGATGAGACGACTAACACCGTCGGGGTCTTCCGTGCGCTTTTCTGCAGCAAATAGTAGAATTAGAATTCTCGCCCCCACTATTATTAACATCTCGGCCCCATACCTAATCCCCGTTCCAGTCTCATACAAGTACGACATCACTGCTCCCAGTCATCACCATCGCAACCTGTCGTCGTCCGTATCCTCTTTTCAACACAGACCTAAATTCATCGATTCGGCTTCGACTCCATCGAAAGCAAGCTCATTATATTCCAATTTCGCTACCATGGCCTCAGCAACCAGCTTCTTTGACTTCAAAGTCCCCAACAGTAAGCTCCCTTTTCATGTGATCGATCTACCCTTCCACCACACACACCTGCATGCGTGAATCCACAAGCCCAGCGTCATAGTCTCAGCTCCGGATGCCTTGCTCCAGCCTCGCTTTGCCTTGGCGACGGTCTTAAGCTGGATACAGTACTGCCTTCCTCATTGACACTTTCGCGCTCTCTCTATCTCTTTCCCCCATGTGCCCATCCACCTTCCGTTCTCGTACTGCCATTCGGTCAAGCAAAACTTGATCATCCACTATCCCAACAAGGCTGTGGCAAATCCACAATAGCCCACACAACGTATACAATGGCACTTGTACAGTAGCTAACCGCACATCTCCACCACATAGAGAAGGGCGAGGAGAAGACCCTGGAAGACTACAAGGGCAAGGTTGTGCTCGTCGTCAACACCGCCTCCAAGTGCGGCTTCACCCCGCAGTACGCCGGCCTGGAGAAACTTTACAAGGATATCAAGGAGAAGCACGGCGACGACTTTGTCATCCTGGGCTTCCCCTGCAACCAGTTCGGCGGACAGGAGCCCGGCACCAACGATGACATCCAGAGCTTCTGCCAGGTCAACTATGGCGTCTCCTTCCCCATCATGGGCAAGATCGACGTCAACGGCGACGGCGCGAGCGACCTGTACAAGTGGCTGAAGAAGGAGAAGCCCGGCATCATGGGCATCCAGATGGTCAAGTGGAACTTTGAGAAGTTCCTCATTGGCAGGGACGGCAAGGTCAAGGGCCGTTGGGCGAGCACCAGCAAGCCCGAGTCCCTTGAGGCGCCGATCTTGGAGGAGATTGCGAAGAAGGAGTAAGCTGCTGTTGTTTCGTCCTTGTTCGAGGGGGGAAAAAGAGCAACATGACATGACAATCTCTTCCTGGAAGAGACGGCGCTCTCTTTGACTGGAGTTCGTTGTGCCTCCGTCTTTGCCCCTCGCTGACGACGACAACGCACGCACGCGCTGATGATGCGGCTCTCCGACGGCGCTAGGCTCGACGGAGTTGCAAAGACACCGACTGAGGCGAAGCTATGACTCTTCTGCGGATCTTGAGAGAGAAAGAGGGAATGGTTTGCCACGGAAATTTGTCTTTTTGCCTCTTACAAACCTATCTTATCACATTGCGTACTGCTGTTGGTCCGACTTAGGGGGCCAGGGTCACATCTGGCCCCATCGTGGCCCTTGGTCAACTGGAAGTCTCTGTTACTAGTTAATGCATGTACGTATAATAAATTAGAAAGAAAATGATACCATCCATATTCACGATCCACCATGGCAGAGGACAGCGCGAAGGGAGCCAGCGAGTCAGGTGGTCTCAATCTCATGTTCCCTGGGTACACGGCACGCAAAGTACATCCAGGCGCCACGGTGGACAACCGAGAGTGTGTAGTCGTGGGTCCCTCCGTGACCAGTGTGAGCGAGCAAGGCCGCTCCACAATCGAATGAGGTCGAAAGTATCAGGAAAGGAAAACCCTCCTGCACGCGCCTGCCTTGGGCCACGATCATTGCCACGGAGAGGCCGATTCCGTGGGCTGACACTCACACCCAGTGTGTATCGTATTTTTTTTTTCACTCTGTCGCTGTGTAGTGGTTGATAGCGCTCGCTCGCTCTAAGCCATCTCGTGACTCTTGTTGCAAGCAACCAGGCAAGCAACCAGGCAAGCAAGCTCCCTTCACTCCCGTACACGACAGAAAGAGAGAGAGAGGGCCAGAGCCTTGCCCTGACGCACAGCAGCAGTTTGGACTGCCAAAGCCTTCCACCTCTCCTCGTGGCGGCGACGCCGCTGCCCTTTGCCTCGTCCCGCTAGGCCCTGCAGGGCAGGCCACATGTCACACCTTGGCCGAGTTGCGGATGGATGGGGGGACACACCCTCCTGTCTCTCTCTCTCTCTTACTCTCTCTCTCCCTCTTTTTGTCTCTTCGTGGGGCTTGCTCTTCTGGTGTGAGCTCTGGGCTGGGCGTTGTTTGGGGGGAAAGAGGCGCATTCTCGCAGATACACACAGCTACATCCGATGCCTAGCTTCCATGGATCTTCCCTCGTCCTTCCTACAGACATAAAAGTCTCCACTTTCCCGCAGAGGTTAATATCACCCGCATAAAACAGGGGAGGACGTTAGGTGTTGGTTAACAAATGCAGGGGCTGAAGGAGGTCGCGGTAACTTTCAGAGTCATCAGAGCTTTCTGTATACTCCTGGTGATAGGACATGTGTACTGTATACATATGTATGACCTGCTCGGGAAATATACTGTCTACCTGCGCTCACATTGCCGCCCCAGGGGGGGTGGGGGAGAGGAAGGGATGTACAGAGGGAATGGAAGGTTGATGGTGGTGGAGGTGGTGGTGGTCTTGAAAGTGGATGTCGGGGTTCAAAGTCACGGTAAACGGGCAAAGATCACTTCGGGGGTAGTGGTTGTCGGTACCTGTGGGCTGACGAGTCTGTGTGGGGTCCCTGTCTCGAACCGAATCCAACGTCGAAGCTTCGAGAGTATCGAAAAGTAGCCGCTCTTACTCCGTTGATACCTAATATGCCTGTGTAATCAACGGTTTTTTGGGCTTCTTCATAGCAGCAGATCGGGCTTTGGAGAACATGGTTTGTCCGAAGGCAAGGGTAAAGGAACAAGTCCAAATGCTCCGGATGTCCCACGGGGTCAAGAAGAAGGGTGCTGTTGGAGAATTCGAGTGGAATTGTCCTTGAGGGACGCAGAGCACCGAAGAGCATTTCCTAGTATGTTCAACGAAGTACGGCTAACGCAACCCAGGGTCGTATACTGCAGTACCAATGTATGTGCGAGCTCGAACAGGGCTCTAGTGTACCTAGCTAGCCAGTGAGATCTGCAATATCTGCTTCGACTTGTATCAGAGTACAGTAGCGGTATTCAGCCACGTAGTCACTGCCTTATACTGATGCACAGCAGCCCGAGTCTTGATGGTTATACGGGACAAGATCAGTCATTCCAAAGAGATGCTCTGTGTGCACAGAAATGACCAGACAGTCCCGCCGAAGAAGCACGAGAGAAGGAAGTGCTCAAGCTGAATACGTTTAGCTCAGAGAACCTCAAAGTCTGAGCGGTAAGGCGCGTGCTTGTTCTTCAATGTTTGAAGCATGCCCTTGAGGTTATACTTTCTCACGGCCTTCATCGACCCAGAAGCGACCGCGCGCTTCTTTTTCTCGGCCTGCACGCTTTGAAGCTTTTTGAATTTATTGCCCGGGCTTACAACCACGCGGGGTAGAATTACATTAGAGCAACGCACGGCCATGTCCAAAAAGCCCGGCTACCTGGCTGACCCGTTTCTCAGAAGCTAAACATGTTGCCTCCGGCCGCCTTGGTCACGCAGATCTTCATCGAGGCGAGGACAACAACGGAGCAGACATGGAGGACGATCCCGATCAGAAGGCAAGTGCTGCTTGGAGAGGATCTGCCGCGCTGAGCATTGCTCTCTCTCTCATCTGGGGTCGATCATTCAGGGTACCTTTCTTTTCACTTTCGTCTGCTACAAGGCTTATATCAGAGTGCACCAACGGGGCAGGGCACAAGCCAAGAGGTTGATACACTTAGGTCTAACCCAGATGGGGACGTGATCTGAAGAAGCTGTGATCCATAGATAGACGAACGCATCGGCACCTCTGAGGTATTGTGAGCATCGATTTCTGCCAAATCAGCCCCCTGCGCCGTGTATAGAAAGCTTGACACGGAGAAGATGTTCGCAGGTGACCAGCTTGGCCTAAGGAATTGTTGGTCAAGCGCGGCATGCCGACATTTTGCCAGACGCAACCGCCTTTCAAACCTTCAACCTTCCTGGTCGCATTGAATCCACTGAGGTGTGATCGTGTTTGGCTAGGCAAATTGCAAGTCATGCCGGCAACGCGCAACATCAAACTGTGCCCGCGTCCCACTCGGCCGAGCCGCCCGAGGTAGCAATGTCTATATTTGATTGTGCACGATGCTGTCGTCTAAGTTGCCAGGGATTCACATACATGAGCTTTCACAAACGCTTTCCCTGGTCCAACAACAAATCCTGTACGTAGCAAGACCCCGTGGGGCATTTGAAGCAGCATGGATGGATCTTGGACTTTGAGGCTGTCAGCACGGGACACTGTCCGGTGCCAGCACAGTCAACGTCTGTGGGCAAAAAAGGCAGGGGTAAGGAAGAAGGAGAAGGAGTTTGTTCATCTGCCGTTCGGCCGAATCCTCCGGGCCTTCTCCGCCCGTTTAAGACCTCGGTGTGCATGGCACGCGCAGTGAGCAGCCAACCAACCCTCTGTCCTTCATTGTGCTTGCCGGATATCACTCCCCCGGGACGCCTGTGACAACCAGAGACACTGCAGTGTAGCGGAGAACGCCGTCCTTGCCCGCCTCTGGGCAGGAGCACGACAAAGCTCTGCACAATCAATTTGATGCGCCAATCTCGCCCGAGACGGACTACCTGGCTGCACAACCTGACGGGCCGGACGTTGCTTCTGTGAGGAAGCATTGACGTTCAGTCACACTGCAACATGACGGCAAAGACAAAATTGTAACAGCTAGAGCGACGGCAACCGCCGTTGGCAATCTGTCGCACGGTTTCTTTTGATCCCAGAGAAGATGAAAACCCATATTGCTCCGATCACTGGCTCAGCCTTGTACTCGGTTGACAATCTACAGCCATCGACGAAGTCACTTAGGTACCTAGGTAGTCTTCTCGACGTCTTGCAGGTGAAACATGGCAAGCCACAGCAACCTGATAGCCACTTGTCCTACTTCATAAAGTGTCTTTGGTGTGTGACACGGCCTTTGAAGAAGTGAGATCCTGCATCGAGCCGATGCTTTTCGGACGGTGGGTCAGTGGTGTAGCACTCGCTCGGGAGTGTCCCGTCTGACAATCAATGACGGGCCGAGTGCTACAACTTAGGGATTGGAGATGGCAGAGCAAGTGAATGTGGCGCGTGTCATTCGGCCAATGGTTTCGCCGCTTGCACTGATGAGTCCGCTGTAATTGTGCAGGGTAACCGATATGCTCCTCAGCCGGTGAATATCGTGATCGCTTTCTTGCCAGCTTACTTGAACGCATTGGTCTAGTGAACGAAGTGAGGCCTCGTGTTGTCTGGTCGCCTGAGTCACCTAGGTAGGGACTAGTATTGCAGTCTGTGATCGCCGCCTTTCCCCGAGACAATGTATATGTCGGTGAGAGCTTCCACAGGTTATCAGCCTCGCAAGCTGTTGTGCAAGGTGAGATTTGTGCAACGCCACACGCAAGGGTTGAACGTACAGTCCGCACTGCTACGACTTTCTCAGCCTGAGCGGGATCGGGAGAGTGCCGAGTACAAGCTCAAGGTCCTTCGAGATTACCTCTTTGTGCCAATACTTGGCAATCATAAGGTGCATGTCAGTCTCGTGAACGCATGTCTTGACGGCCAGAATAACTGCCGATACGAAGGGGTCAGCGAACTTTATCGAGACAACAACACAAGTGGACCACCTGAGACCCCCACGCAAGCAATGGCCTTCAGCAAAAAAGCAGCCGCTAAGTTCCAGCAATGATGCTATACAGTAGAAGGATCATGATCTCACACAATGTTCATTGTCACGACGAGCACGCGTGCACCGCCAGAAACCGCGGGCGCGCCCTGATTGAGGGTGATGTCACGAAGCGCCAGGACCAACCCAGCTCTACCAGGCCTGCACGCCATGAAATTCAGGGTTCCCGAGTCCCGAGTCCCACAACTCCACCAAGCCTATCTTGCCTTCCTCTTTAGGTACTTGAGGCCGCTGTCCCGTGAGAAAAGCTTGGACCAGCCTTGGATAGGGTAGTGCGACAGAAATTGCGGATCCAGATCGTTTCCTTCGCCTGAAAGGTAATCGGAAATCTAATACACGAGCAGGAAGTTGATCGCGTTCAGTAATGAAAACAAGGGCACTTCAACCCCATATGACGTGCATGGAGGATGCGGAGTATACTGCTGAGAGCCTCGTCCGACAGCCCCTGTAGTTCGTTCGTTAGGCGCGAAATGCGCGCGAAAGAAATGCGCGCGGCTAGGTACATGGTGTCATCACATCTTTTTCGTCCCCCGTCCGCGGACACCGGTCATGTATAGAGTCGCGTAAAGTATTCGGATTGGTCAGGCCCAAAGTCGCCTCGGTCGCTGTTTGACTCAAGTCATGATCAAGCCGGCACACTGACGGAGCTGAAAAAATTAATACTAAGAAAAAAAAATGTCTGACTACTATCCAAGTGTTAATCAAGCTCGTGTTGAAAGATTCGCCTTGTCGTCATCTCCACTGCTCCAATAACCAGAGCCCAGTGAGAAAGGCGAAGACATTTCCCAAAGGACGAAGCAATAAATGCTATTCCGATTGGTGGAGTGGTGTTTGCGACTTTACCACTATCAGCTTAGGCTGTAGATTACAACGTTCCATCAATTCACCCTTCTGATTCTGGACAGCGAATCAGAAAGGCTCATGGAACAATTGGTCCTTTGACCACTAGCCAAAGTATATGCAGGTATCTCCCGAGATTACTAAAACGTTTTTTTGACGGCAACGGGATCTTCAGGTACCTAAAGTCTCTTCATCGTACAAAACTTGCGGTCAATAGTGGGGTCAACTGTGTGAGGCCTTCGTCGACTTACTCGATGTCAACGTGAGTCTGAAGCTTTCACAATAGAGAAATTACTATGGTATAGTAAGTTGCACTTTCATCTTTGCTCAACAACAGACCTCGGGATTGTGGGCTCCATGCATTGTGAAAAAGAAAATGACATGGATTGAGGTTCCGGAGCTTTTGCCTGTCTCATTCGGCCGAGAGAGGGGTGTGACGCAAGGTTGACCCCGAGCCAGGTATTCAGGTCAAAGGCCGTTCAAGGAGGAATCTTGTCGAACCCCGGAGGCTTACTCTGGTACAAAACGTTGCAAAGCAAATAAGCAAAGCACGATGGTTTTTTTTAGCATCTACAGATTCGGCCACGAGTGCGAGACTCGACCTTGGTTATTGATCATCACTTTTGTCCCTGGCCAGCCGACTCGTGCGTTTTTGATGCGTGTGGTGGCTTCCTAGTCGGTCTAAGTCAGGGAACCACACAGAAACCTGAAGATCCGGCCGTTACGGACGGACTAGAATCTCAGAACCAAAGAATTATAGAAGATGTGCAAGGGCTAAGTGTCCATTGGTGGGGTGACGAATGAACCCTCGACGGCCATCACGAGAGCGGGATGGCGCATTTACTACTACCTAGATGGTTAGCCTGATTTTCTGCACGGCGGAGAGGGTGTGAAGCAATGCTTCCACGCCGTCTTCGATGGTTCTAGCGCGTGAGGCGAGCACAGAGGGAACAACCCATACATTTTTGAGGGGGAAGCCGGCATCGTGAATGGCCAGACCAACAATCTCTACGAGCCATTACGTTACAAGTAAGTAAAGTAAAGATTGCGTGTGACCAAATGATACAGCCACCCGCCAGCTACATCACGATGGCGAGTCGAAGAACCTATCTGTCGCCATTTTGGAGATTTGTGGACGATGTGTATGCCATGTACATTCGATATACTGAGCGGGGCTCGTGTAACAAGAGAGCACCACTCCAACAAAGGCGCCATTGTGGTCGCCATGGCCCTTGGCATGACATGGGATACCTGGGACTTTCCTCATCTTATTGTCCTAATTAGCTGGTGGGTGGGGGTGGGGGGTGCGCGCTTACAATAAGAGAAGTCAAGCTATGACGGCAAACGTGAGCTTTTCGCGATGGTTTTTGAACATGAAACCGGCTCTCAAATTGGTACATTTCGGTAGCCGACATGTCCTCAAGGTGGAATGAAAACCGACATCAGCCCAAGGACAAGAGATATATCTTGCAACAAACCAAAAAAAAAAAGCTCTGCTTGACATGCTTTTGATTAGACCACACTGTTATGGTAGAGCGCTACCATGGTATGCAAAGAATCTCGACAAGGCAAGGAATACCAGTCAGTCGTGGTGTCAACCAGGGCAAAAAGTTAAGCAGGAAGCTTGGTTGACAGTGCAAGATCGGTTGCGTACGGGGCGATTTCAATTTCGGCGAGCGTAAGAGGCGAAACGGCTTCTTGATGGGGTCGATGGGGTTCGTCGAGTGCCCGCCGAGATTGGTAAATGAGGTTTGACATGTGACATTCCTTCCAGATCCCAGCAAGAAGCGGACAGTGCCGAACTCCGTTTGCAGTGTAAAATTGCAATCTAGGGTCGAAGGGGGAGTCGCCAAGAGGGCAGGGGCTTTTTTAAAGTCACGAAGCTTGGACTGTGGACCATGGTCATATATAGACGAGAGCGACAAGGCTCAGTCAGTAGCGATGTCCGACATGGAACTGGGACAAACCACAAACAAAAAAATCCCAAAAAAGATGGGGATGGGGATCAGAAAATCCATCTTAAGGTTGGTGCAAGTGGCACAAGGGTGCCCGTGTACTCGTCCCGTCCCATGTCGATGCAGCAGAGTGGATCCAGACGAAAGATCCAGAATCTAAAATTCTACTACTAGTACTGTGGCTCTAGTATAGTAAGTACACATTCTTCAACAGCGCCAACGTCACATCTACCTGCCCAGGTATTGAGAACAGTCAAGCCTTCAACAAAGCCTCCCCTTGTCCACAACAAATCTGCCATCTGCCGTCCGTCATCTGCCCCTACCGAACCAAACAATTAGCACGCGCCCACTTGCCAAACAAGGACCGACCTCCATCGCCTCGACTCTTGTTGTCCTTCTACCTGGCTGGTAATTCGCCCTTGGACCTTGGCCCGTCCAATGACTATACGGAGTTCATCTGGTTTAAGCCCCAAATTCGGCCGGACTTGACCAGTGAACTGTGGTACTGGGGCCCAGATGCCGATTCCCTCCCCCAGAAAATCCAGGATTCACCAGGGGCTGCTGACCGAGCACTATGTAAGAATAACACCTTGTGCATTATTGTGCCAGTCAAAGCCTAGACGCAACCACGGAAATTGGCTCTCACATCATTTTTCACCTTAGAGTCGGCGCGGGCCACCATGTACCTTTAGCTCCGCCTCACCAAGTCCACTTCCCTGAGTCTCTGCAAGCTTCATACGAACTGTGCATCCTGCTATAAATGTGTTTTTGCTTGGAAATCAAGATACGCACGAGTAAGTGACCTTAACCACTTGCTTAGTCTAGCCGCCTCTTCAGAGAGAGCCACACTTGTCATACTACCTTGACTACCTACAGAGCCGGACTTGGAAAAGCAATCCTCTGCTCCACCCTAGGACAAGGGCCAGCGCAGACGTCGCTTACCAAGTGGCTGGCAGGCTGGCAGGCTGGCAGGCTGGCATACGGCATACGGCACACTGAGACTGGGCATGGTCCCGCAACCACGCATCTCGGTCACACTGCAGGCCAGGCTGGGGGAGCTGAAGGGCATGCGCTGCCCTTCCAACGCCTTGTTTTCTTGGTGCTATGTGCATCAGCATCATCAACATCACTCGTCACTATTCCATCCTCTGACCCAGTCCATTAAAAGAAATACATGTCAGATCCGCTTGGGTCTCATTCTGCGATCGACAGAGCGGCCCCTCGCTTGCTTCCGGCCCGTAACATCAAAACGCTCCATCACATCTCCACCAAGGAGGCGCTGTCAGTCGCATTGTCTCCACGGAGTCTGCCCAGCCGCCAGCCGCCAGCTTGTGGATGCAGCATCACCGGCCTCTGATCCCTCTTTGGGCTTAGCTGCTTGGGGAAAAGGGGGGCGCGGGATGGAGTCGATGCGACTAGGTGCCGTGCCGTGAGTGGTTTGCCTCGGCGCGACGGCGTCAAGCGCAAGGCAAGCCTGCAGCCGGGCGCCGGGTCAGGTCCAACGGTCATCGAAGCCATCGAAGCCCGATGGAAGGACTTGGCCGCACATCCTACTTGTGTTAACCCCCCTCTCTTAGTAGCGCCCTAGCTGAGTTGTGCAATGCAGCCACACACGCTGAATGCCCTGCTCGCCATCTCACCGATGCCGAAAGGGGAATTTCGAACGAGCCACAAGCTGGAACGGTTGGAACCTGTCAGTCTTGTGTGAATCCCCTTGCAAAATTATGATAGATGGTTGCAGACTCTCAAAGTCACAAAAGGTCACGGTGTGTTACAATGCGTGTGCTCTGCGTTCCTGAATCACCAAACTTTGTAAATCCGAAAGAGTAGCGCACGCAAGGCTAGTAGGTCCGATGCAGTCGTATTGCCAAACGCTCGGTCAGGGCCCCGATATTACCAAAACATGCATGAGGTTTTGTCTGTCAGTCTATCATTGGGCCATCTAGGAATCTAGAATTTGGCGATGCTTTGGACCGTCACGGCCATCAACCATCGAAAACATTCAACAATGGCACCTCACACAGCAAAGGCACTAGTGATAGCATGTTGTGTAGTGGAATGGTCATCTGCCAAAAGCTCACACTGAGCACAAGGTCAAGCCACACGAGTAAGGCGGCGCAAGCCGCCGGACGACTACCTCCACATTATTTTCTCGGGCTTGCCCCCCACGCCCACGATACATAGTACTGTGTTAAAACAGTCCCCCCCCCCTCCAAAAAATAAAGAATGATGGCATAGCGCATGCATAACGACATCAGAAATACCGGAATGGGCAGCAATGCGGTGAAACTCATCACTATGCATGCTACATTTTGTCATTAGAAATGGTCGGCACGTCAGCGCTGACTGCTGTCAAAAGAGTCCCAGGTATACAGCAAGCCCACCGTCGTCAAACACTGGGATGCTGGATTAACCTTTTGTCGGCAGGGTTGACCGAAGTTGCGCTTGCTCGCCACCGACAAACGGGAAAGTTACAGTACGCGGGCCAAGACAATTTACCCCGATAATAAGCATAATAAGCTCTTGTCTGGGCACGCAGATAAACGAAACTGCTAGGACAACAGACAGACCGCCCGTTCACAGATACCGGCTAATAAACTTGACAAAGATCTCGGTGGTGAGACTGGCGATAAATTGGCCCTAGGATCTGGGTGCCATCGCGCACTAGGAAGCCACCACTTTCACTGAGAGCAGAAACAACACAGGCCTTTCCCAGGCAGGGTATGTTACACTCTCCGTACACAAAGTTATGAACAACCTAGTGAAGGAAAGGAGTCTGAGCGGAGTTTGACCGGGCGACGGACAAAGAGGATGCAGGTAGGGCAAGTCACACACGCATGTCAAATCACGCTTTCGAGATGGTTCTCAGGCACAACAATAACTTGTCCTGCACTGTAATACTTCCTCTCTTTCCCATTGTTCAGTGGGTAGGGATGCTAGCCTTACGGGCTTTGTGGCTAGGGCTAGGCTAAAGGCTAATACGGCTATTTTGAAAAGCCGACCTACCAGGCTCGCCTGCTTGACCAGGCTAACAAAAACCAATATCCCTCTGCCTTCCAGAAGCCTGCAGAGCCGCGCTCCTGTATGAGCTTCTGATAAGCTCGACAACAAATGTTTGAGAGATCACTTCATTAGACGTCCGTCCAATCCCCCGAGAATGACAGAAGAGACATGTCAGCACGGTCCAAGGTTCTGTTCACGGCGCAATCCCGGTTGTGGGAACGATTTAAAGTTGAATGTCATCTCATCTCTCATCTCCCACCAGTCACGAGAGACCCCCGCTTCTCCATGGACTTCTTTTCGTCCGAACACCAAGCGTCTGTTTGTGGTCCTTGCCCGGCAAGGTCCCAATCATCGCCCGGCATTCTCCCCCTCTCCCGCGCCAACATCGGCGGCGGTGCGCTCCCCTCTAACCTGACGGCAGGGATTTGTCGCACCTGTGTCCCCTCGCCCTGCAAGTCAAAAAGGCACCTCGGTCGCTCTCATTCGTGCAAGTGGAACATACCCATGCACAGATCGCTGCAGGCGCTGTGGAGTCTACCGGTGCCGTCGCCGTTGGCACCCCTGCTGTCAACCGAGGACCAACTACGACCCGCTAACCTAAAATCAAGCTACAAGTACGACCTGGGAAGTACTTGTATTCCTGTACCTCTCAGCCCCTGTCCTGCCTCAATGCAAGGTATCCTGGTCTGCTCCGCTAGCATGTAGTCGCTGCTCAGGGTTCATGATCGCGGAGAGGTCCCCGTCGTGCCTCTTATTCCGCACATCGACATACACAACGACCGCTCCCCCCCTCACCAACCCCTGTGACGCATCCATGGACTCTATTTCTGCCCCTTCATACTGTTCCAGGTCTGGCGATTTGTTTCCTGCTTTAGAGACGGACCTGCTCGGTAGGATGCCATCAGTATAGCTCAGGGGTCTTTGACGGGACACGTATTTACTCCGATGTGGTCTTTCTTCCTTCACGTTCATGGGTCTGTCTTGTCTCACGATCTACGCACATCATCTGGTGGTCAAGGTTCGAGGGTGATCGTTTGGAAATGGGTCGACTGCACCAATTCCCGTGAGGTTTCCGTTATCCGCCCTAGATCCTCCCCAATGACCCCCGAGTGGTCCACCTGCGTTTACGGGTGTCCACTCGTCAAGTCTGAAGACAGCCTCCCAAAAGGCCCAGGGACTCTCCCCCCCCCTCCATCATCTTCCTGGTCCCGCAGCCCACACACACCTCGGATCTCTTAGCACTTCGCCTCCCGGTTACTTCGTGCAGTCAACCCCCTGCCATGATAAGTGCTGGTATCCATGTAGAATGTACCTACATGTAGCCCACCATGGATGGCGCTCGTAACTGATGCGATTGTCGTGGAGGGCCACAACTCCATGTCAACACCCAAGCTCACATTATTATCCGGAGGGAACTACTACTTCATGGCCTTCTGGCCCTTCTCCTCGATCCTTTGTTCTATGCTATATTGTTCTACATGTCCAATTGATAGACAGTGTCTAATGTGGCAACTCTACTTTCACACTAGCTACCATTTGTCCAACCCAGTCACATCTATATCGTTGACGTTCTTGTCCCTTCTTTGAACTTCACCTCAATCAGACTCACAGTGCCCTTCATATTTAGTCACCATTCTTGAAATCTCCCCCTGATCTTTACCTCTCTGATACTCGAACCTACTATATACATCAGGAACTACCCGTCAAAATGACCGTCCCACTACCGACCCCGTCGAATCCAAAGTCTGATGCGGCTGCTGTGCGCAAGCGAAGGAGACGTGCACCCGCTGGCGGGGCTGCTGATGATTGCTTCACATGCTCAAAGCGGGGTGTGAAGTGTGATCGCAGAAGGCCATACTGTTCCCAGTGCTTGGAGATTGGGAACGAATGCTCCGGATACAAGACCCAGTTGACGTGGGGAGTTGGTGTCGCTAGCCGTGGAAAGCTTCGTGGGCTCTCACTACCAATCGCCAAGTCGCCACCAGTCAACACCGTCAAGAAGAGCTCCCCCAGAGCTCGTGCAAACTCAAGTCTGACCGGCAGTCAAGGACACGCCAGTGCAGCAAGCGCAGGACACTGGCACGAGCAGGGCTCTCTGTCCCCTCGAAGTGTGCGAAGCGACGTTGATGGACCGGCTGATCATCACTACGGTACCTCCATGCCTCCAACACCGTACCATGGCTACGATTTCTCAAGACTGTCGCAAGCTGAGCCAACGCCACCACTGCCAGCAGTCCCAAGTCACTGGCACAATGTTCCATATTCCACCAGCATGCCAAATGACGGGTCACGGTATCCTAAGCTGGGCCCTATCCTCATTCATGGGCCCTCTGAGCCACTTTCCGCCTCTATCGACTCGCTAAGTGAATCGGATTATATGTCGCCTCTGAGCAACACCTTCTCAAGAGACGACCTTCCCTTCGTCACCAGCCCCTCGCACATGTATGCCGAGAGCTACAACAGCGCCAACTCGCCAGTCCCGCAGAGCCCAGTGTCATCCATGATGATGGACCATGGGCACGGTCGGGCGCCCACCTCGTGCCCCAGCCTAGTCTACGCTCCATCTGAACCCAGTTCAAGCATTCATTCTCACATGGACGGCTTTGAAGCTCATCTGAGCAACCGCCTGATGGAGTACGAACCTCTTGGTGAGATACTGTTCACCTCTCAATACGTCTACTAGGCTCGTCGGGACTAATATGTCCTCCACATTTCAGCAACCCCTGGTCTGGATGCCTACAGTACCAGCGCACAGTCGGACAGGCACTTTTGGGCTCACTCGCCTGAAGAGGACAAGACGGCTTCGCACAATCTGCCATGGCCCACAGTCATGGACCAGCCAGTGCTCCCAGTGAGCCAGGATCTCATCGCAAAGATCCCATTTTTCATGGACTACTATGAGAACACCATGTGCCCCGGAATGGTCTTCATTGACGGACCACAAAATCCTTTCAGAGAACACATCATCGCGCTCGCAGCAACCAGCCGCAGTCTTCAACATGCCATTTGTGCACTGGCAGCATGCAACTTGCGAATGAAGCGAAAGCTGAGCTTAACTGTTGATCAAGAGAAGACGCACACTGGTTTGCCTCGTCCTGCTTCGGAGGACGACAGGACTTTGTCAGAGGAGTACCAACATCGCAACCTAGCCGTTCACCTACTAAATGAGCAGCTCAATGACCCTACGAAAGCAAGAGGCGATGCCGTATTGGCTACGATTTTGCTCTTGTGTCATTACCGCATGGCCGAGTCGGGCATTGCAAAGTTTCACACACAATTCGCAGGAGTGAAGAAGATCCTTGGCATGAGGCGATCTTCCCCATTCCCACCATCAAGAGACTCGGTCTGGATGGAGGCGCTCTTCACCTACTTTGACGCCATCTCAGCTAGCATCAATGATCGTGAGGCCCAGCTAAATAGCTCCTTCTACGGCGTCATGCCAGAGGCTCAGCTTCTGCCCCCAGGCGCAGAGAATCTGGTTGGCTGCGATCGCGAGCTCTTCAAGACCATTATCAAGCTTGGCAGGCTCAATATGATGTCCCAGCACCGATCAGTGCAGAATCTCGTCAGCACTCCCGCGCCTCGCCACGTCCCGTCTCGCTCCCAGTCGCCCCTGGAGTCTCCCATTGGCCATGTCTACAAGCCACAGCACCAGCACCACATCAGCGCCGACTTGTTCGGTAAGCTGCAACCACGCTACGATGGCAACGGCTTTGGTGGTCCCCTGGAAGAAGAGCATCTCTTGTCCCCAACCTCCCCTTCTGCGTATGACGATCATCGCTCTACGTTTTGGCGTGAGTGGAAGGAGGCGCGAATTGCCCTGCAGTCATGGGAGTTTGATGCACAGCGGGTGCTAGCTTCTCTGCCAGCGGGCTTGGGCGCAACGCCTGCTCAGATCCGGGATCTCGGCTCTCTGTCTGAGGCGTTCCGTTACGCTGCGCTGCTCTACACGGAGCGACTAGCAAGCCCGAATGTATCAAGTGGACACAACAACTTCCGCAATCTAGTGAGCCAGGTTGTTTACTACGCCACCAGCCTCGAGGCCGGCTCTTCTGCTGAGAAATTCCTACTTTGGCCGCTTTTTGTTGCCGGGTCCGAGTGTGTCAACGAGATGCAGCAGGGAATGGTTAGATCCAAGTGCCGTGAGATTATGGCTCGTTCCGGGTACATGAACAATCTTGCAGCATTGGACGTGCTTGAAAGGATTTGGGGTGGTGAGGGTAGGGATGGTCAGCAGGAGAGCAAGCTGGGAAGCTTGGTGCGACGGGCGCCCTTCAGCTGGACACGATGCATTGGTGGGCCCGGTGTGGAAGTTGAGTGGATCATGTTCTGATGAGAATCTTGCTTGATTTGCTTCAAAGCAGCATGATACCTACGATAAATTTTTACGGCAAGGCTCAAGGCCTGGAATTCCCGGAACGGTACGACAAAAATGACTTGGGGCACTGGGACAATACCGGGGGTGACTACGTTGATGGGAATGAGATCTACGGTGTCATGTCTTACGTTCTTGTATAACTATTCAGGGTGGCTACGGATGTATTGCGCATTTTCACATAACGGATATACATAGTTTCTTTTTTGTCTTTGTCTATACAATGTATTCTATAGCGGCAACAAGGAGGATCGAGATTCGATACGGATCAGCATCGCATCACTGTTCAGCCAAATCAAGAGTTCTTTTGCCAACGAGACCCATTCGAGCCTTACAATTACGTCGTCGTGAAGCGCCCTCGCATTCGCCTGAGCGCCTGTTCAACCAGAAGGTCAGACCCCTGGCCGAGATCGGGCGTCTGGCCTAGTCAACTACCTGGCAGATCATGTCCCATCACGGACGAGAAAAAGACAACGAGGGACCAGAGCCCCCTGGCAGTTCAAGTGTGTGGAAATCGTCCGTAGTGTACCGTTGATTCACTCGGTGACCGAACCGAGGTCTTGTAATTGATTATAAGAGACCTTTATTATGCATTCGATGTGCGTCTTAAATGAGCTCTATTATATGGCATAAGATAGGGTCCCTCCATCCGGGGGGGTTTTGGGGGCAATGACTTGGTGCACAAGGCGCGCCCCGTTCACACCTGCTTGGAGTGCAGAGCCACTCATCAGCTCCGGCGTGGATCACGGCCACGGAGATGGTGGATGGGTGTCCTGGCGCACCTCGGCATAACCCACGGTGCTTTTCGAACCACACAAACGAGATAATCTCCATTTAGAACCACCGGAGTTCTGTCTCGTTTCAGTAGCGAATTTAATGCTTTCCTTCACTGCCCTCAAAATATAAGACTGAATTCATTCGACCGCTTCAATGTAATTAATTTTGTCTCAGATTTGGGACGTCTGCCCGATGGTGTGTGTGGGCAGTGCTGCTTAGCTGGGCGGACTGGCAGCTGTCACTTTGGGTGGATCCGTTGTTCCATGTACCATAGTATTCCCATACATGGTTCGGTTTAGTCCCTGGGGAGGAGTCAGATACTCTCCACCGTGAGAGACGGTTGAAGTTGCAGGTTGAAAGACTACTAGCCTGCACCTGCACCGTAGATCCCAAGTAGAATTTAGCAGCGTGCTCCACCAAAAGATTGTTGTTTGCCTTGCTTCGGCCCCGGATGTTCACTCGGACTTGATGGCCACTTTTGTTCTTATCTCTGCTTTTTACTCGGCCGAATGTGTCAAACATCAGGTCATGTTGATCACCTTTGCTCCCCTGGGAAGAGGCTCAGGCCACATCCATTTTACTAGTGCCAGTACTACTCTGTGTATAAAGGTTATTTCGGCCGAAACCTCGTTCTTTTCCCTGCCCTTTCTTCCACTCTCATCTTCTCCTGCAGCGTCCGCAGCCAAGGCGATGCAACATAGGGTGGGCTCACGGGCGCAGCGTGGGGGGAGGGTCTCCTTCTCCCTTCGAGACACGGCAGCGCTGCAATGCCACCCTTTTTTTATTCTTCTCTATCACTCCAGCCAGCCCACCCAGCGCATACAACCCGGCCGTTGAAACCACCCCCCATCAATGCCCGCCCCACACACCCTCGACCAAGTTCACGACGCAGGAACATGGTGTGTATGCAGGCGCAAGAAGCAGGAACTAGGCATGTAGGCTGCAAGTTGAAGGGTCATCTCGTGCACTTCGCCCATCCAACCAACCTCGTCGTCTGCAGGTTTTTTTGGTTGCTTTCAAAAAAAAAGACTCCACACCACCATCACCAGCCTGCATACACACAGACAGACAGAGAGACAGACAGATAGCTACATGTCTCCTCATCTCGCACTGCATCGTGAGTCCGCAGGACTTGCTCTGTTGCATCGCAGAAAGACCCACT
The DNA here is from genome assembly GCA_027946515.1 of Gnomoniopsis smithogilvyi. Lineage (NCBI taxonomy): Eukaryota > Fungi > Ascomycota > Sordariomycetes > Diaporthales > Gnomoniaceae > Gnomoniopsis > Gnomoniopsis smithogilvyi. Next base: position 775,636 of record JAPEVB010000004.1, on the reverse strand, counting down.
CCCAAAGGTCGACACCCGTTGTCAAGAGCTCCACCTTTTGCGGCCGCCTTGCCAGACAGCCAATCACAGCTGCAGTTCGGGGCTTCTAGAAGATGGCCGGGAGACCTTTCCTACCACATCGAAACTGCGCCCCTGCCGCGCCGATAGCTCTTCGTCTCATCTCCTGCTTGCTTGCTTGACAGGCAGACAGGGCGCCAATCCACACACACACACGCACTAACAACACCAATAGCACTTAAACACTTGCACTAACACAGGCTCACACACTAGTCAGCAGCAGCATCATCACCACCACCACCACAACCATCACGACGACGCACCCCGCGTGAGGCTGCGGGCGAGCATCGGTGCTACGCTGCACCGTCGTCCCGTCTACCGGCGTCATAATCAATTCCACCCCACTTCCCTTTCCCTTCTAGAAGGCTTCGAGAAGCGGCTGCGGAATGACGGCGTTTCCCCATGGCTTCTGCGACTTATCAGGCCCTTTCCCACAGCTTCCTAGACGGGAAAGGTCTAGGAACTCCGCGCCCTCAGCAATGCGCCGGATTGTTCTCTATCACACTTTTCATCTAGTATGCAATGACGGCAGTGTGGATCGTGATGGGCGCCAAGAATGCAAGATGAGTCTAGACGCAGGACGCTAGAAGTTTTTGTCACAGAGAAGGGAGTGAGGGGGGAGCATTCACAGTAGTAGGAGTAGCTTGCCTGTGATGAAGGCTACGCGAAACCGTGCGCATGCAGATGCGCGCCTTGTTAGATGGGGTCTCAGTCTGCTTTGCAGATGCTAATCAGGCTCTTGACCACGGTGACATAGCGTACGTGTTGTCGCAACGCTCATAGTCCGTTCTCCGTCCGCCCCTCGGTCGCGCCGTTGGGTTTAGTCTGTAGGAGGAGACTACATGGTTATGTTTCGATTCATGAGATGGTAGTCTCGAAACCTTCGTTGCTCCGGGCGGAAGACGATGACTCCGGTAGTTACAGAGCCCCAGGTGGTGTGTGGGTATTGAGAGGTCTGCTTTGCCCTGCAAAGACCCTGCCCGTGCAGAGCCTCTTTGGCTTCCAGAAGGTCGCGAAGCCCTCACGAATCATGCACACCCCGTGAAGTAAGAGTTGTAAGATATGATAGAACCTGATTTCGTGCATGGTCAGACTTCTAGAACCTCCACGGTCTTCTTGGCTTCCCCAACGGAGCGATAGCCCTACTGAGCTGTCTCAGCCGTTCAACAGGCTATGCCAAAACGTCGTGGGGGTATAGGCACCGCAACATTCTAAACAGCTTGCGCTGCGTCTGATCCGTTGAAGTCGGAAGTCGGAGCTTTTTGCTTGAAAAATAAAATCCACGGTGACTGCCGGACGGACGAAGCCAGGATAAGATCGGCGACCGATCATGTTTAGAAAACAAGACAAAGTATTGGGAGTACTCAGAAGTACCCTCTTTCAGACCAACCATTTTACGCGCCTCTCCAGCTCGACCGGCAGATATCCGCCTGTCGAATCGCACAGCTCCGTTCCCCAGCCAGTTCGCCTATTGGGGGTCACTCTTGTGGGTCTCTCGAGGCTGGGCAAAAGTCCGCGGGGGGCCGGGCGAGGGAGGTTGGGACTCTATGCTTGTCGACGGCTCGCAGACCTTGGACTGAATTCGCTGAAGCGATGGAATTGCTTGGGACTTGCCTTGGGGGGTTTATTTAAGCTCTAACGAAAGCTTGTCAGAGAGAGAGAGTGTGTGCGTGTGTGGGGTTGACTCTTGAGAATGGATTAGGAGCCCAAGTCTTGTCATAATTTGTATTGTGTCTCTGGAGTACCGAGAGGATATCAAAGATCCAAGCAGGGGTCAGCTGGTGAGGTATCGAATTCAACAGCCGTTTCATATCTTTATACTGGTCGTATTGATCCCTTCTGAAGTAGACCGAAAGCTCCCCACGTTCGACGAGGTCGAGCAATACGGAAGCCAAGTTATTATATCCAAGGGCACATATTGCCTCCCCAAAATGACGCCCTCAAAAATGCTCTATGAAAGACGAAGTCCGACGACTCGCAGTCCCGTGGTGCGACTGATAGCTTGTCCTTCTCGAATTAGTTTCCTCCTCGTCGTAGCTGGCCTCGCGCATGAAGGGGCTGTTGGCCCTGATGGCCTCACCCTTGAATAGCAATACTATGGGAATTGCAGCCATGGCAGCACCAACGAAACCCAGTAGAGAGCCAGCCCATCCAAAACCCAAGTTGGTAAATAGCGGCTGTGATACCAGGGGAAGAAAGGCACCAAAGGAGTTGCGCCCCATCGACGCGGCACTCAAGGCAGATGCGGCGTATTTCTCGTAAGCGTCGGTGAGGTAGTTGACGACTCCAAGGTAGATGCTGTAGATGCCCACGCCAACACAGGCGATGCCACAGGTTGGTACGATCCAGTGGATGCTACTTTGGCAAGTCCAGCCATACCAAAATAAGCCTCCTGCAAAGAGAAGCGAGCCCGGGACGGAGAAGTAGAGCCTCGCTTCAGGTATGGGTTTTCCGGGCCTCTCCTTGTTCCGCCTTGCCGATCTCAAGTACGCCCAGTCTTGTATCGGATTGATGGCTGTTCCGATGAGAGCTCCCACACTGATGGCGAGCTGGATGAGTCCAGTTGACATTGTGCCAAAGCCATATGCTTCTTGGAACGTCTGGACAACAGACGAGAAGAACATGTACAGCACACCCCATGCAAAGGATACCCAGAGTGTGAAAAATATGACAACAGGCTCAGTTGTGAGCATCTTTGCGGGACGGTAGAACGAGAGCTTGAGTAGTGTCCAGGTCGATTCCTTGGTGAGCTCGCTCTCGGCGTAGATTTCTTTTCCAGTCGTCTTTCGCAGCTTCTTCGCACGGCGTGCGAGAATCACGTCGCCTCGGGTCTCCTTGAGAATGAACCAGAATATGGGGATTAGCGCAGCGTTGTAGATGATCTGGATGTAAAATATCCACCGCCACCCCTGCGGCTTGTTGATCTGCAAGATGGCACTGCCTATGAAAGGCCCCAACGCGATACCCGCGACCGAAGTGAAGCCGAACAGGGACATGGGAAGTGATCGAGCTTTGTCGCCTTTCCATACATCGGCAATGCTTCCACCAACGATATTGATGGAGACCGACGAGGCACCACCGCCAAACTGAAGATGACAACCTTAGTTAGCAAAGAGGCGCCGGAGGCAATGTGAATCTATACAACTTACAAAGCGGGTAACAATCAAGGTGGCGTAGTTTTGCGCAAAGGCAGAGCCGAACAGAAATAACACGAAGATGATATAGGCTCCGAAATAACTAGTAACGGTTTTGTGTCAGTCCTGTTCTCCAACGCCAGCACTTCACATTCCACCTGGACAGGACATACCCAGGCATGCGCCCCTTGGACTCCGTCAACGGCACGAAAATCAACGGCCATATAGCTGCGCCCATGTTCCACGATACTGTCGCCCAGATTGTGTTGTCAAAGGGCTTGTTCATGATGCCGAACTGGCTAGCTATGTCCGATGATGCCGAGCCATAGCTACCCGCCGGGAGGCCCGTTAAGATCGAAACGAAGCAGACAGTGACTGTCAGAACCCATTTGTACCACCGTGGCCAGTTGAAAGGCTGATCGGGATCGTTGGGGCCGTTCCAGCCGTGGATGATTTTTCCGTCTTCTGTGATTTTCTCAGCGCCGGGTACGTCCGCTGCTTGACGGCCTCGCGCTGGTGGGCTCCCAGTTTCGCCTGTGTTTCTTCTTGTGCTTTGATCCCATGATGTGCGATCTGTTTCGTCTGACTATGACGTTAGTTTTGCACCTCAGAATCCTGAAATTCAATGGAGTTTGACATACTTGGTCCATAGGGTGCAGACGAACGATGTTCGACACCTGCATGCTCCTGCTTCTCAACGTCTGGTTGTTGCGCCATGCTGAATAACACCGATTACCTATTCAGATATATTTCAGGTAGTCGTCTGGCACGGTCAAAAAATTGATTTAGGTCGAGAGCAGAACATCGGGATATTCTGTGCCGTCATAGGGGCACAAGCTCCTGGTTTTAAAGATTTGTAAAAAAAAAAAAAAAACTGTGGTCCATTTTTATATCATAACTCCCACAGCGCTGGAACCGGAAAGACGAAATATGGGGTTTTCCATCATCGTCATTCGAACTTTTTTTGAGGGTTTCCCAGTTACTTTGGTCAGTGAAGTCATCGTGATGACGATCGTGTGTGGGCTCATGAGTCGCTCGCGGTTCCGAGAGTCTAAAAGGGCCCAGTATTTTGAGGCGACGGCGTCTTTCCGCAATCCCTCATCCTCGTTGACTGCTTGGCAAGGCCGAATGCATACGCCACTGCTCGAAACGAATCGATGTCATTTCTTTTTCGATGGAAGATGGGAATCCGTGTCTGAGCTTCTTCCATGGCAAAGGGTTCTAGAAAGGACGAGCGGCGCAAGCTTTTCTTTCACTCTCTCTTTGACAACGAAACAGTGTGTCGCCAAGCAGCAGCACGCCAAGGTCGGAAGAGATCGACGTCGTCGACGTCCGACCTAGCCGTCTTTTGGCACAGTTTGTAAGCAGCGTTTCAGACGCTCCTCTCTGTAGACCTTGCCACGTGCCTTTCACGCGTATGCGAACTACGTTGCGTCCCCAGAGTCAACAACTGTCCTATTTGATAGGTTCGCTAAGCTCTTGCGGTGTATGAAAGACTTGATGCACACCGTGCTGGCGCTTGGCGTGATTTGAGCTCGGCATGAAGATGCACTCCGTACTCCGTGCAGCAGGTTACAAAAATGAGGGGAACGTCGTGATTCTCCAAAGTTGAGAAGGTTAAATCAGACTTTTTCTCTCTATCAGCGACTTACAAATACTATCAACAGACCGCACGTCATGGCATCTTTCCAAGGCTTCGACATAATTCCTTCCGGTGCCAAGGGCACGGCCGAGCCATTCCAGCTTCATGTCTCGGACACGGAGCTATCGGACTTCAAGACGCTCTTGAAGCTCTCCCCAATAGCACCGGAGACGTGGGAGAACAAGACCAGCACAAGAGACGGAGGCAAGTACTTTGGTATCACTCGCGACTGGTTGATAAATGCGAAGGAGACATGGCTTGAGAAGTTCGATTGGCGCGAACAAGAGGCCTATCTCAACTCTTTCCCCAATTTCAAGATTCCGATCAAGGATGGTAACAATGAGCCCCTAAGCATTCATTTTGCGGCGCTGTTCTCCAAGAAGAAAGATGCCACACCAGTGATCTTCCAACACGGATGGCCTGGCTCACACATGGAGTTCCTCCCAATGCTTGACTTGCTACGGACAAAGTATACGGCCGAGACGTTGCCATTTCACGCCATCGTCCCCTCTCTGCCGGGCTATACTCTGTCATCTGGGCCGCCCACTGGCCAGGACTTCACATCAGTCGATGCTGCTCGCGTACTTAACCAGATGATGATTGATCTTGGATTCGGGGCTGGGTACATCGCTCAGGGCGGGGATGTTGGCTACTATTTGTCCCGTCAGATGAGTGTCTTACATGACGAATGCAAGGCACTCCATGGTGAGTAATGTCGAGCTTCCATTCTAAGATTATTGCACAGGCTGAGTACCCAACAGTCAACTTTTTGGGTGCCGGTGCGGATGTTGACGTGAACGACCTTGAGGGAGTCGATGAGCGGGAGCTGCAGCAGCTAGAGGGCATCAAGCAGTGGAGGAAAGTTGGCATGGCGTATGCGATGGAGCATGCAACACGTCCATCGACCATAGGTCTAGTGTTGTCCTCGAGTCCACTGGCTCTCCTGGCTTGGATAGGAGAGAAGCACCTTGAGTGGTCTGACGCGGATCTAATCCCATTGGACAAGATTCTCAGCATGGTCACGCTGTACTGGTTCACGTCATCCCTTCCGCGGTGCATCTGGCCTTACCGAGACCTCATTTTGAACGAACAATGCCCAATCTCGAAGACGAAGCCACTGGGGTACTCGGAGTTCAAGGATCTGAGCATTATCCCCAAGGCGTGGAGCAAGTACTATCCGAATATGAAGTTCAGAAAAACTCATGAAAAGGTAAGCAACTGACGATACCTTTGACAATGACAGTCTATTCTTGAGCAAAGCTGACTGTGATCCACCAGGGCGGCCACTTTGCAGCGTTGGAACAGCCCCAGGCTTTTCTCGAGGACATAGAGGAATTTGTTCTCAATGTCGTTGGTCCGTTGTCTTAACGTCTGGCTTGGGCCTGTGCGTTTATGTAGTCCTCAGCTACATAGTGAATGATATTGTGTTATATTTTACATGACCGATGTAGGCGAAAAGACGGTGATTACTGGCGTGCAAGCGAGTGTAGGTTCCGTCGCCCTCGGATTCGGTGGTATTGTCAGCTCGGCCGCACTAACACCCCGCCGTGTTGAATTCACCCGTTTCGGTTCCAGAACTTTGTGCTAACCTCTCGGCTGACAAAAAGCGTTATGTGAGCCTCAGATCCCCATACGACGACATCGCCGAGGAACCTTTGAAAAGTCTCTGCATGGCATGAAATTACACAGGTACCAGTGTGAAACATTCCGCCTTTGATGCGGAGACTCCAGCGCAACTCTCTACAAGTCCAACATCGCCTGCGCTGCGGGGCGAATTTGCGCATAACCAACAAACAGTTCTCATTCATCAGCATGTCTCGCTTTTTTCCGCGCGCTGAGTTTTCGGACGATCAGCCATTGTCACGCACGATTCTCGGAGTGCATGTTCTCACCCGCGGAGCAACGACAGGTGCAATCATCAGCGGCACTGTCTTCGCCGTACGAGACATCGCCCAGCGCTTCCAACCGCCGACATCGACTCCGAAGACTATCAGTCCAACGCTCTCCCAGCCGCAGCGATTTCTCCGTGCAGCGGGCACAGGTACAACGGTCGGCACCGCGCTGCTTGCAGTGGCACTCGTGAGCCGCATGCAAGGGCGCGAAGATATTGAGTGGAAAGACCGGAGTTGGAGACTTCTGCATAACAAGGGCCAAGTTGAATGCGATGATTTCACCTACGGCGGCGCAATTGCAGGCTTGGCAGCTTCCACACTCACCGGACCGTTGAGAGGGGCCGGATGGAGGATGCCAGTGGGTGCTGCAGGGCTGGGGAGCGTAGTGGGTACAATAGGGTACATGGCATGGCGATACGGTGTCAAAGGAGGGTCTTTTGACGAATGAATTGATTTGCGTGTGCGATCCATCAACGTGTTGAAAGTTGTAAGATTTTGTTTGAGATAATCAGCCTGTATGAGCATGTGACAACTGGGAGAGCTGTGACGCCGTGCTAGAGCCTGGCACCGGCTGTTGATCTTTCAAAGTACCTACCTGCCCACAAGAAATCGAGAACACCTGAGATTGAATGCACAGGAAAGCAGTTCAATTTCAGGGCGCATAACTCTACTTCCAAATGAATGAATGCAGAGTTCACATGTCATCTTGACTAGATCGCCAACATGTCGTCCACATTCGACCGCTACCGGCAGTCTGGTAGGATGTTAAATTGGAGCAGGGGCATCCCTGATATCTAGGGTCTACGCCTTGCCGGACCCATATTTAATAGTAACTCGCCGTCCTGTCATCGGCGTCACATCTTTTCCACAACTTTGAAATAATATCTTCTACACCACGTATGCTAGAAATATTCCATTTCCTAGTATAATATCTCATGTTGAACGCAAATTAGACTTAGAAGAGGAAGAGGAGTACTGACCTCTCAAATCTTCATCATTCGAAAATGAGTCAACATGATGACGCCATCGTCGACCCGCGACAAGCACCAGCCCTCGAGGACGCACGCAGTGACGAGACGACACCACTTCTAAACGGGCGTTCGCACAGCCAACCGCAAAACGGCTCCTCAGCTCAAGGAGAGGAGCAGACTGTCCTCGCCGGTGACATTTCGGGCGCAAGGCTCTGGATCATTCTGGCCAGTGCCTACGTGGGCGTCTTCCTGGGTGCGATCGATACCACCATCATCGCCACACTCTCTGCGCCGATATCGAGCGAGTTCAAATCGCTGAGCTTGCTGTCGTGGCTGGCTGCCGCGTACCTGATCGCCAATGCGGCGTGCCAGCCTATCTCTGGGCGGCTTACAGACATCTTCGGCAGAGGGCCGGGCCTCGTTTTCAGCAATGTCTTCTTCGCTGCCGGGAATCTCATCTGTGGTTTGGCTCAGAGCTCAAGCATGATGATACTCGGCCGTGTCGTCGCTGGAATCGGTGGTGGTGGATTAATGTCCATCTCCACGTTCCTGGCATCAGATCTGGTCCCTCTGAGAAAGCGGGGAGTCATCCAGGGTGTTGGAAATATTTGTTTCGGTCTGGGATCCATGTTGGGTGGTGTGTTCGGTGGCTTTGTTAATGACAATTCCGCGATGGGTTGGAGACTTGCTTTCTTGGTCCAGGTGCCCGTTGTGGTGGTCTCGGGGCTCCTCGTCTTCTTCCTGGTTAAGGTCCCTCCGAAGATATCCAACAAGTCTTATTTATCCAGGATTGATTTCGTGGGCGCGTTCCTTACGATGTCTTTCCTGGTGGTCTTGCTATTGGGGCTCAATGCCGGAGGAAATATTGTGGCTTGGACAGATCCCCTGGTCTTGACAACCCTGCCCCTTTCACTCGTTCTTCTCATCTGCTTTGTTATCTGGGAGGATCGCAACGCTCAGCCTATCATTCCCGTCAGGCTCCTACTCCACCGGACTGTCTTCACGGCCTGCATCACGAACCTGGTCTGCACCATGGCAAACACGACGTTGATCTTCTACGTGCCCATGTATCTTCAAGTCCTGGGCTACTCACCGACTCAGTCTGGCCTCAGGATACTCTTTGGCTCCCTCGGAGTTTCGTTCTCTTCCATTGGCTGTGGACTCATCATGAAGAAGACGGGTCGCTACCTTGCCCTCGGAATCTGCGTCCTGGTCTCCTTCGTGGCTGGCACGGCAATTATCTCGACTTTGGATGCCAACAGTCCGAGCTGGGTGCCCTTTCCCGCATTTATACTCACTGGTGCAGGCTATGGTGGCATGCTCACCGTCACTCTCTTGGCCTGCATTGCTGCTGTCGACCACTCGCAACAAGCGGTCATCACATCTTCCACCTACGCCTTCAGGTCCGTGGGCGCCACACTCGGTATTACTGTCGCTTCAGTTGTCTATCAGAACATTCTCAAAGCAAGTCTGTGGGGTAGATTTGGCTCGGATCCTGGTGCGGCAGATGAGATCAACAGGATTAGGGACGACTTGGACGAGTTAAAGCATCTGCCTGCGGGTTGGAAGGATGGGGTCATTGCCTCATTCATGGAGGCTTTCAGAGGGGTGTGGTTGACCACACTGGGGTTGGCAATCGTGGGACTGATATGCGTTTCTTTGATGAAGCAGCATAAGCTACACTCGAATTTGGCTAGGAGAGACGAGTAAATGACTGCTGGTGACTTCCTTTGGGGAGCCAGCGTAAGTCTGATAACCTTGAAATCAATCCTTTGCAAAAGGCCACGAAAATGCGTGTCCTTCAGCGGGCTTCCCACGCTGTACCATGGCATATTCCCCGCTCAAAATTCGCATAAGCGCTCTCAAACAAGATTCAATGGAAACTGCCAGATAGTTAGCTTGGGTTTAGTACTCCAAAAAATCGGCGTATTCCACAGTGCACTGATATATATTCAAATGCCGCCTACACAATGAAGACATGTTCAAGTTCCGTCTCGTGCAAATGATCCTGTCGCAAATCCCACTCGTGGTCTTTGTCTCCCGTATCTGTGAGCACCCATCGCTCACCATAATTCCGGGCAATATTGAAGGCGACCTCAAAATTGCTCAAATTCGCTTGGTTTATCAACCTGTCTTCCTCGAGGTCCCAGAATCTTGAGAAGGAGCCACAACGCACCCAGCGAACGACTTGTGGGGGTCGTAAGTTTTGGTCGCGGAAAAGTTTGAGTAGAATCCCATCAATCCTGATATAGGACTTGTGTGACCACCTACGAATGCCAACAGTAAGGAGTAAAGCTTGAATTTGATCGCCAGAAGCCAATGCCGCAAGATTGAGGTCTAGATCCTCTGGATCATCCCAGGTAAGGTTTACGGCTGCGTCTTGGTGACCTGTTGGGTGTATCCTGTCAAGAGTTGTGTAGGAGGGATCAGATGGAGGTGACATTGTCATGTTGACGAGAGCACCCCTCAGATGTATCTCGGAGCTTCTCCAATCAGCAGCACGTCCAAATTCGTCCAGATCACACACTCTCATGCTCAGAAAGTTGTTTGGTAGCAGTAGCGATGTTTCAGACACCGACCAATTCCAAATTCTTGCGCTCCGTTTCAAAGGAGACCACGTGGGTATGTAATACTTCGTTTGTTGTCGAGCAGGCTTATCAGCGGATGCCCACGATAGTTGACGCAGTATATCCGTCGACCATAACCCGGAGTGGTATTCTGCTTCCTGAAGTGGGACAGGATACAAGGATCGAAACCAGTCCGAGATGCCTTTGATTGCGATCAGGCGGTCATCATGATATGTGACGGCCGTTGGCGCATAATAGGACAGCACCGAGTGCCAGATTTTTGCGACTGAGGATTGACCCTTGCATGCCATCAAACTAGTCTTGGTTACCCGGATGCTGTCCTTGAAAGACCGCGGTTGCCCTTTCCAGAAACCGCCTATCGAATGAATAGGAAACGCTTGGGACAGGCTTGCGTGAGTGCAAGACCACCACATTTGGTCGACTGTACAGAAGAGATTTGCTGGAGCAAGAATGATCTCTTGATAGACCCACCCGCGAGACATTAGGCCAGATTCAATAATCTTACGTTGAAAGTGAGACCGCGGATGCTGGAACATCACTTGAGGTCCGCGGCCATCTGGTGGATGCTTCGGTCTTATTCCCAGCAGCTGACGATCGCTTTGTTTTGGAAATAGGCCTTGATCAGAGTGCTCGGCATCCACGGCGGCAATATTGCTACATGTTGACTAGTAAGCTCATATATATGGATACACGTTGAAGAAGAATTGATGCATCAATACTGGGGAAGGCGATTCTGGAGATTTCGATAGAACAGGAAGGGGTACATACAAGATTCCACCAGCATATATATCACCCATTTTGACAGCCTCCTGACTCCACTCCAAGTTCTTTCCATGATCATCTATATCTTGGACAATACAAAGGCAGTCAATCCACATATATTCTAGCCTACAAAATCTCGCGATCTGCATGGCGTCTCTGAAAGTTCGTGGGAGGCTGGATTGTGAGATACCAGCCTGCAGCCTTTCGACTGAGATCCACTGAGTATCAGCATCTCCCGCGGTGTGATAAATGGACAATTTCGGCGGCTCAGAATCCTTTTCAGATCCCCATCTGTGACTTAGAGTTGCATAACGATAATCGACCAGGCTGCTGGTCGTGATTAGTTGCACTAGCCCTGGCAATCGTGGGTTGAGGTATAGCAGTCGCGTCGGCTTCCTCCGTGGCTGGCATCTATATTTGGCACACTCTTCATGGGAAGTTTCCTGTTGGCAAGCTTCAGCCCAATTCTTGGCCATCGCCAAATGATTCCTCCGTTGAGAACAAGGAATTATGAAAGACTTTGCAGCGGCAACTTCGAACTGTTATCTCCAGCACAAAACTGAGGAGAGAATACAATGTGAAGTCTTACACTCAACAAAATCAATGCGTGCGTGAGCTGTGTCATACACCATGCGGGATGGGCCGATCAGAGGGTCGGAGTGAATCAATATCTTGCCATTGGCTTTGGCCGCTTCAAGCCACAGTGAATGTGGTTCTCCGGAAGGGTAAAAGATAGACCAATGAAAACTCTTAATCGCCCACTGGTTATAGATCATAATGCAGACATGGCATCCAAGCTCTAAGGAGTGAAGCAGGCTTTTGTATGACAAATGATGTTCGAACGGTCCAACAGCTGAAGGGTGGGTCTCCTCAATCGGCCCCTCAGCTTTATATTTTGCGGAAAGTTTCCAAAAATGTTCAGGTCCAAGCATGACCTGACAAACATTGCATAGCTTTGTTGCGCGGAAGAATTCTTCGATATAGTCAGGCGACCACCCAGAGACCAGTTCTCTGCCTTGTGATGGGTGGTTTACAGTTTCTGGCTGAAGTGAGCCAACATTGTTTGAGTTAGAGGACAACATCTTTGACGCAAGGCAAGGTCTGCTAAAAATCTGACACTGAACAATGAAGGAAGGTTAGCAGCCAAAACAATCTCAGATGGGATCTTGCAGAAGACAAGGGAAAGGCACGTTACGAGTGAAAGAGAGATATCAAATCAGTGAGAGTGAAATCCAAAAAGATGTGTGCAAAGAAAGCCGGCTCCGGTGCAAAGATGGGAAGGACTAGTTTCCTGCTCAAGCAGAAAACGAGTAAATCGTCAGGGCCAAGAAGATACTGGATGACTCGCTAAGCGGCTGCTCGTGCATAATGCATGCAGGCAGGTTTACCGCTCCTGTTGGTACAGAGAAAAGTGGCCGTGATTGGAACCCATCCGCCCCTCAACTCGTACTCGAGTATGCATAGGGCTGCCAACTTTGTGGTTATTCAAGTCAGTCACCTTGTTAGGGTGCAAGGCAACTAGATCAAACACACTGTAGGATCAAATTCAGCTTGTGAGCCCCATCCGTGTAAGCTCGATGTAGCATATAGTTGAGTGTGACGGCGAGAAGGCGTGTAATAGCACAGGAGCCAACAACAGTTGGTACAAAGAAAGCGTTGCGACAGAAAAGACAGGACTCAATTGCAGGGCAAGAGCCACCTCAAAGTAAGTGACTAGGCTCACTTAAGCGTACCTACCTACTAGGTAAGCTATTCCAAAGCAGGGCTCTCTCTCCTGCCACCCTGCAGTTTAACACTATAAAACAGCACTTTGAGTCCTAGGGATTTGGAGCGGGAGTAGGTGTGTTGAGGTGACTGTGTTAGCGTTGAAGTGCCTTAGCGGTGCCTAGGTAGGTACCTGGTTTTGAAGAAAGCACAGGGGTATTCCAACAGAATGTGGGGCGCCCATTGACCAGGGCCAACCTTGCAAGAACGACCGCTCACGTCGCGCCGTATTACAAGCAATATTCGAACCTCTCGTTCGTCCCTCCAAGCAGTGGAACTGCTGTTGAAAAAAGTACCTGTCACCACAACAAACCTCCCATCCCGAAATGTCCAAACGCCTCGCCTCCGAAGCCCTTGAGGAGGCTCTCAACGCAGACTCGCCCGCCTCGAAACGATCGAGGATAGGCGACCCAGACAGCACGCCTGAGGCTGAAGCACACCAGAATGGCGGCGCAGAGCAAGACGGCCACTCCAGGCGAGCAAATGGCGACCACGCAAACGGCCACGATGCAGAAGACCCTGAAGACAGCGACCTCGATGATCTCACGCCGGTCAAAGCGCCGCTTCGCCAAGCTGCACCGACCGCCGGCTACGACGACCTGTACCTCGACACAATCGATCGCAACACGCTCGACTTTGACTTTGAGAAGCTCTGCAGCATTTCGCTGTCCAATATCAATGTCTACGCCTGCCTTGTATGCGGGAAATACTTCCAAGGTCGCGGGCCCAAATCCCATGCCTATTTCCATGCGCTCGAAGACGGCCACCACGTCTTCATCAACATGGAGACGCAACGGGTCTACGTGCTGCCCGAAGGGTACGAGGTGAAAAGCAAGAGTCTGGATGATATCAAGTATGTGTCGGATCCGCGGTATACGAGGGCAGAGGTCGCCGAGATTGACCGCAAGCCGCGCACAAGTTTGACCATTGGGGGGAGGGAGTATGTGCCAGGGTATGTGGGCATGAACAACATCAAAGACAACGACTATGTCAACGTCGTAGTGCAGGCGCTGTCACATGTTCCGTTGTTACGAAATTTCTTCATACTCGAGGATTTCAGTCAGAGCAGGTCGGAATTGGTCAAGCGCACAAGCATATTGTTCAGGAAGATATGGAATCCGCGCGCATTCAAGTCCCACGTCAGCCCACACGAGCTGCTACAGGAGGTCTCGCTGCTTTCAAATAAGCGCTTCACACTCACACACCAGGCCGACCCCGTCGATTTCCTCAGTTGGTTCCTGAACCACCTCCACCTCGGCCTGGGCGGCAGCAAGACGAAGCCCGGGTCCAGCATGATCCAGCGCGTCTTCCAAGGCAAGCTCAAAGTCGAGTCGCAAGCCATCACCGCCAAAGCCGACGTCGGCGACCGGCTGCGCTTCGAAGAGGCCGCCGAAGTCAAAGTCGACGACAGCCGCTTCCTCCTCCTCACCCTCGACCTACCTGCCGCGCCGCTCTTCCAGGATGAGGAGCAGCGCAACATCATTCCGCAAGTGCCCCTGACCACGGTCCTGTCCAAATACGACGGACGCGCCGCGCAGGAGCACCTCGCGCACCGTCGGCGATACCGGCTGATGCACCCGCTGCCGCCGTACTTGATCTTCCACATCAAGCGCTTTTCGCAAAACAAGTTCGTTTCGGAGCGCAACCCAACGATTGTCACATTTGACTCGCGGGACCTGGATGTGTCGCCATATGTCCAGCCTGATCCGAGCCAGCACAGCGGGGGCCCGATTTACTACGATTTAGTGGCGAATGTGGTCCATGAGGCGGTGCGGCTGCGAGAGGATGTGGCGGATACTGGGGAAGAGAGGAAGACGTGGAAGGTGCAGGTATTGGACAAGGCAAGGGGTGAGTGGGTAGTTTGCCAGGACCTCTTTGTGGACAAGATTCAGCGTGAGCTGTTATGTATGGGTGAGAGTTACTTGCAAATATGGGAGAGGAGGAGAGAGCCCAAGGGCAAGGCTAAAGCTTAGTGGAGGGGAAAAAGAAAATGGAAAGCATTGTGGCCTTGCGAGAAAATCATAACAAGTGGCCATGTGTCCGAAATGTGGTGAGGGCTGAGATACCAAAATTGCATGTTGGTCCTTTTCAGGTTACCTCTAAGTGGCTTCACACTGAGTATAAGGTTTGAAGGTCTAAGATCGGACTGTCCGGGGCTCAAATGAAAATCCATAAATATCACATGTTGTACACCTAAGGTGTCTAAGGTGGACAAGTCTAGATTGATGGGCAGATCTTGGGATTTAATATTTACCAGAAGACGAAGAAGATGACGGATGATTCCTAGAGGACGGAAAAGCGGTGTTACTGGGGTAGCGACAGCTTCAACAAAATCAATCGCTTTTTGAAGTATTTTGATTCAAGCTAGGCCGCTAAAGGTGGGAAACTCGCTGCTTGCCCACCGACTATCTTGGCCACGACAAGGACTATAAACCGGAAGAGGAAACATATAAGCCTGCAGAGCCTTCGAACTGCAGCTGCTTGTTTCCGGAAGAACAGCCTACCGCTAAGGGAGACCTATCTCACACAGAGCTTCCTTACGGGGACAATATTCCGTCAGAGGCTATCCTACAGTAGGCTACTTCAAACATGCTTACTTCATGGTAGACTATCCTTCTGCAACATATCCCTTTTCCTGGGAATTATGGTCATCTTGCCAAAAGTAGGCAGGTGCCAAGGTCTTCAGCCAACGTCTGATTCCGGACTCAGTTTCGGGCTATGATGCCTGAGCGGGGCTCGAGTCATTGCCCTGGTGTTGGTTCTGTCGTTGAGTCTGAGGCTTTCCCTGCCTATGCTGGTTGGCCTTCTCCTTACGGGACTCCTCGATGGTGATGCGCTGCTGGATACTCTCCTCGTGCACCTTCCAGTCGATCTTGGTGTTTGCAGGGAGCTGCAAAATTTTCCTGAACGTGTCCCTGTCGAAGAATCGGTCAGCCCAGAGCAGAAAAAAGCTTTCACTTAGCGTCTCGTGACTTGTTCTGCAACTTGCCTTATCCTGATCATCTTGCCCTCCTTAGAGGCTGTCCAGATGCTGATGATGTCCTCACCATTGCGGACACTAACCACGGCACCACAAATCTCCACACCAGCATCGTGGAACTGATCACCGATCAGTGCCAGCATCAGCGCCTCCCAGTATCGATCAGCAACACCCTTCTTCAAGCGCACGAGCCACTTTCCGCCCTTCCTGTTCTCCTCATCCTCCCATATAGGCCGCACACCCTTCTTGAAGAGGTGATAGTCGGAGACGGGCTGCAGAGCCGAGGGGCGGGCCAGGTGTCGGTAGACAGCCCAGAACTGCTCGACCGTAGCGACCTCGGCCAGACCGTGGACGGTCTCGTCGTAGGGGATGGAGACGTTCTTGGGAATCGATGGTCGAAACCAGAAGCACCAGGGATTACGCAAAAGGTTTTCAGACGGCTGGTCGCCCTTCTTGCCGTCCTTGGTGCTTGATTTATTGTCTCCAGTCGCCTTGGTCGCGCTTCCGCTAGACGTGTCCTGGGCTGGCTTTTCAGCCGCGCCCTTTACTGCCTCGAAAGGATTACCCGGCGACTTGGGATTCTTGGTGGCGCCGAAGGACGAGAACGCGCCGGTCCCCAGGCCGAAATTTGCGCCACCGGGAGACGCGAGCCCGGACCCAGGCGTTGTCACCGTGTTGAAGGGATTCTTACCCCCATGCGACGAGCTGTCACCGCCGAATCGCTTTGAAGGGAAGGAAGGGTTTCGTTCGCCGTGGCCGGAGTTTGATGTCGAGAGAGAGAGCTTGTTGGTGCTATTAGTAGATCGTGTTAGCGGGTTGCGAAATGCGACAGTACTGGGAGCAGGGAGGACGGGTGGGCGGGGGGGATCAGATAGACAGAGAGGGAAAGAAAGAGACACACTTGGTCCTACGACTCCATAGATCCCTATCCATACCAACTGTTGAAAGAATGACGAGGCGGAGTGCCTTTATAAGGATAGGTTAAAGTTCCGAACGAGGGTTCCCAAAGCAGTATTCCAAGCTTTGCGATTCCCTATATAGGATAAACGACTCTTTCGGAACGATTGGAAGAATTTCTGGTACCTTCCCGTGTATTACGAGGACCAGAAACACCCTCAGCTGTGGAGTCACCTGGTGCTGGATTGCGCAGCAGTTGGTGATAGATGAGTGTGATCTTTGGTGTAGGTGAAACGGTATTGCAGGTGAAGCGTCGTGCAAGAGGCGGGCTGGATCAGAGCTGTTGACTGCCTGGGTCTGGGAATGGAGTTTGGCAAGGAAAAGTATGCCCAAGCGCAGATGTGACGAGACTAGCAGAAAGAGGGTTGATGTGGGTTTGCACAGTAGCAAGGTAGCCAAGAACAGCGTGGAGATGAGTCGAGGAGGGTGTCGAACTGAGGTTGAGGCTGGTGGAAATTTTGAGTTTGGGATGGAATCTAGCTGGTAGGGTGGGTTGGATTGGGTTGGATAATGTTTGGTGGCTTGATGCAGATTGGGGTTGCAAGGTCGATAGGTAGGCAGGCGCAGAATTCGGTGTTGTTAAGTCCAATTTACAGCAGATTGAAGATGTTGTAAGGTGGGACAAAGACGATGGTGGTGATGTTGATGGTGAGGGACTGATGTGCAGGTTGCAGGTGCAGGTGTAAGGTAGGTGCAGCCGTATCAAAATGTGAAAAGGCGTACAAGAGAGAAAAGTCTCTTCCAATGAGAGCCTGCGACGGCGCGCATCAACAGACCCAAGGCGATCGGCTGGTAGTGGGAGGGATGGGGGTTGCACAGCGTCTCCACTTTCCACTGCTACGGTAGAGGTGCTGAAGGTATGCCACCCGACTCATTCAAGTGCTAGTCTCACTTGCAGATGCAATTCAGGTTGTGGGGTAAAATACTGCTCAAGTGAGTAACCTCAGGCTACCTTGCTTAGGTACTTACTCAATTGCACTGCAGTAGCAAGTTAGGTATATTTATAATATTTTGAATTTTTTGATAAAGATTCTTTCTTTGTAATAAAATCCCCATCATATTCCAACACCTTAACCAGGAGATTAGAATTAGGGCTCAAATCCATCTCTAAGCATGTCTACTGTTGATCCATTACATGTGTTGTTGTTTGTGAGGAAAACTCCAGTAGTAGAGAAATTATCCATGCTACAAAAGCACTGTGTTTTTGAGCAGATGTTACCTTGGTAGAAGTGAATAGTATGAGTGATGCATGTACATCATGGTATATTTAAGTGAGGTATAATGAAGGAGGCAGTGTGCAAAGTACAGACATAGTCTGTCTCTCTTTCTGTAGGTAGTGTGGCAGTACAAGTCTGTGTCATTCTTTATCTTATCAATAGCTGCTTCATCAGCCTTGCCCCTCCATTCGCTTTTAGGTGGGTTTTGACTTCGACCGCACTCAGTAAGGTGAGTAACTGCTTTTGACTCATCAACCAGCCGCTTGCTGTCTCAAGACTCGAAGCCATTTTCTACTTTTGTCCCAAACACTGTCATTCTCCGAGTCTCTTCACTCAATTGTCGTTAAAAGGGGTAGTTCTGATCTTACTAGACAGCAAGTGCAAATACCACTGCCCCGCCTTCTTTTTTCAGAGGTGGGCCCCCCTGCCTCGCCTTCAACTTCAACTTCCATATCCAATTCAGCCTCCTCAGCTCGTCCTCATCCGCAACTCTCCCTCACTGTCTACCCAAGAGATACCACGAGCCATTCGCTCGAGAATTTTACCATGGCCGCCACCAACGAACCCATCCTGCCCGTCAAGGGTAAACGGAATGTCCTCATCACCAGTGCTCTTCCCTACGTCAACAATGTTCCTCACTTGGGCAACGTGATCGGTTCCGTCTTGTCCGCCGATGTTTATGCCCGCTGGTGCAAGGCCCGTGGCTTCCAGACTCTGTTCGTCTGCGGATCCGACGAGTATGGTACTGCCACCGAGACCAAGGCTCTCGCAGAGGGCGTCACTCCCGAGGAACTCTGCACCAAATACCATGCTGTCCACAAAGACATCTATGACTGGTTCGAGATTGAATTCGATATCTTTGGTCGCACCCCCACCCAACACCAGACCAGCATCACCCAGGAGATCTTCCGCAAGCTTTGGGATAATGGCTTCATTCTCGAGCGCGAGGAGGTCCAGCCCTTCTGCCCCCATCCAGACCACCAGTCCTTCCTCGCCGATCGCTTCATAGAGGGAGAGTGCTCACTCTGCCACGAGCCCGGCGCTCGAGGAGACCAGTGTGACTCCTGCATGAAGCTTATGGATCCATTCCAGCCAGAGTCCGAGGCCGCTGCTACTGATGGCGGTGCGTCCAAGGGCGTGGGCTGGCTCATCAACCCGCACTGCAAGGTGGACAACACTGCGCCCGAGAAGAGGAAAACGAAGCATATGTACCTTCGCCTAGATCAGCTGTCAGATGAACTCAAGGCATGGTTTGCCGAGTCCAGCAAGAAGGGTGTCTGGAGCTCCAACAGCATTGACATCACAAGCAGCTGGCTTCAAAAGGGTCTCAATCCTCGGGCCATCACCCGAGATTTGAAATGGGGCACACCAATTAATAAAGGGGTCGAGGGTTTGGACGACGAGATTTACGCAAACAAGGTGTTTTACGTTTGGTGAGTCTCTAGCCATGTTTGGGTGCATGGTGAACAATTGCTGACAATCGACAAGGTTCGACGCTTGCATTGGCTACGTCAGTATAACCGCAAATTATACAGACAAGGACAATGCGAATGGCAAGAATTGGGAGAAATGGTGGAAGTCTCCGGATGATGTGGAGCTTGTGCAATTCATGGGCAAAGACAATGTTCAGTGAGTATAACCTCTCCTTACAGTCAAAAAGGCGTGACAGGCTAAATGTCCGTTCCGCAGATTCCACACCATCATGTTCCCAGGATCTCAGATTGGCACCAGAGACCCATGGACCAAGGTGCACAAGCTATCCACGACCGAGTGGTTGCAGTACGAAGGAACCAAATTCAGCAAATCCAAGGGCGTGGGTGTCTTTGGAAACAGTGCCAAAGACACAGGCATAGGACCAGATATCTGGAGATACTATCTACTAAGCCGACGACCTGAAACGGCCGATAGCGAATTCCAATGGTGGGAGTTTGTATCGGCAAATAACAACGATCTTCTCAAGAACCTGGGTAACTTCAATCAGCGAGTACAGAAGTTTTGCCAAGCCAAGTTCGACTCAACTGTACCTGACTACACAAAATACACATCTGAGGGCCTCGATGCGCATGTCAAGGAGATCAACGCCCTGCTGCAAGAATACAACGGGTTCATGGAGGCGACCAAGCTCAAGGATGGGCAGAGACTGATCCTGGCCATCTCCTCCGTTGGAAACAAGCTGCTACAGGACAACAAGCTCGACAACCGGTTGCTGACAGAGGAGCCCGACCGATGTGCGGCCGTGATTGGCACTGCTTTGAACCTGTTGAAGCTTCTTGCATCCATTGTGGCCCCCTACATGCCAGCCACTGCAAAGGAGATCTTCGCACAGCTAGGCGTTGAGCCTTCGCCGTCCATCCCCGAAGTCTGGCAGGTCGGCGACATCAAGCCTGGTCACAAGCTTGGCACCCCGAAGCCGCTCTTCGCTCAGATCCCCGATGCCAAGATTGAGGAATGGCGTGAGGCGTACGGAGGCGAAGAGGCCCGTCTGGCGAAGGAGGCAAAGGCAAAGGAGCAGGAGGAGAAGCGTTTGAAGAAGCTGGCGGATAAGGAGAAGAAGAAGGCCAAGAAGCTAGCGCAGAAGGAGGGCGTCGGTGCTGAGGCGGCAGAAAAGAGGGAGGTGGCGGACCCGAGGATAGAGGCGGTTACGGAGCAGATGGCTCAGGCTGATGTGCACACTTCGTGATCGAAGGGTGAGAAGGTATTGATTCAGTGACGGAGGAAGTGAGCATGTGGGCAGCGAAGGAGTAGTGGTCGGTCTGATCTCGTGCGCTGGGGCTTGTGAGACTATTGGTAGACAAAAGGGTCAAATGAACATTGCTATAGTGATCTAGCTTTGCCGAAAACGATGATTTGATATGAATGTGCTCATCATTGTAGCGATCAAACCCTCGTGGCAGCACACTCCTGCCATATTTGTTTGCGGCCATAATTGTGCACAAGCAACGGTATTACAGAGGGGATTTTCTTCATGCAGCGTAATTACCTCCCCTCTCTGATCCCCATCTCAAACATCTCAGCCAGTACATCCCACTTAGCCGCAGCCTTCTCCGTCGACGCCCTCGCCACCCCCCGGAGTCCACCCGCAATGAATCGCAAATGACGCTCAAAGTCTGCCCTGACAGTTCCCAACGCCTCACTGTAAGTTTGCTTCGCCACCACTCTGCCCACTCCATTGGGGCCGCGCGCATCGTCTTCCTGCTCGCTGTCGCCAAACAGCATGATTGTCTCGTCTTCTTCGCGCTCTTTTTCTTTAGGACTGACATAGACACCGCGCATTGCACTCGGTGGAAGCGGCGGTGCCGGCTGGGAAGGCTTCCGCGGCGTATTGAAGCGCGTCGGCGTTGTACTGGTCTCGCCCGCCTCTTGTGCCCGGCGCGCGTCCTCGAGCTGGATCGCCAAGTCCAGCACATCCAGCATGCACCGCATGATCGGCTCAAGCTTTGCGCCCAGGCAGGCCTCGTCTGTTATTTGCTTGGCGAAAGCCGTGTGGATAGCAATCAAATCGTCAACATCCTCGGCGGCTTCGAGCTTGTCTTGCATAGTGGTGATTTCAGGGGTGAGAACGAGTGTCGTCAAGTAAGAGTGAAATGTGCTCGTGAACCACAGCAGCCGGGCACGGAGAACGTAGTATGTCTGCTGGTCGTACGTCTCAAGCTCGCGGGGCCCCGCTTTGAAAAAAGATGTAAGCGTGGACGCCGCTCGGCGCAGCTGGAGGAGGAGGGTGAAGAGGGCTTGGTAGTGCGCGATGGATGCGCGCGTGATAATGAGCTGCACGGGCCAAGGAAGTTTGTAGCTGAGAGTGATGCTGGCAATGGCGTTGCGCACGCTGCGGCGCGCGTGTCCTGGGTCGTCGATGGGCGGACCAGTAGCAGAGAGCCGGTAGGGCTCGAGGGCAGGGACGGGGGAGAAGGCCGCTTGGGCGAGTTCGGTCAAGGAAAAGCGGTCTGTCCAGGTGGTACTATGGGAGTCGAGGCTGGAGAAGATGGAAGAGGTGAAGGCGCTGGCGAGGGAGCCGTCGGACATGAAGTAGATGTGCTGTAGAGCGTCGAGGCTGGACCAGAGGCCGCAGGAGTCGAAGAGGATGACTTGCAGGTTCGAGGACGTCGAGAGGTGCTTGCTTTGGACCCAGCGGTCGAAGGCACTGTCGAATAGCTCGGAGAACGGCGCGAGTGCGAAGTTGGGAGAAGCACAGATCTCGGTGAAAGATAGCGGTGGCTCGGGGAGGGAGGTCTCGGGGTGGTGGGAGGGATGTTGGAAGCGTCCTAGGTGTTTGAGAACTACCACGCTTTTTCCGGTGTTGAAGATTTTGCGCGCTGCAGGTTGAAGGAAATTGGGTGCGTGTAGCTGGCCCTGCTGGGATCGACGAAGCTGGAACTTGTCGCTCCACATGTGATGCAGTGGTTTTGACGTTGAGGACTCGGCTACGAAGAATGTTTTGTCGCCTGGCGTGAGCTCGCCGTCTTCCATCCATTGTCGTATGGGTCGAATATAGACCCGGAAGCAGTCAAAGAAGATCTCGCCCAAGTAACTGTATGTACGCTCATCTCCGCTCAGTTGAGATATGCATGTTTCATCGTAAAGTAGCTCAAGGAATCGAAAGGCGTGGGCAAAGCGCTCTTCTTGGAGCCGACGAACAACATTCGATAAGCCGGCCAGAGGCACAAGGTGTGGCTTCAATTCCTCTTGCAGAGCTATCAGGCTCACGACTGTATCCTGCTTGATATCGACATATCGTCCTTGTATCTTGGCGATTTCCGTGTCGAGTGCTCTGAGAGATTGTCGTACAGAGTCCTGGAAAGACTGGACCAGAGGAACATCCTGCCTAGTCTCGCTAAATTTTCGCAGTGGCAGCACAGTCCGCCCATACTCGGCAAAGGAATTGATGAGAGCGCGGTATGTATCCCATGAAACATTGTTCAGCTGAAACTTAGATACGGGTGTACAATCCGGGCCAAATAGGGTGGTGGGAAGACCGTTCAGGAGGAATAAGACCTCGCGCAGAAGTTGATACTCTGAGACAGGTATCTTCATTGGTCGTCCAGATTCATCCCTAGGCTGCGCATCCTGTCGCCACTTTTGCAACTCCTCTATTGTGTTAAGAGGCAAGTCACCCTCCGTCTCTGGTAGTATCAAGTCCTTTGCTGTCCGTTGGCCAGTAGCAAGGGCACTCGACATGGATGTGTCTGAGTCTGAGGTCTGGGACTGTGAGTCGGCAACCAACTCATCGTCCGAACTGTCTGCAAAATCGACATTCTTCCACAAGCCACGATCCTGCGCCCAGCCATCTTCTTTGGCGATATCCTCCCACCTCAGGATTGGGCCGGGGTCTTCGAATGAAGGACGTAATCGCTCGAGTGCCCTAAGATCCGACTTCTTTGCTGGTTGATCTGATAGTTCAAGGAGCAGATGCAACATTTCGGGCGTCCATCGCGTCGATTGGCTCGACAAGGCGTCGAGTCTTTGTCTCAATGCATCGGAAAGTCCATCACGTCCTATTACCGAGAAGGTCTCGACCAGACCTCTCAGCTGCTCCTCGACGGTGAACTGGTTTGTTTGAAGATAGTCCCGACTCCTGATTCCACGAATGGCAGACTCACGCAGTCGCTTGAATCGTTTTGGCTGGGACTGCGAATTGGATCAGATATGGCGTTGAATGATTAAAATTGTTAGACGGTGCCAGCGAAGGGGGGGCTCACTCTAGGCGATGTATTGGTGATGATGGTGACAAGTTCGTCAGTTAGGGCGCCCAACTCGGCCTGAAACGCCATTTTTCCCTGGTCATCTCATTGCCACCGCAGAGGACTCTAGTAACACTGATGTCTGATTTTTTTCTTTTTAGAGCAACGGCATACCTGTGTCGTGTACAGAATGAAGGTGACGCGTCGGAGGAGACATACGCGTGGTGAGAATATTCAATGGGAGGGAGACACTATGAAGAGGTACTCTTCTAATTGATGGCTTTCTGTTTTACACCCGCGTACCCACTGCTAATAAGCGCTGATGAGACGGGATGGACCGTCGCTAATCGTCTTCATTGAGTTTTAGTCTTGGCGAAAAGAGTACCTTAGGTACCTGCCCAGGTGAGTAAGAAATAGTCCAGGCAGTCTTGGGTCATCTGGCAGTTGCTATCCCAGGGGTCCCACACCTGGAACTTTACTAGGCTTGGCCCTGGCAGGCAATTTGTATGCAACCCAGCTATTCTTGCTATCACCTGGGATTACGCGCATGGCTTTGCCCACGTTGGCCCCCTTTTTTAATGCTTGATCTCTAGACAAAGACGCCTCGTCGAATTGAATATCGATACCCTTAAAAAAACGCTTTTCCTGGATCCTTCAACACTGCTTGCTGGAGTGTTCCCACCGCCCTGACCCGCCCCCATTTGCGCTTGGACCGACCTCGAGGTCATGCTCCGGTGGTGAAATAGGACCGCTTTGCGATTTTGCGACTGCGATTTGCGACCTGCGAACGTCTCGTCTATATCACCAACCACGCCCTCCTCTTCGCCATGGCTATCGCTCGGCCGGTCAGAGTCCTCGGGCTCGCCGCCATCATGATGTGGTGCTTCTTTCTGTACCAAGTCTTCAAGCCTGGTGGCAGCATCAAGACACCACTGGGCATCCCGAACAATGAAAGAGATCCGTTGCTAGATCGTAAGCTGCCCCTCTCGTCTTCAATCACCTTCGCGCCTGACTCCCGCTAACCTTCGACGCGCAAACAGCAACCGGCGAGCCAGAAGGCATATTACGTCGCGTAGGTCCAGGCTACGCGCCCAATGCAAATCCCACAGAGCGCATCAACGCAACATTGTTAGCACTCGTCCGAAACGAAGAGCTGTCCGGCATGTTGCAGGCGATGGGCGATCTGGAGAGGACCTGGAATCACAAGTTCAATTACCCATGGACCTTTTTCAATGATCAACCATTCACGGAGGAATTCAAAAAGAAGACTTCGGCGCAAACCAATGCGCAGACGTTTTATGGTAAGAAGATGATGTCTTCTGGTCAGGGTTTGCTTCGCTGACAATGCTACAACAGAGATTATACCGAAAGAGCACTGGGATATGCCATCGTGGATCAACGAAGAACTGTTCCAAGAGTCCGTCAAGATCCTTAAGGAACAGGACATCCAGTACGCCGACAAGAAATCCTACCACCAGATGTGTCGCTGGAACAGCGGTCTCTTCTACAAACATCCTGCCCTCGCAAACACCCAGTACTATTGGCGCGTCGAGCCCAAGGTACATTTTCTGCGACATTGACTATGACGTATTTCGCTATATGCACGATCACAACAAGACCTACGGCTTCACAATCAACCTGTACGATGCGCCCGAGTCCATTCCCACCTTGTGGCCCGAAACGAGCAAATTCCTTGCGCACCACCCAGAGTACCAGCACGAGAATAGTGCATATAATTGGTTGGTGGACAAGTCTAGAAGGCCGGACCATTATGACAAGGCGAATGGATACTCAACGTGTCATTTCTGGAGCAATTTTGAGATCGGCGATATGAACTTCTGGAGGAGTCAGACGTACGAGGACTACTTCAACCATCTGGATAGGGCAGGTGGTTTCTTTTATGAGCGTTGGGGGGACGCACCGGTGCACAGCATCGCTCTTGGACTGTTCGAGGACAAGAATCGGATTCATTGGTACGTGCCGCCCTTGTCCCAGCATCGCCTGCTGCTTTCCACCGCTGACATATTTCTAGGTTCCGAGATATTGGATATCAGCACATCCCTTTCTTCAACTGTC
Organism: Gnomoniopsis smithogilvyi; assembly: GCA_027946515.1. Classification (NCBI taxonomy): domain Eukaryota; kingdom Fungi; phylum Ascomycota; class Sordariomycetes; order Diaporthales; family Gnomoniaceae; genus Gnomoniopsis; species Gnomoniopsis smithogilvyi. Next base: position 749,921 of record JAPEVB010000004.1, on the reverse strand, counting down.
CGAACTCTCCCAAATGTAAGGGCTGTGTCACTGGCCGCTTCACGGACGGAGAGGCCTGGTTACATAAAGAGGATTGTCGGCCGAACTGGTTCAAGTTCGCACATCAGAACTAAGCCCAGCCATCAAGAACCTAGAGCATCTTATTATTTTTATCAGGTGTGGAATGGACAGCATTGAAACGTTTGGGCTGTAAAATGAAACGAAGACGCACACTTACACTTATATACATTTATCCCCCCCTCCCCTCCAAGTGCGTTGGGAGCTCTATGGATAGTTTCGCAAGATGGTTTGCATTTAGGGTGGAGCAGGACGAGCAAAGGAACATTGGTGTTTGGCGCCTGGTGGGGCATTTCGGGATTATCGTAACAGAGCTCATCTCAGTAGGCTTTGGGAATCACTTTCATAGAGGACTGACTGACTGAGAGCAGGTGCCTCATATTGATACTGGCATTCAATTGTGAGGGCCTCAATGTGTGAATCTACGTGTTGCACCATCTTCTTTCCGATTGTCCACTATACTCCTGAAGTCGTGTCTGTTTGTGTTGAAATGGCATCGTTATGCGTCTGCTCGCGGCGAACCTTGATGTTGATGATGCAGTCGTGCGAGTGGACTTGAGTGAGCCCTCAGTCAGATTACCCACCATTCTATATGACATCAGGACATTATTTCGAGACGAAGAAATAATCAAGTATAGAGTATAGAAAGAAGGCGGGACACACTTACAAAGCACTTCAAAACGTTGTTGGGCATCGAGATTGTCGCCCAAATAGATTCAAGAAAGGAATCTCACCTAGCGCCAATCTAACAGTGGCGCAGAGCAGCAAAACCAACGAACAGGTGCCCAGTGCTCAAAGTAGAAATCGGACCATCGTTTGTGTGAATGGATCAGACTGGTTTTCCTTCGTCGGGCCCTGGCGGTAGACGGACGATTTGATATACCCAGTCGATCGACTGGGTGATCAGGTAGCACCGAAGACTGTCACTGTTCCTGAAGTACCGCCGGCGCAGAATTGATTGCCAAAACCTCCCTCCCTCCATGTCAGACAGCTCACGACATATTTCCGCTCCTTCGCTTTGCCATCCCGTCCAACACTTTTCTTGAGTCTGTCTGTTCCTGCGGGGCCCCACGGGACGTTGACTCTGCTCAATAATTTGCCGCTCATGAGATCCCAGACCCACAGCCTACCACCCTCACCTGGCGTGCTGGTCTCGTCGCCCGTCATCTCATCTCCGGCAACCACAAATCTCTCCTTCCCACCCAACACACTCTGGACTCGCAAATCCTCATTCTTCCACCCTCTGCTTCCCTCATCACCCCCATACGTCCTCAAGCACCCACCTCCTTCGCGATCCATTAGCCTGATCTTGCTGTCCAAGCTTCCCACTAGCATCGCCTTCCCATCCTGCGTGAGACACAAACTACCCACACTCGCCCCTATCACATCCGTGACACACTTTCCCATACGCATATCATACCCCCGGACACGCCCATCCACACTGCCCGCCACAATCTCGGCGCCCTTCACCACTACCGCACTCACCGCATCCTTTGCCTCGTCCAGCACCTGCACCGGCTTCCCGCCCAGGCCCCCACCACCACTCCTACAATCCCAAATCCGCACCGTCGTATCAAACCCCCCGCTCACCACCAACGCATCGTCGGCGCCGCCCATCGCGACGCAGTTGACCCGCCCAACATGGCCCTCTGTAGCGTGCGAGAAGCGCCGCAGTGTCTTGGCCGTGGCGACGTCCCACAAAAAGACAGTGCGGTCGCCGCCGCCTGAGGCAAAGCGGGCATTATCGGTGGATACTGCAAGGGAGAGCACTTCTTTCGAGTGCGCGGCGTAGGTCTGGATGAGGCGGCCTTCTGGGAGGGACGAGGCGCCGGCGCCGGCGCCGGCGGCTGTGTTGCTCGACGAGGGATTGTAGAGCCGGATGGAGCGGTCCGCGCTGCCAGTTAGTATGTAGGTGCCTGGAGATGCCGAGTAAGTGAGGGCATGTATTGGGCCTGTTTGCGTGCGTTAGCAAGATGTATTGTGCTTGTAGATGAGTGAGATTTGTGCATTGGGTTGCACTCACCGTTTGCACCTGTAAGGTATGCTATGGGCTTGTATGGGAAAGCCATTTTGTGAGAGATTTCAGTCTCTCCATATCCTAACGGAAAATTGTTTACTCTCTCATCACCAAGTTGTGCTTTCTTGTGTGGGTGAGATTTGATTAAAAAAGGAAGCAAGTGATGTTTGACCGGACCAAGTATGTGCTTATGTAAGACGACCTAAGGGAATATTCCCCCCTCCCCTTTTCAAGGCCTGCGTTCCTGCGCCCTGGTGACGTCGCAGCTATCCAATTTTACAATGCACAAAAAAATTGCTATGAAGTTGTAAAGTAACATTGCGCGGAGAATGTGAAATAGTAAAGGGTTTGAGTCTTTCAAATTTTTCAATACCGAACTTGGACAGAATTTCTCGCTATGAAAATGCCATTTATACATTTCACTAGAAAACAAACTAGTCTTTCATTGTGGAGGACCTCATCTTGCTCTTTCGCTGTGACATTATCAGTATTTGCTACAATTTCAGACTCGAAAAAACCACTATACGAAACGTGCATCGATACCAGAACCGTGTCCGAAGGGTATTGTAGACGCCGGCACATCTACTACAGCATCAGGCAATGAGGCTAGTACAAAAGGAGCTTTGTAGTCCCAACTGTTTGGGGTGGTACCTGTGTCAATTGTGTTCATGCGTGTTCGCTGTCGAACGCCAGAAGGAGTCCTTGACAGATGACTAGAGGCTTCCACTATTGTGACATGAGGGGAGTCAATGCCGCCATTTGATACGCATCACGTCTGCTAAGAAGCTTGAGAGAAGCTGAATGATCGCTATAGGATTGTAATTGTTGTGATATTTTTTTATTTCCATATTGCTGAGGTGTTCTGTTGTCCTTATATATCTTCATCCCCTTATCCACTTAGTGTTCTTGGATATACCCCAATACCCCTGCTCCAAAGTCTTTGCTATGCCATACCTAGTGATGCTCCATCCATATATTGTCTGATATGACGTGATGCTCGCTATCTCCTACCCACTTCCGGACTCCTTAATAATACAGTATTCATTCGAATGACGATACTTAGTTAATATCATATGCACGAAGCGTCAATACTTGACTCATAGCTCAGAAGAGCAGACATAGTCTAGTACAGAAAGAGTTGACAGCCCTGAATTTGAGAATCGAGGGTTGCCGCCGTTGTTTGAGATGATTGGACGCCAACTGAGTGCGAGAGAAGGCAAATACCCCCAAGGCATCATAATGCTACAGGTATTGACGAATGATGAGGACCGCCAGTGTATGAGTGATTCTGCACCTTGGACTCAATGAGTGAGCCTCATCTTTCTAGCGGCTTCTCATTCTGTGCGAATGGCTCGTACGATATCTCGGGAACGATGGTGTGGCCATACCATCATCATTTGGAGATGTCAGCAATCATGTGCAATGCCTGACCAACCGCGCCTCGAGGTGTCAGTTCAGGAAACGTATCACGGCAGGAAGCTAGCGGCCGACAGCACGAACACGCCGCCGAGCGCCGTCGATCTTGCATCGGTGGGATCTCGCTACGTTACACAAGATAAGGCCCCATCTTAGCCAGCCCTGTGCGAGCAAGTCGTAGAGGCGGCTCGTCCGAGACAATCATGCCATGGCGTAGCGGACGTCCATGAACGCCACAGCTGAGCACATGATTCCCGCTTTTTTTCATCGAAAAAGACGGCCGAGAACGGGTTGTCCAAAGTGCGAGGCCAAGACCAGAGACTATCATACACGAGCTCCGTCCGTTCTCCTCGGAATTTCTTGGTGGCGAGCATCAGGGGAGTATGGATCGTTTCGCCATCGCTGCTGGCGGAACATATCATCGTGAAGACGGGGAAGGGGTAGTTGACCTGCGAGTCCGTACGATGGTTGTGGCTGTTGCCATGCCGGTGTTTCATTATGCTCCCTGCCTCCAGCGCCAGGATAGCTAGGCTCGTACTTTGCTCGCTTTGCCGGTCCAGCCAGCGTCAACGAGGGCACAGTCGTCCGAGGCGACACCGAAGGTGAGTGCCTGCCTCTTTGCGAATGCTCGTATGGTTGAACGCGGCGCTGTGTGGACTCCATTTGTTCCCCTGACTCAGATGTCGGTGAAGTGTTGTGATGACCACCACCTCGGGGACTGAAATTTGGTGAGCACGAGTATACCCGAGAGGGAGGGAGGTTATGAGAAAGAACTCACGCATTCTTGAATTTGCAGACCCGACCGAATTTCTCACACTGTACACAGCGGGGATAGTCTGGGTCACATTTGATCTTCTTCTCTCGACAAGTGATGCACGCAATCGCCAATCTCTTGCGCGGCTTACCAGCTTTGGTGACACCCCAATGGGCGTTAACGACTTCTCCGTCAATGGTCGTCTTGCAATGAGACCCATCGTCATAAAAGTAGCACATGCCCTCACCAGGCACTTCGGCCGCCCTCACAAATCGGGGCAGGAAGTGCGTGCCCGTCCAAATCTTTGGACCAAGACCGTCCTTGGTTGGACTGGTCTCACCAGTGGTTGGGCTTGACTGTTGCAGGCGAGGGTAAGAAATTTCTTGCTGCTGTGGCGGTGGATGTTGGCGTGTTCGTATGTCGGATTGGTAGTCCCTATTGCTGGTGCTGCTGCTGCTGCTGCCAGAGAACCCGTCATGGGGGAGTCTGTGCCCAGACAGACGTCGTGAATGGTACTTTTCTGGATGTTCCCGTCCGCCGAGAGAGTACTCATTCGACCTGCTCATATCATGGTGGTAGGACCATCTTGAATTTGAGTCAATGGGATGAACGTGGCTTGGCTCCCTCATGCCTTTTGAAAGTGGTGAAGGGAAGGCCGTCCTAGATTGTGGCGCTCCGCGATCAAAGTCCGTTTCGAGTATACTCCTAGGATTTTGTTGTTGTGTCGTGCTTGAAGAAGATGATGCCGATGTGGGGAAATATGATGAACTAGAGCCTGACCGGTTCAAGTACCCATCAGCGCCTCGAGGGGGATCCAACGGCGAGGTGGCTGAATATAATGGGGGAGGCCTCTCCGACCTTGGCGAGGGAAGTGTACGCATGTCCAAAGGAAAGAGACTGCTCAAAGAAGGAAGTTGTTGCCTAGGAGCACTTCCTGAGCCGCTGAAGTGCTGGGGAGGTGAGGGCTTCTGTGCCTGGCCATCGTCTGCGTTTCTCGTGCTCATATCGTCAGAGGGGCCAGAGAAAGGAGGTCGATCATAGCTTGACATGGGCGGAGACAATGGCCCGTTCGACCTTGATCTCCAGTTCGAAGGACCTTCGGATGGAATCGAGGAGTAAGTCGAAGAGCTGGGGCTCACCAAGCCGGGAGGTGTGTCTGGGATGGTGAGGGCGGCGACGTGGTGCTGCTGAGTCTGGAAAGTGGACAACATCCCTCTTAAACGCAGAGACAGAAGTCGAAGAGAGTATAAGGTTGTCGAGGTATAGGTGTCTGATCGAGTGTCCTTGGCGCTGAGCCCTCTTAAGACAATTGGCTTGTGTCGTCGGTGTCTCTAGTCGCAAGCCACGTTTATGGGTGTAGCAGAAGATAGGCGGTCGATAGAATTAGGAGGAGGTAGGTCTGTCCAGTAGATATGACAAAAAAATGGTCCGTCTTTTACTTAGCGTGGGGCGCACATGCGTATGCAGCCGTACACACACACACACACACACACACACACACAGACACACACACGCACACACACAGACACACATACACACACACCACTCAGCCCAGCGAGGAGAGGTTGAGATCAAATGTTCCGTCCAGCTTTCTAATGTGTGGGATCGTAGACCAGTAGGAGGTGATTCGTGTCGTCTTTCCCTGAAATCACAGTGTAATGACTCCCTTTCGAGGTTCTTTTGATCACAATCTCAAGAGGGAGGAAATCTGCTGTAGGTGTGTACGAGGGAGGATATGAAGGGCTAGAAAGTCAAAACACACAGCTTGCGAAGCATGGCGTGAGAAAGGGCGGATATAGGATTGTTGTATGCTACCGGTCGAGCCGCAGGGAAGATAAGCTTTTTCACGCGTGGTCTAGCTTTGTCGTGTAGCTTGTGGTCACTGTAGTATATAGAGAGAGAGACAGACAGAGGAGGGAGCTGGCAAGGGCCTGGCCTGGTAGATGATATGGCGACCTGGCGACCTGGAAACTGAGGTGCCCGGCGCTACGGTTTTCTGGGCGTCCACGTTGGATTCGCCAGGGTTACAGCTGACAATGTGCTTGTCACTAGATGTGGGGCCGTTAAATAAATTCCTCGGTGGGAGGCTGACTTGGTGGTTTGACCGGGGGGCCCACCGAGTCCAAGCGGGATGGCAGCATTGTCAAACTGCGCACTGTCGTCCCAGCGTTCTGGTAAGTACCTGACGGATTCGGACGGACGAAGACCCTAGTTGGGCCATAGTACCAAGTATCTTGTATCGGGGGTCAGCCCCTGTTGCTGGTATTGTGGTACTTTGTTCTCCCGTCTTGTCTAGAACGCCTGCTGTAGGAGAGGGCCGGTACCCACTCAATCTCGAACCCCTGGGTCACGGCCAACTTGCTTCTGCATTTCTTCGGTGAGGTGGGTCAAGAAAATAGTGTGAGACGGCAGTCATTCGGCACTGCGGGTAGACGGGCAGCTTCGAATTAGCCAACTAAAAGGTTCTCTTGGCGAACTCAGATGACTGGAAGAGTGGCCTTGCGCCAGCCCATACCTAGTACACTTTGCTGAAGCGTGATTATACTAATAAGTAGCGCGCCTAGGTCCTCTCGAAAGCTCATCAGCTTATACAAGGCAGGGACAGGGCTTTCGGTGTGGAAGTAAGTCCCTTTAGACCCATCATTGTACTGCGTACTATCCGATCGAATCCGAATACGGTAGCGGCCGTGGAGCAACTTCAGAGATGAGGAATTTCTCTCGAGAGCTCACATTGGGCTTGGCAAGGGCTGGCGGTGCTGAGACTCATCCTACAAAGTACAAGGAACATGCAAACGTCAGGGACATTGTCCAACTGCGTTACCACTGCGACACAAGCCCTCGGCCAACGGGGAAAGGGGCCGGGAAATGCAAGGTGCAATTCTTGCACTGCCGGGCTGACGTTTGCCAGCCTATTAGAAACCCTGGTATGTGCAGCTGGACCAGGCGTGCTAGTAAGATGACATGTCTGTATTGGTAGAATGAAGTGATGAAGCCGTCAGTCAAATTCAGGGCTTGTCAAAGATAGGAAGGAGGGTGCAAAGGTACTTTTGGTGGTTGCAGCCGGTGGAGAGGAAGTGATCACGATGTGGGCACCGCTTGGCTTCCAGGCTATGCAGAATCCACAGACGCTCGTGTAGGGACCTTTCCCAGAGTTCGAGGCTCTTCCAGGGGTCAAGAATGTCGTCCAACTACTTCTGTACTAGGTCTACGTACCGCTGCTTCGGTTCTTGACGCGATGGCTTGACGACGGCGCCTCGGCGGAAGATCAGTGCTCACTGTCAGTGCACCTTAGCCGCCAACGTCACACACTAGTCGCGTGAGCGTCCCCAGTGGCTTGCACAAGTTGAATTTGCTATGCAATGCGGTAAATGATAAAGTGACGAGTATCAGTGTTAACGGCCCTCGCTGGTTCCGCTCCAAGGGCACGGACTGGACCCGAGTCCAAAGCCTGATGGTGAGGCATCCCCTGGGGACAGGTTGGCTAAACAAATGTGACAGAAAAAAGGGAACCCATAGTACGAATGGAGGAATGGGATCTGTCCGCAAAGTTCCCCATGTCTATGAACGGACGAGGGTAGTGCAATGACCCAGTTTCTTCCGGGACAAGAAACCAGGAATCACTGGAGTCTCACCGTAGCTTGTGGATGTTCTCTGAAAGTTTCCCGAGGCACAGACTGCCGCGTCCCCCAGGATGGTCCATGTGTCTAAAAGGATCCACACTTCCTGACGAGTACCGAGGCCCTGGGAACAGCTTGATTGGACCTGAGCTTTCTGTCCTCGTTCAATGTAAAGGGTTGACGTTCATTTTGGGTGCTGAACAACGTTGTGGACAGGAAGTCCTTGGTCTGACTGGTGAAACAGACGAACATTCGAAATTGTCCCTTCGTAGTACCCAAGGATCGTGGCTCAATTGGCCTTCGATCTCTGATCGTTGTGATTTACCCGGCTGCCCGGGCGACACTAGATACCTTGCTTGCTACTTCCAAGTAAACCAAACGTTGATGTCGATCGGGTTCATTATTTTTCCAGGGATCTACCATGAGATTTGACCCTATTTTACCTAGTCATGCCGGGTCGCTCCCATCTTCTTCATTCTTACAGGCGCGTCTCCTCCGGCGCTGCTCCTTTGACGTGGGGAAATGTCGAAAGGTCGATTCTAGACTTGCAGCGCAGCGCATGTTCTTGTCTGGCGTTGGCGAACATTTTGCGTCGCACCTCGTCTCCGAAGCATGCTGGCACGAGTCGGTAATAGCGATATGCGGAGATGTCGGAGACTTGCGATCTGGAAATTTCCACGGGAATTCCGGGCCCTCTCGACAAATCTTCTCGACAGTTTCCTGCGTCGTTGGGCGGCTTTTTTGTGGATTGCATTTCGTCACGGATCTAAATACTGCGTTCCGCGAGGTGGACTGGCCCACAAAGGTCCCCTCCTCCTCTATTCCCCATCCCCGTATCTACTAAGTAGGTACTGTAGATGGAGCGCAGCGCGGTGCCCCGTCGCAATTTGGCATGTGTAACTTGGCCACGCGGACATCCTTTGACTATTGCATAGAACGATATGGCGGGTACAGCGGCAAAACAGGAGAGGGAATCTCGTCCCAACATTAATGCGATGATAGCGTCGCACTGGTGCCGCGACCGCGCACCAGATCCCCCAACGGTCTGGACTAGGCGGACGCCAATTATATGGTTAGACGACAAGAACCCGAGTCTCTGGGTCGCGCTTGGGACCGGAACTCGCTTCTGTCCTCCGGACAAAATCTCCTGCGCTATGGGCTAAGCACTGACCATGATATGTCAGATCTCGATTGTGCAGAGGAGGGGAATTCATTGACGTTATGCACTTTGTCGGTTGTGTCTTGGAACTTGCTTCTTCCTGAGCAAGTCCGACACAAAGATTCAAAAAGGGGACGTAGTCATGAGACGGGATTAGTGGCTCAAAGGGAGAAATTGTCATGCAAATCAGGCCATATGCAGGCCCAAAACCCTATGGCCTCTTAATGAGTCCGGATGTCGCCAACGCTGGTGCTGTATCATTGTGGAGGGCCCGGTGGGTTGGGGGGGGCCCGTTGGCGTGGGTGGTAGATTGCCCTTCCCTGGCAATAGCAGCTCATCATTAAGACGGCCCCGGCATGTCGTCCTTAGCTCGATACCAGTGCTTCGGGTCGAAGCCACAAGGGACTGGGATGGGTCAACCGGCTGCAGACGAAGAGTGTGACCGACCTTGTGTCTGTTCGCTAGACCACATCAGGACATGTCTGCGAACCTTTGAGCATTTTTTCTTTTATTTACCTCTTTGGAACTTGGTCAGAGCCACAATTGAAACAGATGCCATCTCCTGTCAGTTTATGGTTGCTCCTGACCGTTCATCCAAAGAAGTAGCGTATGGCTGGACTGGGCATTCGTGTCATATCTGCAGGCCGTTGGGAGATCTGGGGTCGGTCGCCGTTGGACGCAAAATAAACCCCTGCCCAACGATGGGTCGACAAATCGGCATCGTGAGACTTGATGAGCCAGAATCACGGGGTTGACGGCTCAAGGGTAATCCACGCCCAAAGTACGGTACAAACGCTCCTCAACCTCCCAAGCTTTCTTCTCAAGGAACGCGAAAACGCGGAAATGCGGAAACGCGGAAACGAGTGCGTCGAAACGTCCCCCTGTGGCGCGCAACGCATCTGGAGCTGTCATACGTGCTCTCGATTGCCGGTCTTGCCTCTGCTTTGGTGCCCTGTGGCTTGCTAATTTGCTCAGGCCTGACTCCAGCCCTCCGGCGCACTGTACGGTACTGCGACGGTAATTGGAAGCGAGGCCACTAGAGAAGTGTCCAGGCAACAGCATATTAAGGTAGTATCCCGATCACGTTCGTAGCTTCATCACAATTTCCGACCCACTAAAAGAGACGGACGCGGCCCGACTTGACCTGCAGCAAGCAGCTCCGAAGTGGGTACTCTGACGAGCGGGCTCGAATCCATGACCGTGGGTACTTGCACAATAAACTGCCACTTCCACATGACCACACAAAGTACCAGGCGCTCTGCGTATCACACGCTGTGTGACCAAGTACTTGATTGTGGCGTGTGTGGAAATGTGTTTCTCTTTTGTCGAGGGGCTCATGGCAGCATGAGGACTTCTGCGCTTGGAGAAGATGCTATAGGATTGCGAGCTAAGGCATTAGCCTTTGCAGGAGCTGACGCCACATGTATTAGCAACGGCTGTTATGCCGTCTGTTGGGCCAAGTACTGACAAGATACCGCCGCAGTGTGATAGCCAATTCGGTAAATGAGCCGGGTGGCGTACGCACCAACGACGCCTTCGAAAATCTACCTCGATGCGAGCCCAGTGGCGCCAGCGAGTTTTGCGATTCGCCGCGTGATCCTTCTCGTATGTCTATATTGATCCTGGGACCCAGATGGCCCAATTTCGCCTCAATCCGTGGCTCTCTGCGCAATTTTTCACTGTGTCTGGCTACTGTCATCCAGTCGCTTATGCCGTTTGTGCTGTCGACATCCTAGAGCCTTTATTATCTGGGATACGCCTCATCAGCCCGCGTCCATATTCGAGACTCGAGATCTTTATCGTGCACCTCGCGCAAGACACTCGGAGCTTTGTTCGAAACACTCAGCGGGTGATCGCTCTTGTGCGAGGACTGGTGAGCAGGTGAGGTAGCGGGGCACGGGTAGGGGGTGTGTCACCGCTGATGAGGTCCCTCAGGGTGCTGAACTCGGAACCCAGCTCCCGCGCCAGTCTTTAGCAAGCGCAACACGGTCTCGGTTGACGCCTGGGAGGGTTCCATAGTTTTGAGTTCCGGGTCGTCCCTCTGGTCTGTGCTCGACCAAATGCCGTCCGTATACACATGGGGCGTCCGTAATTTTTGGTGTGTTGGACTGGTGCACCTCCAGATCATGCCTTACGGCGGTTTAGCCTACAATCAATATCATCCTGGCGCCCCTTATTTTAGCCTGTGGGGGAACGTCATGACCTCTCATAGTCCACGCTGCTCGTACCTCAAATTGTTTGATGAGCACAGGCACTCCCTCTGTCTGTATCCAATCGAAACTTGACGGCAGCAACTGGGTGCTTAGCGAGCCATGTTGCTGCGCTGGTGGGTACAGACTATGACATTGATTGCGGGCCGAAGATCCTCGGCTATCACCTTACCAACCCGGGACAGCACCTGGACTGCTGTTGGTTTGGAATCATTACCAACACCCTGACATCCAAAGCGACCCGAGGAACGCGACCCACCCCACTGCAGCCCTTGTACTTGGTATGAACCGCGGCAGACCGAGTCCGTATCTCGTTCCAATAACAGGGCCGTGCAAAGGTGGGTCCTATCCTGACCCAATTTTCGAGCCTGTCCCAACGTGTGTCTGCACGCAGTAACCCCGAGCTGAACCGTCAACAAGGCCGATCGTGACATCAAATGACAGACTTTTCGCGCAGCCTTACGAACGTGTTCCTCTCGCATTCGGGTTTTCCGGACTGTCTCGGTAACAAGCTGTAGACGTACAGACTTTCTCGTCATGCTTGCGTATTCCTGTGCTTGCTGCTCGGTTTTACAAATGGTGCGTGACACTGTGGATACGGAGGGCCATTATGCTTATTGTGCAAAGGTCACTGGTATCGGCCCTTGGCGAAAGCCGCCGCCAGGCTCCTGAACTTTTCTAGAATTTCGCTACCGGTCGATGCAACCCCGTAAAATTTTAGGATTCGCCTTGCATGTCTCCCGGACTCGCCTCGAGGTCAACAAGGGGCCATACTTCCTCTTCGAGATCCAGACCCCAGTCTGGTTGCTCCTCTTTGGAATCCCATCAGCATGTTCTCGGTATATCTGTCTACCTTGAAATTAATACTGTCACATCACACAGTACCCTCACAGTCCTCGCAAAGGGACCGCATCTACGTACCGACAGCGGTACACAAAGTGATGTGCCGGCAGTGACGTTGTGCATGTACAGGTAGCATTGAACGGGACACGATATCCACGTTTGCCCACCGGTCTGGTCCCGCTTTTATTGAAACTGCCGGTGACGTCCCCCGGCCGCCAAGAGGCCGGAAGGCCGGGTCCCTTGTGGAACCTCGGCCGGACTGGCTTCACTCTAAATCCGAAATGGGGCAAAAGTTTTTGGTGAAGGAAAGGGCCATGAGCTCCCACAACGGCGGCAACGTCCATCATAACCACGAGAAGCCCCGCCCCCCCCCCGGCTCGTACGGTACCAACAATGCAGATATGAGGGCTCAGCCTGAGGTGCCTGGGCCGATTGATGAGTAAATGCTGATCCTTTTGGCCTTTCATGAGCGTCGGCTCCGAAGAGTTACCCGCATCCTTTGCATCCACTGATCCATCGGCGAGCAACCCAGAATCGAAAGGTGTGATTGGCAAGGGAAAATCTGAGGCAGACCCTAGCAAGGACCCTTCTCAATTGCGAGCTTGGTGGCGTCTGTCATGATATGTTCTTTGCATCCCCTCATGTTCGGACCGTCTGCTACGAATGCTCTTTATTGGTCTTGGGAAGCGGCCTGTACAATACCTGAGACGTAGATCTTATTGCCCCAATTGGGGCGCTTGCAAGGCAAGTTGACGCCATTGGCTTCAGGGAAGGAGCAATCCCTCGAACAATCAGCGTGTTCCCTCACATCACCCTCGGCCGAGCTCTGTGGTGAAGATTCTCCCCACATTCGGATTAGTCCCGGCACATTGCTCCGGGGAAAGCAAAAGAGGCGTCAGGGTGGATGTCCCACAAAAAAGTAGGGCATTGCCTAGACCAGGGAACAGTTTCCACTCGATGCCGAACGAGAAGGTGAGAAGTGGAAAGCATGCACACGTCTATCTACCTGCTGTAGCTCAGGCACTCCGTTCAGGAGAGGCTCCAAATGGCTTCGGAGTCAGAACGAAGCTGCCTAGTCCTCAGACCCTATTCCAGCAGCCACATCATCATACATCCGGTGAACCATAGACATGAGAATAGATTGGCCGCAACACCGCGCATGCCGGCAAAGGGGCTGTAGTCTTTGTGGACATTGAAGCACCTCAGTGGTAGATGCGTTGTCCAACCTTGCTTGGGCGGTCTCATACCAGCGAACTTTGCTGACTTGCATGGTAAGCATATGAATGATAATGGGCAGCCAGCCCTGTTGGCCCACCCGTGGGAAGAAGCGAGACGCCATGCCATCATCTACGCCCATCTCGGCAGTGGAACATGCCACATCGGACGCAATCTGGAGCCGCGGATCAAGAACATTCGGCTGTGGGTGATGTATGACAAGGGATCTGCTGTTCGTCGAGCCTCTTTGGTTGCAATTGAAAATTTGATAGTACAGTATTCGATGGCCAGGTAATACGCGTCTGGATTTGCCCACCGTAGTACTACTTCCAACGTAACGTCGTATCTTTCAGAAAAGCAAAATTGTGGGCGTATTTTGCAGTCATCCTTCCCACTCAATGCAGAGGTCCGATCAATCACATTCCGGCACTGAAGGGCCAAACTCACATTTGCATAGCCAGAACCGCCCAACAACGCTTTGATGTGGCCCTTGCCGACTCGTATCGGTAGTTCAACAGCATGACGCGAAGTAACGATCCGCCAAAGCTTATCCATGAACTCAAGAAGCTTCCCGAGTGAAGGCGAAATCTTCACACGCGTCTGTGAATCAACCCCCGCAACCGCTAATGGTAGATGGCCTCTGATAAGGCTGTGAGGCTGCCGCCAGATAGGTAGGGGGTTCGTTGGGACAGAGTGTCTTCCATACACGTATGGAGGCTCTTGTCACACTTGGTCCGACTTTTGGATCCATAGAATTCATTCTGGCAACGAGTCTTTGTCTCTGTACAAGAGAACTTATTCTCGGCTTGCTCGGACGTCTGATGCACCATATGGGGTGCCCGGCCGCAAGTCTGGGACAGCGCAGCACATTGACCCTGGCGGCCTAGCACTCTTCAGCCCGACTGAACAGATATCCAGTCTGACAGGACGCGGTTGCTTCTGCAATGCCGAATGCAGTCGGATTTCGGGTAGCGTATCCCACCCTAGCCTTGACACCACAATGATGGGACAAAATAGCCGGGGATTTTCTCTCCAGCTCGCGTCAAAATCCATAGCAAGCTGGAGAATTTCATTTTCACGTAGTAGCTCGGGAAGGCCTAGTCAGTGGGGCGAGTTGAGCTCGGTGGCCCGGCGCGATTGGAGGGATTAGTTCATCCGCAGCCACCCGGCTCTGACATGCCTAACTTGTTTCTCGAGTACCGACATGTCGGTAGCTGTGATGTGTGTCCAGAGCACCTGCATGAGTACCGTTACGACCCACACCCGGTTATTTTCCTGATCGGTCAGGAAGACTCAACCGAAGGTGAGAAGGGGGGAGAGCGATGATGCTCTCAACTGATCGACATTCGCTGATTGTCTCGATAGCAAGCTTTTGAAACTAAGTGAGGAGTCGCTCCAATTGCAAAGCGAGACCAAAAAAATGACGCACTGACCAATTTTTCCGAAGGCTGTAACTCAATGAGCTGTATGAGCGCATTGTACAATTGATTCGGATAACATGCTTTTTCTCCTGTGCTACGTTCGTGGGATATTGGAGGCGAGTGATACAAAAAGGTCGCACAGTGCCTAGACGTCGTTTGTAGATTACCAGGAACATTGTGATGACCTCATGGGCCCTAGGCCTACTGTGAGTGTAGAGCCATTGGTCAGCTTATGTTACTGAACGGGTGGATCGAGTTGGTAAGAGAGCCACCTGAAGACACTATGGCGTTCAATCCCGCACATCCCCGGTGACATCTCACATTCATGCTTTCCTACTATAGTATTTTGGCTCCGCGGAGGCTAATTGGCGCCAGCCCTTCTGTCTCATGTTCCTTCTGCCAGGTCGATCGGAAGACCGAAGAGTGTAGAAATCTTGAGGAGCGAGCCTAGACTATCACACGGGAATGACCAGGAAAGCGCGGTGAGATGTCGTGAAGTATCCTGATTCTTGGCGTGGTAAACTCTGGGTGAAAGCTGACCCGCGGCAGAGCGAGGCGCCTCGAAGGGCTTCCCGGGGCAGTATAGCGTCGCATCAGTCTTTCCGCGAAGCTTCCCGCTTGTTGACCGTATGTTTAGGTCCAGGCATTTGTTGGTATTCAAACCCAAACGTTTCTGTCGTGTGAGTTGTATCATTCCAGCGATACTGGACGTATTTGAAAGATAGAAGCTTATGGAACCTCGTTCCAGCCACCAGGCCCAGTGAAAGCTTCCTGCCGTCCTCACTGCCTTCTTCCTTCAAAGCTGCCGCTCTAGCTTAGCCTTCCTTCATCGCTCATTCGTGTAGGTTCCGCTGCCCTGGCGCCCAATGAGTCGGGTCGTCGTTTTATTTTCTCGTCTTTGCTTTCAAGTTGTAGTGATTCGAGCCAGCGCGGGCGTGACAGGCAGCGTTTGACATCGATTCGTCCTCATTGTCCAAATAACACAAGCGAGAGTGTTCACTCCTTCATACCTTACAACCCTTCCAAGCTCCAGGAACTTGTATGATATTCACAAGAGCCATGCTGTGAGATCCCG
Source organism: Gnomoniopsis smithogilvyi (assembly GCA_027946515.1). Lineage (NCBI taxonomy): Eukaryota > Fungi > Ascomycota > Sordariomycetes > Diaporthales > Gnomoniaceae > Gnomoniopsis > Gnomoniopsis smithogilvyi. The sequence continues at coordinate 734,137 of JAPEVB010000004.1, read as the reverse complement.
TAGATACTCAATATGTGTCCTCCTTACGCGTAGACCGAGTTGAGAATCGAGATTGAGGTGATTGAAGGCCTGTCGCTCGGGGTTTGCTTTTCGACGAAATTCCAACAGCATGTATTGTATTGTGTTAGACCAGATTGATCGTGTTGCAGACTCCAATTTGCCTAAGAATACAATTTCCATCGTTCTTGTGTAACCTGAGCGGGGTTAGGGTCCCCCTCCCCTCTCCTCCCTTCTTCCCCCAGGGTCCCCCCGTGAAGACAGAAAATCACAACACCAAAATGAGAAGACGAGAGAGGCCCTCAAGACCATTACCCCTGAGGCAAGTCGATTCTTTTGCATGACTTCCTAAGCTGAGTCGTCCCTAGAACGGTCCTGGTTAATAGAAAGAGCCTAAAAGCCCTCACGGCAGGAAAGCTAGTGGCACTTTGTTTTAAAAGATGTCATCTCACGACTTGAGCTGTGATGTCGATATTTGCTCTGCAGATTATTGATTTGTACACATGTCGGAATTGACTACTTCTACAAGAATATCTGCTACGAGTCATTAGGACGCAGCGTCTAGCATAATAACATCCGGCGTCTCTCCATTCAACTCGCCTGGGCCATCCAACGTTGGGGCCAAGTTCTCCATCTCCTGTAGAGTATACTCGACCAAGTAACTCTCATCCACCAGCTCCTCCATGCGTTTGTAATGCCTCTCAGTGTACACCTTCAGCGCATTCAGAACCTCCTTCAGACTCTTCTGCCCTCTTGCGCCCTTCACCGACAGATTCGAGAACTTCGAAGCTGGGTAGCTCCTCACCAGCGCCCACAGGATGCGTTGAGCCACGGGCGCGGTGCGGGCATTGGTATTCCAGTCACGCAGCCGGACGAGAAGGAGGAAGATCTGCTCATCAGAAAGTGTGGCAAGGACCTCGTCCACTGCCTTGAGGCCACAGAGACTGCCCTCATCAGGTTTGCTGGTCGTGACCACCGAGGTGAAGAGGTTGAGGAGGCGTCCCGGGTGGTTGAGTTGCAGTGCTAGGGCGATGGCGTCCCGGTATGCGCCAGTGTGCATGTAGTTTTCGAGCTCCTGTTCCTGCTCGATCATCTTGGTGGCTGCTTGAGCTGCAGCAGCTTGGGTCTCAGAGGAGGTATCCTTCCAAAATGTCACCGTAGAATCGGCACTTCCGGAAACGACCATGTTGGTGTCGGGGTGGACGGTCAAAGCCCAGACTCTGTCCTCGTGGTTGTCCAGAGTAGTCTCCGCCTCTCCACTGTTGGCGTCCCACACCTTGACAAGACCATCGCCGGCGGCGCTGGCAAATTGGACTCTCTTGGACTTGTCGCCCTCTGCGTGTTGCTTCAGCCATGCGACTTTCAGAATGCTGTTCGAGTGTCCTTCGAACGTCCGGAGGCAGGTGTAGTCAGCTAGGCTCCAGATCTTGACGGTCTTGTCACCAGAACCAGTCAGTATCAGACCTTTTCCTGCTACCGCTCCTTTGTCACCGTGAATGACTGGTGTGTTGCTTGGCGCAAACCGTACTGACCAGACACCCCTCTTGTGACCCCGGAGAATGCCCTGTACCTCACCTTCCGCTACGGACCAGATCTTCACGGTCTTGTCTTGCGACGATGAAGCGAAAAGTTGACCTGTGGGATTGACGTCCAGAGCGTTGATGTCCTTGTCGTGTGCTTTCCTAGTGAAAATCGCCTTTGCCTTCTTTTGGGATTGGCGTGGAATATCCCACTTCTTCACTGTCAGGTCTTGAGATCCAGTCACCAAAAATGGCGGCGGGTTGTTCACGGGATCCTGATAAGCTGCAGATGACTCTTGTGGGACAGTTTTCGGAAGTCCGACAGCACCCAAAGTCTCAGCGTGCCCAGTGAATGTTGCCCAGCAGGTATAGCTGTTATTCGTTCTATCCACCCTCCAGAGCCGTGCTGTGTTGTCCTTTGCACCTGTGGCAATCCAGTGTCCAGACCAGTCGACGTCGAGCGTTATGACAATATCGTCGTGGCCTTTGAGAAGGCCAATATCTTGACCGAAGTAACTTCCAGACCCCGTGAGACCAGCCGCATCTCCAGTGGACTCTGTCACAGACACCAATCGCACATCCTCCAGGTTTGTAGCGAGAGCCATTAGAGAGCGATCAGGTAGCATATACGCAAGATCGATAATTTCGTCATGTGTTCCCGATATTCTCCGGACAGGCTCCAGGGGTGGCAGTTCTGGAATTGTCAAAGAGTCGCGCATCGATGGCGTTTCGTAAAGTGCAATGGTGTGGTCGGTCTGTATGGTGACAAGCAGATTGCTTTCGGTGCAAAGTACGGCGCTGACAATTGAGTCTGTCTCGGCCTTTGCAGCCTGTTCAGTCGTGACCTCACGCCCGGTCTCCGTTTCCCACAGCCTCACGCAACCATTGGCGCCTGCGGTGTACGTGAGCCTTCCATCTTCCAAAAATCCAGCCGCTTCGATCGTCTCAAACGTCGGAATAACCTTTCGCGGGGTCCATGATTTGGCGTCCCACCAGATCATGGTCTTGTCTCGACTTGCCGTTACGAGGGCGTGCTCGGATGTAGAGTAGTCCAGTCCCTGAACGTCTGAAACATGCGATTCCAGGTCCGCAACCACGGATCGCTTGTGTAGATCCCAGACCCTCACCTTTCCGTCCTGGCTGCCTGAAGCCAGACGAAACCTGGCAATGGAATCATTCTTGTTCTCGTCGGCAGCGTCGCTTTTCCTCTTGGACTTCTTGCTTTTCTTACTGGTCGACTGTTCCTCACCCAGGCGGCCGGAGGCGATTTCAAAAAAGTGGAGAGCTGACACAAGGACGCTTGGCCCTCGAAATGTGTGAGTAACATATCCGCCCAAGATATCCCAGACCTTGATATTGCCGTCGGCTGCGCCGGTTGCGAGGAGTGTGCCGGTTCGGTCGACTGCCAGGACCACAACAGGCGTTCCGTGAGGTTTGAGGGTTCTCAGGAGGGTTGCCTCGATGGTCTCTTGATCGTCGGATGGAGTAAGGGAGTATATGCGCATGGACAAGGATCGTGAGCAGATGATGAGATGGGATGCGGAAGGGGTCACTAGAAGATCTGATTAGTTCTTTTCCTGCAGAGGTCTTGAGCGTAAGCACAGTCTTACAGGTCATGGTCGAAATGGGTTCATCATCCTGTTCAAGTCGCATAGTTAGCAAATTGTCCGTCCCCGAGTTCGAGTACGATGGGGGCGACGAACCCCTTCAATTTTCGCATACTGCTTCCCCGTCGCAAGATCCGTCAGGACCGCATCCTCCCCAAGCGTCGACGCCAAGATCCTGGCGCCATTATCGAGTGACACCGACCCGCCGGTGAAGATGGGTTGGATCACCCGCTCGGGCTCGAAAGTTGTCTTGAATGGCAGTCTAGTTGTCATTTTGGCGAGCGGCGCTGGGAGGTGTCGCTGAGTATAGGTCAGGAAGAGGCGGCGCTCGTCCATTTCACAACTTTTTCGTGATAAGGAATTAAAGTTATCTTAGCGTCGATCTGAATGCAGGGGGGACCCTAGCCAGCGCGCCGCGGCTTCTTCTCTGTTCAACGTCGAAGCATCACTTGAACATGCACAAGGCCACCGACACTCAGCTGGAACATGCCATGGAGGGAAAACGGCGTCTCAATAAATGCAAGTGACGGATATCACAGCAGTCTTGAGTTTATAGGGGCACCGACCGTCTTGTCGGCTCGGGTCAGTGAGCAGACCATCACAATTTCAAAATCGGTGCATAGGGTACCTAATGATTGCTTTCCCCCTTTCTGGGGAAATTTTGTCTCCCGTTGCATCTTAGGTGAAGGGGTCGTCATTGCCTCCATTCTTTCCCCTCGCGGAAATATGCCTGGCGCGAAAGCTTTTCCATCGCTCTGTCCGTGACATCGAAGTATAGCAGTGGTACGAACGCTGTCTCACGCTGCGCCGAAACCTCGGCTAGTACTCGTTCCCAATTTTCTCTTTCGCGCGACCGACTCCACGGACGGCGTCGTCTTGCAGACCTTCTTCGACTTTCCTCCCGGTGTGTCGACAGCCTCAGAGTCTTGACGGTCCACCCAGCGCATCGCAAAGGCCTTTGTGACCGCCGTCCTGAAGTCGAGGTTCAGATGTTTCCACGTGCTCCGCAAACACATGAGGTCGGCAATTCGCCAAAGCCGTGACGATTTGATCTTTGTACGGGATTTTTTCTACTTTGCAAATGCGGAAGCCCATCTGCATGTCTTCGAACTCGGCCACACCGAATAGTTCATGCGAATTCTTCCATTGCTCACAGCACTTTTCCAGCCTTCGACGGAGAAATCCGCGCAGTGGCGGACCATCGCCTGCTCGGCAACGCCCTTCAATTTTGAGTCAAGGAAGCGGCCAGAGAGCAGCCAAAGTCTCAAAAGACTCGGAAATAAATAGTCCCGCGGCGAGAGCGTGACTTCTTGGGTGAGGACTGCTTGGTAGAGGATATTGACGTACATACCGAAGTGCTCGGGAAGGATGTCGTCGAAATGGATAGATTGAGTTTGGCCTTCGAGAATTGTTCCATTGAGAGCTTCATAGAATTATGCAGAGTTCTGCGTCAAGACGGCTTTGTGAACATAAAATTCCACGCCATCCTTGACCGAGATGGTAACAACCGGTGTCGGTGAGCTGCTGGATGTCAGCATCTGCCAACCTCTATTCACGTCGGCAATTCCTCATGTTGCTCTCTCCATTAGCTTACCTCAGGGGTCCGTTGAAAGCAGTCGCCCTCGCTTCAAGGGATGGATTGCTGGCCGAAGCCATCGTGGGCGCAGGAGGTGGTTGCGACTTGATAGGCTCACCGAGATCCAAGTTGGCGATCCAAAGTCGAGTGTGGTGTCGAAAATTGAGGATCAGATAGCCCTTGGTGGGAAATGCTTTGACAAAGAGTTGGCCAGCAAGGAGTTAGAAGTTCAAAGGCGGACATCTGTAGGGTTTGAAATCAAAGAGCTAGCACTGCGGTCTCAGATTGACATCAGCCTCTAATCATTATATCTGGGCAGCAACCTTTTATAGCAACTCCACGTTACACGATTTATAGATACCTACTATTTATACCTAGGTGTGTAGAATAGGGAAATTCTCAGCTATCGTCCTCTGGCAATTGCTTGACTTCGTAAATTTCTTCTCAAGGTCCATAATCTATCGGCAACTACCCCCCCTCCCCAATGGAGTCTCTTCCATCGCACAGGTGGTTGCTTTACAGGTAAGGCCCGTTCAATTACCCAGCAACGTCGCTGATGCTTTAATATCCTGTCAGCAATCGGCTTAGCTATCATTTAGTCCCGTTCCTTTCACGTCTCCAGATAATATTCACCAATACTATATTTGAGAGAAGTCTGTAGCTTGCTTTGTGCCGTAGCCACAGCATAGCAGGGGGCGTGGTAGTACTGCAAATAACCCAGCTATCTGGATTGTTCTGTGTCCTAAGATTCTCTCATCAGCCAGCCTACCAGTTACGAAAAGGACAAGCAGAAGGGTTCAAGTGACCGTGATTTCTTACCCACATCTCAACTTAGCATGGGCTTTTGATCAATTTTAAACTCGGCAAGGGGAGTTTTCCTAGCTTCCAAAGTGTAGTTTATTGGACGACGTCGTTTTAGCTCTGTTGAAAAGCTCTGACGACTGTAGATGGGGAGTCAGTTCCGCTTTGGGATCTGCGCCTTTCAATGCAGCACCCGTTGATCCAAAGTGTTAACATATTAGGTCATCATTCGAAGTGTATTCCGTCTTTGTAGGCCTTGGCGATGTTTATTTGTTCTTTTTTTTTATAAAAAGAGAATACAGAAAATGCTGCCAAATAGCCCCTGTCAAAAATGCGTGTTTACCATTCCACACACCATCTGTAGGTTTGGTCGCTCCGAACTTGCAACAAGGAAGTTCCCGCCCTATGTGTTTCTTTCCAATACTGTTTGTGCTGTCACTGATCGATGTACCTAGCTGTCTTTACATTCCATCAAGTTACTAAGACTATTTTAGCAATATTTTGGGTCATCACTTCTGTCACTCGAATATTAAGATTGTTAATCATATCAAACATTGGAGATAGGAGATGCCCGCATTTATTATCAGCCTGTCCGTAATTTCAAGCTGTTTGTACACAGTATTCACCTGCCTAGGTAGCGTTTCTTGATTCATATTGTACATCTCAGGTGAATCTACCTAGACCATGGCCTGCCTGGCCTGGCCTGCCCGGCGTGCCTCTCTCTACATCTTCATCCCCTGGTTTGAACTCTCACCAAAGAAAAATCCAATCAATAGCGTGCGATTCAAGGTGCTCGTGCACTTCCACAGTTTCATGTAGATTTTGAGCTACTAGGTACTCCACGATGTATTTGAGTTTATAGCTCCACCCGTTGGGCCTTGGTGGACTAGCTGCTTGTATACTAGCAGCACTTGTATACGAGTGGGAAGCATTGATCAACAAAGTATAGCGTCCCCACGAACTTGAATACCTGAGAGTTGACGGCTGGCCTGCCCGCGCCGAGAGAGAAAAAACCACGCTAATGCCACGGAACACCACGGCAAGCTCAGCTCTCAATCTCCACCCCCCAGTCGGAAGGCCGGGACGTTCACATTCCGGGAAGATAGGTAATAAAGGCAAACACTTCTTCCGGCCGCCGTTGATGTCAATGTTGTGACAACTTGCAAGTGTACCGCTCGCATGGGGCACTGGAATGCAAGCTTTGGGGATGGAGGATCCACTATTGGTACTATCGTAGCAACCTTGGGAATTGACGGCCTGACGGGAAGCTCCGACCTATCACAATCACAACATCACAAGATCACAATGCTGGGATTCCATATCCGGTCAAAGCCAGGACATTGACCGCTAGCCGGTTTGCACCAGATCTAGACGTTCACGGTTGGGATTCATGACCATATTACATTTACTCAAGATGCTATTGGGCGTTCAGGATTCTCATATGTCCGGCTTGGGCCTCGCTGGGCTGAAGGCGTCCATCCAAATATAATATTTATTCCTTCTTCGTCTTCCCACTTTGTGTTGAGGAAACCCCCTCGTTTCCCACGTACCTCTAAACTACCTCTTCTATTAACCACCGGTTACAATCCATCACAATGATGCCCAAGAGTTCCATCCTCGCCTTGACGGCCGCCTCAGCTGTCTTGGCTCAACGGCCCAATGGCACTTCGATCTGTGACTATTATACGACGGCCTTGTTGAAGAACAACACTGCTGAGAATCAGTATACGGTCCTGACCCTGGTGGTCAATACAGCCGTTATTGGAAATTGTAAGAGCCCCTGAATCCCCTCTTCGACCAAGGTCGTTTGTTTGACCAGAGCTTCACGTCAAAGAATGTCATCTAACAATTTCACAGACACGACACCCAATGTTGGCATCGCAGTCCCGGGCATCCTCGCTTCTGGCATGTACAACGGGACAGAAGTCAACCTTCTGCCCTATTTCAATGGCGAGCTGGCCTCCTCAAACCGTGGCGGCTCAGCGGGTGTCTCCATCAACTTCCTAGATGGCGGCGGTGCCACACCCATCATGAACAACATGCCTGCCAATGACAGCAGCTCAAACCAATACTTCCTCCTCACTCATCTTTACCAATTCTTTGGTTCTCTGTTGGGCTGCTCCGACTACGGCATGGCCGGATTCCCAGCGTACGACGGCCACGCGTCCATGTACCAGGTGCACAAATTCATGGACTTGGACGTGAACGAGGTCGGCTACTTCATCCAACAGGTTGGCCTGGCAGCAGAGTCGTTTGGTGTAACGGCAGACGATGCTACTGCCGTGGGAATGGCGCTGAATACCCTCTTCGGATACCGTTGTGCACCCAATGCGACCGCCATCGCTGCCCAGGGCCCACAGCAGCAGTCTATCTGCATTGCTGACGATTGCCCCATTGCCGCGGACGCAGTGTGTGATCAGTACGCAACGGCAGTGGAGCCCAAGAATGCTACCAGCAGCTCATCAAACTCCACTACAACTGGAACCGGGTCCTCATCTTCGCCAACATCGTCGATTGTTCAGGCTTCGGCGAGCTCTACTGCGATCAACATTGGATCCATCCTCGCTGTTGTCCTCTTCGCCGTTTCGATGTTCTAAATAATTAATCAGAACATACACAGGAGTGGTCACTACTATTAGTCCAGTAATGGCTGGCGGTTCACAAAGATACATATGAACAAGCATTAATTTTATAATCTGTGTTGAAATAAATGTATAGGCCTCAGAATTCAATTTCTTCTCAAATAATTTGACAAACAATTATCTAGGCTCATGTCCGATATCCAATTGTGCAATCTAAGTGTGACTTGATAATGTTAGGAGAGTTGAACATCAGATACTTAGTGTCATCATGGGCACATGATCAAGCTCACCAGGCAGATTCTCGGGATATCTGTATAATGCCAAGGCGACTATTCCCATGCTTTGCGACCACCGAATAGAACAGCAATGGCCTAGTCTGAAGCAAATCCGGAATCCCCGACAGCACTTAGGAAGGCCGGATACCGACTGGTGAGCACAAATTGTTCGTGAACATGTCATAGCAATCTTCTTTTTCAGAGGTATAGAATCACCTCACGACGATAGTCTCCGAGCTGCAAATAGCCAATTATACGATTTGTAAAGCCATGTTCTTATGCTCTAGTCCAAGAGCACAGTCAGAATTGAATATACTCAACGGGAGTTACCGCTCCAGGTCTTGAACAGCTGAGACAAAGATAAAAAATTCCGGCCCAATATGGCAATGCTCTTTATGATCGTTCGTCTCGTTGGCTGTCTAACTTTAGAAAATCCTTTCGCAACCTTGAAGGCCGTCTAATTTGCGACTCCAGTACGCTCGCTTTGATCGTCTTCAGTGTGCCTAGGTACCCGTCTTCCCTTCTGGCGAATGCCCTGATTGTCAAATTTTTCTCAAACCCCACAGCCACCGCAGATTTGCAGGTGACAAAGAATTAAAGACAATTCTGACCTTATGGATGACTCTTGTAATATGCGTCACGGACGTCGAGCCCAGCAATTGATCGCGCGTGAGCATCGTTCGGAAGCCTTTGAAGTAGGCGTCGCGTAATCAAGACCTTCAAAATTATGATAGGGTAGAAGCGAGGAGAGCGGCATCCATCGAGTGCCTGCGGCACATTATCGTTGCCTAGGCTTTTCGACCACAAGAATTTGTAGAGGCGGATAACGAGCTCGTTGAAGGCTTCATCGACTTCTTGAATGAATTTGCGTTCGGCGTACCGCTGCTGGCTACCTAGGTTGGTCGAGACTATTTGGACTCTTGGGCAGCTTTATTAGTTGGTCCTTGAGGGTATCGCCCTTGTCTTGATCACTACTTTATTCGACATATTGTGGTCATCAAACCATTGGAATGCTAGATCATACTAAGGCCGATTCTCAGCGACGCCACGCGCAAGTTCTAGCGATGTCCTAAATATTGCATCCCAACAAAGTTGGCCACAGAGGACACGGTTCGCACGAGGAACAATTGTCCGTACATCCCTTTCGGGTTGTGTTGAGCGCGTCTCCGCTTTGTCGCCCCTCTCTTCACCCACGGTCTCGATCAAGACACGCCATGCAACCCTCTTAGGCAATTTCCCAGAGAATCATCCGTGTGCTGTAGGCCCCGAAGTCATCTTCACACTGAAAATCGACAGCGCATGTCCAGCCACTATGGTGAGGAGTCTCTGACTAGGGCTCAGGCTGTACTGCCACTGTAGCACTGGCAACAATGGAGCAGACAGCGGGATGTAGGTAGGTTGCTAAGCATAGTTGGCCTGTGAAGCGTGTCAAGATAAGTTCTAAGTTACCAGCGCATGACAAAATTGTGATCCACCCCAAATGAACTCGTCATGACAGAGCTGGTCAGGACAGGTTCGTGTGCATGCCCGGTTTCTGAACGCACGTTTTCAGTCTGTCCAGTATGATTTCCAAGCTTGACAGCCCGATACTCATCACTTTGTAATATTTTCCTCTTTGCTCCAAGTTTCTCAGTTTTGTTTCTTTCTTTTCTTCAGGGTTTGACATTTAGCCTCTTGAAACTTGCATTGGTGAATCCAACTCTCGGAGGCTACGCCGCAAATTCCTGGTGTATGGAACGACAGTGGCGATCACATCCTTGGACATTGTAAATAAACGAGAATTCCTTTAGTATTTATGGAGACTGTTGTTTCGTCATAACGACTCGCACATAAGCATGGCCAGACAGCGACCCGCGTACCGCCTACCACAATCTCGATCGAACCTCAAGGCAGTTCTGAATGACAGCCCATCATTAAAAGGGGTAATGGACACAGAATGGTACGTGTTTCTACACTTGGCACATTTTCTTAATTGGGCCAACTGTCAGGGGTGTATGCGACTTTCCCGACAAGTACCTACACAAAACGTCTGAAGACGATGGTCACTGATCCAGGCGCTTCGTCATTGAAACAACTATCCAGTTAAGGGAAGCTTGATTTTGAGCCAGCGTCCGTACCTTTCAATGATACTTGTGTATATCATGCGGTCATTTCTGCCAACTATAGAGACCTGGAGAAGCGATGAGACTCATCCTCGAGGAGCCAGGATCATATTTGAATGCCTAGGTATTGTCATTGAAACGTACCTGACCTCCAATACATGCCTGGCAATAAGTACACACGCCCTGGGCATCAAGAAACTGGATGCTGGAGAGTGACGCAGGAATGGAGAACTGGTGATGCTGGCGGGAAAGGGAAAAATTTAGGTACGCAGATCTCAACTGGTGTGTTTTTGACGAGACCACTCACCAGAAGCAGGTGGACATATTGTCAATGGAAGTGAATTGTCGATTGGTCCACGGGCCAGTCATCAGCGCACAAGGTTGTCCTCGGGTACTAAGGTATCTCGGGCACGTATCGTGTCGATCTGTGATACGGGCTATGTCATCGCCGTCACCGTGGCGTGACTGGCACCCAACCCATACAACAGCTCTCTCGACACTTGTGTCGACATAATACTACCCAGCATCATCGCGCGCTGAAGATCAGCCTGGCAGTAGTCTCGGGGCTGATGCTATTCCACATGGTAAGACGCTTTGGTGAGCGGCTGAAGTGGAATGGCCCATGTACTTGGCAATCATCGCCCTCACTCCGCCCACAGCGTCATCACCACCCTGGCACAGCTACGGACGTCATTGGACTGAAAACTTTTCTATGACCAGAGTCTGGAACGGCCGACACGGCGCGAGGGTGCTGCAGGAGGGCTTCTCGAGCACTTGCCCATGAGTTTTATCAAGGGGTGGTGGATGCATTCCATGTGACAAAAATCCCACCATGATTGGGAAGCCAATATGGTGGATAACACCCTTTAAGCTTGGACGATGACGAGGGCGGCAGAGAGTTTCGACCAACTAGCACCCTGCAGCGCGATTGTGGTCAGCTATCAAGAAACTCAATAGGGGCAAGTTTCACTCCAATAAAATGCCTCTGAGTCTGGGAAAAATCTAACATAACTCAGCAGCTTTGCGTCATGTGCGTCATGAAGCGTTGAGCGGCGCTGCAAACGTGAACGAGAATTTGCTTCAGCTTCTGCGGGTTATAGAGATCATACTACGCAATAACGCACGTGGCGTGGTAGTATCAACGTAAGATGCTAAGGGGCGTGGGTGGCAATAAAATTAGAACAAGAAGCTCAGCATTGAAGGATACTGTTTCCAGAATTCCCATGATTGCTTCATCCCGTCAGAATTCGGTGCCTCCTGGCGCCTAGCGGAGAAGACCTGGGGGGTCTGGCTTTACACAATGTTGAGGCTCTTTAGTGCGGGACGGGATGTTCTGGCCAGCCGCGCCAAGACAAATGGCAAACCACACGCGAGGCTGCGATCTCAGGGTGAGGCCAGAGTCCTGAAGATCGAGAAAATGGTACGTCATCACGGATAGCGGCGAGTATTTTGCCAGCCTTGCAGAGTAGACAGGGAAGTCAGTAGTGCAAAGACGGGGGTCGGGAACCCTTAGCGGACCTTCAGAAGACGACGGTCAGTCTCGGACTGGGCCGCCTGTTGCCTGAGTGGAACAAATAAACCTTTAGTAACGGCGTACCGTGGATCAGCCGCGAACAAAGCTTAACTCACCCTGGACCTGCAGGACCCTTCGTGCATCCCATAGCCTCGTTCGTCGAATTAGTCGACAAGGTCTGCCCTTCCTCAGGATGGATAGACTACCCAAACAGCGGGAACCATACACAAAGAACCCAAAGTCTCATCGTAGAAGTGTCAACGGTGGTGTGGGTGTCTCAAGGGCGGGCGGAAGCGGGATGGTCTTTGCGGCTTGACAAAGAACGGCGCCCCAAAAAGTGTGTCGAGTTGAGATAGTGATCTCACATTGTTGTTGAGTGTGCTTCGTGGAGCCTTGATTAAGATGTGACAACGACGTCAAACTGTAAATCGGACCCTCAACAGTCCTAGGCGGATAGCAAGTTGGTGGAGAGGTGAGACGTGGAAGACGTCAAGCATACAATAAGGTGATGAAAACGTCGAGATAGAGATAGGGATTGCGTCGTGGTGTTCTGGACCTTCGGCGAGCATGGGGCCAGAATATCCACACAGCAAGCGAAATTCTCGGTAGGATGTTGAGGACCACATAGCACATCTAGACGCGGGCTTCATTGATATTGCAACGGCATGTCATCCACAATTGCATCTACTTAGTAAGATACCTTAGGTAGCGAATGCCCCGGATTCTCGTGCTGCGCACGGCCGACATAGTCCAGCCCTGTCCCTGCATTCCCGTGGATGGATCAGGCAAAATGTGGGCCCCAGCAGCTGTGACATCACTTCTCATCCCTGCTTACATGCATGCCTTTCATCATTTCTGACCTCACCCCTTCCTTTTGACGGCTTGGACAACGACGCACGACACACACTTGTCGCCATTTTTACATTTTCGCCGGTCACTGTACTCCGGACTGCTACAAGTCCTAGAGCGTATTCACGAATGATCAGCCATATCATCATGTAGCGATCAGCATGGTGACGGGCCGCACTAGCGCGGCTCCATAAAAAAAAAGGAAATCTAGTCATATCCGTTGAGTGGGAATCAACAGACTGCACGACCTAGCAGTGATTCTCACGATAGCTTCACATTGAGGTGTCTCACGTGCTCCTCTCACGTGCTCCAGCCTGTTGTTATTCTGGCACCCTGGACTAGTCAATTTCCAGCCAGTAGAAAATCAAGGAGATGGGCAAATTCCCATACGTCGATCCAAGACTGCCAACTGCTTCCAAGTTTCGAGGTTGGCAACAACTGGAGACAGCTGTATACAATTATTCAGCATGGCTCCTGGGTTTGAATACTCATACCCCGCGCTACCATAGTATAACAGAATCGCAGCTCATCCTGACCGTTCGGCCACTCTCTTCTCAACCAGACCAAAGACCAACACGGGAAGGAGGACGTTGATCCGGAGGGGGACGACGCACGACTGACTGTTCATGTAACAGTATCCCAACACAAACGCATGAGGGCATTCCTACTTCCGCTTTGCTGGCCAATGACATCATGCCAATATGTGACTTGATACGGAAGGGCTGCCTAAGTATGTCGATCACGAAGCATGCGGAGCCAGAAGATACAATGTGTAGAAAGTACTTCAGTACTTCAATACATCCTACTCATGTCGTTGCATCTCGTATGCAGGTATTGGCTTGCAAAGCTACACGGACAGTCACTTCTCTTGTGGTCCACCAAAACAACGGCCGCTCCATCCTCAATGGGCGATATGGGTGGCTATCAAACCTTCACAACTGCGAGCAAACAGACCAACCCGTTGTCCCTTGGACTAGAAGCGTCTCTGTTTGGGGCCGTGGCGGGAGTGACATAGCCCATGATCTCAGCCCCGTCACTGATCTGCAGGGTCTTTCCAACTCTGGACACCCTATGTCCGTTCCGACGGTGCCCTTGTGTCACTGCGTACATCAGACCCTCTGTTGTCCTAGCGTCCCCTGTGGGCTTCGGCAGGCCCAATGCGCAGTCATGACACCTACGTCGCCGTTCAGCCAGTCTGGGGCAAGTAGCAGGCACGACTACATCACTAGGCCTTGCAGTGGCGACGATCACCATTCCACTTTCTGCATCCCCACCCACCTCCCTGCTCCTCACTGCGCCATTTGAAGGGTCCAAGAGTTAGACACTATGACAGACCATGTCAGTTCCGCAGGCCAAAGTTTCCCGAGTGCAGCAGGAAGGGTCCCTACCTCACAGATAGTGACGCTAACAGTCTCGCACGCACCCTTGCCAATGATGAAGGGTCCCTGGGTCTGCATCTTGTATCCGTCGTACAGGGTCCCTCCCGTCTGCTTCTTGATACACTATTCATGTAGTATATATTCACAGGACCCTTCGTGCTTGTTTCCTTGTTTTTCACAATCTTGTCTTCATCATCAGGCAGTCAGCCCTCAACATAACTTCCAATTTACCTTTCATTGAATCACGATTCATACATTTCATACAAAATCAAAGCAACTCCTCCTAAATAAAAATTTATCTTCATCCTTGATGCCTTTCTTCAGCAGCAACATGTCCACCTCTCAAGATTCCTTCGCGATCAACATCCCAAACTACCCCTCTCCACCACAGGATCTGGGATCTTATATGCGCTCCATGCATCAACACACTAAGAGACAAATGGACGCCATTTCACGATCTCAAGAGCGTCGTTCGCGCAACAACGGACATCGCGCCACACCATCCATGCCGAACGGTGTCGGTGGTTCAAGTTCGAGTCCTGACGAGTATTCATCGCATCATTGAATCTCGGTTTGATCAAGCAATTCCAAAACAATCATCGATTCGACTAGAATCAATCTCACTACATCCGGATTTTCCAAGAGCTGGAAAGATGCCGCAGAGCTAGAATGCCGGGAATGTGCGAGGCATTAAACAAAGGGCGAAAGTCAGCCCTGATAACATTTTGCAGTCGTGGAATAGTACACGACTTTCCACAACATAACTAAATACAGCTTATAACTGTGTTTATGTCATCGAAAAGGCAACAAGTTAGACCAACCCTACAGTCACAGGTGGAGCGGTGCAACCGCAGGGTTATGTACACGATGAACAAATTTTGCAATTCAAAGAGCGTCATACATTGGGCAAGGAGTTTTTGGTGGCGTTTGCTGCATGGAATTCTGGCGTACACGATTACAGATACCACTGTTCTACTATACTAGTATCTTCTACATTTTGAAAATTCAACTGAAGCCATTACTAGTGGCCAAACTGCATTTTGCCCACGATTTGTGATGAAACATGCCCGTAGTGTCGTTATTGCCTGCCCACGCTTTTATTTTGTCTGTTGAAAATTAAACGTCATTCAGTGACTTCACGGGGGTGACATTTTCGACGTGCCCAAGGAACGGAATGGCCGCTTCCTGATTTATACGGTACAGTGTGCTCCACAACGAATAATTCAATATTACTGTTTACCGAAGGCACTAGCATATATTCAGAGAAGAGAGAAGGTATGCGTATTGTCCATCAAAGGCATGGTAACGACAGGCAAAAAATAGAAAACCCGAGGATGTGCTCATGCAAAAAAGGCCAAAAAGAAAACAAATGGATTCAGCGAGAATGACCAAGAAATTAGCCAAAGATCGCATGCAAGGTCGGCTTGCACATAGAATCGCACTTTGTTTTCGCTGAAATTTTGTGAATCTGGCAAATCATTTGCAATTGCGCCGGCTGCAGTTGACTTGCAATGAAATCGCCCCACGCTGTTCTATGTGCTGCGTGGCTCCTGCTGTGCGCTCTTTAGTCTTCGCAACTTGCAATCACAAGGCTCCAGAACTTGACAAATTTGTCCTGAAGTACTAGCGCCTTTTCCTTGGCTTGGTAAGTACCCGAAGCTTTATGATGCTGTCTCCCAAAGAATAGGTATACGCTTGAAGAAATCTCCGGACCCTAACCCTGTATTCTCAGAGGACGAGCATGAGCCATTGACGTCGGTCCCCAAATCCACGCCACTTCATGCAAAGCGATGCATAATCAACAGAGTGGATCGCAAGTTTGACACCTTTTTCAATGAACACAACGCCACTTCAGCCTCTATCTCAGTGGCCACGACAACCTCAGCACCAACTTTACACCGCCAAACGACGTTTATGCTCTCCTCTCACGCTCATTGCGCCCTCCACCCGCCACCACCATGAGTGGCCGGCTTCTGGCAGCGGGGATCGCACCCCTTAGCACGCGACGCGCCGCCGCCGCGACCGTACGCCAGTATCACCGCCTGCCGACTGGCGGACTGCAAAATACCGACGCTGCCATCCGCGCGACCAGGCAGCGCATGTGGTATCCCGGAAATGCATTTCACAATGCCGTTATCGTGCGCAACGCCTCCTTCGCGAGGTTTCTGCCCAAGCTGGCCGCCAAGTTCATTAGGATCCCCGCTATGTTTGGCGGGCTGATGATTGGCGGCGTTGCGTGGGTGCAATACCAGGCTGTCCAGATGAGCAATAGCGCAACCGAGGTGTTCAATAACGCGAAGGGTATCGCGTCGGACACGGCGTCGAATTTGTTTGGCGGCGCGAAGGGCGTCGCCGAGCAGATCGGAAAGGGGTGGGAAAATACCAAAGAAGAGCTTGGAATGCCAGAATGGATGCAAAAGGTTTTGAGACTACAAGAGGAGGTCGGTACAGGCGACGGGAAGAAGGGCGGTCCAGATCCAGGCAAAGAGCCAGGGAGAAAGGGTAAGGCCGCAGCAATGGCCGGCGCAACAGCCGGGGCCTTTACCGTGGTCGAAGACGATAGGGACGGCGAGGAGGTCGCCAAGGACGACCAGATGATGGTCTTGACCAAGAAGATGATCGAGATTCGGAACATACTGTCCAAGGTTGGCCAGTCGAGCGCCCTCACGTTGCCGTCCATTGTGGTCATCGGGTCGCAGTCTTCGGGAAAGAGCTCAGTACTAGAAGCTATCGTCGGCCACGAGTTCCTGCCCAAGGGATCAAATATGGTGACACGACGTCCCATCGAGCTGACACTAATCAATACACCCGATTCGAATTCGGAATATGGCGAATTTCCGGACCTTGGCTTTAAGACAACCGATTTCACCTCGATACAGCGAACACTTACCGACCTCAACCTCGCAGTGCCGGATACTGAGTGTGTGTCTGACGATCCAATCCGCCTCAGTATTTACTCTCGAAGTGTGCCGGATCTATCTTTGATAGACTTGCCAGGGTATATCCAAGTCGTTGGTCAGAATCAGCCTCTTGAGTTGAAACAGAAGATTACCGAGCTCTGCGATAAATATATCCAGCCGCCGAATGTGATTCTGGCTATATCCGCTGCGGATGTGGATCTCGCAAATTCCACAGCGTTGCGGGCAAGCCGGAGGGTAGACCCACGCGGCGAGAGGACGATTGGAGTCATCACCAAGATGGACCTTGTCGACCCCATCCGAGCAGCAGCAATCTTGTCTGACAAGCAATACCCTTTGCGACTTGGTTATGTTGGTGTCATTACCAAGGCACCAGGTATCGCTGGTCTTTTCAAGAAGGGAACCGGAGGCAACCTCACATCTGTCATCGCCAAGAACGAGAACTCGTACTTTTCGTCGCATCCTCTGGAGTTCGGAGAAGAGACCGGTGTCACTGTCGGTACACTCCACCTTCGCAAGAAGCTTATGCATGTCCTTGAGCAGACCATGTCCGCAGCCTTGCAAGGTACCCACGACGCCATCAAGCAAGAGCTTGAGGAGGCTACCTACGAGTTCAAGGTTCAATATAACGACCGACCCCTTTCCGCAGAGTCCTACCTTGCCGAGAGTCTCGACGCGTTCAAGCATTCTTTTAAGCAATTTTCGGAAGAGTTTGGCCGACCACAAATGAAAGAGATCCTCAAAAAGGAGCTTGATCAGCGCGTGTTGGACCTCCTCGCTTTGCGCTACTGGAACAAGCCCATCACAGATCTGTCCCCACCACCGCCTGAGGCTGATACCCTTGCGGACTTGCCCAAAGCCGATCCTGACTCACCCTACTGGCGCCGCCAGCTTGACGCATCTGCCTCCGCGATGACCAAGCTCGGCGTTGGCCGTCTGGCAACTAGCGCAGTAGCCAGCAGCATTCAACAACACATCGAGCGACTCATTGCACAGTCAACGTTTGCAAACCATCCATACGCGCGCGAGGCCATTACGGAAGCCGCATCAAGTATTCTAAATGACAGGTTCTACAGCACGAGTGACCAGGTGGAGAACTGCATTAAGCCATACAAGTTCGAGATCGACGTCGAGGACCGCGAATGGTCTGCTGGGCGAGAACATGTCGGTAGCGTACTCAAGAGCGAGCTAGAGGCATGCCAAGGTGCGCTGTCGAATCTGGAGAAGACCGTTGGTGGGCGCAGGAAGCTGAAAGAAGTCATGGGCTTTGTGGATAAATGTCGCAAAGGCGATTACCAAGTCGAAGGCGAGGGCAGGATGGGTGCTGGTGGTTTCAGCGCCGCGTTATTAGAGAAAGGTAAGCGTACGAACGCATCATGTCGACCGCGAACTTTGCTGACAGAGCCTAGGTCGAGAAGCAGTCTTTCTCCGCGACCGCGCCGACATAATCAACATGCGCCTCCTCGCTGTGAAATCCCGCCAATGCAAAGATCTTAAAAACAAATATTACTGTCCGGAGGTCTTTTTAGACGCAGCCGCCTCTAAGCTCGCCCAGACCGCCGTTCTTTTCCTCAACGTAGAACTACTCTCCGAATTCTACTACAACTTCCCGCGGGAGCTCGACGCGCGGCTAGGCCGCCATTTATCTGAGGAGCAGATCGAGCGATTTGCCAAGGAGGACCCTAAGGTCAAGAGGCATCTCGAGGTGATCCGGCGAAAGGAGCTGCTCGAGCTCGTGCTGGAGAAGATGGAGAGCCTGAGGCAGCTGGAGGGACGGGAAAGGCCCGGGCAGAGGAGTGAAGCCAAGAGGGAGCGGGGTGGGCGATGGGGACTATTCTAAGCTGGAAATTTAGATATCCTTTTGCGCTGTTTGGTGGCGGCACCCTGCTCTATATACCAAGGTATGATTTACGATATCTCAACCAGGATGATTTAGGAGTGAGAATGGAGTTTTACACGGTCGGTTGCTTTTTCTTTCGCGAATATGGACATAAGAAGCTGCTGTCTTTTTAAGCATACACAGCAAACCGTAAAAGAAGCAAATCACGCATCTCAAAATGCTCACAAATCTGCATTGATCACTGTTCATATATTGATGAGGTCTCCGGCTGCTACGCAGGATCCATACTCATCTGCAGCGTCACTTCCCATTTTAACGCACCGCCTTTGCCGTAGCCTTCGCCCAACCTGTTCTGTACAATACGACCCACCCTTTGCCTCAACTGACTGAGCGCCGCGTCATCACAACCTCTTATTACACACAGCTTCAATGTTGCCATACAAAGCCCATAATGCACCTGCCAAAATTGTGCCTCATCCACCCTCGACACAGCCGGCTCGCTTTCGATTTCCCGCAAGACGCCGTCTGTATCGCTCGGCTTGTCTGCGAATGTTGACGTCCCGGACTGAGACTGCCTGCCATTGTATGACATGAGCAGCATCAAACCCTGCGCGATAGCCAGCCTGGTACCCAGGACGAACATGGACACAGCGATGGCGGCGCAGATGAGCGGATCTAGCCAGACAAATGATGCGACCGACAGGAGCGGGAGGAGCAGCATGAGGAAGCTGAAGAACAGCGTGAGCGAGTGGAAGGGGTTGGCGAGGATCTCGGGGAGGAAGGTGGTGAGGTACGAGGGCCGCATGACGCGACGAATGCGCGCGTGATTTTTCAGACCGTATGCAGACACCATGGTACTCAGCGCCGCGGCCAAGCTTGCAGTGTCGACCTCACCAGCACTCACGGCCCGATCGGCGCCATGCGCGTGCGAGTGCGGGTGATGCGGGGCGTGGCTGCCGACACTCTCCAGCACGTGCTTGAAGTTGTGCGAGAGCAGATCGAAGCCGCCAAAGACGAGAAAGACGCTCATGGCGAAGCCGGCCAAGACCTCGGCGCGCTGCAAACCAAAGGGATGGCGGATGCTGCTGCGGCGCCAGACTTCAAAATTGCCGAGGACGTCGACGCCCACGCAAATGGCGGCGGAGCCGACGTCAAAGAAGACGAGGTGGGAAAGGGCGGTCATGGCCAGGGAGCCGCCGGCGCTGAAGAAGACGTAGCCGGCGACGAGGCCGTGGCAGATGGACCAGTAGAAGCGGGCGCGCTGCTCCTTGTGCATGGAGGCCCAAGCTTCTTTGAGGGTCGGGACGGGGAGGGAGGCGGGCAGGACGGGCGGGGGGCCGAGGAGGGGCTCGAGGAAGATCTGGTGCTGAGTGCTGACCGAGGAGTGCTTGTAGCGATGACCTCGTCGTTGTCCAATGCTCTGTGGATCGGTTTTCTATCAGTTCGACTGTGAACCCTTTTGATTATCTTGGAAGTTGTTGAATCGCAGGGTAGTACCGTACCGACTTCACCGGCGACGTAGACATTGTCTGCGTCTGGAAATTGAAGGGCCCACCCGGACTCGCCGGCGTGATGGCGACGGCGGCAGCGCCTTCGCCCAAGGCAGATTCGGACATCCTGCTTGAGGGACGTCGTGGAGAGACGACAAAGTCGGGGCTAAGAAAGGCGTGGTCTATATCATTCCAATTATGGTGTGAGAGCGAGCTGGTGGAGCTGTTGCGCGACAAGGGCCGGTCAAGGTCGAGGTCGATGATGTCGTCGTCTTGTGCGTCTTCAGGTGGCTGGACAAAGAGAGACGGACTACTTAGGACGGGAGGAGGGTCGTTTGACGGGCCTGAAGCCATGAGCTCAAGCTCCGCGGTCCGGGGGGCTTTAAGGCAAGAGGGGGGAGGAGCAGCGGGCAAAAGAGAAGGGGGCGCGTCGCGCGGGCGTATTCCTTTGTCGATCTGCCAGTCACTGACAGCCTGTAGGTGGTCTTGGATGTGGGCCTGTTGCTCCCAGCCGTACAATTTGGATGGTCGCCCAGTCGATGGATTGAGTCTAGCGTATTACCAGTATCGCAATATCTTTTTCCTTGGGAGAAAGTCTCGTGCCGGTCAAACGCTCTGGTAAGGCGTGTACTAGTAGATCCTGGTAAGGGCCAGAGTCTTACATTCGTTTTATAGAAGACAAGAAAGATTTGGCGTCTCTTTGCAGACAGCTTGCATCTCCGTAATGAGACCAGCCGCGCATTGTCCGTCGTCAGCAACAGAGCGTGTTCAGTGCAAGGATGAGACAGCAGATTCCATGGAAAGTACCTAGGCATGCATAGTACAGAGTATAAGTCAGGGGTATTTGGGGTCCTATCACACCTACAGGCCCGAGTCTTGACAGGCATCCCCTGCTCTTATCGTCTGCTTTCCCAAAGCCACAGCTAATGAGCTCCGGGGCCAAATTGCATGCAATTCGAATGCGACTCTCTACCAAACGGGTTGATCATCTCTCCACCAACACACATAGATGCCATGGCCATTTCGGCATCAATGCCGCCATCACTGTACCTTCTATCGCGTCACAAACATGAGGGACAGCGATCCCGCTGTACACATGACCAAAGCAGTTCACTGACACCCGCACCCTGATCACGCTACCATGGAGCCGTCCTCCCCCACTACCTCTGGCAGTCGGGATCCCCGACCCGCCGATGGTGTCGCACATGAGGCTCAACTGCCACAAACCGTCCGCCGGCGGGCCTCTTCAGGCGGCGGTCTTTTCTCCAAATTTTCCTTCACCAGAAGCGGCACTGGCTCCGATCAGCAGAAGCCACATCGTCAAGAAGCTCTCAGTCCGCGCGGCCAAGCGGAGTCGGGCAATCTTTCAGTAGAGAGCACCCCAACACCAATTGTTGCACCCATACCGCGCCAACCGATATCCATCGCCAGCGCGTTACAACAACAAAAGACGCGCCGTCGCCGTGGTTCTTTACGAAAAGTTGCCCTCCTCGGCCGCGGCGCCCAGCGTGAGAGACGCGAAGCTCATCGCGCGAATTTGAGCATCGATGTCCGACAGGCCGAATCATATGGCAACGACGCAATGAATCCAGGCACTGCCACCTCCTCCACCACCACCACTACTACTACCAATAATACAAATAATGATGCTCTTGGAGGGAACAGCGCTTTTGGTCTGGGCATATCAGACATCACACCTCGTCCTTCGATGGATGGATACGCCAGGCGGAACGCGGGCAATGCGCCAGCCGTGGCAGCTGCGAGTCTGCTCTCCGTCACCGCAGGAGTGAAGGCAAAGCCAAAGGTAGAGATCGACGAGCCGACACCTACGAGTCCAACGATCAGCTATACAACAACCGACGATGAGGATGGGTTGCACATCAGGCGGCCAGCGTCGAGTCGCGGAGGCCCGGAGTTGGCCAGTTTGAGTTCAGGGTCGGAGAGCTTCTTCGGAAGGGTTGAGCCCCCGCGACGGAGAACTACCATAAGTCGCGCCAGGTCACCGCTCATTGCTGCCACATCTTTACTGGCGCCCGAGGAGGATTGGGACTACTCCGAGACAGAGTGGTGGGGTTGGGTCATCTTGGTTGTGACGTGGATGGTCTTTGTGGTCGGTATGGGTTCAGTCTTTGGCATATGGAGCTGGGCGTGGGATGTCGGTACAACACCATATGCGCCTCCAGAGCTGGAAGATGATCCGACCTTGCCAATTACGGGGTACTACCCATGTTTGATGATATTGACATGCGTGATGGCTTGGGTGTGGGTGGTGAGTGCGTGGGTGGGCATGAAATATTTTAGGCACGCCAAAATCAGTGGTGACTAACGTAGGGTTACCAAATTCATATCTATTGCCTGCACAGGTGTTGAAAGATGCATGTGAGGCAGTGATCCATCGTATCAGCCCAAAGGTCAGATTAAGACAACTGGATTGCAGAGCCTGCGATTCCGACTCCTGTCATCTGCCCGTCTAGGTGTTCTCCCAAGTTTCGGTGGGGTTGCTGAGCTTATCGCTCACTTTCCCGACTGAACCAGAAGCGCCTATGATGTAGAGCAAACAAGCCTTGGGCTCCATAGAGAATGCACCAAAGTGCTGCCAGCTCAGTAAGTAGGCATGCCTTTGTTGGCATGAAGCCCCTTTGCTTCGCGTCTTCGTTCCGATATGTACCCGTTCATGCTATGTACCTGAGTATAGTCTTGTCGAGGCTTGTAGGAGGATCAGCAGCCAAGACCGGCAATACTCCATTGGTCTTCCGTTCCAACCGTGACCAATTATTGGACAGAGCGAGATCAGGGCAATGTTCTACTTGCCGGCAGCGTCTGTTCAGGATAACACCATGCGCCTTACTTCTCACGCCCCCACAATTGGAAAGGAAAAAAAGATAATTGAACCGTTTTAGACAATTCTTCGCTATAGTATGTCTCCTCAAGTTTGCCAGAGGACTGCCATCAAAAGGCTGCTTGGAACATGGTGTTCTTGAAGAGTAAGACCAAGTGCCTGCGACAGCAAATAGCACAGCCTTATCATTTACTTGTTGCAATTTAGTGTCGACGATGCGGGCTGCTTATGTACAGCACAACCGGCCAGTACATTTGTCATATAGAAAACGTCGAAACATCGGTGACTAGAAGACCCAATGTCTGCGGCACGCAAGGTTACCATGCAGACGACTATGGGATCCTCTTTGAAGGATTTGACCTTCGTTTGGAACAATCTCCTACAGAATCATTCTACGTATCTAGGCAAGCAATCACAGGTGGTCTAATCGCTTGTGGCTGTATTGAATGCTCTGGCAGCCGACAGTGAAGTGTGGGGGTTGGGGAAGGTGTCAGCGCCCCTCTCAGCCTCATGGGTTCTCGGGTAGATCCTTCAAGCACGGACCACAAAGAGGCCCAGATATTATGAGGCTGGCGCTTACCTATTTGGGTGTAGAAAGTCAAGGCATCGAAGATTCTACAAATTGACCTGAACCTCGTTGTAAGGTGGATTTTCATATACGAAGGGCAAAATTTGTTTCCTTTTGCAAACAGGATCTCTATCAGCATCTTTTTTCCCATGACAAAAACGCGAGTTTCCATTTTCTGGGGCCTGCCGTTCATCAAGGGTCGTTGTTGGGAGTGGATACTCTCTAGGCAGGCAACCCCTGCTTCTGCCAATCACAGGCAAGCGGGCATAGCTGCAGGTGGAAAGGCAAAGTTCAGTGTAGAATCTCATCGAATCTATGGATTTTCTACGGCACTAGTTGTCCCAGGTATTTTTTGAGCTGTCTCTGTCCGTCTTCTCTGCGTGCAACTTCTTTTCCTCCTTCAACAAACTGCCACTACCCAAACCACTCCTACACATTCTCATTCTCCCATCAGGTATTCGCATTCGAGGCGTATCTGACCATTCTATTCCTCTTATTTCCCAGTGATACCCCAAAGGTAAGCAGCGAATTCCAGCTCCATTTTCAGTGTCCCAAGCCTTGCCACTGCCCTCCTAGCCCGTCACTCTCGCGGCTCGTCTTGCAGGAGCTCTAGATCTAGTGAGATCAACAAGAGCTTCTTCTACGGGAGCTTCAGTATCTCCGTTGTGCTCAGTCTTTCCGCGGGTACAATCAATTGGGAGCAGACGATTGTTTGGTTTCGTTTGGCAAGGCTGCCGTTTGCTTGCTTGGTTTCCATAGCGACCCCGCGACGCTGTGGCTGCCCCCCCGGTTTCCGGGAATCTTTATTTCACCACCTTTTCCCATTACGAACTCTTTTGGATTCATTTATTGAAACTTCTCTTACTAATTCTAAACCACAGTCCTTTACGTCGCTACGATCCATTGCCCAACATGTCTGGCGAAACCTTCGAGTTCCAGGCTGAGATCTCTCAGCTGCTCTCCCTCATCATCAACACCGTCTACTCCAACAAGGAGATCTTCCTGCGAGAGCTTGTCTCAAACGCATCAGATGCACTCGATAAAATTCGTTACGAGGCCCTGTCCGACCCAAGCAAGTTGGACACCCAGAAGGACCTCCGTATCGACATCATCCCCGACAAGGAGAACAAGACCTTGACCATTCAGGACTCCGGTATTGGCATGACCAAGGCTGTAAGTAATATCATCATAACGAGCCCATTGAGACGACGTCTCGGTTACTGTCCCTTGCTAACTTCCTTGTAGGATCTCGTCAATAACCTGGGTACCATTGCCCGCTCGGGCACCAAGCAGTTTATGGAGGCCCTGACTGCTGGCGCTGATATTTCCATGATTGGTCAATTTGGTGTTGGTTTCTACTCTGCTTACCTGGTTGCCGACCGGGTCACCGTCGTTTCCAAGCACAACGATGACGAGCAGTACGTCTGGGAGTCTAGCGCTGGTGGTACATTCACCATCGCCCCTGACTCTGGCGAGCCCATCGGCCGCGGTACCAAGATCATCCTTCACCTGAAGGATGAGCAGACCGAGTACCTCAACGAGAGCAAGATCAAGGAGGTCATCAAGAAGCACTCCGAGTTCATCTCTTACCCCATCTACCTCCACGTCCAGAAGGAGGAGGAGAAGGAGGTTCCTGACGAGGATGCCGAGGTTGAGGACGTCACCGAGGAGGGTGACGACAAGAAGCCCAAGATCGAGGAGGTCGACGATGAGGAGGAGGGTAAGGAGAAGAAGCCCAAGACCAAGAAGATCAAGGAGACCAAGATCGAGGAGGAGGAGCTCAACAAGCAGAAGCCCATCTGGACTCGCAACCCTGCCGATATCAACCAGGAGGAGTATGCTGCCTTCTACAAGTCGCTCTCCAATGACTGGGAGGACCACCTTGCCGTCAAGCACTTCTCCGTGGAGGGTCAGCTCGAGTTCCGTGCCATCCTTTTCGTTCCCAAGCGCGCTCCCTTCGACCTGTTTGAGACCAAGAAGACCAAGAACAACATCAAGCTCTACGTCCGCCGTGTCTTCATCACCGATGATGCTACCGAGCTCATTCCTGAGTGGCTCAGCTTCGTCAAGGGTGTTGTCGACTCTGAGGACCTTCCTCTCAACCTGTCACGTGAGACCCTCCAGCAGAACAAGATCATGAAGGTCATCAAGAAGAACATTGTCAAGAAGTCTCTTGAGCTCTTCCAGGAGATTGCCGAGGACAAGGAGCAATTCGACAAGTTCTACACTGCCTTCTCCAAGAACCTGAAGCTCGGCATCCACGAGGACTCCCAGAACCGTCAGATCCTCGCCAAGCTGCTGCGCTTCCAGTCGACCAAGTCTGGTGATGAGCTAACCTCTCTGACCGACTACGTCACCCGCATGCCCGAGCATCAGAAGAACATGTACTACATCACTGGCGAGTCCCCTGCTGCCGTCACTAAGTCTCCCTTCCTTGACGCTCTCAAGGCCAAGGGCTTCGAGGTTCTCTTCCTGGTTGACCCCATTGACGAGTATGCCATGACTCAGCTCAAGGAGTTCGAGGGCAAGAAGCTGGTTGATATCACCAAGGACTTCGAGCTCGAGGAGACTGAGGAGGAGAAGAAGCTTCGTGAGGAGGAGGAGAAGGAGTACGAGGGTCTCACCAAGGCTCTGAAGAACGTTCTCGGCGACAAGGTCGAGAAGGTTGTCGTCTCCCACAAGCTTGTTGGCTCTCCTTGCGCCATCCGCACTGGCCAATTCGGTTGGTCTGCCAACATGGAGCGTATCATGAAGGCTCAGGCCCTCCGTGACACCTCCATGTCCAGCTACATGTCTTCCAAGAAGACCTTCGAGATCTCCCCGAAGAGCCCCATCGTCAAGGAGCTCAAGAAGAAGGTTGAGGCTGATGGCGAGAACGACCGGACCGTCAAGTCCATTGTCCAGCTTCTGTACGAGACCTCTCTGCTTGTCTCTGGTTTCACCATTGACGAGCCCGCCGACTTTGCCGGTCGTATCCACAAGCTCGTGTCTCTGGGTCTCAACCTCGACGAGGAGGAGCCTGAGGCTGCTGCCGACGCTCCCGCTGCCTCTGAGGACACCCCTGCCGCCGAGACTGGCGACAGTGCCATGGAGGAGGTTGACTAAATGCTGATTAGGAACTTTCGGGATACAGGTGATAGGCGAACGCATTAAAAAGGGAATTAGGAGTTTGGGATCAGGCTCTTCGTTTTAATGACACTCTGAATGGCACTAGCTTGACAATGGTTATTTCGTCACTTTTTGCCTGGATGTACTGTAGGTCTTAGCAAGGGAAAGGGCTCTTTGATTTGGTACAATCCTAGTTAGACGATAATGAATTTTGACGTTAAGACAGCATTGGTTTCCCAGTAAGCCCGGTCAGGTGTTCGTGCTCCACCAGGTTGAAAGACGCTTGTGTTGCGTAGCTCCAATCAGGTTCTCATGGCTATGTTTGCTGGCCGAGCAGCAGGAGCCTGGCAATCTCTCTGTGCGGGCGCCAACAATCTCAGTTTGTCCAGATGTGGGGCCCCAGGTCACCGAGGGCAAGTAGTGCAATTGCCACCATGATCATCAGGCTCCGCTTGAATGCGTCCATTTGTACGTTTGAGGTGCCACTATCTAGTAGGTCGGTCTGGCTTCACCGACGTGTCAAGGCTCATCATCATCTAGAAGGAGGACTTGACCAAAGGCAGGCTTGTGATGCGGTCTAATCAAGTGGCACTGAGCACAGTGCGCCAGCCTTTGCACTGGAGAATCCTGTTTCATTTTGAAAGGACGAGAGACTGCAACAAGAGATTGATATGTTTTACCAACCAAGTGTCTTTACCAAGATAGAAAGAATTTGCGCGCGTCAATGTGCAGAGGCTACAGTGCCTGCGTGTCGGTGGGCTTACTCGTGGCTTGCGGAGCAGTATTGCACTGCATTGTCGACCATCAGAAGCACTGTGAGCCTGACTACGCATATCGGTATCTGGGTTTCCACCGGGAGGGCCCGAGCGCAGGGCAAATAGCTTGCATGCCATACCTTGTGTTTCAACTCGAGGATAGATACCCAATTGCTTCAACGAGTACAATCACTGGAGGGTCATATTCGTATTCCAAATATCTAAAGCTTGTTGACACCCATGCCAAGATAGCGCCCGCTTACTTCTGTACCGCGTGACAGACACGAGCTTTCGAGCAAACCCTCACCTCCAAGTTTTCCCCCTTCCCACAGCACCCAAGACGACGTCGACCTCACCTCCAACGGCTAACGCGCTCTTGCGCATGTCACCGCCATTTTGGGCTATCTGTGCTGTTCATTCAAGACTTCAGACTTTGGCTGCCCTCACTGAGTTGTCTGCATACTCCACACTTCCCGAGACTGCTGTTACATACCTCCCATCCAGCAAGCCAAAGGCAGCTCCTGCGCAATCTGAATCACGATGAGGATAGGGTGCTTGCAGTTCGCGCCGCAGGTCGCAGACGTCGACAAAAATCTCGACCGAGCGGACACTGTTTTGGCCAGGGCGAAACCTGAAGATTTGGATAGTCTTGACCTTTTAGTGGTTCCGGAGATGGCATTCTCAGGTAAGCAAGCACCCAATGGCCCCCAATATCATCCCTGACCGGGGCCGATTGCAACGTACCCAAATCAACTGCAGCATCGAAGAGGAACGGCTCAAGACTGACCTCGATTCCAGGCTACAATTTCAAGTCATTACAGCATATCTTGCCCTGTCTTGAGTACGAAGGAACCGGTGTTACCTCGCTCTGGGCACGCACCGTGGCCCTCAAGCATAATTGCCATGTCATTGTCGGTTATCCTGAGCAAGTCGACGTCTCTGACAAATGGCCAACCTCGCCTGAGTACTACAACTCAGCCATGGTGGTCAACAATGATGGTGAGAACATTTTGAATTACAGAAAACACTTTCTGTACATGATCGACGAGACCTGGGCGCTCGAGGGCTCTGGTTTTGGCAAGGAGTTCATTCCAGGGCTGGGCCAGACCGCCATGGGAATCTGCATGGACATCAACCCTTACAAATTTGAGGCGCCATGGCACGCCTTTGAATTTGCCTTTCATGTTCTGGAAGTCAAGGCCAACCTGGTCATCATATCGATGGCATGGCTTACGCGTGAAGAAGCGCCATCATTTATCAGCAAGCCTGATGAGCCTGATATGTAAGTATTCGCGGTTCATCATTTTGATCCAGCCTTTGCCCCCCCCTCGCCCCCGCCCCCGACTCAAACAAAACAAAAAACCTCACCGGTTGTTCGCGACGCGGGAGAGCTTATGATACCACCCAGGGAGACGCTCACGTACTGGGTTCAACGCATGGAGCCACTCATCCGCGCCAAGACTGAAGACGAGATCATTGTCGTGTTTTGCAACCGTTGCGGCATGGAAGATGACACGGTCTTCGCCGGCACCAGCGCTGTGATCGGGATCAAACAAGGCGAGGTCCGCGTCTATGGTCTTCTCGGCCGCTGTGAGAACAAGGTCCTGGTGGTGGACACGGACGCTCCGCCCCTTGGAAGACTGGAATTTGGAACCCAAAAAGACGTTGACGACGCTGAGGCGTCGTGACAGGGCCGATGTTTGTCCCCTTTGAGCATGTGAGACAGCTGGGACGAATGGTGGGTGGGCCGCTGTCCCAGGAAGTCTGTCCCATATGGGGATGAAGATGTCTTGCTGCGGGATGTCCTTGAATGAAATGTAGAATTCGCTGTAGGATATTTTTGCTGTGGATGTTCCGATGCGACTGGAGGGGAATCGGCATTACGCGTGTCGACTATCTGGCACCGCTTTCCGAATCGCTCGGCACACTTAGACCCACCCTACCCAGCCGAAAACAACCACCCACATTAACATAAGCGCCGCGCTTCACCCGATCAGCGCAATTCACATTTTGGCTAAGTTGGCAGAGAGTGGTGTTGGAGCCAACTGAAGGGCAAATTCTGGGGAATGATCGGTGTCAGACGGTGTACTCGGCTGATACCGAGTTCACAACACCTGCAGGAGGTTTACATTTGCAAATGATGAAAGCCTCGACGCTTGAAGGATCAGAAGCGGCATACACTCGATTGAGTGGCAGGGGGCGGATTGGGGCAAAGGCCAATTGGGGTCATTCAATCTGCAGGATGTGTGGGTAGGCCCGTCGAGCTTATCCTCTTCAGGTCATACAGGGTTACAGTGGGCGCTTGGGAGGCTGGAGCGGCGCCCAATCACCAACGTCTTCAGCAACGGACGTGTGAAGTGGTTCAGGGGACCTTGCGTCTGCGGCGCTGGCCTGCAGAATGCTATTGCTGCACATCATCATCCTGAGTGGCCAATCTACAGTGCCACACCTGAATGAATGGCCTTGTTCGAGAACCAAAAGGTTGGGGCCGAACGTCCGTGGGGAGTGGGAGAGGGGACTCCGGGAGGCCGCGAGATGCAGATCTGAGCGGCCATTTCTACAGGCCACCAACGTTGATGAAAAAGGATTTCCTCACCCAACTGAGTGGGTAGTGACCAGTTTAAGAGACCCATGCAGATCCAACGCACATGGTACACGACTTTCTTTGATTTTGCTTTTGACCTGCCACAGATCCGGACTGCGCAAGCTTGTGTGATCCGGACTTCCAACCTTCCCTTCCCCCCCCTCCCTCTCCTCCGAGTCTTTTCCTCGAGGTCGCATCAGATCATACCTTACAAGAGTGCTCCCATACCCCCCTGGATCCAAGCTAGATACAGTTCACTGCACCGGGCGCTTAAGCGTTCAAACTTCTTTCACATCACCAACATCAAGGGGGGATTCCAACATCACATCCGTCTCAAGGGGCCAATTTCACAGTGATATATCCTTCGATCCACATGGCCTCTGCGGCCTTGACGCTCACCGGACGGACAACCGCGTTGGACAAAAATCATGTGCTGCGTCGTACCGCAGTAGATTTATTATACACGGCGATAACGACATCCTGATCTGTGTGTTCTGGGTTTTTTGCTTCTCCAACCCCGCATATAGTCGAGTACATCCTTTCGAGGAAGAGTCTTGATCACCTCTTTGCCCAAGAAAATCTCGCCCATCAGATATGAAATCCACTTTCAACAGATTAGCCGCCGCCGCGGCGACGCTGGCCCATTCAGCAACGGGGATTCTTGTCACCTCAGGCTCGTCCTGCGACTCGCAGTGTGGCAACGTGCTAGATGCGACCACCCCGGCCGACATCGTTTGCGATCAAGACAACTACAGCAGCGCGGCCGGGGTTGTCTTTAAGAATTGTATGAACTGTGAATTGACCAGCAACTACTACACAACCAGTCCAAACGAGTCCGACCAGCAATGGATGCTTTACAACTCCAGATACGCCCTCTCCGAGTGCTTATTCGGCGAGCCTGGGGATGTCAGTGTCGCCAGCAGTCCGTGCACTACATCGTAAGTCGTCTCCCCTCTTGGCTTGCAACATGACACATCCCTTCTGACATGATACCCATATAGACGAGCATGTGGACCTTTTCAAGATGCCTTCGCGTCTGGCAACTTCAGCACCGACCCCAGCGTTGGCGCATATGATTACTGCGTCGACTGGCAAGACAGTACCTTCTACGATGGATGTTTGAATTGCCTCCGGGCGGACAATGCTCAGTACCTCGCCAACATGTTGGTCCTGCTCCAAGTTGCCTGCGACCAGCAACCCGCACTCGGGTCGACTGTTTCCGTACAAGGCAGTATTTTCTCCACAACACTCATGAACGAAACATCGCCAACGCCGTTGAGCGACTGGACGGACTATACCAACTCGGGACCCATCTCCCTCGGTGGCAAAGTCGGCATCGCAATAGGTGGTCTTTGCGTGATCCTCGCCATCACGGGCTTCTGCATCGTTTGCAATGGCCGTCGCCGTCGTCGCGCCTTTCTGCGCAAGCTGGAGATGCGCCACAAGGACGCAGGATGGCCACATCCATTCGCTGCCGGCGCCGGGGTCGTCCACCGTGGGCCCGACATGAACGAGACGCCCCTGTCTCAGAAACCTCTCCGCGGCTGGGACGACTCTCCCCTGTCAGCCACAGCCTCGGAGCCGAGCTATGCGCGGTACTTTTCACCATACTCCTCTCAACAGACCAGCCCCGTGAATGGTGCCCAGATGAGCATGGCACACCAATGGCCGCAACAGTTCCATGATGAGCCCACCCATGGCGGCTACCCATCATCATCAGCGCAGGAACAAACAATGCAGGACCACTCCATTCCCAGCGGCTTCCCCACGTCTGCCCAGGAGAAGGCCATGCTGGACCAGCACGAGACGGCGACAACAGGCACGGCGACCCCACCTACGCACATAGGACTTGCGTTGGGTGGCGATGAGCCCAGCCTGCGATCCAAGCCCTCGGCAGTGAGTGCCCAGAGCAGGGAAGGCGAAGGTGGCGGCGACGACGCGGGAGAAGCGTATGAGTTGCACGAGGTCAGCAGCAGCGCGGGCGGGAGCAGTGCCGGCGGGACCAACATGGTGGGCTCCAGTAATAGCTTCCGAAATCGAGTCGCGAGGGAGAATCGCGCGCCGATGTTGCAGCACCCCGGGTATGGGAGGTATAGCCCTGAAAGGGTTCTGCCACCGCCGCCGCCGATTCACTCGATGAGTGGAGGGTTGGTCGATGACGAGGAGAAAAGGATATAGGGTTTTGATTTGAGAGCAAGGGTGGGTTTATTGCCTTGCTCGGGTCGTGAGTCCGGTTTGAGCACGGAGTTTGTGGGTTCCGGATTTGGCTCAGGGGAGCGTCTTCTTTCAATTTGCTACCTTAATGATCTGGTGTTTGTCGAGAATCTCCAGGCTTGTATATACCTAATTTCCTCACTCGTGCACGAATAAGACTCGGAAGTCTCGTTGGCACAGAGCTAGTACATGGCGGGCTATAATGTAGCAACAGACATTCATTGCCTTGGCCTGCAAATTCAATGACAATCCTCTCTCGTGGTAGACCGACGGGCCCTGGTTTTCGACCCTTCGCTCATCGCCGTACAGTCAGTAAGACGTAGATTAGACTATGAATGGAACGTCAAAATACACGCAGACAAGTGCTCCATGAACAAGACGCCGTCTGAGAACAATCTTCAGCCAAATCATCTTGCAGCCACGGTAGACCCAGGCTATACGAAACAAAGAAGTGCGGTTTACGTAAAGTAGACTATCAATCCGTGGTCAGTGTAGTCCAGGACGTGATAGTGACGATAGTTCCTTGCTGCGGACTTCTATCTTGAAGATCAATATCTCAGGAAATTTGTTCCCAGGAGTGCTGATGTTGCAGTTCCAAAGAAAATTATCACACAGGCATATGCGATCAACCAACAGTACTGCCTGTATCTCTCAAACGATGTATCCAAGAAACCTCTGCAAGATATCATGAAAATAGATAGACGGCAAAAAAGGAATAAATAAAAAAAGAAAACAACGGGGCCTCTTCGGGATTCGAACCCGAGGCCTCCTGCATTCAACTATAAAGCCCAAAGCAGGAATCATACCACTAGACCAAGAGGCCGCTGATTTATGGAGATACTCATCCATCCAAATTATTATATACTCAATGTATCATTCGTACCGGTGCAGCGCATACCACTTCACCATGCGAAAATTTGAGTCCCAAGAATCTTCCAAATCAAACATCATCCGAATCCAATCGTGAATACAGAGAACACCAACGTATGCGGTGATTATTGCTCGTGTATCGAATTGTAACCGATTGGTTGTAAAACCCCGGAGCGAGCTCCCAGGCCATCCCCGGTTGTTCAGTGTTAGGAAGCGTTTTCTCCACGCCATTTGTACCGTACCAAGCCTTAACGACTCAAAACGTACTTGGTAAGTCGGAAAGGATGATTTATTTGCTCTACAAGTCCACACATTGTTTTGAAAATGTGGGTTGGTGCTATCCGCAGGGAAATTTTGGGGGCTCTAATCCAACCCGCGTCTATGCTGGCGTGCGAGATTTTCCATTTGAAAAGGAGCAACGAAGGGCTCATTCCTTCAAGCGACATGCACAAAGACGTTCGTACAAGAAATGGGAGTGAGATGTCCCCCCAGAGCAAATTGTGCACTTGAACACTCTCTGCTCTCATTTGCTGGCTGCTTGTGAAGGGATGACTTGCTGACCAAGGATCATAATTCGCTTGCTTGATGCTGCAAGTTTGTAAATCGTGTCAGTCTCGTCAACTTCTGATGTCTGAATCCTGTGTTCGAAATATGAATTTTGCCTCTTTGACCACAGTCCGCAGCGAAAAGAAGGGCTCATAAGACTATGTCCAGGAAGGCCACTGCCTGCAGATACAACCAAGTCCTGAGGTATAGGCTGATTTGTCGAATCTAGGCTTCGATTTACATTGCAACATTGACCACGCCGAGAAGCTCGTTTCCTAACCGCTCAGGGCATGGCCGCTCAGCCAGGGAAGAAAGGATTCCAAGCCTAACAATAAAACTCAGTGTATATTTGAGGAAGTGGATCAGGTTAGGGGCCTTTCCAGAGAGGATAATGCTGTCACCTTCCGGGGAGGCCTTTTGCATTGTGCCTTT
This sequence comes from Gnomoniopsis smithogilvyi, assembly GCA_027946515.1. Lineage (NCBI taxonomy): Eukaryota > Fungi > Ascomycota > Sordariomycetes > Diaporthales > Gnomoniaceae > Gnomoniopsis > Gnomoniopsis smithogilvyi. The sequence continues at coordinate 699,772 of JAPEVB010000004.1, read as the reverse complement.
TGAAGACTGCCTTTTGAAGACTGCTTTTGGAGGACCCTTTGCTGTATCACTGAAAGGAAGCAGAGCAAGGGGTGCAACAAGTCTTCACCAGGCAGAACAAAGCCACTGTCAATTACATAGTTATCAAGGGCGCTCAGCATCAGGCAAGTATGAGAATACCTACAATTGTCCACCATTTGATGTCGCCAATGCTTCTCGGACTAGCTCATTTACATCAACACACTGAGACTGCTTGCACAGTTTGAGAATCACCTGTACACTCTTGCCACGCCATTCTTGCCATTCAATAACTACACAGCTTGCAACTACTGGAGACCGGGCACACTAGCTTATACAGTGCCAGCTGTATTGAGGCCATCCGCTTCATATTTCTCTACATCAGGGGCGGATCGTCATTCAAGAAGTCAGCATGGCCAACTATCTACCCGTATACATCCTCATCGGATTCGTACCTCTCGTTTTCCTCGCGGTAGCATGCTACTCTACCGCCAAGACTCGAACACTCACTGGTGAGTGTCATCTGCTATCCTGCCTTTCAAGGCGCAATCGTGATACCACTGATAGCCCCCAGATCACAACGGACGAGCTTGAGATGCAGTGCATCCGATCCCACGGTCCCTACCCTCCTCCTAATCGCGACTTGCACCACAGCGCGTCTCTCACGACGGAGCGCATGAAGCATCCCATTCAGAAAACCGAGCGTAGGCAAAACTTATCACAGTCAGCGCCAACACTGCAACCTCGCGCACTCATCAGTCCTCCCACTACCGCATATCAGCAGCAGCAGCAGCAGCATCACCACCGCGCCGCAGCGCTGGCATCACTCGAGCGGGTGAGGAGCAGTGTTGTTGCGACCATGCTAGACCTCCCGCCGCGGCCGAGTGCACCCTCGCCCCCCTCCAGCAGCACTGCATCGGCAGGGTGTTCCTGCCGCCACCACCACCAACACCAAGGGCAGTGGTGGGAGGATGTCGCAGACTCGGACGAGGACGCTGAGGATGTGGTTCCGGCACGTAAGAGAAAAACCGCTATGCCTGGAGTACACAGCGTCTTTCGGCTACACAGCCCCATTGTCCAGGGCGATGGATGGACTGACGTGACTTTGCGGTGAGGCAGGAGAGCAATCGATGGCGAAAACTTTTGCTTGCCCATTGGGCGGACATGATGAAGGTGATTGTACACCCTCCTGTGCATGCGATGCGGGTCAGAGCATAGCAGTGGCGATAATTCACCCATCCAGGCCTAAGATATGATGGAAGCTACCTTAATTTTGGATGCGAGTTAGTATTTGATGTCCATCGAGAATCCTGCATTGCCACAGTAATCAACCCCATACTCACCCATCTCCTTGCATCTCAATTGTACTATTCTCCCGATGGCACTGCCAAAATGACGACGACTTCTTCATGCAACTTACCAAAAAGGCCCCTCAGCATCGTACACAAAAACCTCCAAACCGGGACTAAAAGATAGTCTACCCCCACTAAACTGCCGAGTAAAAGGATATCCAAAAAGAAAAAAATGAAAAGAAAAACCAGGCTTCCCCCCTCACGTATAAGCCACATTCCCAATCCGCGGGAGCAAGCAGGCACTAATACGTCTTGGCTATGCGGGATCGGAAAGGATAGTAAAATCCAAGCATTTGCTCTGAGATCATGCCATGGCGGCAATTATGCCGGAGAATTTACTATGACGATGGGCGGCGCGCGCATTTTGTTTCGGCTTTGCGTTTAGTTGAGGCTTGGTACTGGCTTGGGTATGTACACAGGGTGGTGGTGTATGATTGAGTGAGTTTGAGGACTGGAAAACCTCGACAAGCTTCGCGGACTTTGGCATTACACTCGAGCTCTGCTGCACTAGATACTTGCCTGTAATGTACATAGCGATATTGGATTACTTTTCGTGACACATAAACTTACCAAGTTTAAATGTGAGAATTGTGGATAGAAGAAAACTCCGATGCCAAGCACGTCGTCATTCGCAAACCTTAAGCTCGCAGCTCATCAAACATCTGCCAGAGGTTGGTCACTCAAACGTCGTGCTATACGCAAGGATTCGACCGGTTCTCCGGGGGCACAAGGTACGACTTATTGCTGTGGCACGCAATCAATCCCTCATAGCAAAAGGCAACATTGAGCTCATATAGTATTGTACGCGTGCAGAATCAAGGAAGCTCGCCTGGCCCCCGAACGAAGTGGGGGCCGGCTTTCTCTGTTGTATTTCCAGGCTGTAATCATCCTAGGAGGCAAAGCGGCCATTATCCGACTTAATCCCGGCAGTGGCTCTCCTCCTCCAGTCTTAATAGACAACGTGAACAATTAGGGTCACAACCTTCTTCTCCCAATCCCTATCCTTTGCGTTTTCCCTGTTCGAACAAAAAAGGATTGAAAGGTTGAGTAGACCGTCGCTCGCGCTCTGTTCTCTTCGCTCTTACAAAGCAAGTACAGAAAAATGCCAGCCCAGTTTTTGCAAGAACGAAAGTCATAATAGCCCGACTTGCCCATGTCGGAAATCCGAAAAACGCCAGTACCATGTGCTTGTTTGCTGTTTATTTGACCCCGAAAACGCCTTGGACGAAAATGCACTATGTGCGTCTAGTAGCAGTCATCATCATGTATGACCATCAAGAAGAGGTGGCCGGTCATGATCAGGTGAAGAGCACTCGAGAAGTATGTACAGAGGAAAGCCGTCTGTCGATTCGATAGCTCTTAGGGTGTTTGATGAGACAAGGTTGCGAGAAGACTTGTGTGACAAGAGCCTTGGGTGCGTTGAAATGATATTCCCCAAATCAATTTAAGAAGTCGTATGATGCAAGCCGTTCGATGTGTGACAGTATGCGTGGTGCTGGTTCTCGATCGATTCGCGGTTCCTCGGCCTCAGTTGCTGTCTGGCTTCCATATGCCGGCACCGAGTTTCCTGCTGATGCCGAGGCCAACACCCACACCGAGGGCAATCACCAGAAGACCTATCAGCACCTTGGCTATTATCCTGTTGCGCTTGCTGAGTCGGGCAAGGCACTGGCACGAGTGCTTGTTGATCTTGGCGGCCTTTGCCTTCTTCTTCCAGTGTGCCTGGCCGGGCCACACTTGGCCCTCCGCGCAACCCTTCAGGTTGGTGTTGCTCACGCTCTTCATTCCACAGGCATCATCACCGCCAGTCAGGGTCCTACTAGAGACCATCGCCTCCAGGTCGGTATCAAAGGGATTCAGATCATTGTGAGCAGTAGCCGGGGTGGAAACGGCAGAAGGGTGATTGAGTCCTGCGATGGAGCCGGCAGGAGATACTGCTAGGGTGTCGGCAGAGGTTGTGGATTTACGGGGGCTGGACACAGAGATCACGGTTGTGAGGGACAGGCCCATCTTTTCGTTGGGAGCTGCCATTGCGCTGTGGGCTTTTCCCGTGGTTGCTATAACCAAATTCGCGGAGTGGAAGTGGGTTGTGTGTCTGGTGATGCCCGATGATGATTTATTTGGTGAATGATGTCTCGTGGGTGTGCCAGCTTATGCGAAGTGACTAGGTACTTTGTCTCCGCACGAAAAAGAATGATCAAGAGCTAGTTCCATGTTAGCAAATGACCTAGTAAAGACACATGTAGTGACTCGGGGGGGTGAAATCGGCTCGTGACAGCCGAGTCGAGGGGAGCGGGTAGTCGGCCACAGCAGAGCCATCGCACACACGTAATGCGCGAGTGGCAGACTATCAGACTAGACGGTGCTGGGCTGATACTGGTGACGGGGTCCTCGTGTTGACAGCAGTGGAACCACTCCACCGCTTTACTTCATCTTCTTCATCGTCAACTGTGACTTACGAGTTTTTTGCAAATGGACCGACTATCTGTCGTTACCGTAATAGTATAAAGTCGGGGGGTGGTGTCCAGCGCCGAGGAGGAATCGAATTTGGGTTTGACGAACGGACGAGCACGCAGGGAAGCCCAATGGAGGCTGCGATTGATGAGTTTGACAGGAGACAGCACCAGTTATTGCTGTAGAAACCAAATCTTTTTCATGGAGATTAAGAGGGGCGATGTCGTCTTTGAGATCAATCGGTCGAGGTGGAGGAAAGGGAGTGGATCGAAGAGGCAGCCGTTTCCCCCTTGAGGACTGGGAAGATGATAATAATAGAGTGTTGAGCTCTTCGATGATTGATGAGCGCCAAGTCCAGTGCGGTTGGGGAGGGATGTACGCGTCGTCGTCACCTCTTCTTTGGATCGACTTGACAAAACAGGTCTGAGAGTTTCTCGACGCAGTTGAACAAGACAGCAGAGTTCACAGCTTGTCGATTTGATGATCGCCCAAATCACAAGAACCAGACGAAACAATGATGGACGTGGGCGGGACGAGGAGCAGCAGTGCCCAGTTTTTACCGAGTACCATGGTACCTATCATGGGAGTACTTGGTAAAAGGTGCAGGCATGGGAAATGAGATAGCGGACAGTATCCCTGCAAGCAGATTGCGATGCGCCAAGGGTCATCTTATGCACACTGTACTAGCGCTCATGCACAGGTGGTCCATGCCTACATCGTCAGCGTACTCTGGGCGAGCCACGCAGAGGAGACAAGCGAACCAAAACAGACGGAGGGGGGGTGAGCCAGCTAAAGTGCACGCGGGGCCAGGTGGTCGAGATCCGCCGCCAGTCAGTGCAGCTCAACACTGCCCCTGAACTTGCACCTCTATGGCCCACACACCCTGGACCTGGGGGATCCACTAGGCGGACAGACCCTGTGCGCTTATTCCAATCTGCTTACCGTGTTAGGAAATCGAGGGCCTCTAGCGGCGATTTCCATTGGCCGGATCTGACCTGCAAGGCCACACGCTACGGTGGGAAAACGTGCCTTCGCAGCCGGGGTGGAGCTTCTTCAGGGATGGCAGCTATTGCTAAAGTGAAAGTACCGTAGTTCGATACATTATTCGAAATGATTGCAGTCAGTTGGGACAATCAGGTGTCTTGAATCAGTTGGCATACACTCGCTAGCTGTATGGGTCTGGACGGACGGTAATGGTCTTTGTGATGGTTTGTGGGACACGGGATCCCAACGTTGCACGGGAAGTAGGAGGGGGGGGGAGTGAAAAAAGAAAAAAGGCAAGCGAATTGAGCCAGTTAATTTTTCCCAGGTTTGAGACATGACAGGCGAGCAAACCTTGGGAGGGAGAGAAGAGTAGAGGAGAACAGGGAAGCTCGACCGCTGTGTCCCCCCCCCGAACTCCCCCTGGGACACGAAACAAAGACAGCCAAGTGAGCAGGGATGTGGGCCATGCCAGTAGTCCAACCATGGCCAGTCATTCACCTCTCACTGCCGTTTTTGCCTCTCGAAGCTGCTGCTATCTGGACTATCAGCTGTTTCGGTCTCGTTACGGGAAAGCTAACCAGTTTCAATTGGATTGCGACTGTTATGGCGATCATGAGGCACTTTGTCTCCACCAAAAATCATAAGTAAATGAACACGCGTACCCAAAATAGAGTCGATATCCAAGTCAGAGGGGACAAGGGCCAAAAAAAAATATTAAAAAAATTCATCATCCCAACAGAAGGAAAACAAGGCGGTGACCCTTTCTCGAACAGTGCCGCGTCTTCGCATGCTTCGCAAACGCATTCGCTTGTTAGACGGTAGGTTGTTCCGTCGCATCTCATGGTATAACACACAAGAATTAAGTCATACAAGAAATCCCTCAGTTGGTAAGGTTTCCCGTGCTGCATGGCAGATCTTTTAACTTCATCAGACCAGATGAATATGCCGACAGTGTCACCGTGAAACCCAAGGAACCACATGAACCATTGTCGTCACTATAGAATCACCGCCTATATGCCAAGCCATGCTACCACAGCAAAGTCAAGCATTTGCTATTCGATCATTGACCCTTCTTTTTGTTTTCTGTGGAAAGAAAAGGTGTGAAATGCAAGTTCCATGGGTCTTTGTTTAGGGGACTTTTCGATGGGAGCGAACACGAGCTAGTCACGGCTCGCCCCCCACATCATCCTGCCACGGCTGCCAGGCTGCGACTCGTACACCGGTCAATGCCCCCTCCCAAAGCGTGCCATACAAACAATCTACCATTTTTACTTACACCTAGCGACAGTGGATCGAAGGGGTGATTTTTTTCTTTCAATTTTTTTTTCTCTCACACTTTCACCTTCCCCCCCCCCCTCCGCTCAAGCGACTGTGACGTGAGGGTGTTGATTCAGGAGGATGACGACTCAATCAGTTGGACGTGCATTTTTCGGTGTCTCCGCCTTGCATTCTTGACATTGAGGAATGTACAGAGTGTAATAGACACAGGTACCATAAAAACGACGCGATCAGATACCAATCGGTGTCTGAAAAGAAAATACAAATACCAGCAGCAGTACACAATTTTACCTGTCTCCAAATACTCGGATAATGAACGCTAAATTCGGACAAGGCCGCAGCACCACCCTGGTCCCCCACACTTGACGGCGGTTCCTTCCACAAACAGGGAACGGTCCAGACCATGTTAATAGATCTCTTTTTGCGATAAGCTTGCAATCACTGTCATCGCAACGTTCCCAATGGGAAGGAACCATTAATCATGCTACTTCAGGACTGGTGCCCGTCCCTTTAGGCTGGACTACTTTAGGTATCTAATGTACAGCATTCAAAGCTTCCCAAGCCACAGAAACCCACTCTCCTAACCATCACGAGATTGGTCTGGTTCGCATGCAGGCGCCACGTGCAATCGATGGGAAGCTCACTTTTGTCTCTCACCCCCTCCCTCCTCGTAACGAGTCAAGCTTAGCCGACCGCTGCCCTGGAAGCGAGCCACACACACAAAAACACATACACACATCTTTTGCTATCTATCTATGTACAGTGATTCTCTCTAAGCGACCGACCGAACACCTGCTTGCTGCGAGAGGCAAAAGTCGGAGTCGCCAGCATTGGGGCTGGACCCTGCTTGTCTATTTCCTTTGTCTCTTTTCTCTTCCTCTCTAGCACCGGGCTTGGCTCGTGGATCAGGGCTGCACGACTTCCTACTTTTGTGCGTTTACGCTCTAGCCTTTGGCACATACGGTCTAACGCGAGGACCAAATGGCGCGATGTGCGGCGCCGGCGAATAAAAACCTTGCGCGTTTGCCTTGCGTACGCACAACAAATACGTCGTACGCCTGACTTGTCTATCTGCTCTGCATCTACTCCTCGTACAGAGCAGGCATTTTGGTACACAGTATATTTGGACTCCATGCTGCAGGCCGGACTACTCAACCTACTTATCTAGTCTTGTTGCGTGTCATGGGCGGGACCAGGCCGTACGCGGGTCATGGGACTCGGCTGCAAATGGTCTGGTTCAAGTGGGCTAAACCCATGTGAGAGTGGACGTCGTCCTGTGCTCTGTTTGTTCTTTCCTTCTCCTTCATTCAGACCTGGCAGTTCACCGGTGGGCCAAGGTTCGCAAAGGTGTGCAAATGGGCGGCGTAGTCGTGACGAAGCCTGGCTTCATTCCATGATACTGCACTTTCAATTGGATCCTCAAGCCCGGAGTACTCTAAGAATAGCTGGCCAGTTAAAGACTGCCTCGGGAGGGGTCACTATTCAAATGAGTTGAGGCGAAGCGACACTAATTGTCATTGCCAATGCTCGATCAATATTACAGGTTGAAGCACACGAAAGAGAGGGCATATCGTCGAAGTGTATCGTAGAGATCTGTGAACGAGCCGGCGATTCGTTCGTGGCAGTAGGAGACTTGTAATGCAGTGTCTATGCGAATTGCAGGATGTTCGATTGCTTTGGGAAGATAGTGGGGTTTGTTAGCCACGTCGGTGCTGCTGCTATCGTTTGGCTCTCGTGCCTTCGTCGATGTCGATGACGTTTGATCGGTGTTTGTGTTGCGATTTGAGAAACTTTGCCTGGTATGCCGTGGTTCCAGCAGCGGGCAGTGTCCAACCTTAGCTTGGCTCTTGACAGGTCAGTCGCCTGTCATCAGGATAAGAATGAATAGAACGAGTGCGGTCACTTGCAACAGCTCGATGGCGGCAAGAAAGCCAGGTTCATCAAGACGTCCTTGTTTCTGGATCGAAGGGAAGCTAGATGAGTGTTGCGAAAGCTCACGCTCATGGACCTGAAGTCATATTACCTTGACTGTGGGTAGCACCACGCACAGCAAATGACGACTCGTGCTGAATGTCCACTATGTCCATCGTAGCTGTATCTCTGCCGATTATCGTCTGCAAGTTGGAGTCATTGGGCCACGTAGCTCCTCTTGAAGTGGAGTGATGCGCAGATGTGAGCCACGACGATGGGGTCGTTGGAACATCTGGTCTGCTCAACCCGCGAGCATGCCTGTCTGTGAGCAACATGGAATCGGCTGCAGAAGCGTGTATGACGATTAACCAAGACCTGACACACGAGGAAGAGCCTTGGGGTATTAATAAGAGGAGAAGACATGCCGGCGGCTTCAACTATTGCCCGGACAAGTATCGACATGCTTTTGTTCACGCCGCTAAGCAATCACTGACTACAGTTCATGGCGATACCCAAAATCTTGGAAGTTTGTGTGCGGCTATGCAGGGCTGAAGGGGGGGGGGGGGGTCACATGCTTCACAGAGCTCAGGTGTTTTGCATTGAGAAAGACACATACCCTTCTGACTGTGATGATAATTACCTGCTGCGTTTTCATTGATCGTCGGTCACGCTGCACTCTTGAAGTTGGGCTTCTATCTGTTGGGACTGGCAATTCGGACGGGGTCGCTTTTGTTTTTGTCTCGCTGACCGACTGTCGTCTTACCAGTGCGTCCATCCTCTCATTAAGCCAACAACAAATCCCTGCGTCGTTCTGACGGGTATGAACAGATAATGTATGAGACCCCTGGCTCATTGCACTCGCACCACGATGCGACCACCCTCTTCATTGTCTCCGAGCTGGACCAGATGGGTCTAGCTGAGGCCCAGTTGTAAGACATCGACCATTCCACTTGATACGTTTCGTGGGATGAGGAACTTGTAACGGGGTTGTCGCTATTTTCTTCAGTCTTCGCAGAACTCTTTTACACGTCGGTCCCATTTCATCAGCACCCCAAGCTCCAGCTGGATGCGGTCAGAAGCCGCTTGACACAAACAGGTACCCGCTCGGATCAATGGGTGCACCCAAGAATGGCGAATGCCGTATCCTCAACTCGTTCTCGCTACCATCGTCCACGGATGGTATCACAATGTTTTGCGGTGGGATGTTGACAGCACATAGAGAGATACAAGCGGGTTGCCTACCTGGCCTTTCGACCCTGATGAACAGTTAAAATAATAGCAAGAAAAGCAATACCACGCGAGAGCTCATGTACAAGCGCAGTCTTGGTAGATGGACACATCGGTGGTGAAAACGTCTGACTCTTGGGACTCCCCGCTTGACGCCAATGCGGATGCATCTTGGATGACCAACATTGCTATCCTCATGACGCCGTTCTTCCTGGGGCCAGTCATTCTGGTCTTGTCGAAGATGCTACCAGGCGGGGTTTGGGAGGGAATTTCCCTAGCGTCGGGGTAATTTGTCCTGACAGTGAAGCTCCTCTGAGGCCGGAGCATGAGATGATACGTCCCAGCTGTTGTTTCGATAAGCTGTCGCTTCGATCATCTTTCTATCAAGAAGCCGAGGAGCCTCACGGCTTCCGGAATAAATCAACCTGTGCCCTGGTCCAGTCCCAGGTCTTCTTGAATCAAGCCCGGCTCGTGGTCCGCTTGAAGGAAGACTGCAAGAAAATCAAGAAGGGGAAAACAGACAGAAAAGACCATTGCAAAACCTGTTTGGGAGCAAACCTTTCTTGCTCGTTATAAAATATCTCGCACCGGCGACTCTGAGTCCCTAGGGTGATTTGACAGATATATCGTGCAATTCCCCTGGCGCCAGTAGCAGGGTGGCTGGGCAATATAGCCTATGCACGTGGCCCTGAACATCTCCTCAGGAGCTCTCAACCTCATGCAATGCGCATTTTTCATCGCCGATGTGAAAGAAAATCCATCCGGAATGCACGTCTCGTACCTTTGCCGTAAAATGGACAGTCCAAGAATGTGGTATGCTGTCGCATGAGGCAGTTTGTCCATTCTTTGAGGCCATCAAGAAGAATGCTTACGCCTTCTGTGCCCTACCAATCAGGGCGCCGCGTGCAGCCGTAGTCCACACACTTTCTTCGGTCAGCCTCGGTTTCGCGTCATAGCCATGATCCAACGCGACATTCACAAATTACGACAACCCATCATGTATGTGTCAGGGAGATGATGACTGAAACTAGACAATAATTGACTTTTCGATGAGTTGACGTTACACGCGTCGACAGCAATCAGTTTGGTGTCCGCGCCTTGTCGCTTTCCAGAACAACACCGCTTCGACGCGATATTCGCAGAAGCAATTCGCTGTCACCCTTGGAGTCATCCACTCCATGAACATATTGAAGACAAAGTCACAGCTCAGTCATTCCAAAAATTAGTGACGAGACTTCTCATCACGCTCACATAGCCAGTCTCAATTCTACACTCGAAGCAGCCATGAGACACTTGGTCATGGTCGGGGCCTGTTACCTCGACACGATCCTCAGGTGAGCAAGCTTTGTGACAAAAGAGGAAAAAAAAACCCCCACCAGAACTGGCACCGCTCTACTTACATCGGCCAGTGTGCCGCAGTTCCCCGAAGAGGATGCCAAATTGCGCGCCACAAGCCTCAGGAGCCGGCGCGGCGGGAACTGCGGGAACTCGCTCGAGGTCTTGCAGCAGTACGCCCCGCCCGATCTTGCTCTTCATCTGGTCACCGTACTTCCGCGGCGTGGATCCGCAGGCACGGAGCAAGTGCACTCTTCGTTCGCCGGGACCCGTGTGGACCTCAGCCATAGCGTCTACCGTGAGGATCAGACCGATGCTGCAAGTTGTTACGTCCTCCACAGTCAGGCAACAGGGAGCCGCACTATTGTAAATTACAATGGTCTGAACGACATGACGACCGAAGAATTTGCCGGCATTGCGGAAAGGTTCAGGAATGAGGACGAGCAAACCTGGTGGCACTTCGAGGTACGCAAAGGAACTCTTTCGTTGGAAATATAACAAAGGAAAAGTTGGTGCTCCTCGAAGGCAAGCAGCCAGAAGTCAGGAGAGACCTCTTGAGTGCCGGTGAGCGTTACTGAATACTATCGACTAGGGCCGCGCCCCAGAGACGACTCTCGAGTGCATTTATCACCTGCGTCACCATCTTCCACGATCTCGCATCAGCGTAGAGGTCGAGAAGCCAGGTAGAATAGGGTTGCGCGAGCTAGCGAAAGAGGCGGACGTTGTGTTCTATTCGAAGACTTGGGCTGAGGTGAGTTGGTGCTCGGCTAGGCAGGATCATGAAGGTGGAGCCGAGAGCGGGTGGTCAGCGGCTACGAATCAATGCAGTGACAGAGGTGTGCTGATAAAAGCCGATGAATGTAGGGCGAGGGCTACGAAACCGCTGAGGATTGTCTGAAAGGCGAAATCGTGCCCAAGGCGTAAGTCGGTCTCAAATTCCCTTGCCTGGCGGGATCATGGCTGGTCAAACATCGCATCCAATTTCTGACGACTTGCGTAATCCACAGAAAGCTCACTTTGTGCACTTGGGGTGCCCGTGGAGCCTGCGCCCGTCCACCATCGGGTTGCGAAGTCCTCCGTGTTGAGCCAGTAACCGACGCTGCCGTCCAAATTGTCGAGTAAGGAGACGACCCCATCACCCTTCTTCCCCTTTCATCTTTGGTTTTGGTGGGAGTTCCACACTCTTTGGCAGTGGGTACGAACGCAGATCTAGAACGTCGGTGCTGACAAAGTAAATTTCGGTAGCGCGATTGGAGCGGGTGACACCTTCGTTGCAGGTGCTCTACACGGCTTGCTGGAGGAGTGGGGTGCTCACAGGACGGTGAGCTTCGCGGTAGCCCTTGCCACGGCCAAGGTTCAACAAGATGGATTTGGAGGATTGTCAACCAAGGTGCAGGCTGCAGGCTGACCGAGGGTGGTTTGAGTCAAGAGTGCCCGTCGCAGGCAAACGCGCCGAAGCCACATGGATCAGGCGAAGGCTTGAAGCAAGAAGAAAGGGGGCGCCGGCCTGTCGATCCTTGGTTTGGCAGAGAGGGAGTAACTTGGGCGTCGTTTAGCGGCCCGCAGGACGGCCAATGTGATAGAATCCAGCCAGGGCAGTTGGTGCTGCAAAGCGCTCATCCAGGAAGTGTCCCGTATGCACGCATCCCGATCTGCAGGTGATACTTAACCGAATTCTCCGAGTGGGCGGGCTTGTGTTGCGTTGTTGGCGATGGCTGTAGCGAGCGAACACGGAGCATCGTCGTCAGCCGAGAAGTGCCCATTCGAATCTTCTAGGATGTATGTGAATGGAACAGGATCATGGGGCAGTTATCGAAAGCATCCTTGAAGAAGGGCGGTGTAATAGTGTCCTTGCATGCAGAAAAGTGTGTAGTGGCCGGTGGGTTCGCAAAGTGGTCCGCAAGCCGGCTTAAGATGCCCGGCGTTGCTTGTCCAGGCCTCCGTCATTCCCCCGCTGAGCGCCGTGGAAACTACTCCGTATGTACCGAATATAGCGTTCGAGTCTAATTAGCCTCCTGCAAATACATGCATGCATATCGATGACGCCCGCACGAAGGGGGATGTGATAGATTAACAAACGTGCCTCGCGAGCCTAGATGCAGCGGGCTTGACTGAGACACTGCTGAGCCCGCGTCAGGTAGGCCAAGGGGGGACAACGAGTGGCGTCCAGAGTTACATCCCCAGAATCCAAGATTGGACAGTCGTACCGAAACGGCTGGTGATCCTGTGCATCCGTGGTTTGATAAGGCTGTCTGGGTGTGGGTCCAGAGCAAGAATCCAATATCGCGAACGGCCACGCAAAATACTGTCACTCTCGGGTGACCGATTGTCCTCCTAGGAAGAATCCTTGTGCCACAACGAGCAGACGATGCAGAAGGTTTCGTGGCGTCGCGTTCAGCGAAACAGATTGCTCCCATGGCGGAGGCCAACATCAGCCGTTAGTTTTGCCGACGGCCAAAACTGCAGCCTACGGGCTGTACAGTGCCCAAATCCAGAGCATCGACCTATCATGCGTACTGCGCTCGATGTGTCGATGGACGCTTCGTGCTAGAGTCGCAAAGGATTGTTTCGGGTGTGAAGTCGCCAACACACTTATCCGGCGGCCAAGCTCTAATTCCATTTTCGCATGGATGACGCACAGGAGTCATGACGATGGAGTGGGAATCGGGACGTAGCAGGGGTTTGAGAAAGTTTTCGTTGGCTGGATCGGCGAATACGGTACTCAAGCAGGAATTTTACACCGCGTGTGTCGAACGCTGTCAGCACACGACAGGGTATGTGACGACGCGGATGCCGTCCGATGATCCAGGCACCGTGACCCGGAAAGTCAATATATAGCGAGAAGCTGTGTGGCACGCCGCGCGCCGCCCCATTTGCGTACAAGTTGAAGGTGGGCTGCCACTGATGAAACCCCGGGGCCTCTTAGGGGGGCACGAATCAGCTCCCGCTGAAGCCCGATTGCCAGGGCCTCCTGCAGAGCCTTCAAGCGGACAAGTCCCCGTACCTTGTGATCCGACGGGAAGCGCCCGCTACGCTGGTGCGTTGCTGCATTGTATCACAGCCCACACTGATTGCCACGGAAAGCAAATTGCTGTCGCAGCTGCCGAAACTTTGCGTTTTGGATGAATCAGGCGTGTTGCGTATTTTGAATGAACAGAAAGTGAACCATGTCAAGAAGCTTTGCACAGACATGTAAGCTGTGAGTCGTACCCAAAGAGTGTTGTTGAAATCTACTAGCCGATAGCTCGAAAGTTGTGCCCAAATGCACGCAGCAATTTCCACCAGCCCTCATGCTGGTTCTACCAGGTGAGCCGGTGCTACCAGCAACTCATCATCAGGGACCGTCACGGCTCCAACATGCACAACCTGTCTAGCATCAGAACCGGTATTTGCGGCTGGAACCACAATACTTTGGCACTGGCTCGACGTCCGCAGCTTCCTGTTGGTCCCATACATAAATTCATACTGGTGGAGCCCCAGGCCCAGGGGGAATTTGGGTACGGTGTGATCATCTGGTCCTTAAGTAGACGAATAGACAACTCTAGAATTGGCGTCATGCCACTCCGATTGAGCATTGGTGATGAGTCGTGAAGATCGCTCATATGGGAAGGCTTTGGAAGGCACTGCCTGGCTCGGCAGGGATATAATGAATGCCTGCATGATTCCAAAAAGTATTACAGTGGATCGGACCTGATTAGTTGTCGGAGCTGCTTCGCAACCTGGATGGTGTTGTGGCAGGGCGGAGAAATTGCAGCTTCTGGGTATCGAGTGGGGGCGCTACCCATCAGCCCATGAGGAGCCCCATCACTCGACGAACCCTGATACAGTTTCAACTGCGCTGCTGGGGACGGAGCGGCTAGGTGTTGCAGTCGTTCTAGGTCACGTACAGGAACCCAAGCAGTATCAGAGACTATACCTGGACCCCGCGATCCAAGGCTGCCCATATTTTGCGATATTTTGGCGAGTCATTAGTCTGTAGTGGCTCGCTGGCGCCGTCCCGCGTCAGACGGCGGGAGAATTTTCTGGCGACGCTCGGCAGACGAAGTAAAGAGCAAAGCTTGCTACTGATCCAACTACCCTCGAAAGATTGGTGCGAGTGGCCTGCGGCTAATTTCGGTGGGCAGGCAGATTCTGCACTTTCGCAGACGCTTTGTTGGGAGCCTCATCACCTGCGATTCGAGAATATTGCCCTTGCACGGACAGTCGTTACTTTTTCTGTGCAGTACAGAAACATGTGCTCTATGAAAGTAGACAACATGGCGCCTGTCGGCCTCTTGCTCGCATCTGTCCGCCCTTCAAGAACTGGTCACCGGCGGCCGTATGCTAGCTTCTGACGCAACATCCCCTAGCGTCGAAAAATAGAAAGTTCGGGCTTCCAGAAACTTGAACAGCAGCAGCTCCCTGCATTCTTCCTGTCAGCTCTTGTCATTCGTGAAAATCCTAGAGGGTCCCCCAATAATATTGGCCTTGACGTTTGGCGGAACGCCACTTGGGGCCCTGGTCATGTCCCTGTTCAACACACATGCATGCAGCCATGAGGCAGGCCTAAACCTTCCCCAAAGGGTGGGCTCCTAGACTCCTAATCCTGACTGTCCTGCCGGGGTCTGTTCAAGCCATCCTGCGGCCCGTGATGCTGGGATAGGGGACCAGCCACCATGACGATGTTGCTTTTGGACGATGCATCCAGCCAAATAAACGCTGAACTTAGGTAGCCTCGTCCAAGCTGCCTGCTAGCCGATGGACCTTCCTGGGCTTGTGACAAGCTAGGAGACGACTATCATAGGTTTTGCGACTTTGTGGTGTGGCAGACGGCACAACTTTGTGCAGCTTCGCAAAACCCAGGATTGAAAGTTGACCTCTGCTTTGGAGAAGCATCCACCACGAACGCGGATTAATCAAGAGACCGAGGCTCTCAAGAAGCGAGCGTTGAAAATAGGTACCGTAGCGCCGGAGCATACCTCACGTTTCAGCGTGGTGGCTGACAGGGATAATAGTTTATCATGGGAGTTTGAGATGAGATCGGCTTCCTCGACGAGTCAAATCCTTGTCGTTCCGCAAATGTACCTCCGTTGCGTACTATGTAAATTTCGGAATCGCCTTGCCAAATTACATGTTGATCACAACGAGGCTCGAAGCCGCGATGATCAAGACGTCAGTTTTTGGTCACAGTATCCGGGAAGGGATACGTGGGGCATTCGATGGTGCGATGTACCCCTTTGACCGCAATTGCAGAAAAAGATAAAAATTATGCATTTCGGGAATGGCGCCTGATTTGCAAAGGGCGAGTAATGGGGACAGTCTCAGCTGCTTTCTTTGTTATTTGCGCATTTTGCAGGCCTCCGCCGTCATCTCGCACAGCCCTTGGGTACAAAGACACGTCGACTGATGCCTCAGTCCACAGCGACTTAGGTGTAGGAATGAATTCAGCACGACAACTTTAATTTGCCGGGAATCGTGAGCTAAGTCTGTAGGTCATCTGGCGCGTGCTAGATTGTGCGGCTGGATGTGACGAGACAAGCGAGTAAGGTGGCGCGCAGTGTGGGAGAAGTACCCAAGCGGATCAGTTTGTTCTTCGAGTTCCGATTCCCCTTTAGCGTGAAGCGGTTGAAAGGCTTGCCTGAGGCTGGCGCCAACATTTTCTGGTGAGCACGGGAAGTGTTTTGACGGTTGCAGGTCAATGAGGCGGGTTGCCCCCAGCTTCCAGACCAGAGACACAAGGACACAAGTCAGAGCTTTGACTTGAAAACCACTATAAGACACAATCGATGAGTTGCCTCCTGCGTGATACCATGATCCAGGGGATAGGCCAGTCGGCCTATTTTATTAAGGGCGTTCTCGGCTGAGTGGTTGTGATGTGGACAGTCTTCATTGATCGTAGCTCGTGACTCTTCGATCAGACCTGAAGCGATGACCACATCAATTGGTACATCTGGATCAAAGTTCTGCAGCAGGGCTTTGAGGATCCGAGGGAGGGGATTGTTCGTGCCCACGTTGCAGCATTGGCCAGTCTGCGGGTGGGTGGCTCGCTTTGCACGGCCTGGCTGCATTGGCAATCATGACCGAAGAAACTCCGCATCGCGACGTAGCGACATGATACTGGCCGTCCCAAGGACGCGAGGACCAGGCGCCGGGCAAGACCAGTGTCATGAGAGGAGATGGGTATGAGTTGTGGTTTGGCGTCAGTGTCAAGCGTTAATTGTCAAGTAGAAGGGGAGGATGTACCTGTAGACCGGGCGCACTAAGTTCCTAGCCCGCATGACACCAAAATAAACACCACACGAATGGGGACGTACATAGCATCACCCTTGGCCCTTGCCATAATACTACCATCGTAGTAAATCACTGTGCACGGACGAATCTTGTGGATGGGAAAGCAAGCTCAGGGGAGCAGGGAAATACTTTGGTACTTTGGTAGGGCTTCCGACGATTCCACAGATGGGATGTCGCCAGCCGGGGCGGGGAGGAAGGGGACAGGGATAAGCATCCAAGGAGCAGGGGCTACAGGCATTCCAGGAATGAAATGGGTGGTGCGCAGGTACCGGGAGGAGGGGAATTATCCTTACACTAACATAGTAAAGTTCAAGGGATACATGGGTACATGAGTACCCGAGCTAACCCACCGTAGTAAGCTAACCTAATATAGGTACTATACTAGGATGTGTGGGAACGCCAAACCAGATCTACTAAGCAGGCGGGCCTTGGTGTGGGAAAGGCCCCCTTGTGAGACGGGCCAGACCAATGGATGGCCAAGGGCCAAGCGAGAGCTGTGGAATCAAGAAGTGGGATGGGATCGGCTGTCGGCGGCCCACCTGGCACATCCTTTGTGGCTTGGAATTTGCAACTGGAACTCAAAAATGCAGGTAGTTTGATGGTGTGACCCGACAGGCTTCATTAGCTCCATAGCCTGGTCCAATATTACACAGTACTTAGGGGGCACAAAAAGGTCCAAGGGGCGGGAGGGGTTTTTTTCTGTTGGCGGATGCAAGCCTAACCGTACCTAGGTAGTCACTGCTGGCACACTATGGTAGCAATTTCGGGCACTCGCTGCCAACCCAAGTCAATCAATGTGAGGGCAAGGGAAGGATGGAAGGGGATGAGGGAAGGAGGGCGTGCCAGCACAATTCGCACTTGCACTTGCACTCGCACTTGCATGCGCAGCGATAGCCAGGCATGATGGATTACAGGCACCTACAGGGCATCTGCCTCACTAGGGTGAGACTGTCAATCCCGCTAAACTCGCCTGCCGGTCCTACCCATCCGGCCCCATCCTGTCATTGTCTGCCTCTTGCAAGTTCCAAGGTTGAGTTTTGTAGGGTTGTTCCGCCGTTCCAATGCTTTGGCTCCGCCACTAAACTGAGTCACTGACAACCTTGGAAGAGACGATCCTCGACGAAGCTCGTTCCGGCCACCACGTCGTCAACCTTCCATGGATCCCTATACCCTACCTGACATGACCCGTCGGACTCCCCCGGGCGCCAACTGGATCGAGTCCTCGGCCCTTCTCACTATTGATTGACACGTACCGCAAATCAAAGCGAAATTTTCATTATTACTATGGTGGTACTCGGCACATTTAGTCGTCCAAGATCGTTTCTTTTCGCATCTGCCGGCTAAGGTCCTTGGGTCATGCTGATGATCAAATTTTGTTGGCATCGCGAAACTCAAAGAGAAACATCGACTGGAAATGAGACGAGTCTGTGAATCCGCGCAGCCGAAACGAGACGCTTGTCTGACTTCATTTGTGAGCAAAATGCAGATAGGTGCACTTGCTGCTTTCGTATCCGGTCCCTTTTGGCCAGCCTGGCCAGGTATTGTGCAATGACTGTCCTCTCTTTTTGGGGGGAAGGGTTGAGGGGGTAGGCGGTGGGCCACTGGTCCTGGCGCGGCGCTTGGGACGCTGCGCTGTCGCCGTGAGGGAACACTTCAAAAATATACGAGAATTGACTACACATGGATCCGGCGACGCCATCGATCAAGATCGCCATTACGGTTGCTATCAGAGTGGGATGAAGGGAAGGGGCAAGGTGCCATCCTGTCATGCCTTCGCACCGACCGCTTCCTTTGTGTAATATACTGCCACTCACCGCACCAAGCGCCCAAGAGTCTGAGAGTCAAGACTTACCAACCTGCGACTTGTTCGGCCAGACTTTACTACAGTAGCCTAAGGAGCGGCATTAGACCGAGAAGGCCAGAGACATTACTGCCAAGCCATAACCAACCAGACCCAAAAATCCCCCAGCCTGTTTGGCCTGTTTGCAGTTCATGCGCTCGACCCGGAGGCACACAGCACCGGCACCAGCGGCCAATCTCTAGTCGTTCAGGTGCTCCGGCCGTGTCACAAATTGTGCCCACCATCGAGACAATGCGAACAGCCACCACTAGCTGCACAGGTGACCCCAGTGACGCCTATTTGCTCTACTGGGTACGCAATGCGTACACCGCAGCGCCGCACACATGGAGCTGGGTGGACACCCCCCCCTTCGGGAGGGCACCCTTGCGCGGTGCCGTTGTTGATCTGCAACCAAGATTAACTATCAGAGACCGAGCGGCACAACCAACGGCAAAATTTTGGTGTTTGACTGTGGACTGCCTGACTGGCCTGTGAGGCACTGCACTACATACCTTTACGAGGTTGCCACCCGAGGGAAGAGGAGCCTGCCCCAGCTTACGCGACCGCCCAGCTACCACATCAATATGCGACCATCCACTCACAGGTGCAACACCATGCATTCTGCGGGCGGATCCCGGAGAACTTCCTGCTTGGAAAGTGTTGGTTCAGAATCATGCGCACCTCGTTCCAGTCACAAGCCTTCACTAGCACACAGAGGGTCGTTTTATAATAATACTTTTGATGCTCTTATGATTTTTGTCGTCAGACAACATGCTACGGTAGCTCACTGCCATGCTTGGCCAACGCGCGGCCGCCTTGGACCTTCGACCGGCCTCTATTTTGAGTGCCACGCTCCAACGGACCCAAGAAGCAACACTACTTTCAGCTCAGGCCTGGTTGCTGGAGTGGAGGCCCTGCTCTGCGATCCTCGACGATGCATCGACCCATTGACCCACAGTTTTATTCACTGTCCGCAGAAGTTGGCTGTGTTGGCGGCTCATAAGCGGTCTGGCTTGGGCCTTAGAGGCCTCGGTCACAATTTCCTGGCCACCTTTGACGTGGTAGTGCCGTGGGTAAAACCAGAAACCAGCCGTTGCTGATTGAATCCTGGACGATCGATGAGGATCACCCGGTCAGAGTGTCGAGAGCACCCCTGTGCCATGTACCGCTGCGGGCTGACAACGACTCTACTGCATTGACACCCTGTTCACCAAAGGATGCGACGCCTTTGACCTGCGACTCGGCAAATTAGGGCGGACTTTGTTTGACTCCTGGTGGAGCCGCTGCCTCATCTCGCTGGCACATCCCACTTCATCATCACTAGAGCCACACCTGTCCACAGCGCCCCAGCCGGCCTCGTTTCGGCCCACCGTCTTGTCTCCATCTGCAGATGCATCTCCAGATGCAACCCTACTTCTGGGGCGTGGGCAAGGGCTCTTTGCCCCTTGTCCCCGCCATCTCACGCACCAGCATCCTTGCGAGGCGACAAAATCCCCAATCTGAGGCACTTGTCCCTGCTGGCAGGGCGGTGCCACGGTTGAGCAAGTCGGGCCCGTTCCGCGTTCTGATACGTCGGTCGATATGCGTTCAAGACTACCTATCCATTGCCTTGTCGCTACCCACAAGCTCACCAAAGGCTTGTTGACCAAACCCACAACCACAACTCCTGGGAGTCCCTGACCATGAGCAGAGAGCCTTATTGAAGGTGAACAGGCGCAGATTCTTTCTCTTAACATCATGCCAAGCTGCAGTACTCGTACCTCCGACTAAATTGTCCTAACTTGATTACAGTACATGCTCTGATTGTGTTACTGTATATTATAGTGAGAAGTCACCGCTGGTGGAGATATTTCAAAATTCGTCAATGACCGGGTCCCATCTTTGCTCACGCATTCACCGCGGTTCTCAGGGATACAGAAGACCACTCATGCACGCTAGGTACTCTCGGTACCTACCGCCTTTTTGGCGCAGGCAGATCTTTTGCCCTTCGCGACTTGTCTCACAGCCATCTGGGTACTAATGCTTTGTTTCGTACCGCGCCTTGTTCGGCATGCTATAGAGGCGGACCTTCAACTCACAGACACTCCACACAGGTACCGTCAGAGTGGACAGGGCCCCATCTAAGAGCGGCCAGGATCCACGCGGACTCATTCTCAAGCAGCGACCTGATCCATGTCCTCACGGCCCTTGTTTCCCTTAGCTCATCCGCCTCCAAACTTTCCATGCAAAGTACCGAACTTGAAGGTCAGGGCGCTAGACCAAACGTAAGTACTGCATAGTACTGCCCGTCATCCAAGGGTACATGTTTCCTTTATAGCTTGGACCTGACACCCTGGCCGCCAGGGCTGGTGCTTGTCCGCTTGTAAGTACATTTCCACATCGGCCTTGTGTGTCCAATGAGGCAGTTAGACTCACTCTGTTTCTGAGCACGAGCGACAAATAACACAGATCCCTGCAGCCCCATATGACGCAGGCCACCACCTCCTTCACAGCATGCAAGCTCTCTTTCTGAACCCGAACCGACGCATCCACCCTCGATCCCCCATGATGATACTTCCCCTACCTAGACATCCACATGCCAAATGGCCCGGTCTTTCCATCTTATTACTTTTGTTCTCCGTGCCAATACCACAATGTCACTCCTGCTCAAACTAGCTTCGATTTATCCTTCGACCCATTCCACATGGCTCCTCTCTTCCCTGTCCCTGTCTCAACGCTCCCCTTCTCCTTTACGATCCATTCCATAATAAGAAGTGGTCGAGGTCCTCGACCTCCTACATGTCATCACCATGCCACATACTAATAGGGAAAGGCACCTCGTGTTGATTCCCAGTCCTTTTCACCCATCACCACAACACCACCACACCATCACCTTACGCTCAACACGATGATGTCCTCTTTTGTTGGAGCGGGCCTTCCTGGCGTACCACCCGTTCACTACACTCAAGATGCTCTGCTTGAAGATCTCTCCAGACAGATGGCGATATCAGCGAGCCGGAGACAGTCGCGGGGTTCGAACGGTGCCTACCCGGGAAATGTTATGCGCGTTGTGAAGCCGTCGAGTGCCAACAACAGCCCAAGAAACAACCTCATGCAACAACGTCGACGAACAATGATGAACGACCCCGTCTATATCCACAAGACGCAACAGATGCTCGAGCAGCCATACCTACCCACGCCCGGCCCAGAGGTGTATGGCAGCAACTACTGCGAGCCTATCAAGAGGGCAGCTCGTCCTGTCAGCTGGCACCCATCAACACATCAACTACCGCAAGCACCCCAACAACAATTCCAACAGCAATACGCCATGTCGACACATGAGTCTCAGTATCCTTTTCCCAATTGCTTTGACTACGATGTATATGCACCTCCTCAGATGCCTCCCACACCGGCCGCCTACTCAGCATATAACTCGCCTGTGTCATTCTCACCACTGGTCTTGCCGTCCTACACAACGTACGAGCTACCTCAGCAGAACTACAACTCACCCTGCTGGACTATGTCTTCAACAGCTCCCGCGGCACCCAGTATGCCAGCTATAACCCAGGCCCCCACCCCAGCATTTACTACCACTGCATCGTACACTGTGCCTAGCTTTGCTGAGGCTGAGACTGCGTACTCCCCGGTCTCATGGACCAACATTCCTTCGACAGGCTACAGTCAGAACATGACAGCACCGCCTACTCCCGAGGAACCTACCAAAATCCCGCAGGCTGAACCAGTTGTGGTCAAGCATGAAGCAACGCCTTATATGACACCTGAAGAGGTAAATCCCGAGGATGAAGAGAAAGGCGACATTCTCATTGGCCTCGGCCTATACGATCCTCCTGAAAAACTTCATGGCGGCCTACTCGGCTCGTCCTTTGAGCCCACTGGAAAGGGACTGAAGTTGGAGGACGCGTGGGAGCCACCAGTTGAAGAGGAGGAAGAAGAGGACGATGCTGAAAGCGAAGAAGAGTAGATTTCTTCCTAGCGCTTCAGTGGGAGACCAAAAAGTTCTCACGATGAGACGATCACGACTTGCATTACTTGTTTTCATGGAGTTTTCAACGGACAGAATGAGTAGACATTTAGAATGTCAACTATCATATCAAGGTGTTTGGGACATTTCGGGCAAAATGGGCTTGGATATGATACCCTTTTTCTGGGAGTTAGTTAGATGTACTACAACGACAGCACCACTGCTGAATATGTAAGAATTCTTGAAGGTGAAAACATGGGGGTTTCACACAAGAGTATGTACTGGTCAACAATACAAGCCTATAGAGGCACCAATTAAACATTTAATGTACACATCCCTACATTTGATTGGAAACATTCGGTGAGACATTTCTCCAGTGTGTGCAAGACCGTCGCCGGAAGAAGAGTATTCCAAACCTGGGCCCGGACTCGCACGGTAGCTCTGACGAGGAAAGTTGCATAGCAAACAAGCAAGGCAGATAGGCCGTGTCATCCGGAATGGACGAGACGTCGGGCCACTCATCGAAGCCTATCCGCCAGGCAATGCAAGAGAGGCCAAAGGCAAACCAAGCGGCGTGCTCCGAGTCAAGAAACACGGGCCAGCCCCAGGGCCACTCAAGGATTGGCTTGGCCTGGGTTGCTTGCGTGTCGTCAATGTTGCCCGCCCAAGGTGCTGTCCACTGCGGTAGTAGGTAATGGGGCGCCACTCACTCACGAAACTGTATGCACAGACCGCTGGGGCTTCGATCTGGGGCCCTGGATGGAATGGAGATTGAATCTCGACCAAACCTTTCTCGGAGTCGAAGCCAGAGCCGCCTACGCCACCCTTGTCGTTGCCCCGGTTTTGTCATGTTCTATGTAACCTCGCGCGCAGGGGTACAGGCGTGGGAGACTGGGGTTAGCATGCTGTATCCGTTCTGTATTTTACTGCGTCGGCTTGGTGCGAGGGGTACAGGATAGGACCTTGTGCCTACGGACATACGGATATGGATAGAAATCTTCGATTTTCTTCTCTTGCTCCACCAGTCGTTCCATTTCTTAACCCCTGTTCCCTTCACTCCTTCTCAATTGTCCAAAGTGGGCTGGGCGCATGGTACTTTGGATGTACCCACTGTTCGTCTTTTCCCTTGATGAGCCATGCGGCGAGTCACCCCGCCGTCGCTGTCGCTGTCGCTTTTGCTGCCCGCCTGGTGAGGGGCAACGCCGGCTTGGCTGGGAATTTTCCCAGCATGGAGGCCGTTATCGGCAACAAATGATGATGATATTTTTTTTTCTCTTCCAAGGCGGCAGGTGTAGGCGCTGATGATGGTTCAATAACACAAACCGAGCCTCAATTTCAGACTTTTCATTCTCTCCCATCGTTGACCCAGACTCGGCCCCTCCGTGACCGTGTCCCACCCTAATTAGAAAGTCGAGGAAAAAGTCTGGTCTCTTGTCGTTCCCACCAGTGGAGTGCACATTCCACTTCCGTACCACCCCTCAGACATACGAGCTGAAAATGGCGTCCCAACAGTACGTGTGATCCCACGATACGCGACGCGCAACACGTAACCACCACACACCACCATCAATTACCCCCCGGGTAGAAGCTCAGGCTTCACGCTGATGATGCTCTCACTGTGGCGGGGGCTGTGAAGTGCAGCAGCTGTTTGGCAATACACTACTCGCTCGGAACTTGGCTAATCTGGTGACTGTCTCTTCTCCACAGCAAGGTGCTCATGCTCGGTGCCGGCTTTGTCACCAAGCCCACCCTTGACATTCTGAGCGAAGCTGGTATCAAGGTTACCGTCGGTACGTACTGCTTCTGGCATGGCCAAGCCCTCTCCAAATCCTCCTTCTCCTTCTGACCCTCCCTTTCCCTCTTCCCTCAATGGCAATAAGCCCTTTCAGCCCGTCACAAGCTACACATGTCCGCTTGATTGCGTGGTGCTGCGACTGCGCCCCACCCCATCCTTCCCCCTCGCACCTGTGCTACTTCATTCCCGATCTGGAGACATCGGTTCCGCTATCGATGGGCTAACGCGTACAACGACACTGTACAGCCTGTAGGACCCTCGCTTCTGCCCAGAAGCTTTCCGTCGGCGTCACCAACGCCAATCCTGTAGCCCTCGATGTCAACGACGCCGCCGCGCTCGATGCCGCTGTTAGCCAGCACGATCTGGTTATCTCGCTGATCCCTTACACATTCCACGCCAAGGTCATCCAGTCCGCTATCCGCACCAAAAAGCATGTCGTGACCACCAGCTATGTCTCCCCTGCCATGGAGGAGCTGGCCGCCGAGGCCAAGGCTGCCGGCATCACGGTCATGAACGAGATTGGCCTCGATCCCGGTATTGATCACTTGTATGCTGTCAAGACTATTGAGGAGGTTCACCAGGCCGGCGGCAAGATCAAGTCTTTCCTCTCCTACTGCGGCGGCTTGCCTGCCCCCGAGGCGTCGGACAACCCCCTTGGCTACAAGTTCTCGTGGTCCTCCCGTGGTGTGCTGCTCGCGCTGGGCAACAACGCCAAGTACTGGGAAAAGGGTTCAATTGTTGACGTCGCCGGCAAGGACTTGATGGGCCACGCCAAGCCATACTACATCTACCCGGGCTACGCCTTTGTCGCCTACCCCAATCGTGACTCCACTCCTTTCAAGCAGAAGTACAACATCCCAGAGGCCGAGAACCTCGTGCGCGGCACCCTCCGCTATCAGGGATTCCCTGAGTTCATTCACGCACTCGTCCAGACCGGCTTCCTGACCGAGACAGCCCTTGACGTACTCTCCAAGCCTGTGAGCTGGAAGGAGGCGACTGCCGCTATCATTGGCGCTCCCTCGTCGAGCGAGGCTGACCTCAAGGCTACGATCTTGAAGAAAGCCACGTTCAACTCGCCTGAGGAGCAAACCCGCATCCTCTCCGGCCTGGCGTGGATTGGTCTGTTCTCGGACGAGCAAATTACCCCTCGCGGCAACCCGCTCGACACGTTGTGCGCAACGCTCGAGAAGAAGATGCAATACGAGGGCGAGGAGCGCGATATGGTCATGCTGCAGCACAAGTTCGAAATCGAGCACGCCGATGGCAAGGTGGAGACGCGTACCAGCACGCTGGTTGAGTATGGTAATCCCGCGGGCTACTCAGCAATGGCAAAGCTGGTGGGTGTACCTTGTGCGGTGGCGGTGAAGCAGGTGCTGAATGGAACGATCTCCGAGAGGGGCGTGCTGGCGCCGTACTCGTGGAGTCTGTGTGAGCCGCTGCTCCGGGAGCTCAAGGAGAAGTACGGCATTTACCTAGTAGAGAAGACTGTCCAGTAAGGGAAAGGCGGTCACTTCCATAAGAGTTGCCAACGATGGAAGGATATCACGAGACTTTCGAGGACATCGGAAAACCTGAAATTTTGGGGTGGCAGATAGAGAAAAGTACAATGAAAACGCCGCATGATTTCTCAGTCCGCTCAACTACCCCCAGCTTTCTTTGTTCTGACTTCAGTGTATTTTATGGGTTCAGTGAATGAATTGAAGAGCACTAGGTATCCGATCCATATTTCAGGCTTTTTATAACTGGTAATTTGAGTAATTGAATTCGAGTAGAGGAGTTGTTCTTGAAGTGTAATCGAATTCGACAGTGAGTATCGCGCTTAGAATTGGGGGCTGCGCACTATCAAAACTCCAAATTCGGAACCGGTCCACTCTAATCAAGATTCCCATTCGCAATTGCAGTGTTCGACCAACACCACACTTTGAAGTGCTTTCACAAAAATACCATATGCCAGCATATGCTATTCTGTGAAACTTTCCTCTCACGACTGACGGTCAGACACGCGCGGGGGAGGCATCCGGGAAGAAGAAAAAAGTGTGCAGGCCAGCAATCCACAACACTGCTCATTCATTCACAGACTCTGAACTTTCGGCAGCCCGACCCCCCCCATACGAAACAGCAAGACCCAAAAAAAAATGGAATAAAATTATAGCTGTATAACTATCCCTTCTTCTTGACCTACCTCCGTTTTTTTATCATGGTCCAATTCGTCTTCACGCCCTGGCGCAATCGTGCCGAGCTCCTCCTCGTGCGACAGCAGCTCTTCCCGGTCTCCAGCTTCAGTAACCCCCTCCCCTCTACACCCCCCGAGCCCTGGTGGGCCAACCCGACCGAGTTGCGCGATATTGAGCGTGCCATCGCACGCATTTTCATGTGGGTGCACCGCGGCGGGTGCCCGCACGTGGTGGAGTCGACGGCGCTGCTGATGGCGGCGATTGTGTTTGACGCGCGGGGGCCGCACGATGCCATTGCGCAGGCGGCTGTTGTCAGTGGGTATTTGGTTGGATTTACGCGGTACGTATTCCTTCGACTTCTAAGTTTTGGGGGGCGGGGTGGGAGGAGGAAAAGGAGCATGAACAAAATTTGAGGGCAATCTTTTACTCATTAGACACAGGTTCGTCACTGGTCTCCTGGATAGCCACCAGGACAAGGCGCGCAAGCTGAGCATGTACGGCGTTGCCAAGACGATTGGGCTGCCGGCGAGCTTTGTCGAGTTGCGTCATCAGGGGACGCACGAATCCATGCCATCGCTGACGCAGTTGCGGCCTGCGGCGAGAAGGGCGCTCGTCTGGATTTGGGAGTATTACTGGCGAAACTTGCCAGAGGAGAACGAAGGTGTTGGGGAAGATGCTGGTGTCCTGGGGGAGACCAAGGACGTGCAGAGTGGCCCGCGACGAAGCAAGGAGGATGGCGCTGCTGGTCCTCCTAAGAACTCGCTGGAGCAAAGGATGTGCCGTTCTGCGCTGCTGGGGTTTTTGCAGAGGCAGGAGGGTGAGGTGGGCGAGGCAGCAACCGAGGGCCTGATGAGGCAACTGAAGAAGTGGGATTGGGGTCTGGTGATTACGACTCTTGCCGACATTGGCGAGAGTACGAGGGATAGTGGGATGTTGTTGCGCTCGGTCAAGCTCACGAGAACAATACTCGGGACGGCCGACGAGGACAGAGAAGGGCAGGACGAGGGGGAGACAGCGTTGAGGCAGGAGTTGACAGCGGCTCGAGACGAGGCTGAGAAGGCAGGTGAGGGATCACAGCGGCTGGGTTGGGGCAGAGTAACGGGCAAGCGGAAGAAGGATGAGGTCGAGGATGGCGATCAGGAGAGGAAAAGGGGTGCCTGGTTTAAGCCAAAGGGTCCATGGGTCGCGAAGCCGATAGGCGTATTGTGAGGGGGTTACCATATGGCCAACTGTTCCTAGAGAGATAACCAGATCATATAGAGATAGATTCTTTGATGGCATGCTCATTATAAACTACCTCCTCAGGAGTCACCTGCTCGGCACCTGTTCATGTCCAGTGTCCACTAAACTGTCAACAGTCGCACGGTCTACTTTTCAGCCTATCATAGATTTTTTTGTATTCACTCCTCTATGTAGGTTTCTGAATGAGACAGCGAGGATGGAAGGATTCT
The DNA here is from genome assembly GCA_027946515.1 of Gnomoniopsis smithogilvyi. Taxonomy (NCBI): domain Eukaryota; kingdom Fungi; phylum Ascomycota; class Sordariomycetes; order Diaporthales; family Gnomoniaceae; genus Gnomoniopsis; species Gnomoniopsis smithogilvyi. The sequence goes on along the minus strand of JAPEVB010000004.1, from coordinate 671,743 downwards.
GTCTGCAAAAGTCAGTAGTCCAACAGGTGTGGCATCCCGTCTTCTGTGTCGTCCGTGTGGAGAGAGTCGGGCTGCGGTGGCTCCGTGCTTGCCCGCCTCCTCACTCGGCCAATAACGTCATCCGAGTTTGGATTATTCATCCACCGCATCTATCAACTATCTGGGGAATGCAACAGAGAAGGGGAAACAATTTGCAGTTTCACAATTCAGATCGCGAAGACCACATATGAATCCAGCAATCCTGCGTCGTCCCTTTCTTCGGAAGAAAATCGGTACTCTAGCTTCCACAGTATGCATTGGACCCTTCCAAAGTTGTCTGTGAACTTCTCACTAACAGCATAGTAGCTCGTCTTCACTCGCGCCATGCATATCCAATCGATTCCCATGTGTACGTTGAGAATGGTGCGAGAGGGACGTTGACTTGCTTTCTTGTCCAAACACTGACAGCTTCTTTAGGGGTGGGCAGTAGCAACAACTATGCCTACCTCGTCACGGATGAGAAAAGTAAAGATGCGGTCATCATCGACCCTGCCAATCCACCTGAGTGAGTGCCAGCTCTAAACGAAGTCTCTATGTAGGTTTATGTCTCATTGTCTTTAGGGTTACGCCTGTCTTGAAGGAGGCCATCAGCAGCGGCAAGATCAATCTCACAGCCATCGTGAACACTCACCATCACTGGGACCACGCTGGTGGTAATAAGAAACTTGTTCGTGGCCCTGAATTTTAAAGCCGGTGTGTATTGTGCCTAACACATACTAGAGGGAAGAACTCAATCTCCCAGACCTCCCCATCATTGGAGGCAAAGACTCCGAAGGCGTGACGGAAACTCCCCCCAACGGCTCGGGCTTCAAGCTGGGAGGCATTGCTGTTAAGGGGCTGTACACGCCCTGCCACACGCAGGACAGTATCTGCTGGTTCCTGCAAGACGGGGAGCAGCGCGTCGTGTTCACGGGTGACACGCTCTTCCACGCAGGCTGCGGCAAGTTCTTTGAGGGCAATGCGCAGGAAATGGACACGGCGCTGAACAAAACGCTCGCTGCGCTGCCGGATGATACTAAGGTGTTCCCCGGCCACGAGTACACCAAGAGCAACGTCAAGTTTGCGGCGTCGGTGTTGCAAAACGAGGCGTTGAAAAAGTTGCAAGATTACGCGGAGAACAACCAGGAGACCCAGGGGAAGTTTACGATTGGAGATGAGAAGGTAGGCCATGGGTCATTTTGAATTATGTGGGATCAAGGCTGACGAACGTGACTGCAGCAACACAACCCATTCATGAGGACCAGCGTGAGTGACGCCCTGCCCTGGATGCGAGGTCTTTGTAAGAGGTGCTGACCATGATACCACAGGAACCCGACATGCAGAAGGTTACTGGCAAGACAAATCCTGTGGACGTCATGCACGCGCTGCGGGAGATGAAGAACAACTTCAAGTGAGTGCGATGCAGCGAGCTGAGGTAGCGACACAGCCCGGACTAAGCCATGGCAGAGAGCCAAGTAGTTCATCGAAGATATGACGAGAACACAAACTTTGAGTGAGGATCAGGAGTGAGCGAAAATGAATATGAATTTCTGGCTATGCACATATAGATGTTTCCATGTCAGAGCAGTCGCCAGCCTCTGGGAATGAGGACAGGCGACATCGACCGAGTGATGGAGTTTATTCTTGCTTCAGTGTCCACACTTGCTCGTCCTAGTGTTCGTAAACGGAGACGGCAAGCTCTAGCTATTATAAGAAGCTGGTAATTGGGTTCGACATGCGACTGCGACTGCGATCAAGTCCTCCTCTCTCGTCCAAGGTTGCTCGGGTCTTACTATCTCACGCCTCAGTAGCGTGACGTTCTCTTACCATAAATACCCGGGTACACCCAAGATAGCAATGAATTGGTTGCTACTGCCCCTAATAAGCAAGCCTTTTGCACGAGTCGAGGGTCAATGAAAGCGCATCGCAGTGTCAATGTTGATGAAAGGTCGGAGGTAGATGCAAAGGCTGAAGCTCCAAACGCGGCAGAGATTTTTTTATACTAAGAAATCTGCGGGAACACCCCCCGCCCCGGGCGACTCGGCGTGCAAATTGAATCGATCCACCTTGTCCCCCAACCCGTTGCAGTGCTCCACCTTGATTGACATCCTGACATCATAACCTGTTCTACGATTTTCTCTCACGCGCCGACGCGCTGCCCTTCACACTGTTACAGAATGGTAAGTCAGGAACGCCCGTGTGTTTCTCTAGCATGGTATTTATCTGTCCGAGCGCACGTTTGGACTGACCATGTAAACAGCCGCCCAAACGGAAGGCTGCGGCAGTGGCCGAGTCAGGCGCAGGGACTGGCAAGGCGAGGCTGTCCAAGCTTGCCCGGGAACACGAAATCACGGCGCAGGAGGAGGCTGAGATCAGGGAGGCATTCGCGCTGTTCTCTGAAGAGGCTGAGGGTGAGAAGGAGGGTGTCATTCCCATCGGAGATGTTCGAAGGGCCATGATGTACGATTTTCCTTCCTTCCCATCTCCTTTGCGACTCCGCTGCTCTAGTCACGGCCAGTCGCCAGAAGCCACGGCCAAGAACAGAGAGCTATACTAACAGGACCCCGGCTTCCACAGCGCCCTCGACATCCCACCCCAAGACAAGAACGAGCTCGCCGAATTCACATCGATCCTCGACCCCGATGACGAAGGCTACGCGCACTTCCCCTCCTTTGTAGCGATCTGCGCCCTGAAGCTCCACGCACGCGACCAGGGCTCCAACGTGCACACGCGCGAAGTTAGCGATGCCTTTGGTCTGTTCACAGGCACCGACGCCGAGGGCGAGCCCCAGAGTAGCGTCATCACAATGGCGCACCTGCGGCGCGTCGCTGCCGTGCTAAAGGAAGAGGTCGACGACGACTTGCTGAAGGACATGATACTGGAGGCGAATGGCGGGGCTGGTGTGGGCCGGGGCGTGAAGAAGAACGAGTTTGAGAATGTCATGAGGAGGGCAGGGGTTTGGAGATGAGAGGATGCAGGGAATGAGGGCTGACGTGCCTGGAAAAACACGGAACAGGCCGTTCTACCTGGAAGAAACGATGAGCCCCCCCGGACAAGCCTCCGCACCGTTGGATGGTGGAGATGAAGTCATCAGGCGATACGCACCGCCGCGCAGCCTACGCACAGCTCGGATGGAGACGATGCTCGATGCGGACTGAGTGGCACAGAGAGCTGTGCATAAGTTGGCACATGCACGCTTCTGCCTTCAGGCACCGAGGTGAATCCTACAATCACCAGGTGAACAGTGCTATCACGGAGGAAGCACTTGATGGACTTAGGTGTGGTGTGGTATATCACTTGGCATGATTCGAGTTGGACATAGTTTGTATCACCTTGGACAGTCATCCGTCCGCACTCTGTTCTAGGTTTATGAGTGGTTTAGGAAAGCTAAACGATATAAGACAACGGCAAAGAGTCATTTAGCCATCAGAAGAAGCTTGGGGTGGCATCCATGGTTCGACAGCAGCTGCCAGGGGCCAGTTGTAGAGTCAAAAGCTTGCCTGAACTATTATGGTAGAGTCTTCACGACGTCTACCTCGCGATTTGATTCAATGGGGGGGTCTTTGATGATGAATGAAATTGGAAGCTCAAATACGGAGACATGTCGCAATGAACAGAGAAAAGCGTTTACATAAAACCACTTCTTGCTCAGGTCGTTGTTGAAGTCCTCAGGCCTTTAAGCCATCATTTGCACCTATGCTTAGTATCGCACGTCTGCGCCTTGTGAAACCCATGTTGTCTGCTGCATCTTTGCTAGTAGCCTCCACGTTACAATAGTGCTGGGGAGCACTTACACCCGCTCCCTTCTTTAACTCCCACAAGAAAAAAGTCCTGCAGCAGGCCAAGCCCGTGATCTGCAAATTGTCGAGTTGGCATATGCACGTATGGCAGGCTGGGTCGTTCGTGGGCAACTTCGGACGATCACACGCGCCCAGCCCCGGATTATCCTCAATGCCAGGCCCCTTAATGATCGGCAGTGAAGACAGAAAGCTTACACGAGAGTCAGATGAAAGTTATGATGAACTGAACTTGGCAAGTTTTTGAATAGTTAATGGACAGCAAACAACAGATTTTGAGAGTGGGAGGACGCTCGTATGCTTTGGAAAGGGATCCAAGTGACGTTCTGTTCTTCGCAAGGCTCACTTCATACTTCGCAGCCTTGCACAGTCAGGTAAGTCATAGCGTAAAAGGCGGACCTGCCTTGAGCGAGGTTTGGAATTTAAGTTGGCATGTTGATCATATAGGCCCGATGACTTTCAACTGGCTAGACTACTCGAGGTGAGGCACATATGGGCACTTCACGTACCAAAGTTTGCTCTCGCAGTGTCAGCGAGTGTGATGGTATAAAGTAGATAGTACCCAAAGAGTAGGTTCGGCAAGTTCTTCTATCCCTCTCGCCTTCGTTCACACATACAAACCCAAGTTTCGGGAAACTTGCCACTCATTTGCTTAGTACAAATCTTGCACTCATTGACCAACAAAACATCAGTCAGATAATTCACTAATCCGTCAAGATGCAATACCACATCGTCATCGCTGCTCTCATCGCCGCCGTCTCGGCCCAGGCATCCTCGTCTCTGGCTGACGCCGACTTTGGCGACTGCACACCCACCATCGACTTCCAGCTCGGCCGTGCTGAGTTCAACCGCAAGGCAGACGAGGGCACCTTCTTCCCTACCGACGACACCCTCGTCGCCAACAGTGGCCAGGGTGATGCCCTCAACCCCAACATCATCACCAACTTTGTGTGCGACCAGCTCGTCAACGTCTGTGGTGCCAACGACGCCGCCCAGTCGGCTTGCGCTGATGCCCAGGCTCTCGTGCAGGGTTTGGGAACCAAGGACCAGAGCACTGCTGATGCTTTCAACGAGGCTCTGGGTTTTTAGATCGGAAGACTTGATGGTGATGTGAACGAAGGTGGTGGTCGTCATGTGAGATCGTAGTAGTCGGAGAGGGACCATTATGTTCAGGAGGCATTACTCGGCCTTGACTGAAGAAGGACCGCCCTGTCAAAACATTGTATATTGTATAAAGTGTTGTATCAGCATACATGAATATAATGACTTGACGAGGAATCTACTTCACTTGCTCTGAGAGAAGCTAAGTGACTTGATATGCTTCTCCATAATGTAGAGTGACTTATCCGCACTGGCGGCGATATTCATGACTACTTTCAGGTGGAATCAGTCGAGACATAGGATGCAGTGGACTCGTGATGATACTTGGGGGCTATCACGGCGCAGCAGGCACCCGATTGTCGAATTGCTTGACCGACCGATAAGTTGTGATCAGGGGACGGCAGAGTGCCTCGCATGATACCACGGAGAAGCATCACAAAGGGTGATAATCTCGGCACAATTGATGGCGCTTGAGTTCAGAGACTTGGGTCGCGTGAAATGGCCTTGGCGCTGTCGCGGTGTCGTGCGTACGCGACGCGAGTGCCGGGCGACCTGACGGCGTTCTAGGACTCTGCGGGTAATCAATGAGTGGGAGAGCAACGGCTACTATGGCAGTACCAAGTTTGATCGTTGCAGCGTATATTCGCAAAACGGGTGGTCGCTGGCAGAAAGAACACACAGCTGTAGTCTTCCAAGAGATGAAATCCTGCGCATCATCCCAATAAAGGTGACAATATTTGCACATAAATTTGATAGATGCTAAGCGCGTGGGCGTGCCACAGAGGGTACTTGTCGAGGCCCTTGAACGGGGTTGGCATATTCGACGCGTGCCTGACGCTGGTTTGATGGGCTTCTGCGTCAGCATAGGCCACCCCTTCTGTACTACTTGAATCAATCAAGCGAGACAGTCACAACATTTGATGAAGTGCCTTTTCGATGGAGTTTGTTTACGAAGCCTGGACGCGGCAACAGCAACTTCTTGTTCCAGGTCCTACTTTGTTAGTTACGGTGACTTCCGCTCTTCTTCATGTCACCGCTAAAAGCAGTGAGCACAATGAAAAGAAAGTGACATGTGGTGTCGGCCAATAAAAAATTCCCCCCAGGACGGCTCCGTAGAACAATCCAGACTGGTCAGCTCCACGATGTGCAATGCAGGCTTTCCAATCTACCATCCCTCATTCTTGAGCGAGGCATGGTCAGAGAAGGTAAGTATGAAGAAAAGAAAAAGAGAGAGAAAAGGAGAAAGAAGGCGGGAGGGCAAGCGGGTTTATATATTAGTTGGGGGCTGGATTCTGCAGTCTGCTGGGGTGTTTCACCGCCTACTCCGTCTGTCCTCTCAGGATGGTCCAAGCTTCTTTTAGATTCACTCCTGATTCCGTTGGGTTTAAGACTCCGGACATTAAGTATCTTGTTGCCTGAGCGTGGCGTCGCGAAGTCTAATAATTGTAAATTGACGAGGATTCTGTGCGATATCACCATCATGGAAGTCTGCTATTAAGACTTCCCCAATCCATACATTAAAGGTATATGCATACTTGCGACGGGATTTAGAATAAGTTCACGAGCCAAATCCGGGGCTCGCCCCAACCTTCACCCCTGCTCTTCACCGTCCAAGTCGCAAAGCAAAGAGGCAGAGTGCAACATTCGCCATTCTTTCCTTCGAAGACCGACGTGGACCGCGAGTAAGACGGATCAAACAAGCGACGAAATACGTCACGCTGCTCTCAGCCACATGACTTCCAGAGCAAGAAGTAGCCATCCAGGCAGCCAACGACAGCCACCACCATCATGGGCAGGTTAGGTCCCCTCACGTCGATGGCCCTGGGCCGGTCACCTTACGACGACGTGGTTTACGGTGAGGGAGAGGATGATCCGCGCGATCCATTACAGCTGTATGATGAGCGCGGTCGTCCCGTGAACCCCGAGACGAAACGGGTTAACAGAGACATCATCCGCTCCCACAACGAAGTAATGCTGGTGATAGGTGTCGTCGAGTCCGAGAATACGTTCGACGAGCTCAGGGCCGAACACCAGAGGCGTCACGCCCACGAGCGATACGATGAGCTCGTGGGAAGGAATCTGGAGTGGGCTGCCAGAGTATGTGAACTTGGTGGCGTGTGGGGCATTGGCGGGATGAGGCAACGCATCTTGTTATACAAGGACTATTCGCATGTGCCCTTCTCGAGGCTGTTCCAGGTCGAGCGGCAGATCCAATCACCAAAGAGCCTATGGCTTCATGGCCTGCCCGCGTTTGTGGTCGCCAACGCACTCGACTTCCCTTGGTTCGCTGACCGTATCATGAAGAGCACTCTTCTCAAGTCGGCATTCGTCTACATGCAGACGTCGTTGAAGCTATGGATATTCCTGCAGAGAATGCATCTCTTGCCCGCGTCAAGTTCGCCGTGGCTTCCAAATTGGAAATTCTTTATACCTTTCACGAGTTCATCGGTCATCCCTACCTGTCCACTTCCATCCTCACTCAATGTACGCTCTATAGCGGAATGGTTGGGAAGTGTAGCGCTGAGCGCATCTCCATTCGTGGCATTCTATGTTGTCAACGGGATTTGCCTAGCCGCCGCAGACATGATCTATGAAGAACTTTACGATTTGCTTCCCAACCCATCCAGTTCCGAGCAGACACGGCCACCGGGCAACGGGTTCGTCCTTCAACGCATTGCTGACGATCGGGAAGCCGAAGTCCCACGATCACAACCCGTCCCCAGACAAGAGATCTCCGAGGTGCTACCTGCGGAGACCACCCCGGCTCAAACGACATCTGGTGCATCACAGGACGCTAACGTCTGGGACCTGCCTCAGTCCAGTGATCAGACTTCCCCAACTGACACCGGCCACGACCAGACTCCATATGAGCGCAGTACTACGCCTCCCGGCGGCCCAGAAAATACCCCAACATCTCCCTCCAGGCCGAGAAACCTTCCCCGCCGTTCCCACGCATCCAACACAGAGGATTTCAGCTCTGATGACGAAGCCACCGAGGAGGTTGTCAGTGCGACGCTCATTAGCTTTGACGTTGAAAACAATCCCGACAATCCCGATCCCAACGATGCCAACATCCCACCTGGAGTATGGTCCGCTGAGTTGCGACCCAACCCAGGCAATGACTCATCCAACGGCCGTGATGGCGAGGACGGGCCTGCCAAGCGCGCCTCATCCTCACGGATGTACAGGGACAACGCTTTGACGCAATTACCGGCGAGCATCGCCGCGGGGATTTTGGCGCGCCGCGCGTCGTCCATCCTCTTGGCACCACTCGAGGCGTCTTCGTTGAGGGAAATTGCTTGGCTATGGTGCCGAGCGAGGGGCATGTCAACGAGCAGGCTTTGGGAGCCTGTGTGGTTCTGGCCATTTGTGTGGCGGGGTTCCCATGAGGGCTTCTTCGGTTGGACTTTGGATCTTGGCGCAGGGTTCTCATTTGGCTCTGCGATTAACTTTGTCGGGCTAGAGTTGACCTACCTTTTGTTTGACGCTTGTCTGTGGAGCTTGATCCCGTTGACCGTCTCGCGATATCTGATTTCAGAGGAGGAATGGGAAAAGAGACAGAAGGCGGCGGAGCAGAGGGAGCAGGCACAGCAGCAGCAGCGCATAACACAGGCATCCGATGTTGTCCAATCGCCAAATGGACGAGACCCCTGAGCTATTTCTCTTCGTAGGGACCCCAAGGAATACATGAGCCTGCAACAGGAACCATGGTCTGGCATGAGACCTGGAGCCCATAGAAGCCGACGATGCAAACAGGTCCACCAGCTCTCTCGTATTCAAGTCGACGCATTGGACCTTTCTACAGAATTGCGTGAGCTGTGGCGCTGAGTTTGGCCTCATCCATCAGCAATCAGCAATCGCTAGGGCTCAATTCTATCGAGAGCAGGGCTTCCAAGTATAATTAAGATATCAGCATGAATCTATTGCTTGAGGACTTCTTACCTACTGGCCGAATGAGCTAGGGGACAAGGAAAGCGTTGGAACGCAGGTGGGCTGGATCGCAAGATGACCATCGAGACACAAGACTAGTGAGAGCTACGAGTCTCTTAAGAAGTAAATATGGAAGCTGAAGAATGGCGAGCGTGTGTGGTTATGTGTAACTCCTCTGCAGTAATCACTGGCAAAGTAAAAAGGTCGCTTTCAAACAAGAATAAAGCTCAGAGGTGTCAATCACACGTCGTCACTCCACAAATCGCATAGTACCTTTTGTCATAGCCAGCCAACTGGGATTATCTTTCATGGTATCAATATCGCGTTGCCTTCATGGCATATTGTTCGCTATGCCCTCAAGTCGAGTGCAGCATCTTTATCAAAAACCAAAAACTGATTAGACCGCTTGTATTTTTTCATCAAAGACCCTTGGGCAAGGGCAAAACATAACCCTCAAGGTCCTCTGGACCCTTATTGCCGACTTGATGAAGCTTGTTCTCTTCCCAAACTTCACCACCGTCTCCAAACTGATTAGACAGATGACCCAAGTAAAAGTCAAGGTTCTTGTCCGCCTTCGGGAAAGCATCCTTGAATGTGTTGTATATCTCGTCCACTGGCGCCTTCTTAGGGGCTTTAGCGATGATCTTGTCCTTGAACAGATTCAAGTACTTTCTCATATAAGCCATGTCTTGCGCAGCATCCATCTCCCAACCAGCCTCCAAGTGACCAGGGATGATTTTCTCAGCGCCAAGAGACTCAATGGTGTCCAGTGTGGTCATCCATGCAGACCAGATAGCTGGTGTCTCGATTTCTTCAGCCCTGCATGGAGTGTTAACATCTGTCCCGAGGGCCTGGGGGGGGGGTTGCTACAATTCGTAAAAGAAGTAATACTTACCACACATGCGTACTGCGAGCGTAAATCGCATCGCCGCAAACAACCGTCTTGGCCCCCGGGATCCAGAACAAGGTATGATCCACCGAGTCTCCTTGGACCGGACCCATCAGGACGACCACCTCCCCATCCAGCCGGAAGAAGCTGTACGGGTACGGTGTGGGTTTGCGTGGCCGCGCGGGGACCATGTCAGCCCCGACGACCGAGGGCCAGTACACCACCTTCTCGTCATACTCGCGGCCGATGGCTGTGCACACATACGGTGCGGCATAGAGAACAGCGCTTGGGTGGGCCTCCAGGATGGGATTGGCGCTGAAGTAGTGGTCAGGGTGGTGGTGGGTGATAAAGACTGCGACGAGCTGGTGGTTCGGCGCCGTTTTCTGAATCCATTGCACAATCGACTCCGCATCAGGTACGAGGAAGGGCGGGTCGATGAGGACGGCGTGGGAGGACCCCGTGATGAGGGTCGAGACGCTCGAGAAGCCCTTCTCGCTCGACTGATGGATATGAGTTTCAAGCTTCGTCATGGTTGGCGGTCTTGTCGTTTTGCAGTACTGATCTTGCTGTATGTTCTGGCAAACACTAATCATGGCAAAACACAAGCGGGCAAGTTCTTATCAATGATTCTCGTGGGAAAGACTTGGGATGACAAAAAGTTCTCCACTCGCAATGCCACTTCGCATATGTTTTCTTTTAAAGATAATGCCGTTGGTGCCTCAGAAATACCATGGGACGTGTGGAGGACGACGTATCGACATGACTTGGAAGCAGAATCACCGCCAGGTGCCCCGCCAAACCTCACTCAGAATTCAGACGGCTTTCGCTGAAGCTTCTACCGATGGCCGAGAGATTGCCAGTTGGTCACTATCTTTGATCTAGAGCTGATGGCGACAAGATGCGCTGATGCCATCTCTTGGATACTTGGCGCGCCTGAGAGCTGGCAATGGAGATAGGAATATGGACACAAGCTTGTCAGTATTTATGGAGTCAAGAAGTGGATAGACTCAGACTCTGGAGGATCCACAAACAGCCCCTCGACTACCAACCGCATTTTCGGAGAAAGAAACTTTCCGACGGCGCACCGAGCTCTCGAACATAGTGTTCACCCAAAACAGAAATATATAAATGGCGCTGGGGCTTTTGATAGATCTCTCGCGTACCTCGAACCTCTACTTGATGCATCGTGGACATGAATGCAAGTGTGGGATTTGTATTGAGAAGAATAAAGGATTGTGCCGAGTTGTACCTTAACCATGAACGACCTCAGTGGAATGGATGTAGGAGAAACCCCCTTCATAGCCAAAGTCACACCGGGTCCGGCTACATTGCTGTGCTCGAGTGTGCAAAAATGACTACGAGATGACAGAACAAGAGCGGAAGTCAAGATATGGTCCACTGAAAGCACAAAGTCGCACCACTACGGCTTTCTTTTCCTCCTCCATCCACATCTAAGGTCACAGGTTTCATCTGCCTACGCGAAGGATGTGCGCCCGACTTATTGAGACGATGTGGCCGCCCGGCAGCGGTGGCACAAAGGGTTCCAAGTGTACATTCGCATTGCACGGGCGTTGGTGAAGTGAGCATGGCGAGGCTTGTTCGTGGGGGTCATGGTCGCCTTGTAGTTATCCCGTTAACATCATGTCGTGCTTTCACAGTCATTGTGTTTGCTGAAGCTGATTTGCATGCCGTTAGAGAGAATAATGGGAGTCATATTGCTTGAGAGTCTCCACGGCCTGAGACGTGCTTCAGACATTTATGATCGTCCCGTGTCAGCTTGCGTTGAGAGGCTCTGCAGTCTGCCTTCCAGCTTGCAAGCGACGAGGCCAACGAGAGCTCTGAGCAGGAAACCAACTTTGGTACTTTTTGGCGCTGACTTGCCTAGTCATGCAGGTATTGAAGTCATCAACACCAGATTGGGGGCAATCCGTCCGTATTCGGGCTCTGAAATTAGCCAACCTCATCCTAAAGCCTGCATTCGACCCTAGACCGGGTAGTCTGAATAGCCGTCACGGTAGGCTGTCATGGCGTTTTTTAGGCAATGACCATGCAACTTCGCAACAGAAGTTCTGTTGAAGCTATCACAGCACACCAGGGTTGTCGGAAAACACGACCGACATAAGCAGGCGCGTGGCAATGGCCAAGTCGCCGCGTATGTTGTCTCATGGTCCTAGGTCTAGTGTTCGGGTTCGAGCGAGCGCGCGCGCGTTTTTACTCCGCGAGCCGCAGTGGCGAGAGAGGCAATACTTGGGGACTGGATGAGCGGCTACCCTTAGTTTCACCAAGCGTATCCGGTCGGTGGTCTCCCAGGTTGGGAACCTCTGTTGGTTGAGCTTGACGTCGAGAAGGCAGCTGAATGCTCGCCGGAGGGTATCACTTCCCATCACAAGACCGTCACCGGATCCGAAGGTTTTGTGTTAGGTCAGACAACAAGCCTTCATCTCGCAGCTTGACCGCCCTTGTTATACTTGAAGACTTGTGCATTTTAGCCACTGTCCAGGTGAAGTGGCGGAGGAGTGCGAAAAAGGGCATGAAATGTAACACACCCACCCAGCCCTCTAGTATGCCTCTGAGTCACGCGCATGATTCATTCTTGTCGTGACCTGGCCATTGCCTGGAGAAGCTAAGGAGAGCACTCGGCCATCCGTGGCGACACACGCCTCCATGCTTCGATGTCTTTTCTTTTTCCTTTCCAATTACCTCGGGTACAGCAGGGAAGTCGTGGACGTGCGATACATGCCACGCCGACAAGCAAGGAGCCGCTGCGTGGGAACATGAGACATGCAGCCCTTCGCAACACGACATGCGCGGAAGACAAAAGCTGCATCCGAGCTGGGCCTTATGGCAACCACATCTGAGATGATGTCTGGCGTGGTGAGGTTCGATCGCACGTCATGAATTGTGAGAGTAGAGTCTTCGTTGAACTACGGGATCAGTTCATCTTTCATCGCTTTCTATCTCGCTTCAAGGCGATACGGCGCTCTGAGCATCTTACGATCAGCTCGGATGGACTGACCTATTTGAATCATTTGGTGTCAGCTATGCTTAATATCTATCCTTCTGAAATTGTGGAGTGAATCACCAAGTTGTACGACCTTGGGCAGCAGTACGGGGCGCAAACGAGCAATCACCTCCCGTCAGGCGACAAGATGAGCACGATGCTATTTTTTCCGACAAGGCTAGACTTCTCGCGCATAGTCCATGAGTTCCGCATGCGCTGCTCGCTATACGGAGTGGGTAAGGGCTATTGTGGCCATCATCGAGACGGCCACGTAGGTGGCTGACCTTGTCGAGCCATTCAATGCGATTGACTGCATCTTCAGTGCATCAAGCTACTGCAGCTGAAATATTCGGCCTCTTCCCAGGAGTCTTATGATGACTTCATCCAGACATACTGACTTGGTCAACAACATATGAGCGTGATATGTGAGCGTGAAAAGGGTCGATATTGTTTGAGTAGCTTAGCTCCAACACACAAAAGAGGTCGCGAAGAATCAACACGAGTAGCCCAAAGCAAATCTTGGTCACCGCCCTTCTTCGGCCGGGAGATCAGCGCTGCAGCGGCTTGCAGCATTGCACTAGGCCGCACCCTCAGGTTCTCGAAAAGTCTGATGGAGGGTTAAAATATGATGCATCAGACGAACTTGGCGCGGATTCTCCGCTGGCCCAACCGGAGCACCTCCTCAGTGTCGACCGTGGTTCGATGTCCCACTCGTTGCCTGTCATTATGATCTCGGGTAAAAGCAGCTACTCGAGGCGTCGATCCTCATGCCGACGCTCATCTACAGGCTTCGGGTGGACGCTCGTTGAGTGTGAGGGAAAGACTGTGACCAAACAGAAGGCAGGCTCATAGGCGACAGATCCTAGGTACATAGCCGGGGAGTCTCGAGCGTCGCATCATCACCTCGCGACTTGTCAACCCTTTGTGAGTGGGAGACAAACAGGTGGTCGTGCAGTTTTGTGTACAGAAGTGGACTTAGACGCCATAGGGCCATTTTGCACAGGTGAAGCTACGCCCGATCGATATGAAAGACCGATCTGTGGAGGTTGCCAGACATTTCGGAGAATTCATCTGCTGATATTATGCACAGAGCTTGAGGCTCAACGGGGCTGAACGGCGTAGCTCACGAGGTTATCAGCGATGCTGACCGTCCTGCGCAAGTTGAGAAATGGTTGGAAGCTAGACATGCAGACCTGCAGGTGGCGAGTCGGCATTTCCCTGAGGAATCAAGACCCGGGTGGAGAGTTTTGAAGGAAGCACGTTATATCAGATCATGAAAATGTGGCCGGGATCGTTTGTGTAGGTATGTAGAGCTTTCTCCGGAGAGAGGTTGGTGGGGGGGGGGGGTCCCCTACCTACGTAGCAATGCTAGGCCTCACCCCTGTTCTCGACCCCTCTGTAGATCACCATCTGCATCGTTGACCCCTCCTCGAGATCTGGATTTCGTGGGGCCGGGCCTTGCTGCCCCTGGCCAGATGAATGTCAGAGAATTGGGTCGTTGGGCATCATTGCTCGTGTCTTTTGGTGTTTCGAGAGCGTTCTCGACGATAGAAAGGTGATATCCGTTGGATGAGGCTCTTTCGGCCTTTTCTGTTGGCCGATCGTTGGCTGGGCGTCTCAAGAACGCACATCTGACTCGGACTTTTGCCCTTCGGATCACAAGATGGAGGCGTGTAAAAAAAAAGAGACTTCCGGCGTCAGCTGTGTGCCTGGTGCGCTGTCGTACTCCCCTGACAACTGATCAAAATATTCGTAGGCAAGCCGATCTTGCGAATAATGTGCGTGGTGTGCAGAACGACATGCAAGCAGTTTAAAATAGTGGAGATATTATGTCACACGAAACGAAAGACTGTACTCGGTACATGACAGTATACAAAGGAACAGCACTTGATGTTGGTCTACTTGACAGACGTGGAGGCGTACAAGAGATCGCAGCGAGCCTGGACAGAGGCCAGCCATCGTATACGTACTAAAGTAAATAAAAGTCCCATGCATCTTGCCTCTCTTCCTTCGACAAGATACCTACACAAGTGTTTGTAAATCATCAAAGAAATCATTTTGACTTCTGAATTGTGCTTCAGAAATAAATAGTAAGTCAAAGCTCCTTTGCCAGGCTTACAGCCCTTGACGAAGGCGACCGTCCCCTCTCGATATCACCCCTCCTGATATCCCGTCATCCCCGCGGCAGCCACCACACCCCCTTCCCCAGCCAGGGCGGCTTCTTCTTATCCCATCCCTGAAGGACGATGATCCTCACACCAAAAGTCCCTTCGACCCGCTCAGTCTTTACACAAAGTTCATCCACAACGACAGACCCCATCCATTAATTTTAACACTTTTCCCTCAATAGTACACCATACGCAGCGTGCCGCGCCTTGGCCCTGTGTCCGTACCAGCGACTGAGAGCTCTGGAACTTATGACGGCTTAGCAATTCCAACAATTGAAGCACGCTGCTGTCAGCTTGACAGCCGCGATAGCCGTGATACCCCGCGGGACATAGCATATATGCAGTCTTGATGCCGTCTTTGCGTTGAAAAACGAAATCAACTCATCTCAAAGGCATATTCAGCATGGTCAAAGATAGAGATCTTCATGATTTGCTCAGTACGGGCATTTGGACAACACAGAGGGCCAAGAGCCCTAAGCCGTAAGTTCGCGAGAATTTGACTGGTGCAAGCCGTAAAACACGGAGGACATGAAGTTTTGCTAATCATCCTTTTGGATTTGCTTCCCAGTGACAACTCAGTCCGGACAAATCAATATTGCAGACTAGATTATCTGCAGTCAAACGACAGTTCGAAAGTCCCTAGGACCTTTACACCTTTCTTACACAAACAATCTCCTCCGCCTCCAAGCGTGGAGGATGAGCAGGAGTCGGTTGCGAAGGAGACCAATGGCTCCATCGTCATTTTAGACGACGAAGAGCCCAAATTTAGAGGGGCGGTGGACCAGCTCCCCATCATTCTCCCGGTGCATGAGCATAACCGCGAGCGGCGCTTTGTTCTTGTTCCACCACCCAAAACAGATGAAGAGTGTCTCTCCGACGACGACACGGTAATTCGGCAGTCAAGACCGCCGGCCGAATCGAAGTATTCGGCCGACTCGAAGGCTCAACTAGATCCAAAACCAGCTAGGGATGAGCTGCCACCACTAAAGCAACGCAAATCCAGGACCGACCTACCGCGAATAGTCACAGATGCCTCCAACCACACTCAGTCGAGGCCATTGTTGCATGCCCACAGATCGAGATCAGCGACTCATATTGATCAAGGACACGGGGAGGCCAGTCCACGAGACTATTTCAGTGCTCGACCAGAGGCAACGCAACGGAGTGGGGATGCCCTCCTAACACCAGTCATCAAACATGCCACGAAAGGCCGTGATAGGGCGTACTGGAACTTCAGCGCGGGTGGAACTGGTGGTGGACATAAAGATCCTTCACGCCAACAAAAGCCTCACTCAGCCGATCAGAAAGGATTAGAGGGATACGCCAGATCATCTCATACTGCCGGCCCGGGAACAGCCCGACGTTTGCACTCGGACATGGAAGTGCCTCAATTGAGAAAGGCAGTAGAAAGACACAGCTCTCACAAGGACGAAGGACACAGCCGATCAAGGAACGGGCCTCCCTCCCCTTCTCTGGACCGTAAACGTTCGCCACCAAGACTCTCACGAAGGGAAACCTCTCCAGCAAGATCTCACACAGAATCGCTCAAGCTCAGCCGGAATAGGTCAAGCTACCATGGTCGCTCGTCCCCACCAAGAGAATCAGTTCTGCAAAGTTCTAGCGATGAGTGTCGTGAACACAAGACCCGCAGGCATCACCGAGAGCGTAGGAAGTCGACTGTCATCCATGAAGATCGCTCCGCCTTCCTGAGCCCCACTGAACCGCGGTCATCTGCCGCCTCCAAGCCAAGGTCAAAGCCTCCATCACCATTGCCGTCGCCAAAGATCTCGCAGGAAACGTATCATGACCACAAGCTTCAAACCGATCCTTGGAGCTCACCTGTATTTCATGTGACCAAAGGCAAACGACAAACTGAGATTGAACGTCC
Organism: Gnomoniopsis smithogilvyi; assembly: GCA_027946515.1. Taxonomy (NCBI): domain Eukaryota; kingdom Fungi; phylum Ascomycota; class Sordariomycetes; order Diaporthales; family Gnomoniaceae; genus Gnomoniopsis; species Gnomoniopsis smithogilvyi. Next base: position 654,951 of record JAPEVB010000004.1, on the reverse strand, counting down.
CGTGTCACCGATATCATCTGGTAGTCCTTCCTCGCCCCGGAGCCGTTCCAAGCTAAGAGTCGATGACCGCGCCTATGATCTTGGCCGACCCAGAGCTTCGTCCCGGACCCCTAGCATGAAGTCCAGCACAAGTTCCAGCAAGCCGGTAAATCCTCCTCTGTCTCTGTCCACAGCATCACTACCCTTGATCATTTCATCAGTCGACCGGAAACGGCAGGCGATGCCACCAACGCCAAAGGGCTCATTGGAAACAAGCCCACAACCTCCCTCATGCTGGCAACCTGACAACTCTGATGTCTACCATCAGACTGCACCCCTCACTCCTCGACACAGTGGGACTAACTTGGAACAGTCGGGGCCGTCTGTTGTTTCGTACCGCCGCTACTCACAGGATGTGAGCGCAGGTACTCTGCCAGGATTACCAGACTGTCCACGGAAACGGCCTCGGTCTGGATACGTGGATTGGTACACGCTTCCCAAACATGAGAGCTTCAACATCTGCCCGTCTTGCTATGACCAGGTGTTCTATCCTACCACTTTCCGCGACCTCTTGGTACCTGCGTCGACCCGGACTAGAGACAAAGAAATCGCCTGCGACCTGGGTACGTCACCGTGGTACCGTATTGCCTGGCTGATGACACGAAAATACCGGAGAACCGATCTACGACTCCTTCAGGGCATTCACGATGTCTCGGTCAAGCACAAAATTCCCTGCTATGGTCCAGTGCGCGTCACGCGCATCTGGTACTCTATCCGTGACCCCGACACAAGACGTTGCATATCAAATTTCAAGGTTTGCAGTCCTTGTGCCGAGTCTGTTCAGGTGCTGTTTCCCAGCTTGACTGGCATCTTTGTGCCGCTCGACCGACCGGCGGAGGCCCGGTCCGGCCAGTGCAGCTTGCATTATGCGCCCAACCGGACCCGTTTCCTGACTTACTTTGACATCCTCGAAGACACCCATGACCGTGCGATGGCCAGAAGTTCTGCGCCAAACTTGGAAAGATTGGTTGAGAGGATAGACTCCTGGGCGGGCGTCGAGGAATGTCCCAAGGACGAGCCGCAGCGTCATGCGTCTTGGTACATCATGGCCCACATCCCGGAGATGACGGTCTGTGAGGAGTGTTTCCTAGATGTGGTCTATCCGGAGCTTGTAGTGGACGCTTCGGCCATGGCCAGCGGGACCGCGAGCGAAGGCGCGGAAAATTCGGTTGTGAGAAACTTTTACCACAAGCCGCAGCTGATCAAGTCTGCGACGGTCTGTCAAATGGCCAGTCCAGCGATGAGAGACTTGTTCCGACGGGCCTGTAGAAGGGACGATGGGATTGCATATTTAGATGCGAAAGTGAGAGACAGGCTGGGATCACTGTGACGGGGTTGAAAATATCAGATGGCTGCGACAGCGTCTACACGAGACATATGGAATGGAATATAAAACGAAGAGCAGGAGAGAATGAACGAAATTGAGGCCAGGACGGAAAAACACACTAGCCATGTGGGCAAAGGCGCACACTGGTATCCAATTATACGGGGAAAAGATTTGTCTCTTTGAACAAGTAGATCTTGTCAAAGTTGACGGTTAAGCTGCGACGAGAATCAAGCAGTTATGCGAAAAATTAGAAAGAAGGCGATTGAAAGCAAGCTTCGTCCATACAAGACACAGGCTAGCGCGAGAAAGTAGCCGCTGAGCTAGACAAGCGACATATATAACAGATTCGACACTTGATCTGACGAGGAGGCTTTCATTCCCTTTTCTTGGTGACTAACTGACTTTTGTGTGAATGTTGCGACCTGGAATCCAGTAGAGACAGGAAATCGTCCCGGTCAATCTGAGCTACGGTCCACGGCGAAAAGCCGTGCCTGCGACATGCCTCCGTTGATCGCCAATTTAGTCCGTCAAGAACTCCTGGATGTCCTTGTCCTCATCATCGTCCTGCAGTTCCTGTAACCTCTGTTCCTCCGCATCCAGGAGCTTCTTAATCATATGCCTCTGGCGCTTCCTCGCCTTCTTTCCCCATTCGGTCGAAGTAGCTTGGCCCTGGGCCTCGCCTTCGCCCTCCTCGTCGCTGTCCTCTGGTATCTCCTTGTAGCCCCGCAGCTCATTTGGTGACATCTTGGCCTTCTTCTCCTCCTCCGCTTTTGTCTCGGCAGCTTCCTTCTCGTGCTGCTTCATCTGGGCCTTGCCGCCGAGCTTCATCAGGTATGGCCGGATGAGACAGTATGTGCCGACGATGATGACTATCCGGATCCATTTCTCGGGCGACATGCCTTCAAAAGACTTTCGCAGGTTGGTGGTGAAGCGGTCGTACCCCACGCCGGCTAATTCGAGAATTTCGGCCATGATGAGGCGATGTGAGCGGTGAGGAAGGGCGTGGTTTGGGGGGTGGGGGGATGGTTTGGGTGGACGAAGGACGGTGGTCGACGTCAAAGCTGCAAGTGTGCTCGAAAGCGCGACACTATACGGTGAGGAGGAGGATGGCTTGTGGAGTGGCTCAACTCGATCAAGAAGCCGCCGACTCCGATATTTATATGGGTTGAGGAAGCTGCAGAAGAAGTTGAAGCTGAGGGAATTTTGACTGTGGGTAGAGATGAAGTCGCCTAGAGGTAGTCCGGACGCTTTGACGATTCTCGGCCTTCCCAGCAAGTGACGAAAATTGTCTCAGGGGACCCTAGCAGTATATTTGCGCTAGTGTCAGCCTAGATCTGATTGGTTGAGAACCACTAACACGGCTGAACAAGGAAGTCGCGTTTCCTTAACGATATCCTTCTGGGAACTCAAGTGTCCTCTGTATGTCACACCTTTTTCAATCATGATTTGATAGCATTCTCTCACAAGCAGACACGTGTCAAATGCTCCTCTCCCTCGTATATGAACAGACGTGAAACAGTCATGTCGGATACTCCAGAAGAAGATGTCCGCGAAGTGAGCAATCGACAGCCAAAGTACACCCTCCAACGCGTCACTAACAAGCCATGCAGCGTCTGAAAGCCGCGCTGTGGTTCGCGGTGGGCAAGATCGTCGACGAGGACTCGTTGAGGCGTAATAGGAACGCGACGCCTCAATTCATTGGTGCACTGACGGAGATGGTGTGGACGCAAATCGGTATTTAAGCTAGACCAGTCATCTCCACTGCCTGTTCAAATGACCCAAGTCTAACCCTGAGGACAGAGAACGTGGCGTTAGACCTTGAGAGCTTCAGTCGCCATGCTGGCCGGACTACAGTGCAGACTGATGATGTTTTGCTGCTAGCGAGACGCAACTCAGATCTACACGACATCATCAAGGATTTTGTGGATGAGCAGAATGCAGCAAAAGTCAGCAAGGGCAAAGGCAGGGCCAAGCGATGAAGGACACGCGTGGAATTCTTGCCAAACTCAACTAAGCATACATCGGATGGAGTCTTCAATCTCGCCACATATCCTTAAGGCCCATCTTCTACATACTTACATGAGCGATGGTGGACGACGCAAAACTCACAACCCGTCATGTCCGGTGTCTGACTGGCCTCCAGCTTCTTGGCATCGAATGCTCGTTGTCATACACGACGCCTTCGTCATGTGCACTTGATCAAGTATCACCCCCAGAGCACATGGCAGACAAGGAATACGCGTGTGGATCACCGATCCAAATGGAAACAGACATCCTTCCACAGCAGCTCTCGCCGAGCTAAAAATTACCCGGCTTCATCTCAAAGGAAGTGGTGCAGTACCATTCGCGTTAGATGGAGGAAGCCCAGCATAGCATTTCCCGAGCCAAAATATCCAGAGCAACGGCAGAAGCCCAGCCTCACTCAGACGGATTGCTCGATTCCAGCGTGCTTGAAGTTACTCGTAGAGTAAACCGCGTAATATCTGGTGGTAGGACAACACAGGTAGACAGTAGTGAATCACTGTCAGTGAAGGACTCCAACGTCGACTTCGAGGCTGCACTTTCTTTCGTCGGTTTGTTGATCTGTAACCAAATTTTCAGAAGGGCTGCCATTTCCACATCATCTGTCTCACCTATAATCCTAATCTCCCAATCTCCCGAGCTCATTCTCTTTGGTGCCTCTTTCGCGCATCGTTTAGAGATTGTCTTTGGCTCCCCTGGGACCGTCTTCCGTACAAACTAATTCATGCACCTGCGACTCCGTCGCCTTTCTCTTTCTTCCATCCGATCTCCACCTCATCCGCCACTCGCCTTACTTTCAGCACCCTCCTTCTTATTCCCATCCTCCTCACAAACGCCTTACTATCCACTACGGCTTTTACTTAGATCGACACCCTTCTCAATCCGTCTTTCGAACAAACGCCTAGTACCGCCCGGGGTCAGGCACATCCTCTTCCTGTCATCGCCACCACGCTGTCCTAGCTATTCACAACGGTTGGGATGGCGTCCAAACCAACAAGGCCACCAGGCAAGGGTGACCAGAGCCACACCCCTGGGACTGGTCCATTGAGAGCAAGCATTCAACCTAGTCCGCACGGTCGTCCATGTCGAAGGCCTCGTACCCGTCCCTCGAACAAAGACCACGACCTCGACAGCACAAGAGGCTTCCGTGGTCTTCTTCCAGTAACAGAACAGCTTGGTGGTCCACGTGGTAGTTGGATCATCAAGAGAGAGGGCACCGTGCATGATCCTACACAGAACATGTTGACATTGAAGCATTACCCCGCGGCGGGATTGTCTACAACAGCACAGGCCCAGGTAGCATCATCAGAAGCACCCTCAGCTAGACCCTCCTCTACTGCAGTAATTATCACCCTACTGGTTGATGCTGTTACCAATAACATTCACACACTAACTACATAATTCTTCATAGATAACATCATCTTGGACAACAACATCTGGTCGGCCCTCAGACATATCACCCATTCTAAAGACTTTGCGCAAAGACGCGCGCCCAGCAAAGCCATCTCACAACAATGCAGTACAGAGATTGGCTCCTGCTATGTCATTGAAGCCAATCAAGAGCCAGTATGCTGCGAGCAATAGGATAGCCTTTCAGACACCTTCGGCCCAACTGTCCATCACCAACAAAACCCTTCAGAGATATCGGACGCATACCCCCAAAATTGACCATCCCACTCCATCTGATGCTGTCAAGACTTACACAGCAAGCTCTCCGACTACCAGAGACAATGGTCATAGGAGTATTAGACCCCAGTCCCCCAATAGTACATTGGTATCGACCATGTCTTCTACTACAGCTCGTCCTCCAACCAATCCTGGTGCACCTTCACATACAAGCCAAATAAAGGGCACGAAAGATTATCAGGCTGACTCTCCTTCCTATATGCCGCAAGCTCCACTTGTTGACACCTCTGCCTCTTCTTTAGTGCAGGGAAAGATGTCATCTGCACGGAAAAACCTTTTGTTTCGCGACGCTGATCAGATGGACCCCAAGTTGAACTCTCAAATATTTCAAAAGGCTCCCAAAACGTTTGGCAGCAGCATCAAAGATACATGTACCATGCCTCTTCCAAGATCTACCAATAGAAAGGATGATGAAGGATATGATGATCCATCCAGATCATATCCTCAGCACCACCTTGCTCCTACAGCGCCCACTTCCATACCGAAGTCTTCACAATTCAAGGAAGAGACCAAGGATGGCAAGGTCATGTGTAACAGCACATTGATAGCTGGAACTGGACAGCCATCTAGCTGGGCTGGTCAACCGCGTTGTCATGCACCCTCTCCAGAGCCTTTGACCCAGGCGTCCAGTAGCGCTTTTGCTGATTGTGGCTCCTCTGTAATGGACGACGGCCATCCCAAACAGCAACATTTGCGCAATATCCAAAGTCCAGCAGCTGGTCTCCCAGCTCTACCCATGCCTCTACTCAGGCCTTCTAGCTCCTCCACCAGAAGTTCATCAAAGCACATCGCCAACAACACAATGATGGGCTACTCTGGCATGACCGATGATGGTAATGCCCGTACCAGCCACAAGCACGAATCTAACCCCTCGAATGACACCACATTGCCTCGAAACCAACACCAGGTACATTCTCAAGGCTCCCAGTCTCGGACTAATCACGAGCCCATCGCATCCATCCCTGGCCCAGACGGGAGCAATACTCGATCCGGCACATCTCGTAAAGCCACCCACAACGATGACAATCAAAATGAAGCACAGGCAGCAGCTGCATCTTCAAGCACCAACACCCCGGCTGAGTCAGAGTACATGCAAAAGCTCTTGGGGGTGCGTGGTGACTCAGTTCTGCTGCTCGAAACGTACGAGGATGCGATGAGGTTCCAGGAGACATACAGCAAGTCAAAGCACAAGACAGATGGCGAGGAAGACGTCTCCATGCCCAAGACCGATCAAGAACGTCATTACTTTGTCAGAACCATTGCTCGCGCCATGATGAACACTGACCACGTGCCCAAGCGAAAGCCAGGCCCAGACGCGGACCATACTCGGGAGAGGGCCAAGAAGCGGAGGATGGGCGATGTCGTCAGCCCACACAACCTCGAGAGACAGACACCGAAAGCCTACCAAGTCGCAGGCCGGGACGATAGTGGCAACGTGCTGTGGATCAAGCAGATGCCCACTGTCCTGTTCCAGATCAAGGCTTGGGAAATCCTCTACGATCTTGAAGCTGCGCAGCAAGGCCATATTACCCTCTCCAACAGTAAGGCTGGAAGACAAGGATCGGAGCTTCAGCTGTTCCCTTCATTTTTGGAACGCTTCTCGGCTCTCGTCGCCACCCTTCGGGTCCGAAAGGACCTTGTTGTCAGGCTCTTCGATGCCCCCTTTGCAAAGATCCTGGCTGACAAGCCACGCAGGTGAGTTGTTGCAATGAAGCTTCCGTTGCGATTTAGTGCTTGTCAGGACAGGAAGAAGAAGAAAAAAAAAGGGGGGAACATACAAAGGGGAGAGGAGGCATGGCAAGACATCACTCTGCTTGAGACGGGAAAGGGGTCGGCAAGGTCAGTCATCTTTAACTTCATCCGAGCACGTGGCCGCCGAGTTCGACGCGAATCGCGCCTGCAGAGAGCCGTGATATGGGCCCAGAACAGGCGTATGTTAGGTCCTAGGCCCAAGATCGTTTTTCATGAACAGACACAGATAAAAACAGTGTCGGAAATAAAAGGTGGTATAAACTTGACACCCAGGCTGCTGAGTGTTTCATTCGTCTCATCAGCAGATCTATATGTAGACATATGTCTCTCGATGAACACGATGGATGCTGATGTCTGCTGCGATCTGCAGAAGCGAAGCTCTCTATCCAAGTTCCTGCCGCTTCATTAACCGTCCGTGATCCACAAACTGATGCCATGTAGGAACCATCAGCATAACTCCATCGCTATGCGGGTTTCATTGATAAATTTGTCCAGGTCGTATGCAATCCTTCAACTGGTATCAATCCATTTGTGGGGAGTATTCCCTTCCCTGATATTTCCTCATAACTCAGCCCACTTAGACATGTACGTTCAAGCGAAGAACTCCCTGGGTAAGCTCGTCACTACGTTGGCCGCTGTCTCAAGCATATCACGCTTAGAGGAGGAGGTAGTGTTCGTGAAGGTGAGACCGCTGTCGCACCAGTTGTTGACGGGCTACAAGAGAGCCTTGTCAGTCATGTTATCGTACCAGAAAGGGGCAAAAGTTCTGAAACTCACCAAGCAACTCAAGTACTTGCACCAGCTACAAGTCTTGTGGTAGACGTAGAAATTGTTTAGCAGCACAATGAAAACAATAAATACCAGCAGTAGGGCCGCCACACGGAAGACCCACCACACCCACCAGAGCGGCTTGCGTCCTTTGAAGAAACCAACAGGATTCTTGACAAATCCTGGTGGCTTATCTCGGATGTAGGCGGCATTCACAGTCGAGTATGGCGCATCGTCCTCTCCGATCCGCCTCCGCAAAGCGTTGGGCGAGTGTAGGATGGACAAGCCCATACAAAGCCCCATAAGCAATCCTCCAATATGAGAAAAGTTGTCGACTCCAGGTAAGAGACCCAACACGAAAGAGATGATAACGTCGAGAAGGATGAACATCAGATCCTTGACGGGCGAGACGCGATCCGACCACGAGTAAAATAGATCCAGCATGTTGAGGGCTATAATCCCGAACAGGCCGCCAGACGCACCTGTGGAGGGGCTCCCGGACGAGGCATAATTTCCTCCCAGTACGAAACCAAATATGGCCGCTGAAACGTATACCAGGAAGAAGCGAAGCGATCCGATAGACTTCTCGATCTCCTTGCCCATCGTGAGCTGCAACAACAGGTTGAAACCGATATGAATGATTCCGGCATGCATGAACATGGGAACGATGAAGCGCCACCACTGATTGGGCTCCGGCTTATTGCTCATGCTGGCAGATGAGTCGTACTTGGGCTCGGGGACACCGCCGAAGCCACAGAGGTCGGACAAGGTACATCCTTCGGCATCGGTGGTGGTCGCATTAGGGCAAGGCCAGCTTATTTCGTATGTCGCGTCAGTGATGCCGTGAACATTGTGCATGCACGGAGTAAACCTGGCGCCAAAGTTGATCATAACGTATGGCGATGGACCGATCAGATAATTAAAGGAGGGATGAATCTCGATGGGGGATCCTGTTTTCATTGCTAGAGACCGCGTGTTAGTAATGTGTCGAGGAAGGAGCACGGCTGCCAGAAGTTCTTGTAAACTCTTACCATTATCCACCAGCTCGCCAATAAACACACCGATCTGGGCAACGGTGAAGATATAGACCACCCATGGAATCCTATTTCCATATGCCCCAAACATTCCTAGCTCGCCAAATCGCACTCCTTGCTTCCTCTTTTCTTTCTTCTTGGGGGCCTCGTAAACGTGATCATCCATCTCGGAGGCGGTGTCCTTTCCATTGCGATCCTGAAGAGGAATCGCATTCTGACCGTACATGTCGTCACCTGACCCACTCCGTCCGGTTAGGTTCTGTCGACTTGTCGAAGCGGGATCGTCAAAGGGGGTTTCGAATGGAGATGCGGAGGTGGCGGAGAGAGGAGAGGCGTCTTGTGAAGGCTGATGGGTGCCCAGATGTTGTGGGGTGCCTAGGTGTTGCTGGCCTGTGTATGAGGGTGCATCGGCGTAGTACGATCCAGCAGCGCCGGGGCCAGTGTACGAAGGGGGCTGCGAGTGCACAGAGGACGAGTATGTGGGTTGTCGTGCTGGATATTGCGAATTCACTGGGAGCGTGTTCCCCCGTGTGGAGTAGGCACTACTGACGGTATCTTGGCGAAAGGGCAAAGTGGGTTCACGAGTGTCGTGGTCCATTGGCGCGGGTGAGGCAGTCAATTGTGGTGGAGGCAGTGGTTTATTGAGATGGTCTTCACTGTAATAGCCTGCCATCCTGGGCTCGCGGGTGGGCTCAGTCGCCCCGGGTCGGTCTCACAGCTCGCTCTTGTCTGACACACAGGTCGATGTTCTCTCCCGAAATCTCACTGCGACACACCCAAAGTGCACGGCGCCGGGAAAGACAAACGGAGGGAGTCGCCGGCAAGTTCGCGGAGCAAAGAGGACCGTCGGAGGGTAGGACGACGGCAGATGTAATGGTGACTGCGAATGATTAGAGAGAAATCCAGGCGCGAGGAAAGATCGTAGACCGGAATCCAAAGAGTGACGGCAAACAGGAGAAAGAATGTTGTTTTTGTTGTTGTTTCAGGGAGTTCGAGATGGGAATTGCACATGGGCGAGACGCTTTTGGGCTGTAGGTGCATGGCAAGTGGAAGCCACACAAGGCGAAGTCATTGGACCCTGGTCGTTGCAAGTGTGTGCTGGACTAAACGCAAAACAGGGCACCACAGCTGGACAGGGCAAGCTTGACAGGCAGTGCCAAGGCAATCAAAGAGGGCTGTGCTGTCTTCTCACCGTCGCCGACTTACTGCAGGGTACTAAAGGTTCTATGGGTAGGTAACGTGTCGAAATTCTCCGTAAGGGCCGCAACGCAGGGAGTCAAACGCGGTCGCAGCAATACGGGCCATGAAATGAAAATCCAAATGAAAAACGAAATGACCTAGTATCGGACAGAAAAGCTTTTCCAAGTTTCAACGTATCGACGGTTTTGTCTGTCAGCCGCGGCCCCAGAGGCTGACGTTGGTGAGCAACTGCTTTTACGGTGTTGATCTGCATCGCACCACAAAGCAATGGAGCATGGACAGGAAGAACCAGCAACAAAAAACCTTGATACGTACTATCTATTACTACCGAGTGACGGAAGATCTGCATTATAGCCAAAGTTGAATGACGACTGATAGTGTCTTATTATGATGCACGCAGATCTGCCCGTGCATGTGTTAGCGACGTATTACAGCATTGTATCGAATACACAAGAATGGTTCTATTAATAGGCTCCTCTATTCGATCGCCCCTTGCAACACCCCAGATGGCCTGGCCTCCCCTCAAGCAACCAGTTTCAATCTTCGACCGGTACCGCCACATCAAGGCTGGACTACCTAGGTATGGATTGGCAAAGGACCCCTTTCGCAACCAGACTTAGATGTTATCAATGTAAAGCATCAATCCGGACTACCGCGAGTGAGGCATTCTTTGTAAAAGAAAAATGCACCTCGGCTTAGACGCGTGTCGGCCGCGCTGAAAAGACAAAGGTAAACAATGGGGCCCCATAAGATCTCCAAGCCACAGCTGCCACGATAGTCTCTACCAGAGATACAAAATTCGTTTCGTACCTATCAAGGTCACTACTCACTTTCGGCCTTCTTGCCTGAAAATTTACCTCATTTCTTTCTCCTTGCCAATTTGCTCCCTTGGCCTCACAGTTCAGAACACACTCTTATAGCTACAATAGCAGCTTCCACAGAATATGTTTATGCCAACAAAGAAACGCTCGTCATACAAGCGCCCGGGCCGTGATTACGGCCCCGAGTCCCGGAAGCGGGCCTACAAGCTGGGGAACAGCCCATTCATCAAGTACCTAATCACTAGGGATGTACGAGGCTGAGTGGCTGAGCAAGTCATTAGCCGTGGGCGCATTTTCTTACGAAGCCTGCTCAAATTTCATCCCCACCAACAGACATGTGCTCAAAAAACGATTGTGCAATTGTTGTGAAGGGGTACAACTCATGAATTTGCTGTGGCACGAAAAAAGCACGGCCCTAGTTCTCAGCCCAATACAATGCAGGATGCATCCGCGAACCGATTGACATACAGCAGGTCTCGGCGAGCTCATACGAAGTCAAAAGGTGGTTGTGACCAGTGTAGGTCTAGGAAGGTGAAGGTATGCAAGCAGCAGGTCTTCTGCATGCGTCGCCAATGCTGATTCTACAAAAGTGCGATGAGGACATTCCCTGCTTGCGATGTGTGAAGCGAGGCGACAAGTGTAGTCTTGTCCCGTTCAGCATCGCTGATTCCCCATCCACATCCGCTTCAATAGCTTCCAATTCTACTTCTGGGCCCGCTCCGGAGTTGAACGCACCTGATTCCCAAGTAGTTCCCGGCGGTGACACCTTCACTCTTGCCGACATACAGCTCTTCCACCGCTTCACATCCGTGACATGTCACTATCTCGCCAATCCGAACGAATCTTCGCCATGGCTCAACGAGATCCCAGCCATGGCAACCAAGCACCTATTCCTCCTACATGAAACTATGGCCCTTGCAGCCGTAGACATGAGCCGTGACGTCGCAGAATCTCACGACGCCTCAACAGCCTACCTTGAATTAGCCCGGCACCACCACGCCAAAGCCCTCTCAGGACTCATGCCAGCAATAACGGCCAGAGCCCCAGGCCTCGTAGCCCCAGTCTGGGCTTGCAACTCCCTGTTCGTCCCCTACTACTTCTCCACCACCGCAGATGTCGCCTCGCTGCTCTTCACGCCCGAGCCACACCCAGGCCCCGCAGAGTGGATGCTCCCTCTTCGCGGTGGCGTGACCATATGGAAATCCAACGAGAAGGTCCTCCTCGACGGCGAAATGGGCATGCACCTGAAGCCTTACCAACAAAATTTACAGGAGGGACTTGCCCTCCTCGCCCCGTCCACCAACCCGTCCGAGACCTTTATCTTGCAAATGATCGAGCAGCTAGAAACTCACGGGGACATGGCAACGGACGGGAATGAGAAGTGTGTGATGACGGAGACGTTTGGGATTCTGCGTCACTGCTTCCGGGTGTCGGATCGGGACGATTCGCTGGCGAAGAAGACGGCGAGCTTGACGTTTTGCGCTGTTGCGCCACGCGAGTTTTTTGAGTTGTTGGGAAAGAAGAGGAGGGCGCCGTTGGTGGTGATGGCTTTTTGGTTGTGTATTACTGCATCGGGCAGAGAAGGGGAATTGGTGGATGAGTTTTAAGAGCGATAGGCTTAGGGAGATGCTAAGTTTTATTACGGGGTTGCTTGGGCCAGAAGGCAGGGAACTAATATCTTGGCCTTTGGAGCAAATATCAGGATCATCTCGAGACTAATCTCTAATTCTTTGGAAGTAAGAAGAGCAGCATGTATGGACAGGTGGACGCAAGTTACTGTATTATACGGACATGATAGCGAACCCAGCAAGTCAAAACCGAAGCTTGGGATTATGCGATGCTATTTATTACGTTAGTGAGAACCAAGAGCCATGAAAAATATTCTGCAGAGCTTTCATGATGATCGTTGTAAATTATCAGTACTTCTTCTCTCCATGAGGTTTGGGCAAGCAGACCGCCCCCCCCCCCCAAAAAAGGAACAGTCTTTTGTGGTGGACACCGCCGGTGGGAGGGGGGTGGTTCGTGGCTAAGACGCAACAGGGATTGCCTTGTCCATTGCACCTCACGATAAGAATCTTATCTAAAAAGTTGCTGCAACTCTTTTGCCAAACTAGCCGACTAGGAACAATTCTCCTCCCCAAAGCCTTCTCAACACCGCCGACGATATTCAATCTCAATCGCCAAGATGGGTCGCGCACCCACAAAAACCGTCAAGAACAAGCACGCGACCAAGGGGTCTGGCATTAAAAACAGCAAAGCCGCCCGACGACCTGACATTGACCCGGTCGTGAAAGCAAAGAAGTCAAAAGATGGCAAAGCCCCAGTGAAGCCTGGCCAGCTTGCCAAGGACTTGCAGAAAAAGAAGAAGAAGAAGGTCTACAGCGCCAAAGAACTCGGCATACCGGAATTGAACATGGTAACACCGGTGGGCGTGGAGAAGCCCAAGGGAAAGAAGAAGGGCAAAGTTTTCGTGGATGACCGGGTACGTTGCGCCGCCTCTGTTGTCGCAAACTTGCATGTGTCTGTGCGGTTTTGAAGGCATATACTAACATTGCGGCTTGAATGTATAGGAGAGCATGACCACCATCCTTTCTATGGTCCAAGCTGAGAAGGAAGGCCAAATTGAGTCCAAGATGATGAAGGCACGACACATGGAGGCGATCCGCGAGGCACGGAAACAAGAGACCGAGAAGAGGGAGGCTGAGCGCAGGGAGAAGCTTGATCAGACCAAAGAGGGCCTGCGCAAGAAGAGAAAGCGACCCACGAAGCCGACCGACGACGCATCCGAGGAGAAGGCCATGAAGCGCATTGAGCTGGAGGGCACGAAGGCGTCCAAGCCAAAGAAGAAAAAGAGTGTGTCCTTCGCTGAATCCTGAGGGTTGAGTCGGTAAATACAGAGGCAGAAATGCTTCTGGCTGCATTGTATGGAGTTTTTGGAGTTGGGAACTGGGGAGTAATCAAACAGTGTCCTCAAAAACTTGTGCCACGCCTGGCCTCATCTCGTCGGCCACAGTACATTGGGATGGCAAAAGTCAAGACACAGCAGGACAACAGCAGCCTCAAATGCTTGCGCAGAAACGGCCGCAGTACTGGCTCGATTCATTCTGAATGGGAAAAAGTCAAAAGTCGAAGCCTCGAAAATCCTTTCAAGGCGAGTGACTTGCGAATATTCCCAAAGTCTATGGACAGTCCGGGCCCGGACGAGCAGCTGGCACCAATGGCGATGCAAAATGGAGTAGAAGGCAATAGATTCGTTCGTCCGTCGAAAACCCATCTAGATCAGGTCTTCGAGACCAAGGGGAGGACCCTATGGCTGTCTAATTTCTAGATTAAATAAAGATACCCGGGCCATATGTGCCTCGTCTTTTTCTAGTCTACTCGGCTTGTTACCGTCCCAACAACAATTTCGCCTTCTATGCTTTTTCTGAAACTCCTGCGCCGCTCTGCCCGTCTAGAAATATTCGTTTAGTCTATTCGGCGATAGCGACATGCATCTTGCGACGTATAGGATCAAAGCCAGATCCATATTGAGGTTTCAAGACCGTGTCGCCATTCACCTGATGGTTGATGGACTTGAGTTCGACTGACTCCGCCATATTCTTGAAGAAGTTCACCACCTATTTATTCAGTGATTTAGCAACTTTGATTTTATCACGTCTTTTACAAAATCGACCGTTGGGACCACATACCGGCTTGGCGTGCCATCGACCACCTCCGGGCTCAAAGAATGCAAGATGTCCTCCAAGGGATGTCGTCAGGCAAATTGTATACGGATTTGCCTTGAACTCTTCATAGGGAATTGCTTGCTCCACAGCAATCTGGCGTTTGTAAGCTGGCTGTCCAGGCTTCACAAGGAACTCTCCGACTCACAGGATCATCCGTGGCCTGAATAGCCAAATATGGAATGCGGATCGCTAGAACCGAGTCGCTCGATGAAGCGTCCCTGTAGTACGCGCCTTCTGTGGGATAGCCCCAGGAAACCGTCCTTTGCGCTTGTTAGCACATGGCCGCAACATCACCCCGAAGAGTGGTGCTGCACTTACTGGACTGCTCGGTCAAACTCAAACAAGTAAGTGACTTTGTCGATAGCGTCGAAATCCAGCTTCGTGAATTTCGACACCGATTCCTTGTGGCGCAGGATAAGCTTCCTCATGTTAGCTAAACAACGGCAGCGTCAGCAGGACAGAGGCCACAAATAAAAAAGAAGCGCACCTGTCGACACGAACTTCCCATAACCCGCTGATAGAGCTCCTTGCCCAACAGAGAGCTCTGCAATGTCTTATTGGCAACCTCCAGGTCGAACGGATTGCCCACGGCCACTGCAGCGTTGAGAACGCAGCCCTCGCCCTCCTCGCCTACATACTGCCAACAAAAATCACCATGAGTATTTTTCTTCCAACACTGGTCGAGGATGGCTTCACTTACGTTTGTCAGGATGTTCGCGCCCAGTGAAAAACCCAGTCCAAACAGTGGTCGATTTGGAAAGGTCTTTCTCGCCCACCTCACAACCTGCCTCACGTCCCACGTAGCGCGTGCATTGAACAGCACACCACTCGTAACCTCACTATTAGCGCATCCTCTGCCATTCACCACACAACATTCCCAACCACCGTCGTTCAACACCAGCGGCGCAATAGCGTGCCGCAGATAAACCTCATAGGAGCCCCCGCTCAGCCCGTGGAGGACAATCAACATGGGCCTTTTATCCTCGCTCGCAAGACCCTCAAACTCCCCGGGCTTGAAGTACGCCGTTCGCGGCGGGAGCTTCTCATCGTGGTCCGGATGCGCTGGCACGGTGAAATCCACGGCGAAGGTACCGGTGTAGTTGGCGTGATTGGAGTTGAAAATTTGTCTACGGTAGAAGATGGAAGGCGCATCTTTGCCTACGGCCGTCCAGCATGTCTGCAGATGCCCATTGAATAGCAAGGGGTTCAGCTGGCACGGTGGCGTGGACTTCTCGACGAGCTTTAGGAGGTCTGTGGAGCTGCCATTTGTGGTGCGCAAAGGGAGCGGTGTAGTATGGTGCGTGAACCGTATCTTTGCGCGGCCAAACCAATCCATTTTTGAGCCCTAATACAAGGAGGCCCTAAACACCTAAGAAAATGGAAGAAAGAATGGGGCAAGAATGGAAAGATATAGAAGTTCTGAAGTGGGACAACGGGGTTGTGTGATGAACATTTACGGCGCCGAGTAAGGCTAGAATGACATCCGAGGCATCGGCCTCGGTATGCTCCGAACTATTATTGTGACAGGGATGGCTGTAATGCTCCATATAAGTACATGGGGTGTACATTTTCATTCATCTTCAAGTGGAACTCACCTCATGTTTTTAAAGTTGTCATTGCTGTGTTTCATCCGTTGTAAAAGCATGATTTATGTCCCCCGGTGGATATATATGATGATTACATCTTGTGGTTCAATGGGTCGGTCCTGCATCCTAGCTCTGATGGCAGGATAGGGAAGATCTACGAGGTGTTCTGTACCAACATTGTCACTCATGAACTACGAAATCCCTGCGAGAAACACCAGCCACAACTGCACGGCCACATGTGAAAGGCGCGGCACCTCCAACGTCTCTCCATCACTTAGCTAGTGAACTACGAGGTTCCTTCATCTATCTCACCAAACCAAACACGACTACGAAAGAGCAGGATGCCGACTCCGAGGACCTTATAGAGACCAAAAAGTTGGACATAGTTGACGGAAAGGGCCATTGGAGCTTCCTCGCAGCTGTCAGAGGGGTTGACAGAACACGCCCTCAACTCCCAATGTCGCCGCGATGAACAATAACAACTGGGGCTCGCAGCCCAACAGGCCGCCCTACAATGGACTTCCTCAGATGCCGCCCATGCAGCAGCAGCAGCAGGGCTTCCAGCAGCCGCAGTACGGAAATGGGAACGCGATGGCATATATGGGCAACCAGCAGTATCCGGCAAACAACCAACTCATGCCCCAGCCGAACCATCAGATGCCCCAGATGCAGCCGATGCCTCACTATGGACAAGGGCAACACCAACCACAACTGCACCAGCAGACCCAACAATACCCGGCGCATAACTTCCAACCCCAGCAGCATCAACAGCAACAGCAACAGTATGTAAATGGGGCATATGGACATCATGCGACAGCTCCTCCTGCACAGTACATGACCCAGCAGCCCAACTACTCGCAACCGGCGCCGCCTCATCAAGTCTACCCTCAACACGCCCCAATGCCTTCCCCAAGGCAGATGCAGCAGCCTATACCATCTCCTAGGCAAATGCAACAACCGATGCCTTCTCAGCGACTCCAATCGGCGGCCCAATCGCATCCTCCTCCATCCCTTCCGAGACAACAACAGCAGTCTGCTCCGAAACCAGCTCCTCCACAACCGAGACCTCCTCCTGCTATCCAACAAAGCAGACCGCCTCAGTCTCAGCACCAAAACTTGCAGTCAATCGACCCCAACCAACTTCAACAGAGCCATCCGCATGTGCCGTCTCCTCAAATGCAGCGCATGCCCAAATCGATCGATCCTAGGCAAATACAACAGGCTCAGTCTCCCGTACCTTCTCCTCAGATACAACAACGCGGTTCTGTCTCGATAAATCCAAGCCAAATCCAGCATAGCCAGTCTCCAGTTCCATCTCCTCAAATACGACAACGTGGTTCTGTCTCAATGAACCCGAACCAACTTCACCAGAAACAATCTCCTGCCCCGTCGCCCCAGCTACAACATCGCGCTTCTACGACTATCAACCCCAACCAGATACATCACAGCCAGTCTCCTGCACCGTCACCTCAGTTACAGCATCACGCTCCCACCGCCATCAACCCCAGTCAGATGCACCATAGCCAGTCTCCCGCGCCGTCACCCCAATTACAGCACCATAGTTCCCAGTCGATCGATCCCAGCAAGCTTCAGCACGGCCAGTCTCCTGCGCAGTCGCCTCGGCCCCAAGCTCGTGTTTCTACTTCCATCGATCCCTCACAAATTCAACAACAGCAGCCTTATGTACCATCGCCTCAACCTCAGCACCGTGTTCCAGCATCCATCAACCCAACTCAGCTTCAACAGAAGGCATCTCCGGCAATCTCGAATACATCATCGGGCCCGGTCTCTGATGCGATTGACCCTAGCCAGCTCCATCAAAACCAGTCCCATATATCCCCGGTACAACTACAACGATCGGTGTCTGACGCAATTGATCCCAGCAGACTTCACCAGGGCCAGCCACACGGAGGTATCGATCCCACTCAACTCATGTTGAGTACCAATGTGCCAGCAAGGAAGTCGTTGTCTTCGGCGACTAGTAGCAAGATGTCACCTGTCATTTCACACACTCAGAGTCCAAGCCAGCAGTTTGATACGCCTGCGGTCTTGACCTGCGTCGCGAACGATTGTTTCAGAACAGCACACGCAGCTGTGCAAGATGTTGCAACATCTCTGGATCAAGCTGGCATGGATGAGTACTACAAGCTGATTGCGACCGGTCTGGGTTGTCTTGAGGCTGCGCTGGCCCTGAACAAACTGCCACCGCGGTCGGAAGCAAATGTGCGACTGAGATATGCCACCATTTTGTGTGAAGAGACGGATAATCTGACCGAGGCAGAGGTAGCTTTGACCAAGGGCATCGCGGTATGTGACAAGAATCGTCTGCCGGATCTGAAATACTGCATGCAGTTTCAGCTTGTGAAGGTTCTATTCAGGAGAAACCGAAAAGCGGCGCTGGTCGCACTGGACAAGAACATTTCCGAAGCGACGACGTACAAGGCCGTGGATTGGGTGTACGCCTTTCGGTTCTTGAGGGCATCGTTCCATCTCCAGTCTGGCAACCCAGCAGATACGCATGCCATGGAAAATTTGCGCCACATCACGTCGCTTGCGACGCATCGAGGTGACTACGCAATCGCTGTTCTGACGTCTCTCCTTGAGGGCATTGTTCATCTCAAATCTCGCAAAGACGATTCGATAGTTCGGGTGCAGACATGCATAGCACAAGCAGCAAGGTACCAGCTGGACCCATCCGTCCACATTCCGCAAATCGAAGTGTTGACGTTGCTATTGGATCTGGCCTGCAGCTTGCAACAGAAGACCCCGGGGGTGGCGATGCAGAAGCTCAAGGCTCTGCAGAGTCGCATGGACGAACTGGTTCAGGCCTCTGATTGGGATACGCTTCGTGACGAGTTACTGCTTCCGCTGAAGAGACAGCCGAACTCGAGCACCACAGTTACAGGAGATACTAACACTATCATCCGACCGGGTGGCGAGCACAATTTCATTGTCATGTCTTTCGTCACCAAAGTACATGCTTTTGTCTTAGCGTGGGTGCTGTAAAATGCTAGTTCAGTGGATCAAGGGCTGACTGATTTCATAGTTATGTTCTTAGTGGACTGGCGCTTCTTTACCATGGTTCGAAAAACGAGAAGCTCATGGAGTACTGGACCGAAGCGTTGAACATGCTAGCAAGGAGTGCGTGTCCCCATCCACTGTCTTTTGAATTCCCTGCTAAGTCACGTACAGAGAGCGAACTCGTCAGACCGGCGGCCTATTCACTACCAATGGCCATCGACCAGGCAAAATGGCGTGCGGAAGTCGGGTGTTACATCCACACTCTGATTGCTCTGATTTCGGCTACACGAACTCAATGGGCCAAAGTGTACGATTGTATCAGAAAAATCGAAGCGTTGAGCCCGAAGCCGGAGGATGGACGCCTCGGCCTCTTGGTTCTGTACGTTACCGGAGTCTATTACCAAGGCACAGGAGATCTCAATAGGGCATACCAAATCTTCAGCGACCCTCGCTTCGATATTATCGACCCAGAGAATTCAGTAAATGGTAGCGCACCATCAGTACCTCCCGAGCTGTCTTTGTTGGCAGCTCTAAATCGCATATGGATCCTGCAAGAGCCTTCACGTCGTGACGTTGAAGAGAGCACCAAGCTACTCGACAAGGTCGAGCCATACTGCGCCAATCATGCTGACATTGATGTTCGCACTGCTTTCAATTTGGCCGCGGCTGCCATTGAGACAAATCCTCCACGGTCTATTCAGACTGTCAAACGTCATATCTCGACGGGCCTCAAGTTTGCACAGGGGGCTAATAATACACAGTTATTGGGCGTGGCTTTGAACCTCATGCGCTCATGTCTATTTGAAGGTGTCGTCGGAGATCAAGCGGTCAAATCGGCCAAGGCAGGCAAGGCCCAGGCACAAAAGGCGGGCAACCTTTTGTGGATGTCCGTGGGTGAGGGCATGCTCGCTCAGACGGAGGAAATGCAGGGGCAGCATGAGGAGGCCGAGCGGCTGCGTGAGAGCGGAACGCTGCACGCGAATTTGGCTTTTGTGAAGCCCGAGGGGTCCTAAAAACAATATAAAATCGTGTCGCGACGATCATTGATGGAATTCGGGCTCTTTTGTCGGGCATATTGGCGTTTGCTATGGAGTGTTGTGTTTCTCTACGGATCTTAGCTTTGGGATGGGATCGATATACCCCCTTTGATTGTTTCTGGCTTCAGCAATGGGTTACTTGTGGGAAGATCTGGCGGAAATTGCAGTTATCAATGTGTAAAGGTGCAAGCAGTCGGTGCAATGTTGCATAGAAACGAGAACGACTAAGACTATGTGCTTTTGCTCAGCAAAGTATTGTAGTTTGGCCCCTCTTAATTCGCAGATTCGCTACCACCAGATCATTTCAGGGACCGCGTTTGAATTGCTTCAATTGAAGACCTCTGGCAAACATTGCAAGTATGTTTTGCTGCATCAGCAAGACTCTCAACTCCTCATTTTTCCCCAGCTCGTAGAATCTTTTCTTTGGACTAGTTTCTACGTCGTGGGACTCCCCTGCGCGAGGGCTGAGAGAGGGCAATTGCGTCGGTGATGTAAATGACAGGGATGTCGCGCTCGATAAGCCGATTAAAAAGTTTCGATACGGACGCGCCCAAAAGTTCGCCTTCTGCTTTAGCCACGCCTCTTCACCGCAAATTGTGTTCCCACTGCGCTGACGATGCTTGCTTTGAGGCTACGTGGCTCTCGCAGCATTCGCACACAATTCAACGGCTCATCATGCCGTGCGCATATGGTCCCGGCCACCACTGCCGGCTGCAGAAGGCCGAAGGCCTTCGTCCGGACCTACGCGGTCGAAGTGAATAAATCGAACGATAACGGTCCAAAATCCTCGAAATCAACGAAATCAAAGAGGCAGAAAGGTGCAAAAGCCTCGGACGCCGAATCCACGAGCAACGTTGCCAAAGATACGGAGCCGAATGCAGAGGATGGTACTTTGGACAACGAGTCCAAGGCCAAGACAATCAAAATTTTGAAAGAAGCAACGCTCCTGCTCAGGGAGCTTCAGGCCGATCCGGCCAAGTTTGCAGCGAAGAAAAATTCCGATGGGACCAAGAGTGACGACAGCAAAAGGTCACTCAAGAGCCAGTTCACCCCGATCAAGGGCGCGCCAAAGTTCGACGAGCGACAGACGAAGATTTTCCACGAGACGCTGACTGTGCTGGGGGATGCGCTCAAAATAGTCGCGCGCAGCAGTAGTGACAAGGACAAGATCCTAGGCGCGGACATTTTGGCTGCGAGGGATGCCATAGCAGCGTTTAGCAGTGGACATACTCGGGCAACGGGCTCTGGCAAGTCGGAGGAAAAGACTGGAGACACGACGCCGAAGCAATCACAAGCGAAGGATTTAGAGCCAGACTTGGACGGAAAACCACAAGAGCGGCCAAAGAAAAGGGGAGAATCGCAACAAAAGCCGGCGCCACAAGACTCACCAAAGAAGAAGGGCCAATCGCAGCAGAAGTCAGAAAAAAAAGAGACAGACGAACCAAGGACAAAAAAGACCAAAGGAAAGAAAGTCACCCAACCAGTAACAAGTGAGGCTGTATCGCAGAGCGTCGCCACCGTGGTTGCCAGTGCGCGAAGTGCTTCCAAGGCCCAGAAAACTACCAGTAAATCTGCCAGCAAACGCAAAGGAGATACTAGGTCGAGCAGTGCGCAAGAGGAGAAGCAAAGTCCTAAAATTGAAAACTTCCGAGCAGAGTCAGCGTCGGCTTTGAAACCCATCAAGGTTGACATGAAGCCGGTACCGCTGATTCAATATGGCTTGGACCGGGTTCTGTTCAAAGATGGTGTCTACCCCCTCCAGGATCCCAGAACCAGGGTGTGGAACTTCGACCCATACCTTGCCACTATCATGCCAGTCAACGAGTTTGATTTCGACGCCTTGACGGAATACGTTACTTCATCAAAAGATCAGAAGCTCATTGGCGTCACGAAGCGTGAGAAGAAAAAATACACAGGCTCAACATCCAGCATGACATCTACATTAGCGCACTTCCATTTCCTGCTTTCAAAATGGCGACCTATCAACTGTGCCCGATTATCAAAACAATTTGACATCGACGTCGAAGGTTTCAGCGGTATCATGAAGGCCCCGGCAGCAACAATTCTGAACTACAAAGATGGAGTATACGCCATCGACGCTGACAAGGAATGGGACAACGAGACCGTTTTGTCCATGCTTGGAAAGTCCATGGAGAAGCTTTTGACCGTGCCCAAAGAAGAGTTTGTGAAATATCACCGGTCCAAGTCACACGAACTGACGGAGGAGGAGAAGGGCCAGGAAGAGTCATATCATTACACTACGTATGGTGATTTCATGATGAGGTCTCAGCTAGACGCCTACGACCCAAGACTTCCAGGCACTGGTGTGTACGATTTGAAGACGAGAGCGGTCGTGTCGATTCGCATGGACGCCGTAAACGTCGAAAAGGGCGCTGGCTATGAGATACGCCAGCGCGACGGCAATTGGGAGTCATTTGAGCGGGAGTACTTCGATATGATTCGATCCGCTTTCCTCAAATACTCTTTGCAAGTCCGAATGGGCCGCATGGATGGTATTTTTGTCGCATACCACAACACGGAGCGCATTTTCGGTTTCCAGTATATCCCGCTCGAAGAGATGGATCTGTCAATACATGGCACAACGGACACGACCTTGGGCGACAAAGAATTCACGGCTAGTCTCAAGCTATTCAATGAGCTGCTCAACCAAGCAACCGCAAAGTTTCCCAAACAGTCTCTCCGGATACACGTCGAGACGAGGCCGTCTAAAGAGGTGCCTTTCCTGTATTTTTTCGCAGAGCCAGTCAATGATGAACAGATTAAGAACATCCAGGAGAAGAGCAAGGGAAATGCCGAGAAGTTCAAGGCTAAATTCGGTCTGCCACTGGGCGGGAAAGAAAGTATGGGACCGGAGTCTAACAGCGAGGAACTTGCCGATGTCGAGGGATCAATCGAAGTCGAGGAAATGTCGACAGAAACTGACACAAAAGCAGTGACTGCGGATGAAAACAGCGATCAAGTGTGGCAAGATATGATGGATGTAGTTGAAGACACCATGGACAAAGATGCCGAAGGCATCACAGCCATTCGTGAAGCCATACAGCAGGCTCTAGAGCAGAGTGGGTTACTACATGCAAAGTCCTCAGAGGAGGCCCAACATTATATTGAGGCATTGCTCAAGTCGATTGTCGATCCAGAGGCGGAGCTTGCAAAAAGCGAGAGCCACATCGAGGAAGACGAAGAGGTCGTCCAACAAAGCAACAAGCCCGAGACACCGGATTCCAATCCTGAACCCAAGCGATCAAGCATTGGCTCCATCTTCAGTTGGTTCCGACCGTCAGCCCGAGAACCTGAGACCCCTGCCGAGCCAACAGCACAAGAAGAGGTATCGCCAGAGGATGAGACTATCTCCAAGAAGTCAAGTGAAGAGGCAGATACAGGACCGTCTCCTGAGCTCGTGGAATTGCTTGTCAAGTTGACTTCGCGCGTTGGAACCACCTCCACCTCCAAGATCGCGAATGCCGAGGCCAAGCAACAGGAGCTGTCAGATGACCAAGCCCGACTGCGATCATTTGAGACTATCTTACTAGAAATGATGCCAGAGGTCCTGGATTCTCCGGAGGAAAAGGCGGAAGAGAAAGGCACAGCCCCAGTCGAGTCTGGTGACTCGGCCACGGGGGCGAAGCCACAAGGATCTGAAGCTGAGAAGGACTCCATATTCGCCATGTATGTGACTATCCGCAACAAGGTCAACAATGAGCCTGTGGAGCGCCCTGAAAATCTCAGGAGCGAAGACAAGTGGAACATTGAGTACGCCATGGAGGAGCTTCACGGAGAAAGGGCTGCGAAGCTCTACCGAGCTTGCATGAAGCGCCGGCAAACGATACACATCCCAAGAGAAAGAAACTTCAAATCCATGTTTGACGGCGCGCTGCCTGAGTACATCGAAGCGGGCAGATTATTCCGCAAGCGTGAGAAGAAGATCGCACAGAGGCAGCCTGTGTGGATCGTTGGGCAGCCAGCGCCGCTGCGTGCATCGGAAGTGTTTAATGGTGCCGGTGCCAAATTGGTCCACGTTCTGCCGTCCATGGGGCCGGCTCGCCGGGGGTTAGAGCGGAAGAAGGAGGAATCGCAAGACCTGCGAACGCCTACGGAGCAAAAGTCTACTGGGGACACGAAGGAGGAGAGAGCTGACCAAAGCTCAATCGAGGAAGCCGTGTTGGAATTGCGGAAGAACGAGGAGGGAAAGGCGTCCTCGTTCAAGGAGTGGAGGGAGAAATCGAAACAATAGGAGACCCTATCATAATGCGTCATGTATATATCACTTGTACAATAAAAGAGATTCCCCATCCAATATGTGCGTACGAGAACACCATTAAATCGTGGGGTGATTGACTGGCCAACTGGCCCATGCGGCTGGCACACGCGACAATGATTTTCATGCTACAGCGCAAGATAGCCTGGACCGGATAATGTTAGATCACTATCGATTCAAAGTCCTGAAAGACTAGGCCACTACTTCTGATGGTCCGAGAAAGTATTGCTCTACTAAAGACCACCTTGGGAAGGCTTTTGCACGTGCATGCCACCGTCCTGTGTAACCAATCGAGACCTCGCTGGATAAGGTAATCTTGGCAATTGATTCAATATGTAGGTAGCCCTCCCAAGTTGGTCTCACTAGCCAGGCTGAAGTGAGAGGCAGGGCGCACTACTAGCAATGACAGCCCGACATCTGCATTGTGCGCACTACAGGCTAGATGCAACAGTAAAAATTTTCGAATACCTCTTCCAAGTGGATGAAATTCAGAGGACATCAGTGAAGCTATTTGTTTTGAGTTGACGTGCGTGAGACCAAGGTCCTCGTCAAAGTCGGCGTTCGATGTCGTTGAAGCTCCGGGGGATCACGTGCCCCACCTTTGGACAGAATTTTGCGCTAAGCCGAAACAGGACTACGCCAGACACAGAATATTTTCATCTAGCAAAGCATCTCAACTTAATCCTACTCCCTACTAACCCACCAGCAAACCAACCTAACCCGGCATCGATAACCACCCAGGTCAGTCAATTAATTCCTTTCCTTCGACCGCGACCATTTCGAGACTCTCCGACCTCTTGTCCCGTTGTCGATAAAACGCCTCGATCGAAAGGAAAACTAACTTGAAAACCATTGGCAATAGAAGGGCACATTCGATTCGCAATGGCCTCCCGACCTACCGTCACGATCCTGGGTGCCGATGGCAAGGCCACCAAGGCCACCCACACGATGCCCGCCGTCTTCACCGCACCCATCCGTCCCGATATCGTTCAGGACGTCCACAAGGGCATGGCCAAGAACAAGCGCCAGCCCTACTCCGTGAGCGAGAAGGCCGGTCACCAGACCTCTGCCGAGTCTTGGGGAACTGGTCAGTAAAAATATATTCCTCGACGTTTTGCACACACATTGGAAATGCGAGTTGGTGTTGGGCAGTGTTTTGCGGTGTTTGAAAGAGCTTGGAATTGGGTACGAAGTGGAGGAAGGCGTGTGGAGAAGGACGATCGAACTTTTCACGACAAACACCTAGGCTGCAAGCAGGGCTGAAGAATGGAGGAGGGAATTCTTTGACGAGGCTGCACTCTGCGATCGTGAGGGAACAAAGTTTGGCTGACATTGCAAAATCACAGGTCGCGCTGTCGCCCGTATTCCTCGTGTCTCTGGCGGTGGTACTCACCGTGCTGGTCAGGCTGCCTTCGGTAACATGTGCCGTTCCGGTCGCATGTTCGCCCCTACCAAGGTCTGGCGCAAGTGGCACATCAAGATCAACCAGGGCCAGAAGTGAGTTGGACCTTGCAAATTTTGTTTCGAGGTCTCAAGAGAAAGTTTGCTAACAAAACTTTTAGGCGCTTCGCTACTGCCTCCGCTCTGGCTGCCTCTGCCGTCCCCTCTCTCCTCCTCGCCCGCGGCCACCAGATCATGTCCGTTCCTGAGGTTCCTCTCGTCATCGACTCTGCTGCTTTCGAGGCCGCTGCTGCTGCCAAGACTTCCGCTGCTCTCGGCCTCCTGAAGGCTGTTGGTGCCGGTGCCGAAATCGAGAAGGTCAAGGGATCCAAGAAGCTGCGCGCCGGCAAGGGCAAGCTCCGAGGCCGTCGCCACCGCCAGCGTCGTGGACCTCTGGTCATCTACGACCCCGAGGTTGACGGCAAGGAGTTGGTCAAGGGCTTCCGCAACATCGCCGGTGTCGAGACCTCCTCCGTCTACTCCCTGAACCTGCTGCAGCTGGCCCCCGGTGGCCACCTCGGCCGTTTCGTCATCTGGACCTCCGCTGGCTTCAAGGCCCTCGACAAGGTCTACGGCTCCACCACCGAGCCTTCCGCCCTCAAGAAGGACTTCCTCCTGCCCTCCAACGTTGTCGCCCAGGCCGACCTTACCCGCCTCATCAACAGCTCCGAAATCCAGAGCGTCCTGAACGCACCCAAGGGCGAGGCCAAGACCAAGCGTGCCGGTGTGCAGAAGAAGAACCCTCTCAAGAACAAGCAGGTTATGCTGCGTCTGAACCCCTACGCGTCTGCATTCCAGAAGGAGAAGTTGGGTGAGAAGAAGATTGAGGGTGGCAAGCCCCAGGCTCCTACCGCTGAGTTCTTCGAGATCATGAAGGAGTAAGGCGGACGAAGAGTATGGCTTTTCTTCTGGGATGGGATTTGAACCAAACGGACTGCATGACACAATTGGTTTCGGCGTTGGGTCGGGAATGTGTGGACTACGGTAACACGCACATTTGCCAATCGAAAAGAACAATGAATTCTTCAATCACTGGCTACTATACGTGACAGGAACTGAACGAGTGTCTATAATGGTGAATTGCGTGATACGCGGATTGGGTAGAAAGTACGAGTCTCAAATCTCCAGCGAAGCCTGAACTTAGATCTCACGAGCTCATACCGAGGCTTGACTGCGTTGATGTGTCAAATTGTCTCTTCTTGCGCTAAGTGTATCTTTAAGGGCTTGTTCATCTACAATTTCGTCGACCATATCGTATCCATCGTAAGAGCCTCAAGGCCCATAACACCGAGACCCGGAGAAGGCGTCAGTCACGACAACCAATGAGTGTCGAGAGCTCCGACTCTCATTATCTTCATTTAGCACCCCATATACATTCCTAGATTTCCAATTTGCTCATCAGCTTCTCCTTGCGCCGCAAAAGGCGCATCCTTGATGATGTCTTCCAGCTCCTCGACTTTCTTGATGCTCCAGAACTTTCTGACACCCTTGGCAAACCTCTTACTGCAAAGGTCGACGTTCTCTTCGGTCTCAGCCGCAAAGCACACGCGGAAATATTGCCAGCCTACGCTCTTCCGCACTTCCTCGGTCGAGCTGAACATCATGCCAGGGCTGACCAGCACCAAGTATGGCTTCTGAGTCAAGAACAGCAGCAACCCGGTGCACAGCGCTGGCCCATCGATGATGTTTGCGCCATCACTACTGGGGACGCCAAATAGCGGGTGGTTCTCAAGGAACACCCTCAGCCAAACGAACATGCCCCCGCGCGGCCAGTCGAAATCGTACAGCTGCGTTTTGGTCAAGACGCACACATCGCTGTCCGCCGCAGCGCGCGGCGTGCCCTGCTTGACATATACAGATCCCTCGTCCAGAAGACTGCACATGCGGTTCATGCGGCGCTCGTACTCGCCGCGCAAGCCTTCAATCCAGCGCACCCAGCCATCCATCTTCCAGCCATCAAAGCTTGCGCGCTCCTTATTGCTGCGCAGTGACAGCCACGACTGCGTGACCTCGGCGGGCTGCTGACCCATGACAAGTTCGGAGATGACGCTCTGCACAAAGCCCGAGGGCTGCTGTGTCGACGTCTCGGTGATGCGCACGAAGCGCTCAACCAGTTGCGGCTGCGCCGTGATCCAGCCCAGTCGGCATCCCGGAGCGACGGTCTTGGAGAAGGTATCGAGACGAATGACGCGGCCGTCCGTGTCAATGTTGAGGAATGATGGGACCAGCGAGTCAAGGAAGTCATAGCCGGTCTTCTTCTTGGTGGCGAGCAGCTCTGCCGAGGTCATTGGGTCGTTGGTGGGCGCCCGGTTACGGGACTTGGCTTCCTCCAGCGCGGCGGAGGGGAACTGCAGGTACCAGTAGGGGTCGTCTTCGACAATAATGACATCGAATTTAGAGCAGACGGCGTACAAGGCTTTGCGCCGCTCCAATGAGAGCAGAATACCGGTGGGGTTGTGACCCATTCTGTGGGCGGAGTAAAACATAGGTCAGCCATAACGTGTCTTCAAAGACATGGAAACTCTGAGACACTAGTCACAGAGACAATCAATCAGATGCTCACTCACGTCACGGTATACAATAAGTGCGGCCTTCGACCCTTCCTATAGTCCCAATTCGCTAGCACATCTTCCAATCCACCAGGGCCAGTCGCTACCATACCACCTTTGTCCTGTACATCTGCGCATCAGTAATGACTCAAAGAGAAGGCAGCTGTAATGGAGGGGCCAAGCGTAGCGTAAACTTACAGCCTTCACAGGCACTGGCTGCACGCCGCGGGGTTGGCTCTGGCTCAAGACATTTCCATATACAAAAGTCTCGCAAAGCAAACCGGGTCGATCCTCGATAGCATCGCGGCCGGGGGCCCATGGGTCGACAAACATCTCCAACGTCTTGCTAAAGCCATCCGTCGAGCCAACAGTGAGGCAGACGTCAGCGCCTCCTTTATAGGGCACGTTCGGGTGCAGGTGCTGCGTCGAAAATTGCTTGATGAACGAGAGCAAAGGCGGGTAACCTTGGGCCGTACCGTACTGCAGGGCCGTCGCGAGGTCAATCTTGCGTGTGACATCGGTGGAGGGTGACAGGGCCTTGGGTACGGTAATGTGCGAGGCGGCTTGGTTGTCCGGGTTGTTGGTGAGCAGTGAGGTGGCAGCCAGCTTCGCTGCCAGGGCGGCGTCGGCGTCAGCTCCAGCACTGCCGGGCTCGTTGGGCGACGGCGTCCATCGCTCTGGTTTGGCAGTTTGGGCCTCAAGGGTGTCGAAGGGGAAAAAGCGTAGATTGGGGAGACCTGGGAGGGTAGATAGTTGTGTAAGTATGGTTGGAGTGTCATGGTACTGGGGGACTAGGTTTGGGGGGAAACCCAGGGTCTTCAACCAAAGGAGAAGTCATCACCAGCTTACCACCAGCAAGATTTCCAATTCCGGGAATCTGGAAGTACCGATAGTACTGCTTCATGGCACTGGGCTGCCTGTTCGCAGTCGTCACGGAGTAGTAGTGACTAAAATCCTTGGGAAGTGGCTTATCAGAAGCCACCGCTGCCGAGCCGGCGGTCGCCGTAGAAGTTGAGTCCATCGCGAGATCTCTGGAAGATTAGACGCCGGGGGAAGAAGATATAACTATGGTTCTTCTTGATGGTGCCAAGGCCTGGTGGATAAACATCAAACACTGTCCTAGCTACAAGAATAGCTCTTGAAGGATGTTTTTTCTTTGAAACATTAGAAAGTCGACGCCATATTGATGATAGCGGCAACTATCCGCCCGTCTTACCTGGCTTACAAATGCAGCCTGTAGATAGATGGCATCCTATGCCCTAGGGAGGGGATCTCGCAGAAGTACGGGCGGGTGGGATCTACACCGGCACCCGCACCCACACCGATAAGGAAGCTCCATCGAGAGAGTCCGGGTATAAACCCAGTGCGTGTAGGCGTTACTGGCCGTCTTGTCCGCCTGTCCACATGGAGAGCGTCTTATCAGTTACGACGCAACTTGGAGCTTGGAAGATGCGATCGGGCTGATGCAAATGCACCCATGCTATGGTAACACACAAGACATTTGCGGATGTGGGACCCGAGAGCCGCTCGGCAAGTGAACCATTGATGACCTGCCTACAGTGCTGCAGTTACCTGGAACTACTAGTACACTAGCATGCTATAGGTTAGTCTACGCTCGCTTTCCTCAAGGATTCAGACAGAGCTCAAGCACTATAGTAGTGGTCTGATCGATGAGATGATTTGTTTTTGTAGTGCTGTCATCACTCACAACCTACCACCAATGACAATGACAACGATACCAGATTTCGGGACTTTTCGTTACACGAACCACTCATCGTGTGGTAAGTCTTGCTCCCAATCTGCCAATCTGGGATCTCATAATGAATGGATTATTTAGTCAAATTTTTTTTTAAAAAAAAAACCATGACCAATACTACTTCGATTGATCAAACTTTTGAGTACCTAGTGACGCTGATAACTTCAAGCATGCTGGCAACATTGCCATGACCACCAAGCTTTATTAAAGACTTGCAGTATATATGTATGTTGACTCAGACATACGAGCTTGATATGAACGTTATTGTCCATTGTGAGCCAAAAGTGATTTTTGCTGTGGCGTCTAACAGCACACTGCTTCGAGGCACAACGAATCGTTTCTCAAGACGATAGCTACCGGAGCTTTACTGGAAATTTGCAGTGCAGCTGATAGTTTTGGATTATCGAAAAGGACAAACCTTGCGACAGTGAAGTGAGAACATGCTCTCCCGGCCGCCGCTTGCTCACAAAAGCTTTTTTGTGGGTAATATGGCGTTGTATCTGTACAGTGATGACAGGCGGAGCTTGAATGTAGGTAAGCAGGACCCATCGATACAAGTACTTGCCATGTAGTATGTGGTCGCTGGATACTCCAGCTAGTCTATATAGGTATGCACAGCACACACTATTATTACCTTATGACATACGCACGGGCGCGCTATTTGACTCAAACTTTGCTGCACGATGTTGCGCGATTACCCTAGCATCCCAACATAGTATTAATTGTTGGTACAGAAACCCACATGGCATACCACAGCATGTTTTCATCTCTACATGCCGAAGATGTCTTTCGAGGCCCGATCAGGAAATGGGAAGGTTGCTACGTTGCCGCTCCATCATAACAAGCAGGTACCTAAACACATCAGATAATTACCTACGTCGCTGTTCGATATGGCGAGGACGAAACGTCGCAAGTCGCATGCACCAATTTCCCAGCAATATCGGTTCAATTACTTTCCGTCATGGCATACTCCGTCTACGATAATGATCTGGCCGGTTGTTTGCTACGGATTTTTTGAATGCGCTTCGACCGACTGGTCTCGACACCGAGGGTCTGCGTTAATGACAGGAAATGTGCGTTATAAAACCCCCACGCGTCCCAAACAGGCAACGAAGTGCATTGATGTTGTTTTGGCTGCGTCACGAGGACCATGAACTTAATGTGCTACAATTTCAGCCCTGACAAACTTTAAGGTTTGACAAGACTGCGTTCTAACTCTTTTCCCCAAAAGAGTAGCCTCGTTCGACTCGTCAAGCTTCCTCAGGGAGTCTGTGCGAAGAATTTCGGATCCATGGAGTGATCAGAGACAACGATCTTCAGGCATCAGGACCATCCGAGCCTCTTAAACCTACAGGACCGGGGTGGGCGCGGCGGTAAAGTGTCAAAATCTTAGAGTTTCCATTCGCTTGGCTCCGAGACACTTCTCTTGCACTTTGAATGATCTATTACGCTACGCCGGCCGTGGCGATGCGTCGCATACTCGAGAAGCTATCGGGCTGCTTTTTCTTCCTCCTACCTTCCTCCTGACGCATTGACGACTCTATCTTGTTGATGGACTAGACGAGAGCCTCCATTGTAGGGACCTCTCACTACTCATTCACGGCTTAGATCTCTCTGCCCTGACCGGTCGATCATGATTCCAAACACGGCAATGCTACAGAATGGGCAAAGGCCCAAGACAAGTAATGGCGACCGCAGAGTCGACGAGGAGTTGAGAGATTGGATCATCGCAGAGACCAGTATTGCCGACGCTGAGAAAGGAAGACAGGACTTGATGGTCACGACCACACGGGTTCCAATCGACAACAGTATGCATTCGAATAGTGAGATCAAGACATGGGTATACGATACTCGCACACTGGCCCAAAATGACAATACAACGATAGGCTCGCCACACAGCCGAGCCAGCACATCGACCAAACCGCTCTTAGAAAGGAATAGAAGTGAACGCAAAGGTTTGCCTGTGGAATTCCCTGGCCAACACCGAGAATTGGACCTCGTGCCTGGCAGTGTATTTCTTGTGGATAGCAAAGGATCCTTTTTGAAGCTGCCTATTCCCAGCGGTATGCCAGAGGATCCTCTACGTTGGGGCTACTGGAAGAAGACTGGGGCGATCGCGTGTCTGCTCTTTTTCTCGATGCTGAGTATTTCATCTGGCCAACTGCCTGAGATCAGCTATCAATTGATCCTCGTTGATCCGACTATGCAGGTGAGTGGGCAATGTTGCAGATTTTCATCTCATCAAAAGGCCTTCAATGCCGTGCTACCGTATCGCTGACCACGCTCTTGATGGTACATTAGAGCACTGGTCTGCTCTCTATCCAGCAACTCATTGTCTTCCCACCACTATTCGTTGGTATCGGTTCCTTCATTTGGGCACCCCTGTCCATTGCGATTGGTCGCCGACCTGTGCTCCTCTTCTGCACAGCCCTTCAAGCCGTGGGCTGCATCATCGGTGCTACCGCAAAGGATTTCAATGCACTTCTAGCCGCTGTGTGTTTGAAGGGCCTGGCAGCAGCACCTGCTTGGAGCCTGGCACTGTTGATCATTATCGACCTGACCTTCATCCACGAACGCCCACAAGTTCTAGCCACATACTGGTGTCTAGGCGGCGTCTTCAATCTCGTGGCCCTCACCATCGCGCCACACGTAACCGAGGCTTACCTTGGCAACAACTGGCGATCAACTGAATGGATCTGGGTTGTACTGTCGGTGCTCAGCCTGCTGGCCTCGATACTATTCCTTCCTGAGACCTACTTCGTTCGTCCCGCCGTTGCCTACGACGGTAAGATTCTCATCCAGTCCGCGGGTGAGAAGGTGCATATCTACGAAGACGGCCAAGTGCGCCGCCCCGATTCATATAATGCTTCGACCCGGGGCAAACCCTCCAATCGCTGGGGCGCCAGAGTCTCGTGGGCCGATGCTGGGGCTTGTTACCCTCAGGTTCTTCTCCACCTTGTCAACCCGCTTGTCTTCTGGCTTACCCTTCTCAATACCCTCACTTTTGTGGCCACGGTTGTCCTCGCATCGCAATACCCAGGTCTTTTGACGTCCCCACCATACAATCAACCGCCCAGCACCGTTGGCCTTGTCAACCTCGCGGGTGCTGGGGGCGTCCTCCTAGCCTGGCCAAGCTGTGGATTGCTCATCTCAAAGTGTATCCAGCGGTCATCACGGCGAAATGACGGCCTGCGACACGCCGAGTACTACCTCCCCGCATTCATCCTCCCCATTATGGCCAGCATTAGCGGACTCTTAATATTTGGGGTCGGCTTCGAGCAGAAACCGAGCTCTCCCTCTTTCGTGTACGTAGCCTATGCGCTCACCATCTTCAGCTTTGGCGGTTTGAGCGTGGCGAGCACGTTGTGGGTGACCGAGGCCTTCCCGCAATGGGCAACCTCTGCATTGGTGGTGGTAGGGGGCTCAAGTTATTTGCTTAGCTTCGGGGTGACACTTTCGCTTCCTGAGCTGATCGAGCTGCATGGTTTCAAAACTCTGAGTATTGCATTGGCCGTGGGAATAATGGTATTGGGCGCTGTGGCTGTGCCGATCGCCTTTTGGGGGAAAGAGGTTAGGCAGTATGGTACGTGTGAACACCAGCTCCTCGGACATTTACGCGGATGCTGACATGATGAACATCGTAGTGCACGGTCGATGGGCCCAATATGAGGGAGGGGCTTTGCGGCCTCAACGTTGAGCCAATACTTGGTGCTGGATCACGGCGCTTGAAGCGCGGAAACAATTCGGGCCTTTCCACTCCAGACGTGACTTTAATTCGTAAAACTTAGGTGGCGATTCTTAGACCTTGCCTCCAAGAAGGTCTTAAGCATCAAGTCTTCTCTTGGGGCATGACGATCTCTGGGACTTGTGGCTTTTTTTTCTTCTTCTTTGTAATACAGTTATGCACCGCCAATGATAGGCACCTCCGGTCTCTGTCCATATACAATGTAGTCTGAAAACGGAGCATTTAGAAGGCAAATGGCCAAAATCAAGAAGGCATCTTGCGGGAATGGACTTACGGGGCACGTAACATCGCAGCCTGGCATCCAGTGAACTGTCGCGGACTTCCTCCAAGAAGCCGGGAATCTGGTCGAGAGAATATCCTGCAGCTTGCAGTATTTTCTTCGAGCCATCCAGGAATCTCAAGACGTCCAAGGAGTGCCATTTCCCCAGCAACTGGTCCTTTTGATCAACAGGCCATCCATTTACTGGCACAAAGACAACCTTTTCTACCACGTTGACAAAGCCAGCTTCCATCATCCAACTCTTGTACTTGTTTGCCACTCTGAAATCGCGCCCAAACGAGGCGCCACCGGCAACCATGGCCCGAAACCACCTATAGTAGGGCGAGTTGTATAGATACGCGGTCGCAGCTGAATTCTCGCCCACAACTTCACTGCAAGAATCCGAACATCAGCATCACTATCAATCGATTTCTTATTCAGGTGATTGAGAAACAATTTGATTGTCCTTTTGTATCACTCACAACTCTGCATCTTGGAATTCGGCCCAACCTCCAGGAACGAGATGCTCGAATACCCGTGTGATCATACTTTTGATGTCATTGAAACAAGTGCACACTGATAGATATGGGTTTGATCAGCATCCGCGCCCATGATCTGGTCAGGGCCCAAGGGATGGTTTTGTGGCAGCGACAAAGAGCCCAGGAAACGGTGAGTCTTACTCAGACGCCAGTGAATGTAGTCGAATGGAAAGCCGAATATCCAGGCCTCTTCGCTGTCTTCCCTCTCGAACACGAGATTAGGAGGGTTATTGTCATCGGGCTGAATCAAGCTCAAATCGGTTCCTATCACATTCGATCGCGGGTGCTCTCTGGCGAATTGCTTCGCCCAGATTCCTGTTCCAGTACCGATGTCGCTGTAATACATGTATTAGCGGCTCTCGAAGAGCGAATAAGGACTTTCTAGACTTAGGGTCATCGAGTGCGAGGGAAATTGATATTTACAGTACGTGAGCGGGCTCACCGACAGGTGCCACAGAGAGCTCATTATCAAGAATGCAAAGCCAAAGTTTATGTTGAAGATCTAAAGCACCTCCCGGTTAGTCTGGCACCAAACACAAGTTCAACAACCATTTGTGACATGGTATATCTGGATTCCGTGCCTAGTCGGTCTTGTTCATCCTGCAGGTGACCGGTCAGCTTCGCTGCATGGACGATGAGCGGATCAAGGCAGAGTGCTTGTCCCTTACCCCGTCATTTGGCAAGAGGTATTCTGAATCATGAACACCAATTTCAGTAGAGGTTCCAAAAGACGGGTGATCAAGAGACTCACTGCCCTCACGGTACGCGTTGAATTGTCTACCAAATTCATCGACAGACAAGGCGTCTGCGACTGTGAATCCTCTACAGTACAGGATGGTCAGTCAATTCAACGATATGATCGAACCGAGGACAAGTGCAAGAATCTTGCTCACGTGGGTTCACGTTCTGAGGCTTGAGAAAGACCGGAGTGAGTCGAACTAGAATGACGGGGTTCGTATGGCGAGGCTGAATGCCTGTCTGCAGAGGTATCCGAGCATACCGATTCCCACATTTCGGACCTGTGGGATGAAGCCATCCTAATTGTGCGGGTTGCAAAGTACGGCACTTGCACACTTATATCAGGCTCTATGGCTTCGGGCCGAGCCTTTACTGTGTAGGTGGTTACAAGGTAGATCAAAAGCATCTGCCCGCCTTTTATCTGATCTGTCTCGAAGTACTCCAACGGCGCCAATTTAAAATTCGTGATTGGCAAGTCTACGATGTCTGTATACTTTTTCTTTGGTTCGACCCGCTTGTGAGATCATGGCATGCAGGTGTCGGGCCTAAGGCGGTTCGTAACCCGCTTGCACCGATTTGTTCGCAGTAACTGATCTTGCTCGGGCTTTGCCCGTCTCCAGATCGAATACTCATTTCAAATGGCATTTGGAATGATGGATTGGTGCTATGAGCCTTTTGAAAAGTGGGTAGGCATCGGAGTCTCTTGGGCAATGCCGAGTCGTATTTATTGCCATCTGATGTTTTATACGATATCTTGCTGGTTCACCTTGCTTGGAGGCTCATACATAAATCCCAATTCCGCGAGCGACTTGGCCTTGCGTCCAGTCACCTCGAATTTAAGCTTTGCCTCGACGTAGATTGTCCTCTGCCATTTCTGATCGTCTGACCAGACCGGCGGCTCTTTCCCCTTGCCACTGGTTGCGTGCTTAGTCCAGTCGTGGAATTCATCCAGCAGCTCGCTATCACCGAGCTTGGGGAAGACATGGAAACCTTTGCCTCTTCTCTCGTACTCTTCTTCCTCCCATTGAGACATTTCCTTTGTTGATGGCAGTGAAAGTGAGTTTGACCAGACTCTAGCAAAGACGGCAGCCTGAGCCTCCGACACAGGGAAGGGCACGACCCGGATGGGCAAGCCTGGGAAAGTCAGGGTCGGGTGATCGATGTGGAAGAGATGCTTGTAGAGCCCATATACCCTCCGTCCGTCAGACACAAGGCCTGGTGTCAAGGACTCCAGAAAAGGGAAACTGAACAGGTACCCCGTGCAATAGACGATGGCATCAAAGTCCTTTTCCACTCGTCCGTCCGAGAATCGGACACCCTTTTCCTCCACCAAGAACTCCTCGATTGCGGGAACCTCCTCAGCGCGTACGTGAGCCAAGTTCTCCTCTGGTGTAGGCTCGTGGACGGAAAGTAAAAGCGGCCCTTTGCAGTGTCGACTAATTTGCGTGGCAATGTCGAGCCCCGAAGACGCGTTGCCCACAACCAGGACCTTCTTGTTCGCGAAGTCCTCAGGAGCACGGTACGTTTTCGAGTGAGAGAGCACGCCGGGATGTGCAGCGTGGAACTCCTTGATGTTCTTCACGTCCGGAATGAACGTCGTCGAATAATGCCCAGATGCGACCACGACAGCGTCGAAGGTGTCCTTGGATTTTTGGCCGTCTACCAAGTTCTCAGTCTCAATGTCCCACTTGTCCTGTTTTTCCTCGCGCCTGAGATTCACTGCTTTCACTTGTGTTGAGAACGAGATCAAGTGGCGCACATCTTGCGAATATTCCACAAGGTAGTCCTGCACCACTTGCCGAGACGGGAAAATGAGCGAGTCCTTAGGGAAGTCAAGGTCGCCATACTTCATAATCGTCCACGGAATATTCGTGTGAAGCAGCTCGTACATTGGAGAGGCAAACATCGGAGCATCCTGATCATTTTGGTTCACCGGAGGGTCCGGGGCGCAGAAGGGACTTGTTTGAGGAACATAGAGCTTGTCTGAGGGTGTGCGGCTGTACAGCCATACACCCCCGACTTCAGGATTCTGCTCGTAGACCACAACTTCAAATGCCTGCTGGGCGATGAGGTATTTTGCAGCCGATAGACCGCATGGTCCGGCGCCTATCACGGCGACCCTTTTCACATCGAATGTTCCGGCGTTGGCTGATCCCATGTTGTCACCGCGTCCGGAAATGAAAATGGTAGTGCGAAATATGTGGGAAGAATTTTGAAGATTGTATGCCGGGAGTGAGGATGATGAAGAGGTCAAAAGAGAAAGTTTTCAGGAAGCGTCGCTAAATCACCGAGCAAATGCGACAAACATATGCATTCAAAAAGGGGGACACCCAATAAGATATGGCCAGATCGTGAGTACAAATGAGACGATTATCTGCGAGGACATCCTGCTGAGAGCAAGAACATTATTCGAGGCTATGGCGTGATACGGAACCGGGTGGGGCCTGAATACCAACCCGCGAGCTCCGTGTCCGAGGACCGGCAGAGCGGAGGGTCAGTGTTACTGGCGGAAGAGGCCGGAGACGGGGGCGCTGCAGGGATCATAGCACCTGGGGTATGGCAGGGTTCAGGGGGTCTTTGCAGTGCTTTCTAGGGAAGCTCGACTCTGCCTTGATGTTCAACTTAGCGCGTTTGTCGCCTGTCACGTCTCTTTGCGGAAAGCTGCAACCTTATTCATCTTAACGAGTGCTGCGCTTGTCCAACAAAGACGAGACCGACAACCTTCAAAACCGAGTGCGATCCCACAAAGATCTTCCACGCAATTTGTCTCAAATGGCCGGTAAACCTGCTGCTTTTCACCTTCGTCAGACGATGGTCTAGTCATTCCTTCACTGACATCGCGACTCCTCCTGTCGCAATCATGGCCTCCTCAGATGGGACGGTCGAGCAACTACTCTCCTCGAGGACTGCAACACCTATAGCACAACTGCATCCCAACCTACCCGACCAGGAAACACGAACGGTACATGGAGAGATCACCATCACCTGGCCTTACAGCTTCGTCACCAAGACCTTCGCTTTCCTCCTCGCCGAGCCCGATTTCCGCCTGCGCCGCAACAGGGGACAGGTGCGCATACAGTTGCAAGGCCCCAGCGCTGAAGCCATTGGAAAATGGGAGCTTGGAAGCGGCGATGTAGTCACACTGGCCATGGACGGCGTTGAGTGGGCCAAGGACGAAGAGCCCGCTCGCCCTGCTGGTTCGCGGTCTGAATGGCAGTTGAAGTTCGCTAGCAAGCTTCGGCTGAAGGTAGGGCGCACTTTTGTTCAAAATATGAGCCACTATCTGACTCCAACAGGCTACACTAGGCGAGACTCAAGAAACAAAACTCGTCAACATCGACCAGCCCATTCCCATCGCAGCCCCAGAGGCGCTTAACCCCATCCCGTTCGCCGAGATCGATCTTACTATATTCGATGCGCCGATTGCCGTAGAGGAGCCCCCTACTCCTCCCGTACCTGTTAAAGACGATGAATACGCATCACCGATGTTCATGAAACGGTCGAGAGCCTACGAACCTCTGTTTGAACTGGATCTTGATGACGAGCTAGAGGATGATGGTGGCAGGAAGGGCAAGGGACGCAAACGACCTCGTTACTCGGCTCTGAACGGTAGATGGAGATTGAATGAAGACAACAGCAGCCCTGAACCTGAGCAACCAGAGGGCACGCCGTCAGTCGCACTAGAGCAGAATGAAGACGTGGAGATGCAGGACACACCCTCGAGACCTTCAATGGCGGATGGGGGAGTGCAGACGAATGAAGCCGATCTCGCTCCCATTCCTTCAAGCCCTCTCAAGACTCCGAGTAAGACTTGGACCAGAGCTGATGATCCGTTGGGTTCTGACGTAGGAGTGTCGCGCCCGCATGACGTCTCCAGGACCGACTCTGGTGTTCAAGCATCACCTTCGAGACCAGCAAGTTCAGCCCCAACAGAGTTTCAAGAGAGGGCGACTGCCCAAGCCGCACCAAATCCTTTCGGTCAAGCCGTGCAATCTTCTGGATTCGCTGCTTTTGGTTTGCCTCAAGAAGCATCGCAAACCCAAGTATTCGAAGACGCACCATTGGCGTTTGGCACCATTCCAGGGGGCTCATCGAATCAAGGCTTCGGAGGAACATCTTCGCCTTTTGGCGCAACTCCCCATTCATCGGCAAATCAAGGGCTAGGACAGACTTCGTCGCTCCTCGGGACCAACTCGGCGCAAGAACAGTCATCTTCCTCTCAAATGTTAGACGTGAACAATGGATTTGGTGCCCCGAGTGGGTCTGTGAGATTCAGCTTTGGGCAAGAACCCCGAATTGCGTTTGCTGCATCGTCTTCTGAGGCTCCACATACACCAGTACGGTTCGCAGCTGATCCCTACCCGGAATCATCCCTGGGCCAGCAGGACCTCTCGAATTATCCGTTGAGCGCGTCACACAACCCTGTGGGTGCAGATATACAA
This sequence comes from Gnomoniopsis smithogilvyi, assembly GCA_027946515.1. NCBI lineage: Eukaryota > Fungi > Ascomycota > Sordariomycetes > Diaporthales > Gnomoniaceae > Gnomoniopsis > Gnomoniopsis smithogilvyi. The sequence continues at coordinate 615,189 of JAPEVB010000004.1, read as the reverse complement.
GATTCGCTTTACTCGCATAGTGTTGACGCATCCGTGGAGCAGACTCCGCCAAAAGGACACACGCCGGAGCAAGACGTTCCACTCTGGCCGATGGGGGCTCGGAACTTCGATTCCGGCCATGCAATTGATCGCGTCTATGCTGCAGAGGATCTCGGCTCAAATAGCAGTGATCCAGAGAGGTCGTGGTCAGGCATGATTCCCCCGGCGGTGGATGATGGGACACGCAACTTGGATGAGATGAAGCAAGAGGGAATTTTGTCACAGGCGATCTACCGACAAGGCGTTCCACAAGAAGCTCTGTCGGACCAGGAAGACGCAATCGCGGACGAAGAGGATGAATCCATGGATAGTGACGAGCAGGCGGCTTATCACGATTCCGACAAGGGCGACGATTACGATCTTCGTAACTACGACCGCGTTTCTGATGACGAAGAGGGTTTTGAGGATGAAGAACCTCTTTCGGAGCAGATGGCAGACGGCGATTCAGAGCATTGGGCAGAGGAAGAAGCCAGCTACGACGAAGATGAATATGATGAGGATGAGGATGAGGATGAGGAAGACAATGATGACTCTAATGTATACGCCCCGGTACCAGGGCATTTCTCTCAAACTCAGCTCCCGTCACAGCCCCCCGCACAGAAGGACAAGATTGTCATTGATCTACTTTCCGATTCAGATGATGATGAGCCGCCAGTGCCACCTATAAAAGCGCCGCGCAGCCAGGTTCCACTGCACGAGTCTGGGCGACTTCCGAAGAGTGATTCCGTCGATTTCTCGGAGACCGAGTCAGCGGAACAGCACGATCACCAAGAGGGCCCGACCGGACTGACCCTTTCCACCGACGGCTCAGCTCCCGGAGTATCTGGAGATAGTCAAGACAGGGCCGACTATGACGAAGCTGAGGACTTTGAAGAAGAAGATGGCCAACATTCAGATGAAGAGCATTTCCAGGACAATGAAGACGGTTCTGAGTACCGCTCTGACTTGGCAGGACCTGATGACGGTGGAGATGCAGAAGCTGATGGGGCAATCAAAGTCAACCCTGCTGCTGAGCCAGACTTGCCGCCTAATAGTCTCAATGGTGCTAAGGACTTGGACGATGGTCAAAAGGGCACCCAGTCCAATGAAGAGGAACGATCAAAAGAGTCAGACCTTGTCCACGGACCGAGTGGGACAGATCCGCAGCCCGACAGCGATGGCAGAGACATAGTCATGGCTACAGATGACGATCAAGCTGAAAATCCTGCTGCATCATTTCAGACACAACCAGACGAGGTGATGGACTCTTTCAAGCCAGGCGTTGCAGGATCTTCTAGCCTCGAACATTCGCCTGAGGGCTACGCAGCCAGCGGTGCGGCTATGGAAGATGACACTGCCCGAGATAAAAGCCATCCAGTCGGCGATGAGGAGCCCCAACATGATGCTTTCGAGACTGCCAGAGGCCATCAATCTGAGATGGACGGCATCGACCAGGAGCCGCGTGGAAATGCCGAGCGATCCGACGTGGATATGGGCACGGAAGCAGTAGAGGTCTTGACAGAAGAATTCACCACGGTCGAAACTCAAGAGACCCAAGGTGTTGATCTGTCCTCGATTCAACAAGATGATCCATTAGACCCACCCGTACCGCAAAACAAGCCAGGTTTGACTTCTGCTGTGACGGTAGTGGAAAGCTCTGAGACCACGGTTACCAGTAATGCTGAGACGTACTTGAGTAGCCAGGAGGTGATCTTCGAGACTCAGCAGACCGAGTTGAAACCACAAACCGAGGGGTCATCGAACCACCAGAGCCCTGCAGAGCAGGAAGACGTTGAAATGGTGGATGCCGAAACGGCTGTTGGAAGCAAGTTGGACAGGAAGCAAGCTGATTTTCCGCAAAATCTACTGGAACAGGGACCTAAGCATGAAGATATATCACAGTGTCTCACTCCAATGGAAAATATGCACGAGCCTCCAAAGGAGGAAGTCGAGCCAGTCCCTGTTCCCAAGGTGGCAGAGGATGTGGTCCCCGAGCAGACGGTCCACGACAATCAGCGGGTGTTGACTCAGGACGGAAATTCTCCCGTTGACGAGGACATTGACGATGACGACGATCATGATGAGTTTCACGAGACTTCTGAGGTGGCTGAGCAAGCTCAGTCGTCACTCGTCTCACGCCCGGAGGACAGTTTCGCAAGCATTGACTCGCAAACCTCCGGAACACACGATGCAGAGGAGGCGGAGACGGCTCCAGAAGAAAGGCCCAAGCGAGGTGGCAAGAAGGCCCGGAACTCCTCGGGCTCCAAGTCGGCGAAGTCAACGCCTGCCTCTCAAAAAGCACAGCGTCAGTCCTCACGCCAATCTTCGCGACAGGTTTCTTCCCAGCAGGCTCCGAGCAGTCAACGGACAACTCGTAGTAAGACGATGAGTTTTCAAGCTGCAAGTCCAAAAGAGGACAAAGAGGACATGAGTATCAAGCTCGCTCGCGCTGCGCTAAAATCTCCCACATCGAAGAAAAGAAAGGTGCCTGCTACTCCTGCCAAAAACCTCAACACTGATCTTGTCAAGCGACTCGAGAACGATTTGCCGGACTGTGTGGCTTTAAATGACTTGAGAAAGTATAATGCCAATTTCGTTGACGCAGCAGCCGTTGCGACCAGTGCGAATGTTCCTCCCAAGCGAACACCAACCCGCGAGTATGCCTCATCCTTCACAATTACAGATCCATCGGTCGCCCCCAACGGAGGAGTGGTGGAGGTCGAGTTGTACAGTCTACACAAGGACCACCTCCCTGTCGTGAAAACTGGTGACTCTGTCCTCTTGCGAGGCTTCTTGGTGGTGTCGCTACCCGGTCGAGGATTCGGTCTCAAGACAAAAGATGGGTCGTCCTGGGCCGTGTTCAAAGCGGAAGGCGATGATCAACCCGAGATGAAAGCCGCACCAGTCGAGATGAGCGACAAAGAGGCAAAGTTCATGCTCGATGCACGTGCATGGTATGCAGATTTGGATGAGACGGCGAAGGGGATATTAGTAGGAGCTGTGCAAGAGATGGTAGCGGCCGGCAAACAGAGCAGGGCGAAGAAGTAGTGGCCCGTCTTTTGGCTCACTGGGTGGGCAGAACATGCACCTTCGGGTATGCGACGGTGGAAAGTGTCTGCTGCATTGAAGCGCATGGCGTTGAGGTTTTCGGCAGGAGACTGAACAACTGCCTTTTGGTACCAAGGAGTTTTGTTCGCATTTCATGGCCGGTGGTACAAACACAAAATTTCCGGAGTTTAGTAGAAGCATGCATTCAGGTCTCCATTGGTGGACATGAAGGAGCTCAACCAAACTCATTCTTGCTTCACTTTCTATTGTTGTGTCGTCATCCTACGCTGAAATGTCCCTCACAGAGACAGTTGGCTTATTACTAGGAGAATTGCCCCAGTATTGGCCCAGTATGAGGAGCATACTCACAAACTCAAATTGCCATGCCCTCTGATTGTATGTGCACTGGCAAATTCTCCCTAGGCTTGACAGCTCATTGCCTCTTCAAACGTATCTGTGGTGAACCTTGATGGAACTTTTGCCATTCTCTAAGCCGGTCCAAAGCCCTTTTCTCTTTCTCTCCGATCGGAAAGCTCTGGCCTGAAGCCACCTCATTGTAGGTATTTGTACCGCGGGTGCTTTCCATCTGTTCTAAGTACATACGTGAGATATAGAAGTTCTTTTTACATGAGGTGAAAGAGTTCTCTAGCAGGAATCACAAGCTGAGGGGTTGAAGAGAGCTGCATATCAGATGCATTCCTTATTGAAGCTAAATTTCATAAGTGTTGAGCTGTTTCCTGGTTAGAGTTGAGTGAATCATTTGATGTTGTCTAATTTGCATGTGAAAAGCCTGTTCTTCCTACATTATCATTACTTAGTAGAGAGGATCTGCGCATTTTCAACAAAGGCTTCTTTACAAAGTCTACATATTTCCTTTTGAACATTCTTGATATTCACCCAGCATGCTACCCTTTTGGGGGCACGCTTCTTGAAAATACTGTGACGAAAGAACTTTCGTGAGGGCAGAACACTGGGAGGAAAAAAAAAAAAACCTACACATTATGCCTGCAATAAGCCGCCAGACGCTACGATGGAGAGCCAAACTTGTGCTTCTGAGCTGAATGGGTCGAAGATGGATCAGGGCAAAGCCAGATCAACAACGCCTGCTTTGAATACCACACTGGAACATCAAAAAGTCTTCTCTCCAGCAGAGCCGGTAGTAGGGTCGGGCAAAAAGGGAGTGGCCTCGAAACTGGCCTTGGGAGGCCACTCAACAGACCAAGACACCCAACCGACCATACATCTCCGACTAATACAGTGTACAGAGAGCATTTATAAGACTTTCATCTTTGGGGTTGATCCTGGCGTCACCCAATTCTTATATGATCTTATCAAGTACAGAACTGGGTGCTCTGGTCGGCTTCCTCGGGCCGCTACTGGCGAGATCGAGCTGCTTGGGGACCGACTCGAGGATGCGAAGGATTGTCTCAAGCGCCTGCAGGTACCAGACGACGTTGTTCGGATACATTTCAGTAGAGGTATGAAGCCGAGGAAACGGAACCACAGAGGTCTGACAGATTGATGAGGAGTGTATGGCAGTTTAAGCACACTTCCTATAGGTACCTAGTGAGCCATACTGGACTTCCTTCGGGAGAACGAAAAGCAGACAACGAACATCGTCTGAGCAGGGTATGTTGAGTGTTGATAGGGCTTCAAACCGTACGTACGATCAATCAGTAAAAACAGTATGCGTGAGGCTCAATATCGTTGATTAGTTGAAGAGTTAGCTATCAAGCAGTACAGGACCGGAAGGCATATATTCCTCCGGTCCCTATTATCTACCTAGGTAATCAGATGTATGACCTCTTATTGGTCAGTCCACATTGAGCATTGTGAAAAGCCCATGAAGATGTGGCCCTGAATTCTATCGGTACAATCATGCATCAATATAAGAGTATGGTCCTTCAATATTCTGTAATAGATAGAATTTTTGCTGATCTTTGCTGATCTTGACTGATTCAAGGTGCAAGCCCATGAGGTGAGACAATATGTTGATAGGAAGCCAGCCGCCTACTGACTACACCTTCACACAAGCACTCTTTGTCAACCGAGGCTATTGATCGAACCCGAGGATCGATTTTGTATGAAAAATGGCCTCGCGGTCTGCAGTATTACAAGTCTTACAGAATTTGAGTAAGCTACGAAGTGCCGCAGGTAGTAGTATTGTGACATCCTCCAAGGCTAGTATCAAACCAAGACAAACTCACACAAAAGTGACACCTCGGAGAAACAAGGAAGCATGAATGAATGATAATCTATTTAAGTGAAATGTCAGTAAGTACCTAGGCTTCTTCACTTATCACAAGAATTTACAAATACGTCACTGTTGGAAGCTTGGGCCGAGCTGTGTAACTTCCCATGCTCAGAGATTTCAACGTTTGAGGCAACCACGCAGTAAATCCCTCGAGTTCTGTACCTTCGTCCACGCCTCCACTCCTCCACTCATTTTAAGGTTGACCAATTTGAGAAATACTTTGAAGCCCGCTCCAAGTATACGAGGTGTCAATAGTGTTCGAAGACGGAGTGTTTGTGTCATTCACATTGCTCATCGAACTGTCAACCCATTTCCCTGATCTATCATACTTCCCTTCACATCTGCCAACAACCTTCGCAACCATCATAATGCGCTTCACCACCAATCTCATGATCTGCTCGGCTCAGCTGGCCAGCCTCGTCGCCGCCAGCCCTCTGCGACTCTCCCACGCCATCAACGTTCTGAGCTATCTTCCAGAGGAGATCGTCTGGCACCAGGCTAGCAGCATCACCACCCTCAATGCCACCAACAGCACCCCAGCTCTTCCCATAGTCGTCGGCAACGTTACTGCCTGCAGCAACATCGAATATGATGAGGTCTCTCCCGCTCGTACCTCGGTTGTCCGTGATGACTGCGCCGACCTCGCCAACCAAGTCAAGGCTACGCCGGGGTTCTGGGAGCTGTACAAGTGGTCTGACGACAAGAATCGTGCATTCAGACCTTTGGTCAGCAATGGCACTTGCGAGTTCGCCGTCAAGCGCCGCAGCACACCAATAGGCTTCAACACCACCAACAGCGATGTTGCCATGCGAGTCGGGTGTCATCTAGGCCAGATCTGAAGGTGGACTTGGCTTGAGGGCTAATGATTTCTCTTCTTTAGCATCGGCAACCATGATGTCTTCAAGATTCTCAACGACAGTGTCAACGACTTTGCGGCCACTGCGGACGAGCCATATGTCGATGCCGAGCGCAACCAGGGCCATATGAGTTGCAAGTGGTGGTTCGCCGTCCAGACTAGTATGGAGTTTCGCATTCAGATGACTGGTACACAGTAGATGTAGCGTCCTGCTTCCCTATCCCGGGTGGTCGTATTCAGATATTGTATGCATAATGTGACGAACAGCTTTTAACAGAGCACTTGGGGAGATGGAAATGTACTTGACAAGAGGACCCAGTTTGAGGAGCATCATACAGGAGACGATTCAGATGAATGTTTAACTTCAGAAAAATGATCAGACACATTGTAGTCATATATTGGCACTTCAGCTCCGGCGCGATTACGATTCAGATGGCCACCTGATGGAGTATTGTGCCTAATCCCATGGAAGACTCCACTTGCGAGACTCAACGACCCGAACTAAACAACCGGTCACTTTGATTGACGAGTCTCAAAGACTTACATACTGGACCCTCAGACAAGAAAATAAAGTCGGTTTGAAAGGTTAACTCGAGTTTCCCGTGATGCACCGCTACGAGGACATATCAACAATGGAAGCATTTGCAAGTGGAGGCGCTGGTTCGAGGCAAATTTGACTGCAATTGTCCCAAGGCTTGAGCACTTTGCACAAATCTTTCACCGGAGATTGGTAAAAAGAGAGTCTTCCAAATTTCTGACAGGTATCAAATGCTGAGTGGCTTTGCCAAAATGTAGTCTGCGCTTTCAACTTGACCAAGTATTGCTTCACGTTTAACGCTGGGTGGAAGGACGGACTCTCACACGAAAGGGCAATCTCATGGACAATGGCAAAATCTTCAAGGATGTGGCAATTCTTTTTATATGCTAAAAAGTTTAAGATTTCTTGGGTAATGTGCAAGTTGTATGCGTTATCACTATGAAATGCCGGCCTTTCGATCGGGCGCCGGCGGTTATCATTAGTTATGCAATGCCACCTACCTACATACGTCAGAACATCTGAACCCTTTCTGAGTGGTAGTAACACACTTTCCTTGGTGAATAGAATAATATTGCTTCAATAATGGCCGGAAAATTAGACGGGAAAGTTATCCTCATCACCGGGGCCGCCAGCGGAATCGGGTGAGTAGTCCTCCACATATTAGTCCTCATCCCATCAACTACTACCGACACTATTGACATTGACATTGACAGCCGCGCAACCGCCATCAAACTAGCCTCCCTGGGCGCATCGCTCTCCTTGCGCGATATCAACCAAGAAGGCCTCAGCACCCTTCTCAAAGACCTTTCCAACACTACCACCAAGCACACCGTGTTTCCCTGCGACGTGGGCTCCAGCGCACAATGTGACAGTGCCGTGTCGGACACGCTCAAGACACACGGGCGCATCGACGGCGTCTTCAACTGCGCAGGTGTCAACCCCACCGCCCTGCCCATCACGGACACGACGGATGAGTACTTTGACAAGTTGGTCAATACTAATTTGCGGGGACCGTATAATGTCACTCGCGCGGTGACGCCGCACTTGAGCAGTGGTGCGGTGATTGTAAATGTGGCGAGCGTGGCGGGGCTGCGTGCCAGTCCGGGATATTCGATCGTGAGTCTTTTTTTTCTTTTTTTCTTTTCCTTTTTTTCCTTCCCCTACACACAGAGTGGCATTTCTTTAAAGGCCTTTTCTTTTGTGTCTTCGAATAGAGGCTTTCTGCTGATGCCAAGATCGTAAAAGTACAACGCCACCAAGTTCGGCGTCATTGGCTTCACCAAAGCCATGGCTCTCGAACTTGGACCTAAAGGCATCCGGGTCAACTGCGTTTGTCCTGGTCCCATCGACACGCCCACCATGGCTGGGAACCTTGCTGGTGGCGATGCGAATGAGAGGCTAATTCAGGGCATTGCTCTGGGTCGTATCGGCCAGCCGGACGAGGTTGCGGATGTTGTTGCGTTCTTGTTCAGCGAGGACAGCAGATTCATGAACGGCAGTGTAGTTGAGATTTCTGGCGGAATGAAATGATTGTGACGTCTCTTGTATAGCGCAAATGAAATATACACATCTCCTGAGTGCCTCAGAAGGTCTTCGTAATATTCTTCTCGTGCATCTCGTGGCAAGAGTTTTAATATGTACACTGAATACCAAGATTCTTCTCTTGCTCTGCGCGTCTAGATCCCAGCCTTATCCACACACTCCCAACTCGCCGCCTCACTCACATTACCCGACCCGACATAACTCGCATACCTGGGAAACGGACACAACGGCCTCTGCCTCTGAACACCCAAAGCCACCGTATCATTCACAAACTTCGTCGCAACAATCCTCTCGGGCGCCTTCCCCTCCTCCACCCACTTCATCAACGCCAGCAGCGCATCGTGCTCTTCATCCCGCAAGCCCTCGACCGTCCCCGCCGCCTGCGCCGGGACAAGGTTCTGCGTCTGCCCGCTGCCGCCAAAGAGCCACGGTGCATCGCCCACAGATTGCTGGCAGTGGTGCATGCCCGGGACGAGGAAGAAGCGGTACCAGTCATCCACCTCGACGCCGTGCTGCCCGTACATGGTCGACAGAATCTGGCGGTAGAGGTAGACGCTCGCGTCGGTGGGGATGAGCCCGTCCGCATAGCCGTGGTACTGCAATAGCTTGCCGCCGCGGGCATGGAAGGCGGAGAGATCAAAGTCGTTTGCAGAGGCGTTGCCCGGGTTGATTGCGTCGGCCTGCTGGATGATGTCGTAGCTGAAATCGTTGAAGTCCCAAGTGGGATCGTTCACCACCATGTACTGGACATACTGCGTCCCGTACAGCGATGGCGCATTGGTGCCAACGTCGCCAAAGGACGAGGCCATTTGCGCCTCGGAGCCGACGCCAAAGTTGGGATAGGCCCAGGTGTTGTTGTCAAAGGCGAGCGGGCGGTAGAGGGCCTCGAGAGTGCGGATCTGGTCGGCCGTCAGGCACGTGGTCGTGCTGTTGGGGCTGCAAAGCATAGCCTCGAGGTAGAGGTCGCACTTCTTGGGATCCATGATGATGCCGTCCTCGATCCCATCCGAGCTGTCGCACTGCGCAATCACCTGGTCGCTGATCCAGTCGAACGTGTCCGGGTGGATGTAGTGCGACGTGTTCTCGGGCAAGTTGATCAGTCCGACCTCGAGTTGCCACGTCTGCTGGTGCGTGGTCCACCAAGATGGACACCCCGCCATCACGCCGTCAAAGTCCTCGGGGAACATCTGTACTTCCTTCATGGCCTGACGCCCGCCCGTGGAGCAGCCTGTAAAGTACGAGTACATCGGCGCTGACCCGTAGTACGACGACACGATCGACTTGGCCATGACGATGGACTCGTGCATTGCCCGGTAGCCCCAGTCGGCCTTCCTCTCTGTGCTATTCAGGGCAAAGGACATGTCCAAAAACGATCCATTGTGGCCCGTGTCAGTGGACACAGTGGCAAATCCATAGGGTGGTCCGTCACCCATAGACAACCAGTTGATGCCGCCCGCGAATCCTCCATTGCCCACAGCCAGGAAACGCGAATTCCATGTATCCGGGAGGAAAAGACCAAATGTGAAAGATGACTCGGCCGAGGACGAGGCGTTGACAATGACGGCACAGAGGCTGGTCAGGTTTGTTGGGTTTGTGGGATAGGGAATATCATCAGCGCCCTGACCGAAAGAGCCACCCTCTGGAACAGAGGTCACGTTCAGAACGGTGGCGTTGGATGGGAGAGCGGCTTGGATAGCTTCTACGTTGCAATTTGTGGAGTTGGTCGCCCTGGTCAAGCCAACCAGGCTTGCTGCCGTTGCGAGAAGTGCTGGGGAGCGCATAATGAGGGGGACCTGAATGTCACATTCAAGCTTTCCTCCGAGTTCCGAAAAGAAAAAGAGGCCTAGGAGCAATTATCGACAAGAAGCATCGCACATTCCTTTTCTAGTGACCTTCTTTCTCACTTATTTTATATCAATGTGACGTTCCCCATGGGGACCCCACCCGCCCGCATTGCGGTCCCTGCCCCTGAGCCTAGTACAGATGAACGATGTGGAGTTCACAGCGGACTCACCGAGTCAGCTGGACGCAAATCGGGGACCTCTTGATGCGAGAATCGGCTTGCCGAAACCCTCAATATCCGAAGTGCGGCGAAGATAATAAATGAAGGGGGCCCGAGTAATTTTGTTGCTTGAAAAGCAACAGGGAAGCACCAAGTATGCACAAGTGAAAGAAAAAGTCATGGAGTCGTTGTCGCTATTCAAGTATGATTTTGGCAACACCCATTTAAATAAATAAAAAAAGTTCACCAGACCAGAAGCTTCCACAAACCAATCATAAATATAAAGTCTAACCAGTAAAAAGAATTTGATCTATTCGCGAGACTTGTGGTCGAGGTCGTCGAATTTGATGTCGAGGCATTCAAAGCTGAAAGCGACGACATCACCTGAGAGACGTATGCGTGAGTAAAACACTACTTTTCAGTAGAATTCACAAGAGACCAGACCGAACCAAGTCAATCATTGGAGGGAATTTTGGATGTCTTCGCAACCAGGGAGCGCACACTTGGGAATGTTGAGGCAATTATGTTTACAGTTGCTGGCTGTTGTGTCCGGTCAGGGGTGGAGGGCGGGTTGTATGTTTGAGAGGATGCTCACTCTGGGCTCTAGCTGACAACTACCTTGAGACTGATTTGCGAGTACGACTTACCAGAGGCTTAAGACCGCCATTGATGTAGTCAGGTGACCGCCAATCCGACCAGTCGTGGTTCAGCAGTCCCCAAGACTCATCAGAGTCTTGCTTTCCCTGCCTAATATAGTAGCTTCCGCCAATGGCCCAGACCATCCATCCTGCGCCGGGGACTTCGTTCCTGAGAAAATTCTGAACGCAAGTCGCGTATGTGCCATTCTTCCAAGTGGTGGCATCTTGCGTAAATCCCCATTCCGTCATTACGACGGGGAAGCGGTTGATAGCATTGCCTTTGACGGCGGAGTATCCCATCTCGAAGAGGTTGGCGTTGTAGAGGGGACATGTATCAACCTTGAAAACGATGTCATAGCTGTGTAGCTCCAAGACGAGTTTGTTCTCGTAGCCAGAAAAGTCAAGCCTCCTAAAAGTAGCATTGCTAGGCAGGAGGGCGGTTCCGTCGACGACAGGCTGCAGATCTGTGTCCCCATTCAGGCCCGAGAGAAAAATCAGAACATCGGGGTTGGCAGAGTTGATGGCGCTGGAGCCACGCTTGATCTGGTTGTACCAGACTTCCCAAGTGTAGTTGCCCAACAGACCAGAGTCACTGAGTGGAGGGCGGAGCTCATTGTACAGGGACATGGACATTAGGTTTGACCATGATCTTCCCTATTTCATGTTTAGTGATTTGATTGACGACTTATAAGTGTATATAGTTAATGATGTGGACCCGGGAGGGACGGGCTTCTGCAATGCCGAACGTTGCTTCGTTGCTTTGGTGTCACTCGCAACCGGTTTAGGAGATACCTAGGGAGGCCCAAGAACTTACATGATTAGCCATGTATGACAGACCACGAGTCCAATTCGTGGGAGAGAAATATGTGTCGTTCCACCAAGTATTACCATCGAAGGGGTCGCAGCACCATGAGCCCTTGGATATGTGATTATCCAAGTGGACATAAATCTGCTGTCTCGCACATTCGGCAGCAATTGCATCATACACCTATTGATGTTCAGTACAGACGTTCCGCAATCTCTCATGGCCTTTGGACTCATATATTATCTTGTTTTACCTACCTGAAGACGTGTGGTTCCGTTACCAAATGTGGGATTCTTCGCAACCACACTTTCAAACACGCGTGTCCCATTGGATAATCCCAGCGCGGTAGTGAAGGCAGTCCTGATTGGCACATCGGTCATGTTATTGTCATATATCTGATCAATCAGCTCAGTGGCATATGTGAGGCGAATCGAATTCATGCCCAGGCTTTTGATTTTGGACACAATTGTCTCGACGGACTGGTACTGTAGCCCCTCCGGAACCATGGTCTCTGCCGCGCCTGGCCAATTCACTCCGGCATAGGTAACATTGTTGTTGCTTGCATCGAGGATCCAGGACTCAGAAGTGGTGAAGGGCCCGTTGGGCCATGATGGTTGGCTGCTATCCAATGGGGATGCTGTTGCGTCGAATATGGAGAATTGAGTCGCCAGAAAGGAGAGGATATGCGAAAACATGCTGTCCTGCCTTTTCTCCAGTCTAGGCCAGATCCAAACCCCCCCCTTCCGGGTGATTGTCTGAAGAAGGCAAGAAATTAAGGTTTAATTGAAGTGGATGAAATTGAACAATAGAAAAGGAAGAACATGAAAACCAAGTCAACTTTGTGTGCAGGACGATGTGAAAATATATCTGCAAGGAATCCTCGCGTTTTGGTCGTGAAAGTGAGATGCTTGGAGGTAGTAAATCACTCTGCCGCGACTGCCACCACCCCCAATTACCTTAGTTAGGTACTTAACTGAGGGACTGTCAATCACTCGTGAGCGATAGCGTCTTTACTTGCAGGAAGATCTATGACCAGGACATCAAGACAAACCAAAGAAAAAGGAGAAAAGAGCACTCGTTTCTAGTAGGTAATACCTCCTAATGAGTGGTCGGTCGTTGGGTTAGAGAGCCGAGTGAGCACTGACCTAAAGCAAAAAAAAAACCCGGCCGTGGTTCGTAATGACGTTTCACTCGCTGGTTAGGTTCGTGCGGAGGAGCACCATAATAAGTGGCGAGCATCCGTGAGAACCAAGCATAGCAAACCTACCCCTGCTTCATCCGGAATAGCTTGTGAGTCCGGTATCACAGTGGTCCGATATTCAGAAGCAAATCTTGGTAGGATTGGTGAATATGTCGGTCCTTGCGCGTGTGTGTTTTCGATAACGACTTTTCTAGCACAGAGTGCACACGAGTATGTGTAAGTCAACCAACAACGTCTATGCCTGCGAGCTCCCCCATTGGCTCTCACACACGCGCGGGTTCTCATGAGATACGGGCAAAGTTTCCGATTATCACTACTGCATCATGTCTAAGATACATTCTTCCAAAAAATACTTTTTTCGATAACGTCCCTCTTTTCCCCGTCTACCTTTCTGCCAACCCCGCTTCTGAACAGACTTTTTCGAATTCCATGGATTCAGTAGAATGGCAAAACCCTTTTCCCACGCCTTAGCGCTCCATGCAAACTGTAATGCATCCCAGCGTGCAAATGAACCCGAAGCAATAACAGCAGTCAGCACAGCAGTCCTGCGTGTCTCCTCCACGAATATGTGCAGCTGAAGAAGTAATTGCTGCTGTTGCTGTTAATGACATCTGTTGCTGTTCACTAATATAGGGACTATCCTGCTGGTGGATGGCTGCAGATTTGTTAATGGGCTCAAGCGAGGAGTGCCCGCTGGGATGTGTCTGGGGTCTTCTCGTCGAGCGGGCGGTAGCAGGCCAGTTGCAGAGGCCAGGAAACGTGAGTGACTCTCGGCGAGGATGAGTATGTGTTGTTGCAATGACGCTGCTGCTGCTCAAGATTCGGATTTGTTGTTGTTGGATTGTTGCTCGGATGCGGAGCGCGAGTGCTGCTTTGCAATCTGGACTGGGTGAGTTGGGGAGGCCGCGAGTATTGGCTGGTGCGGCCCCTGCGACAGCGAAGGTCGAAAGCTTTCTTTAGAACCGACTACGATGTTGTCATGGTCGTTGGCAATTGAAGTGTCCATCATTCAGTTTGGGGGATTTGATGTGTCCGCTGAGGTTAGTCGATTTGTTGTGATAGTGAATCGCTGGACCAGCTTTCCAACTTGACTCTCTAGTGTCTATGGTATCTGTTCATATCAGCTTCTACTGTCTGCTTTTATACCAAGATCGTTCCAGTTTCTTGAGTCTGACGAAGCCTGAGTGTGTGAAAAGATGAGTTCGGAACCGTGTCATCTATAGGACAATGCAATTTCACAGGTCAGATCGAGTCACTTAAAAGAGCGGCGGACTGCAGTGACGCCAAAGGCTGGGAAGTCAGTCACTGTGAGGCCGCGATACGATATAACTAGCTACTCACAAACCAGGCGTAGTCGAGCTTGGTCTGGGAAATCCTCAATCACGCATCATCAGGTGGCCGGGTGATAGTGTCATGTAGTCTGTAGTCAAGCACGTTGACAGCCCTAGTCGAATCCCTTCAAGATTACTTTAAGAGAAAAGTGCTGCGGAGCAGATTGCTTCAATGTATTTCAATATGTAAATCAAGACGCCTATCCCCATGCTATTCCCATGCTATTGAACGCCTATAAATGCCATGCGATGTAGACGCTCCCAATGCGATTTGTAGTATCGAGAGCAAGTTCTGTGTCCCTGCTTGATAAGGAGACATCTCTTCCCTATTCGAAAAGTGAAACAGAGCTCTCAAGTCGTCCCTCTACCTTCGTCCCAATCGACCCACCGCCGAATGGCCTCATCGACCCTCAGCACGCCATCTTTCGTCGCCTCGACCTCAAACCACTCCTTGTGGTGGGTCCCGCACGCCGCGCACGGCTCCTTCTGGCGATCCGACACCCTCATCCCCATGCCGGACAGCTCAAGATGAATCAACCGCTCCACCTTGTGAGCATGTGGCATCTTGCGCGGCTCGACACCCGACCCGGTTTGGATGTACGGGTAGAAGCGGATGAGCGACAGATGGTACCCACACTGCCGCTTCCACTCGTTCATCCTCCGCATGACGTTGTTCGCCCGGCCAATCTTTAACAGCATGGTCTTCTTCTCGTCGCCGCTGCTCAACCCACGACTCCGCATTGTGGTTGGGCTGCGGGTGCCAACACTATCGGCCACGTCGGCAAAGGACCTGAGTATATCGCTGGGCCGACGCTCACCGCCTGCTGGCCGAGTGCTGTAGGGGTCCACAGACCGCTCGAGGGAGCGCTCGGTTTCCTCGAGAATGGAGCGAGCGTTGGCGGTGGTTTGAGAGTTTTCCTCCGTCTCGGGCGTCAGCCAGAAAATATAGATGTACCCAGCCTCATCTGTTTTGGAAACAGGCTTGGCGAGCTCCTTCATAAGCTTGTGGGCTGTATCGGGTGAGGCATCGGCCGGTATAAGCGAAAGGAATTGAGAAGTCTGGGAAGTATCTGAAGGTGTTTGATTGGAGAGACTGGGTCGCTGGGGTTTCGAGGGTGTCGGTGCCTGAAAATTGTTGGATGAGGGTTTACTCGGGCGCCCTGGGTAGGATGCACTGGAGCCCTGCATAGGATAGGCCTGCGGTCTTGAGGGAGGCAGGGGATCTTCGAAGTAGAGCGGGACGCGGAAGCAGCAGAAGGTGAATTCTTTCAATTTCTTGGAAGGACGAGAGTACGATGTATTTGAGGTCGAGGGTTGAAGGCCACCGCCATTGTTGTAGTTGGACTGTCCATAGGAAGGCTTCTGTGGTCGCGAGGGTTTGGACGGAGACTGCGAGGTCTGCAACAAACCCAGCCGACCTGTCAGGGAATCGATACTGGTACGACCCTCGAGGATTGGCGTATTAGAGATCTTGGGACCGGGGCTCGACTGTGAAGAAGCAGCGGCAGCCTGATCTTTATGTTGCCAACAATACAGATGCGGATCGGAAGGATCAGGGACTTCAAGATTCCTGGTCTTTCGAGATTTCCCCTTGGGCGAGGCCTGGGGAGAGGATCGAGGAGAGCTTTTGGGGGAGAGTGGCCGTCTGCAAGGTCGGCCACTGCCAGTCACGCCTCGACAAGTGGTGGATGGATTCTTGGAGTCGTTTCTTTTCATCATCGCCTCGGGCGTATTGGCGAAATTGGCGAAAGACATGATGCCGACGTAATCGAAGATCTTCGAAACGGGCTATTCTTCACGAGAAAGTGGTTAAGTCGTGCCCCTTACCAGCCTTGCTGGTGGCCAAGGCAGGATTGAACAGGAGAAAAGCTTGGAGAATGGCCCAAGGGTAGAAAAGACAAAAGGGAATGAAGAAAAGTAAGCCGACTCGCGATCACTTTCCCAAAGGCTCGGCCTGGCCACGAAGTCCCTTGCCGAGGCCAGCGAAGCAAGCGAGGACAGCGCGTGGGTCTCGACGTCACATAATCAACTCGACCTGGTCTCAGGGTCGCGCATACTCACGACTGTTCAACGTGTTGCTGCCTCCAGCGACCCTCCTCCTGGGCGAATACTGTACGGCCCCAGTTCCCGGATTTGACTGGCTGTGGTTGGCTGTATGCATGGTCGAAGGGGGCTGGGGAGGGTGCTTGTTTTAGTTCGCGTAGCCGTGCTCCATTAACGCAGTGTTATCGATAAGTTCGACGACGCTGGGCTGTGAAGTGGCGCCTGCTTATTGTGTGGCTTCGAATGGAATGCACTGCCACAGTCAGCAAAGCTGCTCCCTCGGCCTCTTATGTCGCGCCGTCGACTCTGTAAAGAATGTCCTGTTATTAGGCTTCTGGACGGCAAGAGCAAGGCCCAAGCCCACCAAAGTCAGGGTTGACAACAGACGCGGCACATAGGAGATAAAAAGCTGGGGTCCCCCATTTCAGCTAGCTTACTTAACACATTAAAGTTGGAGTATTGATTGATGTGAAGGGAATTCAAGCCTAATCGCCTTCTTTCATCCCTTTCAACACTAGTCGATGACTCGCGTATTTACACATATATGAGATACAGTGAGCAGGCAAGAATTATTACATTCATTATTATAAATAAAGTTACACATTCTTCCCCAAAGATGTTGATTGTCATCTACTCATCAGAGTCCTGGGTGAGGAAGTTGTCAAAACCCTGCGCCTGAACGATGTCAGCGACAGACAAGCCGTCTGCATCGAAAGGCTCATCCAGGGAAGCAGCAGCATTGGCGTTCTCCGTGTCCGCATCGTCAACAGCAGGGTCAACGAGGGGCACGATGCCACGGAGCGCCTCAGTCGCGGGCAGCGAAGCGTCGCTGCAGAGGGTCGGCACGTCCTGGGCAGAAGGGTTGAAGTTCTTCTCAGCCTGGACAAGGGCCTTGGCCGCATCGACGACCGCATCGTCATCACCGAGCTGGTCGACAATGTCGTCGGCGAGAGAGAGCTGTACATGGGGTCAGTGCCTGGTATTTCAAGTGGGATCGGGGCGATACCAAAAGGCAGAGCATACCTTGTCACAAGCATTGGCACCGCCGAGAAGGACACCGGGAGACTGGCCAGCGAGAGTGGCAGCCTGACCGGGCTCACCAAAGTCGGAGAGGGCGGCAATCTGCTCTTGCACGAGCCCCTCCTGGCCGAACCGGGCAGAGGCGAGGGCCACGACGGTGGCAATGACAACGAACTTGGAGAACATTATGAATGAAAGTGATATCCGGCTAGCGGGCTACTTTAACGAAGGTAAGACGGTCAAAACGGGTGGTGAAAACTATGAGCGATCCAGTCGGTCGAAGAAGAGAAGAAGGGCTCAGACACAAAGAGACTCTTCTGGAGGTACAACACTGATATACTTGCTGGAGCCTTCCATTGCTCTCTTGATAGCGCAATAACATGATGAATCTACCGGCATGGTGATCATACCTTGGATGCAGACGATGACAGGACGACGCCGACCTTTTCGTCGATCCCAAGAGCTTGGCATATTGTCAGTGGGAGACTAGGGACGAACACGCTACGTTAACAGGCTGAACAGGAGCCTTGACAGCTGCCACACGCACCTTGGCGCATGGATCTGTGCTTGGGATGTTCGGTTGATTCCATTGCCGTGCTTGTGGACCAGAAAAGAAGCCATCGCGAAGCCTCTTGTTGAACTTTCGCGATTGAACCCCAACTCTGCTGCGCCTCGGGTGTACCTAATCGGGAATAGATCGAAGCCACCGAGCTGTGCCACAATCCTGCAGCAAATGCAGTAGCGTGAGCCGGGGCACTGACCGAACAGTCGATTATCCTTGCAAGCGGACAAGATTGACGTCACATGCTTACAGCGGGTGCACTACTACCAGATGTCCAAATCCTGGTCATTAGCATCACAAAGCCTGCCTTCCAGGTTGGATAAGCTTAATGGACTCGACCTTCATGGCAAAGCTTGTCATTGCTTGGCTATCAGAAAGTCGCGTAAATTTGGGCTGAGTCGGAGTTGTGAGTATCTGATAATGTAGAACATGACATCCCAAAGAGACACAAGGCAGGATCACAGTGCAAGGCAAAATTAACTACATCATTATTCCCAATTTAATCATCTTCCAGGGCTCTGAA
Source organism: Gnomoniopsis smithogilvyi (assembly GCA_027946515.1). Lineage (NCBI taxonomy): Eukaryota > Fungi > Ascomycota > Sordariomycetes > Diaporthales > Gnomoniaceae > Gnomoniopsis > Gnomoniopsis smithogilvyi. The sequence continues at coordinate 596,808 of JAPEVB010000004.1, read as the reverse complement.
AGTAGATGGTCTAAAGGGTAGGTACTTTTTTTCACAAGGGACTTCCTCTCCTTTAAGGGAAATACGGCAAGTACCTCCCAGGCACAAGATGGTGCCTCACTACTTATCTTTTCAAGGTACGACAATACTTTGAGCGGCTCAGCACTGACGGCTTGACCCCATCTCTCGCTTCCACTTGTACCTTATTAGCCTCTCTGCATGCATCCGACATCCTGCGTTGATGGACCCCTAGTCGAATCATGGTCGCATGTTTGTCTGCGTCTGCAGCTACTAAGATATCACGCTCTCCACCGCTGATCTTCTTGCGGCTGGACCTAGAGTCGCATTACCAGATCCTTAGGGTGCCACTTGCATCGAACAGCGACAGTCGACTTTTTTTTAACTTCTTCAACTTCCAACTTAATTCTTTTATTCCCAAATGGCTGAATTTTGGAATATTTCCTTAAGATAAGACAAGCATTGATTTAGTGACCATAATCGAAGGCACTTTTCCCTTGGCCACCACATCTGAGCGTTGATATTGACAACTACGCTCCTCTTGGTATACAACCCCTCCACCCCGTTGTTGTTACCGGTCAGACGCTCTCACCATCACCATGTCGGACAAGTATTCGCCACCCCCCGCGTCGCCCGACGAAAAGATTGCTCTCGATCACAGTAACAATGTCGACATCGAGAGCGCCAGTCCTTCCAGTCGTGCTCGATGGTTCGGGGGCAGAAACATCTACATCGGGCCCCGGATTGGCCCTGTCTTATCCTCACTGTCATCCAACTATGGCTCGGATTCCGAGGAGAGCAGCACCGCCATATTGTACAAACAGAAGGAGTCCGAGGCCAACGCAACTATCCAGTACCGTACTTGCAGCTGGCAAAAGGTCAGCTACTTACCTCAATCTCAAGTCTTCTCAAATCCGGCGGAGCGAGCACTCTAGGTGATTTCGTTCATAAGTATGCTGACCTAGGGTATAGACTGCCGCGTTGCTGTTTTCGGAGTATATCTGTTTGGTAAGACCACATTCCCGATCCAGACCAAAGTCGTGACGAACGAGGCTTTCTGACATGCTGTGATTATCTGCAGGCCATCATGAGCTTTCCTTGGTCCTATAGCATATTGGGTCTTGTCCCAGGGTAAGTGGCCTCCTTCCAATCAAATATAATGGTGACATTGACTGATGTTTTTCAACAGCTTGATCCTGACAGTTGTCGTTGCCTTGCTGGTGCAATATACCAGTCTCATCGTATGGGAATTCTGTCTCCGCCACCCAGAAGTGCGCGATGTGTGCGATGTGGGTGAGATGATCTTTTGGAATAAGCGATGGGCTTGGTGGTTCACTGCGGTCATGTTCCTGCTGAACAACACGGTAAGTTGTACAAATCTCCACATGCTTCATTTGCGTCTACTGACACAGACTTCCGCAACTAGTTCATCCAAGGTCTCCACGTGCTCACCGGCGCTAAGTACCTGAACACAATGACTGAGGCCGATACCAACATCAGCTGCCCTACCGTCAGCTTCTCCGTAGCCATGTTCCTGATCTGCTGGCTCTGCTCGCTGCCTCGGACTTTCGAAGCCTTGGCCAAGCTCGGCGCTGTTTCCGCAGCATTTACCTTCATCTCGGTCCTTCTCGCCGTCATTTTTGCAGGCATTCAAGACCACCCAGCGAGTTACACCGCCGCACAAGGCGCCCCTGAGGTCCTGGCAGTTCCGGCTGCGGGTACTTCCTTCGTATCAGGATTGAGTGCGTTTCTCAACATCAGCTACACTTTCATTGGCCAGATCACTCTGCCCTCCTTCATTGCCGAGATGAAAGAGCCTCGTGACTTCCCCAAGGCCCTTTGGTTGTGTACCATCGGAGAAATTATCGTCTTCAGTCTTGTCGGCGCCATCGTGTATGCGTTCGTGGGCACTCAGTACATGACTGCACCAGCTTTTGGGTCGCTCGAGCCTGTCTACAAGAAGGTTGCCTTTTCCTTCATGATTCCGACGCTCATATTCTTGGGTGTACTGTACGCATCTGTGTCGGCTCGTCTGGTCTTCTTCCGCCTTTTCAAGGATTCGAAGCACAAGAACGAGCACACCCTGATCGGTTGGGCCTCTTGGGCCGGCATCCTCTTCCTGACTTGGGTTGGCGCCTTCATCATCTCACAAATCATCCCGTTCTTCTCAGATCGTAAGTCACCGTGCCTCAACACTTCACGAACATCTATGTTAACCTCAAGACTTATAGTTTTATCCCTCATGTCCTCTCTCTTCGATAGTTTCTTCGGCTTTATCTTCTGGGGCGTTGCGTACTTCCGCATGCGCAACGTTGACGGCGGGTTCGCTTTCATGAAATCGCAAGGCTTTTGGGGTTACGCAGAAGCGGCGCTGAACGTCCTCATCATCCTGACCGGACTCTTCTTCCTTGGTCCCGGAACTTACGCCAGTGTCGAGAGCATTTTACTCGATTTTGATCCTTCCACGGGCACAGTATTCAGTTGTGCAAGTAATGGTCTGTGATTTGGTGCATCACTTTGCATGCCGTCTAGGACGAAAGTAGGCAAATGACGATCGGCCTAGGAGCCCGTGTATTTATGGAAAGGGACATTACAAGGATACCCATTTTTATTGCTGTTTGGCTTTGCTGGATATACACGCTTATTTGGTATTTGACTGCAGTCTTTTTGGGCTGGAAGCAGTTGGATACGGGAATCGGTTTTCTTGCATCAGAGATATTGAATTCACAGCGGGAGGACGGATCGCAAAACACCATCAGAGGGTCAGGATTGGATCACAGATATGGCACGCAAGTGGCGCTGAGATCTGGATTATGCTCGACCAGGCACATTAACAGCATACCAAAAATTATTGTTGCCATGGGAGAAATCCCATGACTTGCTCTCTTCTTTTTTTTTTCCCCATCGGAGTTCGCGCGGCAGCTAGCCACCTGAACTCCGTTTATCCACTTCCCACTAACAGCTCGCAGGCACAGGCTAACCACAGCGTACCCCCAAAATCGAGCGCAAGAACCCTCTGCCTGGCCACTCTGTTCCTGCTGCTTGTCTCTAACTTTCCCCTCCATTAATTCCGCGTTATACTGCGAGGTAAGTGGACTTCGAGGCTCATCACCTTGAGTGCGGACACAGCTGTCACTGCGTTACTATTAGCAAACTCAGCTCTTCCGAGCCACAATGTGCGTCGGACACCTCATATTATGTAGCTCCTTGGAAGATCTAGCCCGATGTGAATTCAAAGTTGTGAGACGTTGAGAAGACTTTTGTCTCATTGGCTTCAATCTATACCCATGTGCATTTCTTTCGAGAGTGAACAAACACAATTTTTTTATGTTCCAATCGTAGTGTCAGTCGCCCTCAGCGAAATGCCCCCGAGTTCCCCGTGCTTTCAAGACTTATTCGCTGTCCGTCCTGACTAGGCGGGCTCATAGATGCTCGGCAATCTCATCCACCCAAACGGCGACCTTCTCAGCGACGGTCTCGCTATGACCTGTCCCGTATGTTAGCACATCAGATTTAATACGAATAGATACGGATAAGGAGTATACTTACTTATGCAAAAATCATGCGGCAACCCCGTTTCATCGACCTCAATTCGCGTCCTGCCTCTCTTGTGGCCCGGCACTCCCTCCCTCTTCACATGCTCCTCCCGCGTCTCAATGAACCGATCCCGATGCTCATTCGACACCCAATGATCCTGCCCGCCAAACAGAATAAAAAACTTGGGCACCTCATGCTTATGCGCAACGGCCTCGTCCGCAATCTCCCACAACTCCTCCGCCCAGCTCTCCTCGCTAATCACGGCCATTTCATCAAAGCCCAGATACAGCGCCTGGTACACGCCATCGCGGCTTGTGAGGAAATTGGTCGTGACTTCGGTAGCGTGCGGCGGCATACCTATCACACGGCTCACGACCCACCGGATGGCCGCGGTGGGGAGCAGCGAGAGGCCTGCCCTTGCGATGAGGGGGATGTATGTCCCGAGAACGGGCGTGCGCCGGAGGAGGTTGAAGTTGACGCCTTTGGGGCTCTTGGCCAGGTGAGAGATAGTCGCAAAGAGCAGAATGCCGGACTTGAGATTCAGGCCTGGCGCGATGGAACGCTCGTGCAAATGGCGGTGGAAGATCTCGAGGGCAATGTAGGTACCTAGGCTGTGGCCCATAAGCACCACATCGTCAAAGGGCTCTCCCTGGCGCGCGGCGGGGCTGGGGATGGCATTGGCGGCGAGGAGGTGTTTGAAGGAGTATTGAATTTCGGCCTCGACATTGAAGGGCTTGTGGGTGGTGGTGTTGAAGGGGGGCGAGTGGTCTGCGTCGTCGAAGCCAATGTAGTTGCGGCCTGCAATGGTGAAGAGGGCTTTGTGAGAGTGTTTGGCTTCTATGTCATTGAGAAGAGATCGCAGACGTGTGAAGAAGGGTACGTAGTAGGAGATGTAGCCGGGGTTGCCGGTGAAGAAGTAGAGGAGAGTGTGGCGAGCGCTGGGGTGCTGGGCTACGTTGGGGGAGGGAAGAGTGATTTCGCTGATCATCTTGAATGCTTGATGGGAAAATAGACCTTGGAAGGCTCCCATAAAGATGAGATGATCCTGAAAGTGGTTTTTTCTTTGCAGAGCTTATTTGACCACAGCACCTTCACAGTTGAAAGTGAGCGAGCTTGAGTGGATCTCATCGAGGCAGCTTGAAGCGGAAGTCGAGGCTCAGAGTAGACTACTAGCTGTCTAGTAGGTAGCCAAGGGCACCCCAGCAGCCCTAGGATCTAGGGCAGTGCATATCGTCCCCTGTAATGATACCCTAGCTGCAGATCATTCCGAAGAATTGCTGATCCCCCTGTACTCACTATCGCAATAACTCCACGATCTCACTGAGATCTGGTAGTGACAAGGAGCATGCGCGGAATTAAGCGATCAAGGGGGGGTCTTGGTCGAATTTCCGCAACCGTCCAGCTCGCAAAAGACACGAATCCAGGGTCTTTTTTTTCTTTTTTTTCCTTGGGGTCTGGCACAAGGACGGAATGATGTCAATCAGTCGTGGCAACTATTTCTTGTTTAAGCTTTCCAGCATCTGGGGAAACGGAATGCCAAATCGGCTCTCTATTTCAAATAGTCCCGATGTCCGGGTGCAACGGCGCCGGATGATTCGGAAGAAGGCGCGACAAACGGCGCGATGGCGGCTCTGTTCACACTACATAGGTACACAGCGAGCGGGCAAAACCAAACAGAAAAAAGTGTCATGGAGCACGCCTCCTGACCTCTTGGCTGTCGGGCTCGCCCCGCGACGTGGTAGCGGCGGACCCGGTCAGCCCCGTTAGAACAGCCGGGGGAATTAGAAAAGACCTGGCTGGATGATACGGTACCATGGTGTTACAAATATTGTCGTCGTCTACCTGACTTTTTTTTTCCTTCCTTTTTTTCTATCCATTTTCGTTTGTACGCAAGTGTTTGATAAAAGACGTGTGGCAGACGGCCAAATCTACGGAGCAAAAAAAATCCCCCCCCCCTTTCCGAGCTGGGTTGACCCGCTCACTTTGCACTCCTGTTACCATGGACTCAACAGACTTTGCAAGTAAAGAATATGGGCCTCACCGACCAGATGCAGAGGACTCCTCCTCCCCCTCCTCCAGAATCAGGACCAACGACGAGGATCTTGCGAGAAAGGAGTATGGCCCTCCACTTGAGCCACCTCCCACAGCCACCACTGCACCGGGCACCCCTCGAAATCTGGAGGCGATAGCTACAGTAGACACTGCCACAGCTAGGAGCGACCTTCCCCGGCTTCGTCACAAGGAGACCAAACTCGCCCAGAAAGAAGCCCACCCATGGCAGCACTTAGGAATCACATTGGGTCTGCCCATGATCCTTCTTTTCGATATCGTTGTCCCGTGCATCATCTACTACAGCTGGTACCGCTCCCGCCGCGCTGACTGGGCGAGCCGGTGCAACTCTGAGTATCCAGGCCAGCACCCGTGTCCAATCGACCCCCCGGAGCAGTTTAATAGCTACATACTCGGGTCCGCCATTGCATCCTTTGGCATCGGCGAGCTATGGATCCTGCTCGCGCGCGTGTTCCGCCTCTTCTACCACCCGGACGTATGCGCCCCACTTTTGTCAACGAGTCGCTGGCAACTGGACGCCACGTCGTGGGTGTATCTGATGGCGATCCTCATTGCTCTGGTCCCTTTCCTCGTCGGCAGCACCATGGTGATCCCGGAGCTGTACTTGTATGGGCCAAGTTTTTTGATGAGCTTTTTGGGGATTATGATGGTTATCACGACGCTGCATCCGTTCAACATCCCGATTGCTATCAACTCGCAGCCCAAAGGCACGGCGCTGAGGCCGTTTATTTACTATGCGGCGGAGGATTTCATGGCAGTTGACGGACTGCAGGATCGGGAGTTCCGAACGCGGTACAACGACCGCTATGAGACGAATCCAATGTTTAGGCGGTTCTTTTTCAACCTGACGTTGTGGTGGACGCTGGGCGTGTGCGTGTACATTGGGTCCGTGTCAGCTGTGATATGGACGTTGCCCTTCCACTACGCCTTTGGGTTGTCGCTGGGGGTATTATTCAGCTATATCGCATGCTGGGCAGTGGTCACGTTTGTATGGGTCAAGATAGAGATGAAAAGGGAGCATGAGGCGTACGAAAGAGGTGATTTTGACGTTTGAAGAATTAGATACCCACATTTCAAATAGATTCCTATGCATCAGCAGAGGTCGAAAGCGCACACTGCCTGGGAAAAAACTGGAACTGTACCTGCCTGACTATTGATGAGCCACCTGTCTTTGCAAACTCTACCTACGAAATATGCGATGCTCACCTTGTCAACTTGGCTGAAGCTAGTGGATGCCGTCTGTCAGCCTCTGTTCAATAGTCAAATCCTTTTCGGTATCAAGATCTACCTACTAGTACTGCAAAGTAGGAAAGACCAAGAAAATAGTAGCTGACACCTAATATGCTGCTTACCCCGGCCGCATGCAGCTTACTAGACCGAGGAAATACATATATTCAATGCGAGCTCATTTCGCTCCTCACTCTCAAGAAAGCCACAATCACATGATTTAATTGTTCTTAGTGTACAGCCATAAAAATATACATGCGCAATCAGAGTCCTTGCTCTCGCAAACAGAACATCACTTCGCATATCAAGATGCTTCGGGAGCTATCGTACACGCTTGTATATCGAGCATTACAAAATTGGCGCGACACACCTACAATTTATTTACACACGGCCTTGCTTCTGATTACCATTGTCCTTCTCCATGCAATCTTGGAAGATGCCAAGATTCCGCGCTGCGCCTCTGTGTATGCCTCGAAATTGCCCTTGGCAGGACTATGGGGGAGATTGAAATCGGCAATACGTTTCACTTCTCTCCTGACAGAGGCTTACGAGAAGGTGCGTCGTGAATTTAGGCTTTTTAAACTTTCCTTTCCCACTTCATTACTCATGAGAATATGGCACTAGTACCTTGTGAGAGATATCCCATGTACCATACCTGATGCAATCTACGGGTCGACCAGCACCCTCGTCTTGTTACCTGCGTCGGCGCTGAAGTGGATGCTCAAGCAACCAGACAGCGTACTAGACCACCATGGAGAGAGTCAACAAGGTGTGCAGGAAATGAGACATCTTTCATGGCAGGCGGAGACACCATTTGAGCATCCAGTACACGGCGCTTCCACTCATAGCTGGTTGCAACGGTGGGCCAGTGCTCAATTCAACGCTTCCAAAGATGACACGATGGCCGATATCTACGACGGCCTCGACCGTTGTTGGGGCAGCAATACAGAGACTTGGACAGAAGTAGATCTTTACAAGTCACTCATGCCCATATTCCATCAATACACATGGAGCGCAATAGTCGGAGCATCACTGGGTGAGGCCAACCTTTCAAATCTCGAGCTGATGGACATCACAGGCGAAAAACAAGCTGAAATTTTTCATTCATAGATAGAAACACAAGACTTTGGCAACATGGATATATCGTCTCCATCATTTCCATCCCAGCTTCACTTGTGCTACATCTCTTTCCTGCCAGGCTTCGCTCCACGGTCGCGCTCATTGTCGGTCTGCCTTCCAGATACATCTTTCGGAGGCTTGAGGGGATTGTTATGCCCTTGGTCCAGCAGAGAATATCCGAGTTCAAGTCTGGCAGCGATCGTCATCTTGACGACTATATCTCTTGGGCTGTTCGGAATGACGCTGAACAGCGAGGCATCGACGCGGATACGCCGCGCAGGATCGTTTCCTTGGTTGTGAGCCTGTCCATGCTCATGAACACGTCTCCGAGTATCGTGACCCATGGCTTGAATGAATTACTTCAGTCCCCACGGAAGCACGAGTACGAGGAAAGTTTGCGGGCTGAAATCCAGCGAGCGCTGCATGAGGAGAACGGCCACTGGACCAAAGGCACGCTTGCCAAGCTTTATGGACTCGACAGCACGCTTCGTGAGATCTTGAGACTTCACCCAATCGCCGTCGTGGCACCATTGCAGACGGCCGTTACTGATGTCGAAATCCCGATCGCCAATGGCGAGATTGGAAGTATTCACGTCAAAGCAGGCACCCGGATTGGCATTCCAGCTCAGAGTATACATATGGACGAGGCGTTCTATGAGAACCCAACTGAGTTCGACCCTTTTCGCTTCATGCCAAGTACTTCAAGCATACATTGGAACCTCAGCACGCCGTCACGTGAGATTAAAGTTCAGCCTCATGCAAGCCAAAAGAAACAACAAGCATTGTTGTCTCCCTCAAATATGTGGTTTGGATGGGGAATGGGCAAGAGTTCTTGCCCCGGACGATGGCTTGCTCATGATACGTTGAAGTTGGTCTTGTCTGCCATTTTGATGAACTATGAAATCCAGGCAGTCGGTCGATCTTCTCCTTTGCTGGGACAAGAGAGAAAGGCACCGTCACGTTTTGGACCTTTCCTACCACCGAACAGTAGAAAAATTCTGGTTCGACGCAGGAAGAATGCTGAGTCATGATCTGCTGGAGATCTCACAATCACTTGCTTTAGGAAGAACATAGAGACTGTATCTTCGACAAGATCCTCTCGGGGCGACTTGTAACGTCTTGGTTGTTTGCAGCCAAATCTCGTTGAGTTTTGTGAGACGCTCTAAAGCTTTAAAATACACACAGAGAGAAAAAACAAGGCGAAAGGCCATTCGAAATCTTTGGGTCGGAACGTTGCAACTCTCCGGATTTGCACTGCCCGGCATTTCATTCCGGGGGGGGGGTGTGCGGAGAGAATGGGGCGACGTGTCATGCAAAGTTGCGACTGAATGAGAGTAGGTAGAGAACAGCATTATTCCTTTTTTTTTTCTTTTTTTCCGCGTATCAGCGACCGAAAATGGAATCTGCTATGTTATCCTACTCAGGCAGCTAATCTATTGTTGCACTGAACTGTGCCCATGCTAAACTAAGCTGGCTGTAGATGTACTCGTATTATCGTTTGATGTTTCCCCCCAGGTTGTTTCGGCCCAGGTTTGCTCCGTATACTCGTATACTCGTATAATATGCGTGCTACTCGAGGCACTCGAGGCAGTGATAGGAAATGGTGTGCAAAACGCGGATGGCCAAGGCAGCTCCCTAATTAGATACATGTGATTTGACTATGTTGCTGTATTTGGCAACGACACAGACCCACTGCAGCGTTGCAAATGCAGTGTGCTATAGATCTAGCTGTCTAGCAAGCAGACGTGCTGTATTTTAGGGGCGCGAGTCCGAGTACGAGGAAGAGGGCCCCGCTTCTCAACGTGAGTGAAGACCCGAGACCGAACCTGAACTGACCACGGGCATATAAGGGATAGTGATTCTCTCACATTTTACCTACGTCACGTCAAAGGACAAAACTCGAAACGACAATCAAGGGAAAAGATGTTGATGCTTCAGGTTTTACCCACGATTCCCTCAGCCCTACGTGCTGTTGCGGCACTTATTGTGGTTCGTCCCGCCAACTTTTTGAAGGCTTAGTGTCTTTTTTTCCCCAAGTAGAATATCACAAGCTAATTCGGAGACCCACACAGACTGGACTATTCTATGTCGTCGCACAATGTATCTACTTACTGTACTTCCACCCTCTCGCCAAATATCCCGGGCCGCGCTTTGCGGCTCTCAGTACGGTATGTTGAATCCCTGACTGCTATGTATCAGCGAATCCAAGATCAATTTTAAGTTGACACATGATATTTCTCAGGTGTGGAAGAAGCAATCCGATGCCGGGGGTAAACATGTGTTTGTGATGGAGGAGTTGCACAGGAAATATGGTACACTCCCACAGTCCCACCACACACCCCAACCAGCGAAAGTTTAACGTTTCTGGGAATGCAATACTAACCGCCTCGGTCTGTTCTTAGGCGATATCGTTCGCATCGGTCCCAATGATTTGTCGTTCGCTAATGTCGATGCGTACCGCGACATTTACGGCCATGTTGGCCAGGACAAGAAACGCTTCCTCAAGACAGCCATGTACGAACGTGAAGAGCCTCGTATTGTCAGTGTGCGCGATCCTGCCGAGCACGCGGTGCAACGTCGGGCTCTCTCACACGCATTCAGCGCCCGCGCCTTGAGAGACCAGGAGGTTGTAGTCCACCAGTATGTCGACATGCTACTCCAGCAATTCGGAAATCTCGGCGAGAACGGAAAGAAGGGCGTGAATGTGACCAATGCTATGAATTGGCTTACCTTCGATATCATCGGTCCGTCCTATATATCCTTTTCCCCTTAACCCATCCAAATGTTCAAAATTCGCTGACATCCTTCCTCCCCCCTTAGGCGACCTCTCGTTTGGAGAATCATTCGGTGCCATAGCCCAAGCATCTAACGAATGGATCACGGGTATTATGGACTGGGTGATCTACATGTCGCTGGGCTACTACATGAAGAAATCCCTGTTCATGAGGCTACTACTGCCAATGATCTGGGGCCCGAAATTAAAGAACATGGCCGGTACCGCCGACAAGTACAGCACAATGGCAAAGAAGAAGGCCGAAAAGAGGCTGGAAATGGGCGATTCGATAGACCGCGTCGACTTTTTCGGTCACCTGATCAAGAAGAAGGAAATCGACGCGCAGTATCTGATGGGCAATGCCCAGACATTGATCATCGCCGGATCAGAGACCACGGCTACGGGACTCGCATCGACCATGTTCTGGCTCACAAAGTACCCGGAGGTTTTGGCCAAGTTGACACAAGAGATTCGCACTACTTTCAAGGACGTCAGCGAGATCACTGGTGACTCCACCGCCGACTGTCACTACTTGCACGGCGTCATCGAAGAGGCACTCCGTATATCCCCACCAGTAAGTCAACCCCGAAGAGAGAGGAGCCAGTCTCGAAACAAACACAGGAGATCGATCATTACATTACTGACACTCGGCCCTTTTAGGTCGCCATTGGATTGCCTCGAGAATGTCCCGGCACCTTGATCATGGGCGAATACATCCCGCAAGGCGTCACTGTCTCCTGCGAGAACTACGCCATTGCCAGAGACCCCAGGTACTGGGAGAAGCCCGAAGAGTTCATCCCCGAGCGATGGATCGGAGAGGGCTTCGCTGGCGATAACAAGAAGGCCTTCCAACCATTCTCGACTGGACCGCGGGCCTGCTTGGGCATCAATCTGGCGTACCTGGAGATGCGCGTCATGTTGGCCAAAATGCTCCATGTATACGACTTGGAGCTCGAGACAAAGGGGATCGATGATTGGAATCACGCCTGTAGGATCATGGGCTTGTGGGAAAAGCCAGATTATTTCGTGAAATTCCATCCTCGTCAGGAGGCAGGCGAAGCATAGTATCTAGCAAGATCATGTGGGCTGGACTAAGGGACGGAACATCATTAATTCTTACATTTGTACATATAAATAATTTAACAGCGTGTTGCAGCATTTGCATTACAGTACTGCTCTCAAGTCATGTGAAACAAAGTCGTCCTTGTTGCTGTCAGTGTTAGACCTTTGATCCGCAGCATGACTAGCAAATGGACTTCTGCCTGACTAGGGCAACACTGAGTGAGAAGCATTTGACCGAGAAATGATGAATGAAATGGTCTATCTATTGATCTTTTCCCCCTGATCTCTGGGTCTCCTCACTATTCACAAGAACGCAAAGATGCAAAGGCTGACAAGAAGCCAGCGAATGAATGCCCGCCCGTGAGATCACAGACGCCCAGACAATGCTTATCACGCTTACTTCATTGGTGTATAAACTCGCTCCCATTCTCCACAAATTTCAAAATAAAACACACCAAAGGAGGCAGGCGAGCAAGAACCCGCGCCTTTGACAGAAAACATTGAATCGCTTGGGGTCTTAGGTAATGTTACCATCTACACACAGCCCTCAAGCGTAACGAACCTCGTCAAAAAGACCAGCTCTGACTTGGATCACTGCTGCAAGCTCAAATAGGAAGGACTGAAGCACGACAATGTTGGTGAGAACGTGCGAGACCGAGACCTTTCTGTCTTCTGCCGGCATATTTCGCTCTGGGCTCATAATCGGCGTCTGGGTGCCATCACTGTTTCCAGCTGCCAAAGAGGTCATTGACTGTGCCTCAGGGTGTGCGCGCGTTGGTGGGTTATCTTTGGCGGGTGGTGGTGGTGGCGTGTCTTCGTCGTCCGCGTGGTCATTCCCGTTCTCCTTGGACTCATCTTCAATCTTCCCACCAAGTCTAAGAGGAATCGACTGAGCTTTCTTCTTGATTGGGAGACCGACTTTCCTAGCCAGGATCTGTTGGTCAATGGCCTGGAAAGCTGCTGCCTGGCTCGCTTTAATAGGGTCCTCATCGAGCTTCTGGCTACTCGCAGGAGAGTATGGCCTGGGCATGCCCGAGCCACCCTTAGTCGGCGTGTCTTGGCCAAAAGGAAATTCCCTGGGTGGGACTGGCAATGGCTTGTGAACAGAAGACGGTGTACCGATGCCGTAGCCGCCACTGGATCCTGGCATACCATTGTTGTTCCGCGGGCTATTAGACCGGCTGGGCGTGCCAAGATCGTCGAGATCTTTGAGCAAGCGCCGAGCAAAACCTTCAAACCCGCCCCTCACAGGTGAGCCACTTCTAGAGGTATGAATGCTGGATGGGCCCGGGCCTGGGGTTCCCGAGCCAGGGGAGCCAAGAGTTTGAGGCTGGACATATTTCGGAGCTGGTGGTGGAGGGGAATCGGCAATTTGGAAAGCTTCACGACGCTGTTGCAAGAGATCGCTGAAGCGTGGTATCGAACCGCCAAAAGCGTCGACTTGATCCGAAAGGAGTTGCAGGATTTTTAAAAGACGCGGGAGTTCAGAAGGTGACCATACCGGCCTCCTTCGACACTTGTGGATCTGATCCAACTTCTTGGGGTCGTCAGAGAGAAGCTCATCCGCATGAAGATCCAGCGGATCTTCTGCGTCTTCCGTGGGCGAGAATGGTTGATAAGAATCGTCATTGTCGTAAATGTATCCCGCTGGCAACCGTAGGAGCCAGCCCTCAACATTCATGAAACCACACACTGCCAAGTCAAAAATGGTTTCCGTAACAGCAAGGTTGGTTTCGACGGGATTCAGGAAGAAGTTCTCAAGGTGATCCAACATGATAGAGAGTAGCGGGTCGTCCGGTCGAATGGTGTGCGAACGAACATCTCGCGGAGCACCAGGCAAAGAATCTGGAACTATCGGTTGATTGTGGTTGTTGGCCGAAACGTTGGGAGCAGTAAGTCGTAAAGAGCATGGATGACTGTCGATTCTTGACGTGGTGTCCTTGAGAATGCTTTCGTATACCTCATCAAAATTGTCCTGCCCACCTATATTCCCAGCAAGAGACATCAGGAATTCAATTTCCTGGTCATGAGCACCAACAGTACGATGCGCAATATCGCCATACAGGTTCTCGGTCCGTATCAAGGTTGTTACAGCGTATCGATGATGTCTCTTCAAGATCGCTGATACAAGCTGAAGTGTGACGTGGATGGTTTGATGGCTTGGTGACCGCACGCATGCTAGGATCAAATCGACCAGGGTGTAAAGGATATGGTCGGCCGGATCATCTGCCTTGGAGGCCATCATGGTGGCCAAGTCCATCGACTTTCTCTTCCTGGCCTTGCTGACGGAAGTAGAGGTAACTTCAGGGGCTTCACTTGCCACTTCAGGCAAGCCAAGCAGGTAGTGGAGGATCAAGTTGATCATGTCAGGATGGTCAAGAGACTCCAGTATTGTGCGTAGGTAGGTCAGTACAGCCACAGAGGATCCACCATCATTGTCGGAGGACTCAAGCAAAGACGGATATCTGCAAAAACAAAGTCAGCATGTTGCAGGGTTCACTGCCAAGACCAAGGTCAGCAAACTCACAGCAATTGTTGGAGGAATATGATTTGGAAATGCTCCAACAGCGTTGATTTGACCTCGACCGACTTGCAGTGGTTTAGGACATCTTGCCAGAAGACTAGATGTGACAGGAAGGTCTCCAGATGGGCCTGAAATTCCGGAGACGTAGACGGCACAATCTCGTGAGTTGGGACGGGCGGTTGGTAGTCGGAGAAGGCGAGGATAGGAGGCACGTCTTGGGGCGGATAGTCGATAACCAATTTCCCGCTCAGTTGGCTGTAGAGAGCGCCCAGACCCGTGGCCATAAGTGTAGAGAGGTCGCTCTCGACAATCCACTGCTCTAAATCTACCGAGTTGGATGCCGCTTCAATAATGTACAGCAGTCCTGTTCTTGCAAAGTCGCCAACCTTGCCTTCGTGATGGATATAGTCCACAAGGAGGTAGAAGAGGGGGAAGTCCTGCTTCTGCGTCCTCCCTTCGAATGTGTCTCGGCCATCCTGAGTCTTGTCCTCGTGCTGCTGAGAAGAGCGTGGGGATTTGAACCAGGCCGGGAGGATGTTGGGCTCAAGCCGAATCTTGGTGGTAATGTTGAAGGCAAGCTCTACCACCCGAGCTTCTGTGTCCGACCCCAAGCGGATACTGTTGGCGCCGGTGATTTTGACCATCAAATTGGTCAGACTGGCAGCGAACGCATCGCTTTCAACAAAAGCCTCCTCTTCACTTTCGACCAGCGTTGCGAAAAACAAGACAGCCTCCTTGATGATCCACTCGTTGTACGATGTCGTGGCGATCTTCGCGATAGGCAAATAGAGCTGCTTGGTAGAGGAGAAGGCGATACATGGGTGGGGTAATGGTCTTCGAGTCTCGTCGCTGAGGATGTTGGTCAATTCCTGTAGCCGGATTTCAACTTCCTCAGCGGCGTCGTAGTCTTTCGCGAGGTTGGACGAGTTGCGCCATGCTTGCTAAGGGGCAAGTCAGCCGATTGCTGCTGATCGTTGTCGCTTGTGTGGTCAATTAAAACATACCAATAATTGACCATATTCTTTTTCAAACCGGCGCAGGCGCCTGACCGGATCTTTCGCGGCCTCTCGTCTCGAGTTCTCGGCCAAGGGGGTGTTTGCAATCAGTCTTGACCACTATGGCGCCGTCAATTAGTAGGGCGGCCTTCACATGTCACTCTAGGGTTGGGAAAGCCTCACGAAATCCATGGCGTCTGCAGAGGCATGTCGAGGCCTCGACTTGTTAAGAAAACAGCAAAACGACGTCCTCGCCTAGGAGATTGTTGTCGTCGACGTTGCATAATGCTGGGACCGCTGCCCCGTTTTGAAGCTCGGCTACTTTGGTCCCCCCAAGTATGACAGCAAGTACTGAGTACCATGCAGCAGCGGCCCGCAGCTGACAGGGGCAGGGGACCCTGGCAAGTGCTGTTACGTTAAGGATCCTCATTTCCAATAGAGACGGCACTCCTTCATCAACTTGCTTAATCACCCGCATAATTCATACGTACATGCGTGCTGCACAGCGAGTACAGTCCTATCATATCTGTTTTCGTTTTGAAATACTCAGAGCCAGCTATTTTATGAGTGAAGAAAAGACCTCAAGGGTACCACCTTGTACATTCACACCAGCCAAGATGCCAACCTGTTCGACGTATGCAATGGTACACTGCGCTGCCGGAAGTCTACATATTTCCTGTTGCACGGAGCACTCACAGTAGGTACTTCTGACGGAAAGGCCATGAAATGATGGGTAATTATTAGACGCTTCACCACAATTGCAGTGTGGCCGTCCCAACCTGTCTGTCCGCCCAAGGATACTGAAGCGCTTCTTCAGCTTGCTTATAAAAGGAGAACACGGTGTCGATACTGTCATCGAACTTGAATTTGGTGACCGACAGAGCATCACAAAGATCCTCAAAGTCTAGCTTCGATCCCGCATTGATGCCCCTACGTGCTTGGCCGTCAGCCGACTTTTACACAACGTTGAGCTCCGTTGAAATTTAACGTGCATGCTTACCTAACGCTGACCCTCTGATCGATGATAGAGGACACCAAATCCTTCAGATGAACGGGGTCTTGTTCGCCTAGATACCCAACCTGGCTGATGGCTCCACCGCGTCGTGTGCATTTGACGCTCCGGACAAGTCTCGAGGCGCCTCCACTTTCGACCACCGAGTCGACACCAGCGCTACCAGTCAGACTCAGGACGTCCTTGTGCCATTCGGGATTATACACGTATTTGACACCAACAATCAGGGCTGAGGAAAAAAAAAAGATATCCTGGATTCCTTGATTTGTCGTCACTCGACGAGCTCAAGATGATTTTCAGGCCAGAAGCCTAGGCAAGCTTCAAGGCGCACATGGCCACGCCTCCGGTACCTATGAGAATCATTAGTTTCAAACTGTGGGGTGTTGAAAGTTCACCCTGAATGATCACCACTCTGGTCGATTCTAAGGCCTTTTATAGCGGACCAAGCCCTGCAGCATCGTTCCCCAACACACCGTTGAGAAGGACCGGCCAGGGGTTGCGCCCGTGGGTATTGCTCGCATCGCGGAAATCGAGAGCCACGGCGTGTATTTTGACCAATACGTAAGTCGGACCAAAAGGCCGAGGCAAAGGCTCTGATTTTAGCTAGATCTTGGTTGCGCCAAGCACGGCGATGCGTTGTGACATTATTGGCCATCGCTGACAGACCTGACTTGCTATTGGAATCAACAACCAGCTGTGGCAAAATGCAACAGACCCTCATTTAGGAACTGATTAAGTCCGAGTACACCAAGTAGACTTCGAAACACCTTATGTAAAGCATGAACTTGAGTGACATGGCTGAGAAATAATTGAGGTCAAATACCTTTGGTGTAGATGATGTATGTGCCTACTGTTTCAATATCTACTCACATGGTCACATGAAGGGCGTACTACTGTGTTGGTCATGCTGCACATGGGACCAAAAAGATTGAAAAGGCGGCTACAACGTGGCCTCTAACCAAGAGAAATCAAGGTCAAGCGCAGCTTTCTGGCCAGCCGCGAGTGACTATCTCGCCTTCCTCTTCCTCCTGACCCAAACCTCACTATCCGCTTCCCTTCCCTTGTCAGATGCTTCTCCGCCATCCTCCACTCCCACAGATGGTCTCATTTCAATCTCCCAAATCCCCAGCCTATAGTCTCCCCGATCTCCGATCCCTGTGGACAATTCAAAAGCGTAACTATGACCCTTACACCTAATGCCCTGCCCAACGACCCTTCCCGCGTCTTCAATATCAAAAGGCTGGCTCCACGAGAGCGAGTACGCACGATGCGGGCATGCATGGTCCACCGCGTAAAACTTTCCCTTGTACTGAAAAATGAGGACTTGTTCTTTCATAATCCAGGCGTCTTCGACGACCGCGGCGTCCATGTCGATCTCCTCGATTGTGGACGGGGTCTTTGGGTGGAAGACCTTGCATCCTGGAGCTTTGGCGGGCTCGGGAGAATTTGCTGTAGGTGCGCAAGGCTGGGGCCAGGCGAGCTTGAAATATTTCTCGGTTGAGTCTGTGATGTTTGGGAAAGACGAGGCCAGGCCGGCGAAGAACCACTCGTCGCCTGGGCGGGAGGGAGTTGTGGCCATTCTTTGGCCTGAGATATTGCTGAGACTTGCGATTTCAGTCAAATCACTGGGAATTCATGCTTGAGTCAAAACTACTATTCATTATGAATGGTCCTCGTCAATTGCTTGTCGCAAGCTCATGGGATCAAAGGGTTTATGGCTCTCCATTTGACACGCATGTCGGATAGGCAATCTTCGGCGAGAATTGCCTCCATGTTTAGTGGCATCATGGGCAAGAAACCGGGTGCCTTCTTGCTCAATCCGAAAGGCTCAAGAACCGGGAATGGACTGCTTTTCATCTTGGGGAAGACAAGAATCTCGATAAGAATTGTCTAGATTCAGGTTGAAAATGGTTTCTGAGAGCTGTGGATTACAGTGTATAGGACCCTGACTGCACTAACAAATAATTCGTCTGTACTTCCCCTGCACCTCAACTCAGCCTTGAACGCGGCAACCCTCCGTCCCCTACTCCTCGAACCAGCGTACTACCAGCATCGTCGAAGCCAATAGACCCACGATGTTCAAGCTCCGGCTCCCCACCCAGCCCAAGGGGCCTCTCCTCCGGCTACGCGCCTCCCATCAAATGCGCTCACGCACTTGCCCGTTCCCATGCGCGAGACAATACGGCAGCACCGGCAGCAAACCTCCTGCCTTTCCTACTCAGCCGCAATCCCGCGCAGACAAGATCCTGTCACGTCTGCCACGCTCCTTGCAGAAACACACTACTCGTCTCCGCGGCGCGCCGATCTCGCATGTTGTAGCCTTCCTGATCCTACATGAGATCACGGCTGTCATACCGATCTTTGCACTGTTCGGATTGTTCCACTACACGGACTATGTGCCGTTGGGCTATATGATGGACAATTACGGGGGCTCTGTGAAGGAGGGCGTGGGACGATTTGAGCGATACTTCAGGCGGAAGGGCTGGTTTGGGTTCGGGGCAGAGGACGGTCTTGAGGGGGCCGGTGCAGGAGGGGAAGAAGTGGCTGTCATGGACAAATGGGACAGTCCTGACGGCAAATACAGGATTGTGGTGGAGATTGGACTGGCATATGCGATCACCAAAGCAATGCTTCCAGTGCGGATACTGGCTAGTCTGTGGGCTACGCCGTGGTTCGCAGGCCTGCTCGCCAGAATACGCGGTGTCCTCCCGATAGTCAAGAAGAAATAGAAGGCCAGGACGGCAGTTGATGTGATTACTTTTGAAGTTTCCTTTGCTTTGTCTAATTCGCTCTATGTGACGAACCGTATGTGCAACACATATCTACTGATCATGGATACCTCGTTATGGATAGCACAAAACAGAGAGAACATCGACGATGCCCTGGACGTCAAATTTATGCCTTCTCGTAGACCCAGTCGAACGAGTGGGACTTGTACTGCTGGACCTCGCCCTCCTTGAACCACAGGGCAATCTCCTTCTTGGCGTTCTCGACGCTGTCGGAGCCGTGGCAGACGTTGCGGCCGACGTCAATGGAGTAGTCACCACGGATGGTGCCGGGGGCGGAAGCCAGAGGGTTGGTAGCACCGAGGAGGACTGTTGTGCGAGACTGAGTTAGTAACCAAAAGATTCGTCTTCGATCCATTGGATCCTGAGAAGGGCGTGCTCGAAAAGGGATTTACATACCACGGCCAGTCTTGACGGCGTCACGGCCCTCCCAGACCATGGCGGCAATGGGGCCGCTCATCATGTCTAAAAAGCTACGTCAGTCATGTTCCTAGCGCACCGTGATTTGCGAATTGTGAGGGAGAAACGTACAGGACAGCAGACCGGGGAAGAAGGGCTTCTCCTTGAGGTCAGCGTCTAGAAGGCGGTCAGTAAATTTGTTTGGAGGGGCGGGGGCCCATGGCGGGGTAGCTTGTCCGGGGTCTCAGGTTGACGAACAGTGAGTCTCGAGGTGCTCCTTGGAGGGAGACACAAGCTTGATGGCAACAAGCTTGTAGCTGTAGGAATACTGTGTTAGTTCTAGTACTTCACATTGAGGGAATTGGGGCGTGAATGGCAGAAATTGAGGAGTACGCACCCACGCTGCTCGAAGCGGCTGATGATGGGACCAACGAGGCCACGCTGTGCTGGTCATTAGCTAGAGAAAGACAACCACGAGTGACCTATAACTGATATGGCCGTACCTGGACACCATCAGGCTTGATGGCAATGAAGCTGTGATCATGTTAGCCAAATGTTGCCATCCCTAGACCACATTGGAGAGCTGCTAAAGTTTCAATGGAGGGGTAGCAAAGAAGGGCTGCAAGAGACTTACGTTTGCTCGGAGGCAGACATTGTGGATGATTGAATAGTTTCTTGTGTGGGAACAGGAAAAGACTCGGTGACAGTAGTGGTGATAGTCTCAAAGACAAGAGAAGTGGAGGTAGCTTGTGTGGTAGTTGAAAGGTCAAGGTCAAGAGCCGGGGAGGAAATTCGGAAGAAAAAAAGGAGGGCTGCAGCTGCAGCAACTAGCACTGCCAGCAACTTCGTCCACGTTGGAGGACCTGGTGGTGGGGCCCGACTAGGTTCTCTGGGTTGAGCCATGGTCGCTACAGCTGTTCACAGACTTCTGTTGTTTCGAGGTGCACTTGGGACTTTATGCCATTTGCTTGTCCACGTGTCCTCGCAGACTCACCGTGCTCCCTTGTCTTTTGCCAGAACCTCTTACAGCTTGAACCAAAACCTAAGAAATTATTACGATGAAGAGTAGCAAAGACTTGTTGGAAGTTGTTCCCATTGAGGTGGATAGGATAGGTGAAGTGACAGGGGAGGCCTGCCTACAGTCTCTGTGTCTAGTGGACAACACTGCACAACTCGTAGCATCCCTGCAGCATCTGCAGGGTTAGGGCTCCCCATGCAGGTGTAGGGGCATTGGAGCGACGTAGTCATGTCGAAGGGGACAGCTTGGACAAACCAGCTTGAAACTGTAAACCACCACAACATTGTCCATCTTATTGAGGACTGGTGAAGGTCGAAGCCAGACACTATCAGACTAAGTGCAATTCCATTACCTCCTGGGCAAGCTGTCCAAAGGGCAATTGACAGGAGAACCCTCATGATTGGCACTGTCGCATAGTGTTGTTTTACCTATTTACCTCCATCCAATTCTACCTACTTCAGACCACTTATTGGCATTAGTGCTGCCTTGACGGCATCACCTGCCCGTCATGCAGACACAATGGCTGTCTCGGAGGTGGACAGCCTACTTCTGCCTCCTTGCTATCCTCTGCTCCCTCATAACTCCAGCTAGTAAGCCACAACATAGCAACTCGCCACAGTACTCTCCCATACGTTTCTAACCAACTTCCGCAGTCATGGTCAAGGAGAAGGACTTCAAGAAGTGTGATCAATCCGGCTTTTGCAAACGAAATCGAGCATATGCCGACCATGCATTACAAACACCATCATGGGAGACGCCCTACAAGATCCTCTCTGACTCGACTTCCTTCAAGGACGGCCAGTTGCAAGCCGTCATCCTCAAAATTATCAATGACAAAGGCGAAACCGTCCGCTTGCCCATCACGGTCTCCTTCCTCCAGTCAGGAGTAGCACGGGTCACCGTCGACGAAGAGAAGCGCCAAAAGGGAGAGGTTGAGCTTCGTCACAACAGCGTTGCACGCAAGGAACGTTACAATGAGGCCGAGAAGTGGGCTATCGTTGGCGGGACTGCTCTCGACAAGAATGCCAAGGTCGTGTTCGAGGATAAATCTCAGAAGACTATCCAGTACGGTCCAGACTCCAAATTCGAGGCCGTGATCAACTTCGCTCCTTTCGGCGTCGATTTCCGGCGCGATGGCAACACACAGATCAAGTTCAACGACCGAGGCCTGTTAAACATGGAGCATTGGAGACCCAAGGTTGACAAGCCTGAGCCTAAGAAAGAGGAAGAAAAGAAGGAAGGTGAGGGCGAGCCTGAGCCCGAGCTCAAGAAGAAAGACGAGGAGCCCAAGGGCGAGGACGAGAGCACATGGTGGGACGAGTCGTTTGGCGGCAATACTGACTCCAAGCCTCGCGGACCGGAGAGTGTGGCTCTCGATATCTCCTTTGTTGGCTACGATCATGTTTTTGGCATCCCTGAGCACGCCGGGCCTCTTTCCCTGAGAGAGACCCGCGGCGGCGAGGGCAATTATGAGGAGCCATACAGGCTGTACAACGCTGATGTCTTCGAGTACATCTTGGATAGCCCTATGACCCTCTACGGAGCCATTCCTTTCATGCAGGCTCACAAGAAGGATTCTTCCGTCGGTGTATTTTGGCTCAATGGTGCCGAGACTTGGGTCGACATCACAAAGGACAAGGGCACCAAAAATCCTTTGGCTATCGGCGCGTCTTCTAAGACAACGACCAATACCCACTGGATCTCCGAGAGTGGTATCATGGACGTCTTCGTTTTCCTCGGCCCAACTCCACAGGATCTCACCAAGAGCTATGGTGAGCTGACTGGCACCACTGCCATGCCCCAGGAGTTCGCTATCGGCTACCACCAGTGCCGCTGGAACTACATTTCCGACGACGACGTCAAGGATGTTGATCGTAAGATGGACAAGTTCAAAATTCCATACGACGTGATCTGGCTTGATATTGAGTATACCGATGGCAAGAAGTACTTCACATGGGACCCCAACATGTTCAGCGACCCAATCGGTATGGGCAAGCAGCTTGACGCTAGCGGCCGCCAGCTAGTGACCATCATCGACCCGCACATCAAGAATGAGGGCGACTACAATGTTGTCTCGCAGCTCAAGTCCAAGGATCTTGCTGTCCATAACAAGGAGAACAACATCTTCGAGGGTTGGTGCTGGCCGGGCTCATCTCACTGGATTGATTGCTTTAATCCGGAAGCTATCAAGTGGTGGAAGACGCTGTTCAAGTATGACTCCTTCAAGGGCACCATGGAGAACACTTGGATCTGGAATGACATGAACGAGCCTTCAGTCTTCAACGGGCCCGAGGTGACCATGCCCAAGGACAACATCCATCATGGAGGTTGGGAGCACCGTGATGTTCACAACATCAACGGTATGACCTTTCACAACGCCACCTACGAGGCGCTCCTGTCTCGCAAGAAGGGCGAGCTGCGTCGCCCATTCGTGCTTACTCGTTCTTTCTTCGCCGGAGGCCAGAGAGTCGGTGCAATGTGGACCGGTGATAATCAGGCTGACTGGTCTCATCTTGGCATCTCCATCCCCATGATTCTTGCCCAAGGTATTTCTGGCATGCCTTTCGCAGGTGCTGACGTCGGTGGTTTCTTTGGCAACCCTGAGCAAGATCTCCAGGTTCGTTGGTATCAGGCCGGCGCTTTCTATCCTTTCTTCCGTGGTCATGCTCACATCGACGCGCGCCGTCGTGAGCCTTACCTGATTGGGGAGCCCTACACGAGCTTGGTCACCGCGGCTCTGCGTCTGCGGTACAGTCTGCTGCCTGTATGGTACACTGCTTTCTACGAGGCACACAAGGATGGCTCACCCATCGTCCGACCGATGTTTTACACCAACCCATCGGACGAGGGTGGCTTGACTATTGATGACCAAATGTTTGTTGGCGGGACTGGCCTACTCGTCAAGCCAATTGTCGAGAAGGATCAGGAGTCCACAGACATCTACATTCCGGATGGCGAGGTATATTACGACTACTTCACCTACGACATCGTCCCCACCAGTCAGGGCAAGAAGGTGACCGTTTCTGCGCCCTTGGACAAGATCCCCTTACTCATGCAGGGCGGCCACATCTTTCCCCGGCGGGACCGACCTCGTCGCTCGTCCGCACTCATGAAGTGGGATGACTACACGCTCGTAGTGACTGTGCCTAAGACCGGCGGCAAGGCTGAAGGCGAGCTGTACACAGACGATGGCGACTCGTTCGACTTTGAGAAAGGCCAGTATATTCATCGCAAATTCTCGCTGGATGGTAACACTATCACATCCACGGATGCTGAAGGCCGCGACACCAAGGCTCTCAAGGCGGGCGAGTGGCTCAAGAACATGGCCAATGTTGCTGTGGACAAGATCATCATTGTGGGCGCGCCAGCGAGCTGGGCGGGCAAGACCGAGGTCAAGGTTACGGGCGCGGATGGCAAGACCTGGACAGCGGCGGTAGATTACACAGCAGCCGCCAAGGGGCGGGCTGCGTTTGCGGTGGTACGGAGGGTCGGGGCTGCCATTGGAGAGGACTGGAGTGTTTCGTTCGAGTAGGCGAGGCTATGGTTGAAAAGACAGCCCTAAGCATGCACTCGAAAAGGCATGAAGCACAGTGGGAAGAAAAGACTGGAAAGACTGTCTTGAGAGCGTCGAGTAGCGTCAAGACAAGGTTGACGTGTAAGATGTGACGCAAAAGTCCAAACGAATGGTCTTAGACATACTTCATGATTGCCGAGAGTCTGGTTGGCAGGGTTGGTAGGAGCAATGTTTTCGAGGCGGCGGCGTGTACTAGGGCATGAATTTGTGGGGAGGAGTGCGTAGTTGATCTGAAGTGATCGACTAGTTTTGAAGCACTGATGAGTTGGCATATAGACGGTGAACTGCACGCAGCAAGCATCAATGAAGCTACGATCTCTACCTTAAGTGAACACTTTTCGTAATAGTTCCAGGTAGGTTTGTTGGGCCCGAAAGGAAGCACTTAAACTATGCGGTCATGTCGATTTGTCCCTCACAACCTCCCCGGATGACCCCAGCGCCTGTAGCTCGACACGACCCAGCATGTTGGGATGGGCCATCTCACCAAAACCCGGTACAAATAGGACCCTGAATCCACGGGCGCGACAAACGTGGCGCTTCTTTTTACAATGTAGATGGTCGGATAAACCACTCCGACCACGAGCACCATGTGAAATTCTACGGTCCGTACCGTGGGACCGATCGTGATGCACGGAGCGCTGGGAGTTTGCTTCTCGGCTGAGTCAAATCCAGGACTCTTGTCTGGGATGGGATAGTGATTCCTTTCGCACAGTCCACGGACTGTCGTTTGGTGCCCTTGCCAAGGAGAGATGAAAGTTGCTGACTCTGGGAAGGTTTAATTGGATGACATTGTCTTGCTCGAGTTGCTTGATCAATTTCTTTGACCTTTTTTTTTTTTTTTGACTCGTTCTCTTGGGCGATGAATTTGTCAAGGCAAAGGCCGAACGCTAACATTGCGTGTCATGCCAGAACCATTGATACCCAGCCAACTATGTGACTGCTACCCTCGTAATTCGATTCGAATTATAGAATGTTTCGCTCACCCACTACCCTATCGAATGAGCATTTCGGAGGCCTCGTCGATGAGGGCTCTGCCGATGATGATCTCGTTGCTATCTACCTAGCTACCTACCATAGTAAGGTGCATGCAGGAGAGCCAATGTTGCTCGAGACCTTTTCTTCTTTATTTTTGTTGGTTCGCTGTGGGTTGAGGACCCACAGCTCGCATTATCCGGGGAAGAGGCTTCTGGAACTCCGGGGGAGGGATTCGCGAATTTTGGGATCCCCAGACTTATTTACTGGAGCCGAAGGAAATGCGCGGTGTGAAGCTGTCCACCTGTGGCCTGGAATAGGAAATCCGTTCCACCCACCGCAACAATCTAGACCACGTTCTCTGTTCCAGAACTCAAACAGAGGCGAGATTGAATGTATATGGGGGTTTTTTTTTTGTGTTAAAAAAACAAACCATCCTTAAAAAAAAAACCTCGAGTGTGCTGTATTTTGCGGGTCTGCACCTCACCACACACACACCAAAGGGGGAAAGAAAAAAAAACCCTCATCACACCGTCTTTGCCATCGGCGATGCCTGGGGCGGGATTTTGGGAGCCACGACGACGACGGTGCGTGCCAAAAGTAATGACAAGAGGTATCTTCAAGCCACCGTCGTTTCTACTGTGTACTAAAGTCGGTGCTTGACGTCAGGACGAGGGTTGGATAAGGGCTCGGCAAGGGCTTGGGACAAGGAATGGACACGAGGTGGGGACCTAGCACCGGGAGGAGGGAACAAATCATGCGAAAGCCCGAAGGTAGAAGGACCGAAAAGAAACAAAAGATGATTAGGGAAAGAGATCTTCATCGTTGTTGACATGGCCAAGTACTACAGTAAGTGAGCGATGGGCTGCTACACGCCGTCTGCTTTCTTGTGGGGGGATTAGGGCGCCATGTGTCACTAGAATACGAGCCGCGGGAATGTCAGTGATCTGATATCGAAAGATCGCGGCACGATTGTGTGAAAAAAAAATACGCGTCTGTGTCAGTACGCAGACCTCTTTCTAGCCCCAAGGCATTGGCAATGACCTCACACTCCACTTATCGTCCACAAATAGATTGAACGCCAAACCAGCACTCGTTAGCCTTGGCTCTGCTCGGCTCTGCTCTCACTCTACTGCATGCTGTGCTTAAAGATTTTCAGCCTCACGGGCTTCGAAGAGACATGGCGAAGGTTGTCTTTTGTTCGCGCAGGGTTCTTCATCCCCCCTTTGGACCACGCAAACATGCTTGAGCCCTGCCATGGGACTTCTTGACTTCTGCCGACGTTGCAAGCCGCGGGCCCGAATTGGGCGCGATCAGGGAAATCCCGTCCGTAAACAGAATAGCAGCACGGGATGGCTGCCACCAGCCCTGTGGATAACCAGGACCTGGTTTCCTGTGGCCTGCCGCTGGTGTGACTGTAAGTGTGTGTGCGTGTGTGTTTGTGTGTACGTGGTGTGTGTGTCTCTCTCTGTTCCTCAAAAAATTGCTTCTATGGGCTGTCGGTTACTGTACATGGGCAGCGCACCCCCACGCACTTTTCCGGAATGCGTCACCCAGAAATATTTCAGGGACCGCCCTCGTTTCATGCCTGCTTGCCAAGCCGGGCTGCTGAACCTATCCAAATTGATAATCTGTGGTGAACGACTCGCAGTTATCTGGCAAGTCTTCAAGAGCCAGTAGAGACAGGTAGACAGGGGGCAACTTTGGACGTATGAAAGGAGATGAGCTCTCCCTTTTGGCTTGAGGTCTTTGACCATTGTTGGGTTGAGCAGGGAGTCTTGATGAGGAGGGTCTCTCTTGTTTCAACAGTGCCTCAACCATCCACGCACTTCCAGTCTGATCTTTTTGGACATCGCTTATGATTGATGAGCACTATTAGCTATATCATCTTTTTTATCTTTTTTGTGGACATATCTCCTAAGTTCTAACTGCTCACTATCAGTGAAGTGAAGTGATTGAGTGGATGACAAAAAGTTGTCTATGGGCCTACTCCGCCGGCTAGACATCTTTGAGCTCCGATCTCCTCCACATCGAGACACTAAACCCAGCTGATAAGTGGACGTCACATTTCAAAAAATCAAACCAAAACCAGACCTCCTTACTTCAGCATCTTCTTTTTCTCCAACGCAGTTCCAGAATTGCCCGTGGAGCGAGCGTGCAGTTGGGAGCATCTCAGTAACAGACTGATCCACGACCCAGACGTGGACCTTGTTTTTCTCCTGCCTTGTGTCGGTTTCAGTGGAACTGGCATTGATCGTCAACCTTACTGCCCAGTGCCGACAGTGCTCGGCTGAACTTCTGTCTCTCTTGTCAAGAGTCCCAATGCCTTGAGATCTTGGCCTCTACCGATTGGTAAAGCTCTGGGCTCAGGCACTATCGGCCCTACGAGACATCAAATACGCCCTACTAAGTTCCAATCGCCCACCATGACGACGTCGCCAGTACGCGTCGACACTTCCGAGAAGCCGGATCCCAACCTTCTCTCCAGCTCGTATGGTACGTAATTTCTTCCTCTTACCTCCCTTCCTCCCTCCCTCTTACACACATGGTACACACTGGGTGGGCTCCACAACACAAGCCCGTGTCTTTGAACCAGATATACGTGCTTTCATGTATCATAGTATATCATTTGTATTATCCCAGCAATGTGTAACCTCACTTACCCTCTCCCTCCTCACTTTCCCATGTTGTGCTCCTTCACCTTCACGCCATCTTGATTATATGTCTCGGCCATCCTGGCCACTACTCCCATCACCATGACCCCTCACTCGCCCCGAGGAAGGAGATCCACGTCTGAAGACCTTATTGACAATAATCTCTTCCTTGAAGACACCCACACTCTCAACCAGTCCGAGTCGCAGGAAAATGCGAGCCGTCTCATGGATGACCTCGAGCTGCTGCGTGCCGAGCGTCTCGCGAGCAGGGAGGAGAAGGAGGAAGCCTCCCGCCCAAGATCCAGATCGCTGCACCCACACAGGCATCGCCCGGAGGCTCCGCCTGAGGATGCCTTCGACACCTTGACCGCTCAGCCCCAGATCCCGCAGACAAAACCTCAGGTTGCGCCGAATGTGTTCGCCAAACTCTTCAAGTCCCTGCGGCGGTTTCCCAGGGCCATCAGATATTTTGTATATGTAAGTGCTTCCCCTCTTAAAGTGTGACTAGGTACTGGCGGTGATGGCTTTTGATATGCTCTGTCGCCACCACTCACTATCTCACTTGGACAGCTCTGACACTGTGAACAGGCAATCCCAGTAGCTGTTGTGTTATTGACACCAATTTTGCTGGACGTCTACGCCTTGACAGACAGTGATAACCCCGTTGGTGGTCCTGGCGGTCTTCAACTCCTGTGGTTCGGCATATGGCTAGAGATCTTGTGGTGCAGCTTGTGGGCAAGCCGTATCATTGTGGCCACCCTGCCCTTTTGGTTTGGCCTAGCTGCCAAAATCGTCAGCTCGAGCAACCACAAGAAGTGGAAGGACATTGGACGACAGATGGAGATGCCCACGGCGCTCTTTATCTGGATGCTTGGGCAAATTAGCTCTTTCCAGGCCATTACCGACAACCACCGCAGCGCTGGAGGGACCTGGACTGACGGCGATCCGCCATATATTGCTTGGATTGACATCGTCTGGAAGGTCATTATTGCTCTCTTCGTCCTCGCCACTAGCAACTGGGTGGAGAAGATTGTCATCCAATGGATCGCGACGTCCTTCCACATGAGGACGTACTCGACTCGAATCGAGCAAAATCGTGTCAACATGAACTTCCTCGTTCAACTGTACGACTACTCTAAGAAAAAGTTGGTTCACGACGACCCGGACTGGGCCGATGGTAGCGGAGGCGCTTCCGGAGCCAAGACACCGCTGGCCATGGTCCAACAGAACGCCCGCCAGGCCTTTTCCAAAGTCGGCAAAGTGGCTGGACGCATGGCAGGAGACTTCACGGGGCGCAAAGTGATGGCCGCTGGTCATCCTCGAAAGGTCGTGCTCGAGCTTATGCGGAATCAACACGGATCGCACATTCTCGCTCGTCGTATCTACCGCACTTTTGTCCGCGAAGGTGCCGAGACCATCACGCCAGATGACATGAAAGAGGCGTTTGAGTCGCCTGACGATGCTGAGGCCTGCTTCGGCACATTCGATAAGGATCTTAATGGGGATATTTCGATGGAGGAGCTTGAGCTGGTATGCAACGAGATTCACGTGGAGAAGAAGAGTATTGCCGCTTCCCTCAAGGATTTGGACTCTGTGATCGACAAGCTGGACGGAGTGTTCCTGTTCATCATTTTCATCATCGCCGTCATCGTCTTCATCTCGATCGTCTCGGGATCTGCGGCGTCTGCGTTGGGGACGAGCGGTACAACTATCCTCGGTTTGTCGTGGATGCTGCAAGCCACCGCGCAGGAGTTTCTGCAGTCCATCATCTTCGTGTTCGTCAAGCACCCATTCGACGTGGGCGATCGTGTCACGGTGTACGGAAACACTGGTTCGTTGGGTACTGGAGATGATTACTACGTTCAAGAGATCTCCCTGCTCTACACGGAGTTCAAGAAGATGGAAGGTCACAGTAAGTCAATTGCAGATACTCCGAAGCCCAGCAACTCGTTTTGGTATTAAGTTGATTCTTCAGTCGTCCAAGCCCCCAACTCCCTTCTGAACACACTCTTCATCCTGAACCAGCGCCGTTCCAGCGGTCTCGCCGATCCTATCGAACTTGTCCTCCGCTTCGGCACCTCAAGTGCCGTCGTTGAAGAGCTGAAGGCACGCATGCTCGAATTCGTTCTCGAAAACAAGCGTGACTACCTGCCACGTATCATCTCTGAGGTCCGCACCATCGACGAGGTCTACTCCGTGACCCTCAACGTCATCTTCTTCCACAAGTCCAACTTCCAAAACGAGCTCCTCCGTCTTCAACGCCATAACAAGTTCGCTGCCGAGCTTATGCACCAGATGACCCTCCTCGGTATCGAAGGCCCGCGAAAGGCCCAGCCCGGTGGTGCAAAGGAGTATCCTTTCTACTACGTCCCAGTCAACAACCCACCCGCGTACACCGACGGTACCACCGCGGAGTCGGGTCCATTCCCTCCGGCCAGCCAGACTCACCGCCCACGTTCCGACAGTAACGCTGCTGGCTCGTCCCTGCGAGAGATGCCTTCGCATTCGTCCTTTACCCCGACAAGCCCGGACGTGCGTCGGCGCCGCGCTGAGAGCCGCGCACGGCAATATGACAGGAACATGCCCGACTTTGGCGATGTCTTTGAGGGACGCAAGGATCCCGCGGCTGTGAATCTGGCACGGCTCCAGGCGTTGCGGGAGGAGGCCGTCGCGACGGGAAGCTCAATGAGTACAGACCGCTTGGCGCCGCTGGGGCGTAGCGGGACCATGGATAGCGGAAGTACGCGGAGAAGGGGTATTTTCAGTGGAAGACCAAGGAGTGCGACGCAGAACAAGGAAGGTATGGACCGTGAGGGGGGTCCGGAGAAGATGGTGTAATGGATAAGTGCATGCAGATAAATTGCCTCTTTAGGGAGATAGTGGCTTCGGCGAACTGACATTCAAAGAACACAATTAGGGGAATGGAGTTCTTCAATAAGGGATTGGTCAGAGATTGGAACGGAACAAAAAACATACCTCGAGATTGAGACGATAAAGATGCAAAGAAGAAGGGATAGACTTAATACCCTATAGATTTAGAAATGAAGCTCATGATAATTCTTATCTCAACCGTATGGCTTGTCAGATCCTCGAAAATCCGCCTGGATCTGTCGGGTGGGTATACATAGCAGCACATTGCGGCCGGGGATTTATTCCAATTCCAGAATGTAGATACTTGGAGCACAAGTCCTTTCACCCTGGCCGGGGCGTGGACGAGCTGAGTTCGAAGCTTGGCTCTATTCCATTGGATTGACAGAATACCCCATCTTAGATTGTGGCGTGTAATCGATGAGCTGAATGCAAGGCTCAGCCGCACGAGAGGTGGACTCTTTCTTCAGCCAACTCTTACAAAAGATGATGTCTGTAACGTCTTTGTGTTGTGTATCGTTCCCTTTCCTCTGACTTTTGTGGCCTTTCCAACAGGTTCAAGGTCATACCCGCGCAATATGAGGACCACTAAGAGAAGAAGAGAGGAAATATCGAGCTGACCCTTTCCATCGTACACATTCTGGTGCCGTTAATAGTCGTAGATCGACTCATTCCTCCTGATTCAGCAAGAAGTCAAAATGGCAACCCTTCCTCAAGGCTGGACAGCCGACTACGACGGCCAGCGCTGGTTCTTCTGCTACGCAGCCACCAGCCATATTCAATACCACTTTCCTAAGCCGGGCGACGAGTTCCCGGATTTCTCACTAGTGGGTGAGTTGTCGCAGAACGATGGCCTTCTACTGCCCGAGGAAAAGCTGGAAAGCGAGCGGCAAGTGAGGAAGAAGCTGGCATTGGAAACGGGCCGGAAGAAAAGGAGTGCACAGCGGACTGAACAGGAGGACGGTGAGATAGACGGACAGGAAAATGGCCTTGACGAGGGAAGTTGCTGGTTTGAGAGCTTTGGCTATCTGGGGCCGGGGAGCTATGAGGACGCGAGGAGTTTCGGCCCCATCGTGGAGGACAGGCAGGGCAGTGAGGCTCACGGGCCGTCGTCTCTGGGTGCAGTTTCAAGCCTCACAAGCGTGGGAAATGGGAACAGCATGAGCATAGGCGTCACGCCCCAGGCAGATGAGCCTTCCTCCAAGGACTGTACCACCATGGGTGACGGAACATCAGACTTGGCCGAGCTTCCTTCAGTGTCAGCAAGATGCAGTCATTCTCAGCGTCCTACTTCCCAAATACCGATGCTCTGCGGCAGAAAGACCGCGTCGTCGCCAGCCGGATTCATCGCGGAGCTCGTCAGTGAGTTAACGGCGCTTTGTGAGGAGGAGATTAACCCGCCACCGGTGGAGCTACCAGACACTGGAGCGAGCTGGCTGGATTTGGGACCGGTGCCGAATCTGGTTAATCAGTATCCCGTTGAATTGCCTTCGGGGCAAGGCATGGTATCAGAGCACACGTTACCACCGAACGATTGTCAGGGAGAGCATAGGCTCGGGGAAGAGACGGACAGCCCAGATGGGAAGATGATGAAGAATGAGAATGAATCAGGGTGGTCAACAAATTGGATGTCGACTTCGATACAACCACAACCACCAGCACGCACTCCGATGGTCTCGTCTCGGTCTGACCTCCCATCGCGACAGGGTGAAGGCCCTCAAATTCCACCTAAGGTACCTCACGACGAGAAAATGTATCAGAGAAGGATGGACTTTCTTCCTGCTGCAGTCCAACAGCCCAAGCCGCTTCAACGTGATAGTGACACCCAGATAGCTTCTTATACCCGGCACGATAGTGAGACGAGACAAAATTCTCTCGATCGCTTCCCATCCATCCTCCGCCCTGGCCCACGCCGATCAACCCAGCCACCAGACCCAACAGTCAGGCTCAATCACCAACCCTCAAGCAAGTCGCCTTTGCTCATGTCGGATGCTGGACCACGACCTCAAGCCAATGGGGCACAATTCAAGGCCTACCACCCTCCCTGCCCACACGATATATTGAATACCGGCAGGCCGCACTCGCAGTCTGCCGAGGAGGGCCAAGCTTCTGCCCATCTTCTGGGCGAGGTTCTCATCATGCCTAATCCGGATGATCATGTCAGGGCATTGCATTTGGCGAGAAGCAGCAACACAAGCCCGACATAGGAAGCCGGCATTAGCATTGTCCCATCCAGCGGCGGCAAAGCTAACTATGACCAGCCAGAGTAGGAGATTTATGACACTTTGCGGCAAGGCTCCTGCGCGTGATGCTGGTTCCGCGGACGAGCCTTCGGACCTTGAATGCCAGAGCCGTCTGACCATCATTTGCATGCCGCTTCTTAATTTGACGCAACAGCCCAGAGGAGCTCCTCGCTTCCGCTGCACGTTCGGCGAGAAGCTATGGACGACTGCTGTTCAACAAATGCTCGGGAAGGTATTGGATTGCCTTCCGATGCTCGGTATGCTTACGATCAGCATGTAGCCTCTGTGACAACCAAATTTGAAGGCACAGAGACGAGAATGACACCTCTTCCCCACAAACGCATCTATCATTGTGTCAGTCGCAGACGAAGCCCCTTCAACTCCATTCAAGAGGGTAGAGACAACTTTCCCAACCATGAAAACCAATGACCTGGTCAAGGGTAAATTTCCGGCAGATACTCCAATCAATTGGAAGACAGGATAAGGACGATGGCTTCAGCGGGATGTCCATTAAAAGTGATAGAGCTGGGAGGATCCCAGGCTTTGCCTCACGAGTACATACCTCCCAAGGGGAAATAGAAGACATCGAAGTGGAGTCTTGGGCACGCCAGATAGGATTTCTGAGACAGGAATAACGACCTCAAGTCAAAAAGCAATGTGGAAGGTTGACAGGACGATAAGATGGGAACAGACACGTCTGCAGTTCTCCAGTGTGAGCCTCAACTCGAGGCCAAGGAAGGCTATATGCAAGATGTTTAATCTAATAAGCCATGTGGGTATCATTAATCATGTCCAGAAGCCAAAGGTGGCTCGCTTGCTATGATGCCTTCTCGAGACCTCTAGACGCCTCAGCCCTTTGTGCCTCGTCAATCTTATGCCTTTTCCATTTTGACATCCTCCACCTTGTCGTTCTTTGTCTTGGCCTCGTCTGCCTTGCCACTGCCGTCCTTGACCTCCTTCTTGTTCTTCTTGCGTTTGCTTAGCAGCATTTCTCTCTTTTGCTGCTTGCGAGATTCACGGTCCATAGCGACGACCAGCCTGGGTTCATTGCCGATTGGCCATTTAGCCGCAGCTGCAGCCTCATCCTCCTCGGTCCATTCCCGTGGTAAAACAGCAAAGACCAAATACGACGTGTGAGCTTTGAGTTCCGTCTCTGGCTTTGTGATCAGCTGCCCTTGCATGAATGATTTGACAGCGGGCTGCTTATTGGCCTCGTCGGCAACCAGACTTGTTGAGTTGACGCCGCCATTCACTTTTGACGCTGCAGCCTGGGGCGCTTCGTCGTCCACATCGTCATCGTCGTCCTGCATCTTGGGTTTGCTGTGCTGCCCAACCATCTTGGCGTGGTGCTCTGCGGATTTGACCTCGACCTCCCGCAACTTCACGAGCGCTTCCTTGACATCTTTGGGTGCCATCTGCACGCCGCGGTCAGAGACGACGTCCAGGCCGACCTTTTCGCGCAATACCTGGATGCGCTTGTGCGAGATCTCCACCATGTCGATTTCCACCCAGCCGAGCTTGCGCATCGCCGAGATGGTGCGAGTGACCTGCTCAATGCACGGCGAGAACGTGCAGATGTAGACGCTCTTCTTGGGATTGAGCGGTGATACCCATCCATCATCCCCTTTGGTGGCACCCTCGACACCGTCCATCTCCGCGCCAGTCTTGGGTTTCTGCCTCGACAGGTGCGGGAGCGCGAGCCACGGCGCAGGGAGGTCGAGGAACACGGCATCGGCTTGTGGGCTCTGGCCATCGACCAGGAAGCCCTCGTTATAGACATCGCGGTGGTTAACCTCCACCACGCTGCTCAGTCCATGCTCTTGGATCTCCCTCCTCATCTTCTCGAACCGCTGCTCGTGGTATTCGAAGCTGAACACTTTGCCGGTCGGGGTGGCGTGGGCGTCAGGTTTCGGTGCGCCGTTGTAGACGGCTCGCGCTGAGGCATGCGTGAAGCTGCCGCTGCCGGAGCCCGCCTCGATCAGTCTCGTGCCGGGCCGTGCGCGTATGCGTTGTAGAATGTAGCTGTAATCCGGGGTGTAGACGACTTGTGTGCGGTGGGGAAGGCTGGTCGTCCATATTTCGGGTGTGGGGGGCAGAATATGTACGAAGCCGCTCTGCGCAGCGGACATGTTGTTGTTCTTGAGTTGCTTCTTGGCTCCTGATGCCGGAGGTTCGGTGGGCTTTTCATTCGCGTCCTGTTGCTCGGCGTCGCCCATCGGTGCTTCTTTTATTGGTGCTGCTGCTGCTTGCTGTTCAGTTGCTGTGTTGCTCTGCGCCGCTGTGGCTGCTGCCTCGTCTGCTGCGCTCTTGACTCGCTTCTCACCCTCATCATTGGCATCTCTTTTGCGCTTCAGCGCTCCCGATGTGTCCTCTTCTTGTTCTTCTGTCTTGCCATTGTTCTTGGCTGCTGCTGCTGCTGATAGGTTTTTCTTCTTGCGACCACGGGAACCGGTGTCGACGACGGAGGCGCGGACCTGAGAGCCCCAGGGGATGCCGATCAGGGTGGAGTGAGGGAAGGAACCAAAACGGGTATTGATGACATGGCCCTCTTTGTAGCCATCATGTTCGCCCTGCGTGTCACGTAGGTAGACTGGAATGAAGTCGTCTTTGGAGAGTTGAATGATGGCAAGCGTATTTGCCCTGGTCACCTTGCCAGGTTGTAGAAAGGGTGATTGCTCTGGCAGACCATTGTCTATTGTGGGGATGCTGGTCAATTGACCTGTAGACGAATCGAACGAACAGTCCATCTTGGGTAGCTAGGGCAGTTGATTGGGGGTGGTGAAGCGCCTAGCTGTGGTTGTTGATATAATGATATACCCGTCAAGTAGCTCTTGTTAAAAAAATTTAGCGGAAACCTCTGCAAGGCTGGCGAGGCTGACCACCCAAATTGCGGGGTTCCAGCAGGTCGGGAAGGTCCGTGCCACGACATTGTGCAAGCCGTCTCTTCACCAAATTTTGTACTCAAAAGTTTTGTCACAATTCCTAGCAATTCTCTTTGCTTTGCTACAATAATTATCAGCGATACTTTTCGTAGCATTTCGAACTTGATTTTCGCCTATTTGAGGTCCTCAGCACGCCTGGCTATCAGTATTACTAAGCACACACGAGGCTGAAAAGTCCTGCCTCTGCAGCAGCCGATCAAATGTCTGTCTTGATCCGCCCAGTTTGGACCGAGCATGTCAGCCTCGTCAGTGGGGTGATTGCTTTTTTTCAACATTCCATACACACGAGTCACGTCAATTATGCATTCTACAGCTGAAAATAAAGAATGTGTGCACCTTGCACGCATCGGAGAAATGCTGCATTGCCTGTGATGACAGCTCGGATCGGGTCCCGTCGCTCAAGCACGAGGTGCATAATCTGATACTACCTCTCGCAGATCAACTACAATCGCAAAAGCAGCCTGGGTAAGCTCAACTTAATAATAGCACAGAAACCAGCATTGTGGAAAGGAGCCAGCTTGCTTTTGGAGGCCATATGTAATGCAATACGTGCTCTCATCCGCTATCGTCTCCAAATCGTCGTAGTTGTCCAATTGGTGGCGTTCTCAAGAAACTTCAAAATGTTACAAATTTTCTATTTTTATTTTTTATAGAGGAAAAAAAAAGGGAAAAAGAGAAACAAACCCCCCAAAAAAAAACCTCGCACTTGTCGTGCTGCCCAAGCTCATTGCGGCTATATTGACATCTGGTAATCGCGGCAACTCGGCTCTTATCGAGATGTAGGGTCGGCAACGCGGTTCAAGGTGTTCTTCAGAAAGCTTGGCCATCTTAACTCGCTGCTGGCCAAGACGGAATGAAGCGTGACAGGCTTGGGAGCTTTGCCAAGCACACGGGAAGCGGGCGATCCCTACACAATCTGCCTGCGAAAGGGCCAGATGGATTTGACGACAAGCCATTCTGGTGAACACGCTGACGAGACTTAATAGAAGACGTCATCTTTGTCTTGGGGCACAACGGAACATATGTCTTGACTGGCGATGCTCTCTCCTCAGCACTCCCGATGACCTGGGAGGTTGTGTATCAACGAAGACGTCTCCACGACGAGTCAATTATTCGATAGCGCACAATCGATCGACCTTTAATCGCTGTCGGGCGGTTCTTTTGGTTGCGCTGCCACCTCAGTGTCCGGCTGCCCCTGACTGCCAACCCGGGCATCCGACCAATTAAGCTTGCTGGGTGGCTGTGTTACAGATGTGGGGGCAATCCGAAATGGAGTGTCCATGGAAGCGACGTCGAAGGTGCCACCTTGTGAGTGTCCTTGCTATGCAAACGTCAGATGTCTGAGATGGGAGGCCTGTCCGAGTGGTGGGTTTTGAACGTCAAGCAAAGCCAATGAGTCCAATTGTGGCCCTGCAAAGACGATACCATAGTAGCCTATCGCCCTCGCATGATGCTGTTAGGCCAGGTTGCACCTAGATTGGTCCCACAAGCTTTAACACCCGCGTCGTATGAAACTTTGCTTTGGCCATCGTCGGTCTAGACGCCATGAACAGAACAGTGTAGAGAGGGCTGCATCGAGGCAGCCCACCAAGGTCACGGGGCTGGTTCTAAATGTGGCATGGCTCGGAAACCATTGATGCTGTAGATCAGCTTTTTTTCGCAGCATCTTTTTTAGCAAAGGCCTCCAACAAGGTTCTCTCCCTCCCTTGCAGCTCTGTTGATGAAGAAAAGAAGCTCGGGTGTCTTGTCACCGCCATTCGACCCGCCACGAGGAGTGGCCCCTCTCCCCACGATCAAGCTCTTGGGTTATGCGGGCTGCATGCAAGAGCCGCTTGCCAGCAAGAATCCGTAGGTCAGACTTGCACGACCCCGTAGGCCTCATTCGTCCACGTTGAAAGCTGTCGTCTCCTTGTTCGATTCAGGCACCGACATGCGTTCGTTCATCATCTGCTTTTGGTCTGTTCCAATGACGCCGTCTTTGCTGACCCTGGCTTTTGCCCGGGGCTTGCCTGACAATCTCGTTGGAGACTTTGGCCCCCCCCCTCCAATCCAGGTGTTCTGCTAATAAGCGCGGGTACAACCATTTTGTACCTTTCTTACTTGTAGAAAACGATTGGCGGACGATTGATACGAGTCAAATTACGACCTGTCGTCTTGTCCACCAACAGGCTCCGGCAAGCCACAATGTTTCATCCAGATCTCTGGTAAAGCCAGGCACTGTCGCCCAAATCGGTCCCATCGATGCAAAAAGGTCAACCTGCATGCACGCCGTCATATTCATGGTGGGTCCACTGTCCTGGCTTGACGATCCCGGGCCAGCTCGTCAGGGGTCCACTCCTTTGGTGGGGAGCTACCCCTCCTTGCTGGCTCCCTCCCTCAATCGCCCATCGTCAAGCTTCCTTGGAGCCATGGAAGAAGCTTTTCTCTCACATTGTGGCCAGAGTGTCATCTATTAAGTGTGTGTTGACTTCATGAATTATTGAAAAAACTCCACTTTACATCCTCGGTGGCCAACTTTTTTTTCCCGCACCTGGAATAAGGTTGACCGCTCTTGAATACGAGAGCGAACCGCAAGCAGGAAAAAAGTTGTCTTTGTGTGAAATCGCATTAGCTCAAACAGAAAAGGAAGGGAAAAAAAGGGGTCTTTTTGATCTGCCGGGCGAGCGAAAAGAGAATCAATGGATGAATGAATATGTGTCCCCCGGACTTATGATGACATATGTGGTTTGAGAACCACGACCCTTCGAAACTCGTACGCCGCCGATCCGCATTCTTTGCCTAGCCATTTGAAGAAACACAACAGGAACCGGGCAACCACTGTCCATCAATGCCTCCCGAGCCCAGGCGAACCTTGTGTTGCTATTTGTGCTCGGCCGCGTCAGGCAACTCCAGCACCGGCAGCAGCATAGTCCATGATAAGTTTCTGTAACCGCCCTAACGTCCCGTCAGCTTTCAGCTGGTGCCATGGAAGCAATGAAGCTTTCCAAAAAGATCGGCCAGGGGTCCCTCTTCCTTACCCACACCAGCTTCCCAAGGAGGGGTCGACGTGGTGGTGGTGGTGGTGGTCGTGGTCGTAAAGTGGCACCCCCTGTGGATGCTTCATTACGTCTTTCCGACTGGTCTGCGCCTTGCATCCCTGACCCTTTCAAGCAAGCGCATGAAGCCACCGTGTTTGTAGTCGATACCAGGAAGAGGCTGTGCTTTGACCGTTGAACTTTGTAGCTTAGCCAGGCTTGCCAGGGATCATCAATACTGGCCTCCACCTAGACGTCTCACCCACCGGAATGTGTGTACCATAGTATGCAGCATGTCAGGAGTGGGTAGTGTGAAGCTAGGAAGAAAAAAAAAGGGGGGGGGCAGCCATTAGCAAGCTGTGTCGATTATATATAGCTAGCTTCCTGACCTCATTCTCTCCTCTTCTGACTTTGTTTGCATCCTCATCCTCCACACTCACAAAACCATCAACAACATACTACCAACCTCTACCACACATCTTCAAAATGGGTTTCTTCGATTCTTTCGGTAAGCTCTCTCTTATCCTTCGAGGCAGCCCTCCGCCCTCCAGCCTCTCGAGGACGACTCGTTTCCTCCGTCAGAGAGACACTCTGGGGATTATAAAAAAAAGAAAAGACTAACAGTGTCGTCCGCAGGTGCCTCTCAGGAGAACTACGAGAAGGTTGAGAGCGGTAACCACGAGGCTACCCTCTCCCACGAGCTCGTCGGCAGCGCCGCCGCCTTTGCTGGCATGAAGGCCTTCGAGGCTAAGCAGCGCAAGGAGGGCAAGCCCGTCTCCCACGCCATGGCCAAGGAGCTCCTGGCTGCCGCCGTCGGTTTCGAGGTTGACAGACTCGCCGAGACCAAGGGCGAGGATGCTTTCGACAAGTTCAAGGCTCACGAGCACGCCAAGCACGAGGCTGAGGAGATGTACGCTGCCCACTACGAGAACAACGGCAGGGAGGAGTGGCACCCGTAAGTTTATTCTCCACCCCCCCCCCCCGAACAAAATACAAGAATGGTCCACACCTCTCGGGATACCCTTAGCTGACAATTCTATTTTCAAGTGACCACGAGCCTCCTCGTGAGTTCGGCCTGTAAGCTACTCGAAAACCAAACGGTAGCTTTGCCGACATCCGCATGAGTGAGCTAAAAGGTTGCGCTTGTGGCGGCGATGGTGCGGACGTGGGATCTGATGGAAATTGGTACCTGAAATATGGCAAGACCTGAATGAGACAGCGTTCGGCACATCGGACCAGGTAGAGAGCAATGAAAAATTCATCCCCTGGAACATTTGAAATCATGCTTGAGCTTGTGAATATTTGTCCTTGGAATTTTATGATCCACATATGTCAAGAGCCGTTGTGGGACGAAGGACTTCGGGACCCCGCAGACGTGGACCAAAGGCATGGTGGGCATTCGTAGCAGAATGCTTTGAAAAGCGTGACTGCAAATGAATGTCTGGAGACTGGTGCTCCTTCAATTAGCTACTGGGCTGTCTAAACGTGCTAGCTCGAGGTATCTTATATGAAGCTATTTCCCGGGATCATCCTACACTCTTGGGGGAGGGTGCCAAGCTGGCATGGGGGAGGTTCGTTACATTTACCAGGTTACATCGACCAGAAGCTGGATGCAATATAGCTCATGCTATGTTGATGACTCTCTTGAGATTTTCATTTTATTCGTGGTCGCGTATAAATCCTGAACGCAACTGCTTGATGGCACCCTCGAACTGCATGTGCAATTCTCTTACAGTGTTGCTTGCCCCTTGTGGCTGATTCCGTTATCCTTACTCCTGGCTATGGTTGCCGAAGGTGGAAAAGGAACGTAACTCTTTTGAATGGCGTCCTTCTCAGTTCAAGTCTAACACCACTCGTAGTTGGACTGTGGAGGCCACATCAGACACCTCTGTAAATGCAGGCCACAGAGATGGCGTTGTTTCCTTCCCCCCGCCTGGCCCGAATGAGTGTATAGAGCCAGAGGCATGCAAAGATGATACAATAGGCACCGAATCCTCCAAAGAGCAGGACTGCTACATCTCCAGCTGAGGACATCTTTCAAGAGTGAATAAGTGACTTTGCAAAACTTGGTGGCTGCATGAAGATGAGTCAAATCCGTCAACGCTGTACTGCTCGATATCCCTAGCAAAGATCACCATCTAGTTTTATTTATTTATTTGCTTGCTGTGACCAACTTGCCTGATTGACTCTTCATATAGTAAATGTGAGTGATGTCTGATAGCCTCTTATTATCGGTGATTCAGTCCGAACAAACTGGGGACACACTCAACCTTTGATGGTTTAAGTGAGTATCAACACTCTGAGAAATTTGCCTTCACGATGCATGCCAATCTCACTTTGTCCTCAGTCGTATTTCAGTCCTGTAGAACCGAATGTAATCTAAAAACTTGCATATCCTCCTCGCCGTCCATATCATGCCCCAATGCACTGAATATTCCCTGATGCGAAAGTTAGAAATGCTGCTCTTCGTGGTCCAGTACACTCCCGTGCTTGCCTCTCTCTCTACTATGCAAAAATTGTCTGGATAATTGCAACAGATCATCTTCATTGTGCTATAGAGTAGATTAGGATTATCCTCTCCGGCCCAAGACTACAAGCCAAAATGGAGACATCACAGTCCCACCAAAGCACAAGCGAGGAAGCATATACATCTCGTGTCGATATATTTGACCGCACAAAAATCTGGTTTGTTTTGGGAGCCAACTATTTTGGACATGAACCAGAGTCAAACTCGCGCCCAAGTAGACATGTCTAAAATATGGCAGACTTGAATACCTAGTTCAGACAGGATTGATTGCCACCGGACTTCATCGGGTAAAAGACTCGCTTAAAGATGAATAAAGAGAAACATACCTACGTATCTATTGCAACCACTTCTACATAGAACGATCAAGAACG
This sequence comes from Gnomoniopsis smithogilvyi, assembly GCA_027946515.1. Lineage (NCBI taxonomy): Eukaryota > Fungi > Ascomycota > Sordariomycetes > Diaporthales > Gnomoniaceae > Gnomoniopsis > Gnomoniopsis smithogilvyi. The sequence goes on along the minus strand of JAPEVB010000004.1, from coordinate 555,124 downwards.
CCATACCAGACAGCATGTAGGCGTCCCAGAGACTAAAAGATACATCGTCGAGTTTTAACATACGGGACGCACCTGCTCGGGAAGCCTCATGGAATGAATCGTATCGCTTCACAAACAAGGGCACGCTGGCTGTCTCTTCAAAACCCGTTTTTTGCATTGGTGCGTACGATTCTCTACACTTGTGGATTACACCACCTCACTTTCTCTGCAATGTTAGTGCGCTTGCTAATTTCCTCGGCTAATTTTGTTCTCTCGAAGCTCAAAGTAGGGCAGACGCACCCTAGGTCACGGTAGGTAAACCAGTTGTGTAGAATTTAGATGATGCGTGTAAAGCTCCCCCCTCCGTGGCATCTTGCTGGAGCGAAACTCACTTTCTCCGAAAATAGAGAGCCCCAATATCGCGATGGCAGTGGCCATGCAACATAGCTCAAGTACTTGCCCTATACGCCCCGCAAGCTCATCGTGTCACATCAGATCAAAACACTTTCAAATACTTCACACAGTGGATATAGTAAGACAGAGAGTACTTTAAGAGGGAACATGAAACATTCTTGATTGCTATTCGACAGATCCACCTGTTGGCTTTGCTTGCGCATCTTTCCATCATCCACACGACGCGAATTGTGACCTAAGCTATCTGAACTTTGACCAAATATTGACACTGACACTGACATAACCCAGACCGAAATCTAGACCACAGACAGAGAGAGAGAGGGAGGGAGAGAGAGAGCACAGAACAGAAATAGCGGGTGACTTGAAGAGACACGACCCGGACCGCTACACAGTATCAACAGCGACAAGGGACTACCAGAGTTGACTCGAGGCACGGCACATTTTCAGAAGTGGCGCACGAGTGGCTAACTCAACGGAAGATGGTTGCACCAGCAGGGAGAACAGCCGACGCAATCGTAGAAATCAAGCACAACAGACAGAACAAAAGAGACAACAACAGCAAGGCCAGAACAAAATTCCCGTTCACACAGGACTCGCCGGATCCTTATTGCTGCCCTCACTGCTCCCGCTCCCGCTGCGAACACTACCCGCCGAGCCAGAACCACCAATGGCAGATCCTGTACCAGACCCCGACCCCGAGGCCTTGCGAGTCAATCCATGCTTGGGGGGTGGAAAGCCGGGAGGGCTTCGCATCCCACCAGAGACGTAGGAGTACTGAGCAAAGGGACTCGGGTTGCCGGACTGCGTCTGGGAGGGCGGGAGGAACGGCGGAGCATTGACGTTGATCCTTGTGCCGCCTGGAGTGCTTGTTGCGTGGAGATTTCCGTTGCTAGCGTTCTTGGACCCGTTGCTGTGGACACCTTCGTCATCCTCGTTGGTCGACTGCGTGAACCCCGAAATATCACTAAGCATGGAGGACGAGCGGCCTCGCGACTTATGACGGGTCGGGAATCCAGTCGGTCCTGGGTACTGAGGAAAGGTTGCGTGCGAGAATAGCGGATTGATCGGAGTATTGCCGGCGACGGTAGTCACTGGAATGGCCGAGCTCTGAGCGGGTGACCACAATGGATTTTGCGCATATTGTGGCCATTGCGCCGCGGCAGGGTTGTAAGCGGCCGGGTCTTGCTCATAGAAGCCGGCTGAGTACTCGGCAATCTGCTGCTTGTAGCTAGCAACCACCCCATTGAGCATCAGGGACAAGTTGAGTGCGCGATCCCGCTTTTCGGTATTGGAGTCAATCACAGCTTGAAGTCGCTCGGCGTATTCCTGTTCCCTGCGAGCAACGTCGACCTCAAAGGTCAAGGTCTCCTGGTGGCGCCGCTGGGCTTCGTCCAAACCGCGAGCATTCGCATCTGTTATACGCGCATGCTCACCATCGACCTTGTTGAGGCGAGCGGCGGTCTTGTTCCGTTTGGCCTCTAGGCTGCCTTGATCATCGCTCAGCGCCTTGTTCTCCTGCTCGATGTTGGACTTGAAGCTCTTGAAAGCCGAGCGAGCCTTATCATACAGGCTCTTCTCTGAGTTGTACCCGCTCTGCTTCTTGCGATACTCTGTCAGCACATCCTCTGGGATTGTCGCCAGCTCCTTCAACTGCTCCTGCAATTCTGTCATGGCCTGCTCCGACTGCTTCTGCTGTGTCGTGTTTTGCGCAATTTTCTGTCTCAATTTCTCATCGTTACCACCGGCAGATTGTACTGCAGAAGTCAGCCTGTCAATTTCCTTCTTCACTGCATTAGTCTTCCGATTGTTTTCCTTCCTGAGGGCCTTGAGTCTCGATTTCTCGTCACTCAGCTTCGATTCCAGGCCAGCAATAGAAGTCCTCAGGGTTGTTGCGGGCGACTCATGTCGGTACTGAGAACGTGGAGCTGCGGCCTTCGCATCGGTGTCCTTAGTCTTAGCCGGGATAGTCCTAATACTAGTCGAGAAAATGACTTCGTCTGTGCGAGTGCTCACGAACTCGCACTCGTAGTTTGACATCGGTGTCAGTCCATATATGTCGCCAGTCCATTTCGTGCCTGCTGTGCCTGCCTCCTCTCCATTGCCTACTGGAATAATGCGTGTCGGTTGCCAAATTGCATTGTTGACTCTGACGTAGAACGGTTTCGTTTTGTCGATATAGGATGGCCCTTTACCATTTCCATTCTCATCGTCGTGCTCGGGTGGGGCCAGGTCTGCAAAAGAACTAGTGTTGAAGCAAACTGTGTCACAACCCACGTAGCAAATCCAGACCTGCCCTGGCTGCGTGTTGAAGGGCGCGTTTCCCAGATTGTGGATGTCGGTTGCGTTCGAGCCAGCCGATTCGGTTGTTGCGTGTGATAACTCATACTCCTTCACCATAACAATTTTTGTGCTCGCTAAAGCTGCCCATAGTGGCTGTCGAATGCGCACCTGATGACTTTGTTTCCTCTTTTTTTTACTTGACGCTGAAGTACTCATCACCTGCCTGTTCGGATCCGGGTCCGTTGGAGTCAATCCGCCATCCATGGCAGAATCCACCATCAGAGAAGGGGATTTGCCAGCTTCCGGATCGGATTGACTTTGGGACAGTAAGTCACGTCTCTCGCGCCTGAGATACCAGTCGCGGACATAGCGGACCAAACCCTGGACAAGAATGTGGATAGCCAAGACACTTCGAAACAATCCCCTAGGAGTTTTCCTTCCGTATACACTGGGTCCAGGCTCCATGGGGTCGTCGGCGTCGGTCGTGGCCCACGATGGTCCAAACAGCGTCTTGATGTTTGGAAAGCCCCCGAGGGGTTGATGATGCCCAAAATGGTTGAAAAGAACGATCCCCACGCATAGAAATATGTTGTGTGTAGTTCCCCCTCTTGAGCTCGCCCCTCCTCCCAGGGTCATCGCAACCACCACCTGCGCGAACTCCAATATGAGATCTTGTAGCGGCATGAATGCGAAGATGATAAGAAAGAAGAGATCGAGGCCGACGAGGGTCCACAAATTGGGAGCGCCAAAGCCATCAAAGATCTCGTTGATGCTTAGACCAGAGCTCGTGGTTGGGGGCGGGACGAAAGTCAGCAGGGTGAAGAGGGTGTAGATGCTAGACAAGAACCACGGTGACAGCTGGGTGAGGATGATGAGGATGGCGATGGTGTCGTGCAGTGGGCAGGATCGGAGGACGGTGAGGGCCAAGTCGAATGGGCCCGTGTCGCGGTGGACCTGGTGATTCTTGGCAGCATTGACGTCGATGCGGCGGTGGGCATCTTCGGCGGACACAGAGGCGGAGTCGGAAGAAGAGGCATCCGAGTAGGCCGCTACAGAGGCGCGCCTGGGGTTCTCGACGGACATAATGTCGTCGATGTTGCTGTGGTGCTTGGTATAACCGTTTCCATTTCCGATGCCATTGGCACTCGAAGTCGAAGGGTTTGGGGAGGGCAGCGGCGGGGGAGCGGCGTTGTCGAGGGACGTAGACGACAGAGAGTGGGATTGAGATTGAGAATTGTTCTGCAGGATCGAGGATGGCCTAGGGCCAGGGCTGCCATCGGAGTGGATATCGTTCCTGCTTCTCTGGCTCTTTGGAATGCGTTTTCCTGGACCTACAAGCCCATTCTCGTGTCTGGTGTCGCGATTGGATGCCGCTCCCTGCTGTCGCTTTGAGGAGGAGCCGCGAGGCATACGATGTCGCTAATCTTGCGCTTCTGCCGGAGCCCAGAACAGACGAGTTCCGAGGCCAGCAAAAGGCAAAAGTCGACAAGGCGGAGGGGGGAAGAAAAGGAGATGCTCGACGGGCACGGGCCTAGTGATCTGGCAGGTTTTGACTCCTTACTCGCAGTTGTCAAGTTGAAAGCCGACCCAGCAGCAGCCGTTGCTTGCCCGCTAAACCTTGAACTCGCCCTTGACCGATGCGACTTGCTGCTCCTTGGATCAGGGAACGTGACCGGGAGGGACAGTAGAAGACTCAAAGGTCAGTTCAAAAGCCGACTCGGGCTGGTACGACAGAGAAAATTGAACGGGAGGGAGCGCGCCAGACATGCGAACTGCCTGAATGTGTCGGTCCCGTCGCCAGCCGGTCCACTTGAAAGATCCAAGATTGGATAGTGTGAGTGTTTAGGATTCTGGAAGGTTGCCGAAGTTGATCGAAGCGTGGGAGAAGGAGAGACAAGAACGATGGTGTCGAAAATTAGGACGGAGTGTGAAGTGCGTAGTCAGTCAGAAACGACAAGAGATTCGGAGAAATTGATGCAACAGTGAGATTGTAAGACAGCCCTCTAAAAAAAAGTTCAGCTGAACTGCAAGACGTGCTTCCTCCCCTCTGCGCGCTGTCAGAATGTACTGGAGTACACAGTAAGAGGAGGAGGGCGAGGTGGGAGGTGGAGGAGGCGCGTCGGTGCCTCGTGGGATTGCAGCTGAGGCTGGTGTGTGGTGGAGGTAGTGATTGTACGGAGTAGGTAGTAGGTAGGGGCAGGAGTCGTCGGGTCGGTAGTGAAAAAACCAGAATGCCAGTCAGACGGGAAACACACAGTAAATCGTAGTAGGGGGAGCCTTAAGCCAGTACCCACCCGCATACAAAACCCCCACAGTGTGTGTAGCGTGCGAGTGTCTTTTTTTTTTGTCCCTTGTTCCCTTTTTCTCCACTCCCCCAAATGCTCATCCGGGAACATGCAGCTTGGGGGGCAAATGGCGGGGCCCATTAACAGAGAAAAAAAAAAATGCTTAAGACAGCGCCGGCCCGCAATGGCTACTACTACCACTGCGATTACGCAGTATCACACTACTGCTAGAGTACCATTTTTGTACATTGTAATTTCCTTTTCAACCTAGCAAGCCCAGATATTGCATGGCCCCTCTCTGGCGATCACCTGCAAACGATCGGGACAAAGCTTGGACGGCTTAGGCCTTGGATTGCAACCCTAGTATCGTATATGATGATAGGTCTTGTCTTGTCTGTATCGCGGAGGTATGCTGATATCTATTCTGGTATTTTTTGCTGATATTATCAGTGATAAATTCAGGAGACAGAATACGTTGGAGCGGTAGCTGCTACTGTTATTTGTGTCCTGTTGATGACTACGTGCAGCCATGAATGAGGCTGAAAAGATGCACTGTCCTACTCAAGTCCCGGGCTAACATTGCTAAAACTGCATAAGGTTCCTTGTTGGTCAGGATCAAGGTCAAAACGGCCGGCTTCATGACTCGGCCTCACTTCATCACGCAGCCAACTTTGGCACTCTTCCACCCACAACAGTCAGGAATGCGGAGTAACGTTAGCAGCATGCCAAACATTGCGAAAAAGCAAGAACAACCTAGACACTTTAATACATTTACTGCTCTGGGGCATGACATTCCCTATTTCATTTGCCTATCATGACAGGCTTGCATAATCATGCATTTTCAATATTAAGCATCATCGTTCATCGAGTCCCGGGTCAGTACTGAGCGAAGTGATAATGGACAGGGTCCCTGGACAGAAGAGAAAATGCTCTCTCTTCATAACATGCACCAATAGCTAGGTACGCAATGCCATGGTAACAATGTTGGTCCTTCCAGCGCTGGGAAAGTTTACATAGTACTCTGCCTTTTCCATAAGCAACCAAGGCTGACGGAATGGCCTTTTTTTTTTTTCTCCTTGTCTTTTCTTTCCCCAAGGATGGGAAACCGGGGTATGTGCGTGTGCCCCATACATACCTACCTACTAGGCTGTTGGGTGCTATTGTTTCGACTGAAATTCATGCCGCCTTGCAAGTTCAATTCCGTCTCTTCAACCCAATACGAGACCTGTTCGCACTCGAGCCTCATCTGATGTGTAAACCACAAGGCTGAGTACGATAGATATGGTTGATGAATTGAGTTCCGGATAATTTTTTCGAAGGAGTCTGCGTGAAATGATTGGGGCTGGACTTGGTTACCTTCTTCCTCCTTTGCATTTGATCATCTGCACCGGATACGACCCCATCCATCGCACGCTACATTCAACCTTTCCCCAGGTTTTTCTTTTCTTTTTCATGCAGTCTGGCATCTGGCAGTCCGAACTTCCAGGTTGCTTCAGCGCCAAGCACGGAACAGACAGACAGACAGCCCCTTGAACAACCTTGGGCACGTTCGCCGCTAGAGGACATGGCCCATGATGGTGAATGCAACGCTCCGTGACTCCGGGCACCGTTGAGCCAGTCAACGAAGCAAGAGCTTGGTCATTAGCCTGACGCTTGCAACCCGCCCGCTCCGAACTTGAATGATATCAGATGGATCTGGTTCGTCAGTCACCAAACGCCAGGGAAAAAAAAAGGTTTTCCTCCTGGAGTTTTCTAGTTTGTTTTTTCCCCTGGCCTCGGGTAGTCTCCTGCTCTCTTGGTCGGCTTCAGGTGCAGATCGAACCGACAAGCCACGCACGGATTGACGCTTGCATCCATCATCACTCGAGAAGACGGCTTCGTCTTCCGGGTACTAGACGAGGCTCGGGCCGATGCTGGATCCGTTTGTGTTCACATTTTCTCCAACTTCCGACTGAACCGTCAACGTGGTTTTCTTCTTTCTTCTTTCCCCCAACGTCGTGTGCCCTCAAAAACTTGTCGAGGACATGTTCCGTATCACCAGCGGGCAACCCTGGTGTGATGCGGGCACTCACTGGTCACCGCATGCGATGTCACATGCTCTGGAAAAGAAAAGGCTGGAAAAGGCAATGCTATCCAGTCGCCCTACCCTCGTCCTGCACTTGCATGCCTGCATGCTGCAGAAATCAAGCCATCACTTGAGCAAAGACAGGCTGCATTCTCCACAAAATATCGAGATTGTCAGCTACTCATAACACAGTTAGCGATAAAAATTAAAAAAAAAATAAAGACGGCGTTTGATGCTGCAGGGACGATCGGCACTTGTCCGCCCCTCCTCGAACTGGCGCGAGGGGCGGGCACAGTGCCTTGGATTTCTTATCAAAACTGTATGGAATGGTTTTGAGCAGGTGATGGCCTATTATAGCAAACAACTCTCCCTCTCTCCTCCACCTCCTTCGATCACGAATTTCTCTTTTGCCTATAGGACCTCCATTATTAACGTCAGCGGGTAACTGAGACATGAGGCTGACCACCAGCATTGTCTTGCTACTCTACACACCGCCACAAACTCGAAAGGACGTATCAACTATACCCAAGAACACTATAACATTGACTGGTAGTAGATATTGCAGATGACGAAAACAGTTGCAATTGTTCCCCAAGAACATGACAATCACGGTGACATCTCATTTTATCGAGTACCAACTTCTCCCATCTTTTGACAAGAATACCATCTGCTCCCCCACCCCCGTCTCCCATTTACGCCCAACCGCCATCGCCGCTTAAGATAAGCATTTTGTTCCTTGAGCCAACAGCGTCACACTGCAGCCAGCCGCCTTGCATTGGCGGCTTGCTCGTCGACATGACAGGGCCTTTACAAGCACTGACCCTGCACGGTAGATGGGCAGATGTCTGCAAGTGCCGTCTTCGTCCTAGTCAGGCCTTTCCACGCCCTTCACGCGCCTTTCGCCACCTACTTACCAACTTCTTGTGACGATGGGGATTCCAATCTTGTACCACACCGTCATATTTTCGATGTGGTCTTGTGCCCAATGGGCTCCGGTACCGCTTTGACCCTCCCTCTATCTCCATCAGTCATTTCTTTTTCTGTCATGTCTGTGCTGCTCCTATACGCGGTGAGAACCTGTGGCTCCAGACACTACTCCTATAGCATTGAACTGCGAAGGGTGCCGTGACCGCACTGGAGTCAATCGTCGTGGCTTTTTTTTTGTAATTGTCGATGCTTCAACCTGGACCTTTCAACATGAGCAATCTGCGCACACTTAACAGGCCGCCAGACATCGCTCAAATGTGTCCGAGATTGTAGCGTTGGGGAAAGTGTCAGAGGTGTACCTGACTTCACTTTGCACTGGCATCGAATCTTTTGACACGCTCTTGGAAGTCTTGATTCAGGAGTAATCATGATCGGATTCAAATTATTATGGCTGACGCCTCTCTTCAGGGTATATGTGTCCAAACAATCCTCATCAGTGCAAATATATACAATCCTTTAAATCAACATGGAGTCCGAAGCATTTGTCTCATTCACTTTGCCCATCTTTCCATTTAGGAAATGACGATAGTTGAAGGGGTGACCTGTTCACAGATCTCGACAGCACCACCGCCAGAGCGGCAGTAGGTCTCGACATCGCCAGAGCCGGTCCATCCAGCGCTATCGAAAACAAAAAGCAGTCAGCAAATAAGGTCCTTCTCGAAAACATCAACACAGGGGGACTAATCACTCACAAAGGCGAAGTCTGCTTGTAGAGGCGCAAGCCGAACTGGCTTGTGGTGCCATTGATCAGCCCGAAGCTGTAGGGCGTTCCGTCACAGCCGAAAACGGTACCCTGGGTACCCGGTGAAACGGCGCTGCAGCTCACATTGCCGTTGATGTAGAAGTCGACGCGCTCAATGCCCAACACTTTGGTGGTGGTGGCGTTGATGGACTCGCGGAGGCTGAGACCGGAGATGTTGACGTTCTCGTAGGTAGAAGGGTCGGGCGCGGTGCCGTTGTGCGCAGGGTTGATGATGGTGGGTGCGGCGGCGGCGAGGGGCGCGAGGAGGATGGCGGCGGAGAACTTCATTTTGAAAGTGGTGGTGGTGTTTATGGAGGTGGTGATGGATAGTGGAAAGAAGGAATTGTTCTGGGAGCAAGGTGGTATGAACGAGAGTCTCTTGGTGAGGAAGGCTGATGAGTTGGGGTTTATCTTCTACATCGTCTGGAAAAGGCAGACGAGCTCGATGACTTTATATCAACGACCTCGCTGCTCGTGGTGGCCATGCTTCCTGTGGAGCGGTGCCACGCTTGGCGACTCAGGCGGAGTTCGCCAAGTAAACAACGCTATGGGGATCTTCAACGCTCCCTACCACAAGAGGGCAGTACAGTGGTCCTCTGTGGGTTCTGGGAAAGCTTCTTCTAGCCCAAAATATCCAGGATGCTGTGCTAAAAAAGCTGGTATTGTTGGGCTTCTCTAGTGACTACATAGTTCCACTCTCAGCGAGGCTGATTTCTCTACATCCTGGCTGGCGGGAGTTGGCCGTTGGCAGGCTGCCCTCGGACTAGGTAATAAGTGATGTCAAGCCCTTCGTGTTTGCAATTCTCCAGATTTTGCCTCCGCTGGCCTATGGAGGCTTAGTGCAGATCATGTTAGTCTTCTTTGGAGACCTGAAAATACAATAAAAAGAGATGCTATGTCTTCATCGCCACGGCGGCCTCTTAGTGAAGGAAGATACGAGACCGTGGCGAAAAAAAACAAAAACATGCGATGAACAGCTATGACATACTCAGGTATAGAGGACCAACTTTGCCAAGACACGAGGTTGTGTTGGGAATGGGCCTTGCCAGCGGGCCCACTTGAGGTAAAATAGAAGCATACCTACAGGTATCCATCCCCCTATTTGTCTCCACGGGGATGAGCCTTTTGGTGGACTTGCCCTGGATGCTGGCGCAAATGGTTTCTCGGATACTTCCAGGGTTGACGACCGGCGCAGGTAGTTGTGCTCATTGCTACCAGGCCCTTCATGGCGGTGAAGAAGACTCAGTCTAACTATACTAACCAAGAGAGCAAGTGCCCTCCCTAGACAAATCGATGTTGTTATGGTGATTATGCCATGGTTCTGTAAAGCTGAAGTTGTTAAGAGCCTCCACATATCTTTTTAGCGCATGCGGTTGCCCCGAACTGCAGACCCACTAAGGCTGTGTTCACGAACCCTCCTTCTCGGGACTTTGATCGTACGGAAATCCGGGATCGGAGTGTTCTCGAAACATCGTTTCATTAACACGTCCTTGTTCAAGACAAAAGATAAAAATATCGAGGCAGGGCAGCATAACCGTTGCTAGGCAATCGGATCTTGACTCAGGACAGTCGATCAACGAGGCTTGTCCTCTTGTCATGACTTGTAATTTGGGCGGGAAGGTTTCAAGTAGAAGAATCTTTGTATCTGTTTCTAAAATAAGCAATCGAGAAACAGAAAAAGAAAAACGAAATTCGGACTGCTAAATGGCCCGAAAAGTTGGTCAGCTTGTGTAGGTAGATAGATGTGCCTCTTTGTCCGACGTGGTCGAGAGTACCCAGGTAGGACTACTGCAATTCGATCCCTCATTTATCATCAATGTAGTAATGCGCCAACTTAATAATTTGATAGGTTGTATTTGCCGTCAATGGATAAAAGGAAGACGCCTGAACACCGAAAGGGTATGATGCATGTTCGTAAGTGGCATGTCGTAAAGATCGTGTCGTCATGTATCATAACCTCGCGCCCATCTCCTCGGGTACCCCTATGCTTCCTCCGAGTATCAATAGCCCTTGGCTGTCACAGCATTCACAGCGAGGATCTCCAATCTGCCAGCATACAATTTCATGAGATGACAGACCGGGTCTCCCCATATCACCGTCCTAAGCTGCTCATCCGTGGCAATTTGCGCAACCACTCCCTCGTCAAGTCTCTCCTCCACTGTCTTCTTCCCCTTCAATCTCGCCCTCGGGTCACCAGAACGTAGGACGACAATCCGTCCGGCATTGCTGAGCGTACACGAAGGTACTTTCCAGATCGGCCCGGTGGAAGCTTCCGCTCGGCCGTTGCTGAGGTCCGTCTTGCTTTTGCTGGCCTTGCCAAGCTTGCCGGACTTTGCAGAAGCCAAAGAATTGGTCGACTTCTTGCTCCGTGGGCTCGGCTGTAGTAGTGAGACTGTAGAGGAGCATTTAGACTTCTCCAAAGCCATAGAGGCCGCCGTCTTTGCAGCCAGAGCAGGCACGGGAGTGGCGAATAGATCCAGGAGACTTCTCACGTAGGCCTTGTCTGCCCTGGCAACTGGATCTCCCTCATTCACGAAGCTGAGAAAGAGGCTCTTGTTCAATTCTGGCCTATTTGCGCTGGATGGCTTCTGCAAAGGAAGCAGCGAGACAGGCGGTGTTCCGAACGTGACGCAGTGCACGCGCTTAAAACTTTCAGTAAGCGAGTTGAGTTCAGATTGGACGCTCGGACTGGTTGAGAGCATGTGTGCGTATAGCAGCGAGGCAACAGCACCGCCAGCGGAGTGTCCTGTTATGAGCAGGCTATAGGAACGGCGACTGGGGTTCTCCCGTAGAAGTTGGCGGAGACGAGCTGCCACTGGGCTAATCATGCGGCGGGCAACAGAGAGAAAGCCCGCGTGACAGAAATTACCATCATCATCCTAGGGTAGACGTCAGTCAAGCTCACTTTCGCTCACTTTCTAGCGGGAACCCTAGCTACTTACCAAGAATCCGGCCGGCGATGCCGGCTCTGTATTCAAGTTGACAGCCCAGTCCATGAATGTGGAGGTTCCCCTGATAGCAAACACAATCGTGTTCATGTGGTCCATCGGCACGGATTTGATCACCATGGCCTTACCGCCATTGCGATGGTCGCCCTCAATCTGAACGTCCCTCTCCTTGCCCCGGGCCTTTTCATAGACTTTCTCCGAATACTGTGCCGCCAGACACAGAAGTGGCCATGTGGGAATATACAGCTTCAGAGGGGGCAGGTTCATGGGCAATCGTGAGTTGGCGTAAAGCTCGACCTTGGCAAAGTAATTGCCGGATATCACACTCGCTGCCACACCAGTAGTCTGACCTTTTGGATGCCCAGATTGCTTCCTTTGCTCGTGCTTCTTAGGATTGCTGGTGAGCTGTCCGCGCGTTGTTGCCACTTCCGAGGTTGTGGATTCCGCGCTGCCCTGCTGGCAGAGGAAAAGGTCCCTTTCGTTTCCGGCGTAGCGCTCACAGTCAATAAGGGTCATCACCTCGTTGAATCGATGGTATAGCTGGTTTTTGGACGTGCTGTGCTGACCGTCTGTCCGGTTGCTAGATCCATTCCTGCAGGTTGAGCCGGCTTCAAGAATCGCTGGTAGAACCCCAGGCATAATCTGGTTCGTCAAGTTCACGGCCGAGCCAACAGCTAGCTTCGTGAAATGGCAACCGCCTGTGGATGGTCCTTGTCCACTGTTATCTGGTTGGCAGAGGTAATAGTGCTGGTTCACCACAATGGGCGCCTGTTGTGGTGGTGGCTGTTGATATGCCGGAGGAGGTGATGCATTGTTCCATTCTTGCAGCGGTGGTCGAGACCCAGCTGTCTGGAGCTGCGAGTATGCCATGTCTGTGCCATCTGCGCCTATAATGCCAGAGACTTGCGCAGGTGAATATTGAGGTGGCGGGGCCTGGCGTCGTTGAGGTGGCGGCGAACCAAGAGCAGCGGGCTGCCTCTCGACTTGAACTGGGTTTTGGCCAGTTGGTTGTGCAGGCGGCGCCTTCGACTTGCTTCGAGAGAAGAACCCCATTGCTTATCCGTGGAGTACAATAAGAGTACAATTGTCTAGTGAGTGAATCACTTGATGAATTGGGCGGTCATTTCTGAAGTGTAACTTGACCCAATGTCGAAAGCAGTGGGTATCAAAGAGGACTGTCTTAGTAGGTATGCAAGAATGCCGTCGAGATGATTGATTTTGTTTGATGCAGAGGAGATTGTGAAAGAGAGATGTCACTACTTTTGTCTTGACCCGAGGCAAGACATCATTATGTCTCTACAGAGAAGTTAATAAAAAAAAGTCATCAAGGATTAGGAATTCGTCTGTCTGCCTCGCTTTGCTCGCACGGTTTCCTGCACTAACTACCGCGAGCAGCAGACGCAAATAGACGCTTTTGCACCCCAAAGAGGCTTGGCAGGTACATGCAGGCTCACCACATCCTTGTAGGACTCGACTTATAGGCCCTGATTCGCCCTGAGGATCCTGTGCTGCCCCAATCAGGCGGCGGCGGCCTTCGGTCCACAAACGGCGGGCTCCCCACCATACTGTAGGTTAGGGGGAGCAAAGTGACGAACCACGCGTGAGATAGATGAAAAGCAGTGGCTTGTGCATGAACGTGCATGTGAATTCGAGAGCTAGAAACCTCTAAAATGCGGGTTCCACAACTCCCAAATCATCGGGCTCGAGAAGCTTGATTTCGGCACTCTGCAGAGCTTTGAAAGAAGAATATCTTGTATAATAGAAAAGTATTGGCCTTGATTGGCCGCGGAGACTGTCTGCGAACCCTACAAACTTTTGAGGTGGCGCGAGTTGGGCACAAGAAGCACGAATTATGCTTCACAAGGCCCCTGAGTTAAGCTTATCGAGGATTATGCATGCTCAGCACCCGCCAATGCATGCATATACTAATCACTATGTGGTAGTATTTAGTCGCTCTAATGTTGAAACACTGGAATGCTATTAGTGACCACGCCGTCGTCGCCGCGGACGCTCCCGTCGACGGCCCTAGCCCGCTTGGCTGCATGAAACCTTCAGCCGGGTGAACTACTAAGTACGATAGAGCCGAGTCAACAGATGCTTCACAAGGATCGAGAGTGAAGCAAAGGAAATCGAAGAAGGGGAGGCCACCAGCAGAGTGGTAAAATGTTCAATTAAACAGCTCGTATACTATGTGCGAAAGAAAAACTGCGTCCAGATGGTGGGCCAACTCTAGGGAAGCGAGCCCAAGGTCTCCTGACATTTTGGTACAACCACACGAAGTCTAGCAGCACGCTGCCGCGCGTATGTAGAAAGTTTCCTAAGCATTCTGCTTCTCGAGTTCCAGGTATCTCGAAACGACGTCAGGCAATGACCTTGCTAGGGCGCCCTTCTCAGGTTCCCAACCTAATTTCTTCATTCTAGAGCTCTGAATCCTCATGTTGATGCCGTACATGACTGAAATGTGCATCGCCCAAGAGTCTGCTGGTGGTGGTGGCGCAAGGGGGTCGTACTCTTTGCCAGGCCCAGCAAGACTGATCCGCGCAGCCTCGGTGACGTTCACCGACCTGATTTCGCCAGACTTTACCACACCTTGCTCCAGAAGAACGGGCGTAAGAGCTTGCATAAAGTCGGAAAACACAATGTTCTCCTCGGTACCGAAGTAATAGGCCTCCGGGCCCCAGAGTTGCAGCTCTTCGGCCCTCTTGATGGGCGTGCCAGCAAGGGTAGCAATGGCGTCGTCAATGAGGATCAAGAATATGTTTGTCAAATCGTTTACGTGGATCCAGGCCGAAGCATTCTCGCCCTGCGCAATTTGGAATCCCGAGCCAAAAGCACGAGCGGTGGTCAAGATGGCGGGCGTAGTGATGGGCGTGGGATGCTCAATTGAAGGACTCAGACCACCGACGAAGCCGGGCGAAACAATGGCCACGTTCACGTCGGAGGCCGCATTACGAACAATTATGTCCGTAACGGCGTGCGTATGTTTCTCTTTGAGGGAGCTCAGCTCGCCTATATCAGCAATGTCGTCCCACAAACGCGCATCTTTGAGACCCTCGGGCTCATCCCAGATGAGAGATGCGCCAGACGTGTGTATGTAGTAAGACTTTGGGTTATGACCCTTGAGGCCGGCAAGAATGGCTTCAATGCCGGCGTTGTGTGAGATATCCGGGGCGGTGTTGATGACGATGTCGGCATCACGGGCCGCCGCTTCGACCTTTTCGTGCTCCTCCATGTGGCCGATAATGGTCTCCACACGTGGGTACTTTGCGACAAGTCGCTTGCTCTTGTCTTCGTCGCGCACGAGCACCTTAACTTGCAGGTTTTCCTCAGCATGTTGCTCAAGCAGCTTATGGAGAACCGCACCACCAACGTGGCCGGTGCCCCCGATGCTGGATCAAATATCAGTCAACATACTTCGCGTCGCAACGAGCCAGTTGAGAACGTACCAAAGGATCTTAGGCATTTGTTTCGTCAGTACGTATTCTACCCAGGTATGCTACTTGTGAAGTTTTGGGAATAATGGCCATGAAACAAAGTCGCTCAAATCGGCAGATGGACAGGGCGAGTTTTCTGCACGCATGGTTGCTGTGGGTCCATGCTAGACCGGAATAGGGGCTACTCATTACTATATCTCTGAAGACTTGACAAATACAAAGTGGTGCCATATGAATGGATGCAGGATTTAGGTAGCATCTCATCTCGAGTAGCCAATCTCATTCAATGTTAGCTGCTAGACACCCAAGAGCCCGGCCTTGGAAGTCAGTCATCACCCGGAGGGAAAGATTGTGCATATATAAAATGAAGTAACGTCAGACGGACTTTGCAGGCGTGTCTATCGTGGTGAAAACACTTGGGACACATATGTATATCTCTCTTTCCATTGTTTTGTATGGTACACTTTTTCCCTTTCTCTATCCGCCGAGAATACTGGCAGACAGTAAGGTGGGCATCTCTGCGTGACATGTCAGATGTCTCCACCGGCACCTGATTGCATCCTTCATGCATCGAGCAGGATCACTTCATCCACGTGTCATTACTCGTTCCAAGTGTCTTTTTCATGTATCACGATTCAAAGCCGTTCTCGAAGAGTAATTCTCAGGTATGGCCAAGTAGTGCCGCGGGGAAGATAAACTTCACTCCAAAATCACTCGATGCCGAAGGCCCCTGTCAGGACGAAACGGATCTTGCCGAGTATCGCGAAGAATTCGGGTTGGGTAAAAAAAAGCTCGTGACCAGACATTATACTGCTGATCTGAATTATGGCTTGCGTGGGGGATTCACGCTGGATTCCGGATATCAATATGGGAAGAGATTTAGGTAATGCCAATGTGTGTTGCCAAATAGAGTAGATAAAGTCAATGAAGGCTCTATCGTGTCCCCTGCCACTTGCAAGCTGATATGGATAGCTTGGTGCTGGCCAAGGTTTTCGGTGGTCCATAGAAGGGCCAAGGAGGATCTGCTGCCAACGAATGAGCGATGAAGCCAGTTGGCGAGACGTGCGAATCAGGTTTTGGATTCTGGGTTGTTGCAGGTGATTGTTCTCTTCGATCTGGTCGATGCTGAATTCTCCAACCGAGCCTTTGGGCTACACCCTGTTTATTCTGTCTGCATACTCCAAATGTATAACACTCAGTTTCTGACCAAGCATAGAGGCAGAAGATCCATTGATAAAATTTAGTAAGCTGTTCCAAAAACTCCCTTCGAGTTTGAACGACGGTAGAGTACCGAGGCTATGGGAATCGACTTCTCCGGCTGTACCTAGGTAGGTAGCCTGCTTCAAGATCATAGAAGGCCAGGTTCAAGTTTCAGACTGGCGAGGCGTCTCTAAGCACACATGTTAAAGTGGGAAGTTTAGGGACAAGAAAACCCGTCGATCCCGTCTATCTAGGTAACGTAATTTTTCGACTGGACTGGGGGATCTTTTTTGCAGGACCTCAAATCTAGAACCTGCGAGGGACATAGTCATTCAAACTTCTCAACCGGAGCAAGTGTAGACGCGCATCGTGGTCAGTCCAATAAGTGTCTTAAAACATCATTTGGTTCTTCTTTAGGCGATCCGTTCAACTCTGGATTCTGGGATTGGAGTGCAATGCCAATGTGAACTTATGTGATCAAATTGTACATGTTGGAAGCTCAATTTCGTCTTCTTGCAAAGTGACCTTTTGTTACATTAGTGGCCCGTTTAGACACATGGCATAGATTTCACTAACAGAAAGCAATAGTTCAAGTGCCCTCATATTGTTTCGAAACAAGTTTGAGCTGACGTAAGTGTAGGAACTCAGTACGTTTTGCGAATGAGTGCGCGTCACCTTTTCTACTTGCCTCACCAACCTTTGACCATTCTGAAAGATGGGAATTTGCAACGTTGATGGCCAGGATAGTGTTATGATCTGAACAACAGTCTCTTTACCTCAGTTCCAATACCATATTCATCTCCACAAACGCGTTGTCGATTTCTGAATCATTTGACACCGGCCTGGTGACGCCTCTGATGTCGGCATCCGAGAGCGTAGCGCTGACCACCCTTTTGTCAAAGGCGCCAGCCACACGCTCAACAGTGCGAATGAAAAAGTTTTCGTCCCATGTCACCGAATCAGACCTAATAGTCATCCGTCCTGTCCCTGGCACTCTGCCAACACTCTTCTGAATATCATTCTCTTTACGGATTAAGCTTCGAATGTCCGCGTTAACTATATCACTTATGCCGATCCAGCGGAGTGAGTCTGTGTTGGCTTGTGCTGCATCAGTCCAGCAGTCTGTGAGCAGCTCCCAGACTCGCATTTGAGTGTACCTACGATATAACTTGTCAGAAGTGCCTCGGGCGTTGGTAAGTTTTGCGTCGAAGAGAACGAATGTACGCTGGGACACACACACTGCATAGGCAAATTGTAAAGCAGGATTGGTCGGGTTCGTTATATTACAGAATTTCCAGTCTGTAGCGGTAGTGTCACCAATATAAGGATGAATGAATCCAAAGCGTAAGTCCATAAAAGATGCAGTGGTATGCCGGACCAGGCCAAAGTCTTCAATTGTTCTGTGATGGGTCATGACTTACGGCAAAGGGCCAAAGCTGCAACCAATTCCAATTCACTAGGGAATCTAGAACGGAGGTGGGTTCTGTTGAGCCAAGGACGCTTTTGAATATAAATGGCTACCCGAATATGCAACACTTTGGAGCGTTGCCCAGGCCTCTGCTGGTAAAATGAGCCTTATGACCACTTGAGGTATCCACCTGTAGAATCTTTGTTCAGGTTGTCTACTAACAATCCAACTGTATTTTCCCCTTCATACAATAGACACAATCTTTTTGGGGGACAAAGGGCATTGTGCTCGCTATGTTAACTAGACAGGAAGTCATAATCAGCTCTGGCTCCTAGATATTCTTGTAGCTGTACAATTACTTGTCATGACTATACAAACTAACTCTAAGCTCTTTGTTGTTGCACAACTTTAGCCATTTTCTACGGAGACAATAGGTAGATGGTTACAGGCAAGCAAGACGTCGGTTGATGAATTAATCCGTCCCATCGCTACCTACTTATCAAAAGCACTCTAACCATGGAAAGTTAGGTAGGAAACAAGGAAGTGATCAGTGAGAATAAGAGTGAGGAGCAGGGGCAGCCGGCTGTGAGTGGATTCTCCGATGCACTGCAGGGAACCCAGAAGAAGCTATTACCCCTGTGTGACCCCTGTCTTGGCCCACCCTTTGACACACTCGCCCGCCATCCTGCTAAAGTCCAACTCAGACGGGCCGGACACCAAAACACCACGCAAAAGCTTGGGCACTTGCATCAGCTTCGACTGACCTTGCACAAAGCTCCCCCACAAGGTCTCTTTCTGCCTTCATTCGTCATTCAAATCGACCTTGACAGCTGCAAACGCGTCTGCCCTTGCAAACGACCCCGCGTTGTGCAACTTACCCCCCAGCCTCGTGTCTCCTTTCTTCTGGCGTTTGGCGGTCTCCTCCCCCCCCAGTCACACTTGCGCTGCGAATCGAAAAGACAAGCTCGAGCCGTTCCTTTCCTCGACACATATTTACCTTTGTCGCCTTCTTTCTCTCAGCAATACCACTCGAAGTCGCGGACTTAATGTGAATATATTGCGACTCAACCAAAGCTCCTCCTCTCTTGCGACCAAAGCTGCCATTGACGGGCTGCTCAAACTTGCAGAACAGAACTACCCAGCCAGCCATCGCGACATTTCCTGTGTCGACCCAATCGCTGAAGCTGCGACTACCTGCCCTACTTTTTCAGTAACACGGGCCTTACGGTCTCCTCCCGTCCATCATGTCTGGCCTCACTAAAAATGAAGACGTCTTCATCTCCCAATCTCTTGTGTTAGTGGTCTCGTGCTCCTCCTCCATCCTGCCGCTGACTGACAATGAGTGACGCAATTCCAGCACCACCGACCTCTCGCAGCTGAAGGAGAACACTACCGCTGTCGACGCCAATTACTTCCTTGCCCGCTTCCTCGAAACCGAACCCCTCCTTACTGCTTTGGGTGGCCCAGTGGCTGTCGACAAGAACATCAACGAGGAGCTGGACAGATGGCAGGCCAACGACACAACACCTCTTTTCGTCTTTGATGGCTGTCCTGTCAAGGGCGAGGACGACGTGACTATCAGTGTTGGTCGCGAGGCAAACGCCGGTACCGACGATGCATGGGCTCGGTACGCTCGAGGCGAGGCAATCGAAGCTGTCCGGACCTTTGGTCAGAACCAGAGTATGTAATTACAGCCCCGGTCTTCAGGCGTCGCCTCTAACATCGCGCATAGGGGCATACCGCCTACAGTCACTCCACCCGCTCTTTCAGGCTATACTTCGGAAGCGCGGTCTGCATTTCATGGTCGCCCCTTTCAAGGCCGTTGCACAGGTATGCGTCATCTTTGTATCGCAGCCCGTGACCTTTATTGTGCTGACGCTTCTCAGATCGCGTATCTCTCCAAAGCAGAACTGGTTGGCACCATCATGGGGCCTCGAGAGCTTCTCCTATATCCCATCACCGATCCGCTGATTCAGGAAATTAATTGGGAGACCAAACAGCTTCAGTGTGTCTCGAGAGGAGCTTTAATGGCTTCGTTGGGTGTTGACGAGTCTCTCTTTGTCGACGCACTTCTCCTGACGGGGTCCTCCTTCCTGCCCCCTTTCCCGGCGAAAGTCCAGCCTCAGCAGGGTCCTAACAGCGTTCGCGACGTGGTTAACATGCTCCGCACGAATGGCAAGCATGTCAAACAATTATGCAGTGGCTTCAACGATATGCTCAGGGACCAGCCCGACTGGTTCGACAGGTACTGCAGGGCGAGGATGATTGTCAAGCACTTCATATACATCGACGAGTCTGGATCATTAGAGATCAGCAACTTTGACTCCCTGACGGCCGGCTCTCACGAATACGTGGGCATTAGGCTGCCCGAGGAGCTCTTGCATTACCTGAACACCGGTCTGATCAGACCTGATCTACTCAGCTGGCTCATTCACAGCAGGATGACCGTCTTACCAACGTTGGATGGAATCGCATCAGACGAGTACAAAGATCTGGTTCTGAAGAAGCTTGTGCCCTTACGAGAGCTGGCCCTCGGCCTAGTTGTTCCCAGATTGGCCCGCGGTATGCATCACTATGACATTGAAGTAACGACTTGGTTCGACCAGAAGACATCGATACAGAAAAGTAGCTTTCAAACACCTAGCCCGAAAGTCGCGACGTGGGATATCGAGGAGAAGGTGGTGGCTCAGAGCTTCCCTTCCTGGGGCCCTATCACACCACATCTTGACACAGCTACTACCAAAGAGCAGGCAGGCTCATTGGCATTCGAGGTTCTGGCTTTGCAGAAGGCTGACTTTGTCAAGGCCACCCTTGGCAACTCGGCTAGCAAGCCTAAAGCACAGTCGTCACACCACCTCGTGTCATCGATCATTTGGCGTTTCTTGCACCTGAGGGACTATATCAACGATTCGCACGAGTTGACGCCATGGGGCAAAGCCTTGGCTACAGCCATGACTGAAGTTGAGCGAACCGTGAAGAAGAATCCAAAAGTTCCAGGACTCTACGAGGCACTGTTGCTTGCCTTTGAGCTCATCAGACTCGACCAGCTCAATGCCAAGCCCCGGAAGGATGAAGTGGCCAGCGGGGAGACGGAGCCAAATCTGCTTTTGGTAAGCCGCTGTGCTGTTCTTCTCAAGCTCAGGCACGAATCTATCGGATACACGGGCCCGTTGAGGAAGGACACGCTTGCATACCTATCACAGGTGTCTGTTGTGAGAGAGGCGAATCGGGATCTTGTGGACGCCATAGTTGCCCACATGTTCCTGTACAACAAGACCAAGAGGGATCGGGAGGTGGATGACTTTGTGAACATCAGCAACAGGTAAGTCAGCTCGTGGAAGACCATCTCATGCAATCTGGGAGCGGGCCTTTCATCACCATTTGCATGACAAATTTATGCGGCCCAGAAGGCTAACACGTTTTGCGCAGCCTTCCATTCCTCAACAGGCACCATAATGCTGCCATGGGTGTTGCAATCAAAACCTACTTGGATCAAAAGTCCAATGAAGACAATGAACACAGGGACATCGAGAGTATCTCGCAGCTGTTCTTCCCGAAAGCAACACATTTCAAGGAAGACGTCGAAATCTTCCGTGAATTCTTCGATGCGCTCGTAAAGGGACTCAAGACGCTGGGTGATGAGGTCAACAAGGACGTGTGGATCAAGGCCAATGAGTACCTCCAGGCTCTGGCATGAACTGACGACCAAAATGCTGGCGAGTGGTCATGACTGTAAGAGCGTATGGGAAGCTGTCCGTGACGACGGCCTTGTATTATGTAAGTCGCGCCCTAAAGCAAGAAGGCGGAAGTCAGTCCGAAACTTGTCAAGACTTGCTCGAGAGCATCGTTGCTAGTGGTACAGCCCAACTGCTGTCAGCACGCTTTAAAAAAAAATCAAAATAAAATGAGAACCCCATGGCATCTATGAATCCCGCATTGATGTATATGGTTGCATCTTAAGAGGCGCATGTCTTTGGGGATTCTATTTTGGAGGGTATCCACAACAATAAGCCTCTGATGAACTGTCTTTTGCGAGATGGGCTATAATGCGTCTCGGCAAAACCTTTCATCGTCTTTGGCAAGAGGCATATTCATCTTCACCCAGTTCGCTGGACACCCGATGGTTCACATATCCTCATTGAGACGCCCACCCATACAAGCCTCTATTTCAGAAATAGGCATGCGCCTCATATAAAGCTGCAGCCATACATCAAAGAAAAGACCAATTGTTGTATTTGTGCATAGTCAGAATGGGGCGGGGGTATCAATCAATCAATCCGTAGACGGCCTGGCAAAATCAGTCGCACTCTTTTCGTGCTTGCGCAACGCCAGCTTTCTCGGCCGCATCCTCCCAAAACCCCTTGCAAGTGTCAGCCCTCCAACGGGCCAGCCCCTCCTAATGAAAAGCAACGTCATGAAATGCCTTGTATCTCCAGTGTCCTTAAGCCTCAAGTAACGCCATACGCTCGAGTCCTTTCTTCCAGTAATCGTTCAAGCCAGAGCAGCCCAGCTGGCTTATCAACGTGTGATTCCGCAAGACACATGGTGCCGCACCATCCGGATATGCTTCGCTCATTCAGATGATGAGGCGTCTCTTGATGGGTTCGGGGAAGACTCCTTCCGCGCCTTGTTCTTTGCTCTTGGCGGACTCGCCCATACCGCGAATCTTCTCGAGCAGGTGGCTAGACCGAATGATGTTAGCTATGTTGATAGCGGATCATAGCATATTGAGGAAACTAAAAAGAGGGAAAGGGTAGGGAGATGGAAGAGAAACACTGACTTGATGGGCAAATGCCCCCTAGTACCCTCCGCGAGGGCAAGGTTGATCTTTGCAACCTGGTTGGCGTGGTCCTGAAAATGCTCTTCGATGAGTCTCTTGCCCTCGGGCTCCTCAGCCGCGCGGACTATATGGTCGCATCCGTCTTCGCCGCACCGCCAGGTACCATTAGGACCCGTAGGAGAAAGTGTCGGGATCTTTTCGGCTCGGACGACAATTGGCACAGTCTCTTTCTGGATTTTTGGTAGGGGAATGGGTGTTGTGCTGTATGGATACGGGTTGGTTGGGGCATCGTCGCTGCTGTCGTCGACTCCCTCGTCTTCACTGTCGGACTCATCTTCGCTGTCGGACTCGGAGGGAACTTTGGGATGCTTAGGCACCCGGCCATCGTCATCGCCTCCGTCGTCTAAGTGATCAGGTCTGGTGCGTTTCACAGTTAGGGCCCCCGTGCGAGGCGTCGCTGGCAAGCGTTTTCCCATATGAGTTGACGGCGGTGTTGACGCATTGCTCGAGCCAGCAGTTCTGGGCTTCCCTCTCGGCATCTTCTTGCGGCGTTTGAGCTGGAGCGCGACATTGTTCGCGGTTATTCCAGATACTGGCTTCCAAGGTTTGTCCCGCTCCTCCTTCAACCATGCAAAGTACGGGCTGTTGTACCATTTGGACGGAAGACTGGCGACGAGTTGCCTCGCATAATAATGAGAAATTTCCTTGCATGCTTGATATTGAGTGGAGCACTTTTGGAACATTCTGGTGTGAATAGCGGTGGGTCGAAGTTTCTCGGGGTTTCCACCAAGCTCTTGCAAAATCTCCTCTATCAGTTCCAGGAAGGACTTGATGGGATCAACGGGAACTCCGCCATCTGTTTGCTGTGACGTGGGCGTGGAGGACGTCGATGCACCAGCAGCAGACGCCACTGGGGCAAGGACATGGCGAGGCACGGGAGGGTAGACAGGTGTCTCAATGCGCGGTGGCGCTTCGATTGCTGGTGCATCCTTCATCTCGACGTCGGCCTCCTGGCTAAGTCTGGTAGCGCGCTCCCTGCTCCTCTTGGCTCGACTCGACTCCGCTGCCGGCGCGCGTAGGGGCTTGTGGACTTCATCTCGAGGCACTGACTTGGAATCGGTGGTATCTGACTGAGGACTTGGCTGTCTTGCAACAGGCTCCGGCTCTGGAGGTCTCTTAGCCGCTGCGTCGGCCAGTTGCTTGCATAAGTCTTTATTCTCGGCCGTCAGCCATTGATAGAAAGAAGTCGCACTCCAACGGCAAATTTGGTCTCCGGCTGCATTCCTCAAAGGATCCTTGCCAAAATGAGCCAGGAGGAATGGCGCATGCTTTTGGCATCGGTTCTTGGCTTCTGAAAGAGTGACGCCATCGCCGAGTTTGCTGGCGTACTTGCTAAAGGTCAGCGTGTCGTCCGATCGCAGGCTGTCAGCAGTACGTACTCCTAGTAATAGCTTCTCAATCGGCATCTGCAGAGCCTTATGCCGCTTGCCTTTGCCAGCTTTGTTCCTGGCCTGCTCATAAACTTCCTGCACGAGGTAGTAAATAGTGATTCCCTCGAGGACCGTGTCATGCATGACTTGATACTTGGGTGCAGGCAAGATTTCGAACCATCCTGACTTGCCGGCGCTCCAAACGGCTACCAAGTCCCATCCTATCGAATACATGACGTTGGATGAAATTTGGATGTAGGCGTTTTTCTGAGCGTGGTTTCGCACTGCAATATCACCATTAGCTGAAGCCCAAAGCAGAATCCACGCAGGCCGAGTCGAGTACATACGCGCTTGAGCCTGGTCAGCGTTGCTCAAGTCGACATCAAGCCTTCCTTGAATGATAAAAGGTCCCTCAAGATCTACATTGCAAGCATTGGCAATTTCGCCAGGTTTGCCATCTTTTGTCTTGCGGTAGACAACAGCGTCTGTCAAGACGAAAATGGGCCATAGAGAATCGTCGAGGTTGTCGCTTTCGAGAGGTCTCAGGACGGTGGTCTCATCCACGTACAGGATCTCGCTGGGGTCGACAGAGGCAACCGTAGAGTTAGAATCCCTTCTTGGGCGTCCTGGGGGCCGTCCTCGAGGCCGACCCATGATGAAGTGAGATTGAAATGCGTTGGGACGAGTGGTGAAACAAAGTGCGTGTGAAGGCAGGACTTATTCATTGGTAGCTTGTCAAAGTCATCATAAGAAGTGAAAAGAAAACGGAAAGAACTTGAGGAAGATGTGTGTTGGCGTGGAAGAGCATGTGCATGGGGTGGATGTAGATGGTTTGTATGAGGATGACTACTATGGTAGAGTTAATAGGTTGCAGGGGAACGCGACTGTGGAGGGGAGCGCGACCGACGGGTAGAGAGATTCACCTCGCATCTACCCTGCAGACCTACCTAATCCATGTCTTTTCAGCCTAGTAATGCTGCATGTAGTTGGTACCAGAATCGAGCAGGAAACAAGGGTTTAGGGAGTGCAAAAACCCCACATGTGAAAGTACAGCTACTATTCTGGCAGCTCAATTGCCAATCCAAGACACTCAGCTAAGGATAAGGTTCCCTGCAAAAAACCTCCAATTTGCAAATCTGCATTTAGGTGCCTTGCTTTCCTATTCCCCTTCTGACTTTTCTATAACAGAACCTGTATCATTGCTGTCCATCACAACGCGCCTTTGTTCGTCGGACTGGTCCACGAGAAGTGTCTGAGCTCTATGAAAGCACGGCGCTTTTTCAAGATGGCAACGGACAGTGTGCTCGATGGCGTTTTCGGTAAGTCCTCACTAACTCACGAAGCAATCCTCTTGCAGCCCTTGCGCCAATGCGTCTGCTTCCAATCTGGATGGTGATGCACTCTCCGGCACGAGCCAATGTGCTGGGGTTTCGCTGTCAAACTAATTGCTCTCTCTCTCTTGATTAGCCATCAACAAACCCTATGGCATGTCTTCCGCCCAAGTCATCCGCGACTGCAAAACATACTTCAATCCCTCCTCCCTCTTTGCCCCTATGCTCGAGCAAACTCGCGCAGAGCGCGCCAAGGAAAATCAACATCAGCAAAAGCGCAGACGCCGAGTGAAGCAGGCCATCGAAGTCAAGATGGGGCACGGCGGTACCCTCGATCCAATGGCCACCGGCGTGCTCATTCTTGGCGTTGGCCGCGGCACCAAGTCCCTCCAGCAGTTCCTCGCCTGTACGAAAACCTATGAAACCGTCGTCGTCTTCGGCGCGACCTCGGACTCATACGACAGATGCGGTCACTTGCTCAAGAAGAGACCATACGACCACATCACTCGTGACAAGGTCGAGGCGGCGCTCGACAGCTTCCGCGGCACATACCAGCAGATGCCCCCACTATTCTCGGCACTGAAGATGGAGGGCAAGCCGCTGTATGAGTACGCGCGTGAAGGCAAGCCGATTCCACGCGAAATTCAGACCCGCGAGGTCACAGTCACAGACCTGGAGATTGTTGAGTGGTACGAGCCCGACTCGCACGAGCACCACTGGCCGACCAGCGAGGCTACGGCCGCCGAGAAGCAGTATGCGGAGCAACTGTGGCGCGTCGAGAAGCAACAGCAGTCTGGCAAGAAGTTGACTGCGGAGGAGGAAGCCGCGGATAGCGAGGCGCTGGAGGCGCACAACGACCTGAAGCGCAAGTTTGAGGAGAGGCAGGATGAACTGGTGCAGGAGCGGCAGAGCAAAAAACAGAAGCAGCAGCGGCATAAGGAGCAGCAGCAGGCACAACAGCAGCAAGAACAGGCACAAGCGAACGGGGAGGGTTCCAAGGCCGAGCCCACATCACCCGTTATGAGCGGTGCGCTGGGCGATCTGCCTCCCAAGGGGAAGGGCTCCGACCTCGTGCCTCCTGTGGCGCCTGGCACCCCGCCACCATGGAAGGACAAGGGCCCGCCAGCTGTCAGGATACGCATGACGAGTACGTCAGGCTTCTATGTACGGTCATTTGCTCATGATCTAGGCGAGAAACTTGACTCGGCGGGGCTGATGACGGAGCTGATACGGAGGAGGCAAGGCGATTTTGTGCTAGGCACTGAGAACTGCCTGGAATATGATGACCTCGCCAAGGGAGAGGCCGTGTGGGCTCCCCAGCTTCAGGACATGCTTGCTCGATGGAATCGACCAGGCGGTATCAAGGGCGGAGAGGACGAGGCCCGTAAGAAAGTAGAAGAGGCGCCAGTGAAGGATGACGCCCCGGCGGTGGTGGATGCCTCGAGTGTTCCTGAGGCCAGTGCTGAAGTGCCTCAGACCAACACTGACGAGCTTCAGAGATCGGCGAGCCCAAAGCAAGAGGCGGCTTCGGAAGAGGCACCCATTCCTGCATGAGAGCATTTGAATGCTTTGCCCATAGGCCATTTCAAAGAAAAAGTCATTTGTTTGATGAAGTCAAATTAGGCATGATATTCATTCTACTGGCATAGAAAAGCGTCTGACGAAAAGAATCTTGAACTTCAGAATGACTATTATTTTTTTATGAACAGTGACCATATAAAGTGACCGAATAGAACGCCTAGGTACCCTATCCTTCCAGGCCTCACACGGATATTCTCCCTTATGCAAAATCATCATATCGTCATGGCTTCGTTCGACCGCGAAGGCGGACATACTGGTATAAGTGCTCGCTCGAAATGCAAAATGAAACCCAGTGCCCTCGTTCGTTGCAATATGAGGACAGAACTCCGATGGGGAATTTTTATGCCTGCGTATCGGCATCCTTTCCCTCTAACAGATTCCGCACCCTCTCGATCCTCCCCACCGCGCCCTCCAACCGTTCCAGACGCACCTTTTTCTGGCGATCTCTCTTCTCCAGCTCCCCAACCCGCTCCTCTAACCTTGCGCGCTCCCTCCTCTCGGTAGCCACCATCTCGTTCGCCTCCTCAAATAGACTCACGCTCAACTCCTCGACCTCGCGACTCGTTTCGTTCACCTTGGCCTCCGCCGCCAGCCGGAGTTGCTGCTCGCGGGTGAGCGCCTCGAGCAAGTCCTCTGTTGTCGATGGGGCCGTTGAGGCGGGTGTGTACAGCATGTTTTTGGCTGGCGACTTGGGCGTGAGGAGCGAGGACGTGCTGTAACTGGTCTGGTGCCCACCGGACGGCGGCGGCGTAGGTAGTAGATTTGACGTGCTGTAGCTCTGGCTGTGCCCAGACGGCATGGCCTTTAAGTTGGGCGTCGACTTGCGGCTCAGTAGCGCCGAGATGCGATTCGTCGCCGCGGCCGCGAAGCCCATGCTGGGACTGCCGCGTGGGGAAGTAGGCGTCGTGGTCAATGTGGGCGTCTGGGGCATGCTCTCGCGGCGCGGCGCATCCTTGGCGGCGCTTAGCTCCTTGCGGAGCTTGGACAGCTCGTCCTCGTAGTCTGCCCAGCGGTCGACGGCGGCGGTGGCTTTGGCATTGAGGAGGCGGATCTGGGCTTGCAAGTCGTCGATCTGGGCCTGGGCAGCTTGGAGGGTGGCATCGGATTTGTTATTGGGGGAGGGAGAGGCGCCGGTAAAGGTGAGGGAGAGGTCGGTGCCGCAGTTGGGGCAGCAAGGGATGGCGCTGAGGCGTGGTGGTGGGAGGATGGGTGTTGTGAGGGTCATGGTGGATGACATTTTGTTTGGACTGGCGGTGTGTTCGCGCCGTATAGAAGGAAAAAGCCAGAAAAGGCACTGTTCTGAGTTATGAACGTTTTCGCGCTCTGCTTTCGTCCTCACTTGCTCTTCTAAGCCCGTGGTTGGGTGACTTTTTTTTTGGGGGGGGTTGGACTGGAATGCTGTTGGAGATTCGGGACTGTCGATCGCGCTCTTATTCAAATTTCCAATCGCGTCGTCGACTTCTCACCACATGACGGAATGGAAGAGGTCGAGGATGGTGAGCATGATCTCAAATGCCGTAGACTTTTGGAATCATCAAGTTGATTAATTGACGTGAGGGGCCCAAGACGTCGGGCACGAAGTTACCATGGTTGTTGTATAAATAAATATATTAATTGGGGAGGCGGCGGACGAGAGGCGGAGCGTCATTCTTTGCCATCATCCCAGCCAGCCCAGCCTTTTTCTGCTAGCCACCTGCCACTCGGCCACTCTGCACACGCAGAAGGGGTATCGGTACTGCTCCCTGCGTTTCCAGGCCTGACCCCTGAATCTTTA
The DNA here is from genome assembly GCA_027946515.1 of Gnomoniopsis smithogilvyi. NCBI lineage: Eukaryota > Fungi > Ascomycota > Sordariomycetes > Diaporthales > Gnomoniaceae > Gnomoniopsis > Gnomoniopsis smithogilvyi. The sequence goes on along the minus strand of JAPEVB010000004.1, from coordinate 526,486 downwards.
AGGCTGTGTGGACTAGGATAGCCCCTGGAAGCTGTCTCTTCCACTCTAGCGACCCCTTCCAATTCTATTGTCTGTCAGGCCAGTCTCCCCCAAACATATGAAAGGGTTGCCTCAGCCCACCATGGCGTTTCGCGAAGATTTGCCATGTGGGCTTCTTTCTGAAAGGTAAGCGATTTGAGTCTTTTGGGAACAAACCCCCCAACAGATCGGTCCCACGGCCACTATTGCCGATCGCAGCGAATCATGGATCGTCAGGTACAACATCCCAACCTGGTTTATTGTGCGTGTCCGTTCACTCATCCGACGGACAACTAAAACAAGTCACGCCCTTTGCAGGCAATTCGGTGCTGCCAAGGAGAGCTGATCACGGCCTATTCTGAAACTCCGTCATGCCGTTCAAAGCTACTTATCGTACGGCTTTGGTTCACAAACGTCACAAACCAAGAAACTTAATGCTTTGACAGCTGCCAGAACCAATTTGCCGTTTTCTAGTCTTTAGGGCGTGACGGGAAGGGTTAGAGGGCTAATAAGACAACAGAGAAAAAAGGGAGGCTATCGTTTATCAACCCTCCAACAAAGCCTCAAAGGATCCGCCATACCGTGGGCCAGCCACAGGGAACGTATTCAGCACCTTCTGAATATCCGCCAAGTCCTCATCACTCAAGGCCACATCCACACAATTTTGTGCCACCTGCTCAGCCTTGGACGCTCCCGGCAGTGGAATGGCTCCCTGCTTCTTCACCCACGAGATGGCCACTGACGGAAGCGATGCACCCTTGCGCTTTGCAATCTGCTCTACCGCCTCGACTAGCTTCATATTTTGATCAAAGACCGCACCTGGCTGGAACCTCGCGAGATGGTGGCGTGGGTCGTCCTTTGGCCGGTTCTGGATCTGGCCTGTGAGAAAGCCCCGACCGACAGGACTGTAGGCGATAATAGGGATATTGACTGTGTGTTTTCGTTAGCCGGAGCACGAGGACTCAGTCGCGTCACAAAGGCGAAGGAAACCACTCACGCTCATGACAAGCCGCTACAACCCCATTCCGCAAGGGCTCCGTCGTGAATAAACTCAACTCAATCTCCACCGCCGCGATCCGCGTCACCTTGGCCGCGGCGCGAATACTCCTCTCGCCCACTTCACTCAGTCCCACGCCCCCGATCTTGCCCTCTTCAACAAGCTCCGCCAGCGCGCCCACGCTCTCCACAATTGGTACCGTAGGGTCCACGCGCGCCATCTCAAACACGTCGATGCTCTTGCTCCCGTCTAGGATGGCCAGTGCGTGCTCAACGGATTGCCGAATGGCGGCGGGCGAGCCGGTGGGCGTGTGTGTGGTGGCGTTGTAGGCGCCTTTGATGGAGAGGGTTACTTTGGGTGCGTCTTCAGGGTAGGTAGTGAAGTAGTATTTGAGTAGGTGAAGTGAATTGTTGTCTGGTGTGCCGTAGAACATGCCCTGAAACAGAGCATCAGCTATGTTGTAACTTTTGTCAGAGATGTGAGTTTGTTTACTCACGCCATTCCAGAAGTTGGCCCCTTGCTCGAGTGCTGCTTTCATCACCTTGGCTGCTGTTGGGTGATCGATCCCCTTCCACGGCATTGAGAGGCCTACGATCTTGGGTCAGCTTGCTTTCGTCTCTAGCAGTTATGGGAGAAGAAGGAGATGTACTCATGAGGCCGAAGCCCACTGGGCCGACCTTCTTGCCGGCGATGGTGGTAGGTTCTTTAATTGAACTCATACTGAATGGTATAGATGATGCTTCATGTGAAGGATGTCGGTGTAAGTGAGAGGTATTACTGCCTAAGTCTCCCATCCCGGAATACGTTCTCTCACCAGCGAGAGACGGTCGTTTTATCACTTTTCAAACCCCATTAAGCAATGCAGCACATGTTAGTCTAACGGCACATACAGACCACAAATGCCAGCTAAATCCGGTCTGATCCACCCGCACATGAACAGGATTGGGGTTGCACGTAGGCACAACAAAAGTCCTGACGTTCAGCCTCGGACCTTTGAGCATTCCAGCATACTGTAATTTCGAAATCCACACAAATTCCGAAGGTGAGCACTCCGTAAGCAGCACTCCGGCCGGAGGAATAGGCACCGGACATTAAGAAGCGAGTGATTGGACTGGAATACCGCTAAGTCCGAATTCCACGACCTCGGGCTTCCATATAGGTATGCTCAGCAACAATCAATACGTTCAAGGACCAATTATCTGTACATAGACTAGGCATGTCAAACTATTATACTGAGTTATTTGCAGCAGCAGAGGCTAAAAAAACACAACAAATGCAACTCAAAAGCCTGCATCACAGGGTCTCAAGAAAGCAAACAGCCTCACGTCACTGTCATTTAGTGACCTGTCAGCAACACATTTTTCCGTCGTTTGCATGAGTATAATGACTGTCTGACAACAAAGTTCATTGACAATCTCTTAATCCTAGGTGCTCATTCTGGGCGAACTGAGGCATCTGATCAGACTAAAGGAAACTTGAAGGCCGCTATGGGCAGATATTGTGGGAGGCCTAACAGAGGCCACAGTGTGGGCTTTCAGAAATCTATCGAAGGAGCCGACATGGATGTCGTCGCCGTCAGAGGAGGGAGTATGCGTTCTTGATAGCAGCTTGTCTGAAGCAGGTAGATATGAAGCTTTTTTGGCAGTTTCCTCAGACGGTCTCTGACGGCCTCGGAAGGCCTGCGTCAGGCTTCACATCGTATCTGCCCACACCTCCCTTCAAATCTATATTAGGTTGATAAGGTTGATCAATTAGGTGGATAAAACATATCTGACATGTCAATTCTATCAAATGCAATATCTCCAATCAAGTTTGTGTGAACGTACCATTACTTCTCAATCTATTTGGAATATGAACACACCTGACTTGACTTGGTATCGTGCCTGTCTTTCGACCGCAGCATATCAACTAACTAGCCTGCATGTCTGCTGGGCTGATGCCTCGCAATCGCAAGCTGACTTATTTGAGTGTCAAGAAGTTATGTGACATCTCTGGGATATCTATTCCCATTCCCTGGTAAGATCCGTTGGTACTGGTTACAGGTCTCTACGTGACCTTGGAGTATCACCGCATCTCGAAGACACCCATACAGGACTGACTACTAGGTATCTAGTGTGGTAATTGGAAGGCATTAAGGGGAAAGACGTCCGATGAACTGGTAATCCTCCGCCCGGACAGCAGGTTTAGTCATGTTCTCTTCTCTTCAATACCTACCCTAATTAAGTAGGTACACGCTGGACTTTGGCCTCAGCTGATTTAATGAGGTAGATTGTCCTTTGCGCCTTTTGCATCTAGATTCTCAGCAATGAATCATAGCTCAAGGGGTAAGGAATCACTGCTAAAGGTGCTCTCCATTTGTATCTACTGCTCTAAGGTTGGTATCTGGTTTGCGGCTCCACATCTATGCTGGTGCGCCAGCTTAGAGTGTAGCGCGCCGTCTTGCAGAGTTTTTGTGACCGGCCGCTCGTGCTGCTTCCGATAGTTTGACCTTGTTGTGCTTGTTGTTTCCGATGAGTTTTCAGCTTGGCGGCTGATTCAGTCTTGTCACCTCTCTTGTGTTATTTTTTTTAAAAAAAAGCATCTGCGAATAGCGTTCCGCATTGTGGAAAGGCCTTAAATATTCCAACGGTTTTTCAAATTCCCTCGTTAAAACATTTTCCCCCCGACTGGAAACAATAGCACGCATCACCCAAACTTCCGTTTCGACGTGCCGTCCCAAAGTGAACCCGAGGGCTGGAATGTTCCGCACATGGCTCCCGATGGCTAGCCGTTGACTACGGGGGCCACGCCAGACATGGCTAGATATCCAAGTAGTAAGGAGAACCAAAGACGGTCCGTTTTGACACAGGCCGTGCATCTTGGCAGCACCAATGATAGTTTACTTGAAAAATACTATGAATGTCCAAGAGCGAGATTTCTTGCAGCAGCTGTGTATTCAAAGGTCGCTCAATCATAGCCTGATCAAGCTGAGATTTATACACTAAGTTGGGGTCCATTTAGCACGCGAGACACATGCCAGGCTTTTTACAAGTAACAGAAATGCCTAGCATTCCATTAGCAAAACTCGCGGGCTATGACTGTTCCCTTCGACCTACAGTTTAGGTTGCGAGATGTCAGGAATAGGTCCCTAGCCTGGCTTCTCGCCAACGTCTCCTCAACTCGAGAAAGAACAGAGCAGCCAAAGTCGCAGGGTAGATTGTCCCAGTAAAGATAGTCTACAGAGTATTAACTTACTCCATAGTAGACCATTCCCCAGTGTGTGTTGCCCACACAAGACATGTGACCAGAGAATGATCGTAGACGCTAGTAGATTTCTTCCGAAGTCAATCCGTAAGCTTGAATGTATACGCTTAGTTGTAGCCGTGGACTCTAGGTTGAAGTACATATCGCATCCCGGCAATCGTAAACACGCTCGAGTTACATCGAGAGAGGTAGCCGCTTTCAGAAAAAGACCACCGTTCTCCTGAAAGTATACCTGAAAATATAGCAAGGAACTACTTCAAATGGCTTCGGGAGTGGCCCCCTAGCACGGGCGTTCCTGAAGCCAAAACGTCCTGTCATGAGTGTAGCGTTGAACGCTCAGGCGAAGACTAGCAAAATCTCTTCATCGAAAACTACACAACAATTCTGTCAGTTTCGGGAGACCACTGGTGTTATTGCTTGGATTAGTAGGTATCTGCGTGTAGACCAACTCTTGGAGCAGGACATTCCCAAAATGATATATAAACAGCTCCGTCCACTCGTCAAATGACTACCAACGGGTCGCAATATCTCAATCTGTGTGCAAACGTTTTCACAACACCGTTCCAAATATACTTCTTTCCGTTCAAGCAAGCCTTGACCTACATCGGCAGAGCCGGCTCACTACATTCTATATTTTTTGATACAATTTATTAGGCATAAGCTGTGACCTAGAAGCAAAATCCAGCTTATAACATAACACAACAAACATCCAAAATGCAATTCACCGTCCTTACAACACTCACAGCTCTCGTGGCCCTCAGCTCTGCCCAGCCCACGCAGCTTCACGGAGCACAAACATACGAACTCCAAGCCGAAAAGCGTGCTGCCGTGTCGGGAAAGATGACATACTACTCGCCGGGCCAAGGATCCTGTGGCGTCACCAACATTGACAGCGACATGATCGTCGCTGTTTCACCGTCGGTGTTTGGCACGTACGCCAATCCGAACGCCTCACCGGCGTGCAAGAAGACCATGACCATCAAATGCAACGGAAAGACGGTAAAAGCAGCAGTGAAGGATAGATGCGCTGGATGTGGGGCGAAGGATATTGACGTATCACCCGCGGTATTCCAAGTTTGTGGAGCCTTGAGTACAGGGGCCATGACTGTGAGCTGGTCCACAAACTAAAAGGAAAGAAAAGGGAAACATGGGGAATGATACGATACCCAGCAGGCCAAGTGGGACGAACACATGTTGGGCAGGCTCACTTCTGACGATGAACATGAGACCAGATGGAAACAAAAGAAATGTTTCTGGAGCTTTGTTGAATGACCAATAGAACGATACCATCCATACCTAGGTAGAGACGTGCAGGTGCGCGGAGAAACATCACTATCCGAATGAAACAAATTCCGCGTGGAACTTGCCGTGTTTGGTTGATAACAGGGCACTGGCGATGTGACCGAGCTGTTCGGCCGAAGTGAGGCAGTACTTAGCTTCGTCGACGATGACGACGGCAAGTAACTATTATATAATGCAGAATTGGTGAAGCCATGCCGCTGAGTTGATTGTATGATGACCTGGCAAGTAAGTAGTTTACGTATGGATACGAAGGGCCGGAAACGCCGGTTTGTCTTACAATCTTCGTGGTGGCACGAAAAACACACCCTTCCTCTTGGAAACAAGAGGAAATAAGAAGAAGAAACTCAAAGCCATTGGCGTAATACGGCGAAACGCTCGCTGTTGTGATTCAAGTGTGTGCGAGTATGTTGTCACAGGAGGTATCCCATAAGATAATTACCTATTCCAGAGGGCCTCATTCCACGCAAGACTGAAAGGTGATACCTATCATGAGGCCATGCCACGGGAGGCTGTGCCACATGGAGACTATGGCTATGCCATGGGTGACACTATGCCACCGGGAGGCTATGCGTACGAGTCCGTTTCTATGATTGTCATGTGGGCCTGACCCTATTTCCTACAGCTCCCACCTTGCTCTTTGGCGTTGTCCAAACCTGGGGTTGTATAGTGCAGTCAGTACCTGGATAAATAAATTGTGTCGACGGGGATGTCTTGGACCTGCGCCAATGACGTGCGTTGGGGTGTCAAGGATTAGGGTGTCCAGGGTGTCAGGGTGTCAGGGTGTCCGGCAAGTCAGGCCCTACCCGTCAGGCCCGTCCGTCGTCTACAGTGCCTGCCTGACAGTGGATAACCACCTAGGTACCGAGTTACTATGGTATGTTTCTTCTCATCCGGCCGATCCACAGACAAACCTCACCTACCTCTTCAAATTTTTATCTGCTTAATACAGGGATTTTGAACGACGACGCATGACAAAGGTCCCGAATAAGATGAAGAGTTGCGCCATATCATCCACACATCGCTCCTCGGAGCTCGTCGGACGAGCCAGACTTTTTTTTTAGGTCACAGTCTGATGAATCATAAAACGGAACATCAGTGCTTAGTCCCCTAGTGACGATGTGTCTCGCCCCCGCGTTGTTTTCCACTGCCATCAAAAGCACATGGGAACTGTAGTGCATCTGATGTTCGGCAATTGGGATGGAAACAGTCCAGGAGTTAGCCCCCAATTGACCCATCGACAAGGACTTTTATTCGACGAATTGCTGAGGGCTAGAGGGCAAGAGGGCAAGAGAGGCACTGCTCGGAGCTCCGAGAGGCTGGACACTAAGAATGTGGACCAGGTTCAAAGCCGGGCTACGGACTCGTCCCCTTGATCTATCAACCACTGGAGACTTGTCAGGGACTATGGCCTCGCCAAACATGGGGTACGTCTCCCTACTCGATCTTCAATGTGACGCTATGACAGAGAACATCGGGGGTCCTTGGGGTCCAGAAGTTATTCGCGATGTGTACTGTGAATCTGGAAGGCGGCAAACGGCACCCACACCGCCCACATCAAGATCAACATGGGCGGTGCTCCCATAAACACGCGTGCTCTATATAAAGCCTTCGTGAGCCCCTCAAACCGGAGAACAGACCATTCTCTCTCTCTCTCCAGAGGCTTCCCACCCAACTTCCTCTGCCACAATCGTTCACGGTCGTTCCAGTCCCTTCGACTGCCCCATTGCACCATGTCGCTGTCTACCACAGCCCGTAACTTCGGCCTGGCCCTAGGTGCCGCCGCCCTCATGACCCCGGTGGAGGCTCAAATGTACGACAAGGTCATCCAGACGAGCCTTGGTCCCGTTCAGGGCTACCAGTACTTCACCAACCAGACCGAGCTCGAGTACTACTTCGGCGTTTCGTCAAGCAACGTTGCTAACTTCCTCGGTAAACTCCAACCTTCTAACAGATATGACAGGAAAACACACGTCTAACGCTTGAATTCTAGGAATCCCATTCGCCGCAAGCACGGCCTACCAGAACAGGTGGAGGGAGCCGCAGCCTAAGGAGCCATGGAATGAGACTCTCATCGCCGATACATGGGGTGCTCCGTGCCCAAGCGCCGGCACTGCGGGCTACAGCGAGGACTGCTTGAACCTCAACGTCTGGACCTCGGCCAATTCTTCGTCTGACAAGCTGCCAGTCATTGTTTGGAATCAGGGCTCCGACGAGACGTCCAACAACCCGTGGTGGTACGGCGGTGGTATGGCCTTGCAGCATGATATCATTGTCGTGACCTTTAACCGTCGTGACGATGCTTTTGGCTACTTGGCCCACCCGGACCTGAACGCTGAGCAGTACGCTCTGAACGGACACAATGCCTCCGGCAACTGGGGTATCCTCGACCACAAGGCCGCTCTCGAATGGGTTCAGACCAACATCGCCAACTTTGGTGGTGACCCAGACCGGGTGACCATCATGGGCCAGTCCTTTGGCTCCTCCCAGGTTTACCACGCCGTGAACAGTGCTTTGTTCAAGGGTCTTTTCGTTGGTGGTATTTCCGAGTCCGGTATTCACTATCCTACAAATCCCTGGGTCAGTGCTCTGGCTACCAGCTACGTCAACATGAGCCGTGCGCTCGTGCATGGAATCAACTACACCACCAACCACAACGCTACGACCATTGCAGAGCTGCGATCTGAGAGTGTTTCTGTTGAGGATCTGCTCGTCGGATCCCAGGACCGCGTCGGTACAGACGACGAATGGTGGGTGACGGCTGTGAGCACGAGTTACCCCTTGATCTTCAAGCCAGTGCTCGACGGTTACGTCTTGCCTGAGAAGTACATTGAGCAGATGCTTCAGGGCCCCGCCAACGATGTTCCTCTGATCACCGGAGGTACTCACGACGAGAATGGTGCTTCCCCCACCAACTCCTTCACTGCTGCCTACATCAACGAGGTGTCTGCGCTCAAATGGGGTAACCTGTCCGAGCAGTACTTTGAGCTGTACCCCACAGGTAACACCACCACCAGCGCCAACGCCCAGTGGAACCTAGCAACCCTCGACTTGGGCTCTGTATCCCAGTGGATGTACGCCACTAATTGGGTCACCAAGTCCAACGCTACTTCGCCAATCTGGACTTACCTCTGGGACCACGCTCCCCCAGGACAAGACAGTGGCGCTTTCCACCAGTCTGAGATCATGTACGTGCTGAATGCACTGTACGCCAACAACGATGACTACCCCTTCACTGAGTACGACTTCTACGTCCAGAGCGTCGTCTCTGCTTACTGGGCCAACTTCGTCAAGACGGGCAACCCCAACTACGGCGGCTCGTATGCAAACACGAGCGCGAGCCTGCCCTACTGGGCACCAAACGCTGCCGATACCTATCACCTGTTCAACATTGGTGATTCTTTCGCCAACATTAGCCTTGCTGGAAACGCCTCTTACCAGAGCACCGCCACGTCTGACGCCAAGATCAGCTTGATCCAGCAGTACTACGCTCAACAGAGCCCTTACTAGATCTAGTTGGCTGTTGGCATTGACCCACATCGTCTTTTTTTCTTCTTTTAGCGGCTGCTTCCGTAGCGGCTCGGACTGAAGATGAATGGGGTCTCTCCTTGTCATGAGTGTCTAAGACTCTGATGTATCTAAATAGGACCAATCAATGTACATACCTCATCATACCGTATTGCCTGACTTGTTTGTACGAACCGTGCATGATACCCTGAAACCCGTGCAGGCGCAACTTATTGAACTCGTGCTGTGTTTATGATCAAGTAAGACGTAGGCGACTTAGGAAGGTGAAGGCTGTGTGGATGGATTCGATGGATGGTTTGATGGAGGCCGTCAGAGGCCGCCAAATGACCTTTGCGAGCGAAAGAAGCATAAAAGTGGGACACAAGATGTTTGACGCTGAGAAGAAAGGTTTTTTTTTTTAGAAGAAGGCTGATTCTCAAAATACAACTTTCTACTTAATGCGTCTCTTGAAATTTGCTTACATAGCCTTCTCCAACTATGTATGCATACGCTCGTCCATTTCGGACCACCTTGGTTCTACTCATAAGACTTGGAATGCGATGACTATCGGGCAGTACGACCCCCATGTTTACTGGCAATGTAATGTGATGTTATTATCATCGCAGCCGCCAAGGTGAATTTCCATGGCGAAGGCGTCTTTGAGTCAAGACATAACCACTTCTTTGGTCGTCATAGCCTAGTTTGATGTTGTACTTGATGAGCGTGTTGCAATTGACTTTCAAGGTGACCTGGAGTTCTACCTCTCACTCAGACAGCAGTACCGTCCGGAAGCCGCGAGGGTCTCCCGTGGTTCTCCGCGAGCCACTGTACCGCGCCGCTGACATGACAAGCATAGTTTGCGGCGGGAACTGGCGTCTAGGTCAGATTCGACCTTCTCGTCGTCTGCTAGACACGTGTGTCCTTTTTCAGCAGGCCGCCAGCTGGAGGTCCCGGACCCTTTTCCCAGGCCTGAAGCTGTCTGCTGCTACTTGTTGATTGGTGCTCGACGGTCGATAACGAGCCTTGATTTTGCAGAACCGCTAGCCTCAGCTGCAACATCCCGATCTCAGACCGTGCAGGTGTTGTAGAGCCCTTCACACGAAGACCTTGGCAGCCTCGACCTCGGTCGAGGAGTCAGACCAGAGTCCAAAGCCGGGATTCGCCGCGTTGTGGTCTTACCTCTAATGTGTCCCCTGCCTCCATTACTCAAGTCGGAGGTTTGCCGCATTTATAGAGTAAATTTGCCCAGCTCAGTAAGGCTTTGCAACCTTTCTTGCCTCGCTGAGTCCCGTCTCTGGGTCCTTGTACTCTTTCCACGAGACGGGGTACATGACATTCCCGGCCTCACTGACGGCCATGATAACGCCATACTCATTGCTTGCCGTAGACAGATAGTAGTTACTCTGGTCACCGAGGGAGATCTGTTACACGGTAAACTGTCAGCATCTCATACTCACAACTCACTCGACTGCTTCAATTCGGCCTCAAGAAGGGCGGTCTGCAGAAAAAGTCTCCCACAGAACAAGGGCGATAAGACATACCACTGAAGCCCTCACAATATCACCTGGCCTGAAGCTCTCATAAATCTTGCACCGATCCTTCTCGGTCGCACGCACATCCTGCACGCGAATCACGCCCTGCCACTCCGCCTCCAGCACCGTCTCGCCACAGACCAGGATCGCAACAACAGCCTGTCGCGGCGTGATACGCGTGACCCGACATAACACGACATTCCCGACCTGCGGCAGCACCTCGCGCGCGTGGCGCGACACGGAAATGGTGGGTAGCTCGGGGCCAGCGCCAGTAGCGGCACCACCGGCGGCGGCGGCGGAGGGAAGGTGCGCGGTGATTTTCGTCATGCGCTTGGCGGGGCCTTTGGTAGGATTTGAGGCGGCGGAGGCGGGCTGGGAGATGGCGATGGCGCCGAGGAGCGAGCTGTATAGTTGGGAGTTGTGGAGGTGCACGCCGGGGCCGGGGCGGTATGCGCTGGAGGGGCCGAGGAGTTGGCCGGGGAGGGCGATGGAGGTTGACATTTTTTTTCTTCCTGCCTTGGGAATTGTGTGAGATGCAAGGTAATTTCTCCCGTGCGGATGTGTGGTTGCAAATTGTACGGTTTGGATAGAAAGAAAGTGACAGTTTCGTTGGGCGGTCGCAAAGTTGAAGCGGTTGGTGGTGATGTCGTTGTTTTCAAAAATTATAGTGGAGCTCTCCCCCCCACCCCCCGTCCTCCCAGAACTTAAGAAATTGGGACCCCTGCCAAGTTTTTTTGCCAGCGCAGGATTCAAATAGGATTGAGGTCCATGCTCGCCGTGACCGGACAAACTCAAGATCAAGAAAGGAAGATAGATAAAACAACGCTCAGGTCACCGAGTGTGAATAGGATAGACCTGGTACCTTTTCATTTCTTCTTTTTCAAACTACCAAAGTCTCTCGAGCACAATTGGGGTTCACAAAGATGGCTCGCATTCTCACTCTCCTCGCCTTGCTGGTGGGCATTTTCTCACCCGTGGTTTACTTCCTCGAGCAGCACCTCGAGTCCTTTTATATCTTCCACCCGGATCACCTGCACGACCTTGCGAAGCGTGGCATTGCGGCTCATGGCAATGACACACGGTCCGTCGTGAAGTACATTGTAGATGAGCTTCACGGCGACGCCTCCTTGACCAGCTATGTGAATCTGGACGAGGAGTGGGTGTTCAACAATGCCGGCGGCGCCATGGGCGCTATGTATATTATTCACGCCAGTATGTTTTGCGCGCGTAGTCTAGTATCCCGCTGTGTTTCCTTTTGGTCCACAGTCCCCCTTTTTGCAGCTTTCAAACACCATCCAAGTGTTGAGTTTTTGTTCTTTCCCATTCGGCGTGACTGACATCTACTCTCAGGCATCACAGAGTACCTCATTATCTTCGGTACAGCCATCGGCACAGAGGGACACACAGGCCGCCACACGGCCGATGACTACTTCCACATCCTGTCGGGCACACAGACCGCCTACGTTCCCGGCGAGTATGAGCCCGAGGTCTACCCGCAGGGTAGCGTGCACCACCTGGTGCGCGGCGTCGCCAAGCAGTACAAGATGCCTGAAGGGTGTTTTGCGCTCGAGTATGCTCGCGGCTGGATCCCGCCCATGATGTTCTTTGGCTTTGCCGATGGCCTGAGCAGCACGCTTGACTTCCCCACGCTGTGGCGGACGAGTTATGTCACGGGTAGGGAGATGTTGGGCAATCTGGCAAAGGGCAAGTTCTAGAGAGAGAGAGAGAGGAAGAGAGGAAGAGAGAGGGAGGGGGGTTATTGGGTGAGCATGGGTTTGTTTTGAGCATGGCGGATGTTCGTGGGAGCATGGGGATGCGATTGGCGCTGCAAGGTCAATGGGGTGGATGTCGTCGTGTATAAGTTTCTAATTTCTCATTGTCCCTTGGCTAGAGACCTCACCTACAGCTTTTTAATGCGCATAGACAGGATTATCGGATTTGCGAGGCCAATCGCATGCGTTATCTTTCCTAAAAGATCCGTTTGCGTAGTCTCCCAGCATCTAAACTCGTTCGCCTATGTTGGCTGGAGTGTCATAGATATCCTCGTCATCTTACTGCCCGGATGCCCTTCACTACGCGATATGATACCAAGATGTGATGCAATTTCTTTTTCTTGCAATTGAACATATACATGGGCCTTTTCAAACACATCTGTGTTCAACACTACCTATGGCTAACATCAGAGCCGGGCCGCCTGGTACACCTTTTCCCCGCCCAAGCCTAAACCTGTGCCTGCCAGCCAACCCCAGTTTTTGTGATATTCAAGACGTGGGAAACCCCAACTCCCCTTCATACCTCGGGAATAAGTGGCAAAAAGGGAAAGAAACCAGCGAGATCCGACTAAAAAGCCATTTGCACTCTCTTTTTTGTTTGGAACGCCGCCCGCAATGATAATAGTTCCCCGGTGATGACAATGATGTGCGCCCATTTGGTATTTCTTGCTGCGCCGTCCCGTCCTGGTCATTTCTAGATTGGAGAAGAGATGGCCCCCCTCCCACTCGATGTGGAAACTCCGTGGAATGCGCGCTGCCGGAATAATCGATAGATGTTGAAATTCGTCGTCGATGGCCGTGATGTTTCCTGATGTGGTTACCTCAAATTTTCGTCCCTACTCCCTGCTTCCGAGCGGGGAATATACATCCGTGGCTCGCCGGAAATTTTTCGCGCTTTTTTTCACAGACCGACTTTTCAGCAATGCCGTCGCGCTTGTAGTCGGTCGCAGTGTGCTGTGGTTGTTGAAGTACCCGGCGGGCCGAGTATGAGTTTCGCTGGAGAGCAGCAGCAACTTTATGCAAGCCATTCCTGATCGCCTCTCCTCGCAGCTTGCCTCATCATCAATCCCTCGTCCTCATCCTCACTGTCCTCCTCATCGCCCATCTGTCCCCCTCGGCCAGGCGAGCCAACAATATCAAACTCCTCCTCACCAGCGCCAGCATCATCACCATCTTCACCCTCCAACATCCACGTACGCCTATTTGCATACTCTTCCACAGGGAACACCTCCCTCGCATACTCCTCCAACAGCCTCGGCCCTTCCCAAAGCTGCTCCGCCACATGCGGACAACTCTCCTCTAACGCCTGATCGCCAAAGTATGGCGGCTGCTTCGCCGGGTCATCTCCGCCCAAAAGGAAGAGCTTCTCCAATGCCTCGAGCTGTATTCGGTAGCCGTCCGGGATTTTGACCTTGAGTTCGATCTCGCCGCGCACGTAGGTGACTTTCCGGCCAAGACCCTTGGCGAACTGCTCGCAGGCCTCGCGCGGCGTCAGGACCTCCCAGGCGAGGGCGACACGCTTGCCGCCCCATTTGGGAATGCCGTCTTTGAAGACTTGCAGGATCGCGGGACCTACGTCGTGCTCAGCGTCGAGCCAGGGCAGTTTGGCGTCTGGGTGGAAAGGAGCTTGCCAGACGAAGGAGCCGTCTTCTTGCAACTCCATGCAGAAAAGAGGGTAGAGGAGGCTGGTGAAGTTGTTGTTGTAGATGCCAGTGTAGACAAAGGTTGCCGGGAGCTCGATCTTCTTGACGTATTCCTCCACTTTGTGCTTTGATGCCCAAAGAGGTAAGCTCGGCCAGTCCTCATTATAGGCGTGGTGGTCCGGCATGGACGAGTAAATAAAGTGCTGCACTCCGGCTTTCTTGGCGGCGTCTGCCAGCGCCTCGCCAATTTCCACTTCGTCGCCATAGAAGGTTGTGTTGATGAAAGCAAGTTGGGCGCCCTCGAACAACTTGGATATCAATGCATGGTTGACCCCTATGCCGGGGATGGATCCGTCCTGTGTCAAATCTGCGTGCTCCGACTTGGGTCCTTGTCTGGTATACAGCTCCTCTTCGAATAGGGTGACGTTGGGATTCATGGCAACCTCCTGCGCCTGGAGACCCTCTACGTTACGCATCTGGGCGCGCACATGGTAGCCGACAGCTGTGGCATAGCGGACGACGGAACAAGCCTGACGACCGCCTGCGTTGATGACGGCGATGGTCTTGTTTGGCGAAGGCATGGAGCGCTTCGCAGGTCGGTGGAAAGTCAGGGAGCTGTTGCGGGAATTTAAGAATGAGCCGGCCTCCGAGTACGACGACCTTGAGTGCTTGTGCTTCCTTTCCTCGGTTGGCTTCGTTCTGATGGGGATGCTTTGTGTTTGGGTCATGCTGGGCTGTATAGGCCGCACTGGCAGCTCTGCATGAGGCATGGTTTCGTTCTTTGCTGAGCAAATGGCCATTCCTGAAAGAAAGAAGCCAGTTACCAACACCAATTACACCCTGCTTGACACACAGCCTTCCTTCACCAAGCCCAAATTCCCCTGCGTAAATTCAATCAAAGAATCTGTTCCGATGTTGAGGGCTGTTGGGAAAATAGTAAAGGATAGTGAAAGACGTTTATCCCTCGAGGCGTCTTCGGTAAGTGACTCTTGTGTGAAAATGCTTGTCAATTGACGATGGGGAGTGGTAGGCGGAGTTGAGCCTTGAAAAATCCCGTCGGAAGATGGTAGCCTTTTTCAAAAAGGAGAGCGGATGGCAAGAGGACAATAATGATATATCATCGGGCGAGACCGAATCAGGTACGGGATGAGTAAAGTACTTAGTGGCACTGATCAGCACCAGGGCGAAGATAAGGTTTCCGCGTCATGTATACCCAGAACCATATAGCGTTGTGCCTTCCCCCGGAAAGTGTAATCCTGGTTTCCCGCTGTCACACAGAATAAGACAAGATCTGGTACTTCTGGGGTCTGGTGTTGGTGGCACGCTTGGCTGGGTGGTGTTGTTCCAGTTGTGTTGTGCCACGAAGGTGCGGTCGGACCAAAATATCCGTCCCCTCTAAGATCATAGCGCCGTTAGCTGTGATTGCGCCGGAGCTAGGGTACTCTGCGGGGAAGTAAGGTAGAGTGCATGAGAGTAGAGATATTGAGAGAGAGAGAGAGAGAAACAACGGCGGATGCGGTCGGTAGTGTTGAATTTTAGCACGGGTACAAAGTGCCACTCGCTCTTCCGCCCCAATACGGAAGACCAAGGGGAATCTCGGCACGGCTTCCCAAGGTGTTTGGTATTGGGGTACCAAGCACCTGATAAGCGAAATGTGCCCAAAAGTAGACGTAGAGGGGAAAAGGGAAAATTCCTGCCTCTCCGTGTGCAACTTGGGAAGAGCGCGTCTTCCCACCGGATCAATGCAGGGCGAGATAAGAGAATGCAGGGTGATGGTAGGTTGTAATTTTGTGACTTGTGACTTGCGACAGTGACAAGCAGCGCGCAAGATTGCAACCAAAACAGAAGTGTTCAGCCATGTATGTGTTCAGCCATGAAGGGTAAGGCGGTTTCCTCAACAACTCACATACCAGAAAAGAAAGCAAGTGCTTTCTTTTGATGATGATACTCCTGAACCCCGAAAAAGTACGTCAGGTCATTAGAGAGTTGGCGGAGCTTTTGGCACTTTTTCAAATCGGCAGGGTGGAAGGTAGAAAAGGAAGTACAATGGGCACCCCGATGAACTTTTTTTTTTTTTCTCTCGGTGGTTGACCGCGAAATAATAATGGCCCGACGAAGTGGAATGGGCAGGTCGCGCAAGATATACGCGTTGAATTTATGCGTGAGGCTCCTTGGACCCGGCTGGAGTAGTCCGTATTAAGGTAAGTATGGGGTAAAAGCAACTCGCAGCCGTCAAGGTATTCTGGGCCGGCCCAATCGGGAATAAACAGAGAGGGTCGTGGCCTGCGTGCAGTGGAGGGTGGGAATCCAGATCAGGAGGAGGGGTCCTCGGCAAGATGCTGCTATCTGAATGTCGCGGAACTAGCCACCCTGACGCCGGTGATGTTGAATAGTAATGAAAATCGCACCTCGCAGCCCTTTTCTTGCTAAGGCTTGGTGCGAAATCGCCGGTGAGGGGTCGCAACGTCTGTGAGATAGGTCACAGGCGAAAGGATTTGGGCTTGTGGGTTATGGGTTTGAGGGGGAAGGAAGCAGTTAGTGCTGGGGGTGGCACGCTTGTGTAGTAGCGTTAGGTAGGTTAAAGTGAAGTAAGTGTGAAAAAAAAAAAATGAAAAAACGCTGTCACTGGCAAGGATTCGGGTGGTTTCTAGACTCGGCCAAGGGTCCCGACCAAGATAAGGTACGAGGCGGCCGTTGGCCAAGGTGGTGATTGTGCTGAACTGGTGACCACAGTAGTTGCTGGTGGCTTCAGGCCGTCTTTGTCTTGGGTCGGACAGAAGAACACCAGGATACGTATGTCTGTCTCAGAGGGAAAGATGAAGCAGAGAGGAACTGCACAGAGGGACAACTGAACCCTTGACAGAAACAGCCCACTAGCAAGAAGAGAAAAAAAAAAAAGTCTTCTGGAGCCAGTGCCAGAGTCTTCGCAATTCTTCCAGAGACAGGACCCGCATAGATCCGCCATAAAACGTGGAGCCGACTACAATGGCACTAAGTAGGTAGGTCATCGACGGGAAAAGCGGTGCAGTATTGCAAGCAATGCATCCTTTCTCGCGGTACGGGAACCGGTCCGCAATGCGGAGGATAGGACCTGGGGCAAGGGAATAAGGTAAACTACAGTGGAACCCCCGGGGGCCCGTGTAAGTCGTCACTTGAATGTTTCGATGAACACCTGCACCAAGAGTGCAAGGTTACTTTACAGGCCGACAGGCTGTTATGGGGCTGCCCAGGCTTGGGAGAAGGACACAAGGGGAGAGGAAAAAAAGAGCAGGCCTTTGTGGTCCTACTGCGACGGTGGGCTGACCGATGAATCCAAGAGATAAGATAGATTACACCAGAAAATGCTGCGTACAGGGGAAGATAAGGCCGGAATAAGAAAAGGGGAAAAAATGATCCCGACGGACTATTGTACTGTACTGCTCCCTTGGGATTTTGATGGTGTTTGCAGCCAGTCTCCTCGTTCTGTATGATGCTCCGACGAGGCACAAGCGCTCGGGTGATCTGGCGCCCTGATCATAGACCGCGAGACAGCGAGATCGGTGCGGTACTACAGCGGTCGATGCGTAGCACAGTAGGCACAGCAAAAAAAAAAAAAGGTGGTCAGCACACGAGGTTATTAGGTAAAAGATTCCAGGTCGTGGAGCTCTAAATTTTCAGCGCCAAAGAACTGCGTGTGTCCTTGGAGCTGAAGATGACTTGTCGTTGCAATACCACTGGGGAGAGGGATGAACCTACCCCCCCCCCTTCTCTCTGAATCAAGAATCGTGCTTGAAAGAAATGCTGTGACTCGCTGGCAGCCCTGGCTATCACTAATTTTTTTCCTTTCCTGGACTTTTTCCGCCCACTTTTTTAATTTCTATGAGAAAAGCATGTTTCACTGATTTGCAACAGAACGTGGCTGCATGTTCTGGTCCGGGAAGGGGAGGGGGAGGGGCCACGAAGGATTCAATTTTTACCAATCACAAGTTGCGCATCGTTGGCATTCGATAGAGGCTCCTCCACGATCTCTTACGTGATATCATCCACCAAAAACCCTGCCATCGCAATGGATCATGATGATGTACCTCCGGCAAAGCGAGTCAGTTCATTCATCGAAAAAAAAAATACATACTAGGTACGTACGCAGATTCAGATGAGGTGACAACCGGACAATTTACTGTGCAGATCCGGCCTGCCTATCTTGTCCTGGACCGCGTGCGCTTGAGTTGAAGAAGGAAGATAAAAATTCAAAATTAGACAGGGCAATCTGATGATGTTCATCCTGGCAGCCTGGTCTGTCCCGATACGGTATCTGAATCAGAATGTACAATTCGGCAGGCCATGGACTGTGATGATCCTTGTCTGCGGACCGTGAAGGACACATTCATCTGCCGAGTCCCGAGTCTGTCACAACGTCATTGTACTTGTACGTGGGCCTCTCGGGAAGATATCTAGAAGATCGTCAGCGTTGATCATCACGCCTCTCGAAATAGATCATGCGGTCAAGCCTACACAGAGACGTTTTCAAGGTCCTCAGTCAGGTAACCTTTTTGGGGGGTTTTGGACACACAAGAAATCACTATAGTGGTAGACCTGAATCAGCCCTGAGCCTGCCCTAAGCTGCATTGACATACTATACCACAGTAATAATATCTTGTCAGTTATAACTCATGAGAATTAGCGGTTTATTCAAGCCTGTCCCGTCAAACATTCCCGGATCGACTCCAGGAATCTCGACAACTTGATACTTTTGTGCCCGGTGGTGCTAGATAGCGCACATGGCTGCCTTCCCAACCCCCCCCCTATAAGATGATCAGCAAACTATTAATTTGCACAATGCACGTTTGGGACTTGGGCACCAAACCAGCCAGTGCCCTACCACACGTATGCTCTTACGTACAAACTTGCTAAATAACTCACACCGTTATGGCTCTTTGCAGCCAGACCTTGGGATTTCGTGTCGTCATGAAAAGCCTAGGTGAGACAGCCGTGTGCACGCCAGTCTACTCCAATCAGCCGCATCTCCGCGGAGCTTTGGTCCGTCACAAATTATGGCCTACACATTATCTCTCTGTCTCGCGCTCTTCAGAAATGCAGTCCACGAATGGTCTGATGGGCCGCCAGATAGGCGCTTATGCAGGAGTCTGGCGACAAAACACGCAACCTTGAGACAAAATGCAGCTAACGCTGTTACACCCCCCCCCTTCAGTACGTGAATACTGCGAACTTGTGGCAGTTGCTACCATAGAAGCATAACACCTATCAAGAGTCACTGTGCTTGAAGTGAAAAGACGTGGCGGCACACAACGGCAAGACATCCCCTTCACAAGGGAACACTGCCTATTGCAGCCTCTGCACTGGATATCGTTACCACCCTTGTGGGACAGCACCAGTCACAAAAGTTCGACCGTTCGCGTCCGCGCCGACCTACCTCCTAAGGGTCCACAGGCTTGGCATGGTGGCTCGCTTCACAGAAGGCATCATCCGATAATCTGGGGTGCAGGCCGCCAACCCTTGACACGAAGCGGTCTGCAAGCTTACCCAGGTTTGTAGCGTAACTTAGGGTATCTGCGAATCCATAGAGCGATTACGCCATAGACTGCGAAGTTCGGCCAATTCTCACCGCGACCGTACCTACCTACCAAAGTAGCTTCGTCGTGGAAGCTTCCCAAGTTGATCAGAAAGTCGTAGCAGTGACTAGGTGGTCATCGACGTGGGTCCTTCGTGGGTACGGCCGGGGCACAAACCATCTCCTCACGTCGAAGGCATGCCGGAAATGCTGCCCATTTTAGCCTACTCGTGGCATCTACTATGGTCAAAGGCGTCGTCGACTTTGTATATCTTTCAGTTCTGGTAGAAGCGACCGTAGACGGGCTTCCCCCAGGGCCCCTTTTCGCCACTAGTGTTCCCACTTGCCATACGCTACTTTACACGCACTCAGATGGAATCGTGAGTCCGTGAAGTTGGCGCCAGCATCGGCAAAATGCTAATTTTCGACCTGGACTTGGTTGAACGAAGGCTCGTTAGGGAGCCATTGTTGCTCTGCACCGGACGCGTTCAAGAGGTTGACATTGACCCGGATGGCCATCCCCAGTGGAGTCTGCCCAGTGGATTTCGTTAGCGAGTGCCATCAAGGGTGATCTTCCCCGGCATGGCAAGCTACGGTGTGGGTTGCTGGGGGACGGGGGAGTCTTCTCCAGTCGATCGTGTCAGAGATTTTCCTGGCAGTCATGTAGAATAGAAGGCCTTTGCCATGGCGTCCTGTCGCCGGGGGCCTGCAAAAAGGCACACCGATAGACCGGGGTACAGGGCAAGAAAGGTTCAAAACCCTTGGCCTGCTGAGGTCCGGTGTGAGGTCATGTGAGGCCATCTGTGAAGAGATTCCGAGCCGGGGATGTATGTTGCTTCATCGCAAAGGTTTAGTTGATCGGGTCCTCGATCTTGGTCTCACACTTCGGTCAGACATTTTGCAGACCTTGTATGATATCTTGTATTGGATGGTCCATATCGAGATGGTCGTCGGCGACCATCTTTGAAGTATTTGCTCGTATCACCTGACATTGCCATGAAGGGCATCGCACCCACACATGGACCTCGGGAGCGCTGCCTCCTCTCGTAACATGTGCGAACACGAAAACTTCCCAACGGCAGCTTTTCTGGTTCCTCCTCTGCCCCTCCGTCTTTTCTCGCACACACTCGTCACTCCCGCAAGGGATACGGGAATATCCGTCTTCGTCGTATAATTTAATTGCAGCATACCCTCGAGCCTACTGAGCAGAGCCACCTTTCTATCCGGTGCTCTGTGTCGCTGGTTTCGGAGCATAGATTGAGCAAGGCAAAAGGTCTCTTTCGAGTACTAGTATTGTGATTAGTCACGTAGCAAGTGATGAGACTCATGTGAGAACATTCTGTAAGCAAGGGAGACACGGTGTGCTTCTACAAATACGCAATTTCATCGACCTGAAACAGCGAGTCGATGCATCGACTTGTATTCTTGGTCACAAAGTATTGACCAACATGCTGCAGCAGGTTGTAGCTTGTGCCCGTGGAACGATACTGATTCTCACCCAATAAGTTGGCAGGGTATCAGGTAGTTTGGAGCTGACAATGTAAGAAGGTCTAGCTTCTGGATGATAGATGTCTTTCGATTTTGTGCCGCAGAACTGCGTGCGACTTGTTCATTATCTTTTGTAGCTTTCGTTGCTGACATCACTCGTTCCACACTTTGCGGTGCGAATTTAGCTCGTCGACTCGTGGTTCGACGCAAATCAGTGCCCGATCCTGACCGCGCCACGGCTTTTCAGCCCTCCTTCCTCCGCGAAGCCATCCTGCAGTCTTGCCTCTTCAGCCCTCACTAGCACGTATTCCACATGCGGGGCAAATCTGATTTCCTTGCCGTTCTTCAGCTGTGTGACATGCCGGTGTGTTGATGTATCGCACCCGTCGTTGTGAGAGGCATTACCTCCGCTCAAGCAGAATTTGACACCGAGTAGTGATGGTGACATCACAATGACTGGCCATGTCTAGTCGCACAAGTCTTGTGTACACAACTGAAGCATCCTTGCGAGCACGGCTAAATTTTGGGGTTCCCCAGCGTGAACCCATCAGACGGCCCCTACGGTGTTGTTGTCCAAGAAAGGTCATACGTGACCTCAGGTCGAAGGCGCATCAGGCAGCCGCTCGATGACATATTTTCCTCTACCGACACTCATGATTGGCACACCAGGAATCTTGCGCAGCCGTCTCTTCAAATCCCGATCGTTGGTGGCCACAATGTAGATGCGGTGCTTCATGCATCTATCGACAATGCAATCATCGGCGTAGGTGCCGCTGTGGACACCCTCGCAAGGCAGGCGTTTCCAGCGCTCGTCGCGAGCGATACGAAGAGCAATCCGGTACTTTGGGCCAAGCTTCTCCAACTCGGCCATGACACAGGAGGTAATGAGGACCTCGCATTTGGCGTACAAGGCATCCATCATGCCCTCGAGCAGCTCGACCTTGCGCGAAACGGTATGCGAGAGGAAATTCGTATCGACGAGGACCTGATACGGAGGGACGAGGGCGGTGTTATGCTGGAAGAACATGGAGGAGGGCGCTTGGGGAATGGCGCGAACTGGGTCGAGTAATAGGTAGGTTAGCGGGCGGTGTTGCGAGAGCAGCGCGAATAGTATCAGGTTGGGCAGTTCATACTCAATTCTCCGTTGGCTGCAGCCTTCTTCTTGGTTTCTTGAACCTTGTCTGCCTTGTCCTTGTTCTCCTTCAGCCGAGCATCGCGAGAGCCGATGATGCGCTTCGTTGCCTGTGATGATGATGTCTAGTCAGTTGGCTTGCTCCTAGCTTGAAAGACAGCAAGTTAGAAACATACGGCAAACTTTCTGGTCTTCTTTGCGACACCCATCTTATCGCTTGTGACTCAAGGAAGTCAAGGAAGTAATGAGTGGTAGTGGGAGATGCTGGGAAATGTGTAGGGCTTTTGGTCATATATGCTTGAATAGCAGGTTTGAAGATTGAAGTCGAGGTCGAAAATTGATAAAATAAAATCAGCAGGGATTCTGCCGACGGCAGGGTCTAGCGTAGTAGTAGAAGGCCCTGCAGTGAGTGCAGGTGGCCTGTGCAATGGCCTGTGCTACCAGCTCGCGCTATTTTAAAGCCCCATGCCAAATTTAGCTGAAGATTCGTAATAAGTGCAGGGCGAGTACGTGCTTCCCGAGAAGTCCGCATTGCTTTTCATCTTTTTTCTTCTTTCCCAATAGAGCATCATGGGATGCATCGGGAATATCTAAGTGTCGTTTTGACTAATATTACCAACCATCAACAAACCCTTTCCACAGATTCAATGGCAGTCAAAGTTGAAAAAAATGTGGAAATCCAAGTGGCGTTTTAGAAGGGGGTAAAACTAAATTTATAGCATCTAACTTGTAAACAAATTGAGCCGGGATGCGAGCTGAAGAGGCAGGATCCCCCCACCCCTTTCCTCCTTACTGTGCCATCCCTTCCGTGTTTAGATCGGCGCATCATGTGGATCTTATTTGCCTCCACTTCCCCGGTCGTCACTTGACAACCCTCAACTTACTTTATTCCTTCCACCATCCTTTAGTGTCAAATGCTGTGATGAAGTGAACCACAACACAAAGTACTTCCAGCATTTTCTTTTGGGTGTTTTTTGTGTTGTTGTTTTGGGTAGTTGGTCATTACCAGCACATAGCTTCCACTCGTTTGGATTCAGCATTCCTCCCTTCGTATTGCGAGACACGTACGTTCCCAGCAGGATTCTCTTGGCCGCGTAACCGAAGAGGCCGCTACAAACATACGAAGGTCTTCCTGTCGAGGACTTTCCAAATCATCATATAGTCACACAGAACTTTGGCTGTGGTCTCCTCAAGCCTTTTCACCGTGTCTTGCGCCGGACTTTGGACCTGAGGCCTGGACACAATCCAACTAAGCAAGATGAGGTCCTCAATGAAGCGCTCGCTACTTCTGTCGGCGGTTGTTCTTGCTGCTAGAGCTTTGGCTCAGGACACCACGACATCAACTGCCGAGACGACAACGGCGGCGACAACCACAGCTACTTCCGATGATACCACGACTGCTTCTGCTACCAGCAGCGATGACTCGACTACTTCAGAGGCCACGTCTATGCCTGCCCTCACTACTTCTACGTCCGCCTCAGAAACCACTGCCTCGGATATGCCCACCTTGAGCAGTACGAGCAGCGCCGATACCGCGATCCCGACGTATCCCGCACCGTCAGTACCTCCGACGTCAAACGCCCCCTATATGCAGGTATCAAGCATGCCTGATGGCACTGTCTTCATCGCTGTGGGTGCTATTCTGGGCGCAATTGGCCTGGCAATTGTTCTTTGGCGCGCCATCATTGTCTGCATGCTGCACCGTTCCGTCGAGAAGGCTGCGATAGCGCAACACGTTGCAAACGACAAGGCTGCGTTCCCGGCACCGCCCGCCCCCTTTTACAAATACAGCGATCAGGACTCATCGCAAAACGTGGCTACCGGCAGAGGAGTCCGCAGGAGCACGAGAGGGCCCATCCCTTCGGCTACGCCCTCGCAATCCAACTTGTTCTTCTCGCCGACTGCTGCCGGTGGTGGTAACCGTGAATCCATGTATCGTGATAACCCGAACAGGGATTCGTCCTACCGTGACTCCCGCTTCCTCCCCGCCGGGTTTTACGCAGCCGGTCAAGCGTCGCCCCAGAATATGGATGGGCCTGACAGCTCGTCTATCAGTTTGGACAACCTGCGACCGAGCTCGCGTGGTCATACACATAGGCTGTCAGGTTCCCCTGGCTTTGGGCCACAGCGATCACCTATGGAAGCGAGTTCTAGCAATGTGAACCTCACTGCAGCACCCGATGGACGGGCACCGAGTGCCTACTTGGACGATATGCTCGCGGATCATCCCGAGATGTTTCCCCCGTCTGGAAACACTAGCGCCAATCCTTCGAACCATCCCTACCGGCAGACCGGGCGGTTCTAGGTGGACACGCCGAGTCCTTGTCTGGAGACCAAGCTGTCCAAGGTGTCAGAATGGAGTGTGGAGGAGCACGATACGGGTGAGGTGGAGACTTTACGGCAAGTTCAGGAGGATGATACCCTTTGAGCCAGCAAGATGCACTCTAGCGATATGCGCCTCTATTCTGATCAGGAAACATTGCTCTTATGAAAGGAGGTTACGACGAAATGGATTGGAGTTCAACGTGGGAATGCTGCCTGTTATGGTTTTGCTACGTGTCGGTGGCGTGCTTTTACAAGACTGTCCTGATTATTCTTGGGCATCAAACTGGAGTTAAGGGAAATGGGAATGGCACACGCCATGGAGGTTGGCTATAGCCTCTGTCTTTTTCGATTGAAAATCGCTCTAGGTCCTCTGCAAAATGCTATCATAATGGATTCGGCTCATAAGCCCTACACCAGGCGACACTGCCTCGCATCCTTCGTACTTCTAGTGTTGTTTGCATACACCTTGGTGCCAAAAAGGCTCGCTTCTGATTTCTCACGAGCGGCACCTTGCCTAAACTTGCTTCTCATCCTAGTTAAGTGAGAGGAAAAAAGCAACGTCACGAGATCGACGCTTGCCAACTGCCAGATGACACGGCAGCAGACACCATCTTGATAAGCAGCGCCACGCGCCACGCGCATTGCATATGAAAGTGTACTTTAGCCTTGTGTGACTTCCGGCCGAGGATCACTTTTATAGTGAATGTCGTGCGATTCTCATCGTGGCCTCGTCTTGAGCCATTCATGCGGAATTTCTTGGGGCGCGTCACACGACAGGATAAGGTACTTTTCACGCGGCTCGGCTTGGGGTCGCTGGCATGGGTACTTCACGCGTAGAGGCTGCCATGATTTCAGGTCTCCAACATAGAGCAACGGACTTTTATCAAGGAGGGTTTTCATGGTTTCCCGGGGCACTTATCGACGCTACGACCGTCGCACACCGATAGGCAACCAACATTTCCGAGTTGGCTCCGTTTGTCTTGTCTTAGACGATAGCAAGGAAAGACGACTACGGCCACATGAGTGTACAATAAGCTTGTCCATGGTAGCAGCTGGACATGATACCAACACGATAATATAGTCGGCTTCGAACCATCCACATGAAAGAAAAAAAAGGATTGGTAAGTACAATTGTACGGCAGCCTGCCACATCGAGCCTGGATTCTTTGGCATGCTATAAGCCCTACTCGCTGGTCCACTCTTCCAAGGTCCCAAGGTTAGTAGACAGAGGCGAGATGTTCCAGAGATGACGTTTTCATGGCAGGACATGTCAACGAAGCAGTTCCTCTACACACTGGCATTATGCATCTGTGCAACAGGGTACATCTCCGGCGACCGCACGCCACCTCCTTTTGTATGTTTTATTGTCGATTTTATTGTTGAACTCATCTGATAGAATGATAGGCTCCGATGGGGTTCTCTCCAGTACCTGGCTCTTTCTGATATCAAACTCCGTAATTTTTCATTTTTTTTTAAACCAGCCATTTAGCCGCAGGCATAGGCCTGAGGCCTTGAGCAGCAGGACTGGAACTCGGGTAAAAAGAAGACTTCACAGCACTTGTAAACCTACAAAGTATCATAAGTCAACATGTCAAGCCCTTTATGAATGCAAGTAAGGTATAAGAGGGACTGTCCCGGCCACGTACCGGAGAACCTGAGCTGCATGCTGTACCAGGGATAGGGCTTGCGGACTGAGGCGTAGGGGTAGCCATGATAGGTGCTACCATACTGGCAAATGCCGCAAGGAGAAGGGTGTTGAATTGCATTGTGTCGTTGAGTTTTGGTGGTTGTTGGGTGTGGATGAGTTGTGGCATTGCAATTCGAAGACGATCAGGAGGTATTCTTATATGCCCAGGTGCTCTCACCCTGAACGATGTGTGAAGGGACAACAACGTTTGGCAAATTACCGCCCATCGAGTCAGTCTGAGCTATCCGAAATTCACTAAGTCATTGTATGCTCAAGCGACCCCAGTGATCGTTGTCATTTGTATAGACACAGCAAATTTGATAAGAGCTGTACTAGTCATTTCTCGTGTAAGTGAGCTTGGCTTTCATCCGGCATTCCGAACAAGACTTTTCTATTTGAGATTTATGCTTTATGGCGCAGGAGATAGGTGGAGGATATTGTCGAAAGATCGACTATGCTACTTTAATGATGAACTTAGTCTCAATTGCATGTTTTTTTTCCCCCAGCTCTTAGGTGACATCCTTCCC
The DNA here is from genome assembly GCA_027946515.1 of Gnomoniopsis smithogilvyi. NCBI lineage: Eukaryota > Fungi > Ascomycota > Sordariomycetes > Diaporthales > Gnomoniaceae > Gnomoniopsis > Gnomoniopsis smithogilvyi. Next base: position 499,768 of record JAPEVB010000004.1, on the reverse strand, counting down.
GCCTAGGTATGCCCTCCCCTGCCAACAATTTGCCAATGTTGGTGAGGCTTGGTGGATCTTAGCCCACAAACTTAAAATCTGTAGACGAGCGAAACCGAAGATTTTCCTCTTTTGTTTGCGTTTATGGGTCTCACGCTTCCTGGCGAGCGCAGATTTGGGCGATGCCTCCGTCACAGTCGCGTGATGATAGTTTGAGCTCGCTGGGCTCTTCCGTGGTTGTGGGCCTTGACGAATAGGCTGATATCTATCAAAGGAGAAATATCAGGCCTCGGCCCAGTGTTCTGGCTAGAGCGGGCAGCTGAGTTGTTGGAAATGACGCTTTTCCAAGTACAGACCTAGCACTTATGAAGGAGATTGTAGATGCTCAAGAATTGTATCCCATCCCAAGGAGAGACTCATCAGCATTACTTTGAAGTTTGAACACTGTCCTAGGTTCGAGGAATCCTGCCACTATGCTTTGGCCAGCTCCAGAATTGCCTTGAGATCCTGATCAAGACCCCCAGCGCAAAACAATCGAGGATGCGACCAGCAGAGCATACTAAGGGGGGCGATGGTCAAGCCTTACGATTGAAAGAGCAAGTCATAGACCTAGCCACTCCTCGAGAGTTCCGCAGCGCACATGGGAAGATGACTCTAGGGCTTGTGGAGGCTTTCCTGCTACATGTAGACATGACCCTTTTTCTGGACCCCACCACGTAGAAGACTGACTGAGGATGTACGACAAGAATTTTTCGAGATTAGAACCACGAAAAGTTAACAGACAAGCAACACTCATATGGTGTCTATCCCCCCAATATGGCTGTCGTTCCCACTGCATGTATTGGATACTCACAATGGAAAGGCAGAGCATACAAGGCTTTCACCGTTGAACCACATTAGGGCCACGACTAAAGGAAGGATGCGCACGTCGACTTGGGAATTTGAACGTTCTGTCGTACACTCTGGTGGACAGCAGCTTCTGTACTTCATCGACTCATAAATTTCGAGTCAGAGTAGAGTGTCTGGGGCAAGGAATCCGGTGCTTTTGTTGCTTATTGTTGCATACACAAGTGTCTATGTAGATCCGTGAAACGACTTCCAAGGTTGGGAGACTCCTTCTCTGTCGAACAAGACCAGCTGCATGAAATCACTCGAATCATCTGTGCCGGTTGAGTTTTGTCTGCGTAATCGCAGGCAACTGTAATCCGTAAGAAAAGAAAAAAATACTTTGACAAAATGCACCACCTAACGCGAAAAACACCTTGCAGCTATGAGGTATGCGAAGCTATATAGACTGCGTGCGAACATAGTCAGCTATAAATACAATGTGGCAACTGTAGACCCAACAATGGTCATGACATTGCCAGACCAATACTTCCAGTCTCTAAATGACCTGAAACGGAGGCAGAGGAACGCCTGGCACCAAGGTGATGACTGCTCGAGAGTATGGTCGTAGCAGTGGTGTGATACATTGAAGTCAGACAGGTAGGTATCCTCGCACGTGCAGAGCATGGTGTATCGACTTCAAGGGCCCTTTCGAAGTTTCGGTGCCGGTTCGGCTAACAATCTAAAACTTCCAGAAATCAACCCCCCCTTCCCCAACAACCTGTCCCAAGGATAAGTTAAGCCACCGGGTCTAAGCTCCGTAAATACGGGTGGGCAACGTACTGCCGGTGTCAACCTTGTACCACCCCCTGGCTCTAAGCCTGCAAGACAGGCTACTTTCTTGGATGTGGGCGTCATCTATATCGCGTCCTTGCTCTCTTGTTGCTAACAGTTGAACGGAAAGAACATTTATTATGGATGACAGTAAATGGCCTGCTTATAATATCGACGTGGCCAACCTTAATCCCACTTCTGCCTACCACTCCAATCATAAGATCGGCCGACTATTCATCCGTACCTGTGGTAAATCAAGTAGGTACCTACCTACTGTGGCTGTTTGCATATCTACGAGTAGCTAGGTTCTTGGATCTTACCGCTATTTTGCACCTGCAGCCGACTTATCCGGCAACCGGTTTCCTTCCTTTCGTGGTTAGACATCGGCAGTGGTACCAAACAGGTTCAGAGTTAGGTCTGGAGGGTGTCCAGTCTGAACTTGGCCTTCTTTCGGACCCGAAAACCAACCTGACCCCCCCAAAAAGAACTTCTGTTTCAGGTCATCTTCAAAGTCAAAACATACGAAGCTTTGGGAGGGACCAGGGCGCGTTGAATATTATAAGACCGGACGGATTAGTCAGTTACAATAGATGCCTACTTTCATTAGGTAGGTAGGCATACCAAAACGCGCCAGCATGGATAAGGCCTCGGCCTACCACACAGATGTTCGATGTTCTAGGGGGGAAACCCATCACATTTGCTTCATACCTAGCTGGCTTTTGACTGAACCTCTCAGTCCCGCCGCATGGGATGCCTCAACCAGTCAGTAGACGGATCATGCCCGTCTGACAATGGTGGACACCATATAAAAAAATGGACACGGCATTCGGCCAATACGAGACTGGCCGACGCCGTTCCCGACTCATATACTACAATGTGCAGTTCCACAAACACGTGCAGATTACCTACCTGTCTGGATGGCTCGAGGTATTGTATACATCAGACACCTTGTGTAGTGCTGCATGTAGTATTGCTATAAGCAGCACTACTTTCTGTAGGTGTTAGAGTTTCATCGAAGGCGATTTTGTTGAGGAAGCTGCTAGATATGGTTGACCATTACTGTACCTCCAATAGACGAGGACACTTCTGAAGAAACTACACTCCACCAGGCCCTGCAAGCTTCACCAGCAGAAGTATTTTGTAATGAAATGTCTCGGCCCCGAAAACTCATCCTTGGTTGCAGTTGATCCCTGTATGCGGCCCCGGAACGAGCGTGTTTATGGGACAAATGCACCAATTACACCCTCTGATTGGCAATCCATGCACACTCTTAGTACGTACCATAACAGTTCCAGCTCATCATATCCGGCTCCCAGTCCGAGGAACGTTCCGTGCTTTATTACCCAGGAGCAGTAGTGCTGAGTATGAAAACCCATTCATATCCCAGTCATACACAGTTGCGATTCGTGCCCGTTGCCTCCCAGCTATCTTCCGAAAGTAAAATGCTTGTTTCGTAGCCAAGACTCATCGTTCCCCCCCAGTGTACCTATGTACCGTTTACCCAACCCATGATTAATCAGGATTGACCACCACATCTACTAGGTACTACTACACACGCACATCTTTTTTCATGATTATTCCATACCCCCGATTCTCCAATTGCGGATAAGAGTTTTTTTTCTTCTAATTACCCGGTGCCTCTTTCTTAGGTTGAAGGCATACCATCATCCATCTACCTGCCTGCAGCTTTTTTAGGTAGTGACTTTCTTTGCCGTGCTAGGACCGTACTTTCGCCCCTCCTTTTTGTTAGCGTGCAACGGCCAGAACCTTTTATTGATTCTGTTTTGAAAGTCCGGCCCCGTAGACGTGAGGCACCGACCTCATCACTCGCATTTCCTCCGGTCGCTTACTTTTTGAACTCCTCTCTTGATTCAAAAGTGTGTGGGTGGACTGCAACGACAAGTCCCCTTTTGTATATGTACAACATCTCTCTCGCTCTCTCGCCTCGGTCAATTTATACTGACTGATGAGCGTCGCCAATACCCACCCATAATATCGGAGCCCCTCCCGCTTGCCGGTCGCTGTCTTTGCTTCACCTCCTACTTTAATTCCTTACACCTCATTTTTTTTTCCCCTACACCTCAGAGAGCACCTCGCTTTGACTCATCTCGGTCTGCTTACTCAGTCTAAGCTTGGAAGTTTGTGCAAAGTGGCTGTCACTCAAACGTCACTCCTTATCTAGGTATTTAAGGTGGCGAAGGGGAAGGGGAGCAGCAAATTTCGGGGGATTGCCACTTCTACAGCTCAACCTTACTGCAAAGATGGCGCCTCCGTCATTAAAAAAGACCAAAAGTTCGGCAAGTGTTGCCAGCTATGAGAGATTCAGACAACCAGATGACCCCTTGGCACGGGTCAACACCAGAGGTTCCGAGAGAGATGCGGTCGATGACGAAATGGCCACAGCCGAGGCAGCACTTGAAGGACACAACATCGACGACGACGAGGAGGACTATGACTTGAAAGAATTTGCGGATCATGACCAGTCTGAAAGTGACAGTATGGGTAAGGAAAAGGCCCAAGAGGAGACCAGGCATGAGGTCCGTCGCATGCAGAGCTACGCAACCGACGTGTCCACCACTACCCAGGCAACAAGTCACCACCCTGCCGGAGACGAGAACGGCAAGAAATCCTGGAAGCAAAAGCTGAATCCGCTGAGATGGGGCTCGGTACCACCGGTTCCCGACGAGAGGGAGGTCTCTCCCGAGCACAAGGCCAGTTGGTTCAGCAGGCTGTTTTTCACGTGGCAGGGCCCGCTCATGCGCACTGGCTACAAGCGTCCTTTGCAACAAAACGACATATGGAAAGTCAACCCGGATCGAAGCGTCTACAAGATGTCCGCCGAAGTCAAGGCGGCCTTTCAACGGCGAGCCAAATCAGGATCCAAGTACGCTCTTGTGCTGGCCTTGAATGAGGTTCATATGAAGGAGTTCTGGCTCGGTGGTCTCTTCCAGCTCCTGTCGACGCTGTTCCAGACCTTCGCCCCTTTCACGCTTCGTTACTTGATCGCATATGCAACGGAAGCGTACTATGCTGAAGCCAATGGCTCACCCCAGCCAAGTATCGGCAGGGGTCTGGGTCTGGTCTTTGGCGTTACCATCATGCAGATTCTTTCGACATTGTGCACGAACCACTTCATCTACAGAGGCATGCTGGTCGGTGGCGAGGCAAGAGCGTCTCTTATCAGTATGATATATGAGAAGTCCATGACTGTTTCAGGTCGGGCTCGAGCTGGAGGATTGGCCATCACCGACAACCCAGAGAATGTAAATGGACCAGCCGCAGGGGAGAACGAGAAGAAGAGAAAATTTGGCAAGAAGGCCAAGAAAGATCAGGCACCCGGTCCCAAGGCAGGCGTCTCGGGTGACGGAGTGGGCTGGGGTAATGGGCGGGTTGTGAGCTTGATGAGTGTTGACACGTACCGCGTGGACCAGGCCTGTGGCTTGTTCCATATGCTCTGGACAGCACCCATTGCCTGCATCATCACTTTGGTCCTGCTGCTTATCAATCTCTCGTACAGCGCGCTCTCTGGCTTCGCTCTTCTCGTCATTGGTATGCCTGCCCTCACTAGGGCCATCAAGAGTCTGTTTCGCCGGCGTCAGAAGATCAACAAGGTCACCGACCAGCGTGTCAGCCTAACACAGGAGATTTTGCAAGCGGTCCGCTTTGTCAAATACTTTGGCTGGGAGAGCTCTTTCCTCAAACGCCTCGGCGAGTTGCGCACCAAGGAAATTGGCATGATACAGAAACTCATGTCCATCCGAAACGGTATCATGGCGGTCTCGATATCCTTGCCAATTTTTGCCTCTATGCTCTCCTTCATCACATATACGCTCACCGATAATGGCCTTCAAGCCTCGACTGTGTTCTCGTCCTTGGCCCTGTTCAATGGTTTGCGAATGCCTTTGAACCTCTTGCCCTTGGTTATTGGCCAGGTAACAGATGCCTGGAACTCATTGAAACGTATCCAAGAGTACTTGTTGCTGGAGGAGCAGACAGACGAGGCTAGTTTCGACCACGAGGCGAAGAATGCAGTGGAGCTGCGCAATGCCGAGTTCACATGGGAGAGGACACCGACGCAGGACGCAGACAAGGTATCTGCGCTGACTCAACCGGGAAAGCCAGGCGAGACCAAGAAGGAGGCGAAGGCAGCCCACAAAGCAGCAAAGGCAGCCCAGAAGGAAGCCGACGACAATGATGGAAGCACTCTCGTCGACAATCGCGAGCCATTCAAGCTGCGGGACCTCAACTTTGAGATTGGGCGGAACGAGCTGGTAGCTGTGATTGGTACCGTGGGCAGTGGCAAGACTTCGCTGCTTGCAGCTCTAGCAGGTGACATGCGCAGGACTCAAGGTGAGACCATCTTGGGTGCGTCAAGGGCGTTCTGTCCACAGTCAGCATGGATCCAGAATACGACTGTGAAGGAGAATATCCTGTTTGGCAAGGACTTGGACCGATCTTGGTACAAGCAGGTTATCAAGGCGTATGTGTTCCTCACCTCCAGTCACTTTGCATGAAGCCCTGCTAACACATACTTAGATGTGCCCTCCAACCGGATCTCGACATGTTGCCCAACGGCGATTCTACCGAAATTGGTGAGAGAGGTATCACGATTTCTGGTGGCCAGAAGCAGCGACTGAATATCGCACGTGCCATATACTTTGACGCAGACATCATCCTCATGGACGACCCGCTTAGTGCTGTCGATGCACACGTTGGCCGGCACATTTTTGACAATGCTATCCTGGGCTTGCTGAAGGACAAGTGTCGTGTCCTCGCTACCCACCAACTTTGGGTTCTCAACCGCTGTGATCGTATCATCTGGATGGACCAGGGAAAGATCCAGGCCATCGACACGTTCGATAATCTCATCAGGGATCATGTTGGGTTCCAGCAACTCATGGAGTCAACCGCTCTAGAAGAGAAGCAGGAGGATGGTGCCACGGCTCTGACAACCGTGGATGCGAACGACACCAAGGGTAAGAAGAAGAAGCGAGGCAAGGGCCTGATGCAGAGTGAGGAGCGTGCCGTTGCCAGCGTCAGCTGGTCGGTGTACGGCGACTTCCTTCGCGCATCCGGGTCGATTCTCAACGGACCCCTCATCTTCGTGCTTCTCGTTCTTTCTCAAGCTGCAAATATTGTGACCAATCTGTGGCTGTCCTGGTGGACATCGAACGAGTTCGGCTTCCCAACGGGTGTTTACATCGGCATCTACGCCGGTCTGGGCGCCGTCCAAGCCTTGCTGATGTTTGTGTTCATGGTCACCCTCACGATAGTCGGTACCAGCGCATCCAAACTCATGCTGAAGAAAGCCATTACCCGCGCACTGCGCGCGCCCATGTCCTTTTTCGACACAACACCACTAGGCCGCATCACAAACCGTTTCTCGCGAGATGTTGATGTCATGGACAACACGCTCTCGGATGCGATGCGCATGTACTTCTTCTCGGTGGCGAGCATCCTATCCGTGTTTGGGCTCATCATCGCATACTTCCACTACTTCGCTATTGCGCTGGTCCCACTGTTCATCATGTTCCTTTTCGCAACATCATTCTATCGGGCATCTGCACGTGAGGTCAAACGATTCGAGGCCGTGCTTCGGTCGAATGTGTTTGCCAAGTTTGGCGAGGGCCTCAGCGGTGTAAGTGAATTTCCCTTACCTATCTTCTCTGATTATGTTAGCAGCAATGTAACTGACGACTTCCAGGTTGCTACTATTCGGGCTTACGGTTTGAAAGACCGCTTCATCGACGACTTGCGCAGCGCCATTGACGAGATGAACTCGGCCTACTACTTGACATTCAGCAACCAGCGTTGGCTTTCTGTTCGTCTCGATGCTGTAGGCAACGCATTAGTCTTTACCACCGGGATTCTCGTCATTACCTCTCGTTTCAGCGTGCCCCCCTCGATCGGCGGTCTCGTGCTCAGCTACATCCTCTCTACCGTCATGATGATCCAATTCACCGTGCGACAACTCGCCGAAGTTGAGAACGGCATGAACTCGGTCGAACGTCTCCGCTACTACGGCACACAACTCGAAGAGGAAGCACCCCTCCACACCATCGACGTGCGGCCCACTTGGCCGGAAAAGGGTGAGATCGTCTTCGACAATGTCGAGATGCGCTACCGCGACGGCCTCCCTCTTGTCCTCAAGGGCCTCGATATGCACGTTCGCGGTGGCGAGCGCATCGGCATTGTGGGGCGCACGGGTGCGGGCAAGTCCAGCATCATGTCGACGCTCTTCCGTCTCGTCGAAATCAGCGCCGGCCACATCACCATCGACGGCATCGACATCTCCACTATCGGCCTCAACGACTTGCGCAAGCGCCTCGCCATCATCCCGCAGGACCCGACCCTCTTCCGCGGCACCATTCGCTCCAACCTCGACCCTTTCAATGAACACACCGACCTCGCACTGTGGTCTGCGCTGCGCCAGGCGGACTTGGTGCCCAAGGACGCTGAGCTGGGTGCTGCGACCAACCCCGGCGAGGACCGCGGCCGGATCCATCTTGACAGCATTGTGGAGGAAGATGGACTTAACTTCTCGCTCGGCCAGCGGCAGCTCATGGCGCTAGCACGTGCGCTCGTGCGTGGGAGTCAGATCACTGTGTGCGACGAAGCCACGAGCAGCGTGGACATGGAGACGGACGACAAGATTCAGGCAACGATTGCAAGCGGCTTCAAGGGCAAGACGCTGCTGTGCATTGCCCATCGTCTGCGGACGATTATCGGGTACGATCGCATTTGCGTCATGGACCAAGGGCGCATCGCCGAGCTGGACACGCCGCTGAACTTGTGGAAGATGGACGGTGGTATCTTTAAGGGAATGTGTGAGCGGAGCGGCATTCGCGCCGAGGATATTCGTGGTGCGAGGGAAGAGCTCAAGACTGCGGAGATGGGTGAGAAGCAGGGCTGATCGAGATGATGGAAAGTAAGTCGTCCTGTTGTCAGACGATTTTCACTGTTTTCCTCGTGCTTGAATCGGGGGAATAAGATAAGATTGAAGAACAACTAATGCGGCATCGTTCGCAAAAAGAAAGTCACAAAGATGGAGGAAGAAGAAGGAATCTGATGAGAAACAATACGTACGTGGTGCGGTGCTGTGTAGATATTCAGCCCAAAAGACCTTGTCATGGTTTTTACCCTGACACTTAAAAATATAATTGCTCATCTTGAATAAGCTTTCCGGTCTTGGCGCGCGGCGGCGGCGGCGGCGATGACATCTGTAAGAACCCAGTTCCTCCTTACCCTAAAAACAGACTAAGCTCCTAGGCTTTGGTTGTAGGGGATTGCTACTACACGGTGGAGCATGGGCATAGCGAGAAATGATCTTATAGCCAACGACAACGTTGGTCAAATGGCACAATTAATTCAACACAGGGACGTCCGTATATCGCATTATTAAGCGCGTCTTGATTATGTATTTCTCCCCAATGGGTGTCGTGTAGCTCGTTCTCCGAGCAGTCTAAGCACTTCTCTAAGCAGTCTTCCTATTCGTAACAAAACCCAGTAAATCCATTTTTGTCCACCATTTCCATCGTGGAAGAACCATATACGCCTTAACTCCATCCCCCCCCCAATACAGGGGGATCCTACTCGGAATCGGAAGCGACCTCCTTACGGCCGAGCATGGTCAGCTCCAAGTCGTCCAACTCCTCATCTTCTCCGTCACCGTTGTCATTCTCATGGTCGCTTGCAAGACCCAGAAGCTCCTTATCCACATCGTTCAGGTCCTCAGCGTCTTCCATTGTGACATCTCCATTAGAGCTTGGTGGCGGCACACCGTTGTGCTTGCGGCGAGAGCCCGATGGCGTGGGTGCCAGCATGCTTTCGTCCATCATCGAGTACTGTGTGGCGTCTGCATCGCGATCCATCTCCTCCTCTGTCTCGTCGGGGTCCCTCTCTCCATTCTGATAACCGGGTCTGGGCCTCTTCACCGGCGCCACGGGCCCGACGTCCGGTCCCTTTTGATTCTCCCACCGGTCGAGTCGGCGGACAGCGCGACGCAGTGCAGCGCTATACGTCGCAAACTCCTCTCCAAAATCATCAACCTCCGTTGTCAGAGGGACTAGGCCACCATAACCGCGCTCGCGGAAAGGCATCTGCTTGCCCGTCATTGGGTCGACGCCCGGCGCATAGGCTGATGGGCCTACCAGCAAGTGGTGCTTCAGCGCGGTCACATTGTCTTCCCCTTCGCTGTCATCAAAGGGATTCTCAATCTTGGCGATCCGCGCAGCAGCTCGCACGACTGCACCCTCGGTTTTACGGGCTTTGCGGGCTTTACGGTGGGCTTTCCTGATGCCACGGTCGAGGATATACTCGACTCGTTGTGTTCTATTCCGTTCGACGGCGAGCTGGTGGGCAGTGGGTGGGCGTGGCTTCCTCGCAACAATGCCCTCAATCATCTGCGGGCCGCCTGGCGAAGAACCTTCGAAGATCTGATATTTCAGAGGCGCACCTGTACGACGACCGGAGCCAGCGAGAGCCTCCTTGTGCCTTGCGAGAGCTCTAGGCGGAGGAGTCGAGCGGGTGCTGTCCATGTCAGACTCGTGTTTGGAGGGTCTGATCCTGGGAAGGACTCCCATGGTCGAGCCCTCTTCGCCAGCGGGAAACATGCGTGCCCTAGATCCGCGCTTGGAGTTGCTCTCGATAGCGTATTGCTCGTCCGCTTCGATGATCTTCTTCCGCATGGCCTGCTTCACTTTGCCAAAGTCGACTTCATCGGGAGTGTCAACGTTCTCTGCGGCTTCCTCCTCCTTGGTGAGTTCCTCCATCTCGGGAACGCCCTGGTTGGCAACATCCACACCGTAGTCTACGCCCTCACCAAAGGGGTTTTCCATACAGCCCTCCTCGGTGAAGTCGGACTCGAGATAGAACCACATGATCCACAAGAATGCTCGGGCACGAGAGGTGCTACTCAGATCCGTCTTCATGATGAGATCATGAAACTCGTTGCCAGGAGGAAAATGTAGTTCGGCGATCTTCGCAGCGGAAGCACAGATGACGAACAGGAGATTGACAGGGTTGGTTCTCGGCACTCGCATCTCCTTGATAGCATCCAGCGACTGGGGCTCTCGGCGATCCTCAGAGCCGCCCTTTAGAATCGACTTTAAACGAGGGGCATCCTGCAGCTGTTTGTAGGAGTTGGGATCTTGTCGAGCTTGCAGGGAGGGGATGGCATGGTAGGTTCGCAATTGCGCTCTCATTTCGGGGAAGACTGCCCAGCAATACATTAACAAGCAAGTTCTACGACAAATTCGACAAATTCGTGGAAAACAGGAAAGATGAAGACTCACAGTTGAGGGTGGTATTCATTCGGCCAATATTGACGAGCAGACAAACCATGGCCATGTTTTTGGCAGCTTCGCGATCGGTCAAAAGCTTGTCGCGTAGTACCTTACTGGTCTTTGAGCTCCTGGACATGGTATCGATGTAGAGGTCGGCGAAGGTCTGCTTGGGCTTGTGAGGCTCCCAGCTGTTGGTAAAGACAGGCATGGTATTGTCGAAAATGGCCCTGAGAAAGTCGTACTGAATGTCGATGCGCCAGAGAGGTTCGCCATCAGGCTTCTTCAGATGCCTGATCTTGCCAATGGCGTTGCTGCCGGCGGCATTACCTCGACGGCGTCGCGAGGGGCCAGGCTCTGGGGTGCCCATCTTAGATGGGTCTTCGTCTTCGGTCTCGGCGATGTTGGTCATGAAGGACTTCTCTTCGTGGAGCTTGGGGTTGTCGGCTTTTGTGTTGTTTGTGGGAGGGCTGGGCAAGTCAGCCTCGATGTCAGGCGTTCCTGATGCGATGGAGACTGAGGCAGCCATTTTGGAGGATGGGCGTGATGAGGCTGGTGAGGGAGAGAGGTAGAAGGATGCAGGAAGAAGTGCGCCGTTGTGGCGCTGAGTTAGGCACTCTAGCAACAGGCGTGAGCGAGATGGTTGGCTTTTGAATCCACTGCTGATGACGATCTCGATGCCGATGTCAATTGTTGATGTTGATGGTGTCACGATGGCAGGAGGATTCAGATCTGCAGTCGCTGATAGACCTGCTGTGATGGAAGCTGGAACGCAACAACAGCCTTAACCTGCAGCGGCCCTGTCGCGAAGTTCTGGACTAAACGCAGTAAATTGACGTTCTATGGGGAAATGGATCGTCACAGCACGAGCTTCCGCTACCTTGACGACGCACAGGCCATGTTCTGCAGGGTCCAGGGTCCAAAGGGCCCACTCCCACTCGGATGCTGGTACCTGACGACACCCTCGTTCAAGGTACCTCCTATACATGCTCACCTGGACTTCCAGGTAGACTTGAATTTCTTTCTTTATATCGAGTGTGGTTTCCAGTCAAGTTGTTTTGTGAGGCTACTCATAAATAGTGGAAGGATGTACGGGAATACTTCTCCCAGACTTTCTGAAATGTAATATCAACCTTCAGCACCTCATTCTGACAATTCACACCATCTAGAATGCTTATTACCTTTTCTGCCATTCATTCATATCACTATGAGACCTGAGCATCATTCAAGACCCGCCACCTGTGCCAATAAAGACCACGAGTACAGCCGCATATGCAGCTGTACCTGAGAGTACATCAAATGGCTTCTCCAAAAACGTTGCCATGACGAGACCAAAAGCAAAGACACAGACAGACGTTGTGACCAGTGAGGCCACCAATCCTGGATGGAGGACCATCACAAGCATCGGGGCAATGAGAAATACCCCGCCTATTACTGCCATTGCGATTTTCTTCGCATACTCCTCGATGGCTTCTTTCTGCAGGAGCGAGGTTCGTGTTCCTCCTCCAAACCGTCGCACGTCGTCTTCATCAAAGAGCTTGTCCAAGCCGTATTTCGATGTGAGCTGTTCCATATCTTGGAAGAATTGGGCGGGGACATTCTCGTGGACGTGGAAATATCGCTCGCGCCATTCTTCTTGGGCATGCGATAGCAAGGCTCGATTCATTGTATAATCCGTGGAGATAACGAATAGGTCGTAGCCTTTCTGCTTGCGGGCATGCTTCATAAACTCGAGGTTCTTCCATGCAGAGACTATGGAGGAACAAATAGAAGGTGGATTAGTGACATTGAACACACCTCGAACAGCTGAACGACGAGGACGGGCATCTCGTTACCATAACTAGATAGGCTCGTTTCTGCCCTCGCAAAAATGTCTTCTTCGTCACGATATGCAGGTGCGTAACAGAACTCGAGAACGTCGTACAAAAGTCGCTTTTGGGCGCGCTCAAGTACCACCCTATTGAACTCGGCAAGGTGGACACGGATACGGCCTCTACTAACATCCATCACACTCTCTTTGTAAAGGCTACGCAGCTCCTGAAGGAATCTTTTTGTGGGGGGCAGTTTCTCCTTCTGGTCTGGACTGTTGCCTACCCCGCGGGTTTCCAACAATATCAGCGGCCTTCTTTATTTCCGCATAAGTTTCGAGAATCAGTCGATTGCGGCGGATATGCGTACTTTCTGCGGAGTCGAACGAGTTTGCTGTTGGCGGTCTCGTTGGCGCAAGTGACGGGGACCCAGCGACCGTAGGAGGCCGGGAAGGGGTTCTGCGGATGTCACTGTCAGGGGACCGAGAACGGTCACCGTCGTCGTCGTCTTCGTCGCTGTTGAAGTCATAATATACATCGCTGTGGTGATCCTGTTGCCCTCGACGGACAGACCGCCTGTGGTCCTTGACTCTCGCCTGCTGTCCAGGCTGGATTACCTGCGGGTTGGCTTGAAACATTTCCCGTAGTAGATCAAAGGCCTGGGCCTTGGCTAATGCCGTAACTTTGTCGAATGGCATATGGTTCTCACTGGGAACACCCGAGTCGTTTGCTCGGTCATTGTCTTTTTGATTCTGTTTTCCTTTGGACTGGATCACTTCCCGAAGAGCGCGCGGTTCGTTCTTCCTCCAAAGGCTGACTATTAGATGCGGGACAATGTGGGTTAGCTACGGCTTCGATATCGATTGCTGACATATTGTATTGAAGTAGAGCCTCCCTCGATCTCTCTCTGATGAGGGAGAAAGTTGTATGCTGTACATCTGAATGTAGGTTTGGAGCAGAACAGGCTTGAAAGCTGGATGTTGCATGGTAGGATCAGTCACATGCATGTTGTTGGTTGCAGTGCCGCAGACGAAAACCAATCATTTGGATGAACACCTCAGGACACCATTGATAAAGAAATGGGCGGCGTATATATTCTTGCGACCTGCCGGACAATATCGAAGTCCACCCGCATATTTGATGAAGTCCACCTGAAAGCGGAAGAAAACACCAAAGGTTTCTTGCTATGCGGCCACTCGTGCCCTACCGTCGCAGGGTATCACGAGTCGGCGTCTTTCATGGAGCCCTTGGGGTACACCACGCTAAATTTCATATAGCTTCAACCCTTGAGGGTACCAGACACCTTAAACTCCTTTCGAATTCGAAGTGGCAATAAGAGACCAATGTCACAGGAACCTTGGCTCAACAATCTCATCCGAGTCCCAGAGCTCCCCCTTCACCTTACACATAAAATCCCGATTTCCGTGCGGTTACTCCCCCAGAACTTCATTTGCAGCAAGTGAACGGTAGACCAGATAGAAGATGCTCGCTGGTATCCAGCCACCCGAACAAAGATCAAACCCTGCCCCATGGTCTGAGGAGCAATGGGTTACGGCCATCTTGCAAAGCATTGGCTCACTCTCAAGGCTTTTCGCTGCTAGCGCGGACAGCTAGTATTATAAAGTAAAGAAATTTGTATTTTATGTATCCATACTCACTACAATTAGCTTCGCCTTAGCATTCCGTCGGAATTAGTTTTCATCAGCTAGTTTGTGATGGTGAAGATGCCAATATATTGACCCCCAACGCTCGTGACTACTAGCTCACTTCTAGATTATATCGGAAGATGACTTTCGTTTACTGGTGTTGACACGGTGCAGACGCCGGTAGGTATACTAAAAATTACCTGGATAGCCTACGATAAGATCCTGAGATATTCTTGGGAAACGGAATCCAAAGTTCTCACAAATTTTCCTCAAAAATCGTAAATATTCGAAACTTATCCTCTGCATCAAAAGGCGATCTGCTTTTCTGCGTGTCCAACATGCTCAGCAACAACTTGACACCGGGTGAAGCGCTTAGAGCAAGAAAGCGCTTCGCTGCAACTTGTGCAATATGCGACGGTCCCATTCCAAGATTTCTCAATCATGAGGGTTGGGTGAACAACGTCCAAATTATTAGCGAGACACAGGACTGTCAACTCCCTGGGAAAAGGTACGCAACCCACAATACCAAAGTGGGATCATCCCTTCAGCCGCTCACTTGAGTCGACTGCTCAACTTGCTAAATCTTGGTTTAGAGTCTTTGTTTCTGGAAGAGCAGTATACAACTTATGTTGCAAAGTCACGGTTTGGGCTGGGAATGATCCTTGCGATCCTTTACATGGCGTGGAAGGAAGAGCAACCTATATCGTGTACGAGGAGGTGGACAACCAGCCCTTCGCGTTCCCGTTCCATACAGCATGTTATAAGATCCTTTGCGAGTGTCTTAGGTCCAAGGCCAGTCAGAGTCTCGACAATGAGGTGCTATACCGAACTATGAAGGCCTTATGCATTGTCTCCTGGAAACCTTTGCAAGGGGGTCTAACAGCCTTCGATTCCTTGATGATGAGCGGTCAAAACTTTATCAAAGCCCTGGCTATCCCGAAATATCCAGGAAAGCCTTGGAACATCCGCCAGAACAACCTCTTCGCCGGCGCGGACCCTGCAGCCATACCTGAAATGGCCGCGTATTGCACCCAGCTACCCTTGCAAACGCAACAGACTCAGACTGGAGCCATTCCCGTCAGAGATCCAAGAGATCCGAAGCTTGATATCTTCGAACACCTCCCATCCGAATTGCACTATATCATTGCGTCAGCCGCAAGTATGGCTTCTCTCAACTGTCTTCGAGCAGCGTCGCCAGCGATTCACCGCTTGAAACTCGATAGTGCTTTCTGGAAACATCGTCTGTCCATCGATATGGCGTGGTCGCGTCGTTATGGGATTCCTGACTACACGAGCTTGCCCACGAGCGACGCCTCACAGACAGTCGATTGGGCCCGGGTGTACCGTGACCTGCTTCGCAAAAGTGACTCATCGTTAGAGAAGAGACAAGAGAGTTACGTCGGTCTTGTCAACCGCTCTCGTATCTGGGCCAGATGCGAACAATTCCTGAAGCATTATTTTGTCAAGCAAGAGCAGTTACTAAGAATCGCGCCCCCAACTTCTGAATCATGCGAGGGTGCTGCATGTACAAGAATGCCACGGCTCCTTCACCCTCATCCGCAAGACAGCGACCCCTTCACGATCGTTCTTTTCGACGACTTCAAGGGTGTCACAGAAGCTCAACCTGTCCTCCAGATCACTTGGACCTGCAACATGGAAGAGCTAGGAAACATGAAGCTCTTGAAGAACGGCTGTAAATGTCGCTGTACCCCTTTACCCGCCGTTTCAACGAGCCTCATCACTTCTTATTGCCACTCGCATAGTACGGCTGAAGAGGAAATTGTGGTATTTCCCAAGCACGCTTGGCTCACAGCCATTGTCATCACAAGCCGGGAAGACTCAGTTCGTCACAGCCAATGCGAGCCCTTCCGCAGCGTCATCGGTCTCTCCTTTGTCTTCACTAACGGCCAGAGCATACAAGCTGGCCAGGGTAAGGGAGACAAGCGTTTGCTGCAAGTCCCCGAAGGACACTTTGCTGTAGGATTTCGTGGAGAGGCTGTGATCGGTGGACGAGTCTCAAAACTAGCTATGCTATCCCAACCAATCTGGAAACTTCCCAGCATCCTTGGCCAAAGGATTCCACCCAGTATAGAGCCCCCAAGGGCGCTGGAAATGCTGCAGAAATACCTCTGGAGAGGTGCTATACCCAGCCCTTCGCTGGACATCAAACCACTCACGTTTCGCTTTTTCAACTCGATCGATCCGCCATTTTATTTGCGGAGTGACCTGGCTGCCATGGAACCTCTTATTTTCGGTACAACAGAAGACGAGCTTTCCGATATCACAGGCATATCAGCCGACGAAGGCTTTGGTGGCTTCCAGGTCCATTATGCGCATCGCGCCACGCGTTCGATCGGTCCGAGAATGTATGCTGTCAAGTCACTGTCTAGTAAGTCATCTTGATTTAATCAAAACGTACCAACTCTGCTTTGCACCTGTGAAAGATTCACATCATCCCCTGCGTCACTTCGTACTCGATATAGCGTTGCTAACGTGGATGTACTAGTCGACGGGGCTGGGGGAGAGCGCATCTTCCGAATCTACTACAGTATGTTCTCTGGGTTGGGCGACAGCACTCGCCATATGTACCTGGCCAAGGGATGGGTCCGTTTCGTTACGAATCGTGGACGCCAGCTTATTGTCGGACAGCCGTTTCCTGACCGACGCTTCGAGAAAAAGCAGCCCCCAGCTATCGTCGGGGGCGAGTCTTCGCCTGCTGGTTTCCTTGCTGGCTTTTATGGGTGGTGGTCTTCAGCCGCTCACTTGTCAGCGAACGACACTGGTAAGATTGATCGCTTTGACGCCATCGGTGCTTTTTTGAGCCGCGATCTCAAAAGCGCCTCAGCCCCGACAGACCTTTCGATCGAAGACAGACTTTTAGATTGGAGCATGTACTCCTGGGAGCCCTCTCCACCGCCTTCCTCATGGCTAGAGTCGGGGGACGTGGTAGGGCACATACCCACACGACTGAACACCGTCAGTTGGATCGACTTACAGCGGCCATTGCAAGGAACCGTGGCTGCGACGGCCTGTTATCTAGGTCGATGGTTCAGAAGGATGGCACCATTGATAAGTGGTTTGACCTGCACTTACGCCAACGACACCGGGACTGGAGTGCAAACTATCAGAAGAGGAGTTGGACATCTCCCAGAGCATCCCGAGGTGCCTGATACAGCTGATCAACAGATGTGTGCTCCATGCCGACTGACTTCGATAAGGGTCTGGCTTGCTAAGGAAGACCTCTACCTAGTTGATGGCTCCCTCCTCGGCCTGCAGCTGATCTATGACAATGGGGTGTCCGGATCGAGATTCGGCATGTGCGAGGGACCTTTCACAACCGTTTTGTCCTTGAATGGTCAAGATGGTAAGGAGAAAGCAGTCGGATTGAAAATTTTCTTTGGGCCCATACATATATCTCCTCTGGGCGGTCCTCTTACACAGCCATCTGTTTTGGTGGGTATTCAGGCCATGACTTTGAGGTCTTGACGGCCCCTGTTTAGACGCGTTAGTTTGGGAGACGACGAAGACTTTATATACGGGTAGTTCCATAGATTGTGTCGTCATGACACTTAAGAACGACCGTTCGTCTTTGGGTCTTTGGGCTCGTCTGATCCCTTGCTTCGAATACCCGCCTGCTCGTGGACGGCTCTATGTCTGAGCATGCGGGGTCCAAGTTCTTTGTATTTGTATTTAACTTTTCTTATTCATCTCTTTGCTCGCATCAAACTATGCTTTTGAGCCTAGAAACTGGAGCGTCCCTAGAGCGGGATACCCCCGATCTCCTCCCCACCACCCTGCTTCTTCCTCCCGCAGAAATACCCGGAGGCCCCCCAACACTGCACGATCAGACCCCGTGACAGCCTCAAGAGTGACAGTATTCCCACCGTCAGCGCAATACCCATGAACACCACCAATGCCGTAGCTTGTTCCTCCAAATCCGCTCTACCGGCGGCCGAAAACACTTCCCTCCAAGCCAGCGCCTTGAACAGTGGATACAACGTCCCAAACAAGCCCGCGCTCAATAACAGCCCTACCGCGAGAATGCACAAAATACGATACGGCAAGGCCTCGGGTTTCCAACCTCTCAAAAAATTCCCAGGGAATAATGAACAGACCACGCTAACAAGCTGCTCGCCAATGAGCAGAGCCAGGAAGCCAATGACGATGAAGCAGCAGATGTAGACAAGCTTGGCTTCGTGAAGGAGGGTGGTATTGTTTTTGATGGTGAAGAAAGGGAGGAAAAAGTAGTTTGTGAATGTGGCGAAGTAGATCATGCCAATCAGAGCCGTGCTCTTGACGAGAAGGGAAAGGACGCTGAGGGCTGTTTTGGTGAGGAGCCACGCGGTTTTTGGGTCGATCATCTTGGATAGTAGTGCTGGAGACAGGCGTTGCGAAATGGCGCTCTCGAAGCTATGATTGTAGAGATGAGATCAAGGCCGTTCCACCCGATACAATTCTGTGCTTAATTGTGTTAGGGAATAGGAGCGTATATTTCAGTATCACAAGGCTTGATAGATTGGAAGGTATTTTTTGATATTGGGAATTTGCAGCATGCCTGCATAATTCTTTGGGAGTTGCTGGATGAGTGTGCGGACGCACGTTCGGAGGAATCGCCCTTGAGGACTCCTTTTATTTTTTATTTTTTCGTCCTGTGTAGTTGTCACATGAGGGATGTCAAAATTATCTGGGTAAGAGTGTACTATGTTGCAGAGATTCATATTCAAGTTGTCACAGCAGCAAGTCCCCAGTGATCGTTGACTCAGAAATATTTGAGTGCTTGTGACTGTGCCTGACTGAATAGGCATTCTATGGACTTTGTTAACAGCATAGGCGTTACTCAATGCTAGAGCGTCTAAAGGAGTAGACTCTCCTGTATATAATAAGGTAATCACCACATTGCTAAAATTGCATGCTATCCATATCTGAGAGACAGAGGCTGACACTCTATGTCTCTCTGGGCTTTATGTGGTGTAAAATTCTGCTAGAAACGGTACCACAAGCATTTAAACTGCCTCTCAGGATACTCTCGCTTAGTTGAGAAGGTCTTCGAAGCTCTGGCGCGCTTCCATCAACGATAGCTCAATGCTACATTGAAACTAGACAGTCCACATCAGGTGTTTTCAATGCGATACCAATTGAATACCTCAGCGAATATAAATCTCGACCGAGTCTCTGCGTACTATAGGTGGTACATGCGCTGCAGTTGTGAGACTTGGTAGGCCGAGTGACGTATGGGCGGCTTCTGCAGGTCTAGGTAAATACTGGCTTCTTTTTGCTCATCTGATCGTCTGAAGGAGGATCTAGAATGTCATGCGAGCGGCAGGAACTTGTAACCATGGCATTGAGAAGTCTGGTCGAGAGGAGAACAGAGCAAAGTTAGTCGCATAGATACTCTACCTACCTAGTAGGTAGGTACTGCACAGATAGTTCGGTAGGTATAGTGTATGATATAAGTTCCCAGTACCTGAGGTCTCCACATCCCTGCGCTTGCCATGAGGTTGAGCCGCAGGATGACGTAACTTTCCAGGGGACGGGGGACCTGACACTGGGTAATTTGGGCCCGTGGATGACAGCTGTTGCGGTGGCCGAAGCGGACACGGGATCAGGAGGGCATATTGCGCTGCTGCCGGCTCAGGAGAGGCGAAATGATGTTTCGTCCATCATCTCGCTGACATGTTCTTGCGGAGTTGGTCTATTTCTGGAGACATATTTCTTCTTACGACCTTTCCATTTTATTCATAAAGTTGAGGCATGGCAGCCTTCTACTGGCTCTTTGCATCGGCAGCGTCATCATCATTGCTTGACTTGGCTTTTTAGACTTTCCCCCGTGCATACACCACCTCTCCTTTTTATTTCTTTTCCCCCTTGGCCTATATCTTTACAGCTTAGTTACACAGTAAAAGCTTCTATCGTCGGCAAAAAAAGAATAAGAAAGGAAAAGGTGTACGGTGTTACTAAAATTCCCCGACGCCAGCGGACACGATGACCTCCTCCGCTGAGCTCCACGATCTCAATGGCGGCAACATCATGCAGCCACGGCCGCGCAAGCCGGTCCATTCGCAGCTATCGCACCTTTCAGCCATCTCGGGAGGGAGCAGCGGATATATCGATACTGATGGTACTGGTACCATGACAGGCCAGACGAGGTGAGCATACCTATGGACCGCCCCTTCTCGTTTCTCTACTCAGTGCTGCCATCTTGTCGTCTTGAGGCTGACCCAGTGCGCGCTCTGCTGAAAAAGTGGCCGCTCGACTCCTGTACCCACCGATGCCCTTCCCTCCGTCAAGTATCTTTCCACTGCTCGCAAGCAAGCTCGCGCTGAGCAGCGTCGCCGCCTCTTCCCTACCATTGAGTTCGCAACCCGAGTCTCACATTTTGATCCACACTCCGACTACCGCGACTTCCATGGCTTTTTCAACCTATTTTGGATTGGCCTGGCCATTATGGCCATCACCACTATGCTGCGCAATATCAACGATACCGGATATCCCATGCGCGTACAGATATGGACCCTGTTTACCGTGAAGCTGTGGCACTTGGGTCTGGCCGACGGTGCCATGGTCGCAAGTGCATCTGGTGTCTTACCGCTGCAGCTGTATGTGAGAACAACCAAAGCTTCAAGCAGTGCAACATGGGCAAAAGGAGGAATGGCGCTGCAGAGCATTTACCAGGTTGTGTGGCTTGCCTTTTGGATCGCCGTACCCTTCGTGCTCCAGTGGCCCTGGACGTCGCAGGTGTTCCTGATCCTCCACACCATGGTCATCCTAATGAAGATGCACTCTTATGCCTTTTACAACGGCCACTTGAGCGAGACAGAGAAGCGACTGCACGAGCTCGACAACCCGTCCACCGCCTCCCGCGAACCGGCCTACATCTATCCGACCGCCGAGAATCCAGGTGGAAGCGTTGCCAGCCCGACGCGAAACAAGCACGAAAGTGACGACGAGAATAAGAACGAGGAGGACGAGGAGATAGCACAGTTGCGCGAGGATCTTGCGAGGGAGCTGACCAGTCCCATGGGAAACGTCACATACCCAGCCAACTTGACCTGGTCCAACTACGTCGACTTCCTCTTCTGCCCGACTCTTTGCTACGAAATCGAGTACCCGCGCATCGACCACATTGACTGGCAGAACCTCATCTCCAAGATCATTGCCGTCTTCGGCTGCATCTTTTTGCTCACCATCATCTCCGAGGAATTCATCCTACCGATCTTGCAAACCTCCTCTGTCCGTCTCCACGGCTCCAACAGCGCGGCCGAGTCCCTCCTCGTGCTCGCCGAGACCATCTCCTGGCTTCTTTTCCCCTTCATGCTCACCTTCCTTCTCGTCTTCCTCGTCATCTTCGAGTACGTCCTCGGCGCCTTTGCCGAAATGACCCGCTTCGCCGACCGGCACTTTTACTCGGACTGGTGGAACAGCACGGACTGGATGGAGTTTAGCCGCGAGTGGAACGTCCCCGTGTACAGCTTTCTGCGGCGGCACGTGTACAGCGCGTCCCGACCGCACATTGGCAAGGGCTACGCAACGGTCATCACCTTCCTGGTCAGCGCCTTGGGACACGAGATTGTCATGGCGTGCATCACCAAGAAGCTCCGCGGCTATGGCTTCATTTGCCAAATGTCGCAGCTTCCCATCGTCATGCTACAGCGCACGAGGTGGGTGCGTGGGAAGGCGACGTTGAATAATGTGTGCTTTTGGTGCTCTATGATCATGGGATTGAGCTTGGTAAGTTCTAGTTATTCTTCTCGATTTCCATATCCTGCCTCCTTATTTGGGGAGGGACATGGTAAGCTGACTGATTGCTACAGATCTGCTCCCTATACGTGTTGGTTTAAATTGAAAGTCTCAAAGACCACAAGAATTGTGAATTAGAGGACGCTTTAAGTCAAATTTTTCTTTTTTGAAAAGCTTCCGGGAGAGTTGGGTTGATTACCTCGTGTTAATATCAGATACCCACATTTACATTGCATTTATAGCGCGGGTGGCCTGGAGAAGATTAAATCCCACATCGTATAGAATACTTTCGTCGTCATTATATGGCATAGCTTCGTGGCTTCAAAGTTGGCGAACATGGGCCTTTAGAAAAGTGAAGTGGGTAAGGGAGAGGGGGAGGGGAACAGATGGGTCAAGAATACGGTCTTTTCTTTTCGTATACTCGATTCTTTGCGCCGCGGTGGAAACGAATCATCGTGTAACTAAAAAAGAGACCCCAGGAATATTGAAAAAATGCATACCGCAAGCGCAAACGCCAAATGCATCAACATATCTCGCTTCCGGACGACCCATGTCCAATGCATTGAATGTCCATCCTAGGGTGGAGGACCGGGGGTAGTGACACCTAGGGGCTCAGTAATTCGGGCATTCACAAGGCACATATTATACACACTTTTGATACGATGTTTTTTTTCTCGTGATAAACTCTGCTTCATTATGATCGTCGTCATCTAGACGTGACTAAGAGAGACTTTGAGACCCCGAGACAGACCCCTTTAGAAAGGTACCTATGTAAAAATTTCATCAATCGTCCATCCATCCTGCTCCGCTGATGCCTGGGTTCATCTACCAAGTGAATGAATGTGACTGATATGTTTGTTATGTAAGTTGGATTTGTAGATGGTGGGTGGACGTTATCTCATGATATCCGTTGAAAAAAAATAAAAAAATCTCCGTCCTGTAGTACCTATGCAAATAAGGAGTTTCATATAGCGGTGGTGTCGTTATGTAGTAGTATGTACGGGTATCAGACCCTTTCGCTCCGATGATGAAGATGATAATGATGTAGCATGGGAATGGAGGGTTGGACAGAGCTGACTGACAAGCCTCATGGTGTTGGTGCAAGAGGAGGCTGCTGTGAGGGTCTACCTCCTGACAAATGCTGCTTTATGCTGCTGCCAAAGTGTTGATGACGAAGTGCCACATCGTAACTTCTGACAAAGTGATAGTGCCGGCCTGTCCTCAACTACTCGCTGGCATGTGCTTTCGTTCTTGGCCCTCAACCTGTGGGCAAGCAGTCAACTCAGCCCAATCCTCCGATCCCAAGGTGTAAGAATGTCGTTAACACACGGGAGGTCGTTACTGCTTTCTGTTCTTTTTTCAATGTGAAGGATGATCAGGTCCAGTAAGTGTAAAGCCCCAAGAAGAGAAATGAAAAACCCCCCTAACGCCCAATGAAACAAAACAGACCCAAGTGATGATGATGACGATGATGATGATGATGATCATTCACAGACCCGCGCCGGAGTGGTCATGTAGAAGATATAGAACGCCGTGATAGGAACAAGGAAACCCCATATATGGTTAAGGAAAAGGAATGGTCCACATCCGCCTCTCACCAATCTTGTACATTGAATGTCGCAACCCTCACGAGTGTGCTCACGAATGCGTTGCAACGTAGGCCTGCTGCTGTGCGGTCGGATAGTCGACGAACGCCAGGTCAGCCTGATCATACCGTTTCGAATGGGACACCACCTCAGGCCCGTAAGACTGTGTCGTCTTGACCTTGGGAAAGATCCCACCCGCTACATACGGCTCTCGGTGTTGGCTCGTCTCGTAGACGGTGCGGTCCGGTCTTACGGTGTACTTTTGCACTCGAGGCGTGTAGTAATCCTCCTCGTCGATAGAAGTACGTTGCCGCGACATACGGGGCCTTTCGGGCCCCATGGAGCGGGTAAAAGCCTCTTGATCAAAGGTCTGCGAACGACCGAGGGATGGGCGTGGGTCGGCTGTTGCTGACACAGGGTCCATGGTGTAGGACTTGTGTAGGCGGGGAGGGGCCTGCTGCGTGCCGGGTGAGGTAAGTGGGCTGGTAGCGTCGTTGATGATGGCCTCCGCAGCAGCCTTGGGCGGCTTCTCGCCCGAGACGCGGCGCTTAGGCTTCCACTGTTCGGGGTCGGGGTACGCGTCGGAAAACGTGGGGGTGTCCGCGTTGTGCTTGGGCGAGGTCTTGCTGCTCTTCTTGGCCTGTTGACCGCGGATGTAGAGAGCTGCATAGGCCATCTTCGACTCGAGCGCGGCCGCCGTGCTGGTAGGCAAGTCAGGGACGGGCTCGTCGCGGGGACTTGAGCGTTCCCGGTACTTGGAGGGAGTCTTGTCTCGAGGGCTCTCCTTCTTGAAGGCTTTCTTGGCTCGACTCCTTCTGTCGTCGTCTTCCTCGCTTGTTTGCTCTTGGGACCTCATCTTTGCCCGCAGCTTCTCCTCGGCCAGGTCTTGCTTTCGTTTTAATTCGGCAGCACGCTCCTTGGCCTTCTTCTCCGCCTTGATTTCGGCTCGTATCCTGTCCTCCCGCTCCTGTAGCTCTCTTTGCTCTCTTTCTCTCTTCTTCTGGGCTTCCTTGGCACGGGCCCTTTCCTTCATGTCACGCTCCTCCTTGTCGCGTCTAGCTTGCCTCCTCCGCCTCTCGTCTTCCTCCTCTTGCCTACGTCTCAGCACACGCTCACGCTCGCGGTCATCGTCCCGTCGTTTCCGCTCGTCACTGAGTCGCTCGTCACTATAAGTACGTCTTGTCTTCTTCTCCTCCTGGTACGCTCTCGACCGGTTCGGAATGTCATGTTCACAGGATTTCGAGAACTCGGCCGAATAGGGCTTGTAAGACGCGGGCTTGGAAGGCGAGTGTTTGGAAGATGATGAGCGGTACTCTGAGGGGTGTGCTGCTGTGTAAATGTTGATGTTGACGTTGCGAGACTGTGTTGTTGAGCCCTTGGGAATTGCCCGGTCTCTCTCCTCCCTCAACTTCTTGGCCTTGAGCTCCAGGTCATACTTGGTCCGTTTGTCTGGATCTCCGATGGTCTCGTAGGCTTGCTGAATCTGATGGAACTCCTCTTGTTTTATGGCCTTCAAAGATTCGTCGGTCACTTTGTCGGGATGACAGCTTAGCACTAGCTTCCGATATGCTTTCTTGATGGCCGCAGAGTCGGCACTTGTATCCACTCCAAGAATCCTATAGGGGTCTGATGTTGCGGTGGTAGCCATGTTGGGTGGGCTGGGAGTTCAGGAAAGATAGCCGTGATGGTCGGGGAAAGACTGTCTCCAAGAGGCAGCAGTCCAAGGGAAAGTATAATTTTTTGGACGGGGCAGAATCACGCAAGTTCGTGAGATGTCCACCAGCAAATGACTCGGATCCAGGAATGACCGACCCAGGGATGCAATGCTGTTCCAAACGGTCGGTGACAGGTACTGGACCGGTGTTTTTGAGTGCAATACCAGAGCGGGTCAAGGGGAAGGGTCGTGTGACGATGACGTCTCTCCCGGGGGGGTTGGTAGGTTGGTTGGTGAAGAAAAGCACCAGCCGCCTCGGCAAGAGTGCTGTACAGGGCTGCAAAGGGACAAACCTTTGTTTGGCGAGCGAGGCTGAAGAAGCGAAATTGGGCTTGCCAAAATAGCTTAGGGATAGAAACGATATAAAATAGTAGTCAAGGGGGGAGAGGGGGCGAAAAGAAGGCTGGGGGGTGTTGAAAGGCTGAATGAAGGTCGACCCCCGGAAAGGCGGAACTGCACCTCTTGTCTTTTAGGCGGAGTCCTTGGACAGGCCGTGAGAATTACTGCCGTGCCCCGTCGTACAAGGGAGTGGAGAGGCAGCGATGGTCGATTCTGGGGCCGAATGATATCCAAGCGTGGGTCCAGGCCAAGCAAGGTGAGGAGGGTCGTGGTTGCGTTGGGAGCGAAGCGGTCGCAAGACAGGCCTGATGAACCTGGGCGTGCGGGATGCTGAGGCAAATAAGAAACTTTGCTCAAGCTGTGTCCGCGTTTAAAAGAGGCAAGCGAGGCACCGAAGAAGAGTGGGCCTCAAAAAGGGAAGAGAGGAAAAGGTAAACGCAACCGTGTTGGTCGTAGCTTGACACCTCACTTTAGATGTCGCTTCTTTCCAGCGGCGGCAGCGCAAAGCAAGCGAGCAAAAAAGAAGCGCGGGAGCCCTTGTGGGTAGGGGGTGGGAGTCTGGACGATGGATGGATTGATGATGGTCTTTTCCAAGTCTCCCTGATCCCTGGCACCGATCCGCCTGGCTAGTAGAGTGGCCCTGGAAAAGAGTATCACTGCACTGCTGCACAATGCAGGGAGTGGAGCTCTCCCAACGGCGTTGGTCTGAAGAAAGTCAAAGCCCCGGATTCCAGCGGGAGGGGACACGATCCAATCACTGCCGTGCCAAGAGGGTAAGGGTGCCTGTCCGGGTGTGGATGGGATGACCAGGGGCTCCTGTCCCAAAGTGTACCAACCAACACAGATGCGGGAAGAGGAATAGAGGCCGTCTCCCGTCAAAGCTCAGCTTCAGCGGAAAAGATCAGACGTCCAACAAAACGAGGGCCCACCAAAAATACACTTCCGAGGATCGACAAGGCTTCAAAGTGTTGGTCTTGTTGTATGCGTAGGTAGCTGACAGCCTTGAAAGATCCAAAAAGAGGTCAAGGTGGGATGGGTCAGCATCCGGGGAAATAGGCGCCCGGAAATGATGCAGCTGTCAGCAGCGTGCCTCTGTGGTGTGTGTGCCTCCAGTACGATATCGACGGCTGCTTATTCGATGTCTTCCTGCAACAACAGTAGCGGGCTCCTCAATAGCGTGACCCGGGCACTCCTATACGTCCGGAACCGTAGGGATAAGTGAGGCGGAAACGTTCAGAAAACACAATCAGAGTTTAGGTATATTCGTATCAGGCCACGTCAAAATAAATAGTGATATATGATCAAGCAGTCCTGGGTTGTCCTGGGTTGTCCTGGTGCCGGCCTGTCCTTGGTCCAAGAAAGGAAATCTACAGGTCCAGAAGAAGAGTCGAAGTTGAATTGGTAGCAAACATGAGCCACAGGAATGGTAAAGCTTGGTAGGGGCGAAATCTGAAATGGTGCTCGTTCCAATAACACCGAGCCGGTCGTTAGTAGGTGTAACGGGCTATGGCGTCCAGTCGTCAGTTGTTGGACACCCGGGGTGATATTGCTGGGCTAGGGTATATTCAGCTTTCGCTTTCCTGTCAACGAGTACTGTCGGAAGAGTCGGAAAAGGCAGAATCCGCGAGGTGAGGAATTCTCGTGAGAGAGTGTGGGCTTTTCAGAGTGCGCGGAGACCGTGGCACGATGCACGAAGAGAGTCAGGAAGAGACGCCGAGATAGAAGGGAGGAGAAAGTCAAAAGTCATAGTGGATATCGATAAACGCAGCTTTCAGCTACAAGCAGATGGCACAGCAACTGAATGCGTGCAGTGGGTCTGTGTGTGCGATAGATGGGAACCGGTCTCCCCAGATCCTGGACGAGAGTTGCAGGACTGCAGAAACCACCCTCGCACCTGCGGATGAGGTAATCTGCAGCAGTGGCGGTGTGTAAGAGGAATACAGCCGACGATACGATGGTGTTGCCTTGACCAACCTGTATGGTTCTCTCTTGGGGAGATATCGGAGGTAGGACGAGGGGAGTGTAGTCACGTTACTCTTTTTCTTATTTTACTTGGATCGAGTCTTTACATTATAGGTGGTGGCCATGGCTTCTCCTCCGTGCTATGTTAAACTGCGAAACTAGTCTTACCCCCCTCCCCTCAGAAAGAAAGAAAACGTTCAAGCCCAACGTTGTCACTCATGTCAGCATCGCAAAATGCTGTGACGACGCTGACAGACAGATCGACTCTGACGTCCCCATTTTCAGTGCAGATCCATCGCAGTAGGAAGACAGTTCTCTAATTTAACTGGGTTGACGGGAGATGATTGACGGCCGGTCTCCGGTTACATCCACAAACCGCGGCCCACGTCAGTAAACGTGCCGCCGCCTCTGCAAGATATCACTGGGCAGCCCAGACAGGTAGGTAGGGTGTGCCGCGGGAAGGGCGGGAAAAATACCCCTGGATTGCAAGTCGTGATGCCACCTGAGGTCTCTGAAGCCCTCTCCTGATGGCCACAACAACCGGGAGAATGGGAAACGTGGTCACGGACAGAGGCTGATTCCCATTACTGAGGCAAATTTATCCTCGCACATCGGATAACCTCCGTAGTGGTGTAAGTCATGGCCTTTCTGAGTTTTCTTCTAAAAAGTACTAAGCAGATCGAATCCCTACCACCTTGGGTGATATATGGCGTCTGTGGTACTTCTGTTAGTACCTCGGCAGCTATGGGTCGCCTGGGACCAGTAGCAGGGTGGATATACCCTCCATTCTGAACATGAGTTGTGCCGCCGGCACGCAGCGTACCAGGCGCGTCTTGGACGAAACAGATTTTGGGATTTTCATCCCATAATGTGCCGTGCGTTGCATGCAAACCCCATCCTGCTTCAGCTCCAACAAGCGACATCGCCGATACTCGCCCAGCGTGCCAGCTTGGCCTTTGGCATCTGATACTATGTAAAAGCATACTGTACTATGGTGAAGTCTTGTTTGCGAGATGCTTCAGTTCCTGACGTTCAAGGCTCAGTATTGATGAGCCATGGTAAGTGTACAAAATTTAAGTAAATGTGATAGGCGCATGGTCAAAAAAATGAAAATAAAGAATACCCCCCTTCATGCTCTGCGTCTTCGGGGAAGAGGCGCGACTCGGGGTACTCTCCTCAGCTGATGAGGCACAATGATTTGTTGACTCTATATCGAGATGTCAGTGAAGGGCGCAGCAGCCGGGTGAATACAGGTCACAGCCAGAGCAACTCCAGCGTCGCATGGTCCCTGTCAGCAATCATGATAGGCAACTGTTGGCGGTTTCTCATCAGTCTCCGCAGTTCTGGGCCGCATCCCGCGCCGACCTCGCCCTCGCCCTCGCACTCGGCCTCGGCTGCTGGCAACAAGTGCATACCTCTGTTATGTGTTTCGTACGGCATAGTACACAGTATAACAGTTTACTTCCTTACAAAACAAATTACTGCCTGGCATGGCATGGCAGCATGACCATGGCCGCGACCGTATTGGCCGAACGCCCCCCACCACTCACAAGGTGTTCCTTGGGTGACATTCTCTAGATCTTCAACGCGATCCTCATTCCTTCTCAGGCTGCATGACACCATCAGGAGAAAAAAAAAAAGAAAAAAAAAAGAAGGTGGCAGCGGCCCCCTCGCCGCGCACAAATCGGGAGAGACACGCCCCACGGCCTGCCACCCATCTGCGGCCCCTCGTGACGGCCAGCAAAACGCAGGTACTGGGTGTGTGCCGTCTTACGAGCAGACTGAGCATATTTCTCAGTCAACCCAACACCCACAACAACCTCGCTCCCCAATGGCCTTGGGATCAGAGGCCCGCGTGCCTAACGCAGGTTGGCGGCGGGGACGAGGCTTGCTAGAGCCGCTCAATAGTAGCACTTCAACGGTAGTTCATCATGCAGGACCATGCTGCACTTAGAAGCCGAGGGATTTCTCTTTCTCATCGGCCCAGCAAGTTGCCTGATAGCTAAATGTTGATGGGGGCCCAGATGGGTCGACGTTGATTTTATGGTTCAACTAATGCCATCACGAAGTCCAGATCTGGATCTCGTTGGCTGCCGGTCATCCTGGGATGCGTTTCAACCAGAGAATATCCCGGCGTTTTGGGCGGCTGCGACGCTCCAGATCGAGAACGATGAACCTTACTAACGTACTAAAGAAAAACTGAGAATTGCCATGTTTCTTTTCTCTTTCTCGGTCATCACCAACGTTCATCCCAGTTCACCCGCTGTTGAACCGTCCACTCCCTGATGCTCAACCGGGTACTAGTTCAGAAGTTTCTGGGAAGCCTATTCGCCAGAGTGGAACTTGGCTAGGGGACGATCTGATCTAGTGAGCTGCCAAGTGCCCATGATAGCCAGGAGAACTCAAGCCCGTCAGGGTTGATAGCTCTTTGAAGGAGGTTGTTGATCACGATCCTCAACAACCTCCACTGTTGAGCTTGCTTGTTTGATAGCATGAGCAAGCGGGGTGCATTCGACGCGCGTATCTTTGCGCCCTGGTGTTTCGCGTGTCCTGCCACTGCTGCATTGCAGAAACATCAATCTACCTAGCTGCTGCATGTTGAGTCTTGACAGAAAAAAAAAAAGGCGATAACTTGAAGCAGAGGATAATGCAGAGTCCAGGAGGAGAAGAGGAAGCGAGTAATTACCCCGCCAGGTGATACCCCTCAGTATGGTGGGTCCCGTATACTTCGTACGAAAAAAGTGGTTGGCAGGTTGCGCATTATCAGTTTCTTAGGACCGGTTACATATGAGTTTGTTAAGAGAATACTTTTCGACACCTCTCGTTGCCCAGCAGGACATTGTCTTCGATGTCTTATCAAGTGACCAAGACCAAGGTATCATCATCATCGAGCACGATCCTCATCGCCGAGAGGATGGCCTGCTTGGAATGAGGACTAACATCATCCTGTGGACCCGCACACACACGACCTTACGTCTTCTTCTGTAGTTGTCACCTACAGCCCTCTCCACCGCTAACCCAACTCCGAGGTCGTCCGGTAGATAGCATCCTTGATAGAGAGGACCCTCACGATGATGCCGATACTATCGTGAGCGAGTAAGTGTGGTAAGACGGCGCCATGTAGCTTCCAAGGACATGCCTCTCTCACCGATTTGCTGCAAAAGCGAGACACCAGCAAACGGACCATGGCGGTGAACACCCCAATTCTCAATTCTGCTAGATGCGGCAACCGAACCAGTTTATCTTCGAAAATGTTCCGATCTTCCAGATTTCTTTCCCTTCTTTTCTCTGCCTTTTCCGAGCGGTGAGATGCACCTTAGTAAGAATATGCGAATAATTCGTGCTCTGAGGTGAGCCAATCGTGCAGAATTGGGTGTAACAGTCAGACCGGTCTCACATAGCTACGCCAGAGGCAAGGCTACTTTCAAAACATCTGTCCCTAATTATCCGCTTTGCCTCTTCTGTTGGCAGTCAACATCGTCTTTGTCCGAATATGGACGTCCATTTAAAGAAACGTCACCAATAGCACCAGTAAACCTGGATGCTAATCACCAGGCATCCTAAATGCCTCGTCACTATTTGTGTGGGGGATCGTGACATACTTACGCCTCATCCTGTGCCACGAGATAAAATGGCGCATCCGGGGTTCAGTAGCCTTAGTCTGGTCATCCATCCAGTAAGCTGGGTGTAGAGTACAGGCCCCCAGTTTAGCCCATTCCATGATGGTCTTTGCCTGCATATTCGTACATCTCCCAGCCCATTGACAATTGGCCATGATCATATGTGCAAGCGCTGTCGCTTCGCCAGTGGGTGTACAGCCAGCCCCCCCCCAGCCATTCACTGTGTACGTAGAGTCGCAAAAGGACGGTCCAGACCACAACACATCCTGCGGCTCTACCTTGCTACGGAGGGCACCTCCTTTGCCTTTGCGCGCAGCCGACTTGCCTCATTCGCGCACAACAGACCTACCTATCAACCCGGGGAAAGCAAAGAACACACGGGATGATCTCATGATGGCGGCAGTCGAAAACAATCGTGGCTTACCCTACCAACACTGGGTGACCTGAGCTCGCAGCCACACGCCCATTCGGGCCACGAGAAGTGGCCCCCCTTTCTGCACGCAATCAACCCCTTCTGTGCACAACGTCCAAGTCGACGTCAAGTGACCACTTGTCTCGTCCCACATCGTACGTCAGGACGCAATAGACAACCCTAGCGGAACGGCACAAGCCGCTGCCGCCTTTTTTTCTTTTTTCTTTCTTTCCACGATGTACACGCATGTGTGTTGATCGCAAGCGCGGGTCTGGCCACCTCCAGAACTCGCTGCCACCCCCCCGGTGGTGTACGTGAGTAGTGATGATTGCGCGCAACTTTGTTTTGCTCGGTAGCGTACCGAAGTAGTCTCATCCTATGGTCGGCCAAACGTCACAAGAGAAGGTCCGCCAGCAGGTAAACGAAGAAATCAGGTCGGCGTCGCTGCGCGATACCTCCCCACGTGTTGTTTGGTGGGATGTAGGTACACGTCTATTGTAGGCTAGTGCCGGCCAGCTATAAATCAGATGATCGGGAACAGTTTGTCAACGCCAGCGAACGGTATCGCGAAGCAACGGACTGAATGCTACTTGGTTCTTGGCGATCGAGGAGTGACTACTGGTCAGAGACCGCTAACTGCACAAGACTAGTCTCGCTCCAAAGTTGTGCCTTCGGGCGCCAATTTGCCTACCTAGATATGCAAGATGAGAGAGCGTAGGTTGGCCTCAAGTTCCCACGAGAATGTACATGACCCAGCAGCCGTTGGATCATCGGCGTAGACCATCCTCCAAGCTAGCTTCTTTGCAATGGTGCAATTCGCTTATCACCAGTAGAGACTTTACCTTCTCAGCATGAGAAGCGAGGCGCCATCCGCCTCACCTTGACAGGGGATGTGAATGGCGGACGAAGATTCTTCGTTGTCAGACGCACTCAGCAACAATAAGGGCTAGGCAACTAGGTTGGAGCTCTTCTGCAGGTGAAGTCACTATTGATTTCAAGGTACACATATTTCACAAGAGTTTCTGAGGCTTCACTCTATGAAATCTCCACTGCAAGCTAAATAGATGTGAATACACTTGCATACCAGGTGCCTGCACTTGTACCGCAAGCCGCTTTCAAAAGAGCACATATTCATTGAAACAGACAAACAAAAAGGTCTCGAATTGGGTGTTGTACTTTGCCCAAGCGTGTTGTAATATGGTGCGAATAGCATTTGCTCTGTTGGCATGTATCCAATCTACTGCAGCTTTCCGTCTCAATTTGGTTGTATGCCAGTATTAGGGCAGTCCCATCAATGGATTGTCTGATTGCAACGAAATTTCGAAAGGTCGATTTCAAATTCGAATGCTGATGCCTCATTCACGCACTTGGTGCGTGCACTCGAATGTAATCGTGCTCCTTGACAGCGTGCCCTTGAAATAAACAGCTCCCCTCAGGACACCCCTCTACATACCTCCTGCTCATGGCACTAGGGTTCTTGCTTCAATTCAGAATCCGGCGTGTGCAATGAGACTCAATATTGAAAAATGGGAAAGGACACCAAACAAATCCATTGTCAAGGTTCTCAGATGGAGATTTCATTCTGTATCTAGCCTGGTTATTGAGGCCAAGTCGTTGGTAGGCAATACCTATCATATATCATATGATGACACGCATGCTCGATGGACCTGCGTTGTGGAGCATTCCCTCAATTGTATGGCACGTTCAATCCTTCTTGTCTTATACTCTTATGACAAAATTAATGGGTCATTACCCATTGTCCCTTGTTAAGCTGGGGGGCGCTTGGGGGATTCAATTATTTGCGAGAATACGGCCCATTTCCATGCAAGGCATCAAACAAATGCAGAGAGGGGTGGATAGGTACAAGCCATGTACTACCACTTCAAAATCTGGGGAACTGATAATCGAGACCACCGTGTCCCGGTCCGGGGCTGATGGCCTCAACGTCACGTCAGATATTGGGATTCATCTGGCCTTGTACCTTACCAGCTATAGCGTGCTGTGATAAATTCTCGAACGATTGGTGTGGAAATTTCCGCTCGATACTCAGCAGTGAAAGGAATTGCTGCTATTCTGATCCGAGCATTCCCAAAGCCTCATCTGATATACACTAAATGCAGGACATGTTGTGGAAATTGATAGAGATGCCCTCGCTCATGATCCAGTCATGATTGTTGAAGCTTCAAAAACATGATGTGTGCTTCAGACACGCACAGTTTGAAATTATGTCCTTGACCTTCGGTGTTGCTTGGCATACTATCGATTGAAGAGATTAAAAGATGAAGGGAGCTCATAGAATGCATATGGCTAATCTGTTAGCCTTCTTGGTCTGCTCAGATACAACTTCGGTCTAGCAAAGAGAATGAGTGAGCTTCACATGTCCCTGCAAGGGTACAAAGGCTCGCTACCAGACCCGTATACTTGCAAGAATCAGTTAAACACACATGAAAGTCCTATTTGGATGAATCCAACACTCCATAAGGTTGTTTGTCCTGTTCTTCGCCATGTGGACAAGCCCCAAGGGCAACTTCCTACTAGGCGGGTCGTCAACAAGGTCGAATTCCCTCATAGTATCTGATCTGCTGATCTTCTTAGTCAATGGACTTCAATGAGATCCGGGCCAGATTGTTTCTCTGACTCGCCGAATCTGTACAAGGAAAGCCACGATACTCAACAAATGAATAGGGGTATTGCCATATGAAATATAAGATAGCTCGCCTGATGTGTGCCTTACTACACGATGCTGAAGATGAGGAGAAGAGGCTGTGCAACGAAAACTAGTACATTTCCTTCATCAGCACTCAGAAGAAGAGCAGGACTGGGCCATTTTGCTGCCGAGCGTCCGACTGGCGAAGTTCTGTTCCCGAGATGGCGGATTGCAGGACAAATGTCAACGTGACGGGGTCTCTTACTATCGCCTAATGTCGTCAAATTGTCTGATAGTGTGGAAAATGATGCAACTGGCAATGGAGATAGGTTGATGCAGGCAGCTGTTGCATTTTCATCTACTGACGCAATTCAAGATTCAGCCAAATGGGCTGGCGAATTCTTCAGTTGTAGTAGGTACACTGGCCTCTTTTATCATACTAGTATTGGATAAATTACTGCCATGCCAGATCAGTATCACCTAGCTAAGACAGGTAAGGCATATCGAAAAGGCTTCAATACCTTAGGTCCTCTTCATGAATTCAAAAGCCTCCTGGAACACAGCTACTGCTGTCCGACCGGCCGATGTGCCCATGGCCGCTCATATTGACCAATCAATTGTGAACCACAAAGGTCACAGTTGACTGAATTTGTTCAAAAGTCAAACACTCTTTTTGGATAATGAAGCAATGCCCTTCACGGAGGCTATTCCCCCCTTCCCTACCTCGCTGGTGGGATATTCAGCTGCATAGAGGCAACACCAGAACGATGGGAGGTGTAGCGTGACAAAGCAGTGCACAATAATGTTGGTTATCAAGAGAATGTGAGCTATGTGCCTCGTGTGAATTGTTCAGACTGCACGCTCTACGCAGGTTGAGTGTACACATTTTTGCCTAGGTAGAGGTACTCTATGCACAACATCCATCTGAACCAGATTGTCGACTCGTGAACCTATCGTATCTAAATTTGTATGCGTTAATTCTAGAGTCAACGCAGATCATAGAGAGATATTCGATCTCAACACCAACATCAAGGCAGTTTCAATATGCGTGCCATGAGAATATACAACATCTGGTTCTACGTAATAGCAACATTCCACGCTCCCGGTGGAAGGGGGATGTGGGTGGGAAGAAATGCTGCTGTAGGTTAGGTCAGCGAAATGTTGCTTAAGCAGCCTCGAGGGTCTGGACTCTTAGTTGATTCGTACCAGTGTAAGCCTGGGCTAGCACCGCTCGGGCGGCTCCCCTTCACCCCAGGGGGCACTTAGCGTCAAGCCTCGGAACAAGGCGAACCTGCAACACGCCTGTACTATGGTAGTTTTCTTATTAGAGAGCACCTGGGCATTCACATTAAGGTAGATTAGGTATTCTTGGCAATCCCGACGGAACCTCAGGTATTCACAGGCGCCTGTTAGCTCGGTTTCTTGCTTCTTCGCACTTGAGTGAAAGTAGAGACAGACGCGCCTTGCCGGGTACCGGACCAGGTGTTGAATGCATTAAAGGCATCAAACAACAGCAAAACAGTATGAACTGATTTCAACGGCGGAAATTCCGACGTCTACCATAGTACGAATGGCAACGGACACCAGGTCGATCAATGGAGCTTCGGAACTTTTCTCAACAGAGAGACAAGTCTCCGACCGCATGTTCATTGGCCAGCAAATTACAACGGGGGCTGCATCTTTCTCCGGGGTAAGTTCCGTGGTAGTGCCAACTCTATTCAACGACCCCCCGTTGGACCTTGAGCAGCTCTCAACGAGCTCCTCGCTCCAGAACCTGAATGTGCAATGCCCAAATAATGCATTCCATAGGACCCCTACTTCTACCGCGTGGTTAAGAGTTAAACCAAATTCATGCAATCGTAGTTTTGGACAGGCTGGTTTTCGAAATGCGAGCCCGCCCCCAAGATCGCCGCACCGCGCGGCGAACATCAGGATGGGGGCTCGGACGATGTTTCGTTTCACGTTCCTGCGGGTTTTCCATCGCGTGTCCACTTTGCGTTGTTTTTTACCCCCCCCTCTTCTTTCTTTTGGAATTCGACTCGAACTACACGTCCGTGGACAATCTAGCTGGCGCGGACACTCGGGTGCACCACAAGGACTGTTTTGTAATAAAAGTACGGCGTCCCGTCAATGCGGACCCTCCGACTCAAGACTCCGGTGAGAGAGTCAGGCCTCCTGATACTTTGCTGATCAGCAATCGCCTGTCAATACCTTAAACCTCAATGGGACCTATCACGGAATGGCCGTGGAGAATCAAGGTTGCATTTTGCCCCCAAAGTTTCGTTGTGGCATATGCATTGCACAGCACTAAGTTTTGTAAAGAAAGACTGAAGTGACTTTCAAAAAGTCACAAATGTATTGTCTTACGTCTTACGAAGTATTCAACCTGCATTACACATTTACAGATGCTTTTCAACCGGGATCGCTTGGGCGACCGGCGCGATAATGCAGCCGTCTGTTCTCATAAGAACCTAATTCTCGGGTATGCCAATGCTTGAGCACTCCACACCTGCCATGCCCGCCTGAGGTGTAAGCTTTGGTAGAGGAGGTGCGGGTGAATTTAAAGGCGTCTTGGAAAGGCTCGAGCTCGATCTGGGCTGCCTCCACTCGTCCGATCTTTGTGTGTCTGGGCTCCATTTTCGACTGTGGGACTAGGAACTATGGAAACAGACAGCGAACTTGATCTCACGAGCTATGGGGCATATCTTATGCATCTGGGCATCTGCCGTTCTGTGGTGAAGATCACTCAAATCGAAGTGCCCAAAGATCAGACTATATCATGCTAATATATACATCACACAGCAGCGGCACATCTTGCTGTCCTACTGGACAAGTTTCCTCCAAGTGTGATGATTATCACATATCATATACATTACATCGTGAAAGTATGAAGTGGATGTGGCGTAGGATGCTGCGGGTCTAGTACACATAGATGCATTGATCTTAGATATGCAGTATGATGGCACGCAATCGAATATTCAGCTGACATGCACACCTTTGGGTAAATAAGTCTCGGTCTGATATCGTTGACACTGAGCAAAGGCAAGCTGTTACATTCTGAATCGAGTAAAGGGGTGGATGGTTGGTATTCAGTTCAGATGGAACGATGCAGTTCGGTTCCAATGACCTTGCTACGTTGTATCAGCAGTCCCCAGAACTACGCCCATTCGATTCGTCTAGCCAAAAAAGGAGATGACTATCGACTTTCACGATCATTGATTACCCTAAATCATAGCTAACCGAGCTCGAGCACTACAGACGAATCCCGGGTTATCAAAATAGGAGAGTTGCAATGGCTCGGTAGTGAATACCACTGATAAACTAAAGGTATATCAAAAAAGTCGACCAAGTCGTACGATTTTAGTAACAGAAACCATTAGTATGTACTGGGCAATAGAAGGGATATGCACATAGGGTACCTGGGATATCCCAATTTGATCAGAGGCATAGAACATCTATAGATCACACCACGTGGAAATGATGAGCTAGAAGAGAAGCTAGTCCATGAAATGCACCCTCTGATATTATACTTAGTACAACTTACCATGTGTAGTGATGGAATGATGATAATAATAACTGGTTTTCCCGCATTACTTGTATTGCATGAAGAGTGTGCAGTGTATGTAACCTTGACAACTCACGAAAGTCAATGCTGACCGCTTTGCTATTGCATATCGATCATCTACCTGTTTGGCTACTATTGCAGTCAATACGCAGTGGCAATTACTTCCAGTTGCAATAATTAGCGCCAAGAAAGGTTGACAACAGGGGAAAGGGTTCCACGATGATCCGGAGTCCGGATGAATTTCTAAAATTGTATCATGGCTGGTTATGGCTTAACTTGTGTGTTGATGGTCTTCTGCATCGTCAATGGGCTACCTACCTACCTAGGTAGTTACCTGGGTAGGTAGTCACCTGGGTAGGTATGCGGTAGGAAGAACAAGCTGAGGTTTGAAGTGATGGGATCGACGACCTTTCCCTTTTGTTCGCCTGTTGTGCTGCTTGGCAAGGTCTCACAATTGCCTGACCCACCACGGCGTCCGACACAAGATGACCCCAGCCTTGCCCCAAGAATGTCACCCAGGCCCTGCGCCGTCCTAACATCCGTGCTTGCTTGGCAGTTTTGGCTATCACAGCCAAGGCGACTAGTCCGCCGCTCCTAAAACAGGGACGCCTAACCACTCGTCCCGCAGCATTTGGAAACACACTTACATTCTATGGCATAGCCTTTTCTCTTCCCTTCCTATTTGGCGCACTGCAACATCCCGGTCACGTACAGTTACTGCGCGAGTTTCAATATTCTTGGACTCCGCACAAAGTCTTCTTGGCGGCTGATGGACCAATCAGACGCCTCTGCAGCCGGACCGTCCCAACCGTCTAAACAACGTCCATCCGCGCGCGACCTGCCCGTGCACACTTCGCTCAAGACTGGAAGCCCAGTTGCGATGAGGCTACCCTTTTCCCCCCTTCCAGGGATGCGTGTCTCCAGAAGATCGCAACCTCTTGGCGGTGTCAAGCAATTGTCGTAGAGCTTGTAAATATTGGCATTGCCAGGGGCCCATGACTGAGGCTGCGTAGGGCTCGGTTGCTCTCGACCGTCAATGTCTTGATCCCTATATTATTCACAGGCCCCTCGTGCATACACCTACTCATTTTCTAAACTTTATTCCTGGTTAAGCTGTGCTCGATCCTCTTTCATTCTTCATATATATTCCGTTTACGGTTTATTCTGTATTTGCTGGTCGAATTCTTTGTTCTTTTCTTCTATTCATACCACCACATCAAGACCTCCTCCTCGGTATCTCTGCATAGCCAGTTGAGTTCCTCAAGACCTAAGTAATACTACGCAAAAAAGAAGGAAAAATGGTTGCCTATCGCATCTTATTCTTGGCTGGCGCCGCTGCCGCCCTGCCTCTTAATATCAACCTTGGAGCCTACTCGCCTGCCTTGGTAGTTGGTAAGATTGAGAGCCCCCCTTGACTCCGGTCCCCTTCCTCTGTGGTTGTGTGGTGTATAACAAACCCAAGCAAATCAAAGTTTACTGATCATGAAATACGCAAACAGGTGATGGTGAAATTAGTTTCGGAGGTAATAACGATGTATCCGGACTCATGAGCGTCCTCGAGGGGGCAGCCGTGAGTGCAGCAAATGGAGCAGCAGCTAACGGTGCTGCTACACAAGGCGCTGCTGCGGCCGCTCCTGCAACCGCCGCGCCCGCTGCGGCTGCTCCGGCGGCTGCCGCACCTGCCGCAGCAGCGGCCGAGCAAAACCAGGTTACGGCTGGAACAACCACCGCCGCCGCAGACCCGGCACTACAAGACCAGGTCAGTATATCAGATAGTCATCTTTTCTCTCTCTTTCTCCTCACGGAGGGTCTAGTAACAAGAAAGGGGCAAGGCAAGCTAATGAGATGATGTCTTTTATCACCAGGCCCAACAGATCGCCGCTCTCCAGGGCATGGGCAAGGCTGTCCTCCCCCGTGATGAGGAAGCATCCAACGTCAACAAGCGCGACCTGGCTAGCTTCGATCGGGCCTTGAAATACGCTGAGGCTGCTCTTGTCAAGGGCCCCAAGGTTCAGCTCGGCACTGGCGAGGGCGGTGCTGGCGTCGGTATCATTGTCGACAACAACCCAACCGCCGCTGCGCGCCCTGGTACTGGCGCTGCTGCCGAAGGTGCTGCGGCGGCAGCCAAGAAGAGAGATCTGCCCTCCAGCAACAAGGTCAAGGTTACAACAATGTACGTGCGCTCTGGCATCCCATCTTGTGAGTACATGTTTTCTTTTCAGGTTGTCTAATCTTGTTGTCCGTCAATATAGGTAAAAGAAAGACGGAAGAAAATCAACTCGACCTTTTTGACTAATTCTCTTCATTTGTACAAAGCTCTTCAAAATGATAATAAGATGACCGCTCGCGGTGTGGAGGAGGGAGTTGAGCCACGTTACGAGACGATCCAAATCGCTCCCGCAAAGAGGGAGGCAAACCCCAACCCAGGTGCCATTGACGCTGTCAACCTGAATGTTAGCGGTGAACAGGGTGTGACGATGACCTTCGTGGAGACTATTGAGGACGATGAGGAGTAGTTTCTCATAGTCTTGCTTTTTTGCTTTCCGAATCTGTTGGGACTATGGACGGCTTGTGTCCACTGAAAAAAAAAAAGACAAAAAGCCACGATTGGGTCTTGGGGGGCCTGGGATTGGGGAGGGGAGGCCGGAGTTTTTTCGCACACATCTAATTATTTCCCAAAGCGTCACTTCTACTTGTTCTATTGTTATATACCTGGGAATCGACTCTTGAGTTGCGGTTATCGAGGATCTTGAGAGTACATTATAGACGACACAAAATGCTTCAGAGTATCTACACGATGAATAAGTCCCACATTGGCATCTGTCTAGCCGCTAGCGAAAAACCACATAGAGAGCATCAACATGCGCATGAGCCCTCCATTACTTCATTATTACGTCCTCTATGTCTAAAAAGCTTCCATTACAAGAGGTAATGTCATACAGAAGGTTAGCATGACCAGGGGCCGGGCCGCCCTCCGACCCGTTTACTATCAAAGCGAAAATAAAATATAAAATAACCTGGTTTATACGATAACTATTGTCATGGAAGACCTTGTGCAGGGCAGGCTTTCTGACTGACTTGGTTGAGTCGTTTCAGAAGCCGCCAAGGTGCAAGAGAGGTCCTTGCGGAACCGGAACTCTGTTTTAGACTCAATTCTTACATGCCGTAAAAGGAAGCTGATCCACAGCCGGATATTTTTCAGCTGTTGGGGGGGGGGGCGAGGTGGAGAATGAGATGGAATACGGAATTGCGATAGCTTCCTGCTTAGTGGATGCGGTCGTGATCGAGAGTCTTGGAGAGCTTGCCAATAGATGCACGAAGGAGCTGTCTTGGCTTTTCAATGCAGAAGGAGGAAGTTCGGGATTTACGTGATTGTACGCCATGCGATTGGGCTCTATGATCTATAAGCACGTTGCCTCTTGGTACGGTTTGCAAGCCACGTACCATGACAGACCAGACGGGAATATGCGCCGATCGCAAGAGCACGTAGGCTTGCTGAATCTATCTCATTTGCCTTGCTGTATCTCACATCCATGTGCTGCGACGACCCCATCAATTCCACTCCCGATAAGCCTTCTGCTTCTGCCTCGTATTCCATCCCAACTTACCGCTGATACTATTGACCCAGTCTTCGCTCCGGCGTCCTTGAGCTTGGACGCTTGCAAATGGATACCGACTGGCTGAGATGGTCACGTAGTCGCCGGGTTGCAGCTCCAGTCGCTCACGGCCATCAAAGGACGCCCACGAGCTAGTGCGCGCGCTGTACGGGACACCAACACGGAGGACGATGGTATCAGGCAGAATGATGGGTCGAAAATTCAGTGTGTGCGCACAGATGGCGGTTACAAGCATCACTGGGTTTTCAGGATGGCAGAGGGAGCCCCCAGCTGCGAGATTGTAGGCGGTCGATCCGGTCGGTGTCGATACACAGATTCCGTCGGCGAGCACGGAGGTGAAGTGCTCGTCATCCCCAAATATTTCGCAGAAAGACATTGCTAAAACTGGATCAGTAGGTACCCAGAAAACAAGTCAGTCTAGTTGGCGGTCAAAGCTTACTTGGATTCGGACCCCGATCCACCACGATCTCATTCAAGATCTCGTACGTGCCTTCTGGCTTGTGTGTGTGTTCATCTTCCTTTTCCTCCCCCACCAGCTCTTCGACCAAATCGCGCTCGTCTAGGGCCATCTCCTCGTCTCCTGTGGGTTTACCGTCGGTTTTGCCATCGGTCACTAATGCTTGTTTCCTTTTCCTCTTTTGGCTTCTCATGATTGTGCCCTCAAACCGTAGACGCAGGCTGACCGTCACGCCTTCGTTGAATGCCCCGAGTAATGTGCCTTGAAAGTCTTCAAAGTCGAACTTGGTGAGGAATCCTAAGCTCCCTAGCGCAAAACTCAACACTGGCGGGACGATCCTTTGGAAAAGCCAGCTGGCGTATAATACCGTTCCATCACCACCGAGAGTGATTGCAAAATCGAACGTGTGCGGTCTCGTGCGGCACATGTGCTCGTTCCACCACCGTAAACGCTTGGAAATTTCCTTGCTATTCTCCTGTTCCATCTCGCCCGAGTCGACGTAGTCCTTGCGCAATTCTTCGATCAAGCCAGGGGCGTCAAACTGCTTGTTTTTCTCGAGCTCGTTCTCCAAATACACGGTGTACCTAACCTCACGGTCCTTGTCCAACAACCATCTGACCAGCTCCCTTGTCTTGGGTATGAGATCTCGATCGTGTGTCTTAGTCAATATAAAAATGTTCCGCACACGAAATTTCAGGCGCATGCTCCCGAGTCTTCGGCTCAATTCCCTGACGCCCCAAGCCATGTCGCTGAGCTGTTTCTTGGTCAAGAGTCGGCTGTGGAGCTCGCGCTCTTCGACCGCGCCGGATAATTCCATCTCCGAACTCGGTTTCGCAATCTGCTTCGCCCAGTGGTGCTCATCCGTCTGGCCAACGTCACTGCCGGCGTCACTGGCATGACCGCTCCCTGTGCCGCGCGACAAGATAGCGCATTTCCCTTTGGGCTCTATGAGGTGATCACTAAGACCATTCTCATGGGGGCTGAGACCATTGAGCTCGGGTTCTGCTCGCGCGTGTACCTCCTGATTTCCTGAAGAGCCGCCTTGTTTTGCCCTATCCTTCTCATTATCTTTTTGTTTGTGTTGGTTCTCATGTTCATGGGCGCGTCGTTGAGACTCGAAGAACTGGTGAACCAGGCATTGGGTCTTGTCGGGATTGCGTTGAGGTTTCTGTGCTTCTGAGGGGACGAGAGAGCTCTTTCGGCGGTACATATTGGCAGCATCAAAGGTGACCTGGAGGAGAAAATGTCAGAACAAGAGCAACTTTACATGCAAGGCATTGGACACCGATATTACCTCAACAGCTTTCGCATCCTCGTCGCTGGCACTGGAATGGCCATCCTCAAAGGATACTTGCTTGTTCTCACCAACCATCGTGAACAAGGCTTGGAGTCGTAAGGCCTCAACAGCCCTGAACAGGTTGCAGAAGGGAGAAAAGCTTCACCCTTGATTTGATGGGATGGAGTATGGGGTGGAAAAGTTGTAATTCAATCCAGTAAGCAACCGCGCATGCACATCAGGAACAGCGCCTATGTCATCGTCCCCCCCACCAACCCCACATGCCTCAGACCCTTGCTTACCTAGAGGCTTATAATGTCAATTCCCCTAACCCTTCTAACGTCTTCTTCAATTGGTGATGGAATCAGCACCACACTGTTTAAATTTTTGTAAACAGTGGCTTATGATGAGATTTCATTCTTCAGATGTCTTGTTTCTCTTTTACTAAGTTGACATAATTTTAGACTTGATCATTTTTCTTTCTCTCTTGGGGGAATACAGGTAAGTTGCAATCATTTTTTGTGACGCATACAAATGTCTGGTGGAGAAGGGCTCCCATTGCTTATATCCGCACCCAGAGGTAGTGAAGTATTTAATTTCCTTTGCATTCAGATCTTCAATTGCCCTATCAGAGACTAGTCAGGCTTATTCTGGTATAGCATCATAATCATCAGTCACATACCTATCTAGGTATGCAGCAGAGGCGACAGGAACCCCGCGGTCCAGGCACATATTCTATTATCCCTCTTCT
The DNA here is from genome assembly GCA_027946515.1 of Gnomoniopsis smithogilvyi. NCBI lineage: Eukaryota > Fungi > Ascomycota > Sordariomycetes > Diaporthales > Gnomoniaceae > Gnomoniopsis > Gnomoniopsis smithogilvyi. The sequence continues at coordinate 455,712 of JAPEVB010000004.1, read as the reverse complement.
AGCATGTCGTAACAAACAAGCGCTCGACCCTGTGCAGCCCATCATCGCATGATCCTCAGGAGATATGGTTCCGTCTCGAGAAATGTTCTACATCGGTGGGCGGTACGTTGAGGGCCATGCTGGTCATCACAACATGCAAGGCCAAATGTATGTCGAGCGCCTCTTTCCCTCTCCTACGAACGAAACAAGACCATACCCTCTCGTTTTTGTCCATGGAGGGACGAGAACTGGTGCAGTGAGTCGATGAGAAAAAAAGAGTCATGATTTTATGATAAAGCTGAACCTTTGTAGGACTGGCTCACCAAGCCCGATGGAGAGCCTGGTTGGGCTGATTACTTCCTCTCTCAAGGCTACGAGGTCTATCTTGTGGACGCCCCCTTCCGAGGAAGAAGCGCCTGGTATCCCAATGTTGACGATGTCATGGTCATATCAGCTGAGACAATCCAAAAGAATTTCACAGCGTGCGCGTCATATGGCACATGGCCCCAAGCAAGATTTCACACGCAGTGGCCAGGGACAGGTGTCATGGGCGACCAAGTATTTGACCGCTTCTTCGCTTCAGGTGTTCAAATGATAAAGAACCAGGAGTTGCAAGAATCTGCGTCGCAAGAAGCTCTTGTAGCGTTGCTGGATCGAATTGGGGAACCGGTCGTCATCCTGGCACACTCCAACGGCGGTGGAGTGTCCTATCTCATTGCAGATGCTCGTCCCCATTTGGTGAAGGCCATCGTGTCCTTCGAGCCCAAGGGTCCCCCATTCTCTCGCTCTGCAATGCTTAGCAGCCATGGCAACCAGTACGGCGTGTGTCAAGCCCCAATAACCTATGACCCCCCGGTCGGCGACCCGGCGGCAGACTTGATCACAGCAACACGAAAGGCTGGTGATCCCGACCTAATGGACGCAACACTGCAGGCTGAGTCACCCACACCGCGCAAGCTTATCAATCTTTTGCATATCCCTGTGCTAGTTGTCACGGCGGAGGCGTCTTACCATGCTGAGTACGACTGGTGTTCTGTGGAATATCTGAGACAAGCGGGTGTGGAAACAGAGCACTTGAAGCTGAAAGATCGAGGAATATTAGGAAATGGACACATGATGTTCATGGAAAGCAACAGTGATGAGATTGCGCGGGCAATTCATAACTGGATCACAGAGACCCTAACACGACTTGGGACTTTAGAGGCCATGAATACCGGGCACCGACACCTGGATTAGTTTTGCTTGAGGAATTTGGGCAACATATTCTTATACGATACAATTCGGTAGAGAATGGCAATGTGTCATCAGAAGTGTGAACGACTGACTTGCACTTTGAATCAGCTCATGTTCCTATCAGCGTCTCTCGGCCGAGATAAACCGTCCATTTGTACACTTCCATGAAGGAAGAGAGCCAGAGCCAATGAAGATGACCTAACCTTACTCAGGTCATATTCATGAAAAGAGAATGTATTACCATCAGAACGCGATACACAATGACATTGGTCTGAGAGGCTTAGCACACCCTCATCATTCCTATCCTAGGAAACGGGGTCTCCTGCATTTCGAAATCATCACCTAAAGGCCATAGGCGATACACGAGCACAGCAAGTGCAGCAACTTATATCATACCTAGGTAGAAATGGTGCTTCCGAGTCAAACAAGGAACAAAGCCAATGCTACTTTTTGCGTCATATAACGCGAGACTTTTCAACCAATGTGATGTTGGTGTCATGCTGCGCAATCAAGGCAACTTCCTATTCAGACTCAAATAGTGTTTGCTTGGTTACGGACTGGTCAAGTTTCAATGTAGTAAAAGCAATATATTTGGACGTCGAAGAATCGACCAGGAGATGATCATGGACGAAGCTTGGTTGAAAATAGAAGCTTCCTACCTAGATAAGAGGCTTCCTGCTTGGGGAAGATATAAAGAACTATAGTTTGACCAAAAAGCTGTGTGCAACTACTGTGGACATATATCTACATCTCACTCTACAGCGACGGCAACCATGTCTCTCCACACAGCCCAATTCATGAAATGCAGTGTCAATTGTACATCATCTATGAGCCAATTCAGGCTGGATGCATCATTCCTGTGTAGACGATATTGTTGTAGCCTGTGACAAGCTTTTGTATATGTTGTTCAATGACTAGGTACATATCTGCCACCTCCTAGACTGGTATGTGTTCATTTCTAGCCGGATCGCACATACTCAATCCAACTCGCAGTATAGAATGAGACGCGCTGAGCATGCTGAATACCTGGGTAGCGCACCCCTATGCTAAATGCTGCAGGCCCGAACATAGCTGCCTTCAAATGCAGCGTCCCTGAATTTGGGGCAGTCTCGCTTTGTTGTAACATTGTTATGTAGCAGATATGGCGACGCGTCTTGCTTGGGCAGGCCTGATGTACGGTGCAGCACCTAGGTAATGACTCCTTAGCATAGATCGATAATACAACAGTGCGACTTCTAATCAATACTTTTTTGCCTATATTCTTTGATGGACTGCGTTTGGGCCTCAACCAGAGCTCAACCTGCTGAGGTCCTGCCAATTTGGTGCTTGCCCAATAACTAACTCACTTCCCCATATGAACTCCATTTGTTGAGAATTTCCTAATACTCAGAGAGATGACGGTCAGACCATGGTCGTCGTAATAAACTCCACCACATCGGCCCTAGATCCCGATGCCATGACCCACATATCTGGGAGTCATCTCCGGCAGATATCCTTGAAAGTCAACGGTGGACTACAGAGCTACTGCAAGATGCTGCGAGATGCAGAGTTACAACGGAGCACGAAATATACTCTAGCAGTCTGAATCTACGGTTCAGTCATGACATTCTATAGTGTCGGATTGTTTCGTCGAGATGCCTATCCACAAAATGAGGTTGTAAATTATGATATTCGCCGATGACGTCCACTGTTCGGACTGGGTACCGTGGTCTATCAACATTGATGTCTTCTCGAACCCTGGAAATAGGGAACAGACGTTCGGCTGCTCAAAAGCCTTGCCAGGTCCACGATTTACCTGGATCGTCGATTTTGGTTGGGTTCCATAGTGGCGGGCGATCTGCACAGATATTCTGCGTGTACCACAGTACGCACGTTCCGTGGCATTCTTGAATACTACCCGCCACTTATCAGTAAGATTATTCTACGTCTTCTCCGTCGTAAATCCGTGGAATTTTATAGTAGGCTTCCCCTGAATCTGTGGCGAGCAATGGGATTGATTGCCAGAACAGGCAGTTGGCTACGGCAACCTCCAGACTACGGGAATTTTCTACAACCCCTTGGCGGTTTCAGGTCGATTAACTCGGTCACTTATATTTCTCTTCAATGTTGGATTGCAATTTTCCGTTTCTGCGACCTCATTTGGCTGACAGCAGGCGCTGACCTGGGCATTCGGCGCAACCAGAAGCCCAGGCTTGGTGCAAACCGGGTTACTTTATTCCATCATTACGCGTTCAGGTCTTTCTGTCAGAGTCGCAATACGGTTTGACGCACCGTTTCTTGTATTACGCGCAGTCTGAATTGTCGCAACGTGTGCGCTGCCAAAGTAGACCAGGGATTGCTTTAGACTATAGTCATAATTCACTTGTCGCCTCGCCTTGGCAAGCATGAGGGGACCCCGGGGTGTATGGCGCCAGGTCGTCTAAGGACACAGAGTGCGCCATGTTGAGATTTTGGGTGTGGCGTCGCGGCGGCAGGCTTTTGTTCAAGCTCATTATTTTGGGGCAGGCCGTCTGAATTTGATAGGCGCTTTAGTATCCACAGAATAAGAAGATCTGAGTTATTGTTTATACCTTGCCTACTTTGGTACTTTGTATGCAGAGCTTTGAGCTTTTTTTGTGGGCGAGACCCGGTTGTGGGGAGACAGTTCAGTACGGCACGGCCGGCGGTGACCCACACACCGGGATTTTTTACGGGACCGGGTCCGGATCCACTGATACGCAGGACAGCGCTGACACGACAGTGCCGGGGACCACAAGTGAGTGGATCTCACGATCGCCAAGGTCGGCCACATGCGGCGATTTCTTCAGGAACGGTCAAGACCGGCCGTATGAGTACGCGGACAACGTGCTGTCGAGAAACTAGGCATCAAGGTTTCCTCCCACGCCTGCGGTATCAGTAGCAGCCAGAAGGATATCCGCTACGTGAGATGTCTCGTCAGCGAATTTGTCCTCTTCCCGGAGGTGCTCGACGTACTACCTATCTAGGAAAGTACAATACAAGAAGCCTTCGCGACTGGAGCTCACAGAAGGAATCGGATGTTTGTGTCCGGGTCCCAAACAAGGCTGGAAACATCTTGTAACCCTATCTGCTTGATATTGTCGAAGTTTACTTATTCGATTGGAAGTAAGTACCTGGCCAGTCGGTCAAGGTTTCGCACCACTGGTCCCGTGGTCACTTATTGGACTGTCATTCGGCAAGCCGCTATCCTCACTCGGGAGTCACACATACACCGAGCTAGTATCGAGTTACTGCTTGCAGGAGCACTTGCGCAGCTAAAGATCTGTTATAGCTTCAAGAAGTTCGAGCTGACAGCTCTGGTATAGGCACATGGTGCGGTCTACTTGGGGGGAGACACCAAGGCTAGCTGCTACGTGTCGGTTGTTTCTCACTAAGCTCAGATGACAAAATCTTACCTCTGGAACTCCAAATTCCGGGCCATTAGCGAACCATACCGATAAGCCGGGCCCTTGCTGAGCGTGAATGGGGGATTTTGACTTTGAGAAATGCTCAGCTCGAGCCGCAGCCAATGTGGCACATATGCACACACCAAGTCAGCGACCTGCTTTCTGTCAAGCTCGGTCTGTGAGCAAGTGGGATTAAGCCCTCGATGCGATGATCACCCGACCCTCCTCCACCTCTGGATCAATGTCGCAAACGGCCTGATCTCGAATTTTGTGCTACCGTTCTTTTTTGGTTCGATCGACCATTGCCCAACGCTCGGTATTACCGGGCCCAAGAATGAGTAAAGGGAGCATAAGCGGCCTGGAGATGCTACTATAGACTTTCTCTGATGGTGCACACCCACGGCTATTAACAATCAGCCGCAAACGGGGTGGATGGTACGTTGATACCACAATGTAAGGCGACAGGTGAGGCAAGGGCATTTGGGCGGTGGACCGATGTAACCATAGTTTTCTAGCATCCTAATATAACCTCCCTCACATCATAATGTCCCGGTAGTCGAACACGGTTGAGGCCTGCGCGGCAATTCACCAGCCGCACTTACACACAAAGATATCGTCACAAGACTCAGATAAACAGGCAAGGGATTATCCTGTTAGCTCTCTTGAACGCAGTGCACTTGAGAAACGTGAGCCATGCCATGGGCAGTCGACGCCATGTCTCACTGCTTGTCGAATGCTTTAGCCACGTCCGTGCCAGCTGGGCCCGCTGGGTGCTTGCTAGAGATATCTGCAGGGATGATAGTTCAAAGACAACCCACCGCGACTAGACATGTTCCAGAAGAAAAGTAGAAACGGTGCTAGTACAGTTGTGGATTCCCAATACTCTGGGAAACCAGCACGCAAAAACCCCCTTCCCGCACAGACAGTGTTCGTTGGCACTACTTTTACAAAACTGGTAAAGTGCTTGAACAAACTTGAGTTTTGTGAGAGCAGCGTTTCGGAGGCGAAGCGTGCCCGTCTTTCCCCATAAAGACATTGGTGCGTCGACTTTGGACGGTATCCGTGCTCTGGTTTATCTCAAGTGTCAGTCGAAACAGCCCGGTCAATTTTTGTGACGCGACATGGTGAGGCAAAGACACAATCACGAGATGGGCGACTGTTTGAGGCGCAACATGGCAGCTGCCACGGTCTGCGGGACCTGTACGGACCACGGACATTGGTGGTACAGAAAGCGTGTTCGCTGCATGGCATGGCGTTGGTCGAGGGCAGCACATACCCGAAGAACGGATCACGGCTAGGTGCAGATTGAGGTGACGATGAGGTGTGATGCTGTGAAGTAAGGTGGGACATAAGACACACATCACCGATGCAAGGACGGATATGTATATGGAACAGGTCTTAGATTTTGAGTAGTAGTGGTAGTAGTATTTGTAATTTATGTCATGCGACTCAACTCGACTCGACTCGATTCTGAGCACAATTCCCCCCAAGCAGTTTGGTATCATGGCTTTCGTAAGGTACTGCTGATGACCTCCCTCCCCTCTTCCTAATTCCCTTTTAGAACGAAAGAATGCGCGCTGCTCGACGATGATGATGATGCAAGCCCGCCGCTGCCGGACGGGATGGACGATGGAAACAAGAGTAATAAACGAGTGAAAGTCCGACGCCGTGTTCCTGAGCCCCCAATTATGCAAAAAAGATGTGACCGTAATAAAAAAAAAGGTCGCTGGCAGCGACTGTCAGATTATAACCTCGCAGACGATTCCCCACCCAATCAATCAATTACGCCCCAAATAAACGCCCCCACACCACGTTACCGCATTTTGACTTGTTTGTACATTCAGCCTTAGATGATCCCGATTCCCGCGACTTCGGCTCAGGTGTTTTGTTCGTTGTGTGGTGTGTTGAAATCTCCCATCCCACCGGAACTCCGACGCTCTTGCGCTAAAGTCGGCCGCCGCCAACTACCACGCGCCTAACAGCCGTTGCCTCACAGCTGAAACTTGCCAGTAAGCTTAACGCTCATGCGCCTCCGGCCAAATCCAAATGATGAAATCCGTTTTGTGGTGGTATTGGTGTCTTTCGTCAGCGGCGACATGGGCGAGATTGGTGATTCGAGCATTTGCTCCCCGTGAAACGTCCGTGCCGTGTGAAGGAGCCTGTTCTGTTCATTTCTTTTGGCTATCCGAATGATCTCATCGTGCGTGACCGGTTGCAGCTGTGGTTTGGGAGGCTGTCGAGATGGAGGCGGCGGTATGGCTGCCACCTCGATCTCCCGCTCTGGCTTTGACTGTGTAACCTCTTGCTTCATGGGCTCCTCCGGTGATGACTCTTCAGGGATGCTTGTAGGTGTGGGCGAGCTGGGTTGTGATGGTATTTCCATCTCGGGCGCCAAGTAAGCCGAGTTCAACCTTGGAACACTTCTCCTCTTCATGAGGGACATTGCCCGGGCCACACCTCTGAACATGTTTCCAGGAGACTTGGGTGTCTTGGGCCGTTCTGGTTCCTCCGCTGAGGGTGTCTCTTGTGACTGGATTGGCTCGGTGAGAATTGGACCCAATGAGTATGAGCTGCCATTTGCGTAGGGGTCAATGCGTAGAAATCCAAGCTTTGCCTTCATGGCGTCGGTGGGCGGCTGCATGCTGCTGCTTCGTGGGGGTAGAGGACGTGTCGGATGTGGGCTCCTCGACGAGCGTGAAGATGCTGTTGTTGAGATTGATACCCGCCTGCTCTTGGCACTGTCAATGTAGGATGTCCTGGTTGACAGGCCGCCCATACTTGCTGGCCTCTCGATCGAAGCTGGCGAGATAGATCTCCGAACTTGTGGCACTTCAATTACAGAGGGCTTTCCTGAGAAAATTACAGAAACAACCCTAGCTGTGACCTCATGCTTGCTGCACTCCTCGGTAGGTGATGGCAAATCGTCGCTACTCGAGTCGTACTCGAAATCTGAAAAGTCGCCAGAGGTGGATGATGCATCCTCTTCTGAGGAGAGGTATTCCTCATGGTGGGTCTGGGCGAGTTCAAGAGGCTCTGCAGAAGGGGAGATCTTCAGACCGACGAGAAGGCGTGAGGCCCTGAGAGCACTCTTCTGGGGTAGAACGGGTGCTTGCTCCTCAACGACGTGCGAGTCGGCGAGGGGCGTGGTGATTTCGTGGTCCGCCATAGCGTCTTGGTACTGTCTTTGCATATCGTATGAAGAGCGTGTTGGTCTGGTGGCAGGTGCAGCAGAAGCAAAAGCTTCGCTTCGGCTAGTGGCCGCGGTGGAGGAGCGAGGAGCATCCATCATATACGGTTCAGCCGCGTGGCTCCCACTTTCACGGCGATCCACTTTCTCGACCTCCCTGGACGGGAGGGTCTGCTCCACCGCTAAAGACATGGTCTGATGTGAGGTTGTGTGGGGAAAGGAAAAGTTGTTTCCAGACATGGGAGTCTATAAGAGACAAACGTCTGGTTTGCCAAATATTCTTTTTCCGGAAACGCGAGGGCCGCCAGGCGAGAAGGCAGGGAGGGTATGGGGGATGAGTCGGAGAAGATCTAATTATGTATGTTGTGATCTTGGTTGTCGATTCAGTGACTCTCTCTCTCTGTGTGTGTGGGTAGGAGGTTAGCCTCTTTCCTTCTCGCACGATAGTGGAGAATACGCAGGTGAAGTGTGGACATGAAGGACTGGAGGGCGTCTGAAAATAAGTTCCGCAAGAGATGGGAGGCTCGACATGTTTTAATGAGCCTGGCTGGTGGTGCGCGAGGGAGCATATTGGCGCGAGATGCTGCACCCCAAAGACAAGAGGGCCCTGGACCGGCATATCCCTGAGACGCGAGCTCGTTCGGCGGTATCCCTGTTCAACCCTGATCGCTGCGTGGATTCTCCATGTGATGGTGTGGGTGGGTCGGCGCAAGCATCCTTGTCCTTGGCCCTGTCCAGCCACGCACATACGGTCCTGTTTTGGGACCAGATCGAAAACGGAGAACGGAGGGACCAGAGGGAAGAGCTTTGGAAAAGTAAAACGGTTGACTTACAACAATCCAATTCGACCTCCACGCCCTTCCTTGCTAGAACAAACTAACCTCCTCTGGGGGAGCTTGATCCTTGTCTTCACTCTGATATTCTGTAGAAATCACCAGATCTCTGGCTAGTCTTTCTACCCGCCAAGGTCTTTTGTGGCTAACAACAGTTTTTTCCAGCCAGGTTACACTGGGAGATCGACGACGGGAGAGTCAGATGCTGTCAAATGGATCTGCTTTTCTAGTGGCCGGTACCGCTCCAGCAGCGCAGGGAGACGGGAGAGCAAATGTCTGACAACTGCATAGAGCAAAGGGAAGAAGAGAAATCCCGATAGGTGTCAGGCCCCAAGGAGCTCTCATTCACTCTCAACGGAAGATCCTGTCTCGGTGTCAAAAGAGACCGGTAATAAGCTGCAAAGAAGGGACCGCAAAGAATGGTGGCTCAAAAGACAAGCGAAGCCAGACGATGTTTCAGGTAGACCAAACCAAAAGTGCAAATTTGGGGGCCTTCGCTGCCGCTTATGGTACTATGCAGTTTATCTCGATTGTCGCAATAAGATGGTGGGGCACGCTACCGCTAGATAATGGAGGAAGATCCACGGATAGCCAGTTCGGCGACGTCGTGCGTGTTCTTTATAAACGAGCGATAGATTGATTGCCAGGACGACTAGGGCGGCCAGGGCCAAAAAAGCAAGGCAGCAACCGAGTCAACTACAGGTTAGGCGAATTGCAACGAGGCTCAGGTGAATGATTATCCAGCTGTCCAAACCACCTACCTACTTACCTACCTACCTACTTGGTAGGTACCCTGCTTCGAACCTGACATAGCCACTGCCGCGCCCACACCTTCTCATCTACTACTAGGTAACTAGGTAGGTAGGCAGAAAGGTTACAGGAATATCTCCCTGACGAGAAAGCTGTGGTGATTACCTGTCTCTTCTGTCGTCCTGCTACACGGCCGCGACCGTTTGCTCGACTTGTGCCTGGCCTCCTTCGGAGGCTTGCCTGGACCGTGCGCACATATTTTCCTCTGGTGCTGCAGCCATTGCCGTTTCGGGTGTGTCGAGTGTTCGGTCTGGGGGGCCCGAACTGTCGAAACGCCAGAAACGAGCAAGGGTGAACACAGTAAGTAGGCGCAACAAGAGTGCTTACTGACCAATCCCCATCTGCATCAGCAACGGATGCTCCATACTGAAGACTGCAATGCGAGGGCGTGGACACGTTGATTGGTTTCTGATGAAACCCACTTGCAATAGTATTCTTCTTTTCGGAGCCCAACCTCGACCTTCGCTTGGGACGACATTCGTCTGGAGCTATCGCCACATCTGGGGATGATTCCATTGAAGCTTCAAAAGATCGAACTCCTGAAAATCATGGAATCTGGGCGGACAAATCAGGACATCTAAACCAAAACCTTAACCTGATTACAATGGCCCCCAAGACGCGCCAAGGCCGGAGGGGCTAACTCATCTGTGTTCTGCCATGTCCGAAATACTCCAGGCAATAGCCCCCCCATAGTACGACGATGCCCGTCTCCGTCTACCTACTCTCAAAGCATGGACGACAGATGACGTCTCGAATGGCTGCGAATTGACTTCTCAAAAAGGACCAGATGTGTGGTGGGGCTACCCTGCCACCCAGCGAAATTGTTCAGGTTCTTTGCAGACTGCACATGATGACCCCGGGCCCCTATTCCTCCCGTCCTCGTCTTGCTGCATCTAGATCCTGAACACACCAATTCTCTACCCGACTATGCTGCATCCGGACACTCGGAGCGTCAAGCGGCCGCGAGGGATGCACATCATTCACCGCAGCGCTATAATAAATGGCAGTACTTCGTAGAGGCAGAAGCAAAGTCAAGCTGCCCCTCCCCCCTTGCCCCCCACAGCTTCTCAACGGCGTCGTGGCCCTGGCTGGAATAAACCACCAGCAGCGCAACAAGTGTACACAATGGTCGAGCATATTCATCCAAGCCTGACCTGCATGGTTGAAGACCATCGATCCACCTGCAGGAGATATGCTCTCGCTTCATGCGCGTCGATCGCGTGACGCAGGAAAATTATCAGTGCCACTGCCAGCCAAAATACCGACGCAACCGACCACCCCCAAAGGCATGTTCAACAACGACCGATTTCAATTAGGGTCCTCATCAACGAGATTAACTACGGTGATCATCCTGGGGGACATTAGGGACCCCTCCACTTCGGCAACGAACCGAGCTGGACGCCAGTGTCCTCTGCCCCTCACTTGCAAAATTGCGAGGCGCCATCATGGCAAATGAACTGATGGCGAACGCTCAAACCCTCTACAACTGCTTGGCGCTCCACTGGCCTGCAGGTCGGAACTCTACATTTTGCCGCCCCCCATTCGGCGATACAACAAAAACGGGTGTGCACATCTTTGCAAAAATGCTTGTTGTGCACCTTTTACGGAGAGGGCGCATGGGGGGCCCGCATACGTGGTAGTGGCCTTTTTTTTTTTTTCCTTTTCTTTCCCCGGCGTCTTCTGCATTTATTTGATTCCAACTCTTCGAAAGGACGGGCAACCTTGAAACGCCACGCAGGTCGGCCGGCGTTGTTTCGAACTTCTAGCTAGGCAGCCTCATCATGCTGAGGACGCCACCGTCCACTCCATAAGGCGAAAGAATTAAAAAAGCCATCAAGGTACCTGATGTCCGGGGTGCAGTAGTGGATACTTAGGTAGGCTAACGAACATCTGGCCCTCTCATCCTCATCAACGGAAATATACGAAGATTCCAATGGCGGGCATAAACGCCATGGCAGAATTTTATTGCCATTCTCCATTCTTTCTTCCTTAGAGTGGTTGCAGCATCTCAACCATTTATTGATCCATAGAAAGCATCGTTTAATGCTAGACCATTACCACCCAGCGTAGCCAGTCAGGGCCGCTCCTGGCCAATAGGCCCCTATCTACAGACAGTAGCACGCAGCCTCAAAACGTGGGATGTGACCCTGATCTGTAGGCAACGGACCTGCAGTGGCCGCGACGACCTCCTGGATAACCTCCTGCCCAGCATTTTTGTAGGGTAAATCTGTCCGTAGTGCTTCCACGAATCAGCGGTCCAAGACACCACTGCAGCCTTTACGGAAGAACCCGAGATAAAGTCGCCCTGGGGGATGGGGGACAGGAGGGCGGATTTCTTTTTAAATTTTGATGATGACGATAATTCAAGCATTTTGATCCACGATGTGCGATGTGCGATGCGCGCGATGTGCAAAAGCTTCCCCCAAAAGAGTTTCCCAATCCTGCGGGTATGCCCTCTCATCAGCGCCCGCTTATCGCGGCTGATCGCGACAACAGGTTCCTGACTATCCTCATCTTTTTGGCGTCGTCAAACTCATCTCCGGTCCTCTCCGTTACGACGATCGGACCGAGGCCACTTTTCTTTCACAAATCCGCCTCACGAACGCCACGACTCGGTAGTTTGTCCCCACTCCCATTAAGAAGACCCCTTTTTTTCTTTTCGTGATATTTGATTTCGGAGTATTTTTTTCATCTCTCTCTCTTTTCGATTCCTTTCTAGTCAAATTTAACCCACTCGTTCGTGAGGGAAACGAAAAGTCGAGGGGTACCCCCCGGAGCCCTGCTCTTTGTACGAAACGTCTAGCGCCTAACGCGCGCACTGCGCACGAGGTGGCCAGTGATGTCCACCAGAACAGGGATGGCCATGTCACACTGGTGCGAATGAAGTAGAACCAATCAGCGTGATGGGATGAAACATGTCCCTATCGCAGCCCATTTCAATCTAGGTGTCGAGTGAATGTCCGTTCCTATCGTTCGGTGATTCTGCCTAATCGCATCCACGCTGGCATGGCACGGCACGGTACGATAAAGCCAGTGAGCTGTCTTCGGTTTGCCTAATGGACGTGCGTTTGTGTGTTTGTGTGTGTGTGTGTAGGTAACGTGGCTGGCCTCAATAAGCTGTCGCGGGTTTGCAGGCCACCCAAACATGGCCAAAACAGTATTTGCAACGAGGGCGATCATCCAGCGGGATCATATTGGCTGCATCTTTTCGGCAGCCTACTGAGTTCGGGCACTAACCCCGGTTTTCTGGAAGCCAGAATCACCGTGTGCCGCAAAAGTCATCGCGACCGAAACTTAGCACCGTAGTGAAACTGTTTTCGGTGTGCAGATCATTTGGCACGTGTCAAAGGCTATCCAACTCCGTGTTCAGTATAGTCAAAGTATTCCATTGCTATATCGTCTCTTGAAAACGGAGACTCGATCGCATAGTTCTTTACACCGTTTAGATCTTTTTTTCCACTTAGCAAAATCGGCGATCACCGATCATATTCTTTTTTTCTTCTGGCTTTTGTCTTTTTGGCTTTGTGTGAGTGATCGATTTGGTCGATATCATTGCGGCTACGTAGGTAGGTTCAAGCCTTGCCAACGCAAAGACCATGCGCTCTCTGTCATCATGCAGTAGTCGCCCACCTGGCATTGCCTTTTGAACCAGCAAACTCAATTCTCTGGCTAGAGCTTGGTGAAGTGTAATGGGGGCTACGTCAATGCTGCCTTTATTAAACTGGGCCAGCTTTGACAGGATTCATAATGCGCGCGCCAAGTTTATGTGAAGATGAATATCAAGACTGTATTGCACATGGGGAGTTTCGCATAGAAGGTGGGAGCGATTATGTCGTCATAGGCATGTAGTGGGTACCCAGGCCAGGGGATCCCTGCCGCACCCGCCACTCTGCGGCTTCGTCTAGCGTGGAAAGTCTATTTCTCAAAATAGAAACTTTTCCCCACGGGAAAAAAATAAAGCTCTCAAGAAAGTGTGGCTGATGCTGCTTCTGCCAATCTTCATCGATATCATATGACTTGCGGGAGGAGAGTCAGTCAAAACCCCATCTGCAAAGTATATTTGTGTGAAGCAACCAAAACGGTCAAAACGGAGAGACGGCCTTTTCTCGCATTTCACCACTCGGGGTTTTTTTCTTTGACTTGTTTGATCATATGATGGTTCCTGTTGCCTTGTCGGGCCGTGGCCGTCTAAAACGGTTTCGTATGTGTTTGGGGCAACCAGAGCCGGATCGCCCTCGAGTCAATTGCAAGTCTCACGCCGTGTTCTCGGATTCACTTTGTGACGGCAAAAGAAGATCGTAGAATCATTACCGACCTTCTCAAGAATGCCAAGGAAAGATCGAGGATTTCCATGTCGACACTGTTCTTCTAGAACGGCATCCGTCCTTTTGGTCTCTGAGCGCGGCGTGTCAAGACTAGATCCTCGGACTTGTCCGACGAACGCCTCGGTGGAGCCCTTCCCCCCGCCGAGTCTTGTCAGTTGTGTTTTACCGGTAAGAGCAAACAAAGTCGAGCTGCCGAGTGATAAGAGGCTTGGGTATGTCTCGCTTGGTAGATAATCTGACTTGACGCTTCTAAAACAGCTATGGAGCTGTCACAGCTGCATCCTTCTCCCCTGCCCTTCATGAGCCCGGTGTTGCCGATTGGTCCTTTGATAGTGGCTTGATTGATCGCTTCGCCGCAGACCTCAGGACACAATGCTCAACTTAATGTGACTCGGTGCCGTTAGCCGAGCCGGTCCAAGACACCGAACAAGACAAAAAGAAAAGCAAAATGCAAACCAGATATAGCACTCATATTATTACATCCACTTATGTACCTAGGCATAAGCTTCGGGGATCGGTTGGATGTTGGCACTCTCGCCACTCATGGGTTGGGTGTACAGCTTGTCGATCACCCTGATAGACTTTCTGTTGTTGTCCCTTCCAGCTTCCAGGCATTGGGCTATGGTTGTAACTTTGCTGTTATTCGACCGTTGGGTATTTTCGGCACCTCCCAAACCTATGTGACTGTGACAAAGACTTTACTTTCCTCATGCGTTAACTAGCTTTTCACCGCGCAGCATAGTGTTACGGTTCATGTGCTGTACGGGTGAGTAAATATGCAAGATAAGTTTTACTCGATCTTCCATAACAAAAAGGATGCGGCACGTGCTCCATAATGACGGCCACGTTGCGACAAACCGCGCTGGAGAAGAAAAGCCTATAGGGGGAGCATGTCACCAGGTGTTTTGAGAGCTGGTAGTGATCTATCGTTGGCACCAGCAATCCTTCATCCTTCATCCTATATTACCTGCCTGGCCAATCCCGAGTCGACTCTGGTCCCAACCGCGACGTCTTATGGGCATCGAAAGGGATCGAAGCTTTCACGATCGCTGGATTTTGTGGATTCAGTCCAGTGAAACCGCAATCGTGCCACAATGCTGAGCAGTGCCTACGTCGGCACTTGTACCTATGTAGGTAGTGCTATTTCATGTACGCCTTGCTCGGGTACAGGTGATGCGAAGAGCAGCCGCATTTACATGGCTATTCAATTGACGGGACTGTGTGGCAAGCGTTCAATGCTAGCTTATGCTGTTAAATTGAAGACAATGCCTGTGTGGTGCTCGAACTCGAATGCTGCTTGGTACCTTAGCTGTGGCCCGTGGAGACCACGTGATTTATGTGCTGCTGGTAGTCTTGCTGGCCATGAAGCTGGCCTTGAGTCGAATCAAATTCAAGCGCAGCGATGCCCGTAAGCATGTAGCTGAGTCTGGGTTCTGATGTTGCACATGTACCATCTATGAGATCGAGGATCCTGAAGTCTAGAGCAGAGCCAGTTACTAGTGGACAGTCCCAATCATCCGACAATCTCTCTGGTAGTCTTATTATCATTTATTCGAAAGTGGCCTCTCCAGGCTGTCTTGAGCCCAATTCACGCGCATTAATCCAATCTCCATGGCATCAATCTGGAAGAGAGGCTCTGAGGGCACCTATCTAGAAAGACATGGCTTGCCGAACTTGAACAATGACTTAAATGTCCATTTTCATTGAGACATGATATTTGGGGGCCGAATTGGACCACCTGTTGGGTCCATTGTCAAATCAGGGCCACGGTTATCGGCTTGGTCGACCACCATTTGTCCATCGCAAGGAAGATAGATCCACAGTCACTACTCGACGGAAAAGGGCGTGTGCGACCTCTTGGCGCAGGATCGCGTCGTTGGAGCACCAATTGACTCCATAGTAACCTACAATACGCTCCAGTCGTTATGCAAGTGGATCTCGCTTGGAATGGACGGAGCCCAACCCCTATCTTATAGAAGACGTGACTTGAAGACGAAGAATTCGCAAATGAGTATGGAATTTCCGATGTTCATCGGTCATTAGGGAGATACACTGCAGCTCAAGTGACGATAAGTAGCGCAATCCTCGTGCGCTATGGAATACGTGTCTCTGGAACCTGTCGCTCAGGCGATTGATGTGGACGCCTGTAAGAAGAATCTGGTCGTTGTAGATGCCATTCCCGTTGAGAATGAGAGCGACACTGTCAGCAACAAGCCCTTGGGCCAGGAGAGCAATGGGAGGTACACCATCACCATACCAGCGTTTGATCCGCATACCGAGCCTGGAGAGGCAGTCTTTCCTGTGAGCATTCTCGACTGCATTATGCCCCGGATACTCGTACCCGTCACATGCACCTACCAGCTCGGCAACGATGTAGTGAAGGAAACTCTGCTCTCACAAATCTGCGAGGGCCTTCGGAGGCTGATGGGAGAGTATCGCTCTCTTGCTGGCGCCTTGTATGAGCCCGTGGGAGGTGGCAGGGCCTTTGTCAAACGCACCTCCTCGCACGCCAACTTCGTCGTACACGTTCAGGATCTGACAATCACAATTCCTGACTTTCCATCCTTCGCTGAGCTCAAGAGACGGCACTTTCCCGCTTCGGAGCTCGACGAGCGAATGTTGCCAGGCTCTTTCACACCTGCTCCCGTGCCTCCACCTGGTGAGGGCGTCCCCGCCATGGTGGTTCAGTTCAATCTTATACAAGGTGGCTTGATTATGGGGATCGCGGTGCACCACATGATCGTCGATGCCCGCGGGCTAGATAAGCTCATCGCACGCTGGGCTGCACACACGCGGTCCGTGATTGACTCAGCTCGGTTTTCCATCCCTCTATCCATCCAGAATTGCGACCTAGACCCTGCGATGTTGGACCTGACCATCAGCAAGACTGGTGAGAAGGTCATCGACTACCGCAAGCAGGCAGTCGCCTCGCTCAAGTATGCACCTAACGCACCCCCAGCATCGGATATTCCCCCATCGGCCATGGAGCAACACATATGGCATATTCCCGCTTCAAAGCTTGCGGCACTAAAGGCCTCTGCGGCCCCAGTAGCGGGTGATGACAAACAGCAGTGGGTTTCGACAAACGACTGTGTCACGGCACTTATGTGGCGCGCTGTGACGCGGTCTCGGCTTGGAAAGCATGGAGTTACGTCGCCGAAAAATGACAAACGGCATCTGGCGCTCGAGAACTCACTCGACGTACGTGAGGCATTTCGAACGATCAGATCCGAGGGCATTCCGGAGGCCTATGTGGGAAATGTGGTGATGTTTTCCAAGGCAACCATGCCATTGTGCCAGCTGATAGCGCCCGAGACGTTCCGCGCTGTGGCGGTGAAAACGCGCGAGGCGATCGACACTTACCGAGCGTGGCCAACAGTGCAGCGTGCGATAGATTGGATCTCCGCCTGTCCCCGAGGAGCGGATGTTGAAATGGACTTTCACGCAGTAGGTGGCCTGGACTTTGTGACGACCAGCTGGCGGGTCTTGAAAGCTTATGAGCGCGCTGATTTCGGGTTTGGCCCGTTGGCGGCTCTGAGGTGGGCCACGGCTGTGTTTGATGGCTATTGCTTTTTGTATCCTACGAGACCTAGTGGTAACTCAGACGAGGGGATGGAGATTTATATGGGGTTAGAGAAGGATTGTATGAAAAGATTGCTTTTGGACGAGGAATTGGCACGTTGGGCTGAGGTTCGGAATTGAGGTTCACAGAAGTCAACATGTAGTCGTAACGAGACCAGTCACGTAGTTCCTGGACGATGATCTAGAAAGTTTGAGACAATGAGTGGCGGACACACTGCTTGGGTAGACGGCTTAGGTACCTCCTGGCCGCTTGGCTGGAGGTGCACTTACTAGCTTTACAATCGATATTTACCAATAGAGATCCTACAGCCACTCTGTAGAAGTGGATAAAGTAACGAAATATTCGTCTGTGAAACGGAGTACCCCTTCTCGGGTCGAAGACAAGAAAAATCGACCGCTTGCGCTTGCTCATGGGACAAGGCCTACCTATCTTTGCCCAGCATCCTTCATGGCCAAGAGGTTGTAACGATGACCAACGCATCTGACTCGATTTGACAACATTTTTGAGAGGTACTATTTCCAAGTTCCAGAAGTCCTGGATTTTTTATTAATATCCCGCAAATCTGTGACTTCTTCAAATAGACGTAGAACAGCTTTGCATTCTTAGGAATGTGATCTTGCACATCAGAACTGGTCCAACCGTATACTACAAATTTATAAATTCCGAAATCATCCCCCTTAAAAAATATATATACTAAAAGAGTCGATCACAGCAGTACGATTCTTGGTTTCGATCGATAGTGGCAAGACTCGTGGATCAGAGGCCGATAGACGATTTCCATCCCGCAACACTGCAATCACATTTGTAATTCACATATAGCTTGACTGGTTGATTCTAGTCATGGGTAGTGTGAAGCGGTGACGGTCATTCCAAGTGGCCAGTGGACACATCTAGCATGGCTAGTTACTTGGCCGTATCTGTGATTGTCCTTGGCCGGCTTGGCCACAGCTATGGCCTTCCCATTCGGCCCTAGGTACCAAGAACTCAAGACATAGCTAATGTATTGTCAAAAGGACGTGATCAAGGACGAGACTTGATTTTCTGTCATTGGCATGTTGTTAACAATGTTATTGCACAGTTGAGGAGCGCAACATCGAATTAGAGAGAAGATGCTATGTATATAAATAACCCGGTGGTCGATGCTGCCTGAGTCTTTCCCCTCCAGAAGAGGTCACAGTGTAGATTCATTTGGGGGCTTTCTGCTTGCGCAATGATTGGATTCCAGATTTTGTTGGCCGCCTCGGCCTTTGCCACGACGTTGGGCAAAGAGATCAACATGATGAATATTGCCTCCTCCAGAGAGTACACGTCAGGTGCCGTTCATGCTAGGCTGATGAGTTATAAGACTGTATGTACATACAACGACTGTTCATTCAAGACAAGGGATCTAATTTTAGGCCACAGTCACAATGGAATTCAGAGCTTCAAGCGGGTGTGATGAACAGCGAGATCTATCCAGAACTCGGATATACAAGTTGTGAGAATGGAATAGCAGCTGCAATCCCAGGATCTGCCAATCACACCTTTAGATGTAATAATGTGAGAAACTCGCCACGAAGTCTTGAGGAGCACCCACGCTTACACAATTTTTCAGATCGACCTTTACCATTTTCTTTCGCATGCCAAGCTTGGAAGCACACAAGGGCAAGGCTCTTCCTCCTGGGGATGGACGTCAGATGATGGAAGGGAGTTTGTTGCTATAGGACAGTACGACGGAACTGCTTTCGTCGAGATCAACAGTGAAGGCAAGATGCTTTACCTTGGACGGTTGCCTCAATACGATCCCATCGGTTCAGTATGGCGGGAGATCAGGACGCTCGGTTCCTACGCAGTCATAGGGTCCGAAGCTATCAACCATGGCGTGCAGATTTTCGACCTGCGCAAGCTTCTGACGTTAGACCCTGACAGCCCTACAATCTTCACTCAGGATGATCTGACCGGCTGGTTCAATGAACTCCCTGTTGGACGAACCCACAACGTCGTTGTGAATGAGGAGCTGGGCTACGCCATTGCCGCCGGATCGGTCAATGGAACGGCGACCAATAGAACAAGAGATAACCTTCCCTGCAATGGAGGGTTGATTTATATCAACATGACAGATCCCTCCAACCCTTTTTCACCAGGTTGTGCTGCAGGGGATGGGTATGTGCACGACGCTCAGTGTTTGGTATATCGTGGCCCAGACACGAGGTATCAAGGCAGAGATATCTGCTACGGCTATAACGAGGATACTATTACCATCTACGATGTGACCAACAAGATTGGGAATACCACCACTCTCATATCTCGTACATCGTACCAGGGGGCAAAATACGTGCATCAAGGTGTCGTTCTTGACGAGACAAATCAAGAGTTCATCATGTTCGATGACGAGCTGGATGAACGTGATGGAATTGAAGGACCGGCGGTGGAACGACTTCCTATCACTTACATTCTCGACATTCGTGACCTGGAGAACCCGAAGCTCTCGGGTTATTATCAAGGTCAGACTCGCTCCATCGACCATAATCAGTACATATACGAGGGCCACAATTACCAGTCAAATTACGGGGCTGGATTGCGCGTCCTAGATATCAGCTCTATCCCCACAGATCCTACAGGCGCCAGCGTCTGCGAGGCGGGCTTTTTCGACATTTACCCCGAGGACGATGCGGAGCCCGGAGGTGGGAGGGTGGCCTTCGTTGGTACATGGTCGAGCTTTGCGAAGTTCAAATCTGGCTTCATTTACATCAACACAATCGAGCGAGGATCGTTCGTGGTCAAGATGACCAACAAGACCTGCCCTTTAGCATCCAGTGGGCCCTTACCGACCAAGGATTCCATGCCGGCTCAACAGTGAGAGCCGAACGTGGGTAATTGTGCGTCAAAAAGAGAAGTGCTTTCTCCGCAATCATTAGGTGAAAGGGATTGTTCGTGAAAAGTTCGAAGTCAACAGTGCTTGTTTCGTACCACAGAAAGCATGCTGATCCCGATACAGTCTGAAGTTGTGGTCCATAAGTACATAGTTCTCAGATCATCTTGTCTCTGGCTGAAAATTCCGTATTATCAGCTTCATGTTTTAGTATGTATCTAGAGAACAGTCCAGAAATAATCACTGAAAATGTAAAAATTGGCGACTACCTACCTAGATAGGTAGATCACGATGCTCTAGAAGACATTGTAGGAATGCTGAGTTCTCTTCATGATATCACAGTCGTACAAATTTGCGTACACGGAGGCGAGGAGGCAATGAGGTCATCTGGTTCACTTTGGTGTCCATTTCGGACCTGCTCAGTCTTCGTGCACAATCTTAACTCGCCTACTTACAATGAAAATTTGAATTATGTACTCGCAGCAAAGGCAAGAAGTATGTGAACTGCGACAAAATGTCCAGGCCCACATGGGCAGAAGTCATATTGATCTGGTACGTAATATTTACATGTGAATGAAAGGCTAGAAGTCCTTGCGGTATGTATTCAGTAGCCTCAATATACTTTCAAGCCTCCAAATGCTGGTGCGTGCCTTTGAAGTCATAACCCTTACGAGGCGCAGGTCCAGCTATCTGGCAGCGTAGGATCACCAGAACCAGAGTAGACAGTCCTCAGTGGGTACTTGCAATGCCTCCTTTGGAATGCAATCTCACCCGAGGTCGCGGTCTCATTGACGTAGGCAGTACCCAAGATCGTGTCAGGTGCAACGCCCTCCTCTACCCAGCGTACCATGGCCGTCAGAACATTGCCATCGGGGTTGTTTGTAGCATTGCTGTCGATTCCTTGGCCGATGAAGGTGGCACCTGGACCTCCGGTACAATGATACATACCGCCGATCTTGAAGAAGCGGTAGAAATCATCAAGCTCCGAAGAATCCAGACCCATGGTCTCGGAGACATGCTCGTAATAGCGTGGCGAGTTGTAGCTTGTGATGATCATGTCCTGCTGTCCATGATAGTGCAAGATCTTGGAGCCTCGATCCTTGACAGCCGACAAATCACCTTCGAATGTCTGGATGTTGTAAGGATTTTGCTTGGCCGCGGCAGTGTAGTCCGCAGAGTCCAGGGTGGCAGGATCCCACGTTGGATCATTGTATACGACATATCGGAACCAATCTGTCGTGTACATGAAATCCGCGCCTCCATAGTAGATGAATTGAGCCAGGAGCTCAGAGCCCGGCTGCATGGCTGGGAACACCAAGCTGTTGTCTTCGGCATTGATCACAGGTGAGAAAATTTTGCGAACAGTATCGGCTTGTACGTCGTTAAGACAGGCGGTAGAGTTAGTACCGCTAGAGCAGAGAAGTGACGAGCTGATTGTGTAGTTGCACAGTCCAGCATCTTCAATGATTCCGTCCACATAGCCGTCCAAATCGTCGCATTGGTCCAGAATGTCCTGGTGAATAACAGCCCATAAGTTCAAAGGAACGTAAGTTGACGCGTTGGTGGTCCCAGTGTCGACGAAGAAACTTCCACTCCATGAGGTTAGATTGGGGAATGCCAAAGCTGGCGCACCAACAACCAGGCCATCAAAGTCTTCTGGGAATTCTTGCGCCTCCTTGAATCCCTGACGCCCGCCAGTCGAACAGCCAAAGTAGTAAGACTTCTTGTGCGCCTCTCCATAGAAAGCCTGGGTAACTTCCTTGCCAACGACCACTCCAGTATGCATGGCGCGATATGCAAAGTCTTCAACGACCTCAGTATTGTCGAAGAAGGCCTCACCACCAGTGCCGTTGTGACCATTGTTTGTGGCAACTGTTGCAAATCCTAGGTCGACAGTGTAGGCGAGATCGTAGTACTGAATGCAACCCGATATACCACCGTTGCCCGTGCTGAGGAATCGACCGGTCCAGGCCTCTTGTGGTGGCAGCCAAACCTCCATGCTGATGTTGGATCGCTCGGATGTCGGCACGAACATTGCAACACGACAAAAGTCGGCGCCGACAACCTGGTATTGTGCGCCGCATGAGGGATCATAGTCAGGTAAGCTCAAATTCGTACCGGCGGCAACGGCTTCCGTGAAATATATCGTTGCGTTGCTAATTTTGCTCTGCAGGGTGCCTGCGAAGTCGGCACATTGCGTGTTGAAGTCTCCTGTGCTGTTTTGCG
Source organism: Gnomoniopsis smithogilvyi (assembly GCA_027946515.1). Taxonomy (NCBI): domain Eukaryota; kingdom Fungi; phylum Ascomycota; class Sordariomycetes; order Diaporthales; family Gnomoniaceae; genus Gnomoniopsis; species Gnomoniopsis smithogilvyi. The sequence goes on along the minus strand of JAPEVB010000004.1, from coordinate 433,281 downwards.
CGGCAGCTGGGAGGATGTTCCAGGCCAGTGCCGGCAGCATGAATGCAATGTTTCTCAGGGCCCCCATACTGAGATTGTGTAGATCTCGAGCAGGACGTTTGGTCTTGGAGAAGGGGAGGGGGGAAACGAGTGTGGGCTTGGCGAACAAGTAACCTCACCTGTCCGAAGATGGTGGGTGCTGCTTTTTATCAATATTTTGTGTTTTCGCTTCTCAAGCAGAGATCTGCTCGAAAGCTTGAAACAAGTTTGCTGTGGAACCTGGCCAGGTCAGTGTGTTCGCGAACAATTCCTAGTCACCCGGGCCCATATTTATGGGGTTTTATATAGGTATACGGATGGCAATGCTACCTGATCCATCAAAAGGCGAATTTATTAATGGCTGTTCTTGGTGTTCCAGCCGGTACTTGAGTCCGGCATGGAGGAGCCATACAAGGGCATACGAGTAATGGGGAAAACTCCATGGATGACCACCCTTAGGTCTCAGGTGCCGCCACGCGGAAATTCCGAACTGCCAAATCAGGAGCACTGAGCTCCGAGATACTATGGCATATACAGTCTACCCTCCGGATTGACATTAGCGAGGGACCGCCCCGAGTTCGATCCATAGTTATGTGGCAGAAGAAAAGAGGGCGAAGTTCAAGACCTCTATCTACAGTAGCGGAATGAAAGACATGGGGGTACCCGCGCGTTTCTTCTTGTTAGCGTCATGTTGATTAACGACCGAAGAAACAAGTCCGCCGCATTGGCAAACCATGGTACCTGACGAGCCTTATGCGATGGAAAAGGTAGCTGTCATGTACAAACGCTAAGCGTCCTCCTGGTTGAACAAGGTAGATATCATCATAGAGCAGCACTCCCAGAGATAACTTCCACTTGACACGTCCGCTCGGTAAAATTGACTCGAGTGCCCTGTGAAAAGGGAGATTGCTAAAATATCTGTGGGTATTTTTGATAGTCAACATTCACCGGCATGCTGCATCCACGTGCAGCATAGGATCTGACGAAAAGGCGAACCAACACGGAGATGATCTCTGCTCGGATCTGCTGAGATCCACGCAAGATGCTGGGATACCCCAAGCTGCTCTGGGGAAATTGCGGGGAGTGCATACCATGGTACTGCTACCACAGTACCGAAGTAATACTTGATTAGGATGATTCTGTGGGCTCCCAACTGCTGTATTACTAAAGCTAGGCAGAGTTCGCCAAGTCTTTCTATTTAGCTGCCCAGCAGGTCAGGTTACGTGCATACATGCAGCGCCCTTATGCATTGCTACAGTTGGTACGCCTACTTTACATAGTCCACGGCCGGAAATCCCGGCACGTCATGGACCTCTATCGATTTCTTCAGCCCAGACCAGTCTGAGTGAGGAACGCCGACACACTATTCCGGAGTCTACAGTGTAGAAGGCAGTGCCCCTGAGGACGACTTATAGGGCCCAAGCTTCTTAGCTAACCAAAAATGTTTCCGTTCCTGAAATACATCCTGTTCGCCTAGCCCATGGTCCTGTCTCCCTCACTGCGGTCTGTTTAAAGAAGTACTCCCATACGGCTCGGCCCACAACTTCTAGGTAGGTAGGTAGCATCGCTATCAGATGGGAGGCAATTGAAGCGTCTCGTGCAGGTTCACTCTAATTTCAAGCTTATACTTTCAATCACTAGGCCCATTACCTAGGTACCGCTATGCTTACTTGCAAGTCAGCTAGTACACAAGCTGGCTAATCACGATTCAATACCTACTTATTTGTCCATATCCACCTAATTTGGAAATTGACACTTGTGTTGCAAAGTGGAGATGGCAGTATAGATGAAGCCAATGCAGCTGGCGATTGATGCTACGCTTTCCAGAACAGACTGAGAAACAATGTTTCTCAACTATCCATCAGGCACGTCAGTGCAGGCATGGAATGCTAAATTGGCCGTCCTCTTGACGTAGAAACGCGCTTCGGTCACCGGATTATCCGCCCCTGTTGATTCTGCTGGTTGGCTCCACTACTGTACCAGGAACTGGTGGATCTGCCCACATGCGTAATATAAGCAGAAGGCCTAGTTGACAACCTTACAGCCGCTGAGTTGCAGGGCCGGTCGGCTGCCCCGAGTCACTAATCACAAATTTGAGCTCATCACATCCTTGTAGTGGAAGAGCTCTAGAAGACATGATCACCGCAGAAAAAGGATTTTCTTATGTAGTACTCAGAGGAGTAGCAAGACGCTGTAATTGGCCCCGGCCGACTGTCAATGGCGAGTATCTCCTATACATAATTCGTTAACCGAAGGATGTTATTGTGTGGCATCACAAAACAGAAAATAAACAGCATGTAATTATATACAGCTTAGAATATGGAAGATAGCAGTTCAGTATGAATTCACGATTATTAGGGGCTCAATCTAAGAACTCGTGTCACAAGGCCCGCATGGCAACGAATACTTCTGTGGGCATGGCAAATATTCACTCAAAGTCCAGAGTTCTTGGTGACATTGAGGCCAACTCATTCCTTCCAATTTATATGCTGGAAAGCTTGACGTAGACTCGCGCGGCTCGTGGTTGCTTTGCCCATTGCCTGGTGTGGCAGAAGAGTGAAATACGGATCCATCCCGGCTGTGATTTATTCTGTTCGTTTTGAGATTGTGACGAGACCGCTCCTCGCGATGCCTTCACGGAGCAAAATTGACCTCCAACTGTTACAGCATAAACTTTGACTGCAGCCGGGCGATGCTAACGATTGATCTGCATGCATGTGAGTTCACCATTGGCAGCAATTCAACTACAGGGCATCATGGCCAGACGGTTCCACTACAGCATCTGGAATGCTTCAAATCGCATATGTTGGCGGCTGTATAGTCATATCATCTGGAACAGACTTACAACCCATCCGATTGACCTATTAGCAACCGTGTTCAAGGGGCCTACATGATTTATTGCTCCCTTGAATACTTAGTAAGGGTAACTAAGTGCCTCTTTAAGCCTGCCAAGCCGGCAGCCTCTTCCGAGGATCTACGCAGAGTCTAATATAGACATGCCTGTCCGGTTTCGCTCAGCACGTCTGGGCATGAACTGGAATTAGGCCCGATGGAACCAGATGCTTTCCAGCCATTCCGAAACGCCTCTCTCCAAAAAGGGGAGTAAAGAGGGAGTTCCACCGCTAAGCACTTTGCGAGCGAACGAAGTTTCTTACTCTGTATAGAGCCATTCAGCTGTGTATTTGGATGACCGCCCAAGTTTTTCAGAAACTCGCCGTGAGTGGTAGCCAAAGTAAAGATCCTTCATCCATCTATTTCGATTGCACCGATCATGCCTTCTCAATTACCAACACGTAAATTGGGCAAGAATGGCCCCGAGGTCACAGCCGTGGGCTTCGGATGCATGAACCTCGCCGGTATCTATGGACGGCCCACGACACACGAGGAGCGAATGGGTCTCTTGGACCATGTTTACAATTCTGGATGTCTTAATTGGGATACAGCAGATTGTACTGTAACCCTCTCGTGCTTTCCTGTATCCAAGTTGCGCCTAGACTCACCATGCATGCGAAGCCTACAGAGACAACGAAGACCTCCTCGGTGCGTGGTTCAAGCAGAATCCAGGCAAGCGGGACAATGTCTTCCTCGCGACTAAGTTCGCTTTCTATACGGGCCCAGGCGAGAACTCGTTCCGCATCCGCAACGATCCAGAGTACATCCAGCAGGCGATCGATAAATCTCTCAAGCGCCTGGGCCTTCCCTATGTGGATCTGTACTACTGCCACCGGCTTGACGAGAACCAGCCTGTTGAGACAACAGTAGCGGAAATGAAGAAGCTACAGGACGCGGGTAAGATCAAGTATATTGGTCTGAGCGAATGCAGCGCCGATTCCTTGCGCAGGGCGTGCAAAGTTGTGCACATAGATGCTGTGCAGGTCGAGTATTCTCCCTTCGCAATGGAGATCGAATCCAAGGAAATTGACTTGCTGCGCGTATGCCGCGAACTGGGAGTTGCGACGGTGGCGTACTCACCGCTGGGTAGGGGATTTCTGACGGGGAGCATTCGATCGCGCGATGACTTCGACCAGACCGATTTCCGGCAATACATGCCGCGCTTTGCACCGGACGTCTTTCATAAGAACCTTGAGCTGGTCGACACTATCAAGACACTGGCGGAGAGGAAGGGGTGCACGGCGGGTCAGCTCACTCTGGCGTGGCTGATGTCTCAAGGTGACGATATCATTCCCATTCCGGGGACGACGAAGATGAAAAATTTCGATGAGAATATAGGCGCCCTAAGTATTCAGATCTCAAAGAATGAGGATATGAAGATCAGAGAGGCCATCGAAAATACTGAGATTGCTGGGGCCAGGAATCCAGTGGACTTTGAGAAGATTTCATATGTCATTACAAAGTCGTTGTGAAAAGGTCAGCAGTGGAGGCGGACGGTTCAAAGAGAGAAGAGAGATCAAGATTGCAGTACAGTGTGCGATAACCAAGGCACGACTACGAAATCCACGCCTTCAATTACACATTCTTTTGGCGTCGAGATCAAGATTGATAAGAACGCAAATAGAGAAATCAGCAAATGTCATCACGACTTTCGGCGAGTATCTCAATCCGGCACCGCGTAGTCTTCCCGGCTCATGGACTGGCGTGAGACCGGTCGAATGCCGCGTAATCGGACTCTAGTTCTAGCCTTCAGCCTTCAGCGCGGCACAGGCTTTGTGGCTTTGGGTACATTTGCTCACCCTTTCCACATTGCATCATCTGTTTAACAGGAAAGATAGCACCACATTATTTAGTATTGTGACCTTCAGAAGTTGCCCTACTTGGACTGGAAGATAGACTGCTATCGCTCCCACTGGTTGGACGCGGTTCATTCCCAGAGCTCAACTATGGCAGAGAAAGCAAATTATTTGAAACTCTATCGTGGCTGGTCCAATCGAGATCAGTATGTCTGTTCGCCATTCGTGATCAAACTCGAAGCCCGGCTCAGATTCGCGGGCGTTGTATACGGCACAGAGGCAGGGAGCTCCAGGACCGCGGCTAACGGGGAGATACCCTACGTGGAATTTCCAGCTTCAAATGGTGATGGTTCTGTACGGTTGGGAGACTCGATGTTAATCATCAAGAAGTTTGTGGAAATGGGCTTTCTTCCTGATCTCAATGGACATTTGTCGATTGAGGATAGCACGCGCGACCTGGCGACCCGAGCTCTACTGGAGGACAAACTCTACTTTTGCCATGTGAGCTGTGATTCCGATTGTGGATACCGTTGAAAAGGTATGGCTGACTTGACTTGTCCAGGTTCGGGAGAGGTGGATAGATAATTACTATACAATGCGCGACTACACACTGGCAGCCATCCCATGGCCCTTACGAATACTTGTGGGGCCACTCATCTACCGGGGCTCCAAGGCGATGCTGTACGGGCAAGGAACTCTACGGTCATCTGATGCTGAGATGCGGGCAATAAAACTCGAGATCTGGGAGAGTATTAGCTCGGTGCTTTCCTCAGTGCGTTCGAAAAAAGGCCCGTCGAGAGACACGAAAAGTCCCAAACCAGTATCAGAGCTGTTCTGGTTTCTCGGTGGTGATCATCCAACCGAAGTGGACGCAACACTCTTCGGATATATCGTGTCGGTTTTGCTATGCGCAGCGTAAGTCCATTGCCGAAATCTGAATCGCCATGAATTCCGACTGACTTACTACCGCAGTAATCCCGAGTCTCGTGAAATAGTCGATCGGCATCCAATTCTGACGGATTATGCTGAGAGGATACATCAAGTCTATTTCCGAGACTATGAGAGGTGGGAATGTCACGCGGAATAGTACTTGACTCCCTGAGGCTCAACCGTTCTGAGATTTTGCATTTCAAAGCGCAAGAACCAAATGTCAGTGTTACGTTTTTTCCCCTTCAAAATGGAGCAAATTCATTATATACAGATCTTTACACAGGCTACGATGTCACGGACGCAATCGGAATTCCGCAGAGTCTGTAGATGGCATCAGAAATAGACTTGGTGATAGATACAGCCTAGCATATCAAACTCAAATTTGTATATGTAGAACTTGTGAAATATCTCAGAAGTGACTGAAGAACGAGGATGAATAACAGGAATGGGTAGGCCTGTTTTGTGCCTATAATTACCTGGGTATGGCACTACGAAGGGAATCTTAACCAACCGTCTGGCCTGAAAAAGTCTTCTGTTCGTGTTCGTAACCATCAATATTGTACTAATGATACTGTCTTGAATAATATACAAAATGCAAATGCGAGATGAAATGATGGAGGCAAACTACCTGTATCAGCATTGACGAGTCACACTCCTCCTCAAAAACACCTCGAGCACTTCGCCATGCTTATGAGTCACAAGGGCATACGCACCATGCACCCAGCACATAGCCTACCTGGACCGCCTCGCAAAATAGCTCTTCCATAATCAGCTCCGGCCCTCTTAACCCTCCAAAACGTTACAACTCCTCAAGCCAGAGCAATGTCCCAGCCCATCCGTATACGCCCGGCCACACCCACCGACCTACCCACTCTCATCAAAATCCTCATTGCAGCCTTCGCCCCTGGCCCATGGAACACCCTTCTCTTCCCCCCAGCGCTCTGCACACACCCTAGTGACGAATCCGATTGGCGTCTAAGTGTGACAGCCGCGCAGCTGGGCCGCCCGGGGCATACACACGCCGTTGCTGCTTCGTTGGAGGGGCAGAATGGGGAGAAGATTCTCGGGTGGGCGCACTGGGTTGACACCGCGGCGGCGGGCGCCGCCACCGATCTGACGAGCGAGTCGACATCAACGGAGACAACAGCTGTAGCGAGTCGCACAACTCCGCCGGGCCTTGACACGGTGGCTCTGGCGCGGATGCGCGAGGACGGCGCGGCTGTGGAGCGGCTAGCCCGTGAAGCCCTTGGCGAGGACAATTGGAAAGACGCAATCGGTAGGTCGAGACAAAATATAGACCAAAAAGACAAAGGCAAGCTGTGGTTGACGTATGCAAATAATTACAGAGCTACGTTACCTGATGATCGATCCGCCCCATCAGCGCAAAGGTGTTGGAAGATTGCTAGTGCAGACGATGCTCGACCGCGCTGCGGCGGCCGGAAAGGCGGTATGGGTGCGTTCAACGCTTGGAGGACGGGAGTTGTATCTTGTCATGGGATTTGAGAAGGTGGGTGAAGGCAGGGCCTGTGGAGAGAGGCAGTTTGCGATGGTGAAAAGGGCTGGGTGTCAGTAAATGTGGTGGTGGTATTGGCGGGGAGAGGCGGGCGGAACTTTTCGTCACTAACAGTGATAGTGCTGGGGCGCGGTGGGGAAAGTATAATTTAATTGTTGCGTCTTAGGAGGTTGCTGAAGACACCTCATCGAAACTCTGAATATAATAAACATGCTAAAAATGCTTCCTCAACCGTACAAATGCTCAACGCCTGGCTGTTGCTCATCCATTCCGTCGACCAAATATATCATTTTTATGCAGGTCTTCGTATTCGTACAACAAGTCGCGTTTCGTCTAGCGCGAAAGTATATTTTCCAAGCTTTGCTCACTCCTCAAGTTCTTCGACCTTGGCTTCTGTGACCTTGACTTTCTTTTCCCTCTTCTTAGGAAGAAGCCACTCCTCAAACCCCACCGGCCAGTAAACCCGGCCGAGGGGGCCTCCCATACCAAAATCTTCAGGGCTCACCTTCAATGCACCCGGAGCCTCACGCTCAGGCTTGGGATCGTCCTCAGCAGCTTCGTCTACATGCTCCTCGCCTTTTCCCTTTCTTTTCTTGGCCGTCTTCTTCGGTTTCTTTACGGGTGGCGCAGGCCGGTCCTGATCCTCCCGCTCGTGTGCGACCATATCAGCAACAAGATCATGCCCGGGGAGCTTGAAGCGTCGCATCAGCTCAAACACAGCTTGTTCTTTGTCCTTGGCCTCGATCATTAAATCCGTGTCAGGTGGGCAAGGCGGAAGCGTCGCCACTCGCGGGCTGTGCTTCCGTCTCTCCCGAGGTGTTACAGTCCCGGGACACTGTTCAGAATAGTGCATCTTTTGTTTGATGCCCTTACGCGTCCAGGTGCGAGCGATACGTTCGCTGATCTCGGGTTGCGAGATATCAAAGGTGCCCTCGCGCGTCTTGTCCGCATCAAAAATAATGTTGTGGTGGTGGTAGTCGAGGACCAGGGGAATGTTGAGCTCCTCGCAGACAGGAAGGAGGTCATGTACGGACCAGACAACATCATCGTTCTCGAGTACGAGACGACGCTTGATCGACTCGGGAAGCGTGATATAATTCCTTCGAAAACGGTCAAGGGTAGCCGATTTACCGCCATTTTCGGCAAACAAGCCGCCCATATGAAGAATCATGACAGCATCTCGGTCTTGTTGGGGCGGTAGTTTCAAAAGAGAGAGCAATTCGTCGTGATACTCAAGGTCACGTATGGCGGCATTGACCACTTCTTTTCGAGGAGAACCAAGTTGGGTGAACTGTGCACAACCGAGTGTAAGTCAGCCTGTCAAGTTACAAGAGCGCGTGACTGTCAGCTTACCTGCCCCGGATGGGTCGTTAGGCGATGTCCGAGCCTTGCAGCGACTTTACCGACCTCGGCTAGGACTTCAGACGCGAAAGGAGCCAAGGTGTAACCATATTCTTCATGGCTTGCAAACGGAAACATCTCAGAACTGAGCCGCATGAACTTGATGCCGTATTTGTCGTTCCACTGGAGCATTTTGATCGTATCACGCGCATTGGCCAAGCCCAAAGCCTCAACCCACCGTTGACCTCGGGCTACATCTGGTACTTTAGTTTTGTCGGGCCTGTTCTTCGAGGCGTGCTCTGGCTGTGATGGATCTGCCAGAGGAAAACGATGCTCGATGATAGAAGCAATGCGACATGTCCGGGAGCTGAATACGGGAGGTTTTGCGGCACGTAAGTAAGTGTTCAGACAAGCCTAAGCAAAGTCAGTTTGAGTATTGTACAACCGTCACAAGCAAGGTGTGTATATATGACTTACGTATCCCAGTCGACCCCTCCACGGTAGAGGCAGATAATCACTGTTGACAGCCGGAACTCTCTTGGCGCCCCTTTCCGGTGGCTCGAGGGCGTCTTCATTTGCGTCTTCTTGCTCCCCAGGAAACCCATTCACGATTTCCTCCTCCGCATCACCACAATCTCGCTCGGGGGTTAGAAGAAGGCGGCCGGGTTGCAGAACAGAAGACTCTCGCTTCATGCGCGGCCGGAAGGCACCATCGGAAGGGTCGTCATGAGATGAGATGATGCTCGATTCAACCTGAAGTTTTCGCCTTTTAGTATCCCTTTTGAACGCCAGCTCCATCTCCTCCAGGCTTTCTATGGCATCGTCAACATCCCCTTTGGTGTCCTTGGCCTTTCTCCCCAACTTCCTGGCAGCAACCGAAGGAGGGACGCCATTCTCCTTCATGTTTTCAAGATGCGACAATGTGGGAATGGTAGCGGCACCCTTTACGTTGCCAGTGGGGTTAGTGCCTGTACGGCGGGACGACCTTCTCGGGCGGGGCGCAGTGATGTCTTGATAGTCTTTTTTGGGAGGTGGAGAGATATCATTGTTTTGGTCCTGCTGCCGGGCTGTAGGCGACGGAGGAATAGAAGCGGCAGGCTTCTTCTTGCTGCTGCGTGAGGACATGGCGGTGGAGACGGTATGACGTCTATTCATACAAAATGGGGTCGACTTTGTCTCGCTTGGAAAGCACGAGTGCAGTTGTGGGAGGCGGGCAGCGGAGCTACAGGTCCGCTTCAGGTAACAGAACTGCGACTCGCCGAGTTTACCTCGTGCGCGTACCAGTGCCAATGCAGCCGCAAAGGTCGGAAGGCCGAATGATCTAGAAGGAGCGCAGGAAGCGGCAAGCGGCATGCAGATCGTCACGAGTTGAGATACCTAGTGGAGGTATCACCAACGGCGGGTGTCCAGACGTGGGCGACTTGCGCGCTGAGGGGTGCTCAGTTTGGGACGTGGAGTAAGATTTGGTGAGGGACGGCACAGTTTGTACGACCATCGACAACACAGCTGGCTCAGATTAGGTTGGTATGTGGTAGGTATGTCGTCGACTGTGGGTCAGCACAAGTTCGTCATGCGGCTGATGGGCGAATCGGGACTGTGGGAGAAGAATGCAAGAATGACGGGGCTGCCAAAAATAGGAGATGACGCTCCGGCTGCGTCGTGCAGCGATTCCCAATGTGAATCGATGGACGATGAACGTGGATAGCAGATGGGAGGTTTTGAAAAAGTGACGACTGTGAGAGACACGAGCCGCGTTGCCTCGCAGACGGACCAGATGCAGCTGTGTGACCTAACGTTCTGCTAAAAGGGTGTCACGGCCATACATTACCGACTGAGAAGAAAGAGGCAAGGGATGCTAAATTACCGAACAAGTGAAATGATGATGATGATGATGTTGAGTAGTAGGGTAGGGTGCCAGAACACCCGTATGCCCCCAACTAATCTCTGTTGGTGCTAAGGTGCCCTGGGTGCAGACATTTTTGCATACTTGTGGGAGAGCTATGATGAAATGGCGGAATCCAGATAAAAGGTCTAGATCGATTCGCATGAGCCGAATCGAAGCAAACAACGTCATTTCGAGGAGCAGAATGTCCTTATCCGCCGCGACACGAGTTGTGGCTTTTTTGTCACGTTTTGTGCTTGCACAAAGAAAAAAAATGTTTTAGGGAAAGCTGAGTCGTGGAGAGTTGCTGGCAAAGCTGCCTTTGAGTATTTTGAGATTATTATGATTTCCATATTTTCAAATTTTGTGGAAATAAAGTTTTCTGGTTGAGTTCCTGGCTGGAATTGCGGTGCGTTCGTGGTCTGCTTGTTCTGCTGGAAGTTTCAGCAATATCACCTTTTGGTCGTCGTTATGACTGTGACGTAGTTCCCGCCTTCTGACTGCATGACCCCCTGCAAGAATCCCTGTTGATGATGAATTTTGGCACCCTTGTCGGGCAAGGCACCCCTGCATTATACAATCACCATCAATAGCAAAAACTCCATATTTTGATCATCACGGCATCATCCGCTGCCTCCAACGTGAGAATACTGACAATATGATCAAATAGTCATGATATTTCTGAAAGAGTACCCAGGTACTTCTTATCCGTTGCCACAGCCCTTTCAAACGATCTCTTGTTTTCAAATAGGACATGGCAAGCGTGGCTATCCGGGCCGCATTGCCTCCGTCAAGACACGTTTGAACTAAACCTCCTCCACAATTCCGGCTTTCCATCTCTCGGCCGAATCTTCCCGGGGCTGCGGACCATTTCTGGCATGTCGATGTATGCAAGTGTCTAGGATGGCTGGAAGTGCAATGTCGTACGAGGATATTCCCGATCCTATCTTCTGTAATAGTGGCCAGGCGGTTCTAGTACTTCACCTCCTTCTCGTCATCAAGGCTCATTCATTGGCCCCCCCCCAACATCTTCCGCACTAAGTGGAGTTTGCTGCATCTCGCTAAGCCAATTTATCCCGGGGCAAAGTTAGGTGGTTGATTACCTAATACAAGTTGTCCCCCCTACAGGCAGACATGCGAGTTATTCAAGGACTCATCAGCTACCACACTAAACCTCCAACGCAGTTCATCTCAGCAGAGAGAGATTGATTTAGAAAACATCAGGTAAATTATTAAGCCAGCTTTGAATGAGTAACAGGGTACAGCCGATCTGTGAATCGGAAGATGCGGGTGCATCGCTGTCTATATGGGAAAGTGAGACCAAGATATGTGTCTACCAGACACTTTGACCAAGGGTAAAAATCAATGATCGAGATCCCACCATGTTCTTGGCTGACCCAGCAGCAAATTCTTTCTGGCAACTTCTGATATCTGGTTCAAACCTGGGCTCAGTAGAAATGGGATGCTACTACGGTGGCTCAAGAATGGTGGCCAGGTTCGTCTTCGTGAAACTTGTGGTTGAATTTATGAAGCAATAAGCATTTGATATCTGAACAGACGCTGTACCCTACCAACCGTTGCAAGGGCAAGTCCCCGGTCTACACGCTTGATGGCTTGAAGTTCTCTCGGCGCCTCTCCTGACGTCCCACTTGGCAAGGTGCCTATCTCCGTAGAGTCAAATTACAACCTTTTACGTCGCGGGCCTAGGCGGTTGGCTGGCCGCGGCAAGTTGGCGAGCGCTTTCTTAACTCATCTCTTCCCAAGGGCCTCATTTTCCCTGCGAGGGGAGATATCGCGCTTATCAGTGGTCAATAAGAGGAGGTCGTTTAGAAGACTATCACCTTGTATTTGCTAGACTGAGATTCGGGGGGAGGCGGGCTTCGATACAAAATGCAAAAGGCTGGCACGATCGAATTGTGTCGAAGATCATCTGAGAGGCAGAATCACGGCCACAAAGTGAAATCCTCATTTAAATAATTGTGAAGCGAGAGAGTTCATTGCAGGCAAGAGAGGGCCGCGCAACTCTTTGCAAACTAGCAATCGGTTTGCGATGAACCCCACAGATAACATTCACCTTGGTCATCTTCATGCAGCGTCCTTCCACAACTTCCTAGCCAGGTCCCTGACGAGTTCCAACTTCTCCCATTGTCTTGCCTGTGTCATTCCTCGCCCACCGCCCTGACTCTGGCTTGCAAACCCACACTGTGGACTGACTGCCAAACATTCCTCCATAACATCACTCACTGCCCGACCTTGTGCCTTTGCAATGACCTTTGATGCCTCTCCCACTCTCCTCACTAGGTCCTCCATCCGCTCCAACTCTGTCCGCTTTGTGGAGACAAGCCCCAATACAACGTACTTATCCTTGGGAAGAAACCGCAGCGGCTCAAAGGCTCCCGAGCGCTCATCGTCGTACTCAAGATAAAATGACTCGTAGTTAAGCCCCTTGAACATGCGCTCCGCGATCCGCTCGTACGAGCCCGCGCCAATCCCCCCTTCAACGACACCGCTCCACATGTTTCCCCTGCAGAGGTGGATACCGATGTGCATATCGTCTGGCAGGTCGGCGATGCAGTCGTTGTGCACGCCCACATATTGGTCCAGCAACTCATCCGGGTCCACGCCATCTGCACGACAGCCGTCCAAGAACGAGTCCATCACGAAGAAGGTCATGTTGGGGTCGTCAATCTGCACGTTGCGGCAGCCCGCATCATACAAGCTCCTCAACTCGGCGCGATACGCCGCTGCCAGATCCGAAAAGTACGCCTCGTCACTGACATACCCGCTCTCGGCGGTGAACGCAGTCCCAGGCCGAAGCTGCATGTGCTGGTACGTCGGACTGGGAATGGTAATCTTGCATTTTGCCAAGTCTACCTCACCACCCTGAACAAGGGTCTTGAGCAGATCCCAGCTGTCTCCATACCCAGGCTTCGTCCAGGTGATTTTGCCTGTCGCGACGACTCCGGGCCGTGTGGGAACACCGGCGGCTTGAAGCCTAGCAACACTGGGGAAGGCAGTGCGAAAAGCGGAAGGGATGGGGAGAGCGGGGAGCGTGGTAAAGCCCGAGAGCGTTTCGAAAAAGCCACCGTAGAAGATTGAGCGCTCGAGCTCGCCGGTTGTGATGGGGTAGATTGAGGAGGCGATCTGGCGTTGCACAACTGAAGCAACGGCGTCTTTGGTGGCCTGCTCGACTTCTGGGTTGCTTGTGACGGAGTCGTACTATTCAGCCATGTATCAACAATTGCAAGTGAGGCAGTGTCTGACATATCCAGGCCCATGTCATGAGCGACACACTTCCAATTGAAACGTCTGACTTGCGTGACAACGGAGTGAGCTATGACAGGGAGGGTACTGTTCTCGGGTAAACTTACACTTGCGGTGATATCGTGCTTGCTGCGAAGGTCCAGCAGGGGGGGAGGTCGGAGTAGAGAACCAACTTGATCGGCACGGAAAACGGGTGGCATTTTGAGGGGATATTGCGTTGAGCTACTCGACGTGGTGATGAATCCTTCTGCGGCGATGTAGACCGACTGGCCTTTCATGAAAGTGAGAGGTGGGGTCAAATGCTAAGCTCATGCGAGAAGAGCCGCTGAATGGGAACATCCGGATATAAGAAGCCTCGACTGCGGTCTCCTGGTCTTTTGAGTTTGCCGATCTTGACGTCTATCTGGGAGCGCCAATCTACTGATTAAGAGATCGTTGTCAAGTCAGAAAGTTCATCTGATAAATTAGGTTGCATCTCAAGAGCGATTCAATCGTTCATGAACGTCCCGCAAGCGTAAGCGCACAAGACGAAACGGCAGGCTGAGGACTTTGACAAGACGAAGCCACTACCTTGTGACACTCAGTTCATTACCAGAATGGCTATCTATCTACAGGGACTGGAAAGTGCTGAACCATCGTACAGCCTGCAGGAAAGCAGATTCCTTTGCCCAGACCTGAACCGGGTCCGTAACGTTGATGCGAACCCCAAAGCCGTGTGGCACTCCGCTGTACAAAGATGTCTGATAAGGAGAGCTGATGTTGAGCAGGAGCGCCTCCAAATGGGCCCTGAGCTCGGGAGGCATAAGGCTGTCGCCATCTATATGGTCTGTCAGAAGACTGCTTTCCTTTCTTCTGTATCACACAGGGCTCGATTAACTTACCAGCCGTGGCCACAGAGACGGGCGCTCCAATGGCACTGACGTCGGTATCGTTCCAGGCTGACGGGTGCGCGGCAAAGGCAACGTCCGCCTTCAATGTCCTAGCCGGGTCGACGAAGCGGAAAGAATATCGACCACCGAAGCAGTATCCGGTCACTGCGATTGTAGACACGTTGAGACTGCTCCTCAGATAAGTGATGGCGGTTTCGATAATCGGATCGGTCACATCCGGTCCGTGGGCCGCGAGGAATGCGGTCGAGTTGAAGGACGGGTTGTTGAGATCTGAAGGCGCAGGCTGCCCGTTGAATAGATCAGGAGCGACGGTGAGGAATCCGGCTCGTGCGAATGAGTCCGCAAGGCTGGCTACATGTCAGTGACCTGGGAAATGGACGCTTTGCTGGCGACATAAAACTCACAGACGGTTCTCCGTAAGGTTGATACCGAAAACATCCGTCAAGTAAAGTACAGCTGTACTGGGAACAGGCGCAGAAGAGGCTGGCTGGCTGATGTAAAAGTTGACTGCGATTGTTGTCAGTTCAAGGCTACTTGAAGAACAATCTTTTCGCACACTCACTTCCGTTCACTACCTGCTCTGTTCCTACGGAATCCCCAGTAAGGGCGACAACGGACGCATCACCCCCAATGGCACACTGCTGCGCGCCAACACCCAGGGTGAGAGCCGTAAAGGCCGCAAACTTAGTGATAGTTGACAGCATGTCTGGATATGATTGCGCAAGACGACAAATACGGATGCAGCGAAGTTGCAAAGGAAATCAGACTCTCGATGCCGTGACTAAAAAGGCTTGTACTGCGTAGAGGAAAGAGGCGGGATTATATGCACAACGAGAGTCATCACTAATCATTTCAAATAATCATTATTTCTTGGCGTTTATACCAAGTCGGATTTACTACCCCTCCTTGGCAGTGCAAAATTTAAGGTTGACAATACTACGATAGCGGTCCCACGCTATGGCTTCCCCTAGGAGGTACTTTTCCTTACTACCTCAATAACAAATGCGCGCTCGGCTCGGTAGTCCCTCGGCGTATGCCCCCACTCCTCGGGCAGCCAAGAGTCGTACCTTAAGAGCCCTGCCAGCCTGCCACTTGTAGCATTCTCTCCGAAAATGCATTGCATCATCCACGAATGGCACCGTCAATAAGAGTCAGGGTCCAGCCTTGGGTCACCTTCAGCCTGTCGGTTAAAGATGCGCACGGTCCTCATATTGGAAAAGCGGATATCCATAATTATTGCCTATGCGCATAGTACCTACACAAACATCGTGAACGAATGCGCGCCAGGATACCGTGTTTAACGTGTATACTCTTGACAGGTATGAACAGAATAGGGTTGAGTGTCGAGTAGGTACTAGAGCGAAAGAGTTCTTGTGAAGCGTTTCGGTCGAGAGCGTTCTTGGCCTCAAATGAAGGAACGCCTACCCGGGTATAACTCGTCTTTATTGATCAATAGAGGTCCGCTGCTTATAGTGGGAAGCAGTGCACTCGTATACTTCTACCCCCGAGATATTGCCCGGGCACAAAGCTTTAGGATTGATACAACATGATCTAGTCATCGTAGGTCCCCGAACATTGGCTGGTCAAACATAGGAGCCATTCTTCCCCTCATGTAGGAGAGATGATCTTATGCGGTAGGACACAATAATGTGCCCCCAGCATGGACGTCAAATGCAACGCACCCGTGACCTTCTACCAGGTGCGGAGAAGGATGCGCAGCTCAGTACCTAGGTAGCATTGCCGAACGTCGAGCCCATCTTTACACCACTTCGACTAAGCCCTTTACTGTACTATTGCATCGTAGCAGGTGACATTGCTACTAGAAGCCACAATTCCAGCGAACATGGAGAAAGGGCAAGAAGCTCACCATTTGGAGCAGACCTCAAGTGAGGTGAGTAGTAGCGTAGCTCCCAGCCGCATCGTACAAGGAGGTCCGAGTAATTAACAGGCGCGTAGGGTGGCAACCAGGTAGAGGACACTGTTACTGAGGCTGTATATGACGAGCCACGCAACAAGAGGCTAAATCGTCGCCTGGACGTCCGTATTCTACCAATTTGCTGCTGGATATATCTCCTCAACTTCCTGGATAGGGGTAACATTGGAAATGCGCGAGTTCTCAATGAGGAGACGGGTGATGATAGTACGCATATTTCCCACATGCCTGGATGAAAATCCAAATTTTGGGTCCGTGGCGACCATGGCTAAACTACTGCTTAAAGTGCTCCAGCAAACCGGCATGACATCGAACGACTACGCGATCACGCTGACTATCTTCTCACTCGCATATGCTGTGTTCGAAGTCCCTTCGAATTGGGTAATGAAGCACTATGTGCGGCCATCATTGTGGTTAGCTATACTGCTCGGGTGCTGGGGAGTCGTCACCGTAGGATTTGCCGGGGTTCGTAATTATGGTACGGTCATGGCCTTGCGCCTTTTGATAGGGATTTTCGAGGCTGGTTTCTTCCCAGGCATCGTCTACTTTATCACAATCTGGTATCGGCATAACGAGCGGGCTCTGCGCATTGCACTCGTCATCGCGTTTTGCAACCTTGCTGGAGCTTTCGGCGGCGCCATTGCGTTCGGCATAGGACACATCAATGGCACCCATGGTATTCAAGGGTTTCGATGGCTCTTTATCATCGAGGGAGTCATTACCATCGTCAGCGTCCTACCGGTCTTGATTCTCTTGCCAGACTATCCGGCCCGAGCTTCATTTCTCAGTGAGGAGGAAAAAGTATTGGCAGTCGATCGGCTCAAGGAGAGAGGTGGCGGCTACAAGAGAGATCATGGAACACGCCATGAGCTTTTGCAGACCTGCTTTGCTCCAAGAATGTTGGGTCACTATATGGCTTACGCAAGTTTCCTACCCTAAAATTTTCGAATTCTGAGCTGAGTGCTGACAATCTGTCACAGATTGCCAATGTCGTGCTCCAGGGCTCTTTCACGTTCTACTCGCCAACAATAGTGACTGGCTTAGGGTATCAGTCCATCCAAGTCCAACTTATGACTGTCCCGCCTTGGGTGGTAGGTTTTTGCGTCGCCATCCTCTTGTCATACTCCGCCGACAGATTCGACGCAAGAGGCTGGCACATCGCCGGCGCGTCCATTGCCGGAGGTGCCGGATGGCTCACGGCGGGACTTTTGCCAGCAGATGCCTATACCGCCCGTTACGGATGTTTATGTCTAGCTGCAGCTGGAGCTTTCCCTTGCGCTCCAGCCATGACGAACTGGGTGACTTGCAATGCGCCCAGTTTTCTCACGTAAGCCACATACTTGTGTCAATCAACCGAAAAAAGCCTGCATATGAAGAACTGACCAAATCTAAGAATACCCTTTGCTATCGCTCTCCATAACTCCTGTGCAGGACTTGGTCAGATAATTGCACAATGGATATGGAAATCAGACGAAGCTTCCAGAGGTTATCCAACAGGAAATTTCACATGCGCGGCTTGCTCTTTTTATGTGGCCATAATGGCTATCGGATTGCGGCTGCGGTATGCTAAAATGAACAGAGATGGGACTCGAGACGCCCGCGGAGAGAAAAGGGTCTGGTCCTATTAAACTCTCTTGAGCTGAACGAGAAAACCTGCTTTGTACATTTGCCGACAATCTACCTAGGTAGGCAGATGATCAACTGCAGGTGCTGCCACGATCTATTCTGGGAGAAATGGGAACATGGTCTTGCACCCAATATAACAGCCTCGCATATCACCAGTCATTGATTAAGGGTTTGGAATGGCCTGCACTTCAAGTAGAACATCTCAAATTAAATCTCCCCAACAAGGAACCATTGGCGAGAGCTTTGAGATGATACCTAATCCTATGATGGACCCGAAATAGACACCACGGTCTTCTGTCCAGCAAATCTTTGCTAGAAGCCCCAGCAAGCTGACCCCAGAAGCGGAGTTGATGTACGGCAAATGAGACAGCGCTGGATGGAGACGCCATTACCCTAGGGCAGTCAGTGAGACATGTGTCTTGTGTCGCCCGATCAGGAAGGGTTTGACAGGTATTTAGTACAGACGCCCAGCTTTCGTTGCGCACTACTTCCACTGCACAAACAGCCCAAATATACCTATTAGTAGCAGGATATCCCAAAACACACTGAATGAGATCATTCTCGGATCCGAGCAATGGAATTGCTACGTTGTGAAAGTACTACCGATCACAAGTGAAGCGACTATTGTAAGACGCGCACGCACATCAACTCTCTCAGCACCATTTTGGTCCACACTCAACCTTTGTTAAGTCGGGAACCCGGCACACAACAAATAGCAAGCTAATTGGTACCTTCAGCTAAAGTAATTGCCCATCGACGATGTTCAACAGCATACAACATGGTAATTTCAAACTTAAAAGCCTCACAATATAACAAGCTCAACAACCCTGTAGAGTGGCTTGTCCAACGTCAAGACGGGATGTTAACTTTTTGAGGATTTCTGGCGACCCGATGCAACACCGACGATGCAACATAATATAGTGACGCCGTATGTCCGCCCTGCCAAAAATAGAATTGATCGTGACTATTGGCTTCTATCACGACTTCATTTGACATCGGACAGATGTCTTCTGGAGCTGGAAATTCGCACCTGGATTGTGAAGTCAAACAGATTTGTAAGACTAGCTGGAGGCATCCGGTTGCGCTGTCCTTCCAAGCCCTCTTGGTCACGTATCAACGGGAGCCAAAACTAAGGCTACAGATCCGCTCGGCTAAGTCGGCGCTTAGAAAAGACCTAAACATATCCAGTTTGGCGCACCGTCCAAACAAATTTTTCAAACACTGGATAGTCGGAACGCCAAGCCTAAAACATAGGTCGAAATGGTGGTGCCGTAGATCATAAACGATCTGACCACGACAAGGGGTATCGAAGATGGGGCGAGTGAAACTGAACGATAGTAAGGCGAAGGTCTTGCTGCAAAACCTGTGATTGTCGTGGCTTACGAGTGGAGTGAGTTCGCGAAACTATTGACAAGTTGGTCTTGGATCCTGACGACTGTGAAACAGCTCAATGTTCGTCCCGAATTGCGAACGGCGCACATTGCCGACATCAACGCAAACACATCCCAAAGGCCAGGAAGCGTGGGAATCTCTGTGGAAGGCAATCGAGTACATAAGTGCGTCCACGTACTGACCGGAATGGATGTTAACAATTCTCTGTCCATCCTTTTCAGCTACACGCAGACTTGAAGTCGTATTTGATTACTGCTCGAAAGAAACATTCAAGCTTCGCTCCTAATTTTGCTGCCGGCAGCGTTTTATTAATATAATCAATATTCTCACATAATACACAATGCACTCCTTCAACCTTGTCCAGGTCCTTGTGGCCAGCTTGGCTGCTGCCAACGCTGCCAACGCTTTCCAGCTCCCAGGCAGCTCAGCTGTTGTGCTCCGCTCGGTAAGTTCACGTCAACCGTCATGACTAAGAAATATTCAGAGTTATTGACAAGACACAGGCTGGCGCCCTCGCGGGACTTTCCGCATTGCCAGCTGTCTATGGCTCCCCCCTGCCTGCTGAAGCTACCGTTGACGACGAGGAAGACGACGATGAAGATGACGACGTTGCAACACTGGAGGCTCGTCACCACCAGGGCAAGAAGGCCAAGGGAGCAAAGAAAGCCGATGCCCGTCAGGTTCCTGACAAGACTGTTCGCCAAGAGCCTGACGTGACTGCTCGCCAAGCCCTTGATGAGACCGACGTTCCCAATGCTGCTACCGATGCCGCCAAGGGCAAGAAGGGCAAGGAAGGCAAGAAGCCCAAGGCTGGAAAGAAGGCCACCGCCCGACAAGTCGATGAGGACGAGGACGACAACGACGACGACGAGGATGAGGAGGCTAATGTAACCGCCCGCCAAGAGCCTAACGTGACTGCTCGCCAAGCCGGTGATGCCACTGCCACTCCCGATGCTGCTACCGATGCTGCCAAGGGCAAGAAGGGCAAGACGGGCAAGGAGGGCAAGAAGCCCAAGGCTGGAAAGAAGGCCACCGCCCGACAAGTCGATGAGGACGAGGACGACAACGACGACGACGAGGATGAGGAGGCTGATGTGACCGCCCGCCAAGAGCCTAACGTGACTGCTCGCCAAGCCGGTGATGCCACTGCCACTCCCGATGCTGCTACCGATGCTGCCAAGGGCAAGAAGGGCAAGACGGGCAAGGAGGGCAAGAAGCCCAAGGCTGGAAAGAAGGCCACCGCCCGACAAGTCGATGAGGACGAGGACGACAACGACGACGACGAGGATGAGGAGGCTAATGTAACCGCCCGCCAAGAGCCTAACGTGACTGCTCGCCAAGCCGGTGATGCCACTGCCACTCCCGATGCTGCTACCGATGCTGCCAAGGGCAAGAAGGGCAAGACGGGCAAGGAGGGCAAGAAGCCCAAGGCTGGAAAGAAGGCCACCGCCCGCCAAGTCGTCGAGGCTCGTCACCACCAGGGCAAGAAGGCCAAGGGTGGAAAGAAAGATGCTGCGAACTAAAAATATAGGTGGTACCTTTGCGTTGCACAGAGCGATCGCGGGCTAGATAGGCAGATCAAACCGAGCCCGGGCATATGTGTTACTTGGAAGTTTTTAAAAACTATGTATGAAATGATAATGGATCTTATATAACACAGCGCTCATGGCAGCACCGCATCAAGAACTCTGATTTTTTTTGGTATGATATTTATTTAGATACTTAGATACCTAGGTAGGGCGCACGAAAGTTGCTTCGATGACAATGTTTAGTAATTAAAGATGTGCGCCAGCTAATCAGAAATTGGCAGGCCGATAATTATAACAGAGCGGTTTCTACACGTCCAGGGTACACAACACATGTTACTAGGTATCGCAGCTGGAGTACCCTGCCCACCCTGCAGTATTACGCTGCATGCTGCGCGTCTCCTTTAATCGTGGACTGAGGAGTAGGTGTTTTGATGTACAACGAAGGTCGGGCACAACCTTGGATGATGCTTGAATTCTTAAGCTACTGCGCTGCCCACGGGAGGCACTTAAATTAATTGCATATGAAGTGCTTGCTTTCAGACCGATCTCTATTCCCGCGATGAGAGACGATCAGCACGGATTTAAGTACCTGGGTATGGTGACCTGGCTCAAGGATGTTAATTGGAGCAATGGCGCGCCAAATGGAAGATGGTAGTATGCGTATGATTGTCTGTCCAAGAGATTTATTGAGCTATTAGAGTGTCTTATCAAGTAACTATGCCATACTTGCCCAAGTGTTTAGCTCTCATTTGATTGCTACGGTAAACTATCATCACCCAAATGATCCAGATTTACGCCTGCACTCGAATTCGACAATTTTATTCGAGGATTGAGATATGCCAGATTGTGCGGAAAAACTCCTGTTGCCCAGATGCTTTGGGATGCAGTCTCGAGCCCGTGTAGGTAGTTGGTCGTTGAATTTCGCAGTTCTAACCTCCGGATCTTGGTCTTACTTAACCCGGGGACGCAAACCTTTGCAATTGGGATGATTGACTGACCACCACTTTCGCCAAAACCTGGCTGTCTCTACTGCTTTCCAGCTTGTTCCCTAGGCCCCGCTCTCGCACAGTTGTGTCAACGCCGAGCGACTCCGCCCTCCCTAGGTAATTTGGGGTCTCTATCACAGCAACCCCATGCCAGCTGATAACTTCTCCGCAATATCATGCCTCCTTCCAGCTAGATCATCCGGCCAAATAACACCGGCGACGGGAATAAATCAGCAACTTCTATCACTACGTCTATTTTATTGGTGCGGCACCAATTCCAAAGGATTATCCCCTGTCTGGGCACTACGTGTGATCGAGTTGGCCATTATCGTATTGTGATATGGATCGGCAGTACCGACATGCTGTAGTCCAAATGGTTGTGATAAAGTCTCCTCATGGGGAGACTCGATGCTCATGTCCGATGTCAGACACCACGACACCACCACTCGTCCCTCACCAGTGAACGTTGCTGCATTCAGGCCACCATGCGCATCATCCCAGCTTTTCTCGCCGTTTCAGGCTTGAGCCAACAGATCTTCGCCAAGACGACTGGCAGCAACGCATCCGCAACTTTATCTGCAGGTACCAAACTTTACATCATTGCTTGTTTACCGGGTCTTCCAAACGTTTCATTGACAGGGGGTGGTTACAGCTGCACAAAGCCTGTTTGACTATTCCATGCAGATACAAGACGCACGATGGGATGATTACTACAAGTACATCTTGTATCAAGAGACGGCTGGCGAGTTGAGCACTCGGTTTACAGCTTGGTATGTGGCAGGCTTATTGGCGAGGAAGCTAGGGAATGATGTGGACAATGCAAAGGCGGCTTTGGAGAATATGTAGGTTTTGGCGGCCTTTGATTAACGCTACTCGATTTTGATGGCTGTGGCATTCACATATGGCTGACGCAGTTTTCTAGCCTTAAGGCTCAAATGAGTGCGGAATATGAGTCGGCTTGGTACGGCACTTGGAAGGTCACTCTCGACAATCCAGTACCCACTGATAACTCGTCCTATTGGCCCCCGGAGATTTATGTGAGCGCTCTATGTGGGATTGTAAACGCCTAACGCTGACTACTATGACCAATAGACGACTTACGATCCAAATTGGAGAGAATTTGTTGGGTAAGGCATACCAGAGCCCATCTTGACGTAGGCTATCTACAGACACTAATCTCCTTGGTCTCAGTACTCAACTGGTTCAAATAGTGGAACTCTATTCAGATCTTCTTGGTGATGATCTTGTCAGCCGCATCGAAGACTCTCTGGAAGTTTCTGCCGTGGGCGAGATGCGTCGCAATGGTACATACCCTGAAGGTGACAACCTGGTTCTCGCCTACTCCAATCCTGCCCTCATGCGCTGCCTCACTGTCGGGTGGATCGGGGCGCGCCGCAATAATTCAACTTTCACCGCCTTTGCCAACGAGCAAGGCACACAACTTCTCGAACTTTTCGAGGCCAACGACTCCAACACGCTAGGCGAGTACAATGCGCCGACGTACTACGGCATGGACATCTGGGCACTCGCGGCCAATATTGCGTATGGACCCAAAAACTCCACCATGACTACTAATGCCGAGTATATCCTCACTGAGCTGTGGAAGGATATTGCGGACCACTACAATCCATACCTGCGCAACCTTGCTGGCCCATATGACCGTGCTTACACACGAGACATGACGGCACATTCCGCTGTACTCTCGCTTTGGTGGTGGGGCCTTTTCGGTCGCCAATACGGTGGTCAGCCTGCCATAGGAGACGCAGACCTTCTATACGATGTCTCTCAGGGCGCTGCCCTTGCGAAGGTCATGGACACCGCTGCGCGGTACATCTCTAACGAGACGGCCGCCGCGCTCAAGGCTACGGGCCAGTGGGACGGCTCCCGATTGCTGAACAAGACCATCCGTTCATCCCTCGATACCGACGTTCTGCGCGTCGCGACGTCGTTTGTATCATCAGAGCTGATGATTGGCGGAGTGACTGTCGCCGAGGAAGTAAATCGCGGCGAACAATTTGTACCTGCTATCGTGCACTGGGCAGCTGATCCACAGCGAACACCAGTGCCGGGCGTAGGCTTCTTTTCATTGTATCCGTCGGCATCGACGATCGATGCTGTAGCGGGGGAGAAATCCTTGACAGTGGCGTATCCGAACACTACTCAAGAAGGTACGGGACTATTTACATTCGCTGTGAGTGGCATCCCACCCAGTTGGACGTTGGGTGGAAACCTGGTTGAAGGTCTGGAGAGTCTGCCGTGTTTGAGCGTTGAAGTTGAGGCGACTGGACTTGAAAAGTTGCCAGTAACAGCGTCGACTGATACGTTGGAGGATCATTATTACTATAATGTGTCGTATGTAGTCCCTAGTGGGTTCCAAGGGACACCGACAGTAAGTATGACTTTCGAGTACACGTGCTAGTGTTTACTTACCTAGGTAGGAGGTAGTGAGTGGTTTTGGTGGGAGCACAGAGGAAAATGAACAAGGTATATCATCTTGAGAATACAAAAGATCTCATCAATTTTCTGCAATATTGTTACCTTTTCAATGTTCAACATCATACTGCGATGCAGCCTCACCGACACTCTATTAAGGCCCCCACATGCCTACCTAGGTAGGTATCTGCACTGGTAGTAGATAACGGACACCGAGGGCATGGCTGAGAAAGTACAGGGACTAGTCACTTCAACCGTTGTGATATGAATTATAGGGTGCGGAGAAAGAACCAAGTAAGAGGCTACTTTAATGATGTATTTTAGCAACAGATGTCGTTGGTATTGTGGTTGTATACAGGTAATCGTGAGCCGGAACGATGTAAGATGATTGGCCAACTTGATTTCGAGAGTAATGCTAACTTTGCGGGCTCTCAAACTTAAGGTAAGTGCTCCGAAACTTGTCATTTAGGATACATAAGCTAATGTGAACTAGTCATCTTCATGGCCGTGATTTCGATCTTGTTAATGTTCTCTAGATTATTCAATTTGATGTAATCACAGCAGGGCGAAGAATTGCCGAATTGCGGGGGCATGCAGCGGCTCGAAAGAGACAAGATGCTCAGATGGCCAGCCATGATTCGTCTCCAAGTCTCCCGTAGCCCTCATTAGCCATAGCGATAGTCGATCTGCCTTGCTGAATGTGTGGATGCGGGGACGCCTGATGCTGTCCACGTAGGCATTTGGTTGGAAGGAATTCTCCGCTTCACGGTGCCTAGATCTGTGAGTTGTCCGCAATTTGCTCTTTGTAATCCGACGACTCAAACAATTATCCCCTTTCTTCAATCTTCGCTTGGTTCCCCATCACCTCCATGCTCCATGTTAGCAGCACCGAGCGTGTAGAAAATATGGCTGTGGATGCACATCTGCCAGAGACGTCCCTCTGGGCGAACAGGAAATGCCTGCTGATATGCGCAGTCGTAGCGATTGCGAACATGCAATACGGGCTCGACTCAGCCGTGATTGCCAGTTTACAAGCTATGCCGGGATTTTTAATCGTCTTTGGATACCCGGACGCAAACGTCGCAGGTGGCTATGCAATAGGAGTGAGTCAAATGTCCTCTTGACCAAGCCTGATCGCAAAAGTCCTGTGCGCTGAGCAACCGATTTGCAGGGAACATTTCAACAGCTCATCAGCTCTCTCCTCACCCTGGGAGCCTTCCTCTCCTCCCTGACAGCAGGGACCTTTGCCCATTTCTTCGGCCGTAAGACAGCGCTATGGCTCGCCTGCCTGCTCACAGCCCTAGGATGCGCGATCCAGATTGGAACTACCGAGAAGGGCGTCGTATACCTCGGCCGACTCATTCTTGGCATAGGGAACGGCTTCTTGGTGACATTTTCCAATATCTACACAGCGGAGGCAAGTCCGGCGCACCTTCGCGCCGTCATGGTCGCCTTATTCTCGGAATGGGTCAACATCGGTTCGATCATAGGGGCTGTTGTGACGAATGCCACGCAGTCGAGACTCGATAAAGCGAGTTATCAGATTCCGGTGGGCATCTTGTTCGTCGTTCCGGTCGTGCTCTCGGTGGGCTTGTTCTTTGTACCCGAGTCGCCACGGTACCTCGTCAACAAGGGCAGGATGGAACAAGCTCGACGCGCTCTCGAGACTCTGAGGGGAGATTCTCTGCGACCTGAAGAGCTCGAGCTGGAGTGGGTGGAGATGGTAAAAGGTATTGAAGATGAGAAGAAGCTTGCCAGCACAATCGGCCCGCTTGATCAATACCGCGGCACAGACCTCCGAAGAACATTGCTCTGCTACGGTGTCATCCTCAGCCAGGTCGGCTCGGGATCGTGGTTCATCATCAGTTACAGCACATACTTCTTCATAGTCGCAGGCCTGAACACCGCCAAGGCTTTCCAGTACGCTATCCTCAATACCTGTTTGGGCTTGATTGGCGTCAACTTCGGCATTTACCTGATGCGCCATGTTGTTGGACGGCGAATGATCTTGATGATTGGTGCTGGGCTTCAAGGGATTTGGATGCTTGGTATGGCTATCGGCGCTGGGAGTGTCAACAAGGTGGGCAGTGTCGCAGGCAACAACTCTCTGATTGCATTCATGGCGCTGTATCAATTCACCTACAATGCCTTTGTAGGTGATGCGAGTTATCCGGTTTCAACGGAGCTCCCAAGTACGAGGCTGAGATCGTACACGGTCGGGTCTGCTATTAGCCTGGGGTACTTTTTCGCTTGGCTAACCGGGTTTTGCTCGCCATATTTCATTAACCCCGAAAACATGAATTGGGTAAGTCAAGTCTTGTCACTGGATGCATGTACAAACTGACAGATTGTCACATAGGGTGCAAAATATGGATACCTGTGGGCAGGATCCAATCTCGTCTGTTTGCTCTTTTTCTTTTTCTTTATGCCAGAGTTGAAAGGTCGAACACTTGAGGAAATTGACGAGCTCTTTGTAAATAAGGTACCAGCTTGGAAGTTCAAGACTTACCAAACCACAATCCAGGAGGAAGCACTAGCAGAAGTGCGCGGCAAGGAAGGGTTGACGGACGAGAAAGCTCCTCACTCTAAAATCGTGGAAAACGCAAAGGCTGTAGGCCCTATGTAAAAGGACTGAAAGACAGAAAGGATTGAGGCGATCCTGAGATTCATAGCTTTGTCTTTACTATGTTTGAGGCTTCCTAGAAACTCTGGTAGCCTGAGACTGGGCTTGAACGCCTTTGTCAACAATTGAAAGAATCAGACAATGGATTGTAAATCCAAAGATGTCAAGAAACGATGCCCATGTGTTTAAATATGGCTATCACAAGATACTCTGTACGCTGATGAGCTGGGAATCATTTCAAGGGAACCTTAGCAGACCATTATTACACACAACAACATCTAGAGATGGCGCCCTCAATTCAATTATCAAACGAGATAAATCCGAACGTCGACTCTGCAGATACCACCCAGTCTACCTTCGAAGGTTCCGGATCCCACTTCATGACCTGTCCGCGGATCCGCAAGTCCCACTGCAACTTTTACCATTGGGACACGAACACCGGCAAACACGTTGACAGGCCATGCACGTTCACTTTTGTATCCGAGATGGCATATCAGCGCCACATCGTCGAGATGCACAGCTTTTCCTACGACTGGATGAAGAGATGGTACATAATCGAAGACAAGCGTAAACCAGTGGAGGGTGAGGTGGCAGGAAGGCTGCCCAGATATCCACCGACAGCAGGGCCAAGCATCATTGACAGGAAGGCGCGCGAAGATCCGAAGAAGATGATCAAGCTGTTGAATTCCATATTCGGATTATGAAGGAGTTGATGATATCGGCGAGGGGAGGAATCGTGTACAGAGTCTTCACGCAGCCCCCTCGTCTTGATCAGAAAGGGCATCGCGCCTGAGTCAAGTATGTTACCTGTTGGGCCGACACCCACGAGATCAAGTTACCGAGGTATGCTCATGAATGGGAGGGATGCAACAGATGTCTCAAACTGATCGAATTAACAGGCATGTGCGAGAACAGCGAAGCAAGATTTGTGATCAGCAATGTGGCTGTTGATCATACTTGGTACACAAGAATTCAAAGCTTTGTATTGTTGTGTGATGAAGCCTGCACAATGGAATGATAGGGTGTGTACTTCGGAATTTGAAATACCTAGATGCATTGGTTTATGATGGACCTGCCAAAAACGGAGCCCAATCTCAATATATTCCTCAATGGATGCCTCATATCTATCGTAGGTTTGGAGCAGTCTTCGTGTATATCATGATAAGTTCTTTCATGTTGAGACTAAACCAGGTCTCAGAAGAAGCTGCAGCAAACAACAATGCGCACGATGGTGTAGAAAAATGGGAGACTAAAAAAATAAAATGCAACGCTCTGTCTTCCATCCCAAAGTTTGTCATGAGCCTCTAGCACTGACGTCTACCATTTAACAACCTTCTGAGGGAAGAACTCATCAATGAGCTCCAAATAGTAAGGCTGAAAGGTTCATAATCAGCGCGAGTTCGTGTAGTGGATCATCAACAGTGGCAGGGTCTAGACTCACCTTCAACTCCTCCACGCTAGGAATGCCATCACTCTTACTATATAAATCATAAGGGTTGAACGCCTTCACGGCCTTCAACATCTTGTGATCCTTCTCACACATCAACTCCCTGTACGCACCCTGGTTGTGCCATGGGTAGAATGAGTGGTATCGGATCATTGCCAATGCCTCGGGGGGCAGAGTGCTCTGGTCCTTGACGACATGATACAGGTACTCGTCGTGTCCCCACGACAGCATGACGTTGTCCAACCCACACCCAGGCTCGTAGATACCATACTTGGTGCTGTACACTGGGTGATCATAGTCTGGGTTGTTCTTGAATGTGTCGGGCAGAATAATCCTCTCATCGAATGCACAGCCCACTGGGAATGTGTCGCCCACAACGGCCCATTGGCCCTCGGCGGCCTCATCGTAGAAGAACATCAGCTTGCCCAGGTCATGGATCAGCCCGGTCAACTGCATCCACCTGGGCTTGCCGTCCCGCCTAATTGCCTCGGCGCTCTGCAACAGGTGAGCGATCTGGCCCAGCTCCGTGTCGGGATCGCTCTCGTCGATCAGTGTCTCGAGCTTCTCCATGGCCTCCCAGATAGTCAACTCGACACGCTTGCGTGAAGCAGAGTTGAATCTTGTCCGCGCCTTCAAATTGTATGCGACGGTTTGCTTGGTGTGTTGCTCGGCGTAAAAGTTCTTGACGCGGTCGCAAGCGTCTTCATATTGCCTGAAGACGGTCTTGTCTTTGTCTGCGTCGAATTTGGCCTCAGCATCGAGGGCGTCCAGCTCCTCAGCCATGGTCTGGCGGGCCTGGTCTTTCAAGACATTGACGGCGTCGATGTTGTCGGAGATGCTGTCAAGGGCTGCGCCGTCCTTGACGGAGTAGTCGGTGGTGGCTGCTGGGGCCATTGTGAAGGAACGAGGAGGAGAAAGATATCTAATGGTCTGATAGTGGTAGTGAAAATGATTTTGGAATCTTCAGGTTGAAGTATAGGAGTGTTTTGGCAGAAATACGTAAGACAATGAATCAAAGAATCGATAATGTTCAACCGCCTGAGACTTGAAGAGGAAGATGTTTAAGTATCCAATAAAGGATTTCGTCAACCTTGGCAATAGTTCAAGCACACACGGAAAGATTTACCCTCTCTAGTTCTCCCACTCGGCTTGCTCTCGGAATGTCAACCCTAAAAGCCTACCAGGATGATACTCAAAACAGAGTCAGGGCCATCAACTACATCACCGCAGGAGGCAGATAGCAGGAAGTGTAATGCCAGCGAGGCTATGGGTGCGGCTAGTTGGACGATCATGTAACGAAAGCCCCTCTTTTTTTAATACCCTACTACTGTAGCAAGTATCGATGTACATCTAAAGCCCTTCTCCGCATTCCCGCTTTCGTCAACATGGGGAAATTTTCAGGTTTCCCACACGACGATGGTCCCGGCGAGACGGTCATGGCCACGGGAATCTGGTTTCCCCCGGATTTTGAATCTGGCATATCATGGCATCCATGCAAGGTGGTACTGTGCGCTTCGCCGATTTTGACCAGTTCTGGAAAACTGACACCCAGGGGCCGTCCCGTCCCACAAAAGAAAGCCAATCATATTGTTCTGGAGATTTTCCCATCCTTGCGGATAATGAGCAGGGTTCTCTGTAAATGGTGAGAATTCCCGAGTGATCCACACCAGCTTAGTTTTGGGACGCTTTGGCTTGGGTCGTTCCTCTCCGACTTTACCTTTTCTCGCAAATCTGGAACTTGCCTACTTCTTCGTCATATTCACGGGGGAAAGATTTTCAGGGTCTTTGCTTGGCCTGGCCTGAGGTCACACGGCTCGACCGGGGAAAACGCACATCCTCTTCACAGAATTATGCATGCTGCTGCTGCGTTGTTCGTCTTGGCCAGCCCAGGTACGTAGTGTCTCACGCACCGCCAGAGCCGCCCGAAGGACCTGGTACTTTGTTGTCTATCGGCACTTGGGCAGTACTTTTGGTCATTTTGGTAACTGTTACTGACTACGAACTAGCTCCGCACCTCATCACTCATGTCCCATGACTTCATCATCTGCTGCTGGACCGCCTCGGTAGGCCGCGCGTGGTCCTTTTCGGTCCTCTTCAGGATGTCTAGACAGGCCTCCTGGTCCTGTCGGTCTTGGAACTGGTCTCCGACTGTGCGTGGGAAGTTTGATACGTTAGCTACCTGATTGGTTGATCCATGTCTTCTCATGAGCTGTTGCTTTTTTGGTTTTTCCCCCTGAGGGATACAGCAAAGCCCCCCCCCCAAACTGGGCATGGACCGAACGGCGTATACAGCAACAAAAGAGCTGATATCGAACGTGGGAAGACTTACATGCTGCAATCGCCATACAAGCTGTAAACATACTTGGTGGTGTGTACCGGTTGCACAACCCTATGCCGCAGACTTTCTTCACGACGGTCTGGATGCGCTCCTGGGAAAGATAAGAGAGTCAGTAAGCTGGTGATGCCCAATTTGCTCGAAAGCTATTGTGCCGACAAGGCTGAAGACAGCCAAGCCGTTGAATAAAGTGGAGACGTCGATTTAACTCACGTTGATCCTTTTTGTAGCTTCTTTCCGCTGCGCTCCCATTCGGGGAAGCTTCGGATCAAAGCTGACAAGGAACAATTCTGCCAGCAAATGGTGCTGAACGCCGAGTGCTGCAGGGAAAATGTTAATACAACACGCCACCATCAGGCCATTTTCATCTCGGAGATCGACGAATACGACCGGCTTGAGAGCAAGGCTGGACTTACCGTGGCAAGCACTCTGGTACCATATCTCCGGGAACACCTCGCCCTTCTCCCTCTCCGACTCTCGTTGATATATCGGCGTGAAGCTCGAAGGCAGGCTCTCTGTCCAGCGTCTATTATACTCCTCCAGCTCACCCCACCACTCAATGCCACCAGCACGGCCCATGGCTCCCTGGGTCCCATCGCCAAAGCAAAAATTCAAGACGTCAGCACAATGCACAACGGCGCGATTCGCCCAGCTAAAGTCGTCGGTTGGCAGCAGCCCGCGGTCGACGAGTGAATGCACCAGATTGATTCGCACCGGCTCTTGGTTCATGACCGCCGAGTAGATCTCCTGCCGCAAACCTACCCAGAACGCGGCACCGCTGAGTGAGCCGGGCATCATATAACGGCTGCCGTCGCCGCCGGTCCCGTGGTGGACGAACGCCTTGATGCCAAGAAGGTAGCTGTGCGCGTCAACTCCCGATGCTTTGACCTCCATCTCCTCCCATACACGCAGAATGATCGTTGCTGCAAAGAGGTTCTCGTCCGACAGGGTGTGGTGCTCATGCGCAAGGATGGGAATCAGTACGGTGAGGCACTCTTGGTGGTAGCGATCCGAAGCGTACGGGTCGTAGTTGGTGGTGTGAGCGAGGTGCTTCGCAGAAAGCGCAAAAATAGCGTTCAGGAGGACCTTGCAACGTCCTGCGCGGGGTGGGACAACTGTCTCGAATGATTGGCAGAGATCGCAGACGTCGAGCCAGATTGAGAGGTTCTGAATGTAATGTCGGAAGAGCATAGCTTCTTCTTTGCTCTGGAGTGGCCATGCGTCTTCGTCGCGGTAGAGTTTAGACCGGAGAGCGCGGGCTTCTGGGTCTTCAGTCTCCATTTCAAACGACGGCACCATCGGCAACAGAGGCGGCATAACTTCGGGGACTGCGATGCTCTGAAAGGGAGGCAGGGCCCTCGATGGCGAGACAAGATGGTCATCATGTGGGATGAATCGATCTGTGGGTGAATGTGCTCTCGCATGCATAGCGCTCGCTTCTGGTGGAGTTGGATATGCCTGCACGGGCAGACTTCCGGTCGCTTCTGTCATGATGGTCGCGGCCGTCTGGAAAGTCCCAGAGCCATCCGAGTGCGAGTCCGGCCAGTCATCCTGGAAGCCCTCCACTATGGGGCACTCATCCAGCTCACCAGAGGCCACGCAGGTCTCATCGATGAATCTCACTAAAACTCGAGAGTCAGTCTCGGGATCCCAACAAATAGAGAAGTTGGTTGAGCAGACTTACGCCTCCTGGGTATCTTGATCCATTTCTGCTTTCTGGAGAAAGGCCCTGGCAAGCAAGAGTCAATTCTAATCTTCAGGTGAGGACGGTAGGTCGAGCCATCTCACCATTGTTGATGCGGAATTTGTAGCCTCTGGTGCACTCCTTGTTGTTGGACGCACAGCGTCCACAAATGGGAACTACACGGTCACCTAGAAACAACAGCCTTTGATTAGTTTCAAAGTGCAGATCCAGGGAAAAGCATTGCCGGAGGGTCTTCCGCATCTGCGGAGGTGGATACGATTCCAGCCGGGACGGAGTCGTCCCGGACACTGGAGAACGGCTCCGGAGGATCTCGACAACACCCGGGGCCATGGCCCCATGCAGAGAACCGACCCCTGCTCCGGAGATTTGAATCTGTGTAAATGACAAGGGAGGACTGACATTTGAGATGCTGATCGCGGCAATTTTGGCTGTTGACGCGCCAATGCGATAAATTGTCAGTCAGCTGGTACAGAAGCCGATCATCCGGGGAGATAGGATTCGCGCGCGGTCAAAACTCACCAACCAAGAGGTGCAATGAAATTTGCAGGCCGGGAGGTAGGTGACTTTTTCGGCGAGCCGGTCTTGGGGGAGGGCATTGGAGGAATGACCCGTGGGACGTGAGGGTCCGCAAAACTAAAACAAAAATAGGTGCGAATCTCCGGGGGTGAGAATTTTCAGCACGGAACAGCGATGGGATCACCGAGGGAACACAGAGACAGCCGGGGCCGGAACGGAAAAGCCGAAAGCGGGAGACCTCGGTTGGTTCGTCATGTCCCAGGTGCTGTGGAACCCGATACAACTATCGTGATACTGGTTGACGATCGAGGGATACTGGCATGCCCAAAAAAAAAAGGATTAAAAAAGCCAGAATGCTGCTACAAAAAGGCCACACTCGAAACTACAACGAAGCGGGCGAGACAGCGGGTTTAAAAGGGTAAAAATTAACGAACAAAACAGGGCACAGCGAGGGTGACTCGGATCCGGGGAGAACCTGGGGAAGATGGGGGTGAATTGATGAGGAGGAAGAAGTACCAAGGAGCAGAAGGATGGGTAAGTTTTCAACCCCAGGATTTTCTTTTGGCTCTAACCAATTGTGAGCATGGCACACTTCCCCGCATCCAAGCCCTGACGAATCAACGCTGACGTTTTACAATTTTATTCGAAAGTACCTGTTCAACACCGGGAATTTCCTCCGCAGCAGCAGCTCCCCCACAGCCGACGCCAGGGGCAGTGTCGTGTCGTGTCGGGAATAGACACCTGACTTAGTGAGACGGTCCAACTTTCCCAAGGCGCTCTCGCTCACTGCTCTACTAGTCCCGGGTCTGGGATCTCATGAAAAAGTGTGGATCGTGAGCCAGAACCAACAAGAAGTCAAGTCACGCGGGGAACCATTCATGGAGCGTTCCGAGTCAAGGACCCATTTTCTTGTGGGTCTATATCATGAGGTACATGCACTAATATTCCCATGGTAAGGACAGTCCTTGTATTCCTGTTAAACGTCTCCTTATCGCTCCGTTCTTCCACTAAACTCTATCAGGAGTCCACAGAAGCTGGGACTAACATTGCATAGGATTCGAGAGATTTCTGGAATTCTAGATGGGTCCTTGTCTGGGCACCAGGTCTAATCATTCCAGCAAATGATTTAAAGGAGAGTCGAGTCCGCTCCCAAAGCTAAAGTTTGGTTGGAAATCATCAGGGTCTTATTAGAGCTGGCCGACTTGTGAGTGAATCTTTGGGGAGTCTCGGACTTCAACGTCGAGATTGCTCCGCAAAAACAGGGGTCATCGTTCACGCCAATTCGCCGCTTAGCCGCACGCGACCGAAAGTCTTTCACGGACTCACCGCCCGGCACGTACCAGACTTTGGACGCTCGAGAACTGTCGTGTCAACACCAGCCTCAACACACCTGGTGGGACGCCTGAATACAAGCATCCGTCTCACACTACGACAACGACGACGACGACGACGACGCCATCGCCAACATGTCCAAGACCGTTGAGAATGTGTCCGCCGTGGACGGGCCAATAGAGATTCATGACCCGGAGAAGCATGAGATTGACGATGAACTGCATGGCACCAAGATGGACAAGATCGTTGCTGGCGCCAAGTCCGCTGCCTTCAAGGAGCACAACATGACACTCATGCAGGGCCTCAAGACATACCCCAAGGCTGTCTTTTGGAGTGTGCTCATCTCAACCTGCATCGTCATGGAGGGCTACGACGTCTGTCTGATCAACAACTTCTATGCCTTTGACGTGTTCAACAGGAAGTACGGTACCCTTCTTCCCGATGGCACCTATCAAATCTCGGCTGCATGGCAAGCGGGCCTCAGCAACGGTGCTAATGTAGGCGAGTTGATCGGCTTGCTCATCAACGGTATTGTCTCGGAGCGCTTCGGCTACCGGTGGACCGTCATCGTTTGTTTGGGCCTCATCTGCTGCTGGACCGCCCTCTTCTTCACCGCGCAAAATGTTCAGACTCTTCTCGCGGCCGAGATACTCTGTGGTATCCCCTGGGGCGTGTTCCAGACCCTGACCATCACCTACGCCTCTGAGGTCTGCCCAGTCGCCATGCGTGGCTATCTCACTACCTACGTGAACTTCTGCTGGGGACTCGGCCAGGAGATTGGCATCGGTGTTATCATGGCCATGCTGAAGCGTGATGATGAGTGGGCCTACCGAATCCCATATGCCTTGCAATGGATGTGGCCGGTGCCGCTCGCCATTGGAATCTTCTTCGCGCCCGAGTCGCCCTGGTGGCTCGTGCGCAAGGGCCGCAACGAGGAAGCCAAAAAGTCTCTCTTGCGGTTGACGAGCAAGCATTCCGAGTCGGACTTTGACGCCGATGAGACGATCGCCATGATGGTGCATACCACCGCGCTGGAGGAGAAGACAACTTCGGGCGCTACGTACTGGGACTGCTTCAAGGGTTATGACCTTCGACGTACAGAGATCGTCGTCATGGTATGGGCGATTCAGAACCTGTCGGGCAACTCATTCTCCAACTACTCGACCTACTTCCTCGAGCAGGCCGGACTGAGCCAGAACTCATCGTACGCCTTCGCCCTCGGCCAGTATGCTATGAACATGGTCGGTGTGTTTGGCGCGTGGTCGCTCATGACCATGGGCATTGGCCGGCGATCGCTGTACCTGTACGGTTTGTGTGGGCTGTGCACCATGCTCTTCATACTTGGTTTCCTCGGTCTCGTGCCCGAGGCCAACAAGGACAAGGCCGCGCTAGCTACGGGCTCCATCATGCTCTGCTGGTCGCTATGCTACCAGCTCACCGTTGGCACTGTGTGCTACTCCCTCGTGTCTGAGATATCGTCCCGCCGTCTGCAGATCAAGACTGTCGTCTTGGGCCGTGTGTGTTATGTCATTGTCGGCATTGTCTGCAGTGTCCTGACGCCGTATATGTTGAACCCGAGTGCATGGGACTGGAGTAACTTCGCAGGGTTCTTCTGGGTAAGTTTCCCACCCACCCCTTCTTTTCCGTTCCTTTCCTCAAACTCAGTTCCGAAAGCTTGAATATTGACTATGACTACAGGGCGGTGTCTGCTTCCTTTGTATCGTGTACACTTACTTCCGTGTGCCTGAGCCCATGGGTCGCACGTTCGCTGAGATGGACATGCTTTTCGAGCAGGGTGTGTCGGCGCGCAAATTTGCGAATGCGAAGGTGGATGTGTTCGAAGTGAATGTCTCTGGGAGAGTCATGGACGGTTACAAGGATGTGATGGACGCGAAGCATCTTGAAAGAATGAGTCAGGGGAGCACGCACTCTTAAGGAGTCTGCGTCTAATACCGGCATACCGCGCCCCCCCCCCTTCGGATTTGATGAGGTATGATATGATGGATAGGCTTGGGCATTCTTCACGAGCGGCATCACATTGAGATTCTCATCCCTATGTAATAATGACATAAAGCGTTTCTTGTCTTCACTTTGCCCGCGCTTTTGCGCAGCTTACAGGTGACGGCATTTCCGTTGTAAACAGCCTATGGTCGACAATCTGTTGTATTTAAAGGCCCTTTTGAGTTCGCGAGGCATCTCTGTTGCAGTGATTTCACTTCTACTTGCGAATTGAGTGGTGTTTCTTTTGCCGCCTCGAGAGAATCGCGCTCGTACTCGAATGCCATTGGCCCGGTTGCTAGAATAAACTTGATGGAAGCTCAAGACTGCCAATCTTACGGACAAGCGCCAAGCGTGAGGCCTTGATGGGCGTGAAGTGGTGTGACGATCCAAGTTGGAATTACGGGATATTTGGTTTCTCTAGTATTCTCAAATGATTTTCCGCGACCTGCGTAGGAAGTAAATCAGAGAAGACAGCTGGCATTAGGTGATCGAGTCAGCATCGAATGTCGAGAGGCTCTATGTTTCAAAACGAGATGTTGGATGGTGGGAGGATCAAATGGCCGCTCTTGCGAGGCATTCTCAGTCGTCGCCTGTGCCGTACATTGAATTGCTTGTATTCGTAGCGAAGGCTAACCAACCATATGGGCTGAGCAAACCTGAATTCTCTACGATGATAGCGACAAATAGCATCAATGACTCAGGCTGTCATTAAATCCACGACTTATGCCGCATCTAGCGAGATCTCTTGGCGGCATTGAAATATGATAGCCAATTTCGTTTTATTTGGACGCGCTTTAGGAAAATTCAGGCCCGAAGTTTAAAAGTTGGACCATCAAGGGGGAGGCGTTTTCCTTCATAATAAAACACCTTCCTTTCTTTGTCAAAGTCTAGGGAGGAAGCTCCAAGAAAACACTCTTGTCTGTTCTTCGCACTCTTTTGCACCAAGCTCATTACCCATGCAGGTCTCCGGCATGGCCGGCTCGGGTTGGCTTTTAAGCTTTCTTTGCTTGGCAATTGCTTGCCAGGCTCTAAGCACGGCAGAATGGCAGAAACAATCGATTTACTCGGTCATGACGGACCGCTTCGCAAAGTCGTCTTGGGATATCCTTAGCGCTCCATGCTCACTGAGATCCTATTGTGGAGGAACATGGCAGGGCCTCATTGAACACTTGGATTATATCCAAGGCATGGGGTTTACGGCGGTGAGTGTTGGCTGAAGAATCAAAATTGGTCTTTGGTGTGTCATTCTTCTTGGTTTGAGATCCTAACGTCATACCATAGGTATGGATCTCACCTGTCGTCAAAAACACGAAAGCAGGCACCGCCGAAGGGTATGTAATACTTGAACACTGCATTTAGAACACTGTGTTCGAAAGGCCAGGCATACTTGCAATGAGTCCTGACCGATCTTTTGCTGTAGAGACCCATATCACGGCTACTGGACCGAGGATCTCTGGTCCCTGAATGGCCACTTTGGTAGTGAAGACGATCTCATGGAATTATCAGAGGAACTGCACTCACGGGGAATGGTAAGGAGCTGAACAATGCTTGTACTGCAGCTCTCTTTGACTGATTCGAGAATCGGCAGTACCTCATGGTGGATGTAGTAGTGAATCACATGGGGCCAGCTGGGACTTCACTGAACTATACCAATTACAAAACCTTCAAGCCTTTCGACTCACCGAAATACTACCACAAGCCGTGCCTCATCGACGATGCGAATAGCACCTCAGTGGTGTATTGTCGCGTTCATGACGATTATGTTAGCCTTCCAGATCTGAGGACTGAGGACACATACATCCGAGATGCGTTCCAGACATGGATACAAGACCTTGTCTACACATATGGAATTGACGGCATTCGCATTGATACTGTCAAGCATGTCGAGAAATCTTTCTTCCCTGACTTCATCCAGGCCTCCGGGGTCTTTGGACTTGCAGAGATTTTTGACGGAGATCCTGCCAGTTATCCTGATTGGAGCTCTTATGTTCCCGGGGCCTTCAACTACCCTGTGTTAGTAACGGTCGTAATATCAACTCTTCGATATGGTTCTTCTGAAATGCTAACATCTCACCAGATACTACTGGATGCTCCGTGTATTCCAGTCCAAGACAGAATGGATGGATGAACTCGTGACGGGACTCAACAAGATGAAGAGTATGTGAATGCCCCAAGTCCGTTGCTTCGTACCAAACTATTTTCAAAAACCTTCCCAACTTTCATCACTGCTCCGTAATAAACATTTGTGCCGCAAGACATACTCAATGAGATCGACTGACGGGAGTATCAATCATAGATGTTTCACTCGTGTTCGGTAACTTCCTAGAAAATCACGATACGGACCGTTTCGCCCATCTTTCGGGAGACATGGCACTCACCAGAAATGCTCTCGCATTCATGATGATGTTGAATGGAATGCCCGTCATCAATCAAGGGCAAGAGCAACACTATTCCGGAGCCAACGATCCATATAATCGCGAACCTATCTGGACTTCCGACTACAACACCGACTCGGAATTGTACCAGTGGATCACCCGACTCAACCTGTTTCGCTCTTTTGCTATCACTGAGGACGATACGTATAGTTCATCAAAAGCCGGCGTCATCTTCAACAACACACATGCCATTGGAATGAAGAAGGCAAATGTGGTTACCGTCGCGACCAATGTCGGCCTGGGCGGTAGCAAAACGAACATTACGCTTACACAAAAGACGACGGGATATTCTCCTTCAGATTACTATGTTGATGTCTTGAGCTGCGACCTATACAGGACCACGAGTAATGGATCATTAAATATCGAGCTTGGATCTGAACCCAAAATCTTTTACCCTGCAAAGGCAATTAGAGCAGCCGGATGGGAATGCGAAAAGAAAGGTACGTGCCCTCACCTCATAACCATCCACGCACGGCAAGCCAATCTCGGGATACATCTAATACTGTCTTTAGCAAAACAACCTACATGCCTCGTCGAATTCAGTACGGAGACTGATACTTACTTTGGTGAGATGGTTATGATGTAAGCAAAATCTCAATCGGAAGTATCTAACCCTCTCGTGGACTTTATTTTGCTGACCTTTGACGTCTCTCTCGTTCTAGATCAGGCAATGTTCCACAACTTGGCTCCTGGAGTGCGGCCTCCACCGTCGCTCTTGATGCATCCTCGTATCCTACCTGGGCTCAGACTATCGAGATCCCGCCGGGCACAAAGCTGGAATACATGTTCCTGAAAGACAATGCAGGCAATATCACGTTGGAGAATGGAGGGGCCATACATAAGTACACAGTCCCCCGTACATGTGGAGATGGGAAAGTGAAAGTACCGAGCGTTTGGGAGACCCCAAGTAATAAGACCACGACCACGAGCAACGCTGAGGGGCTAGGAGTGGGCATTACTATCACACTAGACCTGGTTTCATGATGCCGACCGTCTTTCCAGTTAGCAGATAGTAACATAACGTAAATTAATATTGCAGAAAGAATAGTGGTGCACCGATCCAATCGTGAATGTTTGTGTACATAAGACCAGGCGCCACCATCCATTCAGACTTCGAATAGCTCTTGTGAAGAACTAACTCCATAGTCATACAGTCAGTCAGAATGCTGGAAGGTAACACGCTTGTATCAATGTATATTATTAATTATAAGTGATCACGTATCCTTTATGATGCCGTTTGTTCATGCAGGCAGACATTGCAAATGATCTGAACTTTCGTTTGCTGCTAAAGAGCCAAACACAAGTCTAGTCTTATGCTGCTTCATTGCAATAATAAATTATAATTCAAGGTTGAGGCGACTCCTCAAGAGCATCCTCACGTACATGTCGAGACATTGCTGTCAGGTTCTCTACTTGTCATTCTTTGCTCGTCAGCCTACAGGACCAAGTGGTGATACAGCGAAAATGAAGTGCATGCAGAACATAGGGGTGCGAACGTAATTGTAACTCCCTTATCATATTTGGATGGAAAACTTCGCTAGCCAGCCAATTGTTCGCCTCGGGCGACTTTCCCGGTCCCGGTTAATAGTCATTTCAAGCTTGTAAGATGCTCACGATTCTCGTCGGGATGATATCTCCGGAGTCTCCATATGCCCACTATTCAGAAGGAAACGCACGTGTATGCGGTAAATACTGCCCGCGGGGTTGCAAGCACGCACGTACGGAATCAATTAATATACGAAAAGAAGTGACTCTACGAATGACGGTTCGATATGTATAATAATGACGGCCTGAACGTAAGGAATTCTGTGGATTTAGGTAGTTTCCACTTTTGTATTCGAAGGTTGTTTGCTCCACAGGTACCTAGTGACAGACTTCATGAGGCCGGACTACATGGCGGAGGAGTCAATCGTGTCACTCGAGTACGACATTGCAGTCATGACAAATAAGCCGGGTTTGGGAATTGCCTCACAGCATTCCGAACATCCTACCCGTATTAGCTAGATGCTGCCTGTTAACTTCTCTTACAGAATGCCTGATAGTACAGCACGGTTCCATAAGCTCGTTGGCAGCCCTGCCATGTAATTACCTGTATCCATCGCTTCGAGGTATGTCGGGAGCACTCACCGTCTGTGTCAGTCATGCATAGTGTACAATCATTTCACACGAATCTTGCCTTCAATTCAAAAGGCAACAATTCTCTTATTGAGTTCAGATATCTGGTGCAGTCTGTGGTCAAATACCATCACATCAATTACTCTTCTCGTCCTTGCAACTTCGAAACGTAGCAAATGAATCAGACTTAAAGCTAGGAAATCATGATCAGCGCAAGAAGCACGGCTGTAAATCACTGAAGATCAGGGTATTGAGCAGAGACTCTTAGGTCGTACTTCGGCCTAGTCTATGCCGATTCTTGACCATTCATACCTATCCAAGTACACTCGTCTGAGTGATAACATTAAGCAGAAAAGCAAATTGCTGGGCTGGAATAGATACTATTGAACGCAAAATGGAACTATAACAACTCGTAGGACAGCGCCAGATGTTCGTTAGGCATGGTATCCTTAATAAATCGATTTCGACTTTCATCCGCACAGACTCTGTGCTCACGACCATTGGATCTAACTTGGGGGCTGCTGATCGGGCCAGATTGAATTAAGTTGTCAGACAATATGCATATCTCGAGCCTATTCGAAGCGACGCACGTCAATGACCGTAGATCTATACCGTAGTATTTCTCCATTTCGGGTCTCTCTACCACGTCGTCAGACATCCTCATCCCTTCTCCAACAAAGTCAATGTCAAGACCGCTACAGTGGCCTTCTTAAGTTTCAAACACTCGTCTCAATATCTAGGTAGACAGCACGTGCGGCGATGTCACTTCGAGACTTTCGATGGAAGT
Organism: Gnomoniopsis smithogilvyi; assembly: GCA_027946515.1. Taxonomy (NCBI): domain Eukaryota; kingdom Fungi; phylum Ascomycota; class Sordariomycetes; order Diaporthales; family Gnomoniaceae; genus Gnomoniopsis; species Gnomoniopsis smithogilvyi. Next base: position 391,560 of record JAPEVB010000004.1, on the reverse strand, counting down.
CGACCCTGAAACAGGCGGTGCACACATTCACAAAATCGAAGCCACAAGAAGGATAAATGATGGGAGCTTCCAGATACTACATTATCTAGTGCCATAGATGCTCTGACCCTTCAATCTCCTTTTGCTTCATCGTTTGCTTCCAACAATCTTTGATTTCATCCACTTTGCAGACCACAGTGACTTACTATGGGGAAAGAATCTGACATCTTTTCGATCACTTCAAAGACAAGCAAGACACCAACCGTCATTGCAGGCACAACCAACCCGGATCGCGACTATGAGAAAGTCAAAGCCTTCACCAAGGCCGAGGCCAAGGCGGCTAATCGCGCTGAACGTGAGCAGACGGTAGCCCAAGCGATTTTGCAGAACAAAAAGGCCGTCTTTTGGTCCTTCATTATCTCCATGGCGATTATCATGGAGGGCTATGACACAGCACTGATGCCACAGTTTTACGGATACCCCTCGTTTCAAAAACGGTACGGAGAGTTCTTTCCTGACCTCGGCGAGTGGTCCTTAAGCGGCGAGTGGCAAGCTGGCCTTTCCAACGCGCAGGCTGTGGGCCTCATCCTGGGTGGATTCCTCAACGGGTGGGCATCTTCCAGGTTCGGGTATAAGAGGACCATGCTGGCTGCCCTCTTATGGATCAATACAACCATCTTCGCAGTCTTCTTCGCGCCGAACATCTATGTGTTGCTCGTTGGCCAGTTCCTTTGCGGAATGGGCTGGGGGGTTTTCGCGACTACGGGGCCAGCCTACGCATCCGAAGTCTGCCCGCTTGCCCTGCGCGGCTACCTCACGGTCTACAACAACCTCTGCTGGGCCATAGGACAACTTCTCGCAAACGGCGTGTTGAAAGCATTGGTCAACGATACATCACAATGGAGCTATCGCATCCCCTTTGCGGTACAGTGGGTCTGGCCACTCCCGCTATTCATCCTCGTGTGCTTCTCGCCGGAGAGCCCTTGGTGGCTGGCAAAGAACGAGCGGTATGCGGACGCGGCGATTAGTCTGCATAAGTTGTCGTCACGGCCAGAGAGCGAGGTTCAAAATACTCTGTCCCAAATCGTCTTCACTATCAGACTGGAAAAGGCAAGAATAGCCCAACGCGCTGCCGCTGCTGCTGCTACTGCTGCTGCTACTGCTGCTGCACAGCAAAATGATTCACGTCCGCAAGCACGCTTGGCTCGCTGGCGATCACGTCGAGCTGTTTGTGCTCCCATTTCCTGGCACTTGTCAATTTTATTTGAATCTATCGTCTATTGCGCATGTCATAGCACGCTACCAATCTTGCAAAGTAAAGTATAGATGGCTGACGAGTGGGCCCTTGTTAGGAATTGCAATCCGGCACGAGATACTGGGACTGCTTCAAAGGCACTGATCGACGGCGGACCGAGATTTGCTGTGTGGCTTTTGCGGGCCAGATGCTGTCCGGAGCACAGTTCGCATATGGCCCATCTTATTTCTTCCAACAAGCCGGAATGTCTACCGATGATGCGTACAAAGTGGCTGTTGCATCGCCAGCCCTGGCTTTCGTGGGCACCGTTACTTCGTGGCTTCTTCTGACATACTTTGGTCGCCGCACAATTTACCTCTATGGTATCTTCAGCCTCACAATCACACTCTTCTTGATAGGCCTCGTTTCTGTGGTGTCTGCTAGCGAGGCCGCAATTTGGATACAAGCAGCACTTTGTTTGGTGTGGCAGTTATTTTATTCTTTGACTTTGGGCCCAATCACATATTCCATAATCTCGGAGACATCTGCCATTCACCTTCGCGCGAAGACTGTTGTGCTGTCACGCAACACCTACAACCTGGTCACAATCCTATCGCTGGTAATTGAGCCGTAAGTCGCCAATTCGGATATAGCGTATGACCAGCTCCTGATACCTTTGCTAATGGTCATTTGCATAACCTAGATACATGATCAACCCTACTGAGCTTGACTTGAAAGGCAAGACAGCATTCTTTTGGGCAGGAACGGCGGCATTAACGTCGGCGTGGGCATGGTTTCGTCTGCCAGAAGTCAAAGTACGTTTCTGTATTTGTCATTGACCAGTTCCGTCACGAGCTCTAACGCTTGGTATCAGGGACGCACGTACGAGGAGCTTGATATACTATTTGCTAAGAGGATTCCAGCAAGGAAGTTCAAGGGAGCTGAGGTGCAGGTCTATGAAGATTCGGAATTCAACATTTTCTTGGACGACTGAAGAGCTAAAGGCTGGACGAGTCTGAAAATCTTTGAACTTTCTTCTAATGCATCAATACTGCGGCCTAATACAAATCGTACAGTCATTCATACTGCTCGGACTGTAATCCTTTTCGACTCGACGGGCATGCATCTGTTTCCAAACAGCAAGACCGGTCTTTGGACGTGATATCGACTTGCTGATATGGAACAGCAATATCTGCGCCCAAACCCAGCAGGAAGCACGAGGACACTGGACTCCAGCATCCCACCAGATGTGTGTCTAAAGTCGCGATTGGGTTGCGAGAACACCTGCATGTAGTCTAAACATCCACTCGTTCATTGTGCAGACTCCAAGGGAAAACCTTGCACATGAACGCCCACCAATTGACCTATAGGTCAGATTATGATGCAAGCATTCAGGTTGTCAAGTCTCGAGATGGAGTGACTATCGTAGTATGTACTGATATAAACTCTGTGCCTGCGTATCAGGATCCGCAAAGACCGAGGATCAGGGCTTCAAATTCGAGGAACTGCGTTAGTTCGTCTCAAATACTGCATTATTTCAAAAACATCTACGCGACTTCGATTAATCGAAGGCTGGGATAATGTTCGCGTGCGGCACTTGATCGTGACCAAGACTCGCAGACTCACGCTCACTTGCGTCACGACCTTAGGCAATTAGGCAGAGCTGTCGTGCAGTATTTGTAAAAAGGGACGCTGCGAGCATCCAAAATATCGAAAACTCAAAGAGGGACGATCATTCGGGCTGTGGGGGTCCCGATGATAGTTTTCATCTCTGCTCTTTCGCTCAGACCTGTTACCATACGCAAGAGCACTCACTGGTCATGCGCAGTGGCTCATAGAGTTCACAAATGAAACCAGTCGCCCAAAGTCGAGGCCAGTCTCTTGATTGAAATACGATCTCAGGGACTTTCCGATAATTCGAGATCAAATATCAGTAATGCGTTGTTTCCCGGCTACGCTGAAACATGCCTATGTCCTTGAGCTTCATTCGGAACGACTCGGCCAATACATTTTAAACAACAGCTTCTGCGCCTTTGTTCAACTCATCTCACTGTGTGGAAAACGAGTTGGAAGTATGAGGCTCAACAACAAATAACAGAGACAAGTGGCAAAAGGTTTCAATTTCTGTACGCACAATCACAATCGTTGATGAGACGAGATATCGCGACGCAACAATCAAGCAGCAGGTATTTCTACAAATTTTCAAGCCCAAAGACTGGGTAAAAGCGTGACCAGATTCTCTTCATAGTAAAAAGGCGCTGACGGTCCAGAGTTCAATAATCTATTGCAACATGGCAGATGGCCAAAAATCATAGGCCTAATGCTCGACCTGATCTAGGTTCGTACCGTGGGTCTTTCAGCACCTGTACCTCTGATTAGGATGTTGACAGGCCCAATAATCAAAGAGTCTGCTTCCTTCGGATTGGGTGTAGTTCCAACCTTCTGACCAAGCACGGAATACCACATGGGCTTATGCGAAACACCTCATGAGCACAGGTCCGAGCTAATAAAACATTTTTATGCTTATAGCTCCATGTCGGGGGCGGGTTGAGACACAGGCTGTTGTAGGGGTGCGTGGAATAATTAGAGCAATTCAACCGGCGGCAAGTTACGCGAGCACGTGCGAGCCCGGCTTCGGCATGAAGCTGCAAGACATGGACGGCAAGAGCCGATAGGCAGCATCCACGGAAATGATGTCAGAAATTGGAGCAGTCCGTGGATGGCAAGGACAGATACAAACGCGGTCATGGACGATGGTAGGCCGGAGACGATGACACTCAGCTTGTGAAGTTAGTGATCCGTTGGACATTCAAAGGTTTGGCCAAGGGGACAGAAAGTAATAATGTGAAAAGATGGAGTCGTGGCGGCAGCGAGTTACTGATACTGCGAGTCACTGAAGGTATGAGAAGTGTGTATTGCTACTGAAGATTAGTTTTAGGGAGACTAGAAACGAGTAGTGGACCACCTAAACTCCAGTCACCATGTCAATAACCACTTTCAAAGCCATCCATCACCACCTCCCGCTATCAGGATACAGAAGGCAGATGGGAAACCGTCGTTCCGTTCAAGGGAAGTCACAACGGATGACCTCCACGGGCTGAGGCTTCTTCAGCTCAAGGCTGCGGACCTGATAGCCATACTCATCCTTCTCGGCATAGCTGTTGATGGCGAGCGGGTTCCATGGGAACCAATTCTTCATGGGAAGACAGCGAACATCCTGATCCTCCTTCTCGGTGTAGTACTTGATGTACTCGACATACTCTTCCTTTTGCTCTGCAGGAAGACGAGGATGTCAGTGAAACGAGAGAATCGATGTCAAAATGGTGATTGGAGAGATGGTATAGGGCAAGATCGACATCAGCGTAGGTTGAATTGAGAGACTCACCGGTGTACAGCTCCTCGCCGTTGGGCCAGACCTTCTCCTCGTACAGAAGACCCTTCTTCTTGTTGTAAAATTTGACAATGACATGGCCGGTAGGCTCTTGAGGCTGTTCATCATGACCATCCCCATGGTCAGGGTAATCAGGGTAGCCAGGATAGCAGTCCTTGTCCTTGGACGGGTTGCACTTGTACTCGTCGTCATCTTTTCCATTATCCGGCTCGCCATCATCCGGCTTGCCGTAGTCAGGCTGCTTGCGGTGGCAGTCATAGTCGTAGGGCTTGCAATAGTCCTCGGGAGGCTCATGGTAGCAATCCTCATCGTAGTTCTCATCATACCGAGGAGGACAGTATGTCTCCTTGTGCTTCTTCTTGTAGCACGAATCATCGTTGCCATAGTCGTCCTTTTCGCAGTCGTCGTACTTTTCGCAGCTGTCTTTGTCGTAGTAGCACTTGTCGTAGCACTTACCATAGGCGCTGTCCCAGTTCTTGCAGTGGCCCTGGTAGTCGTCATAGGTGTCACAATCGCGGTAGCACTTCCTGTCGTATGGATGACAATAGCGGTAGTAGTCCCACCAGCGTTTGTAGCAGACGGCGTCATTATAGGGGTTGCAGGCAAAGTCATAGTCCATGCCGTCGCCAAGAGCGGTCAGAGCCGAGCTGCTCTTGTCGAGAACGGTGACTTTGGGAGAGACGTCTGGGGACTGGATGGATGCAGGAGATATGTCAGGCCACGGGACATGGAGAGGGACAGGGAAGTTAGGGACAAGCAGTGAAATGAAGAAGTCAAAGCGAGAACGCACAGGTGCAGGACTGGCTCCCGCAAACCCCAGAAGGAAGGGAGTGAGAGCCGCGATGGTGACTGCGCCGAACATGGTGGTTGTGGATGGCTGACGATGTGTGTTGTGGTGTTGTGTTGACGGTGAAGAAGGCGTGTCTGGAGTGGAGCAAAGCCAGCAATGGCAAGTATGAACTCAAAAATGAGGGGAAATGAATGTGGATATGATAGAAACAGCGAGGGGAGTTGTCGAACGATGCTGGTGATGGTCCAAAACTGGTGGCGGGTTGGTTTTTGGTGGTAGTGAGAAGAAATGAAGATGGACGGCTGAAGATGGATGCAGAAGAGAAGACAATAACAAAGTGTAGAGGATGAAAGAAGAGTAGAAGGGGTCAAGTATTGTTTGTTAACTCGAGCAAGAGAATTTGAATCCTTCCTCAGACAATGAGGCTATTAGATGGCAAGAGCAGCAACATACAGCGGTCATCCAACTTCCCTTTCTCTCGCGGCAGGTGCGCCCAACGAGATACGTACAATACAATAGGCAGGACGAGGTACTGATTAGTTGAAGCCCTACAAGCCGACCGTGCATTCCTATTTTGCAGCATTTTGTTCATTTTCAGAGGCAAAGTGGTAGGCAGCCTTACCTGGTAATGCAAGCGTTGCTAGGTACCTATTGGTCGTCCCAGGAGAAGGGTACCTCAGCAAAGTATCAAGCAGCAGCCGTCTCAAAGGCCCGAAAGACCTCAGGCAAGAGCCTCTGTATCTCTGTCGCCAGCCGCTTGCCATGTCCAGGATGAATTTGCTCATTCAGCAGTCAAGACTCAGACGCAAAAAGGACTCAACAGATTGTCTGTCGCGGTGGGAGTAGCGGCCGTGAGTAAGTGATCCTAAAATAAATCCACAAGCTGAGTCAATGTGAACGATTGATTTGAGGGTATCATACATGTGCTCGTTGATGGCAGAATATGCTCCTAGCCATTCTTTAAAAAGAGAAAAGAAAAATAATCCAGTAAAAAACCCCTGAATATATCCGTTTCGCCATGCCACGCCTCGTCTTACATACTCCCCTTTGAGATGCTCTGAAGAAGTTTCAACGTCGTCTGGGACCATCTTGCCTCATCCAAGTCGTCCCCAGATCATATATCTCCACCCTTGGTGACGGAGCAGTGAGTTGGGCAGTCTCGTCTTTCTCACCTCCAAACAACCCTAATAAGGCCCCTCCCAACGCCACCCTCCCGACGGACATAGAACACCGTCACGCTCCCGTCCTCCCCTACAATCGTCCTCTCATTCAAATACTGCACCTTACCCTCATCCCGCCGCTTCAACGGCGCCAGGCTGTATTGCCAACTATCTTCCACTGTCCACACCGTCTTTTCCCACGTCTGTTCCATCGCTAGCGAATGCTGCCCTGCCCGCTCCGTCTCATTGTACGCGTACCGCACAATACTAAACCCGTTGCTCATCTGCCAACCGTCCTGAAAGCGGAAGTTTTGTAGCACGCACGAACGACCACACTTCTGCGACACGGCCGCGATTGTTGGCAGATCGTGGTGGTGCCAGCTCTTCCAGTGGTGCACGCTGACCGGCTGTGCGCGCACCGCCTCGTAGAATCCCGTGACATCGCCGTGGAGATCTAGCTGGAACAGACCATGCTCGCGCGTGAGCTTCGTCGTCGTGTGGCGGTGTATGCACGCCCCCACGAGCACGTCGCCGCCCGGCAACTCCATCTGATTGACCTTATCCTTGCGCGGGAAGCAGTCGCCCACATGCGGCGCCATTGTTTTCATCAGGCCGCGCGAGAGGAAGACTCCGGCCCCGCCGACCGCGTAGAGCCCGCCATTGTTGATATTCCATTTATTCTCGCTCAAGGCGCCAACATACCAGTCTTGCTCATAGTCGTATTTCTTCAGCCGTGCAAGTACAACATCCAAGTCGAGGAAGAAGGTGTCGTCGTCAATCAGCACCGCCCACTGTGTCGCATTCTCCATGCGCACATGCAAAGCCCCCAGCAGCCCCACAAACCGCTCGCCCCACCCAGCGTCGCGCTCCACCATCTCGAGCTCCGCCATACCCGCCTCGGCATACATGGCTAGCACCTCCTCGGGCGTCGGTTCGCCAGGTCGCAACGTCGTGTTGCGCGGCTCATGGAGCACCACAAAGCGTGCGCCCGTGTGCGCTGCCCAGTGGCGAAAGTTGCGCAGCGAGTCGGGCATGCGGTCAAGGGTGGTGGCCACGCCGAAGATGAGGCTCGAGGCATCGGGCTGTGGGGCGGGTGAGGGCAGGTCGAGGGAGATGGTGGCAGGTGGGACGCCTGGGGGTGGGTGCTCGAGATCGCTGATATTGAAGTCTGGGCTGTCGAGGCGATGGGGGTGAAATTTGGGAAGAGCGATGGGGAGGGCGTGCTGGAGGGCCTCGAGGGAATTGGATGAGGAAGAAGAGGCTGCGCGCGCGGTAAGGTCCTGTGGTTTGCCATTGGGTTGCTCGGACCCGTCTTCGTTGGTGTCCTCGGGCAAGTAGTTGGGTCGCGAGAGCCCGGGGCTGCCGCTTGAGGGTGGCGACAGCAGTGGTTTGTCGACTTTCTCCTTGGGCTTGGGCTTCGCAGTCTTGATATTCAGCGTAGCGACCTCGACCTGATCGGCAAAGTCGCGGATGCCGAAGATCTCGAAGCGGGGGCCATTGTAGGCAAAAGGTGCTTGCGCAGGCGTTGTCGAGGCGCGCGGGCGACCAAAGAGGGGCGCAGAGGGCTCATTGAGGCGCGAGATGCAGATGAGGAGGAAGGTTGCGCAGACTAATGCGGTAAGAAGTCGCGAACGTTTGGAGGAGAGGAGGGACATCAGTGCGCTGCGGACAGCCATGGCGGCCAGGTGCGCTGACTGTGCTTAGTGGGAGACGAGGCGGAACCCTGCTTGGAATAGTGATGTTTCAGTGGGCAATACCCCGAGACTCTGGCTTGTGAATTTGCGCAGATCAGTTCGGATCATAGCCAAGATTTGTTACTGAAGCTTCATCGCCATGGTCGTCGACGGCGATAAGGGGACACCTGGATTTGGATGTGAATTTGGATGTTAAGAGAGGTGTGATCAAGCCAAGGGATTTTGAGGCGACGGAGAAATAGGATAAACTAAAAGTGCAAAAGAACAATCTACTTGACGGACAAAGTCAGGTAGTACGGAGAAGACGCCCCCCCCCCCCTGCAACCTCCAGCCTCCTCCTCGGAGGTAGAGTACATAGAAGTGAGTAGTGCCCCAAGCTGCTAGACAGGTCCAATACCACAAAGATTGACTTGATCTTCTACGTATTTAGCAGGTGCTGTGACACGCCTAACGGATAATGTGCCGTGTCTCCACATTGCCTATCGTGGTCAATTTCCAGGGTCCGCACCAATTGCAACATTGTAACGAGACAATGTCGACATCAAAGTTCCCTGCGTGCGGAACAGCTTGGATTGCGGCGTCCTTGGCGAATCTTTGCAATCCACGGTTGCCACCCTGCCCGCCTGCCACCATAGAAAAGAAAAGGAAATGAAAGAAAACAAAGTAATAGGGAACTAATGCAACGCCTGAGAGAAAAATAAGATCCATGATGCCAACACTGTCTCTACTGCCTTCATCATCAGTTCATACTCTCAAAACTGCAGCCAACACTGTCCCCCCCCCCCATCTCTTCTTACTGCGACAAAAGGGAAGCCTTTATGAGGTAGGTAATTACTTGGTGTTGCCTGCTTTTCTTCTTATCAGCCCGCACTGTTCGTCCGACCCCGAATAAGGTTTGGGTCTAAACGTGGGCCCAGATCGCCGGATCCACACCCACGCTCACGGGGCGGGGTCACCCATGGCTGCCAAAATGGCCTTGGTCGCGCGCATGTCTTGGAACTGACAACACGGAGCACCCAGAGGGAGTGCACTCAAATGTGGGTAACTATCTCTATCTGCTTCAATCAGGAGGTCTCGCTTTCCTATTTGAAAACAGCATACCTATCATCTCTCTCTCTCACGTTCGAAAACCCTTTGTTTCTACAGAGCGCAGGCTTCAAACGGTAAGTATTCGCCCAGCGTTCGAAGGCACATTCGGCCCGTAATTCCAACCTAGTCCCTCCCGAGCCCCGGTCCGCAATCCTTGCGAATATGCACGTTCTTCCGTGGTCTCGGAATTCCTCGCGCTCGTACCACCTTCGATCACATTTGGCCGCGTCTGTGAAGGATCCGTAGGCTTGTGTGCGGGATGTCGGTAAAGGCAAACGATTAACGCGCTACAGCCCGCTGCCCAAACTGCACCAGTTCAAGTGAGCCAAGGTGCTCGTATAACACGCAGGGCTTCAGCACGGCTGGTCATGGGTTTTCAATCTGGTTTTTCTTCTGGGACAAACCCTTGGCCTCCTCCAGCTCCACTTCTTCCAGGTTGTGGACGACGTCCGTGTTGGTGTCGAACAGCTGGTTGTCTTGCAGCTCCTCAGGCATAGCAGCAGGAAGCTCGTGAGGGATGCTGCTCTGCTGCTGGGAGGGTGAGGTAGCAAAGACGACGAGAGCGGGGTCAACCGCTTTCTGATCAAGAGACTCTGTGTGACTGAAATGGTCTTGCTGAGTGGTAGACGGCTGCCACAGTGCTGGATGACAGAAGTCATGCTGAAAGGCAGCAGCATTCTGGCCGCGAGCGGAACAGCTGGTGCTATTCACATCACCAGCAATCGTCTCGTTCAAGTCACTTCCCTGCTCCAAGTCCCATGCGGCCAGCGGCTTGAAGCCGTCGTCGATTGCCTCGTGGCATTCGTTAGGCAATTGCGGAACTTGGACATGAGGCCATGGTGTGCTCCAGCTTTGAGGCTGGGTCGTGTGCGCCTGGGGAAAGTCACCTTGAGGAATGACATACTGGTTGGACAAGGCATCTGGGTAGTATGGCACCTGGTAGGATGAGGCCTGATACGGTAGTGCCTGGAAACCATATGTCTGGAGTCCAATGTTTCTAGGGTCGGTAGTAAGAGATGCAGCTGCATGTGTCTGAATGAAGCTATTTGACGTATCAACGGGAAGAGACTCGGAAGGTTGAGAAGCACCAGATGGGGAAGCGGAACCCTCAGCAGCGGCAGCAACAGGTTGAGAGGCGAAAGGCTGAGAAACAGGCGCTTGTTGACCTCCAGGAAGGATCATGTCCCCCCAAGGTTTGCATCTCGACCACTCGGCGTCGTATTGGTGGCCGGCGCACGCCTTTCCTATATTGAATGCCAAAATCAGCACTTTGGGGCCCCTTGGGGGGCAACTGACGCCAATTCGAATGACATAACTTACGCTTGTTGCCCTGGAACTTGGGTCCGTAATCAAGACTGGGGTCAGGAACGACAGTCCTGGGGTACTTCTTCGTGCAACGATTACGGCTGGGGAGGTGTTCGCATCGTTCCGTCATCTCGACCCCGGTAATGTAGACCAGGATGGAGCCGATGTTCTCCCAGAGCTGTTTGGTGCTGAAGCTGGTGTGGTCGTTCGGCCTGATGCCGGCGGTGAACTCCAGCTTCCGAGCAGGCGTGGCATTGAGCATTGCTGGGGGCAGGTGGTAGTACAGCTCGGTGGTGTTTCTGAAGGCATCGTGGATGCTGCGAGGGAGGCTACCTGGGACGAGGTCCTGGATGTACTCAACTGCGTTGGTATACTGGTCCATCGGTCTGTTGGACACGGTAGTCATGGTGACATTTGGCTCAGCCATCTTGCTTGTGCTGTTGGATCAAAGGAGCTAAGTTCAAGTGTCTGAAAGGCCTCAAGTTCGAGGGACAAAGATGTTGGTGGATGCAAGGTGATTGTTAAGGTTGTTGAGAAAGGTTGATCAAGGGACAGCTACCTCAATAGGGTGTTTGTAGCAGAGATACAAACAGTGAAGTTCATATTGGCTAGATGGTCCGTCGGTTGTGATGTTGTGATATCGTCTCTATGGTTACATATGATCAACAGACGACGACTTACTGAATTGGTAGCCTCGTTGCAGCATTGTGTGAGCCTGGTATCTGTGCCCCATAGACTCCATCGTTCCTGAAGTAAGCTAATACCTGAGCATGAACAGGCTGAGCAGCTTACCATTACCTTTGTGCTCAAGAATCAACTATTTAATGACAAAGTATCAAAAAGTAGCAGCATCTCTTTAGCTTGTCAGCACTGCCCTCACCAATTGCGTACTTATGTTTGAGGGGGGAAATGATTCCTCATAGTATAGCACAATCGAATGGGAAAGCTCTGGAGATGAGATTGTCCCCCCCCTTGAGATAGACGTAATTGCCCTGGCTCAAGGTTCGTCTGGATTGGATAGACTCCATACACCAGTAGTTGCATCTGGGGCCACATTCTTGCTTGGTATAAGTAGGAAGAAAAAAATAGAATAAAGTGTTCAGATATATCTAAACACTTGGTTGGATCCTGAATTCTACATAGCACTGAGATGTGTTAAGTTCTTGTACAACGTGCTTTTGCCATTAGTGGATAGTCACACCAAAAGCGTTGCAGAAAGAATTGTTCATCCGGTATCTAATCTGATACTTACAGCTAGGAGACAATCTTTTCAAGCGTGAATATAGGTATCATAGCCGACAGGAAAGATTCTCAATAGCACTTTTCTACTATTCATAAGTACAAGATCCCCGACAGTATTGTCTAAACACCATGGAACCTCTTCAATTTCATACGTCCTGTGCTTTTATTACATTCCATTCGCGTGCCCAGAAGAACAGATGCCCGTGGAACACTATAAAATAATTTTTGAACTTCATTCCTCGATTCTCGCATCACTTCTTGCACTTTAAGTTGTCTTCTCAACATATTTAGGTCATAGAACTAATAAGCAACTTCTAACGCTTCAACATTCCTGTTTGAGGCCTCTATTAGGGTAAGAGCACGTGCTGGCAAAAACACTTGGCTGAGTTGAGAATACCTACTTTTCAAGTGAGAAATGGTAGCAACAATAGACTTTATCTTCCAGATTGTACGCCATGTTTTGTTGAAGAATTATGTGATTATAAAGATCAGAAGCCTGCCTGCAAGGGGGGTAAGATGGCAGAGAACCTTAGTTCTGGCAGTACATCCGCGGACAGATAACCTAGACCTTGGGAGCCAATATTCACTGACAGAGCTACTACATCACTCCTCCTATCGAAAACAACACATCATGTCTTTGCTCAAGCCTATCTGGTAATGTTCACATGAGTTAATTACTAACAGCCATGTTCGGTCCCCCAGGGCCACGGCCGGCTTTGGTCAGAGACCTGCAACCCTCCCGAGGTCCAATTATCCAGTAATTACTCATCAGAAGAGAGACCATACCTAGGTAGTGTGTATCCATGGACGTTTTCTACCAGAAATTGTTCCACGAGCAGAAGACCACTGAGGCTCTCTTCTCTTATGTATCGTTTGTATCGTTTCAATCAGAGAATATTTCAACAATGTAGACCTGACAAAAGTGCGAAGTCTATTGGTATCATGGCTGAATTGCTGCTCGATTTCCACCACTATCTTACCTTTCTTTCGCAGAGACCCTTCAATGCAGATTCAATAATGTACTGAACTGCAAGGTGTGTATTTGCAGGCTCAAACAAAGTCTGTAATAGCGAACAATGTCATACAGTTGACTGAGCAAACCTTCCCTCATCAATTGTATCTCAGCTCTCTCTAGGCACTCAAGGCACTTCAAGCTCACTTGCTCAAGACCAGGTTGCCGAACGGGGTTCCAAGTTCTTCAAACAATAGAAATTTTTAGACTGGTAAGTTTCTTGACTCTACTATAATCTGACAGCCCTCCAAATCTCACTCGCAAAATTTCAGGTTTCTCATGTTTCTCTTGACGTATTCTTCCTCGTCCACTTCCTTCTCTGCCAAACGCCACGCATAATCAACTCTCAACTACCAACGCTCACTTTATCACACTTGCTCGTCTACAGTCAAGCCATAATCAAACTTCACTTAACTGTCACTTCCTCAAGCAACATCATCCATCGTTGACAGCCAATTTACCTTTCAAAACAGACTGGCCTATTTCCTACTTCGAAATCAGCAAAAGCCCACTTCATCTTTTGCAATTCAACACCATTCCTGAACTCTCCACAACTGACTCAACTCTCATGTCTTGACCCTAAAAGAGTCATAACAAGCCTTCGATACCATCTGTCCAATCTCTGGAATCGATGCAAATCTAGGCTCCCTTCCCACAAGCATACACAATTCCTTCCAGCGCAAGGCTTTGCCAAAGCCCGGATTCATCTAGCCCCGACCTCCCTGAACACCTTAATCCGGAACATCATGGTTCACATACCAATTCATAAGCACGAGAAGGCTACTCATGGTCGCACAGTTGATCGACAGCGTGCCGAAGAGCTGATCTCCGGGAGGATGCCATCCCTAGCACCAAGTCCACGTTCCATTGGCTTCACCCGCAGGAGTTTTCAGCAGCGCACGATCAGCCCCCCTCGGCTACAACGACCCGACACTACCTATACCATGCCAGATCGGCTTGTTGGCCGAGGTGATGACCAGCCGGCAAGTCGAATGCGCTGTAAGCTAGCACGCGCACCGAGTGTGATTGTGATAGATGACAGCGAGGAGGAGGATGAGTACGAGGGCAATAGGCAGCCACGGTTTGGTCAAGGAATCGGCTACAGCATTGAGAATCAACATGACTCGCAGGGCCAGGAAGACCACTCGCGGCGATCTACCGAGCAGAACGGGCAGTATGATCACACTGGAGAACTCCAACAAGCTCAACTGAAGGAAGAATCATCTTCTAGCCCCCATTTTAGCGACGATGGCGAAGAGCAACCCGTCCCCGAAGGCCAGAGTGAGCCACTTCAAGATACGCGAGAGCAGACTCCGGCCCTTCTTGACCTTCCAGAAGTGAACATTCCGATAGATGAGAGGGTTGAGACTCCCCGAGCGCTAGTATGTGAGCTCCTGGCTCATCAGAGAGTGGGTTTGACATGGCTTATCCGTCAAGAGGAGGACCCAGAGAAGAGAGGTAGCATTCTTGCTGGTAAGAAAACACTAATCCGACGCAATACCCCTAAAATCATGGCCAATTCATTGACCATTTGTTCTTCAGATGGAATGGGTCTTGGCAAGACCATCGAGGCCCTGGGACTCATTGTTTCTCGAAGATCTGATCCGGCGGACCCCTTCCGCAGGACTACCTTGATCGTGGCCCCGCTGGGACTTTTGCCCCAGTGGAAGGATGAGATACACAAAAAGGTCACCCTGAGGCATGGCAGGAAACTGTCAGCAGCCATATTTCATGGATCCGCCTCACAGCACATGACCATCGGGGATCTCCTCCAATTCGACATCGTTCTCTGCACCTACGGAAAGCTCATCTCAGAATATAACATGTACACCAAAGGCCCCAGGCACAAATGCAAGCTTCTGTCCAGAGCAGCCAAGTTCTACCGAGTCATTCTTGATGAAGCGCACTTCATCAAGAACAAGGACACCCAATCCTCCAAGGCCGTATGCCAGCTCCAGGCAGTCCATCGGCTGTGTATGACTGGAACTCCTCTCATGAATAATGTGACTGAGCTTTACCCACTGATTCGATTCCTTGGCATCCAGCCTTACAACGTTTGGAATATGTTCAGTGAGCATATAGACCGCCCCGTTCGGCAATGGGCCCCCGGAATGGAAACGCCTGCCATGCTGACGCTTCAGAAGTTGGTGAAGAATCTGATGCTGCGTCGCAGCAAAGACTCCCGCCTAGATGGCGAACGCATCATCAACCTGGGCGAGCGAGTTGACATCGAAATACATGTTGAGTTTGACGATGAGCAGCAACTCTTCTACGACGCACTGAAACTGAGTCAGAAGCTGAAGTTCAACAAATACTTGAAGGCTGGCATAGTCATGAAGAAATACTTGGTGATCTTGACATGGCTGCTTCGCCTGCGCCAAGCATGCAATCATCCCTACCTATTGCAGAACCACTGCATTCCCGATGTTTGTGCGCTTGATGCTGAGGGTATGATTAACCTTGCTCTCCAGCTTCCAATTCATGTCCAGGAGTCACTCAAAGCAATCAGGCATTTCAGATGCCCCAAATGCACAGATCCTTCCGAGAGTGTGACCGAGAATCCGGTCATCATCAGCCCCTGTGGACATTATCTTTGCGCCGAGTGTTATAGCAGCATCATGGAAGAGGCAGATTTCCAACGTGGAGGGATCGCGAACATTCATGGCAAAATCAGATGTCTTAACGGGCGATGCAGTTCAATCATCACCCCTGACAACGTCTTGATGCATAACTTCTTCGTTGATGCCCAGAAAGGAGCCGGGGTCGACATCCAGCTCTCAGATAAAGATGAGTCACCAGAAGACGAAAAATCATCAGATAATGAAGGTGATATGACCGAGTCTGAGTCAGAAGACGATGCTGAAATCGACAGCTCTCACCGTGCTTCGCCAAGAAACCCTCCGGCCCCTTTCGCTTCTGGACAGCGGGAACCTTCCTGTGGCCTCTTTGTCGATTCATACTCTAACGA
Source organism: Gnomoniopsis smithogilvyi (assembly GCA_027946515.1). Taxonomy (NCBI): domain Eukaryota; kingdom Fungi; phylum Ascomycota; class Sordariomycetes; order Diaporthales; family Gnomoniaceae; genus Gnomoniopsis; species Gnomoniopsis smithogilvyi. Next base: position 375,696 of record JAPEVB010000004.1, on the reverse strand, counting down.
GTCAGGCCTTCAGAGACGAGGAGATTCTTTCGATGGTGGAGCTTCTGTGTCGGAAGATGAGAGACCTCGCGTGATAGAGGAGCAAGCGCGCACCCGCAAGTTTGGGACCCCGCGGGCGGGTAGTCGAATTGTTCATCGATTCGCTAAACCTATCTCGCGTGCCCCATCCGGCGGATACAGCATATCAAGAAGTGCTGACACTTCTTCTCTGGCTCAGTCAGTAGCCCGCCCATTCTATGCCCGCCCGCCCACAGGTGTTTACGGGAACTCTATCAACCTTGTAGATGAGGAGGAAGACGCAGCGTTCAGTACTGTTAGTCAACAACTGGCGGCAACGGGAAGTCCGGGCAACAACCGGCATGAGAAGTTTAAAGGCGTCAAAGCTGAAGAATCTCAAGAATTTATTATTTCGAATTACGATGGCCCGAGCTCACCGAGTCCTCGATTCAAGAGAAAGGGAGGTGGTAGCGAGCGTCCCAATAGCACATCGAAGCGAAGCCGGTCAGGTCGTCCTCAGCCCAATCTGAGCCGTCTTAGCAGTCGCAAGTCCAGCTACCACATGTACGTGGATTCTGATGACGAAGAGGGCGCATTTGCATCTCCAAATGCAGACAGGGCGAACATTGGTGACTTCGACCACACACGACTTCCCCAAGGTGGAGTTACTTTTGGCTCACTTACACGAGACAGCGTCGTCGGCTTTGATGATAGTCCACAATCCCAGGGTAGGTTCCCAAAGTTTCAAGAGGAGAAAATAAAGCCAGACGTTCATAGAATGGGTCAGATGGCCCGTGAAGTATTGCAGAGGCCTTTTGTGTCACTTTCAAACAAGCGTCAAATTGCCGACCAGAGCAAACGCGCCATGGCCGCGTATCAGAAGCGCATTGCAAGCGAGTGGGTGGCTAGCGCCAAAACTGAAAAGATAATGGATATACTAAAAATGATCAAGCGCAAACATCGCGGCGAGAAGACACTCATCTTCTCACTCTGGACCGTCTTCCTTGACCTGCTGGAGCCACCTCTGCGCAAGGCCGGCTTCAAGTACACAGTCTACACGGGGGGTATGAAGACTGATAACCGAACCGCAGCCATCCAGACGTTCATGACGAATCCGGAGTTGGATGTGATGCTTATCTCTCTCTCGGCAGGAAGCTGCGGTCTCAATCTGACTGCGGCAAACCATGTCATACTCACCGAACCCTTCTGGAACCCCTTCGTTGAGGAGCAGGCCATCGACCGCACCCATCGCCTGGGACAGGAGAAAACAGTCTTCGTCTACCGCCTTCTCATCAAAGGTACAATCGAGGATTACATCGTACGCTTGCAGAGGCGGAAGAAGAACCTCGTTGGTGCAGTGCTGTGCGATGCTCAGAACGATTCTCCTCTCAACAAGTTGACTCTGGAGGAGCTGAAAACATTTTTTGGGGTTTAAGAGGGATCTCTCGTGGAGATCAACCTCTATTATCTGGGAGGGGTGTAGGAATCTTGGAGGAGACGTTGGAGGTGTGAAATTGCATATTCTTTTCTCAAAAATTAGGCTGGGGTTGAACGATCGCGTCATAGATGGGCAAAATTTTGATAGGAGCATCCTTTAGCGATAGTGAGATATTTCACTCCAGTCAGTCCTAATGACTGGCCGTAGGAAGAACCCACAATAGAAGCTCCGTAAAGTATCTTTTATGGTCTACTGGTCATATCAAAGGTATTGCACTGCCTGGTTCATCTCTCATCACCAGAATTCGCGTGGAATTGTGCAGCCGAGAACTCACGCTGCTATCATCTCCTAATGCTCACCTTCGGTGGCCGCTCGAGCTCCCTCAACGCGTCTGATAGTGAAATATTCTCAGTTGATGAACCCCGTTCCAGGTCACCCGGGAATGCCTCTCTTCCTATATTTTGTTGTCTCCCTTGAGTCTCTGGAAGCTCGATTTCATCTTGTCGACTGAGCTCGGGACGCTCCACTATGGCATACAATGAGTGCCTCCATGTATCAGGGCCAACAATTGCAGATGGTGTTGTCGGTGCTGAATCTATCCTTTCGAAATCTTTGCTCGTCCCCGGCCAGCTTAAACCCTGCCCAGTCGATGCGTACCGCTTATCCCCAGTCTCAAGGGAGCCACTGACCGCAGACCCCTTCGCTATGGATCGTAGCCTGAAGTACAAAGGCCCTAGTGTTGGCAAGCACGCGCACATGATACCTATGCATAGTTCGCTAAGCGACCAGCTAGTAGCTTCGACGTTGGTGAATGTGTCGTCCGTAGCACGGCTGAAGGCGGGAAGATAGCGGATTCTAATGATCGACACCGCCACGCCACTGTCAAAGAAAACAATTAGCACGTGGGAGAATACCTATGTAGTCTGCTGTGATCGCGTGTTGAACTGAGACAGCAGCAAAGTCGAGTTGGTGGCAAAGACTTACAACAGGCCAACGCAAAATACGATGATCAGGGTCACACGGTGAGTCAGAGGCATCTGCAACTGCCACAAAACTGGCACCGGCAAGAGGAAAATAAGGATATCGCTAGAGATGTTGCCGACGGAGTGGATGTACCATTGCCAATTCGGTATGCATGATGCTTCGAGGGACTTGTCCCAATATCCTTGGACAGGGTTGCAGGTGAAAATAGACACAAGAACTAGTCCAACGCTCCATGCACCTACGATTACCAGGGCCCACTCGATAGTTTTCTGGATCTTCACCGTAAATATTCGTCTGTACTGTAGTAGGAGCGCAATTTTGATAGATCCAAGTGCGGCGTAGTAGAATATGATGGCAACATAGAATCGCTAAAACAACAGATTAGCAAAATTGACCAGATTTGTAATAGAGGTCTCTGACACGATAACTTCAAATACTACCGAACAAGTTAAATGGATTAACAGTCTATTCAGTATATGTATTAAGCGAAGCAATTATATGTGTCTAAGGAGGAAAGTCTAACGATAGTATATATATAGTAAAGGCCCTTTTAGTATAGGCAGTCCTTTAGGGTTAGGGTTGCCTAATATACCCCCCCTAAGAAAAATATGCATATCCTTATACATTTATTAGGCCTCTAGCTTCTTTTTTTTAGTATTCTTTTTATTATTCTATCTAAACATAGCAGGTTAAGTTCCCTATTTGTTATCTTAAGTATTTTAAGTTTCCTATTTACTGCCTTAAGTATCTTATATTCCCTATATAGGCTTGGTAGTAGTCTTAGTAGTAGGCTTAGTAGTAGGCTTGCTGGACTTAATAGTAGGCTTAGTATTAGATAGCTATATAAATAAAGGTTTAGTATTAGTTTAGATCTTAGGCTTAATTGGCTATATAGGTATAAGCTTGGTTTAAGAGAATCCTGCAAATAGGTCCTTTACCTGGTCCCCTTATATAAGCTAGTTATCCTCCTTATTTATAAATAGGTTTAACTTAACTTCCCTAGCCAATAACTTATTATTAATTTTCTTTAAATCCTCTTACTTTTCTTTATTTTTATCCTTTCTTTTATTTCTATTTCTCTAAGCCTTATTAGCTATATCCTTTGTTTTTATTTATCCCTATATATCTTTACCTTTAATAATATTATAATATATTTTCTTATAGTTTAACTAGGTTTTCTTTATTTTATACTTTATATACTTTAAACCTTTTTTATTATGCTTTAAAGCTTTATTATACTTTGCCTTATATTAATTTTATAAATCTTTATTTATTAGCTTTTTATAAGTATTCTTCTTAGTTAATATATACTTATATAAGGTTGCTTTTAAGGCAATTTGCTATATAAGATTAGGCAAGTCCTTTTAGTTAATTGTATTAATATTTAAGTTAAAGTATATTTTAGCAAATTCCTTTGCTATCTTTAACTTTATAATGCTTTTTGCCTAAGCCCTAATATATGCCTTTAGCTATTTATATGCCTATTCCTTAGCCTTAGGCAATCTAACTTTATAGGTCTTTTTATACTTAAAGGGCATATTAAAGCTGTTCTTTATTAGGCTAGGTTAAGCTAATACTATATAATTCTTAGAATAATATTTATATTTATTACAGTTTTTATAAAACAAGTTCTTTTGCTTAGTTGTTTTATTTAATATTAGGGTATAAGTAATTGCAAATAACTATAACTAGTCTTTAAAGGTAAAGACGCCGGCATTATTTTCTTTTTATATAACAAAATATATTTGCTAGTAGTTTTATTAAGGGTTTTTCTTTTTTGCAAAACATATTATTAAAAATATTAATAGCTACGAAATATAGTTAAGTTTAAGCTATTATAGGTCTTGCTTTTTTTTATAAAAATCCTCTGCATTTGCTAGCAATATAAAGGGTAATAATAAGGTCGGCTTTTGTACCTTATGCTTTATTAATAGTGCTAACTATAACTTTAGATTTATAAATTTCCTAGTTAGTAAGCTTAGCAACTAGTCTTTTAGCATTATATATAGCCTAAGTATAAGGTATAATAAGCAGGATACTAATTAATTTACTGCTATTTCCCTTTAGGCCAGCTATATATATGCTTAATATATAGTAAACTGCAAAATAAAGCTATAAAGAGTTTATTTAGCTTATGCCTATTTAGGCTAGCATGCCTTTTATATAAATTATTATATATAAACTTCTTAGGTTTCCCTTAGCCTTTTTCTTGCCTAAGCTAAGGATATTATTCTTAAGGAATTTTTATAATTTGCAAGCAGCATTAGTTAATTCCTAAGAATAGTAGGCTAACTCTATATAGCTATTATAGGCGACTATACTTATAATGCGCTTTAAATTTCTAAAGCTTTAGTAATTAATATTAATATAGGCAATATAGGAAGTAGCCTTATTTATATATATTAGTATAGACTTTTAAAACTGCTTAATAAAAGGGGCTAGGGCTGCCTTTAACTTAGCCTTTAAGTAGTAGTTTGCCTTTAGGAGCCTAAACTAACCTTTATACTTATCTTCCTTTTGCTTTAATAGATTATATAGTATAAATATTAGGTTAGCCTGTGCTTTAACTTTGTTATTAAAAGTAATAATTCCCTTTTATTTCTAATTACTAACTAGTATAAACTATTTATAACCTAAGAATTAATTTATTACTAAAAGTATATTATACTTTAATATTATTCTGGCTTTATTAAAAATAATAAGGCAGGGCAAAAAGAGATTTTTATTAGCTATCTTTAATAATATAATTAAGGTAATAATAATTATATAGGCTTTTGCTAAAATAGTTTTATAAAGTTTAAGTAAGCTTTTCTTTACTTTTTTAGCTTACTTATTATTATTAAAAGTATTTAGGTTAGCCTCTATATTAAGAAGTTCTTATAATCTAAGTATACTACTATTTTATAAAACTGCTTTTACTATTGCTCCTAAGGTATAAACACCTCCTATAAGCTTATACTTATGCTCTTTTCTACTAATTATAAAGTTTGCAGCATTAATAAGGCCTAAATTAATATTTAATTAAATACTTACTAAAAAACTAAGATCTTTTATAAATGCTATTTAGTTAAGCCCTTTTATATTATAAAATAGTTGCTTAGTTTTTAGGATTAAATTATTAACTTTAATAATAATACAGGCTACTTAAGGGTAAGCTTTATAATAAACGTTTAGCAATCCCTTTGCTATTTGCTTAGCATAGGCGTTATAGTTAACTACTATAGCAATCTTATTATTAGTTAGCAATATAAGTGCCTTTTTATATAATAGGGGCTTATTACTATTTTTATAAAGTTAATCTAAGGTTTTTCTTATATTATTCTTTAGCTATTTTTCTACAGCTTTATTCTTTGCCTTAGGTTTAGGCTTAGTTTTAACTTTATATATAGCCTTAATATAATAGTTAGCACTAGTATAGCCTTTATTAAATTAGTACTTAAATGCTATTTAAACTATTATAGCCTATTACTTAAAGTATTTATTACTATAAGTAAAATACCTAGTTATATTTTCTTTTAAAATAGTAAAGAAAAAATATAATATAGTTTTATTATAAAAGGTATTATATTAACTTTTTTAAAGATTAGCATAAAGGTTATATATACCTAATATTCTATTTATTCCTACTATATATTTATAAACTTAGCATAAATAGCATTTAAGAAATTCTTTATAAAGTGCTTTAATAAAATGCTATTATTTAAAGTTTATAATATCCTATAAATCTCTTTAGGCAATAGTCTACCTCTTAATATAAGGAAGATAATAGGCTTAAGAAGATCTATTAATGCCTCTTTATTATCTAAAGCCTATAATTCGTTTTCTAAAGTTAATATCTTTATTATCTTCTAGCATAAAACAGGGCTATTTTATAAAATATCTTTTATATATTCTAGCTTATTAAGTTTTATATTCTTTAAAATATCTACTTTTATTACCTTTAGTACTATAATTATATGCTTTAGTATATAGTTTATTAGGCAAATCTTTAAGTCCTAGATTATATAGGCTAGTATAAATATAATTTTAAACTTGCTACTTTTAAAGCAGCTTTATAAAAAGAAGATTCTGCTAAGGCACTTAGCTAGGTTATAAAACGCCTGTAATTAGTTTTAGTTGAATTTTATAACTATTTTAATATAAACCTTAAAAGCTTAGTTGCAATTAACCTAAAAAGCTTATATAATTATTAGGTTTTTAATACCCTTTAAGTTAAACTTTAGCTTAAGGTAAATAAGGTTATTATTTAAAATAATTATATTTAGATTATATTTACTATTTCCAAAGTTTATAGCAACTTAGCTTTAAATTATATAATAGCAAACGTTATTTAGCAATAAAATTATACTAAACAGATTTATAAAATATAAAACTTCCTTAAGCATAGTAAGCTATTTATTTATATACAGTACTTTTTATCTATTTATATTTCTTATATCCCTTTAGTTACTTATTAAGTATTATCTTATTAACCTGTATTTAAAGTATTACAAATTATTAAATAGCCTTAAGCGCTTTAAAGATATTATTTATAAACTTCTTACTACTTATAGTCTTAACTAATAATAGTAGGTCCTTAATAAAAAGGAAGAAAGCATAGCTATTCTTTTTATTCTAGTTTAAAACTTTAGAAAAAACAAACTACTAAGTAAATAAATCCTATAACTAATAATAGTCTGTTATAGTTTATAATCTGCCCTAGCTATAAAGGTGCCTTAGCTATAGGCAAAACCAGTAGTACCAAAGCATTAAAGTATCTTTTATAAAGTTAAGCCAGGCAAATCTTTTAATTAGAATTATGCTTCTTTTCCTTAATATTATCTAGCTATATATACTATTTGCATTATATAATTTTAGCAAGTTTTATAATAACCTTATTTTAAACAGCCCTTACTTGCTTTAGGGTTTCTTTGCTAAAGAGGTTAGGTGCTTTTATAAAAAGTTTTACTACTGCTATTATATAATAAAAGCAGGCCTGGTTAAGAAATATCTTTTTATAAGTCTTTATTAAAATATTTTTTTACCTTATTAAACTTCTTTATATTATAAGCTAAAGGTTTATATAATTTAAGTAATTTACCTTTAGCATTAGCAAGCAATTTAAATATTTATCGCCTAAGGATTACTAAATGCTTATCTTTTATTTGCTTATACATTATTTGCTTAACTATAGCTATTTATATATTAATTTAGCAAAATACTAGTATGCTAAATAAAGGATATATTTCGATAAAGCGCTTTATATTACTTGTGCTAATAATAATAAGGTAGTAAAAGTAGTTTTAAAGAATAATTATATATTTAGCTTTATTTATAAAGTCTAGCATATTTACCTTTATTTTATTTAAGAGTATTATAACTATATTAGCAAGCTAATTACTAAACTTCTTAGCTATAAGCGCCTAGTACTAGGCGTTTTATATAAATCTATTTAAAAAGATAGTTATTTAATTCTTTATTAAAGAAAATTTAGATAATATAGGTAATTAGATAATATTATTTATTAGTATTATATTTAATATTCTAGGTTCTACTATATTAATGCTTTAAAGCCCTGCTTAAATATTCTTAAGGTAATTGCTATTTGCTATATTTAATATATATAGCAGTATAGTTGTCTAAAATAGAAAATTTCTCTACTTTATTAATATAAAGATATTAATATTAATAATCTTTAGTTTATAACACCTGGTAATATAAAAAAAAGGTTAATTATATTAGGAAATCCAGCATAAGCTATATTTGCTTATAATTGCTAATTATAAAAAATATTAATGCTAGCAGTGCTAAGTTTAAATTATATATAGTAGGCACTGTTTTGCTACTAATAATTTAACTTTATTACTTTAAAAAAGTATTAGACCTCCTATACAGTTATTTCTTTAATATTAAAATTGCTCTTAATTGCAGTTATTAGGATTTGTATAATAATAAGGGAAATATAAGATTTGCAGCATATAAAGATATAGTCGATTATTATTTTTAAAACGCGGTATAGGTAAAACTTAATTTAAAAGACTATAGCTAGGGTTATATAACTATTATAGCCAATCTTATTTATTATTTTATTTAAGTATAATATAGCAACCTTTTTATTTATAAAAATAATAGGGTTATAAGGGTAAGATTTGCCTTTATAAATAGCATTGCCGAAATAATTCTTTTAAATTATAAAATTAACTTTTATAATATCCTTTATAGCCTTAAGCAACTTCTTATTTAATATATTAAGCTAAGCAATTATTTATAATTTATAAGGGTTTGCTTAAGTTTTTGCGTATAGCATATGCTTTAGCAAAGTGCTATAATATTTAAATAAGCTATATATATAAGCTAAAAATTGCTAGTTAGCGCTTGCTATTTAAAACCAGTTTGCCTTATTAGCCTTAATAAATCTATAATTGCTTATACTAATATTTATTTTAATATAGTAAAGGATAACGCCGGTATTAGGTTTATTCTTAATATTAATGCTTTAATAGCATTATAGCAACTGCTGCTGCTGCTAGACTTTGTTAAAAAGCTATATATTTTTATTTAAAAAGTTATTATCTGCCTAGCCTGCATTTGCATAAAACTAAGGGAGTTTAATAAGTAAGCAGTTATTTAAAAGGTATTTAATTAAACGGGTTAACTTACTAGTAATGCATTTGCGTTTAAATTATAAAAAAAACTTATACTAGCAGGAGCTAACTATACTGCTGCTATTAAAAAAAACTATATAAATAATATTAAGCATCTTCTTTTCTAAGTATATTAACTTTATAGTATTATAAATAAGTATAATATAAGCACTAATATTAGTACTAGCATATAAAATAAAGTTGGTTAGATCTAAGGTAAAAGCTCTTTAGTATAAGGGAATGTCTAGGATTATCTCCTCCTTACCAGCAAAGATAATTTAATTAATTTGCTCTTTATAAAACGCAGCTTCCAAATTGCTGCATTATATTACTTGATAACCACTGGATTTATACTTACCCTTGCTCTTTATAGCAAGGGTGCCTGGCTTAAAGATTATCTTTTAAAGATCGCGTTTAATTAAATTAGCTATAAATGCATTAGAATAAAAAGAGAGGCATTTAGTTATATCTTACTAGTAGAAATTATAACTAAGCTTAACATAGACTTTACTAAAGAATAGGTACTATATATAGTTTATATTAACTTTAGTATATTATTAAAAAAGGACGGTTGCAGCAATGCTTGCCTTTATCTTAACATTTAGGGCAATTTATAAGATAGTCTTTATAGTACTTGCCTTTATCTTAATATTTAAAGCAGTTTAAGAGGTTATCTTAGCAGTTAATAAGGAGAGTATTTTAAAATATAATAAATAAAAGGGTAATATATAAGGTAAAGGTAAAGCTTATATAATTAATAAATAATAAATAAGAATTATAAACGTTAGTTAATATATAAAATTAGTTTATATATAGAAGGTTAAAAGTAAAAAGGAAACTAATATAAGCAGCTATGCTAGCTTTTAAAGAGGGGAATTTATAAGTACCCTATTAAGAAAAAACAAAATAATTAATAAGGCAAAACAGAAAATTACTAAAAAGTAAGGGGCATATAAAGCTAATTTAGGCAGCATAGTATTAATGCAAAAAAATATTAAATAATAGTAATTAGTTTGCTAGTTCTACTTATAGAAATTTCTAGCTAGCCCTTAAGCTGTTTTATTAAAGCTATAGCTGCTTTTTATATATATAATATTAATATGCTTTTGCTTAATAATAAAGGTAATGCTATTAATAGTATTGTATAAAGAGTTTAGGGATATTCTAGTTTAAAGTATTATAAGGTTCCTATATTATACTGTTATATCCTAACTATTTAATTTTATAGTAAAGGTTATTGCGTTTATCGCTAGGCTTTTTTATATATATATGCTTTATAATATTCTTAATAATATATTTCTTAGTTAAGTTAATTATAAGGGGTTTTAAACTTAGTTATAATGCTATTGCCTGCTTATAAGATGCTAGTTTAAGGTATTTTATAAAGATATATAGGTTTTATTTTAACTAAAGGGAATTTTAATCTTATAGCAAAAGTTGTTAACTTTTTTTTAAGATTTAAAATAGCCTAGTTTTATAAAATATAAGTTTTGTTTAATAGTTTAAATAATATTTATAATAACCTAGCTTAGCTAATTTAATATATATATAGTTATTTACCTTTAATTGCAGTAGGGTTATTTACTGCCTATTATAATAAATCTTTATTTTAGCTTAGGCAATTTAAATATGCTTTATAGCTTTTTTGCATATTAATTAATGCTAGTATATAAAACTATATAAAAGAATATTACTAGCTAGGGAAGTTCTTAGGTTTTTTTAGCTATCGCCTATATAGCATAATAGCAGGCACCTATTCTATTATTACTAAGTAAAAAGTATTTAATATAAACAAAACGCTTAGCAGATAATCTTACTATAAAGACAGATTAAACAGGGCTCTTATATTAGCTATAAGTGCTATTATAAGCATTTAAACTATTTGCTTAGCTTATCCGTTTGCTACTAAGTAGTATATAGCAGTTATTTATATTTAAGTATCTGCTGCCTTATAAAGGTTCCTTTAAAATTTGCTATAAAACTTGCTATTTATATCTGAAATAAAGGCATTAAAGAACCCCTATACCAGGTAAACCTATTTAATATATAATTAGGCCTAATCCTTAATACTATATATACCTCTTTTAATTAGCCTTATAACGAATTTTAAGGTTTTATATATAATTACTAGTATAGTATTATTGCCTTATCTTAATTATAGCAGTTCTATAATAAAATTTATATATAATATTAAAATTAGCATCTTTGGTATATTAATCGGCTAAAGGTTACTAAAAGGGTGCTTATACAATTGTTTATTTAGTTTGTAAATAGCACAGGCTGCTATATACTTATATATTATATATTATATTTAGTAAAAGAATATAATATTTTAAAGGAAATAATACATTTAATTCTCTTTAATATAAGCATGCTTATTATAGGCTATATAGATAAAGTATAGCACTAGTTTTTATAGTATAATAAGGCAAGACTTGTTTTTTATCTATATAGTATAAAAGACTATTACTAAGCTAAAAGCAGAAATTATATAAAATAAGGGTTTAGCCTTTAAAGTTATAGGCAGTATTTATTATAACTTAAGCTAAACGCTGGTATATGCTGCTAAAGAATTTATTTATCCTTAAAGCAGTAATAATATTTTTTTATAAATGCTTAAGACATTTAGAAAATGCTAATAACTTAACCTTTATATTTAGTAATATTAACCTTAAAGATTAATATATTTATGCCTAGGGGTAAGTCCTTGTCTAGCTTAGCCTAATTCTACAGCTCTTTTGCTATAGCTGGCTCTGTTTTTTATAAGCTTAATTTGGCTTATATAGGCTTCAGCAACGCATATAATTGCCTGCAGGTTAAGATATAGGCTTATATTAAGGGTTCCGTTATATATAAAACCAAGCTTTTTTAAAAACTTACCTGCATTACTTTATCTTAGACTTTTAGAAGCTAAAATAATATATTTATATTTATATAAATTTTACTAAAACAGTATACTACTTTAAAATTATAAGCAAAACAGTTTAGGAAAAAAATGCTATTTAATTATATAACAAATATTATATAATATATAATTCTTTAAGGCAAACGCTTTAATAATTAACTTATAATTAGTAATAATTATAATTTTGCTATAGTTAAGGTAGTAGGAATATTTATTAAGAGTTTAAACTAATTCTAAGGCTTTTAACTTAAAGGCAAAGTAATTTTTCTTTATAGCATTTAAAGTGCAAAATAAGAATAAGATTAGTTAGCTATATTTGTTATTTTATAACTAATATATACTAGCTTTAATGCCTTTGCTGCTAATATTAATATAAAGGTAAAACGGCTTAATATAATTTAGGGAATGCTAAATCTATAATATTAATAAGGAAATCTTTTAACTTTGTTTATATACCTTAGGCATTAACCTATAAAGTATTATAATATTCCTGCTTTTTTTGCTAAAAAAGAGATCTTATTTAGTTACCGGCTTTTAAAGCAGGGTAACCTTAAAAGAAAAAATATACTTTCTTATTTAAGTCTCGCGTTTTTTACCCTTTTATAAACTTTCCTTAAAACCAATAGTTTTAAGTTTTACTAGCAGTTTAGCAATAATAGCAAAGTATAAAACAAATTCGCAATAATATTTTATAAGGCCTAAACCAGATTCCAAAGTTTAGAAATTATATAGCATAATAAAGTTCTAAATAGCCTTTATCTTCTTAGCAGTAATAAATAGGCTAAATTATAATATATAATGTCTTAGGGCTTCTACTTCTATTTAAGCAAAATAGCATTTAGCTAAAAAACATTATATAGCCTAAGTTCTTTAAAATTATTAATATAATTTTTCAAATGCTACAGGTAATTATTAATAATTTATAAAAAAATAATAACATTATTAATATATATTAAAACAAACTGCTATAAATAACGTTTAAATAGTATTTTTTATTTTATATTAAAAAAAGGGTAAACTAGTTATAAGTTTTATAAAGGCAATAGTAAAATGCTAAAGTCCTTAATAAAGGGTAATAAACGTTATCTTTTATTTATCCTTAAGCTTTAGCAGTTATTAAAAGAAACCCTTTAAAACATCTATAACTATAAATACTAAGCATCCTTTTAAAAAGGATAAGATATTATCTTGCCTAGGCAGCAGGTATTTATAAAGATTAAGCTTAACATTTACTTAATAAAGATTTATAACCAGGCAAGGTTTACTATTTTAGTATACTAAAAATGCTAAGAATATAGCTTTATATATTTCTTTTAATAGCACGTTTTTTATAATACTAGCCTCCTTTAGGGCGTTTATAATATAATCGAAATTTTGCCTATTTCTTTTAAAGAAATTATAAAGCTTTTAGATAAGATTATTCAATTTAGCGCCTTTTTTAAATAGTATTGCCAGCTTTATACTATTATTAAAGCAACTAAGCTTAGGGCTAAAAAGACAGTAATATTATATAATAAGATTGCGAATTTAATTTATATAGTTTATACCCTAATCTATAGCTATATTTGCATTAGCTATATTAAATTCTAGGTTAAATACTAGCAAATAAAATAGATATTTATTAAAATGCTAGCTTTTAAGTTCCTTCTCCAGTAGTTCCTTGCTAAAGAGGTTTATAATAGAAATCGCTATTAAAGGTTTTATTTAGTTTAAAGATAAGGTAATAAAGATATATATATTATATATAGCATCTATTTAAATTAGGATGCCAAGGACTTAGCCCTTACAAATAGTAATAGGCACCTTGCCGAAGTTAGAAAAAGGCAGGGTTTTTATTTATTTATTAACATAGGTATATAGTAGTAAAGCATAAGTTAGTCCTTATAAATCTTTAAAAAGGGTAGGTTTAATTAAGTAGCTATTATAATATATTAGCAACGTTTAATATAATATATAAATATTTTGTTCTTTCCCAGGCAGTATAACTATGTCTTTAGCAGCATAGAGACAGGCAGTCTAATATTTAGCTATATCTTTCCCGGTGCTAATAGCCTAGATCTCCTAAGCAATGTCTTTTATATATAGCATATTATTATTATATCCCTTGCCCTAAATAATATAAAAACGATTTGGCTTTAAAAATGTTAGCCTAAGCAGCAAGCTATAAAAGAGGTTATTAATAATATATGCTTGCTTAATTATTTTCTAAAAAAGCTTCTGCTTATTTAGCAAATTAATTAATAGGTTAACAAATTAGGTAAAATTAGGTTCTTATCTAATGCTACTAATTAATAAAGGTCTAGGTAAGGTACTAAAAAAGTAAGTAGAATAATATAAAGCAAGCTCTTATTAAAATATAAAAGAAATAAGGGATATTATATTTGCTATATTAAAAAAATATTCTCTAGCTAGCAAGTATATTATAATATATAAATGCTTAAAGGATAAGGGGTTAAAAGATAGCATAATAGAATTCTACTTGCAATTATTTTATATTAACTAAATAGTAATAAACAACGGTTTAAATTAAACGTTCTTTAATAAATCTTTCTGTTTCTTTTATTTAAATGGCTTAATAATAAGCTTAGCAATATAGCGCCAGTTGCCAAATTTATAACTATTAATAGCGTTCTTAATAAAAATTAGATTTTCTAAGGTAAGCTTTAGGGTATTATTAATAGTAATAAAGATAGCTAGGAACTAATTCTGCTTTAGCAAAGGCATTCTTTAAGCCTGCTGCCTTTTTAGTTTTTTAAAAAAGGACTAAGTTCTATAAAAGAATACCTATCCTTATACTTATTAAAATAAGCATTCTAATATATCTTAATAATATCCTTAACTATTTATTTTATAAGCAGCTCCTTTACCTTTATAAAATAGGCAGTAACTACTAAGGGTTTATAGTTATTTATAAAGGCATAGCAGTTTTGCCTACTAAACTTGCAAAAGTTATAGGCGTTATTATTAAATTAGGTATTTCCTAATCCCTTAAAGGCGCTATAATTCTATTTATATTAGTCCCGATTATTGCTAAACTAGTTAATATTATAATCCTAGTTTCTACAGTCCTTATTATTTATTAACTTATAATCTTAATTTCTATTAATACTTTGCTTATAATAGTTAGGACCTTTGCTATTATAACCCCCAAATTAACTATAGTTTTAGTTGCAGCAATTGCAGTTAACGTTATTATAGAAATTATATATAAAGCTAGCATAGAATTTGCTATAAAAACTTATTAAAAAAACTTATTATACTAATTATTAGAGCTACTATAGTTAATATATAAGACTTTTTTATAAAGATTATATAACTCCTTTTTAAAGCTATTATACTAGCTTTTTTCTTTTTCTTATTTTTATTAAACATTAAACTAATAATGCTAGACTTAGTTCTTAAAGTATATAAGAATATTATTTGCTTTTTTTTAAGATAACTACTATATATAGCATAAGGTTTAACTTTTAATAAATATAATAGACCTAAGCATTCTTATTAATATTTCCTATTTTATTATATAAGTGCACCTTATTATTAATATAGGTTTATAAGGGTTGCTTCTCTTTTTAGTTAAAAAAATAAGCAAAAGTATTAGCCTTTTTATAATAGCACTGCAATCCTTATAAAAACGCGCTTAAAGCATTTATAGCTAATTTTATAAACCTTTGCTAAGGCAAACTTACTTCCTTAAAAAATAAAGATATAAACTAGCAAGCTCTCTTGCTCTTTTCCTTAGTTAATATACCTACTAAAAGATTTAAAACTATAATAGCTTTGCTGCAAATTTAAGTAAGGTGCTTAATTTTAGCAATATATATATTAACTAATTATTTATTAAACTTAAATATTTTAGGCTTTAATTTATATCTAGCATTGCCTGCATTTAAGCAGGTTCCTTCTAATTTATTATTATTAAATATAACGTTATCTGCTTTATAATAGGCAGGGCAAGAGTTAAAATAATAGAAGTTAGGTTAGCAATTTCCCTAGTGCTAACTAATATATATAAGAAATATAAAGAGTTAGGCATTTTGCTAGGAGTAGGGCATTACAAAAAAAATATTATATTTGCTAACTTAAACAAAGGCAGCTTAAATTAATAATATAGCATTTAGACCCTATATAAAATATTTAATAAAATGCCTAAACCTTTAAATATTTATAGCCAGGCTAAGAAAACTTTATAATTATCTTTAAGCTATTAGCAAACGTTTTTGCTAAATATACTTCGATTTTTTTACTAAGACTAGGCAAACATGCTTAAATAGTTTATAATTTATAACTAAGAGGAGGTTTTAAAATAGGTCTAAACCTATGCTTTGCTTAATAGTATAAATAATAATAGCGTTATATTGCAGATTAGCAAAAGTATACTAAAAATGCTAGGCTAGTAAAGCAGGAGGCAGTGCCTAAGGTGCTAAAGGTGCTAAAGGTGCCCCTAATCTAAAATTACCCTTACTATTTTTAGCATATACTAGGAAGTTAGCTAAATTAAAAAGATTACTATTTATACTATTAGTTAGCATATAAGGCTTAGTATAAAAGTTCTTAATAAAGGGGGAGAATTCTAAAAGGAAAATTTATAAAGGGTAGTCTTTTAATAAATATAATAATAAAAAAAAGGCTAAAAAAGATAAAAAGTTAAGGGGTAAGGTAATATAAAATTATAAAAATAAATTTAGGAAAAATAATAAGATAATTATAAGAATAGTAATAATTTTAAGAATTAATAAGCAAAATAATCCTTTATTTTACTTAAAAAAGATAAACTGCTTAAAAAAGCTAAATAGTTTTTACCTTATAAATTTAGTAAATAAGGCCTTGCTAACTTAAGCAGCTGCATTTAAGTCCTTTTATTAAATAGGTTTTAATACTCCTGCTATAACGCTAGTTATTCCTTTTAAAGTTATTACCTTTTAATTTATAAAAACTCTTTATAATATTAATTTATAGTTAGGTAAAAAGGTAGGCAAAAAGGTATAAGGAATAGCTGGCTTTAGGCTTAAGCTTATCCTTATAAGGTTTAAATAATAGTTTGCGCTAAATTGTAAGAAATAATAAAAGACTTCTTAAGTTTTATTCCTAATTTATAAGCTAGGTTTCCTTATTAAGTATGCTATATATTTTATATATAATTATATAGGCTTTATTAATATTATTTAAATAAATCTTTATAATTGCAAAATATATAAATTATTAAGTAAATTAAAGTAATTGTTAGGCTTAAAGGAAATTAGTATTAATATATTATAGTTTTAAGGCTATTTGCAGGCTTATTTTATATATTAGTTATAAATAAGGTAACTAAGATATATTACCCTCTTATTTTCCCTTTCCTAAACTAATACTAAGGAGAATTTCGCAGGCTAAAAATTATATAAGGACTAACAGTTAAATAGTTATTTTAGGTTTATTATAATAGGATAATAGCTAAGGTCTTTAGCTAACTAACCTAGTAAGGTAAGGTATAAGAGTTATTATATTTAATATTTTATTTATTGCTTAGGCAAAAGAAAAAGAGCTTTAAGGTTTAAAGGATTAGCGTCTTTATATAGAATTAGGAAAAAATATAAGAATTATACAGCTATTATATAATAGAGGTCTTTAACACGATAACTTTAAATACTACTAAACAAGTTAAATAGATCAACAGTCTATTTAGTATATATATTAAGCAAAGCAATTATATATGTTTAAGGAGGAAAGTCTAACGATAGTATATGTATGGTAGAGGCCCTTCTAGTATAGGCAGTCCTTTAGGGTTAGGGTTGCCCAACAAGATTACCACATTTTACGTGATTGGCGTGTATGGCATGCCTTGTTGTATAATTCTAGCCTCTCAGACGAAAGTGTCCATACATGCTCGCCGAGACCTGCCTGCGTCATCAAGCCCAATACTACGCCTTTTACGATGGTCAAGACCTAATTCACACCATCAGAACGACAAGTACACTAGGTTTGGCCCGGGAATTTTCTCACCAATGATATAAGGATCATGCAGTCATCTAGACCCAAGGACTTGACAATTGAGTGTCGGGTGTACAGCCTCAGAAGAACCATCATGGCAGTGAAGGGCAGGAGGATGGCCGCAATGTAGATAATAACATGGCTTCTAGAGCCCTCTGCTGAGGACCGAATATACTGATGCGCGAGCACAGCTTCCTGGTTGTTCGAGGTTGTCATTTCGAGGTGGACTATTGCACTACCTTTGCGTTCGAGTCTCAGTATTGCCATTTTGTTATGTTGCCTCTCCAGCATGCATTGGAAAGCTGAGGTCTGCCAAATGAGCTGGCAAGGACGCTTGAAAAGACATGATAGATCAGGACTCGTAGATTTATATCACCACCAAACACAAAGGCTGTGATCACCACTGATTGTCAAGTCTAGCGTTTCAACCCCCAAGTCTAGAATGTGATTGAACACGAAGCGACGTTGCTGAGAATGGCCCCATTACTAGTCGATCATGAATTTAAGTTCATCGGCACGCTTGGATATACTTGACTGGAAACATCAAGTAACACGAGTCAGAAGCCCTTCGGAAGGGGAAACGAATATTGACGGTGCTGCCGCGAACTATAACTCGCCCCGAATCATTGAAGGAGAAGTGGTGCGAAATCTCCTTAACATTCATGTTGGCACAGATGTATTTCAATTCGATGGCTCGAGAAATGAGCTGTTGCTACGACTCACCCAGTAAACCTCAAGACTATACGCATTGTAGCGACCCAATTATCATGTCGACTCCATACGTTGGCACTAGCGAATCCATATAGTGTACATAAGCGAGCTTGATCGGTTATGGCTTTGTGAAACATGTCCTGCAAATAAACTTTTCTGCGATGTTTTGGACCCGGCGCCAACCAACAGCGTCAAAAAGTATCAAATGCACGTAGGCTGTCTTCATACATTACAAATTAACTATCTTGTCACAATATCTTTAGACAGGGCCCAGACAAAGGTTCGCATAAAACCTTGATACCCAAGAATAGCATGATATAATTCCTGATATCTGATATCTGCCACTTGGGTCCCTTTTACTAATCTCAGTGTATGATCGGCGGAAATGAATCAGCAAACATCGACGATGAAGAGCTCACTGCGTGTTGTCATGCCTTGGTTGCTCGAAGCCTAGTGAATACAAATTCATCTCACTTATCAATTTCCCCTTTTCCAAATACATTAAAAAAAAACCCTTTCAAAGATCTGTTTTCTGCCTTTTTGACTTTCTTATTATATCATCTTGCAGATTCAGGAAACGAAGTGCGAGATCAGTATTATTTACAGATCCACGAACTCGCCTTTGATATACCTTCCGGCCTGAATGCCTTCAAGATAAGCAGCAATCTTAGTTGCCATAGGGCCAGTCGCAAAGCCAAAATGGTCGTAGATGTATTTGCCAGGCAAACTGTGTCCAAAAGTGCGCATGTTGATGCCGGCATCGGCATACCTCTCCCAGCCGTTGGGGGCGTATGGCTCGATCACAACAGCCGGAACACCGCCCTGTCCATGACGAGACAAAACTTGGCGACGATACTCGACAGGCTGTTCTTCAAAAAGCCGCCAGCACGGAAAGCTCACAACTCTAGCTTTGATGTTTTGTGTCTCTCCCAACTGCTTGGCCACATTGACAGCAAACGAAAGCTCAGCTCCCACTCCAATAATTGTGACATCTGCGTTGCCACCATCGGCTTCGTGAAGAACGTACGCGCCTTTTGCCACACCGTCCCTGCTGGTCAGCCCCTTGCCCTGTGCACCACCATGGAGCTGAGGGAGCTTGTGTCGACTTTCGCTAATGATACTGGGACCGTCTTTGTACTCGATTGCCATGGTCCACGCACCCGCGACCTCTTCGCTGTCGCCAGGACGGATGTAGAGTAGGTTGGGCATGGACCGGAACAGCACAGCGAGTTCTATAGGCTGGTGTGTTGGACCATCTTCTCCAGCGCCAATCGAGTCATGTGTCGCAACGTGAATCACTTGTAGCCTTTGTAAAGCCCCCATACGAACTGCTGGCGCAGCATAAAGGTAGAACATGAAGAATGAGGAGGTTACCGGGATGATAGTTCCCGGGTTGAACGCTGCGAGCCCATTTGCGATGCCAGCCATGGCATGTTCGCGTACGCCGTAGTGGATGTATCGTCCAGAGTAATCGCCATTGATGCCACATTCGGTCTTCAAGTTAGGCTGTGTACAGTTTTTTTTTTTTAGCAAGCTGACAATGCACAAACATGCCCAGGTGCAGTGTTGATACTTACAGGTTGGAAATCAACTTTCCCGTCCCAAATCATGTTCACAGATGGTGACAAGTCCGCTGTCCCGACCATGAAGGAATTGATGCTCTTCGCCAATGGATTGATGACTTTACCGCCGGACACCCTGGACGGAGTGTCCGCCGTATCGAAAGACTCAGGGACTAGTTTCTTCCAGTCCTTGAGGATTGCCCCACATGCTCGGGCTTGCAGCTCTTGTCCCAGCTCTGGAAACTGCTTGCAATATGTGTCGAAGAGTTTGTCCCATTCCTGGACAAAAGCCTCCCCTCGCTTTGGAAGCTCGGCGAAGAAATTTCTGACATCTGCGTCAATTTCGAAATGCTTTTCTGGATCAAACCCATTTGCCCGCTTCATGTTTTTCACGTCTTCCGCACCAAACGGAGCTCCATGAGCAGCTGCCTTTCCGGCCACTGCACTTCCTAGTCCGATGGTCGTCTTGATGTTGATGAAAGTGGGCTTGTCTTTGGACTGTCGAGCTTGAGCTAGCGCCTGAACGATAGCATTTACATCGTAGCACCCGTCTTCTACCTCGAGGATATCGAAGCCGCATGCTTGCATTTTGGCGTTGATATCCTCGTTGTTCACCATGTCGACTGAGCCATCACAAGTGATCTGGTTGTTGTCGTAGCTGGGTCATACTATCAGACACCGAATGGCCAGGAGGGCTCTGACGCCAAAGTCCGGGGCTTGCAATGGGGATGGATGCTTACATGATGGTAAGGTTATTCAACCTCCAGTGCCCTGCGAGAGAGATAGCTTCCAATCCCACGCCTTCTTGTAGGCAGGCATCCCCGATCATGCACCATGTGTGATTCGAAACAACATCGAGACCTGGCTTGTTATACGTTGCTGCTAGGTTCTTGGTCGCCATCGCTAAGCCAACGGCGTTCGCAACTCCCTGACCGAGAGGGCCGGTTGTCACTTCAATTCCTTCAATCTCAATCTCTGGATGACCTGGAGTGAGAGAGTCTGCTCGATCGGAGTGATATGACTTGAGTTGGTCGAAAGTCATTGCTTTATAACCAGACAAGTGCAAGAACGAGTACTGAAAGAGACACGTGTGTCCTACAACACTATCAGTCTCTAGATATAAATGAGTTTATGCGAATTAAAACCAGCTTACCATTTGACAAGACAAATCGGTCCCTGTTAAACCAGTCTGGAGTATGAGGAGCATAACGCATTGCATACTTCCACAGGGCAACACCGATAGCTGCCATGCCTATTGCGCCTCTGGCAAATGAATCAGTCAGCCAACAGATAAGACATGATAAATTGCAATGAATCTGTCTTCCTCACCCTGGATGGCCCATGTTGTATTGTTGACACAGATCAGCAATGAGGATCCGGTAAGTGCTGAGCACATCGTCATGCAAATCAGACAATTCTGTCCCCGGAGCTGGCCGCTTCTTGGTGACGACTTGGTCTTTGACAGTATGCAGCGCATTGCCCCCATTTTGTTCCAGTCTCCCAGGAGCCATAATTGGTAACAGATAATGATCAGATACGACCTAGCCGCGGTGCAAATGAACGTTCTCGAAAGCTGTTAAGAGGTATGTTCAGAGTCCGTTACAATTTGTAGAATGATAGAGAAAAGGTATTCGGACGATATTTGACTATCTCTGTGGATTGTACCATGTAACGTCTTCAAATATCTCGAACGCTTTTGGTGACAACGGGTTCTTCATTGCCCCAGGTCTGCAGTGACCCGTGGGGCGGGTCGTCCCCAGATCTGGTTGACAAGCATCAGTCTGGGGAAACCGGCTTTCCCAAAACAGCAATCCGCCGAGGCGAAAGACCCCAAATCAATCGCCCTCAACTAAGGTAAGTAGCCTAATGAGTGGTTTGCCGACGACTAATGGGCTCGGACCCCAATCGGCCGACTTGAATGATGTGGCCACGCATGGTGGACGGACACACATCCCGAAGACAAAACCGGACATGTTTCGTTGAGACATGAGGGGCCAACGCGGATTCATAGAACGGGGTAAAGCGGGAGTCAGTGGCCCTCGTAGTTGAAAGCCTCGAAGGTCATGCGCTACTATTACTTGTCCAAACACTAGTCCAGGATCCTTTATGATGGTGTGGTATTCGTCAACCTGAAGAACTTGGTAAGACCGCCCGTATTACAAATAAATAAATTGTGACCCACGCATCCGAACAGGCAGACCTAAGCGGCGACCTCGAATTGGACATCCCGAGCTTTTACAAGAAATTAGGTTGACGACGGGACCATCGTTGGAAGCAGCACAATGTCGGCACATGCGAATTTGAATGGTTCTGTTGGCGTCCAGAGCCGTCAACGCCATCGTGATATACTTCAAGCTCCGCTTCCCAATCCTTCACTGCAAGTCACAGCAGATCACAAGCTCAAGACCGTCGAAGCACCCGTCTACGCCCCCGGACCGGATGAGGTTCTTGTCCATGTCAAGACGACAGGAATATGTGGCTCAGACGTACATTTCTGGAAGGCAGGACGGATCGGCTCGCTCGTCGTCGAGGGAGACTCCATATTGGGTCACGAAGGGACAGGCGTGGTTGTCAAGTGTGGCCAAGGAGTGAACACCCTCAAACCTGGAGACAGGGTCGCTATTGAACCAGGCGTGCCTTGTGAACAGTGCTTTTTGTGCCGCATGGGAAAGTACAATCTGTGCGAGGAAGTGCAGTTTGCTGGCGTCTACCCATATGATGGGACTTTGCAGCGATATAAAGTCCATCCAGCGAGATGGCTGCACAAGTGAGTCAATATGGTTGTTCGTCCCTTCTACTCTCTCAACAATCATTCACTGATGCCCTTAAATTAAGGCTCCCAGACAATTTGAGCTTCACTGAAGGCGCTCTTCTCGAACCTCTCAGCGTTGTCCTCGAAGCCTTACGAGTAGCCAGTCTTACGCTTGGTCGCGGCGTAGTGATATGCGGAGCTGGTCCCATCGGGCTTACCGCCCTTCTCGCATCTCGTGCATCTGGCGCTCATCCAGTCGTGATCACCGATGTTGAGCCGAAACGATTGGAATTTGCAAAGCAGTTAGTCCCGTCTTGTTTGACTTATCAAGTCGATACCTCCGCAGATGCTCGAGGCAATGCACGTGGAATCCGCAGACTCTTTGGCGCTCGAGGAGGAGAGGGCGAGGAAGGAGACGAATATTTGGCGCCTCCAAGCGTCATTGAGTGCACAGGGGTGGAGTCAAGTGTCTGTACGGCGGCATTCACAGTTCGCCGAGGTGGCAAGGTTGTAGTAGTGGGCGTGGGTAAGAACACGCTGAATAACTTGCCTTTTATGCATCTCTCTTTGGGCGAGGTAAGCTTTCCAGAGGAGCCTTCACTGGGATTATACGTAACTAATGCCTTTTCCAGATTGATCTCCGTTTTATCAACAGGTACACTGATACCTGGCCCGCAGGAATCTCCTGTATGAGCGGAGGAATTATTGACATGAAGAAGCTGGTCACTCATGCGTTCCCACTTGAGAAAGCCCTGGAGGGTCTGACTCTATCTTCTGATCCACGGAATGGAACTATCAAAGTTCACATTGTGGATGATACCGAAACTGTGTTCTTCTAAAGGCTGGACTTGAGTCGAGCCGTGTCTTGGCCAGTGGAACAGATCAGGAAGGTTGTAGGCCAGTAGAATGACGCTGGCCCACCTAAAAATGGGTCAATGAATAGTAAACATGTCACACCATTCTCGAAAAAGTGTACGAGGGCGATTAGTTTCAAATAGAGGAATACGACCCGCAGTCCAATCAGGAATAGCTTATTGACTAACTTGGCCGGTAACAACAGTACGTTCGATTGTGGTTGCTCAGAACTGAGAGAGTAACGATTGTTGCATTCAATGTTGACAAGAGAGCTTTACATGCTGAATAATAGTGTATTTTGTGGAATTACCCGCACATCTGCTAATGCGTTCACGTTTGCATCTAGAAGATTTTTGACGAAGCCCATGAGATTGTCATAGCTCTACTTCCATTACCGCGAAACTATGGCCGCTAAGTTATTTCTTAATCTTACATCTCAAACTGGACTCACACTACTCGGGTCGCCCCGTCGTGGCTCGTACTCTGGCGGGTCCTCATGCGGCGTAATTGTTCTCCAAGTTGCAGCCCCATATTCCTCCACGCTGCTTACGCTTTCCCTGACTCTCCTACTTTGGCTTGGCCGCCTTGGAGGCGGCGCAGGCTGCAAAGGCGAAGGATACAGAACGCTGTTTGGTATCGATGCCCGTATTGACAGTCGATCTTCACCGGTCGCCCAGCTTCTTGCGCTCAGAGGCTCCGGATAGGGCGAGTACACCGGTGCAAGATGATGTGACGCAGACATTGGAGTCTGCGGCGTCGATGTGGTTGGCGTGGGCGGGATGCCTGCGTAGCTTGGTGACGGTGGCATTGGCATTCTGCTAGATGTTGCTGAGCCGGACGGGTTGCTCGACAAGGGGCCAGAGCCTGATCCTGATTCCGCTCCGCTTCCACGTAGATGATTACGAAGCCATTGGGATACTGAGTACCGCTGGCTAGTCCGTGGCACAGTTCGAGGCGTTGGTGGTTCATCGTTGGGCGTGAAGCCATGGCCGGTCCGTCCATCCTCAGCCTCGTACACTGCAGCCCAGCATTGTTCCATCAATGCTTGATCAGATCTTTGCCGTTGATGGCTGGAGGCAGAAATTGAAGAGGCAGTAATGACTGGCGACTTGAGAGCGTCTTGATACGATGGCGGAATATTGCCGCCTGGTCCAGGATCAAGACCATTGGGTGCTGATATGTGCCTGATTTGACTCATTTGTTGTCGCTGCTGCAATCGACGCTTGAAACGCCTCCTTCGTTGCACGACAAAGACTACCACACCTGCAACGAATAGTATCAAGACTGAGCGGCTCCGAGTCAGTAATGCCCTCGCTTGCAGTCGCCCGTGGACAGGCTGCGTAGATGGGACTTACACAATAATTGAATGACTACCGCCGTGGAAAGCCGGCCATTTGTGGATGAGCTGCTGCTGCTGCTGCCATTGTCCGATAGATTCGACGCAACGTCAGAGGTTGAAATGACGTTCTCACGGGTCGGTGTTCCTAGTGTGCTCCGTTCTGCGTTCCGGGCGATGTTCTCGCTGTGACTATTCGGCCGACGACTCCGCAACATTTGACTTTCGGCTCGAGGGCGGCGCATTTCGACTCGAGACGAATATATGGTGAGCGATACCGATCTTGTTATGGATGGAGGTGAGGAGGAGAGAGACTCGATCATCAGGCAGAGCGCCCCTAGACAAGACTCAGTCCTTTGACAGACATTAAGTATCTTCCGCAACCAGACTGTGCCGTACTGGTATGGCCAACATCGTTTACACGAAGTCGCCTAAGCTTTTTTTGGCAGAGCCTGGTCCCTGGTCCCTGCTGTCATTTGACCCCACCTTTCCACTTGAGCCCTATAGAAACACAAGGAGATACCTTGTAAGGATGAATGGGGCTCGGCGGGTGTCCCGATTCTATACAACCTAATCGGGTTGCGGAGCGCGAATGACACAGGCGTAGAGGCGCAAAGGTTAGTGAACCGAGCGTTGGTGTGTTTACACAGACAATAAATTTGAATTTCATAGATGAAAAAAGCCATGAAAAAGGTGCAAGTGCACGAGCCTATTCACTTGCATGCGACTCATATTCCTTTTCGACATCGAGGACGCTCATGTCATCGCATAAATCATGGCGAACACATTACCCGCGGTCACATTGCTACACGAGCCTGTTGTTTTCACATGCACTGTTTGTGCAGAATATCGCGCTCGTACATTGACACAGGACTGACACTGTCCACGGCGCTGTTTATTCAGGTCACCCGCAGAATGAGGCTGTAAGTAGGTTCCACCTTATTGAGCCTCAGGCGCCCCTTACCATTTAATCGCGGCTCCAGCCGCCACGAGTAAGGTAAGGAGCATGCTCATGGTTTCAGAAAACCCTTGGCCAGATAGACCGAACGGCAGTGCCAACAATACAGGCCAGCTTTCAGCCGCATGACAATGACGATCGAAATGGGCATGGTGAGCCGCACATGTAGTTCGTCGCATTGGACGACCCTTTTTCAGGCAACTGGCAACTATACCCTTTGCAGCAAAACTGTTTGCAGAAACTTGTTCCCACCGCGCTGATCTCCTCACTCCCACGAGGGGCGAGCCTTTTTGGATGACCAGCCTTGGTCGAAACATCACACAAAAATGCACCACTTACACAACGCCCTTGGCGGGTAGGACTGAAACAACGTGCTGGTGACCTTGTCTGGGTTTCTCATATATAGTATTCCACGCTGAATGAAAGGGCGCCGATAGTAATTAATTTCTTAACGCCATTACCGCTTCCAGTATGTTGCTAGGATGGATTATTCAACCTTCTTTCACAAGTTAATACATGTTGGCCTGTATAGTACTATGGTAGATGCGTATGACCGTACACTTAATTTGTCGCCAACCGAGCAGGGATGTATCTGTGATGAAAGGTTCCATCACGGGCTACGTCCAGGATAGCATTGGGGGATCTCCAAGGCAGAATTTCTAGTCAAGTAGTTAGGCATCTCCACCTTCTGAGTCTCTCTTCCAGGTAAGCGTAAAGTCAATTTTGGAGAGGGGTATGGTCCGTGAGTAATCATGACCTGTTCATGATAACCGAGCACAGCCTACTATTGTGGTATGTTCCGTCAATCTGCGAGCGGTATATACTTACCGACATATTTATGAATGACATCTCGACCCGAGGTCGCTTACGACTGTCCAATTATAGTATCTATTCTATAGCCAGCTATTCCGGGATGTTTCCCCCTCTTTTATTGTTTTTCTTTCTTGTAAATTCGAGATCGACAATTAGCGCAAGCTATGTAAAGTGCAAATTCAAGCAATTCTAACACATGCCAATAAATTTTAGCGTACCTGGTCCTCGAGCCGTGTGGGTGGGCAGTCATGCAAGCTCACAAAAGCTTACCACAGACGCCTGCAGTTTCCCAGCCGCTGTCCACAGTGGATCCAACCAGCAATCGCTACGCTCAAAATAGCGAATCAATTTGGTGAATACTTGGTTCGGAAAGATTTGACTCTCGAACCTTATCGCGCTAAAGTTCAAGCTCGGGCTCGCATGCACCGGATGGAACCTTCATTCGCATGTCTTTCCAGTGATTAGATGAGATGATAACGGTAACATTTCCCGAGGGGTTGGCAATGCATGGCTTTCAGGTGGCGTGGCCAGGCATATGAATCTAGCCACGAGGTTGATGAATTCTGCTTTTGTTCTGCAACGTTCTCGAAGAACTTCAGAGGTCACAATTGGGGGTTTGGAACCACGGAGATGGAAATCGTGAGTTTTGTCAATACAATCACGCAGTGAGATTGACGTCTGTTTATAGAAAGGAGACGCATGGGCTTTCGTGATATGTAAATTGATCGCGCCTAGCATTTTCAATGGATTGACCCCAGCCTTTGCGCTGCCATGCCAGGTAGCAACAGACCCGAGGGGGCGATGTCCACTGCAGCATTGCTCCCAGGAGAGTGATGGCGTTCGAAAGATGAATTCTTGTGCATCTGGCTGCCAAACATGGTGAGTCACAAAAATTTGGACATGGTCGTCCATTAGGTTATCACAACATTTCCCAAGCTGAGGACATCTGATGGGAGGCAGGGCCTGTGACGACGATAGAATGATAGCATTGCGTTGAAGGCGTGACTTTCATGAATCACTAATAACAAGGCTTCAGAGAACTGTAGTCGATGGAAGGCAGGAGTCAAACAGATGAAATGGAATTGTGACGTTGGTGAAGTACCTGGGTAGCATCAGCGTAGGTCAAACCCTCAGATCGTAAGTCAAGCCGATACACTCCCTGCAGAGGACGAGGAAGCATTTTGCCCATCAGCCCACTTCAGTGCCCTAATATTGTTGACGATTAGCGCTCTGCGGTAAGATTTCGTTCGATCAATAATATGACTGATCACAAAGACATCGATATGATCGTCACCGAGACAGAGATCACTTACGCATCCTCGGCCTCGTGGACGGTACGCCCAGAGGTCTCCAGGGCTGTGCATATCTGCTGCTGGCCCCCCTTGCGACTCTCATACACCAGCTCTAGAGCCTCATTAATCTCGCGAGAAAATAGCACAACCACATTCACACAATGATTGAAACAAGTCGCGAACTCCACGCAATGCTCTTCTTCCTCGACAGGACGGATGACCGTCTACTTTGCCTCCAGGGCGATCTTATCCAGCGCCGCGACTAGGAAATCTTTGGTTCAGGACCGCCTCAGTCCCGATTCTTTCTTCCCACGCGCCCTCTTCGGGCTTGTCCTCCATGAAGCCCTTAATAACCTCGTGGAAGGCATCGTAAGCCTTGCGGCCGGCCAGAACAGTGTCCTTGTACAGTGACCGGATCTCAATATTGTTTCCGTCATTGACACAGCCGTCACCATTCTCCTTAAACGTATCGAAAGTAGGCGTGATTAGTAGCTTCTCTAGCACTTTGCCGCAGTCCGACATTTGGCACTGTTTGGCCAGGGCAATGTGCCTGTCTACGAGAACTTCCCATGTCTGAGTCCTAGGCATGGTGTCGAATGGATTAGCTGGTACCGGGCAAGGGGTCTGGGGGACGATGTGATTGGGATTGTGGAATTCCGTAGAATTATCAATGACAGGAACGCCGTCAGGGGTAGACTTGAACTTTTTCATTAGTGAAAGAAGGGCGTGACTCGCTGTAAAGTTGGCTTGATGAGGTTATTGTCAATACGCGAAAGCAGGTCGAAAAAAAAGGTCCCTCTTATATATTGAGGCAACCCCCACTTGGTGCAGATATTTCTCCAGTCCTTTACAGTTACCGCAGGCTTGTATGTGTTTTGTGAGATATCTCAGAGGAAACCTGAACAGCCGAGACTGTGCAAATAGGTGCCACTTTGCTGTCTCGACTTTGAACGGTGCCTAAGATCAGCCGATCTCCTCCTGCCAGGTGCCCTTGGAGGAACCGAGAACATTGTGTCAGATTCAAAATAGCGTGGATTGGTGCTATTATAATATGACCTGATCTAATAGGGCCCATGCAATAGAATCCTCCAAGTTTCACAAGGCTTCGTGCTTGGAAATCAGGGGGAGCATATGATGAGGTTGAATGGAGCTGAGAACATGCTAAACACAAGAGACCCCAACTTATCATACAGGATCATTCTATTCCAAACAAAATGATCAGGCCTAGACCAGGATGCCTTGGAAGGTGATGATTTAAATATGTGTAATGCCCTAGGTGTCGCTGCCGAGAGACAGTATGCGCTCCTGAGTGCGATGTTGTGCAAAGAGCCTTGCGACCCCATTCGCCGTGAAAAGCAGGTGGTGCAAATTTGTCTGTCTGGGATCGCATCAAGACTGTATCAAGAAGCGATGATAGCAAATGCTCAATGTCTGTGGTTATGATTGCCCGGGTATCAGATCGATCGTGGAAACTTTGGTGATACCGCAACACGATTGCCACCTGTCTTGGCCTGGGACGGGACGGAATCGCTGCTTGGGCCGGGGGGAAAGAGGTTTAATGGAGATTTTGCTGTCAGGATCAATGAGCACCCGTATCACAGGACACAACGAGAAACAATTTCAGGGATAAAGAGTGTACGTTGTAAGGAGAGTACATAGCAGCAGACCCGGTCGGACGGGCACCGAATATATTAAGACACGTCGTTTGTATAGCATGCCACATCTGTAGCCTTCTTGAGAATGTGAATTAAGTGGTACCTAAGTAAACAAACATAAACACAACTCCTCCTAGCTATTAATTGGCCGCAGCAGCCGCGTCCGCATTGGCAATGCAATCATCCTGCTGCGCCTGACAATCCGCGACCTCAACATCATCGACTTCGCCTGAGTTGACAGCGTTGGAGCACAGGTTGTTTTGAACATCGCACGAGCGAACCAGAGCCGCGTTCAAGTTGTCAAAGGCCGCATTGCCGTCGACCTGGAATGGGCGATCACCTCCGACGTTATTGACGGCCGGAGCAGCAGCGCCGAGATCGCCGTCGAAATTCTGGAGGTTTTCTGAAGATTTCATGCATTTGTCAGTCTGTGTGTATGGTACAGTGAACAGCTTGAAGGGGTATGCAACTTGTCGAAAACATCGTAACCTGATGGACAAAAGGACTTACTGGCTGCGCTGGCGCTAAGGGCCAGGCCGAGAGAAAGAGCGACAGTGGCGAGCTTCATGTTGGGTGCTTAAAGAGTGTAAATATTTTATTCCGATAAATCGTAAAAAGAGCGTGAATATGAAGAGTCCTTGATGCGAACTGTCAAACGAGTGCTATTTGATATTTTACAAAATGCATCTCTTCCCACAAGAGTTGGATATGCTTTACTTTAAATTACTTATGTCCTCGGATGGGCTGCCTTCCGTCCAGACTCCTGATCATCTCGCAGGCCTTGGTGAGTTTATTCTCTTTTGAAAGGAGATCTTACAATCAACGATAGCCTTAGGGCGCCAAGCTCCCAACTATAATGTCACTGGAATCAGGGTGTCCAATAGGCCGAAGTGTTCGTCAACATCGCCGAAGCCCTTACAGCGCAGATCAAACGCTGACGTGGAGATCGCACCACATGCCCACTCAAAAAATTTAGAAGGGTCTCAATCTTCTCCAAGAATTGCCCGACACAATCCATACCTATGCAATCATTGCCGCTGCCAAGGCATCAAGTTCGTTCTCTACGTAGGTAGCCAGTCTGTCGACGAGAGCTGCAGTCAAGGCTCGACTAGCCCGCTGGGGGGGGGGGGGTGGCGACATCGTGTTCTGAGCTGACGATTTCTGAGTCTCAAGTAAACTGCAATTTGAGGCATGTGGATGATTTGTTTCTGGAGCCTAGACTTTGCTCACTTACAGAGGGTGCAATATTACGGTGCCAGTACGAAAATGTTGCCTCATACGCCGGCCAGAGTCCAGCCATCAGACATAGACCTGACCACCAAGCTGCTTATCGTCTCTATCACACAGTGAGATATATATCAGTATCCGTAGAACCATGTATGAATGCGTCGCCGATTATCTGTATCGTCTGATCCGCATCGTCATTTGAGCTTTCTCCCGGAGAATCGGACCCAATGACCGATGATCGTCGTTTTGCCGCCAAAAAAGAACAAGGTAGCCACAGCATCCCGAGGTTGTATGGCTGAGTTCTGATGGGAGCGATCCGAAAATGCAAATGATTAAATATAACCCAGAATAATTCAAGTGGGTTCCCATAAGACATTAATTTTGGACAAAGTATTGCTATCTCTATACTGTAATTCACCCGGGGAACTCCTAGATTGGTTGGGTATAGACTTTGAACGACGACGATACCGTTGTGAGGATCGGAAGCATCCCGGGTTTTGTAAGTGGCAAGCCAAATAAGCACGGTCGTTCACATTGCTGATCACAGTATGTCAAGAGTCTCCTCAATAGATTTAAAGAACAGCCTCGTAAGAGAAGTAAAGAAAGATTGGTGACATCAATGATCGGGCCTGATACGAGTCTGCAAGACATTCTGTTGATGCTGTGGGTTACTGGTTGGCGTCTCCACTGCAGAAGGTAGATGGTAAGAGAGAATAACTCTGCTCTGCCATAACAATTATGCACTAGCAAAGGAAGGGCTTTGCATCAGTGATTGTTTGAATATTTTGAAGTAACATGGACTATGTGATAGTTGTCTAATTAAAGTTGGGAGTAGATTTTATATGCAGGCGCAGGGGTGTCTCTGTGAGTACCCGCTAGTTTGCAGGAAGATGGGGCCATGCACTAGGACCCCTGTCGCGGACGTCCATCCAGTGGCGTTCAAGCCAAAAGTCATCCTTTCCTTTTGGTTAAATTGGCTTTCTATGCTTCAGTAGATCCGGAGCAACAATACTGACACAACTGAGAGGAGCCTTGTGTGTATGAGGTGTCTCCTGGGTTTGTCACAAACTACTCAATCCGCCATCATGGCCTCCACAACACCGCTTCGTCGCATAACGCGGTCGTCCATGGCGCGCTTCGCCTACACGGAGCCAGACGCAAAGCCTATAAAGACCACCACGCCAGACATTGAAGATATTATACCTTCAGCGCCCGCCGATACCTCCTCCTCATCCCGCAAGCGCAAGCGCACCCTCACAGCTTCTCCTACGACGCGTCGACGCGTCAAGCTCGAAGCTGTCGACGACGTTGCACTACTATCAACCACAATGCCTACATCCACCCCCCGCCGCGCCCGCAAGCCCGCTCGCAAAATTCACGATCCCACGACTGGTGCCGAGACGGTCACCGCGCCGTCAGATTGGGAAGAGCTATACGCCGCTGCCAAGACCATGCGTCTGCCTGGCGGCGCTGCGTCCAACGCCGCCGTGGACACGATGGGATGCGAGCGACTCGCAGACACGACCGCCAGCCCTCGCGATCAACGCTTCCATACGCTGATAGCGCTGATGCTCTCGAGCCAGACAAAGGATACGACGAATGCGGCAGCGATGCAGCGGCTCAAGACGGAACTGCCTGCACACAAGGCAGGGGCACCGGTCGGGTTGAATTTGGAGAACATGCTTGCTGTGGAACCGGAGGTGCTAAACCAGCTCATCTGGGCGGTGGGGTTCCACAACAACAAGACAAAATATATCAAGCAGACGGCCGAGATACTGCGTGATCAGTGGGGCGGGGATATACCAGACACAATCGAGGGCCTCGTCTCGCTACCTGGCGTGGGCCCCAAGATGGCGCATCTATGCTTGTCGGCTGCGTGGGGCCGGACGGAGGGTATTGGCGTGGATGTGCACGTGCACCGCATTACGAACCTGTGGGGATGGCACAAGACCAAGAATCCAGAAGAGACGCGGATGGCGCTGCAGAGCTGGCTGCCCAAGGAGAAGTGGCACGAGATTAATTGGTTGCTTGTGGGGCTGGGACAGACGATCTGTGCGCCTGTGGGGAGGAAGTGTGGAGAGTGTCAGCTGGGGCTGGACGGGTTATGTAAGGCGGCCGATCGGGCGAAAGTGATTCAGGGGCGGAAGGCCAGAGAGACCAAGGTCGAGGTCGTGAAGGAGGAGAAGAAGACGACTGTCAAGGTTGAAGATCAGCTCTGCATGCTAGGGGTGTTCCCATCACCCCCGGAAGAAGATGAGGAGGACTAGTAGGTCTTCCTAATTCCCGGCACTACGCCAAGGCGAAGAGGAGGAGCGGTCGAGGGTCACGACAACATAGCACAAGCACATGAATGGACTGGCCATGGCCACCACGATGGGACGCACATGACAGCACTCTGCCGCTTCCCAAAGAGTGCACGTATTTGTATTACACGCTGACTGGCTTAGCCGCGATATCAAACGTGAACTACTCTGTTAAGTGATTATTGTGCCAGTCCCTGCACTGATGCCTCATACCAATGCTCACTCAAGAGACCCGCAGGCCGTCAGAATCATTGCTCCCAAAGTGGCTTATCTGTCCACTGTTCTATTACGCATTACTAGAGTGTCCCCTTCCTTTTAGTCAATCCACCTGACGAGCCCTCAAAAGCTGACGACCCAAGTGCCCAATTCTGCTCGCAACAGGCTCTATGCGACCTTAGCAACTTGCGTTTTTTCCCCCTCCAGCTTCGCCGCATTGCGATCGTGGGACTCCTTCTTGCACTGTAGCCACCAACGTTAGCAACTGTTCACGGACCCTGAGATGGGAAAAAGGTACTCACATCTTCCAGCCCGGAGCACATGTGGTCTTCTAGCAGGCGGTGCTTGCCGCAAAAATGGCCCTTGCAGAAATGGCAATCGCCCACGATACGTTGCGCCTCGGCTTTGCACTCGGCCACCCTGCAGCGGATCTTCTTGGCGGCCATCGTGTGTGGTGATGGTGTGAGGTTTGCGTAGTTGATGATGGTACGAGTTGCTTCAGGTCTCCGCTTGTGCGTTGTAGTACATCGAAAAAGCATGGCACTTTAGTATGAGTTGTTTATGTCGAGGTGATGACAGATTACCTACTTGGTGCGGATTGTTGGCTGACACAATTGGACATACTTGATAGAAGTTAAATCTACAGATCGCTCAAGTACAGCTGGACCTGTGGTGAGGTTTTGACTTGAAGTTCAGACGCAACCTGGACTGCGATGACTTCAGTTGTGGAGAAAGCACTCGGCAGATTCGCTTGGAATAAAGAAGGACTAAAGACTCGATTTCAGCAGCATTAGCATTGATATTTATGACTGTTATAGGCTGGTCCGCTTCCAGATTATTCAGGCCAGGCCAAGGCCTGTCAACTATTGGCCCCTTGGCCCATGCAATCAGGCAATTTGGTCCGAGGTATGGAGCGTCTCTTCTTTCCACAGCTTTACTATGACGTTGGGGGTCCTCAAAGTCTTGACATCAAAGCGTAGAGTATAATGTCGCCCCGTCCCGAAAGTTGCTCCCGACGGCTATAGCCTCGTGATATGCAGGGAATCTCCCTGTATAACCGGTTTGGACTACTGCAGGTGCAATATATTATTTGACAAGTAGCCAGATTTCTGGGAAGAAATTCAAGCATTGCTTGCAGGAAGCTCAACTCTGCAGCACAGATCAGGTCTAAGCTGTAAAGTCGGAGGTAAATCAAGGCAAAGGCAGGATGCCTAATAGCCTGGATTTTTGCTCTATGAAGCTGATTCGCTACTCACTGTTATAGTTGGTGAACTGAATTTGATCGAAGGGGATATGACCAAGCTGCACGCAACAAGAGCAATTGGATAATCGATGGCGTCGCTATCAAGTTTGATGACCTCTTAGAAAGCCAACAGTGATTATAATGCATTACAGCCTGCTTCTTGATCCATGTAGTAAGGTCGTTTTGCTTCCGCTGCTTCGTCTCTCATGTACGTACACTAATGATAAATTCTTGGAACTATACTTTAAAGTAATCATTTCTGTGTCACACCACTTGACGAAATATTTATCAACATCTGTATCATATTTCCATTACGTATCTTTGACGTGTAGACTGGGTGGAGGACCAAGATAGCTCTCCTTGACGCCTCCAAAGTCCAGCACAATCTTTTCTAAGATCACATTCGTATGAATTAGTCGCAGTCGTAGTACATGCTCGCCACTTTGACTAGCTTCTCGATCCAGCGGGTGAACTTTCCGCCAGACACAGTCTTGTACTGCTGTGAGCCATTCCCCAGGCGACGGCAACTCTGGATCGCCTCTCACTGGGTTATCGTCTAGAAGGTTTGCCACACAGACAGGCCCATCATCAATCGAGAATGAATACTGCATGATATCTGACGGCTGGTCTTGGTACAAAGTCATGTTGAAATAAAGCACCAAGTCGCAGATCGCTTTCGTACCAAAGGTAAAGAAACTGTAATCCAGCCACTCCGGATCAGATGACTGGACGACGGCGGGGTCGAGCGAGATGGAGCCGAGTGAAGATCGTCCTACATCTGGAAGAATTCGATATGAGAGACCTGGGTCCAGACATGCAGTTGCCGGCATACTTATATGTCCATCTGCCTCGACATGCCCGCCGTTAAAGGAGTCTGGGATACGGCGTCCAGTCACAGGAAGATGGACTTGCTCAAAGTCACCCTCCAAAGAGCGGATCTCAATGAGAATTTCTTCGTCAAAGGTCTCCGGAATATCGTCCCAATTCATCATTACCTCTATCCTCTGATCCGCCTCGCCAGGTACCAATGTGCCTTGCACTTTTGACAAGCGTACCCATGTGAAATCAACAGTTGCAGACCAGTGCACGGCAGAGGGGCCGCGGGCAAAGACCTCGAACCACCTCTTGTGCGGCCCATACCGGCTCATGGATCCCAGCGTAATACCTGGGACAAGATCACCCCTGCTCGGATGCGTGAAGTCGCTATTCTCGTTGACGAACCCAGGCCGCACGCCCTCGTGGCCTTCTACCATGATGCCCATGTGTCCCATGATGGGATTCGACCGTTGCCTCGTCTGGACGTAGCACAAACCGCTGATCATGTCGCGGCTGGGCGCGTGCCAGGTGTCGCCGAAGCCTATGTGTGGCTGGCACATGATGTGGTTCCACTTGCCATCCAGCAGAGCGTGGTACTCTTCGGACAGGTCGAAGTCGGCATCGAAGAGCTCGAGCGCTCGTCGGGCAAAGAGATTGGCTGATGTCCTGCGCTGGCGAGCGTACAATTGGTTCTTGCCGACCGTCACCTGAAGGGACGTGAAGATAGTACTGGCCTTGATGGGATGCAAGACGAGCTGGAAAATGGCGGCCTTCTTTTCCGGCGAGCAGCGACTGTAGATCGATTCTGCGAGACTCAAAAGACTTTTCCATCTGTGAACAATGTTCTCAGCCTCATCGTAATGAACTAGTGAGAACGTCGTCGGCTCGATGTGCTCATGACGACGGAGTGAGGCCAGACGATCATACTCATGCCACGCCTGGGCAATATCAGCGCTGAGCTCCGGGCCAAAAGTATGGTCGGCGAGATCACGCATAAATTGCGGCATTCCGTTTGCAGTAATCGAGTCTATATCCCACGCCAAGGACATGGCAAAGGTCAGAGGCACCTCGAGAGGCTTGACGTCGCCGACATTGAACACCCAGATCTGCCTCGCACCCTTCCTGTGCGCCTCGCGAAGCTGGTGCCATGTCTTTCCAAGCGAGTTGCTGTTGATCCACTTATAGCTCCTTGGTGTCCCGACGTATTCAAAATGATAGTAGAGTCCCGCACCTCCCCTCCTCTCCGCCTCTTTCCCTCGCGGAAGCCGGCGGATCGTCCCAAAGTTGTCATCTGAGAACAGCAGCGTGACATCCTCGGGAACCTCGAGCCTGCCGCTGTCGTGCTGCTCTTGCACCTCTTTGTAAAGTGCTAGCAGC
The DNA here is from genome assembly GCA_027946515.1 of Gnomoniopsis smithogilvyi. Taxonomy (NCBI): domain Eukaryota; kingdom Fungi; phylum Ascomycota; class Sordariomycetes; order Diaporthales; family Gnomoniaceae; genus Gnomoniopsis; species Gnomoniopsis smithogilvyi. The sequence continues at coordinate 338,663 of JAPEVB010000004.1, read as the reverse complement.
TGCGGGACAGCGTCCTCGCGCCCGTGCACATCCTTGATCAGCGAGCGCTGCGTCCGAAGCACGTCCGCGACAACGGCAGCAGGATCGTCCGTTGGCATTTTGGTGTCATATTCGCCACGCATCCCCATGGTGAAGTAGGACTCGAATCCCTTGGCCCTTTTCACCCCCTCGGCGAAGAACTTCGTGATCTTGTCCTTGTTCGTCAGCCAGTCCCACGTGCCGAGCGGGTTTTCTGCCAACCACTCGTTCGCCAGCCGCTGCATAGGCTCATGGTGCGAGGTCGACACTACAATTCCCCAGGCGTCCGCCGCCCGCTGATTTTCGGCGTCGTCTGTGAAGAAGGAAGCGCCCGGGTTGGGATACCCGGGCCACATCGCCGGCCAGAGAAAGTTGGCACGGAGGCGGAGCAGCAGCTCAAAGACCTTCTTATAGAATTGAATATTGTAGCCTCCGAATTTCTCCCGGACCCAGCCTGTAAGAGCTGGCGCCTCGTCGTTGATGAAGATGCCACGATAGCGGACACTGGGCTCGCCACTGACAGTAGTCACGGGCAAGGCGTAGATTTCGGAATGTTGTTTGGGAGGGACATCGGCCCACCAATACCAGCTATAAAAGACGTCACTAGGCTTGGACAACGAATGGGATATAGTGGAAACGAGAATTCATACGGGGAAACGCCTATTTGTTCTGAAAGGGCGTAGATGGCATATATGGCACCTCTCTTGTTACTTCCGGCAATCACAAGAGCTCTTTCGCAGCCATCCACCGGGCTGTCAACAACACTAGTGCAGAAGGATTCCCACCGACCTCTGATTTCGCTGAAGTTGGCCTTGCCGGCTCGTTCCAGATCTTGCAAAATCTTGCTTGACTCAATACAGCCGACGATGATGGCCGTCTGACCAAGACCATTTTTGTCTGTGACGGCCTGATGTCGCACAGTTGGCGGTGCACTTCCTGTGACCCTGAAGAAGTCCTCGGACAGTTTTTGTGCTGCGATTTTGACTCCTTCAAAATCGTCGACATCAACGAGTATACATGCTTCAGAAAGGCTGAGGGCGCGAGAGTCTGCACGCGAGGAGAACGAAACAAAAGAACCCTGTCGCATTCTGTCCACATTGACGTTGCAAACTGAAGAAAACTTCGATGATATTCAGTGGAATGAAAGTACGATGAGTTGGTCAGCCCATCAGCACGTTGGTTTCCTTCTTACCAGAATTGATCAAGTAGTAAAGAGTCAAAGACACAAGACCAGGTCAAGTTCTGGGTCCATGGTTCCGCTTCACGCCCGCTCCCCCGCGTCCGGTTGTCGGTGTTGAATAACCCGAGCCAGGAGCCCCGGCGACGAGCCATCATCGTTCGGGGTCTTTGAAAAACCAAATGTGGGTACTCAAGAAAACCAGAATTAGTTTCAGTCGTTGTTTGTGCAAATTATCTCGTGGACTGAACGCAAACAATGGCATCCTGCCTGCAGAACCAAGATTGACTTCCCGCGTGCATGAGCTCACTGCAGTCTGCCGACACCGACACTCCATCTGATCGAGACGAGAGTGTAGTACCTAGTTTCACGTCGAACGTCAACTATCGAAACGAAACTTCCCTTCTTTTCATAATGAGACGCGGAGTGTATTGGACTATGTCCGGAAAGGCATCCATGACCGTATGCGCTCTATCTTCGTCTAGTTGTTGATTCATGTCGAGTAGGTCTCAATTTGAACTTTCCTAGGTAGTGAATAGTATTCTGCATGTCCTCTGAGTACGTTGCAATGCATTGAGTTGAACCTGCCTAGGTACTTATGTAGCTGATATCTCAACAACTTTGCACCATGAGCATATAGTCGGAAAATGTTGCTCAGATGCCTATCATTTTCGTTGATGAGCATGCAGTCTGTTGACATGCGAACATTCATTATACTTCCTCGTGGTGCTTTGCTCCCTTCGCCCAACTTCGAATTATTGCCTCTCCGAGGATTATCTTGGGATCTACAGTGTGGATCATAGAATTGCATCTTCAGGTTATTCGTTCCGGCGGAACAATCGGGGCTCCTCATCCAGGCGACCTCCACCGCACCCGCTTCCTCATAATCCCTCTCTGCCACAAACTTGTGGCGCTCGAGAATGTCCTTGCGTTGGTAGCCCCGGGGTCCTTCGCACTTGCAGTCGCTTGGTAGTAGTGCCCTGACCATGAGTCTTCCGGACTTCCATTTAGCAACAGTTTGAATTGGTATGAGTGTTTGAATTAGATAGCGCGTTACCAAGTGCCTCATAGGATGCCATTGTACTCATCCCGCACACCTCTTGTGTTTCATGTTGGTATATATCAATGAACATGTACGTTGTATTTTGTCGCTGCAGTGGACAACGTGGTGCCTTGCAACCAGATGGCGTTAGGGATCAGCGTGCAGGGAGTGAGAACGTGTGTCTCAGAAAAGGAGACGCATAGCAATTGACCTTGGGGTAGGCCTCAACGTGCATGGCAATATTCGCGCTGAACATTGGTCCAATGAATTCAAACGGATAACCGCTGTGTTATGCGAAGTGAGCTCCGCTATATGGGAGGTTACAACACCATCTTGATTTGTGGAAATGTGGACATCAGGGATTGTGGACTGCCCACAGTGCTTGCAGTGACTTGCAAATCTTCTTGAAGTAGGAAACCACAGGATCTATTTACTAGGAGAATGGCATGAAGGTTGATTGCTGCCCATTCAAACAATATTTAGGGAGTGAGATATCCACGCATCTTATTGCCTTCTCCTTCAGAAACGTAGGGACAATCCAAGGGAATGAAACAACGACAATCCGTATGGTTGTATCGTAAGTCTCCCACACGGCACGTCACATTCAGGACCGAGGTGGAATCTGGTTTCGTTTTGGCTCCACACCACCTTGAGGCTCTGCTCACCCGGTCAAGCCTTAAAGCGACGTCATGGCAGCTTGCATCGTCAACATCTAGACCTGATCAATGTCCGAGGCACCAATCCCTCATTCAAATCCAATTGCTTCACGCGAACAATGATGGAATAAAAAATTCAAGGCTTAGTGCATGCCATTCATGTGTGGCATGGCTGTGATGGTCCTCTGTCGGAATCGCGTTCGCATCGCTCATCGATTGCAAGCGCCCGCCTGATTTCCTCTAAGTCAACGAACGAGTCCGTTCTAGATCCGGCACGATGGGACTACCTAGGTAGATTCGGAAGTAAGCGAAGTCCATCAAGCCTTGCATTGATGCCCCCATCATGCACTGCCCCTCAACGCCAGGAGAAAAGCGTGGTGGGAGCCCCTTTTTAATGCTACTTTTAAAACAATAAATCTTGGCATGCCCCCAAAAAGGGCTCCACGCCTGTTTTGTACTAGAAACTTCGTTCGAACGGTCGAAACGAACTCCACCTAGCACTTGACCGTGTAAAACCATTGGTCGATAGGCGCGGGGCGATGATCAATGGGGAAACCTTTTTCTTGGCAGAGCATCCAGATGTCCCCTGTAGATTGTTTGTTTGTCCCTTTAATTTTCGACGATGCTGACAAGATCGATGAGATCCTCTTGTGGACCTAGCGAATCTTTTTGACGACATCATTGAGCCTCGGAGCATGAGAATGGAAATAGCCAGCTGGTCTCAGGAGTGCGTCCCACAGGCGCCTCGGTGCCGAAGGATCTGAATATAATAAGCCTAGCCATGCCTTCTTGCGTCTTCCGTCTGCCATGCACATTTCCTCAAGCCATCATCTTCTTCACACTGCTGCAGCCTTCGCTCGCGCCATTCTTTCAGATTCTCACTCTTTTCGCCCTGGTGGTGCCTTTTTGACCCAGATACACCTTCGGTTATCTTACATTCTTTCGCACAGACCCGGACTTCACTTCCTCATTTTTCTACCCAAGCCAAGATGCGATCCACTTTTGCGTGCGTGGCTGCTTTCGCCTCAACCGCCTTGGCGCATTACAACTTTGAGGCACTCATTGTAAACGACAATGTGACAAGCCCCTACGAGTACGTCCGCCAGACGACCAACTCGAACAGTCCTATCACGGACGTGACCTCGCAGGACTTCATCTGCAATGCGGGTGGGCTGGACGCGGACATCATGGCCAAGACGTCAACCTACACCGTTCAGGCTGGAGATAGTGTTGGATTCACCATCAACTCCAACATTGGACACCCCGGGCCTTTGCACGTCTATATGAGCAAGGCTCCCGACTCCACCACGGCCCAAGACTATAAGGGTGCTGGTGATTGGTTCAAGGTTTACTCCCTGACTACCTCGTCCATCACCGATGAAGGCCTCCAGTGGGCTACCTATGTTGATGGAGGTATCAACAACTTCACCTTTGCTCTCCCCGAGGAACTTGCCGCAGGAGAGTACCTCATGCGGGTTGAGCACATCGCTTTGCACGGTGCCTCTACCAAAGGTGGGGCGCAATTCTACATGGGTTGTGCGCAGCTGAAGGTCGAAGGCTCTGGAACGAGCACCCCGACCGACACTGTGTCTATCCCAGGTGTCTACGATGGCACGGAGCCCGGCATTCTCCTCAACATCTACTACCCCGTTCCCACGAACTACACCGATCCCGGCCCAGTCACCTGGCCCAACGGCTGCGAGGACCACACTGCCAACTTTGTTGGCCAGACCTCGGATGGTGATTGCACTGGCTCGACTGGCAGTTCGTCTTCTTCCGGCAGTGCGACTACCACTGGCTCTGCTTCTGGATCGTCAGCCTCCGCTACCGCGACTGCCTCTGGGTCTGGATCTAGTGCCACAGGCTCCGCTGTTGTCTCTGCGGCAGGCGTCAACTCTGGCTCCAGCTCGTCATCCTCTTCCTCCGACTCTTCTTCTGACTCTTGCGCGTCCAAGAGGAAGAGGCGAGTGGCTAACAAGAAGCGAGCCGAGAAGCACGGCCTTGGGCTGATGAGGGACTAGATCGCTGGAAGCTTTTGATTCAATGCAGCATACTCTCAAATCGTGTCTGGTGTGTGCATCTTGCAACATTTTGAACACGTCCATGTATATAAGTTGGAAATCCGTCACAATGTAGTGTTGAAAAGTCTGAAGTATCCACTCGAACTTGATGCTTGTTGCAACGTAAAATGTATCTCCACAGGGTTGTTCAAGCCTCGCCGGTTTTTGTGCATTTGCGATGTTGTTATGTACCTTTTATAAACTAGCCATATTTCAGTGAGCGCTCCTCGACTTCTGAATTGTGAGTTCGAACCCTAAGTTATTTATATATGCTCCGAAAATGTAAAAGATTTGGGTTTGATCAAGGACGAGGCACTCCAGCTGATGGGAACGTCTCACGCATCACGCTACGGTCCCCGTGTTTTGCTGACTTGGCTCACCTCTGAAGATGTAAAGTTCGCACAAACTTGGAATGGTACAAGAAAATACGAACTTTTGTCTTCAAACCTGCCTCCTTATAAGCGTTGCTCGACTCAAGTCACAAAGACGATCCTTGGTGTTTAAGTTGATTGGATCCAGGAATTCTGATTTTCAAAGCAATATGCGAACATTTTTGAGCGTACTGTCTCAAACGAACCGAGTTTGCAGCGAAAAACTTGCAGGGTATGAGTTGACTTTATATTTTCAGAGTCTCTTCAGGGCTCATGGGCCCTCAAGTCGCTTTTATAAATTTTTGAAGCCGTCGTGATTAAGATGGGGCATTGAGTTTGGGCTAATCTTAAAAGCCATATGCGCCAATTCAGAGTCAATACTCCGGCATTTCCCACATTTTCATGAACAGAACTTGATCAGCTCTTGCAAAAGGGATATCCCGATCTCGCTATCTGATAGTTCACTTTACGAATTGCCCCACCTGTACTCTAAAATGTACCATAGTATACAATTGTACGTAAAATATCAACAAATTTGGGTTGTAAAATCAATCAGTCGCCTTGCGCAAGCCATGTAGGAAGTACGACTCGGACGCGCCGGAAAGCTTAGCACACCGGTCGTTTCTCTGGCGAGTCAAATTCCATGCTCCAAACAGGTTGTCTACGAAGCCTTTCCGAGCCCCTGAGAAGTATGGGACGATGCAAATGATTTGAACTAGGGACCTGGAGAATCTGGCCATGAGAAAAGTAAGTTGGAAACGGAGACAGTAATACTGGCAGGTGTGGTAGTAAATATGTGCCACCTGCGCCTTGGTAGTTTCTAGTATACGAAGAAGTCTCCCAAGTGATTCGAGTCAGATGGCCAAGACGAAGATCAGCGGGTGCAATGGAAAAGAAAGCACAACTCACGTGAATCCAGTCTTTTCATGTACAAGAATGATCCTGCATTTCTCTGGATATGAATTAGATCTGTGCTCTTGAGCCATGTATTAGATAATCATCGTACGTTACAACATAGCAAGTGTCGTGGGGATCAGTGAAAAGCATATGAGGCGCGCGGCCATACATTGGGCTCAGCTGGGGCATCGCTATCCCCAGTTCCTTTGAGGAGGACACTTCGCTTCGTAATTAAGTGGATACGGGGAAATCAGGGGCTCGGCAGAAAGAACCTCTCTTAAGCCTATTTGGGATATAAGGTTCACGCACATCCCGGTTACTTCCCATAGCCCCATTGAAAAAGTCATGAACTCAAAGAAAGAGTTTGGATGCACTCAAGGCGGTTGGATCTATTAATTACTATGCACAAACACCTTTCATGGGCAGGATCCACCATGCTAAGAAGTGGCAAAGCTCTTGGAGCCCCCCTGAACCTTACTCCCGGTGGATCATTCGTAGCTTTGCCAACAGCCTGAGCACTTGGCAAACATCCGCATGCAAGTTGCCGTCTACTTCATATAAGTAGCTCAGAGTCACACGCTCTAGTTCTACATCACTTTTCCGTTTTTCTAATTGTAACGCCGTGATTCACAATATTGTGACACATTCCGCTCTTTTGAAAGCAAAACTGTTGCCGTACTTGAGCATATAAGCTCTTTTTCACACTCGTTCTTAGAAAAGTTCCCATATCAGCATATTCTTTCGCAATACCTTTTAATCGACAATATGGTCTGCGCTTCTAATGTGGCATCCGGCTTGGCTGCCGCTGCCGCTGCCACTGCCGCTGCTCCTCGCTATGTCCTGTACTTCGACCAGTAAGTATCAGCAGGACTTTTAGAGGGATAGACCAAGTCAGTCAGAATGCCCAGCTTACACGATCAACAGGTATCACACTGATGTGCTTCCTAACAACACCCTGACTGCGGGCATCACTCATGTCATCACTGCCTTTGCCAACTCATCCCTCTTTGCTTCGGAGCCCGCCGGCACCTACGCCCCTTTCAAGGACCTGACAAGCATCCGTCAAATGTTCGACAACGGCACCAAGGTCTGCATGGCCATTGGTGGTTGGGGAGATGCTGAGGGCTTCCGTGCTGGTCTTGCCACCAACGAGTCCCGTGCTCTGTACGCCTCAAACATCGCCACTACCCTGGACACTCTGGGCTACGACTGCATCGACATGGACTACGAGTACCCTGGTGGCAATGGCTACGATTACAAGCAGGTGCCCAACTCAGACCTCACTTCGGAGATCGAGACCTTCCCGGAGCTCCTCTCTGCCATCAAGTCCGCCATTGGTGACAAGGAGCTCTCCATTGCCGTCCCCGGCCTTGAGCGCGACATGATTGCCTACACAGCCGAGACAGTCCCTCTTATCAACGAGGCTGTTGATTTTGTCAATGTCATGACCTATGACTTGATGAACCGTCGTGACACCGTCACCAAGCACCACAGTGATGTTGAGGGCTCTCTTGCCGCCATTCAGGCCTACCTTGACCGTGGCATGACTGCCTCCAAGCTGAACCTCGGAATCGCCTACTACGCCAAGTACTTCACCCTTCCCTCGAACAGCACCTGCACAGGCCCCCTCGACTGCCCCATCGTCCAGGCCGAGACCGCAGATGGACAAGATGCTGGCAACAGTGGTGCCATGACTTTCGAGGCCTCCTCTTTCCCTGTCACCGTTGATGCCTCCAACCTGACCGCCTCGACCGATGGCGCATGTGGTGGAACTATTACCTGCGCCGGAACCACTTGGGGCGCTTGCTGCTCCCAGTACGGATACTGCGGTAACACCGACGCCCACTGCGGTACTGGCTGCCAGCCCGACTTTGGCACCGGCTGCACTGCTGCCGACACCAAGACCACCGCCCAGTCTTTTGCTGACGCCATCGCCAACGGCCAGACCGACACTGAGCGTGGTGGCCAGTGGTACATCGACACCGAGGCCAGCTTGTTCTGGACTTGGGACACTGCCGAGCTTATTGCTGAGAAGTTCACCAAGATTGTTAGCGAGAAGGGTCTGGGTGGTGTTATGGCTTGGTCTCTGGCCGAGGACAGCTACGACTGGAGCCACCTTAAGGCTATGCAGGATGGTGTGAAGAGCTTGAGCACTGCGGCTAAGGCCAGGAAGGTTCGCCGCAACATCAAGTACTAGAGAAAACTTAATCGTAGCATTGGAGTTGTTGTAACTGGACTTGAACCAGAAGAATTGCAATCAATAGCCATAGAATTTTTTATTTTTTTTATCACATTGCACCAATGGAAATACCATCACGTGAACCTGTATAGACGGATATGCTTGAGTTCAAAGTGAGCGAAAGGCCGCCGGTGCCTGAAAGATCCATCCTAGGATTGCACTGACATCTACTTGAAGAAATCCCGAATACTCGAGATGACCTCTTCGGGCACCTGCTCCGGTATGTAATGTCCTGATTCCACTGCCTGGCCATCAACGCTGACCTCTTCGTCAGTTACCTTGCGCCACTCTGACAGAGCATCAAAAGACTTCTCGACCACGCCATACTTTCCCCACAACACCCTCAGCGGACACTTGATCTGCCTTCCCTGCGCAATATCCTTTCTCTGCTCCTCCATGTCCAATGTCGCTGCCGCACGATAATCCTGACACATCGAATGCACCGTGTCCGGGTCACTCAGCGCCTTGACGTACTCCTCAAAACAATCCTTCTCAAAGATATCCAGCCCATTGGCCTGCCGGCCGCCCATGAACATCTCCGCCACGCCGCGGGAGTTGCCCAGAATCATCGACTCAGGTAGTGGGCTTTTCTGAATGAGGAAGTACCAATGAAAATACGCCGATGCGAAGTCAAAGTCCGTGGCCTCGTACATGGCCAGCGTCGGGCATATGTCCAGAAAGATGGCCTTCTTGACGCGGTCTGGATAGTCCACGCACAATTTGTGCCCTACGCGGCCACCACGGTCATGCCCGCAGAGGTAGAACGATTTATAGCCCAGCTGCTCCATCACGACGGCACAGTCCCGCGCCATCGCGGACTTGGCATACTGCGTGACATCATTGGCAGGCTTCGAGGAGGACCCGTATCCGCGCAAATCGAGGACCACGACAGAGAATGCGTCTGTGAGCTGGGGTGCAACGCGGTGCCAGATGTGGAGGGTTTGAGGGAAGCCGTGCAGGAGGAGCAAGGGTGGTAGTTGCGAAGAAGTGTTGCTGCTGCGAAGCCCGCGGATCGTTACTTCGGGCGACGTCTGAGTAGTGACGGAGATGGGCTCAAAGTTCGAAAACATGTTGAAAAATTCATAAACAGTGATTTGAGAGTTGCACGGCTCTCAGTAGGCTGGGACAACACTGCGCGACCACGATATTTAGCTAACACTGCTTGGATGACATGCCAAAGGCGGTAATGTGGAGATGCATTACACACCAAAGGGCGTGAGCATGGTCAGCCCGGGGATGCCTTTCTCCGAGGCGCATTCACGAGAATCGCGGACTGGATGCGTCACTGTGGGGAAGAACAGAGCGGCCGGACTACCTCAACTCCGCCTTTTGGCTGGACACTACCTAATACAAGCCGCATGCTATTTTGAATTCTGTATATACATTGGCGCTTCCATGAGAGCATTTGCATTCACCACTTGCTTGCTTTGTTATCTCAACTTGCTAAGCAACATTCGTCTTTGGTCCCCAACATGTCTCAGAACACTCCCATCAAAATCGCCGTAATCCCGGGCGACGGAATCGGCAACGAGGTGATGCCCTGGGGCGTCCGATGCGTGCAAGCAGCAGCCGACGTCTTCAAGATTCAAATCGAGTTTGAAGATTTTGACTTTGCTAGTTGTGCGTACCACGCCCGGCATGGCGATATGCTCCCGCCCGATTGGAAGGAAACCCTGATGAGATTCGACGCCATATACTTTGGCGCCGTGGGAATGCCTGACATCCTCCCAGACGACGTCACGCTCTGGCAAAGTCTCATCAAGTTCCGCCGCGAGTTCGATCAGTATATCAACTTGCGTCCATGTCGGCTCATGCCGGGTGTGAAATGCCCTCTCGCTGGCCGGAACCCAGGGGATATTGATTTCTGGATTGTCCGAGAGAATACAGAGGGCGAGTACAGCCACATTGGAGGCAAGATGTTTGAGGATACGGAGAGAGAGGTGGTGATACAGGAAACCGTCATGACAAGAGTAGGTGTGGATCGTGTGCTGAAGTATGCCTACGAACTGGCACAGAGCCGGCCGAGAAAGAAGCTCACGAGCGCCACGAAGTCTAATGGCATCAGTATCACGATGCCGTATTGGGATTCAAGAGTCAAGGAAATGTCGACGAAATATCCCGACGTCTCCACTGACAAATATCATATCGACATCTTGACAGCTCATTTCGTCCAACGACCACAGATATTCGACGTCGTTGTCGGCAGCAATCTGTTCGGCGATATTCTATCTGATCTCGGCCCAGCGTGCACAGGGACCATTGGCATTGCGCCTTCAGGAAACATCAACCCAGAAATGAAATTTCCCAGTCTATTTGAACCAGTGCACGGGAGTGCGCCTGATATTTTCGGCAAGGGGATTGCGAATCCCGTCGGTATGATATGGGCTGGCTCGATGATGCTTGGACACCTGGGCCATCACGGTGCCGCCGATCTGATGCTCAAGTCTATTGAGCAAGTTCTTGCAAAGTCGGAGCCTGAAGTCATGACGGCTGATATGGGAGGGAAAGGAACAACGAAAAGTCTTGGTGAAGCTATAGAGCAAGCAATCTTGTCTGCCAAGAGGCAATAGTGAATACGGAGGATGTGCCGTGTGACACCGGGAATGCAATGAAATCTATTTACTTGCTCCTGTGGCCTGACTCTTTGCATTGGTCTAATGGTTCTTTAATCAAAACCTCTGCCCCCCCGCGCCTCTTCTCGAGACACCTGTAGTTAGTACCATGGAATAGCACCAAACAAAGCTTTGTTTCACTCTTTTAGAGGGCTTGCTGCGGGAAAATCATGATGCCCGCGTTGATGTCGGACTCGGGCATGTAGGTATCATTCAAGATGGCATAGACTGCGTGTCGGACTGAGATATAAATTACCAACTCATATTGTATGAAGTAAATAGAGACCTTGGGATCCAAATCAGTGCCTGGGGCAAATTTTGACTTTGAGCAGGCAACCAGAATATCATGAACAGGAGATTGGCAGGCGAGGCTGGGGGTACATGTATAATTCGCCTCCCATCCTGCGGTGCTGGCTGCGATTATGACAGGAACCCCACGTTGACCCGAGATACCACGGGATGCACTATAAACGACTCTTAATATACTTGATTGTGCTGCTAAAGTGTATTAAGGGGATTCCGAGGCTATGAGTAACTTACTTAATATCCTGCCGTTGCCATTGCCGTCCTTTTGTATAAGCCGCGGGATATCCAAACTGTTTTGGAGCGAGGAGGTCTCCGTGCTTGGAGAGAAGCGCAATTTATTTGTACGTGCGACCCAAAGGTCGAAGCATCCAGTGTCGATCCAATTCAATCTGTGGATCTCTATATTATCCTGGGATTCGTGAGATATCAACCTTGTCCGTAGCGATCTATAATAGGTCTGTCGTTATTGATAGATCCCAGTCACTTTTCTTTGCTCCTCTCAGTGTGCATCATTCCGATCATCAGCAGCAACGTGAACCATCTCCATATATCGCAAATTACCTAGGTATAGATACATATGTTTCCCTCCGTTGATATTGTTCTCCTAATTGGGACGTCACTACCCTAATACACACCGCTCGATACTGAGTGTCAAAGTTTCAATATAGTAGGGCGAATTGCGCATCTTTTTTGAAGCTTTTGCAATATATTTGCCTTTAGCCTGTTATGCAAATCAGATGAACGATATCCGAATGCCAAGTCGAGTAGGTTTGCAAATGTTTGACAGGATCGCAGTTCCGAATGTGCCTAACCCAATAGCAGCCTGTTGGAGAAGATTCAGGCAAAATTATACATACTCGACTTCAAATCATATGAACTCTCAATCCTACGTTAGGTAAATATAAAGTCGTGGACTCTTCTTAGGCCAAGTTCTGCTGTATTCTGTCTCTCGCACCAACAAATAATTCCACTTCATGAAGTCTGCAGATAACTGTAAAGACAAGAGACAATATGCATCTTAGACCATTCCTCATCCCAGCCTGTTGCCTGACAGGCATAGCCTCCTCCCTCAAGATTAGTAAAGTTGCCTCATGAATCATTACCGGCTTCAAAACTGATATAAGAAACTATACTAATCTCGGGGTGCTTTTGCACAGTGCCTCTGGGGGATAGCATCACTGAGATCACCTGCTGGCGCGCCAAACTTTGGGACCTCCTGGCCAATGCCGATGCCACCTCAAACATCACGTTCGTGGGCTCGATGACGGACAATACACAAAACTGCGTCGCCACGCACGCGGACTGGGACCAACATCACGAAGGCCACTCGGGCTATCTGGCCATCAATATTGCCAACTCCAATCTGGCTGGTTGGTTGGCCAGCGCCAAGCCTGATGTGGTGAACTTCATGCTAGGCACCAACGACGTCGCTCAGTCGCACTCGACTAGCGAAATCACCGCTGCATACACAAAAATGGTTCAAGAGATGCGCGCAAGCAACCCCAACATGAAGATCATTGTAAGTCTCCTTGTCATGCTACTGGTTCGGGAAGAGAACTGTAGTCTTTCGTCTCACATGTGGGATCGGGCAACTGAGAGAACGTACTCATAGGTCGATACAGTCATTTCACTTCCTCTCGCGCAGTCTGCCATCACAGCTCTCAATGCTGCCATTCCAGCGTGGGCGCAGTCCCAGAATACTACGGCGTCTCCAATCTATATCGCAGATGTAGCAGCCGTCTTTCCACAGGGGAGCAGCGACCTGAGGGACGGCATCCATCCTAATGATGCTGGGGATGTGGTTATTGCAAATGCATTGGCTCCGGTATGGACACATGTTATCCAGTCTAGCTAGCTTTTGAACTCGAGCGTGGACAAAGGGGGTAGTTCAACTCCATTGCAAAAAATGAGCAAAGATGCTCAAACATGTTATGAACGCATCATATCATTTGTGCTATCTGAATTTTCCTTTTAGATTACACGGATATCTCCGGTCGCCTCATTCGTCGTACTCCCAGATAGGAAGATGATGACCGAGTAGATACCTATGGTTACACAGCATTTATTATACCTAATCCAGGTCAGACTTATCAGAAACGAGCCTTGAGCCCGGCGCTATCAATTTTATTCCCTGTGCTATACCTATGATAACTGGTATGATCACTTGACGTTGAACTAGCAGGTAGGTGCTCTGCCGCATACCTTATGTGGAGGCCGTACTTCAGCCAACCTGTTTCTGTTCTTTCATCTCCGGCGGATTATTGCCATTACGCTGCATTCTACTTCTGAATCGTTCCAAATTCCTCGTGCTTAAGAGCTCCTAAAAGAATATCATGAAGCCAGACTACGTGTACGATCGTCTTGATAGATTCCACGATGACTCCTTGCGCATCCTGGAGCTCCATCCGGGTGAAACTGATGCGCCAATCGTGTGCAGCCTGGTTCAGTCAAGGCTCAGCAAGCAACCTGCTTACGAAGCCATATCGTATGTTTGGGGCAGTGCGAAAAAGGATCACTACATTCATTGCGATGGCATGACAATCCCTATCACTTGCAATCTCCAAGAGGCTCTTCGCCATGTCCGTCTAGCCGATCGTCCACGCGCTGTCTGGGCTGACTCAATCTGCATTGATCAGAACAATGCAGTTGAGAAAAGTCACCAAGTCGAAGCCATGGGAAAGATTTATAGTGGTGCGTCAAGGGTATTGATCCATCTGGGTATGAATGACAATGGCCATGGGGCGGATGCAGTATCTCTTCTCCAAGCTGTTAGCCTCATGGTCGCCAAGACACTTCCGGGCTGTGGAACAGTCCGTGACAGCTTCCCATACCCAGATGAAAATGATCCGTTGGTTCTGGATGAAAGATGGTCATCTGTGGACGCCATGCTGAAACAAGAGTGGTTCCATCGAGGATGGGTCGTCCAGGAAGCTGCTTTGGCGAAAGACGCCGTTGTTCTATGGGGCAACTCGGAATGCTCTTGGGCTGATACCTTACGAGCATTTGTCTGGATCACTACAAGGGGCCTAAAGCTGTGGTCTAGATTAGCGGATCCCGGAGATCTGCATTGGCTCCTTCACGTACACGCCCATCCTGCCGAGTACTTGTCCATGTTTCCCGGGAAATTTGACATCAACCGAACCCTTCATCCTCTCGCAGCTCTCTCTGGAGCCAGGAGCTTTGTGTTAGGAGATGGCCGAGATCGTATCTTCGCCTTTCGCGAGATCATCTCTCGACTTAGCTCGACCGAAATTCGAATCACGCCAGATTACCGAAAGAACCGCGATGAGGTATATGTGGACTTTGCATCTCAGTACATCGAAGCGACGCAGAAGTTGAACTTGTTGAGATATGTTCATCACACGGAGAACTCCATACATGGCCAGACGCCGTCGTGGGTACCATTGTGGGATAGTTCGGAATGGGAATATTGGGACCTTCCTGGTGCCTGCGAATTGCCTCCGGGCCATAACTTACCCAAGCCGTATTTCAAGTTGTACCAGGCAACACACACTCTTGAGATTCAAGGCATGATGCTTGACACTATCTCGATGATATCTGAACCATTCGTCAACGATTTGTCATTGGACGGCGTCTCGGGATTGTGGTTAGAAACCCTGCAAGCAGGATCGGGTGTCTACCCCCAAGGAGACACCATGAGAATGTTCCTACGTACCTTGTGTTTGGGAGGCCATGTCGGTACAATGCCGAAGTGGGTGCAGACCGAGACTGATTACCTCAGCCTGATGCATGAAGCGCACCACTCACTGAAAATCAACCGGGCGGAGGCAGCGGAAGTGGGCTTCACGTCTCATCAGCCCCAACAGGCTCTCCACACCGAGGATACCAGGATGGTGCAGGATATCATCAACAAAGACTGTCGTTGGAGGAGACTCATCGTGACCCAGAGAGGCTATTACGGTCTCGCACCTCAATGGACAGACGAGACAGACATCTGCGTTATTTTACCCGGAGTGGGCGTGCCATTCATCCTCCGGAAAACCCACAATCCTACGCAATATAAAGTCATCGGAGAAGTTTACATTACAGGAACACATGCGGTCAAGGACCCGGCAACTGGAAGAGTCTGGACGCAGATTGCAGCTGGACGATCCGAAGACTGGGTTGATCTCGACCTTGTTGAAGACACAATTTCGTTGCTTTAGTGAGCGAATCGAAAGATGTGGACTTCTTAGCTTGTTTAGGTATTTAGAAGTTGCGAAACGGCTGTAAATCTTTGGCTGCTCTTTGCACATTCAGGAATTGATTTCGCCTTCTAAGACTTATCATGCAGAATAAAGCTGCTGTGCCAAAAGAAAAACCCTGCTCAACTCAATGATTTGTTTCGAATCAGCCTCGCGCGTCCCAAATCTTGTGATCCCTATCGATCCCCAATTCGTTGAAAGGTAATCTAGTTCTTCTACATCAGGTATCAGTATCGCATCGAAAATGTATATTGACAATACTCTGCTATCTCGAGGTGGAACGCTTGTTGTGGAGGACGTCCAGCTACTTCCTGCCACGACCACTCACCCCCGGCTTATCCGCGGATGACAATATCCTTCTTCACCTCTAAGAGAAGTTTACCATTGTTCATGCTGCCATCAAAGGAACTAGTATACATATCATCTGTACACTTTCTGCTATCGGATCAACCACAAACAGAATTTCTCAATGGCCTAGAGCCTGAAATCGTGCGTCGTTTGGCCTAATGTACCCTAGGGTACTGTTGACATATTGACGCGGTGCCCCATAATGAAACAGGTGCAGAGAAACTGCAGCCAGTGTAGTGGAGAGAGAGTCCTTTGCGAATTTGATACTGCCTATGTAGATCCTCACATTATACATCTAGGCCTTAACGAAATTCTGTCAAAACGTTGGGAAGCTGACTGAAGGCTTGAGACAGATGAACACAAAGGCAATATCCCGGGAGGATAAGAAGACTATGCGAATGAAACACGCTTCTCTCTGCGAAGGCTATGTTCATTTTTGTCCAGTACATATCATACCAGTCCTCCCGCCACATTGAGGATTTGACCCGTCACCCATCGGCTTTGCTCTTCGGCCAGAAATCCCACAACGGCTCCAATGTCGTCCGCTGTGCCGACGCGACCCGCCGGTGTCTGCTCGAGCACAGAGTCAATGACATCCTGCGGCAGCTTCCGGAACATGTCCGACTCAGTGGGGCCTGGTGAGACGGCATTCACCGTGTGACCCTTGGGCGCGAGTTCGTTGGACAGCGTGCGCGTCAGCGAGTTCAGCGCGCCCTTGGTAGCATTGTAGATGCCCACCCCAGGCACACCTATCTGCGCGCCGATGGAGCTGATGAAGATAATGCGTCCTCCGTGTGACGGCAAGTGGGGCTGCACGGCCTGCGTCAGGAACAGAGGCCCGCGAACGTTGATCTCGAACATCCGGTTGAAGGCGTCGACGTCGATCTTCTCAAGCGGCTGCTCCGCCTCGCCGTGGCCGGCGTTATTGACCAGAACGTGGATGGTATCACCAAAGGCGGCCCTGGTCTCGGAGACAATCTTGGCCGGGGACGACAGGTCGCGCGAGTCTGCGCGCACAGTGATGGCCTGCGCACCAGTTCCCAAGTTGTTGATCTTGTCGGCGAGAGCGGTCGTAAGAGCGATGCTACTCTCAGACGTGTAGACGAGCGCAAGCTAGGGGTATTCTGTGAGTTATGCTTCCTGCTTTGTCGTAATCCGGGACGATGCTCACCTTTGCGCCTCGTTCAGCCAGGCTCATGGCAATGCCAGCACCTATTCCACGGGAAGCGCCCGTGACAATGACCACTTTGCCGGTCAGGCTTAAGGAAGGGGCTGCGGAAGTCATGGCTCTCGTTTCTGCGGCAGCAATCAGAAGGGAGACGGAGAAGGAGATGGCGCGAGTCTATCTGGCAGTTGAACGAGCAGTCAGAGCAGTATCAAGTGGTGTCTATCCGGAATAGCACCAGCCTTCTTTA
Source organism: Gnomoniopsis smithogilvyi (assembly GCA_027946515.1). NCBI lineage: Eukaryota > Fungi > Ascomycota > Sordariomycetes > Diaporthales > Gnomoniaceae > Gnomoniopsis > Gnomoniopsis smithogilvyi. The sequence continues at coordinate 321,317 of JAPEVB010000004.1, read as the reverse complement.
TGATACGTGGAGTCTGCATTTTAGGTACCCACTTGGTGCCACAAAAGACCTCATGTGCATTTGTAACCGGGTGGCGAGCTCAGTCACCCCAGCGGGCAGCCGGCCTTTTAGGGCTCACGACTTGGCCACGGTCCCAGCGCTTCCCAAGAAGCCGTACGACGCAAACTGGACCCGCGTCATGTTTTCGAACATGTCTGTTGTACTGAATCTTTTCTACTGGCTATGTTACTCCCAAACCCAGCGAGCGACGGCGGACAGGTTGTGAAGGAATCCGGACGTTTCCGTGATTTTACTTCGTCCGAACTTCCCATGATCCCACAGGACTTGAGAATCTTGTTTCGTGAATTTCCGATACTGTAATTCTCAGATTACTTACTGCTTTACATGGACGTAGAGATATTCCTACGGAGAGGTTGACTGTGCATTGCCTCTTCACAACAAACACACAATCGAGTCGGCATGTGCTGTTGTGCTAATGTACTATTGTACCCCTCCACGCTATTCCAGTTGCGGTGAGGATGTAATATACCCATAAATACGAATCAGATCGAAAGTTTACATCCAGACCTACCTACCTAGGTAAGCTTAGTAGACTTGGGGCCATGTTTGCTGAGCTCCAGGGTCCAGACGAATGCAGCGTTCTTGGCCCGAACAAATCCATCCTCCGCCAAGAAGAGAACGTCTATGCCATTGATATGCTCACAAGGTCCCACATCGCGGTGAAAAAAGGTGGTATCCCACATTGTGAAAGCAAGCTCGACTGGACGTTTTGGGAAACACTGGCGTGTGACAACGCCGTCCAAAGAACAGAAGCACATGGCCCTTGGATTTCTTTGAATGACTAAGAAGTCTAAATGAGATTCTTGGGAAAGACTCCAAGCCTGTCCCGAAAAAGCGTCAATTGACATGTCCATTGTTCTTGCTGACAAATGCGGTATCTGGGCGTGGGTTGGCTTTCCACAATTGTATATTGGTCAGACTGTCAAGGGTATCATTTTCTGATAGTACCTCCACATATATAACTTGGAGTACATGTTGAGCGTGTAATTTGTTCTCTAGGCCGCAGTTTGGACCCTATATGCTATGATAAATACTTGGGGGCCGAGGGAGAGGGGTCGGTGGTGGCACCAGTTCTCAGGTGCAGGTGGTGTCACCTTTGCCCAGGTGATGGCTTGGAAGATATTTCTACCTCACCAGAGTGCCCACAGGGACCGAGTTGATGAGCCAAATGAGTTTGGACTAACAGGAACTAATGCTGAGATCCATAGTCTTTGAAACCCAATTACTCATTAGAGTTCATAAATTGACCAAGCAGGCAGAGGTGTCAGTATTTATTATGCACGATGAACCATTCGAAAATCAGCTTCCTCCACAGGCCGGTAATAGCAGTTCAATTATCAGAATGGCAGGCTTATTTTACCGCCGTTGGATTTCAAAGCTGTCATTCAAGGGTATAACGAGGTAGTAAAGGGTGATAAAGGGCTTGTCCCAGGGGTCGACGTGCTTTGAATGTTGGTGTTGTCTACTTCCTACTAGGGTTGTCAAACTCACGAGGTCATCCACAGCAGATACGGCATTTTGTGTTCTAGCACCTCGTATCTTACGCATATGCTCACAAATTCCTAATAAAATTTTGATTTTTAATCACAATGTTCCCACGTAGACTAGTCTAGTCCACCAATGACGCTCTTCAAATCGTAACCCCAACGCTGCGCTACGGAAGGCAAATAGGTTTGCAGGGTGTAAGAGTCATGATGCCCCAGTGGGCACCGCATTACCCAGGTCACTAATGTACCTCGAACTCGCTGATACTTTGCTCCCTGAATGTTCGAGATGCTGTGTTGTTAGATTGAAGTCCCAATCGCCTACCTAGCTAAGCTACTTGCCTTCTCTCAGCTCAGTGTGCCTGTTCAAGCCATGATACTAAGCAGAATCCGTTGCCTTGCTATAGCACGGATCATACTGGTTGGTCAGTTCACTTGAACAGCCTATTGATAGGAACGCCAACTACACTCGTAGTTGAAAGCCAGTTGAGCTGCTGCTTATAAACTAGTCGGAATCTGGTAGATCTCCACGTCGGCAGGCGGCGGCGCTTTCTGAAGGCTGGGTGGCTGCATGCCTGGTTTGGTTGAAATCTTTAAACTCTGCTGGTAGTGCTAATACTTATATAATATCCTATCTCGAATAGAGCCAGAGCTCCTACAGAGAATCCTCCACTCTAATCCTCATGTTGTCCTCGCCCTCAAACCCACCGAAGGGCCTCCGAATTACCACAATAACCAACTACTCCGGAGCCACGAGCTCGAGCCGCGGTAGCTACACTGTTTCCATTTCCGACTTCAATAATTTCAAACCCTTGGGAGAACCACTTCCATTCTCTAAGTACTTTAATAGTCGTCCGGGCATCATACAGTGTCAGATCTAAATCGATATGCCAAGTGATGTGTGCGCCAAGGACCTGTCCATGTCCAGCTATCTGGACCAGGCTGTTGGCAACACCGCTGCTGTTCTGCATTGTCACAACACTATTGCATTCACTATTCGCCATCGCAAGTGGTCTTTCAATTTTGTTCCGGTGCGTTCATATTCATTACTACCGCAATTCTTCTCATTCTGAACTTGACGACTTCAATGAGAGTGTTTGGAAGGGTAGGGATGACGGCCTCATAGGCGTGATGAGCGCAAATTTGGAACGAGTCTATGGAACTCAAGCTAGTCTTAAACGGCTTGCACTCATACCTTTCAACCAACGATCTTCACTGTTTCAGCGACTGTGAACGCCCTTCCTGAGTGTGCAAAGGGTCAACCAGGCCAACACAAGCAATCTGAGCACCATGCCAGTGGACAAGCACCATAATATGCATTATTTAGTGACTGGCACCGGAAACATCAAGTCGACGAGGGGACCAATTCTCTGCAGTGTATGTTGCGCAGCGAAAGGAGCCAGTAATAGGTCGGAAGTGCAACAAGCAGCCGGTACTCAGTACAATGCAAGAATATCTTCAGGGGTTGCAGTGATAGCCTTTGCCTTTTTTTTGGGGGGGGGGGGGTTCCCTTTCCTTTTCACCAAACATGGAGACGGTAATGTCTTGTCAGGTCCCATCGTGCAGAATGGTCAGCTGCGAATAGGGCATTGTTGCGCAAAACCCAAGGCAATACTGCAATTCATATTATTGAACTCGGCCTTATTCTAGTCTAGCACACCTGTAGCCTGTCTGAACCTGATGGAATGCCGCCTCATGAATAGAGGCTTGAAGCAGTCAGGATTCCAACCTTGAAGGTTATCAGGGACTCAAGCGCATAGTCAAATTCACTGTTGCTCACTCCCGTGTCTTCTGTATCAGCATCAATTTCCATGAGCAGGGAAGCGACCAAGTGCGCGCTCTACCTCACGCGAATCATGCCATCGCCAAAGCCGAATCGATAATTGTTCTGCGCATGGCATGCAAATTTCTACCCACCCAAATGTTGAGCGTTACTGGGACTGAGGTGGCGTTCGTGCAGCAAACTCAAACGCGAAGTGCTCTTGAAAACAAAGAATAATCCAATCCATGTACAAATCCCACTTCGTATCTTACTATGTCAAGGTCCATTATATATACAGCAAGGGTCACGCCGATTTGTAGACGTCGGAGGACCAGGATAAGGTATCACGATCAACAAGGTTGGTGTTGTAGTCCAGCATGTGGCTTGCACCCCTGTCATCTTAGTCAGCATTCATCAAAGTCGCGCCTGCCGCCTGGCAAGCTTTCTGCGTCGCGCAACAACGTCAAGTCCAACTTTCAGCGCATGCTCTTCTGATCTCGAGTTCTCCTCTCCACGATCGTTTCCCCCTTTCCCCTCAAACGACCAGCAACGATGACTTCGACAATCGGAATCCCCATCAAGCTTCTGAACGAAGCACAGGGTCATATCGTGACCTTGGAGCTCGACAGCGGCACGACGTACCGCGGAAAGCTGATTGAAGGTGCGAATGCTTCACCCCTAGCCTTTTGGCCGTTGACTATGATTGCGCAACAAGAGATGCTGACTCTAGCCTCTTCTTCTTCTTGATAGCCGAAGACAACATGAACGTTCAACTCAAAGACATTACCGTAACAGCGCGCGACGGGCGCGTCAGTCACTTGGAGCAAGTGTACATTCGCGGCAGCCATGTGCGATTCTTCATCGTGCCAGACATGTTGAGGTACGCAAGAAACGCAAACTGTTTACACACACAGAGCCCGCTATCTCTTAGCTTTTTGTCCGACATGTTCATCGCGAACTGACATGTGAAATTCACACAATACAGGAACGCCCCGATGTTTAAATCTCGAAACGCCCGTGGACGCGGTGTCGGTCTTGCAAGAGGTCGCGCCACGGTTAGCAGGGCCCTGGCAGGTGGGCGAGGCGGTGGCGGTGGTCGCGGCGGTCGCGGTTAGAGACCCACGCCTGGAGCCTCGGACAACATAACGAGGGAAAGGTCACGATGAAAGTCGAGAACGAGATGACAGCCAAAAAAAAATGCTGGGTACCATATAGACGGTGCAGACTTTACACCATTGGTCGCCGCACCATACGGCAAACTAGCAGCCGGTGGTGCCAACTGTGCTGGGTGCAGGAGAGCTTTTGTCAGCAGATCAAAGGCATTTGCATGGCGTTGAGGGGGTCAAAACATGGGTAAACACACCTAACTACCGGGCTCTTCAGAGAAGCCTGGTGGAGGTACGAGGCAGCCAAAAAGCATGCGTTCGTACGTATAGCCAAATTCACAATACCAGTCAGGGCTGACACGAGTTTCCAAAGTTGCGCATTATCTCGAGAATACATCAGATTTCCGTGATATCCCTATCTATATTTGGCTTGATTATACATGATATTTACACTCGTGTTAACACGTTACTGTAACTTGTGCAGCGCCTTCTCGGCCTTATGAACGAGTTCCCTCGCTGTCTTGAGCTCACCGGATAAGGCGACTTCACTGCCCTTACCACTCTTCCTAACGGCCTTGTCCAGCGCATCGGCAACGCTGATCTCCACAGCCCGGACAGCCTTGCGCCCTTCCTCGCGGACTTCGCTCTGCCAATACTCCCGGGCGGTCTCCCATTTCTTCTGTACCCGTCGAAGACTCCATACAATGCCAAATGCTGCAACAGCCCCGGACTCAGAGATGCCGAAGGAAGACAGGTACATCAACGCACCAAGGCCACTAGTCAGGGTCGAGAAGCTGGCGGCCTGTATGACGAGCTTTTGGGCAAGGGCTTGTAGGGCGGGGACGGTCTCGGATTGTAAATAGTTGCGGGTGAAGGTGATATGGGCAGGCCACTTAGTGCCTGGTGTGGATCTGGTGGGGACTGGCTGTGCTGTCGCGGCCTCGCCCGGTTTTGACTTGGGTCCTGCGGCTGACAGGATTGCCGGTAAGCAGTAGACATCCCTGCCGTTCTCTGGACCGAACAGGCCGGAACCCTCCACTTGACCTGCCAAGTAGATGACATTTCGCTCTGCTCTAGGTAGGAAACGTTTGGAAAGCATCTCGGATGAGAGCACGCCAACGTCGTCTACACGCCAGAAGAGCTTCCACCAATTCAGCTTACTCCATCGCTGACTGTCGAAAGCCGTATCCATCTCCCGTTGCAACTCTGCGTGTGCTTTCTCGGACCAGTCTGCGAGCGCCTCGTTCAGTGATGCAATCGCCGCTGGGCTCATTTGAGCGGAAAGTGCGGCGGATAGCCGGCTGGACTCCTCTTCTTGTATAGATACAAGTGTATTCCGCAAGACCGAGGCGACTAGATTCCGAACAGCATCTTTGGTTGCGCCATTGTTTGTCGATATAGCACCTTGTTTTAACCATTCGACAATGGCGGGAAGGTTGCTCTTGTACCATAAATGCTGATAGTCAAAGGCCTTTTCCGAGCTTTTGCGCAAAGCTTCCAGCCCCTGGCGAGCGATAGCCGCGTCAATGGGAAGGAACGGCAAAGCAGTGCCGTCCTCTGGTTGGTAGCTGGGCAGGTTTACCGTAGCCGCTATCGTCTTTTCGTGGACCAACAGGGGCAGACTCATCAGCGATACAGCTCCATTGAAGCCATCTGTAACTAATAGCGCTTTGTGGACGGGCGTTGTGACAGGCGTGTATCGTCCTGTTTTGGACATGGGTATTTCCACCGTTGGCACCAGAGCGGCCTCTTCGAATCCTTGGTAGGCTCCATCCGGCGCATCGGCAAGGGGGTTGCTTTCCATGAGGAGAATTTCGAGCCGGTGCCCGTTCAGTCCTGGAGATGACACATACATCTCTTTCAACAGACCACCCTTTGCGTACGTCAAATTGCCTTGCTCGACAGCGTGTCCTTCGCCAGGTGTCGTCGCCCCAATCCGTACGATCAAAGGTGAACTCGCATCGTGCTCGGCCAACTCCTTCTCCCACTCTTGCTCTGGTGACAACGGATCTGCTAGTAATAATCGCAGCACTTCCTTCGCCGTGCGTCCTGATTCTGCGCCATTGGACAGTCCGAGAATGGCCACTCGCACCGTTTCGTCGCCAGCCTCTTGTCGTAGAGCGTTGAGGGCTAGCTGCACTCGTGATAAATTTACATAATTGGAGGCCCGAGTTTGCAGCTCCTGGAGCGCTTCCTGGAGTTCCCTGCGCGCATCCGAGCTCTGTGTCGAGGTCGCGGGCGAAGTCGACTGGTTTCGTCGCGTGGAGAGAGATTTACGCCTCGTCCGTCGGGGGATGCTGCGCGGTGCGAAGGAGCAGAATAGACACACACTCGGTGTCGAGTGGGTGGCAGTTAGCCTTCGCAACGAGGTACTGCGGCCGGTGAAGGGCCGCAGGCTCAGTCGTGGTGGCATCGTTTGCCGTGAGAAGCGTGGTGGTGGTAGGTAAACTTGGAAATAGCTTGGAGAGCTTCCCCCCAGCTTTTCCTTGTATTTCTTCGACCGCAGTCGTTGACCCGCCCCGAGCCCTGTTCCCTGTCAGCGTTCGCAATCCCCCCTGTCGGTTCTGAGTTCCGGCCGTTCCTGGTGGGGCTTGTCAACTGTTCATGGACAAAAGGACAACCACATCTACTCTACAACATATCTACTATTTACCACAACCCTTCACATTCCACGATCCTAGGTAATCATACTTCCACCTACAGCGGTGACCTTTATTTCCCCTACTCTCACGACAGCATAGACACCAGATTGCTCTCGCATTCGCTGCCTTTCGCTACTCGACCCCGCAACCAAAATGACCTCGACCGCCCACCGCCGCCTCCTTCAAGAGTATCGGATGCTCACCAACAACCCGCCCGATGGAATCACCGCCGGTCCTGTCTCTGAAGAAGATCTGCTCAACTGGCAAGCCCTGATCCAGGGCCCAGAAGGAACGCCCTTCGAGGGCGGCGTGTTTCCGGCCGAGCTGAAGTTCCCGAGCGACTATCCACTTTCACCGCCGACCATGAAGTTCCTTGGCGAGATGTGGCACCCGAATGGTACGCTTGATTCTGATTCTGTTTTTGAATGTCGATCTTTCTCATTGACTGACACACTTCACCATCCTAGTCTACCCGAGCGGTCTTGTCTGTATTTCCATCCTCCACCCTGCCGGTGACGATCCGAACCACTATGAACACGCCTCCGAGCGTTGGTCGCCTATCCAGTCCGTCGAAAAGATTCTTCTCTCTGTCATGAATCTGCTCGCCGAGCCCAACGACGAGAGTCCCGCCAACGTGGACGCCGCCAAGCAGTGGCGCGATCGAAGGGCTGAATATGACAAGAAGGTCCAGGAAAGTGTCAGGCGATCATTGGGACTTTGATTCGAGAGAAAGGGCATAGAAAAAATAGGGTATCACTTGTTGAGATTATGAGTCGGCTAGGTGTAGGGGGCTGTCATTTGTGTTCAAGGAAGCCAGGCGTTATGGGTCGTGGTGCTGGGATACCTGCGGTGTGGTGTATGTCAGTTTTCAATAATCAAAGCGCTTTGCTCGGTACTGTGGGCTATGGTCAAACTTCTAAAAGGCCCTTTTAGTGAATTTTGAACAGCCTTATTGGCCCGTGTAGTCCATGTTCAGACTGTTACTGTTGTATGGGGGTCCAACTTTCCAGTCGAGTTATCCTTCACAATGCAGGCTGATCTTGGTGGTTCATTTAAGAGCCTTGGTGGTCAAATACTTGCCATTGTATAATGGCTCTTAGCTAGGTACTTTTCATATCGACCACGACTTTTTCTTTGGTTCTTTTCGTGTTTCATTTCTGGGGGGGGGGGGGGGGGACAATCCTGGCCTCGACCTGTAGATCCAGTTGCAGAGGAATCCTCTCGGGTCCACATGTCTACGTCGCTCTGCTCTACATGTCTGCTCAGGAGATGGCCGGCGGCTGTTGCAACCGTTTCGTTCCTTAACGTGATAGCAATACTTCAATATTGTGCCAAGACAAAACAGAGGCGGGTTGCTCATCTTGTGCAGTTTGAGAAGTCAGGTCGCAAAGTCCAGAGCCACGCAGACCCTGTACTTTTTATCATCAAACCCTCTCATGTATCTCCCCGAGAGAAATGGCTGCTGATGTTTGAATGCTACAAGATGCTAGCATGACATGGTCGCATTGACATATAGGGATGGTCTCGCGTTGTCAAGTCCGCACAGCAGCTAGGCCTAGGAGCTCAGGGACTCGATGGCCCACAGTATATTTGAGTAGTAAGTTTATCAGAGGCACACCTATCTTGTTCTGTGTAGCGTGCTGTACAAGTGGCCTGACCTCGAGGCCCTTGGGATCGTGGAACAGCTCAAGGCCGTCATGGCCCTAATCACTCATGAATTTTGCTGAAAACGTCGTTGTCCGGGTCTGAGACTCGGATGGAAGCCCTGTTGCCTTGGACATACGTAGATGACACGAGTCTGTGTCACGAGTGCTTCCTGATCAACCAAGCTGTGCTGACCATTACCTATTTGTATCTAGCATAAGAGTTTTGAAAATATGATCAACTTCATCCCCAAATACAACATCCAAGAACTGAGAAGGAAAGGCACGCAAAGACATTTATTGGTATTATACTTGGGGGTCTCGCAGCAAAAGCCTAGGACTTCTGTTTATCTCTGTATACCTAGGTAGTCACTTTCAAATCTCGATTTTACTTCTCGCAACCAGTCATCTGACCTCTTCTTAGTATTCTTCCTAGATGGTATTCTTCCAAAGATCTTGACTTCGAATCCTTGATCTAGGCGTGGCCAGCAATCTTCTTGGGTTCGTATGGCTCCTCGAGATACTTCATCTCTTCCTCACTGAGCGTCTTACCTCGCACCTCACACGCCTCGTCCAGTCGTTCCAATTTGCTGAAGCCGACAATGGGAATGGTTCCCTTCTGGATGATCCACGCCAACGCGACATGGCTCATCTTCCAGCCCTTTTTGTCCGCCAGCTCCTGCACCCGCTTGATAATCTCCACGTCTGCGCCTTTCACATCGCCAAACATGTTGTTCTTGGAACGAGTCGTCTCTGTGTTCAAAGGCCGGGCGAGATTGCCACGGTAGAGAGGAGCCCATGGAATAAGGCCCACGCCTGTCTCTTGGCAGAATTTGTTCATTTCGCGCTCTTCCTCGCGATAGCACTGCCAAGTGTGAGACGATGCTAAATATCCTAAGGAAAGGGAAGAACAATGATAAAGGCAAGTCACTTACTAGCGAATAGTGGTTTTGCATGCTCACAAACTTAGTCCAGCCATGCCTTTCTGCACAAAACTGGTACTTCGCAAATTGATAGGCCCACATGGAGCTCGCACCAATATATCTCACCTTGCCGCTCTTGACCAAATCATGCAACGCCTCCATCGTCTCCTCCACCGGCACGCTCGCGTCGAACCGATGGATTTGCAACAAGTCAATATAATCCATCTCCAGTCGCGCCAAGCTCGCGTCGACGGCATTGAAGATGGCCTGTCGTGACAGCCCGCCCTGGTTCACATAGTCCTTGCTGGCACGCATCTCGGCCCCCCACTGGATATGTCGGACCCCGGGCTCCTCACCCACAACGCCGAAACACTTGGTAAGGATCACGAGCTTGTGGCGGGGTATTTTGTATTTCTTGACAGCCTTGGCGATGAATCTCTCTGACTCGCCGTTTGAGTAGACGTTGGCCGTGTCCCAGGTGTTGAGGCCGCGGTCGTAGGCGCCTTTGAGGAGCTCCATCACAGTCGACTCATCCTCGACGACCCCTGGTAGGTGTTAGAGACATGCGATCAATTTCTGGGGGGGGGGGGGGTATCGCTGTTTCCGAGCATGCTTCAATCATGCAGCATCACACCTCATTGAGGGAAGGGAGGGAGAGTTGCTCACAATCCATCCATTTAGACGAGCCAAAGGACATGGCGCCCAAGATTGGCACCGAAACGCGCAGCCCGCACTTGCCGAGTTGCGTATAACTGACTTTGGTCTCCTCGACGCTCTTCTTGAGCGAGGCGGGAATTTCAGAGGCCATGATTGTGCGCGCGCGGGGTTGTAAGGCGGGGAAGCTGTTGTAATGGATTTGGGCTGGTCAAATACGGGATGCGCGTTGTTGCTGGGAGAAGAAGACAACGCAGGCCTCCGTGCGGAAAGAGGAGCTCTTTTATATAGGGGGAAGTTTTTTCCAGATTTACCACGGTTAGCATGCCGTTGAAGCGTCGAGGATCTGGAAGATCATCAGTCGATGTCACGGTAGCTCATCGAGGGGTTCTGAGCGGAGATAAGGCATGGATTTAGTCTTTCTGAAGTTTGGTCACTCCAAGGTTTCAGAGGGGGGGGTGGGCGCCCTTCTCCACAAACTTTCTTCCGTCATGCAATGAAGTTGCACTGGCTAAATACTCCTAAACACCCGAACAAGCGTCCGGTAACAAGGCTGACCTCAGATGGCTTCTGGGCGATACAAATGTATAATGCACGATTACTTGGACTAGAGTAGTTCGTGACACTACGAGGATGTTATAAGGAACACGAGGTCTGGTTTTGAACAGTTCGATCAACAAATATGCCACGCTACCAGAGACGCATCTTCAGGTCTCCACTCCTTCAATTAGGTATGAATTATTCTCTAGAAGGGGTACTGTGACGGAAGACCACTCGTTGAGGGAATATCTGATGAGCCTTGAGGACCACGAGGATGCGCGTAGGTCCAGATCGTTCTTGGACTGAAAGCCTTGAGGGCAACCTCGTCAAACTCAAAAGCAACTTGACCTCGGATACATCATATATATGTATCTTGAAGGTGTCACTGGATGTCAATAGCAGATGCTTCATTACCCCCCCCCCCCCCCCCTCGTTGGTTGCCAGTTGCTTGGTCTGTGAGCTCCCGATATCAATCAAGAACAGATCGAATAACAAGTGCTGCACTACAATTCAGCACCTTCTCGTGCTGTCTCCTGAGGAAGAATTTGCAAGGGCTTGATCGTCTTCCTACACGGAAGAAACCATCTTTGCTTTGGTTACCAATTTCCATTTGACCTGGGTTTGACGATTTTCAGGCTGCATCGTCCGAAGTGCCCGTCTCGTCTCTGTCGTATGGCTCAAAGCCACCTAGGGCTTCGGAAAATCATAGTTTCCTTCATTCTACGCCACAATCTACTCGTACATACGATGAGTTCTTAAATGCCTTATTCACACTCGTTTTATGCCTCATATCCAACAGATCCCTATCCTGAAGCAACGGGCCAATGGTCTGGCACATCTGAACCCACGATGGCTAGCTAGGTACTACTGAGATTTTTCATTCATATGACCGGCACTCTTCTATCTCCTCTGTTGAGTTCATTGGGCTAGCTTCCAGCACATCTTCCAAACTTCTTTCGTCCGGACGAGATTGTACTGGACGCGATTAAGTTAGCAAAGTTTTGAGCGGTCTGGTTCACATAACTCAGCCACCCCTTCAAAAGCCCTGATGACTCTCTACCGGAACAGAAATTTGCAGCAATGATTGACAGACCGCCATCACTACCCGACAAACCCCTGTAATCACTGACAATTCTAGGACATCAATGTCCACCTTATCCTCCTATTCTGGACTTTAGTGAAGCAAGTATCTTAGTATGTTTTTTTTGGGAGGGGGGGGACGCAAGGCAGGAGCGCAAGGCAGGAGCACAAGGCTGAAAGTACACTTGCATTCGTCTTCCCGAAGGAAACGTATCATGACAAAATCTCAGGCAATCTTGCAGTGGCTCACATTATAACAGACTCGGTTCGCAAGGCCCCACTTTCAAGGGCTAGGACCTGTATACAGGGGCTCAGCTAGAAAGATTTCAAGTGTCAATTACCTGGATCCATTACCAGAGCACTTGAGGACCTTGACACTGACTGTCTGAAGCGTCGTGTGTTTCCCTGCATGCGAATTCGAGGATTGCAACCTAGACATGCGTATACAGGTGCTGGGCTATGCAGTGTAAGCTTCGCCCAGGACTCCATTGCTTGTCCAAGTCTACTATGCTATCTAAGTAAGTCACAGTAAATGTTAATCTTTACCCCTAAAACTCCTGAACATGGGACAGTGGACCGCTCAGTATGTTTTCGGGCCTGTGTGACAAGGGGGGTTGTCAAGATTGGGGTGCGGGGCCGGAAAATAATACGGACCCATCAGGTGGACTCCTGCAGACTTTGGTCTCCATAAAAAGAGCACATTCTAGGCGAGCTAGGAGAAAAAAACAGGTACCCCCGTAGTATAACCCTTAGCGCCCCATTGAATTCCGGGTATCCTATCTACATGTCGGCACATAAGATATAGTATGGGAGAACATGCGTTGAAGGCCAATAGATCTAGCATACCCAATCTTAATTACCCAGTAAGCAGGGCGGTGATAACTTACGGAACGAATAACACCCTCCACCTACCTACCTATCTAGGTAGGTACCCTGTGCCCCCATCAAATCGAAGCTATTCCTCAACTACCTAAATCTGTGACTCTGGACATGGACCATATTCGTGGAGGCCAAAGGGCCCACTCCCCCGCCCCCTCGGCGCTATGAGAACATCAAATTTCCCTTGAATAGCAGTTAGACAGGGCCTGAGTTTCACTCAACTGGGGGGAGGGGGGAAAGACTAGGTATTGATGCTTTGAAAGACCTTTATTTTTCTGCCTTGATATAATCTATAGGGTATAGTAAACATGTAAATATGTCCATCGAAACAATGGGCCTGCAATGGAAGGAAACGGCGAATCGCAAATACAAAATGTATAGGGAAACATGATAAAAATGGGGTGCGATATCTATGGAATCTTTGTCATAGTTTGAACAAAGTTCGGACAATCGACTCGACTGTTTGGTAAGATCCCACGAATCAATTGCATGTTCCCTTGGACACCTGGGCTTTGGACACCTGGGCATCAGACACCTGGGCATCAGACACGTTGGCATGAGCCACCTTCCATCCACCGTACATCAGATTAGTGTAGACCATATCGGGGTCATACTTGGCCCTGATTTGCTGCAACCTCTCCACATTCTCTGCAGGATATCCCCCAAATACGTCCTGGTTTCCATTGGCATCGTTCAGGTATACGAAAGGCGACAGCACATTGAAAGGCTCAAGCTGTGCAGTGATGTTGGCGTTGAAAGCATCATAGAAAGCGTCGACGACCGCATCGTCAGCTGCCTCGTACCATGTAATTGACTCCTCAAACATAATGTACGGTGCCAGCTCAGGGTCCAATCCAATCGGGTCGGGGCCACCATTGGCAATGCCAGCTAGCACGTACTCCTTGCTGATAATGTTCATCGCCAGCCCAGAGATCCAGATGTCGACATCGGCAAAGTAATCCGCAATCATGGACAGATAAGTGTCGTGAACGAGCTGGAGTGCCTCACGGTTTGCCTGAATGGTAAAGAACCACCAGGCCTCTTGGAAGCCTTCGATCTGGTCGGTGCCCTCAGACATGAGTGTGGCGGCCGCACCCATGCCGGTCATGGGGCCGTACGTATCGGTATCGGGGACAAGAATAGGCGAGGAGAAGTTTGCATAGAACTCGGGCGTAGTGTCGTTGCCGTTATAGAACATCATGGTGCGGTACGTGGTCTCGTTCTGAGAGCTGCCAGCATTGGCGACGGGGGTAAGAGCTCCTTTGACATCTGGATTGGGGTTCACCGCCATGTAGTAGACGGCGTCGAGGAACTTGTCACCCTCGGCCGCGGTGTATGTGCGCTCGCCAGCAGTGAAGGCGGGGACAGGCAGGGTATTGAGCTCGAAGTCGGTGACGATGCAGAAGGAGTTGCCGCCACCACGCAGCGCCCAGAATAGGTCTGAGTAGGGGCCGTCCGCTTCAACAAGTGCGATGTCGCCGTTGGCAAGAACACACTCGTATGATTTGATGTTCGATGACGCCCAGCCGTACTCGTTACCGAAGTTGGACATACCACCACCTGTAAGGAGGCCGGCGACGCCGACAATGGACATGCGACCACCGACGACAGAGAGATTGTAGCCCTCAAGATAGTCCATGACGGTACCCCATTTATTGCCTGGTCCGATGTGAACGGTTGAGTGATCGTCCGAGAGCTCGACCCTATTCATATTGTAGCCAGATAGAAGCACTCCGGTGGAGTTGATATTGTCTGGCAGAATAGAATATTAGCTTTGTACATACAACGATATGTGAGACGTTCATGCTTACTGGAACCCGCTACGGCCATGTGGCCGCCGCCTTTGATGGCGAAGGGCACATTGTAGTCAACCAGAGTCTTGACGGCCACGCTCATGAGGTCAGCAGAGCTAGGAGAAAATATGCAGGCTGGCCCAAGCGAGGCTCCTGCGTCCCAGTAAGCCGTGTTGATGTCCGTATATATGGTCGAATTTGGGAAGGAGGTCAAATTTCCATAATTCTGGCTGAAGAATTGACAGGCCGTGGAGGGAGCAGAGAAGTTCGAGGCATGCACCACGCCGCTGGCTGCCACCACCAGAAGAGCGAGGGCCTTTTTCGCGTTGTAGACGGTCATGATGAGTAGATCCGGTAATTTTCTGACTATTTACTTGGAAGGAAATTAAGGAAATCAATAGAGCAAAGAGAGGAATGAATGATGGAGAGAAGGATGGTGATATCGAAAGTATCTTCACAGTACGATGAGAGATTATTGAATATATATATACATAAACATGAATGAATAACTTGTAGATCTACCCTTCTCAGCTTCAGGGACGTCATTGCGCCCTTTGGCCCTATTTTCCTATCCTGTCACAATGTTGACCGCAGCACCGGTATAGATTTCTGGACATTGTTCCCGAGTATTCGATCGCCTATCCTATTTCTGTCTACTGCATTGTCATAGCGTTGGTAGTACCGGCATATTTTTTCCATAATTTTTTCTTCCTTTTTTCCATCTTTGTGGCCACTGCCTATTTCCCGAGTATTCGATTAACGTTGCGTTGCGTAGGCCATGGTCCACCACTCCTCCACCTCTCCACCGGACCTACTACGGCACCTCCGCCGGGTACCGGCGTTCCAATCAGGATGTGGAGCCCCCCCGGCCGCTTAGATCGCCGCCGTTGATTATGTCGATGCACTACCAGAGCTAGGCATTTGTCCGTTTCTGCGGACCTACGCAGGTAGTATGTGTACAGGCATGCCGCAGCAGTCCGTGCTAGAAATGAAACGATTGGCGAATCAGAGACATCCCTCGTATTCGCACACTCCAGGGTCAAAAGTGGAGCGATACCCGTTAGCCTCAACATCCACCTTTGGTCCCATGGGTCCCGGATTCAATCTGAACTACCATCTTGTTCAATGTTTGAGTTTCGATAAACGCACTCTTGCCCACTGGAAGCGACAGAAGCTTATTGGAAGGGTGATTTCTTCACTACTCCGTACAGTACAATGTACCTGCCCGTCCCTGTCTCCGGCCCTGGAGACGACTCCCAAGGTCCGAGTACTCGGGACCGTGCGGCTTCCATTCGCAGTCGCAGGGCAGCTGCGTCAGATAGAAATGCCTTGAGGCCATCGACATCACGTCCATCCTCTAATTTGCATGGCTCCAGGAGGTCTCATCGCAAAGTTCGAACTGGGTGCACGAACTGCAAAGAAAGGAAGATCAAGGTGTGTATGAAGTACTCTCTACTACAGAACCGGAACGTCCGGGTTTCTCCTGTCTCCCCCGGCACACTCGCCCAATGTCGAAATCTCGTCCAGTCTTTCTATCGGCGACCCATCATCACAACATCTTTCTCCCAAGTCTCCCTCGACATACGGTCAACTGATACAACTTTAAAGTGCGATGAAGCCAAGCCGTCATGCTGGCAATGTACAAGACATAATGTGCCTTGCGATTTCTCGAAGTCGAGGCCAACCTCGGTCTCGGGCGCAAGTCCGCCCGCTAGCGAGTCCAGTGTCAATGCCAGCCTGAGCCCGATGGTCAGTCCTGCTCTGCGAACGGATGGAAGCTTACCTGGCAACTCGGATATTGCCGTGGAGGATACATCGACGGGAATCGGGGCAACGAACTCGAATGGCAACGTTCAAAGTGAGATCCTGGACACATCCGCTTCCGCCGCGTTTGCCTTCCTAGAATGGAGCTTCAACTTCAACAAGGACGACTCTGCAATAGGCGTTCATTCAACGCCCACGCAAATGTCCTACGATGCCGCTCGCGATACCCTCTTCGCCGCACCTACGATGGCTCCCCGGGCGCCGGTGACCTGTGCCTCCGCCCTCGACGGCTCAGCACTTAATATGACCGACCTGTTTCTCCTGCACCACTTTTCCACCGTCACTGCACGGAGTCTCTGTCCATGGCACGCTGAGGTGCAACAGTGGTGGACACACGAGGTGCCACGCGTTGCTGTCCGTCATCCATTTGTGATGCGCTCCCTGTTGACCGTGGCCGGTCTGCATGTAGCCTATCTAGCTGACTCGGGCGACTCCGGTGACAATTTTGGCCAGTCTGCAGATGTTACGGGGAGCCCATCTTTCCATATCGCTCGCGCGATCGAACAGCACAAATTGGCAGGCCAGACAGCCGCGTCGATGCTCCCGACGCTCGACCGTGCGACTAGCGCCCCCATGTACGTATCTTGACGAGCAATTGTCTCCTCTTCCTGCCGTATGACTCAGTCGTGGAAATCGGCATTGTCGCAACTTGAAGCGTGAAGCTACTCGCGCTTGTTTCAGAAATACCGCAGCCCCCCCCCCACCCAAGAAAATGCTGCTGACTTATCGCTAATTTTTTTTTGTTATAATATAGGTATGTGTTCTCCGTTTTGACTCAGATCATCTCCATGGCGATGCCATGGCCACAGAAAGATCCCAGCATTCCTGTCACATGGGACAGTATAGGCGTGCACGAATGGATCCGGCTCCTGCGCGGCGTCAGGACAATATCAGACTTGGGCCAGGAGTGGGGAGTTGACGGGGATGCGTTCCTTGGGGGACGTAACGAAGGCACCATGCCGCGGCAATTGTACCGGGAGCAATTCCTTAACCGGGCGCGAGCAAGCTCAGATGTCAGGGACGCGGGCGGCAGCAACAGCGAGAAGCCGCCGGAAAGACGAAGCAGGTGGCACGTGATGCACGAGCCGCCGCTTGCAACCTTGAGGGAATTGATTACTGCTGATATTGGCGGCATCGAGATGGAGAGCGAGGAAAAGGACGAGATGCGCAATATCTGTCTCGGAGAACTAGACCAGTTGGTGTCCGTGTTCACGTCCTTCCTCGACAATGGCGAGAGTATCCAGACGGTACGGCTGATCTTTTCGTGGCTTTGTCGGCTGGATGCGCGATTCTTGGATAGTCTAAGCCGACACGACCCCTTTTGTTTGCTAGTCTTTACGTATCATGCCGTTCTACTGCACTGGACTGATCGCGCGTGGTGGATGGAAGGCTGGGGGCTCCGAATAATAGACTCGATCTCGAGTATATTAGGTGGAACCGATTCAAAGTATAAAGAGTGGATTAAATGGCCGAGGATGCAGGTCGGGCTTCCAGAGCTTGGCTAACTTGGCTTACTTGGCGCGAACCCAGGAGAAAGGCAGAATGCGATAAGGTTTATGAAGGTGAGTGTGTACTACATATATCATGACGAATTAGATGGCTATAGATATTTCAATTTTTGTGGGGCCTTTGGCTTCAGCGTAAGTAGCGTTTGTGAGTAGAAACATAGGTCCTCCTCACTGTTTGTTCGTGCTGGGTACCTACCTAACCTTAGCGTATTGTAGAAGGCTTCCATTCTTTGCAACGACTTAACATGATCATCCTGTTGCTTCGGCCACAACCGGGTCTCCCTACCCGACGCACCTTACTTGATAGAAAACCATTACTGGGTAGTTCAGGTGTGCGATATAATTGCTGTTTAACCAGAAGCTATGTCACACTGCTGACGCAAATGGGAAAGGGGGATGGGGACGTTCTGACGCGGTCCATGTAGGGAGAAATCAGAGTAGTGATCTGATTCTCTCATATCAATGCCAATCCAGTTTCCAAATCAGTATGTCGACGGTACGACACTCAATTTTCCTCCATCAGTCACAACCACCATGCCTGAGAGCCACGCACCCGCCTTGGACGCGAGCCAGAGGATGCAACCAGCCATATCCTCCACATCACCATGCCTTCCTAGAGGAGACACACGAGTAGCATATTGCTCTGGAGTAAAGTTTCTTGTCCTTTCCATGAGAGAGTTTGGGCCATCAGTCATTTCAGAGGGGTACACTGCAACCGTCTTAGCAACTTACTGGCTTTCAAAAAGTCATGCTTGAAGCAGGAATGCCGAACTGAATACTCACATCCCGGTGCAATTACATTGAAACGAATCTTGTATTTGCCGAACACTGTGGCAAACTGCTTCGCCATATGCGTCACTGCGGCCTTACTTGCGCTATAGCTGAAGTGCGCCAAGGGCTCACGGTTGAATCCGCCGATGGAACTCGTGATGATCGCTTGACTACTCTGGGCGACGTTTCCTTTCTGGTTTCCAGCTTCCAAGAGCGGGAGAAACGCCACAATGCTGAAGTAGACAGCCCGCACATTGACGCTGAATGTCTGGTCGAAGCCAGCAGGGTCAACATTCCAAAGTTGCTTTTGCAGGTCCGCGAGAGGAGTGGAGGGCGCTAGCGTGTTTGGCGAGGTGAACATGGGACCGGTGATTCCGGCGTTGGCGACGAGAAGGTTGATGTAGCCGGTCTCCTTGGTGATCTGCGCGACAATGCGTTCCAGGTCCTCTTTGGAGGTCGCGTCGCCTTGGATGGGGATGATGTTGCCATGTTTCTGCATTGGGCATCAGTTATGAATACAGAAGCTCAGCTCAGTGAAGATGAGAGACCCAAGGGAGAGCCTTTCTGGTACTTACCGCTTCTTCTTTGGCCACCTTCTCCAGCACTTCCTTGCGGCGTCCGATGATGTAGACCTTGGCACCATTCTGCTCGAGGGCCTTGACGATCATCAAGCCAATACCTAGGCAGGTTTTTCAGCCAGACATATCTTCGTTGTTGCCACAAAGCACGTACCAGTGGCGCCACCTGTGACGACGGCAACGAGACTGTTAACGGTGAATAGGTCCGCCGCAGCAAGGGAAGGGATGATGACTGAAGACATGATGTTGTCGTGATGGTAAGCCGAGTTCCAAGTTAGGTACCCAATTCTAGCGTTTGCTCAAGCAGAGGATGAACAATTGTAGCGTTTATGTTTGAAAATAAGGTACAAGAGATACTGAGACTCCGATACATCCGATACACACTTGTGGGTCACCACCTGCAGCATGCAGCTTGAGCGAAGATGATGAATCTGTATTCCCGGCGGCCATTCCAAGCCCCACGGTATGCTAAGCTGTAGCTTTCCTGAGCCCGGAAAATAGCTTTTCGGGGTCTGGCTTCACCCCGTTGTTGCACAATGTAACATTCCAAGCTCACATATCCAGAGGAATCTCTCAACGATTACCGAATATAGAAGAATGATCATCACGACACCTAGGTGAGTGCCCCAGACTGTCAAAGCGCTTATTGACCTTCGTTAATCTCTCAAGTCCAGTGGCTGTCCCGATTCCTGAGGGCACATCGTATGAAGTGCCTGAATCCTGTCCATCCCGTGCTTCAAATTCATAGTTCCCAAGACGGATGAACCTTGCTTGAAGTCTAGCGCGCCACACAAAGGCTGGTGTCCAGGCATCTGCGTTATAACTCATCTAAAACACCTATTGATGCTATCAACAATTGCATTTCCATGCGCTCTGCCTCCAGTCCCACCGACCATCTTGAATCCATCGACTCGAGTAAACATCGGGCCTGTGTCCTTCCATCACGGCACATGAGAAACAGAGAGAGGGAGAGAGAGAGAGATATATATATATATAATATAACATGGTCTCATTATCATAGTTTGGCTCGTGATTTAGAGTGAAGGTTTGGAAAACGCCCCATATGATTCAATCTCCCAATATTATCCTTCAACAGCGTGCAATTCACATCTGGTGTGCTGTGGGCCCGTGTCTGATGCTATTCTTACACCCAATCCCACTCCTGGACATTTCTTTACGATCATCCCTTCACAAGATTCTTCAACTCCAACACGCTTGATCACTCCTCCTCCATCCCCCTTGCCTTACACCTCTCTCTCCTCTCCCTTACCTCCCGCCCGTGAATCCCTGCCAGATCACTCATCAACCTCCCCCAACTCAACGCACCGCGCTCCAACTCTCTCCCTAATGTGAAACTGTACCCCTCATATCGCTCACATCGCGCCAATCCCAGCACCGCCATCACCAGCACCAAGTTGTCGTTTGGCTGTGGCTCCGCTTGATACAATCGCCTACGCAAGTATGCCACCCGCAGACAGTATTCTCGCAGACTGCCCTCGAACCGCCGCTCGCCCGGGCTGATAGTACTCAGCTCCCGCATCCACGAGCTCACATCCTCGCCCGCCGCTTTGGGCAAGGCCTCGCGAACGAGCGCGTGCAGTGCCGCAGGCGACAGGTCGGATGCCTCGTAGCCGAACGCCGTCAGCGTGTCCCGCACGTCGGACGACAGCGAGCCCACAATAAGAAGGCACACGGCGGCGCAATTCGAGGCCCATTCCTCGTGCGTGAGGGATGAAGATGCATTGGGCTCTGGCACGCCGGGGTTGATGTACTCAATTAGGCCGTGTAGCCGGAGCGTGCGGTGAAGCATGTCGTCCCACTCATCAAGATTCTCGAGGCCGAGGAGGCGCGGAAGCGGGGGCAAGTTGAGGGCTTGGTGGCGAGGTAATGATGCAGGTTGTGCGGGAGGCGCTTTGACCAGCTGAGACTGAGGTTGTTGTGATTGTGATTGTGAAAGCGAGTTCATCCGCGCTGGCAGGGCTCGACGGCTACTTGACCCGGGCCTTGTCCGCGGCGACACGATGCTATCATAGGCTGGTGGGCCCATGAGGATCTCATCGCGGAAGGTGTGATATTCGTTCCGATTATGTTGACCGACGTCGAAGTCCTTCTTGTTAGGGGAAAGCATGCCAGAGATGATGCTTTGGCCGGTGGCCCAAGTGACGGATGCCCATGTTTGGCGACGGTGTTGTTGATGTTGTGGTGCGGAGGTGGTTGAGAATGCTGATGATCCAGCACCCCAGAGCGGGTTGGCGCCTTTAGCGTATGACGACATGATTATGGTGATCTTCAGCGAGCAGTTGCTTT
The DNA here is from genome assembly GCA_027946515.1 of Gnomoniopsis smithogilvyi. Lineage (NCBI taxonomy): Eukaryota > Fungi > Ascomycota > Sordariomycetes > Diaporthales > Gnomoniaceae > Gnomoniopsis > Gnomoniopsis smithogilvyi. The sequence goes on along the minus strand of JAPEVB010000004.1, from coordinate 299,763 downwards.
TGCGGGATGTTCGAGTCGCGGGGACGGGTGGAGACGGCGTGAGGTGATTCGTGACAGCGCAGTCGCCGCGCGGTTGATGGAGGAAATGTAGCCGCTAAGTGTTGTTTTCGGGAAGTTGTCTGGAAGCCCGATACAAATCAAATCATAGTTGCTATTTTAGACTTTGAGTTTTGGTTGGCAAAAGAAGGCCAAGTCCCAGACAGCAGGTTTCGACCCCAGCCTCCTGGGGGTCGTTTGAGCCCCAGATATTGCATCACCTGTCCGCTCTTCATGTCTCCACTCTAAACAAACACCTGCAGCGAATCGAATCTGTGAAAGGGTTTTCTTATTCGCAAAGTGGCTTGCTCCTTCAGCAACGCCACGTCGAGAGGTGTGGTATCGTGTGCTGCATTTCGCCCGCTCGGGTATAGTTGACAGCTTTCTCGAGAAGAGGTCATTGGCTGCTCGACTTCGAATGCTGCAGGTCCTTCTTGTCGGCGCGATTCTATTCGACGGCGCGATCCGGCAGCGCTAGCCGCTCAAGCAAGGAATCTAGAACAAATGCGCCCAGGAACATTGTCACAGGAGGCATAACTTTTTATGATGCCTTGAGTCTGTAATAAGGAATGTGTTCCCCAATTAAGACGTAAAACACGTGGACACAATCGAGTAGAGCCAAAGACAATCATATCAGACACGATATCTATGAGTGGTGATGGTCCGCACAAAGTCATTCCTTGGTAAACCTTCTACAATTGATGTAAAGCAGCAGGTAATAGTAGACATATCTACCTAAGGCGGTGATAGGTACTTAAGCGATGCACCAATCAAGGCGGATATGTGAGCACTTTCTATCAAGTCAGCTTGTCCCCCACCAGATCTTGAAATGGGAATGAAGGTTGGAATACACAGATGTGAGACACATCCACATCGAAGCGCTGTAAATGGGTACAGTCAGAGGATTGGGCTGCTCCATCTGAAATGCTTGATTACGGCTTCCGCATAGCCACTTGGTGGGAAGCTATAGACTAGGTAGGTAGTTGTTTTATGTCGTAGATTCTCACCCGTATAAGCCGGTCTCCGTCGCAGGAGACCCACCTGCTATTACGCCACGTGCGGATCAGACTAAATAAACTACTATGGGCCAAAATCAGCCTCTCTTCTTATTATAAGCCCCATGCAATAATATCTCTTAGCCGTGCTCTCGGACATAAGATCGTCAATTTCCCCAGGCTCGGCCGCCACAGTTGGAAGCAAGTACTGATAGCGGCCCCACTCAAATTTTAGGAACATCCAGCACTTGGTGGAGGTGAACATGATGGTGAAAACACCTTTGATTCGACCCAATTCCGCTCGACTCAAGATTCATACCTGCGAAAGAGGGTAGTCGAAGAAATGGGACAACGGGCATCGATCAGGCCATGGAGCAGGCGGTTCAATTGGCGAAAGCAACGAAATCAGCAACGACGGAGTGCCATTCTACTGAAAAAGGACAGCAGATAGATGGCTTGAACGGAATTTGTATACAGGTGACATAACTGAATTCGCTAGGTCTCCCTTTTGATCCTCCAGGTCCACCTCACCATCCGCCTGCTAATCCTGGAGTCTCCTGAGTCTGTGACTGTCTGCCCAGTGCCGCCCATGGAACGTGACTTTGTAGGAATCGTCCGAAATGCGACCTTCCCACGCAGGACATTCAGGTACATGTAGGTCAGGAAATCCAGTGTTCTTTCTCACAAGCCAAATGTCGCACCTGACAAGAAGTTTTCACGCAAGAGAAGTGTCTGAGTGTGCTTATGGTCGTTCGATGGTGAGATCCAGGATATTTCACGAACGCGCACCTTCCTTCTTCGAAGGTCACTTCAGGGCTACACGTACATCGAATTTTCCCGATGAGACAAGACATGAAAGGAGATTCGATCGAGATTGCTGTGTCTGTGTGTACTTTCAAGAAACTGATTCTTACCTCGTAGGTCAGCTAGCTGATGGAATGTCGAAGCCCGGAGCACAAGGTGGTCATAGCTCCGTCCGGAGCAAAGTTCCCGCGGGAATGAGATTGGGCCCATGCACGCGGGAGCAAGGATCTAGGGTCCAGAAAACAAGGTATTCCAAGTTTGCTGCCAGGGGGTGATGTCACTTGGCGCCAAGATCCTCCCGTTCCCTTGTCTTGCTGCTTCACCTCCTGCGGGCCAGACCGTGGAATATCATCCACAATTGACGATCTCACCGTTGTGCGCCCTGGCATTCGACCCGCCGTGATGCAGCTCTTACGATGCTTGTTGTCTCACAGATTGCCAATTTGACATACTGGCCAGCAACATTGGGTATGACCACCTAAAACCTGGCGTCGAGTGACGTCAGGAGTACCACAGGACACTGATGTGGAAGTCCGCAACCTCCATACATATCAAGTCGTATGTCTCCCTTGAATGCATCGAGAGATTCACATCAAGTTTTACACTCCCAGATCCCCCATCTCCAGTACAGGCTCCCGTGGAACAGACCTAGATCTTCTAGGTCACCCCATCGTAACGACCAGTCACGATTGTGGCGCCGCCCATACGGAAGACCACAACACCAAGCAATATCACCAAGTCAAGATGGGCATCTTCAGCCGCAAGCAGCACGTAGCGGAGGGGCCGGCCGCTCCTACCACGCGCAGCTCTCGGAAGACTCGCAGCAACAGCTCGCCTTACTACTCCATGGCCACTAGGCCCTCCTTCGGACAATGGCTCAAGTATACATGGCTGGATATCCTCACCATGGTCATCATGGGAGTCATCGGCCTGGGTGTAAGTGATCTCGTCAAAGTACACACTCTTCCCAAGCTAAGCTAATTTTCCACTCCAGGTTTATGAAGCTCACCCAGCTCCTACCCGGTCCTTCCCCGTGACCTTTTCCGACGGCGAGGTTGTTTACCCGCAATTCGCCTACCCCCTGCGCAAAGAGATCGTTCCCATTTGGGCTGCTGCCATGCTGGGCGTACTGGTCCCCATCTTCGTGGTCCTCGTCATGCAGATTCGCATCCGCTCTTTCTGGGACGCCAACAACGCCATCATTGGTGTATTTTATTCCCTCATCACCGCCGCCGTCTTCCAGGTCTTCCTCAAATGGCTCATTGGAGGTCTGCGCCCACACTTCCTCGCCGTGTGCCAGCCCGATGTTTCTCTCATCAAGAACCAATATGACAGCACCGGCTTCAAGCAGATCATGTTCACGCGCGATATTTGCACCGGTGACGCAGATACCATCGATGACAGCCTTGAGTCGTTCCCCTCAGGCCACACCACCGCGGCCTTTGGCGGATTTGTTTACCTTTACTTGTACCTTAACGCCAAGCTGAAGGTCTTCTCCAACTACCACCCTAGTATGTGGAAGCTGGTCGTCATCTACGCCCCAATCCTCGGCGCCGTGCTAATTGGCGGCGCCCTGACTATCGACGAGTTCCACAACTGGTACGACATCGTCGCCGGCGCCATCATTGGCACGATGATGGCTTTCTCCTCGTACCGCATGACGTATGCTGCCATCTGGGACTGGCGCTTCAACCACATTCCTCTCAACCGCAGCTCCGCCTTTGAGTTTGCCAACCCCGAACTCGCGGAGGCAGTCTTCACTCACCGTGCTGGCTGGGGTGCCGGGTCCAGGGGAGGCTATGGTGACAAGGATGGTGTGTTGGGTGGACATCACCACAACGGTGTCGGAAACAATGGCGTGAACAATGGCACGTATGGGGTCTCACGGAAGCCCGTAAATAATGGCGTAGGAACCGGAACGTCGCACGCGCCAGAGAATATGGTCTAAGGGCCAGGCTCTTGAACAATAATAACCCATGAAATATGCTTCGGAAAGGCGGGTGGAATTTGGTCGAGCCAAACTACATAATCGTCATGATTGGCCTGAAATTGCATTGGCCCGGGCTATGTTGTAACTTGACAAGCTTTCCAGGACGGTAAAAGGTTTGGCCTTGAGGAATGCTTGAGATATTGTCGAAGAGCGTCATGAAAATACGATACCCCTGAATTACTTAATGTCGTCAATCATAATTCATGAACAACATTTTCGTCTTCCTCACTGAGTGACATTGTACCGCCTGTAAACCGTGATTACTCGCTGCCCAAGTGCGAATCTGCAAACTTCGGTCCGAACGAGAGCTTGGGCCTGTTGTGATAAACTGCCATGACATCCATTTACTGCTATCGATATAATCGGGACGTAAACTGATCACTAAACTCCACCGTGCACCTGGGCATGCACGCATGTGTACAGACTGAAAGGTCAAGCAGTGCTCCGGAAGACCACAATTTATATCCCAATTACCAGGCCAGGCGTCTCGCTCTCTACCTGTCGTTGCTCTCCTGTCCTTGCCAAGACCGTGTCGAGGGTAGAGCACTGATTTGCCGTGTTTTTCCACAGCTGCAGGTCCGCTGTCAGGAACTGTCATATTGTTAATGAATAAATCAATGCGGTACCTGGCGGGTTTACCCGGTGTTTCTTCTGTGGTCCAGAACTATTCCGGTAGCGTGTTCGATACAGATGAACCCGTGTTTCGAAACAATGGATCCCCCCCCCCTACTCGTTCAAATTCAAGTCTCTGAGAAAGGGGATTGGTGACTGGAAGACTAGGTAATCAGCGACCTACAATTGAGGACACACAAGGCGCTTCATCTTGACTCCAGAAGACAATTGGCTGGGAACGACGGATTGGTGGAAACCCACTGCCATGCGATTTAACCTCTGATGCTTAACCCATAAACATAAACCTTAATGCTTAATGAAGGATCACTGGGGGTCATTTGCCTGGAACAGTCCCAGAAAACTGTCACTCAACAAGAGACGAATGAATGCGGGGGGTATCGTTTTTATGACTCTGTTTATTGCACTGGAGATTTACCATGACATTATATCCGCCATTCTTTTCAAAGAAACAAATTATGCCCAACTGCTATATCTAGGTATCTAGCATCCCACCTGGTATCATTTACTTTATCAGCTTCTCTTCATAATTGCCTGTCTCTCGTTCTGTTTCGTCCGGCAAATCACCATGAATTGGCTCATTGCATTTTCCCTCATCGCTCAAGGCGCTGGCGCCGTGAACATGCTGCGCTTTGCATGCTCGCAGCTTGTCACAGAGCGCCTGGACCCGTGAGTGATACTCAAGAAGATCGTGATTTAATCAATAAAGAAAGACGCTGAACTCTGGGAAAAGGATCGTCGATGCTGGAGTCTCTCCATCGCAGCATATGCATCAAATCGTCGGCGGTGTGAGTGATAAATATCGTCCTTTTACAATGTTTAATTCTGTGAAATGGGTGGCAGTATTCTAAAAGGAGTCTCTATAGGATGCCTTCAACGTGTCCATGGGGGCTGCCGTCGCCGAAGAATCCTCATGCACGACGTGTACCTTCGACCAGGACTTTTCAAACTACTGGACACAAGTCATGTATTTTCGTGCTAGGAATGGTACATTCAAGCGTGTGCCCCAGGTTGCGAATCAGTACCTCGAAGGTGCCAATGCTGGGATGACTGTATACTATATGTCCCCCGACGATACATCTGTCAACATCACTGCTTTCAAACCGGTAAGTGGTTTTCGCATACTCTGCTACCTCGTGCGGTCATCAGAGAACTAAGCCGCCGACCATGTATCCAGGGATTCCGTATGGTCGTTGGCGACCCCACAGCCCGCACGGCGAACCTTGGATACACCAACTCGTTCCGCTGCTACACCGGACCGAACTTTGCTCCCAATCCGATGGGCGTCTCGGCCAACGACACCTCTGACTTCCCGAAACAATACTGTGCTGGAGGCGTCAGGGTCGCGACCTTCTTCCCCACCTGCTGGGACGGCGTGAACCTCGACAGCGCAGACCACAAATCACACGTTTCGTACGCGACTGGTTCCGACGGCACGTGTTCCGGCACTCACCCCGTACAGATCCCACAAATCATGCTCGAAAATGTCTGGGACACGAGCGTCTTCCCCGAGTCCGAGTGGCCCGAGGACGGCAGTCAGCCTTTTGTCTGGAGTCAAGGCGACCCGACTGGATACGGCGGGCACGCGGACTACGTGTTTGGATGGAAGGGGGATAGCCTCCAGGCGGCCATGGATGCCCGATGCAACTTCAATGACTGCTCGCAGCTTACGACGCAGAGCTATACGGCTGCGAATAGCTGCCAGAAAAGCAAGACGGTGGTCGAACCGGAGGGTGTTGATGAGTGTAAGTGCCATATAAATTCACTGAGCAGTATTGTAGCGAATTCTGACATCTGTTTTTAGGGCTTTCCGAGCTCCCTGGTAACATGACAGTCACGACATGATCGTTTAATTCCGGTCCAACAAGATGGAATTTTCCGAACAGCAAATCATCTTGACTGTTAGACCACGAGCACTTACCAAGGAAACACAGGCCACATCTCAAAGGCACACTTCCCTAATGTTGTTCCTTGGCAAATGAATTTGCGACTATGGCCCATTTACTGATAGCTTGGACTGCGATGTATGGGATATGAAAGCCGACAGGGAAGATTCGTTGAGTGGTAAAATGATGCTGACAATGTTGGCGAAGCTTTTTCTTTTCATGTGTTGCCTCACTTTACTGACGGTGTATATACAAGGATATTCATCCTATCGCTTATACTAGAGAGCGGAGGCGAAGTCTTTGCTGACTCGATGTATTGACTCACGTTGCACTGAGAAACTCCACGTGCGTAGCCGACAATATTTCAAAGGGTCCATCACAGAACAATCTCCCGTCTTGGCAACGCACCTTTGCCCAGTAAAATAGAACGCTTCTCCCGGGAGATGGCCAGATATTCATAGACCAATGTGGATACCACCTGCTTTTTTGGGTACAATACATTGGCAAACAATTTGCACGATGTCACGAACACTATCACTTCTTATTATGAGCTCGGTACCTCCTATCAAGGCGCACAGTTCGCCCATATATGATGGATACCACGCCCTTGAGCTCTCCTTTCTCGTCAGCCTGGAAGTTCATTCCTCGGAAAGGTCTGCTGCCATCTTAATTTGAACATTTCGAAAGAAGCTGGGCAACGTGCCTGGTCTCAATCACCGCCACGATGCATATTCGTAATTTATTAATTCCACTGCTGGCTACCCCAGCTACTCTTGCCGCCAGTCTGCCTATTCGCATCGTCTCGTTCAACATTCGCTATGCCGCCACCTCATTGGAAACTAACGAGCTGTCATGGTGGAACATTCTTTGCCCTTTCAATCACGACCTGTGCCGCGATTACCACCTCTGCAGCACGATAGGCAACTACGTTTACGATGTGGAAACAGCCGTGATCGGTCTCCAAGAGGTCCTTTCCAGCCAACTCAGCGACGTCCTCAACAACCTTGGCAGTACCTGGGCGCACATTGGCGTGGGCCGCGATGACGGAGCTAGCAGCGGCGAGTTCAGCCCCATCATCTACAACACCGACGTGTTAGATGTGGTATTCAGCGAGACAAAGTGGCTGTCGCCCACTCCGGATGTAGTCTCCTACGGCTGGGGCGCAGGATCCCGACGAATTGTGACCATTGGCGTATTCGAGCACAAAGCTACGGGCAAGCGGTTCATTCACGCCAACACGCATCTGGACAATGTGTCAAACGAGGCACGAGTTGAAGGAATCAAGGTTGTCGTGTCGCAGATTGAGAGCGTGCAAGCGACGTATGGGCCGCTGGCAGTGACGCTTACGGGCGATTTTAATTCAGACCCAAGTGGTGATGCGTATATCGCACTGGAGAACTTGGACTACGTGACGGACCTGTGGACGACAGCAACGCACTTGGGAACCAACCAGTTGACTTATACGGGATTCAGCGATACTGGATTGAGCAGAATCGATTTCATCTGGTATGGCCCGAACGGAGAAGGCTTATACACGGTCACCCAGACGGAAATTGTGGGGAATAAGGTGGATGGGGTATATATCAGTGATCACAGGATGGTGTATGGTGATCTAATTCTGAATTAGAAGTCTGTTCTGTCCCAGGCCTCTGGGCAAGATTTCCTGAGCCTTCATGTTTAAACGGAACAGCTTCAGGCTTTCTACTCTTCACATGAAGATGATACCCAATCTGAATTTCCATTATATTACATTACATTACATACATGTGCCCACCAACGTAACTTATAAATTCGAACATTCAAAGGGTATCATGAGGCACCAAAAAGCAATCTGACTCTTTCCATCTCCCATGATACCGGAACACCTGCAGCTGCTGCCTACTATCCTTCACCCCTTATTTCTTACCTAGAATTTTGCGGAACAATTTCTTCTTGCCTGGGCCGGTCGCTTCCCCCTCGTCCACGCTTCCTTTCCTTGCCGGCTTCCCGCTGCTATCCGACTTGGACCCTTTCCGCACCTTGCTCTCTTCATTGCGGGCTCTCCACAATACTCCCAAGAGGCTGGCAAGAATTAGAGCTTCCAGTTCCGGGTCAAAGTCATTCTGAATCAACAGCGCACCTTCGCTGAAAGGTTGCGACAAGGAAAATCCCAGGCCGACGTTGTGGTAGATGGCGCGGATGAGGTGCTCATTCTCGGGATCTGCAGCAGAAAAAGAGACCTCTGGCTCCTCTGCATTGCCGCTAGCCTTAACATTCACTGGCGTGACCTGTGGTATCTCGATTAGGGTATATCTAAGCATACCAAGCTCAGTGGGGTGGATCTGCCATTGAAGCGTCCTCTCCTCATCCAACAAACTCGGAACAGTGAACGTGAACCATGGGTTGCGGCTGGATCCGAATTTCGAAATCGTAGGCGTCACAGGAAACGAGGTCACCACGGGGATGGTCATGGTCATAGAAGCAGGCGAGATGATGCAGGCTACCGTGCCATCTTCAAGTGTCGTCCCAGGTAATGGGAGCGGAGGGATCGTCAACCCTACCTCCACCCCGGCACCGTACAGCATGCGCCGCTGCACGGTCGCCTTCGTCACCAAGCTCCCGACGCTGCTTTTTCGCCGATTCCGCACTTCGGGACCAGACAATGACCTCCGCACTTCAAGCGGCTCGAAGTCCAACAGATACATCACGCTACTCGAGCCTGTTCCGTCACCGCAGGGCTTCTTCATCAGTCCAAAGCACGTCTTGAACCGACTGCTCCCGATAGGCTCATCCTTAATGGCCGCCTTGAATTCGTCCGTAAACTCGTAGACAGGCAAGTGGGTGATTTTGTCGTTGTGGCTGGGTACGTAGAGGCTCCGGCTGGTTAGATGCGGCGGCGTGGGGGGGATTTTGCGGCCAAGCTGCGTATCGTATTGGTCCAGGGTGGGAAGGCTGCCATGAATGACCATGCTGCGGTGAGCGGCGAGAGCGTGCGCGCGCGGATCCACCGTGTGGAAGGCCGAAGCCATGGCGATGGCGCTCGCTGCCATTGTGCCTAATAAGACAAGAGAACAAGTGAAGATAAGGCCAGTCGAGCATGCTTTACAGAACGTGTTGCAGGCACAAAGGCATGCGAGTGTCCTGAACACAAACCAATTTTGAAGCTTCCGGTCGTCCACGTCGACGTCGTGTCCCGGCCAGAGGAACAAAGACCATGGACAACGAGAACTAAAAGTGACGTTATGGTATGAGACACGTGCCGCTCATGGTGAGCTGAAGCTAGTTAATGAAGCCACCAGTGAGGGGGAATCATCTGATGGCCAGTCGGAGCGAACGCCAACGGCCGGGAAAGGCACCGGCCGAGAGTGGGGCTAACTCCCGGACCTTGTGGGGACATGCTTCGGAGATGCTCACGCTAGCAACATAGGGGATATAAGATACGGGTGTGAGTCGAACCAAAAAAAGAATAGCCGGACTGATTATAGGGAATTGGCCATCATATCTAATGGATGTAATGGTCGTTTCCCTTCTTCCTTCTTCGAGAGAATTGAAAGGGTCTGCCAGCCTATACAGGACGCGGGCGTGCTGGGGAATAGACAGCATCTGCGGAAGTCAACACCACCGCATTTAAGGGAAGCATTGAGTACACCTGAGCACACTCATGTATGTAGAGTATGAAATGCAGCCCACTCGCCATACCACAGGAACGTCCTCCACCCTGCCCACCCAGCAAGTCCAACAGATGCCGCCCAGTGTCCCCATGCTTTGCGCCTCAACTCTTTTCCCCCATGGTACCAGACAACAAGACCATCTCCCAGCGCGGCAAGGGCAACAATCGCAGCGAGTGTCGTAACGCCAGCTGCATTGCCCTGATACTGCAACCCTACGAATGCAAGGCCATACGTGGACTCCCTGATTGCTTTGAGATGGATGAGCGGCGAGACAGAGCCTGCCTCGGGGTTCGTGTCGGGTGTGGCGATGAGAGCCTTTTGCCGCGGATGTGGTGGTTGCGCCGACTCGAGACGTAGACCGAAGCGAGGGTATTCTTGGCGTGGACGGAGGCAGGCGTGAAGACCTAGTCCGATGCCTGCTGCGCCCAGAGCATAGGCATGAATAGGTGAGTATGCATTCATCTTTCAAAAGGCATGGCTGATGTGGCTTGCAGATATTGTGAGGCCAATTTCACAACTTCAGGAGCATTCGCCTAAAGGACCCTAACCCTATCCTTGTTTGCCAGACACTCCCCCCCCCCCCGAGGATCTCACCATTATTCACGCCGTGTACCCGTGTATTACGTGTACTATCGGATTGTTGGAGAGACATACATTTGATAAGCAGAGAAGACATATGGAGAGACATATAGTTAGTCTTTATGCGGTAACTCTAAAATGCGACCGAGGTCGACCAACTGGCACTATACATGACACTCATCAACAGGACAAAAATCCGAGGATGATAAGACATTGACTCAGAATTGTTATAAGGTACGGTATACCACATCGATTTCTCTGTGGGGCGCCCGGATCACGGATGCACCGATCTTCATGACTGAACATGTCATGTAAGAATTAGATTATACTCACAGGGAGTATTCACAGAAAGGATATCCCATGAAAATCTACTTGTGCTGTGGTAAGTCACAGTCCAGCCCAAGTACCACACAACCTTGGAAAGCAACGTGAATAATGACTACTGGCCTAGCAGTAAGGCTATCCAGCCAAAAATGGTGATAAAAAAGACTTACTATTAATATAGCAAACGCTCGGCTTCTGCGAGATTCTACCTACCGGCCTGCCAGGAACTAAAGGAGGCTGGGGGGAAAAAAAAAACTCAAACCTGGACGTACACATACTCGACTTCCTTGCAACAGGTGTGCGGCTGTGCTATGGTACCTCATGGCTCAGCGATGACGTTCGGTCAACAAGAATGGAGAGGTGTGCATAAAAAAGCTTATCGAACGCAGAGTCAAATGTCTAAATTCCATTGGGTTAACTACTGTCTAGCTGAAGTGCCGGGTTACCCACTCCCCCTTCTCCTGGTAGACCTCACGTTGATGGTGATGCTGCTTCAATTCTCGATTGGTCCAACCTGCAGCATGGTGATCATCAGCGTGATCTTTGTCGTCTCACATAACTCTCCGGGCTGGAATTCTTTCGCAGTCGGCCACGTCTCCTGCTACCCCTAATGACCTACCTCGGCAGGTTGCGAGGCAATGTGAGGGTCTTCGTTTCGGGATGTGGGCGCCGATCCACCAGAACCGATGTGTCCTACCAGAGTACTTTGTGCACACAAGAATTGTGCAGAGGCTTCGCCGGTTGTCCTTGTGGAGTGCGACTGGAACTCTTCTTGACTCCATTCTCCATGGACCGAAGCGAGTTCCCTAATGCCCAAGAGGCGGGCGGGCAGGATGACTCCTCTGGCGGGTCGAGAAAAAAAAAATGGCGGAACATTACTCGATGCCCTTGACTTTTCGTTGTCGATTATCGTCGCTTCGGGAAGGTCGACGAGCCCTTTGGAAGCGTCTCCGCAAACTGAAGGGTCTCGAGACCGTCGATCTGCAGTGCTTATCAACCACCTGCCTGACCTGCATACATTTGTCGCGAGTTGCAGTCATGTAGAAACAAGCTTCTTCTTAGTTGTCGATCACGTCTGTTCGTCTGCACTACCCGCACCGGTCGCTGGGATTGGACTGAGGCGGACGGGGCGGCATCTCCACCTGATCTATAATGCACAAATCCCTGTATTAACGTCCATAACGCCCATAATACACAGGACAATTTTTTTAGACCCTTTCCGTTGAAAGATTTTTTTTGGTCTCTTTTGACGTGGCCGATTAGCACAACAGTGATGCGGCCGTCGCAATACAAATGTAGAGCAAAGGGGCGAGCTGAGCCACGGTACGATCAAGTCTTGATGTTCACTGCGCCATCGCCTCCTCGCCCCTCACCTACGGTCACCTCATTCCTTGCTCGATATCCTGCTAAGGCCATGCCAGTCAATATCACGCCATCAATGCTCTGATCTAGGAGCGATGTCTTGTATCTCGCAAGTGAATGATCAGAAACTGCAAAAAAACTTAAGCGAGCCAAAGTGTTTGGATATCCTGCGGATGGAGCCCCACCCGAGTGGAACTAGCCAGCCATCGGATCATGACTTCAATTCTCAAATCCTGTCCATAGTGCCGAACGCTTAGATACCAAAAAACCATCCCAAAAACAAAATAACTCCAACAGCCTTCATCAAAGGATTCAAACATAGAACGTCAGAAAATCAAGTAGCCCCCCCCCCCTCTCCTTTCCAAGCCGCTTTTAGTCTTACAAACCACGCCACGTCAAGTAATCACAGGTTCACTGAAACTTGATATGACTCCCATGGCCCCTCGTAGCACTCCCCTGGCTTGATGACCTGCTCCGCATCGTTGGACTCAATGCATCCGGTTTCTTTGGAAACGATAGCCTTGTAGAATGTTTCGTCGGACACCAAATAACAGTAAGCTTGAGTCGTATCAAGGTCTGTGCATGAGGCGCCACCGTAATCGCTTCCAGTGTTCACAGCTGTGCCTGTGGTGCAAGAGTCGCCGCAGTAGAGTGTGTAGGTGTTGGCTGAGACAGCAGTGGCAAGAGCCAAAGCGGTAATACTGAAGAATTGCATTTTGACCTTGAATCCAGTTAGTCAGGGTAATGAAATGGAAGGATATGGATGAGGGTCAGCTGACTGTTGTGTTTTGTAGGTAACTAAGTTGTGTGTGAGTCTTTGAAGCAGAAGAGATATTTGTGGTATAAATATGGATACTGTCTTCTAATGTGGAAGTTTGATTTGATTGATTACTTGAACTGAGGGATCTGCAGGGGCGCGAGGTTTGTCTCTTATATACATATTCCTCGAGGTTACCTACCTTCCACATACTACGTCTCCCTTGAGGCCCCCACCCTCACGCCTCGGAATTATCGACAAGGTCATCTCCCCATCAAGAAGGGTCTGGTTCAAGGTACAAGAGTACCTGTCGAACTCTTACATACTTATTCATGATTACATATGAGTGATTGCCAAGGATCCCCATCTTTCGACTTACAGCCCTATGGGCTGACAAGGTGTCTAGACCTCTGGCCGGTGGGTGACCGGCACGGGCCTCCTTACCGCCCAGCATGCCAAACGACCCGAGGAAGCCAGAAGTGACCGGACAGCGGAGGGCCCCGTACATAGGGCGGAAAACCCGGCTACCCTGATGCGGCATGTGGCATGAACCTTGATCTCGGGGACTGATTTATGGGTCTCTTTGCCCTGTTCCGCTGAGACAACAGTCACAAGCGGGGAATCAGGATACCTACCTACTCAGCACGCCTGCTTTTGAGACCAACCACGAGTGGTAAACGCAGATTTGTTGCTGTCAGAAAGTCTCGGCCGAAATCACACGATTCATGACAGCTCATCATAGGATGATAAATTCCCCGAACATCCTGTCGGAATTTGGGACTGCAAGCGAAGGCCGAGAATTCGCGGGAAAGGAAAAAAGTTGTTGAATAGCATAAAAAAGCAGGTGTGCCAGGGCCATGCTTCTAGAAGGTCTCTAAATCTGGAAGGACCATCGTTGCAGCAGTTTCAGTAACATGGAATGGGGGCTATGCAAAAGTGGAATCGCGGTGGAATGTCGTCGTGGCTGGCCGGGTTTAAGACTGACCAATGGTCTTACACGGTTGCGGGATCCGTTATCCCTGCGTGGGAGGTTTGCGTATCCTCCGGCACTCCTGAATCCCTCGGCCGCTACGAGAAAAAAAAACCTCTACTACCCGTTCCTTATGCATTCCATCCAGTAAATATGCAATTTTCGTTTTAGTGGAGGTTTTATTGTTGGCGCTGTATTTTGGGGCTTCAAGATGAAGCAGATAGGTGGAAAGGGGACGGTGAAGACATGCAAGCGGAGTCATACGACACAACTCATCTTGTGTCCGCCAGAAAAGGGTCTGGGGGATTCTCGGAGGTAACCTTTCGGCCGTCGGCAATACATTCGCTACCGAGACCATTTTAAAGAGCAAATGAAAAGGCTGCATCTCAAGCCTGAATTTACTGGCCCAAGGATATGTTTCAGAAATTTTAAGTAGCTGATTGCAGTACTGTCAAATCCACTTTGCAACTAGAGATCCCACGGACTAATTGTAGATATGCTCGGAATCCGCCGGCAGTGCGGCATACCATATTGCTTTCCTTCCAAATAGCTTGGCCCAAGGCTGGTACGTTATTACCTAGGTTGTTCAGCCTTCCCTGCATAAATGGCGCCACATCCCGCCGAGCCTCACTACCGACAAGCCGAGATTGTAGTCGTCGTACGCACCTAGATGGGTTCCAAGGTACGCTCAAAGACGAGGCTGAGATTTTTGCATCCTTTCTAATCAATTGACAAAGGATCACGTACACCGACGGAAGCATTATCGTACGCCTCCGATTTCGTCACCGTCTTTTGTAATTTCAATGTTGGGCAATACCCAGAGGGCCCATGACGAATCAGCGCCACTCTTTGTTCTTGAAGCTATACATGGCTTTACTTTCCTTTTCCCTGATCCATCTACTCGTTTCCTTCAAGTTTGGCTTATTTCGGTGAATTGTACGAAACATCAAGAGGAACATCGCACGCGAGTGGCCTTGAAGTGACCTTGAACCGGGCCTTCTCTCCTTGCTCACAAATCCCGTCGATCTTAGCGCACATATTCAAACCACATAAAGCTTGACGACACCTGTGGACGCATCGCATTTGGCTGATCGGATGGGATTCCGTCGCCTGGTTGGTGCAATTGTGCACTGCGGGTGGGCAAGGAGTCTGACAAGACAATATAATTGCGCTTCACTAAATGCTGCTCAGGCGGCCTCTAGAGTTCGAGGTATGACACGTTTAGTACTTTGGCTGTCGTATACTGCACTTTTAGTACTGGCCCATCTCAGTCATCAAGATCATTTCCTCAGTGGTAGGCGTTGAAGTCATTCAATTGCGTACCTAGGTATGCTGGTTTGGTGTGCTGAGCTATTGACCAAAATTTAGTATACCGCGGTAAATTCGCGCTAGGCGGTTGTCCTCGCAAAAGTGGTAGTGTCGATAGCCGCCCGTCTATATCAACTCACGACGATGTGTGGGGGTGCAGCTCGATCAGACTTGGCCCAGAAACTAGGTGCTTACCTGTGGCCAATCAATTGTCTTGGACAGATTGACTGGCGGATCGACGTCGACCAACAGCCGCAGTCGGCTATCGCCCGCGTTCTCACTCTAGCAATGTGACATGGAGCTTCCAAAAATAACAACCTGGATTCACGCTCACACGGGCATGCTGCATTCTTGTCCCTTTCAAATGACGAGCGATAAATATATTCACGACTACAGCAATTCTGACCTTGGTACTGTGCTGGAGGAACTATCTCCAGAGCTGCTTCTGCTCATTCAAAAATCCCTGGACTCTCCGCTTGACCTATCTCGTCTCATTGCAGCGTCCCCTGTCAACTTTCGGGCCTTCCAGCGATACTCACAGCACATACTCGCAGCAGTGCTGCAGAATGCGATACATCCTGTGTCGATGCCTTCAGCCCTGGCGGTTCTCCAAGTACCATCTCCTGACTCTGGCCATGATTCCCTCCTTTCTCAGACGTTGGAGCCGTTCCTAAACACATATTTCAGCGGCGGCTATAATCAGCTTTCAGCGGACAGGCAAAATCTAGCTCGATTGCAGCGCCTATACGTACGAGCGTCCCATCTTGTTGAAAGCTATGCTATGCATGCCTGGCGAGAGGTTGTTGCAGTCGAAACGCATGGATCGGACTCGCAGATGAAATTCAATCATACCTCAAACAACCATATACCGCACCCAGACCAGTCCCAAGAGTCATCCGAAGGCAATCATTCTAGGTTCAATTTGTCCTCACAAGAAAGGGAACGGTTGCTCAGGGCGTTCTTTCGCTTCGAGCTCTACTGCAAAGTCTTTCCTGACCAAAGCAATGCGCCAACGGAGGATGGGGAGCCGTCCATCGGCGCTACACAACAACGCGATTATTTTCTCATGAACCTGTGTCCATTTGAAGTGGAAGAGCTGGCTTGCGTTCATCATTACTTTTCGACTGTAATTGGGGACTTCGTCGGGCATCTAGAGGACGACTTCGTCAATGAAATCTTGACTGCTGCCAAAGAAAACGTCAATCCAGCAGCATTCACCTCCCACCGCAAACGTCGCTCGGTCTCCCCTTTCTCGAGTTCTACCATATCCACAACTGGTCTCTCTGGCTCTCGAGAGGACACATCGGCTCGTTTACGGCGAGCATCCCCGTGTCTGGATTCTGGGACGCAATTTGCTGAGGAAGAAACCAAAGGGCGTGTGAAGACCGGTGCCACGGACGTGAGATGGGTACGAGCTGTCGATCTGGACTTGTACGATCTTGATTTGTTCTGCTCCGACGCGAAACGTCGATTTGACCGGTATATTAGTTATATGGTATCCAAGGGCATAGACTTTTTATACGACTTGATGCGGGCAGATGAGATTGAGCGCCGGAAAATGATTCTTGACAACACTCCAGTCCTGAGGGTCTTCTTACCTGAAGCTATAAGAACCATTCCTCACCAGCCGGAAGACAACAACCATGAAGAAGACAGCAGCGGCAATAACGACGAATACACGGATGATGAACCAACTCACCCCAACCGCGGCTGGCTCAAGTTGCGCCCCAATAGCAATGATTATATTCGCGATGGATTGAGCTTCGCACCTCTTCGCGCCCGAGGCTGGGTATTTTGGGACGCCAAAAGGGTCGAGAATCCCACGGTCGACCAGAGTTTATACATGGCGAGGCATATGGATCGGCATAGGTTGGAGGAGCTCTACGATCGTTCACAGCGCAGAAGCGGCGAAGAACGTTTGGCAGGGGTGATGTTACCCGTTGCAGAAAGGAGCAGGATTTATGAAAAATATGGTTCGACGTTCGATTATGGATATCGTGATGACGGAGTGGCTAGCGAAGGTGGCGTTTCGAATTCAAATCACGACGACGGACGAGGTTGAAACTTCAGGAAGAGCTTCAGACATCTCCCGTTGCCAGCCCACCGCTAAAAAGCCAAATTGCTTGATCCAGTCGTCGAGATGTTTACATTCTGATCAGATTCCAGCCTAATGCTTCAACTTTGAAAGGTACCGAGAATCAAACTTCATAAGCAGAAATTTCTAAATTGAATCATGTGAGCAGATTAAAGAGGGACGAGGCTGTGTCCTCAGTGTCTGATCATCACAGCATGAAAGGCCTGGGGCACCATTGGGACTCAAAGATTTGAATAACAATTCTTGGGCGTTCAACTTGTTGCAGATGCGATGAGACTATATTGTAGCATGGGCAACGCTCAAGAGAGTCTAGCAGTGCAGACAAGTAAGGATTTGGTGAGGACAACGTTGTGAGGGCTTCAAGGGGTTGAAAGCATTCCTTCGATGGCTACGATTCATAAAATGCGAATGGGGCTCTAGATTTTGTTACAAAAACCTTCAATATGGCCATTGATACAATTACGTTGTCTAGATACGATTCGCTAGTCTACTGGTTTGCCCTCGTCTGCTTCACGCATGTGATGAGTTGGAAGTTGGCACCCCAACTGACATATTTCCTATCAACTAGAAGAAAAAGAGAAAAAAAAGGCAAGGCATCTTTAAGGTAGCTATATGTCTCGGCGTCTCACTAGCCTGACGCAAAAGGACACACCAAAAAAAGAATCCAGAGACGGGAATTAAGCCCGACGTGGGGGTCGAACTGAATAGGGAGTTAGCGAAGCAATTGACCACGACGATGACGTCTAAACATACCCCACAACCTTGAGATTTCAGATATCGTGAGATTTCTAAGAGTCTCACGCTCTACCGATTGAGCTAGCCGGGCGAGGCTATTTGTTGGAAAACCGTCGTGAAAAACTCTGTATATCAAGGTGGATACGTGCTGACTCACAGCGGGAAATATTTGCCAGACCGGCTCCGCTCTGCTTGAAGCACAATTTGAAAATTCTTAAGCACCCGAGAGAGATGATCTATCGATTCTGACGATGCAGAGTCAAATGGACAACGGTCCTCGGAAAGGATATAGTGAACGGCAAACTGTGACCCAAACACTGGGCCACGCAGCATCACGCTACATAATCACAGCCGTCGCATCATAGAGATCTTCGTTAAGACTTGATATATTGTTTCTATAATGAGATACGCCAAATATGGCATGAAGTTATCAAAATACTGCGACGCTAGACGAATCAAACGAAATCAAGATCAGAACCTGGAACTCCTGCAACCGCCTTGCTTTTACTTACTTTGCTTTTCTCATGCCTCTTCCCACGGCAGGACATTTCGCTACATGCCGGCTCAAGTTATCCTCTCTAATTGTGACGTACTCGCATCCCGCTCCGGTGCAGCTATACGTGACCTCCTTCACTCCACATCTCTTAGCCGCCACACGATGGCTCTCATCCCACTTTGCCTGGGCCAACAAATGTCGCTGGAGGCTCTTCTTCTCGGCGGCCGCGTAGGTGCAGCGGGGCGCTGTGCAACGGAAGGGCAGCGTGTGTTTGTTAATGTGTGTCTTTAATTTGGTGTTGGAGGCGGCTGTAAAAGAGCAGATTGAGCATGTGAAGTCTGCTGAAGCGGGTTCTGAGGCAGAGGATATGGGCGCGGCTGAAGCGGCGGCGTTTTGATTCGTGTCTGCGAAGGATGTGGGCGCCTTTGGCAGTTGGTATTGTAGCACCTCCCCCGACGCAGCGGCCGAGGCAAGCTCTTCGTTCAGCCACGAGTTGTCCATCAGGGGCCACTCAGGCGCCGTGCCGAAAGTGAAGTCCAGCAGCGGCGACATCATGTCTAGTGCATGCGTGTCCCAAGTAGCAACCAAGTCTACGGGAAGGACGTAGTCCGTCATTGTGGGCGACTCGAGGATACTGACTGGTGTAGAGGTATCGGGGCTTCCGAACAGCATTGGCTCGATAGTCGTATCTGATGAGCCATCCTCATGGCTGTATGAGGAGAGCGATGACTCCATGA
Source organism: Gnomoniopsis smithogilvyi (assembly GCA_027946515.1). Lineage (NCBI taxonomy): Eukaryota > Fungi > Ascomycota > Sordariomycetes > Diaporthales > Gnomoniaceae > Gnomoniopsis > Gnomoniopsis smithogilvyi. Next base: position 280,409 of record JAPEVB010000004.1, on the reverse strand, counting down.
CAGTGCTTTGCATGATATGTTGTGTTGTTGCATCGTCCTCAAAATTGTGAAACGCTGGAGTGTCGATGCCGTTTAACATGTCCCACTCAATTTGACGCGCAAGGTGTTTAATCTGAGCGAGGTCCATTCCATGGATTGTTGTGTCTTCAATGTTGATGTTATCATGGGCCGATGTTTGCGGCTCCATGCTCAGATAGTCCTCCATCGTGGTTGTAGTGTGGGCACTTCAGTACCTGTTGAGCAAAGCTGAAACCAGCTGGCCTATTTGTTGATGTTGATGTTGTGATTGTGTCTTCAGTCGCTGTGAGGCGGTTCTAGCGTGCGTGTGATCGAATCGAGCCTCTCGTCTTCAGAATTTCTCTGAAGACGTCCTTGGACTCAGGTTATCTTCGGTGGTTTGATGATGTTTTGCCGATTTTCTGAAATTGGCAAGCAAGTGTTTTGTGTTAACCCGGGTCCCCAAGGGAGTAGAAGTGCTCGCTAAAAGGCGAACACTTCCTGCTGTTGCTTACAAGTTCCCATTTGAGAGCAGAGGACGAGCACTTCATGTTCGCTGAGAGAGTCTTCATATGGAAGAAACTCTCAAATGGGGACTTGGGAGCAATAGCAGGAAGTGTTCGCCTTTTAGCGAGCACTTCTACTCCCTTGGGGACCCGGGACAACAAATGCACTTGCTTGTCGTCAGCTTCAGTGAGAAACTGCATCCACATCTGTGCGAGCCAGGACGTCTGTTGGATACTGGTCAGTCGGCGCTCAGATCACGCGGGTGGTGTCTCACAACAAACATACTATGAACAAAGCCAAGTAGGACAAGGTTGACCGTAGTAACGCGATGTTGTCACAATCCTGGCTGGCCCTCGAGGTCTGCCCAGAAAGGATCTTTGCCCTTCTCAGCGAGTTGTCCATAGTAGATATGGCTGCCATGTTCAACTGCGCACATGTGTTCTCAGGATCATCGAAGTTCGCAGCGTGCTGTTTATCATGGCTCAAGGCTCCATTGACAGAACGATCGATCAATTTGCTACGCACACCCATGTACGTGCTATTCGCCGTGTCGCAAGAAAAGGAATTGGAACGGCGTCTCATAACTGACAGCTTCGCGCACGTCAAGTTTTGCATTGGAACCGTCTTGTTTCTGGAATTCCGAACACGGCTAGCAGTCCTACGAAAGCTCTCCTTCGAAAGGATGACGCAAAAGCGCATATAATGGATTGACTCGGTTCGAACATCTTGGTTGGGCAGGTCGTATGCGGCACGATAGCACTGCTTGGAAGACATAGTTGTGTGATCGTCCTTGAACTGGGCGTTGGCATAGGTGAAGATCTCCAATGCCTTCTTGAAGTTGATGGATTTGTCGGCTATAGTCTTGTAGGCGACGTTCATGGTAGAGACAGCATGAGCCGGTCTGTGGTGTTCGGCCGAGGTAGCTCTTGCACGAGGACACTCAATGCTCGTGGGAGATAACTCAATGTCAGTCATATCGACAATCGGGGCAGGTATATCGGCCAGGGCTGTGGGCGTCCCGTGGACAGGCGGCCCGTTCGTTGGATTGCTTCGCCGTGTTCCCCCACCAGGTTCCGGACAGAACGAGCGTGAAGGAGACATGTTCGCGCATGGAAGCAGGATTGAAGTTACAATAGCGTGACTGATTGGAGGTCACACATAGTAAGGATGGAAATGAGAATTTAGGAGAGTCAGGCTGACAGAAGTTGATGAGGAAAACGAAAAGGAAACATGCCTGAGGATGACGAGGAGTCACGCCGGGTTTTAAACTCGAGCAGCCTCCTTGAGTGGGTCCATATCGGCCAATCATCTTACACGAATCCGGGGCAGACAGGGTTAGCTGCATGGCGGCGCAGTGAGGCCAAATTCGGCCGCAAGTGGGGGGCTGTGCTGACGTGTAGAAAATAGGTAGAGATCGTCCAATCAACAATTGTAAAAGCAATGCGATTGAGGCGAAGAGACGTTTGGTGCAAGAAGGGGGCTGGATAACAGCCAGATATTGAGACTGGCAAGACGTCACATCACGAAATCACCTGCATTGCAGTCCTTGCCTGATAATACCTAGGTATATAGACAGCCTTATGATGATACGGATGCGGGCTTGCTAGGTATGATACTGGAGACAAGCTCATTGTAGAAAACCTCTAGTATGGAATCAGCTTCACGTCTTGCACCAGTCCATAGTCTGCAACACTAGGCGGCTGCGGCTCGGTATCAGTCGCTAACTTTCCACTCGTCTCAAGCTCACTCCATACACTCCTCAGCGCATTTCCTAGAGGCGTGCTCACCACGACATTCACCTCATTGACGCCATCGATCAAATAATTCCCCACGTCTACCCTCGCCCATGTCGGATCCAGTGGTGGCACGAACTTGCCATTGATACTCAGGCGAGCGGTATGTACAATAACGCCCAAGTCGAGGAAGGCGCCTGAAGCCGTGCTGTTGGACGTGGGTGGCCAGGAGAAGGTGGTATAGTAATACCCACGCCCCGAAATGTTGCGTAGTGAGTCCGATATCTGTGACCATGGGATGAGGCTGTTCAGGGTGTAGCTGGTATTTGCCTTTATGGAACCCGCCTCGATATCATATATATCAGCAGGAGGGGCCCATGATTCCACTGTCAGTGTCCAATTTGATAGATTAGACGCCTCGGATACTGATAGCTCAGCGTCTCTTGCAGCCTTCATGACGCTGCGTTCTCTGCCAAGGAGTACACTGTCATTGCCAGCTCCTGGCTGAAAGCCAATGACAACGGACTGGTTTCCAGCCAGTTGCAGCTGCAACGTGGTATGCGTCTCTGACTGTTGGAACGTCGAGAGCGCAGTCACCTCACCAGTCCAGGCGTCGTAGAGGAATGGAGTCCCCGTCGTCTCGAATGATATATTTCCGGTAGTCATACCTCCGCCTAGAGGAATATTGGTCGCATCGTTGTACACGTAGACGAACTTGATAGATTGTGCAGAGTCCTCTCGCCAGTAGGTGTACCACGAACCATTCGAGACTATTGACGTTCGAGGAAAGATATTGAGCGACGCCAAAGAGGAGGCCAGATTTTCATAAGGCACGACATGCACGTTGTTAAGTTGCGTCAAGCCCTCTATGGTGGCGGTCAGGTTCTCGTTGCCGACCTGATTGTGGCCGAATGTTGTCGAGGGAATTCCACCGGACAGGATGACTGGAAGTCCTTGGTTTGCGTAGTCAGCCAGACCGTGTACACCAGATAATGTGAGCGAATCATTCGCCCGGATAATCAAAGCTTTAAAGGCTTGACGAGTGGGTGCGAAGACACCATCGTCAACGTGTGCCTCAGTGAGTCCGAAATTGTCCGGGCTGAGGTACTCATAGGTGTATCCTGCCATCAAAGCTTAGTGAGCAAATGGCCCCCAATCCCAAACAGGAGGCCGACGAAGGAGGGGAGAATACTCATACCTGCAGTCTGAAGGTCCAAGGGTGTGTACTGGGTGGTGACATTTTTGTACGCGTCTGTTGATTTCATCCAAAACGCCAAGTCCACCTTTGGCACACCTGTCTGAGCAATAAACTGTGTTCTCGCCGTCCAATTGAGCCACTCGTCATAGAAGTCCCAAGCCGGTTGACGCGGCCCATGCATTTCTGAGAACAGATACGCAAACGTCGTGAATCCAGGCCACGTCGTCTCCGGATAGTCTCCCGAAACTGGATATGCATGCAGAATGAACTGGTTCACTCCACCAGCGACAGATCGCTTGATATCCCAAAGAAGCTCAGGGATCGGTTGCTGGTAGACTTGGTTCATGACGGCTCCGCACTCACTGGAGATAATGCGCTTGCCAGCAAGGTTGGCAGGGCCCGCGAACTGTCGATACCCGTCGATGTTGTGATTGAAGCCCAGGGTTTCGCATTCTGGGGCGTTGACTAGTGGGATATTGGCAAGCATGTCCATAGGAAGGTTGTAAACGACTTGGGCCGAGAATTGTGCCCCAAGACTCGTGCTCCACGCAGTGAGAGTTTGCAGATACTCAGCGTTGAGTTCAGTGAGCTAGAAAAAGTTAGACAAAGCCCACTTAGCCATCTGTTTTGGGGTGAATTGAGAAGGGGCGACGTACGGTCTGCTGGTAGTCTTGAATATAACTCTTTCCACCATCATCCTCGTCCAGCACATACACGGTTGGAAAGGCAGGAATCAGACCGCCTCCACCCGACTGTCCAAAGACAAGCGGTATATACTTCTCAAAGCTATAGCCCCTATTCTCTTCGAACACGCTTGGTAGTTGTGGCGTCCAGAGCAAGTTAGACTGGAACGAGTATTCCTGACTATCCTCCCATAGGAAGTTGCCCACCTCCGGTATTTCCTCAGTAGCATCTCCTCCTAGCAGTGACTGGTTCCAGAAGTCAATGACAAGCTGCGCTCCTGCTACTGAGAAGTGATCAACTACCCAGGAGCCATTTTGCGCCCAATTCTCGATGGGAGATTGGGGCACGGCGGCAACGCTCTCCACGGAAGAGTTGACCTCGCGACGTTCAGAGTGTATCTGATAAAACGCAAAGAGCACGAATTCAGATCCTTCTGCAGTATTGCCAAAACTGTGGCTTAACTTTCCGCTGGAGTCGACAAGCGAGGTAAGATCGGTCAAGGAACTGGAACTCAAGGTGGTCTGTGTCAGATTTTGGTCGACCACGAGCCCTGCCGTTGCTGCTACCAAAGTATCGAAATTGTGAGCCCCACCCCAGCCAGGCAGAATAGTAGAGTACTCGGTCCCTTTAGGAATCGTCAGATTGAATCCTGCGAGGTCCCACAAGAGGCCATCGTCATTGTATGGAGCCGGAACACCTGCTCCCTGGTTTGGACCTATGGTAAGATCAACGAGCAAGTCCTTCTCCTTGGCTGTTGACAGAACTGTGTCTTGAAGAGCATCTGCCACATCGTGTCAGCACGTTTGATTTCATGTTTTATATACAGGCCGCAGATGTAGGTTCGAGCTTTTCAAGACGCGGGTACTTGAATAGGACGTCTTGACTTACTCCAAGCTGCGCTCCCAAAGCCATGCAACGTCCAGTCGGTCTCAATGGTAGCCTCGAGGGTGGTATAAAACCCGCTGTCGCCATATAAGTAGTACCCCAACAATTCCAGCCCGCCGGCACCAGCACGCGCGAGAGCTTTGACATCCTCAGCCACATTGCTCAAGTTATGTGAAGCATCGTTGACCCAGTATCTGAACCGTGGCCGGACGTTAGATGAAGGATTCTGAAATGTCCCGTAGTCAATATCAGACTCCACCTGATCGTCGATCCCAACAGCGTAAGTGAGGATTGCCTGGATGACCAGCGGGAAGACGTGTGTGCAGACTCGGCCTTTCATAGCTGCTATCCACACTAATATGTGGGAAATGATAACGTGAAGACAAGTACGCTGAATAAGTCTTGTCCCAAGCTGAAGCTACCGAGACATGTGTCACAGGAGATCATATACCCGTTGGTACAATTTTCAAATCCATTCTTAGAATCCCGGCATGGTTTTAAAGGGAAATCTAGACAGTGAAAGAGTCCGCCGTAATTGGCGAGCAACTTGCACAAGGCGCCCACATTGATCTTGTGTCTGGCGGTACGGAAAGACTACGAACACAGCCAATAATGAGTCACGAGAAAGTGGAATTCTCCGCATGTTTACGTCCTTAGCTGCCACTACTACTGTCACCAGGATTAGGAACTTATCACTACCCTAGTCAAGCGGCCTGGTATGGGGCATTCATCGCTAGGGTACCGGTGTGAGGCACGGGTGTATTTCGGCTGAATCTTCTCCGATATCTTGTTGAGTTCTAATCTATAGATCCTGATTTCGTGGGCTGTCTTGATAGCTTTAAGCGTCGTGGGTCTAGGTGTCCCAGCGCGATTCCAGTAAGTGGCACCGTAAATGCAAGTGTTGAGACATGCGCAGGAACGTGCAAACGAGAATACTATGGCTCACTCCTCTCGCAGCTGAGAAGGTATTCCTCCTTGTGATGAAAATCGGTGGACCGTGAGCGCATCGACAGTCAGGGGACGGAGATGAGCTGAATTAAGAGACCCTCATACCCGGATTTTGGGGAAGAACAAATAGGCTCGTGCTATAGTGACATTGTGGGGAATTTCCCCACGGGGTAAACGTGCATGTATCTCCACAATGTTGCATACCTACACACGTACCAGATGTCCTGTGGTAAATCTCGGCACTATTACGAGCAAATAAGGGCATCAAGCTCTGCATCGGAGGTTGGAAGATCCATAGACAGTCCCGGAGCTTGGGGTTTTTCTCGTTCATTGCACACTTTCTAGCTCAATTCGGTCTAGTATATTGGAAAACCATATGCTCGAACTAGGTAAAATACGCATCGAGTACGCAGGCTTCCCCTCAGCTTCTTTCACCCGAGAGTCCGGAAAACGATGTCGGTAGATAATAGTATGACCTTTCGCGAAAAGTCTTCCCGAGCTGCTGCATACCTAGGTAGATAGGTATTTAGGAAACGCTCCCCTTGAAGAACGAGGTGTGGTTGCTCCCTCCTGACTGCTGCTGCGACTCAACAGTGTCCGGGTGCGGATGGGCTGTCCTCCCCGGATTCACGAATTTGTTGCTGATAGACGCATCATTTGTCGAGGGCTGCGCGACTTTGAGAGGTGGTCCTTTCGCGTCTGCGCCGAACATTATTGAGTAGTCAGCAAAGAGTGAGCTCATTCGTTGGGCGGGCGCTGGGGCGCGCTGTGGAGCGCGCCGGGACGCGCTGAAGACCTTTCGGATTTTCCGAAGAGAATGGGTATCCAGGACGTACCACCCACTGAGTTCTTCGTCTTGTCCACAGCCTCAGCGAACTTTTGCTTGGCAGTCTCGGTTCCGGACGGCATGATGTTCGGATCTGGACGGACTATGGGTATGTATTATGCGTGGTATTCGGACGACTCGACTGTGCCTTTTGATGAAGCCGTGCACTATAATGACTGCCCACAAAGATGATGATGATGATGATCTGGTGTTCAAGGCTGCAATGCTGTTGATCTGAGGAGACTGTTTTGCGAGATCTAACATTTGGAGGTGAATTCTTCTTCTATCTGTCTGTTCAAATACCCTATATTGGACTTCTGGCCATGACGTATTAGAGCCTCATCGCCCCCAATCTGCCGTCAACCGCCAGTCTTCACCAGATGCGGCTAGTCAGATGTCGTTGTTTCGAAAGAGTGCTGCTCATCCATTTTCCCCCTGATCTGATCACATCATCACCAAATTGAACAATCGTTTTCGACTTGGGTAGGGAGTCTCGCTGGTTTGGACTGGGTCATGATGAGCATTCTTTTGATGATACTCTACATTCAAGATCAAGTTTCCTATGCCTGTGCTCACATATTGCCAGTCACTTATTCGATGTCAGTCACCCACCCGCATGATATGGTTGGAGTGTCAGAATAGCGATGTCGACTCAAAGAGGCTAGTTCAGAGCCCTTACACGCTAATTTGGATTTGCCTGTGTGCAAGAGCAGGATAGCCTCAACTGACTGTTCTCAGATGAACGACGTCACGCTGGAACTCGCCAAGTATGCCGTTCAAGACTATGGCATTGAATGACTTCGGCTCAGTAAAAAGTCGCAGCGTCATGAGACATATTTACACTTGTGAAATCTCATCCAGCTTGTGGATGTGCAATGTGAACGACCATGATTAGCTCTGTATACTCGCCTCAAGGCAGGGCTCCGGTATACCCGCAATAGACATCCTCGTAACACGGGGCTTTTACAGGCTGACTGACAGATGCAGCCCGCTCGGGATTGAAATAAGCTTAATTTCCCACCATGAGACGAAGACAGGGTAGTCTATCGTACTTCGGGGTGGTATACTGGGCTTAGTCTCTAACAACGCCCAGTATGCAGGCGCAAACTGCTGCCGTGCGCGCCCGCCCGGAAAAGCCGGTCACGTTCACGATGATCAGGTAAGATCACTCAACTGACAGTTTGGATCTTCTCACATGCCCAGGATGTATGGATCGCCGTTGAGTCTATATCTATCAAGTGAAGGACCACCCCTGATGGCTCGCCAATTCTTTTTGTTCTTTTCTTTGTCCCAAGAAAAAGAGGGTTCTAATTTCTAACTTTATTCACTCGTTGACCGTTGACCCTACTTCACGATGCGGGACATCCTCCATATCCTCGCGATTGGGCTTATCGGAGCCAGTGGTGCTGCTGCGCAGGCGCCTGGGCTGCCTATTGTTGATTTGAATTTGACTATACACCAGGCTACATTGAATGTAAGTTCTGCCAGTGACACCAAGATCATAGGAGACGTAATACTGACTATTGGACTTCAGGCAACTGGTGGATATTTTAACTTTTCCAACATTCCCTATGCCGAACCACCACTAGGCGACCTGAGGTTCCAAAGGTCTATCCCTCTCCAAACACCCAACCGAACCCTCAACGACGGCTCCAATCCGAGAATATGTTCCCAGGGAATGCCACTATGGCAAATCACCGTCCCACCTCCAATTCCTTTCGCTAATCCACCGCCTGGGCCTCCCCCTGGAGCTCCTCCAGGACCTCCGCCTCCGGATCCTCAAGAATCAGAAGATTGCCTGTTGCTGGATGTCATGGTTCCCGTGCAAACCTTTGATGCCTCTCTCAGCGGTACCGCACCCCTGGCTCCTGTGCTGGTTTGGATCCACGGCGGAGGATTTGCTGGAGGTTCAAAGGCGAATCAGGGAAATCCAGCACAACTGGTGGCTAAGAGTGCTCAGGGAGGACTGGGGGGGATGGTTTTCGTACAAATCAACTATCGCTTGGGAATGTTTGGCTTTCCGCCAAAAGGACCTACGGACACTGCTGTTGATCCTAACGCCGGGTTCTTCGATCAACGTCTCGCCCTGCAATGGGTTCAGCAAAATATCAAGGCCTTTGGCGGTGATCCAGCACGGGTCACGGTGATGGGCGAGTCTGCCGGCGGAGCGAGTATTTGGGCACAGCTGCAAGCCTTTGGCTCAGGGGTAGACACACCACTCATGCAGCGCGCCATCATTCAGTCTCCTGCTCAACGACCTGCCTCGGACGCCGTCCTGTATGCCCAAGTTTTCCAGGAATTTACCAGGACCTCCAACCTCACCAGTGTTACTGCGGCCAAAGCTCTTGACACAACACAGCTGCAAGCTCTCAACCGGCAGATCATTGGCAACGCGGCCTTTGGCGCATTTACATTCGGGCCGAGCATTGATGGGGATTTCCTCCCGGCTAATCAGTTCGCCATGCTTCAGGCGGGCCAATTCGCGCGCAACGTGGATCTTATCATCGCGCATAATGCCAATGAAGGTCTGCTGTTCACAGACCCGCGCGTGCAGAACAACACCGATCTCATCGCCTATCTGACCGCCTTTATGCCCTCCATCAATCCCACTGTCATCCAGAACATCGCCACGAACATCTACCCAGAGGACTTTTCTGGTGCGCTGGGTTACACCACGCCAACGGAGCGGCTGGCGCTATTGAACAGCGAGGCCATCGTGGGTTGCAACTCCAACGCTTTACTGAAGGCCTTTGCCACGACCCTCCGAGCGCCAAATCCGGCCAACGCTGGCGCCGCAACCGGATATCTCTTCAGTGTCAACCCTGCTATTCACGCGCAGGACGTTGGATATACATTTTTCAACGGGCCTAGCACGGATGTTTTTGGCAACACTGTTGATCCTGTTGTGGCGGACCAGCTGCAGACCATCATTGTCGACTTTGTCATTCAGGGGCGGAAGAACCTTGCGTTGCCTGTTCAGCCCGGAGCGGCGGCGCCGGCTCAGCCTCCCGTGTTGAATGCGTTTTCTCTGCTCGCCCTCAACGTCACCGGTTCGGCACTTGTGCAGGATCCAGTCAATGATATTAGATGTCAGATATGGCAGTCTGGGTTGACCAATTAGTCTCGTTGGTTCCAGAGTTAGACAAAGGTGGTGTCGATTGTGGACCGAGTGTACCTAATGACCAGAGGTTCGTGTTTGAAATGTAACAAAGACAAGTTCATGGAACATATGTCAGGACCCTTTTAGGAAGATACCCAAAATTTATTGAATTCCATTGATAATTACATAATTTTCTTCGCGTTATTTACTTGGGTGGCGGCCTTTATAGCAGCTCGTTCCAGGCCAGCTTTTACGGCCAAATGTTGTGGCTGTTCTTTCCCACGCGTATTTCAGCCCTCCCAACGGGTCACACATATTGTGATCATCGTTTAGTGGCTCAATTTGGACACGTCCAATGCGGTATGTCATTTCCCAAGCATTGCTTCTAGGGGAGAGCTTTAGATAGTCCAGCTTTGCGCGAGCAGCAGACGGGAGGCATACAGTGAGAGCATCTAGCAAGATCAGAGCGGACAGGGAGATGTAGTTGATATCTGTAAGATCTCCGCAAGGCCACGTTCTCCTAGTATCTACTGAAGCGGACAGTCTCCGCCATATGCAGCCACACCAGTCCAAATATCTTCACTCAAGGTCGTATTTGGGACGAACCACTGCGTAAAGTACGCACTCGGGTTGGGCACAAAGTCGACATCCACGCCCACTTTGGGTGGATGGCCCAGCAGCAGATCCGCAAACATCCGACCAAACACCACGCTGCCCCACGAATTGAGGTGTGTCTCGTCAGTGCACGCTAGATCGTAGGTCTGCGCCGAAGCGTTGCCTATCGCGTTGATGTACTCGGTGCTGGCCAGGTTGAAATCGATGTAGGTCGTGGATGTGTTGCGCGCCGCGTAGATGGTGTAGGTGCGTTGATCGGCGAGACTTTGCGTCACTTGCGTCACGTTGTCCTCGCTAGTGAAGGCACGACGAGACATAGGAGTGAGCAGAAGCTTTTGATGGACGCGGTCAGTACGTTTCTGCAGAAGACCCAGGCAGGATGGACAGTCTTGCAACTTCTTCTTGTAGAGAGTGGAGGGAAAGGAGTAGTGATATGAGTACTGCGTGCTTACGGGAGTTCCACCATTATCAATGACGTCCAAAGCGAGGTTTTGCAGATTAGTCTGGTACTCTAGCAGCGTCTCATTCGCAGCAGCCTTCTGGTCGTTGGCGCCGAACTACACAAGCACTCCCCTATCAGTCCTCATTCTCCAAACGACAGAATCTCAAACCCACCATAATTGGCACAAAGACCTCGTACTGCTCCTTTGCACCGTTCAGTGCATCAATCACTGCCGTCCAATTACCCTGCGTGCCCCCCTCTACAAATGAGACGGTAGTTGCACCGTCTTGCCCGTAATCGATACCCCAGGCTGGACTCTTCAAGAATGACAAGAAGCCAGTGCCGTAGCCGCCACCGTCGTCGCTTTGCACGGCTGTCATGGAGTCCCCAGCGAGGAAGAAGGCCGGGGGCTTTGTGCTGTTGACGGCAATATGGCTTCTCGGGGCGGCTGATGCGAGGGGCGAGCATAGCGTTGCCGCCCAGATGAGCGCATGTACGGATGGGGATAACATGTCTATGTTCTTCTTTCGAGACTTGATGAGCTCATACAGGAACTTCTTACTACACAAGATGAAGGTATTCGATCACCAAAGCCTCGTGCCGTCATTCTCATTTATATTCGTACGAAGCACAATAATGCAGCGAGCAAAAGTGAGTAGCGGAAGACGGCAACCCATTTTATCCGCCACAAGTCGAAGGGTGAAGAAAGCAGCTCGAATTTTATACATCGGCCGCTGAGACTATGTATGATTACCTCTACGGAAAGCCTAAACTCGCAGCCCCCTGGTCTATCCGGACACAAGGAAGTGAAGAGAAGCTCTGACGAAGGGGGTGAAAATATTGCAGTCGTACCCAGAGGCAACAAAGCGACACGGGGAAATTAGATCCGAATGTTCCCCGTTGGAGTTTTCGGCGCAGGTCGAGCCGAAGGAAGACATTTGGGGTGCGGCTTGGCCTACGTGGGGAAGCCGTGATTTCTTGAGACGGTTACATCAAAGGCATTCATAACACCGAGATAGATGGGCTACATGGCATATCGAAGCGCCCGTAGCATATTGACATTCTTATGTGATTGCAAGAATGAAGAATTCATGATCAAGTATATACACGCAGATAGGTCCAAGAGACAATTGCTCCTTTCCTCTGAATTGATCAATCACTCACAGTGAAATTACCCGATACGGTCGTATTCAAGAAGCTCGCTCCAGCAATATCCACCAACGCACTTCTCAGAGCCGCAATTCCCTCATCCGAATAGATAGAAGATAGCACTGGAGCCACAGGAGAAGACTCACAAGCATGCTCTTCATGTGCGTTCTCGACCTCACCATCGATTCCATCCCTCTTCTTGAGGTTGATACCGGGGCTGATCGTCACGCAGTTATACTGCGCCTGCGCCGCGCGGAGCTGGCATATCTCCTCGGTCTTGCAGTCACCCGTGCATGTCGAGGTACTGTAATCACGAGTCTTACGCGCATAGTACTCTTGGAACACCGCGTCGTCGGATTCGAACAGCTCGGTTACGTTGTGCCAGAATGCCGGCGTCAGCTCCGCAGCCGCGTCCGTGTACCCCAGGAGTGCGCCGTATGTCTCCTTGACGCTATAGAGCTTTTCCCAAGTGGGGCCGCTCTGATAGGTGGGCGAGGAGATGTTGGCGTAATAGACGGTAAAGTCCAACACGCCAAACGTCACAGGATCTACGTCGTAGACGCGGAAGGTCGGGTTTCCAGAGGTGGGCGTAAGTGCCGGCGCAATATAGGACATCATCGTGGCAGTGGCAGCGGTCTGCGCCGTGTAATCGCTGTAGGCGAGCTCCCATTCGTCCTTGTGCGTGTGTCCATAGAAGACCGCCGAGATGGTGCCCGAGAAGCGCTGGATGATGGTATCGAAATAATAGCTTTGGTCGTGGAACGTATCGCCCGAACCTAGGGGCATGTGGCCAAGGATCCAAACGCGCTCACCGGCCGTCTCTGCCGTTTCAAGCTCGGAGGCAAGCCAAGAAAGCATGCTGGATGGGTCATACTCCATGGTCGTCTCGTACATCCAGTAGTTGGACTTGTACCAGAAGTTTGTGTTGACACTAATGATCCGCAGCCCGGTGGTTTCATCCAGAACCGAGTAACTCCCATAGTTGGACGAGACCTCTGCGGCCGCGGTGCTGCCAACCCAGCTCGCGATGTCGCCCGAGAGAGCGTCATAGAATATCTGCGTCTCGGCCGCGTAGGTTGTGTCAACAGCGGCAGGCGGGAATGAGTCTACGGGGCAGCTGTCGTGGTTGCCAATAACCGCGTAGGTCTGGCCAATGGACTCCATGCGGCCGTAAGCATCTTCTAGACCCGTCGTGACTTCGTCATCTGTCGACAACCAGACGTCGCCTTCAATTACATCGCCCGTAAAGATAGTGAAGGTCCGGTTGGGGACAAGATCTTGAATGGCGGTGTAGAGGCTCTCCTCCAACGTCACGGGGCTGTCGCAGGCTACGTTGCCATACTCGCCTGCCGGATAGTCTGTAACGCCCACAGCATCGTCCGCATCATAGGGACGACAACAGATGTTCTTGGTGCAGTTGTAACTGGCCCCGGTCGTGTAATTTCGGTCCACATGGATGTCGCTAATGTGCACGACCTGTATTGGTGTCTGGCCGCTCGACGCCGGGCGCGCAGCATCCGTAGGCTTCTCGGACATGGACACGCTGTACGAGGTATCCACTTCGGGCCATTGGCACAACCCGAATATTGTCAGGCAGAACAGCTCGGACGTCTTGCTGGGGATGTCCATATTACGCAAGTCATGCGCAAGGATGGGCCCCTCGAGTCCAATGGCGCCGGCACAGACATCGTCGTCCTCGATCTCTAGGAGCTCGCAAATCTCAACGATGGTGTCTGTAAAGGCGTCGTTACCGAGGTGGGCAAGGGCCTGCAGCACAACAAGGAGAGCTTGACATGCGGAGCACTCTGCAAGGTCCTCGATGTCTGTCAGAATGTCATCGACGATATCGCGCTTAGAATGCGCGTAGGCGGCAACGGAGGTGCTTAGGACATCATTGACAGTGAGTCCGGCTGTCAGGACTGGAAGGATCGACAAAACGGACCCCAGAACGAATGATGGCCGCATCTTGGACAGGGACGGACTTTGCCGCGAATGACTGTCCTATGAAGGCGTGGAATGGTCCTTGATGGATGAGGTGCCGCTGCTGATCATCATGGATAGCTACCATTTCCGCACAAAAATGGTGGCTATGGCATAGCTTTTATCCTCCTACTATTTTCATAACATCCTTGCGATAGTTTTCTTCGAGAGTCGGAAGTCTCATTTCGGGGATCCAATACTTGCGGGTCCCCACGCGCATCGTGCGAGTTCTCTGAATGGCTGCCGGCTAAGCACTGCCGGAGTGAAGCCTCGTGGGTCCTGCAGGGCACATCCAGTCCCACCCTTTCCAGCGGTTTGAAGGCCAAGAAAGCTTGCTTTAGCCCCCGCCGTTACATCGCACCGATCCAATGGTTCGGGCTAGTGGTATGGAAATGGCAGGTCGACTCGCGAGGCACGGCAACCCTGTCCACGTACGCAAGTCGTATATTGATGATTTTACTGTATTATCATAGTGTTTTTCATATTCTCCTACTTGTGATGTGCTGCTAATAATGGCTATTGAAATGCGAGTGCAGCCTGTAACCGTTCGAACTCAACAGTGAAATCGAGAACAATGAAAAGCCGGGTTGCAATTTCGGAGTCCGGAGATCGTTCGGGCGAGCATGATTGCGCCCCTCTCTGAGTTTCCACCTTCATACAACGTGCTGTTGCTGTTCTTCTCACAATTCAGACCTTTTGCTGGATGGCTGAACTTGCTGCATGCCATAGCATATCATTTTAGCATGAATAATTTCTAAGGACCCTGGGATAAGTCATTCATGAGCAAGGTCACCGCACCATTAGTCCCTCATGGATACCTACCTACTACAGGGATCAATTGTCAGTCAGCATCATTTCACAAAAGGGCTTTATTGCTGTCTCTCGACAGGCTAAAAACTGCCATAGTCCCACATAATTCACTATGACTCTCCTCCTTTCTCATGTAGCAGTGGTTCCAAGGAAATGCAGCTTAGGTCGGTATTGATGAAGACGGTCAACTGGTCGCTGTGAAGCAACCTAGATTTGCAGTGATGCCGTTTTGTGTCTAAGTTGGTTGGATCTTCTAGTTCCTCCCACTGTCAAAGCCATGTCCCAGGTAACTAGCGATAGGTTCAGTTGCGGCATTCACTACAGTCATCATACCCAGGCGTCGCCTAGAGTTGGCCTTGATTCACCATAGATTTACCATATATGCCAGGGTCGGGGTTAAATCTCTCAAAGTCTTATCTACCTAGGCAGAGCCTCCACCCATCGTCGCGTTGATGGAAACTTCAGAATGCCTACCATTCCCTTGAATATATGATCTCCCTCGTTAGGAAGATCCTGTGATTCTTTCATGCATCATGGTGCCTTCACGCAAAATCACGGCCGAGCCTTATGTCTGGCCTAGCGCCGCGCCATTGGATCGCGACACAACCGCCCTGGTGATAATAGACATGCAAGTCGATTGTAAGCGAATACGTGGAATATGTCCAGACTCCAGATCTCTCCCCCGACCCTGGAATCAGGTCGTAACAATCATGAAGAAGAAATACCTACCTGACAAAGCTTGCAGTCTGTGCACCTGGGGGATACGCAGCCCACCAAGGTATCCCCATGGAGCCTGTGGCTTCCATCATCCCCCGCATTCAAACACTTCTAGCAACATTCCGGCGCACTGGTTACCAAGTTTACCACACACGTGAGGGGCACCGACCTGATCTCAGCACTTTGTCTCTCCGGGAGCTGAACCGCAGCCGTAACAATCCTTTCGGTCTAGGAATCGGCGACCCGGGACCATTGGGCCGGCTTCTGGTGCGCGGCGAGCCGGGCCACGAGATTATCCCGGAGCTGGCACCGTCGGCCACGGAGCCTGTCATTGACAAGCCCGGGCGGAGTGCGTTCTTGCACACAGATTTCAAGCTGTTGTTGGATGTGCGTGGAATCAAAAACCTGGTTATTTGTGGTGTGACCACAGACGTATGTGTCTCTAGCACAATGCGGGATGCTAACGATCTCGGCTTGGAATGCCTGATGGTGAGTGATGCGTGTGCTGCGGCTAGGAAGGATTTGCATGAGTCGTTTCTGGAGAGTGTCAAGATGGAGGGCGGCATTTTTGGGGCTGTTGCTGGAACTGCAGATGTCCTTGCGATTCTAGAGAACTGATGGTCCAGGAACCACACTGTGGCAAAGTACAGGGCTGATGTCAAGTACTTTTTGGGTATCAACATTCTCAAAACCAGAACATTGTGCAACGCTCGACGTTCAAGAGGGACAAAGACCAACTCCACTGCAGAGTTGTTTAGCATTTTTGACTCGCAGGCTAGTCACTATCGTGTCTGTCTTGAGGGCGGTTACACACTGTTTCGAGCCATTGTTATAGCGAATAGGGAAGTTGAGACGACGAGAAAGCCAGGTAACAGACTCCAAGACCGGATTATAGGGGAATAACGCCATCGGAGAAACGACAAAAATTCAAGCACTATCGAGACTCCCAAAATTTCCCCATAGAATTCAACCGTGTCAGATGCGCGCAGATCTATCCAATGTAGCCATGTAAGTTGCTTTGAGAAATTCTTCAACATGCTTCGAGACGCTTTCGAGCGCTATAGCGACTCGATGCCATAGACGGTGTTCGTTGAAGGCTGTTAAAACGCTTCACAAGATTTTGCTGTGGTCAATTTGTCAAAAGAATTCTTTATGCGGATGAGGATTTATGGCTACCCACTATGCTGAAGTTCTGCGAGGCTTTTATCCTATAGACATTGTGTCTCATCTGTCCGATGAAAGGTGTGAGTTTGAGGTTACAGAATTGAACTACGGTGTTACTCACTTCCACCGTGAATTGTCCTTCACCAAAGTGATTCACGAGTTCATCTGAGAGCAGAACAGGATTGACAACATATTTTGCTGGTAATTCCTTCTGCCATTTGAAAGGGCTTGAGAGCGATATGGATGACCTTGATGCCATTTTGACGGACGAGTGTGATATGAGTATCGAACAGCACGCGCGAAAACGTTATCTGGGATTTACCTGGATACCGTGAGTAAACGAAAACAATTTGATTGTAAAAAGTGAAATCTTGGAGAAGCTAGTCAAGCAACGCTGGCAGCGCATATACGGAAGTATCTTACGGTAGCTGGAACGATCGAACGGGCAGCAGCAATGCGTCAATATGAAGGTCGGTGGCCACGCGAGAGGGTGAGCAGCCACCGCCCTCGATGGTTTTGGGGGGCGAACGACTGAAATTAGAATGAACAGTAACAATGGGATGGCTGAAATCTCAGCCAGACCGCCAACACGCCGGCCCTCCCAATCATCTGTCGCCTGTTCCGTGTCACGCTCAAGGATCGTGCATATGTGTGCCCACCAAGTCGAATTTCGGCGGCAAGACTTTTTCCACTTCGACAGGGCAGCCTGCACGCTGACCCAAACACTACATAAGATGTCTGACTCTGTACTCCAAACTTTGACAATTATCTCTCTTGATGGTCAACATGGAGAGCGTTAACTATCCTGACTCAGCCGTAACCTGGCTGACGGTGCCGGGTCCTTGTGGACTATCGTAGTATTGCGATGGTGTGCCTGTCATGGTCCAATATATCTCCGCAGATCCGGGAATGAAAGATGCATCTGCCTCATTCTTCTTACCTTGAAACTTTCGGAGCACAACGGAACCATGCGGCAGTGGCGGCTCAGCTGCCCATATCTATATTCACCTGCGCAGCCACCCGCGTCAATAGTGGGACGAACGTACCTACTGGTTCACACACATGAAGCCACCAAAAGTATGAGATCTCGGATCTATTCAGTCTTTTCGATGGTCCTGAGGTCCTCTTTAAATTGCTTCAGCTTGGTGGGTCGTTCTGAAATTCCCGATAGGAAGGCAGCTCCGTGGTGGGGTGGCTCTGACCATGGCTCTCTCGTGATTGTGATGCTGGTGCGCTGCAAGTGTGTGGGATGTGTGTGGGAGGTGTGTTGGAGTCTCATGATACAAGATTATATGGATTGGGAAGTTCATGCACACACATTCATGGTAAATCTCCCCATGATAATGAGCAGCCTGAACAGCCTTACACCATCGTATCCGATGGTGTGGCATATTTGTCTCACTCATAACTCCTTGTCCTCGTCAGCCACAATTCTAGAATTGACTGATCCTCACTGGTATTGAATAGGAACGGAGACTACTGGTGACCACCATTTTCCTCAGATCCCACTGCTTACATATTTGACGACGATAGGATCATCGGGTCACCTTACCACTGAGACTCTCGCACTCCAGGTATCTTCTAGGTTGAAATCGACTCGTTCCCTTGAGTTCGAATCTTCAATATCGATATTGACACCCCGTGAGTTCACTCTGTGAAAGTATGCATTAGTATACGAAAGACCTATGATGTGATTCGGAGGGGGTATACGCACCTGAGGAAAGGCAGTGAAGCTGGCAAGTATGAAGTTGTTGTGGCGCATCTGCGGAAGCCGCATCCGTTAAGATTAGGAACCACTTTGATCAACCAAGCGCTTACCTGAATGATATAGTTCCCCGGGCCAAAATGCCGAATGAGGGCATCATTGAGGCGCCTGGGGTCAATAAGTTGGCTGGGAAAGACTTGAGTCTTGACTAGTGCAGTCTGGCCCTTCGCAGTCTGACCATGAGGCGCGGGATGGTGCCCACTACCAAGAGTTCAGCTGACGTTCGTGATCTGGGCTCAAAAGCGAAGCTTCGGAGGTTTTTCCACTTACCACTTCATTGCAAGATGATCTTCAAGTTGTTCACACAATGATTCAGTGAGGACGCGGCAGAATTAACGGGTGTAGATGAGGTATTATGGTGTGAAGGTTGTGCCGTGAATGCTGCGCTGACCGGGCGGGACAGACTCCTTTTAGACACAGGAGTTGATACAGGATCTACTCTCATATTGATTCAACTTTGTATGACGCGTAAGATGCTGCAAGGCGGGATATGCGCTCAGAACGGCAGTTTGAAGACATCCTGCAAAGCGCTGCTTCAGGCGTTTTGCAATAATGAGTACCCAATTTCAAAACGGGGGACAAGGGGGGCCTTGATCACTTTGCCGGCATCGGGATCTTCTCCCAGAGCCTCATTTGACTTGCAAGTGCACGTTGTTATCGTGAGATTCGTCCAGTCCAAGAGACAACACTACGAAAGTTGTTTCCGGGACACAGCCCGAGAGGGGTGCCACACCACGGCGCCAACTCCTGTCTGCCCAGTTTCGTCGACTTGGGGGCTCTTGGGGCGCAGCCTGATCATGTATCTGTTCCACATCCGTATCTATCAAGCCAATAATCCATGGACAGTCTACATATTGAGCCGCTTGCTGCCACCTGCTTGGCTATCCAGCGTGCCAATGCTTTTTCAGCGGACAATTTGGCTCCAATGGTGATTACACAAGTGTCAAGACTCAACAACGTGGACACTCGCAATTTGAGACAGCAATATTCGTTCTTCAAATCCAATATCGTGCCCAAAGGCGCCTAATCAAGAGCCCAACTGTTGACATGGAAGTCCAACGAGACTCGGGCATCAACGGCAACCTGGTACTTCATCCTCCATGCTTCTCGTTTCTAATTGGTACTTGACTAATTATCGCTTATACAGGATTGCCTTCTCAACGGGAGCGGAAATGGCCCAAAAATCGCTGCGAATAGTGCGGCAACACTGCCGGTGTCACTATCAATGTCTGGCGATGATCTGGACAATAGAGAAGCCCACCAACAATATCCCGTTCAGCTGCAGCGTAGGGGTGAATACGCCGAAATACTGGAAGACAACGGCTCTGTGCATAGCCTCAGCAGTTCCGCGTCTCAGCTTGAAACATCAGCTTCGTCGTCTAAGAATGAGCTCTCGGAAGATACAACAATACCTACCTCACGAAAGGCCACATTAGCAACTGACGTCGGGGTTCCTGTTGATACACTTGAGAGACTAATTCGAGCCTGTTTTCAAACATCTGTTGGGAATAGTAATCGAGACAAATTCCTTCCAGACGGTGAACTGAACCAGATCATTACACTGGACAGAGTCTTTGCGGAATTAGACAGGAGCTTTCAGCCCAAGAAGTCTCCAGATGACTTGCAAAGGCTCTCTCATCAGGTCTGGGACGAAGTCGAAGTCCCAGAATCGCCGTCGACACACAGAAGGAAGATCTTTGCGACCTTGGTTTGCATCAACAAAGCCGCTGACATCACATGGTTTATAGATGAGAATCTTTACGACTGTCACCTACCATTTCATCTCTCCGAAATACCCCAACAGGAATCCCAGGTGCATCGAAAAACAAAAACCGGTGATGAAGTCCAGATCCACTGCTTCTCGAAGATGGGATGGTCTGTCTTGGACAATGAGAATTGTCAGAAGTATCAGTGGAGCTTTCAGGCTCCCTATCTCCGAATCATGTCAGATGGTCAACGTCAACGGCCGCTTCACTACCGATTTGACGATAGACAGATTCTTCCTTTCATCGAGGACTCTGAGGAAAAAGGTGCCAGCGGACAAATGATGATGTCCGGTGGCTTCTCAGAGGTCTGGCGCGTCCGCATTCACCCAGCACACCACAGTCATCCATCGGTGAGTCCTATAGAGCTTCAGATATATGTCTCATCTAATTTCTGTACAGTCCAAGAATCCTTTGTTTGCAGTCAAACGTCTGAAGCCCGACACACGCAATGAGGAGATGTTTAAGCGCGAAGTTGCAACACTGAAGAGACTAAGTGGACAGAACCATGCTCACCTCATCAAGTTGCAATTAACGTATCTTTATCGCAACCGGTATCACTTGCTATTCCGTTGGGCCGATGGAAACCTCCGAAGGTACTGGGAAGTGCATCCTGATCCATCCGACATCCCCAGAACGTGGGAATATACTGTATGGGTGGCCAGCCAATGGCTTGGACTGGCTCGAGGTCTGCATGCTATTCATCACTGTCCTCCCGATGATGATATGGACATAGAAGAGGATAAGCTGCATGATGTTCTTGAATTTCTGCGCATTAATGGGCGTCACGGCGACATCAAACCGGAAAATATCCTCTGGTCCCAATCTCCTGACCTCCAGAACGAAAAGGATTCCGCCCATGGAAGACTAGTCATTTCTGACTTTGGTTTGACTGAGTTCCACCGGGACGAGACAAATTTTGTGAGCCCTCTCAAAATCGCTATGTCCCCAACATATAGACCTCCAGAATACGACGTCTCCGAGGAAATATCACAAAGCTACGACATTTGGAGCCTAGGTTGCGTGTTACTCGAGTTCGCTATTTGGTACCTGCAAGGATTTGACGCATTTGATCGATTCTCACAAGATCGAACTAGCGAGGACTTTGCAATCATCAAAGAGGACAAATATTTCACCATCGCTCACAACTTGCAGCTTGGAAACGGCATGACTTCTAGCGCGGCGGTATTAAAGGCGTCTGTGACAAGGGTAAGTGCATCTCGCCGTGCGAAGTGAGCACTGCAATATCTGACTGAAGCTGATGATTATCTTGAGTAGCAAATTGATGAAATTCGCCAAGATCCAGGGATCACAGACCTCCTCGTAGATGTACTGGACCTCATCGAGCAGCATATGCTCCAAGTACGTCCAGGAAAAAGAGCAAGCTGCGAGCAAGTCGTGGAGAAACTCCAGGCAATATCAGAGCATGCTTTGGAGAACGAAACTTACTGCATCAAACCGACTTCAAGGAAGATGAAAAACCCCATGACTGAATCACCAACGCTTGCTTGGTCACAATGTCTACCCTTTGGTCCAATGCCAATGCAGTCCATCTCAGAGGATGTCCCGCCGGAAAATATCATTGCCTTTCATGCAGAAGAGGCGGAAAGGTTGAGAGCTGATACTTCCACCACAATGCAGCCCAAGTCCTCGGCCACGACAGCTCCAAGCGTGCAGGATGGGTCCACCCGCGGCAAATCGTCTCGTACGTTGCCTCTGGTTCAACCGGCTATCGAACACCCCGGAACAAAGGCAGACAAGAAATTTTGGCTACACCGTTTATTATGTGGCTGGTCTGGGTGTTTCGATGAGCAGCGAAGCAACCCTGATTGATGCATAGAATCGAACTACTTTCGAGGATTTTGTCAATAGGAGAATGAAATCTTAATCAATAATCACTCGCATCCTTGGGTTTTGTATCATATCCAGTTGAAAGGCTTCGTTCTCATGAGCTCTTCAATATCCTACGAACAAGGTTTCTCTGACTATGTTCATCTGAGACAGCCCATAGGGTAGTCATTCGTGGAGTAACTCTTTCTTCATCACACATGAGGTTTCCATTGACAAAAACACTTCAATGTTGCGCCCCACATATGTTGAAGTATGACAACTTTACTTATGACAATGGTGTATTTGCAAGCGATCAAGTTTTGGATATTTTGAATGCATACAGAAAGCTAAGTAGGCTTGTTGGAAAAAAAAGGGGGTACAATGGAATACAAGAAAATGAGAAGATACATGTGCATATCCTACAACTGACTCCCCCTCCCCAACACACCAGTAGGGTAGAATAGTGTTTAGTGAAGGATATCAGGCGTGTGTGTTTTCCAAGGAGAAAGTAAGGTTCTCTCTACTCCCGGATATCCCTTAAAATTGACTGGAAAGATCTGAAAGTACGGATCGAGCCTTACTTATGACATATGGGAACGGAACCAGTCTCTTGAGGAGGTACATACAAAGGCATCTCCTCGTCTATTTGCGGGCTTTGATGATGTCGCCAAATGTTGTAATAATACCACAATCCCACAGTTAATACTGTTGAAACGACCGTGAAAACAACGTAGACCCAAAAGTAAGAAGAAATTTGAGCTGTGCTACCTCCGTCGTCATTGAACCACGTGAAAAAACTCATGGAAAAGACGGCCTGTGGATTGCACAAGGTCAGGGACGCGCAATATCCAGAATGAGAGTGGGAATGGTCAACTTACGGCAAAAAATGTCCCCGGTAGGAAGACCATTGTCACTAAAGCGATTGACCGCATATGTTTTGAGTCTCTGCCCGTAGCCAACGCAATATCTACGTTCGTCTCGTTTTGTGCCTGGAAAAATCTCAGTCACCGCTGACGAAGGAAGCTGGAGAGTTATCATAAAAAATACTAAGGATAGAAATGCTTCTAGGAACGTACCCATTGTGTCGCCATAGCCATACCATCGAGGCGCATAGTACAATCTCGGATTTTGTCATCGTATTCTTCAATGATATGTTCAAGGCGGTCTTGTATCTTGCTACCCGTTTTTCGTAGTTGGTGGCTGCACTCAGAAGACATTGAGGCATCTTTTACGCTGGAAAGATGTTCGTGCCTCGGCAGAAACGGCGAAAGTTCGCCAGTTTCTGGCGGAGTTGAAACAGGCTGCTCGTCTTGTATATTGTGTCCATCAAGACTGCTACAGTGTCTGACCATCTTATGGAGTTGGTTCCTCCAACTGATGAGACCGTTTTTCAGGTAAGAAGTATCTAGAAAATCTTCCCTCTTATCGCGATGGATCTGATCCCTCTTTGAAGCCCCAAGCGGTGAATTGCTGTGCGATGCGAAGTCGAGCTCATAGATTCGACTTTCAAGTTGATCGATCATTCTTTCGACGACTGCGACATGCCTACTTCTCTCCAGTTCGGCAAATATGCCGGGAAGTACCAATGGATGACTTGCCCCCTTGTTCGCCTTGGAGACTCGCTGTATAATTTCTGCCTCAATGGATAATGGACAGCCGAATATGATCGCGAATGTGAGACCATATCGTGGGAAGTGAGTGGCTGTCAACGCCATATCAATTTCCCAAGCATTACTTGTTCGACAATTATACACTTCGTAGTCCTCATTAGTATGTGACGACCGTATTTTCCAGGTGACGAATGATATACCTCTAGCAATGTGTGTGGAACCTTTCGAATCCTTCATTTCGACCTCTGTCGCCGAGAATGATGGAATATCGGCCCTACTTACAACTGCAGATATAGAGTGATGGACGTAAAACTTCTCCACTATCAGTCGAAATACCCGTTCAGAGAAAGGCAAGGTCCGAACGCTTCGCTGACCATTCCCAAGGGGTGTGGCAGGTGACTTTTCAGCCAAACTTGCGAATGTTAGAGCTCTCTTGCCGGTAGTAGCGATCGGATCCTTTTCTTCATATAGTGACATCCACTTGTCTGACGACATTCGCTTAGGTTGCCCGAACTCTCTTTCGCCAGGTCGCTTGGCCAGACATGGGGGCCGTTAGCAAAAAGAACTAGATAACACCGTCTACCATTCGAGACCCGTAGACTCACATCAAGACCAACCCAGGTGACGTTGAGCTCTCATCTTCAAGCTTGGGGCACTCGTCCTTACTTCTAGTCAGCTCCCATTCCTTACAGCCATGCTAGGGTGGAGTAGTGACGTTGAACCAGTACCGAATTTGTCCAGTCCAGCCATTCCCTTGTGGACTCCAGCGAGGAGACATACGATGTCTATACTCTTGTCAGTTGTATGCTATGCGTCGACTTATTTAGGATTGTCTTACCTTGTCGTTAGCTTTCGAACGCACGACCGTAGTGCTTTTGGCTTCGTACCTCCACACGTGACGGAAGTCCTCATCTGTCACGCGGGTGAAGTCCTCGTTCCAGTCCATTACTCAGTTTCACAGTGACCTCTACGAAGATTACTCGTTCTGTGTTTCCGCTGGAATACGTTCAAAATACTAATCATGAAGGCGTTCCAGAAACGAAAAGCTAAAAAACTTTTTATCTTGCCCTTGCTACACATACCGCCATTGCCCGCCCCGGTGCCCTGCACAGCCGCAATGCAGTGCGCCCTGAGTACCTGGGTACCAGCGGCTAACCCGATCTGCCTTGCGTACAATATCATGCGACAGACCCCAGTGAACAATTCGCGGCAGGCTCATTGCTTCTGCCTAGCTGGAGCCGCTGCGAGGCCTGTACTGGACTCGATACGCCCTGTTCGGGTATGAGTAAACATGCAATTCTGCCCAGAAGAACAGCAAAGCCTCTAGTGTTGACCTTAGACGTGGCCACCAGTCAACCGAGTCCGCGGGGCGAACAGCGGATGGATACGTGCAGTTGTACGAAGCGATACAAGGACTAAAAAGTCTGACGTTCACATGTCTCTGACCGCCACTTCAATACCTACCTACATATGTGCTCGCAGGTCCACGACCAGCAGCTTTCTTCCAAGGCCTGCAGCTTGCCCACCCGAAAGCCTTGACTCCGCTCCTCCATCTTTACGAGGGAACTCGGAGTTTATTGCATCTGCAGATTAGTGAGACCCAACCATCAGCCTGCGCAAACGACATCCGTGGTTTCCATTCAGTCATCCCGGTCTGTGCTACCACACGTCCCAGCTTCGTCCGCCATGATTACTCTGAGTATCCGTGCCACCTACACCGAGCAGGCTTGCCTCGAAGCCTTCTTTGTTCGACTCTTCGGACATGGAAAATCATCAGTGCTAGTGAGTGATTTGTATTACGGCGAGTGAATCTCATTTCTGATCTGAGTGTTGGGCAAAGTGGAAACGCGGACGTTTCCAATGTACAATACCAAGGACCCTTCTTCCAGTACGTAACCCCCACTACTGCCCTTCAATACAGTCATGTTAGGTCATTTGGCGATGGCGGAGTTCTCAGGGCTGAACTTCGAATATAATAGGACGAGCAAGCTTCCCTCGATAGGGCAATCTCCCGAGAGCACTATCGTTGATCCAAGCCACCTTTTTACACCCTGGAAAGGAGGGGACTGATCTGGTGACGGCTGCATTGGTTCTGGTGTGGGTCAGGTGCATTTACGTGGCGTTTACCACCGGTGTAACGGCTTTGCATGCGGGAATAAAAGGGCTGGGACTTGAGGGTTTATCATGCAGGCCCTTTACACGCCAACGCTGATGAGCAGACTTCGTTTACAAAGGCCCGAATTCCAGACCATTTGGACTGTACTTATTACAATCGTCAGGGATCGTCACAAGCGACTGCTCATATCCTCAATGATCAAATTTCCAAGCATTGGGAAGACCTTTTGTTTTCTTTCCCAGTGCTACTCTGTAAATAGACTGTCCTTTCCACTCACATTGCAATGTTTGATATTCAAATTCATAAAACACCTTTCTGCTTTACATATGTCGAGAAACTTCTCAAAGAACAAAGGAGGTATTATCAAGATACCTTTCTCTATGCTCCCCTCAACCCTTCTCATTTAGAACTTACTTGCCTGTGGGCACTGATGGCATTGAATGCCTCAGTGTAATGTGGTCTCAACACTGGACCCGACTAATCTGGCTTAGAGGGCACCCTGCTGCGGCTCCCTACCTAAAAGGTAGACTTGCAGCTTCAGCAGGTTGCGTCATATCAATGGAGTCTGGAATCTTTTGGGACTTCTTTCCTGCCCGAAAAACTACTATTTTGCGGCTCTGCGGCCTGGTGACTCGGTGAAACTCATGATTGTTGTCCGCGATACATGGTAGACCTACCCCGCTTAAGGCTTGAGAATATTGTTGTGATTCGCTCATGGCTCTGATGTGCATATAAATCACTGCTCTAGGTCTCTGTAGATAGTCTCACACTCGGGGTCTGCTTTTCACTTTCGAGGCCAGGTCTGATACGGAGGTCTCGAACCCAGAGCCTTATATGATCTCTGGGGCTGCCACTGGAAGGAATGGGAAAGGGCTCTATTTTCTTCCCCCTATTACCACCACAGGACAAGGGAGCGTGCAATTGCCCGGATCCCAAGTGACGTTAAATCAGGACGAACCTCTCCATAGGTACATCCAATTCGAATTTGCGTACTCAATTTATTCGTATATTCTCACTACCATTCAACAGTATTTGCATTATTCGTTCTACTCCAAAATGTCACCTAAGGGTTCTTCTACTGAGTCTAGCCACGATGAGGATCCCACGATCCCTGAAATACGTGTTCGAGCAGCCACGATGGAGTCTGAGCCGCAGCCATCCGCGACTGTGGAAGGGCAACTTGCCCGGGTGGCTCTGTCAGAATCCAATGATGATTCGTCACGTACTTCAGCTCAACGATTGGAGAGGCAACTTTGGCAAATTGCTGTGAAGAATGCTAGTCAAGGCATGATGTCGTTCTGGCCTACACCGATGTGGCAAGCAATGGTTACACAAAAGTCTATAGCTGATGAACTGATCGAACTTGAACACAACTTCGACCAGACTACAGCCGCTACTCTCGCAGACAAAATCCTAGGATCCGGACTCGAAAGAGGCATTCTTGTCTTCACCATCCTCTTGCTTCTCGGCAAGCTTGATGACGTTCCTCATATATTGCAACAATGTGCGAGTGGCGGGATCAGGGACCACAATTTACCTGTGACAATGGAACAAAATGTTGAACTGTTGCATCGCCAGGGCAACCCAATTGCGGGCTGCTGCATCGGTCGATGGCTAGTAATTGATTTGGAAAATTTTGCTAGGTTCCAAAGGCGTCTAATGCCTCCCGTTTTTGGTATGGATGATGATGACCACACACTCGTTCATCTGGAGCTCGACAAAGAGGATATACTTCCATGGTGTGAAGTGGAAGATTACCTCATACCAGTGAACGCCATGTCTGGTGGGTACGGAACAGTCTCCAGGGTCAGAATTCATCCAATGTGTCACAAATTCGGAAAGACGCTAAGCGCTGTAAGTTTTGTTCTGAGAGACGTTGCGTACACTTCCCCTCATTTCAGCTCCCAGTCTGGCTCATAGGTAGCATGCTGACCTCCTTAGATCAATGTTGCTGATGGGCTGTTCGCGGTGAAGAAGCTTAAACAAAAAGACCGCGAAAAATTTGATGCAGAAGTCAAAGCACTCTCGAGATTCAACGGGAAAGTTCACAAGCACCTGGTTACATTGCTGGCTACCTTTACACAAGAAGGTTACTACCATATGATATTCCCTTGGGCGCAATACGACCTCGATAAGTATTGGGAACAAAATCCCAATCCTGACATATCCGACGTTGGCCTAGTCCGATGGGTATCGAAACAGTGCTTAGGAATGATGGAGGCAATTAGCCTTGTTCACAATCCCAATCAACACCTGACGTCTGCTGCAGAGTTTGGAAGACATGGCGATATAAAGGCCGAGAACATATTATGGTACAAGTCGAATGATCCACACAACCGAGGCATTCTCGTCATATCTGACTTCGGCCTTGCTGCGATCAACACCGCCAAGAGCAGGTCTATGATGCCCAACAACTCTACTGATCTCAGGGTAACGCCATCTTACAGACCTCCTGAGTGTGATACAGAGGGTGGCAAAATAACCAGAGCTTTCGACGTATGGTCGCTTGGTTGCCTTTACCTTGAGTTGGTTTGCTGGTTGCTGAGGGGTACGCGTGGTAAGGAGGAGTTTGACGCAGCCAGGACGACGACATTTATTAGTGGAGCTAACGTCGACATCTTCTTCGACATCAAGCGCTCGGGTCGAGACAGTGCTATGTACGTCTTCACCGTCAAAGAAGTGGTTTCGAGGGTAAGTACAACCCCCCCCCCCAAAAAAAAAACCTGCCGAAGCATCCAGATTCTTTTCCATGGATGATGTCCTATGCTGATATTCGCTCTTTGAAGACGATGAGTGAGCTTCATGGCGATCCCAAGTGTACAGATTGGATACACGATCTCCTTGACCTGGTCGAAAAACACATGCTTCTGGTTGTCTCGCCAGAGCATCAGCGAAAGTCCGCCTCCTATTTGGCCGCTGAACTTCGAGAAATGGACAGAAAAATGTCGGACATGGAATACTGTCTGTCAAGAAAGCCAGAAGATAGACTTGCTCGTTGGACTGAGCCTCCAGGAGTCCTCTCAGAACTAAACGAGACGGCCCGGCGCTCTGTTGCTCAAGTGAGACCGGAATTGAACACATACAGGGGGACACAGTTGCACCGTTCACTGATGCCAAACGAATGGAAGGATTAGAAGCAATTAGTGAAAGTATACATGGGTATCTTGCAAAGCAAAGTTCAAGGGATTCGAAACATGAGGCATTGTTCCTGCCGCTTCATCGTGATTTGAAGGGAAGATTCGATATCGTCCATTCACTTTAGCTCGCTTGATAGTAATATCTATAAATTTGCACTTACTTTTCATATATGACTCGTAGTGAATAGTGTTGTCTCTCATTGTAATCCTGAGACGATAGTAGCCATGGACGCCATGACACAACGTATAAGAGGGCTGCAGCCTTTCAAGATTTGGTAAGGACCTGAAGTCTCGAGCACACAACTTTGCGCTTCTTGTACATTGGATCAGAAGTGCATAGAATTGAGTTCCCAAGGAAAGTTAGCTTTGAAGCTGTTTTGGAATTCCGCAACAGAACACAGATGTTGCCGCGAATGCGTTTCTCATGCCTCTTTAGGCTGTCATTTCGCCGTCGTAGTTAGCCATCACCTGCTGTCCCACCTCGAGCAGCCCAGATAGCCTGTGCAGCAGATCTTCTAGATTAACTCGTTTATCAGTGATGTTGTTACTCTCGGATGCTCCGGGACAATCTCCAATCTCAACTGAGGGACCGGCCTCTTCCAAGTTGCTTCCCTCGAAGTTCTCATTTCTCGAGCGTTGTTTGTGAAGGCCATGGCCTGAAGTATCATAGCCGGGCAAGACCGAAGCTGGCAATGTGATGGATTCGCCAGCGTCATAGTTTGCAGCACCTGGCCTGTCAATTTCCTTGTGTCCAGACCGTTCGAATACGTCGTGCCGCATGGCACTTCTTCTTTTTGAGCCGGTAGCCTGCTGACGCTCCAATGTGAATGTGAACAAGAACTATATGGGTATCAATTGCGTAGCATATTATCATGGCGACAGTATTCTGGAGATGACACACATGGATACATCGATAGTCTAGAGACAAGTCGACATATCTGGTAGGGAGGATCTCTTATACGCCTGAATATTTGGTCTTCGTAAGAGAGACGTCATTCTGACGCCTTTCCCATGGAACGCCTGTCTATCCTGGATGCGAGAATCATTTGCTGTCTCTGAATGATCAGTATGGCAAAATCCGTCTTTATTCAGCGGCTCTGCTAAAAAAAATTTCTTTTGTAAATATGTTCATCACTCAAGGCCACATCCACACAATTCTTCGGGTCATTCTCTGGTGGGCTAATATCATGGTGACGTTCCGTATTTCAAATACTTGTGGTCTCCCGTCGGTCTCGGTGCGAGCATGGCTTTCAATGCTAATCATCAGCCAGATACCATCGACAGTACGGACGTTATTGATGAAAGGAGAGCCTCGTAGGAGTCTCGAGTATCATGAAGCTGCTTTGCAATTGCACCCTGTCCATCAATGCACCAGCAGTCTTGTCTCCATCGAATATATTCACCGACGTGGAGATATCCATACAGCTGACGTTGATATGTCGATTTCAGGAAACAATGCGCACAAACATGATTTTCGATCATGAAGCTTCCTCCTCAAGCCCAAGCCCCGTCTGTGTCAGAATCCTCTGCTGCTTTCAGAACAGCAGCCTCATCTGGTGCAATCTAGGCCACAGTGTCGTCGCCTGTAGGAGGCATGCCGAGCTTACATCATTATGGGCCCTCGTCTTTCTTTGCTCGCTTCCTCTTGCCCGGCTTGTGCCCCTCCGGCACAAGCTTGGGCGGGTTTGGCAACGTAGGTATACTTGCCGTGCCATGAGGGTCGGGGCTATGGGCCGCTTCAGCAGTTGAAACGGAGCAATTCTCACGAGGCTCAAGCAGATTTTCCTCGCCATTCGCTGGGATTGTAGGCTCCACATAGCCAGGCGGCCTAGGTGCCCATTCAGGCAAGGGATCGTACAACGACTCAGCAAGTTCATAGTCGCCCTGCTTAATGAGACTATCGCAAGCCAGCCGCAGCCACTGAATTCCTTTTTTGTACACACGCTCTCCCGGATATTCTGCGGCCTGGGCCGTGAGAATCTCTCGAACCATTCTCTTCCTCTCCTCCGCGGGCTGCTCAGGTGTGCCAGGCACAGCCATTCTTGAGGCGGCCAATTTAGCATACTCAAAGCAGTCTGCTGGCGTCGGTGACATCAGTCCCTCACCAGCCTCTGCGATGGACGAGAGACCCAGGACTCTCATGTACGCCCATACAGGCCCGCTTATTGAGCCCTCCAGCACCCGGAAGGCTGTCGCGAAGCGAGTTTCACATATGAACAGCTGAACTGTGCCAGGTTGCGGAAAGCTAGTGAAGCGTTTTGTGAGCTCATCAAAGCATGATAATGAGCGAGCGATGTAGCTAATCTGCTCAACCCAGGCCTGAAGATTGCTTGCGTTGGTAAGAATGATCACTCGCCCGCCCGCATTGAACTTAGGATGTGCTGTGGGGTTTCCTGCATAACGAGCGGTATTGTAGCCGCCAAGGAGATGTCCACCCCGTAGATAGGCCGGCTCTGGTGGTGACCGTCCGTGCTGCAGCTGGAGGTGAGACTGAGGGAGTGGTACATGGACTGTAGGTTCAACACTAGCAGAGCTGGCCCAGACATCTTGTTCTGGTGCGCTACCTACATGCTCCCAGTGTGCCGTAGGGGGTGGAGGATCGGGTTTCGGCTTGGGAGGCCGTCCACGAGGAAGAGGCTGCAGTACTGATGCGAATGTGGGTGCTGGCTGTGATTCCAGTGCTGACTCTGGTGATTGTATCGGCTGAGAGGCAGGTGAGGGCGGTATAGAAGAGACCGAGGTGTTGGAAGCAGGAGCTGCTATTGGTGTTGCACAGGCAGATATTGGGTTTCCAGATGGTGTATTTGGGGTGGACATGATGAGGTTGTGAATGTGTCAAGTCCGCCTCCTAGAAGAGACATCCCCCTAAATTAAATATTCAATCTCATGGATTCTCGAACGAGAGATAGGTGATTTTTTCCCTTTATTTTTTGAAACACATCCTTTTTTTTCCCCTCTTATCCGTGTTGCTTGTGAGATTAAGTAGATGAGATGGCGGCAGTAAATGAGCTGAGAATTAAATGTCCCCATGGTATCGACAATTTTGGTGTGATTGGAGCACAGTTCATTTCAGGGTCCGTGCCACCGTAATCCAGGCTAGTCAGCAGTGGAGAAGCCTTCCAGATCGGGGAACAAACCCCTGCAAGCCAAAACTGCTGTTTGGGCATCATCTTGAAAACTTGCCAGGTGCATCGTGAACATCAAAACCTCAAACACAGCATCAACATTGAGCCACTTGACCACCTACTCATCGTCTGTGGCTCCAACATCATGGTCTCATAATCCAGCCTTATACTCCACTGTCTCGCAAACTTGCTGATAGCAATCTTGCAGCTCAACCCCTCCATGGAGTTCTGCACACATTCTTGAACTCTGGTATCATCCATCAGGGTCATTGCTCAACCTTATCTGAGAGATGGTCAAGAAGGGGAAAGCCCCGGCTAAAGCCACAGCTGCTGGGCCAGCTTCCTCCAAGGCTGCCCCTGCCAAGGCCAGCTCCTCAAAGACCACCTCATCCAAAGCTACCTCCTCAAAAGCTGGCGGCAAGAAAGCTGCTGCACCCGAAGATGATTTGCTCATTTTCACCACAGATAAAGAGCGGAAGAAGAAGGATACCACAGCAGCAGAATCTGGCCCACCAGAGCCCCCTAAACCAACAGCCAAACAGATCATTGGTGGGCAGTCATGGACAGGAAAATTGCCAGTGAACTTGCTCTCAGAGCATTGCCAGAAAATGAAGTGGCAAAGGCCAGATTACATCCAGCGGACTTCCAAGGAGGGCATCTCATTCATGGTGGTCATCAGTACAAAGGACCCAAAGACCCAGGAGGTGAAGAAGCTGGAGCCTTTCAAACTGCCACCAAGCCTTGTGGACATGGCATACAAGGAGACCGCACTGGAGGCCAAGCACTTCGCTGCTACGTATGGGCTCTTCAGAGTTGCCAGTGGAAAGAATCTGAGCATGATCCTGCCTCCTGATTACAGATCGGTATGGAAAGAGTTCGACAATCTCAAGAAACAGGATATCAAGGAAGGCAAGGCCTGGATGTACGACGCCAATCCGTTCAAGGCTCTCGAGGAAAGAGAAGCAGCGAAAGCTGCAGCAGAGAAGAAGCGCAAAGAGCAGGAAGCAGCAAGAGAGAAGGCCGCCAATTTACCCGGAGCCGAGGGGCTGGTGCTCCGAGGCAACGCTGCTGCGGCTGGTGGAGGTGGCTATAATCCCATGAAGGGCTGGACTACTGTACCCAAGATTGAGATGGGCAACAAGACAAGACAGCACCTGGAGAGTCTGTTGCGCCGTGACACGATCTGGAACCCACACGGCGTGGTGATGCAACCCGCTACAAAAGCTGCCATCACCAAAGAATTCACTGGCCTGGGATTCAGGGCCAGCCATATCGAGGAGGCAGTGGAGGAGTGCAAGGATCGCGAAGAGACGCTGGAGTGGCTGCTCATCCACGTTCCCGAGGACGACTTGCCAAAATGGGCGTTGCCAGGTAGCTACTCCGCCGGAGTCTCAGTTGCGGCTACCAATCTCCGGAGAGAAGGCGCAACACAACGGCTGGCGCTGTCTGGCTACTCGATCGAGCTCTGTCGCAAGGTTTACGACGAGAGTGATGCCGACGAAGGCAAGGCGGCTGAGACTCTACAGCGGATACTCTTGGCCAGTGGCTCGGATGCTGAGGCAGAGTCGAAGATCGGTGAAGATGCACTTTCTAATGAAGATCGAGACCAGCAATGGGAGGAAGAGCTAGCGAGTCTGGAAGCACTATATGGGGAGCAGTATTCCCGTTTGGCTCCAGACATCTGTCAGCTCAAATTGTTGGATGTTGCCAATGGAGCAAAGAAGAACGTCGACGCCTCTGTTCAATTTCGAAAGTCGCCACACTATCCCTCGCAGCTGATTCTTCAGGTTGTAGCAGATCTACCCTCCTATATTAAACTCAGTATTATTAAGAAGGCGTTGGCATATATTACTGAATCTCTTCAGGGTGAGGAGATGAAGATGTTCTATGTCATCAGCTGGGTGCAGGAAAGCATCAATGAAATCATCGAGCGGCCCGGGACCCTGCGTGAAATCGCCGCCGTGTCGTCAACGGTTGCCGAGGAGAAGGGCATCTCGACGAGGAAGAAGAGCAGAAGGCCACCAAGACAGCCAAAGCCAATATCTTGGGTTCCAGAAAGCGCTTCTATTGGACAGTGGATGGAAAGACAGAAAGCACACTCCTTTCAAAAGATGGTCGAGCAGCGCAAGAAGCTGCCAGCATGGCAAGTCAAAGAAGAGGTCGTGGACACTGTCAACGACAATCAGATCACCATTATCTCTGGCGAGACAGGTTCCGGTAAATCGACACAATCAGTTCAATTCATACTTGATGATCTCTACGACAGGGGGTATGCCAAATGTGCCAACATAATTGTCACACAGCCCCGCAGGATTTCGGCACTGGGCCTGGCAGACAGAGTAAGTGACGAGCGAGACATGAGGGTCGGCCAGGAGGTGGGATACTCCATTCGAGGAGAGAACAAGACAAGCAATGAGACAAAGATCACATTCGTCACCACTGGTGTGCTGCTCAGACGTCTGCAGACTTCCGGTGGGAAAATTGAGGATGTTGTGTCGTCTCTCGCGGATATCAGCCACGTGGTCATCGACGAGGTGCACGAGCGAAGTCTCGATACAGACTTCCTCCTGAGCATCATCCGGGACGTGTTGCGCAAGCGGAAGGACCTGAAGCTGATCCTCATGAGTGCCACCTTGGACTCGGCCACCTTTGGTGACTACTTCAAAAAGGATGGCCTGAAGGTTGGCTTCGTGGAAATCGCTGGTCGAACTTTCCCGGTGCAAGACTTCTACTTGGACGACATCATCCACCAGACAGGGTTTATTGGGAACGACTACGATGGTAAGGCTTCTGACCGTACACTGGATGACAACCAGCGGGTTTCCAAAGTCATCCAGAATCTAGGCATGCGCATCAACTACAACCTCCTTGCTGAAACGGCGAAAGCTATCGACTCAGAGCTGGCACAGACCCAGAAGTCGGGCGGCATCCTCATTTTTCTGCCAGGTGTCAATGAGATCAACCAGACCTGCAGGTATCTCAGTGCCATCTCCAATCTGCATGTGCTCCCACTCCATGCATCACTGGAGACCAAAGAGCAGAAGAAAGTCTTCGCGCCACCACCACACGGGAAGAGAAAAGTGGTTGTGGCGACCAACGTTGCCGAGACGTCCATCACCATCGACGACATCGTGGCAGTCATTGACAGTGGCCGGGTCAAGGAGACCAGTTACGATCCCCAAACCAATATGCGGAAGTTGGAGGAGACTTGGGCATCCCGCGCAGCATGCAAGCAACGACGCGGACGTGCTGGTCGTGTTCAAGAAGGCAAATGTTACAAGCTGTACACTCGCAATTTGGAGGAGCAGACCATGGCTGAGCGACCCGACCCTGAAATCAGGCGCGTGCCTCTTGAACAATTGTGCTTGTCGGTTAGGGCCATGGGCAACAAGGATGTCGGCCATTTCCTGTCACGCACTCCCACGCCGCCCGAGGCTATGGCAGTGGAAGGTGCGGTCAAGATGCTCCGGAGAATGGGCGCCCTGGACGGCGATGAGCTCACTGCACTTGGTCAACAGCTTGCCATGATTCCCGCTGACCTACGTTGTGGCAAGCTCATGGTCTACGGGGCCATCTTCAACTGTTTGGATGACTGCGTCACGATCGCCGCTATCTTGAGCACTCGAAGCCCGTTCCTCTCACCTCCAGATAAGCGAGACCTCGCAAAGCAGGCCAAGATGAGATTCGCTGCGGGAGATGGTGATTTGCTCACCGACCTGCGCGCTTTTCAGCAGTGGGACGAGCAGATGCAAGACCGCTTGCCTCAGCGCCAAGTGCGCAGTTTCTGCGACGACAACTTCCTCTCTTACAACACCCTCACGGACATCGCCTCTACCCGCACGCAGTACTACTCCGCCCTCAGCGAGATCGGCCTCATCGACTCATCGCTCCTCTACGGCCGCTCGCAGCAGAAAAGCACCGCCTCCTCACCATCGATGCCACTTCTGCGCGCACTCACGGCGTCAGCATTTAGCCCACAAATTGCGCGGATCCAATTCCCCGACAAGAAGTTCATGGCATCAGTGTCGGGCGCGGTAGAGCTGGACCCCGAGGCCAAGACGATACGATACTACACACAGGAAAATGGTAGGGTGTTTGTGCATCCTAGCAGCACGCTGTTCGAGTCGCAGGGGTTCTCGGGTAATGCGGCGTTCGTCTCGTACTTTACGCTGATGGCGACAAGTAAGGTTTTTGTGCGGGATTTGACGCGTAAGTGTGCACCTAATAGTCTTCTCACCTCCAAGTCTTACCTCCAAGTACTATTTTATGGCTGTGTACGGATGAGCTGACTCTTTTCAAGCGTTTAATGCCTACACGCTGCTGCTTTTCTCGGGCGCTATCGAGCTGGACACGCTGGGCAGAGGACTTGTGGTCGACGGATGGCTGCGTCTGAGAGGATGGGCGCGGATTGGGGTGCTGATCTCCAGGCTACGGGGGATGGTGGATGATATCATTGCGAAGAAGGTTGAGAATCCAGGCATGGATCTTCGAAATGACGATGTCATTCGGGCAGTGGTCAAATTGATCGAGTTGGATGGATTAGATGCATAGTGAGAATTCTGTATAGACC
Organism: Gnomoniopsis smithogilvyi; assembly: GCA_027946515.1. Lineage (NCBI taxonomy): Eukaryota > Fungi > Ascomycota > Sordariomycetes > Diaporthales > Gnomoniaceae > Gnomoniopsis > Gnomoniopsis smithogilvyi. The sequence continues at coordinate 243,738 of JAPEVB010000004.1, read as the reverse complement.
GCATGGGGTATGTGAGGTCTGCACCCTCCTCCCCAACGACATAAAAGCAAAAAGAAGGTGACAGTAAATTATTAGATGGTTAACTAAGGCATCGACAATATGTCAATTAAGCACCTCAAATAAGTGTGCATTATGTAGAGTGGCATAGGAATGAAGCGTATCAAAAAAAAAAAAAAGCATTACGATGGAAGGATGTTATTCAGGCAGCCCTGGAGGAAGGAATGGAATGCTGTTATTCAGGGTAGTATACCCAGAATAGGTACCCAGGATAGGTACCTAAGCTATGGTGCAGTTGAAGCGGCACCTTCTCATGAATTTGACTGCCTTCGATTGATAATACACCGCTCGGGCGTCGAGTCATTCCGTCAAATGCATCCCCTTGGTGTTCTGGGGGTCTCAATGCACCTAGTGTAAGATATACGGACTACTTTGTCTAGACGTGAGACGGCGCTAGGGGACTTAATAGCAGCCTCAGGCAGCAAATCCATGTCTCACTCGCTACTGCCCTGCCCCCATGTACCCACTTTTTGGTACGAAGGAAGGGGGAGGAGCAAGAAAGAGAGAAAGCGGAAACTGAGCACAGGCCAGCGCGTTGTGGGCAATTGCAGGGGGCTACTTCCGTCTCGCAACCTTGCACGAGACTGTTTACCGCGCATCTCTTTTCCAACTTCACCTCACCTCACCTCACACCCCGCCCTACGCGCGCATCGCGATTCCCAATTCAATTCCTCCCCCATCCCTTCCCCTCCTTTTTTTCGATGCCATCCGTCCGCCTGCCCCTCATGGAAACCTCAGAAAACACCGCGACTCCCTCCCCGACTCCCGCCGCCACGGCGCGTCGATCAGGCCGCGAGCGCAGAGCCCCCGAGAAGTTCCGGCCCGAGGTCACCGTCGCTCCCAAGCGAAAACGCGGCGATGATGACGACGATGATGCCGAGAATCAGCACCCTGCTGGTGAAGGCGACGGCGACGAGGATGAGGCGATGAGCGACGGCAATAATAGCGACGAGGCCGAGGACGACGACTCGCCTGACGAGGAGGAGGAGCGCGCCGCGAGGCGTCAAAAGAAGAGGAACGGCGCGTCGCGCACCAGAAAACCCCCCGCCGCAAAAAAGCCAAAAACAAACGGTACCGTGCCAGCGCAGTCAATGTCGATCCCTAGCAGGCCCAAAGCCGCCAAGAAGACCGCACGCGTCGTCACGGGCGACCGACGCGATGGTGATGGTGTTTATGGTGAGGCTATATCCAGAAATGAAACGGCGCGTGTGGATCTATTGCTGACGCGAAGACTTAGCTGATATTTTCGGATCGGGTGACAACTCCGATGACGTCGCGAGTCGCTGGTACCAGAAATACAGGGTAGACAACGAGGCGGCTGTCACGGATCTTGTCAATTGCGTTTTACTTGCTGCTGGCTGTGATGAACAGGTGACAGAAGATGATATCAGAGATCCCGACAACATCCAAAATCGACTTTCGGAGTTGCAGGATCTGTACCAAGAGGTGCGCTTGACTCGGCCATGACAGCTTTGCACGTGGCTAACTTTCAGCAGAGACAAATTACCGACTATCCTCTAGGCAAAATCAAGGAGAGCAGAGGTTTCCGCGACTTGCTTGTTGGCTATTTCGAGTCATTAGTCAATGTCCTGCACGAGACAGACGCCCTTTATACCGACGAGCCACTCATGGAGAACATCGCGCGCTGGGTGTACACCATGTCATCATCCACCCTTCGACCCTTCCGACACACCGCCACAACTGTTGCATTGGCCATGGAGCTTGCTCTGGCCAGCGTTGCTAGGAAGCTTGATGACAGAGCCACCAAAACCTCACAGCAAATTGACGCTGAGAAGGCACGCAAGGGCAAGAGCAGGAATAAGGATATGCTCGCGAACTTGCAAAAATCACTCAACGAGGCGAACAATAACCGCGAAATGTGTGGAAAGTACATGCTGGATTGTTTTGAGGTTGTCTTTGTGCACAGGTACCGTGACATCGACGCTCGCATACGAACAGAGTGCGTCGAGGCCCTAGGCTCGTGGATTTGGGTTCTACCTACGGTATTTATGGAGCCCGAGTACTTGAGATATTTAGGATGGCTGTTATCCGACGTCAACGCGCCCACCAGGCAAGAGGTCCTCAAGCAGCTTGCGAGGGTATTCAAGCGCGATGCTGCGAAGCTCGGTCACTTTATCGACAGGTTTCGACCACGTCTTATGGAGATGGCCACTCAGGACCTGGACGTGAGTGTTCGTGTTCAGGCTATCAACGTCATCGAGGCTCTGAGTGAGAATGGAATGCTGGAGCCGGACGAGGTTGATAACGTTGGCAAGCTTATTTTTGATTCGGAGCCACGGATTCGAAAGTCTGTCGTCAAGTTCTTTGCCGATGTCGTTCAAGGTGCCGTTGAGCAGAAGGTTGAGAGCATGGGCGGCGAGGAGGCTGTTGATGAGATGTTTCCAGAGAGCGAGGATGTCGATGATTCCACGCCCAGGAAAGAGTGGGTCGAAATCAAGGCTTTGGCCGAGAACCTGGCAGCCTACGAACAACAGCTTGAGGAGGACGACGAGACAGATGGCAGACGTGTTCTGGACATGTCTGCAGACATGACCAGCATCGTTGCGCCTGAAACGAGAATGTCGCTGGCAGCACAGGTCCTGTACGAAAAGATGGAAACGGTGAAGGATTGGGGAGTCCTCATTGGTTACCTGCTCTACGACCACACGACCAGCACCAAGTCAGGTTCGAGGTCCAAGAATTCGACCGCCTCACAAATGCGACAACATGTTGCACCAACGGGCGAAGAAGAGACGATTCTCCTCCAGGTCTTGGTCGCGGCGGTGAAGTCAAATCTCGCGCACATTACTGAGGCGGACAGAGGAAAGAAGAAGCCAATTAGAGGCGATGTTACGGAGTCTGCAGAAGACGTGGCGTTGACTTTGGCACAATCGATTCCGAAGCTGCTTGGTAAGTTCGGGGCGGATGCAAAGACAGCCACCACGGTGATGCGACTACAAAGCCTTTTGGATCTGGACGTGTTCCAGCAACTCCGTCAAGACTCATCAACACTGGATCATTTACTGGGTGGTATTTGCACACTCTTCACCAGACATTCCGATCCGAACGTTGTCATGGACGCCAGTATCGCCTTGCTCCGAGCCCGCAACTGCGACGAGTTCCAAGAAACAACGGACCTGAAAATCTCGGAGCTATGGGAGCCGCTTATCGACACTGTTAGAAATCTGGACAAGTCTAATGATCTTTCGCGACGGGGCGAGTTGAGCGGGCCTGTCCTGACTAGACTGTCGGAATCCTTGATGAAGATGAGCAACCTAGCCAGGATCAATGACTGCGTCGATGTTCTTGAGGCGGAAAGCACCACAAAAGGCTCCACAGCTCCCGTCATTGATATCTTGGTCCAAACTGTGCACCGCGGCCGCTTCCAGCAACCGGACGAGGAACTGGACGATTTGGAGGACGAAACCACGTCTTTTGCGATCAAGTGCTGCGACCGCTACTTCATGTGGAAGGTGCTTTCACTTGTGCGGGCGGTCGAGATGCAAATCGATGTCTCAAGTAGGACGATTGGGCAACTCGCAAGTCTCCGAAAGCTGTACCAAACAAACCTGATCCACACGCTCTCTTCCAGGGCCATCAACGACGATCTCCGCCTTTTCGCAACCCGCAGCCTATGCGATCTGCACACGCATTTTGCCTTGGTCAAGGGTACATTAGATCGGTGGTCATCGGTCGGTGCCGCTAAGAAATATGCCGGCTTACTTTCCCTCAACCACGAAATCCAACCTGGTCTCGTACCGGAGCTCATCAACATCTTCGACGGTGCCGAGCGTGCATACGCCCGGAAGGCCAAGAAGCACCTCAATGAACCTGCCGAGGATGAGGATCCAATTGACGACGACCAGCTCTCTGAAGCTGACGAGGACGAGGACTTGTCTCCAAGCGAGAAGCGCGCTTCAGAGCTTCGCGCTGAGAAGGCCCTCTGCGAGCTTACGTCAGCCTACGTGCGCGCCCTCTTGCGCCGCGTCGTGGACCAGACAGGTCCGAACGCCGGTAAGCTAAGGAAGCGATTGCACCGCAACGTGACGAAGCTGGGCAAGAACTTTCAAGAGACCTTGGCATTCCTAGACGTTGAGAAGATGCGCGAGCAGGCAGCGGCCAAAGCGAGACGGGCCGCAAGCAGGGCTAAGAGTAAGACGCCTGCTGCTAAGCCTGGTGCCGCTGCGGCTGCTGCCACCAAAGAGCCACCCAAGTCCGCGGAAATAGTGGTCGCCCTGGACGACGAGTCGGACGAGGAAGAGGAGGCACCCGAAGAAGGCACGGAAGAGGACTTGCGCAGGCGAGAGCTGTTGGAGGATCTAATTGAGGACCCAGAAAGCGAGCCAGAGGCAGCGAATAATGCGGTTGATGAGGAGTCCATTTTGGGCGATTGAGCAACACACCCAATTGATAAGGGTAAAAAGGGAATTATACAGAAAACAAGATACGTGAAGAACGCCTCTCGGCGGAGCCTGGCGTTTAGGTTTGGGAGGGAAAGGGGACTTTTCATGGAACATGACTTTGCGACATCACGATACTCAACACACGCACGTTTGTTACTGCTGTACTAAAGAGCAAAAGACGGAACAGGCATGGAACGGACAGAAAGCCCGCGTGAAATCTTTGTCTTGTCCGATATTTTTTCTCTGCTTGTACCAGGGGCTCTTTTCCCCCGGGTTTCATGGAAACGGACGTCTCTTTTGTGCGGCCTGAATAGTCAAGCCAACGAGGGAGGTAGAGAGTCCTTCGACTGCTGGGCGTGAGAAAGGAGAAACCGGGGTGGGGCTGGGGGAATGAAGGCAATCTTCGACCTGAGATATTGCTTGCTCGGGCACTAGGGGGTAGCGGTCTGGAATTTTTCCATAACTTTCTTGCGAATTGTACATAAACCTTCTAGCTTGAGAATTTTGCAAAGAAAGAAAGTGCACGAAAGAGACAAAGCTTTCCAGTGGCTATGTATATCTGATTTGGAAATGTCAACACGTAAGGTCCCTGTGTTTAGTGATGTTTTCAGGTTGGGTTGGTTACCTTGGGGGAGGTGGGTGGATGGATAGGATGGATGATCAGGTATGTGCTACGCGAGCTTCGATGACCGGGGAGATGGTGCCGTGCGTCAAATTCTCCTGACAAGAGGCCCTTTTATCTGCGAGTATCTTTCGGACATGCGTTGTGGAAAGTCGAGGGAAATGGCGGGATGTGAACGATGTTCCGCAGAGAGAGAGGGACGTCCTGTTCTCCAGAGTTAGAAGTGCGAAGTACCATGAGGATAGAGGTATGGTGTATATTCTCATTCCACGGGTAACGTTTGAAAAGCCTCCGAGATGCTTCGCTATGCTACCGACACGCCTACCACACAAAGTCAACCCTATTGCTGTTGAGTACATTATGACGATTACTATACATCTCTGATCTTGGTTCCAAAAAGTCCAAACATCCGGTGCCACTTCTTTCCCTGTCCAAGGTCATCTACCCCGCCCTCCTCCGCGAGGATGGGTACGCCGTACTGTCTGATACAGCACGTAAATGGCCTATTACTCAGCTGGCTCCCTGGAACATCTGCGTCTGCAACATCACCTCCCCCATGAGCACCGGCGCTGTCATCTTCGTCATCACTCGACCCCGCGGGCGGCGCGTGTAGCGGATCCCGCGCGTGCTGCAATTTCTTAGCCTCGAGCCGAGTCTTGCGCTCTTCTAGATTTCCCCACAGCTTGAACAGTCGCTCGCGCAGCGTGGCTAGCTCGTCGGCGCAGGCGGAGGCGTGAAGATCGGTGGCGTCGAGATCGAGGAGAAGTTGAGCGGCGGGGTTGTCAACGACTACCCAGGCTTGTGCGGGGGTTGTCTTGGTTCTTTTGGTGGAGGAGGCTTCTTCGAGTTTGAGGGCGAAGCGCCATTGCCATACGAGGCGACGGGCGTCATGGTGGTGGTGGGAAGGGGAGGATGCTGGTGGGGAAGAGGAGGCGGAGGCGGCGGGAGCGGCTGCGTCTGACTCGCTGTCATCGTCGTTGTTGAGGAGATAGTCATATTCTGTGGGCGCTCGCCCAACGGCAAAGTCTTTGAGACAGGCGGGATGGAAGTCGACGACGCGGACATTGGTGCGGTACATGGCGCACGTGAAGGGCAGCTCGAGTTTGACTTCCTGATTATCGATGGAGGTAGTGTAATAGACGGGTTGAAGGATCGTGGACAGAGGAATAATATCTTTGTCCTGGTGCTCCGAGACAATCAAATTGTTGAAGCCCAGGGCCGCCTGTTGCTTTGCCGCCTCCTCTTCTATGGCTTTCTGTTTGTTCTCGCGCTGCTTCTGGCGCTTTGCCCTGCGATTCTCCTTTTGGGGGTTCTCCTGCGCCTTGCGCTTCTCGCCATTCTTGTGGGCCTGCTTTTGCGCTTTCTCGTAGGTACGTTTCCGCAAGATAGCATCCACTAGGCGTTGGTCGAGTGTCTCGCGATCACCCGTTGGGTCCATTATCTCCACATACACTCTGTCTCGGTACTTGAGGTCCTCGCGGAGGCAGCCCTCGATGTTGACCGAGTTGTGGCCGTAGCGGATCTGGACATTGCGTAGACGCACCCAATCTCCTTGATGTACATTCTGTCTTATGAAGGAGGCGTGTGGCTCCCAACAAGTGAGCTGTAGGGACCTCTTGCCTTCTGGACCAGACCATTTGCGATTCTCTTCATCTAGCGAGGCCATTGGTTTCTTTCTGTTATTCGTGTAGCCATAAACGTCACCATCTCTGGTTGGGACGCCATCGGCCCAGTCCACACTGTCGCGTGTCTGAAGGAAGAAGCTGTTGTTCTCGGTGTAGTCAGACACCCAAAGAGTCATCTTGTCTCCGAGGTCGTATGGCTCCTTGACGACCTGAACGATGAGGTCGGCGAATTTGGAATCTCTGACGTCTTGCAGCAGGCAGAACTTGTCTTTGACGTTGAGAGACTGCCTTGCTCGGGCCGAAAAGTCGTGTTGATCGGGGACAATGCTCTGGTCTATCCTGCCGAAGAGCCACAGCACATACTCATTCTCGGTAGCATCTGGCTCTCTTTTCGGCTGCCTCGTGGGCGGCTTGAGGGCACCCCTGGCCGATCCGGATCTCTTACAAGCCGGTAGTCGCCGGGCTTCGTAGACAAAGACATCGGTGTTGTAGGAAGTCAGTAGGGAAGCAGTGCCATTATAGACTTGAAATTTGGCCATGGAGACAATGACAATGTCACCAGCCTCCACCTTTGGCATTTCAGTCTCACTGCGGAAGATGTTGATGTTGATGTCTTCATTGTCATATTCGGTAGAAGTGTCACAGAGTGTGAGAGTGCACTTGTAGTCTTAATGCAGATAGACTATTAGCGGGTGCTCATGTCTCATATGAATCTTTATGTCAAAAAGTATGGGGACACACTCACCAGTGCCTTTGGTGGGAAGAGGTAGTCTGTAGTCTTTCACAACACCCACAATACTGACATACTTGCCACTGGGTACTGTGCCATCCAGGAGGTCACGAATAGTAGTCCAGCTCTTGGGAAAGCGAGGATTGTCTTGGGCTCTTCTCTGACCAGAATTGGCTGGCTGGAATCGAGCCATGGTGGGTAGTGATCATTGGAGGCAGAGTTGGGAAGTGGGTGTGTGGGTGGGTCTTGGTAAGATTTGGATGAAAAGGGCAAAGAAAATCAAGATAGTCGCACTATCTTCCAAGCCTTGAATCATCAGAAAAAGGAAATTATTTTTTTAATTGTGTTTGCAGTCAAATAAAGGCCATCAGCATGAGCCGCAACAGCATTAGCATCGCGTTGAGAGAGAGAGACGCGTCTGTGCCAGGAAGGAGGTTGTTGCTGCAGGGGTCCCCTCTACCCTTTCCCCCTCCCCAGTTGTTTTGGGGGCCTAGTTCGGGAAGAAAGCCCCACTTCGGGCAGAGACTTGCTAGAGACAAGGACAGGACAGGGCGCAGGCAGGCACCGGCAGGACACCTCAGGTGCTAAGGCAGCTGGAGGCTTTTGGGTCGGTTATTGCTTAGCGCCAATGCGGGCTGCGGGCGGACCCATTTTCCCAGTTCAGTTGCTGCCCGCCGCTTTTTTTTGCTTGTGGAAGGTTCCAATGCTCGTCACTCTCAATTTTCTTCCCCTTCCATTCATCCTCTCCACCCTTACCTTAGGTACCCAAAACAAAAACATTGACCTGTCGTTGGGCGACTTTTACCATCACCAACAGGCATATTGCCATCATCGTTTCCTGCTGAGTTGGCATATACACGCCAGGCCTCGTCTGTTTCTTGCTTTTCTATTCGGCAGAGCAGAGAGAAGAGAGGTGTCAAAACCAAACTGTGGTCCCTGCAGCTGCAAGCAAATAACACATACATCATCGACACACACACCAATCCGCATCCGACTCCGTCGTCATCTCCTCCCACCAGCCCATCACAGCCGTCACAACAAACGTATCCCATCGGCAATCATGGCTGAGCGATATATCCCCGAGCACAGACGTACCAACTACAAGGCCAAGGGTGCCTTCGCGTCCGATGTTGTCCGTCGTCGTCGCGAGGAACAGCAGGTCGAGATTCGCAAAGCCAAGCGCGAGGAGAATCTGGCAAAGAGACGCGGCATCGGCACAGGCGAGAACCGTCCTGGCGCCTCGCTCGGTGCTGCCCCCGATAGCGACGATGACACTGCTCCTACAGAGTCCCAAGTACGTTGTTTTCTATATCCTTCTCATTGCCACCTGTTTGCGCGTTTTGCAGCTTTTGAGGTGGCGGGAATCGTGGTGGACCCTGGCGTTGCGCGCGACTCGCCCCGCTGTTCGAGAGAAAAGGCAGGGCGTCGCATCCTTGCGACACCAGACTCACCCCTCACCTCACTTGGCCCTGCTGCTGCATTGCTGCTTTCGGTTGCTTCTGAGGGTCCCGCCCGCCCAAGCCGCTCTGCGAACAGCTCGTCATCCCGTCCACCATTTCTCGCGAACCCCTGTATCTCAACTTCACTTGTTTACTTTCTCAACCTTCTGTCATGGGTAAAAATACTTTCGCATGTTGGTGCATGCTCAATTGTGTGACGAAATGCTAACGAGTCGCAGCTATCAGAGGACCTTCCTCAGATGGTGCAGGGCGTCTTCTCCGACCAGATCGACCTCCAGATCCAAGCTACCACCCGATTCCGCAAGCTGCTTTCCAAGGAGCGCAACCCTCCCATCGAGGAGGTCATCAAGACTGGCGTCGTCAGCCGATTCGTCGAATTCCTTCGATCACCTCACACCCTTGTGCAGTTTGAGGCCGCATGGGCCTTGACCAACATCGCCTCAGGAAGCGCAGCCCAGACCCAGGTTGTGATCGAGGCCGGCGCCGTGCCCATCTTTGTCGAGCTCCTCGCCAGTCCTGAGCCTGATGTGCGCGAACAGGCCGTCTGGGCTCTCGGCAACATTGCTGGTGATAGCCCGCAATGTCGCGACTACGTATTGAGCTGCGGTGCACTCAAGCCTCTCCTCAACTTGCTGGGCGACAGCCGCAAACTCAGCATGCTGCGCAATGCCACTTGGACTCTGAGCAACTTCTGCCGTGGCAAGACTCCTCAGCCTGACTGGGCTACAGTATGTTCCATCTCGTCACTTGCACGCGCTCTTGCTTTGTAGCCAAAAGACTAATTATGAGTAGATTGCCCCCGCCCTCCCCGTCCTGGCCAAGCTCGTTTACTCTCTCGACGACGAAGTCCTCATCGATGCCTGCTGGGCTATCTCCTACCTGTCCGACGGCTCCAACGATAAGATCCAGGCTGTGATCGAGGCCGGAATCCCCCGCCGTCTCGTTGAATTGCTGATGCACGCCTCGACCTCGGTGCAAACCCCCGCGCTGCGGTCCGTCGGAAACATCGTCACTGGCGATGACGTGCAGACCCAGGTCATCATCAATTGCGGTGCTCTGCCTTGCCTGCTTTCCCTCTTGAGCTCCAACAAGGATGGCATTCGCAAGGAGGCCTGCTGGACCATCTCCAACATCACCGCTGGAAACTCGACACAGATTCAGTCCGTGGTTGATGCCAACATCATTCCACCGCTGATTCACCTGCTGTCTAACGGCGACCTGAAGACGCGTAAGGAGGCTTGCTGGGCCATCAGCAACGCGACCAGCGGTGGTCTCCAGAAGCCCGACCAGATCCGTTATCTCGTTGCCCAGGGTTGCATCAAGCCTTTATGTGACCTTCTGGCCTGCCCCGACAACAAGATCATCCAGGTCGCCCTCGATGGCCTTGAGAACATCCTCAAGGTCGGTGATCTCGACAAGCAGGCTGCCGGCGAAGCTCCTGACGCAATCAACCGTTATGCGCTGTTCATTGAGGAGTGTGGCGGCATGGAGAAGATCCACGAGTGCCAGACCAACGCCAACGAGGAGATCTACATGAAGGCCTACAACATCATTGAGAAGTATTTCTCCGATGATGAGGAGAATGCCGACGACGGTATGGCGCAGGCTTCAGGTCCCAACGGCCAGTTCGGTTTCGGTGCCAATGGCGCTCACCAAGGTGGCTTCAACTTCTCCAACGAGGGCGAGTCCATGGACATGTAGAGCGACGCCTTGCATATGGTGATGATCGATCCAGCCTTGGAATGAAATCGGGTCAAATAGCAGGTCGCATTCGGGGGCCCAAAATTGGTTACCCGGCCAGCAGAAGACATGTCACATCCAATTTGACGACACAACACCCGGCCAGTTTGAGAACGGCCAACACTCCCCCCATCCCACATCACCCCCAGCAGCGTTGGTTGTTTGTTGCCCCCCGATTATCCTGAAAGACAGTTTCGTGGCCACGATACGGCGAGGGAAGAGAAGAAGTAAAGAGGTCATATGGTTGCTTGAAAGCTCCAGCCTCATGGTTGACAAAGGCAGGATTGGTTGATGGGAATTGAGAAAGGATCCCCAAAGATTCAGATTGGCTGCTTTGAAGCTCTGCGCACCCTTTGCTCATGGACAATTGCATGGAAAAAGCTCCGGACACAGTGGTCTCGATAGCAGCCGGAGTAGGATCGATGGCTGCACCTGGACAAGGCTGCATAGATGAGCAAAGACGGAGGAACAGGGCAACTCAGGCACGCAATCACTCAAAAAGCACCATGGAACAAGGGATAAGAGATGGACAGCCATTGCTAGTGCATGGCCAGCTCCAAGAAGGAGTTTCAGGGCAACATGTCTCGACCAAGTGGTCGATGCTAGAAACAACATTAAACACCAACATGTAGCCTTTTTTGGGATATCGCAAAAACAGTAGCTAAGTAGTTGCACCAATGCGAATCCACTCACAAATTCACATTTATGATAAGCAAGACGTAAATGGATGTGCTGTGATCTATCACATGAAGGACATCGCCCTCCACAGCGCACGGACGCGTCTTGTGATGCCATTTTGAGAACCATTATGTGACACGGTCTTTTAACATCTCGTCCGGCTTTTGGCAGGGCTTAGCTATACTGGATTGGGCTACGCGTCTCTATGTACGGTTGTGCAAGTACGAAGGTACCCTCAGGAAAGCTCCTGCCTATAAAAGTCCATCAGTCCTATAAGTAGCTGAATGCACACAAGTAGCTGACTTAAATATAAGAAAGTGTCTTCTTCTCTCATTTGAAGACTGTGAGCCTGGGTAGTAAGTGAAATACCTAAATATCTTTATTGATTCACAAACAACCCTCCCAAACTCGAGATATCCAACTCATCGAACCATGAATGACTTCAACCCAGGTATGCTCAATGTCTATACATGTATTTACCCTATAGCCACAGATACTAACCTACCCTTCCCCTTCTCCCCCCCTCAAAAGATCTAAAAGATGCCGCCGCAATGTCGTCAACAAAAGAAGTGTCTCTATCTCCTCCCAGCATCTACGAAAGGCGCCTTACAACGACCAGCTTGACAACGATGATGATACCATCTTCGCCCCGCGTAGTAGATTGCTACGAACTGGAAGTGGCACTGAGCTGCTTCCCCGACCCTTGCCAGCACAAGTCCTGGACCAAAGAGTGGCCCTTTTTGTATTTCAAATTCTATCGCTGTCAAAAGTGGTCGTCGTTTAAATGGCAAAAATACTCGGATGCCAAGCAATACGCGCGGGACATGCGGAAACATGGACAAATCTCTGCAAAGCTCCTGGCACGCGAACGCAGGTTCTACGAGCTCGAGGGACATCAAGTACCAGCCACGGAGGCGGTGCTTCCGGGCGGGGAGAAGTTCTGGGCCTCGCCGGAGACGGAGTGTTTCTTCTTGCATGTGCAGCCGTGTAAGTGTCTGGCGAGGTTCTTGGAACGAGTGGTTCGGTGTGATGCTTGCGAGAGGAAGTTCTCTGAGTACGAGAGAGATGGAAGAGGTTGGACAGCGGGTTGTGGAGTTTCATTGTTGGAGTGACTTGCATCAGGTGGCTTGAATATTCAGGAGCTTTTCAGATTTTAAACATGTTCGTTTATTCATCTTGTTGACTGGTGAAGAGTGCAAGTGCTTTTCCTGTACAAGTTAAATTATGAACAGGATTTACCACTTTTCATTCCATATTTTTATACCTCAACTTGCTAACAACATGTGTTCTGTGTATATATATATGAATATGTCTTTGTCTAGCACCTAGCACCTATCTAACCATGGTTTATCTAGCCTGTCTAGCATAGCAACAAGACACACACCTACACACGTAAACACTATCTCTAGGACACATCACCACCAACAATAGCAGAAATAAGCCCCCCGCCCCCATCCATTTTCCATTGCCCCCAAGTCTCTTATAGACGCAGGCACAACATATACATACACACACGCAACCCTCTAGGTCTAGCCAAGCAACCAGATGCCACACACTGTCCTTCTAAACCCACCCAATATGTGAAAGTTAGAGAGCGAAGTCTGAGCAGTCCCTCTCACATCGAGTAGCAGATCTTTCGCTATCTTGCTCTTTCCCTTCAGGCTTGTTTTTGTCTCCTTCCGAGCTCTACCCAAATAGACGCGGTATGTTTTGTCCTTCAACCAGAATACACTGAAACGTGCAAAAAAAAGGCAGACATGAAAAGGGTTCTGTTTTGGAACAGGCTTTGTCCTGTTCTTGGAGCAGGACAAATGAAAAGGACACGCAGGGCCAAACAAACGACAAAAGAGGAACAAATCAAATATGGGGAAAAAGCGACAAGAAGATGAAGAAGTGTTGTTCCCCTCATCGGCGTTTGCAGAATCCTGATTAAACGCCGTTTGATTCCATACCCATGCAAAACCATGTGCAGTCGTAAAAACTTGAAGGGGGAGAGAGAGACCTTGAAAAATTCTTTGTTCCCTTCAGGTGTTATTGCATTCGCCGATTTGTTTTGGTTTTGTGTCAATATTCTCTTCCACCAAGTCCTCCTTTGTTGGTCCCATCTTTTTTCTTAATCTTCTCCAAATTCCTTTTTAACATGTGGAGATACATATCCCGGGGGAAAGGGGGGTAGATACAAAATCTACCTCCATTCAGACCATATGCAGATCGATGTGCAGTACAGTCTGGTGGAAGGGTGACATTCGGCTGCTGCTTGTGTGGCCTGACTACCACTTGAATAAGAGAAAATCATTCGATCTCCTAACACTTCAACCGCCTCTCCTCTTTCTAAAGAAGAATTTTTATCTTTTCTCAATCCCATCTTTTTGGGGTCTCAAAAAAAGTAGCAAAGAATTCATTCATGCATTTTTCTTCTTTTTACTTAGCACCGCTGCCTTGCATGAAAGATGGCATCGTCTTCCACGCCTGCTCATTCGGAAGACGCGTCCGGCCAAGGTTCTCATCAATATCCAGAACAATCTTGAGCGCATTGCGGCTTCGGCCCAGCGGGGTATTGTCAAATTTCTCGCGCAGCGTCGACAGAGCCTCGTTGACACCGGTGGCCGACTGGTTTTGCGTCTTGTTCTTGCCGGGGAACGGCAGCGAGCTCTGCAGGACCTCGTACGCGGCCAAGGTGAAGCCGAATTGCGGCGACGACCGCATGATACGGGCCGGTCCGCCCTTGAAGAAGGCCGTGGCGCCCTCCTCCTTGAGGATGGTCTTGGCTGCGTGCGTGAGGCCGGTGTATGACGTCTCGCCCTTGCGGGCCTCGACTTGCAGGCGCGTCTTGATGACGTCGAAGGGCGTGGTGAGGTAGGCGGCGGGCATGCCGGCGATGGCACCGGCGGTAAGAAGCTGAAGGATGCCGAGCTTCTTGGTCTGCGACTCGCCAAAGACGTTCTTCTTGAGGTGGTTGTATGTGGGGAAGTAGATGCCGGAGAAGGGAACATCGCGAGCCAGACAGGCCGATGCGCCCTTGTAAAGACCGCGAAGGCCGAGGTTGCGGACGTGCCACATGGCTCCGTGCTTTACTGCGACACTGGCGCCTTCTACGGCCTTCTTGACGGCCTCGCCTTGTACCTGGAGACGAATCTTGACAATCTCGAGAGGGTTCGTGAAGACCTGTGACATTGAGAGCACGAGTTAGCAAAGTTTCGGTTTCGAGCAACGCGTCTTTCCATCAGAGAAGAGTTACTAACCACTTGACAAGCACCGGCACTTGCGCCAGCGAGGATTTCAGCGGGCAAAGCAATTTGATTCGATTTCTTGTCCGTAAAGAACCCTCGAACGAGGTCATTCACCGTCAGCTTGATGGCCTTCTCGGGCGCAACACCAATCAGCTGCGGCACCACACCCGAATACAGACCCAGTGCGCCCTCGTTCCGGATCACCTTCCTGAAGCAGTCAATCGAGTTGTTATACAATTGCTGCCCGACGGCGGCCTTGCGCTGGTTCTGCATGCGTGTCTTGACGAGGTCAATCGGGTATACCATAAAGGCACCAAAAGCACCGGCCAAACTGCCGAGGGCAAAGTTGTATCCGGACTCCAGAATCTGCCCAAAGACCGCCGCCGTCTTTGACTTGGCTTCTGTGAGCGCCGCGCTGCCGACGCCGGCGAGCTCGCTGGGACTCCTCCATGTCGGGTCGAGCACCTTGGCGAAGTCGCGCAGGCTGAGGCGGCCCGAGGGCTCGTCCATGCTGGCGAAGTGGAAAAGGATATCAGCCTCCATGGGTGTGAACAGAGAGAAGCGCGTAATCTTGGCGGCATGGTTGAGGAACTCGGTGCGGGTGATCTTGCCGTCGGAGCTCCGCATGCACGCCCGGCGAACAATGAGCTCGACCAGATCCATCTCCTTAATCATGTTCTGGAAGGCGCGGACGTTGGCATATGACACCTTGCTGCCCTTGGTGATATTGCACAGGGAGCTGAGGTTCTCGAGGACGTGGTCGGACAGCTTGTGCTTGGAGGTCTCGAGGATGATGCGCTCAAAGTCGTCAGGGTCGATGAAGCCGTCGCCGTCCTTGTCAAACTGCAGAAACGCCTGGCGAATGCGCTCGCCCTGCAGGCCACGCAGCATCTGACTGAACTGGTAGTAGTCCATATCGTGGCGCTTCTTCTTACTTCCGATGTATAGTTTTGCCCACTCGCAGTCCCAATCGAAGGCTAGGCTCTCGGGGCCCTTGTTAAGCTCGTACAGGCGGCGGAAATCCTCATACTTGACGCGTCCGACGCGCTCGACGTCAAAGAGGCGGAAGGCGATTTCGTACTCGGCATCGGGTTTGCTCAGGAGGTTCTCAAACGAGACCCAATCGGCCATGGAGACCTTTCCCTTGCCTTGTCGATCGGCGACTTGGAAGAGCAGGCCATACTGCTCGCGCGTAATCTTGTGCTGTATTGGGGAAGAGAGCAGTTTGTCAGAGGCAGATTGGCGACAGAGAGAGAGCGCATACACACAGACAGAGAAAGAGAGAGAGAGAAGGAAAAAATTGGTAAGTTCTAGGGGGGACTCACATAATCTTCGTTGGCTGGAGCTACGGCGTTGATGAACTCGTCCGGGCCCATGACGAGCTCGCCAGACTGAGGATCCTTGACGGCATTTTGGCTGAAGCGCGCCTTGCTCTGGGCCGAGACCTGGACTGGCTCCTCAACACCAACAAGAGTCTCCTTGACAGCCTCTTTTACTTGAATTGCCTTTGACATGGTGGGCTAATGTGCTGCTGTCCCCAAGACAATACTCGGAATGAACAGTGTGTGTAGGGCGGGTCGGGAGAAGGGGGGGTAGTCGGATGTAATTCGGTAAGAGAGAGGTCCGATCACTGTGAACACATGGGAGGAACGTTCTGGAGTACCACAGGTAAAATGTGGATATTGCTCCGGATGAGCTTTCGTTTCGTAAAAAGATTAAGGAAAAAAAAAGAAGAAGGGGTCTTGTTTTCTTCTCGGTAAAGTTGACAGCGGTATCGGTGGGTACGGGATTTGCACGTCAGCTTTGCGAAGTGACTTCTGGCTTCCCCAGGTTGGGTGGAGGGGGGGAATGGTCCACCCAAAAGGTACAAAGGTAAGGTAAGGTGAGTGTAAAGAAATATATGCGCGCGCTGGGCGAAGGGATTAAATTGAGGCCTTGTAGATTAGAGATACAATATCATCACTCATGGGATTTTGAAAACGAGAGACGACCTTTTGCAAGCTGAACTTGAAGGAATGTCTGAATCAATGGCATGCGACAGGTTGTCCAACAATTATTCCAGGATTTTTGGGGGGGTTGGCGGTGGGTAGGTAGGAAAAAAGAGGTACAACGTTAAGTGACTTGAGAGAAAAAAAAGAGGGCGGCGGCATGCGCGATAAAATCCAAGCTGCAAACCCTTGATTGAACAGAAAACAACCTTGCTGATGATGAACTTTCTTCATGAATTTTTTCTTGAGACGCCTTGCCCAGCCAACAAGCCGCCCTGTAAGCTCCCCTGCTTCCCGCCACGGGGGGTTCAACTACTACTACTTGGTATGTAACCATAGTATGCGCAAAACGGGTAACGCTACGCGAAGCGGCTATTTGTTCTGCCGAACCTCCGAATGGTTCTTACTAACTTGGTACTACGGTATAGAGAAGAATTCCATCATCATTCCCAAGGTATATCGAGTAGTAGCATATCGGTACTCCTAGATAGGTATCTTTGTGAGGATGATTCACAGCGCAAGACCATTCTTCTATCCCTCCTCGTAGGTTAAACCATAAACAGCCCTGCCCAGAATCCAGACACCAACCCCCCCCCTTCAGATAGAGAATCTCATCATATCCTTGGGATGCCCAGACCCCATCGATGCCGGATCCTCCCGAAGAAATCCAAACCCATCGCATTTAATAACATACCGAAACTGGCGCCAAACCCTTGTCTCTCGCATCCGTATACTGCAACACAGCAAAACGATTTGACAAGATATAAACTTTTTTCGTTTCGTATGATACCTTGTGCAACTAACTAGTGTGGTTTATTGAGGTCTCATGTCCGATATGCCACCGCCCCCCTCCCCCCGGCCCGGCCGGCGGGCTACGGAACCCGCAATGTGCCCACTCTTTCGTCTCCGTTACCTTTGCCGGAATTCGACCTGTGATATTGTCGCCTGTAGACAGGCAAAAACAGCTCTCTCTCTTTTGCACATACAACTCCTCTTCCGTCTGTCCGGTTTCTTCGAGTCAGTCAACTGATCTCTTGTCTTTTCCCTCCCTCCCGTCTCTTCCAACAGCAACGACAGCAGACGACCCCAGACTCGTCCCCGTAGTCTTTCAATGGGGGATTGGGGACTGTGCTTGGTGTCCTTATCAAAGCCGAGGCAATTGTTCAACAAGCCCCCGTGTTTGACACGCAAAGAAAGTTGATTCCTCCTTGTTTTTGAACAGAGGGAGGTTGGTAAGGGCCTCGAAGGGCTGCTACGAATGCGTGAGTAGCGCTGTATGATTGCGTATCTCTTGTTGTCTGTGGGGAATGGTTGACAGGCACCCGAAGATCGTGACACCCTCCGGGAGCCTGTCTTGACCCATTCCCCCCAATTTTCTTACGAGACAAAATAAAGGTGCCTAGGTAGGTATTGTGGTAGGAAATCTGGGCATGGTCTTGGCACAAATATCACCCCACGGGGAAATTTGTGGTACTTGAGTACCTACAGGTAATCACTCGCTCAATTTTGCACAAAGTCCAAACAGAGACACAGCACGCCCAAATGAGAAGACCTCATCTGCCGTCGAACCATACCGCAAGTCATTATCAACGTGATTGACGTTCGTTGCCTCTCTAAATTCAATTATACCTTCATACACTTTCATCATCGTCCTAACCGACCGCACCGGGCCGTCTGTTCCTTTAACGCCGAGCCTCTTCATTTTCTCCCCGTGAAATAAGGGGGAAATGGAAGACACAAAAAATGAAATAGAAGGAAGAAAGCCACACAAAATTGCGGCCATAATGTATTCCAGTCCGGTGTTCTCCCCCCACTCAAGCAAAAGACCCGCCTGTCTATGCTTTGATACCCACCACCCTCCAGGTTTTGCCCCCTAGCCTGTTGTGTTCCTGCCATGCCATGTATCTAAGTCCCTCCATGAGAGCACTCTCAACGCCCGAATGCAAAAGTCCCCCTCATTCACGCGTCATTTTCTCCCGCAATTAACAATGTGTAGTAGTGTAGAAAAGGGTGAAACCAAATGCACCGCTAGCATGTGCCGAAAGAAGAAAAATGGGAAAAGCCGCATATCCGTCGTTGAGGTCGTAATTTCATCGCAAAGTTTTTCGGTGGTATCATAAGGTATCTTGGAGAAGAGGAAAGCCCGTGACGTATGTATCACTTTTGGATCCAGGTGTTGAAAGAAAGACTGCCTGTCAAAGGGGGGGTTGGCAGAAGGAGAAAAAAAAGAGGTGTTCATGTCGGTGGACACGGGGACACGAGGTATTGATCGCAGCCGAGGTGGGCGCGGCATCGGATTTGTCAAGTGTTGTCGGGCACATGTTCAGTGATAGCGCTTTTGGAGCCCTGGCGGAAGGTGGTCTAGGCAATGAAAGTCTAAGAAAGTCTCGCTCCATGCCAGCTGCGGAATGTGTAGCCAGATGAGCAACAAACTGCCACCGTGCGTGGGGTGTGCTGTGCATATCTGTGTCCCTGAGCACATATAAAGTTGCAATGGGGCCGAAAATGGTTCCATTCGTTTAGTGTGAAGCCCTCAGGACTCGGTGGCGATGAGCACGCCTTGATTCTCCGCAGGAGGAAATCGAATCTGGGCCGAGTGCTCATCCATCGGACTGCACAAGGATAGGCGGGGGATGTCATTGTGGAAGGGGAGCGTAAAGCCCTTGGCCAGTTCATCCTGAACAAAGATCGAAGACTTTTTGAATCGCCGGTCGCAGTACTTCTCGTAGACGGCAGCATGGTGCTTCTGAGGTGAGCGGCAGCACTCCAGAACCATGGCCACCAGCGGCTTGAGTTGGGCCCAAGTGTAGCCGGAATAGTGGATGTGCGCGAGAGACCAGAGGGACTTTAGCTTCAGGTTGTCCAGGGTTTCACCAAGGATGGGATCAAAACTCACCCAATCGCCCTTCTTCAAAATCAAACGTGCCAGACAGTGAGCCCCAGCGGCGAGGTAGCTAGGCGTGCAGCCCACGAAACGCTCATCCATGATGGTCACCTCCAGGAAGTACTTGGCCAGCGTTCGAGTCTCCAGATCGTAGTCATCAGCTTTGCTGATGCGACGCAGGAAGCTCATGGGGCCGGGCCAGCCAAGTTCAAATTGCAGCATGCTCAACATGAAGCGCTCTGCCTTGAGGATCTCGTCCACTGTATACCCACCGTCCACCATGAATACGATCTCCTGTACGGAGGGGCAGTTGATCTCTTCGTACTTGGCGGCGACAAAGATGGCGGTGGCACCGACCAGTTGGAGCTTACCCAGAGAGACCATCTTTTTCGAAAGGAAGCGGTCGATGAAGTTCACGGTCAAGAACAAGGTCTCCGGGAGCAGGGCGAATCGGTTGTGGACCTGGACAAGCCAGTCCATGAGAATGGAGCGCATGGACCACTGGATTTCGACCTGAACCGTGTCCATGTAGACTGGACTGGGGATCATCCTCTCCTAGATCCAACAGTCAATTCTGCACTCACAAAACTGCAAGACGAAGACGGGTCGCATCTTGACTTACCTCTAGTTCCCGCATATACTCGAAAATGTCGTCACCATACTCAGCGACCATAGTGGTGTCCCATTCCTCATCATCGATGTCCTCTGGTGTACGATTTGCCTCTACATGCACTCGAGCCTCCTCCAGCTCCCTCAGCACTTTGACCGTCCGCTTTGGGGCCACGAGAGAGGTAGCGCCGGTGGTATTGTCACAGTATGACCTGTACGAGTGAGCAGTTGTGTATCCCTGCTCGTCATATAGCTCCTCCTCGTCATCCTCGTCCCAGTACTCCTCGGCCTCTGGTATAGACAACACAGGGCCCGTTGAGGGCATGGGCTCCAGAGAGTTCAGTTCGGCGGAGATCGGCTGTCCAAGGGAACCTGGTTGGGGCTTCCAATCGGATGTATCCACGGCCGGGCGAGAGAGGTCCTCCAAAGCATCCTCATAAGGCGCGTCGTTAACACTCTCGTCGACCGTGCTGTTGGAAGCGATGCGCTGCATGACATGCTTGCTCTGTGCTCGGCGCAGCACAGGAGCCTCTGCTGACTTAAGCTGAGGCTGACTTCTGTAATGGCGGCTCAGTGTCTGGACTTTTTGTTGCTGGACGTCATTGTAGACAAGAGTCGCCTTCTTGGCGCCAGCTTGCTTGTTGGTGGGCTGTTGGCGAAAGTCGTTTTGGGAGGGAAGGCTTTGGGCATTCGAGGACGTCTTGAGACCGTTGAGGGGGCGCTGAGGTGGGCGGAGGAAGGCTGCGTCCTTAGTCTTGCCGTTCTTAACGGCGTTCTCCTTGTCCTCGTCCACGTATGAAACCATCTTGAGGGCCGGCTTCGAAGTAGGGACTGCGTGCTTCATCGCGCCGTTGGTGGGAAGACCCTGGTGAGCGTAGTATGCGGTGTTGCTGAGGTCTCCAAAGGCTGATCGTTTGGCAGGTCCCTTAAATCCGCCGCCGTTCAGGTATGTGGGTTGGCTGAGCTGTGTGTCAAGCTGTTTTGACATGCCGTTGGATATGTTCATGGGCAGATTCTCGTTGCGAGAGATGTGGGCTGCAGCAGGCCGCAGCGGGCGGTGGGGCTGGAGGAAAGAGGAGGAAACGTCAGCTTTTCCAGTACCAACGACAAAAGAGTGAAGACCCCAGGTTAGGCCACTAGATCAAAGGGAGTAAGTGACTGATAGGAGATCAACTTTTACTCACTTTTGCGTCCATGGTCAATATGTCGATGAAAAACAAGGGCGACCAGGTGTATCAGATGCTAGATGTTGCTGTTGTAGCGCGATACGTACTATGTGAATGTTGTCGAGGGGTGACGTAGGCTGTACTCGTGGAAACCAAAAGAATCACTGGAGCCGAGCAACGCGCGCAGGGCAAGTCAGCCGAGGGGGACGACGATATGTAAAGATCTGGTGAGGATGGAAAGAGGGCTGTCGTTTGTCGAAGTTTGGTCTCCAGATATGTGAAGGAGCGGCGCGAAGGGGAATAGATGAAGTAGTAGTGTGGTGCACAGGGAGAGAGTAGTTGTGTGTGTGTGTGTGTGGTATGGTTATGGTATGGGTATGGTATGGGTATGGCCCGAGGGCTTGGAATGTCCAAATATCGTAGTTTGGTTGTCAGGGTGATTTCAGGTCCCGCGTCCGAATGAGGGAAATTGAGGGTCCTTTGAAGAGAGCCGAGTCCACAAAGAGGGGCCGTCAGATCTGTGATGACGGGAGGAGGGCAAGGGGTCAGAAAGTTAAAACTGGAGACCCATCAACAAACCGCACGGGCCTGGAGGGGGAAGACAAATGTTCATGGGTCTTTTTGCTTGTGTGTTTTTTTCTGATGATGCGGCTGACTCCTGTTGGCAATATCTTTTTTGGACAAGAAATTTTGATACGCGGAAGGAAAGAGATGGCTGGGCTAAAAGTCGAAAGTAACCTCAGGGTAGTAGGAATAAAGGATGCGGTGCGGTACGATACGTTGGCCTCCACGCTTGGGAGACGCGCCAGTGGGAAACAGATCCTCGCTCGGGAAGTAAAGATGGGAAAGTGACTTCTGACCCAGGAAGGAGGAGAGAGGGGAACGGGCAGGACCCCAAGTTGAATGGGATGGCTTTGATGACTGATGACCGTCTCGGGCAACGGGGAAAATAACACAGGATTTTTAAGAGACATACCTTGTAAATATTAGACCGCGTTGGACAGGCTGGGGTCAGGTACCATAGTCAATTAATAAACGAGTGACGAGGCAGGCCACACCACCACACCAAACGTACCAACACCAACACTAGTAATCCTTGGGGTGAGTCAAAGAAAGGCTGGCGCGCAGGGGGGAAAGAGTCCTTGTGTCCTTGAGCCTTGAAAAGTGTAGACAAACCTGCCCGTATACAAGGGGATAGAAAAAAGAAAGTGGATCTTGGACAAGAAAAGACGTGCATGCAGGGTCACAAACCGTGCTCCCGTTGTGAATTCCTGGCAAAGGGTAACGTGGGGCGAAAGGGAAGGACGAGACTCCCGATTCACGTCCGCGCGTGCATGCTGCACAAAATCTACCAAAAAGCCCGTCAGGCCCGTCAGGCCCGCCAGGCACGCCGAAATGTTTACGACAGGGGTCTAGCGTGACAAGCATGTGCACGGGCCACCGTTGCCCGGAAACCATCTAGCGCATCGGCCCGAGTTTCTTTACATGCACCGGCTTCGCGTCTCCCGAGTCGAGGATGAACAGACTATTTGTTCGAGACCACCTCGAAATTTTGCTAATTCTGTGCCGAACAGCTCGTATAATTACAACGCATGGTATTTAGAGTGCATAATTTTCCCGTTCACTTACTTGAACCCGCTTGCAGCGCATAGATCGCAATTGGAGCAGAGCTCAACCTTCTTCGCGTGGTGGTCATGTCAAACGCGAGACCACTTCGCGCGGTCACGTGAAAGTCGGCTTCGATTAACTGAACAAACACCATTTTCTTGTCGCAAATCGGCACTGTCCGACATGGTGTTGTCGCATGCATCTTAAAGGATTTCCCGCACCTACTCATGTCATTTACGACACTATTTGTGACAGTGTCTCCACTGCGCATCGGTCTGGCATCGTCAAAAAGGGGGTCCGCTTCGGTTGCCTCTTCGTACTCAGAGGGCGGCGCAGCACTGAGGCACTATTCAATCGGCCTGTATTGGCCAGGTCAATGCTAACCTAGCAAGTCGCCGTCGCTTGTCGCTTCCCAAGGCCTACCTACTGTGGGTGGCTTCTTCATTTGAGGCGCTGATTTTGCTCAAAAGATACCATCACACACAACCGCGACGCAAAGTGGATTGTCGCAATTGAATTTGGCCATGCGACAAGATCACATTCCACCCCTCCCCTCCGGGTGCCGAGCGAAATCGCCCCAGGCGAGCAAAAGAGTGGATGCTACCGACCCCACTGTGAGCAGCAACCCCCTCTTGGCGAGATTCATGGCGGCAATGCCCATCATTTTCGCTTGGCTGGCGATTGCCAATTTGAGCCACCTCACGTTGTCGCAAATGGTCGACGGCATGTGCCAGTATGGATATTTTTTAGGGTCAAGCAATCATGTAATTATTTCTCGCCTTTCTCGATTTCATATCGTCTGGTGACTTTTCCTGTTGTCGATTGAGAAAGCACTTACTTTGGATGCGACCGGACTGTCGCAACTAAAAAGAAAGCTCTCTCGGAGGGGGGGTCGGCATTGCAAGAAAACGGTTCAGCTCGCCCCCTCGTCTGTTCTGCGAGTCCGTTCTGCCGCCCAGCCCGCCAGCCCCGAACAGCCAAGACCCAAAGTTGGATCCCTGTCTTCATGCTGTTGCTGAACAAGAGAAAAAAAAAAACCAAAAGCAAACCGCGAGAATTCAGTACTATGTACGTGGCCTGCGCGGGTGGTTGGTTGCTGATGATGCGTCGCACAGACAACTGCCTTTGCTGTTGAAGAGTGGCCAGGGCTTGCTGTTGCTGCCACGGCGCGGTACTTGTCCTGCATTGCATGGAGATCCACACTGCGCGCTTGACGACCCGCCTCCCGCCGCTTTTTTTGCTGCAAGCACCCCCGATCGGCTTTGACGGCAGGCTTGTTTGGATCGCAGACCAAAACAAGGGGACTGGCTGACCGCTTCTGTTGGAATCATGCTAATAATACTGTCTATATGTGCTGGACGCTGATGAGACTTTATCAGTGTTCAGAAATACTCTCGAGAGCAGGGATTTGGTTGCAACGGCGAACAAAGTTGCCGTAATGATTTTGACATGACATTGGAAAGTGACGGAACGGCGATCGCACGCCTTTGACGTTGGTCAGTAGCAGTCGCCGATCCCCTGATCCCGGATGCCCTGCTTTTCATTAGCAGCGAGACCCTTATACAATTGCCTGAATAAGGTGAAAAAGAAAGCAACCATTCCAACACGACCCAAACGGAATGAGCGGGACGGCGAATGAGGGAGGTGAATGGAGTGTCTGGGCAATTATCGCTTCGTCAATGTCACCATACGCCGGGCTGCGCAGTAGCGTTGCAGAAAAGTGTGGCGACACTGTAACATCCAGATCGAAGTCAGGCACACACGCACACACGCTCTCTCTCTCTCTCTATCAACACACCTTTCCCCTATGGGAATGCGAACCAGCGATGGAAGGTGATTGAGAGAGATCGCATTCGCGTGGCCACAAAGAAAAGTAAACTCCGAAGAGCCAACCATCCATTCACCGTGTCGAGCCACCGAAGCCTCAGCCTTCGATCGGGAAGCTGGCTATGTGAGTTCTCGAATTGACGAGGTCGCACGACACACCTTTTTCTCAACGGACATCAAGGTGCGTTCTGCATTCTGCAATGCGAGTCGTGGCACATCATCGCTTGCTGGAACGCCTTCTCAGGCGAACGGCTTGAACCTTTGGTCATGCGACAATGCACCATCTGTCTAGCTAGGGCTCTCAGGCGCACGTTGAATGTGCAGCCCAGAATAGACGAGCTTTCCACTTTACCTTCCCTGCGTTGTAATGTGTATTCATACTCGCGTGACAACAGTCCTGCCTAGCATCCAGCTCCCAGCGTCCCGTCTCACACACCGCTCGTCCGTCGCGATGGGGTTTAACATGTAAGAAAATGAGACGATGAAGTTTGATTCTGGCGAATGGCGACTTGCGTTTTATCAGCCCTCGGGAGCTTGTGGTAACTTACACACACACACACACATCCAACACGCGCATTACTATGTTGAGCTGAACAGATCAGCCAATGGCATGTGCGGCTTTGTTGTTTTGTTTGTTTGTTCTCCTTTTCCTTCTATCTGTTCCTCTGTCGCGGATTGGGGGAGGGGGGCCTTGAATCTTATATTGATGCGCGACTTTGTTGATCCGATGTTCGAGCCATTCCCGAGGGTTCACGGGAAAGCCATTTGAAACTCCAGGCCCCGCAGGCAGCGTACACAGCTATTGAAATTCATGCAGACCCCTTGGTTTGAAGGGTTCTCCTGGTGAATGTGAACACTCCCACCCCCCGATCCCGAGCGAAGCAGGTGGCTGCTATCGAGATAGCTATACCTTGGTAGCCGCACAAATGCCAACCCGGATGAGGGAGAGAAGGTAGCAATTGATGGCATCCTACCCACTTTCACTACCGTATACACAGTACACAGTACACATACCACAGAATGTTCTACTAGAGAAAGGGGGAAGCATTGCTGCGCTGGGGCCCTTACCTCCCAGGCAAGATGAGATCGATCGCATGGGAAACGTGAAGTTTAAGCAGGCAGCGGCCCGCAGCTGCGTGTGCATGCGATGCGATGCGCACATCACTTCGCTTGCGTGCCTGAATGCCCTGTTGACTTTTGCCTACCTGGTATTGTTGCCTCCTCTTATTGCCTCTATGCCTCTCTTCTTTCTATCTCTCTGCATCGAATACAGCCTCGCGGCTTCCTGCATGTCCTGGTGGCTATCCGTGACAAATCGGCGGTCCCTAAATGTGATCGACGGCTACTGGCTGGCGGATTACCTGTCCAGGCTTGGGAGTCTCTCTGTTTCAATGACAGCCCGGGCTAGAACATTACCCCTCACCCGGTCAAGTCTCACAAACAAGAATATATATGTATTTATATATATGGAATCAAAGCGAGGAAAGACAGGATGTCATCAAATGCCATAGCTCTTCTATTGTTCTTCTCTTCGATCTTCAAAGCCGCCCAGGTGACGAGCCAGCCCTGGCCATTACGCAATCTGCCTACGCCTGCCTGGCTGGCTGGGCCGGCCCGACGGGGGGGGTACCGCACTCGTTTCGTAACGAAGCGCCCTGGGGGGTTGGTAGGAGAAGCGCTCAATTCTACATAGTACGTGCTGTCTGTGTAAGTGTGATGCGTCACTTTGGCAATAAGGCTATTTTGAGAGGGCGCTTGTTTTCCAAGCCCTCTTATCCCTCTTTTTGCCGTGGTGAAATTCATTGAGGAATGCGGTTTATAATAGTCCGTAGCCGGAAGCGCTTTGTGCGCACGGGGTATGCGTTCAGTTTATCCGGTACTTTTGATATCGCTCTACAAGCTCCTAGGTGGCCTCCGACTCTGAAGGTCCGTCTTCTTTAATCTGTTTAAGAAAGGTACTCGGTTCGCAATCCCGATTCTTACCAAGCGCGCATCGCATCGCATCGTATCACTCCGAAAAAAGAAAAGACAAAAAAGAGGACGACAAAGATGGCCAACAAGATCCCTGTCTTTTCGTCCAACCCACTGGGCGGGAAAAAGCGTTGTGACGCCCGCAACGGCCATTGGACAAGCCCAGCTTGAGCTGTAGCATACACACAGTACACAGCACATACAGTGTTGTTGTTGCCCTGGGATTACATACTGCAAGCTCCACACACCACTGGTCTACGATGTCCACGTCGCTTCTCTCCTTGGCTGGGGTGGGCTGCGGCCGCGGGCGCAGGGGAGCCAATACTTTCCGATAGGGTTACGGACCTGAAGTTTGTGTGAGGTTGACAGCTTCATGTGTGTGTGTGTGTTGTCTCTTCTTAGACCCATCATCAAAGCTGGAAACTCTCTTTCTCTCTCTCTTACCGGGTCTGCGTGGACACAAGGAAGAAACACTCAGAAATAGAGAGAGGGCAGCTGCTTCGCGAACCGTGCGGCGCATTTTCGCGGATTGGTGCGGCCCCCCTCCTTTTCTGTCCAAGGCTCCCTCCTTCTGCCCCAGGTGGGCTTCTGGACAGGTTCGAGCTTGCGCATGTATGCTACAGCGAGGATCCTGGCTTGGGTTGGGGGAACGCGGGAGTTCACAATTGGTGTTTATGTTTCGCGGGTGTTCGGCCAGCCATCCTAAATCCTTCACGGTCCTCTCAGCCTACAGATCCTTTCTTTTACTAGAGTGGCTCTATTTGTTGTTGCGTAATTGGTGGTTTCGGCTGGCTGATGATCCGTATCAAGCCTCGAATGTCGGAAGGGGACAGAAATGACCGCACGATCCCATTCCAGAGAGTGAGTGTGGCGGCGATTTTGCGGGAGATTAAAGACTGTGAAATTGGCATCATAAGGTGGCCATGGCGTCAAGAATGCCGTTGGTCTATCATCATCATCAAGTCTAGAAGCAAAACAAGCATGGCCTTCCCACTCGAGTCGCGGGACAGATGGATTGATTTGCATGCTTCAAGGCCCTTTTTAAAACCATGGTCTGTTCCCGATCTGGTCTAGTCCTGCTGCCACATCCTCCTGGTCAGGATGGGGAACGAAGGGGGGGGGTCTGAAAATCGTAAGATCTCTCAGCAAGTCATCAGATCCCGGGGATTGGTTCTGAGTCGCAAGTGTGGATGCCATCATGAACCTTCGTGACCACAAAGTTCGCAGGGTCTTGTTTCTCGCACTCTACTCTAGAGGCCTTGGAAAAAGTTTACACAGTACGGAATCGGCTGCGCATGCGCTTAACAGGTTGTTCATTCGTTGCGGTCGTCTGTTTGCGCTGCGGAGGAGACTCGCGCCATGGCATCCCATCCCTATTGACACAACAACCCAGACATTCTAGTCCGAGGCAAAGGAGAGACAAGCAAAAAAGAAAGTAAAGGCGATGCCAGGATCGAGCGAAACAGACCCCAATTTGCGAGATACCCTGGAAAGTGCCTTGGACCTTGCCACAAACTCCACACTGCAAATCAGCCATCTGACTTGATTGATGGAGGCTTTACCGTTCATGGGATGCCCATGGAAACATGCAACCGCTTCTGAGAGACTGGCATGGCAGCTGGGCTTGGTCGTTTATTAGAGCTAGGCGCATGGGTAGATTGGACCTGTCCCTGGCGGCTGTTTATTATGAGTTGACTATATGAAATGCCTACCTCCCTGACCCTTGATGCGACAGTATCAGGACCGTAGTATGGGCATTTTTGGCAATTTTAGAATGCGGTGAGCGAACGGGTGCGTGTGGACGAGCGCATCGCAATGCGCTTCTTGTCGCAGAGATGAGCATCGAGCGAAAGAACGTTGTGAGTGGATTCATAACAAAGTGCCTGTCGCGAACAAATGAAAAGCGCACTTGTCTGATAGCCAAGGGCCAGAGACATAGCAGCGCATGCATTGGAAGCTCGGGCGACCACGTAGTACAGAGAGAGAAACAGAGACACAGAGAGAGAGTCTGGAGATATAGAAATCGGTCTTTGCCGAATACAGTCACAATGCTTGTGGCTCCCCCTTTTACCCCGGCCGTGAACTGGGCCCAGATGGCACATAGTAAGAAATGCAAAGGGAAGTCATTTGAAGGCCAAGAAAATGCCGTAATCATATTTGCAGCAAGATACGTGAGATTCGTAAATATCGTCACGGTGTCGCATGTTGAGGAGCGCCAACAAGTGGGAAGGTAGGTAGAGTGAGGTGTCTAGGTGGGCCGGGTGGCTAGCAGGGGACAGCAGGGCACAGGCGCGGATTGCGCACGGCGGGCGGGCTACATGCTGCGCTATTCGCTAGTTGCAGTGGTAGGTGCTTAAGTGCTGGGCCATTTAGTGGTGCTGTGCTATGCTGCGCTGCGCTGTATGGCTCCAGCTGTATGTAGGTAGGTAGTAAATAGGTACTTTCTGTACAGTGCTTAATTGCTGCTGGTTCCATGTCGAGACAAATCCATCCAGTCTTCACGCAGTCTTTCCTCGCTTCGCCTGGCCACTGCGAACTTCTCCTCTTTCCTCCCAAGAACGTTCCGGACAGTCCACCCTCACCCATCAAACGGCCTCACATTCACCAGGTGAGCCATTCCGACCCCTTAGCACGCCCATTGGATCCATCCTCACCTCCTCACCGTACTGTTCTCCCCCCTCCCCGTCTCACTTCGATCTTCCGCGGGTGGTCTGGTTTGCTTAGCCAACATCCGGTCGTCGCAGATTGCCTGTCGTTCTGGAGGTGTGAAGAAGGCCTCAACTCTCGAGTTTCAAGGCTCTTCAAAGCCCACCACCAGCAATCATTTCGCTTCCTGGTAAGCCAGTCCTGTCCTTTCGACGTATGCGATCGAGTTTTCGCACCTTTTGTTCTCCCCTTCCTGTCCATTGCTTCACTGCAGGCCGTCCTGCCGACTTGCCCCGAGTGCGTCGCTCAAATCACACAATCTGTGCACTGCCTACCACCCCCCCCCTTCATGAGGAGCTTTCTACCTCGTCAATCACTGCACTCACTTCATCATCTAAACCATCCATGGCTAACTGATTCTGTCGCCTTTCAGGTCCTCTTCTTCCTGCTACTCAGCGCGGCCTACCCAACGGCTCTCGAGCCTACCTCCTTGAATGCCGACCATCGCACGTTGACCGCTCACTTTCGATCCCATTCCGAGGCGACCACCACCAACCCCCATACCACCTGGACGCCATTCAACTACGTATAACCAGCAGGGAACAGCAAGAGGAGGGAAATTAAAGAGAGGCATCTATTTATCGCCTCTGGAGTCATTGTTCTCAACCCCCAGTCATTTCGCCTAGGAATGACACCACATAGTCTGATGTCGGCACAATCTCCCGCATCCGACATCTCCCCAAGAGCACATACCAGTTCTATTGCTGCTACAGCTCACCCAGCCCAGCACCACACTCCCCCTACTCCCTCTGAAGCCCATATTCTCGCCTCAATGAGTCGCAACGCCGGTATCATGGAGTTTGTTCAACCCCAATACCACCAACCCGCCGTTCCTCGCTCCGTTAAGTTCGAGTTGGTGGAGGATTCCCACCAATACCGTGCGCGCATCCCTATGAGGGTTCAGATTTACCCTCATGACACCACAGAGTCCATCATTTCCACCGTCAAGAACTTCTACGGCCTCTACCCCACACCCACAAGCTGCCCTGGCGTGAGTTTCGAGGATGAGCAGGGCAATACCATTATCGGCCGATATGAGAACTTCCGGCACAATTCGGTCGTCTATGTTCGTGTCCGCGATGGTCCTCCTACCCCTGGTCCCCATGCTGCATTGACCAACGGGTCAGGCGCACAGTCCTACTACGCTCCAGACGGCTATTCTGCCCATGGTCCCCAACAACAACAAGGCCAGCACATGTCCCGTCCCGGCTCTAGGTCGTCCAGGCGGCGTAGCGTGTCGCCCGGTAGCCTGAGCGAGCGACGCAGTGCCTCTGCGAGCACTAGCGGCAAAAATGCTCGGCCTCGTTCCAGCAAGAACCGTGGAACGGGTTCTCAATCAAATGGTGACAACTTGAATGACAGTATGAACGGGTACAGCAGCGGTGACGGTGCACCTGGCTCGTCCTCGGGAAAGCCCAAGGAACTTGGCAGCACCGAAATCAGTCTCGACAACATTGTCGAAGGCGGTCGTCGCAAGCGAGCCAAGTTTGAGAGCTCGGTAAGTTCCTCAACGCAGGGCCCTGCCAAGCTGGCCATACCATATTGTACAATACTTTGTTGCTAATGCCAGCAACTGTAGGAGCTACCTCTTTTCGCTCCTCCTCAAATGCCTGCTGCCATTTCCAATCCCTCCGTCTCCCCAGCCCGTCGCATGGAATACAGCCGTGCCTCTCTGCCTTTTGTGCAACCAGGCCAGAACCCCTTCACCAACCCTCGCATGCTACAATCACCTCAAAATTCCAGCCATGGGTACAATGGCCTGGGTGTGTACCCAACACCAGCACCTGTTGCTCGATCCTCTCGGGGTGCTGTAGGCTATACCGCTAATATTGGTGCTGGTCTATGGGCATACTGGCGACTCCGGATCCCACAGTGGGAAGCTGCATGTCGGAGGAAGACAAGGATGTTGCCATGCAGCTGATGCGACTCGGCGACATCTCCAATGTATCCCACGGTCGCACATCCGCGTCAACATTGGACGATACCTTCAGTCGCAACGCTGACGCAGCTTCCTCTACTGGCGCTACTAGTGATGGCGAGAGCGAGAGCGAAGCAGAGGAGAAACCACCCGTGCGGAAGCAAAAGCTCGACGCCTCTGGCGCTAGCAACAGGATCTACCCGACTACGGAGACAAAGTTCAGCCCACCCCACGCCGACTTTGACGCGAGCGACGAGGAAGATGTCTACTCTGACAGCCCCGCCGATGGCAGCATGGCTGCTCCCAAGCTGAAGGGTCCGAAGGCATCAAATGGCCCCAAACCTCGCTCACACTCCAATGGCTCCAAGCCTAAGGCCAGTAAGGCCCCAAAGTCTATCAAGACTGTCACTGGCGCCAAGGTTAAGAAGTCTGGCTCCGTGCCGAATGGAGGCCCCATGTCACCGACTTCCCTTCCAGCAGCGTCCCGAAAGCCATCTGTGGTGTCCAACCCTGGTGTGGCTACCCAAGTCAATGGTGAGCGTGGCGAGGATGAACCTGATTTGTCAAGCAAGCCCCGTTGCCAACGGTGCCGCAAGAGCAAGAAAGGCTGCGACCGTCAACGCCCATGTGGCCGATGCCGTGACGCCGGTCTCCCCGCCGAGATGTGCATTAGCGAGGATGAAGGTAACGGACGGAAGGGTCGTTACGGTCGCCACATGGGGGTGCCCCTCAAAAAAGATGAGCTGCCTGAAGTGCCAATCGCCGACACCCAGTTGCTTCCTGCTGCTCCCATTGCGATGGCGCCAACGGCTCACTCTGCTGCTATTCTGAGCAGCAAAGATAAGAAGCGCAAGAGATAGGATTGGCCTAGCGTCTTGTCGTATCGGTATATCCATCTTACGAAGAAAGAGACCGTCCGATGATGACACACGTTGACATTCTCACTACGAGGTGCCACGCCGACATGTTGACCACGGACCTCATGTCGCCGAGTACGCATGTCAGACAAGGTGGAGTGCAAGGGGTCTTCATGCAATCAATTTGTCTATCGCCTAGGCCCACGACCCTAGACGTTCCGGATGAAACCTTCCCAGATGGTACTCCCCCCAAAAAAAAACCCCCAGCGACGGCTTCAACATCAATGATGTCGTCCTTCCACTCTTTTATTATACCCGGCCGGATCAAGGGGGCGTTGTGGGCATTTTGTCAATTAAGGGTTTCATATTTTGTCAAATTGGCGTGCCTGCGTGTGTGTTTGTTTCCTATTTGTCCTTGGGAATCGTGCGGACTATGGGTTTTGGCTTTTGCGCAGACTATGGCGGATGGAACACCTAACCTGTCGGATTGGCAAGGCTTCCCGAAGCTTTTTGTTCGTCTTCCCGGCGCATCCGCGGCCCTGGGATAGAGCGCTGCACCTCCAGGAGCAAGGCTGTTGTTATCAGGGGCTCGAGAGTGGAGTTCGGCAAAATTAGGAGTGGAGCAAGCAGGGCAAGCACGGTGACGATCGAGAACCGGGCGGGTTTCGATGCGTTACGTGGCGGTCAGTCCGTATGGAACGGGCGACTCGATCGTAGCCCTGTGCTCGGGTTCGATCCTGGCTCGTTGCGGGACGAGGCTGACGGACCATCTGCTTTTTGGGGGATTCCTATTTTTTCAAAACACTCCTTTGTTTTCGTTATAATTGGCGGCATATCGGGGTTCATCATCGTCTCTCACACACTCAGACAAACTGGCTGTTTCTCTTTACTGTTGCGCACTTTCCGGGTCTTGGCTTTTCCCTTTAATTGTGTCTTTGTGTGTGTTCCCTGTACCTTGGTTGGCGGTGCAGTAAGGCGGCGGCGGGCGGCGGCGGAATACTATGTTGTCGGCGAACTTTTTGAAACAACAGATCAAAATCATGGATTTCCACTCGAGTTGTAGTTCGGACAAATACAATCCTGCTGCTTTACATATCCGGCTTCTGAGTATCCATGAGAGAGATATGTGCTGCTTAACTGTGTTGCTGCTGATCTGCGATGTCAACCACCCCATTCCGATCCGCAGGCCCGGCGCAGCGATCCTTGTCACGCGCTACTTGACATGAGCGGACTTTACTTTCAGTCGCGCCCCGGGAAAAAAATCCTTAACAGTGCTTTTTGGTCCCTCTTCACCTTATTTTACGACGTAATGGCATTTTCGCAAGTTAGATGCACGTCACAATGCTTATGTAATCGTCCAGCACCCCCACTACCATCCACTCGGTAACGAACCCGCGCGGACGCGGCACCTGCCGTCCCATCAAAAAAATACCCCAGCTCTTGGCCTAAGTTAGGCTTAGCGTGCGAAGCTTAATTTAGCCCACCGACAGGGATGTGAGGTTACGCGAAGGAATTGTGAGGGGAAAAGTGCCCTAACCCTTGATGGGCAGGCAGGCGGGGATGGGCAATCTAGATCTCTTTTTTTGACTTGGGGGTCCCGGCAGCGAGGTAATTCTCAGTCAGGAATGTGCTTAGCTTAGATTCTCTTGCTTTGCACTCAGGGGCAGTATTCATGACCACTATTGTGGCTCTCGGCGAAAGTTATTAGTCAGTGGTGTTTGTGCCCATGAGGAATGATCCAGTCAATGTCTCATCGTATACCCAAGAACACTATTCCGTGTCGGATCACCGGTCCAAGTAAATATCAAGGTGTTGACTCCTCCATCTTCTTGAGGAACAGATGTACAAGAACGGCCAAGTGAATCAGTGCACCTCATGAAAAGTGACGAACCGGCCTCTGCCCTCTCATCCGTCTATCACGCTTTATCCAAACCCTCTAGCTCCAACCACACCTCACTAATCACCCTTGCAAAGCTCCCATCCTGCAACACCTCAAAATGCCCTCCCTTCAGATCCCGATACACCTTCAACTTCTCCACCCCATCCTTTCGCAACCTCGCTTCCATCGTGTCACACTCTGCCATATCTACAAGCTCATCATCCGGACTCTGCACCAGCACCGCTAGCTTCCCGACACCGTCACTCCACGCTTTGTAGCTCCCCTTTGCCGTCGCTGGACTTGCAACATCCCACCGCCCATTCTCGTCTTTCCCAAACGCCGCCTCGATAAACCCACTATACGTCCCCTTCATGCGCTGATTCAGTCCCGAGAGATCATAGATGCCCTCAAACCCTACCACCGCCACAGGCAGCTTCACTTCTGCCCCAGCCTCCTCATGCTGGCCTTCTAAGCATGCTTCCTCCAGAAGCACCTGATAGTTCAGAAACGCACCCGCCGAATGCCCGCAAAACACATAGTCACTGCCAAACCCAAAACGCCCTTGCAAGAACCGCAGGCCCGCGAGCACATCGCGCAAGTGGTCCGGGTGTGTGGCAGTGCGGGTTCCCCAGGATGGTGTGTGGGCGAGGTCCTGTGCAAATTGGGGGTGCGGCGAGAGGCGGTAGTTGAGCGAGGCGAAGCCGGCAATGCGCGAGGCTGGGTGGGTGAGGTGGCCTGGGGACGAAGGGGTGAGGAGCGCGTTGAGGGTGGGCTCGAAGTCGTTGAAGGTCCCGCGGGGGTCGCGCCAGGCGCCGCCGTGGATAAAGCTGGAGGGAAAGGCAAAGCGAAGTTGAGTAGGGAGCACAACAAGAACAACAAAAGTTGATATATAGCCCTGCAGGACTAAGGGGGGTGGGCTTACATGAGCCAGTACTTTTTTTGTCCTGGTGCGGCGGGCTGGGAGGCTTGGTCCTCGGGGAATTGCCATACGGCGACGTTTTGGAGGGCGTTCTCGGAGGCGTAGTAGTACTCCGTTCTAGTGAGTGATGCTGCTGCCATCGCGTCGTGGGTTGGGCCACCCACTTGGTCTGGCCTGATCGAAAAGTTAATTAGATTCTGGACTCAAAGCTCTCCCGCGATATGAGAGTCGTTCTGATTTGAATGAAAGCGGTAAAGTACAAAGTGAACTTTGCGTGGTGTACTCAGATGAATGTGAGAGAGGAAGACCAGTCAGCCCAGCGCTGGAGCGATAAGGTACGCCGGGACTGCAGGCCGGCGCCAAGGACGGCCCCGCTTTGGTTTTGAACGACTGCCGTATTCCGATCTTCCGCGTGCGCCGGGTACCTGAATTTTGACAAGCAGTTGTACACTTGCACAACTTACATAGCTTAGTAATCCATACTTGTCCTAATGACCTCATATGCTTGACGCATCCCTTTGAGGACGATAAGAGCACCATTTTGTACCACCCCTTGCTTAACACAAGGTACACTGCTATCGCCTTGAGACAGGGCCTAATTAATTGTACTTTTGATAATTGTGGGTACAAGTATTGTAGGCCAATTATGTGCAAAACAGAAGTACCTCAAGATTACTAAGAATTTTTAGAGACAACGATTGGCTATAATCCCTGACAGGTACAAAATGGTGCTCTTATCGTCCTCAAAGGGATATACAGTCCCTGACATGGAGCCCTGAACGACCCCTGGCAAGAAGAAGAGTTGAAGGATGTCGCAATCGTGAAAGGTAGGAGGGAGGCATGCATGGGCAGCTCCTTTATCTATTTAGTTTGGAGGTTGGCCCTTCCGTACCTCAAGCTACGTCGCAGAGATGACCATCAAGACGCCTTGTTGTGTTCGAGTGGGCAGAATGCACTCATCAGAGTCGACGTTGAGGTATAGAGTCAACAGAATTAGTGGAGGAATAAACTGACAATCCCACTAGGTACACTTCTTAGCATACATTGCCTCCAAGCATGCCTCATTGCAGTGGACAAAAATTCAAGATCACCCGCACATGATGGCTCTGTTCATGTCCTGAATCACTACAATTTGCCACACTACCTTGATTCGAACCACGTAGCACTAGCAAGTCCACAGCTCGTATAGCTGACCGAACAGTCACTTGGCGGCGAAGAGGAGATGGAGGTTGCTGACGGGTGAGTCACGGTCACCAATCACGATGCCCGGGTACCTGTCCTCTTGGTGTGTTTGAAACGCGACTAGAAGTCCAAATACACTCTGGCAGTTCCCCCGACAACGCGTAAAGCGGTTTACCCCGGATATCCACCATACAAGAATGGTCCCCATTCACTCAACATCCTCAGGAACCGGGGGAGCACTGATCGCTCAATGTCCTTAGCTGGCCCTGGCCTGGCGGAGGCCTCGAGGTGTGTGAGCCAGCAGAATTGAGTGACCCCAACATTGACGCGTCCGAGTCAACAATTTTTTGGGTGAAGGGTTGAGGAGCATGTCAATTTCTATGTCAATACCTCACCTAGATCGAAAGGCGCAATACAGCTTAGTTGCGGTAGATACCACGGGTGGGGCAGGCTCGCGGCACCACGAAAAGTCCCCTAGCGTAGTCATCCCATAGTATAAAATGAGAAGAATTGCTCAATGCAATTCTTCTCGGAATATCATCATCATCTTTTCAGATTACAACATCTTTGTTCCTATCATAACACAGCATCAGACCCTGAACATTTTGGTCTCACAAGCAGGCAGATCAAAGATGCAGTCCAACTTTCCATCCATTGAGCCGGCGAAGACGACAGGAGCCAGCACGCTCAACATCTTTCTTAACCCGCCATATTTTCATCAATTCACACAGATCCTCTCTGAACATATTGGCATTCTCGGTTTACTTTTGGTGGAAATTTTGAGCTCTGCCATGCACAACATCCAAGAGCTACTGGTTCTCATATATCTTTTCATTCATTGCCACCCTGGACCACAGCAGTGGGACGAGCTCGAAGCAGGCTGTGAACCAGCGGAACCCACGACTTCCCGTAGCACCAAGAATACCGGATCCATTTTTGATACTATTAAGCAAGGGATTGACCTGCGGCGTGACGGAAAAGGGTCCCACAGCCCCCGGGGCAACACTCTCGAGAACAAAGGAGGAATCCCGAGACCTTCTGATCACGGTTATAAAGGAACAGTGCCCACACCTTGCCAGCCATGCGAAGACGGGCAAGGCTGTGGCGGCGACCAAGCACAACAAAAGTTCGGCAACACTCCTATGCAAGCAGACATTTCAACTAGCAACAACCACAATGTCGATACAACGACAATGCATCCGGCTTACAACATCATATGTGCTACCCAGTTTGCTTCTGCGACCTCGATGACCGAGAATGCATCCATGCCCTGGCAAATTGCACTAAATGTTGAGCAGAAAGCTATCTATCGTTTTGATCCAAGTCAAAGTATCACTGTCAGCATCGACCAGGATAGCTTCAGCGACGGCGGCATCAGAGAACCGCTTCCAGTCCAGCTGCTTCAAAAAGGTCTTGAGTACACTGTCGAAATCATCAACCACCTCCAGCTCGGCATCAGATTCGAAATTTGCTGCAACGGGCAGGTTGGTCTGGTCCAACTGAAATACTGTCAAGACAGCACTGTGCAGCTTAATGGTTTGAATTACATCTCTTGGGCCCAGACACAGTTCCCCAGCCCCGGTGTGAAAGAGTACACCGTTTGGATACGCGCTCCAACGTTCTGGCCGGAGTATGTCTCGTCCATACCAAACATTTTGTCTCACGAGTTTGGACATCTTCTGGGCATGCGACATTGGAATGCGGAGAAGAATGAGGCTGGCTATCCATCAATACAATACCCACCTGATGATTACGATGAACAGTCTATTATGGGCCGTTTTGATCATCCTGGACAGCTTTATTTTCACATTAAAGATGTCGCATGGCTGAAGAAGTTCTACGCCATAGAAGCAGGAAAACGAATTTATGAGAAGTGGACAGTCAGAGACGTAACCCATCTGTAATCCTGGAAGGGGAGTCCACATTCGTCCAAGCTAAACTTGGAGGAAGAAGTGGAGGGACTTGGTGAGATGGAACGTCGTGCATTAGCGCATTGGGAGACGACTTGTTGGATATTGTGAGGTTCGGAAAAGCATCAGACGGGAGACATTGGCGCAACGTTGTGCAATAAAAGGGGCATATAAGCATTGAAAGGGGTCGGTTTACTGCATCAGTCATGATAGAGCCGCAGATTTACAATTTCAAGAAAGAAGATATGAGGGCTCAGACCCCTCTGCAGTGGCTGTCGAAACCTTGCGTGCAACGTGCGTTCATCTTAAGATCCCACGCCGCCATATGGGGGATTGTTATCAAGCTTGTGCCAAATAGCACCACTTTTTATATAAGCGCCAAGAAATGACAGGTTGAATCTCAGATCTTATAGAGAAACTTCAAGTGAGATTTGGGACAAAGTACTATCTACTAGTCACATTCAAAAAATTGGAATAGTCCTATTGTGCGATTATAGCTTACGGTACAATAGCCCTAGTCTGATGGGCACCGAGAAAGCGACACAGAGCACAATAAGGTACATCAGACCTTTATAGGAAGAAGCGTGACATTCTGTCCCCGCTTCAATTGCTTAATAAGGTAGCTTTTCCAATACTCGTTAGTCTGGAATTATGTAGGTACTTTTGCGACTTACAACGAGTGCCCCTGGGCCACATGATGTCACGCTGCTCCCGCTTGTTTTGGTAGCCGTTAGGCTAGTGAGAGCATCATGGACTACAACATTAATACTAGTCCGTAGGTACTTCGCGTATAGATATAAATAGGGAGACTAATGAGAGCATATCTCTTTACCCTCATCTAACCACCTTATGAAGTCTTGATGACCAATACCGATGACATCGTCAACAAGTCATTTTTCTAATTAGTCCAAGCAAAATGCAACCATCGACGAAAGACCTACACGACAAGTTTGAGCCTAAGCCCGATACCCAGGCTTTGACCGGTAACTCTAAAGAGACACCCCACGGTGTCAGTAAAAGCGTCGACTACGAACCACATCCAGACAAGTCCGTCAGCATCTCACCCGACCATAAAAAGATCATGACGCACATTCTGAACTTGTACGGCGGTAGTGCTAGCGAGGAGGACATGCAAGGTACCTAGACAAGCAGCCCTTCAGAACCAAGAGTGAAACCCGTTCTTCAATGCTGATTCTATCTCAGTCTATGACACCAAGTCCATATACGACGACCCGTTCTCGTACTGCGATACAAGGTACAAAATCGCCGGGCAATGGTGGGGACTTCCCATAGCATTCGCGTCATTGAAAACACTCAAGACGGAAGTAGTAAAAGACTCGGACGAAGAAGTCGTCTTCAAGCTGCGGCACGAGTATACCTTGAAGGGCATTGGAGTATCAAAGGCAGTAGACAGCCTTGTGTCATTGGGGCTTGATCAAGACGGGAAAGTCCGGTACCACAAGGACATGTGGAATGAGAAGGATTACAGTCATGAAGGGTTGGGCAAGGTGTTCAAGAAGATGAATGGTGATTTTCTGACAGGAATAACAAAGCCACCCCAGACGCTGTAGAGCGGGTCTGAATGGTCCTGACGAGAAGAAGTGAATCAGACTGCGCAGACGACAGTCCAGTGTGCAACTCACCTTTGCCTGATTGTTTCAAGACCACATAACGCTATATGATTTTTTTGGAGAGTTCGGCAAGTCTGAAATTCTGTCGGTAAAAGGGATCAACGTTGGGGCTCCGCGAGATCAAAGGCTCATCACGTATACTTGGGCGACCATCATTTTCAATGATACCTAGACAGCGAGAGCTTGCGCACAATCAGGATGGTCATAAATCAAACGACCTCGGGAAAGCCTTGCTACGTCGTAACGAAGCACGGCCCCAGCAACTCCCCACAGTCCCGTTGCCAGTCGTGACACTTGCACCAAGGTTTGGCGAATGAATAAAGCACCGAGTGGAGCGATGGGGTACGGAGTACGGAGTACGGAGTACTTGGTCTACCTAGGTAGATCCTGAGAACCCCCTTGCCAGTCTATCGAATTGATCAACGGCCAGCCGCCTTTTGTCGCCCATCATGGCAAATCCAGTCATTGTTGTTGTTTCGCTGGTGCTTTGAGTTCTCCCACCAATCAACTTTTCAAGTCGATGGCGAGAAGCATTGCGGACGAGAGAGAATCACACGTTTGAAGATGGCACTCTCCGCACGCCTGAGCGACAGATCGAAGAGGTCTATTGCTATGAGTGGGCTAGTTTCACCGAAAGGATAACACCAGAATATATTGGCTTGTAGAACGTCTGTCGAGATTTGAAACATGGCATAGGGGCTTTGGGGAGGCATGTCTAAGAGGACCTATTTCCGAACCGTCAAGTAAGAGCCAGTTGGATGGCTCGCATACCAAGCTTAGTAGAAGCTTAATGTGTGTATCACTTCTTCACGTCGTGGGTCCACTAATACTGGCTGTGTGGTTGCATAATACGAACACGCAGCACAGCTCTACCATCCCTACCACAACCGGGTTTCTCATCCTTGGCGTATGTAGATTATTTCGGGCTCTGACTTGGCATTTCTCATCACATGTACTATAGTATAAGAATAATCGGGCGCTTTGTCGATGAAATAGACTCCCAGTGATGAAAGTTGAGGCAAGCTGCCCAGTCATGGTTGTTCTATATCAACTCTCGACGGATCCCGATGTCAGCGCTCACCGCGAGCATGCATAAAGCGCGACTGAAACCAGCAGATGCAAGTCGAAACACCCTCCCATTTGGCGCAATCGCTATGTGGTCGCTGAACTGTGCTTGTATATGATGATGGTGGCGATCCGCCAATGCCATCCTTCTCGATATCCACTGGCTCCAAGTGCATACTGTTCGAGGTCTTGTTATGCTTTAGGGCTGTAAAAATGCCTGGCACCCAGCTACAACGTATGGTCTGTTGTTCCAAAGACCGCGAGGGTATGTGTCTACCATCGAATTACCCTAGTCACGGCGTGTAGTATGCGGCGTGGGGTCAAGTGGCATTGGCGGCAGCGTGGTCAATCACCAAACAGCGCCCCTAACCACAAAACATACAGGAATTACATAGTACAGTGCATGCGAATCCATAATAGCTTTCCAGGGTGGATACTGGCCATAGCTTTCAGCACCTGCCATCTGTTACCCTGTCGATCATACCCGTCTCAAGACGTCTAGGCAGTTTTGAACGTCCGACAATCGTAATAAACATTGGACGGTTCGGCCTGCGTGTCTCGCTCAATGGAAAAAACAAGTCACATATGGCTTGACTATTATGCTATATTTGGTTCTGAAAGTAGACTCTCCAAAGACACAAGATTTCGCATTTATATAAATAATCTGGAAGACGCTTTCGAAGTACATCTTTTGGATCGATAGAACAGCTCGGACTGTACTTTCAATTCAGCCTTCCAATTTAACACGTCTTTTCTTGTTCCAAATTATCTATTCACGAGGTATGTGTATTCAACTTTCTCAGTGCTGACATTTCGGGGTGAATCTTGTGCATAGCTAACACCCTCATAGCTGCGCTCACTTATCTTGATCATAATCCAAACACCGATTTAGTCTTGAAGATTAAACATACTCAAAATGAAGTTTTCAATCTCTCTTATTGCCGCCGTGGCGACTTTGGCCATCGCCCTCCCTCAGCCCAAGGGAGGAAATCAAGTTGCCGCGACTCAAGATACAGATGATCTGGATTTTAGCGACCCTGGCGTCAGCAAAGGGTCGCCGGTTATTGGAGGAACCAAACGTGGTTTTGGGTCCAGCGGCTTCAGTGATCCGGGCGTCAGTAAAGGATCTCCAGTGATTGGAGGCACCAAGCGTGATTTTGGATCCAGCGGCTTCAGCGATCCAGGCGTCAGCAAAGGCTCCCCAGCCATTGGAGGCACCAAGCGCGACTTCGGATCCAGTGGCTTTAGTGACCCAGGCGTGAGCAAAGGCTCTCCAGTTATTGGAGGCACCAAGCGTGACTTTGGATCCAGTGGCTTCAGCGACCCTGGCGTCAGCAAAGGATCGCCTGTTATTGGAGGCACCAAACGTGATTTTGGATCCAGCGGCTTCAGCGATCCAGGCGTTAGCAAAGGCTCTCCGACGATTGGAGGTACGAAATAGTCTACGAATGCAATGAATGGACTTTGACTCTGTTTTTGTTCAGTCGTCTTTGCTCTGTGCCCGCGAATGTCGCCAATCTACTTGGGCTGACTCGTGTTGAACATGCAAAACGCTAATGTGAAAACGGCTTGGTGACGAGACACAGTGACTAATCGGTACTCACTCTCCCTATAATTGGACGATCTGATCAGTCTAGTTAGTGCCCTGGATCGACGAACAAAACACACTCTATAGTGAAGACATTTCGAATGAAGATGGGGCGACAGTGATAAGGAAGCTATGTCCTCGAAACCTGCAAAGCAAATTTCGTACGATTATTGAATCCAAGTCTGATCCTCAGTTTTTTTTTTTTTTTTTCAGACCACTAACAAGGACATAATAGCTGCAAGAGATGCCAATACCGAAAGGCACGATTGAACCCCCGCGATCACCACTGCGGATCCCGCTAACATTGCAGTGTCCACCTGTAGTTGAAGTGTTCACGTACAGAGCCGTGCAAAGCCTGTGAAACAGCCAAACAGTCATGCGAGTATCGAGATGTCGACCGAAAGCGAAGACCCGCAACTCATGATTATGTTGTAAGCCTAGAGAACAGGGTCGCGTGGCTGGAGTCATTCATTGGCAAACTCCAAGCGGCCCCGAGCCAGCAGCGCGACAGCTTACTGCAGACTGTATCATTCGGAGACCACCTACCGGCCAAAATTCTGCCCTGTCAACGCCGGAAAATAGAAGAGAAAAGGACGAAGACAACAGCCGAGACAGTAGCGCCCACCTGCAAGTTGACCTTGAAGGTTCACTTATCTATCATGGAGCGACGAGCATCTATCGAGCGCACCTTCAAGGACCAAACCTAGATGCGAGGGCCTCCATCGAACATCCGACTCCAGTTCCACGTCTCATGACTTCTGATTCCAAGTTTGAGTATGTGACTGAGCATTTTGGCATCAACTTGAATGACGAAATAGTCGATGATGCCTTGATGTCGTTCTTTAGATGGCAGTACCCCCATTTCCTGTTTATCTACCGTGAAGCGTTCCTGAGAGATCATTTCGGCGACCGGGTCAATTGCAAATACTGGTCTCCAGCCCTACTGTTGTCCGTGTGCTCATTGGGAACTCTGATGTCAACTGAGAAGCAGCACCGAGAGTCGAGTGAACGATTCTTCGCGGCTGCGGAGAGTATCCTCATCGTCTCGGGCTTCACAAAACCCTCTATCGTCACGGTCCAGGGGTTTCTCTGCCTAGCATTTTACGAGATTGGTAGGGGTAATCTCTCCAAAGGCTGGGGTTTCTCAGGTACGCCTTCTCCAGCTTTCGATATACATGTATATATATATATGGAATCCCAATGACCTCTTTTTACTGACTTGCTCGTTTGCGCGGAACAGGAATCGCTTTCCGTATGGCACAGGACTTGGGATTTCAGAGAGACCCCAAACAATGGATATCTCACGACTCATCTTTAGCCACTGAAGAAGACCTAGAAATTAGGAGACGCATTTTCTGGGGGTGTTATACCTCAGATAAGCTGATTAGTCTAATCATGGGTCGGTCAGTCCATCTTTTCTATGATGATGCTGAAGTGGAAACAACCAACTCACTACCGTAAGTCCAGCTGCGCAAGCCTTGTTTCGTTCGGAACAGATTCATGCTGAAACAGGCGATGGACCAGAGACTTTCCAGAAATGAAACCTTGGCTGCCTGCTGGTTTCGCAGATTATGAGGGAGGGCCTGGCGCAGTCAATCCCTCGATACCTTGTTTCAAAGAACAAATACGGCTTTCGAATATTATCGAAAAGATTCTATCCAAATTATTCTCCATTCGCTCCAACCTGGATGGCATCAGCCGTCAATCATGTCTCGATAATCTCAACTTCGAGCTGTGCAGTTGGTACGAGGCTTTGCCGGAGTGCGCAGTGTGGAATAAGTGGAAGCCAACGAGCACACTTCTGATGCCGAGTGTAGCAGGACTTCAGTAAGTGCTAGCTAGCTCTTCTGAGCGCAAGATGAAGCAGCTGCCCCCAACTCCATTGAGATCTCACAACCTCATAATTGACAAACACCAAACAGTTTGCTATTCCACAGTATACGCATTGCACTCAACTTCGACCAGGCGACCTCGGATAACATTAGGCCTCCGAATGACGGCGCACGCAAAGAATGCTTGTCATCCGCAGAAGATATTGCAAACCTCGTCCGTAAATATCGCAACCACTATGGTCTTGGGCACAGTCCACTCATGATGGTATACGCGATTGTACAAGCAGCAAGAGCAATGTCATTGCTTGGTGGTACATCCGAAGAAGCCCAGTATCTGTTGCAATGCCTGGACGACTGCTCTTCTGCCTGGTCGTTGGCCCATCAGGCGAAAGGCAAAGTGGTTTGAAACGAGTAGTGAGCCCGTGCTCGCTTGACTGCATTTTACTCCGGATGTAGAGCGGCAACCTACTCGAGGGAAAATACCTAAATGTAAGACTGTACCTCGTCTTGATAATGAGCAATGCTAAATGCTTTCGCAGGTAGCACGTGGCCAGGAGGT
Source organism: Gnomoniopsis smithogilvyi (assembly GCA_027946515.1). Lineage (NCBI taxonomy): Eukaryota > Fungi > Ascomycota > Sordariomycetes > Diaporthales > Gnomoniaceae > Gnomoniopsis > Gnomoniopsis smithogilvyi. The sequence goes on along the minus strand of JAPEVB010000004.1, from coordinate 199,094 downwards.
ACTCGGCGACTATGAGTAATCAAAGTATTTCCAGTAATCGAGATCGTCGTCTGCGTCGGTGGGCCTCTCGAGTTGGTGATAGACTGTAGCTGTCACCCAGGGCTAATGATGTAAAGGCAGCTCCAAGTAAGATAAGTCTGGGTTTAAGCACGTGAGTGGAGGGCATTCCGTTAAGCAAATTGAGTTCGATCTTATTATTTATATAAAATGGGTTCGTGGACGGATTGATGTGGTTGTTTCCAATCACATACAGAACCCCCAGTAATGCCAATTCCCTCCATCGGAGGCTATGCTTTTCGAAAAAGGACACTGTGAGAGAGTTTCTATCCTACAAGCGTCTGGGAAAGAGGAAGTGAAGAACCATGCATGTTACGCCACAGCACGATGCTAGTTCGCCCACTGTTGCCCGTCAAGTCATGTGTTAGGGCAGCAACATCAAATTGCTGGCTAAGGGATAATAAATGACAGAATGAGACCAAGCATGTCTTGCATGGTCCGCTATTCGCTTGTCTAAGGTCTATTTATGCCTTCCACGGTTGCCCATTCATCTGAGTGCTCATGAACTTTTTCTGTCCCTGTTCCCTAGGCGCCATGATCCTCTGTTTGCAACGACTCCAAACGCCTTAGCTTGCAATCACTTAATCCAGGGGTAACAGGAGATGCGCAGTTCTAATCGAGACAGAACTTGTTGAAATAAACGCAGTGTCCACAGTCTCGACCAAATCCTAAGAAACCTCTCCCTGAATTCATACGGCTAAAATGTGAGTTCAGGAAAGAATTGCGCAATTTTATTGGGGTCTCCAAACGCTGTCCTCTCAATCGGGCTTTGTGGTGTAGGCGGATGCTCATCGTGATACTGCTGCTGCGCTTGCGATTGGGGCAAGTCACTGAGCGACATTCTTTTTTTCTTGATGTTGCCTTGTGATGGGGCATGCTGTGGAGGCGACGGTCTGGTGTCGAGTGATTTTGTCACCGATCGTACGTCTGTGATGCTGGGAGAGCTGCCCGACGATATTGTGGCTCGTGCCCGGGTTGGTGTAGTCTGAGTGAAGGGTGAACCTGATGCTGGCGTGGCGATCTGTGGTATATGCGGGGATACAGATCGCATCAGGTTGAAGGGTACATTTGGGCCAAGATGGGTCTTTTTCTGGCCTTTGTTGGCGTCTGAGTGGCTGTTGTCGGTAACAATCAGAGCCGGGCTTGGAAGGTCAGGTGGAGTAGCCGTCTTCTCGTTCGTTGCCAATCCCTTGCTGTGTACAAATCCGGCTGAACGACGCTGCCACGGGTCGCTGCTGTAAAATTGATCTTTGATGTCCTGCACAAACGCTGTCTGATCGTGAATGGTCAATATCGAGTTGGTAGGAACATTGATCCAGTTCTCTGCGATAGAGTCAGCAATCATATCAAGACTTAGATACCGCGCAACGCCTACCTCGCTCAAACGACAAGGGTTCACTGGCAACCAGGACCACGTCGGCGCCACGGTCACGGCGCTCCATGTTGTAGTTTTCATCATCCCCAACCTGCTCCCGATTCTCCCAGTCGGTTCCGGTGGAGTAATATAGACTAGCCCCCTGGTCCGTCGAGCTGTTGATATACCTCGTGCAGATAATGCTGTGACCGTCTGAAACGCAGAAATTCAAGAGACTTCTCGTATCGACATTCTCCTCGTATATGGTTTTCTCCGGGATGTTGTCGATCAGCTCGTTGATGACCTCGATGGTCCTGAGCATAGCCTTCCTCAATACTACAGGGCCGAACCCCTTTTTGGGCTCGGAGCTGGGATCGACACCCATGCGCTCTAGGGAGTCCATGAAGAGTGCAAACGCCCACTCGCTGTCGGTGCCGCCTTTGACGGAGTTGTACCACTTATCAGAAAGACGCTCTCCCAGTCGTCGCCTGATGTGCCCCCAACCGCCCAAACCGCCGTTGTGCATCCACATAAGGCTGCCGTGTGAGAAAGGATGGCAATTTTCTAGCGAGGTGGAGCCTTCGGTCGTGGCCCGCACGTGTGCAAAGACAAGGTGTGAAGCATTGTGGGAAGCGAGCTGCGGGAGTCTGACATCGTTCCAGGCGGGGATGGTATTTGTGTAAATGAATGGCGAAGCACCAAGTTCCGGGGTATAATAACCAAGTCCCCACCCATCCGCATTGTTTACACCTCGCCTGGTGTCCTAAACGGTACGTTAGCTTTCGTGTGATGCGCGCGCGGGATAGAGTGTCCGAGAAGCCAGGTATTAGGTATGAGCGGGAGGTCGGGCTCCCAACTGGAGCTGGGACACGAAGTTGGATGGAGGAATTGGGTCGAGAATAGTCTCTTACTAGTCGCAGTCGAGAGTCGAAGCTCTGTTTGAGTATTGAATGGACCGGGTCGAGGATGAGGTTGGAGAGTAGCGTTTTGTCACCGCCCTTATAGACCTGGTGGAGGAGAGCACAAAAGTGGTCAGTAAGGAAACATGCTGGAGAAAAGAGTGGTCAGATTGCAGCATGAAGGGTCAATACTCACGAGAAAACGACACATGATGATTGTGCAGCGCAGCTCGAAGGGGAGGCCACGTTGAGCCGAAGAAGGGGTCAAAGGGGATGAGGATGGCGAGCAGACAGCGGAGGCGGTCAAGTAAGGTGATCGCTGAACGTCAGGGATGACTGTGCCATTTGGCTTTGATCAGGCAAGTTCGCGAAGAGGGTCTAGATCACGAAGAGACGTGTACGGGGTAAAAGATATACAGATCAACGCTGAAGTTGTTGAGTCAGAAAGGGCAGTTCAGCCTCGCCAGTCTCGCAGTGTGAAATGCCAGCTTCAAGTGACGTGACGCAGCACTTAAATGATGCCCTGGGGTCGCCCCTGCAGTGGGACCATGCCTGCCCTGCATGGAAAGTGACCGGGGCCGTTTACGGTGGTTCCGGGGACCGAAAACTGGGGAAGGTGCCCTGAAATACAGGGATAGTGGTGCCACTGTTTTGTCTTGCCGCGTGCCAGTGTAGCTCATCTTCCTAAGTAGGTACTTGAATACGGTTTGTGTACCGCAATTTAGTGTCATGAACATTTCTTTGAGGAGTTGTTCTCACCTACCTTATGGAACTTCCCATGAAAATAGTAACCATACTTCTAGTAAATCTCAATGACTCCCTACATCTTCGAACTCACATTTCTTCTACGTGGAGACCGGATCTTGACTGCTGTAAGACAGCACCATAGAGATCCCCGGGAACCTCGTGGTCAGAAATGCGGCGCTTTAGCGGTCAGACAGCCCCAGTCCAAGACTGTCTGCAGTGTGGCTTCTCTTGCAATGCATCTATACCTTACCTGGGTAGGGAAAAGCAATCTTGAAGTGCTGATGAAGACACTGAATATGCGCTGGATGGCTTTTGTTTCACCGTTTCACAACTAGTACCTGTAGCATGCCGTTTCTTTTGACTTAGTTACATGTTACATAAGCACCCGAGCCACTCCCTCAGCCTCAGAATTCAGCCTCATTTCCTTCAGGAGACGTTAACATCAACCCTCGTCTTCTCCAACCCAGCTTGAGCTTACCCACCTCCGATATCTTTTTCCTCGCGCATCGCATGCCACTCTTTCATGCGTGTTGCGAATTTAATACTTCCCAACAACTGGACATGTTCAGGGGCTTTCGAATAAATAAAATACCCTAGCCTGCTTGCTCCGACTGGCCAGCCAAACCTAACGTGACGATGGATGATCTAGCAGGCATGGACTGGTCGAACACGACCTCGTCCAACAACCCCGCCAAGAAACCGCCCATGAATCCCTCGAGTGCCTTCGGCGCCTTTCCATCTCTTCAACCGACTCCTTCGCCCCTAGCCTCCGGGCGAAATACTCCATTGTCCAACACTGCTTCAGGGAACGCTGGCAACGCTTCTTTCAAAGCACCGGCTGCAGCTGCAGCTGTCAACAAACCCGCCCAAGACGCTTTTAGTAACCTCATGTCCATGAGTGGTGCCAAGACTAAGACCAACCTAAGCCTGGCAGAGAGGCAAAAGCAGCTTGAGGCTGAGAAGGCAAAGAAGCTACAGGAGAAGAAGAAGCAGCAGCAGGCAGCCTACGGCGATGGGCAGTTCTGGGACACATTGGGCCAAGGTGGTTCGTCAGGAGGGGTCTCAAGGACGGCGTCTCCGTTGGCACATGGCGGACCAGGACTCTCCTCGCAGATCGGAAGTACCTCATCCGACAACGACCTGTTTGCCGCCTTCGACAAGGATACCAAAGTCGACAACGCTAGCTTCTATCCTCCTCCCTCTCAGCCAACATCTCGCAATGTGACTCCGGCTTTAGATCTGAGCAACCCGAGTGCATGGTCGAAGCCCGCCCCATCGAACGGTGCCAACGGTGGCTTCAATGACGACGACGATCCCTTCGGCCTGAACGAGTTCCAGGCCAAAGCGAAACCCATTGCGCCATCGGCACCGGCGCCCGTGTCCGATGACGAGGAGGGAGATGATCTTTTAGGAGACTTAGGCAGGCCGGTGGACGAGGTGCGCAAGAAGCGGGAAGCTCAACAACACAAGGCACCAAGACAAGAGCCGGAGCCAGGAAAGCCAATAGAAGATCTGGATTCGTCTTCAAGTGACGACGAGCGCGACACCGTGCCACGAGGCCGAAACGATCCCTTTGATCAAGCAGTGGCTCAGATAGTAGAGATGGGCTTCTCGCCGGAGGACGCAACCAGAGGTTTGACGGAGAGCGGCCAGGGTCTCAACGTGCAGGGTGCCATCAGCTTCCTGCTTAATGATGCACATCGCAAGGCGAAGGAAAAGTCACAGGGGCTTGCGTCTCCTGCCGCGGATGAGGAGAGATCCTCCAGCCGAAACAGACGTCCTAGTCCGGGCTGGGTGGACGAAGAAATGCCAAGGAGACAGGACGCCCGATCTCCCGCCACTGGAGAGGTTGACCTTGCAAAACAAGCAGCTGCCATGGGCACCAGCTTTTTGAAAACGGCAAACAAGTTCTGGAGTGCTGGCCAGAAAAAGGTTCAGAAGGCTGTTGCTGAGCTCCAAGATGGCCCTGTAGACCCCAGTCAGCCTAAGTGGATGCGGTCGGCGCAAGCAGACACAACAGGCGAAAGGGAGGCGAGGCGAATGGCTGAATTTTCGGACGAAGCTATGATGCTAGAATCTGGCGGGCGACCAGGGAGGCCATCCAAGCAGGCGCAGCCATCACGGCCTGATCCCCGCCGAGCAGTGTCGCGAGACCAGTCACCCGCGATCTCGGGCACAACGAGCAGTAGCTCTGTGCCTAGGTGGCAACAAGATCCTAAAAGCCGTCTCAATAAACAGGCTATCGAAGACCAGAGCTCACAAGCCTATGTCAGCCCCGCGCGGAGGAAGAAAACGACACCGCAGCCACCAGCAGAACCCAAACCTTTTACGGAAGAGCCAGACCTCCTATTCAGCTCCAAAGCCCCTGCACAAAGCCTGCCCACACGCTCTGCTCAGCCATCGCCCCGCCCCGCGGCTGCTCCATCACAAAACCCACGCAACACACCCACGCCTCGTCCTGCAGCGCCCCCTCGCAACATTCCTCATCTTGACCCAGCGGCGCTTCAGACGTCGACGCGCCATAGAATAGCGGGAACAGACCACTTCAAGCGGGGCGACTACTCCTCTGCCCACGCTTCATACTCGTCTTCGCTCGCCGCTGTCCCGGATACCCACCCGCTCGCGATCGTCATCCTTTGCAATCGCGCCCTGACCGCCCTCAAGACCGGCGAGCCCAGACAAGCCGTGAATGATGCTGATGCCGCCATCGCGCTCATCGGCCCGAGCAAAGGTGAGGGCGAGCATGTTCCTCTCCAAGATCAGACCGGCGAGAAGCGCGACATGAAGGATCTTTATGGCAAGGCCCTCACACGTAAAGCCGAGGCCCTCGAGCAGCTGGAGAAATGGGCCGACGCCGGCCTCGTTTGGCAAGCTTGTGTGGAAAGCGGCGTCGGTGGGCCCACAGCCATTGCAGGCCGTCAGCGCTGTCAAAAAGCCCTCGCACCCAAGCCCGCCGCTAAACCTGTTTCGAAACCAGCTTCAGCACGTTCCACACCAAGAGCTACTCCCCGTCCTACAGCTGCTTTATCACAGAAGGATTCCGAGGCTGTCACTCGCTTGCAAGCCGCGAACGTAGCGGCCGAGGCGGTAGACGCGGAGAAGTTTGCTCTGGCGGACCAGGTTGACGCGCGCATAGCGGCGTGGCGTGACGGGAAGCGGGAGAATCTGCGTGCGCTGTTGGCGAGCTTGGACACGGTGTTGTGGGAGGGTAGTGGATGGAAGAAGGTTGGTCTGCATGAGTTGGTGATGGCGAACAAGGTCAAGATCAATTATATGAAGGCCATTGCGAAGACGCATCCTGATAAGGTGAGTGCCATACCTTCACTGCTATACTCATTGAGGCTTTTGAGTGCCAGCATCCACTGACTATGATTTCAGCTACCCCAAGACGCAAGTACAGAGGTCCGCATGATTGCTGGTACGGTGTTCTCGACACTGAACGAGAGTTGGGACAAGTTCAAGACTGAGAATGGGCTGTGATACAATTGCTTGACGGCAAGGAAGGAGAGAAGGTAGCGGAGCCATTTGTTTGTTTGAAAGTAGATACCTCATAGATGCAAAGTGCAATCATTTCGGAGTTCAGATGCGACTAAAATGGCCGGCACCTCGTTATGATAAAGGTGCTTTACAGGGAAGAGTGTTCGTGCTTACGCGATACCTGGTTGACTTAAAAAGTAAAACATAGAGAAAAGGTCCTTCATGCATGCATCACAATGTCACCACCTAGGGTATCTAAAAGTCCAAATGCGAAGACCGCCTCCATTCTACAACGCATCTGTTTGTTTGAAATCAAGGCCTTTTCGAACTCCTGTCCACTTTCCATATGCTGAAGAAGACCGACCAGATTCCAAACGGGACTAGGCCTCCTTCCTAGCCAAGCTACCGCTGTATCATTTCCACCAAACGCCTTTTGCGATGCAAGTACAGTGCGTATCCAACCAGGATGATACATCCTTTTCCGAAGAATAACTTTTCCCATGCCGTTGTGCCGTTTTGAACCGTGCCTCAAGGGATTCGCCGACCCTAGCTTTGTATACAATATCTGCCTTTCCAAGTCGGGCCCGTATATGTATACTGGACTTGCTCTCTGCAAAACCTGCACATATCGAGCCTCCCAGTCGAGTAGTTGCGCGCCATCTGCAATATAGACGAAGCAATAAGCCCAGCTGTACCATAGTGTACAATAGGGTACGGTGAGACGTCGTTCGTTGACAGTCAGTATGGCACCACCAAAGATAACAGCAAAGTGTGGTCGTGGAGCGTAGACAAGTTGGTAATCGTGTCGACTTGAGAATGCCGTTGTTGCCTTTCTTGTCTCTAGCATACGTATTGTTTCATCATACCAGCACCACTGCTTGTAAGTTTCCTGCTCGCCAAAAAAGTAGTCTGCAAGGAGACGCAATCCGGAATTGCTGATGGCGTAGCAAGAAAGACCCCATATCAAGTCTTCTCTCCATCAAAATGTGGAGCATGATTGCTCGGCTGACAAAAATCTCACTTCTTTGACAAGAGATGCGCGTAGTCCTCGAGTGTGGTTCCCTCGGGCGCGGCATCACAGCCCCAAGGAGGCAGTTCCTTCGAATCTACGTTCCATGGTTTCACATCCTCCCAGTGCGGTACGGCGTTGAACTTGCCCGCGATGCGGCCCATACCATAGGCAGTGCCGTGGTAGCCGTCGCCGTCAGGCGCGCCGCCCTTGTCCACGATAAGAACAGCCTCGCGCAGATGCGAGATGGGCATGGCCATCTCGACATCGAATAGCATGCCGCCATAATTCATCTGCATTTTGCCGGACTTGCGGATGAGTAGCTGGCCGAGGTGGCCGCCTGGCTGGTCTTGCATATTGGTGCTAGGCTCGTCGGACTTCTTATTCTTTGAGGAACCAGTGCCCATAACTTCCTCCTCATTTTCGTCTTTAACATTGGTGAGGTCAACAGAGTTGTTGGGGTCATGAGCGGGAGTGCCTGACATATCCACGTCGTCGTCTTCGACTGGCTCGTCCTTAACCGGGCCCTTGTCTGCAGAGTCGCCTGGCGGAGGTCTGCTCACGTGCAGAGGGGGCATGACGGGTGGGAATTGGAAGATGTACAGGGAGCCGTCTTGAATCAAGGGCATGCGCTTGGGTTTGGCCTCCTTGGACTCGCTGTCTTCGTCGTCTTTGTCGTCTTCGTCACTGTCGATAGCGAAGAGGAGACGCTGTGAGGCCATTTTCTCGGCATGATGGCGGTCCTCCCAATCCATGTCCTCGTAGACCTTTTTCGTTGCTTTAGTCATTTTCAGCTTCTGGTCTGCGAGACGCTGGGTGAGGTGGTCGATGTTGGTAATTTCCTCGCCCTCGACTTTGACGCGCTTGTCCTCGGCAGCACCAGGCCACTTCTTCCCAGAGTCTGTCATTCCTTCTTCAAGTTCGTTGTGGAAAGCATCTCCAATGTCAGACGAATTGTCCGATACGACCAAAGCATCGCTGTTTTCGACATCTGGAGCAGCAGTCGTGCCTTCTGCTGGCCTGGGCTCAACCCGTCGGATACCCATTGGGAGAGGGGGTATCTTCTCTTTGGTGTCGATCTCGATGTTCTCATGGACTATTTCCGCGAAGCTTTCGGTGTTCATACGAGGGCCAGTGGGTCTCGAGGCGCTACTGAATTGAGATGCGCCGTCTTCAATCTTCATGCCCTTTCGATAAGTGTAACCACTGCCAGAACCACCGCCGCCGCCGCCCGAGCTACCACCACCCGTAGAGCCAAAACCGCCCCCGGATCCAAAGCCAAAGCTGCCACCACCTAGCAAATGTTAGCACCACGGTTCAATATGTTTTCCAGTTTATGTAGTGACAGGAAAAACCTACTTCGACTACCTGTTGACGCCTGAATGCCTGAGCCAAATCCACCGCCGCCTCCCCGAATTATGGCACCAAAATTGACTGGACCGCCGCGAGCCCGACGACCACCACCACGGCCCCCACGGACTGCGCGTTTTAAGCGAGCTTCCTGTTTCTCTTGATCCTCGACTTTGCTGATTTCTTGGTTGGCGATAGCCTCTCTGTCGACGGCAGAGCGACGAATGGCTCGAGGAAGGAATCGACCACCACGCGCGCCGCGTGCAGCGCCGCGAGTCGGGGTGGCGCTGCGTGAAGCGATAGATGGGGTAGCACTGGAAGTACTAGGTGTAGGGTCGGGGTCGGGTTTCACGATTGCGTTGGCCGAACTGGTCGAGGGTTCGCCAGCGGATGCGTCGGGCATCTCGGCATCCTGCGAAGCTGATGAGGCGGCGCCTGAAGAAGTCGATGCTCCTCGGCCAGTCGCTCCAGTACCACGGGTGCCTCGAGCTCGTGCTCTTGGGCGACCCCGAGGACGGCCGCGGCTGCCTCGTGGGGCGCCTTCACCCTCCATTGTTGTTGTGTCGTCGATGTCAAATTGGTAGAGATGCTCTTATTCGACTTTCAAAGGCGCATAGGTGAGCTCGTCACTTGTCGCTCTTCGCTCTTTGCTTGTTGCTTGTTGCTTCACACTTGTCGCTTGTCTTTCGTTGGACATACAAGAGCTGAGTTCAGTCAATTTAAGAGCACAATTGTTTGGGACTGGCAGGACGGTATGCAGATCGAGGGGCTGCTGAGTTCACTGCATGCTAGAGCTGTCATAAGTTTGTAGTCTCGAAAAAGTTCTTATCGGGTGTCTTATCAGAACAAGGCTCAAGAGAGGTAGCACCACACGCAAGGATGACCCCTCAATTATCCTCATCCCACTTTCTCATCTTATTCATTAATACACCTGGAGAGACATACTCTCTTGTATTCTTCTTCTTCTTCAGAGGCTGTTCAGAGCTCTACAAGATGATAACATTAATATCATGACCTCTCCTTTTCCTCCATCAACCTCCACTCCTGGTGCTGGACAGCTCTCCACCGTCCTCCTCCCAAATGGCCACTCACACCTTCGCAACATAACCTATCAATACCCACTTAAATTAATCTCGCCACCGCGCAATACCCAACAACACTTATCTGCACTGGTCTTCCTACTCTCTTATGGCGGAGGCTTGGTTGGCGGTGATACCGTCACCTTGAGGATCAGTGTAGGCCAAGGTTCTAAACTGTCCGTTGTCACCCAAGGCCACACCAAGATCTTCAAGTCCGCCTCGGCCGACATCGTCACTCGACAAAACTTAGATGTGGTCATCGAAAATGGCGCAGCTCTGTGTCTTCTCCCGGATCCTGTTCAGCCATTCGCCGAGAGTGTCTACGAGCAAACTCAAATCTTTCAGCTGAAGGGCGAAAGCGCCTCACTTTGCTTGCTGGACTGGGTTACCCAGGGGCGAAGCGCACGGGGTGAGGATTGGGATTTGGTCAAGTGGTATGGCCGGAATGAGATTTGGTGGTCGTCAGCCTCTGCGTCCGGCACGGACAAGGGCCGACTCCTTGTTCGTGACGCCGTGAAACTCGACGCCGGTGCGTCCCTGTCACAGCCTATGCGAGACCTGAAGGATACCATGCACGGAAATGGCATTTTTGGGACCCTCATTCTACGAGGGCCCTTACTCAAAGCCTTGGGCGCCTTCTTCCTGGCCGAGTTTACTGCCTTGCCACGCATTGGAGCCCGGGATTGGCGGAGTGAGGAAGCCAGAAAGAACGAAGATGGCCAGCCTCAGTCGCCACATGGGGCTTGGCGGTCCCAGATGTTGAAGCTGGAGCGGGAAGAAAAGATCCTCTGGTCAGCAGCCAGCGTTAGGGGCTGTGTGGTCGTCAAGTTTGGTGCGGCTACCGTGGAGGGTGGGCGCACGTGGATTGGCTCCATGCTCTTGAAGGAGGGCAGTGTTGCAGACAATTTTGGCGATCAAGCGCTCATGTGTGTTCGCTGATTTTTGGAAACATTTTACACGTACCGGTCACTTTTTTGTATCGTGCTGGGTGGTAAAAATCGTCGAGTACTGCATCTGTGTTCGATCAACGTTCTGGTCTTCATAAGACTGCTTCGATTTATTGCTTCCAAGCTTGATTGATCTCAGGATGCAAAAAAGCGCAAACAATCATGAGATGGGTCGATCGATTTAGGTGCTGAAGAGGCAAGCCGTACGCGCATACGAGACAAGACTCTTTTTGGTCTATATCAAACTTTTCATTGCCTCTTCACATTTCAATTGATCTGTTCCCAAGGAGCAATGGAGTCCAGGCATATTGCAGTAGGTGAGCACAACCGTCGCCAAAACCTGTCGTATTCCGATTGCCCTGCTCACTGATCAAATACTGCACATAGTACCAATTGAGGAATATCACATTGCTATCCACAAACAATCCAAGCTAGGCTAATCAGCCTTCAGCCTTTAGCCTCAAGAATTCTGTTCATACATTTCCAAATCAGGCCCGATCCTGTGACCACGATAGACGCTACACGCTCTTCGTAATGGCCTCAACATTCAACACTTTTTATGCCAAGCACAATGCCCTGAACATTAGAAGTCTTTAGCAAAAGTATCCTGTTGGTGTATCGGTTAACGAGAGTGTCTTCAATGTATCGTCAGTGGGGTAGCTTTATCTCATTTATCATCAAGGATTAGCGCACCGTGCCGCCGAGGAGCAGCAAGTAGTCATCAGGTCAGACAGAAGCAGGCAACGTTCGTCACTTACCTTTACCACCGCCCGTTAACCCGACGCTCACTCATCCCCGCCCGCTTGACCTCTTCGCCTATGTAGGCCACGCCTTATCGAACGGCACCACCTCCGTTCCCTCCGGACTTGCCATCGCGTCCTCCAACCAACGCACATACCTCTCCAGCCCAGTCGTGCTCCCCCCAGATCCTCACTTTCTTGACGCCCCTGACCCCGCCAAACAACCGCAGCACCTCCCCGCCGCCCCCGCCATACATACTCTGCCACACCTCCACAGTCAACTCATCAACTCCTGTAAACGCCTCCGCGACCCTCTCTGCCGTCCAAAATGGCCCGCAGTCCAGCCGCGCCTTCAAATACCAGCGCCGGATCAGCCGCACGCCGGGACACGTGCTCTCGCTGATCTGCGGGCAGTTGGATGCGACGACAGTCGGATTATAGAGGGAGGGAAAAGAGGTGAGGAGGGTCGGATGGCTGCGGAAGGTATTGTGTGCGTAGAGGATGGGGAGGGCTTCGGCGTGGATTTGCTTGTTCACGGCGAGGATGGCTGGGTGAAGGGGGGTTGCGGGTGCAGTGAGGCTGTTGGGGTTGTGAGGATCTGGAGGTGGATGGTGGAGGAGGTAGTGGTATATTTGCTCGCGGAGTTCGAGGGCAAGATCTAGGAAGTTGGCCATGGCGATGATTGGGTCGGTGGAATACGCCCTATAGGGTAGAAGTGGGTGTTGGTTGTGAAGTGGGTGGGGGGGGTGTGGGTTGAGCTCCACTAGGTCCCGATCAGGAAGGATGAGCTGAGATAACACCAGAGCGTCGTCAATGAGTCAATTAGGCTCTGGCGCTCTCATTTGATGGCAGGGCTGCTGAGAGATTGGTGCTCTAAAGACAGAAAGCGAGGAGATCTGACAGCCGCAGTCTGAAATGCTAATGCGTTGTGTTCACAATGTAGCTCGAATGAACGAGCCGAAGTACCCAGGTTGAGCACCTAGTCTCGTAACTGGGTGAGATGGCTGCCAAGTAATACTGCGCGTCCGGCTCACTTCCCAAGAGTCAGTGCCGAGGAGGACAAAGCACGCTGACTAAGTCGATGTCACATCGCGGATTAGGTTGTTATTCACTTTCACTTTCACAACGGCGCCCTAGTATCCTCCGATGTCTCATTAAACCAATCGTCCTCCAACAGCGCCTGAGCAGTCGGCCTGTCCCGGGGATCAAGCTTCATGACTCTCAGGATGAATACCTTGTCTGCAGGTGGAAGTTCTTTGGTGGTTACGCGCTGCAATGGCTTCTCCGGTGGTCCTAAGTTGTTGAAGAAGTCGAGAAGGGTCATCACCTCGTGGTCGTTGTCTTCAAAATCCTTGAAGGAGGCAGGCCATGGACCAAAGAATTTGTACAGCCGTTTAAAGATCGTGAACTCATACAGCTCGTCCCCTGGCTTGACACCTTCGATACCAGGGTTCAAAAGGTGGTAATTTCCACCGTATAGAAGGCTCAGAATCTATGCGTTCCCAGACTTAGCTTTTCTTCAAGCTCAGCAGTGCGAGATTGCCGCACCAGTCATGGGTCGACCACTTACACAAGTTCCAAAAGACCATATGTCTGTGCTGGTGCCCCATCGCACCCCCAGCGAAGCTTCGGGACTACGATTTACTACAGCGCCGATGAGGTGGCCTTCTTTAGCGAAATCTGACTGCTCAGGAACGACACCGCCGCAGTCGCCGAGCTTTATATTGGAAAATCTCGAGCCATCCGTGCTATGATTGACGAATATGTTGTCCAGCTTCACGTCTTCGAGGATGTCAGCTTATACGATCAACAATTTGCGAGGTTTTCCGCCAGCGCGGAAGTTTGGAAGATTGATCGTACCCGTGTGAACCAGTCCATCTGCGTGCAAAACCTTCAATACCTCAAGTGTTGCTCTAGCAACCCATTTGATATCAGAACGTGATAAGCGTTCTTTATTGGACTCGGTCAAGAGGTCTGAGTCCATATATTGCAGAACGATGCTTGCTGGCTCGGACGGCTCTTGGATTTCGTCTATTAGGGGTCGAAGTTGCGGTAGACGATCTTGATACCGTTTCAAGATTTTCGACTCATCTTGAAGGCGCCAATGATTGGGGACGCTTTTCAGAATGCATTTCATTCCGCCAATTTTGCTGTTTGTATGCTCATCAGAAACCTGTCGCAATATTCTGTGGAGTATGGCCCATGGAAGCATGAATGGAGACTTACTTTGCTAAAAAGACAACGCCATTGTCTTCGGCACGGTAAAGCTCTTTCGTCAAAGTATACTTCGAGACTCGTCCTTTCAAAGACTGGCCAACTTTTAGATTAGAAGCCATATACGAGTCGAATGCCGCGCCTATGCTTGGTAATGTGTTGAAGTCAGGTAACAGGCGGTTGAATTAAGAGGCGTGAAACCTTTGCGGCACGGTCGAATTTGAGGTCCAGACTTCCTTGTACGTTACCTAGGTAGGTAGGTAGTAAGGTTCTCAAAGACTGTTTTGATTTTGATTTCTGTTTTGTACAGTTATAATCGAGCATTCGTATGTTTCAATGATTGTTGGCAGGTCTCGATTGCTGTACAGCGGTTTTGGGTGAAGATATCGTTGGATTTGTGTGTGTCTGGTCTAAGTCTAACTACTGATCTGGCTGCCAGAAGGCAGTCAGATAGCTCTGCGCCAGACCCCAGCAGTTGGGCCTGGCAGGCGTAACACCACAGGCTGTGTACGCTGAATCCACTGCCTTACACCCATAATGATAAGATTTATTTTCATGATTTGCGTATGATCAAAATCGGTAGTCTATCTACCTGGTTTCACGGGGAGTGAGATAGCTGCTCCATCTAATGGACAGGTGCAGCTGCCCATGCGGCTCAATCCCGAAGTCGGTGCCGAAGCCGACATGTCGCAATTGCAGCATTCATGCTGCAAGGATCGTTTTGAGCCGCAATTTCCTCAAAATTCACCAATCTCATTCTTCTCATCCAAAACGCATGGCTCGCCAATTATAGCAACAATGGTCGTCAGCTTCCTCTCAGTCCTCTCCGGCCTCTTCGGCTGGGTCTACACAATATGCTGGTCCGCCTCCTTCTACCCCCAGCCCATCCTCAACGCCCGACGCAAAGCCACCTCGGGCACGACCATTGACTTCCCGCTCATCAACTGCCTGGGCTTTCTCGCCTACCTCGTCTCCAACCTCGCCTTCTACTATAGCCCCGTGATTCGCGCGCAGTATGCCGCGCGCCACGACGGCCACGCGCCGGCCGTGGCGTTCAATGACATCGTCTTTGCCTTGCACGCCCTGGTGCTGTCGCTCATTACCACCTCGCAGTACCTGTTCCCATCGCTGTGGCGCTTCGCGCCGTCGGCGGGTAATCGCCCTTCGCGCTTTATTCTAGGCACGGCGTTCGGGTGCATGACGGGCGTGCTCGCTGTGGTGATCCTCATCGCCGCCGCTGTGCCGGAAGATGGCGGAGTAGTAGAGCCCCGCGTGGACTGGTGCTGGCTGGACGCAGTGTATGCGGTTGGCTACGTGAAGCTGTGGATCACGCTCATCAAGTACACGCCACAGGTGGTCACCAACTTTCGCAACAAGAGCACAGTGGGGTGGAGTATCTGGCAGATATTGTTGGATTTCGCGGGCGGCGTGCTGAGCATTTCGCAGCTTGTCATTGATAGCTCTATTCAAGGAGACTGGAGCGGTGTGACGGGCAATCCGGTCAAGTTTGCGCTGGGTCAAGTTTCGATGATCTATGACTTGATCTTCTTCACGCAGCATTACGTCCTGTATAGAGGTTCTGGGGACAAGAGAGGCGAGAGAGCTGCGTTGCTGGAGAACGGAGAGGCGCATGGGCGGATAGACTGAGGCAGTTTATCGTGGTTGCGAATGGTGCAGCCACTCTGTCGCTGCGGTTATGGATATCTTATGCAATTTCAGATTCTTGATAGCTTATAATCAAAGACGTAGACTCAAATTTCCGCAGCTTATAAAATCATCCTTCCAAGCCCAAACTCCAGATTTCGTCCGCATTACCAGCGCATAGACTGCTCATTCAATTCGTACCCAACACTCAATCTCCCTACAGAATCGTACTCACATCCACAGCCAAGCTGTCCACGCGTCATCCGCCTCGTTCTCCTAATTGGCTTAACCCGTCTTCGTCTTCGACCTTGTCTGCCTTCCCGACGTACCCGGCTGCGACGCAGCCTTCTTTTCCCCTTCCTTCACCCCCACGCCCGCCAAAAAGGCACTCCTTAGCAGCACAGGAATAATTAACATAATTACGTTCACCCAATCGTAGAATCGCCATTCCACGGGCACAAACAGCGACGGGCCCAGCGCCTTGCTCGTGCCCCAAATGTGCACTAAATCACAAATCAACATGCCGGCGAGCAAGGCACGCCAGATGCGTAGGTTTCCGTCTGCAATGCGCAGGACGACGCCCTGATTAAAGGCGAAGAGGAGATAGGTCGCGGCCAGTTGGTCAAAGACAACTTGGACTTCGGAGTTGAAGTGTGAGCGGTTGGCGCGGGGGGACATGACAGAGAGGTAGAGGAGGGGCGAGCGCGCGCAGAGCACGGCGCCGTAAAAGGCGCTGAAGGGCTCGATGTAGAGATGCCAGACGCGGTAGATGGGAGCGATTTGAGATGGGAATGACATCTTGGCAGATTGTGTAGAATTTATGTGAATTAGTTGTTGCTTTAGAATTTGTGAATGGTGATAAGTAAGGTATAGGTAGGTATCGTGTTTGTTGATGTTTTCAGAAATTAGACGCGATGTTGCATTAGGCCCGGACTACTCCTCCTCACCTCACTTTCTTCTCCAATTACCCGCTCGGGTCCATGATCAAATCCGGTGCCATCGCGTTTAGGTATCAACAAGCTCTGTAAGATGGAGTATGCTCGTGATCTCATTGCCAACCCGATTTTCTTGAAATGGCCTAGAGACACAATGAAGCAGATGGAGGTCCGCTATCTGAGTTTGTACCAAATAGATCATGCGAGGAGGGAGGGTGGTCATTACAAGACCCGGCAGGACGGAGCCGAGCGTTGACAAGGATGAGACACGGGGCTTCCACGCCATCGGTAATGTACTACGCCCCCAGTCTTGGTATTGACCGCTACCACTGGTCTCTAACTAAATCATTTCAGGTAACTTTCCTGGTGATCATCTTCTGGTATCCCTACTGGCAAAGAGTCTTGTAGGTGCATACTGTGTTGTAGAGATTTTTTCTTAAATCCTTGCCAGAGACTAACCGCCTTTCAACTATACCCCGGCGATAGCGTGTAGACTGCGCGTTGCAAGTATCTCCATTGCGAGGACTAAAGCTTCTCTCGCCCCTGAAAATTTCTCCATCTCCATCTTTATCTGATTTTTTTTTCTTTCTTTCCTTGTGAGTGGTTCATCACAGGCAGTCAACTTCCACACGGGTCTTCAGCATCAACAATGAGTTGCACGAGCAGGAGCCTGGAGCTGCGCTTTGTCGAAAGCTCTTGGAGGCAACAGTCTTATCTTATTTTCATAGCAGTATCAACCTGATAAAATCAAATATAGTGACTTTTAAGGTTAGAGAACAGATATACCTATTAGATATCGGGCTCTACCTAGGAACATTGCCAAAAGTTGTTTTGTTACTTGTTGGTTGTCTGAATTTCACAGATCTTATGTTCCTGGCGGCTCAGACGAATGCACTCCTTCATGACTCTAAAACCAAGATGCGTGTCTGTCTTCGAAGTGAAGAGGCTTGTATAAACTCTAGAAAATTTTATGCAAGCGCATTTCTCTATCCCCGCTTTGACAAGGCTGGGTTTGGCTAGACTTCAAGACAGGCAAGGCAGTTCTGTTGCCGCGATCATTGAATCAAAGTTATGGACGGAGTCAGTCATAGATGGCTTTGGATAGGTATTCGGTGTGATGATTCTTAAGTTACAGCATTTATGTTGAGGACAGACATGACAGGTACTGACATGCAACCCTGCTTAATGTTTCCTGAGACACCCATACCCTTTCAGGTGCTCTTCGACTTCCCTGCTGCCTCTCACACTTAGCACGCATCGGAAGCAAGAGATTGATTTGTGTGCGGAAATTTGAAGGCTGCCGCAGTTGCAAGGTTTATCGTCGGCACGTGTGGGGCAGAGGGCAACGTAGTCGATCCGGGAACCATGATCCGTAAAGACATAGCAATGAGTTGCCTGGCTAGAGGCTCTACTGTGTAGGAGGGGGTGTATGCTGGTACAGTCAGGGTCTAGGTATGTACTTAGGCGGGGAGGACCATATCAACTGATCAGACCGAGCATTTTGGCGAATTATCACTGGATTTGCAACAGACTACAAGATAATTTGGTTGATACTGGTGGTTTGCTGGCTGTTCAGTCAATAGGTATAGTCGATTCATGCATTAATTGTGCTGCACTTTGACCCTGAGTCTGGCTGCTGCTTCATGGCCGTCCAAAAGCTTGAGACCAAACTCTTCCCTGGGACAATGGAAATGCTTGAAATTATTGCCTCCTCAACTTTCACTTATATCAGCGCAGACTGTGAGAAAAGTATTCTTCCAGGCTCGTGCTTGCTTGGGAGTACACTTCAGCCAGTGTCAGTCTGTATAATTATACACATGACGACGATCACGACCAGTGGGTTCTTCCACGAGGCCTACCTTTGGACGAAATACCTAATGACACATCGCCCAAGGGAACTTTTTGATGTAAAAACTAAAAGTCTATACTCAAGTAGAGCATGACATTTGGTACACTCACAAGGAGTTGTCAAAAATAAGGTTTGCCCAAGGAAAGAGAACCTTTCTCAAAAACCTACTTAGGTACGAACCGAGGTTTGCCCGGGTGGTGACAAGTAGTGGTGGAGATGAAAGCGCCAGCTGGTAGAAATAATGCCTCCACTTCGCCTGCACTAGGGTAGCAGACCTTTCCTGGACCAGAGGTAATGCTGCTCATTCAGAAGTTGCTGCGTTTCATTAATGAAGGATTAGATGTGCCACACAACATGTGCAACAATAATTTAGCCCACCAAGACTACATTAAATGCGCCGCAGCTTACGACCAACAGCCCAGCCCTGACAAGGGTTTTGTAGCGAATACGGTATCAACCCCGACGGTTTCGGGCCGTCACAGCGTTCCCGCAGGGGCGTATAAAAGATCCGTACCCAATTCGTACAATCACAATTCTCTGGCCCTGTCACTTGGGTCAGCTTCTCGTCACTCTCTCACGGTCTATCCTGCCTCTCGATCAGCTTGCGACTGGTCCAGTCCGTTGATTCCGACCCGTCATTTCAAGAAGCGAGGCATTAGCACCCTCCACACTAATGAACTCGGGCTTTACGAATCTTCTCTATCAATCCTGGAGCAGCCCTGGCAAGCTTTCGAGGTACTAGTCATGACAAGCGTGGCGCGATCCACATGCAGGAACAGCTTGCCCCTGCGTATTTCTACCCGTCGGCGCTGGTAGACTACGACCCCACCATGAGGCACGGCTGAGGGGTGGGCGGAAGCACGAGGTGATGTCCCGCGCATGGCCTAGCAGACCGCTTGTCACCCCACATGTCAGGCCGTCTTCAATGTTCTGGACAGTAATCTTCTTCAATATGGAATGGCGGCACTTACTCGGCTGCTCCGGCATGGCACGCAACGGGCTCAGTATGGGCAGGCCATTTTCTGTGCCGCCTCTTGACGAGGGAGGCGAGCGCAACGGGGGTCAAGTAACGACGGACACCCGAATTCCGTCTTTCACCCGTCATAGAGGCCGCTATAGGCCTTGGTTCCATGACCGGATGCTGCAATATACTTTGCTAGTGTTGCACACAATATCCTCAGTGACAGCATCAGTCAAGTGGAAGCTTCCCCGGACGATACAATTGGGCTGTCTCGCCTCGGATGCACGGTGTGCTCCCTTCAACCCTAGGACCCGCTTCAGCTCCTCGTCTGTTCTCGAAATCGAGCTTGACTGCAGCCTCGATCGGTTCACACCCACTCTGGCGGGCATACAAAGCTGTCGTCGCCTTGCCCTTGTGATTTTTGTTCCAGAACAGCTTGTCGCCCCGCTATTTATGATTTCTTCGGTGGATTCCTTGCAGCCGCATCCTCGGGACCTCTCCTTCCGGTTACTGAGCCGGATTTGCAGCTGCAATTTCATACTTAGGTAGGTATGTCTGCGGACATACACACTGTGCGTCCCGTAATAAGCTTCAGGCGTCTCTCTCTCTCTCTCTCTCTCACACACGGCATCAAGGCCGTGCTCTCATGAACATTGCGAATCCCGACGCTACTTTGGGGCCCTAATTCAGATTGCAAGCAGCATTCGAAAGCCACAGCCGCCATAGTGTAACGCCTCTTTAATGCGGC
Organism: Gnomoniopsis smithogilvyi; assembly: GCA_027946515.1. Taxonomy (NCBI): domain Eukaryota; kingdom Fungi; phylum Ascomycota; class Sordariomycetes; order Diaporthales; family Gnomoniaceae; genus Gnomoniopsis; species Gnomoniopsis smithogilvyi. The sequence continues at coordinate 179,084 of JAPEVB010000004.1, read as the reverse complement.
TCTGTATGACGCAGGCCATCATCCTGCCGTTATCTCTCTTCGTGGGCGCGAACTAACAAGGAGTGGTCTGTGTCAAGTATGGAGAAGTTTCCAAATCAAGCTTACTTTCGCGAATAGCTCCATAGCAATTTGAAGCCAACGACCGCACTAGAGTTCACTGTGCCTCTTCACAGAGACGTCCCCTGGTGAGAGAAATAAACGAAGTCCTGAGCCGCTGGCAAGACTCTAGCTTGGGAGGATGTTCAGCTACGTCTTGCATATTAACTTGCAGATGTTACTCCATTCAGGTGTCGCGTACAAGTAGAAACACGCCATGGAAATTTGCGAGGAGTAGTGCTGCTTGTGGTATGCTAACCCGATGCATGCTGCCAGTCCCATATGTGCTTACCCATTTAGGCACAAAGGCACTCATCCGGGCCACAGTATTTGACTCGTCTTCTCCTTCGCAGTGTTCCATGTTAACAGTCGTGTTTCCCTTCGTTTTATTTTGTTGCTTCTTTTTTCTTTTCTTTGCTAACGGACTCTTTTTGAGGCGGACCCTGGCACAATGGTACCTGCATGTGGCTTTACATGACAAGTAATATCTCCTGTGTCTCCTGCAATTAATTTTGTTCAACACGTACCCGCCTTGCAAGTCGTCGACAAGTCCAGAGACGAGCAGGTCATCTCGGACCTGTCACATATGACTACAGCGGACCGCGATGGCCGGCGACACAACTGATGCCGATCAGTACAATGGCGGCGACTTGCTTATCACGTTGATCGTTTTCCAAGTCCTCACATGGATTTCGGTAGCCCTTCGCACATACGTTAGGACTATGTTAACAAAGAATTTCCAAACGGACGACTGGCTTATGCTGGTAGCACAGGTACGCACTGTTTTCTCTCGCAGGTTCCAAGTCAAAGCTCAACTTCACATGAATACGTTCTCGATACTAACCTGACTTAGGCGAACTTCACCTTGTCTTGTGCTTTCATTGCACTTGGGCTCACAGTTGGTCTTGGTCACCACAATGCAGTTCTGCCTCAAAAGGATGAAATCTTGGCAATAAAGGTATGCCTCAGAAAGCACCCTAGGTATCTTTCACACTTCCGTCTCAAGACTGACACCGTGCCTCCTCACTAGTGGCAAGCTCTGGCGACTGCTACGTATATTTCGAATATGATGTTCATCAAGCTTAGCATCGGCGTATTCCTGCTCCGCCTGGCGACCCAGCGGCGTTACAGGTATACGATTTGGGGCAGTATGGGCGTCATTGCGAGCATGTCTACAGCATTATTCTTGTGGGATATCTTCCAGTGCAACCCAGTAGCCGCGCAATGGGATTACACAATCCCAGGCTATCAGTGCGCATCAACGTCGCAGGTTGTCAACGTTGCCTATTCTCTTTCCGTCCTGAGCATACTGAGCGATTGGCTTTACGCACTACTTCCTATTCCAATGCTGTGGAAGGCAACGATGACACCGCAGGCAAAGATCACTGTCTCTGTAGTGTTGAGCCTAGGAATTTTGTGAGTGTCAAGTTTCTGCTAGCCATCAAATGCGTTATGTTTCTGAATACTGTCTTACTGACTATCGCATCTGATATGTAGTGCATCTGTCGCCACACTTATCAGAGTAAGGTTCCTAGCCGACCTCACAGATGTGGATGACATCCTTTGTAAGTAGCTCACCCCAAGGCAACGGCTCGGCTTGCATGTCTCAGCCACACTCCATGTCTCACATGCGCACTTCCCCGATGGCACCCATTATTTCTGTTCTGCGCCGCTATAGCGATTCGCGCTAACCCAATCCCGCCCATTTGTGCAGACGCCGGTACAAACCCCATGGTATGGACGCTTGTCGAACCCGGTGTCGCCATTGTTGCCGCCTCCCTCGTCACCATCCGGCCCCTTCTCCGCCAAATGCGCTTCAGCGGCTTTGATTCCGCCGAGCGCAGCCGTAACCGCGGCTTCTGGGGCCGCTATGGCCGTGCAGCCGGAGGTGCAAGCAAACTCGAAGAGAACAAACGCAACTCGAGAAAGAGTCGGGCTATTAGTGGGATGGATGCGTTCGAACGAAGTGTTATTGGACTTAGTGATCTTGAGGCTGGGTGCGGCGCATCGGAGAGGAGGATGACCTTTCGAGAAAGCATGGCTCTTCAGAGTCGAGATACGACTTTAATATCTCAGGATTCAATAGGCGATGAAGGCGTGGGCAAGAAGACGGCGGTTCGCAATTTCAGCACTCCTCTGCGTGTCGTCGCCATGCGGGAGATGGGCAAGGAAGTGGGCGGCGATGACGACGATACTTCACCTGTTTCACCTCTTTCCCCGGGCTTTGTCGTGCGATCGCGGGCGGAGACACCTGAGAATGTGTTTGGAAACGGGCATGAACACGAGCAGGAGGGCACGACGTTGCGTGGTCATGTACAATATGGAAAGACGGTATGGAGAAGTGAGACACCGAGTAGTCCAGAAGAAGCGGTGGATATAGAGAAACTGCGAGATGTTGTTTTACGGACAACTTAGTGCCGTCATTATCTACGAGCATAGGAGCATACAACAAGTTTATATTCATCATTGTACGGAGAAGAAGAGTTCTGGACCAAAGACAGGCCAACATCTTAAGACGACAGCAAGATATATCCCTGTAAACCTTCAGAAGCTGGACTTTTCTGCGATGAACGCCCGTGCTCAAGTCGGTTCTTTTTTCTTTTTTCTTTCTACATTGGTTCATGGAGTTGGAAGTCATCAAGGATGCCTACCTAGGTATCTAAGTAGGCATGACAAACCGATGCATGGTTCAGGAGCTCAAGTCTAGAGAAGGTCGTGAATAGGAACCGACGTCCAACCAACCGAATTCCAGCCTTAGCACTTATTCGGGAAATCTGATCTTGTAACTTGATCAAAGGCTTGTGGGCTCATTCAAGACAGAAGTGTCTCCGCGGCCCGTACTCATCAGTCTATTCATTTGTCGATGTCACAAAACTGATGTTGACATCGTCGTACCAGGTTGGATTAAGCAGCTCTACCTTGCAATACAACTTTTAGGGGAATGCCATATCAATGCGCTGCAATATTCAACAGCCCTGAGATCCCGAGACCACGAGCATTGACCTGGGCAGTCACTTGCGGACGTGGTCGGGTAGTATGAGCAGTCCTGTGCATGTAAGAGTCTATCAAAGCCAAAGATTCACCTAGATACAAGTAAACAGGTTGGTGAAGTTGAGCCTTCTGGCCGGATCTGTAAACCACTCCGTATTTGATACAGCGTGGAGGTGGCCCGATGAAGTCATGCCTTCGTAGAAAAAGAGCCCCTAGCAGAAAGCATGAATCCTCGCCATGGAAAATAAATACGAGGTTGCTAAATAATGTTGCTCGGACCTTGCAGCGCTGACAGGATTGGTGGGGACGTGTGGTTCGCCAGGGATGCAGTTTTATGCTGTTGCTTCGTATCAACTGGGGTTGCTGCATATTCGTGGTGGCCGGGCCAACCGACGGGCTGGGGAACCCAAAAAGTTGGCCGGTCTGCAGGGCTACCATAGTAAGGGGCTGGGCAATGTCGATATATGAAGAGACGACGTCCATGATGGCCTCATGGTCTCTTGTGATCTTGTAAACTTCTTGTCCAGTAGTCAAGACTCCGACAACTGTACCGCAGCCAGCAGTTTCTCACGGATTTCATCCCAAGCGGACAAGACAACCACCCCGCACAATAACCACAACAAAAAGGGATATAAATTGATCCAACGTACGAGAAGCTCTCGGCAGCCACGTACTCTCATCAATATTCAAAATGACATCCACTGTCGCCCCAACCAGCACATCCACCTCAGCCTCCGCTTCTGCAAGTGCCACCATCGCCCAATGTGGTGCAACACTCTATGACATCCCCGTGTCGGACGCAGCATGCGCCGTTGCCTTTGGCGGCAATCACACGGATGTCATGTCGGACTGCTGCAAGTCCGCGGATGTGGTCTCTTACGCCGATGATTGCGGGCTATACTGTCTTGCGCAAGACCAGACCGTCGAGGACCTTCTCAATTGCATGTACGGGCAGGGGATTGGGTACAGCGATGCGTTTTGTAACGGCACTGCGAACGCAACAGCTACAGGGACGGGGAGTGGAAGTCTAGCGAGCGGTGCTAGTGTTGTTGCTAGTGCGAGTGCGGGGACCAAGACGAGTGGAAGTGGGAGTGCGACGAGTAGTGAGACGGCGGCCTCTGGTGCGTCGAGGGGGATGAGGGTGACGATGAGTGGTGGGATGGTTAGTGTGATGTTGCTGATGGGTATGCTGGCTGGGGCGTTGTAATCAAGGTTTTTTTTTCTCTTTTTGTTTTCCTGTATATAATGGATCGCTTTTACTCAAGGTCTTATATACCATTTATGATTATACTACTGATGACTCTATTCACGGACTTCTAGCTATTATTCTCTTGCTGATATCATAGTATCTCCTGGAGACATTTTGACAACCCAAAATAGGACATTAGCTTCTAGATGGTTCGGCCCGCTGGCAACAAGGGTTACTGGCAGGGATCTATCAGGCAGAACGACAGGGGGTCTGGCTATCGATAAGCTGCGAACCCCATTTGAGCTTCACCAACGACCCCTCCAACACGGCAACCAACACTTCAACTTTCTTTTCTTTAGCTTCACACTCAACACATTTCTTCGATTTTTATTTTTTTATTTTCTAACTCCCGATTCCCACACCTTGAGCCTCGTCTCCTCATCCTCTTCCCTTTCTACCCCAACGGACCGTCCAACATACCAAATCAAAACCGCCGAACATGTCCGCCACGACCCTTGCAGAGAAGGGCAATGCTGCCATCCAAGCTAAGAATTGGGCCGACGCCATCACGCACCTTTCTGCCGCTATCGCTCAGTCCAAGTCCCCCCAATGGCTTCTCTGGCGCTCTCAAGCCTACATGGAGTCAGGCGACTTTCCCAAAGCCCTCCGCGACGCTGAGTACGCCTACTGCACTGCTGTCGAACGCGGCAACGACAAGTCAAGGAGGCAGATGATCGAGGCTCAGCACCGCCGCTCCGTCGTTTACTTCCGCCTCAAGCAATATGCCAACGCAGATGTGTGCGCCGTTTGGGCTATGGAGCTTGCAAAGGGCACTGCTATCAGGATCGCCGATCACACCGCCGACAAGATAGACGAGAATGGTTTCTATCATACCACCAAGGACGATCTGGTCGAGGACGATGGTACTGCGAAGGGCGACCAGGCCAACGATAGCAGTAGGTTTGCCCAGATCAGCTCACTCATGGGATCACCAGATTCTAAGACCAAACCCTACGACAAAGAGTGGAAGCGCGAGCAGTTCTGGCGAGCTAATATCAACCGCTACCTCGAGGCGCTTGCCGCCGACGATCCTGCACGCAAGGTAACCGCCAAGTTGACGCCCGTCAAGCCTTCTCTCGACGACAAGGTCGAAAAGAAACCCAAGGAGCTGGACCCAGAAATTGAGGAAGCCAAGGCAGCAGCCAGGGCGCCTGTTGTCAAATCGGAGCCCTCGAACGGACCCTTCCGCAACGCTTTCTACCAGTCTGACAGCTCGTGCACCGCGACGCTCTTCATGAAGTTTGGTAGCAAGGAGGAGGTTGATAAGGTGCAGGTTGACATCCAGCCGAACTTGGTATGTTTATCCCAAGGCACCGATCTTTCCCAGCTCACCTACTGATTAGCTCTACACAGATCACCATTACCAATGTCCCTCGCGAACCCAACACTGCCTACATTGTTCCTCACGCGACTATCGATCCCGCCAAGTCAACCTATCGCGTCGTCACCATGAAAATCGAGCTCACCCTCGTGAAAGCTCAACCCGGCAAGTGGCCCAGCTTTGGCCGGGAGGAGCTCTCCCAGCCTGACCCCTCAACTCTGCCGACCGCCACCTCCTCCGCTGGCTCCAGCGCACCTGCCATTGTCAACGACGAGAAGCGCGCCGCCAAAGCCCCTGCCTACCCGACCTCTTCACGCACCGGCCCCAAAGATTGGGAGCATCTTGGGGATGACGCGGACGAGGACAAGGGCGGCGTTGACGATTTCTTCAAGAAGCTCTACGCAGGAGCCGCGCCTGACCAGCAACGCGCTATGATGAAGAGTTTCCAGGAAAGCAACGGTACGACGCTGAGCACCGATTGGAACGACGTTGGTCAAAGGACGGTGCCAACGAATCCGCCCGAGGGAGTGGAGGCGAAGAAGTGGAAGTCCTAAGTCAGAGGGGCCTTGAATGTCGATTCTAACTAAACTCTAAGGAGTGATGTCGGTTTTGTCGACAAAGGAGATCTTTTTTTGCGGCACGGGAGTGTTGATAGTTTGACGCATTATCGAGATACGCAACCTACTTGTCTTTTCAGCATGCTGAATATCTCTGCCTGATTTGGCGACAGCACGGAGTTTTGGAGGTTAAGGGACACCAAAAGGGACGTTATTGTTCGCTGCAGGCATACATGGGCTGGTCAGTTTGCTCATATGCATGGCGAAAGGGTTCATTTCTAGTTGTATCGAGCAACATACTTTAGCTCATCTAACGTGCCTCCCAACTTTCACTGTCTCCAGGGCAGACCACCATCCATAAGAAGCTCAGCGCTGCTAAGCTGATAGTGACTGGAGCTGTAGCATTCTGCAGATCATCGGCATGCCCCCAGCCAAACAACCACATAAAAATGAACCAAATCGTCGGTGAGATACCCAACAGCAAGTAAATCGACACTCGCAACGCCGAGCGCTGCTCTCTAGCCACGATTCCCCAGAACTGCTCCGTTTTGACCGCGAAACGCGAGTCAGCCCTCGCTTCTCGATCTCGCTTGGGCATGTTCTCAAGCAAGTCCTCGCCCAGGCCCGACACGGGATCACACCGATGAACCCAGTGAGCCAAGCCCTTGTTCTCGTAGCACGCATAGAATAAATCATAAAACATGTGCCGCGTAATGGGCGCCGCACGCATGGGTTGCGGGCTGAACGTGTATTCGTGGTACTCGGCATCTTGGGTTGTGGGAAAGGAAAAGCTCGGGAGCGGAGAGACGCGGCTCGCGCGGTAACGCGTCATTTTGACAAAGTCGCAGTGGCTGTAGACGAAGATGGAGAAGATACGGCGCGCAAGGCCTCGCTCTGTGTGGTAGTGGGTGATGAGGTCTTGAAAGAAGTCGCGGGATGTTCTTTTGGTTACTTCGATGGTGGATAGGACGTAGCGGGAGGACCGGCGAACGAGCAAGGAGATGAAGGCGCGAGTATCATCATCGATGGTGATCACGGAGGAGTTGTCGCTGTGTGATGTGATGGAGGTGCCGCTACTGGGTTCAAGGGTGTCGTCGATTTCAAGTTGGTTATCTGAGGATTGGTCTTGAGAAGTCGCCGATGTGGTCTCTGAGGGCACAGGAGAATCTGAGTTTGTCTTGCGGCTGGATGGGGTGACAGAGCTTATGTATTGAGACGCGTGTTGTTCCAACAGCTCGAAGACCTGCATGACATGGCGAAAGGCTAAGGCCTCTTGCCGCTTTTTTCCACAATCTGCGCATGTCCATGACACTAGCACGTCTCCTCTCTGGATGCTTGCTCTGTTTGGTTCGTTGGTTGGTGACGAAAGAGGCCACCAGTCCCAAGCTGCACCGGTACTGACTTCAACGGCAAGTTTCAGTCTATCACCCAGCGAGGCTTTTCCTACGCCATCCCAGCAATGCAGGTCGAAGTTCATGTCGATATCGTGTCTGGCACTCCATGCCACCTCGGATAACACTTCCAAAGCACTCATTGCCGCCGAATTCATGGCACTGCCTTCATTTTCCTGTGGTCCCAGTGACTCTTTGACTTCTGAAATGGCTTCCCGCAACTCTGAGACAAAGCCGGCGAAGCCGTTGTGAGTGGTATCTTCTTGGCTGGTCCGTGGAGATTTCGACCACCATGCAGCTCGTTTTTTTTTTTGAGAGGATGTACCGAATTAACTTGAAGGGCTCTGTTCCGGAGAACCGCGATCTAAAGTGATTTTCGGCGGAATTGAGAGCCGTCCGAATTTCATCGTTCAATTCGTCTATAACGGGATTGTTTAAGCGAATTTCCTGATTCATTACCGCAACCAATACGCAGTCGTCCAAGTGGTCGTAGAGCTCCTGAGGAGAGCCGAAAGGTCGCAAACATATTGAGCACAGGCTGTTCACAACGCGCATCCGTTCCTGGGAAGCATTTTTCCTTAGGTTGCGAAGGTGGTTCTGTCTGTGGGCGTCCAGAAGTGGCTTACGCCGGCCCTCTCGCTGGACTTCATGGGCATGCTCTAAGTGTCTCTTGAACATATCGACCCTGTGGAAGGACGCAAGACTGGAGCAGAACCTACATACTATCGCAGCCCCTTTGTAATGTGTCGATGTGTGGCGTATTCTGTCGTATTTGCGTGCGAATCCTTTGACATGGTATTCGCAGACTGCAACCGGGCACTTTTCTGGTATTTCAGCTTGGTGCGCCAACAGTCGGGCGTCGAAGTCTTTGGAAGGTCTTTCATAGTGTTGTCGCTTCTGGGCTTTCGTAGACTTGCTGCAATCAGGCTGGAATGAAGGACGAGGGAGAGCTGAGGAGAGCGCTGGCGTGTTGCCCATATCGATACTGCTGCGTCTCACTATGTCCGGAAATGCGTCTCGCGACTCGACAGATTGGACATAGGACCGGAACGCTATTTCCGTCCCACGAGAATGATCGTGCCCATGGTCATCTGGACTTTCCTGCACAGCAACAACTGGAAAATGTGTACGCGCAAGCCCCGAAGGGTCGAATGGCATAGGCAGTTCAAGCTGGGGTCCTTCCTCTCTTGCAGGACTGGAGCTATCCGCGGATAAATTTGAAGCAGAAGAAAGCTCGCCCCTTCGTTGTTGCACATCCTCAAAGTTGAGATCCATGAACACTAAGGGTTGGGAATTTATGAATGAGCTGAGGAAAATCGGTCTTTTGCAATATGGAGTAGCTGAGTTGAAGTAGTGTGACCAAGGAGGGGAACCGTTCCAAGAAAAAAGCCTGGGATTCAATCTATTTGTAGGTTGCGAGTGGAAATGGTTGGGTGTGGCCGTGACGATGCCACATGCAGGCTGTAAGGTGCAGTCCCGGAGTAGCTTAGTGTCAAGTTGTGGTACCAATTGCTTTGGCCAACGAGACAACCACGACAGCGACTTTCTCGAGGGTCTGGACGTACACAGCCCCAGTTTGTGCGAGGCTGAGTCGTAGGTAGCAGTTCGAAGACAGAGAATCAGCAAGAAAGAGGTTCACCAGTTTCTGAGGATACTCGGATAGGCAGTCATGTATTGATACATGGCTGGAGGCCTTTATCGATATTCCAGCTCAGATTGACGGAAGAATCGTGAATGGATCATAATGTTTTCATGCGCTTTTTCTTTAGTCTGTTGATGGTTGGAAGCCCTCAATCAGGCCCAAGTTTCCAAATGTTCGAGTGGCGTGACAGCATAGATCATGCCTCAATGAATAGCATAGTAAACAGACGTAATATTTAAATTCATTTGGTCCACTGTCCTGGTGTATGCGGGTGCGGATGGAGTACCCTATATGCTTGATGAGATCTCAAGAGCAACCGTGCGTTGTGAATACATAGGGACTCCATGCCGCTTTTGCCATTTATCATATCGTAGATAGAATGTTTGCTGCCGATATGCCTTCCCAGAGGAGACCCTTAATCAATGGAGTAAACAAGCATCATAGCTGGGAGCGCAAATGAGGACTTTGCGCACCAGAAGCAGAAAGCTCGGGCAGTAAAATTTAACTCTCGTGCTGCAATGTACCCGGCTAAACTTTGTTCGCGAAGAGAAGGTCTTATCTGTTTTCAGTATGTAAGATCCATCATCATATAAGTTAGGTACCTGGGTGACTTAACCTGGCGTGGTTATATGTTTTGAAACATTGATGTAGCGGCCTCGAAGTTGATGGATGCGTACATTTGAACAGCGATATCGGGAAAATGCAAGTCATCTGGTTGAAAGCTATCAAAGTAAAGAGTGACTGTTGTTTTTTATTTGGTTTATGTTGCTCTATATCTAAATATGTGGCAACCAGATTTTCTTCAAGCTTCAGCGAGTGTGTTGACCCTCGTGCGGTTCGAACATGCAAATAATAAGAGTTGAAACTGAAAGAAGGAAGAAAGGCCAAAACAGAACCAAAAACAAGCCAAAGATCTCCAAAAAGCTTAAACTGAACCACATAGCCCAATGAAATTTCTCCTCAAATCATTCCATATCAGAAAAGAGACCAACCGTTCCATCCAATGAAATGAAATAGATCAAGCGGTTTGGTATGTCACACCAGCAAATTGCATGAAAAGGGTATTCTTCGATGAGGGCGTCTTTTGGGCATAGTCAACAGCTTTGACGACAGTGAAGGTGAAGACAGCATCAATAGCCCACTCGGTTTTGTCAGTGCTGGAAGTATACATGTGGTGATACTTTTGGCTTAGCCACCCATTGCTTATCCCTCCATTCAAGAACGTCTGCACCACTGTGTTCAAGTCGCTACTCGCATTGACGTTCACAGTCTTCGGAAATGAGCTGCTGCCCATGACGATGTTGGTGATATATTGGGTGATGGCTGCGGGATCGTCCGCAGCAACATTGATGAAATCATCGAGAGCTTGTAGCTTGGCTGGCGAGATGGAGTTGGGTGGGATGGTCTGCTGCTGGGCGTAAAGATAACCAAATTGTTGTTGGAATTGGACAAAAGTGTAGTTCTTGAGTGCCGTACGAAGGGTTTGAGTGTCTACCCCAGCATTGCCAGTAACCTGTACAAATTGAAAGTTCAGTTGCGATTCGTAGACGGCTTTCTTTCATTGGGAAGTATATCTCAGGACCAAACCAACAAAGGAAACCGTACAGTAATTGGATTGCTGATAAGCTGATTTAGCTGATTGAATAGGTCGCTCATAAAGTTTGGCGGCGGGGCCACTGGGGGATTTGGCGGCGGCTGCTCATTCTGCTGGATGATGGTGACGGAACTACTTGTTCGACCCATATTGACTTAGATTCTGAAATCTGCTGCGTTACAGACTTAGAGTGAAATGTTACGAAAATTTATAATTTGAAGATGTGTACAGGTCTTTATGGTACTGATACCTAAGTTCAGGATAACAATTGGCAAGATGATCCCATGCCTCTTTATATAGATATCAGAACCACGACCAGGATTTTTGGAATTCGCACAATCGGCATCACGGCCTCGTATTCTTAGCTACTGCCACGTCCTGAGTCCCGGCGTCTCAAATCCATGGACTCACCTGACGCACCCTCCTCTCTTGATTCATTTGAACCCGCCTTCAAATTGCTGTCTGCACGATTTGATTTGCCTAATATACGGAATATGAGTCAGAAAATGAAGCCATACCCACCCTGAAACATCATATATATGGAAGCTGAACCTAGGCTACCATTCATGTCGAGCTGCAAACGGTCATAAATCTCAGGTCGGGAAAAAGAATACTTCAATCGTTAGGAAGAACTGCATCCACAGGTGCTGGGTGTCTGGCAATATCGTATAACAGCTGAAATAAACAAACGAAGGTGACATGAAAGCGTCGATTCCCTCAACGTTGCTTGGGTGTAGCCTACACTCCAGTGTAGATCATCAAGAGAGAAGATTGGTTGTGGTTACGGGCATCCATGGATGTTTGTCATCACGCAGGGCACATGATCCGGGGACCTTTGTTGTGTTCCACGCAAGAGATCTAGCTTCTGCTGAAGGCCGCTACACTTGCCTACGCTGGCCGCTTCAGCCGTCCCGTCTCGATATCACCTGAGGAGAGAATGATGATTGGGGTGAGAGAGCAGGATGATATTTGCTGCGTCTCAGACGACAGAGGCTGCTGCATCATTCATTCTCCCACTCAAGGTGGAATACCTAGGAAGGATGACCAAGGAATGAGACCTGCTGCACAGAAGAAGACCTTGGCTCCCAAATTTGTCGCAGGAATAAGCATCAGCTAAGGTTATGTGTGACGTTTGGAACGAGAAGAATGGGAAGTCGTCCTGCCCATCCCCAACCCCCCTATACTTGTCTTTTCTTTCTTCCTTCCTAGCCCTCTCTATCTGCTAATTGACGAGCTTGTGCCGCGTTTCCATGGCTTGTTGGGGCATTGAGGATGAGACAAAGCTAGCGTATTCGGTTCCCTTTACTAGAGCACGTGGTTTCGAATGTACTTAGAAACACTTTCCTCTGGGTCTGAAATGACTATACACCTAGCAGATGGAAAACGTATCCGGCAAGGCTAGGGTAAAGCATGCTGAAAATTCATGCGACTCGTACTCTATTCTAACTTAGATAGATGTTGGTGAAGCGTCGCTGAACTTGCTCTGCGGAATGACCAACTTAAATTACTTGTGCGAATGGTTGAAGGTCAGATTTCAAAAAGCTGTTATAATGTCACTTGTGGATCCAGAGACCATACCACACATCACTTCTGAAAATGTCTAGGCGGCTCGACAATTTCCGCGGACGTTCAAGGTAATCATATGTTTACAATTCTGAATAATAACCCTGCCCAATGTGTGGGAGTCAGACGGTAATGTAGGCTGAGACTGAGGGTTGAACTTGTTGACCATTGCCGGGCAGCTGAAGGACTGATGTCTGAAGAACTGAACCACGCTTACCGACCAGTCACAGCATCATCGACATTAGGCCATTTGTCATTGGGTTCATCACCTGTATTACTTTTATATGTACCAGAGCTTTTGTCTACCCGTGACAGAGATTCACAAACCGACATCATCACTATTTCACATCCCGATTACGATTCGAGCTCCACCGCTTGACCATAACCTCACGTAATTTGTACTCCTTGAGCACCGCCGCAAACCCACCCTCCCGTTGCTCCAATGAGAAAGAGCTGGGAACATCAACGTACACGAGCACCAGGCTCTTGAATACCTTGGATAGCACTCTGTTGACACCCATGAGCTGGTGCCATGCCATCCTCTTGTTGGCAGGCAACACAAGTAGGCCGTATTCGGCGTGGTCAAAGACCGGACCGCGCATATAGAGAAGCCCTGTAAGGGATTAGCGTCCGTCGAAGCACATTGCAACATTATAAATACAAAACTCACAGTCAACACCGAATTTTACACCGGGCCGCGGGACCCAGCCCAGGGAACGGAAGTGGTGGTATACAACATAATTTACAAGGAAAGGATCATCAGGTTGAAGAGTCTGAGGCATTCTTGGTGGGAAGTAAGAATGCTGTCGAAGCAGAGTGAGGAGGTCGCGCGTCGGAATGACAGCCTGCGTCGCGGTGTCCACCACCTTCAGCGCTCCCAGTGCAAAGACCAAGAAGAATGCTTCTTCAGGCGCCAGTTGGAGGTGCTCCTTGTTGACCACGGTCACCTCAACTGTGGCCAAAGCCTCCGCAGCAGCTTTTTGCGAAGCGTGCAAGGCGCTGAGACTGGAGTCTGTCTCCAAGGCGGTCACTCCATTGGTCGCCAGACTGTTCTCGGCTTTGAGAGACGATGATGATACCGAGCGTGGCGGGCTTGGAGGGTCGGTGTGCTGGAAGACGGTAGACTCCACCTTTGGCGAAAAGCGGACGCTCTTGCGGCGTTTCAGCTCGGCGGGATCGGAGGATACGGTCGTGTTGGACTCAGCATCATCATTTCCAGATGAGCCGGTATCGTTCACCGATTGGCCGGACTCGTCTAAACTCTCTTCAGAGCGACTTGCGCGGATATAGGCAGCCAGCTCAACATTGGAGTTGGGCAAAGCCAAGAGCTCCATCGGACCGGTTGGAGGAAGCATTGGAATGCTCGCCGGTGTAGATGGTTGCACAACAGCCGCAGCCGCGGCCGCCGCCAGCAAGCGAGATTCCTCCAAGCGCCGCTGCTCCAGCGCTTCCTGCTCCAGTCTTGCACGCTCCCACTTCGCACGGATGCGGTCTTCTCGCCTCTTATCGGTATTGGCCTCGCTGACCTTACCCTGGGCGACTCCTTGGCGGATCTTCTCCCTTTTCAGCCAATTCGGCTCACTGCGACTCAAGTTGCCTTTACCGTAGAAGCCTTGCTGCCACAGGGCTGCCATAGACTCCTCGTCCGTGACACTGATTGAGCGGGTCTCATGGTCCCAGAAGGCCGTGTGGACAACGGACGGTTCGGCAGGAGGTGGGGCGAATACTTGGCTCAGCCAGGCCGCGGCGAGGTGAATCAAAGACAGGGGGTTGCCCGTGAGGGTTGGGAAGGGAAAGGTCCGAAGCGGGGCTGGCTGCTTATAGATTTCGTGTATCGAGGGCTGCCGTGGTTTCGACGGCCTAGCCGGGGTCGATGTAGTCAGGGACGAGACATCGGTGGTGGGCTCTGCAGATGTAGTTGCAGCAGCAGATGAGGTGACCGATTGGTCGGGCAATTGGTTTTGAAGCTCAGCCATTGCTTGTTCAGGTCATGTCGGACTGTCCATCAAGTTCTAGGTCAGTCAAGACGTCTTCGGCAATGATGAAGTTGCCAAAAGGCAAAAGACATGTCCATGTTTGGAATCGCTCAGATACCGTTATAGTCTATTTTTAAGGGCGTTCATCGAGAGGCGAGGCTCTCTAAGCACCGTGAAATGAATCAAGTTGTCATCGTCGCGAGGGAGGTGGGAAAGGTAGGAATAAAACACTGAGAGCTGACTTACTGCCGTGAGGGACATTCTGAACAGTTAGAATTTGCGCAGGCCATTCAACTGCAGAGCGCCAGTGGTTGGAGCAAGGAGCAAAATGGTGGATGGCACTTTCAAAAGGCTCAAACAGTATCCAACAGCGTGAGGTTGACCAAAAAGTCCATGTTGGTGGGTTTCTGTTTTTGGTGGGCTGAGGAAGGAAAGAATTTTGTTTGCGACGGGTCCGACTCGGGTTGTCGTTGAAATTGACTCCACGGCGTGCGACAGCTTACCTAAGCGCCGGGCGCGGTCCCGAATCTTCTGTCTCAACTTTCAACGTCACCGCCTGGCCAATTATTTTGGAAACGCTACATGCACATCACCGGTCCGACCGCTCCTTTTCTTTTTCAAAGTTCCGTGGAAGGAGGTGAGGCCAATCTACTGACATGGAGTCCCTGTGATATTCAGATTTACCCTCACTTTGATTCCCCTCGTCGACGGCGTGTCTCATTCTGTCTTTGCTTGGTGCAGTGCTTTCCACGACGATCACCCATAGCATGTTGACAACATGCCCGTCATGGACAATAGAGCGGTGTATGCTGCAGTACCAGCCTTGATATGGAGTTCTTTTGTCTATGTGGTACAAAGCGTTGGGATCATAATGCTGTATGTCTTCCCTAGATGAACGCCTCATCCTCACCCGTACTGACCGTTTCCGCACAGATTTCGATACTATTCGTCCCCTCCTCGCAAACCAATTTCACCGGATCTTCCCAAGGACCAGCTTCCCCATATCACCATCATTCGCCCCGTCAAAAGTCTGGAGCCTGAACTTTATTCCTGCCTGGCTGCGACATTCCGCCAGTCTTACCCGGCCTCTCACTTGCACATCAGCCTCTGCGTATCCTCTGAGGATGACCCGGCCTACCCTGTTTTGGAGAGAATCGTCGAGGATTTCTCCCCCACTCATGATGTCCGTTTGTTTGTGGAGGAATATGACCCTCTGCTCTCAAGTCTTGACGGTACCAACCTCGGCCCTAATCCGAAGATTAGAAATATCAGCAGAGCATACAGAGAAGCAAAGGGCGACCTCATATGGATCATCGACTGCAACGTCTGGATCTCACGAGGCGTTGCAGGGCGTATGGTCGACCGGCTGATGGGCTTCCTACCCAATGGAAAAAGGACTACGCCTTTTCGTTTCGTGCACCACATGCCTCTGGTAGTCGATATCACACCAGGCGCTGAAGCAGCAGGCAAAGCCCAAGCTCCGGAATCTCTTTGGAAGCGTGTATTGCGCACAGCCGGTGGCGGTCTTGACGCCATGTTTTTCACCACCACGCATGCTAAATTCTACGGCGCGATCAACACTGTTGGCGTCGCGCCTTGTATCATTGGCAAGAGCAACATGTTCCGCAAATCCCACCTAGACAAATACACCAACCCAGCCCACAATCGCAACCTCTCCCCCACTTCTCACTCTCGTGGCACAGGCGTCGACTTCTTCTCGAGCAACATTTGCGAAGACCACCTGATCGGCGACCTGCTGTGGAAGGCAGATATTCCGGGCTACCGCAAGCACGGGCTTGTCTGGGGCGACATCTGCATCCAGCCTGTGTGTGGCGTGTCGGTGGCCGCTTACGCGGGACGGAGGGTGCGCTGGTTGCGCGCGCGTAAATGGACAGTCCTACTAGCCACGCTTGTCGAGCCCGGTGTGGAATCGCTGCTGTGCAACGCGCTGTTTGCCTACGCTGCTACAAGGCTTCCGTTCTTCAACCATGTGTTTGGAATCCCGCGGACATGGAGTGCAACAGTGGCAGGCTGGACATTGGGTGTGAGCATTTGGGCTGCGTGCGATCGCGCCGTGTACCGACGGCTGCATAGGCTGCTGACGGTTGAGGTGGATGAGGACACGCCTGCCTTTGCAAGAGGCTCACATGGCTCGGAGAGTATGCCGCTGCGCGAGTGGCTTCCTACCTGGCTCGGACGAGAATTTCTCGCTTTTCCCATCTGGACATGGGCCGTACTTCTTGGATCGACAATCAGCTGGCGTGGCAAGACGTTCAAGGTACGGACGGACATGAGCGTTGTGGCGTTGGATGATGGAGCCTTAGTGAGGCAGAATACTAGTGTGAATGAGGGCGATGATGGGAGTGTCGTAGAAACAGACGATAGGCACCCGGAGATGCAGGTCACGCCGCAATGGGAGGGACGGCCGACAGCCAAGAAGCGAAAATCAAGGGGCTTTGATTCGAGCTAAGTCACACGACATAAAAGACTGGCTACTGGCAAATTGTCAGCTAGACGTGCCCCAATCTATACACTAATAAAATAAACGTACCTCTTCAGGCCGACCTGACTCGGAGAAGCACCTGAGCAGCGTGCCCTGTGACATTTTCTATCCTATAGCGTGTTTTGAGGACCTTGAACCAGCTCCAGGACGATTACAATGACCAAAATACTCTATGAAGCTAAACGGGTCATTATTTTTTTCATGACGTGGTACGGAGCGTCCGATCGAACTATGGAATCAAGAATTACATATGTGATTCTACTGATTGTAACTCCACTGCAAGGTTCCTAGCTGGATACGTAATGACCCAGCTCTACATGTCTCCTGGGTGTGAATGCAGAACCTCATGGTCGACCAGAGTCTGGTCTGTATTCCGCCGATGGATGTGGCCCAGTCCACTTCCCGGCTTGCCCAGCCTGCTTGTGCGCACCTTGCGCTACACCCTCTGGATGATGGGCCACATCCGCACGATAAACCTGGCCTGCCTGTTGCTGTGGTGGGGGCGGATATAAAGCAACCTGGGGCGCAGGTGAAGACCGGTAGTCGCCCTGGGATTGATGCATGTGTCTGTATTCGGGCTGCACGTATTGCGGACTGGGGCTTTGCGGTGAGTAACCCTGTGGTGGCTGCTCAGGCCAAGATTCAGCTGCCCGTGGGTGGCTTGCAACCTCGCCGGCGCTGTATGTAGAGCGAGTCGGGAGATCTGGAGTGTAAGGATGCTCTTGGTGCTGTGACAGGTGGCTGTAGTCGGCCTGTTCTGTGTGTGGACCCGATTGATTCCGCCTGGACGACTTCATCTTCCAGCTGTGAAGGGGGTTGTGTCTCGCCCTAGTATCCTGTCCAGAATGTGATGCTCTCTCAATTTTTACCGCCTCTGTGAGCAGAGCGCGCAAGCCTTGTTCCTTGGCGTGCGTGGCAGCGTCGGTACCGTGGACGTCCTTCAGGTACTCGATGAAGCCAAGGTAGGCTTCTGTGACGGTCTTGAGATGGTCCACCGTCAGATGGACTTTAGTATCTGAGGTGACGGGAGTCAGATTGTATTTCTGACCCTTTGGCTGTGCGTCGAACTCCGCGAGAGCCAGCGCTGTTTGGCACGCGTTGCGGATTTGCCGCCCATTCCATCTTGCCTTTTGGTGCTCGCGGTAGTATTCCCCCACGGCGTGCAAGATCTCAGCCTCGTCGATCTTGAGTTTCCTTCCTTTGTTTTTATATCGAGTCTTGATCAACTCCAAGTTGAGTTTGAAGACTTTGAAAGTGGATGCATCGCTCAAAGCAGGATAGTACAGCGACATGTGTATGCGAGACGCAAAAGCTTCGTCAAAGTCGCCAATTCTGTTGGTTGTAAGAAACAGAATTCCAGCGTAGTATTCCAAGGTTCGCAGAAAGACTGTAGGTATATGTAATCAGCATGGACTCGTAGATTCAAAAGTTGCTCAAGAACTCAGGCAAGACCAACGAAAAGCTAGCGATTTGTCATTTCGGGCGACCAGATGCTTCCACTTACCTGCTACAAGCCCATTCCGGGTAAAGTCTTCTCGTCGTCGCTCCGCGAGGAAGACGTCGGCCTCATCTAACAGCAAAATACAGCCCCACCTGTTGGCCAGGGAGAAGTTTGTCTGTAGTGCAGACTCTACTTGTCTTGCATCTGACCCCAAATCACCTGAGATACCGTCAGTCTCGACTTCCATAGAATGCAAATCATCGGGTTGGATGAGGAGTTGGAGTGAGATCATGTAGGTACAGTACCGTGGACTGAGTCGACTTACCACACGTGATTTGGAACAAAGGTTTCTTGAATCTTTCGGCAACTCCCTCTGCCATGACTGTGTAAGTAACAACTTCAAAGAGGGTGGGATTCAAGTATCCGACCTAGGGCTACTGACCTGCTGTTGTCGTCTTTCCCACACCAGGAGCTCCGTGAAGAAGTATGATCAGCCCCTTTCCTGGAAGAAATATTGTCAGCTACTTTTTATGCCTGGTGGGTCAGGCCAACCTAGAATAATTCTCATTACCTTTTCCGCGGACAATATCCACCTGCTCTTCTCCGTACTTCTGTGTTGATTTATTACGGAAATGCTGAGAGATAAGCGACAGGACCATGCTTTTATGACCAGGGGGAAGCACAAGTTGCCCAAAGGCGCTCTTGTCCTCGTCATCTGAATCATCGTCATCGACTGTGCTGTCACCCATCTCGCCCGAGGTGCTAGCAACGTCTGCAAGGAATTCCAAATCAAGTTTTGCTGGAATATTGATTAGCATCCTCATGTACGCAGGCACAATAGCGTTTCTTATTCTCCATAGATGGTAGACGTACCCCAGCTTCGGTCTCGCAGAACGAATCCAAACACACAGTAAGACATGATAAGCAACTCATTGTCCGTTAGGTCGTCTCCCATCCTTTGGATATCGGCAAGGGAGCGAGGGAAAATCGCTAATGATGGAAAGTTACGGGAGGGATCGTCCTGAAGATCGGCGATCGCGCTGTTGAGATAGTCTTGGTGGAGCTTTTCGTCAACGTAGGAATCGATGTGGACGCCTTCACCAATACAACATCCTGCCTGGCATTCCTGATCGTCATCAGAAATCACGCTGGACCGGTCGCTGGTCACTGCTCCAACGAGACGCGTGACTCGGGGACGCCAAGTGTCGTTTACAACGAAAGCTTCGTCGAAGTCGATCATGACTTGACTCTCCACCTCATCGTGAGTATCAATAGTGACTCCAGCATAGAACATGTGCTTCACTGCCGCCACCTGAACAAACTTCCTGCCTCTTGCAATAAGATGCCGCCGAAGATCTTCGACTTGTCTCGAGATATCGTCTTCTGACTCACTGCTCTCTGACTTGGACTGTAATGATCGCCAAGAAGAGTCTCTGAGGACATGAAATCGAAGAGGATAGATGGGCAGTGATGCCACTTCCCTTGCGCCATCGAACTTCTTGATGGTGAAAGTCTCTGTCACAGGACCCAACTGCTTGCCATCAAAGTGAATGTAGACGCACTGTATTGAGACCTCCTCGTGTTTAGACTTCTTGGATCCTTCCAGCTCTTCACTGAAAAACCCTGCCCAACGGTCATTTCCCTTGTGATTCGATGCATTGACCTTGATTATTTGATACGCCTGGCTGGCGTGATTGGATATGACGATATCGCCAGGCTTGAAAAAGTGCCAGATGTCGGAGAAGAGCAGCGTAGAACAGCTGGCGCTGCGCAGGTATGTCTGCTTTTTGACAATGAAATCATCCTGAAACTCGATCAAGCGTTCCAAATGACTGAGTGTGACTTCCGAAGTGCTTAAACCATCAGGGTCATCGACCTGGCTTTGTGCTTCTTCCAGAGGCCTCCCATCTACTGTCTCGTCATCAACTAGAAGCAGAATGTCAGCCTAGCCCGTGCCGGAATAGCAATCACCCGGGCAGAGAGTTTACCTGGGATATCTGCCTCAGTGTCTTGCTCGGGAGGTTTGGGTGCGTGTGGACTGCTATCATGGCCTGACTTCTTCTTTTGAAGGTCTTGGACCAGCTTATCATGCCAGCTTCGGACTTCCTTATCGTAGTATGTCAGAATCCGAAACGGTCTCAAAATAACAATAGAAGAGGCGTTCGATGGTGCTCCTCTTGCGAGTGTATGGCCAAGCTCTGATCCGTGAATCAGCGCAAGTGTCTTCAGAAGTTCTTTGGAATTGATTCGAACTCGTTCCGGCAGAGCACCCGTCCCATCATAATGTGACAACTGTGTGGGGGGTTTTGTCGATGTTGTCACATTCTTGAGCGAAGACTTTTTACCGGCACTATAATACCCCCAGAAAGATCCTTTCGAGATGTCCGGCTCGCCCACAAGAATATCAAGGATGAAGCGAGGACCAGAAGGTCTCCTCACAGAGGCTTTGAAGTCTCTCCAAGCCACAAAGCTCAATTTGGCTATCTCAGCATCACTGCTGATTTTATTTTCATGCTGTGTTTCTGCTGAGAATGAGCCGTGCTCATCTTGCTCAGGTTGTGCACCGGTTTTGTCATGCTGCCCTGCCTTTTTCTCTTTGTGCTTCATGTAACGGCTCCTCTGCAGATTAAGACGATCGAGCTCCCACTCGAAATCTCCACGTAATCTCGCTCGGAAGTAGTCAAAATCCCGGGACGAAATCGAGTCGTCACTACTCCATTCGTCGGCATCGGCAGCGTCCCATTGTGATGGTGGACCGAGTTTCCGGGAATGTTTGGGACGTAGAGAAGGGAGAGGCCGCATACCACGATCTGGGCTAGGATTGACATAAGACCAGAAATCTGCTTCTCGTGGTCCCATTTCGTGTTCTGGAGGCATATCGCCTATGCCATCGACATCAATAAAATCCATGTACCTTGGAAAACTGTCCGGGACTTTCGAATGTGCTGACCCTAGGCCTTGCCGATCTTGAGAAGTTTCTTCCGCTGACTTCTCCATATGCTGAACGAACGCCTTGCCAAAACGTAAATTGCGAGGCTTTTTTGAGGGTGCTCCTTTTCCGTGGAGAGAAGCAAGATCTGCATGATTTGCCAGTCCAGTCACAGTCTGCTGTTCCAGTTCCTGAAGTCTTTGCTGCAAAGCACGAAGTTCTGACGTCCAAGCGGTCGAGGAAGCAATGCCATCCTGAAAGCTTGCCTGGCCGTCAAACGGTTGAGGATGGTTAGGCTGCGCAGGCAGATGATCGCTTCTACTTCGCTCTGTCGGCTTCGAATCTGCCTCTACAGCAGATCTTTCATCTTCCCTCTGGGTCGTGCTTCCCTGAGGGGAGGAGGTTCCTGTAGCGCCAGCATTGATGCCGAGAGAGATGGCCGGATCTTCCATGATGTCTGTCAGCTTGTTCGAATACAGGCAAGACGGTGTTCAACGTTCATGTGGTGCAAGCCGGTAGTGGCTGTGTGGCTCGATGTGATGTTAGGAGAAGTTGAGTCCTTGAGTATTGTTCCATGCTGCTGGCACACCAGCAAGACAGCTGGAGTGGGAGTATAAGTACCTGCCTAGGTAGGTAGCTTGGGTCCAATAGCAGGGTCGTCAGCCCAGTGCTGACCTCCCTGCACATGTAAGAGAGAGGGGCTAGGACGGAGATCAACCTTCAGGGCGTTGTATGAAGGCCCCTTGTCGTCACGTCGACAACCTGTAATGACAAGAAGTAGCTACTTTGGATACGCTGGGTGACACGAACCCCACTGTTAGGCGAGAATTTCTAGCAGGGGCAGTGGCTGAATGACCCATAATATTCTTATGCCGTCAGCAATATTGTCTCCATGGCAGCCCACTCACTCCTAGACTTACTTAGTTTAGCTGGCGACAGAAACATGCGAGTGGGCTGACTGCACGTTCCAGCCAATGCACATGAGCGATGAGTCTCGTTAAGGCCGCAGCAGCGTCGCTCTGCAGCTTATATTGCATGAGCGATTGCTGACTGGGTACCCGCTCAGAGTTCAGTGAAACCAATGGCTCTGCTCAGCAAAGATAGTCCGCAAGAAATTTGCAGTTGCGTTGAGTCAGGAAGCTGAGATCGCGAGAGCGATATAGACTTCCAGGCGCCGAAGCGTGAGGGACAAACGCAGCCTCATCCACCTCCGATCAATGAAAAATCACTCAAATGTAATTGCAAAGGAAAGAAGATTTCAATGCTTGAATATCATACTTCGCTATCTGTTGTAGTAATCGCTTCACACCCCAAGATCTGCTGGAATGGCACCCTCAAATTCGAAAATCCCCGAGCTCACCTTCCAAAGTCCGGCTGTAGACTTCATCGACAACCGTTTGGACAGCTACCACCGCGGATTTGCCACGCCACCTGCTGCATATGACCAGGAGACAGGAGACTTCTTCATCTGCGTTTCAGAACCTCCAATTCCTGGGTTGCCCCGTGAGGCAGATTTAGTGGCCATGGATTCAGTGGTAACACTCACATCAGGGACGGATATGCGGGTATCTTCGATTAAGCAAGAGGACATCGTTACCAGACCGTTAGCACAGCCTGCTGCAGCGTTGAGATTTTGGGACTCACTGTTTGCCATCGCCATGCAGGAGTTTAGCGTAAAGTATCCCAGTGAACCAGACATACTCGTCCAGGCCGGCCGTCGCATTCGCAACAAGACCGGGTGGGTCCACCTGTGGGAACAGTTGGAGCTCTCCAAAAACGAGTACTGTAAGGTGGATAAAGGCTTCAAAGCAAAGTTCCGGAAAGTCTATCGTGGGTTTGGCGACAAGGCAGCTCAGCCTCTAAGGGAGGCAGCAAAGTTCGTACCAGACATCGACTACGTGACTCCGGTACTTGGAGCTGTCGAAATACTTCTAGAGGTACGGACTTTTGTCTAAGTGACAGATGATATTACTTTTCTGTTTTTATGAATCATGGTAGCTGAATATGCGTTTACGCTCTTAGGCAGCTCGAAATGCAGCAAAGGTCCGAGAGGACTTGATGAACGGCTTTGACGATATCGATACGATTTTCTCACAGGTAGAATTGTTCTTGGACATATTTCACGGTGACAAGAACATCGAGCAGGCGTCTGTGAAGCTCATTTGCGCAGTTTTCAATGCAATCGAGTGTGTCATCGGATTCTTTGTTTCAAAGACTTGTAAGTGGTCTGGCCTGTCCGCCTGTGTAAAAGATGAGCGGTCATCATCTCGGTTGTTCAAGAACTAATTGAATTACTTTTTCGTGCCTCGGCAGGGAAGAGATTCTTTAGTGCCACTTTCAAAGGCAAAGGTTACCAAGAGAGCATCACCGACAGCTTGCAGGCTATCAAGACACAAAGTCTCGCTCTCATTCTTGAGGCGGACAACTCTGAAAAGTATGAATTAAATAATGTACTCAAGAGCGTTTTAAAGATTGGAATGGGCCAAGACCAGCTCTTGCATGCGTCCAAGACCATGTTCAATAGGCTGATCCGCGAATTCAATGCCAATCGAGTTGCATATCTGAGTGAGTGGAACCTTCTAGTTGGCCTACTTGGTTTGGAGGTAGTATACTTACGTAGCTATGTGTTCCAGAATCTTCTGAAGCCTCTGCAAGACGTGAGGACCAATTGATGAATATCATACAGACTCTCTCTCGCTCCCCTTCACCGGCAGTCCTTGGAACCGCCCCGTCGTCAGGTGAGCGGTACGTCGACCCTCAAGAGATCCTTGAGTGGATCAACATCCCGGATCTGACGACTCAGGATTTGAGTCTTATCCAAGAAAGGGGAGCATTACGAGTACCACCACATGAGCGAGCTCGTGCCGAGCAGCTCATCAATTTGAACAAGATTCAGCAGTGGATTGTCTCGCCTACGTCATGCCAGCTACTCATTCATGGAGACTATGAGAGCACGAGGCACGTTTCTGGATTATCGTTATTCTGTAGCAGTCTCTACCAATCTTTGGAAGACAAGCCCCACATCATCAGACTGGCATTCTTCTGCGGTCTGCACACGGCCTCTACTTCAGACGAGTACACGGGCGCGGGGGTCATGCTTCTCAATTTTATATGTCAACTTTTGTGTCAACACGACTTTGAAGGCAGGATTCCAAGCGCCGAGATACTTGAAGAGCTGGTTATTCTCCGTGATATCGAAGAGCTTTGTCGGCTGTTTGAATGCCTCATCTCGCTACTTCCCGAAGACGTCGTCATATTTTGTCTGGTGGATGGAATACTCTACTACGAGCGCGAGGAATTTAGAGACGACATGGCGTATATTCTGGTAACCATTCTGAGAATGTCGGACGAGCAGTCGACGCCGGCCGCTCTGAAGGTGCTGGTTACAAGCCCGTCAAACACTATGGATGTGAGAAGACCATTTCCTCCTGATCTGATTGTGTCCATGGGCGGCGTAAACATGCCGGGGATGGTCTCTAGCAAGCAAAGGTTGGAAAGAATGCTGCAAGGGGAGATGTATAATGACCTGGCAGATTCAATAGAATGTTGAAAAAAAGCCCGATATAGAGGTGCAAAGAGTCGAACGAATGAGATGATTCAAAGATTACGAATCTTGCTACTGATTTTCCTATGCTCCACCATTTTCATCAACCCGACAGGTGACTATGTAAATCAAAGCGACAACTCAAGCTTTGGTAGCAGCCTTCTCAAGGTCTAGGAGAGCCTCGATACGCTTGTACTTGGCATCGGAGATGACACCTGGAAAGAGAATTAGTCACATTGAACGCGTCGTGGACGAGCCAACTAAAACTCACCGGCATTGGCATCACTCGAGAAGCGCGCATCCCACTCAACATAGGTGCTATCAGCATGAGAACCGGCGGTGACGGCGTGCAGGCGGATGGTACTGAGAACGCTGGAGTAAGAGAGCTCAAGGGAAGAGGTGATGACGCTGTAAGTGATGGAGTGGTTGATAGACTACGTATCAGGTTAGCGAAGCCCTTAAAAATACCTTTGCTCGGAAGCCTGGATACGCACGCTGTGCTCCTCTTGCTTGACCTCGTAGACAGTGCCGTCCTTGAAGGTCCACTTGAAGACATCGGCCTCGTTGCTGGTGCCGGAAGTGACGGCCTCAGACTTGTCGAGAGCGGACCAGAAGGCGCTGAAGTCCTGCAGCTTGATGAAGTGCCAGACTTTGGCGAGCGGCGCCTTGATGACAACGCTCTCCAGAACGGAGGTGGAAGTGGGGATCGAAGACATTTTGGTGATGATGTATGTGGAGAGAGTTCAGTGTTTGGTGTTCTTGGCAGAGCAGAAAGAGATCTGCCTCAGATTTTGACTGGTGAAAGTAAGTTTTGTATCGTGAGATGTGAGAGAGAGGAGAAAGCAGAAGTTTATTGCATTACCTAAACGTACCTAACATAGCTGCAGGTCTTGCTCTGCTGCGGTGGTTGTCAAAGAAACGGGAGAAAGAGCCAAGGTGAACAACGTCATCCTGGCGAATTTGACAGGGGCAGTCTAGGTAATCAGTGTGCAGGCACCAATCACCTCCACTGCAATCAGCACACCTTGGGGTAGACGGAGAAGGTGCAATCGAGAAAAGGAACATTAGTAGATGAAAATAGAGGGCAGAAACATTCGCTGGGCAGTCACTTTGAGAGGTAAAGAATGCAGTGTGGACAGTAGCAATAGAAGGTATGCCTAGGGGATATTATATGGCTACCTACCTGCACAAATGCACCGTTCAGCGGACTCAATGGTCCTGGGAATAGCTTCACTCTTTCACGATCCAAGTGAAACACCGCCACCACGAACACATCCATCATTCTAAGATCTGAAAGCCCATCTTACCAATCAATGTCCAGAATGTCCAGAATGTCCAGCACCGCAAACCGTTATGAGAGGCGTCTCTCGTCAAGTTCTACCATTAGTGCCATGTCCACGCCTTCAGACAACAACTTCCTCGAGAATGGAAGACCCGACTCCTCCCAGTCTTCGCAGTCTTCTCGGGTTGTCAACGTCCTACGAAGTCCACTGCAGAATCATTCAAGCCTCATTATAGCCAAGATTGAGGCCATCTTTGCATCCATGGTCGACGTGCTCGCCGAAGAAGGTGAAGCTCTGTCCATCCCCTATCGTCGCAGGACCTCGCCGCAGCGCCCACTTGGCAATCTTAGATTCCCTGGGCGTAATTTGGCAGAAGCCTCCAAGTTTAGTGAGCGCCATCACTGCTCACTGTGGTCTTGATGAGTAACCACTGACCAACTCAACACAGCTCAGATGGTGCGCATTATGGAACTGTCTCTCGATGCATTGAAATTTGGTCGCCTGATTACCAAAAGGTTCGTCGGAAAGACATGCATTTTTGGCAAAAAATCTCAGGCCCAATCTGACCATGAACTAGGAATATCTATTACCAGAATCCCGAGCTCTTCAAGTCTCAGGCTACGGTCGACCTGCTAGTAGACGATCTTGCCTGCACGCTTGACATTGGTCGCAATGGTCTCAATATCGTGAGAATCTTCGCCAAAATGCGAAATATTTCGGAGCTATACTGATTGTACAGGTCGCTGCATCAAAGGGCCTCATTGCTGGTCCGCTTAGCCTCACCATGGCAGATGGCTCGGTCGTCTCCTTTGCTTCAGACCACGATAATACCGACTCTATCCCGCCTCTAGGCACAATCCACCAGATGGACTTTGCCAACACCAGATGGATCCTCGTCATCGAAAAAGAGGCGCGTTTTTTTCCCCCGCCGGTTGTCTTCCAGCTTCCAAATCATCTGACGTGCAAATCGAATAGGCCACCTTTAGAACATTGGCAGCTTGCCAGTACTGGAGAAATTGTGCCCACGGGCAAGGCATCATCGTCACGGTAGGGGAAACAGACTCGGGAAGGACTATGAAATAAAGACTCACTTAAATGCATAGGGCAAAGGCTACGCCGATCTCGCCACCCTCGAGTTCTTGCATCTAGTCCACACTCTGCGACCACAGATTCCGTTCCTCTGTGTGGTCGACTGTGACCCGCATGGGGTTGACATCATGCGAACATACAAGTATGGCAGCAAGAGTCTAGGCCATGAGGCTTGTACTCGAGTACCTGGCCTGCACTGGCTCGGCGTCAGAATGGATGATATCTTCGTGGCCGCCAACTGTGTGCCATCAGACCTTCTAGACGTCCAGAGCCCTCAAAGATCCGACAGCCAGTATAGCTCGTCTTCGTTGACAGGCTTCAGCCAAACTTCGAGAAATCAAGCGTCCCCATATTCGCAATCGGGGGCCCAACGGACAGCGCTCGAATCTCTTATTCAATTGACCCCGAGCGACAGGAAGACCGCGCAAAGGATTTTCCAAACGATTGTGGGAGTTGGAGAGGCATTCGAGCTCGAACTTGATCAAGAAGAGGCGGAACAAATGCGCGAGATACAAGTGATGCTCATGCTGAACATGAAGGCCGAGATCCAGGCGATCGACAACAGGGGCGACCTTTCGAGCTGGCTGGACGAGAAGATGGGCATAGCGTGAAAGAAATCACCACTGTTGCGTGTGTTAGTGGCGACGTGTCATCTCGCTTTAAAGAGGATAAACAATCAGTATTTCCCAAAGTGTATATGCTACTATCCACACACGGGATCTTGTCACAATGTGTTTGCCAGTCAGCGGTGACTTGCAAGGCACTGCAGCGTACCATGGACGCCAGTGTATCTAACGGGTCCGGTCAGGGGCGGGTTGAGAAGTAGCGCCCGAAGCGGCCCGCAGTGCATTGACCAATCGGTCCGGCCAGCGCATTTTGGCTGCATGTGAAGGTCCACGCTACAACAAGGGTTCTGTCATCGTCCCATCTTCCCATTGGCAAACAGGAAGGGTTGTGTAAATTTTGGGAAGCTCGCAGTCTAGTTCGAACGCTACCCAGTCGTTTGTTTCTGTTCTCCTATGGGCAGCTCAAACTCCAAAGATGGTCGCAACGCGTAGCAGCACTCGCAAATCCACCGGCGTCTCGCCGCAGCCCACTCCACCGCCTGCCACCGTCAATGGCAGTGGAAACGGCAGCGCAAAGAAGCGAGGCGGCGCGCAGACGAAAGACGACCATGAATCAAAGCGCCAGAAAGTTGACGAACCCGTTGACAAGACAAGATGGCGCCTAAAGGCGGACGGAGGTCGACACACTTGGCATTACCTCGACGATGACGCCGCGGTCAAGAAGTGGCCACAGTCTTACGCGGATAAATGGTATCTTGACCTGCCTTTGGTTAGTATCAATATTCTGGCCACTACATCGCGACTGCTGACAGAGTCTAGGGTCTTCCCGACCTTCCCACTCCGAGAACCCCTATCGACGCTGTCCAAAATGGCCTGACCTTCTTCGAACACCTCCAACTGCCCCCAGGCCACTGGGGATGCGAATATGGCGGACCCATGTTCCTCTTGCCCGGCTACGTCTTTGCCAACTATGCTGCAGGAATACCTCTCCCTGAGATCCACAAGACCGAAATCAAGAACTACCTCTTTGCCCGCGCAAATCCAGAAGATGGCGGATGGGGTCTACACATTGAGGGTGAGAGCACGGTTCTCGGTACCTGCTTTAACTACATCGTGCTGCGGATGGTGGGAATCGAGGCCGACCACCCTGTGCTAGCCAAGGCTCGCGCAACGTTACACAAACTGGGCGGCGCGACCCACGCGCCGCACTGGACTAAGTTCTGGCTTGCTGTGCTGGGGCTGTGCGGTTATGACATGGTCAACCCGGCGCCACCGGAGCTGTGGCTGCTCCCAGACTGGGTGCCAATCGCGCCATGGCGGTGGTGGATTCACATACGCATGGTTTTTCTGGCCATGTCTTATGTCGTGAGCAAGGGGTGGGTGTGTGGGGAGACGCCGCTAATCCGGGAGTTACGAAATGAGATCTTTGTTGAGCCCTGGGAGTCAGTCAATTGGGCGCAGCATCGCAACACGATATGTCCACGTGACAATTACCACCCCAAGTCGATGCTGTTGAATACTGCCAATTGGGTGTTGGCCAAAATCTGGAATCCTTATTTAAGACCGAACTTTATCAAGTCGAGGGCTGAAAATTGGGTATCCGAACTACTGGACATGGAGATGGCCAACACAGATTATGCCTGCCTTGCGCCCGTCAGTCAACCCATGACGTTTCTGTGCTGCCTCATCCGCGACGGTGCTGACAGCTACACCGTGCGCCGGCTACGCGAACGAATGGAAGACGCGATCTGGGTCAACGGCGAGGGTCTGATGGTCAACGGGACCAACGGCGTACAGTCTTGGGATACGGCGTTTGCAATTCAGAGCGTCACCAGCGCAGGACTTGCCGAGGATCCAAGGTGGCGGCCCATGCTGACCAAGGCGCTAGAGTTCCTAGACGATCAGCAGATTCGAGAGGAAGTACAGGACATGGACAAGTGCTATCGTCATCCTAGGAAAGGCGCGTGGGCGTTTAGCAACAAGATACAAGGGTACGCGGTGAGCGATTGCGTGAGTGAGGCGCTCAAATCCGTCATCCTCCTGCAAAAGACACCGGGCTACCCCCAGCTCCTCGACGACCGCCGTATCTTCGATGCAATCGACACCCTCCTCACCTATCAAGACCCCAAAACAGGCGGATGTGCCTCCTACGAGACCCCCCGCGGGGGCGAATGGATGGAAATGCTCAACGCGGCTGAGATCTTTGGAAACATTATGGTCGAGTACCTATATCCGGAGTGCACGACCGCCGCAGTCACGACCCTCAGTCTTTTCCAAAAGCACTGGCCCGACTACCGTGCTGACGAGATCAAGCACTTTGTGGTGCGCGCTGTCAACTGGATCAAGACGGCGCAGTATGACCATGGTGGCTGGTATGGTAGCTGGGCGGTCTGCTGGACGTATGCAACCATGTTTGCGCTCGAGAGCTTGGCGACGGTAGGTGAGACGTATGAGTATAGTGAGAGTGCGCGGAGGGGATGCGAGTTCTTGGTAGAGAGGCAGCGGGCCGATGGCGGGTGGAGTGAGAGCTACCAGGTAAATATCCTGTCCCTTTCCCTCGAGCAGAGCATTGACTAACCCTCTGCCCAGTCATGTGAGACACACACCTATATTGAGCACCCTGAGGGTTCCCAAGTCGTCATGACAGCATGGGCGCTCATTGGCCTCATGAACGCAAAGTACCCGTATATCGACGTACTAAAGCGCGGAATCCGGCTGCTAATGGAGCGGCAGCAGCCGAACGGCGAATGGCGGCAAGAGGCCGTGGAGGGCGTGTTTAACAAGAGTTGCTGCATCTCGTATCCAAACTACAAATTCACGTTCACGATCAAGGCGTTGGGAATGTTTGCTAGGCGATATCCCTCGGAGGTGCTAGGTTCTTAGGAGGTTTGCAGAGGACCTGGCATGTGTGTTTGGTAATCGGGATCTTACATGCGGGTAGAACAGCTTTTCGACCAGGAGTGAAAATTTCATCGTAACGGCATGACGAAGCGAAGGTTGCGCTCCTAGTTACTCGCATATATTGGCCACTTAATACTATCCAGACCATTTGGGTTTCCGCTCATCCCTTGTGACCAATCGCGGCCATGGCAGCTCGCCCGCACCAACTGTTTACCGATCTACCTCGTCTCTGTTTGAGCGCGATATCTTGGGATCAGCTCAAGCTGGAAGTCTTAATCTATGTAGGGCTTAAAAAGGACTGTCACGGATGAAATGATCGTGGATGCCACCCAAATAGAGAATCAGCTTCCTCAGCTAAATCTCTGATGGATGCGAGAAACATGACCGCATTCCAGACGATGGACGCCCGTTGCTATCTCAACTTTGGGATTCAGATCACACCCAGACTATTTTCATCGCAATCACGGACAACTTGTTGCCGTATTGTTGCACAAGTGTGCGAGAAGAGGAAGTCAACTCAAAGACGATGACGTTTGTCTACTATTCGTGAATGGTTGCCAGCCAGGGAATTCAGTCCGATCTCAGGATCGATGACTACCTAGTTTGGATGCGTGGTTTTCTGCTGACAAATTGCATTGCAAATTGTGTAAGAATTGGATCAGGGACGACCGGCATGAACCTCAGGGCAGCGCGGGGCCCAAATCAGGAGACGTAACGTGCCTTGGGACCAAAACGAATTGGTTGAATAACAAAGTCTTAATAAATTACAAGATCAGATGTGTTACTGGTAAGGACCCGATGAGCTGTCATTCACACAGCCATGCGGTGTTCTATCACACTTTCCTTGTCTTGGGATTTGATATCACCCTTCATCAGCACCGACTTGAGCAATCGTTCCACCATATAGTCACCAGTGATATTATCTGAACCTAGCTTGCGATTTGTCTTAGCCTTACGCCTACGGACGACCCACCAGGGCAACTGTTTCGTATATTGTGCGCCTTTGGCTTCAAATACTTCCCGTGTACCACTCAAATTGTCTTGCTCAACGTGCCTGCTTGCGCACTTCCCACACATTCAATACAACCCCACTGGAATACCCTATTAGATATGATTCCTCTTTTACCCTGTGACTATTCTAGCTTTAGCTTCGAGTGGCAAGGCTACAAGATAGACTGGCGCTGTGCTGAGCACTGTGGTGTGGTGATCGCAGGAGGTCAGAGACTGCACTATGTCGAGCCTCAGCTGATAATGTAGATGGGTCAAGGCAATGAGTTTATGATGATTTCTTTTCAAATAGTTTCGTTCTAATCAGCAACTGTTGTTGTTCCTTCACGTTCGCCTGCCCTTTGACCGCAGGATTACCACCCAGCGTACAGCCTTGCGACACGGGCGACGTTGATGAGCAGGGGTACCCCAGATACACCATCAGTCCCTGT
Organism: Gnomoniopsis smithogilvyi; assembly: GCA_027946515.1. Classification (NCBI taxonomy): domain Eukaryota; kingdom Fungi; phylum Ascomycota; class Sordariomycetes; order Diaporthales; family Gnomoniaceae; genus Gnomoniopsis; species Gnomoniopsis smithogilvyi. Next base: position 147,009 of record JAPEVB010000004.1, on the reverse strand, counting down.
CAGGAGTGTTACCGCGAGTCCACACTGTAGTTGACACTGTCCCAACTCTAAAAAATTCAACGAACTCAGTGCTCATCGATAAAGACCTGCTCTTTAGCCCCCCATCCCATCCTCAACACTCCAATTTTTGCTGAAGATGGCACCCAACTTGAGCGAAGATGAGATTGACGACCTGATCTACTTTGCCCGTGCTGGCGAAACGGCCGATCTCACAGAGACCCTCACTGCGCTCTCAGCCCGCGAAGGCGTTTCTCCCGCCGAGATCCTCCTCGCCGCACGCGACAGCGGCAAGTCGACGTGTCTGCACATGGCGACTGGCAATGGTAACCTAGGTGAGCAACCTCTTTGTTCGAACTTTATGACTTGTCACTCTCTTTTCCCTTTGCTCACAGCGTGAATCAGAGATTACGACCCTTCTTCTGTCGCATTTCACCTCCCCGGAGCAGAAGACGGCTTTTCTCGATGCGCCAAATGAGTTTGGCAACACGGGACTTCATTGGGCTGCGCTGGGTGGACATTTGAGCGTGGTGAAGTTCCTGGTGGAACAGGGTTCTGGTTTGGGTGTGGCGAATGACAAGGGGTACATTCCTCTTGACTTGGCCAGCTTTGGTGAGAAGATGGATGTGGTGGATTATTTCCTGGCCGGTATGGAGGATATGGAGGGTGAAAACGGCGAGGCTCTGGGAAGTGCAGCCGAGGGGTTGGAGTTGGGAGAGGCGGATGCTGGTGAGGAGGAAGTTGAGGCTGAGGGGTCGACTGCCAAGGAGGCAGAGGGCGGCAAGCCAAGCGGCTCGACATAGGAAAAAAAGTAGGGACGAGGGAGAATAGTTGGCGAGCAAGCGAGCTCGACATGCAGTTCGACAAATGATACCCACACGGTCAAAGACAAAGATTACGAACGTCACTCAAGTCACGGACCGATGAACAGACACCGCCATCTCGACCCCGCGATTCACTTTCCGTCGGAATTTCAATATTCTGAGCTCATTCTGACTGAGTTCTGCACACAGGTGAGGAGCTGCGTCTCCTCGCCTCCTGAACCATGTGCACATGTCTGCTTTAACTACGGTTGGATCCAAATGGATAAACAAGTTTTCCTGATTTCCCAAGAGCTATCAAGGACGTGCTGGATCGCGGTACCAAGGGTGGTGATTTGCGCGTCAGGCACAGCAAGACAATTTTCTAGTTGAGATGACTCTGCAGCTCAAGTGAGCCTGAACGAGAGCTGGCAGGTGAGGTAGACTGGAGGCGAAGATCGTCGACCTCGATGGCAATAGTGGGTTGATTATCGACCATGAAGACAATGTCGTCGTCCTCGATTTGATCGTCCAAAGGCACATTCTGAAGAGTCGGAGAGGAGGATACGCCAATCCTTGAAACCGTGGCGGAGCGCGATTCCCAGTCCATTGCGTCCTCTTCGCTCGTTTCTATCCCATCTGCTTGCTTCACGGTATGGTCTGTCATCTCTTGATCGCTGTCGCCCTGGTCGTCGGTGGGTACATATTCAAACCCCTCGGTGGTCTCACTTATTTCACCATCCTCGTTGTCGTCCGCCGCTCCGTCCAACACATAGCCTCTAAACGAGCCCGTGGGTAGTTGTCTGCGAGGACCATTTGGCAGCATGTATTGCACAACGGGGTTGCGAGCACAGGCGAAGACGTCCTTCTGGCTGATGGGAACCTCACCGCAACCTTCCTCGTCGTCAGTACTAGGCTCTTGACCCGATTCATCACCGTTCAGCCAATCTTCCACGACACGGCGCGAAGCAACGCAGTTCCGATGCGAAGGAGCGGAGGGAAGTTCAGGAATTTTCTCCCTTTCAAGCTTCCAGTCCGAGAATCCCGAGGGCGTTCCGGACAATTGCGATAACTCACTGTCAGCTTCACTCTCGGTGTTGCTCGCGTATACTGTCTTTGCAGGATCCTCATCCAGGCCCCATACCGCTAGCGCCAAGGACTCTGGCACGGGAAAGCGCTTGAGAGTCGGGCGCTGAAGACGCAAGCATCGCTGGCCTGGGTCACCGATGACGATGCAGTTCCCACCTGCGGCGCGAGTGACTCCGTGCAGCTGCTCTAGAGTACCTGCCATCAGCTTCAGGCTGGTCTGGTGCTGCTTTTCCCACACGCGGTAACTCTCACGGGCGCAATACAATTTCGTTTCCATGACCTTGAATTCCCGTGACACAACGCCATCCAGCACAAATGGTGTGCGCCCAAACCACAGCAGTGGCATCTTTCCAGCGAGCGTTGCCGCGCAATCCCAGCCCGCAAAGCGCACCGACGTAATCCCCGCCGCGCCAGGCCGTGTGCCACGACCCTCAGCATTCTTGACGAGCGTCTTGAAGCCATGAACATGCTCCTTACCTTTGTTGTCGGTGGCGTGATACTGTTCGTACCGGCATTCACGGAATGGAGGATCTTCATTGCGTGACAGGGGCGCGCGGTTCTCGAGCGTGAAGTCAATCCTTGCGCGGACAACGAGTACCAGCGTACCGAGACGGTACCTCACGACGCGAAAGTGGTTACCTGATAGGAAGAGTGGACCATTGGTGTGGCCACCGGTGCCAAGGGTAGTAAGGGCGGAGGCGACCCAAGCAGGTATAGAGCCATTATTGCCCTTCTCGGTGTGGCCGCGCCCGCGATGGATGGCGGTGGCTAGGAAGAGGGTTTGGCGTATGGTGGAAAGCTCGAGGCGGAACGGGGCGCGCTTAGCAGGGTCGGGATCAGCGAGAAAATCGAAGAGAGTAGCGAGGGTGGCAGCGTCGGATACAATGTCCACATGGCGAAAGTTGATGCTGGCGGGAGAGGCAGGGGTTGCGAGCTCTTGTAGCGTGTGGAGGACTTTAAAGGTTGGCTCGTACGCAAAGGAAGGCTGGCGTTGATGGTGCTCATCGGTAAGAACGGGTGTTTCGGACTGAGGGTTGAGAGGATCAGATGGGGTGGTGATGCCCTGCCAGACGCGTGGCTGACCTGTAATTGTTTTGCGAGGTCAGTCTCCGCTCACCATCTACTTCATGAATGTAAGGAAGGAAAAAGGGTTGTTTAGCTAGCTTCAAATTGTATTTACGGACCTGGGACGTAGACGGCGGGAAATAACACATTCGCCATGCGCTGGCCCTTTGTGATCTGGATCCAGGTGTACTCAGCAAGGACCTCAATGCGCCTGCGTGAGGATATGTCTCGCTGAGTATGCTCGATTTCGCTCAACTGCAGGCTGCCGATGCTCGCCTTGATGCCCTTGAAGAGCCAGCTGTGAGTGATGGGCAGGCTGTCGATCTCCTGCTTGCGGGGCCTCCTGTACGCCTCAGGGAGATCCATGCTGCGTCTGGGGCTGGATGGTGAGGATGAAGAGGTTGTGCTTGGTAAAGGAGAACGGCAGAGTCCGGGCTCCCAGAAGGGAAAAAGGCATTGGGCGATGATGATTGGGGCGACTCTGTGAGATATGAGCGCGTTGGGGGCGGTTTTTGAAATGGAGGTGGTAGTGTGGTTCATCTTGAAAACTTAGTACAATTGAGCTTGAAAAAGACTTATAAGTTTCTGTAGGGTTTGATATTGCAGACCTTGGGGTTTGACTGTGCATAAGCCACTGCAAATGGACGTGTCGCCGCCATGAGGAGGCGCTACGAGGCCTTCGTTCTTGTCATCAGTGGCAGGCGTGGGAAGAAGGCCTCTAGTCCAGGCCGGAATTTCAGTGCCCCTGGAGTCATCCATCCTATTAATACTTCTCATGATGACTGTCTTTATTGTATCTCTGACTTCATTTGTGGCAAATATTATTGAACATTCACAATCGAATTCTAATACTCTGAGAAGGGGATTCTGATGAAGTGTGTTCATGAAAGGAAAGATGCTGCTCGGTGGATCTTGTGCAGACTCATTGAATGGATCTCGAATAGCTTTGTGTTGACAATGGAAGAAGTCTGGACGTCCTTGCGCCAACCAGCAAGTTTTCTTCACAATGGGGTTGTTGACTGGTTGGAGGCCACCTATGCTGAAACAGATGAGAATCTCCTGTCAGGCCAGCAGAAAGCTTTGGTGGGATAGCAAGGTCTGGTATGAAGCATTCACACAAGAATTCACCTTGTTGAAAAGTTATAGAATGATGCATCAGCTTTCTGCCCAAAATTTATGACGAATTTGCAAACTATACCAAGCTTTAGTAAATGTAATCCAGACACTCAATGGATAATTATACTCAGCGTCACACACTGCCTTGTACAGGATGGTGGAACTGGACATGACCAGTTGTCGTCCGAAACAAGCGAGAGGCTTCTTGGAGGGCTTCTATACAAACAAATTCAAAGGCAGCTGGACCGACCATGTTAATACCAGATGTCCACAATGGTAGTGGCCTCTGCTTGCATGCTACCTGGATTATCATCACCACGTACTTGTGCTTCGAAATCAGAAATGGGGCTTCGTTTGCCTCATTCAGCAACGTGACCTCGGGATGAGGTCAGGACAGGTAGCCAATACCTGTAAATTGCGTCCAAGAATCACCCACTGAATCGCCATCATGCTCTCATACTCATATGTGTGCCATCACATGGAAACTTCTTGAAAAAATAGATGGTGATCTATCAAGGATTTCACTGACCATTGTCGGATCCAGAACTTTGATCAAACTAGGCTCGGATCATGATAGATGCCCTGCTTTTTAGCAGCTCCATGCAGGCAAGGAGATGTTGAATAGGTAAGTATAGCTTTCCAGAGCCTCTTACTTGAAAGACACTGGACTGATTCTGGAGAAAATCCAGATCAGTGTGTAAAGCATTGCGAAAATAGTATTTGGTTGCTGGTCTAAAAGACTAAGTCTCCATCCTCGTGGTAAAATTTTATTCCGAGCATTTGTCTGCAGTCCGAACAGGAATTGGACGACTGCAACCCCGGAGACGTAGACGGCAACGACGGGACCAACTCATCTTTCCGACCTGAATAGCAGCTTATGTACAGGTGCATAGGATTCTGTTTCCACTTCACTCACGGCTTCACAGATGGCATTTGCACTTTCAACGGACAGCTTTGGTTGAGTGGGTGCCACCTGTGATTGTTCATTTTATTAGTGAAGGATGAGCAAGAAACGGGCGGTCATGTATCTGCCACGTGAGGTGAAATGTTGAAGAGGCTCGCAAAAGACGATACCTCGGCAACAAAATGTGGTTGCTCAGTAATCTTCTTTGCATCGTTTCCCAACTGCCCAGGCTATCCCATACAAAGGGATCTCCTGCTCTCGGCAAGCATATCCAGATGAGATAATTACTCCATCTTCGTTCGCCGTTGTGCTGGTATTCGAATGCTTACCTAGGTATTTCATCGCTCAGGTCATGTTCTCGTGAAAGGCTGGACCGCCATATCATGTTGTGCTGTAGAATAGACAACTGTCGTCCCTTTGTGAAAGACCGCTTGTACACTCACTACCTAAGTGAGAAGGTATGGAGAGCGCTGGACTAGCGCAGCGTAGTGCCATTGTCATGATCTGTTAATATGAAAAGCAAGAACTGCGCTATATTGTCAGGGTGCCAAGAGTTCAGGTGGTAGACCGGTTAAAGTTGCTGTGTTTAATCTCAGAGCAGCGGGCACCCGCTTACATCCCTTTGAGTCAGCTACGGTATATGAGCTAGATTATAGTGGAACATCGGTAGTCACGGGCATCTACAGCATGTTCACCAGTGCAATTGCTGATAAAACAAGTTCAGGTATAATTGTATGAAGAGCATATAGCCTGTCGCCTTGCGACCCCACAAGACTTTACCAAGTTTGAGCATCGTTGCTGTAGCTGTATCAGGCTCTTCTTCGTGTCTCTGCCGTATTTCTGCTAGGCCAAGCAATGCTCGATCGCCAATCCGGGTGTCTTTGTATCGATCCCCGTGTTACGTATCTCGAGTTGTTTTAGCCTTTGCTAAGGGTTTGTTTTGTTTCCCGCATCATATCGTGGTAGTGCTGAAACAACACGCATATTTTAATGCCGCGTTAGGAGGCCTCCCCTCATACTCCGCACAGTACCATTCTCAATGGGAAGAATATGATTTGCCTAAGCAATCAATCATCACTGGATATCTGTGGCACTCAGAGACGTCTCATGTGGCGGTTGAAAGCCGCATACCACGTTGATTTGGAGAACTCTGGACGACACAGGTTGAGTTGTGACCGACGAGAGCGAAAGCGAGGTAAAAGAACCACATTACAAGCCAGTATGATACTCACGGTCAGGCACGAATGGTATGGGACAATATGAGGCCTTCGAAATATGGTAATCATATATAGTCAGACCAGAAGTCATATTTCATCACTAACTTTGTCATTGTTCTCATCATCAATACGTTGCATCACTCGAGTCAAGTTTGTCAATTTGAAAAAGCATCTCACCGAAATGGATCCTACACATGAGATTGTGGACTCTCTCATCCTGCCATATGCGGCTTTTCATAAGAAAACTCCCAAACCTTCCAATGGCACGAAGGCTTCTGTGATAGGGCCGAAGAACAGTTGGATATCGATCAAAACCCTTTCACGTTCGGCCTCGGTGCCGGAGGTCTGGGATATCGATGGAGGAGAAACTGACCGTGGCTTTTTCTGCACAGTACCGAAATTTGCTCGGCACAAGCCTCCACTACGAATTACCACACACATGGCGTGGGACAAGACGCATTATAGTCTTCAATTGAGTGAGGTGCTTGAGCTCGATGCTTTCTTCAGGGCTGGCAAACGAAAGATCCACAGTCTGCCGCTCACTCAGCATCTTCGTAAAGCACTCGGCTATTGGTCTAGTCAACGGCCGCACTTCCAATCTGAATATGAGAGTTTGCCGTTTGGATCAAAGATCTTTGTGGATTCTCTTCATGAAGATGTCACCCAGATGAGATTTCGACTGGTTCCAGACACCTCGATAGAGGAGTCGTGGCTTTCTATCGACGAGTTTGCGGACGAGGTCTCGATCCCTATTACCAGCCTTTCCGGCATGACTGTTCCGTGGGAGTCTTTGGAGCTTGTGTCTCACGCTCACGAAAACATCAGCATCGTTCGCATCACTGGACAGACGGATGGTCCCTCGTTCGTCTTCAAGGCCTTGATGGAAGACACCCACTATATGTACCACGAATTGAGGCTACTACTATCGATGGAGAGTCATCCGAACATCATTATCAAGCCCCACGCGCTTGTCATGAAGCGTCGCCCAGGAAATTCTCCTGGAATAGCTGGATTCCTGCTCGAGCTCTATCCTGGGCCGACACTTCAACAGCGCCTGCACATCGAAGAGTACCCGGTAGTCACGATGGAGCAAAAGGTATCCTGGTCCCAGCAACTTGTCTCGGCACTATCGCACATTCGTACTCAACCACCTGGATACTTTCCGGACTTCAAGCCCAACAATGTCGTGTTCACGGGCGGTGACTCCAATGACGTATCATCTATCAAACCAGTCTTACTAGATTTTGAGCAGCGAGGGACTTGGCATATGTGGGCACCGCCAGAGGTCCGATATGTCGAGTATCTGGAACTCCTGGCGCTTACCTCCAGCGAAGAGAGCGTGCGCGAGCGATATAGATCGTTATTGAGAGAAGTCTTCCCTCACTGGACCACGTCGTACAACAATCGTCCACTTCGAGATGCACGAGACGGATATAACCTTGCCTGGGCCTCCCTAGACACCCAGGCCAGGGCGAAAGCCCAGGTCTACGCATTGGGAAAAGTGCTTTGGTGCATCTTCGAGAATGTGCCCTCCCCTGACGGGCCACATAACGTGGAGTCATTCCTTGAAGACTTTGACCAGGATCAACAATTTCCAGAGTTCCGTCTCAGTCCTCCAAGTGTCCAGAACCTGGTTCGTCGCTGCACGGCGGGAGCGCCAGAATGGGGAGATCGACGTCCCGGCGTTGCTCGAGATGGGGGCCGGATCGTACCGTGGGGCAGACAAGGCTGTGAAGTGACAGCTGAAGAGACTCAGGAAGCCGCTACACGTTGGTGGCGTGAAGAACTGGCCTTGGCTGAGGATTTTGTGAGGCACAGATATGGACGTGATGAATACGGGACCTCGGATCATGTGGCACAGCTTGAGCAGGAAATACAGGAAAGACCGTCTCTAGATGAAGTGATGGAGATACTGAAGAGCTTGCCAACTAAATAAAGTTTTCATAGGAGAGAATTCTAGACCGCTTGAATATGAATATAGTGTACATCGACACGCGTTGGAATCAAGGTGAAAAACCTACCTACCTAGGTAGGTAGTCAGCAAAACGCTAATGATTTGACGTGCACCCATTGATAGAGTATCGACGCGTATTATTCTCTCTTTGATCTTCAGCAGATTTCTGTATTTATTCTTGCACGGTAGAATTGTTCCTATAATTGTGTATACGCCCAGGTGAAAGGTGGTGGAGTTGATGAGACCAGGTTCGTCCGCGGTGCGCTATCCGACGAGGGCTGAACTCTATCCGACAGCCCGAAGCCCATTGCCGTTCATGACGTCCAACTCAGTCTTCAGATTCTTCTTCGGACATCACGCAAATCTCTTGACATTGTCAAAGAGAGCGAAAACCATTTATCAAAACAACTCAATTACAAAGTCATTGCTCGGAATCTGAGAAGAAGAAAAAATGCCTTTTCTCCAGGCAGGTGACAAGCAGATACATTTCACAGATTACGCGCCGACGAACACCGGCGCTGGACAGGAGACTCCCACCATCATCTGTCACCATGGCCTCGGCTCCAGTCAAAACTTCTACTACCCCATTGTACCTGCATTAGTAGAAGCTGGGTTCCGTGTCATTGTCTTTGATACCAGTGGAGCGGCGCGGTCTCCCTATACACAGATGGAGCAGTCCATTGCTTCTCTCGCCTCCGATGTCCTCAGCATACTCGACGCCTTCTCCATTCCCAAGGCCATTATCATGGGTCATTCGATGGGTGGAATCGTGGCCTCGCACTTAGCATCCGACAGTGCCAGCAAAGGACGCATCCAAGCCGCGATACTGATAGGACCGGTGTACCCCAATGAGGCAGTGTCTCAGGCGTTCGAGAAACGGATAGACATCGTCGGGAAGCAGGGAATGAGTGCCATGGCCGAGACTATCCCGTTCAGCGCGCCTGGTCAGGGGGCAAGTCCGCTTGTGCGAGCGTTTATTCGAGAACTCCTGCTAGGGCAAAGCTCCCCGGGTTATCTTTCGCACTGCAGGGTGATCTGTAACGCAAAGCGGCCGAGCTACGAAGACATAGAAGCTCCTCTGTTGCTCATTGCAGGAGAAGAGGACAAGTCTGCGGCCCTGAGTCTGTGTGTGAAGATGTTCGATGAGGCGGGAAGCAGAGACAAGAGTATGGAGGTACTGAAGGGTGTTGGGCATTGGCATTGTCTTGAGGCTCCAGACATGGTTGCGAAGAAGATCCTTGGTTTCTTGAAGGAAAAAAGGTTTGAATAGATTGACCGAGTCAAGTTGTCATCCTGCTCTCGCGGATGCATGCATAGTCATCTTGAATAGCAGGAAGACCTTCTATTTCCTGCTTCACTTGTAACGAAGGTCTGGATCGTCACTCAAGTCCAACCTATGCCTTTGGTACACGGAATCAGGCCGATACAAGCTAAAGCGCTTAGAAAGCACAGCAGTCTACAACTGCGGAGCAGGTGAGTACTGGAAAGCCACCACCACCAGTATGATGGTCGAACACGCAGTATGGCTCAAAGAAAAGAAACCAGGATTTACTATGATCCAACCCCTTTTCTTGATTTGTAAAGGTCCTGTCTTTTATTCGAAAAGGCCCAATCTTTCTAGCGTCTGGCCCACTTCAAGGATGTTTTTTAGTTTCATATTGACACTGGCGGTGGGCCAGAAGCTTTCACCAGGAAGTCCAATCGGTCAAATTGTTTCCGGTCTTACTGTGTAATACATATCTGGTGGTCTGGGACTCGATTGCATTGTGAAAAGTGCCCGTGCAAGTGTTCACGTGGCGCTCACCCATGCGTTCCAACTCGAACTTACACATTTACAGACAACGCTTCCGTCGACGAACCCAAATACGAGTATCACATTGACTAACGTTTTTTCTTCTGTTCAGGCATCAGTCGGGTAGTTTGTAATCGCCGAGCCCGATGACATTTGTCGACATTTCCACTGGCTGAGGGAGAAGGCGATCCCAAACAAAAATAGGAAGCGGGACGTGCCGCTGTGGATGAATGGAATTTGCCGTGCAAAACATATGGCAATCCTTGTGTGTATCACCGAATTAAAGTGGATTTGTGTGCTAGACATCTTCAGGCGGTAAGGATGGTCCGGAGAAACTTGATCGTATACATTCGCCTCCATCCTTGAGGATCTTAGCTTAACAACTGTTCCTTAACATACATGGTGTCTAATTAATTCTATGAAGCTACATGGCGTGCATCTGTTAGTGATATTGTACTTCCCGAGGTGCGGTGGCAGAACACTATTTTGCCTACTTGAAGGCATAGTATTAGTATCTCCGTGCCCACTGCTTCTGGAAAGCGTATGGAAAAGGAGGAAAAGACTTAAAATTCCACTTAATTTATGGAGCACGGAGGTCCCACAGACCCTCCAGTAATGATACTGTCAAGGACCACACCGCATTGTGCACTTGGGTTGATGGGAAGATCGCAAGATCGCAGACGTATAAGAAGTTTTCATCTTGGAAGGGTTGAACTTGTTGTCGATGGAAGTTTGTTCACCAATTTTTCCCTCGAAGAATCTCCACATTCAACATGCGTTCTTCCATTGTGCCACTTGTAATGTTAAGCAGTCTCGTTGCTTCTGAGAGCTACGAATGGCAGGCACCAACAGAGTCTGACAGTCAGTTATATCACTTAGACCTTCGTGTGCTAGCATTTTCCATCTCGTGCCAGTCGAGAACTGGCATGCTTATCGAAGATTTCCGAATGACTGACGTCTTATTCTAGGCCGAGCCCCTTGTCCCATGCTCAACACACTAGCAAATCACGGGTATCTTCCAAGGAACGGACTCAACTTCACTCTGGCCCAACTCCAAGACGCATTCACCAAAGCCATCAATCTTGCACCAGATTTCTCCGTTGGCCCATGGGACACAGGAGTTACTGCCTCGACCACGGGTGTCAATGGAACCCTCAACCTCCACGATCTCGTGAAGCACGACCTCATCGAGCATGATGCCAGTCTCAGTCGTCTGGACACCTACTTTGGTGACGCGAATGACTTCAACGATGGAGTCTGGGCGCAGGTAAACGCAAGCTACGGCATCGATACAGTCACAATCGACCAGGTGGCTGCTTCTCGCGTTGCGCGTGAGGCGGTCTGCGCAGCCGAGAACCCGGAGTACAACTTGACTTCGGCTGGCTCAGCGGCTGGATGGGGTGAGGCGGCTCTGTTCCTAGTTGTCATGGGAAATAAGACCACGGGAAATGCGTCCAGGGAATATGTTGAGATCTTCTTTCGTGAGTTTCCATATCTTCTTCTCCACGGTTTCAATTGCCATTCCGTCCACATACTGATCAGTTACTATCCTTTCACAGAAGAGCAGCGCCTGCCAATCGAGGAGGGATGGACTCGACCAACAGAAGTCACTACATCAGACGAGATCTCCGCTATGACAGCTGCTGTCATGGCCGCAGCTGGGGTTTCATCCTAAGCTGAAAAGTATTGGTCCGAGAGGATAGTCCATACAGTTTCATCTGAGGAGATCAATCACGATACAAAATCAATTCATGTATATACGATGAGGCGGTCCGCAGCAGTGTCCAGCTCGATAGAAATTCACCTGATCTGCCCCTTTGGTCGAGACCAAGGCGTGCGTGCGACAAGAGGCTCATAACGGGTCAGAAATTCTACACCGAGGTCCAGGCAGTGTCACGCAAAGTAGGGCAAAGCATCTACCCAATGGTCAGTCATAGCAAGCTTTGGAAGAAAATGAAATCGAGATCTGCTTGACTTGTTCTCACTTTGCAATTGTCGCATTATACTATTGGGTCTGACTAACGAGGAACTGTATATATCATTGGCTGCTGGCGAGGGGACTCGGTATCGGCAGTCCGGCCGGAGTGGTCACTGGTGACACGAACTACCTTATGTTCAGCCCCGCTTCCTTATATAATGAGGGGACGGTAAAGCGGCAGATGTAGGAGTCTGTTGGTCTTCAGTATTAGGAGCTCTGTGGCGATGGAAAGTGTTGCTGATTGAGTCTGAGAGAACGTGTGCGTAGCCATACATAACAACCACTTCGCTATCCAGAAGACACAACGTGCTCAATTCGATATCGTAACCATGAATCCGCATGATCTTGTCCAGTTTGATCCGTCACTCAAACCGCGAGACTACCACATAAAAAGTCATGAACAAAACAGCAAGATCCTATTCCGTGACGTGAACATCATTGACAGCACTGGCAAAGATCCTTTCAGGGGAGATGTATATATCGAAGGTGAGATAAATTGCTTCATACTGGTCTCGTCATGGAATGTTGTTCAGTAATTAAACCTATCCTGACCTCCGTAGGCGAGCGCATAAGATATGTTGGTTCTGTCCCGGGAATTAGCCATATCGAGCAGGCGCCGGGCCTTCAGACAATCCATGGCAACGGCCGGACTTTGATGAGTGGTCTTGGAGACGCACACACCCATCTGAGCTGGAACAATGGAGATCTTGGAGCGCTTGGTGACCTTGGCGTGGAAGAGCACACTTTGCTTACCGCCCAATCAGCCAAATGCTATCTGGACAGTGGTTATACGATGTGCTTTGGCGCTGCTTCAGCGAAAGATCGGCTTGACTGCGTTATCAGGGATGCTATCAACGACGGCAGCATACCTGGTCCTCGATGTTTGGCGAACGGCAAAGAGATCGCTGTCCCAGTAAGTCTTGTCTTACCTTTGCTTGCCAAAGGTAATGGTGAAAACAGCGAACCTTTTCCTTCGTTTCGGATTCCACCACACCATGTTATAGATTTGTTTAAGACACTCTAATAGCTGGAGATCATACCTACTGGGGCAAGACTTCCCTCCTTGCCTAAGAAGGGACCATGTTAGGATCGTAGTCGCCGTGTCTTACCCATGCTCAACTTTCGCAAACTTGAGCAGTACGATTGACTGACCTTCCGTCACCCAGGATGGAGAGCTTGTTCCCAGCATTACAGACTTGGCGAAAGGTCCTGAGGAGATGCGCAAGGTGGTTCAGGCCCACATCGCCCTCGGCGTGGATACTATCAAACTCTCAATGTCCGGGGAGCAAATCACGGAGACGCGAGATGCTCAAGATTGTTACTTCTCAGACCTCGAGACAGCCGCTTGTGTCGACGAGGGTCACACGCAAGGCATCCGGGTTTGTGCTCACGCCAGGGCGAGAGATAGTGTCAAAATGTGTATTCGGCACGGAGTGGATATCATCTACCACGCATCCTGGATCGACGATGAGGGGATGGACATGTTGGAGAAAGCAAAGCATAAGCACGTTGTGGCGCCTGGCATCAACTGGCTAGTCGCCACCATTTACGAAGCTGATGCATTCGGATACTCTTTTGAAAGAGCAGAGGAAGTGGGGTATAAGAAGGAGCTCGACGCGGCTGTCAAAGCCCTTAAGGAGATGCACAACCGTGGCATCACTGTCTTGCCCGGGGGCGATTACGGCTTTGCTTAGACACCACATGGCACATATGCTCGAGATTTGGAGCACTTTGTCAAGCTGCTGGGTTTCACGCCAATGGAGTCGATTGTCGCCGCTACGGCGGGCGTCGCGAAGCTGTTCATGAGGGAAGATGAGCTCGGCAAAATCAAGCCGGGATATCTTGCCGACTGCATCTTGGTGGATGGGGATCCGCTTGCTGACATCAGCATTCTCCAAGATCACGCAAAGCTCACTGTGATCATGATCAATGGGCGACTTCACAAAGTCAACTTCACAGAACTTTCTCATTTTCCCGGAGAGCAGCAGCGTTCCAAGATGACCGCTACCAACGACGGCGCCTTGAGCAATTTCATATCGTACAGATTACACGATGGTACTGGGCGCACAAGAGTTGGACACTTGGATCCGGGAACCGGCACGGTCACTCCGATTGCGTTCCAAAGCGGGACTGCCGTAGAAGATCTTTACCAGCTGATCGAAGTCGGCGAGGCCAACATCATCCCGAGCGGCGATGATGAATTCGTCTTGGATGAGGGTGTTGAGATCTTGGCCCCCCTTCGCGACAGGGACGTGCTGGCGATTGGCAAAAATTACAGCGAGCATGCGAAGGAATTCAACGCCAGCGGATATGACTCCAGTAAGTTGGAAGTAGAAAGAGGTTTCATGACTCTCATTTCGAATGCCTAAGTTCCTATTTCCATGTGATCTCCAGGCTCCAGAAGAACCATACGGTCGGCGAGTCTGTCTAACTCGAAGAGAGTCTTGTCATATGGGATGGTGATGTGTAATATCATACTAGACTAGGTCTGAATGCTAACTCATCCGCAGGTGACAAGAATGACATGCCTACACACCCTGTCGTCTTCACCAAACGCTCAACCTCCATCGTCGCCCACAACTCAGACATACTTCTTCACTCCGGCTTCACTACTACGCTCGACTACGAAGGCGAAATCGGCGTTATCATCGGCAAAGGTGGCTTCCGCATCTCGTCCGCCAATGCCGATGCGCATATCTGGGGCTACACGATCATCAATGACGTGACAGCGCGTGAGAAGCAACGTGATCATAAGCAATTCTTCATCGGCAAAAGCGCTGACTCGTATTGTCCAATGGGCCCCGTGGCTGTTCCCAAGTCGGCGCTTCCCGCCCAGTTGAGGCTTACAACGCATGTGAACGGCGAGCTCCGGCAAAATGGCACGATTGACGATCTCATTTTCTCGGTGCCGAAATTGATCGAGACCTTGTCAGAGTCGCAGACGCTCAGACCGGGAGATGTCATTGCAACGGGCACACCGGCGGGGGTCGGATTTGGGTTGAGCCCGCCTGTGTTTTTGAAGCCGGGCGATGTGGTAGAAATTGCGGTCACTGGACTGGGAACGTTACGCAATAAAGTTGCAGAAGCCAAACCAGATAATTATGTCACTAAAAGCGTACAAGCAGAGAGTGTGGTTTCCACCAACAACCTCAGCATCACGAATGGGGGCTTAGGACTGATAGAGTTGCGCAATGGCAAGAAACTAAACGCCAAAGTTGTGGGAACTGGCTCCGAAGTCATTGTGTTTATCCATGGCTTGGGTGGAAGCCTATCATTCTTCACGCCTCTTCTCATGCAGCTCGGGTTGGATGACACAGAGCACTACAAAAGCATCGTCCTTGACCTCGAGGGACACGGCATGTCACCGACGAAGGCAACGTCGAAGGTCTCAATATCGTCATACGCCGAGGATGTTCGTGGGTTGCTTAACATTCTGGGAATCTCGAAGCCTATTACTGTTGTGGCCCACTCGATGGGCTGCCTTGTAGCCTTCCATCTTGCCTCAGAACACCGCGATCTGGTGAGCAGGATGGTACTCCTCGGACCGCCACCTGCGCCCTTGCCAGCCGCGGCCGCGGGGGGCTGCGTAAAGCGCGCTGCCCTTGTGCGAGCGGAGGGTCTGAGAAACGTGGCCATGGCTGTCGCAGAAGGAGGTACCTCAAAACGGACGCGATTGGATCGGCCATTGGCGTATACGGCTGTGCAGATGAGTCTGCTGTCGCAGGATCCCGAGGGCTATGCAAAGGGATGCACTGCTCTCGCTGGCGCGCAGAACTTGGATTTGGACTTTGCTCAGCTGGGGAAGATCAAGTCCCTGCTGGTCACAGGCTCAGATGATAACGTCTCTTCTCCCGACCATGTGAGGAAAGTGGCGGAGATTATGCCTGAGTCGACCCTCGAAGTCCTACCTGACGTCGGACATTGGCACGTCTTCGAAGATGTCAGTGGTGTGGCCAGTGTTGTTCGGAAGTTCTTGTTCCGTGGCACCGAGTGAGTTCGAGAAGGCTTGTATCGTTGCCTTTCAAGGTCAACATGGCGTATTTGGCGGGACTTACCCTCAAATTCGTATCCGCGCCCCCCAGCTACTGCGAGACGTCCTTGGGAGTGCTGGGTAGATACAGCATCAGCTAGTCGTCTCGATTAGAGCTTCACAGCAACGATCTCAGAAGCGTTCATGTGTCGTATACGGGTATCATTTTGCTTTGTACTGCTGCGACTCAGGCTGAGTTAGATCGATTTTGTCCATCCGTCTGCTGTTGACCTTGTTCCTGCTGGAGTTTTGGTTGTCCGGCTTGCTGCTGCTGTTTTTCATCTTGACCCGCCGTAGGCTGTTTGGGCTGTGGTGGTGGTTTTCGGGTTCGCATCTCTTTTCTCACCAGATCCACATCTACCACAGGTGTTCCCTCCTCCACTTTCGACTTCAAACGATCGCCATCCCAGTCAAAGTAGAGAGCCCAGAATGCGCCTTCTTTCACAGCCACGAAACCCTCGTAGCCTGCCAATGTCAGTCTGCGGTCCTGTCTAGTGCAGTCGAATGGCCCTGTGAGATGACCCTCGGCCCACTGGCGCGTGCCAAATTTCATTTCATAGGTTCGGGCATCCATATAAACCCAGTTCATGATGGGGGCTTCATCAGTGATGGTTGTCACGAGTCCGGGATGTTGTGTGCCGGGATACGCGAGATAGTAGCCCTCAAAGGGGTGGCCGAAAGGGATGTCATTATCCCGTCCAGTGTCGACATACAGCTATGGGACAGTAAAATAATCAGTGTCTGAATCATAATGATAGTCGAAGAGCTGCGGAAAATGGAATGGACTTTAGCATACCTTTTCCCCAGACAACACAATTTCTCGGCCCTCAAGAACAATAGAGTGCTCTGATGACTTTACAACATTGACAACCAGATTGTTCTTCCTGCTTCGATGTTCCTCCCTCCGGGCTTTGCTCTGCGAGGCTTTAAGACCTTCAGAGGCGCCCGTGATGGCACCAAATGCTATGAGAACCGATAGGACCATCTTTGCCTTTCTTTGTCAATCCACTTTGTTATTCTCTGATCTGTATCAAGGACGAGACTATACGCATAAGCACTTCGACCGATAATCTTCACAAGAAATGGTAAGTATGAAGTTCAATGCAGCGACGTGGTTCAGCGTGGGTGTGGACCCCAAATGAAACACCATCGTTGGCATGCGAAACCTTTATGCTTCTGATCCACAAGCCACCAAACAGACAACATACGATTCAAGCAAACCTTCCACGGGCAATGCCGCATCACATTTCTCGTCTGTCACAGAAACCCATGTTCAGCGGCTGGCAACATCAGATGTTCAACGACCCGAAAACCGACAACTCATGAATGCCCAGGATGCTGACACAGCAGCACAGACACTTGTCAGTTGCCACTAGCCAGCCTTGAAGGACCCACAAGGGTCTTGCAAAACCATTGAGAGCGATAACTCCGTGACTCTAGTCATTGTCGTAAGCCCACCGAGAGTCTCCGGGAGGCGTGCCGAAAACAGCGATATGCATCCTAGGTGCATATGGATGTCGCTCGATGTCCGTAACGCAACGGGACCAAACCGTTCGATGATGTGAGAGTCTTTGAGCAGGGGGTTTCACACCCAGACCATTTGATGTCCCGTATAGGCCCAGCATTGATACATGCATTGAGCTATGTTCAAGGACACCCGGACTTTTCCTCCGAGTAAGGGTCTTGAGGTCTGTCAATGAGAGGGTGTTATATGGACCCTGAGGCTCGAAACATAAATGCTTGATCCCCTCAAGGCCCAACATGGCAACGACAGTCTTATCACCACCACTCCAAACAACTACAACACAAGATATAAAACTGTCTTCTCCGCCGGCGGATCGTAATAAATCTTATCCAAATCTCGGTTCATCCCATATCACATCGCTTCCAGCGTACTCAGACAAAACCCCTAGACGGGCTTCCATTAATCGATACTCTTGGTCCTCGGCCTCGAGCACCAACTCAAACTCCACGCCTTCGCCCACCTCTCCCAACAACGGCACAGTTCCGACACGGAAATTTAGACTTCCGGTCAGGGTCTCTACAGACTTGACCTCATTCGTATCTTCCGACTCGAGTCCCCAGTCCAGGCGACGCTCACTCAGTCTGGCTTCCGACAGCAAACGCCGGTCTTCTCAAATTCCCGCTTTAAAGAAGGTGGACGAAAGTAACAACAAAGACATCTCTGAGAAATCCGTTCCAAGGTCTCCAGAGAAATCACCCTCGAAAGACCAGTCTTCCCCACCACCTGCCTATAAAGACACTAAGGCCGTCTCCGATCCCAAGGACACGAAGTCACCACCACCCACGTACCAGGACGTAAAGCCCAAAGAAGCACTACCTCCAAAGCCAGTGGAACAACCTACCCAGATAGCTCAAAATCCCGTCGCTCCATCGCCGGCCAAAGCAGAAACCTACTCAGCCCCTCGAGCAGCTCCCACCACTACCAACCCTACCAAGATGTCTTCCACCGCCAGCAGCCCGTAAGTTGAGTCCTCTGCCCCGATCGTGTGGCCTTTCTTGTGGATGTCTATGACAAGCAACTAAATTAACTGTCTTCTTGATTTCAGTGACGCCCAAAAGGCCGCCATTGCCAACCCTATGGCCAACGCCAACCGTGGCCTCGACTTCTCAGTCGGTAACGGCAACACCAAGCTCACGCACCAGTCGGAGCACGGCGGCAGCTTGCCCCTGCCCAACCTTTCCGGTCGAGGAAATGGTCCTGTTGGTATGTTCCCATATTGAAAAATTCCAATCAATCAAAGGAGCTTCAAGAAGCTGACGTGCCGACATAGGAAACTTGCTCCGCGGCCCGGTGGATGAGGAAGGAAACTTGAAAGCCGCTGCTTTGACGGTGGGAATCAAGCTGGATCTTGAAGCTGAGGTGCACCTATCTGCCCGCGTCAGGGGTGACATTCTCGTTGGACTCTATTAGATTATTGATAATTGTGCTTGTGGGAGGATGAGATGAATGAATACCTTAGGCTGGCCATATAATAGGCAGCAGAATGATCAAGACATGCAGACTCAATGGTCGAAGTTTTATACTGTGCTTTTATTTTATCAATCTCAGGTACTCTTTAAGTACCTTTTATTTGAAGTGAAACGTGGCCAATATGTAACGATTAAAACCCCTATCATATGGAAGAGCAGGAGCTTGAGTGTTAGACCGGCCTATGAAGTAGTGCAGTAGAAGCACTTGGCGGAGATTGAAGAAAATCGTGAGTCAATCCTTGAGGGAGGGCTGGGAGGTGCCTTTAGTAGTCTGGTCGAGATCAACGTTTGCAAGGCTGCCCTTCATCTATCTCTCAACCTAAATTACCTCGGTATTTGGTTATTCATAGAGGTTCTTGTGAGAAAAAGATAGCATTGAAACAGAAGACAAAGGCTTTCTACTATTGCTCACCATTGAAACTTCCAGATCACGGCTGTCTTGTTTGCCCCAAATGCCTCGTCCATTGTCAAGAATGTTACAAATTGTATCAAATCCTTTGTAAGACTTGAAGCCATCCAGAATTGTGTAGTGAGAAATCTAATATGGCTTATTGTAGGCTGCCATGCAGCATCTCTGTGACTATGTCTCAGCCCCAGTGTAACAAACCAAGGAGAGACTCTTTAAGGCCTTCTCTACCATCCTAGGTACCTAGCTATTGTGGAATCGCTGTGAATAGAGTAGTATTCTAGAGGGTTGACATCGCATCGAGTATTGTGAGTTGGTTTACCCTGTTGTTTTAGGCATCCAGTGAGTTGCCTTTCCCTTCCTTGTTTCTAGCAACGCACTTCCTTCCCCTGCATGTGCCCACTGGCCATCTCAACGGTACTCCCACAGCTGCAGGTATCTTCTCTTATCAATTCAGGTAGCTTGAAAATACTTCAGCTTCGTTTGCGACTACTCTGTTGCACATCATCTTGAAGCTGCAAAACTCTCTCTGTCTGCACTTCATCTTTCATCACACCAGAGCAGGAAAGATCACTAACTGTGTTTCTCAACACTTCCATGCGTTTCTCCCCAATGTTAACCTGGCTCTATTGCGTGCCTCAACCTATTCATTTGACAGTAGGTCCCCTCGCAACTCTTTCCTGATCCCCGCGGGAGTCCCTCATCCCGTCACCGCCAATGAGGTGGATGCTGAGCGAACAGGGAGTGCCTTATCATTCCTCTTCTGCTTAGATTTTCGCGTGGAACTGGTAGAGACGCCTAAAGGTCATCACGAAACGAGCTGCATTGCTCCGCGTCCTTCTCCTTATGCAGGTATTGGTCTCTCGCCCTTTGCCCCCTCACCGAAGACCGTCAACGGGCATTCAATCATTTGGCCCTTCACTTCTGCGACGGCACGCTTCTGCTCAATCCACCACGGAGAACAATTCATGGCAAAATGCCATCACAATTGATCCAAGCATCTTGTGTTCCCTTGCCGCTGTTCGATCAATCTTGTGACCTCGCTATGCCCCTCGTCGTTTAGACGAAGGCAAACATTCAAATTGGCTAACAATTCTGGTGAACGATGTCTAGGTCACCCGCTCGTCACTAGACCCTTTACCTCGATTTGATTTACACATACCTCCACGAAAGCTCCTGATGAAAGATGAAACACTTTGAGGAGTTCCGAAAATTGGCACAACGACGCGTCAACCCGAACCGAGATGTGGTCCCCCCACAGTTGCCCATCGCCGAAAAAATGGACGTGGACGACGAGCAAGCACGTAGTGATGCTCAACCCCCGCCACAAACTTCCCAAATGCCAGTACCCGAGCATGTGGTTATAGACAATCCGCAGTCACTTTGGGGACATCGCCTCCGCCAGAACGTCCGAGGTGGACTGCTGCTTCGCGGCTTTGACATGGATCTGGTCGATATTCCCAACAATCCGGTACTAAAAGATGTGCGTCGGCCAAAAGATGACGATGGTGACAAAGTCAAAGCCGCCGAGTTCTCGTCATTCTGGGAGAAAGACGTCCTTGTCTGGCCGAGGATGCTCTTGCAAACCATTGACAGCTACAAGCCTGGCATCTGCAAGCTCTGCGCTCGTACTATGACCAATATTACCAGACATCATGTCCATCCCAAGTTCGGTGCGAAGTCTGAGCGAAAACCACCTCCGGGCATGGTCAACTACCCTAGGGACTACCTCATTGCCACAATTGACCTATGCCGCCCCTGCCACAGTTTGATCCACTACATTATCCCCAACAAATTGATGAGCGATTCATACTATTCTTTGCCCCTTCTCGAGTCTCACCCACGCGTGCAAGCCTGGGTTTCTTGGGTTCGTCGGCAGCGCATCCCGCCATCTCGACCTTTTAAACAGCTTCCGCCGACGCGCGTCCTCCGATCTGCTAGGAAGAGAAAAGCAGAAAAGGTCGAGCCCCAGCGCATCCTCCGATCTGCCAAGAATAGGACGGCGAAGAAGATCCATGCAGGGGCGGAGAAAGTCGAGATTCATCTAAACTCCTCAAAGCTCAATTTGAGCGACACTAAGGATGCTCTGGCAAGACTATGGGCCGATAGTGGAAACACTATTCCCGGGTCGCTTGTCGACCTTCCGGCCCTCCAAAAAAAGCTCAGCGAGAGCACTGGCGGCGGACGAGTGCGCACTAAGAACATACGAAAGGCCCTGTTCTGCAACCCCGAGTATCAAGCATGGTGCAATATGATATTCCCTAGCCTGGCGCATGCGGAAGGGGGGAACAAGTCGTTGGTGAGACCCAACAAGGCGGCTGCGCGCGAGGCCCTGAATTCTGAAGACAGGATGATGGGCATGATCAAGGATGCACTGAACAAGATTTGGCGTGACAATGACAATGACTTTCCCAGGTTTCCTATCCGTGAAGAAGCTAGGGGCAAAGCACTTCGAGAGGCAGTAAAGATATGCATGGGAAAGGCTGTGAATGCCCCCATTCCTTTGGAATTACGAGCTGAGGACCTGCAGCGAAGCATGCAGCTACTCAATAAGTACCGGTTATGGTTTGAGTGGACTTACCCTAGCTTGATCTGGGCTCCCTTAGGCCAGACAGTCACATCGTCTGGCGTCGCCGACGAAGCTGGAGATGACGATGGAGATGTCGAGATGGGCGGCGTAGACAACTCCGCTGGTCGTGGATTCAACCATGGTGGTATGGCAGTTCACACACCCCTTACGGGCACAGGCACGCGGGCCGATCCTATTATCTTTGACGACACCGACGACGAGGAAGAGAAAGTGGCAAGTTCAGTTGGACGGGGAAACTTGACTGTATCTCGATCCGGTCGTGTGGTCATAGATCTCACCATGGACGACGACGACGGTTAGGCAGGTATCGATCAAGTCCACATGGCCGATGGAGGTGAAGCTGCGGTCCTCAGAATCCCCTCCACCATTGGTGCCCGTTAGCGTCCACATTCGCTGGTCCGACATAGCAGGCTCCTCGAGCCTTGGTCTTCCGGGCAAGAACTCGATGCACATCCAAATTTCTGGACGAGGCTTCACTTATCCCAGCTTCTAGGTGTCGAAAATGGATCACACATTTCAACGAGAAGTGTACTAGCGAGCGGCTTGTCTCGCCAGAGGTACATCATGGCAGCACACTGCTGTTCTTTTTCCGTTCAAAATATGAGATCTGCCACCAACGATGGAGGGGAATCAGGCAGTGTTAATCAGTGTACGCGTAGAGAGGGAAATGAAGTTAGATGAGGGGGAATGTGTCCCAATGTCACGATCTGGCTTGCCTTTGGTTTCACGTTGTCTCGAAAGTAACGCTTCATTGTTCAATGCAGCTACTGACGCTGTGTATCAAAATGGTCAAGAGGTGGGATTTTTCAATAAACAGGGTTCACCTCAGGATGGATGGATTTTCATAGCATTTCATGACGTGGTATAAGCCAGTCCAAACGGAAAGAGACTATCCGTTGTCTTTCAAAAATTTGCATCTTTAGCAGACAATTACTTGGTGTCCTCGATCCTGAACACATATTTGACAGCATTCGCCTTGCCAGCTTTCAAGTTCGCCAGTCCTGTTTGGACGCCTCCAAGACCGCCAGGCACGACCTCCTGCCTCTGGCCCTTGAACCAGCCCTCCTGCAGGCCCTTGGCAAAGTAACGCATATAAACATACCCCAAGTCATTATCCTCAGCATGCACCGATCCCACCATCGTTCGCTTCACGGTAATGCCCTCGGGTTGGTTCTCCTCACTCTTGGTCGGTAGCACAGTCGTGAAAACAGCCCCAGGACTCAGCGCCTTGGTTAGATTCGCGTCGCTGCCTTTCTCGCTGACAGCATCATATGCGTAGAGCAACTCAGCCCCCTTGGCGGCCTCTTTAATTCCCTTGACCACCGCCTCGTCGCCAGCACGGTAGTCAATCACAGCATCGCCCTTGCTCTCGTCAAGGAACCCCTTGACGTAGTCTTGCGAGTTGCCAGCCACACAGATGAGAGGGTGTATGCCAGCGCGTGCGGCGAGCTGCACCACATAGATGCCCACGGCTGATGCGGCGCCGTAGATGACCAGTGGGGTAGGCTTGGTGGCGGGCGTCGGCGCACCCCAGGGCTGCGGAAGGGCGAGGTGGCGGAAGAGTCCGACTGCTGCAGTGAGCGCTGCTAGGGGAATTGCGGCGGCTTCTTCGAAACTGGTGTGTGCTGGGAGGTGGGCGGTTGTGTGTTGGTAAGCTACAGCGTATTCCGCGTAGGACCCGCCAGGGGTGACCTTTTATTTGAATAGCGTCAGTTGAATGTCACGGCTCGAGACCTCGCGATATCTGACAAGGTAGGAAGAAAGGAAAAGGAGTAAAAAAGACAAACCATTTCATGAAACGCCATGACGCGATCGCCAGGCTTGAACTCGTAGACATTCTTGCCGACCTCGTGCACTATGCCGGCGATGTCGTCCCCCGAGTTGCCCGTCTTGTCCAACCATTCGGGGAGTTTCCAATCTTTGGGGTTGGAACCGCTCACGATCACTTTGATGACGAGTTGGTCGTCGTTGGCCTTGGGAATGGGCGAGTCCGTAATGGTCACTGTTGGACCGGGGTGGACGATGGCTTCCTTCATTTTTTGCTGTGGCTAGGACGATTTGAATGACACGCGGGGAGGTTCAGGGAGAATATCTGGTCGAGGATTTTTGATGATTTCTTGACAAGAATATAATTAATTGATTCACTGACTGACTACCTAAATATTGCGATTGAAGTAATCGAAATCTGGAGAGAGGGGGTGATTGTGTGGCCGAGCACACGATGACAAATGCGCAGTGGATGTGGTTTTATTCTGCTTTACTAATCCTTTGGAGATTTGAAGTTTCGATGGCCTTCGAGATACCACCCGAGAGCCCGCTCGCATCATAATAGCATCACAATCGATTGCGTCACAGGTTGATGAACTCTACTCCACGCTGCCCCTCACCTTTAGTGGGTAGGTAGGTAGGTAGGTAGGTATTGAATGTATAAAACACCCAAGCATAGAGAACTCGCTCTGATGTGAAGACCCTCGCACCGCGATAAGGACGCCTTTCCCTCCCTTCGTGGGGTTTGTTCGCGGAAAGAAGGTCCTCCGAGATCTCCACCTCACCCGCCCGCAAGAAGCCTCGGCGCAACGCGTTGATTTATTACCAAATAAGCGGAAAGTTCCTTTCTTACAGGAAATGGTAGTTCTCAATTCCTTATGCGGGGCCCGGAACCCCGCTCTCGGCCCGAGTCGGCCGTTTTCCCCCGGCTCCGACCGGCTCCGGATGAAGAGATCGCTTGGAAAGCTGCCGGCGTCCCCGGCTGCAGATCCCATGAGATGTGACCGATCCGAAGGTTTGCAGGGTCGTCAGCCGCCGGGTAATTTATCCTGTGGTTGATCGCCTTTCGTTTGACCTTTTGGATGAGAAACAAAAGGAACTGCAGCGTTCTAGCAGGAAAAAGCCTGTCAAAGCACCTTTGACAGTGTTTGAATTTACATGCGCGCGCGCACATACGCATCAGACAATATTTATACATGAAAAACTACGGGTGAAGACGGTACTGATCTTTGCAGCATACCTGCCTACCACGCAATTTCCTGGAACGCGCGCTACAGACACACAACACACGAACCGTGGCCGTGGCCGTGGCAAAATTCCTTCGCTCGGTCCGTCCTGATCATCGAACTTCAGCCATTCTGGCGTCGAACTTTATGCTTAATCTCAGCTGAACTCATGGTCACGCATCATACCCTATCTTTTCAGTCTAAGCGTTACAACGGAGATACTGAATTTAGCACCTCCAGATGAAAAGGCTATAGCTACCTAAATATTGCTAGCCTTTCAAGGCTGGTGTCTCTGCCCTGTCGGGCGTATTTAATCTAAGTTTGCCGGGGAATGGGGGGCGGGGGGCTTTTTTAGCACTAACTTTATTGTAATTGGAAGTCTGATCATATGAAGCTCGTGTACCACAGTTTACAAAAACCTCGTGACTCTCTTATCATTCTTATCATCAGTGTAATGGCCTCGGTCTTGTTTCACATTGACGGAACTCTTTGATGAGAGATCTTGAATGTGCAGTCTTTTGACCACAGTGCAACAAATTTGACTCCTGATAGCAAGTAATTCAGCATTCTGACATTATCAGAATATCAAAAACGATATGGTTGCCTCATGTTCCTATGGTGGACGCCATTTACCATTGACTCACTATGCACCGTCAATGACTTGTTCACGAGCGCAATCGAGAGCCAATGCTTAGCCGACGGCACATTATCGATCACAACTCGACAAGCCAGCGTGTTTTTCGTCGCCATGCTGTCCATTCGGTGATAGGCGGAACATTGTTGGTTGTTCAACTTTGTTGCACGGATATGTCTCCACTGGAGACCGAAAGGCCCACTCATTTTGATTACACCGATGTCACTGGAAGGTTTATCACAGTGGGGCTCAAAGCACGGAGACCTGTGGACTCGACATCGGTTGACGTGTCTAGTCTACGTGCACGCCAAAAAAAAGAAGAAAAAAAGACCTGGATTGTGGAGTACTGTTCGGTTCAGCTGAATTTAACCTGGTCTAGTCCCCAGCTGTAGGCGAGAGTGTCTCAAGACTGCTAGATCAGATGTACCTAGGTATGTTGGCCGGAGTCACATACATTCTATACTCCCACACGAGAGAGATCTTCACCCCAATTTATGTAAACAGGGCCGAATCCGGCGGTTCTGGACCAATAAAACCACCCGACTACCTATGAACTTGGACAGGGTCAGATTTTGAACCCGCCACAGTTGACCACGCCACCACTTCGACCTTTGTCCAATGCATTCGCAACAGAATCGAGGGAATGAATAAATGAGGGTAATGTTAGTGAGTCTATCCCTGGATACATTCATTCTTTCTGCCGCTTGTCCGAATGCAATGTACGAAGCTTGGGGCATTCGAGGAGTGTGCATCTTCTTTAGAGAACTCTACCATACCTTGGTAGTACCAAGTGACCCCACACATGGACCGGGGCAGGATGTTCGAGGGAAGAGTCCATGCGCCGTTGAAGAAAGAGAGAGAAAAGAAAAAACGTCGTTCACAGCCGACTGCTTGCTGATGAGGTTCAATCCCTGTGCCCCGAAATCAGGGAGGACTCTTTCGCCATCCGCATGACTACGACGTACCCCTGACGTGCGACATGAGACGAAAGAATGGGAAGTCTGATACGCCTATAAGTTGTGAGACTTCTATAGTGTTTTTACCAGAAAGGACTAAATTTTCCGTCCACCAAGCAATTCCCTCTCTCTCGACTTGATCAAGGAAAGTCGCAGGCTACCGTAGTTCGAATTTCGAAAAGTCGTTCGATAGTTTCACGCTTATCTGCTTCGGTTCCTGATCCAATAATTCTGTCATGCTTCCGAGCCGGGGGATCGACAACCTTAGCCAAAATTAGCTCCCTCATCTGACCCACTCCTGAATCTCAGCCTTGTCCAATGGGGACAGTACCAGGGAACTGTGTCGCGTTGCCTGAGCAAGAAAAGCGGATTCCCCATAGTAACTTCGCAAGCCGTCCCTTTTCCTGCACTCTTGGCCATGATTCGACGTGCAATTCTCGCCGCCGAGATGACCCAAGGACGGTTCGGGCCTTTCAGAGTCGTACTTGGCAGTGCAGAATCAAGGTCGTACGTCTCCACACTTCTGATACCCCGTGAAGAGAGATGCTTGCTTCTGTAGAGGCCTGACATCTCGGGTCTCGGCTGCAAATCCTCCAAGCAGAACGCGAGTCTTTTTTTTTCCCTCGATTTATTTTTTAGTCCTCTTTTCGATGACCTCGTAGTCATGTAGACCCGCTTTGGTTCCTCAAGTCGACTTACGACTGGGTCGCTGAAGATGCGTCTACATCGATGATATCAGATGAAATATGCTTTGCGATGTACCCGTTTCCAGGGGCGACTAAGAATTGCGCATTGAATTATTCTCTACTACTAGCTTAACGTGCCAGGGTTGTGAATATCGACTGTTCGGTCACCAGGGCAAGGGATCCTTCATTAATTGGATTACGAAAACCCTGTCTTTTCAATCAACTTCCTGTCCTGGATGGTTGCCAGACCCCTATTACTTTCCCCTAATAAAACCAGCCGACCCGAGGTCTTCTTTTCTTCAGTTTTATCTCTTAAGGTTGAAGGCTTGAAAAATGATGGTTGTCTTTCAAACTCGGCTTTCTCACTCTCCATGAAAATATGGCGACGACAGAGGATGTCACTCCGGAATTCCTCGCGGAGGATAGGAGTCAGGTCCTCGTTGACATCTCGATAGCCTTCATCGTCCTTACCACCATTGTCCTGGCGGCACGTTTTTATGCTAGAAGGTTTCAAGGACTGGGTGGGTTCCACGCGGATGATGCGTTTGTGTTGGCAGCATATGTTGTGAATCTGGGGATGTGTGCTGTGGGGATAAGTGAGTCAAGCTCCCTGCAAAAAAAAGCTTTTTTTTTTCTTTCTTGTCCCGTGTACCCAAGATAGGCGAGAGCTTGTCGCTAAACCCATGCTTGTTACACAGTTTTGACCAAAGTTGGAGGCGTCGGCCGACATGTCATCTTTTTGGAAGAATCCAACCCAGCAGCCCTTGTGGGATGGGCGAAATGTCTTTTCGCTTTCGAACTCATCTACTTCATCTCTGTCGCCCTCCCGAAGCTCAGTATAATATGTCTCTACCTGCGCATCTTCAGCTGGAAGGGTGCCATGCGGACCACTGCCTGGATTTTGTTCGGTCTGACGGCGGCGACATCGGTGGCATTGACACTGGCTGCCTGCTTCCAGTGCATTCCCCTCGCCTTCTTTTGGGATAGGACCATCGCGGGCGGGCGCTGTTTTGACATCCAGCAATTTTTCCACGCGCAGGCGCTTCCTGGGTTCATTCTTGACATTATCATTATGATACTGCCCATGAGCACTATCTGGAATCTTAAGTTGCCTATGATCAAAAGATTTGCACTGCTCGGAATCTTTGCGATTGCCAGTTTGTAAGCATCATAATCCTGCGAGATCGCACATGCTCGTCCCCATGGAGTATTAGCATACTAACTTTTTGAAGTGGAATCGTGGCTTCTATCATCCGCGCGACGATCTTCTTCGGCACAGAGGCTTTTGCAGACGAGACATGGGCGTCCGTGGATCTCGTCGGCTGGTCCATCATCGAGACAAGCGTGTACATCATCACCTGCTGCTTGCCAAACTTGCGACCACTGGTCTCGCACTATACTCCGCAATGGCTCAAGAAAGCAGTCAAGCTGTCTGTAACGAGATCGACAGCGGCCAACTCCAAGGGCATCTCCGGAATTCACAAATCCACGTCTTTTGGGCACAGCCTCGCAAGCAAGCGAGACCATCACATTACGGAGGACGCTATTGAACTCACTGGACGCGGAGACAGCGGAGCGTGGGTGAGGGGCGACTCTATAGACTACCTGGAACGCCCATCGACGCGTGGTTCTCCAGGCTTGTCCCTTGCACAACAGCAGAGTCAGTCTTTGGGTACAACTACTCACATTACCACTGGTGATACAGGCCATTATCCATTGCGATGAGGGAAGACAGAGAAAAGAGTCAAGAGGCTGGCCGAGAAGGCTATTTAGCTATCGTAATCATGAACCAATTGAAACCAAGACAGCGTTGCGGATTGCATTTGACGGACAATTCTTTTTATCGCGTCCGTGGATCGCCTAGACATTCCAATTAATCATTGAGAATTGTTTCGTTGCTCACATTCATTGCTACTGCCGCTTCCCGAGGTTTTGTAAGCCTGCGTATTGTCCCCCGGCATCGGATCTGAAGGGCGTGAGCTTTACAGCCCATTTGGTGCTATAACCCTTTTAGACGACCCCCGTTTCTGGACAATTTTTGAATGTTTCACATTAGCCCATCTTACCTTCTCATTTACTTTAACACTCAACGATGCAAATTTTGTCCCAGGAACAATCATCTATTGACATGACGGCGGAGTCTACTTCATGGCAACCGAAAGCCATCGTTTTTGATCTGCTCACGGCCCTTCTCAATTCCTGGGACTCTTGGGCCAAAGCGACTCCCACACAGTCCGCCGAAGAAGGCCGGCGCTGGCGGTCTCGCTACCTAGATATCACATTCGGGGCTGGCTCATATACACCCACAACATCTTACGAGGCATTGATCCGACGCGCCGCCAACGACGTTGGCCTACCACCGTCTGCAGTGGACGCGCTGATTCAAGGTTGGGGAAACCTTCAGCCGTGGCCAGAAGTTCCCCATGTACTTCAGGCCCTCCGGTCCAAAGGGTTTCAAATCGGCGTCGTTACTAATTGCTCCAATGATTTGGGCCATGCTGCAGCCCAAAGGGTGGAGCAATGCGTGGGGAGCAATTTTCAATTTGACGGTGTTGTGACCGCGGAGGAAAGTGGCTTTTATAAGCCGGTCAAGGCTGCATACGAGTCTATCCTTACGGAGATGGGCCTCTCCACCAGCCAAGTGTTGTTTGTCGCGGGCAGTGCGGGTGACGTTCAGGGTGCAAGTGATGTGGGGATGCAAGTGGTATGGCACAATCATGTTGGTCTGGCTGCAAAGGGTCAGGCGATTCCACTGCGAGAGGGAAAAGATTTGGTAGATACTTTGGCGGGCTTTCTGTGATAAACTCACAGGGCTTCGACTATATGTGAGATGCCAACACCCAGGCTTTGTTTACTGTTTGAAGCTATTTGCGGGGATGACAATCAACAGCCTCCAGTAGTTGCCGAAGAGCCTCTTCGTCTGCCTTTCGACTGGCCTCGTACAGCTGCCAGCCATTTTCGCTTCCATCCATCATGTCTCTTCCGAAATCCCTTTCTACCCATCCCAAGCCGACATGGAAATGCACGTACTGCAAGACCGATTCTCTACTTTGGCTCAAACCGAGCCCGTGCTGTAGAGCCAGATTAGACTCATTATGTTGAAGAAATTCTGCCATCGAACGCTTGTCGTAATTGATGTGAACCACATCCTCACATCGGCGTTTCCACGCTGGCTGTGCTTTTAACTTGCTTCCCAAGTCTCCGGTCAGGTCCATGGTTCTCGCGGTGGCAACCGTAACGGTGTGTTTTCCCTCCCAGTCTCCACTACCCATCCTAAACACCTTGAGAGTCTTCATCTTGTTGCGCCATATATCCAAGACCGTGCTCCAGCGTAAGTGAAACTTTACTGTCACAGGATCCCAACGTTCATCGTGAGGACTCTGCCGCGTCATCACCTCCTTCAACGGATACCCAGTGTTTGCTATTTGTACGCCATTCACGTCCAAGATAGACTCATCCATCGGGCCTAGGACGTGTGCGCGCCACATGATTGGGCAGTCGTCCAGGTACAACTCTTCGAGTCCACCGCGACCGTTGTCCGCGCCAAGAGACGCGATCCAATCGATTTGCCATTCATGACTGAATACATAATTTCCCAAAGCTAGGACTCTCAGATTGGGAAAAGGCGAAGTGCCATTGCCCAAGCCAAGCATCCGGACGTCCAGCTTCGGTGCCCATCCAAAGTATTCGCGACAGTAGAGTGAAAGAACGCGAAGATTGGAGCAAATAACAGGTGATAACCATGTCTTTGGTAAATTGTCAAAGAAGTCGTACTTCTCGGGAAGAAAGATCTGCTCTGACAGGTCGTATTGGCTGCGTCGAGTCGCCACCAAGAGCTTGAGCTCTTTTAGAAATTGTGCAGATAACAGTTCCTGAAACTCCGGCGACTCATAGAGAGCGTGTTCAGTATTTTCAGTCAGATTCGCAATTGTCAGAGAAGACAAGGATAGCAATTGTCCAACAGGCGTGAACGGACGCACTAGGTCAGTGAACTCGCCGCCCGACACGGAATGTGATTCATTGTCAGCCGAGTAAAGAGTCATTCTATTCATAAACCAGTCTAGCCAGGACTTTTGCCAAGTCTCATGGAGCTCTTCCGTCCATCGTCCTGTCACACATTTGACAATGGTACTAAGCATAGCAAGTTGTCGAATTGTGTCAACACTGGCACCGGATTGCGTAAATTTGATGTTCACAGCCTGCAATCCCGAGAGCAACCTCACAAGCGGCAGTGCGAGAAGAAACTTGGTGGTTCGACGCACAATGTAACCCCTTACATCGTGGCCGTCCGGCGTTGGGCCTTGCCATGCGTCTATAGTGATTTCCCGAACCAGGGGACGAAGTTTAGAAGACTCGGCGATGCGTACAAACGGCAAAGGGTCGCAGAATAATTCGAGACGGACATGTCGGAAGGCTAGAGATGTAGCTAGATATTCGGTGGCACGACTGAGACAACGACACTTTAGAAGAGCGTTTTGCGTGAGAAACGAGAAGATGAGTACCAGGATGTCGTCTGGCAAGGGTGTCATATTTGCAAGACTTGTAGTTTCGTTGCGGCATGATAAGAAGAAAAAGCCCACGGTCTTCTGACTAGTTGCTCTCGACTGCGTTCAATAATGAGGAATTAGCTTGGTGCCTAGGTAGGTACGGAGAGCCACGAAGTTTACTTGACGCGTAGCCTATACTTGACGCGTAGCTTAGGTAGCCAACATTTGACTTGACGGCTGTGCCGCAGAAATGCACCACAAGCGGCTGGGAGGTGGAGCTGCGCCGAGGAACGGAGTTGCTGGGTACATGCATACGTACCTAGATAGGTACTTCAATTCTTTTCTTTCAGATAGGATCATCACAGGGGGAATGCGCTAAACCTTAATTCGACTTCACACAAGTCAAGCAACCGAGTACTTAGATAACGGCTATCTTGGCCCCTATTGACAATAACTTGTCTAATCATGCATTCACTACCTTGTGTCGAATTTAGAACCTTGCAAAATTGCTTCCCCGGTGGGGAGCTTGAGAATTTGGGAGAAGCAATGGAGGCCTACGCTGACAAGCTAGACAAGAAGCATTATATGGAACTCCTCTCCAGCTGGAAGTAAGTCTGGGGAATGAAGTCTGAGGAGTGCAGCTACCGGGTCCAGCTCCATCAGGATCTTGTGAGCAATTTACTAGTAGTCCCTTAGAACATCGGTCGGACACTTTTCTCAGAATATTTGAGTGACAGGCGAGTTCTCTCATTTGGATAGGTAGGTATGTGGCAGCCGTCAGCCACGGGCTCGATTTTTGCTCCTCGAGTCTAACGGATATTTCCCCGTCTTCCTGGACAGAACCTTCCAGCCTATGAGGCACCTCTTCAAGCTAATGGCTGGCTGGCCATACCTTGTGACGCTCTCCACATGCATGATTTAATGATGGTGGTCGTGCCCGTCTCGCTTGCTGTGATTACACTTATATCCAGACTCGGCCCGCGCCTTTTGGGCTCTGCTCATAGGCCTTGGAGCAGGTAGCATTTCTGCGTCCGTCAACATCCTCTTCGGGGTCATCTTCGATACACGGGCCTCGCCGAGATCCCGCTTCGCCGCAATCTCGCTGGAGTAGATCAGGTTCAGCCAGTTAGCCAGACGGTATCCGCCTTTGGCAATCTGGAGCTCAATCGTGGGAATGACCGAGTCATAGTAGGTCGGGTAGAGATCAGTGGCATCCGTGAGAGCTGCAGCACCGTCAGGCATGACGACGCTGCAGACATACGCATTCGCATCGCTGGCCCAGGTCATGGCAGTGTCCTGCGCGGCGCTAGGGTCGTCGCCATCGATCCAGCTTGCGGCGAGGTCAGCATATGACCCGGAGTCAATCTCGGCGATGAGATCGGTAGCCCAGCTTTGGGCGTCGGTCAGCGCAGAGCCACCGACAAGAGTCTCGGGCATGTAGGTATCCCAATCAGAATGAAGGTTGTCCGAGTAGCCTTTTGTTCATGTTAACATTTGTTCACCTCTCACTCACTGCGTTTGCTTGGGGGATGCCTAGGTGCCTAGGTAGGTACTCACCCTGGTAGGTAACGTCAATGTCATTTCCACCGACCTCGTAAGCTTCATCATGCAGAGGCTGTGTAATATCTCCAATGAAGTGAACCAGGAATTTCAAGGCTTGGTTCACGTTGGCGTCCGACAAGCGCCCATCGCCAACCCTTTGAGTATAATTGGTGATTGCGGACACGGAGCATCCAGAAGCGCCACAATCACGATCAAAGTCCACACTGCAGCTTGTGGGTGGGTCATCCTCGGCGTCGATGTAGTGTAGAGCAGATGACCAGTCACCTTCCGTGGTCTCGCGATAGGAGTCAGCCCAGGAGGCAATATTTGCAAGATAAGAATCGGAAGTATCATTCAGCACGCCTTGGGCCCTGCTTCATGTTAGACTCGCTCGACCATCAATCTACAAACAGAAGAAGAGAAGGGAGCGCATACCAAGTGGCCACATCATCCGTGACATAGTTCTGGGCTATATAGGCGACAGTGGCGTGCCCTAGGGATCCCCAGGCTCCGACGCCTTGTAGGGTGGCAACGGTGAGCAACAAGGATGAGACCATTATGTTTTGCCAATGAAAGTCGATGGGAATGTCCAACAGGCTTAAATTTCGAGTTTAGTAAGTATCAGCAAGTTACGGTCCGAGCCTGACTTCATTAACAAGGGAAGCAGAGCTTGGCATCGCGTACATGTCCTCGTCTTTTTATAATCTAGGTAATCTTCACCCCTACACTTGTACAGACGGCTGTTGTTGGTGGATCGGGGGGCTATGGCCGACACTGACGTCGCAGTTCTCACTTTCGACCTTGGATATGCTGTAAGAAAGATACATGTTGTTCTCACCTCCCTCATCCGGGATAGCACCCTCATTATCGTCGACTCTGGCCGCCCCATGAACCAAGTTATCTGCTGGGATAGGTTCTGCGAGAGCGCCGATAATGGAGTGGGGCGCTCGTCTCCGCCCTCTTCACTATTCTGTGGATGCAATTCTTGGCGTGCAGTCGCTTCACGTGCTGGCTTGTCCCAGTTGACTCGTCGTTAGTATTGTGGCCCCCTGACGACGCCGGCGCCGCCAAGACATCAAATGTCACTCTATTGCATGACGGCTGCTTGAGCGGGCAGCTGAGCTTGCATCTGAGCTGCATATCTTTTGTTCAGGGGCCTCAGACCTTCCCCTTTGGAGCAGTCCACTAGATTCATTTTTGTCGCTTTGCCTGACCGAGTGTGACTCCATATTGCTAGAATTCTCTGCCTTCGTGCGACGAGACACGGCAACACAGCAACTCCGCGAAAGAAGCAAACCTGTTGGCGGGTCCCTTACGCCCTGCAGTCCTAGCACACGGGAACCTCGGGACATCG
This sequence comes from Gnomoniopsis smithogilvyi, assembly GCA_027946515.1. Lineage (NCBI taxonomy): Eukaryota > Fungi > Ascomycota > Sordariomycetes > Diaporthales > Gnomoniaceae > Gnomoniopsis > Gnomoniopsis smithogilvyi. Next base: position 112,425 of record JAPEVB010000004.1, on the reverse strand, counting down.
TCTGAAGTATCATGGTGGGTGCACGGCATATGATAGAGAAACGCTCCTGATGAAGAACATCGCGTCCAGAGAGCGTTTGCGATGTATCGCCACGGGGCGACAAGCTGAACAGACTCCAGAATCGGCAGGCCTGCAGGTGTCCGGGGACTTAGCAACTCACGTCTCTGGTGATCTGGATAAGGCTTGGATGAGTCTATTGGAGGGAAGCCCTAGGGCTGTTTTGAAAGTGGCACATGAAGAATGGCAAGGTTGGATGACATGCGAGTAAATATTGCCTCCATGGGCGCTAATTATATACAAAAAGCCAAATTATGTTGAGAACTCAAATTCGTACCGAATACCTAGCCACCGCCGACCCCTTGCTCTGATAGAGGACTGCAGACTTTCGAATAGCTCGGTCATTGAGAAGCAGAGAAGGTACTCAATCGGAGACTCGATGCTTCTTATTTGAAGGAGAAACCACCGGCCAAGTCACCCACCAGACCCGGATCGTATGCACTGCGTATTTCTCGCAACCTGGCTGCGCCCGCTGACGAGTACAATTGGTCCAACGTTGCTGTTGATGGAGAGTAGTTGGGGTACAACGGCGCAGTCTCGTTGAAGATGCCCTCGGATATGGCCACCTGTTTCAATTGGTCTACGTTTGACTGCATGGTCGACAACCAGAACTCATCATTGTCTTCCCCGATCCATGAGTAATACAAGTTTAGCTGCATGGAACGAGTTAGTCAATATTGTGAAGACACGTTGAGCACATAAAAAGGTGCAATACTGGGAGGGTGCACTTACCGGGACTGCAGAATCAGCATGGGGAAAAGCGCTAGACCTGGCGTACTGGCCATAGTTGAGAAAAGGCTCGACGTCGTAGCTCAATAGGATTCCACTGTAGTTACTTGCAACATTGGACAGCGCCTGTCACAGATTAGCCACGTTTCGATGGGTGGCGAGGCTCTAAAGTATCATATGGGTATGGAGGTATGAGGCTCACTTGACTTTGATTCGCGACTGCAGCCAAGAATCCAGCCGACAATTTCGTTGTTGGCATCGTGTTGAATGAGCCACGCGGGCTTGTCTGAATGTTGGAATCTACTAAAGAGACGAATGAGGAGAAAGTTTGTGTGCTGACTAGGTTGATAGTGCTTTCGATCCCGTCGAACATGGAGAAGACATTTCCAGGATCCGGTCCATCATAAAAGTAGATTACGAAAGTCAACGAGCCAAGAGGTGTCGTATTCAGAGTTGTGATTAACTGAGCCTTTGGATCCGTGTTCACCTCTGAGAATTTTTGAGTTGCTGCAATGATTTGGTCGTTGTAATCAGTCGAGTATATAATGATCCCGCCCTATCCAAAGTATACCTGTCAGCCGATTTTGGTTGGCTCTAAGGAGAACCAATGGAGACGCACGTAAATTTGATCTGGTTGGGTATGTGTATTAAACTCCGCTGAAGTGACAACCCCGAACTTGTTGAGGCCGCCTTGAAGTGCCCAGAATAGATCAGGATTGGTATCGGCAGAAGCGGTTGTTATGGTGCCGTTCTTGAGGTCACAATGTGTCAGTTTATGCTTTGATACCATTTGTCAAGGCCGAAGATATTCGAGCATACTGTTAGGACAATATTGTAAAGCTTGACGGTGTCACTGGTCAGGCCAAATTGATTCGTTTTCCTAGAAGATCAAGAGTCAGTCTAGATATTGATCATGTAGCATAACAGAGATGGCCACAGAATGACTTAAAGCTTACCAAGAGTAACCGCCGCCCAGCGTGAAACCACCAACACCAGGGCCGGCTGTACGACCACCGACAACGTTTACTCCGCTACCATCCAACTTTTCGTATACATCACTCCAGGTCTGAAGTATTCCATCTCAGCTGTGTGTCTTGATTCCTTGGACGGCGACGGAGTCATGTCAAGCTGGGTACCTAACTTACCTGCCCGAACCCAATTTCTACAGTCGAGTTATCAGGAGACAAGGTTACCTGGTTAAGATTCGCAATGGAAATATGAACGCCTGTTGTGCTTGAGAACCCAGGATTTGAGGAATGTCCCCCACTTTTGATCGCCCATGGGACCCGATGCTGCGAAATAGTCTGCATCTGTATGCTACCGCTTAGCAAAGCGTCACGGGGACTTTAGTCCTGGGTAAACGGAGATGTGGTTGACTCAACAACCCATCAAGTCTCGATCATACTCACAACGGCAGCCACATCTTGTTGCGAGCCCACCTCGACCACACAAGTCGGAATCTGACTCGATGATATAAAAAACCAATGGTACGTTGCGGAATTAAAGTCCGGGCTGACTGGTCGAAGCATTAGTATTGCCGTAAATGCTGTAAGGTAGAGCTACCGTTTTAAAGAGAGCTTCATTCAAAGACTAATCTGTCTCTTTGTAAGCTGGCGTCAACATACGTATATTCGTCATCACCTTTCCGGAGCTCGACATCTGGCTCTGGATCTCCGAGCACGCTGCGGCCACATCTCCCACCTGGGCGATAGCGAGCCTTGCCAATAAGGCTGCGCTGGCGCAAATAAACCAAGTGAATAATCTTGCCATCATGACTCTATAGAATTATGGTCAGAGGAAAAGAATAGGTATAATTCAGCCAAGTGGATGTCAAGAAGGCCTGGTCGGTGGCAAGCAAGTGGTATCTCGAAGGTGAAGGCTGAAAAGGACAGCAAGACACTGCTGGACAACTCGGCTTATATAAAATACCTAAGCAAACGATAGGCAAAATCTGTACTACAAGGAACAATAGTCTGGAAAGCCGCCTAAAAGTCACATGCTAACATGTTGAGATATTAAAAAATGATTCTCGCACAGCCTAGGTGGCGCTACCTACAGAGTGCTACCTTGAATATCATACGTTTCTCCCTAGCAGCTGACCAAATAGTCACTAAGGTGCTCTAGTCCTCATTCATTTACCAATGGTCGCCATAAACAATGGCCATGCTAAGAGCGCTCTCCACATCGGGCAAATTCATGCATAGCCGACGAAACAGGAGGGACACTACCCTGGAAATTGTGGGGCCTGTGATTAGATCTAATGACAAAGGAGCAATCATCTTGCCGCTCAGACCATGTTCATAGAAGTCGACATTAGAGTTCTTCATGGTTCAGGTTATAAGGCAGTCATAGCACGTGGCCCAGATTCGGACGAGCATGACTTGGAGATTGTGATCGTGAGAGCTATATAGAAGACCGGGTCTACTTGTTAGAAATACATTCTGCGATGTTGATGATCCTGTTCTCGTTGTCGTGTCCTAGGCAGTAGCAAAACTACCACTGCCCACTGCCCACCAAGTATATACTAAAGGGCGCACTCAATGTCTTAGCGCTACATGGCAGCTAGTAGTCTCCTTGGCCTCACTGAAATACCACTGATGAGGAGCTGTCAACACCCTATGTAAACTACTCCTAACATCGATGATCTTTGTGGGGTACATAAAGTCAAATTTCCCTGATAGATAGCGTAGGATATGAGATTGTGATGTGTATATTGGGATGTGCGGAGGTTTGCGAATACGAATAGTAGTAGGCTAGCACGGGCTCTTCAAAAATGGAGCTGAGCCACTCGGCTCAGAATCTGCACCCAATTTTACATGTGAGACTGAGGGGCTTCAGGATTTTGAGACCGAAGAGACTGATATTGAGGCCTACAGAAGCAGGGTTGATCCTCATATAGAATGTGCTAGAGTTCAAGCCAAGGGCATTTGACAGCAAACCTTGAATTGATTAATACCATAGTATGCTTGCATTGTCCACCTGCACTTCTCCAACAGCAGAGCTGTATGGCCATGTGCAACAGTGTCCTGACTACATTGCCCCTCCGCCCTGGCATTAGATTGGCTCCTTATTCAGGTGAAGCTTCTTTCAATCCAGGGGTCAGTAAACTCAAACTGTAGACAAGGCTTTCCAAGAAAGTCGGGGGATGAAGGTCTTGACTGTTTCGACCGCGGCTATCCAGGAGCGCCTCATTATGACCGGACTATATTCTGGGAAAGCCAAGAACAACGTCTTTCTCATATGTGGGTGATGTCTTAATCAACACTGGTGGTGAATACATCGTTACCAAAAATAGAACTCGCATGCTACTGAAAATACCATGTAATATGGATTTTCCTTTGTTCAAGGTTAAAGTAATAAAATAGAAGAAGCGGCAAATGGTGACAGCCCACATCCGAATTCGTTCAATAATATCTCCTAGTTAGAGATGCGATGAGGTGTACAATGTTTTTCCGACTGGTCAATATGTCATAAATTTGACAAATTCGCTCACGACCGCTCCAGGCAATTTTGAAGGAATGGGTCGATAGAGGTTGAACATTATCCCATGTTTTTCCGATACCCATTACTAGTACTACAACTTATGTTGCGCGTTTAGTGTACATTTTGTATCATTAGCCCTCACCAATAGGCACCGTGTTCATCCACTTTTCGATCCTCTCATCCAACCGTCTCGTCGAGCCTTGGCCCAAACCCTTCTTTTTGGCAACCTCAAATGGAGGGCCCGCAACCGGAGCTTTAGGGAATGGAGAGAAACGTGGCGTGATAGGTACTTGCGAGCTCTTTTTATTACCCCTCACACTCGTACTCGTCTTGAGCTGTGTCTCGTCTCCTGCAGTGTTGCTGTGATTTTGGCGGGCAGGGGGTAAGGATCTCGACCTCCTCGCCAAGCTTTTCTCTCCTCGTGTGTCATTGCGGCCTCGCCGATCCGTAGATCGTCCACGGACCATACCATCCTCCTCGCCACCTGCGGTTCGCGGTCGAGGCGCTCCCGGTCGGGAGAAATTGCGAACCAGAACCGGGTCTGCTGTATCACTTCTCGCCAGACGCGGGGGTTCAGAGCTTTGTTCAGTGTTCACGGCCGTCATCGCTCGAAATTCCGTCTGTGGCGGGCGTGGGATTTCAATGAACTCAGTGGACGGGTCAAGCGAGAATACCGACATCTCTCCAGTGCGGGTCACCGAGATGGATCTCCTTACATCCAAGTCGGCATGGCTCACTAGAAGGGAGTTTCTGCGCTGTACAGGGTTCTCTTGCGACGTTCCTGCATAGTCTGCTGGTTGGTCAAACAATACTGCAGCCATGTCGACTCGGGAATCAGCTCGAATGTTCGGTTCGCCAGTGGCTGGTCTGACTGCAAGTTCCGCCTGACGCACGAGGAGGGAATTTCTGCGACGAGCCGCAGCGCGCGATGATAATTGCCCTAAAAGCTTTGCCAGGGTTGGTGGTTCCTGTTGTTGCACCTCGTCCTCGTCTGGGTTGGCTATCCTGAGCACCGCACTAGTCGGAATTGCAATGGGTGTTCCCAGTGCCGGTGAGGGTGGCATTATGGCGTCTGGAATAGAATCTGTCGATGTTTTGTCGGGCTCGGGCACCAACTGCGTCTGGACAGAGAATCGCTCTGATGATGACTCTCGCGGGGTTGTACTTGAGGGTGTGCGTGGGTTTGAAAGAGGACGAGGACCAAAAGGAACGGTAGCGATCTGCGGCCTCTGCGGCGCATAGTTCGAATTTTGTCGTGGATGCCAGGCCAGCTTCCGCGGCGAGTCTTGTGCATCGAGAGGAGAGCTCGTTGAAGTAAAGACGGCTTCCAAAGGGGTTGGTATAGGCTGACTACGCACCCGGACTAGAGGCCTGATATCGTCTTGATCAGGTGATACCAGCGCCTGGTCCTGCGTGGAGGCGGGGACTGAAGACTCTGGCGTGTTGATTGTAGACCTGTCAAAACCCAAGTTCTTTGTTTCCACCTCCGTTCTCCCTTTCTTTTCGCCTTCGCCATTTCCGTCGCTTCTAAGTCGATGACCTGCCCTTGATACACTAAGGTCAAAAGTGTTCACCCGGCTGGACGACGTGCTGCCTCCTCGAAGGAACGACGTCTTTGAGAAGAAGGATGTTGCAAATGGTCGTTCCGTAGTTTCCGTTATGACAACCATTACTGTCAAAGAGATCCTATATTTCTAGTCAGTAAACTTGCACCGGCTCTCAAAATTCACGAAAAGCCTCCCGAATTTGACTCACAGTCCCAGCGAGGTGATAGCCAGTTGGATCCAGACCACATTGCCTTCCAGCCCCGTTACGACGTGGAATCCTTGAATCGACGCAACAATAGATGTGAGAACCACACTACCCATCCACACAGGAACACCTAGGCGCATGATCAACACGGCCACCGCTACAGTGAAGTAGCCAAAAATCTGAGGGCTGCCATGGGTTCGTATGTAGTGCTCTCGCGCTGCAAATGCATGCATCAAAACATAAAAAATACCCATACAACTCGCCACGAAGAGCAGGACTCGTGCGACAAGGTCAAAAGTGCCCGCTGAAGAGACTTGGAGGTTGAAGTGGACAACTAGGACGCTGACGGCGACGCCGGAGCCCGAAATTATTAGGTGTATTAGCAATCCGAGAAGCGCTATGATGGGGCAAGCACGCCGGCGTGAGCGCTTTTCACGTTCCTCCTGCTTTGAGAAGGCCTCGCCATCTGGATAATCGGCAAGCGATGCCCTACTGCTGGCAGTGATGAGGGGTTCATCATTCTGGGTGGCCATCTAGATTTTCCTAGACAGACAGCGTCTCGTCATACGCGGGTAGGCCGTCTTTGCATCGGTATCGCCATGGAGATGCTTGGAATATCAGGTCCGATCAAAATCTCCAGTGTGCTGCGGTGTCGCTGTCAGACTAAGTCTCCGCCTTCTTGCGATTCAATCTGGTTCGCGAGGAAGATAGCCGTTCGCTTGACGTGTTGTTGAATTTGAGGCCCGATGATGTGAAAACAGTCAGACCTAAAACTTTTCCACACGACACGAATCGAATGAGTTGGTCGAAGTGAGTCTGAGAGGATCTTGAGTCTGAAGCACGGACGGAACCAGAACAGCTATGCGATGCCAAGTCGGGTCGGCTTCCGCGTCACAGAAACTCAAGTGTCTCGAGAATCAGGGAAAAATATCGAACGAGTCGGTGACGGTCACGGATTGTTTTACAACAACCGCGGAATTCTTCTACCACCTGAACTTTTGTCGATACCACAGAGGAACGACCTCGAGGCCAGCACGCTGAAATCTACTCGAATGCGAGCGAGCGAGCGAACCACTACGGTACCTATGTTGGTCGGCGAAGTCCAGCATGGCAGCCTCATATCTTGAGGTGTAAAAGAAGCTAGTACAAGAAGCTAAAACGTTTAAGCTGTCGGGGATTTCTGAGACAGGCGCAGGGTGGGATGACACAAGGACTAGCCTGCAAGGTAGACATGCTGAAACGATACCCTCATGTACCACCCTACGAGGACCAAGCTTTATGTTGCCGACTGGGCCGAGTACATGGCATTCCTTAGGCGCACGGTTATCAAAATTGTTGCATTAGCAGACTATACTTTCTGCTTCTGCTTCGCGGATCGGTTGCCAGGACGGAAAGCCGGGTGACAGCTGTCAAGTCCATTGTCGCTTGTGCTTTTCCGTACAGCGCGTCCAGACAGATCTTAGCGCCCGGTGCAAGCCTCAAGATCTGAACCTTGGAATCTTTATCATAACCGATATAATACTCTCACTTGGCTTGCAGAGCAGTGTAATTTCCTGTATCGTTTGTGTGGGCGTATGCTTGGGTCTCGTAGCTGGTCTCATGCTTGGCTCCGCCTCCGACTTATCGCGCTCTTCCAGATCGGATAGCTTGATTCCCTCGCAGATCCTACCAAAGAGGAAGTATTGTTGGCTTGATCAGACCCAATCGCATTTTCGTGGGCTGAGTCACTCCCTCTTGAATCGGGCTGCAGTTGATTCATAGTTCTCTACATGTCGGATTCTCAAGTGATCGAATAAATCCATTCATTGCGCCTCGCCTATGAGCAGACTGAGACAGACCCACGGCCGGGATCCGAGAATTTCAGGGCATCGATCATCGGCACTCCATACCTAGCTACTTTCTATAACAGTTACGGAATAGTTCACGTCCATTTGCCCATTAGTTACTAATCAAATATTACCATGGACGACTACATGGCTTTCACGAATCGCGCGTGCAGTTGTTTTTTTGCCCATTGAAATGTGGAATGATGGCATTGTGCGACCATCTAGATCAAGAGATTCGGCACGGCTCCAAATCCGGTCGGAGTCACTAAAGACGCGCTCTCGCAGTCCCGATGAACCTGCCAATCAATGGGTGGGCCCTGGAGAACACGCCCAACGAGCCCTGTCCCAGCAAAATTCAAGTCACAGCGCTCTGCCTTGACAATTTCGCAGCAACGAGGATAATTTTTTTTGTTATTACCAGGATGCCTGATGAATTAGAGTCTGTATATTTCAAAATGGCAGCGAGCCTCCTTATTGAAAGGGTTGGACGGACCCGTTTTCGGTGATCTGAGATGCGATTTGAGCTTCAACAATAGCAAGACAAATGAGCACTCTATTGACGACACAGCGCTATTGTCTCAATGATGCTCTGTTCTTTGGAACCACTCTAGGTTGGGACGGGTATGTTGCGGCAAGAAAGACAAGAAATTCGCCCCTGGGGTCCAATACAAGCCTGGGAATCTTGCCTGGCGACGTCTATCATGTTCAACAGAAAGCGATGAATGGGGGAGGGGCTAATGCTAAGTAGTCTGGCTTGTTTTCTTCGTAGAAGTAGTATTTTGTTGCTTCTTGTCCGTCCTTAGACTTGGCGTAAGACAAAGAACAGAAGAAATTATGGAAGTACGGAAAAGTGAATAAGGGTATCCATCGTGGATTTTCAAATACTCTAGGGAACAGTTGAGAACCATGGTCATTCATTGCTTTTGGATTCCTTCCAATGATACTTAAAATTACGCTCTCCAGGTTGTGCGGCCATCAACTTGCTATGAAAGAGAGCTGGAGGTTACACATCATAGAGGCCACTTCAAAGCTACCCATAGCAACGCCACCATATTCTTGGACTAGACAATTCCTAAGCATCGATATTTCCAAAGTCCGAACAAAAGGACATGTGCTAAGACAAACCGTGAAGAGAGGACGGTGGTGGCTTGACCAAATGGATTTGACCGTGGGGATTGGATGTGCTGGGCAAAGATCATGGCAACGTTGTGAGCACGAGTATGACTACTTGCATTTTTTGAATACTGCAAGCCTTCATATCAAGGAGATGAAATTTCTGATAATCCTGTCAAATGTTGATGCAGTTGTGATTCAGCGGTGTGCTTTTTGAGTGTCTGCACAGATGACCTAAGTACTTAGATAAACACTTCAGGTAAAATACTTTCTGACACCTGTCCCTTGCCTAGCTGCCAGCGTGCAAAATCTTCCTAGTCCTGTTGATAACCTTCTAGCTCCCCTGACGTGCAATCTGTAGTCCATGTGTGGGTATTCAGGTTGATATCTCCAAACTTCAGGAAAGATTGAGGGTTTGAGCCCAATGTGTGGCTTGCTTAATTTCCTATACGAGTTTGCCCAATGATCTTACACCACTACTGCTTTTTAACTTACCTGATCCATATGTGAGCTGTCAGCTAGTGGTGCTGGTGCATGAGCTATAAGGCCTCCGCTAAAGGCTAGTAAAGAATCGCTCAAGACCACCTCAGCACTAAATATCTAAGTAGATCAGAGAGAGGCAACGGCGGAAAACTCGATTTCTATAAGATGGTTTCTGAGGATCAGTTTTCTCAGTCCCCAGCAATATCTTTCTTTTTTTCTTTTTTTTTCTTCCAAAATTCTCGAATTTGAGTCTTACTCATCGGGTCCAACTTACATACACCGTGAAGCCTAGGTACTGCTGCAATTCGATAAAGACTACGACCACTAGGCCACCAATCGATAACCTTCAGTCTCTCTTCTTCCTTTTTATGTCCCTGTAGCACCTCGCCGTCAAGCCTCAGGTCTGTCAATCCGATAACTTAGTGGTATTTTATCATAACTAAACCCCTGCAGCTTTGCCAGGACAGTCTGAGCTTTGCTTCTCAATCCCCCCCCCCTCTTCGAGCCATATCCGCTTCATCGCCTTCACGTATCATCATGCTGCTCAAGAAATTCCTTCTCGTCTTGGCTGGCCTCGAGGTCGTTCTCTCGGCGCCATTTCTTTCTAACACAGGAAACCTGTCTTCTGCCCAAGTGGAGGCAGGCTGCACCCTCAATATGTTCCCGCTCCGTCCTGAATGTCATATTGCCGACAATGATGATACTATCCATCTTGGAGCCAGCCCTGTTCCAAGCCCCGATATTGATGCTGGCTGCGTACTTGACGACGGCCACATCGTCCCAACGTGCCACCTCACCTTCGGCGGCAAGCCAGGGCTAGTCCCTGGCGTTATCGACGACATTGCAAACTCTCTTCCTTCTGAAGGTTTGTTGCCATCCTTGCTTCCAATATTATTTCCATCTCATGAAGTCATAAGTCCATCTGGGCCATACCGGACGGATGACCCTATGTCGTTCCCCACAACGACAAGCAGTGTCATCCCAATAACAGACACGCTTTCTTCTCTTCCGATCGTCACTTCTCCTCCTGAATTTTCCTCGAGATCAGTGCCACCTGACCCGGATCAGTCAGTTCCATCATCCCCTTCTACAACAGTCACTCTTGTGCCCACAATAGTAATGCCGTCTTCTCGTCCGATCACCACATTGTCACCTGAGCTGCCCTCCACGCTCACTTCATCATCCTCGAATTCACCGGTTCCCCCCTCCTTGTCTGTCCCATACTCAAACAAGACGACTTCCAAGACTTGGATGACTACTACTATTTTGGTACCACGTCCAAAGCCAACTGATGGCTTGCAGGGCAACCTTACAGACGTGCTGGATTACCTCCCTGAAAACTCACACAAAAAGGAGTTGGCCATTGGGCTGGGCGTTGGTTTGGGTGCAGGTATTCCCAGTACTGCTTTGCTGGGCTGGCTGGGACTCACTCTTCATACCCTTGCTCAGGACTTTAGTCTCTCGAACTTCGTGGCAGAGTCACTGGCGAGGTTTCGTATGAACATGGTTCCGAATGTGAATTTTACTCCACACCAAGCCGCAGGTGATATGGGGAGTGAGGTAGCCGAGTCTGTTGATCAATGGGCTGAGACTCTGGGTCGCCAAGGAAACACTTATTAGGAAGCAACCGAAATTATGAAAGGCTTCGAGTCCGATATGGCGGCAGCGGAAGAAATGATGCCTGCTTCTGCTGGAGCTGAGTCTATGGCAGACTTTGCTTCTGGGGTTGCCGGCTCTGCATCCGAAATGGCTGATTCTTGGGCAGTTCAAGCGGCCGCAGAAGTAGTGTCCAAGGGATCGAGCAGTGCCGAGGCAGTTACCGAAGCACTTCTCAAGGCAGGTGTTCCCACAGATGCAGTCAAATCCACCACAGAGGCTGTTCTGAACGCTGTCAAAGCCGCGGGGCGTGGTTGGGTAGGAAGACCTGCGTTCAATGCGGCGCTTAATGTCATAGCAAATGCTGTGACTTCAGCTGGTGTAAACGTAGCCACGGCAGCGAACATGGTCGTCAATGGGGCGATGGGCGCAGGTCTTGATGCCGCACTTGCTGCTGCTGGTGTGCCCGAGGCTGCTTTGGGTGCCACAGCAGCCGCCATGGGTGAGGCTATCGAAGCAGCCGCTGCTACTGGCATCGCACCCGTCGTTGCAGCGATCAGCGTGCTCTCGAGTGTGACGTCTTCTGCTGGCGTGGCTGCCTCTGAGGCGATGAATGGGGCGTCTTCAGCAGTGTTATCCCCCGCCCTTTCAGCTGCAGGCGTCGCTCCAGCAGCAATAGGCGCCACTGCAGATGCCGTCATTGATGCTGTGTCGAGCGCCGGAGGCTCGAGTTCTGGCGCTCTAATGGCCGCCACAAATATTATTGCCAATGCCGCTTCTTCTGCTTTCAAGTCGGGGAGCCTCACTGTTTTTAAAGCTCCCTCTTCTCCTGCGGAAGCGCTTCTCGATGTTCTTGGTGCTTCGTATAACTTCTGGCACATCTACCCGAGCCTGATCTGGGAAGCTGTTACATTGCTGGAGGACACATCAGACTCAGAGATCTTAGCCAAAGTCATTGCCCATGGACCGCCGCCAACTCTGGGGCCGTACAGGGATGTGGCATTTCCGTATCGGCGAGGTGAAAACCGAAGGACTGGGTTACCACTGGCGGATGTCTTGATCGGTAATGGTAACGGACAAGGCGGTGAGAAGGAAGGAGATGGATGGGCATACCCCAAGCCCTCAAGCATCGTCCCTGGGTGGGGATCTCCTTCTTCCGCTACAAGTTTTCCAGGACGTTTGCCTTCGCCTCCTCTGCCGCCCTTTGAAAAAAGTCCAGTCTATGAAACAGCTCTTCCCTTTACAACATATGCCCCGTCCTCGTCAGGCTCTCCCTGGGACTTTAGCTCTTCTCATGGGTCACACACGACCGTTTCTTCTGGGACACGACGCTCGCCCTTGACACCAACTTATACCTTCTTGACAATTTCAACCTCTGGCACTTCTCCTTATTTGCCCACAAAAACTCTTGATGCAAGTTTTCGATCCACGTCTCTGCCTTCACTGTCGACTGGAACTTGTTCTGGAACTACTCACTCTCCTGGAAGTGGCCAAGGGCACAGTCAAGGCTCAGAAAAGGCAGATGCTACATCACCTGTCCCGCCAAATGCAATTACATCCTCGGCCTTGTCAACTACCGCAGGACCAGTCTCAACCGAGACAATGAATCCTCCACCACCTGCCGCAACTTCACCGACCCCATCTATCTCGAATGGGTCACCAGTGACCAGCAGCATCTCTCCTCCTCCATCTTCCCGAATAAGTCAGTCAAACCTTCCTCCATCTAAGAGTGGCCAGGAGTCCCCTCCAGCAATGGAGACTGGCCGAGATCCTCCCACCACACCGCCCGGAAATGACGAGCGACCGGCACCGCCAAGTACTGGGCTAAATTGTGCAGCCACACACAACGAGGGATCACCTGAGTCCAGAAAAGCGGAAAGCAAGATCGTGGTAGATGCTGTGAAGTCCTTCAAGCATGACAGGAACAAATTCTTGGAATATCTAAGAAACCATCCAGACGTTCTGTCCAGATCTCAGAAAGCTATTGAAGCCGCTGTATGCAAGCTACAGCAGCAAGTGGACCACGATGACCTGTCTGGTCTAGCGCAGACTATGGCTAAGGGTCTCTTGCAGTCTTTGTTGACGGTATTGAACGAGTTAAAGGATTTACGACATTGAACGTACGAGAATTTATTGTTATGTTAGGTTGATTGGGATTGAGTGGCTCTGGGGCATGGCACAAATCTCTTGTACTTGCAACTGAACGATACTACTAGGTACCGTACCTACCTAGGTAAATGACCAGATATGACCATCATCCCCAATTTGAGAAAACCCTATCTATGTACTTAATATACGCTTGGAGTTCAGCAGTGAGGATCTGATATAGAGGGCTTCTAAATTACACACCGCAGACTCTTCCTCCCATTCTCACGCGGTCATCTTCACATTGCTATGGAAGGTATCCAATAGACGTCATGATGAATATTGCCAACAAACCTAGTCAGAACATAGCCTCTGCTTGAAAAGATTTGTCTTCTGATTCGATAGCCAGATTATTGGAATTGCATTTGAATCGAATGTTGATCGATTCGATACCAGAGGCAGGTCTTGCCTGAAATAGACTTGTGCCATCGCAAGAAACCCAGAGCATCGCTGTGCCTTATTCCATTCAACCTTACATACCTATCATCCAGCCACATCACAACGCCTTGCCAAACTTTCCGCTTCCCGTTCATTACCAACATCACAATGTCAACTGGCCTCGTGGCAACTAGACTTGTGAAAGAATTCCCGATGCCCGGTGTCATTGAGGCGGCCCCAGAATAGTGCATGGCAACATCCTCTCATCCACTAACTCAACCCTCAATTTTGTTACATGAACATCGGATTCATGATACCTGCTGTGCTTATTGGATGACTTTGCTAAATACTGTCTCAACTATTTTGATAATTAGTTGAAAAAGATGCGGCTGATATACAGTAAGATAAGCCAGAAAGCAGAGCAGGTTTACCTTACGAAGCCGCATGCACGTTGAATATTTAGGTAGCCTCGTCTGCAAGCTACATGTCAAAATGTTGTATTCGTTCCAACTCATGAAATGAAATTTAGCAAAATGACCTTACTATGCCTCAGTTGCCCAGGATCCTCCTCTCTATGATGCTGATGACTCGGGACGCCCCAAGTAAAAATTGGCGCGGCAAACACTGTGGCCTGACTCGAGGTCGGTTAAGGGGGAATTCTTCATATATAGGACCACGACGCACACGTATGTCTAACACTCTGGACCTTTCCGTAGTTTTCGATCACATCATCAGCCCTAGAAGTATTCCAGGTTTGTAACGAAGATGGGAGGAATGCCGATAGCAGATCCTATCGCTCTGTAGGTAAATTTTCAGAGTACCCTTGTGCAAGTCTAGGTTGGCTAATATTCCTCAAAGGGCAATTTCTCGTTTGCCACGCCGGACACCATGTATACCGAGCCCCCGTGGAACCTACGTCCTTTATACAGAGCGGACTTATAATCCTTTCACGAGCACTGAGAGGCTTATAGTACATGTTTTCGAGATTGCAGATGTAAAGGGCACCAAAAGGGTCCTTGCCGGCTGTGAAGGCGCCGAGTCAATATCATGGCTGGATGAGGAGACACTTGTTTGGTCCCGGAGCAGCAAGGAAAATACGTCTCAAATCTGGACACTCAAGGTGTCAGATCATACTGCAAGGTACTTCGAAAGGTTTTTGGATCTGGAGGAGTTTGTGTGACTGACTTTGCGCACTCAGCCCTATGCTTTCGGGATGTTTACCTCACCAAGCATCTCAGATGAGAATCCAGAGTCAGACTCGCAGCAGCCTAGTCACGCTGGCTTACATGGCAACGAAATCAGGAATACCAACACAAAAACATGCAGGGTCAGGCCTTCTGTACATCGACATGCCCGTGCGCATGTTGTGTGCTTACGCCGACGAGGAAACTCCAACAACTGGTGTATTTCTCACTAGGCTTGAAGAAAAGACCCCGGGTAATTGGGTGCTTGAAGCGGATCCTCCTAGAGATCTGCTGCAAGGGTCAGAGTTGTCGTTTCCGTCTTGGCTGGCATTTGACAATTCCTACGAGCTCTCTCCACACGGACTATATGTAAGCGCCGTTGGGCCTTGTTTTGACGTGTCCCGCACGTTCAGTGGCGAGTTGTACTTTGTCCCGTTTGATACGAATGGGTCGCCAGTGGCGAAGACTCGCCTTGGGCTATCTGGTTGGACGGGGATGCCACACTCGGTGTCTGTGTCGAAGGACTGTGTTTTGTTCTTGCAGTCACAACGCTGGGACACAACCTTCGACCACGACACTATCTTCTTGGTGGACAATGACAATGGAGACCGTCCTGCGGAGGCGGTGCCCGTGAGACTCTACCTTGATGACGCGAGGGACGTGGAATGGAAGCCGCTCGTTCTCTCTGTTCAGTGGTCCTCAGAGACATCAAAGTCGAGCCGCACGGTGCACATAGTGGTCGAGGAACGGGGCAAAAAGGAGGCCTGGCAAGTCCGGCTTACCCCATCAGCGCCGGAGGATCTTTTTGTGGGATTTTTGGGCTTCGCGACTCATCAGCTACTTCAAGATGGTTGTATATCGTCGATGGCCGCATTTTCGAATAACGAAGGCGCACATGTGCTGACGACCCGTTCAACATTTGACACGCCCTGCATCACGGAACTCGTGTCCATGCCCACTCACAACTCTTCAGGGAAGCCCCAAGTCAGATTGCTCGACAAAGTCTTGTTCAACGAGTCCACAGCAACCCACCAAAACATCACAGTGCCCTCATCCTGCGCAACCTATACCATTCAGGCTTTCCTCCACAAACCCACAGGCACAGCTCCCCAAGGCGAGAAGCACCCCGTAGTCCTCCTCATCCACGGCGGTCCCAGCGATGCATGGCGGAACAACTGGACGCGCAATTGGAATCCCCACCTCTGGACCGCTGCAGGTTTTGCTGTCGTCACCCCCAATCTCAGCGGCTCGACCGGCTTTGGCCTACCCTTTGCACTCTCCGTCCACCAAAACTGGGGGGGCCGGCCACTCGCCGACATTGTCTCTGTTCTCGACCACCTTACCGCTAATGCAGATACATACGGAGTTGACGTTGACCGTGTGGTGGCCGCTGGCCCCAGTTTCGGCGGGTTTCTGATCAACTTTCTCGCCGGGCATCCAGCGCTCGCACGCCGATTTCGGGCTTTGATTGTCCACGGTGGCATCTTCCATACGCAAAACCTTCTTGCGGCGGATGTGCCAGTTGTTTTTGCCGCTGATTTTGGCGGCCTGCCGTGGGAAAGGGAAGCGGTGGAGGTGTGGAGGCACTGGGACCCTGCGGCGCTTGTTGGGGAGTGGACTACGCCGGTGTTGTTTACACATGGTAATATCGACTATCGGGTACCTGTTACGGAGGCGCTGGCTGCGTTCCATGCGGCTCGACTTCGAGGTGTACCGACTGAATTGTTGATATTTCCGGATGAGGCACACCAGATTGTGAAGAGTGGAAATATCATACAGTGGCAGACTAAGCTTCTGGAATGGTCTTTGAGGTGGACAGCGAGTGTTTCATATTCGCCCTAAGTATTACTATTTGAGTACGCTAATAATCTTTGTGTGCATATCCTCACTTGCTGCTATGGTTCTCGGCTAAATCTACACTCGTTTATCCAGGACGATAATTGCTCTAACCTCGATACTTTCTCGGGGTACCTTGCACTCTGCAGGATCTTTCCTCCAAAACGCGCCATGGGGAGTAACTATATCGATCAATCAGCAGATACTCAGCCATCAGAACAGTAAAGGGCAGACTGACATCTCGCCTTGCATGTCTCATCCGTGTCATGTAGCTTGAAGAACAGGAGCTCGTCCACGTCTTGGTTACTGACATAATACCACTGCTGCTTCTCACTGGGTCCGGGGAACAGGGTGTGTGCCGTATACTCGGGATGAATATAGAAGTCTCCATGGATACAGATGTCGTGGTCCACTGTAGTACCGTCACAGATGGTCAAGTTGCAGTCTTCGACGGGGTGGTTGATGGGCTTCCAGAGACCCATGATGAGCACCCTCTTGCTAGCCAGGATCTCGTCCGTCTTGTCGCCGAACGTGGCGCGGATCCTCTTCTCAGCTCCTGCGAAGTCGCAGTCTTCGCGAAATATTTAAAGTCAGTATTTAAGCGATGGCTGACTTGTGGCGGGGAAATTTGTACCGTTGTGGATGTATACGTCTGGTGCCAGGCCTTTGATGTGGTTGCCGGTGATAGGGTGGTTGAAGCTGTCTGTCTCCCGAGCAGTCCGGTGCTGATATGAGTTCAGCATTTTTTTCATGACTGAATTTCCAAATATACCACTTACAACCCAGTTAAGTATCTTGATTTCTTCAGCCTTGAGCCCTTGTCTAGCGAGTTCCTCATGGATTGTCTCCCGAAGCTCGTCTAGATAGCCTCCAGGCTTCTCTATCGAACTCTCCTCAGCCTGGTCGGCCTTGAAGTCGTGCTTCAAGACGGAGAAACCCTGACGATCAAGCCAGAAATGCCCAGGGGGGAAAGCCCTGACATCTCTGATCGTCTCCTTGGGGCCGTCCTGGAATACCAGGTTGTTTGTGGGGAACTTCTCATCGGCCTTATAGCCTATACCGTACGGCCGGATGTGTTTATAGATGTCGAGGGGCTTGAGGTACCTGAGCGAGCACTCTACGTCTTCGGGCTGAACTTGCGTCATTTTCGATTATCTTATGTCGTTCTCTGGTTTACCTTTAGATTGAACTGAAGTGGTCATTGAGCAGATGAAGAATACACTGATGTCAGTCTGTACAGGGCATTTTATTGCTTTGAGGAGAGGGTTAAAATAACATTTCAGAGGCTCATCAAATCTATTCAATTGCGTCCATACAGCCAGCGAGTTGTGGTGCGTAATTGATTGGTCCGTTGACTAAGTCGCCGTTCACAGGGGTCATGACAGACCCTTGGCCCAAGAATTGCGGCTCTAGAAGTTTGGTCAGAAATATAGTTCCCACCCATATTGACAATCAGGGGCTCGGCTCGTGTCATGTCGCCCCGGAGATCATCGTCCGGCCTATAGACTGAGTCTGGGGGAAATGTTTGCTGTGTTGTTTGTATAAGCATAATTCTGGAGCCGCCTGACTCCACCTGGGCAACACCGACTCCGAGAAGCCTGAATCGTCGGAACGTCCACGTGGTGTAAGACCCCGGGGCCAGATCTTTGAAGTGTCATTAGGATCATCGTAACATGAGTATGACAACTGGATTCCACACAGTGAATGTTTACTGTACCAAGGATGTGTGGCATTTGTGGCTTGTTATACCATCCATTAGTGTACAATATGCAGGTGCGAAAGAAACTTCGCTCAGCCGTCGTTTGCTACTGACTGTATCTCGACCACTTTGAACAAGTTCTTGTCGAAGTTGCGCATGGTGGATGGACCGTAGCTACCATCTGTGAACCAGATACCGTAGTCTACCCCAGGCTGTTGATTATAACATGGCGTCAATTCTGGAACGAGCCGAGACGAACACAGCTCTAGTCCATGAGCAACGTAAGTAGATACTGAATTTTTCATCAACATCTCAGCTAACCATGGCTCTCAGTACACACGGGTGAGGCATTCGTTCTGGACTTTGCACGCCTGAAAAGCGGTCAGAATAGAAGAGAGCTTTTGGAAGTCATCGAAAAAGCAGCACCGACTGGGTTCCTCCACATTGTGAACCATGGACTTGATCCCAAGCTGGTAAGTACCTTGAAGATATTTTGAGCTATCATGGGACAAGTGACCTAATAGATGAGTCAGTTTCAAACACTTCGCAAGGTCACGTACGATGTGATGACGGCGACCATGGAAGAAAAGGACAGAGACACTGCGGTCGAAGGCACAGGGTCTTTCGAGGGTTACAAACCCAGAACGCCAGAAGAGTGAGCTTGAATCCTTCATTTAGGGCGACTCTGGCTGACGCCGGATACAGAATCCGACAAGGCATCTTGCCAGGAATCGAGGAGTATAACTACGATTACAACTCACCTGGCACAATCACAAGGCCCAAAGTGATACAGGAAAATGAAATCAGTATCAGGACTGTCTTTGATGTTGGTGAAACTACGGTCTGACCATATTTCGAGATTCCGCTGAACATGCTACCTAGTTCTACCACTCAGAGCTCACGCCCGCGCTTTTGAGTCTGCTCGGGGACTACTGTGATCTAGACCTGATTGAGGGCCACACCAAAGCTACGGAGGTTGCGCATTTTCTCTTGTATCGTAAGTCTATCAATTCTCAAGAAATATACCACCAGAATACACTGACAGGTATAAGACCCGCATTGGTACAATGATACGGACAAAAAGCGTGCAGCATATGGCGGCCACACTGACATCGGATCCCTCACATACCTGAACTGCAACCCCGTGGCAGGCCTCCAAATCTACGGCCCCAATGGGTGGGTGTATGCGGCATATGTAGAAAATTCGATTGTGGTGAATGCCGGCGATGCTCTGGAATACATGACGGGTGGTAAAATCAACGCGACTCTTCACCGTGGTAAGTCAAAGCCCGGCTTCTCTCTCTGATTTACATCTATTGACTCAGCTGGGCGATTGCAGTCATTAAGCCGGTACATGGCCAGAAGAATGACCCGCGCCCAGCGATTCCCTTCTTCGTGCACCCCAATCACGATGTCATGGTCGCGTCTTTGCAGGCTACTAAGGAGCGGCGCGAGCGGCTGACAGCGGAAAGCCGCGCGAAGCCCGGTCATCCGGTTGACTCCATTGGTCTTAATCGTATTATATCAGCTCTGTCTATTCAACGAGAGGATATTTACTTAGAGGCTATAGATGGGCAGGCTTGGTTGGCGGCCAAGCGAAAAGGACTCGTCAACTCGCCTCCTGGTGTTGTGATTAACTACCATAACCTAGCTCTGAGTAGGCCATTTTCTATCTAAAGTGTTGAGAAATGCAATAGACTACCTATTATTTCCAGACGCCGTCCAATGGTCCATTTCAATGCCACTGTTGCTTAAGTACGTACACTGCAAGTTGAGTCGAATTGCCAGATGTTTCTTGGGGGGTGGGGGCCTAGGTAATTCTCTAAGGCTCTGAGTACTAGGCGCTACCAATAAGGTTGTCGAGGACTAGCCACAGTTCCGACCTGATGAAATTCGATTCCAGCGTAATTTCCGGCTTCGCTTGGAACAGAATATCAAGTCTTGACAGCCCTGATGTCTGACAAAGGTGACCTTCGTGGTACCAAAAAAGGAAATAATTGGGATCGGTAGGTGTTTTCAAGCGAAGTTATTCCGATATAGGTGGATTCGCGTACTTCCTCAGAAGAATGCTCGGCCAAAATGGGTAGTGCCCGTGAGTCATTCATACATACCTCGTTCCCACGACCCGGTAAGCAATCTTGCCAAGCAAACTCATTTCAACGTCGAGTAAGTTTATTTCGACGTCGAGGAAGCGATCGAGTCGTAAATTGATATGATCAAGATGGATCGTCCTGAATCTAGGCTCCCCATTCAACAGGCAGTACCTATACTCACTGGAGCACCCTAATTTGCCAGCACAAACGATGAGATCAAGTATTCGATCGTGCAATGAAAGCTTGACTTTCGGAGCGGTAAATGACACCTAAGGCATTTCTGGGATGATATCCATGGATTGTATTGGATACTCAGCAAGTTTGCCTGAGGGGCAAAATTCTACCATCGGTCAACTTCACATACGAACAAGTAGATTAACTATGTCCATCTCTGCACATGCTCTCAGATCATGCGTGGATTGAATGAAAGTCCATTACTTAAGCAAATATGCAATATGACTCGGTCCGAGATGACATGTCATATTTGAAGCGATAGGTATTGTATTCTCAAGTACCAGTACTAGGTTGAAAGAAGTGGGGGACTGTCATATGGGTAGATATGTCAAGTTGCACATCTAGATCAACGGCATTCCATGCGAATCTCATCATTATTCGTCTGTTGTACAAGAAATTACCCACCGTATGATTTGGCACAAATTAGTAACAGAATCAACACGATAGACTTGCGCTCTGGTCTACTTACTTCCTATGGCTTCAGCAGCCTTGTCGTTTAGTTGACTTCTTCACACCTCGAGACACAATGCTCGTTGCTTTCGTTCATCTTGAGATACTAAACGCGGTGGGGAACTTGACGCCAGGAATACAGCGCTTCGACGTACCTCACTTATCGTGAATACCGAGGTATTAGAGAGATCAGTAGCTGATGTAGCTTCTATGTTTCTTGGACCCACACAGTACCTTCGCAAAAGTACGTTCTTACGTAGGTACATAGACTGCTGTGAAGTCGAAGGGGGTTGGCCTCATTTGTCATTTCTGGTACCAATTGCAAGCTGAATGCCAATCGCTTCGCTACGAGAAATTCTAGACATCTCGCATCCCACTCTGACAAGTGTAGATTGGCAAGATTGATGTATAGGTGAAAGTGACCGTGACATGACCCATCCAGCCCCTTTAGGAACGAGTGATAAGCGTATGCATGTGGGCCATCACAGATTCCAACGGAATGAAGACGTGATCGATTGATTAAGGACACCAGGTGATCAATTTCAGTATTCAGACACACGTGTTTGTTTTTATGAATGTACCCGTGTTCAAATGGAAACGACGAATATATAAGACGAGCATCCATGACTTTAGTTTTGTGTCAAGGCTCCTCATCTGACCTCATCATTACTGCCTCATCCTTCATACCACTTTAGTCACCCTTTTACCGGTGAGTTGAATCAGATTGTGTCTGGGAGAAGTACATCACCGTTGGAACTAATAGAATCTAGATCTACCCTCACCACATCACAATGTCTTCCATCACCGCCGCCACTTACGCTCCTATCTTCTTTGAGGATAGCGAGGTCAAGGAGCAGGCCATCACCTTTGTCAACGCTGATCAGTACTCCGGCGTCCAGGAGAAGGCCATTACCTTCGTGAACGCTTCTCAGTACGAAGGCGTCAAGGATTCCGCCATCACCTTCGTCAACGCCGAACAGTATGAGAAGGCCATCACCTTTGTTAGCTCCGAGCAGTACGAGAAGGCTATCACCTTTGTCAGTTCCGAGCAGTACGAGAAGGCTATCACCTTTGTCAGTGCCGAGCAGTACACTGCTGCGTCCCTGTAAGATGCGAGAGGCTGGTCGGTGTATGAATAGGGATATGGAGAAGAGGGGTGAGCGATGCTCACTAGAAGGGAAGAGGGGGCGAAAGGTTCCACGGTCGACGTCTGGGATGGTATATTTGGCCTGTCTTAGATCCTGGAAATGTTAATGAACGAAGTTTTCACGAATGATCGCGCGCACTTGCATTTGAACCAGGTTGATTCCGTCCCTTAGCTTCCATTTACGCAATAATGCTGTGATCAAGGTTGAGTTCTGAGCTCGTACACTGGAAAAATACTGTGAAGGCCCCCCGTTTCAAGAAGTCTTCCAACCTCTTTGTCCCTTAGTCAATCACCCAGCACTTTCATTAGGGTAGGTACCTACTCTCTACAATAAAACCCACCACAACCCTGTTTGACCACGATTCGCCTGTCTAGTCCGTTCATTTGCTCTCTGCTAATCAATAGGACAAGTCTCCAATATACTATCAGACTCATAAACTTGCTCTAAGTCCGCTGGACGAATTCAAAGGGGCATCATTCTCGATCTTGTTCTCCTTATGGTGAATTTGGTGATGTCCTGCAAGAGCGACAGCGATTTCGAACAGAGCCACGTATTATGAGAGCCTAGAGAACAACGTGAAACACTTGGAAACCACCATCAGTGGATGTGGATTTACTAACCCGACGAGAGCAGCTGGTCCATCACTGAACACGAACGCTATTACCCGAGCAGTCATCGCAGCCTTGAGTTCATGAGTCTCATTGCCCACCTGTTCACCAAACAGAGCATTGCTCATCTCAGTCCAATGCCTGATA
Source organism: Gnomoniopsis smithogilvyi (assembly GCA_027946515.1). Taxonomy (NCBI): domain Eukaryota; kingdom Fungi; phylum Ascomycota; class Sordariomycetes; order Diaporthales; family Gnomoniaceae; genus Gnomoniopsis; species Gnomoniopsis smithogilvyi. The sequence goes on along the minus strand of JAPEVB010000004.1, from coordinate 89,464 downwards.
CTGTGGTAAAGATAAGGAGAAGAGAACAGGAGGCTAGCATTCAGTGAATTGCATTTCTGAAGGAATTTGTTCTCGCTCAGTGTGGCTGTGTTCAGGCATACCTATGCAGACAGGCACCGATAATTATTCTTTGTAATTTGAATTATATATTCCCCAGGATATAATACCTGAATCTGTACAAGATGCGTTTATTAAAATTGCCACTATTCTGATGCCGGCACAAGTCTTTTAAGAAACTTGGAACCTACTTTTGTGCGCGCCTTGGCCGGACTGCAAAATCAAGATGTGCCCTTGGGAGCAATGACATCATCGGCAACGACCGTCCACAGCCTCAACAACCTGACTTGGCACCTCCGAGACCGACTACCTTCAATTGCAGAAAATGGTGTCGACTTATTGTACGGAGTCAACAATCTGACTCATTCGCATCTTTCATACAGCATTGTATTGTGACAGAACCGCAGATCATCGATTCACAAGAAGCACTATGGCCTCCACAGACCCAGATCATGAGCCCACTCACTTTGAAATCCTGTCGTTATCGGCACGAAGCCTCGATGGACAGGGCCCCGATGAACAAAGCGAAATAGTCAAAAAAGCATACCGCCGCGCACTGCTCAAACATCACCCGGACAAACAAGCCCAGACCTCTGCGGAGAAGTCCGATGCGTCTTCTGCTACTTACTCTCAGCACTTCACCGTAGACCAGATTACAGAGGCCTACAATGTGCTCAGCGACGAGCAACAGCGCCGAAAGTATACGCGCAACCTGCGAGCTCAGAGCAAGGCCACATTTTCCAGCAATGCCCGTACAACTACTCGAGGGAGTCGAAAAGCAAAGACTGCGCAAGTGGAGACGGTGAACTTGGATGACTTGTCATGGAGCGGCAAGCGGAGGCTGTACTATCACGCCTGTCAGGGGTGCGGTAAAGCGAGGGGATTCACATTACGTGAAGACGATATAGAAGACGAGGATGAAGACTATGAATTGATGATCGAGTGTTCTGGATGTGAGAAGGAGCTGAAGGTCGTCGTCCCGGCCCTCGTTGATGGGCCTGAAAGCAGCCAAGGAGAAGGAGTGAACTACGGCCTGGCGGCACAGCAGTCCCAAACACAAAATCAGGCACCGCAAAGGAACAATGAAAATACAGAGCCACAGAAGAAGAGCAGAGGATGGGGAATTCGCTTGGGATTGGGACTAGGGCTTTCGCTTGGGGGCGGCGGGAGTGCCAGTGCCGGGAGATCGTGATGCATCAGAATATCACGCCAATAATCTGCAGTGTGATTTAGCTCATTTGAAGGTGGCCAATTTTTTAATTTTTTTTCGCGAGATTCTGAGTCTCTAGGTGTCCATCAAGCAGTATTCAGAAAAAGTTCCAGACACATAGAAGCGGTGGTCTGTCTCGACAGAAGACATCTGCTTGTCACACAGCAGACTGTCAAAAGCTTTTTTCGCGATATTTTGTTGCATCTCGGTGTCATCGCTCCCAAGCTATTTCACATAGATATGCCAAGGTCCGTTCAAGACTTCATTCTTTTTCGGACTGGTTGTCCTACTGTGACATTGCAATACAATACAGCACTACTGGAAGCGCACGTTGATACCCTTCAGATCTATCAAGGGCCTACGGATTCCCTTCGCTTCCACCTGTAGGAGCAACAGGCCGGCTATCCCGCAGTCTGCTTCGCCATTCCCTAGAGAACTTTGGGGAGTCTATGTGCCCCCGCGAACTGTATTGTCCTGAGACTTTGTCTCAGCTCGGGTTCTTGTCGCCTCATCTTTCTGACGTTATCATGCTGTATACTTCTCACCTCCCTTTTCCACTGCCTCTCCATACCACGTGATCGCCTGTTCTGCCTCAGCCAGCCTTGCAAGGTAATTATACTGGACTCCACTAATGTGGCCTTGCTCGATCTCTCTGCGTATTGCGCTCAGAAAAGACTGCTTGCTCAGATAAGTTCCATGCAAATGCCGGAGTCCCGATGAAGTGTCAAATCTGGTGCGTCCGTGCAAGATGCGCGAATTGTCAAACAAGACGCAGTCGCCCGGCTGCAGCCTATACTGCAGCATATTTTCAGGCGCTTCCAAACTATCCTTGAACGCTTTCGCCGCCTTGTGCCATTTATCTAGGTCTGAGACACCATAAAATGGGCCCTGGAAAGGGGGACTCCAATGTATTGCGGACGCTAGGAGCTGGGGTTTTTCGGCGTGGCTGATAACGCGTCGCGAGTGTCGATAGAAGTGGCCGTTTCTGGAGTACTGAAAGTTGACTGACCGGGTCCTCAAGCTCATGTACGCATCTGGTTCACGGTGCTTTAACTCAGCGGCAGCGCGGAGTCCATCGCTGAATAAAGAGTCGCCACCTTGACAGTCGTTTTTCATGCAGTGGAGAAGCTGTATATAGGGGACATCGAAGTTGTACATCAAGTCTTGATGCAAACAGAGAAATTCATTAGTATAAGCGACATTTTCTGCGTTGGGTTTGGAGATGACATCCCAGGTCTCTCCGTAGAAGGTGGCCTGCAGATTGCCAATCTTATTGGTGATGTCCTTGACAGCTTCCCTGGTTTCAGGCACGCCCTTGACGAGAATCAGTCCCCATTGAGAAAGATCCAGCAGACTCTGAGCGAACGACTCGCCGCCCGCCATCCAAGCGTCGTAGCTGATTGTTCTCGCCTCCATGTCTTTCTCGAATGCAGCGCGGTCCCACAGGTAGCGTTCAGGTAGGAATATCTCTGGAAGGGATCCATACACGAGCAAGCGCTGGAGTAGAAGCAGAGGAAAGTTCGAGGTATGGGAGTCACCGCCCATGAAGTCCCGCGCCCAGACCAATTGCAGCGAGCCGTCCTCGAGGATTTTTGATGACTGAAGCTGAGGCGATGTACCGATGTCGCATGTGGCAAAGTTCTTCTGGCCTGAAGATTCCGAGACACAGTGTGCGCAAGGGCAAGCGTCACGGGACCATATGTGCGAAACATCGGAAAATGTGTGATGCTCGAAAACAAGGTCGAGGGACTGGCCGTCGGATGTAGGTGTTACTTGGACGAGTCTCCCCAGCTCCTCAACGCTCTTGGGTCGAGTCTTGCTTTTGATGAGCGGCTGTTGCTGGGTATTTCCTTGAGGCTTCTGTAAGCTATCCTGAACTTGTGCTGTGTGAGAACTCAAGAGGCGCCTGGAGAACTGTGCTTCACTGTGCGTCGAACAAGCCCTCAACCTGGACTGCGCCAAGGGACGGACGCGAGTGAGGCCGATTTGTACGCATGTTGCCGCATTGCCCGCGTGCGCAAGGCCAGTCCTTCTCAGCATGACGTTACTGCAGAGGTCTCTCGCAAGAAAACAGAGAAGACGGTCAGCGGCGACAGTGTCGTGAGTTTCTACCTTGACCCCTCGGTATGGGCTGTTAGAGTTGGAGTTGCACCCGCTATTGAACAGAGCGGCCGAGGTTAACCTCGTAAAAGTGGATCTGCTTGACAAACCTTAGGTAAGCTACAATCCTGGCTGAGAACCTCAACTCGGTTTCGCTGCACTCAACGAATGTTTCTGTCACGCGCCTCAATGTCATCCAGTTCTCTCTTATGGTGGTCCTATAGCTTCTTCGTTTGTCCCATTTCATCAAAGCTTCGAGGTATCTGCTGGACACTAGCAATAACAATTAGAGGCAGACAACAAGTCAGGCTCGAGATACGAAGACGCAAAGCCTGGGTTCCTAGGTATCACACAAGTGCATCATGACTTTCTGGTCACTGTATGCAGAGACGGAGAAATTCCTGTTCCCGAGACATACTGCATACCTACACAACAAATTTTCTGTAAACCAAGTCCAGGGCATTTCCGAATATACCGTCTCAATAAGCAATTAACATCCGTAGAACATGGCCGCAGATACTATCCTGGTAATTGTATACCGTATCACTCTAAGCCTACAAATTACGTTGAGCTTTAATTTCAGCCTCTACAGATACCTGATCACTCTAAGAATTTAACACAATCGAGAAACCATTCTAAATGTAAATAGGTCTATTATCGTTCGATGTCTACTCGCAAATAGGTGTCCAGGCTCAGCCTGCTCATAGGAGTACAACAATTACAGGAAATTGACTATAGGGGTTCTCTTGACGGAATTGATTTTGCTTTCTACAGCATCAAAGTCCGGGCTTGACGACCATGGTTGATGACAAATATCCTCTGACAGCCTCCACGAAACACCGATTGCCTTCTCTTCCCACTACCCGCCTAAGGAATCCAGAGATATTATCGAAAACAAAACAAATTCGATATACATCAACACCAGACTCATTGTTTTATTGCAGACAGCAACATAGATACGGTTCATCTCTTCCTTGAGGGTCAGGATGGTCTGCAGCGAGCGTCCTGTCCCAGATAAAGAGTCGAATTAAGGCACAGTTCCACTGGCATCCGGCTGTTCTTAAGCTCTAGGATTTGCTTCACTTGTATGGCTGTCAATCAATCGTTCAATATCACACAGTACTTACGCTTCTGACATCGCGAGCCAGGTCGCCTAACATTGAAATAGCACCATGCAGCTGTAGCGGAAAGAATTGTCCACTTTGTTTACTGAACTACTGACTTTAGTATTATTGTCTACCATATAATTGGCCTATTTATCCTTTTAAAAAAAATTACGAAGAATTGAATCGCTTCCCACTGGCTAAGGTTTCCAATGCCCCGAATCACATTGTGAAGTCAACGCAGCTCATATAAGTCTGGTCCGCTGATCGGCTATCCCACCACCACTGCACGACACAATTTCCAGCCGTCGCACACTGGCTCCCAACATCAGGCATCGTGATTTGGAAGTTGGTGTTATTTTCAGGTATTGATGCGGAGTTACTGGCATACACAGGCCACTCGATCATTGGTGTGCCAATGACACTGTTTGTCTGTGTGTTGACAACACTAACGTTTGCATCACCTGTGTGGGGTGCCTTGATTTGAACTGTCATGGGAACGACTTGTCCCGCAGTAAAAGCTTGCACGCTGGCTTGATTGTCGGCGAATTGAAGACCCTTGCAAAGCGAGAGGTTGCACTCCGCGGCGTTGAAGTCCTTCTGAGAGCTGATCATTTGCTCTAGCTGCTGCATGTTGCCATCCGGGTCTAAGTAGGTATCAGTACATCTTTTCCAAGTCTGATAAGTTATCTGGTAAATTTTGACCGCATGGACTGACCTGACTGAACGTTACTGAACATTTGTGCGCCACAGGCGGCCTTGAAGGCATCGCCCGGAGCACGAGCCGTGGGGCTAGTGACGATTCCATGAGCCGCAGCTGTGGCGAGGATGGAGCTAATGACCGTGAACGTCTTCATGATTTCCTGATCCGTGATCTTGATGGCATATATGGACGAGCCTGAAGGGACCGAATTGAAATAGTAGAAGTGAGTTCTGGGTGGAGAATGAACGGTGTGGCGTCCAACGTCAGGAGGGATGAACAAGACAATCCGGAGAGCTGAGCAAACTCACGTCATCTTGTCTTTTTCAGGTGGGTGAGACGAAGTATATATAGAGATTTGTGAGCTTCCTTTATACCTTATCACGGAGGAGAACGCCGGCACATCGGCATCCCGTTGCTAGATAATACTCGCAATATATGAGAACATCTAGCTCTTCTTATGCTCCCAATATACTCGGTCGGACGTTCGAACCAAGAATTGGGATGAATAGCATAGGAACCTGCTTCGGGTGAGCCAATTAAAGCCACGCGCCGCGTTTTAAGGTTTCGGTTCTTTGTGATGCTAGAAGCATTCTTGGCACGAACATGACCGTCGACGACAACATTCGTGATGGCAAGACTACTAAGTATGAGAAGACTACATGACGTCGTTAATTTAATTCTCATATATTACCGCCTGTATTCGCTGTGTAAGCCTCCGCTTTTATAGCGCTGGCAGTGTTTATGATCTTCAATTCGTAGTCGATCTCTGGAATCACCAGCGAAAGAAAACATACCATTAGATTTCGTCTGATGTTTCTTAGGCAAGGTACCCTAGCCCACACATCTTATCTAGCGCACTTTGTCGCAGGACAAGCTCACGTGCCGAAACATCAAGCGACAGAGCCTCAAGTTTCAAGGTTCGTGCTCAACCGGACTGCGGGACTTTTGCATTATATCTTAGATTGACAAACCTGTCAAATGACACTATCATTCTTTATTACATTGCGATATAATGAAATGAGCATAGTCCTGTGTAGGAGACGCCAGACCAATCCCTTGTCGTTGGTTTAAGCACGGTTATGTCGATCTCGGTAGCCATATTCCGAAAATGTATCGACTGTTAAGACCGTGGGGCCAATACAACCCGACGGATTAGGAAAGTAGGCTCGAAGCCCAGTAGACATGTATGCTGACGCCTAGTATCATGAGCATGCAAATCTGAATAGTCTAGTAAAGCAACTTCTGATGAATCTTGCTCCGCGAGGGATGGCTTCGTGATTTACGAGCCTTATACCTCAGCTCGAGAGCATTCGAGTGATACAATCAAAGCGAGAGGAATCCATCTTGTCCTAAGGATTACCGGAACAACGGAGTGCAAACATGACGTATACAAGACCAAAGATACCAAAATTATAGATCGCTTAGAGACATAACCTTCTCCAAGGACCTCGTCGGCTTCGGGAGCAGTTATACGAAAACCGGGTAAGCTATCTGTATCCAGCTAGCAACTGTCTCCAACCACAGTATCCGACTCCTTGGATGACCCAAGCGCGACATTGGAACCCAAAGTTCGACATGAAGAAATTCTTGAAGACAGAATGAGACCAAGCGGAGAATTTAACGAGGATCACCGGTGTAAGACTGCTGGGAACTGGTGACTTGCTCAAGATGGGCTGGGCTCGGGCTGCTGTTTCGGCGACAGCTATGCTTGGACCTGCTTCCAACCTCGCTAAAAGTGGCGACTTCATACGTGACTCTCGACTAGTAAACACATCTACATGTCCTAAACACACCTCCATGGCCTAAGCCAGTAATGAGAACTTTTTACGCATCGAGCCAAAGTTGAATGAGTGCTTGTTTCACGATTGTAAAATCGTGCCACGAGCATCAAGAGGACTAGTGTCCGAGAGACACTCGTGCTATACTACCTAGGTAGGTATTCTAGGTCTCTATAGTGCACTTCAAACCTAAGAACTCCACCATTGGCATGAAGAAAACACGCATCAGGGCGTGCTTGTGGGAAGGGGGCCTAATGTTCAAATCGTCAGAAGCACTCAATACCGAGGTATCTGGGGCCGACTTGCGGAATCGTAGTAAACCAACGAGCATTGAACCTTGGATTACAATCAGTCTTGATAGGCCGACAGAGAGAAAGGAAATGCCCCACCCCCTCACCATCTGCATAATCCATAAACGATTCGGCCCCCGTGGGTTGGACATCGTGTACGAATAACCGGGTTTTATATCTGTGTACCATACCAGCAACAAATGCAGCGACGAGTCCCCCCCGGAAACCTTCAGTCTTGTTTCACAAGGTTTCACTTCCCAAAGATTCATATACACGGAGGTGGCCTATTTATTCAAGGGCCAGAATGGGTCGGACATGGAAATGGATGAATGACCTATATTGAAAGGACCAGTGGCAAAACCTCTTGAAGTTTTCGTTCATAAATTTGAAGGCAACTGCTTCACTCTAGTCTACTGTCCCAATTGAACTCACCCTAATAGTCGCCTTTTACCTTTTGGAAGAGCGCATGGCGGCCATTAGATTCCTGGGTGAAAGCGCAGAATAAAAACACTGTATTGAAATCCGGGAACAGAACTAGCCGGGGATCATCACAATGTTGGATTCCACCAAAAATCTTTCATTGACTTTCCGTGGTTTACTTGTTTGATATGAAGCCGTGCGGCAGCTCAATTCCGCCAATCTGTAGTTGGACTCAACCTGTCCAAAACGAAGGGAGGGTAGGGCTAGAACTTGCAGCATCCAATGGGAATTAGTCTGCTTTAATTATCAACGATGGAAAGCTCTTGAATTGATGTAGTAGCGATTCATGAGATCAAGACTTATTTCTGCTTTTCCAGAAGAAGTCACTAACAAGTGTCACGCCTAGATCCTTTATTGATGAATGTCCTCAAAGGTTAAGTCCAGTTTGATGACAGCCTCCGATCGACCTAACAGTCTAGATATCTCGGATTTTGTATCTTTGAAGGGGTCTGGTCACCTAAAGCATCTCATAGTGGGCTCAAAAATTTTTAACTAACGAATCTGCAACTTTCCGTTCATGCATCGAGTGCTCAATCTTCTATCCAATAGTTCAGCACAGGACTTTTCACCAATGAACAATTTGGTCCCAGTAGACAGTCTTAGGAACATCGTGGACTCTTCAGACCGAATGGAGTCAGTTGAGAGGTGTTAGTTAACTTGTAAAGAGACGAAGATTTTTGTCCATTACAGAATGCGAGAAGCACCCGCTGCCCGATCTTCAAGTCCTGTTGTCTCGATTCGAAAACGTCCCAAGACGTGAATTGGGCTGCAAATCAGTAGATAATCAACAACTTTATTCAATTGAAACAATGGTCCCTTCAAGGCTTGCTGTGCATCATAGAGGAGCAACGCGACATTGAGGAATTGTATAAGCCACTAGAACTACGCCGATTTAGGTACCAGCTTACACGGCAATCCTGCGTATAAAATATATACAAGATATCCTCCAAAAGATGGGGTCATAGCAACACATTCAGATAATGGCCGAATGCCGCAACGAGATCTGAAAGAAAAGCTTGGCCGTTCAGAGCCGTGCGTGGCTCGAAGAATCCGTCATGAGTCGAGTCGTGAAATCCCAAGCCATCAAGCCCATTTTGAGAGTCCACAAATACTAGACGAGGTCCATGATAAGGTTCATTTGACATATGACAAGGGTACCAAGATCCGAGAATGAAGTACATTACGAATTCATGACACGTGGGCTCACCTACCGAGGCATTACACATCGTCAAAATGCATTGAACAAGAAGATATTTGACCCGGCGTTCACTCACACTCGGCAAGCGGCGGTGAAGCTCAATCTATGGATTGAAAACCATCGAATCAACATTATGAGAGGTCCGATGATGGTAGTCACGTATTGTGCTCGCTTCTGTGCAAATATAGATGTTCGGAGGGCAGTGGGGCTCTTGGTGTTGATGGAATTCTTAGTGAAGTTAGGGAATCGAATTGCATGTCTCAAGACGGCAGGTCGTCGGAAATTGAGCATTGATCATGTAGGGCCCTACGAGTGATGGATGCGGTAAGAACAGGTACCTGTCCTATGCGCTGATAATCCTCGAGCGTCCATTGACGAATGAGTTAGAGTATACGATGAGGAGGACATTACATTGATAGTGTACATGTACAGAGCTAAGAGGTTGGCTACTCGAGCGGGATGATCTTGAATACCCGGCCTCAGCAGCTGAGTGGCTAAAGGACTTACATGGTTGAACAAACGTGGACATGGCTACAAATCAACAGGCAAAGGAGTCGGTATTCAAACTCCAGCTGTACGAATCTGACTTGGTGATTGTCACAGCGAGTATTTGAAACCAATCACGCCGTGAAGGGACTCTTAACTTCGTGTCAGGGCTACTAAGAACATACGATATTCATCCATAATATCCACAATCAATCCTCATAACATCATATTTTCTGGCTGCCCTTCCAGTGATGAAGATTGCAGGAATACGATTGGCCTCCTCAAGACGCCTCAGCATCTTCTAAATTGACACCTGCCATGACCCTTGCCGAGGAGCTATCGACAATGAGGACCCTCTCAGTAAAGCCAGCTCGGGGACGCGCTTTCACCACGCTCACAGCAAGTTCACAAACGGCCCATTTGTAGCAGAATCTGTGGACGCCGGAAATCAGTGCAAAGATGAACACTACGAAATCTTGAGGCCTTTGTTGCAAGCGCTCATCTGTGGTAATTTTCTGGTCTTGAAGTGCCTACAATGCCGAAAAGCGGCCTCAGCCCTGATGAAGACATGCATTTCTAAGTGTTCTATAAATACCATCTCGCACTGATTTTCGTGAAGAGCAACATATTTTTCGACCTCCTGGTGGTGCGAAGAACTTCTTCTGATACAATGAACAAACAATAGTCCCAAGGGGCTGGACAAAGGCGCCGACGGAGGAGCGTCAGGGACTTGATGTTTCAGCCACAAAGAGCGTTCATTGTCAGCACGCGTCAATAGTCAGGTCGCCAGTGACAGGTCCAAGCCAATTTTCCTTCAGATTCGTAATACGGAGACTAGTCCACCAAGACGACGTTGTCGGATCTAATCCGACTTGATCATACGTTAAAGCTATTTCAGGCCTCTAGTGAAGAGCCTGCAATCATTGGCGATCTGTTTGACAAGATCGGAAGGGCAAAACCCGGATTTGCATTGCTCCTCCCCATCTCTTTCTTCCTTTTTCTCCTTGACTTCTTGAGTCAAACAAGTCTCTACATAATGGTGTCTATTCTTGCTTTTCCAATCGGGGAGGACACGTGGCTGGCGTGCGTCATTCGTGTAGTGCCCTCCAACCTACCTAGGTAGCAAGCTACTGCGACGAAAATACTGTTGTACCTGTGTGCTTCGCTCGTGAGATTTAATGCAGGCGCCCGGGCGACAGTACGGACGCAGTGCGCACGATTCGGGGTTTGAAGGTTTGACTACCTCGTGGGGGACCGGCCCGGGGGCAAGAGAGGTGCCTGCAAAGTTCGTAGACAGCAACAGCAACCCCCCCTCCGCCAGTTTCGAATTTTCTAGAGCTCGTCATGCTTGTGAGCGTCATTCAGACTGGATGCCAGGTTTTTCTGACGTGGTACCAGATGTGACGAACATTTTCGTCGCATGCTGTACGTAGTGTACCTAGGTAGCAGCGTGGCATTTTATTGTCTTGCAAGTAGTATTTACCGCTCTGCATTATCATGAGTCGTTATGGTGCTCCATTGGAGCTGGAGCTGATGATCACTGCATGTACGGTGCTAGAGAAGATCCTGATGATCCGAGTGGCGATCAGCCTGCCTACCAGCGTGGTATCGGTGGGTTCTCCGAAGGGTAACATGGGGCTATAGCTGCGGTCGCCAGGCACGAAAACTCAAATCAGCGTGTTCAGAGTTTTCATTGGCTCGAGCGTGCTTGTCACTTGAGAGCACAAGCCTTCCAAGCCCCCACGGACCGCATCAACCAGAGGAACATCCACGGCATGCCTCGATGTTGTCTTGCGGCCTGCGGCAATGAATCAACACGTGTGAAAGCCGGATTCCGAGAGGGGAAGGACGAGGAACACCATGCTCTGTGTGACGAAGCACAACCAAGCTGCCAAGGCAGTGGCCTCACGGAAGTCGTTGCCACTACGCCTTGTGAGGGATTTTGTGCTTTCAGCCCTGTGGATTCTTTCGGGGTGGATTGAGAAGAAAGAGGCTGCATAGAATTTTGTCAAAGAATCCTCGGGATCCGGACCCGAAGGCGTGACTTGACGTGACCGCCCCGACGTTATGGAGAAAAATGACGCTGCAGTGACTTACCAAGCACCGATCAGCACTGCAACAAACAAACCTTTCCCAGGAAAGGCTCCACTACTTCCAAGCCTGAACTTGCAGCGAGGCATTTGTAACCCCGACTTAGATTCTGGGTAGTACGGCTCGGCATCCGCAAACCTTCATGCGGATGAGAGTGAGCATTTGTTGGCAGCATGCACAAGCACCGCAGTGATGATGTGTTGTTCCTGCAGTAGCCGCCCAAACAAACTTTCATCAGCGCGTTCGTTGTTTTGTGCCAGCACCAGGGTTCATGGCGGCTTCGGCTGCAGGTACGGAGCACGGCATGTGCTCGCCTGGCCTTGACGAAACAGGCCGAGCGCCGGGACCAATCATTAATGCAACGTTGTGAATCGTACAGGGTCGCTGACGTTCGGCACCAGTGCAATCGCCGGATGCACACGCATCGAAGAAAAACGGTGACTCGAATAAAAGCTGAATACGGTCCGTGGAAGGCTGTCATGCGTCCTAGCTGGCCAGTTGGGCCTGCTGGCTGTCGGGGCTGTGTTAGGTACGTAGTCAGGCAAGTCGAGCAAATCAACCGAGGTATTTAATGCCGTCAGTTCATTCCGATGGAATGCGTTGGTCTATCCGTGCAGCCGCCCATCAGGTTTGGTTTGTTGGCAAGCGTCAGCAGGTAGAGTGTCCAACTTTGCGGCCCAGGCTGGGGGTAAAGATCTTAAAAAAAAGAACCGGCGCCACGCCGACCTGGCTGGACACACCTGTATGGCCCGTCCGAAGCACTGGGAAATGGCATCTTGGTCGAGTCTAATCCTTGTACACCTTGATCGTTCGGCCGTTCCCAGCCTGTTGGGGCCTTGGGACCAATTTCCTCATCACGAGGCGATCAGGGGCGCTTCATCAAATGAGCCGCGATGGCTTCTACATTCGAAAATGAGAACCGCGTATGCGCCAGACCAGACGGGCCCAGTCATCAAAGCTGCGGTCCATCCATCACCCACCCAAGGCCATCCAAGCATCGGCAAGTGGGATGGCTGTGGGTTAACAGGTGGCAGGCCTTCTCTTCTGCAGATTGCTGCAGATTGCTAGCAATGCCTTTCCAATCATATGTCATCTTCGACACGCGGCAACGCCCAGCAAGCCCACCTGAGATGCGACCTAGAGAACACTGCGTAGAAGGCCTAGTCCCGCGAAGCCCGTTTTCGACGCTTTTGTTACGGACTTGCGCTCTTGACCGTCTTTTGGCCTGATCTGACCCCTTACTGCCAGCAAACTTGTATCCACCGCCAATGAGTAAGCTGACATGGACTTGTTTCTTTCACCTCTTGATCACCTTAGAGCGCTTAGGGCATTGTGAAAGTTGGTACTAGGTACTCTAATCCCGAAATAGATTATGAGAATCACTGGTTCCTATTACTGACCTTCTTTCTTTCGATGGCCTGAAAGAGATGAGACGGAACTGGCCTCGGATGTTGTTTTTGTCGGAGTTGCTAGTATTTCGAGTTCATCCCATGTTTGGCTAAACAAAAAAGGCCAACCTAAGATTTGGAGCAGGACACACAGACCGTTTCACTGCTGCCAATGTTTTGGCTCTAGGATATTCGGTGTTTCTTCAGCTGACCGTTTTCCGATCATCATTCCCATTGGCCAGAACCTGCACACCATCTCATTTCTTCTATCAGGAACAGGAAAGGCTTTCGGCCGATCAGTGGAACTAGCCGCGAAGATCCCTGGCTAGATCCTGGACCCTTGAATATCTAATTTCCTGGCGCCCCCTTATTGATCCCCACCGGACTCTGATCAAAGTCTAGACTCGTAGGCTGGTTTCCCTGTTTTTATTGTGCCCACCCCCTTCACCATGTCCACAGGTCGGCCTTGACTTATTCATTCACTTTGACCTCTCCGTCTGTGTGTGCCTTTTGCCATTTTCAACGCCTCTTGTTGGTCACTCTTGGGTTTGTCCTCCGTTGTCAACCCACCCACGCTCTTTTGCCAGCAGAGAACAAGGAACCGAGAAAGAAAACCGAATAATACTTTATTCGCTCACCGTCCTTCTGTCTCGCACTCCCTCTTCCCCGTGTCTCTCCTGTAAACACAAGACTCGTCACGAGATTACGAACACCACACTCTTTTTTCAAAACCACCATAGAAGAGCAAGTCTCAACCCACAAGGACCACCTCATCCACCACACAACAAGCAAGCACATTCGAAATGGCTCGTCTCGCATCTCTTCTGCTCTTGGGCGCCACTGCTGCGTCTGCCCACGCCGCCCACGGTCATGGCCACGCCCACAAGCACAAGCGTGCCGACGGCGACCAGATCTGCACAACTATCGATGGAAAATACGTTTGCTGGACCCAGGAGGGCGACTACTACGATGGTACCAGCTCCAGTGCCGCGCCCACCACCACTCCCGCAGCTGTCAATGTTAACGTCAACGTCGCTGCGACCTCGTCGGCGCCCTCTACCACTCTCGCCACCTCCACCAAGTCGGCTTCTACTTCCGCATCGACTGGCGACTCCAGCTCTAGCTCCAGCTCCAGCTCTGGCACCACTGACACTACTGGGTACTTCATCGACACCTACACTGACTTTGGCGATGTTTCGTGTATCTCTTCGCGTGCCACCAAGGCCGAGATCGCTCAGGTTGGCAATGTTGGCGGCACCTGCTATGGCAGCAACTTCTTCGTCATCACCGACTCGACTGTTGCCGCTCAATACGACAACCTCATGACCTTCTCCAACGCCACAGAGGACATGACCTGCTACTACTGGAACAAGGCCACGGCGGATGGCACGATTGCCGGCTGGTACACCAGCACTGACTCCTACTTTACCTTCACTCTGGCTGCTGGCTCGACTGTCTACCTCGCCGCTGAGGATGGCTCTCAGGGTGCTGCTTCTTGCTTCCCTGACAGCACTGGCCTGCTGACCGACTCAAACTCCGCCATCCTGGGTACCTGGACCGAGTTCACCTTTGTTGACGTGACAACCGGTTGGTCAGCTGCTGATGCTTCGTCCATTATGGCGCAGGACAGCGACAGCACTGTCTACGGTCTCGAGGTGTGCACTGAGGATGGTGCCACGTGCTCTTCTATTGGCGCCGACATGTCTTCCTACACAAACGCTTTCAGCGCTGCCGAGGCGGCCCTGGACGGCTTGGGCATCAACCTCGACGGCGGCATGAAGATCAATATCAACCTGAGCTACTAAGCTCCTCGGCATAGATTACTATTTTTTTTCTCAAATATTTTAGCCGATGGTCGACGCCGATCCTCCAAGGGTCGGTCTTTGACAGGGGGAAACGCCTTGCATTTGGGTTTGGACAAGCACGGCTTCTTTGATATCCAATTTTGTCGCAACGTCTTTGGGGCCGTCTCTCTTGATACCACCCAGCACGCCCTTCCGCGTGCCAGGCCCCGGTATTCTTTTTATGATGTGCGAGAGTTCATTCAAAGCTTCTCGATACAAAGTTTTCTGCTGGAGGCGTACAAATTACATTGGTTGGCTGGTTTATTATACTTATCTGGCTGGGGCAAAAGACCAATTTTTTGAATAGTGTTTATTGATATCAATTGTTACTTACAAGAGCTCGAATGACACTGCGTTCAAAAATGAACTGTGTTCTGCGCTTAAGAACACGATGTGCCTTGGATGTTTTCACCTGATACATGGCCAATGCAAGTCACTTGTTTGTCTCCTAAGAATCCATCGAGTGATTATGTATATTTGATGTGTCCATCTGGCTGACCTCTTCGTATCCCATCTTGTTGAGCAAACAGATTGTTTAGGTATTCTGCTTGGCAGTGCTGCTTGCAATCTCCATGCAGTGTGGGATGCTTTTCATCCACAAAATCTTGAATACATGGGCGATTCGACATTCGCCTCATTTTTCTCAGCTTAAGTTAGTTTTCCGACAATTGGTAATTTTACGGCCCTATGATACTGCGCATATTCCTTTGACCCAGACTCTCCTCCCCGCTAAATATTCGATGATTGAATTTCCAAAAAAAAAACAAATTTCCCTTTTTTTTTTTTTTTTTTTTTTTTTTCGAAAGAATTTGTTTACGCCGAGTCAATCGTCGGAATGAAAGGGCCCACTGCTATAGAGCTACTGTCGCCGGTGTAAGACCGGTCTACGATAGCGCCACCACCGTTGAATCTTTATGTGAGCCACGCGGCCCCTCCCGCACGCCGGTCTGTCCCAAGTTTTCCACAGATGACCCGTTATTTGCATTCCGATCGTGCCGCCAACCGCTGCATGTGGCAAATCGCGTCGTCACGATACGTGGGGCTCGAAAGAGTCATGCCACCTAGGTAGGTAGGTAGGTAACGCACGACACAGCTGAATGGTCCGAGAGTCACCTGGAGACGACATCACTTCCTGACATATAACAACGGAAGTCAGCTCTTGATGCGGATAAGTAGGTTAGACACAAAGCAAAGCACAGGTTCATGGCCCAATGATGTGAGTGCTTACTAGACCAGTCATTCGGACGCGCCGGAATGTGAACCCGTATAGTTCATGACGGCGCCATGAGACGGCACCATGATTGAGGCGTAGCACGAGACATACTTTAGATTCCAGTGACCTATGAGCATGCTCATATCTCTCTAGTGTGCTCAGCAGGGTCCATCCTACTCGGCAGGACCACATATTGAAAACTGCACAATAGGTCACCTCTACGCTCAAGTTGCCAAGTGTCGTCGGAGTTGGCAGTAAGTGGAGAATTCCCAGTATTCTCAACGGCTTCGCAGAACAGTGGGTGCTGCTCAGTGAACCAAACACATGATATACTAGGGAGACAGCCAAGGCGGGCTCTGATGCTGTGGAATGGTCGCCAGGCTACTTGGGCCTCTGGCTCAGAGAGGCAGTGAATGTTCTGGTCATAGGAGTGGACAGTAGACCATGGATGCCAACCGTTGTCTCGGAAGGCCCGTGTGCCGCGTCCTCTACACAGTAAAATGCTCCCATTTGTTGCCGATGTGCGCAGCGACGGGTCTGGCTAAATACGTTGTTCCCCGTTCTCAAGGGGCGACAGCACTGAAGACAGCATTTTGTCTGTGTCGAGGCAACCTGTGGCACAGCTGGTTCAGGTGCCTAACTGGAAGTCGTGCATTCATTGGTGGATGAGGAAACTTGCATCATGCCAGATACAGTCAAAACTCACTTTTGGATCTAGACAAGCTTGTTGGGGACAGCGAGGATGCATAGTTTGCTACGCTCGTTTCTTCACCTACAAGATTCAATGCCTGCGTGTTAATTCATTCAAGTGCCACGTTGCCAGCCGCGCATTAGATGGTAAGTTGTGTGACTGCTATGACAATAAGACTCTAGCTCCCATGCGCTCAAGTTTTTTTTAGATAATCAGAACGTTCACAACACATCGCAGAGTTCAGAAGTACGGGTGGCCTATGTATGGGAGCCTAGGCAAGATCCATCTCGAAGCATCTATAATATGCTGGAGTATGCATTGCACTTCTACTCCAATGGCTGGCTGTGCTGGGAAGAGGAGACAACAGGAGCCGGGCTTGAGATATTGCCGCCACATGGCCCTAACAGTCCTTGGTAACAGGACGAGGCCACCAAATCTTGCTATGGTTCAAGACAATTCACGGGGTATGATGAATGACACTCGACGGGAATTGCACATTACAACGGGAAGACCGAGATTGGCGAACGCAGGGAGGAAAGCCACTTTCAAGCGAGTACCCAATAGACCTTGGTTCACGGGTCGTTGTCTTTTGTCTTCCAAATATCACGATGCCATGTCAGCCAAGAAATCCGTCTTGACAGTCAGGCTTTTCCCAGGCCAAGACAACCACTTTTGCTTTCCGCTTATGATATCATTACGAGAATAGAATCTTGCGGTTGGGTGTTCTTCAGCCTCACCGAGCAAAAAAATAAGATAAAATAGATAGTGATTGAAAAGCCGGATGCAAGACCGCCTCGATTTTGAGCTACAATACAATCACCCTTTCTGTGCTCATGACTGGGACATCGCAGACGATCATGAACAGCTTCTTAGGACGACTATCTTGGTGACTGTTATCTATACATGACCAGAAAAGTTCCCAGTCTACTACAGTGGTCTGCCTTCTTGCTCCCGACTTGTGTTACCTATTTAGCAAAATGAGGACTATCTTGACCAGTTTCACCCCAATTACTTAGGTAACTACTTGCGAGGTATCTCTGTGCAACCATAGTGGACATATTGGGTCAAAAGAGACCCCATAAATCGGCAATATCGTCACACAAAATCGAAGTGATTGGGTCATAGCACCGTGTCCGTTAGGTATAAGAAACAATTCAGTCAAAGAACCTCTCAGAGGCGGTGAATTTTCTACATGCAACTCCATCCATCTGTGTCCAGCAACAAGACTTCACGAGGAAGCCTCACATGACTTCCCGGCCCTACCACAGGGAACGGTTCGGTATCCCAAGTATCAGAAATATAAACAAAAACGCCGATATCGCTCGTACCCTTTGCATAGCCTCCCTTCCCCCACGCGTCCATAACTCATAATGTTTTTGTCTGCTCACTCGTCAAGACAAAGACCCAGACCCTGACCCTCACAGAGCAGACCAATACCGTACTTACACCCTTAGGTACCCAGTCTCCCTTTCCCTGTATTACCTTGTATCGATACCACGTTACCGTCTACACTGTCATCTTCTCAATCTTCTCCTCGTCTCTCTCGCTACTCGACACATCCGTAACACTACTCGCCGCCGTCAATGTCCTCTCAGTGTCAATCTCCCCCTCATCCCGCTCATCGATTTTGACTCTCCGGCCCATGTATCTCTCGGCGGGCCACCCTTGCATCGTCCAGCCTTTCTCTACCACGTCCCCGCCCATCACCAGCGTATGCTCCAACAACGCACTGTCACTCTCCATCCTCGCACCGCTCAGCAACCGCGACCCGCTGCGCAGTACACACCTCTCCCCGATCTCTAGCCTGTTCAAGTCAAACTTGCCGCGGGTGTTGATGTGCGCCACCACGCTGGCGTCGTCAATTACAGTGCGGTCGCCAATCGTAATCAGATCGGGTTCCGTGAACATGAGACTGGGGCGACCGTTCGCAAACAGAGCGCAGTTATCGCCAACGGTGCCGCCCAGCGCCCGAAAATACAGCACAAGCCAGTGCGTGCCGGTCAGCATGCCCAGAACGCCGTGTCCGCGATAACAATATCGCCTCAACTTCTCGATGGTGAGGTAGAGCTGCCAATTTTGGCAATAAGGCGACTTGTCCCAGTCATAATTGCCGGGCTGACGGCGGCCAAGGAGGTGCCACTTGGCCCCGATGACAAGGGCAATAGCAAGGACAGCTTGTGCGGTGGCGAGGAAGGCGATGAGGATGAAGAAGAGAAGGTAGAGAATCACGGGGTCGAACCAGTTGTCGCGCCCAAGAACGTCGTGGTGGTGGCGGAAGATAAGGGCGACAATCTGAATAGCGGAGATGGATGGAATGTTCCAGTAGATGCCCGTGAATATGGTGATGGCGGCTGAGTAGAGTATAATTGTAGAGAGGCTGTAAACTTTGAAAGAGGCCTGCTTCAAATAGAATGCGCGGCCGAATGGGGAAGCGTCGTCCGGGTTGAGGTCACCGGAAGAGCTGTCTTTTTCCCTTTCGAGCTGCGTGACAGTGACATTGGGCGAGTACTTTGATGTGTAGGCCTCGATGTCCTTCTCAGACCATCCAGAGAAACGTTTCTCCGTTGATCTAATCTGCTTGCGCAAGGGGCTCGTATTTGAGCCAGTGCTGAGGCACACAGCGTCACCGTTCTTGGACCCAACGTAAGTCCCGCCATCAGCGTAGTACTTGTTTCGCCTGGTCAGAGCACCAGAGCCCATGGTTGTCTTCTCGCCAATCTGGACACCGGGAAGGAGAGTGACGCGGTCAGCAATCATGGCCCTGTCACCAACCTTGATCGGCTCCGAGCCAATGCCATCAGAAGTCACCAAGTGTGCTCGAGATCCAAAGACAACGTCGTTGCCGATGTCGAGGAGATGATAGTCGCCAATGGACGGGCCAGTACCGGGCCAGTAGACTCGCCTTCCGACTCGTCCGCCCAGTAGACGGATTGCTATGGAGGTACCCTCATAATGCTGGCCCATGAGCTCTGTCATCTCGTGCAATCTCTTTGCCGAGTACAGGGACTTGATGAATGACATACGCCACGTCGCAATTTGGCTCCTGCCCTTGGCTAGACTTGCCTTCTGCTCCCCAAAAATTGCGTCCATGATCCACTTCATGAGCAGCGTGAAGCCAAACAAGATGAAGGGACTGAGCGAGATACGAAGCACAAGGGCCAGGTAGTGGAAGCCGACACGCTTTGATCCAGCAAACCATTGAACTGCAGGTAAAGTCAGCGACGTTTTCAAATATTCAAGTACAAATACAATCTACTTTGAGAGACTTACGAATACTGTAGACAGGCGTCTCCGTGTCGATAGGCTCCGTAATGACCAGACCGAGCAGCCCAAGGAACCACGGAAGCAGCGAAATCATCCATCCAATCGTAGCCAGTGGCTTGGTAATCAGCCACTCCAGCGCCCAGTGTGAACCGGGAATGCTGGACAGCAAAAGATCGCGATTCGACTCGTCCGCCGCGTCCGTCTCCCAGCTCGACGAATTGGCACCTATACATGCCCCCTCAGGCACACAGGTACCAGGCGCCACGATGCTCGACATACCGACGGTTGCATTACGCCCGACTTGGATGCGACCCAGGTACATGGTGGTGTTGCGCTCGCCCGCGAACGGGCGCAGTGTGCACCGTTCAAGAATGGCGTTGTCCTCGATCTCAATCAAGTCCCATTCGCCGGTAGAGCAGCCACGCATCTTGACGTTTTTACCGACCTTGGCGCCCATGAGACGCAAGTAAAGGCAATTTGTGTACTCCGTCTGTGCGAATAGACCGCGACCTGTGATGTCGACGATTTTCTGCACTAGCCACCATCGTGTATGGTAGGAGCCCCACATAGGGTAGAGACCCTCTTTGTAGCGACCGATGAGGAGCCATTTAGCAGCAATGCCGAACCAAGGTACGAAAGCCTTGGTCAGGATGCGTGCGACAAGAATGGCGATGGAGAGGTTCAGGAGACGGCCAGGGACGGAGTATGTCGTATCCCAAGCTTGTGTAAAGGCCAGGAACATCATAAAGACAGTCCACTGATATGCGCGGCGCATTGGATAAAAGACCATCAAAGGTAGCAATTGCACGGCCATTAGCCACCACCGTGTTGAATCGTATGTCTCCTCGCAGCCCTCGGCGATGAAAGTCTCCTCATCTTGTGTCGCGCTACCCTCTGGAATCCGCTCCTTGATGAACGCTGCCAAAGCCTGGGGTGAGCCGTGCTGGAAGATGACATCGATGGGAATGTGGATGCTGAAGTCGCCCCTAAGGACCGAAAGCAGCTTGCCTGCTTTCAAGGAATCACCGCCGAGATCGAAGAAGTCCGCGTCAACCGGGATATCGGCTGCGCTAATACTAAGCACTGAAGCAAATGCCTTGATAACCCTGGCTTCAGTGGTGGACTCATCTCCCGCAGCCATTGAAGCCTCAACCTCGGTCAGATGTGCTTGCAGTGCCTTGTCATCTACATGACCAGTGCTGTCGGTTGGTAGGGGAACCTGGATCGCTTGCATTTTCGCTGGAATCATGTACCCTGGTAGACTGCCGTTCAATTTAGACTTGACATAGTCTACAAGTGAGTCTTCTAGAGGAGGCTGCTCTGAACTTGATTTAGCGAATATGACACGGACGACCCGGTCCTTTGAGCTCATGCGTATGCAGAAAGATCGGCCTTCCGGCAAGACAAGAGCAATTTCCTTCCAGATCAGGCTGAGGTTGATATTGCAAGGCTTGCATGATATGGGAATAGACAGATCAGTATCGGCAGGCGGACAATCAGCTTCCCAATGCCGTGAAATGTAGGCAGTGTTGTCAGTAAGTTGAGGAAGAGAGAGACGCTCAGATAACTTGATCCTCAAAACCTTGTTATTCTTCTTTGGGAGATCGTTCATGTAGACGATCAAGGTTGGCCATTTGGCTTGCTGCAATGATGCCTTGAGTGCGCTCTG
This sequence comes from Gnomoniopsis smithogilvyi, assembly GCA_027946515.1. Lineage (NCBI taxonomy): Eukaryota > Fungi > Ascomycota > Sordariomycetes > Diaporthales > Gnomoniaceae > Gnomoniopsis > Gnomoniopsis smithogilvyi. The sequence goes on along the minus strand of JAPEVB010000004.1, from coordinate 67,899 downwards.
GAGCAGGCGAAGGTCTGGCCGTGGAATCCCGGAGGGCACGACGAGAACGACACCAACTACTTCTTGTAGTACGTCGTGCTGGACCGAGAAAGCCAAAGCTTGGGTGACACGGCCATAAAGAGGTGATTCCGGTTTCAAAGCTGCCGAGACTATGGCGTTCTCAACCTCGAATGGCGAGATCAGCTCGCCTCCACGATTGATGACCTCCTTGCTGCGACCTGTGATGTACAGGTAACCTTCGTCGTCCAGATAACCCATGTCACCAGTGTCGAACCAGCCATCCTCATTAAGTGCTGAGCGGTCGATCGATCCATCGGGTTGAAGGTACCCAGGGAACAAGGGCTCGCCGCGAACGCAGATGCGCCCAACTGTGCTCGGCGCAGTCTTGTTGAAGTCACCGTCGAAAATGCCAATCTCGGGCCCTGTGCTGATACCAGATGTTCCAGGACGGTCGAGCTTGTAGTCAACCGGGGGTGTGGAGATGGGCATGCATTCAGTCATGCCATAGCTTGGCAACACCAAAGAGTCAAAGGTATCGCGTAGTTGGATAGCCAGAGAAGGCAACAGGCCACCAGCTGCGTTACAAACAAGCCGTATTCTGCTCTTGAGCAACGCTTCGGTTCTGTGTGCTGACTCTTCTAAGATCAACGAGTGCATGGATGGCGACGCATAGTACCAGGTGGGCAGGGTTGTATCGACCATATCCCAGAATGAATTGGGGTCAAAGGCTGGACAGCAAATGGTAGCGCCTCCCGAGAAAACCGGCGCGAAAATGTTTCGAATCAAACCACCACTTCGGAAACGTCAGCACATGAGATTTCAATCACCGGAAAAATCCACAAACATGGAATCGACTTACACATGGTACAGAGGCATCATGTTCAGACACACGTCCTGGGAAGTCAGTGCCCAAGACTCGATGACAAAGGCTACACCGGCCACGATCGAGTGTGTTGTGATGGGCACCACCTTTTTCTTGCCCGACGTGCCGCTGGTGAAAAGAATCAAGGCGATGTCATCAGCAGCGTTTGGCGTTGCCGGTTTCGAGGCTGACACGGGAACACCAGCGGTTGTCGTAATCGATATTTTCATGTCGTTTGTCAACTCCACAATCAATACCGTGATATTGTTCTCACGTGTCCATCCTTGCTCCAACTCCAGCTTAGAGTAGTCCTCCCGCGTTGTCAAGATGCATCGAGCCCCAGCTTGCAACACATCGGCCTGAAATTGCTGTGCGCCAGCCGCAGGGTTGATGGGTGCTGCCGTGTAGTGAGCCGTGACTGCGATACACACAGCAGCGAGTAAAGGCCCATTCGGCAGGGCAATGGAGACCACAGGCTTGCGATCTCTTTGTTCATCGACAGGCACGGAGAATTGGTTCACGAATTCTCGTACATACTCATGGGAGAGATACCGCTCAGTCTTTGTTGTATACAGTGCCGGGTCGGTTTTTGCTGGGATAAACTCAGCAAGCGATTGGTATGTCTGCTTGATCCTGTGAGCTGTGTCTCTCACCAAATCCACTGATTCGTTCGAGTCACCGAAGGGGTTGGCCTCGCGGAGGGAACGACTCAATTTCGAATGGCACCGAATCAGGTCGAGCGTCGGCCAGGACGTCTGAGTCTGTTTCAGTGAAACTGATAAAAGTTGTAGGGCCTTCCAGGACTCCGTAGGTGTCATTTCTGTTGCGATGAGCCCTTGGGCGAGCTCGCCAAGGTCTGGCAGATCCGAGTTGAACATGGTCAAAAGGTTCAAGGGTATAAAAAAAAGAGCAAGACCGTGATGACTGGTAAAGACAGTACGGAGACTACTTTCTCCACAAATTCACAGACCACACCTTAGTACATTCGAGCCTCTCCTCTCCTTTAAATGCCACGCAGGGCGTCGGTGACGGTCCCACCAACTTGGCCAAAGCGGTATGGCTCAAACCTCTCCAGTCGCCTCGCGAAGCTTTGTGTACTCCCAGACGTCGCCTGCGATATCCCTCTTGGTCGGCCACAAAAGTTCGCGATGGTGGTGTTGTACGCCCGACAGGCCGGGTATCGTGTAACTGTAACCCACCACGATGACGAAAATCCCAAAACGGACCAAGGTACAGTGCAGGATTCTAGATGAGTGGTATTCACTTTTTCGACTTCCACCACTAAATGTTCAGGAGGGTTGCTGTCGTGAACGTAGTGTTCGGTCAAATCCTGGCTTTCGGGGACCGGCCGGATGTATTTTCGCTTCTCAAACGAGTGGACGTGCAGCAACCGCTTGCAAAGTGATGTCTAAAAGAAAATAGGTAAAGAAAGAGGTAGGAAGGAGGAGCAAAAAGGAGAGGAAGACAAGACTGCTTGGCATCAATCACGACAATGTGATAGTCTAGGCAAGAACATTGGGCCGTCTATAGTCTATATTTGAATGGAGAATAAGGAAATCCAAAGAGCGTTATCGGTCGATCAAGCACAATATGGAACATCATAATACACACCAGTATGTCGACATCCCGGGGACCTTTAAAGGGAAGGTGGACGGTCTGGACGAGGCAAATTTGCTGGCATTCTTGCACCCCTGCCAGGCACGTCTCCTCCCACTACGGAACATGCTTCCAAAGATTTTCTCTTGGTAGTGGCCGTGGCGTCAAGGCGTAGCGTGATTTTCATCACGACGCAGACACTTGTCAGTTGGCAAGACACTATTCATAGGCCATGGCGCAAGCCCAGCCCGGGCCCGGCTTTGCGCCATGCAGTCGGGTAGGCAGCCCATGGAAAAAGTCGAAATGGTCAGACACCGGTGCAGCGCTTGCCACAAGCGGCCGAGCCTTGTGGCATCCAATGACACGGCGGTGTAAGTGTGGTACCATTTCGGAAGCGAAAGCAACACAATGTAGTGCAGTAGCAACACGAGTCCGATCTTGACAGAGCAATCTGGAAGTTAATCTCGTCCCATACAGCACGGATACACGAGACGAAGTAGGGAAGTTATCAGTGGCGTGCGCTGGGTAGGACCGTTCGGAGCAGCTGGACGGGCTTCGGAGCAAGCAGAGGGAACGAAAGATTGAGCCTGCATTGGCCCTCCATCATCTGGACCCACTGGGGTCCGATGTACCATAGACCTGGCCCCCCTACCCTTCATTCCGGCACTGCACAAACCCGGAGGAGAGAAGGAGACGGAAGAGTCGTATCACTTCGAGGCCAGACCTGAACCATGACAGCAAGGTCTGCTGGCCTATAGACAAGCAACTTGCAGGCGGGTCTGTGATGGTGTCTAGGAGAACTTGATAGCATCATGGATGGGCTACATTGGAGCAATGCACCGGTGACGGAACATGCTGGGACTGCCAAGTTGGTTAGATCGACCCAACGCGAAGAGAGTAACAAGACTCGCGTGCGTGGTGGCCAATAGGTGCCAATCCCAGGAGATGCCCGCGGGGTGCTGAAACGGCGTTGGTCGTCTGATAGGCTAGAACAATTTGGAAGTAATAAGCCAGGGGCACATGTGGTCAAAAGGTGAAGTGTTGACATGCCAGTACTCTTTTGGATAGCGGGACATCGGGGGGCACGGGGGACGGAGGACCCAAACATCTAGGCCTTCGGTCTCCCTGAGTACGCAATTCTGACAATAAGTCTATATTGTGCCCAACCATGCCTGTTTCCCCCCTTTTTTTTCTTGAAGTGGATATGGTGTGAGAACTTCTCAGTTCACGCTCTCCTGCTCTTTGCCTCGAGCACAGCCGGGAGCATTGAAATTGGTCCAAGGTTACGCAAGAGAGGTCTTGTCGTCCAGCTTTCAGCTCTTGGTCGTCTGAACGGGAGTCGATCAGCCGTCTGAAAGTGTTTTGGAAACAACGCGAAGGGTCTTGGCAGATCTTGATCTTCGACGGGGATTTGATGAATGGCCAGAATAAATCTCCGCACAGATCGAGAGTCGGGATGAAAAAGGAAAATGCTTAGCTAGTCTACTGCATTCTCGGTACATACTACAATAGTCTGTTAGTGAGCTCATTAGGTAATGCGGTACTTGACTTACTCGGGCCGGGGCTCAGGGAGAAGAGGATGTCAGACTTTAGGTCATCCCTGTCAACGTCAACAGTGTCGTCAACTCTGCCCCACATTCCCTCGATAGGCGATAAGCGATAAGCGATCAGTCAAATTTTCGAGAACTTTTTTGGAATTTTCGCCTAGGCGTCTGGGCCTTTCCGGCATTCAGCCTCTCCCGTGATTCCTCCATTCCATCCATCCATCCATCCACATTCCTCCAAAGAAAACCCCACCATCCGAATCTCAAACCGACTATTGACGTTCTATTTGCTCGAACCGCATACCTTACCATTCAATTACCTCCAGCCACCAGGACAGTGCGTCAAGCTTCTATAATTTGCCGAGCAACGATACAGCTGTGCTCTGCATTGGCAATTTACTCCTATGGCTTCGGAAAGCGCCCCAGCCCCAGTGGCTGCCCCGCCCCCGCAGTCTTCAGCTGTTTCAAGCCCAGTGCTCAAAGCACAGCAACAGAAACGAATCCATAGCCTTGTCGTCGACACCGGCCCGTTGATCAAGAATGAGCCTGCTCTTTCCACCCTATTATCCCAGGCAGAGCAGCTGTACACCATCCCTTCCGTCCTCACCGAGATTAAGGTCAGTCGGAATAGCTCACGGATCTGCTTCTCCCTCCTCTTGGCACTGTTTCTAATGGTCGATCCCTTTCAGGATGCCGCCACACGCTCCCGAGTCCAGACAACCCTCTTGCCCTTCCTCACCCTTCGAAACCCTCGCCCGGAGTCAATCAGGTTTGTTACCGATTTCTCCAGACGCACGGGCGATCTGGAGGTTATGAGCAAGCCTGATATTCACTTGCTGGCATTAACCTACGAGCTCGAGTTGGAGCGTAATGGTGGCGACTGGAGAATCAGGAAGGATCCTGGCCAGAAAGGGCTGAATGGAAAACCGCCCTCTGCCACTACTAGCAAAGATGGAGATGTGCCTGCATTAGGAGAAGCCACAAAGCAGGAGGGCGAGGCGCACATCGAGGTGGACCAAGCATCTTCACCCCTTGAAGCCACCGATACGAACTTGGATCCTTCACTTCCCGTCGAGGAGGTTGTCAACACAGAGCCCAGCGCATCCACATCTGTAGAAGCATCAGCATTATCAGAGACGGTGGACCAGGATGATGGCAATGTCGAAGCAAAGCTCGACAATCTGCACCTGGGTGAGCCTTCTTCCGAGGAGCTTCGCCAAGAAATAGATGGTACGGGACTGCCCGCCGATCAAGGTTCAGACGAAGACGATAGCGACGGTTGGATCACACCCTCCAATCTCAAGGCGCACCAGGCCAAAGACGCCGCGGTGTCCGGCCCGAAAGAGGCTGCTATACAGGAGACACTACAAGCCGCTCTACTCACGTCCGACTTTGCCATGCAAAATGTGGCCCTTCGGATCAATTTGAAGTGCGTATCTACCAGGATGTCTGTCCGACCGTTAAGCGAAATTCTTGCTAACCCAGCGTACAGCCTCGTCTCCCCCTCAGGCCTCTCACGCATCCGCCAGCTCAAGACCTGGGTTCTACGTTGCTACGGGTGCTTTGCCGTCTCGCGTAAAATGGATCGTCAATTCTGCCCCAAGTGCGGGCAAGCCACGCTCACGCGCGTGTCTTGCAGCACCGACGCCTCAGGCGCCACCCGCTTGCACCTGAAGAAAAATTTCGTCTACAACAAACGCGGCAACGTCTACAGTGTTCCCAAACCTACGCACGGCAGCGCCAACGGCAAATTGGCCAATGTAGTTGGCGGTGGCAAGGGGCACTGGGGCGCCGGGCTGATTCTCGCCGAGGACCAAAAGGAGTATACGCGCAAGGCGGACGAGGACCGTCGTGCGAGACAGCGCGACTTGATGGATGAGGACTATCTGCCGAACCTGGTCACGGGAGAGCGGACAGGTGGGCATGGAAGGATCAGGGTTGGGGCTGGGCGCAATGTGAATGCAAAAAAGAGGCGATAGATGGTGAATGGCTCTGATAGATCTACAAATGATACCCGCGTCTGGCCTATTTTTGGATGATTCCATGATCAATTGACCAGTGCACGATATCTTTCCTGTGGTACGCACACCCGGCTGATGGGCGAACCGCCAAGGCCAATCGTAAGGATGCGCCGCTGCCAAGAAATCAAAGCAATATGATGGACATGATCTCCTTCACAACGCAGTTTCAAAGTCGTCACCTTGGATTTGTACAATGATGTGAAACAAAATTTGATGCTCCTGCAAAACTGGTCTGCCATGAGTAAAGGTCCACCAACGCCGTACGCCCTCGACCTCTCTCACATGCGTTTTTCCGTCCCCGCGCTGTGCATGGTGCTGCCCATACACGATCCCGAGCAGGCATCCACCATCGAAGAAACCCAGACCACTGATTTTTTTGATACCCATTCCAGACCTTGCCTCAAATCTGGTCGGATCAGCTAGACTCCCGCCGAGCCGATATTAAGGGGCGTCCATCGATCCCATCCATTCCGACCTGTGCTTGTTACTTCCTCTTTAAGCCCAATGTGTGATTCGATGGTCGCAGTTGTCACCGAGGCTGAAAGAAAAATAGGTGGGAGTCTTGGTCTTGATCCTGCCACCGCGGAAGCGGTTATTGGTGTTCAAACTTATGGCCTGGAGTCGGAGTCCACTGTGCCGCGGGGAGAATGACACAGATTAGCTACTATTCAGACTCCTTCTGACAGATTCGCCAGAAACAAAGGACAGGAAGACATACCTTTGGCACTAGGCAAACGTCCAAAGCGCTTGCGCAGCAGCACGCGATGCTTGGACCACTTGTCGTCGGGTGAGAAGCGGGCCGGGTGTGCTGATTTGGTCACCTTGCCCTCGAGCACCTTCTTCAGCGTGTAGACACGCTTGCCCGAGGCGTCCATGTTTACCATAAGATGCATTTTCAATGTCGTGTCAGGATGGATCTTGTGGTAAGGTGCGGTGGGTGTGGTCGTAAGGTGGTGCTCGTCGTGCTACGGATGGAGAGAGAGAAAAATGTTGCGGTGGAATTTTTGCCAGGGGACGGGCTTGAGCCGCAGGCCGTTTTAGCGTCTTGGCAGGGTCTGGGGTTCGAGGCCCCCCGGGTGGGTGGGGGTTTGTTGTTGCGGCGGCGGAAACCCAGAAGCGGAGCGCGGGACATGGTCGTGAGCTGTCACCTCACAAGTGCGTTCATCTTATTTCTTTTAGCAGGAAGTTTCTTGGTGCCTGAGCAACCGAGTTCCAAGTAATTCCAAGTCAACGAGAACCGATCGGCAGCAACAGACTTATGTCACGGAGAGTTTTCTTGTGAGGTGATGAGCAGATCACGAACAACCCCGAGCCGGTATCTACGTTAGGTAGGTTGTGAGAATGTCTATGTGTGGCCCCAGGATGAACGTCTTCTATCGTCCCGGACCTCATTTCCTGTTTGGATCTCACATGCGACGAAATGAACACCGCTAGCATCCCCCAGGGAGCTTGCCACCTTCTTGTGCATTGCTGGAGGCCATCTACAGTACTGATACTAGTAGATGGCTGCAAGCCTGACTCAACTCTGGCATGCAAATGAGTAGACAAGAACTCAAAGGGGAGCAGATCAAACGCAGACCCGAATCCCGAAAAACTTTGTTCTTGTCGTCACAGGGCGACGTAACAAAGGTTGACTCAATCAACCGCATATGAAGGGAAATTATATGTCGATCATATCTTCCCGCCCGCAACAATCGTGAAACGTCCACTGCGGAGCGTCGCTTCAACAAGCAGACAGCTCACTCGTTGCTTGTTCAGCACGCATATGACGTTGCATGATCTGGAGATCCTTGCCAGTTTCTATTCTGTTCTGCAAGTGCCATCTAGCACAGCTATGTTGATAGTGTCAAGTCGCATGGCGCCACTAATAAACGTGGCCGACGTTGATCTGGATGACGGTAGACTCAGTACAATTCAGGGCTGGCGCGACTACTTTTGAGTGGGATGCCTTCAGCCACAATAGGGGAGGCTTCTAGATGATCTGATTACATTATCCCGAACATCAACCCAGTTTAGCCATAGTAATTCTCCCCAAAACCGCTCTTCTCCGGGATTGAGGCTCCGAATCGTGTGGCAGCGGACAATGAGGTAGAGCAAATAGTCTGGGTTTACACTACGGACCTGAAAGACGCTTCGGTCCCCCCATAGATGGAAAATTCTACCGAGTGAGAGCCCGTTTCTCCGAGGAGAACAACTTGGCACACACTGGGAGGCGTGTAAAAAAGGCCAATTTAGCGAGAGCTGGCAGTAAAAGGGTTATCACCGCTGAAGGTATCCGGGTTTCTGGGCGTATTTCGACAGTGTGCAGTAGCAAGCTCGTAGCTGTTGACACGGGGAAAGGAATACTGAAAAAGAGATGTGAAAAGACTGTGTGATACAAGTTGAGTTGCGAGTTCATCGTACTCGCGCCAAACTGTACAAGACTACCTAACGTATCATTTTCGTGATAAAGGAGAGTATTCGAAACTCAAGCGCATTCCCAATGAAGGATGAGGAGTCTTGATCTTTCGAATCAAATATATGAAAAATAAAACCTCAGAATTGCTTAGGTCTACCTATTCATATCGTCAAGGCTTCTCCTTCGAGCCAATCACTGGTGCATAATCCTGCCATGGCTCAGGCATCTCGCCTTCTTGAACGAAATACCTCATCCCAAGCGGCACTTCCTCCTCGCCAACATCTGACTCCGCATCAGAGTCAAAGTCATCAGCGTCGAGCCGATCATATATCTCATATCTCTGCCATAACATCCTGCCACCCATAGCAACCAATGCCAGCCCAACAACCACACCGCCTAATCCAAACCAGCGCCATGAGGACGAGCCCATCACCAGCTTCGCATCCAACATCTCTTCAAAATCTTTGTCTGTGAAGGGAACGATGGTCACATTGCCACCCAAAAAGTCCACCACATCCGTCTTGCGGATCACCTTGCCCTCCGCATCCAGCGCCTCCGCCCAAAGGTAAAGCAGATCAGCTCGCGAAACATTCATCTTTGTCTCGAACCCCGTCCTCTCGCTCTTCGCAAGCAGAGGTGCTTCTGATCGATCCATCATGCTACTGTCCATCAGCAAGCCACGGACGGCCCAGCTTCGCACCTCCGTGGCTCCGTTCCAGCTGACATAAACATTGAGCACGTCCTCGTCGCCGGCGTCACCTTCCCGCAACGCCAACACTGGATCCCACCACGGCTCGGCTTTCCAATCCATTCGGTAGGCTCGATAATTATCCAGCGCATCCACGACCTGTTTGCTGTGCCATGGGCTGAACTGAACATCTAGCAATGCTTGCCCGGTCCTCGCATCATGCTCTGTGAAGCTCGGACACCGGCCCCACCCGATGAACACTTTCTCGAACTCCCCTGTTTTCTCGTCCACGTCCAGCGGCTGCAGGCTTCCTTGACTCTGCGCCTGAAGCCGACTTGGGTGTTGATATTCCGTCAGCAACTGTACTGTTGGCGGGTCCGCTGTGGTGTCGATCGCAACGTGCAACCCGCGTGAGCACGACCCCGCCGTGCACTCCCCGTGACTGGTGTCTTTGGAGTGGTTGTCAAAAAAAGTGAGCTGCGTCTCATTGGTGTGTGGGACGAAGCGAGCATGATGCTGCCACGAGAAAGAGAGGACAGGAGCGATGCCCTCGGGTGGCGGCGTTGGCTCCACGAAGTTGTTTCGCTTACCGCCCAGGGTCCAAAGGATATCACCCGTGGTGCCGGAGACAAGATATATGGCGTGGGTGTGGCGGACCGAGATGAGATAGTTGCCTGCTTCAGTCTGTAGGGGTGGTGGGTGTCAGCATCAAGTGTTTACTTTCGATAATAACGCGAAAAAAGGATGGCGTAAGTACCTTCTGAATACTGTTCATGTGATATGTATCCCAATTGCTATAGATTGGCTCATACGAGTCCATTGGGTCGATATGCTCCGACGACCGCCAAGAGAACAGCGCCTCGTTCGTCTCCAGGTCAATCTCCTGGAATACCGCGTCCAAGATGTGATATGTCTTGCGGCCCTTCCATGCTCTCCAGCCTGCTGTGCTAAGCTTGACTCGATCAACCCCCGTAACCAGCGCCGTGCCATTGCCCGTGAATGCAAACTCGTGCAGGTCGGCGTGGACTTTGCGGAGATTTTTTGCCGAGATCTTGTACCGCAGATTATAGTTCTCGTCAAATGCCAGTCCATAGCCACTGCCAATGCCGCTGGCGGGCTTGTCACCCTCCCAAAACGTCAGGTACTTTTTGCCCAGGTTCTCCTGCACGCGTGTGCCGAAGACGTTGGCATACGAGCGGTTCATATACACCGCACTGAGATCCCGGGCGTCGAGGATGAGTGGTGAAGCTTGCTCGGAGCCGGTCTGACCGTCATTGCGCAGGAAGATATGCGAACCGCCTGAGGCCACGGCGGTCTCATTCCATACGTTCACTTGCAATATTGGTGAGCGCTCCGTGCTGGAGTAAAATTCGTGGTAGGGCCGGTGGCCTAGCTCGCCCTTGTTGTAGCTGTCATAGTCCGTTGAGAGGAACTCTCCACTGGTAGCGAGGAAGAGCGAGCAGATACAGACCAGTAGGAGAAAGGAAAACATGACGGCGGCTAGCCTGTAATCCTTTCAACTGGAATTGGTGGGAGAAATGAAGGTCGATTAGGGAAGACGGTCAACCCAAGTAGAGCCTTCCGCCCGGCGCGAGGCACCGGCCGAACAATATACTTGATTGTTGACGATATCCATAAAAGATATTCATAGACGACGACGAAAGGGGTGGCGCGGCGGACTCATCCGCGTCAACAGTGACTCGGATATACCCACAATTCCCGAACCGTGGGGCCCCCAATCTTTCGAAATTCTCCACGAACATTTCGCATAAGCCTCGCCGAGCGCGTGTCGTTTTGAGGCGAGGGCGCGGCGCTTGATGGCCCTCAACACGCGGCGGGACCCACGAATAAGGTGACGCAGCCACTGGTGGAGAGCGTGGCTGACCTCCAGACGGATGTCGGTCGGTTTCCGAGTCGAGCATAATAAACAGAATCGACAGTCAAACAGTGGAAGCCGTCATCAGGTCCTGCTAGCGTCCCACGTTCAAAAAAGATTTGCAGAGTGACAGCAGATCGATTTCGTGTCGGATGGTGCCGAGGACCCATATCCATGGCTCTCTCTTGGCCGCTTCCGGACCGTTGTGGGCGCCCCTTTTGCGGGTCGTGTGTGTGCTATTTCAGGTTGAATCAACTTGGCGCACTTTTGAGAAAAAGGTGTTCGACAAGGCATATAGATTCTTGCTGTATTCTTACAGGTATATCAGCTACAATTACGAATTGACTTGAGAAGAAATCCCGCTACCCCTTGCCCAGTGCTACTACCATCGCCAACAGATCGGAGTATGGGTATTTACAGCCCTACAGGACTGCCAGGTGCATCCCTGAAATCTGACATACGTTCGAGGATAGGTAGACTATCCGTAAGGCTGTGGGGAGCCCCCGACCTCACTCCGGACCATTTGAAGCCTCGGCAGACAGACTAATAGCTCAGCTGCCATCCAACCTTTCCTTTTTGAGTTTGTCATTTTGTATAATTATTGAAAGACCGGCCCCAAATGAATCGCTCCTTGCTCAGCCGCTGCGCACAACCCTAGACCGACCACGAGAACGACCACGAGGCTCTATTGCCCTCGATAGCTACTATTCGCTCCAATAAGCTACACCGCCCTGGTAAGAGCCGGAAACCTTTACAAACCCAGGCGCTCCCATCTTGAATTCTTATCAGGTCTTATTTGCCTGCAGAGTTGGTGCCGGCGAAGTATAGTGAAACAGCTACACACCTATGTTGCAGCAGAGAGTCTCCGATTTTCGAGGTTCGGATATCGAAATACAAAGCTGGGAACAAGGAGAACGACTACGACCACTGAACACGTCATCTGACTCTTCACTTGGCAGGGATTATTGCTATGATTACAGACGCTGGCTTCTCAATATTGACCGTGATGTCTATTGTTTCTCAACAAATGTTGCACTGATCGTCGACAATTTATGTCCACTGGTGGATCACTGGTCGAGCTAAACCTTGAAAATGCTTGTTCAAAACTACATGGAATCAAGGAAGAGTCATTTTGAGAAATCGTTAACCAGGAAACATAAATGTCCACAAGCCTCACGGGCAAGGGTATATTGCCGCCGCGTGTGCAAGTGATAGGCCTCATATAGATGGTGTAGCATGCGCCCACGTTGATGTTCCTGGCTAATGATACTTGCAAACTCGAGAGAGATACCCAAGGACATGATGCCAAGCGTGTAACCATCACTGCACATGCCCGTGGGTTTCGTACCAATGGAACAGTCTCCTTGAACTGCCCGAACTCCTGTTATTGCAACAGGCCGCTGCAGAGAGTACCAGACAAAATTGGTAGTACCTATGTATTTGATGTTTTCACGACGGGGAATGACGGCAAGAATCGCGCGTTTTGCAAGAATATTCGGCAAGCATACCTGGGTCGAAAGGGATGGTGCCCCTACCTCTATGTTGTCGAGAAGGTGAATCTCTATCCTAGAGCATCATGAATTACACTTCAAGAACTGCTCAAAATGAGGTCGTGTGAAAGTTGAAACTTCAGGTTTCTAACCAAGAGACCTCTGGGTGTAGTGGATTCTGCAAGCTTAGTGTATGCTTGACTGCAAACACCAATCAACTCATCGCTGTCTTAGAAAGTTTGGCCCGTATGGCCTTGCTTTCCTCCGTTGACTGGACATGAAAAGTTCCCTTTGGTGGGTTCTCCAAAACAATTTCCCGTTCCTATACTTTGTTTAGTTTGTTTCACAACGTTAGTAGAAGGCCTGTCGCAAGCTACGTCAAGAAGTCAACTTCCTCGTGCCTCTTGATTGCAATGTGAAAGACTTGCGTAATTGCGTTGATACTCTTTCCAGCGGAACCCACTAACAAACTGTTAACACTGATTGGTGGGAAAGACTGCAAGCCTTCGATCTATCACTTTAAATTCTCCACAGTAATTCAAGCAGGTACCCATCGGGCATCAGGTTCGTTCTCTCGCTCGGAGCTTCGGAGCTTCGGAGGCCCTCATCCTCTCTTGGACTCACCGTGAAGCTTTCCTCCACCTGGTTTGTAGAGCCGCCAACTGGATTGCACTCCATATTCGTTGTCATTCCCTTCCATTTTCTGCCATCTGGCTCTCTTGAACAGGGCCGAGCCTCATGGGTCTTTTCATTCTCATTCATAGTTCGTTCACATAGCAATTGTCACAAGCTTTTCATTTTCTTTGTATTCAATGGTCCACGGGTGAGGGAGATCCTTTTCAACTTTCATAGTCGCGGTGGCAAATCACAAGCATGGCATCGTGGGCAGGACCATTTCCAGTCTATCTAAAGAATGTTGTCCAATTGTGTATTTTGGGCCCAGTTTCAAGCAGTGAATTGTCAAGTGCACAGTGTACCGGAAGCGAAGTGTCGCCACTGTTACTAGGTAATTCCGGTCGGCGTTGATACACACATTCTCAATAAGTCCCTTGGCCATACCTAAGTAGTTCACATCTTGTCATTCGAGTCAAACATTGTCCACCTGCTTTGGTGGCCACCCGCGAACAGACTAAGATTTGTATTGAAGACTAGAACCCAATGCATGAGAAGTAGGCGGTAAAAAGAACCAAGAAAGACCCAGTAGATGGTTCGCACACCAGTACCTAGGTAGTATAAACAACACGAGTCAACAACGCCTTGCGGACTCGATAACGTGTGGTCTTGCCATTGATCTGCATTCATCACTGCCCAGGTGAACTTTGTGAAATGAACAGAAGCAAGCTTGAAACTGACAAATCACGGAAATTAGATGCCCAAGTTTTCAGTTGTAAGTATTTGGACAGCACGATTGCGGCTCAGTCGCAAAGCTTCGTTCATACATCAGCAAGGGGTGGCGCCTGAGGTATTCAATGAATGCGACTATTCATTGCAATTCATAGTATCGGAGCAAAGAGCAATGCCATTAAAGCAACTCAGTGATGATAGATTTTGAATGATGTTTATTGAGTCTACTTGGCGACCGAAGCGGCCCGTATTCTAAAATGAGATCGGCTCCCTGAAGCATGGGGCTTCTCTCCAGCGTCGTAGAGCCAGTTGTTATCCAGCGGTTAACATGGGCCGGATGCTCAGTTCTACGCCTTGCTTTCCAACCAGCACGACCTTGTCGGTCACCGCACTTGTGACCCAAGACTTGAAGTTTTCCCAGGCGCGCATGAGCCAGCTCAGAAGCGCACCAAAGGCAGTCCGGAACCAGCCCCAGACTGTGTCCCAAGGGATGAAGTAGATCGCCGCCGCAACTCCCACCCCAGCTAATGCGATCTTGCCCGGTCCGGACACACAAAGCAGCCCAGCACTGACTCGCAGGGCACCCTCCATACCAAACTCAGTCAGCTTCGACGCGGTTTGGACCACAATACCGTTCGCATAACACTCTACGACCTGCGTAGCAGTGGCAGAACCAGCCGCTACGTCAAGGAGCTTGTTCACCGGACCCTTCCACTTATCCCACTGAGGCGTGCCCTCGTATTTGGCTTCGCACATCTCGCGGAAGTGCTTAGTGACCTCCTCCCGCTGCTTCTTGGAAATGCTACCAAGAGCATCGCGCGCGGTCCATGGAATGCCCATGCTCAGCTGGATGACCACCCCCGGACCGAGGATCAGGTTATGCTCGTCTACCCGTTTGGCTTGCCACTCATCTAGCCGGACATTGCAAAAGGTAGAGCTTCCGTTCAGAATGAGTTTATTGTTGCTCGGTGTGTCGGTAGTGTTTTGGCCTTCTGATGTACAGCGAATGATGTACAGATTGTCGATGCCCTCCGGCACGGCGAATTTGAGCTCTGGTAGGTCTACTTGCCGGCTAATGAGAAGGAACAGCTCTTGGACCTGTCCATCACTTGCGGTACTCTCAATCTCTCGCTGGAGGTTCTCAGGAGTTGTTATGCAAAGCGTTGACTTGGCTGAGTAAAAGAATTAGCTGCGATAATACATGCAATTGACTTATTTGGGCATACCTGACTTCTTCAGCTTCCACCACCGGGGCTTGGCCTTTTCTTCCAACGACGCCACCGTGCCCTTGCGGACTACCGGGATCAACACCGCCCCATCGTGCGCCTTCCACCGTTTTATAGAGGCATAGACCTGATCACACTCGTTCTGGCGCGAAGTCTTTTCTTTCGGTCGACCCTTAAAACTGGTTGTCTTCACGAGGCTAGTTGACATGCTGTTATGGGGCCTGCCGATATGGTTGCAAAGTGATATTGATAATGAGGTAGCTTGGACACCCACCAGTGGTGTCAATAGTAGGTAAGTGTAAAAGAATGCGTTATGAAAAACAATGTGATTTCGGAATGTATCTGGTGAATTCACTGAGTGCCGAAGCTTGAAGTTCAGGGAATTCCATCTAGAAATACCCCAGCTTCCCCTGCATGAACTGTGCTGTCCGTCTTGGCATGGGGGTTATCGCGGGTACCCCGGAACTTGGAAGGCCCTCACAAAGCCCAGTCGTGAATACTGGCTGGACGGCGCACGAACTCAGTGTCTCCAGCGCACTTTGACTCATTGGCCCCGCGAGGATAGCCTAGTGGGGATGACAAGACACCTCATCAACAGGCCTTTGGTTGGTTGTCCAAGTATGGTCCCCCCCACTTGCGGGTCAAACCTCACCGCAAGGAGCCCCTGAGTTTGTGAGACTGATTCCGCCAGCAAAAGAAGAGCAATGGGACTCACAGAGAGCAAGGAAACCTTTGTCCAAGCGTGAAGTCTTTCATGCATATGGTCCAGAGTCTTGAATACGGTCGGATAGCTTTGGGTCGAAGCGGAATAGGGTACTGATATGATAATCGTAGACGACTCGGAAGTCTGTGGGTATGCGGTATGCACTACTATACAGGTAAATGCTCCACATCTCAAGACTGGTTTCGCCCAAGACACAATGATACACCTCACCCTCGTCTCCGAGAACAGCACAAGTTCCAGCGTCGCCGGTCATCATCTGCGAGATGTGTTACACGAAGTTAGATTAATAAGCATGAGTTTAGCTCAGAGTTTCTCTACCTAAGTAAGTACAAAATGATGTTTCTTCATTGCTTAAAGGATTATCGAAGTTCTGAGATGTTGATGATGATTAGGCCTCAATCATAGCTACGATTATATAAATGAACAGAGTATCATTCAGGTCCAAATTTGCTAACATGTTGAGGATACTGCAGTCCAGACACAGAGAACCAAAAGAGCACTTATGTGACATCCCGTTGACCAAGCCATGTTTCTGCGTCAGATTTAATTATTGGCGCACTTCAAGAGTCCTCTCTCCTGTGGAAATCGACCTTGTCCTTTGTATTTGCTCTTTGATCACGTAACCATCATTTACTGGCGTCAGTATAGAGCATAGATCTGATCCTCTTTTTCATAGTAATCCAGGTGGAGAACGTTGTCCTGTAATCTATATCATATGCAACGTGAAAGTGAGCCTGAAATACCAACTTCTCGAGTTCTGCATTGTGAGAGCCCATTGAACAGGGCAAGATTGTATGCTGAGCTTTTCATCAAAAGTTGAACATTGTGCAAAGGCATCCGTGAAGACGATGCAGATCAACACTCTCAGAAAGCTGTAGAGGACTTCTCATTATCTTAGACAAATAGATTGCTTGAGGTTCAGAAGATGAAATATCATGAGCCACGCGAACCTCAGGCTACCAACTAGAATCATAGAGGTAATAACTAAAATGGCATGACGCCATTTAAATCCTTGCTGTGATTTCAATGTAAGCGCCAATCCAAATCAGTTTCCTTTCAACCTGGAAGGGGCATTCTGCTGACAGCCACCCTTGTGCAGATGACTGTAGCAAACTGTGGTGTGGTAGGTTGGATGGCATATCTCTTCTATGCATTTGTGCCAGCAACAAAATATCTTTCTAATATCAACTATAATCAAATGAGATAGGGAGGAGTTCCATTCTTGATATGAACAGTAATTCCGGAGAGGAAGGCTACGTGCTTATTACAGCAAAAAGCAAAATATGATTAGTTCACTACTGCATAAGGACATTGTTACCATGTGATATCCAGTGATCTTATCGGCTTTGCAAGCAACTGTGGAACCGGGGCCCACATATGACGTCTGATCAAAAACTTCCATGATAGATGACCAGGAACGAACGCAACCCAGTTTTAAACAATCGAGTGCCTATTGAAATCATCTGATGTATTCTTCAGAAGCCGGTTCACGGTCGCCTACCATGATTATGATTTACATTTGAGCAGCAATAGAAATTGGGTCTCCGGTCCCCTTTACTTTTGTCAACAGCAACCATGGCCGGGCTCTGGCCACGAGTGTTTGGAAGGGATATCAAGCACTCTCACAAACTTTGGATCTTTCCACTTGCAGCAGGTCTTGGCTGGTTCAGCACTCTGTCCATCCTTATGTTTCGGTGGCTTGCTATCGGCCAGCCTCGATATCCCGGGCAAGTCAACCCGGAACTACCCTTCATTAGTGACATCGGTGCTTTTGTGCTCCAGCCAATTTTCATAGCTGGCTGTGCAATCACCGGCGTCGCTTTTGCCGGCACGGTCTTTGCGGTCCATCATGTACGATACTCCGACAAGTTCTACGGACTGACCAATGATGCGGAGTGGAGACAGGCCACAAGCTTCCTTGCGCTGTTCTCGGGACTGATCTCTGCGGCATGCCTGGTATTGCTCAGTATTTTTGACACATTTGAGAATAATGAGGAGCATCGTTATTTGCTCATGGGCACCTTTGGAGGATTGGGAACCAGTGCCGTTTTGACTACCACGGTCTGGTGGGACCAGATTTGGGGCCCGTCTCAGTTCGTAGGGTTGAGAAGGTGGTTAGTAGAAGTCTTCACAATGCAACATGAACAGGAAAGTGTCATAGTGCTGACAAGGGAAACCCCAACCGCGAATACAGGTGTTATTTGAACACATTCCTAATGTTAAGCCAGACTGCTCTGGGGGCTGCGTTCGTTATAATGCTATATAAAGGTCGATTTAGAGAAACAGGGATTCTGGAGTGGACCTTGTCTTATACCGGGTCCTTCTGGATGGCATCATTCGCTGGATATACAAGGTATGGATAGTCTTTGCCTTGCTGCAGACCTCCCAAATATCAACGCTAACATATTTCACAGATTCAGGGATGATGATTTGGATGTGGTGGAAGCAGATAGCGAACGGCAGCCCTTGTTGGATTGATTGTCATGGTTTCACCAGTTATTGCGTTCAAACATACCCAGGAGGTAGGCAACCTTGGAAACGAAGTCCATTGTGCTCACATATTTTCAAATTATCGTCATGTTCAAAAATGGCTTCATTTACACAACTGCCTCTCAAACGAGGTGATGTCCATATGTAGTTCATCGTCTTATACCTCAGAAAGAGGTCCGATTCATTGGTACCAATCGTGCTACAATGACTTGTTTTATTTTCACCTGTCACAGCTTGCCTAGGTATTCAAGCACTCATATTTATCAACCTTCATTAACGAGCCGTGCACAAAACTGAGAACCAGCTCATAGCTACTTGAATAAACTACCTATCAAGAGGATTAGTGCGAGGCCAGTGGCTATTCTGGGTCACTAGGTCCAGGTAGCGGCGCGAACATTGCTATTGATTAGCTTTGGCTACGTTAGCTGACCGAGTCCCCAGGCGCCGATATGATGATCACCCACGGTGACCATCAACGGTATTATATGTAGCGTAGGCCGCCGCCCTCCGCACATCTCAACTCGACGTTGTAACCCGCCAAACTGGGGTTGACGCCTACATCCAACAAATCGCCCCGATACACTTCAGTCCCATAGAGTGCACATACACCGTGACTGAGCTATTGTGCGGCTCAAATGGTACCATGAGAAGGTTGGGCGGAAGGTTGAAGGGTGCACCGTCGCCGATGTGGCACGCCTTCCTATTGCATATACTGTTGCATATACTATGAGATGTTCCGGAGATCTAGACCACGTCGCATCTCAAGGCCCCCAGCGACAAGGGCACAGTGTCAGGTATTCACACCGGCAAACATGTTGGTCACTGGTTCGAGGTGACTATTGCGCGAAGACCAACGAACTTCTATATCGCTTTGCGCAAGAGACCACCCATCGCGGTAGCCGTCGACGGAGCCAATCATCCTGCTGATAAAAGCTCAAAGTCTTATTATATTGAAAATTACTTAGATCCGGCCAGTTGACTCATAGTCTTGCGTTCAACGATAACACGATGCTCCATACATTTTCCGAGTCAATATCGTGTGATGGCTTGATACAGAGTATCACGAAGAAAGAAGTGCTTTCATGAATATAGTCATGCCTCTGGCTTTGTGAATAGATTCTGGAAACATGATGTAGTCTGAGCTTCAATACGGTGTTTACTTGGCATTGCGTGAATATGTGGGTCCCCAGGCAAGAAATTGCACCGCAACCTAGGTACGCATCAAGACGTAGCATGAGCGAGACCCACTTGAGTAAATTAATCCTTGATCTGTCTTGTCATCGTGTACGTCTACAGTCACCCAGAGATCGTTCCACATTGCCAATCAAAGTTCCTTCTCGAAGCTTTTGATCCCGCAAACATAACGATAGACGAGCTACATTTACGTGAGAATAAAGCGAATTGACAATATGTCAGAAGTATCAAACGTTATGAGCCTGGTCGGCAGTATGTTTTCACCGAGTTTCTTTACCCAATACTTCCCTCCCTCACCCAAATTCACCGATAAGGACGTACCACCTGGTAGCCAGAAGGGCAAGGTGTTCCTCGTCACGGGCGCCAACTCAGGCGTCGGCTTCGAGCTTGTCAAGCTTCTTTATCCGACCGGTGCCACCATCTACTTGACCAGTCGGTCCAAGGATCGAGCTAGAGCGGCGATTCGCGAGATCGTACCTGAAAGCGATAAGGAAGGTGCCGCTAGATTGAAAGTCTTGCAATTAGACCTCAACGATCTTACGACTGTGAAAGGCTCAGCGGCAGCCTTCGCTAGCCAGGAGTCTCGCCTGGATGTCCTATGGCTGAATGCAGGGATCGGAGGCGTTGCCCCCGGCGCAACAACGAAACAGAACATCGAGGCGCACTTAGGCATCAATTGCGTGGGACACCTTGTCTTCTTGGAAGCCTTGGTGCCTCTTCTTCGTGCATCAGCCGCGAAAGATCGTATTCCGCGAGTTGTGTGGGCTACATCCAACTTCGTGGAAGCTCTAAGTCCCGAAGGCGGCATAAACTTCTCCGATCTTGATTGCGGAGAGACGCGTCCTGGACTTGGTGACTATGCCATCTCAAAGTGCGGCAACTTCTTTCTTGCTCTGGAGGGAGCCAGGCGATACGGAGGGGACGGCATCATTAGCGTCGCGGAACATCCTGGGATGTTGAAGACGGAATTCTGGGATAAACATGGCCAAGCGGCACTCTTGAGCGCCGCAGCGTTTGCCATGAAGCTGACGCTGTATGAACAGAAGTACGGAGCTTATACGATGCTCTATTCCGGATTATCCCCAGAAATTACAATGGAGCAAAATGGAGCATACATTATGCCGTGGGGCCGAGTGATGGATTTGAATAAGTGGCCAAGGAAGGATATACTCAAGACAATCGACGAGCAGGGACCGAGGAAGTTTTGGGAATGGTGTGAGGAGAAGGCAAAGCCGTATATTTGAGACGAAAGAGGAGGTGGGTGAGTTGATTCGAGATCATGTTTTGATGAAAGCGGACAGGCGTAATTCGCTTCTTCTCCAGGTGCGCGGCTCTATTACGATTCTTGCAGGGCTGAATGTTTAAGGTTCTTCAAATTTCTCCAACATTGTTCTAACAAAAGCACCACGACCGCTCGCACTAGATCACTAAATGGTCAGGGCCATCCTATTGGAAATCCTTTGGTCTCACTATGGGCTTGGTGCCTCTCGCATTGTCCCCAACACACGCACATCTTCAATTTACCAACATGCCACACTACTGTGCTAGGAGTTTCGCATTAGAGAACTTGATTCCTATTGCTTCTGAGGAAATGTATGGGGCAAGTGGATGCCCGAAAATAGAAAATGGTGGGCTTCACCTTTCTTGTCCCTCACAAGCACGGGTCAAGCCTCGAAGAATTCAAATCGCATGATTTTAAAGTGACGATGCAAAATTAATAAATTGAGCTATCACTTCTGGAGCTGGCATAGCAAACTTATCTTCACTTTTAAACCAGCATTTATGTAGACTTCTCCAATCAATCTCCCTCGAAGGGTAACCAGTACTTGTTACAAGCATAGGTATTCCAATCACTTAATTAGCTGCTGAATCCCTGTCATTGCAAATTAGAATGCATATTGAAGATTGCAAAGTTGGTATCTGTGTACGCCTCACAGGACATTCACAAAGTCCTGCTAGAATTCGTGATATATATTATATTTGTGTCAATTCTATCTTGAATGAACTCTACACAAACAACATGAGCTCAGCTTGCTGAGTATACCTTATTTTTTTGATCCGAAAAGATAAAGAAGTAATTCTAATAACTAATTCCGATAGTAAAGCGTTTTATCGACAGAAATCATAAATAGATTATTATTATTAGCAATATTACAAAGAAAAAACTGTTATCGTAATAATTACTCACTTAAATACCTTTGACTTAGGTTATACATTGAACATGATGTATGGATTCTTTCTATAATACTTGAAATTGAAACCATAAATAGCTTCGAATATTACTGATTTTATTTGAAGCTGATCTTCAAATGAGTACCTACCTAGTAGGTAGATACAGCCAAAGGAAATATTCGAGGATTGCTGATGCAAAGCATGTAGCTTGGCAATGCATCCATCTTCTCTTTTGGGATTAGTGTGCCGGTTGGTTTGCACTTGTAGTTGTGCCCCCTCTTCTTTTATCAAATTTCCCTTCCAGTGCCTGCCTTGTTTAGATGCGATCCGTTCGTATCGCGTTGCTACCTAGATACATATCCATATAACAATTATTTCAGTTGTTGCTGAGTGAGCGCTTGTTGATTCTTTGTTTTCTTAGCCCTGATGTAGGAGATATCCCGTTAATATCATAAGAGCAATCATGACATCCACATTCGAAGAGCAGGTCAATCTTCAGCGACTGAAGAGCGGTACATATATTGCAGCTTGGCATGATGATTGGACAGTCGGTCCCGGTAAGTTCTTGCGCTCATGCCAAAATTTCGGGATACCAGTTGATCTGAAATGTCGATTGAAATAGCTCTTCATGGTGGCTGCGTGGCTGCGGTCATCCGGCTTGCAGCTTTGACACATCTGCGGACTGACTCTCGGTTTCACTCGCAACCTCACCTCTTGAATTTGCATCTGGATCTCATACGTGCATGCGCGAGGGGCGATATGACTATTACGGTTACAGTTTTGAAGATTGGTGCCGTTGTCAGCACGATTCAGCTACAAGTAGTGTAGGTTACCCCTACATACCAGCAGCATGCATACCTTCGCTCACCTTTGGAACGCGGACTAGGCAGGACGACAAGGTCAAAGTCATTGCTTTGTCCAATACTACCAACTTCGATCAGGATCTGGGGCCCTCTATTCCGGCCTCGAAGTCTTGGACTGGTCTTCTTCCCCCTCCCACACCGAAGCCTAACTTTGGGGAGGTTATGAGAGGTGGGATCGATCCAAACTGGGTTCCGTTGCATGTTACAGGCGAGATCCTTCCAATCATGGGCCGTATTGTTGGGTTGTGGCCACGTGGTGGCTTTGCTGCCCCGGGAATATGCGACATCTGGTATACGTTACTAGGAGATGAGCAAGTCGACGAGTCATATGTGACTTTGATGACTGATCTTACTCCTTCAATGTCTGATACCCTGTTGCAAAATGGTGGACTTCATGACGCACATGTTTTTCGACAAGGTGCGGAAAGATGGGCGAGCGATCATCCTGGTACTACTTGTCATCTCGAGATTAATTTCAGTGAGGTAAGCTTCTATGAATGCTCTGATGGGAGAGCTGCCCGAGTTGAACTGATAGAAATGAGTAGGCTGCAAAGGCAAAGACTCTGAACAACACCGTAACGTTGGACATCGAATTCAAGAGAAGTCTGCCCAAAGAGGGTCTACGGTTCGTTCTTATTCGCACTGAAACAAAGATGCTGTCTGGCGGTAGGATGGATGTCGAAGTTACAATATGTAGTGAGGATATGGACATACTCTGTTGCTCGAGGCAGATCATCTTAATCCTAGACGCAGTACGTAGATTCGGCCGCGGAGATAAGACAACAGCTTCGCGTATTTAGTTTGTGGTGCTGGTATCTGTCTTGTGTGGCTTGAGCGGCGCTCATGAAGGGATCACTGCTTCCCGAGGCATACACACCTAGGTGATTGCCTCACGGCAAACGTCACTAGTCGAAGAGACCAGGGAAAGCAATGACGAATTCGGGATGGAGTCGTTTGTGCACGTCAAATAATGCGACCAAACATGTCTACGTTTAGGTTCTCCATATATACATGTTTCGATACATAATAATTTCACCAAGGGTGCATATGTCGGGTGCGAATATCGCAAGCAATGTCTTACCAAATGCATACCCACTCAGGCTATTCAAGAGAAGGAAATAAATTGGGATTAGAAGGTAAGAACTTGAAAATTCGAAGAAATCGCCCACGTATCCTGGGATGGATGGATGCAGGCAGTCATGTAGGTAAATTTCGAAGAGAGATGCGCTGACAATCCGGACCTTCCGTCACCACCGCCGACGTTCGACACGATTTATGTTGATGAGGCAGCTGACTGCTTGAGCTTCCACTGGAGTAGCCAGAATATGTATGCCCAGGATGCTATTGAACCGAACTGACATATCACTTCAAGTAGGGACAAGGTCTGGCAGAGAGCAATGCGTGATACCTATGGAGACTGATTTCAATGCTACCGGTCACCTACAAGCACAGCTAATGCCTTGATATCACTTGTTATGTGATTAAGGTTTTTTGGTTGCCTTAAATCTGGCATGCTGCACAGGACGTCGGGAACCGATGAAGATACTGCCAGGGAGGTTCGAAGGAAGTGTGTGTTTATAAGCTGTGGCACAGCGCATCAGGCCACACCGGCACTTTGTTCAATGCATCGAGAAATTGCTCGTTGCAAACTTGGCAAAAAGCTCGTACGGCGCAGCATATCAATTTAGAGACACGCCAATTAGATTTCACTGATATGTTGGCCATCAATGTTGCAAGCTGCGGCGCAGCGTCGACGGTGCGCCCAGACCCTACTAGTTGCGGCACAGAAATTGTGTGTGAGTACCTACCTTAGGTAGGTAGGTAGGTAGCACCATTGTATCCTGGCCACCTTCAGCTGTCGGCTTGACAGAAAGTTTCTTGATGATACCTTGAAGGTTGTATCACAGTTAAAAGCACTGTGCAACTTATACAGGCGACAATAGCGGCGGACTTTTGATGATAACGGGCATATCATCAGTTCCACCAACCAACACCGACTGACTTGCCCAAGAGGTAGGTGATTGCGTGCTGTCAGCCCTCACCGCATACCTTGGTAGTTCAGTATATACAGCTCGAGAGCACGAGAAGCCTTTGTCTAAACTCTGGGTCAATACCAAGAGGACCAAACAGCCCGCAGAATACACACTCACAGCGCTGCCCACCTTGCGGTCACCAGGTCGTTTGAAAATATTGGATTGACCTTTTCAGATCGGCTCTGGTCGTCCACCTTCTCCTGAGTTTTGCAACCGACCTTGTCTCAAACAACTCGTTTGTCTAAAAACTTCGTCAATCATCTGCCCGAAATGTTGGGCGTTTCTACTCCGGTATGGACTCTAAGGCCTCCTTTGGAGTGGCCTTATCTTGGGTGGCTTTCTCTGCTGGGTATATTGGTCAGTCATACGTCAAACGCTCAAATATGACACCGCCTGTGTCCAGACAATGGACCCGCGAGTTTCTGAATTATTGGCTAAACAAAAATAGCTTTCTACGAGAGTGGTCTATAATTTGTTTTTCCATCCTCTAAAAAACGTCCCTGGACCGCTTCTAGCACGAGCTAGTGGTATTCCATCTTGGTATCATGCTCGCAGAGGCAAACGACATATCTGGCTCTCCCGACAGTTCCAGGTACATGGTGACAGAATCAGGATAGAGCCAAACACAGTCTTGTTTCGCAACCCGGAGGCCTATAATGATATCTACAGCCTGAAAGCGAACGTGAGACGTAGCCCTTTCTACAAGGCTATTCGACGAGTGTCCACGGAGGGTAATACGCTCACTACCACTGATATCGCTGAACATGCTAGGAAACGTAGGCTTCTGAACCTTGCATTCACCGACAAATCTCTTCGATCAGCTACGACCTTTATTATTGAACACGTTGACCGCTGGCACCAGCTTATGCTCGACGAGAATAGCAGTTTCTCGGAATGGTCTGCACCTATTGATTTCGGCAAAAGAATACATGCCTTAACATTTGACATCATAGGTGATCTCGCGTTTGGCCATTCTTTCGATATCAAAGAACCTGGCTACAACTCTCTCAAGATCATCCCGGAGATAGTCTCAAGTTATATGAAAATTATCTATCCGGTAAACCTCGGTGCCGTTCGCTCAGAAATTTACAGTTCAAGCAAGCTAACACCTGTTCAAGCTTTGCAGGTCTCCCTTCCTGAGTTTCATACTTTGGATCAGACCTCGCGGACTTGATTCGGTTTCAGACTTTGTCTCCCCACCGCCAATGAAATATTTCAACCGGTTCTCACATGAGACATTCGTCAGGCGCATGGTTCTACATAACGAGTGGAAGAAGAACCCAGAGATTGAGCAGCGCCACGATATGTTGTACTTCCTGTGTGAAGCGCTGGACCCAGATACCGGACTAGCAGCCTACAACGAAGCGGAACTGGAAGCCGAAGCCGCACTCCTAATTGTTGCTGGATCGGACACTACATCCATTAGCTTGGCAGGAACCTTCTTCTGTCTCACTGGGAATCCATCCATATGCCAGAAGCTAGTGGAGGAGATTCGCGCCAATTTCGACAAAGTAGAGGATATCGTGTACGGGCCCAAGCTTTTGAATTGTAAGTACCTCAGGGCTTGCGTCGACGAAGGCATGCGAATGGCTCCGTCCTGACCTTGCGACTTGCCTCGCGAGGTATTATCAGGTGGTATCCGAATTGATGGAAGTTATTATCCTGAAGGGACAATCGTCGGCACCGTCCCATGGGTATCGACGCAAGATGAGCAGGTATACGACGATCCGCTAGCGTACAGGCCCGAGCGATGGATTGTGGACTCATCCACAGGTGTGAGCAAAGAATCTGTGGCACGCTTGAAGCAGAACTTCCACCCTTTTTCAGCTGGTCCCACTAGTTGCGTTGGAAGACACCTAGCCATGGCGGAAATGTTGATCACAGTGGCTCGCACTCTGCATCGATTTGACATCCGACGGGCTCCAGGTTCTGCGTTGGGTGCTGGAAGCCCTGACCGCGGGTGGGGCGAGCGAGACCCGCGACAGATGGTGCTATATGATGCTTTCATCTCGCTCTACGAAGGGCCAGAGGTACAATTTAAGAGGAGGTTGTAGTCAGTCGTATTTTAGGCATCAGGAGTCCACATGAAGAGGGGAGGGGAGTTGCATCTTATTTTTCCAATATGCAGACGTTTGCACAATTTTCAATGCTGTTGTGCTCCGGGACTTATTCAACCATTCTGAATTATCTTTAGTAGCTGGACCTGCAAAAGACTTCGATTTGGAAGGAGAAAAAGATTACATTATTTCCATGACACCATGTTAGTTAGAGTGACCTCATTGACAGTGAAAAAGACTTTGGAGGCGGATGAAGTCTCAAAAAGCTGTAGCGTATTAAGCAGGATCGATCCTGAGTAAACGTACGAGGCGTCGAATTCTGATGGCTAGAAAGCATTGAATTGTTCGAACAGCTCTCCTAGACAAACCTTGACTGTTTGGAAGATGTCATGGACGATGTTGTAGAGGGCGAGCTACAAAGCGATTATAATCGATTGGAGCACGATGTCTAGCAGCAACGAGTCTTGATCTATCAAGAATGCCAAGGTGATATACATTTGCTTCTAAGCTGGGTCAAAGACTCTAAAGGACTTCAGCCAGGGGATATTGTACCTGGGGCCTCGGATGATAGAATGTCATGAGTAGTGATCATAATTTATTGTGCTTGATGCAAACAATCTGTCTATCTTTTGCCTTCTTGTGCAAACTAGAGACCTTTCAGTAGATCTGCTGCCTTCTCAGCCACTGCATATACAGTCGACATGATGTTCCCTCGTGGAATAAGTGGGAAGATGCTAGCATCAACGACTCGAACATTTTCGGTCCCGTATACGGTCAAAGTTGGATCCACAACTCCGCCCTTCTCCCGCGGAAGCATGGCCGCCGAGCCACATCCATGGTATGCGGAGGTGGCTGTGTCAAGTATATACTTTTTGGCGCCTTCCAAATTACCGACATTGAAGGCATCGGGATGGTTGCGCTTACCATCCCCTTTGAAGAAGGGAGCGAGTGCCGTCGCGGGGCGTAGCTTCGTGTCAAGTGCCTGGACGTGTCGGGCCATGATCTCAAGGTCTGCCGGGTGCGAGAAGTAGCCTGGGTCAATGGCGGGCGCGGCGTCTGCTCTCCGCGAAGCGATATGCGTTGAGCCACGAGAGAAAGGGTGCGATTGAGCGCACCCTAGACTGGCGAAATTCTCGGGATGCAACTGAGTGCCAACGAAGCTCGATCCGCCCTCGTGGAGGTTTGCTTGAGCCAGGAACATGAACCATCCAGCTGAGCTGCCCTCCGGACTTTCAAGTATGGATCGCAAGAGACTGTACTGCTCCGAGTACTCGGGCCGCTGTGCTCCAGGTACCTGATCCCATAGTCCGGCGGCGTTTGGAGTGGGCATGAAGGCGTGTGACTCTGTAAGTAGTGTATTAGTATTTGAAAACAGTGTGTTAAACATGCGTGATACTCACGCATGCCGCCGATCGTCAGAGGACCGGCTTTGTGCTCGAAATAGAGTTTCTGAGCCTGACTCAGCGCTTCTGGCTCCTATATGGACGTGTCAGCAGCTCTATAGGGCAGATTGATGGCCTTTTTGGTTGCTTTAGCTTGACTTACTTGCCGCATCAGCGGGTCACCCGTGACTACACCGTCGACCACTTCATAGCTTACACCTGTCATCAAATGATCCTGTAGATTCTCCCCAACACCGGGAAGATCCACCACAACTTCAATGCCGTGCTTTTCCAAGATAGTCCTACCACCGATCCCTGACAACTCGAGCAGCTTTGGGGTGTTAAAGACGCCTGCGGCCAAGACGACCTCTTTGTTCGGTGTAATTGTTTCGGTCTTCCCGTCGATGATAACCTCGACACCCGTGGCTTTAAAATTACCTGAGCTTGTCTTGGTGAACAGGAGTTTTTGGGCGAGAGCCTCGGTGAGAATCCTCACGTTTGGTCTCTGGCGTGCAGGGGCGCCGTACGCTGGGCCAGCGTAACTGCGAGTCTTGGTTTCTGGGTCCACAGTTGCTGTATTGCTGTAGCCGCCGGTCGAGTTCCCAGAAAATGGGTCTGTTATCAAGTCAGCCAAGTTTCGAGGGTCGTAGGCCACTACATATATTCGCTTTCATACCGCCATTTGTGACCTTGTTCAAGCCACGGAAAGCATCAATCCACGCCTTGCAAAGTGGATTTTGGATGATTCCCGGGAAAGAAACATTGATTGGCCCTTGAGTGCCACGATACTCATCGTTGATCCAATCAACACCAAGATGGTCCAATGTTTCCTGATCTGGTGGTGGCATAAGTGTATAAGACTTTTTGTATGACGGGACCAGTCCAGTCCAGTCCCATCCAGGATTTCCCAACGCAGCCCAGGAATCAATATCAGCCTGTGCAGGTGCTATGAACGCCTGTCCATTGATGGCAGAGGAGCCTCCGAGTCCCTTGCCTTGGGGTTCTCGGATTGTTCGCCCTCTTAGGCCAGCTTGGGGCGCAGATTGGTATTGCCAGTCGGCATCGGAGCCCATTAGTGTCGTGAAAAAGGCTGGTATGTTAACGCGAGGATCATCAGAGAGATCCTTGCCCGCCTCCAGCACAAGTACTTGGACCTGGGGATCTTCAGACAATCTGTTCGCAACGACAAGACCGGAGGTACCACCCCCGATGATGATATAATCAGGCAATGACATTTTGTAGACCAAGGACAGGATAATGTAATTACTGCTTTAACGATGAAATAAAGAAGATACCCAAAGTAATTGTGTATTTGCTCTGAAAGGCGATTCTAGAAGACAAAATATGGCGTGTACAAATTTATTGACAGGATGATGAAATGGAGGCATGGCGTCCCTTTAATAAGATGGGCACGACCTTGCAAGGTTGCTTGCACTACGAAAATGCTCAAAAGAGATTGAAGCTGGTCGTTTACCTGTCGTAACAGTAAGTCGCTTCAAAATGGGTTGCTGATTGACCAGTAATCACCGCACCACATGCTAGCGCTTTGAAAAGCGCTTCTCCAGGTGATCCTCTCTGCCCATGGGAGAGAAAGACCAGTCTGAACATCTCGTGCTAGATACCTAGGTACGTACCTAGCTAGTTGGACCGTTCACCGAGTGCCAACGAGCGAAGAACGCAACCTTGTTGCTTGCCTACCCCGCCCCGTTAGTTCCAACAGATCACCAACAGAAAAAAGAGAGGTAGCATTGCAGCCTGATGACACCGTGCGAACCTGATTTAACGCGTGGTTCACTTCATTGTGTACTTCGTATTTGTGTAGGTATACCTAGAAACGTTTGTTGTATGCAGGGTTTCAGAGCTAATATCCGCCTACTTTCAGCACCCCTGGAAGTGCTCGGTTTGTTATCACTATGGTGGCATTGCTTTTGATTCCGCACTCAGGAATTATTCACCATACTACATATCACTCGGTGTAGACTAATGCCTTCAAAGAAAATGTTCAAAGGGGCCATCATTACACGCTGAAGTATTAGTAGCAGCGTCGAGCACCGGATGAAACTCTCATCCAATACCATAACAAGTAACCCGCCCTAAATTATACCTGGATAAAAACATAGCTTCGATCCCAGATGGGACACTTAAAAATACGACTGGCTAGGTATTTTGCGCATCGGTCCATGCAAACGGTGCCTACTCAATTTTGCCGGGCCCGCTGAGAAACAAGCGATTACATAAGATCTGGACAGGAGATAAGTGACTTCTGGCCCGTGCGCATGAACAATATATCAAGAAACGTGTATGATCGTTTTGGCTCGGATGTTGGCTGCCGCACATGGATCAATTACGAGGATCCCTTGGAGCTGCTGGAATCGAGGAGCTAGACAGGGCAGCTGCTTGGTTGTCGGAAGGGAGAATCCGAAAACAACAGAGTTGATGACTGTGACACTGGAAGTGAGCGTCTCTCGTATCACGAGTGCGACTGGGAGTCCGGTATCGAAGAAAGGCATGTTTGGAGCGTTTCGAACAATATATGACTGGACTTCCAGGCTGGTGCTCAACATGTCGAAGGTTGGGTTGTCTAATTGATTCTGCATCATTATATATTAACACTGACACCACCCAGATGGACGACAATCCGAAACGCTACGGGGAGAAGGCGGGAGAGAACAGATTTCTTGAAGGGTATGCTCGTAGGACAGCTCCAGTTGCCTGTGAAGAGACATTTAAACTCTCGATAGGACCTCTACTACTCAACAGGAGGGCAAAGAAAGAACATTGCAAGTGGGATGGCATTGACCACGAAACCGCAGTGAGCATTAAACACCACTTTGTTGCATATTTCGTATTTGCAATCATGCCTGCGGCACACCTCGCTTCTACCTACCTATTAGTTGCCTAGCCACAATGCGAAGCGAAACCTCATAGCTGTCTACTTCACGTAGCAACAAATTTTCCACTCTCTATGCTTAAATGGAATTGAGATGACTCGATCGATCTGCAATACACTTACATTCACGAGGTTACGCTAATGAAAAGAACGGCGTCACTCCGGACCCAAGGTGAGAGATGATTGTCATCAATTCTGGCGATTGTGCCTAGCATAGCTTAAAACCTTTATTCATATGTATGGTCCTACTGAATTGAAGCTACAGATTGCTATTTGACTTGAGGATGTACCTAGGTACCTTACCTACCTAGGTAGGTAGGCACCCAGTACCGAATCACAGTCTATAGGAGAGTAAATTACATAAAAGAACACCAGTTTTTGTTCTGCATACGAGGGGTCTTGACAACTTATCGTCTGCCATGGATCCTGATTCCTGACAGGATATCGAGTCACCAAGTCGAACGAGCATCGGACTATTCAAGCTCATCCAAGTTGATCTCCTCTTGTCGCCGCTTTAGAAGGAACTTGGTCGACTGATCGCCGATGATCAAAAATCCATGGTAAGTGGTCCGTGGATCCTCGCTACCAGGGGCAAGCTTCCAGTCGTACTTCAACAGCATGTGCGATAGAATCACCTTAATCTCATTTGCAGCGAAGAAGCGGCCGGGGCAGGCATGGTTTCCGTGTCCAAAACCGAGGTGCTTGCTGCTGGTGCTCACCAGCTCAGCTTGATGTTTCTAGATAGGCGAACGATGTCCCAAATTAGCATGGGGTTCAAGCGAGGTAAGCATCGCCTTATAAGGTAAACTGTGTTGCAGCCTGTGCTGCCAAGACTCACCTTGCCAGGTTCCGAACGCATCTTGAGGAAGCGATAGGGGTCAAATTCCAAAGGATTCTCATATTCAGTCCCATAGCCCGCCACCATATGGAGCGTGTCCCCTGTTACGGCTTGTCCCTTGCGGATAGTATGCCCAGTAGAGAGCTTGAAGTCCTTCACGGCCCAGCGACGAAACCCGCCTGAAGACACGGTATCGTTAGTAAATCTCTCCACTTTGGGTTTATGACACAGGCTGTGAAGTCATAGTACAATCCTGCGATGGGAGTGGCATAGATCGTACCGAGCATTACTGGTTTAAGCCTCTGTGACTCTTTCGTCACGCTGTCAAGAAGTTTCAAGTCTGCAAGCGCCGTCTTCTCTATGCCATGGGCAGTAAAAGCGTGGATGATCTCCTCCCGCAATGGTTGGAACAATTCTGGATGCTGGGCGATTCGGGTCATTGTCGTCAGTAACAAGTCCGTAGTTGTATGGATTGCATTCAGCGCCAGGGATATTTGGAAGGTCGTCGGGTCCCATGCTTCAGGATTAGGCACATGGCGCACCCACTCGAGAGCATCGTCAGGCATGGGCTCATTCGAAGCCCTCAAAGCTTCGCGTCTCTCAAGGTAAGGCGCAAGGATCTGATGAGCCTCATTAAGGAGGCGGCGGGCTTCCCAAGCTTTGGGCATGAACCAGTGGACTAGCGGACGGACAGCCCTGTTATACTCATGCAGTTTCGAATGCAGATCGCCGAAGGTGAGACGAGTATACTCGGCCGATACGCGGATCCAGTCCTGGTTGCGGCACAATTCCTCGCCTGCAAATGCTCGGGTGGCCACGCGCGACACAATTTTGTGAGCATACGGCGCCAAATGTATTTCAGTCGTCTCTGGGGAAAGATATCAGTATAAGGCAACAAGAAACCATGCTATGCATCTGAAGGGAAATATGGATAAGATGAGCCGACATGCTCCATGAGATTATGGAAGTAATCTGCCCATCATAGCTTCGACTCCGAGTGGCAGGAAGCAAAGAGCATACCAGAACAATCAGGCAAAGTTTCGCGCAAAGTAAGCATTGTCTCCGTTGACAAGGGCTTGGTGAGTTTGCCTGAAGGATGGGGTTGTTAGCTTGAGCGTTCCAGATTTCCGCTCGCAAAGTGATAAGCAACATAAAAACTGATTGATAAGTAGAGTGAAATGGATGCAAAAACGAAGGACAACGGTAGCTGGGAAGCACCTGCAGGTGTACTTACCTAGGCTTTTGGTCAAGTATTTGTTTAGAACAGCACCCATCCCAGCACTACGGAACGGCTTGAAACCTGGAATATACGCGTGGACTTGCTGTACCTGCAATTAGCACTAAACGTACATTTGAAAGACGGGAACAAGACGACGAATGGATGATTCCTTTCGACTCACATCTTCAGCCCCCTCACTAAATCCTAGTGCGGGATGGCTTCTGACTTCGTCTATGAGGCTCGTAGGCAGCATAACAGTCTCGGCGCCAAATGGAGAAAAGAGAAGATATGGCTGATCCGGATACATGTCCCTTCCTTTCTTTAGAATTTCCAAACTGTTCTCGGTGAATTCTTGGAGACGGCGCCGGTTTCCAAAGTCCAAGGCTTTCGGTGGATTGATGATGGGCAGGCTTGGGCCGGCACTCTTCGTGAAGCTGAAGGCATACACGGAGAGAACGAAGATGACGGCAAGGAATAGTCCCGAGGACGAAGCGGTCGTGATTGACATCTTTCCTGCGCCTACCTCAAAATTGGGAGCGGCGTTCATTTTCAGTTTCTATCAGGTTTTGCCTGTCACAGCTGAAGTATATGTTTACCAAGGTAACTGAATTCTGAACTGTAATGTTGTGTTGGGATGTAAATGCAGGAATCGGGAATAGTACTGATGTTTAGGAGACATCAATAGGCAGCTGCGCAGACGAGAACGTGGAAGGAAAGGATTTACTATGCAGGCCTTTGAGATCTGGCAGGGGAGAAAAAAAAAAAGCAGGACTTCCTACTTTATAGAAAAGGTGAAAATAAAGCGTATTGCACCTTGGCCGCACTTGAATATCCCAGTCTCTGCATATCCTCGGATGGTCACAGCCTGGCAGCACAAGCCGCTCAAGGTAGACGAAAGGGTCGAGAACTGGCAAGGCATAGTGGGCATAGCTCTGTATTTCGTTATTTTGGCTGCAAACTTGAGGGTCGGGCCGTCCGATCCTGGCGGGGAAACCCCTCCCCTTGTACTCCTTGGCAGCTTGACGTCCCACAAGGGGCGCGCTGATCATCGTGTCATCAGATATACCTCAAATAGCCTTGGGCAGTTTGACAGCCACGCAGCTCACATAAGGATACAATCTGTACATTCAAGGAAGCCAGGTTGTCTCATTTCCCTCTCACCGCATGCCTTGTCAGTTCTCACCCAGTACTTCATGCCGAACGCTGACTCGTCCGGGTTGGCGGACAGTTATCAGGTTCGCGACAAGACGCCTGCTCGCCTCCGCTGCCTATTGTGCAAGGGTTTCAATTTTTTGGTACTCGGCTATTTTCCACTTCGTAATGGGTTGCCGGCAAGATTGAAAGCCCGATTCTAAA
This sequence comes from Gnomoniopsis smithogilvyi, assembly GCA_027946515.1. Taxonomy (NCBI): domain Eukaryota; kingdom Fungi; phylum Ascomycota; class Sordariomycetes; order Diaporthales; family Gnomoniaceae; genus Gnomoniopsis; species Gnomoniopsis smithogilvyi. Next base: position 33,636 of record JAPEVB010000004.1, on the reverse strand, counting down.
TCGATAATTGTTGCGAAAGCTGCCTTTAGGACGAATATACGTACATCGGGTCCGAGTGAATGACCGGTAAGACAAGCATCACCAAAGTTGATACTCGAGATACCCCGACCCAATCGTCAAAGGGCCGCTGCTATCATACCAGTTTCGATGACCAAGACTGCGGTTGGTTACGGAAACTGCTCCCCTAACTCAAGACCTTCCCTATTATACTTAAACAAATCCCATTACACTTAAACGCAATCTTCCTGATATATAATATAGCAACTGAATAATAACGATAATTCAACAGGATTACGGAATATATCACTTAGATTATTGATAATTAGGTAGCTGGTGACATTAAATAAGCCAATCTTCTGGATCATTTGGATTATCAGGCCTAACGCCGTAAGCTTAGTAAGCCAGGTAAATTACCAACTAGATGATAGTTAAAGGCCTAATCGTTACTATTAAATAGCTTCATTGAATAGTTCTTAGGCCTTTACAGTTTTTGATAGTCATTTGCAATATATTGGTAGTATCATTTACGCGCACCTTTATAACCGATCCGCTAATGTGAATTCCTCTAAATATTACCCAAACTCACGGGTAATTAGTGTGATCATTATATGGTATTCTCTATGTGCATTATTTGACTTTTCTAATAGAATCATTGCTGGGGCTATCGATAAAGTTGCAAAAAACATTTTATTTTGACTCCCCTCTAATGTAGCATTATGGGCAGGCTGGTCCACTTGTAGGTTTTCCCACTTGGACGCTCCTGAGGTACTGGTGCGCATGAGCCGCGAGAAGTCCCCTACATATGGGGATTGAGAAATTCATGATATTTGTGCGGCAAGATGTTGATATATATCTTATTTGGTGGAGCATTCCACAAATCAATCGTCGTATGCGTGGTGCCCATCTAACACCAGAAGAAGCCACTCATTCGTGTCATTCGAGGCTGCATGGGAATAAATAAGTTCCATCGGCATTTGCAAACAATCTCCTCAATCTAGCCCTTGTCTGTGGCAATGAATGGCCAGGCCTGAGATTGACCAAGGTATACAGGAAACTATGGCCATTGCACGGTTACGGCTGAGATTGGCAGATGAAGCCTTCCTCTTCACATGGGTAGAATGGTTTGACCTAGTTATATCGGGCAGTCAGCGGTGCCAGGCTCTTATCGACACAATGACAATAGCCACACGACTAGTAAAGTATACATACGATTTGGTACTCCTCCGGTTCCAACGACGATCTAGTGTTGGACTTGATTTCCATGAAGTCACTCGGCGGATTCGCCTCAATCACGTCAAGCAGCGTCTGCACGCAGTGCTCGGTATGCTCAAATGACTCGGGCGGGTCGAATCCCATAGTGATCCAGAGATGAGTTTGAATCAGCGTGTAACCGCAGTGCCACAGATGCTCCTTGGCCAGGATATAGTAAATATTCGGTGCCGTCTCCAAATCCACGACTGGCTGTGTCTTCTCGCGGTCCAAAAATCGCGGCCATCCCATATCGTAGAATCTGTTCATCAGCTCGAGCGATTCGTTGACTTCGTACCGCTCGCGTGGGTACCACTGCATTGTGAACGTGTCGTAGAAGCAGCCGCGGGCGCGGGCTACAGCCGGGTCAGCTTCTTGTGGTGCGCAGACGTAACCTTCGAAGTCATAACTTCCTACGACGGTTGATGGGTTGGTGATTATGGCATTGGCTGGAGCTGGTCGTGGCGCGAAAGCTTGATATGAGAGCGCCACAAGCAGGACGAGCGAAAGACTGTTTGACAATGCGAAGGCCCACAATGGGACCGTCACCTTAACGCTTTTGCCGCTGTTTGTATTAAAAATCGGTGTCCGTGGCGACGACGAAGTGAGCGTTTCATCATCTGTCGAGTCTCCGTCAGCCAAAGGGGCTTTTGCGAGCTTGTGGTATTGTTGCTGAGAAGCCATGCTGCTGAGCTTGCAGAACTGTTTCTGAGAAATATTGTGTGACTCTCCTCGCCCTTTGATGTCAAGACTATCTTCTCGGAAACAATGCCTCTGTTGCGAGGCCACGATGATACACACTCATCAGTGTTGTAAGAGCGGCCCTCGGTGTGGGTAGCCAAGACCCGGTCCGAGAACTCTATCTCAGCAAATACATCTCAAAACAGCCCTTGATCAAGATACCGTGGGACCACTTTGCTAAGTGTGTATAGGCTGAGATACTCACCATAATTAGTCAGGTCTCGGATACCAGATCGGAACGACGGTCCGGACTGTCGACGAATCATGCATGTTTTCGATCGCTCGGATTGATGACTTCCTGAGTAGCAACCATGAAGCTATGCCAGATCGTGGCGGCATCGTAAACTGTAGATACCGCCAGTACTAGAGATACGACTCCGTCCCAGGATCCTTGAATTTGCCACATGGTCTCGTGGTCAGATCTCGCGAGTGTGGCACTCTTCAAGGAGCCCGCTTGTATCAAAGTACGTACTCGTTGTTTGTTGAAGCCAGATTACTCATTGGTGCGCCTTGCCGATTAGTCTTTCCTAAAGGCTTCTTTACTACCATGGATGTGGTCGAGGACTCGGATTCAAGCAAGTCCCTTGCAGGGAGCTGGTCCATGGATGGTGAACGGGTTGAGTTGCTAGAAGCTTCACGTCATAACTCAAGGGGAATTGGGTTCTTGCTATGTCTTGCCGCTGGTATTGGCGGGTACGTATCCAATTCCTGTAAAGACGTACGCTAAAACAGGTCTACAAAGCTAACATAGTAATCAGAGTACAATTCATATTCGTCATCTTATTTGCAAATGGTACGGTGAGTCTTCGCCACATACCTAGTGTAAGCTGACAACAGACGCAAGAGCCACATGACTAATCTGCGAGAAAGACATACCTTAGTAGCTTGGGTCTGACCAGGACTGCTATCGCGTTGGTCTGGACATCAGGACCCATCTCAGGCATGATTGTGCAACCGTATCTCGGGCTATGCAGTGATCGCAGCTGCTCGTCCTGGGGTCGCCGACGACCGTTCATTGCGGCCGGCGGATTGGCTTGCGTCATATGTCTAATAGGTCTGGCTCTATTCCCAATAGCTTCAGTTGCTGTGACATTGATTGTGGCGCTCAATGTTGCTGTCCAGCCTTTGCAGGTCGGTTTAAGAGCGTTAATAGCTGAGTCCGGACCGCGACAACAACAGCCTCTTACAAATGGTTTGGCAGGTGTTATTGTTAGCGCCGCGAACGTGGTAGGCTATACGCTGAACATAGCTGATCTTCGGCTGATTGGTGTCGGGTCACAATTTTCTGGCCTTTGTCTACTCACCACGGTTGGTCTGGCCTTGCCGGTCTTGCTGACCTGTCTCGTGGGTAAGTTAGGTAGCTCTCCATGAATACTTCTCTGCTACTTTTGAGCGTACCGGTGTGACTTGTCTTTTGCTGATAAACTTAGCGCGAGAGCCCGCCGGTCCAATCTCGGAGTACAGTGCTTTACAGAAAAATGGCACTAGAACGGAGACCGCCAAACAAATTATTCAGCTATGTTATCTGAGTGTCAGCTTTCCTCAGCTCTCCTCGCAGGTCTACCAGGTCTACAAAACACAATTCTTATCCTGGATGGGATGGTTCCCGTTTCTCTTTTACGTGTCACCGTATATCGCGGAAAATTGTGAGTTAGTCCTGTTACTAACTCTTGAAATCTTGCTGTATCGCTCTTTCAAGCTAAAAATACCGGATTCGAAATATTGCTGACGTACAAATTTTTCTCAGATAGACGGAGCTCTTCGATTAGTGATCAACCGAGAAAAGATCTCGACGCAGCGGCAGCAAGAGCTGGCACCTTTGGACTGCTTTTCTTCTCCTTGTTGGCCTTTTTAACAGGAGCTGGTCTTGCTATGGCACACGCACATCCAACGGCAAAGAGGCAACCCGATAGCACGAGAAGAACCATTTTTGGAAAGTTGCTCATCCAACGAAACATTCGCAATATCTGGATGCTATCTCAGGTTTTGTTCGCCCTGTGTGTCGTGGGAATTACACTAGCCTCGTCTCTCGTCGTTATCTACATTTGCGTCGCCCTGAGTGGTATAAGCTGGGCGGTGACAATCTGGGCGCCCTACACCATTCTCAGCGCATATGTTTCTTACAATGATGAGTACAGGCATATCCAACGTGCGCAGCAGCCGTTGATGGCGGTGGGCTATTGCAATGCCAACGTGAATGAAGTCGACAGAGATACTAATGGTGATGAGTGCGACTATGCCTTGCACCCGGACTCTGTACTTGAGGTCGATCATGAAGGTGATTTTGAGCTGGAGGCGGGTATTATCTTTGGTCTTCACAATTGTGCAATTGCTGGTCCACAAATAATAGCAGCTGCGGGATCTAGTCTAGTGTTCTGGCTGGTGGACGGGTCTTTGCATGATGGTATTGCTTGGGTAATGAGGGCTGGAGGATTGAGTGCGCTTGGTGCAATTATGTTCATTACCACCTAAAAGGCAATTGAGTCTAAGTCGCTTTCTCCACGACCCTTCCGTCGTCTATTGTTACCACCCTAGTGAAAAGATGCATATTACGCGTACTATGCGTGACAGCCACGACAGTGTAATTCTCAAACTCCCGACTTATGATCTCATCAACCTTGTCTGAAGTTGAATCATCCAAATGCGCAGTGGCCTCATCCAGAAGCAAAAGTCCTCCTTCCTGACTCCCGAGACATTCGCACTGCTTCAGTTTGATCCTTCGCCGGAGAATGCACCGTGCAAGACAGAACAATTGGCGCTGTCCTTGGCTAAGCGAGGATTGGTCCAGCGGTGCGTCTAGATTCGTGACAAGTGTCGAGAGAAGCCCGACCGCGTCGAGGGCACTCAGACATAACTCTTCGTCTGCTCGGCCGGACACGTCCAAGTTCTGTCTGATAGAGGATCCAGAAGGAAGAAATACAGCGTCCTGGGGCAATGCTATTATTCGCGAATTGAGTGTGTTTCGAGTGAGTTTGGTAATGGAGACCCTGTCGATGGTGATGGTACTTCCCGTAGCACCGTCAGAATCTGAGGTAGGGTCCAGGAAGCCAAGGAGTAGCATCACAACGGAGCTTTTCCCGCTACCCGTCAGGTAAATCAGCAAGTCATTAGCAAACCGTTGCGAGGAGTTAAACATGCTTGTGCTTACCTTCCAGTCCTTCCACAGATAGCGACCTTCTCACCTGGCTGAATGGAAAGGGAAATGTCTTTGACAGCCAAGCGGGACCCAAGAGTGTCACTGCCATCGTAGCTAGCACTCAACCGATTAATCTGAATAGCCCCCTTGTTAGGCCATAACTCATCCAGCCCAATGATATCTTTGTCTTTTCCAAGCTTCCTCTCTAGCGGCGTTGTCTCACTGAAAGTCTTCAGTCTTGCGATAGCACCCAGCGCAGTTTCGACCAGGGTGTAGGCTTTCATGATATCTGCAAGATTCCTCCCAAACGAGGTGAGAGTGAGAAGGCCAACGCCCACTACGCCTACGGTGCCTGCTCTGGGGCTGAGAAATAGGGCGAGACTTGTCAGTGCCAATGCGAGTCCGGTGATGGCCAAGTTTGCGACGAGGAGGAGCCACTGTTGCGTGATACCGAGCAGGTAACTTGGTTGTTGAGACTGGTCTAGAAGTTCCTGGTTGCGCTTAACTTCCGCTGAAGTCCAGCCAAAAGCTCGGATAGTTGAGGGGCAGGATAAAGTACTAAGCAGGTGCGAGCTGTTTCCATGAATATTAGGCCGTAGTGAAAATGATGATATCAATCACGTAAGACTTACACAAGCGGTCCTTTGGCTTCCAAGTCCAGCACCCTCAGACGCATCGCAGTCGGGAGATATAATCTTCGTATGAAATACATCCCCACGCCCAAAATAGGGAAACTGATGGCCAACCACGCCGACGAGACGACGAGCAACGCAGCTTGACCCAGGGTGATGACAATGGCTGCAATCAAATTAATCAAACACCCAGCCAACATGCCATCTACGATTGCCATATCCTGTGAAAAGTGCGTAATGATCGTCCCTATCTCTGTGGTTGTGAGATATCTTGTTGTTGCCGACATGATTGTGTGCAGGGCATTTTTATGTAGAGTTGTGCCCGCATTGCTTGCGAAACGGACCAGGACGAGCACGCCTATGCAGAGGCTGGAGCCAAGAGATCCAGCGGCCAAGCCCCCATAGACGCTCATGTAGTACGAGAATGAATGGACCTCAAAGTCAGAGTTATCTGTCCATTTTTCAAGCCACACGGTTGGGTAGGTTGTCGATGCCCCGAAACTTGCTGCAGTTATGATAAGCATGGCTATGTTAAGCCACCCGACGCTGGAGAAGTAGTGGAGCCAAATTCTTCCATCTGACCCCGTGTTGTTCTTTGCCGAATTGATCTGATGTTGACCGGTCTTTGACTTAAATTCGCAGTTGCTGACTGCTTGACTGACAGGCAGAGTTGCCTCCACTATCACCGACTTCTTGTCCACACCTAGTTCTTTCACTTTCCGATCTTTGAAAAGTGAATCACTCCATACAGTCTTGATAATCACCCGGGTGGCTACCTCGCCGTCCTTGGTGATTGTGATTGCTAAGTCTGCGAGCTCGGTAAGTTTTTCCGAGCTGCCAGAGATCAGCGCCGTAGCGCCCCTGCTGGCAAGAAGACCGTGCGGGCCGAAGACATGACATATTATCCAGCTTTCCGTTTCCTTATCAAGACCACTTAAAACGTCGTCCATTACAAGGAGGTCAGCCGGGTGGTAAAGCGCACGCGCAAGTGATATACGCTGCCTCTGCCCGCCGCTTAGTGATTGACCCCCACTGTTGAGCTGAGTGCCATCGCCGAGCGGCAACTGCTTGAAGTCTAGTAAGAGTGCAGAAGCTTCTACCACATCATGGTAACGTTCTGGATCAAACGGCGTTGAACCAATGATGTTCTGGCGGATCGTCTGTTTGAACAGGTATGGGACTTGGGCGCAATATGCCATGCAGTGGGCGTTGATCGCGACCATGCCCTGAGAGGCCGCAACTTCGCCCAACACCGCCTGAAGTAGAGTGGATTTCCCGCAGCCTACGGGCCCTGTAACAACTGCCAAACATGATTTTGAAAGTTGGATGTTCACATTGTGCAAGACAACTTTCCGGTTTGCACCGACACCCCAGCCAAAAGAAGCGTTGTCGAAGCACACGGCCAGATTATTATCAATGTGAGAGGGACCCAGGTGTCGAATGTCTTGGTGGACAGGTGTTGACAGAAATAAGTCGATACGTTGTAAACATACAAGACTTGCGAGCACCATCGGAATAGTCTGAATCATTGTCGCCAGCGGCTGTGTCATCATCCCCAGGTAGCTCAGCGTGGTGAAAGCTGTTGCCGTGTTAAGTGACCGCGATCCAGTGGCAAGGACAACAACTGGTGCGAGAACAGCGGGACATTGAGAGATAGTCGCAGATATGGAAACAAGGACCCTGAAGTACGCCCCTCCCTGGATTTCTCTGTCCCGGGCACTCTGAAGTATAGGCACAGAAGTCTCAGCTAATCCTGACATTCTAAGGCCTTTCAGTGACCTGATGATATGGCTTGTCTGTCCAACGCGGGATTCCAGGAGCTTCATCCACTCTCGCTGCCGCGCCACTGTCCTGGGAGAAAGGAGTGCGATTGCAACACAACTCACCAGAATGGTGGCGAGTGCGCCAAGACATGCGAGCCCTATCTCTAGGTATGTCAGCCACAAGGCCAACGCCATTTGCACCAGTCCAGCCCAAGCCTCATGTACATTTCGTAGTCCATTATAGATATTTTCGACATCTGACGTGACGATCGTTAAGCCTTGGGGAGGCCCGGCCGCGGTTGATGGCAAGTGGATAGAGTGGATGTAAGTTTGTTGAATCAAATGACCTCGAAGTTTTGTCAGGGTTCGCTCGTGGAGATAACCGAAGAAGGAAGAGGATGAGGCGATTCCTAAGTAGACCAAACATGTAGCACCGATCAGGCCATACTTCGTGCTATCTTGGTTGGACGCTGCTACCGACTCGCTCGAGAGCTGGATAAGCACTCTTTTGACCACCAAGGACTGCGCAACAGTAAATCCAATGAGAAAGAGGCGAGGAATGACAGGAAAAGCGGCACTTAAGCCCACTCCTCGAGCAAGCAGTCTGAAGGCCGCTTGCACCCTCGGCTTTGGCTTTTCCTTCGTCTCAGTGACCGTGGCTCGCCGTTGCTTCTCCCCAATCTGGCTGGGTACATCTCTGGCGTCACCGGGTGCACATTCAAGTGCCCTGTCTAGCGCGTAGAGATCCTCTAGGCCTAGGGATTGACGCGAGCCAAGTAGCAGCAGGCTATTGAGCCACCATATTAGACCCAGACTGAAGATACCGGCCTCTTCCTCAGGAGAGCAACTTCGCAACTCTGTTAAGGCAGCCTTCGAACATGGCTTGCCTTGCGATTCAAGGACGAGGAGATTTGCTCGAAAGACGAGGGCTACCGTGAAAGCCGCCGAGGTGGCATCCGTGATATTTCCATGGGTTGAAGCAGCAAGCCAGAACGACCGGCAACGGACCACATCAAAGATCGTAGTGAGCAAAAGGTATGAGAATAAGCAGATGGACGGGCGCTTTGTATGCCTATGCTCAAGCCATGATAAAGGACTGATTAAAGCAGCCGCTAGAGTCTCTAGGACTGTGGCCACGATGGCCGCAGTCGATGTGTGAGAGGCGGAACTAGCAATGACAAGCAGAGCGATCTTGGAACAAAGGAGGAGGACCGCATTCACCTTGTTCAGAAAGATGCAATTAGCGGGATGGCATGAAGATACACGTTGATGCATGACGGCACCTACTTGCTTGGCGAGGAAGATGGATTGTCCAGCTTGCCAGATTCCCACAGGCTGTCGTCGGTGTAAATTTGTCAGACGCCAGAAGCCTATCAGCATAAAACAACCGGTGGGAAGGATTGATAGAATGATCCACTCGAAAAATAACGTGAAGTCAAAATTTCCGCGGCATCCTACCACAGCAGGACCAAATCCGTCGTCGCTCTGGCACGTGGTTGCCATTGAAACACGGGCAGTTGGCCCGATGGTGATATTCACAAAGTTAAGGTGTTGGGAAATACTGGACGGCAAACGTCTATTGCCTAGCGTTTCATGATGGACGAGGGGTGCCGAGATACTCAGAAATGAACCTGTTCGTTCTTGACGCAATTCTACCTCAATAGAGTGGTCAACAAGACCCTAATCAATTAATTACCTACCTAGATAGACATTGAACTGGAATTAAACATCGGTCCGGTCTTACCCTTACACGGCCACAGAAGTAATTTTATTAACCGAGTCGCAAGGAGACGTCCTTGCCTATTGCGCGGTCTAGTATGCAATGTAAACTATAGGCGCCTACGCACAGAATAAAGCGGTCCGGCGTCGGATCGGCCAGGGTCAGCGTGGGGAAGTCTTTGGAATGACTCTCGCTGACGGCCACCAGACCACAAGAATTGTGCGTCAGCCACAATTTTGATGATCAGCACGAGAAGTACTTTGGGGGCAAGACCTTGGCTACACTTCAGGAATTTGAGCATCTTGCGTTAGACGATCTAAATATTCTCAATACTCTAAACCATCACCAGTAAATACACTGCATGTTCACTACCTAATGCCATCCTGAAAACAATGAACGCAACAAGGAATCGTAGAAACATGCAGAGAGATCACTGATACATTTGCCCAAATTCAATCTAGGCCTCATTTGCATCCTCCTCAGGGTACTGGACCAAGTACTTGCGCTTAGCCAAGCTGGCGTCATCCTCCTCAGGGTACTGGACCAAGTACTTGCGCTTAGCCAAGCTGGCGTCATCCTCCTCAGGGTACTGGACCAAGTATTTGCGCTTAGCCAGGTTGGCGTCATCCTCCTCAGGGTACTGGACCAAGTACTTGCGCTTAGACAAGCTGGTGTCATCCTCCTCAGGGTACTGGACCAAGTACTTGCGCTTAGCCAAGCTGGCGTCATCCTCCTCAGGGTATTGGACCAAGTACTTGCGCTTAGCCAAGTTGGTGTCATCCTCCTCAGGGTATTGGACCAAATACTTGCGCTTGGCCAAGTCGGTAGCGTCCTCCTCAGGGTACTGGACCAAATACTTGCGCTTGGCCAAGTCGGTATCGTCCTCCTCAGGGTACTGGACCAAATACTTGCGCTTGGCCAAGTCGGTATCGTCCTCTTCAGGGTACTGCACCAAATACTTGCGCTTGGCCAAGTCGGTAGCGTCCTCCTCAGGGTACTGGACCAAATACTTGCGCTTGGCCAAGTCGGTATCGTCCTCCTCAGGGTACTGGACCAAATACTTGCGCTTGGCCAAGTCGGTATCGTCCTCTTCAGGGTACTGCACCAAGTACTTCCTCGCAGAAAGCACAGGGGCGGAGGTTCTGCAAAATCTTTTGAGTTTTACACTATCGCAAGTGTGTACTTCAGGATCAATTACACTTACTCATCGACCGGTGCCGGCAGCGCAGCTGCAATAGCCACTAGAGAGGCCAAAGCCCATAGCATCTTGGAGGAAATCATTCTTGAATATTTTCTCTTCGGTGGGGTTATGAATTCTTCGATTTGGTATTGTGAAAGAGTTTGAGTATGAGAGTTTACGAGTTAGTTTGGGCTGGGTGCAAACGTCCTTAGTATATAGTCACACAATCATGTGCTGCTCCAGAAGTCGGGCCACTTGTACGAGACGTCTAGATTTCTCTGTAGGGCTCGGGGGCCGCTCATCTTCCTCTCAAACCTCTCTCCAATCCATTCTAGTCGGAAATTGACACAATATCCGAGTCTTTGGCCCTTCGCCAAGGCCATACTTGTGCACCTGGTAGAAGCGTCGGAACTCTAACCGGTACGCGGTCCGAGGCAGCTGGGACAAACGTACCGAGCCCATATTGGCTTCCCTCTCCGTATTTTGTGATTTGTGTGAGTTGATGTTCGAGATGAAGCTCGAGTGCTCAGTCCGCATGTACAAAATCACTCTCATGCAGGAGAAAATATCGGGGAATCGTACTTGCCACCCGTAGACACTTCTCAGGTCAACCGACAGCCCATGTTTCTAGGTACTCACACGTTGCATTACATCCAAATCCGCGACCAAATCATGGCATCATCATCATCCAGTCGGCCAATTCGAGAAAGCCACAAACCGCGGGTCGTGTGGGCTGCATACATACTACTTGGTACGGCAACGTTGATCCAGTGCATACTGATTTCAAGGATGGCAAACGGACCTAAGCATCTAGAAGCGTTGGGAGAACTCAATGGCTTATTCCCTTCAGGTAAGCTCTTCCCCGTCACCAAGGTGCTAAGGAAGAATATTGATTTCTCTTGTAGTGGGCACAAAAATAGTACAGTTCCAGGACAAGAAAGACTTCAACGCGCTGAATCTTACCGATAAGGAATGGGAATCTGTCATGCCTCGTGGGTTTCAGTCCAGTCTCTTGCCCCCGCTTCCGGATATACTCCAACTTGCCTGATCATGTAAATGTGTTGACATGTTTACAAAGGCGGAGGAGGCTTTGTGTTTGGGCCGGACGATACAAATAGCGACAGTTCCTATGATCTTCCTCGTCCAATTCGCAGCAAGGGCAAGGATGTCTATAACATTGCAATTTTTCACCAACTGCATTGCCTGCATGCTTTAGCAGAAGAGTTCAAAGGACTCATAACAACTATCGAGGCAGGGCGGCCGGGGGATGGCGTTGGAAGTGACCGAATCGAGCATATACAGCATTGTCTTGCGTACCTGAAGGAGTCGCTGGTATGCTGTGGGGACACGGCATATGAGGGTCAGTCCTCGATTACTGATCTACCCTCCACTAGTGGGTTCGGATCGTATCATGTATGCAGGAACTTTCAGCAGATTTTCACCTTGAGTGAGGATCGAAGGGTAACAAATATGGCTGGTTATGGCCAGGGAGGGCATTCTCACGGCTCGTGAGCTACATGAAAACATTCAGGGTCTTACTGCTCTGGAGCCCTCCGTTTCATCCTCATGTTTACACTTAGAGAAGTGTTAATTATCTATATTGGCTGTGTACCTGAGCCGTTATTCCGGTCCTTGCGAGTAAGAAAGCAGGTGATAATCATGGTTTTCTCGATATACGTTCACTTTCTAAAAAGGCACAATAACAACAAATGCTCATACTGTCTATGTGTTTTTGGCTCTGGATAAAAGACAAGGCGGACATTCTGCTGAGCATAGAACGGGGAGGCATAGCAGCCTGCACAACCACCTAAGATCTAAATGATACCCACAATCGCCGGCACCTCGACCGTCAAAAGACTTGGCGCTTCGACCGCTACGGACAACCGAAAGGGTCTCTGAATCGTACCCATTCCATCGAGCGTGCGTTGCGCCCGTAGCGACTATCGCTGTAGTGCAGTGGCACAGTTGCAGCCAAGATGGGGCGGCACATCAGCGATTTTTGTGGCATGCTGCTACAGCTGGATCAGCAACGGCTTGCCTCCTGCGGGCTCAGGACTCTCTACCCAGACCATGCTCTCTTGGTACTAGTAGGTATAATGTGGTCATTTGGAACCCTGGGGCGCAAAATGCTCTTCCTCCGTGGTGCTTATACCCGAGGACATCTCAGTTTACAAACCGTTCGACTCCGTTTGCAAGATCTAGCAACACAGCTTGAACATCAAAATCGAGTCGCAAGAACAAATCTAAGATTGTTTATCAACTATGGCCCAGATGTCCAGTGTCCACGAGAGACTGGCCTGCCCTTGTGAAATCCCATTCCAACATCTTATCGAAGTCGCGGCACGTGTGGGCTGATGACCAAGTCGGCAATGCCCGCCCATCCACCTCGCTCCAGGCATAGTTGAGCGGTGTCAGATCGCTATGACATTGGAGGGCTTGCCGAATATGATCGATGCAGTGGTCTTGAAATATATTAGCCTCGGGTCAAACATCGGGATAGCGAGCACAACGATCGCGAACCGGTCATGACTGCGAGGGCACTCACTCATATGGACATAGAAGAATTTGCTGCGTTCTCCTGGGAAGTAATGCTCTCGATACAGAACTTTCCGTAGCTGATTGACGCAATGCAATGAATGAATTACATCTAGGCTACGCCATTCGAGTCTTTGTAAGCAATGCATCTGATTCACGAGTACATCTCCGGAGCAGAGCGGGTGTCAAGTTACCTTGTACGTTGCATGCCATTGTCCTCTAAATCGGTCATCGTATCGAGTTTCTCGCCGACCTTGTTCCGAGTCTCATCGGGACTCAGTACAACCTCAATTGCTTTACATTTTTTCAATAATCCACATCCAAGTTGATAGAATATTGGAGAACATCAGAATAGACGTACCGGATTCCAATCGATCCCAGTTCGCATCTAACTCTACCGATGGCTCTCCAACATAGATAATCGGAGCCCCAGTGTGGTCCAAAGAGAGTTCGCCTTGTGCATTGCGCACAATCCCTCCGGTGTATACTACTTCCCGGAGTGAGATGTGCGGTGTTGCAACACCTGAAGCTAATGTTAGATGTCAAATGAAACTTGCTCTAAGAGTGGTACCAGGAGCTTACCAAGATCTGTAGCGAATCCCGCCTCGTAGGAGTATTGTAGGCCTTTGTGAAGATGGATGAGGAAAAAGGACTCGATCAGCAACGCCATCAACAAAGTCCCACTTATCACCATCCAACAAAGCCTTTCGTAGACCTGGATAAAAGGGGAATCCCAGGGAAGTTGTGCGTTGATTGATGTGGGAGAATTCGCGTCTTGCTGTTGTCCTAGGGCGCTATAGGCAGTTTCGGGCTTCCTGCCTTGACTCTGAGCCCAAGCAGGCATCAATGCAGAGATCCGATACATACTATTGCCTGAGCAGTGGATGTGATTCATCTAGTATCTGGAGCAATACGGTTCAAGATACAATAAGCGGCCTAATAATTGATGCTTGTGAGAGTTAAAGACCCCCGGGGCCAGTGAAAGTGTCCCCATTATGGGCCCGGCCTCGCCGGTAGTTGGAGTGCCGCTTCAAACATCGGTGTACCGATCCGAGGTACATTACCCGGAGTTCTTCTGTCGGTTGGCGCGAGTCAAAGTTCAAGCTGCGCTGGTCCCACAAGATCTTTTGTGCTCCTTCCCCTTGGCTTTACCACACAGTACCTCGAAGCGCTACGCTAGAACGAAACACACAACGGCATCGCAGACAAATGGCCCTTTTACGCATCTTTATCACCAGTGCGGTGCTTTTCTCGTTAATCTTAGCCTCTCTTATCGACCAAATCGTTGGCGCCAGCCAGCCAGTCGCCCAGAAAGCTAGCTATGAAGGAAAGGCAATAACACTCGACTCAAAGCCAACCATTATTAGACACAGCAGAAACTGGTCTGGTGGAATCAACCCCGCATCTCCAAATACATCTGGCTACTTCGCAGCAGCCGGAATGAAGTTCACAGCGCCCGCTGCTCTTGGACCGGACATCATCCAGCCTGACGCAGAGTACTATGCAGCCAGCATCTGGGTCGGGATAGACGGATGGTCTCACGGCTCAGCGCTACTTCAAACGGGAGTAACGATCGAAGTGAACAAGTCGGTCTCGGGCGAAGTGGCGTACGTGCCGTGGTACGAGTGGTGGCCTGCTGTGGCGATGAGACTTGACGTGCCCATCGGCGCCGGCGACGAAGTCGAGCTTGAGGTTGTCATGTTCAACGCCACATCTGGCAAGGTGTTTGTGCAGAACCATTCAAGAGGCGAGTGGGTCTCTAGGAAATTGATGGCGCCCCAGCCAGATGCACAGCTGGTTGGGAAGAATGTGGAGTGGATTGTCGAGGACTTTGCGCTTTCGGAGGGTGGCAACGTACCCCTGGGTGATTTTGGTACTATCACGCTCAGAGATTGCAATGCGCATCTGAGCACAGGTGAGCTGGTTGGCCCAAGCCAAAGTGAGGCTTTCTGGATGAGGCAAGACAATATGACTCGGACCCAAGCTACAATAGTGGACAACTCGGTCAAAGTGGAATACATGCACTCTTTGTAACACTCAACTTTGCCAGACTACATGTTGATCCACACTCCCAGCTCTATGAATGAGAAATTTTGCCTGGACTCGTTGGAATTCAACAATATGCTGTGGTCGTTGTTCATGGTCAATGCTGAGAAGTTTGGGACATGAGTCCCCATACCTAGTGAGCCGAGTGTGGGTGAAATTTCCGGATACTCACTCCGAAGGTTCCACAACTCGGTCCGGGGCAATGTCAACAGAAAACGCTTAGTATCGAACACTACAATGGCCGTTTGCTTGACGCGAAACGGACTCGAATCAATAATCATGGAATAAAAGCACCTGAACTCGATATTCATTTTCGGGCACTGCCTAGATATTTCAAGAATTACAGCAGTATTTTAGCCTAAGCGGTCGCCCCACTTCAAACGCAACATGTCAACCCAACACAGCTTAAGAAGTCCGATGGAGCCTCAGACTGAGAAACTGTTGAGCAATGAGGAGCACTTTGACGACGGCTATGATTCAAGTGATGAAGATATACTGGAGTACATTTTGGAGGGTGAATCTGATAATAAAAAGCCGTACCGGCCTTGGACCCGTCACTTCAGCACACCCTGGCTGAAGACCGTGTTCATCACGCTGCTGACCATCGCCTTTGCCATCACATGGTTGGTCACACTATCTCTTGCATGGAGAATAGCCACCGAACAGGCGCAGGCTACCTGCTCAGTCGGCGTGAACCATCAACACAGCCAGTCGACGGCCGCCACCCCGGCATCCAGCTATGGACACGGCGGCCATGGAAGCCATGCGTCTCCTGAGCGGCCTCAGCATACGACATCATACGATGAGCACAACCACGCTGACCACGAGCAAGGAAACGAAGGCCCAAAACCCTACCTCAATGTCCCTGGTTTCGAACTTACCTACAACCGCACCTTCTGCGACGGAGTGGCAGACATCGACGGTGCCGTCTCCCGCGGCTGTGTATTTGACCCTATTCATGGCGGTTGGGTTCCCCAACTTTGCCACGACAAGGAACTGTGGGAGGATTTCACTACTTCGTATAACTGGGATTGGTTCCTTGACGAGGAGCTCACGCAGCCTATCGAACAGACGGCGGTGTGGCGTGGCGAGGGAAGGGAGCGCACTTATACGACGGACGATTTTCACTTTCGGCATTGCGAGTTCATTCTGAAGACCCTCATTAAGAGCCACACTACCAATGGACCGGCGCTAGGCTTCAAGGTTATGGACAGGGATCATTTGGAGCATTGCCTGGACAGACTGATCAACTCCAACACGCCCGAGATCAGGAACGCATTCACTGAAACGGTGGTGTGGACGAAATCAGCCGAGTGCTATAGCAGGATTGCGGCACGTAGCTAAGGTGCGGAAGACCTCTGGATC
Organism: Gnomoniopsis smithogilvyi; assembly: GCA_027946515.1. Classification (NCBI taxonomy): domain Eukaryota; kingdom Fungi; phylum Ascomycota; class Sordariomycetes; order Diaporthales; family Gnomoniaceae; genus Gnomoniopsis; species Gnomoniopsis smithogilvyi. The sequence continues at coordinate 17,270 of JAPEVB010000004.1, read as the reverse complement.
TGGCCAGTCTGCAAGTGTCTTTATTTACCTAGACAATTTTTTGCTCAAGTGCCGATCTACAGGAAGGATTGCTGACTCGTAAGGATTAAAACAATTCAAATTTCTAGTCATCCAATTCAGATTTTATTCCGCGTTCATGTCGATGAAGACCGATTAACGTAGTCGAATAGCATGACACGGTCTCAACACGGTGAGCTTCTCAGGTGCCTCCTCTAGCTACGGTCTCATTCATCTTCCTAAACGTGACAAGTAGGCTCTATACCTTTGTCTCTTTCGACTTCACACTATGTTGTTGCAACCCTAAACAGGCTGTTCTCGTACCAAGGGGTCCTAGCAGAAGCCGAACTTTTAGTTTCCGTTCAGTTTTGACACGCGAGCCACGTGCTAATATCATCATGCCTCGTGAACTCGCAGTAGATTTCACGTACCTTGCGAGGAATACCAGATCGACTTGCCCAGTCATAGAGTATTGTATCTGCCGCACACATATGCCATAGTGCGTTTCCGTCAACAATCTTCGTGTCACTATTTAACGCTGCCACGGGGTGTAATGTTGTATCGGCATGGCATAAGATTCCCTAACCCAAGTGTCTCAGTGATTGAAGAATAGTCAAATTTTGCCGCAAAATAAGCATATAATGCAAGCTCACCTGGAGGATGTAATCAAAGCAGTACCCAAGCTGCTCATACCTTGAATCGGAGCCCTGATCCGCCATAAATTGTCTCGCCTCCTCCGTCGAGTTCGTCATTCGCCGCAGCTGATCACGAATATCCCGAAGACAGCTAAGCTGGTGAAACATGGCCAAATTGGCCCAAAAGTGAAAGCCACTGGTAAGATTGGTGGCTAGCACTGTACCACCTGTCTCGGGGACGAGGGCGCTCCAAAGGCGGTCGGCTTCGGTGTCGAAGGCTGCGTAAGAAAAGTTGCCCAGAATGAATCTCGGTCTTGTAGGCACAAGTGGCTGGTATGTATCCAGGATCTTGGGCGGAGGAGGTCCGAGGATCGAAAGCAGTAGCAATAACGTGGTGGATGCGCCGAGGACAGCAATAAAGGTATTGCGGAGGAGCGCCATTTCTGGCAAGTGGGCGCCCGGGACAAGGCAAGCTAGTTTTGGTGACTATGCGCGGTGTTGGACGGCTTTCTAAGGTTATGTACAAATAAAAACTAGGATTCAAGGTCAATAATGGAATTCCTCCATAGTAGAGACATTCTCTAAAAAACCTAAGGCGGTCGAGAGTGGAGAACTTACAAGTCCGTCCGGGTTAGGTGCCACTTTATCGCATCCGATCCGAAGGGGCCCTAAATACCTACTTAGGTATCTAGGTACTTACTTGCTCGTTGACGGGGATGACTATTAAACAGGGCTGTTTATTGCACAGTTGATGCTGTGTAGGTATATTTTCCTCGGCTGAGCCTCTCATTATCATTTTACATTCTTCTCTAGCTTGTCTCTAGAGCTCCCCTTCAATCTCTCTTGCCAGTTGTTGCCATGCTATCCCAACGACATGCTGGCTCTACCGAGACGAAATCCTCATTTCCTTGTTTATGGATTCTCTTAATCGTTTTCTTTCTCACAACTGTGTTTTCATTCCACTGGCGTTGGAATAGACCCATCTCGACATCCCCAATCGCATTGCCTGAAATTTCGCAAGCGTTTGCGAAGCACGCCAGTCTCCTTCCTTTCGACAAAGCCACCCAGGATAGATGGGCTTCAATCGTCGACCAAAATTGGTGGGACATGAAATGGACAGACGGTTCCGGCCGGATCGTTACTCATGGAATCGATATGTTCCACAAGATGCATTGTCTGGTAGCCTTACGGGAAGAATTCACAGCTTTGGCTCTTGGGCATGACAGCATGTTTCAGGGCCCAGGCCAGAACTCTGCGAATGATCAATTGCACCTTGGTCACTGTTTCGACTTTCTAAGACAGGTCAGGCGGAATTTTTCTTCCCGCTTCGATGACAACCCTAGCTAAACTAAGCAGGAAATATTGTGCGCTGCGGATAACACACTTGAGCCTCTTGGTCCCGGGTACGTAGAGACGGATGGTTCGGGTGTTGTACACCAATGCCGGGACTGGAAGCTTCTGGTACAATACGCTGGCATCTCTGATAGATTGGAAGAATACTGAAAATGTCAAATTGATTTTTTCATGAGATGATGGATGAGCGAGGCATTGCGTTCCGGCCTACATGGGATCAATAGTGCGGAGAGAGGAACGCCCGCGTCGTTCCTCTGTCTTTTTCTCACCTCTCTCTCCTTTTCTGAAGAAGAAGAGCACCAAATAGGGCAAATCAAATCGAGCAAAGAAATTTTAAACCAGTGCGTACTATAACACCATCTAACACATGATGGACTTGGTAAAGTATTGAGGAACTAGTGTAGCATTTCGGCTGCACCCCTACCTACCTAGCTACCTAGGTACTTACCTAGGTAGGTAATTACCTGAGAGTTAGGGCCCTTGCCAGTGGAAAGGCTATCGACAGCCCTGCTACCGTAGCTTAGATTGTAGTCCCCACCCACCACAAGTACGTACGGAATTCCCACCTACGTTTGCACAACTACCTAGGTAGTGTTTTGAATGATCGACAATTGTATAGCCTTGTGGTCGACTTGGACTGTTATTTTTGAGCTTTCGTCACGAGCAAGCTGCATTATCATTTCGGTGTCAGTCTCCGTTCGTATGGAAGTCGTTAGTTCTAGATTGTGGAAGTTATTTAAAGCTGCTAACATAGGTAGTCAATAAAACACAGGTGTTTCCGCCGTAGGAAGACCTTGAACAGGGCACCCCCCCCCCCCAGGAGGCCAAAGGACAGCCTATAGGGGGTGTCATAAGAAAAAAAATTGTTAAAAGAGATTTGCAGCCAAAGCCTGCATATTTTCTTATTTTTTTTACGTAAGTTCCTTCTGTAACGAGTAATGAGTAAATTGTCGACTGCCTGTGAGACGACACCGTTATAACCTGCTGTTACTCCAAGCTTGCTTTATCCACTGAGCTAAGTTGGGGTAGACCTTCAACATACAGACCTAAGATCTATTGTTTTGCTTATGAAAGTAATATATCCACTATTGTCTAAGAGGTAACGCGATCGTAAACCAGTAAGGCATTGTACTTCAAATATCGCATGAGAGTATAGTACTTGGGGTTGCGGGGCTCCAGGCTTTCAGCCGCACCCAGAATCCTGGTTTACTCCAAGTGAATAATTCTCAAGAATAACCAAAAGTAGTGTTTGGAGTGAAAAAATTGTCTCGCCATGGCCTTTAGGTTGCATATGAGTAATGATACAAACACAAGATTGGCAAGCGTCGGATAGTTGCCTCCCTACCTAGGTACCTAGGTAGCCGAATTGATTGATGCCAGGGACTCTCCGCAATGCCAATATACGACATGGTGGCAACCAAATTTTGAGGCAGTCTCTGATTTGAGGGCTTGAACAAATGACAGCATACATATTGGGCACTTCAGGGGGCAGATTTGATGATTGTGTAAATGCAATGGCATGATCGTGCCTGCTTGTGCCCGTTGAAGACTGCATGCAAATATTCGGACCGCAGAGCTCCACCTCACCGGACCGCATCCCAGGCCAGGCCAAGACGAGCTGCCGACCCGGGACCACGTTGCTTGCCATTTCTCTGGGAGGTTTCCACATCTTTTCTGCAGTGCCAAAATAGTGAAGTCTCAGACATTCAAATCCGCGTGGAAGTGAGGCCTGTTTATCAGCTTTCAAGCTCCTCTGTTCTGTGTACTCTCAGCTTTACTCAACCTGAAAATTGACATTATGTCGCGTTCATCCACTACCGGGGAACGGGCCCCATTTCTCAATGATGAGGAATCTTGTGGACAATTGAAAGAGGCAGATGGAGAACATCCAGTTTTTGCAGCTCCAAGTCGCAGAGACCGCCTGTCCTGGTTTGGATATTGTTTTCACGCCGGCATGCTAATAATCAATATCGCTTGGTTCGCTGCCAACGTCTTGAACTCCCCACCAGCCCCAATTCTTAACAGCACCACGGGCAATGATAAACCACTAAAATTGATCAAAGGGCCAGGACCCATATTCATGGGTACGCAGCAAAGAACCAATGTACAGGATCCTGACTGTGTCTGACTGGTATCTTAGAACCTCTTGACGCACCAATCGAGTACAACACTATAAGATGGACTCTTCCTATAGGAAAGCGGTCAGCTTTCACTAGCTTTGATCGCGAAGTTGCAGACGAGGCCTGGTCAACCCGAGGGGTGAGCGCAAATCGTAAGTCCTTCTCTCGCATTCCATGGGCAGGACAAGACACTTTTCTCTGATACCGAAATTACAGAGGGATGGCTCAAGATTCCCAAGGAAGATTTGGCGGGGATGAACGAAACATCAGTAGAGTTCAAAGACGGCAAAGGGTCCTTACTGGCTATGGATGTTTTTCACCAGCTCCACTGTCTCAATTACATCCGCAAGAAGATGGACCCGTACAAAGATAGTTATCCTATCATCGAAGAAGACGCGCAGATTCACCCACTTTACCATATTCGTGAGTAACAGATGATTTCCATCTTCAAGCGTTGCCTGGTTCTGCTCAACCGATATCTGACCGTGTTGTCACAGCTCATTGCATTGACTCTATCCGGCAATCTCTTGAATGCCACTCGGATCTTACTCTTATTCCTCAAAGATGGGTCGATGGGTGGCTTGAGCCATGGCCTGATTGGCAGAGCAAGCACGTTTGCCGTAATTTCAGCAAAATACGGGAATGGGCACATGAGAATCAGCCATATGTTGGAGGTCAGATTATCCATCCGGGGATGGGTGTTGTGAGCTCAGGTCACTTGAATCTGTCGGCACTACCCATTTATAATGAGGACCACGATCCGATTTGACAATTAGACTTTGACACGTGTTCTAAGCGGTTTTTCTTTTCCATGCTATGAATAAAATTTTGGTCTGGTTGCCAGCCTTATATCACTATCATGACTTGTGCATACTGCCTGTATGTCTGCCCTAAAGTTCATCGGCGTGTAAATTTACCTCCTCAGGGCTCGGTCCGAGACGAGTTACCGGAAGCATATTACCAGACGAGAGCTTTTGAGCGAGTAGGTTCCGAGGATGGTGCATAGTAGGGACGTAAGCTGCCATCTGGCCTTTGTCATCGCGGGCTTCACAGAATACCTGACCCAGACAGAGGGGGTTGTTCTTTTGCAGCAACTGCGCTACATCATAATCACGGTTTTAGTATTCTTAATTTCGGTATGTTTCGGATGTTACAGCAAGACGGCTGGTACGTCGAATGGTACTCGACAAATTGTTGAACGCGACTTTTGAGTTCATGACTCGATCTTACACGGATCTACACACGGTGACTTAAGAGGGTCGAACAAGAGTCAATAAGATGGACGGAAATTCCGGCATCATTTCGTCATGTTCTGCCCCTGACAATGTTAGGTGCCTAATGAATCTCCCTGAGTGGTACGATCCACCTAGCATTCCCGGTAGTACACACTTTGGACCCCAGACACTTTGTCAGGCTCGTCCTTCAAGAACATCATCTTCTCGCAGTGAAGTGAATGACGCAATCCTCTGATAACAGTGTCAACAACTTTGCCGCCCAAGAACGCCTTGTGCATTCTCCGCCACGTGTACAAGCAGTGGTGCTGATGCAAGCGTGTAGTCGTCCACAACTCTCCCTCCCATTCGCCAGATTTGAGCAAATCCATATCTTCTATCGGTAGAGTACCCTCCTTATCTTTAAAGAAGGGCCACGACCTTTTTGTAACTTTTTGGAGCCATTCATCCGTCAGCTCGAGGTCTGCACATTGAGCCGGAGTCCAGGCTGTGGTGAGCATATCGAAGACGCAGCCAGCCTTCCGCGCTTCTTCCGGAGTTGAGCCGCAGCTGAGATTTAGGATGGGGGCCGGGTCCGAGTCCTCGGGGAAAAAGGTGATAGGAGATTGTGCTTCTTCTAGAGTAGTTCTCATGGTGTTCGGGAGGTACACGTGTACTCGTGCGGATGATTGCGACCACGACATGGTGTATGCAATTCCCAGGGCTCCAGCAAGCACGAAGCCGGAGAGGAAGAAGGTGGCAGCTCTAAAGTAGGCTGATTTAGAAGATGTAGACTCCGAGGGACCAAGGCTGTATTCGATCGGTTGGAGTGTCTTTTCGTCGTCTGAGTGAGTGTGGTGATCATTAGACGCCGGACTTCCTGGTATACTGGTGTAAAACGGTTTCAAAGACCGTGCCTGATTTTGCGAACTTGATTAGTATCTTCTCATTTCTTTTCCACGGCTTCAAGATTGAAACTTTATCTTTGGAAGAATGTACATGGAATAAGTTTCTCCAGCTGGTGGAATGTTCGGAAGACATGATGAATCTTGCAGCGGTGAGAGCAGGGAAAGACACAGCAGGGTCTTGATGGTACAGCACAAGGTTATACTAAGTTTCTTTGTCCGGCAGTGGTGCTCTTGAAGTGTTTCCATAATATACAAGAGCAGCACTTACGTAAGGGTATGGTCATTCGCTCGAGGTATTCGATCCGAGTGTGTTATTTCTTTGCATAGGTACCTAGCCGAGCCGATGGAACAATTGCGATTCATGACAGGCATTGGCCGACATTGGCTGCAAACGCACGTCTCGGCTCTTCTTTCTTACCGAGAGCATCGGCAAGGAAAACGTCAATGTTTAGAAGTATGTCAAAGTCGGTATGTTTCTGTAGTTAGATTACGTATAGGCTAGCGGTCGCGGAATATAGACCGTCTACGTGCTGCGAGTCTGGACTGATCTAGACTATTTGTGGAAATTTTCATATTTGACCCGTATACCAACCCTGAGCACTTGAGAACAATATACGCAGAATCGGCTCAGTGTCTTATCGTTTTTTAGCACACTATGATGGCTTTGCAGACTCCGTCCACAATATGGCGGGAACACAGCCACCAAGTACGATCTCTAGTCTTGGCCGCGCTGCCATCGTTCATTTCCAAGAATTGGGAAAACTACAAAGCCTTGCAACACCCACACCCTCAAACGGCACACTTGGACGGCCTGCGGGGTGTTGCAGCTATGATAGTTTATACGATGCATCTGTCTATGGTCTTCGACCGCACCACACTTCTTGGCTACGGACCAGGCCTCAGCACCGCTTTCTACAACCTCCCATTCATCCGTATTTTCCGCGCCGGTAAATCTATGGTCCGCATCTTTTTCGTTCTTTCTGGCTATGTGCTCTCTACATCTTCAGCTAAGGTAAGCTTCTTCATTTTGTAAATTCTCTACTCAAGGTTTTCCGGGGACTTTCTTAGGAAACAAGGTGTCCAACGGCTTGGAAGTTCTGGGTAGAAGGCTTCCCGGCTTTGAAGATACCCCCAACCCCCCCAAAAAAAACACCTGGAGTTAAGGCTGAAAAATGTCTAATAGCGTATTTGTTGCTCGCGAGTCTCGGCAAACGCAGGGAGTGATTTCCATCGTTCGATTGCAGTGGCGACACTAAAGCGCCCACTTCGACTATTTATACCGCCCATTACAACAACCTTTGTCGTTATGTTGCTTGTTAGTATGGGCCTCTTTCCGACTGCAGATCAGATGGAAGAACAACTTCCCGCCCATCTTCCGGCTCAAACAATGCTTCATCAGCCTACGTTCGCTTTGCAAGTTGTAGATTGGCTTGGCTTCATCTTTACGAAATTGACCAACCCATGGGCTTGGGTAGATGACTTGTTCGTCGATGAGCACGCATCGTATTATGGTGCACATTTGTGGACAATACAGGCCGAGTTCCGATGTTCGATGATCATTTTCTCGGTGTTGACAGCTTTAATGCCGCTGAGACGGCCAGTCGCGCGATACATGCTGTGCCTCGTATTAATCGTTTACTGTACGTACTAAATTACCCTTACCAATCGCCCTAGGAAGTTGTATGTCGAACATCAAACACGCTTGATTAGTCCGAGCACCTTACTTGGCGCACTGCAGCAGAGTTGTAACTTTCAGTAGGTATCTCTTGGTCACGCTGGGACGTGGCTTTGTTCTTGGCTGGTGCCACGCTGTCACTTTTGGATGCAAAGCAGCAATCTCAAGAGTTGGTTTCACTGGCTGACGCGACATCGACTCGTCACCATTCAGAAATCAGGACAAGCAGACGGGTACCACGATTAATTCCACGACTTCTGCCATTGTTGACACTGTTTACGGGAACATGGCTGGCATCCTACCCTGACGACCGACCAAGCGAGGCGCTCGGCTTTCAACTCCTAAGCAAGATTTCAAGCCCGGATCTCTGGCAGTCCGCTGGCGCCATCTTTATCGTCTGGTCAACGGGGCGAATTTGGACTGTCAAAGCATGCTTGGGCTCCCCGCCACTGCAATACATCGGTTCCCTGTCTTTTTCCCTATACCTTGTTCACTATCCATTCCTTGAGATTGCAGGTTGGATGTTGGTTGAAAGTCTGCGGCAGTACATGAGCCAGGCGGCGACTCGCGCGGGGATATCCCCCTGGATTGGTTTGTTAGTGGGCAACTTGTTAGGATATCTGATAGCCACGGCCTTCCTTGTATGCCTGTCCGACTATGTGTGGAGGTTGGTTGATAAGCCGTGTCTGCGATTCTTGCGATGGCTTGATTCCAAACTCTAATAGTACATGAAAAGGAAGGCACATAGTGGGACACTCTTTTCCCAAAAGAGAGGAAGAGCGTAATGGGAAAGCATTCAATCCACCCATGCCTTTATCCTATTTACTAGTACTTCATAATTGATAGGAAGGATTCATTTCTCCACAAATTTGCTTTGGTCAGAATTTGCCCCGAGGTAGATAGATTTAATGTTGGGAGGCTTTTCGTACGTGTAAATACATAAAAGGGTCCCAAAGAGAGGCCCTGCCAAAAAAAAAGAAAAGAAAAAGAAAAAAAAAGGGGTAACATTAACAATAATTCAATTGGAGTACCTCGTTAGCTAGCATAGAAAGGGAAAGAGGTACGACAAAGGCCTAGGGGCTTTTATTCAATGTTATGACACTTCTATTATTGTTCTAACGATGCACAGTCAATAACGTAATTGACAGCTATACACCACTTGATAATTGTTCTAACATCTAATTTATATAAAAGTACAACGCTTGAACCGCATATGATGGTCAGCCGTATACATCGCTTAAGCCATATATAACGGGAAACTGCCGCTCCCAACGATAAGACACCTGTGCTAACCGTTGTCAGATCCCGGCGGCAACCGCTACAGTACCTAATATGGGGTTTCCCTAGCAGCCAGCTTTCCTTGTACTTCGCCTCACCAATACGAGGCCCATCAGCTCACCAACCATGTCAAGATAGTCCTTCGTAGGTAACACCTCGGCAAATCGGCCAAAAAAGCCAAACCCCATTGCCACATCTGCAAGAATAGAGGCCGAAGGGCTAGCCCCGGACTCATCACTTACGGCATTCAATACGAGCTTACAGAGGGCTTTGGTAGGCACGTAAAGGTAGGTACTAGCAGATGCCTACTTGTCAGCAAACTCCTTCAGATAACCCCCCCCCCCGGAAAAAAAATCCCTGGCCGAAAATCAGCTCACCTGTGCATTGAAAGATCAGAAGCGCAGGAAGTCGCACGCAGTATTTCCCTGAGATGTGCTGTGGCTGCCTGGCTCTGAGAGGGCGACAGTGTGGGAGAAAGGAGCCAGTCAGCCGGGCTCGCGTGCTCAGCGACTTCGGATATCAGGAGCATGGCCTCGTGGAACTGGAGGTATCTTGACAAAAGTCGATCCCGCTCGTTGCCTTCTTTGGAGATAATATCCTTCACTGTTTGCGCAAAGCTCGGTACCGAGCTGTACCACGATCGGAGGTCCGCTTTCAGGTGAGTAATGCCAGAAGCGTCAAGGCTGTCATTGCTGGTCGTGCTTGGCGGGCGATGGAGATATAGCTGGTTGATACGTCCACATATCTTTGCATAATTCACCAGACTGGCCAGAGTGCCTGGTTCATCACACTGAGGTTGAGCAGTGCTACACCACGGTCCCAGAAATTGTGTCTTGGCGGTCTTGGGCACTTTATATGAGATGATAGAATCCGGAAGGAACTAAATATACTCCACTTCTGTCAATATAGTACTTTCCCTAACAAATCATTCGGAAAGTATCAGGATGTCTGGACTGTATGGGCTGACCTACTGTGAAAGTATGCCATCGCATCGCATGTATGCGGTCGATATAAAAGAGCATCCATGCCGCGCGTTTGACTACGTCGGCTTGGTGCGATGTATAGACGGCATTGGAGACCCCAGAATCCGTGAAAAGGCGAAGTGACTGTAGCATACCCAATGCAACAACCAAGGCCGTGGGGAAAATCTGAAGATTTGCCGTATGGGCGAGCAGAGCCTATGCAAAAAAAACGGTCAATTTAAAGCTGGAAAGTCTACCTCCGCTTAATGAAATGAGCGAGGTTCAATGACCAAATGCACGCACCAATGTCACGACTGTCTGGAAACAGAATCAGCTAATCGATTTTGTGTTGCGCTAAACGCGATCGAAAGACATACCAAGAACTTAATAGAATCGTCCTTTTCTCTGACTACTGCCTCATGGAGCTCAGACACGGCAGCCACCCATAGTGAGGCCTCTTTCCGCGTTAGTGAAGAGCGCAAGCGCTCATTCCAAAGAACGAGAGCGGTAATGAGTAAATCTCGACTGCGTGATGTAGTACGTCTCGCAAGGCCACTTGACGATTCTAGTAGCTCGGTGACAAAGGTCTGGTCTATAAATGTGCCAGGACTGCAATGAACATGGTTAGTAAGCTGTAGTCGTTATTCATCGAGAGACGTCGAAGATATCATTTCATAAATCAAAGGAGGGAGCGAACCCTTCTAAATCATTCTCAATCCAATCTTGACGCAAAATTGTTAGCTTTGATGTCCACTGTTAACATATCCTAGTTCACGAGGTAGGTGTCAAACCTTTGATCATATTCCTTGCAAAGCTACCAGCGGGAGGATCTTCATTTCCTCGAATCCTCGAGTCACGTCTTTCCATGCAACATTGTGTCTGGTATGCTCGTGAAAGCAGTCGTTCGATAATTGAAAGGGTTTTCTCCTTGGCATTGATTCCACCAGAGACCGAAGGGTTGTGTGATGCCGCTGAAGTTTTTGGAATAAGGCTGATGCTTGGGCTGCCTATATATGTTGCACTGGTAGAGCTGGCTTGCGCGGAGTCGGACACAGATCTAGGTTCGGTAATTTTCGGCCAATCAGCGTAGCTCTGGATGTCATTATGGAAAGCTGGTGGTTCGCAACGGGTCCCGGGAGGGATAGTAGGGAAGGAAAGATCACAATTGCCTGTGAGTGCACCATCTGTGGGCAGAAACTTGAGGCTTGTAGAGGCTTCTCGGTATATATCGCTGATATCAGGAGGATCTCGGGCTGTCAAGAATAATTAGTTTCAACTTTTATAACAGCCCCAAATTGCCAGTCAACCCACGCAAATCGAATGAGAAAAACATGTCCATTCCATCTCTACCAGCACGGGTGTCCAGCCCATTTTCCACATCGGAGTCGACTTGACTTTGGGTACTGGATGATGTGGATTGTAATCTTTGGTCGCAGGCTTGCAGCTCGTCTTGTGTTGAGTGTGGGCATAACGTTTGAAAGTGTTCTGAATTCCCAGTGTCGAAACTCGGCTCAACAGAGTCGGTGGGTGTCGAAGGAGCGGCTCCATATATTATGCAATCGCAAACAACCGAGCTTGGTCTAACAACTGATCCAGAACTGCGACGATCGTGATGAGGCGACTGTGCTGTGTGTTGCAGAGCCGGTCTTGAAGCCCGGGCAGCTAGCCCTGCGGGAGTATAGTAACAGCTAACACCTCGCTTCTGTTACCAGTCAGTCTAGAACCCCGCGATAACTTTGCTAAGTCTACTAACTTCGCACAGACGGCAAGGTTGCTGGCCGTCGCCTATAGGAACCGCGGTCAGTTTCGGCGCTCGGAGCTGCATAGGGTTGAGGTCGGACCATGCACCTACATCTAATCTTTTTCTGCCTGCAAAACTGACAAGCTCCACGCCTACGAGTATATCTCGGGCGTTCGCTGTCCGAATCTTCAACCATTATGCAAGTCTGGGATTTTGGAATGGTTGCCAATGGCAATTTGATATTTTAACAATCGAACAATCCATATTAGGTATTGATCTTCAGGGTGCCTTCCAGTGGGCAGGTCTTCCGCCTTTTGAGCGACTAGCATTGCGTGAGTTCACATCCAATTCCGTACACGTCTCACCACTCATCTACCCTGCTTCACAACTAACTTTGAAGCAGCGGATACTACGAATCATAGGGCCCGCAATACTGTGGCCCAGTGTTGCCTCGCAATAGCTTGGAACAGCACTGCCGAGAAAAACTCCCATAGCAGGTATCTGTGGATCCTCCTGCCAAGCCACTCAACATGTATACCACTCACCGCAGTCATTCCACCCTTTTGAGAGAATTAATAGGCTAACCCGTACGTAAAGGCTGATGTAGTATCAGTATCAGGTCGGCGTCTGTTTGTCAAGCTATACATTCGAAAGTGAGTAAAGGAAAGACCAATGGGAATCGTAACATCGAGAGGTTAATTTCTTCGGCCTAGGAGCACATGCATGTTAGGCGGATCCGCACTTGCGCGCAGCGGTATTCTGCATTTCAGGATGGCCTACACGAGTAATTCTGCTCCGCACTGAACGCAGCTGAACTTAGAGTTCGGCTAAATGGAGCACTATCCCTTGTGTTTCGGACCACATAGTCCGACCGTAACTCCGTAGACGTGCTGGTATTTAAACAATGACCGTTTGTTCGGATTTCTTGAGGATCCACTTGCCCTAGACACAACATTCCTGGAACACATTTCTATCTGTTTATCTGTGTTATAGAACGTCCACCTATTTGTTTGATCCTGAATAGAGTTGCGCTGCTAGAATCATCAATCATATCAACAAAGATTCCCTCAAGAAAGAGAACCAGTATTCTCAACTTTTTCTTCACCTTCTTCGCCTCAGTACTACTTTCATAGATCCTATATACAAGCTACAGTAAAGATATTTCAAAACAATATGGCTTCTCGAATTGGGATACACGACCGGCTCAACCGCATATCCCATTACGATGTTAACGTTACGAATTTGGAACGCTCACGAACATGGTATGAGGCAACTACAAACTTAAAGGTCATGTGGAGGACCAAGGCCTCACAGGACTTTCCCGGATTCGGCATCAAGAACGGTAGCTTTGAAGGCTACATGATGAAAGATGAGAAACTACCCAGAACCTGGCCGATGATTCACCTTGTGCAGTGGAAGAACCCTGGTCCGGTTGGCAAGCCCAATATATCACACGCTCATGTAGGGTGGTACCGAATTGTCCCCTCTGTGGAAAACCTCAGAGCAACTCGCAAGAAGGTCCTTCTGCAGGGCAGCGAACCGTTCACTGAAACAACTCCGCCGGGGACCCTGGTCAAGCTAGGCCCTAACAACCCTACAATCGACTACCAGGTATTCACCGTTGGCGATCCCGACGGCGTTGCCGTGGAATTCGTCGACAATGCTTGCCATTACACTGGCACTGGGCACGGAGGTGTCCCTGCCACAATGACTACTGTTGCTCATAACACTGCCAACCTTGAAAAGAACCTCCCTTTCTACACCGAATTTCTCGGCCTGGACTTCTTGAGCGCGGTGCAATGCAAGGAACCGATTCCCAACGTCTACAGTCCCGGCGGCGGCATGACCGGCTTTACTGGCGCGTTCATGGGTCTTCGCGGGAACTTGTCGGTTTTTCTCGATTATCTTCAATGGATACAGTCTCCAGACCATCCGACTCCGTATCAGGAATGCAATCATGTTGGCATCATTAGATGCGCTATCGAGGTAGATGATGTTGAAGCCGCCTACCAGACGGCAAAGGAGCTGGCTCAGAAGTACAATTTTCATGTTGACAAACCAGAGGTTTGGGACCTTGGTCCTGAGGCTGGTAAAGTCAAGGTTGTTAATCTACAGGATCCGGAAGGTGTAGGCTTTCAGCTTGTTGAGCAGCCGAGGTATAACAACTTTACTTTGCACCCATATGGGCAGGATGCTGTTTGTGGGCCGAAATGGAAGGGTGCCAGTGATTTACAACTATAGAATTTGAAAGCAAGGAAGAAATAGCAGGATTATATAGTATAAATGTTAAGGTCTGATTGAAGCATTATAACCCAGACTGCAATTAATTATTACATTATTTATAATTAAAACTTAACCTATAAATCTTTTGAAATTCTTATAATATAATTCGCGAATTTGTTAATAAATTGAAATATAACCTTATAAATTATATAGGAAATATAATAAAGTAATCTAAGGCAGGAATAGAGCTAGAACTTATAAAGGCCGGTAAAGCTTTAAAGTGCTTTGGCAGGAACCTTAATTAATTCCGATTTACCATTGTAATATGCCAGCCTTGAGACAAAGTCCTCTTCAGGGGTACTATAACGTGGTTATATATCTATATTTAGAAGTCTTTGTTCGAAAGGCTGAAAGTCGCTGCTTCCTTATATACCCAATTACATTTCATATACGCTTGTATTGCTATAATATGATCCGAGGTATCACCGCCCTCGATATAATTGCGTACCTTATTTAACATCTGCATTGCTGCGAGAAGGTAGCCCTTTCCTATAGCTCCTTGCGCAAAATCATTACTAGCTAATCTTTTGTTAATAAAATTAATATCTTGCTAAAGTTCGGGTAGCAGGATGCCAAAATTGAGAAGCAAATCGCCTGGCTTTTCTGGTAAAAGGGGCTGCATTTAACTTTGACCTAATGCCAGGCTGGAAAATCTATAGTAAAGTACGGTTGTTTAAGATCATTTCCAAAAAAAAAAAAAAAATTCGTCTTTGTCCCAAAATAACTGGATCTAAGGACTCTCCAAGAAGTTATAAAGTAACCGCGCCAACAAGACTGTTAGGTTATACTTATCTATAAGCGAGATCTTGGCCTGCGCTGTTGTAGGAGGGGATGTGCCTCCCTACATCTGTTGAGAAGCCCTTGCAGCAGGTTGAGCATAACGATTATAGGGTAGTTTTAAGCGGTCTTTAAGGTATTGATAATAACATAGCTGTTACAAATTAGGAGTTGTTTTAGGGGTTAAAATTAGGTATATTTGCCTAAGATCTTATTAGCTATTAATATTAATTATTATTTTAATACCTTATTTGTTATTTCTTTCTTATATAAAGAAAAGGAAACCTAAGCTATATATATATTTTTTAAAATAGTATAAATTTAGTAGGGATGTTAAATCCTTAAGGTTATAATAATACTGCTATTTTAATTAGGGCTGGCATTAATTCCCTTAGTCTTTATAATATATCTTTTTTAGCAAAATAACCTTAATAATAGTTTTATAACTAAAGCTTTTTTTCTTTTATTATAGTTTATAATATAAAAATTAAATATATAAGTTTATTCTTTATAGTTAATTAATTTAAAGAAATATATTATATATATAAAAGAAAAGGTTATATTTAATATTTTAAATATAAGAAAATTATACTATAAAATTATTATACTATTAATAAAAGGAAAAATAAAGAAATAAAAAATAACTATTACTTTATACTTCTTTATAACTATTTTTTAGCACTAATTAAAATTCTAAAATAATAAAATAATAAATTTAAAAGGAAAATAAAAAAAGAAAAAATAAACCTTTAAGCTTTTATTTGCTTATTTCCTTATTATATTCCTTCTTTATTTATACCTTTTATTCCTTTGCTTTATTTAAGCCTTATATTCTTTATATTATATAGCATACTCTTATATATTCTCTTTATAATTAAGCTCTTTAAATAACTTATCTTAGTCTTAAAATTTAAAAATAAAAAAGGGGGTTAAAATAAGATTTTTATTAGCAAGCTTTTTATATAATAGCTTTAGTTTAGTACTACTTATAATATATTAAGATATTGCGGCTTTTTAAGTAATATTAGCTATAAAGGGTGCCTTTAAAGCACTTAGCCTTATGCTTGCCTTAAATTGCTCTTTAGATTTTATTACTAGCATTTTATTTCTTTTTTTAAACTTTCTTATTACTTTTTTATATTTAATACTTTTAACTATAAAATTAATAGTATAAATTAAGGCTATTAAAAAACTCTTTAAAAGGCTTTACTTATATTTATAAGAATATATAAAGAATATTAAACTTATATATATTTTAATTAGGTTTAAAAAAGTAACTATTAGTTAGTAAAAAGATAATTAAGAGCCTAATAGTTAATAACTTTATTATAAGTAGTTTAGGGAACTAGAGAAGTATAAAGGTTATATTTAGTAATATTATACTTTAAAATACTTATCTTTATATAAGCTAATTATATAAACTAATAAATTAAATACTTATATAAGCTTTAGTATAAGCTAATTATAGTTAAAATTATATCTGGTTTTTTTTAAATAGCTAACTTAGTTTAAACTAAGTTAAAGTTATGCTTTGCCTAGCCTTTATAAATAGTAGTAACTAAGTTAGCTATAAAGTAAAAGCTATACTTTTACTTTTTATACTAGCTTATAATCCTAGTTATATAGATTTTTAGATTAAGGTATTTATTTTTAAAAGTAGTATAAACTGCCTTAGTAATATAGCAAATAATAAGCTTTTGCATCTTTTTTCCTTTATTTTTAGGAAATTAAGCAAAGTAATTAAGAAAGTTTTATATAAAAGTATTTTTGTTAATGCAGTTTACTAGTATAGCTTAATAATACTTAGTAGTAGTATTATAGCATATAGCTGTAAAGACCTTCTTATTTATAAAGGTACCTTAGTAATAGTACTGGCCTTTTAAAGGGATTTTAGGCTAAGGCTAAGCACTTTAAAAGAAGTTGTTTTTAAGCAACTTTATAATCCTTATTTAATTTTTAAGCTTAATTACTAAGGGCTTTAAATATATTTAAATATAAGCTTAAATATTAGCTAAATATATTTAAAATAAAGCTATTACTTTTAAGCCTTTTAATATATTATTTTAAAGGGCTTTATTATAAGCATTATAAACTAAAAAGGTATTTATTTCTTATAATACTTTAAAGATCTTTTTATTAATATAAACTTTATATAGTTTTAGTTTAAGAAAAAAATCTTTATATAATTTCCGAATTAGTTTAGTTACCTATTATATAATAGGGATTAATAAAAAGAGGGCGCTTAGCAACTATATTTGGTTTATAAACCCTAATTATCTTTATAACTATATAAGAGGAAATAAGGGGGCATATTACTAGCAGTTATAATA